>CM070062.1:22064318-27363704 GCA_036320875.1 Cotoneaster glaucophyllus
GTAGTTTTGTTGAGTGAATTAACAAGTTGTCATTGAACGATTACAAAGTTTAAGTGGGTCACAATTGCAATTTACCTGGAAATTAGTACTGAAACAACTATTTTGCTTTCTACTTTCTTTTCCGTTTTACGATTTTACCACCAAGTCAAGCAAATCAATCTGCTGGGATTAACCTACAAACTCATAATTCAGCATAATAGCCGTCTTAGCTCAGCTGGTAGAGCGCGTGGCTTTTAACCACGTGGTCGTGGGTTCGATTCCCACAGACGGCGTCTTCCTGGTTAGTTAAAATTTTACTTATTTATCCAATATCCATGATAATTTTTTTTTTCTACTTTTTTTTTTTTTTAATTTTATTTTTCCTCGGTAAACACTAAGGGGGGTGTATTCAATCGGGAATTTGAGAGACTTTAGTGGAATTATAAATCCATGAATTTTTATGGAGTTTAATTGATTTATAGAGATTCCATATAAAATTTTGATTCAATTCCCTCGAAATCTCATGGGGAGATGTGAGATTTGTGGATGCTTAAAATACACTACGAAATCTCTCAAATTCCCTCTAATTCCTCAATTTTTTCAAATTCTTTAAAATCAATTTCTAATTGAATACACCTGGAATGTTATAAACTTCTTTAAAATCGTAATTGAATACACCCGGATTTATAAGGATTTTAATAAACTATTTTAAAATCCTGATTGAATACACCTTGAATCTTAGAGAATCACTTAAAATCCCGATTGAATACCCCTAGATTCATTAAAAGAATTAAAATCCCTCAAAATCCAAATTGAATACACCCTCCTAAATAGTGATGAACTATGTCTGAATTCTCCAAAATTTATCCACCTCACCTGCAACTCCAAAACCATAAACTCCGACGATGAACCGGGCCCACCACACCTGACTAATCAATCCCTCCCCGAAGCGCTTTTTTCACACAAAAATGGCGGCGGCGGCAGCAGCGGCGAGAATAAACCTCTTCTTAAACCCCACAAACCCCCTCAATTCCAAAGCCACGGCCCATTTCAGAACCCACCTCCGCTTCCAAAGAAGAAGAACCAAAGCTACGTCTTTCTGCACCCGCGCCTCCGCTGCTCCCCGCCACGACGATGCATCCGGCGCCAGAGGCAGTGACCCTTTTGTCCTCACCACTCCGCTCTATTACGTGAACGCCCCTCCCCATTTGGGCAGCGCTTACACAACCATCGCCGCTGACGCCATTGCTCGCTTCCAGAGGCTGTTGGGTAAGAAAGTCATTTTCGTCACCGGCACTGACGAGCACGGTGAGAAGATTGCCGCTGCCGCCGCTGCTAATGCAGCCACCCCAGCTCAACACTGTGACCTCATTTCACAATCTTACATTTCGCTCTGGAAACAGGTCATTTTATTTACCCTCCATTGGAAATTTACTGCTTTGTTGGATTGGCGTTCAAATTACTGTTCTTTTTTCTTCTTTTTTTGTGATTGCAGTTAAAAATTTAGTAATTTTGTTGAATTGGTGTTCATATTACTGTGCTTTTTCACTTTTTGATTCCGGGTTTTTGTGTTGATTGCAGTTAGATATATCGTATGACAAGTTCATTCGGACTACTGACCCCAAGCATGAGGCAATTGTCAAGGAATTTTACTCCAGAGTTCTTGCCAATGGAGACATTTACAGGGCTGACTACGAGGGACTTTACTGTGTTAACTGTGAAGAGTATAAGGTTCCTTTCTGTATCTGATATCGATATGCCTTTTATTTCAGTAACCCTCAACTTAAACTGACTCAATTAAGCTTATTCGTAATGAAACTTTCTTCTGTTTAGATGGCATTTTTTATTACATGTGTTTATGACAAAATGAAGTTGGCGCAATTGCTCGATGAATGAAAATTTGGTCATTTGAATACATTGTCTGCATATCTACTGAGCTCTTTTCTCTGGAGCAGTCTTTAGTTAGTGGTCTGATATCGATAGTTGTAAATATTGCACAGGATGAGAAAGAACTGCTTGAGAACAACTGTTGCCCTACGCACCTAAAGCCATGTGTTGCACGAAAAGAGGATAATTACTTTTTTGCATTGTCCAAGTATCAAAAATCGTTGGAAGAAACATTGGCAACAAATCCAGAATTTGTACAGCCTCCATTCCGTCTTAATGAGGTTAGAAACAAAGTACATTGGTTTACTTGATTTTGTTATTTTCTTTAGATATGAAAATGCAGATGTAATTCTAATACCCACCATACAAGCCATTTGACATGTCTTCTGCCTGCCGTGCCAATTACCGTTTCTTTATTTGTTTGTCACACTCCATCCTGCAAGTGCATGTACAGTTATATTAGACTAATAGTTAATAGGGAGTGTGAAAAACTTAAATTGGGGTGCTGATAACGGTACTCGTATAATTTTATAAGTAACTAATACATGTTTTACCTTTTCCTCAAGGTTCAAGGTTGGGTTAAAAGTGGCCTAAGAGACTTTTCCATTTCTCGAGCATTAGTGGATTGGGGCATCCCCGTTCCTAATGACAGCAAGCAGACAATATATGTTTGGTTTGATGCTCTACTGGGGTAAAGTTCTTTCTTCATCCTGTCCCCCTTCCCTTGTATGGCTCATAGTCATGGTATTTGTTAGGCTATGAGTACTCCTCCAGTATAGTCTGTTTTTATTTTGTCATATAAATCCAAATATATGGCTAACATAGATTGATAACTAAGTTCTCAGACAATTGTTTGTTTCTTAGTAAATAGAAGATAAGTACTAAACCTGTTTTATCTTTTCACTAGGTGTTTCTTTAGAATCTTTACTTCTGGTTTCTCTATTGTTTTTTGTGAATGCTCACTAGACTATTTTTATTGGATATATATGTTTAAAAAAAAATTAACAGTTATATATCAGCACTATCAGAGGATATGGAGCAACCCAATTTGGAAAGAGCCGTTTCATCAGGGTGGCCTGCCTCGCTACACTTGATTGGCAAGGTATGTTGATTTCTATACTTTGTAAATAAACTTGTTTGTTCACCTGTATGCTCCTTTTAATCAGCTAGTCTAATTAGTTTTATATCATTTGGTTAAACTTATGAGTCTCAAACCTCCAAATGTTTGCATGAAGTGATACTATCTGTTCACTTTTAAACCCAACTAAGTGTTTCTGGACAGAGGAGGAGATAACCTAGGATGGTACTCAAAATAAATATGCTCTTTTTACATTCCCTCGCTTCTCAATTTTTTGACTAGCTTCATGTTCTTTCTATTGACTGTTGTCAAAGGCACTAAAAGAAGTGTCTATTCTTATTTCTGACTTTCATATAGTGGATTGTTTATTATAGTTGATATTTCGTATTCTTCTGCAGGATATTCTACGTTTCCATGCAGTTTACTGGCCAGCTATGCTTATGTCTGCGGGACTAGGTCTTCCTAAGATGGTGTTTGGTCATGGATTCTTGACAAAGGTATTTGAGCCTAGTATATATTTATGGTTTCTTCTAAAACTAGATATACTTGTACTGTTATTGGAACCCTCGTTGAATTCTTAGCCCTGTATTCTTTGAGTAATGATCACGTCAACTGGAGATTTAAAGCCTAGCACACACCAAGTTTCTGAAACATATGATCAAATTCCTTTTCTTTAAATCTATTCTCAAGCACACAACTGGTGTCATACATGTCTCTGTGACACATTGGTCTTCTGTGTCCAATATGAGAGATTCCATAGGAACAATCTAATGGTCTTGCAAGAAATTTATAGCAGTTAGACAGGATGAGGGTAATTGGGCTTTTTGTAATATGGGTGTCATTTGTATGCTAGAATTACAAAACTTGTAGTAATCCAAATTGTTTGTCGTAGATTTTTTTCGGGCCTCTTGATTATATCTTGTTAACCTTAGCTACATGCACTGAATTGACTTGTGAATTCTGCATTTAAAAGCATAATTACAGTGTACTACATACAAGTTAAAACGATGACTGTAATGAATGCTAGTCCATTTTGAATTTTCATCTCATATATGTAATTTTATTTCATGCAGCAATGTTTTTATTTTTTAAATTATAGGATGGTATGAAAATGGGGAAGTCGCTAGGGAATACGATTGAACCAAATGATTTGGTTCAGAAATTCGGGTCTGATGCGGTGAGGTACTTCTTCCTACGAGAGGTGGAATTCGGAAATGATGGGGACTATTCAGAAGAACGTTTCATCAATATTGTCAATGCTCATCTTGCAAATTCAATTGGTATCTCTATTCATCGTGTCATTAAATTCTCTTTGGGTTAGTCATTGGTAGTGTCTTAGCATTTTTATAATCTTGAGAAATTAAGTTTCTATTCTTTGCAGGAAACCTGCTTAACCGTACTCTGGGACTTCTTAAGAAAAACTGCCAATCAACTTTGGCAGTTGATTCAAGTATTGCAGTTGAAGGAACTACGTTCAAGGACACAGTGGAGAAATTGGTAAAAGTTTCATGACATTTCCAATACCATCATGTTTTTGAAGCATGTCAAATTAGGGGAATCACTTTATTCAAGGTGCTTTAGGTTTGCAAGTCATTTAAACCATTTTGACGTTGCGATTTGTTTGTATGGAATTCAGGACATCATTATCCTTTATATAACTGCTTGAGACCTTTTAACCTAGGTGTCCCAACTTTTCCATACTTTTATAGGTTGAAAAAGCTCGGGTTCACTATGGAGACCTCTCTCTGTCATCAGCTTGTGAGGCTGTGCTAGAGATCAGCCATACTGGAAATTTATACATGGATGAGCGTGCACCATGGTCACTCTTTAAGCAAGGGGGTGCTGCTTCTGAAGCTGCCGCGAAGGTTCTCATAACATACATAAATGCATAGGGTTGTCTGTTTGTCTTATTTAGCGTTTGCATATTTCCTTCAATAAGGAGGTCAATTCTTGACTCTCGATTCCACACTGCTGTCTAATCATACATATCAGCTGAACTCATGTACTCTAATCAATATTCACGTCGATTCAAAGTTTAACTTTGTAGTTGATGGCCAATGCATATTGCCTTTTATTGAAAGCTGGAGTTTTCGCGCAGGACCTTGTGATAATACTTGAAACAATGAGGATTATAGCAATTGCGTTATCACCTGTCACGCCGTGCTTAAGTGGGAGAATATATGGACAGCTTGGCTACTCAAAGGATCAGTTTGATGGTGCTACCTGGGTCTCTCCCAAACACTTCTATACATGTATGCAGGTCTGACTTCCCCAAACACTAGTTTTATGAACTAACTTGCACTTTTGTACTGCAGAGCGACACCAAGTGGGGCGGGCTAAAGAGTGGTCAGGTCATGGCGCAGCCTAAACCGATCTTTGCAAGGATTGAAAACCCAACAGAAGAAGAAAACGGGAAGGAAGCACCTAAAAAGGCAGTAAAAAAGCAGAAGCTACCCCAAGACAAACGGGCAGTAGAAGCTTAAAGGTTCATACTTGGAATGCCTTCTCTACCTCTCATGCCATTTTTAATTTTCGCATACAAATCGTGTAGGATCACGTATTGATTTGTACCTTTACTCCCCAAGGATTACAATTACAAACTTTTTGTGTATGATCAGATTATTTTTCAAATATGTATAGTTTTCAATACATCGTTTTATCTTTCAGATGTGCAAAAACTTATAGCCTTCTTGAAGTTGAAAAAAAGAAGAAATTGTATAGTTAAAGGGAAAACTTGTAGGTATGTTGACGAGAAAAACTTTCATGGGTAGGGCTGACGAAGTATGGACACCACAATGGGTATTTGGAAACAACCGCACTATGCCGTTTGTCAGCCCTACCCAAGATTTTCTCCACGTCATCCCAGAGTTCCACCTTATTCCTGTAGGAGGGAGAGGCAGGAACAAGAGGGGGAACCAACAACAAAGAAAAATGGAAGCTAAATGTTATGGAAAAAGTAAAGCTTCTTGATATAAAACTCTCGAATACCATCCAAATTGTTCAAGTAAAATCGTCACAAAAACAAAATAGTAAAACCACTTATTCATCTACTTGAGAAACATATGGAATAGAGATGTATCACACGGTGGAGGCAAGCAAATCTACAAAAATGCGCCGCCACCCCTCGCATTCTATGCTACACAGTCGACTAACTTTTGAGGACGCCAAGTCTTGCGCGGAAATCATCCTCCATGAGGGGAAGACCATCGCGCAACTTAACCTTCGGTTCCCATCCCAGCAGCTCCATTGCTTTTGAGATGTCAGGCTTCCTCTGGCGAGGATCATCGGGTGTGTTTTCAACCATTATGATCTCTACCTTAGGATTGATAAGCTGCAAGTCACATGATCAAGTAATCAGTTACCCGTATAAACTTCATGGTAATAAGCAGTTTGAATACTATTGGAAGTTCGGGTTCTCGAGAAGGAAAACAAACTTACCTCCTTGACATTCTCTGCAAGTTCAAGCATTGTAAATTCACCTGAAAATGGAAGTGTTAATAGCGTCCACGAAATAATGCTACAAAGCTAAATTGCCTCCCGATTACTCAGACTTCGAATAACCACCTGGATTGCCAATGTTGATCGGTCCGGTGTTGTCTCCTTGCATAAGTCGAATGAGGCCATCAACCTTCAGAATTAAAATGGAGGATTAATTTGTTGTATAAACACCTGATGGAGACAAATTAATTGTCCGCGTGAACATGAAGTAAAATAATAAAATCGTCCTTACCATGTCAGACACATAGCAGAAACTCCGTGTCTGAGTCCCAGGCGCTTGAACAGTCAAGGGATCATTACTACAGAAATAGGCACAAATATTTAAGCATTACATCGGCAGTGCAAGCAACGCGAAAACTTCACTGGTTGTGAGACTCTGATAGGTGTACAGGACCAAAGTAATGTTCAGTAGCACTTACCGGATAGCTTGGGCGATGAAATTACTGACAACACGACCGTCATCAATATTCATGCGAGGCCCATAAGTGTTGAAGATCCTAGCAATCCTTATCTCTGTGAAGGACCATTATTTAGCAAGAGAACAAAGAAAAACAAGTTGAAGAAATACATGTCTAGACAACGATCTCAAACAAAAAGGAAGCATCAAAGGAATAGAAAAAGGAAAGGAGAGCGGACCTATGCCATGCTGCCTGTGATAATCAAACATCAAGGTTTCAGCAACTCGCTTTCCCTCGTCATAGCAACTCCTAACTCCTGTTATATGTTTACAAACACAAGCAATTAATATGCGCAATGACTCTCGAGTTAGTCCAATTGAATGTTTCCATTACAGAAATCGTTTAAAATAGTTGTAAAGAGGGCAATGAGAAAGCATAGATCACATTATGTCTCCGGATAAAGTAGATTACAATTGATGAGACAAAACTCTAATAGACAAAGGCATCATACCAATGGGGTTCACATTTCCCCAGTAGCTCTCAGTCTGGGGGTGAATAAGAGGATCTCCGTACACCTCGGAAGTAGATGTAAGCAAAATCCTGAATCAATTTCATACCATGAGAAAAGATAAAGACATTGGAAGATGGATAAATCAAAGAAGACATAATGACAGTATCAAACCTTGCTCCGACTCGCTTGGCAAGTCCCAGCATGTTCAATGTACCGATCACATTTGTCTTTATTGTCTGTTACACAAGAAGGTATTTCGCCACTGTAATCTTAGTTCCCGTTAACACTATCTTCGATTCTTCACTTTTTCTCAAATACACATGAAACACTGTTAGACATACCTTTACAGGATTGTGCTTGTAGAAGATCGGAGAAGCAGGACAGGCAAGATGGTATATTTGATCAACCTCAATTAGCAGAGGCTCTGTGACATCTGCACGAAAGAAAAAATAATATTACCAATTAAACAAAGTAAAGATAATTACGAAATCTAAACTTGTTTATATGCCTACAATAGGACGTTGTTTAAGCATAATGGGTTACAAAAGTACTAAATTACGCCAATATGAAGAAAAATATTTTAAAAAATAAAGAAAAAAAAGCACAAAGATAAGAAACAGAAAACCATCACTGATCAAAAGGGATTGCTTGTGCCGGGCTGATTTAGTGTTTGTTCGGTTACAAAACTAGACATGCGGCACTGTGATTCTTTAACACTATCATGCAGACACACACGCACGCACACACACAAGAAGCTTCATTTTGTTCCTCAGACTGAATACACAGATTAAAAGACATACCATGACGAATGAGTTCAAATCTTGGATGACCGATCCATTTCTTCAGGTTGTCCTTGGAGCCAGTGAAGTAATTATCCGCAACAATCACCTGAAAACAATACACCATAGTTAATCATACCAAGTATGTTGGAGAAGCATAAAAACTCGGACTGTTTCCAACGTAAATTCTAATTCATTTTATAGACAATAGAATCCCACCTCATTCTTTTCGTTTTCCATCAATTTGTCCACTAGGTGAGAGCCAATAAATCCAGCTCCTCCAGTAACCAAAATTCTCATATTGGCCTGCCATCATATGAATGAACATTTGAATATACAAAAACACAATGCGAAACAGCAAACTAATCGCGGTAGATCAGTAACTGACCGAACTGATTGAAAAAGTCGAAAACAACAACGAAACCAATTGGCTAGAGATGCTACCTGGAAAAACTTGGCATTTCTCAAAGGAGAGGGGCTTGGAGGTGGCTTTGGAGTACTTTGCTTATCCCCATTTGTAGCCATCTGTGAAAACTTCTGCACCACAAACAATCAAAACTTCCACATTTCAGATCAAACTCACAACACACCAACATATTCAGATTCGAAAAATAAAAAATCGAACCTTGACATAAAATAAAGAGGCAAAATTTAACATCCAAAAACCATAATCCAAAAGAGAAATTCACAAACTTAACAAATCATCAAGCTCAGATCACCTGGATTTTGAGAGCAAAATTCCCAATTCCTCAAGCTATTATTATTTAGTGAAAGTGTGGTTTGAGATAATGTGAGAGAGCATTTATATACAGAATGCAATGGTGTGAAAATTAATTGAAAACAAACAAATATTTAGAATTAATCACCGAAAAAGGAAAATTATTTTAATTTAGCACCAAACTCTACCAACTGAAGAGAGAGAGAGAGAGAGAGAGATGAGAGGATGCTTCAAAAACAATCAAAGTAGGTAGTCATCGAAAGCATTCTCCAAAACTACAACCCCACAATTATTATTCCCAGATCTGCAGAATCCAAATCTCACACAAACCCAACAAATATTTTCACCTCAACAAATCAAAGAATACCCAAAAACAATAAATGGGTGGTAGAAATTGATGTAAAATACCTCAGAAAAATAGAAAAAAGACTGGAGCTTTTCTCTCTGTCAGTGAAGCGGAAGGAACCTCAAAGGTGTGAAATTTTTGTTTTTAATCTTTATTATTTCCTAGACTGCATCGAAGACGAAGACATACATGTAATTGTGTCGTGTTTGTGCTCGAGTGGTCACCGAAATTCACGGTGGTTCGGAAGATTTTTGGAAATTGCAGAAATCACTGCATGCCACGTCACCGGGAACTAGGATGCTTTCCAGGTTTCCTACTCTGCTCTCACCTCTTTACTTCTTTAGATTACGTTGGGTTCAGGTGTGACGAGACACATGATGCGGGCGGTAAGAACCAATGATTAACTGCCATGTCATGAATTAAGAAATTCAACGGCTCTGATTTTGTCCATCAATATAAATCGAAAACTATTTCTTTTTAAATAAACCTTGAGCTTTTCTTTTTGTAATAAAAGCTTATTCTATTAATCTAAGAATGACTTCTTCTGTCGAAAGCATTTTACTTTAATGTTTTTGGTTTTGTCATTAGATTTTTACTCATTTAAATTACTTTTATTTTTTTTCTTTTAAAAAAATGCTAACGGGTGATTTCGACGCGATATCTTTCATTACAAAAAGATTTACATAGACATTTCATCCTCTCTGACTACCATCGTATAATTCACCAACCAACTCTCATTAGACTTAGAAGGCTTAGTCGATATTCTAAAAGAATTTGCACACTCCTATTTTTACTGATTTTTATTACTATTTATTGGCTTATTATTTTAGTAAAGTTGTTAATTTATGATTGGGAGGGGTTATCACAGCGTCGGTGGTGTGTGAAACATGGGATTCCTGCTCTGTATGATGAGGTGGAGAGAAATACAATTAGAGTAAGAATTTAATATGCCACGTCAGATAGAGATAAAACTGTAAGGGTTGACGTACAGGGAAAGTCCATGGACGTTCGGGAGAATAATTCTCTTATCTTCAGATCTTTCTCTTGTTCACTTTCTTTCTACTTGAATGATTACGATTAAATCACGTTAATATTTTATTTTAATTTTTATATAAAGATAACAACACAAAAAAAGAGTGAGGAGAGAGAAAAGACGACCAAAACAACTGGCCAAAAATAAAAGACGACCAAAACTAGTTTTTTTACCATAAATATATTTGTTTTGCAGAAACAGACAACCTAGTGGCTGTAGTTTAGTGGTAAGAATTCCACGTTGTGGCCGTGGAGACCTGGGCTCGAATCCCAGCAGCCACACTTTAATTTTAAGCTTTTTTTTTTTTTTTTTTTAACCAATATTTTATGGTTTCTCGAAAACCATATGAGAGAAGGGTATTGATATTTACACACATTTTTTTACCTCTTTCATACTTTTGTTAATTTTTGCTTATTGATCTTTTTCAGTTTATTCGATCTGACAATCGAAAATTGAAAATGATGTGTAAAAAGTAAAAATCAGTATGTGGGTAACATCACGAGAAAATATGTGATGATGGATAGATCAAACGAATTCATTAAGAAACTAATGACTCACTCGACTTTGTTAATCGCAAATGCCATTAAACGGGATCAAGTAATACGCTATGCTTGGTTCGTTCTAGGCATTCAATTTCGATTACAAATTTGCAAACAACATGTTCACACCATGTCTCCACATAATTAGGATCCTAACTAGGCACATCTCCAAAGAAGATGTTAAAAATGCCACATAGACACATAACGGTAACAAATAATGTACCAAAAAATGCCACATAGACACATAACGGTAACAAATAATGTACCAAGTACTCTAACCGAGATGTCAAAGATGACATGAAAAAGCTACCTTCAAATTGGATTTTTCTTAGTTCCAAAGGCATTCCACTAGCTTTACCTTAAATATTATCATATTTAAGTATTATTTTATTATTTTTAAACCAACAACAACTCAACTTTTATTATTTTTGTTTTTAAAAAACATAAATGAAATAATAAATTTTGGCATACCGGGTGAAAAGAAAATATTGACAATATGCCCAATTACCAAGTCAACCATCAAATTTAAATTTGATGTTTTGAATTTGACGTCTCTTTTGGAGATACTCTTATGTCGATGAAAACTTATTTTCTTTTCATTAATCATAACATTTCAAATAATTATAAAAAGCTTCAATATAGTCCCTTATCAATGCCATTAATCAAAATAAATCCTTCTAGACAATAACTCACAAATGAATTTTTCAAGGGATTATGCAAGTTTCCGTAGCTGATAACTATCGAATTAATTTCATTACATTACAAAAGAGGGTGGCTTCAATTGTATCTAACGTTCAGTGCTACATGTTTACTGATTGATTTCATTTTCATAACTTTTTGGATCTTTGTTACTAATATTTTCCTTTCTTTAAAAGGAAGATAATTGGTGATAAATCACGCTTATTTATTTTTTTCGGACGGCGAGGCTATAGAGAATTTCACCATGATCCTAACCATAATCAAGTCGACTCACCAGCTCAGAGTATCAAACCCGAAACCTCCCACATTGTTTTTGTTTATTGAAGAATAACAGACTGCGCCCTTACCACTGGATCATTTATCATGGTTTTTGTTATTAATATTTCATTCAACTCAATACTAGGGATTGACGAAGAACAGTTAAATTTTTTTAACCATAAACATTAAAACTTCAATAAAAGAAAGAAAACCGTAGAAACATTTTTAACACCCCACACGGACCGTAGAAAATTAACTTATTTTGCTGTTTCGGGTTGGAACGAAATGGCGAATAAAAGGCGGTTCTTCTTGCTCCACTTCACTATCGTTTTTTTGTCGTTTCGTTTCGGCTACAATTCAAAGCTCTTTGACATTGAACATCTCCTCGCTGCTGCTTCTGGCGTTTTCGCATTCGATCTTCGCCGTTGAAGGTACCGTCTCTCTTTCTCTCCAATGCAGATCATAGATGTAACGTTTCTTACGGTTTCCACTTTTTGGATCGTAATTATTTTCGAGCATGTATTCTGCAATCCCGATTTGTCCGTGTTTGTCAGTGTAAAACCCTAGACGTTCGGTGTTTTCTTATCCCATCTTTTTCTGCTTGAGAAATGTATTTGTACAAAACCGTTTGCTTTGAGCTGAATAAATACGTGGTGATCGCATAGCGGAGTGGATATCGCATTAGACTCCGGATCTAAAGGTCGTGGGTTCGAATCCCACTGCGATCGTTCCCCCTTATGCATTCCCCAATTTCTGTTTTTTTTTTTTTCCTCTCTGTAAAGGGTTTTGGATACTGGGTAGAAAAATTGGACAAAGACATTGCTAATTACTGCTGACAAGTAGACCTGGCATTTTGGACCCGACCCATTAATATTAGTATTTGGATGGATGCTTAACGGGTCGGGTCGCTAACGGACCGTTAACAACCCGTTAAATAACGGGTCACTTTGGGTCAACCAGTTAGACCACCCGTTAGTTGAGGATATTTTAGTAATTTCAGTAAAGTTTTAACAACAAAAAATAAACTCTATGAAAATAATAATAATAATAATTGTTAACAGGGTGAAACGGGTGACATGTTAACTTAACGGGTCGGATTGAACCCGACCCAAACCCAATAAACCCGACCCGTTTACAGGTACTGACAAGTGACATAAGTCTCTGTGATTCGTATACTTTCGAGAATCGGAGATTACGTTAGTTCTTATATTTTAAGGAAATGGAAGATAAAATGTTTGATACGAGATTCTAGTTGCCACCAAATTATTCGGGATATGGATAATGTCACATTGAAAATATGCTTTAGCTCCATCAACAACGATGGCACAGCAATAAGGTATCCGGAGACAGCGGTACTCTGGACGTGTTGATGCTCGTTAGAGAGAAAAGATCGCGGGAATGTCGACCGAGGATGGGAGGGGGTTTCATGGATCTTACGTGCCATTTCTAAGCTGGACACGGAGGGGTTTTGTGGTCGGGATCAGTTACGACTGTAGGACTCCACTCTGCATGGAATTATTCAAACGTGTAACGTACAGAAGGAGAATACAGGAAAGCATGTGATTGGATTTATTCTCGAAAAAGAAACACTATAGAGGAATGTATTCCCAGTGATCAAAGATGCTTCTGCTCGTCGTGGTCTGAGGTTTCTGTGAAGCGAAGTTCCTTTTTGTACCCTATCATGTTTCGTGTAGATATGGATTCATTTCTCGGACCTCATTTGGTTCGTATATCTTTGTGTAATGGGCGTTCGTAGATTCATATTCCTAACCTTGCGTATGTATTTCTGGCGGTGTACATGTCACCAAAGCATCGGAGTTCTATGTTTTTCCGGTTGACTACTGTATTTTTGGCGGTCATGATTTGTAGTGGAAACCGTAGAAATTCTATGTCTGTTACAGCGCTACGAGACGGCGTTTGCGTGCAATATCCATGGATTACTGGTGCATTCGTGTGCAATAGAGTGTGCTGCAAAGCATGAAAATGTGCATTGAAGAAAGAATATGACACTTTGTGGTGTGAGATACTAATTCATTCGATTGTATTCGTTTTTGGACAGATGATTGATGACGAAGGCCTGGAGATTTATGCCAACTTACTTGGCATGTTCATATTTTTTCTACTGATTGTTTATCATTACGTGACGGCCGACCCCAACTACGAGGGCAACTGAAAACCTGAGTTGTGTGTGTGTGTTTATGGAGTGATCATATGGCACCCCCAGAATAAAAGCTATAGTTACTCTAGCATTTCTCCACTAAGATGTTCACAAGTATTGGTTGGCCATAAAAATTAGTCTTTTGGAGATGTTCTGTAGAAATTCGTAAAACCGATTAAATTTTTGGATAAATTCTAACATAACTTGTAACTATAGCTTTGCACATTGAAAGAATTTTAAGCAAAATTAAGTAGTAGTTAGCAATGCATAAAGAATTCATGATTCTCCTATACACAATACGTCGTCGTCACGCAAACAAACACATACAATGAAAAATAAGCTACATCCGAAGGGCCCGCACCTCTTATCTCCATCACATCACCAGTCAATCCCGTCGGAAAATCAGAGTACGGCCACACAGTAAAACCTCAACACCTCCACCCACCAAATATTCCCTCTGTTTCTTCTCTCTCTCTCTCTCTCTCTCCGTCTCTCTTTCTCTCTCTAAAGATGAAAACGAGATCCCTTGATGATGAAGCAGGCGATCCGAAAGCCCGAGAGGAGAGACGAGAAGCCCAGGAACACGAACCCCACAGAGCCCAAAGCGATCGCGATGTCCACCTGTATGCAGAACGCGTTCCACGCCTTACACGTGTCCATCCCTTTTAAAACCCTCGCCAACGCCGTTCCCGCCGAGTCTGCAGACAGCAGCAGATACGCGAACGCCTACACGATCGCGCCTCTCTCGTTAATCCTTTTTCTTTAATTTAACTAATTAATTAATTTTAAGCTTAACCGTATTTACACCCTATATATTTACGAATATTTTCAAATTGAGCCCCGATTTATTTTTAAAAGTGAATTAAAATAGTTAGAGAGAGAGAGAGAGGGGGAAGAGTGAGAAAATGGAGGACCTGGTCGTGGCCGAAGTCGAACCAGAGCTGGACGACCTCGGCGAAGAGAGTGGATTCTCTGGAAATTTCCCAGACGGAAGCCACCATTTCGAAGAGAGAGTAGAGCGCCACTATTGCATTCGCTCCCACTACGAATCTGTTCTTTCCAATTTGACCCAATCAGTTTCTCTGGTGGAAAATATCTGGCTGTTTGGTTACTCAGAAAGTGCAGGAAAATCGAACCAAAAACAAATTCCTATTGTTTGCTTGTTTTTTATTTTTTGGGTCGAACAATTGTTTCCTTGATTCAGATGACGAATTCAAGTTAAAAGTTTCAACTTTGAAGGAAATTTCGAAAATTGAGCGGAATAGCGCCATAAATTTTAAAAAAATTTAAACTTTTTTCGTAATTTCGAACTCCACTGCATTTTCTCAGCGACCAAACAAACAGAGCGAAATTTAGGAAGAAAATTGGAGGTAAGAGTGAAATTGGTACCTGAAGGCGTCGAAATGGTACCAGCGGGGGGAGTTGGCGGCGGCGCGAGAGGTGGAGAGCATGAAGACGAAGGAAGCGAGGGAGAAGCTGAAGGAGGCGAGTCGGAAGACGAGGATGAGGTAGTTGAAGCGCCTCAGCTTCCGGAGCGAGACGGTGGAGTGGAAGGGATTGTCGCCGCCGTTGCGGTGAGGCTGAGGAGAGCGCATGGCGGCTGTGTTGGGGTTGATTTGCCGGGTTGCTGATGCTGCTGGAGGAGGAGAGTGGGAGGTTTTTGAGAGGGCGAAATCATGAGGGGAAAAAGTTGGTGGTGGTGAGGAGAGGAGTCACGGGTGGAGAAGGCGATGAGTGAAAAAAGAGAGGATAAAAAAGTGAGAGGGAAAGTTTTTGTGAGAGAGAGAGAGAGAGAGAAAGATAAGAAAAGCTAAAAAGGATGTGTTTTAGAGAGAGAGAGAGAGAGAGAGAGAGAGAGAGAGGAGCAGGGAGACATGAACGACAGGAAGCAGAAGGAGGAGGGAGGGAGGCAGGAAGAGTGTGTGGGTGGGGTAGTGGTGTAATGTGGGGGGGGGCTTTCAAGCTTTGCTTTTACTTTCCCTCTATTCTTTGTTTCCTCTTTTCTCTCCTTTTTGGTTTTACTTTTTTCATAACTATCCTTTTGGTTTTGGGGTCTCTATCCATACTTAATAATATAGATACCCTCTTACGGAAATATCTCGTGTCAATAAAATAAAGATATGTGTACATTTTTTTATGCATGTCTTTATTTATTTAACATGGGATATATCATGCTGTGTAACAAGTACCGTATAAGTTGTTCTCTTATAAAGGACGACTTATCTACTATCCTCATAATATCGTTGTGTTTAGTATCTAAAGTCAATTACACGAGGCTCGTTTGAGGTTGTTTTTGTAAGAAACATTTTTACTCAAAGCGCTTAGAAAAACATTCGAATTTGTTTATTAAATCTCAAGTGCTTATTCAAGAAGCACTTGGAAGTTCTTCTATCAAATGTAGTCAGAAAATCGTTTTTGAATGTCAGAAACTCATTTAACCATGCAAAAAGATTAAATCGGATGACAGTACGTGATTAAATTGAGATCATATCACAACCTGTCGTCTCTAAATGAGATTTTTTTTTCCATCACGAGATGTGATTAGTTAATCGATTTTCACATTAATTCAGAGAATATAATCTTCGCAGCCTGCTGCAACCAATATTTTTACACAGTTTCACATACAAATATTTTCAAATCAAACCAAATCCAATCCTTTATCATTGTAGCATGCAATTGCAACCAGAAAACATAAAGACATCCATGGAAATCCCGTGACCATCTTTAAATTCCAGACAGACACCATTTTTCTCATGATTTTTTTTATAGGAAAACTAATGAAAAGGGTTTGAAGACTTTGAGTTTTAACTATAAGGACAAAATAAAGGATAAAGTGAATAGTACAAGGTTTGACTTTTTAGTGTAAAAATGTGATTTTTCGTTAAAGTGAACAGTACCGCGGACTTTTCGTTAAAACTCCATTTTTTTATTTCTCCATACCATCTATCATCTGTCACCACCACTCAGGTGTCCACTCTCACATTCTTCCTTTGTCAAGAAATCTGTGATTCCATATCTCTCAAGCTGCATGATGATTATGGAGGAGGATTCTTTCCCTTTCTAATTTCTTTCTCATTCTACTTGAACGGTTACGGTTAAATCACGTCAACATCTTATATATATATTTTTTTTATAGAGACAATAAGACAAAAAACAAAGTGTAAGAAGAGGGGAGGGAAAGGGATGGAAATAGGAGGAGAGAGAATCCTAATCCGGTTATTATACGAGTAATTGTTCGTTCGCTTTTAGATACAAGCATGGGAATGACGGGTATTTTAAGTGACAGACTGGCAAACCTTCTTGCGACATCAATTAAGATTTTGTCCTACATTGTTTCTATAGGTCACTAAAAGAAAGATATAAGGCCATCTACAGCCAAGGGCATAGACTTAAAAACAAAAGAGCGAACCCAAGCCAACAAGGCTGACCGTTTTGCGAGGGTTAGGGGCAACGTCAATCGTATGCATCCGTACTCTTGTTATACATAGAGACTGTCCACAACTTGAACCCGTAACTTTTTAGTGACAAAGGGGCAACCTTTCCGTTGCGTCTCCCCGCTTTGCCAAGGCTGTTTCTGTTACGCCAAGGGCTCTAGACTACTTTTAGCTAAAATTTGTGAAAAATCCATCTCCAATCAAAGGCAAAAATGAATATGCTAAAAAGAATCAAATTTAGCTACATAGCAAGTCCTCAAGCCCCTTGGCAGGCCCTTACATGTGCATCACAAGTTAAGATATAAAGATTTGGTCCCGCTGGAGATGAAAAAGTTTAACCTTAAGAATTCTGTAGAACTTAAATTTTGAAAGCTAAAACGTAACCGAAGAATACGTTTAGCCTTCATGATTAAAGATGGCATAAGAAAAACGGTAGAGGCATGAAACTCTTACTCGTCAATCGTCATGACTTGTTGAGTAAAGAATTTGTTCAAATTCGATTGTCATTTCTCAACAACTTCATATGTCTTTATCTATTTTGTGTATCAACAAATCAACAACTGCTTTTGATTTTAACAGACTTAATATTTGTCAATGCTCATCATTTCCAATGGTCAACATTCAGGTAAAGTTTTCAAAGACGTAATCGACTGGGAGGTCCCATGCATGATGGCAACTCCTGTGCCAATATCACGACACGACATGTAAGTTTCACTTTACATGACATATAATTGACACGGAACGTCATAATGATAGAGTACTTGTGTCATGAAAGTTGGTTGGTGAATGGTGGGGGTTCCAAAACTCACATTGAAAACCGTTCACTTGTTCATTCAATCATGATTTCATATTGGCTTTCCAAACGACGTTACCTTTTTTCCTACCGGAAAATATGAAAATGTAACAAACAGTTTGAGACTACCAAAACAAAAACAGACCCTCAAAGACGGAACCTGAACCCAGTTGCTAGCAACAGCAGTTTCATCGGACGCAAGCACGGTCTTGTTGCAAACAGCTCCATTTCCTCAAACAGAACAAAACAGAAGTATATCTGGCTGCACGATATCTAGCTAGTTTATGCAATGAACTCATAACATTTCTTGAGACTTTCTGACACACCACCCTACTCTCTTCCGGAATTCCTCCCTACTTTCTCTCCGTTGTTTCTGCAAACACACATAAATAACATGTCAGCGGATTAGAAAGTTACCACAACGTATATAAGTAAATAAGATAAGCAATTCATGTGCATTGCCGGTTGAACCAGTTGAAGTGAATCCTAGTATTGTGATGTACGGAAAAGCTGCTTAAACTATGTTTCTGTCCAATGTGTTTTACCGGGAAGAAAACCACGTCTTATTTGTGAGCTTAGATGTTACTTTTAAGAAAACCAAGTGGACTAACAAGTGCAGTACATGTAAAGCATAGTCCTCAATCATTTTCTTTTTTCAATTAAGAAGCGGTAGGCTTTAGGAATTATTGAAGATCTCCAGAAAATATGTTATCAACAAGTACTAACTTCCAAAATCGAAGCATTTATACCATGTCGTTCCATATGTGAACATTGAACTCCAATGTCCAATCCAAAGTAGTGTCAAACAAATAATACTCAAAAGAACTGATCATGGAATCAAAACATAGAGACAATAAAAATACAACACCTACCGCAGCATCGACATTAGCAGGAGATTCATCATTAGGGCTTGAAAGCATTGAGATTATACTCAAAACAATGCTCTCAACCTGCAGAAAAACAAAAAATTCGTCAGTAGATCCTCAACAATACGAACACGCTAACTACGTTCATATAATAGTATGGATGCATAAAATATTAAACAAAATGCCTGGGACATTCGGTCTGCGTGTGTAAACCAGAACCAAAACTAACAATTTACATTCGATAATATAGCACATCCACAACTGTCTCCAGTTAAAGACATCCCTCGGAGTCATATATAAACAAACGTTTTACGAGTTCACCACAACTTTCAGTATGTACCCTATATTTAGGGCACAACTTCACCATCACTTCTCCAACAACAATAGAAGTAAAACTGGTGGTTTCCTACAGCCATTCCGAAGCCAGTGTCACAGATCTTCAACTTGCAACAAGCCCACTTTTCAAACAACTGAATCCATTGCCTTGTAAAAGATGGAGTTGGTCCCGACACCAGTGCCAACTTTTCCATAAGTACCTAAAACACTAGGTGGAGACAACTTGAAGATTAAATCACAACTCTCTTCACTTGAGCACTCCCGATTGAAACATAAAGAAAGTTCAGATATGTACTGTATCATCAACTCTCAAGATTCTGTCACCATACTGCAAGCTTGTCTCGTCTCATACAGTTCCTCCTCAAGACAAAGGAACAGGAAGCAAACAAACATGAGGTTCATGGTGCTAAGCTGCTAGCACATACAATAATGAATAATGATTAGGACTTTGCCAATCGAGCGATGCTCTAGTTTCCAATGCATCATGAACGTAAAAAAATGTACTGCACGATATAATAACAAACCCAAACCTAACTCAAGCAATCTTTGTCTAAACTAGAGTTGTGCTAGGGTTTAGGAACAAGCACCTCAATACTGGCTTAGGATGAGACCCACAGGGCTATTGTACAATTCAGTCCTGTGACGATCTCATTTCAATCCTTACAGTTAGCCACCACCAAGTTGCACTGCCAATTACAACTGCCATCAGATAATCAGTGTATTAATGACACACACAAACTTGATCAGTTACATATCTGTAAATCTCCAAGTTTCGACTCTTCATCCAGAAACAACATGTCATCCAAACATGCACAGCCTTCTAATATTTCATTGTTATATACTTGAAACAGAAGGGGGAAACCACACTACAAAATCTGCTAAGTAATTGATCCGGTGCTTATAACCACACAATGGTAATACAGTTGCACCTTGCAAGCCAACACTACACCCTAAAATCTTTAGGATTATGACTACAACTAAACAAAGGAAACCATCAAATCACAGAGCAATAATAAAGTAAATTGACAAATAAGTACATACTGTATGGACTGGATTCCAGTCCTCAGTTGCAAGCTCCTAGCCATCTGGATCGTCACCAGGGGGATGAAGAATTGAAATACAAACCTTTCCATCGGCGTAAACTGCAAAAAACATGGAAGCTTGATCACGATGAACTAAAGGCGGAAAAGAAATATCCAAAAGTTACTTCAGCAACAATATACAGAAGACAGTCACCATTGGGGTGCCACATCTCTGAGGTAAATCTCACGACAGGAGGGTTACACAGATAATCCTCGGGGAAACTCATGATGGCATTAAAGAAACCGCCCTCACTACAACAAATAATTTATAATGAACTAGGTCAATTAAAGAATTTGGTTCCCAAAAAATAACCCGAAATCCTTTCTTGTCTTCACTATCGAAACAATGCAATAATTAGCTTCTAGTAACATCTGCCGAACACTGAAAAATCAAACGACACTTAATCCAATCATGTCAAAATCAAACAAACATTTGAAACCCTTTTTCGTCTTCACAATTTAAAGAACGCATTAAATTAGCTTCTAGTAACATCTGCCGAACACCGAGAAATCAAACAACACTTAATCCAATCATGTTCAAATCAAATAAAACATCCGAAACCCTGTTTCATCTTCACTATCTAAAGAACGTATTAATTAGCTTCTAGTAACATCCGCCGAACACCGAAAAATCAAACACCACTTAATCCAATCATGTTCAAATCAAATTTTCATGCTTTAGGCAAAACCAAAATCTAATCATCACAGTAAAAGATATGAACTTTGTAACCAATTCCATCAAATAATCAGAACCCAAAACTAAACACATGAATTCAAACAAACCCTTATAGTCATATCAAAAGAAAATCAACCTGTTAAAAGAACACACACATGCACCAAAACAAAAGACATAAACTGAATTTCGAAAAAAACCATGTTTCAAAGAACGGGAATGACATCGAATAACATACTAGAGAGTGTCGGGTGGGCCAATAATCGTGACACTCCATTCGAAGATGTTGGCTTCGTTCACCAAACCGGCTGAGAATCCATCAACTGGGTTTTTGCAGAGATCTACATAAATATTCAGAGAAAAAAAATTAAAACAGAGTAAAAAATTAAAACAAATTTTCACAAACGAGAACAGAAATATATATGGTTTGAGGTTAAGGTGTAACCTTTGAGTTGCTTTTAGAGGAGGAGGCTGGCTTGGGAAGCAGGAGCAGGAGTCGTAGCCATGGAAAACGCAGAGAGAGAGAGAGAGAGAAGATTTTGGGTTGGATTTTTATAGAGAAAGGTGTGGGTTTTGTGTCATATATGGAGATTAAGAGTTTGTACTCAACTTGTATTTCGAATCAAACCGAACGATAAATTCAACCCATCAATAAATTATAACTTAACACTTATGCCGATGCCACTCCCGCCACCCCAACTGGTAAATAATTAGAAGGAAAAGGAACTAATGAAAATAATTTGCACTTTAAGTTTTAACGATAAGGACAAAATAAAATGTAAAGTAAATAGTACTACGATTATTTTTTAGTGTAAAAATATGGTTTTTCGTTAAAGTGAACAGTTTCGGGAGCTTTTTGTTAAAGTTTCCATAATTAAATTCATAATTTACAACAAGTTTAGTGGTGTTTTACTTAAGAAAACTAACGAAAAGTCCAAAAAAACTTCCCTTTTAACGAAATGTCATTTTTAAAGGTATATGAATAGTACTAGGTAAAGATAAAAATGTGGTTTTTCGTTAAAAGTTACCGGGAGTGTTCCGTTAAAACTTCATTTTTACTTTTATTATTAACATAAAAAATTTTCTTCAAGTTCAAATTACCTCTATATTATTTTTAGTTTGTAAATTTAATACTAGAATTGTTACATATAATTGGTGGCAATTTTTGTGAGATCCCATATCGCCCAGGGGAGTGATCCTTATATATATATATTCTCATCCCTACCTAGCGCGAGGCTTTTTGGGAGCTCACTGGCTTCGCGTTCCGTAGGAACTCCGAAGTTAAGCGAGTAGCGCACGAGAGCACTTCCATGATGGGTGACCCACTGGGAAGTTCTTGTGTGAGTTCCCAGAAACAAAACCGTGAGGGCGTCGTTGAGGCCCAAAGCGGACAACATCGTGTTACGGTGGTGGAACGTGCCCGGGATGTGGTGGCGGCCCGGGCCGAGATGTGACAATTTTTGTTTATTTTTTATTTTTTACCTTTCTCAAAAGAAGAAGTGGACCTTGATATTGAGGAATTATAAAAATCCAATCTAGTTAGGACCCTAATTATATTTTACCACTAGTGACTAGAGGTCAATTTTAAGCGTTATTAAAAGGAGGAGTTTAACAAAAACATTTCGAGAGATAAGTTAATCACGTGAGCCACAAGTGTTTAGTAGAAGTCTGTCTTTTCGCTAGTACTCGTTTTAAGGGTTACTTAAAAAGAAAAAATTAACAAAGAAAAACATTTGAGACCCAAGTTAATTCGTGAGCCACAAACGTCTTGCAAGCACCTAGCACAAAAAGTGTGGTGGGAAATTGAAGAATTCCAATGTGGGTGTCACTTTATTGTTTTTGGAAGGTTTATTTTTAGCTACGCTCTCTGTGACTCGATTTCAATCATACTTTACTCCTTGAAACTCAGAAGTCGCCACTTTACTCCCTGTAACTCGATTTTGGTCCCACTTTGCCCCCTGAAATTCAAAAGTCGTCACTTTACTCCCTGAAACTCGATTTTGATCCTACTTTGCTTCCTGAAACTCAAAACTCGCCATATTCCCTCTTGAAACTCAAACTTCGCTCTACATTGTCTTGTTTCTATTTTTTAGAATAAGTTCATCCATTAAAACTTTATAATTAGTAATATGTCAATTTTCTCCTGAAATAAATGATAGTAAAAAAGAACAAAAAAAAGAGGGTAAATTACATAATAGCCCCTCAGGTTTAAGGTCTATTACAATGTCGTACAACATCTTTAAAACATTTCACTTTCATTCCTCACGTACTATTTTTATTTCAAAATAATACATCCGTTAAGTGCCGACGTGGCTGCCAATTGTGTGTCACGTGGTAAAAATAATAATTTTTTAATTTTTTTTTTAAAAAAAAACCTTAATCTTCTATTAAAAAAAAACACACACACACACACACACAAAAGTTGAAACAAAACCCCACCCCCGTGAACCCCCCAAACCAGAAACCCAGAAAAAACCCCCAACACCAACCCACATCCCTCCCTCCGCAATTCCCCCTGGCGCCCACCCTCTGCAAAACCACCCCCCACATCCCTCCCTCCGCAACCCCTCTTCGACCCACCTTTCTTCCCACTTCACGAACTCGCATCTGGGTTTTTTTTTTCCCTTCATTTTCTTCTGGGTTGCTGGGTTGCAGGTAGGAGGAAGAACATGAAGATGGGGAAGAATAAAGGGGAACAGGAGGGGGAAGACGAACCCTCCCTCCCCCACGACCCACCTTTCTTCCCACCTCACGAACCCGCAACTGGGTTTTTTTTTTCCTTCCTTTTCTTTTGGGTTGCTGGGTTGCAGGTCGGGGGAAGAAAATGAAGATGGGGAAGAAGAAAGGGGAAGAGGAGGGGGAAGACGAACCGAAGGTTTTTTTTTTATGGGTTGCATGGATGAAGATGCAGGATAAATGTTTCTGGGTTGCGGAGGGAGGGATGTGGGGCGGGGGGGTGGTTTTGCGGAGGGAGGGCGCCGGGGGGGGGGGGGATTTGCGAAGGAAGGGATGTGGGTTGGAGTTGGGGGTTTTTTTTTCTGGGTATCTGGTTTGGGTAGGGGGTTCGCGGGGATGGGGTTTTGTTTCAAATTTTGTGTGTTTTTTTTAATAGAAGATTAAGGTTTTTTTTTTAAAAAAAAATTTTAAAAAATATTATTTTTGCCACGTGGCACACATTTGGCAGCCACGTGACACAAATGTGGCAGCCACGTCAGCACTTAATGGATCTATAGACGGAAAATGTAACGGATATATTATTTTGAAATAAAAATAGTACGTGAGGTAGGGGTGGCATTTTGAACCCGACCCGACCCGTTAATATTAGTATTTGGGTGGGTGCTTAACGGGTCGGGTCGCTAACGGGTGGACCCGTTAACAACCCGTTAAATAACGGGTCACTTTGGGTCAACCCGTTAAACCCGTTAGACCCGTTAGCACCCGTTAGTGGAGGATATTTTAGTAATTTCAATAAAATCTTAACAACAAAAAATAGATTTTATGCAAAAAAAAAATAATAATAATAATTGTTAACGGGTCTTAACGGGTGAAACGGGTGACCCGTTATCTTAACGGGTCGGGTTCGGGTGACCCGTTAGCTTAACGGGTCGGGTTCGGGTGACCCGTTAACTTAACGGGTTAGATTGAACCCGACCCAAAACCCAATAAACCCGACCCGTTTACAAGTCTAACGTGAGGTATGAAAGTGAAATGTTTTAAAGATGTTGTATGAGATTGTAATAGACCTTAAACCTGATGGGCTACTATGTAATTTACCCAAAAAAAAAATCATCTTCTCTCTTCACCAGTCACCTCCATTAAGAACATAAGAACATAAGAAATAACGAAATCAATGGAACTAATGACAAGGTGGTTGGAGATGGAAGGAGAAATGATGAATGTATGGACAACTGTTAGAGAGAGAGAGAGATGAAACCCATGAACAGTTTTTGCTATTTTTCTGACTTTTTTTTAATATTTAAGCAATGTTTGAAAGTTTTTATTTTTATTTTTTTTTTAAATCTATGTGGTACCACTTGATTGAATATGTGAGTATTATACTTATGCCACGTTAGTCATAAGTGGGCCATAATTACACCACATAAGTAAGCCTAACGATTATTTAACGGAATACATAGAAACGAGCCAAAGTGGAGTGAATATTTGAGTTTCAGGAAGTATAATGACGACTTTTGAGTTTCAGGTGGCAAAGTGGGATCGAAATCGAGTTTCAGGAAGTAAAGTGACGACTTTTGAGTTTTAGACTAACTCCAATGGTGGGCTAAATGCCAAATTTCCCCCCAAAACATGCTCCAATGCAAGCTAAATTTTTGGGCTAAATGCCAAATAAAATTTTTGGGCCAAATTCCCCCCAACTTTCCCCCCCAGCCACGAGTGGACTCGCTGGCCCAAAGGCCAGTCTCGGCCCGCCAACGCGCCTCACGCGGAGGCTTGGTTTCCTTTGCCGACAAGCCTGGGTCCCGCTGTCAGCGAGCTGTCGGCCGAGCATCAAAGCCCCAACGGCTAGTTATGGAACCCAACGGCTAGCTTTGGTAGATCCAACGGCTAGTTTTGGTCCAAATTCAAATTTTATTTTTTTAAATATGTTATTTTAAAATACATTGAATCCAACGGCTGAGATCGAATATAGTGATTTTTCAATATTTATCAGAATTTAAATTTTTTTAGATTAAAATGTTCATAAAATTAATTTACGATAGTCTAGATATTTATTTAAAAAAAAAAATTAATTTAAGATAAAAAATAGCCTATGTTCTATTCTTTAATAATCCCGGGCTAAAATTTTAAACCAGAACCATTGGAGCAGAAAAGTTGTTTCTGGGCTAAAATATTTGGCATTTAGCCCATGCATTGGAGATGGTCTTAGGAGACAAAGTTGAATCCAAAACGAATTCCAAATAACGTAGCTAAATAAGCCTTATTGAAAACTTTCACGTGTTCGCTAACATTGTATACCCCTAGATTATAACACTCATTTGGATGTGCAAATTCAAAACAATGGAGATTGGATTAATTTCTTCTCATTTAGTCATCTCAAAGGAAGTGGAGGGTCTTTTTTTTTACGCGGAAATTATATTCTGCTGTATCAGTCAATGGTTCAAGGAGACCTAAAATTCTTAGCACATGGAACTCATCATAGTCCATACTAGTCCACTATTCCATTTGCCAAAGGCTGTGTGACTTGTGTCCTAGGGACCTAGTCTCCTCCTACAGGAATAAAGTGGACGGTGGTGTTTCAAAAGAGGAACTTTCTCACGCGGATCTTATACGAGCGCAATGTACAGGGTCAATGGATGATAGTCTCGTACATGATCAGTGATTCAGTTGGTCCAGTAACACTTGATTTTAGAGGTGAGTTTGGTATGATTACCGTACTATTTATCATATCAAACTGTTGGTATGACAAATTTAGTACCGTTATCATGCGTAGTTTTTGATACAATTGATATTGATTTTGGATACCAATACCATATCAAATATCTTCCGTTTGGGACAATTATCGTACCATTATGGTATATCTGTGGTTTTTAAATCGTTATACATATTCACAACGCTCAATATCGTTAAATTAAACAAAACTACCTCAACTATGAGTCGTACCACAATCTCATACCTCATGTTTTAAACATTGCAATGTCATACATCAACTTATGAATTTGTTGTAATGTTAGACATCTGTTAGTGATTATGTTAAATTAACTGTTAAATGATGATTTGGCAAATGAAGGACTCATATATTTGCTGACGTGTCAGTCAATTTGTGGCATTAAAAAATAAATAAATAGATAAATCATAAAAAATAACTTTTTATATAAAAAATTAAATAAAAAAGAGTGGGCCCTCGTCTTCTCCGACGCTCTCCGCCCTCGCCAACTTCCCCTCTCAGTCTCCGACCCCCCCCCCAAACAATGTGCGGCGCAAACGCCCTCTTGTGCTTCTTCGTTTGCTGCACTTGCTGCTACCTCGCAATCGCCTCCCTCAGCGACTTAACACAACCCAAAAAAAAAAAAGTGTTCACGTACGTGAATCCGCAAACCCCCAAACCTGAATCCCCAAAACCCATCTCATCCTCCAATTCCTTGAAGTGGGTATCAGTGTTTTCTGCGTATTCGAGGATCAACGGCCGCTGCAGGAGGTGGGAGTTGAAGGTCTCATGAGAAATTAAACTCTGCAATGGGCTTTTGATGGCTAAGGTTTTGCTTCCACTCCTTTTCTAATGTCAGATTTTGTGTAAGGCAGATTGGTATCTGCAGTGGAGTTTTAGGGAGGTCGGCGAGTGCGGAGGGCGTCGGAGAAGACGATGGATTTTTGTGATTTGAAGGGGGTGGGGCCCACTCTTTTTTATTTAATTTTTTATATAAAAATTTATTTTTTAAATATTTTTATCTATTTATTTATTTTTTAATGGCACAAGTCGACTGCCATGTCAACAAATATATGGGCTCTTTATTTTCTAAATCATCACTTAATGGCTAATCTGACAGATTCATTAACGGAGTTCTAACATTGCAACAAATTCATGAGTTGATGTATGATATTGCAATGTTTAAAACATGAGGTATGAGATTGTGGTGCCGATCCATATTTAGGGTAGTTTTACGTAATTTATCCAATTGTTTACTAAACACTTTGATACTGCTTTTTTGGACCTAAAGCACTTTTGCAAATCCAATTTACCAAACACCTAACTTTTTTATTTCACAATTAATTATTTCCACACGACATAAGCAATTTTATTAAAGTACAACAATATCAAACTAGAGCTTAGTACATTATTCCATCCTAATCCCCAAAGCCAATTGCCAAAGGTTGTGTGGCCGAGTAGCAACGTGGACGATTGAGTGCGTCAAAAGAGAAACTTACACATTACTTTGTAACATAAAAACATAATGTCATGATTACAGTGCACTCATATCATCTAAGTCAGTTACATGTAATCCTGTAAATAATTAGTCGGCACTCGTTAGGGTCCACATAAAAGACCGAAGTGTGGAGCACCCGAATTGTACTCAACCTTGTTCTTTTCTGGTTTATAATCACAAGCATAACAGGAATAGCCTAAGAAATAAAGCTAGATCGGAATCTAATCATGAGGTCAACGGAGGGCTGAAACATCATTTCTCTTGAGAAAAACCTTGTCCCTTGTGGAAAATTCCCAAATTAATTCTCTTGCGAATACTATTCTACTTCTTGTAACAACTGTCTATGATTCGGAATATAAACTGAGCAGTGTTTTCTTGGCGGACTTATGTTTTTAGAGACTTGATGATATTGTCATGTTTTCAAATCGTAATTATGAACCTCACAACTAGAGGATTTTAACCTAATCAGTGATTCAAATTCACAGTCTAACAAAAGAACGTTTTTCGAAAAGAATTTCTGTAAACCTTTTGATTATTAGTGTCAATATTGCACAGTGGATGAGAAGTCAACAGACAATGACAAGCTGCTCATAAACTCTAAAGATGTGGCATTGGATTCCCAGACATGTTTTGGAGGGCATTCCATAATTTTCAAACTAAGTTATGATTAACGAACAAGTAAACCCAATTATAAATCTAATCATGCATGCTTACGAGACCCCCACACACTCCCAATCCTCCCATGCAAAAAACCAATCACATTCCAAAGATGAAGAGAGAACAAGCTGCTGTGTACCTTGTTTTTGCACTACTCATGCTTAGAGCTCAAGATGCAAATGCAGAGTTAGGCAAGTCCTCAACTTGTAACTAAAACATTGTTTTGTAATCCGATACGTCGATTCTGAATCGAAAAACCGGATTAATGCATACTCATGATCTGTTTCCTTTCAATGCTTTCTGCAGGGCTTGACTTCGAAACTTCTCCGGCAAGGCAGAGTTTGGTGGCCACAAGATTCATGTTAGCAACTTGGGTAAGCCCTGGTACTGCTGCTGCTTCTTTTTTCTTGTTTAAATTTTGGTCTGCCAAATGTAATCGTTGTTCGTTTAGTGATGAAAGAACTTTCTTGTTTCTGTAATAACAGCTCAAATCCAGAAAGCTGGTCAAACCTCAAGTTGTTCATAAAAAACCGTCAGGGCCAAACCCTATCGGAAATCAGAAACCGCCACCCAGACACGGTTGAGATGTTGGCGGAGCACGCGGGCGAGCTCTAATTAGCAAGCTGCAGAAGATGATGCAGTTTTGGGATTAGATCAGTAATCAGTTCGATGAATTTTCCGGATTCGAGTTTAATGTTCATGTTTCCTAATTTGCTGCTGAATCTGTTTTCAGAGCAGCCATAAAGAAGCAACAATGACAGAATTCCGGTGTTTTATCTTTAAATCGAATCCAACCTGCTCCTAAAATCTGATCGAAAAACCGAACTCCGAGCGAAAACAATAAAATTTCATACGGAAGAAAATAGGTTACATAAGTTTTTTCCTTCATACAAAGAACCTTCAATCCGAAACACAACATGGGAATGCAAACTTTATAATAACGTCGAACTCCCGAAACCGCTACGCACGGCGATTTTTAGTGCAGAGCTAGAACGAGCAAAAGGCATATGGCCAAATAAAGCATAAGATACACAGCAGTCTTGACATTCATCTATAAATCAACATATCAATCTGATAAATTGTATGAAAAGAAAAGAAGAAGGAAGGCTGATATCTTTTTTCTCTTTTTTTTCTGAGGGTGGGGGGTTTAAATACCTAAAGGGGGAGGGAGAAGAAGAAAAAAAAAAATCAGATTTAATTAAATAGAATTCCTCGGCGGAATCAAGTTAAAGAAAAACAATGAAACAGTAAAAAATGTTTCTTGCATCTGTCATCTGAATGCCTGCTTCAGGTCAACAGATGCTCCCTTTCGTTCCAGGGAGAGGGGCGAAGGCACACACGGACCTCGTGTTCTTCAGGTCCCACTCGACGTTTGGGCACCATAACCTCGAGCATTGTTCCTGTCTCATCGCAGTATGCTTCCAGTTTAGCATCTTCTGGAATGCGGGTAGGAAGCTCAATTTCCCTCACAAATTCCCCACGAGGGCAGTGCTCCGGCGTTGGATCTGTTAGCTGAAATGTTCTATCACGTCTCTTAATGGATGGCAAACAAGCTGTACTCACACAAGATATCTTTACTATCCCACGTGAGGGAGTATTCCTCCAAGTAACTTTTACCCTCTGAAGATCTACAAATGGCAAGCTGACAATGATCAAAAACCCTTCCTCATCCTCATAAATTGTTTTTGCGGCTGTAACAGGGCCGGATGCTTTCTTCATCACCCCACTGAACTCATTAAACCAATGTGACTCAACCGGGTGGACTTTGCCGGATTTGTCGAATTGTGGGTTATTAGGCAAACAGTCATTGTCATTCCCATGGGGGAAAAGGTCCTTCTTCCGCTTATTGGAGACCGGTGACAGGTCCATCCCCTCGTTGTTGACATGCTCTGATGGCTGAGTTGACAAATTCAAACCCGTACCATCAAGCAATTTTCTTGATTGTGAATTTATATTGTTCTTTGGAGGAGCAGGCCGTTCAAGCTCCAAATCTGTGTTCTGAAGGTTCCTCCAGGTACCAAAGTCACTTGCTTCAAGTGGGATTGAGAAATTCATATCTCGGCCTGTAAGCTCTGCCCACCTCTTCCTCTCTTCGTCATCAAGACACATGAGGTTGGGTGACCGAACAACTTCTATCCCGTGAACACACTGCGGGTTAGAAAGACCCCTGTAGTGCTTCCTCTGCATACGATGAGACCGAACAAAGCCCCTGTCCACACTAAATGGGAATGGGCGTTCTCCTTGGCGAGAATGCCCATTCATGTAGCTCCTCAGCTGCATCTTCCCCAATGCATTTTCAGGCCTATCCTTGAAAACCCACATATACATATTCTCCATATCATGCTGAACCAAGAAAGCATCTAACTGTAAGTCTGTCTTGTCGTACCCAGACACCCCATTACTGTCCCGAATGATCTTACACTTGGACTTCTCATTCAAAACAGGCTTGAAGTAGAAGCTGAAGAAGAACCATGCACCCCAAATGCTATCAAGCCTCTTGTTGCATTTCCTTGCAACTTTGGGGAGAGTGATTGTCGCCTCAGCCTCATAAACTTGAGACGCAAGGCCTACATCTAAGATGTCACATGAATCATTCCAAGTTTGAGGAGGTGGGCTAGGCTCAGACAGTAGTGGAAGATTGATATCAGGAGGACGAGAAAGTATGAAAGTCCGATTCATCTCTCTTTCCAATTCATCATGTGTCACAGAACCCGAATCCATAGACAATAATGTAGACAAATGAGAATTCTCTATGGACAGGGTAGTCAGAAGAGCTTCCCCCATGATTTCCCACAACCTTTCCCTTCTCTCCAGCTTCCAGGTTTCAATCTCTAAACCCACTTTCAAATAGAATCACCTCACAAACATCTCAGCCTATCGAAATGAGCCAATAAAGATCGCAGATCCATCACAAATTCCACAAATTAAACTAATCCTTAAGATTGACATCCACAAATAGATCTTCCAAATTTGTGTAGGCCCATCAATCAATCCATGTCACATTGAACTACAATTATTTTTCTCATAACAATAACAACCTGAAAGCCATATCATAACAGTTCAAATCAATCAGGACTATTACTCACAAAATTAATACCATTATATGCAAGAAATTAACTTCAGAACAGCTTATCCCTTGTTTGGTTTCTGAGAAAACTGAGAGGAAAATAAAATTAAACATGATTTAAGCTTAAAATTCCTCTAATCCCTGCTCAATAAATTCCACTACTTTCACAAAACGACACATCTCAGCTGCATCAGAGCTCAAATTTATTCAGAATCCCCAATACCCGAATCAATATTTTCCCAAGATCCAATTTTTAGCATATTTTATTTTCCTACACTTTCTCAGCCACCAAACAAGACAAACCAGAATCAGAAAAAAACCCTAGAATCTCATAAAATGTACCAAAAATGTCAATCGGTATAAAATATCCCAACGGATAAAATCAGGCCCAAAAAAAAACCCTAGCCCTATGAAAAAAAAATCCCAAAATAAAAAGACAAAAATTAAATAGAGGATTCGTTAGTTTACCAATAAAGGAAGGCCTCAAAACAACAGCTGCGGAGAGAACTGCAATCAGAGCCCCAATTTTGAGAAGAGAGAGAGAGAGAGAGAAGGAAAGGGGGGGGAGGGAAAGGGAAGGGGGACATAACGGAGTCTGTTTAAAGAGACGGAGTTAATGAGAAAAGACCTCCACCAGATAACGTCACAGTATAAACCAAACGACGTTTGTTAACGGTAGCTGTGAATTATGTTTCCGAGGACCGAGTTGGGTCAAAACAGGCGTCTATTGGAGTTGGACCCTTAGTGATTTGTGATGGACGATTGTGCATTTGACCCGGACCCGGGTAATCTTGAATCGGGTAAGCCCTACTTTGTTTAAGCCGATCTTGACCGTTGAATCACGGTTCGGTGGTTCTGATGGTGCCACATCAGATATTGATTTTACAAATTAATTGTATGCTTTTTATCATTTGAGTAGAATTGTTTGCTTCCTTTTTACCTTAAAATTATTAAACCTAAACTTTTAGTCCGTGCAGTCTCGACGAAGTTTTACTATGGTAATTGTAGTTTTAATAATTGCGATTTAACATTTATAATTACATCATTGCGTGTTTTTACTTCGTTAAACCGTCTAATTTATCGATACGTATGTCAAAAATAAGATATGTTGTGAAAAATTCATAAACAATTGTCTTTGAAAATCAACAATTATTAGAATTAAATCACGATAATTGAAGTTATAGAGACTAAAATCATAGTTTGAACATACTTATTTAATAAATTGTTTTGGACTGATTGAAAAAATTAACAAGGGTATTGATTCTCACAAGCAGGACCAAATTAGAACTTTGATATTCTTAATAATTTGTTGCTCTAGCTTTTCCTTCTTCTTTTTTCTTCCATTTAACGAGTTCAAGTGTATTCATCATGTGCTCGAGAAGTTTTTTGTTGATGATGTGTGAACTAATATATGTCATTTTCAATAACGCGGGAAAATTTAAATTCGTTAGCATCTTTAATGCAGATGTCAAAAAATAAATGTTAATTGTTAACTTGATGGTTGACATGACAACGTCATATTTTCTCTTTTTCCAACCGATATTTTTTTTTTGTTATAAATGATATTTGTTGAACCCATTTTAAAAAGAAATCAATTAAAATAAATTTTCAAGATCTATAATTGATGCATTAATAGGATGCGCACAATAAAATAATTAAAAATTATTTGACATCATATTTTTTCATATGTCAAATCTGACATATGAAAACTCATATGTCAATCCACATAGAATTGACATATCGGGAACTTACTTCTGCCTTCAAATTTGATTACATTACTTTATACTTAGGATTTGACATCTTATTTGGGATACTCTTATAGCCTTAGTAGTTTTATACCAACTTTTGTCTTACCGATTAAAATTTAGTGTTTTCATGATTTTTTTTTTTAATTTACCCTAAAGAATGTTAGGAGGAGGCTAAAAATTCAAATCCCTTCTCTATTAGTTAAGAGAGAAATTCTGACTTGATGAAGAAAAAATAGAAAACCTATGTTTTCTTTTAGTACAACAATATATTTTATGCTAAAGGAAGGGAGGGGGAGTTAGTTAAAGGGAGGAGAAGTTCGGCTAAGCCACATAAGGAACAATCTAATTTGGTATTGAATACGTCATCCAAAAGATTTAAACATTAAGCATCTTATTTACAAGTGAAAATAAATCATATTAGACTGATGTACTGAACGACGAAAAACTATGTTATAGCTTTAGAGGTATTGTTGAGAAATGATAAGGTTAGGTGCGACATGGAATTTGGCATCCAAAAAAGGGGGTGGGAGTTTCATGTTTGACATATTTGTACGTACGACTACCAGTCAACAGCATTGCCGTTTCGGAAATAGACGGTGTGTGAGTCAGTGTGAAGTGAACCCCCAATGGCCTTATCTCGCACATGAAATTTGGGAAATTTATAAACTTATCAAATTATCACCATTCACACGTTACACTTATTGGCTTTCCATTTCACACGTATCATATATAATTGCCAAGGATGGCTAGGTGCTTCTTCTTGGAGCCAACGCCAAAGCAATTATAGAAAAAGCAGATATATTGATAAGCCGTTTCATGTATTATTTTTTTTTTAATAGTATAATAAGAGTGGACATCTGAATGGATATGTTTAACTTTCAGAGCACATAAATCAAAATAAAATTACATTTATTTATTTAAGTGAAAAATAATAGGGTAAATTACATTTTATCTCCTCAGATTTAGGATCAATATTAATTTCTTACACCATCTTTAAAACATTCAATTTCATATATTTACTTATAATTTTATTTCAATTTCATACATCCGTTAGAAAATCTGTTAAGTAAACCGTTAAGTGATGACATGGCAAATATAGGATCCATATTTGTGCTGACGTGACTACCAAATTTGTGCCACGTGGCAAAAAAATAATTTTGTATGCATTTTAAATATTAATAGGATAAACTATTATAATATTTTAAATGCATAAAAAATATTTTTTTTGTCACGTGATACAAATGTGTCAGCTATATCAGCTCTTAACGAACTAATTGATGGAAAATGTAACAGATGTATTATATTGAAATAAAATAGTACTTCAGGTATGAAAGTGAAATTTTATGAAGATGTTGTATGAGGTTACAATAGACCTCAAACTTGAGATGGTAAAATGTAATTTGCCCAAAATAATATCATGCGATTTATTTTATTTTTTATTTAAAAAAAAATTAGTTTGTGGTTTTGTCAAGATAATTCATCTTTTCATGACCGAAAAGATTCCTATAAGCATTTCAGCATTTTCTTTTCATCATCGTACAATTCACTAGCATCATAAATTAAACTCAAAACGTATCGCGTAGAATACAGTTCTGAATTTCATCTCTTATGCTTTGAATACACCTAAAGATTGCAACAAAAAGAGATTTTCATGCACGTGTGTGCACAAGACGATGCTTCTCTCACCTTTTTTTTTTTTTGGAAAGCAACGATGCTTTTATCACTTGGTCTCAATGAGCGACGAGTCTCTAGCTTACTTACCACCATCAAACACCAACCTCTTATTTGATAGCACCTGTTGGCTCTCATCACCACCTGATTACTTGTGCCTTTAAAACCGTTCATCTTCGCTGGCACTTTGAACCAATCTTTGATCGAAATAAGTTGTGGTTGTCAAATTTTCAAAGAGACATTCACTCGTCTACTCTTGATTATACTCTTGCCTGATTATTTTAGTGTGTTTAAAAATCGCTCGTATTCATAGGAAACAAATAGTTTGCACTTTGAACCAACCTTTGATCGAAATAAGTTGTAGCTGTCAGAAATTCAGCATCTTGCCACCTACAATCCTGCGTAAGATGGTACGTGCGGGGGTTTTACACCAAACGCTTTAGTTGTATTAAGAGTGAAACTATACACTTATACATTGTATTTTATTTTTAAAATTTTTCGATGTGCGACATATTCGACACACTCCCATGTGGGAACACTATATAATGGGCTACACATGAAATCAATACCTCCTCGATCATTAAGCGTAGAAGCATGGTCTTACATTAAACGCGGTAAATCGGTCACGGCATTACAAAGACCCACAGTCAAACTTGCTATAATACCATGTCAAATATTCAGAGAAACGGGTAGTAACCACACCGATATTGTGGAGCCAAAAATAATCACAAGGCGACACGTGGACTTTCGGATTAAGAAGACAAGAATGCCCTTGAGGAGCATCAGAAATCCTACGTGCGAGCAGCCGGTAATTATCATCGGTCAAGTCAAAAGCGCCCATAAAAGGTAAACAAATCCAAATTATTTCATCCATCCACATTTAAGACAATTATCTCATAAATCCACCAATTATCCCACATAAATGGAGATAATTGGCAAATTAATGAGGATATTCCTCATTAATTGGCCAATTAACTTAGCCTTAAAAGCCAAAAAATGGCCGGTCCTCCCTTCTCCAAAGGGGGCCGGCCACTTCCCCTTTTATTGCCCATATTCCTTTCTTTTTTTCCTCATTTTTTAGCCAACAATTCAATTACTCCTTATTATCTTTTTTCATAAATATAAATCCTTTCCCTATTTGATTAAGTAGCCAATAAATGGGCTAATTAAACCTAGATCTTACACAAAAAACCCTAACTAGGCCGGCCACCCCATCTCCTATAAATACAACCCCTATTTCTTACAAAACCTAATTCCAATCCTTCGGCAAAAACACTCTAAACACTTTTTCTCTCTAATTCTAACTTTGACATCGGAGGTTCTTCGACCAAAGCCCCCCCCATTCATCGTGGGCGCGTGAGGCTTTTGGCCTTAACCTAAGGTGTTTATTATTTCGTAGGTGCAAAATCGTCCAAGACCGAAGATGAGAAAATTTGCATCCACAAATTGGTGCTTTCATTGAGAGAAGAAATATACGCTCGAAGAAGACTCTCGCACACAAAGGTTTTTCTTCAATTTCTAGTCCATTTGTATTCTTTCGTACGTTTTTATTATTAGAATTTTTTACTTGTAAAAAGTTCTTTGGTAAAGCGTATAAAAAAAAAAAGAAAAATACATAATGGTTAGAAATCTAGAAAATTCGACGAGTAACAATTCAAACATTCAAGACGTGGGACCGCGGCGATCTACGAGATTGAATGTGGCTCTAGGGGAGATGACGCCACTACCACGAGGCTCCACCATGGGAACCACCGCGGTGACCACCCGCGGCGAGGTCCATGGTACCACCGCTGCAGTCCAAGCATCGCATTCGCGCGCACCTCATGTTGAGCAGCTTGCTCCTGCCCTCGCAGCCCAACCTGCCCCTGCAGCGCAGCCTGCCCACGCAACCAAGCCTGCCCCTGCAGCCCAGCCTGCCCCTGCAGCCAAGCCTGCCCACGCAGCCAAGCCTGCCCACGCAGCCAAGCCTGCTCCTGTAACCTAGCCTGCCCCTGCAGCCTAGCCTGCCTCCGGCCTGCCTCCGCAGCCCGGCCTGCCTCCGCAGCCCGGCCTGCCTCCGCAGCCCGGCCTGCCTCAGTGGTGTCCCAAGCAGTCAATCAACCAAGCTGAGCAGTCGGGCGGTGTGCAATCTCGACTCGGCCCCCGAGATAGCGTGGACTCCCGTCTTAGCGCGAGGAGGAGCGTGCATTCTCGGTTAGGCCCACGAGCGAGCATACAATCAAGGCTGGGGCCACGTTTTGAAGAACCACATGATCAGCCTTCCAGGCAGAGCATTCATTCACGCTTAGGCCCTCAATGAGCATTTTCCATGTCGCTTCGGAGAATGCAGCGCGAACGCACGAAGGGAAGCAGCCACTCGGTCCGCTTCAAGTTCAACGGGCAGCCCACGAAGAGATCCTTCGCCAGCTAAGAAGATGAGGACTCCACCGCCCCAGCGAAGACAAATTCGTGTCAAGCCTAGTCCTCAAGTTCGCGATCTCTTGGCGAGCGGTCTCAAGTTGCAGAGAAGTAGGAGCAGAGATGTTAGACCCCATTCAAAACAGCAAGTTCAGACTCCAAACTTTTAACTTTCTCGACCAAGGAGTAAGCTTCAGCAGCCATAGACCTCGCCACCCCCTGGGCAGCCATGGTATTCTCTTGATCAAAACCATGGACTCGGCAGCCAAAACCGCCGTTTTTGCAGCATGGTCAGCGGAGCAGTCCTCCTGTACTCAGGCATATGTTTCACGAAGGGGGCCTGGACCAATAATCCCTTTGACGCCGTCAACAAACTCAGCGCACGGGCTATATCCTCAAGAAGAAGGCAACCTGGCCCCAGCAGCGAAAGGGATAAGTTTTGGCGCCGCTTTAACAGACGAGGATGTCTTGCCATTCTTCATGGTAGCAAGCCTTTCCGAAGGAGAACCCTAAGTGGAGTGGCAACACCACCACCATGAGTTTCCACCGCGGTGGCTACCACGGTAGCCCACCGCGGCGAGGTCCGTGGCGCCATCACCACGGCCCGAGCCGTGCCATCTAAGGTCTCGGCCCAAGCCGTGTTATTCCAAGCCCAACGCGAGCCCAATGCGTTGCCTAGCCGAGCCCAAGCCTCGCACCCACGTGTGCCACACGCTAAGCAGTCCACTTCCATGGCCCAGCCTGCTCCCGTCGAGCAGCCCACTCTCGTGGTCCAGCCTGCTCCCGCTGAGCAGCCCACTCCCGTGATCCATCATGTTCCTGCCGGGCAGCCCACTCCCGTGGCCTAGCCTGCTCTCGTGGCCCGACATGCCCTCGTGATCTTTCAAGCAACGCAAGCCTACTACACCATGGGAACCACCGCGGTGACCACCCACAGCGAGGTCCATGGCACCGCTACTACGGCCCAAGTCGGCCCAAGACCATCTCAGCCTTCCTAACTCAAATCTCGCGCCCGAAGTCTACCACATTTCCACTACTCAAGGAGGCACATTCCTTACAAGCTCTTCCAATCCAAATGGCGAACAACACTTGTCTCGACAAGTCATAGAGTTGACAAGCGCCCTAACACAACGGACGACCTTGGTGAACCAGCTCTTGCAGCGCCCCAAGAGGCAACGTGTCCCAAACGACGTGTCTCGAAGAAGGACAAGGGCAAATGAAGAACCTCTCCAGCAGCGTCCCGACAAGCAGCCACCCGACCAGCCTCTAACCAAGCGTTTGGGCAGAGCACACTCCCAATTGGGCCCCCGAGATAGCGTATACTCCCGTCTTAGCGCGCGGAGGAGCGTGCACTCTCGACTAGGCCCACGGACGAGTATACACTCACGGTTGGGGTCACACTCCGATAATCAACATGAGCAGTCTTCCAAGCGAAGTGTTCATTCGCAGCTAAGTCTGCAAGGAGCATCCTCCACATCGCATCGGAGTAGGCAGCATGACGGACGGAGAGAAGCAGTCACTCAATTAGGCTCAAGTTCAACCAGCAGCTTGTGAAATCCCTCGCCTGCTAGGAATCCACCACATGCACCGCTACCGCGGCATAGACGAGTCGAGCACATAGAAGAGCAGCCTAGACCAACAGGTCAAAACTAAGGGCAGCCGAAAGCTCCATTACCTCAACTAAGGAAGAAGTAGAGAGAATCTTGACCAAGCGATTGAGCAAATTCCAACGCAGCGAGGTCACCGACGAGGCACTACGGCGGGAGATGACCAACATAAGCTGATCACCATTCACAGATAAGATCGAGCAGACGGAGCGTCCACACAAGTTTAGCATGCCACGTTCCACATCCTTCAAAGGAGATGGAGACCCGGAGAGACACTTAAAGCACTACCGAAGCACGATGATCCTCTATCGAAACAATGATGATCTCATGTGCAAGATATTCGCGACTACTCTACAAGACGAGACGCAAGATTGGTTCTACACCCTGCCGCCACAATCCATCTGGAGCTTTGACGATCTTTCCTTGGTCTTCACCAAAGAATACTCATCTTACCGCTCGATCAAGAAAAATCCGATCACCTGTTCAAAAACCCGAAGAAATCACTCCGCGACTATGAAGATCGTTGGATGCGACGACTCAATAGCCAGTGCAGCTTTTCAAAAGGGCATCCCCGCAGATCACCCCTATTTGGAGAAATGATCATGAAAGAAGACTTGACTCTAGCAGATTCCTTCACCCTAGCAGAGAAGCATGCACTTTGGGACGAAGCCCGACGAGCAGAAATGGCGCCCGAGCAGCCTAAAAAAGAATTGGTAGTGGCTCAAAGAAAGGAAGATGGAAAGCGGCCCAGCAAGAGCAGACGGGAGGTCAAGCGGAGGGACAAGCCCATGACCAACGAAGGTTCCCGACCAGGAATTACTCGAAGTTTTCAATTCTGACCCATCAAATTCTCCGCGACGTGAAGAATGAGCCGTGGTTCAAGCTACCAAATATTGCGCATTTCACCGAGGACCAAGTCACGCCACCGAAAGCTGCTGCACTTGGAGGAATTATCTGGAAAAGCTCGTGAAGGAAGGCAAAGTCGACAAGTGTTCGGACAAGTAGGCAGAGCAGCCAAGAATGAATGCTGAAAAGGAAGTTCCAGCAGGCCCCATTGATCCCTCAAGTCCAGGCAGCCGACGCACTACCAGGGCCCATCATCGGCTTCACACGAGAGGTAACTTTGCTCTGATACCATGATCAAGAAGATGGCACTCAAGCAGATCCGAGAAATTCTGGAAATGAAGTCTCCCACAACCTTGAAAGAGATCCAAAGCTTGACTGGACGAGCAGCCGCCCTCAACCGTTTCCTCTAGCGGTGTACTAATAGATGCAAGCCTTTCTTCAAAGCCATCAAGAGGGCGCAACGTGATGAGTGGGATAAAGAATGCAAAGAAGCCTTCCAAGACCTGAAGAAGTATCTCACATCGCCTCCATTACTATCCAAACCGGAAGCAACGGAGGACATATTCGCATGTTTGACGATATCTGAGGCAGCAATAAGCTCTACCATCATACGAGAAGAGCTAGGGGCCCGACTACCTGTATTTCACAGTTTAAAAGCTCTCCTCGATGCTACCAGAAATTCAAAAAAAGGAACTTTGGCGATAGTTGTTGCAACCTAGAAGCTCAAATCAGACGCACAATCTAAACGCGCGACGATAAAGGCGCAGACACTGGCGATGCAAAATTTCCTGACGAACATAACAACTCAGCCCAAAAGGTGTGCCAAAGGCAGACGAACACTAGAAGGACGCACTCGGAAGCAAGCTTTGTCGTCTTCGCCCCAAAAGATTCTACATAGGAGCATCATGTACCAGCAGTTGAGCACTACCTCCTGCTATGTGTCACACGGCCCCAGCCGACCTTTGTTCCATAATTCAACTCTAGAGTGGCCCAATACCGGCAGTTGAGCACTTCCTGCTACGTGTAACATGGCACCAGCTCTACAGCTCCCTATCGCGCCTTCATGCCTAGCCTAGGCAGCGCAACAGAGCAGTCCAACGACGCCCCGGAAGCAGCCGAGCACACCTTAGCCGCACCGGCTCGCCCCGGAAGCAGCCGAGCACACCTTAGCCGCACCTGCTCCCTCAATGGAGATTTTCAGCATTTGCATGTTGACGACACATCCAACTACAAAGGTTCGGGAGCAGACATGGTCCTTGCCACCCCAGACGGTTCAATGCTCAAGCAGACGATCACTCTAGGCTTCAAGGCATCTAACGCTGAAGCAGAGTACGAGGCCCTACTGGCAGGCCTCCGTATGGCTAAAGACTTAGCGGTGAAGAAGCTGGTGATTCATTCTGATTCTCAGCTGATTACTAGCCAAACCGCAAGGGAATACATGGTGAAGCATCCAAGGATGGCGCAATATCTAAAGAAGGTACGCAAGCAGCTGGAGATATTTCAAACTTACACGCTCACTCGAGTTCCACGGACGGAAAATGCCCATGCAGATGCGCTAGCCGGCCTGGGCTCTGCCCTCGATCACCAGCTCAAGCGTTCAATTCCGGTGGAGTACCTAGATAAGCCTAGCATAGAGTCCGAGCCAGTAGCCGAGGTGACACAGGTTAATGCAACTCCGAATTGGCAAAGCCCTATCATAGATTACTTCGTCAATGGCACGCTCCCCACAGAAAGGTTGGAGTCAAGGAAACTTCAAACCCGAGCAGCGCACTACTACATGTGGAAGGACATTTTAGTTCAAAGACCCTACGCTGGACCGCACCTCCGATGTTTGGCACCTCCCGATGATTTGAAGGTCCTAAGTTCAATCCATGAAGGCGTTTGTGGGAACCGTTCCGGAGGACGATCTCTGTCGCAAAAGGCTCTCAACGCAGGCTACTGGCCAACTACGCATCAAGATGCCCGGGAGTTAGTGCAACAGTGCGACCGCTGCCAACGTTACAAGCATGTACCAGCCCTGCCCGCCAGCGAGCTACACCCACGAGCAAGTCCCTGGCTGATTCATGCAGTGGGCAATCGACCTAGTAGGACCTATGCCGCCTACTACTGGGGGCAGAGGCATGATGATCGTGGCAACCGACTACTTCACCAAATGGGTAGAAGCATAGCCCACGACAACCATGACTTAGACGGACATAGAATGCTTCGTATGGAGGAACATCATTTGCTGATTGTCATCCCTCAGTTCATCGTCACCAACGACGGCCCGCAGTTCGCGGACGAAGATTTGACGAAGTTCTTCCAAAAGTAAACATCAAGCAGCACATGTCCATGCCAAGACATCCTCAAAGCAACTGGCAGGTCGAAGCATCCAACAAGACGACCCTCGACTGCCTTAAGAAATCCCTCACCAACAAGAAGGGAAAACGGCCAGATGAACTCCCCGGATGTCTATGAGCATATCGTACCACCAAGAGGCGAGCAACCGGAGAAACCCCTTTCTCTTTGGCGTTTGGCTCGGAAACAATCATTCCTCCCAACATCATCACGCCAAACATCACCACCCTACTGTCAGATATCGAGCAGAACAGTGAAGAGACGGCCGCGAACCTAGACCTAGCGGAGGAAAGGCGCAAGCAGACCATAGCCCGCATCCCATCCTGCTAGCAGCAACTCTTCTCTAGTGACAACAAAAGGCCCAAAATCCGGCAGTTTCAACCCGGAGATCTAGTTCTGAGGAAGGCTTTCATCACTGCTCAAAGGGAGGGAACGAAAAAGATGGACCCTATTTGAAAAAAAAAAAACCTTACAAGATCAGCAGAGTAGGCGACAAGAGGAGCTACACCCCCGCCACCATGAATGACGAGGAGATCGAAAAGCAGTGGAATGCCTACAACTTGAGGAAGTACCACGTATGATCTCCACCGACGCCCGAAGGCTCAAGCAGCTCAGACGGGCACAATCCTCGCAAGCCGAGGACTACCAGTTGTTCCGCAATCTTTACAATTAAGTTATTTGTTCACTTGTTTTTCAACAAGGAACGCTTCAACTTGATTCCATTGCGGCAACTGACAACTCCTGCGCTTCGAAAGAAGCTCGCGCCCTTCTTAGGGACTCACTGCAGGAATAGCGCCCCCTGAGGGACCAATCTGCTCTCCAACGCGGGAGGATAAACTCTTCACTCCGAATATCCAGACGTGGATGAGCCTGGCTGCCCTAGTGTAACTAGCTGCACGATGGCTTGCGCCGGAATTCCTAGAAGTAGCCACAATGGTCTTTTTCAAGGCTTAGCTAATTGAAGGATTTTGGGTCTCTTGGCCTAATCCGCGGGAACCGGGCCCTAGAGACGGGGGGGGCACACTATCCCTGGAAACCCTAAAGCTGCTACCGGACATGCTAAGGTAGCCTACGGATCCCGGAAGACTGCCTACGGCTTGCCCCTTAAGCAGTAAAGCCACACTAGACTTATACAACCGCACATTCTTGTGAAAGGTTAAAACAAGCTAGCAGGCATATGTGAAGTTTTATCCACTACCGACATGCTACGTAGTCGATAAGCTTCACCTGTACCAAGTCCTAAAGTGTTGTGACACTAGCTGCCCAACCTACGGAATTGGGAAGAACCAAGGTTGAAAGCCTAGTGGTTACGCGGATTAGCCTGCTTCTGTAAGTAAGGCGTCCGGCTGCCAACCCTACGGCTGACAACTTCGCAAGGCAACAGCCTAAGGATCGCCCAGATGCGGCTGCTGCAAATAAGTAAGGCGTCCGGCCGTCGATCCCGCAGCTAACAACTTTGCGGCAACTTGCGCCAAGTCCTAAAGTGTTGTGACAATTGCTGCGCAACCTACGGAATTGGAGAAAGCCAAGGTTAATGGCCTAGTGGTTACGCGGATCCGTCTGCTTCTGTAAGTAAGGCGTCCGGCTGCCAACCCTATGGCTAGCAACTTTGCAAGGAAAAGTTCTACACCAACACCTACGACTATGTAGGCTACACGGCCTGTCTGCTTATAAAAAAGTGGCGCGCCTGCTACTGGCCTATAAAGTCTAAAGGTTAAGGCATGAACAAAGGAAGCGAAGATGGAGAAAAGCGAAGGAGACAAGTTTATTAAATTTTCTAGCAAAATTGATAAGCAACTGACAAAGACTGGAGGAGTCCAAGCACAGCAAAAGCAACAAGGAAAAATAAATCCTAAAGGCTACCTAGAAGACTACTCTTCAGCAGCTTGGCCACCCGACGACTGCTCCATTGTCACACCTTCGGCAGCCACGACAACCCTAGCAGTGGTACCATTCGGCGCTTCACTCCCGGCTGCCCCGTCGTGGACACTCTCATCTCCAACTACCTCACCGATGGAAGACTTGAAAGTAAAGGCGAGGAAATCTTCTGGAGAAATAAAGAAGGTCTGGTCTTGAGAGCACACAGATCTTATCAGCCTCCCCAGAAGCAGGCTTAGTGGAACTCTCGCAGCTGCCCACGCAAGTAGTCTCTTCTATCCCAGCAAATTTCGGCATTTGGGGCATATCTAGCAGCCTTATTTCTCTTCCCATTGGAAGAATTCATGCCAATCACAGACCTCTTGGCAGCAGGCGGACCCTCACAAGCAGTGGATAAAGTCTTCAATTTTTCCCAACCGGCATCTCTTGAGCAGCCTACCTTTCTCCCGACAAAGAAGACTAGGCAGCTAACGCCATTCATGGTACCCGGCAGAGAAGCTCAACCCAACATTCTAGCAGGCATGAGGCCTGATATGAGCATATTTATGCGATTTAGTTAGCTTGTTCTCATGCTTTTATGTTGATTATTCGTATTTAATTTAGTATTTTAAGCTATTTTCGTATGTTTGTAGGTCCCAAGGGGTAATATAGCAAGAAAGTGCATTTTGGAGCCTTTTGGAGCATTTTTGGGCAAGTTTTGGATAGCATATGCTTGGAACAAAGTAGATGGACGAAATTGAAGACCAAGACATGCTAGGAATCAGCTATGAGAAAAGGAAAAATAAATTCAAGTCAAAGAAGGAAAAGGAATCCAAGAAGAAGAAGGGTTGACTAAGTCAAAGTTTCTTTACTTTGACCTTTGACTTTTCTAAGCCTATTTTATCAAGGTTTCATTTACAAAGAGGGAATCCTAGACAATTTGGGACTCCTAATTTCTTGCTCAAGAAGGTTGCTGCACATGTCTCTTACCTTTCTTTCCTTGCCTTGCAAGGAAACACAATCCCTTGCCCTTTTGGATCAATGCCGCACCTTTTCCTTCCCCAAACCTTTCTTGCCGCAATTCTCCTTTACTCCAGCTTTTTTCCCCTTTATTTTAGGTTAGTTTTGAACCCTAAAACAGCAAGGAAACACTTTTCCTTGCATTAAAAGACCTTTCCCTTTCTTTCCTTGTCCTTGCCGCATTTGAACTTCACATTGCCTTAATTTCTGCACATGCCGCATATCCTTACCCTTTCCCCTTAGGTTTTTGATTTTATTTCCTATTTCCCTTTAAGTTTTGGTTAAGTTTTTGTTTCCTAGATTACCTAAACCGTGCCTTAACCCCTCTACTATATATATGACCTTTTGCTGCACCAAAACACATCATTCACTCAACAATTCAAGCATTCACACACTTTCAGCCCAAAATCTCTCTTTGCCGCAACCTTTCACTCCCAAAAACGTCCATCCCTTCATCCAAACACATCCATACCCATCTTAGACTCTTTGTGCCGCAGCAAGGTGGAGAGGAAGGAACCTTGGACGTTTCAAGCTTGAAGATTGGAGCATTCTAGGTGTACTTCGTTCTTAATTTCAATGTTTACTTTATTATTCTCTAATCTTGTTGTGACTATGAGTGGCTAAACCCCTATTTAGCTAGGGGGGAATTCGAAACCATGAACATGCTTGAGATATGAATTGATTACTTCCAATTGCGACTTGATGAATCGTGAATGCAATTCAATTAACTGTTTTATTCATAACTTGTTCTTGTATGTTGATTGAGGATGCATACTTAGTTTTCATGCAGGAATTTGATGCTAGAATGTAAGGGAGTTTCACCTAATCGTTATGAACTTACATTCACAAGTAGTGAAGGTTGCTTGTCACAATCGCGTTAATTGGATTCTTGGCAAACGTATCATGCTCTCATAGTTACGAATGCCTCGTCAACACTTATGATTTTCATGGAACTTAATGATCTCTAACTGTATCTCTTCTATGCACTCATGTAGGGGACCGTTGGAGAATAATTTGGGTTGTTGTATGCTCTTCTTCCGATTCAATGACATAAGGAAAATCTGAGGGTTAATTTGTGCACGTACGGTTAATCTGGGGTGTTGAGATTCATGGTTCATTGAAAAGCAATTGGAGATCGATTTATGTACAAGTGTGTCATGTGTGGAGAAGGACCCTCTAGCTAGCCCATCACCCATCAAAGTTTTCAAATTCGTTTTCAAATCTGTTTTACTTTACAAAGTCTTTAATTTACTTTCAAATTCGTTCAAACTAAAACCCCCCTTTTACTTTCTTGTTTTAAAGTGTCCAAAATCTGTTTTCTTTGTGTTTTCAAGTGTTTTGAGTCAACCTAAAACCAATTTTCGTCCAAAACCTTCCCTAGTGTTTTAAATCTGTCTTTAAAGTGTTTTTAAACCGTTTTAAGTATTTTTAACTTGTTTTGAGTCTTGTAAACCTTTCCAAACGTTTTTAACTTTGTTTTTGTGTTTTTAAAGTCGATTAGCAATCCCTCCTAATCCCCGGTCCAGAACGATCCCTACTTGCATACTTACTACAATTGACAACAAGAGGGTTTAATTTGAGTGCTTAATATATATCACATCAAATTTTGGCGCCGTTGCCGGGGATTAGCAACTTTGCTAATCCCCCGTTGTTTCTTTTTGTTTCTTTTTCGTTTGTTTTAGTTTCTGACCTTGTTTTATTTTCTTGTTTTTAGGTACTAGTTTATGACTCGAAGTTCTCAACCAGTACGTGAGCACATCTTAGACTTTGACGACGATTTTGAGAGAACTTTGAGAAGGCAAAGAAATCAGCAAGCATCTAATCCACCTAGCCCTGAACCTGAGCTTGAAGAGCAAGAAGGAGAGAAGGAATTAGAGCCCACGGCACAGATTTTGAAAGAGGTCCTAGACATGGCAGCGGATAATCGAACCATCAAAGAGCTTTCCGCCTCGGGTGTGGACAATGCCATGCCCCTATGCATCCAATACCCCACGGCAGCTGAAGGGAAGACAGAGGAGTTTGAATTGAAATCCAGCTTATTGCACCACATCCCTAAGTACCATGGGCTGTCCATGGAGGATCCAAACAAACATCTCAAGGAGTTTGAAGTTGTTTGCTCGAGCATGACCCCAGTGAACGTTGATGGCAGCATCTTGAAGATGAAGGCTTTTCCCTTTTCACTCTTAGAGAAGGCTAAAGATTGGTTGTATGAACTAGCGCCCGGGACGGTTACAACTTGGGAAAGTATGAAACGAGCGTTCTTAGAGAAGTTTTTCCCAACTTCAAGAGTCATTCTCTTGAGGAAACGGATTAGTGGCATCGAACAAAATGAAGGTGAATCGTTTCCAGCTTATTATGAACGTTTTAAAACTCTTGTTGCTTCATGTCCACAGCATCAAATGAAGGAGGAGCTGCTCATTCAATACTTCTACGAAGGACTCCTTCCCCTTGAACGCCAAATGCTAGATGCCTCAGCGGGTGGTGTGTTGGTTGACAAAACGCCGGTGGCTGCCAAGACTCTCATTGCAAACCGAGCACTCAACGCACAACAATATGAAGGTGTTGGACAGAGGGGAAGTTCACGGCCACACAGTGTGAATGAGGTAAGTACAATTTCTGAAATGCAATCACAAATAGCTAATCTTACCGCTCTTGTGTCTCAGGTTGTAATTGGATCAAAACCACAAGAAAATCAAGTTTGTGGCGTGTGCTCCATCCAAGGTCACCAATCCGAGACATGCCCACAGTTGATTGAGAATGGAGGATGGGAATCTGCCAATGCTATTGGATTCCAAGGCCAAAACCAAACCCAATACGATCCATACTCAAACACATACAACCCCGGATGGAGAGACCACCCTAATATGAAATGGAGAGATGCCCAACAACCTTCACAACAAGGAGGATTTCGGCCAAACCCTCCTGGGTTCCCACGGCCCTATGCACCTCCACAACCACAACCTGCCCAAAATACCTCAGGTTCGTCTTTTGATAATGCTCAAATTATTCAATTACTAACAAATTTGACGCAGGGACAAGAAAAACAAGCCAAAGACATGCAAAATTACGCCAAAGATATGCAAAATCAAGCCAAAGACATGCAAAATTACGCCAAAGAAGTGCAAAATCAAGCCCATGAGGTGACTGAATTGAAGAGACAAGTGGGACAAATGGCTGAATTCATGGGGCAATTTAGTAGAGAACATGGCAAGCTACCAAGCGCAACGAATGTGAATCCGAAGGGAAGCTTCGAATCTGCCAAAGCCATCACCTTGCGTAGTGGAAAAGAAGTTGGAATCGGGTCCGACACCCCCCAATCTGCCCAAAAAGAAGATGACAAACTGCAAGAAGAAGAGGGGAGTACTAGTATGCCCACGGCAAGGGTAAAAAACCCTTTGCCGCAAGCACCCACCAACCACCCTAACTCGGCCAAACAAGGTAAAATAGCTTCAAGTTCAGTTACTACTAACATACCCGATGTTCCTTTTCCTCGTAGGTTCATGCAATCAAAGAAGGATGAGAACGAGAAGGACATTCTCGAAACATTTCGGAAAGTGCAAGTAAACATCCCGCTCCTTGATGCCATTAAACAAATCCCGAAGTATGCCAAGTTTCTCAAGGAGCTGTGCACAAACAAAAGAAGAATGACGAACAAGGAGGTAGTTAAGGTAAGTGAAAACGTTTCAGCCATCTTGCAACGTAAACTGCCCACTAAATGCAAAGATCCGGGCAGTTTTACGATTCCTTGTGTGATTGGCACTACTCGGTTCGAACATGCAATGCTAGACTTAGGTGCATCCATAAATGTCATGCCATACTCTATTTATGCATCTATGAACCTGGGTGAATTGAAAAAGGATGGTGTAATTATACAATTGGCTGATCGTTCTAACGCTTATCCGAAAGGAGTATTGGAGGATGTTTTAGTGCAGGTGAACCATTTGATCTTCCCGGCTGATTTTTACGTTCTAGACATGGAAGATTCAGCCCACTCCACATCTCTGCCGATTCTCCTTGGTAGACCCTTCATGAAGACTGCCCGAACAAAAATCGACGTGTTCAAAGGAACTTTAACGATGGAATTCGATGGGGAAGTTATCAATTTTAATATTTCTGAAACTATGAGATATCCTGTTGATGATCATTCATGCTTCTCTATTGATGTTATTGATTCTTTGGCGCAGGCATATCTTGAGGAATTGAACGAGGATGCTCTTGAAACGACCATTACGAAGGGCGTAGAACTCAAAAACCAAGAAAGTGGAGCTTTGCAACCCCACGGCCACTCCTTTGACACCATTGCCGTGCCCTGCAATGAGGAAATTGTAGAAGTTGTGGCTGCCCTTGAGTCACTACCACATCAATATGGTAAGGTTCCGCTCTCAATTTCAAGTTCAGTTTCTACTAAAATGTTGCCTTCTGTTATTCAGGCACCGTCTCTTGAACTTAAGCCATTGCCGGACCATTTGAAGTATGTGTTTTTGGGCCAAGACGAGACGTTGCCCGTCATTGTTTCTTCAAGTCTCACGGCACAAGAGGAAGAGAAGCTTGTGAGGGTGTTACGAGAATACAAAACAGCCATAGGGTGGACCTTGGCCGACATTAGAGGAATTAGTCCCACCACTTGCATGCATCGCATACTTCTTGAGGAGGGGGCTAAACCATCTAGAGAGGCTCAACGCCGTCTCAACCCTCCAATGATGGAAGTTGTGAAGAAGGAAATAATCAAGCTCTTAGATTGTGGAGTGATCTATCCTATCTCCGATAGCCGTTGGGTTTCACCAATTCAAGTCGTTCCCAAGAAGTCTGGAGTCACAGTTGTCAAGAATGATGAGAACGAGCTTGTGCCTACACGAATTCAAACCGGATGGCGAGTATGCATCGACTATAGGAAGCTCAACACCACAACAAGGAAAGATCACTTCCCTTTGCCATTCATCGACCAAATGCTTGAAAGGTTAGCCGGTCATTCTTTTTATTGCTTTCTTGATGGATATTCTGGATATAACCAAATTGTGATAGCCCCGGATGACCAAGAAAAGACCACCTTCACGTGTCCCTTTGGAACTTTTGCTTATCGTCGCATGCCATTCGGTTTATGCAATGCACCCGCCACTTTCCAAAGATGTATGGTAAGTATCTTCTCCGATTTTGTTGAAAAGATTATTGAAGTTTTTATGGATGATTTTAGTGTGTTTGGAGATTCTTTTGACAATTGTTTGGATAATTTGACTTTGATTTTGCAACGATGCGTTGAAACTAACCTTGTTCTCAATTGGGAAAAGTGTCATTTTATGGTGAGACAAGGTATAGTTTTGGGGCACATCATTTCCGAACAAGGTATTGAAGTTGATAAGTCCAAAATAGATCTTGTACGTCACTTACCCTCTCCCACTTCGGTGAGGGAGGTTCGTTCTTTTCTTGGCCATGCAGGATTCTATAGGCGATTTATCAAGGATTTCTCTAAGATTGCCCAACCTTTGTGCCGCTTATTGCAAAAAGAAGTAGCCTTTGAGTTCAATCAAGAGTGTGAGACGGCTTTCAAAACCCTCAAGGAGAAGCTTACTTCGGCCCCCATCATCATGCCACCCGATTGGAGCCTTCCGTTCGAGCTTATGTGCGATGCATCCGATTATGCGCTTGGAGCTGTTTTGGGACAAAGAAAGGACAAGCAGCCGCATGTTATATACTATACTTCTCGGACCTTGAACGATGCCCAATTGAACTACTCCACAACGGAAAAAGAACTTCTTGCTGTTGTCTTTGCTTTAGATAAGTTTCGTTCCTATTTAATTGGCACTAAAGTAATTGTTTATACTGATCATGCAGCTTTGAAGTACTTGCTAACGAAGAAGGAAGCAAAACCTAGGCTTATTCGTTGGATGCTTCTTCTTCAAGAGTTTGACATCGAGATTCGGGACAAGAAAGGAAGCGAGAATGTGGTGGCTGACCACCTAAGCCGAATGCTCCATGATGACCATGCCGTGCCTATCCCTGAAACTTTCCCCGATGAACAGCTGCTGTCCATTGAGGTACGTGAACCATGGTATGCCGATTTGGTTAATTTCTTAGTGTCTAAACAAGTTCCGAGCACTCTAAGCAAGCACCAAAGTGATAAACTAAGAAAGGATGCACGTTTTTATGTGTGGGATAATCCCTATTTGTGGAAGTATTGCTCTGACCAGATTTTGCGTAGGTGTGTACATGATGGTGAAGTTCATTCGATTTTAAAATTCTGCCACACTTATGCTTGTGGGGGCCATTTTGGCACCCAAAGGACGGCTTTAAAGGTTCTTGAATGTGGTTTTTATTGGCCCACTTTGTTTAAAGATGCTAGAACTTTTTGTCTAACCTGTGATCGATGTCAAAGAACGGGCAATATAGGTGCCAAAGACCAAATGCCGCAGCAACACTTCCAAGTTGTGGAAATTTTTGACGTTTGGGGTATTGACTTTATGGGTCCTTTCCCTCCCTCTTTTGGTTTCACTTATATCTTGCTAGCTGTTGATTATGTTTCAAAATGGGTGGAAGCAAAGGCCACCCGTACTAACGATTCTAAGGTGGTTGCAGATTTTGTAAAAACTAACATTTTTGCTAGGTTTGGGATGCCCCGAGTTCTAATCAGTGATGGAGGTTCCCACTTTTGCAACCGGACCATTGAGGCTTTGCTAAAGAAGTACAACGTTACGCATAAGGTTTCTACACCTTATCATCCTCAAACCAATGGGCAAGCCGAGGTGTCAAATAGGGAGATCAAGCAAATCCTAGAGAAAACCGTGGGGCCCTCCAGGAGAGATTGGAGCTTACGCTTGGACGATGCATTGTGGGCATATCGAACGGCCTACAAAACTCCACTTGGCATGTCACCTTTTCGGCTCATTTATGGGAAGCCATGTCATTTGCCCGTCGAATTAGAACACAAGGCACATTGGGCTGTGAAGACTTTCAACATGGACATAGATGCGGCTGGAGTTCATAGAAAGCTACAATTGAATGAACTCGAGGAGATTAGGCACGAGGCATACGAGAATGCTCAAATTTACAAGGACAAGACGAAGGCTTACCATGACAAGATGCTTCGTACCAAAACATTCTCAAAAGGGCAGCGAGTGTTACTTTTTGATTCTCGACTTCGTTTATTCCCCGGTAAGTTACGTTCTAAGTGGATTGGACCTTTTGTTGTTACTAATGTTTTTCCTCATGGTGCAGTCCAAGTCCAAAGCTTGAAAACCGGCCAAGAATTGAAGGTGAATGGGCATCGTTTGAAGCCCTATTATGACCTGTTCGAGGAGCATGTGGTGGAGGAGACAACTCTCCAAGCCGTGGGCTCCAATGGAGAGTGAAATGGAGTTCTTCGTCCGGCTGGAAGACGTTAAAGCAAGCGCTTCTTGGGAGGCAACCCATGCATTCAACAAAGAGCTTTTGGATGATCCGGCATTATAACCAGGTGTTTATGTTCCTAAACTCTAATCTTTGTTGATTTTACTTTGCATTTCATGTTTTATTTGTTGTTTGTTTGTTTGCTTTTGTGTGAGTTTATGTTTGAAACATTGAGGACAATGTTTGATTTAAGTGTGGGGGGGGGTAAACAAGCTGTTTTTGCATGAATTTCGTGGGTTTTATTCACCTATCACTTGCAATGTTGTTTTTCACTGTTTTTATGTGTTTTTAGTGTGTTTTGAAGCATTTTAGTGTGTTTTGACATAAAAATCCGAAAAATTCATAAAAATTTGAAAAATTGTTTTGAAAAAGCCAAAAAGAGTTGTTTTTGTGTGTTTGTTTGTGTCTTAGGGTACCTTCCAACCCAATGATGAGGATTTGGTTTTTAATTGCATGACTGTTAAGGAAAGTTGTAAACATGGATGGAAGTTTGATATACCTTTGGTTTATGCTTGGTTGTCGTTGTTGTTTATGAATTCACATATAATTACAAAGAAAAAATCAGTTTTTGTAACATGCTTGAAGGAAGGAACCCAAATTAACGCTACAACCCTGTGAGACTTGAGCCTAAACGTTCTTTGGAGAGTTAAAAATCTATGCATTCATTGTTTTCTAAAGTCGTTGCATGATCTCATTATTCTTTGCTTGGTTACTACTTAGAAGGCGTTTCATCATTTAGTTCCAAATACTAGAACTCATATCCGTTTCATTCAAAGCATGGTATTGAGTGCATAACACATAATCAAGATGAAGTTGTGTAGTGAACCAAGAGCCAAAAAGCCATCCCCCGTGAATTGTGTTTAGGTTTAACCCCGTTGAGCCTTGTTTAGCCTATTTCATTGTTAACCCACATCATCCTTACCAAGCCTAGAATAGGACCATCCATACCCTTGTTCTTGAAGCATAGTAAAGCATGACTTAGAGGGAATTCTTTTTGAGTAACATGTTGCAGAAAACAAGTGTGGGGGAAGGGATTTTTGTGTGTTTAAGTGCAAAAGAAAAAAAAAAAAAAAAGAAAAATTCGTATGAAAAGAAAAAAAAAAAGAAAAGAAAAATTCGTATGAAAAGAAAAGAAAAAAAGAAAAGTTGTGAAAGGAATGAAAAAGAGTGAAAAATATGTGAAAAAAGAGTTCTAAAGTGTTGATTGTTGAAGAAAGGGTCCAAAAAGTGAAATTAGGCCCTAAGTGTTGCATGAATCTTCCCTTATGTTTAAAAGTTGATTTCTGCATTATAAATTGAATTCCAAGTGTCAATTTCATCACTTTGCTTGCTATTGCTTAAAGAACGTTTGTTTATCCTTACCTTTCCTTGTTAGCCAACACCCTAACCCCGTTACAACCCTTGACTTCAATCTTGTGTGTTGTGTGTTCAATTTGTGGAGTTTGGAATTGGTATGAGCATATGGTGTCACTGGTTCTCGCATTTAAGTAGTAGCATTCCATTCATGAGATCATATTTAAAACATGCTTAAATCCAGAAAATGCTTTCTTTGTCATAAACATATGTGAGTCTTCGTTTTCATTTTTACATCAATCTTCTCACATATAACTAGTGTAGGGTGTGTAGTCAGAAAATCTGTGTGAAAAAGAGTGTATCTTGTAAGGAATTGGGTGATTTCTCTAAGGCATGTTACTACATTCAAATCATTGTTTTAATTAATTAAATGCGAGCTAGTAAGTGACGACTGTGATTAAGTATGTGCTCGAGCGTAAGGATGACTAAAATCTATGTGAATGATGATCTTTGATATGTCATGTGCGTTGGAAATCCCTGAGGAAAGCGTTGGAAGGTTTAGAATATGTTTTGTTTACTTTACTTTGTTTTGTTTTGTTTCATTTTGCTCGAGGACTAGCAAAAGCTAAGTGTGGGGGAATTTGATATGAGCATATTTATGCGATTTAGTTAGCTTGTTCTCATGCTTTTATGTTGATTATTCGTATTTAATTTAGTATTTTAAGCTATTTTCGTATGTTTGTAGGTCCCAAGGGGTAATATAGCAAGAAAGTGCATTTTGGAGCCTTTTGGAGCATTTTTGGGCAAGTTTTGGATAGCATATGCTTGGAACAAAGTAGATGGACGAAATTGAAGACCAAGACATGCTAGGAATCAGCTATGAGAAAAGGAAAAATAAATTCAAGTCAAAGAAGGAAAAGGAATCCAAGAAGAAGAAGGGTTGACTAAGTCAAAGTTTCTTTACTTTGACCTTTGACTTTTCTAAGCCTATTTTATCAAGGTTTCATTTACAAAGAGGGAATCCTAGACAATTTGGGACTCCTAATTTCTTGCTCAAGAAGGTTGCTGCACATGTCTCTTACCTTTCTTTCCTTGCCTTGCAAGGAAACACAATCCCTTGCCCTTTTGGATCAATGCCGCACCTTTTCCTTCCCCAAACCTTTCTTGCCGCAATTCTCCTTTACTCCAGCTTTTTTCCCCTTTATTTTAGGTTAGTTTTGAACCCTAAAACAGCAAGGAAACACTTTTCCTTGCATTAAAAGACCTTTCCCTTTCTTTCCTTGTCCTTGCCGCATTTGAACTTCACATTGCCTTAATTTCTGCACATGCCGCATATCCTTACCCTTTCCCCTTAGGTTTTTGATTTTATTTCCTATTTCCCTTTAAGTTTTGGTTAAGTTTTTGTTTCCTAGATTACCTAAACCGTGCCTTAACCCCTCTACTATATATATGACCTTTTGCTGCACCAAAACACATCATTCACTCAACAATTCAAGCATTCACACACTTTCAGCCCAAAATCTCTCTTTGCCGCAGCCTTTCACTCCCAAAAACGTCCATCCCTTCATCCAAACACATCCATACCCATCTTAGACTCTTTGTGCCGCAGCAAGGTGGAGAGGAAGGAACCTTGGACGTTTCAAGCTTGAAGATTGGAGCATTCTAGGTGTACTTCGTTCTTAATTTCAATGTTTACTTTATTATTCTCTAATCTTGTTGTGACTATGAGTGGCTAAACCCCTATTTAGCTAGGGGGGAATTCGAAACCATGAACATGCTTGAGATATGAATTGATTACTTCCAATTGCGACTTGATGAATCGTGAATGCAATTCAATTAACTGTTTTATTCATAACTTGTTCTTGTATGTTGATTGAGGATGCATACTTAGTTTTCATGCAGGAATTTGATGCTAGAATGTAAGGGAGTTTCACCTAATCGTTATGAACTTACATTCACAAGTAGTGAAGGTTGCTTGTCACAATCGCGTTAATTGGATTCTTGGCAAACGTATCATGCTCTCATAGTTACGAATGCCTCGTCAACACTTATGATTTTCATGGAACTTAATGATCTCTAACTGTATCTCTTCTATGCACTCATGTAGGGGACCGTTGGAGAATAATTTGGGTTGTTGTATGCTCTTCTTCCGATTCAATGACATAAGGAAAATCTGAGGGTTAATTTGTGCACGTACGGTTAATCTGGGGTGTTGAGATTCATGGTTCATTGAAAAGCAATTGGAGATCGATTTATGTACAAGTGTGTCATGTGTGGAGAAGGACCCTCTAGCTAGCCCATCACCCATCAAAGTTTTCAAATTCGTTTTCAAATCTGTTTTACTTTACAAAGTCTTTAATTTACTTTCAAATTCGTTCAAACTAAAACCCCCCTTTTACTTTCTTGTTTTAAAGTGTCCAAAATCTGTTTTCTTTGTGTTTTCAAGTGTTTTGAGTCAACCTAAAACCAATTTTCGTCCAAAACCTTCCCTAGTGTTTTAAATCTGTCTTTAAAGTGTTTTTAAACCGTTTTAAGTATTTTTAACTTGTTTTGAGTCTTGTAAACCTTTCCAAACGTTTTTAACTTTGTTTTTGTGTTTTTAAAGTCGATTAGCAATCCCTCCTAATCCCCGGTCCAGAACGATCCCTACTTGCATACTTACTACAATTGACAACAAGAGGGTTTAATTTGAGTGCTTAATATATATCACATCAAATTTTGGCGCCGTTGCCGGGGATTAGCAACTTTGCTAATCCCCCGTTGTTTCTTTTTGTTTCTTTTTCGTTTGTTTTAGTTTCTGACCTTGTTTTATTTTCTTGTTTTTAGGTACTAGTTTATGACTCGAAGTTCTCAACCAGTACGTGAGCACATCTTAGACTTTGACGACGATTTTGAGAGAACTTTGAGAAGGCAAAGAAATCAGCAAGCATCTAATCCACCTAGCCCTGAACCTGAGCTTGAAGAGCAAGAAGGAGAGAAGGAATTAGAGCCCACGGCACAGATTTTGAAAGAGGTCCTAGACATGGCAGCGGATAATCGAACCATCAAAGAGCTTTCCGCCTCGGGTGTGGACAATGCCATGCCCCTATGCATCCAATACCCCACGACAGCTGAAGGGAAGACAGAGGAGTTTGAATTGAAATCCAGCTTATTGCACCACATCCCTAAGTACCATGGGCTGTCCATGGAGGATCCAAACAAACATCTCAAGGAGTTTGAAGTTGTTTGCTCGAGCATGACCCCAGTGAACGTTGATGGCAGCATCTTGAAGATGAAGGCTTTTCCCTTTTCACTCTTAGAGAAGGCTAAAGATTGGTTGTATGAACTAGCGCCCGGGACGGTTACAACTTGGGAAAGTATGAAACGAGCGTTCTTAGAGAAGTTTTTCCCAACTTCAAGAGTCATTCTCTTGAGGAAACGGATTAGTGGCATCGAACAAAATGAAGGTGAATCGTTTCCAGCTTATTATGAACGTTTTAAAACTCTTGTTGCTTCATGTCCACAGCATCAAATGAAGGAGGAGCTGCTCATTCAATACTTCTACGAAGGACTCCTTCCCCTTGAACGCCAAATGCTAGATGCCTCAGCGGGTGGTGTGTTGGTTGACAAAACGCCGGTGGCTGCCAAGACTCTCATTGCAAACCGAGCACTCAACGCACAACAATATGAAGGTGTTGGACAGAGGGGAAGTTCACGGCCACACAGTGTGAATGAGGTAAGTACAATTTCTGAAATGCAATCACAAATAGCTAATCTTACCGCTCTTGTGTCTCAGGTTGTAATTGGATCAAAACCACAAGAAAATCAAGTTTGTGGCGTGTGCTCCATCCAAGGTCACCAATCCGAGACATGCCCACAGTTGATTGAGAATGGAGGATGGGAATCTGCCAATGCTATTGGATTCCAAGGCCAAAACCAAACCCAATACGATCCATACTCAAACACATACAACCCCGGATGGAGAGACCACCCTAATATGAAATGGAGAGATGCCCAACAACCTTCACAACAAGGAGGATTTCGGCCAAACCCTCCTGGGTTCCCACGGCCCTATGCACCTCCACAACCACAACCTGCCCAAAATACCTCAGGTTCGTCTTTTGATAATGCTCAAATTATTCAATTACTAACAAATTTGACGCAGGGACAAGAAAAACAAGCCAAAGACATGCAAAATTACGCCAAAGATATGCAAAATCAAGCCAAAGACATGCAAAATTACGCCAAAGAAGTGCAAAATCAAGCCCATGAGGTGACTGAATTGAAGAGACAAGTGGGACAAATGGCTGAATTCATGGGGCAATTTAGTAGAGAACATGGCAAGCTACCAAGCGCAACGAATGTGAATCCGAAGGGAAGCTTCGAATCTGCCAAAGCCATCACCTTGCGTAGTGGAAAAGAAGTTGGAATCGGGTCCGACACCCCCCAATCTGCCCAAAAAGAAGATGACAAACTGCAAGAAGAAGAGGGGAGTACTAGTATGCCCACGGCAAGGGTAAAAAACCCTTTGCCGCAAGCACCCACCAACCACCCTAACTCGGCCAAACAAGGTAAAATAGCTTCAAGTTCAGTTACTACTAACATACCCGATGTTCCTTTTCCTCGTAGGTTCATGCAATCAAAGAAGGATGAGAACGAGAAGGACATTCTCGAAACATTTCGGAAAGTGCAAGTAAACATCCCGCTCCTTGATGCCATTAAACAAATCCCGAAGTATGCCAAGTTTCTCAAGGAGCTGTGCACAAACAAAAGAAGAATGACGAACAAGGAGGTAGTTAAGGTAAGTGAAAACGTTTCAGCCATCTTGCAACGTAAACTGCCCACTAAATGCAAAGATCCGGGCAGTTTTACGATTCCTTGTGTGATTGGCACTACTCGGTTCGAACATGCAATGCTAGACTTAGGTGCATCCATAAATGTCATGCCATACTCTATTTATGCATCTATGAACCTGGGTGAATTGAAAAAGGATGGTGTAATTATACAATTGGCTGATCGTTCTAACGCTTATCCGAAAGGAGTATTGGAGGATGTTTTAGTGCAGGTGAACCATTTGATCTTCCCGGCTGATTTTTACGTTCTAGACATGGAAGATTCAGCCCACTCCACATCTCTGCCGATTCTCCTTGGTAGACCCTTCATGAAGACTGCCCGAACAAAAATCGACGTGTTCAAAGGAACTTTAACGATGGAATTCGATGGGGAAGTTATCAATTTTAATATTTCTGAAACTATGAGATATCCTGTTGATGATCATTCATGCTTCTCTATTGATGTTATTGATTCTTTGGCGCAGGCATATCTTGAGGAATTGAACGAGGATGCTCTTGAAACGACCATTACGAAGGGCGTAGAACTCAAAAACCAAGAAAGTGGAGCTTTGCAACCCCACGGCCACTCCTTTGACACCATTGCCGTGCCCTGCAATGAGGAAATTGTAGAAGTTGTGGCTGCCCTTGAGTCACTACCACATCAATATGGTAAGGTTCCGCTCTCAATTTCAAGTTCAGTTTCTACTAAAATGTTGCCTTCTGTTATTCAGGCACCGTCTCTTGAACTTAAGCCATTGCCGGACCATTTGAAGTATGTGTTTTTGGGCCAAGACGAGACGTTGCCCGTCATTGTTTCTTCAAGTCTCACGGCACAAGAGGAAGAGAAGCTTGTGAGGGTGTTACGAGAATACAAAACAGCCATAGGGTGGACCTTGGCCGACATTAGAGGAATTAGTCCCACCACTTGCATGCATCGCATACTTCTTGAGGAGGGGGCTAAACCATCTAGAGAGGCTCAACGCCGTCTCAACCCTCCAATGATGGAAGTTGTGAAGAAGGAAATAATCAAGCTCTTAGATTGTGGAGTGATCTATCCTATCTCCGATAGCCGTTGGGTTTCACCAATTCAAGTCGTTCCCAAGAAGTCTGGAGTCACAGTTGTCAAGAATGATGAGAACGAGCTTGTGCCTACACGAATTCAAACCGGATGGCGAGTATGCATCGACTATAGGAAGCTCAACACCACAACAAGGAAAGATCACTTCCCTTTGCCATTCATCGACCAAATGCTTGAAAGGTTAGCCGGTCATTCTTTTTATTGCTTTCTTGATGGATATTCTGGATATAACCAAATTGTGATAGCCCCGGATGACCAAGAAAAGACCACCTTCACGTGTCCCTTTGGAACTTTTGCTTATCGTCGCATGCCATTCGGTTTATGCAATGCACCCGCCACTTTCCAAAGATGTATGGTAAGTATCTTCTCCGATTTTGTTGAAAAGATTATTGAAGTTTTTATGGATGATTTTAGTGTGTTTGGAGATTCTTTTGACAATTGTTTGGATAATTTGACTTTGATTTTGCAACGATGCGTTGAAACTAACCTTGTTCTCAATTGGGAAAAGTGTCATTTTATGGTGAGACAAGGTATAGTTTTGGGGCACATCATTTCCGAACAAGGTATTGAAGTTGATAAGTCCAAAATAGATCTTGTACGTCACTTACCCTCTCCCACTTCGGTGAGGGAGGTTCGTTCTTTTCTTGGCCATGCAGGATTCTATAGGCGATTTATCAAGGATTTCTCTAAGATTGCCCAACCTTTGTGCCGCTTATTGCAAAAAGAAGTAGCCTTTGAGTTCAATCAAGAGTGTGAGACGGCTTTCAAAACCCTCAAGGAGAAGCTTACTTCGGCCCCCATCATCATGCCACCCGATTGGAGCCTTCCGTTCGAGCTTATGTGCGATGCATCCGATTATGCGCTTGGAGCTGTTTTGGGACAAAGAAAGGACAAGCAGCCGCATGTTATATACTATGCTTCTCGGACCTTGAACGATGCCCAATTGAACTACTCCACAACGGAAAAAGAACTTCTTGCTGTTGTCTTTGCTTTAGATAAGTTTCGTTCCTATTTAATTGGCACTAAAGTAATTGTTTATACTGATCATGCAGCTTTGAAGTACTTGCTAACGAAGAAGGAAGCAAAACCTAGGCTTATTCGTTGGATGCTTCTTCTTCAAGAGTTTGACATCGAGATTCGGGACAAGAAAGGAAGCGAGAATGTGGTGGCTGACCACCTAAGCCGAATGCTCCATGATGACCATGCCGTGCCTATCCCTGAAACTTTCCCCGATGAACAGCTGCTGTCCATTGAGGTACGTGAACCATGGTATGCCGATTTGGTTAATTTCTTAGTGTCTAAACAAGTTCCGAGCACTCTAAGCAAGCACCAAAGTGATAAACTAAGAAAGGATGCACGTTTTTATGTGTGGGATAATCCCTATTTGTGGAAGTATTGCTCTGACCAGATTTTGCGTAGGTGTGTACATGATGGTGAAGTTCATTCGATTTTAAAATTCTGCCACACTTATGCTTGTGGGGGCCATTTTGGCACCCAAAGGACGGCTTTAAAGGTTCTTGAATGTGGTTTTTATTGGCCCACTTTGTTTAAAGATGCTAGAACTTTTTGTCTAACCTGTGATCGATGTCAAAGAACGGGCAATATAGGTGCCAAAGACCAAATGCCGCAGCAACACTTCCAAGTTGTGGAAATTTTTGACGTTTGGGGTATTGACTTTATGGGTCCTTTCCCTCCCTCTTTTGGTTTCACTTATATCTTGCTAGCTGTTGATTATGTTTCAAAATGGGTGGAAGCAAAGGCCACCCGTACTAACGATTCTAAGGTGGTTGCAGATTTTGTAAAAACTAACATTTTTGCTAGGTTTGGGATGCCCCGAGTTCTAATCAGTGATGGAGGTTCCCACTTTTGCAACCGGACCATTGAGGCTTTGCTAAAGAAGTACAACGTTACGCATAAGGTTTCTACACCTTATCATCCTCAAACCAATGGGCAAGCCGAGGTGTCAAATAGGGAGATCAAGCAAATCCTAGAGAAAACCGTGGGGCCCTCCAGGAGAGATTGGAGCTTACGCTTGGACGATGCATTGTGGGCATATCGAACGGCCTACAAAACTCCACTTGGCATGTCACCTTTTCGGCTCATTTATGGGAAGCCATGTCATTTGCCCGTCGAATTAGAACACAAGGCACATTGGGCTGTGAAGACTTTCAACATGGACATAGATGCGGCTGGAGTTCATAGAAAGCTACAATTGAATGAACTCGAGGAGATTAGGCACGAGGCATACGAGAATGCTCAAATTTACAAGGACAAGACGAAGGCTTACCATGACAAGATGCTTCGTACCAAAACATTCTCAAAAGGGCAGCGAGTGTTACTTTTTGATTCTCGACTTCGTTTATTCCCCGGTAAGTTACGTTCTAAGTGGATTGGACCTTTTGTTGTTACTAATGTTTTTCCTCATGGTGCAGTCCAAGTCCAAAGCTTGAAAACCGGCCAAGAATTGAAGGTGAATGGGCATCGTTTGAAGCCCTATTATGACCTGTTCGAGGAGCATGTGGTGGAGGAGACAACTCTCCAAGCCGTGGGCTCCAATGGAGAGTGAAATGGAGTTCTTCGTCCGGCTGGAAGACGTTAAAGCAAGCGCTTCTTGGGAGGCAACCCATGCATTCAACAAAGAGCTTTTGGATGATCCGGCATTATAACCAGGTGTTTATGTTCCTAAACTCTAATCTTTGTTGATTTTACTTTGCATTTCATGTTTTATTTGTTGTTTGTTTGTTTGCTTTTGTGTGAGTTTATGTTTGAAACATTGAGGACAATGTTTGATTTAAGTGTGGGGGGGGGTAAACAAGCTGTTTTTGCATGAATTTCGTGGGTTTTATTCACCTATCACTTGCAATGTTGTTTTTCACTGTTTTTATGTGTTTTTAGTGTGTTTTGAAGCATTTTAGTGTGTTTTGACATAAAAATCCGAAAAATTCATAAAAATTTGAAAAATTGTTTTGAAAAAGCCAAAAAGAGTTGTTTTTGTGTGTTTGTTTGTGTCTTAGGGTACCTTCCAACCCAATGATGAGGATTTGGTTTTTAATTGCATGACTGTTAAGGAAAGTTGTAAACATGGATGGAAGTTTGATATACCTTTGGTTTATGCTTGGTTGTCGTTGTTGTTTATGAATTCACATATAATTACAAAGAAAAAATCAGTTTTTGTAACATGCTTGAAGGAAGGAACCCAAATTAACGCTACAACCCTGTGAGACTTGAGCCTAAACGTTCTTTGGAGAGTTAAAAATCTATGCATTCATTGTTTTCTAAAGTCGTTGCATGATCTCATTATTCTTTGCTTGGTTACTACTTAGAAGGCGTTTCATCATTTAGTTCCAAATACTAGAACTCATATCCGTTTCATTCAAAGCATGGTATTGAGTGCATAACACATAATCAAGATGAAGTTGTGTAGTGAACCAAGAGCCAAAAAGCCATCCCCCGTGAATTGTGTTTAGGTTTAACCCCGTTGAGCCTTGTTTAGCCTATTTCATTGTTAACCCACATCATCCTTACCAAGCCTAGAATAGGACCATCCATACCCTTGTTCTTGAAGCATAGTAAAGCATGACTTAGAGGGAATTCTTTTTGAGTAACATGTTGCAGAAAACAAGTGTGGGGGAAGGGATTTTTGTGTGTTTAAGTGCAAAAGAAAAAAAAAAAAAAAGAAAAATTCGTATGAAAAGAAAAAAAAAAAGAAAAGAAAAATTCGTATGAAAAGAAAAGAAAAAAAGAAAAGTTGTGAAAGGAATGAAAAAGAGTGAAAAATATGTGAAAAAAGAGTTCTAAAGTGTTGATTGTTGAAGAAAGGGTCCAAAAAGTGAAATTAGGCCCTAAGTGTTGCATGAATCTTCCCTTATGTTTAAAAGTTGATTTCTGCATTATAAATTGAATTCCAAGTGTCAATTTCATCACTTTGCTTGCTATTGCTTAAAGAACGTTTGTTTATCCTTACCTTTCCTTGTTAGCCAACACCCTAACCCCGTTACAACCCTTGACTTCAATCTTGTGTGTTGTGTGTTCAATTTGTGGAGTTTGGAATTGGTATGAGCATATGGTGTCATTGGTTCTCGCATTTAAGTAGTAGCATTCCATTCATGAGATCATATTTAAAACATGCTTAAATCCAGAAAATGCTTTCTTTGTCATAAACATATGTGAGTCTTCGTTTTCATTTTTACATCAATCTTCTCACATATAACTAGTGTAGGGTGTGTAGTCAGAAAATCTGTGTGAAAAAGAGTGTATCTTGTAAGGAATTGGGTGATTTCTCTAAGGCATGTTACTACATTCAAATCATTGTTTTAATTAATTAAATGCGAGCTAGTAAGTGACGACTGTGATTAAGTATGTGCTCGAGCGTAAGGATGACTAAAATCTATGTGAATGATGATCTTTGATATGTCATGTGCGTTGGAAATCCCTAAGGAAAGCGTTGGAAGGTTTAGAATATGTTTTGTTTACTTTACTTTGTTTTGTTTTGTTTCATTTTGCTCGAGGACTAGCAAAAGCTAAGTGTGGGGGAATTTGATATGAGCATATTTATGCGATTTAGTTAGCTTGTTCTCATGCTTTTATGTTGATTATTCGTATTTAATTTAGTATTTTAAGCTATTTTCGTATGTTTGTAGGTCCCAAGGGGTAATATAGCAAGAAAGTGCATTTTGGAGCCTTTTGGAGCATTTTTGGGCAAGTTTTGGATAGCATATGCTTGGAACAAAGTAGATGGACGAAATTGAAGACCAAGACATGCTAGGAATCAGCTATGAGAAAAGGAAAAATAAATTCAAGTCAAAGAAGGAAAAGGAATCCAAGAAGAAGAAGGGTTGACTAAGTCAAAGTTTCTTTACTTTGACCTTTGACTTTTCTAAGCCTATTTTATCAAGGTTTCATTTACAAAGAGGGAATCCTAGACAATTTGGGACTCCTAATTTCTTGCTCAAGAAGGTTGCTGCACATGTCTCTTACCTTTCTTTCCTTGCCTTGCAAGGAAACACAATCCCTTGCCCTTTTGGATCAATGCCGCACCTTTTCCTTCCCCAAACCTTTCTTGCCGCAATTCTCCTTTACTCCAGCTTTTTTCCCCTTTATTTTAGGTTAGTTTTGAACCCTAAAACAGCAAGGAAACACTTTTCCTTGCATTAAAAGACCTTTCCCTTTCTTTCCTTGTCCTTGCCGCATTTGAACTTCACATTGCCTTAATTTCTGCACATGCCGCATATCCTTACCCTTTCCCCTTAGGTTTTTGATTTTATTTCCTATTTCCCTTTAAGTTTTGGTTAAGTTTTTGTTTCCTAGATTACCTAAACCGTGCCTTAACCCCTCTACTATATATATGACCTTTTGCTGCACCAAAACACATCATTCACTCAACAATTCAAGCATTCACACACTTTCAGCCCAAAATCTCTCTTTGCCGCAGCCTTTCACTCCCAAAAACGTCCATCCCTTCATCCAAACACATCCATACCCATCTTAGACTCTTTGTGCCGCAGCAAGGTGGAGAGGAAGGAACCTTGGACGTTTCAAGCTTGAAGATTGGAGCATTCTAGGTGTACTTCGTTCTTAATTTCAATGTTTACTTTATTATTCTCTAATCTTGTTGTGACTATGAGTGGCTAAACCCCTATTTAGCTAGGGGGGAATTCGAAACCATGAACATGCTTGAGATATGAATTGATTACTTCCAATTGCGACTTGATGAATCGTGAATGCAATTCAATTAACTGTTTTATTCATAACTTGTTCTTGTATGTTGATTGAGGATGCATACTTAGTTTTCATGCAGGAATTTGATGCTAGAATGTAAGGGAGTTTCACCTAATCGTTATGAACTTACATTCACAAGTAGTGAAGGTTGCTTGTCACAATCGCGTTAATTGGATTCTTGGCAAACGTATCATGCTCTCATAGTTACGAATGCCTCGTCAACACTTATGATTTTCATGGAACTTAATGATCTCTAACTGTATCTCTTCTATGCACTCATGTAGGGGACCGTTGGAGAATAATTTGGGTTGTTGTATGCTCTTCTTCCGATTCAATGACATAAGGAAAATCTGAGGGTTAATTTGTGCACGTACGGTTAATCTGGGGTGTTGAGATTCATGGTTCATTGAAAAGCAATTGGAGATCGATTTATGTACAAGTGTGTCATGTGTGGAGAAGGACCCTCTAGCTAGCCCATCACCCATCAAAGTTTTCAAATTCGTTTTCAAATCTGTTTTACTTTACAAAGTCTTTAATTTACTTTCAAATTCGTTCAAACTAAAACCCCCCTTTTACTTTCTTGTTTTAAAGTGTCCAAAATCTGTTTTCTTTGTGTTTTCAAGTGTTTTGAGTCAACCTAAAACCAATTTTCGTCCAAAACCTTCCCTAGTGTTTTAAATCTGTCTTTAAAGTGTTTTTAAACCGTTTTAAGTATTTTTAACTTGTTTTGAGTCTTGTAAACCTTTCCAAACGTTTTTAACTTTGTTTTTGTGTTTTTAAAGTCGATTAGCAATCCCTCCTAATCCCCGGTCCAGAACGATCCCTACTTGCATACTTACTACAATTGACAACAAGAGGGTTTAATTTGAGTGCTTAATATATATCACATCAAGGCCTACATGCCCGGCACTCGAGCAGCCCATGAAGCCCGCAACCTTCTCATTTCTCTCGATCGCCAGCTTGGCCCGCGTCAGGTCCTAAAGGATGTGAGCCGCGCGACTACCCTAGCACTGCGCCCCAGCGCCTCAGTTCGAAATCTCAGCCGCTCAAGCTGCCCTGGGCTCTAGGCAAGCCGAGCTGCCCAAGCAGTGGTCCTTGCCACGACATCTCCTCGGCCCCTGCCGAGCCAACTCCTGGCCCCTGCCAGCCGACATGCCGCACCACCCCAACGGCTGCCCCGTAATAGCACTATCCAAGAAGAAGGCAAGAAAAATTAATTTTTTCTTACATCAGTGCGGCACGGAGAAGACGAAGAAATCAACGAAAGACGGTCCTTTTCACGAGCAAGATGTAGAAGATTGCTAGAGGAGGGGGAACAAATATCCTCTAGCTTTCTCTCTCTTGTAGGGTAGAATAAATTGCTCTCCAAAGTTGATTTAATAACCCACTTAAGGTGGACTTAAATTGGCTTTGAGAGAAGTTTATTTCCCTCTCCTAGAAGGATCTAATTTCCAATTAAAGAGAGGATCAACATCAAGATAGGAAGCAATCCTGTGGTTCCTGAAGCAAGAAGATCTCTACACCTGCTGCCCTTTCCTGCGAGCAGCCCAACAGGTGTGGGGGCATTTGTGGAGCCAAAAATAATCACAAGGCGACACGTGGACTTTCGGATTAAGAAGACAAGAATGCCCTTGAGGAGCATCAGAAATCCTACGCGTGAGCAGCCGGTAATTATCATCGGTCAAGTCAAAAGCGCCCATAAAAGGTAAACAAATCCGAATTATTTCATCCATCCACATTTAAGACAATTATCTCATAAATCCACCAATTATCCCACATAAATGGAGATAATTGGCAAATTAATGAGGATATTCCTCATTAATTGGCCAATTAACTTAGCCTTAAAAGCCAAAAACACCTTAAATGGCCGGTCCTCCCTTCTCCAAAGGGGGCCGGCCACTTCCCCTTTTATTGCCCATATTCCTTTCTTTTTTTCCTCTTTTTTTTAGCCAACAATTCAATTACTCCTTATTATCTTTTTTCATAAATATAAATCCTTTCCCTATTTGATTAATTAGCCAATAAATGGGCTAATTAAACCTAGATCTTACACAAAAAACCCTAACTAGGCCGGCCACCCCATCTCCTATAAATACAACCCCTATTTCTTACAAAACCTAATTCCAATCCTTCGGCAAAAACACTCTAAACACTTTTTCTCTCTAATTCTAACTTTGGCATCGGAGGTTCTTCGGCCAAAGCCCCCCCCCCCCCCAATCATCGTGGGCGCATGAGGCTTTTGGCCTTAACCTAAGGTGTTTATTATTTCGTAGGTGCAAAATCGTCCAAGACCGAAGATGAGAAAATTTGCATCCACAGATATTGTTTCCCAACTTTCAATGTAAGAAATATATTCAACGGTAGCAACTCAATATGTTTGCTGTGCGAGTTTTTAATCTCTCTTGTTGTGAGAATATGTAGTTTAAACTGTGTTTGATGATGTTGATAGTGTTTGGTTTAGCCAAGTCTTTTCACTTTATGTGACAGATCTAAATTCATTGTGATTGTAGCTCTAGATGTAGTTGACACATTCGTTGTTATATTAATCTAATCTCCAGAAGTTCACTTAGTAAAAGATTAAACAACACTGAACAAATTAGAATATCATTGATCAATTGTCTAATAGTATATTATATTCGAACGGGGGTTTTAAGGTTCATTAACCCTCCACTAAACAGCCTAATTACAAGCACTCAAACATATGGCCAAGAAGAAATATGATTGTTTATGCTCCATGTTACCAACCGAAAAGAAAGAAAGAAGCTGTCATTTTTGTCATAGATTAACACCTTCCCATCAGTCGAGACGTTTTTCTGTGGAGGCTGTATCTCGGCCCTTGTTTAGTCCATTGGGTGTTTAATTATTGAAATGACACCAATGGACGTTATTTAATTGAGAACCTTATCAATAATCATTGACTAAAAGGAGATAAGAGTGGCTGATACAGGGGAATTTGGAGTTCGATATTAGGATAAACCCTAACAAATTTGGTGAGTTAATACAGCATTAACTAGTTAATTGAGCCCACTTTACAATTTGATGTCGTTTGAGTCGTTCATAGTCTCGTTCAAATATCATACTTATAAAAATTCACATAAATCAAAAATTATTAAGCTGCTTACTCATTGTTGTAAATTTTTACTGTTCATCAACAATATTATGTTTAATAAAATGTTCGTTTGTTTAGTTGTCACAAGAGATAACTAAAATTTTGGTTTGACTGAAATATTACGGGAATAAGTTTTTAGTGATGACTAAATAAATAATCGATTCAGATTATGAGAAACTATTGAAAATGAATCCTGCATTGATGAGAGAATAGACTTTTCATGTGCTTAGAGCACTTCTAGTGTTGGGCAATCCCCTTGGTGATAAGCTATGTAATGCCACAATCCCCCAACAATTGGCTTTAGCCCAGTCCAATCGGTTGGGCTCTAGGCCAGCTCGGGCTCTCCACTAGGCGAAAATCCACAAGCCAGGGGCAGTGACGCAAGACTGACGTCAGTCACTAATAAAAAAAATATAAAATATTAATACAAAATACAAAAAAGAATAATTAAAAATACAAAAAAGTTCGCGCCATGTGAGAGGGCATGCTGAAAATGAATCTCACATTAATAAGATGATGCCCTTTGAAGTAAATTATAAGAAATTAAACTACTTGTTGTCAACTAATTTTATAGTGGAACCTCAACTTTATTTAGAAACACTGTGAGGTTAGTCCAAACAAGTAGGTAATGTCTTATTAACTGATTAATACTTAATTGTGTGAAAATTTCACTTAACACATCAATCGTGATATTTTTATTTTTTTACTTTTTAAGTAGAAGACCTCAGGTTTGATTATCAACAATAAAATTTCAAATCAAATAATTATAATGGCTCATTATGTGACGTAGCTCAAATCTCCCACCCCTCTCGATGTAAATATATAATTGTATTCATAAAGTATAAAAAATAAAAAGCGAATAACCCAAGAAGTGGAAACAGCTAGTGTTAGATGCATAGGACTCGACGTTAATTTTTTGTGCTTAGCGACCAAATTAGGCGCATAATAAGACAATGGTACCCTTGTTTTAATCGCCTACTCTATACAATTCCAATGGCTATTTTAGCCAATTCAGAGCCAATTCAGAGCCCTCTTCAAAGTTCAAGCTCTAATTTTCACCATGAATTCCTTGTTAGCGTCTGACCCCTTGAATTTTCTACTTGCTTTCTGCTTGTGTGCGCTTGCGATGATCTGCATTGGTTTATGTTTAAGTTGCCGGAAAATCCCGCAAGAAGAACCGACACGGAGTCGTCCGGGTCCTGAAATGCATGAGGCGCCGGCAGCAAGCAGCTTGGAAGCCCAAGTCAATTTGGCCCAACAGAAGTGTCGAAAGGCTGTGGCCCTAGAGTTGGTCGGAGATGGCACGTGTGCCGTGTGCCTAGGCGAATACGAAGAAGGCGAAAATTATCGTACCTTGCGGGAATGCAACCACTCGTTTCACGGTCCATGCATTGAAATGTGGCTCTATTACCATACGACTTGCCCCGTTTGTCGGGCCAGTGCAACGCCGTTCGCGGTTGTCGTTTAACGGTTGTAGAGTTGCGGATTCGGTGAGCCGGAAAGGTCTTATGATGGTCAAGAATTTTGCAACAACAAAAAAAGTGGCACGGTTGCAGATAATATCGTTTGTTTAAAAAAGTAAAAAAAAAAAATGCCATGGTTTTGCATGATGTATAGTTAAATAGAAACAAAATATAGGATGTGAGGATGCCCTAATAGATGACGTAGTTGGACACCATTTTTCAAGTTTTTTCTGAGCCCTTAAGAGCCAATAATTTTTTTTTAAGCATTTCAGCCCCTCTCTGGCTACCATCGTGTGATTCACCAGCGACAAGAATCGAAACTCAGGACGTGTCACGTGAAATACAAGTCTGGAATTTATTTCTAACTGTTGAATCCCACATCGGCCATACAAAAAGAAAAGTCAATAGTTTAAATATCCTAACCCCACTCTAACTAACATCGAGGTCTTTTGTGATAAAACCCCACACCTGACAGATTGTGCAGGTGGTAATTACCAAGTTGGGAACAATATCGGTGTTGTTGGAAGTGGGCCGTATGGCCCGTCTCTCTGATAATTCTACATGGTATCAGAGCCAGGGAGCGGGCCCGTACCGTACTGCCACGTGATGGGTGGGTCCCCTTGGCCCCGCGCGATGATGGTGGGTCTCTTGGCCCCGCGTGTAGGGTGAGTCCCCTTGGCTCCATGTGGTTGTCGATGTGTGGATCTCCCACTTTTGACCCACTAATTGGGTCCCACGTGAGGGAGCGTGTTGAATCCCACATCGGCCATACAAAAAAAAAAGTAATAGTTTAAATATCCTAACCCCACTCTAACTAACACCGAGACATTTTGTGATAAAACCCCACACCTGACGGATTGTGCAGGTGGTAATTACCAAGTTGGGGACAATATCAGTGTTGTTGGAAGTGGGGCATATGGCCCGTCTCTTGATAATTCTACACTAAGTACTGGGCCACCCGTGGTTAGGAGCCAATAGTTTTCAAGGAAAACTAATGAAAAGTCCAAAAAAATTTCTCTTTTAATGAAAAGCCATTTTTAAAGGTATAGTGAATAGTGTCAGATAAAGGTAAAAATGTGGTTTTTTGTTAAAAGTGAACAGTACCGGGAGTGTTTCGTTAAAACTCCCTAGTTTTTAAGGACATTGTAGTTATGCGATCTAGCTATAGGATGTGATGGTGAGGTAGTCTCATTATTGGGTAATGATAGAGCCATGAAAATTGGTAAATGCTCAATTGAGCTTTATGTTGGGCTGTCTCTATGGGTTTGATTGAATAGGATGCTGCAATAAAACGGGCCCTTAATTTGTAGGTCATCAACCCAAAACACAAAAAAATTGTTAAAACAAGAGTCCTGGTAAATCCGGCTTCCAGGGTGCCGTAATTGGTTAAAAGATGTAGTTAGTCCCCAATTCATATAACGAAAATGTTTGAGAGACTAAATTTTTAGACCATCTTTTGTAATTGTAAACCACATAATATGTGCCTGTTAATGGTTTAACTTCTTCTTTAAATCATTAAAAAATAGCCCAACTATCAACCATTACATCATGTGATCTCTAAAAAATGTCCTAAAAATTTGGTTTTCCTAACATTACTCTTCATATAACTCCAACATCACATGTAAGTATTTTGGAAGGTTACATATATTCATGAGTATTTTTACCTCCATTAAATACTGAAAATAATGTGTCCTACTTATGAGAAAACCCAAAAAAAAAAAAAAAAAAACTACTGAAAAAAAAAAGTTGATTTATAACGTTGGTGAATCACATGATGCTGCACATGAAGAGGCTGAAATGCCTCTGTGAGTCTTTCACCTCCCAGAGGAAGATTGTCGTGGCGCAACTACCAGCATGACGAATCTCGACAAGCATTAGTTCATGACCATCATTTAAGATACTGGTATTATTAGCACTCTAAAAAAATCACATGTAATTCTTTTTCATAAAAGATTAGAAGCAGTACGTATGAAAGAGTGCAAAACAACATTTTTAAAGTGACAGTGACAATTGTAGAAGATAAACACAATATAGTCTAATTGAATCAAACTCATATTTTAATAATCTTTGGCATAAAAACAATTTATATGAAATAAGTTCACACATGACATACTAATTTAATAATACAACGATACGTAGAGGCTTCTTTTCCTACGACGCATATGGAGTTGGACTTGAGAATAATTTATGTGGTTGAAAAGAGGAAAGGGAATATGCATTTGTCAGAAGAGTAATCTCAGCGAGCTATGGTAATTATTGAACCGTTAACCAAGTTCTGATTTAATCACAAAGACGAAACAGTTTTTCCCCAATATGCACTTGGCCTTGGAGTCAGAGTCAAAGACAGAATCAATCACACAGCCAGCCTTGCTCTATATAAATAATATTGCAGCGTTTTCCCCCAATTTTGCAAATTGAGATATGAAAAAAGCTGCTTTTCCTGTGAGCAGATTTAGCATCTAACAAAAAACGACACGTCACTTTCTTTGTCTTTGTGTTACCATGTGAAATTTCCCTCGAACAACGCCACTCCTCTCAGCCCATATTAGCCTATTTTCCGACTCTCTTCCTCTGCATTTTTACTGCTGTTTTTGCAGAGCTTCCCTGTTTTTTTGTTTGTAATTTCTTTGTTTTAATCCTCTGCAATTTGCCAATTTTCTGTGGTTATCCAGGTCCGGGTGGGCAAATTGTATTAGTGGGTTTCAAAAGCACTTTTGTCATCATGCTTCATGATTTAAAGGGTGATTTTCTCAGAAAGATAAAGCCTTTGAGAGATATTTTTAGCCATTGGGCATTTGGGCAATTTTATTTTCCCCTGAAGTAGCAAGCAAGGTAAGGAGTATTTAGTTACTGAGTTCCCACTATCTTGGTTTTTGGTTTCTCCTGTGTTAATGGAAAAGTTTGGAACTTTTTCAGAAATTCCCAGAAAATTAACCTTTCCCTTTAGTTTCATGCGTTTCCGGTGAATTGGGCAATTCCCAAAATTAACTGTGGTTAATTTGACCTTGCTTTTTATTTTTGTTTTTTTGGGTAGTATTGATGTGAAATCAGTAGCTTTCATTTGAAATTTGATGACAAAGATGAAATCTTTGAGCAGTGTGGGACTTGGGTTAAGTGTGGTTTTTGGATGCCTTTTCTTGGCTCTGATTGCAGAGCTTTACTATTTACTGTGGTGGAAGAAGAGATTTACCAACAGAGAGATTGACAATGGCTACAGCCGCAGCCCACAGAAGGAAATCTTCTACATGTTCTGCTGGAGAAGAAGCACTTGCACTTCCTCCCAAAACCCCACAGATATCTGTGCCTCATTGAGAATGTCAGAAACCCTAGTCCATGAGCCAAGCAACAACAACAATCTGGTGCGCAAATCATATGAGGAGGATGATTTGGATGCTGAGCTCATGAGGCTGCAGAATGCTGGTGGGGGCCCACCAAGGCATCTATTCACAATTGTGGAGGAAACAAGGGAGGATTTGGAGCAACAGTCAGAGAATGGTGGGGGGAGGAGCCAGAAGGGTTCTAGGAGTAAGAGTCTGAGTGATTTGCTTGTGGGATTTGAGACTCCATATCTGACACCTCTTGGTTCTCCAACACTTTTCACACCTCCTCTCACTCCTCAGCAGGGATTCAACCCACACTTTGAGTCAAAAACTGATGCAGAATTCAACAGGCTGAGGTCCTCTCCTCCTCCAAAATTCAAGTTCTTGCAGATGGCTGAGGAGAAACTTAGAGCAAAATTGAAGGAAGAAGCTCAGAAAATTGATGGAAATGTTGAGGAAGATGGTTCTTTTATCACAATAATTATTGACAAGAACAAAGAAGAGTGCCATTCATCAAGCACTTCACAGGTTCTTCCCAGATCAACAATTGGGAAGAAACCAAATTTACATTAGAGTTTCCATCAACCAATTTTTTTTGTTTTTTTTAATTATATTTTTGGATAGTTTGTTAAATTTGATTAGTAATAGAGGTTAATGTAGAAAACCCTGGAATGTAATGAGTTTTAGTGGGGTGTGGTGGGGGGGGCGACATATTTTCAGGAACATGATGGTGAGAGATGAGGTTTTCTGTAAGTGGGGTACCTCTGACTGTGAAGTTCTTTTGTTTTATTTGGTCTTCATGTTCCCTGAGTTGTCTCATACCTGTGATCTTATTGTGAGTGATGATGCTACAGAACTCAACTGGTGTTCTTGTCCTCCTCCACGTAAAAAAATGTCAGTAATTCAAGCTAATTATACAATATAATAATGCGTGATTACTTAAAATACCATATACCATCACGATGAAATGAGAGACTTCACAACACGCGGTTGCTTAATACACCGCTACAATGGAGAGAGATCTACATGCACCTCTAAGACACCACTTTAGTGGTTTGGACCAATAATATAATGAATGTGAGAAACGTTGAACACCTAACATTGTATTATTACCCAAAAATATACATTGTAAAGGCCGTTCACGGTGGTCCAGGTGAGTGTGATACTTGTAGGAATTAGGTATATTGCGTTTAATTTCTAAACACGATTGCTAGACTAGTGTGAATTCAATATATTAGTACTACACTATTAAGTTTGATATATTGGACTCTCAGTCTAATATATTGAACTCATGAGTTCAATAAATTAGTATCACACTCAAATTTTCCGACCTACTGTGGAAGTGTGATTCTTATATGAATTCAATATATTAGTATCACTCTCACTTTTTCTGGCCTACTGTAAAAATGTATGTAAGCCCTTGCAGAGATATCTCTTTCATAGAAGTCATTCCCACCCTCTAAACAATCATTGTTGCCATCCAATGTTTTCTGGCATGTTTATGCCACTTGTTTTGGTCAGTCTCAATTTCTAGGTCTAGTTCAATATCTTACTACAAATGTGGATAAGATTACACATGGATTTACCCTTTTTTCAGCTAAAAAAGCATAGAATTAGCAAGTGACATGACAATTAACCGATTAAGAAAGCATTACCTTACCACCTGTGAGGTGATGCCTTTGGGCATTTTCCCAAACAACAAAGAGAAGCAAATTGCCCCGTGAAAGTTTACTTGTGGGAATTTGCCGAAAGGTGCAACTCTTGCTTTTTACTGTCCCCTTTGTAATCTTCTGTGTTGACAGACTCGTGGCTTAAATCATGGGAGTAGGATTCTCTCCCATCCTATTACCATCTCATTCCATTCCAATGTATATGTGCTCAAATCATGACCCTCCAACGTACTCAAATACGAAGAAAAAAATCACACGTATTTGTTCATCGTTTGGTTCTCAAACTTTATGCGTTTATTAAAATATGATTAGGAGAATTAAAATTTCTTAACTTTCCTATTTGCTTACTACCACATGAAATTGAAAAAGTATGAGTTTCCCCTTCTTCTACTTTTACGTTGATTCATTCACTTTCTCATTTCCTTAAATGACATAATCTTAATTCATTGCTACAATTAGACCTGTAAACGGGTCGAGTTTATTGGGTTTTGTGTCGGGTTCAATCCGACCCGTTAAGTTAACGGGTCACCCAAACCCGATCCGTTAAGCTAACGGGTCACCCGTTTCATCCGTTAACAATTATTATTATTTTATTTTTTTTGCATAAAGTCTATTTTTTGTTGTTAAGATTTTATTGAAATTCCTAAAATATCCTCCACTAACGGATGCTAACGGGTTGACCCAAAGTGACCCGTTATTTAACGGGTCCACCCGTTAGCGACCCGACCCGTTAAGCACACACCCAAATACTAATATTAACGGGTCGGGTCGGGTCGGATTAACGGGTCAGTCCAAAATGCCAAGTCTAGCTACAATCATTATCTTAAGCAAGAAAATCTAGAAATAATTTGCCTTGTAACAAGTTCTATATCTTATTATATCTATCTTTTTAATCACCCGACCTCTACTTTTTTTTTTTTTTTTCATATACTACTCTCTTTTATTAGGTATTCGAATAAAACAAATCAAAGACGAATGGAGGTAAAGAAAGCACAGCAGTGAATTTTGATTTCACAACTTTATGGTTCAACTAATGAACATAAAGACTTACTTGATAGAAAGTTAAAATCGTGAGATGATGATTGATGGAAATGCTGATCACATGCTAAAGACAAAGGCACTTCGAAGTTTTTTTTACCACCCACTGCATGTGGCCAAGTAATTCACCTCTATTTGTATCAATTTTTAAAAAAGGTAACGCTATCCATACATTTTTTTTTATCTCTCACATTTTTGTTAATTTTTATTCATTGATTTTCTTCAATTCATACGATTCGAAGGTTGAAAATTGAAAGGGGTGTGTTGGAGGTAAAAATGGTATGTGGATAGCACTACCCTTAAAAAATGCGCCTAGGCGTCTTTGGAGGTGAGGCGGTGGTGGAAATGCCTCTGCCAATGACAAAAGGCTTAAACTCACCTAAACGTGGTCTAGTCGCACCTGAGGCGTTTTGCTAGGCGTTCCTAGATCTCTTCATCAATTCGAATTTTTGCTTGAAATTTTCTAGGATCCTCGAAGTTGAGGGTTGGGATGGCTCTATGTTGTGTTGCGATGACGTCTTCAGAAAGAAGAAGAAAGATAGGGGTTTTTTTTCCCTTAGACTTTGGTCCAAAAAGATGTCGTTTTGGCTAAGTCTTCACCCAATCTCCAATTCCTCAATTCCTCAAACCCTAAATTCTCCCCATGTCATATTTCAATTTCACCCCAATCTCATCCCTCAATCTGTTTGAAAATTAATCACACCATCACAATTTCTTTCAAAATTTAAGTAAGTTTTTTAATATTCTAATTTTAATTTGGTCACTACTCAGTTTGATTGCTCGTTTGATTGTTGATTAATTTGTTTCACAAAGTTTTATATTATATACAATATATACTAAAAATTTAGGTCTAATGAGACTTTGCCTCACGCCTCAAGACTCTCGCCTAGGCAGAGCTATCCATGAAAAGCCTCGCCTACGCCTTCGCCTTTTAAAACATTGATTTGTATAGAACTTGCAGTAAAATGAATGGGGAGAAAATTTATTTATATTTATGAAGAACACGAATGAATACATGGCAAAGCACCCAAAAATAAAAAAACAAATACAGAGCCAAAGTATATGAAAAATTATCAGGTCAGATTCCAATGGCAGCAATGGCAGACATTCCCAGCTCAACACAGAGTGGTTTCAGGCCGGGTTCTTCCAAGAGGCTGAATGCGGTGAACCCGTAAAAGGAGTGATAGAGATCTGGATAATCCCCCGGAAACTTGCTGAAACCGCCGTACTGATGAAAGCACAAAGACAAAACATCAAAGTCAGGAGTCAGGAGCAATACTGGCATTCCTCATGTTTACAGAGGATGCTGTTGCCGAAGAAATTAAGCACAAAGAAATTTATATTGTCTGCATTTTATTGGTCCGTTCTTTTTCCTAAGAACAAGGACTTGCACTTATATCCAAATGTGTTCATAGTTTCTATCATCATAGCCAAAGGATCTATGTTTATGGAGATTAATCAAATAAAATCGTAAATTTGTAGCATGACCGAAGTAATATCAGATTTTCCATGACAAATCTGAAAGAAACTTCACATTCTCCCCTATCGTATCATACGTTAATATGAGGAAAGATGAGCAAAAGCACCTTGGACTGACAAGTCAGCAAAAAACCATGTAAAGCTTTCTTGTCAATGAATTTGTGGCCCCCTAAAACCTTCAAAACTGATGCAATCCTGCACAAGCAAATTTCCATTGTCAAGGTACGAAATTTCAAACACAGTGTGAAACTTCCAAAGGATGTTCATCCACCTACCAGAATGCGTAACATGTATCACTACGCTTGTTGGGTCTACCCTGAAATCCACCATCAGCTGCCTGCCGCTGCAGTCGTACAAAAGAATGAGAGAAATCTTTATTATGGGATGAGAACATAAAATTGCTTATCGGAATGCAAAGTCCAGGACCATTGTTTCAGATGCATTATTTGGCAGATTTTAAGGAACTGGTCCTGCTTGAAGAGATTAGGTGAGGAAATAAACCTGCAAGCACCAATCCAGCAGCAATGGCACATTTATTATGGAAGACTCTGCATCTTTAGAAAGAATATCATCTTCAACGAATCCCATTAACCGGAGAGATATAACACCACAATATGTTGCACCGCCTGTCACCAAAATGGATATTGTATCATTGGAGAAAAAGAATTTCAAACCTTTTGAATTTACAACACATGAGCCAGTGCAAGAAGAAATTACACTTTTTTTCCTCTTTAGTAAATACAAAATAAAAACCGAGTAATATATTAACAAACAAGCAACATGTATGCCCTGACCATAGGATGGGGTAGCCTCCTTCCCTCCCCCTAAACTTTTTTGTACCGAAAAGAAAATACAAAATAACAGTAAAATATTAACAAGCAAGCAACTGGTCAGGAAATCGGAAAAAAATTGGGACACTTCATAATTGTTAAATAAGTACAACTAACACATTCTTACAAAATGGATCACATTGATTGTAAAAAGAACTCACCATGAGATTCTGAACCAGGAGTCAACCCAAAACCTCCGTCGTATGACTGAAAGAACAAGGTCACTTCTGTATAAGTATATGGGTAATGCTAGGGAGACCAAATTCTAATCCAAATTTGCAAAACCAAATGATGTGTCTCAATAGGAAATAAGCACGTTAATCAACACTTAAGTAACAATCCAATCATCAACATCCACATCATTTGGTTTACAAAATTTGGTTATATATCTATGCAGTGATGTCTAGAATTTGGAGATTTACTGATCAAATGGAAAATATAATTCTGCGAGGATGATTTCATTTGCCATACAGACCTGGCAATTTAATATGTACTCCTTGGCTTTCTCCTTGTCCATGCCACTCCAATTTCCCAACATATGACAAATAGCCGCTGGTACATCAATCAGCTAAATTGATGCTACATTTTCAAGTATATTGAATTAAACGGCATAAAAGGTACGTAAATAAAAGGTTTCACCGTCTTACCAGCGCAATAGATGAATCTAAGATCAGTCTCGGCCCCTGTATGTATAGGCATAAAACTGCCAAAATCAGTCGAAAATATCAGGAAATTGGTCCAGCTACCTCATATCATCCCCTAAGAAATGGCTGTAAGTTTTCATGTAAACCACAATACCTTCCATCAGGCTGTTGAAGATTTCTCATTGACATCAGTATCGACTCGGAGTCAATACTGGACAAGTCATAGCCGATGATTTTAAGTATAGCCACGGCACAATACGTGCTGGCCAAGTTACTGACACTGCAACTCAAAGCCTACACGAAGATCATACTAAAAAATTACTAACAGGAAGCAGGAAAAAGTAAATCAGATGTGCTTAAACTACCGAACCGGATAAAATTCAAAATAAAGTTAAGCTAATACATTATGTAAACTAGTTCATTGCTTCATACCCCATTGTCATTATCCTCTGGAGGAAATTGGGCAGCTCTGGATCCATAAAAACCATAGAATCGTCCTACAGCAAGTCAAAAGAATAATTTTTTTATTAATTTAAACTAGATTCACACTTAAATGTAAGCAAATTCAATTCAATTCGATTCGATCCTACCCAATTCGAATCAAAATCATAATTTCACCATTTACCATTGTTCAATTCGGATTTGCTTCTCGGGTGAGCTTGCAGTGACAGAACCCAATTGGCAACTGCTTCCTTGTCAAGCTACCAAATCAAAGATCGCAACTTTCTCAATCATTTATTTCAAATTGGAACTTCAACAAAGAAAATTGACTAAACGACGACGTACGAGACGATCGGGGGCGGCGAGGAGGTCGAGGCCGGAGATGACGAAGTAGGCGAGAGTGAGGCGGTTGATTTCTTGGGACTGGTGGGGGGAGGGCAGCAGCTGGTACATCATCTGCAGATACGTCAAGTGCCGGTCACGCTCGAATATCTCCGAAGCCATGGCCCGATCTTATTGGTCGGAGACCGAGGAGATGGAGGTCGGAGATCCTACTGGTACTTGGGCTTCTCTAATCTGCTTTTGGCTTTTACTTGCGGAGGAGCACGTCTTACGAATTCGACGGCTGAGATACGTTGCCCGTTTTTAAAGCGTTTTCGGAATGAAAATCTCAGCCTTACTTTTAGCTACGGCTCCTAGAACTCTATTCGATCTCATTTTGCTCTTGTAAAGTTCTTGAAATTCAAAATTTGTTTTATTTAACTTGTAGAATTTTTTTCTCTAAAACTTATAGATCACCTTCTAAAACTAAAACATACATAAGACAACACATTTAATAAAATTATGCAATTGTATAATAAATCTTCATTATGTGTCAATATTTTGTAATTAACTATAAAATATTAAATTTAAAAGCAAAAAAAAATTGATTAGCCTAAATGACCCAAATCAAACTCATATAAAAAATTAACAGACCTAAAACAATGTCAAGTGAATTTTGAATTTTATAGAAGGGTAATTCTAGAAAGACTAAATTTTATAAACTAAATGATATGAGTTTCAAGTTTCAAAACGCAAAATAAACCAAATCGAATTCTAAGGAACAAACTGCGGAACCCTTGAAGCCTGAAGGCCAACTAGGCAACCGTCTCGACATTTTCCCGAGAAATGCAAGGTACTGATATCCCCCCCCTGTTTTTCTCAATCCATTTTACTTTTCATGGTTTTGTTGGCACAAGAATCTCACGACCTAGAAACAATTGCAGGGTATACTGTCTTCCAACTGGCAAGGGCCACTCAATACCATCACAGCTGATGCTAAAGGAAGGTGAACCATTTCCTCAAAACTCTTCCTTTTCAGCCATGCTTAGTTGAAATACTAATGCAAATGTAGACAGTCTTTTTTTAACTCGTAATTTTTTGACAAGAGCAAAGTTAGGATCAGAAACATTCTGAACGCATTTGTATACTTTTGTCATGGAAGGATGCATACATTCTGTCAATCGACCGCAAGGGTTTTGAGGTATTGAGCAAGGTTCCGAGTTCTTCTGGGTTTAAGGATGGTTTTTGGCGGTTCGAGTGGAAGGAATTCAGACTGTCTTTGAAGGAAGAGGCACGCGACGTTGAAACATTCTGCCGTCAACTTGTGGAAATGGAAGAGGAGGCTGTAAAGGAGGTTTCAGGCCACGGTGGTTTAGCATAAACATGTTTCTAGGTATGGCAGAAAGATTTCTCGGCTGTTCCAAATCATTTATTCATTACTTGTTTCTCTCATGAATCCTATAGTTCGAGGAGTTCTGCGACGTACTTATATCACCGGGAAACAGAATAAACTTATAGCCGGCGCCCGGTGAATGTACGAGAATCGAACAACTAGAGTATAAAAGCCGGAATCAAAAGTGAAGCGAACGGTTAAAACTCAGACAGGAAATTTAACCATGAGAGATACATTAGAAGGAAAATAGGATTCATTGGCAAAATACCGAAATCCGATGTTCAACAAAACGACCAAGATCACCAAACTTCCGAGATCTTGGATTTTTAACTTGAATCCCAAATCATACAAAGACAAACATAACAACACTTAACAGCTTCACCTCCACCGCTTTCTTCAAAACAAACACACAACTTGGATCAACAAAAACCAGCTTAATCGACTTCTTCAATCTTGGGACCAGCACCGCTGCCACCAGCCGGAGGAACATCATCATCCATGCCGCCACCGACATCAGGACCACCAGCACCTTGGTACATCTTGGCAATGATCGGGTTGCAGATGCCCTCAAGCTCCTTCATCTTGTCCTCAAACTCGTCGGCCTCAGCAAGCTGGTTTCCGTCAAGCCACTGAATGGCCTGGTCAATCGTATCCTCAATCTTTTTCTTGTCAGCTGCATCGAGCTTGGAGGCAATCTTGTCATCCTTGATCGTGTTCCTCATGTTGTAGGCGTAGTTCTCCAGAGCATTCTTGGCCTCCACTTTCTTCTTATGCTCCTCATCTTCCGACTTGTACTTCTCAGCCTCTTGAACCATCTTCTCTATTTCCTCCTTGGACAATCTTCCTTTGTCATTGGTGATGGTAATCTTGTTCTTCTGCCCTGTAGTCTTGTCCTCGGCAGAGACATTCAAAATACCGTTGGCGTCAATGTCAAAGCAGACGGTGATTTGTGGAACACCCCTTGGAGCAGGAGGAATGCCGGAAAGCTCGAATTTGCCCAACAAGTTGTTATCACGGGTTCTTGTCCTTTCACCCTCATATACTTGGATCAAGACACCAGGCTGATTGTCTGAGTAGGTAGAGAAGATTTGCTCCTTCTTGGTTGGAATGGTAGTGTTCCTCGGAATCAACACGGTCATCACACCTCCAGCAGTCTCCAAACCGAGAGACAGAGGAGTGACATCAAGAAGCAACAGATCCTGAACTTTCTCGTTACCCTCACCGCTCAGGATCGCAGCCTGCACAGAGGCACCATAAGCAACGGCCTCATCTGGGTTGATACTCTTGCAGAGCTCCTTTCCATTGAAGAAGTCTTGCAACAACTGCTGCACCTTCGGAATCCTAGTAGAACCGCCCACAAGCACAACATCATGGACAGAGCTCTTGTCCATCTTTGCATCTCTTAAACACTTCTCAACTGGCTCCATACATTTCCTGAAGAGATCCATGTTAAGCTCTTCGAACCTAGCACGGGTAATGGTCGAGTAGAAGTCGACACCCTCGTACAAAGAATCAATCTCTATGGTGGTCTGAGCAGTGGATGAGAGAGTCCTCTTTGCCCTCTCACATGCGGTTCTCAACCTCCTAAGAGCTCTTGGGTTTCCAATGATGTCCTTCTTGTGCTTCCTCTTGAACTCTTGAACAAAGTGGTTCACCATTCTGTTGTCGAAATCTTCTCCTCCTAGGTGGGTGTCTCCGGCAGTTGCCTTCACTTCAAAGATACCCTCCTCAATGGTGAGAAGAGAGACATCAAAAGTGCCTCCACCAAGATCGAAAATCAATACATTCTTTTCACCAACACTTGTTGCCTTCTTGTCAAGACCATATGCAATAGCGGCAGCAGTGGGCTCATTGATAATACGCATCACGTTAAGGCCGGCAATGACCCCGGCATCCTTGGTAGCCTGACGCTGAGAGTCATTGAAGTAAGCCGGAACAGTAACAACGGCATTCTTCACGGATGAACCCAGATAGGCCTCCGCAATCTCACGCATCTTAATGAGAACCATGGAGGAAATTTCTTCAGCAGCGAACTGCTTTTCTTCGCCCTTGTATGTGACAACAATCATGGGCTTGTCACCGGGTCCTGGAATGACCTTGAAAGGCCATAGCTTCATGTCACTCTGGACAGTAGGGTCAGAGAATCTCCTACCAATCAACCGCTTGGCATCTGAAAAATTAACAAAACTCGCTTAGTAACACTAATTTATTAAAAATGCACGACAGATAACAATCTATAATATCAAGTTAAAATATAAGGGCTATTACAAAGCCTTGACCACCAATTATAATATTTCATAGTGTATTAGTATTAACCAAACAAATCCTGAAATACAATAAAAATGATTGTTTTATATTCTTTTTAAATTAAAAATCCATCTTGTCTTTAATTCGCTATATAAAAGATTTAAGTCACACAAATTAAAGACCATAGCATGAAGAGGCATGAAGAGATTTGTGCCAGAACTCGGGCCGGTGCGCCATTGGTATTATACGAGAATTTCAAATGTATCTCCATAAATATGCCGTATTCCGAATACACTAAAAATCTCTCTCAATAGCATGATAGTTATCGCAAGGAGCCTCAAAAGGATAATAATTCTGAAGGAAAATGAACTTTCCTTCTCATAAATTCAAGTAATAGAAATCTAAAAACAGCAAAATTTAAACAAGCAGCAAATTTTGACAGTGAAATTAGTAAAATCAGCCATTGAAGCAGAGATCAAGCAGTACACAACAAAATTGAAGTAAAAACCCTAACATGCAAAGCAAAAAGAGATCATAACATTTAAAAATTCGCAAGTAAAGAAAGGACTTCGATTCTTACCGAAGACGGTGTTGACGGGGTTCATCGCGACCTGGTTCTTGGCCGCATCGCCGATCAACCTCTCGGTGTCAGTAAAAGCCACATAAGACGGCGTCGTCCTGTTGCCCTGATCGTTGGCGATGATCTCCACGCGGTCGTGCTGCCAAACACCGACGCACGAGTAAGTCGTTCCGAGATCGATCCCGATCGCCGGACCTTCCCCCTTTCCCGCCATTGCAACCGCAGAGAATCAATCAAACAAGCAAAGAAACGCAGAAGAAAATTGAAGAGCTTTTGAGATATTTTTGAGGTGATAAGGTTTTTGGAGTCACAGGTGTTGAAGCAGGAGTGGTGAATGGGGGTTTTATATTGTAGGATGGACGGAGAGCTTGTCTAGAATGTTCGTATCGGGAACTTACGAATTTTGGTGGGAGGGTGTCCAGAATGTTCGGTTTAATTATGGCCGTTGGATTTGAGTATAGTGGACGGTGGTGATGGTGGCGGTTTCGTTGCGTTTTATCCTTGGTCGTTGGAAATTTCTCCTTCGTCATTTACGTTGTTGAATTTCGGCTCAAATGACGATGGCGTTTTGTGACTATGGGGCTTTGACTTCAACTTTGGGCTTCTGAAAAGTTTTACAATTCATACACGACTGCAATTCATATGGTTTGGTTTAGACTTGGTTCCATGCATATAAATTGAATGAGATTTTTATCACAAATGATCATTGAGGTTGATCAAACTAATCATTTTGGTTCTTTAATTTCAAAATCAATCAATGTTGTCTCTGACATTCACTACCGCACATCAATTTGGTCATTCTTTTAAGATTTCGTCAACTATTTTGTTAGTTTGTATGTGTGACCCACAAATCTAATGAAATGGTGATAAATGGATTATACAAAATAAGGGTTTTTTTATAGCAAATGGTCATTGACATTGATCCAACTCATCATTTTGGTCCCTGAGTTTCAAAAATTGATAAATTTGATCCCTGACTTTTAATACCACACATCAATTTAATCATTCCGTTAAAGTTTCGTTTATACTTTTTGTCCCACTAATCCAATCATATGGCACCACATGAATTAACTATAATTTTTTTTTAAGATTTAAAACTAAAAGTAAAATAAGAAACTAAAAATCAAAACTAAAAGAAAAAAAAAGGTCATCGTCGTCTTCATCAGGGTATGCTCAAAAGGAAAAGGAAGGCACCATGACACTGCTAAATTACTTGGCCTCCTAAACTCATGTCTCACTCTAGTTGGTTATAATCCTAAATCCTATCAAATTTGAATTGAATTTGGATTCGATTTTATCGAATTTAGATTGAATTTTTTTTTCCAATTAGATTTGTGGGATGCGAGAAAAATGCCCATAGCGGAATACTCTTCTTTTGGTTCTCTTAAAAGAATAGTTTCTTATAGTTAATCCAACTGTTCTAAAAATCATCACCTAGTGCTACCTAGGAGCTAGACGGTTGGCTACCAACTCGATTAATGCCTAGGCGTCTGGAAATTTAGAAAAGGCACCTAGACTTGCTGAGGCGCTAGCCTAGACCGCCCATACCCGCCTAGGTTGCGACTCACTTAGACAGAAAATATATAACTTTCATTTTGCATTATTTTAAATTGTAAGAGACTTGTTGAATACTTAAATGAACACACATTATATGCTTGTGTCCCCATGTTTTCATTATGTTTCAATACTTCATAATATATATGTCATTTTATTTTGTAATTTATGATGTAAGCATATATATTTGAAGTATAAACAAACACTTATTTACACAAAATATAACAGATTTACTTAAATACGCCTAGGCGCTAGGCCCCAGTCCGCTGCCTGACTAGCGCCTAGCGTCTTTTAGAATCTTTGTTAATCCACGTTGAGCCATATAATTGGATTAGTGGGACCACATTAACAGAGAGCATAAATTGATGCGAGGTAGTGAAAGTCAGGGACCAAATTTATCAATTTTTGAAACTTAGGGACCAATATGAAGAGTTGGATCAATGTCAGAGACCATTTGCGATAAAAACCTTATTTTGTGTAATCCATGTGTCACAATTTGATTGAATTTGTGGGTCTCACATATAAACTAGCATAATAGTTGACGAAATCTTAACGGAATGACCAAATTGATTTGAGGTAGTGAATGTCAGGAACGACATTGATTGATTTTGAAAGTGGAGGACCAAAATGAAGAGTTTGGTCAATCTCAGGGACCATTTGTGATAAAAACCCAATTGAGTAAATGCGTTTTTAGCGAAAGTGTTTTTGGATACCAAAAGGTTTGTGCAAATATGTAATAGGTTGGTTTAGAATTGGCTACATGCAAATAAATTGAATGGAAACGTTTTTGGTGAAAGTGTTTTTGGGTACCAAAAGTATTAGTGCATTTTGAAAAATAAAAGCACTGGTTATGTGCTTCTTTCTTCCAGAGAGCACTTCAAGTGCTTTTATAAGATTTACTTGCATTTTTACTAATGATTTGTTTCAAAAACACTTTCAATTATTTTAAAAGGACTTCCAAACACATTTGCAATTATGCTCATGAGCGTTCTTAGAAGTGCTTTAATAGAGGAATATAAAAAATATAAAAAAAATTCAATTATTCCTAGAAATTCACTTGAAACTGAAAGTGCATATAAGCATTAATTGCTTCTATGAACCCTAAGCACTTTCAAGTTTTTTGTCAAAGTGCTTTTGTTTAGAAGAAAACACTTTTATCGATTCTAGAAGCAATTCCGAACATGTTAGGTGATTAATGCTAGTCTTGTTAATTTAAATATTTCTATCATTTCGCTAAGAGGCATAGATCCTTGTATGTGATGGTCGTAAAATATTTGTCTCTCACATTAATTGATCATGCATTACTTGCACAATAAAATGATTGAGAGGGGACTGCACATACATTCCAAACAAAGACATTTCTCATTAAGGGGTTATGATGTTCATCATGATTCTTAAAACAAAATGGCACTCAACCCCAAAATGATTTTTTTCCTTCCCAAATCGTTATAGTGGATGGAGGGAATTGAATCCTTGGCCTAGTTTGTTAATGACTAATAACATACCAAACCCGTTTCATTTTCATCTTTCCTCCCACTGTTATATGTTGAGATCTAGATCGTTAGATTGTTGTTGTGTCATTGTTCAACTGTGTTGATAAGTCATGATTATGACATTGTTTTTCGTTATTCGTGTAGTTACCTTACACGCTAAAGAAATGCTAAAGAAATTCTTAAAAACAGGACTTTTCATGAACCATATGTCATCTCACAGTTTAATGTTAATTCTCATGCAAAAAACATGAGGTGAAAAAAAATTCGTAGAGAATCCCACTTTTAAAAAAAACTTCTTAATATTTCTCTACGCACTATATTAGGTTTCAGCACATCCAACACCAACGAAAGTTTCTTATTGGACTTTAAAGCTAATGAGCCCTTCCAAGGTATGAGCCTATGAACAGAGCACTTATCTGCTAGGCTTGTTGAAAAACCCCTAGTTCCTCCAGTAGCTCTTGTAAGACCAGATGGTGCCCCAAATTTGTGGCCCTAAAACTTTGCAAATACATTCATTTGAACCACTCCACATTCACTTTTGACACAGTAGAAGTTGTGTTAAGGAATTTCCATTTTTTTTTGGTCAATTGGAATTCCATTAAAAAAGCAACATGCAGAAGAAAATATAGAAAGACTCCTTAGAAAAGGAGAAGATAAGCACATCTCTTACATAAAACATGAACATACATGTATTAAGGAATTTCGAAATGTCATCATTGCAAAAATCTGGAATACCAGAATTACTGAGAGAATCTCTTGTTTTCTAAATTTTTTTAAATGAACAGATAAACCAAAATACAACCTTTAGGACACTTAAATAGTTTCACAAAACCCTAACAACAAAAGGAAATAAACGAGAAATAACTTAATATCCGAAAATAACAAAACAACTCGAAATGAATTAACATCTGTTTTGACCCTTCAAACATTCTCGAATGCCTGAAATCCATCGTACATCATGACAATGCGATGAGTTTGAATCGTCTCATCGTTCTCTTTTCGAAAAAGTATCATCGGGCCAAATTAGACACTGAAAACTAAAAAAAAAAACTCTTCACGCTGGATCACTGTTCATATTGGGATTTGCTGCGTCTAATCTTACGTCAACTTTAATCAAAATTAGGAAGCCATGTAGATTGCAATGCAGAATATATTGGACCACTATCTTTAAGCCGAAAAAGCTAAAGCACGTTAGCAGATCAAGGTTGGGATTTGTCTGTTCTTAATCTCAGATTTACCCGTTCTCAAACCCCTTTCCTTCTGACAAAACCCATATATTATATAATTTGTATAACAACAAGGACATGATAAGCATAATTATTATACAAATTAAAATAAGAAATTACAAAACCCCATGTAATTTTAATGGGTAAATGTGGGAGGAAGAGGTGACAGCAAGTGAACAAGTAATGGAGGCAAAAGCTGCAATGCTATAAGCTTTCCTTTGCATAACTGTTACAGCGAGTACCACTGCTTTTTCTGCATGAAAATGAGTTAAAGAAATATTCTGCAAAGATTGATTAGATAGGGGAATTAGATTCCTACACCACCACCAACCTTAAAATTGTACTCATTTCCTAAATCTGTCACATGCTCTCGTGCAAGAGATGGATGATAAATAAAAGTCAATGAGATCTGATCCATATATAATATAGTTGGAATGTTGCATGCATAAAAGCAAAATACAAAACTAAAATATACATAATTTGAAAAAAATAAAGCAGGACTCTTCAACTTTTTTCTGCATATACAGTCTGGAATTTGCTGCGAATTTGAAGTCCGGCGCGGGCGATCGTTTTAACATAAGGGTTAAAGAGTATTTGGATACGCATTCAAATTGTCGTTGTGACAATCCATCAACAAGTTTCAGCAGTTAAAGCTTGATTTGTGACTGGTTTGGGGATGTAAATTGTGGTTTAGGTGGTTAAAAATATGGGAAAATTTGATATAAGTTCAATTTTTTTTAGCCAATAGCAGGAATAGTCCAGTTTATTAAAATAAGTCAAATTCCTTAAATTTTATTACTTTATTATCAATAATTATCTCTTCAATGAAAAGATTTATTGTAAAAATCAAATTTCTTCCTAATTATCTCTTTGATTATTTATTTTTGTTATCTCTTGTTCTTCCTCCTGCTTTAACCCATTTATAGATTTTATTTTAATTTTTTATAATCAACCTATATAACAGGTTAATTGTATTTATCTACTTATATGACATATTCTTTTTCATAGTCAACCTGTCACATATTAATGTGTCTTACTTGTAGGTATATTATGTTTTTTTCTACCTTTTAGTTAGGTTTCATATTATACATTCATATATTTGTTACTTGAGTTAGGATAGAATGTTTTGCAGATAGATTTATGTTAGTATATTAGTTTTTTTTTTTTTTTTTGTTATAAGATAATAGTTAGATATTTTGGAGTTGGAAAATGCATAATATTAAAATATTTTAATTAATTTTTAATATTTAAAAAAAATATAAAATGAGTATAAAAGAAATGAAAACATATAATTAAATAACTGGACTGGACTTACTCTTAAAAACACTCTATGTTTTTGGACCTGGATCTAAAAGCCCCTAAAAATATTAACCTATGTATGCATTCAAACATCTACCAAAGTTTAACAGTTAAGCTTGAATGGTGACTAGCTAAGGCTATAAATTGCAGTTTAAGTGGTTAAACGTATTTATCTATGCATTGAGTTTTTGTATTCAACTCAGCCCCCCCCCCCCCTTTTTTTTAACAGTGCAATTAAAATAGAAAACCTAATTTATGACTTAATGAATATGACAATTCCATATATATGTGGATGAATTTGTGACAGAATTAGAGTAATTAGTACTTGGCATTTTCCATATCTTAAGTGTTCTTTCCATGTTACTCTCTTATTATGTGATACCCCATTTTCCACAACATTCTATTTAGACTAAAATTAGAGTAATTAGTACTTGGCATGCATGTCCCCTTTTAACCTTTAGCAAAAGTAATCACTTTATATTGAGCTCCAATTAGCAAAGCCCTAATGACTAGCTAGAGACTAGGTTGTTAAGTCTGTGGGTGCAAGAAAAGGATGCTCATGTGCTCACACACACACACACACACACACACACACACACACACACACACACATATAAATATATATCACACTCTACATATTTCAAACTTACAACATTCATCTCTCGCTCATCTTAGTACACCTGTTCTGATACTATGTTAAGTTCATGAAATAACTTATTCTTACAAAATTGGCTTACATTTCTCCAAACCATGTACCTTAGGGGAAAGGGTGCCCATATTGCAAAGGAACCAAGGTACCGCCATATGGAACTATGGAGTGAGGGTTGTGCAAGAATCTAGCTAGCCTTGAAAGCCCTAGGTAGGAATAGTAATGAGAGTGAATGAGAACAATGATGAGTACTCTATAAACTTGTTGCCCTAAATATTATGACTGAAAAATTAAGAATATGTATACGCGGAATGTCAAGATCGATCGCTAGTAATCACAGAGGTGGTGGGCACTTTCTGCCCCTCTTGCCCTAGCTAGCAGATAATATCATTAAAAAAAATGGAAATCCCAGAGAGAATAGAGAGATAACATGTGTCAATATCATGCTTTAATTTCACAAACAATAAGTTCGAGTCTGGCTAGGGTGAGGAACCAATTATATTAATTAAAGTGCTTAACAATATTTTCATGTTCACAAACAATATCTGACCACTACTGAAATTTATGGAGGCCCCAAAATCAGTAAGTTTAATTTCTTAAGATTGAATTGAAAATATGGGTTTGAGTCTGATGAACATTGCTAAAAAGCTAAGAAAGCAAACTGCCCCATGCCCTGATCCTTTTCATAAGAGCACATGACTTGGGGTCCATTGTGCAGCCTGAAAACATAAGATGCTGCACCTTAATCATGTAATGTAGGAAAACCATGAATACATGTACATATGGATCTTCAGCATATAATCAGTAGGCCTGTAGCTTGTATATATAAGATCCCAGCTAATTTTTATAATTAAGGATGCAAATTAGTTCACTAATAATTCATATCCCATCACACATAGATACCAATGGCTATAATGCTAGATGGTGAACCACCACATTCATGTGAGATTAATACTAAGTTCATGTGTGACATTGACGGTTTTACGCGAGGAATTTGTTGAGAGTATGAAACTCACATCGGGAAAATAGACTTTGTATGTGCTTATAAGTAATTGGGGTATTCCTCATATTGCCAATTGATTTTATGGTGGAACCTCAACTTTATTAATGATATCAGAGCATGTTGTCCCATGTGTGAAGCCCAATGGCTACATGCGCTCTACGTAACCCGATTTGTGTTATTCACATGTTAGGCTTGAAAATTCGCCACACATGTGGGGGCTTGTTGAGAGTATAAACCCCACAACGGGAAAATGAGAGACCTTGCATGTGCTTATAAGTAATTGAGCTACTCTCCATATTGCCAATTGGCTTCATGTGAGATTAATACTAATTTCATGTGTGACATTGACGGTTTCATGCGTGGAATTGAGGGTAAGGACTAAAGTAAGACTCGAGTATCTTGACCATTACTACAATTAACTCTAACTAGGAATATGGTTTATTGACTATACTTTTCTTTTTCTTGGTATTACATAATTGAAATTTTGATTAACCGTATGCACTTATGCCTTATATATATATATTATGCAAAGAGATTCCTATTTTTTGAAAAAAAAATGGAGATTACCTATGGGCCCACTTCACATCGAATTTCAACGGTCCGAACGGTGTATTTTGTAAGTCTCAATTCATAGATTATCCTTGTAAAAATTCAATTCAATCCGAAATCATTTGCCTATTAATTATCAAGATAAAATTTCATTGTTTTTTATACAACAAAGTATTCGTTAAATTGAACCCAATCAGATGTCTTAAATATTTCCGATTTGACTAGTATTTGCAAGGATGATCTATGAGGTGCAACTTGAAAAATAGACGGTTCAGGTCGTTAGAGTTCGATATAGTATGGTCCCCACAACTCATCCCCATTTTTATAAAAAAATAAAGATCACTTCCCTTAAAGACTTTCTCTATAATATATATATATATATATTTTTTTTTTTTTTTTTATATTCCACTTTGGAATCAGAAGTGTACTATATATTCAGCTTCAACTTCAAGTTGATGTTTATTGCAGTTGTTGTTTGGACCATATGAGCTAAGTAGCTTCTTTGTCAATGAAAGAAACTGGGACAGCATTGTCTCCTTCTCAGACTTATCATGATATGCATGTATCCATAAATGTAACAATTAATTAATAAATCAAATTTTTTTCCCCAAAATGTGTGTGTGAGACAGTGAGAGTGCTATTTTTTTTCTATATTCGAAGGTTAACACATGCCCCAAGTCGATTTTTTTTTATTTTTTATTTTTATTTTTATTTTTTATAATGAGAACACATACCCCAGCTAAATAGTCCATCAACTTAACCACGTATCTTGCATCTCAGCCAGGACATATATAAAATAGAAGAGGGATTTTATTATGGAATTTTCACATATATGTTTTATTTTATTGCACTTAATTTTGATGTGGTAGCTAGGGTTGGGATTATTAATTATTACATTTAATAATAAAATGAATTCGAAAAATTCTGTTTGGAACAAGGTTCTAAAAAACGCTAGGCGCTAGTCGGGCGGCGGGTTGGCGCCTAGCGCCTAGGAGGGGTCTAGGCGGGCACCTAGGCGGCCTAGGCGGATTTAGGTAATTTTCTTATATATCTTGTAAATAAGTGCATATTGATACTTACAAAAAATTATACTTGTATGAAATTTATGGATAAAATTTAGTCTCTCTCATAAAACTAACATTACCTATATACAACATATTTACTAGTGGAAAGGGTAACTATTTTTATTTTATTTTATTGAGCACTAGTTGACTATGACATTTCTAAAAGCTACGAGTGGAAACAATAACAAGTAGTGGGTAATTAATTGGAGACTAAAGGAAAAGGTGGGTAATTAATAGTGGAATGGACACCGGTCAAACCGTCAAAGAGAGGGGATGGATTATTGAGGCCTTGGAAAACGTAAAGCCTTTATCTCTTCTGTTTCCTCTTCCTCGCCTTCAATTGCTTCGCCCATCTTCTTCTTTGTAAAATTTCCCTGCTCTGCCCATCTTCTTTTTCCTTTGTAAAATTTCTCAAAACCTCAAGCGCATCGAAGAAAATTGCATGCTCGGTCGAAGAAATCTCAATTGTCCAGGTCAATTTCTTGTTTATCCCAGCAACTGCAGATCTGTTTTTCTAATTCAGCGTCGCTCTCTCTTCCCTGATGCTCTCTCGCTCTCTCTCTTCAATATTATGTGAACGCCTCCTCTTTTAGGCGATGCTGTGAAACAACGATATGTATATATATTTTTTAAACAGAATTGCCTAGTCGGCCGCCCAGCCCGCCGAGCCCGCCCAGTCGGCCGCCTAATACCCTTACCGATTTGTTGAACGCTTTTGGAATAATCGCGGCGGCAGCCGGACGCCCATCGCCTAGGCGCCGCCTAGCCTGCGTTTTAGAACACTAGTTTGGAAGATGACGAGAACTTGGTGGTGGAGACAAATTTGGGACACCCTTAAGATTAGGGAAGAAAAAATTCATTAATTAGATGATTAATAGCTAATTGAGGGCATTAAAGTGAGCAAAAATTATTTGATTAAATTATAAAAGAAGAGTCTGATAACTGTTATCTAAACTACATATTAATAGAACCGTCTTTGTCAACTAAAACAGGGTGAAAAGACTATTTAGTCTTCTATCATACCAAGAAAAATGATGGGCAAAATTGTAATTTCACAAATCCAAAATTTATTTTATTTATTTATTTATTTTATTTATTTATGAAATCCTCACCTACATGTGATGTTAAGATATATCTAATATTTAAAAAAAAAAAAACCCTCCCACTCACACCCAGGTTCTCTCTCTCACTTTCTCCTTCCCATTTTTCTTTTTTAAAAAAAGTATTCTTACACACAAAATGTGTAGGCAAATGCTAGTAAAAAATAAATTTAGCTACTAAACGGCCCACCCAATTGAGGAAAAAAACCCCTAGTTCTAATTGATTTTAGTTGTGAATCGTTCTCCCATTATCAAGTCAATGGTTTACCTTATTATTTTTATTTTTTTATTTTTTTATTTTTTAAATACTGCGTTTAAAGTGTTTTATCTTTTGGTGTAATTTTAAGTGTGATATATATATATATATAGTGAGAATATTACTGTTTGTGTAAACGCGTAATTAAGGGATAGGTAAATATTGTTAGAGTGCATCTGAATCCTTCATTTTTAATGGAAATCAAATTATCAAGTTGTCTCTTTCTTTCCATAATTATGCACGTGTTCCATCTCATGATCATCATCAGTTCAGTCGCCATTGATACTGATGGGTTTAGCTGAGTGTATTAGCATTGCTGGCTAGCTAGCTAGGTGACTTGATTTATATATTTAAGGGTCCTGATTAATGATAATGTGTTTCTGTCACTCAAGCTGTTCCACGTTTCCTCGTCAATTCTCTCTTCCTTGTCCTCATATTTATGTTCTCGATTAAATCTTGGCCACCCCTACCTGGTTCCTACTTGTATCGGTTGTGGATGGAATTATTAATTAGGGATGTGATTGTGTAAACTTAAAAGTAGAATCTTAATAGGTTTGTATTACTTGCAACGAAAGAAAATCCATCATGAATAATATCATATAAATAAAGATACAAGGTCAAGTTGGAGGACACAATTCTTATAGGCCCGAGTCCTCTCTCTCTGTCGTCCCCTCTCCCTTTATCCACTTTTATAATTGGTTTCACAACACGTTACCAGACAAGTCTCTGCAAGAAGGAGAGGATTCTGAAGGAAACCCCTCGAAATCTTTTTCACCATCTTCATCAACATCCAAGTAATCCTAAACTCTAATCTATTTGATTCAATTTAATTTATGCCATGGTTACTATGATTATTGTTCTATGTGCATGCAAGTTATATGTTGATGAATATGTGATGGTACATTCGAGAAAGAAAGAAAAATGAAAAGATTTTAAAATCCTAAATCGCAGAAGCTGCGCCTGGAGTTGCGCCTGCATTTCGAGCTGAGCCACACGAGCACTAAGGCACGTCAGTCCCCAGCCCAAATCCAGATGACATGTCTTCTTCTTTCCAACTTGGTCACCGCCTCCTTGGCTTGTGCAGTCGTGAGGACTGCGATCCTAGGCCACATCCGATGACTTTTGTCGTCGTTAATCATGATCGTACCTATCTCTGACACATGTAGTCGTTGAGGTTGTGATGGGGGAATCACCTCGATGACGGAATCAAGAAGATTCCTCAAGAATCTTGTCGAAACCTCCAACCCAAATTCTATCCAACCACTAACGTCGTCCGTCATAGATGATGACGACATCACGGATAGGTCTATAGACCCGAAAAAGGTAAACCGTGGACTACTTGTTACCCCAGAAACCCCAAAGCTTGAACCTGACCTGGAAACCACGTCCCTCGATATAATTGAGGTTGATGGTGAGGTCTAGAGCCTCTGACTCGACCCCAAAAACCCTAGACGCTGCATAGAATGGCGGGCCTGGTTATTCTAGCGAAATAGAGGTCATCCTAAAGATTCGACTGAGAGGTACCCACGGTATAAATTTTTTTTTTTCGGCTGGAGTCTACCGAATGACCTTTGACAACTTCGCCTGTGATGTACATAATGACTCACTGTGCTAGGGATATACCGATCAAGTTGCCTGAATTCAGTATGAGTCTTCTGAATCACAGGCCCAACTTTCAGCATAAGGGTACCGAACAGATCCCCCACCCCACCCCGGGGGGTTTCGGCACTTTCCGAACCCGTCTTAAAGTCCACACATACCCGTGTTCCGATACCTGGGCAGTGGGCACTGGGCATGAGTCTCATACATACCCAATGACAAGTCTGAAAGACTCCCCACACATAAGAATTTGAAGTTGTTTAGTTTATGTGCTTTCATATGCTATTGCAATGTTATATCTGTTTGTGTTGCATATTTATGTGTGTGTATTCGTGTATGGTTGTTATGAATACATGTGGAGTGACCCCGGAGTTCATTCCAATCTCGAACCCAAGCATGCCATCGAAAAAACTGAGGGTTTTCCTAAAGAAGCTCACGAACCATGTTGAGAACTTTTGTTCTCCATGATGTAAATCTGTTAAACCAAACTATGTCCCAAGAACTTATGGTTTTAGCTATAATGCTTCTCAATTTTATTCAAAGCAATAATTCACGTTTTGGTCATGTATAGAATGTCGAACGCCGCTAAGATCAATTATACTGCTTCGGAGGTATTTGGAAGAAATTATCTCAAGTGAAATCAAGACTTGAAACTCCACCTCACTGCAAAGGGTATTAGAGCGAAGTCTTAGGTTCAACATTTGAGGGGGCGAACTCAGACCAAATTATTATGGTTGACCAATTATGTGGTGTAGACTATATCTCCCGCCCTTTAGTGTAAATGATAATGTTGTATGGTTTGAAAAAACTACTTTTTAAGACCGATTTATAATATTACAAAGCGACTCTCTTTTCATCTTGTATGCTTCAAAACTTAAAGACCCTCAAATCGTAAGTTTAGCTGCCCAAAGAGAGTCTAATTTTGTTCTTCTCATATAAACATTAAAGGACAGAGCAAGTAGTCTCAGTGGGGCAACCAGCCATAAAAGAATTTATGTACCGTCACCGATGCATGCAATAAGACCAATTGCAGAATATCCACTAAAGAGCATCCTCTACAAGACCGACCTACCTGGAAGAGTAGCAAAGTGGGCAGTTCTGTTATACTTTATATATTTCATAAACAACTAAAAACACTAACCTGAAAGAATTCATAAATTATGCTCAATTGATAAAGTACTCGAAATTAACATGGCATGTAGGAAAGATGAACCATCTTTGACAGAACAGTGCGGAATAGGATCAACCATGGACTTCTCCTTCGGTGGAAATCATATTGGAATCCTGCAGAATAATATGTTAGTTGACCAAAGTCTTTTGCACACTCAACACTACTTTATACTCGAACTAATGGGGCGTTCATATGAGTTTCTGTGTGTTGTGAGCAGGGACCTTAGCCTTGTATTTATATGGACTTAACCCTAATGAATCTTCCCATAATAATGTCATTAGGATTCCTTACAGTCCAAGGATAATTGATACACCAAATCTCATTCCAAATTGGATAGAATTAGGAGCCCTTATTCCGCAAGGAAATCTGAAATATATTAACTTTACTTGGGGTACAAGCTATAGCTATTAACTAAATCCTAATCTTATATTCCAAACAATCTTTAAATTAACTATGTAGACCTATTAACCGTTGGATTATGGTCCAACGTCCAACAAGTTCAGCTAGGCGAGTTCGCCATTCAATACCAACTACGAACAACAGAAAAAGGTCAAGCACTAGCTAGCTTCCTAGTAGATTTCCCTGGGGCGACTATTCTATAGATGACGAGTCTACCTCTATGTCCAAGCGAAAGGAACAAGGATCGTTTGTTACACGACTTATCCATTTAACCGGCTAGCCTTGTGAATGATTTCATTTGGTTGTTATCCCCCACTCTTGAAGGATTGGATTCGGCGAAATATCTGGGTTTAAAAATTTTCGTTATTCTCGACTGTTTCAATATTTCTTTTTGGGTCGAGAGCAAACTACCTTTCATAACCTTACTTTCCCAGCTTTCATCTCTTCCTAAGCTTTCACATTAAACAACTAAACCTATTCCTAAAGTAGAAGGATTTGATCCATCTCCGAAAGATAATTTCTATTTTATTTTTTTATCTCATATTTTATTTTTAGCGCGAGATGATGTATATCTTGAGTTAATAGAGCCAACCAAAGATTACTTACTTAGTGTGTAAAGATACATCTCCGTATGATACTGGGCACCTGTGAAAGTGTCTGCACTCTCCTCATTCTACTCAGAAAGAGCTCCAATTCCTATTGGTTTTGTCAGAGGCAAGAAAGAAAGAAGCTAGGCTTCAATCAAAGATGAGATTGTTTAGTCGTATATATGTATATTAACATTCTCATAATGAATAGTCCATTAATTTGTTTGATACATATAAAAGACTAATAACTTACCATTTGATTGAACTTAAAAAAAAAAAAAAATCGATTACAACATTTTATAGAGTTAAAAATACATCAACTAAATTAAATGGACAACACAATTTGCACAACAAATACACATATGATCATCTTTACTTTGCAAACCAAATGATGCGTCACTAATAGGAAATAAACATGTTAATCGTCATTAATAATCTAATTATCAACAACCACATAATTTGATTTACACAATTTAATTTAGAAATTTAATCTCCTTAACATTGCCCTTAAGCAAAAGAAAAGAAAAGAAAAAATTAAAATCACCATCAAGACATAAATATCACGCAAATCGTCAAGAACATTCATGCATATCCAAAAATATATCCGTACCTATTTAGGGCCAAATGTATACATGGCCACCAATAATATTGGTTGGGTACATTCAACAAATTAGTGCCGATCGGACGGTCATAATCTTGTCCTCAAGATGAAGATTTGATGCTCATTACATGATCAATAATATTTCTTGGTTACGTGAAACATCAACCGGTGGGGACTTCAAAAATTAGATGATGAGGTTGCTTTTTTAGCGACCCAGCCAATGGAGAAAAGAAAACCCTAGAGAAATAGACAAGAAGGTGGGTATGGGACCCACTGATATCTGACGTGGCAAATTGGTAATATAAATTACGAATCCTCCGACAGTGAGCATCTGACGACGACCAGACTATCCACCCCACAACCGCGGCTAGCTAGGCCACCACCATGGCACCAACCTCTAGTCTTTGTTGATTTACTTAGGGATAGGGTAACGCTAAAGTGGTTAAATTTTTAAATTAAATTTGTAAATTAAATAATATGTTATTAATATAAAATAAATATATTAATCAATAATTAAGTAATAATTTAATTAGCAATCCCTACAATACTTTTGTTAATGAAGAGGGGCAAAATTCAAAATGGAATTGTTTTTTTTGGTTGAAAAAATGTTTATTCGAAGAAATACATTTACAAGGAAAATATAATTATATTGTTAAAAGCTTCCCTCCAAACTCTTTTCATTTTATAAAATTTATTTTTATTCTTGCAAACACCAGTGCATCAATTTCGTTCATCAAATAATGTGTCAGATTGTCATTTATTTAAATCTAAGATCTAGTTTGTTTTTAATAAACCTGTGAAACAAGTTTGCCTCTAGTCTCAAAGTTACCTGGTTAATGATTAATCATACAGAAGATTTCAAAAGAGCCTTATTAGTACATTATTTTCATAAAATAGTTGGCACAACTCATATGAATTTAAAGCATAAAATTACGTCAAATCAATTAGATTGATGAAGAATCTACGGCTAGAATAGTACTAATTTCTGATAAATAATTTTGAACAGAATTAAATATCCTAAAAGCTTACATTGATTCTTTCTTTTATAATAATCCACGTAAAGGTACCCAGAAAAAAAATGATAATAATATAGTAGTATACTGTATACTATACATTTCCATGCAAAAATAAAAACTCTGCAACTGCAAGGAACAGATAGGAGAAACAAAGGTACATTCGATGGTGACGCTTCCACCCAAGACACCCCCACAATCACCCACCTTTTCATTATTCATTCCATATCAATATTATATAATTGTGTACCCCATATTATATTCATATTATTAAAGTTCTACTAATTTGGGTTTCTCTCTCTCTGCATGGCCATTGGTCACTAATATTTTTGGGTTAAGCAGCGTCAAAAAGAAGCTTAAAGACTAAGAAAAATGGTTCCTCACCTTCAAACCCTAAAAATTTAATAAAACAAAAAGCAAAAAGAGTAGTGGGCGGATCGATGGGATGAGAGAAACAAAGAACAAAATAAATAAACACCCACCTCTTTATCTTTCCATCTCCAATTCTGATCTTTTTTTCATCCCTTTCTCTCTGCAGCAGCAACTATCTCTTGTGGATGTGATTCTCCAATAATATTACATCCTCTAAAAACGCACATCAAACTTTTACAAAAGAGAAAGCTAGCCATGGTTTTCTCATCCGTTCCCGTCTATCTGGATCCGCCCAACTGGCAACAACAGGTAAGGGTTTAATTTCTGCAACCTTGTATTTTGTTCCTTCCATAGCTAGCTTCTTCACCAAAAAAGTTGATTTAAAGATAAATAGATTCCTACCCTTTTTCAATCTATATCTCTTCTCTTGAATATACCAGTTATTGATTTATTTTGACTTTTTTTTCCTTATGATTTCATAGCAAACAAATCATCATCCACAAGGAGGTGGATGTCATCAGAATAATCCTCGGCTTCCGCAGCAGCCGTCTTCAGAACCTAGGTGCACTTCAGGAGATGGCAGCGGCAGTTTGGGCTCGATCAAACCTGGGTCCATGTCTGATCAAGCCCGGCTGGCCAAGATACCACAGCCAGGGACGGCACTGAAATGCCCTCGATGTGAATCCACAAACACAAAGTTTTGCTACTTCAACAATTACAGCCTTTCCCAGCCTCGCCACTTTTGCAAGACGTGCCGGCGCTACTGGACCAGAGGAGGAGCCTTGAGAAGCGTGCCGGTGGGAGGAGGCTGCCGGCAAAACAAAAGAAGCAAAGGGGGCAACAGCAGCAGGTCAAAATCACCAGGCGCAGCTGGTAATTCAAGCTCAAGTACGGTCAATTCTTCCAACAGCTGCAGCACTAGTGATAATATCATAGGCCATTTGACACATCCACCACCACCACCACCACATCAATTGCCCTTTTTACCCTCCTTACACCATCTTACTGATTATGGTTCCGGGGACATGATAGGGTTGAATAATTTTGGGGGTATTAATGAACCCGGGTGATGTTGAATTCCAACACCATCAGTATGGTTCGGATCGGTTGAGTGCCAGACCAAATATTTTAGGCATGAATAGTATGAGTATTTCTGAGCATTGGAGATCATCACTACTTCAGCAACAATTTCCTAATTTCTTGGCTAATTTGGAACCACCACCTTGTACTACTCATGGGATGTACCAATTTGACGGTGGAGATCATCAAAATGTTGGCCAGCTTCCGATATCTAAGCCGTTCGATCATTCGGCGGGTAACGGAGTTACTACTACTCAGATGGTTAATGTGAAAATGGAACACAGTCATCAAGCACTGAATTTGTCAAGGAATTTTTTGGGAAGTCTTGGAAATGATCACCAATACTGGGATACTAGTACTGCTGGTACTGGTGGCAATGCTTGGACTGATCTTTCTGGTTTCACATCTTCTTCTTCTACCAGCCATCTCTTGTGATATTTGATCATTGTCACTTGTGTTTCATTGAATTATTACAGGTTCAAGAGAGAAATGATCAAGTACTCTCAAAGGTAATAAAATTTCAACCAATCGATCGACCAATGCTAACTTCTCAAGTGTTTTGAAAGTTCAAGTCGAAAAGTATGTGTGAGATGAAATGGGAAGGTGGAACAATCTCATCATATTTTGTCAAAAGAAGCTTAATTAGATGAAATGGTAGGATTTTAGTTTGGAATCGTTTGTTGTTTTTTATTGCTTTAGTTTTGTGAGAGTTTATGTAGCTTAGCTATATGCTTAATTATGTTTCATGGAGATTTGAAGTAGTTTTGTATCTGACATTTTGAAGGGCCAAATTGTTATCATTCGTCAAATGAATGCTATGTGTACCAAGTTTCCTTCACTAATTTTATAAGTTTTGTTCAATCTTTACTCTTACTCATTATTATTTAATTCCAGTGAAAAGGGTGGAAAGTTATATTAGAAGATTACTTATCAGCTCTCACACTCTCTGTATGCAACTAAGATTTAGTCTTAGTAGTGTCACTGTCCAATACATGCTTGCCACATGTGCTCAAAAAGTACATTATCAATCTGATAGAAGATTGTCACGTGATGAATTGGTAACATGAGAGAGATTATCATGTACTGGAGTTAAAAGTACACACGTTGCCTGTGGAAGAAGCAATAATATCATTTCGATTTAGGCAATATTGCGAGCAGACTTCTTGAGTCTTGTTATCATATTATCTCAAATATTGCAAGCAGACTTCTTGAGTCTTGTTATCATATTATCTCAATTGTTGGGTCATTGCTGTTTGATATTTCAGGACACGAAAGAATGTTCATCATATCTCCCCACTATCAACTTGATCAAGTTTCTTTTATTCATAGCATTAACTGCAGATATTTTGACAACATACTTTTGGGGATCTTTACCTCTTGCTAGTTATTTCCCTAAAGCTAGTTCATGGCCTTGTTTTAACCTTTGACCAAGATATATGTGTATATATATGTAGAGAGAGAGAGAGAGAGAGAGAGAGAGGATAGAAGGGTTTAGTGTAATCAGAAGATCGACGTGCTTACTTGTATCTAGTGCGATGACTAAAATGATGATGCAATTATAAGAAATTGTCCAAAACGAGACGTACTATTTTGTTGGATGTGGTTACAAAGAAAATAAGAGAAACGCCAAAATCCCACTCAAAACCATGCATGTATAAAAGAGCAAGCAATGAGTCCTTGGAATTTTGTTGGAAAATACTAACCTAAAGAGGCTCAAGGACTATACTATTATACTCATATCACTCAAAAGCATACGAAGGAACCAAAAAAGATGAAAAATTGGAGAACCTCTTTAACACTTTGTATCAGTATCACTTCATCCCTTTACCAAAACAAAGTAAAATAAATAGTGATTACTATTTTTAAGAGAGTGCAATTAGCTGGGTTTGGGATTTGCTTTTGCACTAACCAAGGTGAAGCAAATAAACCCCTCAAAAAAGCTACTCCATCTGTCTTTCTCACAAGAGTGCAACAGTCAAGGTTGTATTTTTGGTCGGCAGGACAGTGATGTTTGAATTTTATTTGGAAAACTCACAGGTAACTTATTTTCAAATTATTTTCAAGCTTTAGTTTAGAACTTGTCTTGTTCTAATTTCATTCAATTGGTTACTTGTTGTCCATTAATTGACAATCATTAGGTTATACACTCATTCTAGACATTATTGATAGAAGTTGGGGGATTCAAACTCAGGACTTCAGCTGCAAGAAAAAAAACTCTTAAACAACCGATGGAAAATATATCAATATATCCTAGGTCTCAAGTATATTAGTTATTAGTTATTAAGAGTATACTGTAACAGCTAACAAGCTAGGAAAGTAGTATCCCCATTGTTTATAATCGACCGGAGTAAGAAGGAGATGACAGCAGAAGAAGAAGAAAGAGAAAGGGAGAAAGACGGGTGCGTGGCTCGGAAATCCAAGCTGTTACTATGTAAAAATGTTGATGGCCACATCACATGTGATAGGCGTGAAGATGTTATCTCTGTTTCCATGGCAGCTTTCCCTTTTATGACGCCCATGTCCTCTCTCTCTCTCTCTCTCTCTCTCATCAATCATACATATGGACCGACGCCTGGGCACAAGCTCAGATTCCAATCCATGTATGGTTCCTAAAATTCTTGGATACAATACAAACATCACGTTCTCCCACATGTGCTCAATCATATATATGTGTTAGATTCCTGTTCAGTTCTAGATAGAATCTCAATAGTAAATATATTACACAATTTGCACGGATCGAACAAACATTATTCTTAGTCCTATTAAATAAGTATTAGTGTTAGATCATCCTTGAAGATGTTATTTCTTTAAATTTATGTTATATTATATGTTGAATTTGGTTCGTCAAGTACATCATACACGCATGCACGTTACTGCAGATTTTTTTATATGGCATTTAATGTATGTGTATAATACATAACACACCTATAAGAAGTTTTCAGTGACAGTATCAGATATTCAGAGAGACGGGTCACTCGTCTACTCCTAACCACATCAATATTGTCTCAACTTAATCACTTATTACTAGGTATTGAGTTTTATCACAAAAAATCTCGTTGTTATTAAGAGTGAAACCATACATTTGTATAGAATTTTATTTTCTCAAACCCAATGTAAAACTTATATTCATACACATATCTTGGCGGGGATGGTATCATCGTCTTTGGTAAAGAAAAAAAAAATTCAAAATCTAATCTCATAGCTACGTTTTGTAAAAAAATTCAGCTATTGAAATCTTGATATAATGTAAATGACTCTAAAGCTTGTTGCAAGTAATTTTGGATTGATCATGTTTGATAATAGAGAGAAAAAAAAAGGATTTGGAAAACACGCAAATAACCTTGTTGACAAGAGAATTCTAGTCAACTTGGATTTTAGAGTATTTTAATAGACTTTTTTTAAGTGATAGATTTTAAAGGATTTTAATAGACTCTATAATTTTATATGGATTTTGATAGATTTATATGGATTTCAATTATAGATTTGTATGGATTTGCAAGGATTTTTTTCATATATTTCTTGGGATTTTTATCATGCCAATCAATGTAGACCCCACATATGAATTCATCTCCAATTTCTTCTCAACTACAAAACACTCCACCCACGTACCCAAACTCAAATCTCCCATGCCCCTGCACACCCAAGAATTATTGTCAAAGTCGTTTCATCAGGCTCAAATCCATCACCCCTCATTTCCCGAAACAACCCCACTGCATCTCTAGCACACCTCGTCTTGCAATACCCAGAAATCATGGAATTCCACGATACCAAGTCCCTCTCAATAATTTCATCAAACACTTTCCGTTCAAAAACTAACTCACCACAGCTTGCATACATAGTAATCAAAGAGTGATCACTTGTCCATCTTTATCCAATGCCTTTGAAAGACATGGAATTGTTCATCCAACAAAGGCAAAGCACACCTTGCATACAAGCTTTAATCACAACCTTACTTGCAAATACATGGAATTGTTCATCCAACAAAGGCAAAGCATGAAATCAAACCCATTCAAATGCTATATGAATAATGTGGCAGTGGATGGGTCACGTGGAGGGATGATGGGTGGCGAAAGGAAGTTAGGGAAATGAGGATTTGGAAACCTTGTATGTATAGGTGGTGAGCTAGTTACCGATCTCAGGCAAGGCTAAAAATGGGAAGGGCTATTCTTTTACAGTTAGAATTCTTTGTTCTTGAAATGAAATCTTAGGGTGAAGGTACACTACTACGAAACCATTTATTAGTGTCGCTCTATGATAACCAACAAGAAACGTATATTACTGTCGGATATTAAGCAAAATTCGATAGAAAATGAATGCAGTGGTGGATATAATAAGTAACAGAATTACCAGCGTCAGGAAATGAATTTTCTGTCGGTTAAGGCCCTAAAACCTATTAACCAAATAAACAGTTAGGATTGGTTGTAAGAAAGCTTATGAGTGTTGGGGTTGTTAGAAGATAAGAATTAGTTTAGAAGGGTAATATTGTAATTTTGCTCAATCTAGTCTCTTTATAACCATGGTTTTGGAGACTTAGACTTTCATCATGTAATCATTTTTCTGTTAGAGCAATATAACTGAAAAGATTCTCTCTCTCACCATTCTCTCTCTTAGATTTCTTCAGTTTCTTCATTCATAAGAATTCATTGATTTTGTACTGTTAATAAAACCGATAGAACTTGTGTCAGATATAACTGACAGAGAATATATTAATAATGATAAATAAGAGCATTCTCAGTCGAATAAAACTGACATCAAATATATTAAACCGACAGAACTTGTGTCGGATATAGCCGACAGAGAATATATTAAAAATGATAAATAAGAGCATTCTCTGTCGGATAAAACTGACATCAAACATATTAAACTGACAGAATTTGTGTCGGATATAGCCGAAAAAGAATATATTAATAATGATAAATAAGAGCATTATATGTCAGATAAAACCGACATCAAATATATTAATAATATAAAAAATATAAAAAGGACAATTTAAATAAACATAAACAAAACTAAATAATTGAATAAATAATACTAAAAATAAAACATATATATATATATATATATATATATATATATAAGTTCGTTAATTATGTTTATAATCTTTTACTAATTATACAATTTGTAAAAAAAAAAGAATAAAAATATACCTACATTCGACTTCCTTTTTATCTTCCTTAATCAAGCACCAATCCTTCGTCAAAGGAAAAATATACAATTTGGGATTCCACAGCTCCGAGTTCTCAACATTGGTGATGCATATTTACAAAAATAAAACCTACATAAAAGCTCTAAACAAAGACCAATTTTCAATTTATGCATAATATTCAATATACAAACTCGATTTAATAACATAATCAAAATTTAAAACACAAACTGAATGTAATACAAATAATTTAAAACGTACTGGTTTCGGAATGTTGCTCCTCAAATTGTTCATTCATGGTGATTGAAGAGAGAAGGAGAAGGGGAGAAGAGAAGGAGAAGGAAATGAGGAGAGGAGGAAAGGGGGAAGGGAGAAGGCACCGGCGCAAGGAAGAGATGGAGGGGTTTTATTTTGGAAAATTCCATTATTGTCGGTTAAAACCGATAGAATTTTTTTTTTAAAAATATAAACCGACAGAAATTTTCATTACTGTCGGTTATAACAGACAGAAAAAAATGGCGGCAAAAATCCCCCAAAATTCCCTCCCAAAATTTTAAATTCTCTCCCAAAATTTTGTTACGATTTAAAAAAATAAAATAATAATTGTTTGGTTTAATAAATAAATAATATGTATTTAAATAGAATATGTTTTTAAAAATTAAATAAATAATTGTTTGGTTTAATAGATAATAACCCATGTAAAATATGCGGTAAAGAAACAAAAAGATAATTATACAATGAAAATGTCATTACACAAACTAAATATTGTCTAATCAGTAATTGAAAAACATAAATAAAAATTTAGCACAAATTACTTTTCCCACTTCAAAATTTAGGCAAATTTAACGGAGATATGCATTCTACGAAACTAGTTTCAATGATTTAACCGTCAAACTTGTTTGTAGATACTACAAGATCGCATACGTAAAAAATTGAAAAAAAAAATTCAGAAATTAGGTAACGGAACAAAAGTTTTCAACAGTTATAAACGAAAAATCACAATTTAACGGTTATTTTAGCTCCGGTTTTAATGATTTTTTTATAGCTACACTCCTCAACCCTATAAGAATGCAATGAATAAAATTGATCTTCAATTTTAAATATTTACACTAGTGGATACCACAAAATCTTATTTTATACTTAATGGAAGTATAACATTAACTCTTTAAGTGTTTATTTAATCTACCGTTTTGACACGATACACATTCTACAAAACTTTTTTCAATGATAACCGTCATACTTGTTTGTACACACTCCGAGATCGCATATGTAAAAAATCATAAAAAACAAACATTCAGAGATTAGGTAATAGAACAAAAGTTTTCGATGGTTATAAATGAAAAATCACAATTTAACGGTTACTTTAGCTCCGATTTTGATGATTTTTTACAGCTACACTCCTCGACCCTATAAGAATGCATTGAAAGAATTCGATCTTCAAAATCCTAGCAAATCCTTGATATTCTCACCCATTAAAATCCTAGCAAATCCTTGATATTTTCACTACACCTAGATTTTTGTGAACTTTTTAAAATCCTAATCGACTACCCATGGATTTGGATGTATTCTTTAAAATCCTAATTTGACTACACCATAATTTCAAAATCCTTTTTTAAAATCTAATTAACTACACCCGAATTTTAAAATCTATTAAAATACTATCAAGTCCTATCAAATCCTAATTTGACTATACCTCCTAAGAGAAGTTCGAGAGCAGTTTCTTTTGCCAATCATCACGAGTCAAGAGGAATGAACCAATGTCAGGATAACACTGAGCATAATTATTTTGTTAATAAATTGGTGATTGATTGATGTCTTACTCCCTGCATTTTACTTTGATCATTACATCATCTATACAATAGAAATTTAATAAAATAATCATGAGAAAGGAGGGGTTTGTATAGGTCCTCGTAAGGAGGTTAGGTTCGAGGAAGTCGGAACAAGGGGTAGGGTTTTTTTGTCTTTGAAAACCTAGCGTGCGGTGCCGGCGTGTGCTGGGGGTGATTTCAGCGTGTCCTGCGACTGTTTGTGTGAAGCGTGTCATGTGACTGTTTGTATGAAGGGTGGAAGCAGTCTTTCTCTATTGGAGAGGGAGAATGGTGGGATTAAGATTGAAAAGAAGGCGGTGGAGGGTGTGTTGTTAGGGTTCCATTATAGTATCGTAGCAGAGGTTTTTTCACTGAAGCTTGTCAATGAGAATGGCTTCATTGATCAGTTTACGAGCCTTTGGTGAGGAAGGGAGGGAGTATCCATTAGGGCTTTGGGTGGATTGCAGTTCATGGCACGTTTTGTTGGACGGCAGGATATGTATCGTGTGCTCGAGGCAGAGAAGCCATGGTTATTTCAGGATGACTTGGTTTTGGAGGTCGATGGTGCTCAACATGGGCGTTGGGCTGATCCCCTTTATTTGGTTACAATGTGGGTTCAGTTGCGTAATGTGCCGCCATTGAACATGACTGAAGATGTGGCTAGGGCGATTGGTGGTTTGCTTGGTTCAGTGGTTAAGGTGGATAAGGATGATGGCATAGATTGCATTGGTCGGTTCCTAAGGGTGAAGATTTCGTTAGATGTTCAGGAGCCGCTTATGCGAGGTACAACTGTGGAGTTCCCGGACGATGGAACACTTTGGGTAGATTTTCGTTATGAGGGGCTACCTAGCTATTGCCTTATTTGTGGTAAGGCTGGGCATGTCACTCGATGGTGTAAGGCAGAACGTCTCGGGGAGGGGGCTTCGGAGGTTGATACGGAAGCATTATATGCTTTCAAAGGGCTTGATGCGAAGTATGATCTGAGAGGGAATTCCCTCGGTAGTAGAGGAAATGGGCAAAATAGGATGAGAGGAAGGGGTGTTACGGCATCTTCGTTGACTGGAAAACGCCATGAATATCCAAATGTAGGAGATTTACATGCAAGACATGCTATGGAGGCAGCAGAAAAAGAGAAGCAGCGGGTGGAAAGGGAAAGAGCTTTTGATGCAGGGCTTATTCGACCTGGAGGAGTTATTGTACTTGGTGCGGGGTCAATAGAGCTAGTGACCCATCCGGAGGAGGTGGAGGTTAATGGGGGGAGTAATGAAGTGGTATAGCCAAGTCGTGATATTGACTTGAATATGCCTCTTGTGGGAGATACTGAGGAGGTGCTGCACAGTGTCCGTGGAAGGGACGGTATGAATGAGGATGTAGATCCTGGGATGTTATCTCAGGATTCGGATCCGTTTAACCTTTTGCCCATCATTGAGGCTGTTTCAAAATGAGGGATGAAAAGAACCCGGGATGAGGATGGTGATGTAACGGCTGTGATAGAAGATGGTTTGTATCGTGTGTCTAAGAACCAATGGTCTGTAATAGATCAAGCGGAGTCCACCTATGAGGGGTCTCCGCGCTCACAATGAAAATCATATGTTGGAACTGTCAGGGTATAGGGGGAGACCTGACAGTTGACGATTTGTTGGAGCAAAATATGCTTCATTCCCCCGACGTGGTGGCTCTTTTGGAAACTAAAAATCATAGTCGCATGTATGGTTTTTTGAAGCGTAGGCTTGGCATGTCTTGTATGCATGCTATTGAGCTCGGGGCATTGCAGGTGGTATGTGTGTTTTTTGGAAGGATGCAAAGGATGTGGTGCTGATAAAATATGGCGATTTTTTCATTGAAGTTTTAATAGAGGATGGGTTGCGACATCTCAAGTGGCGGTTGGTGGTTATATATGCAAGTACTGATGAACGTAAACGGGCGCAACAATTTGAGGTGTTACTGACACGTATTGCTGGTTACACGGAGCCATGCTTGTTAATGGGTGGTTTTAATGATTTATTATTGGAATAAGAGAAAGAGGGGGGTAATGTAAGAACAGTTGCCAGTATGCGATCTTTTCGAACGTTTGTGGCGCAAGCGAGACTGTTGGATTTGGGTTTTGAAGAGTATCCCTATACATGGAGGAATATGCGTGATGAGGGGTTTATCCAGGAACGCTTGGATCGTGTGCTTGCTACACATAATTGGGTGCAAGAGTACCAGCAAGCTATAATGAAACATGTTGTGTTGGAGGGATCCGATCATGCCATGTTAGTGTTATCTACAGTTGTTGATCAACCTAAAAGGACGAGAAGGTTTATGTATAACCCAAGGTGGAATCTTGATCCAAGTTGTGAAGTGGTAGTGCGTGAATGTTGGGGTGGTGCACATGGGGCATTGCATGCACAGCAACTAGTACGTAACTTACGTAAGGTTAAGTATGGATTATTGACGTGGAGGAAAAAAAATGGGAGCAATGAACAACGAGAAATTTTTCGGTTGAAGGACGTGATTCGTGATGTGTATCAGCAACCCGTGTTTGATGGTCCTCAGATTCGAGGTTTAGAGGAGGAACTTACAAGAGCAGTTCGTAGGGAGGAAGTTTATTGGCTTACAAAGTCTCGCGTCCAGTGGTTACGTGAAGGGGATAAAAACACGCGATTCTTTCATGCCCAAACTTTGAAACGCAAAAGACCAAATGCTATTCGAGACTTGAGGAGGATGATGGGTCGTGGTGTACGGTGGAGGCCAGAATCCACGACATTGCTGTGGAGTATTTCACTTATTTATTCTCTATGGATCAGCATTTTAATTTTGTGGAGATTTTGCAGTGTGTGTCGACTAGAGTTGGGGTTATGGATAATAATTTGTTGAATGCCAATGTGACTGATGTGGAGATTGAAACTGCTTTATTTCAGATGCATCCAACGAAGTCGCCGGGCCCGGATGGTTTTAATGCGGGATTTTTTCACCACCATTGGGAGATGGTGGGAGGTGTGGTCATTGGTATGGTCAAATCTTTCTTTTGTTCAAAAAAAAAAAATGTTAAAAGAGTTAAACCATACAAGTATTGTGCTTATTCCTAAAGTGGATAATCCCACGAAAATGTCACAATTTAGACCAATTTCACTTTGTAATGTGGTCTATAAAATTATTTCGAAAGTTCTTACGAATAGACTGAAGAAAGTTCTTCCCAAGGTGATTAGTCAGAATCAATCGGCTTTTGTGGTGGGAAGGCAAATTTCTGATAATATTTTAGTGGTGCATAAGCTCCTTCATTCTATGCAGCATGGAAAAGAGGATGGGGATAATTTTATGGCAATGAAATTGGATATGGCAAAGGCTTATGATCGGGTTGAATGGTCTTTTTTGAATGCTATGATGCATAAGTTGGGATTTGCTGATAATTTTTGTCAATGGGTGATGGAGTGTGTGCAAATGGTATTGTACAATGTGGTGATTAATGGTGAGACCACAGGTAACATTGTGCCTAGTAGGGGAATACGGCAAGGGGACCCTTTGTCTCCTTTTCTCTTCCTTATTTGTGCTGAGGGTTTTTCATCTTTAATCCATAATGAGGAGAGGGTTGGTCGGCTTAGGGGTATGTTTGTTAATGATTATGCTGAATATATTTCTCATGTATTTTTTGTGGATGATTCAGTTCTTTTTTGCCAAGCTTTGGAGAGGGAGGCATAAAATGTTCGGTCTTTGCTCCAACTGTATGCGGAAGGATCGGGACAATTTATTAATTTGGATAAGAGCTCGGTACATTTTAGTGTGGGGTGTTCACAAGTGTGTAAGGCTCATTTATCCTAACTTTTGGGGATAAGACATCAGGACGGTTTTGGGAAGTATTTGGGGATTCAATCGGATTTTGGGGCTTCGAAGAAAAAGGTATTCGAGAAAGTACGAAATAGATTGGATGAGAGGATTAATGGATGGACGAAGCAATTTCTGTCGGTTGCTGGAAAGAAAGTGTTGATTAAAAGTGTTGCCGTTGCCCTTCCTATTTACACTATGTCATGTTTTCAGTTGCCAATCCAATTGGCTAAGGAGATTGAACAAGTTATAGCTCATTTTTGGTGGCAGGATCAGAAGACAAAGAAGGGCGTTCATTGGGTTGCTTGGAATAAAGTGGCAAAACCAAAGGCTTCTGGAGGGCTCGAGTTTAAAGAGATTATTGATTTTAATTTAGCTTTGTTGGCTAAGGTGGGATGACGCCTCATATGTAATATGGATTCACTTTTGGCTAAAGTCATTCAAGCTAAATATTACCGTTCTTCGACATTTATGGATGCGTCGGTGGGTAGAAGTACTTTTTGGGGTTGGAAGGGGATTTTACAAGGTAGGAAAATTTTGCAAGCTGGTTTACGTTGGAGGGTTGGTGATGGTAGGACTATTCGGGTTAAGCAGGATCCTTGGTTGCCTACACCAAGGACATTTCGAACTATATCTCAACATGTCGACTTGCCTGGTATGGTTTCTGATTTGATAGATCATAGGGGTCAATGGAAGAGGGAGATTATTGAACAGTGCTTTAATACAGAGGAAGCCCGTACTATTTTAAGCATACCGCTTAGCCAGTTTGGTTGTCTGAATCGTAGGATATGGCACTACGCTCGTAATGGGATTTATTGGTGAAAACTGGGTATTTGGTGGCTCAGGAAATGAATCGGAATGGGGAGTTTGGGAGGAAAGAAGTGGGTCAAGCGAGTACGGCGGATAATTTGGATACAGTATGGCGGGATATTTGGAGATTGAAGGTCCAGCCGAAGTTGTGTCACTTTGTTTGGAAGGGATGTCGAAACTTCCTTGCTGTGCGTACAAACTTGCAGCGTAGGGGTATCCGGCTGGAGAATTGTTATCCGCTATGCGAAGGTGAGGTTGAAACACAGGTACACATTTTCTTTAGATGCCCTTTTGCTCGGGTTTTTTGGTTTGGTACTCCACTTCAACTAGATGTTACCTTGGTGGTGGGAGAGGATTTCTTAGCATGTTGGAAGTGGTTATTTGCAAAATATGGTGGGGAGGGGGAGACTGATGATCTCATGCGATGGGTAGTCTACGGGTTGTGGAGAATTTGGAAGTGTCGTAATAATTTGGTCTTTGAGAAGACGGCGGTAGAGCCTATTGTTGCTCTGAATATATTAAAGCAGCATTGGGAAGAGCTGGTCTGGTGTGATGGGGAGCCGCCGCAACAAGCAGGTCATGGGCAGCAAGGGAGGCGGGGGGAGTTGCAAGGGTGGTTAAAGCCACCATTTGGAAAAATTAAAATTAATTGTGATGGAGCATGGTGTAATCGTATTGGTAGGGGTGGCTTTGGATGGGTTGCAAGGGATTTTGCGGGCATCTTTAAAAGAGCGGGAGATGTGGGTAATATTATGTGTGTTTCGAGTGTTATGGCGGAAGCGGAAGCAGTGAGATTGGCTTTAATGTGGTGTGTGGATGGGGGTTTGGAGTCAGTTCAGCTTGAAATTGACTCTCAGGTTCTTGTTGACATGATCCGTGGGAGTTTGCAACCAGAGGCAGTTTTGGATGGTATTTTATGGGATATTGTTCTTCTTAAACAACAATTATGTGATGTGGAGTTTCTTTATGCTCCCCGTGCCTGTAATAAAGCCTCGCATCTGGTGGCTTCTTTTGTCACGCGTGTGGGGGTGTTCATTCTGTGGTTGATTTCGAACCAGAGTGGCTGTTTAGTATTTTGGCATCTGATGTAAACATTTCAATTCGTCTGTAATAATATTCAACTCTTTGACAAAAAAAGGAAAAGAAATTTAATAAAATAAAATAAAACCTTTAATGCAGTTTTTAACAACCAATTCTCTTTGAAAATTTATTGATTTTTAGTTTTTCATGAAGTATCTGATATTAATGTATTTACATGTCAATTAATATATTTTTTTAACTTAAAATTTAAAATTTCTAGTTGCCTATGTTAATGATTTTAAATAAATCCATTATTGTGGGATTGAAAAGATTACAAAATAATCCCCACCCCGTTAATAAAAATTCAAAATCGATAGAAAATCATGTTTTGCCATAAAAATATGTACATATATATAAACATATTGTGTACACACACACACATATAAACGTAGGCACATACATCAATATTAAATAAAAATATTATTGTACATCAATATTAATTAAAATTATTATTGTACTAAAACGTTTGGTATATTCTTCAACTGAAAACATGGCTTCAATCTTCTAAACCACACAACAAAAAAATTAATAATCTAGGCTTAATAACATTAGTAAAGTTTTTCGAATGCACCTGACATAAATACATTCTCAAATCAATGAAAAACAGTACACTTATAAGTTTAAAAGATGGATTATAAAAGAATTGAATGAATTTTACATAAAAAAAGAAGAAGATACACTTTACACTTAAAAACTATTGATATATGTTGGAACCAAATTCACGCTTACCCGCGGATAGGGGCAAAACCTGGTCGGAATTGCCTATGATCTCTGGCAAGGGGAGAATGAGGTTGATTGTCGGGTGTGTTTGAATTCGGATAGGTTTGCCTACATATCTACATGAAAGAGAATCAAACCACTAGTGTAGTTATAAGAAAGAGTGGTGTGATGTGCAATACATTGTGAATCATCTGTGACGAATAGTCTATGACAAGGAGTAAAGGAGATGGGTTCTTTATGGATGTGTCTATGCACAGACGGCGGTGTATATGCATGATGAGTCTCTGTTAGGTGTAGAGAACATATGTGTGTAGTAGTCTTGTAGAGAAGATGATGAATCACCAAAGGTAAATTACATCACACTGTTCAGGTTTAAGCTCAATAAGTCTATAGGTTCTAGCGTGATTTTCATACTTCTTTTTGTTTTCTTCTACACTTTTTTTTGTTTGTTTTTGTTTTCTTTAACTTATTCAATCTAAAGATTAAGAAATTAAAATGAAATGAGTGCATAGAGAGACAAGAAAGTACGAAATGACTTCCCTGGGTTATTGATATTATTACGTATAGCTAACGATAAAATTTTTGTCCTATTGATACCATAGTTAGTAAATTCCGTATTATACACGTATGTACTTATTTTTTTTAAAATACTTTGGTTATCCTAGTTCGGTCAAAAAGGGGTTGGATTTCAGTGCAAAGGCATTGGATATGAAGCTTGATGCTCTGGTTCGGGGAAGGAGGGTGTGAAGGGGGAGGATATTGAAGAGGAAGGTGGAGGACAAAATATTTTTTAATTTTTTAATATTTAATTGGCCTATATTGACACGTGACTCCTAATCATTGTCCACGTGAGTGTCATGTCATCATTTAACTAGAGGTTCTGACGGAAAATTTAACGGATATATGAAAGTGTTCCCAAATTGTAACCTTAAATACCAGACTGAGACGAAAAAAACTCTCATATATAAAATATTGAAAACCAAAAAACTTTAGAGTGGTAAATTGAACTCAAAAAAATATGTCCATCGACAGTGCATTAAGTTTTTCTTAATTAGAGATTCTTTGTAGCTGCCGTCCTTCCTCACTGTGGGTTAATGTTTTCTCCAACGGTTCGATTTGGTACTTGGAGCCCATTAGAAACCGCGTGAGTCCACTTGATTAAGAATGAAAATAGCTGTTCTCCAAGTGTTGCATGCATGGATTTGAAAAGCTGTCGTGAGCCAAAAGACACTGGTAGTAGAAGTTAATTACTTAAAACAACACTCCAACTTTTGGATTTTGCAACCTAATTAATTTCAATGTGTAGTTTATATATAATTTACACAACTCAGCTCAAACGTCACGCATGGATCATACCATAACCACCAATCAGTAGCTGCCACCATGTGATAATTTACCAGAAATACCGTAAATATTCAACAAATTATGCTAAAATACTAGGCAGTCTACATCCACAACAGATGGCAAAACTTTGTTCAAGACACCCCAACAAGAAGGTTAATTAAGCTAATGACGGAGGAAAATTACAGTTCTATCTTTTCTGCTGTCATTTTACTTTTGTCCGACGCTAGCTACCATGAAACTCAGGTGAATCAATACGGTAATGCCGAAAAAAAGAAACAAAACCAAATATTATTTTGGTTTACTTTGACATTGACCAAATGAAACAATATGGGCATGCAGGCTTGAGTTTTTAAGTAGCTGACTATAAAAGGCCAGCACCAGTAGAGATTAACTAAGATACTAATTAAATTACTATACTAATTATAGTTGTGCTTGCTTTAGTAGCAAATTAGAGATGGAATCACAAACACCAGCACCAGCACTCCTTTCTGTCAGAGCTTCCCAGTTTGTCATTCTTGGGCTGAGGTTCCTCACCTCCATTTTTCTAGTTGTGTCACTCGCCATCCTCCTCTCCAATGTTTTGTCTGGAGATGCAGATCACAAAGTACACTTTTATGATTTCGTGCCATACCGGTATGCATGCATTTCTAGCAATTAATTTAATTCATAGTCCAATGTATGATACAAGTAGGTATATTTTAGTGCCGGTTTGAGCATGTTTTCGTAAGAAGCAATTCTGTTCATAGGTGTTTTCGTTGAAGATAGTTGTTTATCCATAAAACACTGGAAAATGCTTGCTATTGATAACCACTTTTAAATTTTTTCTCCCAAATTGTCAAAACCGGTTTACGTTATCGGAAAGCCCTTTTAGCCCTTCTGAAAAAGGAGAGGGATTAGTAAATGCTATTCAAAATCCCATTTTTGATTCTTTGACAACTTCTGTAAAATTCTCTCTATATATTAGTATTTAATTTTAAAACTAATCGTACTTTTGCTTTTCATTTGTGCTGTGATTAATTGCAGGTACATGGCTGCCGCAATTGTTATTGGAACTGCATATTCGGTCTTCCAAACTGTAGTTGCAGTTATCCGCATAAGAAGAGAAAACCATAGGAGCATGTTACTCGACTTCTATGGTGACAAGGTACATATAACGGATAACGCTTGACGATCGAATTTTGGTACTTTCAGATAAAAAATATTCGTTCATCAATCCTTTGTCGTTGTATATAAATCATTAATTGCTGCTACCACTAGTGAATGGAAGATCTTTGAATGTGATAAAAAAAATAAATCAAACTATATTGTGCAGGTTATATCAAATGTAGTAGCTACTGGAGCTGTTGCAGGATTTGTTATGACCGCACAATTACAGAAACAATGGGGCGACGCAGTAAAGAATGACATTGTCCACAAATATATCAAAAGGTCACATGCAGCAGATGGACTTGTCTTCCTTGCCTTCGTCTGCACTTTCATATTATCCGTTCTCTCTTCCTATGCACTCCCCAAGAAAGTTTACTAGAATTAGATTTTGCAGCAGCATCATCAACTTTAATAAAAAAGGTTTGGGCTAATTTTGATTTAACCAAAAACCACATACTTTTTAATTAATGAAAAGATCATGAATTTTAATTAAAAGGACAAAAACTAGAAGAAAAAAGACTAAATAGAAGGGCCACGAGCTGGAAGCAAGCCCAACGTGCAAAACAATTTTTTTTCTTCCAGTCCATACACTTGACAGAACGCCACTTCTGTCACCCAAAACGTTAGAATTTTGACTGTCCAAAGCTATTTGCTTAATTTGTCTTGTTGTAGAATTTTGAATTTCCAAAGCCATATACTTAATTTGTCTTGTTGTACTGCAGTTGCATGCGCAATTGGCATGAGTTTGTCATAGTTTCATACATCAAATTATATTTGCCCTACTTTTTCTAAATTCTTTCTTTCTAGTAAATTACGCAACCATTCACTATAAGACAGTTTTCTCATTAATTTCTCAGTTTATAAACGACTAGTTATGAAAACTGCCATCAAATTAAAATTGCATAGCAGCAATATCCCATCAAATTATGTTCTACATTAATGAATTAATTGTCCTTAGATTGTAGCTTTCCAAGTCGCCTTGTTATATCCTAGCAACAACCTGAAAACAAATGAATAAAAAATGCATCGAAATCATACTAAAATTTTGATACTTCGCAATTCTTTGAGTAAAAAAGAGAGGAAGTTCTAATGAAAAAGGCTTGAACTAACATTAATTTAACAAAAAAAACCACCTTAAACAAGACTTCACAACCACACTTGAATTAGTTTAATTAGGTCCCTTATGTTCTGCTTTCATCTCTTTCGTCATCACATTGAAACGCAGCTTGTGTCAAAGATTCCAACATAGCCATTGCATCAATGGTTGTTCTACCACACCAACCTCTTCATATGTAATTTATTCACATATACATATACATATTGTGGGAAAAATCGGAATAAACTTACTCAACAGAGATTATAGCCTGATTAGGGTTGGCATGAATGCTTATGCATTTCTACTTGTGGCTACACTGCCATGTGCCAAGCCAATGGCATGCTCTCACCCTATTATTATTATTTTTAAATCACATGACATTAATTGACGTATTATCGCACTAAATTAATTATATGAGCAACATAAAGTACAAACACATGTCTCTCATTTTCTGTTATAATCCACATAACTTGGGATTTCCAGTTGAAGAAAATTAATTGCAGAAAGAAATAAAAAATAAATTATGCTATTTTTGTTTTTCGTCCATCAAGAAGAAGAGAGGAAATGTTATTTTATATTAAATTTTATTTTTTATTATTTGAAGGAGAATTGATGTAGGAAGAAGACTTTTAATGAAAATGGCTTGAATCAAGAGTATTTTAACAAAAAACCACCCTTTCAATTACAAAGACATAATCTTGTTGTATAATTATAACAAATAGTAAACCCAATCATGTATGAATTATAACTTTCACCATTCACCATATCCTCTTTTCTTTCTTCTACTATAGATATTGAGAGATGAGCTCGAGATTCTGAGAGTAAATGTGAATGCCTTCAACTAATTAAGTTACAAGTCTTTGTTATTTTAGCCATATTTAAAAGGACGAATTTAGTTAAATCCGGGATATATGCATACTAGTAGGTTGTCAAGATGCTGATGTTGTCAAATTGTCAAATGGTACCATTATTGATCGTATATTTTTTTTTATTAGGGTGTGTCATTCTAATCCTCCTTAAATAAGGAGACACTGTTTTTGAAACTGGACCAACAAGTAGACACTATTTATGAAATCAAATCAAGAATGAGACACTATTTCTAAAACTAAACCAATAGGTGGAAACTATTTATAAAACTAGACCAAGAAAGAAACATTATTTATGAAACTGTACCAATTGTTATACACTATTTATGAAACTTGATAAAAAAAACTAGGCACTATTTATGAAAGTGGAATAAGAACTAGGCCACTATTTATGAAAGTGGACCAAGAACTAGGCTATTATTTTACAATTTGGTTATTTTATAGTAGTTTCAGAAATAATGTAGATTATTTTGGTTTAGATTCATAAATAGTGTGATTATTTTGTTGTAGTTCCTGAAACATTGTTTTTTGTTCCCTTCTAGCAATATTGTGAGTTATTTTGGTTTAGTTTTAAAAAATAGTGTGTAATTTTGTTGTAGATCCAAAAATAGTGTGGGTTATTTTGACTAAATTTCACAATTTTGGTTCAATTTTCATATTATTGCCCCCTTGGTTGATATGATTTCGTGTATTAGATTAAAGATCCATTACGTGCATAAATGTATGCACACAAGCACAGAAAAATTCAAGAATCAAAATAATTTCGATATTTATTTTATGTGGATGAAGAGAAAATACTTTTGGTAGGTTACTACATTTTTTTTTGGGGGGGGGGGGGGGGGGGGGGGGGTGGTGGTGGTTAGTACAAGTGTCCATGTTTAGAATTAGAAAATAGACGAGATTTCATTGTCTATTTCTTGAGAAAATACTTTTTGGTAGGTTACTACAGGGGGGGTTAGTACTAGTGCCCATGTTTAGAATTAGAAAATAGACGAGAACATAGTCCTTCTAATTTAAGGAAATCAGCCATCCGCAGCATCTCGGCCTCCTATTAACCTCAAACAAGAACATAGTCCTTCCTTCATACAAATCTCGATTAATTTGATTCTATAAAGCAAAATCCAGATAAGACTTGCACATAAAAGCAAAAACTCATCGAATCCAAATCAGCAATGCATAAATCAAAGATCACAAAAAACTCAATTCTAAATAATATAAGAGATTTGATGGCTAAAACCCGTATTTTGTCCATCTTCTGGTAGTCGATCTTCAAGCCATCTCTGATGATGGTCAGAACCACTGGAACACCTGGTTGTCGGTTGGTCGGGATCGTCTCGAAATCTTCCTCGTCCTTGACTTCCTTGTGGTCACGAGGGTGGCGCCCTCGCCGTCGTTCACGATCATATGGGGCTTATAAAATGAGAAAATAGCAAGGAGAAAAGGATAACGAACTAAATAAACGGGGATGGTTGATGAGTCAATATTATATTATATATTTTACCCTATTCTTAGTATAATTTGGTGATTATTTTGGTAGAATTTTGATACTTTGCTTTATATTTCCAATATAGGACATTCGACTTCCTCTGGAGAAAAACATGACCAAACGAACGAATTTTGGAGTGATTAAAATTGAGGACGTTCGTGTGTCTCTTGGCTTGTTCGTGTCAAAATTTGGGATTTTTCTACCAGGCGATTATTTTCTGGCGATTTATTGAAGAAGCAGTGCGCGTTACAGTAAAGTGACGTGTCTGGGCTTGAACTGCGTTTTTGGAGCTCAAGATGACCTCAGATGGGTTCGTGGCCTTCTAGAGAAGTGTTCAGAATAGTCAAATCTTTAAATCAAGCTATGTTGGGCCAGTTTTGGAGCTGATGTGGGTCCATAACGTGGCTGTGCAGAATTTTGGGCGAAAATTACCAAATCAATGTAGGATTATGTTTCCTAATTTATTTATTTAGTTTCCTAGTCTATTTCAAAGACCTTTTACTTGGAGGATTTTAATTCGAGTAGGATAAATAAGCCTTTTGGCAGACCTAGAAGAAAAGAACGTATGCAACTTTTTGGAGGAGCTTTTGTGCAAAGCTTAGAGATTTTCAGACGTTATTCTACAAGGTGTTCTCGTTCTTTTTCCAGTTTAATATAATTATGTTGATTTTAATTATGAATATGCGTAGCTAATTTTCTTTTGCTAGGGTGAGGCCATGATCCCTAGCAAGAATATGTAGTCTCTTTCTAATTTTCTTATGAATTTATGCATGCAAGTTTTGGATTGTTAATCACTGTGCTTTAAACTATCTATTTGTCTTAGTGATTCGCTACCATTAGGATATTTAGAAAAGTAATTTGATGCAATTTTGGCGGAGGGCTGTCTCTGAAATTGACGCTGGCTTCTTGTGGTTAATATGTGTAACCTCTTAGGATGGACGACACGTTTTAAGGGTTATATGGTTTTTCAAGGGGTTTTCTCAAAACTTAATGAGTCTTGCATGTTCATATTCGATCTGGACACCACGGACGGGTTGCATGTTAGATATACGTTCTATGTTGGAGGTTCCAAGTAGAATATACTTTAGGAAAACCTAACCTTCAAAATATGCATGTATGGTTCATAAGTAATTAGAAGAGTTACATAGGATTGTTAGGGTGACGGCGGAACCCTAGTACTTTCTCGTTTTGAATTCTACAAAAATTGGTTCTTTCTTCTTCTTTACAATTGCAGTTTTTAAGTAATCTTTTTAATTAAATTCGTTTTAATTAATTTAAGTCATTAAATCATCTTTTTCAAAATCTTTGCTTTAATTAATTTGTTGAGAATTGATTTCGCTTTAATCTTTTTAATTTAATCCATGTGGAGAACGACCTTGCAAGCCAACTATACTACAACAATCTTGTTTCTCTTGCAAGTATTTTAGGTGTTTTTAACCCTTTTTGCGCAAGTGGTAAAAATCATATCAAGAAATTGGCGCCGCTGCCGGAGATTGAATTTAAATAGATTTTTGTTTATCATATTCTCAATTAATTATTCCCGTATATAATTAAAAAAAAATTAATTTCGTTTTTTCTTTTATTTTATTTTCTGCAGATTGTGCACTGCATGGTCTGTACCAGATCACAAAAACAGCAACTTGCAGATTTTGATCCAGAAATTGAACGAACAGCAAGACAGAGACGTAGAGAGCAGAATTTGCAGTGGGAGCCCTCATTGCAGGGAACCATTTTGCATAATCTAGTTACTGGGGTTTTGGATAGCAAAAAGGCCATGGCGTTTGTTCTACCAACAGCGGGACAACCGCTGAGGGAATCCTTGGCAGCCCATGCCACAGAAGTCCTAAGTTGCATTACCTATCCTGAAGTTGAATACGGGTCTACATTTGAGATACGGCATCACATGTTGGAGATTCTACCTTCTTTTCATGGTTTATCAACAGATGATCCTAACATGCATCTAACTGAGTTTCTGATGGGGTGCAAAAATATTATGGTGAGAGGCTTTCCGGCTGAATCTATCAAACTCAGACTTCTCCCTTACACTTTGAAGGATGGTGCAAGGAGATGGTTACTCACTCTTCCATCTGGAAGCATTACATCATGTAACCAACTCAGTGCTGCATTTTTAAGCAAATATTACCCAGCTTCAAAAACACTTGATATGAGCACTCAAATTTTAACATTTTCTCAGAAACCTAATGAAGCTATTCATGAAGCATGGGAACGTTACAAGGATCTGCTAAGGAAATGTCCACATTCAGGCATTAATGGTGATACTCAAATGAATTTATTTTACAGAGGGCTGAATTTGACTACTAAGACTCTTGTTAATGCTTCTTGTGGAGGAACATATTCAGACAAAAATGCACTGCAAGCATATCAATTGTTTGAGAAAATGGCGACAGAATCTCAACAATGGGCAGTTGATCTACCTCAGACCAGGAGTGTTTTTGAGATGTCCAGTGGTTCCCCTCATGTATCTGCACAAATAGAAAAGATGGAGAAAAAGTTAGAAAATTTTGATGCAAAATTTGACATGCTTTTACAAAGAATGGCAGCACCTGTGCAGCAGGTTGCTGTCCAGCACCTTACTGCAGTAGCGTGTACCATTTGCGGCATCACAACACATGATTTTATGGGCTGCCCGCATAGGGACGCATATCCGAAGCATGCTACAGAACAGATTAATGCATTCACCGATTATCAAAGGCCTACGAATGATCCCTACTCAAATTTTTATAACCCGGGATGGAGAGATCACCCAAATTTCAAGTGGGATAGAGATTAACAGGTTAAACCACAGTTTCAACAAATACAGCAACCTGCTGCTCAGGTTAAACCTTCTTGGGAAGTCGCAAAAGAAAAATTGGCAGATCACACTAAGGCAAGTTTTGATGCAACAAAACAAGAAATTCAGAAAACCAACCAAAACATTCAGCACATACAAGCAACCATGAAAGATCTACAGCAGTAAATAGGGCAGCTTTCACTTCAGTTTTCAGGCAGAGAACCAGGAAAATTTCCCAGCCAAACAATTCCAAATCCAAGAGGTACAGAAGATTGTTGTGAAATAAGGATATTGAGATATGGAAAAGGTTATGACAATCGTGATGCAGAAAATGCAGAAAACAGTGCTGGAACTTCACGGGCAGCACCTGTGCAGCCACAAACAGGTTCTGAAAGTTCTATAGAAGCTGCCCAGTCACTGGACAAATCCGAATATACTGCAGTACCTGCTGCAGAAACTGCAGAAAAGTCGGAACGTGTTTATGTGCCCCCGATGCCATATCCCCAGAGGCTGAAGCCTAAAGCAAAAGATCAGCAATTAAGGGATTTCATGCAAACATTGGCTAAAGTTCAGATTAATTTACCATTATTAGAAGCCATTCGAAAGATCCCTTCTTATGCCAAATTTTTGAAAGATGTTTGCAGTAAGAAAAGAAAGCTTGTTGTGTCAGAAAAAATTGTGCTAACAGAACAGTGCAGCATGTAGTTGGGGAAAAATCGAAAACTCACACGAAAAATTTGAAGGGATAGGTGGTTCGGGACAGGATCCCTTCGGGACAAGATTCTGAAAACCGAAGCCGAACCGAAATTTCGGTATTCCAAAAAAAAAAAATCGGTATTTTGCTACGTTTCGGGATCCCAAATCAAAGCAAAACAAAGACCTAAACCCAAATTCCCAATTTGTAAATCCCTAATTTGAGCCCTATTCAAACACATGATACCCTTGGTCCTTAAGCTTCCTCCAAATCCCCAGTCTGCAGCAGTTGCACCACAAATTCCAACTCTTTAAGGGAATAGAATATGACTTACTTTTGAAATTGGTAGAACAATTTGGAACTGGAAGGCATGACATAACATGCATAAAGCATTACCACATGGCTGAAAGGAGAGTCAAGAGAGAGAGGAGAGGAGAGAGGTGGTGAGTCCAGTGTTGGTGGCGGAACGACCTAGAGAAAGAGAGTGAGTTTGAGAGAGAAGATGCAACTGAGTGAAAATTGAAATGAGAAATGGAATAGCATAAATGGAAAGATGGTTGAAAAATGTTAAGTATGAGTAACTAATAGTTATTAAGTGTATAAATATATTTGCTTTGTAATTTCAGAAATTGAGAGTTGGCTCAACATTCTCAGAGAGGTTCAGGGAACTTGGACGATGCGCTTTTATCATGTAGTTCCTTATCGGTATGTTTGGAGCACTCTTTTGTTCAATCACCTTTATCTTTCATGATGAGCAACTTATAATATCATGCATACATTATTCTCAACGGGAAGCCATTTTTGCACATTATTCTTCACATTCTGCACACCTCTCTTTATTCTGAACATTGATTCTCTTTAAATTTGTTCAATTGGAGCTTTATATTCAGTCTTCCAAATCGTATGTGGAAGTATCCGTTTAGCAAAAGAAATGACGGGAACGTCATGTTGGATTTCTACGGTGAGGAGGTGTGTGGAATTCCTATCTCATATCAAATTGTTTGCAGTAATTACGAGTTATTTCGTTGAGAACTAATCTTGCCTAATCCTCCATTTGAATAAAAAGAAAATTCCGCCTCTGAAATTTCAAGCCTTTCCTTACATAGAAGACGATAACGCTAATTTAGACCCACATAATTGACCTCATTGTGCTGACACGCACACGCCTTAATAGAAGTGAGCCCTATGTCATCGTATGTGAGACTCATATGTATCAAAGAATGTGTCGGTAATGAGGTCAGGTTTCAAAACAGCATTACTCTGTAATGTAAATCTTTGACCTCACCCGTTATCAATTGGTTTTGGGTGGATAGTGGACGTCCTAATTCGAACATACTATTTGGCCACGCGGATCAAGAACTGGAATGGCAGTTGATTTCCAATTCCATTCGAAAAGAATCAAAGGGTTCAACGCCTATTCCTATTCTTGCATTCTGATCAAACAAACATGGCCTTATATCTTTTGCTTTTCCCTCCTCTGTTAAACCGAACAACAACCACTGAAACTAATTTGGGCATATATACTGCAGGTTCTGTCGAAGTTATTAGCTTCAGGAGCTGTTGCTGGATTTCTTGGGGACCGCAGAACTGATTAAAACATGGGATGACAACGGTTCAGATAAACTACCCCTGAACGAGTTTATGAATAAGACATATGCAGCAAATGCACTTGTCCTCCTGGCTTCTTCTTCAGCTTTGTATTATCCATCCTCACTTCATACGCACTTGCTAGGAATGTTTAGAAGTTACGGGCTTAATTCGTTAAAGAAAACTAGAGGCCAATTATAATAAGCTCAGTAGGTTAGATGGAAGCGACATAGCATTTTATAAGATGTTTATGCTGCACACGCATAACTACTTAGTCCTGCAGCTCGTGCTCTACTCTGTCTAGTACAAATACTGGGGAGGAAAGTACAGACAGTTATATTTTTTTCAATATAGAATGTGTAACCTATCTCCTCGTTTTTCGGTAGCATACAGTAATTGATATGATGACGAGTTTATGCTGCCCTAACATAGGACTTGCTTTTCCTATGATATGTGTTTTCTAATTCAGCATCAATTTTCAGATACAAAGTATTTAATAGAAAGGATATATGGTGATCCTTCTGTTCAAAATTATATGAAGCTGTGGCCATTCAAGGTCACTGAAGGTCCTGCTGAGAAGCCCATGTTTGTGGTTACACATGAAGGTCAACAAGAAACAGTTTCCTCCCGAAGAAATATCATCCATGGTTATGGGAAAGATCCGGGAGATTGCTGAGGTCTTGGCTCAACTGTGAAGAATGCTGCGATCAAAGTTCCTGCTTACTTCACTGACTCGCAGCGTCAGGCTACAAAAGATGCTGATACCACGGTTGGCCTAAAGGTCATCCGATCATCAAAGAACCAACTGCCGCAGCCATTGCTTTTGGACTTGACAAGAAGGCCGGTTGGTATAGCAAGAGAAACGTCATGATATTTGATTTGGGTGGTGGTACTTTAGATGTGTCTCTACTTACTATAGGGAATGGGGTGTTTGAAGTGAAGGCCACCGCCGAAGACACTCACCCTTGGAGGTGAAGACATTGATAATATAATGGTGATTTACTCTGTTGAGGAGTTTACGAGGAAACATGGTTTGGCATCAGTGGAAACTTGAGAGCTCTTGAGAGGTTAAAAAATGCTTGTGAGAAGGCAAAGAGGAGACTCATTTACGTCTTTTGTAGAAGATGAAATTGATTGTTTGTATCAAGCTACGGATTTCTGTTTAAATATCACCGGTGCCAAATTTTAACAACTGAACATGGATATCTTGAAGAGTATAGATCCTGTGGAGAAGTGTTTGAGGGTTGCTAAAATGGACATAACCAGTGTCCATGACGTTGTTGTTTCTGGTGGCTCTTCTAGAATTCCCAAGATGCAGCAGCTTTTACAGGAGGTTTTCAAGGGAAAGGAGCTTTGCAAGTGCATCAATCCGGATGAAGAGGTGGCCTATGGTGCTGGTGTTCATGCTGCTGTCTTGTGTGGGAATGGAACTGGGAAGCTTCAAGACTTCACTCTATTGGATGCCACCACTTTAAAATTTGGGGTGGACACTTTAGGAAAACATGTCATGGGAGTTGTTATTCCAAGAAGCGCGAGAGCTCCCATGGAGAAGAAGACGACTTTAGTTACTATCTGTGATAACCAACGTACCATCACCTTCCCCATTTATGAGGGCGAGAGCAAAACAACTTTGAATAATAACTATTTGGGTGAATTTAAACTCCATGACATTCCTCCAGCCCCCAAGGATGTTCCTAAATTCTACGTTTGCTTTGAAATTGATGCAAATGATGTCCTGGCTGTCTCTGCTTAGGACACGCCCACTGGCCAAAAAAGAAATTAAGGGATTACAATCAACAGTGACAGAAGAACTTTTGAAGGAATTGAGAAGCTGAGGTAAGAAATGATAACTTGTGTTATACTAGGGCGGAAGTATCAGATAGTTTCTCACCAATTTGATAGTTACTAATGCCAGGTGAGCTGAAGCCTCCATCATGCGCAGGTTGTATTGCTTTGAGCTGAATCAAAATTGGGGGAAGGAGGCGGTTGATAGGAAAATGTTCGCTAGCTGGTCGTGCTTTATGACATTGATATGATATGCTGGTTATTTTGACACAGATAAAATTGTTCTTTCTGTCCTGTTTGCTCCGACTCATGAAAATGCTCGTTCCTTTATAAGATCTGCATTACTCTTTTTTAATATGTTGTAACTTGTAATTCAACCTCCAAGTTGTTTGTCTCAAACTCCATGGTGTAATTCTTCTGAGCCATGACAATGGCGTTGGCCAGTGTGTAGAGGAACCCCTTGGCGTGGCTCAAAATAAAGGTGACATTGACGGCTGAGTGTAAGGGATTGATTGGAGGAACGGCTTTGTGGAGGATGAACCTGATTCTGAGAAAGAGCGAGAGAGAGAGAGATGCATAGTTTTCGGTAATGACACTTGTGCACAATTTGACAAGGTGTAATACACTTCAGCCACTGTGCTAGAGTGACTGAAAGGTGTATAGTGACAGAATTCGGAATAGTTACAACACCATTTCCTTGTTACATTTCCTTATCGGTCTTTTTTTCAAATTTTGCATCAATATTCTTCAGATGCGAAAAAGTTAATTAGTACGAGTTTCAGGGATGAATGTGTTCAAAATGATATGAAGCATTGGCAATTCAAGGTCTCCTTCTGATAAGCCAATAACCGTTGTTACCCACAACGGCGTAGAGAAACAATTTCGTGCTGAAGAAAATTTATCTATGGTTCTTGTGAAAATGCAGGATATTGCTGAGGCCTACCTTGTTTCAACTTTGAAAAACTCAGTTATAACAGCGACAGGCTACAAAAAAGGCAGGTGCCTCTGCTGGCCTAAATGTAATGCGTAATCATCAATGAGCCGACTGCTGCAGCATTTGCTTAAGGAATTGGCAAGAAGTCTGGCTGATATATATATATATATTTGAATTGGGTTGGGGTACTTTGGCCGTTTCACTACTAACCATAGCGTATAGCATTTGTGAAGTAAAGGTCACTGCTGGAGATATACTCATCTCTGAGGTGAAGGCTTTGATAAGAAATAGTGAATAATTGTGCTGAACAAACAAAAGGAAATATAAAGTCGACATTAGTGAAAATGCATGTGAGAAGGCAAAGAGGAGGCTTTGATATATGCTTGAGACTGACATTGACATTGTTGGAGGGCAAGGAGATGTTGGAGGGGAAGGAGCTGTGCAAGGGCATTTATCCAGATGAAGCTGTGGCATATGGTTCAGCTGTTCAAGACTTTGCACTCTTGGATGTCATCCCTCTATTACTTGGGTTGGAGACAACTCAGACAAGGTGGGAAAGTGGTTCTGACGATAAACATTTCATGCTAGTTGTGATCCCAAGAAACACCAGAGTTCCGATAAAAGAGAACGTTACTTTGTTTACTTCGGTTGACAACCAATCTGTGGCCAGATTTTCAATTTATGAGGGCGAGAGTTCATCAACCTTAAACAATAGCTTTTTGGGTGGATTTCACATCCTTGACATTCCTCCTGCTCCTGCCAGAGCTGCTAAATTCAAACTTTGCTTTGATATTGATGAAAATGGTATCCTGAGTGTCTCTGCGGAGGACACGTCCACCGGCCAAAAGAAGGTGATTACATTCAACTGTGACAGAAGAAATTGTGAGGGGATTGAGACATTGATATAAAAGTCAGTTGACTGCTAAGAAACGTTCATTTCTAATTTTTTCTTTGGTCAAGCTTCTCACTCATGCTCTGGTGATCTCATCCAACCTCTCTGTTATTCCGTTATGATAGAGCCGTTGGAACAATAACAGAAAGTATGAGAATAATAAAATAATTCTAATGATGATAATCATAAAGAAACCACAACGCTAATTGTGTACAAGATTAATGTAAACAACTAGAGAGAAAGTAAGAATGACTACAAACTTGGAGACTGAGGCTTGCACAGATGCAATGTCCTAAAGAAAAAATTTTGCTCTTGTGATTTTAGTTCGGTAGGCGTCCATCTCCTAGGATTCAAGAATCTATAATATGAAGTCGAAGCACTGCAATTTTCGGACTTTCAAGACACGACTGGAATTTGACAAAGAAAGAATGAGAAAAACAGAAACCGGAAACTCCTTCTCTTGATGCATATCTCGCTGCTATACTGACTTAGGTTTATATAAAACCTAAGACACTGATTGAAGAAAAGATGAATACATACATCTATTAGACGACACCATTTACCAAGGAAATGCACTGCTCTGTGTTGAGTAATCTTTTCAAATTGAAATGGTCCATACACAATGTACTGCCACTTTGTATAAGATGGCACCTAAACGGTTAAGAATTTTTCATTCTAACAAGAGCTTCTCATCCATCCTCCTGATTTCAACTTAGAAATTGCAACTTCATGCTATGTTGTTTGTGTAACATATGAACTAGTAAATATATACGTGACTAGGCATAAAACCACAGTTGTTCTATCATTTCTCAGCTGGTAGGTGATAATGTTCCTCTGCACGCTCCGACAAAGCTTATTTTTCTGTCTACCAATTTTCCAAAGCTGCTTTAAAAAGTCATCGAATCAGAAGAATTCTCGGAGGAAGTAGGTAGCTACTGAGATCTGTGCTAGGTTTCTATGTGCAACACAGCAAGTCCACTTCCACTTTCTGTATGTGTAACTAATTTGCCGTTTTGTTTTCTGTTCATAGTTCAGTACACAAATAAATGTTAAACTCTGTATACTAGCTATCATTTGTCGCAGTTTTGTAGAACTAAATAAAGTTGTAAAGTGTTCTTACATAAAAAAGAAGGTAAAGTTATAAGGTAGTAAAGGTAGTAAAGAAGGTGAAGTTGGAAATGTTGTAAAGATAAAGTTACATAACACGAAGTTGAAGAATTACAAGTGTAATTCTTTGAAGAATCAATAGTCTGGAATCCACCATATTTGAGAGAAGTCCTAAAGGTTGTGTTTGATTAATTGATTGAAAGATGATTACAATGGAAGCAGCTAATGCCTTAAATAATCTAATTACAACTCCTAGGACAACTCAAGGTCTTAGGTAATTAAACGAAAGTCAAACGACCTTAATTAGATGACAAACGAAAAGCCCAATTTTTATTACAGAACTTAAAACGCAATTTTGAACTGTGACGATCTTTCCTTTCCAAAAAGGTATCATGTGCCCAAATTGGAGCTTAGATGCCAAAACTGCAAATTCACGCTACGTCTCTTTGTCTTCCGTCGGTCCATTTTCTCTTCAATCCTCTCGACCATTTGTTCTACATCATAAAGTTATAAGGTAATAAAGAAAGAAAGAAGGTAAAGGTAGTAAGAGTAATGTTACACTTACATATTTGTACAATCTGATGAGTCAATATTATATTATATATTTTACCCTATCCTTAGTATAATCTGGTGGTTATTTTGGTAGAATTTTGATACTTTGCTTTATATTTCCAATATAGGACATTCGACTTCCTCTGGAGCAAAACATAACCAAACGGACGAATTTTGGAGTGATTCAAATTTGAGGACGTTCGTGTGTTGCTTGACTTGTTCATGTCAAAATTTGGGATTTTTCTACCAAGCGATTATTTTCTGGAGATTTATTGAAGAAGCAGTGCGCGTTGCAGTCAAGTGACGTTTCTGGGCTAATACTGCGTTTTTGGAGCCCAAGATGACCTCAGATGGATTTGTGGCCTTCTGGAGAAGTGTTCAGAATAGTCCAAGCTTTAAATCCAGCTATTCTGGGCCAGTTTTGGAGCTGAATTGGGTCCAAAACGTGACTGAACAGTTTAGGTGCAGATTTTCCTAGTTTAATTAGGTCTAAGATATTTTATTATTATTTAATTAGTTTCCTAGTTTGAATAAGATACCTAGGGTTCTAGGGTTTTTGGAAAGGCTTAGCAATTATATATTGCTTGGCCGTGCTTATTTTAGAGGGGCTTTTTACTATTTTTCAACGGGAGAACGTAGGCAAGATTTGGAGAAGCTTTTGTGCAAAGTTTAGAGATTTCACGACTTCTACTTTCAAGGTGTTTTCACTCTTTTTCAAATTTGATATAATTATGTTGATTTTAATTATGAATATGCGTAACTAATTTTCTTTTGCTAGGGTGAGGCCATGATTCCTAGCAAGAATATGTAGTCTCTTTCTAATTTTCTTATGAGTTTATGCATGCAAGTTTTGGATTGTTAATCACTGTGCTTTAAACTATCTAATTGTCTTGATGATTCGCGACCATTAGGATATTTGGAAAAGTAATTTGATGCAATTTTGGCGGAGGGTTGTCCCTAAAATTGGCTACGGCTTCTTGTGGTTAATATGTGTAACTACTTAGGATGGACGACACGTCTTAGGAGTTATATGGTTTTTCAAAAGGTTTTCACAAAACTTAATGAGTCTTGCATGTTTATATTCGATCTGGACACCACAGACGGGTTGCATGTTAGATATACGTTCTATGTTGGGGTCCCAAGTAGGGCATACTTTAGGAAAACCAAACCTTCAAAATATGCATGTGTAATTCATAAGGAATTAGGAGAGCTACATAGAATTGTTAGGGTGACGGCGGAACCCTAGTATTTTCTCAATTGAATTCTAAAATTTGTTTTCTTTTGCTTTCTCTAAAAACTGCAGATTTTAATTAGCCTTTTTAATTAATTTCGTTTTTCTTATTTTAGGTCATTAAATCACCTCTTTCCAATCTTTGTTTCCCAATAATTGATTAAGATTTTGGTTTAGCATTAATTGTTTTAAATAATCCCAGCGGAAAACGACCTTGCTTGAGCCGTTTATACTACTACAACCTTGTTCTCTTGCAAGTATTTTGTGTGTTTTTATCTCTACTTTTGTAGTTGGTAAAAATCCTATCACCATATATGACGTGGTGTATCATCCTGTATTTCAGGCACACTGAAATATTTCCCATTAATTTGGCATAAACAGCCAACAGAAAATAAAATTTGGGGACATATTGGATTCCAAGGTTTTTTTGCACAATAAGTTAGACAAGCAAAACATAAATGATTGTTCGTTCCCAAGCAGAACATAAATGAAGAAGATTACTTAACGAAGAAGATTACAATTTACTATACATTGCTTCTTTATATTTGGAACTTAATGAACCAAAAGTGTCCAAAAGAAAAAGGATAATGAACCAAAAAGTGTCCAGAAGAAAAAGAATAACCTCTCAGACCGCTCTATGTTCCCCATAATATCTTCTACTTTCAAGCACATATATTATCTTGATCTTCTTACTCTGCTACCATTCAGTTCTCTTCTTAGTACTATTCTTCTTCCAGTTTCTCAGCTTAGAATGGCGGGAAAAGACGAAGCTGCAGGTCATTCAATCGGGATCGACCTGGGGACAACCTACTCGTGTGTGGCGGTGTGGCAGTATGATCATGTAGAAATCATAGTGAACGATCAGGGCAACAGGACCACTCCATCTTATGTTGCTTTCACAAATACTGAGCGATTGATAGGTGATGGTGCATTCAACCAGGTCATAAAAAACCCAACCAACACCATCTTCGGTATGTTCATCTCTTCCTGTATGTATCCATCTACATATATACCATTTTCCCTTTAATTTATTTCTCAAATTAGTTTTCCTTTTTCTCTGAATTTTTATAACAGTATTTGAAGTTATAAAATGTGGGGTATTGATGATAAGTTATAATTTAGATAATGATTTTGATGATAATTAAAAAGGTGTAGGACATTTACAGCAGAGTGAAATAATTTGGGATAGTTACAACACCGTTTGTTTTAAAATATGCTCTTATTTCAATCATATGACCTATTTCTTTGTTAGTTTTGGTTGTTGGGTTGTGTTTCTAATTCTGTCCTCAATTTGCAGACGCGAAAAGGATAATCGGTAGGAGGTTCACAGATGAATGTGTTCAAAACGATATAAAGCATTGGCCTTTTAAGGTCATTGGAGGTCCTTCTGACAAGCCAATGATTGTCGTCACATACAAGGGTGTAGAGAAACAATTTGCTGCTGAAGAAATCTCATCTATGATTCTTGTGAAAATGCGGGAGATTGCTGAGGCTTACCTTGATTCAACTGTGAAAAATTCAGTTATCACAGTCCCTGCTTACTTTACCGATTCACAGAGACAGGCTACGAAAGAGGCAGGTGCTAGTGCTGGCCTAAATGTGATGCGCATCATCAATGAGCCAACTGCTGCAGCCATTGCTTATGGGCTTGACAGGAAAGCCGGTTGGTATAGCAAGAGAAATGTGATGATATTTGATTTGGGTGGGGGAACCTTGGATGTTTCGCTACTTACAATAGCTGACAGTGTCTTTGAAGTGAAGGCCACCGCTGGAGACACTCATCTTGGAGGTGAAGATTTCGATAACAGAATGGTCAACCACTGTGCTGAGCAATTCAAGAGGAAGTATAACGTGGACGTTGGTGGAAACTTCAAGGCTCTTAGGAGGTTAAAAAATGCATGTGAGAAGGCAAAGAGGAGGCTTTCATTTATGTCTGAGACTGACATTGACATTGATTGTTTGCATCACGGTGTTGATTTTTGTTTAACTATTACCCGTGCTAAATTCGAGCAACTCAACATGGATTTCTTCAGCAAGTGCACGGAGCCTGTGAAGAAGTGTCTGGAAGATGCTAACATGGACATAAGCAGCGTCCATGATGTTGTTCTTGCTGGTGGCTCTTCTAGAATTCCCAAGGTGCAGCAGCTTTTGCAGGAGGTTTTCAAGGGAAAGGAGCTTTGCAAGGGCATTAATCCGGATGAGGCGGTGGCCTACGGTGCCGCTGTTCAAGCTACTGTCTTGAGTGGTGACAATCTAACTGGAAAGCTTCGGGAGTTCGCACTAGTGGATGTCACCCCTCTCTCACTTGGGGTGGAGGCTAGTAAAGAACGTACCATGGCAGTTGTGATTCCAAGAAACACTAGAACACCGGTCAAAATAATCCAATGTTTTACTACGATGTTTGACAACCAAAGTGATGTTAGTTTTGCTATATATGAGGGTGAGAGTAGAATGGCAAGAGATAATAACTATTTGGGACAATTTGAACTGAATGACATTCCTCCAGCTCCCAGGGGTGTTCCTAAATTTCAAGTTTGCTTTGATATTGATGAAAATGGCATCCTGCATGTCTCTGCTGAGGACATGTCCACCGGCCAAACGAAGGGGCTCACATTCAACTGTGACAGAAGAACTTGTGAAGGAATTGAGACATTGATTTAAAATTCAGTTGACTGAAGTAAGAAACATTAATTTCTCACATGCTATAGACCGAAATATCTTGTGTTAACCATATTTCCTATCTCACTGGGTTTGATTAAGTCCTAATCTGGACTCTTCAATCTAAAGTTTGTATTACTGTCTTTAATTAGGACTGGTCTTTACTTGAATTATGGCTCACTTATACATGAATAGAACATTGGATTCCAGGGGAAACATAATTTCTTGGGTTAATCTTTGTTTACTACCCTCATGTTTCGTGGTTTTCAACATTTAGTACATCAAGTTTTTTTCATCCCAGATTCATACCTAAAGTGTTAATTTTGGGACAGTCTCATACATCCGTTAGTCAAACTATTAATTCTCCCGTTAAGTGATGATGTGGCGCCCATGTGGACAATGATTGGGCACCACATGTCATTAAAAATATTAAATAATTAATTTAAAAAAAAAAAAAAAACCCTCTTTCCCAACCCAGAAGAAGAGGAAAAAGAGGAGGGAGGAGGAAGAAAAAAAGAAAGAAAAAAAAAAATGAAAAGAACGAATCTGCAAGAAGGAGAGGGTGGGTCGCGCGGGGGGAGTGGGTGGGGAACGGACGGGAAGTGGGTCGCCGGGAGTGGGGGACGGGGGGTCGCCGTGGAGGGGGGGTGGGGATGGGGGGAAGTCGGTAGCGGGGGGGGGGGGGGGGTCTTCCTACTCCTCCTCTTCCTCTTCTTCCTTCTTCCTTCTTCCTCCTCTGCGTTGCTGATCCTCTTTTTTTTTTTTTTTGCTTTTTTTTTTCTTTTCTTCCTCCTTCCTCCTTCTTCCTCTTTCTTCTTCTTGCTCTGTGTTGCAGATCCCCCTTTTTTTTCTTTTTCTTTTTTTTTTTTTTTTGCTTTTCTTTCTTTTTTCTTTTCTTTTCTTCCTCTTTCCTCCTCCTACTCCCCCTCCCCTCTTTCTTCTTCTTTTGGTTGCAGATTCCCCTTCTCTTTTTTTTTTGTTCTTCCTCCTTCCTCCTCTTCTTCCTGCTTCTTCCTCCTCCTCCTTCCTCTTTGGTTTGATATTTTTTTTTCCTCCTTCTTCTTCCTTCCTCTTCTTCTAGGTTGGGAACGGGGGAGAAGAGAGGTTTTTTTTTTAATTAATTATTTTAATGTTTTTAATGACACATGGCACCCAGTCATTGTCCACATGGGCGCCACATCATCACTTAACGGGAGAATTAACAATTTGACTAACGGATGTATGAGACTGTCCCAAAATTAACACTTTAGGTATGACTCTGGGATGAAAAAAACTTGATGTACTAAATTTTGAAAACCACGAAACATGAGAGTAGTAAACAGAGATTAACCCTAATTTCTTTGAGGATGTTCTCTATTTACTCCATACGCGCACTCATGCTGAGCTCTGTTAATGCGTTATTTCTCATGATCATTCATCCTCCCGATTCTTACATATAAAACTGGATGAACCTTTAACAAGCAATGAACCAAGAATCTCGATACTGATTGCATTCCGCTGGGGGATATCCAACTGCTAAAAATAAATGGAATGTATATACATTTTTAAGCCTGCCTGCATTCCGATCGGTTGTTATTCTTTGAGTTTTCACGCTGAGAATGTCAAGAAGAATAAGAATTCTCCCAATCTTCCAAAGCTGCCTTATAAAGTCATCTAAGCAGAAGAATTCTCGGAGTACTTTATTTAGCTACTGAGATCTGTGCTAGGTTTCTATGTGCAAGTCCACTTCCACTCTCAGTACGTGCAACTAATTTGCCGTTTTGTTTTCTGCATAGCTCAGTACACAGATAAATACTGAACTTAATTTAAATATAAAGGTGTAAAGTTATCTCAGAAAAAAAATAAAAAAGAAGGTAAAGTTAAAAGGTAGTAAAGGTAAGTAACGTGACTTAGGGGACCGGAGGAAAGATGAATTTGGATGAAAGAGAATCTTACTCTAAGTTATAAAGTGGTAATGGTATTAACAAGGTTTTAAAAATCGCTAGGTGCTAGTCGGACATCGGGTAAGGGCCTAGCGCCTAGGCGGCCTAGGCAGATTTATGTAAATTTATTACATATCTTGTAAATAAGTGCCTATTTACACTTAAAAAAAAAATTATACTTCTATGGATAATAAAATTAAGATAAAAATGCAAATTAGGTACACCATTTCCATAAGTATTGGATGAACTTGTAGTAAATCCATCATTTGCAAATTAGGTATACCATTTCCTTAAGTATACCACCATGAAACCAAAAAAGAAAAAACACACAATTAATAAAAAATATATAAAAAAAACCGCCTAGGACCGCCTAGGTGCTGCCTAGCTCTCCGCCTAGGCCGCTTAGGTGCTGCCTAGCTTCCAGCCGATTTTTCCAAACGCCTAGCCCAAAATCAGGGTGGGGCACCACCGCCTAGCGCCTAGGCGGCCGCCTAGGCTGATTGTTAGAACAGTGAGTATTAAAGAAGGTAAAGTTATAAAGTAATTATCGTTTATGTCCTTTTATGGTAATCATTATTAGGGGGTGGGTTCAAAAAACCGAAAAAACCTGAAAACCAAACTGAAATGAAGCCGAAAAAAATCGAACCGAATCTAACTGGTTTGGTTTCGTTTTTTGAGGTCTGGAAACCGAACCGGACCGGAAAAAAAAAATCATATATGAATACTCAAAAACATGTTGGCATTAGGGTTTGAACCCCTTCCCTCTAAGTTGGGGATAGTTTCTTCAAGCCAACTTGATTGTGGGCTTTGTGTTGTTATAATTGTGCCAGTAGGTTATTTATAGGTTTCTTATATTTAATGCTTTATAATTACAAACCCTAATCATCTCACTCCCAGCTTTCACCTTTTCTCAAACACTCTCTGAAACACCCCAACCCGAAAGTTGAGGTAAATTTTTCTTTTCCCAAAAACTTTCGTTTACTTTTCACTTTTACCCCTTATCCTAATGAAATCCTAACCCTTAATCTAGATTTCCTTTTCTCCTAAACTGCCAAGTGGCAGTACCCTAACTCTCCCCCTTTCCTTTTCCCGAAACCCTCAGACACTCTTTCTCTCTTTCACTCTCAGTTCTCACTCTCTCTCTCTCTCTCCCGTTACTCTCTTTCGCAGCTCTTCCTCTCTCTCACTCACTGAGACCACGCACACACCCACACTCACAGCTGCTGGCGTGCGAGACCATCCTCATCACTGCACCTTGTCATCTTCTTCCCCTCTCGTCTTGGGAACGCGACAGCACGGGAGCAAGAAACTCCGGCGAACCCTTCCTCCATTTTCCAATCTGGTAAGTCTCGGATCTCTCCCTATCTGTGTCGATGTGACTCTGGGTTGTGATTCTGAGCTAAATCTACTCTTGTTTATCTAGTTTTGACCTCGGATTCAACACTGGTTAGGTACACCCATTTTGCCGGCGAACCCGAGAACGTTCAACGTATTTTCGGTCTCCTCCAAACGTTTTTTGACAATCCAAAGGTACCATTACTTTCCTCTCAACTTGTACTTCCGGTTCGTACCTAGATCGGAGTCTAGGACCTATGATTTCAGACCACCGGAGCTGTAGCAGCTCCGGCCTTCTTCTTCGTCGAACCCAGGCCCTCCAGGTCGTTCTCAGTGACCACGGGCCTCCAGCCCGTTTAGTTTCAACCCAAAAACCCCAAAGGCCCTCGGGCTGTTTTCCTTGGGCTTCTGCCGAGCCCAACCCAAATCTTTTTCTTTTCTTTTTTTTTTTTTTTTTCATTTGTTTTAGTTAAGGGCCCTTTGGGCCGTTCCACTTAGCCCAGCCCGCGAAGGCTTTAGGTCTTTAGGCCTTTTCCTAATTAGTAGCAGGCCCTTGGCCTTAGGCCGGGCCCTAAACTCTAAACTAAAACCCTTAGCCCTTTGGGCTTCTCTAATTCAGGGCCTCTGGCCCGTGTCTGCTAAACCCAAAACCCTAAGGACCCAAACCCAAATCCAAACCCTAGGTCCGGATCCAAACCCAAACCGGGTTTGCCCCGTTTGACGACCCTTTGACTGGGTCCGACCCGGACCCGTTGACTCTGACCCGTTGACCGTTGACTGTCGGTCAACGTTGACTTTGATCGTTGACTTTTTTCAATTTTCTTCGGGACTTCTCTTAAGCTAATTTCGACGTCCTGAACACATCTGTGGAGTCCGTTTTCTGAAATTCTACTGTTTGGGCATAGTTTAAATAATTGCATATTCTTGTGTTTAGGTGAAGCTCTTCGTAGTATGGAGGATCGATGAATTTATGCTACGAAGTTGTATTTTAGAAACATGTTTTATGCGTACCTAGTGAACACCATGCCGCCAGGTGCGAGGACTTGTAGTTGGCAGAGGCCTGGAGAAATAATCTCTAGCGGAAGGCTGAGGGACCACGGAGACTGGCATCGGGCCGGGAGGGAGTTATCTCATGGTGAAGGCCATAGAGATTTAGGTGCAGGCCGTCGGAAGTTATTATTATTCGGTGATACTCACTAGCAGCACAACTATATATGATTGATGTTATGCTTTCTGATATGATTTCTGAGATTAATTTGCAGACAGATATATGAATTGTTTTATGGCATGCTAGAGGTTTTGAAAAACCTATCACTTATTATGCTAGTAGTTTTCATTATTAAACTGTGGGGGTTAGTATGTTCATAACTGTTTTCGTACTACATATATAAACTTGGTCCACTCACCCTTGTTTTGCGGCCCCATTCAGGTTATAGGAACGAGGATTACGACATATCTTACGAGGCATTCCCCTACCAGTAGTTGTGCACCTTTTGCTTGCGTGACATCTTGTAATAGTCCTTTTATTGTAATCTATAGTTAGAACATGCTCTGTGCACTTTAGCCACATTAATATGCTCTGTGCACTTTAGCCACATTCTTGAATATTGTTTATTTCCTTTAAACTTCTTTGTTTTATTCATGCATATTTTCTCCTAATCACTATTCTTTTAATCAATTAATGGCTTACGTCACCCTCGGGTGTCGGCCAGCACGTGTCTATCCTGATATTCAGAGAATATCAGGGTCGGGGCGTGTCACTCTCTCTGTTCCCTAAAAGAAAGAAAAAAGAAACAGTTTCTTTCTCCCCTCGCCGCTGCTTCCTTTCTACCTTTGCTTCCTCAGTCTCTCTCTCTCTCTCTCTCTCTCTCTCTCTCTCTCTCTCTCTCTCTCTCTCTCTCTCTCTTCCTCCAAATCACTCTCTCTCCAGTCATCTACTGTCCTCCTCACGGATTTCTTCTTCCAAACCATGATTTTCCCTCGCCTCTTTCGAATCAGAACCCCCACCAAATTGGAAGATTCTAATCCGGGTTTTCCGATCTCTCACAGGTAATTTTCGAATCAAAATGAATATGATTTATAATTTTATATTGTGAATTTCTAAATTAAAATAGGTTTTTTCTTTTAATTATTTTGTTGGGATTTTGCATATTATAATCTTCCAATTTGGCAGCAAATGCATAAGTGTTGCCATGGCTGACGAAATATTTGGGACTAAAAACAAACCCCCAAGGTAAAAATCTCTCATGGCTGCTATTTAGTTCTATTGGGTTTATTTTCATGGAAAAATCAAAGAATTAACACATACATGTGTTTCCTCTGCGAGAGTCGGATCCACAACAAGAAAGACGCACCTGACACCCAATAATGTTAGATCCATGGCATTTGTGGCACGTTTACTAATCCATAATCAGATTGAGAGGAATTGAATTGAGGAAGAATTGAATTGAGGAGGAATTGGAATGAGGTGAAATCATAATCAGATTCCTATTGAAGTTGTTTACTAAAATTGTATGGAATCAGAGTGCAAATGATGCATATTCTATATTAGTTGTTTACAAATTCACATGAATTGGAATCAAAACCACTTTGATTGCTAAAATACCCTTGTACAAAACAGATATAAAACCGATTCAACGGTTCAAAGGGTATAATATCGACGGAATGCACAAAACCCAGAAATAAAAAATGCAAAATATTGTAATCAGAGCAAGAGAAATAACAAATCAGGGATGATGGAGCTTACAAGATTGGAGGTAAGAGTTGAAAATTCGTTTGAAGGGAGAAAACCCATTTGCCGAAGCTGTGATTGGAGGGCTATGGAGTGAGAATTGACGTTGATGTTTCGGTTGGAATCTGAAACCTGAAGGTGCTGTGTTACCGGAGACGAAGGAAGGAGATAAGGGTATATTGGGTAGAAAAAATTGATTCCGGGTTGAGGGCTTTCTTCCGGAATCCAAATACCACCTATTGGTTGGTAATCCGATTCCAGGCAAATCAGGGATCTGATTCCCTATTTTTGATGGGCCCCAGATACAATTTTATTCCTCAAGCGTTAATAAACACATGAATCACTTGGAAGGAATGCAATTCCCATTCTTCAGTGCTCAACGTTGCAGATTTGTTCCAGATTTTAAAAAAAAATTATGGAAAAAACCGAATCGGACTGAAACCAAATCGAAAAAAAATTGAACCGAACCGAACCGAACAGAAAGACCTAATCATTATTGTTTATGCTTTTGTTTGCTGCACAATTTGGCATAAAAATAGGCAACAAAAAAAGTTTGGAATTTTAATGGACTTTAAATTTATAAATTTAAATCCATGGGTAGTCAATCAATTTTTTCTAAAAGTCCACCCAAATCTAGGTGTAGTGACAATTACTAAATATTTGCTAGGATTTCAATAAATGGAGGACTTTGATGGATTTGAAAGTGGTGTTACAAATAGAAATTGCCATGAAGAATCCTATCCTCCGCCTTAGATTTCTTTTCACACAGAAGAAACTTGTCAACCTCTTCGTTTCAGCTCTACCTTCCTCATATCTCAACGTTCTCTTCAACTTCATTTTCATCCTCATCTATCATGGATTTTTTATTTTTTTTTTATTTGCAAGTTCTAATTGTAAACACATATTATGAATTGCAAGTTTGAATTTCTGGGGCCTTTCCATTTTCATAACTTAAAAGAAAGAATAAAAAAAATCTCAAATCCCTAATTCAATATTTCATCAAAATTCATCATAGATTCTTGAAAACAAAGGTACGAAATTTAAGGGACATCCACAGTGGCCATGATTGCTGTATAACCGCAATTCAAGCTACACAAGTTGGAAAATCTCAATGCTCTAAACCCTAGTTGATTAAAACACCTCCATCCAAAAAAATGAGAGTACAGAAATTTAATCACTATTTGATAGTGCCGGCCTCAAATGTTCCAAATTTTGAACAAATTAATTAATTACAGGGCTTAACCCATATATTTATACAAATCTGGTTAAAGAAAAAAATTCGATAAATAAAAATAGGAAGCAGAATAAAAGGATATAAATCTCTAACTTTTAATCACATTAATAACATCATTTGTGATTCTTATTTTCAGAGGAGGTGTATTCAATTAAGATTCTGATGGATTTTATTTCTTTTAATGAATCTAGGGTATTCAATCAGAATTTTAAGTGATTCTTTGAAATTCAATTTGTATTAAAATCCTTAGAAATTGGGTGTATTCAATTAGGATTTTAAAGAAGTTTATAATATTCCAAGTGTATTCAATTGGAATTTAATTTTAAAGAATTTGAAAAAGTTGAGGAATTAGAAAGAATTAAAGAGATTTCGTAATGTATTTTAAGCATCCATAAATCTCACATCTTCCCATAAGATTTTGAGGGAATTGAATCAAAATTTTACTTAGAATCTTAAAAATCAATTAAACTCTATAATAATCCATTGATTTATAAATCTATTAAATTCTCTCAAATTCACAATTGAATACACCCCTGAATTTCAATTGAGAAACCCTATTGAAAGTTGGAGAGGTTAATCTCACCCACATAATTTCATTAAAAATGATCCTACGGCTTTGCGTGTGAATCTCAAATTTTTCAAAATCCTAGGAAATCCAAGAAAGAATCTATACAAATCCATAGAAATCGATAATAGAAATTCATATAAATATGTCAAAATCTATATAAAATTGTAGATTCTATTAAAAACCTTTAAAATCCGTCACCTAAAGAGTATTAAATATTGCATTCCAACGTTTTTTGCACAAAAAGATTAGAATAGTAAAAGATAAATGATTCTTCGCTCCCAAGTATAAATCTAACTTATGATAGACACCACTCTGAACTCTTTCTCTTCCCCACTAAACTAGCCAGACTCAATCTTCCCAGTCCTCCCTATTACTCTCACTGAAATCAAATTTCTTCTCTCTTCTCTTCTTCTTCATCGTGTTCCCGTGCAGAGAATGGCAGGAGAAGAAGGCCACGCAATAGGGATTGATCTGGGGACAACATACTCGTGTGTCGCAGTGTGGGAGCACGACCATGTTGAAATCATATAGTGAATGATCAGGGTAACAGGACCACTCCATCTTGTGTTGCCTTCACTAAGACTGAGCGATTTGTAGGTGATTCAGCCATCAACCCCCACAAACTCCATTTTTGGTTAGCTCCTCGTTTATATACTACTAATTTAACAGTATTTTCAGAGTAGGTTCATGAAAAATGCTTATATGCTTATTTCTTATGGTCGTGTTCATAAAATATTATTATTTAACACAACAAAAAGCAATAAGTATAAACATTATGAAGTTGAATTAAAACTATCGTTGCAGTATCACACTTTTGATTAAACCAAATAAGTCATTATTTTGTTTTTGATAAATGACCTATTGCTTTTCAGCTTCTTTCTAGGAATGATTGTTAAATTATTCACTTATTTGCAGATGCAAAGAGGTTAATTGGTAGGAGATTTAATGATGCCACAGTTCAAAGTGATTTGAAGCTCTGGCCATTTAAAGTCACTGAAGGTCCTGGCGGCAAGCCCTTGATTGTGGTCACCCACGAGGGACAAGAAAAACAGTTTGCTGCCGAAGAAATTTCAGCCATGATTCTAGCGAAAATGCAGGAGACTGCTGAGGCCTACCTCAACTCCACTGTGAAGAATGCAGTTATCACTGTCCCTGCGTACTTCAATGATTCACAACGTCAGGCTACGAAAAATGCTGGCAACACTGCTGGCCTAAATGTGATGCGCATCATCAACGAACCAACTGCTGCAGCAATTACTTATGGCATTGACAAGAAGGCTGGTTGGAAAAGCAAGAGAAATGTGATGATATTTGATTTAGGTGGTGGTACTTTAGATGTTTCACTACTTACCATAGGTGATGGTGTGTTTGAAGTGAAGGCCACGGCTGGAGACACTCACATTGGAGGAGAAGACTTCGATAACAAAATGGTCGACTTTTGTGGAAACTCTAAAGCACTGAGAAGGTTAAGAAACTCATGTGAGAAGACAAAGAGGAGGCTTTCATATACTTCTGCCACTGACATTGAAATTGACTGCTTGGATCAGGGTACTGATTTCTATACAACTATTACACGTGCCAAATTTGAGGAACTGAATATGGGTTTCTTTAACAAGTGCATGGAGCCAGTCGAGAAGTGTTTGAAGGATGCCAATATGGAAGTAAGCAGTGTCCATGATGTTGTACTTGCCGGTGGATCTTCTAGAATTCCCAAAGTGCAACAACTATTGCAGGATGTGTTCAAGGGGAAGCAGCTGTGCAAGAGCATCAATCCGGATGAGGCTGTGGCGTATGGTGCCGCTGTTCAAGCTGCAGTCTTGAGTAGACTTGAAAACGGGTTGGGTTTATTGGGTTTTGGGTCGGGTTCAATCCGACCCGTTACGTTAACGGGTCATCCGAATCCGACCCGTTAAGATAACGGGTCACCCGTTTCATCCGTTAACAATTATTATTTTTTTTTTTTTTGCATAAAGTCTATTTTTTGTTGTTAAGATTTTATTGAAATTACTAAAATATCCTCCACTAACGGGTGCTAACGGGTCTAACGAGTGCTAACGGGTCTAACGGGTTTAACGGGTTGATCCAAAGTGACCCGTTATTTAACGGGTTGTTAACGGGTCCACCCATTAGTGACCCGACCCGTTAAGCATCCACCCAAATACTAATATTAACGGGTCGGGTTAACGGATCGGGTCGGGTCCAATATGGCAGGTCGTAGTCTTGAGTGGGAATGAGAATGGGAAGCTTCAGGACTATTCTCTCTTGGATGTCACGCCTCTGTCACTGGGTGTTGAGACTGAGGAAGAGTATTGTGAGACATTCATGTGGGTTGTGATCCCAAGAAACAGCAGTATTCCCATCAAGAGGAACATAACTATAGTTACTCTCTATGACAATTAAGTGTACATCGATTTCTGCATTATGAGGGTGAGAGTACAAACACCAAAAATAATAATTTGCTGGGTCAATCTACGATCAATGGTATTCCTCCAGCTCCAAAGGGCACTGCTGAATTCGATGTTTGTTTCAGTATTGATGCCAACGGTATTCTAAGTGTCTCTGCTGAGGATAAGTCTACCGGCCAGAGGAAAGGGATTACAATCATGATCAAGTGATAAAGACATAAGGAGCTCTGAAGGACTTTGGGCGGTGAACTAATTAAGAAGCCTAGTCCTAGAACTGAACTAGGGCATATATTATAAAATCAGCTTTACGTTTTAATTTTTGTAGGAGTCGTTTTATCTTTACCGGAATATAAACGTTGGACAAAGTTTCAGTTGAAAGATGGAAGCTGGTACTCAGGAGAAATATATATGAACTAGTGAACTTTGGGCCCTTTCGATATCTTTATGTGATTTTTTTGACCTTGCTTTTGATGCCTCTTTATGGAAACTAGTTCACATTCTTCATAAGAAAACATGGGATGCAAACGATTGCATAACATAAACACAGCTGCAAACAGAGTTATTAGTTTTCACAGTTTCACTGACCAAATTGGAGTTATTCTTGTTGGGAGTATCAATCTCACATTTAGGAAATAAGAGACCTTCCATGTGCTTATAAGTAATTGAACAATTCTCGCATGCTATAGACTGAAATATCTTGTATTAGCCAAATTTCCCGTCTCACCGGGTTTTCCATATTTTTATGTTTGCTTAAGTCCTAATATTGACTTCAATCTAAGTTTTTATTTGTCTTTTAATAAGACTGGTCTTTACCTGAATTATGGCTCACGCATACATGAATAGCACATTGGATTCAAGGGGAAACATAATTTCTTTGAGGATGTTCCCAACTTAAAAACTTTGCTTTATCATTGTATAGTTTATACATGGCAGTTGAATAGTAAAGACGATTGCAAAACTTAATTATTAGTAGAATACTTACTTCGTACTCTCACTCGTGCTGAGCATCTCTGTTAATGTGTTATTTCTTATGATCATGCATCCTCCTGGTTCTTACTTATAAATCTGTTCTTTGACATACTCACTAGTAAATACAAATGATCATGCTTATACATGTCTATGGTATGTGATTGATTCCTCTACATACTTTTTTTTTTGTTAACTAGGAATCCATTCCAAGGCACAGAGGCCAAAGGGGAGAAACAAGAAAGCCTAAACAAGGCAAACAACCAACAACGGGAAAGAAACACAAGCAAAGAGAGGGGCTACAATAAGACACTCCAACCAAGTGGAAGTGTCACCCCCAACTAAGCCAATCAAAACTAATGAGGACAAGGGAGACCATCGTTGTTTAATACAAATACCAGCGAAGATGGGGGCCTATCAACCCAAACAACATCGCACATCTCCGTACAATCCCGCGACGATAGCGAATCCGCCGCCTGATTGGCTGATCTTGGAACCCAAGACCAGCAACAGTTCTGGAAGACACAGCCAAGTTGAAGAGCACGAGCTAACAAAGGAAATGCCTCCCAACTGCCATTTTCAAGAGAATCCTTGAGGCAAGAAACCGCCTCACGAGAGTCCGACTCCAGAATCACATTAGACAACCCCAATGAGGCACTCAAATCGCAGCCATGCACAAGGGCCAAGGCTTCCGTGGCAAGCACATTTGGGGCCGAAATATTGTATCTCACAGCAGCCAGAAATTGAGCCCCTCGTCTCTCACCACAACGCCCACAAACCCCGTCTTCAATACCTTGGACCAGCTTGCGTCAACATTGATCTTAATAAAAGAGGAAGGAGGAGGAGACCAGCGCGGAGGCAGGGTGGGGATTGAGTCGCCCACGGGACTAGGATTCCCAGCGGCGCTCGCAAGCAGCCCAGCGTCCCCATCATTTCTTAATGCAGCAAGGAAGCCTCCCACAACATTAGAAATTGTGAAAACCACATTGGAATGGATTATGCGCCCATGATTGAACACAAAGTCACAACGCGCCTTCCAAATAAACCAACATGTAAAGGCAACGTTTGTTTGCACCCACCCCCAACCATCAACAGCGTCCGAATGAGGGATAAGGAACGCCTGCAACCAACAAGACCACAAGGAAATAGTAGACCTGTTAACTTTGTAATTTAAAACCCCTCCAAACCAGACAGCTTGAACCCACGGGCATAGGAGGAACAAATGCTCAATGGTTTCCTCCTCACAAAGACAAATAGGGCAAATAGGGGAAGAAGATGATCGACGCTTGAAGAGAATAGCATTAGTAGCTAGGGCGCAATGAAGAGAGCTCCATAAAAAATGTCGGATCTTATGTGGAATCTCAACCATCCAGATACATTTCCATAACTCCACCGGCACCAGGCGAACAAGAGGGAGACGAGAGTCTCTAACATTTAAAGACCTCTGTTGAAGCCAACGGTACCCAGATTTCACCAAGAACCTCCCATTCTTAGTTGCAGCCCAAATGAAGCGGTCACTCCTGCTCAAATCCCCAATAGGTAGTTGCGTTATAGCATCCTGCTCAGAAGCCGAAAGGAAGTTGTGAAGAAAGGAGATATCCCATTGCCTAGTCACAGGATTAATAAGAGAGCTAACCCGAAGATTTTTTGTGACCTCCACATGACCAAGCGGAGTGGGATGGCCCAAGGGGAGGGAGGGTAACCACCGATCCACCCAAACTCTAACATCCAACCCACTCATAATTTGCACTGAGAACCATAACGGGCTTTAAGAACTCTAGCCCAAAGCGAGGACGGATCACACAAAATACGCCAGCATTGCTTCGCTAATAAAGCATCATTAAACTCCTTGAAATTGCGGAAGCCCAGACCACCCAAGTGTTTGGGAAGACCCAAGACCTCCTTAGACACCCATTGTATCTTTCTGTTACCTCCATTGTTCCCCCACCAGAAGTTGGCCACCAACGCATCCAGTTCCTCACAAACCAGAGTCGGGAATTTAAAGATACTCATAGGATAAGCCGGGATAGCCTGAGCAACCGCCTTAATTAAAACCTCCTTCCCCGCCTTAGAGAGGGTGTTTTGCTTCCAACCTTGAAGTTTCCCGGCGATTCTCCCCATCACATAAGCTAATCCTCTCCTCTTAGATCGTCCCCATAACGCCGGGACACCAAGATACGTGCCTGGGTTATCCACCACCGACATGCCAAGGATATTGCCCAACTCCTCGGATACCGAGGCCGGAGTATTCGCTCCAAAAAACACGCTAGATTTCTGTATGTTTACATCTTGCCCCGAGGCCTCACAGTAGCTGCGAAGAAGCTTGACCAGATTAGAACAATTCTTCACATTTGCCCTCAAGAATATCAACGTGTCATCGGCAAAAAATATATGAGATAGGACCGGTCTAGAGACTCCCAACCGAATCCCATCCAAGCTCTTATTCTCAACCGCAACTTGGATCAGCCTCGAGAAGACTTCTCCAACCTGCTTGCCCATTTAGAATGATGGCAAACCTGACGGAGGTCACACAACCCATGATAATCTTTCTCCACTGACAACAAAAGCCTATCCTTTCCATTGTCGCATCCAGAAAATCCCATTCCACCCTGTCATAGGCTTTCTGCATATCAATTTTGACCCCCAATTCAAACTTATTTTTCGACTTTCTACCTTTCAGGTAATGAAAAAGCTCATGGGCAATTCCAATGTTATCTTGGATTTGTCTCCCAGCCACGAACGCGTTTTGTGAAAGGGAAATAATAAGAGGCAAAATAGCTTTGAATCTGTTAGCTAACACTTTTGATAGAACCTTATAAGAAATTACATAAACTTATAGGCCTAAAATGAGACATAGTCTTCGGGTTTTGAACCTTTGGGATTAGGACAATGTGAGTACTATTAAGCAAGTTCGGGCAAACCTCCCCCTGAATAAAAGCTCGGACAAGATGGTTGATATCACACATCAGGATCTCCCAGAAAGAGTGGTAGAAAATGCCTTGAAAACCATCTGGGCCAGGAGCTTTTAAACCTCCCATTTTTAGGGCAGCATCCTTAACTTCCTCCAAAGAAACAGGAGCCATGAGGGCCGAGTTCATCTCCTTCGTCACTCCCGGGGTAACACAGTCCAGCAGATTTCCCCACTCTCGGTCTCTCCCAGACTTGAATAACGTGAAGAAGTGATCATCCACCAGCTGACGAATACGCCTTGGGTTCTCCACCCAATTATCATCACCATCCTTCAGCTTCAAAACCGAGTTCCTTCTGCACAGTTGTAGAGTGGATTGGTGGAAGAACATAGTGTTTGCGTCTCCCTCCCTCAACCATTTCACTCTTGATCTTTGTTGCCAGAAACTTTCCTCCTGGGCCCATAACGTATCAAGAAGTCTGGACTTCTCCTTAATTTCTTCTACATTCTGTCTCCAACTAAATTGAAGCTGCCCTAGTTGATCGAGTAAAGCCTCAATCTGCCTTCCTCTTTTTTTAAATTTGTTTCTGCTCCATCGGATCAGCTGCGAGCGACAATCGTCAATTTTCTTAACCCAGCACCTCTGAGAGCAACTCCACCCGGAGCAGTTGCTCGGGGGAGAGTCCCTTCAAAGAGCCCGAGGGCCAGTCACTCCAAGTCCAGCCGTGCAGAAGCCCGAGCAGCAGTGAGGCCCGAGCAGAGGGGCGGTGGGTAACTCACGGGCCTGTGGCCCGAGGCCCTCAGAATATTTTATTTTTTTTGTGTCAGGCGCGTGCCCCTCACTCGCGAGTGGGGGCGCGTTGCCGACCAAAAGTCAGAAAAAAAAAAAAACTTTTCAGGTCTGTCAGTGACCGTTGGGAAGCCACGTGGCTTCCCACGATCCGTTCGATCCTTCCCCCTTTAAATCAAAGCCGTCCGATCTAAAAAAAAAATAGTTTTATAATTAAGAAAAGTTACCGTTGTGACACGTGGCACAATCTGGAGTGTTGGAATTTAAATTTTTTTAAATCCAACGGCAGAGATTAATTATTTGAATAAAAATTAAAAAAAAATGTAAAAAATCAGAAAAAAATTGTAAAAATTCTGCAAAAAATTCTGAAATAATTTATAAAAAATTCTTTTTACTTTTCTATAAATACCACTTCTTCTCCATCTACCTTACACCACAATTTCATATTTTCTCAACTACTTTCAATCAAATTCATATCTTTCTCTCAAAGTTTCAATCCAATTTTTTTCCACAAAATGACTACTGATTCAGGTGCTCATTGGTCGCTTCTTGAAGATGTTGCGTTGTGCAATAGCTGGTATGAAGTTACTCATAATTCCGTTACGGGTAATGAGATGCATTTGCGAGAAATGTGGAGTTTCATACATACCAAATTTCTTGAGCAAATGGGTGGGACAAGAACCAAAGAATCGGTGGCCAGTCGTTGGAAATTACTTAGCCATTCATTTAGTACGTGGAGAGACGCCTTGGCACAAGCTAGTAGTAATCTTCGAAGTGGGCAAAATTATGCGGATGAGGTAAGAATATATTTGTTTGTATTATTATTTGTGACCTAATAATTTCATTATTATTATTTGTTTGTAATATTTAGTTGTTACCTAATAATTTCATTATTATTATTTGTTTGTAATATTTATTTGTTACATAATAATTTCATTATTATTATTTGTTTGTAATATTTAGTTGTGACCTAATAATTTCATTATTATTATTTGTTTGTAATATTTATTTGTGACCTAATAATTTCATTATTATTATTTGTTTGTAATATTTAGTTGTGACCTAATAATTTCATTATTATTATTTGTTTGTAATATTTAGTTGTTACCTAATAATTTCATTATTATTATTTGTTACCTAATAATTCCATTATTATTATTCGTTTGTAGCAACTTCAAGCACAAGCATGGTATGCTTCCAAAATCAAAGCAAAACAAAAATCATTCAACCGGTGGGAATGTTGGAATATTGTTAAAGATTCTCCTAAATTCAAAGTTGTGCCTGTTGGTCCAGAAGTATACATGAACAACACCCCTCTACACAGCACCCCTATACACAGCACCCCTCCACACTCTACACCCGATCATGGGTCCAATGTTCATGAAGAAGATGGAGAAGAAGTTCCTAAAACGCCGATTCCTGAACAAGCGTCGAGGTCAACCCGTTATCCAATTAGGCCTCAAGGTAAGAAGGCTTCAAAGAGGAAAGGGAGTGCTTCCAAAAATAATTATGGAAAGTACATGCAAGAACTTGCTCGTCAAGGTGAATTGACGTTGGCACGGGAAATGGCGAAATATGAGGCTGATAAGGCTAGAGATGAGGCAAAAGCTGCAGCTATTCAACAAGCATTTGAAGCTGAACAGAGGGAAAGAGAGCTACTTAGGCAAGAAAGGGAGTTGGTTAGAGAAGAAATAAAGGCACAACGAGATCGTGACATTATGAACACGCCTTTAGAAGGGATGTCTCCAGATTCTAAATATTTTTGGCGGTCGGAGAAGAAGGATGTGGTGCAAAGGAGGCGTGCAAGAGAAGCCAGATCAAGAGGAGATGGTCCTAGCACAACAAGACAAGATCATCCTAACACCACAAATTGGTTAAGTGATGATGAATAGTCGCCTTTGGGTTGTAATTTATTATTTATGTTGTAATCGGAGCCCATAATTTTCCAATCACTTTGGGTTGTAATTTATTATTTACGTTGTTTCCAATTTATTAAAGTTAGTACTTTATTTAAAGTGAGAGTACATTTATTTAATTTCGTAATATATTTATACTAATAATAGAATAAAAAAACACACCAAATGGAATTAAAAAACACACCAAATGGAATTAAAAAACACACCAAATGAAATTACATAAACACACCAAATAAAATTACATAAACACACCAAATAAAATTACATAAACATACCAAATAAAATTAAATAAACATACCAAATAAACTCACTACAAAAAAACACACCAAATACAAACAAACACACTAAATAAACTTAAGTATCTTCAGCTTGTTTCAATGCCCACTAGTGCTCTATCAAGTCAATTTGCCGAGCATTGTGCATAGATGTCCTTTGAAGTGCAGTATATCGTGCAATGACCCTTTCATTGTAACGTCCATCCCCTAATGGCTCGTGTTGCACGGGTTCATCGGTGGCATCATGGGCACAATATATCCGTGTTCTTGAATTGTTCATAGTGTCTGGCTCTGGCTCATATTCATCAACCGCATCATAATCGTACTCATCTTCCACAATCATGTTGTGAAGAATGATGCACGTCATCATGATGGATCGAAGTGACTCTACATCGAACATTCTGGCAGCACCCCTGACGATCGCCCAACGAGCTTGAAGGATACCAAAACAACGCTCCACATCCTTCCTGCACCCCTCTTGACAGCTTGCAAAGTGTTTTTCCTTTGCACTTCGCGGACGTGGCACTGTTTTGACAAATGTTTCCCACCGTGGGTAAATGCCGTCAGCTAGGTAGTATGCCCGTCGTACCTACGTCCATTGACGACGTACGTGACTTTTGGTGCCTTTCCTTGCAGGACGTCGTTGAACACTGGGGATTGAGCAAGGACGTTGAGATCATTTTGAGCCCCCGGAACCCCGAAAAAGGTGTGCCATATCCATGTATCAAAAGATGCCACTGCCTCCAAAATGATAGATTTTGCTCCTTTTCTGTCCCCATATGCGCCCTGCCATGCACTTGGACAGTTTTTCCACGTCCAGTGCATACAATCGATGCTTCCTATCATCCCAGGAAAACCTCGCATCTCGCCCTTCTTCAGAAGCCTTTGCAAGTCCTCGTGAGTAGGTTTTCGGAGGTACTCTGCGGTGTACAAAGATTCGACTGCTCCGCAAAACCTCATCAGGGCCTCAAGAATGGTTGATTTCCCCATCCTCGCTATCTCATCCACTTGGTCTGCAGATGCTCCATACGCAAGCATCCGCAACGCAGCAGTGATTTTTTGCTCAGGCAGGAGACCCATAGCACCACAACAATCCTTCTTTTGAACAAAGTAAGAATCATGGTTGCAAACATCAGTCATGATTCTGTTGAACAAATGTCGTTCCATTCTAAAACGACGTCTGAAGTACGTATCAGGAAATGCACTGTTATGGACAAAGTAATCGTCCAACAGCTCTTCACCCCGTCGTTGCCTGCTTCTATCAAGGTTTCCGAAACGGCTGGGCCTGCATATCTGAGCAAAAGCTTGGTTGACTCGACGAGAATGTGAGGCTCTGGCCATTCTTGCTTTGTCGTCTCTCCTTGTACGCTCATCATCCTCTTCCATCTCATTTTGGGCTATCCGAAGGTTGAACATTCCTTCAGATTGGTTAAACAATTCTTCCTCTTGCTGATCGAGTTCCCACATCATCCTTGATGAAGAAGAAGACATTGTAAAAGGATGGATGGTGAAGAAGAAGCAGAAACTATGAATAATGAGATAGAGATGTTGAGAAAATTGGTGTGGGATTTGTGAGGATGGGGGGTGGATTATATGGACAATTCAGAAACAATTGGATTGTAGATAGGGCCACGTGGCATGCCGTCATTCGTTAAAAATCTGATCGAAATCTATCCTCAAAGATTCTGAAAAGATAACGACACGTGGCACGATCGTATTGGATAAAAATCTTATCGAAATCGATCTCCAATAATTATCTTTTCGGATAAATGACACGTGGCGCAATTTCGAACGAGTTAAAATCTGATCGAAATCTATCGTCAAAGATTCTGAAAAGATAACGACATGTGGCACGATCGTATTGGATAAAAATCTTATCGAAATCCTTCGCTAAATAATTGTTTTTTTTTAAATGACACGTGGCGCAACGAGAACGATTTAAAAATTCTTATCCGAATTTACAAATAATTTTATTTTGTATTATTTAAACAAACAAAAAAAACTAATATTTTAATTGCTTATTGCCTGGGGGAAGGGCTCCATGGGTGGAGATGCAAATGACAATTACTGTTCATTTATGGCAGTTACTATTCATTTAAGGCAGTTACTGTTCATTAGGGTGGATTGCATAGTGAGTTGCCTGGGGGGAAGGCTCCATGGGTGAAGTTGCTCTGAAGATCCCCCACATTTTGCTGAGCCCAGCAGTTTCTCACCAAGTTTCGGCACTCCTCCTCATTAGCCCAAAAAGCTTCAAACCGAAATAAACTCCTTCCCCTCCTAACAACCAAATCAGATTTAATGATAATAGGACAGTGATCAGATCCCACAACAGTACCATGAAGCGCCAAAGAGTTAGGCCAAATATCCAACCAAAGTTTATTAACCAAGCCTCGGTCAAGACGCTCCTCGTTAATTTCCTGAATAACAACCGAATGCAAGTCATCCCCCAACTGTTGCATTCTTAAATTTTTTGGAAGTGAAAGACGCCCAGTTGTTTGTCCCCATAGAGAATTAATAATGCTCCGTGGAAGAATCCAACTCGACTGCCTACTTGTCTCCGACCCTTCTCCACAGATCCCCAAAGCACGGGATTTTCTGTTCCATTTCTTTTTCACGTGGGACTGAGAGACTTTGTCTTTATCCTTGCCTGTTCTCAGCGCTAAGCTGGCATCTAAAGCAATCTCATGTGCGCCAGTGATAGGGGGTGAATTATTTATCATAAAAGAGGTTGACTCTCACGCTATGCCTGCTTTCCTTCGAGCTCCTCTTTCAACTGGCATAGATATAGGATGCACCACCATCTCCCTTACCGTAGGCGCCTTAGTCCACTCTCCATATCCCGCTGTCCCACCTCCGTAAGAATCAAAAGAACATTCAACGTTGATATGACATAGACGGCCACATCTGAAGCAGAAATCTTGAAGCCTCTCATACCGGAACTCCACCCAAGTGTCCCTATTATTCGCCCTTCGTAACCAGCATCCAGTCACTAAAGGCTTTGCCGAGTTGATTGCAAGTCGAACCCTCAGGAACCCACGGGCCATAGCCGGGTCCTCCATTTTCATAAAGACTCCAACTTCTGCGGTTAAACGTTTAACATTTTCCACAGAAGTTAGGTTGGGAGGCACACCCCCTATTTGAACCCAAAACGGGACTTGTTCCAGCTTAGGTTGGGAGGCACACCCCCTATTTGAACCCAAAACGGGACTTGTTCCAGCTCCACTTCCTCCAAGGCAAGCTCAGAAGGCCATCTATGGATAGAGAAATTCTTCTTCATCACCCCCCATGGTACCTGATCCAGTATCTTCACAGCCACATTTTCATCTGGGACTATGATGATAAAAGTATTATCTTTTAGCCATTTGATCTCAATCTCCCCAAACTCCTTCCAAGCAGCTCTTAAGATGTTCCTAACTCCCCATCTGTTTAACACTTTGCTTGATAAAGCCGCACCAACCAATTTAACACCATGTTCCATTGCTGTCAGATCCATAGATTGTTCCAGGTGAACCACGAGCTCTTCCATGCCTTCCTAAGTCATGACGTTCCTCCTATGTTTCAAAACTTGGCTTGGTTGCACAATTGAGAACAAGAGAAACAGAGGGACAATCCTCTACATACTTTGATTCAAGCTCACTCTCCGGCCGAATGGTCGTGGAAGAAGTCATCGAGGGAGAAGATTTTTTCGGAGTAACTACCAAGATCTGTGCCAGATTTCAATGTGCTATTCCACTTCCAAAAGTAGAATCCCACCGATCTAACTAGCCATCTTTCAATCCTTACGGATGTCAATATGTGCTATTCCCTTTACTTTGTTAGATTTGTTTTCTAATTGTGGCACCAATTTTTAGATGCAAAGCGGTTAATTGGTAGAAGATTTAGTGAAGCATGCGTTCAAGATGATATGAAGTTATGGCCTTTCAAGGTCATTGAAGGTCCTGATAATAAGCCTAAGATTGTGGTCACTCACAGGGGCCAAAAGAAGCAGTTTGCTGCTGAAGAAATCTCATCAATGGTTTTGGGGAAGATGCGAGAGATTGCTGAGGCCTTCCTTGGGTCAGCTGTTAAGAATGCGGTCATCACAGTCCCTGCTTGCTTCAGTGACTCACAGCGTCAGGCTACAAAAAATGCAGGTCTCAGTGCCGGCTTAAAGGTTTTGCGTATCATCAATGAACCAACTGCTACAGCCATTGCTTATGGTCTTGACAAGAAGGCTGGCTGGTACCGCAAGAGAAATGTTACGATGTTTGATTTTGGTGGCGGTACTTTACATGTGTCACGAGTTACCATTAGTTGCGGTGTGTTTGATGTGAGCCACTGCTGGGGATACTCATCTTGGAGGTGAATTAATAATTAGGGTTTTTGAAATAATTAGGGTTTTAATCTTCCAAAAAAAAATTAATAATTAGGGTTTTTGAAATAATGACCTAATCCTTCATCTAACAAACAATGCAGAAAATCGATACACTCTGATAGAGATGCATCCTATCAGGGAAGGAACAAGATCTAAAAACAGGAGGGTCGAAAGCATGAATCATATAAGTAAAACATACAAATTTGGCAAACACTAGAAATTATGCCCGTGCGTTGCTGCGGGAGCATTGCTGCGGGATCGTTGCTACGGGATAGAAAATTATACAAAAGATTATGTTTAAAATATATAAAAGATGGTGTTACAAAAGATTAATGCTATTTACATTGAAAACGTTGAGTAGATTGTTATATCAAAAGTTCTGACCACATAGGTAGCCCATGCGGCTTTGGATCGATACTAGTACACTTACATACAAAAAATTATAAAATATTGTGTTGTTTCCCACTATTCAAATAGGTACATAATAGTTTGTCGATACCAGAGTTCAAATAACGTTTGATTCTTCAATGTTTCACCCATAAAATTCCAAATCTATAAATACAAAAACGCAGAACAAAGGAAAATTAACCATAAAACCATGTGCGTGGGCATGCTTCTCTGGCATCTTTTATCAAACAGGTGGTGGGCACTAAAGCATTCAATTCCGACATAATCGAGCTCACCTACACTTGTTTATCCATTGAACAAAAGATACACTATGAATGTAAATGTTGTTTTTAAACTCCAATCAGACGCGTAAAATTACACTCTTAACATGTTTCAGAAATTTTATTTCATCAAGTGATTTAAAAATTCAACAAATTGAACAAATCAGAACACAAAAGAAATATGAAAAATTATATTTAGAAGTGGAAGACAAATTTACGTTTTTAGGTGTTTGTGTTAACCCAAATGAAGGAATAAACATACCATCCCAGGAAACTCGTGCATCCTCTCAACGAAGCTTTGCTGGCTCTCTGTTTTCCTCGCCTGCAATTAAGAGTCTAGACACCCTAATTTACACTGGCGGAGGCACATGAGGACTAGAGTAGTCCTAGGCCTATCCTAACTTGAAAAAACAAGATTAGTATTATATCTATATCTATTACTTTGCAACCCTTCTCAACACTTAACACAAAAATCCAATCATTTATCTATCTTTTCATCCAAATCTCATCCCAAAATTAAGTATAATATTTCAAATGGTCGTTATCACAAACCAATGACATTAAATTAAAACCCATTATTCACTTTTAATTAAAAAAATCGTCTTTCACTCATGCACTGGCAGAGCTATTCCCCTATTCTTCTTGAATTTCATATATTTAGCCATTCCAAATCCCAAATGTATTGAATAAAGAACAATAAGGTTTGTGACACTCTATTATTCTCTATAAAATATTTGTTTCTATTCTATCCTACCTCCTCCTTGAGTTTTAGGGTTTGCAAAAATTTTAGTAATTTTCTCTATTGAGTTTAATAATACTTCAAGTAGAATAGATGACATCATGCAATGGTTTCAAAATATGAAATTTGTCGAGAATAATTATAATTACTATAAATAGATAAAATTATCTATGCATACGTTAATTTTGACTACTTAATTATTTGGATATATGTTATGATGCTTTGCATTAGTAAGTTTATAATATCTATTGGTTTAGTTTTCTTCTATACTTGTGCGAGGTCCCTCCTCCCAAAAAATTCTGGCTCCGCCATTGCTAATTTATCAGTAAACAAATAAACATCGTAAAAACCCCAAAATTACCCAATTGGAATAATGACTCTTCCAGAAAGTATTGGTCAACTTAAATTGCTGATTGAATTAGACATATATCATAATTCATTGAAAGATAATTAAGTTTGATCTAATCTTTTTTATGTGATATATATGTATTATCCTTATCGATATTGAAGACTTAAGAACCATAGCTTTGTAGGATACATTTTCAGACATTGTAGACTTATGAACCATACCTTTGCAGGATGCATCTTCAGAAGTCAAGCCTATGCATATGAATGTAAATCGTTAAATACATTTGTCCACCAGCGTCTTATGCAAATTTTAGATGTGTACTGAGATCTCTAGAACTGACAAAAGCTTGGGTGGCGTGTGATTCACTTTTCCATTGATAGAATATCATAAACCATAATTTGATCCCAATTAACGAAGAAGGAAACACAATCAATAACGGGTATTATACCTGTAATAGAATGACTTGTGCTGAGAGGGTGGTTGCCTCGATTTGAAGTCCATGCACCTTCCTCTCCAGCTCATTTGTACACCTCACTTTCCTCTTCTTCTACCTTGCAGCTGGTTGCCTATTAGCTAAAACCTTACAAAACAAAACAAAAAAAATAAAAAACATCAATTTCTCATTCAATCGAATAATATCCACACATAACACAAAAATTTAACACACACACACACACAAATAAATATAGAATTTAAAAAATCTTTCATTTCCCAACACAAACTTCAACCACAAGACTCTGTTAGATAGACAAAAAAAAAATATTCACAAAATTTAAGTAAATGTAATTTCTAGCAAAGACTTTGGAGAATAGAAAGGTCAGTTACCCCCAATTTAATTACAATAATTGCAAAATAATTCAATTTGCAAGCAATTTAATCTAAATCTTAGTAACATGAAAATCAAAAATCACTAATCGCACCCTTGCCAGCTGCCATTAATACTATGCTATATTAGCATATTTCAATCTTTTTACACATAACAAATATTACTAAGAAGATTGATTAAAGCTCAATGAGAATATGAAGAAGCACAAATATTCTGCGTATGTTTTATAATTCAAAAAGATTGCCTCTTGCATTAGGAAATTTAGCTCTATAGTCCAAACATAGTCTAGCATATTGAATTGAATAATTCTACTCACCACTCCTATCATACCTTCATATTTGAAATACACTTGAGGATGTTGACTTTCTATGAAATTGTTTTGTATACAATAATTATCCAATTACTGCCCGTACGTATTTAAGACCACCAATTCGGAAAAATCACTTAGGAAACAATATAGGCACCCAAACGTCCCATGACACACCATGACTGAATAACCTGCACAAATATCCCAATAAACCTGCAGATTAGTAGAAATAATAGAAGAGCGTTTGATGTTGGATGTTGAATGTCGAAAATACATAAAGAAAGCAGGTGGACGGGCATACATTGCCGAGGAGATCAACATCGCGATCAGATGGGGATCCATAGAATTCAAGCTATACGTGGGAATCAAGAGGATTGAAGCTGTCAGGCATAAAAGTTATTGATTAATGGAAATGGAAGTGTATACAAAATATAAGATAGATAAAAAGAAAGTCTACTCACTTTCTGCAGTAATTCTTAATGAGCTCAATGAACAATATTTCATAAGCAAGAATGTCATTAATTTTAGAAATATTGTTCCATCTCGAAGATACAGCTAGTCATTCGTGTACTCACAAATTCAGCCACCATTGCAATCATGTACGCCACACCTTTCATGCATTCCCACATGGTAAAAAATGTATAATTTTACTCATGAAATGCCAAGGAAATTACAATGCTTATAGTCTGGTGTAAGCAAACCTGATATACTACCACCGATGCATACAATCAGATTAAAAATGCTCATGAAAACTGTCAATACGATACTTGCAACAACCACAATTGGCCACAGAAGAATTGTCAAATCAGCAATAGGGATGCAAGCTATTTCAAGAAATGGACCTTCTTTAAGTAATCAGATCATGAATAGTCGATACCGGCTTTTAAGCAGCATATAGGGACTCTTTACAACAGCAATTGCAGTGTCAACAGAATATCCACGATTAGCCCCAACACACCAACTATATTACATGCGCTCTTTTAGGCAATGCTATTTCAAATGTTTATATTTGGCTACTACAACATAATTTGATGCAAGAAGCAAAACAATTTGAGTCACTAATTACAACACAATTACCTTATGGTTCGATTCAAATAATTGGAGAACCTAAGATCACCAAACAATTGGATAACCTCACACAATCCATGTGATATCTTTTCTTTTCATTTTGAAATACTTACAGCGACCTTTCACCACCTTATTCTACCCGTAAATACCAACTACAAAAACTTCATATCCTACAATGTGACCCACCTCTCCAAAATTTCCTCAATCCTAAATTTTTTTTTACCAGAAAATTTCAAATGGGGAAATCTCAATTTCTCAATCAAAGATTAAAAAGGGAAAAAGTAAAGTAAAAATATAAAAACACGGATTAAAAAAAAGGACAACACCTTTGAAACTATGGGATTACACAGTTCACCTTTATAGGAATCGTCGAATAAAAATCAAGGGCCAAATTTCTGTCACCCATTTGGAAATCCAATACATTCTTCATTTAGTCGGAGAAATTCAGCCCATAAACAATAAACCAAAAATGAAGTAGACAAAAACACTAAAACAAAAAAGGCTTCTGTAAAATTTAATAAAAAAAAGGGGGGTAAATTACATAGTAGCCCCTCAGGTTTAAAGTCTATTACAACCTCATACAACATCTTTAAAACATTTCACTTTCATACCTCACGTACTATTTTATTTCAAAATAATACATCCGTTACATTTTCCATCAATTGATCCGTTAAACGCTGACGTGGCTGCCACATTTGGCCACGTGGCTGCCAAATGTGTGCCACGTGGCAAAAATAATAATTTTTTAATTTAAAAAAAAATTGCCAAATGGAAACCCCCACCCCCGCGCGACCCTCCCCCACGACCCACCCCACCTAGAAACTCACATCCTTCCGCACCTACCCTCACACCCCCTCCCTCCCCACGGCCCACTTCACCCAGAACACCACCCACCCACCCTCGCACCCCCCTCCCCACGACCCACTTCACCCAAAACACCAACCCCCCACCCCCCCCCAAGAAAATCCCATAAATGTAACAGAAAATTATTAATTGGTAATTTGAAATGAACTGACGAATGAAAACGGTGGACGGCGGTGGCGGTGGGGACAAGAGACTTAACTGGGACCACCGAAGGGAATAGCCGAGGGACTGAGGCCGGTTACGATGAAGGGCGGAGACTGGATGTGGAGGATGACGAAGTGGCCGGCGGAGGTGGTGGAGTTGGGTGCAGAGGATCGGAGCTTGAGATTGTCGAGGGCCCAGTTCAAGGCGTTCATGCTCTCCTCGCTGCCATCAACAGCCACGATCACCCTCCCCATGACCCACTTCACCCAAAACACCAACCCCTCCGCGACCCTCCCTCCCTCCCCCACGACCCACCCCACCCAGAAACAGAAGATGGGGGATAAGGTTTCAGGTTTTTTTAAAAAAATTATTATTTTGCCACGTGGCACACATTTGGCAGCCACGTGGCACAAATGTGGCAGCCACGCCAGCGTTTAACGGATCAATGGATGGAAAATGTAACAGATGTATTATTTTGAAATAAAATAGTACGTGAGGTATGAAAGTGAAATGTTTTAAAGATGTTGTATGGGGTTGTAATAAACCTTAAACCTGAGGGGCTACTACGTAATTTACCCAAAAAAAAAAAACTGAAGAAAAAGAAAGGATCTCAAATCTGACAGACATACATACCTTGCATGTTATGAGTTTCATATGCAATGTTAAGGCCGGCCTTGATTCTTTCAGGAAAAAAGAATGCAAAAAACGATATGCAAGAGAATAACAAAGAAATTTCAAAATCAACAGGATTCAACACAACAATCTCAAGCATAAGTCTTCACCGCGTTCAGATCTCATCTTACTGAAGTGTTGCAATCCGCTGTCCGAAAGTGAAATTGCAGGTGCAAGCCCCTCGATTTTTGGCACCGCTGAAACACAGACAAATCTCAATACCATTGGATTATGAACCAAATGTAAAAATCGCTGGAGAAGAAAATGAACCTGTTTTATCACAGGACTCAACTCAACCATCTCAAACTACTGCTCCTCAGCTTCACAGACGCGAAGAAGCCTTCCAAATAGATCCAAATCCCAGACTCAGAGATAGACAAATATTTGGAAATTTTTTATACAACAACTCTCTCAAAATCTTAGTAAAATTGAGAACAGAAATTATGGCTTTTTATATTTGCACCCCACAAAATGTTGAATGCACCTGGATTAAAATTTAATATTAAATAATTTATTTATCCTACTATGCAATGGCAATTTTGATCCTATTAGGTTAGAAGAAAAAAAACATTCTAAATACACCACAAATCACTTTTAACGTATTATTTATCTTCTTCAACTATCAAAATCCCTCCGACCCTCCATTGTTGAACAAAACCCTAACCAATGAAACTACAAACATATTGATTGAGAAAAAATATTTTTGACGAATGAAACACGAAATCGATGTTTCGGAAGCTTCACATGAGGTAAGACCAAGGTATTAAATATCGGTAATATCGGAAATATCGGTAGTCCGAAAACACGGAAATATCGATGGAAATATCGGGATAATATCGATATCGATAAAATTTCCATGGAAACCACGGAAATTGTAAGAAAAACTTGGAAATTTTTATTGAAACTTTGCAGGATGTTTATTTAGTCAATTATCTATTAGTTTATCACAAAAAATTGGAAGGAAATGCATTGCATGATGGATTTAACTGATTTAAGTTGATTATATAGCGAGCTGGCAAACATTGTGAGTGTAGAAAATATATAGTAATTAATGAAAGAATTTTAAATACATCATAATAATTTATATATAATGAATTGGCTGTAAATAAATAAAATTAAGATATTTTCCTTTGTAGGCTTATGCTAAAATAAGAATATCATTAATTATTTATAGTATTATACTACTATTATTACAGAAGAAAATGGGCTGGAGATCACGACCACGTGGACCAAATCGGTCTCATCCATCATCAATCTCAACCTCATCCAACGGTCACACACACGTAGAAGAAAATGGGCTAGAGATCTCTGCTTGTTTCTCGACCACACACACGCACAGATCTCTCGAATCTCGATCACACACACGCACAGATCTCTCGGTCCTTCTCCTTCCCTCTCCTTGGCCTTGTTTCTTCTCCGGTACTCCCCCCCCATCTCTTCTCTGCAACACACCCAGACCACACACGCACAGACCACCCACACGCACAAACCCTCTCTCGATCTTTCTCCCTCATTCTCCTTGTTTCTTCTTCTCCCCCCCCATCTCTGCAAGATTCTTTCCCGGAGAAGCGGCTGTTGCTCACCCGACACGATCGCGACTCTCCTCTCTCTGCCAAGATCTGCGCCGGTGGTGATGGTCGCAGGCCGCCGCCGAGAGGTGAGAAAGGGCTCCGGCGCCACTGTGGTGGAGGTCACGGACTCACGGTGGGGTGGGTGTGGTGTGTCGAACTCAAACTCGATCCTTCTTCGGTTCTCTCTTCCCCCCCCCCCCCCCCCCCCAATCTTGATAGCAGATCTTGGCCTGTGGTTTCCTCCTCCCTTTCTCACTTCCCCCGGCGGCGACGACGACAATCCCGGCGATAATATCGCTAATATCGCGATATTTTTACGATATTATAATTTAACTAAAAAAAATATCGGGAGGTGAAAAAAACGATATTATCGGCGAAATATCGCCGATAATATCGATTTTTAAGACATTGGGTAAGACTTCATATTTTTTTTTTTATTGTTTTAGTGATTTTGACAACATCAATAATGATTTAATCTTACTTTTGCTGCGTTGTTCAAGCTTCTATGTTAGTATTCATCTTTTAGGGATTACATGAAGAATTAACACACCTAAAATTACCACCAAATATTAAAAACAGATAACATGGGTTTTAATGGTGAAATTGAAGACAACCCACATATGCTTTAAATCCTAGGCGGCATCTTTTGTCAAATTCAAGTTGGCATTTTTTGTCCAAATTAAAAGCTTTATAAGATTTGAGAAATATGGGGTGTATAAAAAATATAGGGTGCATGTAGAAAATGTAAGGTGCATATTAAGAATGCGAGGTGTGAGGGTATTATGGGGAAGTATGTGGGGGTGTATTAAGATAATTTTTCATTGACAAAGCAAATGTGAGGTTTATTAAGTATGTGGAATTTATTCAACAATTTGTGGGGTGCTAATATAATAAGACAAAATTATTAACCACACAACCAAATTTAATAAAAATAAATTACTAAAATTAAAACACAAATTCCAGAAATGAAGATCGGTAACATCAGCAGGTACCTCAAGAGTGAAAGAGACAGAGCTGGAGATGCGCGAGAGAACAGGGGGAGGAGTGTCTGGCGATCCATAGCTTTGTGTAAACCTTGAAGACCTTGTATAAATACACGATACTCGTACCTGAACAAAATTAAAAATTTGAATTTAAGAAATAATTGTTTGGAAATGAGGGTTTACGATGAGAAATGGGGAGAATTTGAAGAACATGCAGCAGTTGTAATATGGGACCTCTCTGATTTTAAAGAATCAATAGGGAGCTCTCCCCTATTGCAGAATTAGATTTTCGCCCTCAAATATGGTGTAATTTGAGACCGATAGAATCGCTTCAACTGAGATTTGAAAAGCGAAAAAGAGCGATAGAAGCAGATTTTGTGACTGAGTGAAACAACCCGTCCCGAGTTTTACTGTACAAAAGGGTATTTTTGTATTTTAACTAAGTTTGGGGATACCTTTCCTTTTAAAATTTGTTTTTGGGTGTTAAATGGTGTGCCCAAAGGGCCCACCTCTGATTTTTGTCCCCCGAGTCTCTCTCTCGGTCTCTCCCTCTCTAACTCACTTTTTTGCTTTCTCTCCCGAGACCCCTTTTCCCTCCTCTCTTTCTGTACTGTCCGTCACTCTCTTTCCCGAAACCCTTTTATCTCTCTCTTTTCTTCCCGTCACTCTCGAAAACCCTATTTTCCTCTCTCTCACCGTGACCACGCATACACCTACACTCAGAGTTGCTAACGCACGAGGCCACCCTCACCACCTACATCTCGTCATCTTTCTCCTGTAAGTCTCGGATCTCTCCCTCTCTGTGTCATTGTGACCTTTGGTTATGATTTCTGAGTGAAATCCGTTCCTCCTTACCTAGGTTTTTCCTCGGCTTCGAGTTGGGTGAACACACCCTTTTCTCCGGTGAGACCGTGGGTGCCAGGGGGTTTTACGGCCACCTCCGATCGTGTCACGGCAAATCAAAGGTACCATTTTAATCACCTCTCTCTGCACTTCTTATTCGTACTTAGATCTGGGTCTAGAAACCATGTTTTCAGGCAACCGGAGCTGTAGCAGCTCCGGTTTTTTTCTTCGGCAAAACCCAGGCCTCTCAGGCTGTCCTCAAGGCCACGGGCCTTAAGCCCGTTGTGTTTTAACCCAAATGCCCAACCCGTTCAGTTTTTCTTTTTATTTTATTTCTTTTAAAACCAAAGGCCCTTTGGGCAGTTCCTCTCAACCTAAGTCTGCGAAGGCTTTAGGCCTTCTGGCCGGTTCCCTTTTCCAAGCAGGCCCTTGGCCATTAGGCCGGGCCCTAAACTCAAAACCAAAACCCTTAGGCAAAAGCCTTTGGGTTCCTCAAATCAGGGCTTCAGCCCATTTACCCTAAACCCAAATCCCTTTAACCTTAACCCAAACCCTAACCGGGTTGACCCGTTTGACTGGGTCCGACCCGGACCCGTTGACTTTGACCCGGTTGACTGTTGACCGTTGACCGGTCACACAGTCAACGTTGATTTTTCCAACTTTCGTCCGGGACCCCTCCTAGGCTAATTTCAACGTCCTGGACCCGTTTCCGATGTCCGTCTTCTTCGGCAAAACCCAGGCCTTTCAGGCCATCCTCAAGGCCACGGGCCTTAAGCCAGTTGTGTTTTAACCCAAAAGCCCAACCCGTTCAGTTTTTCTTTTTATTTTATTTCTTTTAAAACCGGTCAACTGTCAACGTTGACTTTGACCGTTGACTTTCCAACTTTCGTCCGGGACTTCTCTTAGGCTAATTTCAACGTCCTAGACCCGTTTCCGATGTCCGTTTTCCCAAATTAAATCGTTTGAGTAGAGTTTGACCAAATGTATCATTTATGTGCTTAGGGACAAAGATTGTGGCGTTCCATCCTCGCTAGTCTGCACAACTTTCGACATCGAAGTACTGTGAGTGGACCACCTTAAAAAATTGCATGTTTTAATTACAGAATTGCATAACTTAATAGCATGCCTTGCAGAATTTATGATTTGGTGAATACTTTACAGGAAGCATGACGATTTGAATATGATTGGTTATATATATATTTTGAACTTATTTTCATTATATCGTATTTTCCATAAAAACCACATTATGGTAGGCTATCTGATGGATGACAATAGGATGCTAAGAATGTGTTTTCAAATGTTTTTAGAACACCTCTTCGTAATATAGAGGATGAATGAATTTATGCTACGAAGTTGTATTTTAGAAACATGTTTTGTGCGTACCTAGTGAACACCATGCCGCCTGGGGCGAGGATCTGGTGTTGGCAGAGGCCTGGAGAAATAATCCCTAGCGGAAGGCTGAGGGACACGGAGACAGGCATTGGGCCGGGAAGGAGATATCTCTGGCTACGGGCACAGAGACTGAGGTGCAGGCAATGGGCCGGGAGTTATTATTATTCGGTGATACTCACTAGCAGCACACTATATATGACTTGTGATATGCTTCCTGAGATGATTTTCTGAGATTGATTTGTAGATATATATATGAATTGTTTTATTGCATGCTAGAGGTTTTGAAAAACCTATCACTTATTATGCTAGTAGTTTTCATTATTAAACTTTGGGGGTTAGTATGTTCTTAATTATTTTCGTACTATGTATATATAAACTTGGTCTACTCACCCTTGTTTTGCGCCCCCATTCAGGTCTTAGGAACGAGGCATAGAATCCCAACATCAAGGTATTTCCGCATTGGCATCTTCAAGTCCTTTCGGTGTAGGACCCACTCCTTTGTTTCATTCAATTTATATATTTCTTTCAATGTCTAGTTAGATGTATGCTCTGAACACGTTCCTTAAATGCATATTCATTATTCTTTTATATTTATAAGTCTTATTTATCTCTTATTTTCAGCATTTTCACTCAATAAATGGCTTTCGTCACCCTTGGGTGTCGGCCAGCACGTGCCTACCTTGGTATTCGGGGAATATCGTGGTCGGGGTGTGTCACTGAGATCGCATCGTCGGAGAGTGAGAGAAGGCGGCGTTTGAGAGCGAGAAAAAGCGAGAAAGGCAGAAGCAGAGAATTGTGAGCAGGAAAAAGTTGAGAAGAAAAGTCGAAGCAGTCAACGCACAGCGGTGATCGACGCGTGAATCGAATGGGCAAAACAAACTTTTCCCTGCATCAAAAGAGGAAACAGTAAGAAAAGAGAGGGAAAACCGAGGGGCAAAATTGTCATCAAACTGGTCATCTACAGTGCCCAGCGAAAACCGGGTTTTAGTATATTGGATATAAGCCTTTGGAAAAGTTGTGGGGGCCATGGCCACTGCAGGCTCAACATCCGTGCACCCCCTGCATCCTATCAATATATGTCAGATTCACTTGCATATATGAATGTGTGTTGAGTGTATCGATTTTGTGTATTCAATACTAAAATTTATATAAACAACACGTTTTGGGACCTAGATGAAGCCAATATGTGATTCATATTCCTATATCCACATCGGTGGGGGTAAACAAAAGCAATGATTTTAAATAGGATTACCACACCTGATGAATTGGGCAGGTGGTAAAGTTTGAGACAATATCGATATTGTTGGAGTGGACCCCCGAGCCCGTCGATCTAAAAAATTTCAACATCATTTTTGACATCTCCTTAAAAAAATGCTCCAAAGTTCTCTCAAAAAAAAAATAAAAAAAGGTAAAGGTAAAGTTAAAGTAAAGGTAAAGTTATAGAGTAGTTGTCGTTTGTGGTTTGTGCTTTATTGCATTCCAACCTTGTTGGCACAACACTTTAGAAAAGCAAAAGATAAATGATTCTTTGTTATCAAGTACAGACCTAACTTAGTTTGCCAAAAAAAAGTATAGACCCAACTTATGATAGATGTCTTCCGAACTCTCTCTTCCCACTAAATTAGCCGGACTCACTCTTCCTAGTCCCTTCCTATTACTCTCACCGCGATCATTTTTCTTCTCTTCTCCTCTTCTTTATCGTGTTCCCGTGCAGAGAATGGCAGGAGAAGAAGGCCACGCAATCGGAATTGATCTGGGGACAACGTACTCGTGTGTCGCAGTGTGGGAGCACAACCGTGTGGAAATCATAGTGAATGATCAGGGTAACAGGACCACTCCATCTTGTGTTGCCTTCACTGAGACTGAGCGTTTTGTTGGTGATTCAGCCATCAACCAAATCATCCGGAACCCCGCCAACTCTATTTTTGGTTAGCTCCTCGTTTATGAGCTACTAATTTAACAGTATTTTCTGAGTAGGTTCATGAAAAATGCTTATATGCTTATTTCTTATGGTCTTGTTCATAAAATATTGTTTTTTAACACAACAAAAAGCAATAAATATAAACATTATGAAGTTGAATTAAAACTATTGTTGCAGTATCACACTTTTGATTAAACCAAATAAGTCATTATTTTGTTTTTGATACATGACCTATTGCTTTTCAGCTCTTTTTCTTTCTAGGAATGATTTTTAAATTATACATTTATCTGCAGATGCAAAGAGGTTAATTGGCAGGAGATTCAATGATGCCACTGTTCAAAGTGATTTGAAGCTCTGGCCGTTTAAAGTCAGTGAAGGTCCTGGCGGCAAGCCCTTGATTGTGGTCACCCACGAGGGACAGGAAAAACAGTTTGCTGCCGAAGAAATTTCAGCCATGGTTCTAGCGAAAATGAGGGAGACTGCTGAGGCCTACCTCAACTCCACTGTGAAGAATGCAGTTATCACTGTCCCTGCTTACTTCAATGATTCACAACGTCAGGCTACGAAAAATGCTGGCAACACTGCTGGCCTAAATGTGATGCGCATCATCAACGAACCAACCGCTGTAGCCATTGCTTATGGCATTGACAGGATGGCTGGTTGGAAAAGCAAGAGAAATGTGATGATATTTGATTTAGGTGGTGGTACTTTAGATGTTTCACTACTTACCATAGGTGATGGTGTGTTTGAAGTGAAGGCCACGGTTGGAGACACTCACCTTGGAGGAGAAGACTTCGATAACAAAATGGTCGACTTTTGTGTTGAGCAATTCAAGAAGAAACATAATTTGGACGTGAGTGGAAACTCTAAAGCACTGAGGAGGTTAAGAAACTCATGTGAGAAGACAAAGAGGAGGCTTTCATATACTTCTGCCACTGACATTGAAATTGACTGCTTGGATCAGGGTACTGATTTCTATACAACTATTACCCGTGCCAAATTTGAGGAACTGAATATGGATTTCTTTAACAAGTGTATGGAGCCAGTTGAGAAGTGTTTGAAGGATGCCAATATGGAAGTAAGCAGTGTCCATGATATTGTCCTTGCCGGTGGATCTTCTAGAATTCCCAAAGTGCAGGAACTATTGCAGGATGTGTTCAAGGGGAAGCAGCTGTGCAAGAGCATCAATCCGGATGAGGCTGTGGCGTATGGTGCCGCTGTTCAAGCTGCAGTCTTGAGTGGGAATGAGAATGGAAAGCTTCAGGACTATTCTCTCTTGGATGTCACACCTCTGTCACTGGGTGTTGAGACTCAGGAAGAGTATTGTGAGACATTCATGTGGGTTGTGATCCCAAGAAACAGCATTATTCCCATCAAGAGGAACACAACTCTAGTTACTTGGTTTGACAATCAAGTGTCCATCGATTTCCCCATTTATGAGGGTGAGAATTCAAACACCAAAAATAATAATTTGCTGGGTCAATTTACGATCAACGGTATTCCTCCAGCTCCAAAGGGCACTGCTGAATTCGATGTTTGTTTCAGTATTGATGCCAACGGTATTCTAAGTGTCTCTGCTGAGGATAAGTCTACCGGCCAGAGGAAAGGGATTACAATCTTGAGTGATAAAGACATAAGGAGCTCTGAAGGAATTGGGGCGGTGAACTAATTAAGAAGCCTAGTCCTAGAACTGAATTAGGACATATATTATAAAATCAGCTTTACGTATTAATTTTTGGAGGAGTCATCTTATCTTTTTTGGAATATAAATGTTGGACAAAGTTTCAGTTGAAAAGATGGAGCTGGTACTCAGGAGAAATATACATGAACTAGTGAACTTTGGGCCCTTTTGATATCTTTATGTGATTTTTTTGACCTTGCTTTTGATACCTCCTTATGGAAACTAGTTCACATTCTTCATGGGAAAGCATGGAATGCAAACGATCGCATAACATAAACACAGCTGCAAACAGAGTTATTAGCTTTCACAGTTTCACTGTCCAAATTGGAGTTATTCTTGTTGCGAGTATCAATCTCACATTTAGGAAAGAAGGGACCTTGCATTTGCTTATAAGTAATTGGACTATTCTCACATGCTGTAGACTGAAATATATTGTATTAGCCAAATTTCCTGTCTCACTAGATTTTCCATATTTTTATGTTTGCTTAAGTCCTAATATTGACTTCAATCTAAGTTTTTATTAGTCTTTTAATAAGACTGGTCTTTACTTGAATTATGGCTCACGCAGCAGACATGAATAGCACATTGGATTCAAGGGGAAACATAATTTATTTGAGGATGTTCCCTACTTAAAAACTTTGCTTTATCATTGTATGGTTTATACATGGCATTTGAATAGTAAAGACGATTGCAAAACATAATTATTAACAGAACATTTACTCCGTACGCTCAGTCGTGCTGAGCATCTCTATTAATGCGTTATTTCTTATGATCATGCATCCTCCCGGTTCTTACTTATAAATCTGTTCTTTGTGTAACATACACACTAGTAAATACAAATGATCATGCTTATACATGTCTTTGGTATGTGATTGATTCCTCTCTACACTTTGAGTCAAGCTCAATCTCCGGCCGAATGGTCGAGGGAGAAGATTTTTTCGGAGGAGTAACTACCAAGATCTGTGCCAGATTTGAATGTGCTATTCCAGATTTGAATGTGCTATTCCATTTCCAAAAGTAGAATCCCACCTATCTAACTAGCCATCTTTAAGTCCGTAGGAGGTTCACAGATGAATGTGTTCAAAACGATGTAAACCATTGGCCTTTTAAGGTCATCGGAGGTCCTTCTGACAAGCCAATGATTGTCGTCACATACAAGGGTGTAGAGAAACAATTTGCTGCCGAAGAAATCTCATCTATGATTCTTGTGAAAATGCAGGAGATTGCTGAGGCCTACCTTGGTTCAACTGTGAAAAATTCAGTATCACAGTCCCTGCTTACTTTAACGACTCACAGCGACAGGCTACGAAAAAGGCAGGTGCTACTGCTGGCCTAAATGTGATGCGCATCATCAATGAGCCGACTGCTGCAGCCATTGCTTATGGGCTTGACAAGAAGGCCGGTTGGTATAGCAAGAGAAATGTGATGATATTTGATTTCGGCGGGGGTACTTTGGATGTTTCGCTACTTACAATAGCTGACAGTGTCTTTGAAGTGAAGGCCACCGCTGGAGACACTCATCTTGGAGGTGAAGACTTTGATAACAGAATGGTCAACCACTGTGCTGAACAATTCAAGAGGAAGCATAATTTAGACGTTAGTGGGAACTCCAGAGCTCTTAGGAGGTTGAAAAATGCATGTGAAAAGGCAAAGAGGACACTTTCATGTACTTCTGAGACTGATATCAAAATTGACTGTTTGTATGAGGGTGTTGATTTTAGTTTAACTATTACCCGTGCTAAGTTTGAGCAACTGAACATGGATTTCTTCAGCAAGTGCATGGAGCGTGTGAAGAAGTGTCTGGAAGATGCTAACATGGACATAAGCAGCGTCCATGATGTTGTTCTTGCTGGTGGCTATTCTAGGATTCCCAAGGTTCAACAGCTACTGCAGGATTTGTTTAAGGAGAAGAAGTTGTTCAAGCGTATTAATCCAGATGAGGCAGTAGCCTATGGTGCTGCCGTTCAAGCTACTGTCTTGAGTGGTGGCAATCTAACTGGAAAGCTTGGGGACTTTGCACTGGTGGATGTCACCCCTCTCTCACTGCGGGTGGAGATTCGTGAAGAATGTATCATGTCAGTTGTGATTCCAAGAAGCACTTGCTATGACAACCAACTTAATGTTAGATGTCCCATTTAAGAGGGTGAGAGTAGAATGGCAAGGGATAATAACTATTTGGGAGGATTTAAACTCCATGACTTTCCTCCAGCTCCCAGGGGTGTTCCTAAATTTGAAGTTTGCTTTGATGTTGATGAAAATGGAATCCTGCATGTCTCTGCTGAGGACATGTCCACGGGTCAAAAGAAGGGGCTCACATTCAACTGTGACACAAGAACTTGTGATGGAATTGAGACATTGATTTTAAAGTCAGTTATTGTTTGTGCTTTTTTTTTTTTGGGGGGGTAATCGTTATTGTTTGTGCTTTGGATGCTGCACAATTTGGCATAAAACAGCCAACAGAAAATAAATTTTGGAGACTTATTTCTTCGTTACCAAGTATAGACCTAACTTATGATACACACCACTCCGAACTCTTTCTCTTCCCACTAAACTATACGGACTCACTCTTCCTAGTCCCTTCCTATTACTCTCACCGCGATCATTTTTTCTTCTCCTCTTCTTCTTTATCGTGTTCCCGTGCAGAGAATGGCAGGAGAAGAAGGCCACTCAATCGGGATTGATCTGGGGACAACGTACTTGTGTGTCGCAGTTTGGGAGCACGACCGTGTGGAAATCACAGTGAATGATTCAGGGTAACAGGACCACTCCATCTTATGTTGCCTTCACTGAGAATGAGCGATTTATTGGTGATTCGGCCATCAACCAAATCATCCGGAACCCTGCCAACTCTATTTTTGGTTAGCTCCTCGTTTAAATTATGTGCTACTAATTTAACAGTATTTTCGGATTAGGTTCACGGAAAATGCTTATATGCTAATTTCTTATGGTCATGTTCATAAAAATTATTTTTTTACCAGAACAAAAAGCAATAAATATAAACATTATGAAGTTGAATTAAAACTACAGTTGCGGTATCACACTTTTGATGCCACTGTTCAAAGTTATTTGAAGCTCTGGCCTTTTAAAGTCAGTGAAGGTCCTGGCGGCAAGCCCTTGATAGTGGTCACCCACGAGGGACAAGAGAAACAGTTTGCTGCCGAAGAAATTTCAGCCATGATTCTATCGAAAATGAGGGAGATTGCTGAGGCCTACCTCAACTCCACTGTGAAGAATGCAGTTATCACTGTCCCTGCTTACTTCAATGATTCACAGCGTCAGGCTACAAAAAAAATGCTGGCGACACTGCTGGCCTAAATATGATCCGTATCATCAACGAACCAACTGCTGCAGCAATTGCTTATGGCATTGACAGGAAGGCTGGTTGGTATAGCAAGAGAAATGTGATGATATTTGATTTAGGTGGTGGTACTTTAGATGTTTCACTACTTACCATAGGTGATGGTGTGTTTGAAGTGAAGGCCACGGCTGGAGACATTCACCTTGGAGGAGAAGACTTTGATAACAAAATGAAAATGGTGGACTTTTTTGTTCAGCAATTCAAGAAGAAGCATAATTTGACGTGAGTGGAAACTCTAAAGCACTAAGGAGGTTAAGAAACGCATGTGAGAAAGCAAAGAGGAGGCTTTCGTATACTTCAGCTACTGACATTGAAATTGATGTTTGTACAAGGGTACTGATTTCTATACAACTATTACCCACGCCAAATTTGAGCAACTGAATATGGATTTCTTTAACAAGTGTCTGGAGCCAGTCGAGAGGTGTTTGAAGGATGCCAATATGGAAGTAAGCAGTGTCCATGATGTTGTTCTTGCCGGTGGATCTTCTAGAATTCCTAAAGTGCAGGATTTTGCAGGATGTGTTCAAGGGGAAGCAGTTGTGCGAGAGTATCAATCCGGATGAGGCAATTGCATATGGTGCCGCTGTTCAAGCTGCAGTCTTGAGTGGGAATGGAAATAAGAAGCTTCAAGACTTCACTCTCTTGGATGTCATGCCTCTGTCACTAGGGGTTGAGACTGTGGAAGACTATTGTGAGACATTCTTGACTGTTGTGATTCCAAGAAACAGCAGGATTCCCATCAAGAGGAACACAACTATAGTCACTCGCTATGACAATCAAGTGTCGATCAAGTTCCCCATTTATGAAGGTGAGAGCACAAACACCCAAAATAATAATTTTTCTGGGTCAATTTAAGCTAGAGGGTATTCCTCCAGCTCCAAAGGGCGCTGCTAAATTCGATGTTTGGTTCAGTATTGATGCCAACGGTATTCTAAGTGTATCTGCTGAGGATAAGTCTACAGGCCAGAGGAAAGGGATTACAATCATGAGTTATAAAGACATAAGGAACTTTGAAGGAATTGAGGCAGTGAACTAATTAAGAAGCCTAGTCCTAGAACTGAATTAGGACATATATTATAAAATCATCTTTACGTTTTAATTTTAATTTTTGGATGAGTTGTTTATCTTTATTGGAATATAAATGTTGGACAAAGTTTCAGTTGAAAAAATGGGAGTTGGTACTCAAGAGAAATATATATGAACTAGTGAACCTTGGGCCCTTTTGATATCACTAGTGAACCTTTGGGCCCTTTTGATATCTTTACGGAAACTAGTTCACATTCTTCATAAGAAAACATGCAATGCAAACGATTGCATAACATAAATACAGCTGCAAACAGTGTTATGAATTTTCACCGTTTCACTGACCAAATTGGAGTTGTTCTCCCATGGGTGGACTATCCGATGGACCGAGTCTGCACCCTGTCTTGTTGATAATGAATCATACATTGATAGGAAGAGGGACCTTACATGTGCTTGTAAGGAGTTGAGCTACTTTCTTTATTGCCAAGTGGTTTTATGCCCCAACTTTTTCACGTCTCACCCCAGTGCAACATACAGTTTCCGCCTGGGACGCCTGAAGGCCCACTTCCACTTCCCGAGCAAATGTCCCACCAACAAACTCAATGTTCTCCACCATCAAACCACCCCTTTCGGAACACTATTTGTCCAAAAGAAAGGGATTCCAATCAACAGTGACAGAAGAACTTTAGGAATTGAGAAGATGAGGTACGAAATGATAATTTGTGGCATACAAAGGCTGAAAATAGCATATACATTATGAAATCAATTTGATACTCTACATGTTTAGCCGTAAGTTCGGATGGTTTTGTTTATGCCAGGTGAGACGAAGCCTCCAAAGCGCTAGCCCTGGTTGTGTTGCTTTGGTCTTAATCGAAAAATTAGAGAAAGCAAACAGTTTATAGGCACTCCTTTTGATTGCTTATCATGCATCATAACATCATTTTATGTGCTGGTTGTTTTTGTTATGAAAGAAATCATGTGTTGAGTTCTGTGATGTTGCTACAGCTCAGTGCGCGAGACGGGTTTAATGAAAAATTTGACATAGTTAAACAACTGATGTGTCATGTTTGCTCTGTTTCATGATATCTCTTAAGTCATTACAAGATTAGGATTCTTTTTCTTCTTTAGTACGTTGGAAGTCAGACTCCAAGATGTTTGTTGCAAGACAACAGAAATGGGTATGTTACTGTTCTATAGGATCGATGATGCTACTGTGACAAGGTTTAGCAACTGCTGATAATCTAATCCAAATCTTTGTAATACAAAATGTCAATTTTATAAATTGTGTTTCATAAATAAGAATTTAATGACTTTATTTTGCATCTACTTTTGAAAATTAAGTTTGTTTCAGGCATCCATTCTGCTTTTATGTGTGCGTATGAACATAATTCGTTGAGCTCGATCAAGCTCTTTGTAAAAGCTCAAACAAATCGACGAAATAGATTAATTTTTCCGTTTGGCAATCGAATGAAGAAGAGTACTTAACTAAATCCAAATCACATGTTTTTTTTTTAATTATCTAGTATTATTAGATTCGGAACTTAATGAAGAAGATTAATTAATGAAGAAGGTTACAACTTACTGTTGCTTCTTTAATTTTGGAACTTAATGAACCAAAAGTGTCCAAAAGAAAAAGAATGACGAACCAAAAGTGTCCTATGTTCCCCATAATACTTCTACTTTCAAGCACAAATATTCTCTTGATCTTCTTTCTCTGCTACCATTCAATTCTCTTCTTTAGTACTATTCTTCTTCCAGTTTCTCAGCTTAGAATGGCGGGAAAAGACACAGCCGCAGGTCATGCAATCGGGATCGACCTGGGGACAACCTACTCGTGTGTGGCGGTGTGGCAGAATGATCATGTAGAAATCATAGTGAACGATCAGGGCAACAGGACCACTCCATCTTATGTTGCTTTCACAAATACTGAGCGATTCATAGGTGATGGAGCATTCAACCAGGTCATAAAAAACCCAACCAACACCATCTTTGGTATGTTCATCTCTTCCTGTATGTATCCATCTACATATATACCATTTTCCCATTAATTTATTTCTCAAATTGGTTTTTCTTTTTCTCTGAAAATTTATAATAGTATTTGAAGTTATAAAATGTGGGGTGTTGATGATAAGTTATAATTTAGATTATGATTTTGATGATAATTAAAAACGTGTAGTACATTTACAGTAGAGTGAAAGAATTTGGGATAGTTACGACACCGTTTGTTTAACAATATGCTTTTATTTCAATAATATGACGTATTTCTTTGTTAGTTTTGGTTGTTGGGTTGTGTTTCTAATTCTGTCCTCAAGTTGCAGACGCGAAAAGGATAATCGGTAGGAGGTTCACAGATGAATGTGTTCAAAACGATATAAGGCATTGGCCTTTTAAGGTCATTGGAGGTCCTTCTGACAAGCCAATGATTGTCGTCACATACAAGGGTGTAGAGAAACAATTTGCTGCTGAAGAAATCTCATCTATGATTCTTGTGAAAATGCGGGAAAATGCTGAGGCCTACCTTGGTTCAACTGTGAGAAATTCAGTTATCACAGTCCCTGCTTACTTTAACGACTCACAGCGACAGGCTACGAAAAAGGCAGGTGCTACTGCTGGCCTAAATGTGATGCGCATCATCAATGAGCCGACTGCTGCAGCCATTGCTTATGGGCTTGACAAGAAGGCCGGTTGGTATAGCAAGAGAAATGTGATGATATTTGATTTGGGCGGGGGCACTTTGGATGTTTCGCTACTTACAATAGCTGACAGTGTCTGTGAAGTGAAGGCCACCGCTGGAGACACTCATCTTGGGGGTGAAGACTTTGATAACAGAATGGTCAACCACTGTGTTGAACAATTCAAGAGGAAGCATAATTTAGACGTTAGTGGGAACTCCAGAGCTCTTAGGAGGTTAAAAAATGCATGTGAAAAGGCAAAGAGGAGACTTTCGTTTACGTCTGAGACTGATAGTGACATTGATTGTTTGCATGAGGGTATTGATTTTTGTTTGACTATTACGCGTGCTAAATTTGAGAAACTCAACATGGATTTCTTCGGCAAGTGCATGGAGCCTGTGAAGAAGTGTCTAGAAGATGCTAACATGGACACAAGCAGCGTCCATGATGTTGTTCTTGCTGGCGGCTCTTCTAGAATTCCCAAGGTGCAGCAGCTTTTGCAGGAGGTTTTCAAGGGAAAGGAGCTTTGCAAGGGTATAAATCCAGATGAGGCGGTGGCCTATGGTGCCTCTGTTCAGGCTACTGTCTTGAGTGGTGGCAATCTAACTGGAAAGCTTAGGGACTTCGCACTGGTGGATGTCACCCCTCTCTCTCTTGGGGTGGAGGTTCGTGAAGAATGTATGTCAGTTGTGATTCCAAGAAACACTAGAATACCAGTCAAAATAATGAAAAGGTTTACTACTTGCTATGACAACGAACAGAATGTTAGATTTCCCATCTATGAGGGTGAGAGTAGAATGGCGAGAGATAATAACTATTTGGGAGAATTTACACTCAATGACATTCCTCCAGCTCCCAGGCGTGTTCCTAGATTTGATGTTTGCTTTGCTATTGATGAAAATGGCATCCTGCATGTCTCTGCCGTGGACATGTCCTCCGGCCAAAAGAAGGGGCTCACATTTAACTGTGACAAAAGAACTTGTGAAGGAATTGAGACATTGATTTAAAATTCAGTTGACTGATGTAAGAAACATTAATTTCTCGCATGCTATAGACTGAAATATCTTGTATTAACCAAATTTCCTGTCTCACTGGGTTTCCTCAAGTCCTAATCTCGGCTTCAACTGAAAGTTTTTATTAGTCTTTGAATAAGACTGGTCTTTACTTGAATTATGGCTCACACGGACATGAATAGCACATTGGATTCCAGGGGAAACATAATTTCTTTGAGGATGTTCTCTATTTAAAAACTTTGCTTTATCATTGTATGGTGCATACATGGCAGTTGAAATGGTAAAGACGATTGCAAAACATAATTGACAGAATATTTACTCCCTATGCGCACTCGCGCTGAGCAATCTCTATTAATGCGTTATTTCTTATGATCATGCATCCTCCTGGTTCTTACTTATAAATCTGTTCTTTGTGTAACATACACACTAGTAAATACAAATGATCATGCTTATACATGTCTGTGGTATGTGATTGATTCCTCTACATACTTTGATTCAAGCTCACTCTCTGGCCGAATGGCTCCTGGAAGAAGTCATCGAGGGAGAAGATTTTTTCAGAGGAGTAACCACCAAGATCTGTGCCAGATTTCAATGTGCTATTCCATTTCCAAAAGTAGAATCCCACCTATCTAACTAGCCATCTTCTGTCCGTACGGATGTCAATATGTGCATCTAATTTGCATTTTTTTTTCTTTCGGTTTAATGGTATTGGTGTCCTTTGTATGTTGGGCATTTTCTTTTCTTTTTTTCTTGTACCACTGGTCTAGCCAAAGTCACTCTCCCTATTACTCTCTCTGCAACAGTTTTTCTCCTTTATGCTTGCTGTACAATAATTGTTTTTTTAATTGGAACTTAATGAAGAAGATTACTTAATGAAGAAGATTGCAACTTACTGTACATTGCCTTTTGAATTTGGAACTTAAAGAACCAAAAGCGTCCAAAAGAAAAAGAATAATCAACAAAAAAGTGTCCAAAAGAAAAAGAATAACGAACCAAAAGTGTCCTAAGTTCCCCATAATACTTCTACTTTCAAGCACCAATACTCTCTTGATCTTCTTCTCTGCTACCATTCAATTCTCTTCTTTAGTACTATTCTTCTTCCAGTTTCTCAGCTTCGAATGGCGGGAAAAGACACAGCCGCAGGTCATGCAATCGGGATCGACCTGGGGACAACCTACTCGTGTGTGGCCATGTGGCAGTATGATCATGTAGAAATTATAGTGAACGATCAGGGTAACAGGACAACTCCATCTCACGTTGCCTTCACTGATGCCGAAATACTAGTCGGTGATGCTGCATTTAACCAGCTCATCAGAAACCCATCCAACTCCATCTGTGGTAAGGTTCTTCCCACTTCTTTTCCAAATTGGTAATCAGCTTTTCTCAATCATTAACGTCGCATATTGCGTTGTTCTAATAAAAGAGGCTGAAAGGTTTGTCTTAATTTTGTTTTGGTGATCTTAATAGGAGACTTAAGAAGTCATAGTCGAACTACAATGATAGTATTAATGTTTGTACCAGTTTTCTGGTTAAAATTATTGTAATTCTATACAGATTGGTTTACAAAATTCTTTTTAATTATTTTACTTTGTTAGATTTGTTTTCTAATTGTGCCACCAATTTTTAGATGCAAAGCGATTAATTGGTAGAAGATTTAGTGACGCATGTGTTCAAGATGATATTAAGTTGTGGCCTTTCAAGGTCATTGAAGGTCCTCATGATAAGCCTACGATTGTGGTCACTCACAAGGGCCAAGAGAAGCAGTTTGCTGCTGAAGAAATCTCATCAATGGTTTTGGGAAAGATGCGAGAGATTGCTGAGGCCTTCCTCGGCTCAACTGTTAAGAGTGCGGTCATCACAGTCCCTGCTTACTTCAGTGACTCACAGCGCCAGGCTACAAAAAATGCAGCTATCAGTGCCGGCCTAAAGGTGCTGCGTGTCATCAATGAACCAACTGCTGCAGCCATTGCTTATGGCCTTGACAAGAAGGCTGGCTGGTACAGCAAGAGAAATGTTATGATGTTTGATTTCGGTGGCGGTACTTTAGATGTGTCACTAGTTACCATTAGTTGTGGCGTGTTTGATGTGAAAGCCACTGCTGGGGATACTCACCTTGGAGGTGAAGACCTAGATAACAGAATGGTGAATTACTGTGTGGAGAAATTCAAGAGGACGAATAACTTAGACGTGACTGGAAACTCCAAAGCACTAAGGAGGTTAAAAAATAGTTGTGAGAAAGCAAAGAGGAGACTTTCATTTACGTCTTCAACAGACATTGAAATTGACTGTTTGCATGAAGGTAGTGATTTTTATACAACTATTACTCGGGCAAAATTTGAAGAACTCAATAGGGATTTCTTTATCAAGTGTATGGAGCCGGTGAACAAGTGTTTGGAGGATGCTAAAATGGATGTAAGCAGCATCCACGATGTTGTTCTTGTTGGTGGCTCTTCGAGAATTCCTAAGGTGCAAGAACTCTTAAAAAATGTCTTCAAGGGTAAGGAGTTGTGTAAAGGCATTAATCCGGATGAGGCAGTGGCTTACGGTGCTGCTGTTCAGGCTGCTGTCCTGAATGGGAAGGGAAATGAAAAGCTTCAGGACCTCATTTTGTTGGATGTCACGCCGCTATCGCTCGGGGTGGAGACTGGGTGTGAACGGGACATGACTGTTGTGATACCAAGAAACACTAAAATGCCCGTCAAGAGGAATTATACTGTTACCACTCGGCATGACAACCAAGCAGTTGTTAGATTTGCCGTTTATGAAGGCGAGAGTACAACAACAGTGAATAATTACTTTCTGGGTGATTTTAGGCTCAAAGACATTCCTCCAGCTCCGAGGGGTGTTCCTAAATTCAGTATTGTCTTTGATATTGATTCCAATGGGATTTTGAACGTATCTGCTGAAGACATGTTGACTGGCCAGAAAAAGGGGATTACTCTCACAAATGACACAACTTGTGAGGGAATTGAAAGAATAATGTAAGAAAGAATCTTATGCCATGCTAAAGACTGCAACTGGATTTGTTTTACTTGTCTTTCTACTGTGTAATTTATATTGATAAAATGGTTCTAATGTTTCAACTATTATGTTAATTTTGAATTCGTGCTTTCACACGTTTACTCTTTATTTATATACCTGTAACAATTAGGGTTTTAATCTTCCAAAATAAAAAATAATAATAATTAGGGGTTTTTGAAACAATGACCTAATCGTTCATCTAACAAACAATGCACAAAACCAGTACAATTATTTACAAACTCTAATAGAGATGCATCCTATCAGGGATGGAACCAGGATCTAAAAAGGGGAGGGCCGAAAGCATGAATTTATAAGTAAAACATACAAATTTCAACAAATATATAAACCTTTGGAAAAGTTTTAGGGGGCCATGGCCACTGCAGGCTCAACATCAGTCCACCCTATATCCTATCAATATATGTCAGATTCACTTGTATATATTAGTGTGTGTTGACAAGTGTATCGATTTTATGTGTTCAAATACAACAAAAAAAAACTGTTCTAAAAATCCCCGCCTAGCGCCGCCTTGGCCCCGACTAGGCGCTAGGCGGTTGACCACTGCCCCGATTAATGCCTAAGCGTTTGAAAATTAAGAAAGGGCATCTAGACCTGCTAAGGCACCCTCCTAGACCGCCTAGGCACCCGCCTAGCCCGCCCAGACCCGCCTAGGTTACGACTCACTTAGACAGAAAATAGATTACTTTCATTTTGTATATTATTTTTTTCAATAAATTGTAAGAGGCTTATTGAATACTTAAATGAACACACATTATATGCTTGTTCCCCATGTTTTTCCTTATATTCTAATACTTCATAATATATATGTCATTCTATTTTGTAGTTTATGATGAAATTATATATATTTTTACGTATAAACAGACACTTATTTACACGAAATATAATAGATCTACTTAAATCCGTCTAGTCCGCCTAGGCGGCTAGGCGCTAGGCCCTAGCTCGCCGCCCGACTAGCGCCGAGCATCTTTTAGAACCTTAACATTTGACCAAAATTTATGCAACCATATTGGATGTATACTCTCAAGCGTCAGGGCAGGCGGTAAATTTTTCAAAGAGTAGTGTTGCGTTTAGTGCAAATGTGGACTCGAGGGAGCAGGTTGCTTTGGCCGGTTTTCTTGGGGTCCAAGTGGTGGAGCAGCATGATCGCTACTTGGGGCTGCTTATGTGAAATCCCGTTCCCAGATTTCACTATTTAAAATTACGTATTTTTCGTATTATTAATTTTAACACGTTTATATTTACGACGTATGTTTTTTGTTGGAGGCACCTCGGTCGTATATGGTTGAAAAGGAAGCCAAGTGAGTGGCTGGAAAAAAGAAGAAAAAAAAAAGTATCTAGAAGCTGCCAGATGGCAGCTTTTGAGAGGGGAAAAGAGAGTTACGGGAGGAAAGGGGGAAAAACAGACCAATCCGAAAGGAGGGGAGGGAGGGAAAAGGAGAAAGGGGAGAAGGAGGGGAACCGAACCCTTCTTTGACCCGGTTCTACTTCCCGACCCGACCAGGTCCTTTTCACCTTCTTCGATGGTTTTTTGTCGGTTTTTCCGGCAAACCACGTTATCCAACCCTCTGAAAAATGGTCCACGACCTTCCCTCTACCTATTACAACCCAAAATTTTAGAAAATTTAGCCATGAAATTATGAAAACCGCACCGGTGGGTGCGGGAACCCATTGTCGTCGATTCTCTTATTTTTGAAACGATTTTCACCAATTATCACCACCATTAGACTCTCCTTGAACCCAGGAACAAAGCCCAAACAACCTTGGAGGCGGCGGAGCACCGGAGGTGACGGATCGAAGTCACCCAAATCAAGGGTTTCCGGCGGTTCGTGGGCCATTTAAGGTGTTTTCCGGCCAAATTGAACTTTCCCACAGGTATGAAACTTACTCTACTCATTGAGATCTTCATTCTGGTAAAATTTGAGAACTTTTGGAAATAGTTGAATTTTTGGGCAAGTCGGGGCGGCCGACCGCCACCCGCGGCGGAGCATGCAGCGGCGGCCTGGCCAGTGGGCCGACGATGTCCTTTTAAGTTCAATTGGATGCCCTGTTTTCATAATTGATACCTGTATGATGTGGTTTGATTGTTTGAACTTAGTTTCATTACGATACATCACTTGACCTTTATATGAATCGATGATCCGTCCGTTGGATCGTCACCAAACTATAATACTTTATAGTACGTAATATTTGAGGGCATTAGAAACTTACGGATCGGGAGTCCGAAGTACGGATCTTCCCTAATTGGATTTCTAAGTTTGAATAATTAAATGACTGCCACTTGAATTTGGAATTGGCGAAGATCCGACCGTCGGATAGTAATGAAATTTTAGTATGTTGTTTTAGAAACATAATGTAGACTTTTGGGAGTTACGGATTCGAAATCTGTTGTGTGGATCTTCCGGATCGAATTACGTAAAGTTGTGGACCCTACATTGACCGAGAGTTGACTTTTGGTCAACATGTTTTGAAACGTTCTAGATACTAGAATTAGTACTACCAAAGACTAAGTGAAGTCTAGTGGACCCACATTGGTTAGAAAGTGACTTGAATATAAGGGATAGAGTTATTACCTTAATTTCGTATATTAGTATCCGTTGTGAATATGAATTGCTTTTATAAATGTGATTTTTATATATTTAGCCGTAGACATATGTTTATTAACATGATTTGGCTTGTGTATAGATGATGGTTGTGATATATGTGAGTTTAATTATCTTTTTAGTAATGTGAATGATGTGTATGACTATTTTTATGACAATGTGATCCTAGAATCCTATTAGAAGTATGTTGTAGCACTTATATGCTTGTGTGACATATCAATGAAGGCCTTAAGAAGTTGATGGTGTAGGTGACTACGTTGTAACTTATAGAGGTCGAGGTGTTGATAAGTTGTGTGTTGAATTTACTGCACCATGTAGCAGTTGTACATTGATGGTCTTGCTTGGTATATCCGCATTGGGGAACCATGCGCATTCTAGGAGTGATCATGCTTGGTATATCCGCGTTGGGTGATCACTATCCACCTGATTATCTTGACCCTGCTTGGTTAATCCGCATTGGGGGGGTCACTAGTGCTCCTGCTTGGTTTATCCGCATTGGGGGACCATATTATATATGGATCGCGCTTGGTTAATCCGCGTTGGGCGATCCTTATGGCCATGTATGCTTAGGAGTGATCATGCTTGGTATATCTGCGTTGGGTGATCACTGCCTATGATATTAAACTATGTATATGGTTCTGCTTGGTATATCCGCGTTGAGGGACCATATGCATTTTAGAAGTGAGGAGGATTAGTTGTACTTGGTACATTTGATAGGCGATCATATTTTAGTTTGGTTCTGTTGAGTGGTCCGAAATCCCTTTTTGGTGTCTTGGTTCCGTTGAGAGGTCCGGAACCCAATGTTGATGGATTTCTTTGAGTGGTCCGAAATCGCATCATTTGATTCATTTGAGACAGCTTCAGAGATGTAGGCTTGGCCAAACTGTATCGCTCTAGCCCTGCATTTCGATGAATTGTATGTGTTATTGATGATATGGTGATTGGCATTATTGATTGATGTGATAATTGGATGGTGTTGGAATGCATATGTGTGGATGAATGATGATATGAATAGAGATTATTACTGTGCTTTGTTAAATGTTCCTTGAGGTGCTACATATTTGAATTGTGGTATTATGTTGAGACCTAGTGGTCTATGTGATGAATGTTCGAGTGTAGTGAAATGTTGAGTTACAAATGGCTTGATCCCTTTTGAGGGTACGTAGGCAGTCTAACGAGGAGGTTAGATGCAACCATAAAGTATACGAAAAAAAAAATTACTATGTGATTCGATTCTTGAGTTGTGAATTGCCATATCCCGGAGGCAGGGTATGTTGAGATACGGGAATTTGGTGATGTCATGTGTCGATCTTGGACGTATATTGGGATCGGGGCGTGACAGCCTACCTTTGTGGGGGAAAATAAGAAACAAACTTTTTCCTACATCAAGGAATGAGTCCTGAATAGGCTTTGTGGGTGGAAAGGAAATTTTTTAGTAATGGGGGGAAGGGAGCTTCTCATCAAAGTGGTTGCTCAGGCTCTCCTATCTTATGCCATGAATTGTTTCTTGCTTCCCAGGACCTTCTGTGATGATCTTCACAAGTTGTTGGGTATGTTTTGGTGGGGTAGTGATCCGAATGCACAGAAGATTCATTGGTGGTCTTGGGAAAAGCTTTGTAAATCGAATGAGGATAGGGGAATGGGTTTTGGGAATTTATTTGCATTTAATTTAGCAATTTTGGCTAAACAGGATTGGCGTTTGCCCAGCAAACTGGGTCTTTGGTGGCTCAACTGTTCAAGGCCCATTATTTTCCCATGGTTTCATTTTAGGAGGCTCTCGTTTTAAGAGCGGTTCGTAATGATGGTCTAGTATCTTAAAGGCTCGAAAGGTGTTGGTCCGTGGGTCTAGATGGGTTGTTGGGAATATAGTGTCTATTAAGGTGTGGAAGGATAGATGGCTACCCCGGCCTCACTCTTTCAAAGTCCGGTCCATTGCTGTTGAAGATCAAGAGGACATGTGTGTCTAGGAGCTTATTGATACGGAGTCTTGCTCGTGGAAAGTGGAAGTGTTACAGGAGTTGTTTTCTGAGGAGGAGGAGGTGGGGTTGATTAGTACGATGCCGATCAGTTTTCGCTTACCGCCAGATCAGTTAGTATGGCACTGTAATTCTCTTGGTGCATATACGATTAATAGTGGCTATCTGGTGGCTAGGGAGGTGGTGCAATCCACCTCGGTGGGTGCGTCTACGTTGAAAGGGAGCAATGCTTTTTCACCCTCTGGAAGTCCATATGGAGGTCTAAGATTCCCCCTAAGGTAAAAAATTTTACGTGGAAAATTAGTCATGACATTATTCCAACTAAAGTTAATCTTGCAAGGAAGGGGGTGCATCTTGATATGGAGGGTGTGTTCGGGGAATCTTGAAACGGTTGGGCATGTGTTCCGGTAGCGTGTGTTTGCGCAAGAAATGTGGGTGGGGTCTCCGCTGAGGGCTGGTGTATTACCGGAATTCAGGGTGTTAATGCGGGAGTGGCTCTTATTAGTAGTTGAGACTCAAAAAGCTAAGTTTGATCTGGTTTGTTTGGTTCTCTAGGGTTTGTGTTAGGCTCCTAACTCCCTACTCTAGGATAGGCAACGAAAACAACCTATGGAGGTGGTGCAGAAGGTGGTGTGTTGGTATCAGGCTTTTTTGGCAGCCCATGTTTTGTCGAGCATCTCCAGACCGGTTCCTCACCTCAAATGGTTAACCCCCACTGATGGGTGGGTCAAAATCAATGTTGATGGGGCTACACAGTTGGAGTTGTGTTCTGGGGGAGTAGGTGTGGTGTTGAGGGATGGGACATGGCAGTTTATAGCAGCGGGAGCTTGGAGGAAATAGGGTATTGAGTCGGCTCTTCAAGCGAAATTTGAGGCTGTCTTGGAGAGGCTTCGGTTGGCAAGGAGGTTGCGGATTAGATGGGTTATTGCGGAGAGTGACTCCGCGCTCGCTATTGCTGCTATCAACAACCACAATCAGGATTTGTTCGAGTTTGATTTGCTAGCGGAGGATGTCAGGTTTGTGGCGGAGTTGGTTTCCCTGGTCCAATTTGTGCATGTGCCAAGAACATGTAATGGGGTTGCCCATAGATTAGCTAAGTTTGCCATTTCAATTGGTAATGAATTTGTATGGTTAGAGGATCCTCCTAATTTCATTCACGACCTCCTTAGCCAAGATCTTATGTAGTGCGTTGGTTTTCATTAATTTATCGAGTTTCCTTCAGAAGAAAAAAAAAAAAAAAAAAAAAAAAAAAAAAAAAAAAAAAAAAACATATTTTGGGACCTAGATGAAGCCAATATGTGATTCATATTCCTATCTCCACTCGGTTTGTCAAGGGACAAGTTAGTCCTTTCCTGCAGTGTCGCATTGGGACCATGCTGGACTTCAATTTGATATTATAAGGCCCATACATTTTTTTTTTCCTTTTTTAAAACTTCCTTTTATCACTTGCACCGTGATCAAAACTTACTTGCTCTTCATTTTAAGTGGTGGATATGACTTCTTCATTATCTTTTCCCTTTCATTTAGTGCCATGAAATTCCGAAGACATATATATCTGGTTTGTGGTGAAATATGTACAACTAATAATTTTGTATATAAAATTCATTTTCTTAGTATGGGAAGGGAGAATTGAACTTGAATATTGGGTGCATGAGTAAAAACTCTTAACCATACATGCCCCTTGCAAGTATTATTATTATTTTTGAACTCTGTTGATTCTGCAATTTTATTGAATTTTAGAAAATGAGACGGCCAGTAGCTTAATTTGATTTGAGTTGTGTAATTAAAGGAGTTGCAATTGATAAGTTTAACCGTAGAAATTTGTTCTTTTTGTTTTCTCGGTTTCGCGCTTTGGCATGGATGAACCTTTAACAAACAATTAACCAAAACTATCGGTTGTTCTTCTTTGAGTTTCAGAGTTGAGAATGCTGAGAATGGCAGGAGAAGAAGAATTCTCCCAATTTTCCAAATCTGCCTTAAAAAGTCATCGAAACAGAAGAATTCTCGGAGGAGTAGTACTTTACTTAGCTATTGAGATATGTGCTGGCTTTCTGTCTGCAAGCCCAGTTCCACTTTCAATATGTGCAACTAAGTTGTAAAGTTCTCTCAGGAAAAAATAAAAAAGAAGGTAAAGTTAAAGGGCAGTAAAGGTAAAGGAATAAAGTAGCGCTTATCATTTATGCTTTTTCTTTTTTTTTTGGGTAATCGTTATGTTTGTGCTTTGGATACTGCATAATTTGGCATAGAACAGGCAACAGAAATTAAATTTTGGAGACTTATTGCATTCCAACGTTTTTTGCACAACTTTAGAAAAGCAAAAGATAAATGATTCTTCCTTCCCAAGTTAGATCTAACTTATGAAAGACACCACTCTGAACTCTTTCTCTTCCCCAATAAACTAGCCTGACTCACTCTCTCTAGTCCCTCCCTGTTACTCTCACTGAAATAATTTTTCTTCTCTCCTCTTCTTCTTTATCGTGTTCTCGTACAGAGAATGGCAGGAAAAGAAAGCCACGCAATCGGGATTGATCTGGGGACAACGTACTCGTGTGTCGCAGTGTGGGAGCACGACCGTGTGGAAATCATAGTGAATGATCAGGGTAACAGGACCACGCCATCTTGTGTAGCCTTCACTGAGACTGAGCGATTTGTTGGTGATTCAGCCATCAACCAAATCATCAGAAACCCCACCAACTCCATTTTTGGTTAGCTCCTCGTTTATCTGCTATTAATTTTATCTGGTATTAATTGAACAGTATTTAATTTCGGAGTTAGTTCATGGAAAATGCTTATATGACACAACAAAAAGCAGTGAGTATGAACATTATGAAGTTCAATTATAACTATCGCTGCAGTGCATTTTGTCGTTAAGATGAGTTATTCATTAAATATTCGAATAACTCATCTTACTAACCGCATAGAAATTGTTCTTTCTTTCTTTCTAGGAATGTTTTTTTTTTTTTTTTTAAATTAATCATTTATTTGCAGATGCAAAGAGGTTAATTGGTAGGAGATTCAGTGATGCCACTGTTCAAAGTGATTTGAAGCTCTGGCCATTTAAAGTCACTGAAGGTCCTGGCGGCAAGCCCTTGATTGTGGTTACCCACGAGGGACAAGAGAAACAGTTTGCTGCCGAAGAAATTTCAGCCATGGTTCTATTGAAAATGCGGGAGATTGCTGAGGCCTACCTCAACTCCACTGTGAGGAATGCAGTTATCACTGTCCCTGCTTACTTCAATGATTCACAGCGTCAGGCTACAAAAAATGCTGGCAACACTGCTGGCCTAAATGTGATGCGTGTCATCAACGAACCAACTGCTGCAGCAATTGCTTATGGCATTGACAGGAAGGCTGGTTGGTATAGCAAGAGAAATGTGATGATATTTGATTTAGGTGGTGGTACATTAGATGTTTCACTACTTACCATAGGTGATGGTGTGTTTGAAGTGAAGGCCACGGCTGGAGACACTCACCTTGGAGGAGAAGACTTCGATAACAAAATGGTGGACTTTTGTGTTGAGCAATTCAAGAAGAAGCATAATTTGGACGTGAGTGGAAACTCTTAAGCACTAAGGAGGTTAAGAGACGCATGTGAGAAAGCAAAGAGGAGGCTTTCATTTACTTCAGCCACTGACATTGAAATCGACAGTTTGTATGAGGGTACTGATTTCTATACAACTATTACCCGTGCCAAATTTGAGCAACTGAATATGGATTTCTTTAACAAGTGTCTGGAGCCAGTTGAGAAGTGTTTGAAGGATGCCAATATGGAAGTGAGCAGTGTCCATGATGTTGTTCTTGCCGGTGGATCTTCTAGAATTCCCAAAGTGCAGCAACTATTGCAGGATGTGTTCAGGGGGAAGCAGTTGTGCAAGAGTATCAATCCTGATGAGGCAATTGCGTATGGTGCCGCTGTTCAAGCTGCAGTATTGAGTGGAAATGTAAATGGGAAGCTTCAAGACTTCACTCTTTTGGATGTCACCCCTTTATCACTTGGAATTGAGAGTCGTGAACGTGGTAGTTCCAAGTTATTCATGAACATTGTGATTCCAAGAAATTCTAGAATTCCAGTCATGAAGAAAACAAGTGTAACTACCGTTTATGACAATCAAGTTACGGTGCGCTTTCCTGTTTATGAGGGTGAAAGCAGCATAGCTAAAAACAATAACTTTTTGGCTGAATTTACCCTCGATGGTATTCCTCCAGCACCGAAAGATGTTCCTTCATTTGAAGTTTGTTTCAATATTGATGCCAACGGTATCCTGAATGTCTCCGCGGAAGACAAGTCCACCGGCCAAAGGAAAGGGATTACAATCAAGAGTGACAGTGACATTAGAAATTTTGAAGGAATTGAGAAAGTGAACTGAAGACCTATTTGGTAGGCTGGATCAGATTGGAACATTAGTATTGGTATTAACGATCAATTAGTTGAATGAGGAGTTGTTAGAGTTTTCATTTTGCATTCCGATGTTAAATCTTGTTATGCTGAATTTTGATGAAGTTTTAATAGAATTTCATAAATTCTATATGTGAATTTTGTGTAAATTTCTTCAAAATCTCATAGGGATCAATTCGGACAGATATGATTTGTCAAATCTTGATTGTATACACCCTATTAAACTTTGTAGGCTCCATTAAAATTTTGATTGAATACACCCAAATTTCACTTTTATAAAACTTTATAAATCCTAATTAAATATAGAATAAATTAGGTTTCACTAGCTCTTAATTTATATTTTATAGATATTTCTCTTCTAAAGCCAACGTGATTTCAAATTTAAATCCCGGTTGGTAATCGTATGCATAAAAATACACACAATATTCGTATTAGATAAACATATAAAATAAGAGAAATATTAAAAAGATTCTTCCAGTGAGACTCTTTATGAACTCTCTATCACATCATATTTTTTGCCCAACGAGAATTAAAGTTAAACTGTGAGGTGCCTGAGAGTTCATAAAGAGTTCTACTTTTAAGAGAATCCCTTTACCATTTCTCACAAAATAATAAAACCACATTACCATAGAGTATATGATCACTGATAATCAATACCATATACTGATCATTACTGTAGAGTGTTTGGAAGTGGAAACTTTCAACGGGGTAGGGAAATATTAAGGAGTTTTTTTTTTTCTTTCAGAAGTAGGATTTTAAACGGTTATTTTGCCACTTCATATTTTTAGCACAATTTTCAAATTGATATTATAAAATTTTGTGCTAAAATTATAAGGTGCCAAAAAATTCATAAATAATCTAATTTTAAGAGAGTCTCCTAAGCATTTATCTTCCTAATATTGAAAACTTTGAACTCTTTTCATATTTATTGAAAACGTTGCGTGTTGGAATTTGGATGTGCATATTTAATTGCATCAGTCACCATGTGCTCCCAGTGAATAATAGACATTACGAGAAAATAAGCCCGCGCGTTGCGGCGGGAACCACTGTTTCAGGCATAACTGCATGAATAAGATACATTTAACTTGAATAAATTCGACACAATCATGAATGAACAGAGGGATACATGAGTGTATGAGGTCGATAAGTTAAGTAGCTTGCCTTTTATATGCATTCAACTGAACTAACATGTAAAGACATTGCACAATTAGTAGGAAGAAACTTAACGTTCTTGATTACAAAGACATGGTTGCCCAAAAAGTTCTGTTTCCATAAGAAACAGAAGAAACAAAAACATGTAGTTCACACACATTTTGTGTAGTTTAGATGGAAAAATATGTGTCCTGCAGGGTAGACACCTATTTCAGCACTTAATAAAAAAACATAGAAAGTGTTCAGTACTTGTTCAAGTAGCTAATTTTCCAAGCACAAATGTTCAAAGGCAAAAATATGCAGAAGCCCTATTTCCGTATAAAACAGAAGCAACATGTAGTTCACACATATTTTGCCCTGCAGTTAAGAAGGCAAAATATATGTCCTACAGGCTAGGCACCTATTTTAGCAGTTACCAAAAAACAAAAAAAGTGTTCCGTTCTTGACTTTCTCAATTTCTTTCACTACAACTTCATTCATCATTCAATGAATTCAGATTTCAGATATAGCTAGACTGAGGACGCCTTATTGACTCTAATCCTCACTAACCAACTAAGCTTAAATGCCACTATTTTGCTCAAATTAAATAAATTGTACCCCTCCCCCATTTTCCGCGCAATTCACCACCTAAACAATGCAACAAAAAACCAAAAGAAGGGATAAAAGATTGTTACCTATGGTTAAATTTATTTACAATGAAAGATGTTTTGGCTTTTTTAAAGAAGTTTTACATGAAAAGTATAAAATGGGTGAATCAAGCTCTTGGAGCTCTTTGAACCACTTTATGACCCTAATTGGTACAATTGAAAATGAAGAGTAATCAAACATCATGAGCCTAATTCAAACCAATTAAAAACCAGATTGAAAATGCATTAAATGCTGAGAATATGCTTTATAAAGGCACACCTCAACGGTCTCAAGAATTTTGTTCCAAGTATAGTCTATCTTTCATTTTCAACATTTACATGTACCAAGTAAATGAAAACATAAAGTATCATTTTCAATCGACAGAATTTTGTAATCGAACTCATATATATTTATATATATATATATATATATATATATATATATGTGTTGATGCACAAAATCAGCGAGGACTCTGGTTCAACAGAAAGTTCAAGTTTATGACCTTCGCTAGGTTGCTCAGGTCACTGATATGTATAAGTATGTAAATGGACAGTGGCAGGGAAGCAAACACAAGATGTACGTGGTTCGCCCAAGGTTGGCTACGTCCACGGAGCAGAGGAGTTCGTATTATTAGTGAAGGGTCTTCACAAGTACAAGTTCAAGCTCTCAAGTACATAGGCTCAAGCTCTCAATTTAGTGAATTCTAGTGATTTGCTCAATACAATGACATTAGGAAATATTGTGGGGGAATGCCCCCTATTTATAGAAAAGCTTGTAGCTTTGTTACATTGGCATGTGTCATTTTGTGATTGGTTCTTGATGTCGACACGTGTCGCGCTCTGATTGGCTTCTGATCTTGACACGTGTCGTGTAGTGATTGGCTTCCAGGTTGGAGGGAAACTCTTCTGGATCCTTGACGGTATAACGTTGACCGGTCCTCAGTAGTTTCGGGATCTTTGGCGGTATAATGTTGACCGGTGCTTGGTAGTTTCGGGATTGGTCAAGTATGGTACAAACAGTGCTCCCCTAAGTTCCCGAGTGAGGGAAGCTCCTCGGTTGGGGACTTGCAAGATCTAAGCCACTGAGTAATCACGAAACTTCTAAGTACCGAAATGTGCTACCATTTTCACTTGTCTTATTTTTCCCATAAGTAGGAGCGGTATGCTCTCTGGTTTATTTTACAAGCAGACTTTTATTTGATGTTGATGCACAAGATAATGTATCAATTTCGCTTGAAGCTTACTTGTAGTTTCGGGCTTGGTCAGGTGCTATGCAAACCATCTAGTAGGAGTCCCCCAAGTTACCGAGCTAGGAGATTTGCCGAAGGAGGTGACAGACACGGTAAGCAATCAGAGTCTCAGGCAGTCAGTCTCGGATCAAAAGTTTGGCCTCGGGCTCCATCTGATTGTTCTCCTTTTACTTGTCTCTCATTCAGCAACGAGGACAAGAAAATGACAAGGAGAAGAGATGATATGAGATACTCTTGCTTTCGAAGGAGTAGCCGGTGAATCGGCATGTGTTTGTAGTACTCGTTGACTTTCCACAGGTTATTCTTGAACTGGGTTGGAGGGTTTTCTGGTTTCCTCCAGAGGAGCGAGTTGACTCAAGAACTTGAGGGTCAAAACAAACCCGTCAACTCTCGAGTACGCTCGATCCTGATGATATGGGATACTTTTACTGTTGGCAAAATGGTGGATGCCGAGCTTGGGTTTGACCTAGATTCCTCCGTCTGGATTGTGCGGTTATGCATGAAGGACATCGTGCTGTAGTGATCTGCTCCAGCTCGTTGTTGAACCTTCTGCTTCAATCTTCTGCCTGGCAGGGGAGATGTGAAACCTTTGCATTTAAATGGTCCATCAGAGCACTTGCTTCTCAGCGACTCACCTATGCTTGGCATCTTCAGTGTAAAGGGCCGATGTCATACCAGCTGTTCTGAGGTGTTTGCCGAAGGAATTCGTGACCTTGAGAACAGTTGAAGATGAGTACTCGAGAGCAATGCTTGGTGACCAATTGTGCAAAGGTCCCTAGCAATCAGTTCCTGACCGGATGTTTGATTTCAGGTTCCGACTGATTGCGTTCTTTCTCCTTGTCTTGCGAGTAAGGGCAAAGGCAAAGGAAAGGACAGGGAAAAAGCATGATATGGGATACTCTTGCTTTTAACCCTAATGATATGAGATACTCTTGCTTTAGTGTAGCTTGTTTGCAGAGGTATTATCGGGGGGAAGGAGGTTGAGCATTTTGAGAAGGCTCCGTTGGGAATGCTCTCTCGGATGTGAGGAAAAGTTGAGCATGTTGGCAGGTCTGCTTGACTGAGGAGGATGAAACTCTTCATATAGAAAATTCTTAACAACAAGTAGTAACGCTGTTCCTTTACCTTTCTTGTTTATGGCAATATAGTGGGAGCTGCAAAATTCACGCGTTTTCACTTTGTCAGAGATTTTTGACAAAGTGGTCTGTGGTACCTGGAAAGCTGATGTTGCGTGTAAACAGTGTTGACCATTTTATCCAGGAAAATCCGACTCTCGAGGTTCGGAGAGCTCTTTGATTTTTTAGCAATCAATCCCATTGGGGGTACTTTCTCGGGTGCGGGGAAAAGTTGGGCCCTTTTTTTTTTTTGTAAGTCTGCTTTGTCACGGGGCATGGAGGTCGACACACATAGAACTTTTCCAGTTATCGAGCAGTGGTGCTGTTCTTTTACTCCTGTAAGAAATAGTAGGGTAGCTGGAACTTCGAAATTCTCGTGCCTTAACTTTGTCAGAGTTCTTTCGGCAAAGTTATCTTTGGTATTCGAGGAGCTGGTATTGCGTGTGACGATTGCCCAGGAAAATCTGTTTCTCGGAATTCGGAGAGTGGTGTCTCTTTGATTTTTGAACAAACAGTCCTGATGTCCTTTCTTTTATAAGAGTACCAATTGTGTTTGAGAGGTACGTTCGTAGAGTTACTGCTTGTAGAAATTTCCTTTACCTTGTATTTCTGAGATTTATTGGACCTCATTCTTCTTTCGTTATTTCTGAAGATGTCTGGCCCATCTGACCTTCGTTTGGGCTTTAATGTTGGGGAAGAGACAACCTTGTTTCCCCAAGACAACATATGGCGCCCGTTATTCTTATCCTCTACTGGTCCTCTTACTGTTGAGGACTCGGTGATGCAGAGTGACATGACCGCTGCTGTGGTGGGCAAGAATCTTGCCACACCCAAAGATAACAGACTACTTGCCAGACGGTCTGATGAGTTGGCTGTTAAGGATTCTTTGGTTCTCAGTGTTCAGTGTGCGAATTCTGTATCTAATATGGCCCAACGCCTATTTGCTCGCACCCGCCAAGTTGAATCATTGGCGGCTGAAGTGGTAAGCCTCAAACAGGAGATCAAGGGGCTTAAGCACGAGAATAAGCAGTTGCATAGGCTTGCACATAGCTATGCTACGAGCATGAAAAGGAAACTTGACCAGCTACAGGAATCTGATGGTCAAATTTTGAGTGATCATCAGAAGTTTGTGGGTTTGTTCCAAAGGCATTTTCCGCCTTCGTCTTCTGGGGCTGTACCATGTGTTGAGGCTCCACATGACCAAACGTCGGTGCTTCCTTCTTCCAGTGTTCTGTCCAGTGCCGAGACTGCTTCTGAGCAATCTTTGTGAGGGTTCCCTCCTGTTTGTTTGTTTTGATTCACGTGTATGCACGTGTTTGTAATTTCTCGGGATTATCAATAAATAAGTTTTGCTTCAATTCCAGCGTATTGTGTTAAACGCACCAAGGTGTATTGCACTAAGTTTTTTTTTGTTGAAGTTTGCATGTTGAAACTTCGTAGGCGGATCCTTGTAGATTGAAATAATGCTCCCCTAATTTCCCCAGTGAGGAAGGGTTCTCGGCTGAGGACTTGAAAGATCCGAGTCACTGAGTAGCTATGAAATTTTTGAGTACCGAGGTACAGTAGCATATGGTGGGAGTCCCCCAAGTCTTCGGCCAAGAAAGTTGCCGAGGGAGGTGTCTCGCTAGTAACCGAGTTGTCAGCGTGATGAAGCTTTGTTTTCATGTCACATCTTCATGTATGCCTCATCCCAAATATATTTCCCACTAGTTTGAATTTCGTTAAGGCCCAATACTTCTCTTTATGTTAGAAGCCCAGAGATGTGGAGGCCTAGGCATTTTTCCAATTTTTCTTGGTGTTGTTTGGTTGGCAAGCCCAAAGATGTGGGGAGGCCCGTGCCATCGAATAGTCATCCTCACTGATGACATTTACAATGGTGCCGTGCCATGTGCATGGATCTTAGTTCAAAGACAGATGGGCAGCACCTCATCAATGCCGTGGCAAATTTGTAGCTGGAAGATTATGTGTGCAACGATCACACACCTTATACATAGATAGCCAACAATTCCATGCAGCTTTATGTTTGTAATGATCAAAGAAATACTATATTTGAAAGAACCTTTGCTTTTGACCAACAATGCCCTCCTTTTTGCTTTTGACCGACTGCATATGTATATATATGCAAAGAAAATTTGTTTGTTGCCGAGTCCAAGGAAAAGAGCAGCCATGGCCCATCATCATTACTCCTCACCATGTTTTTTAAGTGTGTGGCCGAATTTGGGAGGGAATTGTCCATGCCTCATCATCATTTCCCATCATTTCTTGGTGTCATATTTTCCTTTAGAACCGGATCCAAGGAAACATGCTCCATCATTAATCCTCACTTTTTCTGTTTTATAATATGTCATTTCTCCATTTTGTCTTGCTTTTCCTTTCTTTGGTGGAATTGCATTTCATTTCCATCGGCCAACTGAGTTGCTGCAGGGTTATTGGAGCCTGGGAAGTCGAGGGGGGAAGTTGGTGTAGAGGGAGCGGTAGCTTTTCACTATAACACCATCCTCTATAGCTCAACTCACAAAGTCGTCTTCATGAGAGTTGTTCCTTAACTTGTGAACTACAACATATCCAAATTTGAGATCCAATGGAGTAGTACAAGTCCGGAAATTCAGGTATGATGAGTGACTGTTCATTATTTGGCTGTTAACCCGTCAGTCTTGTTGTGGGCTTCGAAACTCTGTTTTCTTTTGCTCAGATCAACATACTTTATTCATCAAAGTTGTTCCCCATTGTCTCTTCTATAATATATCAAAAATTCAGAATGAACTAACGGTTAAATATTTCCAGATCTTCGAAACATCACAGCAGCTTTGAAATCTGCGGGAATCCGACTGTCATGTTTGGAGTTTCAACACTCCAATTTCCTTCACTTAAACAGAGACAGTTCCTTCTTGAAAGTTGTTCATCTGCTCAAGAACTATAAGATATCCAAAATTGAGTGCCACCGAGGAAGAGCAGAAGTTGCAGAAATTTGATATATGAAAGGAGACAAAGAGGGAGATAGGAAAAAAAAACTGCTTGGGTTGGATTTCTAATCTGTGGAAGGTTCCCATTTTTGTAGCACCTTCACTATTGGTGAATTTCTTGTACTTGTGTCCTTTATTGAAATGTGGGACTTTGGCTTCTTGTTTGATCCATTATAATATGTTTGGGAACATATATATAATTGTATGTTTGCTTATGACAGGGGGCTTTGTGAATGTAGAACAGGAAATGTTTATGTTTACCCACGTATTTTTGTATAGACTCAAGAGAATCTCGGGTTTTTGTAAACCAAATATGTTTGTTTGCATCAAGGTTTTGTATTTGGAAAACAGTTTAATGGGTAAGGTTTTTTTTGGTGAAGTTTTGATGGTGAAGCTTTTTAGGTGAAGTTTTGAAGGTGGAGCTTTTTAGGTGAAGCTTCATGGGTGAAGCTTTTTGGGTGAAGCTTTTTAGGTGAAGCTTTGAGGGTGAAGCCTTTTAGGTGAAGCTTTGAGGGTGAAGCTTTTTAGGTGAAGCTTTGAGGGTGAAGCTTTATAGGTGAAGCTTTGTGGGTGAAGCTTTTTAGGTGAAGCTTTGAAGGTCGAAGCTTTATAGGTGAAGCTTTGAGGGTGAAGCTTTTTAGGTGAAGCTTTGAGGGTGAAGCTTTTTGGGTGAAGCTTTGAGGGTGAAGCTTTTTAGGTGAAGCTTTGAGGGTGAAGCTTTTTAGGTGAAGCTTTGAGGGTGAAGCTTTATAGGTGAAACTTTGAGGGTGAAGCTTTATAGGTGAAGCTTTGAGGGTGAAGCTTTATAGGTGAAGCTTTGAGGGTGAAGCTTTATAGGTGAAGCTTTGAAGGTCGAAGCTTTATAGGTAAAGCTTTGAGGGTGAAGCTTTATAGGTGAAACTTTGAGGGTGAAGCTTTATAGGTGAAGCTTTGAGGGTGAAGCTTTATAGGTGAAGCTTTGAGGGTGAAGCTTTATAGGTGAAGCTTTATAGGTGAAACTTTGAGGGTGAAGCTTTATAGGTGAAGCTTTGAGGGTGAAGCTTTATAGGTGAAGCTTTGAGGGTGAAGCTTTATAGGTGAAACTTTGAGGGTGAAGCTTTATAGGTGAAGCTTTGAGGGTGAAGCTTTATAGGTGAAGCTTTGAGGGTGAAGCTTTATAGGTGAAGCTTTGTGGGTGAAGCTTTTTAGGTGAAGCTTTGAAGGTCGAAGCTTTATAGGTGAAGCTTTGAGGGTGAAGCTTTATAGGTGAAGCTTTGTTGGTCGAAGCTTTATAGGTGAAGCTTTGAGGGTGAAGCTTTATAAGTGAAGCTTTGAAGGTCGAAGCTTTATAGGTGAAGCTTTTGTGGCGAAGCTTTGTAGGTGAAGCTTTTATGGCGAAGCTTTGTAAGTGAAGCTTTTGTGACGAAGCTTTGTAGGTGAAGCTTTTATGGCCAAGCTTTGTAGGTGAAGCTTTTCTGGCGAAGCTTTGTAGGTGAAGCTTTTGTGGCGAAGCTTTATAGGTGAAGCTTTGTGGTGAAGCTTTTTAGGTGAAGCTTTGTGGTTGAAGCTTTATAGGTGAAGCTTTGTGGTTGAAGCTTTATAGGTGAAGCTTTCTGCCTGAAGCTTTATAGGTGAAGCTTTGGTGGTGAAGCTTTTTAGGTGAAGCTTTGTGGTTGAAGCTTTATAGGTGAAGCTTTGTGGTTGAAGCTTTATAGGTGAAGCTTTGTGGTGAAGCTTTTTAGGTGAAGCTTTGTGGTTGAAGCTTTATAGGTGAAGCTTTCTGGCTGAAGCTTTATAGGTGAAGCTTTGGTGGTGAAGCTTTTTAGGTGAAGCTTTGTGGTTGAAGCTTTATAGGTGAAGCTTTGTGGTTGAAGCTTTATAGGTGAAGCTTTGTGGTTGATCACCATAAGTTGGTTTTGCTTCACACTGCCTTGATCAAGAGTGTGTGAAGCTTTTTGAGAATTGTACTTGAACTCCATTGATGAAGCTGCTGTGTTCTCCCCCTTCTTTTTTGTAATAGTGATGCTCTTGTTATGTAGGTCATGACTGAATGTGACGACATGCCTTGAGGTATCCAAGGTTAGGGAGGAGTTGGATGGTGCCCTGGCTGAGGTTTCTGAGCTGAAAAAGGGGTCTGATGATGAGGCTAGTGCTGATGAGTAGACTTAGCAGGGTGAAGATGACCTTGACGATGCGGAGGATGGTGGTGGGATACAGAGTGATATCGTCAGAGGTTCAACCTCGGATGAGGGTGACCAGTGATGCCTTCCCTTTCTAAATGTGCTCTGAAGCAGATGCAAGAAGACTGAAGAGCTTGATCTTTGTGTACCATGCACCGAAGCCGTTGTTAGCTTGCAATAAAACTTTGTTGGTGACTATACCTCTTGTTGGGCGTAAGTGCTCCCCTAGTTGAGTTGTAATACTTGAGGGTTTTTGATTATTTGTGAATGCTTAGGAGTTCACATGTACCAGTTGTACCATTCGTCATCTTTCATCTCCTTGTTGGTGGCCTGAATGTGTGTTCCTTCATCACCTGGTTGGTGATAAGAGTGGCAAGTTGCCAAATGATATAAAGTATGTTGAACCCTTTCGAAGCTCAGTTGGATTATGTATGAATGTGTTAAAATGTATGATGTTTATGTTGATTGACATAAGTGATGCTTATGAATGTTTTGCTATGCATGAATGAGTCCATGCTTTTGATATGTTTTCATCACCTGGTTGGTGGCACGAAGGTGAGTTCCTTCATCACCTGGTTGGTGATAAGAGTGGCAGGTTGCCTAATGATATTAGAATACGGGTTGTACCTTTCCGAAGCTCGGTTGGCTTATGTATGAATGTGCTAAAATGTATGGTGTTTATGTTGATTGACATGAGTGATGCTTATGAATGTTTTGCATAAAGGAAACCATGCTTTTGATCTGTGAACCATGTTGGTTGTAACACTTAGTTTCACTTACTTTATGCCACAGTATGCATGTTGAAGCTCTGAGTTAGAGTATATAGGTAGGTCAGTATGGACCAAACGCCCCAGTGCTGGGAATGTAAAATAGTTAAGACCAAGTTGTCTGAATCATCTCTTTATTGAGTTCGAGCCAGATGATCCTCATTACAAAAGATGTTGAACGGTTATAGTTTAACACTTGCACAATGCGAGTTTACTTGTAATAGTACTTCAATTGATCGGTGTTCCATGGATGGCCAAAGACTTTATCATTGGAGCTTCTCAGAGTAATCTTTTCTTCAATATATAACGTTCACTTGGCGCTGGCTACAGTTACTCATTCAGGGGCGGAGAAGAAATTGATCAATTTTTCCTTCGCGTGCCAAAGCTTCAATATGGTCATGGAGGGTGACACACTTCTCGCTGTCATGGCCATTATAATCGTGGTAACAGCAAAACATGTTTGTGTTCTTTGTGGACTTGTAATCTGGCTGCCTTGGTCTTGGCTTCGGTATCAAGTGAGCTATACTGGGGTAAATGGTCTCACATGTGGCGTTCAAAGGTGTGTATGTCTCATACCTCGGGGTAGGGCCTGTCTTGACATATGTTTGGCTCACTGCGTTGACTGCTTGGGGGCGGGTATTATTATGGCGATATCCCTGATTATCGTGATAGTGCTCCTTACTCTTCTTACTAAAGTGAGATTGATGAGGATGGAAATCTTTCCTCTTGCCCTGAGATTGATACATCTGTTGACCTGGCGAAGCATTATGGTCATTTGGTTGGATCTGGCTTCCAGTCCCCACTTGCTGATAAGGGATAGCTGTAGGATGTTTCCCTTGGTACGTCCTTACTTCGGCCGAGGCATGGTTGTAAGCCTGTGCCATCACTTCAGAGTAAGTCTTCCAAGTGTTGGCATTGATCATGTACTTGAAGAAACAGTCACGTAGGCCCGCCGTGAATGCCTTGAGGGCAGTTTTGTCGTCTGCCTCGGCGCAGCGTGAATACTCATGGCTAAAGCGGCCAGCATACCTTCGTAGCGACTCGTCCGGCTTCTGAAAAATAGTGTACAAGTCATCTGCAGAATGCAAACGGTCGGTCTGAAAGATGTGTTGAGAGACAAACAGCTTCCTTAATTCCTCAAACGAGTCCACCGTCTCGGGTTGAAGACGACAGTACCAGTTTAGAGCTCCTCCAGAGAGGGTGGAGGGGAAGAGGAGACATCGCTCTTCGTCGGTGTGCATCCGGTACGCCATGGTGGACTTAAAGAGGTTGAGGTGTTCAATTGGGTCCTCCCTTCCAGTATAGAGTTGTAAGCCGAGTTTCTGTTTTGTCTTGGCTTGGAGGGGGGTGTCGAGGATCCTTCTTGTAAGAGGACCGGGCCTGGGTTGGTTCCAATCAGGTATCTCAGCCTGACGTTCGGCCTTCAACTTGTTCACTTCCTCAAAGAGTTGTAAGACAAGGGGGTCCGGAATGGAGTTATGTATCACTGGAGCTTTCTTTCGTAAATCTCCATCACTTCTCAGGATTTGGAAAGTTTGGTCGAAGGTGTGTAGCATTTCCCTGGACCCATCATACTGGCTCCCAGGGTAAGCCTGTCGGAATATTTCCGAGTCCCCTATACCTTCATGTTTCTCTGAGACCTGTCGCTCGTTTCTTGGCTCAGTAGCTGACCTGGGTCGTGGTAGGGGACCGAGTCTGTCAAAGATCCTTGGGTCATTGGTCTTTGAGCTTATGTGGATGGGGTTCTCCCGACGTTGCCTCAGGAAGTCTCTGCAGTCGTGATAAATAGCTTTCGATCCTTCCACTCCCTTTGCAAGGAGGTGTCTCCCTTCATTTCTCATGCTTCGGGTTGAAGTAGCTGGGTTGAGAGAAGTCTCATGTTGATTAACATATTGATGAGTTGCGCGTTCCTGGTCAAGAACCTTCATGTTTGAGACTGGCGATCCTCCGGTTTGGGGGGTACCCAGATGATGGTTGGCTCCCAGAGGGGTACTGAGTTCATGAGTTCGAGTATGCCTAGCCTCGTGGAGCATTTCAAAGAGCTTCCCATACTGCTCTTGGAGGACTTCATTCTTCATTGCTGTCTTGTTGTTCTGAGCCTCCAGCTCTTTGATTTTAGTTTGAAGAGCAAATCTTTTTCGTTTCCTCCTTAGTTGCTTCGCACTAGGTGCGAGAGGGGTGTCGTTCTGGGTGCTGTGGCTTCCTTCGCTTCCCATGTTGGAGAGGGATGCCTGATCAAAAGAAAGTGTACGAATGGTGGAAACCAGCTTGACAAAACTGGAGAAAGTAGGAATAAGTGTCTTTTCCCACAGACGGCGCCAAATGTTGATGCACAAAATCAGCGAGGACTCTGGTTCAACAGAAAGTTCAAGTTTATGACCTTCGCTAGGTTGCTCAGGTCACTGATATGTATAAGTATGTAAATGGACAGTGGCAGGGAAGCAAACACAAGATGTACGTGGTTCGCCCAAGGTTGGCTACGTCCACGGAGCAGAGGAGTTCGTATTATTAGTGAAGGGTCTTCACAAGTACAAGTTCAAGCTCTCAAGTACATAGGCTCAAGCTCTCAATTTAGTGAATTCTAGTGATTTGCTCAATACAATGACATTAGGAAATATTGTGGGGGAATGCCCCCTATTTATAGAAAAGCTTGTAGCTTTGTTACATTGACATGTGTCATTTTGTGATTGGTTCTTGATGTCGACACGTGTCGCGCTCTGATTGGCTTCTGATCTTGACACGTGTCGTGTAGTGATTGGCTTCCAGGTTGGAGGGAAACTCTTCTGGATCCTTGACGGTATAACGTTGACCGGTCCTCAGTAGTTTCGGGATCTTTGGCGGTATAATGTTGACCGGTGCTTGGTAGTTTCGGGATTGGTCAAGTATGGTACAAACAATATGCATGTAGAAAAATCATTTATTTCCCTAGTACTAACAAAATTAGTAGTGTATATATGTAATACATATTATATATATATATATATATATATATATATATAAAACTACACTTTTGGATTTGGAGGAGGAAGCAACCATACCCTGAATATATCCAAGGCTAATGAAAGACCAAATATGTGTCACTGCCTGCCCCATTAATTGTATGTTACATTGTTAGTCACCAAGCATCAAAAGTTCAAAACCATGACTCGTAGACAAACAAAAAGATTAACTACACATATCTTAGTTAATCCACCCAAACTATGTTTTGAAAGGGGGAAGGGGAACAATCATGTGGAACTTATAGTTTATATGGTGAGACTCGCATAATCCACTTGATCATTGTCGTTCCTATACATTCTTCATAAATTATATGAAAATTATGGGGAAAAGAAATAACATGCATACATGAAATAAAATTGTATCACAATAGAATTGTATTATGAACAAAATAGGGATAGATTGTGTTTACCTAGTATTTTTCTGCGGGGAAAGAAGTCTGGTTTTGCATTAGTTGGAAAGGACCTTTTTTTCTGGCAATTTTATAGGATGTCATCAAATTTTTGCGCGTTTGCCTCTGTGAAATGTACATTAGATAAGAGTTTGATTAAACATATGAAAACAAAATATTGTTTAGTATGGTGTAAACACAAAATTACACGTGTATCAATTGGGATAGCAAAAGCTTTACAAATGAGATTGCAATTGAAGGTTAAACCCCTTAGTCGTCATATGCGTTCACAGAATGTAAACTGATTGGTATGTTTAAGCAGTGATGATGATACTTTTGGTCTAGCATAGTTAGCAATATGTGTAGTATATGTATTACCCTAATTGTATCTTAATTATTAATCATTATAAGACTAAAATCTCTCCTCAAGCTTGTAAAGAAGCTTGAGTTTAAATTCATTTCCCTACTTTGAACAAAACTTTACCCAGATACCTCAAATAATCTGAATCATACAAAAACCAAGCATCCTAGTAGCTAGCTAGCACATGAAATCGTGGTTTCACTGATTATATTAAAAATATCAGGAATTTTTTTAGATACGAAAAAACACAAATAAAGTTTGAAAAATCACTTATTGAATGCCCAAGATAGAGATCCTTATTTTCAGTAACCTTTCCTATCATGGCTAGCCATCTTCCATGTTGATGACGTCTGCTACACAGAGAAGAAACAAAACAAAGAGATTTTAGAGATTTTTATTTGGTATATATATTATTTCTCATCGATATTTTATCTAAATAATTATATAAAATTATGAATAGCTAATAAGACCTTGTAATTCTTCTGTACATTGAAGCCCCTCTTGAGAATCCACTGCTTTTCCTGTAAAGACCGCATTATGTTAGTTATCGATTAGCATTTAAACATTGTTGTATATATCAATCTACCGAATGCATGATTAGTAGCATGAACTAAAACAATAGTAACCAAGATTACAACTCCTACTCAAAAGGTAAATTCTTTTTCCTAATGAAAACTATGTTTGGTGGGCTGGAGGAATACAAAAAACTAAAACTTTTTGAAAGCATAAAAACAGAGAGAAGATACAATTGGAAGTAAAGTTTGAAATCTTACCAAGGGGCTTTAAAAGAAGCACAAAATTGTTTGCTGATCATTTTGCACTTTGGTGAGCAGTATTAGTAGCACTGCTTTTCTGTTTAACAAAAGTACAAATCTTATCAACAAAATTGTGATGCGTCTATTAAAGATTCATTATATTATTAGTGTAAGTAGTTAATTTGTAAATTTGTTACATATGGGATAATTTATAACGGTAAGAAACAAAGGAATAGATGATATGTATATAGGTCACATATTAAACATTTGCCAGATTTTTAATATGAAAAACTTTTAACAAAGTTAAATTCTTTTCGTCAAACTATCACACGCTAAACCTGTTTTGTTAATGTATTTATACAATTTGCAGCTGTGGATCAAAGTTGGTGAGAGAAATAGATTATAATCCCTCTTTAGTTTACGGTTGTAGAAGCCATACGATCTTATATTTGTTGTCCCGTCATTTGATCCTTTTATAGTAAACAATCAGAAACTTCTATCAATAACTTTTCCAATGCAGGTAGTAAAATGGAAAAATTAGAACTCCCAAATTATATTGTTGTATAATATTGAATAATACCTATGTGCAACACTTCATGTAAAAGTCCTTATTCCTCATACATTTGACAAACTTGCAAACAATTAGTCCAGCTACCTGGTATCTTTGAAGATGCTGCACAGTAAGAGTGCAATCCTAAAAATCACAAACATGCAAAATTCGAATCAAATCTGTAAGTCGTTTAGCATTTTATTCATAACTGACAACATAAAATACACCAAAAAGAAAATTACTTGAAATTGCAACTGTCCTAGCGGCAAATGAACCAAATTAATCTGAATAAAAAAAACTCCATTAACTAAAGGTTCTCACTTCTCACCGTACCAAAAATGACAAAGGGGAACCAGTCCTAAATTTTTTGAGACCCTAACAAAAAGTTGCAAACTTTCAACAGCTAAATAATGAATATTAAAATCAAAAGTCTCATGAGGCATTTCCTTTAAAGATTCCCAGTTCTCAACCCACCAATTTGTTAGGCAACACACTGATCAGATCCAACTGCGTGGAATCAAGAAAAAAAGGAAAATCCCCACAGATTTTGAAATGTAGAGAATACCTCAGATGGGCAATTTGTAACAAAACCCCAAAAACAAAAGTTGGGGGAATAAGAAAGATCTAAATCAAATCCCAGAAGATAAAAATTATTAAAAAGGTAAGAAAGTCAGTACCGTTTTACTGAAGATATAAATCAAATCCCTGAAGATAAAAATTATTAAAAAGGTAAGAAAGTCAGTACCGTTTCACTGAAACCAGCAGCTTTCTCTTCTTCTCTTCAGAAACAACTACAACCAGAAGAAAATAATCCCAAAAGAAAAAGCTTTAGTCCCAAAAAATTAAGTAACTTCAATTTAACTGACAGAAGAAAAAAAACACCCATTTCTTATAATTTCATATCGTAATTTGAGGATTAAATTCTGCAGAGAAATTGGCAGAGAGAAAAGTGATAGATAGATATATAGATAGAGATAAAGAGAGAATGAACCTTAGCTCCCAGAACAGAGAGAAACATTCTGTAGTTGAATTAAAGTTTTAATAAAAATGATTAATCAGAGAGCCGAAAAAGGAGTAAGCTTTGGAGAAGAGTTTAATTAGAGAGAGAAGACAGAGATGTTAACCATGGTTTTTTCACTAATCAGAAAAACTAATGAAGTGAATCAGTGCAAGAAATAGAAGATACTAAAGCCAACCCAGTTCAGCAAATGAACATACTATTAGCTAAAGGGATACAAATTTTGTGATTGAATCAGACATCACATATCTACATGCAAATTGCAATCATATGAGAAATTGGTATCTCTATAACAATGTAATATTTGAACTCCAATTATCGAAATCCAATTAACAAGTACACTAATATATGCACACAAATATAATAACCCAATAATTTAGCAAGAATGAAAAGGAAATAATATGAGTAGAGAGAGATGTATAAAGACCTGGAGGTATCGTTGTCAGGGTTGTGGCTAATAAAAACAGTGTAATCACCAGAAGCCCTAGCGAGGGTTCCACAGTCACCAACATGGTGCTCGACGTTACAGACGACGGCTCCCTCCACGATCGATCTGAGAGGCAACACATTTCCGACCACCAAATTAGCCTTCTTCCCAAAGTATGTCTACATATATATATATATATATATATATATATATATGTTAGGTTTGGCTCGTCAAATTAGTGTCCTTTTCTGTTTAGGTGCACCGATTCCTTTCCTAAAAGGGCTAGGAAAGAATCTTAGTTTCCTTATTCAAGTTAGATTAGGAAACCTAGAAGTCTATTTGGAATTGGAAAGGAAGTCTAATTTCCTATTCCACTTAGAATAGGAATTATAATCTGTAAAGGACATGTAAATCTGCACCCTATGCCTATAAATAGGGTGCGGCAAGCTTTAGAATTTAAGGGAGAAAACAGCCAGAGACAGCCGAGAGGTTTGGGATTAGTTCTAGGGTTTGCAAAAGTTCTGTAATCTCTATTATTAATCAAAGAAGCGGTGATTTCTCTACCTAGAGAAATCACAACTGGACGTAGGCAAAAGTTCTGCCGAACCAGTATAATTCTTGTGTGTTTCTAAGTTTTCTAATATTTGCCAAAGTTTAGTCTATTACCGTTGGTTACATCAAAGAACAAGATCTAGGAGTGTTTTTCAACAATTGGTATCAGAGCTAAGTTCAAGGTGTTCTACGATGTCAAAAGGGAAGATGAATGCGGATCAAGGACCTGCGTTAAAGCCCTTTGACGGCAAGGATGACTTTACGGATTGGCAAAGGATGATGAAGAACGTACTGATACAGCAAGATTTGGATGATGCACTCAATGGTGAGAAGCCGGCAAACATGACAGAAGCAGCATGGATTAAGGTTCTCAAGAAAGCCAAGAGTTCCATCGAGATCCATCTCACAAGATCAGTTCGGTCACACATCACCGAAAAGATGACTGCCCAAGAAGCATGGGAAAAGTTGGAGAATGTTTATATGGGCAAAACCGTGTCCAATAAACTTTTTCTAAAGGATGAACTATTCGGACTTCGACTAGAAGAAGGAGGTGATATTGAAGATCACGTATGCAGATTCCAGAATTGCATAGCTAATCTTCAAAAGGTCGAAGAAACTTACAAAGATGATGATATGGCTATCATCCTGCTGAGGTCTCGAGTCCCTGAAGCTTGAAGACGTAATTCAAGCTCTTCAGTCATATGCTAAACTGGATGATATAACTGAAAGCTCTCAAGGCCTTTATGTCAAAGGCAAGGAGAGGGGGCGGGAAAAGACAAGGGAAGAGAAAAACAGCAACAGAGGTAGGTCAAAATCCAAGAAGAAAAAGGAAAAGAAGGAAGGTTGCTTCGAATGTGGTTCAACCGATCATTGGAAGAGGAACTGCAAGATTTGGAAAGAGAAGAAAGCTAAGATGGAAGGAAGCTCAGGATCAGCTAGTGCAGTCACCGAGCATGAGAGTGACGGGGAACTTCTTTCAGTAACATCAGGCTCCAAAGCTTTCGCAAATTGGATTTTGGATACCGGATGCACCTTTCATATGTGTGCAGTAAGAGAATGGTTCGATACTTACAAAGAAGTCAGCAGCGGGGAAGTTTTAATGGGAGACAATTCTTCATGTCCTATAAGAGGAATCGGCACTGTTCGAATCAGAATGTTCGATGGGATGATACGAGCTTTGGGGAACGTCAGGTATGTCCCTAGACTAAGAAAGAATTTGATTTCCTTGGGTACTTTAGATGAGGCCGGTTATGGGTACAAGTCTAAAAAAGGAAGACTCAGGGTAACCAAAGGATCGCTAGTGGTAATGCAGGGTGACCTACAACCCAATAAGTTGTATAAGTTGATTGGGACCACTATAGTCGGGAGAGCAGCTGTTTCTGTAAATCAAAGTACAGAAGACAAGACAGAACTATGGCATCATAGGCTCGGTCACATAAGCCAGAAGGGATTGCAAGAATTACACAAGCAAGGCCTGTTGGAAGGCGTGTCATCTTGCAAACTGGACTTTTGTGAATACTGTGTTCTCGGGAAGCAAAGACAGGTATCATTCGCAAGTAGCAGTGCAGATAACCGAAGCAAGGAGCAACTCAGCTATATTCACTCAGATGTTTGGGGCCCTGCACCAACTAAATCAAATGGTGGAGCCAGGTATTTTGTTACTTTCATGGATGATTTTTCGAGGAAGGTTTGGGTTTATTTCATGAAGCAGAAATCCGAGGTTTTTGCAAAGTTCAAGGAATGGAAAATAGAAACCGAGAATCAAACTGGAAGGAAGATCAAGTACCTAAGAAGTGACAATGGAGGTGAATATACAAGTAATGAGTTCACCAATTACTGCAAGCAGGAAGGCATCACAAGGCACTTCACAGTAAAGAAGAATCCCCAGCAAAATGGAGCTGCTGAGAGAATGAACCGAACTCTCATGGAGAGAGAGAGGAGCATGCGATTTCATGCAGGATTGCCCGATAGTTTTTGGGCAGAGGCTGTTAATCATGCAAGTTATTTGATTAACAGGTCACCATCTACAGTTCTCGGTTTTAAGAGTGCAGAAGAGGTATGGTCTGAGAAGCCAGTGGATTATTCCAAGCTCAGGGTATTCGGCTGTAGTGCTTTTGCACATATTCCAAGTGATGAAAGGTCCAAGCTCAAACCAAAGTCTATACATTGCATATTCTTAGGTTTTGAGAAAGGAGTTAAAGGTTTCAAGCTTTGGGATTTCAACAACAAGAAAAAGGTTGTCAGCCGAGATGTTGTCTTTGATGAGACAACCATGCCTCTGAATAAAGTCGAGAGCAGTAGGGAGAAGAAGGACGATGCTGAAATTGAAGCAACAAAGATTCCGTTAATCAGTTCAGATGAAGAAGAAGCTCAGGTGGAGCAAATTGAGCAAGAGGCCGAATCTGATGGTTTTGAGGAAGAAGAAGAGCATCAGCATTGTTCACCAGTTAGGAATCAGGTGGAGCAAGAAACAGGGCAGATTGAAGGCACTTTCATCGGCCAGACATCCCAAAGGGTTCGAACTCCAACCAACAATCCACCTGCATTCCAGAGATGCATAGCACTGGACAAACCTAAGCGAAACAAGAAGAAACCTGACAGATTTGGGTTTGACCAGGACGAAGTTAATTATGCTCTTAACATTAGTCAAGGAGATCCAACTACTTATCGAGAAGCTATAGCAAGTGATGAGCGAGATAGTTGGATAAGTGCTATGACAGAAGAAATGGAGTCTCTTTATAAGAACTCTGTTTGGGAGTTGGTTCCTAAGCCCAAAGACAGAAAGCTAGTTGGATGCAAGTGGGTATTTAGAAAAAAGGAAGGACTACATGAACAAGATGCCGTGAGGTTCAAAGCGAGGCTTATGGCTAAGGGGTACTCACAAAAGGAAGGGGTGGATTATGATGAGATCTTTTCACCTGTAGTCAAGCATACTTCTATCAGATTGCTTTTAGCAATGGCAGCTCAGCATGACATGGAGATTGAGCAGATGGATGTGAAGACAGCGTTTCTTCACGGGGATCTAGAGGAGATGATTTTCATGGCTCAACCAGAAGGGTTTGTTGAATATGGGAAAGAGAACCTAGTATGTCAGCTAAAGAAGTCCCTATATGGCCTGAAACAGTCTCCAAGACAGTGGTACAAGAGGTTTGATTCATTCATGCTGAAAATCAATTTTAGAAGATGTTTATATGATTGTTGCGTGTACTATCATGTGTTCCAAGATGGGATGATCATATTGCTATTACTATATGTGGATGACATGCTAATTGCTTGTCAAGACAAGTCTAGAATTCAAGACTTGAAGAAGATGTTGAGCGAGGAGTTCGACATGAAGGATCTAGGTGCTGCACAGAAGATCCTTGGCATGGAAATTCAGAGAGATAGGACCGCTGGAAGGATCTGGATATCACAAGCCAAGTATATTCAGAAGGTTCTTGAGAAGTTCTACATGCAAGAAGCAAAGGTAGTTTCGACTCCTTTGGCGGCTCATCTTAAGTTAAGTGGGCAACAGTGTCCTAAGTCCGAGGAAGAGCAACAAGTAATGGAGAAGGTGCCTTATGCTAATGCCGTGGGCTGCCTCATGTATGCAATGGTATGCACACGTCCCGACATAGCTCAAGCAATCAGTGTCGTTTCCAGATACATGGCAAATCCAGGAAAGCAACATTGGGATGCAGTCAAGTGGATTTTGCGTTATTTGAAGGGTTCTTGGCGACAGAGGATTATGTTTGAGAAGCAAAAAGAAAATGCAGGTGTGTTAGGATATGTGGATGCCGATTATGCAGGGGACTTGGATAAGAGAAGGTCAACTTCTGGTTATGTGTTTACATGCGCAGGAGGACCAATCAGTTGGAGGGCACTACTGCAACCAATTACAGCTTTGTCGACCACAGAGGCAGAGTATATTGCATTGGCCGAAGCTGGAAAGGAAGCAATTTGGCTTAGTGGCTTGGTAAGTCAAATGGGAATCACTCAAGATTGTGTGAAGCTTAAGTGTGATAGTCAAAGTGCCATTCATTTGGCAAAGAATCAGGTTTTTTCTGGAAGATCAAAGCACATTGAGGCAAGGTATCACAGAATCAGAGATTGGGTGGAGTCTAAGGAAATTTGGATTGAAAAGGTTCATACGGATGATAATGCCGCAGATTTCCTTACAAAGACAGTGCCGGCCAAGAAGTTCAAGCATTGCTTGAACTTGATCAATCTCGTTGATTGATTAAAGAGGAGCACCTCCTCACTTGAGGTGCAATAAGGCAAGAAGAAGGTTGCCAAGGCGAAGACTCTTGAAGATTTCCAGAGCTGCTTCAAGAAGGTTCAAAGATACTCTGGGGTGCAACGATCAAGACTTGGTTTGACTCACCAAGGTGGAGATTGTTAGGTTTGGCTCGTCAAATTAGTGTCCTTTTCTGTTTAGGTGCACCGATTCCTTTCCTAAAAGGGCTAGGAAAGAATCTTAGTTTCCTTATTCAAGTTAGATTAGGAAACCTAGAAGTCTATTTGGAATTGGAAAGGAAGTCTAATTTCCTATTCCACTTAGAATAGGAATTATAATCTGTAAAGGACATGTAAATCTGCACCCTATGCCTATAAATAGGGTGCGGCAAGCTTTAGAATTTAAGGGAGAAAACAGCCAGAGACAGCCGAGAGGTTTGGGATTAGTTCTAGGGTTTGCAAAAGTTCTGTAATCTCTATTATTAATCAAAGAAGCGGTGATTTCTCTACCTAGAGAAATCACAACTGGACGTAGGCAAAAGTTCTGCCGAACCAGTATAATTCTTGTGTGTTTCTAAGTTTTCTAATATTTGCCAAAGTTTAGTCTATTACCGTTGGTTACATCAAAGAACAAGATCTAGGAGTGTTTTTCAACAATATATATATAGATGACCCACAGAGATTAACATCATGCGGAGGTGTGCACGCGCACACACGTAAAATATACATGCATACTTAATTTTTCAAACAATAATACCTCACAACATAAGTTGCGAGCTGAGACTATTTGGTTGATTCAAAAGAAATTTATGGGTTAGAAAAAGCCCAAAAAAATACAAAGACGAATGTTCGTTCATATCTTACGTCGTTCATATCTTACGTCAACAGGAGGATGAATGCCTCTGCAAAAGACAACAAAGCAATCCACAATCATCCAACAAATAAGCACAATTTATTGCCAGTCAGTAATTATGGTCATATCTACTGCAGCGCTAAAAAGTAGATTTTTTTCATGGCCCTGATGCTGAACAGTGAAATGAAGGGTGGATACCTATTTTCTTCATCTCTATACTGTAGGGCAAGAGAAACCTGCCAGTCCTCAAACAAAATAGGACACTCTTGCAGATCGGCCAATGATTCTGCAGCTTTTTTATTGACCTGCCTTATTGCAAACTAAAAGTACAAAATTAAAATTACTTGGAATAGCCAAATATATGCAAAAATCTTTCCTTGCTTCAATTCAATTGCTCGATAACAATTTTCCTTTGTATGACTTCTACATCTCATATATATATTTCACTTGAAAGAAAAGATCATGTTCATGAATCAAGAAAAACACTGCAAAAGTCTAACCTTGTTCAGGTCATTTCTCCAAATTGAAACTATCTCTGAAACCTTGCTTGGCAGGTGAGATCATGCCATCAAAATTGCTTCAGGTATCCGTCCACTGTAATGAAAGATAACAAACCCTATAAAGCAGACCACAAATGGTATATATGATATATGATATATATATATATATATGGCCTCTGCCATGCAAATGGTTTGTTCCACTTCTTTTCTCCAGTTCCCAAATCTATAGATACAACCGTAATAAAACATACATGGCCCTCACACAGTGCAGCCCCTTAGCAATCTAACAAAGAGAGATTTATGTCAAAAGAGAAAAAGAAAAAGAGCTTTAAATGCGAGTTGTTTGGTGTGGTTTTCGTTTTCTCTTCTTCTCTTACGGACTAAGCATACACCTATCCATCCATCTTCCCTTTATGTATAAATCTATATACACACACATATATTCACACACACATCTATACACAGACATATATTTATATACACACATATATTTATATACACGGACAACATTGAGTTCAATCCAAATCTATAGTCCTAACAATGTACTTAACACATCAGAAACTTAAATCCAATGTAGCTTCAAATGTCACGTTGTTTAGTTGCCATCTTAATTGTTGCTTTGGAAAAGCAAACATAGAGCAATAAAAGATAATTTTCTCACACGCCCAAGTACAATTTTCCTTCTCTTCAGGTGCCTTAATTTGTAAGGCAAGCCTTTATATATATATATAGACACACACACACATTAATAATAAAAAAAGAGGTATTCAGAACTGCTTCACAATTCTATCCTGTTCCAGTTACAACTTCCTATAATTATTGTAAAAGTATTAGAGAAAAAGCATTCTCACGTGCACTCAGAGTCCTAGTCCAAGTCAAGCCATAAAGAACATTGTATATTAATATGAACATAGTCATTGGCCAATATCAATTTAATCAGAAATTTTTTTGTCAGGAACAAAAATCAGAAGAAATCATCATAGAAGCTGTACCCCCTCGTAAAATGAACATAACAAAGTTCAGAATCCCAGAGAATTATAGCATTGAACAATTTAGGCAACAGAGGGGCTGAACCAGTAACAGTGAAAGCATACTATTAGTGTTTTGCCAGAAGGAAGAATAAAAATAAAGAAATCATACCATAGTGCATTCGAGAGGTCATCTCTTTTCACATCAGAGTACTCATCATTCAGCTGAACAATGCATAGAGGGGAAAAAACAACATATCACATACCAATGCAATCAAAGAGACTAAGATTGTAAAGAACTAAATGGAAACATAATGGAAGCAGCAGCCCACAAATCATTTAAGAAACAGGGGCAGAGCAAGCAGACATTCAAACAGAACCCTTATTATCCGTTGTTTATGGCAACCAAACAAAACCCAACAAATCTCCTCAAATTACAAATGGGAGCTATTTTTTTAGGTGATTTGTTGGTTTTTATTTGGAAGCCAAATCAGCTGGGAATTTGAGAAAATTGAAAAACCCAAAGCTAATTAAATCCAAAAACAACAATCCACAATGAAAGTGAAAAACTTGGGGAGCTGAAATACCAAAAACCCACCAAATTCAAAACCTAATTAAAACCCTCAATTAAACCCCAACTACAAACCTGAATTAAACCTTCAATTAAACTCCAAATTAAGCTATTAATAAAACCCAAATTAAATCATCAATCAGGAAAGATAAAAATACAAAAGGGGGTTTAAGAGGTGTACCTGTAGTGAGTGAGTGAGTGAGTGGGCAAGTGATGATGCGACTGTGAGAGGCTGAGAAGAACACGGAGATGGGATCAAAGAAGATCAAGGATCTGCAGCAATGGCACTGAGATTCCCACTCTTCCCTTTCCTTCTCTCTCTGTCGCTCCCTCTCTCTATCTCTATCCCAAATGCGGAATGGCCTCTCGAACCCAAACCTTCCACAATGCCCGCTTGCCTAAAAAATCAAATTTAGTTCCTGGAGCATGTCAGACTTATTTTAGAGAAATCTCAACTGGAAAGGGTTCCTTTCAGGTATGCAAATCAACAAAGGGTGTATTCTGTGATTTAGATTTTGACTTTCTTTTCGTTTTCAACTAAGACATTGTTTAACCAGTCTACCTTCAACAATAAAAAATAAAAAAAATATTGTATATATTAATCTGCAGCAAAGTAATTTGATGGGTATCCAATTTGTGATATGGTCTGGTGGGTTTCTTGGATAAAAAACAATGGAGCAAACTTCTTTGCAGGCGTGAGTCGCTTGACACCAGTGACTTCTACTGCGAAGGTAATCAAATGTGATTTGTACTGAGAATTAGGACTCCTTTTATGAGCCCTTGTCAATTAACTAAACGAATAATAATATAATAGGTGTTTCCCATAGTGGCATTGGTTGCCAGTAGCTTACCTGATGACAAATCGCTGGAATCTGCTGATGCTGGGGTGAGGCAAGACGATGTTGCAGTCCGGTTGTCGACCGACGTGGACGACCAAGATTTCTTCATGGGTTTTCCGTCCAGATGGGTTTGTAGTGCGGCTGCTGTTGAGATTTGTTGACGATGAAGCGGTGATTGCGAGAGAAATTGTGGAAATGGATCCTCTGCCCCAAAATCTAAACCAACACAAAGATTAGGCAGTAAATCACATAATAATAAATTAATCAAGCGTTTTATATAATTAAAGTTCATAAACTGCAGAAGTACAGGGTGCACCACAGATGATGAGCTTCCAGCTCCCACTTTTTTTCCTTAAAATTCCCAACATCTTTGATTCTTTCACACAAAATCACACTGAACGCAAACAAAAATAAGAAACAAAATACGATATAAGAACTGAAAATTTAAGTGAAAACGCTGAGAGAGATGAGGAGGAATAACAAATGATTTACTAGAAAAATGGAAAAAAAATCAGATCAAAATTCGGACAGAAATAAACAATACGAATTAGGGATTTGGGAGGGGAACGAACCTGTTTGGCGGATTGGAGCGGGGATCGGATAAAACGATGTAACCCAATTTTTTACCCAAGGATCGAACATGGGGAGAGCGAGACAAAGACAGAGAGAAGGAAAAGCTTGCGAGAGACATGGAAGAGCGCCGAGGAGAGGAAGATTATGGTTTCAGTGGAGGAGAGAGGAAGTGAGAGAGAGAGAGGTGAAGATGCAGTCGATGCAGTCTGAATTCCTTTCACAAAATCAAACCCCCATCCCTCTCCTATCTCTATCTCTATCTCTATCAGCATGGCATCCCAACTGCGAAACCCTCAGTGAGCGATCCTTACTCCTCCCTCTCCCACTCTCTCTTTCGCGCCGTCTCCTTCTCCCTCTCCCTCGAATCGTACACCCCCTGTGACTCTGTCTGCCTGCAAGCTGCATGCCTTCCTCTCACCAATTCCCTATCTCTCTCCCTCCGTGTCTCTCTTCTCTCTCTGCTCGCTCGGTCTCTCTCTCCAGACGGCTCACCGAGTCCCACTGCAGCTCAGAAAGAAAGGAAATGAAAGTCTCTAACCCACCCAACCCGTTCGAAACCCTACAGACCAACATGTCCATCGCACCCCTGCCTTTCCACGATCATTAACACGCGGCATGAAGATCAGCGGCAGAGAGAGTCAGTGGCAGTCTTATAAATAAATTGAAATTCAGCTCCAAATACTATTCATTGGTACAGTGCAATTTCAAAGCTTACTTTAGACTAAAGTAATTTCCAAGCATTAGGCTAAAATAAGCTCTGGGAGAAAAATATATCTTTGGGCTAGATTATTTTCAAGATTTAAACCTGGCTTAAATTATTCTAGACTCAATTGTCGTATTTCAAACCTTTTTATTTTTTTTACTTATAATTTAACGGTTATGGTCAAATAAGAGCAAACCTAACGTATAAAATAATTTAAGAAAATTATTTAAACCAAATTTAACTTAAAACTTTATAAATACCCATGTATTTGTATGATTTTTTATTACTTATCAAAATTTAAATATTTTTAAGTTAAAATATTTATATAAAAAATTAAGATAATCAACCTAAAATTATTTTCAAAAAAAAATTATGCTAAAATCTTTATTTAATTCCTCAACTTTTTCAAATTCTTTAAAATCAATTTCTAATTGAATACACCTGGAATGTTATAAACTTCTTTAAAATCCTAATTGAATACACCCGAATTTATAAGGATTTTAATAAACTATCTTAAAATCCTGATTGTATACACCTTGAATCTCAGAGAATCACTTAAAATCTTGATTGAATACCCCTAGATTCATTAAAAGAATTAAAATTCCTCAAAATCCCAATTGAATAGACCCTCGGGAATTTGAGAGACTTTAGTGGAATTATAAATCCATGAATTTTTATGGAGTTTAATTGATTTATAGAGATTCCATATAAAATTTTGATTCAATTCCTTCGAAATCTCATGTGAAGATGTGAGATTTGTGGATACTTAAAATACACTACAAAATCTCTCAAATTCCCTCTAATTCCTCAACTTTTTCAAATTCTTTAAAATCAATTTATAATTGAATGCACCTGGAATGTTATAAACTTCTTTAAAATCCTAATTGAATACACCCGAATTTATAAGGATTTTAATAAACTATCTTAAAATCCTAATTGAATACACCTTGAATCTCAGAGAATCACTTAAAATCCTGATTGAATACCCCTAGATTCATTAAAAGAATTAAAATCCCTCAAAATCTCAATTGAATACACCCCCTTAAATCTAACGTATAAAATAATTTAAGAAAATAATTTAAACCAAATTTAACTTAAAACTTTATAAATACCTATGTATTTGTATGATTTTTGATTACTTATCAAAATTTAAATATTTTTAAGTTAAAATATTTATATAAAAAATTAAGATAATCAACCTAAAATTATTTTCAAAAAAAATTATAGAAAAAAATTATGCTAAAATCTTTATTTAATAAGGGGAAAACAGGAGATGAGGAGGAGAATCTAGAAACTAAAGATAAATAGGCAATTAAAGATTGATAACAATGGATTTAGGGTCAAGTACATTCTGCATCATAACGTTGGGGTCACTTTCAAAATCGGTCATAGGCTCCCATTTTTCACATTGCAAACTCAACATTTTGATATTCGACAAATTTCACATTTTCTCAAGAAAAAAAATTAGTCATTTTCACTCATCTTTTTATATTTAGACTCTAATTGAATAATTCAATGGAGAATCATGAGATATAAGCTAATAAAATGTGAATAGGAGTGTGAAAATCACTACCAATATTTTTTTATACAATCATTACTCATTAGAAAATAAGAAAAAGAGTGTGAAAATCACTATCTATCTTGAATATAACCTTAATTTATTCTCTTTGGTATGGTAATAGGTATTGGAATAAGCTTCGTATTATTACATCAATAGTTAACAGTTCACTAAACACAAGTAGTACTTTACCACAATGGTGGAAATGAGTTGAGCATTTGCATGATGACGTGGATTCGAACCCTATAAGTGAGTAATCTAACATTTAATTTGACAAAACATGTGGTTTGACCAAAAAAAAAATTAACAGTTCACTAAACACTAACCTAATAATGTGCAAATTGATCTCATTATTTTCTTTGTTAAAAAAAAAAAAATTGAAACCTAGGTGCTTAATAGCTACCAATTTTCCTATTACTTTCTCTTTTAAAAATAAAAACAAATAAAGGATTATTTCTTTTTCCTTATTAGAAAAGGGGAGCGTCGCGAACTCGCGTGCTTGCTCCAGTTCCTAGGGTTTTATATTCCCGAATTCCCCAAATCACAATCCCAATTCAAATCCCATTCAATTCTCTGCCCTAAAATCCTCATGGGAAAGAACGATTTCCTCACACCGAAGGCAATCGCCAATCGAATCAAGGCCAAGGGACTCCAGAAGCTCTGATAGTACTGCCAGATGTGCCAGCAGCAATGCCGAGACGAGAACGGATTCAAGTGCCACTGCATGAGCGACAGCCACCAGCGGCAGATGCAGATCTTCGGCGAGAACTCCAATCGCATCGTCGACGGTTACTCCGAGGAGTTCGAGCGGAGTTTTCTTGACTTGATGAAGCGGAGCCACCGGTTCAGCCGTATCGCCGCCACCGTCGTGTACAACGAGTACATCAACGACCGCCATCACGTGCATATGAATTCCACCGAGTGGGCGACGCTGACCGAGTTCGTGAAGCATTTGGGGAGGACTGGGAAGTGTAAGGTTGACGAGACGCCGAAGGGTTGGTTCATTACGTATATTGATCGGGGATTCCGACTCTTTTTAAGGCGAGGTTGAAGAACAAACGGCTTCGGGCGGATATGGCGGATGAGCAGAAGCAGGAGAGGGAGATTAAGAAGCAGATTGAGAGGGTTTGCAGTCTATGCCGGTGGGTAATGGGTCTGATATTGGAGCTTGGGGCTACGATTGAATTTGCGCTTGGGTCCTCGAAACTTGGACCTAAAGAGAAAGGGGGGGAGTGCGAAATTGGTGTTCGATGAGGTGGAGGACGAGACAAATGAGAGAAAGGATAAGAGCAACTCTACCCATGGAGCCTTTCCCCAGGCAACTCACTATGCAATCCACCCTAATGAACAGTAACTGTCTTAAATGAATAGTAACTGCCTTAAATGAACCGTCATTGTCATTTGTATCTCCACCCATGGAGCCCTTCCCCCAGGTAATAAGCAATTAAAATATTAGTTTTTTTTGTTTGTTTAAATAATACAAAATAAAATTATTTGTAAATTCGGATAAGAATTTTTAAATCGTTCTCGTTGCGCCACGTGTCATTTTATAAAAAAAACAATTATTTAGCGAAGGATTTCGATAAGATTTTTATCTAATACGATCGTGCCATGTGTCGTTATCTTTTCAGAATCTTTGACGATAGATTTCGATCAGATTTTAACTCGTTCGAAATTGCGCCACGTGTCATTTATCCGAAAAGATAATTATTGGAGATCGATTTCGATAAGATTTTTATCCAATACGATCGTGCCACGTGTCGTTATCTTTTCAGAATCTTTGAGGATAGATTTAAATTGGAAACAACATAAATAATAAATTACAACCCAAACTGATTGGAAAATTATGGGCTCCGATTACAACATAAATAATAAATTACAACCCAAAATAATAAATTACAACCCAAAGTACCCTATTCATCATCACTTAACCAATTTGTGGTGTTAGGATGATCTTGTCTTGTTGTGCTAGGACCATCTCCTCTTGATGGAGAAGAAGTGGTATTTATAGAAAAGTAAAAAGAATTTTTTACAAATTATTTCAAAATTTTTTGCAGAATTTTTACAATTTTTTTCGGATTTTTTACATTTTTTTTTAATTTTATTCAAATAATTAATCTCTGCCGTTGGATTTAAAAAAATTTGAATTCCAACACTCCAGATTGTGCCACGTGTCACAACGGTAACTTTTCTTAATTATTAAACTGTTTTTTCTTTTTTTTTTAAATTTCAAATCAGTTTTTTTTTTTAGATCGGACGGCTTTTATTTAAAGGGGGAAGGATTGAACGGACCGTGGGAAGCCACGTGGCTTCCCAACGGTAACTGACAGACCTGCAAAGTTTTTTTTTTTTCTGACTTTTGGTCAGCGACGCGCCCCCACTCGCGAGTGAGGCGCACACGCCTGACACAAAAAAAATAAAATAATCTGAGGGCCTCGGGCCACAGGCCCGTAAGTTACCCACTGCCCCCTGCTCGGGCCTCACTGCTGCTCGGGCTTCTACACGGCTGGACTCACTGTGACTGGCCCTCGGGCTCTTTGAAGGGCCTCTCCCCCGAGCAAGTGCTCTGGGTGGAGTTGCTCTAAACATGAAGTTGTAAGGTTCAAAATGTTGACAACATTTGTATTGGGATTAGGCTGTAAATTTTTCCTGAAAATTCGAAACCAAAATAAAAAAATTCTGATCTCATACAGAAAAATTTCTAAACCAATAATACTGAAATTTTCGGGATTCATACCAAACTGATCCCAAAGCTTTAGGTACAGGAACTGGGATTACATATCAATTAGGGGTGGGCACGGGTCGGGCCGGGCCCAAATTTAGAGGGACCGGACCGGACCCGCTTAAAAAGGAAACGGGGCGGGCCGGATCGGGTATTACAAATCTGACCACTGGAACCGGATCTAACCCGGCCCGTTTTAAACGGGCCGGTTCGGGACGGGTCCAAGGTTCCTTTCACTTTTTTTTTTTTTTTTTTTTTTTCTCGGTATTGATCGCCTCCCCTCTCGGACTAGCTCTTCCTCTCGATCGAGCTCCCGTATGTGCATGCCCAAATTAACCAATTCGCCGCATTCAAGTCCATCCGCCGCATGGGTGGTTACGGAGTACTGGTCCCTTGTACTTGGATCATACAAATCAAGACATCGTGGAAATTGTTAACAATTTGGCACAATTTCCCACCTGACCTGTCTTCCTGTCATGGATGCACACATCTCAGCTGCAATCGCCTCCTTTGAAGCTTCAATGCACGCTGATCTCCTTTGAAGCTTCAATGCAAGCCACAATGAGATTCGTCCATGCCCACCCAGAGTACAAAATTATTGGTTGATTTGGAACTCAGAAAAGTGAGATCGAGAATCATAAGGGAGGAGATCGAGAATCAACAGATTCGAAATGGAGGACTAAGAAGAGGAGAGCCTTCGTGGTGATGAGATCGTCTTCGTGTCGTCATTGTCGAGGGGGAGAATAGTGTGGGTAGGAGGAAAGAAGTCTCAAGTCGAGGACTCGAGTGGGAATCGGTGGACTCGAAGGCGGCGGATGAACGAGGAAGAAAGGGGACGAAGGAGGACGAGGAAGATGGGAGGCGGATGAGGGAGTGAAGGGGACAAATCACGAATGAGGAAGAAGTGGGACGGAGGAGCGACGATCGAATCATGGATAATGGATTAGGGTTAGAGCCTATAGTTAGAAACGGGCCATCCGAGGCCCCTTTTTCTATACCCCTAACCCCGGCCCGCCCCTAAAATTTCAAAACCCCAGCCCCCCCCCCCCCCCCCCCCCGCCCCGTTTCACTTATGAAAAAATTGGAACCAGCCCGTACCCGCCCCGACCCGCGGTTCCTGTACCCGTTTGCCCACCCCTAATATCAATGGTTTGAAAATTCCGAATTGAACCTTTACACTATGTTTGGATGGAGAAATTTAAGATTACTAAGAAATTTTAAAATGATGGAAATTGAAACGACGAGATTTTATTTTCTAGAATTTGCGAATTTTCTTGTTTGGTAAACCTAAATGAACAATGAAATTGAATACAAAATTTATTATTTTTAAACTCTCATTCATAGAAATTGGGAAATGCCACCTATTTACATGGAATTTAAACTTGGAATTGGAGGTCCCAAATTCTAAGTTTTTTTCCACGCGGAAATTCTACATTTCTATGTTTATGAATCCAAACAAGGGAATTGTTACATGTCAATTTCCAAATTTTGATTTTTACCCAATTTCCAATTTTATTTCCCTCATCCAAACATAGTGTTATTTATTTTGGTTGCATTCATATTGAATGTTGAATTTAAGTAATTTGAATTTGATAGTTGACTATATTAGAAATAGAAGTATGAAATTAAGTTGTTTGGAACTTTGGAATGCCAATTTGACTTGATATGAATGAATTGTTTTAAAATTTCAAAATTGGTATGAGGCAAAAAACCTAAATTTCAATTGATATGAAATTGGGCAACAAAATTTCAGGCTAAAAACCCAAATTTTAACCTACACCTGCAAAATTTCAAATTTAAGCCCAAAAGCCAAAAATCCAAAATCCAGTCCCAATTCATCCCAAAATAACGAAAATATTTTAGGAATCTCTAAAATTAGGAATTTCAAAATTTCAGTTCAGGATTAGTTTTCAAATTCTTATCCTGAAAATTTTCAATTTGCGATTAAGAATCCTATTTTTTATTTGGGATCTCATACCAAACTACTCCATAGGAAAGAAGAAAAAAAAAAGGAAAAAAGAAAAGAAAGTAAAGTCAAAAGATAGTAAAGAAGGTAAATTCATGATCGACGCCACTCTGAACTCTCTATCTTCCCCACTAAACTAGCCAGACTCACTCTCCCCGGTCCCTCCCTATTACTCTCAGTGAAATCAACTTTCTTCTCTTCTCTTCTCTTCTCTTCTTCTTTATCGTGTTCCTGTGCAGAGAATGTGTTAAACCCATTTACTTGAGCCCACTACTTTTCTTGCAACCGGCCCGTATCAGCCTTCTTTCCTTATGGCCAAGTAGCTAGGGTTTTTCCCTTTTATGAGGTATAAATATGTAATAATGGGGAGCAGAAAAGAACTATGATTGATGAATTAAACCTGCCTGTTTTTCCTCAACTCTTCTTTCCCTTTCCTCTTTTAGATTCCTGCACTAATTTCTGTTAAAATTACCATTTTCAGCCAACCAGAACCGATTGGGCATACCAGAATGGCAGGGGAAGAAGGCCACGCAATCGGGATTGATCTGGGGACAACGCACTCGTGTGTCGGAGTGTGGCAGCACGACCGTGTGGAAATCATAGTGAACGATCAGGGTAACCGGACCACTCCATCTTGTGTTGCCTTCACTGAGACTGAACGATTGGTTGGTGATCCAGCCAACAACCAAATCATCAGGAACCCCGCCAACACCATTTTTGGTGAGCTACTAATTTAACAGTATTTTCGGAGTAGGTTCATGGAAAAAGCTTATATGTATGCTTATTTTTTATGGTCATGTTCATATAATATTATTTTTTATATTTTTAACACAACAAAAATATTATGAAGTTGAATTAAAACTATCGTTGCAGTGTATTTCTTCGTTAAGACAAATGCAAAATTTTCTTTGGCGATGTTTATTGCACAAACGCATATCACTCTGCAAATCAACCTTTATGTTGTAAATCTTAATCCATTATATGAATTGTATTATTGTAAAGCAAAAATATGAAGAAACTTTTTTCAAATATTCGAGTAACTTGTCTTGCTGACCAACATAGAAATTGCAACTTATTTATATGCTGTTTGTGTAACATATAGTTGGGTAGCAGTATAACACTGTTGATTAAACCAAGTAAGTCATTATGTTGTTTTTGATATATGACCTTTTGCTTCTCAGCTGTTTTTCTTTCTTGGAATGGTTCTTTAAATTAGTCATTTATTTGCAGATGCAAAGAGGTTAATTGGTAGGAGGTTCAATGATGCCACTGTTCAAAGTGATTTGAAGCTCTGGCCATTTAAAGTCACTGAAGGTCCTGGCGGCAAGCCCTTGATTGTGGTCGCCCATGAGGGACAAGAAAAACAGTTTGCTGCCGAAGAAATTTCAGCCATGGTTCTAGCAAAAATGCGGGAGATTGCTGAGGCCTACCTCAATTCCACTGTGAAGAATGCAGTTATCACTGTCCCTGCTTACTTCAATGATTCACAACGTCAGGCTACAAAAAAGGCTGGCAGCATTGCTGGCCTAAATGTGATGCGTATCATCAACGAGCCAACTGCTGCGGCAATTGTTTATGCCATTGACAGGGAGGGTAGTTGGTGTAGCAAGAGAAATGTGATGATATTTGATTTAGGTGGTGGTACTTTAGATGTTTCACTACTTACCATAGGTGATGGTATGTTTGAAGTGAAGGCCACGGCTGGAGACACTCACCTTGGAGGAGAAGACTTTGTTAACAAAATGGTGGACTTTTGTGTTAAGCAATTCAAGAAGAAGCATAATTTGGACGTGAGTGGAGACTCTAAAGCACTAAGGAGGTTAAGAAACGAATGTGAGGAAGCAAAGAGGATGCTTTCATTTACTTCATCAATTAAATTTACAATCGAGTGTCCGGGTACTGATTTCTATACTACTATTACCCGTGCCAAATTTGAGCAACTGAATAAGGATTTCTTTAACAAGTGTATGGAGCCAGTCGAGAAGTGTTTGAAGGATGCCAATATGGAAGTAAGCAGTGTCGATGATGTTATTCTTGCCGGTGGATCTTCTAGAATTCCCAAAGTGCAGCAACTATTGCAGGATAAGTTCAAGGGGAAGCAGTTGTGCAAGAGTATCAATCCGGATGAGGCAATTGCGTATGGTGCCGCTGTTCAAGCTGCAGTCTTGAGTGGGAATGGAAATGGGAAGCTACATAACTTCGATCTCTTGGATGTCACGCCTCTATCACTAGGGGTTGAGACTGAGGAAGACTATTGTGAGACATTCATGTGTGTTGTGATTCAAAGAAACAGCAGTATTCCCATCAAGAGGAACAGAAGTCTACAAACTCGCTATGACAATCAAGTGTCCATCAACTTCGCCATTTATGAGGGTGAGAGTACTAACACCAAAAATAATAATTTTCTGGGTCAGTTTGTGCTCGAGGGTATTCCTCCAGCTCCAAAGGGCGCTGCTGAATTCGATGTTTGTTTCTGTATTGATGCCAACGGTATTCTAAGTGTCTCTGCTGAGGATAAATCTACCGGCCAGAGGAAAGGGATTACAATCATAAGTGATAAAGACATAAGGAACTTTGAAGGGATTGAGGTAGTGAACTAATTAAGAAGCCTATTCCTAGAACTGAATTATGACATAATATAAAATCAGCTTTACGTTTTAATTTTTTGAGTCGTTTTATCTTTATTGTAATATAAATGAATCTACAAGTAAAACATACAAAGTTTCAACAAATATACAAGCCTGTGGAGAAGTTGTCGGGGGCCATGGCCATTGCAGGCTTCTACATCAGTCCGCCCCTGCCTTCTATCAATGTATGTTAGACTCACCTGTATATGGGTTTGTCTTGGCAACTGTATCGATTTTGTGTATTCAAGGACAAAAACATAGTGTTTAGGGATTGTTAAGGGACAAGTTAGACCTTTCGTGCAGTGTGGCAGCATGAACATGCTGGACTTCAATTGGATATTATAAGGCCATCTCCAACCAAAGGGGGGCCAAATGGCCATGTTTAGCCCTATAGTCTTGCAAGAAATTATTATTTTAATGAATAGTGTCCGACCATATTTTATATCATCTTCAACCGAGAGGGCCAAAGGGCCATATGCCAAACATAGCCCTTTGACAAAAAATCCATCTCCAACCGAGGGGGCCAAAGGGTCATAGGCCAAACATAACCCTCCTCAATAATTTATTATTTTAATTGCATTAATATGGTTAATTAAATTAAACTACCATATCAAAATAAAGTTTTCGAACATAATTTGAGCGCCACTTGCCACAATAACGAAGAAAGAGTGGTATTCTTGCACCTGCCACAAAGTCAGTCTTGACATTATGGCACTGGAAGGCTAGGCTAGAGGGCTGGAAATGACCAACCTGCTGATTTGGGGGTTTTGGCTCGGTGGGGCCCACAAGCCTTTTTGCCTAGCCCTCGGTTAGAGACTGTTTTTGTGTCATTTTGAGCTATTTTTAGCCCTATGGCCATTTGGCCAGATCGGTTGGAGATGGCCTAAGGCGCTTGCATTTTTTTTTTTAACAAACGATGTTATCTACATTGGGCTAGCAATAATGTGGTTCAAATTTCTTTTTGGCAAGAATCGAACCTAAAACCTCTTACTTACAAGTGAACAGGAGGGTACTACTAGTACTAAGTTAAGTTATAAAGTAGTAAGGTAGTACAAAAGGTCAAGTTATAAAGTAGTTACCATTTACATTTTTTTTTATTCGTTAAACCTTATCGTTTGTGCTTTGGTTGCTGCACAATTTGGCATAACACGAGAGTTTTTCAATGGTGCCTAACACGGGGCAGCCACATGTTATCCTACAATAGGTGGAAAGTTCATTTTTTAAGAGTCTATCCTATAATATACACACACACACACTGAATGATTAATTTTCATTGATATGTGAATGAGTATATATAAAATAACATTTCCTGTATAATAAGAACTCCTCCTACAAGTTAGGAGTAGAGTACAATTATAATTTAAATCTAACTAACTTCTATTTGTCTAACACTCTCCCTCAAGTTGGAGAATGAATATCGAGAACTCCCAACTTGGGTAACATAGTCGAAAACTTTTCTTTTCCAAGAGACTTCGTAAATAGGTCTGCTAGCTGCTGTGTTGTACCAACATGCCTGGTAGTAAGGTTCCATCAATAATCTTATCACAGGATTGGCAACTATATGCAATGCCGCTTGATTATCACAGAATAAAATAGACGGACCATTTAAAGAAACGTTCAAATCCTTCAATAGAAACGACTTAGAACATGTACATAATAGGTAATATTCGGTCGAGTTATTGTGAGATAAATTAATTGGCTTACTAGACGTCGATACTTTTCAAGATCCTTGAGGAGTCCCCCTTTGCTAGATAGTTTTATATCATCCATCGTAACGCGGAAATTCTACATTTCTATGTTTATGAATCCAAACAAGGGAATTGCTGCATGTCAATTTCCAAATTCTGATTTTTACTCAAATTCCAATTTTATTTCCCTCATCCAAACATAGTGTTATTTATTTTGGTTGCATGCATATTGAATGTTGAATTTAAGTAATTTGAATTTGATAGTTGACTATATTAGAAATAGAAGTATGAAATTAAGTTGTTTGGAACTTTGGAATGTCAATTTGACTTGATATGAATGAATTGATTTGAAATTTCAAATTGGTATGAGATAAAAAAAAACCTAAATTTCAATTGATATGAAATTGGGCAACAAAATTTCAGGCTAAAAGCCCAAATTTTAAACGAGACCTCCAAAATCTCAAATTTAAGCCCAAAAATCCAAAATCCAGTCCCAATTCATCCCAAAATAACGAAAATATTTTAAGAATCTCTAAAATTAGGAATTTCTAAATTTCAGTTTAGGATTAGTTTTCAAATTCTCAACCTGAAAATTTTCAGTTTGTGATTCAGAATCCTATTTTTTATTTGGAATCTCATACCAAAGTAACTCATGAAAAAAAGAAAAGAAAGTAAAGTCAAAAGATAGTAAAGAAGGTAAACTCATGATCCAGGCCACTCTGAACTCTCTATCTTCCCCACTAAACTAGGCAGACTCACTCTCCCCGGTCCCTCCCTGTTCCTCTCACTGAAATCAACTTTCTTCTCTTCTCTTCTCTTCTTCTTGATCGTGTTCCTGTGCAGAGAATGTGTTAAGCCCATTTACTTGAGCCCACTACTTCTCTTCTTGCAACCGGCCCGTATCAGCTAGGGTTTTTTCCTTTTATGAGCTATAAATATGTAATAATGGGGAGCGGAATGATGAATTTAAAGCTGCCCCTTTATCCTCAACTCTTCTTTCCCTTTCCTCTTTTAGATTCCTGAACTATTTTCTGTTAAAATTACCATTTTCAGCCAACCTGAACCGATTGGGCATACCAGAATGGCAGGGGAAGAAGGCCACGCAATCGGGATTGATCTGGGGACAACGTACTCGTGCGTCGGAGTGTGGCTGCACAACGGTGTGGAAATCATAGTGAACGATCAGGGTAACCGGACCACTCCATCTTGTGTTGCCTTCACTGAGACTGAGCGATTGGTTGGTGATTCAGCCATCAACCAAATCGGGAACACCACCAACACCATTTTTGGTGAGCTACTAATTTAACAGTATTTTCGGAGTAGGTTCATGGAAAAAGCTTATATGTATGCTTATTTTTTATGGTCATGTTCATATAATATTATTTTTTATATTTTTTATGGTCATTGTGTTGTTTTTGATATATGACCTTTTGCTTCTCAGCTGTTTTTCTTTCTTGGAATGGTTCTTTAAATTAGTCATTTATTTGCAGATGCAAAGAGGTTAATTGGTAGGAGGTTCAATGATGCCACTGTTCAAAGTGATTTGAAGCTCTGGCCATTTAAAGTCACTGAAGGTCCTGCCGGCAAGCCCTTGATTGTGGTCACCCACAAGAGACAAGAAAAACAGTTTGCTGCCGAAGAAATTTCAGCCATGGTTCTAGCAAAAATGCGGGAGATTGCTGAGGCCTTCCTCCATTCCACTGTGAAGAATGCAGTTATCACTGTCCCTGCTTACTTCAATGATTCACAACGTCAGGCTACAAAAAAGGCTGGCAGCATTGCTGGCCTAAATGTGATGCGTATCATCAACGAGCCAACTGCTGCAGCCATTGCTTATGGCATTGACAGGATGGCTGGTTGGAATAGCAAGAGAAATGTGATGATATTTGATTTAGGTGGTGGTACTTTAGATGTTTCACTACTTACCATAGGTGATGGTGTGTTTCAAGTGAAGGCCACGGCTGGAGACACTCACCTTGGAGGAGAAGACTTTGTTAACAAAATGGTGGACTTTTGTGTTGAGCAATTCAAGAAGAAGCATAATTTGGACGTGAGTGGAAACTCTAAAGCACTAAGGAGGTTAAGAAACAAATGTGAGAGAGCAAAGAGGACGCTTTCATTTACTTCATCAACTGAACTTGAAATCGAGTGTTTGGGTACTGAATTCCATACAACTATTACCCGTGCCAAATTTGAGCAACTGAATATGGGTTTCTTTAACAAGTGTATGGAGCCAGTCGAGAAGTGTTTGAAGGATGCCAATATGGAAGTAAGCAGTGTCGATGATGTTATTCTTGCCGGTGGATCTTCTAGAATTCCCAAAGTGCAGCAACTATTGCAGGATAAGTTCAAGGGGAAGCAGTTGTGCAAGAGTATCAATCCTGATGAGGCAATTGCGTATGGTGCGGCTGTTCAAGCTGCAGTCTTGGGTGGGAGTGGAAATGGGAAGCTTCAGGACTTCACTCTCTGGGATGTCACCCCTTTATCACTTGGATTTGAGTGTGAAGAACGTGGTAGTTCCAACTTATACATGAAGATTGTGATTCCAAGAAATTCTAGAATTCCAGTCATGAAGAAAACAAGTGTAACTACCATTTATGACGATCAAACTTCGATGAACTTTTCTGTTTATGAGGGTGAAAGCAGCATAGCTAAAGACAATTACCTTTTGGCTGAATTTACCCTCGATGGTATTCCTCCTGCTCCGAAAGGTGTTCCTTCACTTGAAGTTTGTTTCAATATTGATGCCAATGGTATCCTGAATGTCACCGCCGAAGACAAGTCCACCGGCCAAATGAAAGGGATTACAATCAAAAGTAATTGAAAAAGTGAACTGAAGACCTATTTGGTATGCTGGATCAGATTGCAACATTAGTATTGGTATTAACGATCAATAAGTTGAATGAGGCGTTGTTTGAGTTTACATTTTACTTTCCGATGTTAAATCTTGGTTGTGATGAATTTTCATGAAGTTATAATAAACTTTCATAAAGAATATATATGTGCAGGAGAAGAAAACCATGCATTAATTTTGAGAAAATGGAAGATTATTTTCGCTCTCCTCTTCTCACTTTTTGCACACATCTGTTTAATTTTTGTCTTTGAATTGAATAACCAAATGAGAATCAAGGGTTAAAAATATGCCCGTTACTGTGTTGAAATTGACTGTTTTCATCAGAGTATTAACGATTTGTACCTAAATATTACTCGGCGCCAAATTCAAAATGTGCTTTGATATTGATGATAATGGTATCCTCAATGTCTCTGCTGAAGAGATTTCTAACGGCCTGAAGAAGAAGGTTAGAATTGTGACAGAAGAACCAAGTACGAGGAAATTGAGAACGTGGTGTAACTTCTTGCATTATGAAGGGTAACGGTTATGTTTCTACCTGATTAAGTGTAACTTTTTTTTATAAAGATATCAATAAGTTCTAATGAGCGTATTCGTTATAGGTATGGCTTGGCAAGTTCTAGATTTTATAGAAAAAGACTAAAAATTTTAGGTTGATAAGGAAGTAAGAGACTAGGAGGGGGAGGAAAGGGAGATGAAAGGGAGAATCTAGAAACTAAAGATAAATAGGCAATTAGAGACTGATATAATGATGGATTTATGGTCAAGTACAATTTCATTGTAAGTCCCCATTTTTCACATTGCAACTCAACATTTTGATATTACACAAATTTTCACATTTTCTCGAGAAAAAAATTATTGATTTTCATTTATCTTTTTATATATAGACACTAACTGAATAAATCAATGGGGAATCATCAGATATAAACTAATAAAATGTGAATAGGAGTGTGAAAATCACTACTAATATTTTTTTTATACAATCATTATGAATCTAAAAATGAGAAAACGAGAGTGTGAAAATCACTATCCATCTAGAATATAACCTTAAGTTATTCTCTTTGGTATGATAATAGGTATTAAAATAAGTTTGTATTATTACGTCAACGGTTAACAATTCACTAAACATTAACTATTATGTGCAAATTGATCGCATTATTTTCTTTGTTTAAAAAAAAAAAAAAATGAAACCTAGGTGCTTGATGGCCACCAATTTTCTTTGTTAAAAATAAAAACAAATAAAAGATTTTGTCTTTGGATATATAAAAGGGGAGCGTCGCGAACTCGCGTGTTTGCTCCGGTTCCTAGGGTTTTATATTCCCGAATTCCCCAATTCAAATCCCATCCAATTCTCTGCCCTAAAATCCTCATGGGAAAGAACGATTTCCTCACACCGAAGGCAATCGCCAATCGAATCAAGGCCAAGGGACTCCAGAAGCTCCGATGGTACTGCCAGATGTGCCAGAAGCAATGCCGAGACGAGAACGGATTCAAGTGCCACTGCATGAGCGAGAGCCACCAGCGGCAGATGCAGATCTTCGGCGAGAACTCCAATCGCATCGTCGACGGTTACACCGAGGAGTTCGAGCAGAGTTTTCTTGATTTGATGAAGCGGAGCCACCGGTTCAGCCGTATCGCCGCCACCGTCGTGTACAACGAGTACATCAACGACCGCCATCACGTGCATATGAATTCCACCGAGTGGGCGACGCTGACCGAGTTCGTGAAGCATTTGGGGAGGACTGGGAAGTGTAAGGTTGACGAGACGCCGAAGGGTTGGTTCATTACGTATATTGATCGGGATTCCGAGACGCTTTTTAAGGAGAGGTTGAAGAACAAACGGCTTCGGGCGGATATGGCGGATGAGGAGAAGCAGGAGCGGGAGATTAAGAAGCAGATTGAGAGGGTTTGTCAGTCTGTGCCGGTGGGTGATGGGTCTGATCAGGGTTCGGAGGCTGAGGCCAATCAGGAAGTGAAATTGGAGCCTGGGGTTAAGATTGGATTTGCGCTTGGGTCCTCGAAACTGGGACCTAGAGAGAAAGGGGGGAGTGCGAAATTGGTGTTCGATGAGGTGGAGGATGAGACGAATGAGAGAAAGGTTAAGAAGGCGAAAGATGGAAGTGGCGGTGATGCAAGGAGCTTGGCTTTGGAGGAGTTGATGAGGGAGGAGGAGAAGAAGAAGGAGAGGATTAATAGGAAGGATTATTGGTTATGTGAGGGAATCGTTGTTAAAGTGATGAGTAAAGCCTTGGCTGACAAGGGTTACTATAAGGGAAAAGGGGTTGTGAGGAAAGTGATTGATAAGTATGTTGGGGAGATTGAAATGCTTGAAAGCAAGCATGTCTTGAGAGTTGACCAGGCTGAGCTTGAGACCGTGATTCCGAATCTTGGGTGCCTTGTGAAGATAGTCAATGGGGCTTACAGAGGATCAAATGCAAAGTTGCTGGCGGTCGACACAGATAACTTTTGCGCTAAGGTACAGATAGAGAAGGGTGTGTATGACGGTAGAGTGCTTAAAGCTGTTGAGTATGAGGATATTTGTAAACTTGCCTAGTGAATTTGGTAGAATACTTATCTATGATTACCATCTGCATTTCAGATACGTTACCCTGTTTTGAAAGTCTATTCTGATATTGCTTCTCTATGGTTGTATGTTTAAAAAATTAGCAGTGTTCATATTGAGTACTGAATAAGCATGACTTGAGAGTTTTATGATTGTTTTTGCAATGTTTATCACCAACAGTTCTGGTTTATCTAAGCTTGTCTACAATCTGTTGCCAATTGTCAATTCTTGTGGTTATATACATAAATGGTATAATTACTTATTGATATAATATGGATAATTACACTGCATACAGCAATCAAATATGCAATTTTTTTACAGTACTTGGAAGAAAACAAAGAAAAGTGGGAATTTTATTCACGATTTGCCAAATTAGATGCTGATTTGTGTTTTTGTATTCTTTTATTGTCCGTGATGATGTTGCCCAATTTTTAGTGTTCTTAGTTCTTACTCTCGACCAATCCATCTGACCAAACATTGCAGAGTTTCCTTGTGACCTGTTTTCTTACTTTTTAATATCAAGAGTTGAACATGTAGGTGTGACTGAGCTCTCACTTTTGCACTTAAGCATAAAGTACTAAGTAACTTTAGCCTCCTCAAATTTTGCTACCATTTATGAGGTTTTCATGTCATCTTAGTATTCATTACTGGGAGTCTGGGATAACAAATTGTACTTATGTGCTCTGTTTGGTAGTTATGGTGGGGATTTTGACCCTACTTCAATGATTTATATTATAACTTCCATTTTGGTAATATTAGACTTCCTTTGACTCGCCACTACCTGCCTGCATTCTAGTTTGGTTGGTTATGGAATTGAGCCTTCATTCTTCAACTAGTTTTGGTTGGTTATGGAATAGTGTCTTCAACTAGTTGATGTCTGAAAATTAGACATTTTGAGACGGAAAAGTTGAAAAGACGTGTTGTAGTATGAGATGCTAGGTACAGTAGCGGAGCTTCACTGACTCAGGAAATGTGTTTTGTGCCACCTTGAAGTCTTCATTACAATTGCTGCCACACATGACTGATTACACAATTCTCACCTCACCAGTTCTTTTCAACCGGAATTCGTTTTGTTATTCGTTCAAGATGGTATGGAAAAATTGTACTCGTACATTCATTCTGCCTATGATGCACGTCCTGATTCTTTTTGGCACTTATCTAGTGTCCAGAAACTGCGGGTGTTTTTCTGCCTGTGGGAAACCCGTGGTTCTCTCTGCACCAATGGTACACGGTTCGTTCTTTCTGTACGATTTCGGTGCACTGTTCTCTTCTTTCTAATACATCTTTTCTGTGGATAGACGAGCCGAGGATTGACACTCAGAGAATAACAGACCGCTTATAAATATGGTGTTTGTTTGTGTACTAGGGTTGAGAGGAATAGCAGGATTCACAGTGGAAAGATGCACACAAAGGGTGGAAAGTTGGAAACAATGAGATATTAAGCTGCAGGTCTGATGGATTTATTGTGTGAATTATGGTATGCTGTTTAGTTTTGATCAGTAGATAAAAAAACTCCATTGGAACCTTGGAGCTGATCAATGATAAATGAGTCGATAAGGTCACGTTGGAGGGCATACTGGTAAGGAGTTCTCGAGTGTGGCAGCCGTATAGGGCAGCAAACTTGAAATTGTGTGGGACTCCTCCCAATACCATCCCCTTCTCATCCTCTCCTCTTTGTGCGGTGACGGTTAAATCACGTCAACATTTTATATCATTTTATATTTTTGTCTTATTATCTTTATAAAAAAATTAATATAAAATGTTGACGTGGTTTAACCGTGACCGCACAACACATGAAGGGATGAGAAGGGATGGTTGTAGGCAAGGACTAAAAAATCGATATTATCGGCGAAATATCGTCGATAATATCGTTTTTTTTTTGCAGCGATATTTTCGCACGTTTACATCGAATTATCGTGATAATATCGATAATATTGCGATATTATAGGCTGGATCCGTCTTCGTCGTTGTCGACTTGTCGCCGTCGTCGTCGTCGACTTGTCGCCGTCGTCGATATTATCGCGCCCAATCCCTTTTCTAACCCGCTCGGATTTGATGGATCCGAGAGCCTCGTACTCCCCTTGCCGATGAACTCATGGATGTCGATGAACTCGAGCTGCCGCTGGTACTCCCCTTGCCTGATGGTACTCCTCCTGGATGTCGATGAACTCGAGCTGCCGCTGGTAGGACTTGAGGCGGCTGTAGAGATCGTCCTCGTCGGAGGCCTGGCTGAGGACATAATGAGGGAGAAGAAGGATCGAGAGAGAGGGACTGAGGACTGACTGAGCACAGAATGAGGGAGAAGAAGGATCGAGAGAGACTGAGGGTGGTCTGCGTGTGTTGCGTGTGTGTGTGTTTTGCGTGCGTGTGTGTTGTGTGTTGCGTGTGCGTCTGCGTGCGCGGCGTGTGTGTGTGTTGTGTGTGTGTGTGTTGCGTGCGTTGCGTGTGTGTGTGTTACAGTGTGTGTGTGTGTGTGAGTGGTTTATGTCCGTGTGTGTGTGTGTGTGAAAAATATACTTACTCTACACATAGAGATGATGAAGATAGTGAAAATAGTGAAAATTTTGAACCTCATAGGAATTCTTTGTGGTACTAAGTCACTCATGTATCTTACCATGCAATGTATAAAGTGTAAAATATTGAACTAATTCATTAGATATAAATGATTTTGGTGTGTTTAAACTTCTTTCATTAATTACTACATATTTTCTACACTCACAATGTTTGCCAACTCGCTATATAGTCAACTTAAATCAGTTAAATTCATCATGCAATGCATTTCCTTCCAATTTTTTGTGATAAACTAATAGATAATTGACTAAATAAACATCCCGCAAAGTTTCAATAAAAATTTCCAAGTTTTTCTTACAATTTCCGTGGTTTTTATTCAATTTTTATTGATATCGATAATATCCCGATATTTCCGTGTTTTTGGACTACCGATATTTCCGATGTCATCGATATTTAATATCTTGGTTGTAGGAGAGCAGACAATCTGCCTCCAATTGTGTGACCACCGTGGGGTTGGGTGGGACCAAATATAGGGGATCCCCATCTTTTTTTTTTTTTTTTTTTTTTTGGGTCAAATGAACATTTCATTCAAACAAACAGAGGAAATACAAGGAAACGAAACAACCCAAAAACACAAAGATTTGGCACAGACAAAACCAAAGCCCAAAAAACAACAAAACCCTAGCAGCAAAGAAACTGTTCTTTTGTGTGGAGGATCAGACGGATGACGTCTGACTGTGATTCAAGAATTTTTCACTGTTAAGTGGCAGGAACCTCATAGCAGATCCGCATTGGTGACCGGGGCCTCTTTTACATTGATAAGAGTGATGCTATGTAGATTAATTTTTTGAATCACATGGTAAGTTATGTTGTGTCATCAATAAGAAATAAACATGTTAATCAACATTTGAGTAGTAATTCAATCTTCAATAATCACGTCATATGGTTTAAATCGATGATCTTCTTAACGTTACATGAAATGAAAGGATAATGGTTCTGCACCTTCCTAGTGGCTTCTCCTGCCATGCCATTAATGGAAGGTATGGTAATAGCTTAACTATTGTCTTTGCTATTTAGTGTTAGTTAAAAGCAATAAATCTATATAATTTAGTTAGGGCATTGAATACCTGCAACAACGGCTTAACTAATTTGATTAATTTGGTATTAGTATTGACTTACATGGGCCAAATAATTAATTACATAATCATCATTCAATTATATATATTGAAGTTTTTCTTCACACAAATAAGCTCCTCAACATTTTATTTCATGGTCGAGAACACTTTTAAATCTTCGTTTTGAATAAGAAAGCATTCATTGGACCCAACAATTGATAGATGACGAGTGCGTAGATTTTTTAAGTTCATTCATTAACGTTACTAGTTGTGAGGACAGTTACTAACCATGGTTGGGTCATTCATGAAATATCTTGTGTTTAACATGTAACGACTAAAAAATAAATGGGTTGCACATTAAAATTTGTAATTCCATGCTTGAACAATCATCTATCAAATTAACGAGGAGGGAGTAATTTATCCGATGCCTAAACAACATTCATGTACTTGAACATACATGTATCATTTCAAGACTTAATAACCAGGTATCATTCTAATTCATGACTTCTCTCATTCCAAATAAGTAAACATGCTCCGATATTGAGAATTGAACGTCATAAGCGTAGTAATTTAGCACACTTAGATATTGATGACAAACACTAAAACAACACGTGTCGAGATTGGATATGTTATTAAAAACATGGCCCACCATAGAAAATCCATTCCAAACTTATTCATATGGATTAGTGACTAGTGTGCATGTTAGTAGGAGTTTGGGGTTAAGTGTTGTTCATCAACCTTGATAGTTAGCTATCCTAACTTCCTACTCCAACCACACGCCATTAATATCATACCATCCATCCGATATCCCCCAAACTAACTCGTACGCCCAAACAACATTTCACGTCGTTATTAAGGAGAAGGAGCCCATTTCCGGATCTCACTCTCACCCTCATTTCTCTCTCTTTCCGGATTGATTCGCACTCTCTGCAATTCGAATGGAAATTGCGTGATTTTTCTGAAAGAATTGAAAGGGTTTGTTGCTTGATCGATTTGCTGAAGTGGGTCGCTCTCACTTGCTGTCGACGATGAAGGTGACCGTAGTTTCGCGGAGTGGCCGAGAAGTTGTCAAGGGAGGCCTTGAGCTCACCGATTCTGTATGCTTCTCTTTTATCTTATGGCCTTGTTGTTCATCGACGTCTCTGTTGCATTTCTGAGAAAACAAAGCATTAATTTTTTAATTTTATGCTGTACGGGATTTTTGGAAAAATGAAATACTTGATTGCACTGGATGGGAAATTTCGAATTTGGGTTCCCTTCAGTTTAGTTAAAGATTCAACTTTTGGATGAGATTTTCAAATTTGGGTTGGGTTCAGTTTAGTTAACTGTTAGCTTTTCTGAGTTTGGTCTCTGTTTGTGTTGCAGGCCACTGTAGCTGATCTGCAGGATGCAATCTATAAGCGAAGTAAGTGTTCTGGATATGCTTCTTCTTGCTATTGGACTTGTATAGCTGAATAAGTAGTCTTTTGAGAATTGAGATTGATTTTTCGGGTTGATTATCGTCTTTTAATTAAACGATTAGATTGATTTGAGGGCTGTATTTGTAGCTTACAATTTGTGACTTTAAAGCTTGCTGCTCCGCATCACGTTTGCATATGCGTCTTTTGCCGGTTGTATTATTTTTGTAGATGCAATCATGTAGTATTGTATTTTCATGAGATTAGTAAGTATTGCTCTTGTTTTGCAAATATTACATTATTAAAGAAAGCAAACTATATGGTAACATCCTTTAATCTATATGAGCTATAACTTATAGATGCTAATGTAAGAATTTAAAGTATGGAAGTTAGTGGAAATTTTGAAGAAACTTGTTGAAACGCCATAAGATAGCTGATTCACCTAAATGACCCCACGTCAAATGCCTGAAATCGAGAATGTACTAAACAAGAGTAATTGGTTATGCAGTTATTTGAATACCTAAAATGTCTGATGTACTTCGAGATTAATATGATTGGAATTTGAAAGAAAATGAAGATTAAATTAGGAAAACCATTGGTGTATAGTGCATGTTCTTTAGTTTAGAAATACAACTACTTAAACCCGTAGGATCTTTTGGATTTGTTAGCAAGAATGGAACTTTGGTACCTGGCCTGAATTATTTGGTGTTTGCGTCTGTTATTTTTCTAGGTATGTTTATAGGTTGGTTTATATCATTGTTGATGCTCCGTCATCATTAATTCCTTATGCGCCTTGTTCCGTTACAGACTTCAAAAAGAAATTTGTGTTTCTATAAGTGGCTCTGGTTATTGCAAGATTATTCTTTCTTAAATGATTTTATGTCTTATGTCAACAGCCAAAAAGTTTTATCCTGCAAGACAGCGGCTTACTCTCCCTGTCCAACCAGGATCAAAAGAGAGGCCTGTTGTCCTTAGCTACAAGAAAAGTCTCCAAGATTACATCAGCGGGAACTCAGATAACTTAACTGTGGTGTTCAAGGACCTGGGTCCACAAGTGTCCTACAGAACACTCTTCTTCTTCGAGTATTTGGGCCCTTTGATCCTTTATCCCATCTTTTACTACTTCCCTGTCTACAACTACTTGGGCTTCAAAGGAGACCGTGTCATCCAGCCAGTCCAGACATATGCTCTATACTACTGGTGCTTCCACTACTTCAAGCGTATTATGGAAACATTTTTCGTACATCGCTTCAGCCATGCAACTTCACCACTCTCCAATGTATTCCGGAATTGTGCTTATTATTGGAGCTTTGGCGCTTTCATAGCTTATTACCTGAATCACCCGCTTTACACCCCTGTTAGTGACCTCCAAATGAAGATCGGGTTTGGTTTTGGGATAATATGTCAAATCTCAAACTTGTATTGTCATATCCTGTTGAGGAACCTGCGAAGCCCTGATGGAAATGGAGGATATCAAATCCCACGGGGTTTTCTGTTCAATATTGTGACGTGTGCAAATTACACAACAGAGATCTATCAATGGTTGGGCTTCAATATAGCAACGCAGACAGTCGCTGGTTATATCTTTCTCATAGTTGCTGCTTCCATCATGACCAATTGGGCGCTTACAAAGCACCGACGTCTTAAGAAGGTAATCTTCTAGACAATTGCAATCTACAAATCAAATACTTTATTCTCTACACCAATAACTGCTTGTGTTTTTTCCTTAAAAGTTCAATCTCCTTGTTAGAGAACAACTCTATGCATGCATATAGATGTGTTATAGTTTCATGTATAGATTGAGTATCACTGCATGGCTGGGTTAGTTTGTGTGCATGATTAGTAAATGCTTAGTAAACTGAACTTCGATTTCACGATTGTTGGTTCTTATTATGTTTGATGACTTTTGTAATTTGATTTAATCAATATTAGACAACCTACATTTTCCTGCTGCTATTAGTCTGTTTGATAGAACTGGGGAAAAACCGTATTTTATGGATATCATATTAACAAATGTATGTTTTATTCAAGCATCGGAATGCATTTAACATGATTTGTTATGACACCTTGCCATCACAGATATTTGATGGAAAAGACGGAAGACCCAAGTATCCACGCCGATGGGTGATCCTACCTCCATTCCTGTAGAAGCGATTGGCTCCTGGATTCCATTCCACCCATGCCGGCTTGAGGGAGTTAAAATCTCATATTTACCCCATGATTTATCGTAGCATTCCGTTTAGATACCATTCGTTTGAACTACTTAGGATTCGCTTGTCGATCTATAAAAGATAGGTCATCTTGTTCTTCTTGTTTGAACTGTGTTGTAATTTGCACCTGTTGACTATGAAATTTCTCCTTTTTCCCCCTTAAATTCTTAGCATTTTCTAATTGAAATCAATAATTTCATTAGAGCTTTACAGGATGCAGTGCTTTTTGGATGTTGGCTGATGAAGGAATAGTGTTATATTTTAGGAAAACTAATGAAAAGGGCTTGAAAACTTTGAGTTTTAACGATAAGGACAAAATAAAGGGTAAAGTGAATAGTATCAGGTTTGACTTTTTAGTGTAAAAATGTGGTTTTTTCGTTAAAGTGAACAGTACCGCAGGCTTTTCGTTAAAACTCTCTTATATTTTAGTCATCATAAACATGAACAGTTAGCATATATGGGTTAGGTCCAGTTGATTGAGGATCCTGAAAATACTCAAATCACATCCGTTCATCGTACATCGTGCGGTCAAAAATCATTGTCAATTTTTTTATTTAAAATTGAATATAAACAGTATTTGACGAAAACTGATTGCAAGATCTACGATGAACGGATGTGATTGGAGGATCCCTAGGATCCTCTCTCGGTCCAGTTGATCAAAGCTCAAATCTTTTTCTCTTTAATATGTGCTAGAGTAGCTTAGAATCTCGTATTGGTCCACGTTATCATAACACATTCAAGAAGAACATGGCTTTAGCTGGTGACAGTGAGGATTTGTATTCTGCCAACGACATTTGTGTGACTTTTAAGTGGATCCTCATAGACATCTGAAAATGTTGTTAATTGCCATACCTTTTACTCAATAATGTTTCCTTTTAAGGAAAACTAATGAAAAGTCCCAAAAAAACTTCTCTTTTAACGAAAAGTCATTTTTTACCTTTAACTGATACTATTCACTGTACCTTTAAAAAGGACTTTTCATTAAAAGTGAACAGTACCGGGACCTTTTTATTAAACCTCCCTTCTTTTTAATGTTGTCGCGGATGCATCAAAGCTTTCTGATATATTGTTTAAGTTTGCAAGCAAACCCTATCGAGATGAAAAGCGCGAAGAGCATGAATGCATGGAGGGTGATGATGTGTTACTTGTGCATTCCAAATGTAATCATTTGCCAACATGGCATGACTAATGACTAATAGATTCCTCCTTGCACATTCAATAGGATCATTTGCTTATACCCCGTTGACGGTTAAACGTTTTCAGTTTAGGCGCGTTGATCATTTGAGTTTAACCTTCTGTTTTTTTAATTTTTCTTTTATCTAAATATAAATTACATATTAATAGAACTCTTTTGTCAATCAAAAGAGAGTGAAATACTATTTAACAAAACAAAATTTTGCTAAGAAAAATTAACAAAAATGATTCAAATTCTTGGGGGTGGCAGTACATCAAGCGTGACTTTCTGGTTGTCACAAAGTCATGCTGGACTTTCTGCCACCACAAGAATTTGAGCCATTTTTGTACATTTTCGTTAATTTTTCTTACCACTACAACAAAATATCATATTCATGTTCTTCAAAATATAATTTTCCGTGCAAAATCTATTATAATTCATATTTAAACACTTGTAATCAACGATTTAAAATCTAAATTTGAAGATACTTGAATCTTTTTTTTTGTTACTTTTTCTTTTATCTGAATCTAAGCTACATATTAATACTATTTAACAAAACAAAATTTTGCTATTCTTTGTTTAAGCCTTACCTACAACTGATTTTAATATCTCTAATTTTAAAAAATAAAAAAATATACACTTTTTTTTTTTGGAAATTGTTCACTTGTTTTTGTAACTTTTCGACTTAAATAGTCTTCTAAATATATATTTGTTGCTCAGTAAATCGTAAATCCGCTTCCAAATACATTATAAAGATTAACTTAATGCTCATGGAAAATATCTTGAGAAACTAAAAAATTTGCATTTTTTTACAAAAAAAAACGTGGATTAACACTCAAGATTTTCAATCGGTTTTACATATTCGTACATAAATCACCGTTCAATCTATTTATTTTCACGTTCGCCACACTATGAAGTTTTAAAAATTAAGATGGGACTTTTCATTGAGATTCTTGAGTGCCGAACCCCATTTGACAATATTCTGGGACTCACTACTATGTTTTTCAATTATTTTTTTAGTTTTTGGCTCAAATATTCTACTAAATATACATTTGTTGCTCAATAAACTATAAAACTGCTTCCATATTCCTTAAAAATTTTAGCGAAATGCTCAGGAAAAATATTGGGTGAAACTAAAATTTTTTTCATTTTTGTCAAAACAAACATGGGTGTTAGGCGGGCTTGAAGCACACAAAACGAGGTTGACTCAGTTTAAGCAAAATGAGGCGAACCATGGCATGCTAAACAAAGTAAGCTCCCTCACATAAAATGGGATGGGCATTTGGCACGCAAAACGAGACGAGCACGCGCACACAAAACGAGGCAGGATGCGTTGCTGTTTTGAAACCGAACCGCATTGTAGGGAACAGTTTGATTTCGATTTTGGCTTTTGAAAACCACACCAAAACCGAACTGCACCGCAAATACTAATAAACATTTAATTAGATGTCCATATGAGATGTCATGTTTTAATTGGTTGTTTATTAGAGTTCCATACATTTAGTATCCACTCAACCACACTAGAATATCATCTTTCATCATTTGGTGCATGTTTGTTTGCATCAAGTTTGCTTGCTGCATAAATGGTTGCTGTAGGTTATTTGTGCATATATTGTCCTAATTTTAGACGGAAATAGATTATCAAAACATCCTCACTCAGTGTACTCATTGTTAACATGCGTTTATTAATTAATGTATTGTGTAGAAAATGAGACCGTCTTATCCGCAGATAGGTGTATATTTTAAAATGTACATTTCTTTCTTAAAAACTGAACTGAAGCTGTTTGAAATCGCACCGAACCTAACCAAATGGTTTGGTTTCATTTCGATTTTAGTCTCAAAATCGCACCGAACCAAACTGCAAAAAATTACAATTTCGATTTCGGTTTCACTCAAAACCGCATCGAACCAAACCGTGTCCACCCCTAAACGTAAGCACCATTCTAGCTCCATGTCAAATGGCAAATAGGTGGTGGAAAGAATGAAAATAGGAATTCAAGGGGCAAAAGGGTCAAACCAAATGAGAAAAATGACTGGAGCAGAAAGCCAGGGAGCCCAACACAACCCATTGGACGCGGTCTGAAGTCTTCAACATTTCCATCAAAATCCAACGGCCCAGATTTGAAGTCGGCCTCCCTTCTTATTGTCACTCCACCCTCCAACTCCTCCTTCGCCCACTCTCAAACGCCACTCTGTCTCTCTCTCTCTCTCTCTCGTCGCATTTGCAGAAAAAGGTCATTTTCTCACCCCTCTTTGTTTATTGCTCTGATCCTGGTGCTTCAGATCTCTGTTTTTTTTGTTTCCTTTTTGTATGATTGTTTTTTGCTTGCATGTGTGTAATTTTTTATGATATCATTGCTGCAGCCTGCATTGTTTGTTCTGGGAGTTTTTATTATTGGGTTTTGAATGTTGTGGCGTTTGATCGCGTTTCAGATTTGAAAGATATGTTTTTTTTTCTTTTCGATTTTCCATATGCTGAAATGGTGACTTGGGATTTGCCCATTTGCTTTTTGTGACCAGCTGATGCGTTATGTTTCATTGAATCATGTCTCACTAAGTCTATATCTACATATACATGTATATAATCAGATGGAATCATTGCATAACATCATACGAAATTGGTTAGCAGCAAAGTATGAAAATTTCGGAAACAATGAGCACTAATTTACATAATGTGAAATATCATGAATGAACACAAAAAGGCTAACTAGCAGCTGCATTGTTATAATTTGTATCTTCTTTGATTGTTAATTCGATGGGTGGTTCGAGAGCTCGTATAATCTGGTCTTTCTAAGTTTTTCTCTCTGCCTCAAACTTATTGCTGCTTGTTTTGTTTTGCATAGAGAGTTGGTGGTACATGTTTCACCTTTAGCCATTGATCCTATTCAGTCTGGATCTTTTTGTTATTGTTTTAGGTAAGATTGTTCATTTACTAGTCGTGGATACTTGCTGATTCCGCTGGGGCATCTTACCTATTGCAAACATTCTTTTGAAAAATCATACTTCTGTTTCTGCTGCTGTTTTCTGGCCGGCATTATGTTAAATCATTATGGTGTTTTGTGTGTCCCGCTTGTAATCTTGATTCCTTAAATGTCTTTCCATTGCTTTTAAGCAATATTTCATTTTGTTTCGATGAAGCCCTTCTTTAAGTTTGTTTATGTAATAGACTTGTGGTATCTAATGGATGAGCATTGAGTTTTATTGCAAGGCAAAAATTTTGGTAATGCATTTGGGATTTTTTTTGCATGGCGTACTGTGTTGTCTGTTCCTTTTCTTGTCATATGAGGCCATTGTAGGCCAAAAAGGGGAGGAAACTGATGTAATTGATTGTCGTATACCTAGCAGGTAGAAAAAGATGGCAGAAGCTGAGGACATTCAGCCACTCGTGTGTGATAATGGAACGGGAATGGTCAAGGTATTAAAATATGTTTATATTGGTTTGGCAAGATGCCATTTTAAAATTGATGTGCAGTTGGTTTGGATGGGTGTGCCTTTTCTTATCTTTCTTTTCTGGACATTGTATCCTAAAGCTTGTTTTCATGTTACTGTTTAGGCTGGATTTGCTGGAGATGATGCTCCACGAGCTGTGTTCCCTAGCATTGTAGGGCGCCCTCGTCACACTGGTGTCATGGTTGGCATGGGCCAGAAAGATGCTTATGTTGGTGATGAGGCTCAGTCCAAGCGTGGTATATTAACTTTGAAATACCCTATTGAGCATGGTATTGTGAGCAACTGGGATGACATGGAGAAGATTTGGCATCACACCTTCTATAATGAGCTTCGTGTTGCCCCAGAAGAGCACCCGGTCCTTCTAACTGAGGCCCCTCTGAATCCCAAGGCCAATCGTGAGAAGATGACCCAAATAATGTTTGAGACCTTTAACACTCCGGCTATGTATGTAGCCATTCAAGCTGTTCTTTCCCTGTATGCAAGTGGTCGTACAACTGGTAAGCATATTGATTAGTCTTTTCTACTGCGGGTGTTAATTTGAAATTGTGTCCAATTACCAAAGAATGGCATGCATGATTGTTTTGAAATAACTTTTTAATTCAACCCAAATCATTTTATGCTCGTCTCTGCTGATGGGTGTGCTGGTTTTACTGTGAAGGTATTGTGCTCGACTCTGGTGATGGTGTCAGCCATACAGTCCCCATTTACGAGGGGTATGCCCTCCCCCATGCCATCCTTCGTCTTGACCTTGCTGGTCGTGACCTCACTGATAGCTTGATGAAAATTCTTACGGAGCGTGGATATTCCTTCACTACCACTGCAGAGCGTGAAATTGTGAGGGACATGAAGGAAAAACTCTCTTACATTGCCCTTGACTATGAGCAGGAGATGGAGACTTCCAAAACCAGCTCTTCAGTTGAGAAGAGCTATGAGTTACCAGATGGGCAGGTGATTACCATTGGTGCAGAGCGGTTCCGATGCCCAGAAGTCCTTTTCCAACCATCAATGATAGGGATGGAAGCAGCAGGCATTCACGAAACCACGTACAACTCCATCATGAAGTGTGATGTTGATATCAGGAAAGACCTGTATGGCAACATTGTACTCTCTGGTGGTTCAACCATGTTCCCAGGCATTGCTGATAGAATGAGCAAGGAAATCACTGCCCTGGCCCCAAGCAGCATGAAGATCAAGGTGGTGGCACCACCCGAGAGGAAATACAGTGTCTGGATAGGAGGCTCCATCTTGGCTTCCCTTAGTACCTTCCAGCAGGTTTGTATTCATTTCTGCACTTTTACATCTTGTTCCAATTTGATCTTGGATGATTACTAATTCGAGCTTTCCTCTTGTTTTCTTGATTGCAGATGTGGATTGCAAAAGCAGAGTACGATGAATCTGGGCCGTCTATTGTCCATAGGAAATGCTTCTAAATTATAGACAATAGAATCTTGGAGAGAATTGTGTCCAACTTTATTATCCTTTTATGCTATTCACTTGCTGGTGTTATGAGGAGTCAGATTTTGAAATGGGTCAATTCTTTCGCTATTATTTGTTTTTATCGCTTTTCTTCGGTTTATTTCTATTCTGGGTTCATAGTTCTGCGATCCCTCTTGCCGGATCGTTGGTTAATATCTTGCAATTTGATTTTATCTGTTCAAAGTATCGTGTTTCCGATGATACCACTAGGTTGTTGGCCGGATTTACAATCACTGAACATGTATGTATATTCAAACCGTGTATCGAAACTTTACAACTAGGTTATCTTATACACAGCACCGGGGATTTCAAGATTCATTTACAGTAGAAAGAAGGGACTCTGCCGTCTGATGCTCATCCTGGCAAAATGGGTGATCCCCTACGTCAAGATTCACTGCAGGTTTTGAGATGTTGTCATGATCATCGTTCTGCTGCGGTTCCTCCATCTCTTCTTTCATTACAAACTTCTTGTTCGAGCTGGAGACCTGGCTTTCGCGACTTTGACGATCGTTGTAGTGAGAATTACTTCTCTCGTATGTTTTAAGAGACGAGTCCTTCAAGCTTGAATCTATGAAAGAAGAACGCTGCAGGCTTAGGCTCCCAAACCCTTCGATCCCACGTGTTAGATTCCGAGCTCTGGCCCTCTCTTCCCTGAAAAACACCTCATCTTCGACAAGTTTGAGTACTCTCTTGGATAACTTCCTGAGGCTCAACCCCCAGTTAAACCTGCATGCAACCGAAAGCACGAACTCAATTACCGATGAATGCGGCTAATACCGAAGGGTTAAGGCAGTAAACATGTTAAATAGTAGATTATATAGTCTTACCCTTTCTCATCAATATATTGAAACCTTTCCATCTCCTTGATAACATCTTTATCGTCCTCAAACTCTCCAGCAATCCTCAATGGTCCATGGCATAGAAGGTGTTCCAATAAAATTAGAGCCTTGTAAGAACCTCGCCAATTCTTTCTATTGAAGTTCAACAGCCTGAAGGTTGGTAGCAAAAGAAGGGAAGGAACTTATTAGATTAATTTAAACCTTGCACTCGAGTTTGATTCCCTCCTCTTGTATCAAAAACGAAAAGAAAAAAAAAAAAAACTACTCATTAACCTTGTTGAAAATCCCACGTCTGTAAAAATTGTAAAAACAAATTACAATATATAATAAATTGTTCTATTTCTAAATACATTGAGGTATTTTAGGTTAAAATCTCATACTTGTTGAGCTAGTAGGTGGTTAAATTAAGAATAATATCGGCGTTGGACTATTAATCCGACTCTTCGAAATTTTGACAAACCTCTTATGTAGAATGTCCACAATCCTGCAGTAATCATCAACTTCAAAGGCAGCCCTTGATATTACTCCAATGCTACGAGTGTCTGGTGGCCATGGATTTTCATTTGTGGCTTCTTCTGTCATTCTGTAAACGCCTCCCACAAGAACACGAACACCAACTCTTATTAAAATTACGAGTCCCACGACGAAGATTATGGATAATTAAATCCAGGAAATAAAAATCTAATTTAATCATTAAGTAAACATGATTACATGAAACACAAACTTACAGTTCTGCAGGCGTTGCATCAGTCAGCGCCAAACGAGCGGTTTTCATCTTCTCTTTCAAGAAGGAAGATGCTTGTTTCTTCAGTTCATAGAACAAGGGGCTGCTCATCTTTTCTGTTTTTCACGTCGGAAGTCGGAACGATCGACGTGCATGCTTTGGAATGTTTCTGAGGTGATACAGTGTTTGTATATATGGATTGGATTCTGAGCATTGTGTTCCTACGTAAGAACTGCAACTACTCCATTTACCACAACAAACCCCAACTGCTCTCTGAAAGTTGTTTTTTGCATATGTAATGAGAAGAATTAGGATAATTTAATTAATTAATAATGCTGACCAAAATAAAACATTTGAACTCTCAATTTCGTTGGTGAGGAGTGCAGTAGAAACCCGTTTAGGTCGACCTTGACCATAATGTAGGCCAAGACTCCCATAAATAGGATAATACTTGCATTCTCTTTTGGGGTATGAGCCCATTCCCTCACTTTCAAATAACGTTTAACCATAAAATTTTCATAATTGGAATTGTTCAACTTCTTAATTTTCATTTAAAGATGGTCCCTGCAAAAAATTATTTGAATCTATGATCGTTTAGTTATCCAAATATATCAATAAATCGGGACGGCTCATTGTTAATAGTTACTTGATACATATACTGTTGATTCTTTTGATACATTTGAATGACGAAACTATCTTGGATTCGGATGAGCTTTTGTAGGGATGAATCTTCAAATGAAGATTAAGAAATTGAACGGTACCTCTTACAAAATTTATACGGTGAAGAACGTTATTTGCAAGTGAGGGAATGAGCTTATCCCAAATGATAGAAAGTATTATCTACTTAGCTTTGACGCCAAAACTATTCTTTTGTTTTTGGCCTCTGGTTTTGGACCTGGTCGAAGATAGTAGGCAATTGTAAACATTTGCTCCTGTGCGCGTAATCCATCGGGAGCTTCTAATCACACTACTCCATGATACACTGGCCTCTACACAAACTTTCGTGTTTTAACTGGCCATTCTAGCCACATGCCAGGCTACCTGTAGCTAAATTGCATTCCTCTTCGAACAATATTAGGCTCTTTGCATTTACGAAGACATTCCTCCTTACCAGCAAACCGCAACTTTTCAAAAAGCGATAGCTTGTAAATTATGACTCTTCAAGTCACTGAAAGAGTGCAATAAAACCGACATGGCTAAGCCAGATTATGTTTCAGAAAGTGTTGCAGTCATGACGATTCAAAGTCGTAAAAGTAATATATTGTTAACATATAATCCATTCGTTCTTAAACGTACAAGTTTGTAACTTTCAAGTGCTAATATTAAGAAAGGGACACTAATCTGATGTCGAACCTGTGAAATGTATGGCTAGAAGGAAAACTAAAGAGCAGCGCCCCAAATGATTTTTCTTACTAAAATCCCGTTGTTAGATCACGGCTTTGCCTAAACAGACTTTGAAATAAAAACCCTCTATATTTGCTCTCTGCAAAGGCTTTTGAAGGAAAACGAACCACCCGCCTTGTAGTAGTCTAATAAGGAGTATTTGCTTTCCTCTGGCTTTTGATATGTATAACTCGTGTATAATCAGCTGCGAATTTTCCACATGCCAGTTCTATATCCAACAGACATGAGCACAAGCTCCCAAAGCATATTTGGAATGCTCAACGGGTTCACCTTCGATCCAGGAATTTCAGACCAGTTTACAGATATCTCAAGCATTGGAATTTTGAACCATTTGCACAAGTACACCACCTCAACATCAAAGCACCACCTGCAGAAAATCCACAGCCAATCAGTAAGAGAGTCTCCAGTATCATATAAACACAGAAAATCAGAATATAATATTCATCCTACAAGCCGCTTTGCTAACATAGAACATATCAAAACATCTAACTGATGCATCGATCAGGTTTCATGATTGCCCACCATTACAAAATCCACATGGCGCAAATTCTGCATGCAATTCCTACGACATGTTACCAAATCCTCTAGAAGGTATTCACCATTCATTCACCCACAATAGGCCAAAATTAAACGAACCTAATCAAGCCATACCAGCAGGAAAAGCTTCAAACCTCCTTAGATACAGTAAATCGTATATCTGCTACCCTATGAATGCATTTATTATTCTCATACTGAATACTTCTAAGCTTTAGTTTTCCTTTTTAAAAAGATAGAGAAACTCTATCGAATGGCCACCTGGAAATCTCAAAGTTCCGAAAATATGTCTACTCACAGCCTTCAACTTCCAAACCTGTAAACAGCATAAGCTACAAGGCACTCAATGAATGATAACTTGGAGCAGTAAAATAATGCTTGTATGTTAATTAGGAAGCAACAGAAGTGAGCATAAACTATTTCGAATTTCCATCTAAAGTGCAGTTCCCTGCTCAAACAGAATTCCATATATATTATCCAATGTGGATTTACCTGTTCAAACGGATGTTAGTGAAAATCTTCCTTGCAGCAGCCCTAGTGAACATCTTAAACCCACACTGTCATGCACAAAGACTACCATGTCAGAATAGCAGTGCCTTATTTAAAATCTAGTAGGCTATCTATGACAAAAGGCAAAAACTAGTAACCATGTGGTGCTGTTCTCAAACTAGAAGAAGAAATAATACAAGAAAAGAGAAACATATATGTAAAACAGAAGAAAAAGTCAGACCTGTGTATCCCGAATTCCAGGACCAGCAGCCAAAAGAACCACAAGATGAAAACCTTTCATCAAAAAATTGCGATACCACTTCCTCTGAAACATTAAGTTAACTGGCTCAGTTAAAATTTTTAAGCATAAGAATTAAAATTAAATATAGCTGCAAGCTGCATAAGCAAAACTCAACTGTAGCCAGGGCTTTTCCCTCAAGATGAGCACGAGAACCAAATGCAGCAATGGGGATATCAGATATTCTAAAACTTGAATTACCCGCAGATGAGTCCCTAAACTTATCCTGTTTGGCAACTGCATGAATCTGGAATGAAAAACACAAGGTAGCATGTAGTAGCTTTGTTAGAATTTTTTCACCAACAACTGGAAGCAAATGTCGGATGGTAAAAAGATATCTAAGATGCTCTGGTACAAACCTCTTTTTCAAGTTTTTCTACGTCATTAACCTTGGTTGCTCCATCAGCATCCAGCATTAGAAGTAGCTCACCACGTGAATGTAGCATTCCCTGTTTTACAATGCTTTCACATACGTAAAAAGCTTCAATCAATTACCATCACACGCAAGGGAAAAAATATGGGCCGTTTAATAACATCAGATATGGTTACAAGGGACTGGTTCAGATTACACTCACTTTTCTGATAGCTTCACCTTTTCCATGATTCCTACCAAGAAGGATAATCCTCATATTGTCCATGGTATATTTCTTTATAAATTCAAATGCTACTGTTTTTGTCCCATCAACACTTCCATCATCAACAATCACTACCTGTCCAGAAGAACATTTGTTAAGTAAAGCAAAGGACATGAACAAAGAACCAGGTGTAACTGGTTAGTTGAGTGTTCACTAATCAGTAACTATTATTACCTAAGCTTTTAGTTACACCGTAGAAGCTGTAGTTCACAATTGAAGGTTCGAATATCTAGGTACTTGCTGGGGGTAAAATTATCTAAGTGCATCATATCATTATGCTATCAGCTAGGGCGCTAGATAAACAAAGGTTAAAAACGAATTCAGTTGATCTAGCTAATGAGAGAACCGAGAGAGTACCTCATAAGTAAAAGACTTATCCTTCTCCGCACGCTGTTGAAGATAACTACAAAGTAATACTTAGATATCATTATGATATAATATGATTGATTTATCACCAACCCATCAACAATGATCATCAAATGAGAACAGCACAGATCAAGGAAGCAAGATAAAAACTGAATCATGATACATTTTGAAGGGAAGTGAGATGCAATTAGATAAGCTTCAACTTACTTCATGGTTTCATCAAGTGCTCCGGGAAGCCTAAGCTCCTCATTGAATGCAGGGACAATCAAAGATAAATACTTCTCTGCTGGATCAAAAATAGAAGAGCAAGGAACCTAACACAAACGCCCCCAGAAGATTCAGTAACACATCAAACGACCATTTTACAATTGAAATCGAAAAGGGTTGACTGGCATAACCTTTGGGAACAAAACCCTAATCCCAAAATTTTGAATCAACATCTACAAACCCTAATTCAAGCGACACGAATGAACTTTGAACCATGAACCAATTGGATTAATGCAATCTAAATGTACCTGTTTCAAAGAATTGGGGTCCTCGAAGATCGCGGGAGCTTCAACACGCCTAAAAAATATAAATTAAATACATCAAATTTAAGTCAAAGAACTAATCTTTTCCAGGGATTAAAGAGGGAGAGAATTGAAGAGTAGATAGAAGAACGTACGCGTTGTTGTTTTTTCTGCGATAAGCTTCGAAGAAGACGGCAGAAGCTAAACCTGTGGCGACGACGAGAATGAGGGCGAGCAGGAGCTCCACCATTGTCCATACAATTACAAACTCCATTGTTGTTGTTGGTTTGATTTTTGCAGGTCCAAAAGTGGAGACGGTGGCTGCACTGTTCCTTTCCTTCCGAGTTAAAAAGGAAGCCCTGCACCTGCAGACTCTCGGCCAATTTTTCGTTTGACGAATGAAACTTAAACTTCATACATGTAAATTTAATAAGCCCGTCTAGCTCAGTTGGTAGAGCGCAAGGCTCTTAACCTTGTGGTCGTGGGTTCGAGCCCCACGGTGGGCGTTTTATTTTTATATGTTTCTTTGTTTCTTTTTTATTGAAATTCTATAATTCCTTTTGATCGTCCTATCAACAAATAGTATTTATTTGCTTAATCTAAAAGTACACATATATTTTCTGTCCAATCATGTTCGACGAGATCACCACTCTCATCTGATTTTCAACCATCATGCTAGAAATGACCTAACTCGCATATGTTCTTCCAAATACTTCTTTTTTTTTTTCTTCCAAATACTTTTAACTTCATGTGATTTTGTGACGTTATAAGGTCTAGGTCGTCAACTCACATATATTTGATCTTTAGATGTCTAAATGTTGCATTTTTACTGTAACCTACTCATTGCTTTTGCTCTTTAACTGATTCCTGAGTAGTCATGACTTTGAGTGCTTTGTTGACTTTTAGAAGCTTGTGAACTAACCCAACAAAATGAGGTCCACCACTCCAAAATGAAGGAGGCAATTGGTTTGATGGCAATAGCCCGTCGGACTGCCCAGGCAAGAATTGCTGGATTAGACTGCCCAGACAATAATTGCCGGGCCTTGAGCTCGTTGCCAGTGGTTGACGTCGACGATGGCATCACGCAGCAGAGGCGTCCCCCCGCGCTGCGCACCACTAAGCCAAACAGATCCTTTTTCCTGGGCCATCAGTTGTTGGATTTCCAACTGTAAAAAAAATTGCAACTTTTTATATAGCTGCCCCATGGAAAAATCTTGGGCATCCAACGACAATAATTTTGAAAATTAACAACCATGATTAATTCAACGGTTAAAAAAAAAAAATATATATATATATATATATATATATATATATAAATACTCTACAAATACCTAGTCATCTTCATTTCTCACAAACTTACACCACAATGCAACTCAATATTTAATTTTCAACAATCTTACAAAATTCACATACTAACAAACTTACAAAGTTCAATACACGTGGCATGACAAGGATTGTTGAAAATCTCATAAAAATCTAGAAAACATAAAAAGTATAATATAATATATATATATATATGTGTGTGTGTGTGAATAAAAATCTTCATTGTCCTTTTCCTTTCTCTTTCCAAATAAGTGGACTTGAACAAAATCAATTACTATTTAGAATGAATAGTAAGGGCAATTCATTGCCTTGTCCTTGCTCTTGTCCTGGCCCCTAAAATGGGTGGACTTGCTCTAATGTTCCAACAAAAATTAGCACACAAACAGGTAACTAATTACCATTTCTTCTGATTTTCTTCACATTTCTATGTTTGTACATGACAGAAAACAAACGGGTAATTGCCACTTATTCTGGTTTTCATCACAGGTTATCTGTTGTAACTTGTACATGACACAAAACAATTCAGGCTAATTTAGGTCTACCAGTTTGAAAACCCCACACGCTTGTCAAGTTTAGATGTTAAAACCACAACAAACAAAGGACCGGCAATAATTTTACCAACCTTTTATAACTTGGTATTGTTTATTTAATTATTATTGTTATTGTAAAAAGCCATATGGGAGGGTGGAATTGAAGATATGACCTCGACGCTTATACAACAGAGATATCATTATGATAATGTTTCAAGTTAAGAAAGTTAAAATGCATAACTATGCATGACTGACTTACAATGTCGTCCCAATGACATCACCAATATAGATAAGCTTTTTTTTTTTCGTTTGCAAAATATGTTTACGTTCTTAACTAAGCTAGAAGTTCCTAAGAATACAAATTTTTCTGTGGGTAAAGAAGTATATTGCATGTGGCACCATATGATATCTTATGCCCTAATTATGAGTCCAACACAAAGGTGGTGTAACATACTTATTACCCCCACGCATATATGTACATGCAGTCGTATACATAAAGCAGCTCAGTCCAGTCAAGTTGGCAACAATGGAGGGGACATAGATGGCCATGATTCCTTCGAAAATAAAGGTAGTTGAGAAAATGGACCTTCTCTCAAGGACGGGTCATGATTAAAGCCACAAGAATAAAAATTGATTGATTTTAGGCTGAAAAAGGAAGCGAGAGGTCAGAAGTTGGCCCTTCAACCTTCAAACCCTACCCCATTTTAATTGTTTTTTCCATCATGCCAAACAGACCTTTTACTAACCATCCTCATCACTCATCACATCATTAGCATCACATTCACATCAATGATCATTCATGCACCATGTCATGGAACTTATTAATTACTAAATTATTGGTTTTTATTTATTTAAAGGAACCGTTTAAGTATAACTCTCAAGAAATTTTAGCAGTAAATAATAATATAAAAACTTAACTTTTGTTCTAGACCAATGGGCAGGATGTGTGGCTTTGTAGCTTCCATTTTAGTTCACGGGGGTTAAAATTTGGGAACAATTTACTAAATAGCTGTGTCAGGATTCAGAATCAGCCATATTTATATAACTAGGGTACTGATGATCGTGCAAACTCTTCAACTAATCCTCCCATAATTTGAGTAAAACTTACCTGCAACAAGTTTCGTACCCTCACTGAATCTTTTGTTACATTCTCACACCACGTGAGATGGAAGGATATGAAATGCGTTGCATGCGAGTTTTTCAGCTTTTTCTCATGTAATTGGAGCTAAATTATGAAATAATAGGACTAACTACAAAGATGGAACTCTTGAACCCACTTGAATTTAAATTTTTTTAATATCAATGAAAAAACTGTTGCAAAATCTGTCACTTACCTCTGCTGAATTCAGAATTCTGCAGCAGCATGTGCCTTATACTGTGAACACAGATATATGAACATATAGGGTAAGCTCAATTCACTGTATATAACAGAATTCCAAATTATTCATACTAAAATACACAATTTTCTTCCAACAAAATTAAACAAAAACAAATTAATATCTTCCACAAATAAACCAATTTTCCCCATCATAATAACAAAACCCAAAAAAAAAAAAAAAAAAGGTCAACAACCCAATTAAGCAAATTAAACCCCTTGTAGAAGATAATATTCATGAAAAAAAAAAGTTAAAAATATGAAATATTTCCTAGTGAGCCATGGCCACAGGATGAGCATTTGCATAGCTAATGGATCTCTGGTTAGGCATGGCAAGCATAGCAGTGTGATCCAAGAAATCTTGAAGCGCCACTACAGACTGCAAAATTGTTCTGAGATCATCAGCACTTGAGAAACCCAAGTTTCCAACTTGCCTAACTGCATACACATAAAAGGTAATGCACCCTTTTCTAAATTTAAATCGAGCCATCTCACAGCCACTCAGCCCTCTGATGAGCCGCTTGTTCACTTCCCCAAGTGGGATTTCCGGCGGCCAACGGCGGTCCACGGCGGCCTTCATGCCCTCTGTTTCGAAAACGAAGAGAAGCACCTTGGACGTCTTGGTGCCAAGGCCTAATGTGAGGGTGTGCCAGGCGTGGTGCGCCAAGATTGTGAAGTTTGTGGGGAGAAAAGCTGTGGTGGAAGGAAACGGAAGCTTATTGTTGCTGGGTTTGCTTGGTGGGAAAGAAAGGAGTTGGAAAAGCTCCAGTGGCCTTGCTCGCCGGATTGTGAAGGATTTGACGACGAACTGGCCTCCAAACCGCAGGCCTTTGACATCAGAGCTTGGCTTGAATGAGAAATCTGAGGTTGTTTTTGTGTTCTGGTCATTTGGGTGTTGATGTTTTTGCTTCTTGTTCTTGTTGTTACTGATCTTCTTCTCTTTCTCTCCCATGGTTTGTTTGTAGAGGAGGAATATTTTGGGTCTTTGGTGGTTGATGCTTGGTGGGTTTTTGTTAGTGTATGATAATTAAACCATTCCAGAGTTTTGGAAGGTATATTGTATTGGAGTTTTTGTGTTTCTTTTTAGTTCTGCTAATCCAATATTATACATAAATGTTATTAGTTTATTTTATTTCAATCTATTTGGTAAAATATATTTTCATTTCACCAAAAGAATAATGGTACAATTTAAGGTATATATACACAACAAACTGTTATAATTATCTTAACCACTAAGATAACTACTAAGAAGGTATAGTTACAATATTGCCCTTTATATCCCCCCTCAAACGAAACTTAGGTATTATAAGTTGAAGTTTGTCACGAAGGAAGTTGAATCTGAGCTTTGACAGAGGCTTTGTGCAGATATCAGCTACCTGGTCTTGAGTGCAGGCAAAATGGACAGAGATCTGTTTAGCTAGAACCTTTTCCCTAATGTAATGATAGTCTATTTCTACATGCTTTGTCCGAGCATGAAACATTGTCACACCAGAGTTGGGGTGCAGCAGGCAAGTGATAGCCAATATCCACTAGTATTTGACATAGCCATGTTAGTTCAGAAGCAGTGTTAGCCAGAGATCTGTACTCTGCCTCTGTAGAAGACCTAGCAACAGTTGGTTGTTTCTTTGCACTCCAGCTAATCAACGAGTTACCCAAATATACACAATAGCCTCTAGTTGACCTTCTGTCAAGAGCACAACTAGCCCAATCAACATCGGAAAATGCTGTGATGGTAGGAGGAGTTGAACACTTTGAAAACCAGAGACCAAGATCAAGAGATCCTTTTAGATATCGAAGAATACGCTTAACAGCTTGAAAGTGTGAAACTCTGGGAGTGTGCATGTATTGACAGACAAGATTGACGGCAAAGCTGAGATCGGGACGTGTCCAGGTGAGATATTGAAAGGCACCTACTAGTGAACGATACTCAGAAGCATTTTGACATAATGGAGAATCATGATCAAGCTTGGAGGTGCTGAGTGGGGTACTGCAGGGTTTAGCTCCAGTCATGTTTGTTTTGGAGAGCAAATCCAATATGTATTTGGTCTGAGAGAGAAATACACCTGAGGAAGAGCGTTTGACTTCAAGACCAAGAAAATAGTGGAGAGGACCTAAGTCCTTGATGGGAAACATAGAGCTAAGATGCTGAATAACTTGTTGACATGCTGCAGAATTGGGGCCAGTGACCAAAATGTCATCAACGTAGACAAGAATGAAAATCATATCTGGACTCTTTTTGATGAATAGAGAATGATCACTGGGAGATCCAACAAAGCCAAGAGACTGAAGAGCACCCTGAAGTTTCTTATACCAGGCTCTCGGAGCCTGTTTTAAACCATACAAGGATCTGTGCAAGTGGCAGACATGAGATGGTTTGGTTGAATCTTCAAATCCAGGGGGTTGGTGCATGAAGACTGATTCATTGAGTGTCCCATGTAAGAAGGCATTGCTGACATCAAGTTGGTGCAAGAACCAATCAAATTGAACTGCAAGGGTGAGGAGAAGTCTGATAGTAACTGGCTTGGCTACTGGACTGAAAGTTTCAGTATAATCCAAACCCTCCTGTTGGTTGAATCCCTTGGCAACGAGTCGAGCTTTATATCTGTCTATAGTGCCATCTGGCTTTCTTTTGATGCGAAAAACCCATTTGCAGCCCACAATGTTCTGTGATGGAGACTTAGGAACAAGAGACCATGTTCCAGTATTGATAAGTGCATTGACTTCCTCTTGCATTGCTTGGCACCAATGAGGATACTTTGAGGCTTGAAGATAGGTATGAGGTATGTAGTCCACTGAGAGATTAGAGGGTAAGGGGTGCTTAGTGGCAGTGAGAGCTTTAGGTTTGAAGATGCTGGATTTGGACCGAGTTTGCATAGTATGAGTATTAGTGGGTTGAATAGAGTTGGTGGGAATGGAATCTGAAGCTGCCATTGGAGAAGATGAGTTAGGAGTAGGTGAATGAGCATGGGAGATGATTGGTGAGGTGTGATGAACTAGTGTAGTGGGAAAAGTGAAAGTAAGGGTGGATGGTATATGTGATCCAAACCGAGTTTGCAAAGTTGGAGATGGAGTTATGTGAGTAGATGTACGGTGAAAAGGAAAACTGGACTCATTGAAGATAACATGCCTGGAGATGTACACTTTGCTGGTTGCAAGATCAAGACACTTGTAGCCCTTGTGGTTGAGGCTATAGCCGAGAAAGACATATGCTTTGCTTTTAGGATCCAGTTTTGAGGAAGTGTAGGGCTTGAGCCATGGGAAACAAGCACAACCAAAAACCCTTAAGAATTCATAGTTTGGTGCTCGAAGATACAGAGATTCCCAAGGAGATTTCCTGGATGCAGTAGGCAGCCGATTGATAAGGTAGATTGCTGTGCTGAATGCCTCAACCCAATATACATGTGGAACTTTAGAAGCTGTCAAAAGAGTGTGAGCAGTTTCAACTAAGTGACGATGCTTGCGCTCTGCACACCCTATTTTGTTCGGGTGTGTGTGGGCCAGTGAGCTGATGTTGAATACCATGTGTAGTCAAGAAATTTGAAAACTGAGAGCTTAAGTACTCTCCACCAGAATCAGATCGTAAAGTAATAATCTTGGTACACAGAGAAGTTTCAACCAAGGACTTGTATTGCATAAAAGTTGACAGTACATCAGATTTGCATTTGAGAGGATAAAACCAGCGATATCTTGTATAGTCATCCACAAATATGACATAGTACCTATAACCTTGAAAAGAAGCTATAGGTGATGGCCCCCAAACATCTGTGTGGATGAGTTCAAGAGGCTTGCTAGTAGTACAAGTTGTAGAGACAAAAGGAAGCCTAGAACTCTTGGCTAATGCACAATCTGAACAGAAAGTCTTAGGTGTAGTAGCTAAAACAGAAATACAAGATTGAGAACCAATTTTATTAAGAATCTTGATTGATGGGTGACCCAGTCTTTGATGCCATACATCATTGGAAGCATTTGGAGAAGCAGTGAGTGCTTTATGATGACAATGTGTAGATGAGAAGAAGTGGAAGGGATAAAATCCATGTTGTACAGGTCCTTTAAAACGCATCCTCCCCGAAGAAAGATCCTTCACAGTGAAGTGAGAGGGATAAAGATGCAGTGAACAGTGATTATCAAGCAAAAATTGATTTGCAGAGAGAAGATTATGTTTCAAGGCAGGCACATATAGCACTTTATTAAGTTTAAAAGCACTAGTAGATGTACACAAGGTAGTAGAACCAGAGTGAGTGATGGGCAAACCTTTGCCATCACCAATGTATACTTGTTCTGGACCCGTGTAAGCTTCAGGATTTTGCAAATTTGCATAGGAGTTGGTCATGTGAGATGTTGCACCAGAATCAACAATCCAGGTAGGAGTAGAGGAAGAGGTGTTGGCAACCATCGCGGCAGGAGAGGATTTTCCACCATAGGCCAGATTCATGCGATGAGGACAAGCACACGCCTCATGATCAAACTGATGACAAATTTGGCAGGGACTTTTCTTGTTGTAGGAAGAAAAATTGTTGCGACCTCCACGATTATAGCGCTGATTGTTGGTGTGGGAGCGATTGTAATTTTGAGATCTCGAATTTGTAAAAGATCTGTGATTACCAAGATTGAAATTGCCTCGATTGTTAGGACGATCCATTCCGCGACTGTGATTGTTGAAATGAGAAAGAGACTGAGCTACAAATGCCTGAGAGTTAGGGTGTGGTGCAGGAAGAGGTAGAATATCCGCAGAACTGTTGAGTGCCTGAAAAGATGATGCCTCAGATACACTTTTCTTGCGATTTGCTAACTGAATCTCTTTGCTAAGAAGCAGGCCATGAAGCTCATCAATTGTTGTATCCGAGACGGAATTGAATAGCATCAACAAAGGAGTCATATTCTGGAGGAAGACCATGAAGAGTTACAGAGATCAGATCAGAATCGTCAACTGGAGATCCGGCACTGGCAAGAGCATCAGCAATCGCCTCAATTTGTTAAAGATACTGAGCAGCAGTTGAATCGCCTTTAGTGAGATTTCGAAGTCGAGAGCGAAGCTCATGAATGTGCGATTGTGAGGCTGTGGCAAGTCGTGATTCCAATTTCATCCAAAGATCTCGAGCCGAATTCACACCAACAGTGTATGGAATTAGAGATTCAGACAGCGTGGAGTTGAGCCATATGAGAATATTTTGATCATTTTCGTACCAGGAAACATACGCAGGATTGAAAGTACGATTTCCCGAGGAATCAAGAAGAAAGTGAGGCGGCGCCGCCATGGATCCATCGATGTGACCGGTGAGGTTGTAGTGGCGAAAAATTGGGGCAAAGAGAACACTCCAGGTCAAGTAGTTGGTGGTGGTGAGCTTGATCGGCACCATGGATCCAATGTTTTGGATCGTGATGGAAGTAGAAATTGAAGGATTAGGGTTTGGGGATGCATTTGGAAGATGATGAACTTGAGAATCCGAATCCGACGATTGAGACGCCATTTTGCAGATCGCCGAGAAGAGATCAGAGAGAAAATGATCTGAATTTTGAGCAAAGTCTGAAGCGCGATCGAGGAATCGATCAAGAACGCAGAGAGGAAGAGCGTAGAGAGAAGCGGGAAAGAAAGGATCGAATAGCGGGAGTCGTTAGACAAAGATGGCGATTGATACCATATTTGGTAAAATATATTTTCATTTCACCAAAAGAATAATGGTACAACTTAAGGTATATATACACAACAAACTGTTATAATTATCTTAACCACTAAGATAACTACTAAGAAGGTATAGTTACAATATTGCCCTTTATACAATCAATGGAAAGAATAACGAAATGGGTGACGATGTTGCCACTTCATCTTTTCTCCTATCTATATCTATGATCCTTTACCCTGAGACTTTAAGATTTTCTCATGCAACTAAGTTTTACTTGTAACAAAATAATTGTTAAATACATGTTTATCACGTGTTCAAAAAATGCATTGCTCCCCATAGTGAGTTTGTGACATGAGAGAATCTCTCTTTTATTAGACAAGGTTCTTAAGTGACACAGGATAATCAAAATTTGTTTATCACTAATTGTATACAATTATGTGTCTATTTTTTCTCGTCAGTAAAACTTCATTTTTTGTCCTACTTGTGTCTTTGATTTTTTACATGGAGACCTCTTCTAGGGGAGAGGTTATTGGGTGATGCGGACTAATCTTTATTCAAAGTAAATCTGTCATATCACTCGATTGTATATAACTTTATCTTCTTTTCTCATTACTAAACTATAAAAATTTGTCATATGGTCGTTAGGCTTACTTTACATTTTTCTCTAATCATGTACGTGAAGAGAGAAATGAAGATACATGTATATAAAACTGGTGATACAACACAACTTCTCCGAAGAAAGCTTATCCCTTGCTTTCTGTATATGTTTGATGATGCCATTGTACATGCTTTCTGTAAACGTAAGATGTATAATTTATGTGCACATTCTTTACAGTATCATGTTCATGCAGAGTTGAAATAGGTCAGGTTGGTCCTTGAATTAGATAGGAATTGGCTCACCAAAATAGATGGCATGGGTTTTGGTAAGACACCAAACTGATCTACATAGATTCAGTTGACTCTACTCTTTGTCACCTTTTACCAGAATTCAGAATCATGACATCTGCAACTAAATAGAAGATTTTGGGTTTGTAAATGATGATTAACCTCTCTATGTTACACATATGTGCTAAGTGAACGTAGGACCACGTTTTTGAGACCCCCTCCAATCATAATTGCACCCATTTGCTCAAATTCATGTATCATCAATCCCTAATTTCCACTGCTAATGCAACATGAGATTCACATACATTTATATTAACAGTTTTTTTTTATTAGGATGTCCATTTTTTAATTAAAGAACAAACTATTAATATTGTGCCGATAAGGCATCAATAAAGAATATATCAAAATGTTATTGATATAAAATTGATTCTTTAACAAAACAAAGAACCATCGTCCTATAAATATAATTTCTATACAAATTAGTTCACAATACGACAATCTTAAAAACTTCTGTTAGCATGAGAGAAAAGATTCATACTCAATGGAGAATACTTAACCTTAAGTAGTAGAGAGATAAGGTATGGTTGCCTCATGTGACTCATCTGATTACAACCCAAAAGTTTTCCGATTAAATTAAAGTGGTTGTCTAGCAACCAAAGTCACCGTTGCCTTCAATCAATTCATGGGAAAGATATGCTGGACTAGAGGTTGTGAGAGGACCAACCAACTAAAGGCAACAACTCTTAACAAGATATTCCAACAGGCAGTAAGGGGGCCTAGCAAAATTTTTTTCAAGGGTTTGTCATTTGAAGCACTACAAAAGAGTACAACACGTGTATAAATATTTACAACAAAAAAAAAATGAAATCAAAAGTTAAATGGGAGTCTATCTGTCAATGGTGCATCGACTTTTTAAACAAAGAAAAAGATAAAAAGATAAAGAGCATATAAGAATGAACGTTGAGGTAGTGATTTTCAATCTCCTTTTTTTTTTATTTTTTTTATTTAGGAGTGAATATATTGAGATTTTATGGGTTAAAATGTATTCTTCGATTCATGTAACCAAAGTATATATGCGACTTGTCACATCCCGGCTTGGGCCCCAACAACATCCCGGGCTCGACTCTGTCGTAGCACGATATTGTCCGCTTTGGGCCCCGACCAGGCCCTCACGGTTTTGTTTCTGGGAATTCACGCGAGCAGAACTTCTTAGTAGGTCACCCATCATGGGATTGCTCTCGTGCAAACTCGCTTAACTTCGGAGTTCTGATGGAATCCGAAGCCAGTGAGCTCCCAAAAGTCCTTGTACTATTTGGAGGTGGGCATGTACATATAAGGCATAAATGATCCACTCCCCTGGGCGATGTGGGATCTAACAATCCACCCCCCTTAGGGGCCCGACGTCCTCGTCGGCACACATCCGGCCATAGATTGGCTCTGATACCAAATTGTCACATCCCGACCCGGGCCCCAACCACATCTCGGGCTCAACTCCGCCGTAGCACGATATTGTCCGCTTTAGGCCCTGACCACGCCCTCACGGTTTTGTTTCTGGGAACTCACGCGAGCAGAACTTCCCAGTGGGTCACCCATCATGGGATTGCTCTCGCGCAAACTCGCTTAACTTCGGAGTTCCGATGGAATCCGAAGCCACTGAGCTCCCAAAAAGCCTCGTACTATTTGGAGGTGGGCATGTACATATAAGGCATAGAGGATCCACTCCCCTGGGCGATGTGGGAGCCCTAACCACATCCCGGGCTCGACTCCGCCGTAGCACTATATTGTCCGCTTTGGGCCCCGACCACGCCCTCACGGTTTTGTTTCTCGGAACTCACGCGAGTAGAACTTTCCAGTGGGTCACCCATCATGGGAATGCTCTCGCGCAAACTCGCTTAACTTCGGAGTTCCGATGAAATCCGAAGCCAGTAAGCTCTCAAAAGGCCTGTACCATTTGGAGGTGGGCATGCACATATAAGGCATAGAGGATCCACTCCCCTGGGCGATGTGGGATCTAATAATCCACCCCCTTAGGGGCCCGACGTCCTCGTCGGCACACATCAGGCCAGAGCTTGGCTCTGATACCAAATTGTCACATCCCCGCCCGAACCCCCACCACATCCCGGGCTCGACTCCGCCGTAGCACGATATTGTCCGCTTTGGGCCCCGACCACGCTTCCACTGTGGTTTTGTTTATGGGAACTCACACGAGCAGAACTTCCTAGTGGGTCACCCATCATGGGACGACTCTCGCGCAAACTCGCTTAACTTCAGAGTTCCGATGGAATCCGAAGCCAGTGAGCTCCCAAAAGGCCTCGTATTATTTGGAGGTGGGCATGTACATACAAGGCATAGATGATCCACTCCCTTGGACGATATGGGATCTAACACGACTCACATTAATTATCACTCTATTAATATAATTTCAATGTTAGAGCACTTACTCTCACATCTAAGGGTGCAAGTTGGATTTGAAATTCTAATCCTAACCGAAAATTTCTGCTTTCCTATTTAGAAAATTTTCGAAGAGTTAAATGACAATTAAAATGTACTTATCCTATCCGAAGTATGCTCTATTGTCATATCATGTTCATTGTATATTTAGTTATATTTATTGCGTATTTTATATATTTAATTATATTAATATACATAAAATGAAGAATATAATCAAACATATTATTTTATTTTACCTAATATAATTATGTCATACACCCACATCACAGCCCACAAATATCGAACAAACACATAAAAAATATTGAATGGTTGATAGATACATAAAAATATGAAAATTTTCATAGTGTTACAAAATGTGGGAGATCCAAATTATGTTCCCAAAATTTCAGAGATAAAACCGATTCGAAATTTCTGATAAATTCTGATATTCCAAAATTTCGAAATTAGAACTAATACTTGATTCCGAAACTTTTTTGGATTAGCATTGGAATGCTTGTTTCCGATGCGATACATACTCACAACGATATAAAAACTCAAATTCTTGTTCTCTCTCGGAATGAAATATAAGGAAGATTATTATAACTGGATAAAAATGTATAAGGAATATAACAAAATAGGAATACTACATCCAAATTTACGTTGCGTGCACATAAATACCCGTGATGAAATTATTTTGCATGATGCATATCTATACTGATTCGAATTATGCTGTATTTATATTCTCTTTTTCCAAATTAATGTATGTGAAGAAACAATACATGTTATACCATAAGATTGTGTACTGGAGATCCTCATAGTTTTATTTTATTTGGTAAATCAATTGCAAGAGTACTATACGTACCAGCTATGAGCATATATCCTGTGGAAGAGAAATGATGAGAGGCATGCAGTTAATAATCGTGACAAAGTCATCTCAGATTAATTGAGACTTGCCAAAGAAGCATTTTATGTCTACACTTGCTTAAAAGACAAGAAACCAACCAATAATAGTAACAATCAATCCAGAAAACAACTGGCCACTTACATATAAACTGTTCATTAATATAGCACCAATGTAGCCTGAAAATTCATGTATGCAATTTTTTATCTGAGTTTTTGTTAGGTTAGATTTCCATCATTCGACGTCAGTCTTTCAACCTCGGCAACAGGAGAAGAAATTTGAAAGCAATAATTCAGTTAAAGGTAATTAATGAATTTGTATGATTCATATAAACACACTATACAGAGCCAAAACTATAGTCTGCAGGTTGGATGTTGTTATCAGGGGGGCCTTAGGTTTGTAAGCTATATGTTATCTTTACTCATATTAACTATCATTTTCTGCATGATAATTCAAACTTGAACTCTCCTCCCGAAACCCTACTTCATATCATTCCCAAAATAACTGATAATATTTTCTTTTTGTTGCTTTTGGTCTAAATGTTGTCACAGCCCAAAGATAAATCTAGTAGTAGCAATAGTCTAGGCCTGGCAGCACCAGCCCTATTCTTAAGAATAAGATTTGAGAACTGGATTCGGCACAGCCCAAAATGCGTATTGTTGCTTTTGCTTAAGTTTGAAGTTGTTAATAATATGTTCATTGTTTTCTAATATAATGTAAAGTACGGAAACAGGGAGATGAGTATTTGGTGATCCCTTCTCGGTGTAGGGTAATTTGTTGTTTCGCTTAGCGAGTGATGAGTTCACACTTTAGTAATGGTTGGATGATGTATGTCGTCTCGTCCGCCAACAATGAATTTATGTGGTCTCACTTCTCGGCGATGACTGGTTGTAGCCGCCAATACGAATATGTTGCGTCTATTATCTTTGTAAAAAATTTGTGTTGATGGCGTTTGTGGTAGCCATTTAGGAGTTTATTCAAGTTATTTGTCCAAGTAGATTCATTCCAAATCAATTTCTTGGTCATTGAAACAATGTCCCAATTGGAACCTTTGTATCCGTTTTAATATTTTAATGAAATATCACTCTATTGCTTCTTGTAAAAAAAAAAAAAAAAACTAAAGGACAAAAAGAGGGACTAGAGTTTGAGCACTGAGATGAAATACTCTGTTATAACCAATTTAACTACCTGCGGTTTGAAGCTTGCAACCAATAAAAGTTATTTCCACTTTTTTTACACTAAGAAAGATCTCAAATTAACAGAGCCTCTCCAATTCTTTTGTAACATAAAATTAATTCATATACTACTTAATTTCCAAATGCACCATGGCCATCAACATCCCACATAAAATAATAATAATATATATATATATATAAAATCATCTCCTCAAGCTCAGCCGCTCAAGCGTTGTATTTGCAAGAGCCGCGGCTTGGGTCAGTGGTGGCGATTTGTCCGGACCCAGAGAAATCACAGTTAAAGTCATGAAGGCCGTTAGCCTGGTAGTAAGCATTCATGAGGTAAGACGCACGGGGTCTAATGTTGTTATCGAAGCAAGCGCCGCCTGGCTGAACGGACTTGCAGTCAACGCCGGTGCCGCAGACGTAGTCAATGTTTGATTGCAATGCTTGGTCCGTGGCTCCTGGTTTTGCCACGCACCACTTCTTGCCGCTGTTGTTGCCTCCTGCTGCTGGTGCAGCCGGTGTTGCCGGTGTTGTTGGTTTTGCTGGTTTGGCAGGCTTTCCCTGTTTCCCGCTTTTTGGTGCAGCTGGTGTAGAAGGTTGTGTTGGAATTTTCATTGTTGGTCCAGGAGTTGCACCACCCTAAATCATACAACAAATTAGTATGCACAAGACATTATTATTAATAATAATGTCAATGCAGACGTGAATTAAGCCACACTTTATTAAGAAAATATGTAGAATATCGATTTGTTAAATAATGAGTGCACGATGACAATTCAATTTGGTTAATTTGTACCCAAATAAAGAACATGAAGTAACTAAAATTTTATGTTTACTATTCAGTTGACAACGTTTCATTTGTTTCTTATCTTGATTCATTAAATTACAAATTTACATCTAAAATAAAACAAAAAACTGATGTCATCGATTCACTTTACACATTATTTAGTCATAGCAATTCAATTCAATAAATTGGATGAATTTGCAATTATTATTTTTGTGAACTGTATTATTTTTCATCTTCATTAGTGAGGTGCAGAAATACTCCATGTCACATTACTTAATAAAGTAACAAAAGTGAGAGGGAAAATCAAAAGAATATTAATCAAGAACCATTACCAACCTGTTGATTGCGCATAACCCCAGCGTTGTAAACCGGAGTCATGTCCAGTTTGAACAGCCCCCAGCTCTTCTCTGCGGCGGGACCGGGTTTCTGGTTCTCATTGAACAAAGCAAAGATGTAAGTCTCGAGCTTCCGGTTCGGCATCAATGGCGTACCCTTCCCAGACTCAATATGCTTGATCAGGTTCCCGTTGTAGTCCACAGCGTTCTGAACCGAGCAAACCGGGAACTCGCAAGCCGAAGGCCAACCGGTCTCGGCCGCAATCAAGTTCACGTCACTGAACCCGATTGCCTTGGCAGCTGAGTAAACCGCGTCCATCAACCCATCGAACATGTTAGTGTAAAACTTGCCGGTGAATTTATCGTGCACTCCGTCGTGTGGTCTGAAAAGAGCGTAGTTCTCCATTTCGGGTGACCACCCAAAGTACGGATACGGATTGACCATGAAAGGCGATTTGGTTTGGCTACAGAACCGGAGCATTTGGGTCAGAATTGGAATCACCTGCGGTCTGAACCTGCCCATGCTGGGGGGTTCGGAGGCCAACATGATTCCGAGCGAGTGAGGGGTGGAGACTTTGACGTCTTTAATCCCCTCGAGGACCAAAGCGTTGTTCAAAGTCTTCATGGCAGGGACGAGGCTCGACTTGAGAGCATCGTCACCCCAGTGAAGGACCTCGTTTCCCATGCCAATGTACTTTATTTTGCTTGCAGGGTAAAACGGCTTGACGTGATCAATGATCCAACGGCGAGCAGTGCTGAGCTTGGTGAGGCTTGGGATATCGCCGTTGGGGACGGTGATAGTCAAGGAGATGTTGGAGTTGGCGAAGGCCTTGATGATGTCGGGGTTGGCGTCGAAGATTTTGACCGGCGTCGATGTTGGTTTGGGTTTTGAGGAAGTTGGCGACTTGGGCCGGGGGCGGAAGGTTGTCGGCGAGAGTACCGTAGTTTACGCCGATGGAGGAGGCAGTGGCGGCGAGCTGAACGAGGAGGAGAAGCGAGAGGAGAAGCCTGTTGGTACCCATGGTTGTTTTTCTTTTCCTTTTTGTGGTGGTGTTTTGGGAGAAGGTAGATTTTCTCCTTTTCCTTTGTGAGATTGGGGAGTCGGCGGTCAAGTAACTATATATAGTGGGGAAAGGGGAAAGAAACCGGATAGAAATAAGAAGATAATGGACGAATGGGATTGTGACCTGTAGTTGGTCAAATATCAATTTTATTTGTGATTTCTATTCACTGCTAATTCTATTGAATTTTCTTGATGTATGCTTAATTATGAGGTTGAACTTGATCTCTTTATTACACATCAAAACCTTAAAATAACTACCTTAAAACGAATAGATTATCTATTTGGTCATGTTATCACATGGAAATAACAATACACTGTTACTAGTTTAATCAGAAGTGTGATGATGTGTGTGTCCATATTTCAACGAGTTTATTGATAAGTCATACTTCACCAGGATCACCAGCTTTGGCATCTGATCTTTTCATTGTCATCGTCTGTTCCGCAAATTTAAAACACAGTGAACAAAGCATCTTCAAATTTCGATGTTCCAAAATATCCAAAGTGTGAACCGAACCAAACTTTTTGGAAGTAATGTTAAGGAGACTAAATTTGTAAATAAAATTTTGTAAACTAAATAACATGAATGTTGGTGATCGGATTATTAGGGTTTTTTTTAAAACTTTAATCCTTTAAGAAGATTGAAATTTAAAATAAACCTACTGTTAAATTACATGTGTTAAATTACATATTGATTATAATCTCTTGATAAGTCCTTAATTCAAAATAATTAATGTGCATTTTACTTAATGTCTCCCATTAAATATGTAAATTTATTAATATACAAATTTTAATTTATTTTTTGACCAAAAAAGAGTTTTTTAATTTATTAATTTTATTTAACATTCTTCAAACTTGAAGGACTCAATTAATGTACCTAAATGTTAGTACCGAAATGTATTATATTGAACTAATGTACTTAAATGTTAGTACCGAATTGTATGTACCGAAATATATGCACCGAAATGTAATATTAAATTAATGTACCTAAATGTGTGTACCGAACAGTATGCACCGAAATGTTAGTACTGAAATGTATTATATTGAATTAATGTATCTAAATGTTTGTATCGAAATGTATGTACCGAAATGTGTGTATCTAAATGTATGCACCGAAATATATTATAATGAATTTAATGTACCTAAATGAAGAAGACAAAATACATCAAAATATATTGTATAACAAAAGTTAATTTATCTAAATGTTTACAACAAAATATATTATGATAAATGACATGAAAATTATAATTATAATGAAATAAAATTAATACATTAAAAATTAGGAAGAAAAAGAGAAATAATTAAAAAATCAAAATATAATTAATAAATAAGGTTATTAATGTATCAAGGGACTAAAATTAGATTTTGATCTTATTGATGGTTTTAATCTAAGTCATCTTTGCCAAGGATTAAAATGAAGTTTTCTATATTATTAAGTGTTGATAAACGTGTTCATTTTCTATTGGTGACAATTTATTTAGCTTGCAAATTTAGTCTACAAATTTAATATTTATAACATTCCTCAACCTTTTGACCTAACTTTCCTGAGTAGCCACCGTGTCCACAAAAATAATTGTCTAAATGATACAAAAATAATTGTTTAAAGGGTTTATATCACAAATGGTCCCTGAAATTGACCCCATCAATCATGATGGTCCCTGAAATTGAAAATCGATCAATGTAGTCCCTGAATTTTAACTCGCGAATCAATATGGTCATTCTGTTAGTGTTCCGTCCAAATTAACATTAAAAAAAGGTTAGAGAACCAATTTTTCATGGTAAAATGACCAAAAAAAGGTTAGAGAACCACTTTTTTTTGTTTTTATTTTAGTTTTAGCACCAAATCCATGAAAAAATAGAGAGAAAAGTGAAGATGGAAAAAAGAAAAGAGACGTAGTAAGTAAAATTATAAGTAACAGAGTTATTTTTGATCATTTTACCATGAAAAATTGATTCTCTAACCTTTTTTTAAAGTTAATTTGGACGGAACACTAACAGAAGGACCACATTGATTCGCGAGTTAAAATTCAGGGACTACATTGATCGATTTTCAATTTCAGGGACCATCATGATTGATGGGGTCAATTTCAGAGACCATTTGTGATATAAATCCTTGTTTAAAAGCTAAGGAGACTAAATTTTTTGAACTAAATTTACAAACTAAATGATATGTCATCAATAAAAAGTAAACACATTAATGAACACTTAAGTAATAATTCAATTATCAACTTCTATGTCATTTAGTTTACAAAATTTAATTTAAAAATTTAGTCTCCATATCCTTATCCTTACTCACACTGAATTTGTTGTCTTTTTTCTTTTCTTCTTTGTTTCCTGGAGGGCAATAAAGTGACATGTTCGAGTATCTTTGCGCGGTTTGTAACTTATGTAAATAACGAGAGGCTGAGTATTAATGTCCAAGAACACACAGGTCGGCACGCATTTAGCACACCAAGAATGCAAAGCACCTACTCTTATAATTTTTCTGCAAGGCATCAAGAAAGAAAGTTTCTGATTAGGGTTTAATACTTTTCTAGCCCGAATTGGGATGACTCTGGTTGTTTATATGGTTTTTGGTTTTAATCCAATGCTAGCTTTGAGAAATAAGAGCAATATAGTTTTATTGAAACGAAAAGAATTAGGTTGTTCAAGAAAATTTAAGTCGAAAAAGAAATAAACTGTGATTAACACCAAGTTTAAGCAGTTGCATGCACATATATTTTAATTGGTCGAGTTCTTTCTTGTTAAAGAACATGCCAAATGGTTGACATGCAAACTATTCAACTTGTTTTCACTTAGATTGTGACTATAGTGAATTTGGTGTGTATAACACCACATAAATTACATGTAAACAAATTATGTCAGAAAGGAGTTTATAACTTGTACATATACTTGCTGATAAGGCATTTGCCTCATTTCAAAATGGAACAACGAGATTGTTAGTGTAAAACGTCTAGCTTGGTGTTTTCCTTGTTTTCTGGAAGGCGCTGGATCACATATAGGTTTGATTGGTTGTGTATTTTCTGTTTGTCTAGCTCCATGATATATATTTCACACAGTGTATCGTTTAAAGATGTAGTTTTTTGTTTCTGATAGTCACATTTGAATTTTGTAATAATATCTTATGTGTTGAGGCTCAAAAATGTCATATGCAAACCCAATTAAATCTCAAGGCCTGATTGTGATACAAGCCCCAAGTCAAGCCTAAATGCATGCAAATGTGCAGAATCTAGAAAGGAAAATATTCGCAACCATGTCACGCTATGATAAATAAACCAGACGTTTATGTAAGTCACACCATGCCCATACAAATCCATGCATATTCATCATGACAATCTCTATCACACTAACTACATACTATTCACGCTAAAATGAGCTCAAGTAACACGTGGGGACTTGCCTAGTGAATTGTGGTGTGGATGGTTACAAAAATTTATCGGGCCTACGAGGAGTCAAGATTATGGAAGATTTTGGGATGCTTGAGAGCCCAAAGATCCAAGCTCAAAATCTTTGAAGTTCACATCTGTGAGTTTGAGAGAGACCAGACCTAGTTTTTCCTTTTCCCTAGTAAGCCAACCAAGTCAGAAAAAAAACTAGATTCAAGGTCTTAATTTCGCGTGAAAGCCCAATAGAGCCGCATATAATGACGAGTGATGCAAACTTTCCCATTCTAGCCCTGAGCAGAAGAATGATGAATGAAAGCCAGGAGACGCATTACTAGAATTAACACATGTGGAAGCCATTAAACAAAATAATATGTATATTTATGAATAGTAATGTCACATTTCAAAGCGCGTCTCACATCTGTTTGAGTTAATTTGTAAAGATTCCTTTTGATATCGAGCAATTAATATAGAGATAAGAATGGACAATTGTTGAACGGGTTTGAAGGACAAAAGGCAAATAAGGCATATCACACTTAAACGCGCACACAGTTTTGCGCACATAGTTTTGCACACACAGTTTTACGCCCACCGTATTTTCAAAATCGATGTTCGAGATCCTTCCACTTCATCTATAAAAAGAGCCCAAGACAAGTGTATTTCGTATGTGTTTACAAACAAGGTAGACTATATTGATTTATAATTTCTTTTGGTTTTTATTTACATCAAGAACATGGTGCAAGGTTTTGAGACATCTGATGACCATGGTGAAGGGGAATGTGATGAGGGCTTTGGAGAATTTGACTTGTATGCATTTTTTAATGATCGAATCGATGATTTACCAGATGTACATATCACCATCATCATAGGCTGCCAAGGACTTCAAGTCTTCACCCAGGAAAAAGAGTGAAAAAAGAAGAAGCTTGAAGTCACGGGCCAGAAATGGCATACAACGATGCTCAAGCTCAAGTTGAATATCAATTTGAAAACAACTGCTTGTCGCCAATGTCATTGGCGACAGCACAAATTGTTGAAGCTAAGGTGACTCTGAGAGCAAGGAGGCGTGGGGCAAAGCCCTTTACGTCGACCCTCCATGACAGCACCAATGCTAAATACAGCTGGCTACTTCCCGGCTGGATCATAGAGGAAAGGGTCATGATGCTAACTGGTCAGCTCTACAGGGTAAGCCTCCACATTATCCCCTTATGCTGATCCGGAGAACCATGGACCAAGAAGCATGAAGTGATTGATAATCGGAGCAGAATGGGTATCACCTTGATTGAGGATTGATCAATCCTCAATCAAAGATTAGTTAAGTTGTTTGTCTGTAATTGCCTTCTTAATAATTAGGTCAAGATTAGTTGTTGTTAGTGTGTTAACTGGACTTTTGTCCCCTTTGTAACAAAAACAAAAAACAAAAAACAAAGAAAGAAAGAAAGATGAGCCAATTGCTGTTAGCATAATCAAATTCGCTTTTCCTCCTTTCTGTATATGCATTTCAGGTGATGGTTTTCTTCACTTTCCTTCATTCCTTTGTTCTCTACACCCTACATAGTCGCATCATTTTTTTTCCTTGGATATGCATGTGTGTACACATAAAAGAAACAGAAACTCATTGAAAGAGAGCCTTTTGAACGCAGTGAAGATCATTTCACCTGCAGTTTGCAGTTTTATTTAGACCACCATCAAACAAATCACTGGGGATTGAAAAATCTGTTTCAGGATGCTTAGATGCGTCATGAAACGTAGGGATTCGAAAGTCTTTTTGAGATTCTAAAAGCACTTGCTCTCGACTCTCTCTTTTGATTTCGACTCTTCTTTTCTTGTGAGTTTTTTCCTCATGTATTGCCGCAGCATTGAGATTTTACGGTTACTGTCATTGTCCTCGGTTTGGATTCTTTGTGAAAAACCAGCAAGCATGGACAAGCTTGTGGCATAATTCGAAAAATATTCAATAAAAAAGAGGGTTAATTATGTGAGAAGCTAATAAGGATGTCTAAAAATCATTTATATAAAAAAAAAAAATGAGCGACACGGAGAAAGTTGGGGATTTTTTCTAAAGATATTTTATTTATTTACGAATCTTATGCTAATAATAAATTGTCAAATTTTTCCTTTCCTATTTTCTTATTTCTTCGTACATTGAATCTCTTCACGGAAGATGTGTACATATTCATTTCAATTATTCGTATAGATTCCTTTCAATGTTAAGTAATTATTTGGGAGTCACCAAATAACAAATAATGGTAGTCAAGAAGTTCATTTGAACTTTAAAGTCATTATTTGTCTCCAATATCACTGGCGTTGCACGCGAAGTGGAATCAAAGTATGCTGAGGGCAAGGAGGGGTGAGGCAAAGCCCTTTACATCCACTTTCTACGAAGTAAATAAAGTTGGCTGCTTTCCGGATGAATAGCAGAGGAAAGACGAATGGTGTGATTCGTGAACATAAGGCTCTAAAATGCTACTGTATGCCTCTATATTACCTTGTAGAGCCTTTCGGTTCTTATCGCGGTACCCTCCTCTAAAATCCAGCCAGAAAGTAGCCAGCTGCATTTATGAATGATGTGGTCATAGAGGGTCGATGTAAAGGGCTTTGCCCTGCGCCTCCTCGTCCTCCAACATACCTTTGGTTCAACTTTTTGTGCCGTCGCCAATGACGTTGGCGATAAACAGTGCTCATATCCAAAATGAACTTCTTGACCACCATTATTTGCCACTTGGTGACTTAAAGTTCTTCTTTTTCTCTATGTTATGTTTTCTGGTTGAAGACTTCAAGTTCAGTAAGAACTTATGGTCTCTCAGACGAATTACAATAGGTCTTCCATCACAAATTCAATAGTAGATCAAATATTTTGAATTTCCTTATATATTTTTCTTAGAGCTATGGAGGAGTTCATGACCACGGAGCTGATCTCGCTTTTTGAGGCTGAAATCCTCGGACCCATTCAGGAAATGATGGCCTCATCGGGGTTGTGGTGGACTTGCGTCGCGGGTTCTTAATTTTGTATGTCTACAAGTTTTCTTTATGGCAGATTCGAAAAGGGCCAATAACAAATATTGTAAATGGGTTGTTTTATTCACACCCCACGTTTTATTAACTGCACCTCATATACTTAATACACCCCACATTTACTTTTTAGACTAAAATTTATCTTCAAACACCCCACATACTTTCCAATACTATCCTCACACCACACACTTTCTACATATACCCCACACTCTCCACTTAAAATCCAAATCAAATCATGTGTTCATCTCACAAGTCATCTTCTCCACCATTTTCATAAACAAGTATTGTTGAATGATCATGGGTAGAAATTTGTATGAGGTGTAAAGAGAAAGTGCTTCATCTTCAAATCAATGGTTTAGGGTTTAGGGTTTATGACGAAAAAGTTTGACCAAACTCCATTAGTATCATCTTGCTTCTGTCTTTGTGCATCTTTGAGGACTCCACTTTTTCCTCTAATTTGGAATTGTTGGACTTGAGATATGTCGAGTTAAAGGGTTTCTCAAATGGTTTATCATCTATTAAGAAACTCGAATCATAAAAGAAAATTTTCTCATATTCTTTTTTAATTTTTAATTATTCCATTTTGGAGTTTCTATCAATTAAGAATTTTAGGTTTTCTCTATTCAATTAACTACAAAGATCTTTGTCCATTTTGCGAGGTTAGTTTTCAATAAACTTCATTGATTTCTATCAATTAGGGATTTTAGATTTCACGTGTATATATATCCATCTATGCTCATCTTGTTAATAAAACAATTACCCCACCAATTTAAAAAACTTTGTGAAACATCGTAAGTAATAGAGATCGCATTTACATTTGTTCGGCCTTTTCCTGTGCATTTGGTTATTGCAGCTATATTGCATACTGATGTGTAATGCTTCTTTTTTTTTTCTTCTGTTTTTTTCTTTCTAAAAACTTATTTTGCTCTTCCCATTTCAAGCATGTACGAGACAATTGTCCGATATATGGCTACTCGTACAATCACGATCTTCCTGGCAACAGTCATACATGTTTTCTTCATTGTTTATGGGTCCAAGTTGAGAAATATGAAAACTTCGCCAAAGTGTATTGCCCAAAATTCTTTCAAAACGACATTGAAATAAGCTTGTGAAACACTCTTGATCGACTCCTATTGGCCTTTTGGTTCAAGTTGTTATGCACATGCTACACTTTGTAAAAGTGTGTTCATTTTGCACACCTCCGTATATTCTTTTCCTTTTGTTTTTATTTTTTATCTTTTTTATCTTTGGTCCAAAAAACCAAAACTGGAATATCTGTTGAATGATTTGAAACTTATCACGGACGCAACTGTACCTCGTTAATGTTATATTCGGGCATGTTGGGCATGAATATTGTACCATACGCAGTAGGATGTGATATAGTATTTGTGCTAAAATGAGTTTACCAAGAAAGGGTGCTCATTTACTTAATCTATTGGACTTCAACAATTCTTCACTTGTTAACAAATTTAATCTTTTACATCACATTTCCATTTTCATATAGTTGGAATAATAATGCTTGAGAAATACGTTTGTCCATTTACTACATAACAATTAATGCTAGTCAGGTTCTTTTTCCTGCTTGTCGTCACTTTTTCACGCAACGATAGTCACTAACACGATATGCAAGTTCAATTCAGGGTTTTCGCAACTCTATTGTATTCAACTAGTCAGTGTATTAATTTGCAAACCTGTCATTTTGGTGCAAAATAATAAATAGCTATGTGATTGTTGAGAGTAATTAAACAATTTATGGGAACTTGTAAGTTGCGTTTATGGTACCAAATAAATACAAAATTAGAAACTCTCGTATTTGAAACCTCACATCAGTAAATACATTGCTAAAGTAGTTCTAAAGGAAAATGCGTTTTTCATTTTACGAATGACTCGCACCTTCGTGTCATCCCTTATAAGTGTAGAACTCCTTGCGTCAAAGTTCAACTGCATCTGAGGGATCATTTTCTAAAAAAATCCAAAGCTACTCATTCTTTCCACCATTATGGCCGGACTAAAGATGTTTCCAATTGTGGTGATTTTGCTATTGGCAAGTTGCGCACTTCCAACGTTGGCGCATTTGGATGATTCGCCAGCCGTGGTTGAGTGCAAAAAACATTTCAACATAAAGTATGCATTCGACGTGTACAACTATATTTTCAAGGGGAAGAAAATTGGTGACTTTAGTTGCCGGGCCCTTGTGGCGTTGGGAAGACCGTGCCATAATGTTTTCGTGAACAGCACCTTTACTTATGAACACAAAGGGAACAGAACTGCCATTCAAGAAAGGGCTGACCGAGTATTTAATCATTGTATAATTGCCACCCCACCTCCTTCTTCTCACTCTTAAATTGAGAATTGAACTTCTCTAGGGCTAACAAATTTGTGGGATGTATCATGAGTTAAATAAAATTTCAATGTATCTGCTTTGAAGCCTTGTTATGACTTCACTTTGTTGCTTTGAGTTGTAAAGCATTTTCAAAATGATTGGGGAAATGAACGATAGTAATAAAACAATTACCCCACCAATTTAAAAAACTTTGTGAAACATCGTAAGTAATAGAGATCACATTTACATTTGTTCGGCCTTTTCCTGTGCATTTGGTTATTGCAGCTACATTGCATACTGTTGTGTAATGCTTCTTTTTTTTTTTTTTTCATTTTTTTCTGTTTTTTTCTTCTAAAAACTTATTTTGGCTCTTCCCATTTGAAGCATGTACGAGACAATTGTCCGATATATGGCTACTCGTACAATCACGATCTTCCTGGTAACAGTCATACATGTTTTCTTCATTGTTTATGGGTCCAAGTTGAGAAATATGAAAACTTCGCCAAAGTGTATTGCCCAAAATTCTTTCAAAACGACATTGAAATAAGCTTGTGAAACACTCTTGATCGACTCCTATTGGCCTTTTGGTTCAAGTTGTTATGCACATGCTACACTTTGTAAAAGTGTGTTCATTTTGCACACCTCCGTATATTCTTTTCCTTTTGTTTTTATTTTTTATCTTTTTTATCTTTGGTCCAAAAAACCAAAACTGGAATATCTGTTGAATGATTTGAAACTTATCACGGACGCAACTGTACCTCGTTAATGTTATATTCGGGCATGTTGGGCATGAATATTGTACCATACGCAGTAGGATGTGATATAGTATTTGTGCTAAAATGAGTTTACCAAGAAAGGGTGCTCATTTACTTAATCTATTGCACTTCAACAATTCTTCACTTGTTAACAAATTTAATCTTTTACATCACATTTCCATTTTCATATAGTTGGAATAATAATGCTTGAGAAATACGTTTGTCCATTTACTACATAACAATTAATGCTAGTCAGGTTCTTTTTCCTGCTTGTCGTCACTTTTACACGCAACGATAGTCACTAACACGATATGCAAGTTCAATTTACGGTTTTTGCAACTCTATTGTATTCAACTAGTCAGTGTATTAATTTGCAAACCTGTCATTTTGGTGCAAAATAATAAATAGCTATGTGATTGTTGAGAGTAATTAAACAATTTATGGGAACTTGTAAGTTGCGTTTATGGTACCAAATAAATACAAAATTAGAAACTCTCGTATTTGAAACCTCACATCAGTAAATACATTGCTAAAGTAGTTCTAAAGGAAAATGCGTTTTTCATTTTACGAATGACTCGCACCTTCGTCTCATCCCTTATAAGTGTAGAACTCCTTGCGTCAAAGTTCAACTGTATCTGAGGGATCATTTTCTAAAAAAATCCAAAGCTACTCATTCTTTCCACCATTATGGCCGGACTAAAGATGTTTCCAATTGTGGTGATTTTGCTATTGGCAAGTTGCGCACTTCCAACGTTGGCTCATTTGGATGATTCGCCAGCCGTGGTTGAGTGCAAAAAACATTTCAACATAAAGTATGCATTCGACGTGTACAACTATATTTTCAAGGGGAAGAAAATTGGTGACTTTAGTTGCCGGGCCCTTGTGGCGTTGGGAAGACCGTGCCATAATGTTTTCGTGAACAGCACCTTTACTTATGAACACAAAGGGAACAGAACTGCCATTCAAGAAAGGGCTGACCGAGTATTTAATCATTGTATAATTGCCACCCCACCTCCTTCTTCTCACTCTTAAATTGAGAATTGAACTTCTCTAGGGCTAACAAATTTGTGGGATGTATCATGAGTTAAATAAAATTTCAATGTATCTGCTTTGAAGCCTTGTTATGACTTCACTTTGTTGCTTTGAGTTGTAAAGCATTTTCAAAATGATTGGGGAAATGAACGATAGTAATAAAACAATTACCCCACCAATTTAAAAAACTTTGTGAAACATCGTAAGTAATAGAGATCACATTTACATTTGTTCGGCCTTTTCCTGTGCATTTGGTTATTGCAGCTACATTGCATACTGTTGTGTAATGCTTCTTTTTTTTTTTTTCATTTTTTTCTGTTTTTTTCTTCTAAAAACTTATTTTGGCTCTTCCCATTTCAAGCATGTACGAGACAATTGTCCGATATATGGCTACTCGTACAATCACGATCTTCCTGGCAACAGTCATACATGTTTTCTTCATTGTTTATGGGTCCAAGTTGAGAAATATGAAAACTTCGCCAAAGTGTATTGCCCAAAATTCTTTCAAAACGACATTGAAATAAGCTTGTGAAACACTCTTGATCGACTCCTATTGGCCTTTTGGTTCAAGTTGTTATGCACATGCTACACTTTGTAAAAGTGTGTTCATTTTGCACACCTCCGTATATTCTTTTCCTTTTGTTTTTATTTTTTATCTTTTTTATCTTTGGTCCAAAAAACCAAAACAGGAATATCTGTTGAATGATTTGAAACTTATCACGGACGCAACTGTACCTCGTTAATGTTATATTCGGGCATGTTGGGCATGAATATTGTACCATACGCAGTAGGATGTGATATAGTATTTGTGCTAAAATGAGTTTACCAAGAAAGGGTGCTCATTTACTTAATCTATTGCACTTCAACAATTCTTCACTTGTTAACAAATTTAATCTTTTACATCACATTTCCATTTTCATATAGTTGGAATAATAATGCTTGAGAAATACGTTTGTCCATTTACTACATAACAATTAATGCTAGTCAGGTTCTTTTTCCTGCTTGTCGTCACTTTTTCACTCAACGATAGTCACTAACACGATATGCAAGTTCAATTCACGGGTTTTCGCAACTCTATTGTATTCAACTAGTCAGTGTATTAATTTGCAAACCTGTCATTTTGGTGCAAAATAATAAATAGCTATGTGATTGTTGAGAGTAATTAAACAATTTATGGGAACTTGTAAGTTGCGTTTATGGTACCAAATAAATACAAAATTAGAAACTCTCGTATTTGAAACCTCACATCAGTAAATACATTGCTAAGTAGTTCTAAAGGAAAATGCGTTTTTCATTTTACGAATGACTCGCACCTTCGTGTCATCCCTTATAAGTGTAGAACTCCTTGCGTCAAAGTTCAACTGCATCTGAGGGATCATTTTCTAAAAAAATCCAAAGCTACTCATTCTTTCCACCATTATGGCCGGACTAAAGATGTTTCCAATTGTGGTGATTTTGCTATTGGCAAGTTGCGCACTTCCAACGTTGGCGCATTTGGATGATTCGCCAGCCGTGGTTGAGTGCAAAAAACATTTCAACATAAAGTATGCATTCGACGTGTACAACTATATTTTCAAGGGGAAGAAAATTGGTGACTTTAGTTGCCGGGCCCTTGTGGCGTTGGGAAGACCGTGCCATAATGTTTTCGTGAACAGCACCTTTACTTATGAACACAAAGGGAACAGAACTGCCATTCAAGAAAGGGCTGACCGAGTATTTAATCATTGTATAATTGCCACCCCACCTCCTTCTTCTCACTCTTAAATTGAGAATTGAACTTCTCTAGGGCTAACAAATTTGTGGGATGTATCATGAGTTAAATAAAATTTCAATGTATCTGCTTTGAAGCCTTGTTATGACTTCACTTTGTTGCTATGAGTTGTAAAGCATTTTCAAAATGATTGGGGAAATGAACGATAGTAATAAAACAATTACCCCACCAATTTAAAAAACTTTGTGAAACATCGTAAGTAATAGAGATCACATTTACATTTGTTCGGCCTTTTCCTGTGCATTTGGTTATTGCAGCTACATTGCATACTGATGTGTAATGCTTCTTTTTTTTTTTTCTTCTGTTTTTTTCTTCTAAAAACTTATTTTGCTCTTCCCATTTCAAGCATGTACGAGACAATTGTCCGATCTATGGCTACTCGTACAATCATGATCTTCCTGGCAACAGTCATACATGTTTTCTTCATTGTTTATGGGTCCAAGTTGAGAAATGTGAAAACTTCGCCAAAGTGTATTGCCCAAAATTCTTTCAAAACGACATTGAAATAAGCTTGTGAAACACTCTTGATCGACTCCTATTGGCCTTTTGGTTCAAGTTGTTATGCACATGCTACACTTTGTAAAAGTGTGTTCATTTTGCACACCTCCGTATAGTCTTTTCCTTTTGTTTTTATTTTTTATCTTTTTTATCTTTGGTCCAAAAAACCAAAACTGGAATATCTGTTGAATGATTTGAAACTTATCACGGACGCAACTGTACCTCGTTAATGTTATATTCGGGCATGTTGGGCATGAATATTGTACCATACGCAGTAGGATGTGATATAGTATTTGTGCTAAAATGAGTTTACCAAGAAAGGGTGCTCATTTACTTAATCTATTGCACTTCAACAATTCTTCACTTGTTAACAAATTTAATCTTTTACATCACATTTCCATTTTCATATAGTTGGAATAATAATGCTTGAGAAATACGTTTGTCCATTTACTACATAACAATTAATGCTAGTCAGGTTCTTTTTCCTGCTTGTCGTCACTTTTACACGCAACGATAGTCACTAACACGATATGCAAGTTCAATTCACGGTTTTCGCAACTCTATTGTATTCAACTAGTCAGTGTATTAATTTGCAAACCTGTCATTTTGGTGCAAAATAATAAATAGCTATGTGATTGTTGAGATTAATTAAACAATTTATGGGAACTTGTAAGTTGCGTTTATGGTACCAAATAAATACAAAATTAGAAACTCTCGTATTTGATACCTCACATCAGTAAATACATTGCTAAGTAGTTTTAAAGGAAAATGCGTTTTTCATTTTACGAATGACTCGCACCTTCGTCTCATCCCTTATAAGTGTAGAACTCCTTGCGTCAAAGTTCAACTGCATCTGAGGGATCATTTTCTAAAAAAATCCAAAGCTACTCATTCTTTCCACCATTATGGCCGGACTAAAGATGTTTCCAATTGTGGTGATTTTGCTATTGGCAAGTTGCGCACTTCCAACGTTGGCGCATTTGGATGATTCGCCAGCCGTGGTTGAGTGCAAAAAACATTTCAACATAAAGTATGCATTCGACGTGTACAACTATATTTTCAAGGGGAAGAAAATTGGTGACTTTAGTTGCCGGGCCCTTGTGGCGTTGGGAAGACCGTGCCATAATGTTTTCGTGAACAGCACCTTTACTTATGAACACAAAGGGAACAGAACTGCCATTCAAGAAAGGGCTGACCGAGTATTTAATCATTGTATAATTGCCACCCCACCTCCTTCTTCTCACTCTTAAATTGAGAATTGAACTTCTCTAGGGCTAACAAATTTGTGGGATTTATCATGAGTTAAATAAAATTTCAATGTATCTGCTTTGAAGCCTTGTTATGACTTCACTTTGTTGCTTTGAGTTGTAAAGCATTTTCAAAATGATTGGGGAAATGAACGATAGTAATAAAACAATTACCCCACCAATTTAAAAAACTTTGTGAAACATCGTAAGCAATAGAGATCACATTTACATTTGTACGGCCCTTTCCTGTGCATTTGGTTATTACAGCTACATTGCATACTGATGTGTAATGCTTCTTTTTTTTTTCTTCTGTTTTTTTCTTTCTAAAAACTTATTTTGCTCTTCCCATTTCAAGCATGTACGAGACAATTGTCCGATCTATGGCTACTCGTACAATCATGATCTTCCTGGCAACAGTCATACATGTTTTCTTCATTGTTTATGGGTCCAAGTTGAGAAATGTGAAAACTTCGCCAAAGTGTATTGCCCAAAATTCTTTCAAAACGACATTGAAATAAGCTTGTTAAACACTCTTGATCGACTCCTATTGGCCTTTTGGTTCAAGTTGTTATGCACATGCTACACTTTGTAAAAGTGTGTTCATTTTGCACACCTCCGTATAGTCTTTTCCTTTTGTTTTTATTTTTTATCTTTTTTATCTTTGGTCCAAAAAACCAAAACTGGAATATCTGTTGAATGATTTGAAACTTATCACGGACGCAACTGTACCTCGTTAATGTTATATTCGGGCATGTTGGGCATGAATATTGTACCATACGCAGTAGGATGTGATATAGTATTTGTGCTAAAATGAGTTTACCAAGAAAGGGTGCTCATTTACTTAATCTATTGCACTTCAACAATTCTTCACTTGTTAACAAATTTAATCTTTTACATCACATTTCCATTTTCATATAGTTGGAATAATAATGCTTGAGAAATACGTTTGTCCATTTACTACATAACAATTAATGCTAGTCAGGTTCTTTTTCCTGCTTGTCGTCACTTTTTCACGCAACGATAGTCACTAACACGATATGCAAGTTCAATTCACGGTTTTCGCAACTCTATTGTATTCAACTAGTCAGTGTATTAATTTGCAAACCTGTCATTTTGGTGCAAAATAATAAATAGCTATGTGATTGTTGAGATTAATTAAACAATTTATGGGAACTTGTAAGTTGCGTTTATGGTACCAAATAAATACAAAATTAGAAACTCTCGTATTTGATACCTCACATCAGTAAATACATTGCTAAAGTAGTTTTAAAGGAAAATGCGTTTTTCATTTTACGAATGACTTGCACCTTCGTCTCATCCCTTATAAGTGTAGAACTCCTTGCGTCAAAGTTCAACTGCATCTGAGGGATCATTTTCTAAAAAAATCCAAAGCTACTCATTCTTTCCACCATTATGGCCGGACTAAAGATGTTTCCAATTGTGGTGATTTTGCTATTGGCAAGTTGCGCACTTCCAACGTTGGCGCATTTGGATGATTCGCCAGCCGTGGTTGAGTGCAAAAAACATTTCAACATAAAGTATGCATTCGACGTGTACAACTATATTTTCAAGGGGAAGAAAATTGGTGACTTTAGTTGCCGGGCCCTTGTGGCGTTGGGAAGACCGTGCCATAATGTTTTCGTGAACAGCACCTTTACTTATGAACACAAAGGGAACAGAATTGCCATTCAAGAAAGGGCTGACCGAGTATTTAATCATTGTATAATTGCCACCCCACCTCCTTCTTCTCACTCTTAAATTGAGAATTGAACTTCTCTAGGGCTAACAAATTTGTGGGATGTATCATGAGTTAAATAAAATTTCAATGTATCTGCTTTGAAGCCTTGTTATGACTTCACTTTGTTGCTATGAGTTGTAAAGCATTTTCAAAATGATTGGGGAAATGAACGATAGTAATAAAACAATTACCCCACCAATTTAAAAAACTTTGTGAAACATCGTAAGTAATAGAGATCACATTTACATTTGTTCGGCCTTTTCCTGTGCATTTGGTTATTGCAGCTACATTGCATACTGATGTGTAATGCTTCTTCTTTTTTTCTTCTGTTTTTTTCTTTCTAAAAACTTATTTTGCTCTTCCCATTTCAAGCATGTACGAGACAATTGTCCGATCTATGGCTACTCGTACAATCATGATCTTCCTGGCAACAGTCATACATGTTTTCTTCATTGTTTATGGGTCCAAGTTGAGAAATGTGAAAACTTCGCCAAAGTGTATTGCCCAAAATTCTTTCAAAACGACATTGAAATAAGCTTGTTAAACACTCTTGATCGACTCCTATTGGCCTTTTGGTTCAAGTTGTTATGCACATGCTACACTTTGTAAAAGTGTGTTCATTTTGCACACCTCCGTATAGTCTTTTCCATTTGTTTTTATTTTTTATCTTTTTTATCTTTGGTCCAAAAAACCAAAACTGGAATATCTGTTGAATGATTTGATACTTATCACGGACGCAACTGTACCTCGTTAATGTTATATTCGGGCATGTTGGGCATGAATATTGTACCATACGCAGTAGGATGTGATATAGTATTTGTGCTAAAATGAGTTTACCAAGAAAGGGTGCTCATTTACTTAATCTATTGCACTTCAACAATTCTTCACTTGTTAACAAATTTAATCTTTTACATCACATTTCCATTTTCATATAGTTGGAATAATAATGCTTGAGAAATACGTTTGTCCATTTACTACATAACAATTAATGCTAGTCAGGTTCTTTTTCCTGCTTGTTGTCCTTTTTTCACGCAACGATGGTCACTAACACGATATGCAAGTTCAATTCACGGTTTTCGCAACTCTATTGTATTCAACTAGTCAGTGTATTAATTTGCAAACCTGTCATTTTGGTGCAAAATAATAAATAGCTATGTGATTGTTGAGATTAATTAAACAATTTATGGGAACTTGTAAGTTGCGTTTATGGTACCAAATAAATACAAAATTAGAAACTCTCGTATTTAATACCTCACATCAGTAAATACATTGCTAAAGTAGTTTTAAAGGAAAATGCGTTTTTCATTTTACGAATGACTCGCACCTTCGTCTCATCCCTTATAAGTGTAGAACTCCTTGCGTCAAAGTTCAACTGCATCTGAGGGATCATTTTCTAAAAAAATCCAAAGCTACTCATTCTTTCCACCATTATGGCCGGACTAAAGATGTTTCCAATTGTGGTGATTTTGCTATTGGCAAATTGCGCACTTCCAACGTTGGCGCATTTGGATGATTCGTCAGCCGTGGTTGAGTGCCAAAAACATTTCAACATAAAGTATGCATTCGACGTGTAAAACTATATTTTCAAGGGGAAGAAAATTGGTGACTTTAGTTGCCGGGCTCTTGTGGCGTTGGGAAGACCGTGCCATAATGTTTTCGTGAACAGCACCTTTACTTATGAACACAAAGGGAACAGAACTGCCATTCAAGAAAGGGCTGACCGAGTATTTAATCATTGTATAATTGCCACCCCACCTCCTTCTTCTCACTCTTAAATTGAGAATTGAACTTCTCTAGGGCTAACAAATTTGTGGGATGTATCATGAGTTAAATAAAATTTCAATGTATCTGCTTTGAAGCCTTGTTATGACTTCACTTTGTTGCTTTGAGTTGTAAAGCATTTTCAAAATGATTGGGGAAATGAACGATAGTAATAAAACAATTACCCCACCAATTTAAAAAACTTTGTGAAACATCGTAAGTAATAGAGATCACATTTACATTTGTTCGGCCTTTTCCTGTGCATTTGGTTATTGCAGCTACATTGCATACTGTTGTGTAATGCTTCTTTTTTTTTTTCATTTTTTTCTGTTTTTTTCTTCTAAAAACTTATTTTGGCTCTTCCCATTTGAAGCATGTACGAGACAATTGTCCGATATATGGCTACTCGTACAATCACGATCTTCCTCGTAACAGTCATACATGTTTTCTTCATTGTTTATGGGTCCAAGTTGAGAAATATGAAAACTTCGCCAAAGTGTATTGCCCAAAATTCTTTCAAAACGACATTGAAATAAGCTTGTGAAACACTCTTGATCGACTCCTATTGGCCTTTTGGTTCAAGTTGTTAAGCACATGCTACACTTTGTAAAAGTGTGTTCATTTTGCACACCTCCGTATATTCTTTTCCTTTTGTTTTTATTTTCTATCTTTTTTATCTTTGGTCCAAAAAACCAAAACTGGAATATCTGTTGAATGATTTGAAACTTATCACGGACGCAACTGTACCTCGTTAATGTTATATTCGTGCATGTTGGGCATGAATATTGTACCATACGCAGTAGGATGTGATATAGTATTTGTGCTAAAATGAGTTTACCAAGAAAGGGTGCTCATTTACTTAATCTATTGCACTTCAACAATTCTTCACTTGTAAACAAATTTAATCTTTTACATCACATTTCCATTTTCATATAGTTGGAATAATAATGCTTGAGAAATACGTTTGTCCATTTACTACATAACAATTAATGCTAGTCAGGTTCTTTTTCCTGCTTGTCGTCACTTTTTCACGCAACGATAGTCACTAACACGATATGCAAGTTCAATTCATGGTTTTCGCAACTCTATTGTATTCAACTAGTCAGTGTATTAATTTGAAAACCTGTCATTTTGGTGCAAAATAATAAATAGCTATGTGATTGTTGAGATTAATTAAACAATTTATGGGAACTTGTAAGTTGCGTTTATGGTACCAAATAAATACAAAATTAGAAACTCTCGTATTTGATACCTCACATCAGTAAATACATTGCTAAAGTAGTTTTAAAGGAAAATGCGTTTTTCATTTTACGAATGACTTGCACCTTCGTCTCATCCCTTATAAGTGTAGAACTCCTTGCGTCAAAGTTCAACTGCATCTGAGGGATCATTTTCTAAAAACATCCAAAGCTACTCATTCTTTCCACCATTATGGCCGGACTAAAGATGTTTCCAATTGTGGTGATTTTGCTATTGGCAAGTTGCGCACTTACAACGTTGGCGCATTTGGATGATTCGCCAGCCGTGGTTGAGTGCAAAAAACATTTCAACATAAAGTATGCATTCGACGTGTACAACTATATTTTCAAGGGGAAGAAAATTGGTGACTTTAGTTGCCGGGCCCTTGTGGCGTTGGGAAGACCGTGCCATAATGTTTTCGTGAACAGCACCTTTACTTATGAACACAAAGGGAACAGAACTGCCATTCAAGAAAGGGCTGACCGAGTATTTAATCATTGTATAATTGCCACCCCACCTCCTTCTTCTCACTCTTAAATTGAGAATTGAACTTCTCTAGGGCTAACAAATTTGTGGGATGTATCATGAGTTAAATAAAATTTCACTGTATCTGCTTTGAAGCCTTGTTATCACTTCACTTTGTTGCTTTGAGTTGTAAAGCATTTTCAAAATGATTGGGGAAATGAACGATAGTAATAAAACAATTACCCCACCAATTTAAAAAACTTTGTGAAACATCGTAAGTAATAGAGATCACATTTACATTTGTTCGGCCTTTTCCTGTGCATTTGGTTATTGCAGCTACATTGCATACTGATGTGTAATGCTTCTTTTTTTTTTCTTCTGTTTTTTTCTTTCTAAAAACTTATTTTGCTCTTCCCATTTCAAGCATGTACGAGACAATTGTCCGATCTATGGCTACTCGTACAATCATGATCTTCCTGGCAACAGTCATACATGTTTTCTACATTGTTTATGGGTCCAAGTTGAGAAATGTGAAAACTTCGCCAAAGTGTATTGCCCAAAATTCTTTCAACACGACATTGAAATAAGCTTGTTAAACACTCTTGATCGACTCCTATTGGCCTTTTGGTTCAAGTTGTTATGCACATGCTACACTTTGTAAAAGTGTGTTCATTTTGCACACCTCCGTATAGTCTTTTCTTTTTGTTTTTATTTTTTATCTTTTTTATCTTTGGTCCAAAAAACCAAACCTGGAATATCTGTTGAATGATTTGAAACTTATCACGGACGCAACTGTACCTCGTTAATGTTATACTCGGGCATGTTGGGCATGAATATTGTACCATACGCAGTAGGATGTGATATAGTATTTGTGCTAAAATGAGTTTACCAAGAAAGGGTGCTCATTTACTTAATCTATTGCACTTCAACAATTCTTCACTTGTTAACAAATTTAATCTTTTACATCACATTTCCATTTTCATATAGTTGGAATAATAATGCTTGAGAAATACGTTTGTCCATTTACTACATAACAATTAATGCTAGTCAGGTTCTTTTTCCTGCTTGTCGTCACTTTTTCACGCAACGATAGTCACTAACACGATATGCAAGTTCAATTCACTGTTTTCGCAACTCTATTGTATTCAACTAGTCAGTGTATTAATTTGCAAACCTGTCATTTTGGTGCAAAATAATAAATAGCTGTGTGATTGTTGAGATTAATTAAACAATTTATGGGAACTTGTAAGTTGCGTTTATGGTACCAAATAAATACAAAATTAGAAACTCTCGTATTTGATACCTCACATCAGTAAATACATTGCTAAAGTAGTTTTAAAGGAAAATGCGTTTTTCATTTTACGAATGACTCGCACCTTCGTCTCATCCCTTATAAATGTAGAACTCCTTGCGTCAAAGTTCAACTGCATCTGAGGGATCATTTTCTAAAAAAATCCAAAGCTACTCATTCTTTCCACCATTATGGCCGGACTAAAGATGTTTCCAATTGTGGTGATTTTGCTATTGGCAAGTTGCGCACTTCCAACGTTGGCGCATTTGGATGATTCGCCAGCCGTGGTTGAGTGCAAAAAACATTTCAACATAAAGTATGCATTCGACGTGTACAACTATATTTTCAAGGGGAAGAAAATTGGTGACTTTAGTTGCCGGGCCCTTGTGGCGTTGGGAAGACCGTGCCATAATGTTTTCGTGAACAGCACCTTTACTTATGAACACAAAGGGAACAGAACTGCCATTCAAGAAAGGGCTGACCGAGTATTTAATCATTGTATAATTGCCACCCCACCACCTTCTTCTCACTCTTAAATTGAGTATTGAACTTCTCTAGGGCTAACAAATTTGTGGGATGTATCATGAGTTAAATAAAATTTCAATGTATCTGCTTTGAAGCCTTGTTATGACTTCACTTTGTTGCTTTGAGTTGTAAACCATTTTCAAAATGATTGGGGAAATGAACGATAGTAATAAAACAATTACCCCACCAATTTAAAAAACTTTGTGAAACATCGTAAGTAATAGAGATCACATTTACATTTGTTCAGCCTTTTCCTGTGCATTTGGTTATTGCAGCTACATTGCATACTGTTGTGTAATGCTTCTTCTTTTTTTTCATTTTTTTCTGTTTTTTTCTTCTAAAAACTTATTTTGGCTCTTCCCATTTGAAGCATGTACGAGACTATTGTCCGATATATGGCTACTTGTACAATCACGATCTTCCTGGTAACAGTCATCCATGTTTTCTTCATTGTTTATGGGTCCAAGTTGAGAAATATGAAAACTTCGCCAAAGTGTATTGCCCAAAATTCTTTCAAAACGACATTGAAATAAGCTTGCGAAACACTCTTGATCGACTCCTATTGTCCTTTTGGTTCAAGTTGTTATGCACATGCTACACTTTGTAAAAGTGTGTTCATTTTGCACACCTCCGTATATTCTTTTCCTTTTGTTTTTATTTTTTATCTTTTTTAGCTTTGGTCCAAAAAACCAAAACTGGAATATCTGTTGAATGATTTGAAACTTATCACGGACGCAACTGTACCTCGTTAATGTTATATTCGGGCATGTTGGGCATGAATATTGTACCATACGCAGTAGGATGTGATATAGTATTTGTGCTAAAATGAGTTTACCAAGAAAGGGTGCTCATTTACTTAATCTATTGCACTTCAACAATTCTTCACTTGTTAACAAATTTAATCTTTTACATCACATTTCCATTTTCATATAGTTGGAATAATAATGCTTGAGAAATACGTTTGTCCATTTACTACATAACAATTAATGCTAGTCAGGTTCTTTTTCCTGCTTGTCGTCACTTTTTCACGCAACGATGGTCACTAACACGATATGCAAGTTCAATTCAGGGTTTTCGCAACTCTATTGTATTCAACTAGTCAGTGTATTAATTTGCCAACCTGTCATTTTGGTGCAAAATAATAAATAGCTATGTGATTGTTGAGATTAATTAAACAATTTATGGGAACTTGTAAGTTGCGTTTATGGTACCAAATAAATACAAAATTAGAAACTCTCGTATTTGATACCTCACATCAGTAAATACATTGCTAAAGTAGTTTTAAAGGAAAATGCGTTTTTCATTTTACGAATGACTCGCACCTTCGTCTCATCCCTTATAAGTGTAGAACTCCTTGCGTCAAAGTTCAACTGCATCTGAGGGATCATTTTCTAAAAAATTCCAAAGCTACTCATTCTTTCCACCATTATGGCCGGACTAAAGATGTTTCCAATTGTGGTGATTTTGCTATTGGCAAGTTGCGCACTTCCAACGTTGGCGCATTTGGATGATTCGCCAGCCGTGGTTGAGTGCAAAAAACATTTCAACATAAAGTATGCATTCGACGTGTACAACTATATTTTCAAGGGGAAGAAAATTGGTGACTTTAGTTGCCGGGCCCTTGTGGCGTTGGGAAGACCGTGCCATAATGTTTTCGTGAACAGCACCTTTACTTATGAACACAAAGGGAACAGAACTGCCATTCAAGAAAGGGCTGACCGAGTATTTAATCATTGTATAATTGCCACCCCACCTCCTTCTTCTCACTCTTAAATTGAGAATTGAACTTCTCTAGGGCTAACAAATTTGTGGGATGTATCATGAGTTAAATAAAGTTTCAATGTATCTGCTTTGAAGCCTTGTTATGACTTCACTTTGTTGCCTTGAGTTGTAAAGCATTTTCAAAATGATTGGGGAAATGAACGATAGTAATAAAACAATTACCCCACCAATTTAAAAAACTTTGTGAAACATCGTAAGTAATAGAGATCACATTTACATTTGTTCGGCCTTTTCCTGTGCATTTGGTTATTGCAGCTACATTGCATACTGTTGTGTAATGCTTCTTTTTTTTTTCATTTTTCTGTTTTTTTCTTCTAAAAACTTATTTTGGCTCTTCCCATTTGAAGCATGTACGAGACAATTGTCCGATCTATGGCTACTCGTACAATCACGATCTTCCTGGCTAACAGTCATACATGTTTTCTTCATTGTTTATGGGTCCAAGTTGAGAAATATGAAAACTTCGCCAAAGTGTATTGCCCAAAATTCTTTCAAAACGACATTGAAATAAGCTTGTGAAACACTCTTGATCGACTCCTATTGGCCTTTTGGTTCAAGTTGTTATGCACATGCTACACTTTGTAAAAGTGTGTTCATTTTGCACACCTCCGTATAGTCTTTTCCTTTTGTTTTTATTTTTTATCTTTTTTATCTTTGGTCCAAAAAACCAAACCTGGAATATCTGTTGAATGATTTGAAACTTATCACGGACGCAACTGTACCTCGTTAATGTTATACTCGGGCATGTTGGGCATGAATATTGTACCATACGCAGTAGGATGTGATATAGTATTTGTGCTAAAATGAGTTTACCAAGAAAGGGTGCTCATTTACTTAATCTATTGCACTTCAACAATTCTTCACTTGTTAACAAATTTAATCTTTTACATCACATTTCCATTTTCATATAGTTGGAATAATAATGCTTGAGAAATACGTTTGTCCATTTACTACATAACAATTAATGCTAGTCAGGTTCTTTTTCCTGCTTGTCGTCACTTTTTCACGCAACGATAGTCACTAACACGATATGCAAGTTCAATTCACGGTTTTCGCAACTCTATTGTATTCAACTAGTCAGTGTATTAATTTGCAAACCTGTCATTTTGGTGCAAAATAATAAATAGCTATGTGATTGTTGAGATTAATTAAACAATTTATGGGAACTTGTAAGTTGCGTTTATGGTACCAAATAAATACAAAATTAGAAACTCTCGTATTTGATACCTCACATCAGTAAATACATTGCTAAAGTAGTTTTAAAGGAAAATGCGTTTTTCATTTTACGAATGACTCGCACCTTCGTCTCATCCCTTATAAGTGTAGAACTCCTTGCGTCAAAGTTCAACTGCATCTGAGGGATCATTTTCTAAAAAAATCCAAAGCTACTCATTCTTTCCACCATTATGGCCGGACTAAAGATGTTTCCAATTGTGGTGATTTTGCTATTGGCAAGTTGCGCACTTCCAACGTTGGCGCATTTGGATGATTCGCCAGCCGTGGTTGAGTGCAAAAAACATTTCAACATAAAGTATGCATTCGACGTGTACAACTATATTTTCAAGGGGAAGAAAATTGGTGACTTTAGTTGCCGGGCCCTTGTGGCGTTGGGAAGACCGTGCCATAATGTTTTCGTGAACAGCACCTTTACTTATGAACACAAAGGGAACAGAACTGCCATTCAAGAAAGGGCTGACCGAGTATTTAATCATTGTATAATTGCCACCCCACCTCCTTCTTCTCACTCTTAAATTGAGAATTGAACTTCTCTAGGGCTAACAAATTTGTGGGATGTATCATGAGTTAAATAAAATTTCAATGTATCTGCTTTGAAGCCTTGTTATGACTTCACTTTGTTGCCTTGAGTTGTAAAGCATTTTCAAAATGATTGGGGAAATGAACGATAGTAATAAAACAATTACCCCACCAATTTAAAAAACTTTGTGAAACATCGTAAGTAATAGAGATCACATTTACATTTGTTCGGCCTTTTCCTGTGCATTTGGTTATTGCAGCTACATTGCATACTGTTGTGTAATGCTTCTTCTTTTTTTTCATTTTTTTCTGTTTTTTTCTTCTAAAAACTTATTTTGGCTCTTCCCATTTGAAGCATGTACGAGACTATTGTCCGATATATGGCTACTTGTACAATCACGATCTTCCTGGTAACAGTCATGCATGTTTTCTTCATTGTTTATGGGTCCAAGTTGAGAAATATGAAAACTTCGCCAAAGTGTATTGCTCAAAATTCTTTCAAAACGACATTGAAATAAGCTTGCGAAACACTCTTGATCGACTCCTATTGGCCTTTTGGTTCAAGTTGTTATGCACATGCTACACTTTGTAAAAGTGTGTTCATTTTGCACACCTCCGTATATTCTTTACCTTTTGTTTTTATTTTTTTATCTTTTTTAGCTTTGGTCCAAAAAACCAAAACTGGAATATCTGTTGAATGATTTGAAACTTATCACGGACGCAACTGTACCTCGTTAATGTTATATTCGGGCATGTTGGGCATGAATATTGTACCATACGCAGTAGGATGTGATATAGTATTTGTGCTAAAATGAGTTTACCAAGAAAGGGTGTTCATTTACTTAATCTATTGCACTTCAACAATTCTTCACTTGTTAACAAATTTAATCTTTTACATCACATTTCCATTTTCATATAGTTGGAATAATAATGCTTGAGAAATACGTTTGTCCATTTACTACATAACAATTAATGCTAGTCAGGTTCTTTTTCCTGCTTGTCGTCACTTTTTCACGCAACGTTGGTCACTAACACGATATGCAAGTTCAATTCAGGGTTTTCGCAACTCTATTGTATTCAACTAGTCAGTGTATTAATTTGCCAACCTGTCATTTTGGTGCAAAATAATAAATAGCTATGTGATTGTTGAGATTAATTAAACAATTTATGGGAACTTGTAAGTTGCGTTTATGGTACCAAATAAATACAAAATTAGAAACTCTCGTATTTGATACCTCACATCAGTAAATACATTGCTAAAGTAGTTTTAAAGGAAAATGCGTTTTTCATTTTACGAATGACTCGCACCTTCGTCTCATCCCTTATAAGTGTAGAACTCCTTGCGTCAAAGTTCAACTGCATCTGAGGGATCATTTTCTAAAAAAATCCAAAGCTACTCATTCTTTCCACCATTATGGCCGGACTAAAGATGTTTCCAATTGTGGTGATTTTGCTATTGGCAAGTTGCGCACTTCCAACGTTGGCGCATTTGGATGATTCGCCAGCCGTGGTTGAGTGCAAAAAACATTTCAACATAAAGTATGCATTCGACGTGTACAACTATATTTTCAAGGGGAAGAAAATTGGTGACTTTAGTTGCCGGGCCCTTGTGGCGTTGGGAAGACCGTGCCATAATGTTTTCGTGAACAGCACCTTTACTTATGAACACAAAGGGAACAGAACTGCCATTCAAGAAAGGGCTGACCGAGTATTTAATCATTGTATAATTGCCACCCCACCTCCTTCTTCTCACTCTTAAATTGAGAATTGAACTTCTCTAGGGCTAACAAATTTGTGGGATGTATCATGAGTTAAATAAAATTTCAATGTATCTGCTTTGAAGCCTTGTTATGACTTCACTTTGTTGCCTTGAGTTGTAAAGCATTTTCAAAATGATTGGGGAAATGAACGATAGTAATAAAACAATTACCCCACCAATTTAAAAAACTTTGTGAAACATCGTAAGTAATAGAGATCACATTTACATTTGTTCGGCCTTTTCCTGTGCATTTGGTTATTGCAGCTACATTGCATACTGTTGTGTAATGCTTCTTTTTTTTTTTCATTTTTTTCTGTTTTTTTCTTCTAAAAACTTATTTTGGCTCTTCCCATTTGAAGCATGTACGAGACAATTGTCCGATATATGGCTACTCGTACAATCACGATCTTCCTGGTAACAGTCATGCATGTTTTCTTCATTGTTTATGGGTCCAAGTTGAGAAATATGAAAACTTCGCCAAAGTGTATTGCCCAAAATTCTTTCAAAACGACATTGAAATAAGCTTGTGAAACACTCTTGATCGACTCCTATTGGCCTTTTGGTTCAAGTTGTTATGCACATGCTACACTTTGTAAAAGTGTGTTCATTTTGCACACCTCCGTATATTCTTTTCCTTTTGTTTTTATTTTTTATCTTTTTTATCTTTGGTCCAAAAAACCAAAACTGGAATATCTGTTGAATGATTTGAAACTTATCACGGACGCAACTGTACCTCGTTAATGTTATATTCGGGCATGTTGGGCATGAATATTGTACCATACGCAGTAGGATGTGATATAGTATTTGTGCTAAAATGAGTTTACCAAGAAAGGGTGCTCATTTGCTTAATCTATTGCACTTCAACAATTCTTCACTTGTTAACAAATTTAATCTTTTACATCACATTTCCATTTTCATATAGTTGGAATAATAATGCTTGAGAAATACGTTTGTCCATTTACTACATAACAATTAATGCTAGTCAGGTTCTTTTTCCTGCTTGTCGTCACTAACACGATATGCAAGTTCAATTCACGGTTTTCGCAACTCTATTGTATTCAACTAGTCAGTGTATTAATTTGCAAACCTGCATTTTGGTGCAAAATAATAAATAGCTATGTGATTGTTGAGATTAATTAAACAATTTATGGGAACTTGTAAGTTGCGTTTATGGTACCAAATAAATACAAAATTAGAAACTCTCGTATTTGATACCTCACATCAGTAAATACATTGCTAAAGTAGTTTTAAAGGAAAATGTGTTTTTCATTTTACGAATGACTCGCACCTTCGTCTCATCCCTTATAAGTGTAGAACTCCTTGCGTCAAAGTTCAACTGCATCTGAGGGATCATTTTCTAAAAAAATCCAAAGCTACTCATTCTTTCCACCATTATGGCCGGACTAAAGATGTTTCCAATTGTGGTGGTTTTGCTATTGGCAAGTTGCGCACTTCCAACGTTGGCGCATTTGGATGATTCGCCAGCCGTGGTTGAGTGCAAAAAACATTTCAACATAAAGTATGCATTCGACGTGTACAACTATATTTTCAAGGGGAAGAAAATTGGTGACTTTAGTTGCCAGGCCCTTGTGGCGTTGGGAAGACCGTGCCCTAATGTTTTCGTGAACAGCACCTTTATTTATGAACACAAAGGGAACAGAACTGCCATTCAAGAAAGGGCTGACCGAGTATTTAATCATTGTATAATTGCCACGCCACCTCCTTCTTCTCACTCTTAAATTGAGAATTGAACTTCTTTAAGGCTAACAAATATGTGGGATGTATCATGAGTTAAATAAAATTTCAATGTATCTGCTTTGATGCCTTGTTATGACTTCACTTTGTTGCTTTGAGTTGTGAAGCATTTTCAAAATGATTGGGGAAATGAACGATCGTAATAAAACAATTACCCCACCAATTTAAAAAACTTTGTGAAACATCGTAAGTAATAGAGATCACATTTACATTTGTTCGGCCTTTTCCTGTGCATTTGGTTATTGCAGCTACATTGCATACTGATGTGTAATGCTTCTTTTTTTCTTTTTTTTTTCTGTTTTTTTTCTAAAAAGTTATTTTGCTCTTCCTATTTCAAGGATGTACGATACTATTGTCCGATATATGGCGACTCGTACAATCACGATCTTTCTGGTAACAGTCATACATGTTTTCTTCATTGTTTATGGGTCCAAGTTGAGAAATATGAAAACTTCGCCAAAGTGTATTGCCCAAAATTCTTTCAAAACGACATTGAAATAAGCTTGTGAAACACTCTTGATAGACTCCTACTGGCCTTTTGGTTAGTTGTTAGAGTTTTGTTCTACAATAGATGATAGGAGTGACTTTGAGAGCTTGAAAAAAAAAATTGAAAACAATTTGGGGTGTATTCAGAAAATAATTTTATTTTTTAAATTCAAATGTGGCTTAAATAGTCATTTCATAATAGGATATATAAGTCATTTAATAATAAATTTTTATGTGGGGTGTTAATAAAAAAAACCATTGTAAATTTATATTTAGAGCCAAAAACAAATATTGCACATTTATATTTAATCTTATTATCTGTTAGAACGTTTAGTGTCTGTTGTTCAGAAATGTGCAAAAGCTTGGTGTGTTATTGCTGGGACGGGGTAAAAAAGGAAGGCCATTGACGGTGGAATCACTGAATTCAGATTTTTGCTCAGACAGGAAGCCGTTTAGTTTTTTTTTTTTTTTTTTTTTAAAGAGCTAATGAGCACGAAATTCAAGTTTTGTGATTCAATAATAGCTGCACGGAAGAGAGCTACTTGTGGTCTTATAGTTGGGAAGGAACTCACAAAATTATGCTTTATAAGCAATGGGCACGCCGACAAAGGTAATGGACCCCTAAGCGTACCTGCATCGTGCTTATTCACTCAGAGCATGAACATTGTGGCCTTTTATAGCAAAGAGCACAAATAACATATGTGTCCTTTTGTAGCAAAGAGCACAAATAAGCAGTGTGTCTTATCTTCTTCGTTAGTTGCTCTAATGCCTTCTTTTTGGATTTTTATCGGCTCCGTAAACAAAAACATCAAATAAAAAAATTAAAAAAAATGCGCACATAGTCAAATATATACATTGATATTATAAGCCTCCTCTTTGTTGTGAGTTTGTTCATCAAGTTCTTCATGCGTGTTTTATTTTGCAAAGTGCCTATTGACCAACTTCTTCACGCATACAAATTCGTTAATCATTACTGCATGACCAATGAAGTGTATTTAAGAATTGTTCAAAAAATATTCAAGAAACAGAGTAGATAAAACAAGGATCCACAAAAAAATTTGGGAGTTTTTTCACTACAAAAAAGGGCTAAAAACACAAAAGATATGTGCCCTTTTCATTTTTCATTGTACACAAATACATATTTGTGCTTTTTAAACTTCATTGAGCACCAAAATATCTCAAATGTGCCCTCTGAATACAGGGCATATTCGTTGGTGTCCAAAATGAGCTTCATTTGTGCCTATTAAAATTCGTGCATAAAAATTTGTTTCACTATGTATAAATATAAGTAAGGGCAAAAGACAATTTACTACCTTCATGTTTCGTGGTTTTCAACATTTAGTACATCAAGTTTTTTTCATCCCAGAGTCATACCTAAAGTGTTAATTTTGGGACAGTCTCATACATCCGTTAGTCAAACTGTTAATTCTTCCGTTAAGTGATGACGTGGTGCCCATGTGGACAGTGACTGGGCGCCACGTGTCATTAAAAATATTAAAATAATTAATTAAATAAAGTAAAAATAATAAAAAAAACTCTCTCCCCCGTTCGTCACCCCTCCCGGCTACCCACTTCCCCGCGCCCCCACCCCCCCCCCCCCCCCCCGCGACCCACTTCCCTCCTTCCACCCCTCCCCCGCGCGACCCACTTCCCTCCGTTCCCCCCCCCCCCCGCGGCGACCCACTTCTCGATCAGAGTTTCTCCAATTTCCGACCTTTGCAAAAACCCCAATCCCCAAAATCTTTCAATTTTCAAAAAAATTGCCACAAACCAAACAATCCCAAAATTAAAAGAAAGAAACCCCCAATTCAACTGCAAGAGAAGCTCATCCACCAAGAACCCACAATCGGACTCCGTCCCCTGAATCCTTAACACCCCAGACCCATCCAATGATGCCTTATCTGTTCTCGCTCTTCCATTCTATGCTTCTGCTGAAGATGCCACGCCCTTTCCTCAATTGCGGGCAATTGCTTGACAAAAATTCCTATTGGGGATAACAACTAAATCCTATCACAACAACACCACATCAACCTTTGGGTATTTTTAAATAAAAATTGAAATTTTGAAATAAAATTAAAAAAACTGAAAGAAACGAGAAGATGAAAGAAAAGGGTTGTTTGGCTGTGATTGGGACCGAGAGGCTCTCGGCCGGCCCACAAATGGTGCAGAAGCAGGTTCAGATCGTAGATCTGAGCTCTCCGGTAAGTGGGAATACCAATGTGTACGCCGAATCGTAGTTCTCGGTGTCGTCGAAGTCGATCTCCCTCTTGTTGCGTCGTTTTAGAGGAAGCAGGTGCAGATGGTACGAGAAAAAAAATGAACAGAAAAAGAAGAGACAAGGAAGAGGAAAGATATCCTCTTGTAGATCCGCGGCGGACAACCACGGTGGAGCAGGGACCAACGAGCCGGCATCTGGGTCGACTCTGCGCCGCTTCCTCCTCTTAAAGACGAAGCCGTCGTTGTTGCAGACCTCCCACTCTTGGGCATCCACCCAAGCTGCTGCAAACTCCATTACTGCAGGAAGTCACGAGCAGGAAAAATGAAAATGGATGGTGGCGGGTGTGTATCAGGGAATGGGAATGTGGGGTGGGTGAGGGGCTGGATTGTGATTTAACCCAAATTTTTTTTTCTATTTTTAATTTTTAATTTCCACGTGGATCTTTTAATGACACGTGGCGTCTAGTCATTGTCCACATGGGCGCCACATCATCAGTTAACGGAAAACTTAACAGTTTGACTAACGGATGTATGAGACTGTCCCAAAATTTACACTTTAGGTATGACTCTGGGACAAAAAAAAACTTTATGTACTAAATGTTGAAAACCACTAAACATGAGGGTAGTAAACTGTCTTTTGCCCTATAAGTAATTATACTTTTCTTTATTAATTTACATACACACAAATAGCCTTATTGTGCCCTTTGATTTAAATTATTTAGTATTATAGACACAATTGTCATGTCTTACTTCGGAAAAAGATCCTTGCCAGATCCTTTTCCTGGGGATCCTAGGGATCCCGTGATCGGGACCGTTTATCGTACATCGTGCAATCAATTTTCGTTAGATACTATTTATATTTAATTTTAAATTTTAAAATGATTTCTTACCACACGATGTACGATAAACGGACACTATCACGGGATCCCTAGGAAAAGATCATCCGTTCATCGTACATCGTGCGGTCATAAATCTTAAGTACTATTAATATCTAATTTTAAATTTTAAATTTTAAAATAATTTCTAATTGCACGATAAACGGACATGATAGCAGGATTCGTAAGATTCTCAGGAAATCCTTTTCCCACTCTCTCTCCTTTCCCTCATCTCTGAAACACTCAGTCTCTCTCTGAAACACTCCTCTCTCTCTCTCTTTTCGTTCCCTCTCTCTTTTGTCAAGTTTGTCTTGGTTCTATTATTAGAAAACTATAAACTGTAAAGCTATTCTTCATTTTATCAATCGTTTATTTTATTTTATTTTCTACTCTTAAACCGTTCCTTGATCTTGGTTTTGTCATCCCTTTGTATTTTTATTTGCTTTTCTTTCTTTCTCCGTGCCATCGTTTCCTCTCCCCATTAAAACTCTCACTTTAATCACTGTAACACTCTACCATTTCAACTTCTTTTCTCAGAAAACCATTTCAACTTCAACCACTTTAATCACGCCGCCACCACCACCAACTGCTTAACCTAGTCCCTACATGACTTTCGGACCCTGAGACGAGGACAGAAAGCGCGGTTTGGAACTTAACCCGAGGGCTCATGACCTCTGTTCGAACTCAGGTTTTCCGGCGAAATTCCGCCATACACAGCCAAGGTAAGTCTCGGGATCACCTTGTTTCTCTTCCTTTTGATGTTCTGGTGCAATTCCTGAGTCTGCATGCATGATTGGTAGAGTTTTAGTGCAGATCCAACTCGGGAAGCATTTCCCTAGTTTTTCCGGCTAAACCCGCGATCTTCTAGGCCGTTTCCCGGCCAACTCTGGCCACGGCTGGGAACCAAAATGGTATATTTCGAATCCTTGTCTTCCCAGCTTACTACTAGAATGTTGTGCTTGGTTGAGAATTGACCCAAAACGAACACAAGTAGAATCTGGGCATTTCCTTTGTTTTTTTTGTCTAATTTTTTAACAATTTTTTTTTGTATTTGCTCCCGCAGGAAACTCAACGTCTCCTCGATTAAGAGTTTTTGTTTTTTAGTTTGAAATTTTTTTGTAAATATATGCACATAAATTCATAAGTTTGAGCTATACTTTGGGAGTACAACCTTGATGGAACTCTGCTTGTGGGAATAATGAATTAGTTGTGGAGCAACGAAGATGGGATGAACAAAGCTGTCTGAGGAAGATGCAGTTGTGCAGTAATGATTGTTTTGGAGTGTTTTTAAATTTAGGGATAAAACATGTAAAATGTTTGTTTTCAGTTTGTAGGGTGTTCCGTTTTTTTTTTTTTAATATTTAATCGATAGGGCTCAATTACAAAATTTGTGGTAAGATGGATGGGAAAGCCGTCTGACTGACAGCCTTGTCAGAACAGAGGCACCAAAAAACTATTGATTGTGCTCAACTCTTTGAGCACTAAAAGTCATATTGTGCCTTTGATCAAAGGGCACATATATAATTATGGTTGCTGCACCCTTTCTATTGTCAAATGACACATATTGGTGCCCTTAGGTCTCAATAGGCACATTTAACTTTTTGTGTGGATCGGCCATTTTTCTTGTAGTGTTTTTACAAAGATATACATTATATTTAACATCACTCTTAATCAAGGTCATTGGATGTTATAAGATTTAAAGGGTACACTGGAGTGTAAAAATGTTTGTCAAGATCTTTGTCTAGCCGCCAAACATGTTAATTTGTATATAATTCGAGATCTCATACGCCAAAAATGACAGAAAAAAATAAAAATTCAGAGATTAAGTAACGGGACGAAATCATTTTACGGTTAGAAATAAAAAATCTCGATTCAACGGTCGTTTTAGCTCTAATTTTGATGATTTTTTTTACAAATACATTCTCAAGCCTAGAAGAATACAAAAACTCAATTACGTTCTACTTAATGAAAGTATAAAATAAATTATAAGTGGTTTGGAATGTAAAATGAATATATAAGAAAAATAGTACTGGAAAATAAGTTAGTATGAACTCAACATAATAGCATGTTGATTTTTTGGACCCAGCTCTAAATCTTTTTTTTTTTAATTAACAGCTAAAAACATTAAAAAGAGAATTCTTTTCGAACCTATCAGTATTGGTTCTATTGAAACTCATCCATAAGAACTTGGTGGTTGGAATGCATGATTGTTCCTATCAATTAAATGTTGAATCAATGCAATCTTGAGTGTCATTGCCAATGCGTACGTATTGCAAATCACTTGTAACTACTTTGTTCTTTTTAAAATATGTGGGATAATTTAATTTACCATATGCACTGCTGTTAGTCTGATTTAAGTAAAACAAGGTGTCGACATACAACCAGAATCGTATCCAAAATGTTTTATTATAGAATATAATCTGCATACATATACTTTTTCCTTTTTCTTTTTAGGGATTTTAGAAGGAAAAAAATGTATTAATCTTTGGCGTATTACCTTATTGGTAACTAAATTATATGCGTCAGGTGTGTTTGGTGTGAAAGGATAAAGGAGAAAATTAGGTGGACTGCTAACTGTTAAGGTAACTGTTAAGTCTGTTATGCATAGTCAACATTTCTTAAATATTAATTACATATTTACATTCAAAATCTAATATGGATTTTGTTTACACATAGAACTTATTATCTTTTAATGTATTTGGATTCGCAATTATCTCCACTTTTGGTATGCTATTTAGATATGAAAATCTAAGTTATATCTCCACTTTTGGTATGCTATTTAAATATGAAAATCTAAATTATATCTCCGCTTTTGGTATGCTTTAAATATGAAAATCCAAATTATATCTCCAGTTTTGGTATGCTTTAGATATGAAAATCTAAATTATACATTTTGCACGACTGCCCGTTACTTCTTAACTTTTTAAGAATTTGCCCTTATTTTTTTCTAACTTTTATAATAAACCCGTATTAACCCTAGCCCAAAAAAACAAAAACCCCTATATTGGTTAAAATGCGTTTTCATATATTTCTTCATAATTTCCTATGTTGAACCTATACTCTTGAGCAACCGAGGTTTCTTAGGTACTTTATCAAACCAATATGAGATTTAATATATATCAACTAAAAACTATTATGAAATTTTGACTTTTAAGGATCGATCTTACATTATAAATAATATATGATAGAAAGAGCGCTTGCTAGCTAATATCGCGTTTCTACCGTCAACTTATCTTTTAAATTCTCCTCAAACCGTACAAGTTGTTAGCCGCCAAAATTCAGTGTTTTCATAATAAAAACAAAGCTAAAAGCTTCGAATTCTTACACGTGCACGTTCTTATATCGCGCCGACAATATGCATGCACACTTCGTTAAACGTACACTAATGTACACTGACATTGACTTCTATATACTTACGTAATACACGTATGCCAATATAAGAAATTTGAATCTACTTTTTGGTTATCCCCTGCCACTAAGTTAAAGCTAAACTACACTCATGCTTAATTAACTAACAACTAAGAACATGCAAAGACCACAGTGATAAAAAAATGATAGTAAATGTTAATTTGTTTTGCAATTTTTTCCGACATATTATAGTTTGCACATGTGTTTGTGGTAAATAAACATAAGCATAACCATTAAGTAGGTTAATATTTTTTTTCTAGCCACGACTAGTAGGATGTTTAGCAAATAAATCGTGTTACAATACATTACCGGGGGCAGAAGTGAAAATAAATTTTTTATAAGGTATGATATGGCAAAGTTCCCCGCACACAATTTTTCTTAGAGTGTGTATATATATGGGTTTGAGCTGAGGTACAAAAGCACCATAAGCTCTTGATAAGTTCAAGGCTTCACCCAGGAAAAAGAGTGAAAAAAAAAAGCTTGAAGTCACGGGCCAGAAATGGCATACAATGTTCAAGCTCAAGTTGAATATCAATTGAACACAAATGCTTGTCGCCAATGTCATTGGCGACAGCACAAATTGTAGAAGCTAAGGCCATCTCCAACCGATGGCTGGCCAGAGGGCTCGTTTGAGCCCTCTGGCCCTCCAAGATTCTCTAAGATATTAATATTTTAATGAACAGTACAGGGCCATATTTGCCTCCGTCTCCAACCGAGGGCCAGAGGGCTCATTTTAGCCCTGTCACAAAAAACCGTCTCCAACCGAGGGCCAAAGGGCCACAGGGCTCGTTTTAGCCCTGTTTTAAAATGTTTTTAAAAATGTTGTTTAAGTTTCATGTTGTTAAATGTTTTTTTTATGTTGTATAATTTTTATGTTGGTTAATGTTATTTAATGTTGTTTCATATTGTTTAATGTTGTTTCATGTTACTTAATTTAATTTAATGTTGTATAATGGCCTAGGAAGTTATAGGAAAAAAATAGAATTGAAAAAAAATATTGAAGGAAATTATTGAAAAATTGAAACAAATATTATAGATGAAGGAAATATTGGAAAATATATTGAAGGAAATATTGAGAAATATATTGAAGGAAATATTGAAAAAAAATTGAGAAGGAAATATTGAAGAAGGAAATATTGCAAATGAACACAAACAAATATTGAGAAGGAAATATTGAAGGAAATATTGAAAAAAATTGAGAAGGAAATATTAAAGAAGGAAATATTGAGAAATATTGAAAAAAATTGAGAAGGAAATATTGCAAATGTTTAAATTAAAAAATAAAAAATAAAAAAAAATAAAAAAAACAAACAAACAAACACAAACACAACGGCTAGCTGACTCAACTAGCCGTTATATTAAAAAAAAATTCAAACTATTAGTGTCGGTTATAACCAACACTAATAGTAAATAAAAAAAAATTGCTTATGAATACCTATTATTGTCGGTTATAACCGACAGTATTAAAAAATCCTTCTTTAATGCTGTCGGTTATAACCGACAGCAATAGGAAAACTATAAAAAAAAAAAAAAAAAATAGACAGCCAGCCAGCCCTTTGGCCCTTTTGCCCTTTGAAATTCCGTGGGGCCCTCCCAGATTCCCGAGCCCTCTGGCCTAGCCCTCGGTTGGAGACGGTTTTAGGGCTATTTTCGGCCCTCTGGACCCTTCGGTTGAAGATGGCCTAAGGTACCTCTAAGGGCGAGGAGGCGTGGGGCAAAGCCCTTTACGTCGACCCTCTATGACAACACCCATGCTAAATACAGCTGGCTACTTCCCGGCTGGATTATAGAAGAAAGGGTCATGATGCTAACCGGTCGGCTTTACGGGGTAAGCCTCCACATTATCCCCTCATGCGATCTGGTATCTATGTCATGATATTTTTTTTTTCTCTTAATGTTGATGTTTTGACTGTTTTCGAAATTTCAAAGGATTATGATGGAAATCTTTTGAAATTGAAAATTTTGAAGGGAGGTTTTGAAATTGAGGTTTGTGAAAGGAACTTGTTTTGCTTCTGGGTAAAATGATTACTAGTAATTACGATGAATTTGTTTTTATGATTTTTCTTATGAGCTAGGAAGAAGTTTATGTATGATGAATATTGTCAATTGCTAATAACAATTTCTTTTCTTTTTTCTTCAAAAATTGTATGAAAGGAGGATAAAATCATTTCTTACAATCATACCTTAGAGTTGGTCACGTAATCATGAAGAATTCTTTTTCATAGTCACATTTTTACATAATCATGAAGAATTCTTTTTCATAGTCACATTTTTACGTGTTGGTCACGTAATCAATTAAGAAGCGTTGTATATATATATGATGTGGTAAAGTTTCTTGGATAACTATATATTTATATCATTTCCTTTGGATTGAGCTCACATTCCCCTTCGATGTGTAAATTTAATCACTACATTTTCTTTAAGAAAAAAAAAAAAAGCTTAATTTTCTCTCATTTTGTAGTTTGTGTGGTATTTTCTTTCCAAAGAGGCTTTATTATTTTTCTTTAATTAATCTACTATTGATTTTTTATGGCAGGTCTATTATGATCCGTCCGGAAAACCTTGGGCTAGAAAGCTCGAAGTCATTGAGAGTTGGAGCCGGATGGGCATCATCTTGATTGAGGATTGATCAATCCTCAATCAATCAAGATTAGTTAGTTAGTTTTTTTTTTTTTTTTTTTTTTTTTTTTTTTTTTTTTTTTACAATGTAGATTAGTTAGTTGATTGTTTGTAACGGCCTTCTTAATAATTAGGTCAAGATTAGTTTTTGTTAGTGTATTAACTGGACCCTTGTCCCCTTTGTAACCAAAAAAAAGAAAAAGAAAAAAGAGATGAGCCTATTGCTGTTAGCATAATCAAATTCGCTTTTCCTCCTTTCTGTATATGTTTTTCAGGTGATGGTTTTCATCTCTTTCCTTCCTTTCTTTGTTCTCTACACTCTACACATCCGCATCATTTTTTTATTTCTTGAATATGCAAGTGTGTGCGCATAAAAGAAACAGAAACTCCTTGAAAGAGAGCCTCTGAACGCAGTGAAGATCATTCCACCTGCTGTTTTATATAAGGTGGTAATTTAGACCACCAAACAAATCCTTGGGGATTGAAAATCTGTTTCAGGATGCTTGGATGCGTCATGAAACCCTAGGGATTCGAAAGTCTTTTTGAGACGCTTGTGCATGATGAATCTGTACGGATTAAAAAATAAAATAAAAAGCACTGCTCTCGACTCTCTATATATTTCGCTTTCGAGTTTTCTTTCTCTTGTGAGTTTTTCCTCTTGTACTGCCGCAGCATTGAGATTTTATGATTACTGTCGTTGTCCTCGGTTTGAATTCTTTGCGAAAAACCAACGAGTTTAGACAAACTTGCGGCTTCAATTAGGTTCGATTCTAACCAAAGGTGAATTTGAACCATATTATTATGTCTAGCCTAGTCTGAAGCTTAGCCTACTCCCACACCCCTCAGTGTAGTTACTATCATTTGTTCAAAGAAAAGAGAGAGAGAGCTGCTTGGATTCAGGGCCGGCCTTGGCCCAGTACGGCTTGGGCGACCGTCCAGAGCCCAATTTAACCAGGGCCCAAAAAAATTGGGGGCACCAAAATTATTAGGATGGTATATTTGTATATGTTTTCATAAGAGTGTAAATCAGAAAATTTTGATTAAATGATCGAAGTTTAATTAGAGGTAGTGATTTTTGTTGTTTAAAATTAATGATGAGGTCCTAGTTCGAAACACTATGTGCATTTATTTACTTTTCAATTTTTACGAATTTCTTTTCATAAGAGTATAAATTTATAAAATTTAGTCAAATGAGTAAAAAGTGTAATCAGAAGTGGTGGTTTATGCTTTAGAATTAATGAGAAGGTCTCATGTTCAAAAGTTCAAAATGCTATATGATTTTTTTTTTAACTTTCCAATTTTTACAAATTTATTTTTGTAAGAGTATATATTTATAAAATCTGGTTAATTAATGTAAGAAGTTTAATTAGAAGCAATGATTTTTCGTCGTTTAAGAGGTCATGAGTTCGAAATAGTATGTGTATGTTTGTTATTTCCAATTTTTACGAATTTATGTTTGGTTGTTAATTTCTTATTAATTACTAGTTAGTAGCCACGTGGGTTGCAATTTTTTAACATTCATTCTAATTCAAGTCTAACCTTCAACAAAGAATAATGCGTAGACCAAATTTGCAAATCAGATGGCATGTCACCAATAGGTTTAATTTAGTGTTCATTCATTGCTTAAACATATCAATTAAAGACTCGAAAATATAATTATTTATTTTAGTTCTATATTGACAAGGTAAGTAAATAAGAAAAAACACCTCATGGTTTATATAAAAACACTTTAAAAGTTCAAATAGAAGGAAAACAAAAATCATTATCTATCTACTTGTAGGCTTGGAGAAATTTTTAGTTGTGACGGGAACACGAATAATACACCACGTGTTTTTATGTGACTGGTGGAAAATTTTATTTTTTATGTTATTAACTTTTTAACACACATATCCCACTCTTTATATAGCAACACGTGGTGTACCATCCAGTGTGACGGTCACACTGAAAAATCTCTCGTAGGCTTGAGGTTTTTTTCTATCTACTTATGGGCTCGAGGTTTTTTTGTTCTCTTATCCCAATAAAAGTTTATAATACATAATAACATTGCCATATATTGATATACATAATACATAATAACATTGTCATTTATCGAAATCTTACGTGTGAAAACAAATATTTTTATTATATGAAGTTATAGCATATTTTTTGGCATAACCAGCCCGGGTCTAAAAAATCTCAGGACCAACCTGCCCGTTTAAATTGAAAATAGTATCCAGCTGTATTCATGAACATGTGAAAACCTTCTATACAATTTTCATAGAAGAGGGGCAGGCATAGTCCCATTACCTTGTTGAGCCTGCCAGTTTACATCTTTATCCCTTCTTCTACAATCCAACCGAATAGTAGCCAACTGTATTTATGAAGGTCATAGACGATGGATGTAAAGGCCTTTGCATGCGCCTCCTCGCCCCCCAAGGTACCCTTGGTTCAACTTTTCGTGGTTTTAGCAGCGGAGCATGGCGGATGAAGAAGAAACGGCCAAATGGGATGTTGGGTTGGAGTCAAAAGAAGCTTCAAACAACATTATTTAGGAAACGGTAATGTTAGAGAGATCAAATTTCTAAATCAAATTGTAAACCAAATGATGTAGATGGTTGATGATTAGATTATTACTTAAGTGTTGATTAACGCGCATATTTCATATTAGTGGTGTGGAGCCAAAAATAATCACAAGGCGACACGTGAATTTTTGGGTAAAAGAGGACAAAAATACCCTTGAGGCATACTGGGATTCCTACACGCGAGCAACGGGCAATCATCCCTCAACCAAGTAAAAAATGCCAAAGGAAGGTAACAAATTCAAAATTATCTCATCAAATTCCCTTTTGCAAAGTAACCTCTAAAATAATATGTTAATTGGTTAATTAATAGATTAATTACCCAATTAATCCATTAAATATCAATTAAATCATCCAATTAACCACAAAATATATCCCATTCAACCCTAAAAATAGGCAATGGCCGGCCACCTCCCTTTCTTCCTAACCTTTCTCATTTTTCTCCATTTTATTACCCAATTTATGCAAATAATCAATTTTGTAACCACCAGTTTATTCTTTAAGGTTTAATTAGCCAATAAATTGGCTAATTAAACCAAAATTTCAACCACAAAACCCCTTCAAAGCCGGCCATTCCTTCACAAAAATGGGCAAGCCTAACCCTATAAATAGGCTCCTATTTTCACCAAAAAATCATTCCAATCTTCTTGCAAAAAATCCTAAATACTCTAAACACTCTTTCTCTCTAAAATTCTAACTTTGGCATCGGAGGTTCTTCGGCCAAAGCCCCCCCCCCCCCAATTCATCGTGGGAGCGTGAGGCTTTTGGCCTTAACCTAAGGTGCTAGTTGTTTTGTAGGTGCAAAATCGTTCAAGATCGAGGAGGAGAAAATTTGCATCCACAAGTGGCATATCATTTAGTTTACAAATTTGGTTTAAAAATTTGATCTCCCTAGCACAGTTAAATATGTAATTGAAGTTGGAATCACAAAATCTAAAGCACCCACTTAAATTGAGTAGACAAAATCTCACAAGTCACGATCCCTGTATCCCCACTTATTTCCAATTTTGTGGAAAAGATAAACAATTGTAAATGAAACTTTTTGGACCAGATTTTGCAAAATCGTGTAATTTAGGTGGTTCGCTAGATGGAATGAGAATGTGGAAATGTTTTGAATGAAAATATGTGTGTGTTCCATAACTCATGAATATGTTTGTTCCATCTATTCGGCTGAGAAATGTTTCAAACGAGAATGTGGACTTGTTTCCATGAGAATGTTTCTACCGAAAATATTTTGCACTAGACTTTCGACCAAAAGATGTCAAAAAAAAAAAAAATGTTTCCTTATGGATAAAGCTTGGGTCCTTCAATAGGGGACTTACTTGTCCCTCCATTTATGATTAATGAATTTTTATCTTCCGAACATCATAATTGGAACTTCTTTATCATCATCTAAAAATCATACCTCAAAAAATCATTCAATTTGAAGATCATTTAGTCATGCATACATGTTAAACCAATCAACGATTTTAGTAACAAGTAAATGTCTCATAATGAATCGTCTATTTGTTTTATGCATAAGAGTGGCTAAAATATCTCCACATTGAATAATTTTTTTGCATATATGATCATAGATGATTACAAAGAGAATGAACGATTCTGGTTATAATGTTCGGACGGTAAAAATTTATTAATCGTAAGTGAAGGGACAAGTCCCCCGTGGGAGACACAAGCATTAACCTTTCCTTAATCATTTTGGATTGGATCTGGGTAAAAGGATATGTTGGTCTTTCAAACGCATTTAGTCCCAAAGTCTTGTTGGGAAAATAAATCTTGGCTAAAAGGAAAAAATATATATTTACAAATAGTTGTCACATTTCAAAACGCATGTGACATTTGTTTCAGTTAATTTGTAAAGATTCATTTTGATATCCAGCAATTAATACAACGATAAGAATGGGCAATTGCTGAACGAGATTGAAAGACAAAATAAAGCGTATCAAACTTAAAACCGCCCACCGTATTTTCAAAATCAATGTTCTAGATCCTTCCACTTCATCTATAGAAAGAACCCAACATAAGTGTGTTTCGTATGCGTTTAAAACAAGACATATATTGATTTATAACTTCTTTATGTTTTTATTTACGCCAAGAGCATGATGCAAGGTTTTGAGACATCTGGTGACGAAGATGAAGGGGAATATGATGACAGCTCTGGAGAATTTAATGTGTGTGCAATTCTCAAAGATCGGATCGATGATTTACCAGAAGTACATATCACCGTAAGCTCTTGAGAACTTCAAGTCTTCAACCAGGAAAAAAAGGGAAGAAAAAACAAAAAGAGAGAACAAGAGGTTGAAGCCACCGGCCAAACGGCATATAATGGTGCTCAAGCTCAAGTTGAATTTGAATTATTTGAAAACAATTGCTTGTCGCCAATGTCATTGGCGACGGCACAAATTGTTGAAGCAAAGGTGACACTGAGGGCAAGGATCCCTTTACGTCGACCCTCCATGAAAACACGAATGCTAAATACAGCTGCTACTTCCCGGCTGGATTTGGAGGAAAGGGTCATGGTGCAAACTGATAGACTGTAATGGCCTTCTTAATAATTAGGTCAGGATTAGTTGTTGTTAGTGTGTTAACTGGACTTTTGTCTCCTTTGTAACCAAAAAAAAGAAGAAAAAGGATGATCCTATTGAAATCTAATATGAATTTTGTTCATGTATGGCAATGTTATTATGTATTATAAACTTTTATGGATTACCATTATCGGAAACCTTTGAGAAAATGGGTCTCTATCTTTTTATAAAAACGGGAATTAGTTGTTGGGTCTAAACTACATCCAACTTTAAGGATTCAAACCGTCTATTTTTCAATTTGCACCTCATACATCATCCTTACAAAATATTAGTCAAATTGAAAGTATTTGAAGCACCTAATTGAGTTCAAAGAAATTGACGAACACTTTGTTTTCTAAAAAATAATGAAATTTCAACGTGATTATTAAATAGGCAAATGGTTTCGGATTAAATTGAACTTTGCAAGAATGATCTGCGAATTGAGACTTACAAAATATATGGTTCGGATCCTTAAAATTCGACGTGAAGTGGACCCAACAACTAGTCCCCATCTTTACCCAAAAATGGGGGTCCCTTTGGATAAAGGGCCTCTACTATTATCATCATTTGTTTTGTAGGAATTTTTCAGTGTGACTAGAACACGACCTAATACATCAAGTGTTATAATACAATACAAAAAGAAAAAACAAAATGTGCACGTGTGCTAAATAGTTCTCTGACAATGGTAAGGGTAGAAATAATAGCAAAAAACAATCCGTCAACATTATTATTAGCGCAAAAACAATGCGTTGAATGATTGTTTGCAAATATAATATTAGATGATGATAACAAAGAGAATGAACGATTCCGATTATAATGTTAGAACGATAAAACTTTACTAACCGTAAGTGGGGGACAAACCCCCTGTGGGAGAGACAATCATTATCCTTTCTTTAACCATTTGGATTGGGCCTAAGTAAAAGGATATTTTGGTCTTTCAAACGCATTTAGTCCCAATGTCTTGTCTCGGAAAAGAAGTCTTGGCTAAAAAAATAATATATATTTATATATATTTACGAATAGTAATGTCATATTTCAAAACGTTTGTGACATTTGTTTGAGTTAATTGATAAAGACTCATTTTGATATCCAGCAATTAATATAAGGGAGCTTTAATGAAAAGGGCTTGGACCAACAAATATTTAACCAAAAACCATCTTAAAATGTTATTTAACCAAAAGGGCTCAAAGTTTAATAAAAAACCACCCAAAACTTATTATGCACGGGCCGAATTTACAAGCCCAACCCGTTACAAAATTACTTTCCCTAAATACCCCTATAGCATTCAATGTTCGCGACTTTTAACGAAACTCAACGCCCAGAACTTTAACCACCAGCACGACCCCCCAGCACGACCCTCAGCACGTAACCCCCGTCGAATCAAACTTCCCCCATTTCAAAATCAATCAAAATCAAAGTTCAAATCACAGTTGAAAAGAAAGCATTCATCGAAACACAAGCCGGCGAAACAAGTTCACAGAAGTTCAATGGCAGAAACCAGAGAAAATGTGGTGCAAAACCTCCGTCGGAACAAACCGGAGAAAAGGAAGTCCAAACTTTACCACAACCTCCGTCGGAACAAACCGGAGGAACAGAAGTACAAATTTCACCACAACCTCCGTCGGAAAAAGCAACAGAAAAAGAAGTGCCTTCGTCGGAAACAGCAACAGAAAAAGAAGTGCCAAAGGCACCAGAACAATCGACAGAACAAAGCGGCGAAAAAGAGGTAACTTTTTTAGAAAATAGAAAGTATGATTTTTTGCCACTTTTTTAGAAACTAATACTGTCATTGGAAAAACTAACACTGTCTCTGGAAAAACAAACACTGTCTCTGGAAAAATAACACTGTCGCTGGAAAACTAACAATGTCTCTGGAAACATTAACACTGTCGCTGGAAAATAAACTAACACTGTCGCTGGAAAAAGTAACACTGTCGCTGGAAAAAAGTAACACTGTCGCTGGAAAAACTAACACTGTCTCTGGAAAAAACTAACACTGTCGCTGGAAAACAATGTCTTTTATTTTGTGTAAATACTTGAATCTGTAACTGTCTCTGGAAAAACTAACACTGTCGCTGGAAAACTAACAATGTCTCTGGAAACATTAACACTGTCGCTGGACAATAAACTAACACTGTCGCTGGAAAAAAGTAACACTGTCGCTGGAAAAATTAACACTGTCTCTGGAAAAAACTAACACTGTCTCTGGAAAAAAAAAAGGACTAAAACATAACTGTGACTATCTGTTTTCTTCATTCCATATTATGCTTGTTCTTCATAAAGAGTTGATTATAATTCCTTAAAACTTTGTTCATATTTACAAAAATACAGGTAAACAAGAGATTGAGAGTGAAGTATTTTGCACGCAAAACAACCAAGAAGAAGAAGGAGAAGAAAACTCCAACGGATAAGACAAGAAGAAATCGAACTTCATATCTCCAGTATCGGTGCAATATGACCGGGTTTTCAGACTCAATGGAAATATACAAGCCAATGCTTGAAGAGTGCAAAGATGTTTGCCATGAGTTGGCAAAGACACCATTTTGGAGTCTTATTAAACTGTATATGGATCACATCCTTGTTGTCACCCAAAGGAAGAAGAAGTCTGATACAGATTTAATTAAGTTTATAAAATGCTACGACTCCAGAGCGCAAAAGTTCAGATTTGGAGATCGAGATGCAAGAGGGATAACACCCGATGATGTTGCTGTAATCTTTAGACTGAACAACGATGGAGTTGAACTGCCAAACACCGATAAATCCTCCAAATCTGGTAAGGAGGACAGATTCTTGGATAAGTACTTTCATAACGTTGAACGAGTGAAACAAAAACACCTTCTTGAAGCATATAGAAAATCAATCATTCTCCGAAATCCTCAAGGTGCAAGAGATACGGCTTCCATCATATGTGCACATCTCATCCAGTCACTCTTGTTTGCAAACTCCAGATCATACATCACATGGAGCTTCCTGCAAATTTGTGCAAGGTTGGACGAAATCAACAGATATAATTGGGCCAAGGGTGTAAGAGACTACCTCTTCAAAATGGTAGACAAATCACAAACACTGTCGATTTCCAGAGGGGATGTAACAACAACCAATGGTTGCACCGTTCTTATTTTGGTAAGAATATAAGAATTCTAGTTTTAAAAGTATGAAATTTTTATTATGATTCTCAAACTGTAACTATTCTCACTTTTCTTAATTTGTCCAGTATTGGCTATGTCTTAAAGCAAACCTTGTTCCGACGATTGAAGGCCGAGAAAACATGGTTCCGGCGATAGGAAGATGGGACACAACAAAGATACACCAAGCAATCAGAGATGTCAAAGTTGAAGATATTGAGGTATCCCATAATCAAAATCATTTTCTCATAATGTTTATCTAGAAACAATTCAACTTTCAAAAAACTATAAACAAACCAATGTGTGACTGTGTGCAGATTGCCGGTGCGATTCTTCCTACTGAAAAAGGAGTGTTCCCTTCCAAAATCGGTGAAACAAAGACAACGCCAACTAATAGAAGGAAGACAAGAGCAATGACTTATATTGAGGTAATGTATAATAAACAGAAACAGTTATACTTTGATATTTGCATACTTTTTGTTAATTGTCGCTAGAAAAACTAACACTGTCGCTGGAAACATTAACACTGTCTCTGGAAAACTAACATTGTCGCTGGAAATAAAGTAAGACTGTCGCTGGAAAAATAACACTGTCTCTGGAAAAACTAACAGTCTCTGGAATCAAGTCCTACAAAAGCAATGACTTATATTCCAGAAACAGTGACTTATATTCCATAAACAGTCACTTATATTCCAGAAACAGTGACTTATACTCCAGAAACATTGACTTATATTCCATAAACAGTCACTTATATTCCATAAACAGTCACTTAATAAATAATACTTTTGTAACTGTGTACAGATTGTTGATCCTCCTACTGAGAAAGTAGACGATTCTTCAAGAAAAGCTCAAGAAAAGATCGTGACAAGGAAAAGAAAGGGGACTCCTGCTGCAAAAGATGTCATTGAACCTGAAAAGAGAAGTAAAAAAGATGAAGCACCTGAGGGGACTCCTGCTGCAAAAGATGTCATTGAACCTGAAAAGAGAAGTAAAAAAGATGAACCTGAAAAGAGAAGTAAAAAAGATGAAGCACCTGAGGGGACTCCTGCTGCAAAAGATGTCATTGAACCTGAAAAGAGAAGTAAAAAAGATGAAGCACCTGAGTACAACTCTATTGATGAAGCCCAAGTGCAGTTTGACAAGTTGTACGCTGAAGAGTATCTTAAGCTTAATCCAGATTATCAAACTCATATTCATGGTATTGACACAACATTAACCGAAGAGATGTTCAACCAAATTCAAAAATGTACAGCCATGGAACATATGAAGTATATGGTGGTCAAGCACATGATGATGCATGCAATTGATAGTCTGCAAACAGCTTCTATAGTTTCTGGACAAACAACTGGGCAGCTCAAAAGAGACATTGAGAAGCTTAAAGAAGAAAAAGAGTTGAACAAGAAGAAAATCAATGATATGGATGCGGAAATCCAGCAGTTGCGGATGAAGAACACTGAAGCTTCAGCAAAAATGAATATACTTCCAGATGTTCCAGTTGATGATAAAATAGAGAGTCAACAAGCTGAAACAGAAGCAATCAGCGGAAAAAACCAAGTTCAAGATCCAATTGATGTTCAAATGGACAGTCAATATGTTGAAGCTGCAAACATAAAAGATACCATGGCTACTCCAGAAGCCAAGGACATTAAAGATGGACAAGAAAAAAATGCAGAAGAAAAAAAGCGGACAAGAACTTTGGTCAGAAATGTTCGAACCAGAGACGATCGTAAAGCAAATGTTCTTCCTGAGTTTGACTATGTCCCTGTCCAGAAAATCCAAAAAAAGAAGGCCAAGTACATATATGCTGTTAGTGACAGTGAAAGCCAGTCAATTATACCACAGCCAGAGCAGACTTTGGAACCAATTATTGATAGAGAGAAGGAGCAGCGCATACTTGAAGAACAAGAAATTAAAAAGAAGAAGCTACTGGTCGAAAAGATGAAGCCAATTGTTGAAAAAGCAAAGCCAATTCCAAAAGTGGTAAAACCAAAGCCAATTCCAAAAGGGAAGCCTGCAAAGAAGACAAATGCAAAAAGCTCAAAGACTGATAAAGACAGTTACCTCCCTTCGGCAACACAAGCTTACAGGTTGCTTGACGAGAATACAAGAGAGAAAATCAAGGAATATTACAGAAAAGATGACTTGTAAGTTTGCGATAACATTAACTATCAACTTATATTTCATAAAGAGTATGATTATATTTCAACAATGTCCTTGATTTGTGTTAATACTTGAATATGTAACTGTCGCTTGAAAAAACTAACACTGTCGCTGGAAAAAACTAACACTGTCGCTGGAAACAAGTCCATAAACAGTCACTTATATTCCATAAACAGTCACTTATATTCCATAAACAGTCACTTATATATTCCATAAACAGTCACTTATATTCCATAAACAGTCCCTTACTTTCTAACACTGTCGCTGGAAAAACTAACACTGTCTCTGGAAAAACTAACACTGTCGCTGGAAATTAAAGTGTACAGAAACTAACAGTGTCAATTATATATATATATATATTTAACATTTAATTTTCTTACACAGGGATTATTTTTGGATGCAACCGAAGCAACAGAACATGGCGCATGAGCTTGTTGTTCTGAAGTCAAATTTGAAAACATTGTTCGTCGATGGTGCAATTGACTCCAATATAATTGATGCGTCCTTCTTCATCATGTCAGAAAATGAAGCAAAGATGGGACAAGAGCAAAATCTATATCTTCCTTCCTTCCTCTTCGTAAGTGTAAACAAGTTTATTTACAACAAATTTCTGTTTGTCAATTTCATAAACAGTAAAAAAGGTTATGTTATTGTCTTCAGAATGACGTCGAGAACCAAAAATTGGAGAGTGACCAGAGATATATTGATCAAACATTGAAGAGCCTCTTGGAAGAGAATGTTGACAAAGTGGGAAAGGTCTTCATATGCTTAAAGTGTTACTACCACTATACCCTGGTAGTTTGGGATATTAAAAAAGGAAAAATGACACACTACAATTCCAAACTACCAAGGATAGAAGGCGGCACAGACATATACTTTAAGCATGCGGTGGAACTGGTAAGAAAACAAACTTAAATCAATTACAAACTATCCTACTATGGTAAAGAAGACAAATCAAAATCTCATTATTATTATTTTCTGTTTTACAGAGGGACAAAATAGAAGCACTGTACAAGGATTTCAAAGCTGATCAAACCATCAAAATAGAGATTGAAAGATGCTTGACTAGTGCACAGCAAAGAGAAGACTCGTAAGTACAAAATTATAGTTTCATGTCATTATTTGAGTTCATTTTCATAAACACTGAGCTATTTTGCTTTTGGATCCATAGACAATGACTTATAATCCAGAAAAAAATGTCCTAGATTTGTGTAAAAACTTGAATTCGTACCTGTCTCTGTAAAAACCAACACTGTCGCTGGAAAACTAACACTGTCGCTGGAAAAACTAACACTGTCGCTGGAAAAATAACACTGTCGTTGGAAAAATAACACTGTCGCTGGAAAATAACACTGTATCTCGAAAACTAGACAACACTTTACTGTTATAAATTTATCTACTATCTTTATTTATCATACTTCTTGGTTTTGCAAAAAATGCAGATTGGATTGCGGAATATTTGTCATTCACTATGCAAACCAAATTCATGAGGGCAAACCAGTACAATCCACTTTTCACAAGGAAGAAGTATTTATGAAGAGGGCTTCAATTATAACTATCTTGGTCAATCATCCACACAGCTATCCAAACGGACTTAAAAGGTTGCTGGAAGAAAAAAAGGTTGCTAGGAAACATGATTACATTGATGAACTTTTTGGAGATGATGATGACTTTATTTCATTGTAATTACTCAGTCATTACAATTACAAAATTATAGTCTAGTTCATTCTTTTATTTTTGTCAAAAGATTGCAGGAATCTGTTTCTGGAACATACACTGTTTCTGGAAAATTGTTCGCACTGTTTCTGGAAACATATACTGTTTCTGGAAAAGGGTTCGCACTGTCTCTGGAAAATATACGACTAATATGCTGTTTCATTCTAGCATAGGAATGAAAATGTACCATTTTCACGCTCGCAAAAACTGAAAACCCACACTTTTGAACTTCTTTGAGCAAAAGTCATCCATACTCATTCTTCGATTTCTGAAAATCATAAGACTTTCTACTCCTCGAGCAACTTCCATTGATCGACTTTACTTGAATCAAAGCATATACAAACCAAAGGTAACAAATTCTTACAAAACAACTCTATTTATGAAAAAAAGAAAAAAAGAAAAAAAGAAAAAAAAAAGAACCAAAACATCAAACTGTTACTGGAAAATCCGAACCAAAACATAACACTGTCGCTGGAAAAAATGAACACGCATAATAAAACTGTTTAGGGAAAAAAAGAAAAAGAAATATATAATATTGATATCAACGGCCACTTAAATCATTTTCTGTTTTCTGGAACGATGTTCTCGCACTCAAAAACTGAAAACCCATATGCTTTTCAACTTCCTTGAGCCAAAGTCATCCATTGAATCGAGCGTATACAGAGCTAAAAATTTGTGTATACAGTATGATTATAACATGCAACTTCCGGTGATCGACAGTTACAGATTCAACTTCGGCGAGCAACTTCCGGTGAAACGAGCTTAAACAAACAAAGGTAAAAATTTCTTACAAAAATTCTCAAATAATTTAAGAATATCATTTCATTGTATACATAAGTTAGATCTACTTGAATCAAGCGTATACAAAAATAACATGCATGAAAATCATCACCGTTTTTCATCTCCATAACTAGAAAACCCACTTTAACCGACATTAAATGTTAAGGATCTAAAAAATATATTTTCCATTTCGTTGAAAACGTGCTGGATTGAGAAAAGAAATGTACGAAATCTACTTAGAGCATGTTTTACTGTGATTATAAACTACAACTTTCGCATTTTTCCGTTGCAGAAACATTGTGTTATTCTTCTCCATTGCGTTGTTCATAAACAATGTGTACTCATATTAATTATTAATTTATATATGCTTATGTTCAAGTTGAATTCTAATATAACTATATTAGCAGATGGCTTCACTTAAGATAACTATACAAGTGCCAAACTCAACAAGAACTAGTGTCAAGGTGATATCGAAAACAACGAAAAGTACACAAAAGAGGAGAATTTTTGGAGAAGTAGAAAGAATAGCATACACCAAGAAGGAAACTATACATCTGCAGATTGAGAGAAGTACCGAAGAAGATATCATTGGAGACTCAATGCAAAATACACAGAAAAAAAAGGAAAAGGCAGCAAAAGAGAAAGCCACAACCTAAAGAAAACAGCAAATGCGGAACAAAGAGGCAAAAGAAAAGCTCTGAAACACTGCACCCAACAACAACGATAAAGAGGAAGAAAAAACAAAGAGCCAAATCTGTTTCAAAATCAAACGAGGTAGAAATTCAAGAAAACATGATGAATGACGACAAAACTGCAGGACTGCCTGACAAAATTCTTTCATCAGTGGCAAAAGAAAAACAGAAAGAAGAGGAAATTCAAGCTCCGAAACAGAACGCTGCTCTTAAGAAGGATGATATGCAATCAAACAAACAAACATCCAGAAAGACAACAACCAAATGCAAAAATATAGTCCTCCCAAGCACTCCGTCATTCAGTCTGAATTTAAAAGACGAAAATTCATCACAGCCTGATGACTTTCCAGCAACAAATCTAACATATACTGGTGTGACCTGGAGACAACTTCAAGTGTACAAGATGCTGGAACCAGATGAAAAAAGGAAAATAATTCAATTCTACTCAACACAAGACATGTAAGTACTATACAAACTCTTAACTAATGTCTTTGTATACAAACTCCCATAAATTTATAAGCACTAAATAAATATAACATAACTAAACCTTTTGTAATTTCCTGCAGCGATCAATACTGGACTGCTGAAACTACAGATTTCAACTATGCAAGAATAATGGTGTTGAAAGAAGACCTGCACGGATTGATATCAAATGGACCTATATCAACTCAGATTGTTGACTCTTTCTGCTACCTCAAAAGAGAAAAAGAAAAAATCAAAAAACAAGAGAACTTCTACGTCTCTACAACAATCTTTGTAAGTATATAACTAATTTTGTTTCGTATGAACTTTTTGTTAAATGCATGTTTATTAAAACAACTTTTTGTTAACTGTTGCTGGAAAAAATTAACACTGTCGCTGGAAACAATTAACACTGTCGCTGGAACAAACTAACACTGTCGCTGGAAAATAATATCCTTGATTTGTGTAAATACTTGAATTCGTAACTGTCGCTGGAAAATAATATCATTGATTTGTGCAATTTTGTTCTGAATCCATAAACAGTGTACTTTCTAATTGGCTATTTTCCAGAAACAGTATGCCATATTATGAGTTGGATGCAGAAACACTGTGATATGATTTTTACATGATTTTTTATTCCAACAGAACAATATCAATGAACAAACCATTCAAGAAACTGTCCAAAACAAGGAAAGGCTCTACAAACAACTGATGGACCAATATGGAAAAGTATCAAAGATTTTCTTCCCATTGTTCCATTACAACCATTTCTCCTTGGTAGTTTTGGACACAAAAACTACAGAAATGACTCACTACAATTCAGCTCGCCAAAACTCAAAAGATGAAGATCTGGAAAGTGATTGCTACTGGGAAAATGCATCAATAGTGGTAAGCTAAAAAATCAAAATCACAAATCTCTCTCATATATATTGCAAATAAGTATATTATTATTCTATAATAACTTTGTGCAGGGCACCTTTGTTCAGTATTGGCTTGAGAAGGCAAGAGAATCAACAAGCCATTCAAAACTTGAGGATTTAAACCAAGAAACAATGAAGAAAATCAATTCCATAAAAAGTGACTTTGAATTCCAAGTCAACGAGGACAGAATATGTGCTCAACAGAAACCAACAGCGTATGTGAAAAAATTGAAACCAACAATGTGCTTTTTGAACTACTTATCTCTCACATAGTTTGTTTGCCTTCAATACTCATGTTCATTACAACTTAAATTTCCTTGTAAATCACAGATTGGATTGCAGCTTATACATGCTTAGCTTCATTGACCAACTCTCAAAGAACCAGAAAATTCAAGAACATATCCAAGATTATCAAGTTTTAAAAGCACGGAAAGATATCCTTGTGCATTTGATGAATCATGAGTACAGCTGGACAAAAGAACAAGAAGCTTTCGAAGAAATCTCACAGAAATTGACAAGCATTGGGCATTAGAATATTTTGGTCAACTGAATGTACTTCTTAACATTCACGATTTCCTTTTTACCATGGTTTAACAAAAATCGTTGTCAAACATGTTTGATGCTACTCAATGTACATTGTCGCACTTGGATCTTAAGTTGTGAAAACTAACACTGTCGCTGGAAACATTAACACTGTCGCTGGAAAAACCAACACTGTCGCTGGAAAAACCATCCAACACTGTCGCTGGAAAAACCAACCAACACTGTCGCTGGAAAAACCAACACTGTCGCTGGAAAACCTAACACTGTTTCTGGAAAAACATAACACTTTCTCTGGAAAATCCAACAAAACTCTGTGATTGTTTGGTAACTTTGCAGAAAATAGTGGCACATATTACAATTTGATTCCACAAACATTTTGATTTGTATAAACTAAAATCGAACACTGTGTCTGGAAAACTCAATAAACTAACACCGAAATAAGTAAATTTGTATAACCCAAAACTTATATAATCTAAAACATCAATTACAAACAAATAAGCAATCTCCAAATAATAAAATTGGTTACATAACACAGGTAGCTCCCATTCTATTAAAAAATAAAAGAAAAAAAGAAATCAACCGTCTTGTATAACAACTTTGCATGAAACTTTGTTATGTCCCGAACCTCCACATCTGCTACAAGTCACGGTCTTCCTTGTCCGACTAATTTCACCAGCAGATTTAATCCTAATCTTCTTTGGCCTTCCAGACGGAACCTTAGTAATAGGAGGCCTCACACCATTCGTAAAATTATTAACATTGGGCTTATCCAAATCTGAAACTGGATTCATAACAAACTGATAAGTTTCCCGATAAAAAGATGCCTTCCAGTAATCTTCAATATATTCAAATACATCACGATTATCATGCTGCAACACCTGCAATGCATGAGAACATGGGAAACAATTGTGCTGCCATTGAACACAAGAGCATGTCCTATCATCCAAACAAACAACAAAACGATTCCACTCCGTCCTAACTTCAAAAACATCCATGTCAGAACGACTAATCCGCCAATGCATGCCCTCTTTTAACAGCAACCTCAGCTCATTTTCTTTCTTTGGACACAAAATGGTATGAATATTTTGACCGAATAATTTCTTCTCAGCCATGCTAACCATAAGCCGAACTCTAATGTCTTCAAGAAGATCCATAAGTAGCATACAACGGCTATTCGACACCATGGCATTAAAAGACTCGGAAAGTGCATTACTCATTGATCCCCATCTCCTACCCGGAAAGTGAGCAATAGCATAGTTCTCTTTAGGCAAATCAGCTAAAAAATTCTTCACATGCCCTCTCCCATTATCCATAAATTCTGCAATGCAATCATCAAAATCTGATGCAGTGCATGCATAAGCACAGTTTGCTAAAAGATTCATCATCTTCTTCTTTAGTCCCTCACCAGCACCCTTTGGAAATAAGCTACTAACATTCTGTTTTAAATGAACAAGACAGTATGAATGTGGAGATTCAGGGAAAAATTCAGGAATGCACCTCAAAATTCCATCATGTCTATCCGACATAAATGTTATCACCCTCTCTTGACGCCTCAATATACGAGATAATATTGACAAAAACCATCTCCAATTTTCTATTGTTTCTGAATCAACAATAGCATAAGCAACCTCGAATATCTCTGCAATAAAAAGACAAGGAATAAAATACCATAAGGTGTAATACTGTCGTTGGAAAGTAAACACTGTTTCTGGAAAAAGTGAACAAAACTACAACTGTTTATGGAAAAAAAAAACACTGTATCTGGAAAAACTGAACCACAAGCTAACATTGTATCTTCATAACGATAATAAATCTTCTGCAACTTGTATACAAAATCTGAACAAATAACATCAAATATAAAATCAGACTATTAACTCACCATCATTGCCATTTTTTGCGCAACAAGATAAAAGTGTGCCCTTGTATTTGCTCTTGATGAATGTGCCATCAATGAATAACATTGGGCGACAAAACATGAATCCTTTGATCCATGCATCATAAGAGATGAACAATCGAAGAAACCTGTTGGACTCTAGTACAACTTCAAGCTCAAACACAGATCCGGGATTGCTTGCAAGGTTAGATTCTATATACCAAGGCAACAACTTGTAAGAATCAACAATGTTGCCGTTTAGCTCAGAAACAGCCTTCTCTTTACCGAAGTATGCAGTAGAGTAATCAATGTCTAGTCCGTAAAACTGCTTTAGGTTTGAAATGATTTCCTTCGGTTTGATAAGTGGATTCGACTGAACCTTGTCCTTAATGATAGAAGCAACAAACTTCCGACCAACAACTTTGTTTTTCTTCTTTCGGATCATTCCCTTACATGTATGCACATTGTGCAATTTCCGAATAACAAAAAAATCATTAATTGAACACTTTGATGCATATACACGCCAAAGACAACCGTTGGACTCTTTCCTCGAACACTCAGCCCTAATACGACTTTTATCGTTCTTCAAATATTTCAACTCAAACCCACACTCAACAGATAACTTATTCAACTTATCACGAAAATCAGCACAACCTCCTTTAAAAACTTGACCCACAGATTCAATATAGTTTTCCCATTCAGAAGTCATGTAGCTATGAATACCATGAGAACCATACTTCCCTAGATGATAATTTTCACTAACAAGCGCTGTAGAATCTGATGTATAGCATGAAGAAGATACACTATTTGTAGGTAACTCAATTAGATCACCTGCGCATTTATCTAAAACCAATATTTCTACCAGATTTTTTCCAACAACTCCAAGAACTAACAACATGTTCTTAACATCAGCATCACAATCCAATATACAAGTAGAACCTTCGCTCAAAGAATATCTCAACTCAAAACAACCCCGTCTCAAACCTTTAAACCTAGAGCAAAGATCAACACAAATCTGATCGAATGTACACATTGATGAAATAGAACTAATCACTGATAAACCACCATAAGTAAACTGAGCTAGCTTACCATTCTCCATAACTATACAACACAAAACAAAACAAAACAAAACAAAAAACAAAAAATCAATACACAAATATTAAATAAACATATAGAACATTAACACTGTATATGAAAAATTGAACAACAAAATAACATTGATTAAGGAACAACTGAACAAAAACTAAAACTGGCGCTGGAAAAACATAACACTGTCGCTGGAAAAACATAACACTGTCGCTGGAAAAATAACACTGTCGCTGGAAAAAACTAACACTGTCGCTGCAAAAACTAACACTGTCGCTGGAAAAAATGACACTGTTTATGGAAAAACTAAAACTGTTTGTGGAAAAAGAACCAAAACATAAACTAACACTGTCGCTGGAAAAACTAACACTGTATCTGGAAAAACCAAAACTGTCGCTGGAAAAACTAACACTGTCGCTGGAAAAATAACACTGTCGCTGGAAAAACTAACACTGTCGCTGGAAAAAATAACACTGTCTCTATAAAAAGTAAACAAAAACTAAAACTGTTTATGGAAAAAATGACCAAAACATGAAACTGTTCCTGGAAAACCGAAACAAAAACATAACACTGTTTATGGAAAACCAAAAGCTAACGCTGTATCTTCGAACTGATAAAAAACCTTCTGCAACTCATATACAATTATCAACTAAATGAATACGAAATTGAAATAACATGCAGTTCTCAAATTTAATAAACAAACACAAATTGAATAACATGCAGATCTCCATCACGAAATTGATTTTCTGCGGAAACAAACGGTAAACTTCACTGACAGAGAAAAATTCAAAAACAGGTACTGGAAAACGCTATGAATATGACGGAAAACAACGATGATCTCCATCAAAGAAGATGAACTCCATTAAAGACGAAAATCTGGAAAAAAAATTACCTCGAATACAGTTTGAATAATGACGGACGATAAAAGCAACGCTAACATTCAATTTGATCAGAACTTCAAATGTTGAAACGACTATCACGTTCAAATTGATAAGAATTCGAAATTCTGGTTCTCAAAGCCTTCAACTAGCTCCGGCAAAAAAAACAGCTTACCAAAAAATCGAAATAAACAAATTTAAAACTCAACCTAAAAAGTTAGGGGTAAAAACGACAAAACACAGTTTATTACAGTTGGGCCACTTTTAATTGGACTGCTTTAATATGGGCTTTGTACTGATAATTAAACAAAACTTATAACATGGTTTTTTATTAAAACTAAAACTTTTTAGGCCATTTTCAATAGTTTTCCTTTAATATAAAGATAAGGATGGGCAGTTGCTAAACGGGTTTGAAAGACAAAAACCGAATAAGGCGTATCAAACTTAAACTCGCACATAGTTTTACCCTAACGTATACTCGCACACAGTTTTACGCCAATCGTATGTTCAAAATCAATGTTTTGATCCTTCTACTTCACCTATAAAAAGAACCCAAGACTTGTGCGTTTTAATTTGTACATGTTTATAAACAAGGCATATTGATTTTATAATTTCTTTAGGTTTTGATTTACATCAAGAACATGATGCAAGGTTTTGAGACATCTGATGATCAAGATGAAGGGGAGTATGACAATCGCTCTAGAGAATTTGACATGGGTGCAATTCTCAGAGATCGGATCGATGATTTACAAGAGGTGCATATGGCTACTTCCCAGTTGGATCATAGGGAAAAGAGTCATGATGCAAACTGGTAGGCTCTACAGGGTAAGCCTCCATGTTTTCCCCTTATGCGATCTATTATGATCCGTCCAGAAAACCCTAGACCATAAAGCATGAAGTGATTGAAAACTGGAGCCGAATGGGCATCGTCTTGATTGAGGATTGATCAACCCTCAACCAAGATTAGTTAGTTGATTGTTTGTAATGGCCTTCTTAATAATTAGGTCAAGATTAGTTGTTGTTAGTGTGTTAACTGGATTTGTGTCTCCCTTGTAACCAAACAAAAGAAGAAAAAAGATGAGCCTATTGAAATCTAATATGAATTTTGTTCATATATGGCAATGTTATTATCTACTATAAACTTTTATAGATTTACTATTATCATCATTTGTTTTGTTTGAGAAATTTTTCAGATGTGGCGGGAACACGATCCGGTACACCAAGTGTCATAATACAATAAAAAAGAAAAAACTCCCAAAAACAAAATCTGCATGTGTGCCAAATAGTTCTCTCACAATGGTAAGGCCAGAAATAATAGCAAAAAACAATACATCAACATTATTAGTAGGGTAAAAAGAAATAATTTAAAGTTGTTCTGCTGGGGAAGTTATGCAACTCAACATTTGCAGAAAAGGAAAACAAAAACAAGATACAATGGCAAAATTTCCTTGGCCCGGAAAAATTAGGGGACGGGGATACATTCAAGAGGATAACAAATAACAAAAAACAGATACAATCGGAAAATTGATGCATCATAGTCGAGCAAGAACTGTGTACCACCTTGATCGGCCGTTGATGCTGCTGGACTGAACCTGCAGCAATTCCGAAAATCCGATGGTGCTGCTTGACGCGAGTGCAGAGTAACTGAATAAGTAAAATGATCATGAAAGGACTCCCCAGCAAGAAAGAACAGTGGAAATTTATCAACTATAGTATGACTTATTGCCATTCATGTTGGCTATATGAACCTGCCGTCGTTCTGAATCGGAGATTCATGCTTATTTAAGGTCTGGGGAAAAAAAATCTGAAAAGCCGCAATACAATTAAGTGTCTCACCAAGAGCCCTCTCTCGCCTCAAGACCCGAAAATGTGTACGTTCTCAGTGAGTCCTGAACAAAGAGTGCCTCCGCCTATCGGGCTTGTGCTTCCTAATATGATCGTTGTTTATCTGCTTCAACAGCCTATCTAGCAGCTTCGGCCATAACTTGAAGATAACCGTTAACATTCTGTTTCAGGATGCTTGGATATGCGTCATGAAACCCTAGGGATTCGAAAGTCCTTTTGAGATGCTTGTGCATCATGAATCTGTACGGATTTAATAAGAAGCCACTTCCTGTCGTCTCTCTCTTTCGCTTTCTAGTCTTCTTCTTTCGCTTTCGAGACTTCTTCTCTTGTGAGTTTTTCCTCCTGTACACTGCCGCAGCATTGAGATTTTATGATTACTGTCGTTGTCCTCGGCTTGGATTCTTTGTGAAAAACCAGCGAGCATGGACAAGCTTGCTGCTTCAGTTTTGGATGCTTCAGACTTCGCATTCAATCCATACGAATTGAGATTCATCATAATCATTACTGATTAAAAGAGAGCTGCTTGAATTCAGGGCCGGCCCTGGCCCAATGCGGGTTGGGCGACTGTCTAGTATCCAAAAAAAATTGGGCCATCAGAATTATAGGATGATATATTTGTATATGTTTTCATAAAAGCATAAATCAGAAATTTGATTAAATGATCAAGAAGTTTAACTAAAGTTAGTGATTTCTGTTGTTTAAAGATACGAGGTCTTGGTTCGGAACACTGTGTGTTTGTTTACTTTCTAATTTTTACAAATTTATTTTCATAAGAGTATAAGTTTATAAAATTTAGTCAAATGATTAAATTGTGTAACTAGGAGTGGTGGTTTATGTTTTTGAATTAATGAGAAGGTCCTAGTTTTGAAATGCTATATGGTTTTTTCAACTTTTCAATTTTCACAAATTTCTTTTCATAAGAGTATAAATTTTATAAATTTATACTTGATCAAATAATCAAGATTTAATGAGAAACAATGATTTTTGTTGTTTAAAACTAACGAGAGGTCTGGAATTCGAAATGTTATGTGTGTGTTCAGAAAAATTTTATTTGAACCTAAATATTATCTCACAACACCCAACTTAAAAGTTTTACCTCATGAACTTCCCATTTTACCCTAAAAAGTAACTTCAAAAAAACAGACAAAGAAACCCATTGAGCACATTAGCAGCAACCGCCGTCGACCTTCTATCCTCACTAGTCGCTGTTCAGTTTTTATGAGAAACCTCCATAAGGATGGATCTTGTTCCAATTATTTTATTTTCTTCAATGAACTAATAATTAAGCTCGCCTATTGTTGCTTGGGGGGGAGAGGGAGGGAGGGAGGGGGAGGGAGAGGGAGGGGGAGAGGGAGAGGGAGAGGGAGAGGGAGAGGGAGAGGGAGAGAGAGAGAGAGAGAGTTGTGGATTAAGCTGGTTTTTGATTATGGGGTTGATAAACTTCTTGAGATTTTGGGTTTGATGATGGAAGAGAGTGAAAAAAATAGAGAATTTGGGTGGGGGTGGCAACGGTGAATTTGAGTATGCACCGTACATTTTTCTATTAGGGTTTATGGTTACAACGAGAGACCAAAATTGAGAGAGAAAGAGTGGTGACCCGCTACTCGACGACGGCCGGCGAGGAGGAGGTGGAGGCTGCTGTCGTCTGCAACTTCATAACCACTCTCTTTTCTCTTACGAATCTAATCCAACTCTGGCAACATTCCTCCTATTCTAGCAACCAAACTCCACAATCCCTCTTGATTTCCGGCGACCCACCCATTTGCCGGTTGTTAATTCAATAATTTTTTCTCTACACCCATTTTTCATTTAGGGCAAAATTGAAATATATTTTTTATTCAAAAAAAAAACAATGGGTGTAGAGATAAGATTGCAGGGTTCAAATAAAATTTCTCGTGTGTTTATTCTTTCCAAATTTTAGGAATTTCTGGTTGGTTGTTAATTTCTTATTAATTATTAACTAATAGTTATGTGGGTTGCAGTTTTTAAACATTCATTCTAATTCAAGTCTAAATTCAATACAGATTAATGCGTCGACCAAATTTACAAATCATATGATGTGTTACTAATATATTTAATTTAGTGCTCATTCATTACTTTAAATATAATTATTTTCTTATTTCCAGGTTATCAAGGTTAGTATATAAGAAAAAACACCCCACGATTTATATAAAAACATTTTAAAAGTTCAGATAGAAATGAAACAAAACTCATCATTGTAATCCCGAGATTTTTTTCATTTCTTTATCTCAATACAAAATAAATTAGTTTCTTCATGTTTTTAAATTCTTCAGTTTGAAGTACTTTTTTAAGATAATTTTTTCAAAATCTTACGTGTGAAATCAAATATTTTTATTATATGAAATTTTTTGGTATCGTCTGGGGCCTAAAAAATCTCAGGACCAACTCTGCTTGGATTTACTTCTGGCAAACAGAGACAGAGCCAACATCCACTTGCCGCCTTATGACTTAATTAATTATATTGATTCCACAGTTCCACTTCAATCCGTGCAGCTTAAACGATCCTTACGGATAGAAAAAAAGGATTTGGAGGGCAGCTTAGAAGCTTGAATCATTATATTCTTTCTCCATCTCGAAGAACAACTTGTTGGAGATGACATGATCCTTGTGGAAAAATAGTATTTTCACACTTGAACAAAAACAAGGGACTCAAACAATTCATACGGATTGGAGACACCAATTCGAAGAGAAGCTTTCTGCACAGAGATATATTTATCGAAGAACATAAAGAAAACATCAAATTTACCTTTGCTTTGATAGTTTCCAGATTATTCCACAAGCATGCATCAACTTGGGAGAAGAACATTTCCGTTCCTCCTTTCCAGCAGCGATTCCCCCTGCTCTCATGCTCCTTTCTAATTACAGCGTTCTTATGAAAGTTTGCATTGCAATGAATAATATAAGTAATGCTAAATGATGTGTCACTAATAACAAATAAGCACGTTAATCAACAGTTAAGTAATAATTCGATCATCAACAACCACATCATTTAGTTTATAAAATTTGGTTTAAAATTTTAATTTTCCTAGCATTCTCATGCATGGGGTTCCTATCTATTAAGAAAATATCATTGTGATATTAATATTATCATTATTGTAAAATAGTTACTATCCTAAATTAGTGTATATCAAATCCCATCAAATGTGGATTATGGCTTCTAAGCCTATAGGCTTGACTGAATGTTGTACTTAGTATGTATATTTTGTTTTGTTGATGTTTGTGAATAAACCAATTCTATATTATTCTTTGACCAAAAAAGAAAAAAAAAAGGGTTTATATCACAAATGGTCCCTGAAATTGACCTCATCAATCATGATGGTCCCTGAAATTGAAAATCGATCAATGTAGTCCCTGAATTTTAACTCGCGAATCAATGTGGTCCTTCTGTTAGTGTTCCGTCCAAATTAACACTAAAAAAAGGTTAGAGAACCAATTTTTCATGGTAAAATGACCCAAAAAAGGTTAGAGAACCACTTTTTTTTGTTTTTATTTTAGTTTTAGCACCAAATCCATGAAAAAATGGAGAGAAAAGTGAAGATGGAAAAAAGAAAAGAAAGGTAGTAAGTAAAATTATAAGTAACAGAGTTATTTTTGATCATTTTACCATGAAAAATTGATTCTCTAACCTTTTTTTAAAGTTAATTTGGACGGAACACTAACAGAATGACCACATTGATTCGCGAGTTAAAATTCAGGGACTACATTGATCGATTTTCAATTTCAGGGACCATCATGATTGATGGGGTCAATTTTAGGGACCATTTGTGATATAAACCCAAAAAAAAATCTATATTATTCAAACTCTAGCGAAGACAGAATATATGGAGTACAATTAAAGTGGGAGTGGAGGTCCAAATGAGATAAGGGTGATGATTAGAGATCAAAAAGTACCACAGGGTAAGCACTTTTGTTATCTTGGATCTATAACACCCAATTAAATTGAGCAGACAAAATCTCACAAGTCACAATCCATATATCCCCGTTTATTTCCAATTTGTGAAAAAGATAAAACAACTGTAAATGAAAGTGTAATTTAGACGGTTCGCTAGATGGAACGAGAATGTGAAAATGTTTTGAATACAATATGTCGAAATGTTTTGAATGACAATAAGTCGAAATGTTTTGAATGACAATATGTTTGTGTTCCATAACTCATGAATATGTTTGTTCCATCTAAATCGGTTGAGAAATGTTTCAAACGAGAAAGTGGAAATGTTTCCAATGAAAATATTTCGTATGAGAATGTTTCAACCGAAAATATTTTGCACTAGACTTTCGACCAAAAGACGTCAAAGAAAATATGGTTCCTTATGGATAATGCTTGGATCCCCCCAATGGGGGGCTTAATTACTTGTCTCCCTACTTATGATTAATGAACTTTTACCATCTAAACATCATAATTCGAACATCTTTACCATCATCTAAAAATCATACCAGCAAAAAATCATTCAATTTGAAGATCGTTTAGTCATCCATACATGTTAAACCAATCAACAATTTTGATAACAAGTAAATGTCTCATGATGAACTGTCCATTTGTTTTATGCATTAGAGTGGCTAAAATATCTTCACATTGAAAGATTGTTTGTAGATATGATCGTAGATGATGACAAAGAGAATGAACGGTTCTTATTATAATGTTCAGACGGTAAAAGTTTGCTAATTGTAAATGGGGTCAAGTCCCCCATGGGAGACACAAGCATTATTCTTTCCTTAATCATTTTGATTGGGTCTGGGTGAAAGGATATTTTGGTCTTTCAAACGCATTTAGTCCCCAAGTCTTGCTCGGAAAAGAAGTCTTGGCTAAAAAGGAAAAAATATATATTTACGAATAGTAATGTCGCATTTCAAAACGTATGTGACATTTGTTTGAGTTCATTTGTAATGATTCATTTTGATATCCAACAATTAATATAAAGATAAGGATGGGCAATTGTTAAAGGGGTTTGAAAGACAAAAACTGAATAAGAAGTGTCAAACTTTAAATCGCACACAGTTTTACGCTCACCGTATACTCGTACCCAATTTACGCCCTCCGTATTTTCAAATCAATGTTCTAGATCCTTCCACTTCATCTATAAAAAGAACCCAAGATCTGAGAGAGAGTGAGGAGTCCGAGAGAGAGAGAGAGAGATAGGGTGAGGGTTAGTGGCCGCCACGTGGCAGCGTGATGGAGAGTGAGAATCAAGATGGAGGGTCCAGATTAGATTAGGATAAAGGACTCAATTGCACAATTTATATAATTTCAGGGAAAGAGTGAAAATATAAATTAATTTGGGGGTGGGGTTTCACTTCTTTCATTAATTACTACATATTTTCTACACTCACAATGTTTGCCAGCTCGCTATATAATCAACTTAAATCAGTTAAATCCATCATGCAATGCATTTCCTTCCAATTTTTTATGATAAACTAATAGATAATTGACTAAATAAACATCCTGCAAAGTTTCAATAAAAATTTCCAAGTTTTTCTTACAATTTCCGTGGTTTTTATTCAATTTTTATCGATATCAATAATATCCCGATATTTCCGTGTTTTTGGACTACCGATATTTCCGATATCATCGATATTTAATACATTGCCCAAAACTGGTGTGTTTCGTACATGTTCACGAACAAGACGTATATTGATTTATAATTTCTTTAGATTTTGATTTACAACGAGGACCATAATGTAAGATTTTGAAACATCTGGTGATCAAGGCAAAGGCGAATATGATAATAGCTCTGGAGAATTTGACATGTGTGCAATTCTCAAAAAATCGAATCGATGATTTACCAGAGATACATATGGCTACTTCCTGACTGGATCATAGAGGAAAGAGTCATGATGCAAACCGGTCGGCTCTACAGGGTAAGCCTCCATATTATCACCTTAGAGCAAGTCCACCCGTAGCAATTGCTCGGGGGACAGTGGAGTTCATTAGGCCTGAGGGCCGGTTGGCATTGCTCCAGCCGTTGGGAGCCCGAGCCCAGGTGGGAGCCCGAGCAAGGGGGCAGTCAGCAATTGACGGGCCTGTGGCCCGAGGCCCTTCTATTTTTTTATTTTTTTTCTGTCAGGCGCGTGCCCCTCACTCGCGAGTGGGGGCGCGTCGCTGACCGAAAAGTCAGAAAAAAAAAAAGGTTTTGCAGGGATGTCAGTTACCGTTGGGAAGCCACGTGGCTTCCCACGGTCCGTTCGATCAAACCCCCTTTAAATAAAAGCCGTCCGATCCAAAAAAAAAAACTGATTTGAAATTAAAAAAAAAAAAAAAAAACAATTTAATAATTAAGAAAAGTTACCGGTGTGACACGTGGCACAATCTGGAGTGTTGGAATTCAATTTTTTTTAAATCCAACGGCAGAGATTAATTATTTGATTAAAATTATAAAAAAAAATGCGAAAAATCCGAAAAAAATTGTAAAAATTATGCAAAAAATTCTGAAATAATTTGTAAAAAATTCTTTTTACTTTTCTATAAATAATTTATAAAATGACACGTGGCGCAACGAGAACGATTTAAAAATTCTTATCCGAATTTACAAATAATTTTATTTTGTATTATTTAAACAAACAAAAAAAACTAATATTTTAATTGCTTATTGCCTGCGGGAAGGGCTCCATGGGTGGAGATGCAAATGGCAATTACTGTTCATTTATGGCAGTTACTATTCATTTAAGGCAGTTACTGTTCATTAGGGTGGATTGCATAGTGAGTTGCCTGGGGGGAAGGCTCCATGGGTGGAGTTGCTCTTAGGTGATCTGGTATCTTTGTCATGATTTTTTTTTTTTTTTTTTTTTCTAACGTTCATGTTTTGATTGTCTTCGAAATTTTAAAGGATCATGAAGGAAATCTTTTTATATTAAAATTTTTTAAGGGACTTTTTTGAAATTGAGGTTTGTGAAGGGAACTTGCAATTAAGATGAATTTTCCTTTATGATTTTTCTTTCCCCAAAATTATATATAAAAGGAGAATATACGGTCATTTCTTATACCTAAGAGTTAGTCACGCAACCATGAAGAATTCTTTCTCTCAGTCACATTTTATCGTGTTGGTCATGTAATCAATTAAAAAGCGTTGTATACACGACGTGAGAGTTTCTTGTGTGTGTGTGTACATGTAGCTTGTGTGGTATTCTCCACCCGAAGAGGCTTTATTACATGTACTTTTTTATGAAATTGAGATTCCACCATAAAACCAATTGGTAATATAGGGAGTAACCCAAGATCATATAAGTATATAGCAAACATTGTCCCTCACCAATGTGGGACAACTCTCAACACGCCCTCAGACGTGTGGCGGATTTTCAAGCCTACACGTGGACAACAACTGGGTGACGTAGAGCGCATGTGGCCGTTGGGCTTCACACGTGGACAACCTTGCTCTGATACCATGATGAAATTGAGGTTCCACCATAAAACCAATTGGCAATATGAGGAGTAGCCCAATATCATATAAGCACGTAGCAAACATTGTCCCTCACCAATGTGGAACAACTCTCAACACTTTTAAGTCTTTAATTAATCTACAATTGATTTTTTTTTATGACAGGTGTATTATGATCCCCCGGAAAACCCTGGACCAGAAAGCACGAAGTGATTGAAAACTGGAACCGAATGGGTATCATCCATCCTCAATCAAGACTGGTTAGTTGATAAGACTGTAATGGCCTTCTTCATAATTAGGTCAAGATTAGTTGTTAGTGTCACAAACTGGATTTTTGTGTAACAAACTGGATTTCTGTCCCCTTTGTACCAAAAAAGGAGAAGAGAGAATCTAATGTCAATTTTGTTCATGTATGGCAATGTTATTGTGTATTATAAACTTTAATGGATTAATATTTTCATTATTTGGTTTATTTTGAGAATTTTTCAGAGTACTAGAAACACAAGAGCACGGCCCAATACATGTCATAATACACAAGACAAAAAGAAAAAACAAAATCTGCCTGTGTAAGAAAAACAATACAACAACATTATTATTAGGGTAAAAAAAAAAAAAAAAGTTGTTCTGCTGGGGAAGTTATGCAACTCAACATTTGCAGAAATGGAAAACAGAAAAAAAATACAGTGACAAAATTTCCTTGGCCCAGAAAAATTAGGGGAAAGGGATATACATTCAAGAGGATAACAAAGAACAAAAAACAGACACAATCGGAAAATTGATGCATCGTAGTCGAGCAAGAACTTGTACCATCTCGATCGGCCGTTGATGCTGCTGGACTGAACCTGCAGCAATTCCGAAAACCCGGTGGTGCTGTTTGACGCGAGTGCAGAGTAAGTAAAAGAATCATGAAAGGACTCCCCAGCAAGAGCGAACAGTGGAAATTTATCAACTATAGTATGAGTTATTGCTATTCATGTTGGCTATATGAACCTGCCTTCGTTCTGAATCGGAGATTCATGCTTATTTATGGTCTGGGAAAAAAAATCTGAAACGCCGCAGTACAATTAAGTGTCTCACCAAGCGCCCTCCCTCGCCTCAAGACCCGAAAATGTGTACATTCTCAGTGAGTCCTGAACAAAGAGTGCCTCCGCCTATCGGGCTTGTGCTTCCTAATATGATCGTTGTTTATCTGCTTCAACAGCCTATCTGCTTCAATTTCAGACTGAAGCAGAGACTGCAGCATCTTCAAATGCGCACTGCATTGCTTGTGGTCAAAATTGTAGGAACCGTTAACATTCTGTTCGTCTATATTAAACTGTCTCTGGTACGGAGATTCCCATTTCGCTTGCAGATAAGCGAGCGATCTCCACGGAGGTAGAGGCATCGAGTTCTGCTCGAGGGAAGATCTAGCGGCTTCGGCCATAACTTGAAGATACTGTTTCAGCCTAGTCAAGGAGCCCACATAAACAACTGGTAGTGAGTTCAATATTCTATCATACGATTGAACCGCTCTAGCTATTTCAAAGTGGCTTCTGAAATCAAGGTCAATGATGAGACGCTCAGAGCTCCCCAAACTGTTGTAGTTCACCACATCAATATATTCATGATCCCCTGCGAAAAGACGATACGGACAAAAAAAAAACTCTCAAAATGATAGAACTTGAGAATTACCACACCTCAAATGGAATCAGAGACCTATAGGACCAAGTTAATTGAGCAGACAAAGTCAGAAGCCTATGAAACATTTTATGATACATTTTGTACTGATTTCTGAACATAGTTTGTAGGATCACAGTACCGTATATTGGTCGGGGTTCGGTTTACATCTCATACGGGGAGCAGATATAAACAGAAGGGTTTCATGCACCCAACCAAAGAACAACAGCAGGAAAGAAGAACCCAAATTCTATAAAATTAAGCTTGTGCAGAACTGAGACGAATAGCATACCTCCAGGGACCTTGCCAGTGCCCTGCCACCGAGCCGCGCACACGGCAGCATCATATCCAGACAGCCTCAGAAGCTTAACCAGATCAAACTTGATGCAGCTGGAATTGCATTGACCTGACTTCACAAAATTAAGATCGTTCTCGCTGATGGACAGTATCAGAGAATGAACCACCGACGTCAAATCGTTTTCGTACTGAGCCACTGAACGCTTGAAAAACTGCAATCCCAATCCAATACCACCATTCAAAATTGTGCAAAAACCATGGGCAGAACATGAAATTGAAGAATCTAAATAAAACCCAAATTTGGACATGAAAATTGGGTGTAAAAATGATCGGTTTCGAATTACAAAAGCTGAATTCAACTTCTAACTCTTTTAAAAGATTGGAAATTTAGCAAAAATACAAGAATTTGACTCAAATTCGAATTTGATAAAAAGAAAAATTAATAAATACTCTGAAGTTTATAAGTTACAATACAAATTATGGGCAAAATATGAAGCTGAACAACTCAGCCATATGAAATTGCAGAACCAAAATAAAACCCAAAACTGGACATCAAAATTGGGTGTAAAAATCATTGCTTTCGAATTCGAAAAGCCGAATTCAACTTCTAACTCTTAAAAATTGGGAATTTAGGGAAAGTTCAAAAATTTGACTCGAATTACAATTTAGTCAAAAACTTAATTAACAAACAAGCAATTAATTTTGAAGTTTTCAAATTTACAAAACAAAACAAGCAAGCAATATAATTCTTACCGGAATTTTATCGGCGAGGTGACCGAGATCGGAGAGAGCAGAATCGCTGTCGCTGCTACACCAAGACTCAGCTCCGACGCTACCGTTTTCCCAAAAATCAGTGACCATGAGAGCGAGGTCGTGCTCGCTCTCGTGGCTTAAACCCCCTCCGATCTGACCCCTCATCCAAACGTCGCCACCCGCCATGCACACCACCCGGCAGTCCATTCCCACCCCACAAAACGCCGTCGTTTCTCGTTTCTTCTCTAAAGATCACCACGACCCTTCCTCTTCCTCGCGCGTAGCAATCATCTCTTAAATCCAATGTTAGAGCTCGCCGCACCCGATCATATTCCTCCTCCCAAAAGCCCTAGCTACCTACCTCAACCCCCCAGCTTGAAATTTAACAACAAAGCCTCGTAATCTCTCAAAAATCCGAAGAAAAAAAAATCTCATAAATTTATAAAATTAAAATTAAAATGTTCCGAATTGCTGGGTTTTTTCTGAAATTTGATTTTGGTATTCAGAAATGTGATTTTTTTCGTGAAATTTGGATTTGAATTTTTTCAGAGGGAGAGAAAAAGTGGCCGGAACGAAAGCAGTGGTATAGGAATAGAAACAAACATATAAAGAGGGGGAGGAGGGTGGTGGGAAATGACGGAAGTGCCCTGGGGTGCTTGCCTTGTGACCAAGAAATCGAGGGAAAATGGATAAGGTGGAAATTGTATTTGGATGGTAATGAGGTTTGTGTTCTTAAACTTGTTTACGGTGATTTGTTGTCTGCTGGATTTTGTTTTAATTAACGTAAATATCTGTCATTAGTAACAATTTGGTTCCTAATTGGCTTCTTTGTTGGTTGTTGCTGAAAATTTCAAATTTGTGAAAAATAAGGATTTTTATTTTCCAAGTTGGTATTTGTTTGGTACATCTTGGAAATATTCTAACTTTCTTCCAAATCACAATGTTTATAATCAATTCTTAATAAAAACGTATTTGAATTTTAAAAAAGCGCTTGTGAGTTAATTATGCTGATAACATGTAGAAAATTGACGTAACTCTTTTATCAACCAATTGGTCTGATTAGTTTCATGTGCTAAAAGTAGTAATATATTTTTTGCTAAAATTATTAAACTTTGAATCATAAGACAGAAAACCCTAATTGATTGAGCAATTATGTAGATAAGGACATGGGCAAAATAGGAATTCCGTGAATAGGTAGAGATATATCCCCTTGGGCTTGGGGACCAAACAAACGGAGAAAATGAAAGATGAAAGGACTGGGGCAGGGGCAGGGGCAGGGGCACGGTCACCGCCTGAATGGAAGATGACGTGAGCCCCAAGTTACACGGAGATCCCTCCTTTTGTTGACAGCTATTAATTAATTAATTAATTAAATTGGACAGATGTCTTGTATTTTGTTGCTAACGAAAGAAATTTTTCAATGTGATTGATATACAGAGTGGTACATAAGGTGTTATTATACAAATTGTGGAATTATGTGTTAAAAAATTAATAACTTAAAAAATAAAATTTCTCAACATTTATATTAAAAAACGTAATGTACCTCTCGTATTCCAATCGCAATGAAAAATTTCTCCTAATAACGATCGACTTGAAAGTATTCAGCCATCACTAGTATTTATTTATTTTTAAGGAAATATATAGATATTATTAGGGGGAATCGTTTTCGCGACAACGATGCAATTATGATTTGAAAAATACGAAATTATTAGCCCTCATTTATATCGTTCTAAAAATAGAAGGGGTTCCAAAAACGATGGGTGGTCCAGAAACGATGGTTACATCACTGGCATAGAATATGATTAAACTGAGTGAAATTTTTTTTTTTATGTAAAGTGGTTCTTAAATTTATTCAGGACTTTTCTGTTTAGTACGTTTGAGTATATTTTTGTAAGGAACTCTCTTATGAAAATGGTTTTTATTAAAATTCAAGTGATTCTTATGAAAAATGGATGTGAATTTGAAGTTATATTATTTAATGTTACGGGTGCTTTAGTCGTTATAATTTTTTTCAAAGAATAAGATGGGAGAAAAGAGAGAATAAAAGTTGCAGAGGAAGAAGATGGGAGAGACGGGAAGGGGATGAAAAAAATGGAAAATAGGCTAGAGCCTTTTAGGCTTTTGGATTTTTTTTTACTTTGTAAGAAATTTGAGCTTTGTAGGATTTTGTTGACTTGAAGTTGGACTCGAAAAATGAATCTCTATCTTATTCTTTAATAAATTACAATATTAATTTATATTTCATTCGTCCAGTTTGTTTTTTGAACCTCTAAAACGAAAACCAAACCATTTGCTTTTGGTCCAATTCGATTAATTTTTTTAAATTCAATTTTATTTTGTTTTGTTTAATTTTTTTGGTCCAAATACGGTGACCTCTTTTTTTTTTTCTTTTTTTTTTTCGTTTTCAATTTTTCGAGCCCACTTCTATTTGAACCAATTGTATTACGCCCTCGTGACATCGAACTTGAATTCAAAGTTTTCTTCTTGGTACATTGAGGTGTTTTTTTTTAAAAGAACAACTGTTGACAAGTCACGGTTATTCATTCCTTCCGAGAGTCGGAAAGACTCATAAATGAATTTCAGTCTCTTTTAACCACAAATCTGACTTCCACGTCAGTACATTAAGGTGGTTTAGAATAGGAGTTTGTAAAAGTGAAACACAAAAACAAAAAGATTTTGACGGTAATAAGAGCAGAAGCGCCAGTGTCGGGACCACACGCGGCTGTTAGGCAGTATCTTTCACTTTCTTGCGCTTAATCTGATGAAGTAGGTTCAAAGAAGGTGATGGAGACAATTGGGAGGCAAGTGTGCAACCTGACCGAACCCAACTCATGCTTTTCCTTTTCACATTGGATGGTCGGTCAGTTTTGGTCCCACATCCAGCCCCACTTTCATGTACATTCACGTGGCTCACGCTCTAGTAGCCATCCTCTCAACTTTTTCTTTGTTAAATCCCCTCAATCAATAATTTAAGCAAAATTTATTTAAATTACGAGAAAAAAAGATTCAAACTTGAATACAGAGAAAAGAAGCAACATATTCTAGCTCACTTGATTAACTTCAAATCTGTTTGGCTAATACCACCTAACTATATTGACCAAATATTACAAATTCAAACTTCATGAAAGACAATTGTTATTCAAGTTTTTGAATAGCTAGGAATAGTCATCGATTTCTAAAAAACATAGAACAATGAATAATATGAAGAGATAATGATCAACCAAATTATTATAAAACAAAACATGATTTCAACGCATATATTTTCTCTCATTACAAATTTTTGGACCCAAAATTACACCATCGGCCCCGGGTCATAGAGGCCGTTGAGTAAGCATACTTCCACACCGTCGATGAAAAACATTTTCTTATGAAAATAATATATCTCCAAGCTAGGAAACAGGCAGCACAATTCAAGTTGATGTGGATGTTTGGCATATGGGTGTGTGGTTTGGATCAATTTTGGTTAAGAGATATGCACAGCATCAGATAATGAAGCATGCAGAACAGGATGATATTATGAGATCACTTGGAAACCACTGATGGGATTGGATTCTAAACAAATTATTAACCATTTAAATATGGTGATAATTAAAAATGAATTTAATATTCATGAGGTCAGGATGCGTGCGACAATGGGGGAAGAAAATGGTGACTTTGGGTGATGATGATACAAGCCTAGAAGAGCTAGGTTTTTGGTGGTGGTGTTATGATGAGATCAGAAGTCTAGGTGGTCTAGGCTTCTGATGTGATATGATTTGCCTAGATAGGTTTTTTTTTTTATCTTGTTTGAAAAGTCATGAACTGCAGTCTTGAGGATATGTTTGGCCTATGCCACAGATCAAATTTTATTCAGCGAGTTAGAGTTGCAGCCGGACTCGACACAATTATCTAGCCATGCCAAGCAAGTACATCAATCCTATAAATACAGATGCAATGGCAACAGAAAAGGCCTTTCCAACTCAACACACAAACTACCATGCGCAAACTCTCGCTCTACGCGAAACCTCTCAAACACTTTGAGATTTTTATTTTCTTTTTCTGCCAACACATCTTCAGTTTGGATAAACAGCACTGTGAAGGCAACCGGTGACATCTTCAGTTTGGATAAACAGCATTGTTGTCGTAGAATCAACCGACCGCGGAGCACCTTCAGTTTGGATAAACAGAACTGCGTCGAGACCGATTGGTTATCTATCCAAATTTCGGTCGAGAAGGATTTTCGAATCCTTATTGGCAGAGGTCATCTTATCAGCCTTCTCGGCGAAGTGAGGTGTTACATGTTACTATATTCGGCATATTGAAAGCCGAATTTGATATTGAACTTCGCATAACTAGCAGCCTTGTCTTCAGGCTCTAGAACCCGAAGGCCGAGACGTGTTCCTTCCTCGACCGCAGTTGCAAGATTCAGAAGTCAGCAGCGTGCTCAACGCCACATTCACGTATTTTACTCACCGGCCGAGCTCGGTCGTCGAGTTAGCACGCCTCGCACATAACCGAATAACGTAGTTAGCTCACTAGTTACTCGGCATGCGCGCCACGTAGGCTTGGTAGTTTTTAAGGTCAACACATACATATGTTAATTTGTATTAAATAACTCAAACAAAATATACAAAAGTGCAAGAAAATCATTTCTAACTCACAATTTACTTGCTAAGTTCCAAATTGTGAAATGAACAATTTGATATGATACAAAATGTGAACAAAGAAAATTCCCCTTTTGTTTGATTACAAAACCAAATGTGGAAAAAAAAAAAAAAAAAAAGGAGGGTCCACATGCCAAACTTGTATTTGTTTCAAATACTTAATTCTTAGTCATCCATATTAGACTTCAACTTCAACCAAAAGAAAAAAAGTCGCCATCTCACAAAAAAATAAAAAATAAAACAACAAAGCAGTCCACACGTTTTCTTCAGCATCAGTTGTTCAACATATTCACATTTCTAACAACCAACAAAACTTGCAGCCCAAGCAATAAAACCTACCGCTTAACCGGGTTCTGTAAAACAGACCGAACAGTTAACAGCTTCGTGATCATGCTGGAGGAATTCGTCATCTCTGTTTCATTGTGCTCTCCTTTCTATTTCTCTTCTCATCATGTCTCATGAGAAAAGAGATCGAGAAGGGAACACCGAAACAGAAGTAAAGCAGTATTTTCCGTCGAATGAGAAACACCAACAAATTGGACATTGGCCAGGCTGGAAGCCATGGTAGCTAAAGCATATGCAACGGCTCACTGGAACCAAACAAAATTTACACACTCACCTATCAATCTTAAATATCAAAGTTTCCCTTTCGGATAAGCTAATGAATGCGAAATTGGAATCCAATAATTATTCACAATAAAATAAAACCTTGGAATAATTAAACAAAAAAAGCTAGGCTTCTGCAACAATTAAGCATATATCCAAATGGATCCGTTGAGAAATGCTTATCTGGAATACATTTTTGCTCATAAGCATTTTTGCTAGAGGCAGTTTGTTAGAGACACGTCAAAATTTTCAATAAAATTTCAAGTGCTTCCTAGAGAAGCACTAGCACTTCCAAATGCCTTTACAATCTAGAAGCAGTATCATCTTTTTCTTTTGGTTGTCTAAAAGCGTTTTTAGTTACCGAAAAAGCACTTCAAAATCCCAAGATGTCATTTAACTTGATTTTTTCTTTAGAACTTGAGGATTAGACATCTAAAATCCATCAGTTCCCCTCTGTTTTTGTGGGTTGTATTTTGGCCTAACATTGAACACAAAACTGGACAACCAAAATGCATGTGGCAAACAGACACCATTAAAAATTACCCCTTTAATTTAGAGGGGGGTCAGAGGGAACATGAGGCATGTTATGGCCCTATCTACTACTTGGACCGCTCAGGAAAATCCAAATGTCAATCCAGTCCTTTTTTGAAACAAGATTCCCTTTGATGATTCTGGAAATAAAGATAAACATCAAGGCAAATAATTAATTTTGAAAAAGTAGCAGACACAATTATTTGAAATTTTCTACTTTTATTCTGGCTGTTCAATTCTTGTTTATTTCAGTACCACCACAATCATTACAGTTAATCATATTTTAGAACAATTTTAGAAAATCATTGATGCAGCAAATTGTTCTGTCCTAAGTCCTAAAGATATTTCAAACGAAAGAGATTTTGGAGAAGTGATTCTCTTCAAACGTCAAAGTGCATGAGAAAGCAACCTATATGCTATATAAAACTTATTCCAATCTATCCGCATACAGAAGAAAAGCATCAACAATACAAAACAGGCAGAATCTTAATCCAATAGTTTAAGCATAAAGCTAAATTCTGTTCTTATATGTTCCTGAATGCATGAGTACCACAAGAGAGAGAGAGAGAGAGAGAGAGAGAGAGAGAGAGAGAGGGAGGGAGGGATTAGGAATATAACTATATGTATTCATACGAGCACAGGACAAATATGTCGAAATCCAAGTTCCAGGAAGCTTGAAAGATAACTATATTTTCAACAACAATAAGCTTGCATCATAAGTTACAATCACTCAGTTAATGTTGATGCGTTGGTAAGAATTTCATTGAGATAGACTCATAGACAAAGTGGTTAAAAGCTTCCAACTGTGCTGTTTAGTTATCAAACACCAATGGACTAGAAAAAGGAGGAAGGCGCTAAAGAGACACTAGTGGTTTATGAATCGAACACCAAGCAAGTAATCAATCACAGGCCAATATTTCATAAATACAGCGCTTCAAAAGGCTAGAGCCTAGGTACCAGGATGAACTAGACAAAATTATCAAGAAAGATCAAGGAACATGCACCAATGTCTACAACATTTTTGTAGTCACAAACAGACTCTGTGATGGTTCAACAGAAAACATTAATCAGTAATTGCCAGACATAGATTATTCTACAAGCAATGAAATTTCAGGTTATCTTTCTCATCTGCATGAGAGCAACGTCTTATAACTGTAAGGACAAAATAACATTACTCTGTGATGGTTCAACAGAAAACATTATTTTTAACTACAGGGTTATTACTATGAATGGTTTTCGGGGAAAGAAGTACTTTCCTTGCGAGCATGCTGAAATTAGTGGTTCTGGCTGAATTGAAAGGTACATGTTGCCTCTATGAAAGCTATTACCGTCTCCGCAGAGGGCGCTGAAAAAACAGAATAGAGTTGATAAACCTTTTTTTATAAACAGTGTGTCTCAGATAAATAAATCAAAAACAGCCAGTCAGAGTTGATGAAACAAATTGTCCCTCCCAACAAATAACACAATCAATCACTTCACCTTCTCAATTCTACTAAACAAAGAAAAGAAAAGAGTATGGATCACAAAGGCACTTACTCTTGGTATGTTATCAGTTGCTTGTGGCCGTCTGGCAGACATTCCATCTGGATTTGGAACCAGCTCTGGACTGCCATGCTTATAAAATGCCTGTAAGGCTCTCCCAACAAATGGGCGAACTAAATTCACTTCCATGGCAGATAGATCCTTGACCTGCAAGTACAAATCAAATCTGCTCAAGAGCACCAATTAAAAGGGAAAAACAAAGTAAACACATATTAGAAATACTCAATGTTCAGATACAATATATATGATATGTGCCCATAGATATAATACCACCATCATGAATTCCATATTAAATGACATCAAAAAAGAGTTCCATATTATATAACAATGCATTCAAATTTGTTCCAACCGGTTCATCCAATTGCACCATAGATAAATGCACATACCATCACTGCAGAAGAGTGAGCCTCCTCGAATGATTCTAAGCTAGTCTCAACCTTATGAAACCTTACATCCCTTATGTCGTTAATAAGAGACCTCACCTATTAGAAATAACTACAGTGAGATCATTGCAAGTATGATTGATAGTTAAATAAAGGTTGAAAGAGTCCTGAACTCACCATATATATGTCAGGAATGTCGTCAGGTGCACTATCATAAAAAAGTTTCAGATGCCATCAACACACTTTTACAATGAAATATAGAATATGTACAATGTTTCACAACTTACTATTCAATAAGAAGGCTAGAGATTTCAACATAATGGAAAGGTAGAACTTGAAAAGCTGCCTGAGAATCGCGCTCTGCTTCCAAAATCCGAGTCAAATTTTCTATTCCCAAAACATAAGTTAAAGAAATGGAATGCGTTAGATTTCTGATAGCATACGACTAGAGAGTTCAACAAAATGGAAATGCATTTGAGTTCCAATTCCATGTTAAGTACTAAGTACTACCAAATTCAACAAATGAAAAGGTTCCAATTAAATACGTATATTTCAACATTCCATTACATACATAACTCAATCCGATCAACCTTAAGACTTGAGGCTCCAAGACCGAGACTATAACTTACGTAAATTCATATACTAAATTAAAAAATTCTCATGTCAATCTAACTTACGTCTAGCCTTGATCATCTCTTGATGTCATTTATTTTTCCTTCAACAATATTAACTGCTGATGCTAAGGCTCACAAGCAATTCCAACGAAAATACCCCACAACAGCAGCCAAAAGAAGCCACACAAATTTTGAACTATTTGCAATGACGAAGGCAGCACGGTAACCACCCAAATACATTCGTAATCAAAGCATAAAACTTTACTGGATATTCAAACAAATCAATCCTTTCAAGCACATTTCTTCGACATTCTTAGATATCGTGTTGCAAACACAGAACCAGAAATCAAACTAACGCCAAAGAAGCAGGACTCACCGACAGACATCCACTCTGGGGGCCGAATTGTGCATTTCCCTCTCTTCTTCATAGCAATCGCCAGCCACAACGGTACTTGGGTTGCCATTTGCGGGTAGAATGGACCAAAATCTCCCTGTAAATCCATAGTTAAAGTTACCCACCAGCATAAACCAGCTCAGTCTACCATACAATAACATGTAAAAAGTGAACAACTTACACAGAGCATGTTGAGAGGATCCATTCGCATATTGGGAACGATCTCTACCATTTCGTCTTCGGCCATAAACTCGACCTGCGATTTCAAAAATTCTAATTAAATTCACAGAAATGGTCGAAATTAAAACAAAACAACCACATTAAGCTTATAAAACAGATGAACACGCAGTGGTAGAGAGCTGAACCTCTTCGCTGGAAAAGATAGACAGGCTGGGATCGGTTTGGCCTGCCATCCCTTGAATAATCGAGTCCGGTGAAGAATTGAGAGTGATAGCGTTGCAACTTGAGCTCGAATTAAGTCAATTGGGGTCGGATATTTGGGGATGCAGAATGGAATGGCGCGGACGCTTGTACATAAATGGCGGTCCATAATTGGGGATTTATAAACCCTAACTTTGGTGGCGGGAAAATTTTGATTTTCATGAGACAATATTTAAACTTTGTTTTCTTTCATGGTCACATTTAAAAAAAAAAAAACGATAAATAATTAAGTATCTAGATATTGAATCTGAATTTTTGCCGGATCCTCTTTGTGAGGATCCTGAGAATTCGTCAATTCTGTTCGTTCATCGTACATCATGCGATCAGAAATTATTTTAAATATTTTTATTTAAAATTAAAAACAAACAGTACTTGACAAAAAAATGACCGTACGATATACTATGAACAGATACCATTCACGAATTCCCAGGATCTTTATCAAAATGATCCGGAGAGGAACCTGTTGGCTAGATATCATCAATATCTTGAAAGCTGACCATTTTAAAGTTTAGAATTTGAAAATAATTGTTTCAGCTAAAACCTGTGATGATAAAGGGATAACCCGTTAATTTCTTTTATTTCTTATACTTTGCTACAAAGTTTATGTATATAAATTGTAAATAATAAATTTAAAAGAAATGGATCGCTCCGGTGGTTAGACTTGACAGCTCAAAATTTTGGATTTAGCAGATTGGGCAGGCCCAAATCACTTCAAATGAAGCCTAGCTCAAAATTTTGGATTATGAAATTGCTCCTTTAGAAATTTTTTTTTTTAATAAACGATATTATCTACACTAAGAATGAGGCGGTAGGCTTAGCCTCACGATGGTTTAACAACAATGTGGTTTCAAATTCGCCTTTGGTGATAATCGAATCTAAGACTACTCATTTCAGATTTAAACATGGGAGTTGGTGAATTTCTTGTACAATGTCGTGAAGGAGTTTAAAATCTCAATATAGGCAGCACCAAGTTCAACAAAAGAAAAAGGGTTTAAAGGGTTTCACTCAAATATGCGTAATTTTAAAATTCTATTACAACATGACGTTCTTCAACTCGTACCCTAAGACCATGCACCAAAGACACGAAACTACAAGAAACCAGAACTCCAAAGTTTCAAACATGTGATCTAGACCGTCGTCGGATTTGGAGCTCATACCTATTGTCACAGGCTCGAAGCCTACATCTTTGGCCCTTCACTGCAGAGCATCCAATTCCCAACTAATCTATTCCGAACGGAAGCGATCGATCGAATGGAGCTAGCTTACAAGAGGAGGCCCGATAAGCTTCGAAGTTATCCCCAATGACGGATTTTTTTCATTGTTTGGAAGGTTTCACCTTCTCTATCGGGGCGCCTTCCGCCTCTCTTTCCCCCGTTACTGATGCCGCTACAGATGCTCCTATCAGGGTGATTCCTCCCATTGGGAAGAGAAGACAGGAGCACCCGGTCCTGTTTTTGGAGGTTCAATGGTCGGCTTCGGTCGGATAGATGAGTTGGGGTCGAGTTCCTTAGATACGTAATAACTAATTTTTTCATTGATGGATGGGAAGGTGTATAAAAGAGGAAAGGTAAAAGCGCTTATGGGGCATCCCGCCTCCCGAGAAGGTTGAAGGGATAGAGGAGGAACCTCTCTTTTGAGGAATAGGTTGGAAAAGCACTAGACCCTACATACTCCTAACATCTAACACCAAAACTAATATGTATCACTAAATTCAGGCATACTTAATATATGGACAAAACAAGTAAACATATATCTTCTTACGTTTAAAGTACTTCGTTGAAACTCATAAAAGTAAAGTACTTCATCCAACACACAACTTAATAAGTTTTACATTAAGTGCAATATGAATAATCCAAGTTCCAACTAGGTTAGTGCTTACCCATTTACAAAACGAGTAGGTGACTGTGACATGCTACAAGAAACAACATGTCAAAGCTGCACTAAAATGACCAGCAAACCAAACATCTGCACGCACGCCGCAGCAATAATTACATAAGCAACGTTAAAATATGACTTTAATCTTTAAAAAAATACATTAAGCATGACTTGTTAGTGAATTTTAAATTAAATAATTACATTAAATTATAAAACACAGGAAATATAAAACACCACGCATGCATTAAAAGATCTACATGTATATAATATACATGGCATTTGGCAAATTGGCATCTGCCCTACCGAAAAAACTCCGCATGCAAATACTAAATAGTCGTCACACTTGAAAATTTAATTATTTCATGCCTTACATTCTCAACACACTTGGAGTTCGGTTCCTTTACCTCCTCTACAAATTTAGGGTGTGTTTGTTGCACCGGACTAGCTCAGACTGAACTAGTTTCAGGGACTAAGCTAGACTGAATTGGCTTGGATTAAGCAAGATAAAAATTGTGAAGCGTTTAATGTAGTATCAGACTAACCAACAAACTAAAATATTATTGAAACCCAAAATTTTTGTTATCACTTATTTTATTCACTTTGTCCTTAAAAACTAAAATTGTGATGCTAGGCTGGCTACGCCGCCACTCTTTGTTTCTCGCGCCTCCTCTGATTTTCTCAGGAAAAAAATGGGAATTTTTCTATGGAATTGTTGTTGTTATCATTTTGCTTTTTTGTTTGGAATTTTCGGGGTTGGATTTGATATTTAGGCAGTGGGTGGAAGAGAAATTTATGGGAAGAAAAAAAAGAGTCGGGATGGGTGAAGGGGTGAAGCGGAGAGGTGCAAAGTGGAGTTGGTCTTAGCAATCCGCCTAAAATCGGGGGGTCTCTCTAAGACCTCCTAGTGAGGCATTTAGTCTAGGCGAGGCCCCCTTAGTCTCATTAACCTTAGTCCTTGCTGCCAACAAACACAAGATTTCACTAACTAATAATCATAGCCAGTCCAGTGAAACCTAGCGAGGCCAAACAAACACACCCTTAGTGGATTGCAAATGGATTTTTAAGAATAAGAAGTATTCAGATGGTTCTATAGCAAGGCATGAGGAGAGATTAGTTGTCAAAGGATTTAGTCAATCTCACAGATGTCTGAGGTTCCAATCAATGGTAAAACATTTAGGTCTGTAGTTAAGCTAACATATGTGAAATTGGTTTTAGCCTTAGCAGCTCACTTCAATTGGAACCTCAGACAATTACCGTACCAAAATTCTCGTATCAATTATCATACCAAACTTTTGGTATGGTGAAATTGATTACCATTACCGTGCCAAATTTTTGGTATACCAAATTTCGATATGCTAAATAGTTCAGTTGGTATGGTATGACAATGATAAATTACCACTTTTTAGACCACAATCTGATTTTTTTCATTCAAACCGATTCAAGGCCCATGCATTTTTTTCACTTTTTTGGGTTCATGCATTGCTCTTCTAGTTTATATTCAGAAGGGTGGGATTTTGAAGGCGGGTTTGGGGTGCTGTGTAGGGATGGGCAAATACCCATTGGTTATGGGTAACTGCGGTTACCCGCCTGTTTAAATTAAACGGTTACGGTTATGGGTAACCGTTTAGATAAATAAACAGTTATGGGTATAACCGTTTACTCGCGAAATTTAAATGGGCGGTTATGAGTATTAACCGCGATTATAAACGGGTAACCGTTTACCCATTTATTTTATATATGTAAAATTAACACAAATTATATTCTCTATCGGACAAAACTTAGATCAATGTTATTACTATAGTGCATGATTTCATGGTCCATTATATATATTATGTTAATACTTTACATTCCGAGTTAAATAACCAAAGAATACTGTCTTTCAACAGTTTTCGTAACCCAAGAATACCTAGCCAATTTTATATTACCTTCATTGTTAACAGTTAAAAATATCGTATGTAAACTATTATTTCAGTTATTGGAATGGTATAAGGACTTAAAAAATTAAAATGCGGAAATGTATGATGAATGTACCTATAATGGTGTTTAATTGTTTGAAAAAGAAAATTATGACAAATTTTTCTTTTTTAATTTTCAAGTTGTTAAAAAAACACGTAAACGGGTGAAAAATGAGTAAATGTTAAAAAAAGAAAGGATAAACGAATTAAAAATGATAAATGGGTAAACGGGTATTAAACGGTTACGGTTAAATGGGTACGCGATTATGGGTATGGTTAACCGTTTATAAATAGTTATGGGTATGAGTATAACCGTTTAGGCAATTACCCAACGGGTAAACGGTTATGCGGGTATGAGAATAAACGGTTATGGATAAATAACTGCGGTTACCCGCCCGCCATAACTGTTGCCCATCCCTGAGGAATTTACTTTTTTGGGTTCACATACTGCTCTGAGTGCTCTCCCAACTTATATTCAGAAGGGTGAGATTTTGAAGGTGGGTTTGGTGTGTTGTGGGGGATTTGGTATGTGGGTAGTGGTTGATTTAGGTGGGAGTGAGAGGCATCTTAAGGGTTTTTTATTTTTTTTATTTTTTTTTTAATATAAAAATATTGTATACATTATTTATTTATATATTTATATGTCGTGGTAATGATATTGAATACCAATACCCTACCAAAAAAATTCGGTTCGGTACAATACGTACCATTATCAATTAACACAAAAAGTTTGGCACAAAATCGATATGATATGGTTGGCACAGTAATTTAACAAAGAAATTCACCCCTACATTTAAATTGTTATGCGACACACAATCATAACTACTTTCATTCATTCTAAAACCAATATAAACTCATGCCCTTGGATGGAGAAAGTCTTAAATCTGAAGCCAAACCACCTCGTCCGGCTCAATTTCAAAAACTATTATGGCTGACCAATTTCTAATTTGAGACGCCTCACTAATACATTTTTTGACACCCCCAATCTCTCGAGAGATTAGGCCATCTCTAACCGAGTGCTGGCCAAAGGGCTCGTTTTAGCCCTCTGGCCCTCCATGACATTAATATTTTAATGAACAGTACAGGGCCATATTTGCCTTCATCTTCAACCGAGGGCCATAGGGCTTGTTTTAGCCCTATCACAAAAAACCGTCTCCAACCGAGGGCCAAACATAATTTATCATTTAAATTTAAAAACTACAACAACTTAAATTTAAAAAGGGTGAAAATTATGTGAGAAATAATGTAGGAATGACTTATAAGTATTTATAGGAAAAAAAAGGAAATTTTTAAAATTCATTAAAAAAAAATTTGGCCCAAAAAAAAAGAAAAAAAAAAGAAAAAAAGAATCCAGCAGTAACTAGTCGTTGGATTCAAAATTTTTCCTTCTATTTGTGTCGGTTAGAACCGACACTATTGCAATTCAAATTACTATTAGTGTCGGTTATAACCGACACTAATAGTAATTAATCCTGCCTAGCCGTTATAAATCACTATTAGTGTCGATTATAACCGACACTATTGAAATAATCTACATTATTCCTGTTGGTTATAACCGATAGGAAATCCGACATATTTGAAAAAATTCTGGCCAGCCTGGGGCTGGCTGGAAGTGGCCATCCCTTTGTCTTTTTCAGATTCCGTGGGGCCCTCTTAGATTCCAGAGCCCTCTGGCCTAACCCTCGGTTGGAGACGGTTTTCGGGCTATTTTCGGCCCTCTGGACTCTTCGGTTGGAGATGGCCTTAGAGCAAGTTCACCCTTGGTGGTTGCTCGGGGGACAGGCGAGAGGAAAGGGCCCGAGGCCCGGTGGATAGGCCTCCAGCGTTGGGCAGCCCGAGTGAGGGTGAGAGCCCGAGGGCCAGGCCCGTGGGGGATTGCCAGCCCTACAGCCCGAGTGGTGTGACGTCAGGCTGACGCCCGGGACAAGACCGGCACCATCATCGGGGCCGAGCTCTGGATCTTCCTCAAATTCGGCACCGACTGGGACTGTAATTGGGAAGGCAAAAGTCTCGGAATTGAAGGGATGGGCTTAGACGATGACGAAATTGTCGGCTTCCGGTACAAGACTTGTGCCGATTGACCCCGGTTCAGGGAGGACCGCGAGTATTCCGGAGTTGAAGCGACGAGTCATATTGAGTCGAGGTTTTGGGGTGTCCGCGGTGGGCTCGGTGAAGTCGTTGGTCCAGAAGACCTCGGCCTCGTTAAGCTCCTCGCCGTCGGCGGCGGATGAGGGCGGAGAGAAGGAGAAGAGGCCGAGCAGCCGATCCGACGACGACGATTGCTAGTTGCAGAAGCTGCTGGAATCCATGGTTAGGATTTCTTGGGGGAATAAAAAGGGGGAAAAGGAGGAGACTTTTGGGTTTCGATGCGGCGGAGGGACGCAGAGTTTTGTGGGAAATAGAAGAGATGAGAAGAGAAGAAAAGAGAAGGGCACCTGAAAATGTTGGGGGTGGGAGTTGCTTTCGGGGAAAAAAGGGATGCGGTGGGCGATGGTTTTTGGGAGTTTCGATTTTTGTTTTGTTGAGAGTCGCGTAGGCCTAAATCTTATCTTTGGATCTCTGTATTATTTAAAAAAAAAAAAACTAATATTTTATTACCTATTGCCAGGGGGAGGGCTCGAACGCTGGATATGCAAATGGCAATTACTGTTCATTAAGGGTAGTTACTGTTCACTAGGTGGATTGAATAGTGGATTGCCCGGAGGGAGAGCTCAAATGGTGGAGTTGCTCTTAGGGGTGTCTTACCTAAGAACCTGTTTGGGCCGTACCCATATACAAATGTGGATACCAAAATCCATGGACTTGGCTCACCAAGGCTCCACCTAATCCGCTAACAACCACCCACGTCTCGTGAGTCGTGACACACAGGAAAGAAAACCAGTGGGCCCTTAAGACCACATTAATAGACGAAACTACCCCTCATCCATTACGCATAATCCAAATGATGCGCCCAAGCATATTCCAAATTCCTAGACCAGAACCGTAATTCCGCCCGATAACGTGGGCCCAAGCAATTGGAATCCACAGACGCCACGCCCTTGGGCAACAAGAAAAGCCGCACTTAAATCAGACCCCAAAAACCCGAAAGGCCAAAACACAGTTTACAGTACGCTCTCTGTTGTGCCGATTTCGATAATATCCAGAAAATATGGGCAGGAAGTTCTTCGTCGGCGGCAACTGGAAATGCGTGAGTTCTCCGATTCGTTATCTCCTATGTTTTTTTTTCTTTCAATCTGTTTGGTTGCTAAGAAAATCAAAGAAATTCACGAAAATTAATCAGATTCCGATAATTTCTCAGCAACCAAACAGATCCTTGTTTTTTCGATTCCGATTTGTTTTATGCTCTGATTTCTTTCGAACCGAGTGATGATTTAGTTAAATCTGAACTGATTCTGAATCTCTGTGTAGAACGGAACCTTCGATGAGGTGAAGAAGATCGTGAACATACTCAATGAGGGAAAAGTTCCATCGCAAGATGTTGTGGGTGAGTTGATTGCTCCGATTATTTACTTCCGATTTCAATCTGATTTGTTTGCCTTTTTCTTCTTCAATCAACTGATGAGATTTACTGATCTGTGTGAGTTGTCAAACCGTTAATTTGTTCTGTGGTTTTTTCTGATTGCAGAGGTTGTGGTTAGCCCACCGTATGTGTTTCTTCCGGTGGTGAAGGGTTCATTGAGGCCCGAATTCCATGTCGCTGCACAGAACTGCTGGGTCAAGAAGGGTGGTGCCTTCACTGGTGAAGTCAGGTGTCTATATTTAGGATTTACTAGCTTTCGATTCGTTGCAGTGTTGACATCTGGATTTAACTCGGTGAATTGTAGGAATTGAGAATGTATATTGCTGATTTTTGTGTAGTTTTAACGATTTGATGATGTGCCTAGAAATTGATACTTTAATTAGAGATGTAATTATATTGCTGATAAGGAAATATCGGAGTAAGAGGCATCTGTTCTGATGTAAAAAAAAATTGAATACAATAGAACGAAGCATCAATCTGTGAAGATCGTTTGTTTACAAAACCCTTTTCACTTAGTTTTGACTTTCCGGAAATATTTTAGATGATGAGTGATGAATTAGTAGTGACAAATTCAACGAGCAATAGGCATATAAGCATGAATATTTTGAATGTGCATTATACATGTCTTGTCTATTGAATTTTTATTTTTCAGTTCGCATTTTACTCTGATTAAGTAAATTTAAAAGATTTGTTGTGTATATTCAGTGCTGAGATGCTAGTCAATCTCGAGGTTCCATGGGTCATTCTTGGTCATTCGGAAAGAAGATTGATTTTGGGTGAATCCAATGAGGTATGCTTCCCCTTCCCCTGTATTGTTAATCAATTTATCAGTAACCACTGCGTAATAGTTTCTCATATATCACACGCTTCGTTCAGTTTGTTGCGGATAAGGTTGCATACGCACTTTCTCAAGGTTTGAAGGTGATAGCTTGTGTCGGTGAGACCCTTGAGCAGCGAGAAGCTGGCACAACCGTGGAGGTTGTTGCCGCACAAACCAAGGCAATTGCAGGTACATAATGCATATCAGAACTCCGTTTTATTGGCCTACCGTTAGTTTGAAGAATATTTGTTGTGTTGCGACTTGTGAGTTGTGAGTCTGCTTAATTTTCTTTCTTTACTCATCTAAATGATGCTTTCTATTGCAGAGAAAGTGAAAGATTGGACCAATATCGTTTTGGCGTATGAGCCCGTGTGGGCCATTGGAACTGGGAAAGTGGCATCTCCAGCTCAGGCTCAGGAAGTAAGTGGTGCCTTTATCTGATTATCTGGATGTGGTTTTGTATATTAGCTTCAGTTTGAACTCGATGTTGTTTGTGTATGTTAGAGCAAGGGAAAAAAATGTTATTGGTAAAAAATAAAAATGGGCACAATTCGAGGAGATTGTGTAGCCTTCTTTGTCTTTAAGGTCTGATATAACTGAATTAAACGGTGCTTCAATGAGCAATTCTTTCTAAACTGTCACCAACCCACTTTTGTGGTTGGGATTTCCTGTGTCATATACTGATATTTTGCATATGTTATATGTATGCATTTGTGTATGTATATACATATTTCACCCTGTCTGTGTTTCACACAAATGTTTCTCCATACAACAGGTGCATTCTGAGTTGAGGAAATGGCTTCAAGCAAACGTCAGTTCTGAAGTTGCTGCATCAACCCGCATTATTTATGGAGGTATGTTTCACACCTCTACTGCATCATTTTGTTGTTTATCTGCCTGGACATCCCATCCTTTCCTCACTTACAACTCTGAATCAACTAAAATATATTTCTGTTGACTGGTGAGCTTTTCCCCCCCTCCAAGACGAATAATATTTATAGAACTAATAAAAGAGTCGGTGACTTTTAGAAAAGTTGTATAACTCTCCCAATAATGCAGCATTATGACAATTTGTATACATGTTTCTTTACCCTAGAGCATGGACTTTTAAGTCTCCATTCTGCTTATATACAACAATGGATGCTTATTAAAACATAGTTTACTATGACTGACTTGGGTGAAAGATTGAAATTCGAAAGGGGTTAGAGGGTAGGATTAATCTGTTGTATGGATGGAAGCTATCATGTGCCAAAGTCATTTTGAGTTATAAACATATTTGTTCTCTTGCGAAGAATTCATTGTCTTTGTGTTTGATTTAAGGAGTCCACTCAGTTATCATGGCTTTCTGTTGACTAAAACGCAGTGTTCTCCATATGGGAAAGATAAGGAGTCCACTTATCTTTCTCTGTTCCCTTTCACAACACTTGGCTGAATCGAATAATTTTTTCAGGGTCTGTGAATGGTGCAAACAGCAAAGAGCTGGCTGGTCAGCCTGATATTGACGGATTTTTGGTTGGTGGAGCTTCTCTAAAGGTAATGTTCATTCGCAATGCATACTAAATACGCATGCTATGTTTCGTTAGTAAAATAAAAGCTTTCTTATCACCGAGTTTATCGACATTTGTGATTCTGTTGTGCTTTTTGTCTCCAGCCTGAGTTCATCGACATCATCAAGTCAGCGGAGGTGAAGAAGTGTGCCTAAAGACTGAAGAGTTGGACCTGATGAGAGTAGTGTGACTGTTAAATCTCTTGTCTGGGAGGTAGCGAATCTTTTCCCGTACAATTTTACAGATACTCGTATGAGGAAATAATTATGCTCTTTTTTGTTCAGCAGAATCAGCACCTAGATATGGGTTTTTTCCTGTATTAATAAGTATTCTCAAGTGTTAATGCTTTTAATTCAAGTGTTTTCGCTCTCAAGATCCAAATTTTCCAGTTTATTTGATCAAAGAAAATTGAAATTATTGTAGCTCGAGTGATTTGTGGCAGCGCTGCGCTCGCATAGTCAGAGTGATTTCTGCACGTTCTTTTTGTCCCATGCACAACAAACAAACAGTAGTAGAAAACATGTGTGCGGAAATTATTTCTCTAGTGGGCTAGAAAAGAAGCACCGCTTTAAATCTCTAGTGGGCGCTAACATAAAGAATGTGGAATGGGCTTCACGGAGTGGAGGCACCTTTTTTTTTTTTTTTTTTTTTTTTTTTTTTTTTTGGCCAACAAACTCCATAGCAAACCAAACAAGAGAAACCAGTACACTGAAAGCCTACCCCGAGGCAAGCAAACAAGGCAGACTAGCCAATGAAAAAAAACCAGTGCCAGGGGATACTAAGAAAGACACTTTTACTAAGTAAAAGAGTCACCCCAAAACACCAAACCCAACCTAATGAGGGCATGGGAGGCCATCATTCCTCAGAACATGAACTAACGAAGATGGGGGATTAATCTCCCACACAACATCGCACATCTCCGTAAAGTCAGCTGATGCAAGAGCATCGGCGGCCAAGTTAGCTGATCTTGGAACCCAAGACCAGCGACAGTCCTGGAAAGTCCTACTCAGCCGGATAACCATAGCTAAAACAGGAAAAGCATCCCAGCTGCCATTTTCGATAGAGCTCCTAAGAGCAGAGATAGAAGAGAGAGAGTCCGACTCCAAAATTATAGAATTTAAGCCCAAAGAAATACTCAGCTCACAACCCTTGAGAATTGCCATTGCCTCCGCGACCGCAACACTCGGAGCTCGAATGGGGTGTCTCGCACCAGCTACAAACCGGCCCAAATCATCCCTTATGACGATTCCCACAAACCCCTTCTTTGTCCCCCTTGCCCAGCTAGCATCGACGTTTACCTTAGAGAACAGAGGAGAAGGAGGGCACCAAGTAGTGTGCTGAACACCCGCCACCCCATCCCGAATGGTAGTAGGAATCGAGACACTAGTAGCCCATAAGAATGACTCCATCGCCGAGGAAATGGCAAAGAGAACCTGTGATGGATTGATAGGAGTCAGATTGAACACAAAGTCACATCTTGCCTTCCAGATATACCAACAAGTGAATGCAATATAAGTTTGGAACCACTGGCGATTAGATGGAGGACCCTGAAATGACAAAACAACATCTTGAAACCAATTAACCCAAGAAGTGATAGAAGCGGTATTAACTTTATATGAGAGCACTCCTCCAAACCACACAGTACACACCCAAGAACATTGAAGAAGCAAATGTTCAATCGATTCGTCATGACTGAGGCAAATAGGACATGTTGGGGAAGGGGAGGACCTTCTTCTATGAAGAATGGCTCGGGTAGGAACACAGTTGTGCATCGTGAGCCAAAGGAAGTGTCAAATCTTTGGAGGCACTTTAATCCGCCAAATGCACTTCCACACCTCCATCGGGACCGCACGGGCACGAGGTAGACGGGGGTCCATCGCATCGATAGAATTAGATTGACACGATTTGTACCCGGATTTGACCGAATAAATTCCATTCTTATTCTTGGCCCAAACCAAACGATCCTTTCGGCTAGGATCACCAATAGGCAAGCAATGGATATCCTCCAGAACCTCCGAAGAGAGAAAAGGACGAAGAAACTCCGTATCCCACTGATGAGAGGAAGAATCAATTAAAGAGCTCACTCTGAGGTTGGGTGTGACTCTCACATCCCCCCTCGGAATTGGGTGACCCGACGGCAAAGTAGGCATCCACTTATCAATCCACACCCTCACATCCTCCCCCGACATGATTTGCCAATGAGTCCCGCTAATCAATAAATCCCTTCCGGAGAGAAGACTACTCCACGCCCACGAGGCCCTCGCACCTTTCTTAGCATCCCAGAAAGCGCAATGGGGAAAGTATCGAGCCTTAATAACGCGAGCCCATAAAGAGTCCGGCTCCGTCACAAGGCGCCAACATTGTTTAGCTAAAAGAGCATCATTAAAGTCTTGGAAGTTCCGGAACCCCAGGCCCCCCAAATCTTTAGGGAGACCCAAAACCTCTTTAGCCACCCAATGGGTTTTGTTCACCTCCCCCTTGCAACCCCACCAAAACTTGGCAACTAGGGCATCCAATTCTTGACAAACAGTAGTAGGGAACTTAAATAAACTCATTGGATACGCGGGAATAGCCTGGATCACAGCCTTAATAAGAACTTCCTTCCCCGCCCTAGACAAAGAACTCTGCATCCATCCATGAAGCTTTCCCATAATCTTCCCTTTTACATAGGCCAAACCACGCCTCTTGGACCGACCCCATATAGCCGGCACCCCCAAATAGGTTCCCGGATCATCCACCACTGTCATACCGAGCAGGATGCCCAACACAATCGCCCTAGCCTTCGGAACGTTTACCCCAAAGAAGACACTAGATTTATGGACATTAACCTTTTGGCCTGAAGCATCGCAATACCTATTAATTAAGGAGATTAGGTTCCTGCAATTTTCCTCATCTGCCTTCAAAAAAAGAAGAGTATCATCCGCAAAAAACAAATGGGAAATTAAGGGCCCAGAACGATCAACCCGAATCCCTTTTAAATTCTCAGTGTCCACTGCCTCCTGGATTAATCGAGAAAAAACCTCCCCTACCAAAATAAAAAGGTACGGGGATAAGGGGTCTCCCTGCCGCAAACCTCTCGTAGGATTAAATTTGGTACCGGGTTGTCCATTGAGTAACACAGAGAATCGAACAGAAGATACACATCCCAAAATAATGTTCCTCCACAAGCTGCAAAAACCCAACCGCTCCATAACTGCATCTAGGAAATCCCATTCCACCCTATCATACGCTTTCTGCATATCAAGTTTTATTCCCATTTCAAAATTCCTTTTCGTAGTCCTTCCTTTCAGAAAGTGGAATAATTCATGGGCGATCCCAATATTATCTTGAATGTTTCTACCCGCCACAAAGGCATTCTGAGAAGGTGATATAATCATCGGGAGGAGAACCTTTAATCTATTAGCCAAGACCTTCGACAAAATCTTGTAAGCAAAATTGCAAAGACTAATAGGTCTAAACTGCGAAACCATCTCCGGGTGTGGGACTTTTGGGATTAAGACAAGATGGGTATCATTAATAAGATTGGGATTATTGCTGCCCTGCATAAGATCATTCATCAAATCAGTCACGTCATTCTTCACACACTCCCAAAAGGACTGGTAGAACACTCCGGGAAAGCCATCTGGCCCCGGGGCCTTTAAACCCCCCATATTAGTTGCTGCCTCCTTTATCTCATCCATCGAAACCTGCTGCAGAAGAGACTCATTCATCAGGTCCGAGACACAAGGGTTAAGGCAGTCTAAGAGATTCCCCCACTCACGCGCGCCATCCGAGTTGAAAGTGAGAATAAAATGGTCTTCCATCATTTTCCTCACATGTCTAGGATTCTCAACCCATTCATCATTTTCATCTTTAAGTTTTACAATTTTGTTCCTCCTACGACGCTTTAAAGTAGCTTGATGAAAAAAATGTGTATTAGCGTCCCCCTCACGGAGCCACTTGATACGAGAGCGTTGTAGCCAGAAGCTCTCCTCCTGGGCCCAAAGCTCATCCACTTCTTTCGATTTCAGCTTTATAGCCTCCATATTCTGACCCCAACTCTTCTGCAAAATCCCCAATTCATCCATGAGATGCTTGATCTGATGCCTTCTGTTATGATATTTATTTCTGCTCCAACTCGAGAGCTTGGCCCGGCAATCCACAATTTTAGAGTTCCACCGCTTGTAGGTGTCTTCATCAGCAAGCCGATCCCAGCAGCTTTGGATTACATCATGACAGTCCTCATCCTTCGCCCAAAACGCTTCAAACTTAAACATTTTCTTTCCTTTGACTTCATTAAGCTGAGCTTGAAAGATCAGGGGGTTGTGGTCAGAGCCCAACACCAATTCATGAGTAACAGAGGAAGCGGGCCAACAGTCCTGCCAAAAATTATTAATTAAAATCCAATCCAGTCTTTCTTCGACTAACACCCCACCCCGCATGCCTCTCCAGGTGAACTTAGGTCCATGGAACCCCAGGTCCATTAACTGAGCATTATTCATGAAATTCTCTAAGTATCGATCCCGGTTATACAACACCTCCGCTCCTCCAGCCTTCTCGAAATCCCATAAGAATTCGTTAAAATCCCCACCACAAATCCAAGGAATGTCCGCCGGTGTAAATTTATTCTGCATCCAATTCCAAAAAACCACCTTTTCTCCCCTGTGGGGGGTTCCATAAACACCTGAAAATCTACACCACTGCTGACTCCCCACCTCATGAAAGATAGCATCAATTATATTTTTAGAAGAGTACATAATACGGACTACAATAGAGTTATCCCACCATAAACTAAGCCCCCCTGCCTTGCCAATAGGAGCAACATTGAAGCCGTTCCCAAACCCCATCCGCCGTCTTACACCATCGATTCTATGATCACGCATTTTGGTCTCCGCTAAGAAGATCATAGAGGGTCTTTTATTGCGAATAAGTCCATGAAGGACTCGAACTGTTGTGTCCGACCCAAGCCCACAACAGTTCCAGAATAAGGCTCTCATGGTCCAAGTACGGCTGTAGAGGGCCAGCCGCCACCACCCATGATAACACACCCGCCGAGCTCAGCCAACTCCTCACCACCTTTCACCTCCGACGCCCCCCCTGGATTGCTGATCATCAAAGCCTTGTGCATTTGTTCCTCGGTCACCACTCCCTCACCGTTGCCGTCCACTAGACTCTTCCATTTCTTCCCACTTCCCTTAAAACCATCTCTCAGTTCCCGATTGCTGGTCCCTTCTTCACCCCCTCTACCCTTCTTGGTTGGAGATTGGATCAACTCCAACCTCAGAGGTTCCACACTTCTCTTTAAGTGTCCTCCTGCTCTTGCTGACCACCTATTCTGTGCCCACAGAACACCACCCGCAACCCCCGGACCTCCCCCCATACCAGCCACACCAAACAAAGATGGTGGTCTGATACCAAACCCGCTGAAGGACATCATAGCTCTGCCTTCGTCAAGATGTTGCACCACCGTTGCTGGTAAGGGTGGGAACTCGCCGACTCCCATTAACCCAGGAACTGCACCACCAACAGCTGATGCCTTGTCATTGAGCTTCCTATTCATCCTCCTCCATTTTTTCTTCTCTCCGTCGAGTCCGCCATCCCATGCATCCCGCATCTGCATTCCATTTCTCCCCAAAAAGGAGTTTTATGATTTCATACTGATGGCCCATGAGGTTAGGCTGCATCTATGAGTTACACGTTTAAATATCTGAGTTTTAACGAAACATTTATGGTACTGTTTACTTTTAACGAAAATGATATTTTTATTTTAAAAAATCATTCTTGGTACTATCCACTTACAACACATTTTTGTCAATTTGATCAAAACTCAAAGTTTTCAAGTTTTTTTCATTAGTTTTTCTTTTAAGTAAGGGTAAATCATTTAACCTAACGGAATCTGACAGCTCTTGTTAAAATATGTAATTACTGATTGGCTCGTGTTCAAGGCTGCATATTGTCATTTTGGATTACTGATAGGCTCGTGTCCAATCACAGTTTTACACGAGCGTAGAAATAACTCACGTAATTTGCGGGTAAGTAAGAGTGGGTGCTTCCACTAAAAGGAGCCAAGTAATTTTGTCTCATGTTTTGTCTATGTAAGAGTGACGTCCTCGAATCGATTTAGATTTTAGTGATCCTATCCTCTTTACGTTTCTTGTTTGCAGTCAAATCCTTGAAATTGCTAGTCCTTTTTATCTTGCGAGTCCAAAAGGACCACTTTCTATGAGAGGATTTTATTCGTGTGGTGCCCCCGAATTTCTCTATACAGATTTTGGAGTTGACTTATGGCGCATATGACACTGAAACATTTCCTCTTCTCTGCCACTTGCTGTGACTTTTGTAATGAGCTTTCACAACTTCCCATACCTTCCAAAGATATTACTCATACAATGCATGAATGTTGTAATTACAATGAAATGAAATAAATGCTAGACTACACTCGTATGCGTGACTATGAACAGTTAATGCATACAAGTCTAAATCAAAGCTCAATATAATCCACTGCCATTGTTGCACTGAGTTATGCGTGATAGTTGAGCTTAAAATCTGTTAAAAAGAGAAGATTCTCGGTTGTACTCAAATATATGTTTTCCTTTATGATCAAGTGATAAATATTATCGAAAGAGTCTGATTGATGTAACTAGCAAAAATAATAATGAATCATTCCACTTTGAGGAGCCTAAGATTTTCCTTTCATGTTGAATTCAGATCCTTGAATTGCTTTAGTAGGCCGATACTTTATCTTGCGAGTCCAAAGGGATCACTTTCAATTAGGGATTCATGTTTTATATTGACTAACGGTGGATATGACACTGAAACATTTGTGACCTTTTTAATGACCTTTCACAAGATCCAATATCTTGCAAAGATATTATTCATACAATGCATGCATGGATGTTGTGATTACAATGAAATAAAAATGAATGTTAAGCTCGGTCGTTTACGTTCAGAATGCGATCGTGAATCGTTAATACCAATTATTTTGGCCATATGACCAAACTACGCGCATTATGAGACCAAACTACGCATTGGGGAACTAAGTCTGTCGTATCCTCGATTGCATGTAAAAAAATTCAGCTTACGATGAATCGATGAGGTAGTTGGCATCGTTGACTTATACTTTCTTGGTCAAGCATGACGGTCGCCCAGAGTCATTTCTCTCGTGAGTTGCTGTCGTTGCTCTTATTCTAAATGTGACCCCTATTTTACGTGCCTATGGCCTATCCTTTAATAATATTTATTTTTCCATATAATATTTTGGATCAAAAATTTGATTAGGGGAGTTAGCTGAGCACAAGATTAATTAAAATTAAATATTAGCCTGAGGTGAAGGATTACCAAACATACAGACTTTAATCAATATCTAATCACCATTATATTTTATAAATTAAATCACAATATTTAACATATCTTTTGCACCCTTTGGAAAGTCAAAACTTTAAGCTGAGGCTGAAGAAAAAGTCAAACAATGACTCATTTTCTTGGCCTTTTTTTCTACGTAAAAATTCATCCATTTCACACAATGTAACGGTCTCAACTACTATTTTTTTCCTTTATTTGGCTCAAATTCTTCATCAATCGAATATTTGCTTCGAAAATGTTAAATTTTCTGTAATATTTTTTTTTTACTGACATGGAAAAATCAAGTTATTTATTTTCAGTGACTCGAGGTAAAAGGGTAGAAGAATACATAGAAAGAGACTTTATGAAAAGACATAGAGTACTTGCAGTTGCAGTTAGCGGAAGACTTGACGGAAAACTGATCTCTATCGTTCTAGAATCATACAAGCACCCTATTTAGTGAGATAAAGTTTCGTTGTTGTTCTTGACATTGTTTATAGTTTTTTTTATAGAATAATTTGATCTGGCTGAATATTTTGATTTATTAAATTTTCTGACAGCCTAATATTTTGACCCCATAGAAAAATCAAAACAAATATTTGACTGTCTATTTCTAATTTTTCTATTTTCTACCCACTTGTTCTGTCCGTACGAAATCGGGACTTTTATGGCCGTTCATCATTTTCTATTTAACTTGTACACCAATTAAATTCAAAGAATATTTTAGTTTTTATGGTCATTTTCATGCATTTTCTGTTAATAAAAACGGTATATTTGCCACTTAATACTACGGTCTAGTAGTATTCCTCTTCACTTGTAAGTGAGAGGTTTTAAGTTCGATTATTGCCAAATGTGAATTTGAACCACATTATTGCTAATCCATTGTGAGGCTAAACCCACCACTACCCCTTTGCGTAGATAATATCGTTTGCTAAAAAAAAAAAAGGTAGATTTTGTTTTAAGAATTTTTTAAAAGTTTGGGTGCCAACAATGTGCTCAAAATACGGGTATATACGCCATGCTGTGCGCCATCATTATACAAGTGAAAAAAACACTTGAAAATAAATTTTTTTTCTCCACTTATATATGAAGACTTCGAGCACATTGAAAATTTTCGCAAAAGGAGCCTACCAACAATTAAGATACAATTTCTAGAATGAGGATCCTCTTCAAATCTTGTTTATGAGGATCCCAATGATCCTCCAATCACCTACGTTTATCGTACATCATGCGGTCAATTTTCGTTATGTACTATTTATATTCAATTTTAAATAAAAAAATTTATAATAATTTATGACCGTATGATATACGATAAACGAACATAATTAGAGAATTATTAGAATTCTCACGAATAAGATTAGATGAGAATCCTCATTCCAATTTCTATTCCAAAAGGGGGCCGCTGTGACTGACGCATTGGCTGATGAGAGAAGCCCACTAAAGCAGCGACAAGAAGTCAAGTATGAGGTTAAATTATTAATTAATCAATATAATTGCACTCAAACCTCTGAAAAGGAAGACATTTGTTGTATTATTTATTGTGTTATGATGATTAATTAGCTACAGCTACTAAGGCCATCTCCAACCGAAGGGTCAAGAGGGCCAGAGGGTTGAAAATGGTCCTAAAACCGTCTCCAACCGAAGGCTAGGCCAGAGGGCTCTGGAATCTGGGAGGGCCCCACGGAATCGGAGAGGGCTGGAGGGCTGGCTGCTTTTGGCCAGCCAGCCAGCCCGGGGCTGGCTCTTTTTTTTTTAATGTTTGTTATTTCTGTCGGTTATAACCGACAGAAATAACAATTTGAATTTAAAACTTCCAACGGCTAGTGAGCCACTAGCCGTTGCTTCACCTTTTTTTTTTTTTTTTTTATTTTAATTTTTTATGAATTTAAACCTTTTTTTTTCTTTTTTTTTCTATAACTTCTATTTTACAAAATTTGTTTCAATTTTTTTTCTATAACTTCTATTTAAATTGTAGCTTTAAAATAATAAATTATGTTTGGCTCTATGACCCTTTGGCCCTCGGTTGGAGACGGTTTTTTGTGACAGGGCTAAAACGAGCCCTCTGGCCCTCGGTTGGAGACGAAGGCAAATATGGCCCTGTACTGTTCATTAAAATATTAATATCTTGGAGAATCTTGGAGGGCCAGAGGGCTCAAACGAGCCCTCTGGCCAACCATCGGTTGGAGATCGCCTAAACGTTTAGGAATATCATTCTTTTCCTTCCTAATCTCTCTCTAGTCTTTTCTTCTCTATTTTTTTAATTTAAAACAATTACGATTAAGCTATAAATTTTTTTTATATAGAGAAAAAGATAAAAAAAAGTGAGAGAAAAGGGGAGGAAAAAGAATGGTAATAGATAGGGATGGCAACGGGACGGACTGGGTTTGAATGTGTCATCCCCATAACCGAACCTGTTTGTTTTTTCCATACCCGAAACCGTAAAAAACCCGAACGGGTATTCCCCGTAACTAAATCCGTTGGGTAACGGCTTCCCATTATGAATTTATAATATTTCTTTCTTATGAACTATTAAGAGTTTGAATACCTTTGATTTCATTCCGTAACCAATCTTGAGCAAGAGTCCTATACGTGAGAGATTGCAAAGATAATATTCTAAGATAATGACTAAGTATATTGCACTATGGACTCTTGTCTAACAGAGTTTCAATGTTTTTCTTTTCTTTTCTTTTTCTTCTTTTTCCAATTAAGGTACGGGTAGATGCATGCCTATTGATGAAGACAATGATATTTCAACTCCAAAGAAGAGAAGGAAGAAAATAATGGTATTTCAACCCCAAAGAAGAATAATTTGAAGAAAACATACCTATTGATGGATTCAGAAACTTGGAGATAGGTTGAAGGCTTGAAGCAATATTTGCTACTGCTTATTTGTAAAATAATACAAATAGGTTTTTCTTCCCAAAATTGAAGTATCGAACCATCTTTTATGACCTTTGAGTTCTTCCAAATTCCATGATTGATTGAAAGCATTTATGACACGTTTACGTAAGGGTAATCAGAATAAAGAAAGGGAATTGAATTCCGATTACTGAGTATTCCGGTGTTTACTAAATATTAAGGAATCAAAAAAGTGGTGGAGCCCATACGAAACAAGGAATTCAATTCCTGAAATTGAAGGAACGAGATTCTCTAGTTTTGTGAGGTATTTGAATTCCCTGAGGGTAATGGAATTGGGAATGCATCTTTTATTCCTATTATGCCCTCACTTGTTTCTTATTATCCCAACATTGCCCTACAATTGACACTCATTATGTCATCTTTTAATGAATAAATAAAACATATTTATATATTTTTACATAGATAATTTTATTATATAAATTTAATTTAATTAATTAGAATGAAAATAATTTATTTATGTAAGGGAAATTTAGTAATTAACCTAGTTTTCATTTCGATTGAGGTAAATTAGTAAACAATTTATATGGACTCAACATCATTCTTGCTGTGAGATCCCACATCGCCCAGGGGAGTGATCCTTATATGTATATTCTCATCCCTACCTAGCACGAGGCCTTTTGGGAGCTCACTGGCTTCGGGTTCCATGGGAACTCCGAAGTTAAGCGAGTAGCGCACGAGAGCACTCCCATGATGGGTGACCCACTGGGAAGTTCTCGTGTGAGTTCCCAGAAACAAAACCGTGAGGGTGTGGTAGGGGCCCAAAGCGGACAATATCGTGCTACGGTGGTGGAGCGGGCCCGGGATGTGGTGGACCCCGGGTCGGGATGTGACAATTTGGTATCAGAGCCTAACCCTGGCCGTGGTGTGCCGACGAGGACGTCGGGCCCCTAAGGGGGGTGGTTTGTGAGATCCCACATCGCCTAGGGGAGTGATCCTTATATGTATATTCCCATCCCTACCTAGCACGAGGTCTTTTGGGAGCTCACTGGCTTCGGGTTCCATGGGAACTCCGAAGTTAAGCGAGTAGCGCACGAGAGCACTCCCATGATGGGTGACCCACTGGGAAGTTCTCATGTGAGTTCCCCAGAAACAAAACCGTGAGGGCGTGGTGGACCCCGGGTCGGGATGTGACACTTGCCATCTTTTAATAAAAATTTATTTATATATGTTTATATAGATGAATTAATTAGTATGAAAATAATTTATTTATGTAAGGCAATATAGTAACCAGCCTAGTTTTCATTCTGATTGAAGTGAATTAGTAAACAACTTATATGGACTCAACATCATTCCTACTCCGATTCCAGACAATTTTAGTAAACAACTTCAACATGAATCTGATTCTGATTCCACCTCATTTCAATTCCTCCTCAATCCAATTCCTCCTCTTAATTTGATTACGGATTAGTAAACGCGCCTTTAATTTTTTAGAATAAAGTTAGAGACCTTTGAAGTGCTCAAGACCTTTGGAGTCTCCCAGAATCCCTCAATTGATGGAGTATTAAAGTTGCTGGAGAAAAAAAAAAATAGAGATTTCATTCTTGTATAATAAAAAAAAAAATTTATATTTTTTATTAAAGAATGAAAACGGGGCAGGTTCGGGTACGGGTTCGAAGCGGATACCCCTATAACCATAACCGAACCTGAAACCAAACAATTTACCCAACGGTTACCCATAATCGTAAAAAACCCGAAATTTAATCTCTGAAACCAAACTATTCGGGTCGGTTAACTGCGGGGATCGGATTTCAAGGATTAAATTGCCATCCCTAGTAATAGAATGAGAGATAATTCTACTCCAACATTTTAAGGTAAAAATAACTACTCTTCGTTTATAAAAAGCCATTCATATTTGTTCCCGAATCACAGTAAAACTAGAGAAGTTTTATGCACGCTTGCCATATGTGGATATTTAAGGAGAAACAATTCATTTCCTCTAGAAACTAAATATTTTCTATCGCGAAATCTCGCATGGAATCGCTTTAAGTGTAAATATCTTTTTTCGTGAAGAATACGAATCTCACGTAAAAACTGACAACATGAATTACAATATAGAATGAATGGTTCTACGTACTATTTAATATACAAAAGTTGTTTATGGTAAAATCTCATACATTTGAGGTGTTGTAACTGATGTTTAAGGAAAATACCAAAGTATTTAGTAGTGAGCCGATGATCCATCTGTTAGAAATAACTCTCATGGCTAATCATTATCATGAACAACATTAAACCAACATTAAACCCGTAACTTGAGTGAGAGTTGGCTTCCGTTTCACCTTTTACAGGAATTACATGGAGAGCTGCAGCCATGCAGAGCTGTCACACGCACCAATGAGAGAGAGAGAGAGAGAGAGAGAGAGAGAGAGAGAGAGAGAGAGTGAGATGCAGAGAGCAGCACGTAATTTGGATAAGCCCCATCGAACACTCTTCTCTTTTACCATTTTCCAATCCACCAACGTGCTGCGTGCAGAAAAAGAAAACACCAAAAGAAACGCTCAAGTGGGGGATGGCAAGTCAAACCTGTCACACTTTTGTCCCTCCCGAATGTCGAATAAAAGAACTTTCCCAGCAACCAAACACCCCCACATATACATCAAAAATCTTCCATGTTCAAAGCACACAGCTTTTCTTTGATTTCTTCAATATTTTCCACTATTCAATTGATGAGTTATTTCGTGCTCTTGACAGCTACGTGTTTGTGAAAAAGCCTAGCCGAGAGAGAGAGAGAGAGCGTTCACACTGATTGGTGAGACCATCATATTTGATTCACGGTCTTCTGCTTTTGCTTGCGCTTTGCAACTTGTTTGCAAACTTGGGTTTCTATTTTTTCCTCCTCTTCTGGCAGTTGGGTCTCGAAAGACCCGTTCTTGGGACGTTTTCTGGTGATGGGTTCTTGCTTAAGTTCTAGAATTAAAGCTGACAGCCCCCATCACAATGGTAATTAAGTTTCCTCAAGTTTAAGATTCATCATTTAGTTTCTGATTAACTCTGTTAATTAAAAGTTTGGAACTTTGATCAAAGTTGGTTGTGTTTGATTAATGCAACATGCAGTTTTGGAGTTTATAGCAGCTATAGTTAGCTTGCTTTTTTTTCTTTTTTTTGGCTGAAATACTTGATTTTTGTTTGGGAATTTTGTTCTGATGCTCTTCTGATGAGTCCTGCTTCTTGGTTTATGCGACTTTTACTGCTCTGGTTAAAGATATTGAAACTTCAAGGAGAAACTTGAAATTTAGTTGTAATTAATGATGAACTTCGTAATTTTCCAGTTTTTTTCTGTTTAAATTTCCTCAAATGGAAAAGCTTGCCTTCCATTTCTTTTGCTATATTAGAGGATTATCAAAGGTTAGACCTTTTGAAACCACAACCTTTTATGTTCGTTACGATCAAGTTCAACTCAGATGTTCGTGGACTTGCTGGTTTTTATTACACCATTTTGTTGTTTTGGTTTGGATTATTTTCTCTAGAATTTAATGGAGCTCGTATATTTTTCCCGTCAATTGGGGAATGGGGGTCTAGAGGTTTTGAAGCAAGACCTCTTGGAACCGAACCTCGAGCACCATGTTAGATTACCATAGTACTTTATAAGCTGTGGCATCATCCGAAGCTAACCATTTTGTTGTTGAAAGTCAATCGATGCCAAATTTGAGATTTAAGCTTTTGAATTATATACAGGAGCAACTAACTTAGCCTTACTCTTTTATATTTGTGATGTTATAGATTCTTTTAAGAACTTATATATGATGACTGAATGTTGAGCATTATATGGTATTTAAATGTGTAGGATTACAATCAAATAGCAAGGTGTCGTCTGTCTCAGTGACTTCAACTCCTCGGACAGAGGGCGAGATCTTGCAATCCTCCAATTTGAAGAGCTTCGCCTTTAATGAACTGAAAACTGCCACCAGGAACTTCCGTCCTGATAGTATGGTGGGTGAAGGTGGTTTCGGCTCTGTTTATAAGGGGTGGGTTGATGAGAATTCATTAACAGCTGCCAGGCCCGGTACTGGCATGGTTATTGCTGTGAAAAGGCTTAACCAAGAAGGTCTCCAGGGTCACAAAGAATGGTTGGTGAGTATCACTTCTGTCCTTCTTTTGCTTACAGGCACTTTCCGAATATCTTATTGATTTATTTTTGGTGCAATCAAATATTTGAAAATCTAATATGCATTGATCATCAATTTCTCAAAGTCCCCCCCCCCCCCCCCCCCATAGAGGAATAGATGTGTTTAGGTCGAAAGGCTAATATATTTAACCAATCTTAATGAATCTTCTTCCGTTATAGTTGTTGTATGTATATAACGTTACACGTAATATTTTCACAGAATAATTTATTAACTTTGTGGAGCCTCTTGAACTATAGACGGAAATCAACTACCTTGGGCAGCTGCATCACGAAAATCTTGTAAGGTTGATTGGTTACTGCTTAGAGGATGACCACCGTCTTTTGGTGTATGAATTTATGCCTCGCGGAAGCTTGGATAACCATCTATTTAGAAGTGAGTTATGAACTTCCTTCACTCTTTAGCCTTTTGATCTATTAAAGTAAGACATTGTTAATAATATAAAATATTTCAGTATGAACTATGTAAGTATAATTTAGTGACTTAAAAATGTTATTGGTGGAACAGGGGCGTCTTACTTTCAACCACTTTCCTGGAACCTTCGAATGAAGATTGCTTTCGGTGCTGCTAAGGGCCTAGCATTTCTTCACAGTGATGAGGCAAAAGTGATATATCGGGACTTCAAAACTGCTAATATCCTGCTGGATTCGGTAACTGAAACTTTTAGTTGTTGAGTTTTATTGCTTCTAGAAGAATTCTGGTACGACTTTCTCACACAGTTTTAATTGAAAAACAACAGACCTACGATGCAAAACTTTCTGATTTTGGTCTAGCCAAGGATGGCCCAGCCGGTGATAAAAGCCATGTCACAACAAGAGTCATGGGGACATATGGTTACGCAGCGCCCGAGTATATGTCCACAGGTACGTTTAGTTAACAGGATTGAGTTCACATACAAAAGCAACCTACCCTTAAAAATGGGGGATATTTGTTTACAGCTTCATCTAACTTTCACCAAAGTTGTAACCAAATATTTCTAGGTTCTAACCACAGCCAGGCTTCGATCAATTTTAGAAAGAAAGAAAAAAGACTAATACCGTCATAGTCATGGACTATGACATTATCCGGTCTTCATATGTAGTACATTGGTGTCTGTTTCCCATTTACTTCATTTCTACTCAATACCTATGTTGCATCTGAAACCTTCTGCTACAGCCTACATATTATCCTGCCCTTCCTCGAAGATTCGCTTCTGCAGTACCCTAATGATTGACCAGCTTTTGGTTTTAATTTTCCTGTTCATTTTTTTCACCTCCATATAGTTGCAGAAAGTTCCGCTGTACTTTTTGGATACGTGATTGACTTACTCCTCACTTCGCTGTGGTAGGTAAAAATCTGTTGAAACAATTTGTTCTCCTTAAATTACTTTGTTTTCCTATCACACTTCTGCTTAATAAGAGCTTTCGTCCCGATGTCTTCATCATCTCGATCAGTGCTGCAGCATACATATGGCTGTATTTTCTTCTTAAATAGGACAAGAATGCATGATTGCTCCCTGCTGATCCTTATTATTTTTTTTTTATAGGTCATTTAACTGCAAGAAGTGACGTGTATAGCTTTGGGGTTGTTATGCTCGAACTATTGACTGGCAGACGAGCTGTGGACAAGAACCGGCCATCGGGAGAACACAATTTAGTTGAATGGGCCAAACCTTACCTTGCAAGCAAACGCAAAGTTACTCAAATTTTTGACGGTCGTATTGAAGGCCAGTACTCTTTGGATGAAGCTCTCAGAGCTGTTAACCTTGCAATTCGATGCTTAGCTGTAGAACCCAAGTTTAGGCCAACCATGGATGACATGGTAAAAGCGTTGGAGCAACTTCAGGAGCCCAGTGACTCGGAGGGCTCAGGTATCTCCCAAAATGAACATCGCCCAAACCCTCACGCAAATTCAAACCACTCCCCCAAACATCGCAGACACAGCATCAACGGAGTCAACAATGCAGGTGCAGCAACTCCTCATCGTCCCAGGGCATCCGCTTCCCGCACCCCAGCATGAGACATTCATCATCCATGCATGCTTTATCGTTAGTTTGATTGGTTCAAAGGAAAACTGGGATTCAGTCTGAAAGGAAAGGGAGGGAAAAGAAATAGGAAGAAGAAAGTGGAAGGAAGCGGATAGTCTGTATATTGAATACCGTATCTTGTAATGAGTATGTAACTGCAGACGGTTGATTATTTGTACAATTTTGTTTTGTGAATGCCTTCCTGGTTACTTTTCTCTCAAGCATTTTTTTGTTTCTGAGCCTGGAATATGAGCAACTAAGCAGACCACATCAAGCTGAGGTTTTGGCCACTCACACTCTTCACCTTGTCCAACCCAAACAAAGCTCCGGAATGATGACAGACCATCAACGCCGCTAGTTCAATGCCTCTCGCGCGCATGGTCCGTATTTCCGCCATGCCAGCCCCAAGCATCCATCTCTGTACACTACAACAGCTTCTACTCAAGCAGCTTTCCGCCATGCCAGCGGCAAGCATGGATCTCTGTACACCACAACAGCTTCTACCCAAGCAGCTCGTACGTAGAAATCCTTATTCAGTTGTACGCCCGTACCCGTAGCGGAATCTTTAAAACATCTAGAGCCTTATATTATACCGTATTTCTAGTTTTTAGTGAGTACACCTGTCTGGTAGCATTTCACAAATTTCATCCATATTTCCGTAATTGAAGAGAGCCCAGGTCCACTTATAATCTTCCAACTAGCATTGTAAGGGGCACCCACAGAGGTGCGCCCCTCCAAAAATAGGCGTATGCCACTTTAAGCGATGAGCACACGGTATTCTTTAGTAAAAGGCGAAAGAATAGTTCGCTTTGTGCTCAACGCATGGCTCCGTGAGTTTCAGATAATACAAGCAGCTTTATTATATTGACTATTCTAGTTCGTTCTTCACGCTCTCGTCGATGTGGGACTTACCTACCACTTAGGTAGTTGCAGTTCAATAAAAACTGTCTGCACAAGAAAACTTGGCTCAACAAAAAGTTTAGCTCCAATTCTTTATGTCGTCTGCCTGGTTACATTTAGCCTTCACAAATCATCTCCCATTATTTCCCCTTGATTTGATAAACTAACTGAAGCTCCATGATTAAATTAAATTTCCGAGTCCCAAACCAAGTTTCATGAAGAACCAGTTTCTAGCAAACTCTCATTTTGTTTTTCTTCTGTTGGAGATAATTATATGAATGACACGCAGCAGCCGATTGCGAAATGCGATCTCCGGTGGTTAAGATGGGGACACTATCGGTGTTGGACCAGTTAGCCAGTGGGCATGCATCGCCTGTTGGAAATTTCAAAACTCATTATGTCATTATTATTATTATTATTATTTTTCGTGGGTTTGGTTTTGCATCGCTATCGTATTCAATGAAAACGTTGAAAAGTCTGTTTATATATGCTGTGTATGACCGTGTAGAAATTTCACATAAAAAAAAAAACATGGTTACAAAACGTGTCTGGTCAACCGTAATATGTAAACTTGGTAATCTTTGTTCTTGTTACTTGTTTCTCCTCCGCCTTGCAGTTGCAGGACGACCTCTTTGCAGTCCCCTTTACTCGGTCCCTCGACTCCCTCCTCGATCATCGACCGTGAGTTTTCATTACATTCATCGGCCTTTGAATTCATTTTTACTTGTATTGCATCGTCATGTAAACTTATATGATCGTTTTAATTTTACAACTGCTCATCATCGATTTAAATAACCTTAGTTGATTAACAAGGACAAGACTGCGTAGGATAGACGTTCCTCCCTGTTGTTGGCTTGGGGTTGCTCCTTTTTAGTTGATTAACAAATTTGCAATTAGATGAAAAGGCTGCCATATCATCTGAGTTTGGAAGATATTGACCACTATGAGTGGCGGGATTCGCACAAGCGTGAAAGGGTACACTAAGGTGAAACGCGGGGATTTGGCTGTGGACACAACGCATGAGAATACTGAGAGGGATAATGCTAGCGAGACAACATTTACTAATAGCCATTCGAGTAATGCGCCCCAATTAGCTTCAGCTGCTGATTGCATAGACAAGAAACCAGCTAATGAAGATTCACCTTCGAACCCGCCTCGCGATGGTAGGTTTGCGACTTGCGATTCATTCACTCTTTAGCTGATTGCATAGATAAGAATCGTGTGCTGTATATGATTGATGAATTTTAATACACATCGAAAATCACTCTTTAGTTGTTAGTTACTAGTACACCATACCCTACAAGTAATATATGGCATGTTAACATTTACATGTCCAGGATTGAATTCGAATGTGAGGGTGTCGTCTGTCTCGGTGCCTTCAACTCCACAGATAGAGGATGAGATCTTGCAGCTCTTCAACTTGAAGAGCTTCTGCACTGATGAACTGAAAAAAGCCACAAGGAACTTCCGTATTAATGCAACAGTTAATGGAGTTCGTATGCGACGTGTCTTTAAGGGGTGGATTGATGAGAATTCGCTCACAGCTACCGTACCTGGTACCGGCATGGCCATTGCTGTTAGCTATGTGTTGTTTAAACATGAAATGCCACTTCAGAGTCGCAATGAATGGTTGGTGAGTACCATTTCTGTCGTTCATGCTCAAATATGCAGATTCTTCATGATCTTCCGACGTTAATTGATTTACTTTTGTGGATCCCCTTGATCTGTAGACAGAAGTTAATCGCGTTAGACAGCTCCGTCACCAAAACCTCGTGAGGCTGATCGGTTACTGCTTAGAGGATGATCGTAGGCTTCTAGTGTACGAATTTATGGCTAAAGGGAGGTTGGATAATCATCTGTTTCGAAGTGAGTTATGAACTTCCATCACTCTTTAGCCATTTGATCTTTGAATGAAATATAATCTGGAGTAGGAACCTAAAAATATTGTTGGAACTTGGAGCAGGAGGTTCCTTTGAACCACTTTCGTGGAACGTTCGTATGAAGATTGCCCTTGCCTCTGCTAAGGGTCTAGCATTTCTTCACGGTGACGAGGCAAACATTTTATATCGGGACTTTAAAACTTGTAATATCCTGCTTGATTCAGTAAGTGAAACTTTGAAACATTTAGCTGCTTGATTTTGTATGGCTTCTCGAGGATTTCGGGTAGACTTGCTCACGCATCCTACTTTGACTGAACCATAACAGGCCTACAATGCCAAGCTTTATAACTTTCGTGCGGGCGAGGATCGATCAGCAAGTTATAGAAACCATGTTTCAACAGACATCATGGCAACACATGGTTATGCAGCTCCTGAGTACATAGCCACAGGTATCTTTTGTTTTAATTAAGAGGTTGTTCGTGTTCATACACAAAAACAACCCGAGTAATCAGTTGTTCTTCATTTTCTTTTCGAAGGTGATTGTACCGCGAAATGTGATGTGTATAGTTTCGGAGTTGTTCTGCTTGAAACGCTGACTGGCAGACGAGCTGTGACAAGAACCGGCCATCTGAGGAACAAAATTTAGTCGAATGGGCGAGGCGTTACCTTGCCAGCAAACGTAAAGTTGTCCGACTTTTCGATCATCGTCTTGAAGGCCAGTACTCTCCGGGGGTAGCTCTTGGAGCAGCTAACCTTGCAAGCCAATGCTTATCAATTGAACCCAGGCGTAGGCCAAATATGGATGAAGTGGTAAAAAGCATTGGAGAAACTTCAGGGCTAATCCTGTGACTTTAAAAAAGACATGGGGTTAAATTTTAAACCTTACAATTTATTTATTTGTTAGCTGCGTACGATTTCTTATTGCAAGAATTTCCATGATTTTAAAAAATATTTGCACACCGGGTGCAAAATGTACTCAAAAGGGTATAAATGATATTCGAAAAATTGTAAACATACACCTGTTAAAAATAGGCTGATTCATCGTTGTAAAATATGAAAATTGCTTAGTTGGATCATAAGTCAATGGACCTAAAATGATAAGCGAAATCTCAAAATCTAATAATTAATTACATAACTCGTCTTGTATCTAAATAACTATGACAGGAGAATAACATAAGTTTCATATAAAAATACTTCAAGAGCTTAATGAACAATGACACCACCAATCCTGATCTGGGAAAGTAGGGAGTAACGTCATCCTGATCCTCTCTTTTTCAAAAGATTTTGATATTTTTCCTTGCCATGACATCAAATTATCGTCTCTATATTCTACAAGATGTATTTTTTTGATGTAAAATCTCTTATAATCCCACAAAACGAAATAAAAGGAACAATTTAAAGTATGTGAATACCCTATGAAATACCTCATCTTATAATTCGTGAAGAAACAGACTACTAGAACAAATTTGATAATTGAGAAGACAAATTTAATAATTAAGAAGGAGAACGAATTTGAACCGTATTATTACTAATCAATTGTAAGACTAATATCGTTGGTTAGAAAGAAAAAAAAATATTAAAAAGGAGAAATTCAGGACGAGTGCTAGCATGAATGAAACCAAGGGCCCAAAAACGGGTGACAGAAACCCGGCCCAACGGCCCACCAAAGGTACGTCATCAGATGGAGTCGTCTGAACCGGAAGACTCGGGGCTCTTAAATATCAGGGTTTCGAAAGTCTTTCCCTTCCGAAAATTCAGATCGAAGAAAGTGCACTTTCTTCGAACCTCTCTCGTCGTCCGTACGATTCACTGTGTTCAGATACTCACAGGTAAATCTCTTCTCTCGAATCTTCATGGTCCTCGCCCCGATCAGAGAAATTGGCAAAACCCTGATTCCAATCGTTGCTTCTCTTGCTATGTGATCGTGAAACCAATCAATTTGGGTACTTTTTGTAGTATTGGATATGAGGAGGTACAGCCCACAGTACTATAGTCCTCCGAGGAGGAGCTACGGCGGCGGCGGCGGCGGCGGAGGAGGAGGTGGGCGAGGAAGAAGCCCCCCGAGAAGGCGCAAGGAACCGATTAATGGAAGTCTTTTGGTCCGGAACATTCCTCTGGATTGCAGGTCCTGTGAAAGAAAAGTTTGGATTTTTGGTTTGATTTGTTTGCTGGTTTTCACTGTTTTCTGAAATTTGGGGGTTTTTTATCTAATTTTGCAGAGCTGAAGAGCTGAGAGCTCCCTTTGAAAGATACGGGGAAGTTCGGGATGTCTACATTCCCAAGGACTACTATACTGGGTGAGCTTTAATTTTGTCAATGGGTGTTCGATGCATCGATAATGGTTTTGTAGGTTATAATCTTGAAAATAAACCTGAGCTTGCTATGTTTGACAAGTGAATGAGCACTATCCAGATTATATAAAGGCATCAATTGGGTGAATTCGTTGGTTTGAGGTCTACATCTATTTACATATCGTGCTTATAGTTTATGCCAGTGAAACTCGATTGATAAGAATGCTATTTGATTAGTTCTTTCAGATTTTGTACTTCCTACGATGTTGGCATCCTTGGTTAGAATGTCTGAGCAGGGAATATATTACATGTGTGTGGAATTTCATAAACTATTTTTTGAAATATTTATTTTCTTTTTTCATAGTGAAATTTTGAACTGGTTTGTCAGGGGTTGTGTGTTTGAACTTTGAACTTTGAAGTTAAAACAAGCCCAAGCCTCATATTTGATGAATGCCTACTGTTTATCATTGCCTAACATAGTGGTATTCCAAGCGTGTTAGGAGTAATGTTCAAATGAAGAATGTTCTTTTTTATGAAGCGAAATTATATAATTACAACAATCAAATAGAAGTTTGGTGAGGACTACGTTGATTTCAAGTGCTTCTTATAATCACAAGAATGTGAAGAATTTGTGGGCAACGTTGATTTCAAGTGCGTCTTAAAGAATGAGAAGAATTTCCAAGTTACTTGCATATTTTGAAGTTGCCTTTCATACTTGACTATAAAGAAAAGGTCAGCTGCTAAGCTTCGAGTTTACCTGCTTTACTTAAATTCAGCATCCACTTAAGTGGAAGTGCTCAAGAGCTGATGTAAGATATGTGAAGAAAGGTATACAGAGTAATGGCACTGTGGTGGTAACTTACTATGCTAATTTTGAAAAGTCAGTGCCCTCATACATTCTGTCTTTGCTCACTCTTAATCTCTGCTTCTTTGTACTGTACTAAGCTTTTTTGAACTTCTATGTAGGGAACCTCGGGGATTTGCATTTATTCAGTTTGTGGATTCTTATGAGGCCGCAGAGGCTCAGTATCATATGAATGGGAAGATTTTTGCTGGGAGGGAGATATCTGTGGTGGTTGCTGCAGAGACAAGGAAAAGGCCGGAGGAGATGCGCCAAAGGACTAGGGTTAGGTAGTTTCTACTATTCTGACTCACTCTCACTCTCTCGGTATCTTTCTTACTAACTTGACTCTGTATGTTTGGAATACCAATTGCCTGTTTTACATTTTGCAGAGAGCCATCAGGCCATGGGGGAAGACGATCATCTTATTATGGTATGTTTCTTATGACAGTACAAGTTATACTCATTATGGCATGCTGTTTCTGACCACAATGAGGGATGGTCCTCAACATTATTGATCATGTTGGCTTCACTAAGTAATCGAAAATCTGCAGCTATATGATTGCCTTCCTAATCATTGCTGAAGTGAATAATCAAATTAGTTAAGAAATGGTTTGTTATGTTTGTGATGCCATTTCTGCTAAACACTAATCGCCATTCTGTATCTGATATGTCACAGGGCGTTCACGTTCTCGTTCTCGCTCTCCACGCTATCCATCAGGTTCTAGAAGTCGATACCGCTCAAGGTAAGCTTTGAAGGTGACAGATTTCCCTGATTTCACTATATATTATTTTTGGAAAGGCCACTGATGCAGGTGGATACATTGGCAAATAACTTTCTCAGGTCCTATTCTCCTGCTCCAAGACGGCGAGGCGACTCTATTTCACCAAGCAGAAGGCGCCGAGACAACCCAAGATCACCCCGTGATCTTCCACCACTGCGAGACAGGTGATCATGATCGCAGACCATATTCTCCAGGTTATGACAATGGGGCTGGACCAATTGAAAACGCCGATGGGTATGACAAGTGAGTCTCCAACTGCTTCACTTTTCTAGCTTATACTGCTGGGTTCACATTATACATTATCTTTCGGACTATGCTGTCATTATAAAGTGGTTGATTTTTATTTAGTATGTATGTGAACGGAATGCTGATCTTTTACGTTGATCATGTGTTCTTGTTTCGCTGTTGTAGGAAACCTATGCATGAAGGTAAGGACGGAAGAGATCACTGGAGGTCTCCTGATAGAGCATCAAGATCACCATCTGGATCTAGGTCCAGATCTGCTGAGTTATCACCTCCACGCAGCAGATAAGGAAAAAGGCCGCCATGTGAATGCACAAACATTCGTTCGATAACGTCTGGCAGATGTTTGAGTATTTCGGGTTTGTAATATCAGTTTATTGTGCCTGAGTTGTAGGCTTGTGTGCAAACATTTGGAACAATTAAAACCTTGTTTTGGTTTCTTTGGAGTCTTGGACCGCTAAAGTTCTCTGGTTTTATTTAATGTGTCCTAAATTGAAACAAATAATAATAATTCGTACTTTGGTCAAATCCGCTCCTCAATTCATATCTAAGTGTGAAATTTCAAGGATGATAGGTTAAAAATGCCAATGTGGGTTTTATAGAGAGGAGAATTTGTTCCAACACCGGTTGTATAGAGTCATGTTCACGTGGGGAGAGACACATGAGTGTAAAAGGTCTATCAAGAGAGATATAAGCACATGGTTATATGACCGTCAAGGGTAATGCCGGAGATCAAATTTGCAAATCAAATGATATGATGGTTAATGATTAAATTATTACTTAAGTGTTGATTAACATGCTTATTTCTTACTGATGACATATCATCTGGTTTGCAAATTTGATTTATAAATTTAGGTCTCCAAGCATTATCCGATCGTCAAGGGGCAGAGATCTGATTTTGTATAAATAGTTTGGGCTTGGAGCAATGTTACTAGCAGCAATTTCAGTTGGTTACTAACTTATTATGTCCATAAGCAAATGCATCATGAACTAAACGCTAAATCTACATATAAACGAGAGAAGCAAGAAGATACTAACATTACGATCTAGTAGTATACCTTTCCTTATTTAATTGTCAAGTGAGTCCAAGTCAAATAGTTCACCTGCTTTGGCAAATCCACTTGAGATTTGGAAATAGTTTTGAGTTAATAGGGAGACCTGGCCTTGGAACAACTCCACCCCACTAAGGCAATTACTGCTCGGGCTATTGATCTAATGCAATTACTGCCTTAGTGAAAATAACTGTCTGAGTGCATCTTCACCCTTAAAAATTAATGGCCCGGGCTATTCACATTAAAAAATTATTTAAAAAAAAAATCATATTATGTTTATTTTCAAATAGGACTTTTAACAACCCTATCAAGCCACATGTTATTATCCCAAATTACAATCTCATCCCGGTCACGTTACAGTTCATACTCTTAATTTTAATTTTTTTTGGAATTTTTGTGTTTATTTACAATTTTTCAAACATTGTTAATGACATAATTAATATGGACCTTTGGATGGCCTTTTCTTTTGCAATCCAAGTGTCCAGGTTGCACCACGTGGAGAAGAAATCTTTTACAGATTCTTTTCTATTGTTTGAATATTTAAAAACCAGAATAAAAATGGACCGTCGGATTAGGAAAATCCAAGGGCCCAAATTAAAAGATTACTGTAGCAGGCCTGCCGCTGGATTCTTGTCGGACCTCTTACGCCCACAAGCATGTGAAGTGCACGCGCTTGATGCAAAAAAAAATTATAACGTGAGTTACGTCAGATAGCGTGAAGCGAGATCTCAGGTCATTTTCGCCCGATTGCTCAGAGCCTCAATTAGTGGGTCTTGAGGGGAGTTGGACCCACCCAATGGCATGTGCTGGAGCAAATTTTTTTGGGGTAAGAGGATTTAATCACCGAATTACAAGGGGAGTTCTGTGGGGTGGAGTTGCTCATAAGTTGACCTCTTTGGAAGAACCAAGTGTCCTTTTGTTTGTATTTTATATAGCTTGGAATCCTTCGTTACAAACCATGTCAAAGCTCGCACCTTTAGTACAACAATATCATCCCAATAGGTGGGGCAATTGGCATGTGCTGGGGCAAATTTTTTCGGGGTAGGGGTATTCAATCACCCGGTTGCAAGGGGAATTCCATGGGGTGGAGTTGCTGTTAGGTTGACCGTCGTGGATTGTATTATATATAACTTGGAATCCTTCGTTACAAATCATGTCATAGCTCTCAGCTTTAGTACAAGTATTCCATTGGATCTGATATTCGCATATCTCAGGGAGAGAGAGAGAGAGAGAGAGAGAGAGAGAGAGAGAGAGAGATGGCAGTTGGGTTATTGGAGGTGAATCTTGTGAGTGCAAAGGGCCTTGGAGAAACCCATTTATTCAGTATAATCTTCTCTCTTCTTTCTTTCTTTTGTATTTTTGCAACATTTTGTTTAATTTATAGCTCGCTCAATGATTTATTCAGTTGTTTTAGCTTGTAATTATTGAAAGCATTAACGAACCTTGATGGGGTTCTTCAAATTTTTTATTGTGTTTCTTTCAACTTCTGCATGAAAAATTACTTGTTCGTTGATGTTGTTGTGAGCGTGGAATGATTGTATTTTTAAGACAAAGTATTATTTAGCAGGTCGTATGGATCCGTATGTTGTGATTGAATACAAAGGCCAAGAGAGAAAGAGCAGCGTCGCCAGAGGTAACTAAAGTTTCTAATTCACCTCCACAACCATATTCCGTACTTCTGGTTTCTTGGGTTTTTTTGTTGGATTTTTAGATCGCCGGATCTGTCCCACTCTAACGACATCGATACTGTCCCCAACTTAACCACATACACAATCCGTCAGGTGTGAGGTTTTACCACAAAAGGCCTTGATATTAGTTAGAGTAGGATAATCCTATTTAAACCCATTGTGGGACTTTATCCCCACCGGTGTGAGATTTTTAACACTTCCCCTCACGTGTAACCTCATTTAGTGGTTCACACGTGGAGATCCACATCGGTAATTGAAACTCAGAGGTCGGCTCACGTTGGGCCCACTTGTTTTCAATGGAACTCAGCGGTCGTCTCTATATTAAGAGTTCATACTTGTTTCCTTGTGGGTGACAAGCTCGTTGGCTTGCATGGGCCCGAAAACCGTGGGCTCTGATACCTTGTTGGATTTTTAGATCGCCGGACCCGTCTCACTCTAACAACACTGATATTGTCCCCAACTTAACCACATGCACAATCCGTCATGTGTTGGGTTTTATCATAAAAGGTCTCGGTATTAGTTAGAGTAGGATAATCCTATTTAAACCCATTGTGGGACTTTATCCCCATCGATGTGGGATTTTTAACATTTTTGCACAAGCAAGGCAAGTCATTGCAAGAACAAATTCAAATATCATGTTGGGGTCACTCCTTAATGTATTTAACAATCTAAACAGTATAATTTTTAGGTCTTCCCTCAAAAATCATGTTTACCAAAAATCACTTGAATTCGAAACCATATGACCGTATATTAAGAGTTTAGGGTTTCTTTTTAGAATCGTATTCATTTATTTTCTTTACTACAAATGAGTGTCTTAATAGTTTTGAATTAGTCTAATATTTTTCAAAGGTGATCTATGAATAATGTTGTAAAAGATAGACAATTCAGATAGTTAAAACACATTGCAGAGTGGACCCATAAAAACTTGTGCAAAAAATTATATAAAAAAAAGTGGTGTCACAGATCCGTCACTATATATATATATATATATTCTATGATTTGTTGCGTAATGCATCGAATGAGTAGACTTTTTTCTAGCACAACTATAGGAGACTTTGAGAAATGAATTGGTATTGGATGGCATATCTACCCTATACTGCAGGTATTTCTAGACCGGTGGGCGTACTAATATATTGATCAACGCTTTCTCCTTCCCTTTAAAATTGTAATTAATTAAACGGGCGTGAACAAGCTGCCTTCCAGAAGCTGAAGTACTCAACAAACTCATGGTCTGCAAGTAAACACTTAATTAATCAATTACATCAAATGATCACGGCACCGGCACGAAAGCCCTGCTTGTAATATTAAAACAGTCGCACTGTAATTCTTAATCACTGTGGCAACTTCAACTTTCGTGTTGTTCTGTGTCGTGTTGTGTTGCATAACTAAAAGAAAAAAAGATGTACTGATTTGAAACGATAATGCAGAACAAGGAAGCAGTCCGGAGTGGAACGAGAAATTTACGTTCAGGGCAGAATATCCAGGTTCAGGGGGGGAGTATATGATCACTCTCAAGATCATGGACAAAGACACCTTCACTTCTGATGACTTTACTGGCCAAGCGACGTAAGTCACAACATTGTTATTTCACGTACAATTTTGATGTAGAGCTCAGCCTAAACACGAGGAACTTTTTAGTCACATGATGTTACTAATCCACTTTTTAATGGACGGATGAAACGTGACACAAAGACCTATCTATCACCGAAAATAGATATGTCCTTATTTAGTCACGACTGATGTATGGAAGATCAAATTTGGTCTTAATTTGCAGAATATACGTGAAAGACTTATTGGCACTTGGAGTGCAGAATGGAACTGCCGAGCAACATCCTCTTTACTATAGCGTTGTTCGCGCTAATAATACTTATCATGGGGAGATCAAAGTCGGCTTAACTTTCACTCCGCAAGTAACTTTTTTCTCGGTTCATTTTTTTCCTTAAAGTTTGGCGAACATTTTCAGCAATGACCATTTCTAGTTTGACTGATGTGCGTGTGGTTTTTTATGGTCTGCATTTTATAGGTAGAACACGATGACGGGGAACAATCGTTTGGAGGATGGAAGAACAGTGCTGCATATGCATAGAGAAACAATACGTCTGCAGATTGGGTTGCATTGCAGAGTAGGGTTTGAGTTCGAATCCGGGCCCACACTCGATCTTTGGGACCCATGCTGACCGTAGATAAGCTCCTTAAGTAAGAGAGGATTTTGGGGCTGGTGTGTTTGCTAGGCCTAGGCTTATTTCCACTTTAGCCTCCTTAATCTCTCAAATTCTTGGTTCTTAGGTTTGAAAGCAAATTCCGTAATGATTTTATCTTCTCGCACATCTGTGCTTCCGACTTTGTAAGATTATGTATACGAGTTTCTTTTCCCTATTATCGTTTGTATAAAAAAAAATATTGCGCACTTTTATTCAGAGTAAGAAATTACTTATTTGGTTTATTTTGTGATTAGTCCCAACTCCCAACTGTCCCCCACTCTCACACAGATTTTCAAAGCTCCCTAATAACTCATGGGAGAGATTAACACCGGAAACAAAATAATTAATTATTCAAATCTATATCATCTGCCGTCTTAGCTCAGCTGGTAGAGCGCATGGCTTTTAACCATGTGGTCGTGGGTTCGATTCCCACAGACGGCGTTCTAAATTATAATTATATTCTCTGTATTTTATTTTATTTTATTTTATTTTTTCGTTTACTTTTTCAAATTTGGTGTCTTATTTTTCTGTTCATGGACTTCACGACCCCACCGCCCTCCTCCTGCCGTTGAAATTAAATAGAAATTCAACTTGTAGAGAAAAGAGATCATGGGATTGCCATGCACTTCCCTAACACCAACAATAATGATAACAATTCCAACTGTATACAATCACATATTTACGTCCGTTCAAAGATTCTTCCAACGCACCAACTAACCTTCAGTTTAGTGATATTTATCTTCATTTGAATTTTGAATTGAATAAGTCTTTTTTTCAACTCACGTAAATTAATTACCATGACAGTATATATTTGTGATGAGTTTGATATCTAGTTATCCGAGAGATTCTTGCCACCGCACATTCTCATTTCTCTCATGCATTTCAATTTCCCAATTTTCCCTCTTCTCCTTCCTTCCCTCCCAATCTTCTCAAATCTCGACCTCCTCCTCGTCTTCTACCTACCCTTAATGGCACCCACGAAGTCACCTCACTCTCCCTTTGTTTTAGGCACCTCTCCCTGCCTCAACAACTTCCATTATTCCTGCAGCCCTCAGATTCTTGCTTCCAAACTGTTAGCTGGTGGTGATCTTTGCCTCTGCAAATAATGAAATTCGAAGACTTTCTAATGCAGCGAAGCGAGGAGAAGCAGAAAAGACTCGATCTTGAGGAAGTGGTGATGATTGTTATAAGTTTTTCCCTTGTTTCCGGCGTAGAATTTTGTGTAACATGTTAGGAATTTGTCATATAAGCTTGACACAGAGTCAAATTCTTCTCTATTTATACAGGTTAAGAAATTGCAGGCAGAGTTGGACGGAGAACAAACACTTGGCAAGTTTCTGCATTGTGCACTCCATGGACCTGTTCAGTCACATCCGTGTCTTTTATCGTTGTTTCCACATCAGGTATCGTTGTGTTAGTATAACGAGAGACTTTCTGTTGACAGAATGTGAATCTGTACCGGTTTGGTCACATTGATTCTTGCATGAAAATGCGGTCTAGATTTGCAGTCTGACGATATAAGCATTTGTAGAGAAGGGACACACCCTCGATGTTGTTGAAATAATATCGGTAAGTTTTGTTTGCTACAATGATATCGACACATTTTTGTATGGCAGTTTCAGGAGCTGTTTTTGGAGCTGGCAATGGTGGAGGAAGAGATAGGTCAACTCGAAAGAAAAGTCGAAGAGCTGAAACTGAGGCTGTACCATGAGAGGGAACAAACAAGAGAATGGGAAGTGCAGAGGAAGCAATTAGGGCAACACAATCACTTGTTGTCCTGGGTGGGAAACCAGTCAGTGGTGAATGAAGAAAGATGCAGGTCACAGAACTACGAAGCTTTGAGAAATTTGAGAAAGGAAAGAAGGTTGAAGGATAGAAGAGCTTCTGTAGGTTCTGCAGCAGATATCCCAAGATGGAATTTCACATATGCTGATGGTAAACTGCTTGTTATTACTAAAGGTCTCAATGCTATTAGTAATTGAACCACTTAACGTACGATGTAATTTATCTTGTAAGATTTCCGATGTGAGATTGTATACTCTTCAATGAATCTGACTGGAATTGCAATGTTCCAATAGTCTAATTTCAGTTGATGCCAATCCCGTCAAGATTATGTATGCAGGACGTCTGTTCTTTATCAAAGGACGGAAGTATCATCGCGATTTTACACCCTAAAAGGCTAAAACAATCAAACCATGTCAATAAACGGGATCAAAATTTAAGATTACTACGTAGAAATGACAGTTTCTCAATGTGTCCGTTCGCTACAAATAAATAATTCTTCTTTATGTGTGTTTGAACAGGTGAAACTGCTGAATTATCAAGGAGACAAAGGGGAAGAATCAGAAACCAGGGCCATGGAGAAAATGATCTGAAACCAAATGAACTCTCAGAAGAACTTCTCAAGTGCCTTATATCCATATTTCTTGAACTGAAACAGACATCACTCGACAAAGAGGGATCATCTGTTGTCCCAAAGCTTGCACTTTCCTGCATGAACTCGAAGGGGCTCATTCCGAAGACCTCATTCAACTGCAAATCATCCACGATTTTCTTCAACTACAACACCTCGTCCAATGCCGACCCTTACTGCATATTGCCGGACTTAGACGGTGCTGTCAGGGATGTTGGCCCGTACAAAAACTTCATCCAGATCACGAGGAGCTCGTTCGATGTCAGCCGATTGTCTGAGTGTTTGAATGCAATCGAAAAGTTGAGGTAATTACTTGCTTGGCCTACAAGTATTGTCAAAACTGGAAAGTATTGTTTCGACGACATTTTTTTTCTTGTGAATTCAGGAACTTGATGCATCAGCTGTGTGATGTGGACTTGACTTCCTTGACCTACAAGCAAAAGTTGGCGTTCTGGATCAACATCTACAATGCCTGCATCATGCATGTACTGTAAGAGATCTTAAGTAACGTTTAGTAAAAGACCGAAAAATTCAAGAACGATATGTAATGGGAGCTTCTTTTTCTTATCAAATTTCAGGCATTTCTGGAGCATGGGCTGCCTTCCACACAGGAGAAACTGCTGGCACTTATGAACAAGGTACACCAATTCTGACATTCGTAGAAAAAAATCGTAAAACATTCAGTTGGGAGTGCAGACGGCTAAAAAATGAGGTTAGATTTATAGCTTTCATATGATACTGAGACTAAATGACCCCGTTTTCGCCTAGGCTGCTCTAAATGTCGGAGGCATAGTGCTGAATGCTCTGGCTATCGAGCATTTCATTCTCCGCCATCCATCTGAATCGAAACATGTGCGTGAAACAGAATCAATACTTGAGCTCCAACTGCACCCTCTTTTTTTTCGTATGTTTTTTTTCCTGACCAATTGGCACCTCACTCGGCAGGGGCCTGCCTATGAGAAGGAAATGTTACTAAGAAATGCGTATGGTCTCGGATACCCCGAACCTAACGTCACATTTGCTCTTTGCCGCGGCAGTTGGTCCTCACCGGCAGTAAGTAGTGCCTAGCTCTCCCCTACGTTATTTCACAACATTTTTCTCCGTAGATTTGATGAAATTAAGCTCTGATGTGCAAGCAGTTAAGGGTTTACACCTCGGACGACATAGTCAATGAGTTGGAGAGAGCAAAACTGGAGTACTTGGAAGCTTCAGTGGGAGTCACGAGCAAGAAGAAAATTGTGGTGCCCAAGCTCCTTCAATGGAACATGCTCGATTTTGCAGACGGTATGGAATCATTGCTGGAATGGATTTACAGCCAACTACCGCGGTCTGGTTCGCTGAAACGATTGATAATGGAATGCTTGAATGGAGAAACGAAGTCTCCGATAATCAGAATGGTGGAAGTCCAACCTTATGAATCCGAGTTCCGGTACCTGTTGCCGTTGTGAGCCAAAATAACAAGAGTTGCAGAAGGGCATAGCGTAGCTTTAACGTCATCGGTTAATTGAAATGTAACTAGCTCCGGCGAAAGATTAATCACTGAGCAAAAAAATTAATTGTGATTAGCTAATAACTTATTGTACACTCTCTTCAATCATTCCACTGGAAATGTGTACTTCATATGGATTTAAATTACATTAAATTTCATGTCCCATAAATTACAAAAAGTAGAGACTGAAAATCAAGAACAAACACTTTCCGAGCGAAAGAAAATGAACTCGAGACAATTCTGTGAATGAGTATGATACCGAGCTTTTGCCCGCTGTACAGAAAATACATCAAACATCCGGATAGCCAGAAGAGATGGCAGTACACGGCGGGTTTTCTATGTTCTCTCCAAAACTCAATTACTGGTGTCCAATTTCCTGCCGAACTACACTTGGGCATGGGAGGGCTCGACAAAGAAATTTACGATCCTGTTCAGAAGATTCAACCCAAACACAGTTTCTTCACAGTTTACTTTAACTGACATTTCCAGTGGTTCGGAACATCTACCTTCGACAGTAATGGTTATCAAGCAGGGGGCAGAGGTGCTTAAAATCTTGCTGCTGAACCGTAAGCACAAACCTGTTGCATCATCAAGCTTTGCTGCAACTGGCAAATCAACGGATACAAGATGAAGATTTGCATTGCTGAGCATCTTCAATGCAAGACTTCGGCAGATTACGAGAAATTTGTCTTCTACCAATGAATTATCACCCTTGTCCTTGTCCAACTCCTTGATGTGGTCAGTGAAGCTGCACCTGTTGAAGAAAACACAACATTATCGAATAACAAAGACCGAATGAGAAGGGGGTTTTCGGAAACTATTATCAACAAGTGAGAAATTTGCCTATACGACAATAGAAAAAAAAGAGTCAGTTTACCTTCTTACGCATTCAAACATTCCACGCAGTTGAGACTCCTTATTTGTAAAGGCTTCAACATCCATAGGAAGAGCTTTTACAAAGTATCCAATGTCAGGGCGCAACTTAATAGGATGCCTCTTGCCGTTACAATATAATGCCAGTTTTAGAGGCAAGAGGTGGTGATGGAAGCGGACCTGGATGCTTCTTGTCATTGTCTGACCAGGTTCCAGAGAAGTGATCTCTTCTACAGAAACTAGATTTGGCTCATTTTGAGGTATCGTGGAGCTGCAGCATCAAGATAATCGTAACAAAAGATTAGGCCCTTACAAGAGAAATAAACATTCTTAATACATGATCCAAGAATAAAACAAATGCATTTTATCAAATCATCCTGCTCGATTATGAATAGTGGAACCCCCAGGCATAGCATGGACCAGTCTGGAAACTGTAAAAATCCACTAAAGCCTAACCGAACTACTCCATTAGATCTCACTTAGGATATCAATAATAACTTAATATGCAAAAACAAAACATTAAGAATAGTAAGATATAATGATAGTAGACCTTAAAGAAATCTCCAAAAATGCTTTTGCGCGCAAATTTATTTGACAAATCCACCATAAAAACAACTTATTTGGCCTACTAACCTCAACCCAAAGTATAACACATGGGTTTTAACAAAGTAATAATTATCCTGTTCTATAACCAAAAATGGTCGAGTCCCTAACCAAAAGATAGCCAATTTACGTATCTCAGTCATGATATATCAAGTATTTATATTTTGGAATGTGAGTTAAATTACCAGACATGTACAGTTAATTTACCTTTCATCTGAAAACGACGATTGCTCTACAGAATCCTTGCCTTTTCCAGATTCCTCATCCACCAAAGTTATATCAGACATGGTCTCCTTTGAGCAGTTCTTGAAGGAAACTTCTATACATATAAACAGAGGAGAGATACTTGAAATCTCAGACGAAAATGAATAGTCAACCTTTAAGCCATTTCCATTCACAGGGTCCAAGAGTGGATAGCTTTTAGGTCTAACTTGACCTCCAATATCACCAATGGAGATTCTTGCTGAAGATGTACGGACTTGACTGTGTTCTGAAGTATTTGGTTTTGAAAAACCAGGTTGGTCATCTAACCATGATTCTAAAGCTCTATTTGACAACAATTCCCCAAAATCAGAAGCAGACTGAGAAGCTCCATTTTTCCTTTCATCTGAAAACTGAATCAACTGATGAGAATTGTCATCGTCTTCACTTGCAGAACCAGCCTCTTCACTGCCATCAGTGCCACTTGAATCCACATTAGAATGTTGCGAACTATAACTAGAAGCAATTTCCTCATCCAAAGATTCAGACGCTGAGTCCTCATCGTCTGTAACATATGGATCACCATTTTCATCCATTTCGGGGTCATCACAGCGCAAACTACAGGGCTTTGGGAGAGGCTCATACCCTGGAGCAGCATGAAGTACTATCTGCGATAAAGATCCAGGAAGGTAAAACCGGTGATCAATGGGCTCATGGGACACTGGTTTATTTTGTTTCCCAAACAAGTTTTCTGCCAGGAGACGTGAACTATCTTTATGTTGGCCTGGACGGTTGGTTTCCTCCTCCAAACATTGAGAATCTAAATAAGTTGACAGCAGATTCTTTAAGAAATGAGCTCGGTCACGAACGTCATAATTTAAGTCGCATTTGGCCAGCTCCAACACGTAGATTAAAACCATTTTGATTGTCAACAAGTCATTCCCTTTTGCCCCCGATAAAACCTACAGAACAGATCACCTCAACATTTAGAAACAAATAGTCACATTTACCACATTTACTTAGAGAAGACCACCAGGCAGTAGTACCTTAACAGCAGTATTACAAATCTGAAGCTTTGTTTCCACTTCTTCAGAAGCAAAGCACCCTGCAAGATACTTGAGCACTGTAGCTAACATCCTTGGGATGAGATCACCTAAAGAGTTATACTCCCCCACCATCCAAACAACCATAGCACGCGCAGCAGGCACCTTTATTGAAGTTAAACTTCGAACCAATTGAATAATAACCTTGAAAAAGCATAAAAGTCACTTAATAAATGCCCCAAAAAACAGAGAAGAAAGACAAGGTAACAAAGCATCACAAACGACACCAGTAAATAGCCTCTACATCCCTGACTACATATCTAATGACAGCAACTCAGCAGAAAATTGAAAATACCTTTTCATGACTGGGAGGGTCTATCTGAATGATTGACTTAATAGACATTATTGCTTGAATCAATATATCTGCTTCAGCATCCATTGACCCAAACTCACCAGTCATAAGTTCTGCAAAATTAGATAATAATTCAGAAATCAAGAAGCAAAACTTCTGAAGATCAATACAACAGGTAGATAGTCACAAACGTTGTCTGGTCAAAGCCAATAGAAATTCCAAGCATGAATTTGCCATTTCTGGAAGTCGTTGTGCACATATGCCAATTCCAGCAACAGTATCAGCAGCAAATCTCCTGTCCGGATCTCTAATATAATCCTAGCAACAAACAAAAACAATATGCAAAGCATACACGCCTTACAAATTCATTTTATAAATTGCGACACACGTACAAGTTTGAAATTCTCAAATGAAGTTGTTGATGCATAACTAAGTCTAAAACCCTACTAGGTAACTAATAAATCAAGCAAACATGGACTTGTAATTATGAACAATCTAGCAGACATGAGTATCTGTCGTAAGAGGAAAGGCAAAAATTAATTTCAAAGGAAAAACAATTACCTGAAATTCTTTAAGTATAAATGAAATTGATGAATCTGTAGCGATGTAAGCCAGTATATCCAGTTTCAAAGCTTTGATTTGATATGAATCCGAAGAGCATACAAAGAAGTCTTCAAAGTATGGAGAGAAGAGTGAAGGAATTGTTTTGGCAAATACTTGAATGTTACATAAAACCTGCACTGGTCAATCAATAAAACAATCCTCACCATCTTACCAACTGTAAGTTAAGAAAAGAAAATTCAAAGAGGACAAAAGAAATGTTTATGAAATATTTCAACAATATATGAATTCATGGTCACGTGCATGCATCAATAAATTTAAAAAGAAGTACTTCGATGCTACATACAAACTAATTAACTGTAAGGAAATGTTAACTACCACATATTTTGAGGCATTGGATGATCTTAGAACGAACAATAGCGGCTTAATGATTCTTTTCAAATCCTCCGTTGGCGCCATAATCCAATGTACACCAGCAGCTGCTAGTACAACTGCACTATTATTACTCCACAACAATGGAGATGTACATTGCAGCAAGATCTTCACATCATCATTATTCTTTCCAGATGTAAAACGAGCATAATTAAATTCAGAGGAATCCTTATTCATGAAACTTAATCGCGATAAGTATTCAGCTGGTCCTTCAATATAACAACGGGATACAGCATTTGTTAATTCAGACTCATAAAGACCATTACCGTCACCATTGTCATCCAATGCAGAGTTGGTATCCGAGCAATCCTTTTCAGATAGAGAATTCTCATTTCCATGCAAAGAGAACATAATGGATTCCTTTACAAGCCCATGCCTTGCAACTACATAGCGCAAAAGGATCCCAATTAAAACTATTTTACCCCATTCTTCCACATCAGGAAGAACCTCGCATAACCTTTTATAGTTCCTCCCAATCAGTGACAAATTATTCGGACAAACAGAAGAGAAAGCAGCAGCAGCAGCTCCAACGACACAAGGGGAAGAGTCATTCAACAATATTCCAATAATCTGCATAAGGAAGAACATTATATGAATATTAATGACACTATAGGCTATAGCTAGAGTTTCGGATGTTATAATGATATAAGATAGACATATATACAAAAATGACAATGCAGCTAGTACAAATACATACGATTTCAGAACCATTTCAGATGAAATATCAATGGGACCAACAAATGGACTTTTTATAGCTTATATAAGAGAACAGACAGCAGATCATATGATTGAATCAAATGAACATCAACATCTTCTTAATGATAAGAACTACAAATATAACATCGAAATCAAACCTCTTCAATCCCCACAGTATTCTCCTCAAGGCGCAAATCATGCAGCTTAGGAAGTGCATTGGCCGCGCATTTCCTAACATAAACAGACGGATCTCTAGCACATTTTCCGGCGGCAACAAGAACCAAAGGTGCAATAACATGCAGGCGTATCCCCGCCATGGTTCTCAGCGCCCACGCCCTCACTAACGGATTTGGATCCCCTAAATCCTTCTGGAAATAATTAATCGACAGCAACGCTTCATTCGGACGCCTAAATTAAAGAAAACATGAAAAAACTTAAAACAAAAGCAAAGAAAAAAAAGCTCAAAATTTGAGTAAACGATTCAGTTGAAATCAAAAGGTTGAATTTAGCTTACTTTTGAGCATAATGCAGCAAGTACAAGTAAACGAGCTTCTTCACTTCCAATGACTGCGACGCTACGTTCTTCACAACCTGCGATTCCAATTCAACCAAATCGAATTTCAAATTACTAAACTGATGGCTACGATCATTCAATTTTTATCTTTTTTTTTTCGGATTCGAATTCGAGAGTGACGAAGTTTGAGAGGTACCTGAGGGAAGAAATTGGAGACTTCGAATCCCTGGGCGATGAGAGCGAGCAAACGCTTGAGAGCCTCGCACTTCTCGGAGTCGAACCTGCTGTCCAGGAGAGGAGCGATGCTGACGTCGTCGGGATCGTCGTAGAGGTGGGCGTCGGTGCCGATCCGGAACACCAGTGTCGACGCCTTGCTTAGAGACTCAGCCGTTGCTCCGAACTGATTGAACATCTTCCGCCACGGTTTTCTGGTGCTCCTGGAAGCTCACCCGTCTCTGTGTGTTTGAGTTTGCGAGATACAGCGGTGTGGGGATGCGAAGGCGACCTGGAAAACGGGTCGGATCTGGCGCGTTAAAGTTTATTAACGGGTTACGGGTTGATGCGCGCCTAACCGACCCGCTAAAACAGTAAACATTGAGCGTTACTATGTCTATTGCATTTGCACATATTATATTTTCTCACTCACTCCATTCGTCGTTTATCTAAATTACATATTAATAAAATTTTGTTTGTCAACTAAAATTCTAGCAAATTACCACTCTACCTCTCTCATCAGAATTGAACAAAAATAAAAAATATGGACAATTCGGTAATTACGCATAACACAAATTTTACTGTTTTTTATACTAACATCACAACTATGTATGTGAGATCCCACATCGCCCAGGGGAGTGATCCTTATATGTATATTCCCATCCCTACCTAGCGCGAGGCCTTTTGGGAGCTCACTGGAAGGTTCCATGGGAACTCCGAAGTTAAGCGAGTAGCGCACGAGAGCACTCCCATGATGGGTGACCCACTGGGAAGTTCTCGTGTGAGTTCCCAGAAACAAAACCGTGAGGGCGTAGTCGGGGCCCAAAGCGGACAATATTGTGCTACGGTGGTGGAGCGGGCCCGGGATGTGGTGGACCCCGGGTCGGGATGTGACAATGTAAATATAATATATCCTATTTAAAAAAATAAATAAACCTCTCTTCTATTTTTAATTTGTCTTTTTCTTTTTTGAGTTGTCATTCGTGCTCATTAACGATAAGTCGTAGTAAAATAAAAAATAAATTTAGTTGCGCACGTGATGTGCTGATTGCTCGTATATTTTTGTAAAATATATATGAAAATTGTAAATAATTTATTTATTTAAATAAGTACTAAGGTAATATTAAATTCATTCACATGTTATATTTTCTCCCTTGCTCTATTGATGAAAAATACTTTATATTATACACATGATATTTAAATAAGTACTAATGTAATTTGGTTAAAACATGTGATATGGTGATTGACATGAAACGACATGTCATCTTGATGGGTGACTTACTGATCCATTGCTACAGACATGACCAGATTAAGCTAAACTTGAACATTAAATTTTTAGGATAACTAATGAAAAGAGTTTGAAAACTTTGAGTTTTAACGATAAGGACAAAATAAAATGTAAAGTGAATAGTATCATGATTGACTTTTTAGTGTAAAAATGTGGTTTTTCGTTAAAGTGAACAGTACCAGAAGTTTTTCATTAAAGTTTTCTAAATTTTTTGTGTGAATTCATATCGTGTTAACAAGTTATTAACAATTTTTCAAATATAATGCAAGGTGGATTACAATCGTAAAGGATCACCCAAGACTAGAACCAGAGATGACAACGAGGTGTTTAGATGGCCTTTGGAGCACTCATCTTGGAATTTATTGTGTACTTGTTAATAATTTATTTATTCCCGAATTTGTTAATTTGACGCATATTTTATTCCAAACTTGTTAGGTTATATGTAGTTATCAACTCATTTTCGACAATTTCTTGAAAATAATACTTTGTTAAACAAACGCATCATACTTATCAATGTACTAATATATCTTAAACAAGAGATGCAATAACTTATGTATTGCCATAATTGCACATCACCCACCTACAACGTATGTGTTTCGAAACACGTAATTTTGAAAATGTAAAAGTCACATCTCGTGAGTCAGTGGCGAAGCCACGTGAGGGCGAGGAGTGGCCGTCGCCACTCCCCTCGCCGGAAAAACGATCTGCGCGCAGCAGAGCTGCCCTCCTCCTGCTGCTGCTCGTCGTCTCCTTCGGTGCAGCGGTGTTGTCTGGTTCAGATATGCGCGCAGCAGAGCTGTGTTGCATTTTCCTGGTTAAAAAATTAAAAAAAAGTAGAACGAAACGGCGCCGTTTCGTATAAGTTAGGAATATATATATATATATATATATATATTATATAGGGGACACGTTCCATAACTTCCATTTAGTCTCTCTCTCTCTGCTTTTTTGAATCTCATATCAGAGCAAAAGCCCCAATTCACAGTCAGCACCCTTTGGCCTTTTGCTACTGCGCTAGCCGTCTCCAGCAGCCATTCTCCAGCCGCCAGCTTCCAGCCTTCAAAGCCATGGGTAAATTTTTTAATCCCTAAATTTATAATCCTAACCCTAATTAATTATTTAATACGAATTTTGTTTAATTGGTATATAATCATATGGTGATGCACTATCACTAATATGATTATTGATATGATTCTATAATTATTGATATGAAATTATGAAATTATTTTTAGGATGAAAATTAAAATTTGAATTCTTCATTATTGATTAATTAATTGAATTATTACATAATGTATATTCATATGATTAGTTGACTTGAATATTTATTTATTGAATAATTTGTATGCTTACTGATATTAATTAATTGAATTGTTGGTTGGACTAGTTATTATGCATATTGTGAGATCCCACATCACCCAGGGGAGTGATCCTTATATGTATATTCTCATCCCTACCTAGCACGAGGCCTTTTGGGAGCTCACTGGCTCGGGTTCCGTAGGAACTCCGAAGTTAAGCGAGTAGCGCACGAGAGCACTCCCATGATGGGTGACCCACTGGGAAGTTCTCGTGTGAGTTCCCAGAAACAAAACCGTGAGGGCGTAGTCGGGGCCCAAAGCGAACAATATCGTGCTATGGTGGTGGAGCGGGCCCGGGATGTGGTGGACCCCGGGCCGGGATGTGACAATTTGGTATCAGAGCCTAACCTTGGCCGTGGTGTGCCGACGAGGACGTCGGGCCCCTAAGGGGGGTGGATTGTGAGATCCCACATCACCCAGGGGAGTGATCCTTATATGTATATTCTCATCCCTACCTAGCACGAGGCCTTTTGGGAGCTCACTGGCTCGGGTTCCGTAGGAACTCCGAAGTTAAGCGAGTAGCGCACGAGAGCACTCCCATGATGGGTGACCCACTGGGAAGTTCTCGTGTGAGTTCCCAGAAACAAAACCGTGAGGGCCGTAGTCGGGGCCCAAAGCGAACAATATCGTGCTACGGTGGTGGAGCGGGCCCGGGATGTGGTGGACCCCGGGCCGGGATGTGACACATATTAGTAGAATTTACTCTAGGTTAAGAGTCTAAGACATTACTATATAACAAAATTTGGTTATTGCTATTATTTTGAACCTTGCAATCTTTTAACTTCGCCCCTCCCCCTGTCAATTTCTGGCTTCGCCACTGTCGTGAGTCGATGTAAAAAAAAAAGAAAACAAATATTTACAACGAGACGTTACATTTACAAGTGCATGGATCCATAAACTGATTAAAGTGTTGCATGTGAAACGCAATTGAAGATACTAAATGCGTGAGTCACTCACGAGTTACTTGCACTTGCCTGACAAAATTGGAAAACGGCAAAACCCACAACACAAATAACGTATCTTTTTTATTATGATATTCGCTCTCTCTACTCCATCGTGAAAAATGAATGATCGGAACTCTTTTTTAATCCGACAATCACATTTGATCCAAATTAAAATCAAACACATCATAATTATATAGATACAAATAGTGAGTAAATTTGTCCAAAAAAAAAAAATAGTGAGTAAATCAACTTAGAACAAAACTGTTTACTTTAATCGAACAAGGAAATGGGGATGTAAAAGAGGCTCTGCATCCCTTTTTAGAAATGTGACGTCTCCAATTTCATACATTTGTCGCCCTCTCGATTTTGTCACTTGTCACGGACAGCAAAGTGCTCCAATTACCAATTTCCTCTTTTCGCTTTTGTGGCCTCCGCCGAGCACTGAGCTGCTGCGACTCACTCAGAGCCCTGCCCCCAATTCTTCTTCCCCCACAAACCCTAATTTTGGAGCTCAGGAGCTCCGATTTCCGCAGGTCAATCTCTCTCTCTCTCTCTCTCTCTCTCTCTACAATTTAGCTGATCGCTGTTGGGTTTGCTTGTTCCGTTACATGCATGTGCTTGTTTGGTTGAAATGTTGAATTTACAGCATGCATTGTGAATTTTGGGCTTTTGAGTTGTTTGGGTTCGAGATTTGCAGCTTCAGGCTTCGTTTTGCTCTGTGTTTTCACTGATCTGCGGTATCTGCTTGTATAATTTGTGTGTGTGTGTGTGTGTGTGTTTGTTTAATCGCAGGAATAACATTAGGACACTATTTATGTATGGTTTTCATTTATTTTTTTGGCGATTTTTCTTTTGGAATTTTGATGATTTTTCAGGGTTGTGTGAATTTTGTTACAATGCGGCTTCATATGGCAAGATGTTTCTTTTAAGGCAAAGATAGATTTTTATTTTGGAAATTGTCTTATGAGTGATTTTGCAGTAGAGAATTAAAGAAATGATGCGGAGACCGAACCCGAATTCTATATAAAGCGGTTTCAGTGCTGTACAAGGACTAAACTTGTGTAACCCTAAGCCTTGATTTGGTGTAGCTTTGGTTATGCTTGTCCTTTCTTTTTCTGGCTTCACTTTGCTTTTAATTTTGAATCCCTTTTCGATGCTTAAGGGAGCAACAAGTTTACCCATAAGCTTTTCTTTTCCTGAACTCTTTTGGGGACGTTTATGTTGGGTTTTGTGGTGCAGATAGTGTCAAATTCGAAAGAAATTAGATTAACAGTATTGATCCGTACTAGACACTCCAAACTCAACGGCGGCAACTAAACACTTATATCTACCTTTTTTACTTTAACCTGCCGTTGCACATGTTCTACTTACCACAAAATGAACCATTAAAAACCATCGAATTCTCACAATTTTGACTAGTGACATTGATATTTAATATTTTATGTTTTCATGGTTTAGTGCTCTTTAAACAAAGTTCAAAATGGGGAGTGTGGCGGATCATAGCTCTGAAGATGATACCGATATGAGCGAAACAGAACTGGATGAGGAGGTAGAAGAATATTATGAGGAGCTGAAGAATGGAAAACACAGTGTGAGAAACTCAGATGGGACATATACTTGCCCTTTCTGCCCGAATAAGAAAAAACGGGGTTTTGTTCGCAAGGACCTAATCCAACATGCTTCTGGGGTGGGAAAGAGTACTTCAGAAAAGAGAAGCACAGAAGAAAAGGCCAAACACTTAGCTGTGGTGAAATATTTGGAAAATGATCTAGCAGCTGAAGGTGGCCCATCTAAACCTGTGGGTGAGGAAGAACCCCCAATTGATTGTGACCACGATGAAAAGTTAGTGTGGCCTTGGACAGGGATAGTGGTTAATATTCCAACCAGACGGGCCAATGATGGGCGATACGTCGGAGAAAGTGGATCGAAACTGAGAGATGAGCTAATAAGGAGAGGGTTCAATCCCTTAAGGGTGCACCCTTTATGGAATTTTCGGGGTCACTCGGGAAGTGCGATCGTGGAGTTTAGGAAAGATTGGCCTGGCTATGTTAATGCCATGTCATTTGAGAAGGCTTATGATGTAGACCATCATGGAAAAAAGGACTGGGAGACTAACAGTGACCAAAAATCTGGACTTTATGCTTGGGTTGCTCGTTCAGATGACTATAAAGCTTCCAATATTGTTGGAGAACACCTCCGCAAGATTGGAGACCTTAAATCAATTTCTGAAATTACTGAGGAAGAAGCCAGGAAGCAGGATAGACTAGTAACTAATCTTAACAACATCATTGAGGTCAAGTACAAAGACTTGGAAGAGATGGAGCTGAAATGTAGTGAAACTACAAACTCCATTAAGAGTGTAATCACAGAGAAAGAAAAGATCATTCAGACTTATAATGAAGGTAAGATTTTGTTTTATTTATTAAAAAAATGGAAGAGTGCTATTTATCAAATAAAATAATGAAGTTACAGTTTTTTTTTTTTTTTTGCTTACTTTTCTGATTCCCTCATTAGAGTTGAATCCCAAGTATCTATTACATTAGTTATATTCCATTTCTGCATCTGTACAGTGTCCACATGATTTGGATAAAGTGGCTTGGTTTTCACCATTTTGGGTTTATTATATTTCATTATCATTTTATACTGGTATGAGGCTGTAGCAACATTAATTCCTGACATGCATTTTTTTTGTTTTGATAGAGATTAAAAAGATACAAACGAGCGCTCGGGATCACTTTCAGAGGATTTTTGGCGACCATGAAAAACTTAAGTTGCAACTCGAAACTCAAAAGAAAGAGCTAGAGTCCCGCATAGAAGAAATGGAGAAGCGTGCAGTTGCCAACGAAGATGAAAGTAGGAAGCTTGCTGAGGAGATTGAAAAGGTTTACTAAGTTCTGCACCATTGTTGCACATTCTCTCTTAGATTTCATGATGAAATTCTTGTGAACTTATATAAATTATGAATATTGAAAGGATGGAAACTAGTTTGTTGAAAGTTACTGAAAATTAGCATGATATTCAAGTGTCATCAAATTGTATCATGAATATTTTGGGCTTGATGCATTTGTGTTTAATTTATTTATATTGTGTGATGTTTTTGTCTTGGTTACTTTTAGATTGCAGCATGAGTTGCATTTAATTTGTAGTCATTGTTGTTGAAGCCTTGAAGGATGGTTCCGAACACTTGATAACAATGATGTTGTTGTTCTTGTAGAATTCCATAAAAAATAGTTCTCTTCACTTGGCTTCTATGGAGCAACTGAAGGCTAATGCAAATTTATTGAAACTGGCTGAAGATCAGAAGGTTTGTTGGCTATTTTTAAGTGCTTAAAAATGATCTCAGCATAATATATTGATTTCAGAGAAGATCTTTGATGTATGTGACAACCATTTTGATCCAGAGGCAAAAGGAACAGCTCCACAATAAAATAATTAAACTGCAACAGCAACTGGATACAAAGCAAACTCTTGAATTGGAAATTGAGCAACTAAGAGGGAACTTAAATGTTGTAAGGCGCATGGGGGATGACGGTGATGTTGAAGTGCTGAAAAAGGTGGACAACATGATCAAAGGCTTGAGAGACAAGGAAGAATCACTAGAAGACTTAGAAGCTTTAAATCAAACTTTAATTGTAAAGGAGCGCAAGAGCAATGATGAGCTGCAGGAAGCCCGGAGGGAATTGATTAATGTAAGTTTTTCTGTTTGATTTTAATATAAATGTTGCTCCATTACTTCTCTTTATACTAAAAAGGACGTATGACATTTCAGATGATCTTACATGAATTCAGAATCTAATTATGTGTCCGTACTTTCATGTTTTGCAAAAACTGGTTGACATTTGACTGAAATTGTGAGGCAGACATGCTTTTGTTTGTTTATGTAAATGCTTTTCACTGAAGTGGATCTTCGATTTTGTTCTGTAATGTGGAATGACCCTTTGTGCACCAGATAATTCTTAAGGTTTTGTTCTTAGCTTCTTATGCTTATGATAAGCTACTAATATTCTTAAATCTGCAGGGATTGAAGGAAATATCAAGTAGTGCACAAATTGGTGTTAGGAGAATGGGTGAGCTTGACAGTAAACCGTTCCAAGAAGCACTGAAGAGAAAGTATAATGAGGAAGAAGCAGAAGAGAAGGCAATGGAGCTGTGCTCCTTGTGGGTAGAATACCTGAAGGACCCAGAATGGCATCCCTTCAAAGTTACTACGGTCGACGGGAAGCATAAGGTACTCTCTAACAGTAATACCAATTTTTCATTGTGTTGGGTTCTTCTGCTGTGAGTTATTTCTCTTTGTTGCTTATAAAACTAGTTGTGCCAAATTTGTGATTGTGGTGGCAAAATCCTTTCCCAGTGACGTAGCTGATGTTCATCAAATATAATCTCCATTCACATGCTTGTTTGGTTTGTATTTTAATGTCATTTATAATTTCTGGTTGGAAATGGACTCTCCGCTGTCAAAACGCATTATGCATTACAATGTGAGCATCTATTAATTACTTTGGTCGATAAATCTGCTTTGAGGGCAAAAATATTTGCAACATTATTATCCCACATACAAAAGATGTCCGCATAAATTTTAGTCTTACGCTATTATTGAATCATCTAATTTTTAAGCTTTAATCATACTCTAATGGCTCTCAGTGCTTTTTCCTTGTGAATCACTTGGCACTTGCTCGCTGCCCCCTTGCTTCCTTTTCACTAGTTTATGTTATTATGTTCAGGAAGTTATATCCGTCGAGGATGAAAAATTGAAAGATTTGAAGAAAGAACTGGGTGAGGAAGTGTGCAACGCTGTAATATCAGCTTTAACAGAGATCAATGAATACAACCCTAGTGGCAGGTACATAACTTCGGAATTGTGGAACTACAAAGAGGGACGAAGGGCTTCACTAAAAGAAGGAGTTGCATTTATTCTGAATCAGTGGAAAACAAAGAAGCGGCGGATGGAGCTGGATTACTAAAGGTCAGTATTCGGTGTTTGTAATGACATATTTAACGATTTGACATCAATTATCTGTAAGTAAGTTCGAATGATGATTGATTTGAGTATTTGCCTTTCTGTTTTTGCAGTTCCATCTGGCCAGCTTAATGGATCATCCTCCCAACACAGAATTGATGAATAAGTGGCTAACCTGAAGGAGGACTCTGCCTTTAGATGCATTCGTAGTGTAAGCTTTCCCAGTCAATATGTGGACAGACGGGACAGTACCCAACTTCTTATTCAAACTCTCAGGGAACGGAAACCTTTTCGTCATTTCACCTCTACAAAGGTTTGTTCCCGAGAGCGAACTATCGGTATCCGACTTTGGGTGTATCTGTATTTAACAATGTACAATACTCCTGCAAACTTTTTTAATTCCTTTGTCTATCATTTGCTACCTGAATCCTGATGTGATGCTACTCCCATCTGACTCGTAAGTCTTCAGGTCGAGAAAAACTTGCATGAAACGGGCTGTATACACCTTGATCTAACACTCTCCTTGCGGAGAAGTGTATACACCGTACAAAGCAAGGTTTTCTCCATCCGAATTTAGTTGAATCAATCTTCTATTTTTGGTTAATGATTCTAGCTGAAAATGACAGTGGGGTACAAGCTAATATTAAATTCATTGGCCGAGTCATGTTGTACGCGTGAATTGCTAATCATACAGATGAAAAACAGTAAACTCGTTTCTTTTCTTATCAATTAATCATCCCGAGGTCTCGAGTTCACGTTCTGCACCTGAAGTTCCGAGTTTGATCCCAATATCTTTTGTTGTAAACGAGCAAACAAAAAACAAAGGGAAAATAATAATAATAATTCCGTCAAAGTGAACGGAGAGAGTGCTGCAAACGAGGTCGTGCAAACGTGGGAAAACTGAAAAAAAAATGCATTAATTCGTGGACGCAAGATTGACAGTAAAAGGCCAGGATTAAAGGATCCGGACAGATCCGGAGAGGATCTCAGCCCGTCCGTTGAGCCTAAATAAATACAAGAAACCGCGTGAATTCTGAAGGGCGCCACATTTCACGATCCAGAACGACGCCGTTTCTGGTTCTATGGAACCCTAGGGCTATATATTCGTGCTCTGTCTTCTCAAATCTTCAGAGGTCTCCGTCGCCTGCATCTTTTGTAAAATAAAAAATTAGGGCTGTGATTAGAAAGAGAGAGGCTTGAGCGGAAACCCCAATTAGGACCAAAGTATCAAGGAGCGCAAAGAGAAGCAGAAAAAATCGCCGCCGCTTTTCACCCGAATCGTAGGCTTTTGGCGTCTCTGCTCGTATCTTTGCGTTCCACTGATTCTTTCGCCCTCATTGGGTCCGACCCGCAATGACAGGCCATCCAATTCTATACACTTGATATGAGCCCCCTTTCTTTCTTTTCAATTTCATATTTTTAGGGGTTTTATTTTTTGGCGATTCAATTTTTGATTTTAGGGTTTTTTTTGTGTGTGTGATTTTAGGGTTTTGGGGAATATATGGCACTTGTTGGGTTTTTGAGAGGAAGCGATTTTGATTTGCTTTCTCGCGGAGACCAATGGTGCTTACAGTGAAGGTTCGATTCGCACCGTTTCGGTGGGAGTCGGACGGCGGCCAGACAACCGTAGTGATGGTATCCACAGATGGCGGGTTCTCTCTGTCCCGTTTTTCTACTAATCTCCATCTCACATTTTCTTATTTTCCAATCTATTTATCCCAAAAACTTGATTTGTTTTTTCTATTTTTTTTATTGAAAATTGAAATTATAATCATTTAATTAAGGGTTGTATACTAGGTTTCATAGTTGGTTGATTTTTTGAGTTTTGGATTGGAACATGGACTGGTTGAACACGATGAGTAATGACCATAAACCCTAAACCCTGAGGATTCGAGGACTTAAAAACGTATTGTGGAGGATTTGAGGACGACTTAAAACTGTTCGTGGATGATAAGAGGGAGAGGGAGAGGGAACTCTCATTGAACGGACTTGAGAGTAGGGAAGATGTACGGAGATACGATCCATCCAAGTTGCTCTTCTAAAACTTGAGAAAGATTAATGAAACCAATTCAAAAGTCTTACCAAGTTCTATGAATTACACATTACACGAACAAAGAATCCAATGTAGAAGACGTAGTCCCAATTTTCAGTTTAGTCGTATGTGAAGGAGAGAAAAACGTGACTTAGGCTGCTTGACCACGTAGTATATCCGACCATCTAATGTCGATAAGTACAACACATTATCGACTATTGTCATGTTGTATATATTTAAGGGGCTTTTAGGGATAAGGGCTTGTCAAAGATGATTTTTTAAATATAATCCGGAAGGTTTTCAATGTTTAAAAAATATCTTTTATTTTAATGCACCATGACATGTCACTTATAATAAATCCACAAGTTGTACTACTATTTACAACAACGTCTTCATTATTTTCTACAATATAACCTTCACCATCAAAATTTGAAAAATGTAACGGTTACATCATTATCACCCATAAAAGTAACCTTCATCTTCTTTGTCTAAAAAATGTCATCTTTATTGTCTATAACTACTTACTCTTTCTTTTTTTTTGTTTCTTTTTATATTTATTCAAATTTTATATTGTGCGGAGAATGCACTAATTTATGTGCGATAGTTTCGGTACAGTCAATTAACTACGTTGTATAGTTTAGGTCTGATAGATAGGTACAGTCAATTTGTTATGATTTGTATTTTTTATGTTTTAGTTCATTAGGTCTGATAAATTAGGTACGTTATATAGTTTAAGTCCTATCAATTCGGTACGATCAATTAGGTTGTGATTTCACATTCCATTTTCTCTACATACAAAATTGTTCTTTTCACTTATCTCCTGATTCATTTTTAATTTATTCAATCCAAAACTATAAAAACCAAAAAGAATGCATTGAGAATATAGGTACACTGTCAATTAGGTCTTCTTCATTCGGTACGGTTGATTAGGTGCTATATAGTGTAGGTTCGATCAATTCGGTACGGTCAATTAGGTTGTGTTTCACATTCCATTTTCTCTATTTGTATTGTTTTTTTTCATTTATCTCTGAATTCACCGTCAATTTGGCATCTAAAAGCACATTTTTCTTCTTTCTTCCGAATACAACGAGATTTTTGATGTCTGAGTTTACTGGCTTCTTTTGTTTGATCATGGTTTCTGAGTTCCTAGGTTGTTTTTATTGGAATAACACAAGGAGGTTTATGTTAATGTAATAACAAACATGTTAATTATGGATCTAGTTAATTAAGCATTCTTGAAAATTTAATTATATATTTGTTTCTCTAATTGGTTTTAAGAGAGTAGTAAGGGTAAATAGGGAAACTAAAAATGCAATAAATTTATTAAACAAAATGATTAAATGTGACATGGAATACTATAATCTGACATTGAGGATTATTTTTAGTTTGGGTAAATTACATAGTAGCCCCTCAGGTTTAAGGTTTATTACAACCTCATACAATATCTTTAAAACATTTCACTTTCATACCTCACGTACTATTTTATTTCAAAATAATACCTCTGTTACATTTTTTATCCATTGATCTGTTAAGAGTTGATGTGGATGCCACATTTGTGCCACGTGGCAATAATAATAATTTTTTAATTTAAAAAAAAAAAAAACTGAAAGAAAACACCCACCCCGTGAACCTCCCAAAACCACAAACCCAGAAAGAAGCCACAAACCCCAGAAAGAAAACCCCCCTAACAACCCACCTCACCTAGAAACCCATAAAGAAAACACCCCCCCTGCGCGACCCTCCCTCCCCCACGACCCACCTCACCTAGAAACCCACATCCCTCCCTCCGCACTCGTGAACCCCATAAAGAAAACACCCCCCCCCCCCCCCCCCCCCCGACCGCACGTGCGACTCTCCCTCCCCCATGACCCACCTCACCCAAAAACCCACATCCCTCCCTCCGCACCCACCCTTTTCCTTCCTCTACACACCCCCTACTCCTTAAATCCACACCCATTTCTCCCACCTCACGAACCAGGTGATGACGGCTTAGACGGGATTTGGGGTTTTTTTTTTTTTTTTTTGGGCGGGGGAAGAAGATGAAGATGGGGGAGAAGAGAGGGGAATATGAGGGGGAAGACAAACTGAATTTTTTTTTTTTTTTGGGTTACAGGGGAAGAAGACAGGAGGATGAGGGGTGGGGAAGACGAACTGAAGGGTTTTTTTTTTTTTTTTTTTTTCTGGGTTGCAGGGGCAGAAGATGAAGATGGGGGAGAAAAGATGAAGATGGGGGATAAGGTTTCAGGGTTTGGGGGTTGCGAGGAGAAGAAAGGAGGAAGAGGGGGGGATAAGGTTTCAGCTTCATTTTTTTTTTTTTTTAATTTAGAAGATTTAGGTTTATTTTAAAAAAAAATTATTATTTTTGCCACATGGCACACATTTGGCAGCCACGTCAGCGCTTGACGGATCAATGGATGGAAAATGTAACGGAGGTATTATTTTGAAATAAAATAGTACGTGAGGTATGAAAGTGAAATGTTTTAAAGATGTTGTATGGGGTTGTAATAGACCTTAAACCTGATGGGCTACTATGTAATTTACCCTTTTAGTTTTTAATCTTACATAAGGTATTATTGAAAATGCAATCTTATTTAGGGATTAAAATGAAATTTTCTATATGTTTAATAACTATACTTCGATTACAAGCTATCAGTATTGTATCAAAACGTTTTTGTCGTTTGTCAACATAAATCTTATGGAAAGTAAGTGACCGTGCAATAACCCTTTATTAGATGATCGAATAAAACACGTGATCAGACTGTCCGACCTAAACTTTCTACGTTATTGTTTAATTTCTCATTCGGCTGCTGGTGGCAGACATCCCTTCGAAGGTCCATGATTGCCGGTAAAATCACACCCCAAATGCAAAGTTGCAAACCATCCCCAAAAGCAAAAACAGAAAAAATACTAAAATTAAAGTATATAATTATAAATATATTCAGGATCAGATAAAGCAGCGGGCTACAATACCAGCCACCTCAGCTGCCTACAACACCACTTTTGAGGCTTTGAGCTTTTTTCACTCCTCCATCCACCAGCAGTAAAAAAAAAAAAAAAAGTTTAACTTTAACCCCACCATCAAACGTTACTTTTACTTTCTTGCTCCTCTCTTTTACCAAACCCAAAAATTAAAAGGAAAAAAAAAAAGAAGCAAAATGATATATTAAAAAGCGGGAAAATTGAAGAATTAGACCCTGAAGTTCTTGCCGGTGAAAGTTTGGCCGAACTGCCAGTTGGAAGGGACGATGTTCCAGGAAGTGGAGGTGCGGCGGTCACTGCCTGTCACCCTGAAGGAGAGTGACTGTCCAACCAAGATGGCGTTTGACTGCCAGTTCTGACCCCAGTTGCGGCTCAGGCTCATCCACGGAGTGTTCGTCCCTTTAACGTACACCTTCACTATATCCCCTGCGCCCGCGACGTTGTGGATCAGAACCAAGTTGAAGTACTTGTGGCCGTTGATTGTGAACCTGATTCCACCTTGCTTCCGGCATGGCACCCTATACCACAAAAATTCACAAAAAGGGCATTTTAGTCATTTGGCATTTACAAACGACCAAAATTAACAAAAAAAAAAAAACAGAGAGAGAGAGAGTGCTCACCGGCGGTAAGAAACAGGGACAATGCCGGCGCGGTACTCGGCGATCTTGAGGAACATGGGCATGGCGAGATCGAAGTGGGTGCGAGGTGGGTTGCACCAGCCGCCATTGTCGCTGGGCTGGGCGAAGTTTGGAGGACAAAAGTTTGTGGCGGTGACAAAAATGGAGGGACTGCCAGATTTGCACCACTGAGGCTGATTTGCGCACTTGAGTTCGAAGCAAGCTCCACAGCTCAAACCGTTGTTAAAGAGAGCCGTGCTCAGCGCCGCCGTGTTCACCCCGTAGCCCTGGCTGTACAGATTTCCGTAGCCACAGGCCCCTCCTGTATATACACAGAGACAATCAAAAGGCATGAACTTTTAGTTTTTGTTGTAAAATTTTGAGAGATTTTGGGGAAATTTTGATGTGGGTTTTTGAAATTAGAGGGTCTAAATCCAAAAGGAATGGACTTTATGTTATATTATGCTTAAAAAATGCAGGGGGTGAAATTTCTTGAGCTTACCCATAGTTCCAGAGGCATCACTGCCGCCATAGAAGGTGGCATGAGCACCCTGCCACGCGCCGCCAGTGTAAGCACCAGGAATTCTGGCCTCGACTACAATGGTACTCGCCAGTGCCATGAGAGAAGCAATGCAGAGCAGAGGAGTAATGGCGGCCATTGCTTTCTAAGGAGGGAGAGAGGGAGAGAGGGAGAGAGAGAGATGGGGTTTTTGAGTTGGAGGGTTTGGGTGTGAGGAGAAAGCAGAGGGGTGGAGTGCTATTTATGAACAAATTTGAAGAGAAACAATTGTCAAAAAGTGACAAAATTATGAACTTAATTAATGCGGCTTTGGTCTCCCACGAGTAGTTGAAGGTTTTTTTTGGCGGTAATTCCGTTTAACTCTTTCTTTATTCTCAATTGACGGAAATGCCCTTTTGGTTAATCCCTTTTAACAAGTTTTAGGGTGAGGATTGTACATCGCAAATTATGATCTTGGTGCATTGAGGAGAATAGGGGTTTGGTTCTCTTCAATTGCTTTGACGAAAAAGAGTAGGATGCTTGAAAGAATAGTAGCCGACTATTGAACCTCGATGTCTAAATTTGCTCGTTTAATTCTTCAATACTCTCAAGGTTGGTCTTGAAAATAGTTAGAATAGACGGACCGTCTAGAGCCCCTACTCTAGAGAGGCCCTCAATTTTTTATTTGATACACACACATACACTATATTACAAACTTTTTATTTGTTTAAATAAAAAGATTATGGATTTTGAGATTTTATCTAAATACAATACCACATTGGGCTGAGCAGATGAGCCCACCATTTTAAGTGACTCAAACACAGATAAACCCTTTGGTTTTTGTCGCATTCCCCAAACAAACACAAAATCCTAAGCATCCTTGTTTATTCTAAGGCCCCACTTTGAAGGCTCGTCTAGAGTTTCCAAATTATCAAGGCCACGTTTGAATTTGTCATCATATTGTCCTGTTCAATCAATCAAATTACATTCATCTCTCTATTCAAAGAAAGATGGGTGTTTTGTGGAAAAGGTGAGGGTAGTAAATGTAGGGTCAACAAGGTCGGGGCTCAAGGGAGTTGTGATCATATTGGATGAATCATGAAACCGGTTTGCTTCGTCTGCAATTTGTGCCATCAACTGCGCACTCTTTGTCTTTTTGGCTGCCAAATTAAGGATTTTCTTTCTTTTTGTTCCTTCATTTTTGTCTCTTGACTTTCTAGATAGTGGGTGCATGTGCATTGTGGACTGTCTAGTGAATAGGAGGGAAGACTTGCTTGGCGTACTCTCAATGGTACGGATACAAGGTTTTTGCTTGAAAATTTTATTTTAAAAAATGACGTTGTAGTGTTTGATTGATTGTAGATCCGGTTAGTTTTATGTATTATTATAAGATAAGGTATTGAACGACATAGTGTTATCAATAAGGGCTCGAGTGTGCTTGTAGTGGTTGAATCAAGAGTTTCTTTATGTAATGATTTGTGGACGATTTTGCACATCATTCAACTTTGCATTCTAATTCGTTATAGAAGTGAGGTTGAGATTTGTTATTGGAGAAGATTTTGTTTATTGCACATATTGTATTGCTTGAGCATTGTAATTCTTTTAAAATTCATATCATATCATTTTTATAAAATAAAGAGTAACATATCGCTATCAGTAACTTGCACCTTGTGTACAATGGTTTGATCTAATGTTCCACTTTATGAATATGAAATGCAATTTCCTTGGCACTACTAACCAGTAGTTAGTATCATCGTCACATTATGAGATATTGGATGAAACCACTTACGGATTTGAAAATTAAACTCGTTTGGTTATATGTAATATACATTGATAATCTTACATTGAATTTGTTTAGTGTTGAGAGTATGAATCTCACAATGGGAAGAAGATAGACCCTGCATGTGTGTATAAGTAATTGGACTACTTCTCAAACTACCAATTACTTTTACGATGGAACATCAACTTTCTTCGTTAGCAAAAGAAAAGTTAATGAGTGACACTAAACCTAAGCAGTTTTTAGTCAATAAAGAATATTATCCACAAAGAGGAAATGAGATTCCAATGGCACAGACCTTTGACGGAGCTACAATTTTATCTACAAATTGTCCATTTTTTTCAATTTTCAAAGGGTGTGAATTGGGCTTTTTCCTTCAACGGGGTCCAATCATTTCCGCATTCTACGGTCCTCGTATTACGCCGTGCATTTGTCGTACAGCTGCGTACACACCACATGGATACGGTGGACCTACGTGTCTAGTTGGGTCAAAATACCGAATGTATTTGCTTTGTGACACCTACTTCAATCCAAAGAAGATATACATATATATATATATTTTTTTTAATTTTATTGTAAGTTGTTATCCAATTATCTATCACGTTTAGTGATTTGTTTTTATCTAATTATCATTAACCTAACTCACAAATGAAAAATTATTTATAACTAAAACAATCAATAATTGTAGAGAACGAATGCTCACATTTATTCACGTGTTGAACCCAATTAGTCACGTACTTTCACGTCACCTGATATATGGTCGCATTCTAACACGAACTCAAGATCTTAATCAAGAATTGGAAGAGGGAGGACAAAGGAGAGGGTGGCATTTCTATTAAACGAGACACTCATAGCTTTATCAGCAAAAGAGAACTGACACAGAAAAGCCACAAAAACGGTTAGGAAGGTAATGCTTAATGCTTTTTCGCATTAAGGATGTCGATTTGGGTTGACAGAAAACAGTTTATTTCATATCCATCAACAAAATATAAGAGAGATATTCACCACGTCATCACATCTCCCAAAATTCTTTAGCTGTGTTGTTCAACAACACATCACCAAACCCTTCGCCCAGTCACCCTGTTTTGGATTCACTTCCATGAAAACACGTACGGTCTCAAATCTCAATGCATGTGAACTGTTTTGGATTCACTTCCATGAAAACACGTACGGTCTCAAATCTCAATGCATGTGAATATTTTCCACGACTAGAAGTCTGGTTTAATTATTTTGTAGGTCTTTCATTTGTGTTTTACGTGTTGTTTGTATCATTGTATGAGAGAGAGAGAGAGAGAGAGAGAGAGAGAGAGAGAGAGTGAGAGTCAAGTCAAACCGAGACTTAAATTTTACTTTTGAGTGTGCATGGCTTTGGTAGCTGGAACATATGACATTATTGATCTCCTTTGGAGCTGGGAAGGATGTTGATGTTATTGATTACTTTGCCTGTGATTCTGTTAACTGCGACACTTACAAGTTTCATCATCCATACGTACCTTATACGTAGCAGTAGTTGATATGTCGTAACTGGGTGCATGTCGTGTGTGAGTGTGTGTTATGCAATCAGATGAGAGTGGCATGAATGATTGTCAACCATTGATGCATGTGAGTTTCATGAGATTCACTTATTCACCATAAATAGCGACAATGGCGGATCCAGAATTTGAACCTTGGGGATCCTAATGTTAAATACAAGTTCTTTAGATAGGAACAGAGCGCGAAGCGAACAAAAAAGAAACTCAGTTTATTCACTTGCTAGGTTTGTTGTGCACATGTCAACAGATCTCGGCATATGCCGAAACAATTTGATGAGTGATATATAGAGAGAACTTGTCTAATGTTGTCGACGCAACATGTCCAGATATGCCTAGCATGCATTACATCAAACATTTAGTAGGCACAAAAGAGACTCGTACCAAACATTTGGAGGGTCCTCAGGAGACCTTCACATGTATATTTTCTAGACTCGAGTGGTCCTGGGACCACCTTGGTCCCTATTTCCATCCGCTCCTGTATAGCGGAGTATGTAAATGGGTGCATGTCGTGTGTGGGTGTGTGTTATGCAATCAGATGAGAGAAATTTTAGCATGAACGACTGTGGACCACTGATGTATGTGACTTTCATGGAATTCACTCAAATAAGAGAAATTCTAGCATGAACGACTGTGAACCACTGATGTATCTGAGGTTCATAAGATTCACTCGTTTCACAGTATATAGCCGAGAAATTTAATATTTTTAATAAGAATTTGATTATATAAATAGTAGAGACAACTTTAGAGAATAATCTCTCAATAAAGTAATTTTAAGAGAAGTGTAGATTACTAGCTTTTCAAGGATGTAACATTATTTCTCACTTGGCAAGCAATTCATATAATTATGTAGTATAATAATAACTGAATCCCAAAAAGTCCAATACGTTTATTCAAGGTTTGGTAGTTGGTACATTCCATTATACACTAAAAGAATAATAATAATCATAATCACCAATTAAAGCATACTATTTAAGAGATAATTAATATCTTATATCTCCATTTAATCAAAACAATTTCATCACTCAATGTGCAAAAAAAAGGGCACCAAATGCATGTGGTGGTTGTAAAATTACAGTCCTAAAACAAATTGACCAACCTAATTATTTTCTTACTATTAATTCGAAAGCTCATCATTCATGCTTTGGAATTGGTTGAAAACTTGCCTCATCTTTACTAGACTTAGCAAGGGCAAGGGGACCATTTTTTATATTTTGATGTTTTGATGTCTCATCTTTAGATGAAAAAAAGGCACGCATCTATATATCTAGGCTCCATTGAGTTTTACGCAAAGCCCCTACCATGGAAAAGAAATCAATTCCAAGTTTCTCAAGCAAGCAAATTTAGAATCATATCTTCAACTTTCTTCCTTTTCATGCACCACAACTAGATTAATTATACTCAACTTTTCTATTTATTTATTGATTTATATACAAGTGATATTTGAAAAAGGATTCAAATTCAATTGCTTAAATGCAAGAGAGGATGTTTTTAACCAATTGAGTGACAAATCCTTTGCAATTATATTCACTTTATATATATATATATATATATATATATATATATATATATATATACACATATATATACACAAGAATATACTTACACTATGGGGCGAGAGAAATAAATTGGTATCGAACCTAAGACCTCTCACTTATAGGTAAAAAGAAATATCACTTGACATAATACTAAATAGCTGCAGTCAGTGGCAGATACATATTGAGGCCAAGGTGGTCCAAAAGACCATCCTTCGGGAAATATATATGTGAAGATTTTCCGATGACCCTTCAAATATTTGGTATTGGTTCCTTTTGTGCCTATCAAGTGTTGAATTTAATGCATGCTAAGCATTTGTCGGCAGCTGTAAGATCCCACATCGCCCAGGGGTGTGGATCATGTATGCCTTATATGTATATTCTCATCTCTACCTAGCCACGAGGCCTTTTGAGAGCTCACTGGCTTCAGGTTCCGTAGGAACTCCGAAGTTAAGCGAGTTCGCGCGAGATCAATCTCATGATGGGTGACCCACTGTGAAGTTATGCTCGTGTGAGTTCCCAGAAACAAAACCGTGAGGGCGTGGTCGGGGCCCAAAGCGGATAATATCGTGCTACGGCGGAGTCGAGTCCGGGATGTGGTGGGGGCCCGGGCCGGGATGTGACAATTTGGTATCAGAGCCAATCCTTGGCCGGAAGTGTGCCGACGAGGACGTCGGGCCCCTAAGGGGGTGGATTGTAAGATCCCACATCGCTCAGGGGGTGTGGATCATGTATGCCTTATATGTATATTCTCATCTCTACCTAGCACGAGGCCTTTTGGGAGCTCACTGGCTTCGGGTTCCGTAGGACCTCCGAAGTTAAGCGAGAATGGGCCAGAGCATTCCTAGGATGGATGACCCATTGGGAAGTTCTGCTCGCGTGAGTTCCCAGAAACAAAACCGTGATGGCGTGGTCGGGCCCAAAGCGGACAATATTGTGCTACGGCGGAGTCGAACCCGGGATGTGGTGGGGGCCCGGGCCGGGATGTGACAGCAGCACTCAGCAGGTTGCGTCGAAAACACTTAACAAATTCTCTTGATATCACTCATCATATTGTTCGATATATGTCAATATATGTTGACATATGCGCAACATGGTTCGTCTGACAACAATAAGCCCATCAAGTGTTCGACAAATGCCTCAATGAATATATCAAAATCTTCTTGCACGCTTTGCACTTTGTATCTACTGAAAAACTCAAGCGTTTGACGCTAGAACCTCCCAATATTCAAATCCTAAATCCGCAAGTAGCTGCAAGCCTGCAATCATATTCAACTTTAATTTCTTTATTCAATTTTTTGGTTTACGTACGCCAATTGCTAAAGAGAAAAGTGCCTCATGAGGACTATAACTACCACATCAACTAATCTAACTACCACCAACATTTATAGGGCAAAAGACCCAAATTACAAATCATTTTCAGAGAGAGTCAATTCAATATTTAAGAGTTATATTTTATTTTCCATTTTTGGGCATTTGGATAATATCTTTATTTCTTCAAATATATGTTATTTAATATCAATTGGGCACGTCGAGAAGGAACTTAAACTTTTTTTCTATTGCTAATTACGTCAAACATTCATTGATGAACATGAGCTAGCTAGCCAGTCTTTACGCTATGAAACAACATGGTCCACATGGCTTTGTTGCGAAGAGAATATATATGTATAAAGTATAAATTAGTACTTATGAGGCAAAAACTCTAGGTTAATTAATTTCTAAGTTTTTTAATGGGAATTTTTTAAGGGTTTTTTTTGTTTAAGTCAAAAGGGATTTTGTAGGTTAATATATACATTTGTTTGACATTTGCTTCTGAGGCACATGCATGCTTGCTTGCTGAGTATAACATACTACTAACCTACTAGCTGATAAACTATATATAATGGCCAATTGGAGATGACCAAAATGATGGAATTCCTCCAACTTTTGTTTCATAATTTTAATTAGACACATAAAATTTACGTATTGGTTGACAAACTCTTTAATACAAGTAAGTTCTATATTGTATGCAGGATCTTTGTAATACAAATCTTATAGTCTTTGTAACCAACGAGGAAGAAATATCCCCTAAAGAAGCCACGTCCAAACTCTACAAAAGTACCCAATAAAGGCTAGATAAGAATATGGAGATTAGAGAAGCTATGCGATTACCTGTTTCAAAGATAATATGTCTACAACTATGTTAGTTTTGCAGGTCTAAAAAGAATAGTATGTTTCATTCACTACAGATGAATGTCTTAATAGTTTTAAATTTGTTTAATTTTTTACAGGGATGAATGAATAATTCTCTAAAGATAAAATATTTGAATCGTTTAAATAAATTATGAAGTGTACACTAAAAAAATTATGTAAAAAAAATGGTGTCACAGATCAAATAATAATGAATAACACACTACCCTCCATCTCTCAAGTCTCTAGATTTCCACTATTGGAGACCAAGACCGATCCTATTTCCTGTTCGCGGGCAGCAGCCGGCGACTTAGGTTTTAGTCCCCGTATGGAAAGCCGACGTCTCTTCCACCCAAGAGATTTCTGTCAAGTTGGGATTTCATAGTTCTTTCCTTGTTTTCTGATCAATTTATTTTCTCCTGTTCAGGCTATTTTAACATTATGCTGGTGACTCGTGACAATGAAGACACTTGGTTCCATCAATACCCTCATCATTTTTTCACTAGAACATAAAAAATTTATCTTGTAAAACACAGCCAATATCTTGGGCCAATGGACTCGAATAGTTGAATGGAGTTGCAAGGAGCTTCATCAGGAATATCAAATATCAATGATCGTCAAAAGAACTAAATTAATCCATGTAATTAATTTCCTTCAAAGATAATGTATGTTGAGTAATTATGTAATTATTCTACGATATCTTCTTGCTTTTGAATTAACACTAGTACATAACAGCATATTTACCACATCAATTTCATCACGGGCATCAACAGCTCGTGGTAGAAACTATTCAATTACCACGGTTAAATATAGCTCGTGGTAGATAACATTAATTCACCACGGTCAGATTCTGGCCCGTTGTTAAAAGTCAATAATCTACAACGGTTTTCAATCCTGTGATGAAATATCAAAATCACCACGCGATATGCTCGTTGTGGTTACTTCAAACGACCACACCGCCTTTTGAAACTTCACCACGCCATCGGCCCGTGGTGGATGTTTTTTTTTTTTTTTTTTTTAATAAATATTTTGAAGGATGCTTAACCAGAACACCCAAATTTGGTTTGTCTTCATTGTGATTTGACCAAAACAAAGAAAAAGTGATAATTACAATTCGATGGAATCTCCACCTCGGTCCTCCCTCTATTCTCACTCTGCTCCCTCTCGATCACTCTGCTCCCTCTCGGTCCTCCCTCTATCCTCACCTCGGTCCTCCCTCCATTCCTTCTTCCCAAAACGCAACCTTCCTACTTCCCCGAACCCAGCTCTCCTTCATCCTCAAACCCTATCTTCAACGATTTCTTTATCTAAAAAGGATGATCCTCAAACGCAGCCTTCCTTCTTCCCCCTGCTGGAGGTCCTTTTTTTACGGTTATCAATTTTTTTTATGCCAGATTGTTAAATCCACAAAACCTTCAATACGGTTCTCATCGATTGAGAGTACCCATTACTCTCCTCCCTCTCAATTCATGATACCCGTGCCCACCCCTAGTATCAGAGTCCCAATAAATTTTTAATTTTATGGCTATAAGAGAGTCCTAATGATGATATAATTGTAAAACAATTAACATAAGAAAAGTTAATATATTTTTTATTGGAAAGAAAACTTAATTAAAAACCACGTAGCAAGAAACTGCCGTTCAGAGTTCCCACCAGTACGCTTGCAGTTATATTTCGTTATCCCCTCAATCCTTCTCTTCACATCGTTCTTTTTTACTAGGACGCAAAAGATTATTCACTGATCTCTCTCTATAAATTTGGTATGAATTGAGTGGTCTTGTAGTTGCATTTGGTTACCTGCGAAATCTTTCTCTCTGACTTCATTTTTTCTTCTAGGACAGAAATCATTCGTTTGTTAATTTCTACGAATTTGGTTTCAATTTTTAGGTGTCTATGGATTTTGATGGTTTGCCAGACGATGACGAGATGCACTCAAGTGATGATGTGAATGAAGCAAAAAAGAGAAAGGGAAGAGGTCCAACAATGCTGGATTATAATGCTGTGTCAAAGGCCAAACAAATTGGTGTTCAATTCAATGACAAAGGACAACATTTTGGTGCTGGATCAGCGAGTTTGAGTTCGTCGGCAGGGATCCTTGCAAGACAACTAATACCAGTAACTTACACAAGCTGGGATGAGGTTCCTACAATTTTGAAAGATAAATTATGGGCTGCTGTGAAGGTAAAATTGTGCTGTTGTTTCCTAACTATTTTGTTCTTCTATAATACATATAAAAAATCAATTATCTTTTTTATGTCAATAAAGATTCATGGTTGATGCAGCAAAAATACGATTTGGCACCCTGTCGTAAGAAGATAATATTAACACAAATGTCTGGGTGTTGGCGTACATACAAAGCCACATTGACAAAACAAATAAGATCCCTTGATGATGGTCCTGATGCAATGGAACAAATGCAACTCTTGAAGCCTGCTAATGTTGAGAAACAAGCTGATTGGGACAAATTTGTTAAACACCGATGCTCTCCTGAGTTTGCTGTAAGCTTGTTTGTATTAAATTTTAAATTAATGATTAGGTTTTCAATGCATGGATGATGGTTAAATGAAGTTTCTTGTTATCTATTTTTCTTTGTTAGGCAATTAGTGAGAAGTTCAAAAAGTTGAAATCATTTCATACTTTCCCTCATGTGATGAGTCGTAAAGGATATGCACGCTTGGAGGACGAGCTGGTATGAACATTTGTATATCTTTTAATTTCATTTCAGTGACAACACACTTATATGGAGTTTAAATTATGGATTAATTAATAGAGAAACAAAGGTACACCTGAGGAGGATTTAAATAGAGTCAATCTTTGGATAGCTGCTCGTACAAGAAAAAATGGTCAACCCGTAAATGAGATAGTGTCAAAGAAAATGGTATGAAGCTTCAGTTTGAAATTATTCTTGTGTTATTTTTTATTCATTTTTCTTTTAATCTTGTAAATGATTTTTAAATGTATAGGATGACATTAAGTTGACTAATGAAATGCCAACAACAGACAATGGTTCTATAAAAGATGATGCCTTATCACAAGCACTTGGACCTGAACATCGAGGTCGCCTTCGAGGAGGTGGTTATGGGGTTACACCTTCAAGATATGATGCCCAAACAATTGCCTGGCCATCAAAGTACATCAGAGTTGGAGAGTAATTTTAATTCGTACTTAGACTAGAAAATGGTACTTTGGCACTACATGGATAGTACTTTATGACTTCTATTGTTTATGTATTCATTTGGAAACTCAACTATTTTGAAATTTTGTTATAATATTATCAAGTATTTTTTATGTAGTTATTATATTGTAGTAAATATGCAATTTTGTTGGTTATTCCATACTAAAATATATAAATACATATATATATATATATATATATATATTTGTTAAATAATTTTTTTTTTAATTTTGGAAAATAATTTATAACGGGCATTAGGTGTGGTCAATTAGTAATCGACAACGGTCATAGCACGTGATGTCATATCTCAATTTACCACGGGTATAATCCGTGGTTATATTGCATTTGACAACGGGCATAGCCCGTGGTATAAACTTAGACTTTTTATCACATCCAGAATACTAACGGGCACAATGTCCGTGGTGGATTGCAATTTATCACGGACATTCACCGTGATAGATGAGCTTTTTTCTTCTAGTGTAAGAAAACGTAATGCAGTTTACACTAGTAGAAAAAAGCCCATCTACCACGGTTGATGCCCGTTGTAAATTGCAATCCACCACGGACACTGTGCCCGTTAGTATTCTAGATGTGATAAAAAGTCTCAGTTTCTACCACGGACTATGCCCGTTGTCAAATGCAATATAACCATGGATTATACCCGTGGTAAATTGAAATCTAACATCACGTGCTATGACCGTTGTCGATTACTAATTGACCACAGCTAATGCCCGTTATAAATTATTTTCCAAAATTTAAAAAAAAAAAAAAAAAAACTATTTAACAAATATATATATATATATATATATATATATATATATATATTTTAGTATAGAATAACCAACAAAATTCCATATTTACTACAATATAATAACTACATAAAAAATTGAAAAACATTTAATCAAAATTTTGGCTTATATGTAACCCATTGCAGTTGGTCCTGTAACAACCTACAGAAAGCTACCTTATAAGCTTCCTTATATACAAAGTAAATCCCTAGATTCTAGAGTGATGACACAAATGGCATCAAACTTTAGCCTAGATTCCTTGTTAATCTCCACTCCAGTATTGAGTCAAAACACTTGCTATTACTTGGGAAAGAATCCAAAACAAAATCTAGAACTATAACGCTCATTAGCCAAGGGAGGAAGCCCACCAATGTATACCCGACGTGCATGCCTAGTAGCCTGGAAGAGAGAAATATATATATACTGCTCATCGACCAATGAAAAAGCCGCCGTTCATGTATTTACCAAAAGATTCCAGCTGCAAAAATGCATATACGCCAATAATTTTATCCACTGTGATTATTTGTATGATTTGCATTTATTTAGAATTCATAAAGCAGGAAAAGATTTATAGGAACTTAAAATTTTTAGAACAATGAAAAACTATGCATGTATTGTGAACTCTATGTACAGAGCTTTTACATGGCCAAAAGAAAGCAAAATAATCAGTAAGAGCTCTTACTTGCACAGATCAACAAAGAAAATTCATCAGCATTTTCTTGCCCTTTCTTTCACAAAATCTTTGTCTTCCAACCAGATCCTGCTATCTAATCCACACCTGGTCCTGTACATGAAAATACACTCCAAATGTAAATTTCAAAATTGTTGTAATTTAAAATCATCATGCTAAGATAGGGAATCCAAGATAATGCGACTCTTTAGTCTGGATTTTAAGTCTTCAAATTCAGAAACATTTCTAGAACGAATGAAATGATCTAGGACCATCATTCAAATAGAAACTCTTGGCCCTTCATTGGATTAGATAGTGCTCTAAATTAAAACCCAGCAATCAATTCGCAAGCCACTCAAAGTAAAATCTAAAGCAGCCCACTCTAAATTATAAGCCAACAATCCAACATTATAACAAAAAAGAATGATGCAAAAAGTAGAACTCATACGAAAAGACATTGAACAATAGCTTAAATCCAAAGCAACAAAGAATAATCTAATAACAAAAACCAATAAAAAAGGACAGAGTTTAGTGACTGACCTTGGAATATAATCCAGAAAAACAAATTGAAATAATCAAATTCCAAACCAATCTCATAATTCTGCATTGTAAAGAGCAAATGAAACAGCTAAAAAGCAAATGAAATAACTAAGTTACCATTCTTTGTCTTAAGCAGCAAAACTCTCATTCCATCAGGTACCTTTCCACTTCTTCATATCCTCTGCAACAAAATAAACTATATCAACATCAAAGTGATACTCACCAATTAAAGTCCATATGATACAAAGCCTCGGCTAAAACAAGGACAAAAAAAGTAGTTAATAAGAAACAATTTTGCTGCTATATAAACTAAGGTATTGGCAATGCCATAGAATGCCTATAAAGCTACTTACAGCGCAACAAATTCCAATGCATATATACTGATGTTCTTGTCATTGCAAGCAGCCAGCTTCTACTGACCCATTGAAGTTTCAATAAATATTATCTGTTCCAATAATTGAATCGAAGCCTCCTTCCAAAAATCCTAATCGCAAAACCAAGAATCGCAATAAAAAAAAATGATACAAACACATACGCAGAGATATATACGTTAGCTACTGTACAAACCACAGTTTTTTCATAACCTTGGCATCAAAGTAAACCTTCGTTCTACGCTTCAACCGCCTCATTATTTCTTCCTGCAAGTGTTCGAACGAATCTGTAAAATCAAGTGAAAGAGTAAAATAATAGATTATCATGGCAAGACTAAAGAAATTCATCCATATTGCCTTATTCAATCACATCATTCCCTTTTTCCCTACTAAATAAAAGAGAGGTCAGTGATTCAATACAAATATATTCAAAAAAATAAAAAAATTCCAAGATTTTCCCCAAGGGATATCCCAGAATTTAAATTCACACTAAACCCATTCCCCAATTGTCTTATTTGGAGCGAACCCAGAAACAAAGTAACGGAGAAAAAATGAAAAACTTATTCTCAACATCTAAAAAGCTCAAAGCTCAGAACCAAAAAAAAAAAAAAGAATACCATTGTTGATAATTTGTCGCCGCTCGACCGGATTCCGGTGATCGACCACCACTGGAAGAAGGCCCGGACGCTGATGCTGTTGATCTCGGCGATTTATGATGATTTGAAGGTGAGGGGGAAGGGTGGATGTATGACGAGTGATGAGGAGAGGAGATGAGGGTTTGGTGGGTGGAGGGATATGAAGGTCGGCGAGATAGAGGACGATCAAAAAGGATTGACGGTTTCTTTTTAGGTTTTCGTCCAGTTTCACGTGAGGGGAAAATAATTGGAATTGGGATTTTAGATTTTAATATCTTCTAAAATATTAAAAAAAAAAAAACAAAAAAACATCCACCACGGGCCAAGGGCGTGGTGAATTTTCGAAAGGCGGTGTGGTCGTTTGAAGTAACCACTACAAGCATATTACGTGGTGGTTTTGATATTCCATCACGGGAATAAAAACCGTTGTAGATTATTCACTTTTAACAATGGGCCAGAAACTGACCGTGGTGGATTAATATTATCTACCACGACCTACAGTCGACCGTGGTAATTGAATAGTTTCTACCACGAGTTGTTGATGCCCGTGATGGAATTGATGTGGTAAATATGCTGTTATGTACTAGTGTTAGTGTGTAATTAGTACATAGAATTAGTGTTTGCATGTAGTAAGTATCACCTGACATGATTGTGTTATTTGCTTATATGATGTTCTGTCCTATTTTTGGAGAAAACTATATTTTTGGGTCATCAACTTTCTAAAAGTACAGATTTGGTCCTGAATCAACACTCGGTTTGATAACCCCCTTTTTTTTTTTCTTTTTTTTTTTTTTTTTATGCTTGAGAAGAAAGAAAAGTATATGGAAGAATGATGGGATACATAAGAGCAGTCGAAGGGAAGAAGAGAAATAATAAAGAATAAATGAAAACAAAATCTTAAAAAGTGACAATAACTTAAATATTGTTTGGTTTATGATTTTTAGTACTCATAGTTTGTGTTCGTTTCATTATACATTTCTTCAATATCCCACCATCATTCCTCATTGTTGTGTATCCCATTCATTCCTTCTACGTATTCCCCTCTATCACTAACACAAGTATACAAACTAAATACCAAGAGGCAAATGGTTATCAAACTTGTCGGGATTGACTATCGCACCTACATGTAGTTATTACAATCATCATCTGACAGTCATATACAATTTATGTGAATATATACAATCACCATCTAACAGTCAAGATGAGAATTGTATTGAATACATGTAAGTATTGTTGTCAATCTCAAATATGCCTTGAGATATTTAATATTTTACAAAATGTGAAGCATTAGTTCATCGTGAAATTTCTCCTTAATTTGCTTACTGGTAAGACATGGAACCAATGCTATATAACAACTTCGATAAAAAGGATTTGAAGTTGGGTTGGTCTTGCTAAGACCCCATGTTACCTTGGACCACCTCGTCCAATTGGAACCCAAAAGCACTTTTGGGCAGCTTCAGAGAACAAGTCTACTAAACTATCAAGGCTTGGGTTGGATTTGTTAGATTTTAACTAAGTAGAGAGCCCCAAAGAGAGACATTTCACAAAAATCTGCAGTCCTCGGCTTCCAACTCATAAGGTCCAAACTTGATCCATATTAATACGCTGCCCACTACATTTATGTGCTTATGGAGAAGGGCTTCGACTCTTTTGTAGGGTCATTTAAGAATGTAAAATGTCAAGCAACGGAAAATTCACAAAATAAAAGATAGTAATGAAGTATGTTTTGCTACTAATTACAAGGGATAACTACATTTTATACTCTCAAAGTTTGAAGTGATTTTAAAAATGGGTCATGAGGTCTCAATAAAAGGCGTAAATTGATACAATTTTAAAATCTCAGGGTGCAATGTGAAAAAGTTAAACCTCATGGCCAATTTGAAAATCACTCGAAAGCTAAAGGGTGTGAAATGTAGTTAATCCTAATTATAATAAGGCATTTTGTGATAAACATCATTTGGAAATGTGCAAGTAGGGGGTAATATCAGTGTTAGTGCCACTTAGAATTACGATCTAGTGGTATTCCTTGAAAATGAGAGGTCTTATGTTCGTTTCTAGCCAAAAGGCGAATTTGAACCACATTATTGCTAGCTCATTGTGAGGCTTAACTCACTCCCCATCTTAATATCATTTGTTTAAAAAAAAATATCAATGTTAGTAATAAGTCGCATATCCATCTATCTGAAATATTAACATGGTATCATAGCATGCTAATTGACCGGGCTCAAGTTAGTGGGTCTTTACTTGCATTGCCCGAATTAATATCAATGATTTATGTGGAATTGGTTGCTTGTGTCGTCCATAATTTGGTGGTTTCACGTGTAGAGGCATGATGAAAAATCTAAAAATTTCTCCATAAAAATTGTCAAACTATGATAAAATACATAATAAATAGTTATATTACTAACTGCACCGAGATAATTTGTAATAAAACTTTACAAGAAGTGGTCGACCTATACAAGAATTTCTAGTCGTTTAGGCCATTGAGAGACAAATGCTAATGAACGTAACTCTTGTATACAAGATATCTAATAAAGTAATACAACCCAGAGTATCATTTTTATGCAGACATAATTCAAGATTCTGAGGAATTAATCATCCATGATCCTTGTATGTGTGTGTGTGTGCACGTATTTATACACATATATATTTATACATATATATATATATATTTATACATACATTCATATATATATATATATATATATATCTATATATATAAAGGGAGAGCCCCAGTTTGGTGAAACATTCAGAAATGCCAAGAATACCCTCACTTTGATACAGAAAATAATTAACAACTACCCAACAAAATAGGGACAAAATAGTAATATTGTACCATTTAGAAATACCATTTAGAAATTAAACATGAAAGAGACAAATTCCACCACGTTGGCAAATCAGTTTTTTCTCAAACTGTTAGATGTCCTTGCCGAGAAAGACATTGAGAACTGCAGCAGTTGCAAAGACAGGAGATGCAACCGCCATCAACCACACGTTCTCCGGCGATGCAACCGCCATCAACCACACGTTCTATAGGAACAATGGGTTACTTCATCACCTATGCATACAAAAGAGGAAGTGAACCTACTTTTGTTTTCTGCACAGATCCCCTCTTTCTGCGTGGTTTTTTCCAAAATCTCCTCTGCATCCACACTCGATTTAGACAAGATTACAGGTGAATTTTTTCCTAATTCCTTCGCTTTTTGGCTTTACAATCGATTACCTTTCTTAGAACATTGAAGATTATAGATTATTTGCTTCATTTATTTTGATTTGGTTATGGATTATTTACTTTTTTGGGTCTGTTTAGAGTTTGCAAATTGCATGAACACTTCAATTTATTGGTTTAAGTAATTGCTGCAATTTGAGAATTTTTTTAGTCCCCTACATTCTTCTATTGCTACTCAATTCCGAGATCTGATCGTGGTTTTTTGAATTGCAGCATAAAGAGGTGGTGAGGCTTTTCAACCCATTTACAAAGGACCCCAATGCCACTGGGTGTTTGAGTGGTATTTTCGTTTCTATTGTCTGCAATTTATGCCTTTATTTTCCTGTTTGTTTGTTTGTTTGTTTGTATTGGGTTAGGCATTGAATGATAAAAAATGGAAGCTCACTTCTCCTTGGTTGCTAAGATTGGTTTGTTTAGTTACTCAGCAGCTAGCATGAAATCTGCTTCCCGGAGGGAGCTGTGAAACTTACGGAGATGCTTTCCTTTTGTTTTTGTTTTTATTTTCTGGGAAGTTGGAAGCAAATTTTGAGTTAGAACGCCACAAAAGTTAAACAAAAGAGCTTGCAACGGTCTAAGTCTTCTGAAATTCTTGCTATTTATTTCTACACCGGCGGTGCCTGGAATTAAAATTGAAATGTTTGCTTCATGTTATTCATAGTTAGAGCCTAGAGAATATTAGATAGCTATAAAACTTCTCTGTAATACGGCGGCATGAAATCGTCTATATAGTAAATGGAAAAGGCAAATAATGCATTAAAACTTTGATTGGGAACAATTTGCAGATTATTGTTTCCATGTCAATATTATATTCTCAGGCATGATACAATCTTGCTTTTCCAGGAAAACGATTTTAGAAAGAATACTTTATAGCATGCATACAAAAGAGGAAATGAACCCACTTTTGTTTTCTGCACAGATCCCCTCTTTCTGCATGGTTTTTTTTCCAAAATCTCCTCTGCATCCACACTCGATTTACCTCATTATTCATTTAGCCTATATAAGAGGAGTATTTACACCGGCTCATTGTTCACAGCCGTTTGGTAATTGTTCCACCGGTAATTCTGATGTGAAGCTCTCATATGCATACCATGTTAATAGCACATAGCATGGCCGTTTACATCTATTGTAGTTTTTTTAATTTCAGTTTTACAAAGGTGCAGCCGTTGAGTCCCGACCACGACGCAGACGAAGTTGTAACGACAGTCTAAAAAGGTACTTCTACAAAATTTCACAGGATTCTTAACCTCACACCTCTCTTCTGTCCTATTCATGTATGAGATATTTTTCAATTTGATTGTTTCATTGTTTGGGTCGTTTAGTTTAGTTCTTGATTGATTGGGAATGGCTGGATATTAGTTACTTCCATTATTGCGTTTCAATTCTTTTGTTATTTTCTTATATTATTGGATATGCGTTCTATTTCAGTTTCTTGATGTCCTATACGTGTGCTATGGAAATTAAAAAAAAATTATTTGTTTTCATTCTTAGGATATTTACAAGAATACCCACAAAAAAATGGAGAAGGAACTACCTATTGATAAGATCCCAAACAGACGTGTCTCTATTTTTACACCTGGTTGGGAGATATCTGTCGGAGTAAAAACTACTGATCTATGCCAATTGATTCTCAAAGAGTGGAAAAAAAAGAAGCATGAGCAGTATGTATTCTAAATTCTTTATTAAATTTGTTACAAGAAATTTTAACATTATATGTACCTTCAATATATAGGTGGCGCATGAAAAATGCTGTAGAAGAATTAAAATCTTCAACAACTCCTCGCATCATAAGAATTTGGAATAAAGTCCAACAAATTAGGTACAACACCATTTCTTACCTATTTTTTTTAATGGCATTGTCTATATCATTCTACAAATTAATTATCTCAAATTATAAAATTTAAAAAAAATCTACAAATTAATTATCTTGAATTATAAAAAAAAAAATTATGGGTGCAGGAAAAAGATTAATAGTGACCAAACAACTTTTCTAAATACGGTAAGTATTCTCTTATTTTCATATGGAAGTATACTGTAAATTCAATTTGCATTCAATTTTCACATAGAAATAAAAATGCATTTTTTGTCAGTTTTACAAGCATCACACCCGTCTCAAAGTACAAAGGTTGAAGTACAAGATTAAGGTAACATTTCTTACTATTTAATTTTGTAAACATGATTACAATTTGTTACCTCAAACTTGACAAATATTTTATCTTTCAGTATTCTAAAAGTAACTGGAGTAAAAGTATTGCCATCAGAAAATTGTCAAAGTTAAAGGTATTTTGGTTAAATTGCTTACAACCTTTATATTTGGGATTGTGCACTATAGTTAGACTTCTTATTTTATCATCATTGCTTGCAGATTAACCATGAAAATCTAAAGCATCAAGTGCAAGCAAGGCTTTGATTTCATACGTAGACACTATCTTTACATATGTATATGTTGTCCATATTTTGCTTTGTTTCATATATTAGGAGTTTATCCCCAGCTAGCCTATAACTTTGACTGCTATTTTTGATTTAAGGACTTGGGTAGATATTTGACATTTTGCATGAGAGAGAGAGGAAGAGAGATTTATTATGTTCTCCATTTTGTGTTTTTCCTTTAATTTCACTTATTGAGTCCAACCTTCATGCTGTTCATATCCTAAATTACACAACTTACAAAAATAAGAATATATAAAACAACACATAATTGGGGCGCGTAGCGCCCGTGATGCAAAAATGCCTCTCGCACGCACGTTAGTGCGTGCAAAGAGGCTAGTATATATATAATATATAAGCTATGCATACTTATTGTCATCTATACATATCTTCCCCAGCTAGCTCTCTATGAATTTTTATCTTATCCCTCCCATCGGCATATCCATCCTGCCGCCCACCCCCATGATCCCATTCCCATCCCTTTTGTTTTAGCTCTCTCTCTCTCTCTCTCTCTCTCTCTCTCTCTCTCTCATGGGACAGCTAGCTAGCCAAAGCTTGGGCGGAGCAACCCATAGGCAGGCATCGATCGGCAGGATGTTCACAATTAGCTAGCAATCACGTACTTTTTTCTTTTGTTCTGGATCATATCACCTTTCCATGCACCATATATTACACGTAAATCTTTTATTAATTCTCTTTATTTAATATCAATCCATCAAATCTCTTTCATGTTATTTGTTTGCAATATTAATTCCTTCCTTGTAATTATGCCCTTGTCGTCGCTGCCTTTGGGGACATGTCTGATTCCACACTTTTCGATTTATTTTTGAGCAAACACTCTCACAATCCCACTTGGTTCCCAATTTGTTGTCAAGTAATTGGCTTAATCCATTTGTTTAATACACTCACCCCTACTTAATTCATTTACTTTTGTCTTTAAGTGACTTGACAACTATCACTTGCGTAATTGCCTTTTTCTTCTTTAAAAAAGGATCAACTGGTGGCTTCGTCATGATTGCCCTTCTAGTGATTGAAAAGACTCATAGCGACTTTTAGCCTCCCCTAGCTACTATAGTGTGATTCATCAGTGTCAAGAATCGAAAACAAAACGTGCCGTGTGGATACAAACATGAAATTCATCCCTAACCATTGAACCATCTTGTGGTGGTTCACTTGTATGGTTACCTATCTGTGTATATACTATATTTCTATCAAGATTCATGGTTGCCATTTTGTTTTATGTCCTCACTAAACTCTAATTACAAAACTAAAATTTCCATCCTTATAATCATCAAATGAATTAATTAATAATGTCATCTTAGTGATTTCTCTTAAGACACCATTATTCGTTTGCTAGTGTGACTAAAATGTTCCTACCCCGTCATACATGATTAGTAGGATAATAACTTATGCACAATGTGTATTCCCTTTCGTTTTCTAGTACTCATCATGCAACGTGCTTGAAGAGTGCCAAAGAAATATCACAGAACTTGTATTAAAGGAATAAAGGGGTACACACTTGTGACATTCAAGTAATTTTCTTCAGTGAGTAGGGGAAACATGTTGTATCATCACGACTCATGAGTAAATATTTTATCTACAAGACTCTTAAAGATGAGACTTGTTTGCCGTTAGTACTATAGTATTATTTTTCACTTACTTGACTTGGATTATTACAACGGTGAGGCTGTGCAATTTTTTTCTTTTGTATTTTTAACTTAGGATTAATTTAAGAATATTATAAATTGAAGTGATGTGTCCAGAGAAATATGTATGTTTAAGTATAGTATTCAAACGCTAGCACATTGTGAGGTTAATTCCACTCTTCCTCCTTAATACAAACAATATTGTTTGTTAAAAAAATAAAAATACAGTATCCAAACAAATATGATGTTCGCATAAAAATTTGAGGAAAACTAATAAACAGAACTTGAAAACTTTGAATTTCAACGATAAGAACAAAATAAAAGATAAAATGAATAGTACTAGGATTGACATTTTAATATAAAAATATGATTTTTCGTTAAAGTAAATAGTACCGAAAACTTTTCATTAAAGTTTTCAAAAATCTGAGTGTTCAAATCTCTCTTTGTAACCTTCACAAAATGTGACTGACGGGTATAAAGAGTAATGTTATTCTTACCACAATTTTATACCACATTCATTTACCATCTGGTAGATGAGTTGGACAAGGTATATCATTTAATTTCAATCTTTATAAATGATGATTGTGGTATACGAGGAATCTTTTTCTTCCACCTAAGATTATTTAAGTGTTTTAATTAATAAAAAATTGAAATTAAATGATATATCTTGTCCAACTCATCTGTCACCTGTCACATAAGATGGTAAATAAATGTGGTATAAAATTGTGATAAGAATATAAAAAGCAAGAGGGTGACCGGTTACCGGGCACGTTGGCGGGGGTGGCAAGACAGTTACTGTGGGTTTCTTGAAGAAAGCGAAAGAAGCGTGTAAGACAACTGCTAATCCAGACGGTTTGACGGGATAACCGCGAAACGCATTTGGCCACTCATTCCGGTATCTTCGATGCCTTTTCTACGCACCACCCAATCGAATCCCCTCCTAGTGACTAACGCCGTCAAATATTCTCTGCCTTATTCCATTACCAGCACTTCTTCTTTATCCATGTCCGACTGTGTCATGGAAAAGTGTCGCAAAATTCCACGTGGCGAAACATCGTAATCTTAATTAGTCGTGTGGTTTTAGAACTATTTGTTTGGTTTAACTCGTTTTAGGCCATTGATTTGATCTTAGGCTTATGTGGTTTTACTAGGGTCTAGTTTAGGATTGCTCTGTTGTGAAAAAAAAAAAAATTTGTTTTTAGAAACAGAGGTAGATCTGCTTTTTGTTTTAACCATAATTAAAAAAAAAAAAAATTGTTTTTAAAATAATTTCAACAATGTCAAACCAGTCCTAACCCCAATCAAACCATTAAACAAAATATTCTCAAAACATGCCTAAGCCTCTACAACGTCCCTTAAGAGTCTTGGCTGTTAATGAGAAACACATTAATTTTTTAGGGAAACTAATTAAAATGATTTGAAAATTTTGAGTTTTAATCAAAAGGATAAAAAGGTGTTGTAATTGAATAGTATCATGAGTGATTTTTTAGAGTAAAAATATCATTTTTCTTTAAAAATGAACAGTGCTGAAAATATTTCGTTAATTTTGTTTTTTTTCGTAATATCGATCATGTCATTTTAATTACATGACGTTACGTGAGAGATAAAAAAAATGATAAATCGTTCATTGCATGCTAGCTAGAATCCCCTCGTACGAATCACCCACCTTGAGTAATACTTGGTTGGAAACTTCGTACTACGTGAAAGGAGTTGAAATCAAAGGAATTGGATCCCCTCCTGAGCATTAGGTGGGGATCCTACTGACCAAGAAGTGTGGACCGTTGGATGAAAATCCAACGGTTATAATTATTATAACTTTAAAGGAACCCACTTGTTTGTAACCGTTGGATTTTCATCCAACGGTCCATACTTCTTGATCAGGAGGATCCTCACCTAATGCTCAAGAGAGGGTCCAATTCCGAAATCAAAAGGTTCTATTAAGGGAGGGAGGAACCTCGCAGCATCCTCTTTGTAAGGATCTCGGAAATTCTCCAATTATATCCGTTTATTGTATATTGTGCAGTTATTTTTTGTCAGATGCTGTTTATATTCAATTTTAAATATAAAAAAATTAAAAAATAATTTTTTATTATACGATATACGATGAACGGATATAATTAAAAGATTCTCAGAATCCTTATAAAGAAGATCCAGTAAGAATGGTGCTGGCTATTAATGAGCCTGATGCTGTAACGTATGTTCCTACCATGTGATAAGGCAGTTGTCACTAAGTTTTCCTTCTTACGATGGTCTAAGTAACTGACAACCTTAACTTGTGCGTGAAGATTAATAACTTTATACGAGTATTGCCAGGCACACCCAAATATCATATTTTTGCATTCACTTTATAACTAAAAGAACGACATCAATCCATGTAAAGTGAGTAAAAAATTATAGGGTAAATCATATTTTGCATCCTCAATTTTTTATCACAAACAAATTCATACCTCATATTTTGAACATTACAATGTCATACATTTGTTAGTCAATCCATCAATTTACGATTCATTGCAATGCCAGACCTCGGTTAGTCAATCCGTTAATTTGACAGTTAAATAATGACATGTCAACTGTGAATCCCATATTGTTACTTATGCGATGTCAAATTTGTGCTACGGGAACAAACAACCAATTTTTTTTAGGGTATAAACAACCAATTAAAATTATATCAACTTATGAAAATGGTATGGCAGTACAGCAACGAATTTCGTGATCTCCTTGCGGATAAGTGTATAATTATATATAATCTCCCTGTGCTAACTAAAATAAGAATAATCTTATTAGTGACGGGATCCGGAGCTAGATGATTGGATAAATAGTGGATTAACCACTGCAAGCTGTTGCATAGGAACACACTGACGGTTAGTATAATAACAAGTTGGCGTAAATTCCCATATATATATATATATGATAGCTTGAATCTGTTTTTTTAATTTAAATAATTGCCCCCTATACTCTTTAAAAACTCTATAAAAATATAACTGTGATTTGAATTAATTAATTAATGGATCTTAGTTGATGCTAACATTGGTTTGAAGTGTATTTTCATAAGGCTTCCTTTTTGCATTGTCTTTTGGAACTCAACTTGAATCTTACTTTGTTTTTCAAACTTAATTACTTCATTTTACCATCTGAAACTCAATTTTTGAGTTAATTTGTCATTTTCAATTAAAAAATCCATCAAGTCTCTGAATTGGCATAAATAAGGCCCACTTACTGCTGATGTGTCGTTTCTAAGTATATAAGCCTTTTCGTAATTTGATTAGACCATAAAAAACTTTAGAAGATACAATTACAAATTATTGGGGTGATTCCTTTTTTGATGTGCTATATATATATATATACAGGCCCCTTACCAAGAGGGATCCTCTTTTTAAAAAAAAATGGGAACACCCTCTTGACCGTTGGATTGACTTTAATGAAATTGTGTGCTTGAGATTAAAACACAGGCCACACAATTTCATTAAAGTCAAATCCAACGGTCAAGAGGGTGTCCCAATTTTTTTAGAAAAATGGGGATCCCTCTTGTGAAATGATTCCTATAGTCCTTAGATATGTATATATATGGGGCATGCCAAAAGGTTAAACATTTTATTCTTGTAATATTCGAATATTCTAGATCCATCTCGGATCCACGAGTAATATACTACTATTGAGTTTTACTGTTTGTTTCTTTCTTCGACTAATTTTATACTGCAGATTAATTCTAGCTGGTAAAAAGCAAAAGATTTTTTTATTTATTTTTTATGGTAAAAAAAGCAAAAGGGTTAGCTTCAAGAAGATGAAAGAGTAAGGGCTCGTTTGGTTGTGCTTTTTAAATGACTGAAAGCGCTTTTAGAGAAAATATTTTTGGATTCTAAAAGCACTTTAAATGTTTTCTACAAGAAGCATCAGTTATGTGCTTCTTACAGGAAGCACTTTAAGTGCTTTTCCAGGATTTACTAGTATTTTTACTAAGGATTGTTTCAAAAAATATTTTCACCAAAAACGCTTTCAATCATTTTAAAAGCACAACCAAACGAGCTCTAAATTAACCAATGCTCAACCTTCCTCTTTTACAAAATAAAGCCAAGTCTAAGTGAGTGATGATAGGAAGATGAAACGTTTTGTCTCCGACTTAAACTTTCCTCCCTCCACTCAGTCTCTGTGTAAATTAGTGTTGAATGTTACTTGTACTATACCAAAAAAAAAAAAAAAAAAACCAGCTAAATAATAACGAGAACATATTCAGTGTATTTAGTTTAAAATTTAGTTTGATGTATATCACATAATGTTTCAGCATATTTTTTTGAACAAGCGATAATATCTACACTAAAGGGGGAGGGGAGGGCTTAGCCTCACAATGAGCTAGAAATAATGTGGTTCAAATACGCTTTTGGTAAGAATCAAACATAAGACCTTCTAATACAAACTTAGTTAACTGTCAGAAAATAAATGTCACATTCCAGTCTGCAAAGTAAGATATTGTCCGCTTTAGGCCACGTCCTCACGAATTTGTTATTGGGTTTCCACCCAAAACACGTCTTATTATAGGGAGGTGGACATGTACATATAAGACACATCACCTCCGAGGCTTAGTTTCGCAATGAGCTATAAATAATGTGGTTCAAATATGTCTTTTGTGAGAATCGAACTTAAAACCTTCTAATACAAACTTATTTAACTGTCGGAAAATAAATGTCACATCACAGTCTGCAAAGTAAGATATTGTCCGCTTTGGACCACGTCCTCACTAATTTGTTCTTGGGTTTCCACCCAAAACGCGTCTTATTATAGGGAGGTGGGCATGTACATATAAGGCATATCATCTCCTATCTCCCGGGTGATGTGGGATCTTACAATCCATCCCCTTAGGGGTCCGATGCCCTCGTCAGCACACTTCCAGCCGAGGAGTGGCTCTTATACCAAATTGTCACATCCCAATCCGCAAAGTAAGATATTGTCCGCTTTGGGTCACACCCTCACGGATTTGTTCTTGGGTTTCCACCCAAAACGCGTCTTACTATAGGGAGGTGGACATGTACATATAAGGCACATCACCTCCTCTCCTTTGGACGATGTGGGATCTTACAATAAAAGACCATTTAAGTATAATACTGTTGCAAACAACCTCTCATGAAAAGGAAAACATTTTCCTGCAACAAGTTAGTTATGTTGAAGCACTTAAAACTTTTTAATTTTTTGTCAAATGATAAATTTTATTCAATTAAGTATAATAGATAAGTTTACATCATTCACAAGGATATTAAAAAGAAAGTCAGGATCAATATAACCTAATATAAGACCCTCCTGTCGATTGAATGAAAGCTGCTACAGCATGCGCCACTTTGTTGGGTTGAAACACTTATCTTAATTGGTGCTTATTTTGCTAACTAAATAAATGTACCAACTACCAATACACATTTGGTAACAAAATTTAATTGGTGCTTATTGTGCTAACTCAATAAATGCATCTTATTTATAAACGGGAGATTCAGCGGGGCCAAATTTAAATGCTGCCCCATTTTGGCAACAAAATTATACACAAATTTGGTAAGCATATCATACCTAAAAGAGACACTTAATTTGAAAAATTAGGCTTTTTAGCCAAAATGGTTATGAGATTGGCATACCTTCTCAGTTTGGTTCATGATATTTAAAATCGATAGAAATGGTCCTTGAATTTGTCCACCATCAATCATTTTAGTCATTATGTGAAAATTCTCCGTTAAATAAGAAAAATGAAAAAAATACCCTAATTTTCGTCAGATCAGTTTGGCCCATCATTTATTAACTTGAGGGTATATTGTCACTTTGGTTTTATTTAACGAAGAATTTTTATGAAATGACCAAAATGATTGATGGTGGACAAACTCAATGACCACTTATATCGATTTTAAATCTCATGGTTCAAAATGAGAAGTTATGTCAATCTCAATGACCATTTTGGATAAAAAGCCAAAAAATTATTATGCATGATAGTAATATCACGTTGCATGTCGTTCGTATGTTACGAGTGTACGCATACTAGAACAATGTTAGGTGTACCAAATGATGTTGCACGAATTAAATTTGTACTTAAATTTAAGTTGAAATTTGATTAATACTTGTTATGAAAATTTATATAATGTGAAATGTGTCGCATTATTTAGTGCACAAATTCGATGTATATAGAACTTCCCCTAAATTATAGTAATTATAGAGTTTGTAAGTTTTGTATTGTTTTTAATGGTGTAGGGTGTAAGTTTTAATATTAACAATTGCAATTGTGAATGAAAAATAGGATACCAAACGTGGTTAAAACCTTTTTCAATGACCAATTCAAACATTTTTGTGTTGAAATGATTTGGAGAGAATAACTTGCAAACCAACACGTACATATAATACATGATTCAGCCATCGAAACCAAATCCATTTGAGCCAACAATACAAATCGACCGCAAAACAACATACTATACTCCAAACAAACTAAAATTTTCATGGAGAAAAACTATGAAATGAAGTTACACTTGAGTTTCAAAATCGGCTCCTGGACAACGACAATCTGACTGAAACTCCCGTAATCTAAATGTAGAAGCGAAAAAGAGCGCTTTGCAAGAGAATTTATGAGACGGTTAAAATATAGATTCCCATATACACCAACATGAAGATGGTGCTTGCTTATTCTACTTCCATTAAAGGATTTCCCCTAGTGGACCAAGCAATACAAGAGCAAGAGAGTTAGAGCCTCAAACTTTGTTAATTGTCCTTGTTCATATTACTCTATCCTCTCAGTATTAATTTGTGCAAAATCTCTCTTTTTCATTTTCATTATCTGAATTAAAAAGAATAAAAATAGGAGGCATTTTTCTTTATTTATTTTCAACTTCTCCCACACATGTCAAATCTAAATTTGTGACCAATAAATTAAACGAAAACAACGGCAAAAATATGACATGGCGTCGTAGAGAGAGAGAGACGGGAGAGAGAGGGTACACGTGGCAAGACACCACTATCTCCACCTCATCATCCGCGTGGATGGATGGGGGTTGGAAAAGAAGAAGGAAGAAGAGGAAGAACTGGTCCAAGAAAGAGAGAAAAAAGAAGGAAAAAAAAGGAGAGGGGGTTTAGGGAATCTGCAATTACCCGGACATTATTGCCCTTTTACTGGCTCGCCCGGTTTTGTGGTCAGAAAACCATAGAGCTTATATAACAAGGGGTTTAAGGCCACTGTTTGTTCTGCATGGTTTTTGTATATACTAATTTATTACAGTTTTACAATCAAATCAAACCTCTTTCGGGACTTGGGTTTTTCCCTTTTCCTTTTCACTGAGAGATTTAGAGACAGAAACTACCAATTCTCATTTCCAATTCTCTCAGATCTCCTACACATTTCCCAGAATTTCTGTAGTTTTTTCCTTTCCCTGAAAAATTTGTAGATATGGTCTTAGATTTAACCCAGAAGAAGATCTTTGTCCAAGAGGTGAGTAAATCTAGTTTCTGTGCTGGATTTTGGTTTTCTTTGATGGGTTTTTTGTTGGATGCAATTTGGGGTGAGTTTTTGGGAATTCTGCGTTGTTTTGGTCAATAACTGATGGGTTTTGCTTCGGTTTATCGTGTTTGTTTGGAATTTTGGGCAATTGGGTGTGTTCAATTACTGCATGCAATTCGGAATTCCGATTGAGATCGGGATCTGATTGTAGAATTTGGGTCGTGTTTGGTTGTGCTGAATTGGGTTTGATTGAGAATCTGTGATCGTGATCAGAATCATGGGTTTTGTTTTGCATGGAGTCCATTTCTGTTGATCTGAGGTTTATGGGATTTTAGTTTTTGTTTTGAATTCATGGTTCAGATTACAGATTTAAGATCGGAATTGGCGTTGAATTTGTTATTGCGTTTGATGAATTATATTGGATTTGCAATTCTTCAACTTCATGTTATGTATTTAATTTATCAAATGGGAATTGGTATTTTTGGTTTTCGGTTTATGAATTTGAATGCAGTTTACATTTCCAAGTTCTTTGCTATGTTAAACAACTTAGTTCAGATGTGATTGGAGTCTTAACATCCAATTTGGTTCCAGTTCATGGCTGATATTGTATCTGTTCAAGTACCTGGTATTTTCTTGCGAAAAGACCTTTGATTAGGGTTTTAAGATTTGGTTTATGATTCTCTGCGTACCGTTATGTTTTCATTTCAAGCGTGGTTCAAGTCTTTCGAGTAGTTTTATATTCCAAATCTTACCGTGTTGGTTTTTGGTATTGTTCCTCAAATCAATCTGAGGGATCTGTCTGATTTCTAAGAAATATGGGAAAGAAACTGAGGCAGTCTATTCTTGCTATATTTTCTTATTTTAGTTAGGATATGCAGCTTTAAAGAAGGATATCACCACAGTCTCATTGCTGGATTTTATTTTATGTTGGTTTCGATATGGTAGCATGATGTAGGATTCTGAATTTATTGTTATCTTCCTTTTGTGATCAATAAGATTTTGTTTCGACATTTTCGCCAAGCTAAGCCTGACACGTGTTATTCTTTCTATGAAATGAATATCTGATGACAGTGAACTGGATGCGGGGGTGATGCTTCTTTGTGTTTGATGAGTTCAAATTGCCATGTATGCATGAGATATGGGTTTGAAGAAGAGGCTAGATTTTGGATTTAATGGCTTCCAGGTCCCTAATATACCTAGAGCTCCCAGATCAGCTAGGGTAAGTATTCGCCAAAATTCTAGGGTTGCTCTTTCGTGTTTTTCTTTCCTTTTTGGTTTTGGATGATAAACCCTGCATTGAATTCACCAATTTCTGTTACTGGTTTCAGAGGGGCCCACATAGGAAATCGGTCGAGGATGGCCAAATCAGTGCATTTGAATTATTGGCTTCTTTAGCTGGCAAGTTGTTGCAGGAGAGTGAAAGTTCTGCCTCCAGTAATGCTTCTGAAGGAAATTTGCAGCCTGCCTTTGGCATAGATGTTAAGCAGGAAAGACAAGATGAACATAAACCTCTGAAAGAAGAGTGCCTTGATCAGGGAAGCTCTGAAGAAAGTGTTTCTTTAGGGCTGACATCCCAAAACATCAATCGGAAGGGTATTATAAAAGAATTTCCGCATGCCGACAGTGATACTGTTTTGGAACGCACTTCAGTTATTACAAGTTCTGACAGCTCTGCAAAAGCTGGGCGTCATGCTAAGTCTGTAATTTGTAGTCGCATGCGCACTTTTCAGAATTATTCTGAAAAGGTACAGGGAGACTCCCCGGGTATTGTGGAGTCCTGTTATGGTAATGTAACAACTGGAATTGAAGTACAGGGAGATAGTAAGCCGTTAGTAACTGGATCTTTGAAGATAGCTAACCCATGCAGTTCAAAGGATCCAACCGAACTGCGTGCAAACTATCCTGCAATGCTCAATGGAGACAGCAATGTCAAATTGTCATTGTTCAGGGATCCTATTCCTAATGCTTCTTTTTCCAGGCATAGGAATGGTATTGAATTAGATAGTAGAGATGATGACGAAAACTTTTCTAGGTGCATTAAACCTAGCAATAGGGTGAAGGTCTTTAGGCCTCCACCACGTGTTGGAGGCCAAAGAATAAGGAAGTTACTGACATCCAAGTACTGGAAAGCGACTCCAAAGTTGAGGGAGTTTGAACACTATAGATATGGTAAGTTTTTAATTAGTGCTTTGGTTAGCCTCATAAATATATATGAGAATTCATTTAATGTTGAGCTTATGTTTTCGGTTTTCTAGATGGGGGAGTAAAACCTACTTATCACAAAAGGAAAACCTTTTACAACCGTGAAAGATCTCAACGTGACACTCTTTATAAGAGGAGGAAACTAGTTGACCGGAGTTCGGTAGTGACTTCTGATGGAGGGTTTAGTGGTGAAAGTGTTTCTAATTCACCTGATAATGGAGAAAAAACTGGTCCAGCTGGTATGTTACATTGGCACAACTACGTAGATATTTTGTTGTTACTGTTCCTTTATGTGTTCTGGGGATTTAAGGCTTGTGGTTTCGTTTTGCTTAATAGTTGTTCTTCTTGCAGAAAACGGAGTATCAGCTTCAGTTATTGGTCCTCAAGCATCTTTTCGCTCTGAGGAATCTCATGGTAATTAAAGTTTCGAAGATTTGGTGTCAAACACACTTCTTATTTGATTGTATTTAACCAGTATCACGGGGCGTTATCTTTCCTTGTGCAGTGAAATTGAGAATCAAATCCTTTAGGGTGCCAGAGCTAGTGATTGAGGTCCCAGAAACTGAAACTGTCGATTCATTGAAGGTATTAACTCAACTGCTTTAGTTTTCATACGTGCACTGGACACGAAATAGTTTATTGTCCATCCTGTTTACAATAAGAATGTTTCTCAAATGGCATGGAATATCCTTGTTATTCGTTAGTAGTGGGTCTTATTTTAGCAAGTAGTTGGTGACTATTCGTCACTTGTGGGCCTAAATATTTTACATTTGTGTTACGAAATTTTACAGAGGACAGTCATGGATGCAGTGAATGCCATACTTAGGGATGGATTAAGTGTTGGAGTACTTGTTCAAGGGAAAAAGATAACAGATGACTACAGAACTCTAATGCAGATGGGAATTTCTTCCAAAGACAGTTTGGATTCTCTGGATTTTATGTTGGAGCCTAGTCCCATGCAAGCCCCTCCATCTTTGTGTTCTGGCGACCCTCCTTCACTATCATGCGAGACATCTGTACTTGTGACCAGGTAATTGACGTGTTGTGAGAAGACCCTTGTCTTAAGTTGGAATTTTTTTTGATTGGCCATTTGGGTCGACTTTGTTTTCAGCTTATCACATATGTTCTCATTATATCTAATATTGCATTGCTGTTTCAGGTCCCCAGGCACACCTGTTTTGGACTCTACGATGGCCGATGTGTTATCTGACCTTCCTCGTATAACCAATTCAGGCAGTCTTGCTGAAACTAAGCATGAACCAGTTTCGTCCCATATTGACATATTGACTGACAAAACAATGCTGGAATCCCAGGCGCTAGTTGCTATTCCAGAAATGAGCATGGAGCCACTAGCCGTAGTTCCTGTGAGCCAGAAAACTAAGCGATCAGAGCTTGCACAGCGTCGAACTAGGAGACCATTCTCTGTCTCAGAAGTCGAAGCATTGGTGACCGCAGTTGAGGAACTTGGCACTGGAAGGTGTGATGTTCTTTACCACGTAAACAGAATCAGTGTGAGACGTGTGATTCCATTTTGAAGGATACATAGTGGTTTAACAATGTTCTGAATTTGCAGGTGGCGCGATGTTAAATTACGTGCATTTGAGAATGCAGATCATCGAACTTATGTGGACTTGAAGGTAAATTTTGTTTGTATGGTTGTCTATATCACTCAATCGTTTATTTGTTACTAGATTTTACATTGCAGTTGAGTGCTTCTCTGGAAAGCACAAGTTACTTGATTTATGTTGTATTTGATGTACTCTGGTGGTTTTATGCAGGATAAATGGAAAACCTTAGTCCACACCGCGAAAATCTCTCCTCAGCAAAGAAGGGGGGAGCCAGTCCCGCAGGAGCTTTTGGACCGAGTGTTGGCTGCCCATTCTTACTGGTGCCAACACCAAGCTAAGCAACACGGCAAGCACCCAGCCTTGCCGGCATTCTGAGATCACAGACCCACCCGACGGATTGGCATGGAGCTCAAAGGTATCCGATTGTATGATGTAGAAAAAAACAGGAAACGTTGACAGAAACAGGGAAAGAAGAAGATAAATGTACAAATGACCCGAAATTTGTGTAAAATCCTCACCCCCCACAGGTAAATTCAATTGCCGGCGTCTCTGTCTGAGGGAGGCCGGCAAATGTAAATGGTTCGCCGGAATAAAGATCAGCCTAACAGAAACTCACAGTTGTTTTAATTCAATTGAATTTTTATTTTATCATGTAATGTAGAGAAATGTGAATGTTCATCAACAGGAATAAACTTTTAATTATCTTTCTTTTTGTTGCTTCTTTGTTAGTTCCATGTGGATGTGCTGTTACTTGCATTGCAAGTCAATCAAAGTCTTTGTTTTCATTTCAAAGATGGATTGCAAATGCAATGATTTGAGTTGCGTATAATTTACACCTTTTCTGTTGGACTAATTATTTATTTATTTATTTATAATTGGCCAACTAACTTTGGGGGGTGGCTCTGACATGCTAGCACGTTTGGCACGTGCGAAATCACATGTATTATGTACAGATGGAAAAAGTAGTTTTTCCAGTTGAGCTGTTCCTTGTTAGCGTGTACTACTCAACTTCTTCTTGCCTCCTTACCTACGTATTTTGTATTGGTCAACGAAATCATAAGGAAGTAAGTTGGATCTAAAACACCTCAAAAAGGTCCGGCCTCGGGTCACCTGGTTGTTTAGGAGGGTATGGACGCGAATAAATGCCCGTTCAAGTACAATACTGGACGCCACATGACTAATTGGTTTTGTGACACTTAGTTTTCACTGTGATTGAAGGAGGTCTCGTCTTAATTTCGATTTTACTTGGATGCCAGAATGAAATATATTTGTAATGATTTCGATACTAAGTTGTGACCGACCAATACACCATGTTGTGGGAGTGTTAACTAACCGTACATGTTACTGTCGGAAGCTTACAATGATGTGCACAACACGGCCCAAAATAGAAGTTGAATTATTGAGACAATGTTGTTCTATTTACCTTTATGTGTGAAGGGCTTCTGAAAATCTGATCTCCTCACCCTTCTCATGGCCATTTTGTCTTTGGGCCTTTGGTCCAAAACCCAAAGGATGATAAAACAAAAAGAAAACATGAAAAGGAAACGGAATAACTCAAAAAGAGAGATTAAAATTGAGTTGTTTGGTATGACTAATGTGAGTGCGTAACTAAAGAATACATTAAAGTAATTGATCGTGATAGAAAGGAGTAAAGGGCTAATAGAAATGTTCACATGCATGTCAATGATTGTTACTCGGTTCTGATAGATTTATGAGACTCACATGCATCAATAGTTGACAGTTGCTCACACTCGTGAACGTTAAGTCACATGCATCAAAATGTATTTATACATACATTGTAGGTTTAACTTTTCCGGGTTTTGATGCATGAAAAATTCTGACTCTTATCAATGATATTAGGGTGGAGAAAACCTCTGATATATATACAATCCGAAGCACATTGGAGCTTTTGAGTTCTGTTGCTGTGGAGTAAATTTGTAATCTCAATGGTCATGGATCAATCTTTGATTGGATTTTGTGGTTCTAGTAATGAGCTGTAGGAATTCAGGAAATAAACTGTTTCAGCCTTGATGAATCAGAATCTGGATACTGGATTGAGAAATAGTACTAAGTTTCTTGATCAAAACTGCGCACCTCCCTGTCCATCTTCGAGTAATTTGAGCACGAACTCAGATGGGGATTCACCGGAGGACTCTGATTTTAGTAATGTAGTTCTCAAGTACATTAGACAAATTATTATGGGAGAAGATAAAGAAGAAAGACCGAAATGTATCAGGAGCCTGCAACACTTCAAAATGCAGACACAATCGTTTCATGAGCTTCTTGGAGATAAGCATTCTTCTTCCCCTTCTGATATGACTACTTATGTTGATCAGAACCATGAACGCGGAGATGAAATTCATCCTTCGTGTTCCAGTCATTACACTACTACCTTTCGCATTAACAGTAGCATTAGGAATAGTCCGTTGTGCAATTTAAAGAGGCTTGAGGAAGCGAGTTGGTTTCTTCCGAATGGTAATAGTCTGATAGTCGATTTGGAAGGTAACGTGTTCTTATTTAAAGAGGGTAAGGCAGAGGGTATACCGTATACGTATGGGAGCTGAGGGCAGAGAAGAAGAATGAATACTCTTCTGATCGTTCGAGGGAAAGGAAGAATCCTCATAACGAGGATGCGAATTTAGAAGGTGGGAGGAGTAACAAGCAATTAGTAGGTTATTCCAAATCAACTGTGAGTTTGGAAATGGTTGACACGGTTTTCCTGAACTGCGGACAAGGAGAATCTCCTCTTTGTGAAACATTGCAGAGCGAGACAATCAAGAATGTACAACAACATGGTCAGTCAACAATACCTGTGGAGAGAGTTCCCTGACCTGAGCTCTCGGTAGCTTCATCACGTCGGCGCAAACAGTTTGAACCCTTGAATCGCAATGATCAGCAGGAACCTTCACCTTCTGCTCTGCAAATTCCGCATTTCACAATCCAATTACTCTATAAATGATCGAATAAACAGATAAAAGCACGGAAATTTAACTCGAAAGGATAGCGAAAAATGAGACCTTGAGATCAATCCCGACAACAAGCCCGCCATTGTTTAGGGGACCCAAACTCTGGCAAGCCACCTGCAAATTTCAACAAAATCCCATGAATGCTATGAGGAGACAGTTGAGATTTGAGTATAAAGTTTGGATTTTGAAATGACCAAAGAGGACCTGAAGGCAAACGCCGGGAGCACAGCCGAGGTCGAGAACAGAGGAGCCAGGGGTTATGAGCTTGTACTGCTTCTGCATCTGAAGGAGCTGTTTCAAAGATGTGGGTGGGTTAGTGGTAATTAGAGACATGGATTTTCGGTAAAATGGTAAATCAATGAATACCTTGAAGGCTGAACGAGCCACATAACCCAGGCGTTGAGCTTCTCTGTAGAAGAAATCTGGTTTTCCTGCCCCACTCATCTTACCTCCTCCTCCTCTGTTTCTTTCTCTGGTTTCTTCTTCACAATAAAACCCTAAACCCCAACCAAGAGCGAGAAAAGTTTTATCATTTTTTTTTCAAATAATAATAATTTGGTTAATCACATTTTACATCATCTAGTTTCGAGAAAAAGAAAACTTTTTGGTCAATTTTGAAGGAAACAGATCCTCTCCGGATTCCTTCCTCCTAATTCACCAAATCAGAAAATTCGTGCAGTTGAAAATTGATCCAAATTATTATAACTTTTAAAGTATGTTCATGTTTGTAGCCGTTATATCAAATTTCAACGGCACAGATCCTCTGATTTGGTGGAATAGGAGGAAGGGATCCGGAGATGATCGATTTCCAATTTTGAAAATCAAATCAAATTTTTGAGTGATATTTTTATCCAACATGTTAATACAAAATCATATAGACATAGTCTTATACATGATTATGTTTTGGTAATCAAAGACGTCATAATGAGATGAACGGTTCTACTTAGGTAATTATCGGTTCTTAATTAAATTGATGATGTAGTAAATATAAGACTGACGTAGAAACGTCACTTCCACCATTTAGACTAAATTGTATGATTGGTTTTCCCTTCATGTTACTAATTTGAATAGAAGATGAAGCTCTACGATGACGAGTTTTTGTTCATATGTGCTAGTTTGGTTTTCCTCGTTAGCCCACAAATAAATCGAATGCCAATCATATCATTATTCTGACGAACAGTCAAATTAGCAAATAACCAAAAGAGATATATCAATATGATATTTTTTTAATGGTGCAATGTGAGAAAATTAATACTCATCCTGAAACTCATTCCCTAACCTAAAATGTATAAATCGAAGTAGCCTTAAATTCTTTGGTGGGTAATTGAAAAATTAAATTGCAACTCATATAAGTCCAAAAGATCATTACCCATAATAAAAAAGCAATTTTGTTGGATAAAGCCGGTGGCTGTTGAATGGGAAAGCGAAGAATACAATACAGTTGTGAGATACGAGTTGTTGCTGTTGTCCCACATCGCCCAAGCGATAAAGGAGAAGCTGGTGGAGGGATTATAAATTGGACCAGAAGCCGAATTTACAAAGTATCTTTGCGCTTGGGGCAATGACGCAGCTAATGAGGTTCTAACCGAGGCGCGTCTATTGCTGGTTGAAAACTATTTCCAAACCCCCTCATTGGCCTGGGTTCAGCCTTGGCCTTTGAGAATTTCTGGAAGGGCTCCCTTCGGGGTAAAGCCCTGCAATTCTTAGTTTAAATTTTTGAAATTCGAATTGAATTCAAAACGAACATATTGCAATGAATTCAAGCAGAACTCCGTAATCGCCCGTCTCTCTTCCGCCGTTCCTGTAGGTCGAAAACCCGGTTGTAGTTCAATCCCAGTAAAACCCGTGGTCGAAAACGCATCCCAGTAAAACCCGGCCGGCTGTGGAAGTTCAATCCCGGTGAGCCCTGGTCGAAAACGCGGTTGTAGAAGTTAGAAGTTCAATCCCAGTAACCCGAAGGTTTGTTGGAGGTCCAGCAGGTCTAGACGAGAGAAGTGACGTTGAATGAGGCAAGGCCATTGAAAACCAAAAGCAATCTGATGCTGGCTTGGACAAAAGGTCTTTGTATATCTGAGTACCGATCTAGCCATGCGTGCCTCTAGACCATGAGCAAAATAGTGATCATGTTGTCCTTCAACCCTGTTTCAGGATGTTTGAAGGTGTGAAACAAATGATATATTGGTTCCTTGCGAACTTTCGGCATTGTAACATTTTTCCATGAATTTCCAACTTAAAAAGCCAACCTTATATTTTGCGAAGGAAAACGTTTCTAGGATCCTCTTGCAGATGTAGGTTTACGAAAAGGATTTATTGTTTTACCATTATGTTTGTGCAGCAGAAAGGGTTTTCTGTGGTGCTGTCGGATATGTGTCCCCTCGTTTCTGGAATCTCAAGTAAAGATGCAGCTTTTATCGCTCGAGTTAGGCATGTAAGCACTGAATTTGGCTGTTGGTGGAGCAGCCTTGGTTCATTCCAACAACGAAATTCAAACGGAGGAAAGTAATGTTGGGGCAACTACAAGTTCAGATGATAACGGTGTATTGCGAAGGGGAGGCAATCTTTGTCATAAAGCTTTTAGAGAGTGAAGATGTGCAAGGTTCTTTTCTTAGTTCCTTCCCTTCCCCCTTTTTTGATATGCAATCTCTGTTTGAATATATGTTTTTACCGTCTTCTGGCTGTTTTGTTTGCAGAAATCAATCAGATTTGCAAACCGCTGTTTAGAAAGGCGTTGTTGTTGAGGCCTAAAGCTACAAGATCATCATCAAGAGAGATTTATTTGATATGTCAAGGTCTGCAGTAACAGGCAAAGACATAAAATGAAGATTGCACCCCAAACCTAGAAGTAGAATCCAACATTTGTGAACATTGTAAGCGTATTGCAAGACGAGTAAACTGATCAAAAGGCGGCTGTGATTTACTGTGTTTTGAATTGGAACCATACCAGAGTCCTTTGAACAATCTTGTACTAAAATATGTATTTCGAGAGATTACGATTGAAAGTTACTTATGTTAATTGGTTTTCACTTCTATATTCATGAACCAAGTTGTGATGGCATGCACATTTCTCATGTTCTTGGTCTTAAAAGAAGGATGAGAACAAGAAAAACAGCAAGGATGAAGGAACTGATGAAAATTATGACGACCGGCTCCGGGAATGAACACTGAAAATGTATATATATTAATGAATTTCTTAATCGTTAGGGTTTGCAACCAGACCAGACAACACTTTACAAAATTCAAAACTTTGTGTGGGATTAACAAGAACCAAAGAAAAAGAAGTAAATTTGTGCCTTTCACTACTGATAAATTACAGTATTCTTCTGACCGGAAAGAATAACAGTATCTCCATCTACAAGATGTCGTTTCATGTGTATGTGCAAGAGAGAATCATCGAATCTGAGTTCGTCCTAGTGACCAAAGACCCGTATCCTTCACTGACGTCTGAAATACCAAACAAAAAGAAAAACGATCAGAAAAGCAGTGAGAAAATATGTAGGAGGGAAGATAAGGCAGCTTAAAAATTTGATCAGTGTAAAGATTGGATCATGATATCCATGCTTACATGTGTCTTCACAGATGGAAAGACGTTCCAGAATCTTAGAGTCTCGTCCCCGGCACCAGTGACTATTGTCTGCGGTAAAAGAGATTTCATTTGAGCTTGTTAGAACTGAGATCTCGGCATTAGCAACAAGAAATTGTGCATACACGTATAGGGGGCCAAAATGGTACAATACCTGACCATCCGGTGACATTGCAAGGTACAAAACTCGCATGCTATGGCCGGTTAGATTGGCAACCTGTAAGTACATTCGAATAGGAGTTGGATAGAAAGATTATAACTAGAAAAATGCAACTTTTTTCTGAATTTTCTTATGCTTCGAGTTGAAGTAAAGGTTTACAAAGTTAAAATCACTAGAATGCAAACCTTTCCCATGGATGGATACTTCCACACCATAATTTGATTCTGGGAATACCCATGAGTGCTGACTATCTCATTGACATTCTTACTCCATGCAAGATTGCAGACCTACAAAGTCGACTTGTGTGAGTTGAGGGTATTCTCCTTTATTCCCATACGCATAAACAGAAACAGAAGTCTACCTGGCTTCCTGTGTCAATGCTGTTCAATTGGTGGCCGTTTGTAGTGTTCCAGAACCGAATACATCTGTCAGCAGTTCCGCCTCCAGATGCAAGAAGGCCACTCTGGTGGGGAGACCAAGCAATGGCCTTGACTGCAGCTGTGTGCTCTGTCAGTCTCAAAGCCGGTTGCTGAGACTGCTGGTTCCAGACCAAGAGCTGCTCACCACAAGCCACTAAGTAAGCCATTGACTAAAGCATAAGAGAGCAAGAGAAGAAGAGAACACGAACGAGGAAAAGAATAAACACAAGTTTGTAATGGCCACCTGATTATCATTGCCACCGGATGCAAGTTCCCTGTCATCATTGGACCATTTCAGCCCACATACCTGAAGAATTGAAATTTGAAGAAAAGTTAATTTTGTTTGCATATTCCCAACAACCTCATTTAAAGTACATAGTCTTCTGAAGTCTTCATACCTCAGACTTGTGGCCAACAAGCTTGCTGATATAGTTGTCTGGGACTCGAAGGTCGTGTTGAAGTATATTCCGATCTCGGCTCCCTGAAGCTAATATGCGTGAGTTCCACGCCAAGACTCCAGTCCTTGTTTGATGCCCGCCCATTGTTCGGACCCTCTTGCACTGCGTCCCATCCCAAACCTAGAACAAAACATCACAATTAATGGCCATCTATGTATCAAGTATATAAAATCGGAGGACAACCAATTCAAACAAATAGCTACCTGAACTCGACCAAGACTCGTGCCAATCGACAAGTATGAACCCTCCCGTGTCCATTGGACAGAGCACACGCCGTCATTAGGCCCCAAGTCACACAGTTTTGTCACCTGAGGAAACACAATACATCAAAAACCCACTATAAAATGAACAACAGTGGCAGCAGAGAGAGTTTTCAAATTAGATTTCTATACTCTGTCATTAAACTAACCTTGCTGTTTGATGCACTCCAGAGATAAACACTGGTGCCCAGTCCAACTGCAAGGACATTTTGGGAGGACCAGTCCACAAGGTTCAAGTAAAAGTCATCTTGTAGTGATGGAGCATCCAGAACCTGCAACCAATTAGAGCCTTTGAAATCAGCCATTGCATTTTCCCCAATAAACCCCTTCTTAAGAGGGATCCTGCTCCACTATTCATGGAGCGGGATTATAAACAACACATATCGACATAATATTGACACCATAAACATCACAAAGACACATGTGACATCCATATCGACATCTATATCAAATAAAAACACAATATCGACATAATATCAATAGTTTGATTTGATGACATATATCGGGTATCCCGTGAAGTTACTGCAAATTAGCATAGGAAATGCAGCTTTTCAAATCGACCATTCCCTTTAATCCAATCCATCAGATTAACTTGTTACTGCACTACAATTAAACTAATTAAGCTAAATAGAGCTGAATTAAGCTAAGTTAATATATTTGATCACCTTTTCCTTGGGAAGATCTGATCTTTCACACTCTCCCAAAATTACCATTAAAATTAAAGATCAAAAGAGGGAAGAACATGGGATAATTAATTACCTTATGGGGTGTCTTGGGGACCTTGCGAGGAGGCTTGGGAGGCGTCGTCTCGCTGGAAAACCCACTGTCATTTCTCAGAAGGGACGGCGAGTAAGGCGAGTTCGGGCCCGAGTTCTCCGTCTTGAACCGCAACATGTTCTTGCTGGGACTCATGGGCGACGCTGCACCACCACCTCCGCCACCTGCAGGAGAAAAAGACCCGAAATCAGACCCGAAAAGCTCCGATTTCAACAACCTGGCATACGCCTCGTTGCCTCCTTCTTTCACCGGCGAGGCCTTCTCGTTGAGCCCGAACGTGTGAAGCCGCGACGAGGATCTGCAGGGGATGAATCTGTCGCTGCAAGTCGAGGACTTCGACGGCGAGGACAGGTTCGAAATCGCCCGACAAGAACCCGGCGACGCTGAGAGGCTCGAAACCGCACGAAAAGAACCCGAAACGGAATCGAGGCGGAGCAGTGTCTCGGACATCCCGGTGGGGAGGTTGAGCCCTGATTTCCTGGTTTGAGGTGACTCCATTGCTGGGTTCTGTTGGATGCGGTTCTTGGTTGCTTGGAGGAGGAGTTGCTGGGTGCTGGGTCTGAAGAATGTGATGATATCATATAGCTAATTGGTATAATTAATGGGGTTTTTGAAGAGAGAAGGAGGAGGCCAAAGGAACAGAAATGGAAGGAAAGGCCTCCCTCTCTTTCTCTCTCTAGAGTTTCTCTCTCTTGGTTCAGTGTGGCGGAAGACTTGTAACGGTCGAATTATAGTGGGGTTTATAGGAGCGGTGCTGGGTTTTTCTCTTCCTTTTTTTAAATTTTATTGTAATATGTGCAGTGTGCATGTATAGAATCCTCCAACGGTCATTTTTTGCATTGATCGAGCTCGTCTAAAGCTGGCAGTTTGGTGTAGTTACCCAAAGTTGGCCGTTGCTTTGAAGTTAATTGTTTATTGCTTGGCCTTTAAACCTACCGTGAGTCTCAACGTGCATGCTATCTAGGGGTGGCATTTTGAACCCGACCCGTTAACCCGATCCGACCCGACCCGTTAATATTAGTATTTGGGTGGGTGCTTAACGGGTCGGGTCGTTAACGGGTGGACCCGTTAACAACCCGTTAAATAACGGGTCACTTTGGGTCAACCCGTTAAACCCGTTAGACCCGTTAGCACCCGTTAGTGGAGGATATTTTAGTAATTTCAATAAAATCTTAACAACAAAAAATAGATTTTATGCAAAAAAAAAATAATAATAATAATTGTTAACGGGTCTTAACGGATCTTAACGGGTGAAACGGGTGACCCGTTATCTTAACGGGTCGGGTTCGGGTGACCCGTTAGCTTAACGGGTCGGGTTCGGGTGACCCGTTAACTTAACGGGTTGGATTGATCCCGACCCAAAACCCAATAAACCCGACCCGTTTACAGCTCTAATGCTATCCACTGAAGTATAGTTAAATTCTTTATTTTGTGGAGGGATCGAAAAAATTAGACAAAGGGTGATACTAAACCACGTGTTATAATGTGACTAGCAATAGATTGATATCTCAAGAAACAGTTTTATCAAATACTTGTTGTAATATCAATGCATCAATCACGAAACGTTATCGTGTCATGTCATATCAAAGAAGTTTATTTAGGGAATGGTTTTGGATTGAATAAGTCCGACTGTGGGAGCCAAAAATGATTTCTCCACTAAATGAGCCACTAGCACACCAAACATGAGGAGTGGAACTACAATGAAGCTACATAATACCCACTACATGGAACATGGAGAAATAGGAGGAGAGTAACTTGGAGCCCAAGACCTGAATGCCTATAAAAGGGCAATCCCATCAGCATGGGGAAAGAAAAGGAGGGGGTATAAGATCGTTTTATATTTTATAAGCATTCTAAACAAACATTGACTTGAGTGTCGAAGTGTTTTTTTTTTTTGCAGGTCCCCCCGCTCTCATTGTTGACAAGCGAAGATGGTGTCCAAGGCTTGTCAACGTGTTCAAGATTACTTGTTGGTGGAGAATTGAAGTACCCGAAATTTTCCGCTCCAACAGTTGGCGCCTTTTGTGCGAATTCATACAAAAAGCCGTATCGAGAAGTCATGGTTTCCGCCACAATGGGGGCACGGGCCAAAACCCTAAATAGTGAAGTTTTTCTATTCTTCTATCTTTCCACAATCATGTGATTTATAGTGCGAACTAACGTTTTTGTCGAAGCATAAGGTCATGCCACACCACAAGATGAATATGGATTTCTACAGTACCTTCGTGGTTTAAAATGGTTTACGTAGATATTTCAATTTTTCCTAAGTATTTCTATTGGAATGGTTGCACTACCCATGTCTAAACTAATGAATTTTTGACTGATTAACCAATTGAATTGAGAATTGGGGGCAGGACTTAACCCCAAACATGAAGATTTGTATTCTCTCTTTTTATGATTTCACCAATTTTAAGCTTTGTTATCATAGCTTACAGACATGGCTTTGAAAAATATATAAAAAATAGCACTTTAGTAGAAGAAATGAATTAACGAAGCAGCCACACGTGCGATCCTCAATACTGTAGTTTCCGCAAGCTTGCATATTTTATACGTACCAGGATACTTGAGTTCTTTATTCGAATTAATCAGTTTAGTTCAAATATTTTCTTTTCACTCAATGATTTTGTGATACTAAGTGCTCGGTACGCAATGGTTTTGTTAAGGGGCATCTCTAATTGTATAATATTGTTCCTAGTATTATTGTGATGTATTGACCGCAAAGTGTGTCGATATTTGAAGAACACAGGCATGAAGAGAAAAGAGAAGCCCAAAGTGAGAGGAATAAAGTAACAAAATTCCCTTGAAAAGGAGGCGCGGGAATGACAAATTTGTACTTGGATGGATATTCAGAGATCAGACAGTCAAGGATGATGCTTGATAAGCAACTTGTCCTTGAAGAATTGCAGGAGGAAACCATTTGAGGAATTGCATGAAGAAACCATTCCATTGGGGCAACAAATACTCAAAAGACGAGAAGGACGAGAACTGAAGCATTCAATTCTAGCTTGGGAAAACAATTGCACAAAGAGACAATGAGTTCCTACCAAGTCATCGATCAGATAAGAGTTTCTCTTGCTTATCAGTGAAATTTCTTATAGTTTTATACATTTGGACTTGTTTGCTTCATACGATGTTTTCCTGCAGTCATGCTATTCCCTGTCAAGAAAGTGAATTTGTGTAAAGAAATTTCTACTTGACTGGTCGTTGGGAAAGAAAGAACCCCAAGAAGGCAAATAATGCACAAGCATGATCAAGGCAAGAGCTATGCAAAAGACAAAACCCATGTATACAACATGTATTCAAGGTTTCAAAGCAAGGAAACACAATCAAAGTTCACTTTGGCTGGCAACGAATGCAATGAAATTGCTTAACAAATAAGAACTATCACATTGATTTATAATCAGTTTCGAATTCGTGCAATTCATGGTTTTTCTTTGGCAAGGAAAGTTGAGAACATTGAATCACTAATTGAATCTCAACTTATTCATCATTTACTTTATTTGTTGCTTACATTGCACATCATTTGGCTGCGGCACTCAAGGGTTGAAAGCAAAGGAAATCCATTTAATTCGACAACAACGAAGTTGCCCAACAGATAAGGAGTTTCTATCTTACACATGCTCATTAGTACTATTGATGTTATTCAAATTTTAATTACTCTGGGGGCATGCTATTACCATATAAATTGGTGATCGAAGACCATGAGACCGTGGGTCTAGACCGAATAAGAGCCGAAGGCTCAAGATCAAAGGTCGAAGACCCAAAATTCATGGTCGAAGACCAATATGACCGTGGCCAAAGGCCAAACTCATGGTTGAAGACCATATGATCGTAGCCGAAGGCTAAACTAATGATGAAATCTCAAGTCGAATGAATTTTTGCAAAGAAATATTTTTCCTGTACAAACGCTAAACGATATGTGTTTGCAGAGAAAAAAGGGGGCAATGTGGGAGCCAAAAATGATTCCTCCACTAAATAAGCCACTAGCATACCAAACATGAGTGGAGCTACAATGAAGCAACATAATACCCACTACATGAAACATGGAGAAATAGGAGGAGAGTGTAACTTGGAGCCCAAGACTTGAATGCCAATAAAAGGGAAAAATCCCATCACGGGGAAAGAAAAGGAGGGGTATAAGATCGTTTTATATTTTATAAGCATTCTAAACAAATATTGACTTGAGCATCAGAGTTTTTTTTTTTGCAGGTCCCCCTGCTCTCATTGTTGACAAGCGAAGATGATGTCCAAGGCTTCTAAACGTGTTCAAGATTACTTGTTGATGGAGAATTGAAGTACCCAAAATTTTCCGCTCCAACACCGACTGTCACTCGAGTAGTGCCTACTAGGGCAACTATCACACTAAATGAGACAAACGTGAAGTCTAAAGAGAATAAAATCCACAGTAAAAGTAATAGAAACCCTACAAATGACATGTCATGGAATCCCCTGCACAAGTTTAGGTAGATTGGAGTGAAAGTCTAGAGGAGCAAATTTTTACATCAAATTGCCACATAAATTTGCAAATGACACATTTAGTAAGAAAAAAGTTGTTTGAAATTGAGATGCTCATCGTCAATGTTTAACATGTTCTCTGCAATCTACGTTTGACAACATCAATAATGGCATATATCAAGGCAAAAGGGTGACCTAAACAACTACAATGTATAGTACCGAAATTGGTATCTGCGAACGCAGTCTTCACCCTTCTCATAATAGTCTTCCTTACTGAAAGTTTGTGTCGGGAAGTGGGAGGAGGCGGCGTAAGCGGAAGCCCCACGCCATGCATCTAGAATCGGATCCAATGCTTTGACTATCCTTATGGGTGAACCACAAGGCCGAATCATCCGGATTCCTGCCTCCAAGCGCTCGCTCATGCCAGGAAAAAGACTACTCCCACCAGTCATAAATATTGAACTGGTTAGCCCCTCCTCCAGCTCTTGGCCCTTAGTTGGCAGCCTCCTCAGCGACACCCCAGCCATCTCATCTAAGCCTGCCTGGTCGATTCCAATCCAGTTGGGACAAAATAAGATCTCTGGGCACCTGAACCTTTCAACACCGAAAACAATTTGAAAATCTTCCTGGGTAAGAGGACGAAACTTTGGTGCTTCAGCCGATTGAGGGTTTGCATTATCTGGTTTGGGAATAAATGCCGGGTCCACTTCCTGTCAAAGCAATGATCCAAAATGAATAATTCGGATCAAAACAACAACGGTAAACCACAGCCAACATGTAAGTGAACCAGAATAAACAGACCTTGAGCCTAGAAGAGAGGCGTGCTAGCTCTGCTTCATCCACATCTGGTCCCTCATCATCATCATCGTTATCTTTGCTCATGAGTTTGTATAGTTGCCAGTCTTCATCTTTTGCGCCAAAAGTATCCTCACCCTTGCCGCGATCAAAGGCTGCTGTTGTCAAAAGGCGCATCCTTTCCCTCTGTGCAGCATTTAATCTCTCGCCACGGCCAACATTTCCAGAAAAATTATTTCCGTTTGTATGACCCCCACCATTTGTCTTAAGTCGTTTTCTCTGTTCAACTTTCTCTGAAAGATCTTTATATTTAGCATGCAACTGCTCTAAATAATGCTCCGGGTTTTCTCTACAATAAGGAGACAAAGAGAAAATAATAATTAACGAGGAGATGGTACACATTTCCAAAACTTAAAAAATCATCATGAGGAATCTAGAATGCTAAACAGTGAACCATATAAAATCTTAATTTTAACAAACACGAATGGTTTTCTCTCCTTAAAGCCTGACCACAATAAATTGATTTTGTTTTACGTTGCCAAAATAAAAAATCATGTATCAGCACATACAAACGTTTTTTCTCATCTTGTTGATTTCTCTTTTCCCGCTCTAATTCTTCTTCATGACGCTTCTGTTTAGCTCGCTGCCGACCTTCAGATGTGGTTTTAAGAAACAACTGTCTCTTTTTCTCCTTCAGCTGTCAAGAGAACAGTACCAAAGGACTACATTAACGATGATGTGAAAACCTAAAAGTAAGATGAACATAAGGAAAAAGCTCAAATGCTATCTGGTTGATGCTGTCTTCAAATGTTAGGTTTATCACCTCAGGTTTTTCGAGTCATAAATAAGTGTTAAGAGCAATGAATTGTGTGCAGTTTATGCACACATCCTAAAAGTGGAATACACAACGAATTCAAAATGGTGGGAATGTGAAAGAAAGTTGGCATAAAAGCATACCTGCTCAGGGGTGAGCATGTTGTCAGGTATATTTAAAAGAGGAAACCTTTCGCTTCCTGCAGGATCTGTCTTCTCGTCAAGCTCAGCTTGTTCACCCTTTGGTTCACCTTTCGTTTTCAGTAACGATTGTTTTACCTTCACCAGGGCAGATTCTACTTCCTTCTTGGAGACATAGCCAGTGGCTGACAAGAATGATGGTATATTAGGCTCTTCCACCTGTTCAAGTTGTTTTAGAAGAAACTCCAACCCGTGTGATTCATTCTCCAGCTCATTTATCCTAGAAGATCTCTTCGCCTCAGCCATTTCTCGCAATCGTTGACCTTGTTTCTCTTTAATGGCTGCCTTTCTTGCAATCTCTTCTTCGGAAGGGGGCTCCTCAGTAGGTGGTGGAACCCATGGAAGCTGCCACATCCTTGTTTTATCTTCAGCTTCCTTTGCCCCCCTCTGTGAAAACAAAATAATAAATCAACAGTCAACTAACGAGATTGGATAGGCGAGTGGATTGGAAAAGGCAATCATCAATACCTGAAATAACCGAGCTTCTGACACATAATCTGGAGCAATGTAACAGTGCTCCATCTTCAGGTCTTCAACCTTCTCCCATGTAAGCCTAGCCCTGTTGCATTAGATACACATAATGAGAAATATTACTCAATCAGTCCCCCATTCAAGTGAACTGGAAACCAACCAAATTATACTCACATGTGATGAGGGTATTTAAGTGAGAGAAGTTGCTTCATATAATCAGTGATGTGGTACCCACCAATGTTAGTTCGACAGCTTCCGTTATATGCGGGCTCACCATCAATAAACTGGGAATGACATACAAAAGAATGATCAACCTAGCAATCAAGAGAGGTCTTGGGTATGTTATCATCTTTATCAATTTCTTAGTTCTGGAAATATGAACTGTAGTGGAATTCCATACTGAAGATTTGCTTGAGGCCAACAAAACTAGATATGTTTTCCATAATGCCAACCCATAAATCCCACAATGAATCATGATAACATACTGAGTAACCAATTTGTATAATAATGCTCACTTGAAGAGGTACTAATGAAGGTATTTATGGAAAACAAGAATCGCAACAGAAAATTTTAAACTACAGCTTATTTATCATTATATTGACAATCAGAGACGTAATGAATGCTTATACAGAACTAATTTGGCATGTAAACCTCAGTCTTGGATATTTTTCATTACTAAATCAGTCATTAGTTAAGCAATTACCAAGACCAAGAAAGCATACCGGAATAACATGAGTAGTGGTAAACCCAGGACAGATAGCAAGACCATCTTTATCACAAACCCCATGCTTCTGATTATACTTATAGCTGAATGCAGCATCGACACCATATGCTGTAAGTAAGGAAACAAAGAAAAATAAAAAATCTAAACAAAAATAGACATATTAAAGGGAGTAAAAACAACACAGGACCAAAGAGCCAGTAAGGAATCATGTCTAAAATTTTAAGTTTCTGTTGATACCTATACATGGAACTCCATATGTCTCAAACAAAAGTTCAGCCATTTTACTGCGAGAGTGAAATGGGTTGCATACGCATTCAGTAATCAGGATCGGGTGATCAATCTGTTCTGCCCTCAAATGAACACAAAGTTTAGGAAAAGGTCTTACGAATATATAAACTGATCTGAAACCTTACATGAAAAAAAAAATTAAAAAGCATTCAAAATAAATGACTTTGCATATGCTTGTAATGATCTTAAAAAAAAAAAAAAAAAAAAAAACACCATTGCATATCATTCATGCAAACTGGTATTGGCAATCACATTAAAAAGAACTGGCCTCAAGATAGACAAAATCATGGTAGAAAAGAAAACAGCTTTTAACAAATGAACCTTCATAATCAAAATCTAGAGCTTCAGCAAGCATAGTAAAACGAAGAAACGAAGGGTCCATTTTGAATCATACCTGTGATCCATTTGCACCCAACCGATCAAAGGCAAAGTCAAGAATCTACAGACGCAAGAGACTATTAGTAAGGCTACAAGTCTAAGATTACTGCATGCAAACCAGAAAAGATTGATGCACTATAAATTTTAGACACGGTGTACACCAAAACCATGTAAACTTTTCATTTCGAGCTGGTAGCCAAGCTAAATGCCAAGCCAAAAATGAATTGAGTGCGCCTACCAATATAGAACATAATCATTTGTAAACTGAACTTACATATTCCATAATTTCAAACTGGAAAACAACATTGTTGTCAAAAGCTGAACGGGGTCCGGACCGCGTGCAATCAAAGTATTTCAACAATGCAGGATCATGGTCTCCAACAATGGTCACAGTTTCCCCTGAACACAGAATTTTTTATTTTATTTTAATTTTTTGATATTTCTTTGAAGTTACCACCTTCGATAATAATACAAAATTATACACGAAAAAGCTTCTTGAACCCTGCAAATTAAGCTCTCAAAATACATAACAGTGAGAAAATCGAGCGTACCGGTGGCCTTGTGGCGCGGCCTCTGAACAATGTTGCGGAAAATAACACGAGGCTCGGCCTCTCCTGCCCACCTGAAAATCCCGCACAAAAAAGGTGAAAATTAACAAAAATGGCCATGAATTACGCACGCAGAAGTTGAAATTAGGGTTCTTGCGAGGTTATACCCGATGCGAAAATAGGAGGCGCCATTGTCGATGACGATGGGAGTGGAGGAAGGGAAGCGTCTGTAATCGGACTGCCGTTGAATTTTGGAGATAAAGGGCATTTCGAATGGAGGGAGCCGAGGCCGTGCCTGCGTTTTGTGCCCTAGCTTTCTCTGCTTCTTCTGTTGCAGTTCGAGTGTTCAACCATGGTAAAGAAGAAGCAGACTTGCACAGTTCCAGAAGTGGGCCGGTTCGGGTTTTCAAGCCCACGGAAGTTTAGCTCGAACCGGTTTTGCCGCCAAAAGATTGGACCCGCTCTGTAGTTTCTCTAGCTTTTTCCACTTTACGGGCCCCAAAAGACTGGCTGAGTTGGGCTCAGACAAAGCCCATATGGGGGATTTACTTGGATGGAATTTTGGAGGTCAATGGTAACATGAACAAAATTTTTAGTCGGAATAAGTTTGAAAAAACTCAACCTAATTTGTTATGTGCAAGTTTTTAGTTCCTTCTTGTGAAGCTAGCAGTATAAATTTTGTTTTATGTCGACGATGCATGGTTTAATCAAGCGTGCTCACTTTTTATTGGAATGTTAATCAGTATTGACCCTTTGTGACTAGTGGCTGGAATATGACTTTATATTTTATATATGGTTGATACTCATCCTGGATTACTAATGAAACTTGAATTTGATGAAAAAATAACAGTGACTCGATGACTCTTCATTCTCAATTTAGTCTAAGTTAATATTTACAAAATCGTCTAATTTTACTTGATGACCCTTTTCTAGTGATTTGTTTCTATTTCACAAAAATTATTGTATCGAATTTACCTTTGCTTGATGACCCTTTTCTAGTGATTTGTTTCTATTTCACAAAAATTATTGTATCGAATTTACCTTTGCTTGATGACCCTTTTCTTTAATTCTGTTTTATACAAGTAATAGTAGAGGAGATGCACAAGAAATCGAACACAATACCTCAAGTGTATGGATAAATGTTGTTAATTATTTAAATTACAAACTTACTAAAAATAATAGTAGTAAATAATGAAAATTGTGAAATTTCAACCATTAAATCTTACATGAACTTTGAGAATATCATTTACTTCATAGTGGTTAGTGTTCTTTCCCATCTAATTTTACCGCTCCACCGGAAATATCCTTTGCACATATGATCGTAGTCCAAAACATGGTAGTTTTTCCGCCACCTACCCAGAGTTGAGCCTTAAGATTTGACAACAAATGAAATGAAAATCATGACTTATAAACCAAAAGTGTTAATCTTTTTTATGCACGAGAAGTAGTTAAATAATTTAACTAGTAATATCGCCCAACATTTACTTGGAAAGAGACATGGAGTTCACATGTGAAAGGGAAGGACAAATAATAGTGATGAAGGGATTGAAACTAAGGCGAGGTGATGAAACATTGCAGGTGAGGATCGTCCTTTGGGGATTGAATTATTGTACATTGGCAATGGCACAGCCAAATCTCACTGATTAAAGAACACTTGGTGTACAAATGATGTGTCTTATTGTCCCAGGAGGAATTATTGAGGTTTGGGATCGATATATGTGCATTGTTATTTGTTAGCTATCTAGCATTGGATACCACTCTTATATTTCACTCTTCAAGTGTATATATAATATATCTAGAGGTTTATTAAGGGGTACTCATTGATCGTCTTCAATTAAGTAATCAAAAATACGTTTACGATTAATTGAAGACACTTTTGCCACTTAGTACTACGGTCTAGTAGTATTTCTCTTCACTTGTAAGTAAGAGGTCTTTAGTTCGATTCTCACTAAAGGTGAATTTGAACTACATTATTGTTAGCCTATTGAGTAAAACCTCTCTAAATTAATACTGTATGTATAGGAATAAACTTCACATTGTAATCAATTATAATTTTCTTGGTCCTATCTTAAGGAAACACACCTCCATGTAATTATAATTTTTGCTTCAAGTTGGGGTTTGATGCTTTCTTTTTGCACAATCAACATGAATATTTTTAGTTAACTGATTTTTCATATTGACCTTGGGTGGGGATGACTGATATTGACAGAGAAAAAAGAAAAGGTATTCAACACCGTTTATAACACTGAAGAGGTTCCATCATAAAACTAATTGACAATATAAAGAAAAGCCCAACTACTTAAAAGTTGTTCCTCTCATCAATGTGAGATTTATTCTCAATAATACGCCCCCTCAGACAAACAACTCAAGTGATGTGGAGCACAAGTGGCTGTTAAGTTTCACCTGGAGCACAAGTGGCTGTTAGGTTTCACACGTGGGACAACATGCTCTGATACCATGAAGAAAGTTAGGATTCCAACATGAAACCAATTGGGAATATGGGGGAGTAGCCCAACTATTTATAAGTACATGCAAAGTATATCCTCTCATCAATGTGGAATTCATCCTCAACGTACATAACGGAGCATTGGGCATTAAGAAACAACGCCTTGAAGTACAAGTTAATAAAATACATATGTGCAAGAATAAAATAATTTGAGCCCAAAGAATTTTATTTAGGAAATACAACATTTGTTAAGGATAAATAAGTCAATAAATAATATTTTTTTAATTACACCTCAATTAAATAATAACTTCTCTAAAGTTAATAAAAATTATTTGATCCCAACTTTATAACTTTAGTGTATTCTAACTAAACGCACCATTGAAGTTCTTAACCTTTGAAGAATCCAAATGCTAGCTAGCTATAGCGACTCCTTTTATTTGGAAGAGTGAAATTAGGGTTTGAAAGGGAGAGTGTCTCACTCCCCAACATCTCCTTTTCGGGTTTACTCTTTTAACCAGTTTCCTTTTGACACGCGCAAAATCCCGAAGAACATGATCACTTGCGTACCAATTAAACCATGGCAAGTTGTTTGTACGTTGCAGCCGAGAGAGATTGACAGAGAAAGCTAATTAATATATAAGAAGACTCAAAGTGACGGGCCAATAAGACATTTTCTTAGATATGTGATGAGGTAACATGGCGTCATATCATCACATCTATCTGATGGAACAAAATGGCCAGAGAAATGGGGAAATGTAAAAAGATGTTTCAAACCCTAGTTTCTTTTCAGAGATGAATCCCTTCCCCATGTGGCTATATAGCTATGCAATGAGAGCTGCATTGCATGGCATCACGAACAATTACTACCCAATGTATACGTACTTTTACTTTCCATCCATCATTGCTCTGGCTGAAACTGTTGATTTGATTGACTTCGGATCTTCGTCGGATCTTCTTTGTGAGGATTTCGGAAATTCGTAAATTATGTTCGTTCATCGTATATTGTGTGGTATCATTTTAAATATTTTTATTTAAAAGTAAACATAAACAGTACTTGACAAAAACTGATCGCACGATATATGATGAACGGACACATTCACGGATCCCCAAAATCCTCACCAAAATGATCCAGAGAGGATCTTGTTGGGATTTGATTACTCAAATGCAAATCTAAATATAAATTAAATATATAGAGGGGGTGCTACCAACACACCAATTTTTACCTCTTACACATTTCTTGTTAATTAATGTTATTTGATATTTTTCAATTTGATGGCGCCAAACAATTGAAATGAGAGAGAGAGAGAGAGCAGTCTAAGAGCTGTAAAAGAAAGGACCTAGCTACCAAAACGGGAAAGTATGAACCTTACGAGCAAGAGCCTCGCATGGCACGGTTGGTGTCTGTCCACCTCAACACACTTCACATCTACGTACGTATACTCAGTCAGAGTCATAGTCCTCCTAACCCAGAAAGAAAAGCCAATTAACCTTTTCTCCTGTGATCATCCATCTCTCGACTCTCGATGCATGGGATCACGATTTGATATATATCTTTGTCACCAACACGACTACCTAAAAATTCTCCATTTGCTTTTGTAGTTCAGCACACAACAAATCAAGACTCGTCACATAAATCCCTGTTAGTTTATCCGAAGTTCTATACACATGGTACTACTACGTACAACAATTAATGGTTTTTTGGATACTTTCAATTCGGCTGGGACAAGTATGTTTCCCTCAATTGCCGATGTCTTAATTAGTAAAGAGCAAGAACTTTGGAGTTTTAGGGTTTAGGGTTGAAAAAGTAGAAAGCCAGAGTGTATTTTATGCTCAAATCAGTCGTCCATAAGACTCAAGAGAGCTGTTAAAGATTTTGACGAATCATTAAGTTTACAAAATTAATAACTGTAGCACGATACTTTTTGGTCGAAACTCAGAAACATATATAACTCTTGGATCAATAGGTAGAGGAGAGAAAAAGTTGCTACATAAATAAAAGTAAATATATCTAGTACATCTGAGCTAACGTCGAGACACACCAAAGCAAAAAACAAAAAGTGGGAAAGAAAAATGAGATAGCGTATTGAGAATAAATGAAGAAAATAGGGCGCACCTGAAATGAGGCTATATGATTTGTGGAGCGAGGACATTGTGGTTTCTAAATGGGGTAAGCTAAACCTATATATACGAGTGCAAATTGTAAATGTAGCTGCCTGCAGTTGTCTTGTGTCAAAACACAGTCCAGACTCCTCAGCGAGATTTCAGGCCTTCGTTTTTGACAAATCATTTCAGAAAACAGTTTAGGCGGTGCGCCCAGAAGGCAAGAAAGTAGAATACTAGGTTAGGGTTTTGTGAAAATTTATTGTGCTTTATTTTATGACATGTACCGGTGCAATTGAGGATTAGCTGGATATGTGGTCAAAGATTTAGGGCTCGTTTCGAAGTGTTTTGAAAATGACTAAAAGCGTTTTTAGAGAAAATGTTATTGGGTTCCAAAAGTGTTTGAAGTGCTTCTTGCAAGAAACTCAGTTATGTGTTTGTTGCATGAAGCACTTTAAGTGCTTTTCAAGTATTCACTTGCATTTTATTAAGGATTAGTTCCCAAATTTTTTTTTTCACCAAAGACGCTTTTAGTTATTTTAAAAGTACTTCAAAACGAGACCTTAACGATAAATATTTAAATATTTTTATGTATACTATACACTGGTGCATATTAAAAGACTTTAGGATTTATACCGAAGATTTAATAATTAAATATCTAACTATTCTGGTTTATACTATATATGCTAGTGCTTATTAGAGAACTAGGTTTATAATGTTTGTTGGTTCCTCTAACGAAATTAAAATATCAGGGCATGGTAAAATAAATTTTGTATAATTCGAAAATTAATAATTTGCAATAACTTTAAGTTAATAAAGTCTTTCAATCGAGTTTTTCACATGGTAAACAGAAAATATCAGAAATGTTACTTGGAGAAAGGTCTTAAATTAATCGTGCCTCCTAAGAAGACGATGTATCGTAATTAACACTTTACTAATTAGTTAAGCATAAACTATTCATCTTAAGATGGTGCGCATTAACAAAAGAACAAAACAAAAAGGAAAAAGAAAATTGAAAGACTTGTTTGGAGGTAGTGCTTACGAAAATCTATTGCAGGCTTGGATTTCGTTTTAAAAGAAGACAAGGCGGTTGTAAGGCACGAGAAGAGCACGAAGTCCCCACCGGCCACTGGTTCAAAAGGAATATTTCTCAGCAGATTAAAAAACAAAACCTCTCTCTCTCTCTCAACACCCAGCTGATAGATAAGCAGATCTTTTGTTTTTCCTCTTGCCATGGCCTGTGGCATTGGCTGATTGGCACGTGAAAATGATCAAAGTCACCATACTTCGGGCCCCTAAAGCTTTCTGAACATATTTTAATTTTATTAGAATGGTTCCAAAAGTTGCAATTTGATAATTTGATTCGATAGATCCACTAATGATATTGTAAACAGTAAACCAACATAACTCTCCTGAGCTGTTGCACAAGCTTTCTAGTGTTAGGTTCAATATACTACCTCAAAGAACGGTTGAGAGAGACTCCAACTGATATGGTTAAATATGCGATGCCATATTAATTATAGTTATAATTTCTTAAGCTATATATATTGACCAAGTCACTGATACACGAGGCAAGTTTTTTTTTCTTCTGAAATGTTAATGATCATATGTTGAAAAGATAAAGGGTTTATATCACAAATGGTCCCTGAAATTGACCCCATCAATCATGATGGTCCCTGAAATTGAAAATTGATCGATGTAGTCCCTGAATTTTAACTCGCGAATCAATGTGGTCCTTTTGTTAGTGTTCCGTCCAAATTAACTTTAAAAAAAGGTTAGAGAACCAATTTTTCATGGTAAAATGATCAAAAATAACCCTGTTACTTATAATTTTACTTACTACCTCTCTTTTCTTTTTTCCATCTTCACTTTTCTCTCCATTTTTTCATGGAATTGGTGCTAAAACTAAAATAAAAACAAAAAAAAGTGGTTCTCTAACCTTTTTTTGGTCATTTTACCATGAAAAATTGGTTCTCTAACCTTTTTTTAGTGTTAATTTGGACGGAACACTAACAGAAGGACCACATTGATTCGCGAGTTAAAATTCAGGGACTACATTGATCGATTTTCAATTTCAGGGACCATCATGATTGATGGGGTCAATTTCAAGGACCATTTGTGATATAAACCCAAAGATAAATAATATGTAGGGCATTGCATGATTAATTAAGACCTTGATGGTTCAATATTTCAAATAAAACAAAGGTATCAATTATGTGCAGACCTACCCTATGGACCCAGTATATAATTATATTGAAGATTTTATAATTTCATGCTATTTAACACACATAAGCTTTATATTCTTGGAGAAGACGTCAAACGAGGACTAGATAGCTTGAAGCACTTCTATGCATTGTTGCTCTTTATTCACAAATTGGTGGGGAATTCTAGCGTTTGTGATGTGTTGCAGTGCGTAAAACTTATATAGGCATCACATCTCAAGTTAATACAACCCACTAACGGATCCTAAAAACCCTAATATGCTTATAACTACAATACTAAAGCCATGAAATTGTATTCCAGCAGCAACCTCTTAGCCTATAAGAAATTAGTCCGGGTTTCACTATTCCTTGAGGCACAAGAAATAGTTCACTAATTATAACTCTAATCTAGTCTATTTCAAATACAACTGTGTAAATTTACCAATAGAACAAGTAGACGTTTCTTTATATTGTTTTTGTTATATAAGTTATATTAGGAATTAGTTTTCATTTTAATCCCTAAAAAGATCATTTTTTTTAATAATACAATATCTATATACTATTATTAAGAGAAGAGTCTTTGTCAACCAAAAATGCATGAAAAGACAACTTTACCCTTACTTTCATAACTTGAGTTTATAAACAAAGTTTAGGAGTTGTGGATATTCACATCAAACAACCAAATAATAATTTTGAATAATCGTTAAATAATTTTTTAAAAAAAGAAAGAAATAAAATTCCAAAACTAATTATAACGTCCCCACTTTCACCTCCAAAGCAATTCTTCTCTTTCACGGTAACTTCCGCACTTCCCCCTCAACCTCAACCCAAAACTTCACTTTTTCTCTGTTTATAAAATAATTTCTATTGCAATTAGTTATTTTATGACATTTTTATTTTTATTAATTGTTATTCATTTACTGTTCTTAAAATCAGTAGACGACAATTTGTGGATGAGAGTAGGGAAACTCTCATATTTTAGTGATTAATTCAAAGGTAAGAATATTTGTCATCAATTATATCTTCTTTCACTCCTAATTTGTAATTTGTGTTTGTTCACATGTGTAGAATCTTCATAGCTTTTCTCAAGAAAAAAAAAATATTAAGAGATTTGAATTTGGTTTTTTTAGTGTAAGTGACATATATATGAACGTCGTTGCACACGCTTTGCGTGTGTAGTGTATGTGACATATGAATGTCGTTGCACACGCTTTGCGTGTGTGCCAATTGCTAGTGTAAGATAAAAAACTAAAAATAGTCATGTGACTTGTGTCCATGTCAGCTTTATATTCTATGTCAGATTTAATTAATTTTTGTTGGGTTTATTGTATTTTTAGTTTGACTATATTACCCTTAGGCCCAATTGTTTTAGGGACTCGAACACAAAAAATAGGTTTGAAAAGCATCAAGTGTTACAAATCATAACTAACGTATAAGGCCTAACCAATCAATAATGCTGGAATCATCGGACCTAATGGACTAAAACATAAAAATTAAATACAAACCATACCAAATTGACTATACCGAATCTATCTAACCTAAGGAACTAAAACATAGAAAATACAAGGATAAATTAGAATTAGATACCTCATTTTAGATTTTTCTAAATTAAACATCCGTTACTTTTCAACTTTTGATTAAAGTGCTTTTACTTTTAATTAAACTTTATATTCCAGGTATATTCTTAGTTTAAGTATTTTATAAATTCTTTTAAATCCATTTCTATGCAAAAAAATGCACTCAATAATATTCATTAATTTATTGCTATTTTTATGGAATCTCATCCCTTCCTCAATTTAAGGATTCAATTATATCTACTGGGGTTCAAGATTAATTTTGGATGAAATATAGTTTTTCCAATCTCCAACTCAACATTTTATATAGATTATAAAAAAACAAGAGTTCGTTTATAATTAAAATTGAGATGTAGACTAGACTGCCTAATTTCATGCAATTGAAAATAAATTTGAATTTTTTAACAACTACTTATAGTAGAAACGTGAACTAAGAGTTTTCACATTTTTATTTTTATTTTTAAGAGTTGACAAAATATTTTTTTAGTGCAATGTTTTAATATGAAAAGTTATCTTTTTTTTTGGGTTACACAACTTACACATAACGTACCATAAGTTTTGTATGTACCAAAATAAGGATAATATAACGTACTAATAACTTGGTACGTACTAAATAAAGAATTGTATAACGTACCAAAAGTAATATTTTATAACGTACCAAAATACTAATACGTACCCAGATTAAATTTATATAACGTACCAATAACGTACCAAATGATTGGTACGTTATATTTAATATATCTGTTTGGTACGTTATATTTAATATATGTGCATGTTATATTTCATAATTGTATGTTAATAGGATGTTTCTATGTTTTTAGAATTTAAAACAAAAAATTATTTGAATAAGAAAAATTCATTTTGAACGAATTATGATAAGATAAGATAGGATGTTTGTGGTATTTTAGGATATTTGTGATATTATTTTCTGAACTAGTTGGTTAATTAAATACAATAAAAATCATAATTTTTAATTAAAAATTAGTAGAAGAATGTTTGATCAAAAGTTTAAAAGTTATAGATGTTTGATTAAAAAAATTCAAATTTGAGGCATCTAAATCAAAATGCCTCAAAATACAAACTGTATCGAATCTATCTAACCTAAACTATATAACGTAACAACCTAATTGACCGTACTGAAACTATCAGACCTAAACTAGTACAACATACCTATTTGTTATTTACATCACATAACCAAACGTACCAAATCAACCGAAAGAACCAAACAATGCAAAATCCCCACATAGGCCTTTCAACACACACATGGTATGCATTGTAAAGTAATCAAGTCTTTGCTAAGACAATTTTTGGATGTAAATTAGTGCATACGTACTCCACACAATATCAGTATGAGAGCTTTCAAAAGTATGACAATGGAACTGGTTACACAATATCAATATAAGAACTTTTAAAAGTATGACAATGGAGGTTACGTTTATGGTGATAAACTGATAGTGAATCATTGGTTAGGTTTCTAAAACTTTGATGGTGGAGGTTACGTTGAAGACAATGATCGATGACATTCTTGTAAATAGTAGTAAAATCTATGGTTTTGTTATAAGTGATATGTCATGGTGCATTAAAATAAATGATCTTTTTTGAATATATAAAACCTTTCAGGTTATATTCTAGGAATTATCTTATATATTGAGGCTCTTATCTCTAAAATCCCTTTTTGATTCGTTGGTAGGTCATAAATGGAAAGAGATCATCTCTGAATCTCTTCCACCAAAACTCGCGGATCAAGTGATCCGGGCATTAAAATTTGATTAAACGGCTAAAAACGAAGGCCCTTTTAAAAGTTATAATAATTTTAGCCATTTGATCAAATTTCAAGGGTCCGGATCACTTGATCTGCAGACTTTCGTGGAAGAGATCCGAGGAGGATCTCTTTCCGTCACATATAAACTTCTTTTAGAGGAAATATCTGAAAAGATGCGAGTGATGTAATTATAATCGATGAAAGCTTGGACTCCAGTGAAATATCTTCCGACCAAAGAAAACACAGCAGTTGGAGGGAGTTGATTTAGGATTAGGATTTCACCCCCAAAAACAAAATTTAGGATTAAAGAACAATAATAATTAAAGCTATAGTGGAACGAGGATCCTCTTCGGATCCTCTTTGTGAGGATTTCGAGGATCCTCAAATCACATTTGTTCATCATAAATCGTGTATCATTTTTCGTCAGGTACTATTTATATTCAATTTTAAATAAAAAAAATTACAATAATTTCTGAATACACGATGTACGATGAACGAAGGCGATTGAAAGATTTCCGAAATCCTCACAAAGAGAATCTAAAGATGATTCTTATTCTTGTATTATACTGTCAAATATCAAATAATTAATAAAGTAAACTTTGTCTTGATCTTAGAGCTGACTAGCAGAAACCTCAGCAACCCGTACGAGGTGGAGTCTCAGGACTAAAGAGATCAAGAGTGTTTTCTGTGAGCGCGCGTTGCTTGCTTTGATCCACTACTTCGTGTTCGACGCCATGTCCCTCTCTCTCTCTGGTACAATTTCAGCCACATCAATGTCGCATCAACTCTTTATATATATGGATCTCACTGCTTCAAAGTTGTAAATCGTATGTCAGATTCCCGCACCGTCCACCCAATAATAAGCTTTGTATAATTACAGTTGGACTTCTACTGCTATCAACTAAATCTGAAACCATTTTGCCTTTTCTGTTCGGACTGAAACAGTTGATTCATACAAAGAGATAAAATATAATGAGGTCGCTAAATTTTTTTGATGACCACTTTTAAATAATTTTTCATCGTTTAAGAGGTTGTTTATATCTTTAGTAATTATTTTGAATAATTATTTCATCATTAAAATTTTATTTTATTTGGAACAAAAATATGTAAGAAAAAATAGGGGTAACTGATATGGTTATTTAGGTGTGAGGGGCTTTGGAAAAAAAAAACAATAAAATTATTTTATTCTAAATTTACTATATTTGCCATAACTTTTATTTTGGTTATTTTTCTTTAGTTTTGTTGATAGGGTTAATTTGATCTTTTCACCCTATTTTGATTGATAAAAGGAATTTTGTTAATAGGTAGTTTAGATACAAAATTGCAACCATAATGCAAATTAAATATCAAATCTTATTTTTGTTCAAAAAAATATGTATCAAAATCCTATTTGGTCAGTTGGCTTGTTTTCTTTTTAATGCATGGATGCATTTATATTAAAGGTTGAGAAATTTGAGTTAATTTATACAATAAATCAACCATAATAAGTTGGTATCGAACTCACCATCTAAAAAAATTGAGATGAACCTAAACCTATCATTAAAAATGGACAAAAATACCACTAAATCATAGGTATTAATTAAGTGGCTAGCTATTTGAGTTTGTATTTGCATGCTATTTTTTTATTGGTAACTATTAATTAGTCTATATATAGATATATATATATCCCTACTAATGAATGAAACCCTCTTTGTCAACCAAAAGAGGGTGAAAAGACAAATTAGTCTTCTATCATAAAAAAAAAGATGGGCAATAATGTAATTTCACAAGTCCAAATTTTACAGTTTTTTATTGAAGCCTCACCTACATGTGATGTTAAAATACCTCCAATATTAAAAAAAAAAAAAAACCAAAAACCTCCCACTCCCCCACGTTCTCTCTCTCCCTCTCTTCTTCTCATTTTCTAAAAAAATATCTTCATACACACAAAGTGTGTGCCCATATGCTAGTATATATTTATATGAAGCACGCACCAAAATGATGAAACTTTCAATATCTCCAAAATACCCCTCTCTAATTAGGATCTTAAAACAAAATAATTTAACTTTTAAAAAAATCCAAATTAAACACAAATAAATAATAAAGAATAAGATGTAAAAGAGTAAATTGCCACACACAAGCGTGTGGATGTGAATACTAAATATTACAATTATTCTAATTTAGATTAAAAAAAAAACACCATGACAACTATATACTGAAGAAAGTTGAGGTTCTACCATAAAACTAATTGGAATATGAAAATTAGCCAATTACTTATATGCACATGCAAAGTTGCTTCTTTCACCGATGTGAGATTCATGATTCGTGATGATTTTTCACCTAGGATGTAGACAACAAAAATCGAGTGACATGAAGCACGTATGGCCATTGAGCTTCACTAAAATTTGTTGATCCACAATTTAATTTGCTCCTACATACTCCACGAATCTTCATATTTTTTTTATTACTTTCATCATGTGACCTTTTTTTAGTATTTAATTTTAATAAACGTTGACAAAGATAACTTTTAATAATCCGAAAAAATGTTTGAAGAGTGGGATTGAAACTATCTAAATCTAGAGAGTGTAGGACATTTTCTAAATTTAAAGTTTAACAACTCAGCTGTAGCACAGAAAATTATGCGTGACACTCCAAATTTAGTTTTGTAGACTCTCTTGGGGATGCTCTAAGCCACTGCTAATCACTTATTATGCTTTAATTGATTCTTAATTACATGATTCTATTAGTGCTCCTCTCAATGAAAATTCAGTGAAATTTTTTTAAGTGTTTTTCTTTTAAGTGTTATCAATGACTTGAACGTGAAAAACCTTAAAATTAATTGGTATTGTATAAATATTTTACCCGAACAAGAAAACTACACAAAACAACGTTAAAGTAGGTCTGCAAAATTTGGCATGCTTGCCTTCGTATGAGAATTTGAGGAATTGTCTTACATTTGAGAATTGCCAAACCATACAAAGGCTAATAAGGAATTGAGCCACTCTCCCTAGGTATTTTCAATTGATTTGGTGGTAAAACCAGAAGTTTCTTTACTTCACCCTAGTTGGACAATATTCTGAATTGAGAAACACTATGAAATTATAAACTAAGAGACCATCTACTCAAGAAAAGGTTCTTAAAGCTAGTGAAGTTCAATTTGTTCCTTCAGTAAAGCTTATCTTAGACCCCATAAAATTATGATTATCTTCCAATTCCTTTATCTTGGTTGAAAATGATATCTTACACTCAGGGAATCGTACCTTCCACTTGCGCATGTCCTGCGTATGAGTAGTAGGATAGATCCAAAAGTTCTAATATAACAAGATTCTTGCAATCTTATCTCAATTAATCCACTTAGAAGTATCATGATTCATCACACCTTTCTCAAAGTTTGACGAATGGGAACATGATTATGAGCACATACTGGATCTCTAGCATTGCAACGGATAATGGGGTGGGGCTCTGGAGGATATACATTTTTTTTATTCAGTTTGCTAATACTATGATGGTACAAAAACTCTAATTAAACATTACCCTCTTTCCAAAAAAACAAAAAAGATGGACTGGTGAAATTCATCAGTCGTGGGCAAAACCGGTGGTAAAGTTGACAAAGTAAAATAAAACTTGGTTGTAAATGCGTATAAAAATAATGAAGGGCATCGCATAAATTTAGATAAGTGTGGGAAATGGATCTTTCAGAAAATGACCACCCCATGCTAATTAATTAAGATGCACTGCAGATTTCCATTTATTTTAATTTTGGACCACTGCAGCTGTCCACTGAAAATGGGAAAATGCGTATTCAAATGACTTTTGAGTCGTGCAAGATGGCCGATACAAGTACACTTACTGGTCACAATAATAATTAAAATGGGGTTTGGAAAGAAAAACCAAACAATAAAACTCGTTTACTAGTGAAATATTATGCGATAAGCTCCATATACTTGTGAAAGATTATGTAATAAGTTCCATCTACTTGTGAAAGAATATGTGACAAGCTTTTCAGTGTAACTATTGCTTTGTCACGTAATTAGTGTCTCTAGCAATACTACTCGTCATGAAAATAAAACTAGATTTCCCAAACAGCTAACTAAGCTCAAATAGAAACATAAAAAGGAAACAATGGGATTGTTTATTATAAATTAATATAAAGGCAGTGATTGATGGGAAAGTAATTAGCCATGTAGAATTGGGGGTGACTTAAGCCAAAGCAAACATAAGAGCTAGAGACGAGGGTGTAGGCGCTTAGGAAAACTAAGTTGGATTAGACATGTAGATTACAGGACATTAAAGGGCATAAAATTGTAAAACTTAGTCCCTCAAAAGAAACCAAAAATGGGAAATGAAGGATCAACACAAGGAACCTTAAACCCTAGCTAGAGTTAGATGTATAGGGTCTCAATTCATTCATGAAGGTCAGAGATCTGGGTGAAGGGGGCCTGTCAATTGATCCCCACCCTCAAGAAAAAGAAATATGCTTGTGGAGGACGCAACATACTTAACCTCCAAACCTAAACGCCATCCCCACACTTCCCCAAAACATCAACAACCATAATATTTGAACAGGATCACCATCACCAGGTGTACTATTACTGGTTAAGTTTTCATTTTCCAATTCCATCTTAATCTAAACTTCTAAACTATACCTAGCTATTAACAAAAGAATAGAATCAAGGGACAAATATTTTTACAAATATCTTTACACTCCTCATTAGCTCTTGGATCTTTTTTCATCTAATGGTCATAATTAAAAGTTAAGATGATTGTCATTAATTTAGTAGGTGATGTGGCGATCGATGAAGACCAAAATAAAAGAAAAATGACTAAAATGAAAGCTATGAGTAGTATAGTAAATTAAACACAAAATATTTTTTTTAAAGCCTCACAGATTGGTAACTGTATCAATTACCCCATTTTCTCTTTCATGTTTTTCTCCCAAATAAAATAAACTTTTAGTGGTGTAATAGTTATTAAAAACTAGTCGGTAAAAATATGAACAACCTCTTCAACGACGAAAAATCGTTTGAAGGTCATCACGAAAAAGATTTAGCCGACCATTTTATATTTTCTCTCTTTGTAAATTATATTTTCAAAATTTTAATAAATAAGCACATGCATATCATGTGTACAAGTACAATTGCTAGTTTAATTAATTAATTGATTGTAGAGAGAGAGAGGTTGCTTTTTGTTAGTTCAAGTATGATATTTATTGAATAAGAGGAATACGTACAACCGGAGGATTGGGTGCTAAGTGCTAACAATGTGCGTCCATAAAATCTTACCTGGATTTCAACCCAGTCGAAGGGAAAAAAAGTGTCTCACGCTAAAAACTTAACCAGTAATACTATCCTCAAACAGAATACCCAAAAATGTATATCGGGAGGTTCCTCAAACCACGAGACTTGGTGTTCTAATGTCAAACTTAATCATTTTTTCTCACCTCCCTTAAGTGGATGAGTTTAAATTTTAATAATTGTGTCTATTCAATACACATATCTCGAAATATAAACACTCACCACTTTATTTATTATTGTTGGATGAATTTAAATTTTAATAATTATGTCTATTCAATACATAGATCTCGAAATATAAACTTATTTAACAGTAATAAATAGAGTGATGAGCATTACTGGAGGGTTATTAGCAAAAACTCTTTTTTTTATATTATAATTCTGATTTATTTTTTTACACCTGTGGAGCACAGACTGGGTCAGAGGGGATTAAAGATTTTGGTCAATTTGGTACCGAAGATTACGATTGATAACTGTTACTCCTCCTCATACCTCTCGTCACCAACCCACCTCTCTCTGTCTCTCTGTCTCTCTGTCTCTCTCTCTCATCAAATTACCACCCTACTCGCTGTGGTGAATCTCTCTATATATTCATGCCCTCAGCCTCTTACCACTCCCTCAGTTTTCTTCATCGACTTCCCGTTGAGCCTTCAAATAATTCCTTTTATATTTTCACTTTTCCATAGCCGGTTCAAGCATAGAGAAGAACTATATAAGGCTTTACCCTTTCTTTTTTTCCCTTTTCACCCTGTGGTCCCTGGGTCCATGTATAACTATTCACATTGCTACCTTTACCTATTGTATTTAAAGTCCTTCTCAGTCATGCCTCCTCTGCCTCTCCTTACTTTTCTCTCTCCATGGATTTAGGGTTAGATCGATATCTAGGGTTTCCTTTACCTCCTGTGATGATGGGTGTGATGATGGATGCCGATGGAAAAATATCATCTTAATACAAGAAAGAAAAACCAGTCACTTTTTGCGGGTGGAGCATCATCAAGATTCACAATCTTATTTGGGCTCCAATTTTAGCCCCATTTGATGATATGAGAATCTTGATGATGCTGCAGCGGCAATAAATGACTAATATCATCATATGCTTTTAGGGTTCTGGCGGATCATCAGCATCATGGGGTGGAGACTGGATAATTACTATTAGACGGTACTTCAACAAATACCAGAGTGTATTCATTTACTTTTACAATTTTTATATGAGATACTGGCATTACTATTGTTTTAATTTGGTTTTAAATAATACTCTAATCTATGTTTAAGCTCATTGATCTTGACATTGCTGCTTTGTTTTGTGTTCCTATTCCCTGTTAATTTGTTTAACCAGCAAACCACACATGTTTATGGTTTGGGTTCTGTGTCGGTTTGCTTGGCTTCCACCTGCTCCATTTCGAGTTCTGCGATTTTGTCGTTTTCGATACAAAAAAAAGATGAGGGAGAGTTTTTGAGTTCATTGATCAGAGATTCAGATGGGGGTAAATTTTCTGAAACTGCAAACCATGTACTGGTCTCAGGAATGTCCACTTTGGTCGAAATGATACGAGAAGTCATGGGCACCTGTTGTTTATTGGGTACTTCTGATCTCTCTAGATATCCTATTTTATTTCAGCTTTGGCTTTTCTTATTCTAGATCGATTTTTACCATCTACTATGGCGTTCAGATTTGTGACCAGCTTTTCTCCTCACAGTTAAACATGAATTAATTGGCATATAATAGAGTCGCACATACAATCATGATTTTGCATCTGTACGGAAAATAGTTGAGTTTTATATCTCTGCTTCAGCATATCTTTTCTAATCTTTTGTACTCATGATGTTTTTTTGTTTGAGTTTATATGATATGCTTTTGGGATCCTGAGATTTTAATTAAAAGAAAATATTTGACTTCAAGTTTTCTTTATGGATATAGTTTGATATTCATAGCACTTTAGGGTTTGGAGAAGCCAAAGGTTTTGCTATATATGTGGCTTGTTTTGCTTTCATAAATGTATGCTTCACATTGCTTCTAGAATTGTCTGTCTTGTTGATCCTTATTAATCGGGTTTTATTTTACTACTATTACTACTTAGTATGCTGAATATCTTGTTAATTTGATGCAATATTTGTTTGAATTATTTCATTAATGTGATGCATAAGCTATATATATTTGCTGGAAATAATTGTAAGGGAGGTGATTTTCACACACTCATTTAGCTTCTCACACACTCTTCTTAGTTTATGGCAATCATATTGGATAAATCAAACAGAATCAACAAACAAGATTTAATAGGGGTGTATAAGAAGTTTAAAACAGTGTTTATCACTTCCCTAATTATTATACTCTTATTTTAGGTCTCTTGATATTACTGGAGTTTTCGTTTCTCAGAGTGAGTTGATCTTATTATTTGATGGGTCTCTTGTTTGCATATTGTTTTTGAGAGATCCAGACCAGCATCAATCAGTAGTGATCAATTATACTTCATGAAACATAAAGAGCCATAAACCTTTTAATGTGCGTAAATGTTTTAACAGTAGGACATGTAAACAAGGGAAAACTTGTATCGAATAATACATTACAGAGCTCACCCATCTTCAAGCGTGAATTTCCTTTGTCCTTGAGATATCATGTATGTACATATATGGAACCTTTTCCATGGGATGATGTGCATATATGCTTCAAACTTTTTGTAAATTCACAATGCTTTGTAAACATGATTCCATTTTGTTTCTTTGTATATAAGTTAGATAGCTAGACGACACCTTTTGTTTATCATTGTGGAATGGTGATTCGCTCTTGGGATCTCTTCAATGGTTGAGAAGAGAAGTATCAACAGACCAAAACTACTATGGTTTCATGACACCGTACATCTATGTTGGTTGGTTAAACGGATCTTACAGTTGTTCTACGGAGGAATTTTTAGGGTTATATATTTGTGTTCAACTTACAGTCGTGAGAAAATCCGCCTTCTGTTATCATGTTGGGTTCTTCTATAATATACCTCCCTTCCTATGAACCAATTAATGATGCGTTTTGAATCATACCTTGTAATCTGATTTATTCCCTGCATTCAATAAGTTGGTCGAAATAAACTTGATATGATTTTCCATAAGTTGGTGAAAAGTGACTCACAATATTTAATATGGGTTTGGCCTTGAATCAGTACTGGACGCAGCTTCCAAGAATTCCCTCTCCTATTTTTCTTCTGAGGAAGGTTTTGCGCTCCTTTTTTATCTTCATGCACTCTTTAGGCACAAGATTATATTACGAATTGTAAATTAAGGTAAAAAAACAAGTAGAGGAGTACATGAGTCTTTTTCTTAGGCATAAGATTAAATTACGAACTGTAAATTAAGGTTTAGAAACAAGTAGAGGAGTGGATGAGTAGAAAAAAAAAAAGCGAATTGCTTTCCTTTTCTCTAATTCTGCTGCATTTGTTTTTGCCTTAATCTTTAGGATCACAAATTGTACAGGCTGGGTTGTAAGTTGTGGTCTTGTTGGGCGAGGCTAAACAGCTCAAAAGACCTATTGGGTGAGAGGAAATTTACTGGGCTATATTTTTGTCGTTTTGTAGAATTTGTATATTTAGGGAAGTCATCCTTTATACCCATGTCTTAAACTTATGCTCACAAGTAATTTCGGTTGAAAGTGTTTTTTTTCTACTAAGTAAGTAAATTTTTTTATATATAAATTTAAGTTATTTATGGAAAAGCAATTGATTGTATATTCTTTTCAGCACTAAAAAGTAGTTATATAAACCAAAAACACTCTCTTCATATGAAAGAGAGACATTTTTAACCATTTTAAAAAGTCATAAAACATGCCCTAAATAACGCATGTGACTATTTGAAACAGAATTAAAAGACCACGTTAGTTGCATAAAAACATGAGACAATCTTTTTTGAGGAATGGGAAGAATTTCACTTCCAATTATGACCATAATCAACCTAAGATTTCAGAAAATGTTAACAAGGAACAAGAACCAAAATGAAAACATTATAAGGCACTAAATCGCCATAGTCGATTCCTTGTAGCTGTAATTAATTTTCGTAGTTTGATTAATTAATTTGTTTAGAAGTGAACAACGCGTATGGGAATGATCATGTCTCCTTTCTCTCTCATTCTTGCTTGAAAGTGGAATAAGTTTTGGTTGCTGCTTGGTTGTTGTTAATAGTTTTGGTTTATGTTGTGTTTGTTTTTTTAGTTTTATGTTGGTCATATGCACATGTTGCTCACATGGAGATACATAGTCATCTCTTCCAACTTGGTCAAATTAGACAAGGATCTAAATATAATTTAATCATCATTAGAAATAAAATCTTGCTATATATGCTTATACAAGAATACAAATCTCTCAGAAGCGTATTCTTGCACTTCTGATAAATGAATATTATTCTTATCCTCATTAAATAGCTAAATAGGACGCGACCGAATAGGACAACATATATGCATGTTAATTAATTTCAATCAATCACTTTGCTATTTAATCCAACAATCCTAGAACTTTGTAGAAACCATGTGCTGATATAAGAAGATATCTTGTAAACCCTGGATAAAAGATCATTATTCTTATTATCCAATGCTGCAATTAATTTTTAAGCTGCAAATATGCAAATCTCATGTATCAAAACCAAGATTAAAGATTCTATTTGTCAATTTTACAGTCTGCACTATGCAAATCACTCTAATGGTCGCTGTTAAGAGTTTTTCCCAAGTTGATAGTATGCAGCAAGCATAAACAACTTTTCTCTCAATCATTAGCCCTAATCACTAAGCTTATGCAAAAAGAAAGATAGCATGCAGAAAGATTTCAAAGGTATATATATGTTCCCTCATTCAATTAGTAACATGACATAACTGAGCCGCTAATGATTGAGTTTTGTATAATTTTTTAGGTCGACGGGACAAGGGTCCACTCCAACAACACCGATACTGTCCCCACTTAACCACCTGCACAATCCTCATGTGTGGGGTTTTTATCACAAAAGGTTTCAGTATTAGTTAGAGTGGGGTAATTCTATATAAATGGGCTTTCTTCTTCCCTCTTGGCCGATGTAGGACGATGGGAGGTTCCAACACTCCCCCGCACGTGAGACCCCATTTATGGGTCACACATGAAAATCCACATCGGCAACCATGTGGAGCCAGTGGGGGCTCACCCATCACGTGGGGCCAAACGGGGACCCACCCAATCACATGGCAGTACGGGTCCACCTCATGACTCTGATACCATGTAGAATTTTTCAGGTCGACAGGCCGAGGGCCCACTCTAACAACATCGATACTGTCCCCACTTAACCACCTGCACAATCCTCAGGTGTGGGGTTTTTATCACAAAAGACCTCGGTGTTAGTTAAAGTTGAGTAGTTCTATTTAAAGTACTCTCATTTTCTCCCTTTATCCGATGTGCGACTGCTGACTTCCAACACTCCTCAGCACGTGAGACCCCATTTCTATGGGTCACACGTGAAGATCCACATCGGCAAACACGTGGAGCCAGTGGGGGCTCACTCATCATGTCGGGACTCACCCATCGCAAGGGGCGAAACGGGGACCCACCCAATCACGTAGCAGTACGGGCCCGCCTCCTAACTCTGATACCATGTAGAATTTTTCAGGTCGACGGGCCGAGGACCCACTCTAACAACATCGATACTGTCCCCACTTAACCACCTGCATAATCCTCAGGTGTGGGGTTTTATCACAAAAGGCCTCGATGTTAGTTAGAGTTGAATAATTCTATTTAAAGTACTCTCCTCTTCTCCCTCTGTCCGATGTGGGACTGCTGGGTCACACATGGAGATTCACATTGGTAAACACGTCACAAATGGAGATCTACATCGGTAAACACGTGGAGCTAGTAGGGGCTCACCCATCATGTGGGGACTCACCCATCGCGCGGGGAGAAACGGGGACCCACCGAATAGCACATCATGTCGGGACTCATCCATCGCGCGGGGCGAAACGGGGACCCACCCAATCACGTAGCAGTACGGGCCCGCCTCCTTGCTCTGATACCATGTAGTCCTCGCTCTGATACCATGTAGAATTTTTCAGGTCAACGGGCCGAGGGCCCACTCCAACAACACCCATCGCGTGGGGAGAAACGGGGACCTACCCAATAGCACATCATGTCGGTACTCATCCATCGCGCGGGGCGAAACGGGGACCCACCCAATCAAGTAGCAGTACGGGCTCGCCTCCTCGCTCTGATACCATGTAGAATTTTTCAGGTCGACAGGTCGAGGACCCACTCTAACAACATCTATATTGTCCCCACTTAACCACCTGCACAATCCTCAGGTGTGGTCAGGACTCGTCCATCGCGCGGGGTGAAACGAGGACCCACCAATCACGTGGCAGTACGGGCAAGCCTCCTAGCTCTGATACCATGTAGAATTTTTCAGGTCAACGGGCCGAGGGCCCACTCCAACAACACCGATACTGTCCCCACTTCACCACCTGCACAATCCTCAGGTGTGGGATTTTTATCACAAAAGACCTCGATATTAATTAAAATGAGGTAATTCTATATAAATGGACTTTCTTCTTCCCTCCTGGCCGATGTGGGACAATGGGATGTCCCAACAAGTTTAGTGTGGGAAAAAGGAGGGCCCAACAGATTGTTTCAACGTATCGAACTTTTGGTTCATAGAAATTAAGAGTAGTCTATGCAGGAAGTGTTGCTGCAAAAGAAGATAATAACATCTGTTCATAGAGAATCATCAATTTTTGAGTGTTCAATCAATGAGTGGAAGAAATATATAAATCTCTGATTGGGATTTTGTTGCATGTGTCTAAAAGTACCACTCATCACATTGAGAATATATACTTCACTTGTTTAAACTGGATCAATGGCTTTGTTCTGGCTTCTTCAGAAAACTATTGAATCAAGTAATCACATTGCAAATGTTGTCGCAATATTGGCCACAAATATCGATGAGTTCAATCAGAAATGAAAGTAATAGTTCAAAATCAGCAATTTAGAGGAATATGCAGCAAATCTTAGTGAGAATTGAAATAGGAGAAGATACAATGAAATAGAAATTAAACAAATCATTGTCCCGATTATCACTAGGTCCCGTAATCAATCTTGAAAAGCAATCAACGTAAATGATTTCCTGCTGATTCATATATTATTTTAAGCAAAGATAAGTTAGCGATTCTCTCACTTTCTTTGTCTCTGTGTAAAGGGTTTCCATATCTGCATAACTAAACACAGTAGAGGGGGTAATGCTGGAAGCTTATTGAACCATGACAGATTTCTAGCACTAATTACGAGAGAATTATTAGTTTTATTAAGTAATTATATCTTTCTTGTTTTGTGGTAATTTGTATAGACAGCCAAACAACATATATATATATATAATTATTCAACCAGATTAGATTCCTAATCAAATCAAACGTTTCTTGTGCAGCTGCTGAAGAATACAGTTGATTGTTTACCAAGTCATCATAATTTTATATATATATATATATATATATATATATATAATTATAATTATTCAACCAGATTAAGATTCCTAATCAAATCAAACGTTTCTTGTGCAGCTGCTGAAGAATACAGTTGATTGTTTACCAAGTCATCTTAATTATATCAAGCCACATTATAAGATATGCGTAAGGTCCTCATGAATTTAAATAATTAAGATATATCTCAAATTCTCGATACATAGTTTTTATAGTTCTAGTGTTACCCATCCAATTAACATGGTATGGTTAAAGGAGGCTGGCCGGCTGCACTTTATTTTGAACTGTTGAAATTAGAAAAATGATTTATTGGAGGGTTTTTATTTTTTATTTTTCAGGCTGTTAATTATGTTTCTTTTTTGTTATTGGTTTCAAAACTCAATGCAAGAATCAAGCACCTGTTTAACAATTTAATCAGAAACAAACAGAAATATATGGAGCTGGTAAGTACATATCAGAATAGAGGAGGAGTATATAATCTTTGCTATTGCTTCCAAGAAAACTGAAAGGCTAGCATTATTAGTGGTCCCAAACAGAGCAGGACAAACTGGTTTAATCCATTGCAAAACTTGCTTAATCAAGGATACACACACACACGCATAAATATTCGAGAAAATTAATCACTGTTCTCGGATTCCTCAAACACCTTTTTGAGTGGAAATTAAGCAACTGGCTTACCAGAATCATCCATTACATTAACATTATAAGCAGATAAGGATTTTCCTGTTTTTCCGTGATAAGTTGTCTGTGAAAACATGCAAGATGCATCCTGTTTATCCTTGAGAAGCAGATGCTTGTATCAGAATTTTAAACGGCATGAATACGGATTGGTTGTCTAAATGCGTTTAACTAAAAACTAGTTCAGCTAGATTCTATATGTATCCCATATACAACGCTAATTGCTGTGATTAATTGGTCATTTAATTAATTGGTGCATGATTCATCTGGGACAAAGTGAAACCTTAAAATTAAGCATAGGTTAAATGAGCATAGGACAATTCATCTGGAGCTAGATCTTACTTATAGCTAGTTTATCCCACTAATTACCCAAAATACTAACTAAGACTTTTGTATGAATCATTATATATAAACTCGATATGTCATTGATAAGTCATCCATAATTGATATAATGTTGATATGAGTTGCCGATACTAGATGTCGCGCTCATATAGTGTAAATATGAACATGGACATATTCTTGTGACTTCTTGTTGATATAGTGTCAGTAATGTCGCGGTATGTTATAGATATACACACATGTACACTTTGCACACATTAAACATGTATACTTTGACCAAGTTGCATGTAGTAGTAATAAGAAACTATATATATAACTTGCGCAAAAAAATTAAAAAATGTAATTTGCAACAATTAGGAGGAATGAACATCTTTAAACACGTAGCTATATATGTGCATGATCTTAGCAAAAGATGATCTGAGAAAGGGGAACAAAATCTCCTCCAATACGATCATATTCAACCATAAGATCACGCGATTGTTAGAAGAACTAAATTAAATATTAATGCATTCAATTATATTAATCATAATTATATATAAGATGATTTCTTGTTGCTCCACTTCATTCTCATTTTAGTTAATATGTTTACAAGTAGTCGACAGCAATATGAAAAATAAGTTTTCATTTCAGCAAAAATATGGGGAATGGTGTCTCATGTCCCCCTAACATCCATATCTCTATCTGTTTCTCTCTCTCTCTCTCTCTCTCTCTCTCTCTCTCTCTCTCTCTCTCTCTCTCTCTCTCTATATATATATATATATATATATATATATATATATATGTTAATCCCTGGACCATATATATAATGTGTTAGTTCTTTTTATGTTAATACCTGGAGCAATTAGCCGCTTGCGTCTGGAGAGTTTGGATTCTTTGGAACATGTAGCTCACATGGTGTCATCTGAGATGTGCTAATCTTTTCCCACTTGATTACAATCTTATGCAAATAACTAATGCTGCTAAGTAAATTCTAACTTGAACTCAGGCATCATTAGGAAGAAATTAAATCTTCTTCTGGTAATTAATTAAGCTCAATTTCAGCGCCCTTTGCTTCTGCAGAAGTTAAAACACTACTTCCAATCATGGGAATGTCCTTTGCTAGCTCGTGTCTAATTCACTTTCAAACAAAAACACAAGAAGAGAAGGAGAGAGCACTTGATGCATGATTATTTATTTAAGCAAAAATTATAAATAATTCATTAATCTGCTGTACGAGAAGCATTCATCAACTTCTTTTAATTAGTAGAGATGATTCCAAATAGCCAAATGGGACACGACCGAATCGGACAACATATTATGGGATACTACTTAACTTCAATCAATCAGAACATTTTGTCAAAAAATCCTCAAACTGTGTGGATCAATTAGAAATTAGAGTATTCTGATAAGAGAGATATGTTTATTAATTTTACAGTCTGCACAGCACTATGAAATCAAACTCATGGTACGTATCGGTATCTTTCATTTAGTTAGATGTTCTTCCTGTTCCTAACTCCTCCTGGGGTACGTAGTTCCCAATGTTTGGCACTTTCCACACTTCGTTGCACTTCCCATACTGAGTTTTCCCAAGTTGATAGCGTAAACAACTCTGGCCTCATGTAAATGATAATCTCTAATCACAAGCAACAAGAAAAAGATGGCAACACCACTTCGGGTATCTCTTGCAAAAGGATTCCCAATCACTTACCTGAGTGCTCTTTTGTATTCTGGAAAGTTAAAATAAAATTTCGAATGTGAGAAGGAAAATAGAACTTAAGGGAGCTGCTCCTCATTTATATTTGAAGCTGCTAATTATGATTGTTCGCAATGTATCGAGCTTCTGGTTCGTAGAAAGTAGTCTATGCAAGATTTGTTTGTAATAATCAAGCAGATTGTATTGCTGCAAAATAAGATAAATGTTTGTTCAAAGAGAGAATTGTCAATTTGCATGAAACTAATCAATGAGTGGAAAAATTTTGTCTGGAATTAGTTGCATGCGAGTAAAAGTACCATTGGTCATATAAATATATAGTGTTACTGTATTTCACCAAAAAATATATAGTGTTACTGTATCAATATAAGAATTTCAAGAAAAATCAGCCCCGTGGAGGGGAGCAAGGAAACCGCTCTGCTTCAGAGAATAAACAAATAATTAACTAATGCCCATAAACCGCCATGGAGCATATGTAGCCGTTGGGCTTCACAATGTGAGACAACCTGTTCTGATACCATGAACAAAGTTGGCGCTCCATTATAAAACCAATTGTCAATATGGGTGATAGGCCAATTTATAAGCCCATGTAAGATCTATTATCCAATCAATGTAAGATTTATTCTCAAGAGACTTCACGCAGACAATGTGTTCTCGTTTCGTCTGCCACATCCAACTCGGACGTAAATTGAGACTACGTTGAGTACGCACATTCAATTTCACCCCCCAAGCGAATGCTTCAGTTGTTTAATCTGCTCTCTTTTATTTGCATGCAGTGCAAAGTGCAAAAATTGCACTTCTATTATTGCTAAAAACTAGATCAGTTGCTTCTTTAGAAAACTAATGGATCAAGTAATCACGTTGACAAGGTTGTCACAACATTGTCCACAAATATAGATAGCTCATAAGTTAAAAATTTAGAAAAAATTTGTGATCTATACGAAGGAAGTTAAGGTTTCACTATAAAACTAATTAGCAATATGAGGAGTAGCCCAACTTACGTATAAGCCCACGTAAGATTCTTCATCCCATCAATGTGTGATTTATTCTCAACACGCCCTCTCACGTGTGACGAATTTTCAAGCCTAATACGTGGACAACACAAACAGGGTGACATGGAGCGTATGTGACCGTTGGGCTTCACACGTGAGACAACCTGCTCTGATACCATGAAAAAGTTAAGGTTCCACCATAAAACCAATTAGCAAATGGCAATATGAGGAGTAACCCAACTTACTTATAAGTCCATGCAAGGTTCATCCTCCCATCAATGTGAGATTCATTCTCAACATTATATAGGACCATGCAGCAAATCCGGTGAGATCAGCATTTGCATCGAGTCCATGCACTTGATTTTTAACTCGGAGAAGATACAAACGAACATGGAGATTCAAAATCCCAACAAATCATCGTCGGAATTGTCATTATTACGTTACATAATCAACCAAGAAAGATAAGTTTCACTTCTGCATATACGTATTATATATCTGCATGGCTAGCTAATTAAACACAGCAAAACTTTTTTTGTTTGGGGGTAATTAAAATTGTAGAGGTGTCTGCAATTTGTAAATTTTGTATACCAGACAGCCAAACAACAGAAATATACTAATTTCATATATAATTATGAAAAGATTACAGTAATCTGTTTCTGTTATACATGAAAAGATTACAGTAATCTGTTTCTGTTCACTAATTAAAATAAAAGTGTGGTGGAACTATCATACATGCTAATTAAACAGAAGAATAAGCATTAATTTGATATTGAAAAGAGAAATGGAGACAACTTAGGATCATATCAATTAGAAAACTCTCAGCTAATTAAGCTTAACTTAGAGGGCAAGAGGCAGCAGATTAAGACATTAATCAAAATCAAAGATTCCAACTCTTCATTTCTTAAGTTGGCTCTTAGAGTATTCGCATGTGCATGGCATCTTTTTAGCATAATATCAAAACGTTTTCTGGTGAAGAATACTTTGACTGGCCTCGCCACCAAGTTATATATTTTCAAGTCAAATGATGAGGTATGCATAAGGTCCACATGAAAAATAAATAAAAAGATAAGAAGAATATATCTTGATAAATATTTTTTAGAGTTCTAGTGTTCCCCATCCCATTAACATGGCATGCTAAAAGGTGGCTAGTTTGGCTGCACTTTGTTTTGCAATATAATTGTTATTAATTTTCGGACATAATAGAAGACTCTGATAAGGGTTTTGTGGATTCTTTATATATCAACGGTAAAGAATTCTCTCTAAGCATGGCCAATTTATCCATAATAATCGATAATTAATGTTGATAACATATGGATAACATGTTGAGCATTTTGTTTTTGAATTTTAATTATATTATCAAGTAATATTAGCGAATATTTATAGTATGTCCGTCCATTAATGAAAAACGGACTTATATTGATATGATTTATAAATTTTTATTTTACTAGCTCTTCCCTCAATAATTTGCAGCGACCTTTTGTCCCTGTTAGTACTGTTTCTTTCTTATTATTGGCTTCAAAATTCAATACAAGAATCCAACACCTGTTCAACAATTAAATCATAAACAACAAATGTAACTATACTATAGCTGGTAAGCAGTACATCTGAGGAGTTAGAAGAGAGGGATATATAAAATCTCTACTAATTAGTGGTCCCAAAGCTTAAATTAAAAATAAAAAAAATAATAATAACGGAAAGGACAAAGGACCGAGCAGGACAAACTGAGTTAATCAATTCTAAAACTTGATTAATGAAGTCTAATTATGGTTGTTGAATTGACTAACTACCCATGATCCTAGACGCCCTTCTACTGGTTGCTGATTTAGGTTCTGGAACCTAGACTCTTTCATTGGCTTCTTATTCATGTGGGAGATATATGACTGCTGCATTTTAGCACCTTTTTGAGCGGCGGCATGCATTAATATATAGCAATTCTTATTATTTACTGGTTAAGTTCATCTGTTTCATGGAAAAGCAATACAAAGATACTCATGAAATCCAATGGAAGAAAAGCTTGAGGAATATTTTTTATAGCAAGTTGTTCCCTATTTCATGAACATGGCATGTTTAAAGAGGGTTCTGCCTGCCCCTCATTTTGCATGTACAACAATCAGAATGATCATCTGATTACAAATCCACCATGATGTGTCACGATATATGGTGAACAAAACTGTCAACACCCAATTTATCAAGTTTTAGTCATAAGTTCTATTATCTCTCAAAGTTCTTTGTGGTTCGTGAACTTAGATTCAAAGAATATGGGATAATAACAAAGTACATGAGTAATAAACGTAAATAATAATCAAGGATAATCACCATTTATCAATATGAATGAGTTCGATCGGTTGACCTTTTGTTCATGAAATAGTTAGAGAATGTTGAACGTGGAGAAATTAATCACTGTTGTTGGATTCCTAGCTCGTCCTAGATTTTGTTGTTTGATAGAAGACACAATTTTGAGTGGAAATGAAGCATTTGTGGCTAGGAAAATACATTATATACACAGTAGCAAATGTAACAAGAACACAGCTAAAGATTTTCATGTTTTGGCCATGAAAGGTTGTCTGAGACATGAAATATATATATATATATATGCTGTTTATTCATGAGAGGTTGATGTATCAAGAGTTCAGACGGCATGAATATGTGAACACCGTTCGTCTACATGCACTTAACTTTGCAAACGAACTCGACCAATATGTATGAATACACAATGATTTTGTTGTACGAAAATAGTACACTAAAGGCCTTGTTTGGTACACCGTATAGCACACCGGATAGGATTAATAGTACGAAGTTAGGTGTTTGGTGTTCCTATGTACTAAATAGTCACCGAATTAAAAAATCCGGCCCCACCCCTTTTATCCGGCTGATACCCTCTTAGTTATACCGCCCAAAACCACGGTATTATTTAGTCGGTTTTGTCCCGAATCGTTCTCTCCGTCCTCATCGCTCTCTCACTCTCTCGGTCCTCATCGCTTTCGTCCTCATCGCTCTCTCGCTCTCTCCGTCCTCATCGCTTTCGTCCCGAATCGTTTGCTCTCTCGATCGTGTGCAACTTCTCCTCCTCTTCCTTCTCTGTTCTGCCCTCCTGCAATATTTCTTGCAATTTTTCCCAGGTTCTCCTCCTCCCTCTCTGTTTCGCCCTCCTACAACTTCTTCTCCTCCTCCTCTTCTCTGTTCCGCCCTCCTGCAATATTTCTTGCATTTTTCCCAGGTTCTTCTCCTCCTCCTCCTCCTTTGTTCCGCCCTCCTGCAATTTTTCTTCTTCTTCTTCTCTCACTGTTCTACCCTCTTCCTCCTATTTTTCTTCCAAATTTTTTTTTTCAATTTATTGAATCTGGTTAATCTTCTCTCTAATTTTGCAATTGATTGCAGATTTGTGTTTTAATTGAAATTTTAGGGTTTTCAGTTTTCAGATCTTTAAAAAAAAAAAAATTGATATGTATGTTATTTTTTTGCTTGTGCGCCCTGAGTTGGGTATGTTGCAAATTCAAACCCATTTGAAGAAATGGGTTAGGAGATTTTTCCAACTTCTTGGCTTTTTGGTGAATTCATAATATCATGCATACTGGGTTCGTGTGCTGGTTTGGCTGCAGGAAGGTCTGGAGAGCAGATCCAAGGATATGCATGTTCAAAATTCACAAATATGAATGTATGCAAAAATTCACTATACTCGTAAAAATTTGTTTTTTCACAGATATTATTAGTAATATCCATATTATTTGGGATTCTTCTGTAGTCGAGGAAGAAGAAGAAGGGAGAGAGAGGGAGGGAGTTTGGGCGGTGCGGAGAGATCTGGGAACAACATTTCAGTTTTTTTATTTTTTATTTTAAGTTTAATTTTAATTTAAGTTTGGTTCCTCCTATCCGATATAATATCAAACACAGTATAAATAATACGGTCATTAATCCGATACTGCACCAAACGCCCGACTAATTTAGTCTGTACTATCCGGTGACTATTTATCCTATCCGACAGAAACAGTCAGTACAGTCCGAGCTGCCAAACGAGGCCTAACATTAGGGCAGCCTCCAATGTTTAAATACTTCTACCAAACCCTAACTCTAAAATAAATTTTAAAAAAAAAAAAAAAAAAAAAAAAAGTTACCGAATTCGGCGAATTGTTGAAATTCAATAAATTGGAAATTAGGAGTTTACCTATCAAATAAATCTCACAATGCACAAAATGCCCAATTATTAGGAAAAAATGCCACTTTGTTATACCTTCGAAACAATGTATTATGCATTCAAATTGAACGTCGGAGCCACAAATACTTTGGAAACTCAAAATATGTTTTTTTAATATTACACTTCTCAAACTAGTGCAAAATCTAATCTGCAACTTGTTTCTATAGATAAATTAAAAGTTTAAAGTTTTGACTTCATAATTCATTTGGTGGTTGTATATAATCTATACATATTTTTCTCAAACATATGCGATCCATATGTGTCACATCCCAACCCGGGCTCCACCACATTCTGGGCTCGACTCCGCCATAGCACGATATTGTCCGCTTTGGGCCCCGACCACACCCTCACGGTTTTGTTTCTTGGAACTCACACGAGAACTTCCCAGTGGGTCACCCATCTTGGGATTGCTCTCGCGCGAACTCGCTTAACTTCGGTGTTCCTAAGGAATCCAAAGCCACTGAGCTCCCAAAAGGCCTCGTGCTAGGTAAAGATGAGAATATACATATAAGGCATAGATGATCCACACCCCTGAACGATGTGGGATCTTACAATATGCATATGCATGTTGGGTGAAAAAAATATATATACAATTAGAGCTTACAGAATTGTTCCGCAGCTTTGGTTGACGTTAGAGCTTTCTTTCTTTATTATTATTATTTTTTAATTTTTTTTTATCAATCTTTCTTTATTTTCTTTGGTGCTGCGACCCAAGGAGGAATCAAACGGTTTTATAAATTTTAATTTTTCATGCCAATAAACAAAAATTAATCTCAAACGTCCAGTCTATTTTACCATTTTTATGTACACGTGTAGGCAGCAGATCTTCTCTCAGATGAAAACGTTGACCTTTGACTAAAAAGTAGAGCACAGGAGGGACTTTTGGTCCGAGCGACCGGGGACACAGAGCTCCTATTGGGCCAACCGACACGTGTGCATGAGAAAACTCAAAATTTTAAACGCACAAGCAAACCGTAAAAAAGACGGGCCCACTCATGATCTGTCGCCATGTGCAGCATGTGATCACCCTATCCTTACAACTAATCGCAATTTGCTTTGGACATTTTCTTATCTTAATTTTTTGAAGGTATGGGCTTGTGAGGTTAAAATTCCGACCATTTCAAAACAAATAATTTTCCCATAAGTTAACAAATAAAAAAAATTAAATTTAATATGTTACTACCGCAAGTGGTCATTTTTACCATAGTAGCAAAAAAATGTTAAGCCTTTGCATGACGAGATAGGTTCAAATCTCGTCGGTGATTAATCTAACATCTAATCTAATAAAATTTATGATTTGACAAAAAAAATGTTACTACTAGAAAATTGAGATGTAATTTGTAAATTAATTAATTAATAAAATCATCAATTAATATAAATGTGTATTATTGCAAAAGATAAGGTAAAGTAGTTCAAGAGAGATAATATATAGAATAATAGTATAGAAGAAGCCTGCATTGATAGATTTATATGGTATAACAGAGTCATTTTCAACTAATTGCGTCCAGAATTTAAACTCATGCTCGTTACTAAGACTAAAACAGTCTCCCCACCCAATTTTGATTTCCTTTCATACAATTTGATAGTGGTTTATAGTAAACATTAAAAATATTTTCATTACAGAATAACATACGCGCGTAGAAAACTAACACAACGCGAATAATTCTTTTTTCTTTTCTTGTATACGTGAAGAGTTAAGTTACAATAATACAAGGAGAGTTCTAGAAATGCAAAGAAAGTTGTAGCTGGATCGTAGAGATTTAAAAGTGAAGCAAATGAGTAGGTGCATGCCGGTGCGTACTGAAGCCACTCGAACACCAGATTGCTGCGTTCAATCAACTTTTTCCCGCATGCGGTTAAGAAGGATCCGCCGATTCATCAGACCTTATCTTATGATATGTCGCTTCAGGTGATCTCAAAGCCCATTTTTCCGTTCATCCAGCCATACAGAAGGAAAGGGCATATGCCTGGCCCCCCAACTCTCACGTAATGTCACATCCCCACACAAGCATTTTAGTTTACTTTATCCCCCTTAATTATGCATATGCATGTCAATCGTGGGGTAAACTTTGTTGCAGATACGCTTGTAACTGTTGGACAGAATTCCTCGGATACTCGTTGATAGGTGCATTCTCTTCATGTGGAAGCTCAGTCGGTTTGGTGTTGGGATTGTCCGTCGTTCTTTTGTATGTTTTAAATTCTGAATTTTGGCAAAACGATATTTTAAACTACTTTAATTTAAGAAGGAATAAATTGAACTCATCTATGAAGTTTTGGATCTTGAATTTAGTATGTGAATGAACCCAAAAATGCATCTGTCTTTGGCAATAAAGATGTTTGGGGGATCTCAGATATTTGTGGATCCCATAATATGGCATAAATTGTGTCAAATTCACAAATTATTAGGGATTCCATAACCCATTAAGTGAGGGATAGACTTTTTTGTTTCACACTATATAATTTTCTTCATTAGAAAATTTCATAACAGTAGACACAACCATACATATACACATGAATACTGTTTCTTTGTATACATTTTCTCAATTATTTATACATTATATATATCATGAAAATTTTAGAAGTCTTCACTTTTTTCGTATATGTATCATGTAGCAGGCATTTTAGCCAAAGTGATTCCTCAAATTGACATAATTTTTCATTTAGGTTCCTGAGATTTGAAATCGATAGAAGTAGTCATTGAGTTTGTCCACCATCAATCATTTTGGTCAATCCGTAAAAATCTTTGTTATATAAAAATATCAAAATGAGAAAAATACACTCAATTTAATCAACAATGGGCCAAAATGATTTGATAAAATTGATGATATTTTTGTTATTTTTCCTTAGTTCACTGAGATTTTTCACAGAATGATCAAAATGATTGACGGCTGAAAAACTCAGGGACCAGTTCTATTAATTTTAAATATCAATAACCAAAGTAAGGAGTTATGACAATATCAAAGACCATTTTAACTAAAAAGCCTTACGTAGCCAAATAAATGTACTCATTTTCTTACACTCAAATTTAAATAACCGTCTCAATAAAAACATCATTAGATCGTAAAATCTTCACATTTCTGCCAAATAAGTTAACTTTTAGAAAATGCGTACGCCTAATTTGATCTTCTGAAATCTAAGTACCTTTTCCTTTCTCCCTCACCCATTCCTCCATAGCTCTTTTTAGCTTTGAAACTCCCACAAAGATCTTATTTTCCCCAAATCTATATGTTCACTGTGACAAGCTAAGTGAGATTTGGTGCATTTAAGTTCCCCTCTCCCCCTCTGATTCACTGACCTAAAAACTACTCCATGACGTTTGCTTTGGGAACCCACCACATTACCGTAATATTTTTATTTTTTTTTTAGAAAACACCACATTACCATAATAATATTTTCCTAATAAACAATCAAAATAGATACTCACTACGGTATGATGATATTTCTCTTCATTTGTAAGTGAGAGGTCTTAGATTTGAATATCGTAGATGACAAATTCGATATCAAATTAGATTATCCATTAAGTGGTTTAACCGAACTTTCATCCCTTCAATGTAAAATATATCGTTGTACGTAAAATATATCTCTGTATGTATATCTATACATATATTATATAACCTCCCAATTTTATAATTTAGATATAAAATTAAAAACAATAATTGTGGGCCTCTCGAGGCACAGAAGGCCCAGGTGATACCCACTGCCACACTCATCAGCAACCTCCTCATTTTCTTTCCTCCATCTCCTTTAAATACCAATCTCCCTCACCACTCCTTCCCCAAAATAACTCGCAAATCCACTGATTTTTCACTTGTGATCCTCTCTCTCTCTCTCTCTCGCTCTAGAAACCCAAGTGATCAAAAGCACAAAAGATACCAGCTTTTTAGAGAAATGGCTTCGGTTTCTGTACCTGCTTCTGGCGGCAGTGCTTCTACTGCAAGTGCTTCTCATCACCACCCGCCTCCTTTTTACTTCGACGAGAAGTGGAAGCTGTCGAAGAAAGGAGGGTTGTCGAGATTGAGCCGCTCATCATCTTCCATTCATCTGATGAAGAATTCATCGCAGCCGAATCGACGGTGCGCGTTTTCCAGAAAGTGTGCGAGGTTAGTGAAGGAGCAGAGAGCTCGGTTCTACATCGTGAGGCGCTGCGTCACGATGCTCATCTGCTGGCACGACTACAGCGATTCATAAACTGAGAAAAAAACAGAGGAGAGAGAAAGAGGAGGATCTAGAGAGAGAAAGTTGCAATCTTTTGCCTCTGTTTTTGTTAGACCTTTGGGGTTTGATTGCTGCAGAAAAACCCAGTTCACGATCAGTTTTTGTTCTTGAGGAAAGAGCACGAGGAGAAAGATTTATACTTGTACATAAAATTTTGCTCTGTTTTTATTTGTATTTTTAATGGGGGTTAGAAATTAGATTTTGAATTTTCTTTTTTTTGGGCCTCTGAATCTCCAAACAAAGGAGATGAGATGGGTTCTTGATGTTAATTTCACTGCTACTATCTGAAAATTATGAGAAATATTTCAATGAAAATAGGGCTATTGAGGTCTAATTCTTATTCTTCCCTCCTTCTTTTTAAATTATTAATTTGCTTTTGCTATTTATGGTTAAGTTCTTGTTTTTTTAATGGTTTGGTTAATCAGTTGGTCTTGAATTTTGAGTTTGAAGAGATGGGGCAATGGTTGAAATATTTTATTTAGCACAAAGAGAGGGGGAGATTCCCTTCAACAGTGTTGCAGGCTTTCAGCTGATGCAATTGTGGATCTGGTGAGCTTGGCTGACACAATAACTAATTAAATTTGTATTTTCCTAATTTTTAATGTGAATCATGGATGTTAGGGATCAATATAAAATTGCGCAACTTGAAAGAAAGACGGTGGTTTTCACACTTCTATTTTCTTCTTCGACACTCGTTTCTCTAAATTTTCATGCTTGAAGATAACGAAATGGAAGAGAAAAACGTAGTTTGAAAACCATATTCTTATTTTTCTTCTTACAATATGATGTTCAATTGTAAGTTACTCTAATTTACAGAGATACAACTTCGAGCTCGAATATCGAAGGAAGTTTCCGATTCACAAGAAAGAAAACGAGTACACTGATCTACCCAACTGTTCACGTTGTTTATCATAATGCACAAAAGATGCCCTTTTCTTTTTTTTTTTTTGGAAGAAGAAAGATGCCTTTTCTTGCATTACAATTTCAATGTCGTACAAAATATGGTAAAAGAAGTTGTGTGCAACCAAAGCAAAGCATAATGCAATCAGCCTGTCACTTCTACCTCCAATGCTTCTGCAATCAAAATGACCCATTTGTCCTAGATATTTTAGGCGTTTGACCAGTGGAGGACCACTTTGACCACTAATCTGGTATAGCTGGACAGGGGTAGTCTTGGAACCTTCACCCTGGCTTCATCGTTTGTATACATTTCGGTATCCAGATTCCCAAACTGATCTGCTCGACATGTGAGGGAGTCTGATTACTATGCATGAGAGGGGGCATTTTCGTCGACTCAAAAGTTTACAGCTGATTTTGTTTCTAGGGTTAAACTTTGTTTACTACTCTCATGTTTCGTGGTTTTTAACATTTAGTACATCAAGTTTTTTTCATCCCAGAGTCATACCTAAAGTGTAAATTTTGGGACAGTCTCATACATCCGTTAGTCAAACTGTTAAGTCTACCGTTAAGTGATGATGTGGCGCCCATGTGGACAATTATTGGGCGCCACGTGTCATTAAAAATATTAAAATAATTAATTAAATTTAAAAAAAAATAAAAAAATAAAAACCAAATCCCCACCCGTGCCCACTCACCTGTCTTCCACCTCCCTTCCTTCTTCCCTATGCAACACCCTCTTCGGCTCCCCCTTTTCTCTCCCCCATTTTTATCCCCCATTCTCCACAATCACCACCTCCTCCACCATTCCTCTCCACAACAACCACCACCCCTTTTCTCTCCCCCATTTGAATCCGACGCCGTAAAGAGCCCAAGGGTGGGTTAAAAATCTGCAGCTTTTTGTTGGTCTTCTTCCTCCATTGGTGAGAGAGGAAGGTCGAAGTGGGAAGGAGAGTGGGGATCTTGGGGGAGTGTGGGAGTGATTTGGTGAGGGTGAGGCCGCGAGGGTGGGTTCTACGAGCTGCGTGTCGGGTTTAACTCGGAATGGACTCGGACCCACCAGAGATCTTTATGGGTTCAGTTACAAACCCAGTTAGCATTTAGTGAAATTACCTAGAAGGTTCTGGGTTCTTGGGCCTCTCTAATTATCGACTACGATGTAGAGAATGAGGAGATGGATTCGAAGGTGCGTTCCAGATCGGCGAGGTGATTGGGGAAGGAAAGGAAGGAGTGGAGCGAGAGAGGGTTGGGCTCCAAGACCCAGGTGGAGAACACAAAGATGAATCCGGTCCGATGCCGACGTCATGCACGTTCCCAGTTCTAGTTGGTTTTCGTCGGAGGAGGTAGGAAGGGAAATGGAGAAATGGGGTTTCAGTCTGGATTTGGGTTGGGGTGCAGGATAAGGAGGAGGAAGATGAGGGTGGGGGTTAGGATGGATTTGCAGAGGTTGGGTAGGTGCAGTTGCAGAGAAGAGAAGGGAGAAAGAAGGGAGGGGGGGGTCGGCGTGGGGAAGACGATAGGGTTTTGGTTTTTTTTTTTTTTTTTTTTATAAAAATTAATTAATTAATTACTTTTAATATTTTTTTAATGACACGTGGCGCCACGTTATTGTCCACATGGATGCCACATCATCACTTAACAGTTTGACTAACGGATGTATGAGACTGTCCCAAAATTTACACTTTAGGTATGACTCCGGGACGAAAAAACTTGACGTACTAAATGTTGAAAACCATGAAACATGAGGGTAGTAAACAGAGTTTAACCCTTGTTTCTAATACCATCATGTGTTCTAGTCACACTGAAAAATCTCTCTTTATATCGAGAGTTTTATTTCCATGGTGATCGTGACGCAGTCATGGATATGACCGTTCGTTAAACAAAATGGAAGCTTTTTCAAATCTTAAAGCTCGAAATTGCTAAAATAAGTAGTGTGACATTAATAATAAATAAACTTTAACAAAAAGTTCTCGGTATTGTTTATTTTAATTAAAAAAACCACATTTTTACACTTAAAAGTCTATTCTGGTACTATTCATTTTACTCTTTATTTTATCCTTATCGTTAAAACTCAAAGTTTTCAAACCTTTTTCATTAGTTTTCTTAATAATAATTTGCTAAAATAAGTAAAAGCTACAATTAAATACCTGATTCGAGTTTGAGATTATTTTCTAGTATGTTCCCATATTTTTTTGTATATTAAGATTTTCGGTTGTTAAATTTGTAGATAGCTTTAAACCACAAAGATATAATAGTTGAAAATTATAATGTCACAAAATGCATCGATGCATACTAGAATTTGTAGTGTTCTTGAGATGTGAAAACTTGAATTAGAAAGAACTAATTATTAGTATTCGAGCACATTGATAAATCTCTCTAAAAAATGACATGGAAGGGAGTGGCAAGTTGGCATACTGGCTGACACGGCAGCAGCAACATCTACACATGATTCACACACTCAACGTCTTTCCTTGAGAAAAAAGGAGCACGAATATTGCTCTAAGTAGATAATTCATAATTTTCCTTTTTTTAAAAGCACGACTATTGTTTTTCCTTGTGTTCCTATACTTTTGTAGAAGTGCGCGGTCTAAATTTGATCGAGTTTATTCTAAAGTTGAGGAGGAATAAACGATAACGCAACGGTAATTGGTTTGATTGATTTAGTAGAAATTAACCATTGAGGAAGCTAAACCAAAACAAGCTGATTAAGGGTTTGTTTGAAAGTGTGTTTAAAATAATTGAAATTGTCTTTGATAAAAATGATTTAGGTTTTAAAAGCATTTTTAAGTGCTTGAAAGAAGCACCATATATGTACTTTTTGCAGAAAGCACTTAAAGTATTTTTTTCAAGATTCACTTTGATTTTTACTAAAAAATGGTTTCATAAACATTTTCACCAAAAACGCTTTCAGTCATTTTAAAAGTGCTTACAAACGAGCTCTAGTTTTAAATGATTTGTTCAATTTGGTTTGGGCGGTTTAGGTGCGGTTCAGGTCTAAGTCTGTTTCTTTTTGGCTCCATTACTTACTGAATTACAAAATTTACATATATATATATATATATATATATATATATATATATATATATATATATATATATATAAGTAGTAGGCATAGGGCTAAATCTTCTATTAACTATGTTGTGTTAATTATGTGTCACTTAGTACTATGGTTTAGTGATATTCCTATTCGTTTATAAGTGAGAGGTCTTAGGTTTGATTCTCGCCAAAGACGAATTTGAACCATATTATTGCTAGCTCTTATTAGGCTAAGCCCATCCCCTTCCCCTTAGTGTAAATAATATCGTTTGTTAAAAAAAAACTAAAATAATATTATGTAGATATACAACTCAAAACAAATTAGATTAATAGTAAAGTGGAATGAGTCAAGCCTTCACACCATGTGGTTCCACTTACATTGTTGCAACTTACAAGTAACACTTTCTTTAACTTGTACACAGATAACACTCAAAGCTTATATCTATATTTGAGCCTACAAGAATATTTACATGTTTTTTTTTAATATAAGCCATATTTTAACTTTAAATTATTTTAGAGAGGAGGAATGGTTTGAACTCATAATACATTCGGTTAAAACGAAAAACCCTAACAATTGAGGCAACTAGCACTTGCTTATTCAGATTTTTTTTAACGCAAAGATTGAAGAGTAATGCTAAGAGACTCTCCATGAATCATTTGTCATCTTACGAATTAACATTAATTTCCATATCAGTATTGTGCCAAAAATAAAATGACAATGTCCATGAAAAATCTCGCTTTTAATGGATTCTCTTTAGCTAGCATTTCTCAACTTTATATTTATATTTTGAGGTAGGGTTTTGTAAAACAGTAAGCCTAATCATAACTCGTGCATTACCGCTTCCCTCGATTCTTTCCATATGCCTTTTTGCTATTTCGTAGGCTTTTCTTTTACTCTCTATCTCTATCTCCTTCTTATTTTTTTCATTTTATATCTTTTATTTATTGTTATTTTCTATGGGTTTTGTATAATTTATACATCTATTGGTTGAGTAGGTCAAAGAGAAAGCCTTGCTTTGCTAAAATGTGATCCCTTTTATGCACTTTAATTAGAGGCAATCAAACAAACATCAACTCAAAAGATCATGCTTGATTAGGGTTTTGACTGTTAATCATTGGAATTAAGCTTGGCGTGCCAAAGGATTCGAAAACGAACAAAAAAAGGGGAGAAAAAACGGATCTCGCAGTGGACTTTGGAGAGGTAATCCGAGGACCCAATAGATTCATCAAGGAAAAGTGAGAATCAAATCTTCACACAAATCTTAACCCACTTTTTCCTTTGGATGATTAGAGATGTTAGTGGATTTTTGGATGTCTTAAACAAAATGATCCTTAACTGTAGTTTTCCCACACACATTTGATGTTGAAGTGTTGTTTATTTAATGTGAAAAGAGAACTATATGATATCAAAAGCTAGAGTTGTGTTAGCGGAAGTCGTTGTATGCGTATGAGTAGTTATAACAGATTTATACATTATACGATTTACATGATTCAGCCGCTAAAAATCAATTACGTGACAAAATCGATCAGTAACCAGAGGGGGCGTTGAGTTGAGGGGGAGCAAAAGGTGCGGTCGCACAGGGCCCCAAATTTGAAGGGGCCCCCAAAATTTTTGTCATCTAATATCTATATATAATAATGTTCTGTATTTAAAAATTACTTTTATTAACACTTTAAAATATCATCGTGCACTCCTTATAAGCGTAATCTTTTTCCTTTTTAAATATAAAAATTTAGAGTACAATGAAATATTTTGAGTGCTAATAATAAGGTGAACACCTTAAAAAGGGGTTTTTTTTTTTCAACTTTATTTATAATAATGTTATATATTCAAGTGAAACTTTAAAGTTAGAGTTTTGAAGTTTTTTTTTTTATGTTTGGTTGTTTAAGATTGAACTGCTTTTGATTATTTAGTGAACGTTATGTTTGTAGCTCTTTTTACTTATTAATAATGATATTTTTAAACTTGCATTCAGTGAGTGCTAAACTTTGTTTTGATTTAAATGTTTGCTTTCTAGTGTCAATAGATTGTTCTACCCTTTTTTTAAAAACTATCTTAAGAGGGGTCTTTTTATAAATTTCGCACAGGACCTCCTTAAAATCTCAGAAACGGTCCTGTCAGTAACATCAAATGTAATGCATGATAAATATAACAATTGCCATGTATTGTGAATCCACCATGCATTAAAAACTGGGGTCCAGGGTTAGGTAGCTTGTAACGAGAGATTCTTTGACACTTTGCAATTACAGACACTGACTCACTCTTATCCATTTCTTTGAGGGGGGGGGGCACTGATAAAGATTTTTCCATGCTTTGTGGCCCCATCATAGAAGCCATACTAAGTACTTCCTGTTAGAACCAATCAAATGTTAAGTAAACAATATAGAGAATAACTTGTACAAATTAATTCGAAATAACTTTTCACATATACAAAATATCAAACAACAACAATTAACGAAATTGTATATAGAATCACTGACTTGAAAAACGAAGATAGAGGCTTGCGGATGCAATCTCCTAAGAAAGAAATTCGCCCCTACACTTGTGCAGTAGATCAACGGACGTCTATCTTGCAGGATACAACTATCTAACCCAAGTTCTTGCACTAAAACTTGGATTCTTGGCGAATTGGTTTTGTATTTGTTCTCTGTAAAGTATGGAGAAGATGGGAGCGATTTTTTTTTTCTTACTTTCGTTTCTGATTTGTAGCCATATTTATAATGGCATTCGTGAACAGTTATGACTGTTCAAAGTTATCATTTCAGATAACTGTCAAAAACTGTAAAAAATTATCCTTACAGATAACTTGATAAAACTGAATCCTTTAAATCAAAAACGAAAAATATTGGACTTGATAATTTCGTCCAACCGAGCCCAAGAGTCCCAAGGCCCAAGGCCAATCTTTGACATTTAATATATGCACCCAAACCCTCCAAGTCTAAGGCCCAAGGTACATGGCCTTGGCCCAATTCTTTTCAAACCATAAGTGAGGGAAATCACTTATAAGGATTGCTTTTAAATTGTGTTTGGGCGATGTGGGACTAGAATCCCACCATAACATCTCTCAAGTTCCAACAATACCCCACATTTTCTATTCAAACTTTAGCAATACCCCACATTTGAATAGAAAATAAGATACTAACTAAATTAGGAACGTTTTTCCAGAGAACAGCGATATGATATGCATCGGGATAGGTGTCTTTTGGACTTGAACCGTCTCTAGTGAGTACTTATCGGATTTACCTAATGAAGCAGTGAATTTAATATCTTGAACTGATCATTCTTAGTAGTAAATCAAAACAATAAGTATCACACATATCACATCTTGATACACTTCAATTCATACGGTTGTGTTCATTTTGGTCCTGAACATATCCTGGTTTCATGAGACCTTTAGAGAATTGTAGCCATATCAATTCTCAAAGATGCGACCCCACATCAATCTCATATAGGTAATGCTAAATAAGAATAGCCTGTTCTATTCATCTTAAACATAAGATATTAGCATTATTAAGAATAGTTATTCACCCTTTTCGTCTTACAGGTAACACACTGGTTTCCATCATAGGAATGAGTAAGAATCGTGTGTTTCTTACTTTGAGTTTTCCCCAACTAGTTTGCCTATTGAACCTAGACCATGGGATCTCCAATTAGCTAGGTTAGGTTTCCGTCAAGTTATAACTCATTGAGTTGGCTTTAAACCCATTCCCCTCGATGTGAATGCCACTTGATCCTTGGATAGGCCTTTTGTCAAAGGATCGGCAATATTCTCCTTAGATTTAATATAATCAATGGAAATAGTTCCATTCTTGAGTAACTGTCTAATGGTTTTATGTCGTCGCCTTATATGTCGCGACTTCCCATTATATTCAGCGTTTTTGGCTCGACCTTGTGCTGCCATACTGTCACAATGTATACATATTGTAGTCACAGGTTTTGGCCATAATGGAATATCTTCCAAAAAATGTTTAAGCCATTCAGCTTCATCAGCAGCTGTATCTAAGGCTATAAACTCTGATTCCATTGTCGAACGTGCTATACACGTTTGCTTACATGATTTCCATGAGACAGCTGCTCCACCAAGTGTAAATACATATCCACTTGTGGATTTTGTGTCTGTGCTCCCAGAAATCCAATTTGCATCACTATATCCTTCTAATACGGGGGGATATTGAGTGTAATGCAAACCATAATTCATTGTATGCTTTAAATATCTTAAAACCCTTATTAAAGCATTCCAATGATCTCTTCCAGGATTACTTGAATACCTACTTAATCGACTTATTGAATAAGCGAGATCAGGTCTTGTACAATTCATAATGTACATCAAGCAACCTATAACTTGTGTATACTCCAATTGAGATACGCTATCTTCTTCATTTTTAGCAAGTTTATGAATGGGATCAAATGGAGTTACTGCAGGTTTACAATCATAATGGCCAAACCTTTTGAGAACCTTTTCAACATAATGTGATTGAGTTAGAACATAACCATCTGAATTCCTTAGAATTCGAACTCCAAGAATCACATCAGCTAATCCCATATACTTCATATCAAAACTAGAATTTAGCATTTTCTTTGTTGAGTTAATCACATCTTTGTTTGTTCCCAATATAAGCATGTCATCAACATATAGACATACAAAAACACAAGCATTTTTTGTTTGCTTAATATAAATGCATTTATCACTTTCATTTATCACAAATCCATTTGTGATCATGTTATGATCGAATTTTTCATGCCATTGCTTAGGAGCTTGTTTAAGTCCATATAATGACTTAATCAATTTGCAAACTTTCTTTTCTTGACCTTTTATAATGAAACCTTCAGGTTGTTCCATATATATTTCTTCATCTAATTCACCATTTAGAAATGCAGTCTTTACATCCATTTGATGTATTTCGAGATTGTACACAGATGCTATAGCTATTAATAACCTTATAGACGTTATTCTAGCTACGGGTGAATAAGTGTCAAAATAGTCAAGTCCTTCTTTTTGACGATACCCTTTGGCAACTAGACGAGCTTTATACTTGTCTATGGTACCATCTGGTCTCAATTTCCTCTTAAAAATCCATTTGTGTCCTATTGGTTTATTTCCAGGAGGCAAATTAACCAATTCCCATGTATTATTTTGCATTACCCAAGGCCAATCTTTGACATTTAATATATGCACCCAAACCCTCCAAGTCTAAGGCCCAAGGTCCATGGCCTTGGCCCAATTCTTTTCAAACCATAACTGAGGGAAATCACTTATAAGGATTGCTTTTAAATTGTGTTTGGGCGATGTGGGACTAGAATCCCACCATAACATCTCTCAAGTTCCAACAATACCCCACATTTTCTATTCAAACTTTAGCACTTCCTCTAGTATAACACCTGGGACAATACTTGGGTCCTCACCGGGGAGGACCTAATGTACTGAATTTATCATTTAAGCCAATCAAATCAAGCCATGTGTCATTAAAAGGACCCACCAATATCTAAAATAGAATAAAAAAATCTGAAATAGAAAAAAAATGGACAAGTGTCACTTTTTCAATGGTAAAATCAGTACATTGGGTCCTCCCCGGTGAGGACCCAAGTATTGTCCTAACACCTGGGAGAGAAAATAATATCGACTGCCATTTTCTTTTCCTGCACACACTATCGATTACATGTTGATCAGTCAATTCTTTATATCTCCTTAACATAAATTATGCAACATGGTTTGGAAGTACCTTTAAATGAAAATATTTTTTGCAATAAATACAAGTTATGTGCTTCTTTCAGTAAGTACTTTAAGTATTTTTTTAGGATTTACTTTTTTTTTTTTACTAAAGATTGGTTTCAAAAATATTTTTGCCAAAAAACTTTCAACCATTTTAAAAATATTTCCAAACAAGCTCTATATGCCTTTTAAAAAACAAAATAACATGCGTTGAATTACTATTGTAGCATCAAGTGAAAAAACGGGGCATAAAGTTAGGTCATCTCTAACTGAAGAACTAAATATAGTATCGTCCAGAAATATAGCCTTACAAAAAATTATTTTAAAATAAACATTGTCAGGTCATATACATATACAATCTCCAACCGAATGGGCTAAACATAATCCGCTCAATAATTATTAGTTTTAAGTTTATGCTTTAAATTTACTGGTTAATTTGATTACAAATCTACGCATTGAATTTGAATAAATTATTGTAGCAGAGTAGCTGAACCACAAAAAGGGGTTAAGAGGGGTCTACACTTGATCATCCTGATGCCCAATCAGCTAAATAATAGTCTGATGAGTTTCATTAAATTATAATCCAGTCATCCCATTGGAGATGAATTTTTTTAACACATCAATTATTTTTTTTACTTTTAAATCTTTAGCTCTCTCCATTAGACACGATCTTACCAACATTGTTGATTATCCTTTCTAATGTAAGCACGCAGAATTATTTACCAAAATTGTAATTATCAGCCATTGGCATGGCTTTGATTGATGCGTTGGCAGAAGGAGTAGAACATTCTGGAGTGGAGCTGTGTCCGGTCAACGGTCACATCACGGACACGCCATCCTGAACGACATGATAAGCTCTCTGGATCCTCATCCCTTGCCTGGAATTTAATCGAAACATAAGTTAATCAACAGGTGGCACCCTGTCAACAAATACTCATCCAAATCACGCTCTGCCATTTTGGACCATTGCTCACGTGGAGCTTCATTTAGGACCCTACGATCACGAGGGAACTGAAGAGATTTTTCAGTGTGACCGTCACATAAAATGGTACATCACATGTTGCTATATAAATTATGAGATGTGTGTGTTAAAAAGTTAATAACATAAAAAATAAAAATTTTCACCACTCACATAAAAACAAGTAATGTATCATTCGTGTTCCCGTCACAACTAAAATTTTCTCCGGGAACTGAACTCCTACTTGGATCCCTGTCGTTGCATGCTTCATGCAGTGTCCACATCAGCAATGTTAGAGATTTTCCTGTGAACTGAAAAGGACGGGCTTTTGGGGCCGAAATATGGGTAAAAGGGCCGGCCTTTCAGTTTTTAGCTGGAGCCCAACGGCTATTAATGGGCTAGTGGTTATGTTTTATTTGTACGCTATTTTGCGTGGGCTTTGAAAAATTAAAGAAATTGACGCGCCATTTTGTGTAGGTTTTGGGCTTTTTCTTTCTACGCATATTGTGGACTCAAATGCTCTATATGTGTTCATTTTCGATATATAAGAGTCGATATATATTTAAGTGATATTTTTCTTTATTTATGATTTTATGTTTAGTTTTATAGATGACGAGTTTGATATCAATTATTCATAGCGTAAATAAATCATATAGTTTGATTTTTATGGGTTTTGACAAACGATAACATTCGTATGTTAAATAAGGGAGAGGGAATGGTGCGGATTCGCTTAAAATCTAATGATCAATTTTTATTATTATTTTATTATACTATCTATTAGAGAAATGATTTCACACATATTAACCCACCTATTGAAAATTCTTGATTTCCCTAACTAAATGTTTGGATGAGAGAAATAAACTTGAAATTTTAACAAAAGTTAGAATTTATAAATTGATATACACCAATTCCTTTATTTGAATTCATAAACATAGAATTTAGAATTTTCGCATGGACAAATAACATGGAATTTGGGACCACCAATTCTCAAGTTTAAAAACCATGTAAACATGTGTCATTTCTAAATTTCTATGAGTGAGAGTTTAAAATAACAAATTATGTATTCAAATTTTTTTTTTTTTATGTTAACCAAACAAAAAAAATTCACAAATCATAAAAAATAAAATACCGTCGTTTCAAATCCGGCATTTTAAAATTACTCAGTAATTTTAAATTTTCATTATTACAAGGAATTTTGATATCATACGCTACACGTGCGCGTGGGGATTTCATTATCATAAAAACATCGAAGCATAAAAGCGCCAAGTTACTGCGTCGAGCACATTCTACACCAAAACGCCCATGGCCACCGAAGCTCCCGACTATACCACCCGATTTATCGTCCCCGTTTCAACCCGGCAACCCAATTGCTCCACTCCGTTTTCGAAGCTCCTTTATCGCGTCGAAACGGGTCAGTCCAACTCCAACTCTCTCACACTCTCACTCCTAAAATTCAATCTTTATTTTTCTATGAATTTTTGCAGTAAAATTGGTGGATTGTAGTTAAAAAAACCCTAATTTGATTGGTTCAGATTCAGTTGCTTGTTAATATCATTTTAGAAGAACAAATTTTAGTGCTTTTGGGATTTTCATTTGTAATTGTATCTAAAACCCACTAGGGTTTTGAACTTTTGATGAATGCCTTGCAATTAATCACTAGTTAATGGTAATTTAACTCCAAAGGGAAAACCTTTTTGGAGTTTTTTTTTTTATGCTCAGTAATGATGTGGTGGATTTGCTTATATTTTGGGATTTTTCATATCCATTTTATCATGTCATGGATTGATATTTGTATATGACATGACCAGAAAGTTGAAGATTGCAAGTGCTGCAGCCATGATTGATGCAATTGATTTATCTGGGGATGGCGGTGTTCTCAAGAAAATTGTAAGGCATGCAAAACCAGATGCAGCTGCACCAACCCAAGACCTTCCGCTCGTTGATGGTATTGACTATAATGCCGTAGCTGATTGTGTTTATTTGTTGTTGGTTTTGTGACAGTATTTTCTGGTTAAGTTCGGTATAAAAACATAGCAACTTATCTTTAGTTGGTTAATATGATTGCATACTTTATGTTGGGCAGTACATTATGAAGGCATTCTTGAGGAAACCGGCGAAGTCTTTGACACGACGCACGAAGATAATTCAATTTTCTCATTTGAGGTTGGGAAAGGCAGTGTGATCAAGGCTTGGGATATTGCAGTGAAAACCATGAAGGTCGAAAAATACGCTTATCTTCAAGGAAATTTTGGAAGTGTTAAAAGTGTCCTGTTACATGTTTTCTCTTTTGTTGGTTGCATCAGGTTGGGGAGATTGCTAAGATCACTTGCAAGCCGGAATATGCCTATGGTAGTGCGAGTTCTCCACCAGATATTCCACCAGAGTAATGTCATTGTTCTATTTTTATGTCGAAATTGTTTTTAATGGACACTGGGCGTGAGGGTTGCCTGCCGCCTCTATTTTGAGGGAGTGGGCGGAAGGCGTCACCGGAGTCGCCTAGGCGCGCCTCAGGGTTTTTTTTTTTATTTTTTATTTTTTATTCCCTCTTTCCCAAACCCAAATTTTGGGTAGAGTTTTAACTGCCTCATACCTCTTCCTTGCACTTTCGTCTCTCTACCTGTTTTTTTTATTTTTATTTTTTTATATAATGGATGTGTGTGCTGTCTGGGATTATTGTTATATGTGTGCTTATTGTGCTTTTCATCCTCTATTATATATATATATATATATATAATATATATGTGTATGCTCAGTGTATATATTAAAAAATTTAGGTCCTGTCGCCTCACGCCTAGGCCGGGCTATCCCTCGGATGCCTCGCCCACGCCTCATGTTTTTAATACATTGACCAAAACAACTGTGTCCAGACTTAATTCTTTCCCAAACATGGATAGTATATGCTTATTGGCAACTATTGCATCTTAGTTTATGATATAAGAGTTATTTGGTTGGTGATCTTTGATTTCCTAACTTTAAACCTAGATATATGTTGAATAGATGTAAAATTTCCGGATGCATGTTGGAAAGAAAAGTACATAAACTTCGGGAGGTAAGACTTCGCCAGGAAGAGTCTTTCACACGAGAGTACATGCCAATTTGTGCATTAAGTATTCTGGTTTATGATTGCATCCAAGTGCTTGTAACAGTCTTCTTCAATTTGCTTGGTCAATTATCTCGATTTTCTTGTCACAAATGCTCTCTTTACAATGTCCTTGGAACTAATGCATTGTATATTACAAATGAATCCTGCAGTGCAACCCTTCTATTTGAGGTGGAGTTAGTTGCTTGCAATCCGCGGAAGGGATTAAGTTTGGGTAGTGCTTCAGAGGAAAGGGCTAGGCTAGAGTAAGCTATCTACTTTCATCTTCTCCATGACTTATATTCCAGAGATATACTGCGAGCCTTACCATCATCTTTGCACTTTTTGTTGCTTCCGTCGAGATCTACCAACCTTTTCATCAACAGTAGGTTTGATTGAATTTTTCATTGGTACTCACAACAGAGAGCTGAAGAAACAGAGGGAGTTAGCTGCTGCAAACAAAGAGGAAGAGAAGAAGAAGAGAGAAGAGGCGAAAGCTGCTGCCGCCGCTCGTATTCAAGCCAAGTTAGATGCCAAGAAGGGCGGAGGAAAGGGAAAAGGAAAAGCAAAATAGCACTTAGTCGCAGACTCGCATGTTTGAACGAAGGTTGATCCTTCTAATTAAGTAGATTCAATTAATTTAGTTCGTGAGTCCGACTGAACAAACGATGACCTTTCCCCTAGTTTAGTGTGTGCTATAAACTTGTGCCAAACATGTTTTGGATCAATAAATCGGCCCCGGTCGGTTCACCGAGGGACGCATGTTAGATTGGAAACTTCGATTGTTGTCCAAGTAAGGCACACTAACTTCAACAACGTCCCTCGCAATGAGTTTGCCGAGGCAGAAAACTTTTGGAGTGCTAATAACAATTTCTACTCTAAATTTAAAAGAGAGGCCTTTCATTTCGCAAATCCATCAGGTTCGATGTAAGTGCCGAGTAAACAAGCTGGCGTCAAAAAATTCAGAACGAACAGAGTAAGGCTTTGAATATGGATTTCAAGATTTCAAAATATACACAACTTGGTTGTTTTGAGGGCATAATATTCAGCCATTCCAATGCCTATATATCAAGATAAGTACAGCAATGCCAATGCTGGGCATAACCATTGAATCGGATCCATCATGTGCCTAACTATGTAGGTAGGTACCCTACTTCTACTAGTTAATATCCATTCCATCTTGTCCAATTTCGTGCCACCCTGTTCCTGCTCGGAATTTACACACCGGGCAGGTTCCCTGCTGCTTCAGCCATGGATCAATGCAACTAGCATGGAACTGCAACAAAAAAACACGATAATAAAAACAAGACTCCTCGAGTCCAATTAGCTAGAGATCAACTCTTCAGATGATGTGTTTTCAGTTCACAATTTGCGTGTGTCACAGAGTGTCTGGTTAGGGAACGTGTGTGCGTGTGTGCAGGGTCGAGAGGAACTAGATGCATTTTGTAGTTGGAATCAATGATATCAATCACACATTTCGACTCGGCATCACAAGAATTTCTTTGCAAACATTTTAGTGTAGCAAAAACTCCCTAAAACTCGCAACTGAAAAATACAGGAAGATGGAAAAAATAAGCCTATGAATGTCAAGCCACTGAAAAGAGCACCGAACCTGATGCAAGCATGGAAGGCTGCGGATTAGTTCTCCCACAGTAACTTGCTCCAGGCAAACGCTACAAGTCAGTTCATCTTCCATTGCTTTTGTGCTCCCAACAGCATCGACAGTTTCTTGCTTCTTCTGCAAAATAGATTAGAAATATACGACGGTACAGAATAAATGCAATGCTATCATATCATATGAGATTATAATGTACGCAAGTTTCTTCTGTCTGTACTCGTACAAAATGAAATGCAGGAACATCTTTACTTTTGAAGGGTTACAAAGGGTGAAAAATACAAAAGGAAACAGGGACAATATATAGCCAATACCTCAGAAGGTACTGAAGATGAAGCTTGTTGCATCGATGAAGCGCCACTGCATACAAAACAAAACCATTATAAAACAAACGTATTCAAAATGCAAAAGGCTAAACAACTATGATTCAATTCTTTTTTCATTTGCCCCTAAAATCTCTCAACTCAGTTGGTCTATCTCAATCACTCAACCAAAAAAAAAAATTAGAGAACTTACTTTTGAGGACCCGCAGCCTTGTATTTATGGACTGGAAGAGCATTTATCTCTTCCTCACTCATAGAAGAAGCTGCTGGAACATTATCGGAATCCAGAGCTCGCAAAGTTTCATAATCTGGTATGCAACAGAAGAGTATTTAGCATAAAAGTAAAGGCATATAAACAACTTTAAGAGAAAAATCTATGGTTTGGCTAATAAAAAATAAGGAAAACTAATGAAAATGGCTTGAAAAGTTTTAATCAAAAACCATGTTATAAGTTTTGTTTAATGATTAATACAAGATCCATATTAAAGTAGTCCAACTAAAAATGGCCCAACTATAATAAATTATGATTTGTTGATTTTACCTCTAACTTTTTTAGGTTGAGTTCCAGATTTTCGTCATTAATGAAGTTCATTGTTGTTTTGCAGACCTTCTTCTTTTTCTTTGAAACAAAAATATAGATCCTTATGCTATTTAATTTATATTTTGTATTATTTCATTGAAATGTGATCGTCGTTATTATTCATAGTGTATTCGAGGTACTGTTTTTTAATTTTTCTTTGTCAGTGGAGTTCATCGTTTGTTTCTCCAGAAAATAAATTTGAGATCTGCATGCTATTCAATAATAACGACGGGTCACTGTTTTTGGACCGTAAAAATAAACTGTTTTGTGGATTTTAAGTAACATTGTTTCTGGAATCTAAGTCACTGTTTCTAGAATCTAAGTCACTGTTTCTGAATTTTGGTTTTTTCTCTCCAGATACAGAGTTTGTTTGTGTACAGACAAAACAAACACTGGATCTAATTTTTATTCCAAAAACAGTGTTATGTTTTGGGTTCTTCAGAAACAGTTTTATGTTTTGGTTCTTTTTTTTTTCAGACACTTTTTCGTCGGTATCTGCCATTAAACTTCTTTGAACTTGTTTCAGCGGCTTTGTTCCGATGAATGCTTCATTTTTCGACTTTGATTTGAACTTTGATTTGGTTGTTTTTTGAAATGGGAGAATTTGATTTGATAGGAAGACATAGAGTTATTATGACGGTTTCGTATTGGGTTGAGGTTGGTGAAGAGTCAGGACAATATCGAATCATTTAGGAGTATTTACAAAAGTGTAGATTTGTAGCAGGTTGGGTTTGTAAGTTTGACCCGTGGACAATAGTTTTGGATGGGTTTTTATTAAACCTTGAGCCATTTTGGTTAAATAACATTTTGGGATGGTTTTTGGTTAAATATTTGTTGGCCCAAGCCCTTTTCATTAAAGCTCCCTAAAAAATATTGATAGCCATGAATTGGGTTTCAAGATATGAAAATCATTTTAGACGGGATTTAACTACCAACCTAGGTCATCAAATTCCCGGTCAAGAAGTGCAAGCTGAAGTCTGAGGCCTTGAAGGCGCCCTTTTGTTGCCAAGCTAATTGATGGTGGCATACGCAACCGCAATTCAGTATGGCCAAGAAGGCCACTGGCTGCCGCTGCATGAGCCTGTGCTTGAGCTTGAAGTTGTTGACAGGTTGCATACATCCTTAATGTTGTAGCCATCAAAAAGACACCAAGAACTAGCCACAGCTACATGCATAAGGATGTTTAAATTTCTCATATAACCACCTAACGAACAGCAACCTTGACAAGTAAAAGTAGCAAAACAATTTACACACGCTAGAAAGACGATACCAGAAAATTCGGTGACATCTGGTGTGAGTTCAGTATCATGAATAGCAAGAGAACTGGCCATTCGCAAACATATAAACAGAAATCAGAACCAACTAACATAATTACGAGACTAAAAAGACAAAGGATAGGATTATAAGTACCTGTGACAAGAAAAGCAAGTGAGGAAAAGGACGAATCTGGTGGATAAAATTCTCTCCGCCGTGGGAGCATGTTTCTCCGATGTGAGATCTCGCCGATGTGCGTGTCTGTTGTCTTCGCAGGTTAGCTCTCTCCCCTTTCCCCCTTCTAGTCTTGGGTCTGTGCTTTGTTGGTTTTGCAGATCTTTTTCTGGGTTGCTCTCTGCCCCCTGTCTTCTCGAATTAAGGCGCAGTTAGGGCTGGTGGCTGGTGCACTGTGTGGCGGCATGGTTTGATTAGGTTCTTTAGGCAGTGGGCTAGTTTTTTGTCTGGGTTTAGCGGCTTCTTCTGTGGATTGCTTTCTGTCTCCTGTCTTCTCCATTTATGAATTTTCTGAGGGCCGGTTGTTGAGGTGTGGTCTTTGGGCAAGCGTTAAAGGATCTTTATTGTGAGATTGGGTGGTTGATTTCTAGATTCTCGGCAGTTCGTTTTTATTCAGATTTGGGTCTGGGTTTTGTCAGGGTGGGGATTTTGGTCTGTGGGTCAGATTGTGGTGTTTATGTGGTCTTTTCCTGAATTGATTAGGGGTTTTCCCCCCCGCCTGTACCGCCAGTTCTGAAGACGTCTTTACCGGCTCTGATTTATTATTCCCCTGTGCTGGTTGTCACTTCGTTTCTGGGTGGTCTTTGGCTGTGGACGTAATTATGCAGCTGGGCATTTACTGGGTGTGGGTGATATGGGTAGTTGGCCTTAAAGATGGGCAGGACAGAGTGGATCTCATCTTTCAATACTGGCAGGTAGGGGTAGTAATTGCTCGCTTAATGGTGGTTATGCAGTCTATAAATACCGAGAAGGGTAGGAGCACTCATTGCATAATTCCTGAAGTTAATTGTGAGTGGGTAGGTGATACTCTTTGTAAACCAGCCTTTCTAAACAGATTCAATATTGTGAGTTACAATCAGAAAATGGCGACAAGTGGGGTAGAGGAGTTAGTTGTGCAGCTGGAAAATGCCATGGACCTGACAGCCATGGAGCATGGGGTCAAGCTAGTTGGTATGGCTTTGACTAACAAGACTCTAAATAAGTGGGGTATGCGGAACATTCTACGCTCGGCTTGGAAGGACCTGGGAGAAGTTGATATTAAATAGGTGAAGGAGAACCTATTTATAATCTCTGCCAGGGACGAAAGTGTGGCTGTGAAGATCATGGAGCAGGTGTCGTGGGCTGTGATGAAAAAGCACTTCAATGTCAAGAGATGGCCCTCGCACCTGGCATTGGAGGAGGTGGACCTGGAGACTCTTCCTCTCTGGGTGCAAATTAGGGGAATGCCACTGTGTAGTGTCACAGAAGAAAATGTGCAGCGTGTCCTTCAGGGAACTGGCAGGTTCGTGGAACTGGAGGACCCTGCAAAAGACAGGGGTTTTGTGAGAGCTTGTGTGATATTTGACACATCATGCCCTCTGACTACGGGATGCTGGCTAAAGAGGCACGATGATCGGGAGACGTGGATCGAATTTCGTTATGAAAGGCTTCAAGACTTTTGTTATCGCTGTGGGCGCATTGGGCACGAGAACAATGAATGTACAGATGAGGGGAGGGGGGAGAACAATGCTGGCTTTGGAGAGTGGATGAGGGCTCCCCCAGTCAGGGACTTGGTCAAGCCCGTGCGCAACATAGAGGGTGGTTCTGGGGTTCGACGGACAGCTGGGGCAGCTAGACGAAAAGCCCAGATGATGACTCCCTTACCAGATAGGAGTGACACGATGGGTCAGTTAGGAGGGAGGGATGTCTTGAGTCAGCAGGGTGGTGCTGCCAAAGGAATGCAGATGCGGGATGCACAGGAAGGTGGTCTCGACCGAGAGAAGAAAAAATGGAGGAGGATGAATAGAAAGCTCAATGATAAGGCATCAAATGTTTGCGGCGCCGTGCCTGGGTTATTGGGAGTCGGAGAGTTCCCATCTTTACCAGCAACGATAGTGCAACAACTTGATGAAGGCAGAACTGTGATGTCCTTCAGTGGGTTTGGTATCAGACCACCATCAATGTTTGGTGTGACTGGTATGGGGGGAGGTCCGGGGGCTGCGGGTGGTGTTCTGTGGGCACAGAATAGTTGGTCAGCAAGATCAGGAGGTCACCTAAAGAGGAGTGTGGAACCTCTGAGGTTGGAGCTGATCCAATCCCCAACCAAGAAGGGTAGAGGGGGTGATGAGGGGACCAGCAGCTGGGACCTGAGAGATGGTTTCATGGGAAGTGGGAATCAATGGAAGAGTCTAGTGGAAGGCAACGGTGAGGAAGTGGTGACTGAGGAACAAATGCACAAGGCTTTGATGAACAGCAATCCAGGGGGGGCGTCGGAGGTGTGCGGGGATGAGGAGTTAGCTGAGTTCAGCGGGTGTGTTATTATGGGTGGTGGCGGTTGACACTCTACAGCCGCACGGGAACCATGATTGTCTTACTCTGGAACTGTTGTGGGCTTGGGTCGGACACAACAGTTCGAGTCCTTCATGGACTTATTCGCAATAAAAGACCCTCTATGATCTTCTTAGCGGAAACCAAAATGCGTGATCATAGAATCGATGGTGTAAGACGGCGGATGGGATTTGGGAACGGCTTTAATGTGGCTCCTATTGGCAAGGCAGGGGGGCTTAGTTTATGGTGGGATAACTCTATTGTAGTCCGTATTATGTACTCTTCTAAAAATATAATTGATGTTATTTTTCATGAGGTGGGGAGTCAACAGTGGTGTAGATTCTCAGGTGTTTATGGAACCCCCCACAGGGGAGAAAATGTGGCTTTTTGGAATTGGATGCAGAATAAATTTACACCGGTGGACATTCCTTGGATTTGTGGTGGGGATTTTAACGAGTTCTTATGGGACTTCGAGAAGGCTGGAGGAGCGGATGTGTTGTATAACCGGGCTAGATACTTGGAAGATTTCATGAATAATGCTCAACTTATGGACTTGGAGTTCCATGGGCCTAAGTTTACCTGGAGAGGCATGCGGGGAGGGGAGTTAGTCGAAGAAAGACTTGATCGGGTTTTAATTAATAATTTCTGGCAGGACTGCTGGCCCGCTTCCACTGTCACTCATGAGATGGTGTTGGGCTCTGACCACAACCCTCTGATCTTTCAAGCACAGCATAATGAAGTCAAAGGAAAGAAAATGTTCAAGTTTGAAGCGTTTTGGGCGAAGGAAGAGGACTGTCAAAGTGTAATTCAAAACTGCTGGGCTCGGCTTGCTGATGGGGACAGCTACAATCGGTGGAACTCCAAAATCAAGGATTGCCGTGCTAATCTCTTGAGATGGAGCAGAAATAAATATCATAACAGACGGCATCAGATCAAGCACCTCCTGGATGAATTGGGGACTTTGCAGAACAGTTGGGGTCAGAATATGGAGGCTATAAAGTTGAAATCAAATGAAGTGGATGAGCTTTGGGCCCAGGAGGAGAGCTTTTGGCTGCAACGCTCTCGTATCAAGTGGCTCCGTGATGGGGATGCTAATACAAAATTCTTTCATCAAGCTACTTTAAAGCGCCGCAGGAGGAACAAAATTGTAAAACTTAAAAATGATAATGATGAATGGGTTGAGAATCCTAGTCAGGTGAGGAAAATGATGGAAGACCATTTTATTCTCACGTTCAATTCGGATGGCGCACGTGAGTGGGGGAATCTCTTATACTGCCTTAACCCTTGTGTCTCGGACCTGATGAATGAGTCTCTCCTGAATCAGGTTTCGATGGAGGAGATAAAGGAGGCAGCAACTAATATGGGGGGTTTAAAGGCCCCGGGGCCAAATGGATTTCCCGGATTGTTCTACCAGTCTTATTGGGAGTGTGTTAAGGATGATGTGACTGTTTTGATGAATGATCTAATGCAGGGCAACAACAATCCCAAACTTATTAATGATACTCATATTGTTTTAATCCCAAAAGTCCCGCACCCGGGGATGGTTTCGCAGTTTAGGCCTATTAGTCTTTGCAATTTTGCTTACAAGATTTTGTCGAAGGTCTTGGCTAATAGATTAAAGGTTCTCCTCCCGATGATTATATCACCTTCTCAGAACGCCTTTGTGGCGGGTAGAAACATTCAAGATAATATTGGGATTGCCCATGAATTATTCCACTTTCTGAAAGGAAGGACTGCGAAAAGGAGTTTTGAAATGGGAATAAAACTTGATATGCAGAAAGCGTATGATAGGGTGGAATGGGATTTCCTCGATGCAGTTATGGAGCGATTGGGTTTTTGTAGCTTGTGGAGGAAAATTATCCTAGGCTGTGTCTCTTCTGTTCGATTCTCTGTGTTACTCAATGGACAACCCGGAACCAAGTTTAATCCTACGAAAGGATTGAGGCAGGGGGATCCCCTATCCCCGTACCTTTTTATTTTGGTTGGGGAGGTTTTTTCTCGATTAATCCAGGAGGCGGTGGACACTGAGAATTTGAAAGGGATTCGGGTTGACCGTTCTGGGCCCTTAATTTCGCACCTGTTTTTTGCCGATGATACTCTACTTTTTTTTAAGGCAGATGAGGAAAATTGTAGGAATCTAATTTCCTTAATTAATAGGTATTGCGATGCTTCAGGCCAAAAAGTTAATGTCCAGAAATCTAGTGTCTTCTTTGGGGGAAATGTTCCTAAGGAAAGGGCGATTGCGTTGGGCAGCCTGCTTGATATGACAGTGGTGGATAATCCGGGAACATATTTGGGGGTGCCGGCTATATGGGGTCGGTCCAAGAGGCGTGGGTTGGCCTATGTAAAAGGGAAGATTATGGGAAAGCTTCATGGATGGATGCAGAGTTCTTTATCTAGGGCGGGCAAGGAAGTTCTTATTAAGGCTGTGATCCAGGCTATTCCCGCGTACCCAATGAGCATTTTTAAATTCCCCACTACTGTTTGTCAAGAATTGGATGCCCTAATTGCCAAGTTTTGGTGGGGTTGTAAGGGGGAGGTGAACAAAACCCATTGGGTGGCTAAAGAGGTTTTGGGTCTCCCTAAAGATTTGGGGGGCCTGGGGTTCCGGAACTTCCAACACTTTAATGATGCACTTTTAGCTAAACAGTGTTGGAGCCTTGTGACGGAGCCGGACTCTTTATGGGCTCGCGTTATTAAGGCTCGTTACTTTCCCCATTGCTCTTTCTGGCATGCTAAGAAAGGAGCGAGGGCCTCGTGGGCGTGGAGTAGCCTTCTCTCCGGAAGGGATTTACTGGTTAGTGGGACTCATTGGCAAATTATGTCGGGGGAGGATGTGAGGGTGTGGGTTGATAAGTGGATGCCTACTTTGCCTTCGGGTCACCCAATTCTGATGGGGGATGTGAGAGTCACACCCAACCTTAGAGTGTGCTCTTTAATTGATTTTTCTACTCGGCAGTGGGATACGGAGTTTCTTCGTCCTTTTCTTTCTTCGGAGGCTCTGGAGGCTATCCATTGCTTGCCTATTGGTGATCCTAGCCGAAAGGATCGTTTGGTTTGGGCTAAGAACAGGAATGGGATATATTCGGTCAAGTCCGGGTACAAGTCGCGCCAAATTAATTCTATCGGTGCTATGGACCCTCGTCTACCTCGTGCCCGTGCGGTCCCGATGGAGGTGTGGAAGTGCATTTGGCGGATTAAAGTGCCTCCAAAGATTCGACATTTCCTTTGGCTCACGATGCACAACTGTGTTCCTACCCGAGCCATTCTCCATAGACGAAGATCCTCCCCTTCCCCAATATGTCCTATCTGCCTTAGTCATGACGAATCGATTGAACATTTGCTTCTACAATGTCCTTGGGTGTGTGTTGTATGGTTTGGAGGATCGCTCTCTTATAGAGTTAATGCTGCTTCTATCTCTTCTTGGGTTAATTGGTTTCAAGCTGTTCTATTGTCATTTCAGGGTCCCCCATCTAATCGCCAGTGGTTCCAAACTTATATTGCCTTCACTTGTTGGTATATCTGGAAGGCAAGATGTGACTTTGTGTTCAATCTGACCCCTATCAATCCATCACAGGTTCTCTTTGCCATTTCCTCGGCGGTGGAGTCATTCTTATGTGCTACTAATGTCTCAGTTCCTACTACAGTACGGGATGGGGTGGCCGGTGTTCGGCCCACCACTTGGTGCCCTCCTTCTCCTCCGTTCTCTAAGGTAAACGTTGATGCTAGCTGGGCAATGGGGTCGCAGAAGGGGTTTGTGGGAATTGTCATAAGGGATGATTTGGGCCGGTTTGTTGCTGGTGCGAGACATCCCATTCAGGCTCCGAGTGTTGCGGTCGCGGAGGCAATGGCAATCCTCAAGGGTTGTGAATTGGGTATTTCTTTGGGCTTAAACTCTATAATTTTGGAGTCGGACTCTCTTTCTTCTATCTCTGCTCTTAGGAGCTCTGTGGAAAATGGCAGCTGGGATGCTTTTCCTGTTTTGGCTATGGTTAGCCGACTGAGCAAGACTTTCCAGGACTGTCGCTGGTCTTGGGTTCCAAGATCAGCTAATTCGACCGCCGATGCTCTTGCATCTGCTGACTTTACGGAGATGTGCGATGCTGTGTGGGAGATTAATCCCCCATCTTCGTTAGTTCGTGTTCTGAGGAATGATGGCCTTCCATGCCCTCATTAGGTTGTGTGTTGGTGTTTGGGGTGACTCTTTTACTTAGTAAAAGTGTCTTCTTCTAGTATCCCCTTGCACTGGTTTAATCATTGGCTTGTCTGCCTTGTTTGCTTGCCTCGGGGTAGGCTTTCAGTGTATTTGTATCTCTTCTTTGTTGTGCTATGGAGTTTGTTTGTTGGCCAAAAAAAAAAAAAAAAAAAGAAAAGCAAGTGAGTTGGAATTGACAGAGCGTGGTGGATGGACACGCTGATACAAAACAACCAATATCAATACAAATTACATAGACACTCGCCATAAATTAAAAGGAAAACTAATGAAAAGGGCTTGAAAACTTTGAGTTTTAACGATAAGGACAAAATAAAGGGTAAAGTGAATAGTACCAGGTTTGACTTTTTAGTGTAAAAATGTGGTTTTTCGTTAAAGTGAACAGTACCGTGGGCTTTTCGTTAAAACTCTCTAAATTAAACCCCATAACTCACTCGCCGCCCTTGCTGTCAAGGGGGAGAAGGTGCAATTAGGCCCAAAGGGGATTAGCAACTGCGAAAAACAGCTCAAATTGCATACACACTGGCCATCGATTAAACCAGGAAACTCAAGCCTCCAGCCTTATTCTTAAGGAATAAGGTAAAATTAGAGCCAAATGCAATAGAAACTAACAACTATAGCTAAAGACCATATACAAAATTTGTGAAAGACAAGAAATGTACCATTGCACGCCGCTCTGGTATGAATTCCGGGAACCCACTTTCGATATCCGCTCTGGTACCCCGGAACACAAAACTCATGTTTGTAGAGTTCAAAAGCCTTCTGCTGAAACTATGAAGTCACTGACTTTCCGGTTCACTGAACTGAAACACGCCAAAAAATATATATAACCATACATTCAGTCATTCAGTCATTCAGTAATCCTCTTAATTCAAAAACAAAAAGAAGCTACTTTGATGCAAAAAACCTAACTCAAGATTCCCAATTGACATGCAGTAAAAACTCACGACTGAAATAACTAAGATCCAATTAACTTCAAATTCCTGATACAAAATCACATATCAACAAAACCCTAATCCCCAAAGAACATTCCCTAAACTATGCAATTAACAAACAAAAAAAAAAAGAAAGTAAAAAACAGTAATTCAGGTCGCAATTGAATGCTGTGAGAGATTAAGAATTACAGAGGCAGATTGGACGAAGATTTCATAATTTATGATCAAGAAAATTAAAGCGATCAGAGATTACGACGAGACTGAGAAATGCGAGGAGATTAAAGACTTGCCGGGAAGAAACGACTTTGGATTGTTCAGATTACATGAACCGGCGGCGTTTCACGAAAACGCCATGCAAAAGTTTCTTCGGTGGAAGAAAGGGAGCGAGTTGGAGTGTGCAGAGATTTGAGTCGACTCGGACGCGTTTTGCCGCGTGTACTCTGTTTGGTTAGTCTAATAAAGCTTCTTGTTTTGTCTATCGGACTGTTTGGTTAGTCTAATAAAGAGATTAGTTCAATTACTGTTTCGTCACGACGCCGTTTGTACTCTGTTTTTCCACTTGAAACATGAACTGTTACGTCAAGTGTTACGATATAATTGAACGAAAAAAATTTCAAATTTGTACTGGGCCGTGTTCCAGCACAGTAAAAAATATCTCCCTTTTCAGATTCCACAATCAGCATCCTGTCTTAAGTGCACCGTCCTTTTCGATCTATTGAGGATTCATTTTGCCCCTATATTTGTTCTACACCCATGTTATACGGTAGTTATTCCTATTTAGGGACTCTACTGAAGATGCTCTTAGTAGTACGATTTAATAGTAATCATTTCACTTGTAAGTAAAAATATTTCAAGAATAGCCTTAACTAATTTATTTCATCATCTTTGTACGTTGATATATCATTGTATATAAAAAGAAAATAACAAGTAATTAGGTTGTTTATTAGGGAGAGCAAGTTTGATGTAATAAGTTCATTGATTAAAAAAAATTCAAATTTGTACTGGGCCGTGTTCTAGAATACTAAAAATTCTCTCTCTTTCGAGATTCCACAATCAGCATCCTTTCTTAAGCACACAATTCTTTCTAATTCATTGGGGATTCATTTTGTCCTTATATTTGTTTTACACCCATGTTATACAATGGTTATTCCTATTTAGGGACTTCACTATAGATAGTACAATTTAATAGTAATCATTTCACTTGTAAGTAAAAATATTTCAAGTCTGATTTTCGAAAATAATGAGTTCTCAACTAATTTATTCCACCATCTTCATACGTAGATATATTATTGTGTATAAAAAGAAAATAACAAGTAATTAGGTTGTTTATTAGGGAGAGCAAGTTCAATGTAATAGGTTAATCATCACGTGGCGTCTCAATACAATAACATGTTATATAGAACAATAGCTTACACGTAATATCATATTATTAGATCTAAATGTCACGAGGCGACTATGCTCCATGTAAGTCTTCATATAGAATTGCTATTGCATAATTGACAAAATCACAATTCAGCCAAAGAAATTGAAGTGCGTAAATTGATGTGTGATTCTGTACTAGAAATCAAATGAGCTAGTTTTTTATATTGCGGCACTTAAAGTTAGAAAGCAAATTGTGCAATTCCATGAATCCTGATGGATCAGCAACTTTGTGCAGGCGTGAAAATTTCTTAAACTAATTGTTAACTTGACACGAAACGATACAAAAATAACAAATTTAAATTAATCCGTTAACTAATCGGGTTATTATCGGGTCATACGTTAAGATAATGGGTACTACATGCAAACGACATGAACACGATCTATTTGCGAAGTCTAAACATTAGGCATGATAATTTCATGTATAGTCCATTAAGTCGACACAAAAAGATACGAACCATTAACAAATCGATCATTACTGATCCATCTATTAAGAATCCATTAGGATATCAAGTTTGATACAACATAATCCGTTAAGATAATAAATATAACACGAACACGACCCACTTGTCTAGTCTACCCTTCATCGTCCACGTAGGTCCCACAGACAATCCAAAATCACCATTGGAGTTGGAATCTTGGGCAATGGACACTGCACCCTCCTGCCCTCACTTAAAAAAACTCATTACCCCAACAGAGATTCAGAGAATCTCACTGTCAATAAAAATTTAAAATTAAAATTACTAAAATAGTAAAATTAAACTATTCGAAAACCAAAAACAGTACCCCCTAATTTTTGTTAATTACCCAAATTATCCACACATGACCACATAATATCTGAACAAAATGGGCCAACTATCCAGTACCAACACCATGTTGGCACCATCATGGTCCATTGCACTGGCGGAGCCACAGTGGGGTCGTTGGGGTCGCACGACCCCTTGGAAGCTATGAAAATAACCTTGGAGCTCCATCTGCGACCTCTTGGAGCTGCTGGTGCGACCTCTTAGAGGTGCACACCACCTGTTCGACAAAATGGGTGAAAGAAGAAGCAAGGCAGCTCGGCAGGAAGAAGAAGAAGCGCGCGCTTCTTCTTTTTTTTAAACAGATTGGGCAAAACGACGTCGTTTTGGCCCAAGAAATTTTTTTAAATGACCTGGCCAAAACGACGTCGTTTTGGGCCAGGTCTGAACAAAAAAAAAAAGCCCAACGTGTCCCTCCTGGCTGAACTTCACAGACCCGACTCTCCACATTCCAAAACCCCCAAATTTCTTTTGTTTTCTCCTCCTCCAACCCTAAGTTCCAAACTCAATCCCCCCAAACCCTCAACTCCATCTCCTCCCTTGCTGCCGCCATTGCTCCGCCTCTGGTCTGCCATTGCTCCGCCTCTGGTCTCCCTTGTGCCGCCAGTTTGGATCAATATTTGCTCATTGTTATTGTGAAATTTCACAATTCAAGTAAGTTCTAAACCCTATGTATGATATATTTAATTTAATTGAAACCTAATTCATATTTATTTTGATTATATTGGTGGTTTGATTATATTGTGAGTTTTTATTTTCATTATTTTGTATATGTAGAATATATTTAATTTAATTGAAATTCAATTCATATTTATTTTGATTATATTGATGGTTTGTTTATATTGTGAGTTTTTATTTTCATTATTTTGTATATGTAGAATGCAAGATGAGATATTTAATTTAATTGAAATCCAATTCATATTTATTTTGATTATGTTGATGGTTTGTTTATATTGTGAGTATTTATTTTGAATATTTTGTATATGTAGAATATATTTAATTTAATTGAAATTCAATTCATATTTATTTTGATTATATTGATGGTTTGTTTATATTGTGAGTTTTTATTTTCATTATTTTGTATATGTAGAATGGAAGATGAGATATTTAATTTAATTGAAATCCAATTCATATTTATTTTGATTATGTTTATGGTTTGTTTATATTGTGAGTATTTATTTTGAATATTTTGTATATGTAGAATTATTATGGAACGGTTTTTTAAGAGAAAGTCATCATCGGGTTCGGGTAGTTCGAATAATGTTGATAGTTCAAATACTGTTGGTAGTTCAAGAACTCCAAGTTCAAGACAAAGTCAGTTAGTTGGTGTTTTGGGTAATCTTCAAGCGGATCCTGGATTAAGAACTCGAATAATATATTATGATGCTAATATGAGAGATGAGGTCCGAAGATCATATCTACAAAAAGGACCTTGTCAACCTAGAGGTCATAATTTCCCAATAACTAATATGTCGGGAATTAATCAACGCTTCATTCCCCAATGGTTTGATGAGTTTGATTGGTTGGAGTATAGTGTATCTAAAGATGCGCCATTTTGTCTCTATTGCTATCTCTTTAAAACCAATTTTGAACAAGTGGGTAGTGAAGCTTTCACTGGAGATGGATTTAAGAATTGGAAGAAAGGGAGAGAAAGATTTAAGATGCATGTTGGACCGGTTGGGAGTGTTCATAATAAGGCTAGAGAAGCTGCTACAAATTTGATGAATCAAGCTACACATATTGAAACGCCAGTGAGCAAACACTCCGACCAAGCTCGTAAGGCTTATCGCACATGCTTGAATGCATCAATCAAGTGCACTAAGTTTTTATTGCGACAAGGTCTTCCTTTTCGTGGCCATGATGAAAGTGCCACTTCAAGCAATAGGGGAAATTACTTGGAGCTATTGCAATTCCTTGCAGATAATAATGATAAAGTTAGAGAAGTTGTGATGGAAAATGCTCCGGGGAATCTCAAATTACTAGCTCCTTGCATTCAAAAAGAAATTGTGAATTCATGTGCCCTTGAAACACTTGATGCTATCATGGATGGTCTAAAAGATAGATTCTTTTCAATATTGGTGGATGAAGCACGTGATGTGTCGGTGAAAGAGCAAATGGCTATGGTGTTGCGTTATGTGGATGACAACGGGCATGTAATTGAAAGATTTGTGCGTATCCAACATGTTACCGACACTACTTCAAGTTCACTAAAGGATGCTATTGACACATTGTTTTCTCGCAACGGTTTGAGCATTTCCAAGCTACGAGGACAAGGTTATGATGGTGCTAGCAATATGAGAGGTGAGTTGAATGGCCTTAAAACAAAGATATTGAGAGAACAACCTTGTGCATATTATGTTCATTGCTTTGCTCATCAACTTCAACTAGCTCTTGTTGCCGTAGCAAAGAAGAATATAGACATTGCCTCTTTTTTTGCAACAGCTAATAGTGTGGTTAATCATGTTGGAGCATCTTGTAAGCGGCTGTTTGGACCCAAATTTACAGCATCGGCCCGTGTAATCGAGGCCGTTGAGTGAGCATAATTCTCAACTGTCGAATGGAAAAGTGGAGATAATTTTTGTTTGAGGTTAAAGGATAATATTATGATTTTTATCGTAATATTTATCTTTTAAAGCGAATTATCTTAACATCTTCTTTGACCAGATAAAAAGATGCGAATTATATCTCAAACAAAAAGTACAGTTTGAATTGGTTGGGATGTCTTTGGTCAGGATGCATGCATGCGTGGGTTAATGCGACAATAGAGCGATAGGCCTAGCTTTTGGAGATGTGATAAGCCTAGGTTTTTTGTTGTTTTATCTGAAAAGATCATAAAGGACAAAGGGTTTTGATCTCTTATCTCTTAAAAGTGATCAGGTTGTGTTGCAAATGAAATGCAATGCATGCACGGTTGTACTTGGACCAACATGGTGGAGAAAGAGAAGTTTCAGTTGGAATAGGATGCATTCATTTGGTGAGATCGGGCATGTGGAAAGATATTTTTATATTTTCAAGGAAAATTAGGAGATAACCTTTTATCATATCTTAGAGATATTGGACGGCCAAGGTGATTGGACACCAGTTATGAAATGATATTTGACAGAGTTAGAGTTGCAATTGAACTCTACAAAATTATTATCTGGCAAGCAGAAGACAAAATGCTATAAATACAAGACGCTCAGCGACGGAGCAGGGACCTCGAATTCAACACACAAATCTGCCCTGCGCAAACCTTCTCAACCTTGAGATTTTTTTATTTTCTTTTTCGCCGACACATCTTCAGTTTGGATAAACAGCACTGTGAAGGCAACCGGTAAACATCTTCAGTTTGGATAAACAGCACTGTTGCCGTAGAATCAGCCGACCGCGGAGCACCTTCAGTTTGGATAAACAGCACTGCGTCGGGGCCGACTGGTTATCTATCCAAGTCTCGGCCGAGAAGGATTTTCGAATTCTTTTCGACAGAGGTCATCTCACCAGCCTTCTCGGCGAAGTGAGGTGTTACAGTTTATTACATTCGGCACATTGAAAGCCGAAATTTGATGTTGAACTTCGCAGAACTAGCAGCCTTGTCTTCAGGCTCTAGGACCCAAAGGCCGAGGCGTGTTCCTTACTCGGCCGCAGTCGCAAGATCAAGAAGTCAGCCGCGCAACACAACACCACATCCACATTTTACTCACCGGCAGAGCTCGGCCGTCGAGTTGGCACGCCCCGCACTCAACCGAAGGACGTAGTTAGCTCATAGATTACTCGGCCTACGTGCCACGTAGGCTTTGTAGTTTTTAGGGTCAACAGCGGCGTGATTTACTTAGAGGGCAACTTCAAGAAGAGCTTGTGATAGCTTTTGAAAATGATTGTCTTATAACGGGGCGAGGCTTAAATCAAGAAACAAGTCTCAAACGTGCCGGTGACACACGATGGAACTCACACTATGGTACCTTGATTAGCATCATTTCCATGTTTTCATCTGTGGTTCATGTGCTTCAAATGGTTATTGATGATAATCCCAATGAAAGTGCGGGTGAAGCAAATAAGTTAATGAGAGAAATACTTACTTTTGAGTTTGTGTTTCACCTTTTCTTGATGAAAGTCATATTGGGACTCACAAATGATTTGTCACAAGCATTGCAAAGGAAAGATCAAGAAATTGTGAATGCAATGGCTTTAGTGAAAACATGCAAGGAAAAACTACATTGGATGAGGAATAATGGGTTCGATGCATTGGTTGATGAAGTATCTTCTTTTTGTGAAAAACATCATATTGATGTTCCTAACATGGAAGAGGCATTTATACTTCCAGGGAGGTCAAGGCGTAATGCTCCAATAAAAACAAATCGTCATCATTATCGTGTGGAACTCTTTATTTATGTCATTGATGAGCAAATTACGGAGTTAGAGGATCGCTTTAATGAGGTAAATACCGAGTTGCTTATTTGTATGGCATGTTTGAGTCCGAAAGATTCATTTGTAGCTTTTGATAAACCAAAGTTACTTCGTCTTGCTCAATTTTATCCTCAAGACTTTTCGGATGAGGATCGTTTGGCACTTGAAGATCAACTTGAGATTTATATTCATTATGTGCGTTCCAGTAGTGATTTCTCTCAATTGGAAGGGATTGGTGATCTTGCAAAAAAAATGGTGGAGACAAGGATGCATCAAGTATTCAATTATGTATATTTGCTCATTACATTGTCTTTAGTTTTACCAGTTGCAACTGCTTCAGTGGAGAGAGCATTTTCTGTCATGAATATTGTTAAGGGTCCACTTAGGAACAAAATGGGAGATCAATGGTTGAGTGATAGCTTGCTTGTTTATATTGAGAGAGATATTTTTGCTTGTATTGAAAATGAAGCTATAATGCTTCGTTTTCAAAATATGAAACCTCGTCGTGGACAATTATAGCTTGTAATATTGTTTCCGTTATGAATTATGAATGAAAGTACTATGATTTCATTTTCAATATGTTTTTCCATCCTAAATTTTTATTTGGACTTTTACACTACGACCTCTTGTGGTAAGATTCCTGGCTCCGCCACTGGTCCATTGTATGAGAAAGACTTACCTACGTAGGATAGTATTCTAAACTAATAACATAAGCTACAAACTACGATAGTATTTAAACCAATAACGCAACAACGAGGTTTAGCTTTTTTTTTGTTATGGTGCGTCATTAATTTGAGAAACCTTTATAATAACGTAGTCGAAGAGTAAGTTATTCTCCAGAAATAGACCTCACCAAAGATTTGCCAGCTCAGACCCAGCAGGGGTCCCACTTAAGCACCTAGAGACCAAGTTTTTGACTTGCAAGTTCACAGCTAACCTCAGCCACTCCCACCCTAGACTTCTCCAAATCAAACTCCATCCACACGTTCTGCTGATGATAGTGACCAATCACAAACGCCTCTATGCCCAGCAAGTCGGAGTTTCCATATGTGAAGCAATACACCTGATTCCCGCCCCTCACCATTCCCGGCACCCGATACAGCAGCCTTTCCCCCGATACGCTCATCTCGGCCCCCCGAAACATCAGCGTTACTGTCGGCAACGCGGGCAGACTCGGCCGGTTCGTCGGGACTTGGAAACACAAATCCATCGCTCCTTGGAACACAAAACTCGGGTCGTTCAAAATGTTAAGAACCGGTTTGGTCTGCTGAGTGAATTCTTTTTTCAGAGCGGTGTAAACCGGACCGAGTAGGAACGTGAACTGGGTTCCCGAGTCGACCATTGTTTGACCTGCCCCGGAATGGTCCGGTACGAAAACGGACTTCGGAAGCGGTAACACCTTCCCTCCAACCCGGATCCCCTCCAGCTGGACCGTGTACGCTACCCGGTCGAAGTACGGCAATGGGGTTGAAATATGAACCAGTGGGGTGTAATTTAACGGTTTGAGCCAATCGAATTTCGCTTCCCCGAAAAACAAAACACCGGACGAGTCGCGACCCGATATGCAGTAGGAAAATTTCGGAAATCCCATCTGTGTAACGAAGGACAATGAACCGCGGTTCATGCCCATTAACCCGGTTGTCTTCGCGTCCTCTTCAGCGGTCGAACTGGACCCGGAATCCATGCACCCGAATATGGTACCGGGTTGGGCGGACGACCCGAGATTGAAAGTTTCCCATGCGAGGTTACCTTCGATGGAGGAGGCGTCGGCGTAGGAGAGAATGGAGTGGCAGAGCTTTTTCGGGTCGCAGGAAACGGGTGTGGGGAAGTCGCGGGTTCGGGTCCGGCAGACGGGGGAGGAGCAGGGGACTGGTGAGTAGGACTTGGAGGCGAGTGGGTTGAAGACATAGTTGAAGTTGGGGGCTTTTTTGCAGCGAAGCCACGAAAGCTCGCTGCCTGTGTCGAGGACCATGGTGACTTGCTGCGGCGGAGAGCCGACGGAGAGGGAGATTGTGAGCGTGACGTTGTGGTGGAACGAGAGCTTGTTGGTGGATTTTGGGAGGGACCCATGAGGAAGGGTCTGTGTTTTGAGGGGCAGGATTAGAGTTTCTGGTTTTGGCGCAGAGAAACAGAGGGTGGTGAGGAGTTGAAGAAGGAGGAGGAGGAGGAGGAGAATGGGCATTTTTTTTTTCTGGTCGGGGAACTGAATTCGAACGGAATGTGTGTTTTTTTGTTGGAGTTGGGATTTGAACGTGTTGGTGTTGCAGGGGAGTTTGAGAGAGAGTTTGTGGCGGGGTCTTTGTATTTGTTGTAGGTGTGCGTGTGAATGGGGCAAAAGGTCCGCGTGAGGAGACATTTTCCAACTTAGCCAGAATACGGGTAGGTACACCACATATTATTATATAATGACACTCATTTAAAAAATAAATTTTTATTTCATTTATATAATAATATGTGATGTATCATTCGTGTTTCAGACATACTTAACAAATTTCTGCTTGCCAGTGCGTGAGTGTGGTGTCTTGTAGGTGCTCTCCCTCTCTCTCTCTCTCTCTCTCAAAATTTGGTTTAAGATACTTATTACATTCAAATCTCAATGATTATGTATTTCTACCAAATAAAACTGAGATGGCTAAGAAAATAAAAGAGATGTTACGCAATCAAAAGTTCCGATTTTATTGAAAGGGGTTTGTAATTAATCAAGTTCTTAAGAGTGCTAACTTTTGTAATATTAAACAATTAAGAGCATTTACTTATATAACCGATATTGTCTATTAGGAGTTGTAACGGATTTTCGTATTTTTAATTATTACATTTTTGTTTCCGCCTCCTCAAGAGCAGGATTCCGGCCGAGATAAAGCTCGAAGCCAACATATATTTTTAAAGGGAAAATCATTCCTTTACTTACAATCTAATAATCTTTAAATGTGCTACTTTTATTTATTTTTAGCTCTTCTCCCACCCGGTTGAGCTGCCTGAGATCAATGGTGCATTTAGTAAGCTCTTCCAATATTCATCTCCAGAGCCGGTCAGATGCTTTCATTCATATTCCGTCTAGGCTCTCATAAAAAATTTGTATTGAAACATCCCTCACGTATATACTACTTTTACGATTGACAGCTTGGTTTTTGCTCTTCTACTTTCTTTTGCTTGGTGAACAATTTAAAGGTCGAATTATATTCTGTAAAATTAGACAGCTGCTGTTTTTTCATTTGCTTTTCTATTTGCTTGTTGGTTACGAGCCATGAATATATATTAGTGGCTGGACTGTGCTTAATTCTTTTATTTCTCGTTGATTAAGCTTCGAATCCAACAACCCCAAAAAGAGGATTAAAATTGAAAATAATTATTCATCTATTACTACTCCATAACAATCTTTTTCGTAAATAAAGTTTCAAATCAAATCTCCTTATGGAGAAAGCATCACCTCAATTATGCTCTGATTTCCTTCAATTTTTAGTGTAAATTACTAAACTGCACTATTTTTTTTACATAGTATATTGAACTATTTTTTTTTACAAAGTATATTGCGCTAATTTTAGAATTTTATTTCCATCAGTCAATGTTTTTTTTTTTAATTTACATTTATTTTGTATTTTTTACTGCTTTTTCAGAAATAGTACGATACTCATTATATTAGTGAGTGAATAAATACAAACACAGATAGGGTGTTTTATACAAACACAAATTCGGTGTTTTTTACGTGGGGTTCAATAATGACAGATGATCTCTCTAGCTTATATATATATATATATATATATATATAGCATTATTCGTTATTAATTTGAGTCCCGATTTTTTTTTTTTTTAGTACATCAATATTTTTACACTAAGCGGAGAGGGAGTTCGGCTAAGCCACACAATGGGCAACCTAATTTGGTATTAACTTCACCATCCATAAGATTCGAACGTAAGACCTCTCACTTCTAAGTGAAGAAAAATATCACCATACCGTAGTACTGAATGGCGAGTCTCGCCTCTTAAACCTTATTAGTAGACAATTATTTGATTAACTATTAAACATGTATTTGTTTGGACCCAAAATATTAGACCTAGTCCGAGTGCAACTTTGGGTTCTGCCCAGAATGAAGACTGCTACATCTATTCTTAAGCTAAGTCCAGCTCAGGAAGAGATAGTCGAGTCCTAATCAGTATTTGATTCGTTGGGGATCAGGATTGGATCTGGTTGAGTCCGAAAGTGAGTGAAATTGTTAAGGATTAGAATGAATTAGGGGTGGGCAAACGGGTATAGGAACTACGGTAGGGGCGAGTAATTCAGGTTCAGGGTGGGTAAAGGGCGGTTCCAATTTTTTGAGAATAGAAACAAGTCGGGGCGGGGCGGGCCGAGTCCTAGGATTTGGAATAACGGGCCCCCGGACGACCTGTTTCGAACTATAACAATCTCTAACCTAGTCCATTATCCATCCCACTCTCCAAAACCCACTCCCAAATTTCATTTCTTTGAAATCCCAAATAAGGCCGTCAAGATTCCCCCACTCGAGTCCTCGACTTGAGGCTTCCTCCCACCCACACTATTCTTCCCCTCGACAACGACCACACCACATCACCTCGCCATCGGAGAAGACGAAGATTGCGTGGCGCTAACCACCCAGTCCGGTCTGAGTTAGCTGATTCCTAGCACTTGTTCGGTTCTGCCTCTGCTCCCTCACTCACAGAATCCAAGCTAAAACTCTAAATTTATTTATTTTTCTTAACTTGAAAGCCAACATATTAGTTGACAAATAAGCACTTGTAATTTCTTTTTTTCCCAGAAAGTCTATGTATATATGAGTACTATTGCAGTTAGGGTTTTGTGATTTGTGGATTGCAGTTGAGAGGAATAAAATATTGAAGGCAAGGCATGAAGAAGAAGAAGAGAGGAAGCCTACAAATTAAATTCACTGATTCTCTTATGTGATGAGGAAGAAGACCTCAACGAGGTCATCAATTTGTTTTTTTTTCTTTCTTTTTTTGGTGAATTTGTTGTGGGTTCTTAGAGAATTTGGGTTTTCATTGAACATACCCTTTGTCTTTTATGAATTCGTAGCCACTACCACCACCACCACTTCCTCCTCCTTCTGCTTCAATCTCAATATGCCCAAAATCGAACAACAAAAAAAGACCCGTGGACCCACCCCGAACCAGCATGTTTCAAATGGGCCGGGTTAGGTCCGGTTCCTAAACTCAAAATTCCTTTACCCGGCCCGGCTCGCCTCGTAATATTTTAAAATGGGTAGGTCTGGTTCCTTCAAATTTCGGCCCGGCCCAGCCCGTGCCCAGCCCTAGATTGAACAATGATAAGGTTCGTAATATCCGGATAATCATTAATCACAACTGATCAATTTAGAATGAATTAAACATGAAAGAGGGAGGGCTAGGTTCGAAGTCTTAAGTCTAGTAGGAGTGGCCGAGCTTTACATTGACATTCCTAACTTCGTCAAGCACATCTTCCAGTTTGGATAAACAACACTGTGGTTGACAAACGGTGACATCTTACAGTTTGGATAAATAGCACTAGAGTCGTATAGTTAGGCGTTCGATTAGTGCCTTATAGTTTAGATTAACAACACTGGTCCAAGTTTGGTTGACTATCTATCCAAGTCTGTCAGCTAGGGATCTCTTAGCCCTTGTTGACACGCCCCGACCCGGATATTCCCCGAATACCAGGGTAAGCACATGCTGGCCGACACCCGAAGGTGACGAAAGCCATTGCTTAGCCTGGTATTCGGGGAATATCCGGGTCGGGGCGTGTCAGATTGGTATCAGAGCATGGTTTGTTCAGAGCATACCTAGGATTCTCTTCTATTCTCGTAAAGTGTTAGTTATGACGTCATTTGGATGTCATGATTTCCGGATTTGGTGCCATTCGGTGGATTTGTGCAAACCTTTCTTTGTTTGAATTGTTACCTTCTTGTTGAAATACAAGAATTCGTGTTGGGATTGTGCCTCAGCGGTGACATGTTTGATTTGTGGGACGACTTTCCACATCGGACCGATGCTCTGCCACGTGCATTCTCGGGGAATGGTGAGCAGAGTCGGTGTTACTTGATAGCGACATGTTTTGGAAATCTCAGTTGAGGAAGTTTGATCAAGGCCAGCTGTAGATTCGAGCTGGCGATGCCACTCTGCAACATGCGTTCCCTAGGAATTGCGGGCGGAGTCGGCTCTATATCGAAATCTTGGGAAACGGAAAAATCTTGGTGGTACGAATTAGTTAAGACCAACTAAAGTTCGAAAGCGGTGATATCCTTCTACGTCATGCGTTCCCCAGAAATGGCGAGCAGAGCCATGTCTTAGTGGAATTTACTCGAAACTTTTGAAGTGCGCGTTGGAAAAAGCGAGTAAGTGTTGGTTGTTTTGACGATTAGTAAGTGGTAATTGGTGGGATCGAATCAGTGTTCTTGGACTTATTACCACTGAAGGAAGTTCGTGTGGATCTTTAGAACAAGTCTCGACGATTGTTCTATTGATAACTTTCTTGCTTACTCCAACGACGAAGTCAAGTTCCTTAACCTTTGACCGTCAGCTGTACACCAATTCTTCGAGTGTTGACTGCGTTTTCATTTATTGCTTTCTTGGGAAACTCCTCAGTAGCAGACGTTATTCTCATCAATTTCCAAACGAAGTTGCGATCCTTGTTATTGTTGTAGTTGGATTTGGATGATGAAGATCCAGTCTTGTTTGGATAAACAGACTCTTTGAACTTCACCTGAGTCTGGCACTCGGTGGTTGACCCCAGCACCTTGAGCACGTACTTTTTGGTATAGGTGAACTTAGCTTTTTGCTTGTATTCCAACTGATCAGTACTCTTGTCCAATAACTGTTCAGCCCTGTAATTTTCAGTGTAATGACTTGAGATTCTATGTTTGATTTCTGAACCTTGAAACAACTCTCACAAAATTGTGTGAATTTCGAAATGTCTTTGGCCTTGTCAAATCTTATTAGCGGTTTTTAGCTATTCTTGAGTTTAAACCCATTTCTTGTTGGCTAAGTAACCAGTTGATCTTACTGTGATGATTAACCAAATAATCATAAACAGTGACTTCTATTTCTTCATCTTCACCTTCCTTCGCTTGTTCGTTTCTGAATGTGAATTGGATCATGCCGAAACAATACACCGAGGGTGTAAAAAAAAAAAAAAAAAAAAAAAAACGTTTGTTCTCGGCATGGTTTCTCACTCAAACCAGATATCTTGTACTCTAATTTTGGTGGACTTGTTTTGACCCTCAAATTCTTGAGTGTTCTTTCAACCTTCTCGACATGGTTTGTCGCTCTATCAGTGAGGAATTCACGATTGATCGTTTCGGTGGAAGTGTTCACCCTATTCTTATCGTTTCGGACAGGAACGTCAAGAGCATAACCTATGTTTATCATGATATATATATATATATATATGTTTTCATAAAACCTGGGGGTTAGTATGTTGATAACTGTTTTACTATATATACATCAAATTGGTCCACTCACCTTTGTTTTGCGCCCCCTTCAGGGCATAGAATCGAGGCATACAATCCCGGCGTCAAGGCACTTCCGCATCAGCATCTTCGAGTCCTCTCGGTGTAGGACCCATTCTTTGTTTCATTAAATTTTACATTAATTCTTTTAGTGATCTAGATTAGATGTGCTCTGAACACGTTCCTTAAATGTCATTCATTATTCTTTCATATTTAAGTCTTATCTATTCCTTGTTCTCAGCATTTGCACTCAATAAATGGCTTTCGTCACCTTCGGGTGTCGGCCAGCATGTGCTTACCCTGGTATTCGGGGAATATCCGGGTCGGGGCGTGTCACTTGTTATAAGGGGTCATCTTATTAGTCTCTCGGCGAGTGAGGTTTTACCAAGTTACATTGTTCGGCACATTGAAAGCCGAACCCATTTTATGATTGGATATTCACAAGTGCATTTTAGAGTTCGGCACTCCAACAACCGAACTACATTTACGATCAAGACACTTAACTCTTTTGAGTATTTGTGTACATACAGCCTGTCATCGATTCAGCGCACTTATATTTTCAAGATTATAATTGGAGCAGCCGAGCCCCGTGCAGACGGTCATTGAACTTTGCAGTAACTAGCAGCCTTGTCCTCAGGTTCTAAAACCCAAATACCGAGACAAATTCCTTCCTCGACCACGATCGCTTGGATAAGGAGTCAGCTGCGCGTTCGACACCATCACAACCACCACCGATTGGCACGTCACACATGCAATCGATTGACACAATTAGCTAATTAGCTATTCGGCATGCGCACCACATAAACTTAGTTGTTTTTAGGCTCAACAGTATTTTACTGCCACCGACATTAATATTAAACAAATGTTGAAAATTTCGGCATACATGTAAACTCTTGACTTTGTTCTTGAAGGCAGCTATCCGAATTACTGTTATCAGTCCAAATGTCACTCAAAACCTTTTACTTTAATCAGAAATGCTTTATTGCATGCCAGTCTTGACGTACCTTCTATCACTTAGACCCTCGTCAATCATTGACTAATTATTCAAATTTAAAATTTAAATACAAACTATAACACGGTAAATTATATTGTTAAATTGTTAATCTTGTGTCGTCTAAATTCAATTTGAGTCACTAATACTAGCAGTTTCATTCCTATTTATTCTTATGTTCTACAATCTTTGGTGGAAAATGTTTTTCATTCTAGATAAATCAAGTTTCTGCTAAAATGTACAGTCTAAATAATCCAAATTTTCTGTATTTATCGAGAATTGATCAATGATTGGAGTACCCAATTATCCACCAAATAAAGAGTGATGACTCATGCACTCTAATCTCATCAAAAAGCTTGAATACCACCTAACTAATTTGCTGGTTCCGACAAGGATAAAATCTTCAAATAAATTTGAAGCACACCTAATCCCAAACAGACACAGACTGAAACGGAATCGTGTGGGTTCTCTGATGAAATCACAATACTAGGCATGCTTTGACAGGAACAGTAACAAAACTAAATGTCTCATAAGAAAGATATAGCTGCTTGCCTGTGGTGATAATCTTTAGACCTAATAGTTTGAAGGCTTTCAAGTTACATGCATATATATTATCAGTCAAAGCACTCAAGCTTCCATGGCCAACCACATGTCCCTGTGTGCGTCCATTAGCTCAGTTACCCTAAGGGACCATCTGCATTGTCAATGCCAATAAAAGAGCACTCACTTCTAGGGTTTGAAGTTTTCTTCGTAGAATTAATGGCAAAAAACCAAACATTATTAGCATGCATGGACAAGTTGATCTGGAAATATTTCAAAAGTCTCCGACGCCTTTATTCCTAGACAGTGGGACAAAGATTTGGCACACTTAATTGGTGGAAATTTTGGTATACAAAGTGAGAAAATTTTAGGGGAACTTCACTATTATCCAACTTTTCATTTCCCATAATTATCTTGCATGTTATGATGTTAAACTAGGAAACATGACGGTTTAATTTTTTACATGATATTGAACGTATAGCTACTGAATAATATGTATCCGACAAAAAATTAACTCTTTCCACAAAAATTAAATTTTAACATTTATATTATGAGGATACAAGCTTCTAGTATCCATTTTTTAAGAAAAAGAAGGTCAAGTCTACATATGTGAAAAATGCTTTTGATTATTCTAGTGGATTTGAGGTCACTAAAGATATTATCAAAAGCAAAAATGATAGTTTTGCTTTTGAATAATGATGATTAGCTTTAACAAGACCAGAGAGTTGGAGGAGACTGAAGTCAATATAACAAATAAATGAATCGGGTGTGTTTTCTCAATCAATCTCACAAACTCAAGGGACCAGAGAGACAGGGCCAGTCTAGAGATTTTTGAGGCCCGGGACGACGTCAAAAAATACGTCGTCATTTCATATATAAAAAAATATTTGTTTTCACACGTAAGACATCGATAAAATTATATTTAGAAAAACACTTCAAACTCAATAAGTTAGAAACACGGAATAATTAATTTATTTTGTATTAAGAGAAGAAAACTAAAAAACTTCGGGCTTACAAGTAGATCGATTATGAGTTTTGTTTTTCATCTGAACTTTTAAAATGTTTTTGTATAAATCGTGAGTTATTTTTTCTTATTTACTAACCTTGTCAATATAAGACTAAAAAATATTAATGTTTTTGAATCTTTAAGGATATGTATAAGTAATGAATGAACACTAAATTAAACATTTTGATGACATGTAATATTATTTGCAAATTGGGTCTAAAAATTTAGTCTACGTATTACTCTTTACTGAAGATTATATTTGAATTGGAACAGATATTTAAAAATAGCAACCCACATAGTTACTAGCTAGTAAATAAATTAACAACCAAACAAAAATTTGTAAAAATTGAAAAAAAGAAAAACATGCACATAACATTTCGAACTTAAGATCTCTCGTTAATTTTAAACAACAAAAATCATTCCTTTTAATTAAACTTCTTGATCAGTTAGCCAAATTTTATAAATTTATACTGTTATGAAAAGAAATTTGTAAAAATTGGAATGTAAATAAGCACACAAGGTGTTTTGAACCTAAAACCTCTTCATTCATTTTAAACAACAAAACCACCAGTTCTAGTTAAATTTCTTTGTCACTAAACAAAATTTTATACATTTATACTCTTATAAAAACATATATAAATATACCACCTTAATAATTTTGGTGCCCCAAATTTTTTTGGATCCTTGACGGTCACCCTGCCCCCGGGCCTGGAGAGAGAAGGTAAGTTGCATGCAAAGTTTTTATATACGTACGTGACGTGAGTTGGATTCTTCCACTGACTCTGTTGCAATTGTCCAAGTGCAAACGCGGTTTGACAATCGGCACCAACTTATTTTGTTCTTTCTCCAATTTTTGTTACTCAGTCTCAGCTGTATGTTGTGTTAAGAGTAAATCTTACGACAGAAAGTTAAATTTTTTTGCATGGGTTTACTTTGCAATGTAAATTTTAGGGTGAAATCTTGAATATTTTTTATGATTTAGAACAGGTTGTCCAAGCTAAGTATAACGTCATCGTCATCTCACTCATACGTGAATGGACGTATTAAAAGTGTGACTCCTACATCCAGGCCCAGCCCTGGCCCAGGGCTAGCAGGGCGACCGTCCAGAGCCTCAAAAACTCAAGAGGCACCAAAAATTGATAGGGTAGTACATTCATATACATTTCCATAAGCATATAAATTTTCAAACCTTGGTTAAATCAACAAGAACTTTAGGCAGTAGCGGTGGTGTTTCTCTGCCTTACTTAACAAGGCGGTGTTGTGTTCGAGACCCGATGTTTTCATTTTTCTTTCCAATTTTTTACAATATTCTGCTTGGGATCAATGCAAGGCACCTTATGCTTTTCCTTTCATGCCTTTCCCTTCACCATTTAACATCATGATGTAATTTGCACAACAAATTAAACAGTTAACTTAATGCTAAGAACTCATTAAAATACTAATAATTAATAAAACAATAAATTAGAAATATGGTGCCCAACAGCTATTAATGTTCTTCCTCAACCCTTTTGTCGTCTCTTTTAACTTCTATGGGCAGCGACCATAAGCCATGCCTATCAATTTCTCTTATTTTATTTATAAAGAAATATAATTCTTGAAAAATTAATTTTACAGTAACAATCACATATGGCTGTAGGTCGGAGAAAATTGCAAAGGCATAGGGAGGAAGAGGTAGAATTGGAGAAGGATTTTGATGACAAATTTACCTAGCTGACGAATTTCAAAAAAAATTACGAAAAAAAATTCATTAGTTCTACAAGATTTAGGTGTTAAAATGTGAACGATGATAGGTTCCATGTCGAGAGACATATCTGCTGCGACCCGTGGAGGAAGTGAAAGAGATAAAGTTTGAGGAAGAACAAATATAGGTGGTGGGACCTAGAATTCTAATTATCTTTAATTCTCTCATGCATTGCTTATACATTTCAATTAAAAACTCAAAAATCTGATATATTTTTTTTAGTCCCATATTGACAAGGTAAGTAAATAAGAAAAAACACCTCACAGTTTTATATAAAAGCGCTCCAAAATTTCATTTAGACGGAAAACATCTACTTGCAAGCCGAGGTTTTTTGGTTCCCTTCTATCAAACCAAATGTTGTGTCACCAATAGAAATAAGCATGTTAATCAACTCTTAAATAATAATTCAATAATCAACTTCCATGTCATTTAGTTTACCAGATTTTGTCTACAAATTTAGTTTCCTTAACATTACCCTTTCTAAATTATTAAATTTGGTGTGCTTTTCTAAGTATTATTTTATCGAAGTTTTACCTATGAAAACAAATAATTTTTATTATATGGAGTTAGGGCATATTTTTTGACGTCGTCCTGGGCCTCAAAAATCTCAGGACCGGCCCTGCCTACATCGAGATCTCTCTCACTATTTCCAATTAGTTTTAAATTTAAACTTCTACTAAAAAATATTTCTCAGAACAAGATAAAAAAAAAAGACAAACAAACAAAAACCTAGTCAATGACTGAAAGGTAAAGTAACATTTATTAAAAATATCTTCTTCTTTTTTTTTTCATTAAATCGCATCTTCATGAAGTGTTGTGTTTGCATGGGAGAAATAGTGTCACATAAATAATGAAAGTGTAGAGCGTTTGCCCACTATATATATTTTTAGAGAGCTTTAATGAAAAGGTCCCGGTACTGTTCACTTTTAACGAAAAACCATTTTTTTACCTTTACCTGACACTATTCACTTTACCTTTAAAAAGGACTTTTCGTTAAAAGGGAAGTTTTTTTGGACTTTTCATTAGTTTTCCTATATTTTTATGGGGTTGTTGATATTAGGTTAAACTATTTGGCCCAACTTAAAATTAATCAAATACCCACATCCACCTGCATATAGCCACGACTTTGACAAAGTAATTAGCCCGACCATATGAAGTCCACCGTCTTGAACCTACAGCTTTTAAATATTGCAGTGTACCATGCAGTGGCGGATCCACAGTGGGGTCGTCGGGGTCGCACGACCCCTTGGAAACCATGGAAACAACCTTGAAGCTCCCATGTGCGACCTCTTGGAGCTGGGGTCGTCGGGGTCGGACTCGCACGCCAAGTGTTCGACAAAAGGCCTGAACGAAAACTCGGCAGCAGGAAGAGGAAGAAGAAGCGCCGCGCGCGCTTCTTTTTTTTCAAAACAAACGGGCAAAACGGCGTCGTTTTGGCCCAGGAAATTTTTTTAAATGACCTGGCCAAAACGGCGTCGTTTTGGGCCAGGCCGAACAAAAAAAAAAAAATTAAATTCCCTCCGTGTCCCCCCCCAGTCCCAGCCTTCCTACCCGTGCCCTATACAATCAAAAGCCCCAATTTCTTTTGTTTTCTCCTCCTCCAACCCTAACTCAATCCCCCCAAACCCTCTCCTCTCCTCCCTTGCTGCTGCTGCCCCCAAACCCTCAACTCCATCTCCTCCCTCCCTTGCTGCTCCCCAGCTGCTGGCGGCTCCAACTCCATCTCCTCCCTTTGTTTATATTGTGAGTATTTATTTTGAATATTTTGTATATGTAGAATATATTTAATTTAATTGAAATTCAATTCATATTTATTTTGTGAGTTTTTATTGATGGTTTGTTTATATTGATGGTTTGTTTATATTGTGAATATTTATTGGTTTGTTTTTATTGATGGTTTGTTTATATTGATGGTTTGTTTATATTGTGATTTTTTATTTTCATTATTTTGTATATGTAGAATGCAAGATGAGATATTTAATTTAATTGAAATCCAATTCATATTTATTTTGATTATGTTTATGGTTTGTTTATATTGTGAGTATTTATTTTGAATATTTTGTATATGTAGAATATATTTAATTTAATTGAAATTCAATTCATATTTATTTTGATTATATTGATGGTTTGTTTATATTGTGAGTATTTATTTTGAATATTTTGTATATGTAGCATTATTATGGAACGGTTTTTTAAGAGAAAGTCATCATCGGGTTCGGGTAGTTCGAATAATGTTGATAGTTCAAATACTGTTGGTAGTTCAAGAGCTCCAAGTTCAAGACAAAGTCAGTTACATGATGTTTTGGGTAATCTTCAAGCGGATCCTGGATTAAGAACTCGAATAATAGATTATGATGCTAATATGAGAGATGAGGTCCGAAGATTATATCTACAAAAAGGACCTTGTCAACCTAGAGGTCATAATTTCCCAATAACTAATATGTCGGGAATTAATCGACGCTTCATTCCCCAATGGTTTGATGAGTTTGATTGGTTGGAGTATAGTGTATCTAAAGATGCGGCATTTTGTCTCTATTACTATCTCTTTAAAACCAATTTTGAACAAGTGGGTAGTGAAGCTTTCACTGGAGATGGATTTAAGAATTGGAAGAAAGGGAGAGAAAGATTTAAGATGCATGTTGGACCGGTTGGGAGTGTTCATAATAAGGCTAGAGAAGCTGCTACAAATTTGATGAATCAAGCTACACATATTGAAACGGCAGTGAGCAAACACTCTGACCAAACTCGTAAGGCTTATCGCACATGTTTGATTGCTTCAATCAAGTGCACTAAGTTTTTATTGCGACAAGGTCTTCCTTTTCGTGGCCATGATGAAAGTGCCACTTCAAGCAATAGGGGAAATTACTTGGAGTTATTGCAATTCCTTGCAGATAATAATGATAAAGTTAGAGAAGTTGTGATGGAAAATGCTCCGGGGAATCTCAAATTACTAGCTCCTTCCATTCAAAAAGAAATTGTGAATTCATGTGCCCTTGAAACACTTGATGCTATCATGGATGGTCTAAAAGATAGATTCTTTTCAATATTGGTGGATGAAGCACGTGATGTGTCTGTGAAAGAGCAAATGGCTATGGTGTTGCGTTATGTGGATGACAACGGGCATGTAATTGAAAGATTTGTGGGTATCCAACATGTTACCGACACTACTTCAAGTTCACTAAAGGATGCTATTGACACATTGTTTTCTCGCAACGGTTTGAGCATTTCCAAGCTACGAGGACAAGGTTATGATGGTGCTAGCAATATGAGAGGTGAGTTGAATGGCCTTAAAACAAAGATATTGAGAGAACAACCTTGTGCATATTATGTTCATTGCTTTGCTCATCAACTTCAACTAGCTCTTGTTGCCGTAGCAAAGAAGAATATAGACATTGCCTCTTTTTTTGCAACGGCTAATAGTGTGGTTAATCATGTTGGAGCATCTTGTAAGCGGCGTGATTCACTTAGAGGGCAACTTCAAGAAGAGATTGTGATAGCTTTTGAAAATGATTGTCTTATAACGGGGCGAGGCTTAAATCAAGAAACAAGTCTCAAACGTGCCGGTGACACACGATGGAACTCACACTATGGTACCTTGATTAGCATCATTTCTATGTTTTCATCCGTGGTTCATGTGCTTCAAATGGTTATTGATGATAATCCCAATGAAAGTGCGGGTGAAGCAAATAAGTTAATGAGAGAGATACTTACTTTTGAGTTTGTGTTTCACCTTTTCTTGATGAAAGTCATATTGGGACTCACAAATGATTTGTCACAAGCATTGCAAAGGAAAGATCAAGAAATTGTGAATGCAATGGCTTTAGTGAAATCATGCAAGGAAAAGCTATATTGGATGAGGAATAATGGGTTCGATGCCTTGGTTGATGAAGTATCTTCTTTTTGTGAAAAACATCATATTGATGTTCCTAACATGGAAGAGGCATTTATACTTCCAGGGAGGTCAAGGCGTTATGCTCCAATAAAGACAAATCGTCATCATTATCGTGTGGAGCTCTTTATTTATGTCATTGATGAGCAAATTACGGAGTTAGAGGATCGCTTTAATGAGGTAAATACCGAGTTGCTTATTTGTATGGCATGTTTGAGTCCGAAAGATTCATTTGTAGCTTTTGATAAACCAAAGTTACTTCGTCTTGCTCAATTTTATCCTCAAGACTTTTCGGATGAGGATCGTTTGGCACTTGAAGATCAACTTGAGATTTATATTCATTATGTGTGTTCCAGTAGTGATTTCTCTCAATTGGAAGGGATTGGTGATCTTGCAAAAAAAATGGTGGAGACAAGGATGCATCAAGTATTCAATTATGTATATTTGCTCATTACATTGTCTTTAGTTTTACCAGTTGCAACTGCTTCAGTGGAGAGAGCATTTTCTGTCATGAATATTGTTAAGGGTCCACTTAGGAACATAATGGGAGATCAATGGTTGAGTGATAGCTTGCTTGTTTATATTGAGAGAGATATTTTTGCTTGTATTGAAAATGAAGCTATAATGCTTCGTTTTCAAAATATGAAACCTCGTCGTGGACAATTATAGTTTGTAATATTGTTTCCATTATGAATTATGAATGAAAGTACTATGATTTCATTTTCAATATGTTTTTCCATCCTAAATTTTCATTTGAATTTTTACACTGCGACCCCTTGGGGTAAGAATCCTGGATCCGCCACTGGTACCATGTATGTTTTATTTTTTATTTTTCAAAAAAAGACTGGTTGGTGTCTTCGTGTTTTAGAAATTAGAAAGATTTGAAGAGGTATTTTAGTCTTCATAACCACTATCGCGTGATTTACCAGTAACAGAAATCGAATCCAAAATAAATTTGTGGAATGAACATTTTTGTTTCGTATAGCATGAAAATAAGATTCGAACTATGTCTTTAAATATTGAAAAAATACATAATATAAAATTAAAAGAGAATTGTTATTAGCACTCCAAAAATCTCATTCTACACTCCAAACTTTCTATATTAAGAAAAAAAAAAACACTTGTGAGGAGTGTAGAATGAGATTTTTGGAATGCCAATAACACTTTCCAATTAAAAACTCGTTTAATGGATGAGGTGGATAGAACTTTTTCGAGACTAATGCTTGAAAAATCAAATTTTGTTAATTAAATTTTGTAAATCAAGTAATATGAATGTTAATTATTAAATTAATATTTAAGAATGATTAGCATGTTTATTTTTATAGCCGTTGTTAAGTGCACCAATAAATATTAGGGAACTTTAACGAAAAGTTTCCAGTAACACTTCCCAATTAAAAACTTGTTTAATGGATCAGGTGGATATAACTTTTTCGAGAGTAATGCTTGAAAAATCAAATTTTGTTAATCAAACTTTCAGCTCGTTTGGATGTGCTTTTAAAATCAGTGAAAGCGCTTTTAGTGAAAATATTTTTGGAACCAATCCTTAGTAAAAAAGCAAGTAAATTATGGAAAAGCACTTAAAGTGCTTCTTGGAAGAATCACATAACTGGTGCTTCTTGCATAAAGCACTTTAAGTGCTTTTGGAACCAAAAAATATTTTCTCTAAAAGCGCTTTCAATCATTGTAAAAACACATCCAAACGAGTCATTTGTAAATCAAGTAATATGAATGTTAATTATTAAATTAATATTTAAGAATGATTAACATGTTTATTTTTATAGCCGGTATTAAGTGCACCAATAAATATTAGGGAACTTTAACAAAAAGTTTCCAGTACTGTTCACTTTAACAAAAAATCATATTTTTACACTAAAAAATCAATCATGATACTATTCGATTGAAACATCTTTTTGTTATTTTTCGATAAAACTTAAAGTTTTCAAATCATTTTCATTAGTTATTCTTAAATATTACGAACTATTTTAGTTGTAACATGGAGCTTGATGGGACAAGACTCAAAACCGTGTCTTGACTTGTCCCAATCAACCTTGCATAATATTGGAAGGTCACAAATCGAGAAAGGTATTAGGGCAGATGGGCTAACTATCTTTTTTTGGGGTATGAGAAAGGATAAAGTTATGGGTTGACATGGGGAATACTCTTGGGCCAATTTCTATAGAAGTAAAAGAACAGAGAAGTGAAAGCAGATATTGGGAAAAATTGGACCTCCCAGGTATTCATGTGTTGAATAAATAAAAAAATCCAACATCGATTATCTTACAAAACAAATTACAATTTATATAGAATAGTTCTACTTTTAATTATGTTGAGGCCTTTTTCATATAAACCTCACACCTATTGATTGCATGAGCAATTAAGTGTAGACAATATCGATATTATTAGTGGTGGATTGCGATCTGCCTTTCTGAAACTTTGACATAGTATCAGAGAAGGCTTTCAGATCTTGCCCAAATTATTGGGTTCACTTCCAAACATGACCAATGTAGCTCCACGTTTAGCCAACTTCGCAGTGGTCCGACGTGTTGAATAAAGCAAAGAGTCACAGACCATCTTACATAACAAATCACAACTTATATCAAATGATTCCACTTTTAATTGCATCGAGATCTTTTGCATAAAAACCTACACCTATTGATTGCACATGTGATTAAGTGGGGACAATATCGATGCTAATATGGTCATCATGACTTGTCTCTCTAGAATTTTAATAATTTTTTTTAATACATCGATATTTTTACACTAAGGAGAATAGGAGTTCGGTTAAGCCGCACAATAGGCAACCTAATTGGGTATCGAATTCGTCATTCACGAGTTCGAACCTAAAACCTCTCACTTCCAAGTGAAAATGAATACTACCAGTTGTATGGAAGTTTTTATGTAACACTAATCTGTCAACTCCTGTCTACAAAAAAAATAGGGAACTTTAACAAAAAAAACTTCCGGTACTGTTCACTTTAACGAAAAACCACATTTTTACATTAAAAAGTCAATCATTGTACTATTCACTTTACCCTTTATTTTGTCTTTATCGGTAAAACTAATAGTTGTCAAACTATTTTCATTAGTTTTCTTAAAAAAATATCTGGTAAAATTCATGGACTATCTTAACTCAAAATATTTGATTCTAAAATGTTTTCTCAGCATCTAAGCTTTCATGTTGTGGGGTTCGTATTTTGCGGGAAAGAAAGAACTGAAACAAATCAAATCAGATGAGGATCGAATCAAATCGAGTTTCAAATCCCTTCCAAGATATTTACCGGTATCGGTCGAGACACTGTTCGCACCAAAAAGGTACACCCGGCATGTGCTATGATTTGCTTCTTCGCAACCTAGACGACCATTTTGTGTATTAGTTTCGTTGTCAACTATGCTAGCAAGGTACTTGTCTAAATAGGGTTTGGCAACGTTCACATACGAACACTGTCTTAACCGTTTATTGATCTAATAATTCAGATGTGTTCGTATGTCATATCCATTCGAATGCTGAAATTTTTTAGAAATGCATGAATCAAGAACTAGAAACTAGAGTGCACTGCAGGAGAGATTCTCTTTCAAAACCGATGTATAATCTCATTGGCATCGTCACTCCGTTGAATGTTACCGCGTGTTCGAAACTTACTCTAACTATTCAACAAATATTTATCATGTAGCGTCATCGGTTACACGGTACATCAATCATTGATGACATAACTTGGAAGTGAGTTTACGCGATTGTAGGAGATAGAGAAAGGAGGATGCATCTGTCGACATTTCTCCAACCCAAAAGAGAAGGGTACAGAAAAGGCTGTAAACCCAGCGAGCCTAAACAGTAGAAAGTGACCTTGCTGGTATTTCTAACTTGGATACTGAAAGCCTTGTCCTTTTTCCTCTGTCACTGTCCATTTGGAATTTATCAATCTTTGCGACTCATTTGGAACACACACCAAATGGCAAATACGAGAAGAAAAAACAACAGTTCCGATGTGAACTCGGCAAAAGCATTATTTCGGAATGATTCGTTATTGTGATTCCAAGCAATTACTTTCCTCTAATCAATGCAAGAACTATAGTGTGACATACATTTAGGGGTACAAACTAATTCGGAGTTCAAATAATTCTGAAAAAAATTTCGTCCAATTCGAATCCAAAATCGATAATTCTAAAATTTAAAAAAAAATCCGAAAGTCCAAAAAAAACAATTTGAATAGGAATTGAAATGCATTTAATATTTTGAATCCGATCTGAAATTTTAAAACTTGCATAACTCTGTTACACACACTTAATTATTGACTTATTGACTTTGTGCTTAAATATGTAACTATCTTTTTCAATTATAACTCCCTTGAATATATTACTCCCACAAAAAAAATTGAGAACTATAAAATTTTATGGTTGCAGAGAGAGCCATGGGATGACATATTTTTTTCTCTCGGTACAACTCCAATAATTTTGAAATGAAATAATCCAATTCAAAAGTACCAAATTCGACACGAGTATATGGAATTCCAAAATTTCGATGAGCTTTTTGAATTAGAAAAAGGGTGAATTACAGTTAAATGATATGTATATTTATTTTTTTAACGAACAATATTATATAGATAGCTCCCATGGCTCCGACTTTTGCCTCTAATAGGCGACGACAGCCTACACTAAAGGGGAGGAGGGCTTTACCTCACAGTGTGCTAGCAATAATGATGTCAAATTTATCTTTGACGAGAATCGAACTTAACTTCTCACTTACATTGTCAGTATAGTATAATTTTCCGTACAAAAAAATGCATTTGCCCTATGCATTGTACATTTTTTGGAAATATAATGACAGGTACTATACCAGAAAGGAGTAATGTGAAAATAATAAACGCCCACATTTTCCACGTGTCACCATCTCACAATCCCACTATTCACCTCCGTAGACCAAGTCCTCCGCCCCCTCGGCGTCGACGTCTCCGTCGATTCCAATTCCATAAACCTCACTCTTCTACGACTCGTCGATGGAGGCGGCGTCGGCGTCCCCACCCTCATCTCCGAACCCGAACTCGAACTCGCCGACGACGACACACCCCCGCTGAAACAACCAAACAGATTCATGAAAAATCTCCTCAACCCACCGCTCTGTCTCCCTCTTCCTCCATTTCTTGACCACGAAATCCTCCTCGCAGCTCCGCCGCCGCTAAACCCGCCGTCCATCTCCGTATACACTACCGGCAGCTCTCTCTCGGCGCCTCTTCTCGCCCCATTAAATCTCCCCACGGCGAATCCGCCGCCTGGCAGCCTCCAGATCGTCAGACCCGCGTTTTCGTCCTCCTCCAGACCTCGACCCTGACCCGTATCGGGCGTCGAATCGGCCGGTAGCTCGTGCCTGCATACCGGACATGAATTCCGGAGCGCAAGCCACGGCAGTATACAATCGGAGTGGTATATATGCTTGCAGGGCATTTCCTGAGCTTCGGTGTTAACTTCGAACGGTTCTTTACAAACGGCGCAGTGATGCCCCGCCGTTATGTGAGCCTCATCGAGCTTGATCGTCGGCATCGACTCAATCGCCAACTTCGACGCCGGTCTCTGCTCGCATCGCCCGATTCCATTGATTTCGAACTGCGATAGCTGTTCGAGTAAGCGGTCGAACCCAGACCCGAGTAGAAACTCGGACATGCTTGTAGGCAAGGGTCGGAGCCCCGAGCCGCTACCGTCGTCGTAAAAGAGCTCGTATCCGCGGCCTTCCTCGGGGGTGGCGGCGCCTTCAGCCGTTGTTCCGCGGAGGACGATAACCGGATTGAACGGCGAGCGGTCGCCGTTGTTTCGTCTAACTCTTCGGGGGGCGGACGCAACAGAAGCGGTATGATCCGGACTGGAAACCGAGCGGTTGTTGGCTCCAATCATATACATCGCGGCGGCAGCTGAAAACCTCCTGTGGCGGCGCGAGTCCACGTTTCCGGAGGAGGTCGGGTTGTCGATCTCCTCGACGAAGCCACTCTCGCAGTCCGAGCACACCACTGAGGAGGATAGGGCGGAGCCGGTGGAGACGTCGGCGTCGTTGAAAACTCTAACCAAGCGCCTACAACTGTAGCACCAGTAAGACGGCGTCGCCGCGGACATGCAGAGAATCAATCAACGCTCCCTCAATCGGAAAACAAAACTCCGCCGTTGAAAGTCCGAACGGAACGAAATTCGATCCGAGAAAATGCGAATCTTCTCCCAATCGTAAATTATTGTTTGGGAGACGGGAAAATGGACAAAAGCCCAGAGAAAATTTTGTAACGGTTTTTTTTGGGGAGGTCAAATTGGATATTTTGCGTGTTGAAAAAACGAAGACAGAAAGATTTATAGAGGTATTAACGGCAAAACCGCGTGGTGAGAACTCTCGCAAGTTTCTGACACGTAACGACGTTTAGTCAGCGTTAGATATCAGTCGGTCTAGTTTTGGAGGAGACGGCGCGTTTCGAGGTTGAAACGGAACGGAGTTTCAGAAGCCGCGGGAATAGAGGCCTGCGCCGAGCCGGCACGAAATCTATAGGATTCACATTGTTCTAAACAGTAAACTGGCTGACGTGGTGAGACATTTCTAAACTGGGATTTTTGTTAATATTTATTTTTCTTTTGTTATTCTATTTATGTGGAAAAGGAGTTATTTCAGTTTTTTTTTGTCAAAAAGTGTAATTTCTGTTGGAGTACACAAAAAAGAGTTAGGTAAATTGAAACGTATTAAATTTTTTTTGTAAGATCCATTCATTATTCATTTTTTAATTTCTCTTATAAGATCATTTACACGCATTTGAATTTGGGTTTAAGAGTGTACTTGTGGTAGATGCTATCTATTTAAATAGTAAATTGTGATCCGTTACTGTCATAGTAGTTATTATTCACCAAATTATTTTAACGGTTGAGGTTAATTTAGAATATGTTGATATGATTATGCTACTTTGCATCCCTTGTTAATAGTATTTACCGTGGATCTAGACTTGGTTGTTAATAGTATTTACCATGGATCTAGGATCTAGATTTGGTTGTTAATAGTATTTACCATAGATCTAGACTTGGGGCTGTTGGAAAATTTGAAGTTTGAGTGCAAATTTCATTTGTCCCACATTGGTAATTCCCAAAAGACTTCAACACTTTATAAGGGTTTGTGCCTTATAGAAAGTGATTGGAGTGTTGGACTTGGAGAATAAAATTGGGCTCACCTTTGGGGTTGGGTTTTGATGTGTGCTAATTAATTGGTAATTAATATATATATTTAATTAATATATAATTAATATATAATTAATTATAACTAATAATTAAATACTTTAGTTAATTATTTTCCGGATTTAATTAATTATTATTTTTTAATTAACTAAATTCGAATTTAATTATTTATTTATTCCAACAGACTCATCTTTTTAGATGAAGTCTGAAGAGTGAAAGTGCGCAGAACCAAAAACACCTCTCTGAAGAGGTGTCTTCCAACAGATGCATCCATTCTTCTTACCTGTTGCGAACAGACATCATTCTATTATAAATACATGCATCTGCATATCATTTAAAACACTGAAAATCATCAATCCTTGTATACCAAGCATACTGAGAGTACCACAAACAAATTCGCCAGAAGTCTAGTTTTCCGGTGCTGGAATTCTAAACTTAGATCGTTGAATCCTGGTGAGGCAGACGTCCGTAGAACTACAAGCACTGAGTAGAGGTGAAATTTCTGTTTCAAGGACATTGCGGTACGCAAGCCTCGATCTTCAAGTTGTCTGTCTTTATTTTTCCATTCTTGTTCATACTGTATTAAGTTTTATTTGCATTTATTATTTATTAGCATATATAATTTATCACAGATTGTTGACAATTATCCAACATGGGCAAAAATGGATGTGGCTGATGCCAAGGCTCCATTGACTACGGCTTGAAAAAATGGGTGAAGGTGAATGTTGGATTGGATTTAGAACCTAGCCATAGTAAAAAAATTCATTGGTTGACTTGGTTTATGACAAAGAATTGTAGATCTTATAATTTATAGCATAAAAATGTAAGGAATTAATTTAAAAAAAAATTTAAACAAAGGACTTAGTCTACAATAGACTAGCAATAATGTGGTTTAAAATCATATTTGACGAGAATCGAACCTAAGACCTCTCACTTATAAATAAAGAAGAATATCACTATACCGTAGTAATAAGTGGCATACGGAACTTTAATTAAGAGGCCACATAAACGATGAAAGAGAGAGAAAGAGAGAGCATTGTGAAAGAGAAGGGTAAAATCTAATTAGAAAAGAGAGAAAGAAGAGGCCACGTGAAAGAGAATTTTTTAGTTGTGACGGGAACACGGGTGGTATACTACGTGTTTTTATGGAAGTAGTGGAAATTTTATTTTTTAAGTTATTAAATTTTTAATACACATATCACATCATTTATATAGCGACACGTGTTGTACCATCCCGTATGACAGTCACACTGAAAAATCTCTCCAGGCGAAAGATCAGATGGACCCGGTTTCTCTGCCCTCCCAAGGACGGAGCCAATGAAGGCTCACTGGGGGCATATGCCCCCACTCAAGTGATTCGTTTATTAAGTTGCAGACTACAATTATATAATATACACGCGTTATTTTTGAAGAAAATATATGCACCTAGTATCCAAAATACTTTCATACACGTATACTTCATATCAAATATTATATGAGCAAAAGTGCTATTGTTCTATCATTCAAACCGAAAAACCTCACTCTTGTGTAATTATGTATTAATATTTTTCTTATCACTTTGCCATTTTCCACTACTACACTGAAATTTTTGTAACATTGGAATTGTGATACATTTTCATTTCAAATCATCTATATTTTCATATTGGTTATAAGCCATACTATAATAAGGTTTTCTTAATTGATTTTTGGGTTGCCCCCGCCCCCACTAAAAGAAATTTCTAGCTTCGTCCATGCCCTCCTACTTCCCATACACGGGATCTCCTCCTATTTTGTGAGGTCACGGTTAAGCCACGTCAACATTTTATATTAATTTTTTTTTATAGAGATAATAAGACAAAAAATAATAGTAATATAAAATGTTGACGTGGCTTAACCGTGACTGTACAAATAGGAGGGGATGAGAGTGTATGAGAAGTGGGAGGGCAGAGAAGCCAGGTCCATATCAGATAGCAAAGTTACATCGCCAGTGAAACAGGGTCTGCACATCAGTGCGTATATAGTGTGTGAAATGTGATATTTATTTTATCGTCTTAACTTTTAAATAAAATTGGTTGAATACTTTTATTTAAAAAAAATTATTTTTATTTTCCTTTTGTTATTTTCCTTAAACATTGGGTTGCTTGCCGCACGTGAAATCTTTTCAAAATACACCAAAATGGTTTACTTTAATTTTTTTTTTTTCGCATTGGTATATTTTTTTTTTCCGTATTGGTATATTCTTTTTATGTGAAAATTGTTGTATGCCCCATTAAATTTGTTTGACTTTTGGGCATGCCCCATTAAAATACACCAAAATGGTTACTAACTATTAATATAGCACAGCGTTTTTTTTTTTTTTTACTTTTAGAATAGCACAATGTTTTGGTAGTGTATGTTGCTGACTTTTATTTTATTTTGTGGAGAAAAAATCAAAATAAAACATATAATAAAACACTTATAAAGAATAGAAACATATATTTCAGTTCAAACATAAAAACATATACAAAAATTATTCCGTATTTTTCACTTAATACTACGACTGAAATATATTTATCTTCATTTGTAAGTGAAATATCGTAAGATTCGATTCTCGTCAAATGCAAATTTGAACATATTATTGTTAGGCTAATGCGAGGCTAAGCCCACTATTTTGGCGAAAATAAAATCACATTATTGCTAACCTATTAGAGAACTAAAACTATGTGTCTTATTTTACTTTAGATAATATCGTTTGTTTTATAAATTCGTCTATATTTTTATACTTTCTGGTCTATTGCTAATTTGCAAGGAGGCAGATTATCTGCCCTCCTGTTTGGGTACCTCCTCATACCCTTCTATTTGTGCGGTCACGGTTAAACCACGTTAACATTTTATATTCCTATTATTTTTTGTCTTATTATCTCTATAAAAAATCAATATAAAATATTGAAGTGACTTAACCGTGACCGCACAAAATAGAAAGGCACGAAGAGGTCTCGAGAAGAGCACCCAAATAGGAGGGCAGACAATCTGCCTCCAATTTGCAATCCAACTGGAGCGAGCTACGAGTGAGTGGCGGCTCGGCCGAAGATGCAACGTGGTTACGGCTAATGAGCTGAGTCATCATTTGAACTGGTTCGTTGTCCAACACGTCATCATCATTTCGTCACTTAGCATGCCTCTTTGTCTTCTTTCCATTAAACGCTGCGTTTGCTTCCATTCATTATTCATTTTGTATTCTTTGTCACCAGAAAACAAACTTTACAATAAGAAAATCACTTTAATTTTTTACGATAAATAAATTAATAAAACATAGTTTTGTATGTTAGTCAATAATATATATTTTGACAATGTCAATTTTGATAGGGTCAGATGCTTTCCTTTTTGTTTGTTCAAATTTTTAATATTTTCAATTAAAAAAGAATGGTGACAAAAAATACGAAAATTATTTTAGGTGCGGACTAAGCCCAAAAAATCAAATACCAGCAAGCAATATCAAGGCCCAAGGTCAGGCCCACTCTATAAATCCTCCAAAATAAGTCGTCATCATTTGATCATCAATCACAAAACAAAACAGTAGTAAAACAAACAAACCCAAATTAAGAATATAGTTAATTTAACCCTAGAGACCATCTTTTTAGATCATATTTGCAGATTATGTAATGTGACGGTTGATGATTGGATTATTCCTTAAAAAATGATATAGAATTGCATCGTTCGGTTACAAACAAAATCATCCAACCATCAACAACTGCATCGTTCGGTTACAAAATATGATATAGAAAATTGATCTTCCTAGCATTTTCGTTTTGATTAATTAGCAATTCAAAGTCCCAAAATCAGTTGCAAACAAAATCATCGGCATTAACAATCATATACTTTATTCAACAATTCAAGAAATAATAATTAATTAACCAAATACAAATTAATTTACCCCAACTAAACTAATATTAATTCATACGTCCACACACGGCAGTCCACAAAACAAAGAAGTTCATCTTATTCTTTCATCGTCTTAGGGTTAAAGATACTCACCATCTTCCTAAACTGATCGCCAAACGAAGTATACGAAACGGTCCCATCGTTCCCAGCAAGCACTTTGTACTTGTCCTTCCTTGTGAAGTTGGTGCACTCAAACCCTAACGTGGAGGCCAAGATCCTCTGCACGTAATTCGCAACATCATGAGGGCTTTTCCCAGATGAACACGTGGCCTCCACAGGCAACTGGTTCAAGAACGTAACTTCGTAAACTGGCCTAGGGTTCATGAAGAAGAATATGGGATCCAAAGCTTTCCAGCCCCTTGCTGTCGTTGCATGGAAAAACCCTACCCTGTAGTTCATGGCCACCGGGACGATTCGGTTTGTAAGCTCAGCAAAGAGTGCACTAAACCTCAAAAGAAAAGGTTCACGGCATGTCGTTCCTTCGGGGCAAACCACCAAGTCCCCTTTGGTTAGTTCAAGCTTGATTCTCTCAGCATCGACGTGCCGAACACGAGTTAATCGAACGGTGGGTATTGGGGATAGGAGCTCTGATAGTCGAGAGATAGAGTATGTGACTGCTGGAATCCTACGTTTGAGTACGGCGGAGAGTATAACGGGGTCCATTAGGGTTCGGTGAGTGCAGACGAATAGCACGCCCGAGTTTCCACCGGAGAAGGGCGGTGGTGGTTTGCCTTTCACAATGACTTTACCACCAAATAGGTGAGACATGTAGGGTAGAGCCCTCATTGGCAATATCAATCCCATGAATAGGCGAATGAAGGCAAGTGAGATGCCTAGGGGCATCCATAGGAGGATTAAGAGGGCGGTTGAAGGCGTAGGGCGCTTGACTAATCGGCCGTCGTGGAAGATCACCGGGAGTGGTCGGAGGACTTGCTGTTCATCATGTTTTTTGTTGGTGATCATAAATGGTTGGTGGATTTGTTCCTGTAGTGACAAGCCATGCATGCATAATTTAGTTCATTAGTACCACACCAAGATAATTTACTTAATTAGGAAGTATCCATCGTTATGTTATGTGTTGATAATGAATAGAACAAAGGGTTCAGATCCAATATGTATATATTATGTATCACGTCAGTTGTTAATAATACTATTCATTTCAAATATGTACGCACCTTGCATAAGGATAAAAATGAAGAACCAGATGATGAAGGCCTTCCCAACCCTAACGTCGGTTGTTCCTCATCCACAAACAGCTTGGCCACTCGACTGTATATGTTAACTTCACCTTTAACAAAGCCGGTGGCAAACCCAAATCGGTTTACAAGAAGCTGACTGCCAATAACTTCATCAGCTCTCAAATGCTCCTTCACAAACCTCTCCACCATAATCCTTGGCATCTTAGTCACCACAACCCTCTTATCATATGAGCTAAACACTTTCCAAGCCTCCACATCCAAATCATCCATGTAAAACTTTGGCAACACTGCACGAGACACGGACTCAATCTCTGATTTCGGAACACCAAAAACTGCAACAAAAGTCATCAGATTAAGCCCGGCTTCCTCCATACCTATCATCTCCAGAAACCGGATCACCGGCCACATCATTAACAACACGGCAAACCGTATCAAACCTGACGCCTCAAATGCTACCAACATGAAGTAGGAGAAGGGGTCAGGATCCCTTAGAAGTGTTCCTTCGAGCTCCGAAACAATAGACTCCATTGAGCTAGTATGGGTTTGCATTTGTTTTCAACGGATTCTTGTTTTTCTCGGTTTGGGATTAATTAAGACAAGGATTATGTGGTTATAAGTACTATATTTGGCTTAGGATTATGATTATTTGACGACTAGTTAGAAGAATGTAGGAATGGATCGGTTTATCAGTTTACAACAACCCTAATTACTTTATAAAATTTTCTAAGATCAATCTTTCTCCCTCTAATTCGACCCTCTGCTTTTGGGTTTTTGAGGTGGATGTAACTGCAAAGGAAAAAGTATCATACGCCACGTAAATCCACAGAAAATATGGATTACTTAACCCCAACAACTTTGGTGACGTGGACGTTTAATTTGCGATACAAAAGTCCATCTGTACACACCTAATAGCAGGTCTGCACTTGGTGCCTTTACGTCACTGACTTCAACATTTTACAACGTTATTAGTGAACATGTTATTCGATCTATCTTCCGTATATAAGGGGATGCAGAAAGTTTCTGTAATAATGGCCACCCCACGTTCATGTTGCACGGGGCCATACGAGTCCATGCCAATAGCTGGCTGATGAGGAAATTTTTGGCAGATATCAGTTTCGATTATTTCGATCTTTTGGTTTTTCCACGTTTTAGATTTTGATGTATATAGTTTTATATGGATTTTCCTTGTTCTTAACAGAATCAACGGAGTTTCTGCTTTTCCCATTAAGAATATGATCACATTGTACTAATTTCCTTTTTGCTTTCTCTTACTTACAAACTTGCACTCGTGATTGATGTGTTTTCTTTGCTGTCAAAATTGGAGATTTCGTAATACAGTTTACATGGACATACTACAAAGATCTCCCAGCTGTAGGTTTATAATATATAATCATCTTATAAAATGAGAGAAGATAATAACAAAACGTCATATGTACATACTTCACAAAAGCAAAGATTCTCGTTCGTACCCAATAAAAAATTACAAAAAAAAAACAACAAATTAATTGAATATCTCATGTACTTTTGTCTTGACAATATTTGACTTTCATGGCCTGCTTGTGTCCCCACTCACCAACCCAAAATTTTTCTTCTACGCTCTAGTTTAAACAGGTTTATGGATGAACATGTAAATTAAGGAAAGATAACTTAGGTTAAAAGTCGAGTAAAAACAAGAGGATTCATTTCCTTGGAAATTGTTTTGCAATGGTAACAAATCTTCAATATATCTTCAATCTCAAGTTTTTGTGTTGGTTAATATGTCAATAACTCAAATAGGATAGTAATAAATCAGGAAAGTACATCAAATTCGCGTACTTCATACCTAACAAATGTCCTATAGAATTCAAAGGAGGAGGATATATAGAACTCAAATCACTTGTTATATTGATCCTCAAATCAAGCTAGCCACTTGCATATAGGTAAAGCAATTAGCAAAGCTTGTAAGAAGAATCAATTCAAAGTAGGTTAGAAATTAACCAAGCCAGCCATTTGCCGTCTCCGGCTTTCGTGCGATCAAGTATGCTGCTAATTAGCTTTATCAGATTGACACGAAAAAATTCTGCTCCAATTTAGGTAAGGTTGGTTTGAATAGATGATGAAAACCAACATTTCAGTTTCAGCATTATATATATAGACACACACACACATAGTCTTTAACCAAAGGGATCTCCATTTTTTTTAGAAAATAAGGATTAGTTGTGAGCCCAAACGACACAGAACTTCAACAATCTAAACTGTCTAGTTTTCAAGTTGCACCTCATAAATTATCCTTGCAAAATATTAGCCAAATCATAAATATTGAGGCATCTAATTGAGCTCAATGAAATTGATGAACGCTATGGTCTAAGAAACATTGAAATTTCATTGTGACTATTGAATAGTCAAATAGTTTCGGATTGAAAATTTCATTGTGACAATTGAATGGGCAAATGAGTTCTGATTGAATTAAATTTTTGCAAGGATGACCTATGAATCGAGATTTACAACATATACGGTTCGGATCGTTGAAGTTCGATATGAAACGAGTCTCATACTAATCTCTATTTTTTTTTCCAAAAATGAGGATCCATCTCCACAAAGGGTCTATACATATACATATATATACATATACATATACATATATATATATATACAGGTTGCTTAAGGAGAGGGATCACCATTTTTTTCAAAAAATGGGGATTAGGTGTGGGACCCACTCCACATCGAATTTCAACGATCCGAACCGTCTATTTTTCAAGTTACACCTCATAGATCATCCTTGCAAAAATTCAATTCAATCCGAAACCATTTGCCTATTTAATTATCAAGATAAAATTTCGTTGTTTCTTATATAACAAAATATTCGTTAATATTTTTGAACCCAATTAGATGTCTTAAATATTTCAGATTTGGCTAATATTTTGCAAGGATGATCTATGAGGTGTAACTTGAAAAATAGACTGTTCGGATCATTGAAATTCGATGTGGAGTGGGCCCCATACCTAATCCCCATGTTTTGAAAAAAATAGGGATCCCTCTCCTTAAGCAATATATATATATACAAAACCCTTATGCAAAGGGATCCCCATTTTTTTATAAAAATGGGGATTAGGTGTGGGGTCCACACCACATCGAACTTTAACGATCCGAACCGTCTATTTTTCAAGTTGCACCTCATAGATCATCCTTGCAAAATATTAGGCAAATCGGAAATGTTTAAGGCATCTAATTGGGTTCAAATAAATTAACGAATACTTTGTTATATAAGAAACAATGAAATTTGATCTTGATAATTAAATAGGCAAATGGTTTCGGATTGAATTGAATTGAATTTGTGCAAGGATGATCTATGAATCGAGACTAACAAAATAGACGGTTCGGATCGTTGAAATTTGATGTGGAGTGGGTCCCACACCTAATCCCTATTTTTTTGAAAAAAATGGGATCCCTTTGCATAAGGGTTTTGTATATATACATACATACTACAAAATCACTAATCTCGAACCCAATTTCAATTTATGTTTCATACTTTTGAGTTCTCACCAGCTACTGTCACATGCTCCGGCTTACACCGATACACGTGCCGACGTACATTTTCCGGCCTGTAGGTGCGTTTCGATGAGCATGAAGAAGTGGTAGCGTGTGGTTAAGTTCAATTTCCCAAACCCAAAATAGGCCCAGCATTGATAGATCAGGCCTTCAAGAGGAAAACCTTCATCCTAACCCACCAAACTGTTGAATGGGCTTAGAGTTTTGGGGTTGTGCAGGAGCATGCAAGTTGATATGATGACCCTAAACGAAACTGACATATAATAGAGTGGATTTGGATTCCATCCGGATCGAAATTGTGGAGATCTTAGAGATTCTCACATCTTAATCATGCATTGTGTATTGTGCAATCAGAAATCATTTAATTTTTTTATTTAAAATTAAACACAAATAGTACCTGACAAAAACTAGTCGCACGATATATGATGAACGTTTAAAATGTGAGATCGGTAAAATTCCCAAAAAGTTGATCAGGAGAGCATCCTCTTCAAAAAGAATAACTATTCACAAAGTGTTAAATATAGTTATAGTGGTGGACAAACTTCTCCATAAAACAGCGTCATTGGTAGCATGTATCGTTTCGGTTACATTGAAAGGGTAACCTACTCGATCTAATCCTTACTTCTTTTTGTTAGTAGCATGTATCATAGACATGCGGGTCATTACGAAGAAGTTTGAATCTTGTCAAGACTAATTTGACATTAATTTATGGCGTAAATATATTTTTGTATAAGAAGAAATCATATCCGCAAGTGAATGGACATTTTTGTTTTTCTTAAAAATATAAAAAATAAAAGAATAAATCTCAGTTTACTAACATCAAGTTTGGTGGGTTTTCAACATTTGGTACATAAAGTTTTTTTCGTCCCATGGTCATACCTAAAGTATTAATTTTGGGATAGTCTCATACATCCGTTAGTCTGGCTATTAAGTCTCCCGTTAACTAATGACATGACACCCATGTGGACAATGATTGGACGCCACATGTTATTAAGGGGTCCACGTGATCATTAAAAAAATTAAAAAATTAAAAAAAAAAAACAATTTTTTATCACCAAAAAAAAAAAAATTTCCCTTTTGTTACTCATCTTCCTCCTAGAGGAAGTTCAATCCGCCTATCTATTCCCAATCCATTCCTCCATTCTCTCCTCCGCGTCCCACCCAACCTTCCTCTCATACCTCACCTTCCAGCAGATACCTCAAAACCAACGGAGACCACTGTAGACATTGAAATTTCGGTGAAATAAATGTTAACCGATAAATTAAAATTTCAACGCACACATATCACATAAATTTTACATGTAGTGCGTGACTCAAAGAAAAATCGAAAGAAATCAGAAAAGTCACCAAATAAGACACGTGTCAACAACTGGCAGAAATGATTTATTTCATCTGAATATTATATTCAAAGTTAGGCCTTGAAAAATTCTATAAATACAAGGCTATTTCATCCATTTCAAGGCACCAATTCACATACACATTTTCTCTACTCTCAAATTGGAAGAGAACTCCCTCAAATCCTTGAAAACTTTGAAACACTAAAAGCTTTCAAGCACCAAACCTCCCAAACTCCCAAGAATTCCGAAGGATCGAGAAAGCTCTCTTCGTTCTTCGTAAAATCCACCTTCAAGATCAAGCCCCGACGGCCCTTGAAGAAAGTGTTCATCGTTCATCACTCGTTCATCCTAAGATCAAGCCCCGACGGCCCTTTGGATCAACAACATAAACAAATCCACATCCTCGTTCATCCTAAGCTCAAGCCTCGACGGCCCTTTGGATCAACATCCCATCCACAAATCTATACCTCACGAAGATAGAATCAGAGGATCAAATTGTAAAAGAGATTGTAACCCCAAAATTAATACAAAATATTATTTTGTACACGTTGTTCTTGTCTCGTTCGTTTTAGGAATTTTCTGTGTTTACAACCACGAAGAGTTCTTACACAAACTCTGGATCTCCTTCAAGAACATCCAATAATTTGATTACAAAAGAAAAACCCAATTGTCGGAATCCAAAATTAAAATTACCAAAAGCTAAATCTTCTAGGCTGCACAACTGCCTCCTGCAAATCCTACTTCAAACTGAAAAATTCAAGCAAAACCCAATTACCCAACTGCCACCTACAAATTTTACTAAAGATTCAAACAAAATTCAATTACCCAACAACTTCTGCAAATCATAAAGGAAGGACATAAGAACTCGTGAGCTTGTTCACTTTGTGAACCTTCTCGTCGCAAGCTTAGCCCAACGTTGTCCCGTCGGCACAGCAGAGGACACCGCCACCTCTCTAAGCACCCCCAGTTAGTTTGGAGTTCTGTTGCGAAGGTCATGTGCTCTGTTGTGCCGTCACCAAGCTCGCCCTCAAATGCGACCGCAGATCCGTCAGTGTCAGCGACAAGGAAATGTGGCTTCGGCGATTGGATGCTTGTAGCGATTTAATGAGGGGGAAGACTAATTGGATGCTTACGGTGGTGATTTGATGAGGAAAGGTGGGTCCGGCTAATCTGGAAGAACAGGTGGCCGGAGGGTGAGGTAGGAAAGGAAGGTTGGGTGGGACGTAGGGGAGAGAAGGGAGGAGGGGATTGGGGACGGATGGGCGGATCGAACTTCCTTTGGGAGGAAGACGAGTAACAAAATGGATTTTTTTTTTTTTTTTGTGATAATAAATGTTTTTTTTTAATGATCACGTGGACCCTTAATGACACGTGGCGCCCAGTCATTGTCCACATGGGTGCCACGTCATCAGTTTACGGGAGACTTAATAGTCAGACTAACGGCTGTATGAGACTGTCCCAAGATTAACACTTTAGGTATGACTTTTGGATGAAAAAAACTTCATGTACCAAATGTTGAAAACTATGAAACTTAGATAGTAAACTGAGATTTACCCAAAATAAAAAAGTCTTTGGCATTAGTTCATTGCCGATAAATAAGGATCCTCTCCAGATCTTTTTTGTAAGGATCCCGGGAATCCTCTAATCACTTCCGTTTATTGTACATCATGCGGTTTAAAATTATTGAAAATTATTGTATTTAAAATTGAATATAAACAGTAACTGACGAAAATTGATCGCACAATATACGATGAACGAACTTGATTGAAGGATCTCTATAATTCTCGTAAAAGGATTCAGAGAAAATCCTCGTTCATTGCCGACTGTGAACTAACTAGGTCATTACTTTTACTTTCAATATCTCACCGACCTTTCAAATCAACAAAGATCACATTCACATCAACAGATCTGCTACCTTGGTTGAAATCTTGCTTGAGTTCTGTGCGCAAGGTTGAAAATCTAGCTAAATGATTAACGACAACAATTTAAACTACTAGGGTTAGACGAGAAATGAGACGCGACAGAAGGGAGAATATAGGTCGGTTAGAGATATATTTAAAGTTCGAAACTTTCATTTATAATTATAAGTATTTACTGGAGACAAGATGAGAGTTGCAAAAGCATATAATATAATGGCGACTTAACGAAGATTTTAACGAAATAAATAAAATAATAGGTGGTGGACAATTTTAAAGATCATTTATATTGATTTTCAATCTCAATGATCAAAATGATGTGTTATGTAAATCTCAGAAACCATTTTTACTATAAAGCACACTGCATACTATATATATACATTGACGGTAAGGTAAGCAATGAAAAAATCATTACCGTATGCAGTTGCCCTAATAAGGATAAGCATCATCATAATATACTTATGGCAGCCATATGGCTAGCCATGAATTCCGCTTTTGCCTCACCCTAATCTATTCCTTTGATTTCTTTATTAAATATATGTATATCTGCATATGAGTTTGGAATAAAAAAAGATAAGATAAATAATTAAACTGTTTTTCTCTTTTCTTTTTTGCTTAAACAGATAAAGGAAATATGCTACACAACATTTATTTTTTATTTTTTTATATAAACACCTACTTTAATTTTCTTCTCTTACACACACATATATATATATTTTTTTTCTTTCTGGGTAGTTGTCGTGTTTAAGCATAATTAGGGTTTTTTAACCCATGAACTGCAGACAGAATAATAGTTTATTTGATAAGAAGGTGTGGAAGAGTGGGAGGTGGAGCAGCACATATTAATGATTCATGCAGAAGGAAGCACAGACAAGTCACGTGACCCTCCTAAACACAGAGAATATTATATGATACGATGAATGAAGTCAAGTGACTCACACGTCTGCAAAATCATCGTCGTCCACTGCTATCTGCATAAATATTAATATTGTAAATGTAAACAAACTCTTGGCTGACATGACCACTTAACGAACATTATCACCTTTCACCAAAAAAAAAAAAAAAACGAACATTATCACCTTCTGCATTTTTTTTCTTTTTGATCGGTGCTTTTTCTGTATTTTAAAAGAAAAGAAAATAAAAAGGCATCTTTGGTTGCCCATATGGTTTGGGTTTTTGCCTTTTGGGGTCTTGGTGGTACTGGTAAGTGGTTGCTAGGGTTTTAAGTTGCATTCAGAGCATAAATTTAGGGTAAATTACATAGAAATCCCTCAGGTTTGAGGTCTATTACAACCCCATACAACATCTTTAAAAAGTTTCAATTTCATACATCAAGTACTATTTTATTTCAAAATAACACCTCCGTTAGATTTTCCATCCAATAGTCTGTTAAATGCTGACGTGGCTGCCACATTTGTGCTAATGTGGCTACCACGTGGCAAAAAAAATAATTTTTTTACATTAATAATATTATAATATTAACCCTATTTAAAAAAAAAAAAAAAAAAAAAAACAGAAAACCCGAACCCAACCCAGATCCCCTTCCCCGCAACCCCATATCCCACCCCCACCTCCTTACCCATCTCTTCCTTCCCGTCCGTCCCCACCCCCTTACCCATCTCTCCCACTCTTCTTCTTCATCCACACCAACCCCAACACACTCCCTGACACCCAAATACCTGCAAAACCACAACCCAAATACCTGCAACCGTTGCCGGGGGGGGGGGGTGTTCGCGGGAGCTTGTCGTCGCCGGGGGGTGGTCGCGGGAGCTTATCGTCGACGGGAAGGGCAGAGGAAGGCAGGTGGGTCGTCGCCCGGGGGGGGTGGGTCACGGCAGGTGGGTCGTCGCCGGGAGGGGGGAGGGACAGGTTTGGTTTCTTCTTCTGGGGGAAGGGATTTTGTAAATAGGAGTTGCAGAGAGGTGAGGGGGAAGGAAGGAAGGGGATCTGGGTTGGGTTCGGGTTTTTTTTTTTTATTTTTATTTTTATTTTTTTATAAATTTTAAATAGGGTTAATATTATAATATTGTTAATGTAAAAAAAATTATTTTTTTTGCCACATGGTAGCCACATCAGCACAAATGTGGCAGCCACATCAGCATTTAACAAACTATTGGATGGAAAATCTAACGGAGGTGTTATTTTGAAATAAAATAGTACTTGATGTATGAAATTGAAACTTTTTAAAGATGTTGTATGGGGTTGTAATAGACCTCAAACCTGAGGGGTTTCTATGTAATTTACCCATAAATTTACATTCTCTGGGTTTTAGTGGGTCGCAGTAGTAGGGAAAGTTTAAAATAAGATCATTCCATTTTATATTTTGTTGATGCTAAAATTTAGTTGAGTTGAGATTCTATCGTTCTAACTAGGAAAAAAAAGTAAGGTTAATGTTAAGTAGATGATCAATTTAAATCATATAACGTGGTCGTTGATGATAGGATTATTATTTAATGTTAATTAGCATACTTGTTTCTTATTAATAACACATCACATAGTTTGCAAATGTTGTCTGGAAAATTGATCTACCTTGCATTAATCGAGAAAAAAAATAGAAAAATCTTGGAAGAATTGATGAGGTGATTATAAAAGTGACACCATTGTTGTATCAAATACCTAGTTCTCCATTTAGCGGTGCTTATCCTTTTGATGTTGAAAAAAAATACTAAATTTTTAATCTTTCATCCTAGTTGATTATAGAAAGACAATCACTCGTGAGTAGTTGGTATAGCGATACTGAATCTATTTAATCAAAGAAAGTATGAGGTTAACTTACACAAATGTGACAATTGTAATGAGAAAAAAATGGTTACTAGCGTGTGTATTAAAGAATTCTTGTACCCGGATATTGATCACCATATTAATTGTTGCCTAATTAAAATCTCTCCCACCATTATGAATGTGCCAAACATGTCCTTTGACCCGTCCTCCTAATGAATGAGATTTTAGCTGCTCTTACTGCACATAGGCATCACACCTTCAACCAAGCAGCTATGTTTAACTAGGTTCTCAAAGTCAGAGCTGGTTTGGTATTGCTGTGCTTTGAAAAAAACTGCTTCTGCTGTGCTGTGAGAATAAGCTCATTTTTGCTGCTTCACGTTTTCAGCTTTTCTTTATCCAAAATTGTGAAAATAAGCTATTTTTAAGTGTTTACCAAATACCTTTTTGAGCTAAACTTTTTTTTGATACCCATTTTTTATAAAAGCACCTCAGTACCAAACTAGTATTCAGTCTAGGATGATTCCTGAGATGTGTTGGGTTCAAACGTTTTAAGCTCGGAAACTCAAATCACATTTTTGTATCACAAAATATTAAACCGAGATTAGTTTAGTATACGTATATTTGTACACAAAAGTTATGCAACTAGTTAAAAGTTAGTCCGAACTGTTGAGATGGTTTGGTAAGGTAAAAGCCGTAAGCTTAAATGCACCATTCAAATCGACTCATCATGGCAATAATTTATTTGCAGGAGCAGATGAATGAAGTTACTTCTTATAGTTCATCTCTACCTGTAAACTTGAATTGCAGTACTGTTTTGGGTCCTTCTCTAAACCTCGTAACAATTGTACCATGCAATTTACTAATTATTTTGAATTTGCTATTTATAGGGACAAATTTGTGACATATTTTTGTGGGCATACTATGTAATGTGTTTCAACAATCCGAACGGTCTATTTTGTAAGTATTTCCTCAAAGATCATGTGCACCAAATTACCTAAATTTGGAATCATATGACTGTTGAATTATTAGTTTAAGGTTTCTTTGTAGAACTATACTCGTCTATTTCTTCGCTACAAATGAATGTCTTAATGGTTTGAATTTGTCTAATTTTTTGTAAGGATGATTTATGAATGATGTTCTATAAAAAAAGATAGTTTAAAATACATTACAGAATGTGTCCCGCAAAAACGTGTGTAAAAATTATGTAAAAAATGGTGTCACGAATCCGCCTTCACTATCTATATGAGTGCGCACATATAATTGTACTAATTGAGAAAAAAAAATAAGCAAATGAAATTTCCTATGCAAATGTGTGGCTTAATCGAACTCCTCCCTCCACTTATTGTAAAATATATCGTTGTATTAAAAAAAAAAAATTTCCTATTCAGATCATCACTCCAAAAAAGAATGAAATTATATGCCAGATGCAAAAATTGAGAATCAAATTTACATTTTATTTTGAGCAAACGATATCTACACTAAAAGATAAAAGTTGACTAAACCTCATAATGAATTAGCAATAATGTTATTTATATTTCTTTCCCAAAAACTGAGAATTAATTTACTCATATACATACGTAGAAGCATAACGCAATCTTTCAAGATTTGACATTTCCTTTCCAAAAAAAACCAGAAAACCAATACCAAAATAAATAAATAAATAACGTGCATATTAAGACCTTGAATTAAATGAATTAATTAATCCCAAACAAAACAGGCAGGAGGAGCTGCAGTTAGTCGATGAAACAGAACCCTAGAGACCTCTTTGTAGGAACCAAATCCTGGCCGTCATTCCTCTTATCCAACGGATCAGATTCCTCCACTGTTCTTGCTTATCATTGCCCTCTTTCTCACTTCACTGTCTCCCCATCTCCCTCTCTCTTTTCTCTCTTTTGTTAATGAAAATGTCTGTATCAATATTTTTGATCATCTAAGCTTCCGATCCTCGTCTCACACAGTACAAAAATCCACTCTTTAACGTTATGAAAGGAACAATCTTTTCACTTTCAGTGCAATTTTAAGAATGGGTTCCTAGTTTTTGATCGAGAAATTCGCTTTATCCGAAGTTTTGTAGCAATCCCATCTGTTTTTAGCAGTTTTAAGCTAAACCCGACCTGAAAGGCTCAATCTTTGTTCAGTTTTCAGTGGTTTTTCTTTGATTTGGTTTATGATTTTTGGTTGTGATTGTATGATATGGTCACGGATACTTATTCAAAGATGATGTCTGAAATGTCAATGCGATCGATGTTAAAGAGTGGCGATTACAGCGAAGATTTGAGTATGTTGATTCGTGAACAGAGGCGGCAGCATGAAGCAAGTGAGCAGGAGAAGGAGCTGAACATATACAGGAGTGGGTCGGCGCCGCCCACCGTGGAAGGCTCGTTGAACGCTGTCGGAGGCTTGTTTGAGGAATCTGCGCTGTCGGGTTTCACGAAAAACGGCACCAAAGGGTTTGCGACCGAAGAGGAGCTTCTCGCTGATCCAGCTTATGTGAATTACTACTATTCCAATGTTAATCTCAATCCACGGCTTCCGGCGCCGCTGCTTTCGAAGGAGGACTGGCGTTTTTCCCAGCGGTTGCAAGGCGGAGGTGGAGGTTCGGCAGTTGGAGATAGGAGGATAGGGGGTAGGAGTGGCGGTGAAGGGTCACTTTTTTCTGTGCAGCCGGGGATTGGAGGGAAGGAGGAGAATGGTGTGCCGGCGAGGAAGGGTGCGGCAGAGTGGGGCGGTGATGGGCTGATTGGGTTGCCGGGTTTGGGACTTGGGAGTAGGCAGAAGAGTATTGCAGAGATTATTCAGGTGAAGTGTTTGTAAAGTTTGCTTTTTGAAATGGTTTATATGGTAGCTTGTTATCTTGAATATACAATGTTTGTTTGCGTTTGATAAGCTTAAGCTTACTGGAGTATTATGTGATTAGATTTCTTCTCTAATTTTGTGTTTTACAAAGGTTTAACCTTTATGTTTCTTCGTTGATTTCTGGCTTATATTTTGTGTTTATCATTATATGATTTACTGCTCCTCTAAGTAGGGTGCGCCTTTCGATTATCCTAATGAAGTGGAATAAGTCAATGTTTAGTGCCCTTGACAGTGGTTTCTCTGAATTGTTAGCTGATGAGACTAATTCCATGATATGGAGGTGTTCGCTGGGATGAAATTGAACTAGTTCTCCTGACACTGGTTCAGTTTTTTATTTTTTTTATTTATAATTTTCAACTTATCTGCTGTAGAGACTAGACACTGATATTGAAAAGTGGAGTTTGTTTTTCAGTATTTCTTTTATCTTGCTTGTTAACTATAATTTTAACTCTTTGCGTAAATGTTGCACCAGTAAAATGTAAAGTTAATTAGAATGGAAACTGTTTCTGCTTAAGGTATTTGGATGTATTTTCTTGGTTCGTTGGCAGATTTGCTTCTGTGGTCTTTTTGTTGTATGCTTGTTTTTAGTGGTTAAATTTCATTGCCCGCGACAACTTTTGCAAAATAAAATTTGAATTTGTTTATCAGATCTGCTGTCTAAAACTCTTGATATTTCAATGCAGGATGATATACATAATACAAATGTCTCAAGGCACCCTTCTCGCCCAGCTAGCCGGAATGCGTTTGATGATGGTGTTGAAGCTTCAGATACCCAGTTTGCTCATTTACAGGGAATGTCAGCTGTTCAGAACGGTGGTTCATCTAGTTCTCATACATATGCTTCTGCTCTGGGTGCTTCATTGTCGAGAAGCAACACACCAGACCCTCAGCTTGTAGCTAGGGCTCCTAGTCCTCGAATTCCACCAGTTGGAAGGGTTTCCTCCATGGATAAAAAAATTGGCAATGGTCAAAACTCATTCAATGGTGCCTCGCTTAATGTGAATGAGTCTGCAGATCTGGCAGCTGCATTATCTGGTATGAACCTGTCAACAAATGGTAGGATTGATGAGGAGAATCGTGCACGCTCACAAATGCAACATGAAATTGATAATCACCATAACCTTTATGACATGCAAGGTGATTGGAACCATATTAAACAAAATTCGTACTTGAATAAGTCTGATTCTGGGAATTTTCATCTGCATTCTGCTTCCCAATCTTCTAACAAATCTTATCAGAATATGGGAAGAGGCAGTGGATTTGGTAGGGATCTGAACAGCCCTTCTTATATGTCTGACGATCTAGTTGATATTAATAATCCTGCTGTATCTTCTGGTAACTCATACTTAAGAGGACCTGTGCCAGCTCTTAATGGCCGAGGAAGCTCACACTCCCACTTTCAGAATGTAGACAATACCTCATTTCCGAACTATGGCTATTCTGGTAGTCCTTCATCTCCATCAATGATGGGTAGTCCACTTGGTAATGGTAGTTTACCACCCTTATTTGAAAATGCTGCTGCTGCATCTGCAATGGGTGGGTTGGACTCTGGAGCTTTTGGAGGGATGTCTCTAGGACCAAATCTGTTGGCTGCAGCTGCTGAATTGCAGAATATTAGGGTTGGAAATCACAGTGGTGGGAGTGCTCTTCAGGTTCCCATGATGGACCCATTGTATGTTCAGTACTTGAGATCAAATGAATATGCAGCTGCACAGCTTGCAGCCCTTAATGATCCCACAAAAGATAGGGAAGGCATGGGTAATACGTACATGGATTTACTTGGTTTGCAAAAAGCTTATTTGGGGCAATTGCTTTCGCCCCAAAAATCACAATTTGGTGCTCCCTACATTGGCAAGTCTGGTAGCTTGAATCACAGTTATTATGGAAATCCAGCATATGGGCATGGGATGTCTTATTCTGGAACACCATTGGGTGGTCCCCTTCTTCCAAACTCTCCTGTTGGACCTGGTAGTCCTGCCAGGCATGGTGAGCGAAACTTGCGTTTTTCTTCTGGGTTGAGGAACATGGGTGGAGGTCTGATGGGAGCTTGGCACTCCGAAAATGGTGGAAATTTTGATGAAAGTTTTGCCTCCTCTTTACTAGATGAGTTCAAAAGCAACAAGATTAAATGTTTTGAACTTTCAGAGATTGCAGGGCATGTTGTTGAGTTCAGGTAAATATTTGTCCCTGTTTCTTTAAATCTTTGTGCCCTTATGTGTTCCAGATATCCACAACTTAATTCACTCATATAATACCTTGAACAGTGCCGACCAGTATGGAAGTCGGTTTATTCAACAGAAACTTGAAACTGCCACAATTGAAGAGAAGAACATGGTTTTTGATGAAATTATGCCCCAAGCACTATCTCTTATGACCGATGTGTTTGGTAATTATGTGATTCAGAAGGTACCTTTTCCCCTTTAGATTGATTTGCCTTTATGTGCAATTTTATGTGTCCTTTTGCCTGAGCATGTTCATGATATGCGGTGGTTAAGTGGTGGAAAATAAGTGTTGCTGTTTTTCTTCTAATGTCTGACTTTTGCACTTTGGTTCAGTTTTTTGAGCATGGAACTCCAGCACAAATAAGAGAACTTGCAGACCAGCTCACTGGGCATGTGCTGACCCTTAGCCTTCAAATGTATGGCTGTCGAGTGATCCAGAAGGTATGTACAGTTAGCTGACTGAACACAGTAGTTAATTTTCCATATTGATATTCCTTGCATGTTTTACCATTGGCTTTCATACGAACTCAGAAGGATTACCTTCTACATATTGTATGTGTTGCAGGAGACAGGATACGTATGTAATAGAATATGTTTCGGGGTATCCTTGGGAAATTATTTGTCTATAAAACGAACAACTTTTCAGTCTCTTAAGAAAACACCATTTAATTTTAGGTTTTTTGAAGTTTGAATTTCATGAGCCACAACGGTTTAGCTCATTGTTCTTGTACTACCTGGGAATTGGAGTACGACCTAGTAGATATAAATCATCGAAGATTTTGGAGAGAAACATATGTTTCTTACTTTCATAATCATGTAGATTTTTTTTTTTCTTTTTTAGTTTTCAGGGAAAATATCAATGGTTAATGATCTTTATCATATCACCATCAAACTCGGCTTTCATGTGCTTTCAGGCTATAGAAGTTGTTGAGCTGGACCAGCAGACTAAAATGGTAGCTGAACTGGATGGTCATGTTATGCGTTGTGTTCGTGATCAAAATGGCAACCATGTTGTCCAGAAGTGTATTGAATGTGTACCTGAAGATGCCATCCAGTTTGTTGTTTCAACTTTTTATGACCAAGTCGTGACACTGTCTACTCATCCATATGGTTGTCGTGTCATACAGGTTAAGAACCTCTCCATTTTCTGACTCACATTCATTTTGCATCTGCCTATTAATCATTATATGTTGGATATGTTGAAGAAAAATGGTTATGAATGCAACTAAATGGTATAGTAACTTTGATTTAACAGAGAGTTTTGGAGCACTGCCATGACCCCAAAACGCAGCAAATAATGATGGATGAGATTTTGCAGTCTGTTTGCATTTTGGCACAAGACCAATATGGAAATTATGTTGTCCAGGTTTGTTTCATTTCTAAGAAACTTTTGTCACTCTACCTTCTTATTGTTAAAGGAAATAATCCCACAGTGGTTTAATGGAATCTGTTGTTTAAGTATCAAACGGACCTCTTAACTTAATCAACTAATTTTCTTTGTTGGATGTTATTTTGGTTCTTATTTTATACAGTATAGATGTTCAATTTTGATTTTTCTCTGCACATCCTAGTCTCATCTTAAGCTCAATTTTGTTGGCTCTTCATGCATTTGTGACTTCACTTGAACCAGTTAATCAACTTCTGGTATCATGCTTATAATGGGACTATTAGCTGTCCATTATGTTCATCATATGGGTGTGATTCATGCCTTTTCATCAGTTGCACTTCAATTTAGCCTGGATTTGGAGTGTAATGGGGTTCTTGATGTTAGTGTCTAATATAGCTCTCTGTTTTAAATTGCTTATGCATTTAGTTGGTTGTTCAAAAATTGGTGGGGTTACAACGGTTGTTACTAATGTTACATTGTCAGTTATTTAGTCTCACAACAATATGTATCTTCAGTTTTCCCTGTTGTTTATACGTGATCTCATTTAGATGGAGGGATTGGATAGATTTGAGGAATAAGATGATTTCAGCTCCGCTCCACCCCTCCGCCACCAATTTAATGTTTTCATACTTATTTTCTTTGTCTGTTTAGACACCTTACTTGGCTTATTGATTGTTTCCTGATGTAATTTATTAACTGAATACGGTTTTGTTTGCACTTACAATAGGTTGAAAGATAAATATTATATTTTGTGATGATCTGTGGAAGTATAGTATGGTAGACACACTGTTGTTGATTGAAAGTCATCACGTCATAGAACTGTTACTCGGAGAGTTACCTCCCTGCCTCTGGTTTTGCACCAGAGCCATTATGTCAGGTTGATGACATACAATTTTTTAAGAAGAATTGAGTACCTCTTCTATACCTTTGGTCCTTTGTGCTTTGTAAACTTTACTTTCTTTACATTTCAGAATAGGCTTGCAAAAGCTAACTCAGAAACCGTAAAAACAAATAAATGTCCCATAAGGATAGCCTGATGTTTACTTCAAAGATGTGCATGTAATAACTAGATTCATGAACTTCAAAGATGTGCATGTAATAACTAGATTCATGAACTTTCTTTTCATGGAACCCGCAAAGGAGTTGTGGATACTTTAAATTGTGGTTTAATTTGGAAACAACAATACGTAGCCTTTGCTGTATATAGTAAACTATATGTTTTATTCTTTGTTTACATTGAACTCAGTTAACTGATTGTATTTACTTTTACAGCATGTGCTGGAACATGGAAAGCCACATGAACGGTCATGTATAATTAAGGAACTAACTGGGCAAATCGTTCAAATGAGCCAGCAGAAGTTTGCGTCAAATGTCATAGAAAAATGTTTAAGTTTTGGAACTCTTGCTGAACGCCAGGCCCTTGTAACTGAGATGCTCGGTACCACTGACGAAAATGAGCCCCTTCAGGTTTGCTACTTACTATGAAGTTTTTGGTGTGCACTGTTGGTGAATGTATTCTTTTGTTATAGTATAATTTTCTTTCTTTAATTCTTTTCTTGTCTCAATGTGCCATCTTCAAATATATTTTACTCTGGTCAAGCTTGCATGGATGGGTTCCTGAACTGTGTGAACCTTTTCAAATTGCTGAAAAGAGTTGACGTCTCTAACTTTTGGGGGTTTTATGAAAATACTCTTTACAGTTTGAAGTAACTTTTCTATAACATCCGAAGCTCTTATGATTACTTCTATTATGATTATGCTGTTACCTGAAATGATGGTTTCTTAGGTTGAACTCGTGATTTCATTTGAATACTAGTGAACTCATTGGGTTTACTTTCACTTATTATCTTTGACATGTAAAAGTTAACTTTTACCTTAACATTCTCATTGACAGTTTGCCTCATCCGTGCAAATCAATTGCTTTTTGATGCATCTAGTTGTTTTGACAAAGTATTTGAATCGTGTCCTTAGTATATAATATTCAACAATGTGCTAGTACGACTATTCAAAGCTTGAATTTATTAATGCATGTATCATTTTCTTTTTTGATTAACATTGACTACTTTTCAAATGAGTTCGACGAACTCACTTTTTAAATTGTGAAGGTTTTTTGTTTTGTTAGTATCAAATTTTCCAAATACTATGGCTATATGAAAATGATTTGCCAGGCATTGGTTTATAAGACGGGTATATGCATATACTAGGGTCTTTTAATATCCCTTCTTATTCTTGTTCTGTTTGAATTTAGGCGATGATGAAGGATCAGTTCGCAAACTATGTTGTACAGAAAGTGTTGGAAACTTGTGACGATCAGCATCTTGAACTAATCCTTAACCGAATTAAGGTTCACCTGAATGCCCTGAAGAAGTATACTTATGGGAAGCATATAGTTGCCCGTGTAGAGAAACTTGTTGCTGCTGGGGGTACTTTTTCGCTCTTTCTCCTTTGTCATTTCATCGTTTGGGTTTTCTTGCAATGCAAGAAGTTGGTTGTCGTTTCCAATATGAGTAATATGATTTTCTAGCCGAATATGTATTGTTATTCCGGCTTCAAGCTTTGGACTTGCTACTGGTGTAACAAACCTGGTTGCCTCAAATCACTAACAAGGTGCTGAATCTTTTGCAGAGAGGAGGATTAGCATTCTGGCTCCCCAGGCTTCTGCTGCTTAGATGGGGTACGGGGACGAAGTTGTACAGCTAACTGAGGATAATATGAGCCCCTCTGTTTCTTTCATGTCAAGTAAACGGCTCTGTCTATGTATTGAGATGGATAGGGCGCGATGAAAATAAAGATCGTTGGTTGTACTTAAAAACTGTACATTTTTAGTTTGAGGATATACCTTAGAGTAGTCACGGCGCAGACGGTGAACACACCTGAGGCCCCTGCAGAGGAGATAAATGTAGTGTACAAGTTTTAAGGGTGTAAAAAGCGAGGCGGTAGTAGAATTTGTGGTCGTGACTGTACAAATGTTTTACCAGGTGGAGTCCTCCATAAATTTTTTTGATGTATGGATTATTTTCTAATTAAGGAACCTATTTTTGGGACAATTTGCGAGTTGAGATTCTATTCAGATTCATTATGTCATGCTGTTGCGAAATTTCAAATTTTACCTTTCGCTGTTTCTCTCGATATTTCGAGCACATGATGAAGCTCAAATTGGCGACTGGTAGTGGTCGTGCTTGTCGAACGGCATCATGAATGTTAGCCTCCAACTGAGGCTTATGTGTTCAGGGAACTAATTTCCGCATTCCGGTCTTCTCCTTATGCATTCTTCTTTGCTTCGGTTGATTGATTCTTCTTTGATGTATTCAATCAACGGTTAGAATAAAGAGGAGTGTATGGCGAGAAAAAACAATTGCAGAAATATTTTCATTTGTTTATTTATCGAGAATGGCATATCAAGAAAGAACGAACATCTATTCCATAGCCGCAATAGATTCTAGTTACCCAAATGATATAACTGAAACCATAATACCAAAGAAGCAAAGTAATACATAGCACTGACAATTAGTGCCAAATTTCCAACAATACAAGAAATACCCACCAAAGCTATCCAGAAGTTTGCCCTAGAGTTTGGTCTGCCCAAATCAACCATATTCAGGAGGGCAAAACGTTATGACATACCTAGGAGCCGTACAAATCTGAAGCCCTGTAGAATCATCAAAGGCATAACTATAAGCTCTAGGACAAATAAATAGCCTTAAAAAGATAAACAAAAATAGAAGACTTGCAACTCTCTGGATCTGCAAACTCCCCTCTGCAGCAATACCGGTCCGATTTCCGGCGAAGCAGGCGCTCTTGCACCCCACAACCCTACCTCGTTTCTTGACCACCAAGGCAAGCGGGCAGCAAACGTTCAAGTCAGCCTCACAGGCAGCAACTCCACACCCACTACCACCTATTGGCCTCATTGAAGCTGGCAAGTTGAATCCGTCAATCAAACTCACATCGTAGTAATGCAAGGTGGAGTTCGAGGTTCAGAGCGTCATTTCAAAGGGTGTGGCTGGAGGGGCTCCGCCGAGTCCCCAGCATTGTAAGAGGCCGGCGCAATCAGCCGTTTGGCATGTGCCTTTGCCAGTTTTTTCATCAAAGCAGCAGCCTTGCCTCCCCTATAGCCTGCCTGACCAGTTTTCGGGGACGTTAAGGACTTGTTGCTCGCCGCTGGAGAGGTGGAAGCCGCGTCTTGAGGAGGAGTTTGGTGGTCTGCTTGCCGAGGATTCCGGGTCATATACTCTCCTTGCAGTTGTTCACTACGATGAGTTGAGTCCCATCTGCAAACAACAATGCTATTTGTCAACCTAAGTTTTATAGAAACTAACAAATAAGGAATGTTCAGCGTTCGATTCTCTCCGACGTAACAAAAAAATTTCGAGTAAAAAAGGAGAGAGTATTTGATTACCTGTGAAGGAGAGGGAAATGAGAAAGGAGAGGAGGAAGAAGATTTGATGTGAGATTGGCATTTGTTCATGAATAATGGAGATCATGTGAGTTGGTAACTGGGAGGCTCTTCTATTTACATAATGTGGAAAAGTGAAAAGGGGTTTTCCTTCGTTCTCGCCATCATGGAAACGAGTGGTAGCTTTAAGAACAACTGCACATGTAATGGCGGTTTGTAAATTGCATATGATAGGTTTCACTTAAATTAAAGCAGTTTAGTTTTATTTATGTGGATTGGATCTATGAGCCTCTCATGAAGCTTGTCTATAGAAAAAGAGGGTTGCTCAAGTGAAAAAGGTGAAGAGAATTTGACAGCCCAAGAAAGCACACTTGAAACCAGGATAGATTACTCTAGGGTTTGGTTGAGATGATTTTTGGGAAAATGTATATGAATATGTCCCAGGAAGGTTTCGACTGACTCAGGTGTTCCCAACACCACCACCTTCTGTTTGTTATCTGCCAGATCTGGCAGTGTTGCTCATGGTGCTCCATGGGCTTCCTTTGATTGATATAACCAACTGATTTTCTTCAGTTTTTGGTTATCTTTACTTTATGGCTGTGCTCGGGGAGTAGATCGGTGTTGGATGATACGATCGGAGAGGTGATGTTTGGCGGTGGGCATGGATTTCTGGAGGTTGAGATGTACTGTTCTGGCTGAGGCGATAGTAGCGGACTTCTCGGTTTTTGTTTGCTTTTTCTGTTTTTGGGCCTCAGCTGTTTGGTTGGGCTTTTTGGTAGTTTGGGGTTTGGCCCGTGTTTTTATGTTTTCCCGTTTTGGTCCTTTTTGGTTTGTGTATTTTGTAATTGGCCAGTAGTTTGTAAATTTGTGTTGTGTGTTTAATAAAGTTTTCTGGTGATCCTTTTGGATCCTACTTGTCCAAACAAAAAAAAAATTACATGAAACAAGTGCATTCATTTTCGATAGTGATTTTTTTACCGTCAAAGTTTTGCTTTCTGCTTTCTTTGTTTTTATTCTTTAATTCTTTGATCTATTTAATCCTAAAACTGCAACAAAAATAAAAAACTACACAATGAAAAAACGTGAGTGCAAAATCATTTTCTTTTTTTGTCACACGTAGCAAGTACATGGTATGAAACATATAAGACTTTGTAACTAGACGAGCTCCGGCATTCTACTTACTTAAAATGTGAAAATCATGAATTGAAAAGCGAAATAAGAGAATTGATAAGGGATTGACAAATTAATTTGATGAACGAGATTATTAATTTAAATGTGGAACCCACTATTTTTTTTTATTCCATACGTGTTCCTAAATACTTAGGAAGTTATTAAATGAAATAATTTCAATACCCGTGTTTTAATAAATGCAAAGAAGTTCATATCAAATTAATTCCGAAACTCTTAATGTAAATAAACATGCCTTAATTCTGTTAGTTTAACTACCACGAATCGCCGGTTCACTCATTTTCCGGGCGGCGACCGACTCGAGTTTCAAGTGGAATCACGGCTCGTCAACCAGACAACGGAAGGTTCGGTTTCGCGTTATCTAAAACCGCTTCAACTAACCCTGAGCGGGTCACTCGGTTAAAAAAAACCAAAAACTAAATAATGGACAAAATAACCTGTCACGCCCCGATCCCGACATACGTCCAGGATCGACACGTGACGTCAACAAATACCCGTATCTCTGATCTGCCTACGTACCCTTAATAGGGATCAAGCCATTCGTAGTTCATCCAAACACTTTCCTTAACTTTTATCACAGTACTTTTAAGTGGAAAGAATCAAAGCACTTATCCGTCAATTAATAGAACTTGACATGCATGACATTACCAATTCCAGGCTACAACATAAACCAACCTGCCGTTCAAGATTCTTATTCCATTCATCATATAATTCCCATGTTTTCAGCACGATAATTCCATCCACAGCATGTAACATACGAAATAACCAACGAAGCACATATTATTCTCAAGCCACATTGATCAACTACAATAATCAGAATAATAACAACCATAACTAAGGTCATTCCACAATCCCATCAATCAATCAATTCGTGAATCAAAGATATAAGATCTTAACATTTAAATTATGTTAATCAATGAATGCGGTGACATAACTTTTCACGAATTTAATCAAGGAACTCTAACATCTCCGAAGGAGTCACCCAGACAACCAACGACTTTTCCCGTTCAAACCACAAAGATTCTCAAACACCATCGTTCATATGTACATTAAAAACTAGGGCTAGAGGAACGCAATTCGACCAAGCCTACATTTCTGAAGTTGTCTCAAATAAATCAAATGATGCAATTTCGGACCACTCAACGAAATCCATCAATATCGGGTTCCAGACCTCTCAACGGAACCAAGACACCAAAAAGGGTTTCCGGATCATCACTCAACGAAATCCAAACTGGGATACGATTCCGGACCATCACTCAACGGAATCCAAACCAAGATACGATTCCGGACCATCACTCAACGGAATCACGAAGTATAAGGGATTCTGGACCATCTCTCAACGGAATCAACACTAGGATACGATTCAGGACCATCACTCAACGGAATCGCGGAGTGGAATGTATAACACCAATCAATGACACAAAGACATGGACCGAGTTACCCAAGTTACAAAGGCTCAAAGAAACGAGAAATGAAATAATGACACGAGGGTGAAACATGTTTCAAGCAACAAACCCCATGACAATGGGTTAGCGGTCCACTACTAGCCCTCACACTTCATCACATCCATCCAATCATACAATACAACCCATATTTCCAATGCACAAGTCAAATCATACTTAATGAACATAGATCGATGTCCAGAAACAAAAATAACAGTTCAATAGAATTCCCATTTCATACACATAGATCTATGGCATAAATATATAGAATTCACATTTATAACCCAAATCATATTCATAAATGATATTAATATAAGAAATCAAGGTAATAACTATATCCCATTTATTTAAATCATTCTCTAACCAAAGTAGACTCACTAAACTTCATTTCATCTTCCGTAGTACTAATTTTAGTGATTAGGACGTTTCATGACATATTTACCAAAAGTAAACTCTCAATCAACAGTAGGTCCACAAACTTACATAATTTGATACGGAAGATCCGCACCTCGGATTTCCGATCCGTAACTTCCTAAAGTCCACATTATGCTCAAATAACAACATACCAAAATCTCATCTTGATCCGACGGTCAGATCTCTGTCAATTCCAAATTCAAGTGTAGGTTGACATTTAATTTTACAAACTTAGAAATCCAATTAGAGAAGATCTGTACATCGGATTCCTGATCCGTAAGTTTCTATGATCCTCAAATATTATGTTTTAACACGCATCAAGGTTTGGTGATGATCCAACGGTCGGATCATCGATTCATATTTTGACCCAAAAAGGTAACGAAATGAACTAAGTCCAAACCATCAAATTATGTCATACGGATATCAATTATGAAATCAAAGCATCTATTTGAACTTAAAAGAACATCTTCGGCCCACTGGCCAGGCCGCCGCAGCAAGCGCCGCCGCGGGTGGCGGTCGGCCGCCACGACTCACCGGATAATTCAACTATTTTCAAAAATTCTGAAATTTTACAGGAAAGTACATCTCAATGAGGGGAGCAATTTTCATACCTGGGCCGAAGTTCAATTCGGCCTAGAAACGCCTGAAATCGCCCAAGAACCGCTTGAACCCTAGAATTGGGTGTGCTTCAATTCGACCTTTAAACTTGTTGCAACGCCTCCACCACTGCTTGCGCTTTGTTCCTGAGTTCTAGGGAAGTGTTCTAGTAGTGGTGGTTGAACAAAAACGTTTCAGGTTTGGTGGAATTTCACCCAACGCCGTCGCACCCAACCGGTGTTGTTCTTCATGATTTCAAACTCAATTCCTTCGGATTTGAGGTGGAAATGACAAGGAGAGGGTCGTAGAGTCCATCCCACAAGGTAATTTGACTTCAATCGTCGGAATTTAGCTTGTGAAACCCACGAATTTCATGATTTCCGCCGGGTCCGAATAGAAAACGGGTCAAGATGATGACCCGGTTTCTTCTCTCTCCTTCTCTCTCTTCCCTCCTTTCCCTCCTTTCTTCCCTTCCTCATTGGCCACCTTCTCCTCTTTTTTTTTTTGATTAGTCGAGCCCTCCCCTTGCTCCCTCCAGAAACTCCTCCCCTTCTCTTCCGCACCTCCCCCCTTTTCTTTCCTCCCGCTCGTTGCCATTTAGCAGTTTTCATTTGTTTTCCTAATTTTTTTTTTTTTTTTTTTTTTTTTTTTTTTTTTCTTCTTCTTTAACTGCCCTTTGGCAGCTCAAATTTCATTTCTATTTTTTTTTTCTCCTCAACCACTCACATGGTTTTCTTTTTCACATTACACGATCGAGGTGCTTTAAAAAAAACATACGTCATAAATATAAAGTGTGAAAATTAATAATACGAAAATACGTAATTTTAAATAGTGAAATCTGGGGACGGGATTTCACATAACCGGTTAAGGCCAACCCTAACCGGTCCATCCAGTCGTGACATCCACGGTAACTCGGTTTTGTTTCCCTTCCTCTCTGTTTATCAGAAAGCATTCAAACCAGAAACATGTAGGGCGCGTTTACGTATCCGTAATCGGAATGAGAATGTGGAATTGAATTCCGATTACGGAGTACTCTGGTGTTTATTAAATATGGAGGAATCAAAAAAGCAGTGGGGCCCACACAAATTTTGGAATTCAATTCCTTGTATTGGTGGAATTGGATTCCCCAGATATAGGTGGTAATCCAATTCCTAATTGTTTGGGCAATCAGAATGACACTTTTGTTCCCTTTATGCCCTTACTTACTTTTTTTATTTCCAAGACTATCCTTTATAAACCCATTAAAGTATATAAAATATTTGATTTGGGACAATGGCGTTTTAGTAATCATACTGGTTTATATTCCGATTTTGCTGAATTAGTAAACAGCTTTATGAAATTCTATTCCGATTCTAGAACATTTAAGTAAACAGTTTCAACAGGAATCCGAATCTGACTTCTCCTCATTCCAACTCCTCCTCAATTCAATTCTTCCTATTTTTATTACCGTCACGTAAACTAGCCATCAAAGTTTTCAAGTCATTTTCATTAGTTTTCCTTTTAATTTTTTAGGTTCATTAATCTAATTGTTTTGCTAATAGGATAAATAAATCCTTATCAGAATGGCTGTCCTACATCATGATATTGTCAAAATTATTTAGCTATGTTAAGCGTCTAATACACCAGTGCATTGTAGAACTTTTGAAAAAGACATCTTTTTGAACTTAAAAATATTGAATATTGCAGCTGCCTTATGGTATTTAGAGAAAATGATAATAAATCTTGTTTGAATTAAAGATAAAATTTTAGCGATGGTCCCTTAACTTTAACCAAATTGGAGCAATGGTCTCTCAACTAAAAATCCATGACCATTAGTCCTTAACTTATCAAAACGTGCAGTTATGGTCATTTTCGTTAACTCCGTTAAAATTTATGTCAAAATAAGTCACTTGCCAAACACACGAGACAGAATCAAGGGGAAAATGTTGTACTTTTATGCGCAAACGGAAGCGAATTCTAACAAAGTACCAAATATCAATGTCGTAGGCGAAAACTAAAACAAACAATCTCAACCTAACATAAGAGATTTACGTGGTTCGGTATAAAGCCTACGTCCACGGGCAAAGCACTGCGAGGAATTTCACTAAACAAGCGGAGATTACAAAAGAGTGTTTAAACTCCCACAACCCAAATCCCACAAATTACATACCCTAAACCAAACGAGTAGAGAACCCAAAACTAATGGAGAAGATTCTCCCAAATTACTCTCTTACTCACAAATTGACTCTCACCAAATTGCCACACACAATACACTAACCCTAAGGTCCTATTTATAGTGCAAGGACTTAGGTTACAATAAGAATCCTAATAGGAAGTAAATCCAAATCCTAATCAAATAGGTAATTAACAAAACCTCTCCACCTAGGAAACCAACTAAGAAGTCAAAATCCAAACCCAAATAGGACACCAAAACCAAATAGGTAACACAAACCTATTTCTTTGCATCATCCTAATTTTGAGCCTAAAACCCAACAATCTCCACTTCGGCGAGAAATTAACAAACTTCCAAATCAAATACAAACTTCAAATTTGGGATACCAAAATACAAATGCAAACGTGCACCAAATTATTTCGAAACTGATCTACACCTAGAGTTAAAAAATCCAAAAGTCTTGAAACTTGAAATTTCCTCCAACGCCTTCTCCAACAAATTCCAATACGGAAACTAACAAATACGAAACAAAATCCAAGCAAAAGCTTGAACATACGAACGAAAAGTGCGAATTGCACTCCACCCAAAGAGCTTGAGTACCAAGCTCCACCTCCTCACATAACCTTTAGAGGAGTTCAGAAGAACGATCTTCTGCAATGTTTGCATCAACACTGGCAAAAGACTTATCAAACGGCTTCTTTTTGCCCTTGAGTTTAGGGCAATCTACTTTCCAATGACCCTCCTTATAACAATAGTTACACGTGTTCTTTCCAAGTTTGCCCCTTTCCTTATTCCTTCCTTGAACCACCAAAGCTCCATCTTGTGTGTCAGACACTTTATTCTTTAGCTCTTTAGAATTCAAAGCGGCTTTAACATCTTCCAAACTAAGACTTTATCTACCAAATAGCATGGTATCGACAAAGTGTTCATACGAAGGAGATAAAGAACACAACAAAGTTATCGCATAATCCTCATCACTAATTTGGTCGTCCACACTTTTCAAATCCATCATAAGTTTATTGAATTCATCAACATGCTTATGAATTGACGTACCTTCATCCATACGAAGAGTATGCAAACTTTTCTTCAAATACAACCGTTTAGCAAGGGATTTGGTCATATACAAACTCTCCAATTTTAGCCACAACTCCGGTGCAGATTTGATGCTACCAACTTCTCGCAAGACTTCATTCTATAAAGTCAGCAAGATTGCTCCAAGTGCTCGCTCCATAAAGTCTTCTTTTTCTTCATCAGTCCACGAATTCGGCAAAGCCTTCACACCCTTTAACGTTTTCAAAAGCCCTTGTTGAGCTAACAAAGCACGCATCTTCAATTGCCAAATACCAAAGTCATTGCTGTCAAACTTTTCAATATCAACTTTCACCGATGACACATAAGGCTTCATAGTGACTGCCAAGCAAAGCCCAAGCCGAAACCTGGGCTCCGATACCACTTGTTGTACTTTTATGCGCAAACGGAAGCGAATTCTAACAAAGTACCAAATATCAATGTCGTAGGCGAAAGCTAAAACAAACAATCTCAACCTAACACAAGAGATTTACATGGTTCGGCATAAAGCCTACGTCCACGGGCAAAGCACTGCGAGGAATTTCACTAAACAAACGGAGATTACAAAAGAGTGTTTAAACTCCCACAACCCAAATCCCACAAATTACAAACCCTAAACCAAACGAATAGAGAACCTTAAACTAATGGAGAAGATTCTCCCAAATTGCTCTCTTACTCACAAATTGACTCTCACCAAATTGCCACAGAAAAGAGCCACACACAATACACTAACCCTAAGGTCCTATTTATAGTGCATAGGACTTAGGTTACAATAAGAATCCTAATAGGAAGTAAATCCAAATCCTAATCAAATATGTAATTAACAAAACCTTTCCACCAAGGAAATCAACTAAGAAGTCAAAATCCAAACCCAAATAGGACACCAAAACCAAATAGGTAACACAAACCTATTTCTTTGCATCATCCTAATTTTGAGCCTAAAACCCAACAGAAAAATGGGAAACTAAATAAAAATATTGTACAAAATGGTCCCTCAACTTAACCCAATTGACGAAATGATTCTTCTAACATGACTTGTTTTGATGGACGTTCCGACGGAGTTAACGAAAAATACCATAAATGCGCTTTGAGAAGTTAAATGAACTAATAATTATGAATTTTAAGTTAATGAATCATTGTTCGAATTAGGATGTACACCTTCATTATTCACATTGCAATCGTACTTTACGCTACAATAACCCACTCAGTCAGTTTCGACGGCCTACGACGAGAAAGAAACCAGTTTACTTTTCACTTATAACGCGACGCGCCTCCCTGCTTACTTGTAACGCGACGCGCCTCCTCACTCGTATAAATGCCTATTGCCTTGTCCCGATTGTGACATCGGTGCAACAACAACGAACGAGCCCCTCTCGTTCTCTGCAAATTCAAACCCTTCTCCGTCTTAAAACTCACTCAGAACCTCCGCCAACTACGCCGGTTACTTCCTCCTTATCACATTTGCTGCGCCTGTTAAAGTATCGCATTTGTTGAGCTCTCGACACCTTGTTGAGAGTTGTCCCACATTGGTGAGGGACAAGATTTGCTATGTGCTTATATGGTCTTGGGCTACTCCTCATATTGCCAATTGGTTTTATGGTGGAACCTCAATTTCATCATGGTATCAGAGCAAGGTTGTCCACGTGTGAAGCCCAACGGCCACACGCGCTCCACGTCACCCAGTTGTTGTCCACGTGTAGGCTTGAAAATCCGCCACACGTGCGGGGGCGTGTTGAGAGTTGTCCCACATTGGTGAGGGACAAGGTTTGTTATGTGCTTATATGGTCTTGGGCTACTCCCCATATTGCCAATTGGTTTTATGGTGGAACCTCAATTTCATCATGGTATCAGAGCAAGGTTGTCCACGTGTGAAGTCCAATGGCCACACGCGCTCCACGTCACCCAGTTGTTGTCCACGTGTAGGCTTGAAAATCCGCCACACGTGCGGGGGCGTGTTGAGAGTTGTCCCACATTGGTGAGGGACAAGATTTGCTATGTGCTTATATGGTCTTGGGCTACTCCTCATATTGCCAATTGGTTTTATGGTGGAACCTCAATTTCATCACACCTGACAAAAGGGCGGGTGGTCAGGTTACCTGCAAGAAACTATAATCCAAAAAATGATGGTCCAAGGATCCCTTTCTTTATTAATTAGCAGAAGCAGCAGATGGTTTGTAGCAATTTAAATCTTGTTAGAAAGATTGATATGTTCCCGTCCGGTGACCTGGTTTTCACAGATGATGAAATGTAAAAGTATTCAGAAATAAAAAGATGAATTTGTTTACTTTTATCTTTGTGTAAATATTTAATTAGTATTAGACAGGTTTTATATGTTTTAATTTTTCATGAAATTAAGTGTGCAAGCTCTTCTCATATTTTTTTTTTTATGTTCTATTGTATTTATTTATTTATATACTTTTATATATCACTGAAATTGAGGGAAGTGACAATCTAACATAACCTCAAACGAGAATCGAATACAGAACCAAGTCATTGACGTCGCGTAAGATATAATCAACAAGGTGTGTCACAAAAATCAAGTTTACATCGACACAGAAATACAAGCATAACTATAATCATACAAAAGAAAAACAAACAGGCAAAATACAAAAGGGAAAGAGAGGGGATTGTCACTCTATATCGGAAAAACGGGTGTAGTCGGAAATTTTCCACCTTGCATGTATCTCTGACTTGACCTAAGAGATAGCTTGGTAGCTGCAACTACCACACTACCACCACCTCTACGACTACCAGATACCGAGGGAGGGGAGCTAGAACCGCCTTCAAAATCAACATCCGCATCATCACAAGACCAAGCACTTGCCATTCTCAAAACATGATGATGTGGGGTAAGCAAGGTTCTAAAAGACGCTAAACGCTAGGCGTTAGTTAAACGGCGGGCAGGGACCTAGTCTGGGCGGATGGGCTTTAGAACAGTGAGATAAGAATGCACTTATGATGCACGGATACTTCACTTTGATCGAGTATTCCGTATCCGATATTGTCAGATACTCGTCTGATACATATTATGGTTAAGTTTGACTTGATGGATACACGTATTCCACATTTGAGATACACGAATCATGCTTTTAGGATACTTTTACACTTTCAAATAAAAAATTAAAAGAAAAAAAATTTAATAAGAGATGGAACTTTATTTGAAATCTAATGAATGTGAAGAACTAATCTCTAATTGAAACTTTGAATAAAACTCTCACACTTCTTCGATATATATCAAGGGAATTAGATTTCCAACTTTTATTCTCTAACAAATCAAATGAATTTGAATTTGGATGATGAATTCGAATTCTTGTGTTCTCAAAATATGTTTCAAATTATATATTTTTATTTTTGTACATCATTATATTATTTTTATTGCCGTATCTATCGCGTAACGTATCATATATTTTAGAGATTTTTCGTATCGTCGTGTTATATCGTATCATATTGCCGTATCTGTATCTTCGTAGGAATGCACATAATCCTCAAACTCACCACCCGTTCCACCGCCATCGCTACCACCCTCCTTCCCATCGTAAGCCCCGGGAGACACCACTGCGTCAGGCAGCGCCGCCTCACCCTCCAAGTACCTCACCACTTGCCTCATTGTGGGCCTTGCCCTGGGGGAATTATTTGAACACATCAGCCCTAGCTTCAGCACCACCACAGCCTCCAGATCATCAAACTCACCCCCCAATCTGTGGTCCACAACTTCAAGAATTAAACCGGCCATCCACTTCTCCCAAACCCAATCAACCAAAATCAGCTCCTCCGGCTGGGCCTTTGGCTCAATGGGTCTCCTCCCACACACCAACTCCAGCAGGAGAGCACCAAGAGCAAACACATCCGAGCTCGGAGTCGGTTTTCCGGTCCGAGTCAACTCCGGAGCGAGGTAACCCAGTGTCCCAACAACCCTAGTTGTTGTAGGGTTTGCTCCATGCTCATACAATTTAGCAAGACCGAAATCTCCAAGCCATCCATTCATCTCAGAATCCAAAAGCACGTTTCCTGCTTTTATGTCCCTATGAATCACAGTCTGCTCCCAATCTTCGTGCAAATACAATAAGCCAGAAGCTACATTTTGAGCTATCTTGAACCTCTGTTCCCAGCTCAAAATTGCTTTTGGCTTCTCAAATAAATATTTATCCAAGCTCCCATTAGGCATAAAATCATACACAAGCAATAAATCTCCGCGCCGCCGACACCACCCCAACAACTGCACTAAATTCCTGTGCCTGAGACGGCCAATGGTGGCGATTTCCGACACGAATTCCTGCAGACCCTGCCTCGACTCGTTCGAAATTCGCTTAACGGCCACTTGGGTTTCTGAATTCGGCAATGTCCCTTTGTAAACCTTACCAAATCCACCAAACCCGATCACCTCTTTATCCCTGAACCCTCTGGTGGCCTGCTTCAGGTCGTTGTACCTGAATCTATGAGGCCCAATGTCGAGCTCCCACGGCTCGATCACCTCGGCGTTCTTGACCCTGTGACCAACGTAGAAGCCCAATCCGGCGGCCAAGATAAAGAAAACAAGAACAGAAAGAGAAACGCCAACGATCAACGCTGATGAATGCTTCTTTTTCCGGCCGGGAAGTTTAGGCAGAGCTTCTAAATCCAGAGATTTGGCTTCTCCGTTCATCTTAAAGCTCCAACCGGAGACGTAGTGGGAGCTGGCGAGCATCCCGGTCGAAGCAGAGAACCCAACGTACATAAAATCTTCCAAAATTGGTGAAAGATCGACATCGAATGTTAAAATCGGGGATCTGGGTTTGATCGAATCGGGTGAAAGCATGACAGTGACTTGATTTTTCACCGAATCGTAATCGACCCAGGCCTGGATCGGCAGCCCACTCTTGAGATTGAGGTTCTCTTTCGTCGAATTTCCACCGCTGAAAAACCCGGCCGGGGTCGATTTGTTGGAAGCCAGGGTGTTGATATCGATTCCGACATGGTTGTCGTTGATGTCCCCGAATCCGAAGTCCTGGACTGTGTCGAATTCGACGGCAAAGATGTGGTTGGAGAAGTTGCCGACGACGGTGGCGTTGAGGATGCCGAGGTACTGGCTGGGGAGGGATCCCGGGAGCGATTTCGACGGCGAGATTATGAAGGCAAGGCCGTGGCCGCCGAGCTTTGGGTACTCCGGGACGATGGTGAAGACGAAGGAGGTGGAGAAGGAAAAGGCTTTGCCGTCGGTAGAGTTTTTGAATCGGACTAGGGCGGAGTAGAAGGCGTGGCCGAGGACTTTGAGAGTGTCGTTTGTGAGCTTTAGCATGCCGTTGGGCTCGATTGATGCGACGCCGTTTAAGCTCATGTTGCTGCTGTTGGAGACGCCATTGAAGCCGTTGAAGTTGAGCTCTTGGTCGAGCTGGGTTTTTGCTGGGTTTGGGAGGAAGAGGAGGAAAACCCAGCAAAGTACGAGTCTTTGGAATCCCATAGGAAGTAGAGGTCGATTCTTTGCTGGGTCTTTATCAGGCAGATGGCAATGGAATTCAGTACCAAATATAACTAAAATTTCACCTTTAATTTTAAAAATTTCATATATTAAAAAAAAAAAAAAAAAAAAAAAATCTCTCAAAAAAAACAAAAAAAACTTCAAAAGACTTTTAAATGCCTTCAACTTATGTGAGCTTCAGGAATGTTTTCTCTCCGTACCCTGTAAATTAGTAATTGTAAAATTTACATATGCTGATGGGAATTTTTCTATCCTTTCTTTTTATTTTTTTTATGCTTTTTTTACTTTCAGATTTTTTGATCTTGATTATTTCCACATTTCCCATTCCAATAAGTAGAAAGAACAGTTTTTCGTTTTGTTCGTGACGCATTTTTAAAGGCACATGTGGGCGGGAAAAGATTTTTCAATGTTCCTGTCACACGAGACGGTACATCATGTGTCTTTATGTAAATGGTTGAATATGTGTGTTAAAAGATTAATAACTTAAAAATTAAAAATTTTCACCACTTAAATAAAAACACGTGGTGTACCATTCGTATTTCCATCACAACTAAAAATTTTCTGTGGGCGGGTCATTGGGTTTGTGCCAGTAGAGGACTGAGATTGAATTTCTGGTGGAGCACCCAATGGTGAGCTGCCACCTCACCTCATCTATCGTAGAAAATGGTTTGAGTTGAATTAATTGACTCGAGTCAAATTGAATCTGGATCCTCGCCAGATCATTTTTGTAAGAATTCCGAAGATTCGTAAATCGTATCCGTTCATCGTACATCGCGCAATTAGAAATTATTTTAAATATTTTTATTTAAAATTAAACACAAATAGTATCTAACAAAAACTGACCGTACGATATACGATAAACAAACATGATTCACGAATTTTTAGGATTCTCACTGTGACGACTCGTCCCTAATTTTCTATGTCATTTCCTTCCCGAATATGTAAAATGATGATTATACCCTTGTTGGCAAAGTGGAACCTGACGTAGACTTTGTTATTCAGCTTTTAATTTAATGGTTCATTACTATTCATCCAAAGAAAAATCAGATGGATTACCATTCTGTTTGGACCCAAATTTACACCATCGGCCCGTGTAATCGAGGCCGTTGAGTGAGCATAATTCTCAACTGTAGAATGGAAAAGTGGAGATAATTTTTGTTTGAGATTAAAGGATAATATTATGGTTTTTATCGTAATATTTATCTTTTAAAGCGAATTATCTTAACATCTTCTTCGACCAGATAAATAAGATGTGAATTATATCTCAAACAAAAAGTACAGTTTGAATTGGTTAGGATGTCTTTGGTCAGGTTGCATGCATGCGTGGGTTAATGCGACAATAGAGTGATAGGCCTAGCTTTTGGAGATGTGATAAGCAGGGACGAAGCCAGAAATTTCTTCTAGTGGGGGCAACCGAAAACAACAAATAAAACCTTATTATAGTATGGTTATACTCAATATGATATTAAGGATGGTTTCAAATGATGATGTATCACAATTCCAATGTTACAAAAATTTCAATATAGTAGTGGAAAGTGGCAAAGTGATAAGAAAAATATAAATACATGATAGGCGAGAGAGGGTTTTTTCGGTTTGAATGACAGAACAAGAGCACTATTGCTCATATAATATTTGATATGGTGTATAAGTAGAATGAATGTATGTTGGATATTAGATACATATATTTTATTCAAAGATAACCCGTGTATATTATATAATTGTACTATGTAACTAAACAAACGAATTACTTGAGTGGGGGCATCTGCCCCCACTGAGCCTTCATTGGCTCCGTCCGTGGTGATAAGCCTAGGTTTTATCTGAAAAGATCATAAAGGACAAAGGGTTTTGATCTCTTAAAAGTGATCAGGTTGTGTTGCAAATGAAATGCAATGCATGCACGGTTGTACTTGGACCAACATGGTGGAGAAAGAGAAGTTTCAGTTGGAACAGGATGCATTCATTTGGTAAGATCAGGCATGTGGAAAAGGAAAATTAGGAGATAACCTTTATCATATCTTAGAGATATTGGACGGCCAAGGTGATTGGACACCAGTTATGAAATGATATTTGACAGAGTTAGAGTTGCAATTGAACTCTACAAAATTATTATCTGGCAAGCAGAAGACAAAATGCTATAAATACAAGACGCTAAGCGACGGAGCAAGGACCTCCAACTCAACACACAAATCTGCCCTGCGCAAACCCTCTCAACCTTGAGATTTTTTTTATTTTCTTTTTCGCCAACACATCTTCAGTTTGGATAAACAGCACTGTTGCCGTAGAATCAGCCGACCGCGGAGCACCTTCAGTTTGGATAAATAGCATTGCGTCGGGGCCGACTGGTTATCTATCCAAGTCTCTGCCGAGAAGGATTTTCGAATCCTTATTGGCAGGGGTCATCTCATTAGCCTACTCGGCGAAGTGAGGTGTTACAGATTACTACATTCGGCACATTGAAAGCCGAATCTGATATTGAACTTCGCAGGACTAGTAGCCTTGTCTTCAGGCTCTAGAATCCAAAGGCCGAGGCGTGTTCCTTCCTCGGCCGCAGTCACAAGATCGAGAAGTCAGCCGCGCACACAACGCAACATCCACATTTTACTCACCGGCCGAGCTCGGCCGTCGAGTTGGCACGCCCCGCATTCAACCGAAGGACGTAGTTAGCTCATAGATTATTCGGCCTGCGCGCCACGTAGGCTTGGTAGTTTTTAGGGTCAACACATTCATATGAAGAAAAATCAGATGAATTACCATTCATATGAAGAAAAACGGATGGGTTACTATTCATGCATAGAATTTTCACTATTCATTTGAGAAAATTTGTAAAGTGAATAGTGTTGCTACAATAATCTTTCCGACTTTAAAAATCAATCATTCTCACCCACCATACCTACTGATTACTCATTCTCCTTATTTTATTTTACTCATCAATCATTCTCATCAATCAGACATTTTCTCTCTCTCTCTCTCTCTCTCTCTCTCTCTCTCTCTCAGCTTCTCTTTCTCTCTTTGTCTCGCCGTGTCTCCCTCTTCCCTCTGCAACACAGACACCATCAAAACACTCATAGCATCCCTAGAAACATGAATCCAACCTTAGGTTTTTGAAAATTGGAGTCCAACCGCGATTCCTATATCCTCAATTGGAGCCGTGACTTTCCCAGCCAATTTCTCGTCTATTCTAGCCAAGGTGAGGTATCTAACGACCATATTTGTATTCTGCTCGTTGAGTAGATGAATTTTCATATATAGATCGTCGATTTTGGTTAAGAATTGACAATGTTATGGACGTCTAAAGTTTTCTATTTTTTCGATGAGTTCTCTAATTTTCTCGGGGACCAGCTACATTTTAGGCCATTTTTCGGCCATCTCCAGCAGCCATTGTGCTTCCAAATAGGTATAAACTTGTTCTACACTTTCCTAACTTCCTTTTGATATAGTATGGGCAAAATTTGGTTGAGAAATGAACCCGTTATGACCATTTGATATATCTTAATGTGACTTATTTTTAGCTACGTCTTATGGAACATGTTTTTAATCTCACTTTACTCCTTGTAACTAAAAAGTTGTCACTTTACTCATTAAAAATCAGAGTTCGCTTCACTTTGCCCTTTTGAACTCGATTTTGATCCCATTTACCCCCTGAAACTTGAAAGTCATCTCTATAAAAATCAAAATTCGCTCCACATTGCCTTAGATCTATTAATTTCTTATGTCGGTTTGATATGAGTGTGCCAGGCTAATCAATTTCTTTTTTATTTTCGGTTCGATTAGGTTTCAGTTCGGTTTCGGTTTTTTTTTTTTTTTTCAATAAATGAAAAAAAATTGAAATCTTAAATTTTAACATCTCCAACACAATCATAACATAAATATTCCAACTAGAATCAAAGACAATGAAAATAAACATTTAAAGTTCAACTAGAATTTAAAATAAAGGTTTTTTTTTTAATATTTTGGGTTTAAAGTTTAACTGTAAATAGATTTGTTTTTAGAAAAGTAGAATTTTCTACCATTTTCTTCACACCTCAACTCTTAACTATGAATAATATAAAGAGCTAGTATAGGTTGGTGGACATGAGCTAATTATTTTATCATGATAGTACATACAATGAGAGCATTATCATACTATAACCCACTTTGAACCAACGAGGGTCATATATCGATTATGCTCTCTTTGTATGTATTATCGATCATTTAGTAATGTAATTTACTATTTAGTTGGCAGAAGTAATATCAAAAGGGAAAACACTTGATCAAAACCAATACATGATCACTGCATATAACAATAAGCAATGAAGTACTGAATAAGCATACAAATACTTGAAGTAAGAAGCCAGATTAAACAAGAATAAGGAACTAACAGTACCGTGTCAGGAGTTATCACCATTTTGGTATCATTATTTTAGGTCCTACTTTTTTATATGACTTATTCCTTGTAGTCATAGGAAAAGTAGCAGTTGCATTTGGTACATTTCTGATTTTGGCAACACATTAGGCTAACAAATTGGGTTTAAAAAAATAATACCCAAAACAAATAATTAAATAAATAAAATTAAAAAAAATACTAATTTAATTACTTCGGTTCGGTTCGGTTTTTTCGGTTTTGGTTTGGTTTGGTTTTCGGTTTTTTTCGGTTTTCAGTTTTTTGAACCCACCCCTAATGTTAATGCATAATAGAGATTTATAATCAAATTTATAGGACTTATGGCATTGTTTTATTAGGTGTTGGGTCCCACATATGTTTTTGGAGGCGACATATAAGTTTCAGGGAGAAGAGATAGTTCACAATGCAAGGTGAAAAGAATTTTAAGTTAGGGAGTAAAATAGTAATTTTTGAGTTACATAGGGCAAAATGAGATCAAAATAAAGTTTTAGGGGACATAGCAAAAATAAGCCTCTTAATATTAACAATGCTCAAAGCCTTGCAGCTGTACAACCAGTAACAGCAATACAAATAGTATAACTAGTATCTGGTAGGCTGCTACAAATCCATTTGGAACGCTCCCACCAGCGCCTCAGATGTCAATTGGTTGCGGTGGAACAATTCCATATGGAATTTCGAGCATGCTTGCTGTTAGATTTGGCATTCATGTCGTGTTTTATGTGTTTATGTAGTTTTCGTGTTATACTTGATATCTTAATGGGTTATATCGAGTAACACCTATTAAAATAAACAGGTAAAATGACCCGACCGACCTAAACTCGTCCCGTTAATATTAACGGGTAATATGACCGACTCGTTATCCGTTATAAAAAATATATTTGAAACCAACAGATAATCAAATGAAAAACATAATACTAAATTAGTATATACATACCACATTATCACATAAATATTACTTCAAAACATAAAAACACATTTGTCTTTCAAGTATCACATATATATTAATTAATGTAGAAATGTGAAAAATATTAAAAAAAATATATAAATGCCCGTAATGACAAGTTTTAGAACTTTCGTGAAGGGCTCAACTTCGAAATTGCCACTATAATCACATAAACTATAGATTGAAATTTAACCGTTAATTGTCGTTCACATTTACGCTTGATTATTCTCACCAAATTTTATTTTTTCAGATTTTCTATTTGAAAACATGATCTTTTAGAGGATGTAGGAAGATGCGATTCAGATTGTTGATATGACGTTTAGAGTTTTACCATTAGTGAAAATATTGATTGAAAGTATATAAAGTCTCTAGAAACTATGACACACCCCGACCCAGAAAGTCCAACTTGGACACCGAATCGAGTTGTGTTGGCCGATACCTGGAGGGTGACGAAGCCAAAAAGTGTAGTGTAGTGGAAAAAGAATGTGAATAAATTTAAAGCTAAAAGTGCCTAAACAAAAGAGTGCGTGGGCGAGCGGGATTGCACCCATTTCACACGTGATGGTAGAGCATAAGAACAATACATTAATTAGGGTGAAGGTTATACCACTAAAGATAACCATCTCCTGAGATTTTCCAGAACCCTCGTTTACACGTAAGCACAACTACTAAACCTGGAGGGGCGAAAAACAAAGTTGTGTGGGTCAGCAAAACAATACTTATAAGAAAACCTTTATTTTCGAATATACTAATCCCTCGCCGTAAAACAAGTATAGTTTCCTGGAAACATACTACGTAGGTATGTAAACAATATTACAACAGTAGTATAATCGGAAATATGCCAAGTCATGATATATTAAATGCCACAGTAATATAATCATGTGATAATCAAGTATAATCAATTGCTCATCAATCTGTGCTAGCACATGAGTCAGAATTGCCTAAGGTAATTCTACTCGACAGGACTGGGTGTAATCAATACGCTCTAGTACTATGATCACGTGAAAAATGGTGCAGAAGCATGGTCACATACAAGTCGGATTGCCTAATGCAATCTACCCGACATGACTGGCACCTAACTTGGATCCAAGGCGAGCGAATGGTGCGGATGTGAACATACACATGAAGGACTGACCCTGGCCCTGGGCGGAGTACTAACACCGGGGTGCAGCAAGATGAGCATGTACAAATATGTATGAATGTTATGATAGTAATATCTCAACCATATAACAGCATTTATCACAATTTATATCACAATAAAGATACTTGCCAATATAAGCGTAAAATGAAGTAAATACGCATTCATGGAAACTATAATTATATATAGGTATAAAAACAAACTGCCCACTCACCTGGAGTCCGCACTACAACTCCCTAGCACGAATATCAAGATGTCACGAACAAACGTCGCCTAGAACAAATATCAAATCACAACTCAGGATTCTTATTGACAGAATGAGCAACTGACATAAAACACATCCCTAAGGACGTTCTAGAATGATTTGAAACCCATTGACTAAAAGTCAACCGTCGGTCAAAGGTCGACAGTAGGGATCCATAACTCTACGTAATTCAATCCGGAAGATCCGTATCTCGAACAACATCCTAAAGTTTCGAAACAATCCAACGGTCGGATCTCCACCAATTGCAAATTCAAGTGAAGGTCGACATCCTAAAGTTTCCAAAGATGCACAAAGATGCACAATAAGCTTCTAGAACAACATCCTAAAGTTTCGAAACAATCCAACGGTCGGATCTCCACCAATTGCAAATTCAAGTGAAGGTCGACACTTTATTTTATGAACTAACAATTCCAATTCGGGAAGATCTGAATGTCAGATTCCCGATCTGTTAGTTCCTAATATCCTTAAATATTACGTAATATAAGGTACTAAGGTTTGGTGACGATCCAACGGTCGGATCATCAATTCATGCAAAGACCTGTGGGGCCAACTAGGTGGTCAACTACAAAACTACATTAAAACATTGTAATTTCACTAAACGAATGACAAATATGGAATCAGGGCATCCAAATTGGCCTAAGAAGGTTAAATAGTGTCTCAGCCCATGAGCCGGAAAATTTCACTATTTCTAAAAATTCTCAAATTTCACAAAAATGAAGATCTCAATGAGAGGAACAACTTTCATACCTGCCACGAAGTCCAAAAGTGGACGGAAGATGGTCAATTTTGCCCACAAAGCCAGCTGGTGCCTAAAGCTTCCCGGCGTCGATTCGTCGTCCACGGTGGTCCAATGGGGTCAAGGCTGGTTGAGTTTTGCTCCTGGGATGATGGGCTACAAAGCCCAAGTGGTGTCATTGGCCATCGCTTTGCCGATTCGCCGGAAAATTGAAAAGGGTGGCCGGAGCACCATTGATTTTCGTTGACTTTCGTGGCCTCCAATCGCCACATACAGTGGTTAATCAAGGTGGTTCTTGGGTGGATTTTGTAGAAGGGAATGAGAGCTTCAAGATGGTGGTGGTGGCATCCAAAAACTCCACCGGAGTTGGCCGGAATTGGCCTTGGAAGATGGGTGGTCGCGGAGGTGGTTTTGGGTTGCACGGGGAGCTTTCACCCTTTTTTTTTTTTTTTTTTTTTTTTTTTTTTTTGGTCTTTTTCTTCTTTTCTGATTTCTGATTGGTCCTCCTTTCTTTTAAATGATTGGTCCCTTGTCCTTGTAGCTGATTGGTCCCTTTAATTGTGCCTAAAATCTGATTGGGTGCCATTTGAAAAGAAACAATTTGATTGGTGACCATTCCCACAAAATGGGAGTTCAATTTATTTAACAAACTTTAAATAACCAACTTCAAACGTCCGTAACTATACCATTATAATTCGGACTCGCAAACGGCTTTCGCCTATGCGCTCGTAGTGACAAGTACTACACCATTATAATGTGTCCTACGTCTTTCTAACCGATGGTCAACGGAAGTCAAAGTCCTTGCCTCTAGGGTATTTTCGTAAATTCACGCTTTTAAAATTAATAAAAACGTAAAATTAGGGACGGGTTGTCACAAACTATATAACATCGACTCATTTTTAATTAACCGTAAATATCCGAACGTGATATCAATGATCCGAACTGTTCATTTTTCTACCTTTGCTAAAAGATAATTGTGGAGCCAGAAATAATCAAGAAAATTATGGAGGTGACATGTGGACTTTTGGGTTAAAATGACAAAATTATCCTCGAGGCACACTGAGATTCCTACGCGCATACAACGAACAATAATGACTCAGTCAAGGACGAGTAAAAAATGGTATTTATTCGAATCTCTCTCATCAATCCTCATCAAATCCTTATTCAAAAGGTAACTCTCAAAACCTCCTTTTTAATTTGGGATTAATTACCATGTTAATTGCAAGATATTATTTCACATAATATCTTGCAATTATTCTCCAATTACACCATATATGGCCGGTCACTATTCTCCAAATAGGGTTGGCCACTCTCCTATAAATATCCCTATTATCCCACTAAAAAGCTAAGCCATTTGCTACCCACAAATTCCAAAATACATTTTTTTTCTTCAGAATTCTAACTTTGGCATCGGAGAATCTGCTGCCAAAGCCTTCCCCATTCATCACGGGTGTGTGAGGCTTTAGGCCTTAATCTTAGGTGTTATTATTTTGCAGGTGCATTTTTGTCAAAGGAGAAGATGACGGAAAGTTGCATCTACCAAAAAAAAAAAAAAAAAAAAAAAAATTTGGTGGGAAGAATAAAACGTAAATGACAATCGACGGTTACAAATAAAAATCTAAGTTTTATGGATTATGGTGTTGAATTTCATAGTTGACCCCTTCACGAAAGTTACAAAGCTTGTTATTATGAGTGATAGTAGTTCTACAATAATTATTATTAATTTTGCACTCAAATAAAAAATACTATTCATGAGCGTATCTAAATCTAAACTATGATGTAACCACCGTTGCATGTGGAGGATGCAATCACGAATGTTTGCAATCTAACATACCTGTTTCAGCTAACAAATCAAGAACATACTTCCGTTGAGACAGAAAAATACCATGCTTGGATCGTGCAACCTCGATTCCATGAAAATACTTCAATTCACCCAATTCTTTCATCTCAAATTCAGTAGCTAGATATTTTTGAAGGTGTTGTATCTCTTTCTGGTCATCACCAGTCACTATCATGTCATCAACATAAATAATCAATGTAGTTAGCTTACCATTTTGTCGCTTTAGAAACAAAGTATGATCTGAATGACTCTGGACATACCGAAACTTCTTCATTGGACTTGTAAACCTCCCAAACCACGCTCTAGGAGATTGTTTCAAACCATACAAAGCCTTTTGCAACATGCATATAACACCTTTTCCAGGAGATGTTCTGATACCAGGTGGGATATCCCTATAAACTTCCTTCTTGAGATCACTATGAAGGAAAACATTTTTAACATCAAACTGCAACAGAGGTCAATCCTGGTTTGATGCTAAGGACAAAAGAACACGCACAATATTAAGTTTGGCAATAGGAACAAAAGTCTCCTAATAGTCCACCCCATAGGTTTGAGTATAACCCTTAGCAACTAATTTGGCTTTATACCGGTCCATAGAACCATCTGCTTTGTGCTTAATAGTGAACACTCATCTACATCCAACAACTTTCTTCCCGTTTGGTAAAGGAACCAAATCCCAAGTGGAATTCTTTTCCAAAGCTTCCATCTTAACTTTCATGGCATTAACCCACTTAGGGTCAGACAAAGCATCGTGTAATTTTGTTGGAATTGATACACTAGATAGCTGATATATGTAAGATGCATATGGTTTGGACAAACGATGAGTAGACATATAATTGTTGATATTTGACTTTGGCATGCATATTAGGCTCATATTGTACTTTAGATTTTCGACGATTAGCTCGTGGAGGCAACTGATAAGTAGAAGAATCATCAGAATTTACCTCATGTATGTCACCATCTTGTACCAAATCATAAATGGACGAAGTATCATCATGCAACTCATTAGACTTACCAGCAGCAAGATAACAAGTCATCAGAAGGTAATTCATCAGACATACTAACAGGCAACTCGTTGGGCATATCTGGTCTGTCATCAGTAAAAATAGTTTCGGGAATGACAATTGACCGATCACTATCTATAACCGACTGATCAGTATCACGCAACATAATAGGTTCTGTCCCTAACTCTGCCTATAATATATCATCCATACCATCTCTTCGAATCTGCACTTTACTCCCTCTCTCCCCTGAAATGGAGAGTCGGAATAAAGCTTCACAAAATATGAAACTTCCTTGTGGAAGGTGACATCCAGAGTAATATAAGTTTTCTGAGTCGGAGGATGATAACATTTATAGCCTTTTTGATTGTTAGCATACCCAATAAATACACATCGGAGAGAACATGCATCAAGTTTACTTCGCTAATGAGAGTATACATGCACATACGCAATACACCCAAACACCTTCGGAGGAAGTTTTGATACAGAAGCAAAAGAATCATGTTTTTGTAGCACATCAAGCGGTGTCTGAAAAATAAGAACCCTACTTGGAACACGATTTATCAAATACACAGCATCCAAAATAGCATGACCCCACAAGTGATTAGGAACACATTTATCCAACATCAAGGAGCGAACGACCTCCATTATTTGACGATTCTTCCGTTCAGACACACCATTTTGTTGGAGTGTAAACAGAGTAGTTGTCTGGTGAATAATACCCTGATCACGAAAAAAGCATGCCAAAGTGTGATTCACATAATCTCCTCCGTTATCAGACCTGAAGACCTTAACTTTGGTCTGAAACTGAGTAGACACCATTGCACAAAATTCTTGAAGAAGCAAAGGAACATCACTTTTATTCTTCATCAAGAACACCCAAGTTAATCGAGTACAATCATCAATAAAAGTAACAAACCAACAGAATCCATTAGAAGTAACATTCGCTGGACCCCACACATCAGAATGTATTAAATCAAATGGCAAAGTAGCTTTTAGAATCACTGATAGGAAAGGAAGCACGATGACTCTTAGCCATGACATATGTTTCACACTTGAACTCTAAATCACTACAAGTGCGAAACAAAGAAGGAAATAGATGCTTCAAATAACTGAATGATGGATGTCCCAATCGTCGATGCCACAACCAAATTTTATGTTTGTCATCAACTTTAGCACTTAAAACTTAATGATTATTTGAATCGGAAACAACAGTATCATCCATAGTCAAGATGTACAAACACCCTATTCTTTTACCACGACCAATTATCTTTTGAGTTTGAATGTCTTGAAAATAACAATACAGAGGGTAGAAGTGAGCAGAACAATATAAGGTATCAAATAGTTTTCCTTCCGACAAAAGATTGCATTTAACATTAGGAACAAGTAAAGTATGGACCAGGGATAAGGTCGGAGTAAGAGAGATAGTGACTTCACCCTTCATAGGGGAAGGTGCTTCATTTGCACTAGTAATATACGGATTATGAATATAGTCACATAACTCATCAAACACCCTAGGGTCACTAGTCACATGATCAGTGGCCCCAATGTCAATTATCCATATATTTGTTCCACCAAGATGCATAACAACACTATGATATTGAGCCATTAAACTAAATCATGAAACGCAACGGAATGAAAACAATTTACCAGAGCACTGTAGCACGGCACTGTTCACGAACACTATAGCACAACACTATTCACAAACACTGTACCATGGGACTATTCATTTTTTTTCTTCTTCTTATTTTACTTTTTTAACGAAGGAAATCATGACAAAGGTGGGCACAAAATTAAAGCGCACAGGTCACCAAAAGCGAACTGCTCTGATGCCATGTCAAACTAAACATGGTAAATACCAAAAATATATATGACAATATTTGGGAATTTCTTATATATTCATTAATCTCCAAAGTGGAGTATATATAGGAGTTACAATTGGTATTACATATGCACTTCGTCAATGTGAGACAACAAACTATATTTACACTTTAACTAATATATAACTCGCAATAGCAAAGGTGTTTGCAGCAGCTTCCAGAGGAGAAGAGAGAGGTTTCATTTGATGGTAGATCCATTGGTGATTGTAGAGGGTTTCAAAACTACAAGGTTCTTGATGATTGCAGAGGAAAAGGGAAGGAGAAAATGTGTTGAAGTGAGGGATTGATTTTGACACACGATTTATTACTAATGGTCAGGATGTTTTGATCATAGGGATCCGATATAATTTATCCGGAGAGGATTCTTATCTAATGGGAGAATTAGGAAGAGGATCCGGATCCTTTTCCTGAGGATGCTAGGGATCTTGTGATCATAAATCATTTTAAAATTTAAAATTTAAAATTAAATGTAAATAGTACCTAACGAAAACTGACTGCACGATATACGATGGACGGTCGCGATCACAGGATCTCTAGGATTCCTAAAAAAAGAATCCGGCCAGGATCCTTTTCCGAAAAATTAAGCTACAATCTCATATTAGTAAAGAAATCTTAGAAATGCGAGATAAATTAGAAGATAAAAAATTATTACAAAGTTTTTTAAGAAAACCAAACTATGCAAGGCCTTTTACTCAAAATCTGTTAAGATAAATATCAAATTCAATCGTGAAGATTAGCCCTCGTCAAAAGAATCAAAGAAAAAAGTAAAAACGTACCAGATCTTTCCTTTACCATGAGACAATGATTACTTAATAATTCAAACAGGTGCCTCGGTAATAGGTTGGGGAGTTTTCTATTAGCAAAGGATCCTCCAAAATCACAAGTTAACACAGAAGGACTCTGTGGATATGCTAGTGGAAAGTATAAGAGAGTTTTAATGAAACACTTTTGGTACTGTTTATTTTAATGAAAAATGACATTTTTAATTAGAAAAGTCACTCCATTATTTACTTACAACATCTTTTTGTCATTTTGATTAAAACTCAAAATTTTCAAACCTTCTTCATTAGTTTTCTTAAAGTTTAAAGAAAAATATAGTGGAATGACTAGTTTAGATTATGGAATTTTAGGGTGACAATCTCAAATAACATGGGTTTTATTGTTAAGGGTATTTATGTCAATTTGATTTGATTTTTGGCTATATTTGAAAGATAATATAAAAAGACATTTATGAATTTAGGAATTAAATTTTGACTATAAATGATAAAAACTTTTATGCTATTGTATTTCATAGTAAGTTTTTTTTAGTACCTTAACTTTAAAATCATCAAAATAATTTTTTTTAAGGAGTTACTCACGGGTTAATTGCGTGTAAACCCATCATTAACGGGTTCTTAAATAGTGGCCCGATAACGACCATTAATTATTGTGTTGACTTGAAATCCATTATTTTCATGTCATTATTGTGTTGTGTTAACAGATCGTGTAATAAATTATCAGGTCTACCTGCTGTAGACAAACCCGCTCCAGTGTGTGTTAAGAGTATCACATTTGTTGACCTCTCGACAGCTGACACAAAGGCGGGCGGTCAGGTTACCTGCTAGAAACTATAATCCTAAGAACGATGATCCAAGGTTCCCTTTCTTTATTAATTAGAAAAAGGAGCAGATAGTTTGTAGCAATTTAAATATTGTTAGAAAGATTGATATGTTCCCATCCAGTGACCTGGATTTCACAGATGATTGTTATGTAAAAGTATTCAGAAATGAAGAAATGAATTTGTACTGGTTTTATATGTTCCAATGTTTCATGACATTAAGCGTGCAAGCTCTTCTCATGTTTTTTATGTTCTATTTTTATTTATTTATATATTTTATACCACTGAAATTGGGCGAAGTTACAATCTGACACGGAACCTCAAAGTGAGAATCGAATATGGAATCTTGTCGTCGACGTCAAGTAAGATACAATCAATGATGTGAAGACTTGTATAAACACAATGAATTTCAAAGATGAAAGAGAAAGATATAAATGCAGGTCAAAGAAACATCATTTACCGGAATATATTTACAAGTTACAAGCCAACAAGGTGTGTCACAAAAATCTAAGTTTACATACATCAACACAGAAATAATAACACAACTATAATCATACAAAAGAAAAACAAACAAGCAAAATACAAAAAGGAAAAAGAGAGGATTGTCACTCCTACATAGAAAATACTTGAGCAGGAATTTTCCGTCCTGCCTCTATCTCTGACTTGATGTGAAAGATAGAGACAGGACGGATAAATCCCCTTTTACACGCTAGAATCCCCGCTAGCTTGGGTACCTGTCACTACCACATCTACGACTACCAGATACTAAGGGAGGTGAACCAGAACCGCCTGCAAAATCAACATCCGTATCATCACAAGACCAATCACTTGCCTTGACAAAACCTGATGACGTGGGATAAGAATGCACATAATCCTCAAACTCACCACCCTTCTTCCCATCATAAGCCCCGGGAGACGCCACTGCGCCCGGCAGCGCTGCCTCACCCTCCAAGTACCTCACCACCTGCCTCATTGTGGGCCTTGCCTTGGGGGTATTATTTGAGCACATCAACCCTAGCTTCAGCACCACCACAGCCTCCAGACCATCAAACTCATCCCCCAATCTGGGGTCCACAACTTCAAGAATTGCACCAGCCTTCCACTTCTCCCAAACCCAATCAACCAACATCAGCTCCTCCGGCAGGGCATTTCGTTCAATGGGTCTCCTCCCACACACCAGCTCCAGCAGGAGAGCACCAAGAGCAAACACATCCGAGCTCGGAGTCGGTTTTCCGGTCCGAGTAAACTCGGGAGCGAGGTAACCCAGTGTCCCAACAACCCTAGTTGTTGTAGGGTTTGCTCCATGCTCATACAATTTAGCAAGACCGAAATCTCCAAGCCTTCCATTCATCTCAGAATCCAAAAGCACGTTTGCTGCTTTTATGTCCCTATGAATCACAGTCTGCTCCCAACCTTCGTGCAAATACAATAAGCCAGAAGCTACATTTTGAGCTATCTTGAACCTCTGTTCCCAGCTCAAAATTGCTTTTGGCTTCTCAAATAAATATTTATCCAAGCTCCCATTAGGCATAAAATCATACACAAGCAACAAATCTCCACGCCAGCGACACCACCCCAACAACTGCACTAAATTCCTGTGCCTGAGACGGCCAATGGTAGCGATTTCCGAAACGAATTCCTGCAGACCCTGCCTCGACTCGTGCGAAATTCGCTTAACCGCCACTTGGGTTTCCGAATTCGGCAGTGTCCCTTTGTAAACCTTACCAAATCCACCAAACCCGATCACCTCTTTATCCCTGAACCCTCTGGTGGCCTGCTTCAGCTCATTGTATCTGAATCTATGAGGCCCAATGTCCAGCTCCCACGGCTCGATCACCTCGGCGTTCTTGATCCTGTGAACAATGTAGAAGCCCAATCCGGCGGCCAAGATAAAGAAAACAAGAACAGAAAGAGAAACGCCAAAGATCAACGCTGATGAATGCTTCTTTTTCGGGCCGGGAAGTTTAGGCAGAGCTTCTAAATCCAGAGATTTGGCATCTCCGTTCATCTTAAAGCTCCAACCGGAGACGTAGTGGGAGCTGGCGAGCAACCCGGTCGAAGCAGAGAACCCAACGTACATAAAATCTTTCAAAATTGGAGAAAGATCGACATCGAATGTTAAAATCGGGGATCTGGGTTTGATCGAATCGGGTGAAAGCATGACAGTGATTTGCTTTTTCACCGAATCGTAGTCGACCCAGGCCTGGATCGGCAGCCCACTCTTGAGCTTGAGGTTCTCCTTCGTCGAATTTCCACCGCTGAAAAACCCGGCTGGGGTCGATTTGTTGGAAGCCAGGCTGTCGATATCGATTCCGACATGGTTGTCGTTGATGTCCCGGAATTCGAAGTCCTGGACTGTGTCGAATTCGACGGCAAAGATGTGGTTGGAGAAGTTGCCGACGACGGTGGCGTTGAGGATGCCGAGGTACTGGCTGGGGAGGGATCCCGGGAGCGATTTCGACGGCGAGATTATGAAGGCAAGGCCGTGGCCGCCGAGCTTTGGGTACTCCGGGACGATGGTGAAGACGAAGGAGGTGGAGAAGGAAAAGGCTTTGCCGTCGGTGGAGTTTTTGAATCGGACTGGGGCGGAGTAGAAGGCGTGGCCGAGGACTCTGGGAGTGTAGTCTGTGAGCTTGAGCATGCCGTTGAACGTGATTGCTGCGACGCCGTTTAAGCTCATGTTGCTGCTGTAGGCGACGTCATAGAAGTCGTTGAAGTAGAGCTCTTGGTCGAGCTGGGGTTTTGCTGGGTTTGGGAGGAAGAGGAGGAAAACCCAGTAAAGAATGAACATTTGGTATGCCATAACAAGTCAAGGTCGAGTCTTTGCTGGGTCTTTATTAAGCAGATGGCAATGGAGTTCAGTATATTAACTGCGCTGGATTAGCATGGTAACAGTGCAATACTATTCTCCTTGTAAATAAGATATTTTAGTTCGATTCTCTTTGAAGATAAATTTAAATCATATTATTACTAATTTATTATCAGGCTTAACTTAACACTTTCTTTTTGGTGTATAATACCGTTGTCAAAAAGAAAAGAAAAAAAGAAAACTCAAAATCTCATAAAAAAAAAAAAAAATCTTCAGAAGACTAAAATGCCTCCAACTTATGTGAGCTCCTGGATGTTCTCTCCGTACCCAGTAAATTAGTAATTGTAAAACAGTCGGTGAGCCAACGGTTTTCATTTTTCGGCGGGTCATTGGGTTCGCGCTATGTGTGGAGTAGAGGGAGTAGAATTCCTTTTCCTTCTATTCTTATCATCTTTCATTCTCTTCTTTCATATTGTGCTTTTTATTTTATTATTTTTATAAAAAAAAATAATATAAAATATTAATATAGCTTAACCGTAACCAAGGTCTAAAATATCGATAATATTGGAAATATCGGTAGTCCAAAAACACGGAAATTTCGATGGAAATATCGGGATATTATCGATATCGATAAAAATTAAATAAAAACCACGGAAATTGTAAGAAAAACTTGGAAATTTTTATTGAAACTTTGCAGGATGTTTATTTAGTCAATTATTTATTAGTTTATCACAAAAAATTAGAAGGGATATAATGCTTGAGGTAGAACGCTCCTATGATTTATGATCATGATTTGAGCTAGAGACTTGGGGGAAAAGGATTTCGGTGAGGTTTGGCAGCCTCTCACTCTCGAAGTCCTTTCCTTTACGGCTCTGAGGAACCGTATGAAAGTTCGGAGAACGAAGATTTGGAGCAGCTTTGTTTACGCGCAAGTGAGAAATTGGCGGGTATTGCGGTGGTGTGGGTAGGCCGAGTGCGGTGGTTTCTGGTCTAATAAATGACTAGTCAGGAAGAAAAGGAAGGTGTTGCAGATTGACTACGGAAAAAGCTATGAAGCAACCTCTCGTTTTGCTTTTCCGAGTGGTTGGCGTGGGCGGCAGAGAAGGAGGAGGAGGAAGAGAGGATGTGGGGAAGGTTGGAGCTGTTGGCGTGGGTGGGGAAGGGGTCGGGGGCGGAGGAGGTGGTGGCGGGTGGAGATGTTGGCGTGTGTGGGGAAGGTGTCACGCCCCGACCTCGAATCATTTAATTTCGGGGATTAATTTTGTGATAGGCCCAAATTTAATTTAGTTTAGTTAACTATAAAAAAATTACAATTTTCTATTTGAATTTCATGATTCCATACATTTAGTTATGTCCAAAAATTTACTCACTAAAACATAAGGGTAAACTCTTAGTTTTCATAATATTCCTTACTTAACTCAATTTCTCAAACAAAGATATTGTCTCGAATTATTTAATTCATTATTTACAAGCCTTAGTTCCACCCATGATCCATCCTTACCAAATGTACGATATTGTTTTTATATTTTATCACCATTTCCTTTTATGGACCAATTTCCATTTTGAAACCTTTATTTTCGTATTTATTTAACCTCACATATTTTATGGCTGCTTCTAACTTCTCGTTAGACTGCCTACGTACCCTAAATAGAGATCAAGCCATTCGTAGTTCACCATTCAAATTCTAACTCATTTACGAAAATTGATTAAGTGACTAACAATCACTAACTAGATTCAAACAAGTGAATTACACCAATTTCATATCAAATATTTACTCAGCATATCGAAATTGGCACAAAATGGCAGCATTAACCTACTGGCCACTCTCCGCCGTCGGTGGCTGTCGGCACCCCGCATCGCCGGAAAATATCAACTATTTCCAAAAATTACCAAATTTTACAAGAATGTAGATCTCAATGAGTGGAGCAAGTTTCATACATGTGGCCAAGTCCAATTTGGCCGGGAAACACCTCAAAATGGTCACGAACCGCCGTAAACCCTTGTTTTTGGGTGTTCTTGATTCGACTCCAAAACAACTCTGACGCCCCAAACAATGCATGGGCTTTATTCCAGACCTCAAGGGGAGTCCAAAGGTGGTGGTAATTGAAGGGAATCGTTTCAGAATTCACCGAAAAAAGGAGAAACCCGCCGGTACCACCGTGGGTTTATGGCTTCGATTCGTAAAATTAGATAAGAAATTTAAGAATCTAACACCACAGGGACGTTAGGGCTTGTCAAGAACTTTCCATAGACACCAGAATCACCTCCAACGGACATCGGATGGGGAAGATATGACCGAATCAAGCAACCAGGTCGGGTTTCCTACTTGCGGGTCAGGGATCCCCCATACCCCCTTTCTCTCATTTTCCCTCATTTCTCCTATCTTCCCTTGGTCACCTTCCCCTCACTTCTTCTTTCTTTTCCTCCTTTTCTATTATTTTCTTTCAATCTTAGCCGTCCATTATTTATCTTCCATTCATCACAGCCACACACACGTGGTGCAACTTATTGCTCCAGATTTATGGAGTCTTCTCAATGGACTTAAAATTACCAAAATATCCCTAACTTTGAACGTTAATAACTTCTTCGTTATAACTCCGTTTCACGAAAGGTTTGAGCTTACGCGTTCGTGAGATCGAGCTCTATTAAAAAAATATAAATTATGACCTCAAAAGGTATACAAATTTTAATTAATTAATTTCCAAATTTCAAACTTCGTAACTAGTTTAATTTAAAACTTGACCCTTAGTTATTTTATTATTTTTCTTATAAAAGTTGTTGTGTTGTGGGTTCTACACCCACTCTCCTCTCCACCTGTACGGTGACTCCCTATTCCCCTTGACCTCTTCTCAGTTGTTGACAACTCACCACACAGATAAAAGTGTTTAGAGTTTGAATTGTATGTTTATTCTTTTTTCTAGGAGGTAAATATATAGTTGTACAATATCCTACATAACAAGAAATAAGAATCCCAATTATACAAGGAATAAATTATAGGATTACATTCCTAAACTAAATGGTTGACTCACGCCAACACTCCCCCTCAAGTTGGTGCATAAATATCTGCTAAGCCCAACTTGTCAAGTGAGTCTTGAAACACCCTTGCTGAAACCGCATGAGTTAACACATCTGTTAATTGTTCTTCAGACCTCACGTATGGAATATCAATCAATTTGACATCTAACTTCTCTTTGATGAAGTGTCTATCTACCTCCACATGCTTCGTACGATCATGCTGAACGAGATTATTGGCTATTTCTCTCGCAACTTGATTGTCGCAGTATAACAACATAGCTCCCTGAGGCTTGAACCTTATCTTAGTGAAAAGAATCCTGAGCCATAACAGTTCACAAATTACATGTGCCATCCCTCTGTACTCTGCCTCGACCGTGGATCTAGCCACTACATTTTGCTTCTTGCTTCTCCAAATTATCAGATTTCCTACTACGAATATGAAGTAGCCTGATTTGGAGCGACGATCAGTAATGTTTCATGCCCAATCAGCATCAGTATACCCTTTTACCTCTATATATCCATGCTTCTTGAAGATCAGTCATCTACCCGGTGCACCTTTCAGATAACTCATTATATGCATCACTGCTGCCATGTGATTCTCACTAGGAGCATGCATGAACTGACTTACAACATTAACTGCATACGCAATATCCAGATGTGTAACTGACATGTAAATCAACCGTCCTACCAATCTCTGATATCTTTCTTTATTGGTAGGAACTTGATCCTGGTATATCTCCAGGTGATGATTCTGCACAATTGGAGTTTCAACTGGTTTACAAAGCCAACATTACAGTTTTAGAGAGAAGATCAAGAACATACTTCAGCTGAGACAAGTAAATACCATCACGAGAATGAGCAACTTCAATGCCCAAGAAGTATTTCAAGCCTCCTAGATCCTTCATCTCAAATTCTGATGAAAGATACCTCTGCAGCCTTTTATCTCTTATGTGTCATCACTAGTAACTACCATATCATCCACATAGATAATTAACAAAGTAACTTTACCTCTCATGCGTTTGATTAATAGGGTGTGGTCCGCATTTACCTATCTATAGCCGTACTTTTTCATTGCTTCAGTGAACCTTCCAAACCATACTCTGGGTGATTGTTTGAGTCCGTAGAGAGCCTTTCGGAGTTTACATACTTTCTCTACTTCATTTGGTGTTTCATATCTTGGTGAAAGATCCATGTATACTTCTTCTTCCAGATCTCCATGTAAGAAAACATTCTTCACATCGAACTGTTTCAAAGGCCAGTCTAGGTTAGCTGCTAAAGATAAAAAGACTCGAATAATATTCATTTTTGCGACGGGAGCAAACGTTTCTTGGTAGTTAACCCCAAATGTCTGTGTGTACCCTTTAACTACCAATCTTGCCTTGTATCTGTTAATGGACCCATCCACCTTGTGTTTTATGGTGAACACCCATTTACATCCCACTAGCCTCTTCCCTTGTGGTAGTGACACTACATTCCACGTTCCATTTCTTTGTAAGGCTTCCATTTATACTCTCATGGCTTCTACCCAACAGGGGTCTCGCAAAGCCTCTTCCACTTTTGTTGGAATTTTAATCCCAGCCATTTGATTCACCATGGCTTGGTACTTGGGTGACAGTCGATGAGTGGACACATACTGTGCAATTACATATCTCACTTTTCCTTCCAGAGAAAACCTATCAGGTAGTTTCCCACGGTTTTGCCTAGGAGGTAAAATATAGGAGTTTTCAACAATATCTGGAGTATGAGAACGTACCTCTTGGATATCCATGTCACATCTCAGTCTCGGCTCCGTCGTAGCACGATATTGTTCGCTTTGGGCTTACCATTCCCTCACGGTTTTGTTTCTGGAAACTCACACGAGAACTTCCCAGTGGGTCACCCATCATAGGAATGATCTCGCCTAAACTCGCTTAACTTCGGTGTTCCGATGGAATCCGAAGCCAGTGAGTTCCCAAAAACAAAACCGTAAGGGAATGGTAAGCCCAAAGCGGATAATATCGTGCTATGGCGGAGCCGAGACTAGGATGTGACAGAATGGTATCAGAGCCACTCTGTCGTTCAATACGGATGTGCTGTCGAGGACGCCGGGTTCCCCTTAAGTGGGATGGATTGTGAGATCCCACATTGACCAACGGATAGGGGATGATGTGCCTTATATGTACATGCTCCCCTCCCTATAGCACGAGGCCTTTTGGGAACTCACTGGCTTCAGATTCTATCGGAACTCCGAAGTTAAACGAGTTCGGGCGAGAGCAATCCTAAGATGGGTGACCCACTGGTAAAGTCTCGTGTGAGTTCCCAGAAACAAAAATGTGAGGGTGTGGCCCAAAGCGGACAATATCGTGCTACGGCTGAGTCGAGACTGGGATGTGACAAAATGGTATCAAAGCCAGACTCACCGTTAGTTCGAGTGTTCCGACGAGGACGTCGGGCTCCTAAGGAGGGTGGATTGTGAGATCCTACATTGGTGGGGTGAGGTATGGTCCCTGGCCTTATATGTACATGCCCACCTCCATATAGCATGAGGCATTTTGGGAACTCGCTGGCTTCAGATTCCAACCATTGGAACTTCGAAGTTAAGTGAGTTTGGGCTGATAACATTCTTATGATCGGTGACCCACTGGGAAGTTCTCGTGTGAGTTCCCAGAAACAAAAGCATAAGGGAATGGTAAGCCCAAAACAGACAATATCGTGCTACGACGAAGCCGAGACTGGGATGTGACAAAATGGTATCAAAGCCACTATGTCGTTCGGTACGGATGTGCCGGCGAGGACGCCGGGTTCCCTTTAACTGGGGTGGATTGTGAGATCCCACATCAACCAACGAAGAGGGGGTGATGTACCTTATATGTAAATGTTCCCCTCCATATAACATGAGGCCTTTTGGGAACTCACTGGTTTCAGATTCCATCGGAAATCCGAAGTTAAACGAATTCGGGTGAGAGCAATCTTAGGATAGGTGACCCACTGGGAAGTTCTCGTGTGAGTTTCTAGAAACTAAACCGTGAAGGCGTAGCCCAAAGCGGACAATATCGTGCTACAACAGAGTTGAGACTGGGATGTGACAATCCGCGAGGACATGAGCGTGTACTAGTGGAGGAGAATGAAGGTTATTTTCTATTTGCAAAGTCTTAGTATCACTCATGAACCCATTACCTTCTATTAAATATATAAATGGTGTAAGCCTACTATTCGACGCTGCATGAGCTATCTCTCGGTCAGGGGTTTCACAGTTAAGATCTACTGGGCTTTGGCTTGTTGTAGTTGGCCCCTACCTGGCTCTGAATTGTTATGTCGTGGCCTACTGTTGGGCCTTGAATTGATGTGTCGCGACCCTCTGGTAAGGTGCTTTTTGGTGGGTTGCTCATAACACCTAAGTCTTCAGTCTCGATCTCGCATGTACTACTGGGACCATGCCAACATCAAACCAATTGTAATCTTCATATTTACTATTCAACTCCCCCTACAGAGTACAGTGGGTTTGATCAGAGATGAAAAACATCTCGGTTTCAGAAAACGTGACATCCATGGTGACATAGAAATGCTTAGTAGGTGGATGGTAACATCGACATCCCTTTTGTTGGCTATTAAATCCCAGAAATACACAACGAACAACACACAGATCCAATTTACTTTTTTGATTCTTGTGAAGATGCACATAAGCCACACATCCAAATATGTGATGTGATAATTGAAGAGAAGATGGCAGAGTGACATAATCCGTCAAGACTTCTATGGGAGTTCGGAAGTTGTGAACTCGAGAGGGCATTCGATTACGAAGATAAACGGAATACGTAACTGCATCCGCCCAATAAGCATGAGGAGCATGAGCCCCAATTAGAAGTGCCCGTGTAGTTTCCAAGATATGTCTGTTCTTACGTTCTGCCACACCATTTTGTTGAGGAGTTTGAGGACAAGTAGTCTTGTGAAGTATGTCGTGTTTTGCGAAAAATTATGATAGTTCAGAATTAAGATATTCTCCACCATTATCGGATCTCAGGACTTTGATAGGAAGAGAAAATTAATTTCCAATCATCCGATAAAACTGTTGGAAAATTTGCCCAACGTCACTCTTATATTTCATGGTATAGAGCCAAGCCATTCTGGTGCAATCATCTACAAAGGTAACAAACCACCGAATACCGTGGCGCATCACAATCGGTGACAGACCCCATACATCGAAGTGAATTAACTCAAAGGGCACTGATCTTTTATTGAGACTCAAGTGGTAAGAAGTACGATGACTTTTTGCAAGAATGCAATCCTGACACTGAAAATCAAAGTCTGAAACGCCATTAAATAAAGATCAAAGTAGTTTTCTTAAATAACCAAAAGATGCATGTCCTAGTCGACGATGCCATAACTAGATTCTTAACATGTTGTTGTGACCACTGCTCACTTGGTTGACTCAGCCTGGTACCACATCATCCACATAATATAACCATCTCCTCTTAGCACCACGTCCAATGATCCCTCGTGTTTGGATATACTGTAGTAGGCAAAAAGTGGGAAACATGAGTACAACATAATCTAATTGTTCCGTAACTTGACCAACAGAAAGTAAATGATTCGATTGTGAAGAACAAGAAGAGTGTTATGCAAAGATAGAGAATGAGTAAGGCGATGGAACCCGCTCCTGTAACTAAAGCAATTTCACCATTTGCTGTGATAACATTCTCCTTGGGTGGCACAATCAAGTAGAGAAACAAGGATTCATCATATGTCATATGGTATGTAGCCTCAGAATCAATTATCCAGCCAGAATCTCGGTTAGCGGATGCTGTGAATGCAGTGCCATCTTGGGATGAAATCAAATTCAATAATGAAAGCTGCTGGCCCATACTGTCTGGGTCCAAACTGTTTTCTAGAAGGCTGTCTCCTGATAGGCTAGACATGCCCACATGGTTGATGCAATCGGTTCTCGTGCTGATTGGCCCAACGGCTAGCCCATCGTTAGTTATCATGCTGCCTGCATGCTTCCCTATTGAACTTTGGGTTTTAGGCTTAGCCAACCATTCTCCGTCTTGCTGGTAATCGGCCCGACTTGGCAGTCTGCCATTAAGGCAGCAAGTTGCAGCGGCTTGATTAAGGTCTCCAGGGTTTGGTTTTTCTTCTGTATTTCCTTTAGGTGTGGATCTCTTGCTTCGAGACCACACCACCAGTTTGAGGGTTTTGTGTATGTGTGTGTGTGTGTGTGTGTGTGTGTATTTTTGGAGCCAACAGAAAAAATAGTTTACAGTTAGGGTAGAAGACTAAGAGAAAGAGACAGGTCGGAACCTGCTCTGATGCCAAGATAAAAGTGTTTAGGGTTTGAATTGTATGTTTATTCTTCTCTCTATGAGGTAAATATATAGTTGTACAATATCCCACATAACAGGAAATAAGAATCCCAATTATACAAGGAATAAATTATAGGATTACATTCTTAAACTAGATGGTTGACTCACGCCAACACACACCCCACTCACCTCCCTTACTTCCGTGTCTCGCTCTCTCCTTCACAAATTTTTAAAAACAATTTCACTATCTCTCTTACTCTTTTAACTCTCTTTTGAAAACCCAGCGAGTTTAACTCGCTTTCTTTCTCAGCTCTGTGCACACTGCACATAAGGCGTAACAATATCAAGCCAACATCACCATCGTCAGTCTAGTGAACTTCACAGAAAATGCTAGACCATACCAAACCACCATGTCTTATCCCTCTCTGTTTATCTCTTGTTCTGCATCTCCCTCCCTCATATCTTTGCAGACACCGAGATGGTGCAACGGTAGCATCACCATCACTGCTTAAACTCGCCACCTCAATGGAGTTCAATTGCATATCGTCCCAGAAACTAAGATCTTGAGCTGCAAACTCAAAACCAAAGCACAAAACTGTGCACAATGTTGTTGCAATGTTCATTATGTTTCCCTGCAAGTTTCCTCTGTTCACGACCAAGGTAGGCTTCGAGGTCCCTTCCCTTTCTTTCCATTTTGTTAAAAAGGGTAATTTCTGAGCTCCAATGCGAGTTGAATATATGATTTGACACAGAGACATCACGAGGCAGACATTTCTAGATTTTGGAAGGAACCAACTATGGTCGTTAGATAACTTTCAGATCCCTTTTCCGACCGTCTACGACCTCTATTGAGCCATGATTTTGGTATGATCATGTTCCCCTCATTACGAGATTCAAATACATAGGTAGAACACTAAACAATCGAGCTAGAAATTAGCTCTGAAAGTTGGGATGAAATTTCCCAGAATCTGAAAAACTTGGACCCGTCGCCATTTGACCACTGTCAGACCATTTCCCCGGCCAATTTTGCCCACTATTCGACTTCAAACTGGTACAATCATCGAATTTGGTTGAGAATCGAGCTCGTAATAAGCTCTAAAAGTCGAGGGAAAAATCTGCAAAAATTATGGTGACGGCGCGTGGCGGCTCGTGCGGCAGCGCTGAGAGGAACCTGAGGTCCCTCTTTAGGGTCCTCGATGTGCCGGACCCGAATCCTCCCTCCGTTTTTTGAAACTCGACCGTTTTAAGATAATTCCTTTATTAGTCGTACTTTGTACGAAAAACTCGTTTATACGTTAATTCATTATACATAATTACATAATGGTTTCGTTTCTAGGTGAAACACATTGGAAGGATCTTCAAAGCCCGTGAGGCGGGTTCGACCCGACGTCATGTTCGGTGAGTGGGCATTTTTGTTTTCGTGTGTGTGTATATATATATATATATATATATATATATAACTTTATAGTTTCCACAAATTCTTTTAAATTGATTTATGCATTTTATGCCATGTTTTATTAATTTTAAAAATGCTGGTATGTGGTTGAGATTTATATATATTGTCATGGTATATTCATGTGCATTTTACCTGCTCATAAATGTTGTACTGTTGTGAAATGCTAAAATAATTACAGGATGCACATGTAAGTTCAGGTAAGGTTATTATGTTGATTAGAATTATTGAATCATTATGGCATGCATATATTCATGTAGTCCGCTCATCATTGCTGCACCCCCGTGTTAGTGCTCTCGCCCCGGGCTAGGGCCAGTCCTTCACGTGATGTTCACCCTCGTACCGCATGCTCGCCTTGGATCCAAGTAGGTGTCAATCCTGTCGTACAGGTCGCATTAGGAGACTCCGACTTGTAGGTGGCCACGAATAGCGCCAGTCTTCACGTGATCGTCGCACTAGAGCGTATAATATTACACCCAATCCTATCGTACAAGTCACATTAGGCGACTCCGACTCGTGTGCTAGCATAAATTGATGAGCAATAGGTACAATCGTACAGGTCGCATTAGGTGACTCCGACTTGCGTGCTAGTATAGATTGATGAGCACATGATTATATTTATATTGCTGTTGAGTTATTGTGTTGTGGCGTACTTCTGGATTTACTGTTAGCATGCATTTGATTTCATATTTATACGTAGTATGATTTTCTGGAAACTATACATGTTTTACAGCAAGGGGTTAGTATGTTTAGAAAATAAATGGATTTTTTAAACCTTTTTTTTTGTGCCCACTCACCCTTCTGTTTTTCGCCCCTCGAGGTTTTAGCTGCTTAACGTTTGTATCGACGAGGATTCTTGGCAAATCTCAGTATAGGTGGCTACCTCTGAAAGTATAATCCTTATCCATTCTACTGTACTTTACTTCTGCTCTGACGTCACGTGCGCAATGAGTTCATTCCCGCTCACCAACACACTCTTATATTTAGGCACTTTTAGGTTTAAATTTATTCACATTTTTCACATCACTACACTTTATGGCTTTGTCACCTTCCAGGTGTTGGCCAGCACAACTCAATTCAGAGTCCTAGTTGACATAATGAGTCGGGGTATGTCATTATACATCTCTATCATGTGTTTCATATTCTTCTATAGTGTTTCATGAGTTTCATGTGTCGGTTTAGTGATTTTTCAATGTTTAACGGAATTTAAATATTTTTAGGTTAAAATGTTCATAAAATTAATTTTGGATAGTCTAGATAAATTTTTTTTTTAAAGTTAATTTAAAAAAAATAGCCTAAGTTCATTCTTTAATAATCTGGGGGTAAAATTTTAGGCCAGAAGGGTTGGGGTAGAAAAGTTGTTTATGTGTTAAAACCTAAATTTTCTAGGCTAAACATTTTAGGTTTTTGACCAAGGGTTGGAGATGGTCTTAGCAAAGGATGCTCCAGACTCACCAATTAACACATAAATACTGTGTGACTATGCTAGTGGAAAGTTTAAGAAAAATCTAGTTGAATGACTAGTTTAGATTATGGAATTTCAGGGTGACAATCTCAAATAACATGGGTTTTAATTTTGAGGGTATTTATGTCAATTTGATCAGATTTTTTGCTATATTTGAAAAATAATGTAAAAACTGACATTTATAAATTTAGGGATTAAATTTTTACTATAATATGCTATTGTATTTCATAGTAAGTCTTTTTTAGTACCTTAACTTTAAAATCATCAAAATAATTTTTTTAACAAGTCGAAATAAGTTACTCGCATGTAAGCCCGTCATTAACGGGTTCTTAACGGGCGGCCCGATAATGACTATTAGTTATTATGTTGACTCGAAACTCATTATTTTTGTGTTATGTTAACAAGTCGGGTAAGAAATTGTCAGGTCTACCTGTTGTAGACAAACCCGCATTTCTTGACCTCTCGACAGCTGCCAAAAAGGCGGGCGGTCAGCAGGGACGGATCTATTAAGGGACTAAGATGGTCCCAGGACCACCCGGAAGCTTGGATAAATGACTATGAGGATCTTCAAGGACCACCCAAATCTGGGCAGTGGTGGAGAATAACAGCAGCCATGGCTGCTGCACGTTGTGCAAAACAGAAAGAGGAAGAAGAAAGCAAATTTTTTTTTAAAATAACTTGGCCAAAACGACATCGTTTTGAGCCAAGTTATTAAAAAAAAATTAAAAACTCCTCACCTTCACGTGATAGAGCCTGACCAGTCACCATCTTTTATTCTTTATAGAATAGTCAGACTCACCCATCACCATCTTTTATAGAATAGTGCTTTCAATCAACTTTACTTTACCAATAATACCAAAGTATCTGTAAGTTTTCAAACAGAATGAGGATTCCTCACTCACGCAGCCACGCTACCCAGGTAACCTCAACTTTTTGATTTGCTTTGTTTTCAATATCTTGGTATTCAAATCGTGATTTTGTCGATGATTTTATTCAAACGCAGACCATTTCACAGAATGAAGATTCGTGCCCTCTATAGCAATTTCTACTCTGTGCTCTCTGCTCCCTGTTCAACTTCCGTCTCTGCTCCTACATTTCTTTAAGTTTTCTAATTTAGTGTTAGTTCTTACTTATTTTTAGTGTTAGTTGATACAGATTTATTGTTAGGATTAGGTTTTTTTTTCTTTAAAGAACACAAATTAAAAACAATGGGGCCAAACAGTGAATTTTGCAAATGATATTTTCATATTTATTTTAGTGTTAGTTCATACATATTTATTGTTGATTCGTTAGGATTTTCTAATATTACTTGGATTGTGTTATAGGTTTTTTTTTTTTTTTTTTTTTGTTGAAGATTGTGTTACAAACTTACAGTCAAGGGTTTTTAGTTCATACATATTTGTTTACATTGAGAAAGATAGCTTAGTTGTTTATATTGAGAAATATATATTTTTTTCTTGTATTGACAATCAAACTATCATGACACGTTTTCAAAGTATGATATCCCGTCGTGGACAAATTTAGTATTTCTAGCTTGTTTAGCACAAAGATTATGAATGAAAATTGTAGTTTGCCATTTATTTGTTCAATGATGTTTTCGTCTATTTTTTTTTTTTTGGAGCTTTTATATTGGGACCACCCTAAGTTAAAATCCTGGATCCGCCACTGGCGGTCAGGTTACCTGCAAGAAACTATAATCCTAAGAACGATGATCCAAGGATTCCTTTCTTTATTAATTTAGAAGAAGGAGCAGAAAGTTTGTAGCAATTTAAATCTTGTTAGAAAGATTTCACAGATGATGTTATGTAAAAGTATTCAGAAATGAAGAGATGAATTTGTACCGGTTTTATATGTTCTAATGTTTCATGACATTAAGCGTGCAAGCTCTTCTCATGTGTTTTATGTTCTATTTTATACCATTGAAATCGAGGGAAGTTACAATCTAACACAGAACTTCAAACGAGAATTGAATACAGAACCTCGTCCTCGACGTCGAGTAAGATATAATCAATGATGTGAAGGGATCTGGCTTCTCTACCCTCCCACTTCCCATACATTCTCATCCTTTCTTATTTGTGTAGTTACGGTTAAGCCACGTCAACATTTTATATTACTATTGTTTTTTGTCTTATTATCTCTATAAAAAAAATCAATATAAAATGTTGACGTGGCTTAACCGTGACCGTACAAAATAGGAGGGGATGAAAGTGTATAGGGAGTGGGAGGGCAGAGAAGCCGGGTCCGAAGTGAAGACTTGTATAAACACAATGAATTTCAAAGATGAAAGAGGAAGATATAAATGCAGGTCAAGGAAACATCATGTACCGGAATATATTTACAAGTTACAAGCCAACAAGGTGTGTCACAAAAATCAAGTTTACATACATCAACACAGAAATACTAACACAACTATAATCATACAAAAGAAAAACAAACAAGCAAAATACAAAAGGGAAAAACAGGGGATTGTCACTCATACATAGAAAAAACTTGAGCGTAGCTGGGAATTTTCCGCTCTGCCTCTTATCTCTAACTTGATGTGATAGATAGAGACAGGACGGATAAATCCCCCATTACACGCTAGAATCCCCGCTAGCTTGGGTACCTGTCACTACCACATCTACGACTACCAGATACTGAGGGAGGTGAGCCCGAACCGCCTTCAAAATCAACATCCGCATCATCACAAGACCAATCACTTGCCTTCTCAAAACCTGATGATGTGGGATAAGAATGCACATAATCCTCAAACTCACCACCCTTCTTCCCATCATAACCCCCGGGAGACGCTACTGCGTCCGGCAGCGCTGCCTCACCCTCCAAGTACCTCACCACCTGCCTCATTGTGGGCCTTGCCTTGGGGGTATTATTTGAGCACATCAGCCCTAGCTTCAGCACCACCACAGCCTCCAGATCATCAAACTCAGCCCCCAATCTAGGGTCCACAACATCAAGAATTGCACCAGCCTTCCACTTCTCCCAAACCCAATCAACCAACATCAGCTCCTCCGGCAGGGCTTTTGGCTCAATGGGTCTCCTCCCACACACCAGCTCCAGCAGCAGAGCACCAAGAGCAAACACATCCGAGCTCGGAGTCGGTTTTCCGGTCCGAGTCAACTCGGGAGCGAGGTAACCCAGTGTCCCAACAACCCTAGTTGTTGTAGGGTTTGCTCCATGCTCATACAATTTAGCTAGACCGAAATCTCCAAGCCTTCCATTCATCTCAGAATCCAAAAGCACGTTTCCTGCTTTTATGTCCCTATGAATCACAGTTTGCTCCCAACCTTCATGCAAATACAATAAGCCAGAAGCTACATTTTGAGCTATCTTGAACCTCTGTTCCCAGCTCAAAATTGCTTTCGGCTTCTCAAATAAGTACTTATCCAAGCTCCCATTAGGCATAAAATCGTACACAAGCAACAAATCTCCGCGCCGGCGACACCACCCCAACAACTGTACTAAATTCCTGTGCCTGAGACGGCCAATGGTGGCGATTTCCGACACGAATTCCTGCAGACCCTGCCTCGACTCGTTCGAAATTCGCTTAACCGCCACTTGGGTTTCTGAATTCGGCAGTGTCCCTTTGTAAACCTTACCAAATCCACCAAACCCGATCACCTCTTTATCCCTGAACCCTCTGGTGGCCTGCTTCAGCTCATTGTATCTGAATCTATGAGGCCCAATGTCGAGCTCCCACGGCTCGATCACCTCGGCGTTCTTGATCCTGTGAACAATGTAGAAGCCCAATCCGGCGGCCAAGATAAAGAAAACAAGAACAGAAAGAGAAACGCCAATGATCAACGCTGATGAATGCTTCTTTTTCGGGCCGGGAAGTTTAGGCAGAGCTTCTAAATCCAGAGATTTGGCTTCTCCGTTCATCTTAAAGCTCCAACCGGAGACGTAGTGGGAGCTGGCGAGCATCCCGGTCGAAGCAGAGAACCCAACGTACATAAAATCTTCCAAAATTGGTGAAAGATCGACATCGAATGTTAAAATCGGGGATCTGGGTTTGATCGAATCGGGTGAAAGCATGACAGTGACTTGATTTTTCACCGAATCGTAATCGACCCAGGCCTGGATCGGCAGCCCACTCTTGAGATTGAGGTTCTCTTTCGTCAAATTTCCACTGCTGAAAAACCCGGCCGGGGTCGATTTGTTGGAAGCCAGGCTGTTGATATCGATTCCGACATGGTTGTCGTTAATGTCCCCGAATTCGAAGTCCTGGACTGTGTCGAATTCGACGGCAAATATGTGGTTGGAGAAGTTGCCGACGACGGTGGCGTTGAGGATGCCGAGGTACTGGCTGGGAAGGGATCCCGGGAGCGACTTCGACGGCGAGATAATGAAGGCAAGGCCATGGCCGCCGAGCTTTGGGTACTCCGGGACGATGGTGAAGACGAAGGAGGTGGAGAAGGAAAAGGCTTTGCCGTCGGTAGAGTTTTTGAATCGGACTGGGGCGGAGTAGAAGGCGTGGCCGAGGACTCTGAGAGTGTCGTTTGTGAGCTTTAGCATGCCGTTGGGCTCGATTGATGCGACGCCGTTTAAGCTCATGTTGCTGCTGTTGGAAACGCCATTGAAGCCGTTGAAGTTGAGCTCTTGATCGAGCTGGGTTTTTGCTGGGTTTGGGAGGAAGAGGAGGAAAACCCAGCAAAGTATGAATCTTTGGAATCCCATAGGAAGTAAAGTTCGAGTCTTTGCTGGGTTTTGGTAAAGCAGATGGCAATGGAGTTTTCAGTATGTTGTGCTGGATTACCTGGATATAGTGTTGGTGTGCTTGAAATTGTTTTGAATTATTCGACTTTTTTAGTGATTTGCTTGGATGGTTGTGGGGGAGGGAAGAGAAAAATAAGAAAGCAGGGGATTTTGGGGGTGGTGGGTTGGGAAAAATGAAAGAAAAACTAATGAAAATGGCTTGAAAACTTTGAGTTTTAACGATGAGGATAAAATAAAGGGTAAAGTGAATAGTATCAGGTTTGACTTTTTAATGTAAAAATATGGTTTTTCGTTAAAATGAACAGTACCACGAACTTTTCGTTAAAACTTCCAAAAAGGAATGTAGCTGGTATTTGATTTCGATATATGAGATGAGTGAGTGAGTAGGATTGAAGGCTACTGTACCACTTCGCCTTCCAGAACTTTGTTTTCGAGTTTCTTGTTTTTGTCGAATTCTGAATGTGGCTTTGAGCTTTTGATTCACATGAGATTTTGTGTTCGATTGGTTACCAATATTTGACTTTGTGTTACGTGTATCAGGTAAATTTGGTTGCTTTTGAGTTCATAATAATTTAGCTACTTGTATAACTATCTAGTGATATTCTTCTTTACATGTGAGAGGTATCAAGTTTAATTCTTGATATTATTGAATTTGAACCACATTATTACTAATTCATGGTAGTTTTTATGAAAAATAAAAATAAAAATAAAAATAAAAATACTTAGACGGTAAGTTAAGCGCACATGATTAGAGAGTTCATTCATGCAACTAAGGTTATATGTGCATAATTCACAATTCACATTTAACTTTGTATTACACATGGCACGTAAATTTGATTGCTTTTACGTTTATAATAATTTCAAGATTAGAATGTTTAAGTTGTAGGATTAGATAGTTGTATTCTGATCGATATCAAGTTAGTATCATTTTTCGTAATTTTCTATTATAGTTTTCACTCTGTGTGCTGAAAGTATATTTTATTAATAAAGATTTAATTATTTTAAAATTCAGTTATTATTTATTTTTTGAATTGTTCTCCACCTAAGCTTGATTGTAACTTGGTATATACCAAAAAGTAGGTACAAATTCATCATTACTCATGTGAAAACTTTGTATATAACTTTATCATGGAGATTATTAAGTTGCCAAATTACAATATCATAAAGTCGACCACCACTGAAATCTAGGCAGGCTGCATGGAATCATTCGCACAAGACCGATTTCTAAGTTAGTATGTTAGAGAGATCAAATTCTTAAACTAAATTTGAACAGACAAATGATGTGATTACTAATGATTTGGATTATTAATTAATCTACTTATTTTTTATTTGTAACATATTATTTAATCTGTAAATTTAATTTAAAATTTTAGTCTACGTAACATTACTTTTTATTTATTTATTTATTGGGGTGATTGATGTACCTGTCGATCAATGGGCGGTAGTTGTCCTGTCCAACTGCAATACGACAACTTACAAATTCACAAAACGATGTTTGATCTTTGTCAACTCTCAAATTAAATAAAGCCACAAACGTTTGTTTCACATGTTTATATATTTCATGGTGCAGGTGGCGCACTATCGCGCGTGCTTTTTATTTGCGTTTTTTGTGTTGGAATAAATCAAAGTAATAAAGCATTTGTTTTCGTATTTTTGTGTACAAAACAAGGATATATGGTTCAATTAGAGATTCTCAACGGCTTTTGTAAGTTTTACGAGAGAGAAAAAAGAAGAGGATATCAGTTTTGGTAGCTGTAAAACCTGGAGTTGCTGGTGTTATGCAAATTAGGGTTAGAGCATGTGTAGTTTGATAGCATTTAGACGTGCAACATTGTAATATTAATCGAATATTTGTTACTACTTACACGAATTCAGCGCTGATACATACTTGACAATTTAAACTCAGTAATCTCTAAGTACTAAATAAACATTGAATATTGATGTCATGTCACACCCCATAATGCATTAGGTAGGCCGCATGACATTGATACCACTAGGGCAAATATACCTTCTAAATTTATTCATAAAAACAAATAAGAAAGATTCGTACAGATAAAACGTAGACAAAATCTGCATATATAAATGTACATATAGCGATATGTAATATTCATGCTCAGCAAAGCATAAAGAACAATAGGTGGCCAAGCCAACAACGACCCATGAGAGACAATAGTTGCCCAGGTGGAGCGTCCATTCAATGTTTCTTGACCAATTTGTATCTAGGGTTAAGATTTGGTGGATACATGCATGCATGTAGGAACTCATTGGCATTGCACTTGAGCGCAGTAGCTATATATGTTGGTATGATTTTATACCACCCAATTTTTACCACATGTTATTTGTGATTCAGATTGAAAAGTGTTATGGTTTGGTTTGAATCAATGCCCCAACAGAACCGAAAGTGATATATGCAATGTGAAGTTGGAAAATAGCTAGGATTCTTTGCTTTGATAATGTAATTGAGTACTTTTTCTTTTTTAACGAGTGTCGTCTATAAGATTTGGACTAGATACGGATCCAATTACAGATATTAGAACGGTCGTCTGAGTCTGTTAGTCATAAGATTACTGATGAGATTAGACTATGGGTTTGGTTGATTATTAGAGACGTTTTCTAATATGGGGTCAGTTGGAGCATAACCTAGTCCTGGTTGTCGGGTCTGATTTGAACTCGATCCTCTCTCAACAAAACAGAAATTAAAAGTCATTAGACCAATCCTGATGCTTAAATACAAAAACTAAACCAAATCTGAGGTGAAATCATGAAATTCATTTTAGAATGATAAATCAATCTATAATAGTTTATTTTTTATATCATCCATCTAATCATATTAGACCCACTTAATGTGTCAAATCTGTTAATTCTCTATGTTTAAAAGAGGTTGAGGGTGAGTGTCATGCATTCTATATACAGTCTTACTCCGATTGTTTACTATCGCGTAATTCTCTATTTTATCAAACAAAAACCGCTTAACATTGTAAACAAAGAAAAAAAAATGAATAGAAGATCAATTATTCTCTTTATTCTCAAGTGGGACAGGTCAAGCCACTTAGTACTACGGTCTAGTAGTATTCCTCTTCACTAGTAAGTAAGAGGTCTTAGGTTCGATTCTCGTTAAAGGCGAATTTGAACCACATTATTGCTAGCTCATTGTAAGGCTAAACTCGCCTCCTCCCTTTAATGTAGATAATAACGATTGTTAAAAATAAAAATAAAACAAAAAACAAAAAAAGACTAGGATAGGTCAAGGAGGAGAGAGGATCCCGGAGATCCTCTTCGTGGGGATCCTGGAGATCCTCAAATCACATCCGTTCATCGTACATCGTGCGGTTAGAAATCATTGTAAATTTTTTTATTTAAAATTGAATATAAACAGTACCAGACGAAAACTTACCGCACGATGTACATTAACGGATGTGATTGGAGGATTTCTAGAATCCTTACGAAGAGGATCCGATGAGGATCCTCTCTCTCGTCAAGGAGACCCAAAAAGAATGGAACTCCATAGGATAGGTCCATCCAGAAGGTAGGTACCCTTATTCTCCCGTACCAAACTCATTCGTCATGGATATGGAGATAAGGTCCAATTAACACAAGTTGTGAGGAAAACGGCTAAACAAACTTAAATCATAGTCATAATTAATTCAAGAAAATGCTGGGGAATCTTTTAGTTTCTTCTCGACATACGTCTGCAGTGTTTCCATTTGAAATCACATTTTATTTTCGTTTTGCATTTTCAGTGCCATGGTCGTAATTGGATTACTAGATTGAATACTACTTTAACAAAAGTTAATACGACCAATGAGCTCAACCACTGTATACTTACGACTATGATGACATCTGAAGTCACCCAGATGCTTAAATAATCTGTTAGAGATTATATATGTTTTCTAACGATAGAGAGCTTTCACAACACAAATCAAATTTATAAGAGGTGTCAAATGGGTGCATATTCTTTGGCGACCAATTTCTTGATTCGGAGAGAATTTTCACAATCAACAAATGAGATAAAACCTCTACATGGGTACGTACCACCCAAAAGAAGTAAGAGCAAACGGTATAATAGGTCACTCAGGATGATAGACGTGACAAATCAGGCACCGAATGCAGACATAAACCATTGCCAAAGCATCGAGGCCACACTGCACCACCTATGTAATAGCAAGGCCACAACACTCATTGAAGCGACACAACACAAAACATTAAACAAAGTTAACTACTCCGAGAAGGAAATCACTAATCAACTCGACTCTGTGGTGCCGACACCGCTTTTAGAGGTATCCATAGCATCTATCGGAGGAGACGTCACAGATCTGGCTAGGCAAAGCGGCTCAGCCACAGGTCAATTGATAAGTGATTCACTCAACCAACCGTCATTAACTCCATATATTTAGTTCATAGCGGAGTATGGTTCATATTTCAAAGTGGACACTCAGGGCTGGTCTAGAGTTTTTTGAGGCCCGGGGCAATACCACAAAATGTGCCCTCATTTTATATAAGAAAATTATTTGTTTTCACACGTAAGACGTCAAAAAATATCATACTTAGAAAAACACTTCAAACTTAATAATTTAGAAACACGGAAAAACTAATTTATTTTGCATTGTGAGAAGACAAAAAAAAATCCAGGTTTACAAATAGTTAGATATGAGTTTTGTTTTCTATTTGAACTTTTAAAGTGTTTTTGTATGAATTGTAAGGTGTTTTTTCTTATTTACTAACCTTGTCAATATGGGACTAAAAAAATAATGATGTTTTTGAGTCTTTAGTTGATATTTATAATTAATAAATGGGTACTAAACTAAACTTTTTGATGACACGTCATATGATTTATAAATTTGGTTTAAAATTTTGGTCAACGCATTACTCTTTGTTGAAGATTAGACTTGAATTGGAACAAATGTTTTAAAAATAACAACCCACACAGCTACTAGCTACTAATTAAAAATAAATTAGCAACCAAACAAAAATTCGTAAAAAAAAGCAAGACTTGTAGGCGGATCGACTCATCAAGTTCCCATTGAAATAGGATCCACACAAGGAAAAGCACTTGCCATTCGTTGGTTATTTGGGGCATCTAATAAACGTCCAGGTCGAAATATGGGTTTCAAATTAAGTTCTTGATTAGAAAAATTATGATAAATTATTGATTCATCTGGTGTCTAAATATATAATTCATTTAGTTCTATAAGCGATACAGGACTCAACGGAGGAAATTTTTCTTCTGGGGGGGCCCGATTAGACGCCCGGGAAGCGACCAGATTAGCGGGGGCATTTTGGGGTGCGGCTGGGCTTCTTCTTTGCCTTCCTCATTAATTAAGTATAGTATGCCCGGCCCTAATCAGCATATTTTTTTGTTTTACGCCCCGTAATTCTTCCTCAGCCAGGCTGGGGCAGAATAGCAGAGCAAGTACAAGTATTAGTAACATAGCAAAAATGCGTTCCTCGTCATTAATATGTTTGCTCGCGGTAATTGTGGCCTCTCGGGCGAATCGATGACTGCATCTTTGATGCACTTGCTAGTACATCTGAGAATTCTTAATTGGATAGTTGTAAATAGCCCCAGACTGTGGAACAAAGGATTATCTCGGACGTACGCCGAGGTATTGACGGTGATTCTCAAATATCGCAGAACAGAATGTGATACGATGAGATAGAATCCAATAGAAACAAAGACACAGGGAACGGGTTATCTACTCTTAACGGTCAAAGCGAACCCTTTCATTCCGAATTCTTTAATTCGGAATGAATCAAATCTCCCCAAGTAAATAAGCACACATGGTGTTTTGAACCCAAGACCTCCTCATTAATTTTAAACAACAAAACCACCAGTTATTGTTAAATTTCTTTGTCATTGAACCAAATTTTATAAATTTATACTCTTATGAAAACATATATAAATATACCACTATTTAGGCCCAAAATTACACAATCGGCCCGAACGGTCGAGGCCGTTGAGTGAATGAAGTTCTAAGCCGTTAGGTGACTGAGTCGGGATAATTTTAGTTATTGTTAGGGAATAATATTGTGATTTTATCATAATAATTATCTCTTAATAATATATTGAATTATCTAGAACACGAGAATGTGATAAAGGTTAAGTGACCGAAACCTATTGGGATAAGGAGTCCTAGGCAAATCATGGTGCATAAATGAATTTGGCCTGCGACTGGGGGCAGATTCAAAGTCTTAGTTGAAGTAGGATTGGCCGAGATAAAGTTGGATTAGGATCGGCCGAGGTAGAATTTGATGAGGAAGAGGATTCATACCCAAGGACGATTCTAACTCAATCAGGAGTATTTGCACTACTATAAATAGAGGGAGGAGCACAACATTCAGGGACCTTCAACTCAACACACAAATCTGCCCTGCGCAAACCCTCTCAACCTTGAGATTTTTTTATTTTCTTTTTTCGCCAATACATCTTCAGTTTGGATAAACAGCACTGTGGAGGCAACCGGTAAACACCTTCAATTTGGATAAACAGCACTGTTGCCGTAGAACCAGCCGACCGCGGAACACCTTCAGTTTGGATAAACAACACTACGTCGAGGCCGACTGGTTATCTATCCAAGTCTCGGTCGAGAAGGATTTTCGAATCCTTATTGGCAGAGGTCATCTCATGAGCCTTCTCGGCGAAGTGAGGTGTTACAGGTTACTACATTCGGCACATTGAAAGTCGAATTTGATATTGAACTTCGCAGAACTAGCAGCCTTGTCTTCAGACTCTAGAACCCAAAGGCCGAGGCGTGTTCCTTCCTCGGCCGCAGTCGCAAGATCGAGAAGTCAGCCGCGCACACAACGCAACATCAACATTTTATTCACTGGCCGAGCTCGGCCGTCGAGTTGGCACACCCCGTATTCAACCGAAGAACGTAGTTAGCTCATAGATTACTCGGCCTGCGCGCCACGTAGGCTTGGTAGTTTTTAGGGTCAACAACCACCCTAATAATTTTGGTCCCCAGACGGTCGCCCTACCCGCACTAGGCCTGGGCCGGCCCTGTGGACACTCGATCAACTGCGATTCACTCTTTACTTCTTGGAGCAAGAAATATAGTAAAGATTTCTCGTGTTCTCTTTTTATCTATTTGCATTCATTCATTTGTTTTATGTTTTGAGACTTTTTTGTTTACTTAATTACTAAACCGCAAGAGAACTGTTATTAGCACTTTTAAATTTTCATTCTACGTACTTCTCACTAAGTATTCTTCTTTCTAATTATAGAAAATTTGTAATGCAAAATGAGATTTCTGGATTGCTAATAACAATCACAAATGAATAAAATATAAACTACATATTAATGAAACCTTATTTGTCAACCAAAAGAAGGTGAAAAAAAATATTTTTGTCAACAAAAAAGTTAAGACAATAATGTAATTTCACAAAACTAAATTTTATTGTTTTTTTTTAAGCCTCGCTTACAAGTGATTGTATCATGTCTAATTTTTTTTTCTCTCTCTTTCTCCCACTCCCACGTTCTCTCTCCTTCAAATTTTAAAAATAAAAGTAAAATATTTCAAACACACTTTATATGTGCGCATGTCCTAATAAGAATGAAAATCGCCACCTTAAGAACAACTTTAATTAGAACACACGTATGCCTCTAACAAAACTGCTGGGACAACTTCTCATGCGGTTTTCCAAAATATGATTTAATTAGATTGTGATTTTCATATTTTCATTTTATTTTTTTTTTCATTTTGCATCCTTCTCTTGTTTTTGCTCTTTAACTTTTCTTTCAAAAATACTCTATCGATAATAAGGCTAAATGAAATATAAAAAAGTGTGCAAGTAAAATGAGAGTGCAAAATTCATTTTTCCTTGGTTACCTAAGTCAACAACTGCTCGTAACTGCGGGTTGTTCTCTTGCGATATTATTTATTTTTATATGGCCTTGTTTGACAAAAGACACACACAGTTGCCTGCTCATGACTTGTTTCTTAATATATATAATATCCATTTGATATGAGAGCCAAGTAGAAGCATAACTAATTTGAACATGATGTGCGCGTTTCAAATGTATTTAAAATTGTAGTGTTAAATTAAATAACATACCACGTGAAACACAAAATTAATTAAAATACATAGAACACGTCTCAATCTAGAAAGTTTGCCTTGAAAGCCAATTTTTCAAATGCATCTCTTATTGCCAAGACAATATATAATGGGTTACTTCATCGGCTTTAAACCATAATCATGACATATACCTAAGGCCCAAAATGTGTGCTCCTACCTCCTAAACTTTTTACATATAAGTTGGAGATTTCAAACTCTTCAGTATATTTTACTTTAAATTGCTTTCAAAAAAATCTTAAACCTGGAAGTTTCAACATTTTCTAACAAATTTCAGAATTTTCTAAATCGTAATAGATGTTAAAATTTGAAAATTTTTAAATTGAGAGAATTTTTTTATTGGGATAGTTTGGACTGGAATTAGATTTCCCTTCTGATATAAAAAAAGAAATATAATTCCCCAATTTCGATCTTTCCGAAAATTAAACTTAGCTTGTATCAATCATATGGTCTTACATGCTAAGTTTTTAAATCTAGATATACGATAGTGTGAAATAGTTAAATTTATAATTTCGCATTTGGGTTCACATTAACCAAAAGAAGAGACTTCCATGGGAGAAACGATGGAGATAAACTCAGATAAGCAGCACATCATGACTAATTGAACTAACTAAAACAACTGACGGGAAGAAAGAAGAAGAGCCCCTACTGAGATTGCATAGTGTTCATTACAATACAAGACTACATGACACCAATCCGACATAGGAAGACAACATTATTTTTTTTTTACCCTTAACATCCTTACAAAGTGCTTCTCTCCTTCCTCCCTCCCCTCAATTATAACCTAAAAGAAAACGACTTAAAATGTGTACAAGCAACTTCCATCACTTCTAGCCGTTGGATCAAAGTTTTCTGCAGTTGGATCAGTGCAACCTTCAGGAACTGGAACATTCACTTGCTGCGCTGCTTGGCCTACACGAAGACAATTACAAAACCGTTAATACATATATTTTTTTCGTGAGCCCTAATACATTTTGTAAATTTACCAAATCAAGCTAACGGATCCAAACCTCCCACAGGAGCTCTCTAAATATCAAGGATCTAACCGAAGAAAGTTCCTGTATTCATAGCATCTGAGTTAGCATCACCAAGAGCAGCCTCGCTCAAGTACTTATCAGCCAATTGAACTCTCTTCACATTCTCTTGCTCTTGGACAAGCATGTTTCCGTACTCGAGGAGCTTTTCGATAGTCATCTTCGGCTGCTCGAAAGTTGGGGGTCCTTCCTTTGAGTTCACAAGCTTCTTCCCAATGCTATCCACGCCAACACCCGTAACCCACTTCCTCACTTCATCGTCGTAAACCCTAGCCCTCAAGGCACCAAAGAAATCTGCAAAATTATGACATCGCGTCAGAATGACTATCTGATTACATAACATGTCAGGATGTCAGACTATTTAATTAAGGTACACGAAAACATTTAGCATACCAATAGATTGGCCTGGGAAGGTGTCAACAAGCTTGACAATGTCTTCCTTAGCAACATTGTCACTCCTGAAGATCCCAATGCAGACTCCAATACGATCTTCGCGGGTGGGAGCCCAGTAGAACTTCTCCATACGACCGTCACGGATGAGAGGAGCGTACAATGTTGAGAAATCGTTACCGGTGACAATGATTGGGACACGGGGGTTCTCCTCCTTGTTGTACATACCTGGAAGCTGGACGTTTGTCGGGTTATCAGCAATGTTCATGAGGGTGGCATTCACCATTTGGTTGTTGACAGTGTATTGGGTGGTTCCACCAAGCCGACCAGCTCCTGCATCAAGATCATTGATGAAGAGTGCACACATTTTACCCTTCCTGATAATGTCGGCTGCTTCACGGTACCTTTGCCTGATCAGCTTCGCGGGTTCTCCTGCGTTTCCACTTTCCAATTCTCCGGCACTCATCATGATAGGGCTGAAAAAATATCATCAAAAAGCTAGGTTGAGCAAGAAGCGCACTTATTATCTGACCAAGTGACCATAAACTGGTACCTATTTTGTCAGTTTTAAGTTTTCAAAGAAATTATATTTGAAAACCAAAAACTGACCAAGTGACCATAAACTGCCAAACTGGTAACTATTTTTCAGTTCTAAGTTTTCAAAGAAATTATATTTGAAAACCAAAATCAAACTAAAATATGAAAACTCACAAAAGTAGTATTCAATTGCCAAAAAAACATTTCAGTTCTAAAAAAAGTAACTAAAGAAAATAAAGGAGTTTTCTGTTCAAATAAAAATAAAAGTTGAAACATGCAAAATCTGAAAACTGAAAAAAGAAATAGCTATCAAACGACCTTTAGTTACTTAGCTTTTCAATGTGTAACATTAAGTCTTAACACATGAACAATTTAAACTGAGTGACATAAAGCACGTGTGACAAATGAACTGACCTGATTCCCATCTTGGCAAAGACAAGCTCACACTGGAAAGACTTGCCCTGACCTTTGCCTCCCCAAATACCCAAGATGAGAGGAACCTGCCAACAAAGTTAGGTGATGATTTAAGTTAAACTCCTGCAATTAATATAATTATGGAAGAAACTCATAGTTAAATCTTTGATAGTGATATCTACCTTGATGTTAGGAAGGGTCATGAAGTTCTTGGTGATGTGAACAACAAGTTTGTCCATAAAAGCGGGAGCAATATAATAACCGTCCATGTTGTTGTCAAAGTTGTACCTATTCAAGAACAATCTCGTTACCATCTTGTCAACTGTAATAATCCGAAACTTGGACACAATTATATTGGTCGTGGATTTGGAACCGTGAAATATTTATAAGAATATATATGATCTCTGAACTTACTGGCGAAGCCCCGTGCTGATGTATTCATAAGAGCTCATGATGGCATAGTGAGTTCCTGATCCTTGAGGTGCCTGGAAGACGGAGTCCACCATACCCTTTCCTCTTGTGATGTCTTGTTGGTCGTCGGAGGTGTCGAAGGCAAGGCCTCTCCATTTGTCCTTGTCAGTCTGCTTATCTTCGTCCACACTCGCGACAATCCTGAGGCTCCCGGAGGAAACCTTGGAGTTGGTGAACCTTGAGTTCACTTTCTTCAAGCTGCTTCCCAAAAAGGTTGAGCTTGGAACTAAAGCACTGCTGCTAGACCCATTCAGGTTCAGCTTCATTAAAGGTGCAACGATTAGTTTTATCGTGATTACCTTCCAAAACTCACAAATTGTTTCCCAAACTCACATAGGTATTATAACTTCTGTTTCCCAAAACTATGAATATGAACTATTTATTAGGTTGATTCTCGGTTGTATATGTAGTTTGAATAAATAATTTAAGTATTTATCTAGAAGACTTGAAAACATAAGTGTGACAAAACATTACCCTAAGTAGGTAACTAATATATAATTAATGACAACTAACTACTGTTTAGCTTCTAAGCACCTGGTGATTGTGCATACAACACACACAAAAAAGTTAAGGCATAAAAAAGGTGGGAAAGGCGTTATACCGGTGCTCTGTTGACAGATCCAATGGTAGAGACAGCAGTGGCCATGATCTCTCGCGGATCGGACGGTTGTGTTCTAGTGTGAGTGACACGGGGGCACTCCTGGTTGCCTGCAAGCACAGTATGCTATTGTGTTTTGAGCGGAAAAGAAATGAGAACTGGTTTGCCTTTATAGTGTTACTGAGTGTACAGAATTTGACATCGTTTGGATTTGCTTGTTGAATGGTTTGAGACCATAGAATGAAGATTGCATTGATGCCACGTGTCAAACAAAGAGTGCTTGGAAACTCAGTCATTTGACTCGTTTCTTGATGCTTGAGGACCTGAGGTTAGTGTTTAAGCTCTCTTCTTCTCCACCAAAAATTAGGCAATTTTTTTGGGACAAAAAATAAGAATCAGACAATTTATTGGCCACAGAATTGAGAATGGAAGAAACTGGAAAAACCCATGTCTATTATTGTGGGGTTTAATTTTGTTGTTTTCTTGAGTGAAGATGCATGAAGAGATAAGGTGAACCATGAATAAAATGTTTGTGACTAGCAACAATTTTCATTTCCTTAAAAATAAATTGGATTTGTGGAAGAATTTTAACAAAAATGTACATATTATGCTACGGCACAAAGTTCAGCCAATCAAAATGTTTTGAGAATCCAAGGGCAATATAAGATTACATTGGGCTGGTTATTTGTTCCTTTGAGCCACAGTCTCGGCCTCAGAAATATACACTGATTGTAACCTCTTAGAGTCCTGGCCCGGCCCATATCTCAAGCCTATCAACCATTTCACTCGTTAACACGACATAACACAATTTGATTATGAAAGTAAAACTTATCAAACTAGTACAAGTAATGGATTGCTCTGGTACTGGAAGTTAGAGAAGCTTCCTCTTTATTCGTTACTTCTTCGGTTCAAAGCTTCTCCTCTTCTTAAGTGTATATTAGTGTAGAATAGCATTTGTAACAAAACAAAATTACAGAGTACTCTTCAAACCAGTTAATAACTTAATATGGCGCTAATCACTCGTTTAAACTCGTTTCACAATATTTTTTACAATTTGAACTGACAAGTTTTAGGTTATCAATGAAAGATCATCATGCAAAATTTCATTAAAATTGAGTTATTTAAGTGGACTTGATAAATAAATAAACAATACAATTTACAATGATAATTAAAAGAGTCCTAATTTGTAGAAACTTCTAATTATACTCAAACTCTTATCCTGGATTTATTTATTTGTATCTTTTTAAAAGAATAAGCACGTGTCAAAATATAATTGGTTAATATCAAAAGCAGCATCAAGCTCATCCCATTGGAGAACTGGCCACCTACCCGAAACTTGAATTTCCTTTCCTGTAATTTAGATTAATTTGGTGTAGAATATTGCTTTATATAAAAATTAAAATTAAAACATAAAAAAACCGAAAATCACACCTCTTAATCCAGATGACTCACAAAACCACATACTTCAACTCCCAAGATTCTTTTTTTTTTTTTTTTTTTTTTTTGGTTAACAACTCCCATGATTCTTTTAACTTTAATATCTTCTTCCTTATGATTAAAAACTCTTGAACTCTCTCAAGATCGATTCAGCAGTGTGATGTATAGCATTTAAATGAGAAACTGTATTCAATTACTTCAGTTGATGACAGCTCAAAATTTTATCAAGAACACAAGTGGAAAGGATTCACATGCAGCAACCCTGTTGGTATTGGGAACAAACAAGTACAAACAGAGCACCAAAAAATGCGAACGAAGCTAACAAACCCTAGCTACTAGCATTGCAGCTGGGTAAAACTGTAAAGGACGCCATGATAGGGAAAGACACTTTCATCGTTAAACTCGAAACTCGAAAACGGAAAGCTACCGCCCCACCATCCCCCTCATACATTCCTTTTTCATGCATCAATTAATTCTCACTCGATTCCAAAAGGAATTTTCACATTTGTGATATGTGAAATGACAGAAGGCAGAAAAGTTTATGCGTTTTGCTGAAACTAGCATTTTGTCGCCTCCAACTCACTCTCTTATTTGCCCGAATATTTCTGCTTTTATGACCTAGAGCCCGAAGAAGAAATTTAAGCACTTATTACAACTCATTGTCAAACAGGAGATAGCTAGGGTTTGTGGGGGGATTGGCAGCTTGCTATTTTTGAAGCTTTTTTGGTGTTCCAGAGACAAGAACAGTCGTCTTAGCAGCGACCCGGCCGGATTAAGTGGCCAACAGCCAACCTGATAATGTAGGATTAAAATAAAAACATGGGGACTTAATTAAGACGTGCATTATGGATTTAAAATAAGGTTAATAATGGAGCATAAAGACAAGTAGAGACGCCATGAGTCACAGGCTCTACATCCAATCTCTAAGCTAGGAAAATAGGGTGAATTAATAAGAATGTGAACTCTAATCTCATTAGTTAAGGAAGAATGCAATAGCAGAATCCACCAACCCCATCGTTTGATTTTGGCTCAAGGTATATTATAATTTGCAACAAAGTGTTTTCCATGAATTCCTCATGCACTGGCTTATCGACTCGTCGAATGGCTGCCCTAGTAAGTGGAATAGAGGAGAATTCCATGGCCATCTAGAGTAAAATATAGTTTAATTACATTAATGAAGCTTATAGCAAAGTAGTTCAATTTGATATTTGCAACCCTCAAATTTTGACTAATAATGTGTTGTTTTTTTTTTCCTTTTACAATTCGATATTTTAAACTACTCTAATTAATTTCTAGAGAAAAGATTAATTAAAGTCGAATGCAAGAGAATAGATCTACTGAACCAACCGTCATAATCCACGATTGCTACATAAACAAGATTGATTAAGGTACATCTATAGAACCCATAAGTTTATTTTGCGCAATCTATACTTTCCATATATGAGAAAGAAATGTATGGCTATTGTACTTGTCTCTACTATCTATTCAAGAATAATGTACTAATTAGAGCTATGCTCTCTCATTTTTTGAGCCCAACTTATGATGATAATGATTAGGTCTTCCATCAAATATTGGACTCATTGTTGAAGATTATTTAATTAAGAATAAGGACCCTTAATAATTTAGAGGCATTAATTAAATCAGGGAATGCTTACCCAATTTGAGATTGATGATGTACCCCATAAAGGAGACCCAAAAGAACAATAGCTTTCACTAAAATGAGGATGTCCTCTGTACAAAAAGAATACTTCAAACCCTTTCGATTGATGGCTATAAAGACTAAATCTAAACTTTGGATATGCACCAGTCAATTTCTGGTACCACCTGAAAAAACCCTTGTCACAGGTTTAGTACTAAAAGCTTAGGACTATGGCAGGATTAGGCTCTTCATGTGGAGCATGCAAATTCCTACGGCGAAAATGCACAAGCGAATGCATTTTCGCTCCTTACTTCTGCTACGACCAAGCTGCAGACCACTTTGCAGCAGTACACAAAGTGTTTGGTGCAAGCAATGTGTCCAAGCTGCTACTGCACTTACCGGTGCAAAATCGAAGTGATGCTGCCATCACCATGTCGTATGAAGCGCTAGCTCGAATGCGTGATCCTGTGTATGGATGTGTCTCGCAAATATATGCACTCCAACAACAGGTTTCCATGCCGCTAACCTACTCCAAACTTCTCACTTACACATGTCAATACATAATTTTGTGTAGGCCATTTACCCATCGGTCTTTCCTCGCAGGTTGCGTACTTACAAGAGGAGATCGAAACTCTTGGGAGCCAAATGGTTGATTTTGCAACTTGCCATCCAAGTAATAGCAACACATTCGTTGATCAGTTGCAAGTATTTTCACAACATGATGCTGTTGACACACAACATATCCAGAATCAATTACCAGAATCACCAATATTTCCACACATAGGAAATGCAGCAGCCAACCAAGGGTTTAACGGTGAGATGGATATAGAGATGCCTCCTTTACAGGAATGGGAAGAAGTGAACTTATTTGGGGATCACTCTACACCAGATCCTTTAAAAAGACTTCTTGAAGGCATGGAGCAAGACAACTTGGGAAACAATCCATGGCCAAATGAGACTGCTACATGGGATTTATACTAATTAGTTTTCAGAAAACTGCAGGAGCTAGTCTAATATTAGCATAGGTCAACCAGGAGAAAAACTTGGGTGTAATCGGAAATTTATCCCTTTGTCTCCATCTCTCACATTCACGTGAGTATGAGATAGAGGCAAGGGAATAAATCCTCGGTTTCGCACTACAATTCACGTCTAGAAAAAGACAAATTTTCTACTAGTTTGTTTCATCTCCTTTGGTTTTTGTTAATCTATTCAGGTTCTAAGTCATAGTTGTTAAATTTTCGTAGTGTGCATATGTAAAGTTATCCTTCTATTAATTGTATCGGTGAAGCATCCTGCTCTTTGTGGTGTCTAACCCTATTTTTATCTTTTCCAATATCATATTCAACATGAAACCTTCATTATATTTTATAATATCTACGCCAGACTCTTGTAGTGATCAGTTGAGAGTGAGTATGATTAAGGCTGTTTTTTATAATATTTGGGAGTGTTGAAAGTGATTTCAACTAACTAAATAAAGCACTTTTTATAGTCTTTGACTAAAATAGATAAAAGTGCTTTATGAAATTAGATGTTCTGAGGTTTTTAGGAAGTACAAATTGGTGCTTCTAGAAAACGCGGCTGCGAGTGAATATGCAGAAAGCTCTTGAATTTTTATTGAAATTTTTTTGTTTTTCATTTCTAGCAAACGCGTTATTGTCTGAATAAAGAAAATAAACATAAAATTTAGACAAAAATAATAAGGAATTCCAAAGCACTTTTGCAAGAGAATTACTGATAATTTTTATCCCATACTTTTTTTTAAATTGTATTTGCACTCCAAAATTTTTACAGGCACTCCAATTTTTTTTATATTAAAAAGAAATTACACTATTTAAGGGGTGCACAATAAAATTTTAAAGTACTAATAACAATTTTAAAAAATAATATAATAATTTATATTAAATTCATCTAAACTACAAAAATAAGAGTACTTAAACAGAAACACAACTCACCCAATGCATCAAAGCAATTAACTATTCAGTAGTACTTGCCCACCTCTTAAACGTGTTGAGAATTACATCTAATATAAAAGTTAGAAGATGCTTTAATTTATGATAATTCCTATTTTAGTCCCCACTAGTACCATCTCATCACAATAAAACAAAATTCTTTGGGTTAAACACTCCTTTTTGGGAAAGTAAATTTGAAGGAGAAGAGACGTAACTTTATATTATTGTTTGTTTATTCTTTTTCTTTGGGAGGATAGGGTTTGCCCATTTAATAGTTAGGCCATCTCCAACCGAAGGTTGGCCAGATGGCTCGTTTTAACCCTCTGGCCCTCCAAGATATTAATATTTTAATGAACAGTACATGGCCATATTTGCCTCCATCTCCAACCGAGGGCCATAGGGCTCGTTTTAGCCCTGTCACAAAAAACCGTCTCCAACCGAGGGCTAAAGAGCCATAGGGCCAAACATAATTTATTATTTAAAAACTACAACTTAAATTCAAATCCAATGGCTAAATGACGTCAGCATGAAAAGTTGAAAAAAATTATAATGTGAAGAATTGAAAAAATTGAAAAATTGAAATGTGAAGAACTACAATGTGAAAAACTGAAAAAATTTAAGAAAATATAATGTGAAGAATTGATTTAGAATGAAGTGAGATAGTATGGAATGGTGAAAATTATGTGAGAAATGGTGTAGGAATGGCTTAGGTATTTATAGAGAAAAAAAAAGGGAATTTTTAAATTTGATAAAAAAAAATTTGGCCCAAAAAAAAAATTATTTGAATCCAACGGTAACTAGCCGTTAAATTCAAATTTTTCCTACCATTCATGTCGGTTATATCCGACAGGAATAACCAAAAGTGAGCCCTCTGGCCTAGCCCTCGGTTGGAGACAGTTTTCGGGCTATTTTCGGCCCTCTAAACCCTTCGGTTGGAGATGGCCTTAGTGATCTTTTATTTGGAAGAGTCTGTGGTATTTTAATTGAATAATGCTTGTGTTGTCGAAGAACTTATTTGTTCTTCCACCTCTATTAATGTATCGTTATCATACTGTTTGGGCCCAAAATGACATTGGGTCGAGCTCGGACCATCCTCGGCCCAGGACTTGCGCGAAGGCAGTGAGTTGGAGCTATGGGCCACCGATTAGGAGGAATCCTATCTGGAAAAGGAAGGAAGAACATATAAGTATAAGAATGTGATAGAGGCCGAGATCCATTAGGAAAATGAGTCCCGAGAAGAAAGTGAATCAAACTCGCAATTGGAGGCAGGTTCAGAGTCTTAGTTGGATTGGGATTGGCCGAGATAGAATTGGATTAGTACTGGCTGAGGTAGAATTAGACTAGGAAGAGGAGTTCTATCCAATGACGGTTTGGAGTATTTGCATTACTATAAATAGAGGGGGGGAGCATAACATTAACCCTCTCCAACTCAACACACAAAACTGCCCTGCGCAAACTCTCTCAACCTTGAGATTTTTTTATAGTCCTTTTCGCCAACACATCTTCAGTTTGGATAAACAGCACTGTGAAGGCAACCGGTGGTATCTTCAGTTTGGATAAACAGCACTATCGCCGTAGAACCAGTCGATCATGGAGTACCTTCAGTTTGGATAAACAGCACTGCGTCGAGGCCGGTTGGTTATCTATCCAAGTCTCGGTCGAGAAGGACTTTCGGGTTCTCATCGACAGAGGTCATCTCACCAGACTTCTCGGCGAAGTGAGGTGTTACGAATTACCGAGCTCGGCACATCGAACGCCGAGTTATTTTATGATTGGATACTCACATGTTAGTTTCAGAGTTCGACATTCCGATGGCTGAACCACTTTCACCGTCAAGACCTATATCTATTTTGAGTATCTGTGCCCCTATACTTTGGTGTCGATTCGGCGTGCTTATACCTTTACGAATATAATCACTGTGACCGAGTCCGGCGCCGACGATTCGTGAACTTCGCAAAACTAGTAGCCTTGTCTTCAGGCTCTAGAACCCAAAGGTCGAGGCGTGTTCCTTCCTCGGCCGCAATCGCAAGATTCAGAAGTCAGCCGCGCACACAACGCAACATCAACATTTTACTCACCGGCCGAGTTCGGCCGTCGAGTTGGCATGCCCCGCATTCAACCGAAGGACGTAGTTAGCTCATAGATTATTCGACATGCGCGCCACGTAGGCTTGGTAGTTTTTAGAGTCAACATTTTGGCACGCCTAGTGGGACCAAGTGCTAAACCTTCGAAGTTCATGACCATTGAAACACGGTCAGTAACAAAGAAATCAACCATGGGAAAGTCGATCGCTACCCACTCAAGTCAGAACCCCGAGGCCGAGGGCCCATTACGGGCACAGACCACTGCTGTCGGGACACCTAAGGCATCGAAAGGGACACGACCAGAAAGAGAAACGAGTGTTGGCGAGCTGCCTCGAGACACAGGGGTCCTCGCAAAGATAACAAAAGGAGCCATGATCGAAGGCATTGTGGAGGATTGTGATGAAGACGGTGGTGAGGCGTCCGACCCACCAACCAGATCATTTTTTCGACGACGGCTTGAAGAACAGTCTCGGCAGTTCGAACAGACGTTCAATCAAGGAATAAGAGGAATACTGGAAGAAATACATAGTCAACACGTCATGCACACGAGATTGCTCGAAGCCGTGGTTAACAATACTCAGCATATTGGTTATTCTGATCGTTTCAAACAGCCTATTCCGAAAAATAATTTCGTTTCAGTATCACCGGCCGAGGCAGGACCTGCTCGGCTCAAAATGGTCGATCTAGACAAGAGGGGTGGATCAAGCAGTCAGACAGATGATTTTGATCCAAGTATGGAAACGACATCCGTGGACGTAGTTGAAGTTCAGAGGATGATTTATTCAGCTATGAAGAAAGGGCCGAAGTTTCCAAAATTTATCCACCCCTATCCAGCTTATGTTGAGAAGTTCAAATATCCTAAAGGCTTTAAAGTCCCAGATTTCAGCCTTTTTGTTGGAGAATCATCTATATCCTCTTTAGAGCACGTCGCTCGTTTCACTGCACAGTGTGGAGACGTTAGTAGTGACTTCTATAAGTTACGATTATTTAACTTCTCACTCACAGGTTCGGCATTTGCGTGGTAAATAAACCTCCCACCTAATTCCATTCAAAGTTGGGAAGAACTGGTCGAGAAGTTTCACGAACAGTTCTATCGGCCATGGATGGAAATGTCAGTTTCTTCGTTGGCCAGAATGGCACAAGACTTCGATGAATCGCCGATGGATTATCTTACAAGATTCAAATCGGCCAGGAACTGGTACCGAGTACCTCTACCAGAAGTCGAGTTTGTTCGACTCGCGTTGAACGGTTTAGACGTGGAATATAAGAAGAAATTCTTAGGGGCAAACTTCCTCGACATGTACGAATTAGCTCAACATGTCGAGCAATACGATTATCTGCTCCGCGAAGAGAAGGTTTCGAAATCCCCATCCCGATGGACCATCTATAAGAATCCCACGGTCAACTATGCATAGACGGAATCTGAAGAATACGCCAGCATAGATGCGGCCGAAATAGTGATTGACAAACCATATATATGCAAAGCGTTGACCCACATCAATCCTAAGGATGTCAAAATTCGGCCAATATCTGAAGAAAACGCCGTAAAAACGACAAAAGTATATACGTTTGATATCACTAAGGCCGACGCCATCTTCGATCAATTGTTACTGGCCAAGATTATAAAGCTTCGACCGGGACACAACATTCCCAAGGCCGAAGAACTGAAAGAGATGGTATATTGCAAATATCACAACTCGAGCAAACACACGACAAATAATTGTGTCGTGTTTCGGGATACTATTCAAAGATGGATTGACGATGGAAAACTTAAGTTTCCAGAGAAGAGAATGGGAGTTGATGCTGACCATTTCCCTACAATGACAGTGGGTATGGTCGATGCTCATTTACCTTGAGACAAAGGAAAAGGAAAGATCGAGTTCGTCTCGGTGCGACATGTCCCAAACAAGGGCACCAAACCGCGGCTTTAAATTGATTTGTTCTCAAATGCACCACCATAAGATACAATCGAACCAGCCATCGTCGAACCCATGTCAAGTTCAAAGGTCGAGTTTCTCCCTAGTTCGGCACGTCCTAACAAGAGGTTTTCAACCACGACTCAAGATCGATTTGTTCTCGAATTCCCCACCTCGAGATTCGGTCGGACCAGCCATCGTCGAATCCATGTCAAGTTCTGGTGCAGCGGAAGCCATTGAATCTGCAACCCTGTGCACAAGGTGCAAAGAAGATGTTCCTGTTGAACCAAGAGCACGGCCACGACTAGCAGAAAAGCCACGTGTGCGCTCAGTCCCGATCACGCTTCAAAAAACACTCAGCTCGAGTCCGCGCAATACCGTTTTCAACAGGCTCGGCCCGCAGGAGGTTAAACCATCTTCGGCCAGACGACGACTCGACTTTGATACTCCGTTCTACAATGAAGAGTATTATTCCCGCAATTCTAGTAGCCCTGAGCTCTTCCCCAAATCGAAGAACCTTCAAACCTCCTGAACCTCAAGACCAACGATGGTATACTTATCACTCACCCAAAGGTGTGTACACTGCGCTATCCAAATCACAGAAGCGTCGACGCCAAAGAATAGATTGCATGGTCCGCCGATAAGCGGCACAAGAGACTTCGGCTACTTCGGGCCCCAAATGGCAGCCGAAAGAAAAAGTTGGCGATAACGATGATCGGCAAACCCTAGCAATTATGACAGAGTTAGTACACGGCAAACAGTCGGTTGATCACGCCCTGGAAACCACATTTGAGGAGGCCGAGAAGCGAATCAAACTTCTTATTCGACCTGGAGAAATGAAGGCACGACTTGAGCATTTTAAGAAGGAGGCCGAAGATAAACTTCCTCCATTGCCTGTAGAAGAACCGTTGATCAAAATCCGGCGAAATTTACATCCACCATTCCTCGGAGAAGCCTTACAGTACATGCCAGAGTTTCATAAAACTCATTCGGCCAATGATTTATATGGTTTGCCGAAAGCATGTCAGGACACGATCGACCTTGTCCTGAGTTGCCCAGATGCTGAACGAATCATCCAAAAGAATTCAGATCTCGGGTTGAAAGCTAGGTTCCAACACATATGTGAGGCCCGAGTTCTCGGCTTCAGTGTCGATTCATATACGGACATCAACCCAGGCGAACTTCCTTTTTCCCTAGAAGATCTCCAGTACTTGCGATACCATTTTGAGGTATTTTCAGCCGTCTCCCTCTTCGGCCTTACGGCCGATGAAATACGTCGTGTCGAGCGTTTGAACGCCTACCTGGACATCAGAAATGCCCGAATAGCGTACCAAGAACAAACCCGGGTCACGGCGCAAGTCCCAGACCCGGCGCCGGTATCAAAGAACCCAGAAGGCAAGGAAGAGAGTCAGGAGGAAAACCTTGGGGACGAGGACGAGAACCTTGGGGACGAGGAGGAGAACCCAGGGGACGAGGAAGAAATTCCGGAAGACGAGTTTCCAGAAGAAGAGGAACCGACGAAGGAGGAAGATCCCAATTCGATGGGCCCTTCAATCCTCGACAACATGGAAATCAGCATGGTCCATGTCTTGCCTGCCAATTTTTAGTCGACCACGTCCCAACCAAGCTTCCTAGATGGCGACCTAGTGGTCGAAGAAGCTACCCAAGTCGACTTCGTCTCTCCCACCGAGGTCGAGCCAACGGCTAAGGACGATAACCTCAAGGCAGCTTTGACCGAATTATTTCCTCGGTCTGCGGCAGCCAACCTTCGTCACCTCAAACCATTGCATGTCACAGCCCATATCGAAGGATATCCGGTCTCAAAAATCTTCGTCGACTGTGGGGCTACTGTCAATATCATGCCTGTAACCATCATAAAGGTCTTACACCGCTCCAACGACGAACTTATCCCATCAGGAATTACCATGAGCAGCTTCGTCGGGGACAAGTCTCAAACAAAAGGCGTACTACCGTTAGAGGTGAGCATCGCATGTCGCAACCATATGACGGCTTTCTTCATAGTTGACTCGAAGACCGAGTACAATGCATTACTCCGTCGAGATTGGATTCATTAAACAAGTTGTATTCCTTCTTCGTTATATCAAGTCCTCGTCTTTTAAGATAGTAAATCAATCGTCGTACATCCAGCCGACCATCAGCCCTTTGAAGCCAACATGATCCAAGCACGGTATTACGACGACCATGTTGGTTATATTACTCTACAAGGGCTCAATGATGAGGGACGACCGACTCGCATTTCAGTTCAGAAATTCGTCGATCGGCGACTGGAACAACGCCGTATGCCTTGACTTATGGGCATGACGCAATGCTGCCAGTCGAGCTAAGTGTAAACTCGCTGTGAATAATTGAACAGAGTAGTTTGTTCAGCGCCGAGTACAACCAGGCCATGAGGTAGGAGTTAGAAGATTTAGAAGAAGCTCTACTTGATGCTTGCAACCTATTAGCGGCGCAAAAGAAGATTACAGAACGAGCTTATAATCAACGAGTTAGACAGAAAACATTCGGCGAATGAGAGTTAGTTTGGCAGACTGTATTACCGGTTGGAGTAAAAGATCCTAGGTTCGGAAAATGGTCGCCGAATTGGGAAGGACCATTCGTTGTTCACAAGGTTCTCGGCAAGGGGCATATCGTCTCAAGGACTGAACGGGTTTAATTCATAAGTTACCAATTAATGGAAAGTTCCTAAAGAAATATTATCCGGTTACTTGGGAAATGCGAGAATAATAAATGAGTTCTCGGCAAGGGAGCAGACCGTATCAAAGACAGTAACATCTGATATCCGGCAGATGCAAGATCGATTAATTTTCATTAATATTTGCAAAAGGGGTACAAGTTAAAGATTACAATAAAAGGCCCTAAGGCGAAGAAGGGAGACGGATCCAAGGAAAGCCTTCAACTCCAGCCACCTCACCTCACCCATCGCCATCTCAGCCTGCCGGATCTTCTTGTCCAGTTTTAGCTGCTCGACTCGCTTGATGTTGGTTGCGTATTCGATTAAGGTAGATTTACCTTACTCGAATTCCTTTTCAAGCTCAGAAGCGAAGGCCAACCGTCGACTCTGGAGTTCGGCAATTTGGCGGTCGAGGTCGGCCAGCTGTTCCTTCTTTGATATGAACACCTTCACCTTCGAACGAAGGGTCTCCTAGACAGCCGTTGCAGCCTTCCAGTCAGCTTCGGCTCGAAGGGCTCGATCGAAAATACCAAAGTATTCCCGAGTTCGTTCCAACATCGAGGACGCTTGAGTGACGGCATCGTTATCCAAACGACCATTGGCGGCAAGATCATTCAAACATGCCCCTAACAGAGTCAAGACCCTTACGCTCAAGGATCTGGGAGGCCGATAGGGAGAACAGCTCTTGCAGCTTGGCAGCTGAATCCGCGGCAGATGAGTCCCGCGAAGCAGAGGTCGAAGGCCCGGCCGTTCTCTTCGATGTGCTGGCCAGAATGGCGTCGAACTCCGCTTCCCAAGAAGGCTGCATGGAGAGACAGAGGTCAGACTAAGTCGAGCCACAAAAAGATAAGGGAATAGAAGATAATAGACCTGACGTGATGAGACATCGGCCATATCCCCTGGGTCATTGCTCGAACCCAGGGAACTTAAAGGCCGAGCCCAGTGTCTGAGATTGCTCCTCAATTCACGCGGCCGATGGAGGTTGTCTACATTCGACAGCCACTGAGGCGGCCAAGAAATATAGACAACACCCCTCGGCGCGTAGAATTTTCGGTGAAAAGAATGGGAAGGCACCTAGCATTTAATATATCCTCGATTCAGAATTTTGAAAATAGACAAGACAGAACTAAAAGTAAGAAACAGAGGGCCTTACATAAGCTGACGTAACCTCCTAATAAAGGATGCCGAGGTCGACATCTTGCGGGTGCACTGGGGTCTCCGCCGTTGCCTCTGGTTCGACAGGAGGAATTGTTCCCGGAGCAATGATTTTCGCTCCGACCGAAGCAGCAACCAGAGCGACACAATCTGCCGTAGCAGGGGCAGCCACGTCCACCTCAACCACAACAAGGGTAGCCTGTTGGACGACCGTGCGTGCCGGTTGGGAAGCAGGGGCCTAGAGTTTGACTGGGCGAGCTCGACGAGGGCGATGTGCCAGCGGGACCTCCTCGCTTGCGTCATCCTGAAATGATGAGATACGTTAGAATCAAGCAAACTCCGTTTTCATATATACTTCAAATTGTTCATACCTCTTCCAGGATGATCGCCGTTCATTTTGGACGTGGCAGGGTTTGCCGCTCGACCAAAAGAGGTGCTACCTTCGGAACAGGTGCAACAGGGGGCACTAGGGCGGTAGGTTCCCCATCCGGTGCAGCAGCAGACGGTTTGACTGCCTCGAGAATGGTCCGGGCAGCGGCTGGCTCGACCGCTTCCAAAGTAGGTGACACTTGAGATGGTCGACTGATAGGAATTGGTCGTTCCGCCGACTGTTCCTGAGCAACAGAAGCAGTGGGGAGGACGTCAGAAGCAGTCGCCTCAGTCATTCTACTAGAGATTATGTGAATCTCCCGTTCCCCTTTCTTTGCCAATTTCTTGACACGTTTGTGAGGGCGGGGAGCTTCACGCGTCGACTCAGCCTCTTGGCACGGCCGTTTGCTTGGCGTAGTTTGCACGGTTGGATTAGCTCTCTTAGAGAGAGCCAATCTTTTTTTGGCCACGGCCGCCTGCTTAGGCACTCGACCTCCTGAAAAGAAAAGAGTTAGGATCGAGGAATCTTCTGGGAAAATAAAAGCAAGGATAGCTTAATACCTTGAACTTTCTCCTTAGGGGGGGACAACAGTTTCTTGGGACGGTCGTCGAAGATCTTGGCAATGATATCATCGATCGGGGCCCCAAAGAAGTCCCGGGTGTACGACTCCCACCAATCCCCGAAGGTATCGGTGCTCAGAGACTCAGGAACAACCGGGCGAAGACGGAATTACGTACACCTCTTCTGGAATTCATCCTCGATATCCCGACACTCTCTCTCTGAAGAGCCAGAGAGTCACCCTCGGCTAAGAAGTGAGCGAGAGAGGAGTAGAGGCACTGGACAACCCTGCAAGTAGCCAAATTGTCTGGCCGTGAACTGTGGGTGGTAAACCTCCCAGCTCGACCGACGGGCCATCGCAGCCGAAGGGTAGGTCGCGCGATAGAACAAACGATCCCCAGTTCTGGAGGAGCGAAGGGTCCTCGCTTTCACTCCAAGCCGCGGTTGGGAGTTTGATAAAAGAAGGGTATTCTCGACGACGGCATATGAGGAACTCGTCATCAGAGAAATCTTCAAGACCAAAGAAGTACTTGAAAACTTCTTCAGCTCGGTGGGGATGCGCCGGTTTGGAAGCCAGCTGAAGACCGAGCGCTTCGTTGGAAGGAAAGCTGGGAACGTCTGGCCGAATCGTGGTGAAGTAGGTTTGCAACCAGAGTTGGAATACCCAAAGAGGTCCGTTTTGGTGAGGGTCGATCTTATGGATGGTTGCTTCGGCCAAGCAACGCAGTAGGTGGGCGAGGATGGCTGGACTAAGCACCAGAGTAAGACCACTTACCAAGGCTTCAGCTACCGGCATATTCTCGACCAAACACTTGTTCGATTTGGTACAACAGATAAACTTGTTATACCAATAGAACAGAAAAGCTTCGAGATCCCCTTTGCGAAGGCTCGCCTCTCCTCGGCCAGCAAACTGGGCTATGAGGGTGCTATAGTTGAAAAAAAATTTATGTAGCCTCTGAACTTCATCCTTGGAGGGGTCTTGACCGTCCCGGCGTAAGGTTTCGACGGCTCGAGCATCGAATAGGGCCTTGAGATCAAGGTTCGACGAACATCCAAAGAGAGCGGCATTGATTGGGAGACCAGAAGAGGAAGTTCCCAGAATGGCAGAGATGTCAAGGATAGTGGGGCCAATAGGACCAAGGGGGAGAACCATGGTGTTGGTGGCCGAGCACCAGAAAGTCAGGGCCGCCATAAGAAGCTCTCGGTCTATGGCAATTTCCATCGTCGAGAGTCTGATGGCGTCGTAAATCCCCAGAGCCTTCCATTCTTGGCCGAAGAACTTTTCCATACGATTGACCCAGGCAGCCCAGGCCGCAGTAGTCGAAGGCCATGCTCCTTGGGGCTTCGACGTGTCCCACTTCGCCCAATCAAGCCCCTGCCGCATGGGCGTCAAGCATTGTCCTTCATGAGGTCGACAATGAGGGAAGGCACTGGTTTCTTGAACAGAGGTCGAAGAATTTGGTGGGTGGCGCTTGAATCACTCTCGAAGCGTAGATTTTTTACAGCAAAATGATCGATGATGCCCTTACACTTGTCGTATTCCTCAGAAAGTTGGGAGATGAAAGAAGCCATTCCAAGAACGAAAGTATTAAGGTGGGAATTTCTGGGTTGAGAGTTCTTCGCACAAAGAGACGCACTGGTTTTTCTGGAGATTCGAGAGAGAAGCAAGGAAATTTCAGAAAGATTAGAAGCGTAAAATTGAGATGAGAGAGGAATGGGTATTTATAGGCACTTCGCAGGAAAACCAATCGTTTGGGTTTTGAAATTTGAAATGAACCAATCAATGTGACTGCGCGCCATGATTTGTTTCAGAAAATCCAGGTGAAAAGATCGAAGATCTCGCAGATTGAGGGAATATCTCGAGGTTTGAGGACGCATGATTGCGTGTGACGGCGAAATTAAATGCAACAAGACGCTTCGACGGTTGCGTGCGTCCAGAGAGATGATTGCGAACTGTTGGGATGATCGAGGACTGACGCGTGGCGAGTTCGGGAAGGATTTGAGGGAGGCATCATTGCTCATAAATGGGCGTGGTGTTATTTTCTGGGACAACTCATCGGTCGTTGCGGGATGAGTGATGTCGTTTCGCTTCTTCAAGGCCGAGGCTCGACCATGGGCTATGGGTCGACGACCTCAGAAGCGAGGGAGCAGTGTTTGGGCCCAATTGGGTCGAGCTCGGACCATCATCGGCCCAGGACCTGCGCGAAGGCAGTGAGTTGGCGCTATGGGCCACGGATTAGAAGGAATCCTATCTGGAAAAGGAAGGAAGAACAGATAAGTATAAGAATGTGATAGAGGTGTGCGGAGCAGGTGTAAAATATTACACTGAAACTAGAGCACAAGAGAATGACAATTTAAGAGAGAGGAATAGATATGAATGTATTGCTTTTTCTATCTGTTTCTTCTTGTATATTTTCTATATCTGCGAATGAATTACAATCATACGGAGTGCTCTATTTATAGAGCAACTCCAATACTAATGCATTAACTTTACATTGAAAGTTATACATCCTTGTTGAAAAATGTGATCTTCTGCATCTCCGAAGTCTAGTTCACTTTACATGGGCATTGAAAGTTTTACCAAAATTTGTCAACGACTTGTATGGGCATTCATTAACCCACAACATTTTCAACACTCCCCCTTGGATGCCCACGTATAACATCAGTTGCCTCGTTAAAACCTTGCTTAGAAAAACCCAGTGGGAAAAAACCATAGCGAAGGAAAAAGAGTACAACTTTACCTGGATTGTTGATATAGTGTGAAGTATGCTTATGTTGCCTCGTTAAAACCTTGATAGGAAAAACCCAGTGGGAAAAATCTTAATCGAAGGAAAAAGAGTACAACATGCATGTATCATGGATGCTCCCCCTGATTTCGCATTCTCCAAACTTAGCTGTTTGGTAAGTCGACATAATCTGATGCTTTGCACTAGCTTCTGAAACGTGCACTTTGGTAGAGACTTGGTGAATAAGTCTGCCAGATTTTCATTGGAACGGATTTGTCTGACTTCAATAACTTTAGCCTTCTGAAGCTCATGTGCACTGAAAAACTTTGGAGATATGGGTTTAGTCTTATCGCCCTTGATGAATCCTTCCTTCATTTGGGCAACACAGGCAGCATTATCTTGATGGATGACAGTTGGATTGTCTGTCTTCGAAGTTAGACCACATGAATTCTGGATATGATGGATCATTGATCTTAACCAAGAACATTCACGACTTGTTTCATGTAAAGCAAGTATTTCTGAATGATTTGAAGATGTAGCAACTAATGTTTGCTTTGTTGAGCGTCATGAGATTGCTGTATCTCCATTCTTGAACACATATCCAGTTTGTGAGCGGGCTTTATGCAGATCAGAGAGAAAACCAGCATCTACATATCCAACAAGGACCTGGTCATCTGTAGAGTTCTTTGAGTAGAATAGACCTATGTCTGTTGTTCCACGAAGGTATCGCAATACATCTTTGACTCCCTTCCAATGACGAGTTGTTGGAGCAGAGCTATACCTTGCTAACAAGTTGACTGAAAAAGCTATATCTGGTCTAGTACATTGTGCTAAATACAATAAAGCACCTACTGCACTCAAATATGGTACTTCTGGACCAAGGACGAGTTCATCATCTTCTTTTGGACGGAATGGATCTTTCTTAATGTCCAAAGAACGAACGACCATTGGTGTGATGAGTAGATAAGCCTTGTCCATACCAAATCGCTTTAGGATTTTTTCAATGTAAGCTGATTGGTGGACCAAAATTCCACTAACACAATGCTCGATCTGCAGGCCGAGACAAAATTTTGTTTTTCCAAGGTCTTTCATTTCAAACTCGCTTTTCAGATATTCAGCAGTTTTATTGAGCTCTTCAGGGGTTCCAACTAGGTTCATATCATCAACATATACTGCCACTATAGCAAATCCAGAATTGGATTTCTTAATGAATACACAAGGGCAAATGACATTGTTGATATACCCTTCTTTGATCAAATACTCACTGAGACGATTATACCACATTCGTCCAGATTGTTTCAGCCCATACAAGGATCGCCTCAATTTGATTGAGAGCATACCTCATGGTTTGTTAGTTGTTTCAGGCAACTTAAGTCATTCTGGGACTTTCATGTATATGTCAGTATCTAATTCTCCATATAGATACGCAGTGATGACATCCATAAGTCGCATATCAAGTTTCTCTGAAACCACTAAACTTATCAAGTAACGGAACGTAATTGCGTCCATTACAGGAGAGTATGTCTCCTCATAATCAATTCCAGGTCTTTGCGAAAAACCTTGTGCAACGAGTCGTGCTTTATATCTTGCAATCTCGTTTTTCTCATTGCATTTCCTTGTGAATACCCATTTGTAACCCACAGGGTTCACACCAGGCGAGGTTTGGACTACTGGTCCAAAAACACTTCGCCTTTCCAAGGAATTTAATTATGCCTGGATTGCATCTTTCCACTTAGGCCAATCATGTCTCTGTTTGCATTCATCAACAGAGCGGGGCTTAATATCATCACTTAATATGATTTCAGTGGCTACAGCGAATGCGAACATATCGTCAATGATTATCTCATTGCGATCCCACAACTCATTAGTACATGCATAATTTATGGAAATTTCTTTGCTTTCATGTACTTCTGTCTCTTCAGGGACATGTGTCTCATCAAGGACATTTTCTTCTTCTGGAAGTACAGAATCATGAATTGTGGATTTGTCATGCATTCTCTCTTCTTGAATGATTTCATTTGGATTCAGCTGTGCCCTCGTTTTTCTCTTTCGAGGGGCTGAATCTTTTGAACCTGGGGGTCTACCACGCTTCAGGCGTGCACCAGATGAATCATTCGCTGCCACTTTATTTTGTCCAACAGGGACATCAATTCTTGCAGGTGCATTTGCAGCTGGTATATGTGATTTTGTCACTTTCATAGCATCATTAAATGCATCTGGCATTTGATTGGCAATGCCTTGAAGATGAACGATCCTTTTCACTTCAATTTCACATTGAGTGCTACGTGGATCAAAATGAGACAAGGTGGGAACAACCCATGTCAGCTCTTTCCGTTCTTATGAAACGGTCTTTTCTCCCCCTAACAGTGGGAAGACTGTCTCATCAAAGTGACAATCAGCAAAATAAGCTGTAAACATATCACCTGTCAAGGGTTCCAAATATCTAATGATAGATGGTGAATCAAAACCCATATAAATTCCCAGTCTGCGCTGAGGTCCCATTTTAGTTCGCTGTGGTGGTGCAATAGGCACATAAACAGCACAACCAAAAACTCGTAAATGTGAAATGTTTGGCTGATGCCCAAACACGAGTTGTATTGATGAGTATTGGTGGTTGGCTATAGGTCTCAATCGAACCAATGATGCAGCATGTAAAATTGCATGTCCCCATACAGAAACTGGCAATTTTGTTTTCATAAGCAGAGTGCGAGCTATTAACTGAAGCCGCTTGATCAATGCTTCTGCTAAACCATTTTGAGTATGGACATGAGGAACAGGGTGTTCAACATCAATGCCCAATGTCATGCAGTAATCATCAAAGGTTTGAGACGTAAATTCACCAGCGTTATCAAGTCTGATTAACTTAATGGGATAATCTGGGAACTGTGCTCGTAATTTAATTTTCTGAGCAAGAAGTCTCGCAAAAGCTACATTCCGAGTAGACAAGAGACAAACATGTGACCATCGGGTAGATGCATCAACCAAAACCATAAAATATCGAAATGGTCCACAAGATGGTTGAATAGGCCCACAAATATCCCCTTGAATTCTTTGCAGAAATGATGGGGATTCTGCATCAACCTTTAGTTGTGATGGTCTAATTACCAACTTCCCTTGAGAACAAGCCTTGCAAGGGTTATCATTTGAGACAGCAATATGTCTGCTCAATAATGGATGTCCATTAGAGTTGGTAATGATTCTACGCATCATGGTAGATCCTGGGTGACCCAGACAATCATGCCAGAGCATGTAGACCTTTGAATCAATGAACTTCTGGTTCATGACAGTATGTGATTCAACTGTCTTTATGTATGTACAATACAATCAACTCGACAAACCACGCAACTTCTCCAATATACGCTTCTGGGTATCATTGGAGGTAATGCATAGATACTCCACATTTTCTGCACTTTTCGTTGCAATGTGGTATCCATTTAAACGTATGTCTTTGAAACTCAACAGATTTCGAGTAGATCGAGTGGCGTACAACGCATTCTGTATGGACAATATTGTTCCATTTGGTAACATAATCTGGGTTTTCCCTGAGCCTTCAATCACATCTGAAGGGCCAGATATTGTTGTTACCCCTATTCTTGTGAGCATTAAGCTGGAGAAATACTTTCGATCTCGAAGTATTGTATGCGTGGTTGCGCTGTCTGCAATACAAATATCTCCGCCATTGCTCTTGTTTTGAGAATGACCATAATTCTTATCCATGCTTTCTGAGTAAGGGAATCACAGTTAAAAGCATGTTATAACAAGAAATTCAACTGCCATTTTTATTGAAAAATGCAAGTTTTTGAACTACAAGTTCAGTACATCAAACATGAACTATTCAATCGGACCGGTAAACTTCATTCCCCCTTTCCATAATGAAGTCTGAGACATCTAGGTGGGTTGTGTCCAACTGCCCTGATAAGTCGGACACTGGATCAGGTATGTCCATTAGTTTAGCCTGGTCGAGAAAATTGGTCTCGACACCCTTCTCCTTAAGGGAGGCTTGATACAGATCCACCAGATGTTTTGGGGTACGACAAGTACGCGCCCAATGCCCATTGCCACCACACCTGTGGCAGGCTCCTTCAGAGTTCCTGGGAGCATTGTTCATGTGAGCCTTGCCTTTGTGGCGATTCACATTTTTGAAGCTTGGGCCTGAATTATGCCTCGGAACCAGGTTGTGAAACTGACCACCATGGTTCTTGCCTTTCCTATTCCACCGACCTCGCTTATGACCACGTCCTCGTTTATGATTATCACCACCAGAGGATGTGGCGTTCATTTCGAGGGAAGCAGCATTCACTTCTGGGAATGGTGCAGATCCAGTGGGTCGGGAATGATGGTTTCTCATCAGTAGCTCATTATTCTGTTCAGCTACCAAGAGCACAGATATCAGCTGATTGTACTCAGTGAAGCCTCGCGCTCTATACTGCTACTGCAGGAGCACGTTAGAGGCATGAAATGTGCTGAAAGTCTTTTCCAGCAAATTTTCCTCAATGATAGTATCCCCACAGAGCTTCATCTGAGAGGTAATTTTGAACAACGCAGAATTGTACTCAGCCACGAATTTGAAATCCTGGATCCTCAGGTGAGTCCATTCATAGCGAGCTCTTGGAAGAATCACCGTTGTATGGTGATTGTATCTGTTTCTCAAGGCATTCCAGAGAGCTAACGGATCTTCAACCGTTAAGTACTCGCTCTTTAGTCCCTCGTCAAGATGGCGGCGAATAAAGATCATGGCATTTGCCCGATCTTGAGAGGATGAGTTGTTCTCTTCCCTGATGGTATCTCCAAGATTCCCTGCTTCCATATGGATCTTGGTATCCAATACCCAGGTCAGGTAATTCTTCCCGGTAATGTCCAGGGCAGCATACTCAAGCTTTGCCAAGTTCGCCATTTTCTTTTCTGAAAGAAAATGAGATGTGTAAGAACTTGCAATAATATGTATTCCTGGAGGAATATAGTGTTAGAACTTCTGGTTCTTACAAATTTTTCATTTTGATCTTCATGCCAAAATGATAAGCACTCGAAACTTCTGGCTCGAGATTTTCAAGATGAATGAGGAGGGCGATTGTACCGCACCATTCTCATTGAAATAATATAACATAGAATGGGCAATTATTCCGTACCACTCAAGTAGCAGAAAATTTAAATACGCAGAGCAGGATGGGCGATTATACCGCTCCACCTAAAAATTGCAGTAAAATTAAACAGCAAGCAAATTTAAATATGCAGGGTAGGGTGGGCGATTATACCGCTCCACCTAAAATTTGCAGTAAAATTAAATCTGCAGTCCAAGATAGGCGATGATACCGCACCATCTTGGATCGCAGTAAGATGAAATTTGCAGTTCAAGATGGGCGATTGTACCGCACCATCTTGGATTGCAGTAAAATTAACAAAAATAAATACTGGGTTAGTAATCAATATCTCAACCAAACAAGAAATCAAAGATGTATGTAACCGTCAGGTTGAGAACTATGAGCAGGCATGGAGCAAATAGTTCGTCGCGAGGGTATATCGCGCAGTTGAGGCAGAGGAAGAAGATGAACAGCAAAATCCTCAGAGGAAACATTTTTTTTTTCTTTCTTTCGTTCGGCGAAGAAGAATGAGAGAATTACTTCTTTTAGTGAGGAGGAAAGAGAAATAGTTATATTTTAGAGACTCGTGCTGATAACGTGTTATAAATATGTAAAAGTTAGGGAGATAACCTTTACTAGTGAGGTGTGCGGAGCAGGTGTAAAATATTACACTGAAACTAGAGAACAAGAGAATGACAATTTAAGAGAGAGGAATAGATACGAATGTATTGCTTTTTCTATCTGTTTCTTCTTGTATATTTTCTATATCTGTGAATGAATTATAATCATACGGAGTGCTCTATTTATAGAGCAACTCCAATACTGATGCATTAACTTTACATTGAAAGTTATACATCCTTGTTGAAAAATGTGATCTTCTGCATCTCCGAAGTCTAGTTCACTTTACATGGGCATTGAAAGTTTTACCAAAATTTGTCAACAACACTGTGGGCATTCATTAACCCACAACATTTTCAACAACAATATCATTTTAATTTGTGTTTTCATATCCTATGTCCGGTTTTCTAGTGCTAGGTCTTAGGTCGGAGTCCTAAGTGTCTAGTTAGGAGATTCTGGGTTCGAAACTTGAATTCAAAGCTGCAAGATTGAGCTTTGAGTACTAAACATAAGATTACATTGAAGATTATCCAATACTACTACTTATCCCCACCAAATGGTATACAGCTTACCTAGAACGAGGGAAACATTATCGTAATATCATGTGCCAACGTCCTGACAGCGATATACCCATTTCATGAAAATCCTTCACCCAAAGAACCAATTTATGCTGTGTGACCTAGTATTTGTACTATGACCAAGTCTACTTAATAATGCGACTGAGAAAGAGAAAGTTAGGCTAAACAGGATGATTTCATACTCAGAACATTATTGTTCTTGTCTCACCCGAACTAGGTCCAACTTACTTCGGGAAAAAATAGGGATCATTGCTTGGTTACTCAAAGATGAGTAAGAATTTCTACTCAAAATTTTTCGTGTTTGAATCACAAATGTTTGTATTTATGATCAGAATCGTTCAAATTATAAATTACTCTGTAAAAATCATCTCTGTATAAAATAAATCAAAACTAAAGTCGTTTAATTAATTTATTGTAGCAGATTCATAGACGATTCGTAATGCTTTTGTCAATTTTGTTCATATGTTTTTATACGATTTGATGACTAAACGACTAAATTTTAATTATTTTTTACAAAAACAATCTTTATATAATAATTCATAATATAAATCATTCTGATCATAAATACAAAAATATATAAACCGATGATAAATAATTTTAAGTAAAAACTCTTGCACAAACTTATTGAGCAGGCCAAAATTAGGTCCAACCAAACCCACTTCTGTCAACTTCTCAAAGCTGGTGGGGGCCTGACCACCAGACCCACACTTTTTCGGGATATCCAACCAAGTGCACTTTGTGTTGAGGTGGGCAAGAATCTATGCTCTTTTGTTGTGGTTTTTGTGAATTTTATTTACGAGAATTAGATCGCTTAAGTTTGATTCGTATAATACTTTTATTGTAATAGTATGAGCTTAATTTATGTAAAACTGTTCTTCTTGTAATGATATGAGTTTAATGATTGTACAACAATATTGATGTAATAATGCAACGAGAAATACTAAAAAGACTTTCAGAAAAATAACTCATCTCTCTATGGATTATTTGCTACCTTATATTTTTTACACAATGTTTTATAATGTTAGCACAAAAATTAATGATAAGTTGTGTGATGATAGATAGTTCATCAAAAGTCTCACTTTTAATAGAATCCCTTTAGCATTTCCCTAGTGCAAATTTGATTTGTACAAACATTGTTATTGTAATAGAGATTTTGATGATTGTAGCCCATTTTTTGTAGGGATCAAAATCAGGACGATGCATCTCACTCAACTCAAAATTGAATTCAAATTTCTCGCTACAATGTGCAAGTTTCATCCATTTTCAAGAATCAAACTCAAAATTCTCAAATTGTGAAAGTCCTTAAATACTTAACTTAAAAGGTTGGCTATGCCCAAAACATAAAGTGAAAAATGTAATGCTACCATTAAGTGGTGGATTGGCTTATAGATAACTTTTCTCTTTAACCTGCATCCTGAATCCAAATTCTCTCCATTTCCTTAATTGCTAGCAACCTTTTCATTGAAACCATCATTTTAAGTTTGCACCATTATGACACATCGTCTATCTTCTAGGTTACTCTTAAAGATTACAGAAAAATTAACCAAATCTAAATGACTTAACCATTTTAGAGAAAAATGTACGATATTCATTTATATACGTATATCATTGAGGATAGGGTCATACAATGAGAAAATTAGAAAGAGAATGTCCAAATAGAAGGTTGCTAAGACCATCTCCAACCGAATGGTCCAGAAGGCTATGGGCTAAAAATAGCCCGAAAACCGTCTCCAATGGAGGGCTAGGCCAAAGGGCTCATGGGCCCCATTGGACAAAAAATGGCCAAAGGGCCAACCGTCTGGCCCAAATGAGCCAGCCAGCCAGCCCCGGGACGGGCCAGAATTTTGAGTATTCCTGTTGGATATAACTGACAACATTGTACTTATTCCTGTCGGTTATATCCAACAGGAATGGTAAGCCAAATTTCAAATACAGCAGCTAGTTGATGTCAACTAGCCGTTATTTTTGACCTTTTTTTAATTACAAATTTTTTTTAAATTCGGCCATTATACAATATTAAATTAAACTAAGTAACAATAAACAACATTAAACAATATGAAACAACATTAAATAACATTAACCAATATAAAAATTATACAACATAAAAAAACATTTAACAACATGAAACTTAAATAACATTTTTAAAAACATTTAACAACATAATACTTACTCGCATTCTCCATGCTTCTTTTAGCCCAAAGATGTGCAACAAGATCCTGTTGTAGGTACTTGTTTACGGCACGGGAACGTATCATCCGTTAGCGCCTCATGTACTCACTTATAGAGATACTACCATTTCTTGGATTGAAAGGCAAATTAAGTTCATCATATATTTTTGCATGAGCCCTTCTTGACCCTATTTGGATCCTCTTGGTCGTCATCGGACTCTCCATCAATATACACATCTCGCTCATCCTCCACAATCATGTTGTGTAATATGATGGAAGACATCATGATGGAGTCCAAATTTTCTCGACTCCACGTTCTTGCTAATTCCTTGATGATCTTCCACCGTGCTTGTAAAACACCAAAAGCTCTCTCAACATCTTTCTGGTATGCCTCTTGGTGTAAGGTAAAACATTTTTCAGCGTCTTTTTTAGAGTTTGGAATTGCTTGGACAAGTGTCGCTCACTTTGGGTAGATGTCATTTGCCAACTAATACCTCATGTTGTACTGACGTCCGTTGATATAGTAATCAAGTTGAGGTGATTTACCTTCCATCAAGTTATTGAAGAGGGGTGAATGCCCAAGAACTGTAATGTCATTTTGGGATCCAGGGACTCCAAAGAAAGCATGTCAGATCTATGTGTCATATGAGGCAACCGCCTCTAACACAATAGATAGCTTTCTCAACCTTCTGCTGAAGCCTCATTGCAATCTGATGGGACAGTTCTTCCAATTCCAATGCATGCAGTCTAATGACCCTATCATGCTCGGAAACCCACGATCATGAGCCGATCCAGATCTTCATGATTTGGCTCGCGGAGGTACTCCTCTTTGTAAAGTTGAACAATTGTGTTACAGAATTCAGCAAAAGTATAAAGGCATGTAGACTCAGACATACCATGGGTTTCATCTATCAATCAGTCGGGGAGCCATAGGCCATCATTTGTAGTGCAACAGTAACCTTCTGATGAGGTGAGAAACCAAGGTGGCCTGCTCTGTCCAACTTCTGTTGAAAATATGGATTGACCTGATGGACATTATGAAGTACACGCTCGAAAACATGACGCCTCATCCGAAAGCGACGTCTGAAATCATCTTTTGTGTACACCGAGTTGGGGTTGAAGTTGTTGTTCCTCAGATTGGCATGCGTCAACGCTCTGTTTCATGATTTGTAAGAGCAGTCAGCAACAGAGCCACCCCATTGAGGTTGTTCCTCAGTTGGATGACACACCATGGCTATCACACATTGTGTGTTGCACCATGTTTCATCTTTTTCATCAGACTCCTCATATTCTCGACTCATCTACACCCATTTTTCTTTCAATTTGGAATTGGATGAGGACCCCCTGTTGGAATTCATTGTAAACTTGAATTGAAAGAAATTGAATTGAAAGAGATTGAATTGAAAGAGATTGAAATGAAATATATTGAATTCAAAGGTGTGTGAATTTGTTGACCCTAAAAACTACCAAGCCTACGTGGCGCGCAGGCCGAATAATCTATGAGTTAACTACGTCCTTTGGTTGAATGCGGGGCGTGCCAACTCGATGGCCGAACTCGGCCGGTGAGTAAAATGTTGATGTTACGTTGTGTGCGCGGCTGACTCCTTAATCTTGCGATTGCGGCCGAGGAAGGAACACCCCTCGGCCTTTGGGTTCTAGAGCCTGAAGACAAGGCTGCTAGTTCTGCGAAGTTCAATATCAAATTCGGCTTTCAATGTGCCGAATATAGTAAGCTGTAACACCTCGCTTCGCCGAGAAGGCTAATGAGATGACCTCTGCCAATAAGGATTCGAAAACCCTTCTCGACCGAGACTTGGATAGATAACCAGTCGGCCTCGAAGCAGTGCTGTTTATCCAAACTGAAGGTGCTCCGCGGTCGGCTGATTCTACGACAACAGTGCTGTTTATCCAAACTGAAGATGTTTACCGGTTGCCTCCACAGTGCTGTTTATCCAAACTGAAGATGTGTTGGCGAAAAAGAAAATAAAAAAAATCTCAAGGTTGAGAGGGTTTGCGCAGGGCAGATTTGTGTGTTGAGTTGGAGAGCCCTGAATGTTGTGCTCCTCCCTCTATTTATAGTAGTGCAAATACTCCTGATCAAGTTAGAATCGTCCTTGGGTATGAATCCTCTTCCTCATCAAATTCTACCTCGGCCGATCCTAATCCAACTCTATCTCGGCCGATCCTACTTCAACTAGGACTTTGAATCTGCCCCCAGTCGCAGGCCAAAATTCTCAATTTGATTTCGCTTTAGGCCGAATGAAGAATTTTTTCCCAATATTTTTGACTTGGCGAAATATTTTTCATTTTCGGCCGCCGAATATGTTGAACAATTATTATGCCCCCCAAGCATAATTTCGGCTTTTAATTCAAACAACTTAACCGAACGAGATTTCTCCATATCGGCTGTATCACCAATAATCATATCGATTGGCGTGGTTTGTTCGGCTAAAACAATGAATTGGTCTTGTTCGTCATTGGAACATTCTTCTGACGAACCATTTTCCAAGTCAATTTCTGACTCAGAAATTCGAACTCTTTCTTCTAGGCCTACCACACTTTTAGTCTCGACCGAGACAGCAGGTGGCTTAGGTTCTTCTTCGGCCGTCTCGTCAATCTTCTGAGGCCGAATTTTAATTGTGGCAGGAGCGAAAAATTGCCCCCTGGTCTTTTCAACCAACCATTCGTCAAATGGAATTGATTTGTAGTCGAAAACATAAGGAAAATGTTCTCGATTTAGCCACGCATTAAATCGAGCCCTGTCTTCATTTACCCGTTGCTCTTGGAGGGTAACAGAAGCTTTTATTCTCAACATGTGAGCGAATGACTTTTGCATCTCTCTTTGGCCAGAAAGAACTTTTTCCTCATACAATCGGCTACGTGGAGCCGAATCAGAATCTTGATATATCATATGAACTTCGTAGTTTTAGCACTGTGTCCCACTGGGCGTGCCAAAATGTTGACCCTAAAAACTACCAAGCCTACGTGGCGCGTAGGCCGAATAATCTATGAGCTAACTACAACCTTCGGTTGAATGCCGGGCGTGCCAACTCGATGGCCGAACTCGGCCGGTGAGTAAAATGTTGATGTTGCGTTGTGTGCGCGGCTGACTCCTTAATCTTTCCACTGCGGCCGAGGAAGGAACACGCCTCGGCCTTTGGGTTCTAGAGCCTGAAGACAAGGCTGCTAGTTCTGCGAAGTTCAATATCAAATTCGGCTTTCAATGTGCCGAATATAGTAAGCTGTAACACCTCGCTTCGCCGAGAAGGCTAATGAGATGACCTCTGCCAATAAGGATTCGAAAACCCTTCTCGATCGAGACTTGGATAGATAACCAGTCGGCCTCGACGCAGTGCTGTTTATCCAAACTGAAGGTGCTCCGCGGTCGGCTGATTCTACGGCAACAGTGCTGTTTATCCAAACTGAAGATGTGTTGGCGAAAAAGAAAATAAAAAAAATCTCAAAGTTGAGAGGGTTTGCGCAGGGCAGATTTGTGTGTTGAGTTGGAGAGCCCTGAATGTTGTGCTCCTCCCTCTATTTATAGTAGTGCAAATACTCTTGATCAAATTAGAATCGTCCTTGGGTATGAATCCTCTTCCTCATCAAATTCTACCTCGGCCTATCCTAATCCAACTCTATCTCGGCCGATCCTACTTCAACTAGGACTTTGAATCTGCCCCCAGTCGCACAGGCCAAATTCATTCATGCACCATGATTTGCCTAGGACTCCTTATCCCAATAGGTTTCGGCCACTTAACCTTTATCACATTCTCGTGTTCTAGATAATTCAATATATTATTAAGAGATAATTATTATGATAAAATCACAATATTATTCCCTAACAATAACTAAAATTATCCTGACTCAGTCACCTAACGGCTTAGAACTTCATTCACTCAACGGCCTCGACCGTTCGGGCCGATTGTGTAATTTTGGGCCTAAACAGAATTATAGCTCAATATGCATCATATTTACAGTAAAAAAAAATTCAAATCCAACGGCTAGCTGACATCAACTAGCATTTGGATTTGAATTTAAATTTTTTTCGGCCAAAATTTGTAAAAAAATATTAAAAAATCCTCTTTTTTTTTTTATAAATTTAAGTTGTTGTAGTTTTTAAATTTAATTTGTAGTTTTTAAATTTAAGTTGTTGTAGTTTTTAAATTTAAATAATAAATTATGTTTGGCCCTCGGTTGGAGACGGTTTTTCGTGACAGGGCTAAAACGAGTTATATGGCCCTTTGGCCCTCAATTGGAGATGAAGGCATTTATGGTCATGTACTGTTCATTAAAATATTAATATCTTGGAGGGTCAGAGGGGTAAAACGAGTCATCTGGCTAGCTTTCGGTTAGAGATGGCCTAAAGTCATCTCCAATGGAGAGAGCTAAATGTTTAAAAGTGAAAAAAATGGCCTGATTTATCCAAAAACTCATATCCAACTAATGATTAAACTATTACTCTATGGAGCCAACCAGACTTTATTTGGCCAAATGTAACCCCCTCTTAGCCCCTTTTTTTTTGTCAACTCCTCAGTTGCAATAATTGATTCAAATTCAACAATTAGATTTGAAAACATTTAATGGTAGTTTAAATAAATTAACCAATAAATTTAAAGTATAAACGTAAAATTAATAAATTATTGAAGAGGCTATATTTAACCATTTCGGTTGAAGATGGTATATGAGTATAGCCCGATACTGTTCATTTAAAAATATTTTTTGAAAGAACTATAGTTCTGGACAGGTCTATATTTAACCTTTTCTGTTTGGAAATAGCCTAACATCCTTTGCTATATATCCCGAGTCCTCACACCGACTCATTCATCTGTCATGTTCTAATCGAGCACACCATTTATTTCGAGCAACTGAATTCTGTTCAATTCAGTCCATGCTGATATAAAAAAATAAAAATAAAAGAAGAAAAACATCATGACACCTGTGCATTTGCACCACAAGTCAATTGAACACATGGAGTTAATAACTGCTCCTTATCCTCTCCCTATTTTTCAATTTGGGTTGCCAACTTGGAGAAGAAGACTGTTCTTGTTAAACTACCCTTGTTTGGCCAAAAAAGGCCAACACCTCAAAATTTTGAGAACCACGTCCATGGGCCCGGAATGCTCATAGAATGCCACTATGAGCGTATCATGTGAGAAAATTAAAACGCATGAGCGTACCTTGTGAGAAAATTAAAACACATAGCAGTGATGAATAATTGGAGATACTGCTACAATTTTACGTCAAATTTTCTAGACTATTATACATGACAAATGTAAGAAAATTTTCCATCTTTTTTTTGCTATCACCTACATAAATATATTACAAATTAAAACAATTAAAAAAAATTAAAATCATAACAAATGGTAGTTTGTTTAGGAATTAAACGTAGTATATATATGGAGGGGAATTTAATTCCAAATTTAGGTCAAGTTTGTTACAACGCCTTCAATTATTTCTTCCACATTTGATGACCTAGAACAGTCAAAGCTTGCTACAACACCTTCAATTATTTCTTTCACACTTGCTTAAAGAAACAAGTGTGTCAGGAAAAAGGAGAGTGCCAAAAACTGAAGGGTCCAGTTCCAAACCAAACTCCATCTAAAATTCACCTAAAAATTCTCACATCCATTTGCACAATGATCCAAAGTTTCTTGTACTCAAACAACAATACTTGACCGATACTGCAAAAATATTAAAAGGAAAGCACATGCAATCAAAACTGAAGGATTCTCTTAAAAAAAAGGCATGCAAGTAATTTGCAATCGGCGTAGGCAAGTTGACTAGAGCTCCAATCCCTCTCCCGTGAATTAATTAGAATACCGCTCCAATAAAAGAAACAAGCAAGTAATTTGGACCGATGGAATCTGTGAACTATTATCTCCATGATCCTGAAGTTTCTCTAAACAACTTAAACAAAGCTATGACACTATATAATAATTCGTGTATGAGCATATCCTTTTGTATAAACAAGATAAACTCTCATGAATAAAAGAAGAATCAATTATGTAAACAGTTCTCTAAGACCAAATGGAAAGTCTCTGCACTCTGTCAAATTGGTCGATCGACCCATCAAATCATACAACCCTAAACCCTAAAGTCCTGGCAAGCACAAAACCATCCATACCAACTTGCTCTCAAGCTATCTACTATCCAGATGGACCTCAATTGATATTCTTGTCGGAGCATGCACATCCGGAAACTCAACTTTCAATTAATTATGCATGAAACCACCAATTTTTGGGAAGATGCTGATGATAATGTGCAGAAGATCATGAACATAATATTAGGAACGCTGAGAATTCTAGGGTGCATGAATGGTTGGCATACATTATTGAATTTAACGGCTGCATACGCACTTAAGAATTCAAGGGAATTTATCGTGTGAACCGAGACACTAAGGCAATGTGTAGAAAAATTCTTGTAAAGCTTACCAATAAGGAAGAATTTTCACAAATATTTTGCAATGGAAATTTCATGTCCAAAACCCCTCCATTTCTTGACCATTTTCTTCTTCATTGCCTACACAATGATCAATATATTCTCCACAGAAGATTAAACGAAAGAAAGAACAAAATACATTCATACAATCCAACAGTTTTGAAACATAGCTACTGAGAAAGAAAAAATAAAACCTAACAACAAAACTAAAGAGATTTGAGGATTTCACAAGCAAAAGATATAAACAATATAGTCCTCCTCCTACAAAAGCTGTCAAACATTTTTTTTTTCACAAAACCAAAAAAAGAACAAGTCAGTGATCAGACCGAGCATCATTCTTCTCTTTCCTTCTCTCGATCTCTAAATCTTTGTTGTCTCAGTAAGATGGAGGAGGAGGTCTTGGAGGGGGAGGACCCCAGAATATATCATGAGGGATCTGACCACCATTCGCAAGTAAATTTGGAGGCAAATTGTAAACAGCCATTGCACTAGTATGCTCACCCAAACCTCGGGAACTTGAATTTGCTCCTGTCCCTGCCGAATTCACACCTGATTGCTGCTCCTGCTGCTGCTGTTGTTGCTCCAACTGCATTCCTCCTTCTCCACCTTGTTCCTCCTCAAGCGGCAGCCTCTCATATGTCGCGTTTGTGAAGGTAGCTGCTATAACCATCACTGGACCGGAAGCCACCAATGCTCCCATCACGGTGCCTCCCACCACCTGCCCCTGGCCGCCTGCCAGGTACACGGTCAGCCCTGTCGCCCCAGGTGGGGATGGGGAGGGCAGGAATGCCCCTGACACCGATAGTATCTCGAACCTTCCGTGCAATGTGATCACTCCAGTTGGTGCTGCTGGTTGTCGGAGAGTGACATTGGCGACAATGCCACTTCCGCTGAGAACCGAAACCCCTCTATGCCGCCTTTGGGCAAAGGTGGCAATGCTGTCCACAATGTCGCTGCCGCTACTGATTTCCAACACATGGCTTCGGAGAGCGTTGGGGCTCTCTTTGGTGATAACTATGGGAGGTTTAGGCTTGTTCTTCGACCCGGGCGGCCGGCCACGCGGCCTCCGGTTGCTGCTTCCGGGCTCGAGGCTGTCATGGCTGCCGCTACCGGTGTTGGGGCCCTGATCGTCGCCTTCCTGATCATTGTTGTCCCGGTCGTCTTCGTGGTGTTTCTTGTTCTGCTTGCGAGGGCTGGTGCTGCTGTTGGTGGGAGTGGTCGTGTTGTTTTGGTCGTCAAGCTGTTCCTCAGTGTTCCTGAGGTGGAGAGACGGCGGAGTCGAGGAGATTGAGTCCACATGACCTCCTCCTCCTCCCATGGAAACATTTCCAGCCCACCATCGATTCGCCATGGCCTTCTTCTAATTAAATCTTGTAAAATATGTAATAAAAAAAAAAACCAGAACCCAAAATCCAAATCCAAGCAAGAAAGGAAACAAATCCAAATCCAAGCTCTTGTTTTTACACACTTTCTGTTTTTGGGTGGATAACGACAACCACCTAGCAAGCTAATTAAGGAAGGTAGAGATAAAATCTTTATCTTCTCTTTAATATTGCACCTCTCTCGCCCTCTTCTTCTTCTTTGTTTGTTTGCAGGAACGGATTGAAAGATCTCTCTCCAATAAGAAAATTAAAAAACAATCTCCAATCCAACAGATAGAATCCAACCTTATCCCTTATTAGAAAACCCACCTAAACCCAATTTCACTTGAAAACCCTAAAAGCTAAAAACCCAGAAATATTAGATCCAACAAACCGCATTTAAAACCCAACAACCCTAACCCCACTTCTTCATAAACCAAATCTAACCTCAAAAATCTTCAAACCCCACCTCTTAAATACCCAAAGATTCACATATTTGAGCTCAAAACAGTAACATATATATATATATACGCGTATGTATATTATTGGGTACCCACAAAGTGCATGCCTTGTGTACTTCTCTGATAAGCCTTTTGAGTTTGCAGCAGCTTCTAGTTTTCTTCTTTCTTCCTTGGAGCTTGGTTTGCTTTGCTTTCTCAAGTCTCAATCAATGGGAAATCTTGGGTTGGTTAGTACGAGCAAACTAGCCCAAGATTTTGTATTTTTGGTAGGGGCTTCTTTTCCTCTGTATTTTCAGCTCTCTCTCTCTCTACCTCCACTGCAAGACTCGACCTTTTTACCACTTCAGAGGCTGCGGGGGGCGTACGTTAAGGGTCCCAACACTCCCTAGCGTACGATAACAATTCGTTCATCGAATATCTCTTTAATAAACTTGTAAAACAAGAAAATATAATCCGAGAGGAAAAAGAAAAAGGCAGTTCTGCAGAGAGTGCCAGGTTTTTTCTTGTCCCTCTGGCTTTTGACTCTACAAGTTCCGAGCTTCCAAATTGAGTGAGCTTTTCTCCTCTACAGCCAACACCAACTACACTCTCCAACCACAACCAACCACCAGGAAGAAAAAAGCATCTTTTGTGCATCAAATTTACCGTTGTGCCCTTCTGAGGTGACGTGGGAATTTTGATTTGACGGGAGGAGGGCAGGTGCGGTGGAAAGGTGTAAGGGGAAGTGTGCAAGGAAGCTTAAGAAATGGAGTTTATCTCTCCTTGTAGGGTTTCTACAGAGAGAGAGAGAGAGAGAGAGATAGAGGAGAGGAGGGTTGTGGGTGCGCACTGCACATGGAGTAGTGGGAATACGTCACCGTCTGCGAACCCCGACAAGGTATCGAGTGCCAATGTCTGAAAACATCACCGCCAAAAACCGCGCCCCATGACCCATACGAGTCATAGGACCTGTTGGTCATTTAACAGACCGTAGGACAAGGCGAAGCGATGTATACATTACTGAATTTAACGATATAATTTATGTCACAAGTTTATGAGAATTAAAACGCTAAAGTTGTATATGTGTACTTGTCACGTATTGTAAGAAAAATAATGTTTGCTCGGCAATAACGCGTCAATATATCATTAATATTGAATGGTGGGACTAACTAAACGTTAAATCATTTTGTTAAATTATCTTATCCAAATTTTAGACGAATTCGGATTCTTTTCATAAGGATTTCAGATATTTTTAAATTATGTCTGCTTATTATAAACATCGTTCAATCAGTTTTCGTTAGGTAATATTTATATTCAATTTTAAATCATTTAATTTAAAATAATTTCTAACTGCATGATATATAATTTACAAATTTTCAGATCCTTACAAAAAGAATTCGAAGAGAATCCTGTTGGATTTTAGACGCTTGTGCTGCAGTTTTGGGTGTACGATGTTTATCACTGTAACAAAAGACAGTGTAATTTTGGTTAGGGTTGGTACAATTAATGTTGAGATCTTGATTTTGTTTTGCTTTACCAGTGTCAAGCCTAGCAAGCAAACCGCGGACGGTCTTTGGCCTCTGAACTGTCACAAGCTTTTACCATCTTTTAGTATTACCTCTTTACCCTCTCTCTGGCCTACCAAAGCATTTTTACCCATATCTCAACGTTACCGAATAGGATTTTTTCCTCTCTCTTACATTTTCACTTCTCATCCTCTCATATTTTACCTTTTATCTTTGCTTTTATAAAATTAAAAAAAAAAAATTAATTTAATATACGATGTTAAAATGAGTTAATCGTAATCGTTCAAATAGAAAAGAAAGAAAGAAGAGAGAAATTAAGAGGAAAGATAATTCTCCTCTTTCAAAATAACCCACCTCTTAGTATCATGAATTGTTTATTTGATCGTGAGATTTCAAAATTGCACCAGTTGGAATTTTTCTCTTGTCTATTTAACTGTCTAATTCTCTCGTGACGTTGACGAGTGTGAAATGTTTTTCTTGTTTATAGACTAAATTTACACCGCTATGATCAAACTTTGCATCTAATTGTCGTTTAGGGATACGAAAAATCAATTAGAGAGAAAAACTATGTTTCATGACAACCTTCATCAATGTGATGTAAATGTAACTTTTATGTTCAAAATTGAAATCCGAAACTATTATATTATCACATCATCGATTTAACGAATAGCAACAAAGTCAAGCTGAAATTGGGACGATTTTAATATCCCACAAAGCCTACTTATTATTCCATACAAAACAAAAGGTCATTTTCTCATTTCTCGAACCCTTAAATTCCCAACAATTTGATCTGCTATTAAGCTTGTTAAAAGCAATCAAACTTTCAAGCCATGTGCGGATGGAGTCGTTGCGTTGCGTCAGCTTATTAAGTGGATGGAGAAGGGTGAGAAAATGCAGCTACCGAACAAGCTCAGTTATCCATGGTTGTTTAGACCAGTTATTTTCAACCCAATCCGTTAATTCGATCCGATCCGATTCGTTAAAATTAGTATTCGGATGAGTAATAAACGGGTCAATCCGTTAAATAACGGATTATTTCAGATGAATCCGTGAAACCCGTTAACACCCGTTATTGAGGAGTTTTGTGTAATTTCAATAGTCTGTTCGTCACTCTTCTCACTCCAACGAGGAGAAGGAGAAGATCTTCTGTTGCTTCGGAAGGTAAACAACTGCTCTTCGTTTTCCCTCGATCCAAACAGCTTTTCAGTCTGCTTTATTTCTCATCAAATTTTGCAGTATCTGCTTTTCGTTTTCCATAGATTTGTATGGAAATCATAACGCAGAAGGATCCGAAGCCTTGCAATAATGCAGAAGATCTTCTCCATTTCGTGCTTTTCTTGATTATTAAGCGAGAGGTTTCTTGTTTTTCTTTCGCGACGATGTCGTCGACCAGTCCAAGCAGTTCTTTCACCAAAACACCTGCGAAACATTTCCCAGCTGAACTCTCAGCCTCGACCAAATCTCAAATCCAAAATCCCAAAATCCGCCCCGAGATCCGAAATTGATCCGATTGTCGAACGCTCCAAGATGCAGCCACGCCACATCTGCAATGCCGCAATCCCACACAGATGACGCCGTCTTCGCTTCACTCTACTCCGCCATGTTTTATCGCAAGGCTTCGGTCAGTCGACGTCGAATCGGACCACAGCTTAACGGGTTGGGTACCAAACCCAAAAACAAATTTTTAACTGATGTAACGGGTGATCCGTTAGCTTAACGGGTTGAAGTCGGAGTGATCCGTTAGCTTAACGGGTTGAAGTCGGATGACCAGTTAACCTAACGGATTAGATTCGGATTATCCGTTAACTTAACAGGTCGAATTAAATCCGACCCAAATCCAGTAAACCCGACCCGTTTACAGATCTAGTTGTTTATACTCCTCCCTCTTACGAAAAAAGCTAGTTTTAAAACGATATTACGAGCATCTCCGACAAATTCTCTAAATGTCTATTCTAGTACAAATTTGTTGAACTATTCGACAATTTGAAGACCAGAATTTTTATTTTATTTTATTTTTTATTTATAAGTACATTGATATTTTTATCCTAAGAAAGGGAGAGTTGGCTAAACCACACAATAGATAGCTTAATTTAGTATCGAATACGCTATCTACGAGATTCGAACATAAGACCTCTCACTTCTAAATGAAGAAGAATATCATCAGATCATAGTACTAAGTTACAGTTTCAATATTTTAGAGGCCGACTTGGGAGGAAAAACAAAATCGGGGGGTAAAAACGGAACAACCCTTCATGTTTGGAAGGCAAATGTGCAATTAGTACTTCGAAAATAAAATCGAAAAATATGAGCAAGGTGAAATCACCAATGGAAATCAGATAAGAATTTTACCTAAGAAAACAGATGCTCTGGTAAACATAATCGTCTCTCAGAAATCCATTACAAAATCCCGACGATGTCACGAACTTGCAGTTCATCAAACTGAATATATCAATGTCAAACACAAGCACAAAGAACGGTACCGCGGCCGAGTAAAAGTACTAGTTAAAACTAGCAATCAAGTTCTGTACATTGTTCAACAAATCAAACAAAAATATTTCACCTTTCTCTTTGGCAAGAAATGAATCCTTCCCTTCCGGGTTTTCTCGACGCAACAAAAAATTGTGGGGAGTTAAAACAAGGGCATAAGTATATGATATCTTTAGACAACAAAGTTATAGATGGAGGTAAAGATGAAGATAGTATTTCAAGAAAGTTGAAGATGATTACTAAGATAAAGTTCCATCTGCTTGGGTTTCCCGACCACCAGATATAGCAGTTCCCACTGTGCTAAATCCCGCATCTTGCAGCTATACGGCCAAAATTAAGAGGTTGCCTGCCGGAACAAGACCGCCTCCCTCTGTACTACTCAATGGTCACGACCATGTGTGCTTACTAATATGCCTTAAAAAACCAGATCCGGTTGCAAAGACTATCCAACATTTTAGCCTCCACTGCTGGAACCTTCAGCAGCAGCTGTTTCAGTTGGAATTAAAGTGCCCGTCGCATCAGAAACTCGCCCTGATTCACCCTGCTTAGTCTCTGACTGCTCTAAAATTGGATCACGGGAAATTTCGGCATGCAAGGATGGAGCAATTTTATTTACATGTAGCCACGTCAACTCCCACAAGCTATCATCTCCTCCGTCACTTTTCTCCACAAGAACTCCCCTTAAAATCATTACAAGTAAGGTGTTCTTAAGTAGCTCCGGCACTTGGTCCCGTAGCTTCTCACATTTTCTCCCTCCAACTTTCACCTTCATATAATTTTCCATTCGATTGAGAACACCCAGCCATAGATTGCTGAAGGTTGTTAGCTGTGATAGCTCGGGTAGTAGCTCCAGAAAAACTTTGGACAGAAGCTTCAAGGCTAGGATAAGCGTGCCTTCCATGTTGCGGTATTCCTTTGGGGAGTGTCCCTGTGCAATTTCAAGCAAGTCATCAAGCATTGTGAAGATCACAATGTCAAAGCACTGTAACCAGAGACCATGTGGAAGAGGAATCCCATCCACTCCAGTCAAGCACCTCCGTAAGATGGACAAAGCATGATTCCTAACCTCTTCTCTCTGGTCCAAACAAACTTTTCTCAACCCCTGAACAAGCCGTAACCACATTTGCCCAATATCCTGAGACATTTTCAGAGCTTCTTCCTCATTCATAGATTGCTTAGAGTCACCGGCCCACCTTGCTAAACAATCAATAGAACCCGCCATAAGATCCAGTGCGCACACAGATCGCTCCACCTCTCCAACACGAGACTCAGCAAACTGCCTTGACGCATCAACACAGAGAACATAATTGGCAGGCAACAAGTGAGTTCCTTCAGACATAATGAAGAACAGTGCATCGAATCCAGCCTCTGAAGCTTCTGGGTGCCGAGCAGTAATGGAGAGTAGTGATGTAACTATGCGCCACCCCAATGGTGATCTTATGTGAGAGGCATTTGCTTTCACAAGGCGACCAACTTCCTGTGTAATTTGCTCACAGTACGCATCAGCAACCCGAGCATCAAGCTTCAAAACAAGCTGCAATGATCGCAAGAGCTCATCAGCAAGGTCCTCTTTATAAGGAAGCAGCCGCTGGCAAATCCGAATAAGTCCAAAAACAGCCTTCTCTACCAGGGCACAAGGCATCACAGTAGACTGAACAATGTTTGATATGTGCTCATACACAATCTGCCAAAGAAGCATAATCCTATCCCTATTATTTAGGGTAATAGCTATCAGCAACTCCAAACAAAAAACTGCAGTATCTTCATCCTCAGGTGAGCTGCTTCCTTTCTGGGGTCGTCCTCCAGCCCAGATCAGTGCCTGTGCAAGCTGTAACAGGGATTCAGCCTGCAGAAACTTGCTCTCTGAAAATATGCCATCAATGTGGCACTTTTGAATTGTCTGAAGGGTGCGCTGATGAGCAGCAAGTTCTTCTTCAGTAGGCTGTGATCTAGGCTCCTCTGTGTCAAGAGATAAGAGCTGACTAAACCGGCCCATAAATCCAGAGGATTTCCTAGGAGTACTCACAGGGGGCATAGGAACAGATGATAGAGAATTGGTTATGGGCTTGCCATGACCTGTGTCAGCAGAAGACTCTGAATCACCAGCTGCTTCACTGGCCACAAATGCTGACAGAAGACCAAGTTTGTGTAATCTTAAGATACAGTCGAGAACATTTCTCCAGCCTGTGCGAATGTAATCACCATATGTATTGGCAAACGTGAAAACTGTCACAGTTGACATTCTAGCTTTTGGGTCATCACCAAAGGCTATAACAGGTTCCTCATAAGATGATGGGTTTAAAAGGGTTGTAAACTTACAAAGAGACACAACCAGATCGTCGAGCACATCTTCAAGATGGTAGCATGCTGCAATCTTTGCAACAGATAAAAATCCATCAATGCATGTTTGGTAAATCTCTTCATGTTCTGCATGATCAAATACCACAGAAATGGCAGCAATTGTGGGGCCTGACATTATAGCAAACATATCCTGGTCAAGGTAGGCTCCGGTATCTGATACAATGAATGGAGCACTCTTCTTTGATTTGTGTATTAAATCAATCCAACGGCTTGGGTTCATTTCAGGATAACCAGCACCTTGTTCTGGAGTTGTGCGGATCTCATTCTTGCATATTGAGTGGTAAAGCTCTGAAAGGAATTCTCGAGGTAAATCATCACCTCCATTGATGTGTCTATTATTCCGAATGAAATCCTCCTCTGTCATCTTCTTCTTCACCTGAACATTGTGCTGGTCTGTGTTGAGCATTATGATTGAATATGATAACAGGAGAGCAGCATCCTTGTTAGCAAGAATTTGTGGTGATTGCTCATAATATCTCTCTGAGAATGCTTCAAGCACCCTTTGTATCTTTTGTGATTCTCCAGGCAATCGAAACGTCTCCAGAAACAGTCGCAGTGCAGTATCCAAATGCATGTCTTGAAAATCAAAGGTACCGGCGAATTTATTAAGAACCTGAATGCAAAACTCATCATGGTTTCCCAGGAAATCCCCAACAAGATTCTTGTCCAACCCAGCAGTGTACCTGAAAAAACAGGCCACACTTTCAGGATCAAGTTTGTCGGGCAAGAGATGGGTTCCTTGGAGGAACTCCAGCCCTTTCTTTGGGTCATGGTTAAAATGATCGGCTCCAATCATCAGCCTTCTCTTTATGTGCTTCCTTTGGCGAACAAATGGAACCCAATGATTCGGATCACTGTAGTTGTCACATTTCATCAGCCAGAATGGAGTATACTCATCAAGATTTGTGGGGGGAGCCTGAACAGCACTAACTGAGCCATTCCCTGCCCTCTCTGCCATTCCCTGAATAATAGCAATAAGACCATCCAAAGCAAGAATGTGAATTGAAGACAAAGGCAAACTGACAGGGAATGCACTCTTTGACAACAGATTAGCAAGCTCTTCAAAGACATTATTGCATGTTATGTCGCAATCTAAGTTCGCGTACATCTCCACCATGAAAGTTTTCTGCCGGCAGAAGTCCACAACAGCCTCCATGGCAACCTCCTGCTGCTGATAAGAAGCCCCATACCTGCTTTGCACAAGCCTCAATATCACACACGAAAAGAAAGCCTCAAGCTGTAGCTTAAGTTCAGTGCGGAGATGGTGATACAGATTGAGAACAATGCTGCATACCATTGAAAGAATAAGTGGACTTGTTGACAGGCCAAACTGCATCAGATTTTGAAACAATTCATCCTGAACCAAACTTAACAACTTGGGGTGATGCCGAATGGAGGACCCACCTAACTCTATAGCACAATTAACCAAACCCAAGGCAAAAAGGGGCACATCTTCATCAAAAGCTATGGTATTAGACCTGGAACCCATTCCTATATGCTCAACCACATTTAACAAAGAGCACAGGAAGTTAAATATTTCCACCATGCAGGGAACCCCAAATGGCTCAGCCATGAGTTGCACGTCATATTGATCAGCCTCCTTCCCGCTAGAAGCACCAGCTGGCTTTTCATCCATCCCAGATTCTACAAGACCTGAAGAAGCGTTCAAAGCAGGATTTGTAGATAATAGCTGATTATCAAACTCAGAAATCATGTTGCCATTCTCAAATTGTCTACTTCCAGAAGCATGCTCGTTATTTTTCCCTGCAATCTGCACAGCACCATAAATTCGTGAATAAGAATGGTATTTAAGACTGGACATCTGCAAGTTCAACTTATTGTTTCACTCTCAAGAACTAACAGACCACCTCTATGCTAAGACCCAATAATACTTGTCAATTTTGATATTAGTAGTACCTCTCCATTGATGGTATTGCTTCCATTTGGCAATGCACGTTCAGCAGGGTGAACATCTGGAAGGTGTGAGAAAATACATCTAACAAGTTCATGCATTGTGTGGCGAGCTATACGCTGCAACAACTCACCTTTTGTTCCCGCTTGATGGACAATACGGAAACATGTGTTCACTATAGTGCAAACATGCTGATTGGTCAATATAATAGATGCTTTACTCTTCATGCAAGCTAGAAGAACCTGCAGTATCTTCATCAATACCACTTCTTCTGATGCAGGATCAGTCACCTCAAATCGGCAGCCAGTGATCGCATCAACTAATAAGTGCATGGCATCTTCAACATTTAAGGAATTTTGATTGATTACATCAAGTGTTAAGATATTGTAAACAGAAGACAATGCCACACCAGTAATTGGTGCACCAGTTTCATCCGACCTAATCACATCCAGAAATGGCTGGAGATATTCAGAAGGATTGACAGAATGCATATGGTGCTTCCATGAAAAGATTTGCTTGCGCAGTGCCTTCAAAGACTGGATTAGAGGGTGTTCCAGCTGATCATCGCCAGACATATAGCGTCCTCCCCATCTCACATTCCTCCTCATAACCGCTAAAACAGTGCCTATTTCTGAATTAACGATGCATGCTAAAGTAGCATGATCAGAATATGTTGCATCACATTCCCCAGGTTCTTCCCCAATTGCCTGGGTTCCACTTTGCAGCTTCAGACGCCCCATCTTTCAACAGAACCCAAGTTCTTTCGGTATTTACCAACTTCAACGCACAGAAGCAAACAAGTCTAAAGGTATCGCATACCTTCACGGTCTACGGAGCTACTAAAGCATACCTAGTAGAAATTCAACACATCAAATAAGCTGAAGTGAACAAGAAATCAAGAAGCCACATTTAAAACTCCCCCAATCATATCATGTCAGACAAAGAAACTGGCCATAAGTTCACAACTATTAGCCCAAAATTCGAACAACCACGACCGCCCCCACGACCCACACTCATTGCCAGTCTACCCAATTCCACACCCATAACTTGGAATACAGTATATTTATTTGCATCTAACACAAAATTTAAAAGAAATGACAAGAAAAGTATGATTCATGCATAATCTCAACCAACAATTGAAAACAAATTACAACAACAACAACAAAAATTAAGATTCAATGGAATCCTACAATGAAAAAATGAAGCTTCGCACAGCCTTGAATTATTCGAGAATTTCGATTCTAAAAACCCAAGATTTGATTCTGATTAGAAAGCTTTAAACTAAATTAAATGCTAATCAGCTCACAAAGAAACGGGAGAGAAAGAGAGGGGGAAGAGAAGGTGGAGATTCGTATCGATCTTGTCATTGGCGCGGCGCTTCCAATGTCGAATCCACCGATTTGGGGTGAGAAAAAGGGGAATTTGATTTGGGTACTTACCCGATAGTTCTCCTCCTTTCGAGGTCGACGGCGATCTCATGCCGGAAGCCTCTGAAATCCGGTTTCGCGGCGGTTGCCGGCCCTAATTGTCAACTTCTGGTTCGACCCGTTCACCAACCACTTTTGGTACCAGATCGGCTGTTGAACTGTAAACAAATACGTTCCGCTCTTTTTTGGGAGCATAAAAACGAGATCTTCCAGTATACCGTCTCTCTTCAAATGTGGACCGTCTGATTTCTTTCATTTTTCTTGATTCCCATCAAAATAGTATTTTCGTTTAAATGAAAAAATAAAAAACGAAAAATTATTGCTCTACAAACTCAAAAGGTTAATAACAAAGAGAGATGAATTCACAAGGGGTGAATTGCCTTTATTTATCGTTGCAGTAGCTCGAGTTAGTATTTTCGTTTAAAATAACTGAAAGCGTTTTTTGTGAAAATATTTTGAATATCAATCCTTAGTAAAAATGTAAGTGAATTCTGAAAGAAATATCAGTCTTTTCATTAAAAACAAGACCTCTGTTTTCACCCAGCTTAGTCTCAGACTGCTCTAAACCTTGATCAAATAAAACCTTAGATGGCAATGATGGCGCAACGTTATGGGCTTCTTCCATGGAGCATTTCAAGTGTTTTTCTAACCCAAGAACATTTTTTATAAAAGTGTATTCAATCATTTTAAAAACACTTCCAAACAAACCCTTAGTTATTTCAAAGATATTTTTATCAAAAGACAAAAGCTCTTAAACCATCAAGTTTTTGCTTTAATTTTTCTTGGTTAACAAATTGTTTTCTTTGTTGTAGATTGGGTAAAAAAACAGAAAAAATATTTGCAAAGATTCAAGAAGTCTACGAGGAATTACGCAAACCAAGTTATGTACAGGTGTGCTCGCCTTTTACACTCAAATGTGAATCCATCTTTTCATAGTTTAAATTAGATTCGAACATCGCTTGATTCTGAAAGCATTAAAAGTTTAATTCAAAATTGATTACAATAAGGTCCAAAAGTGGATGGAGGGGGAGAAAGAAGAAGATGAAAGGTTAAATGACAAATATGATGGGGGAAGACTAATACCAACTTTCGCAACAAAACGTCGGCAATTTGCGATGCAAGAACTCGAAACTATGACAAACATGGCACGATTAGATGCCGAGTAAAAATACTAGTTAGAAGTAGCAATCTTTTTCTGTACATTGACGAACAAGGCAGTACAAAATATAGAAGGATTCACTGGCAACCGCCTAGGAGGCCACACAAACATGCTACCTTTAGACAAAAAGTAGTATCTATCCGGGGAATACACTGCAACAGAATTATCCGGAGGCGAAGTTGAGGACACCGGTTGAAGGAAGACGAAGATGAGTACAAAGAAACGACCAATCCGCTTGGTTTTTCAAACAACCAGTATGTATATCAGCATCCTCTGTAATAATCCAAGCAGCTCTACAGAAAACAATCAAAGACGTCTTCTGCCAGCTTCTGTAAGATAAAGATTTCATAACAAGATGCCTCCTAAAATAACCATTCAGAATCCGGGATCATGCGTGCTTAATAACATGCACGAACAGGACCAGTTCTAGTTGCAAACAACCATACAACATGCTAACCTGCAGTGCCAGAAAATTCTGTCGACGCCATTTCAGTTGGAAGTACATTACCCTTTTCTTCAGAAACTAAACCTCCGTTTTCACCCAGCTTAGTCTCGGACTGTTCTGAACCTTGATCAGGGAAAACCTCAGATTGCAAGGATGGTGCAATGTTATTGACATGTAGCCATGTCAGCTCCCACAAGCTATCTCCTCCTAGAGCGCTCCTTTGCACGAGCACTCCCTTTAAATTCATCACAAGCAAGGTATTCTTAAGTAGCTCGGGTACTTGGTCCTGAAGCTTCTCACTTTTTTTCCCTCTAACTTTCACCTTCATATACTTTTCCATTCGACTGAGAACACCCAGCCATAGTTTGCAGAAGGTTGTCAACTGTGATAGGCCAGGAAGTAGCTGTAAGAACACCTTGGACAAGAGCTTCATGGCAAGGATAAGTGTGCCTTCCATGTTGCGATAGTCCTTTTGGGAGTGTCCCTGTGCAATTTCAAGCAAGTCGTCAAGCATTGTGAAAATCACCACATCAAAGCACTGTAACCACAGACCATGTGGAAGAGGGATCCCATCCACTCCAGTCAAGCACTTCTGCAACAATGACAAAGCATGGTTCCTGACATCTTCTCTCTGGTCCAAACAAACTTTTCTTAGTGCCTGAACAAGTCGGAACCACATTTCCCCAATATCCAGAGACATTTTCACCACTTCATCCTCGTTCACACCTTGCTTAGCCTCACGGGCCCACCTTGCTAAACAATCAACAGAACCTGCCATAAGATCAAGTGCACAAACAGATCGTTCTGCCTGCCCAACGCGAGATTCTGCAAACTGCCTCGAAGCATCAACACAGAGAGTATAGTTGGTCGGCAACAAGTGGGTTCCTTCTGACATAATGAAGAACAGTGCGTCAAACCCAGACTCAGAAGCTTCAGGGTGCCGGGCTGTAATAGAGAGTAAGGATGTAATTGTGCGCCACCCCCCATGGGATCTGATGTGAGAGGCATTTGCTTTCACAAGGCGACTGACTTCCTGTGTAATTTGCTCACAGTAAGCATCAGCAACCCGAGCATCAAGCTTCAAGACAAGCTGCAGGGACTTCAAGAGATCATCAGCAAGGTTCTCTTTATAGGGAAGCAGCCGCTGGCAAATCCGAAGAAGTCCAAAAACAGCCTTCTCTACCAGAGCACAAGGCATCACAGTTGACTGAACAATGTTGGATATGTGCTCATACACTCCCTGCCAAAGAAGATCAATCCTATCCCTATTATTTAGGGTAATAGCAATCAGCAACTCCAAACAGAAAACTGCAGTATCCTCGTCCTCAGGAGAGCTATTCCCTTTCTGGGGTCGTCCTGCAGCCCAAATCAGTGCGCGTGCAAGCTGTAAGAGGGATTCAGCCTGCAGAAACTTGCTCTCAGTAAATATGCTGTCAATATGGCACTTTTGAATTGTCTGAAGGGTGCGTTGATGAGCAGCAAGTTGTTGTTCAGTAGGCTGCGATCTTGGCTCCTCTGTCTCAAGAGATAAGAGCTGACTAAACCGACCCATCAATCCAGAGGATCTCCTAGGAGTACCTATGGAAGGTACATGAACAGAAGAGAGAGAATTTGATATAGGCTTCCCAGGCCCTGTGTCAGCTGAAAACTCCGACTCATCGGCTGCATCACTGGCCACACGAGCTGGAAGAAGGCCAAGCTTGTGTAATCTTAAGATGCAGTCCAGAATATTTCTCCAACCTGTGCGAATGTAATCACCATACCTATTGGCAATTGTAAATACAGTCACAGTTGCCATTCTTGCTTTTGTATCATCACCAAAGGCTAGCAAAGACTCCTCAACAGATGATGGGTTAAAAAGGGTGGTAAACTTACAGAGAGATACAACCAGATCATCCAGGACATCTTCAAGATGATGGCATGCTGATATCTTTGCAACGGCTAAAAATCCATCTATGCAAGTTTGGTAAATCTCTTCATGTTCTGCGTGATCAAATACCACAGAGATAGCAGCAATTGTAGGGCCCGACATTATAGCAAACATATCGTGGTCTAGGTGGGCTCTGGAATCAGACATGATAAATGGAGCGTTCTTCTTAGATTTGTTCATTAAATCAATCCACCGGCTTGGGGTCATTTCAGGATAACCAGCACCTTGTTCTGGAGTTGTTCGGATCTCATTCTTGCATATTGAGTGGTAAAGCTCTGTCAGAAATTCTCGAGGAAGATCACTGCCTCCATTGATGTGCCGATTATTCCGAATGAAATCCTCCTCCGTCATTTTCTTCTTTACCTGAACATTGTGTTGATCTGTATTGAGCATTATGAGTGAATATGACAGCAAAAGCGCAGCATCCTTGTTAGCAAGAATTAGTGGTGATTGCTCATAATATCTCTCTGAGAATGCTTCAAGCACCCTTTGTATCTTTTGTGATTCTCCAGGCAATCGAAAAGTCTCCAAAAACAGTCGGAGTGCAGTATCCAAGTTCATATCTGCGAAATCAAAGGTACCGGCAAATTTATGAAGAACCTGAACACAAAACTCGTCATGGTTTCCCAAGAAATCCCCAACTAGATTCTTGTCCAACCCAGCAGTGTACCTGAAAAAGCAGGCCACGCTTTGTGGATCAAGTTTGTCAGGCAACAGACATGTTCCTTGGAGGAACTCCAGTCCTTTCTTTGGGTCACGGTTAAAATGATCAGCTCCAATCATTAACCTTCTCTTTATGTACTTCCTCCGGCGAACAAATGGGACCCAATTACTAGGATCACTGTAGTTGTCACACTTCACCATCCAGAATGGAGTATACTCTTCAAGATTCACTGGCGTATGTGCAGAAACTGATCCATTCCCCACCCTTTCGGCCATTCCTTGAATAACAGCAATAAGGCCATCCAAAGCAAGAATGTGAATTGAAGACAAAGGGCAATTGACAGGGAATGCACTCTTTGACAACAGATTAGCAAGTTCTTCAAAGACATTGCTGCATGTTATGTCACAATCTAAGTTAGCATACATCTCCACCATGAAATTTTTCTGCCTGCAGAAGTCAACAAGAACCTCCATAGCAACCTCCTGCTGCTGATAAGAAGCTCCATATTTACTTTGTGCAAGCCTCAAAATCACACAAGAAAAGAAGGCCTCAAGCTGTAGTTTAAGTTCAGTGCGCAAATGGTGGTACAAATTAAGAACAATGCTGCATACCATTGAAAGAATAAGTGGACTCGTTGACAAACCAAACTGCATAAGATTTCGAAACAATTCATCCTGAACTAAACTCAATAACTTGGGATGATTCTGAATGTGGGATCCACCCAACTCTATAGCTGAATTAATCATAACCAAGGCAAAAAGAGGCACATCTTCATCAAATGTTATGGTATTAGATCTGGCTCCCACTCCCATATGCTCAGAAACATTTAACAAAGAGCACAGAAAGTGAAATATTTCCACCATGCAGGGTACCCCATATGGCTCAGTCATGAGTTGCAAATCATATTGAACAGCCTCCTTCCCAGCAGAAACCGAGAGTACACTTTCATCAATCCCAGGCGCTACCAGGCCTGAAGAAGCATTTGAGCCAGGACTTGTGGATAATGGTTGACTATCATACCCAGAACTCACATTGCCATTCTCCAATTGTCTACTCCCAAAAGCATACTCATTATTTAGCCCCGCAATCTGCACAAGAAAAAACCATCACATATTCACAAACAAGTTCTTGACATTGGACGTTTGTGTATCAACTAATAAGTTTACCCTACATAATCAACAGATCGCATCTAGGCTAAGACCTAATGCATGTAAACTTTGATAGTCAAAGTACCTCTTGTTTTCCTGTAGTACTTCCATTTAACAGTGCACGTTCAGTGTTGTGAACATCAGGAAGGTGTGAGAAAATACATCTAACAAGTTCATGCATTGTGTGGCGAGCTATCCGTTGCAACAACTCGCCTTTTGTTCCTGCTTGATGAACTATACGAAAACATGTATTCACTATAGTGCAAACATGCTGGTTACTCAACATAACAGATGCTTTACTCTTCATGCAAGCCAAAAGAACCTGTAGTATCTTCATCAGTACCACTTCCTCTGATGCAGGATCAGTGACCTCAAATCGACAACTAGTGATGGCATCAACTAACAAGTTCATGGCATCTTCAACAATTACGGAATTTTGATCAATCACATCAAGTGTTAAGATATTATAAACAGATGACAAAGCAACACCAGTGATTGATGCACCAGTTTCATCAGATCTAATCACATCCAAAAATGGCTGGAGATACAAAACAGGATTAATGGTATGCCACTGATGCTGCCATGAAAAAATTTGCTTGCGCAATGCCTTTAAAGACTGGATTAAAGAGTGTTCCAGCTGATCATCACCGGATATATAACGACTGCCCCATCTTACATTCCTCCTCATAACCGCTAATACAGAACCTATTTCTGAATTGATGATGCATGCCAATGTAGCTTTATTTGAATTGGTTGCCTCACAGTCCTCTGGTTCTTCCTCAATTGCCTTGATGCCAGTTTGCAGCTTTAGACGCCCCATCTCTGAACAATATTCTTTTGAACAGAACCCAAGTTCTAGCTGTATTTACCAGCTTCTATATAGAGAAGGCAAAGAAGCATAGGCAACGCATACCTAGTTGAAATTCAACATACCAAGTAAGCTAACTGAAGTATAACAATTAATCGAGAGGCATAATTCAAGAAAATCGTAATCATATCATATGCAGACATTTAGACTACCATAACCACTCCCACTAATTTTCAACAACCATAAATTCTCGTCTCGCTCTATAATTTAAATGTCTTCACAAGTACACATACCATCTAAACACACTAGAAATAACGCAAAAAACCTACACTACCTTCACTAATAAAAACATAGGTTAAACTTCATACATAAATTCCAACTTAAGAGTTGAACAAAACTAAACTTTCACGTAACGGAGAATTACGCAGTAAATTTCCATTCAAAAACTAAAGATTTGATTCTAAACAACTTAAAACCTAAAACAACACTAAACAGCTCGCCCCAAGAAAAAGTAAACCAAAATTGGCTCTGTTTGGTTCCATTGATCTCGACATTGGCCCTTCAAATGCCCAATCCGAACTTCGGACGCCAAACGCGCTCCGAACATCTGGTTTGTCCGAGACTAACAACTCAAATTCCAAATTTTCGTTTGGCTACTTACCAAGCAGTCCTGCTTTCAACCTCGCCGCGATCCCAAGCCTGACACCTCCCAATCCGGTTCCTTCCTCTCCCCCTCCGGCTCAAGCCCAACTGCAAGCTTCGGGTTCGACCGCTCCGCTTCTCTGGTAACAGATCCGGTGGACCGTGCGATCCACTAATATCAGAAAAAATAAATATATATATATATATATAAATTGAAATGCGAAGGAGATTCCATGCGAGTGAAGTTACGTGAGAGAGAAGAATTTACCTTGCTTTGAAAAATGGAAGAGCAAGGAGCCCGGCCAAGGATCTAGAGGAAGAAAAAAAATGAAATGAAGAAGAAGAAAGTACTGGCAGCAGACCAGGAAAAGAAGAAGAGTCCACCACCGTGTTTTATTTTTGTGTTTTAATAATAATAATATTTTGGTGCCAATCAGTATTTACGTAACGGTAATTGAAAGATGTTAAGGTCGATTCTCGTCAAAATATTATAAATATATATCTAGATTATTAGGAGGTTTGTCCGATTCATATTAGTAGGCCAAATTTTTTTTATGGTCTCCTGTGGTGACACACTACTTTCAATGTGACCTTTGTGGTGAAAAAGCTATTAATTAAACCCCTGTAGTGAGCCCTGTTAGCAATTGAGGTCTAAATCCAAAGTTCCATTAGTCTTTCGTTAAATAAAATCATGTGACTATCACATGTTGATTGGTCAAAATTAAGTTTATTTATTTTGGGAAATAAAAAGAAAAAAAACACGATTGAATTAAAATAAAATTACAAATAAAAGAAACTTGTAAAGATATAAAAAAAACCCAGCAGTTCCCATATCTCATCTCAGGCTCCCAACCACCGCCATAGCCACTAGTGGACCTCCTCCACCGTCACTAACCATCACCCCAATTTGATAGCACATGTATCTCGACCTATATAATGCAAAAAAATCACATATGCACAAGAATAACTTAAAAAGTTAAAGAAAATGGGTGAAATACATTATATATGCATTCAAACGGGTGAAATGCATTGTAAAATTAAAGACAATGGGTGAAAGGCTTCTAGAAAATTCAATTTTCAGGTTTGCCCTCCTCATAAGAACTTCAAGGGCGTAAGAAATTTAAAGAATTAAAATTCAAAGAAGATTAAGAAAAAAATTGAAAGGTTGTGTACTGGCCGACTAGGGCCTGCATAAAACCACATTACCAATTAAACACAAAATTGAAAGGCATTTATGCATTCAAACTAGTACAAATTGATACAAGAATGAAAATACAAGTAAGACTAAGACTCTAACTCATGATCAAAGACGTGTTGGCATTGAAAAAAACCAATGGTTATTAGAAGTATTAGGATTTCCAAACGAAATTAAATCATACCTAAGAAATTAGGCGCAACTTCACCTCCATCTCTTCTCCTAGCCATTGACGTGGTTTTACAGGTTTAGTTTCAGTCTTCGCGTTCAAGATTTATTTATTTATTTTTCTGTAAAATCTAATTTCAGTTAAACCCTAAATTATACTAGATGTTCATTGAATAAGATGTAATTTGGATTGGAACGACGAATTTGACCTTTCATGTGATAGTCACGTGAGTTTATTTAACGAAAGACTAATGGAAATTTGGATTTGGACCTCAATTGCTAACAAGGGCCACCACGAAGGTTTAATTAGAAGCTTTTTCACTACGAGGGTCACATCAAAAGTAGCGTGTCACCATAGGGATCACGAAAAAAATTCGGCCAAAATAGTATATGTCACTATTTACTATTGTGTTTCATTTAACACATTGATATCAACCTTTAATATAATAAGATTAGTACTTTGTTACTTTGGTGGAATAGCGTATGCAATATTGACCTTATATGTGCTTAAAAATAGTTAACATTCTTAGGTTGATAACTTTCACTTCTTAAGATTATAAGTATGAGGTTTTATTTGGCTTATTTTTTTCGTTCAGCTTAAACTGAACCGCATTGCACCGCTTAAAGTTAATTGATTGAGCTGTAATTTTGCAATATTAAAATCAGTCCAAACATAACCGCACTCACCATACAACTAAGACAAAATGCATGTATCACAAAATTTGCTTATTCGAAGATATAGAAAAACCGAATACAAATGAGTAACTTTAACAAGTGTGCAAATAAGGTTTGTTAGTACGATATGATATTCATCTCCACTTGTTAGTATGATGCTTTACATTCGACGTACCTATTGGCAAGTCGATACCTAGTAACTCAATCATTGTGTGATTTAGTCCGAATCCAGTGTGGTTATATATTAATAAATAAAAACTATATTTAAAAATTCAAAATCTCACTCATAGGTGTGAGCAAGTTTACAGAACCCCGGCCCCATATGTCCAAATTCAGATCTCACCGTTATCCGCTGACACAAAAGCAAAGGAATAAAAATTCCGATTGAAAATTCGTCCACGTGCTCTTCCGAGCTCCCACCAAAACCCTCCCTCTCTCCCCAACAAACCTCACCCTTCCCGCCAACACCTCCCTCTCTCCGCCGGCTATCCTGCGCCCCAGGTACACTGAGCACCTCGTCTCCTCCTTCCCTCCGCCCCTCGTCCCCTTTCTCTTATTCATTTCAGCATATTGCGCACTGCGCACACCTCGCGTACGTCAGCCAATTCGCTCAGATGATTTCTCACTTTTCAAATTTCTTTCGCAGGTAGTAAACAATCGCCTCGAAGCTTCTGGAAGCTCTGCATTGTCGCTGGGAGAGTCCGTTTGCAAGGCGAGCCTGATCGCTCTGCTCTCCGCTGCTGTGTTCGTTGGCGATCCTGCACTCGCCTTTAAGCTAAGGCTTCAATCCTGAACGCTAATAATCTGTTTGGTTCCCGAGAAAGTGACGGAAAATAAATCAATGTACTTAAATATCGTCTCGTTGTTGATGAAAGGGTGGAGGTCCGTACGGTTCGGAGGTGACTAGGGGCCAGGACCTCACTGGCAAGGACTTTGATCAAGCAAGACTTCAAAACGGTCCAAAATCAATCGATTTTGTGAAATGTTAAATGTTAGATGTTTATTGCATTCGAAGATTTTGAATTTTTGTGTTCATTTTGTTGCAATCAACGTCCGAAAAATCGATATTTCGAAGAACGATATTTTTAAACCTTAAAATATAATATCTTAATAATATCGAGATAATATCGATAATATCGCGATATTAGCGATATTAGAGATATTATCGCCGGAGAGATGGGGGGGAGGTCACCTCCCCGGAGAAGGATCGAGAGACTCGAGGGAGAAGAAGAGATCGAGGCTGAGGGAAACTACAGAGTCAGAGGTATCGTTGCAGTCTCTGCAATCAGCCATGAACTTGTACCGAAACATCGAAAGTGCTACAAAATAAAATCGAACAAAAAAATTAGAGAAATTAAAAACTCCCCCCGCTGCTTCCTGACGAAACTTTAACTCGAAACGCGATCGATTTGAACCCTAGCGTATATCCGACGACATGGATCTCTAACAGCAACAACAAAAAGGTGTTGCTCTGACGACATGGATCTCACACAGAAAGTTTCAGATGAAGATCTGAGAAGAGAGAGGGGGAGATAGGAGTAGCTCCGGAGAAGGATGGACGGAGAAACGTTGGGGAGAAGGATCGAGATCGAGGCTGAGGGAGAAGGATGGACGAAGAGACCGAGGGAGCGGAGAAGAGATGCTGCTGAGGGAGAAGAAGGATGGACGGAGCGGCGACTGAGGGAGAGAGAAGGAAGGATCCAGCGAAAGAGGGAGAGAAGGAAGGATCCAGAGATTTCTGTGGTCTGCGTGCGAATCTAAGGGTCTGCGTGCGTGTGTGCGTGTGTGGATGTTGCGTGTGCGTGTGTGGATGTTGCAGTGATTTGCCACGTAACTTGCGTTTGTGTGTTTTTACTTTTTATTTTGTAGACCCAATTCCATGATTCAGTCAACAAATGAACTGATTCATTATATATAAATTGTAATGTATAAAGTGTAAAATATAAATTGTAACTTGCGTGTGTGTGTTCTTAGTACCATGCAATGTATAAAGTGTAAAATATTGTACTAATTCATTATATATAAATGATTTTGGTGTGTTTAAACTTCTTTCATTAATTACTACATATTTTCTACACTCACAATGTTTGCCAGCTCGCTATATAATCAACTTAAACCAGTTAAATCCATCATGCAATGCATTTCCTTCCAATTTTTTGTGATAAACTAATAGATAATTGACTAAATAAACATCCTGCAAAGTTTCAATAAAAATTTGCAAGTTTTTCTTACAATTTCCGTGGTTTTTATTCAATTTTTATCGATATCGATAATATCCCGATATTTCCATCGATATTTCCATTTTTTTGGACTACCGATATTTCCGATATCATCGATATTTAATAGTTTGGTTGCAATCGATATTGAGGCAAGCGAATTTCAAAGGCGCCAAGTTATTAGGTGCTAGCTTCTTTGATGCTGATTTAACAGGTACATTTGTTTTCAATAATTTATTATCACAAATGCTGTAATCTTCGTTGACGTTGGTACGTGTTGCAAATGTTTAGGAAGGACAAGGAAGAAGGAATGTTTCATATATGCATTCGCTCGAATTACAGATTTTTTTGTATCTGATATGCAGAAAAAGAACGTGGTTTATTCGTTGTTTTATTTACTCTGATATTGTTTCTCCTGGGGCTGATCTTTCTGATGCAGATCTAAGAGCTGTGGACTTTTCCTTGGCCAATGTGACAAAGGGGAAGTTTGATGGAACATTTAATTTACATTTTGATTAATAAGAATCCTAATTTAGATGCTCCGCTGTCAGTTTCGTTGGGAAATGGTGAAAATTCCAGATAGAGGGATAGACTGGAATTTTCAGTAACATACTAATATGTGTGGACAATGCATCTGAAGCTCCCATTTCCGGGACTTATGGGATTACGATGTGGAATGATAAGCTGAAGGATGAGAGAATCCTGTCTGTATTCATTGTTTAAGTCCTGTATGTTCGTAACTTTTTTTTTTTTTTTCGGGGGGACTTCTGCGGAGAATTTTTTAATGATATTATGGAAGAAGAGATTTGAGGTGGGTTAGAGTTATAGAGTTTCATGCTTGATCGGGTTTATTTAGATCAGGCTCTGGTTTACTTATGACACGAGTATCCATGTTCTATGTAATCCTTGCCCTTCAAGCTAGCAGGTTCACCATTCTTCGTTAATCCATGGTCACTGACTGCCATGACAGTGAAAAATAGAAAATTAGAAAACAAAAAGAGATAAGTTTTTCTTCTTGGTTTACTGTGTAGTGTTCTCTCCCGTCTCCAGAGTAGCTTCAGTTTTCTTTGGCTAGTTTCCGCGGAAAATGAAAGGTAATGGAATGTTTCCTTTTCCGTGGGGCAAACCAAGCGTAGAGTTAATATTTTCTAGGCGGTGTTACTTACAATCCAGTGAACTGAATCAATTTTGCATAATTTGCCTTCTTTGTCGACAGACTTCACAGATGTTCCTTTGGGAGAAGATCAACGTGAATATTTTTGCAAAGTCGCCGATGGGTAAGAATAAAAGATACATTTATCTTCACAAATCTGCTCCATTTTACAAGCAACTGTTGTGTTAACAGGGTGAATCCGACAACTGGAAATCCAATACGCGAAACCTTGCTCTGCAATTCATACATGTATACATGAGCACACACAACTATTGTATGGTATGTAAGTAATTGTCCCTTCCATTTTTTCAGATGTATACATGAGCGCACACAAGTATTTCTAGCCAGGTACAATCTAAAATAAACACTTGTATCGTTTCTTTTTCTGTACCTTTTACCTGGTATTGCCTATTAATTCACTGAAATTTCGGTTGTGTTAATGACCATTGTTGGAGGCGTAGGTGATCAGTCCGCTGAACTCTTTATCTGTTCATTGTTTCTCCAGACTCCATGGACAAGTAGACCATTATTGGCCTCAGCTTTCACCAGGTATTACGTTTTAATTTATCGCTTATTTTGTTCATTGAGATCATCATATTATGCTTTTGCGTCTTAACTCATCGCTTTTATCCGAATAGATTAGGTCCACTGAGAGATTAGCAAATAGCAAACCACATTCAACCTCCTATCATTACAAATTGTAAACTTTTCCCTCAATCATAATAGCTCCACTGCCTTTTTACCTTTCCCTTTCCCTCCTTTTTTGGTTGCTTTGTCCATAGACCTTTCAAAACCACCAAATATGCTTTCAACCTTTCTTTTTCAATTTTTTCTCTTTATTTTCACCCTTTGAGTAGACAAATGCAATGACTTTTGGAGTGGATGGGAAAATTGTGGATTTATATCGTACCCTTCTTCATTTGCTAGTGCGGCTGCTTTCAGGCCATTTGGTGCGTCTTGCGACAGTTGGTCAAGTTGCAAGTGCAATTTTAACTCCTCTTGTTGATATGAGCCTAGTGCTTCCTCTACCACCACTGAAACTAAAAAGCCACCCCCATCAAACTTTGAAAAATTGACACAACACTCACACGTATGAGGAAAGAGAAAAATGACACGAAGTCGTCGACTAATTATTGTGCAAATTATGGGTCTGTTGGATATATCAGATATGTCGTTCATCCTTATTAAGCACAAGTAGGCTAAGTATATCAAGTGACTACATTTTATTACTACACAATAATTTTGCGTTATATGTGTGAACTAATCTAAGCCTTCGTATTATTGCTCGAGTAGTTACATAAGTGGACCGGCTGAATAGTCTAATCTATAGAAGTAGTACGCTAATAAAGCCCCGGGGGCCCCCCAAACCAAAAAAGTGGCGTCTATAGTGCAGCATTGTATAATTTCCTAAACATCTACATAGTAATTGATTCCTTGGGTTTGCATGCCCTAATCCTAAGCCCCATGCCTCCATTCTTTATGCTTCCTCGGTTCTTAATCTCACAGCACTGTCTTCGTGGAGCCTCTTCCTACAAAAAAACACAACCTTTAATTAGGCCACTAATCACGAATTAAGCTCAAAAGACATGCACTAATCCAATGTGTTACACGATTAGGCCAGTATTATAAGTTAATCACGTCGTACTAAAACGCATTATACGTAATTGACTTATGATACTGTTATAGCGATGTCCTAATGCAAGGAAGCTTTCCTGGTGTAACACTCAACACGTGTAGGACCCATATGCATGAAAAAGGAATACTATGATTTGTGAAAATAGCTAGGGTTACCTTTGTCCAATAGTGAGGATCCATCTTCTTTGAGGAGACTACAATCCTCTGCACTGCCATTGCATGGGCATACTCTTTTTGCTTACATTGGTTCCCCTCATTGGCCACAAACCTCTTGTAAATAGTCACAATCCCACTCTTGCCGACAACAACCCGCTCCAAGAAGTAAATGATGGGCTGCTGACACGGGTCGGAACTCACGGGTCGGGTATTGAACGTGAAAGGTCCATTACTCCGGCTCCGCCATGTCTTGAACGTCCGCAACGGCATCTGAAGATCCATAGCTCCGATCAATGACGGGTAAAGCTGAACGGTATAGCCCCATGAAACGGACATTGACCATTTACGCCGGTGATCGTAGCAAAAGCTCTGTTGTAGGATCCGGCCCGGGTCGACCCGGTATGCACGAAGAAGGAATTTGAGTGAGTCTAAATGGGTCTGGTCTGGGAACATGGATTTCATGGAGTCCAGGTGGTGAAGTGACACAAGTGGTGCCAATGGGTGCGCTGCTAAGACACCATAGGGGTCCCCTCTGATATCGAACTGAAAAATTACAATATACCAAACGCGTCACATTCATATTCAATAGTCAATAAAAAAATCCAGTAAGCTTTTTTACTGACAAAATATTGACGGAACAATGTATTGTGACCGAGTATTACTAGACCAAATAACCGTATTTCAGAATAGATTATACATCTCAAACATGATGGGTTTCTTAAAACCTAACAACCCTTAATTTCGACCATACAAAATTATGCTGGTGAAAGCTACCACAGCCTTATCAAAGACTCACCCGCCAACCATCTTGCGTAAATGGTTGGAGAAACTTAAATCATGGCCATGATCTATAGAGGAAGGATTTTTGAGTCAAACTTAGCAACGTGGGTAGGTAGCACACAAGGACAAAGATGACCCGTTATCTTCACCGGAGCCACCCAAAAAACCTCCAATACATTTTGACAGAGTCACTATCACATGTACGAACGATTAGTGTCTTATGAGATAAACTTACACATATCAAATATACGATTATCTCCATTTCAAACCTACACAAATTTTTACTTTTTTCACGCGTTAATGCGATGGTACGAAACTGGTTTGAGATATCGGTGTACGAAACTATGAAATTTCTCCAATCTTACACCAAAAGTGTGGAGTGGAATTCTTTACACCTGGCAGGTGGGACCATAGCTACCAACTTTTTTCCAATTCCATGGCGCCATAAACGCCACAAAAACAGGTGTAGTAAACGGTACATATTCCAAATCTATCAAAGGCAATTGCTTAAAGACAGAGGAGAGAGATTTAGGCCTCCAACGCTAATCTTTGTCACAATAAATTAAACAGAATATTCGTTAAAGTAATCCTGTGAAGGAGAAAAAATTGCAAATTCAAGGACACGTATTCAACTTTTTGCCATGAGACACGACAATCCAAACACATGCATGCTGCTTTTTAGAATCGTTCAAATCTTTTTCATCAAGATCATCGGATCAAATTATCCAAACTTTTAAAATTTTATTTAAAGGTTCACGTGTTTTGATTCCTTAACAATTATAACAAATTTTTACGGTGGAATAAATTTTTAACGGTCTGGATCACTTGATCTGGTACGTTTAATGGAAGAGATCCTCTCTTTAAAATCAAATATTATCCGTACATAGTAACTATAAAACCTACCAACAGTACCATCGCATTGCAGGCATGCTTTGCTACGTGTCATGATAATAATATTATACGTTAGGACCTTAAAGTAAACAATAATATAGTTTAGGACATTAAAGTACGTTTTGCACATCCTTTTGTTACATTTGTATAAGAATAAGATTACTAAATTGGTTTTCAATTCCGAGTCAATCCTGTCTAAATAATTACGGGACCAATATTTTCTATACGAATGAGCTATATGAAGATATAAATAAATCAAAATCAGGCGTGAGTCGTAACGTCTACTAACAATAAAAAATTTTGCGTTTTTGTGTGAGAATGGTTGTTAATTTTTTACCTAGGGTTTTTGTTTTTTTTTTTGAAAACTTTACGTAGGGTTTTAGTCTTATCACTTCACCAATAAAATTTAACTCTAATCATTTCAAATTTTCTGATTTGAATTTTCCAAAAAATTTGACTCGAATCAATAAATTCAAACCATTTTGTATTATGATTGAGGAGGTTAGGTGGCAGCTCACCATTCGATCCTCCAACACAAATTTCAAAACCCCGTCCTCTACTCCACACACGTGGCGCGAAGCCAATGACCCGCCCACATTTGCCGTTTAAAATGCGTCACGAACAAAACCAAAAATTGTTGACCACCGCCTCCGTATTCCGCCACGCTTTCCCCTAGCTGCTAAGTAAAGGAGGCATATTGTCAACACTCCTGTTTAGGTGTCCTGCTCGTGCCCTTTTATTTTGTGCAGTTATAGTTAAGCGACGTCAATATTTTATATTAATTTTTTTTATAAAAATAATAAGATAAAAAGTAATAGAAATATAAAATGTTGACGTGGCTTAATCGTGACCGCACAAATAAAAAAGCATGGGAGGGCACCCAAACAAGAGGCAGACAATCTGTCTCTCTAAGTAAAACGGATTGGGATCCTCTCCGGAGCAAAAGAGATGAATCCTCCTGATCCAAACACGTGGATCGTTGGATTTTGATCCAACGGTTACAAATATATGATCATTTTAAAATTATAATAATTGTAGCAGTTGAATCAAAATCTAACGGTCCACGTGTTTGAATCAGGATGATCCATCTCTTTGCTCAGGAAAGATTCCAAATCCAAGTAAAACAACCAAACGCAGCCAGGTGTAACCAAAAACAAAGCAAGAAAAGTATCGACGTACCTGGTGGAACCCACCGTGTTTTGTGAGCGGCACACCCATCTCGCTGACGCAGGCCCACACCCGTTGATCGGAGCCGTAGAAATTGTAGTACCTCTCCAGACAGCCGTCCATCATTTCGACCAGCCGCGCCGCGAGCGGATAGCTGATCGCGAACCCGCCGCCGCCAAACGCCATGTTGTACGCGTGCATCACGTCCTGCTCCACGCTCTCCGAGTTCCCGCCAATGTAGTACATCCGGTCGTGGTCGTACATCGCCAGCACCGAAACCAGGTTCTCGGTGAAAAACACCGTGTCGTCGTCCCCCATCACGAACCACCGCACGTTGGGTAGCCCGACTTTAAAGTTCTCGTACACAACCCGGGCGATACGAACCGCCGATTGCGAACTCGAGTACCTGAAGTGGGTCCAGTCCTCCGACACCCGGTACGGAATCGAACCGGAGAAGTCCGTTTCGTTTTTGGGTATCGCGTCGAGCCATACGAAACCGCGGGTTGTGTTGGGGTCCCACCAGAGTTCCCCTGACCGGCTCCGGTCGTGCCACGTGGTGAGGGAGGCGCCGATGCCGAAGAGAATGTGGGAGATGTTGGTGGGTTCTGGTTGGGGTCCGGGTCCCGGAGCTACGGAGTCGATTCGGGTCCGGGCGATGTCCGGCATGGTGAACCAGTGTGACTTGGTGTAGAAGGCGGAGAAGAGCGCGAGTGAAATCGACGCCAGGAGACATAGGAGGAGGCCCACGCGCAGGCAGATGGCCAAGTAGTATCCGGTTTTTTCCGGGAATGCGAACAAGTTGGAAGCTTTGAGCTTGTCCAGCCCAGTCGGACTCGTTTTCTGCATTTTTTCTCACTTTTACCCAAAACCCCCCTGCACAAGTTCTAATTTCGACTCTGGACGTCCCCGGGGAATCGGGTATTTATGAAATTGCTCCGGACTGCAGAAAAATCTCTCATGTACGCCCAAACCCAGAAATTCTCCGGTATCAGAGAGCTTCTGGTTGAGAGACGATGAAAGTGTCAGGGTAGGAGGAGAAGGGGGAATGATCAGTACAATGATAAAGCGTAGGAAAAAAATAGTAAGCACAACTGGGTTTTAGAGAGAGAAATTATGGGAATGGTTGTGGGAGGAAGAAAGATGTTTACAGAGGTGGGATTTGTGCTGGCAGGGGTAACTATTTGTATGCAATTTTAGATGTGTCGTCCGTTTTGATTTTTTTGATAGGTGTAAATATTGTAAATATGGAGAATATGAGATGCGGAGTGAAAATATATGGAAATGTGTAGTGTGTATATTCCACTTTAGATATTTTATATTTTGTTTGTAGGAAGATGTATTCAATTGGGATTTTGAGTAATTTTAATTCTTTTAATGAATCTAGGGGTATTCAATCAGGATTTTAAGTGATTCTCTGAAACTCAATGCGTATTCAATTAGAATTTTAAGATAGTTTATTAAAATCCTTAGAAATCCGGGTATATTCAATTAAGATTTTAAAGAAGTTTATAATATTTCAAGTGTATTCAATTAAAATCTCTCTAAAAATCCATCAAGATTTTGAGAGACTTTAATAGATTTATAAATCCATGGATTTTTATGGAGTTTAATTGATTTGTAGATATTCTATATAAAATTTTGATTCAATCCCCTAGAAATTTCATGGAGAGAAGTGAGATTTGTGGATGCTTAAAATACACTACAAAATCTCTCAATTTCCCTCTAATTTCTCATTGAATACACTCGGATTTCTAATTATTTCTAGTGAGAAGTGTTATAAACTTCTTTAAAATCCTAATTGAATACACTCGGATTTCTAATGATTTTAATAAACTATCTTAAAATTCTAATTGAATACACTTTTAATTTCAAATAATCACTTAAAATCTTGATTGAATACCTTAAATTCATTAAAAGAATTAAAATATCTCAAAATCTCAGTTGAATACACCACCTTAGTTTGTCCTTTTTTAGGGTTTGTAATTAATTGCTAAATAAGTTTGTACTTTAGTAATTTTGTCGAGGGAATTGTGGCTCCTATTTCAAGGAAATCTTCATGCATTATTTCATGACGATTTTTTATAGTAGCGAGTTAAAACTTCAAATTTAACATATTAACATGAATCATATGATTGGCGAAAACAAAAGGTTACGTAAAATAAGCAACCGGCATTTGTGGACATGGGCATTCTTTTGAGAGAAAAATGCAACATATGACATAAATCTTGATTTTTAAATGTTAAAGAGTCAATTTCTTGGTTTAAACATTATTACTACAAGCGGCCAAGATTCATAAGATACTTTGAAACCATCATTTGTCATTACTTATAGGGCTGGGTTCGGTTTGAAACGATTCGGTTTTTTGCCAAAACCGAAACCGAACCGAAATTTCGGTTCCGTTCGGATCGGTCCAATTTTTTTTCGGTTCGGTTTTTTTCGGTTTTGATTTTTTTCGGTTCGGTTTCGGTTTTTTTTTTGTTTTTTCATGATTTTTTTTTAAATATCTGGAGCTTGAAGCACACTTTTCTTTCCACATTCGGCTGCAAATTTACCCTTTTTCTCCACTCTGTAGATCCAGAGCCTTCTCAAGCAGAGATGAAGTTGGTCGCTGCGTACTTGTTGGCTGTGTTGGGCGGCAAGACCACCACAGCTGTGGAGGTGGTGCTATTGCAGTTGGTGCAACTGGTTGTGGTGGTGGTGCTGCCGCTACCCTTGCTGCAGCTGAGGCAAAGAAATAGGAGAAACAAATAATGATATCAGGGGAGAAAAAAGAAAGGGAAAGAAATGGGTGAGACTCCCACAACACAAAAATCAAACAAATCTACAATACCAAACAAAACAACAACCCATAAATTTACACCAAAATTTCAGATTTCCTCCATGGAATTTACTCTAAAAAAAATCATAAATCGACAAAATAAATAAGAGAGATGAGAGATCTTACCTTGGAGCAAGAAGATCGAGAAACAGAGAGAGAAGAATGAAGAAGAATGGAGAAGAATAATGGAGAGGAATAAGGAGGGAGTCTGGATGGAGGCGCAGGGGACGAGAGAGGAGAAGACTGAAAAATAGAAAAGGTATGGGCTGCTACTACTAGTGGCTAGGGTTTTGTTGATTTAATTGCACAGAAAACTAAAGATTTAAATCTTTATAAATAATTTAGTCATACAATCATGACAAAGAAAAACATGTTGCCAAGTTGGTTTCAGGCTCTTTTTCAACATGGAGCGCACGGGTTCAAACCTCAGGATTTTAGTTTTTTTTTTAATTTTTACGATTTTTATAATTAAAATATTATAAAAAAATAATTAAATATATATATCGGTTCGGTTTGGTTTCCGAACCTCAAAAACCGAAACCGAACCAGCCATATTCGGTTTGGTTCGGTTTGACCATTTTCGGTTCTGTTTTTTTCGGCCTCGGTTCGGTTTGGTTCTCGGTTTTTTTCGATTTTCGGTTTTTTGAACCCACCCCTAATTACTTATGTGGGTCACTTATCAAGCATTTTGACCACACATGAATCAAATTCGTTTCATGCACCATTGGAATCACCCATTAGTTAGTGACTAAGCCTCGATGTTGTCGCTTTTGATGGAAGTTATTTATGTTCGCATGTTTGTGAACGACTCGATAAATAAATCAATCTAAAATGAATCTCGATGTAGCAATAAACGTTGAATGACTTGAGTTATGAGTTTGGTATCAATTCTGTGAAACTTCATAAGCCAAAGCATTGTCCACTACCAATATCATCGATAACTTAATCACCTATTATTTAGCATTGAGTTTTATCATAAAAGACCTTGGTGGTATTAAGTGTGAAAACTCTAATATATTAATTGTATAAAATTTTACTCTAACATATTAATTGTATAAAATTTTGTCATATAACCGATGTGGATCCTATTCTCCAACACTCCCCCTCACGAGTGACCCTACATAGAGTCACAAGGGAAACCAATTCCCACATCAGAAACCAGTTAAGTCATTATACCGGAGCTAACACAACTTTTCGAGAGCCTGATCATCATTCAAGTACTAGGGGTAACACAACTTTTCAAAAACCCAATTATTTAATATCCTTAAGTTTGAGCTAACGCAATTCGAAAGCCCAACTTAAGGAAACAAATTCAAGCTCAGTAAATTAGGCCAAAGACTTGCCTGCTCTGGTACCATGTGAAACTTTATAGGCCTAAGCATGGTCCACCACCAATACCATCAATATTGTCTCAACTTAACCATATATTATTAGGTATTGGGTTTTACCACAAAAAACTTCGGTGATACTAGGTTGAAAACACTCATATATTAATTGTATATTATTTTGTCATATGACCGATATGAGATCCTACGTTCCAACAAATCCGACCAATTTGAAAGATTTATAATGAATTTTCTTTTACATTAGAGTTTGATGGGTTTTGTAGTGAACTACCCTCATCACCCCACCCAACACAAGCAAGTCTTCAATTCTTAGTAAAAAGAGAGATTCGATGAAGAGAGGAAATGCCACCTCCTTGCTTGTTCTTCTTCCCAGCAACAAACCCATTTACTTTATTAGGTGTTTAGGACGACGGACCCAACTAAATGGAATCATGAGGGAAGGTGATTCCTTAACATGATTATTCAAAAAAACTGTACACATGTCTCCGCATACACCAAGATTATGGTCTAATTAATTGTTTCTATGATTAAAATATAGGAAATTTTAACGAAAAGCTTTCGGTACTGTTCACTTTAATAAAAAACCATTTTTGTACACTACAAAGTCAATCTTGGTACTATTCACATTACCCTTTATTTTGTCCTTATCGTTAAAATTCAAAGTTTTCAAACCATTTTCATTAGTTTTCCTTAAAATATAATAGTTTTGTATTTGTCAGAGTTAACAAAGCACCCACTCAAGCAGAAAAGGATCCTCTCCGGATTCTTTTTGTGTAGATCCGATGGATCAATCAATCACGATCGTTCATCGTACATCGTGCGGTTAGAAATTATTTAAAATTGAATATAAATAGTATCTAACGAAAACTGACCGCACGATGTACGATGAATGACCGTGATTGATGGATCCTCTGGATCCCCACAAAGAGGATACGGAGAGGATCCTTTTCCCCACTCAAGCACCAAGGTTGCATAATTCAAAAAAAATTCTTCATAAAAAGGGATTAGCTAGTCGCGACCACGTCAATCCATCTTTTGAAGATAAGAAAGATTTACAAAGGTGTTTTAGCCTCTTCCCAATCACTATCGTATTATTCATAGAGGCATTTCAGTGAAATTGTCTGAGGTGTGAAGAAGTGTATTGTCTTGTTATTTGATTGGTAATCTATATGTAGCCTTGTCCCACTTTGGGTCCACTCCGGCACCGTGGCCTTGATTTCGGATGTAGGATGTTAAGAGTTGTCTTGATAAACTTGCAAGGACTAATCAATGTAGGGCACTTACACCCGCATGTGAAACTTAATAATCATGTATTTTACATTATGATTAGTTACATACTCTTAAGATTTCAACCTTAACTTTCGTCATGATATCGTAACATGTTCACCAATGTGTGAAATGCGAAACTCAACAACCACACATACTTTACGTCAACCAGTTAAATGGTTTTGAGATTGATATCTCAATTCATTCACTTTATCAGGATGTGTTCAACTAAATGTGAAGCCCAACAACCAAATATAACAAATCAACTGTTTAAACAAAGGTCTAATTATATAAATAGTGCATGTTGTGATGAACTGTTTAATCGCTAACAAATTCTATCACCAGGGTTTAAATCTGAATTGTTTTTACTACTGAAATTATAATCCGATTATCCTATCATCACGATGACCATTTATCCATTTATTCAAAACATCTCCTATTTGTTATCTAAGATGGAAGCTCTTCCCTTTTTTGCCTGGCCATTTCAATATGGAACAATCATTACGATGCAGTTAATGCAATGCAGCCCGTCTAAAAATGTAGCACCAAACTGGACCCAATGACTTAAAAAGGTTATAGTCCTTCAGTTTGGGCCCTCTTTTCAGGTCCTAGCGAACCATGCGCAGCACCACGTTCTATTGTCTAAGCCATGGATTGCAAAAGGGAAGTGATTTTATACGGGCTTCTTATTATTTACATTTTTTCGTTTGATTTATTCAACTAAAATCATTCTAAAATAAAACGAGCAAAGTGTGTAGAAGGAGATAAGGAGTTCGTGAAAATCATTTCTCATTGCAAAAGTGTCTCGACAATGATTAGAAATTATCTACGAACTATAGATATGGGACTGAGTTCTATATTTACTACATTTCTATGCTTTTTCTTTTTCTTTTTCTTTTTCATATCTGAATTTAACTAAGTTGGCTAGAACAATGTGCTATGTGTTTAAGCTCAAATTTCCTCCATGTAGTTTAGATGAATATATAGTATATTTATTCTCTCATTGTCAATAAAAACCTACTTATTTAAAAGAAAAAAGAGAAAAAAAAAATAAAGAAAAATTTTAAAATTATATTATTGATTTCTTGGGCCACTGGCATGTTGAAGAAGCCCAAATTAACTGGTAATATTGTGCACAGTAAGAACAAATAAACAAGTCGCAAGTGGTCTTTTATTACCGTGGTGAAAAAGTGTTGAATCATTGTATAATGGTGTGGATTCAAACCCCGTTGATAGTTTATCTAACATTTAATGTAACAAAATTTATCATTTAACAAAAAAAAAAAACAAATAAACAAGCCCATCCTTGAAGATTTATAATAGTGTTTTTTTTTTTTTGTGTGTGTGTGTGTGTGTGTGAGTACAATGATATATTTTTACTTTAAGGGGAGGGAGATTTCAGCAAAGCCACACAATGGGCAATCTAAGTTGGTATCGAATTTGTCATCCACGAGAGTCGAACATAAGACCTCTCACTTACAAATGATGATGAATATCACCATATTGTAGTACTGAGTGCATTGTTTAATGGGATAATAAGCATGACGATTAAATATTGATTAGTGTCAATTTGAACTTATAGTTTGGGCTTATAGTTAAAGTTAATTAGCATGACGATTAAATATAATTAAAGTTAATTAGCATGACGATTAAATATTGATTAGTGTCAATTTGAACTTGTAGTTTTAATTATTTTTCAAATGCATTTTAAGGTGAATTAATCCTTCATGTGCGGACACCCAATACAAGTTAGCAGTATTTGCTTTTTCCATTGGCCTTATTAGATATTGCATGTCTTTGTTTTTAGGGTAACAACCTCTTAACTTATTTCCAATTCTTAAAATCCAAAAACCTCTTATAAGCATGCTCATTTTAGATCCTAAAACAATTACTATACTTCTCATGTTATATTAACAAGGGAAGACAACTACAAGAAATATAAGAAGTAAAAAACTACAACAACAAAAAAAAGTTACGCCCTGATGATATTTGTGTGCTTAATTAGTTCTTATGAAAGACAGTAGAAAATGGTTGCGTTGGACGATCTTAAAATTGTGCCATACTGATTTTTATTTTTCTTAACTATCGAGATTGGTAGAGAGAATCGAACATGGTAATGCTATCGATTGGTTTTACTCTTGATTATGGTCCATGATTAATTACTTGTAGTCGTTTACTATACGTTTATAATATAAAACGAATTATACATAATCAAGAATATATAACTCGTTTGGAAGTACTTTTAAAATTGCTTAAAGTGCTTTGAAGCAAATCCTTAGTCAAAATGCAAGTGAATCCTAAAAGAGTACTTGAAGAGCTTCCTACAAGAAACACCAATTTATGTGTTTTATGTAGAAAACATTTCAAGTGTTTTCAAAAACACTTTAACCAAATATATTTTTTCAACCATTTTAAAAGTAATTTCAAATAAATCCTAATATTTATACAACATGAATTACTCAATATTCAAACGTCCTTAATTAAACTAGTGCTTACTTCTTCTTTTAGTCCCCAGGTGTCACGTCATATATACGAGTCTTTGACTGGATTTTATCTCAGTCGGCACATAGAATATTAACGTTACGGATCTCTAAATAATTAGGTTATTCTTAATTTAAAATGTTTATTTATAATTATTTCCTTGTTGTTTTGTAATCAAAGTCATAAATATCAAACGATTATCGGGATCTCATTCAAATTTTCTTGTTCCACAAGTTGAGAATGAAGACATTTTAGATAGAACCCTACAGGTAGGAGACAACCCTAATATATAGTATTTTATGTTTTGTTTTTTTATCAAATTAAATCAAGAAGGCATTCATATACAGTCTCAGTAGTCAATGTTCTAATTTTTAAAAATTTCGGGGAAAATTAGCGACATACACACAGCCTCAAGTCTGAAGGACTTACGCATCACTTAAATGCCAGCTGACACAAGTATAGCTTTACGTAAGAATTTACAGATCGTCCACCAACAAGAACTGCTGGTAGCGGGAATCGAACTTAGATAAGGAGTTAACCACAAGCATGCCTTTACTAACTGAACTAACACGGTCACCAACTTGGATTGTGATCAATTAAATGGAGCATGTTTTATGTTGCGTACTTTATGTAATTAATTTGATTTTGTGTTATTTGATGTAAAGTTGATATTATATTACTGAAGGAGAATAAACAAACCCACACAAACAGAACAAGTAGAAGTAAAAATCAATGGAATGTGGTGAAGGGTTAGGCCAGTCGAACTACTATTACAATCACCTTTCATTCCGCTCATAGCAATTTGTTTAGGCCCAAAATTACACAATCGGCCCGAACGATCGAGGCCGTTGAGTGAATGAAGTTCTAAGCCGTTAGGTGACTGAGTCAGGATAATTTTAGTTATTGTTAGGGAATAATATTGTGATTTTTATCATAATAATTATCTCTTAATAATATATTGAATTATCTAGAACACGAGAATGTGATAAAAGTTAAGTGGCCGAAACCTATTGGGATAAGGAGTCCTAGGCAAATCATGGTGCATGAATGAATTTGGCCTGCGGTTGGGGGCAGATTCAAAATCCTAGTTAGAATAGGATCGGCCGAGATAGAGATGAATTAAGATCAGCCGAGGTAGAATTTGACAAGGAAGATGATTCCTACCTAAGAACATTCTAACTCGATCAGGAGTATTTGCACTGCTAAAATAGAGGGAGGAGTACAACATTCAAGGATCTCCAACTCAACACACAAATCTGCCCTGCGCAAACCCTCTCAACCTTTGAGATTTTTATTTTCTTTTTCGCCAACACATCTTCAGTTTGGATAAACAGCACTGTGGAGGCAACCGGTAAACATCTTCAGTTTGGATAAACAACACTGTTGCCGTAGAACCAGCCGATCGCGGAGCATCTTCAGTTTGGATAAACAGCACTGCGTCGAGGCCGACTGGTTACCTATCTAAGTCTCAGTCGAGAAGAACTTTCGAGTTCTCTTCGGCAGGGGTCATCTCATCAGCCTTCTCGGCGAAGTGAGGTGTTACAGGTTACTACATTCGGCACATTGAAAGCCGAATTTGATATTGAACTTCGCAGAACTAGCAGCCTTGTCTTCAGGCTCTAGAACCCAAAGGCCGAGGCGTGTTCCTCCTCGGCCGCAGTCGCAAGATTCGGAAGTCAGCCGCTCACACAACGCCACATCCACATATTTTACTCACCGACCGAGCTCGGCCGTCGAGTTGGCACGCCCCGCATTCAACCGAAGGACGTAGTTAGCTCATTAGTTACTCGGCCTGCGCGCCACGTAGGCTTGGTAGTTTTTAGGTCCAACATTTTGGCACGCCCAGTGGGACCCAGTGCTAAAACTACGAAGTTCATATGATATATCAAGATTCTGATTCGGCTCCATGTAGCCGATTGTATGAGGAAAATAAAAGATCTTTGGAAGTGGAAAAAGTTCTTTATGGCCAAAGAGAGATGCAAAAGTCATTCGCTCACATGTTGAGAATAAAAGCTCCTGTTAGCCTCCAAGAGCAATGGGTAAATGAAGACAAGGCTCGATTTAATGCCTGGCTAGATAGAGAGCATTTTCCTTACGTTTTCGACTACAAGTCAATTCCATTTGATGAATGGTTGGTTGAAAAGACCGGGGGACAATTTTTCGCTCCGGTCACAACCAACATTCGGCCTAAGAAGATTGTCGAGATGGCCGAAGAAATACCTAGGCCACCTGTTGTCTCGGTCGAGATTGAAAGTGTGGTAGGCCTAGAAGAACAAGTTCAAGTCTTTGAGCCAGAAATTGACTTGGAAAATGGTTCGTCAGAGGAATGTTCCAATGACGAACAAGACCAATTCACGGTTTTAGACGCCGAAACCACGCCAATCAATATGATTATTGGCGATAAAGCCGATTTAAAGAAATCTCATTCGGCTAAGTTGTTTGAGTTAAAAGCCGAAATTGGTGAAATTATTATGTCAGGGGGCATAATAATTGTTCAACACATTCGGCGGTCGAAAATGAAAAATATTTCTCCAAGTCAGAAATATTTGGAGAAAATTCTTTATTCGGCCTAGAGCAAAATCAAATTGAAAATTTTGATATTAAAGCATCTCGGCTTGGAATAAAGCATCGTTGGCCTCCTCCTGTTTGGTTTGGCCACTTTTCTTTCCATTTTCTAAATTATTTTCTTAACCATTCGGTCTCTTGACCGATACTAAAAAAAAATAGGGGGGCAATGAGCATTGAACCCTCGTACAATAAAAAAAAGATTGGCCGAAGAAAATATTGGCAGAATGAGGCTATCAGATCGATATAGGCTGTGGTGAACTATATATATATATAGAGGCAGGCCGAGCTATCCAGAGAAGTTTTTCTCGGCCTCCTACCCAATTCTTCTCGACCTAAGATATATAATTAGTAAACATCACTAGCCGATGCCACTGATATATATCTGTTTATAGGCAAGCCGAGCTGCCAAGACAGATGCGTCTCGACCTCGGCCCCAGTTTTCTCTACACCTCAATTACTCTCGGCCTCGACCTACTTCACTCTCGGCCCCATTGGCAGGTGTTGGGTCTTTCGACCGTACTAGATGGAGGGTCGAATAGAGGTGTTACTGTCGAGGAGCAAAGTTCTTTTTCAACGATACGATGGGATTTCGTTGGTTATGAAAAATTAATTTCCTTAACCATTCGGCTTACGAGCCGAAGCTCAAGGAAACTGGGGGGCAATGTTTAGGCCCAAAATTACACAATCGGCCCGAACGGTCGAGGCCGTTGAGTGAATGAAGTTCTAAGCCGTTAGGTGACTGAGTCAGGATAATTTTAGTTATTGTTAGGGAATAATATTGTGATTTTTATCATAATAATTATCTCTTAATAATATATTGAATTATCTAGAACACGAGAATGTGATAAAAGTTAAGTGGCCGAAACCTATTGGGATAAGGAGTCCTAGGCAAATCATGGTGCATGAATGAATTTGGCCTGCGGTTGGGGGCAGATTCAAAATCCTAGTTAGAATAGGATCGGCTGAGATAGAGATGAATTAAGATCAGTCGAGGTAGAATTTGACAAGGAAGATGATTCCTACCCAAGAACATTCTAACTCGATCAGGAGTATTTGCACTGCTATAAATAGAGGGAGGAGCACAACATTCAAGGATCTCCAACTCAACACACAAATCTGCCCTGCGCAAACCCTCTCAACCTTTGAGATTTTTATTTTCTTTTTCGCCAACACATCTTCAGTTTGGATAAACAGCACTGTGGAGGCAACCAGTAAACATCTTCAGTTTGGTTGGATAAACAGCACTGTTGCCGTAGAACCAGCCGATCGCGGAGCATCTTCAGTTTGGATAAACAGCACTGCGTCGAGGCCGACTGGTTACCTATCTAAGTCTCGGTCGAGAAGAACTTTCGAGTTCTCTTCGGCAAGGGTCATCTCATCAGCCTTCTCAGCAAAGTGAGGTGTTACAGGTTACTACATTCGGCACATTGAAAGCCAAATTTGATATTGAACTTCGCAGAACTAGCAGCCTTGTCTTCAGACTCTAGAACCCAAAGGCCGAGGCGTGTTCCTTCCTCGGCCGCAGTCGCAAGATTCAGAAGTCAGCCGCGCACACAACGCCACATCCACATATTTTACTCACCGGTCGAGCTCGGCCGTCGAGTTGGCACGCCCCGCATTCAATCGAAAGACGTAGTTAGCTCATTAGTTACTCGGCCTGCGCGCCATGTAGGCTTGGTAGTTTTTAGGTCCAACACAATTATATAAAAACCAAACCTCCGGATAGAGTAATCTTGTCCCTCCAACACAAATACAACTAAGAAATACTATATCCTGTATTATAGCCTTACTCTCTGATTTGTTTAGGGTTTTAGAATTACACAAATCTTGACCAAACCCAATTAACAAAAAACAGTTTTTGAAATATAAAACATCTGGCCACTACTAAATGAAAGGAAATCAAGTCCAGCAACTTGTCTCGCTCTAAGCTCCTAGCCTCCCAGCTTGATCTTCAGAATCATAACATACCTACCATGCATGAAAGCTTTTTTGTCTAATCTGCTACAGCCTGCAGTTGAACAAATTGTATTACTCTAATCCAGAATTAAACCAGGGATTAATTTGGTTTTGCTGTCCTGAATAAGTGGATTTTAAAACTAGAGCTTGAAGATGTTTTACGTCTTGGATTTGATAGATTGACTTAATTGATGTTTCTTGTTGTATTTATCCTTCTTGGCTTAAGACATAGACTCAAAAAGCATTCTGTTCGTATTGATCGTCGTTGTTCCACACTCGAACAGTTACACAATACCAGCCCAAAGGTTGGACAATTTAGAAGTACTACGATCAAACAGGATATTTGACCATTCAATAACCTATTATTTTAACTAATCTTAGATACATACATATATATATATATATATATACACACACACGTGTTAATTAAGTCACTCAATATTATGGTCTCGTGATATTCTTTTTCATTTGAAAGTGAAAGCAGAAATCTTAAGTTCAAATCTTATAAATGTCGAGTTTGATGTCAATTTATTATCGCACCTCTTAATATAAATAACCGTAAAAATATATATTCTAAGGGTTAGTTTGGTAAAAATGAGAAAAAGTTTGAAACTCCCAGCTGCAGTTCGAACTCTCTCACAGATACATTCCACCAACTGCATGAACTACATAAAAAGGGCGTTTAGTACGTCATCAACTTGTGATAAGATAGTTTTTATATTCATGTGTGTATATTTGTACATATGTATTAACTAATACAGTGCTTACTCCACCGAATACGTTAATTTATTTGGTTATTAGGGTGGCGGGTGGCCTCATGCACTGGCTTGTCAACTTTTAATTCTAGTCCCGTAATAAAAAAAAACAGAATAGAAAACTCCATTTGTCTCTTTGCAATTAGCTTAACCTTGTGCATGCATGGGGTAAGGCATCCGATACTTATGGGCGAAGTGAGGGATAATTTTTATGGGCACCAAAAATATATGTCACGGGTATATTTTATGATCACGTATTATAATAAAGATAGATATTATATCTCACTTCTGTGATATATTAAGCAAAATTATATTTATGTTACTATGTATTATAATTATATTTATCTCACTTCTGTGATGTATTATAATTCTTGTGGTTGTGTGAAAAAATACTTGCAGTGAGGATATACCTTTACTATTACAAAGCCATAACTCTAATTTGAGGTTACAAGGCTTCACCAAAAATAAGAGGATTAAAAAGTTTAGAAACAAAATAACCAAAGTTGACAAAAAAATAATATGATAAATGTAGCATTATTAGAAAAATTGACATGTTGAACCCCTCAATCATACTACGACGAAAGTGTGTGGTGAGGTAATATTTTTTAAAACGTCCCGCAATTCATGCACGCGACTTAATTATTTTTTTATGTACTTTTTACTACTTTTATTAACTTGGTTTTTCCATATATGATCATATACGTGCTACTGGTAGACATATAAGCAGCTTAACTTTTGGCATTTGCTCCTAGCTAGCTAGTTAACTGCCGCATATTATAAGAATATTGACAACTGATCACGCTATTAGAAGATAACTAATTTTATCAATTTTATAATTATACAAGGCCATCTCCAACCGAAGGAGGACCAGAGGGCTCGTTAGCCCTCTAGCCATTTAAGAAATTAATATTTTAATGAATTGGCCATATCGCTTACTATCTCCAATCGAGGGTCAAAGAGTCAAACATAATTTATTATTTAAATTTAAAAACTACAACTTTAACTTAAATTTAATGTAGTTTCATGTCACTTAATGTTATTTAATGTTGTTTAATGGCTTAGGAAGTTATAGGAAATAAATAGATTTTTAAAATTCAAAAAAAAAAATTGTAAAAAAAATTCAAATATAACGGCTAGCTGAATTCAGTTAGCCGTTGCATTCAAATTAGTGGCCCAGCCCGGGGCTGACTGGCTGGGCGCCAGCCGGTTGACCCTTTTTTGTCTCGTAGGGCCCATGAGCCCTTTGGCCTGGCCCTTGATTGGAGACTGTTTTTGGGCTATTTTTGCCCTCTGGTCCTTTGAACCTTTCGGTTGAAGATGGCCTAAGTAATTCGTATATTGACCTTTTAAACTTTTTTCTTCAAACCCAATTCATCAAGAACAAATTTAATTAATGGATATTTTAATATTAACTTAGACAACGAAAATATAAGCAAACACTTAAAGTCTTAATCTTCTATCAAGATTATTTGATGTAATAGCTAGTTCTGTATTATAAAGTAGAACATATTATTATTTATGTTCAACAAAAATGCCATATTACATATTGACTTGCTAACTTGGCGTGATATGGAGGAAAATTACGAAGATTCTGCACAGAAGAAGAAATTGAAATGATCAAATCAAGACTGGGTCTTTCAAATGAGCAAGCATCACCATGTGAAATTTATGAAAATGATACTTTCACCACCATTAAATTATGTGCCCATAAACCTTGATCCAACATGTGACATTGGGTTAGATGAGGAGCTACTACGAGGAGTGTTCCTCTAGGGTTGTGTTCTTTCATGTAAATCACAAAAGAAAACAAAAGGAAGACGACATGAAAATTTGAGTTGTATAGTATTGTATGCATCTTAATTAAGGGGCTTGTTTAAGATTAAGGGAATCGTTATTGACACTCCAAACATTTTATTTTTCATTTCAATTTTTTTATAAGTAGAAAGAAAAAACACTTGTGAAGAGTACGTAACGAGATTTTTAGAGTGCTAATAATATTTCCAAGATAATCTGTATTTATATACAAATCAACATATATGATGTGAAGTGATAGTAATCTCTAACTAGGTAGTAAGTTAATACATTGTTAATTAGGTATTTGGTGCAGCCCTACCGTTTAACCTCATAGTTTACGCTTACGTTAATTACTATACCATGTTACAATGATGGTAAGTTATCATGATAAACATGTATTTATATAGTAATTATGATATTAAATTTGTTAAAAGTGGTTGACAAGCCAATCTTCTTCTAAACAATTGTCTAGATAACTTCCTACGCGCTATGAAAAGGGCTAAATGATTAGGACAATTTGCACTGAAAACCATTAATCTTCAAATTAATTAACTACATATCTCATCGAACTAACCAGAGATCCAAGAAAAGGCACCAGGTGGACCATCTTAACTATAATATATATCATCGAGATATACATAATAATATATGTTATATCAATTTCTTCCTCACTTCACAGGTCTTTGTCTTGTCTGTGGAACTCTCTTTCTCCTCATGGATTGGTCTCCCTTCCCCATATTCTTTTAGTCTCCTTAAGGATTGGTCTCCTTACTGCAAATGCATGGCTCTTATCCTACGTATTCTTCTAGTCTCAAAATTAAATGGTTCCCATAGAGCCATCATGCTCTTCTTCTTTTTCCTTTCTTTTTTAAATAATAATAAATCCCAAGTATAAATTTTAGTTGATGTGTATAAAGTATAAACTTTGGAGTCAAATTTCATTTCTATATTAACAGTTTCATATTTTTATTTGATCAAAGAATTTTTATGACACGGATACAATGTCACGTGTAAGTATTTCTATATAACATTGTGCCGTTACCATGAACTGTCATGGTGTAGGAAGTTGCTATCTCAATCCAGATTATTTTGGTGCATGTCTGCTATAGCTACCTATAGGTTGCTAGCATAGCTTAGGCAGTTCATTTCGATCATTATTTTGTTTTCCTCTTATACATATCAATTATCAAAGTATCGATGTTTTCATGCATGTGGATCAAAGAAAATGCATGACAGTTGCTCCTAATTGGGACCCTCCATAAATTCCCAAGATTATACTAGAAACAAGGACTATGGTAGCAAAAGAGCTAAAAACCAAAAGAGTAGCTTCATTGCTAGAGCCAAAATAGAGGAAATTAGGAAACGCACGGCGTAAAGCTAATATCAAGACCCTTTCAGCCGACCTCTTTCTCTTACTCATATATTCTCGAGTTCCCACCATCATCATCTTTACAAATGAGGCCAAATGAGACCAAAATAAAAGACAGAGGGGAGATTCAAACTATGATCTTTGGTACGTAACGCCAGTCTATCTCTATTGCCCACATTGTACTATTTAATTTTATAAAATTATTGCTCTTGATCACTTAAGTTATAAGTTTGGTTCACGGATCAGAATTTATTATTTAAGTTATTCTCCCTTAGTTATATATTTCAACTCATGGTCTCAGATATACCTCTACTTTAGTCTTATAAGGCTCTCTCTCTCTCTCTCTCTCTCTCTCGCTCTTTTTGGTGGGTTAACTGTTGTGGATGGAACAAGTTCAGTGCTGGGGGTGGCTAAACAGCAGGAAAGAGAAGATCTTCAACTCACCATCATCGTCATCAATGAACTCATCAGCACTCATGAGTGGTAGCTCATCAACATGGGAAGAGAAGGCTTTTGCTGAAGATGCGGCAGGGCATGGTCCTCTTGGTGGTTGCATATGGCCTCCAAGATCTTACTCCTGCAGTTTTTGTATGAGAGAGTTCAGGTCAGCTCAAGCCCTAGGCGGTCACATGAATGTCCACAGGAGAGACAGAGCTCGCCTTAAGCAATGCCTTAACCATAATACTACTGCCACTACACATGATCCTCATAATGTCCCACACCATCATCATATCCATGATGCACATGATCATCATCAAGTTCCACATCAACATCATATCCCTGATGCACATGACCATCAACATCATCAGCCTATAGCCTCCACAGTTCACAATCTTGACCCTAATAACATCTCGTCAATATCATATCCTTTTTCTTCACCTTCTTCTTCTACGGTTCCCTCGTCTGCAGCTAACTTACTAGCTATTCAAAAGGGGAATTCAGGTACTGAAGAACCAGCTTTTTTTCTCTCTCCTCCTTTTTCATCTACTACTGCTGCTACTGTAGCTCCATCTTGGTCATCAGATAATTCAAAAACCAATGACCAATTGGAAAAGGAGAATATGATCAGGGAAGATGACTCCGTATCACTTCTAGGTAATTATGATCATGGTGATCACTATAATGTCGAAACCGATTTGTCGATGGGCTTGAATATCTCGGTTGTTAGCAGAAGTAGATCACAAGGAGGGTCTTGTGGGCAAGAAGCAAGCATAAGTTGTAAGAGGCCTAAGACTACTACTAATACAGCTATTTCTTCATCATTTCCATTTTGTCTCCAATCAGAAATAGAGGTAACTGGAGCACTTATTGTGGCAAGCTCCATGGAAGATTTGGATCTCGAGCTCAGGCTTGGTGACCCTCCCAAGGTGAAATGAAAGTATAGTTGGCCTGGCCAATCGGCATGCAGTTGTATTATTGGCTAGCTAATCATCTTGATCATATTAATTAATTGTTGCAATGCTTTTTATTAATTTTTAGGAGAGAATTAGAAGAAACTAATCACTTTCAATTTCTTTTTTTTTTTCCTTCATCTTTTTCCATCTCTTTCTTGGGAAACCCTTAATTAAAGATTCAAAGGTTAAGAAAACATGCCAGATTGAGGTTTATGTGCACATATTGAATTCAAGATTAATTGATTGCACTTTATTTTCTTAATTATCTGCCTGTCAATCAAATATGCATTTTCCAGTTCTGATCCATTGAGGGTTTTCAGCATATTAGTTACTATATATTGCTATATATTGATGTGACGATAACATGTTATGCTTGAAACTGGAAGTTAAATGGTAGAGAGCATACTGAAAAAGCTACGTACTGCAGAAGTTAAAATTTTATATCTCTTGATGTGGCAGGGAAGATATGATGATTAAGTAGTGTTGCATTATGGTTTATGAGAGGTGTGATATATATTCCATTCCACCTGTTAGATAGCTATATAGATGGAGTGGAGGTCCAAAGACATATAAAACTCCCATCAATTTTTTCAGATCTACTAGGTACCTGTTCAGATTGTAAGCACAAATTCAAACAAATACACAGTAGTTACCATTAGTTGACTGCCAGTTCTCAGAGTACTTGAATCATGAGAGAGAGAGAGAGAGAGAGAGAGAGAGAGGAGGTTTCCTTGTGCTTGTTTTTAAGTTTATTCATTTGTTTCTTACCTTTCTGCCAAAGAGAGGTAGAAACTAGGGAACTTAACTGTATCTGTGAAGTTGTAAATTGTTGAAAGGACTGACTAGTAACTGACATCAAAAGTCATTTCAGCTACAATATCCCAAAGGGACAATACTTGGGTCCTCACCGGGGAGGACACAATGTACTGATTTTTACTTTTAAACCAATCAAATCAAGCCATTTGTCATTAGAGGGACCCATCGATATCTGAAATAGAATAAAAAATATCTGAAAAAGACAAGTGTCACTTTTTCATTGGGGGTTAGTGTATATTGGGTCCTCCCTGGTGAGGACCCAAGTATTGTCCATCCCAAAGTACTGAAAGAATTCAGATTAATTAATAATAATTATAGTATATAATCAACGTGAAATCAAATCAAATCCCTTCTTAAATTCTAAGATTTAAGAAGCACTTCTATGGAATATGGATCTGTTGATCTCTTATGTAATTCTATGCCACATCATTCTCTCTAATCCTCCAAATAGTCCACCAACCCAGGGGAATCAAATTCGATTAAATAATGTAATCCACAAATTAAGAGCAACCATTAATTAATCCGGGCACGGAGAGAAACAAATAATCCATTGTTTTTACTTTTGGAACCATTCTAGCTACATGTTGAAACCCTCAACGACCAATCACCAACCCTAGATAGAAAAAAATAATAATAAAAAAAGCTCTAAGAATGGAGAGCAACTTTCGTGACACGGTTACACTGCTATCAATTATACGAGGTCATGTGGAAAAAAAAAAAAAATTTACATGACCAGTGGTGGATCCATGATTTGAACATTGGGGGATCTCGTGTTAAATACAAGTTTTTTAGATAGGAATAGAGCGCGAAGCGTGCAATACAAAAATCAGTTTATTACTTGATAGGCTTGTTGTGCACATGTCAACCAAATATCGGCATATGCCGAAACAATCTGATGAGTAATGTAAAGAGAATTTGTCGAGTATTGTCGATGAAATACATTACATCAAATATTTAATAGGCACAAAAGGAGCTCGTACCAACCATTCGGAGGGTTTCGAAAGACTTTCACATATATATTTTCCGGACTCGCTCGTCCTGGGACCATCATGGTCTCTATTTCCATCTGCTCACATGACACCATATATCATTGGCACAAAACGTTACAGTGTAATTGTGCCATAAAAGTCTTCTCCTAATAAGTTCTCAAAATTAATGTCAAAATTTCAAAACCCTATATAGACGAGACCCCTATCTGGTTATAGTAGTGCAGCAACCCTAGAATATATATATACAATGGTCTCTTCCTGCAGAATACACGGAGATTCCTTCTAGGGTTTAATGTGTGTTTTTTCCAACGTTTTCTTTATAAGGTAAAACGATGATGAAACATCGCTTTTGACTTAATGCACTTTCAGATGATCTCTTCTCTCTGGAGGGAATTTATGTTACCCCAACAATATTTTTACCACTTTTGGGTGATGGACGTGTGAAAAATGAGAAAGACTTTTTACTTTTACATATATGTGCATGCTTTCATCACACACACATGAACATTTACATGAGCAGGAATTTGGAGGTGGGTAAAAAGGGTAAATAGATATGGAGTTGTCCTTTGGTTTGGATGAGGAGCCTGTTTCTGTGTAAGGAGGGAGGATGGAGGATGGAGGGAGGGAGGGTTTGAAAAGGTAACGATATTGTTTGGGCAGTGTCTGGTCTGGCAGTTCAAGTAGTTTCGTTGGTCTGGTTCTACTTTTTACCAGTTATCGAGGTCTGCAAATGCTATTGAGGATTGAGAGATGAGGTTAATTTAAGGTGCAGTTGTAGAGCCAGAAAAGCACATGGATATGAACTCTCTCTCTCTCTCTCTCTCTCTCTCTCTCTATTTCTTTCACTGAAGAGGAAATTTTTACAAGGGAATGAGGAGATATTGTAGTACTCCTCAGCTTTAAGTGAGCTTTTGACAAATTGGATGGTGATCTTCATAAATGGCTTGTGGCTTTTGGTGGGTTACTTGGTTTTGGGTGCTTTTTATGTGATTTTAATATTGTTGTATGCGATGCATATCCGTATTTGAATGATTAAACTGAGACTGTTAAACCCTAATCGTGCAATACCTATCCGTCCAATATATTGGTGCAGCTTATGCACCAAAGTATTGTAGTATTGTCGCCTTTGCATTTAAAAAAAAAAAAAAAAATTAATGAAAAGGACTTGAAAAGTTTTAGTTTTAATAAAAAACCATGTTATAAGTTTTGTTTAATAAAAAACTATGTTATAAGTTTTAGTTTTAATAAAAAACCATGTTATAAGTTTTGTTTAATCAAAAACCATGTTATAAGTTAAGTCACTGTTTCTGGAATTTAAGTCACTGTTTCTGGATTTTAAGTAACACTGTTTCTGGAATCTAAGTCACTGTTTCTGGAATTTAAGTCACTGCACTGTTAGTTTATTTCCAGCGACTAGGGGTGGGCACTTGGAACCGAAAACCGAAACCGAAACACGAATCGAATCGAACCACACCGAACGGTTCGGTTTTGCGGTTTTGAAACGGTTTCGGTTTCAAAACCGAACCGCGGCAAACAAAACGGTTTGGTTTCGGTTTTGGGTTTTCAAAACCGCACCGAAACCGAAACCGCACCATGTTATATTTTAAAGGTTAAAGTTTTAATTAGTTTCAACTAGGTTAGTTTTATTACTTCGCATTGCACTTCGACTCCCCCGACTCCTGACCTTTGCGACCTCACCTCATCTGGCTGCAATCTCTGCTTGCATTGCATCTCTGCCTCTGCCTCTGTGACCTGGTTGGTTGTTGCCGCTGCCTCTACGATCTGGTTGGTTGCTGCCGCTGCCTCTGCCTCTTCTACCTTGCTGCAGCAGCCTCTGCCTCTGCCTTTGCATCTGCGACTGCGACTGCGACTGCGACTGCCTCTGCGACCTTGCATGCATCCCCAGATCCCCTTGCATGCGACTGCGACCTCAGTGACAGCCTTGCATCCCCAGATCCCCTTCATCTGCAAGCTCTAATCTCTGCAAATATGGTAAGAATTTGGATTCTGGGTTTGTTTCCGATGCGTTTCAGTGCTTTAGATTGATAAGGAAGCATAGTTTTCGAATCCCATTTCATGTTTGTGGCTGTTTGCTTGATAAAATGTTGAAGTTGAACTCGCCTGCGAGTATTTTTTGGAGATTTTTGATGCTGGGTTTCAAAATCACTTCCCTTGGACTGATGAGCTATGTTTTTGGTTTTATATAATGCTAGTCAGTTTTTGGGTTCTCTAAAGATTTCATATTTTTGGGTTTTAATTCTAAATTGGTTTTCCAGTTATGAATTTCTATAGAGCATTGAAATCGTTGATCGAATTTGGAGCTGTATTGCATTAGTGTTAATTTATGAACCTGATTTTGTTGCTCAATGTTGAAATGCATTTTCTTTATGCTCGTGAATGATTGTGTGGTGATTGATTTTTGCTTTTTGTTGAGTGATGAGTGGATGAATATTGCAGGGTTTGTGTTATATGATCTCTTTAAAATCACTCACAGATGATTTAGCATTTCGATGTTAACTTTGATGGTTTCGGTGTAAACCGGTGTTGAAACAATTGACTTGATGGGGTTTATAGTGTGAATTATAGTGAAATCTAGTTTGGAAGATGGTTTATGCAATTGTGTTTTGGATTATGAAGCAATTGTTCAAATGATGGTGGTATTTGATTCCAAGAATATTTTCACGTTTTGCTTACAAGTTTGAGTTGGAGCAATTGTGTTTGTTTTCCCCTCATGCGAATTTCAAATGTATATGTTTTGTTAATTGCATTTGTTCATCATGAAGTTGGGATTACAGCTTGTATACTTGGACGTTTGGTTAAAATAATAAAGGATTGTTTTACTGCATTTTTTGCCTCTGTTTTACTGCATTTTTGCTGCAGTTTTACTGCATTTTTTGCCTCTGTTTTTTTCCTCTGTTTTTTGGCAGTTTTGATCCCTTGTTGCATATTCATTAATTAATATACAAGGAAAATAAGACCGTTTTATGCATAAATATGTGTACATTTTAAATTGTATATTTTTTTCTCAAAAACCAAACCGAAACCGTTTGAAACCTCACCGAACCGAACCAAACGATTTGGTTTCATTGCGGTTTTGGCTTCAAAACCGCACCGCACCGCACAGCAAAATGTTTCGATTTTGGTTGTGGTTTCACTCGAAACCGCACCGAACCGCACCGCGCCCACCCCTACCAGCGACTGTGTTATTTTTTTCCAGCGACAGTGTTAGTTTTTCCAGCGACAGTGTTATTTTTCCAGAGACAGTGTTATTTTTTCAACGACAGTGTTATTTTTCCCGCGACAATGTTAGTTTTTCCAGCGACAATGTTATGTTTTTCCAGCGACAGTGTTAATGTTCATTTTCTTTCCAGATACAGTGTTTGTTTGTGCATGGCCCAAAGGGCTTGGTGTGGTTGCTGCTCGCCGGAGCTAAACGGAAGGGAATGCCGGATTTCGGCCGGAAAGTTGGACAAACTTTAAACGCTCATAACTTTGTCAATACTCAATGAAATCAAGTGATTCAAAAACGAAAATTGTAGTTCTCGCAGAGACGAAGAGAATGGTACCTTGCACGATAGCGAACTCGTTGTGGTTTGGCCGGAAAACGCCTCGAAAGCCTCGGAGGTCGCTGGAAACCTGGTTGGACAAACTTTAAACGCTCATAACTTTGTCAATACTCATCGAAATCGAGTGATTCAAAAACGAAAATCGTAGTTCTCGAAGAGACGAAGAGAATGGTACCTTGCACGATGGATAACTCGTTGTGGTTTGGTCGGAAAATGCCTCGAAAGCCTCGGAGGTTGCGCGGAAACTGGGTAAGATTCAAATAGATATAACTTCTTCAATACTCAACGAAATAGTGTGATTCAAAAAGGAAAGTTGTAGTACTCAGTGAGACGAAAAGGAGGAGGAGGAGGAGGAGGAGGAGGAGGAGGATGAGGACCAAAGGAGAGCCCATGAGTGACTGGCTGGTGGTCGAGCTGTCTGTTGGTTTGGTGGGTTTTACCTTGTTCTGGGATGGTTTTTGGTTAAAAAAAGTTATAGGATGGTTTTTGGTTAAAATAAACTTAGTTCAAGCCCTTTTTATTAAAGCTCCCTTAAAAAAAGCGTGTAAAATGAGCTTCTTTATTGGAATGCATTAGTATTTGGAGGGTGTTTTTTTTTTTTTTGAACAAACGATATTATCTACTTTAAGGAGAATGAGGTGGGCTTAGCCTAATAATAGACTAGCAATAATGTGATTCAAATTCGTCTTTGGCGAGAATCGAATCTAAGCCCTCTCATTTACAAGTAAAAATGAATACCACTAAACCGCAAAACTTTGTAACATTTTAGCTTTTGTACGTAAATTAACAAGCATGCGAAAAGGGCCTCTGTATGCTAAGGCATCTGAACCAACTGCAGTTAGTGAGGGAAAATCTTGTTTGGGCCAACAAGCCCAAAACTTGAACTGTGTATGAGGCCCAAGTAATTCATGGTACTGGGCTGGCCAGAATAGTTCTAAGATTGGAAGATAGGGGAATCAAACACCCGCACTTCGTGTATGGGAAATATTTTTAACTACTTTAAAAAGAAAAGTGGCACAAATCGAACATTTAAATAGGGGTGGGTGCAGTTTTATTCGGTTTGGTTTTTTGCTGAAAACCAAACTCAATTTAGTGTTCGGTTCGACTTTTTTGGTTTGTTTTTTTTTCTTTTCAATCTTTTTCTTTTTAACTTAGAAATTTGAGAGAAAATGAAGAGAAAAAAATATATATAGAGGATAAGGCTTTTTACATATTTGGGCCTAAAGTTTTTTTTAGCTAATTTTGGATTGAAATTAAGCTAATAGTTGATCTAAAATTGGGTATGAAAAACAAATACTTAACATAAATAAATAAAATATATATTAATTTATTTGTCATTCAGTTCGATTCGGTTCAATTTGATTTTTGAACCAACAAAATTGAAATCGAACCAATAGTTTCAGTTAGGTTTGTTTTTATTAGTATTAATTCCCTTTTCAGCCAGTTCGATGTTCGGTTTTCTGAGTCCATCCCTAAATTTAAATGCTACGTTTTGATATAGGTGCCTTGTTTTTTAATTACTTAGACTAAACATCTGTTTCTTTTAAAATTTTGATTAAACATTCTCCTATAAATTTGGGGCTTATTAATTTCATTTTATATTATTTCCTTCTGGCAAATTATCTCGTTTTTCTTTTCATTATTCGTGCATTTACAACTTTAAAAATTATCATTAGTTCATAAAATTATGAAAATGTGAAATTTTTCAATACTCATACAACACTGTTGTTTTATCTTGACTCATAAAACGTACCTAAAAGACAACTTGCAAAAGTTTTTTCTTTAAATAATTGGCAAATACATAATACACACATATAAAATGTAGATACAAACAATAAAATAGAAAGTTATTAAAACATACATATTGGTACATTTAAAATAAACGTACCTAAAATCCATTGGTATACTTCGATTTAACATGGGTACATTTTAATTCACCAAGGTTACATTTTAATTTAGTAATGGTACATTTTAATTTACTATGAAGACTTTCAATTTGGCATAGGTACATTTTAATTTAAAAATAAGTTGTGTTTGTACATTTTAATGTTTCTGTTAAGAAAGATGGTACATTAATTTCACCTGAATCATAGTTGAATTCTAATGAAGAAAATAGAGAATGAGAAAGAATGTTAACCCTTACATTAGTAAAGATTGTACCAAGCTAGAAACGATTTATATATATTATCCTATTGAAAATTCTCAATAATTTAAGTCTCTCGGTCCTCAATTAATTTGGTTATTATCTATTTGGATATTATTAAAATTTTAAATTGAGGAACGGATAAAGATAATAAATTAAATAAATATCATTTGAAGGCATTTCTAGCATATAAATTAATTTAAAATAAAAATGAAAAACATCTAAATCAGGAATATACGTGGAATAGATGGTTTAATCAAAAGTTAAAGCGTCTAAATCTAAAATTAAAATGAAATGAATGTTTAATCTAAAAATGTTTGAAATAAGGCATCTAATCCTAATTTTCTAACGCTTAATAGCTTGTTTGGATGTGCTTTTAAAATAACTAAAAACGTTTTTAGAGAAAATGTTTTTGGATTCCAAAAGCACTTAAAGTGCTTTCCGAAAGAAACACAAATTATATGTTTTTTTCAAGAAACACTTTAAATGTTTTTTTTCAAGATTTACTTGCATTTAAACTAAGAATTAATTCTAAACCATATTCACCATAATCATTTTAAAAGCACATATAATCCAATCATACCTTTTCTTGCAAACCGCGAAAATGGCCAAGGCAGAGAGCAATTACCCAAACGCCAGATGGTCTCTCCACGGCGGGGCTGCCCTCGTCACCGGCGGAACTCGTGGAATTGGGTCTCTCTCTATTTCACACACACTTTATCTTACAAAGTTCTTCAATTGGTCTCGTGGGTTTCTTAATATCTCAACGAACATTAATAAAACTGAAATTTTCGTTGAAATTATTTGTTTGGGATTTGATTTTTCGGTCCTGTTTGAATTCAGGTACGCCGTGGTGGAGGAGCTAGCTGGTTTCGGCGCGGCGGTGCACACCTGTTCTCGAAACGAAGCAGAACTCTCCAAGTGCTTAGAGCAATGGAAGGCTAAGGGCTTTTCAGTCACTGGATCCGTCTGCGACACTTCTTCCAAAACCGAGAGAGAAAAGCTCATGGAGCAAGTCGCTTCCACTTTCAATGGCAAGCTCAACATACTTGTAAGTTTCCCCTTCCCGTGTCTGTGTGTTTTGCTCTCTAGCTGCTTGTATAAATGCCCCAAAGAAGAAAAGAAAACTTTTTGATGTTTCATAGGATGAGTAGAAATGGGTTGTGGTTGTGACTCCTATTCGAGACTCGAATTAAATAGGCGTCTTTTCGTAGAATTTCTTTGAATTTTGTTATGGGATTTAGGTAAACAATGTTGGGACTAACATCAGGAAGCCAACCACTGAGTACACTTCCGAAGAATATTCATCACTTATGGCTACCAACTTAGAGTCTACATACCATCTTTCCCAACTAGCACATCCTCTTTTGAAAGCATCTGGGCGAGGAAGCATTGTGTTTATATCCTCTGTTGGCGGGGTGGCCAGTATAGCTTCCGGGTCCATTTATGGAGCAAGTAAAGGTGAGTCGTTGCTCTGTTTTGGTGTCTTTCTTTGCCGCATATTATGGATTATATTCGATTGAGAGCGAAGGAGAAAGCTAAGTCTTGCTGGTATTGTCACCAATTTTCTGTTTTCAGCTGCAATCAATCAGCTTACGAAAAATCTGGCTTGTGAGTGGGCGAAAGACAATATCAGGAGCAATGCTGTCTGCCCTTGGTACACTAGAACCTCACTTGTGGAACATGTAATTCTCTTTCCTTGCTATGTCCATTTAGGTGCTACACATATAATCCAATATTTATCTATTGACTTTACGTGTTTCCGTAAATGCGCTTCAAAGAAGTATGTTCATACCATGTCTGTTCATCTTGAAAATTTACCGAGAATTCTTAGCACTTCTTTTTTTCACCCTATAATGCAAATTACATTGATTGTGAGTATTTTATTTCACTTTTCTCGGGTTATTAGTTATTAGGATAGGCAGTTGTATGAGTTCCATGGTTACAAATGGAATCATGTATAATGGATAATGTCCAGATGTTTTCTGAAAATATAGATACATGAGTAATCAACATGTTTCAACTTAGAAAAGTGGCAAGAGATTATCTGATAGAATGTATGAGGTTTCAGTTCAGCTCAAGTACAAGACTTTGAACAATATCTCAGGATGTATAAACGATCCGTTGAGAGTTTCTGTTGTCTCGGTAGGGAACTGTACGATCTTTCCCCTATTGTATTGAATCAATAAAAAAAGAGGTCAGTGATACGACCCTCTATTGTTTGATCCAATATTGACCAGGGATGAGCCCCGACTTCCATAGGTCCTTGGTTTGACCTCCTTGCTTTTAATAAAGTGGAGTGGGGATGGCCTACTGTGCGTATTATCTGAGGGAAAACACTCCCTTTTTTTAATTCCGGTTCGGCCCGGGAAACACCCCTCTCTTTCTTGCAAATGATATTTGATAAGTATTAAATTTAGTGAGACACAAGTTTCTGAGGGATTTATTCAGGCATGTTCCAAAGGTTTTATACTTCTGATGAATTGAGTCTTTTTGGTCTGACTGATGAATTTGTAGTTAATCACGGACATGCCAGGTCCCCTGGATGCTACTAATCCAGAAATACTAGTCTGCATTATACGCGTGATTACGAAGTAAACAAAGGTCTTTTAATCTTCCTGTATACTCAACTTGTTTGAGAATAGTTTTGCAGCATATCCTTAAAACTGACTCGCAATTTCTCCGTCTCACAGAGAATAACTCTTTTCCTTTTCATACGTATGCGTTTACTTTGCGAGGAATGAGTATTTTTAACACCATGGATTCTCCTCTCAATGGTTGTGTTGCATTCCTGGTAGTCTTTTATCATCATACTGAAGCATCGTCATCTTGTTTGCCTTTACCTTTTACACCTCATATTCCCAGGAATCAAGCACTGAAACCTTAATTAGTTTTGTGTCCCACCATGCAAGTGAAAACGAATGATCATTTCACTGGATCGAGCCGAGGTTTTTATTCTCATGTTCAGTACACATCCAACATTACGAATCTCTTACTGTGATATATTAGATATTGCACAATAAGAACGGGTCGGCTAATGAGTTAGGATTAAGACACGTCCAAGATTCGATTTTCTGGAATGTAACTGAAGAAAGAGAGTTTTAGTCATTGCATTGAGGTTGGTTGAGTACATTTTATGCTCATGTAAGATTGGATCTGCTGTGCAATTGGAATGTATCATGAATTGGCTTTTGTTTTAAGTTTTCTGTTGATAATTTATCTCTATGTGTCGATGTATTTAACGGAGTTTCGTGGTTTCAGTTGCTGGATAACAAGGAGTTTTCGGAAGAGATAACATCGCGAACTCCTCTTGAGCGCGTTGCAGAGCCGGAGGAGGTGTCATCTCTGGTGGCGTTCCTTTGCCTGCCCGCCGCATCGTACATCACCGGGCAGATTGTTTCTGTTGATGGAGGAATGACCGTAAACAGTTTTAACCCTACTAGGCGGCCATTTTGATCCTCTTGTCTCTCACATTCTTACCGTGCTTCCTTTGGTTTTGCACATTTTTTAGATGAACGGATTTGTATCACTCTCTCTTACTGTTGTAGTGGAATCCCTGGGAAAAACAATTTATAATTATGAACAAACATCGGGAATAAAATTGGTGCAACTTCGAGTTAACACTTCAAAAAAATCATCATGCAATCCTTTTTTTTCTAATATTATTATTAGCCAGGAGTGCATAATAATTATGATGAAATGTAAATAACAACACTCTAGTATATTTGTGCAAAAACCAAGACCTTCAAAAATGACAAGATATCAACACTTTCGAAGCCCATCTGTTTCCTTCAACGCGGACAAAATTTAAATATGACCTTTCTTGCATTTGCTTTAACGAATCTAGTGAATTATCCAATCCTTCCTTCCTTGTTGCTTCCTCTTTCCCAATCTGCAACCTCTTCTCTTCACAGCATTCAGCTGTGTTTTCTTTGGAAGGTGTGTCGAGTTTTTACTCCGGTGTACACACCACCACCTTCCATTTGCTTGCCTTTATTGGCACTGTTGTCTGTGGATTCTCCACCGGCTTCTTTCTTTGACTGGTTGCGATCGCATGTGGATTGTTGCAGGTTGGAGGAGTTTGGCTGCTTGTTGGCGGTTCGAGGCGTTGGTTGGTGTTGGCGTGGATGCTTTGCGGTGTTGGAGCACTGGTTTTCTTCATGCCTGTGGTTTTGGGCTCTTTTGTGTGTACTGTTCAGGTCCACTGTTTTGTTTTGTACTTAAGTAGTTTGAGGATCTCTTTGTATGTTTGTTTGACCTTGGGTCCTGGAATATAATGTCCAGTTTTCCAAAAAAAAAAAAAAAAAAAAAAAAAAGGGGTTAAAGTAGCTTATAATCTCATATTTCTTTGGACCTTAATGTTTGTACGATACTCATCAATTTCGAAACTGCCAAGTACTCCAACTTCATACCTTCAGCAAACTATTGCGGCGTTCATGCTGAACCACCCTGCCAAACAAGCACCTGAGTTCCTCTCTAACTAAGAAACCAATCACCACATAGCATAGGTTACCCACCAGAATGAAACACTTAAGAGTCCCACATCATCAAAAGACCAATCACCACATGACTAATGTTAACATCAGAATGAAGCACTTAGAGTTCCACATCGAACACGAACGCAAGCAAGAAAATCTCAACTATAAAACAGATCATACCATTAATCTCTAAGGACATTATTCTACTTAAATCATTATTAGAACTTATTAATGATGATTATGCTCAAATCTATGTATCAAGTACACTATCTTATTAATTAGAACTTCTCTACCATCGTGAACGCGAATGTGAATCTTCTGTTTGTAAGGATTCCAGAGATCCTTTAATCATGTTCGTTTATTGTACATTGTGCGGCCAGTTTTCGTCAAGTACGGTTTGTATTCAATTTTAAATAAAAAATAATAATAATAATTTCTGACCGCACGAAGTATGATAAACAGACATGATTAAATGATCCTCAAGAGTCAAGATTCTCACAAAGAAGATCCTACCGACTTGAACGTAACCCAACTTAAAATGAATTATACACCTCTTGTTTTTACTTCCCTATCAACGAACACTATAGCATTGAAATTGGACCCTATGATCTGTTTGTTTGGTGAGAAAATGTAGAGAAAACAAAAGGTGGTAATAATGGCGCCACATGGAAAACGAAAAATATATTGGTGCTTGCACAGACAACTGTACAGAAAGATGACGACGTCGCGAGATATTTTCTGGTGAAAGGAAACCTACCTTAGGAGGAAAGCAGCGCGTCATTTCCAAGTTCCCCATCTGAATTTCAAACCAGAAGCAGTGACGTGGGGGACTGGATCTGTGGGTTTGTACGTGTCAACCAAGATGAACGGTTCAACGTTGAAGCTGCAACGCAAGCCTCCACGTCTCCGAATCCGTCGAAGCTTTTCGATGCCTTCTCTTCTCTTCCTTCCACCTTCTGCAATGTCGTGTGTGTGTTGGGAATTACCAATTTCCAATACGTGTTGCCTTCTTGATGCATGTTGGGTTTTCTGTGGGGATTTTTATATATTTATTTTTGCTCTTTGTATTGCTGAATAAAGAGATATTGGTAAATATATTATTTTAGTCAAAATTATCCACCGAAATCGGGTTAGTATAACTATTTATTTTGATGTATAAGATTTATAATTTATAGTAGTGATCTTTAATTTTATCCACATCAATCATTTTAATTTTTTCGTGAAAAGTAACTGCTAAATAAAGACAATTTCTTTCGATTTCAAATAGAATTATACTTATCTTGAATACCATTTTAGCTTAAAATGTCAATTAGTAATACTAATATCGCACGAACCATTCCCACCTAATTATCTTTCATGGTGCAGTGGGTTAAGTAATGCAATGGACAAAAATAATGTGATTCAGAATCGTCTGTGGCAAGAATCAAACATAACAATTTTCACTTTAATTTTTTTTATCCCATTTTGAATGATTAATAAATGTTTTTCAGCATTTTTATGATTATTTTTTGGGAAAATTAGGTTCACATCATTCTCTTTGTTATTCCATTGATTAAAATCCTATTCATTTTCAATTTTTGATCAAGGTCCTTGGGTAATAATAACATCATTAATTATTTGAATAATAAAATATTTTTATTTTTAAATATATTCCTTTAGTGTTAAAAATGTTACAATTAGTATATTTATATTTATGGTTAAATTTTTTTATCATTTATTTTTATTTTTAGTTTGTACCTATTTTTAATTTGCAAATATTTTTTAATTTGTACCAATATTCTTTTCATTTTTAATTTGTACCCATATATTAGTTTCTTAATGTGCCCATATTTTTTAAAGTTTTATTTGTGTTTGTACTCATGTGTATACTGTAAGATCCCACATCGCCCAAGGGTGTGGATCCTGTAAGCCTTATATGTATATTCCCACCTCCAATTAGCATGAGGCCTTTTGGGAGCTCATTGGCTTCAGGTTCCATCAGAACTCCAAAGTTAAGCGAGTTACGCGAGAGCAATCCCATGAAGGGTGACCCACTGGGAAGTTCTCGTGTGAGTTCCCAGAAGCAAAACTGTGAGGTCGTGGTCGGGGCCCAAAGCGGACAATATCGTGCTACGGCGGAGTCGAGCCCGGGATGTGGTGGGAGCCCGGAACGAGATGTGACAATTTGGTATCAGAGCCAATCCCTGGCCGGAAGTGTGCCGACGAGGACGTCGGGCCCCTAAGGGGAGTGGATTGTAAGATCCTACATCGCCCAGGGGTGTGGATCCTGTAAACCTTATATGTATATTCCCATCTCTACTTAGCACGAGGCCTTTTGGGAGCTCACTGGCTTCGGATTTCATCGGAACTCCGAAATTAAGCGAGTTCGCGCAAGAGCAATCCCACGATGGGTGACCCACTGGGAAGTTCTCGTGTGAGTTCCCAGAAATAAAATTGTGAGGGCGTGATCGGGGCCTAAAGCGGACAATATCGTGCTACGGTGGAGTCGAGCCCGGGATGTGGTAGGGGCCCGGGCCGGGATGTGACATATACCGTCACGTGACATTGTATATTTAATCAATGATAGAAAAATTACATATGGTATATTTATGTTTTTATGCCTAAACTTTGTATCATATATTTATATTTTTAGTTTGTACCCACTTTTAATTTGCAACATTTTTTTAAAAATTTGTAGTATTTTCTTTTTAGTTTTATTTTTTACCCATGTATTAATTTCTTTTAGCGCCTATATTTTTAAAAATTCATTTGTACTCATAATTTTTAATCTTTTATATGTACCCATTCTTCTTTATTAATGTACCACTTTGTTATATGTGAAATGTACCAATTTGTTTGTAAAATGTACCAATTTTTTTAACACTATGGATACATTCTTTTGCCATTTATTGTTTCTTATTTTTACATAGTTTTTATCCATTTATTCAATCAAAATGTTTGAAATTTTTTATTGTAACCGTTTCTAATAGTATTATAACGAGGGATTTTAAATTTATAGGATTATAAATCTCATAAAATATCAAACAATTAATGTCAAAACTATAAAAATATTAATAGTAATATAATGAGGTGTATAAAGTCAATGGACCTTAATCAAACTTTGAATACTATTAAGGTTTTAATCAAAGAATGTTACGGATTAGGGACCACATCCGAAGTGACACACCCCGACCGAGATCGAGGCATCCTGGCCGTCACGTGAAAGTGACGTAGCCATGTGCACAGTGCGGAAGCAATATTATGGGAAGAAATACAAAAGAAATACAAACCACTTCTAGGGTACTACAAATAGGAATAAGTGTGATTACACATTCAAAGCATAAAAGTCTAGGTGCAGTCAATGCATAAGAAGTACTTAAGAATTTACACCCGAAGGTGGTCCTACATGGGTGATGTCTGTCAGAATCTCCGATATATCCTCGTGAGCCACCAACAAAGCTACCTAATACCTGGAGGGGCGCAAAACAAAAGCGTGAGTGGGCAAAAACAAAGTCTTCTTGAAAATATTTCATAAACAACAATTATATCCACTCGCCGTAAAACCTGTATACTTTCCCAGAAAATAGTATATACATATACTAAAAATCCACTGAAATCCTCATCGTCCAAATATGCTAATAAATCATGAATATGCCATGCCATGCCATGCCAATTATATCATCAGGTAAGTATCTCAATGCAATAATAACTACAACAGCTCGTCAACTGAACTCTAGCTCATAAATCATGCCTGCACACGAGTCGAACCCACTTATAGTGGCTATACGACAAGACTGGGTGTAAAACAATACGCTCTAGTGCTACAATCACGTGAAGACTGTGCGAATGATCGCGGGTCACCTACGAGTCGAACCCACTGAAAGTGGTCTATACGACAGACCTATGCACCTAACTTGGATCCAAGATGAGCGTATGGTGCCAGAGGTGAACATCACGTGAAAGACTATGTCCCTAACTCTGGGCGGGAGCACTAACACCGGGGTGCAGGTTAATGAGCTTTCGATGCAACTCAACATACTTTTCATAACTCAACTTCTTAACAACCACACATAAACTTACCTGGAACTTACCTAAGCGCCCGCAGCACCAACAATCATGCGCATACAATTCATGATGCATAATCAAAGTATACATATACATTGGCATGGCAATTCGTTTATAAAAGCATTTGAAATGCAGTTCTGGGAAAATACGTAGTATATAGGTATATACGGAAAACAAAAACTCACTCACTGGTATGTAGACGGATCGTAGCCCCCGTGCCTAGCCTGGTTACGCTCGTCCTCCGGATAGGTCTTGCCTATGTGAGAAACAACTATAAATACGTTATTTTAAAGCACATAAACGAAACTAGGAAATAACTTCTCATACATTGCTCAAATGAGGTGTGTGAATATACCAAAATGATCTACACAACCTCAGGATCATCCCCAAATTTTTAAAATAATTTTTGGAGGTCCCACGCGCCCTCACGCGCCGGCCAAGGCACAGCCAGACGCGCCACCCACGCGCAGGCACGTGCATGGCACACGGACATAATCTGTGACGCCGTTAGGAATATTCTGTTAAAAGATAACGGAAACTGTCAAAATTAACAAACGCCGTTAGAATATTCTGTCAGTTTTGATGGAATATTCTCTGTCTTCTTCCTCAGAACTCCAGAGACCGTCGCCTTCGCTGGAAACTGGGTAAAAATTTTAACTCACTAAACTCACTCATTCCTTAATCATTTTCCACGTGATTTATACCAAAAAGAAGCTTAGAACTTAAGGGATCACGTTATACCTGTCTCGAGTTCCAAAGTCGTCGAAAACTAGTCGGAAAAGCTTCGATACTCCGGTGACCTCTGCAACTTCTCGTATCTGGGCTTCCCGAAGTCCAAAATTCACCAACGATGCACTCCGAGCATCGTGAGGACCTTCTAAAGCTCGCTATGGTCCTAGAAATCACAAAAGATCACGGGTTTAAAAGTTGGTGAATAGTGTTTTTCTCGGAGGTTCGGTTTCCATGGTTTTCCGACGTCCAAACTTAACCACCAATTACACTTAAGAGGAAGAGAGGGTACCTTTAGGAGTCTTGAAATGGCCTGAAACTTTGTCGATCAACGTCGTGCTACTGTACCTCGACGGACATCTCGAACTCTAGGGTTTTTCTGTGGTTTCACGACCTCTCAAGCACATCACTCGACTCGTAAGAACACGAGGAGTACAATGGTGCTCTTAAGAACTCCGATCTACAAATTTTCAAAGGGTTTTGGGGTTGGTCCTTACGTTCGCAGAGGGAGAGAGAGTGTGTCCGATAGTGAATGAGAGAAGAGAGTCAACGGGAGAGAGAGTTCAAGGAGTGTGTGAGTGTGTGGTCCTAAGTCAGCCAACAATACACACAATCACCAACACCTAATTCTAATTGGTTTAGAACTAAGCTGACTACAAGTTAACTAAACCCTAAATAGTTCCCACAACTTAGGAAACAAGGTGTCACATCCCGACCCGGGGTCCACCACTTCCCGGGCCCGCTCCACTACCGTAGCACGATATTGTCCGCTTTGGGCCCCGACTACGCCCTCACGGTTTTGTTTCTGGGAACTCACACGAGAACTTCCCAGTGGGTCACCCATCATGGGAGTGCTCTCGCGCGCTACTCGCTTAACTTCGGAGTTCCCATGGAACCCGAAGCCAGTGAGCTCCCAAAAGGCCTCGCGCTAGGTAGGGATGGGAATATACATATAAGGATCACTCCCCTGGGCGATGTGGGATCTTACACAAGGCCATTAGTCCAAACCCACACTTTTGATGTATAAGATTTATAATTTATAGTAGTGATCTTTAATTTTATCCACATCAATCATTTTAATTTTTTCGTGAAAAGTAACTGCTAAATAAAGACAATTTCTTTCGATTTCAAATAGAATTATACTTATCTTGAATTCCATTTTAGCTTAAAATGTCAATTAGTAATATCGCACGAACCATTCCAACCTAACTATCTTTCATGGTGCAGTGGGCTAAATATTACAATGGAAAAAAAAATAATGTGATTCAGAATCGCTTGTGGGAAGAATCAAACATAACAATTTTCACTTTAATTTTTTTTATTCCATTTTGAATGATTAATAAATGTTTTTCTGCATTTTTATGATTATTTTTGGGGAAAATTAGGTTCACATCCTTCTTTTTGTTACTCCATTGATTAAAATCCTATTTATTTTCAATTTTTGATCAAGGTCATTGGGTAATAATAACATCATTAATTATTTGAATAATAAAATATTTTTATTTTTAAATATATTCTTTTAGTGTTAAAAATGTTACAATTAATATATTTATATTTATGGTTAAATTTTTTTTATCATATATTTTTATTTTTAGTTTGTACCTATTTTTAATTTGCAAATATTTTTTAATTTGTACCAATATTCTTTTCATTTTTAATTTGTGCCCATATTTTTTAAAGTTTTATTTGTGTTTGTACCCATGTGTATACCGTCAAGTGAAATTGTATATTTAATCAATGATAGAAAAATTACATATGGTATATTTATGTTTTTATGCCTAAACTTTGTATCATATATTTATACTTTTAGTTTGTACCCACTTTTAATTTGCAACATTTTTTTTAAAATTTGTAGTATTTTCTTTTTAGTTTTATTTTTTACCCAGGTATTAATTTCTTTTAGCGCCTATATTTTTAAAAATTCATTTGTACTCAAAATTTTTAATCTTTTATATGTACCCTAATTTATTTATAATGTACCCATTCTTCTTTATTAATGTACCACTTTGTTATATGTTAAATGTACCAATTTGTTTGTAAAATGTACCAAATTTTTTAACACTATGGATACATTCTTTTGCCATTTATTATTTCTTATTTTTACATAGTTTTTATCCATTTATTCAATCAAAATGTTTGAATTTTTTTATTGTAACTGTTTCTAATAGTATTATAATGAGGGATTTTAAATTTATAGGATTATAAATCTCATAAAATATCAAACAATTAATGTCAAAACTATAAAAATATTAATATTAATAGTAATATAATGAGGTGTACAAAGTCAAGGGACCATGATCAAACTTTGAATACTATTAAGATTTTAATCAAAGAATGTTAAGGATTAGGGACCACATCCAAAGTATCCCTTATTTTTGTTTTAAAAATATTTATTATCTATCAAAAGATAATAAATAAGGAAAACTAATAAAAATGATTTGAAAACTTTGAGTTTTAACAAAAATGACAAAATAAAGGGTAAATTGAATAGTACTATGATTGACTTTTTAGTGTATAAATGTGATTTTTCGTTAAAATGAATAGTACTGAGAGCTTTTCGTTAAAGTTCTCTAATAAATAAACTAGATATATTGAATAAAAAAAAAGTAAAATAAAAATTAAAGCAAAATATAAGCTTTCAAATTTAAATTTAAATTGATTGAACTATCAAAAAGAATGGTCTTATATGTTCAAAATTTATTCCTCGCTGACTGACTAATTGATTGAAGATATTCAAATTAGTTTGAGAGGCTTTGATTCTTCAAAGGTCTGCCACATCCGTCGATTTGTCAATGTAGCGGCACACCGAATAATCAAGCTAGCCTTAGCTTCAGATTTTAATTTTTGTTGGTTTGAAACTCTTTCAAATTGAATTTAGAATGTCCTCATTGAGAATTGTATGTTTTCTTGAATTATTGAAAAAATCAATATCGTTCTTCTTAAAAAATAATAATAATTGAAAAAAAAGAAAAGAAAAAAGAAAAAGAAAGATTGAAGAGGAAGCAGCGATCAAGATGGGTGAAGTGAACCGTGGTCAGCGGAGGACGATGAGGTTGAGTCAGTTAGGGACAGTGACTGACCTTTTATGATCATTGACGTGGCACACTTCACCCTGCTGGCAGGTCACCGCATGAAGAAATTTTTTAACGTGACCGTCACATAAGGTGGTACATCACGTGTTATTATATAAATATTGAGATATGTATATAAATGTTGAGATATGTACCATCCGTTTTCCCGTTATAAAGTAAAATTTCACCACCACATGTGGGGACCGGGGACTTGTTGCTTGACAGCCCATACCCTTTACGTGGTAGGTGGTCACCGGTTGTTTCCACTTTCCATGAATGGCAATGATATTATGCTATGCTCGCCTTTTTTATACGGGCACTTCCAATTTTTATTTTCACTATAAACGCATGTAAATGAAATTCCAATAAAGCAGTTTGGTCATTAACATGTAAACTCATGAAAATACAAGTAAATAAGATGTCAAATTTCAAAATATGGAATTAAAATTTGACAGCCTGTGTGGCACTTTAATACGTTTTAAAATTTTATTTTACTCAATATATCAAATTTATAAAATAAAAATTCATATTTTTTTTTTTGCATTGATAATGAAAAGAAACGAACTGAAAGGAATAAAAAAATTTAAACATTGCAGTCATAATGAAAAGAAATGAAAAGGAAATGCTTTAAAATAAAAAAAATTAATAATTAATTAAAAATTATTTGAAGCTGCTGACAAACTGTCTTAGCTGCCATTCCACATCATTATACATGTTAGTATTTCGGTTAGAAAACACTAGTGTTGTCTTTTTTTACTGTTATTATTGGTGTGTTTTGACATCTTCTTTGGAGATCTCTAAGGAGCCCCTTTTAAAGTGAAACTTTCTATGATCTCTTTAACACCTAACAATTTAACGTTAATTCTCATCAAACATTATAAAGTATTGTGTCCAAACATGAGGTGTCACCACTTTCACACTCTCAAACACATACGCTAAATGTATATATCCTAGAATAATACTATATTTCAATTTCCTTTTATAGACTATTTTTCACAAAATTATGTAGACATCCCCTTGATAAAGGCTTTCACAAATAAACTTCGAGCATGAAATAGAAAACAGAACATAAAGTGTATATTTATGCTAATTGATTACAACAAGTTCGATCAATTATCGTTTGTATTTTTTCGTTATTTGTCGCAAAATTTTAGGAGGGTACGTAAAGCTTTGGCTTTGATGTTCACACTATGACCTTTATTAACCGTTGTTGATCCTTCCCATTGAATGCGAATTTTCTATGTTTTGTTGCACCGGTTGTTGTTGTGATGGTTGTGGATGCAAATTTCTTCATTCTTGATCTTGGACAAAATTGCACCTACAAAACAATTAACACCTTTGGTCAAGGCCAAGAGCCTCACGCGCCCATGATGAATGAGGGGTTTTGGCTGAAGAACCTCCGATGCCAAAGTTAGAATTTAGAGAGAAAGTGTTTGAGAATTTTAGAGAATTTTAGCGAGAGCATTGGAAGTCCGTTTTGGAGAAAATATGTGGCCTTTTATAGGGGGATGGCCGGCCTCTTTGGGTGATAGAAGACCGGCCCCTAGCTCCCTTTGTGGGCTAGGTTCTTGATTTGATGATTTTGGGGAGTTATGGGATTAATTGGCTATTAATTGGCAAATTGAATAATTGCCTAATTAACTAGCTAATTAGTGTGATTAAAGGGGAAAATATGATGGAGTATATAAGGTATGGCTGGCCTTATTGTATTTTTTTGGTAGGATGGATGATTTAATTGACAATTATGGGATTAATTAGGCAATTAGTCCATTAATTAGTCAATTATTATGATTTTTAAAAGGGAGGTTTTGGGATTATGGAATGAATAAATTATTTAGCTAAATAATGAAGTAGAAAATATATAGAATAAATTAGGTATTGGGAATTACCTTATAGAAAGGATTTGATGAAATATGTTTTAAATTGTTACCTATTTTGGGCACTTTTGACTTGGTTGAGGGATGATTGTCTGCTGCTCGCGCGTAGGAATCTCAGTATGCCTCGAGGATAGTTTGGTCCTCTTTTGTCAAAAAATCCACGTGTCGCTTTTTGATGATTTTTGGCTCCACAGTGGTGGTCTTGGAGGATGCAACGAGGTATTTTGTTGGTAATATATTTACCTTTGTAAAAGATTTTTATTTTTTTTTATTTTTTATAAATTAATAAGGGTAAATTACCAAAAACTACCTCAACTATTGGATCATTAACAGTTTCATACCTCGTCTTTAAAAAATTTCAATGTTATACCTTATCTTCGAATTTGTTGCAATGTCATACCTCCCGTCAGTTGTCTGTCAATTATTCTGTTAAAATGCTGACGTGGCATGCCACGTGGCACATTTTATATTAAAAAATTATTAAAAACTAAAAAAATAAATTAAATATTAAAAAATTAATTTTTTCCTTCTCTTTTTTTTTTTTCTTTTCTCTTCTTCTTCTTCTTCTTCTTCTGGTTCTGGGCACGTTCGGCCCTTTTTTTTTTTCTCTTCTTCTTCTCTCTTCTTCTTCTTCTTCTTCTTCTTCTAGGCACGGGTTCGGCCCTTTTTTGTTTTTTTTTTTTCTTCTTCTCTTCTTCTTCTCTCTTCTTCTTCTTCTTCTTCTTCTTCTTCTTCTTCTTCTTCTTCTTCTTCTTCTTTCTGGGTTTGCAGGGGATTGGGATGGGGGGGACGGACGAAGAAGAAGAAGCAGCTGGGATGGGAGGACGGACGAAGAAGCAGCGGGCGGAGAAGGAGGAGGAGGAGGAGAGAGAAGAAGAGAAAAAAAAAAGAGAGAGAGAGAGAAGGAAAAAAAATAATTTTTAATATTTAATTTTTTTTTTAGTTTTTAATAATTTTTTAATAATTTTTTAATATAAAAATGTGCCACGTGGCATGCCACGTCAGCAATAACGGATGAATTGACGGAAGGTATGACATTGCAACAAATTCGAAGATAAGGTATAACATTGAAATTTTTTAAAGACGAGGTATGAAAATGTTCAGACCCAATAGTTGAGGTAGAAAAATCTTTTAACCAAAATATTGAAAGGAACTTTAACGAAAAATCATATTTTTACACTAAAAAGTTAATTCTGGTACTATTTATTTTACCCTTTATTTTATTCTTATCGTTAAAACTCAAAGTTTTCAAACCCGTTTCAGTAGTTTTTTTAATATTAAATAGGGTGCATGTCTTTCTCAAAAGTAATATCTGAGGATAGTTCCACCCCTTTCCCCTTCGGGAAGTCCACAACAAAAGCTTAGCTGTTGGTGTTACTCGCGTGTGGGATAGAAAACCAAACACGTGAATCCCGTATTCGCCGCCACGTGGTGGTATAATGAAGCAGGCATTAAATAAAGAATTTTCTCACTTCCAAATTCGTTTACTTGCTCATTTTTATTTTAAGTCATTTTAATATTTTGTGTTAATTTTTTTATATAACGAGAGAGAAAATGAGAAAAATGAGAAAGAGAAGAGGATGGTAGAGAAAATTTCGAGGGAGTCAGAGGTGGTCCTACTAATGTAGTAACCATATTATTTATATTATAAGTATAAAAAAATGAATTAAATTTCACAATAAATTAGCAATAATTTAACTTGAATCTTTCTCTTACGAGTGAAGATGAATATCACTACAGAGCAGTACCAAATGGCTAAGGAACAAATATTTTATTTTATGTTTTGAACAAATGATATCTACATCAAGGAGAGAGAATAGGCTAATGCTCATAATGTGCTAGCAATGTGATTCAAATTTTTTTTTTTTGACGAACTTAAGACCTTCTATTACAATTGAAATATATATACCACTAAACCGTATTATTATGTGGCCAAAGGAACATATTTTTTTATTTTTTATTAAAAAAAACGATAATATTTACGGAAAGTACTACGTGGCAACTAAGGAACATATTTTTTTAGCACACTAAGCTTTACAATGAAGAATATTTTACTTACAAATGACGATGAATACTACTAAAGTATAATACTAAGCGGTAAGAAACAAAAATTTAAATTATATAAAAAATTAGAAGGGTCGGTCGTCCAAAGACCACATGCGTGTCAAAAAAAAATGGACACCGCCTATACCTACCGTGTCACCCCAAAAGTAGGCCACGTATAATATCGAGAGGCCAAAGCACGTGTCCAAATCGAGGGATGGTAGAGATGAGATGGACGGTGGATGGGCTCTCTAGTGTTCAGTAGTTCGACGTCATACCAACTGGACAGTGTCCGAACCTGCCCGAGATGGTGATGGGCAAGCTGCCCTTGATTAGGGGTGGTGGCCCCCAGGTGAAATTGTTGCGGGTTGATGAGCTGGCGCCTTTCACCCTCGTTTCTATTTAAGAGAACTCCAAACCATCAACTTTGAACTTTCTCTTCATCTCTTCATTGTATTTAGAGAACTCCAAGCATCCTCTGTGGCGTTGTTTCTTGATCGATTTTGGTTTTGTTCGACTTGATTTTGATTTGCGATGGCTGGAATTTGCTGCGGTGTTGTTGGAGAAAGCGAGGCGTCGACGACGACAACCATGGAGTCGAGACCGAAGAGTTCGCGGCGAAGGAGATTGGACATGTTGCCGCTTAAGTACATAGCGGAAATGGCCGTGCATCCGGCGGCGGAGAACGGGCGGAAGCGGCAGAAGGTCGATCTGTACCGGTCGTTATCGTCTGTACCACAGAAAGCAGCCGAAGTCTCCAAAGACGGACTCGCAGAGTCGAAGCTTAACGCAACGGTGCGTTGTATGGAAGATGATGTTGGTGCAAATAATACACGTGGAGATGTGTGCAAGTCTGTCCATTTGGAAAACTCAGCGGTACAGGTGCCGGTGCACGACAGTCCCCGGTTCGGTATGACTTCGGTGTGTGGGAGAAGACGAGACATGGAAGACGCCGTTTCGATTCACCCTTGTTTTTTGCAGAAGGAGAATCCGGAATCTAACGGAACTCACTTCTACGGCGTTTTCGATGGCCATGGCTGCTCTCATGTAAATCCACTAATCCTACTCAGTTATCCTAATTAATCCTCATTGTTTACTTAACCGATTCGCTTTCGATTTAATTATTCGGAGTTTAATCTTGCGTTATCTTAATTTTTTTTCTTCCCTATAGGTGGCCTTGAAGTGTAAGGATCAATTGCACGAGATCGTAAAGCAAGAGCTCGAAAGGGAAGGGGCATCCGTACAGTGGAAGGACGCCTTGGAGCGAAGCTTCTTGAAGATGGACGAGGAGGTCCAGCAAGGGAAGCACGAGGCAGAGAGGCCGAACTGCCGGTGCGAGCTCCAGATTCCGCAGTGCGACGCCGTTGGATCTACGGCGGTCGTGGCCGTCGTCACCCCGGAGAAGATCGTCGTCTCCAATTGCGGTGACTCCCGCGCTGTTCTTTGCCGAAGCGGCGCCGCGGTCCCTCTTTCCTCCGATCATAAGGTGAGCCTTCAGCTCCCTCGCTTTTTCCCGAGAAACAAACACAAACCGCGAAAGAAAATTAAATAATCGGTTCTTTATGGAGATCTAAATCTCATACAGATTCAATGAACAGAATTTATTTTTTGGCGCGTGAAGTAATTTGAAACGTTCGATGATTGCGCGTAGGAACACGTAGCTAACGTGCGATTATTTTAATTGTGTTTTTGCAGCCGGATCGACCCGACGAGCTCGTTCGGATCGAAGCAGCGGGCGGGCGCGTGATCTACTGGGATGGCGCGAGGGTCCTCGGAGTTCTCGCCATGTCGAGGGCCATCGGCGACAACTACCTGAAGCCGTACGTGATATCGGAGCCGGAGGTGACGGTCACGGATCGTACGGCGGAGGACGAGTGTCTTATCCTTGCCAGCGACGGCCTCTGGGACGTGGTATCGAACGAAACCGCCTGCGGCGTCGTCCGCATGTGCTTGCTCGCGCAGAAGGCGGCGGCTTCACGGTCGGCGTCGTCCTCCTGTGACGCGGCGGCGAGGTCAGACAAGGCGTGCTCGGACGCATCCATTTTGTTGACGAAATTGGCCTTGGCGAGGCATAGCAGCGACAATATCAGCGTCGTCGTCGTGGATTTGAGAAGACCCGGTCCTAAATCCGGTGTCGTTTGATTTCGCGGTGATGATATAATTACTAATCTAGCCACCGTGGAAGAGGGAAATTACAAGAGTAGCTTTCGTTAGTTAATTTTCACTTGTAGGGCTGCTCTTAATTTTCTCTTAATTAACTAGTTTAAGGAAAAGATAATTTAAATTTTCTTTGTTGGTGTGGTTTGGGTTTTTTTTTTTTATTTTTATTATTATTATTTTTTTATTTAGAAGGTTTTACAATATTCACATGACCGCAGAAGGTTGCGGAAGTGTGTTATTATACGAACTAAATAGAGAATGTAAGTGTATAATATTTTCTTCTTGTACCTTATAATGTTTTTTGGTTTCTCAAATGCTCAAATGCAATGAGTTTGCTTAAATGTGTTACTATTGAACTTGGGTATGAATGGTTTCATTAAACAAGGAAACCAATGCTTGTTAATTGAGATTCGGATGTTCGATGTTAAATGATGAGATTCTTCAGTGTGTCAGGAACGTCGTGATGGTGATCATGGCTCGGTATTCGAATACTTCAAAAAAAAATTTGTTAATTGCATTACGACATTGGACTGGAATTTAAAAGAAAAAAAATTATTTAAGTATATTATGACGATTGATATATTAGGCCGCACATTAAAAATTTTCACCATGGTAACATAGGAAGTGTTGCGTTTGACATCGAACATTTGGTCCCACCGTGCATCGGAAAGATCGTAACATTTTCTCAATTTTCCCAATTATTGACATTGCATTTTTGTTTTCTTACTATAATTGAAGAACCAAGTCTTAAGTATGTTCCATACAAACAGGGAAGCCATGTGTTGTTACTCCTTGTGGACCTGGCATACAAGTCTTTCACATGTATCGTTTTCGTAACAAGTTGAAACAAACGCAAACTGTTAAGCTAACGAAATCCTATGATCGTTTCCGAAGAGCTAATCTCGAACGAGATTGGTCTTTCATTCGGATGTGCGGGTAAAATTGATGGAAGAAACATTTGAGTCCACTGCAATGACGATAAGACTCGTGAGTTGTTTCGGGACCCCTTCTATGATTCTCTCTCCCTCCGCCGCCGTGTGCGGATAACAGTGAGCCCCCTTTCAGCCATCTGGGTGGCCGCAGCTGTATAAACGTAGGCCACCCTTTCAGCCTTTGAGGTGGCCGACTGCGCAGATCTTGGGGGCTCCACCACCCGATTTTTATTCCTCGACAACGAGTGAAGGGACTCCCTCGCACAAAATCACTCACATTGTCCTGCTCAATGGGACTCCGACACGTAGCGTTTGGCATGTGTTGGTCGCCTTGTGGCATCAACATCTCTTAGCTGGCCTAGATTTATTTAGATTTTTTATGGCGACGGCCATGGACCCAAATGTTACCCTGAAATTTAAGGAACAAGAAAAAGCGAAAGAAAGTGAAGGGGGTGTGATTGTTAGTGCATCCTTTCTTAATTAAGAGAAATAGGAGAAAAATAAAATCGTTAAATCGTCGCCCGTTTTATATACGTTGGGTGAAATTTGCACGCAATCGGAAATATATGTTTGTATCGTATTGATTGCGTGACAGTTTTGTGTTACAAAACACTCACGTGAATATATTTCTTGGCAACCATCAACGCATTCCCGTCGTATCATACTAAGTAATTATGGGTATGATATTTCTTGAATTTCAAATGCATGCATTCTATGTAGATCATATATGATCGTCAAATTTAATCCAACGGTTTGAGTCACTTAGTATGGGTCGCAAATAAAATCTAATGGTTAAATATGTCTCAAAACTAAATATTTGTAAACTCGAAAAGAATCGATGCAACTAGTAAACGTTCTATCTCTACTTTTTTTTGTAGAAAGTAATCGTAAATTCAAGTTTTATGCATAATAATTATTGAATGACTGATAATGTGATCAAAACGTCAAACTAATAAAGTAAAAGTTGTGCGATGCTCGTATATATTTGATAGGTGACCAATCTTCTAGATTCGTATCATTATCGATTCAAAATTCTGATAATATGATTCTAATTGGTTGGTGTTGTCAACTGCAAAATTATAAAATTCCACTTTCGATTGGTTGGTCTTACGAAAATTTAAATACTACTGAAATCTTATGAAACTATGTTCCTTCTTGCTTCCCAGCAAATTTTTTGTTCCAATTTTCTGAGGGCTTGGATTTAGTTTTGTTCCCCTTCTCAATCTGTGGCCTAATTGCATTCTTTTGAAGGGAGGGGTGAAAATTCATATGGTGAGGTCATTCTTTGGTTCCATCTTTAACATATTCACCATTACATGGGGTTTCAGTCTAGTAATGCATTGTCATGTATAAATTTTTGTAGTTACATTTCTAGAATAGAACATCGAATGATGGAAACCTCGTACCATATAAGTTGACGTTTACAGACACACACAAACTTTTATGCTTTTTGATTAATCATGTTTCTCTCGTATCACCGTGACAAATGTCTTAGAGATTATTTGGAAGTGCTTTTAAAATGACTGAAAGCGTTTTTGGTGAAAATATTTATAAACTAATTCTTAGTAAAAATACAAGTAAATTCTCGAAAAACATTTAACGTGCTTCCTGAAAGAAGTACATAACTAGTGCTTCTTGCAGAAAGCATTTCAAGTGCTATTGGAATCCAAAAATATTTTTTTTCTAAAAGCGCTTTCAATCATTTTAAAAGCATATCCAAACGAGCCCTTATATTAGTTTGCCCCAAAGTTCTAAAGGACGGTAGACACTAATCAGACAGTGAACTGGGGCCTAGCGCCTAAGCGGATAAGCATGACCTATGCGAACTAGACGAATTTAATTAAACTATTATATATCGTATGAATAAGTGCTTGTTTATATTAAAAAAAATACAGAATTGTATTGGGATACATAAATTGAAAAATACAATGACATATAGATTAGAAAATATTAGAAAATATTGAAAACATGGAGAACCATAATACAATGAGTGTTCATCCATGTATTCAACAAGAACCTTACAATTTATTAAAAAAATAAAATGCAAAATGAAAGTTATTTATTTTCTTTCTAAGTGAGTATTGACCTAAGTTAATGCTTAGGCGGTTCTAAGCGCGCTAGGCGAGCGCCTTGACGGGCTAGACGGGTGATACAACAAGTCTAAGTGTCCTATTTTAATTTTCAAACGCTTAGAGATTAAAGAAAACGATTTTAAACGATTAAAGATTAATTAGGACAGTGATAAACCATCTAGATTTTAAGCGGGATATTTTAGAACAATGATTTGCCGAACATATCATTGCATATTATACTATGAGGAACAGCACCAATCAAATGATTAAAACGTACTAGGGATTTTGACTCAAACCATGTTAAATTAAACCAATAATCTGATTACAGTTTGAACTTGAAGACCACGTCAGTGCTTGGGATGCAAAGTCAGAAGATCGATGATTCATAGACCTGAAAACTTCTACTCAACCTGGTATTGCAAAACCATGGACGGATTATTATACGATTACTTTATTTATATAAATATATTGCTTTTAATTATTAATATTTCCTGTATAATATTTCAAATGTGGATCGTGCGGATTGTTTTGTTATGCAAATTGCATAGTGTGACGTATATTTGTAGCCATCAGTGCCGTGCAGAGGGTTCGTTGCTCAAATGTCACATGCAATGTTTGAAGCTTTGAGTACCTGATCCATGCATGACGCTTAATATTTTAGTGGAAAGAGTGTTGGATTTTCACACATGTATCTCAGGTTCGAAACTTTCTATGTTAATTTATTGCAATAGTTTCAAACCTCCCACCTCCTCCTTAATAATAATAAAAATTAAGAGAGAAAAAAAAAAGAGCACCTGATCTCTTCCTTTTCTTGGCAGCTTTAGAGCAAAGGAACCACGTCGCCACACTAAGTTTTGAGTTCCGCTGTCAGCAATTTTCGTTGATGCGCGATTTATAAATTCTTATTTAAATCTACCGTTGACAATTAAGTGTCACCTGTAATTTCTTTTGGTTAAAGGTTGTGGATATGCCATAGTGGCTGGCGCTGGTTGTGAGAGTGACCAATCTCTTCTCTTCCGAACTTTTTAGTCACCAAAAAGTAAAGGAACCTGAAATAACGTATTTTTTTTGGGCAAAAAGGTATTCGGATTGGATTAGATCAGATCAGATCAAAAGTTCGATTATTTTGTTAAATCGAGAAGATGTGTTGTATTTTGCAGAGGCATAATTAAGCACATTATCTGGTTTATCTTAGACGATTAAGAATTTGAGACAAAAAGAATCTAGGTTTGATTCCGAAATTATTAGACAAAGCATATGTTCGGATTCTATAAAATAAAACCATGCAGATAAATTAGAAACACAAGCCAGACAACTACATGCTTTCAAGGGGAAGCTTTCTGATCTCCAATTTAATTGGAAATGGAATTTTGGCAGGAAAATCTCATTGGAATAAGATGTTGATAAATGAATTAGAGTCAATAGAACTACATAAACATCGGCTGGGCCGGCCGGACGTAAACAACGGGCTCATGGGAATTGGGCCCATTGAGACCGGGCTAGCTCATTTCGGCCCATGTTGCGTATAAAATGATGACGCTCAACTAATCCACACTAGCGCCTTGAGAGTTGGCCCTTTCAGAATTGGGTGAAATCGAATTTGGGCTGCTATTATTGTAGCACTTTTGAGTAAGCCTAACAAACGGGTCATGTTTCTCATTATTTTGTTGTACTCGTTATTTTAACGTGTCGTGTTAAGCTTGATAGGTAACAGGTTTTTACCAAATGACTTGATAACGACTTATTCGTTAAATGTCGTTTAGTTTCGTGTCAGGTTAACGAGTCATGCAAAAACATGATATGCTAATGTCTAGATCTGAAAAACGGTATCTTACATGATCTCAACGGGAAAAGAAAAATCCACATAAAGAAATTAACAAAATTCTAAAATGGGAAAATAAAAATCCAGCAATCAGGTCCGGTTTTACATTAGGCGAGCCTGAGCATGCCAAATAGGGCTAGACCGGAATTGACCCATTGGGCCTGCAACTATTACAAAGCAAGTGGTCCTTCTCAGCTACTGTCGGTGGAATTAAATTACCATTTTTGCAGCATGAATTTTTGAAATGTCGAACTTTACTTTTTTCTTATTTGTCATATGAGCTTTTGATTTTTTAAGCAATTTTTCATATCAATCGTCAAAAATTGTTAATTTTTCATCTCACTCGAACTAAGTCTTCTATTCAAAATAAGCAATGTGCCTTGCGCAATTTATCTATGCAGCCTCGATAATTTTTGTCTACATAATTTATTACTCTTGCTTAATACTTTCTATATACTTGGGTAAAAATTTATTTAATTTTTTAGTATACTACGATGATTGTCATTTTTAATATATAAATGTATGATTAAATATGCCACTTAGTATTATGGTTTAATAATATTTATCCTCATTTGTAAGTGAGAGATTTTAGGTTCGATTATCGTCAAAAATGAATTTAAATTATTATTGCTAGCCATTATGAGGCTTAACCAACTCCCTTACTTCTGTAGTATAGATAATATCGTTTGGTAAGAGAAAAAAAACTAATAATAAGGGAGCAGAGAAATTGAAAAGTGAAAAAGTTAGGCCTGTAACCACCAATTCAAAGAACCAATAGGATTGGAGAATGCCTAATCTCTATGTCTTGCTTTTTCCCTACCCATCGTCTAACCCAAACGTTAAATAGCTTTAATGAGAACGGCATCTCTCCTTGTATACCCCTTCATTAGCGGATCATTTTCACATAATTCTCCTCATTAAACAATTCGGATATTTGAAATTTGATCCAATAGCTAAAAACACGAGCCCAAATTTATAATAACTTTAGCCTCTGGATCAAATTTTAAGGGTCCGGATTGTTTGATGAAAATGATTAGGTAGAAGAGATCTAGATTCCTTTCCCACTTCAACCACACACAAACTAAATAATAATATTAAGGAATTACAATATAAAAAACAAAAACTTTATTTTTGGATTTTAGAAACAGTGCTTAATTTAATTTGAAACCAATAATTTTAACTTCAGTTTGCATAAACTTCTTAAATTTGTGTTATGTCATCTGAGTTAAATAATACAACTATGCATCATGTAGAAAAAAACTAGATGCTAATATTAAGTCAATTAATAATTCAAAAAAATGAAAAAGAAGAAAACCTATTACTTTTGTGTATTATAAATGGTACTCATTTTAATTTGAAAATAGTAATTTTAACATTAGTTTAGACAATTTTTATGAATTTGTGTTATGTCATCTGAGTTAAATAATATAATCATGCATCATTAGAACAAACTAGATAATAGTATTAAGTCAAATAACAGTCTAAAAAAGTCACATAATATTACGGTCTATTGGTATTCTTCTTCACTTGTAAGTGAGAGGTCTTAGGTTCGATTCTCACATAAGACGAATTTGAACCACATTATTGCTAGCCCATTGTGAGGCTTAGCCTATCCCCTCCTCCTTAGTGTAGATAATATCGTTTGTTAAAAAAAATAACAGTCCAAAAGAAAAAAAAAATCTTTACATTAAATAATACAACCATGTATCATTTAGTCTAAAATACTGCTAAAAACATAGAGGTGTTGAAAACATCAGCATTGTTTGAAAACTTTGGCTGATAAATGAATGCCCAAATGGATTTTCAATCTTCACATAGAATTTTCAATGCCCACACAAAGTGATGTTGAACTTTGGAAATGCAGGATATCGTAATTTCAAAGATTGCATGCTGGAAATGTCAATGTATGGTTAATGCATTTGTTTGAGAGCTGCTCTATAAATAGAGCGCTCTGTATGCTTTCATAAGAAAAGAAGTCACAAGAAGTTCATGGAAGAGGAAGAGAGAAAGAGAGGAAGATGAGAGGAGATAATAGAGAGAGTTATTTTGTACTCCTATTATTCTAAATTATAATGAAAGCACCACTGCTGCTCCGAGGATGTACTCCAGTCACACTGACTGTAGAGTAACCTCGTAAATTTTGTGTCTTATTTATTTATTCCACTGCACCCACCGTCGATTTTACAACAAGAGGAAATTTTTTGAAAGTAATCGTTGGTGGACCCGAGCGCGACTCCGAAACAGAATCGAGCAAGGTGGGATCAGATGCATGATGCTGTGGGCGATGAAACCCCATTTTTTGGAGCTGAGTAATTCAGTTTGCAAATGACTTATGAAGAACTAGATGCCCATTTTGTGGAAGAAAAAGGTATGAAGAAAAAACTTGGCTAACGTCTGTTAGAGGCAAGCATTAACGCAACATAAATGTTGCTCTTTTATGACAGAAAGGTCACGAGTTTGAGTCATGAAAATAGTTTCTTTACAAAGCAAAGGTAAGGTAGCGTACGATAAATGTTTTCCCTTTAATCTCACAAAGCGTGAAGTCTTGTTAGCTTGAGATTGCATTATAATGTCCACTAGGGGCAAGAGCTGGAATTTTTTTTTTTTGAGGGCTAGGTGTTAGGTTTTGGTTCCAGTCCATGGTTTTTTTGTTTTGTTTTTTTTTTTTTTTTTAAACATGGGTTTTCAACATTTAGGTTTGTTGTATGTAATTTTTTGTCCCTTTCAATAAATTTTTGTTTTAGTGCTTTTGGTTAAGAAAAGTCTATAGATATCATTTTCATTAAAGCTTTTTTTAAATATATCCGAAAATTAAAATTCAATGGGACAACAATGCAAAAATTAATTTGTAGTAAATAACTATAAAATAATTGAAATATTTCAAAGTTTTATGATGAGAATAAGTTTGAAATATTTTTTGACAAAAAAAAAATGTTTGAAACATTTTAGAAAATTTTGGATCAGAAATTTAAAAGTTATTAAATCTTGATAGGCATTTTCAATATTCATCCAAATGTTTTCAAATATATTAGGATTGTGATAAAAAAATTTTAATGACGGAATGAAATTCTAATCCATCATGCACCCATAAATTCATGGTAAACCAATTTAATTAGGAATTCTGGAATCCAAAATTAATTCATGCGACTCTCGTTTGAGTTTGACCAAAAATTCATTTATCATGTCCCCACATGGACAAACAAATAAATAAATGAGAATATTTTTTATCATAATTTTTAAAATCCTCTTACTGAATAAATATAATTTCAAATTTAAACTCTTCAAACGATAATTATACGCCAAATCATTTGAGCATGGTGGGTAAAATGCACTCAAATAAATTACCAAAAAGAAAAATTGAAGGGAAAATCCTTGTCAATTTCCGGGAAATTGAAGGGAAAGTTCTTGTCAATTTCTGGGAGCTTTGGTCTACTAAACCTACTTTCTCATCTTCCCACCACTACCAAAATCCCCTCCATTAATCCTCCATTAATCAGAGGAAGAACCCGCCACTCCACTCACCGGGTTCAAACCCATGACCCTGCATTGACCCCTTTTCTTTCCCGCCGTCCAATCAGAAAAGCCGCATCACAAAAGGATACACAAAACCCTTGTCGCTAAGCAAAGCAGTACACTTCTACTGTTAATCGCTGTGTGTATATATATGTGTGTATATGTGTTTTGTTTGTACAAAGTTTTGTGCTTTCTGGAAGAACAGAAGGCAATGTAGGCGATCAGAGATCAGGAGTCTTCAAAACCCTAGATAACATTGCAGATAATTGCTTCTGTTGATTTTGACTGCTGGGTAATCGGTATTTAAGGTAAATTTTTTCAGTCTTTGACGTTTCCCATGAGTGAAAGTTTTGATCTTTGGATGTTTGTGCGTCTGGTAGAAGTGTTTTCAATTGTTGGCTTTTTTTGTCTTGATAATGGGAGGAGGAGGATTGAATTCGGACCTCGGATGCTGGGTTGAATGCTCTTAACCAACTGGGTTGCGATCCCCTTGCCAACTGTTTAACTTTTAAATTATTGATTTTTGGGGGATTATTGATTATTTTCCAATTGGGTTTATGCTTATTTATTATTTAGTGATTTGTATTGTATGTACGTTTAGTAGATTGCTTGGATACTCAGGGCTGTGTAGGTTTAGCAAATGTAGAGAGAATTTAGCAAATGTAGAGAGAAATTAGCAAACAATTCTCAAACTTCAGATTATGTTGGTTTCCAGAAGGGTATTTACGATTTGTTTGATTGATTGAATCTTGCCGGGAACTTAGTATTCGGACCTTGTACAATGTACTCTGCTTATGTTATTAATGCTGGAAGCCATTTTGCTCTAGAGATTTGACATTCTCTTATGTGAAACAGTAGTGAATAATGAGTGCCCGAAGTGCATTGGATAACACCCTCAGGGAAATACTACATGTTGTCCAACCCTCGCCCGAGGATTGGACAGCACGGTTGCAAATCATTCGTGAGTTACGAGAAGCCATTGAATCCATGGAAAGTTTAAGAGGTGATTTGTGTAACAGTTTCATGGTTCTACATTTCTACTGTTAGTCGTTGATTCACTATAAATGCTCATTCAGCCTACCTATTTTTAACGAGCTGCAGTTTGTAATGAGGAAAAGAATAACACAATTTGTGTTTTGACATAATTGGCATATTAACAGGTGCAACTGTGGAGCCATTTGGGTCATTTGTGTCTAATCTTTTCACAAGATGGGGGGACCTGGATGTTTCAATTGAGTTTACCAATGGTTCATTTGTTTCATCTAATGGAAAAAGGCAGAAACAACGTTTACTAGGAGATGTTATGAATGCTTTGAGACTGAAAGGTAGGATCGTTGCTTTATCTTTATTAATTGTTTATATTTTTATTTTCAGGCCTCCTTACTTAAGCATATATCCTAATCATCTCTAGGAAACTTAATGCGTTAATTAAAAGAATATGTTGGCACACTTGAGAAGTATTTCCTGGTAATGGCAACAAATTATGCATAGGGGTTGGTCTTGGACTGTCATTTATGTATACGTTTCCTGAGTATGAAAAAGAGACAAGGAGTGTGTGTATATGTCCGTATATCAATATTTGGGGAGTTTTGTTTGTTTAATTACAGCCTCTCCAATTTAATTTCGAACGAATATTCATGTTCAGGTGGATGGAGGAGGTACCAATTGATACCCAATGCAAGAGTTCCCATTTTAAAGGTTGAAAGTAATATCCAAAACGTCTCTTGTGATATTTCTATCGATAATCTGAAATGTCAAGTGAAGTCCAAACTCTTGCGCTGGATCAGTGAGATAGATACACGCTTCCGCGACATGGTTTTACTGGTATAGTGATACTGCAGATTAGAATTTGCTTTCTAAAGGAGAAGTGTATGTATCTGACATAATCTTCTAGCTTTTGTAGGTAAAGGAATGGGCAAAAGCACACAAAATAAATAATCCAAGAGCCGGGACTTTCAATTCATACTCTCTCACGTTGCTTGTGCTATTCCATTTTCAGGTAATCTTAAATCCACATTTCTGCCTTCTGGTGTTGACTTGAAAGTAATTTAAATTGTGAGGGATTATTTAGACTGTTTTCGCTGCACTTTAGTATATCTATGATGGTTGATATCAACCTAAATTGCTGGTACTAGATTAGCAGCAAATTCTGTAATTTTTTAGATGGTTCAGTCTCTTGTTACTTCCATCATCTGTTATCAATATATATGATTAAGTTGTGTGTAATATATGCTCCTAATTTTAGCTTATTACCGTTCTCATTTGTAAATTTTCTTTTTCAGACATGTTCACCTGCAATTTTGCCACCTCTTAAAGATATATATCCTGGAAATATCATTGATGATCTTAAAGGTACTTTTTCATCTCTCAACCGGTGACCCCATTTTCTATATTAATTTTGCTCATTGTTGGTGAAATTTGAATAAAAGTTGTTCTGATAGACAGTTGTGTGTGCAATATGAGAGAAGTCTTCTCCCTTTGATGTCGTCGAAGAAGTACTGGTTTGTTAGTTGAATTATTGTAGTTTCAGATTGCTCTCCTATGCAGCAAACCAAAACAACCAAAAGACGTTCTTAGTTGTAGACAAACCAAATTATAATTTCAATCTTTTAATTGCTCTGTTCCTTAAGTTGCACCGACATAGTCCTTCTACTCAGAGTAGGGACGATTTGGGTAAGAAGTAGAGCCAGTGTATGTTCTTTTATTAGCAAGTTTGCATATGCTTTAGACAATCCATTGCGGTGAGATTGTCGAGTTAACTGTTATCTACTTTTCTCTAGTGTTCTCTAGTGTATACTGTTAATTCATACATTTTTGACAATATTGTATGAGAAGTATTATTGAAAAGGAGATACCATAAGAAATGATACCTAAAATCCATCAGACAGAGAATTTGTTGATATAATTAGAAGAAATATCTTATTACTTATGCTATATGCAGGCTTGAGGGTTTATACAGAGACACACATCGCAGAAACATGTGATGCGAATATAAAAAGGATAAAAAGAGCATACAACATGAGACCAGAAAACAGAAGTTCTTTGTCTGAGCTTTTTGTTTCATTCCTTGGGAAGGTATTTTCTACTTTCACAAATAACTTGAATCGTAGTTTGTCGTGTTTTTAATAGAGATTGGTATGCTCAAGAATTCCACACCTGAAGAATTTGCCTTACCCTTTCCTCTGGAACGTTTGGTTGGACATATTTTTCAATTTGATGACTGTTATTTCATAAATTTGCAGTTTTCTGACATTAGTACGAGGGCGTCAGAGTTTGGAATTTGCACTTATACTGGACAATGGCACGCCATAGAAAGCTATACGAGATGGTTGCCGAAAACTTATGCCCTATTTGTAAATCCATCCCTCTTTCTCTATATCTTTTTTAGGACTTTTGATGATGGCCTTTTTGTTAATGATATTTATTGCTGTAACCACTGCTGATTTTGCCACTGGAATTGGTGCATGGATAGATTGAAGATCCTTTTGAGCAGCCAGAAAACAGTGCCAGGGCTGTTAGGACCGGAGAACTGACAAGGATATCGGGAGCATTTGCGATGAGCCACCAGAGACTTATCTCAACCAATCACAGTTCATTTTCTAACATGCCTGATCAGGGGTCTCTTCTTGCCACCCTAGTCCGACCACAAACATCACGTCTTATTGTAGGACCACCTGTTAGGAATCCGGTATACAATCCTGAGCACCGCCAACCAACTCAGCCACAACGGTTCAGGGCTGAGAGCTCACGTGGGCGAACACCAACCAGCAATAGTGGTGCTCGAAAACCAACTCATACTCAGGTGAACCAACTGGTGCCCTCACCTTCTCAAGTGCAACCTCCTCTGGTGCCCATGCTAGTGCACTCACGCTCACAAGTGCAACCTCCTCAGGCGCACAAGCTAGTGTACTCACCCTCACAAGCGCAACCTCCTCGGGTGCACAACCTAGTGCACTCACCCTCACAAGTGCAACCTCAATTGCAGACGACGGAGCCAAATTGGTATGGCAACAGGTCAACCACGGGGCCAGAACAGTATCGCAACAGGTCAACCACCAAAAAAGCTCCCCCGCAAACGCACCAAGATGGACCGCAGCAAATGTGGAGACCAAGATATAATCAAGTGTGAATGTGTGATGTGTGCTTTTGCATTCAAACATGCATTGCCTGCCTTTTGATTGATAAGTAAGAAACATTTCAAGTATGCAAGTTGGATCGTCACAGCTGGTTCGATGCAACCCAGAATTCAAGTGAGAAACAAGTGATCGAGTCTTTGTTCTTTTGTTTTATCGACTGAAAGATTACGCCGGTCCGAAGATTCCCTCGGATTGGTTTAGGGTTCATCAGTCACTCCTGCACAAATGAAATGTGCATGATATGTGTGTAATGTATAAGAGAATGTTGAGGGTTGGTGTAGAGTATGACTTAAAGAAGCAAACGGGTTGCTTCTACCCAATTTCTCTACCTACCATTTTCAAATATGTCAATTTGGACTCGAGAAATGACTTCTCCGCACCTATTTCTTTCTGCACACCCTTATTTATACGTCTATTGATTTTTCGTCTGACATAAACAAAAGTGCGTGTGAAAATCACTTCCTGACGGACCCCTTTTTTTCTTTCCTGTCACCCTTTTACTATCTAAAGGCTTCACTGAATGAGTTTCTTCCATCTCTGTATAGATGTCAATTAGAAATGAATTTTAAAAATCATGAGAAAATCATGATCTAAAAATTGAAATTCTTGAATACATAAATCATAATCTAAACTCACAACTATGACGATTCTGTGTGTCAAGTACCAACTCCAACCCTCATTGTCCGATCTGTGTGTCAAGTACCAACTCCAATCCTCATTATACGCCCCGGACGGAGTTTCGACACCGATCTGAGGGTGCCCTACCCAATCTCTGCTACTCCAATCTACAACACAATCAAAAGAATTCTATCAAATCTCTCTCATTACACTTGCACCGAGTCTGTCTGATCCATGGCATCGTCGAATGATGGTTTTAGACAATCTGGTTTGCTCGTTTTCCCCTCCAGAAAATTAGTAAGATACAATCTGGTATCATGTCCCAATGCTTCAACTATGCAAGAGGCGTTTGTCGCCAATAAAGAGTCTATAACTTGCATGAGGCCCCTCAGACGTGTCTCGTAAATTGACGCGCCAACCCATGGCATTTCCGATTGCTTGAAGTTCATCCATGACAGAAATAGAGTCACGGATGTATGCACGACCACCAGGTCTTAGCATCCGGTCCATCTCAAGCATGATTGTGGAGATATCGCATCTGTTATAATGGTATGAATCAAATCAGGCTTTTCAGAAAGAAACAAAAAAGGTGTAAAACCGCCACTTTACCCCCAATGCATCTCACTCCCACCCCAAGAACAAACATCAAATTAATGGAATGAAAACTTCAAATCAAACAATCAAGCATCATCATGGTGTTAAAACTCAACCTCAAGCCAATGGAACAAAAAGAAAGAATGTATGCAGGATGATCCCGACAAACCAAATGTAATTCTGCATTTCATTTCTTTTCCGGTCTTGATTAACTATTACTGAACAAGAGAGAGCCTTTCCATTTTCCCAACCTTTATATTAACAACTTATCAGAAGTTAAATCCAACACTGTTCTAGAGTAGCTCTGTTTCAAATTAATCATAACTACTAATATTTTGAATATTAGTTCTCGGTAAAATGTAACTCCCCTAATTAAGCAAATATTCTTGTGCGGTACCATCTAAAGCACACAAGGACAAGATAGTATTGGGAAATATATAAAACTCATTAAATAATGAAATTTTTTGAGATTGGAGGGTAAGAGAAAGAAGAGAAGGGCAGAGATCACCTTTTTTTCTCAATAGAGAAAAGGCCGGCTGCATGCAATAAATCGTATGTCCGTGGGTATGTATCAAATGGTTCACACCTGATACATATAATGCCAATGAGTAACTTTTAAACGAACTGAACTTATTATAAGCAGCAAACAAAGAAAAACAGTTGGTAATGTACCAGTCATGCATTACTCCAATGAGTCCACGGTCATATATAACAGGTAAGGTGTTGGGGCCGCTAACAGGAACCACATTCATAACCCAGCAATTTAAATCATGTTCAATTAGTGCAGCTGCAAATCTGACCACCAATTAAGAGACCAGAAGCAATGAGAAAAATTTAGCAAAAAAAATAGAAAAGGAAGACCAGTAGAGCACAAGATAAATACATTACCCTCCAAAGCCAGCTCTCATGTCCATTACGTTTCTTAATCCAAACTTCTTCCATTTTAAACCACGAACATAACCTCCAACTAACTCATGGAAATATCTGGATTCTGCTTTAAATAGCTCCTTTCTGGATATAAAGGCATCAATTTGTATGCTCTGAAGCCTATCAGGAGGAGTTTGCAAACGGTCCGGCCATGCTGTGACATTTGCTCCATAGCCATTTTCAGGTAGTCTTGTGATGCATGCCTTCAGATCAACATACCTGACTCATCATACAATAAATAACGTAACCTTATAGAACAAGAGGCAAGTCCTCTACATGCACATGAAAGCTCTTTTGAAATAAAAAAAGGGGTGTGATATCCACACACCCCTTTTTACTTCTCTCACACCTTTTTAATTTTCGGCCGTCGGATCGGATGAATTGAAGAAGATCAACGGACAAAAATTACTAGGGGTGTGAGAGAAGTAAAAAGGGGTGTGTGGATAGCACACCCCTAAAAAAATACAATTATCCGCAGAAATAAACTTAAACTATGAAACTAGACCTCAAAAAAATGGTCTTACATTCAGAACTAAAAACAAAATATAAAAGGGAGTCCAACATTTTCAAAGAGTTCCTTGCAGGTTTATTCCAAATTTATCTCCAATCAAAAGTATGTATGGCTTTAATGCTAAGGAAGGTGGTAGGAGGGAAAACAGTTGGTATGCATTTAATTAATATCTGAGTTTGATGAACAACCTATCTTACTTTAGAAAAATTATCAAACATTGTTAAGAGAGGAATCACGGACATACCAAACTTTGTCTGGGTCATCACTTGGATCACACAATGGAGGTTTGGTTCCTTCTTCCCGATTCAGATAGCAGCTGTTGTTAACCGGCTTTTTCCATATTGCAACATAGCCCTGCTTTGACACCAATTCCCAGCAAAGCCGTGTGGTGAGGTTAAGCATATCTGGAAAAGGAAAAAAGGAAAAACAGATTTTATTTTTCCCAGGCCCAGACATAATTACTAAACCAACATAGAGGATATATTCTTGTCAGGTCATGGACCAAAAATTAGGTTGCTTCTATTAAACCAGTGATGTTATCAAACAAGAAGTTAGTACACAAGGTCTAATTGTTTCCCAGGTCCAGATATGATTACTAAACCCTTGCGCCCACTTCTCTTCTCGATCCTTCCACATTCTTGAAACTGGGGACAGAGTCATATATTATGCCTAAAGGACAGCTAGACTGGAAATTTTTGCGTGCACCAAACAGCATTGTTTTGCAAAGATGGCGCTTTACTGCAGTGGCGGAAAGCAATCGTGTGCACCAAACAGTGTTGTTGTTGTTGTTGTTATACAGTCAGAAAGAAATGATAGGTTATAGTTTTTTGTGGGATAGAGAATTGATTAAGTGGAGGCACAAAATGTTGTTTTGCTCTCGATTCATCTGGGTCAGGAAATGCCAAACAAAAACTGCAGAACTTTCAAACACTAACCAGCAATCAATACACTACTAAAAAGTTTCACCAAACAAATCTTTCACAGCAATACCTTGCCACTGCTCCTCTAGAACTTCTTTGTGCTTATAAACTGGCTGTGCTGCCCAAGCGAAGTATCCTCCTGCCCTGAGCATCCTATTAACCTCAAGCAACAATATGCCATCTTCAAAACAAAGAAGTGAACGAGGTCAAGAAAACACAATCAGAAGATATCCCCCTACCTAAGTGACCATCATGTAACTAAGACAGTTCGCTGGAAAATAAAAAGTTAAATATAAGTTTTGCATACCGTCACGAGTCCAGTTAATCCTACATCGTGAGCAATGTATCAGGTCAAATGCCTGACTTGGGTACAATAAACGGTGAGTTGCAAATGCTGCTACCATTGCAGGCACACCGCGCTCAAGAGCAAATTGAATCTGGTTCTCATGGACGTCTTTAGGTGCAACTGACATAGTAAGGACATCTCGCGACAGCAGATACGCACCAAAACTCGCAACACCACATCCAACATCCAAAACAACTCGGACATGCTGACCGAAGGTGATGTCAGGGACCGCCTGTACGATTTATACTTTGACCATGAGAAAAAAAACAAGATATAACAGTAATCCAAAGCTCAAGTTACAAATTTCCCAATCACGTCGAATTTAAACAGTATTAACCTTAGAAATATCAGTCAGGTAACCATCTGCTCCATGTATAAACTGCGTACCACCTCCCGGAAATTTAAACTTGTTCTTCTGTCTGGTAATCCAATTCTGACCCCCTTTATCTTCCACTAATTTTGTATGAGGTACGTTGAAGAACCAAACCTGCAAAGAAGTGACATTTTCATTAACAAAGTTCGAAAAGATTAATGCTTTAATCTTAAAAACAAACACATACATAATAGAAACTTTAAAATCTCCGAAAATACCTCATCCCGGCTTTTAGGCCACGGAATTGGGGTCTTGTAGCTCTTGGGCGGCGGAACCAAGCAATTCAAACCCCGACCAGCCTCCGGGCAATGCCGCTCGAACCGCTCGCCTTTCCCCGTCGATGTCAGCCTCTTAATCACCTCCACATTATCCAAACAAGGTATGTACTCGCTCATACTCTTCGGGCAGAGCTCGAACCTCTTCACACTCACCCGACCCGACCCGCTCGGCTCACTCTCCTCCACAGTCCCGTTCTGGCTGCCCCAATTCTCCACCACCTCATCGGGATCGAAATCCCCGACCTCGAACTCGTCAGACATGGTGCCGTTCTCGTCGACGATCCCGAACCTCTGGACCACATCGGGCGGCGGCGGAGACGGAAGCAACGGGGGTGGAGCTAGGGTTTCGTTTATGAGGGCGGAGAGATTTAAAGCCTTGTCTAGGTTGGGCGAGACGGCGACGGCGGCGGGTGCTCGGCTCGTGGTGGTGGTGAAGAAGAGTAGCTGCTGGGACCCATCGGACCAGTGCTTCCCGAAGTAGAAGAAGGTGATTGCCATCATCACAAATCCGCAAACTTTCAGGATCAACGGGATTCGCAGCCAATCGCCATTGCCCAAAATTGTCATGATTTAATTTTTGGGATAATTAGTTTAATTCAATTGGACGGAATCGAAAACGAAGACCGCGTCGAAGCGAAACGAGACGCTGCGTTTTGGTGGGTTGAGGATTCGGAATTGGGGTGGTCCGAGAGTGAGAGCAGCGCGGATCTGAAGGTTGAGTGTCGGTGAGGTGTGGCCGAGGAAGACGACGGACACTGTTTGACCGCTTGCTATTGTCACCGTCACCGACGGAGGTGTAAAATTATTTTGTGGAGGGAGTGTGAGATGGTGACACGTGTGCATTTGAGAGGAGGAAATTGCAGTTGTCAGGGATGAATGTTCCGCGTTGGGCGGGTAAAAAAATCCAAACAAACTGTAAAAACAGATTAGTTTGCACTGTTTATGTTTAATCATCTTACTAATGTTAAATAAGTAAGGTGATGAACGCCACCTTCACTTAAGAAGGGTGAGAAAAAAATTCCCAAATAAATAAACAGATTTTAGATTTTGAGTAAATAAATAATCATCTAAATATCCATCACGTTGAAGAAATGTTAAGGGGATTATTTCAAAGTGTGACTTTCGTTAGACTATCTACCATCTTATGTTTTTGGCATAATGTTATATAATGTTGGCACAAAGATTAATGTTAAACTATGAGATGACAGATAGTTCATAAAAAGTCTTACTTTGAGAAAGTCCCCTTGACATTCCTCTTGTTTTCGAATGTAATGTACTTAATTTTTTATTTTGTGTGTGTTGTTCCAACTCTTGCCATCCAATCCTTCGAAACTGATCCACTTCCGTTTCTACTTTATGTAAGCGGGTTCGAACTTTTGCCAATTGGTCAAGGGCCCTCTCGGGCAGCCGTTAGATTCGACGACAATCTGCTAGTTATATAGCGAATCATTTAGATAAACCTCTTAAAGAATTAGAAGGCCTAATATCTTGCGATGTGTGATTTGTTCGAATCCAAATAACATGCATATGAAATGAAATTTTGATTCATTATTCGTAAATCAATGCTCAAAAGATGGTTGTCTAAAAGGTCCCTTTTGTCAAATTCACCTCTTTCACGTCCAATCCTAAACTAGAACAAGAACGAATCTTTCAATTGCACACATGTTGGTTTGTAGCATTATTTGTGTCCATGATACATGTGATTAGTGAAGAGAATTGGGCCAAATTTCGTGTAATTAGGTTGCTAATTAACCAAATTAATACACTTTATTCTCAGTCTATCTCCTTCAAGTCCATTCCGACACGTCACCGGAAGCGAAAGATCTATAAATTCGAATCGAGCCCCAACCCATTAGGCCAGTCAAATGGTAAAACGACCCGCTTAACCCCAGAAACGACGCCACCAACTTCCCCCTTAGTCTTCTCGAATCTTCGTCTCTTCCGGCGACGCATCGTTTCTCCTCCCAATTCGCCACCCAAAACCCAAAATTACGGTTTTCCTTACCCAATTCTTCCCCCCAATTCGCCCAATTTACATGCTATGCCAAGGTCGCGCCTTGTCCGATCGGACTTGTAGGGTTTCAGATCGGACCGGGCTGTCCGATGCCGCCGATTCGCAAACATTCTAGAGGTGCGAAATCGGGTGAATCCATGGGGAATTCGAAGCCTGGGTCCGACCAAGAGTCGTGCTCGAGATCGATCAGCGAGACCGTGAACGGGTCGCACCGGTTCACGATAAAGGGGTATTCGTTGGCCAAAGGTATGGGCGCCGGGAAGTACCTGATGAGCGATACGTTCGCAGTGGGCGGATACGATTGGGCAATTTACTTTTACCCCGACGGTAAAAACCCCGAGGATAGCAACGCCTACGTCTCGGTTTTCATTGCTTTGGTTAGTGAGGGTACGGATGTGAGGGCTTTGTTCGAGCTGACGTTGGTGGACCAGACGGATAGTAGGAAGGACAAGGTGCACAGTCACTTTGATCGCGCGCTCGAGGGCGGACCGTACACGCTGAAGTACAGAGGCAGTATGTGGTATGTGTTTTAATGGGTTAATTGGCGGGTTTTCGTGCTGTAAAGTTTTGATTTTTATGATAAAATTGAGTGCATTCCTGGTGAATTGTGGGTTAGGGATAGGTTTTAATATGTTGTATGCGAAAGAATGGTACTTTAGCAGCTTGGTGATCAATTGGGTAATTCGGATTTGAATGTGACTGGTATGGGTGTTGAATTGGGGAATGTAAAGATGAATATTGTGTATTTTCAGTGGGTCTGTATGTGATTACGCTAGATAAGCATGCTTGTTGTTATATTGGGGGCTTTTCGCTTGAGTGGTAGAGAGCTCTGCAGCATAGGTGTCCAGTCCTTAGGCTTGCTTTGAATAAATGAGAGAGTTAAAAATTAAAATGCATAAAACTGTAGGAAAAAACTTCAATGGATACTAAATTAGGTATATCATTGTTTAGACTGATGTATGAATTTGTATGTTCATCCAAATCTTAAAATGAATCATTCTACTTCGGTTTTCTTTTCACATTGTTATTAGTAAAACTTTGAATTGTACATTTATTTAATAAATCACTTGGAAAATCAACACAACTAAAGGACAAAGGCTGATTTAGATTGGGATTTTTTTCTCTGTAAAAAATGTAAAACAGAACCAGAGATTGAATTCATAGGGGTCTGATTGAGACCCGAGACACACCACTTTAGAAATGTTATTTATAGATAAATTATTTTGTCCGATGATTATTATTCATATTAAAGATTATATTTTGGAAAAACCTAACATTTCATTATCTGTGTCTACACTATTGTTTAACAGAAGACTACCTGTCAACTGTTATTGCAAAGTTCTAATTTGAGAAGTTCATCATTTATCGTTTATCAGACTGTTTATAGATTCCTTGCGGTTTCTGTAACCTATTTTCCAATTTTGGTTAAGCTTACCGATTCACGAATATTGGGAGTTTATGTTCAGGTAGGAACCTTCCGCATGTTTCCGTAATTAGATTTACTCTTGTAATTTCAGGGGTTACAAGAAATTCTTCAGAAGATCACTCCTAGAAACTTCTGAGTATCTTAAGGATGATTGCCTTGTATTGAACTGCACTGTTGGAGTTGTAAGAACTCGCCTTGAGCAACCAAAACAATTTACAATCACTGTTCCATTGTCAGACATGGGACGAGACCTGAAGGACTTTCTAGATTCTGAAGCTGGTTGTGACATAGTTTTTCAGGTTGGTGATGAACAGTTTAAAGCTCACAAATTGATACTTGCTGCTAGGTCTCGTGTATTTAGAGCGCAGTTTTATGGACTTGTCGGGGATTGTAACGTAGATAAAGTAGTTGTGGAGGATGTTGAGCCCTTCATCTTTAAGGTAATGCTTCATGATCTTGTTCCTTCCACTTGTTACCATCTGAAACTAATAGAAACCGATTCGAGTGCATGATATGTGCGTTAACATTTGTGCACTTCTATGTCTCTCCTTAATTGACATTCACCTTTTACACTGTTATTAGTAGTCAAAAGTTTCTTCTTGAATTCAGTTATCAAATGAACAAATAAGAAATCTTGGGATGATGAAAAAATGTGGCGGATGCTAGTTTTATTTTGTAGATTGGTAGCTATCAAGACCAAGTGATAATGATAATAATTACAAGTTCTTATATGTATAGAGTTGTTAAATTCACGTAAATATAAACACTTATTTATAGGTTAAAAAGATTATCTGGGAAAGTGATCTATGTTTCTTTCATGTTCCCTTTAGCACTTAAACTACAGTGCTTGTTGGGGTCTGCTTGTTTGGCGGTATAATTATTACAGGAAGCCACTAATATGAATTAGAAAGAGTCATCTTAAGGTTTGAGTTTATTACTGTTGATGTTCAAGCGATTGCAGATATAATCAAATGTGATAAATCAAAAGGAGCTGACAGCTTGTCTGGATTCAACAAGTAATTAAGGGTACATGTGGGAGTTGATTGCTTAGAACTGAGCTCTAATAAGTGAAAGTTTGAACCTGTTTGAGCTTGTTTCACTAACATGTAACTGAATATTACACTGGTCCATTTGACTTTGTTTCATTAGTTGAGATTTAGACTAGAAGTTTGGCTCCAATATTCACAGTGATTCCTGGCAGATGATGCTTTTTTACCGTAGTGGTGGAAAGCAATGATGCCTATGCACCTTGGTGCGGGTCTGATCCTACCGATCCCCCTCCCCCTACTAACAATTTAACCCACTAATGCAATCGTTTGTGAAAAAAAAAAAAAAAAAAAAAAAACCACCTTTCTGATAAGTTTTATCCATATGGTTTTATTTATGTATGCTCTTATTTTGAACACGTTTAATGAATTTAAGAGATCTTGTCCTTTTTTTCCCAGGCAATGCTTCTCTTTATTTACACAGACAAACTTCCTGATATACATGAAGTTATGGGCTCATCACCTTTGTGCACATTCACCATCATGGTGCAGCATCTGTTGGCAGCTGCAGACCTGTATAATCTAGATCGACTGAAATTGTTGTGTGAATCAAAGTTGTGTGAAGAAATCACTACTGAAACAGTGGCGACTACACTTGCTCTTGCCGAACAGCATCAGTGTCGACAGCTCAAGGATGTCTGTCTTAAATTTGCAGCAAATCCGTCAAACTTGGGAGGTGGGTGTTACCCGTAGATTCTGATGCTGCAAGGTTTCAGGTTATATCAGTTTTGAATTTTCTGTTTCTTAGTAGTCTCAAGTATCCTTGATGCAGTACCATGCATGCCTGCCTCATCATACATGTTGCAGATGTCCTTATCATTCTCTATGGTTTCAGGATGTCAATAAGGATGTTCCCTTAAAATTTATGATAATTCCATTTGGGACGGTGGGACCTCTGGTCAGCCTTTCCGTCTGGGTCCTCTGGTCAGCCTATGGTGACAACTTGATATCTGGCTGATCGAGGGGCAGCATTCTGAGAATGGTATAGTAGGATTTCTATTTTGGTTGATTGTATATAGGTTCTTCCCCTATACGTTCTTGCTCCATTAAGTTAAAGAAAGGAAAGAAATACAAGGAATTTCACTGTTTCTCTCTCTAATGGTAGAAGAGTTCAAAGAGTTGGACCTGCATGAGATTGTCACAATTTGCCATATTTTAGACCCTGGAAACTGGTTTTTAAGTTTAAACCAGAAGTGCTGTTAATCGGTCTTAACAAGGCACAGACCTTTCTCCCCACCCACCTTTTACCATATTCATTTATATAAATATCGAATACAGTTATTTTGTTCTTAGTTTTTAGGAATTAAACGGTGAATGCCATATCAGTTGGTTAATGATTGAATGACCATTTTGAATGGTCCGAAACATGAGTTCCCATAATGCCATTAGTGTATTGATTTAAGTTTTAACCGTAGTTCCTTATCCTCACGTGGTTGAATGGCATGGTGTTCTGCTGAAAATATTGATTTGACATTATCTACCTGTGAACATATCCTAATTTTCACGCGTTCTTTCTCAAAGCTTGTATTTTCCACATCCGTCCGGCTGCAACAATTACTCTCATCCTTTCACAGAGGAATTATTTTTTATTTGCTTTGCATGTAACTGTTTTCATTTTGTAGTTAATGTTGTAAAACTGAATATTGGACTCATGAATCCTCGTGTGTTTTGCAGCCGTAATGCAATCAGATGGGTACAAGCATCTCGAAGAGAGCTGCCCATCAATGTTGGTAGAGCTGCTGGAGACATTTGCATCGGTGGATGACAATTCTAGTCTTCTGTCAAGCCGGAAGAGGAGTGGTAGCAGCATATACGGGCTAGATTTGCCAGCAGATGGGGGTGGGACCGTAGCAGAATCAGCAAATCCCAATGGTAGGCGCGTGAGGCGGCGGTACTAGTGTATGTAGTTTCCTTTAGGTGCCACAAGCCTGAAAGGAGTGGTAGTCATGAATGGCGATCGTGTATTTGTCGCTCATCGTCTCTCATTGTGTTAGGCACTCCTTGTATAATTGTAATTTCTTATCAGAATATCAGGTCCTGTGGCGGGCACTGTTGTTGGATGTGAAACTGAAATTTGTATGGTTACATTGTGCGTTATGTAGGATTTGTAGGTAGACTCTCCTTTTCAATGGAATGTGAAATTTATTAGAGAAAAGCATAGTGTCTTGAGTGTCGAAATTTACTAATTCAGTTTTTGCTTATAATTTGTTGAAGTAATGAACAACTCCGCGATCCTTTGGTGATACGGAGATTGCTGCCCCGCGGTTGAAGATCTTCGGTTGTTTTTGAAGGAGAACATTTTTGAGATGAAAGGTTAAAATTCTGTGATGTTGTGCACAGTTTTGATACCAACAAGAATGAGTATATATGAGCTCGTCTGAAGTTCATGTTAGACACTGACACGGTAATGACTTCAACAAATTGAGTTCATTTGGGGTGCATTCTTACTGTTCACCATTATGCTCGAGATTGTGTTTGATTGCTCTGAAATATCACTCGTGTGAGAAAAACCTTAAAATGCCCACCATTTTTTCTACGAATCTTAATTGAATATTGTAACGAAAATCAAATTCGTTATATGTTCTTAGAGTTAGAAGCATGGTAGAAAAAAAAAGTACATTAAATATGTAGTAGATACTGCAGGTAGCAAGCTAGCTATTTGAACTTTTTGTCTTGAAGAGAACTTGAAGCATCCTGGACGGTAGTATCAGGCCAGAGAAAGGCACCCATTGCAGACTCTCGCTTGTGAGCCAAGTCACCCTGCATGGGCAACCCATATTCGGCAAGAAGGTGGTCGAGCTTCCACTCAGGCATGTCCTGGTAGTCCTTTCTGGTGTATCTCGGGTAGTGAAGCGGCATCTTGAAGTAGCTCGCGCTGCTGCTTGTTTTTCCGCTTTCCATCTGATCTTTTCTCTCGTATGAGCTAATTGCTACGCTCGAACGAGATTCTCTTTTGTGTGTTTAGTTGGTGTTTATTAGCTTAGTTTATAGAGTTTATGAGAGTTAATCCTCGAGGCAGGCTCCAGAGGCATGATTAGGGTTCACAAGAATTGGTTGGCATACCTTCTCACAGCATGGTATTTACGTGCATGCTGCATCTGCATGTCGAGAGAGAGACTCTGAACGCTAACAGCATGACACTACCCCAATGAATTAGCTGCTTGCTAGAAATTATAAGAAGGCTAAACCAAGCATTGGCTACAAGGTACACATACAACATGCCTCTACACACACTTTATGTTATTACGAGTCGGTTCTTTTTCCGGTTATGCTGGATGGATTCAAATCTCGGATCTCTCCTAAATTTCGTTGACCTTATAAATGAACAAGTCATATTAGTATTGAGTAAGTTTATAAGGATCGATTATACTTGGTAAGTTAGGAAGGATTGGTCAAGATTCAATACAACACTACATTTTCTTCATTTTTCGTTGATTTAGCCCTTGAGTTAATCGGGCATGTAGCACACTACTCTAACCAAAGTCCGAGCTCTCATGATGTTTTTGTTGTTCACAAAACGAAAAGATTCACCAAAACAAAAACCCTAACAACCTGAGGAGGACATACCTACAGGGCCTAGCAACGGCATTTGGCCCCTACCTTGGAGCTTCACCAACACAATTTCAACTTCCAAGTGACCCCATAAAATGATTTCGATCCAAAACTAAATTAGAGGGTGTGAATCTGCAACCTGTACGTGTTGCCAAATGGTGCCTGTAAACCAAACAGTACGAGTCCGTACGACTGTGTGTTTCGATAAGAGTCTCTAATTCTGTAGGGCCGCTGCAGGGGATCAGATGAACCTCCATCGTAGCCACACGATCAGGTATTGCATGATTAAGTGAGAGGCATGTATTGGAGGGCCCGGATTTGGTGCATTTGGGGTAGCATGTCGTATGGTACATGAGGCTCAGACATGAAACATGTGTATTATCTGTATGCATGATCACTTGAAAAATAGTGACCCACCTCTTGATTGTGGGGACCTTGGAACTCTTAGACTCGATCATCATACTATATTCCTAGCCTCATGATTTGCTTCAACTAAATTGTGTCACTACGTTAGCCATACGATTCAGGGTGAGGTTCTACTCGTAATTGCTAGGGACAGTGGCATAGTCAGGATGAGAAAGTAAGAGGTTGGAGAGACTTTTTATTGGATAATGGAATTCGAGAGCCTGATCTAACCCTTCATGAAGATCTGCCTCTGTTTGGACATCGCTTACAACAAAATTATGCAGAAGTTTAAGCTTGTGCATGGTGTAAAGTGCTCTATCAGTAAAGACATACTCAAATTAGTGATGCAACAACTTTATAACCTATGATAAAGTCGAGCAAATCGTATCAGAAATTTCAAATCTTGATGTATAATGTGGAATATTTAAAAAATAATTACGTATGAACAACTAACTTAAGCATTGTGCAGAAATCATTTCTCTTATTTTCACCGTTTTCTAGTGTTTGGTTCGAGAGGGGGCCTAACTTGAGGGAGGTGGGGGTATAGCCAAGAGGGATTGTGTCGTACACAAGGCCTAACGAGTAACGAGTGGTTTTACGGATCCGTACTCAAACCACCACTCAGAATTAGTGGTTTGCAGTCTATCCAACGTTCCTCAGGTGTTCATTCAGTCACTTCAGGCATTTATTGTTTTGGGCTGGGGCCTATGCCATTTTTGAGTACATTAATATTTTTACACTAGGAGGAAAGAGAGTTCGGTTAAATCACATAATATACAGCCTAATTTGGTATCGAATTCGCCATCCACGAGATTCGAACCTAAAACCTCTCACTTCCAAATGAAAAGGAATATCATCATACCGTAATACTAAATTGCTCTATACCACTTGTGCCACCTGTGCCACTTGTGCCAAGAAGAAATTGGTCAATGTCCGAGGGAAGGGACAGTACTAGGGCACACTAGTTTGGATTCCAAGTTAGGTTTTGCGGTGGACTCTCTCTCTCTCTCTCTCTCTCTCTCTCTCTCTTGTATGGATTGCATGATTGGGGAACACAATATTATTGGTATGGATGAGGATGAATGTGCATATTTAGGAGAAATAGAAGGTTATCCATACACATTTATACCATGAGTAACAAAATATTTAGAGGGAGGAGAGGCTACCCATCGAAAGCCAGATATACCACAAATCTCTTTGAGGAATTACAGAGGGGGTCTTACTTTAAACATTAGGAGATTTGAGTTAAGCTGATGCTACGATGAGTATTCCACGGTAAAAAAAAATAAAATCAAATACCGACCAATTTGCATGTTTTCAAGCCAATTGCAAAATTCATACCGGGTGGGTGGTCCTTATAATAGCTTATGAAAAACTTGTCCTTTTACTGAAAATTATTTGTAGCATGATGTGTATGTAAGTACCAAGTAGCCATCTTTACAAAACAATTAAGGAAAAATGACTTGATAGTTATATTCCAAAAGTTAATATGTTAAAGTTTTGGACATATCATGCCAAGTTGTTAGGATATTCTAAAAATAGAATAAAATAAACCTTAAAGAACATATAGTTCTAATGAATTATTAAAAATAAACAAATTATTCTTATACGATTTAAAGTAAATAGAATTATGTCACAGAAATGTGGCTATTAACACGACATTTTAATCAGTTTTAAAGAAAAATAAAATAGAACGTCTCAAATTTAAATTATTAATAACGAGTGCACTCTTAAATATAACTAGTCAATTGTGACTTATAGCAAATTCTGCTACTTTTTTTGGAATATAAATACCAAAAACGGAAATCGAAATTTTTTTTTTTGAACAACGATATAATTCATATTAAGAGATAGGGAAGTGGGTTTATCTTCACTTATAATTCATATTCGTCTTTGGCTATAATCGAATCTAAAACTTCTTATTTATAAGTGAAGATAAATGCAATTATACCGTAGTACTAAGTAACACAAAAAACAAAAATCATGGAAAGAAAAAAAATCAAAAAACATTTTCGAAAGGTCCCGTGTCAATGGGGCGGACGCGTGGCACCACTTAATCATTAGTGATCGCATCAGATTCTACCACGTGGTGTGATAGCAAGGCGGCCACGCCAGCACCGAACCATGCTCTCTGGAGTATAGGGAGCCGACCTTCCAGAAACTTCCGGGAACTACTGGCTCGCAGCAGCCGAGCCACTAGGGGTCCAAAACGCGCCACGTGTCCAAAAAACCACGCGGGCATCCGACGTGGCGTCCCCATTTTCTTGAATTTGATACGGCCCCATTTTTCCGCGCGACCCAGCAGGAATTAGGGCACTGTCGAAATCATATATAAAATGTACACCGAAGCTCAAAAAACTTCAAGAAATTTCTGAAACTTCCGAAAACGAGAAACGAAAACTCGGATTCGGAATCGGTTTCCTGTTTTTCGGATATTTTTTGGATATTTTCGAGCGATGAATACGGAAGAGGAAGTGAAGATGGAAGAGGGGAAAGAGAATGTGGTGTTCATGTGGGGGTATCTGCCCGGAGCTCTGCCGCAGAGGTCGCCGCTTTTGTCCCCGACGGTCGTGCGGACGGCCGGAGCTGAGTACGCGTGGAAGGATGTGTGCGGTGGCGGCTGCGGCTTCGCCATGGCCATTTCAGGTGCTTTCTTCGAACTCTGCCTTGGTTTCCTACTCTTTCTGACTGCAATTTATATCTTGTTTGGTTGCCGAGAAAATGTGGGAAAATAAACGGAAGTAAAGCTTCAAACTTTATTTTTTATGCTAATTTCTTGCTATATAAGAAAACACACTGCTTAGTAAAGTTAGTGAATTTAGTTACATGTTGTTTTTTTAGTCGATATATATTCTAAACTGTTCTAATTTATCGCGGGGGGAATTTCAAACTGGTTGCATCGGGGATGCAAGAACCAGCTAGCTCTGGGTTCGAGTGGCATTTCACCCCGAACCACAACTCATTCGCTGATTGGGCACACTGTCTTGGCAAACCGGCTTTAACCCGCATTTGCTTTAATTTGTGGCAGTTGATACACTCTGTTATTTTTCTCCGCAATGCAGTTTTACCATATCTGTTTCTGTATGTTTTCTCTTCAAAGTGCATTTCTTTTTGCTCTTTTATGATTCTTTACTGTTACATTTTGACTCAGAACCTGGAAAGCTTAGTACATGGGGATCAACAGATGATCTGGGCCAAAGCTATGTGACATCTGGCAAGCATGGGGTACGGTAGTGCTACGTGATACGTAGTTCATTTCATTGATTTTTTTTTGTTTCTTGCTGGAAGTATTTGACATTGTTCTCAATTTCACATGTTTAAGGAAAATCCGGAACCTTTTCCTCTTCCAAATGATGCTTCTATAGTAAAGGCGGCCGCGGGTTGGGCCCATTGTGTTGCAGTCACAGGTAATGCTGAATTCCCAACTGCATTTTTCTCAAAAGAGTGGATTTTAGTGAGTAAAGGTATAGAAACATCTGAAACCTTTTCTGACAACTAAGTTCTTTCGAAGATGCCAAGGGGGTTCAGAATTAAGCGCATAAAACTAGAGCGACTGAAACAATTAGATGGTAACTAATTGAATTGTGGAAAGAACTTCAGTTTCTGTGTTCCAACGTTATTAAGCTATTATGAGTTGGAGCCAGTCCAGAAATTTTGGTTTTAATGCAGATAATGGACGAGTTTACACATGGGGATGGAAAGAGTGTGTTCCATCTGGGAAGGTCTTTGGGGAGCAATCTATGGGGTCAGACGGTGAAAAGGATGCATTTGAAAGGCAGAATTCTTTTATGGCCGAGCAGGGTAATTTATGTTTGGCCTCTTTTTCATGACAATGGCAAAAGCTTGTTTTTCATTCACTACTGACTTATTTATGCTTATGATATAGTTAGCCCTTGCCCTCGTGGCTCACGATCCACTGCCGCAGCAGTTTCTGCTAGTGAAGAAAGTACAAAGCGAAGAAAATTATCTTCAGCAAAGCAAGCGGCTGAATGTTCATCATCTGGTGATGAACCTCCGTCAGCATTGCCATGTCTTGTGGCATTGAATCCGGGAGTTAGAATAGCCAGTGTAGCTGCTGGAGGGCGCCATACTCTGGCATTATCAGGTAATTTTACCCTGTTCTGATTTATATTTATATGCGATGCATAGTGTCTTTGCATTGTGGTCATGAAATGAGGTGCGGATTGGAGTATCAAGTTAGAAACTAGAATATTTAATTTATTATTATTCAAAGGAAGACATGATGTATCCTGATTTCCCAAAACTTCAGATAGAGGACAAGTGTGGGGATGGGGCTATGGAGGTGAAGGGCAGCTTGGTCTGGGCTCCCGCATACATATGGTGTCCTCTCCTCATCATGTACCTTGCATTGAGTCCTCTTATGGAAAAGATGGATCTGCAGGACTGTCTAGAGGAGCCATGGGTTCAGACGGATATGGTCTTAGGGTTCCTGGGAATTATGTGAAGAGGATTGCCTGTGGAGGGCGACATAGTGTAGTAATCACAGGTACAAATTTTAAGTTCTTTCCCCAATTATGTATAAGCATGGGCATCCAAGCTGGATAGTACTGTTACTGCCAAGGTTTTTAATTATTCTTAGATACTCAATTGCTACTTCTTGTCTTTAATATGTTATATGTAAGAAATATTCGACTAACTACTGAAGAATCAGTCACCACAGACATAGCACATTTGAATGATAGAAGCCGTTTTCAGAACTTCATAGTTATAGCTGTTTATAAGTGGGAAGTTAGAATTGATTTGTCACAGGAATGTCATTCCTGTGGTTAGTGTAGCATGTGGTACAACTGAGATGTTAAACAATCGTATGCCTAAATTGTAGCATTTTAGCTTTTATGCTTTGTATGCAGTTTATCTTTACATGTCTGTTTTTTATTTCTTTCTCGCACTTCAGATGCTGGAGCTGTACTTGCTTTTGGGTGGGGGCTGTATGGACAGGTGAGTTTTCTGTATTGTAGTCTTTGCCTCACGCTTTATCTTCTTGAAACCATAAGTGCTGATCTGCGTTAATTCTTTTTCATCCTTATGCACAACAGACTTCTTGGCTTGTTGATGGTAAAACTGCTATTAATCACACAAATATAAAAATTCATCAACTATAGCACCTAAACAAGATGGAATGTCTAAAGTTTTAATCTTTGTATCCATCCATACACAAACAACTAGCGGGAGTTCCCCAAATCTAACCATTCTACTGTACAACATGTAGGTAATGTAGGAACGGCGGTTCACTCAAAAGGGATTAATCTATTCTATTCCTTCTTAACATTACCTATAATGTACTGTTTCTGCACTATTTCTATTATTCAAATGGTGTAAAACTGATTTCCTTGTCATTTTTGTTTTGTTCAAGTGTGGGCAAGGAAGCACAAATGATGAATTAAGCCCAACTTGTGTATCTTCATTACTGGGTATCCGGATAGAGGGTGTTGCTGCAGGACTGTGGCACACTGTCTGCATTTCAGCTGATGGTGATGTTTATGCATTTGGCGGGAATCAGTTTGGACAGCTGGGTACCGGAGCTGATGAAGCTGAGGTAAGCCTTGAAGTTGACTGAAATCTATCCGTTATTTCGCTAGAGGCCATGGCATTCTCATCAACTGAGAAGTTATCAACTTACTAGAATGTTATATGATTTTTTTCATTCATAGATTTTGTCGTTCAGGCAATGATAAAACGGGATGATAACCATAAATTTCTCCCTTACTTTGTCATATAATGTTGCTAGTATATTGGTAGGGTTACATAAATTAGTTAATCAAATCAATAAACATGTCGCTACTTTTGTAATATTTTCATATCATCATTGCCAATATAATCGATATCAGAGAAACTGTTGAACTGAATTTTCTTAAATTGTGAACCAGATTATACCAAGACTTTTGGATGCTCCAGTTCTGGAAAATGTGAACGCAAAGATTGTTTCCTGTGGGGCTCGTCATAGTACCATAATCACCGGTATACTACTGTCCATTTTTACAAGCTTCCGTACTCTTTTATGATAAGCAACTTTATCTTCTTTACCCTAAAGAAGAAATGGTATCCAATCTTAATGTGGTTATGCAAATATGAATATCTCGATGCATTTGGTTGCTTGTGAGCGTCTCCATCGGTCCAGGAAACAGGAAACGACAGATGGAGACAGAAATACGGAAATTTGGTCAGCTCATAAGAGCCTTCACAAGTCCTTATAAAATTCCAAAGTCTCTGTATGGATCGACTAGCTAAACAAAAAATAGTGAAAGTGTATGAACTTGTCGGTATTAAGGACAAAAATATCTATTCGGGTGGAAATATCAGTTGCTTCGGTTTACAGGAATATCAAGTGACATCATAATTTTAGTTTAGAAGATGTTGAAGTTAAACTTAGAGAATTTTCACCTAACAAGATTCTTAATTTTTTGTGTTTCATGTAGAGGATGGGAAAGTTTTCGCCTGGGGATGGAACAAGTATGGTCAGGTATGCAGCTGTCATCAACAGTTCATGTCGATGTCGCGTTATGAAATGTATTTTGCTCTGCAATGTTCCCGTTTCTCGTATTGCCTTGCAAGTGTCTAATACTGTGGTTTTCTGTTGCATTTTCCAGCTTGGCCTGGACGATGTGATCGACCGCAACATTCCGGCTCAAGTCACAATCGACGGATGTCTGCCGAAGAATGTGGCGTGCGGCTGGTGGCATACCTTACTGCTTGCTGAACCTACTTGAGTTCTCCCAGTCCAAGGGCAATGGTACAGTTTTGTTAGGTAGCCTTGTTCAACGTTCATTGAGTCAGTAACTTATTGGTTCCATGTACATACAGTAGTTTGGAACTGTATATACATATACGTATACATATGTATTTATGTACGTATATGCATGTACTCATTCTTTCATGGCCGACGTCCTCCACGATTGTCGTAATCTCGGGCACGGTTGCGATATCGTAATATGTATCAGTTTCAAGATGTACAACTAAGGCTGTGTAAATTCTGTTTTATTCAATTGGGATGTAGCTGTGATGTAATCAAACGCCTTGAAATGTTATGTAATCGTTCTGTATTGTCTTGGGAAACTTGCAACTATGTGGGGAATGCTACGGAAATTTCCTTAATTTATTTTCTAGGAGAGAGACTTACATGCAACCAGGACACTGGTGATGATGTTTCAAACTTATGCATTGTCGTGTGTTTTAACTCATATGACATTGCTTGATTAGTTTGGAATACCTGCAACTTGGCGGGTGGCGGCCCGGTGTGAATTTTTCTAATGAAAAGCCGTTGGAAGTTGCGGGTTTGCCATTAATCCAGGGATTTCAAAGTCCTCTGTATTTGACATGCTGCGATGAGGAAAGAGAGACTTTGTTAGGCCTTCTAGAAGAAACCTTAACCTCACCACGTTCTCGTATCTCTTTCTCTGCAATTTCCTCTTTTCTTTGTGATTTCTATAAATTATAAGATTTCTTGTCATCGACTCACCGAACTTTATGTAACGCAAAGTGGGAAAATGCCAAAGAGATAATATTGTTGACTTATATAATACAATGTTTCTAATTTTTTTATTCATGTGTTATAGTCCAACTTTACGTAAATTATTATATTTCTCGAGATTCCTTTATTCAAAGAAAAATCTATTCTCCTGTCATTGTCTTTTGAGACTTTGGATGTAGAGACCTCGACCATTTGACAATAAGATTTCGACTGCAGAGATGAATGACAAGTCGATTAGTTGAATTTAGGTATATAAAGTTAAACAACTGAACTATACTGAGGTCAACTCCAACTCTTAGGCTAAAACTTCAAATTTAGGTTCCAAAACTTGCTTTAACCTTTGGGCCTAAAATCAGTTTTGGGTTAAAACTGGTTTTTGAGGTAAATTCCAGCCAAGATTTTCGCTTGAGTTAAAAATCCTAGCCCTTTGTGTGCGTAGATGCGCCGAGAAATGGGACATCTCGCAGGATTGACGTGCTAAAGGCAAGAAGACGCGTTGAGCAGAAGGCAAAGGGGACAACGCTAAGCAGGAGTGGGGCCTAGCCTGATGAGGTTATCGGTCACCCATATGCAATTCCAACGGCTCTAGTCAATTAGACATCATGGGTTATTAGAGCGTTAGTTGATCCAACGGTCCAAATAATTTCAGGCTAAAAGTTTAATCAAACACCATTGAAGCAGAAAACAATTTCTAATTAAAATCTGAACTAAAATTTAGTTTTAACCTAAAGTTTGAAAATGATATGAAATAGTTTTTCCCACATCTTTATTTTCCTTTTGCATGCCGATATTTATCTATTTTAAATTCTTTTATAATTTATTCAATCTAAGTGTAATAAATTAAATAGAATTGTGCGAAATCACTTGCCAAACTAATTGACCCTTGATTTATCTCATGGTAGTTTTCTTTTTATAAGATGATATTCGATAAGAGATGGGATATTCTGCTATAAAAGCTAGAGAGATTAAACTAGTCATGAGCCAATCATCTAACGATATGAAATAAAATGACGAGCATTATCATCTGGGACAAAAATATTTCCTCGCACAATGTCTACAGAAGTAGGAAGTCAAAAAGCAAAAACGTGTTAAACCCAACTTCCATTTTGTCAAAATGTCAGAAAACGACAAAAATTTAACTCACCAAAAAATGGATTTGGATCCCCTCCTAAGCAAATGGTGGGGATCATCATGACTCGCTAACAGGAACCGTTGAATTTCGATCCAACGGCTACAAACAGGGGAGTTACTCTAAAAGTTATAATAATTGTAGCCGTTGGATCGAAATCCAATGGTCCGTATTAGTGGGTTACGAGGATCCCCCAAATCCCCAAAAAATAATTCAAAACAAGGAATCTTTTCCATTTCCTACCAAAATCCAACCCCTCACCTTACAAAACCCCCATCACTTCCCCAACCGCATTTTCCACCGCAATCACTTCTCAAAAAATGGCCTCTCCGCCCACCCTCCTCCTCTCCGTCGCGCTCCTACTAACCTCCGCCTGGTGCGTACTATCCCTCCCGCGCTGCCCAGACTGCGGCACCACCACCGTCCCCTACCCCCTCAGCACATCCCCCTCGTGCGGCGACCAGTCCTACAAGATCCGCTGTTCCGCGGGCTCCCTCCTCTTCGACACCCTCAACAACTCCTACCCAATCGAATCCGTCTCCCCTGCCTCCCAGCGACTGGTCCTCCGCCCCTCCGCCTTCCTCCCCAACACCTGCATCGCAACCGATATAGTCCACGAGGGCCTCCAGCTCAGCAACTCCCTCCCCTTCAACGTCACCAGCAGCAACACCATCCTCTACCTCAACTGCACCGACTCCCTCCTCCGATCCCCGCTCAACTGCACGGCGTCGAGCCTCTGCCACACATACATCAACGGCACCGGATCGGTGGGCTCTTGCAAGGAATCGCTGTGCTGCACGTTTCGGGCGGGCGGGTCGTCGACGTCGTACATGATCCGGGTCAGAAACTCGGGTTGCAGCGCGTACACCAGTTTCGTGAACTTGGATCCGGGTTTGCCCGTTGACCGGTGGCCCGAACCGGGAGTGGAGCTACAGTGGTCATCGCCAAGGGAGCCCGAGTGCGAGACGCAGCCGGATTGTGAGGGGAAGTCCACATGTAGGTCCGACCCGGCTGTCGCTGGGGTCAGGAGGTGCTTTTGTGACTCTGGCTTTACGTGGGACCCGGTTCAAGGCTTATGCGTTGACGGTGAGTTGCGGTGTCGTTTTGATGTATTGCATGGCTGCTCAGCCTTTGACTTTGAGGGCCACTCAGTTTTTTCAACTTTGACTTTTTTTTGTTGGCAGATAGCATTGGTTCAAAGGACCGCACCGGATTAATAGCAGGTAAATCATACTGATCCTCTGAAGCCAATTCCATTAAAATCTAATTACTCTTTAAAAATTCATGTTTTATATCATATTTCGAACACTTCACGTTACACAACTTGAAATTTACATGAACTAAAACTTGATGTGTGTGCCATAATTTTTTTTATTTCTCTGATGCATAGTAATCAAAAGGGAAAGGGATAATTTCCTCGTAATCATCAAATCAGGAAATCTGTGCTATTGAAATTTGATCAAACGGCTGAAATTATTATAACTTTGAAAGTGGGCTCCTGTTTGTAGTCGATTGATCAAATTTTAATGGCACATATTTCCTGATTTGGTGAATTACGAGGAAGGGATCTGGAGAGGATCCCTTTGCAATCAAAAGGAAATCTGATAGGTGGATCTTCACGTAATTTTTCAGTTTTTAAATATTTAGGAATTAATCGCTGTGACGGTCAACTGCTTGCCTAGGCGGTATGTTTTAGAACACTGATAAACAATATGAACTATAGTAAAAATGTAATGTTAGGAAAACTAAATTTGTAGATAATATATGCAAACTTAATGATGTATCACGAATAAAAATGAGCATGTTTATCAACGCTTAAGTAATAATCCAACCATTAACTTCCATGTCATTTAATTTTTTTTCTTCTTTTGTTACAAACGATGCTGGAGGAGAGAGAAATCAACTTAGGACCTAAGAGGCAAGTGTAAATTTTCTTAACTAACTGACCTACAAGCTCTTGCGAAATCAAATATTCATTATATGTAAGAGAAAAAAAGTTGTGACAAATCATATATACTTGAGGTTTATTTTGGTTCAGACATTAAAACCTACAGCTCGTGTTACAAACTCTATATTTGCTAACAAGAAGGAAATCGAAACTTCTGCAGGTTTAACTTGTGGGATTGGTGCAACACTAATCGCAGCCACCATAGCCTTTCTACTCTACAAGCGCCACAGGCGCATCAAAGAAGCACAAGCGCGCCTGACGAAAGAGCGCGAGGATATCCTAAATGCCAACGGAGGCAGAGCCGCTAAAGTCTTCACCGGTAATGAGATCAAAAGAGCAACAAACAGCTTCTCCAAAGACCGGCTCCTAGGCGCTGGTGGATATGGCGAAGTCTACCAAGGAACACTTGTAGACGGCACTGTCGTGGCTGTCAAGATTGCCAAGATTGGAAACACCAAGGGCATAGATCAAGTTCTCAACGAGGTCCGAATTCTGTGCCAAGTTAACCACAAGAGCCTTGTCCACCTACTCGGCTGCTGCGTCGAGTTAGAGCAGCCTATTCTGGTCTATGAGTACATCGAGAATGGAACCCTTCTTGAACATCTGCAAGCTCGAAAACCTGGTGGCTGGAAACATCTTTCGTGGATGCAACGACTCCAGATTGCGCTTGACACGGCCGAGGGTCTTGCTTATCTCCATTTCTCAGCTGTCCCTCCAATATATCACCGTGACGTGAAGTCTAGTAACATTCTGCTTGATGAGAGGCTGAATGCCAAGGTTGCGGATTTTGGGTTATCGCGGTTGGCTCACACGGACTTAAGTCACATATCAACGTGTGCTCAGGGAACTCTCGGATATCTTGATCCCGAATATTATAGGAACTATCAATTGACGGACAAGAGTGATGTTTATAGCTTCGGAGTTGTGCTCTTGGAGCTGCTGACGTCTCAGAAAGCTATAGACTTCAACAGGGAAGCGGATGACGTGAACCTGGCAGTTTATGCACAGAGGATGATGTTGGAGGAGAGGTTGATGGACGTGGTTGATCCGATGCTGAAAGAGGGAGCGAATGCTTTGGAGCTGGACACAATGAAGGCGTTGGGGCTCCTGGCGTTGGGTTGCTTGGAGGAGCGTAGACAGAACCGGCCTTCGATGAAAGAAGTCACCGAGGAGATTGAGTACATTGCAAGCATTGCCACAGCTAAGGCTGCAGATACCTAGTTTTTGTTTACCAGAGTTCTGCTCTGTACAGCTTGAGGAGAAGGTTTTGCAACCCAAATAAAGAGGCAGTTTTGCTTGCTGAAATATGAGTGTTTTTTTATGATTTGAAGGTTTAGGGTTTAGTGACTGTGTCTTAAAGAAAACTTTTGAAAGTATTGAACATGTTAGTAGTGGGCATACCCAAAAAGATGAGAAAGTATGTTATTTGCCTACAACACTCGACATTCATGTATTATTAATTTACAAACACTCAATCACGTGATGAATGTTGTAGACAGAATATGATTATTCACGTTGTAGAGCATATTCTCTCATAGGCTCAATCATATCGGTGGCAGGGCAATTATGTAGTTGGGCTTTTTGGGTGGACTTAAGCCCTTTCAGAAAGATTAGCACTAATTATGATGGGCCTTTATGGCCGATGGATTTTTTTTAATTGTTTTGTTTTTATTCTGAAAGCTTGCATTGATCAATCATTGGTTTAGTTTCTAACTAGCTTTTTTGCACACGTTTATGCGTGTGTGAAATGCTTTTTTTACATCACGGTGCGCTACGCTTGGCGTCTAGGGTCTTTTTTTCTTTTTACATTCGCTCACGCATAAAGACATTATTATAGTTACAATGTGCTAAGCGCAATGTACAATGTTTAATTATAAAATTTGGACTTGTCAAGAGACATTCTTTCATTTAATTTTTTTATTTTTTTGGCTAAAAATTTGTATAAACTTTTGCACCGTTAGATTTAAATTAAGATATTGCAAGCCTCTCAACTTGAAAAGAGAGAAAAGCACATAAACGGAATTAAGCTAAACATGATGTTCATGATCAATCTCCCATATCACAAATGCCACAAAATTGAAACTTCATGTCCAAATGATAGCAAAAAAGTCACATATAAATACACCATTTAAATTATCGTCAAACTGAGTAAATAAACCACACAAAAAGACAACCTCAATATACAAAAAGAAAACTAACCCTCTATGTATAAAAAAAAAAAACACAGTAAAATTACAAACTTGAAGTCCGAATTAGTCACCCAACAGATACAAACGTATCAACTAATAAAATTAATTATATATTTTAAATTATTTCTCGCATTCCTCAAAACTAAAGAAAAATCGTATCGACAGTAAATTAAGCATAACTAATAAAAATGTTAGCTAAAAAGGAGAAACCAATATCCACATACATGCAAACCAAGACGTGTTTCTCCTCTTCCTTGCCTGTGCAAAGTATTACTCCATCATATCTTTTCTTCCCTGAAACCATCTCTATTCCAAGCATTCGTAAACCAAACTTTGTGATAATTCCAAGTTCTGAGTGGTAGCAATTTGAAACAAAGGGCAACCTCGCTACAGTTGAAGCAAGGTGGGACTAAGGACTATTAATCCCTGTAAGCATCAGTTACATTCAAAATAAAGTTAGGACTTTTAATTAATATATATACATTGAATGGAATTAGTGTCACTTTGTATCCGATACAATACCTTAATAAAATTAAACCATAAATTGTTAACATAATAGTGCAACCCAATTAGGGGTTCGTGAAATCACGAAAAAAAAATAAGATAAAAATACACATTAGTGTACCTTAAAAACTTGATAGCAATATCTTCGTCACTCAAGATTAATGAGTACATCCACCTTGCATTACATAAGTAATTAATATAAATTGGAAACCATCATATTAAAATGGACAGTGAAACTAAAATCCCCCCACCCTTTAAATTCTGCAAAAATAGTAACCATTATTTAACTAATAAATTAGTATATAATAATGAAGTTAACAAAAAATTGCATACTTCTCGCAATAAAACAAATGGAAGGGGGGCTGAAACCTTTCATAGTCGGATGGTGCAAAATATACTTCTGTTTTTTTCCTGTCAAACCAACTTCAAAATTGATTATACAAATTAAAAAATTTCAAACGTTTACTTACCCAGAAACCAAAAATGAAAATTTTATTAAAATAATTAAAATAAACTCATTGGCAGAAGGAACATAAAAATGAAAATTTCTACTAATTAATTAAAATAAGCTAAATCGCAGGAGGAACATAAACAACCGTTTGAATTAATCTAAAGAGATACAAACTAAAAATACTAAGATTAAGATTGACAGGAGGAAATGATTGAGAATTGAGAATAAAAGATAAAGATTGAGAATTGAGAAGTTGTACTGAGGAAGACTCTTTGTCGATTTGTCCCTCATTTCATCCTCTGCCGCGCCGTCGTTCTCTTCTTCTTTATTTTTGCAATGAACAGAGAATCAATTTGCTATAAAAAAAAATATATATTTGTGTAATAAGATAATATGTAGCGAACCTGGTTGAGAAGAAATTGGGAATTTCGTAAGATGGAGACTCTGTGCACATTTCTCTTTTCTGATTCTTGAATTTAAATGAGATTTGTGGAATGATTTATCAAACTGCTTTTTGCTCAACGTGGGTGCAGTTTTCAATTTCCACATTCTATTTTTTATTTGAGGGATTTATCATGTCTCTTTTGTCCTTTTTTTATTAAAAATTTTTTTTGTCGAATTTTTATCAATTGTTTTTCAATAAAATGATATATTGGCAGTTCAGTTTGATAGAAACTATGCTTTTTGCTGAATGTTGGGTGCAATTTTTTCAGTTTCCATGTTTTATTTTTTATTTGAAGTATCCGTCCTTTTTTATTTGTTGTTTTTTTTTCATTTTTCCCAATAAAATAAACTTTTACAAATTTTTATACATTTATATGGGATAATAATCTCTCTCCTAAAATGGAGGAGGAGGGTGGTTATTGGCCCCCTTTTCTAGTGAGATTTAATACACGTCTTCCCCATTTTTTTCTAGTGGGATAATACACGTCTTCCCCTTTTTTTTTAGTAAAATTGCCCTTGCGTGTTTTCATATATCAAATTCGGTCAATTCTAATTTTTTTTGTTTAAGGGGCTTTTCAGTCCAATTTTTTTTGGTGAAGCCTTGAGACACCAAAGTGTGCTTCTGGCTTTCTAATATTAGAGATTAGAGATGAGAGATGAGTGATTAGCTCGAGCAGTTCTGTTGCCAACTCTTTCAAATGATTTCTGTAATGAGTGGAAGTGAGGCCTAAAATAGGCTTTGAACCACCTTTTCCTCAATTTTGTCATTTTTTCACACTAGATTGAATTCGAGTCATATCATCTGGTTTCACAATATCTTACGATTTTTCTGATCTAAATAAAATAGATTTTACATGAAAAAGATTTGGCTCAACATGTTCTATTCTATATGGTAGTGGCGAAGCCACGTGAGGGCGAGGAGTGGCGACCGCCACTCCCCTCGCCGGAAAACACACCCCCAGCGCCGGTTCAGCCCCTCCCCTCCCCGCAGCTCCGCTCGCTCCGTCTGTTCTTCTTTCTGCAGAAGGCTTCTGCTGCACAGCAGCATATCGAAGTTGTAATTTTTTTTTTTTAAATCCAGGCCAAAACGACGTCGTTTTGGTCCTGGTAAAAAAAAATTTAAAAATCTATACGAAACGGAGTGCGCGATGTCAAGACCTCGAACATTCTTTTAGACGCTGAATGGAGTGCGCGGATTGCAGATTTCGGACTCCTTACATCTAATGACAGGGATCTCAATGGAGATTTAGCAAGTGATGTTTACAACTTTGGAGTAGTACTGCTAGAGATTCTCAGTGGAAGGAAAGCTTATGACAGAGATTACACTCCGCCAAGTATAGTCGAATGGGCAGTGGGCGCTGCCTTTAATCAAACAGAACAAGGCAGCTGCCATAATCGACCGTTATATAACTCTCCCGAGAAATGTTGAGCCTTTGCTCAAGCTTGCTGATATAGCAGGACTGGCGGTAAAGGAAAATCCAACCGAGCGTCCTACAATGTCGGATATTGCATCTTGGTTGGAGCACATTGTGAAAGATGGTTTGACCGTGTAGTTTCTGAACCAGGTCGCCGGCTATTCATCAAAGATTAATTGAACAAATATTTGTTACAACTGTTTCAGTAAGTACTGCTCTAATCTTCCTCAACTGTACATCTATTTACGAGCTGCTTGTAAATGAAGTGATTAATCTTCTTTCTTCGTCTCGGATAATTTCCCTTAATCCTCACAAAGCGAAGTGATTAATCTTCTTGATTAGATGAGCTTGTTTTGTGCAATTTGACAACTCAAAAGCTTGTCAATTGATTGGTTTCTGAGGTGATCCGAGGAAGTAGTGGGCAAAAAGTTGAGGGACATATATGTGGCATATAGTCCCTTTCACCAAAAGCCCCCTCCACTACTAGTCAAGTAGTTATTCAAATTTCTCACTCAAAAGGTACATGTCCTACTGACTTGAGGCACTGTCTTGGCTTGGAAATTGGGTGGCCATCAAGTGAATTTATGATCTCTACCTAACCCTAAAAAATTGTTTGAATTTTATTTAATTGATAATTTGGTATAGAAAATCATATTAATATGGTAATGCACTAAGTTTTATTGGTTGTTGATTATTGATATGATATTATGAAATTAATTTTTAGGATGAAAATTAAAATTAAAATTCTTGATTATTGATTAATTAATTGAATTATTACATAATGTATACAATTATTCATATGATTAGTTGAATTGAATTTTTATTTATTGAATAATTTGTATGCTAATTGGTATTGATTAATTGAATTGTTGGTTGGATTAGTTATTATGCATATTAGTATAGTTTACTCTAGGATTAAGAGTCTAAGAATTTTTTCTTTCTTTCCATTTTACAGTTACATAATGGAACGATACTATAAGAAACAATGCTTAAATCCTCCTTCAAACATTTCGGGTAGTCCTTCTCCTTCAAATATTCCGAGTAGTCCTCCTCCTCCTCCAAATATTCCAAGAAGTCCTCTTTCGAATATTCCGAGTAGATCACAACAAAGTGAGGCCACTGGGTTGGATGAAATATTGGCTAATCTTCCTGCAGGGCCTGCACATAGACGTCGAATGCTTGATTATCCACCTAATTATCGTGAAGCAATTCGTAGACACTATCTCCAAAATGATCCTTGTCAACCTAGAGACCACATCATGCCAAGAAAAGTTAGCGACAATCGATGTTTTATCATCGGTTGGTTTGATAAGTTTAAGTGGTTGGAGTATAGTATATCAAAAAATGCTGCATTTTGTCGTTATTGTTATCTTTTTTAAGTTCGCCCCTCCCCCCGAGAAATCCTGGCTTCGCCACTGATGGTAGGGAAGCCCGACTCGGTATTCTTAAAAAAAATAGAAAAATCAGAACCAAGTCAAGAAGGTACTGGTTCCTTCTTGCACAATGGCGGAGTTAAGAATTTTTTACCAGTGGGTTAGGTTAAAGATTTGAATCTTTATAAAAAAGAAACTTGATACTGCAGTTTTTCACAGTATATGCTCGCTTAAGAAAATTTTCACAAGGTGAGCCAAGAATTTTCATTATTAAACAAATACGTGAAATTCAAACAAATCCAAACTTGTACAAGAAGCGATGATAAAAAGGATGTAAGAAAAAGAGACGTTTTGTAAATTGTATTATATAACTTTATATAATTAAACCGAGAGAATTCGGATCAGTGACTAAAAATATGGTGGGCTACATTCGAAAATCAATAAATACTACATGTAAAATTTATTTTCCACCTGGGATATAGCTCATGGTAGCCCTTACGTGTCTCCGTTAGTGTTCTTGCGTCAAATATCTTGTTGAACAGATGGCCACCGAAAACACATTTAGACTGCTCATGCGCACTTTTATTTGTACCTGTAACTAATTCACTCATGTTATAATATGAACATACGACAAATTTATATTTTAACGTATGATATTAATATTCAATACACTCGTTACGAGTGAGTTGGTCATGCTACGAGGCGGAGTTCGAATACCACATTATAATTTCTCAATTATTTCTTGACATTCTAAAAATGGTAGCTTAATTGTCTGCCTAAAATTTTCATATACTTGACAAAGTTTGTGACGATATGAAGTAAAGCCTAAAGATCTTGACCCATAAAATTAAGACCAAATTCACACGTGATTTATGCTTTATTCCAGAAGACACGTGTTGGGCTGACTTGTCCTTTACTAATTTAACTAGCATTCCACTCAAAGGTTGCATGAAGAAAAAATGACAACACCCCAAAAGGTTTCATTACTAACGTGTTTGAAAGAGTAATCGAACACATGACTTCGAGCGTATAAATAACTCTTCTTAACCGCTTTGGTTATAACTCCCTTGCAAATGCTGATGACTTATCATTTGATCCAAGTCATATTTTTTTGAAAAGACACCAAAAAAGCCAAACTGGAGGATTCCTTCCTCCTAATTCACCAAGTTAGGAGATCCGGATCATTGAAATTTGATCCAGCAGTTACAAACAGTGGCCCGCTTTAAAAGTTATAATAACTTTAACCGTTTGATCAAATTTTAATGGTCTGGATCTCCAAATTTGATGTGTGGAGAAACTGGAATTTTTATTATAGCAAAAGTTGAAAGCCCACGAAGGGGATACATGAAGCATACAGATAAAGGCGGTGTAGGGGGATGGATACATGAAGAGTGAAGTATTAATGATTACAAAGGCATCACTCCGCTTACACCACACAAAATTTAGATCGAAGGAGAACAAGGTAGACCATCTTTGTTGAAAATGTGCACCAACAAAGATAGGGTCTGTCGACTTGGTGTAAACGCTCGTCTCCAAGAACTTAATCGACGCCACCTTTGGTTTGTTTGGTTTAATAACACTAAAAGGTAAAAGGTTGTAACTTGAGGCCGGCCACAGGCCACAAGGCCAATTACTTAAAAGTGGATCATAACCAATATATGCATGCATGACTTGTTAGTTTGTCAAAGGGATCCAACACCAAAAGGTCAACTAATCTTTTAGGTCATTTGTGTGAAGAGGGCAAATTTAGAACATGCTTATGTTAACCAGCGTAAGTAAGCCTTAGTTTTTGCACAAGACGACTGAGTTTTTTAATTATACGATTTGGGCGCATATCTATGCGCCCATAACTGTTTGAGTTACAAACTTCTTGTTATGACGTATTCAATGTAAAATTTATATAAAACTCCCTTGTATATTGTTAAAGTTTGAACTTTGCTTTATGGCTGAATTTCTCATAGTTGTATTTGTACATACTAGTATTAGAAGAAAGATATTATTTGAACCATATTGACTAATTGGAGAAGGATTCGTGACACGGCTTTTTTACACATTTTTTGTGAGGCCCACTCCGTAATGTGTTTTAATGATCATCGCCTTCTATCTTTTAGAACATGATTTATAGATCATCCTTATAACAAATTAGACAAATTCAAAATCATTAAGACATTTATTTGTATTGAAGAAAATGGACGAATACGACTCTGCGAAGAAACCCTAAACCCTTAATCCAACGATCATATGATTTTCAGATTTGTGTGATTTTTGGTAGACATATGATCTTTGAGGGAAGACCTAAAAGATAGACGGTGCGAATCGTTAAAATACATTACAGAGTGGGCTGCACAAAAACGTGTGTCAAAAGTTGTGTAAAAAAAAGTGGTGCCACGAATTCGACCCCTTACTAATTACATTGTCAATGACCTCTCAAATCTACGTGAGTCTCACATGCAGAGATGAGTTCCACCTTTATTATAAAATTGATAAGATGACAGTAAATGTGATACAAATAACATTGTTCGTAATTAAGACTTACATTTGTTTTGGCGCATATCAATGACCTTTTTTTCAATAGCCAAGCAAAAGTTTTAAGGCTGAAATTAGCTGGACTTTGTGCTCATATACTTTGGCTTTGATTGGGGTTGATTCAAAACTTTATGTAGTAGATCTTGCGTTAGAAGTAAGCAAAATCCATGTGGTTTGGTATGGTGCATCTTTTTTTCCGGAATATTCTTTTTTTGCTGCCTTTTTGGCAAATCTTAACACGTATTCGTGGGTCTAAAATTAAATACTTCACAAATATTAAGTTTCAAGTTGATTTAAGACTAACTATGGCTATTTTGAGATCAAATTTTATGCACTTAAAATAGATGTAGTCTTTTATGTAGTTTCAATTATTGATTGCATATATTAAATTTCTGACATCAAAATCAGGAAAAGTTAAATTTATGACTGCGTGTCAATTAATAATTGAGGCCACAGACATGCACACTCATTTTAGGTGCAGAAAATTGGATCTCCGCTCATCCCTAGTTTGAGAAAACAAATTATGCTTAGCATAAAATTTATAAATAATGTTTCGTTAAGCCCAAAATTTGTAGTCTTTGGTCGGTTTTTTTTTTTTTTTTTTTTGAAATAAACGATATTATTTACATTAAGGGGGCGGGGAAGTGAACTAAAACTCACAATGATCTAGCAATAATGTGGTTCAAATTCGCATTTGGCGAAAATTAAACCTAAGATCTCTCACTTACAAGTGAAAGAGAAATACTACTTGACCGTAGCACTAAGTGACTTTGGTTGTGTTTGATTGTGACATTATCATTATCATCGTCATTCCTCATTGCTGATTGGCCAACTCCATGCAACATAATCACAGCCATTACTAATTCTTTTAATCACAACCATTACTAGTTCTTTTTGTATAAAGAAGGCAAGCTGGTGGCTCTGGTACGATATTTTACTTTTTCAATGAATCATAAAGATTCATAAAGGCAATTCAGCTTCTCTCTGACTACCATCGCGTGATTCATCAATGTTAATAATCGAACGTGCCGTGTGAAATGACTGTATTACTAATTAGAAACTGATTACTAGTCATAAAAATGAAATAAATCACCATAAATTACATCACTATAAGTATTCACACACAAAATCCCATTTTTACCCTTTCCCAACATAACTCCCTCTTTTTCGAGAATCCATAATTTTCACCCAAAAACAAAAGAATCATACTTTCATACTTCACAGTACAAATTTATCCACGACATAAAAGACGAAAGTACGAAACTGCCCCGAAAGTACGCGTAAAAAGGCATTGGCTTAGCGCCAAGAGGACGTGACCCAAAATTTAATAGAAAAACAGAATTAATATTTTAATTTGATATCCGCCAGAAATCCACGTTCGTTAATATCCACCCTCCGCGCGTATAAATGCAAATCCGACGCGGCTGGAGAAACAATACCACTAGCGCCAACTCGCTCTCGACGACCCGGTTACCCACTCGTCCGAGTCCGAACTCGATTTGCGGCGGCGGATTCCGTTCGGGTTCTGGTTTGCTGAGATCCGAGGTAATTCAGTGTTCGTTGGGCGTCGATTTTGATCGGACGTTTTTGGCAATGTGTTCGCAATTTTGGATTGAATTGTTCAAAAAGTTGATTAATTTGATTGCTTCGTTTCCCAATTTTGTGAATTCTTTGCTATTTTGAGCTTTGAATTCGTCGTCGAAGTAATTTTTTCGATTAATTTCATGCGTAACGTCAGATCTGGTGAAGTTTCTGTGATTAATTGCGTTGGTAATGTCAGCCCATAGAGTTTCTATGATTTTTGTTGGAATTTTCCCGATTAAAGTTGCTCAAGCCATACAAAAATCGCGTATTATATTTGGTTAATGGGGAATTATTTAGTTAGAAAGTAGCTTCTTTGGTAGCTGAAGTCTTGAGCTTTTCGGGTTTTCGGATGTCGGTGAACCGGGAATGTGAATTTTTGTGATGATTAATGTGTTTGAGAGGATAAAGAAATGACGTGAATGTTGAACTTATAGTGTATTATTACCTGAGTTGAAGTTGCCTGTAAGATTTTCTGACTGTATTAATATTACCAGGGAAAGCAGAGGGCCTATCAAAATGAAGGCACTTATTCTTGTTGGAGGTTTCGGGACGCGTCTGCGGCCATTGACACTCAGTTTCCCCAAGCCCCTTGTTGAGTTTGCTAACAAACCTATGATACTGCATCAGGTACTATTTCTTTAGCAATTGGGAAATGTTTTCTTTTTTCGTTTGATCGGGTGGATTTCCTTTTGTGGAATTATCAAAAACCTCAAAATATAGTGCTTACATCAAATCCCCACTCTTTGTGTTGTATGTATGCGTGCTTTTGTGATCGTATAAATCATGAATTGATACATTTTTTGTTTTGTTTTTGGCTTTCAGATAGAGGCTCTTAAGGCAATTGGCGTGACCGAAGTGGTTCTGGCTATCAATTACCAACCAGAGGTATGCGAGGCCACCATTTTGTGAAAAGTTTGATTTTATACACGAACAGATTAATGCTACCGAAGGTTTCTTTGAATGCTTATGCTCGTTATCATTTCTGCAGGTGATGATGACTTTCTTGAAGGAGTTTGAGGCAAAGCTTGGCATCAAGATCACATGCTCACAAGAGACTGAGCCCCTTGGCACTGCTGGACCTCTGGCTCTTGCTAGGGACAAACTGATTGATGATTCTGGCGAGCCCTTCTTTGTCCTTAACAGTGATGTTATCAGCGAGTACCCGTTTAAGCAAATGATTGAATTCCACAAAGGCCATGGAGGAGAAGCTTCCATAATGGTGACCAAGGTAACACTAAGTCGTAATTCTACATGATACTTTGCGCTCAGCTTCCTTGGAGCCTTGGAGGCATTTTTGAGACTTTAAGACAAATGTCACTGAAAATAACTTCTTCTTTTCATATAGGTGGATGAGCCGTCAAAATATGGTGTGGTGGTTATGGAAGAGTCTACAGGGAAAGTTCAGAAATTTGTAGAGAAACCAAAGCTGTTTGTTGGTAACAAAATCAATGCTGGAATTTACCTGTTGAACCCCTCCGTTCTTGATAAAATTGAACTCAGACCAACCTCAATTGAGAAAGAAGTATTCCCGAAAATCGCAGCAGAGAATAAGCTCTTTGCAATGGTCCTTCCAGGGTTTTGGATGGACATTGGGCAACCAAGGGATTATATTACCGGCCTGAGACTATACTTGGATTCGTTGAGGAAGAACTCTTCATCCAAGTTGGCCGTAGGCGCCCACATTGTGGGAAACGTTCTGGTGGACAAGACTGCCAAAATTGGCGAGGGGTGCCTGATTGGACCGGATGTTGCAATCGGTCCAGGCTGCATTATCGAGTCAGGAGTCAGGCTCTCTCGCTGCACAGTAATGCGCGGAGTCCGCATCAAGAACCACGCTTGCATTTCCAGCAGTATCATCGGATGGCACTCCACTGTTGGACAATGGGCTCGCGTAGAGAACATGACCATCCTTGGAGAAGACGTGCACGTGAGCGATGAAATTTACAGCAACGGAGGTGTGGTATTACCACACAAAGAAATCAAGTCGAGCATTTTGAAGCCGGAAATTGTAATGTAGGGTCGGCGAGAGGTGGTAAGCTACGTTGTTCGATATGTATTTGTTATTTTTATCCTTCCTATTTCCTTTTTATACAGCGCAAAGGCTCTGCTGCTCCTTCTTTGTGTGTTTTTTTGAAGTTTTGGGGTCGTTGTTGTCCTCTGTGACTTGAATTCCTGTGAATTGTGTATGTTTAGTGTATAAAGGAATAAATTTATGAGTGCCTCTCTGGCTGTGTAACTTGTCAATCAAGCTTGAATTCTTTTTAATTAATAATATATGATTTTTTTTTTTTTTTTTGCGTTAATAAATTAGGTGGTACTTACTTTGCTTCCAGCGTTGGTATCTGTACTTTGATCCGGGGAGATTCCATGATCAAAGTGTCGGCGGCATATATTATGTGAATTATTTCATTGGGGACCCAAAACTTGTTCTGTCAAACTCTTTCGTATGTGGGGTTTAGGATTTAGGATTTGGATCCTGATCCTCGCAGGATCGTGCTGTCATAATTTTTTCCTTTTTTCTTTTTATATATTTTTTACGTAAAACGAAGCTATTTTACTTTTAAAAATATAAAAAACATTTAATGCCTTCCTGCCCTATTACGAATCTCTTAACCGCTGATTAGAGTAGTCTCGTACGAAGCCTTGCCTGGTGTCTTGTCTTTCTTTTGTCGTAGATGATACTAGAAAAGAGGAGAACTAAAGACAATTTCGTGTGCATGGGTCAGCGCTCTATCCTCTGCGGATTCGGATATTCTTTTTTTTTTTCTGGTCCAATCAAATGAGAAAGAGATGTCATGGACCGCTGGTCCTCCATTTCCTCTTACACAAGTAAATCATGAGGAGATGGATTGTCTGCCCTTCTCGTCTCATCCCCTCTTATTTACGTGGTCAAGGTTAAGTCACGTAATATTTTATATTGATTTTTTTTTTTTATAAAAATAATAAAATAAAAGTAATAGGAATATAAAATGTTAACGTGACTTAACCGTGATCACAGAAATAAGAAGAGGATGAAAAGGGTATGAGATAAGGAGGTCAGACAATCCATCTCCGAATCGTGGCCCATCGATTTGGTCCAAAACTGCAATTATTCTATTGAGTAAGACAGAGAGAGGGCCATAAGTGTAAGTTTAGGTCCTTTTTTAGAACCAAATGAAAAGGGAGTTAGGTATTGAAATTATTGTCACACATTTATCTACGACGTGGATGAGCAGCTCACCCATCTTAATATCCCAGATTGTGACAGACAATGAAGCCCTTGATTACGTGTCACTAACTAAAAGAAAATGAACTGATCAGGGGCAAAATGGGAAATTAGAAATAGAAAAAAGACAAAAGGAAAAGCAAGTGTGGTAAAAGAAACCATGTGAAATTCCACCACACTAATCCAATTTTCAACCAAATAAAATAAAGCAAAGCAAAGATAACCAATAATACGACGATATGGTTACACTCGTGAGACCTACTTCCATTACAAAAATTAACACACGATCATTTTCAAGTCATGGACCCCACACCTGAAGACGGAGAAGGACTTTCATGCAACTGAAATATCGTGCAGTATCTCAAGGCTACATGCGCGGTTGACTCGAGATACTGCCCAGTGGCATCCCCTTTGTACCGGATTTCTCTCCATACAGGGACCATAGTTCTAAGATATATTTACAGGGGAAGATTGAAGAATATGTAGAGTTTTGTCAAACTCATACTGCGCCCAACAAACGAAACATGACAATGGACGAAACAGCAAGGAGGAACCATGAGATGAAGGCGAAGGCAACGGCGATTTGGAACCTGCTGCACGGAAGATGCATTGGCCTGCAGTAATTCAAATCTTTTGAGTACAGAACTGTCACCCCTGCTGATGAGCATGCAGCCGCCAATGACAGAGTAGACGTCACCTGCATTTTTCATTTTTGTTAAACATGAATTAATTGATACAGAAATCGCTTAGGTATTTGTACACCGAACCATAAACAGAATCAGAACTCAAAAGTAAAGAATCTGTTTAGTAGTGGTAGTGCAATAGCTACAAGAAACGATTAAAGCACAATGAATCTTTAACAATGGCTCCGTACTTGCTGAATGGAAAATTTGACATTCATGCATCAGACCCCAAGTATTAGGATTTAGGAATTAAAATTATGCCCTCTTAATTTCCAAATATCAAGACATTTCACTGTGAAGGTGATACTTTTTCCAGAAAATGTTAGTAAATATTATGTATTGTAGTAGTTTTAAGTGTAGCGAAGGATCCCCGAAAGCTTTACTCATTTCTAAGTTAATCAGTATCCTGAAGATCACACATCGGAAGTGAAGTTTTCAGCTGACCATGTTTTCCCAAACATTTTCAAGCTACTTAGTTGTCCCCGATGATCCAACATTTGTTCTACTTCTACATGATCAGGATAAGTTTCAGTTTATAGGTGCATAAATTCTCTGAAAACTTCTCCAAATCACTGGTCCAACATCTCCAGTCCATAAAAAATAATGCATAACCCTTAAAATTAAGGATGCCACACATACTTGTTTCTGAAAACCAATGACTAAATAAGTGCAGAAACTTACCCAATCCCCGACAACAAATAGGCTCACTAAAATAGGATTCTGCAAGCTTCTCTTTGACCTCAAAGCATGTAAATCAAGGCAAGCAAGTCCAAAACTCCAAACAACTTGAAGCCCCATCGATGCAATCAAATAACTGCATCCAACAAATGCAGGTAAGAATTTTACAACTATTCAAACATCGGTAAAAGAGAAGCACGTAAACTTCAAACTGTTTATGGGAAAGGACAAAAAGAAGAATCTTATGCATTGCAGGGACAGCAACCAATAAATTAGCAGATTATAAGTCCTAACACAAGTATGCGCCAACGGGCCATATAGTGGATCGTATTCAAATAGGCAAAGGTATGTGACTCTATGCACCTTAGAAGTTAGACTCACAAATAACACTCTCCAAGTTCAATGAACACAATTGATCAAGCAATTGAGTTGGGAAGAATCATATTACTTATCAGAACACATAGAAATTAAGGTATGGCTTTATGAAGAGAAAATCAAGTGAATCACACATGTTAACAGATGAAAGCTAGAAGAAAATGTCCCCGGTTACAATATCTCAAGAAAACCTCTCTAGAAGCGGGAGAATTGAAATCATTTGTTCATAAGGGAAGAAAATCATTCACTTTCCAGAACGATAGGAATGACTTCATTGAATTGTTGTTAAGAGAGAGAGAGAGAGAGAGAGAGAGAGAGGTGTTATTGGGATGACTTTGAAGGAATGCTGCAAACATAATTATAACTTAAATTCGCCATTGTCACCGTAGAAAGATGCCTTATCATGTTCAGGTTTCTGCAAACAAAATAAGTGGAGCAGTGTACGATTTTAGACTCCTATATGGAAGGCATAGGTTCAATAGGAGGAGATTGTCTGGAATCTCTTATCTTATCCTTAAAACTGTACAGATTTAAGCTCAGAGGTCAACAAACGAGGGTACACGAATTAAATAAATGCCAAGATTACCCATAGAAGAACTCAAGAACCAAGCATACATTGGGAATATTTTCGCTCACCATCCTGAAGTGATGGTGATGCTCACCACCCTATTTATCATTGTCAGACGAGTCTAAATTTCAAGATCTGTGTAATGGATAGACATAAATCATAAAATTTAAACTCATCAAACGGTGATAATAAGATGGTGAACATTTCCACTATTTGAGGGTGGACCCTTTATTCATCCGCATTAATTTCTATGTAGTTGGTAAAACTGAGCAAGGAATCCAACCCACACCAGTGCACCACTTTCCTTTCTAACTAAACCCATTTTTTTTTTCCATCAATGGAGAATTCCAGCTTAGTGAAATTTTGCTACAAATTGAACAGAAACCATAAACCAATCCGAAATCGATCAATAAAAACATAAACCATTTCCACATACCCACAAGAGGAGAATAAATTCCATGAAATTTTTAGTTAAAAATGTAAAACAGAAAGAAGGGGGCAAATAATATTTACCAAAATGCAGTGGCATTGAAGAAACCATGAGCAGAGAGCATCACCCCAATAGCAGCAGCAGCAAAACAGCACTGCCCAATTCTCAGTGCCAGCCCACTCACCTTCCCTGGGCTCCCAAACAGCTTCTTCATCCCTTCCCTACCCTTCCCCTCTCTCTCTAGATTTCTCTCTCTCCAAACTCAAAAGGACCCTTTTCTGAGTCTACAAATGAGCCCTAACTTTCCTATTACTCCACCATTAATGCAATAAGAGCTAAAGAACTCAACTTTTGGAGGGGAGGCTTAAAATGTGGGATCTTCAGAGATAAAGCTGAGATTTTTAGCAGAAGAAAAAAAAGAAGTTTGACATGGGTTGGGGGGAATGGAATGCTCTCATCACCTATCTCATGAGTCACAGAGACAGCTTTCTCTCTCTCTCTCTCTCTCTCTCTCTCTCTCTCTCTCTCCACATCAAATATAAAATATAGTTTTGCTGGTTTTCTTTTTGACTTGGGCCCTCAATGTGAAGAAAAAAGAAGAAAAGATTTGTATTTTCAGAGGAGCCCATTAGGTAGATTGCATTTTGTATGAGCCCACACAAAATTTATCTTTTTGTCCCTTTACTTTGGTGGAGAAGAAGGAATAAAATTTGGGACTTTTTTTTATTTTATTTTTTATTTTACTTTTATAATCCAAATAATAAATTAATATAACCCAAAGATTAGGAGGATTACATGTGGATGGAATTCTGTTGGCTGGAAATGAAGAGGTTGTTGCTAATTTTAATCACATATAATATTTAGTAGATTATAGTTTGAAGAATCTAAAGTTTGTCACAGTAGCGTGCTCTCTCTTTTGCACTAAAATTTTATTTCTCTTTTCGTAGTTGATTAGATTGATATCACTCTTTCACTTTGGTCCCTGAGATTTTGAAATCGATAGAAGTGGTCTTTGAGTTTATTCATCATCAATCATTTTGGACCAAAATGACAAAAATACTCACAATTTAACAAACAATGAGCCAAAATGATTTGACAAAAAAAAATGAGGGTATGTTTTTTATTTTATCCTTATTTAATAGAGATTTTTTTCACAAAATGACCAAAATGATGGTGGATTTAAAAGCTCAGGATCAAAATGAAGAGTTATGACAATCTCAGATACCATTATGACTAAAAAGCCATAAATAAATATATTCAAAAGAATATTGTAAATAGATCGACAACTATTTTGTTTTTAGTTTTCAACTTTCGTCAAAGTATTTTATGTAACATTTCATTTTGTTTTGTTCCAACTCTCATTCCTTATCCTACTTTTTCCTTTCTTTCGCCATAAATTTGTATTCTGCTAGAGAAAAGAATTTGTAGGTATACTATAATTTTGTTTTAGGAGTGAAATCTTTAACAGCCATATTTTTTTTTTTTTGTTAAATGCGATTAGTAAACAGTCGACTCTTGGTATGTAAGAAGTTATTTCTCCTAATCACAATCCGACATATATTCAAAAGTAATTAATTTAATCATATAAAAAAACAAGTGGTCATTTACTATAGTAGTGAAAAATGTTGAGTCATTGCATGACGGAGTGAGTTCAAATTTCATCGTTGATTATTCTAATATATAATTTAACAAAATCTATCGTTTGACAAAAAAAAAAATTCAAATATCCCGCAATTTATCTACTAATAGAAGCACCTTGCATGCCAAGTATTTTTCTTTAAAAAAAAGTAATTATTGAATCAAAAACCCTACTCATATGCTGACATGGCCACAAAGCATTGGTCGCTAAAGTCCATACAATAGATGACACCCCACAGAACCAACACCCACCTCAGTATAAAACCTGCCGACTTCAACCCTAAAACCCTAAAACCCTAGAGAGAGAAAACCCTGTTCCTAAAACCCTGGCTAAACCCTCACCTCTCCTCCTCCAAACCAAATGGCTTTCACTTCAATTCTCCGCCGATCGGTCTCCTCCCTGGGCCCACTCGCCAGCCGCCTCGCTCGCGGCCAGCGATCTTACCACGGCGCTGTTGCCGTCGCGGCGAACCACTTCAGTTTCTCCCGCAAGCCCACTCAACCGACCCCTTTCGTTCGCACCCCTCGATACTACTCGAGCCACAGTTCGGACCAGTCTCTGATCAGGGTCATCGAGTCGGAGATCAAGTGCGCTGAAGAGACCGATGATCTCGATAAGGTGAGGTTCTTTTTAGTTAATTTTCTCTTGCTTTGTAGACTGTGAGAAATTTTGGGAAATGGGCAAGAAAATGAGGTTATGGTGGCTCTGTTGTGTTTAGTTTCGTGGATTATGAGAAACCCATCTCAATTAAATTGAATAATTGTGTTTGGGAACTGCTAATTTGAAGTGAATTGCAGAAATTGAAGGATTTCTTGAGTTAGATTTCAGATTTTCCTAATTGAGTTCAACTTTTAAATTAATTTTCCAATAAATCTCAGACTAATGATGGTGTGATTGATCATAATTTTTTCATCTGTGGCTCCATGTTATTTTACTTGGTTTTGATTTGCCTGTTGAGCTGTATATTTTTCGAAAAAATTGTTTCTTGTTAAAGAACTACATTATCATCAAATGCTAGTAATAGATGTTTGTGTGTATGATGTTGGATAACTTATTGTCCATGTTGGAATTTGAAAGAAGAATATGAACAATGGATTATGTGACTGTTTTGCACTTGTGATTCGATTCCCGATAGATGTTTGTGTGCATATGTGTAGTTTTGAATGTTTTATCGTTCTGTTTCTCTTCTCGAGCAGTCGGGAAGTGATTTATTACTTGTACTTGATCTATGTGATTCCTTAATGATAAGGTATCACCATGATTATCGCTGCTCAAGTGCTGGTTTTGTAGGTTGAGGAGGTTCCATCATCCTTCCCTTTTAAAATTGAAGATACTCCCGGAATCCAAACAGTGACGCTGAAAAGAACGTATCAAGGTGAAGACATACAGGTTGAAGTTCACATGCCTGATCTAGTTACTGGTGAGGAGGACGACGATGATGATAAGCAGGATGATGACAACGATGAACACGCCAACAAATCCAGCATCCCGTTGGTCGTAACTGTCTCCAAGACTAATGGACCAGTTCTCGAGTTTAGCGTCACTGCTTACCCTGATGAGTTTCAAATTGACAGCTTGGCAGTGAAAAATCCAGAGGATTCTGAGGATCAAATCGCCTATGAGGGGCCTGACTTCCAGTAAGCATCAATTACTAGTACTTTTGTAGCATTAATCAAAGATTATTGTTCCATAATCATCTGTAATTAACGCAAATGTCTGTTGTATTGCAGCGATTTGGATGAGAACCTTCAGAAGGCATTCCACAAGTACTTGGAGGTGAGAGGGATCAAGCCCAGCACAACCAATTTCTTGCATGAGTACATGCTCAACAAGGACAGCAAAGAATATGCAAATTGGTTGCAGCAACTTAAGAGCTTCGTCGAAGCGTAAAACTTTTACCCAAAGATATTATCTGGTAGAAGAGATCGGGAGCACGGTTTAGCCTGCCCTCTTGAAACTCCAATTGTTTTTAAGTTAACAGATCATATCATTAGTTGTAAGACGATTATTATGTAGTTCATTGAAACTTTGAGGATGTGGTCTTTTGTTGGGAGGCTTTTGTGCAACACTAATTGCTTTTCATATAAAAATTTCACGCTCAGACATCCGGTTCACGTTCTGATCGACGGAATTCAGTTCCGACTGCATTCTTCGTAGTCTCACTTGTACATTTTCTACTGATTTTCTTCTTCAACGACTTAAAATTTGGATTAAAAATATTTGTGACTTGATGGACGAAAAGGCTGCTTTCCATTTTTCAAGCTGCGTGATAACTAGAGAAATATATCGTCGAAAATTACTTCTTTGAAGTGCCGATAACAATTTTAGCATTCAAGACGAGATGAAAGAGAAAGCAAAGAAATGTTTTTATTATTTTTCTAGAAGAAAAAAACAGAGAGATTTTATGAATTTGCTAAGCTGATGTGAGAGGGGATACCAATACATGGTAATTTATTCTTTCTCCCCTTCTCTCTCTCAAAAGTGGGAGATGGGAGATGGGAGATGGACGGTTGCGATTGATGGAAAATTTAGGACTCAATTGGGAGGTCCTTGTGGGTGTAAGTAAGCCCCTTATCACCGTCCACAACTTGTCCATTTCCTCTCAGAATCCTGCACGTCCAATAAAACATCAAAACTCAATATTTTGTTTTACGCAAAGCGTTCCTTCAATGTGCTTTGGTACTTCAAGTGAAAATGTAGTGACATAAACCGAGGTTTCTTACCATCGAGTTGTTAACAGTCCTTCGACTCCTACCGGACCCCGAGCATGAATTCGACTTGTGCTTATCCCGACCTGTAGATCAAGGGAAGAGAAATAAGTACAAGACTCAAAGCCTTGACATATAACTGTCTTTCACAGTCACTGCAAGATCATGTTTTACCTCTGCACCAAGTCCAAATCGAGCCCCATCGCAGAATCTTGGGCTTGCATTGTGGAAAACAGCAGCACTGCCAACATGTATAACAAGCAACGTCACTTGCCAACGTTAAATAATGAACAATTAGGACCATTTTTCTGTTCAACCATTTTAGTCGGCCTAAGTCTCTGTAATTGCCTTTGATTACAGAATATTCTGATTGACATGGAAAGCATAGAGCCTCCGGTGAAAAGATGGGAATCATTCATACCTGTCAACTTTACCTAAAAACGCATCCACAACTTCTTGGTCTTCTGCAATGACGCAATCAGTGTGTGCACTGCAAAACGAGGAAAGAAAAGATAAATGACAGCTTCATACAAGTGATTGACATGTAATCCATCTAAAAAAGGAAATTTTAACGTGCCTTCCATGTTCGTGTATATGACCAATTGCTGCATGCACATCGTCAACAAACTCAACAGTGCAAGCCATTGAACTGTACTCATGGTGGAACGAATGTGCCTCAGGAATCCTGAGCAACGTGCTTGCCCTTGGTCCACCATATAAAGTAACACCTGCAAATGACACCCGAGTTTAATTTCTTTAATCCTTCTGATGGCATGTTTCACTAAAACAATTTTTCTTGGCGTCTCTTTAAAACTGCTTCCCAAGCTCGGGTGGGGAGTAACAGAATATTGTTCTGTTACATGCCCGTGATTGGAAATTTCAGTTATTCTAGTTCTCAACCCGCAAAAGGCAATATGAACAACATCAAGTATCACCAGGAACTCTGATTGAAAAATTTAGTTACTCTCATCCACCTCAATGCCCTTGTTTAAAAGAAAAGAAGTTTTCTTCATGAAAATTGTACCTGCAGTGCGAAGCTCAACAACAAGATCATTAAATGCGGTTGTACTCTTCAAATCATTATGGACTAGAAGTGTTTCCTGAGAATAACACACACAACAACAAACTGTTACAAATGATAAGCGTGCAACTACAAATGTAAGTTCATAACTGCAGTAGAGAGATTATAAGATGCCATCAAAAGATATCATCCAGAAATTGTAAATTACAGATAAATTACCATTGCATTACACGCTGCTGGATAATCTATTTTTGCATCCAAAACAATTCTCTTTGCCATATCCATATTAGCAGACTTATCAATATACACATGGCATATTCCATCTGCATAGAAAACATGCAGTTGTTCTCTTTACTACGGCAGCAGCCACCATCAATTTTTTTCTTTCAAAACAAGAATACAGGAAAAATCAGATTATATATAAATGAAGAATAAAATAAGAATATCTAACCAGCGTGACCGAGAACAGGAATCTTGGTCGAATTCTTGACTTGAGAAACCAGTTTATTGCTGCCTCTTGGGATCACAAGATCAATCACGTCATCATGCTGGAAATTAATTTTTTAGTTAGTCCTAGTTATCATCTGAAATTGCCTGAGGACTTGGTTATCAGTCTATGCTTTACTCACCTTAAGCAAATCCGGAATCTCTTCTCTTGAAGTCACAAGTCCAATTAGTTTTCCACCAACACTCTCTGGGATGGCTTCGGTGATAATCTACATAATTTTTTTTTTATGAAAAATAATTTTAGTATATTGATTCTTTCACTGACAATGAAAAAGGGAATGCAAACATTATTTGTCTATATATTTTGTACAAATCATTAAAGTGAAAGAAAACAGACCTTGTGCAAAATTGCATTTGATCTCTTAGCCTCCTTTCCCCCCTTCAAGAGAAGCCCATTCCCACTTCGGATTGCTAATGAAGCTATCTATTCAAATCATAAAAAAAAATACAAAAACCCTTAAGTGTATGATGAGGAAGAAATGCAAAGTCTTCCCCAGAACATAAAAGTAATGACAGAGACTCAATATGTACTTCGTGAAACATTTAATATAAAGAACCAATAAATTCTCTCTCAAGGTTCTCGTGTAAGGTTCTTAGATGAGATCTGATTTCCAAGCTGTTAGATTAGAGATGGTATTGAGCTGCATCTCTCCTGCGATGCATCTCAGTTGTCCACATTTATTTTACACTTTCCGCACAAGACAAACAAAATTCATATGACATAAGATAACATGCAGTTTGATATTCCAAAGTTTCACTGTTTACCTGTACTAGCGCTTCAGGACGAGACTCAAATACAATCAGGAGAACACCCAGTGGGCTTGATGTTTTCTCCAAGACAAGACCATCTGCAAGCTGGAAGGCAAGTGTAACCAACAGAAGCATCACTTACTCGTCAGCACAACAACAGATTACGGTGCTCCATTTGACAAAAGATAAATGATTTCGGTTGCAGATTCTAGACTATGTAGTACAGATATGTCAATGACCACAAATATCTCTAAGTTAGAAATTGATTGTGGAGTTAATACTTTAATTTATTGTCTCTCTCTATTGTTTTATTGGTTTGTTTTAGATCGTTGTCCACTCTTGAGCCCTGAGCAACGTTGTGTAAGAATATTATAAGCTAGAAATAATGATCCTTATACCGCATTCCCTTACCTCAGTTTTATTCAAAACACGACCAATTGGATCTTCCATGTTTGCAAGCACACGAATAGACTTTGCAAGGCTTGTAATCTACAGTATGAGCACATGACAGAAAAAAAGTTGAAGGGAACACCAGTTTTGAGAAATAAATACAAAAAGTCTAGTGAGCACATTGTACAGAAAGGTAGTGACCAGCAACAATAATAAAAAAACGAATGTAACTAAACATTTATCTAAAATAGCAAAAGAACTTGGATCTCTTGCCTTCCCAGGCTTTAGAGCCAGCCGAGATATCAATGATTTTTCATATCCTGCTTGTTGTGCCTCAGAAACATCAGCTTCATTTTCAATGTTGATCAATTTTACATTTGCTTCAAGGGCATCAGCTACATCCAGAAGAATTTTTTTCCTGTCTTCTGAAGTCATGGCCTGTAGAGAAAGTGTCACCAAGTTACTTGTTCTGCTGAACTTAGAGAATATCCATTGCTAAACAATTATGTGAATAAAGAGGGCCAACGACTGGAACAGTATTTATAAGCAGCAGTACACATATTTAAACTTTGTAACCGAAGCAAACAAAGCTACCTGAAGCCTTCTGGAACTTTCCCTGGCTGCAACTGCCATCCCTCTTGCATCAATTTCTTTAACTGGTGCCCATAAATGAGCATCTTGGTGAAAGAGGGTACCAATACGTTGCCCTTGAAGGACTTTCGAGATGTTTCCAGCAGCAAACCCACTTAACAAATAAAGAGATTAGTACACGGTCAGGGGCAACATACTGGATTCAGATTGCAACGACCATTAAAAACAAAAACAAAAACTACAAGTCCAATTTGATTTAATTTGAAATTTGGAGTATTTGGGACTCTTAACTTCTAAGAAAGATGTGGTTTCAAAAACCCTCTCTAATCTCATTATCATAAAGTTAAAATAACTTTTAAACTAGAACGGAATTTTTAAAATATAACATAAAATTATATAGTTAAACTGACGCAACAGAATAACATAGTTTAGCACTCCTGACACAACCAAGTATTAATTTAAAACACACCTTGTGATAACAACAGGGATGCCAGCATAAGCTGCATTTACAGCAGCTTTTACTTTAGCAGTCATACCCCCTCTTCCCACTCTAGATTTGTCTCCGAAAGTAATTTCAGTCTGATGCTTCTCCTTTACGTATGTATGGATAAGCTTCGAACGGGGGTCACTTGGAGGCCCGCTGTATAGACCATCAACGTCACTCAAAAGAATAAGAAGATCGGCCTTTAGCTCCAAAGCCAGTAGAGCTGCCAAACTGTCATTATCCCAAAATATACCAGAAGAATCCTGCAATGAGTGGAACACATACCACGTAAAAATATTTGAGTTCCTTGGTGTTTCAAAAAGGAAAATAAGTATGAGATAGTGTATGTAACATATTGTGTTCATAAGTAGTCCCAATATTTCTTTTCTTTCTTCATAATCCATAGTGGCAAGGCTAAGATTGTGACAGTCCTGCCCATAGAATACCATTACCACAACAAAGTGATATCACACACCAATCATAGAAGAGTATTATACCTCATATGGAGCTTTCCTCGTACTGACTGCGTCGTTTTCATTAAATATAGGAATAACCTTCAGAGATAACAACGATTTCATAGTTTCACCTAGTTGCTTTCTAAAATCTCTATCCCTAAAATCGCTATCTGTTACAAGAAGCTGAGCTGACGACACGTCCAACTGCAAGGGAGAACAAATGAGGGTTAGGAAAAAGTAAAAGAAAAACTGAATTGAATAGGGAAATAATTAGAAAACTCATATATCTTAAGATCCAGCATTGCTTGTAAGAACTTAAATAACCAAACGTCAAGTCCAAATCAAGGGTTCGATACAGCTTGAGAACAGATTTAAGAGAGGATCTTTGCATTCACCTGACTAAACAACGTATCGTAGAGAGCCATCAGACAGTTCTGTCCAACAGCTGCACACGCCTTCCCGTCAAGTTCAACTTGTGGTTTCTGGAGATCAGCAAAGCTGCAGCAATTCAATAACTATCAATTAGAATCGAAATTTATTCGGACATAAGAGCCTCTAAAGAACATATCTTTAAAGTTATCCAAACAAATGGCAGCAATGTCAGTAGTTAAGAACACGATACGAACCTGCTGTTAACTAATTTCCGGTATCTGAGCCGCTGACGGCCGAGGCCCACAGCACCAGATGACACCAATATAATCTCAAATCCTTGAGAGTTCAACTCCTTAAGCTGCATTTGGTATCAATTTAACAATTTCCAACCCGAAAAACGCCCAATCGCATAAGCAATCAATAAAATGGTAAACAAAAGAGTAAAAAAGGTAAATCAAAGTGCACTGCTGCTCGATTATCATACCTGCTCACAAAGCGCGCCTAATCTTCCAAGAGCAATTCTTCCATCGTTTCGAGTCACAACGGCAGTCCCAACCTTCATTAGTCCAACCAAAACATCAATAAAACATTAATCTCATTGCTAATCACAATACTAAAACTGTGAGATATCAAATTTTCTGCTCCAAATGTTTAAAATTTCAATAAATATCTACCGAAAAGACTTCAAATTTGCCAAAAACAAGCTCATTTGAAGCTCCATTTTAGTTGAAATGGAAATAAAATTACCAATTTTTCGAAAAAGACGAAAAAAATTAATTCAGAAATGGAGGAGTTTAGAGAGAGAGATTAATGCGGGAAAATATGTACCTTGATAACGAGGCGCTTAACGTCTTTGAGGAAACCTCGAGAGCTATCCACTTCCTCCATTTCTGACTCGTGGAGGTCGGCGGCGGCGAGTCTAAACTCAGTCCTGAGAACGAGGCGACTCGGAAGCGCGCTGTTCCCCCCTTTTTTTCGGTTATCTGAAAGAGTTGTTTTGGGACGCAGACGTTGCTGGGAGGATATTTATAGTGAGCAGGTAGAGTTGGAGAGGAAGTCAAATAGTCAACCCTCAGCCCCTATCAGCTTTCGCTGCGGCCAATGAGACGACGTCGTGGGATGGAGGAAGAGGGGTAGTATGGGAAGTTCGACTAGAAAAGAGAGACGTGTCGGTTTATGAGTGGTGAGGTGCAGGGTCTAGGGTTTGTGAGCGTCAAATAATTAGGCGGCGTACGGACGCATGTAGAGGCGGGCAGGAGGCGTGGACAAGACGACAAAAGATGACGAGTACGCCAAAGATGGCACTGTGATTAGATCCACATTTCGTGCGGTTCTCGGTGTTGCAGAAATTTTTAGTTGTGACGGGAACAAGGATAGTACATTACGTGTTTTTATGTAAGTGGTGAAATTTTTTAATTTTTAAGTTATTAATCTTTTGACACACATATTCCACTATTTATATGAAGACACGTGGTGTACCATCTTGTGTGACGGTCACACTAAAAAATCTTCTCTCGTGTTGCAGGCAAAAGTGTACTACTAAAGGTAATTAATATTGTTCTATTTCAAATCATACCGGTTAGTATTACGGTGGAATAATATTTCTCTTTATTTGTAAAAACTTTCAAGTTTGATATGTTCTAGATTATTTTATATGGAATAAGTTTACTATTATGTGTTATTTTATTTCAATAATTGCCGCGTGGAGTAGGATTGTTTCTGAGATTTCGAGAATCTTGCAGAAATTATAAATGAGACTCTTTTGCTTTGATACACTAAATAGGTCTTTATACTTAATCTCTCATAAAGTTTATTTTCTTTTAAATCAAACACTACTATTAGATTACAGATGACGCTTTATCGCAGTAGCAAAAATCAATCATGTTTATGCATTTTGACGTCGAATGATCCCCATTGAAGCTCATTTTTCCTAATAATTAACTATTTAACCCTCTAGCGATGAAAAATATCAAAATGATTAAGATAGACCTTATCATGTGGCTAGTCAGACTGTCCTACTAAAGTTTCTCTCCTATAAAGTGCTCACTAAATCATACTAAATAGTAAAAATTGAATTCATAATCATTTTAAACTTATTCTTCTGACAGATACATAACAAAATAAAAATTAACCGTTCTAAAAGCATTCTCAAATTCACATCTAAAACATCCATCACCCACAAAACACTTCCCTTCTTTTACTCACCAAAACAAAGTCATGAAAAGTGGGTTCTCTCATTGACACTTGAGAAAAGTTGTCTCCACCAAAATCAAAACAAATACTGAGTTCGTGTTCTCAACGAAACTAACACCAACCATATGTGTAAGTAACTGTGTACCAACCAAACCAATCTTTCCAAACACGGCCGAGTTCCCACGTCCAACCTCCACCTGTGTTCCCGTCCAAAACTACTTTACGCGATCGATTCGACTGCAAAGCATTTTTTATTTTGTTAACGAGTGAGGATTCTCTTTGTGAAGATTCCGAGAATCCTAAAATCACATTCATTCATCGTACATCGTGTGATCAGAAATCACTGTAATTTTTTTTATTTAATATTGAATATAAACAGTACCTGACGAAAACTGACTGCACGAGGCACGATAAACGGATGTAATTGAAGAATATCCGGGATCCTGACAAAGAGAATCCGGTGAGGATCCTCTCTCAAATCCAAACAAACATTTAACAGTTTAAAAAGGGGTTTAATATCTTTGCAGTGCAGAGTCGACAGGGAAGGGAAACAGCTGTTGGAGCTGCATTTGTTGCGAACCTGTCTGCTTCGATTCAACAAAGGTTGCTCAGTCCGCATGAGTTTTGTTTATGTGTCGTGTAATTAGCCGTAAAAGTCATGCGTTAGATGGTGGCACGTCTCAAAGATTCAACGACAGCAAAGTTTACCAACCATTTAACGAACTGTATTGTGGGTTCATGATCGTCTGGCTGTGTGGCAATGTCGATGTGTTTGTGTATGTGTGACGTATATTCTTCAGGTTTTCTCGAAATAAAAATAAGTGCTTGAGGGAAATGATTTCCGTATTTCATCTCTTTCTGATGCACTCCCTTTTTTTTCTTTCACCTTTGGATTTAATAAATCAAAGAAAAATCAAGAAATCTAAACAAAAGGAAAGGGTTAAAGGAGAAAACGAGTGTGTAAATCATTTTCCAGAGTTACTGTGTATGATAGTACTATTCATACATCAATTTTTACCTTCTACGCATCCTTGTTAATTTTTGATCATCGATAATCTTCAATTCATTCGATCTGACGTCCAAAAATTTAGAGCACGGCAGGGCTTACTTTGTGAGGAGCCCAAAAAACAACGAAAAATTGGTTGAAATGATAAATTTACAAATCTTACTGTTTAAATGATTACCTTTCAATCGATATATCATGATAAATGATTCAATATCTCGTCCATGTTAATCAATGTATCGTCATTATTTAACTTAGGTCAATTCAGTAATTAAGATTTGTATATTAATCATTTCAACCAATTTCCCATAATAACCTCTCTGAAGACATCTATTTACAAACTCAGGTTTGAAGGGGACAATTATAAGAACAAGGAAAAAGCGTGAAATACAAATACCGATTTATGATCTACTTAAGCCAATACAAAAGCAGATAATACAAGCTTAGTCCTACTCATCAGGGCCAAAGTTCTCTCTTCCTAAACAATTTAATCCACGCCACGGCATTCGCTCTTCACTCGACTCCAATACAACCAAGTGAGTAATTTGCGGAATATGAACACACAGGAAAACCACTACTCTAGAGAAGTACTACTCCGGCCAACGTCAAAAATAAATACCCCAAATCAAGTAAACACAGTTGGTTGAGGTTCATAATTTGGAGACTGACCGCACTTAGTAACGCTCATGGAAAGAAGTAGACCTTAAAGAAGATTGCCAGAGCCAGTTGCAAGAGAAATGCAGCGATCACCACTACTGAAAGTTCATTCCCCTCCGTATTGGACCTGAGATTAAAGGCAACAAAGCAAGCAGAGTACCCGCCAACGAGAAGTATAATGATCCACCGAAGAGCCTCAACTGGGATAAGCAACAGAAACTGAAAATGTTCCAGTGAAATAGTATCAGATGACGGAATAATAGATTGTATGATATTAATTAGTATCAGATGATGGAATAATAAATTGTATGATATTAGCCAATAACGTTCCAGCTAAAACACAGTGTTCTGCTTGAAAATCAATACACATGCCTGGCAGGAAGAAATTCCCCAGCCGAACATCATTTCCCAAAATGTCAATTAATCAGCGCTCAGTATCCCCAAGAACCAGGAAGTTGAAACGTTTTAAGCCTAAACAGATCAATTTGAGCTTAAAAGAACTTTGGACTAGTCCAGTTCAGCACAAATATTTGAATATTATCGAGAGAGTATTTGCAACTCATCCCAAGGAAGATTACTTATTTCTGCTTTTGGCCTTTCAATGATTATCAATATTCCAACGGAGAGTAAAAAACGGGGGGAAAAAAGCAATACACAAAAACTAACAAAAGGCAGGGGAGGCAGGTACTTACAGAGGCTGCAATGAAAATGAATAGAGAGTATCCCCACATACACCAAAACCGAACTAGGCTGGCATTTGAGGTCCCCAGATACTGTATCAAGAAATAGAATGCCAATGGCACCACAATTGCATAACCGTAGACTGAAAAGGCTGCCAAATTCATATAACTGACATTAAAATCCCAAGCAGTACTGCTATCAGTGCGCTTGTCCATGAGGTAGGTGGCACAGTTTCCAAGTGCAGCAAGCACAAACACTAACGTAGTGGAAATCCAGACTAGCCCATATCTACACATTACAGAAACTCACACGAAGAAAGCAAAATGTTAGATGTTCACGTTCACTCATTTCTGTGCCAATAGAAAAACATATTGCCTTGAGATTAGCCTTTGCACAATTTCCTTGCTGTGATTACATAACTTTTTCTGATGAGACAATGCAAACTTCAAACTCAAAATCCAAGCTTGTGATGTTACAGAAGAGGACGTTGTGTATGTATTTCTCAATTTGTACAAGACACAATCTGACATAATTTTACCAGATTTTAAAACTGAATAAAGCATAAGAGTGACAGCGAACTCCATTCAAAAGCCTACATGAGAATATCAAACTCTTCAAAGAAACTGAGGCTCATGGTTCTTTCTTTTTTAATATAGAAATGAAAAAACATGTACAAGAAACAAAAGATAAAGAAATATGGGAAGTAAAGACCAGAAACTCACAGATCAGGGTTGGCATCAATTTTGCTGAAAAAATCTCCAGTATGGGGATACAAAGAACTAAGCATTCTGTTTAAGACGACGTCTGTATCCACATTGAAATATTGTGTGTATGATGCGATATTAAATACTCCCCTCCAGTTGTTGGCCGGTTGTTGCTCAAATGTTTCTGCGTGGATAGACAGAAGAAGAGATCGTTAGATAATAGATACAAAGTAAATAAGTAGCCGGCATTGCAATTTGCAAATGAAATCTATAAAGAGAATTTACAGAGTTAAGAGAAACAAAAATGGCAGATTAAATAAACATAGAAAGAGAAGAACATATCTTGGGGAAGATAACATGCCAGAACTGTTTGAACTAGTCATAAGAAAGCATAATAACTTTGATCATGTACATAAAAACTCATGTGCTGTGTCACAAAGACACAAACATTAACATCAATCTGCAATGAAAAACTCAACTAGGGGTGGAAGGAGGTTCAAATCCTCCTGCACTCCCCACAAACGGGTGCAGTTTAGGAAGTAGAAAATAACTCCAGATTTTGTACCGCTGAAAATTAACTAGGTTTCATGCTTTTATAGCACTCAAATTGACACTCTAGTCTATTCTAGTCTGTTACACATTTGTTCTAGCGTCCCTAAAAATCAACCAAAATACAAAATTCACCAGAAAATAAATGACGATGATTGGTTGACTAAGTTTTTCTGTTTTCTTAAAAACTAAATCTACATATAAAGCACTTGAATGTAAATTGCCATTTGAATGCCATACCACTTGTACTTCCAACAGTTTGATAACCGCCCCCTTTCTCTCCTCGATTATTATTTGGGGGGAAGATTTGCAAATTCGCTTCAGGTGCTGCACGAGTTAAGAGAAAATTCTTTAAAGCAGGAAGTAAATAATGATTCTGGTGAACCTTTACTTTGAAGAAGAAAATAGAAAATAATTTAAAACACAGCGAGCAAGTATAATACCTTCATAACTTGTGGTACCCTTTTCTTTATCTTCAGTAACAGCCTATCAAACCCAAAAGGCAAAAAAAAGAAGGTAATGCAAAGATATGTGATTTATTCAACATTTCGAGGGAAAACAACTACTACTTAAAGAAACTTAGTATAAGCACATATCTAGCAAGTTTGTAGAATGTGGATAGTTAAATAAGCTGGTTCAAAAGGACATGATCCCGAAACGCTTCGAGGGATTCGGCGCAGAAATAGTTCCACAGAAAAAAGCTTACCAAACAAATTTCAGCTTCTTTCACAATTGTAAGAAACTAGCTTTATGGGATCATATCCTAATTTCCTAAAATAATTCATGATAATTATAATTAAAAATCGCAACTACTTTGGAAATTTGTTATATTTAAAAATGGAAATGCATCAAGAAATTATAACTAATTGTAAGAAATTCCTCAAATTCTAAGCTACATATTGGCAGCTCAGAAAAGGGGCAAAAATTTAATCAAAAATATGTCGAAACCACTGATTTTGCAGACCTCCAAAATTTTCTTTTCCTTCACTTCTCATTTTCTCGGGAAACAAACAGACTCCAAGATCACTTATCTTACAAAGTACACTCATGCAAAGCGAATCTAGATACACCCAATCAGCCATGTACAACCCTACAAGTCCGATTCGACGATTCGCGAATTGGGGAAAAAATTACACAAAAATCAAAAGTAAAATCGATCAGAGAACTTACAGGGACGGAGCCGAGCAAGTGGCTGGTGGGGAGGCCAGCGTAGGACTCGTCCATTTGAGACGGGAACCAAAACGCTGCGTTTTGAGGGTCAGAGAGTCGCTGGGCTTGAGATTCCGAGTTCGAGGGATTCGAGTCTGGGAGCTGAAACTGAGTCGGAGAGACGAGTCCCAGATAAGACGTTGCTTTTCGTAATTTGGAAGGAACACACAGTACAAGCCGACTAGCCGGTATTAGCTTTCCTTCACGCGTTTCTGTGCGCGCGTTTGCTTTGCTTTCCACCTGTTGCACGTGACTGGATCGTCGAGACCACGTGAGCTGCTTTGCGGATGGGCTTGTGTTTGATTGGGCCAAGTTTAGGCCCATATATGAGGAATTGAAAAAAATAATTATAAAATAAATTTTTAAAAAGTGTGTCTGAGCCCGGGTTCGAACCGGGGACCTCTAGTGTGTGAGACTAGCGTGATAACCGACTACACCACCCAGACAGATGCCTATTGGTCATCAAAATAATTTATATGTATTCATGGAAGTCATGCATCAAAATCTTAAACCCTTTTGTTGCCTTACTTGGATTCAACTTTTTATACTAGAAAACAATTTTTGAATCACAAACTAATAATTCTTGTTTGGTAGCTGATTTTAAAAACTGATCTCAAGAATAACAAAAGAAAAATTGCCTATAGCTCATTAGCTTGGAACACACAAAAAGTTAGGTTTTGAAGTTTTTAAGGGGCTGTTTGGTATCATAAACTTGATTGGTTTGTTATTTAATTTTTTTAAATATTACGATTTAAACTACACAAAGAGATCTAAAAATAGGAGGTTGCAGGAGAGAGAGAAAGATGGGAGAGAAGGAAAAAAAAGTAAGAGATGATTGAAGGAAAGAGAAAGAAGAGAGAGATAAAGGAGTGAGAGAAAGAACCGAGAGAATGAAGAGAACAAATTGGAGAAGAGACGAAAAATGTCAAAAAAAAAAAAAAAAGAGGAGAGAGAAAGAAGAAAAGAGAGATAGATTTGGACTGGAAGGGGAGGAGAGGGAGAAAAAAAAAGGAGTGGGTTTAAGTTTAAAAACTCTAAAAACTCATTTTGTATGTTTTTAGAGAATAGACTATATTTTTGAATTAGTCTTGAGCTCAGTTTTTGAAAATAGTCCAACCAAACAAATTTTTAAGGCCTAAAACTTGAAAATTGTTTTTGAGTTTAAAAAGTTGGATCCAAGTTGAGTACCAAACATACCGTAAGCTTTTGAGAACGCAGTTTCTAAAACAAACTCACTAGTTTGATCCCCACTATGCCTCTCTCTCAACCTCTCGGCTCTCTCTTCGCCGTGAGAGAGGGGGGGGGTTCAACTCCTGCACTAGCGCTACTCCGTTGTTGTGACGTATCGAGTCGATGTGATAGCCGGGGGGGGGGGGGGTTCAACTCCTGCACTAGCGCTACTCCGTTGTTGTGACGTATCGAGTCGATGTGATAGCCGAGAGGTGCTGGGCTCTGTTAGATATGGTGATGAAGTAAAGAATCTGATTGACTAAATGTGGATTAGAGCTTAGAGGAATTGGGGAGATCGATGGAAGGGGAAGGGGTTTTAGGTTTCGCATCCCAGTCTATTGCAATTTGAGATCGATATGGATGTCTATGATTCTTTTTAATTTCAATTTTGTAGTTGTCAAGGTTTAAAATCATTTCATACCAAACAAGTTTTTGAATCTTTTAAAAAATTGTTCTCGAGACATGCTTTTAGGAAATAGTTTTAGAAATGATGAAAAATTTCAGTAGGATACCAAACGAGTCCTTAATCATCTACACTCTTGTTAATTAGTTTTAGAGTTAAGTATATATTATTCCCTTCATGTTTGATGAAAGTTGTAATTTTCTCTTTTTGCACTATAAACTATTGAAAATATATCAATTATGCTTTTGATTCAGATTGATTGTTTAATCCATCGTTATGACATAATGAGCATGAGATCCTTATATGAGCTAATATATAAGCCACATTTGTATGGTTGTACCGCATTGACATAGTGAGCATGGGATCCTTATGGAAGAGTCGATGTTCCAAGAGACAAAATGTACAAATTGATACAATTTTAAAATCTCAAAGCGTAATTTGAGAAAATTAAACCTGATAGTCTATTTTAAAACCAATCTCAAATTAGGTACAAAATATAGTTGACCCTTAATTTTTCACCAGTACTGAGCAGTTGTGGTCGAAAAGGGCCCTTAATTTTTATTTATATTATTCAGAATGAAATTATATTATTTACAGATATTTATGATCTCGTTAGGATTTCACATCATGATTTTATGGTGGTTTTTACGTGGTGTTTTTTGATTGGACACATTGCTCCCATGCCTACGCAATGTCGCAATACAAAAAGAGTCGTTAACGAAAAAGTACGAAATGACGACGTTGATTCGAAACACTCATATTCACAAATCAGTTGTGAGACTTAGTCTACTATTTTGCTATTTTAGTATAAATAATATCGTTTAATAAAAATAAAAATAAAACCTTTTTATTTAAGTTACATGCTTACATCTTATATAATACTAGCAATTTTTGTTCATTAACAGATCTAATGACTTCAGAAACCACAACGCCACCAAATAAGAATTGTTTATGCATAAGCGCAAGACATGCCACTCGTAAAAGTTGATGTTGTGAGCGGTTCACATTAGAGATAAAAGTTTAAGTTAAAAAATAGGCACGTTAATCAATACTTGCAGCCACGACACGAAGTTCCTTACTTTAATTGGATCTCACTGGTGCCACCTCAAAGGTAGGTAGGCGACGAATGTGTGACGTTTCGAGTTATTGTTCATGGTGATAATTCAATCATTAACTTTTATGTTATTTAATTTATAAAATTTAACTTACAAATTTAGTTTCTCAGACATTATTTGACGTATCTCTCAATTAACAATTAACATTGACAATTACATTCTTATAAAATCACTGATCTAGTCTTTTATATTGGATCCGGATCTCCTCCTGATCTTAAAAAATTGAGCCTGTTGAGCGGGCAATCATGACCGTTGAAATTTAATCCAAATGTTACAATTATTATAACTTTTAGATGATCTCCTTGTTTATAACCGTTAGATTAAATTTCAACGGTTACGATTGCCTGCTTAGTTTTTAAAAGTCAAGAGGGGATCCAGTTCTTTTTATATTAGCCCAGTGATTATCTCAACATTGTATTAATCATCCACTCATTGTCCGAAATAATAAACAAATGGACCACGCCTTGCTTCCCGGTGCGACGCAACCTTGCCACCACTTTACAGTTTAAACCATTTCGTCGCCCTTTAACAATTGACATCTCCTCCTCCTCTTCGTCTTCAACCTCACGCATTACCAGTGAGAGAGAGTGAAGTTTCACAGTCTAAGGGCCCCCATTTGGCCGTTTCAAAAATGTCCACCGCCTCCATATTCCGGCTCCTCCTCCTCCACTTCTCTCTCTCCACCGTCCTCGCCGCCCATTCCCAACCCCTCGCTCCCCCCTACCTCTCACCCAACACAATTCACCCAAATTACCAAAACATGTTCAATTCCTTCAAAATCTTCATCTACAACTCAAACAGCACCTTCCCCTTCACATCCCCATCCCAATCGCTCTTCTACACGCGCCTCCAGGACAGCCACTTCCCCACCGAAAACCCCGAAAAAGCCCATCTCTTCTTCGTCCCTTTCGCCTCCGACCTCCCCCCGCGCTCCGTCGCGCGCCTCATCAGATCGCTCCGCACCGAGCTTCCCTACTGGAACCGCACCCTAGGCGCCGACCATTTCTACCTCTCATGCACCGGCATCGGGTACGAATCGGACCGGAATCTCGTCGAGTTGAAGAAAAACTCGGTCCAGATCTCGTGCTTCCCGACGCCGGCCGGGAAGTTCATACCTCACAAGGACATTTCGCTTCCGCCGGTCCCGAGCACTCCCGCGCCGACGACCAACACCGCGAGTTTCTTGGGCTACGCCAAGTTCGATTGGGTCAAAGAGTCAACGTTGGTCAAGGAACTGAGCAGAGACCCCGATTTTCTGATCGAATCCAAGCCGTCGGATCTGAATACTTTCGCGGACAGACTCGGCGGGAGCAAATTCTGTCTGTTCGAGTACGGAGGAGGCGACGTGTCGGGGATCGGGGAGGCGCTGCGTTTCGGGTGCGTGCCGGTGGTGATTACCGACCGTCCGATCCACGACCTGCCGTTCTCGGACGTGCTGAGGTGGCAGGAGATCGCGTTGTTCGTGGGACGTCGTGGCGGGGTAGTGAGGGACCTGAAGCGCGTGTTGGGTCGCGCGTGTTGGGAGCGGCACGAAAAGATGAGACAATTAGGTGTGGCTGCAAGTCGGCACTTTATGTGGAACGAGACTCCGGAGCCGTTCGATTCGTTTTATACGTTGATGTATCAGCTGTGGCTGAGACGGCACACCGTCAGATACGTCAGAAGAGAATCACCGTTTGTCGTTTGATATGGTTGTACGGTCTTACCTTGGGCCTAAAGCTGGTAATTGGGTTTAATATTGTATTTGGATTTGCCATGGATTTGGTACAAATGGAATTTGGGGTCTGGATCGGTTTTTACGCTAAAATTGCGGCCTAATCAAGATATTATATGTTTTCCAAAATCAAGATATTATATTATTTGGTTCGGTTTAGTTTGGTTTAATTTATTTTTTCATCACAATCATATTTTCTTTTGTTAGCTCGGATGATTTGAATTTTTTTTTTTTTTTTGTAAGAAACGATATTATTTACACTAAAATGATAAAGTGTGGAGTAAGCCTTACACTTGGCTAGCAATAGTACAGTTTAATTCGTCTTTAGCGAGAATCGAACCTAAGATTTTATTTTTTTGTCACAATCATATATATATATATATATTTTTTAACTTGGACGATTTTCACTGAAAAACACTTGGACGATTTTTTTTTTTTTTAAACAAATAATATTATTTACACTAAAAGGGTGGACTAAGTCTCACAATGGGCTAGCAATAATGTAGTTCAATTCGTCTTTGGCGAGAATCGAACATGAGACTTCTCGCTCCTAACTTTACAACTAAAGAAAAATACCACTAGACCGTAGGACTAAATGATACTCGGACGGTTTGATTTTGGTTTAGGACTCGAAACTAACTTAGGACGTTTGGCGTGGCCTCCTGCATGGGTGTCCAAGTTCCCAGGAGCGGAGTCCCTAGCCCGAGTCACGGGCGGTTAGGTCTTTAACTAACTATGACATGCTGGGCAGAGGGCATTTGCGCACAGCAGAAAATTGTTTGGTTTGTTCGTTTGCTAATCCGTCACGTCACGATGTCTTTGTTTCTTATTTTTTCAGCCTTTCAACCCCAATCCCTTAATCTTTTAGCGCTTAAATACTCACCATCTATACATATTACTCTCCGTTCGATTCAGATCTAAACCAACCACTCCGCTCGCCATGGTGGAAGCAGGTAAATACGAAATTATACGACCACCTCCTCCTCCTCCTCTTCCTCCTCGTCCTATCTATTCATTCGTTGTTTTGCATGCAGGCGGCAATGGCTCCTCGGCGCCGCCTCCGGCAACTCCCTACGAGAAGGCATTGGCCGCTCTATCCTCCTTGATCACCAAACGCAGTCGTGCCGATAAGAGCAACAATGGCGACCGCTTCGACCTCCTCTTCGACTATCTCAAAGTAAATTTTCTTTCGCTTCTGAAAAATACAGAGCTTTGTTCACTGGTTAAGCGACGTCGACGTCGACGTATTTGAGCTCATGTGTTTGCAAATTCAAGTAATTAATGGCGTTTGGGTAATAACATGCAGATTCTGGAGTTAGAGGAGCCAATTGCACAGATGAAGATTATTCACGTTGCTGGCACCAAAGGCAAGGTATACACAATTTTAGTAATGTTCACACACCTCTTGTGACTTGCGAGTGCGGAAAAAATTGTAAAATATTCGGTTTAGAGTGTAGATGGTTAAAAGACAAGCGTTAAAATCGCTACCTTTATTGTGAATATATTTGAAGTTACAAACTTTTTTATAGTAGTGTGACTCTATATATACTGGCTTTAGTTACTTGTTTATGTATGATGTGGGACTGATTGCTGTTTTCTTGTTTTGGGGGACTGGAAAGGGATCCACCTGCACCTTCACAGAGTCAATATTACGCCATTGCGGCTTTCGCACTGGACTTTTCACGTCTCCTCATCTCATTGATGTTCGAGAAAGATTTCGGTTGGATGGGTGAGTTTAGGGTAAGCGTAGGCCTAGTTGTTTTCATATAACTGCCATGTTACCAAGTAAGTTTTGTAAGTTTTTATGCGATGTGTTTGCCTTCAAAAAGTTAAATTTTCTTGTTTTGGTTGAATGCTACAGTGTGGACATCAGGTGAAGAGAAATTTTTAGCGTATTTCTGGTGGTGTTTCGAGAGACTTGAGGTAATCCGTGCTTGGTTTTCTTTCATCTTTGCTGGGCGTCTTTCTAATCTTTCGATGCCTGTGTTTGTAATTGTGAATTAGCACCTTTTTCGTTCTGCAATGTATTGATCAATGTAAAACTTTGTATTTCAAATGCAGGAAAAAGCTACCGACAATATACCAATGCCTACCTACTTTCGCTTCCTTGCCTTGCTTGCCTTCAAAATATTTGCAGCAGAACAGGTTTGATGCATATCTTCTGAGTTGCTTCATGTAACATCCTTCCTCTCCAGAATTGTTGTTGATATCGATGTTGAATCAGAAATGTTGCTTCTATTTTAATCTTCTACGCAGGTAGATGCCGCTATCTTGGAGGTTGGGTTAGGCGGTAGGTTTGATGCAACAAATGTGGTATGTGAAATGGTAATTTGAGTACGAAATTCATTAATTCGCTTGGTTTGAAAGTAATCAAGTAACGATGCATTAACGTTTCAGGTTCAGGCACCTGTTGTCTGTGGTATATCTTCCCTTGGATATGACCACATGGAGATTCTTGGTTAGTGTGTTCTCAAATCTATGTATTTACATGTGAGTAATTGAACATTTAATTGAAAGTGCAAATATAAAGAACATATGCAACTGTTTTCTGTATTTGCAATGCGATACAATCACTATCTGGCATGTTCTGGTGTTGAACTGTCATTTTGGGCCATTGATCAAGTGGATTATTGTTTGAATGTGTGGTCCAGATTGTCTAGCAACACAATATACAAAGATTAATACACATTACCATAGATGTCTAATACGCATAATCAATTTTGTTTTCTTTGTTGAATACTATATATAGGAAATACTCTGGGAGCAATTGCAGGGGAGAAGGCTGGAATCTTCAAGGTTTTCGCTAAAATTACATATTTTAAATGCATATGATGACTGGTATTATGTCCAACAGAACTTACACTCACTCCCGTTACTGTGCCCTTTTTTGGCTTTCATTCAGTCTAGGGTGCCTGCCTTTACTGTGCCTCAACCTGACGAAGCAATGCGTGTACTGGAAGAGAAGGCTTCTCGGTTGCATGTAGGTTGCATGAAATTACCCTTCATTGATTTTGTTTCCCTCAGAATTGAAAATGCACGATACAGGATGAAAGAAATTTGACGTCTATTCTGTAATATACAAGCGGTCATCTAATAAGTAGATGAACTCGTAACAAACAGATAATTAAATCAAAGTTTTGAGGTAGGTGCTGTTCTGTGCACTTTTTTGTTTTAAGAACCCCTTTAAGTACTGACATACTCTTAAATCTTCACTGGCATCCTTTGCTGCTTAAGTCTCAACTTGCATTCTTCTGCAATCCTAGGATACTTTTGTTTCATCGGAAGTCCTAGGATTCTAAATTTAGGTTCATTAAGGACTAGAAAATTGTTAAGTCATAACAACCATGTTGAAATATGCTGGTTTCAGGTACCCCTTCAACTGGTACGACCGTTGGATCCTAATATGCTGAATGGCTTAAAACTTGGGCTAGAAGGCGAGCACCAGTATGTTAATGCTGGTCTTGCTATTGCACTGTCCTCTACATGGCTCCAGAGGACCGGTCACCTTGAATACCTCGAACATACTGTAAGTTCTATGAGCGATTAGTTCTCCGTTTTATTCTTCATTTCTATGTTGATTGATCTATATACATATCCAAATGGAACAGACCTCTCTGCCGGAGCAGTACATAAAAGGACTAACTGCTAAAGTCAGTTTACAAGGACGGGCTCAAATAGTCCCTGATCGCTTTATTAACAGCGAAAGCCCTGAAGATCTCGTGTTCTATTTGGACGGTGCACATAGCCCGGAAAGCATGGAAATATGCGCAAGATGGTTTTCTCATTCTGTTCAGCCACACGGTACTTCTAGACCATCACATGATTGGGTACAGAGGCACCCTATTGAAACAGTCAGGAAGAATTCAGAACAGGTAGACGCTTTATTTTACAAGCCTCGGAGATATTCATTTTTCTCTTGCTGTTACTGAGAAAAATATGTTGATGAATACTTGCAGATATTGCTGTTTAATTGTATGTCAGTGAGGGATCCTCAGTTGCTTCTTCCGAACCTGATGAAAACATGTGCTAGTCACGGTGAGCATACGCATTACTTGATGTAATCCCCTGAATTTTCGTCTAGTAAGTTTTGAAGATCTAAAAGGAATTTATAGGTTCAGATTCGTGCTTTATATTTTTGATCTGCAATGAATTTTGTGAGGATCCGTGATTGGAAAGTTAAGACGGGTTTATAAGGAATTAGGCCACTGCCCTATTGCCAATTGGCTTTATGGCGGTTACCTCAACTTCCTTCAACTATCTTGAACTATTTTTCGAAGGAACTTATGAGATTTGGTTTTAGGTGTCTACTTCAAGAAGGCTCTGTTTGTACCAAACACATCAGTGAATCACAAGGTCGGATCGCATTCCTTGCCTCCGACTGATTCTCAGGTGGATTTGTCGTGGCAGTTCGCTCTTAAAAAAGTGTGGGAAAATTTGATGATGGGTAACAAAGGTATGTGGCTTATAACATAAAATGTCAATTAAGTTAACTTGGTCTTCAAACAACATATGTACACACACACACACACACACACACAAATATATATATATACATATACATATATCTACATACCATATAATTCAGGAGTGCACTGTATTTCCCAGTTGGAAGTGTTTGTATTTTTTGACTTTAATAGGAGGCGATGACAATAGCGCAGGCACTCTTCGTGAAGAACTAACAGATGATAAGGAAATCGCCGTCAAAAGTTGCGAAAATAGTGCAGTTTTTCCGTCTCTCCCGTCAGCTATACAATGGCTCAGGGACAGTGTCCGGCAAAGTAAATCTGTTCGTTTTCAGGTAATGCCGGTTTTTAGGAGGTTGATATATTTTGTTTTTCATTTTCATGGAACCAAAGTTTATATATCAGGTCCTTGTAACTGGTTCGTTACATCTTGTTGGCGATGTGTTGAGATTCATCAAGAAATGAGGCGTAGTACGAAGTTGGAGCTCCCTATTTGCAAGTCTGTCGAACTTCAAGATTTTCTGTATTCGCATGGGAAAAGCCATGAACGGTTCTAAGTTCCCAGGGACTCCGAGGTGGTTAAGTGCCGACTGCCTCAACGTGCTTCTGCTACATGTTATGTTCTCAACTGCCACATATTTTGCGTTGGTGTTTCTTAGCGGCTACAGTTTAAACAAGATACCGGCTTAAAATTTAGGGAGTTTTAGTGAAACACTTCCGATACTGTTCACTTTTAACGGAAAAACCATATTTTTACCTTTCCTGGGTACTATTCACTATCACTACACCTTTATTTGTCATTTTTCATTAAAAATAAAATTTTTTTGGACTTTTCGTTAATTTTTCCTAAAATGTATGCCGGCATTTTGTTTGAGGGTGGGGCTATTTTCCTCGCCCCTGTATCGCTATAACAGCACGACCTTATTGAGACATTTCAATTCTTTGTCGACGGATTTGTTTGTATGAAAGACAAAATATCTGCAATTTCAGTCATGTTTTTCAGAAAAGCAAATCATTTTAGTTAACATCCCTCGAAGATCTCTCATAACCTAGCTGACTTAGTGCTCGTTTGGAAGTGCTCTAATACTCGATGCGAGCGGGGATATTCTACCCTGAAAACATGTCCAAGAGATTTGAAGACGAGCTCGATTGTGTAACAGTAGGAGCGGAAACATCATAATGCTTGTAATTTTGACCCGAATCAAAGCCTTCATTCTAGCAGGGAATGATCATTCTGTACATGCTCACAAACTCTACTTCCTATAGAACAAACGACCACTGATGGGGAGCAAATTACAACACTGAAACAACAGACGTATCCCAAATCCACAAAAAATAATCAAAACAATTAACAATCGTCACCGATGCTCAAAGCAATTGCCGGAGCTGCTGGTTTTCTTTCCGGAGAGACTTAACTTCTTTCATCAGCTCAGCTTGGTTTTCCAGCAGTGCAGTCATCACATTTGCAATTTCAAGTTACACTAGAAAATGTATCTCCTAAAGTTGAGAGGAGGGGGAGAGGGGAGAGAAAGAACCCTTACCGAAGAAATATTAATTAAGTTCCAGTGAAATGGCATAAAAACTGCTGAGGAATGTTAATTCTTAAAGATTAAATGAAGGGATACTTTGGATGCAATCCCTAATTCTTAACATTCTTTGATTAAAACCTTAATGATATTCAAAGTTTGATCAAAGTCCCTTGACTTTGTACACCTCATTATATTACTATTTATATTTATATTTTTATAGTTTTGACATTAATTGTTTGATATTTTATGAGATTTATAATCTTATAAATTTTAAATCCCTCATTATAATACTATTAGAAACGGTTACAATAAAAAATTTAAACATTTTGATTGAATAAATGGATAAAAACTATGTAAATATAAGAAATAATAAATGGCAAAAGAATGTATCCATAGTGTTAAAAAATTGGTACATTAATAAAGAACAATGGGTACATTATAAATAAATTAGGGTACAAATAAAAGATTAAAAAATTATGAGTACAAATGAATTTTTAAAAAATATAGGCGCTAAAAGAAATTAATACATGGATACAAAATAAAACTAAAAAGAAAATACTACAAATTAAAAAAAAAATGTTGCAAATTAAAAGTGGGTACAAACTAAAAATATAAATATATGATACAAAGTTTAGGCATAAAACATAAATATACCATATGTAATTTTTCTATCATTGATTAAATATTCAATGTCACGTAACGGTATACACATGGGTACAAACACAAATAAAACTTTAAAAAATATGGGCACAAAAAGAAACTAATATATGGGTACAAATTAAAAATGCAAAAGAAAATTGGTACAAATAAAAAAAAAAAATTTGCAAATTAAAAATAGATACAAACTAAAAATAAAAATATATGATAAAAAATTTAGCCATAAATATAAATATACTAATTGTAACATTTTTAACACTAAAGGAATATATTTAAAAATAAAAATATTTATTATTCAAATAATTAATGATTTTATTAATACCCAAGGACCTTGATCAAAAATTAAAAATGAATAGGATTTTAATCAATAGAGTAACAAAAAGAAAGATGTGAACCTAATTTCTCCTTAAATGAAACAAAGAATAATAAATAAATTAACAGAGTTTGTGAACTACGCAAGCCTTCCAAAGAGAAGAAGAATAACAAAGAATAATAACATTCACATAAAGGTGCACATGAACCTTCACACACATCCGGAACATTAGCAAAAGTAAAGCAATAACATAGATGGCATATGGCAAGGCACACGCACTTACTCAGCTAGATGGCTTCACTTGCACAGATGTAAAAAGAAGTACAACAATAACGTAGATAACATGACGCCGACACACACACAGAGAGCTAGTGAATGCAATAATAATCAGCTGACATGGTTCAAGACTGGAGCAGTGGTATTGCAATCATCACATTTTTGTTGACATCATGAACTAGGCTTTTTCCTCAGCCTTCTTAAGAATCTGGAAGGAGCACGTTAAGTTTTCATCCACATTCAACATTGCACCAGCATTGTCAAACTCACCACGGTAGTTGGGAGCTGAAAAAATTGTAACAAGTTGCCTGCCCGCAAAGAACTCATAACCATCTTCCACAACCTACAGAAAAAGAACTTGTTTCAGTTCCAAACGAAGTTAGCTTGAGTAGAACGAAGGGGAAGAAGAATAGTCACCAACCTGATGGGCACGACAAACAAGGTCCAAATCATGTTTCGCTAAAAATTCTGCCACCTTATCAGCGCCGAATGTACACGAGACACCTCCGTCATTCATTCCCCATCCCTTAACATCTCTAGCAGGATCTGAGCAGAGCAAATCGCAAAGCAATCCAGCAGCAGGAACAGTAGTTGGGCGAGGTAAGTTGCTGATCTGATCCAAGTTTGTCAAATCGGGGGAAAGACCACCATGCACACAAAATATCTTGTCGTCTATAACAGCTGCCGCAGGAAGGCAGTTAAAGGTGTCGATGAAGCATTTCCAAAGTCTCACGTTAAATCGTCGCTTGCACTCGTCATAGAATCCATATATACGATTAATAGAAGCACATTCATGATTTCCTCTCAGCAGAAAGAAGTTCAGAGGATACTTAATTTTATAGGCAAGCAAGAGGCACATTGTTTCTAAACTCTGCATGCCATGATCCACATAGTTGCCTAGGAACAGATAATTTGCACTAGGAGGATAACCAGCATATTCAAATAGCCTTAAAAGGTCACTGTATTGTCCATGAATGTCACCTGTAGACAAAAGGGGGAAAACAGTCAAATAGCATTCATTGCCAGTAAAAAACACAGGAAAATAAACATACTTGGACTATGTAAACTGCATCGAAATGTATGTGGGTATGTAAAAACCCTACCGCAAATGTTGACTGGGGCTTCGAGCTCGAGCAAATTGGGCTGCTGAAGAAAGATTTCCCTGGAAGCGCCACAGAGCTGTTTGATCTCCGCCTCCGAGAGCTGAACCTGCTTACCCGGCCTGGCCAATCGGACCTCCGTGAGCCGCTGGATTATGTCGTCGAGCACGGCAGGGTCCATCCCTCCCTCCCCCTGCGATGCCATTCGACTGGGCTCAACAATTGCAGCCGGCCTCATCTGGTCCACGCCATATTCAAAGATTACAGGTATACCTACATATATATACCTACATATGTACATATATATATAATAAAGCACGTAATAATAGTGGACTTGAGCGTACCTTCGCAGCAGGGCTCAACATTGGCAAGCAAGGAATTTTACCATGGCTGACACTGGGCTCAACAATTACAGCCGCCCTCATCTGGTCCACGACATCAGCGACAGCTTGGGGAGCATTCCAATTGCCATTGATGTTCTCATGCACCGGGTCTATGTTCACAGAGACGCGTTTCACGGCGTACCTCTTCACGCTGGAGCGAATCCCACCACTCATGATAGTGTCTAATTAGATTTTAAACGACTGAAACCAACCCCATCATCAGAAACTCAAGTAAATTACTACTCAAAGAAAGAAAAAACAAAAATTAATTACTTCAAAATTATGAATTCAATACAATTCCAACCGGGGTTTCCATCTAATCTAACCCAAACAAAGAAAATTAAAAGAAAACTCACCACGTTACAACTTTGGATCACTAGTACTGACGCTCCAGTTCTTCAGATAGACGAAGAAGACAGAAAATTCATGAGTTAAGAAGTTTTAGATAGAAAATATCAGATGATATAAAACAAATAGGAAGAATTTGACAAACGCTGATTCTTGAGAAACTGTATATATACATGCATGAATGAGAAGAAAACTCACATGAATGAGAAGAAAACTCACAAACTATCATCAATCAATAACAAGTTTGCCAGATAACATGAGAACGAGAGAAGACGCAGCGAGAGAGGGAGCAACTGGATAGAGAGGTCAACTTTGACGGCCGTTGGCTATTATTTAGCGCGTTTCGTAACTACTATTTATTTTGTTTAAAATAATTCTACATTTTGTAATGAAGGCTGCCAAAACATTTGAAATGTTTTTGTAACAACCCGGCCCAAAACCTTTAGAGCAGTTCCACCGTTGCTAAGGCCTCCGGCCTATTCATTATTTAATCCATCAAGTGAACAGCAATTGTACTTAATAAATAGTAATTGTCTTTTGCAACTCTATTCCTACACCGAATAGCCCTGACAATAGGTAATAAAATATTAGTATTTTTTTTAAATAATACAAAATAATTTTATTTGTAATTTCGAATATGATTTTTAATCGGTCTCATTGTACCACTTTCTATTAAAAAATTTATTTTTATTTTTTCTTTTCACATGGTGCAGCACACCATTCCAAAACCTTTGTTTTTTTTTTTTCACATGGTGCCGATGCACCATCCCAAAACCTTTTTTTTAATTATTATTTTTTTCTTCTTTTTTTTTTTTTTGGAAGGAAACACACTTCATTGAAACAAACAGGATCAACAAAGCAGCAGCAAGAGAGCCTACAAAAGGCTAACACCAAAGGCAAAGACTAAAAAGAAAAACAACAGTGCGGGGCTTGCAAATAAAAGGACACTTCCACCTAGTGAAAACGTCACCCCAACACCGTTGAAAAGAAGAAATTTTTTTTTCTTCTTTTCACGTGGTGCCAACGCACCATTCCAAAAGCTTGTTTGTTTTGTTTTTCTTTCTTTTTCAATCTCAGCAGCTCTCTCTCACTTAAGCTCCAGAGGCAGGGCACTTTTATATTATGGTTGACGTCGCCTTGACGTCAGCCTTCGGGCTCTCGGGCTGGCAACTCGTGCTGGGCCTCTCCCTCGGGCCCGCTCGGGCTCCATCGCCAGCACACGTTGGACCATCTCCTTCGGGCTATCTGGCCATGTTCCAAAGCCAGTCTACCAGGCAATAGCCCACGGTGGAACTGCTATTAAACCTTGTTTTGTGAGCCACTAGGGCCCATAACCTGGCACGTGTCCCCTATTCCCGTCATTATCCCCCCTCTCTCTCACTCTCCCCAGATCTCTCGATCTCTCTCTGCAACCAAAAACGTCCAGCCCATATGCTCTCCACGCATGTTATCCAATCCAAGTCCAAAACTGCTCCAAATTGCTCCATTTTGCCATTTATTGTCATCTTTACCAACTGGACCTACATTAATACGAAAATAACTTAAGTTACTCCAATAAATAGAAATTAACTAAGTAAATGCAAAGAAATAAGATAACACAGTCGCATAAATATGCTCCTATTAGTAACTCGGGCTTTCGACCCAAGGAACCCATGCCCAGGATCCTAGACCCAAGCCTAAACCCATTCCAACCAAGTAACCCAGCTGCGAGTGAGCCTGCACGTGGTCTAGGCGTGGAGCACACACGCCACCGTCCACGGAGACGCTGGTGAATTTTTCGGCCAACTTTCTGGCCACTTTTTCAGGCGCGTGGCTGTCGGAGCCGCCACCTTGCAGCGGCACGTGAGGGCTCTTGGGGGTACCCTAGTTTCCCCTTATGTTTTCCGACGTGTTGAATCCGTTTATGACTTCCGTTTTCTGAAATTCAATCGTTTGAGTTTAGTTTTATTAATTGGACCCTTTATGTGCTTAGGTGTGTTTACTAGCGGCACTTCCGTCATTCCTTTTTCGTACGGCACTTCGACGACGGAGTATCTGTTAGTGAACCCCTTCTAAAATGCATGTTTTAATAGTAGAATTGCATACATGAAAAGCATGATTTAATACATACGTTTTATGAAAAGTTTTATGAGATATTATGCTTATTGAGAATAGTTTGAAATACCATATTTTATCAAACTGATGTTCTTTGTAGTATATATGATGGATGACTGTATACTGCTTACAAACATGTTTTTACACACTTCTTTATAGTATATATGATGGATGACTATATGCTATGAAGATGTTTTTGAGATATATGTACCTATGTTTGGAAAGTGTATATTCAATGGTTTTGTGCTTATCTAATGGTTATTGTTTTGCCTACGGGCGATGATACTTATATTGACCTACGGGTTGGGTGTTGTAGGAGCCTATGGGCGATTGATACTTATGAAGGAAGTGTTCTGAATGAATAGTTCTATATATACGATTTATGTTTTGGAAAGATTTTATGGCATGCTAGGGTTTTCAAAAAACCTATTACATATTATGCTATTAGTTTTCATAAAACTTTGGGGGGTTAGTATGTTGATAACTATTTCAGTATTATATATATATATATATATCAACTTGGTCTACTCATGTTTGTTTTGCGCCATCTTCAGGACTTAGGAACGAGGCTTACAATCCGCGCTACGAGGCATTCCCCTACCATTGATATCATATCGTCATCTCTGCTGTGACATCTATTGTAATAGCACATCTTTATCTTACCTTTCGCTTGTACTCTGGATTAATTGTATGCTCTAAACATGTTATTATTTTTTTTGTGATTTGAGTGAAGTTTTATGCATGTTTTACATGTTCTCAGCATATGCATTAAATAAATCGCTTGCATCACCCTTGCGTGTCAGCCAGCACGTGGCCATCCCGATGTCCCCCGGACATCGGGATCAGGACGTGTCAGGTACAGTATTTGTACCGTATCATACATTTTTGGTACGGTAATGGTATTGAAAATCATTACTGGTGGTATACCGTACCGTACTACTACTATTAATAGTATATCATTTATTTATTCATTTATATATAATTAGGTATTTTTATCATTATATATGCATTTTATATTTTTTTTCCTAGTCATTTATCCAATCATCTCACTCTCTAACCTCTAATTTCCCAATAAAAAAACCTAAGCCTTCTTGCTTTGCGACTCTTCATCTTTTCACTCATCTAGCCACCGACTTCATCTCTGTTGCTCCCGTTCCGGTGACTTTCTCTCCAGGGTCCATCTCATCTTCTCCTTCATCAAATTGGAATGTCTTTCTCCCTGGCTTCGTCTATCAAGTTAATTTTTGTACAATTTTAAAGAATGTAGAGATAAAATTTAGTAATCTTTGTACTATTTTTTTAGGGATGTTGGGTTCTTTCAGCAATTCTTCCATCTATTTACTTCTTGTTTCTTAAATGAATCTCTATAAAATTCTCATAATTAAATAAAAAAAAAAGTTTAAGAAACCCAAAGAGAGTGGCCAAAACACTTTTGGGCCTTGATTGGGTTGGAAAAAAAAAAATCAAATTATGGCCTAAAAGAATGGCCCAAAATAAAATGGTAATTACCATTACCATACTATGGCAACCGAACTATTTGGCATGCCAAAATTCGGTGTGAAATCCCGTCTTCGGATTTCACTATTTAAAATTACGTATTTTCGTATTATTAAATTTGACATGTTTATATTTACGACGTATGTTTTTGGAGGCACCTCGATCGTACAAGATTGAAGAAGGAAACCACGAGAGTGGTTGAGGAAAAAAAAAAAAGAAAAAGAAAAAGAAATGGAGCTGCCAAATGACAGCTAAAGAAAAGAAAAAAAAAAAAAAAAGAAATAGGAAGGAAAAGCTGCGGGAGGAGGGCAGCGGAAAAGAGAGAGGAGCAGGGAGGGAGAGAAGGAAGGAGTTTCAGGAGAGAGGAAGAAGGGGTCTCAACGAATGGGGAGAGGAGAGAAGAATTGAGGTGGCCAATCAGAAAAGAAGAAAATGAGGAGAAAGGAGAGAAGAAAAAAAAGGGGCGGGAGCGGGCACCCCGACCCGACCCGACGGGAACCAACGAAATCGCCGGAATTCATGGCGTTTTACGGCGATTTGAGGCAGCTCACCCCCTGGAAACAACTCCCCAACCTTCCCTCTTCCATATCCACCTAAAATTTGAAGGAAATTGAGTGTAATTCGTCAAAGGGCCGACGGCGGGGCTTCGGGTTCGTGGTGGCCATTCCCCAAATTCTGAAACAAAACCCTTAAATTACCACCACAAAAATACTCCTCTGAAGCTCAGGAACAAAGCCCAAACAATTTTGGGGGCATCGGAGTTGCTATGGAGCCGAATTGAAGACACCCAATTTATAGGGTTTCGGCGGATTTGTGTTAACTTGAGGCTTTTCTAGGCCAAATTGGACTTGGCCACAGGTATAAATTTTACTCTAATCTTTGAGTTCTTCATTTTTGTAATTTTAAAAAATAGTTGAAATTTCCGGCAAGTCGGGGCGGCCGACCACCACCCGCGGCGGCTCGTGCGGTGGCGGCCTGGCCAGTTGGCCGAAGATGTTCTTTTAAGCTCAATTAGATGCCTTGGGTTCATATTTGCTATCCGTATGACGTAATTTGAATGTTTGGACTTAGTTGCTTTACGATACTTTACTTGGTCAAAATATGAATCGACGATACGACCTTTGGATCGTCATCAAACCTTAATGTATGGTAGAACATAATATTTGTGGATCATAGAAACTTACGGATCGGGAATCCGACGTACGGATCTTCCCTAATTGGATTTGTAAGTTGGTAAAATTAAATGTCGACCGCCACTTGAATTTGAAATTGGTGGAGATCCAACCGTTGGATCGTAATGGAATTTTAGCATGTTGTTCTAGAAACACAATGTGGAATTTTGGGAGTTACGGATCCGAAGTCTAAGGTGTGGATCTTCCGGATCGATTTATGTAAAGTTGTGGATCCTACGTTGACCGAGAGTTGACTTTTGATCAACATGTCTCGAAACGTTCTAGATACTATAATTGGTACTACTAGAGACTAAGTGAAGTCTAGTGGACCCACATTGGTTAGAGAGCGGCTTGAATATATGTGATACGATTATTACATTAAGTTCTCATATTAATATCATATGTGAATATGAATTGGGTTTATAAATATGATTTCTATTGAAATGTGATTATTATATATTAGCCATAGACTTATGTTTATTAAACATGTTTTGGCATACGTACTGATGTTGATTGTGATATATATATATATGTTTAGTTATCTTTTTAGTAATGTGATTAATAAGTAAGATAAATGTTATGATTGTGCGACCCTAGAATCATATTAGAAGTATGTTACGGAACTTATACACTTGTGTGGCATATTAGTGAGGGCCATGAGAAGATGAGGGTGTAGGTGAGTATGTTGTAACTCATAGAGGTCGAGGTGTTGATAAGTTGTGTGTTGAATTTATTGCATCATGTAGCAGTTGTACATTGATGGTCCTGCTTGGTATATCCGCATTGGGGGACCATATGCATTCTAGGAGTGATCGTGCTTGGTATATCCGCATTGGGTGATCACTACCTACCTGATTATCTTGACCCTGCTTGGTTAATCCGCATTAGGGGGTCATACGTGGTCCTGCTTGGTTAATCCTCATTGGGGGACAATACTATATATGTATCGCGCTTGGTTAATCCGCGTTGGGCGATCCTTAAGGCCATGTATGCTTAGGAGTGATCATGCTTGGTATATCCGCGTTGGGTGATCACTGCCTATGATATTAAACTATGCATATGGATCTGCTTGGTATATTCGTGTTGGGGGACCATATGCATTCTAGAAGTGAGAAAGATTAGTTGTACTTGGTACATTTGATGGGCGATCATATTTTAGTTGGTTCCGTTGAGTAGTCCGGAATCCATTTTGTGTTTTGGTTCCGTTGAGAGGTCCGGAACCTGATGTTGATGGATTTCGTTGAGTGGTCCGAAATTGCATCATTTGATTCATTTGAGACAGTTTCAGAAATGTGGGTTTCGGCCGAATTGTGTTCCTCTAGCCTAGTCTTTAATGTACATATGAACGATGGTGTTTGAGAATCTTGGTGGTTTGAATGGGAAAAGTCGTTGGATGTCTGGGTGACTCCTTCAGAGATGTTAGAGTTCCTTGATTAAATTCGTGAAATGATATGTTACCGCATTCATTGATTAACATAATTAAATGTTAAGATCATGTATCTTTGATTCACGAATTGATTGATTGACGAGATTGTGGAATGACCTTGGTTATGGTTGTTATTATTCTGATTATTTTCGTTGATCAATGTGGCTTGAGATTAATATGTGCTTCATTGGTTATTTGGTATGTTACATACAGTGGATGGAAGTATCGTGCTGAAAACATGGGAGTTATATGATGGATGGAATGAGAATCTTGAACGGCATATTGGGTTATTTTGTAGCCCTGAAGTTGGTAATGTCATGCAGGTCAAGTTCTAATAATTGATTACAGAATGTTAGGTATTCCTGTTAGAACGCACTGGAATAAATGTCTAAATTAGTGAATGTTGAACTACGAATGGCTTGATCCCTTTTGAGGGTACGTAGGCAGTCTAACGAGGAGGTTAGATGCAGCCATAAAGTTTACGAAAATTTCTATTTGATTTAACTCTCAAGTTGTGAATTACCATATCCCAGAGACGGGGTATGTTGGGATACGGGAATTTGGTGATGTCACGTGTCGATCTTGGACGTATGTCGGGATCGGGGCGTGACGTTCGGTATACTAAAAGTTTAGCACAGTAATGGTAATGGATTTTATCATACCAAAAGTTTGGTAGTAATTGGTACATGGGTTTTGGTACATTAATCGTACCAATACCACCCTATATATATATGGGGTGTTTTGATATAGGCGCCTCAGTTTTGAAATTCTTAGAGTTAACATCCATAGCGTTTAGACTTTTGATCAAACATTCTTATCTAATTTTTAATAACAAAAAAATACATATATTTGGTTTACCAATCAAATGACAAATTAATATCACCTAAATCCTAAAATCTAGGAGATATATTATCCCATAATTCATTTCAAACAACACTTTTCATTACTCAAATATCATTAAAATTCTAAAAATACAACTAACATTATATAATCTTAGTTTTGGTACGTATTAATATTTTGGTACATTACAAATTACTAATTTTGGTACATTATGTGATTCTTGTTTAGTATGTACCATGGTATTGGTACAATGTGTTAACCTACCTGGGGTACGTACATGATACGTTATGACCCTTAAAAAAGAGAGAATTTTTCATATTAAAACTTTGTACTGAAAATTAATTATATCAAATTCTTAACAATTAATTATTGGGATAATGACTCAATCAAAAATTTCAAACTTATTTTCTTTCCACGAATTTAGGGATTTTAGATTTGATCAATTTCAATATAAATAACTCTTATTTTCATTTTTTTGTTTTCTTTAGAATTTACTTAAAATGATGAGTTGGAAATTAAAAAATGACATGGATAAAGATGGAAGCACCTTAATCAAAATACAAAGCGTTTTAATAAAAAGTTGAAAACCCACAAATGTTTAATTAATAAGATATAAAACTGGAGCTCTTTTATCTAATTAATCCTATATATATATATATATATTCAAATTTTAGCGACAAAATTTTCTTGACGGGAGTAGATTGTAAAAACCCGGCCCAAACCCTTTAGACCTTGTTTTGTGAGCCACTAGGACCCACAACCTGGCCCGTGTCCCATATTCCCTTCACTCTCCCTCTTTCTCCCTCACTCTCCCCGGTTCTCTCGATCTCTCTCTCTCTGCAACTCTCCCCACTCTCTAGACGAGCCCTCCCCGATGTCGCACCAAACCACAAACAACGAGAACGGCGACACCACTGTCACCACCACCTCCCCGTCGTCCTCTCGAACCCAGACCGAGGCTTTGGGACGTCGACAGTGGCAGAGGCCACCGTTCACCCTTTTTCCGACACGATCCTGAGCTGGTCTCGACGTCGCCGACGTGGATAAGACCCTATAACCTCTTGGATTGTGTTTTAGTGTTTGATTAGGGGGGGTTTGAAGTTGTGTACGCCTGTTGGACGCAGTTTCAGCTCGGGGGAAGGCTTTCCCCAGATTTCCGGCCAGAATCCGTGACATGCTGTTAAATCTTCACTGGCATCCTTTGCTGCTTAACTCTCAACTTGCATTCTTCCGAAATCCTAGGATACTATTGTTTCACCGGAAGTCGTAGGATTCTGAATTTAGGTTCTTTAAGGACTACAAAAGTCGTTAAGTCATAACTACCATGTTTGGAAGGAACTTGAGCTAAATAGAAAACTCACAGAATATGTCTTCAATGAACTGAGAGATTATGCTGGTTCCAGGTACACATAGCCACACGGTACTTCTAGATCATCACATGATTGGGTACAGAGGCAGAGGCACCCTATTGAAACAGTCAGGAAGAATTCAGAACAGGTAGACGCTTTATTTTACAAGCCTCGGAGATATTCATTTTCCTCTTGCTGTTACTGAGAAAAATCTGTTGATAAATACTTGCAGATATTGCTGTTTAATTGTATGTCAGTGAGGGATCCTCAGTTGCTTCTTCCGAACCTGATGAAAACATGTGCTAGTCACGGTGAGCATACGCATTACTTGATGTAATCCCCTGAATTTTCGTCTAGTAAGTTTTGAAGATCTAAAAGGAATTTATAGGTTCAGATTCGTTCTTTATATTTTTGATCTGCAATGAATTTTGTGAAGTTTAGACGGGTTTATAAGGAATTAGGCCACTCCCCTATTGCCAATTGGTTTTACGGCGGTTACCTTAACTTCCTTCAACTATCTTGAACTATTTTTCGAAGGAACTTATGAGATTTGGTTTTAGGTGTCTACTTCAAGAAGGCTCTGTTTGTTCCAAACACATCAGTGAATCACAAGGTCGGATCGCATTCCTTGCCTCCGACTGATTCTCAGGTGGATTTGTCGTGGCAGTTCGCTCTTCAGAAAGTGTGGGAAAATTTGATTATGAGTAACAAAGGTATGTGGCTTATAACATAAAATGTCAATTAAGTTAACTTGGTCTTCAAACAACATATGTATACACACACACACACACACACATATATATATATATACAGATTGCTTAAGGGGAGGGATTCCCATTTTTTGAAGAAAATAGGGATTAGGTGTGGGGCCCACTCCACATCGAATTTCAACCCGTCTATATTTCAAGTTACACCTCATAGATCATCCTTGCAAAAATTCAATTCAATCCGAAACCATTTGCCTATTCAATTATCACGATAAAATTTTATTGTTTCTTATATAACAAAGTATTCGTTAATATTTTTGAACCCAATTAGATGTCTTTTATATTTCAGATTTGGCTAATATTTTGCAAGGATGATCTATGAGGTGTAACTTGAAAAATAGACGGTTCGGATCGTTGAAATTCAATGTGGAGTGGGCCCCACACCTAATCCCCTTTTTTTTCAAAAAATAGGGATCCCTCTCCTTAAGCAATATATATATATATATATATATATATATATATATATATATAGGGTAAACTGCCAATTTAGTCCCTGAATTATCATCTTAGTGAAAATTAGGTCCCTAAACTATTTTTTTTCTTCAGAAAAATTAGTCCTTGAATTATAAAAATCTGTCAATTACATCCCTAATGTTATATTCGAAGCTATTATATTCAATTTTCCGTCAATTTAAGTGACGTTACTTGCATGTGATACACATTGGAGGGTAGATTAGTAGTTTTTCATAAAGAAATAGTGTATGAAGTTAAATTTGTAGGAGAAATTGGTAGTTTTTCATAAAGAAATAGTGTAAGTTAACTTTTGAAGGTAAATTAGACATTAAATTCACAACCTATATGAAATGTTAAGCACTTATAGATGAGAAAATGATAGTATTATACTCTAAAATGTGTTAAGTGACTTAAGTTGATGAAAAATTGGATAAAATAGCTTTAAATATAATAGTAGGGATGAAATTAGCAATTTCTAATGAATTTAGAGACTTATTTTACCGAAAAAATAATTCAGGGGCCTAATTTTCACTAAGGTGATAGTTCAAGGACTAAATCAGCACTTGACCCATATATATATATATATATACATACCATATAATTCAGGAGTGCACTGTATTTCCCAGTTGGAAATGTGTGTATGTATTTTTTGAGTTTAATAGGAGGCGATGACAATAGCGCAGGCACTGTCCGTGAAGAACTAACAGATGATAAGGAAATCGCCGTCAAAAGTTGCGAAAGCAGTGCAGTTTTTCCGTCTCTCCCGTCAGCTATACAATGGCTGAGGGACAGTGTCCGGCAAAGTAAATCTGTTCGTTTTCAGGTAATGCCGGTTTTTAGGAGGTTGATGTATTTTGTTTTTCATTTTCCTGGAACCAAAGTTTATATATCAGGTCCTTGTAACTGGTTCGTTACATCTTGTTGGTGATGTGTTGAGATTCATCAAGAAATGAGGCGTGGTACGAAGTTGAAGCTCCTTATTTGCAAGTCTGTCGAACTTCAAGATTTTCTGTATTCGTGACGTCGTCGGAAAAGCCATGAACGGTTCTAAGTTCCCAGGGACTCCGTGGTGGTTAAGTGCCGACTGCCTCAGCGTGCTTCTGCGACATATTGTATGTTCTCAACTGCCACATATTTCGCATCGGCGTTTCTTAGCGGCTGCAGTTTAAACAAGATACCGGCTTAAAATTTATGCCGGCGTTTTGTTTGAGGGTGGGGCTATTTTCGTCACCCCTGTATCGCTATAACAACACGACCTTATTGAGACATTTCAATTCTTTGTCGACAGATTTGTTTGCATGAAAGACAATAATATCATTTTAATTAACATCCCTCGAAGATCTCTCATAACCTAGCTGACTTAGTGCTCGTTTGGAAGTGCTCTAATACTCGATGCGAGTGGGGATCTTCTACCCTGAAAGCATGTCCAAGAGATTTGAAGACGAGCTCGATTGTGTAACAGTAGGAGTGGAGCAGTAGGAGCTGAAACATCATAATGCTTGTAATTTTCACCCGAATCAAAGCCTTCATTCTAGCAGGGAATGATCATTCTGTACATGCTCACAAACTCTACTTCCTATAGCACTTGCATTTCTACCTGTTCTTTAAACCTCGCCCCACCGGCCGAGAGAAGCAATTCTAGTCTACCTATAGAACAAGCGACCACTGATGGGGAGCAAATTACAACACTGAAACAACAGACGTATCCCAAATCCACAAAAAAATAATCGAAACAATTAACAACCGTCACCGATGCTCAAAGCAATTGCCGGAGCTGCTGGTTTTCTTTCCGGAGAGACTTAACTTCCTTCATCAGCTCAGCTTGGTTTTCCAGCATTGCAGTCATCACATTTGACATTTCCGTCTGTGAAACGATTCCAGAAAATGCATTAGGAACTACAGGAATATTAAAAGGGAACAACAACATAGCAGATGCGTACCTCTTGCATATGAAATTGCCTTAAAATTTCTATATGAAGGTTCCTCATATCTTCGTGTATGGATTTCTGAAAAGAATCGAGAGTTTCTTCTAGAGTACGTTGAAAAATCTGAAATGTAAAGGAACTTCCCTGCTGTGCATCTTGTTGGGATGAATTTTGGAGATGCGAACTTCCACCCTATCACAATCATCATCGTCGAGTTAACAATAATATTCTAGTATGACAGTAAAGGGCAACATAATAAACATCGGTGGTGGCTTCTCCTAACAAATTCCATCACTGGTTTCCAATTTGAATGACAGCATAAAATCAAGAGGTGAAAGCATGTAATATGAGCAAAATCAAAGACGATGACTTATCCAATAAATCTGTTACCCATACATTCATTGCTGGAAGAACCCCTGATTCTGTGGCAGTTGATGTATCTGACTTTAACAAGAAGCTATTCAACAGTTCTTCTCTGCCTTCGGCTCCTGTTTTCTTTGTTTTTGGCGAACTCACTGCTAGGGACGTTCGATCATTGAAGTTAGATGTAGTGCTTATCCTCTCTGCATAAGTTGAGAATCTCCTAGGCAAGGTCAAAGATGTTGGTGAATCAAGGTTAGACTGTCCCAAGAGGGCTTTGTTACCAGGGGACATAGGCATGGCACTCGAAGAAATGTGTTCTGGAAATCCTAATGAAGTCTCCTGAATGGAAGACAAATCTTTGGTGCGCAAATTTGCAAACTTTGCTGTTAAAGGCATATCTGGCAGTCCAGATAAAGTTGATCCTGATGTCTGAGCCGACATCCCAATGCGAGATGTAAAAGTGATTGGCTGGCGGAACTTATCAGAAAATCTCTCACCACCCCAAGCTTCTGGAGGGGTGATGGATGGGTCTTCGCTCTTGGAAGATGGTGCAGGAGTTGATTCTAATAGTGCAAATGATGATTTTATGTCATCCTGCACCAAGGAATAACACAAATTATCATTCAGAACAATGCATATGCAACAAAGGCATCATGAAATTTAACACCCCCACCCCAAAAATAGCAAATGAATTTACATACATAGGAGTAACTACACTCTAGCTGCCTAGCATACATGGTTACGTATCAATCTAACATTTCATTTGGTTTACCATTTACAGAACAATAAAGACTAATGCTAGTCAAGAAATCATAATGGTAAGAACTGAATTTGTTAGTCGACAAAAACAATTGTGAAGAAGATTAAAATAGTTCTACTTACAAAAACAGCATAAAGGATCAGAATTTCGAGGTTTGCATATAAGGTTGCTCTTTACAATTCAAAAGATGGAACATTTCGCATTAAGCATTCATCCAAGAAAATTAAAGATATGGATGAGTGAGACCTGTTTAGATGTTGAACTGGGTTTCCAGTCAAATATTGGATGATCACTGGCCCCATCTTCTGCAAAAGGGAATCTCCTACCAGACAAATTATCCTTCTTTGATTTGTCATCATCCCACAGTTTGTCAAGTGAAGGTGTGATTGGATGAACATCCACAAGAGGGGAGAACACCTCCATATCATCCTTGAAGTTATAAGTAGATCGAGGAGGATGCAATCTATGCAATGTTCCACCAGGCCATAAACGGCCTCGTTGCGGTGTATCCTCTCCAGTAGATACACAAAGTATGCTTGATGTTAATCCACTGCCAGCTGCTGTAACTGAAGATGTCTCTGCAGATAAACTTGAACGGCCTGGATTTCGAGAACTAGATACTGCCATAGATAGAGGAAGACTTGATGAAGTCACAGACGGAAGTTGGTCTGGCATAAGGATTGAATCTTCAACAGCATCTCCTAAAAGAGCAGTCTCAACAGTACAACTGCTTTCGTTTACAACAACAGGTTTTGACCTTTGCCAGCATAGACTTGTAACAGCCTGATGAATACTATAAACGATTAGTACAAACAAAGTGAAACACCCTACTGAGTCATACATGTAGACTGCTTGTTAAAAGCTAAACACCCTGTTGTGTGTCCCCATGAGAACATCCTTGTGATATATCTACCTAACCAGGGATGATTGAAAGTTTGAGCCCGACCCCTAATCCTCATGATGAGGTATCTTGATCCTTAGTAATGAAAACAACACCTAGTGTAAAATAATTTGGAATTTATAAAGGATAGGAAAATAAAAACTACTAGAGACAACACAAGTTTTTCCAAAATTCAATGTTTCAAGGAACAGTGCAGAGAGAGAGAGAGAGAGAGAGAGAGAGAGAGAGAGAGAGACCTCTGAACTACTATAAGCACGAATACCAGTGAAAGGCTCTGGTTTACCACGGACATCGTAGAACACCACATCACCACTGCTTGTCCCAGCTGCCAATACCCAACCATCATCTCTAAATGCCAATGAAGAAAAAGGTGCTTTATAGGAAATACAATGTGAAGGTTGTCTCGACCCTGTGTCGTAAGTATACAACTTCTTATCAAGCCCAACTGTAGCAAACATCTAAGAGGAAAATATTTTGAATATCAGAAGGCTTAGTTAAAACCTCTTTACATATTCTGACTCTAAGAAAAATCTTCACAATTTAGTAGCACATGATAAATAGCCTTCTTGTCTTAAATAATGGACTACAAAATGTAAAGTTATGTGTATTTATGAGACCTTGTCATTAGATGGAGAGAAACTGATACCAGCAGTTGGTGCAGAATGCTGCTTCAGCCAAGAAACCTGCGTAAAAGAGTTTGAAAAGGGGAAGATAAGAAGAAGAAACAAACCAATTCAATTACAAGTAAAACATAAACTAAGAGGAAAAAGACTCAATGGGGGAAGCGAGTATTTTTCAACTTAATAACAATGCTTAGATTTAATACAGCGGAAGTGGATAAACAAGAAAGTTAATAAAGGGATAATACTTGACCATTACTGCTACCAAAGAACAATGCTCTCTTTGGGTTTGGGAAGTCGGAAAGTTGTAAAAAAAAAAAAAAAAGGGGAAATGTAACTAATCTCTATTTCAAATATGCTAGTTTTCCATGACCGGGAACAAAATTTAATTTCCATCTCCCAATGGGAATGCAAACACAAAAGACCAAGACAACCCAGCAAAGCATCAATATTTGATTAAACCTACTACAAACCTTTGGGCAACGAGCGGTTGTGTCCCACAAATGTACAGACCCGCCATCACCTGCTGTCACAAGAAGGTGTCGGCTAATCCGGGAATAGTCAAGCACTCTTAGTACCTGGTCTTAAAACCCAGCAAACAACCAATTAGTTTGGAAACTAAGGACTCAAAGTATTCAGCCCAAAAGATGGAACGAGAAGACAACCTGTTGATTGGGGTCCTTGAGTTCAGTAGTCCTTGCACCAGATGCAAGGTTGTGAAGTATGAGGTCCCCATTAAGACTGATGGAAGCCAAGTGCTCATCTTTGCAATTGTACATTGCACCCGTAATCGTACTAGAGTGACCCCTCAACCATTTGATACATCGCTTTCTCTGCAAATCCCATATTCTTACAACCTGACCGGTTCCTCCGGAACAGATGTATCTAGAAACCTTGTTACCGAAGCTGAGAGCCAATATAGACTCCTGCATAAATAGTTCCACCAGCAGAATATCAACTACTAACCCAACACATTCTCTCAAGCATTTATTTTTTCACATTACTGTCACACCAAATCTACTTCAATTATATAATTGTACCTGAATTACCTCAATGCCGTCTCCGCTTTCGGTTCCGGCCAGCGGAATGGTGCCCATGCTCTTCCCATTCTTATTCCACAACGATATCTTCTTGTCATCTCCAGCACTAGCCACCACCATATCTGCAAAACACAACCCACATTGAATAAACTAAACCCACTGTTTGGCAGCTAAGAAAATCCAGCAAAAATTGACCAAAATTTTCTCGTTTACAAAGATCAAATTTTTTTTCAAAGCCTACAAACACAGACAGCAGAAAGCAAAACCCATCATCCAATTGAGGGGAGAGAGAGAGAGAGAGAGAGAGAGAGAGAGAGAGAGAGACTGACTGGTGTGATTCCACTTGAGCGAATTGACATGGGAACCAGGAGAAGGAGTGTAGCTCAAAACGAGGGGATCGGCGGACTTGTCCGACACATCGAAGAGCTTCACGGTGTCGCCGCCGCTTGCTGCCAGCAAAGTCATCGACGGATCCAACCCAGTACTCATTCTCCCCCTCTTTCTTCCCAACTTTTCCGATTTGTGTTTTCTTTCCTTCTTTCTTCGAATCTACCAAGCTCCAATTCCCCGAAAAATTCAGTTGTAAGTATTTCTCGGATTGTTTTTGAAACTGAGGTCGAAGAAATTGTGAAATAAAATCACGAAAAGGAAGAGGTGGTTTTTTAAAATTTTGATTTATTTGTTTGAATTTAAAAAAATGGGTTTTTGTCGAATGGGAAAAACCCTACTGAGAAATTGAAAAAAAGAGGGCGAAATTTTTAAATCTAGCAGATAGTTAAATAAGACAGCGCCTTTACTGCTCACGTCTTATGACGGCGCAGTTTCAAATTCAATGATTAATTTAACATTTATTATAATAAAATTTATCGTCTGACAAAAAAAAAATTAGAAAAAATAACCAATACTTAATTCTTATATTCGATATACTACAGACTTCATTCATTCAAAATAAATAAACATATCTGAAAAAGGACCGGCCACAACTGTTTGATTCTGCAAGTTCTAAAACACTGCTCCGTACACCAAGTTCATAATAAAAGTGTTTAAAATTATTTTTTTCAAGTATCCAGTCACTTGTATTAGAACACTTGATGTAATGAATTATGTTTCCAGCATGCTGAAAAGTTTCTCCTTCCATGGAAGGATTCGGGTGTTTGGCTTCTTAAAGCAATGCAACCCGCAATCTAACACGTGCAAAAGTAATTCATCACAATCACAAAAAGAATCGTTTAGATGCACGTGTCAAACTGTGATCCATATATTTTCTTCACATTAACGGCCATGTATAGACGAGCAAGATTGGAAAAGACAAAATTCATGATGCCTTGACCAAAATAATAAGATGCAACACAGAGAGCCACCAGTCGCAATTGACCATTTCTTAACACCAAAAGTAAGCTTAAAGCGTCGTTAACAAACCGTTCAATCAATGAGTTATATTGCTAATACTCTAAGAAAACTGGAGACTTCTTTGGGGAGTGAAGTTACGGCATTGCTGTTGGCCTTTCGCACAGCAGTGCGTCGACAGACCAAATTATATGTACACAAACGTTGCGGAATACGCATTACAGAGAAAGGGGAACGAGGAAATATAAAATGCTTCTGCCTCAGGCGACTCCAGAGTATTTCTCCCAACAACCAACTTCTATAGCTTCTCCCCAGCTTAAGTATTTGGATTCTACTAGAGATGAAGGAAAGTTCTGAGGCCGGCCAACCTTCATTTTCCACCAAGTTGCCCCACAAAAAAAGGGAAAAATTGCCTGCAAGAGGACAAACAAGTAAATAAAGAGGGAAATGGCAGAAAGTTAACACAAACAGATGCGTTGCAATTAGCACATAGACTAGCATTGCAATCGGTTCAACAGACGATAAACAAGTCAAAGTTAACCAGAATCTGCAAATCACAAGGCTAGAACCGGAACTACAGAATCTTTCTACAAGCACTGTTCATAATAGTAAAAGATCAAAGGGGTTGAAATTGGGCTTATTAAGATGGGGCCAAATGACTTTGCTCCAATAAATTACAAACCAAGTACGCTATGCCATACCTCAGTTTGCTCGACTCAAAATGTGAATCTTAACCGTAAAAAGCAACCCACTCATACCATACTACTGCTTAGTAATGGACAATGCTTGGGACCTGACTAACCAGGATCAATGATATCATAAAACATGTCTTCTTGTTTTTAAAGCAATGATTGTTGAGTGCGTTCATTTATCGTGAAAGTGTGAAAAGTTCATTAAATTTAAAACTCAATAGGAAATGTGTGGCAGTATTACTGGTCCATATGATTGAGATAGGAAATTTGGTCCTGACTAGTAAGACCTAAGTATAGTAATGACTTCTACCAGATCATGAGGCAACAAGCATGTAGCTAGCAATACGACGAAGTCTGAAACAATTTGTTGTAGCAGGGGAACATCCGTCCATCGATCCACACAAAACAATGTCTTCAAACTGATAACTAGCAACTGTAAGGTTATTCAAACCACATAGATTGACACTAGACGACCAATGATGAAGACATGATCCAATGATTTTGCCAAGCAAAAAGTGCCTTAACAAATGACTTGTGTACAACTGGAGAAATCCAAATTATATTCATTGAAAGGCTGGTGTTTTCCTTCTGTTCTTAAAGAAAGGCAACAATTCAAGTCACTCTAGAAAATGTATCTCCCAGAGTTGAGAGGAGGGGGAGAGGGGAGAGAAAGAACCCTTACCGAAAAAATATTAAGTTCCAGTGAAATGGCATAAAAACTGCTGAGATATGTTAATTCCTAAAGATTAAATAAAACCTACCTTTTCAAAGTAAAAACTCAAACGTGCATCTTCACAGTTTTCATGTTTAAAGAAATGTGGTCCCAAATGCTTGAAGACAAATATGAAAAATAAACAACATAACTACTTGAAGACGATATAAGAAATCAATGGAGCTTGAATTTATAGATTAATAAATGAATTAACAGAGTTTGTAAAGCCTTCCAAGGATAAGAAGAATAACAAATAATTAATAACATTCACATATAGGTGCACATGAACCTTCACACATCTGGAAAATTAAAAAAAGTAAAGCAATAACATAGATGGCATATGGCATGGCACACTCACACCCAGCTAGTGTCATAAGTAATAATTCCCATATAGCTGCACATTCACTTACACAAATGCAAAAGAACTACAACAATAACGTAGATAACATGACACAGACACACACACACACACAGAGCTAGTGAATGCAACAATAATCAGCTGACCTGGTTCAAGACTGGAGCAGTGGTATTGCAATCATCACATTTTTGTTGACATCATGAACTTGGTTTTTTTCTCAGCCGGCTTAAGAATCTGGAAAGAGCACATTAAGTTTTCATCTATACTCATCATTGCACCAGCATTGTCAAACTCACCACAGTAGTTGGGAGCTGAAAAAATTGTAACAAGTTGCCTGTCCGCAAAGAACTCATAACCATCTTCCACAACCTACAGAAAAAGAACTTGTTTCAGTTCCAAACGAAGTTAGCTTGAGTAGAACAAAGGGGCAGAAGAATAGTCACTAACCTGATGAGCACGACAAACAAGGTCCAAATCATGTTTTGTTAAGAATTCTGCCACCTTATCAGCGCCGAATGTATACGAGACACCTCTGTCATTCATTCCCCATCCCTTAACATCTCTACCAGGATCTGACCAGAGCAAATCGCAAAGCAATCCAGTATCAGGAACAGCAGTCGGACGAGTTAAGTTTCTGATCTGATCCAAGTTTGTCAAATCAGGGGAAAGACCACCATGCATGCATAAAATTTTGTCATCTATAAGAGCTGCCACAGGAAGACAGTTAAAGCTGTCCGTGAACGATTTCCAAAGTCTCACGTTAAATCGTCGCTTGCACTCGTCATAGAATCCATATATACGATTAATAGAAGCACATTCATGATTTCCTCTCAGCAGAAAGAAGTTCTCCGGATACTTAATTTTATAGGCAAGCAAGAGGCATATTGTCTCTAAACTCTGCTTGCCACGATCCACATAGTCACCTAGGAACAGATAATTTGCACTGGGAGGAAAACCACCATATTCAAATAGCCTTAAAAGGTCACTGTATTGTCCATGAATGTCACCTGTAGATAAAATGAAAAACTCAGGTCAGAAACATAAAGCCTGGGACAAAAGGACAAGTATAACAGTGAACTTAAAAGAATAGTCGAAACAACCACAAACCTACAGGCTACAGTGAGCAAACTAGCCACATTATCTAGAGATACAATCTGGAAACTTTTTTATATAATTAACCACCAAACCCTTGACTGATCTACTCACTCACTAAACACAGTCATAGTATGATGCATAATTTTTTAATCTTCAACCCTCATACTGTTGTCATACAAGACCTAAGTTCAGATTGCACTGAGTCACCTGTGTCAATGCTTTATCATGGTTACATGATAACCTTATTTCCCCAAATGAAGGTAGAAAACACCAATAGTTTCAATGAACACAATATTCAACAATGCACACCAAGGATTTCAATTAAATTGGACAAACAGTTATGAAAAGAAACACACACGATAGCTCAGCATCTTAAAATTCCAAGCTCTTACTTCTACGAATGCAGTATTAGCAATTAAACACTAGAGTTGGATATCCAGATTTTTGCAGGAAATGGGAATAAACTAACACGAAATGGGTTATTGACCCCAACTTAAACAGCACATACCATCATCAAAAAGCCAAAATCTAGTCATAACTACATTAAATACAAGACAACTATCAACCCATTGTACACGAAAAACGAGAACTTGTTTATCAGAACATCAATAACCAGCAAATGAACACGCATATTCACCGTATCTATATAATTTACTAATGTAGCTTGCCACTGATAAAGCTAAGCTGAGCTACTTCTGCAACATATTTTATGTTTTCCCTTTCAAAGTAAAACTTTGATAATCGACAGAAAAATAAATATGGGTACTCCATAAACTACAATATCAACCGCAAATAACTTCAAATCTAATCTGCCACAGTATTTCCCACAAGTAATTTCATATCAGACAAGTAATAAAAGAAAACCCATCACAAAATCACACACAAAAAACCCATCAAAACATGCAAAATCACAAAAGGGGGAAAAAATTCAAATAGAATTTAGTGCCAGTAAAAATTTCAGGAAAATAAATTATATACTATATCGAAATGTATGTGGGTATGTAAAAACCCTACCGCAAATTTTGATTGGGGCTTCGAGCTCGAGCAAATTGGGCTGCTGAAGAAAGATTTCCCTGGAAGCGCCACAGAGCTGTTTGATCTCCGCCTCCGAGAGCTGAACCTGCTTACCCGGCCTGGCCAATCGGACCTCCGTGAGCCGCTTGATTATGTCGTCGAGCACGGCAGGGTCCATCCCTCCCTGCCCCTGCGATGCCATTCGATTGGGTTCTCAGATCCTCCCTCGAACGGCTCAGATTTCTCCTCGAAAGAAACCCTAGAAATCCCAACTGCGAAAAAGGTCGCTCCTTTTTTATCTTTGGACTGAGCTGTTATGTTTATGGAGGTTTCTTTTCGAATTTTGGCCTTTTGGGTTTGGTTGGTGGTTTTCTCTTTTTGGGAAATATAAAAGTATAGAAAAGAGAAAAAGTGAATTTTCTCGGAAAAAAAGGGGGGGAAGATGGCAAGAGAAAGAAGAGAGGTGTTTCAGTGTGTCGGAAATATTGCTCGGTGCCACAAATGTAATAATATAATTAGTTGAAATTTTCATTTTTAATTTTTCAACCAATTGTATATAACATTTGCTATTTACATTGTGTTCTCGACACACTAAATTTTTTTTTCTAAAAAAAGAAAGATGGGGATCAAAATGGGAATAAAAAACAAGGGTTTTTGATTAGGGAGAAGAAAGCGTCAAAAGATTTGAGGATGCGGACGGCTGCAACCCTACGTGACGGAGGTGCCTATAATAATCTGAGAGATGAAATGGAATGTGTAGAGCTGGGGACGACGTCGTTGTCTTTCACCTCACACAGTTGTCAACAATTTGGTGGGAAAGAACATGGGCTCAAGTTGTAAAGCCCATACAAAAGTTTAATTGGTTTGGTGGAGGTAACGAGTTAAGGCCCAAAAACATTCTCGAAATATTAATTTTGGTGAAAATGTTTTCGGAACCAGTTATTAGTAAAAATGAAAGTGAATCATAAAAAAACACTTGAAGTGTTTTCTGCAAGAAGCACCAAGAACTTCATGCACTTTTGAAACCTAAAAGTATTTTTTTTTCCCTAAATCACTTTCATTTTTTTTTTAAGTTTCCAAACGAGTCTTTAGTCATAAGTATCGAACTCGCCCTAGGTAATGAGTTAAGGCCCAAAAACATTGTCGAAATATTAATTTTGATGAAAATGTTTTTGGAACCAGTCCTTAGTAAAAATGAAAGTGAATCATAGAAAAACACTTAAAATGCTTCCTGCAAGAAGCACCAAGCATTTTGTGCACTTACGAAACCTAAAACCTTTTTTTTTTTTTTTCTAAATCACTTTCAGTTATTTTAAAAGTTTCCAAACGAGTCTTTAATCGTAAGTATTGAACTCGCCCAACATTAATTAAACTAAAAGGATGACAAGTTTTCATTCCAAGCATTGTTAGATTCCTTCATTAACAATTGATTTCAGTATTAGGGAGTTATTAACATTCCTTAATACAAATCGTTTGCTTATTAAGCTTATTAACCACCTGTGGATTTGGATTAATTTATTAATTTATATTTTCCGAGAAACTAGGATCAAATAGTTTAAAAACAAAGAAAAACTAACGAAAGGTAAAAAAAAACTTTAGTTTTAATGAAAAATGATAAATAAAGGTGCAGTGAATAGTACTAGGTAAAGGTAAAAATATGTTTTTTCGTTAAAAGTGAATAGTACATAAAGTTTTTCGTTAAAACTCCCTAAAAACAAATGATTCGTTATAGTACAATTATACAACTCGGACTTGTGTTTTTGTGCCCAATACTACATGGAAGGCTAAAATTGTTTCAGAAGTGACAAGCAGCATCTTAAACTTGACAATTAAACTTAGTACTACGGTCTGGTGGTATTCCTCTTCACTTGAAAGTGAGAGGTCTTAGGTTCGAATCTCGTGGATGGCGAATTCGATACCAAATTAGGTTGTCCCTTTGTTACAGCCACCAAAGAGTTTACAATGACAAATTCAAATCTTCAAGACGATAGTTGTTTACTAATAAGTATGAGCACACAAGATATAATTCGTAATCCTTTTACATGTTCTTTATCAGCAGCTGACCTGTTTCAAGACTGGAGCAGTGGTATTGCAATCATCACATTTTTGTTGACATCATGAACTAGGGTTTTTTCTCAGCCTAAGAATATGGAAGGAGCACATTAAGTTTTCATCTACACGCATCATTGCACCAGCATTGTCAAACTCACCACGGTAGTTGGGAGCTGAAAAAATCGTAACAAGTTGCCTGTCGGCAAAGAACTCATAGCCATCTCCCACAACCTACAGAAAAAGAACTTGTTTCAGTTCCAAACGAAGTTAGCTTGAGTAGAACGAAGGGGAAGAAGAATAGTCACTAACCTGATGAGCACGACAAACAAGTTCGAAATCATGTTTTGTTAAGAATTCTGCCACCTTATCAGCGCCGAATGTACACGAGCCTCTGTCATTCATTCCCCATCCCTTAACATCTCTACCAGGATCTGACCAGAGCAAATCGCAAAGCAATCCAGCAGCAGGAACAGCAGTTGGGCGAGGTAAGTTCCTGATCTGATCCAAGTTTGTCAAATCGGGGGAAAGACCACCATGCACACAAAATATCTTGTCGTCTATAACAGCTGCCGCAGGAAGACAGTTAAAGGTGTCGATGAAGGATTTCCAAAGTCTCACGTTAAATCGTCGCTTGCACTCGTCATAGAATCCATATATACGATTAATAGAAGCACATTCGTGATTTCCTCTGAGAAGGAAGAAATTTTCGGGATATTTGATCTTGTAGGCAAGCAAGAGGCACATTGTTTCTAAACCCTGTTTCCCATAATCCACATAGCCCCCCAAGAATAGATAACTGGCACTAGGAGGCAAACCCCCATATTCAAAGAGCCTCAACAGATCAGGATATTGCCCATTAATATTTCCTGAAAGTGAAAGGCAAGTAAAATCATGTTCAGGAAACTTTCCCGAGGCGGGATCCATACTGTCAGCACTTACAGCCAAGGAAAAAAGACGTTAGAAGCCAATCTAGCAGTACCGTTTTGTGAGCGTAAAAACGAAAACTGAAAACTAATACATATGCTTGATGTGTTACAGCATACCGCAAATAGTGACAGGGGCTTGAAGCTCGAGCAGATTGGGCTGTGTAAGGAAGATTTCTCGGGAGCAAATGCAGAGCTGCCTGACCTCAGACTCGAATAGCTGAACCTGCACGCCTGGCCTTGATCGGACCTCCAGAAGCCGATTGATTATGTCATCCAGTACGATAGGGTCCATCGCTCCACCCCATTTCAATTGCTGACCTCTCTCCTGCCCAAATAACCACGATGAAATCATTCTTTACCACACTCATTCGCTTCCTTGGCTTAACTTGGCTTTTCTATAATTATATATACAGCTCAAGCACTAGCTAATTAGTAACTTGAAACGGAGCTAACTACTCGTTTAGTCTAACTCCGTTATTTAATGTCGTGATCTATGCCGTTCATTTTTTAAGTCCGTATTCAAAGATTACATGCGTGTGTGTGTGTGTGTGTAAAGCACATTATATTGGTGGACTTGAGCGTACCCTTGCAGCAGGGCTCAACATTGGCAAGCAAGGACTTTCACCATGGCTGACACTTGGCTCAACAATTGCAGCCGGCCTCATCTGATCCACGCCATCAGCGGCAGCTTGGGGAGCATTCCGATTGCCATTGACGGTCTCATGCACTGTGTCTATGTTCACAGTGATGCGTTTCGCGGTGTACCTCTTCACGCTTGAGCGAATCCCACCACTCATGATAGTGTCTAGTTAAGATTTTAAACGACCGAAACCAACCCCATCGTCTGAAACTCAAGTAAAATTACTAGTGAAAGAAAGAATAAACAAAAATTAATCCCTTAATATTTTGAATTCTATACAAATCACCACGTTACCACTTTGGATCACTAGTACTGATGCTCCAGTTCTTCAAATAGACGAAGAAGACTGACGTTAAAAAATTTTAAAAGAAAAAATATGAGAGGATATAAAACAAATAAAAACAATTAGGAAAAATTTGACAAACCCTAATTCTTAAGAAACTGTATACATGCATGAATGGAAAGAAAACTCACCAACTATCATCAGATCAATAACAAGTTTACCAGATAACAAGAGAGCGAGAAAAAGGAGGGAGAGAGACTGCTACTGGACAGAGAGATAGACTTTGCCGGCCATAGACAGATGACCACATTTTATTTAGCGCGGTTTCTACCTACGATATGAACTAGAAATTTGTAATGAAGGCTGCCAAAACATATAGAAATTTATTTATAGAGTATACTTTTTTCTTATGCGATCTGTTTACTCCGCTAAATTTGCTGACGTGGCTGCTTATATGGCGTTTATGCGGCATTAATAGAAAAGGTTATTGGCCAATTCACCCTTTATTTATCTATTGGTAACAAACTTAAAAGGGAAAAATGTAAAAGCCAAAATTCTCCTCTGGGCCTTCCCCATTCTCCTCCCCCTTCCCCCAGCGTCACCTCCACTTCAGCTTCTTCAAGTAACCTCGGAGCAACTCCAATAGAGGCTTCAAATGAGGTGTCGTAGGGCTCCAAGATATCGAGCCAAAGGCTCTCCAAAATTTCTAAATTTGTTTCCAAGGCAAAATCAAATGAAACCACAACAGAAAACCACTCAAAATCAAATGAACCCAAAACTTCATCAAAATTCATAATTCGACTGTTCATATTGAACATTAAGAAGAAGGCGGCAATGATTGTCCATCAAAGTTCAACAGAAATTTCACCTTGTTGATTAAGAACAATCAGAAGATGAACTATAGTATTCGTGGTTGGTAAAATAACGAATGGAATGCAGAATCAGTATCCTCACTCCTAAACTTACTTGTCCTGATGAAAAGCTGCCTTTTTCTTCATAAACAATTCCGTAATCCTGCTTGAGTTAATATTCTTTTTCACATTAATCGCCGATTTTTTCTTCTCACCCTTGAATGATGCCCTTGAAACCTGCACGCTTAATTTCGGATTCTTGAGTGCGAGGGCCTCAAATTGAGCAGAAAAAACTACGTCACTCATGCTTATGGCAATGTAGTCGAGCGCATTGTCCTTCAGTGCTTGGTAGGAGCAAGCATCCGCAAACTCCAGAGCATCGAGAGCATTGGCTGAACTCAGGGAGTTGAGCATATGACACACATAAAATCTGCCCAAGTATGGTATTCCGTACTTAGTCGCTGCGACTGACAAGGAGAAGATATGCTTGTTCATTGATCTTCAAGCAGGTCCGCATCATAGAGGAAATCCACGAGAGACTTGAGCTCTTCGTGATTCAACTCAGGCAGTGTTATGTTGTCCACCTGGTTTGTTGGAGCTTTGGAGCATCCCTCCGTGTTTGGAATGTTCAAGATTTTCGATCTTGTTGCCTACAGTCTGAACTCAATGATTAATTGACCTAGTACAGGTTACTGATCATATTCCAGACACCAAAGTTAAACACACTGTGTAACTACTAGTAGAAGATACATGATCGGATACATATTCCGAGCCTCTACATTTAGAAGATGTGCAATCAATATGGATCCAATGCAATTCACTGTCGATCTTGTGAAATACACAAAAACCGCACAACTTGTAAATGCAGAGGATCGGGATTCGATACTGAGAGTGAGATGGAGAGTGTATACCAATAAGAGTTTATGTGCAGGTATAGGAGGCCCATTGTCACCCGGATGAAGTTGTATGTCAGTGGGAGTATGATCTCTGTATGCAGGAGCAAATCCATTTACGTATTCAATCTTTACATTGAGTTCTTCCGAATCTAATGTTTCAAATTTCCTTTTTTGGAGTAAACCTTCTGTTGTTTGCTTATCATTACTCGCCTCCCTGAGATCCTGAGGAGCAAAGGAAATTAAATGATTTTTTAGGACTCGGAGAAGTGATTTCAACACGTTTATCTTGTTCATATTCTTATTTATTTCTTGCTTTTGAATGAGTCAAAGGAGATTCAAGAAACAAAAACAAACATGGATGTACAAAGGGGAAACAAGTGTGTTGATATTATTTTCCTTTCTTAATCTTGTGAACACAATTTGGAAAGTGATTTGGGAGTTAGAGACTGAAGTTAATTTAGAAAGTAAGAAATGGACCAAAAGGTGGGTGGGATTTGATGGAATTGTGTGCGTGAAATTGAACTTTTTTACAAATATTAAAAAACAACAATGCTTTGGCTTCACAAAATTGTGATGGAATTCTCAAAATACTTTGTGGCCAATTTGTAAAATTTCACATTCATGATCAGAAACGTTCATGTTATAATTCATTTTGTAAAGATCATCAATCAATTAAAACTATTGTCGTTTAGTCAACCAACTATAACAGATAGATAGACTGTTTGTCATGTTTTTACCGATTCCAACCATCGTATTTATACCAATCTGTCAAGATGATCTCACATTTTATTGATTTTTTTTAGTAAAAGTCTTGACGTAGTCTCTATAATATGTAATGTTTCAATTATAAATACAAAGTTCCGTTTGAGGAACCAAGTATTATTGTATAAAAAAGGAACCATAAAGCCCTCCTGAGTTTTTAATAGAAGTGAAACGAATGTAAACATAGAAATCAGTTAACATTGGCAAGCATTTATATTTTGTGGTTTACTGGACTTGCGTACCTTTGCAGCAGAGGTCAACATTGGCAAGCAAGGAACTTTACCGTCGCCAAGGCTCGTCTCCGGAAGCGAAGATCCATCCCGCGGTTTCTTATCCGCACTATCAGCATCTCGGGGCTCACTCAAAGTGCTACTTTTTGTCTCAGGCATAGTGGCTCCGCCCAAATTGAGGCGTTTCACGGTGTACCTCTTGACGTTTGATCGAAGCCCACCAGTCATAGTGTCAGGCACTGATACCAACAAGATAATCAACGTTTGGATTAACCACTAGTCAGTAGTTAATTAAAAGCAGTTTAATCCGCTAATTGTAACAAATATGCATAAACTTACCAGGTTTCCAACTTGGGATCAACAACATAATAAACTTTTGAATTAATCGCTAATGAGAAGTTATTAAAAGCAGTCTCCATGGGAGACACACACTTTTTCATGTTAATCTTTTTTGTATTGTTCCAATTATGTCGAATGTCTCCGAGGGGACAAGCTGTGAAGCAACACAAAATGAAGAGTTCAAGGCCTCGGCAGATGTGGGACTCGTGCTTTCTTAATTACTCATTGATTTTAGCACTACAAAAAAAACTTGTTAAATATGACCTAAAAACTTGTCGTGTAAAATCATGAAAGCGTCGTTTATGTGTTTTAACGACGGTCTTGCTACGCTTGTGCTCGCGTCGCAACAAACCCATGTCGCAAAAGTTTTCACAACTTATTGCGACGCAGTGCAAGCATCGCGAAATTATTTTACGACAACTTTACGACACAATAGTTAGTGTCGCAACTGCTTTGATGGTGGAATTAAACAAAATATTTGGGACATGTTTGACACGTTGTAAATGCTTTTATCCCTGCAATTTTTTTGTTGTAAATGCAAAATGGTTGAAAATGACATTTGTTCAGTAAAAGATTGGTTGCAATTTATAATCTTATTCACAATCATCCTAAGTTCAAAAGTAAAATAATATATGAATTAAAGAACTGTGCTTTCAGAATTCCTACTAACATTGAAAGTACAACATCCGCATATCCCAATACATAATCCTACTATAGAGTCAAATATAAATAATCTCGTCCCAAAAGTTAGGAACATATTTTTTTTATTTCAAATATGCTCCATCATAGTTCAGGAGTTTAATTATGATCAAGACTCTTCATCACAATCTCCATGCAAACATGAAAAATAAGAATTACACAACCATCAATAACATGTGTCAATTAACAATTTAATCTTTAGTATAATGTTTTCTTTACAAACCTTTTATGAAATCAAATTGTTTCTATGCTTCTGGGTCTAACTGAGGTTGCTGCTCATTACTCCCATATGTTTCTTGTTGATGGCTTGATGTATTTAGAACCTATATTTAACACCAAAATGACAAATAGAAATCAAAATTGCTCAAATTTTCACACTAATTTATTCTAATAAATTGAAAAGAGAACAAAATCATATTCGAATGTATATACTTGTCCACTTCCGCTTGGTGATGTGTTAACATGGAAACCAATATGAGTCATCACGAGATGGAGTTCCGAACTGACTTCACTATATTTGGACCAAAGATCTTCAATTTCAGATTCATGCTTAGCCTTAAGATCATCTATCTTAGTCTTATATTGTCTTTCTACCTCTTCTCGTATGGTGTCCTCATTAACATAGGAAGATCTTGAACTTTGACCAAACAATTGAGATGAAGTTATACCTGTTCCATACATGCGAACATGTCCATGTGCATCAGGTCCCATAACTCTAGTAAACACCTCCTCTCGATAATCCTTGTCTTGCTCATGCTCTTCCCTTTTTTCCAAGCGTTGATTAAATTGATTCTACAAAACATGACCCAACCAGTTCAAATGACCGAAAGATAAACATAATGCACAACCCAACTAATCAAAACGATGTGAATATGCACACTAAAAAATAGATAATGTGCATTAACACATGATAATGTGTGAGCTCGGAATAGGCGATACACATACAGAGTTATCTCAACATCGAAGGTGGGCTTAAATAATATGAGTTAAGCATTCAGTTAAAGAAACAATCTATTAATCTTCAATCTATTGATCTTCAGTCGTGAAGGTAACCCAAAAAAGTTGACAATCCAAACCAAGTTTTCAAGCATCTATAGATGAACAACTAATGTACAATAAATTGCGGAAAGAAAAATGTCCCTATTTGAGCCCTCTCCAGGCTCTAAACCTAGTCTTGATCCGCCATCAATTATCACTTAAAAATTAGATAAACTCACTGCTAATCTCCATCCTCCACCTACGTAACACATGAGCTAGGAAACTTGGTTTTTTGTTGGATGCAATGGAAGGAAAGTGATCTGTTACTGGTGAAACAACTAAGATCCCACAAATTCTTGCAGCACCCCATCAGCCTTGTGACTATATTATGTGTAAAATTATGAAACGGTATTTTAAAAGAGAAAGATTATCAACAGTTATTTTTTTTTTTCTAAAAAAGTTTTGGAACTTCTATACCATAACCCTTCAAGGTTAAAATCCTAAATCTGCCGCTATTCATGAGCGTCCAAAACGAGCAGATTGGACGTTACCTATCATGGCCAAATGTGTGAGATTTTCATGTCATCTAACATACATTTGCAGCCAAGTGGTATATTTCTTTATTACCACTTCATAAAGTAGATAAGTGAGAACAAATTCGGTCGCAAATGACAATATATATAGAAGAGAATGCTTTTGTTTGGAATGAATGTATATCTATTCATATCTCAAGGAGGATTTATAAGAAGTTACAATCCTATCACTAAGGAAAGAAATAATTTACATAAAATCATAATAAACTAAGAATCCCAAGATTACAGGAATATATACACAAAAGTCAACACTCACCCTCAAGTTGGTGCATATATATCACACATGCCCAACTTGTGTAAGAAGATTGAAAACTTATGACTTGAAACAGCCTTTGTGAGGATATCTGCCAATTGATCGTCTGTTCTTATTGCCGGTACCTCAATTATCTTCCCTTCCAATTTTTCTTTGATGAAGAATCAGTCAACTTCAACATGTTTTGTTCTATCATGTTGTACCGGGTTATGTACAATGTCACGGGCAGCTTTATTATCACAAAACAATTTCATGGGTTGATCATGTTCTATACCCATATCCCTTAGCAAAAGCGTAAGCCACAAAATTTCACAAATCCACAAGGCCATACCTCTGTACTCAGCTTCTGCACTGGAACGAGCAATCACATTTTGTTTCTTACTCCTCCATGTAACCAAGTTACCCCCAACGAATGTAAAGTAACCTGATGTTGAGCGTCTATCATCCACTGAACCTGCCCAATCTGCATCAGTATAATCGTCAATGCTAAGATGGTTATTCTTTTTAAACAAAATTCTTTTTTCTGGACTTCCCTCCAAATACCACAAGATTCTCATCACTGCATTCATATGTTGTTCTCCAGGATCATGCATGTATTGACTCACTACACTTAAGGCATAAGCAAGGTCTGGTCTTGGGTGTGCCAAGTACATTAAACGCCCTACTAACCTTTGGTATCTTCCTTTGTCTACTGGCACTTGGTTAGGATCAACACTAAGCTTCAATCCTTCCTCTAATGGTGTAGCTACGGGCTGACAAGCTGACATGTCAGTTTCATGCAACAAATCAATAATATACTTCCTCTGAGACAGGAAAATTTCAGAACTACTTCTTGACTCCTCAATCCCTAGAAAATATTTTAGGGATCCAAGGTCCTTCATCTCAAATTCTGTAGACAGGTATCTTTGCAAGGCCACACGCTCTTCTGGATCATTCCCTGTTACCACCATATCATCTACATACACAATGAGTGCAGTAAGTTTCCCATTTCGCCTTTTCAAAAATAGAGTATGATCAGAGTTACTTTGTCTGTAACCAAACGCTCTCATAGATTTTGTGAATCTTCCAAACCATGCTCGAGGAGACTGCTTCAAACCATACAAGGATTTTTTCAACCTGCACACGTTTCTCTTGTAATTATCTGGAGCATTACATCCTGGTGGAAGATCCATATAAATCTCTTCTATCAAATCTCCATGTAAGAAGGCATTTTTCACATCGAACTGCTGTAAAGGCCAATTAAGATTTGCAGCCAATGACAACAAAACACGGACTGTGTTGATCTTGGCCACAAGAGCAAATGTATGGGTATAATTAGGGGTGGGTTCGGTACGGTTACCGTACCGAAACCCTCGTACCAATTACCATACCAAACTTTCGGCTTGGTAAAATCTATTACCATTACCTTACCAAACTTTCGGTATACCGAAGTTCGGTATTGCCAAAAGTTTGGTTGGCATGGTATGGCAATGGTAATTGCCATTTTGTTTTGGCATAAAAATTTTTTTTATTTTTTTTTACCCAATTCAAGGACAAAACTTTTTTTTTTGTACCTTTATCTCATACATTATAACTTAAATTCATCTATTATTCATCGTTCACAATTCACACACACAATAATTCAAATAATACATTAAGATTCATGATGAAAATTAAGCTTGCAATCCAAATAGAAGTTACGAACCAAAACAAATAGAAATTAACAATCCAAATAGAAATTAAATTTTCAAACCAAATGAAAATTGGAACTAAACTTCAAAAGTAGAATTCATTGATCAATTATTCAAGCTTGAGATGTCAAAGCTTTTGAAGGAAACATTGAACTTGTAAAAGATTGAGCTTGTGTCAAGCCTACATTACAAACAAATAAAACATATTAATTAGTAGCAAAAAGAATTAAAGTTGAAAACCATTTAATAACAAATTTACTAAAAAAATTAAAGCATATCTTTCTTGTTTCCTCTTTTTCCATTTCCTTGTAAAATTGAAGCATATCTTCCGTTGGTTCTTTGTAGAAGTTTACTTCACCTGCCCTAAGCCAACCACTAGTACACACTAGTACCTCTACTATTTTAGGAATCAAGGATGCCCTAAAAAGGTCAACAACCCTCCTTCCTAGGCTAAATACATTTTCACTAGCAACGATAGAAGTGGGGGTTACAAAGATATCTTGGCCATTTGTGAAAGAATTAGGAACTCTTTTGTATTTGATTTCCACCATTTCAAGATATCAAAGTCACCAACAACAATGCTAATATAAGTAGGTTTTATTTTCAAATTATTGGAATATTATAAATATGTGTTATATAATTATCTATTATATAATTTATAAATTATATATTTTATTTTATTTTCGGTACGGTACGGTAATACCGTGGTAATGGTATCCATTACCAATACCGTACCATGAAATTTCGGTACGGTACATTACTGATTGGCGCAAAAAATTTGGCACAAAATCGGTATGGCACGGTTGACAATTCGGTTGGCACGACAATTTGGCAAAAAAATCCACCCCTAGGTATAATCGATCCCATATTTTTGAGTGTACCCTTTTGCTACCAGTCTTGCCTTGAAGCGATCAACCGTCCCATCAGCCTTGTATTTCACAGTATAGACCCATTTGCTTCCCACATGTTTCTTGCCAGTTGGTAAGTCTGTGATCTCTCAGATAGCATTCTTCTTCAAAGACTTCAATTCGTCATTCATTGCTGCTTGCCAACGTGGATCAGCTAAAGCCATGCACACTATTAGGAATAGATACAGTAGATAATTGATATACAAATGACTTATTTGATTCTGACAGGTGGCTGGTAGACACATAATTACTTGATGGGTATAACACATTAGATTATGGGTTGGGTCTATTAACTGGGTACCTAGTTTTGCATTTAGGGTCTGCTTCGTAAGTAGGTTTAGGAATACCTCGGTTGACAAGGTTAGGGAGACGATATGGTGGTGGTGCATCTGGGAGCGAAGATGATTGATTATGGATATTAGGGCTAAAAAATGGTGAGACCGACTGTGAGGTAGTCGGCAGCACTGAGTTGTTCAACGGTGAGGAAGCTGGCAATGAGTTTTCCAATGGTGAGGAAGGAAGGGAATTTTCCGGCTGTGTCGATTCGTCCATTTCGAAGTTTTCAACATTGTTTTCATGTGAATGATCACCACTTGTCTCCAAGACATCACTACTTAAATCCAAATGACTCACAATATCTATATCAGGAACAGTATAATCAAGAGTTTGAACTTCTACCTGATTCTCCTTTGAAGTCCAGACTCGGAATGGGCAAAGTACATATCGTTTTCATGAAATGCAACATCCACAGTGACAAACAACTTCTTAGTCGGAGGGTGATAGCAGCGATATCCTTTCTAATTTGAGGCATAACCCACAAACACACACCGTAAGGCTCGAGGTTCAAGCTTATTCCTTTGCTGTTTATGGAGATGAACGCAGGCCACACAACCAAACACATGAGGTGGAAGATTTGGTACTGCAAGAGCATCAACATGTGAAGAGAGAGCCTGAAGTGGTGTCTGAAAATCAACTGACCAGAATGGAAAACGATTAATGAGATATGTAGCTGAGGTGAGAGCTTATCCCCAATAGGACAACGGGAGATGTGCCTCAAGTAAGGAAGCACAAACCACTTCCAGAAGGTGACGGTTCTTGCATTCTGCAACTCCATTTTGTTCTGGAGTAAATGGACATGTAGTTTGATGAAAGATACCTTGATGATCCAAAAAAGTACGAAGTTCAGAGTTCACATACTAGCCACCATTGTCACTTCGGAGAACCTGTATTCGTGACTTATATTGCACTTGCACCATTTTGTAAAATTGCTGGAACAAGGAAGTAACTTCACTTTTGGACTTCATCAAACAAACTCAAGTCATACGTGTGCAATCATCAATAAAAGTAATAAACCAATAAGCACCACCAAATGTAGCAGTTTTAGATGGTCCCCAAACATCAGAATGGATTATCATAAATGAAACATAACTTTTTGTAAAATTGGACGGAAACGAAGTACAATGACTTTTAGCCAATTCACAAATACCACATTTAATGCTAGAAACATCATTCTTGAGATATAGGCTAGGAAACAACCTCCTGTAAATAACCGAAAGAAGCATGTCCAAGTCTACGATGACACAACCAAACCTCCGAAGCTTTGTTCTGTGCCCCATGAGGTCTTCCTACAGTAAGAGCTTGAGTCAACATCTAGGTACTGCTCGGTGTTAGCTCCAAGTAGTAAAGCTTCCACTTTCTAATACCATAACCAATCATCTTACGAGTTCGAATATCCTTAAAGACACAAAAGGAAGGCCAAAAAATCACAAGACAATGTAGGGCAACGGTTATTTGAGCAACAGATAATAAATTATAATCAAGAGAAGGAACAACAAGCACAGTATCAAGGCTAAGGGTATCTGAAAGGGAGACAGTTCCTTCCCCGATAATAGGGGTAGGATTACCGTTGGTGACACTCACAACGGTTTTGGTGGATGGTTTTAGCGTTTGTACCTGTCTAAAATCACAAGTCATATGTTCAGTAGCACCAGAATCAATTATTCACGTATTATTTGTAACAAATTCAGAAACATTTAAAGCCTTACCATTGATACCTGCATTAGTAGAGGCATACACTTCTTCAACTATATTTTCAGAATCTACATTCGCATCAGCAAACATGGTACGCGTAGTTCTCATGTTCGATTCGGTCTGATCGATTTGGAGCGGTACGACTCCAGACTGCCATTTCCAAGCAGCTTCAATTAACACGGGCCAACAAGAAAGAAGCCCAACAACCACAAACAACCGATTAATGGTAAATCAATTATTTTGTGCCCGTGTGGGTCGAAAAAAACGTGTGGGCCGAAAGAACAAAAAAACAATTGTTTTCCTTTTTCCTGTTTTTTGCCTTTCTTCCTTTTTTTTTTAATTTTTTAATTTTTAATTTTTATTTTTTATAATCTTTCCTTTCCCTTTTCCTCTTCTAACGAACAATTGCAAAACTTTCGCAGAACAACTTCAACGCAAAGGAAAAAACTACAGAAGTTCAGTGAACGACAGAACGAAAAACAACAGTTGGCGAGTGCGGATCTGTAGCAAAGCGTGGGTGGCTATCGGGTCTGGGACTTTGAAGAAGGAGTCGTGGTAGGCAGACGGCCTGAGTTGCAACGACGGGTACGGTTCAGGTGCGGGGCGGCACGGTGATACGATGGCGAGAGTGCAGATGCAACTGTTGTAGCAGCAACCTGCAAGTTTGTGGGCTATTCGATCTGGGGCAGCCGGATGGCCCAGCGGGTTGTGGTAGATGGATGCAGAGATCGGTGCGGTAGACTCGGGTCCAGCAACGACGACGTCGCTCGTTGGACGACGCGCTGCACGAATGGTTGCACGGCTGGTGGTTCTGGGTTCTTGGTCAGCAACGACGGCGTCGCTCGCTGGTCGGACGGCGCTGCACAACTGGATGCATGACTGATTCGGTTTTTTCTTTTCTAACCTGGCTCTGGTGCCAAGAAGAGAATGCTTTTATTTGGAATGAATGTATATCTATTCATCTCTCAAGGAGGGATTTATAAGAAGTTACAATCCTATCACTAAGGAAAGAAATAATTTACATAAAATCATAATAAACTAAGAATCCCAAGATTACAAGAATATATACACAAAAGTCAACATATATAAGGTTTCTGAGACAAACACCAGAGAGATATATCCAAACTAAAGCACAAACAGGTCCGACCAAAAAACAAACCAGGACTTAAAACATGGACGTACCAGACAACAACGAAAAAAGGAACCGAAAATTTACATACAAGTTAACACAGTTACACAAGCATTTAGATTATATGCTTGCTGACCTTGAAAGTGCTCGTTTATTTGGGTTTATAATCACATCACTAACCTTCCTGCCTTCATCTTTCTTTCCTTCTTCCACTGGCTCGACTGTTGTGGTTTCACTTAGTGCCTCAACCGTTTCGATTACGCTCACCGTTCTCGTTTCACTTTCGGTCAATGACACTGATACTATCTCTGAGTAACAATATTTTCTCAATATACGGATCACATAAACCGGGTCTATTAGTTGGCCAATTAGTATCACTTTCTTATCCTTCATGTCAAGAGCAAAGGAATTAACACCTGCAGAACATAGCAGAAACCAAGGCCATTAATTAGTATTTGTTCACAATAATATTCATTAAATGTTGTTTGGACCCAAAATGACATTTTGGGGGCCGAGCTCAGAAATATTCTCGGCCCAATGTTGTTTAGAATAGTGTCATGGGCCAGCCTTGTCAGGGTTGGCCGAGTCCTGATATAAGAAAGATTACTTTGGATAAAGACGAAGAAGTTGAATTCTTATACAACGGGGAGTCTCAAGGTTGGAAGTAAGAATGAATCTAGTTCATTATAGGGCTTGGTACAGAGGCCTATTGGAACTAGGATTGGCCGAATCATAATCAGATTGGGATAAAGAGTTCTAGTTTGAGTACTTCTCTGATTCGGCCAAGAGTTTTTTAGCCACTATAAATACAAGAGGTCGTGCGACATTCTAAGGATCCCCAACTCAACACACAAATCTGCCCTGCGCAAACCCTCTCAACCTTTGAGATTTTTTTTATTTTCTTTTTCGCCAACACATCTTCAGTTTGGATAAACAGCACTGTGAAGGCAACCGATAAACATCTTCAGTTTGGATAAACAGCACTGTTGCCATAGAATCAGCCGACCGCGGAGCACCTTCAGTTTGGATAAACAGCACTGCGTCGGGGCCGACTGGTTATCTATCCAAGTCTCGGCCGAGAAGGATTTTCGAATCCTTATTGGCAGAGGTCATCTCATCAGCCTTCTCGGCGAAGTGAGGTGTTACAGGTTACTACATTCGGCACATTGAAAGCCGAATTTGATATTGAACTTCGCAGAACTAGCAGCCTTGTCTTCAGGCTCTAGAACCCAAAGGCCGAGGCGTGTTCCTTCCTCGGCCGCAGTCGCAAGATCGAGAAGTCAGCCGCGCAACACAACGCAACATCAACATTTTACTCACCGGCCGAGCTCGGCCGTCGAGTTGGCATGCCCCGCATTCAACCGAAGGACGTAGTTAGCTCATAGATTACTCGGCCTGCGCGCCACGTAGGCTTGGTAGTTTTTAGAGTCAACAAATGTAAAGAAGAAAAGTTGCTTTTTCAACATAACTAGCTCGTACCAGTCACTCTGGTCAACATATTCATCAAGACTTTTTGCTGCTTTATTTGATTCTGAATATCCACTTTGAATACCAGCTTCTGAAAAATAGATGGCGAGTAAAGTCCGCTCACAATCTGTATACCTTCGTGATCCTTTGTACCTTCAGATATGTTAACAATCACGCGTAGATCCGGGTTCAATAGACATGAAAATTATCAACCAAACAAACATGAACGCAAAAAGTATAACTGCTGGAAAAATGGTTTAACTGACCTTTGGAGCAGAGTGCAAAGCTCGGCATTGGCAAGCGAGGAATTCTACTGATGATACTGAGCGCATTTGAAGCAGTGCTGGCCTCGGGAATAACTACGCACTCTGCAGCTTGGGGCAAGCTGCTATGTATGGTCTCATTCTCAGTCTCACTCTGCAGAGCTATCGTGTCCAACGTCAAAGTGACGCGTTTCGCGTTAATGTACCCTTTCACGCTTGTGCGAATCCCACCACTCATAGCGCTATGTGTCAAGCAACTGAAAACAACCGAAGTAGGAATTAGTCTATTAGAATACAGACATTGGTCCAACACCATCACCGATATCGTTCCTGACACGACCCGACCCTAATATTCACCGAATACCAGGATAGGCACGTGCTGGCCGACACCCGAGGGTGACGAAAGCCATTAATTGATACAAAAGCTAAGAATAAGAAATAAATAAGGGTTATGAATTCACATATACTGGATTAACAATTTAGGAACGTGTTCAGAGCATACAACTAAACCTAATCACTAAAAGAATTAAGATAAAATTAAATGAATAAAGGAGTAGGTCCTACACCGAGAGGACTCGAAGATGCCAATGCGGAAGTGCCTTGATGCCGGGATCATGTGCCTTGATTCTAAGTCCTGAATGGGGGCGCAAAACAAGGGTGAGTGGACCAAGTTTATATATGTAATACGAAAACAGTTATGAACATACTAACCCCCAAAGTTTAAATGAAAACTACTAGCATAGTAAGTGATAGGTTTTTCAAACCCTCTAGCATGCCATAAAAACCGTTTGTATCTATCTGCCATTCAATCTCATAAATCATAACAGGAAACATAATACAAGTTGTGCTGCTAATGAGTATCACCGAATAGTAACAATAACTTCCGGCCCATTGCCTGCACCTAAATCTCTATGGCCTTCACCATGAGATAACTCCCTCCCGGCCCGATGCCAGACTCCGTGGTCCCTCAGCCTTCCGCTAGGGATTATTTCTCCAGGCCTCTGCCAACTACAAATCCTCGCCCCTGGCGGCATGGTGTTCACTAGGTACGCACAAAACAGCTTTCTAAAATACAACTTCGTAGCATAAGTTCATCGATCCCTCATACTACGAAGAGGTGTCTAAAAGCATCTGAAACACATTCTTAGCATCCTATCGTCATCGATCAGATAGTCTACCAGAATGAGGGTTATATAGAAAATATGATATAGTGAAAATAGTTCAAAAGATATATCTATTCAATAATATTCAAATCATCATGCTTCCTGTAAAGTATTCATCAAATCGAGGCATGCTAGGAACATATGCATTTCTTTAATTTAAAACATGCTATTTTCGAAGGTGATCCACTCACAGTACTTAGCCGCCGAAGAACCTCGCAAGCTAGCGAAGAATAGAACGCCACCATAATTGTCCCTAAGCACATAAAGGGTACATTTGGTCAAACTCTACTCAAACGATTTTATTTGGAAAAACGGACTTCAAAAACGGGTCCAGGACGTCGAAATTAGCCTAGGAAGGGTCCCGAACGAAATCAGAAAAGTCAACTCAAAAAGTCAACTTTGACCGTTGACCGGTCAAAGTCAAAGTCAACGCTGACCTTTGACCGAGTCAACGGTCAGACCGGGTCAGTCAACGGGTCCGGGTCGAACTGGATCAAACGGGTCTGGGCTTAGGGTTTGGATCCGGGTTGGGCTTAGGTTTAGGGCTTTAGGATTTGGGTTGGGTTTAAAGGAAATGGGTTTAGGGTTTTAGGTCACACGGGCCAAAGGCCCTGGTTTGGAAGGCCCAAAGGCTCTAAGCCTAAGGGTTTTGGGTTGCAGCATAATGGGCCGAAGGCCCTGCTTTAAAACGGCCCGAGGGCCTTTAAACTAACACAATTAATTAAAGAGAAAAGGGTTTTGGGCTGGGCTGGGCTCGGCAGGGAAAGGCCCCAGGCCTTTGGGGTTTCTGGGCTGCCTCACAACGGGCCTAAAGCCCTTGGTCTGTGAAGATGGCCTGAAAGGCCTAGGTTCAACGTAGAAGAAGGCCGGAAATTCGGCCGGAAAACCACCCGACTTTAGATGCTTATAACTTTGTCACTACTCAACGAAATCAAGTGAAACAAAAACGAAAGTTGTAGTTCTTGAAGAGACGAAGAGAATGGTACCTCGCACGACGTCTAACTCGCCGTGGTTTGGCCGGCAAATGCCTCGAAAGCCTCGGAGGTCGCCGGAAACTGGGTAAGATTCAAATGAGTATAACTTCTTCAATACTCAACGAAATTGGGTGAAACAAAAAGGAAAGTTGTAGTACTTAGGAAGATGAAGAGATTGATACCTTGCACGCCGGCCAACTCGCCGTGGTTTGGCCGGAAAATGCCTCGAAAGTGGCGGTGCTCGCCGGAAAATTTGGAAAAGCTTCCCCGAGTTATTTTCTGCGATTCAAAAGTATACCCAACTTAAAATAAGCTTCGATCTAACCCTAAAACACAATCCAAGGGTTTTTAGAAGCTTACCAATGTTGGAAAATCACGAAACTCATCGGGGAAGATGATGAACAGTACCGACCGAAGGTGAGGGAAAGGTTTGGGATATTTTCTGGGTTCATGGGTTCACCTAGAAGGGAGATGATGGTGGTGGAGGATGGTTGTTTGCTGTGGAAAGCCCTCGGAAGGACTGAGATAGAGGGAGCGAGAGGGAGAGAGACAGAGATAGAGTGAGTTCGAGAGAGAGACCGAGAGAGTTTCAGGAAAAGAGGGAAGAGAGAGAGAGACCGGAAGCAAAAATTCAAAGGGTGGGCCCCACGGGCTCACCAATTAAGGTTCCAAAAACAATTTTAAAATGAAAAGGATTCCCAAACTTAATAAAAATACAAAAGTACTCTTTTTATATAGTAAAACTCGGGACCGGTTGTTTCAGTTCCAACTTAATCACCAATTACTAAGTGTTGGATTTTATCACAAAATGCCTCAATGATATTAAGAGTAGAAACTCCAATACATTTATTTGTGTATTATCTTGTTATATGAGTGCTCTCTCCAACACATCCCTCCTCCAATGTAACGAAATAATTAAAAACAACCACGTCAAGATTCGGAAGCAATTAACCTATACCCAGTAGTAGTATCAGAAACTTCTAGTTATAAAGCTGAAGATTGATCGTCTAATTATTCAAAAGCCATGTATACATGCATCCATTCAAATCAGTCGCATACAAGTATGTTCCCACTCAATTATAACAGCATAAACAACATTATTACCAAGTAACTCGCTTCTGAGATCACTATTGAACTTAAGGCTCTAATTTAGATCACAAGAAGTTAAGAAAACCCAACTTAAGAAACTGGAGATATATATGCAAGAACACAAATCTAACTGTACGAACATATATAACAAAGAACAGAACTAGTAAGAAGGCTCAAGAATCGTGATCTACTTCAAAACCATGAATTATGGAAACTTAATTAATGAAATACGAAATGATGTAAAAACAAAAGATTAATTAGGACAAAATTAACAAATCCCAAATATTAAAAATGTAAAAATATACACGACTAAAAGAAAAAGATTATATGAACAAGTAAAGGCTATTGAACTGAATGAAAAATGAAAACTCACAAGCTTTGATCAAGAATAAGAAGTGCAGCAAATAATGAGAGAGCGAGAAGAAAGAGAGAAGCAATTGGATTTGGATCGACAGAAAGAGAGACCGTAGACCTGCCGGCATCAACAAGTTTCGCCTCTGACCAATTGACATATTTTAATCGCGTTTTTTGTAATTAAATAGGGATTGTTCCAAATTCCATTAGTAAAAGCTTCCCTAGAGCCCGCCCTTCCCTAGTCACAAATTAGAAATTGTTGGGTAGATAATAGAGAATTTTTTTTGTGTGTGTGATGTCGTATTATCATGTGGTGTTATAATCCCGTGTATTACATGGTTAATGTATTAGGGCCTAGGGTAAAAAGTTACATGTGTTAAAACTGAATCCGGCAACAATAGTACAACTTGGTGAGATGGTTTATCAAAATCTAACCGTTAAAAAAATCTTAGGTTCCTATATACGTAAGATCTAACGTTGATTTTCCGGATCACTCAATAGTGCATACCATAAAATAAAAAAGAGGACTTTTAGATTATAACCGGCATGGTTTTCACTATCCAATTTAAGGAGATCAAATCTTCTGCACCCAAAATGGGTGTGGCCTCTCTGTGGCCCCAATAAGTGTTTGACACGTATTAATTATCTTAACTTTTCTTAATTTTGTTGTCATAAATTTAATATGTGTCGAACACTTATTGGGGCCACAGGGAGGCCACACCCATTTTGGGTGCAGATGATTTGATCTCCAATTTAAGTTCATATTTTAAAATCTTAACGCCATGTCATATTTAATTGCCTCTATCTCATACACTATTTACAAACTTGCCATCCACATTTTCCTATTCAATTCATAATTAAGACTAAAAATTAGGAATTGACTTTCACACTCAAATGACCCATTAATACACTTAAATCAAGATTCTACCATTTTTTGAAATTACTAATAGGTACAAGAAATAAATGAAATTTATTATATTGATTAATTGTGAATATAAACGTGAAAGAAATGACAAAAAATTATTACAAAAAGCAAAACAAAACATCACCACTAACACAATCCATCTCCATAAGACAAAAGAACACCCATGTAAAAAAAGTTGTCTCCTTCTGTGAGAGGCCTTTTCTCCTTCCGTGAGAACCTTTCTCACCTGAGTGTGAGTGGTCTTTCGATTACACCGGTGTTATCGCCGGCCCTAGCTACGGCTAGGGTCGGTGGTAGTCCCATGCTTTTTCTTCTTTTATCTTTTCTCTTTGCTATCCCTGTTGTCTACAGTTTCCACCATCCCTGCACTTTTCAGTTTCCTCATCCGAATTCTATCCTTGCTTTTGTGAGTATCTTCTCAAACTCCAACCCCCGATCATTCGCTTGCTCCATACCCCTTCATACATCTCCCTTCATCTTTTTCATCAATTGGATCCGTCATCTCTCTTACCATCATCATTTCCAATCGATTTCCACATATTTTCAACGCGATACTTCGCGATTCTACGGGAAGGTGTGTAGAGCTTCGGCTCGGGTGTTCGCACCACCACCTTTGCTGGCCTCAGTTGGTCTTTCCCGATGTTCGCCCTTGGTGGCGATGTTGCTCGCTTCCCGGCGGGCTTCCTTTGCTTTGTGGAGACGGTTGGTCTGGTGGTCCCTAGAGGATGAGGAGGCCTTCTTCTTCTTCAATGTTGGGGTTCTTGCAGGTACCTTTAGCGATCATGGTGGGCGTCGGATCGTCGTGATCGATGTTTACTTTTCTGATGGCGGAGGTTGTCGGCGCAGACGATGGCGTTGTGTGTTTCTGTGTGGGCTGGGCTTCAATGCTGGCTTTGGGTCTTGTCCTTTGTGTTGTGTTGGCCTTCTTTTTGTGTTAATTTTGTATCTAGGCCTTTGTTTGTGAAACAACCCGTCCCGATATTTACTGTCAAAAATGGTATTTCTGTATTTTTCTCTAAGTTTGGGCTACCTTTTCTTTTTAAAATTGTTTTTAGTCCTTAATTGGTGAGCCCGTGGGGCCCACCCTTTGAATTTTTGTGTTTTCCGGTCTCTCTCTCTCTCTTCCCTCTCTTCCTGAAACTCTCTCGGCCTCTCTCGAACTCACTCTATCTCTGTCTCTCTTCCTCTCCCGTAACTCTCTCTCTCCCTCTCGTTCCCTCTATCTCAATCCTTCTGAGGGCTTTCCACAACAAACAACCATCCTCCACCACCATCATCTCCTTTCTAGGTGAACCCATGAACCCAGAAAATATCCCAAACCTTTCCCTCACCTGCGGCCGATACTGTTCATCGTCTTCCCCGATGAGTTTCGTGATTTTCCAACATTGGTAAGCTTCTAAAAACCCTTGGATTGTGTTTAGGGTTAGATCGAAGCTTATTTTAAGTTGGGTATACATTTGAATCGCAGAAAATAACTCGGGGAAGCTTTTCCAAATTTTCCAGCGAGCACCGCCACTTTCGAGCCAATTTCCGGGCAAACCACGGCGATTTGGCTGGCGTGAAAGGTATCAATCTCTTCGTCTCGCTGAGTACTACAACTTTCCTTTTTGTTTCACCCAATTTCATTGAGTATTGAAGAAATTATACTCATTTGAATCTTACCCAGTTTCCGGCGAACTCAGTGGCTTTCGAGGCGTTTTCCGGCCAAACCACGGCGAGTTAGACGTCGTGTGAGGTATCATTCTCTTCGTTTCGTCGAGAACTACAACTTTCGTTTTTACCTCACTTGATTTCGTTAAGTAGTGACAAAGTTATGGACGTTCAAAGGTTGTTCAGTTTCCGGCCGAAATCCGGCCTTCTCCTTCAATTGGGTCCGGCGACCCTTGTTATGAACTCATGCCGGGCTTCCAACCCCAAATCCTTTTGAACCTGGCCCTTTGGGCCGTGCCAAACCCAGGGCTTAGGCCCGTTAATCCTTAAGACCCAAGCCTAAAAGGCTTAAACCCAAATCCCTTTTAATTATTTTGTTTTCTGTTTCTTTGAAAACCTAAAAGGCCTTTGGGCCGAATACCTTAGGGCCTTAGGCCCGTTGACCCAACCCTTTTTAATGTTTTTATTTTGTTTAATTGTCTAAGGGCTTTGGGCCGGTTTCTGTTAAGGGCTTTAAGCCCAAAACCCTTTTAACCCTCAAACCCATTTATTCCTAAACCCCATTTTAAATTAGAAACCCATTTCACCCTAAACCCCTTTATTCCCTAAACCTATCCAACCCTAAACCCAAAACCTAATAGGACCTAACCCTATTTAACCTAAGCCTAAATCTAATCCTTTTCAAGCCTAAAACCTGTTTGACCTAGTTTGACCGTTGACCCCTGGTCAACGTTGACTTTAAGGTTGACTTTTTGGGATTTCGTCAGAGATCCCTCATAAGCTAATTTCGACGTCCTAGATCCGTTTCCGAAGTCCGTTTTCCCAAATTAAATCGTTTGACTAGAGTTTGACCAAATGTATCCTTTATGTGCTTAGGGACAATTATGGTGGCGATTCTATCTTCGCTAGCTTGCGCAGCTTTCGACGGCAAAGTACTGTGAGTGGACCACCTTCAAAAATAGCATGTTTTAATTAAAGAATTGCATATGTTCCTGATGCGACAATTAGCTTGACACTCAAATTAAACCCTCTTGTTGTAGATTGTAGTATAGATGCAAGTAGGGATCGTTCTGGACCGGGGATTAGGAGGGCTTGCTAAAACCTCTAAACTGACTCTAAAACATAAAAACAAAATTAAAAACGTAAGGAAAGACTCACAAGACTCAAAAGAAGTGCAAAAGACTCAAAACTGCCTAAAAACACTACTTAGGCAGTTTCTGACCTAAAATGAACTTTGGACGAAAATATGGTTTTGGTTTGACCCAAAACCACTCAAAACATCAACAAAACAAGTTTAGGATACTTTAGAACAAGAAAGTAAATGGGGGGTTTTGATTTGGACGAATTTAGAACTAAAACAAACAAGAATGTAAAACTGGCAGATTTGAAGTAAAACAATGTAAAAACGTTTTTGGGACTCAAATGGGTTATGGATTGGCTAGAGGTTCGTTTTTCACACATGACACACTTGCACATAAATCGATTTCCAATTGCTTTCCAATGAATTATGAAGCCCAACACCCCAAGTTAACCGTGATGCACAAATTAACCCTCAGATTTTCCTTGAATCATTGAATTGGATGAATGCATGCAACAATCCAAATTATTCTCCAAAAGTCCTCTACATGAATGCATAATAGAGATACAATTAGAAATCATTAAGTTCCATGAAAATCATAAGTGTTGGCGAGACATTCGTAACTATGAATGCATGATACGTTTGTCAAGAATTCAATTAACGCGATTGTTTATAAGCAACCTCCACTACATGTGAATATAAACTTGTAACGATTAGGTGAAACTCATTCATATTCTAGCATCAAATATGTGCATGAAAACTAAGTATGCATCCTTAATCAACAAACACAAATAAGTTATCAATCAAATAGTTAATTGAATTGCATTCACGATTCATCAAATCACAACTGAAAGCAATCGATTTAATTCACAAGCATGTTCATGGCTACAAACTTCCCCCTAGCCAATTAGGGGTTTAGCCACTCATGGCTGCAACAAAACAAAGAGAGAAGAAATTGAACATAAACATAAAACAAACTACACCTAGAACGCTCCAACAACCAAGTCTTTGCATCCAAGGGTCGTCTCCTCCTTTCTTTGCTGCGGCACTAAGAGAACTTTGGGGTTTTCTGGGTTGTTTGGATGGTTTTCGAGTGGGAGAGATGGTTAGGGGTTGGGGAAGGTTGCGGAAGAGATGTGTGAAGTGGTGTAGGATGGCTGAAAATGATGGAGAGGAATGAGGGTGGCTGCGGTGAATGGTGGATAGAAAGGATGGAATCCTGAAACTTAAGGGACTTGCGGCAAGAATGTGTGGGAGTGATTTTGGGATTGTGAATGGTGTCAAAGATGGATGGAGTGTATGGAATGGCTGAATGGTTGAATGAAATGATGGATGGAGAGTGTGGAATGGCTCCCTCTTTCTTTCTTTGTAACCTGCCCGTGTGTGCCTTCTTTCCCAATCTGCTGTCATTTGCTGCACTCCATGTGCAGTCTTCTTTCCACCTCAAACACACACACCTTTCCACTCCACTTTCTATTATTTTTCTTCCCACCTTCTGCACAGCTGACTCTCCACATTCTGCACAGCTTTTCTCCACGTTCTGCACTCTTTTCTGCACGTTCTGCACTCTTTTCTGCTGCACTCCACGTTCTGCTGCTTTTCTTCTTTTCAACCTTTCAGTGTTAAAACGGCCATAACTTCTTCTAGAAAAATGATATTAACAATCCGCGAAATGCTCCAGAAAATAGACATTCGTAGCTTTCCAAGCATATGAGGCTCATTCCATAATTCATTCTGAGCTGTCCGCAAATTGCTTCCAAAGTCAGCTGATCTGCACAGACAGTTTTGACGAATTTGTTACTTAAAATTCCACATATGCTATTTTTATTTTATTTGCTTGAAAAATCCTACAAAACACAAAAACAAAGTAAATAGCTCAAAAATATAAGGAACTAACTAAGAAAAGACAAGTGAATTTGATGTAAAATATATATAAATATGAGCTTATCAGTTCCTAGCATGCCTCGATTTGATGAATACTTTACAGGAAGCATGATGATTTGAATATTATTGAATAGATAGATCTTTTGAACTATTTTCACTATATCATATTTTCTACGTAACCCTCATTCTGGTAGACTATCTGATCGATGACGATAGGATGCTAAGAATGCGTTTCAAATGCTTTTAGACACCTCTTCGTAGTATGGGGGATCGATGAACTTATGCTACGAAGTTGTATTTTAGAAAACTGTTTTGTGCGTACCTAGTGAACACCATGCCGCCAGGGGCGAGGACTTGAGTTGGCACAGGCCTGAAGAAATAATCCCTAGCGGAAGGCTGAGGGACCACGGAGTCTGGCATCGGGCTGGGAGGGAGTTATCTCATGGTGAAGGCCATAGAGATTTAGGTGCAGGCAATGGGCCGGAAGTACTATTATTATTCGGTGATACTCATTAGCAGCACAACTTATATTATGTTTCCTGTTATGATTTATGAGATTGAATGACAAATAGATACGAACGGTTTTTATAGCATGCTAGAGGGTTTGAAAAACCTATCACTTATTATGCTAGTAGTTTTCATTATTAATTGTGGGGGTTAGTATGTTCATAACTGTTTTCGTACTACATATATAAACTTGGTCCACTCACCCTTGTTTTGCGCCCCCATTCAGGACATAGAATCGAGGCATACAATCCCGGCGTTGAGGCACTTCCGCATTGGCATCTTCGAGTCCTCTCGGTGTAGGACCTACTCCTTTATTCATTTAATTTTATCTTAATTCTTTTAGTGATTAGGTTTAGTTGTATGCCCTGAACACGTTCCTAAATTGTTAATCTATTGTATTTGAATTCATAACCTTTATTTATTCCTTATTCTTAGCTTTTGTATCAATTAATGGCTTTCGTCACCCTCGGGTGTCGGCCAGCACGTGCCTATCTTGGTATTCGGGGAATATCAGGGTCGGGGCGTGTCAGTTTGTACTTACTTTTGGTTGGTAATAAAAGTTACCTGTTGTCCAAAACAAAAAAAAAAAAAAAAAGAACACCCATGTCTTTTTTGTACGAAGCTCCATCTCATCATTGCACTACCATGTCATCCCAACCGTACCATTCATTTTTTTTTTTTTTTTTTCGAAAACGGCAAATTGCATTACCGGGACCGGAGCCAAAGAAAGGAAGGCCTACAAGGAGGCAACAACCACAGAGAACAAATAAAAGCTGTGAAGACGGGGAACAAAGAGAGACGCTGAACCTCTTTGCCCTTCCATGGATATGTATACAAAGGAGGTGACCAGAACAAATCACAAAGCATACAAGCCAGAATCAGAAACTTCAGTTCTGATCAAAGTTTTTCAAATCGGAGGTGTTATCATCCATAATCGTCACTTGCACTCATCATAAAGTAGTTGTCTGAACTTAGGCTTATTTTTTTCAAGAGTAATGTCTCTTCAAACCTGACCAAAATCTTCTCCTCTAAAACTCAAATTTTGTCACCCTGATCTCGATATTTGCTTCACTTTGGCGAGATCTATTTACTCCGCTAAATTTGCTGAGTGGCTGCTATGTGGCGTTCATGTGGCATTAATAGAAAAGGTTATTGGTCAATTCACCCTTTATTTATCTATTGGTAACAAACTTAAAAGGGAAAAATGTAAAAGCCAAAATTCTCCTCTTCCCCTGCCTTCCCCATTCTCCTCCCCCTTCCCCAGCGTCACCTCCATTTCAGCTTCTTCAAGGTAACCTCAGAGCAACTCCAATAGAGGCTTCAAATGAGGTATCGTAGGGCTCCAAGATATCGAGCCAAAGGCTCTCCAAAATTTCTAAATTTGTTTCCAAGGCAAAATCAAATGAAACCACAACAGAAAACCACTCAAAATCAAATGAACCCAAAACTTCATCAAAATTCATAATTCGACCGTACATATTGAACATTACGAAGAAGGCGGCAATGATTGTCCATCAAAATTCAACAGAAATTTCACCTTGTTGATTAAGAACAATCAGAAGATGAACTATAGTATCCTGGTTGGTAAAATAACGAATGGAATGCAGAATCAGTATCCTCACTCCTAAACTTACTTGTCCTGGCAAAAAGCTGCCTTTTTCTTCATAAACAATTTCGTAATCCTGCTTGAGTTAATATTCTTTTTCACATTAATCGCCGATTTTTTCTTCTCACCCTTGAGTGATGCCCTTGAAACCTGCACGCTTAGTTTCGGATTCTTGAGTGCGAGGGCCTCAAATTGAGCAGAAAAACCTACGTCACTCATGTTTATGGCAATGTAGTCCAGCACATTGTCCTTCAGTGCTTGGTAGGAGCAAGCATCCGCAACCTCCAGAGCATCGAGAACATTGGCTGAACTCAGGGAGTTGAGCATATGACGCACACAAAATCTGCCCAAGTATGGTATTCCGTACTTAGTCGCTGCGACTGACGAGGAGAAGACATGCTTGTTCATTTGATCTTCAAGCAGGTCCGCATTATAGAGGAAATCCACGAGAGACTTGAGCTCTTCGTGATTCATCTCAGGCAGTGTTATGTTGTCCACCTGGTTTGTTGGAGCTTTGGAGCATCCCTCCGTGTTTGGAATGTTCAAGATTTTCGATCTCGTTGCCTACAGTCAGAACTCAGAATAACAATGATCAATTGACCTAGTACAAGTTACGGATCATAGTCCAGACTCCAAAGTTAAACACACTCTGTAACTACTAGTAGAAGATACATGATCGGATACATATTCTGAGCCTCTACATTCAGAAGATTTGCAATCAATACTGATCCAATGCAATTCATTGTCGATCTTGTGAAATACACAAAAACCGCACAACTTGTAAATGCAGAGGATTGGGATTCGATACTGAGAGTGAGATGAAAACTGTATACCAATAAGAGTTTATGTGCAGGTATAGGAGGCCCATTGTCACCCGGATGAAGTTGTATGTCAGCGGGAGTATGATCTCTGTATGCAGGAGCAAATCCATTTACGTATTCAATCTTTTCATTGAGTTCTTCCAAATCTAATGTTTCAAATTTCCTTTTTTGGAGTAAACGTTCTGATGTTTGTTTAGCATTACTCGCCGTTGTCCATCTTGCCACATCCCTGAGACACTGAGGAGCAAAGGAAATTAAAAGTGTTGGAAAATTAGTTATTATTGTATTATTACTTATGGTTTTCTTGTGGGACAAAGATATTAGAGTTTCTTACCCGTTAAGGATTAGAGTTTTGCATTAGTTTTCACTATATATACTAGTGCTTATATTAGTTTATTTCAACAAGTCATTCACAATGTAGGCTCTTGGTTATGTAGCCGTTGTGGCAATCTTTCGTTTGCTTAATTAAATTATATTAGTTTATACCTGGTTTGTTCGTTTATTAGTCGCGCGTTCTGATATTCAACTTGGTATCAAAGCAGGTTCGATCTTTCGGGGTTAATCTGCTCTTGTCACGTTTGTCTATTTCTTCTTTGTGTCTTCTCTTATCCATTGTTTGTTCTGTCTAGTTTGGATCCGTCTGTTTCGTTGTTATTCATATGAAAAAAAGACAAAAATTGAATTAGATCGTGAGGAAAGCTTGAAGTTCGTATGTTGCACTGCACCGAATCCAGAACCTCCGTCAAATCAGCCAAACGGAGCTTGTCTTGTTGTGTCTACCTAATGGTGTTGGAGAAATGTCAACAATCTGTGATATATTATATATGCTAATAAAAACTAACTGCGAACAGAAATTTAACACAGTAAGAACTAGAATAAAAATTAAATACAGACAACTTGAAGATCGAGGCTTGCGTACCGCAATGTCCTTGAAACAGAAATTCACCCCTACTCAGTGCTTGTAGTTCTACGGACGTCTGCCTCACCAGGATTCAACGATCTAAGTTTAGAATTCCAGCACCTGAAAAACTAGACTTCTGGCGAATTTGTTTGTGGTACTCTCAGTATGCTTGGTATTCAAGGTTCGTAACAGGTAAGAAGAAAGGATGCATCTGCTGGAAGACACCTCTTCAGAGAGGTGTTTTTGGTTTCTGTGTACTTGCACTCTTCAGACTTCATCTGAAAAGATGAGTCTGTTGGAATAAATAATTTAAATATTTAAATAATTAAATTCGAATTTAATTAATAAAAATAATAATTAATTAAATCCGAAAAATAATTAATTAAAGTATTTAATCATTAGAGCCCAAGAGCCCCAAGGCCCATCTTTTGATAATTAAATATATATTAATTATATATTAATTATAATTAATTATATATATTAATTACCATTTAATTAGCACACATCAAAGCCCAACCCCAAAGGTGAGCCCAAATTCATTCTCCAAGTCCAATACTCCAATTACTTTCTAATAAGGACAAAGCCTTATAAAGTGTTGAAGTGTTTTGGGAATGACCAATGTGGGACAAATGAAATTTGCACTCAAACTTCATAATTTCCAACAATACCCCACATTTGAGTTGAAATTTCATTCAAACTTCAACAATCACCCCACATTTGAATGCAAATGTAAAATGCAAATGTATAACTAGGCTGCCTAAAACTGAGAGAGAATAGACATGATATGCATCGGGTGAAGTGTCTTTTGGACTTGAACTTACCCTAGTGAAAGCATATCGGGTTTACTTGGTGACGCAGTGGATGTGGAAGATCTTGAACTGTTCACCGCAGTAGTAAACCGAGACAATATGCTACACACATATCATGTCTGCCACACGTCAATTCATACGGTTGTGTTCATTTTGGCCCTGAACAGATCCCAGATTTCGTAGGAGCTTTAGAGAATTTAGCCATTTCAATTCTCATAAATGTGGCCCCATTTACTCCTATATAGGTGACATTAATTAAGAATAATCTGCCATATTCCTCTTGATAACAAGATATTAATGTCATTAAATGTATAAAACATAACCCCTCAAACTCAACAGACAACACACATTTTATCATAAGAATGGGCAAGTTGTGTGTTCAACTTGTGAATCAAACTCAACCAGTTGGCCTATTGAACCTAGACCATGGGATCTCCAATCAGCTAGGTTAGGTTTCCGCCCAGTTCGATTCATTGAATTGGCTTAAGACCCATTCCCCTCGATGTAAATAATATTTGCTCTCTTGGTAGGCCTTTTGTCAAAGGATCAGCTATATTTTCCTTTGACTTCACATAATCAATGGATATTACTCCATTGGAGAGCAACTTCTTAAGAGTATTATGCCGACGCCTGATGTGTCGCGACTTACCATTGTATACATGACTTTTGGCCCTTGCTTGCGCAGCCATATTGTCACAATGTATACATATAGCAGTTACAGGCTTTGGCCACATTGGAATATCCTCCCAAAAATGTTTAAGCCACTCGGCTTCTTCTCCAGTTAAGTCTAAAGCTATAAACTCTGACTCCATGGTGGAACGAGCTATACATTTTTGTTTAGAGGATTTCCAAGATATTGCTGCACCTCCCAAGGTAAAAACATATCCACTTGTCGACTTGGATTCTGTAGTGTCAGAAATCCAATTGGCATCACTGAAGCCTTCTACAACAGGTGGATACTGTGGATGCAAATTTTCTCCTCTTCGATCTTGGACGGATTTGCACCTACAAAACAAATAGCACCTTAGGTTAAGGCCAAGAGCCTCACGCGCCCACGATGAATGGGGGGGGCTTTGGCCGAAGAACCTCCGATGCCAAAGTTAGAAATTTAGAGAGAAAAGTGTTTAGAGAATTTGGGATTTTTTCAAGATATTTGGAATGACTTTTTGGTGAGAATGGGTGCCTATTTATAGGATTAGGCTTCTCCCATTTTGAATGATGGTGACCGGCCACTATTGATTTTTGGGTTTATTTCATGTTTAATTAGCCAATTCAATGGCTAATTGAATATAGAAATAATAAATGGGTGGTTACAAAAATAATTGATTATTTTAATTTGGGTAATAACTTTGGGATAATGGGATTAGTGAGGATGGGAATAGGGGTGGCCGGCCCTTTGGTTTTTTTTGGGTTGTGTTGTATAATTTAATTGGTGGTTAATGGATTAATTGGGTAATTAATCCATTATTTAACCAATTAATATTATTTTGGAGGTTACTTTGCAAGATAAGGATTTGATGAGATGGATTTGATTTGATTACCTCTTTTTGGAGCATTTTTGATTTTGTTGAAGAATGATTGTCTGCTGCTCGCGTGTAGAAATCCCGGTGTACCTCAAGGGTAGTTTGGTCCTTTTTGCTAAAATGTCCACGTGTCGCCTTGTGATTATTTTTGGCTCCATAAATGCCCCCACACCTGTTGGGCTGCTCGCAGGAAAGGGCAGCAGGTGTAGAGATTTCCTTACTTTTAGGAGACTTAGGACTGCTTCCTATTTTGATGTAGATTCCCTCTTCAATAGGAAATTAGATCCTTTTAGGAAAGGGAAATAAATTTCTCTCAAAGCCTATTTAAGTCCACCTTAAGTGGGTTATTAAATCAACGTTGGAGCGAGATTTATTCTACCCTACAAGAGAGAGAGAGAGAGCTTAGAGGATATTTGTTCCCCCTCCTCTAGCAATCTTCTACATCTTGCCCGTGCAAAAGACCGTCTTTCGTTGATTTCTTTGTCTTCTTCGTGTCGCACCGATGTAAGAAAATTTTAATTTTTTCTTGTCTTCTTCTTGGATAGTGCTGTCGCGGGGCAGCCGTCGGGGTGGTGTGACACGTCGGCTGGCAGGAGCCAGGAGTCGGCTCGGCATGGGCCGAGGAGGTTTTGTGGCAAGGGCCACTGCTTGGGTTGCTTGGCTTGGCTAGAGCCAAGGATTAGCTTGGCATGGGCCGAGGAAGTGGCGTAGTTTGGGCTACCACGTCTGGGCTGCTTGCCAAAAATGAGGAAACTGCTTGAGTTTGATTTCTCAGCTGCCGTAGATGAAGCAGTCAAGGATGGAGTTGCCAAGATCGGAGCTGCTGAAGATGAAGTGCTGGATGAGCGAACTGTTAAGTGCAAAAGTGGTTGCTGCCCCCTGAACATTTGATGCATAGTTGATCTTCTAGCATTCGATCTTTTGAGCTATGTGGCTTTTTCGCACTGAAGAGTTTACCGATATAGGTGTCGGGGAATTAGTTTACCCTCTCGCGCTGGAGAGCAATTAGTTTATCCTCTCGCACTGGAGAGCATACCCAGATGGGTGTCAGGGAATTGGTTTACCCTCTCGCGCTGGAGAGCAATTAGTTTATCCTCTCGCACTGGAGAGCAGACCCATATGGGTGTCGAGGAATTGGTTTACCCTCTCGCGCTGGAGAGCAATTAGTTTATCCTCTCGCATTGGAGAGCTTACCCAGATGGGTGTCGGGGAATTAGTTTACCCTCTCGCGCTGGAGAGCAATTAGTTTATCCTCTCGCATTGGAGAGCTTACCCAGATGGGTGTCGGGGAATTAGTTTACCCTCTCGCGCTGGAGAGCAATTAGTTTATCCTCTCGCACTGGAGAGCTTACCCATAAAGGGTTTTGAGCAGTTTGTTGTAGATAGTTGTTAAGCCAGGCTTATGAATAACTTCTTGAATCTTAATTGAGAATAAAGAAATAAATCAACTGTGCTGGAAAGTAGAAACTACATAACAAACTGAATAATTTTCGACTTGAGAGGCCTTGTTCATCAGGTTGCTAAAGACTTCGAACTTATTTGGAAAAGCCCAAACGAGGTTCAGATGGTGATAGAGACTTCTCCTGCTTGTGTTTCGTTGATCCGTCAAGATACTCATCGCATCGACCCTCATTTGTCAGCTTCTCAAGGTATTGCTTCCACTTTAGGCAGCCATTGGTAGTGTGGCCCGGTCCTTGATAGAATGCACAATATTTTGTATGATCCAGCCTTGTAAGATCGCCTTTCATGGGTGGCGGTAGTTCGAACCAAGGTTCATCCTTGAGCTTGCGGAGAATTTGGCCAATTGGAACTGTGTACTTGGTGAATGTTTCAGGTGCTGAGTCTTCTCTGGTTGGAAAACGTTCCATGTGCTCCGACTCATTTTTGTTATACTGCTTAGCTTCGTCCCATAGCGCATGTTTTTCTGCCAAAGCATACGAAGCTTCTAGGGTCAGTTCTTCTCCCATGATCAGTTTTCCGAATAAAGGGTGTTCGGTGGGAAGCCCATTTCTAAACGCTGCCGTTGCTATATCCTTGTTGCAACCAACAATCTTGGCCTTCTCTGCTTTGAATCTCTTGACATAATCGCGAATTGTCTCCCAAGGATCTTTTATTATGCTGAAGAGATGGTCAGATGTCTTTTTGATTGAGCGATTAGACGAATACTCCTTAGTGAAAACAAAGGAAAGTTCGTTGAAACTCCGGATCGACTGCGGTGGTAGAGTGTGAAACCAGTCTTGCGCCTCGCCTTGCAAAGTTGTGACAAAATTTTTGCACATAAGCGCATCGTTGTTCCTGTAGAGGATCATGGCACTGTGATAGTGTTTAAGATGTCGATCCGGATCTTCCTCTCCTTTGTACGGAGTGAAGTGAGGCATAGTGAACCCGCGAGGTGGATCTGTCCGCTCGATCTCATTCGTGAATGGCGACATGTTTATGTTGGTCATGTCTCGTCGAAGCGCATCGTCAGCAACCCCGTTCCGTTGGAAATTATGCAATCGTTCGGTCAGGAGCCTCTCAACTTCTTCTTGAATTTGCCTCTGCTGGGGCAGTGGAACTTTCAGCTGCCCCCAGTCGTGACTCATGGGTTTGGGCCTCTCTTCCCTATGCTCGACTTGTCTACGTCGTGGCTGTGGTGCATGTGGCACGTACCTAGCAGGCGAACGAGCTGCTCGCAGGCTGCCGATTGAACTTGAGTCGGATTGAACGACTGTTTCTCTCCTTCTGCCATGCTGCCCACTCCGATATGAGGTGGACAATACTCTTTGCGAGCCTAGTTGTGAATGAACAATTCGCTTGGAAGGTTGTCCATGTTGATAATTGGAGTGTGAACGTATGCTCATTCGTGGGCTTGATCGGGAATGCACGCTCCTCCGCGCTCTAAGACGAGAGTATACGTTATCCCAAGAACCCATGCGGTAACGTAAACTGCCAGAACGCTCGGATCGTGGCTGGTTGACGGGCTGCTTGCCGGGGCGCTGGTGGAAAGGTTCGTCTGTCCTTGTCCTACTTCGAGACACCTCGTCCGAGGCACGTTGGATCTCGGTGCGCTGCAAGAGTCGATTCACCAAGGTTGTCTGTCGTGCAAGGGCGCTCGTCAACTCTATGACTTGTCGAGGCAAGTGTTGTTCGCCATTTGGATTGGAAGAGCTTGGAAGAAATGTGCCTCCGTGAATAGTGGAGAGGTGGTTGACTCTGGGCGCGAGACTTGAGTTGGGAAATGTCAAATCCGCGAAGAAATGTGGTGAAAATGTCCCCGGCATGATGGTTAGCCCGGATGGTTGAGATAGTCTTGGGGCGACTTGGGCTGCTTGAAAGGCCACGGGAGCAGGATGGGCCGTATGAGCAGTCTGGACCACGTGAGCGGGATGCTCGGTGGGAGCAGGCTGGGCCACAAAGGTAGGCTGCTCGGTGGGAGCAGGCTGGGCTGCAGGGGCAGGCTTGGTCACGGGAGTAGGCTGCTCAGTGCGTGACGCACGTGAATGTGAGGCTTGGGCCGTGGCTTCGGCAGTATGGGCCTTGTGCTGTACGGCTTGGACTTGCCTTGGTGGCACGATTTGGGCCATGATAGTGGTACCATGGACCTCGTCGCGGGTGGTCACCGTGGTGGTTGCCATGGTGGAGCCTCGTGGTGGTGGTGCCGTCCCCCCTAGAACCATATTCAATTTTGTAGATCCCCACGGACCCATTTCTTGAATGTTTGAATTGTCACTTGTAGAATTTTCTAGATTTCTAGCCATTGTATATTTTTCTTTTCCCTTTTTTTTATACGTTTTACCAAAGAACTTTTGCAAATAAAAAATTCTAATAATAAAAACGTATGAAAAATACAAATGGACTAGAAATTAGAGAAAAACCTTTTTTGAGCGAGAATCTTTTTTGAGTGTAGATTTCTAGCTCTCAATGAAAGCACCAATTTGTGGATGCAAATTTTCTCCTCTTCGATCTTGGACGGATTTGCACCTACAAAACAAATAGCACCTTAGGTTAAGGCCAAGAGCCTCACGCGCCCACGATGAATGGGGGGGGCTTTGGCCGAAGAACCTCCGATGCCAAAGTTAGAAATTTAGAGAGAAAAGTGTTTAGAGAATTTGGGATTTTTTCAAGAGATTTGGAATGACTTTTTGGTGAGAATGGGTGCCTATTTATAGGATTAGGCTTCTCCCATTTTGAATGATGGTGACCGGCCACTATTGATTTTTGGGTTTATTTCATGTTTAATTAGCCAATTCAATGGCTAATTGAATATAGAAATAATAAATGGGTGGTTACAAAAATAATTGATTATTTTAATTTGGGTAATAACTTTGGGATAATGGGATTAGTGAGGATGGGAATAGGGGTGGCTGGCCCTTTGGTTTTTTTTGGGTTGTGTTGTATAATTTAATTGGTGGTTAATGGATTAATTGGGTAATTAATCCATTATTTAACCAATTAATATTATTTTGGAGGTTACTTTGCAAGATAAGGATTTGATGAGATGGATTTGATTTGATTACCTCTTTTTGGAGCATTTTTGATTTTGTTGAAGAATGATTGTCTGCTGCTCGCGTGTAGAAATCCTGGTGTACCTCAGGGGTAGTTTGGTCCTTTTTGCTAAAATGTCCACGTGTCGCCTTGTGATTATTTTTGGCTCCACAGATACTTTGTGTAGTGTAATCCGTAGTCAAGTGTATTTTTCAAATACCTTAACACTCTTACTAAGGCATCCCAATGCTCTTGTGCCGGATTACTTGTATATCTACTAAGCCTACTTACTGCATAAGCTAAGTCAGGCCTAGTGGAATTCATCAAGTACATTAGACTTCCAATTACTTGAGAATATTCAAGTTGAGATATGGCATGGCCTTTATTTTTCTCCAACTTGCACGCAACATCAAAAGGAGTTGCACCAGGTTTGCAATCAAATTGACCAAATCTTCGTAATATTTTTTCTGCATAATGGGATTGTGTAAGGACATATCCTTCACTATTTCGCTTAATTTGAATTCCTAAAATGACATCGGCTTGACCTAAGTCTTTCATGTCAAAACTTGAATTCAACATTTTCTTTGTTTTGTTTATTACATCTTTATTGTCAAAACCTGAGCATATCATCCACATATAAGCAGACAATGACGCAAGTTTTATCATTACTCTTAATGTAGACACATTTATCGGATTCATTTATTTTGAACCCATGTGTCAACAAAGTATGATCAAATTTCTCGTGCCATTGTTTTGGTGCTTGTTTTGAATTCCTAAAATGATATCGGCTTGACCTAAGTCTTTCATGTCAAAACCTGAGCATATCATCCACATACAAGCAGACAATGACGCAAGTTTTATCATTACTCTTAATGTAGACACATTTATCGGATTCATTTATTTTGAACCCATGTGTCAACAAAGTATGATCAAATTTCTCGTGCCATTGTTTTGGTGCTTGTTTAAGTCCATATAATGACTTAACTAATTTGCACACTTTGCTTTCTTGTCCTTTAAGCACGAACCCTTCAGGTTGTTCCATATATATTTCTTCATCAAGTTCTCCATTTAAGAATGCTGTTTTTACATCCATTTGATGTATATCAAAGTTGTACACAGCCGCAATTGCTATTAACGTCCGAATTGACGTTATGCAAGAAACTGGAGAATAAGTGTCGAAATAATCCAACCCTTCCTTTTGGCGATAACCTTTGGCTACTAAACGTGCCTTGAACTTGTCAATGGTTCCATCCGCCTTAAGTTTCTTCTTGAAAATCCATTTATGACCAATTGGTTTACTACCAGGAGGTAAATCAACCAATTCCCATGTGTTATTTTCCATAATGGATTCCATTTCACTTTTAATTGCTTCCTTCCATAAAGGAGCCTCGGAAGAAGACATTGCTTCTTTAAAAGTTCCAGGTTCATTCTCGGACAAGTAAGCAATGAAATCTGGTCCAAAATTTTTAGAAACTTTGGTTCTTTTTCCTCTTCTTGGTTCCACATCATTTTCTTGGACACCAGAAGAAGAGGCTTGATCATGACTATTATCATGAACCCTCTTTGTATTAGGACCAGATTCTTTCTCTTTGTAAGGAAATATATCCTCAAAGAATTCTGCATCCGCTGATTCTAATATAGTGTTAACATGTATGTCAGAAATCGAAGATTTTATAACAAGAAACCTATAAGCAGCACTATTATTTGCATAACCAATGAATACGCAATCAATAGTTTTAGGTCCTAGTTTCGTTCTTTTTGGTAACGGAACTTGCACCTTTACTAAGCAACCCCACACTTTGAGGGTTTTATAAGTGGGTTTATGTCTTTTCCATAGTTCATAAGGTGACTCATCAATCTTTTTTAGAGGAACCTTATTCAATATGGTATTTGCAGTAAGTAAAGCTTCACCCCACAAACTGTGCGGAAGCCCAGAACTATTTAACATGGAATTAATCATATCTTTGAATGTTCTATTTTTCCTTTCGGCAACACCATTTTGTTGTGGCGTGTATGGAGCCGTTGTTTGATGTATAATTCCATGTTGTGCACAAAAATCTGAGAAGGCAGTAGATTCATACTCTCCTCCTCTATCGGATCTAAGTGCTTTGATTTTTCTCTCAAGTTGATTTTCAACTTCGGCTTTATATGTCTTAAACATATTCAAAGCTTCGTCCTTGCTATGAATCAAATAAACATAGCAATACTTACTGCAATCATCAATAAAAGTGACATAATAATTCTTTCCTCCACAAGTTGGTGTGGATTTAAAGTCACAAAGATCACTATGAATTAATCCAAGTAATTCATTTGATCTTTCCAAAATTGACTTTCTCGTTTGCCTAGCAAATTTCGATTCAGTACATGTTTCACACTTATGATTAAAATCAATTTCGAATTTAGGTAATAAATCTAATTTAACCATTCTTTGCAAGGAACGAAAATTAACATGTCCTAATCTAGCATGCCAAATATTAGAAGACTCAACAATATAAGTAGAAGCATTTATTTTATTAGCATCATCAATGGCAATTACATTGAGTTTCACAAGGCCATCAGCCACATATCCCTTTCCAACAAACATCCCACCCTTGGTAAGTACAAATTTGTTGGATTCCATTACAAGTTTAAAGCCCTTAGTAATCAGAATAGGTCCAGAAACCAAGTTCCTCCTTATTTCAGGAACATGCAGCACATTCAGCAAGGTGAGACTCTTTCCAGATGTGAATTTGAGTATCACTTTGCCTTTGCCCACCACCGCAGATGAGGCAGAATTGCCCATATACAGCTTTTCTCCAGGGGCAGCAGGATGGTATTCGGTGAACAGATTCCTGTCAGCGCATATGTGCTTGGTAGCACCAGTATCCAACAGCCATTCACTCCCATTCGAGACCATGTTTACCTCGGATACAACAGCAGCCAATTCTTCATCGGTGATTTCCATGTTAGCATGGTTGTTGTTGTTTCCGTTGGTATGATTTCCATCCTTGCGATGATAACAATCTTGTGCCTTGTGACCAGATTTGCCACACACATAGCAGGCGCCCTTAATCTTCTTCAGATTCTTGCCTATTGGAGCAAGGGCAGATTGCACAAACTGCTTGGTTTTAGGAGCCTTATTCTTTTTCGGCTTGGCCTTGGAGTTTCCTCCCTCAACATAATTCACATTGGCTTCAATGGCAGCAAACCCTCCAGAACGGTCTGCCTTTCTGTGGTCTTCTTCCACTCTTAGCCTCAGAATCAGATCTTCCATATTCATCTCTCGACGCTTGTGCTTGAGATAAATTTTGAAGTCATTCCAGGAATTTGGCAACTTCTCAATTATTGCACCAATTTGGAATTGTTCATTGATCTCGCATCCCTCGGAGTGCAATTCATAGATCAATTTCTGGATTTCTTCAACCTGAGAAACAACAGATTTGGAATCCACCATTGTATATTTGAGAAACTTACCGATAACAAATTTCTTTGAACCGGCATCATCAATCTTATACTTTTTCTCCAAGGATTCCCATAACTCCTTCGCTATCTTGCACAGAGAATAAATGTCATAGAGATTGTCATCCAAACTATTTAAAATATAGTTTCTGCAACAAAACTCAGAATGAGTCCAAGCTTTAATTGCCATGACAGTCTCTCTAGTCATTGGATTCTCACTAGACTGCGGAGCTTCTTCCTTGACAACATGAGCGAGATTCATGGTTGTCAGGAAAAACAACATCTTTTGTTGCCATCTCTTGAAGTCCAGCCCTTTGAACTTCTCAGGCTTTTCAGAGTATTTTGGCACAGCGCCATTCACATTCACAGATTGTGAATCCATTTTCTGTTTCAAGATTGTTGGAAAAATGTCAACAATCTGTGATATATTATATATGCTAATAAAAACTAAATGCGAACAGAAATTTAACACAGTAAGAACAAGAATAAAAATTAAATACAGACAACTTGAAGATCGAGGCTTGCGTACCGCAATGTCCTTGAAACAGAAATTCGCCCCTACTCAGTGCTTGTAGTTCTACAGACGTCTGCCTCACCAGGATTCAACGATCTAAGTTTAGAATTCCAGCACCGGAAAAACTAGACTTCTGGCGAATTTGTTTGTGGTACTCTCAGTATGCTTGGTATTCAAGGTTTGATGATTTTCAGTGTCTAAAATGATATGCAGATGCATGTATAAATAATTGATGGATGCCTGTTCGTAACAGGTAAGAAGAAATGATGCATCTGTTGGAAGACACCTCTTCATAGAGGTGTTTTTGGTTTCTGTGTACTTGCACTCTTCAGACTTCATCTGAAAAGATGAGTCTGTTGGAATAAATAATTTAAATATTTAAATAATTAAATTCGAATTTAATTAATAAAAATAATAATTAATTAAATCCGAAAAATAATTAATTAAAGTATTTAATCATTAGAGCCCAAGAGCCCCAAGGCCCATCTTTTGATAATTAAATATATATTAATTATATATTAATTATAATTAATTATATATATTAATTACCATTTAATTAGCACACATCAAAGTCCAACCCCAAAGGTGAGCCCAAATTCATTCTCCAAGTCCAATACTCCAATTACTTTCTAATAAGGACAAAGCCTTATAAAGTGTTGAAGTGTTTTGGGAATGACCAATGTGGGACAAATGAAATTTGCACTCAAACTTCATAATTTCCAACAAATGGAACTTGTCTTGTTGTGTCCGCCTAACAGAGGTTGTCTTGTCGTGTCCGCCTAACGGAGCTTGCCTTGTTGTATCCGCCTAACAGAGCTTGCCTTATCATGTCCACCTAACGGAGCTTGCATCCGCATCTGCTTGTTTGCAAACTCTTGGTTATGTAGCCGTCATGGCAATCTTTCGTTCACTTAATAAAATTATATTAATTTATACTTAGTTTGTTCATTTGCTAGTCGCGCACACTAATATTCAACTAAAATGATATCACAAAATGATAAAATGAGAAGCCAATCAACGAGGTCTAGACATCGATCATCATAAACGATTTTTTAGGAGAAGTGATTTCAACACGTTTATCTTGTTACATATTCTTATTTATTTCTCGTTTTTTAATGAGTCAAAGGAGATTCAAGAGAAACAAAAACAAACATGGATGTACAAAGGGAAACAAGTGTGTGGATATTATTTTCCTTTCTTAATCTTGTGGACACAATATGGAAAGTGATTAGGGAGTTAGAGAATGAGGTTAGTTTAGAAAGTAAGAAATGGACCAAATGGTGGGTGGGATTTGATGGTATTGTTGTGTGCGTGAAATTGAACTTTTTTACAAATATTAAAAAAAAGACAATGCTTTGGCTTCGCAAAAATGTGATGGAATTCTGAAAATACTTCGTGGCCAATTTGTAAAATTTTGCATTTATGATTAGAAACGTTTATATTATAATTCATTATGTAAAGATCATCACTGCAAAAATCAATTATAACTAATTTCGTTTAGTCAATTAGCTGTAACATAAAAATAGATTGTTCGTAAAACTTGTACCGATTCCGACCATCATATTTATACCAATCCGATTATAAGCACAAAATTCCTTTAATACAAGTGTTTTGTTAGGGGGAATTCATTTCCCAAATTTGGTGGAACCAAGTATTATTGTATAAAAAAGGAACCATAAAGCCCTCCTGAGTTTTTAATAGAAGTGAAACGAATGTAAAGAGATAAATCAGTTAACATTGGCAAACATTTATATTTTGTGGTTTACTGGACTTGCGTACCTTTGCAGCAGAACTCAACATTGGCAAGCAAGGAACTTTACCGTCGCCAAGGCTCGTCTCCGGAAGCGAAGATCCATCTCGCGGTTTCTTATCCTCACTATCAGCATCTCGGGGCTCGCTCAAACTGCTACTTTTTGTCTCAGGTACGGTGGCTCCGCCCAAATTGAGGCGTTTCACGGTGTACCTCTTGACGTTTGATCGAAGCCCACCAGTCATAGTGTCAGGCACTGATACCAACAAGATAATCAACGTTTGGATTAACCACTAGTCAGTAGTTAATTAAAAGCAGTTTAATCCGCTAATTGTAACAAATATGCATAAACTTACCAGGTTTCCAACTTGGGATCACTCCAGCTCTTCAAGTAATTAAACGCAGAGGATGCGAGGTGAAGAGAGAGTGAGAGAGTGAGAGATAGAGAGAGCTATTGGACAGAGGTAGAGTCAAGAGTGGGTGCGGCAACGACCAACGATTCGCCTACTGATCAATGAGTCAATGACTAATCAATTTTAAAATGTTTTTGTTACGATTAGATGAAACATACGCGTGTTGTCGGGCCATGCATTAGATGATGCTTGTGTAAAAGTCTCACTTCTTAATTTCTGCGTGTTAACTGATTGATGATGCTTGTGTATAGTCTCACTTCTCAATTTAAATTCATGCAGCACCCCCTCAGCCTTGTGACCTTTATTATGCGTAAAATTATGAAATGGTACTTTAAGAGAGATTGTCAATGGTTATTTTCGTCTAAAGAAGCTTTGGAACTTCTATACCATAACCCTTCGAGGTCAAAATTCTGAATCCACTGCTATCCATGAGCGTCCAAAACGAGTAACTTGCTATACAGGGAGAAAGGAAAGTCAATAAACCAAGAGTTCGGTTACCTTATCATGGCCAAAAGGGGTGTGAGATTTTCATGTCATCTAACATACATTTGTAGCCAAGTGGTATATTTCTTTAATTGCCTCTTCAAAAACTAGATAAGTGAGAACTGTGGATGCAAATTTCTTCCTCCTTGCTCTTGGACAAAATTGCACCTACAAAACAAATAACACCTTAGGTCAAGGCCAAGAGCCTCACGCGCCCATGATGAATGGGGGGGGGGGGGGGAGCTTTGGCCGAAGAACCTCCGATGTCAAAGTTAGAATTTTGAGGGAAAAGCGTTTGAGAATTTTAGCAAGAGAATTCGAAGTGAGTTTTGGAGAAAATGTGAGGCTTTTTATAGGGGAGTGGCCGGCCTCCTTGGGTGAGAGATGACCGGCCACCTAGCTCCCTTTGTGGGCTAGGTTCTTAATTTGTTTTGAATTGGGAGTTATGGAATAATTATCTAATCAATTAGCTAATTAATAAAATAATTACCTAATTGATTAGCTAACATAATAATAAAAAAAGGAAGATGAGGTAGCAAATATAAGGCATGGCCGGTCCCTTTGGGAGAGAAGGTGACCGGCCTTTTGTGTATTTTTTGGGTATAATTGGTGATTTAATTGATAATTAATGGATTAATTAGGTAATAAACTCATTAATTAGTCAATTAACATAATTTAAAAGGAATGTTTTGGGAGTTACCTTGTAGAAAGGATTTGATGAGGATGAATGAAATAGGATTTGAATTGTTACCTATTTTGGACACTTTTGACTTGATTGAAAGATGGTTGCCCGCTCCTCGCTCGTAGGAACTCCGATGTGTCTCAAGGGTATTCTTGTCCTTTTAACCCAAAGATCCACGTATCGCCTTGTGATTATTTTTGGCTCCACAAGAACAAATTAGGTCACAAATGACAATAATATATAAGGTTTCTAAGACAAACAAATTTCTTCAATTTCCGATTGTTGAATCAATGAATTGAAGAAGATTAATGAACAAAAATTAATAAGAGTGTAAGAGGTAAAAATAGGAGTGTAAATAGCATTACCCTATATAAGTTTCAGCCCTGTAGGGGTTTTTATGAAGAATGAAATGAAAAGCTGCCCCTTTCCCTTTTAAACTCCCTCCACGGTTTCAATTTATTTTACATTTTCACTCCTTTGAACTGATAGGAACATTGAAGTGAGTAGCCAAACAGTCTTCATGCCATTGACAAATACGTTGCAGCATGGCAATTTCTCATGGACCACTGACTCCATAGTTGCTTTCTGAAAGCTTAAATGAAGCTTTGGCGTCACACCAGTTCTTGCACTTCCCGATTTCATAAGCAATTTGTGATCGAAACTTATGCTTTCAAAGTTGGCATAGGCATTTCTTGAAGCCAAGAACATCATCCAATTGCTTATTTTAGTAAGGCATTGTCAGGGCGTAATCTTGCCTTCTCTACTTACAACAAGGAGATGTACTCCACGTTAACAAAAGTGACTTGTTAAACTATCAGGATATAATTACAGGGGATTATGGACTTGGTTCTCAAACTGGTGCTCCAGACGCCCTTTCTCGCCAGTGCAATATGCTTCCTCGGATGGGAATTTCGTCGACAGTCTTCCCATCTACGTGTTTTAAAAAGTAAAGATCACACAAATTTGTTTCTCGCAATTGTATTCAAGAAGACAAATTTGGACTTTGGACCATTTCTCAATTTATTTGTGTCATCCTTGCGCAGGGGTCATGCTAATCTTCTCTGTATCGGTCCAATTTTATCAGACGTCCACGAAGGGACAAACTCTATTGTGAGACACTTGTACAGAAAGAGTTCATCAATTGCACTCTTGGCCGATGTGGGACTGGCGCTTCCTTCTTTTTATATTTTCCATTCTCTAATTTGACGCAATGTTTTGTGCTCTGGGGCTTCCCTTCCGGATTCAATTATAAGCCAAATGCAATGACTAAAAGATAAAGAAGTTTTCATTCCAACATATGTAGGTTTCTTAATTAAGCATTCATTCAGCAAATCCCCATCCTTAAATACAGGTCTAGTCCCTACATCAAACCAACCCCTTGTCACTTACAGGAAAATGATAAATATACATCATTTTTAGCTTCTCATGCACCTTTGTTTAATCTTGCCCCGATGCCTGTTATTTCCGTTTTCGGTCAGTAGGAAAGTCATCTCACTGAACATTGGATTATATACAAAACCTATTTATTCAATTTGGTGGTCAGAAATAAGAGGGAGTGAGATGGAAACATAGCTTCATCAATTGTGGGCTTTGGGATGAAATTGTCGTCTACAATAGCGGCCACAGGAATGCAGTTAAAACAGTCCCACAGCCTCACATCACGTTCTCTTCTGAAACTTCTTGCATATCTCTGATTTGTAGCACATTCATCATCTCCCCTAAGAAGAAAAACGTTGTTCGGATACTTAACCTTATAAGCAAGCAAGAGACATATACTCCCCTCCGCAAAATCCATAAAGTCACCCAAGAACACGTAAGCTAAATAATTGGCACTGCCAGGAAACTCCCAGTCTTTAACCTGCGTTGATAATCCTTCAGTAAATTTTTCGCCTGAAAAACGAAACGGACAAATTTCTTTTACTAATTAATTAAGGCAAAATATAAACTGTAAAACAATATGTAGGTAGGTAGGGTTAAGGGTTTTTAGCAAGCTGACGTACCGATAATGCTGATAGGTGATTTAAGATCAAGTATATTGGGCTGGCCAAGCATGATTTCTGTGGAACAATGACAGAGCTGCATCATCTCAGACTCACAGACCAGATTTAAGAACGGCCATGCAGCTGATCGGTTAAAAAATCGTCTGATTATATCGTCCAGTAGAGCAGGATCCATTCCTCCAATCCATTTATGAGGAGTTTCTATGCATTCTAACTGCAGGCACGGACAATATACACATAAAATTCTAACTCCAACCATAAATGCGTACGTGCATAGGTACAGAATATAAGATGTTGGAGGAAATATTTACTTCAAAATTAGAGGCCGCAGAGCTCAGCCGTGGTAGGTCATGAGGAACTTCAGCTGGCTTCTTATCTAAGCAACCATCATCAGCAGCTAATAGGGTCTCACTCCTCAAATGTCTAGTTATGGTCTCATTCTCTTTGTTCCCATCTATCGGCTCCAACGTCAAAGTGACGCGTTTCATATTAATGTATCCTTTCACGCTTGTGCGAATCCCACCACTCATAGCGCTATATGCCAGGCAACTGAAAACAACCGCAAGTAGGAATTGGTCTATTAGAATACGGACATCCTGATAAACTTTCTAAGTCCAACATGGTCCACCATTAATGTAATCGATATTGTTTTATAACTTAACCATCTATTATTAGGCGTTGAGTTTTATCATAAAAGACATTGTCACATTGGTGATATTAGGAGTGAAAACTCCTATAAATTAATTATATATTATCTTGTCATGTGATCGATGTAGAATCCTGTTCTCCAACACTTCTCCAATGTAGTAGAATGTAGTAGTATCAAGACGCTCTAGGAATAAAGCTCTAGATTGATCGTCTAATTATTCAAAAGCCATAAATACATGCATCCATTCAAATCAATCACATACAAGTATGTTCCCATTCAATTATTTGACAGCATAAACATCATTATTACGAAGTTACTCGCTTCTGAGATCACTATTGAACTTAAGGCACAAACCAAGAAACACCAAAATGGGGAATTTTAAATCAAACATGATAGGAAGAGATTCTCATTTTTTCCAAAAAAATGGGGATTAGTTGTATGACCCACTCCACACGAGCATAACGATCTGAACCGTCTATTTTGTAAGTCTCAATTCATAGATCATCCTTGCAAAAATTCAATTCAATCCGAAATCATTTGCATATTTAATTATCACGATAAAATTTCATTATTTCTTACAAAACGAAGTTTTCGTCAATTTCTTTTTACTCAATTAGATGTTTCAAATATTTCTAATTTGGCTAATATTTTGGAAAGATAATCTATAATGTGCAACTTGAAAAATAGACATCTCAGTCATTAAAGTTCAATATGATATGGACCCCACAACTAATCTCTATTTTTTAATGAAAATAAAAAATAAAAATCTCTTTCCTTGAAAGACACACATACATACACACACACGGACACACACACACCCAAACACACACACGGACACACACACAGACACACAGACACACGGACACACACACAGACACACACACAGACACACATACATACATACATTCATTATACATACATACATACATTCATTCATTCAATAATTATGAGATCACAACAAATTAAGGAAACCCAACTTAAGAAATTAAGGGTGTGTTTGTTTGGCCTCCTTAGCTCTCACTAGACATACATACATACATTCATTAATTATGAGATCACAACAAATACATACATACATTCATTCATTCATTAATTATGAGATCACAACAAATTAAGGAAACCCAACTTAAGAAATACATTCATTATACATACATACATACATTCATTCATTCAATAATTATGAGATCACAACAAATTAAGGAAACCCAACTTAAGAAATTAAGGGTGTGTTTGTTTGGCCTCCTTAGCTCTCACTAGACATACATACATACATACATACATACATTCAATAATTATGAGATCACAACAAATACATACATACATTCATTCATTCATTAATTATGAGATCACAACAAATTAAGGAAACCCAACTTAAGAAATTAAGGGTGTGTTTGTTTGGCCTCCTTAGCTCTCACTAGACATACATACATTCATTAATTATGAGATCACAACAAATTAAGGAAACCCAACTTAAGAAATTAGAAAGATATATATGCAAGAACAAAATTCTAACTGTACGATCTTATATAACAAAGCTCAAGAATCGTGATCCACCTCAAAACCAACAAATTAAGGAAACCCAACTTAAGAAATTAAAGATATATATGCAAGAACAAAATTCTAACTGTACGATCTTATATAACAAAGCTCAAGAATCATGATCCACCTCAAAACATTGAATTAGGGAAAGTTAATTCAATGAAATGATGTAAAATCAAAAGAATAATTAGGACAAAACTAACAAAGCCCAGACACTAAAAATGTAAAAATATGCATGATTTATAAAAGAAAGAGATTATTTGAACAAGTAAAGGCTATTGAACTGAATGAAAAGAGAAAACTCACAAGCTTTGATCTTTTGTTGGTCAACTCACAAGCTTTGATCAAGGGTGAGAAGTGCAGCAAATAATGAGAGCAAGAAGAAAGAGAAAGCTATTGGATTTGGATCGAGAGAACGAGAGAACGAGAGACCGTAGACTTGCCGCGTCAACAAGCCTCGCCCGTTGACCAATTGAAATTTTTTTAACGCGTTTTGTAGTTGCATGGTTGTATATTAAGAGAAGAGATCATTTCCAGATCTCTTTTACTAAGGTCATCGGATCAAGTGATATATGCTATAAAATAAAAATTGGTTATAATAAATAATTAGTAATATCAAATGACAGTATGCAAGTGACACTTCAAAATTTGTCACTAAAACATGTCTTCAGATATGAACTTCTATGCATTTGGAATTTGGAGGGCTGAACCCAGCAAGCAAAACAATCTACTGAGGGATCACCCTAGGCAAGTGGCCTTTTATCACAGTGGTGAAAAAGTATTGAGCATTTGCATGACGGCGTGAGTTTAAACTTCGTCAGTGACTAATCTAACAAAACCTATCATTTAACAAAAAAAAAAAAAAAAAACGTGATCACCCTACTTCAAGCAACAACTGAACCACACACTCCTTGCAACGAGAAATTTTTAGTTGTGACGGGAACACGGATGATACACCACGTGTTTTTATGCAAGTGGTGGAAATTTTTAATTTTTAAGTTATTAACCTTTTAACACACATAACCCACAATTTATATAAAGACACGTGATGTATCACCTCGTGTGACGATTACACTGAAAAATCTCTCCCTTTCAACCCCCAACTCCAAAAAAAGCCCATATGTATATTCAGCCTAAACCACGAGCAAAATGGAATCATTTGTTCCATAATGTGCTCTGAATTCTGATCGCTTCCTCTTTTCACGACCGCAACAAATTCTAAGTTAACTTTACTTTAAAGAAAGGCATCTGCAACTGCAGGGTTTTCAATTTCCATATGCATGCAGGCATGGCATCTGCAACTGCAACCCTAAACCCGAAAATAAATATATTGCATGCTCTTTACCAGAATCTTAATTAGCATCTAACATCAACTGCTTCTTAATCACAATTTCTCCTTAACACACGAAAGAAATGATTAAATATTTGTAGATCTCAAGCTGAGAATAAAATTCAAATGCGTACAACTGCCATAGCAATTCAGATTTCTCCAAGTAAAAAGGTTCCTAGCTATAGGCTGTCAAAAGTTATGTGAATATGGTTCAAGTCACAACCTATTGGCTAGAGATTATATTCCTAGGAAGATCTATTTCTGGTGTGATTGTTAAACCGTCATGTGATTTAACCAAATTATGTACACAATAACACATTTTTCTTTACTATATTATACCCTAAAATATCAATAGATCGTCAATTCGTATCTATTGCAACACATAATTTAGTAATATCACGTGACGTTATGAGATTAATTGTATCAGTAACATGATATATAAACAATTTTTCTTTATGAGGAAAAGGGAGGTCCAACTCCAAACCTACACTTTGGGCTTTAGCCAAGATCAATAAAGAAGTGAAAAAAATAAGAATATGGACGGCTAGCGAAAGGCCTCTTTTATACTGAAATGAGCCATCATATAGTATAAATTGTGTAGCATAGGAATATTATAGGACAGTCGCCATGCAAAAACCGACTTTGCCTCAGTTGCTTGTTGCAGACAATTACATAAAAGTATCGGCCACTCTGTCTCCGTGCCTTACCAAAACAGCTACGAATACAGATTTTCTATATACAAGAATCTCTTGCATTTTAGAAATGGTAGAGGACATGAAAATCACATAATATGGTCCTAAAAAATCACAGCGTTTTGGTTACCATAGGCCAAAAAGAAGGTCAATAAACTACCAAAGGTACCAGCATTTAAGCTGTAAAGTGGGTTTTGACTACACACGCACAAAGTTATAAATTATCCATGACATGGTTCACCAAAAAAAATAAATAAATATCCATGACATGCATGAAACGGGAGAAATTAATGACTCACATATAGAACAAGTTTATTTTTACTTTGATGTCTCAGGTCTAGTAATACAATGTCATATGTACTGAAACACCACATGACGAATGACGATAAATTTGTTGCATGTAAGTTGCTCTCCAAAACTCTCTCCGAAGTCCCAAGCTAGCTAGCTAGATGGCTCATCCACCTCAGTTTTGGTGGTTACGTCCGTGCCGCACCAAAGATATATGAAATCATAATACTTTGCTTTTGTCAGTGTAATTAAAATTATATATAAGTCAATGAAAGTTACAACATTTTGATAGGATTATATAAATTTCCCTGCGAATGGCTCACTTATGATGTTGACGAGAATGGAATCTTGTGTTGTCTAAGTAAGAATGGGGGATTTTTTTTATTATTTTTGAGGGAATATTGTTGCCATGTGAAAACCTAGGAAAAGAAAAGAGAATTAATATAAAATAAAATAAAAGTATCTAATTCCATAGGAAGCAAAGAGAATTTAATATATAGACAAAACAAATGGGTAAAAAAGTGGGAAAAGAGAGCAAAATGGAGAATAAAACCTGCTATTTTAAATGGACCACCATTGGGAAGACTTTTTAATCTTAATAGATTTTAAAGGTGGTGTTTAGGTGTAACGGTCATATTATTGTGTAATGATATAAATTCGCGTGTTATAATATAAATAAGAGATAATATTGATTTGATATGTACTTAAACTATAGTGTTAATAAATAAATGAACTTTTGAAGAAATCGGATAGAATCACGTTGTGGTGAGACAACTATAATAATAGACTTCTCGGCCATAATCACCGTACAAGGGGTGAAAACTCATGTCCGACTAGTCATATACAAATTAAGTGAAAGCCGAGTTAGACCATGGTGAGGATGAGAGAATGTAATATATAAAATCCTCTTTTTGTATGTGTAGTCGCACAATCACGTGGCTCGATGAACCTACGGTTCTTAAGAGCATTCTCAATGGGAGCTTTATCCTCCATGAGGCTACCATATTTTCAACCTTAGCGAGAAATTTCATTCCCAATGAACTGGGAAATGAGGCTAGATCCACCACTGGGGTTAGCAACTTCATTTTTTGGGTAGCATAAAATTTGGCTACATCTAGCCCCAAAAAACAGTGGGCCCCACAAAAAAAAGAGTAGCAACCCATGTTAGCATAATTCTATCATTTTCTCTCCACTTGCGAATACACTTATACTTTTCTTTTATTATTTTTTTAATTCTTTTTTGTTACCTATTTTTCTTGCAATTTGACTAATTAATGATTGTTTTTAATTCCATAAGAATTAAAATTTCAAATTGATTTAACGTTCATGGGCATTGATGGGTGAAATTTTCAAATATTTTCTTTTTCAAAATTGTATGATACTAATTTACCAATTGGTGCTAGGTAAATTGTTGTGTTATACGTGAAAATCAAATTATTTCAGAGGGCAAAGTGAGAGTTTGTTTATTTCAACGGATGAGTTTGAGATAAGAGAATCTAATCCAATGAACAATTCATAAGTGATAAAATATAACTTTGTCACAATTTGAACTTTTTGGGTTGAAGGGTTCATAATTTTTTTTTTTTAAGATAGCACGTCCAAAAATCAACTTAAGAAAAGCTAACACACACAAAAAATCATCACTTAATCAAATTACTACATAAATAAATATATATAGCCTCATATAGAGCCCAAAAGATATAGTCTTTCATTGGGAGAAATTCTTTTATAGAGTCCTAAAGATTCCTCAGAACTCTAAGACCATCTCCAATGGTTGGGCTAAAAGCCAAATATTTTAGCCCGGAAAATTTAGCTTTTAGCCCCGAAACAGTTTTTCTGCTCCAACCGTTCTAGCCTAAAATTTTAGCCGGGATTATTAAAGAATAAATATTTTCACTCGATTTGGTGGAGCACACACCGATTTCTGGGCTAAATTCTGGAGGAATCTGGCATTGGTTTAGCATTTAGCATTTAACCCAAATTTTCCCCTTGGGTTGGAGTGAGTTTGGGGGGAAATTTAGGGGGATAATTTGGCTTTTAGCCCACCATTAGAGATGGTCTAAAATGAACTATATCCATCACTTTTCCAGCCCCATATAGAGATGATGCTCTAATATTTGCTCATATATAGGATGGAGGTCCATGGTAATCTAGTAAATAAAGAGAATACTCTGACCACTTTCTAAATATTAAAAACCCGGGAAAACATAAAGTCCTTCTAAATTTCAAAATAAGAAAGCAAGCAGAAAAGATAAAAAGAGAAAAGTACATTCTTCTTCAATCCATCTCCATCTCTCCAACTCCAATCCACGACGATGCTTACGCACACCACACTTTTTTCATCTTTTCGCTCGATTCATCCGGCTGTCCTCCACCCTTACTTTTGTGTTCTCCGCTTCACCAGATTCCATATTTTTCTCTACCGCATATATATACATATAGAATTTTTCTACAATGCGTTTAACTGCACTTTTCTAAAAGAAGAACCTGTCGATATTGTTGAGACTTTGATATTGCAGTTGTTAATAAGTCGTTGATAAACTTAACTACAGTTAACAGTGTAGAAGGACTAATACGTATATATGTTTGAGTTTTCTTTTAGTTGGAGTTTTGAGCGCAATGAATTGAACTTCATTGCTGTGGAAGCCAAGAATCTGCGGCTCTCTGCGTCTCTCTGTCTACATTCTAAAACCACTTTCTTTTTCTCTTAGAGATTCTCTTCCTTGCTTTCTCTCTCGGCCTTTTAATTTTGACGATGCCTAGTGCCTTGTTCTCCTCCCTCTTTTCTTTCAAGCCGTCCGTCACGTAATCTCTCTCTCTCTCTCTCTCTCTCTCTCTCTCTCTCTCTCTCTCTCTCTCTGTGACCGTCCCTTTCAAGGTTCTTCGTGATTCCGGCGAAGCCCTCGCTCTATATATAAGGAGCTTAATCTTCAATGGTTGCTTCAGGTGTCAACCAGCTTTCTCACCCTTGTATTTCTGGTATAACACATATATCTATATATTCAACTTTTTTTATTCAGCTTTAATTTATTTCCAATTTCTGTGCCTTATGTTGTTTGGACAGAGGACTTTTTTTTTTATTTTTTTTTAAAGTTGGGAGATGATGTTGAAATGTTTGTGGTAAGCAGGGGAGTTTGTTTCTTCATACGTAGAGAGGAAGTCACGCTTTATGAAATGGCTCAGTAAACTTTTCAGGAGTAGGCCTAGTCGTGGAGAAGCCACTGCTGGTAGTAACCGGAATCCGCAGCTTATTGGTGATGAAAACATGCTTTCGCGGGCGCTACCTCGATCATTGGTTTGAACACCAACCCCTCTTTATTTTTTTATGATCACGTTTGCTTAACTTCAGATTGTTAATATATGTTAGTATTGTTCTTTTTGTATTGATTACAAAATTATAGCATATTTTGGTTTGATGAATTTTTCCATCAAATTTTTAAATTAGTCTAACTGAGTTGATTTTTCCATCAAATTTTTATGGAAGTAACTTCGCCTTGTTTGATGAATTGGACTAAATGGCGCTAACGGAATGAAACTATAAGAACGAAAGTGCAACAAAGAAAGCTACAACGACGAAAGTGAGAATCCGAGTAAACTACTGGAATTTCTAAATTAGTCTCTTTTTCTTGTGTGATCAGGATGACCGCTCTAGTGCGCAGGAGGAGTTAGACCATGCAGTTGCACTGTCTCTGGCCGAAGATTTGAAAAAACCAAGCGGTAAGTTTCCATTCTTCAAGATCCGACCTCCGAATACTACACAATGTGCGCGCGCAATGTCGTTATTCAGGCATATTTTCTTTTGCAATATTCAGGATATAGATTGCAGACAGAAGAGGATGAAGAGCTTACTAGGTCGCTTCAGGAAGGTCCGATTCCACCTTTCTATCGTCCATATGCCTCAGCCCCTCCACCGTATTATCCCTATGGACAACAAAAGTAACGTTTCGGGTGTACTTTTTAGTTTCACGTAGCTTAGGATCTTCGGTTTGATCAATTTTTTTTATTTACATACCAAATTGCTCAGTGTTAATGAAGCTTGAAAGCTGCTGCTACTAATCCTGTGCATTTTGTGTCTGATTAGCAGAATATGTGGCGGCTGTAAACACGAGATACAGTTTGGCAACTACCTGGGGTGCATGGGGACCTTTTTTCATCCCCAGTGCTTCCGTTGCCGTTCTTGTGGCCACCCGATTGTTAAGAATGAGGTAGCTTCTCTTCCTTGGACTTTTTCGGTGTTTTTTTTTCCTTCGCCATGGTCTAGTTCTTAACGGCGTTTTCTCTTGATCCTAGTTTTCTTTGTCAGGGAGCGATCCGTATCACAAGTCCTGCTTTAAAGAGCTGTCTCATCCCAAGTGTGAAGTTTGCCATCAATTTGTAAGAAAAGGCTATTTCTCTAAATATATAGAAACGTTATTGTAACCTACTTCGACATTAATAATTCTTCGCTTCGAAAATTTTCAGATTCCAACGAATCGAGCTGGTTTGATCGAGTATAGATGCCACCCTTTTTGGTCACAAAAGTACTGTCCAGCACATGAACATGATAACACAGCTCGTTGCTGCAGTTGCGAACGCTTGGAGGTACTAATCTACACTAGCACCTCCTCAAAGTATTTCTTGAAAATGAAACTTTACAAACGCTAAATCAAATTGTTCTGCTTTCTTCGTCTTCTTTTTCTTCGTTTGGAAGTCTTGGGATGCAAGGTACGTTTCACTAGGGGACGGGCGGAGTCTATGCTACGAGTGCATGGAATCTGCTATCATGGACACCGGTGACTGTCAGCCATTGTATCACTCCATACGAGACTATTACGAAGGGATGTACATGAGATTGGAGCAGGAAATACCCATGCTTCTGGTCGAAAGACAAGCACTTAACGAAGCTATTGTAGGCGAAAAGAGTGTAATGTCGAAATCCCTGCTCTGTTCTTTGAGTTTTTTCGGTTTGAGGAATTCCTCTAATTCATCACTGGTTCTTTGCAGGGCCTCCATCACATGCCGAGACGAGGGGTTTATGCCTTTCGGAAGAGCAGACTGTCACCAGTGTACGAATTTAGACAGTTCTACTAGTTCTCTTTTCGTTCTTTCTTAAAATTGAAATGATTCACGAAGCTGACCTCAACGAAATTTTCTCATTTGTTTCTCTTGATTCCTTCACGTGTTACTAAACAGATCCTCAGAAGGCCGAGAATCGGAGGGTATCAATTTATCGGAATAAGAACCCAACCTCAGAAATTGAAACGAAGTTGCGAAGTTACTGCCATTCTTGTTCTCTATGGTCTCCCAAGGTAATGCTAGTTGGCTCTTTCAACTAAAAACGAAATGGTTATCAAACTGGTAGCACACAAGGTTCATCTGACTGTTTTCAATATTCATGTTGGATGCAGGTTACTAACTGGTGCCATTCTTGCCCATGAGTTGATGCACGGCTGGTTACGCCTCAATGGCTACCGGAATCTTAATCCCGAGGTAGAGGAAGGCATCTGCCAGGTGCTTTCACACATGTGGCTTGAGGCAGAAGTAATGCCGAGATTCAAAAGTATGCCATCTTCATCTACATTTTCATCCGCAGCTTCCTCTTCCTCTCTCACGTTTTCCTCGAAAAAAGGTGGAAAATCGAAGTTGAACACAAACTAGGGGAGTTTTTCAAGCACCAAATCGCCCACGATTCTTCACCTGCATACGGAGGAGGGTTTCGAGCAGCCAATGCAGCTGTGAATAATTATGGTTTGCGTCGCACATTGGATCACATTCACCACACCGGAAACTTCCCGGTGTAACGAGGAAACAATAATGTTGCTATTTCTCTGTTCTCTCTGCTCCATACAGCCATTGAAGTCTGAAGATATTACTTTGCTCAACCCTAACAACGGATTGAGCTCATCACAGAAGCTCCAGGGCGCTGGGAGAGGATAAAAGCTCAAATTTGTCAACTCTTCCAATTAATAATATTAATAATAAACAATTATATCCATGTATTTTTATATTATTTGAGATTAAGCGATTCTTCTGTTCCTACAAACTTTAGTGGAGTTTGGGTTATGGAATTTTCTAAGAGAAGTTTTGTTAAAGATTTCTTCGTATGTGTAGAACAATTCTTGTGAAAGAGAAGCATGTTTCTGGAAAACCGAAGTTTTTCAGTGTTACATAGCAGACGTCTCGTGTACCAACGGTGTAGAATCGTAAAATTAAAACGCGTTTAGATTGATAACATCATGCGCCAGAGTGACACGACGAGAAATTAGCAAATAGATAGATTAGTACAACGCATAATGCTAGACTGCTTTGTTAATTCGAAGACAAGGCATGAATTACAGCTGCAGGAAACGTCCCGTAAATTGAAGATTTCTGAGAGAAGATTGAATATTTCTGATTACTGTAAGAGACACTTGCGTCGCATACAAATTCAAAATGTGAGAGATGTAGGATCGTCAATCTATACACGGAAAAATCTATTCCCCAAGCAGCATCGCAAAACTACCTGCCATGAGATTTTGCTCTGACAGCTTCTCTCGCGCCCCTCCTACAGTATCGCTTTCGGGAAAGACGAGTATCTAGTGAAACTATATAGCAGCACTGACATCCGCTAAAAGCATCCTCAACGTCTCGTACGTCATGAAACAGATGCCTACTCCGGGTACCACCTTGTAGTATTCTGGGAGGATCCCTCTATATAAGCCACGCAACCCTTCTGTTTTGAAGATGTGCTTAAATGTGCCAAAAAGGCCTGTTGTGTAGACACGAGCTCGGCCACCAGCACCTTCCAACTGCTTCCGTCGCCTCACAAGATCCAATGGGAAGGTTGCTGCACAAAATAATGAGAATAAAATGGAAAGAGCTGGACACCGTTGGTAAATGCCATCATACTATAATACTGTTTGAAGACTACATTCTCCGAGGTCATGAAATCAGGTCTCGAACAGTTAACAAATCAAACAATGCAAAGACAGTGGCACATGACAAGTCAAGACGAGAGAATGATTTAAAAGCAACAAAAATAAAACTAAAAGTACGCTCAGACTTTAAGCACTATGCAACCACTCCCAATTAAATTGAGTAATATTGGCTATTCGACTACTACCACTATATGCAACTTGACAATCTAGTGCAAGTTTGAATGAAATTTAGTTTTTTCAGAAGTAATAATGAGGTGTTCAAATACCTTACAGGTCAGTCAGCGGATGATTTAAAAAGCTAACGCTCACACTTCTATGACAAAATGAAGGAAGATAGTCGGCCTTAAATAAAGGAAAGAATATTTAGAGATTAAGATCCAAGTGAAGGCAACACCAGCCCAAGAGCATCCCCGCATGCACTGGCAAGGGCTTGAAGGAATACAATACCCATGAAGCCATTGGAATAAGGAAACCTAAGTGAGAAGCATACCTCAAAGAGGACACCTCTCACATTTGATAACTGAAGACATAGTCTCACCTGAGAGCAGTTCCACCCTATAATAGAACCGACCGCAAACCTTTGGGAGACAAGTCACCGAAGAAATGTTGGAAAGATGATGTTAATCAAAACAAGGTCTTTATCATAAAAACAAAAGTAAGTTAGATAAGTGATGATGCATAAGAAATTTCTTGTCAGCTTCCTTACTAAGATTCTCAAATACCGGATTAAAAACCCACTCCGGCCTGGTTTCTGGCTCTAAGGGTCAGTCTGTTTAGAGACTTGGTGCAGAGCCTGCACCACAACCTGTTTTCTCTGCATCAAAAGCATAGAAAACAGCTATGTACATTAACTTTTATTTATCATTGACATTTCTAATTAAACAAACCAAATTATTCAACCACACTGTAAGTGTAACAAGACTGCTCTAATCAGATTTCAATGCAATAGTTTAGGTTAGGGGTATTTCACCAAATGTAATACTTAAGGTAATCCAACAGAAACTATTATCGAAGTAGTAAATGGTGAAAAGAAAATGTGCTTTAAAGCTACATGGGTAGAAGAAGCATTACATCCACCATCAAGCTTGACACTGATATTATACATTACAAACTATGACTTCCATTAAGAACAGCCACCCAGACTATCTGACACGAGAAACTATATTGAATCACTTTTCAAGAGATCTAAGAAAATAGGAAGTGTAAGATCACTCACCTGTTGATGACGCAATTCCAGAAAGGCTCCCACAAGCAAGACTAACCAAAACAGTAGAATCCTCAGGCCTGAAGTGAAGGTAACAAAACTAGCATTATAATGTTTGGCCTAAAGAAAGCATGCATGCAAAGGTAATTGTAACAATAAAACCATAGAACTAAGTAACCCACCTATGCGACTGCCAAGAAGCTCTCAAGGTCTCATAAACTGAAAAACTGATAGCTATACTGGGCCCAACACCCTGCATTATAGATGGTAGAGAAGTCAGGTAAAACACCAAGTGAGGATTCTAGGCATAAATGAAGTTACACAAAATAATTTGAGCATACCAAGAGGGTTGCTCCGAGTCCCTTGTAGAGGCCAAAAACACCCTCATCCCGGGTAATAGTTCGCAGTGTATGCCAAATTCCTTTGTAGTACATCACGTTTGTCTGCAAATTTCCAACAAATCAATAGTGGAGCCAAAATACATATGAAATTTTTTCAGTCGAGGCAGAGCTCTTAAATTCAATCAGAGACTATCATACAGTAACTCAAAAAGGATGAAATGGTTCAGAATACAGTTGAACATATGCCCTTGTAGGTATGAGTCAAATATACAACTAGATTGTAACTTATGGGGACGTGTTAAAAAAGGAAAACATATGCCAACTACCAATGATTGACGCGGCATGCATTCCCAAACATGGCAATCAATGGTTCAACAACTTAACAAATCTCATTTGGGAAGTTCTTTTAAATGACTGAAAGCACTTTTAGAGAAAATGTTTTTGGGTTCCAAAAGCACTTGAAGTTCTTGCTTCCTGAAGGAAGCGCTTCCAGGATTAACTTGCATTTTTACTAAGTATTGGTTTCAAAAACATTTTCTCTAAAAGCTCTTTCAGTCGTTTAAAAGCACTTCCCAAATAAGTACAAAATCTAATAAAAGAAAGCATTTCTTTCCAAATTACCTGAGCTGCAAGGCGTGTCCTTACAAGATCCAAAGGATATGTAACTGATGCAGCTGTTATTCCGGCCAATCCTCCACCCACAAAATGCACACCAAGGTCTGTACTCAAGTTGTCCCTATGATTTTCCAGTCCAGGAACTTTTTTTAGGAACTGTACCACATAAAACCAAATGAATTAAACATCAAGCAATGGTACAATAACTTAATTGACCAGTTGAACTGTATGAAGGTAACATGAACCAAGTGTTTTTACCAACCTTTTTATACTGCTCATATGAGTAGAAATTGACGGAAGAATATGGAAGACGATGAGCAATTGTCACCAAATTTCCTTTCCAGAAAGCTCTAAATCCTTCTTCACCAGCAATTCTGGAGGCCTCACGCCATATGCTAGCTTTTTGCATCGTTGCAACATCTGAGTGCATACCTTGCACCTAAAATGATAGCATGATATCAGTAAAGCAGCTCCGTTGTTTGATAATCATAACAAAACCCAATTTTTACTTGTTCAGTAACCCGAAAACTCGGGCTTAATTCAAAGTTCAAAATTTTAACCAAATTTTCATTAAAACTAAAACCAAGCATGACCCTTTGTTCACTAAAGCATAACAAAACCCAATCTTCACTTGATCAGTAACTCGAAAACTCCGACATTTAATTCAAAGTTCATTTTTTTAAACCAAGTTTCATTGAAAAGAACACACCAAACACCAAAAAATATATTACAAGTCTATAAATTAAACAAAAACTCATTAATCAGCCTGCAAAAACAAACATTTAAAAAGAAGGAAAAACAAGAAAAAAAACCCACCTGAAAGAGAATCGTGAGCCGAGCAAGAGGCGCCGTGCAAGTCTTACTGAGAGCGCCGGCGACACCTCCGGCGAGAAGCTGTGACACCGTACCGATCTGAGACTGCTGTTGGTGCAGCGGCTTCGTCTGTTTCTGCGGCAGCGACTGCGCGAGCGACCTCACGCCGCCTTCGACGGCCACGCCTCCATGGCTGGTATTCAGAGCAATCTGCGCTCCTTCCACCACCACCCCAACTCTCGCCTCCGTCTGCATTTCTGGGTTGCCCTAGAATCCCCTAACTTCGCCACGAAGCAACCTCACCCCCAACTCCCAAAACCTGAGAAAAATTGAATGCCGGAAAAAACCCTAGAGATCAGAAATTGCACGAACCCAGTTTTCTGCTTCTGCTGTGGAGCTTCTTCTTTACCCTCGTCTGCTCTCTCTGCCGAATTTGAGAAGGGGTAGAAGAATGTACCAAGCGACGCCGTTTGACCGCTTTCACCGATTCGGTGCGTTTAAGGAAAGATTAGGGTTTTCCGTCATCGTCAACTTAACAGGTCGGGGGGGCATCAAGTGCGTTGCGTCCTATTCTATCACAGACAAATGGCGGTTTTCTATTAGTGAATAAAAAGAGACCGTTGATACGTAAATACGATAGTGAATATTTTTTGATGTGGGTGGTGTTATAATACAACTGGATGCAGGCAATTTTTGCAGCCGCGGAATATTCCGCTTTCGAATATGCTTTTGCGCAAGCAGCTTCAAGTTCGCATGCGTACTTTCACAAATAAATAAAAAATAAAAATGCTTTGGAGTGGGTGTATTGCTGCCAGCTGGCGAGGTTAACGTTGTTGTAAAAAGAACATAAAGTCGGTTAATTGTGTTCTCCACTACTTGTCTGCCACGTAGCATTCCCGAAGGGCTAAGTATTCAAACTTTTTGTCTCTCTCTTTTGTACTTTTCACCGACCGATCTCTGCTACACCCATTTTATGTACGTGTTGATGTTTCACCATCCAACATTCCGTGCCATAAAGCATTGTCTTCCTATCAAATTTTCCCTTGAGCTTTAGTGGTATACGACAGTCACACAACCCTCATATAGATCTTGAAATTTCTCTTGAGTTTATCTATTATACAAATCTTGAAATTTATATTTATCAAACAATGATAAATTGGGTAATGAACATAACCCTCATTTCAGCAAAACCATATCCATTCACTTTTAATCTTCCTAATTTTTTTTTTTCAGATATCAATAATGCAAAGCTACGATTGTATGAAGCATAATTTCGTTCTAATTTATTAGCAAAATTTAGTTGTGGCCTTCAAGCTCTTATGTTATATTACAAATTAGAATGTTATTGTTTGTACCAATTCAATGTTCAACTAATACATGTGATTTTCGTGTAGAAAAGTGAGACGTAATATTTATAATACTTAAGTTATGAAATATCAATGTTATTGTTGATCTGCGTTTGGTACGTGGGACGGGACAGGGACGGAACGGGACGAGGCGTTCCGTCCCGCGTTTGGTACGCCAAAAAACCGTGGAACGGGTTGTCCCATGGGACGAAATTTGGCTGATTTTTCGTTCCACCTCTCTCCCCTGGAACGACCTGTTCCACATCCGTGGAACACAAACTTATAACATTTTAAGACAAATTTTTTCCTTATTTTTTTTCAATATTTACATCATTCGTTCCGTCCTGTCCCGTCCCGTCCCGTCCCGTCTGCGTACCAAACGGTAGCAACGTCTAAATTATAGCATTACGGGATTGTGCAACCGTCACACTTACAAATTTTCCTAATTTATAACCAACTTGTATTTCAGCGACCATAATGGAATTTGTTCATGGTAGTATAACTTTTACAAATATATATATAAAAAAATGTATAGCATAATAGGATTATGCGCATCATCTTGGTTCCCTTTAGTGGTAGGTTCAAATGCATGAGTAGGTAAAAGAAAAGTGGAACTTGGATGGCTTCGAGTCCAAGCAAGATAGTATCTTTCTTTTTTCATGATAGTATCTTTCTTTTCATGATAGTATCTTCCTTTAGCCCCTAGGCAGGGTTGAGTAATTGAAATTACGTTAAAGGAGCAAAGATTAATTTCCCATTATTAAGAATTTTTTACTGTCACTTAATACTGTAATGTAAGGAAAATTAACGAAAAATTCAAAAAAAAAATAGTTTTAATGAAAAATAACAAATAAAGGTGTAGTGATTAGTACAAATGAAATGTTAAAATGTGGTTTTTCGTTAAAAGTGAACAATACCGGAAGTGTTTCGTTAAAACTCCTAGCATTTCTCTTTATTGTAAATGAGATCTTAAGTTCGATTATCGCTAAATACGAATTTAAACCACATTATAATTCTCCCACCTTTTAATATAAATAATTTTATTTATTAACCAGAAACGTTTTCTTTACCAACACTATAGAATTAATGGCGTGCAAAGACCATGATCTCGTTACTTTTTATCTTATTATTCCCCATTTGTTTAGCGTTGATATCCATCCCATCATGGGTTGTGACTAGGTGTCACGACATTGCCAAAAAAAATGCAGAAATATTTGGAATGTAACACATAAATAAATAAATAAATCAATTCCGTTATCCCACCAGCTCCTGGCCTCTAATTGAACCATGTTACTTATAACTTATGTTGGTGGATTGGTTATACTACGAGGCGGTATTTTAATATTATATATAATAATTTCTACAATTTTTTCGCTTCGCAGACTAATTAGTGTGTAAAATTTCGATATACGTGGAAATATTAATATGCAATTTTATGAGAATATTAGTATCAATATCAATTGTCTTCAATGGAAATTATGAAAATTTGCAATATAATGAGTATACCAACTCTTTCAAATTTAGTCAAAACTAGATAAACATTTTCTCAAAAAAAATTCAAAAATTTCGAAATCTACATGGGTTTCGATAAAATATATTACTGAATCGGTAAATATCATCGATATTCATTATTTTTCATATATCTTGCCAATATAAGGTGAAATGCATGAAATTTGTACCCCCCCCCCCCCCCCCACTTTCCATTTTGATCATTGACTTCTCGAATATTTCAATAAAAATATCGACAATTTCGTGAATATTTTAAAGATTCAAACTAGCAACTAATTAACAAAAGCTTTGCCCTGTGGAATCATGCCGCATGGGTCTTTTCTTTTATACCCTAATTCTTTCCGAACGACATGCTCACTTTTTCGCTTGAAGAGTTAAAGCCAAGGAAGTTTCGGCTGTTTTACTAATTCTACAACCAGTACTCTTCTGTAGACCACGTTAATTAAGACTTCGTTTGGCACACCGTATAAGACCATCGGATAGTACTAATAATGTGGAGCGGATGTTTGGTGAGCGTTGTATTAAATAAGCACCGGACTATTTAATCCGGCCCCACTTTTTTTAACCCCTTCACACCCGCTTGTTTATCCCGTCCCAAACCTCTGTATTATTAGTCGGGTGCATCTCTCTCGCTCGCACTGGCTCACTCCGTCCCTCTCTCACGCACTCTCCTTCAACTCTCTTGCATCGCCTGTTATCTCTCGTCTACTTCCAGGTTCGTCTTCGTCGCCATCTTTTTTTTTCTCTCTCTCCCTTCCTCCCTCCTTCTTTGCACACACACCTCCCACCTCTCTATTTGCCTTTGATTTTTGACAACAAAACTTTCCATGGGTTGAAGGAGGAAGATGATGATTCAAATTCTTCTGATTTGGGCTCCAACGACGAGGAAGGGAGCTAGGCTCCGACGAGGAGGGGGATAGCAATTAGGATCTGGGCTCCGATGAGGAGGGGGACATGAATTCGAATATAGGCTCCGAGTTCTCGACCCTGGGCGTTACTCCTCTGCAATTGGTCGCCGAGGGTGGGATTGATGCACGGGGAAGATGATGAAGAAGGAAGATGCGACTGAGAAGAGTCTTGGTTTTTTTTTTTTTTCCTTTTCTTTATGTTTTTTTTTTCTTTCTGTTTTTCTCTTCCTTTTAAAAAAAAAAAAATTTAACAACAATTATTGTGAATTTAAAAAAAATAAAATTATTATAGTCCGATGTATTATCTGATGCATAAATTAATCCGATACAATACCAAACGCCCGATTAATTTAGTCAGTACTATCCGACGACTATTTATCCTATCCGACTGAAATATTCAGTACAATCCGAGCTGCCAAACGAGGCCTAAGCTTCCATAAGCTGCATTCCTCCTCCATGTCTCGCTGTGCTCAGGCACATCGTGTTGGATTTTCAGGAGCGTTCAGTTGGATGTCTTGAGATTTTTGGCTTGAATTTTTCAAAGGCACAGTCCCCAGATGGAGAACCGGATTCTCTTCAGAAGGGAGAACAGATGCCTTTACATCTTAGTTGGATGTCTTGAGAATATTTAACTCCTTAAGCATTTCGATTCACTTAACTGTAATTCGCTTTGTTTGGTTAAATCTGCCCTACATGAAAACAACTTAAGTTGAATCGAACTGCTTATATTAATTTTATAATTTCTTTTACGCTTGTCATTCTTTTGTTCTCCCCACTTTAGTATTATGTTTCATACCACACTATATTGCTATTAAGATAAATAGATTGTTAGTTTGTTATTTTGGTGTAACGCTGAATATTGTTACTGAGCTAAATACAGGGAAATTTATTTTGAATATTGTTGAATAATTAGAATAGTGGATATATTTTGTTTTAATACTGGATATAATAACATGGAAGACTTGAAACAAAACCGAACCCAAAAATGCTTTAGGATTCAATAGTGGGATAAGGCTAGTTTGTTGTATCGTAATTGAAAAAATTGACAATGAAGAAGTTTTTAATTTTAAAAACATTAAACAAATTTGTTCAACATTCAACAAGACAAACGTTATGAACCATTAAGCATGCTCAATTTCCTCATTTACACATAATAAGTATCAAGGCATAAGTTGATCACTGCTGCTACACTCAGAAACATTATCAGGCACTACCCTCCTCCTCTCCACAGTTTTGTACGTATATCGAATAGATACCCACACATGAGCAAAGAAATTCACCGCATTCACTGCTGCCAAAAGCCAATAGAAATTGTCCAAACGGCTTGAACGTAAGTCCTTTCCAAACCAGCTTTTCCCGGCCTTTCCTGTGATACTATCCACAGCCATGATCAGAAAACTGCTTATGAAGCTCCCAGTTCCTATCACACTCAGATACAAAGCAATCCCTATGCTTCTCATGTTGTCGGGAACTTCGTCGTAGAAGTACTCTTGTAGCCCTACCAGAGTGAACCCATCTCCAAACCCTAGAATTATGTACTGGGGAGCTAGCCACAACACACTCAGAGATTTTGGATTATGAACTCCTAGTCTTTTTGTTTCGGCTAATGCTGCAGCTGTCATTGCTGCTGTTGAAAAAACCATGCCAACTCCAATCCTTTGGAGGATAGTCATCCCCCGTTCGTTGCCGTTGATTTTCCTTAGAACCGGAACAAGAACCTTGTCATAGACTGCGACAGATATCAACATTGCAATGGCCGCAAGAGAGTTGATTGCGGCTGGTGGGATTTTGAAGTTGTCAGTGATATTAAGGTTCATTGTTGCAGCTTGTTTGACAAAGAATGTTGGGGCTTGTGCGACACATAATCCAAATGGTATTGAGGTTATCCATATGGGGATCATGTTGAAAAGAAGCTTCACCTCCTCCACTCTTGTCATATTTGTCAGTCTCCAAGGATTGTGTTTCTGTTGCAAACAAGATGTGCTCTCATTCTCTTCTATGATTGCTGCCTTGTCTAGAAACCTAAGAAAACAAAGCTAAATACTTGCTGAGTATCGCTATTTTAACCACATTTACTGAACGATTTTTTACAAAGACGAAACCCACTTACAAAAACAGGTCGTACCTCTATATTTGGGAAGTGGTAAATAATATGGTAAAAAAGTTTTATGCATAAAAAAAATTAGTCTAAAAACCTACAAATTAGAGCAAATGACATGGAACTAACAAAAATCTACGATTCTGTCTCTATTTGAGATGTCGTCAACAATGCGGTCTATATTGTCGAAATGGTTGCATTCAATAATAATAACTTGTAATTGGATAATGAAGGCATACGTTTACTTACCTAAGCCTATTTGTATGAAGTAGTTGCCTTCCATGGGCTTGAGACTTGGGAACTTCAAATAGCAAAGCAGGGTTTGAAGGATGGGCCAACTTTCTTTTTCTTATGGCTGCAACAAATACCTGCAACAAAGGGATCACAGGGCTTCCTTCTGGGAGCCTATACCTATAGCAAGACTTCCCCATAAAGAAGGTGACAACTGTAATAGCCATGAAGATTGTGAGACCAAGAACAGCAACACCCCAACCCAAAAAGTCTTGAACATAGACAATTGCAGTCACCCCAAGAAGCAGCCCACAGCAGGTTGCAAAGTTCCACCAATTGAAGTAGGACATTTTCTTGATTCGTTCTACCGGGTGATCGTCATCGAATTGATCTGCTCCAAAGCTCTGAAGACATGGTTTGTGCCCTCCAGTTCCAAGAGAGATGCAATACAGGGCAACAAAAAGCACCACTTCATGAAGCTTTCGAGGCGGCAGTCGGCAGGGGGTTGTATCACAAGGCTTTAGACTAGGGACGAACTGCGACATTGTCAGCAGACTTAGACCCTGATGATTTAAGGATTTTGTAAAAGGTGTTAGTCCAATATTTATGAGTAGTACGATTAAATATAAATTTGGGATAAAAACTTCCTTGCGACATGGGGCTTTGGTAGTAACCTTAGCGAATAATACATGACAGTACGTCACTTACTAAAGATACCACCATAGTGTCATCCCTTGTGCAGGTAAGTTTCTCTGGTAATTTAGGGCTTAATATATTCACCGTTAGATAAATGAAGGATGAAACCATAACCATGCCGAATCGGCCAGTGTAGGCATCTGCTAAAAATCCTCCAATTAAAGGTATTAATGTTGTCACTCCTGACCAAAAGTTCACAGTTTTGGCTGCTGTTTTGATTTCTTGATGAAGCACTCCGGTGAGGTAGGAGATGAGATTTGTTGATAGTCCAAACCAGCTTAACCTTTCACTAAATTCAATAGCTACAACAAAAATAAATATATCAATCACTTTGATGAGAGAGATAGACAAACAAATATATAAAACCGGAAACAGCTTTACACAGCTGATCGTGTACATGACAAACAAATATATACGATCGAAGATGGCCGATTATATACTCAGAAATTACCGGGTTAAGAGAGTTCAAGAAATTAATGAAATGCTTTGACGAAAAAAAAAAAGAATGAAATGCTGGCTTTCAAAGATGATTTGAATAATATAAAGACACACACAAACACACAGAGGCACTTACTGATGATAAACAGAGAAGCTTTCCAAACACCGGTAGAAGCACGGCGAGGAACTCGTCCTCTATGATCTATGGATGAATCATAAACCCAAGTCTCGTCGTCCCTAAATATATCTGAAGCATGACTGCCTGGTTTTCTTTTCTCCAATCTATCATGGTTCATCTTTAAGTTTTTATTAAATACTTAATAGAAGATGATAAGGCGAGATTAGTTCCTCATCAACAGTTGATGTAGGCGAGATTAGTTCCTCATCAACAGTTGATGTAGGGCGCAAAACACCCACCCTCCTCGAAGAGAAGGGAACCCCCCGCTCGACGCCTTCTTTTATTCAACCAAGGAAGCTGAGAAATGTTACGAGAAACAGTTTAGTTTGTAATGATACAAATTTCAAACCAAGAGTGCCTGCTTTTATAGGAAGAACCAGTTTGTTGTTTTTTAATTCAAGTCTCTGCTTGTTTCTCACTGTTATTTTACAGCTAAGGGGCTCTGTCATTCGATCCTTTGGTTAAAAGGTTAATTTGTTCGATATGAAAGCGAACTCAAAACAAATTTTCTAGATTAAGAAATCAGAACCGTTTGGCATTAATGTTCATAAATTTGCAGGCTTGCAGATCTGTTTTTCGATGCTAAGAAGTAAGAACATGGTTCATATTACGGATAATTATTAACGACATTTCAAGTGCGATGACTATCTGCATCCTAAAAGGCTAAATCCTCGTCCAGTATCTACGCACCCAAAACCGTTTTTAAAAATATATTGCTCGGTGGTCTCTGAGATTTGTATAATTCCTCACTTTGGTCTCTGAGATTTGAAATCAATAGAAGTGGTATGTGAGATTATCTACCATCAATCATTTTGGTCTTTCGGTGACAAATTATGTTAAATAAGGATCCAAATGATAAAATTATCCTCAATATAATAAACAATAGGTCAAAATGATTTGACAAAAATTGAGGGTATTTTGTCATTTTATCCTTATTTTGTTGAGATTTTTCAAGAAATGACCAAAATGATTGACTGTGGACAATCTTAGGGACAAATTCTATCGATTTCAAATCTCATGGGCTAAAGTGAGGAGTTATGCAAATCTCAGAGACCATTTTGGCTAAAAAGCGTATTGTTAATGAAATAAATGTGCTCTCATTTCATGGAGACATTTTTCAGCCGGAAACACGGCCTGGTACACTTAGTATTATAATACAATTGATCGATTTTTATTTTCAAATTTCAAACCAACACGGCTCGGCACATTGAAAAATCTCCTTATTTATTGCTTCATCTTTTGCTTGGTATTGTTAATGAAATAATGGATAAAAATGGTACTGAAACAAACTAGAAATATGGAGAGTACCCTGCTTTTGTAGGATGAGAGAGTTTCTTTGTTTATTAGTGGAGTCCTTGCTCAAAGATCATCTCTACAAAGAAAAAATAACTAAATACGAAATCATTTAGTCATTTAATTGTTCAATAAATATACGTAATTTTTTTTTATTTAAACATTGAAATTACGACAATATTAATTGAATGGTTTAACGATTTCTGGTTTGATTTATTTATTACTAAGTTGATCTCTGAGGAATAGTCTATAAAAAAGAAAGAAAAAAAAACGATTTGGTCATTAAGCAACATTGCAAGATTGCAACTAATTGGTTACTCGATCTGGACTGGATTATTTGAATTAAATTAGACTACTATTAAGTTGTGTTTGCTTAACTCTAAACGTTGGAACTGAATTTAATAGAGTGGACAATATTTCAACCTATCGTGTCTTACAAGTCTCATCCAGATGAGTGAGACCGTACAAACTTCGACTCAACGCATGTATTTTTCCGAAATCAAGCAACTGTTTCTGAGCTCTCTATAATGTACAGATTGTCATTTTACAAAAAGTAATAACATCATATAATACATGGAAAGATTTATTGCAGCATCAAGTACAAAGATTCACAAGATCAGAGATGAATTTTGGAGAACAAGAAGAAAAAAATAATATGAACACATACAATGCTTTTTTTGACCTAATCCTTGCCTATAACAAGACCCCGGTTACCTTAGGTACCAGTCCAAAAATCAACAGAAACAGTGGACGCTGTAACGTTCATCTTCAACTACGGTTCACTAAAACCCTGTGCTTTTCGCTTTAGCGTCTAGAGGTTAAAATACATGACAAGAAGCTAGAAACTTAGCCACATTTTTCTGTAAACAAAAAAAAATTGTATACGCATGCCTACTTCTTTCCGTCTTATAGATCGATAGTCGATACCTTCTTAGTTAGAGCAACAAGTTCTCTTGTTCATGTCACCGGAAATATTTGCAACATTGATGGTAGTTCCTTGAGGGAGTCCAGTAGAAACTGCCTCCTGTGCTGCTAGTGCCTTCTTGCTTATTATGTGGTAAATGTCCAACAAAATAGTCTGAAACGCATTCTCGACATTGAAGGCCTCCAATGCTGAAGTTTCAAGGAACGAGAGACCTTCCTTCTCAGCCAAGATTTGAGCATCATCTGCCGGAACTGCTCTCAGGTGATTCAAGTCAGATTTGTTCCCGGCCATCATTATGACAATGTTAGAGTCTGCGTGGTCTCTTAGTTCGCGAAGCCACCTCTGCGCATTGTCAAATGTTTGCCTCTTGGTTATGTCATACACCAATAAGGCACCAACAGCCCCTCTGTAGTAAGCACTCGTAATGGCTCGGTACCTCTCTTGACCTGCCGTGTCCCATATTTGTGCTTTCACTGTCTTCCCCTCTACCTGCATCAGAATAAAAGGATATATCTTGACGTAGAAGCAAGCAACTATTCCTTAAACTTAGATGACTAAACAATCAAAACCAAGTGATGAATCGCTTCGATTTTAACAGCTGTTTGTCAGTAAAAGACGCGTCGTTTAGACATGTGAGATTGAGAAGGGTTTTTTTAGTATAAAAAATGATAATCCCATTCTGAAGTTCTCTACTATACATAACAAGAGAAGCCCTACAAGCCCTGCACAGAACCCTGCCACTAAACAATTCAATTACATGGCAGTGTTCTACCTAGATTGTCCATGGCACGGACGTAAACTGGATGATACGCAGGGCAATTGGTACCATACCTTAAACTGTATAAGTAAAGTTATATAATAACTTCTTATCCTTAGAGCCTCACAGGCTATAAACAAATAGTTAAAGTTGATATGCACGAAGGCTTACTAAAACTCAATCCATTGTTTGGTAAGAAAAACCGCAACGATATGGTTACCAGACGGGCGCTAAAGTTTTTGTACTTCATAAAACTTTGCCTAAAGAGATCGAAATAAACTATCAGAAGACAATTATAAGGATTTCCCACAATTCTATAAATGTTCACCATTGTTTCAATTCAAATAAAAATTAAAGAACAGAACAATACAAAACCAGGAATATTGCAAGTGATCAATATTTTCCAAAAAAAAAAACCAACCTGCAATGTCCTAGTTGCAAATTCAACTCCAATGGTGGACTTAGACTCCAAACAAAACTCATTCCTCGTAAACCTCGAAAGAATGTTCGATTTTCCGACACCCGAATCTCCAATCAATACAATCTTGAAGAGGTAATCGTATTCGTGATCCACCTTGTACGCCATACGTTCCATCCTCACACACACACACACGCGCACACACACACCACCCCACACCTGGCCAGATCCAAAATTCACCAAACAAAAAGCCATTAGCAATCACAATACCAAACAAATTAACCCATTCTCTCAGAAAGCAGTTTCATTCACCTACGTTTTCTTTCCAATGTGATTTTCCCGAGAAACAAACGGAAAGTGGGTAATCATAAAACAATGGCGCGCAGAATGGTGATCAACACGAAAGAAGATTTTTTGAACGTTGAGTTTTGTTGGGAATGTTTTTGCATTGAAGTTTTTGGAAACAGAGAGAAGAAAAACAGAAACAACGGATGAAAATGCACTTAAAACGGCCTTTCACGTGGGAAAGGACGCGCGGAATTCGGAGCGTCTCTGTAAAGTAAACAGACCCTTCACACGACATGTCGCATAAAATTTAAGCCCGTTCTCAATGTGGGCTTGTTGACCAAAAAAAACGCTCTCAATGTGGGCTTAGGGCATTTTTATGGCCCACTAAAAAACTCCGTTAGGGTTTCTTATTTCTCTTCTAAAAAAACAATAATCACACATACAGATTATTTATTTCTTTTTAAACACTCATCTTTGAATTTATCGCATTGTTTTTTTTAACAAACGATAAATCGAACCTAAGAGGGTGGAGGAGTGGGCTATACCTCATAATAGGCTAACAATAATGTGGCTCAAATTCGCTTTTGGCGATAATCGAATCTAAGACTTCTCGATCACTTACAAGTGGAGATAAATATTTATTACATTGTTTAACATAGATTTTAGCTAATCTGATGATCAAAAATTTAAAAAAAAAAAAAAATAGTGCAAATATCGTTTCCCTTGAAGAAGCTTAGCAATGCTTCATGAACTCTCACCATATTTTCAATTATTGTTACAAACTTACAGGTACATATTATTTTTAAACGTTTTAAATTACATTTATCATGTTTTATGTCAATTAAACGAATTTACAAAATTAATTTGGAGGAGTAAATAGTCATGTTAAAAATCATTGTTAGAACTCATCACCACTTTGAAAGTTCAAAGGATAAATCGAAATAAAGATTAAGGTGCATTAATAAAATTTCGGGTGTTTTATCAATGTGTATTAATAAAGATTTGGGTGTTTGGTTACAAAAATAACAAATTACTAAAATAAAGTTTAAATAACCGACGTTCTAAAATAAAGTTTAAAGATTTGGGTGCCCTCAAGCTAAGGTGATATGGTTCGCTAGTCTATTGGGATTACATTCTATGCAACAAGGAGATATTGGGTTACAAGATTGGGTGGCGCGAGTGGCTTCCATTATGTCCAGGGAGTGCTTTGACTTGGTGCTTATGTTGCTATGGAACATTTGGAAAGCTCGTAATGAGCTATTATGGAAGGGCTCGGTTTTACCACCACAGGACATCCAAATTCAAGCACACACTTGGTTGGTGGAATTTAAAAAGTGGAACGTGGTGCAACCGAAGACTAAGCTTGCCGAGGTACAGAAATAGAGGAAGCCGGAGGAAGGGTGGATTAAGTGCAATTTTGATGGGGCATGGGATGAGCAGAACAAAAGGGGAGGAGTAGGAATAATTATGAGAGATGCGGCTGGGGAATTTATTGCTGCCATGGCGTTAAAACTAGAGGGGATTGCTTCGGCTTTAATAGCTGAAATTGCAGCGGCTCGTGAGGCTGCACTGCTTCTTCAACGATGGCATAGTCAGAAAGTTATATTGGAGGGTGATACTTTGTTGGTGATTGCTGCTGTTCAGAATAACTTGGATGTTAATGATGGACCTTTTGGCCATATATTAACTGATATACGGAGGCTGTTACAACCTGTTCAGCAGTGGAAGGCCAATTTTATGCGACGTGATGCCAATGTAGTGGCTCACAAGTTAGCTCGGCGTGGTCTCACTTTGGCACAGTCAGTTTCTTGGTTTGATGAACCTTCCAATGTAATTTCTGATCTTATTTTGGAGGATAGTTTCAATTCTTAATTTAGTTTGATGCGGGACACTCTTTTTCCTTTCATTCAGGTTGTACCCCGAGAAGGTTTTTATTGAGGCCCATTGTTAGCACCCTTTCCCTTTGATTGTACGTTGTTCCCTTATGAAATGAATATCGTACTTGATTTCAAAAAAAAAAAATTGATCCACATACGAGGTGAGTAAAATTAGAATACTGATTGGTTCACAGATTATTTCGTTTTAGACCAAAATTCAAACATGATAAATTAAGCAAAGGAGTAATGTTAGGTAGACCAAAATTTAGACTAAATTTGCAAACCATATAACGTGTCATGTGTGGAGCCTAAAATAATCCCAAAAAATCTAGAGGCGACACGTGGACATTTACTCAAGAAAGACAAGATTGCCTTCAATAAATGGGCAGACTCCTCAAATACTCCCATGCACAGTTCACACCCCTGAAGGTCTCAGCAGCTGAATACGACTGCCCACAGCTCACCTGCTATTGGCAAGGAAAAGTGAAAGCATTAAAGATAAGAATTAATTACCCAAATCTTATCTTTAATACATTCCCAATTGAAGATTGACTTCAATCAAGTAAGTAATCCCAATTTAAGTCAATTAGGGATAATTACTCCATTATCTCAAGATATTATTTCATATTTAATATCTTAAGAATATTTCTCCATAAACCTTGGCCAATAGGATGTCGCCATGTGGAGGGTAAAACCCTAACACCATGGCCGACCCTCCCCCTATATACCCCATATTCTACCAAATTTCATAAGCTTGTGCTACCCTAAAAAAGCCCTAACACCTTACTCTCTCAGAGAAACTGACTTAGGCATTGGGGATCTATTAGCCTAACATCCCCCACCTTGTGGGCGCGTGAGGTTTAGGTCTTTGATCAAATGTGTTGATTGTTTTGCAGGTGCATTCTCGTCAAGACTGAATATGGCAGAAATTTGCATCGACAAATTGGTGCTTTCATTGAGAGTTGATTCAAATACTCGAAGAACCCTCTTGCGTTTGTGTAAGATCCCACATCGCCCAGGGGTGTGGATCATGCAAGCTTTATATGTATATTCTCATCTCTACCTAGCACGAGGCCTTTAGGGAGCTCACTGGCTTCGGATTCCATCGGAACTCCGAAGTTAAGCGAGTTTGCGCGAGAGCAATCCTATGATGGGTGACCCACTAGGAAGTTCTCGTGTGAGTTCCCAGAAACAAAACCGTGATGGCGTGGCCGGGGCCCAAAGCGGACAATATCGTGCTACGGCGAAGTCAAGCCCAGGATGTGGTGGGGCCCGGGTCGGGATGTGACAATTTGTATCAGAGCCAATCCCTGGTCAGAAGTGTGCCGACGAGGACGTCGGCCCCTAAGGGGGTGGATTGTAAGATCCCACATCGCCCAGAGGTGTGGATCCTGTAAGCCTTATATGTATATTCACATCTCTACCTAGCACAAGGCCTTTTGGGAGCTTACTGGCTTCGGATTCCATCGGAACTCCGAAGTTAAGCGAGTTTGCGCGAGAGCAATCCCATGATGGGTGACCCACTGGGAAGTTCTCATGTAAGTTCCCAAAAACAAAACCGTGAGGGCATGGTCGGGGCCCAAAGCGGACAATATAGTAATACGGTGGAGTCGAGCCCGGGATGTGGTGGGGGCCTGGGCCGGGATGTGACAGTTTGTTTCTTGAATTTTCTGTTACGTTGAATTTCTCACACATCATATCAATTAATTTTTCCTGGAAAAGTTTCTTGATCAATCCTTGGAGAAAAATACAATGGTAGGAAATTCAGAAACCACAACAAACGGAACCTCGCATGTACACGGGTTTGAATCAGAGAGTGGAGATGAGGATATAAACCCACGACGACAATCCTCAAGGCTTAACGCGACGGCGGGAGGAGCCCCACCGTCGGGCCATCACCTTGCAGCCTACGGCGATGACCACCGTAATAGTAGCAGCTCACCACGTTGCGCATGAACCCACAACCCAAGGGCAAGAGACCCACGACGTGGCAGTTACCACTATAGGCCCAGGGCAGTAGTTCCAACCCACTGCAGCAGCCATAGTTGCAATCTAGTGAGCCCAAGCCCAGACCCACATGGACCCAGCAAGAACGGCCCTAAGGGTAGGCAGCCCAAGCCTAGCTCGCTGCCAGCTGAGCCCAGTCCACTGCCAGGCGAGCCCAGGCCCGCGAACAGCAGAGGCCCAAGGCCAGCCGCCACACGAGCGAGCCCAGCACGCCCACATACACGGCCCAGCCACCTAGTTGGGTTGGCCTGCCCCGCGACCCGCTTCGACGACCTGACCCGCAGCCTAATCCAATCCGAGGTTATCTCTGGCAATCCAGATTCCGACCAATAGTCCCGCGATCGACTCAGGGTTACTTTCACCCCACTTTTTTTTGCAGGAATGCTCGCTTTGGGCTCAAGCTTTGTACCTGTAATCCACTACACTTCCACCATACATGGAGACGCCCATTATCCCGACTCTTTCAATCCAAATGGCGAGCACCACCTACCCCAGCAGGTCACCAATTTTACAAGCGCACTCACGCATCAGACCATCTTGGTGAATCATCTCTTTGAGCGCATCGAGACGCAGTGCGCCTCAACGAGTGTCCCAGGGCAAGACCAGGGCAGAAGAACGTGGCTCATTATGACAACATCCTAGCAAAGAGCTGCTCAGCCTACCACGAACCTTGCGTTCGGGTAGTGTGCACTCTTGTTTAGGCCCTCGGGAAAACGTCTTCTCCCTGCCTAGATGCTCAGACGGCGAGCAGCATATAATGAACCACATGTACCACGATCACGACACAGACGAGCATGACAGGTCGAAAAGCAATATGGACCAGTAGGTCAGCACCGGGGGCAGCTGAAGGCTCCGTTGCCTCCACCATACGCAAATCTAAGAGGAAGTACAAAGGCTTGTAGTACAGCAGCTGCGCGGATTCCAGCGCATTGATACCGCAGACGATTCCCTTCGTAGAGACATGGCCAACCTGAGCAGGTCACCGTTTACAGACGAGATTGAGCAGATGGAGCCACTGTGAAGTTCAGCCCGCCATATTTCACCTTGTTCAAATGAGATGAAAATCTAGACAGACACCTGATGCACTACCGAAGCGCCATAACTCTCTACACCACCAACGACATTCTCATGTGCAAGATCTATGCCACAACACTCCAAGACAAGGCACAAGACTGGTTCCACACCCTGTCGCCACATTCAATCCAGAACTTCAACGAACTTTCCTAGGTTTTCACTAAGGAATATTTGTCCTACCACTCGATAAAAAAGAAGTCTGACCACCTCTTCAACATGAAGAATGACCTGAATGAGTCACTCCGCACATACGTCAAGAGGTTCAATGCGGAGAAGGCGAAGATCGTCGGATGCGATGACAGCATTGCAGGCTCAACCTTTCGAAAGGGGCACCCAACAGATCACCCACTTTTCATAAAATTGATCATAGGCGAGAACTTGACCGCTTGGCAAATTCTTATGCTTTGGCAAAAAAGCACTCACTCTGGGATGAGGCGAAGCGCTACCAGAAGCCGCATGAGCAGCCGCACAAAGACGTAGAGTCGACTCAGAAGAAGGCAAACGATAAACTGCTTAATAACAAGAACAAGCCAAGAAGTATAAGCAGGGATTGGTCCCCGGCAAACGTAGGCTCAGCGCCCAAGACGTATACCAAGTTCTCGGTCTCAACGAAATTTATGGGTGTCGGCGGTAATTCCGTCATTTTTGTAGATATCGCCGACACACCCAAATTCTAGTGTTCTGACGGGTTCACGGTAATTATGAGCACTTTCCGACCGAATTAGACTTCGGCCCAAGTATGAAAGTTGTTCCTCTTATTAAGCTCTACATGCCTGTAAAATTTGGTAATTTTTAGAGTTAGTCGGAAAATTTAGTTTCCGTTCGTCGGAAACTGCCACCTGCAGCGGCGCATGGCCAGTGGGCCGACGCTACCTTTTCATGAAAATTTTGATATTTTAAATCCGTATTTGGTACCCATTTGAGGTGATTTGATTGTGAAAGCTAATGTTGAATATTTTCATAAATATATAAAATAATGAATGGTGAACTACAAAAGGTTTGATCCCGTATTAAGGGTACGTAGGCAGTCTAACAGAAGTTAGATGCAACCTTAAATAATTGAGATTAATCTTTTGTTGGGGATTTGATTAAAGAAGAGAAATTTTGGTGAATTATTTGAAAATTTAATCTTATGTGTTTTGGTAAGTAAATTATGGTTATAGATTTTGTGAGTGATTAAGAAATTTAAATAAAGAATTGTGATTAACGGTAGTTAGTTAAACAAAATTTTAATTTTGGCCTATCATCGAAATTAGTTTATGAAATAAAATTTTCAGGTCGAGGTGTTACAGTTTGAGTGAGAAAGAGTGAAAAGAGAGAGTTAGGTGAGTGAAAGAGAGTGAAGAAATGTGAGTTGAAAGAAAGAGAGGTCCGGGAAAGTGGGAATGAGAGGACACAGGGACAAAGGATAGGAGACCCATGTAGATGGGTCCCACGAACACAGATATCCCAATGAAAAAATAATAAAATAATAAGGGTGAATATCTGAAATAATAAATTTACTAAAATGCCCTTTTACTTCGTAGTTTCGTAAAATCTTCATCGTAGCTCCAAATTCTATTTCGCTTACACCTACGCATTTGTACCGTCGATTATTTCAAGAATACGATAAAATAGTAGCCCGTACACATCACAAAAGGCAGTCAACGAAAGTCAACAATCTCATCTCTTAGGCATTTTCGTCAAATCACTCTTTTAAAGTTTAGGGTAAATTACACAAAACTACCTCAACTATGGGTCGAACGACACTATCATACCTCATCTTTTTTAAATGACAATGGCATACCTCATCTTACGAATTTGTGACAATGTCATACCTCCGTCAGTTTTACTGTTAATTTATCTGTTAAGTGCTGACGTGGTTAGAGACAGAGGCCACTCACTAATCCAGCTGGATTAAAATATAATTAAATATATTTTTAATAATTAAATATTAAAAAAATATGTATATTATTTTTATATAAAATTGTGGGATCCACCTCTACAAATCCTTCCCCACCTGTCCCCCTCCCCACCTACCTCCACCACCCTCTCTCTCCTCTCTTCTCTCTCCCTGCAACCTGCATCCCTAAAATCCTAAAACCCAGAAACCCTTCCCATCAGTCCCCCCAACCTTCCTCCATCACCCACCCTATCTTTCTCCTCTCACTTTCTCGCATCTCTCTTCTCTTTCTCTAGGCAACATGCATCCCTAAAATCCCAAAACCTATTACAAATCTCAAAACCCAAAATCTCATCAAACTTCTCAATTCTCGAGAAGGCGGCCATGTTCGACTTCGACCTTACCCTTCCTATCCAGATGGTGCAGGGATTAAAGAGAGATGGAATGTCTCTGATTTGGGGCTAGTGATTAGAGAGAGGATTTTCTCTGATTGGGGGCTAGGGATTAGAGAGAAATGAGTTTCTCTAATTGGGGGGTGGGCTCGAATGGGGAAGACGAACTGATTTTTTTTTTTTGGGTACATGAATAGGGACCATCTCGAGAAGCTGCGGGTGAAGCCATCGTCGGCCTCCTTGGGTTCGAAAAAGGGTGGGTGGTGGAGTAAGGTTGGGGGTGGGAAGGGTTTATGGGTTTTGGGATGTGGGCTCGGGTGGGGAAGACGAACTGTTTTTTTTTTTTTTTTTTTTTGTACATGAGCAAGGACCAGCTCGAGGAGCTGCGGGTGAAGCCATCGTCGACCTCCTTGGGATCGAAGAGGGTGGCTGGTGGAGGAAGGTTGAGGGGTTAGGGGGTTGGGGGACGGGTGGGAAGGGTTTTTGGATTTTGGGATTTTAGGGATGCATGTTGCAGTGAGAGAGAAGAGAGAGAGAAAGAGGAGAGAGAGGAGAGAGAGGGTGGTGGAGGTAGGTGGGGGGACGGGTGGGGAAGGATTTGTAGAGGTGGATCCCATAATTTTATATAAAAAATTAATTTTTTTTAATTTTTTAATATTTAATTATATTTTAAACCAGTTGGATTAGTGAGTGGCTCCCGCCTCTAGCCACATAAGCACTTAACAGATAAATTAACATAAAAACTGACGGAGGTCTGACATTGTCACAAACTCGTAAGATGAGGTATGACATTGTCATTTTAAAAAGATGAGGTATGATAGTGTTATTCGACTCATAGTTGAGGTAGTTTTATGTAATTTACCCTAAAATTTATAAAATTGTAAAATTAGGGACAAGTTGTCACACTGTCATCGGAGTTCAAGAAAAAATGTAAAATGTCAATTTCAAGACATTTTGCGTTTTTCATTGGAGATGCTCTAAAAATAAATAATGATAATATTTTGCTCATTACTCTCAAATAATTGCGATGCTAACCACCTTATTTATTATTGTTGAATGAGTTTAAATTTTAAAATTTGTTTAGTGTATAAATACAAATCTAAAAATTTAAATTCATTTAACGGTAACAACTAACAAGTAGGGCGATGAGACCATTACTTGAGAATGGTGATAAAAAATTAACAAAAAAAGAAAAGAAAAAAGCGTAACATATTGATGATGATGATATTTATGAACCTTTAATAGGAAGCAATACATTGAAATTTGAAACATACCCATTTAAGGATGTATATATAGTTCTCTGTGTGCAATCTAAGTGTATCTTTGGTTGTTCATTTTTGGTCTGCATGGGAAAAATCGATTTTCTCCCATGTATGTTGATTGATAGATATAGATTGACAAAGCCCCATCCCTCGTTGCCGATTTATACAGGTTTAGCTAGCACTACAGCAACGAGAAAAACTTCAGTGTAAACTTTCTTGATTAAACAAGAAGAAGCTAGGAAATTTCCATTCATGTTCTATATTACAGAGGAACAATCGCAAACAACTCACTTGAAAAATATTAGAGTAGCATCGTATCGATCGGTCATGGTTGGTAATACAGGATCATGCATCGATCAATATACGTACTTACAATGCGTGCCCTACCATGCAAATTATGCCAAGTACAATAGTCGATCGAGTGATGTGGTTTAGGAATATTCGCAAGCTGCCTTTTCTCACTTCCCACTCTGTCACTTGTTTGAGCATAAGGAGACAAGTTTTTAAACTAAATTTTGTAAATCCAATGATGTGGTGTTGATGATTGGATTATTACTTAAATGTTAATTAACGTGTTTATTTTTTACTTGTAATACATTATTGTAACGTATTTATTTCTTACTTATGATACATAATTTAGTTTGCAAATTTAATTTAAATTTTTTTTATCTACCTAACATTATCCATATAAACGTGCGACCGACCATGATCAAATAAGCATGTGTCTTGGCTTTCGGATGTATCTAAAGGTCAATATCGTGCATGGCATGTGATGTAGGTCAAGTTTTTTTTCTTTTCAAAAGCAAATATCTATAGGAAAAGCTAGATATGGAAATGACACCACAAATTAATATGCTTTAGTACCATATTCCCCTACAACCAGATATTGAATGAAGTAAAAATGACCTTCTTTAGAAACTTTTCTTCAAACTGGCTCCTGGCTTTCTAGTTTTTCAACAGCCATGGTCAAGTACGTTGGATAATTTTGTTCTTTTAGCAGATTTGATTCGGGACGATAACCATCTTGATAATACTTGCATTGACTTTTATAGACACACCACTTTATCCACTAACTTGTCACCGATGAAGGCTATTGCACACATTAATTGCAAGGGAGCATTTTGATTTAGATGCCTCAAATTTGAATTTTTTTTAATCAAACATCTATAACTTTTAAACTTTTGATCAAACATTCTTCTACTAATTTTTAATTAAAAATTATTATTTTTATTGTATTTAATTAACCAACTAGTTCAGAAAATAATATCACAAATATCCTAAAATCACCACAAACATCCTATCTTATCTTATCATAATTCGTTCAAAATGAATTTTTCTTATTCAAATAATTTTTTGTTTTAAATTCTAAAAACACATAAACATCCTATTAACATACAATTATGAAATATAACATGCACATATATTAAATATAACGTACCAAACAGATATATTAAATATAACGTACCAATCATTTGGTACGTTATATAAATTTAATCTGGGTACGTATTAGTATTTTGGTACGTTATAAAATATTGCTTTTGGTACGTTATACAATTCTTTATTCAGTACGTACCAAGTTATTAGTACGTACCAAGTTATTAGTACGTTGTATTATCCTTATTTTGGTACGTACAAAACTTATGGTATGTTATGTGTAAGTTGTGTAACCCAAAAAAAGATAACTTTTCATATTAAAACATTGCACTAAAAAATATTTTGTCTACTCTTAATAATTAATTATTGGAATAAGGACTGATTTTAAATATAAATAAAAATGTGAAAACTCTTAGTTCACGTTTCTACTATAAGTAGTTGTTAAAAAAATCAAATTTATTTTCAGTTGCATGAAATTAGGCAGTTTAGTCTACATCTCAATTTTAATTATAAACGAACTCTTGTTTTTTTTATAATCTATATAAAATGTTGAGTTGGAGATTGGAAAAACTATATTTCATCCAATTAATCTTGAACCCCAGTAGATATAATTGAATCCTTAAATTGAGGAAGGGATGAGATTCCATAAAAATAGCAATAAATTAATGAATATTATTGAGTGCATTTTTTTGCATAGAAATGGATTTAAAAGAATTTATAAAATACTTAAACTAAGAATATACTTGGAATATAAAGTTTAATTAAAAGTAAAAGCACTTTGATCAAAAGTTGAAAAGTAACGGATGTTTAATTTAGAAAAATCTAAAATGAGGCATCTAATTCTAATTTATCCATTGCAAGTCTATGAATAAGGTAATTCACTCATGAGGTGGATGCAAGTATCATCCTAATTAATTAAATATTCTCATGAGATGGGGATAATGTGATCACCAGTATATATACCCGAGTTCGATTTAACTATTTTGAAACGCCAAGTAGACAAAATGCTAAGTGATTGAAATCTATGTTAAACATTTAAAATTGACCTCAAATGAATAACTCATTTTTCTTCGTCCTTGAAATATTGGTTGGACATCAACTCTGGCCCAAGCCAACCTTTCTAATGCAAGAATTGGGTTGAACTGGAACTGTCAAATGTCCAACCTAAACCCACTACTATCAAAACTAGGATCCATCCAGTGGACAAGCCACCACTGCCGACACGTTCTAAATTAGCAAGATGCCATGTGCAAAGGATCGCTTGGGAGAAGGACAATCAGTATTTTGTTCTTCAGATAAGGATGCAGTGCATAGATATGACAGGAGATGGAGTTATCCAACATCATATACATCCACAAATGGAGAAACTTTTCTCTGGATTTTAGAAAAATGTGATCAACTTTTCCAGGAAAACTGCATGTAATGGAAGATGCAGTGCTTATCCTAAGCTATCCAAAAGGAACCTATAGGCATGATGATATCAAACTTCAAAGATTGAAATTCTTTAACTACCGTATCTTCAAGATAATGTGATTTAAATATAGCATCCTAACATTGCTTACGCGTCTAAACATCATTACTTGTAAGCCCTTCATTGGTTGATTACAATCATCCAAATAAAGTTTCTGGTTGGTAGAACAGAAAGGAACGGATTAATTAGTCGGTACTATAACTTGATGCCACCTTTATCCAAATCATTAACTAAACGAATTAGCAGATGTTGTAAGCACATATGAGAAGCCTGAGGAATCCATGGATTTGATAATTTTCTTAGCAACGCCACACCATTTGACCACGTGGAATATCTTTTGTTAGTAGCCATGTTGATCATGAGATATTCTTTCGATCCTATATTCTTTCGATATCCTAGAAGTATGTTTTAAAAAGACAAATTAGTCACCTTTAGCACACCTAATTAGAACATTATCTTTCGATCAATAACTTTAAATAATGGCATATATATGTCTTGAAGAAAGTGGTCTAGTTTCTTTAAGGGACTAAGCTGGACTGCATTAGATTAGACTAAGTTGAAAGCATTTAATGCAGTGTCGGACTAAGAAACAGCATCATTAACAAATTTTAATATTAATATTATTTATATCTATTAATATTTTATTATTAATTCTCTCTTTTTCTTTTCTTTTTTCTAAAAACTTCCTCCGCAAAAGCCACTTTCACATGAGATTTTTCAGTGTGATTGGAACACGAAATGGTACATCATACGAAACCATACAAATAGTGAGATATGTTTCTTAAAAGTTAATAACTTAAAAAATAAAAAATTTCACCACTTATATAAAAACACGTGATGTACCACTCGTGTTTCGATCACACTGAAAAATTTCTCCAATTCCTCAATTCCATACCAAATCAAAAGCCAACTCCCAATTCCACAAGATCAAATCAAAAGCCAATTCCATATCAAATCAAAAATCAATTCAAAATCAAAGCCCAATTCAAAATCAAAACCAAATCAAAACAAAGATCAAAACATAGGTGGCAACAAGGAGGCAACCTCGTCGTCCAGCATCTCAGGCTACTGTGGCGGAGAACACGCCATTGATCGGCGACCCCAAGAAGCTATCGTACCAATCCAAGACCTTCACCAACGTCTTCATCGTCATAAGCGTTGGCGTTCTTGGCCTCCCATATTCCTTCAAGCGCACTGGGTGGCTAATAAGCCTCCTCACGCTCCTCCTTGTCGTGTTCCTCATCGGAAAGAGATCCGAAGAGGATCCTTCCATCATATACACCCAATCACCTAATTTGAACCTTTGAAATTTGATTCAACGGCTAAAGTTATTATAACTTTTAAAAGGGCCCCTGTTTGTAGTCGTTGGATCAAATTTCAAGGGCAAGAATTAATTGATTAGGTGGATTTGGTGGAAGTGATCCGGAGATGATCCGTTTCCTTCCTCACCCACCAATGGGGTCACAAAGATCTTGCCTACTGGGGATTTGGGTTTTGACGGAGACCATAGGCGGTGATGCAAGTCCGTCGCCAATCGCAGACAAGTCGACGTCGAAGCGAAGCACGGTCTTAGCCAATCCCATGCTTTTCGGGGGGAATCTTAGCAAGGTTTTAGTCGAGGCGAGTCCTTTTTAATCTCATTAAACTTAGTCTTGCGTGCAACAAACACAAGTCAAATCCGGTCTAGTGAAAGTTAGTGAGGACAAATAAACGCACTCTAAATGTATAAGTTATTTCTATTTACATGTTTTTTTAAGGAATTTCGACGATAGTGACATTTTTTCAATTGAAAAAAAAAAAAAGAGGTTGCACTTAATCTGAAAAGAGATATAGGGAAAACTTGATATAAGTCCAATTTTTTTAACCAATAGTAGGAATAGTCCAATTTATTAAAATAAGTCCAATTCCTTAAATTTAATTATTTTATTATCAATAATTATCTATTCAATGATAAGATTTATTATAAAAATCAAATTTCTTCCAAATTATCTCTTTGATTATTTCTTTTTATTTATTTATTTTGTTATTTCTTGTTCTTCCTCCAGCTTTAAACCTTATTTATAGATTTTATTTTTAATTTTTATAATCAACCTATATCACAGGTTAAGTATTTTTATGTATGCATATGACAGATTCTTTTTTATAATCAACGTGTCACAAATTAATGTGTCTTGCTTGTAGGTATATTATGTTTTTTCCTACCTTTTAGTTAGGTTTCATACCTCGCTTACAGGTATAATATATATTCATATATTTGTTATTTGAGTTAAAGTATAATGTTTTGTAGATAATTTATTTTAGTATATTAGTTTTTTTGTTGTAAGATATTAATTAGATTTTTTGGAGTTGAAAAATACATAATATTAGAAGATTTTAATTGATTTTTAACATTTTTAAAAAATATAAAATGAGTATAAAAGAAATAAAAACATGTAATTAGATAATTGGACTCACTCCTAAAAACCATCTATGTTTTTGGACCTAGATCTAAAAGCCCCAAAGATATAAATCTTACTCCTAAGCCGTGTTTATCACCCTATTAGGCTAAAAATACTTCAGTTAATCCTAACTCGCGAGCAAAACACATTGTTCTCTTACACATAAGGAGTTTAGTGTTCTTTATTAACACATTTCAGTTATAACTAATATTAATCAAGAAAAAAAATGGTTCAAAAGTTAAATATATCTTATTGCATTATATACCGATTCCTTGAAAGATTTCAAGGTAGATAGGCACACATGCAATATGGCCTTGTTCTAAACTTCTAAGGAGTCAAACTAGTTTATGTACGGGCATATCCTCCTATCAAATCCCCAATTGAACCAAAAGAAAACACCTTATCCGTTTATCCTCTACTCACCTATGAAACCAATAGACTCTCCCTCTCTTTCAGAACAATATCTGAGACTACCACTCATGCAAGGCAAGGCAAAGCAAAGCATATTAATGGAACAAAATTTATACAGGTCAAAGACTGATGTAGGCTGGGGCACGTGGCAGTACGGGCTTAGAGTTGGCAGGATGTCCACTTGGGGACGAACTGATGCACCCATCTGTCACCTAGACAATGAACTTAATGAAAGGCACATGGGAACCAGAGACAAAATGATGGGTTTATCATCTATGCATGCAAATTATTAGAAAGCGTTATACCGACATATGGTGTTATTATTTAAATTACACATTATAATAGACTTAATAACATAATTAATGTTTCATGTAGCTATGATATAAAGTAGATAATTATATACACGTGTTATAGTAAGAATACAATAATAAAACTCGGTAAAAGAGTATTATGGATACGAAAAAATAAATTGAACCAGTCCAACCTTAGAGCTAACTCTAGTTCATTTTTTCTCTCTCTTTTTGGGTTTATAAATAGCCAGTGACACCTTCACACTCTCCACATCTGCAAAACTTCACGTGCTCTTTCCTGCTTCCTATCTGCCCTCTCTCCAATTTTATCTCTTTAATTTGTTGGTTTCTGAATTCTGATTCTGCAAACCTTATCCAATTTCTGCTTCCGAGTCTTTGACCGTTAAGAGATAACCATCAACAACTATCAAAAAGCAATAGTTGTAATCTGTTCGTTGGTTAATAAAGCTGAAAGCAGCTTTTGTAACATACCAGCTTTAGCTTCAGTTCACTAATTAACTATTATGGAGAACAAGAAGAAAGTGGGAAGTGTTGCAAGCCATGGCTCTTCTTCTTCTTCTTCGTCATCATCAAGGAGTCTGGATCATCTCTTTGGTCCCAAGGACTCGTCGTCATCTTCTTCATCATCCCCTTCCGGATTCTTTGGCTCCATTTTCCCACCCGTCCCCTCAACGGTATATAAATGCGCGCTTATCACTTATTTAGGGTTATCATTTGATAATCATTTCATTTTCTATTTTCTACTTTTTCTTGAAAGTTGAAAACTTGTTCAGTGATTGTTTTCAAAACTGAAAACTATTTCTTGTGTTTTCAAAAGTTGACTTAAATTTTTGCTTTATTTTATTTTATTTTATTTTTTGAACTAAAATGATTATCAAACAAGTTCTTGATCAGGTTTTCGATGCGAGACATACATCCGCCAACAAATTACATTTTTTTTGTGTGTTAACCTGTGGGTTTAAATTTTGATTCAGGGAGTTGGGAAGGAGAGAAGTCAGGACTTTGGAGATCAAGCTGGTAAGTACGGGAGTCCAAGTTTTTCGGATAATAAGGGTGAAAACAAAATCAGCAAAGCTTCCAATATTTATCAAAACGAAGCTGCGGATCCATGCAACCTCAGTTCATCAATCTACTATGGCGGCCAAGAAAATTATAGTCCAAGAACTGGGACAACTGAATCCCATCAGCAGCATACTGTAAGTGCAAAAATTGGGGTTGTGTTTAGGTTGTTTATTCGATTTTTATGAAATAAACACTAATCATATTGTTGTGATCCAATTTTAGTCTAAGAAAGATGGCGGTGAGGACGATGCAAATGGGAATAATGCAAACAGTGCTTCGAGAGGAAACTGGTGGAAGGGTATGATATCTTTGTGGGCTTATTACTTAATGAAGATTATTATTAGTGTTTATTCTGCATAATTAATATGTACGTTTTGTTAAAATTGTCCCACATCGGTGGGTGAAGAAAAACCAAAAGGGGTTTAAATAGTATTACTCTACTCTAACTAACACTGAGGCTTTTTGTGGTAAAACCCCACACCTGACGGATTGGGCAGGTAGTTAAGTTGGGGACAGTATCGGTGTCGTTAGAGTGGGACAGGCCCGGCGATCCAAAAATTCCAACATGGTATCAGAGCCCACGATTGCGGGCCCGTGCAAGCCAAAGAGCTTGTGTGCCAAGCCAATGAGCTTGTCACCATCCAGAAGGAAACAAGTCTGAGCTCTTAATATAGAGACGACCGCTGAGTTCCAATTGAAAACAAGTGGGCCCAACGTGAGCCGACCTCTGAGTTTCAATTACCGATGTGGATCTCCACGTGTGAACCACTAAATGAGGTTACCGATGTGGATCTCCACGTGTGAAGGTTACACGTGAGGGGGAGTGTTAAAATTGTCCCACATCGGTGGGTGAAGAAAAACCAAAAGGGGTTTAAATAGTATTACCCCACTCTAACTAACACTGGGACCTTTTGTGGTAAAACCCCACACCTGACAGATTGGGCAGGTAGTTAAGTTGGGGACTATAGGTGTCGTTAGAGTGAGACGGGCCCGACGATCCAAAAATTCCAACACGTTTGATGTCTCATTTCTGCAGGTTCACTTTATTACTAACTGTTTGCTCCGGCCACCTATTAGCAGGTAACACTACTTTTCCTACCCCTAAATGGTTAATGAAACTTATGTCTTATTTGCCACATTAACATGTCTTAATTATAACCATCAAATAGTGTTATTGGTATGCTCACGTTATAACACATGTATTTATTTAATTATTAAATATTCTATGCTGGGTGTTCATAAAATACCAAATATCAAAACAATGAGACGGTGTCACATCACATCAGAAGTTTACCATTTATCGCATCCTTTAATAAGTACGAATGATGCTATTCAAAGTGATAAAAGCAACATAACTATTTGAAGAATTGTTCTTAGATATTCATCTGACGCAGAAAAATGCTTGTTATATGTTGCAGGTAAAAGACTAATATCTTCTATGCAAGATAAAACAAATAAAGATGGTGGTGTTATATATAGCTACGTATATAGCATGGCAGATAGAGCTAGCAGAGCAGCCAGGACTAATCCAGAAACTTAGCTTGTTGGGTTCTTTTTATCCCAGTTAGTCAAGTAGGCCAAGTTTAACTATATATGGATATGAGCTTATGAATCTCATCTTTGATGTACCTTGTTTTGTAAGAACTTTCCATGTACTAATTAACTAGCCCCTTGTGCTTTTTTGAATTTCAATCCTTATCTAATTAATTCTAGTGATCAAATCCATATATGATGAAGACATAGCAACTTTTTCTGTGATATTCTAAATGCAAATTTGCTTGGCTCCTTCCCTATTATTTCTAAAAGTAGGAATCCCTACAATATTTCTGCCAAACATATGACGTGCAGTAAAATAACTTCAAAAACGCAAAAAGAAATTTACATGTATCAAACTGTGATCGGCTGGAATGTAAGAATTCTTATTTTCAAGTATATAAAGCAAGGACGACAACATTTTATTAGTGAATAGTAAGTTTCTTCAAGTTTATAGCGAGCAAACTTGTAATTAAGCTGAATTAGAGTATCACTAAGAGTTCTACTAATCAAGTTGACTTGAGAACCATAGCTGGCAGCATCACTAATGATCTTCAGTATGCCTTCATGCTGGCACTACAAAAGCTGCAAATCACCAAAATGAAAAGTCTCTTACGAGCTAGCAAATCAAGATTTAGGCAATTTGAATTAATGTCCGTCTCTTCTATTGCAAGACTGTAAATCTAAATCGTTAATAATCATGTTGATGAATACATAACACAACAATATAACTCTGACAAGAGAACGTTAATTTCGCTAAAAAGATAGAGATGTATGTACCTCCGCACTTGTAGCCCCTAGTACGTCTGGCAACATTGCAACGTTTAGGAATGGTGGCTGCAACATCAGGCCTGATTCCAAGGCTCTTGGCTTCTTTAGAAAGTAAGATGGAGCAAAGGCAGTTTGTGCGTACCTTGCTCACCACAGCACAGCACTTTTTTGGAACCGCCACGTTCTTGTCCTGCGACGACGCCGCACACGATGCTAGCTTGTACACCAGAACGTCCGGGTCCATCTCCCCACAGTCACCGCCGGCAGCCCCATCAACCCCTTCAATTAATCCCCAATTCTTGCCTGAAATTACAAACAAGGCCACCACCAAGCACCAGAACTTCCTCAATATCGCACCTCCTTCCATGTCTATTTTCTACAATTCTGTTAATGCATTATTTGCACATATATACAGATAAGTTCTCGGAAGACCAGGATAAGAATAATTAATAGTTAATTACCAATTAATTAGTTTAATTAATACTTGATTACCTGGTTTTAAGAGTTTTTTAAAAGGAAAACTAATGAAAAGAGCTTGAAAACTTTGAGTTTTAACGATAAGGACAAAATAAAGGGTAAAGTGAATAGTACCAGGTTTGACTTTTTAGTATAAATATGTGGTTTTTCGTTAAAGTGAACAGCACCGCGGGCTTTTCGTTAAAACTCCCTTTTTTAAAAGAATGACCGAGTCCTCCAAAAGGTTTAGTTGTAAGAAGTCAATAGGTTGGGACAAAGACTCAAAAGTCTTGGCTCTAATTTTGATCATATTCTTTGGATTTAATGGAGAAAATACGAGGCAATGTCCTACTCAGTTGACTGAGTGGAATTGAAAGTGGTTGGTGTACTGCCACTTTCTTAGACTTCTTATTAATCGACAGAATTCAGTGGACCTAGTATTGGAATACAGCAGGTGTCTAGATATTGTTACTATACTTTTTCTAATCTTACAAACGTTAGCGGAGGAATCGAACACAGGATATTAAGTGCATAAATAACTCGCAATAGTATATTAGCTTGGATCCCTCAATGATGCTTAATAAATTCAAGACACTAGTTTGCGCAGTGTTAATTTACTAACTAATCGGTACTTAGGAACTCGACCTTCGGGGCTAGCGTGACAGAATGTGTTGTTTTTGACATAACGATATTTGGGGATGGAAATTTGGACTCGCCCCATTCATGGAAGTCGAACCTGAAACCCTAAATCCTGCACTTCTTCACAGTCCTTGTACCAGGCACCGTCAGCGGCTTCAACGTCTTCAGGGCATGTATAAGATGAAAATATGAACAGGTTGTGGCCTATCCTTTTTACTTGGCTGCAGCAATTAGCGGAAACTGCAGCATTTTGGTCCTGTGCTGCTGATGCACAGGTAACCAGCTTCCAAGCCTCATTAACAGGGCTAGATTTACGACACTTACCAGCCCCATATGCCCCTTTAAACTGACTTATGCCGAGAATTGCACGAAACGCTACAAGTCGTTGGAGCTTCCACTTCTTCAATGCTGTGCAGAAAACACTTCTCGACTTCCTGCTTTTATACAACAATAAGCAGCTCAAAAGATACTTGATTAGTTACCGCAAGATGAAAGGCATAGTGGAGGCAGCACTTGGAAGGAGGCATGCTTTGTTTATTGCAGCACCTACTCCTTCAGCAATGGATTTCGATTACCTGGCGACTTTAGGCCACTGAAAGTCATCAACTCTAACTAAAGTGCTTCCCACCGTTCCATTACTTTTGTCCTTTCAGAAAAGAGGCACATAAGGGCATCTCTTGAGCAACAGATAGCACAGCATCGACCAATCTCAGACATCCACAGCATCATCCTATTCCTACCTCAATCTGTTCCTCTAGACCATTTAGACCTATAATCAGTAGACCGATACCCTGTAAATCATCGGTTTTCCTTTGGTGCTTCATTGCACGCTATGTTCGGTCAGTGGTAAACCAGTCCAGAGATCCAAGCTACCACTTCTAAAGAGCAAAGCAATGCAGTAGCGGAACGATGTGAAAAACTGAAACCGCATTTGCACCAAGTGCAGCACTGCACTGAAGAAAAACCGCTAAAGCACGGTTAAACTATTGAACCACCCAACCATAATCACCAACTTAGCACTTACCAGAGATCATCAAGCAACCAATACTCCTCTATGATGACAGCCTCCCCACCCTGCTGAGAACGAAAACGGACATACCCATACCTACACATGAGATCCTACTGCGACGGTATTCCAAGCTAATAACGCAGTTAAACATGTGATTAGCTCAAGATACCGCCAAAATGACATCCCGTGCGGAGGTGCTTGGAGGGCCATTCCACACTCATTGAATCATGATGGAAATAGCATCAGTAATCCAAAACAGAGCAAAAGGAATAATTGCTAACATGAACAAATTCACTAGAATATTAGCACTTCCTACACCCACTTGTACTACCACTCGTCCCCAAATTCCGATCACACCCTAATTGTGGAGCACTAATCAATTTGATTGCCCACTTGTGCCACCACTAATGAGAACAAAATCAAACAAATCATGATAAAACACCAGCTTTATATGTTTTAATCGAATTTAAGAACTTAAATCTCAGGATTAATACAAATCAGGCATTAAAATTCATCAAATTACAACTAGTATACAAAAATTTAACGCGTAAAAGCGTACAAAACGGTGCAAACATAGATGAGCAGCGCGACGGAGACGAAGATGACGAGAGGGACGACGGCGGCGAGAGTGTGGAAGCTGCCGCAGGCCAAAGTCCCGAGCTTGATCTGCACCACGTTGATGAGAGCCAGCATCAGGAACACGCAACCGGCCGCCGAACCGACACCCGAGACGAGCATCCCCATCCGGAGGAGGGTGCTGTTGACCCGGACGAGAATCTCGGTGGGCGGGTGGAAGGACGGGCTGCGGGTGATCCGGATGGCCTGCTTGAGGCCGAGGGCGACGAGGCTGGAGAAGAGGAAGGAGCTGAAGGAGTAGACGTGGAAGGAGACGAGATCCTCGGCGACGGAGGGACCGGGGCGGCAGGCGGTGGGGTCGTCGGCCTCGATGAGGGTGTTTTCCGGGTCGGAGGGGTTCCAGGTGAGGCCGACGAAGACGGCTAAGGTGAAAAGGGAGTTGACGTTGACGATGCCGTCGAGGGCCGTCAGGTGGATGGTGGTGCCGGTGGGCATTTTGGTAATTTCGTACGGAATCGGAGCAGTGGCGGTTGAGCTGACTAGCTGGTAAAGTTGCAGACTTGGGTTGATGGATTTCTTCTTTCGTTTTCTCCTTCGCGGAAAAATGAGGAAACGAAAAGAAAACGACGGCCGTTGAAGAACTACACGTGTCACGATCGTGATGAGTTTAATAAAAAAGATCGCCGTTGCCGGGGATCGAACCCGGGTCACCCGCGTGACAGGCGGGAATACTTACCACTATACTACAACGACTTTGTTGCTAGGTTGGTTGTTTTATAGTATTTAAGGGAAAGTTTTTTTTACTCTTTAATTGTTTCTCTTGTGCATTCAAAATTTATTAGGTAGTGGGTACCCAAATTTATTTTTAATTCAAGTTCTCTTCACCTTTTCAAATTAATTTTACATTTTTCTTTGTTTTTAAATATAGAGAATACCATAAGTGGGATCTTCGTTAGTTATTTAGTTATTGATTTGAAAGTCGATTTTCATACCTAACGAGCAATTGTTTCTATCTGTCACTGTATTTGGAGGTCCTAAGTCAAAAAACTTAACCTTGGAGTCTTTTTGCCTTTCTTGTTTGTGTGTGTGTGTGTGTGTGAAGAGAGAGAGAGAGAGAGAGAGAGAGAGAGAGTAAAGAGGTCATTAATTTGAAAATTTGAACAAGCAATCTCATGTCTATATTCTATCTGCAGAAGTTTAAAACAACCAATCTAATGTGTCTCTATTTTTTATCCTTTTAGCTACATTTCAAATCCAAACCAACATCTAAATAACCGGGAACTCTAACAAATACATTAAACTCCCCCAACTCTCATAAGGCATGATCGGTACTTGGTTCCAGCAAGAGATTTTCTGTCTATTTCTATCCTTTCTTTCCACTTCTTGCCTCAAGCACTTCAACAGACGACCATAATTTAATACGCCAAACCTCAGCGATCTGCTTAGTTTGATTTTCTCCCATTTTGGTAGGACGAGGAGTCCATAAGATGATCCGAAGTTTCTGTGCCGTGTAAGTTTGGTATCGAAACTGACCCTTCCATTGTGTTGCTGCAGATTCTTGCTTTTGTTTCACCACCAAGGTAATTTGTCAAGACTCTCCTCACTCCAAAGCCGCGGCGGGGAGGCTTGTCCTTGTTGGTATTGCTGTGGAGAAAAGGAGTCCTCTCTCCCCTTGCAGGGCTAATTACAGGTGCAGGTGATAAGTTGCCTATGGCAGAAGCTCTTTTGCGAGGAGTGCTTGAGGGAGGCACTGGATATGAAACCGGGACCTTCTTGCGAGAAATTACACTGACCGCGGTAACTGATGACAGTTTATCTGTCTGTTTTGCCAAGTCGTCCACATATAGTAAATCATCAATACGAGCCACAATGTTAAATGCCAGGCTCTCCAAAACTCTTGAATAGCTTTCAAGAATGGACTTTCCAACATCCTGAAATTTTGAATACAAGGAGTGTTATTGCTATGACAAAAATACAAGGAAATAAACAAAATCCGAGGAAATTTTTTCAAAGGAAGCAAAATTAACCTTATTGCACTGAATCTTGCTCGTGTCCAAGATAGTTTGAGTAAGACAAGGAAACCGCTGCTTCAATGAAAGCAGGAGGCTTTCAGCTCTTTCGGCCAGTAATTCTCGCTTATCCACATCGATCACTAGGTCCTTGACCATCTCCCAAGATGACTTTGCGGAGGAGCGGTTTGGATAAGGTGGGGGCTTTGAGTGAGTTCTTCTACGCCAGACAAATATTGACGCTTCAACACGGTTTGCAATCTCTAGAGCAACATGTTCGTTGGACAGGTCAAGGCAGTCAAGCAAAATCTCTGGGGAGAATTTGTCTGATGTAATATATCGGTAAATTATGTCCCCAAGACAGGCCTTTCCATTCTGTTGATTACACATCATAAAAATTTCAACATCAGATTATAAAACTACAATCTAGATTTATTAACCATAATAATTTAACTTCTATATATGTTTAGAAAAAGCATGATTGAGAAATAAATTTTGAAAGATTTGACAAAAGAAATTAATATAACAGCGTCACTCAGCTTCGCATAAAAGTATCATGCAATGCTCGGTTTGCAAACCTTGGGAAGAGTTTCCATGTATGACTCTGGAACTTCCATTTCTGCAAGAGTAATGCTGTTGATAGCCATTGCAGCTTTTAGTATTTGATTTGTGCATTCCCGCGTGTGATGCAACTGCTTTCTTGAATTTTCACTTAGACCATCAGCTGCCACGCGAGGTACAGGTAGCCACCACTTCTCCTCTTGCCGCTGGACTGTTTTGCGAAAAGAGGCTGAGCCATCTGCTTCCGGGGCTATAACTCCTTGATCAACATACCAGAACTCCGTATTGGTGAAACTATCTAATATTTCCTGGATAGAGAAACAAGAAACACTCCTAAACTCATAATGACTTGTAAAAATGAAAACTGTACATTATGAAACAATCAAGGTTCGGACTCACAAGAAGCATATTGTCTAGCTTACGGAGCGCTGGAAGATTCATAAATAGATCTGATCGGGGCCTGCAAGTCATGACCTACAGAATGCACCAGCAATAAGAAACAACAAAACATTAGACGGATTGCTCATGCTTGCCACCGGTTCTCCATTCGAGATTTTGAACATTTATTTACCATGCCATAAAGAGTTATAAACATATAATCGGCATAACCAACATATCAGGAGACCCTAAAAAAGTAAGGTTATGGCATTTGAAAGAAAAAACAAGCGAAGAATTACGTTTAGGTCAGGTGAGCTAGTGTTGTGAAATCTAAGCTTCAAAATATCATTTTTCATTTTTCCATCTTCCTAAAAGAAGGATAGAGAAAGCAAAATATGATCACTGAACAGACTTAACACTACATCAAGGATTACCTCAAGCTTTTTTCCATCAGGAAATGTTTGCCAAGAGGGTATCAATTCGACAATGTGATCGCTAACGCAAATGAGCCACTCCATCTCTCTTTTCCACATTGATTTCTTTTCAGCAGGCAAGGGTTCCAGTCTCCATAGTTGCCCAAAAATGGTAGCTTCACGTTGTATAAAATTTGATAAATTAAAAACAAAAAATGCAATATGGAATGATTGAACTATAGGGTACTATAAATCGATTCGATTAATCACAAATTTAAAAGAAGCTGGGAGGATGAACATACCACAGAGATTGGTAATGGCATTCGAAATTGCCATCGCTGTGCAAACGCCTTTGCCACAACCTGACATGTCTTCTCCAAGCAACAACTTTGAAAATCTCTCTCTCATCATATCCATCTCTGTTTGAATTTCCAACGTAACAAAAGGATTACAAAAAGGGGAATAAATAAGCAGAATTCCTATTTTTTTAAATAAATTTAAAATTTTTGCAATGTTTTCTTGAAAAATTTAGGATTTTCAAAACCCCTTTTGGTTTTCTGAAGCAGCTCAGCTAAAAGTGAGCTGAAAACACAGTAAAGTTTCAAAATTTTGAATTCTGAGCATCTAAATAAGCAGACTTCATAATTTTTTTAAATAAATTTAAAATTTTTGCAATGTTTTCTTGAAAAATTTAGGATTTTCAAAACCCCTTTTGGTTTTCTGAAGCAGCTCAGCTAAAAGTGAGCTGAAAACACAGTAAAGTTTCAAAATTTTGAAATTTGAGCATCTTTTTTTTTTTTTTTTTTTTTTTTTTTTTTGAACTTTTACGACTTTTCAGCAACCAAATGAAGCAAAAGATGGGAGTAATTCAAAATCTGACCTGCAACTTTGGAAGCCAAATCCTTGTATTTACATTCATCAACTGGGGATTTTCGTTCAGCTTCCTCCAAATCAGCAGCCGAGTTTTTACACAGCTCAGCTTTCCTGATCGGCCAGCCCAGCAGCGGCGGCGAAGACAGCCCTTTTCTCTTCAGTTCCCCACCGGAAGTCTCGGAGCTCGATCGGCTCGTACTGCTAGTCTCTCTCGAGTCACCGCCGCTCGAATCGGTGAGCGACTCGCTTCCTCCACCGCATTTGTCAGCTGAAGACTTGACGGACCCAGTTCTTTTCTTCTGCAAATTCTCCCTTTTTCTCGTTAAAGACTCCATCTTTTGAACTTCTGAAAACGCCTGAGCTGCTGCTGCACAAGGAAAGCAAGGTATATCAGCCAGCATTTAACTCAGGCGCTTTGTTCTGCCATGGATTTGGACTGCAAAGCTTGGTGCATTGATTCAGAGGATGTGGGAGGTGGGTTTTGAAATTTATGGAGGATTGATTCAGAGAATGGTGAAGTTGGGCATGGTTTGGTAGGCAAACAGTGAAGCACTCACTCGTGGTAGAAGAGGATTGATTATATTCTTCTCAACTTCTCTCTCTCATAAAATTTGATTTTTGAGTTTGAACAGAGAAGGTGGAGTCATGACTCTTGCGGGTAACTGCCAATTGTCACATGCCATGCCAACGTCTCTTTTCCTATCCCTCTCGCTCTCTCTCTCTCTCTCTCTCTCTCTCTCTCTCTCTCTCTCTCCCTCCCTCTGCGTTGAGAATACGTTCAAAAAATTAATAAAATACAGGACCATGTAGATGGAGGAGTACGGAGTTTTCAACTTGTAATTACAATTTTGCCCTCAAACTTCTATATGGTCACATTTCTATCATTGAGAATGGAGGACAAATCTAGCTAGGCAGTGACTAACAATGCTTGGCTACTCAAAATGAAGAGCAATTCCTCTTTGAAATGTTTTGTGGTTAATATATGAAATTTTATGCTTGTGATTGGATCCATTAATATTGTAAGTTTAGTCTGTAAAGATCATCTCTGTAAAAATTCAATTAGGACAATAATCATTTAGCTCAATCAATTATAATTAATAGACAGCCGATTCGTAAGTATCGATTATGACCGCATGTAGAAATTCATTGCTTTTATTGAGAACATACATTGCTTTTAGGTTAACCCTGGATAACTCCTAATTTGTAGAAATTCATTGCGGTCGGATGTAAATTTTTCAATATGAGACAAATTCATTGAGGTATTGTTGTAACTATGTCACATAACTCATCCCACATTGCAGAAAATTCCATTGAGAAGGTACATTGTTTTTTATGGTGGAGTGTTCTCTTGTGGTCCAACCCTTCCTCTCAACCACACACAAACCCCCTATTTGTTAGTTAATTCGACATTACTTGTTACAACATGACAACTTCTAATCAAATAATCCTACAAGTTCGGCACATGACCCTTACCGAAGATTCACTTCACTTTCTGATTGAAATGTCCTACAATTCTCCAACACATTACAAATCTACCGAGATAGATCGAATTGACCAATCTACATGCTACTCACATTAAGTAACTTATTGGGACTAAAATCCATTGACACTTTACATTGTTTTTTCTCTTCATCAAAGAAATGGAAAAATGAAAAATCATGAGAATAAATACATGAACTTAAATGGAAGAGGTAAGTTAGGTCAAGCTTGAAATGTTATGCTCTTAAATGCATGAATTTGCAACTCTTCTTCCACCCCCATCAAATCAACAAGTTGCATCTTGATTTAGCCTGATAATCACACATGAAATGAATCCCACAAAAAAATGTTATCAATTGGACTACCCAAAATGCAAATTTAAATGCCATTTATGCCCACTAAAATTTAGTAATTAGGTGAGGGTAGTTTGGTAATTGGATATGATTGAAATTTGAATGGGGTTTGAGATTGGATAAGTAGCCGTTTAAGGTGGTAGGTCAGTAGGCCGTGGAGTTGCTAAAGTCCATGAGAATATGTACTCACCTTCGAATCTTCTTTTTGGACTTTTTGCTTGAATTTTAGTAAAAAGTGAAAATCCCACGGGTTTATGAGACATTATTTTACTTTTACCTGCAAATTCACCTTTGTGTTCGAACAAAGTCGGCCCATGCTAACGTTTCATTTTTAATTTGTATGATATTCTCGATAATGTATTGGTAAAATGTTGATGCATTTTATAATTAGTAGATTATTAATAAGGTGTTAGTGTATTTTTGTTATTGGCATGTTATCGATAGTTGTGAATACATGAAGTTTTATTTGGATGGACAAGGTATAAAAATTTGGTGTAGTGCCTAAGTTTCTTATTGGTGGATTGGCATTAGCAATGGTAGCCGCGGAGAAATTAAGGAAACAAGTTGAGTGAGGGGAATAAATTTGGGTGAAATTGGCTTGAATGGAGGAGAAAAGATAAAAATGGTTGCTGATTTTGGGCAGGAAAGGGAATTTGTAAGCTCGCGCCACCTTGCCTTGCCCAATTGTTGGGAGGGCAAAATTTGATCAAATAGAGAGATTTTTCAAAGTATAGTAGTAATGAAATCGACACTTTATCAATACCATTATACAAGAAGGATTAAAAGGGGTTTGATGTGCTTGATTTTCCCAAGTATTTGTTGAATTCCAACTCCCAACTTCCAACATAAAAGGTTGAAGAGGGCCTCAAGGCAAAAGCCCCACCAAGTGTTTATGAGCACTTCTGCAAGTCCCTCTCCAGTCTCCAAGTCCCAACTGCAAAATAAAGCATTAAATAAATAAAATAAAAACATGTCTTTTGGATTGTTAATAGCCGTTAGGGACAGTGCGAAAGCAGAAGCAATAAGCTAAAATCTTTGACTTTTTTGTATAATCACTTTATATCACTGTATGGTTCTCAACATCTGATGGCGGTACAAGCTGCTTTTTGCAAACACGAAAGCAGCATTTTCTTTCGGCATTCATCTCATTTTCCCTCCTTATCAATTCAACGTTGAGCATCGATTTTAAACCTATTGTCCTCAGTGTCACAAAAAATAATATTTAATAAACAAATCTAAATATAATTACACAAACCTATGACTATAAAGCTGAAACCCAGTAGTTTGAAAATGCCAGGAAAAGACGTTTTTTTTCTTTTTCCTATTTTTAAATCCAAAAGACTTTCTTTTTTGAGGCCATAAAATTCAAGACTTTAAATTTGAAACCAACTGTGTGCAGCTACAGCCTCTACAACTTGTGGCAGGCTTTGTAGTCTGGGGAAGTTCGTGTTGGTTGGCCTATCCCTTTCAAACAAATTGAATCCTCTGGTTGCAAATAGTATCTACTTACCTACATATCCTATGTAACTCTGTATTATATTCGGAAACAATAAGTTCGTTTGATGAATATTTTGTTTTTAATTTTAGTTGATTTTGTGTTGGAGGTATAGAAAAATCAATAAGAGAACTGAGAGATTTCTAGTTAAGATTGAATAAAGATAGTTGTAGAGATGTAGAAAAAAATGTATATAGAAAGATACGCCAAATGTAAACTCAAAAGTAAATACCTTATTTGGAAAAAAATGAAAAATAAAAATTAGAGGTAACTCGGGTCCAAAGGCATGTGAGGAGGTTTTCCGAGATTTTGCAGGTTATTTTCTTGGTGGTTTTTCCCTAAGCTTAAGGCATCGTACCTCTTGTTATGCGGAGCTTCATGTTGTCTTTCTTGCTGTGGAATTGGCTCACCCGTGAGGTTGGCAAAATTTATGGCTTAAAAGTGACGCATCTAGTGTGATATATTGTTTTTCTTATGGTTCTTTTTCTCCTCCTTGGTCGCTTCAGACACTTTGGAAGAATTGTATCTTCCGTTTGCAGAACATGGTATTCCGTTGCTTTCATACGTTTCGAGAAGGGAATGCAATTGCTAAACAAATTAGCCAATTTAAGGCTTCTCTCGTCTTCACTTGTTTGGTATGCTGCTCCTCCTATAGACATTGTTCCTTTTTTGCATTTAGATTTCTTGGGCATGCCGGCTTATAGGTTTGTCTCCCCTTCTTGATGTGTGATTTTCTTTTTTACCTAATTATTTTGGATTTTCCTTTTCGCTTTGTAGCTTGTCTTGCACGTGCTTGCCTTTTAGGTTTTATAGGGAGTTTGGTCCTATGTCCACCCAATCTTTATTTCATGTATTTTCTTTTTTAAGAGAGGGAAGGTCTATGTCCCCTCTTTTTCTTGTATTTTCTTTTTCAAGAGGAGTAAGGTGTATGCCCCCCACTCTTTTCTTATATTTTGTTTTTCTTATTTTATGAGAGGTAAGGTTTATGTCCCACCTGGCTCGGTGCAACGGCTAATTTTTTGCACCGTTGGATTTCTAATGGTTTAAAAATTTTGAATCAAACCCAATGGTTAGTAGATGTAGCACAACATGGTTCATTAGATTTATAACGGCTATCTATCATACGGTCCAGATTTTTATGCCTAAATAAATAAATAAAAAAGGAATGTCTGAAGAAAAAAAAAATCCTTTATTACCATTGGGCCCACATAGCACAATGTGGGCTGTTGGACTACAAAAAAACATGTAATCTAATTGTCCATATTAATTAGGTAAAAAAAAAAGGAAGTGTGATTGGCACTACAAAAATCTCATTCTACACTTCTCACTCGTGTATTTTTCTTTCATAATATAGAAAGTTTTGGAGTGTAGAGTGAGATTTTTGAAGTGCTAATAACAATTCCCTAAAAAAAATATAAACAAATTCAAAAAATGCAAAAAATTAAAATTAAATTTTTTCTATAGATACCCCCCACCATCCTCTTCCGCCTAACACCACATTTCAATATTTCTAATTACTTTCAACCAATCTTTCTCTCAAACCTTCCAAATACTTTTATCTGCAAAAAATGGCTAATGATGCAGGCTGAATTGGTCAATTGTTGAAGATGTTACGTTGTCTGAATGCTGGGTTTGATTTTCCCATGACTCGATTACAGGTAATGAGCAAAAGTTGCATCAACTTATTATTTCGGATAATGACACGTGGCGTGACGAAATTGGTTAAAAATCTTAACTGGAAGGGTTTATATCACAAATGGTCCCTGAAATTGACCCCATCAATCATGATGGTCCCTGAAATTGAAAATCGATCAATGTAGTCCTTGAATTTTAACTCGCGAATAAATGTGGTCCTTCTGTTAGTGTTCCGTCCAAATTAACTTTAAAAAAAGGTTAGAGAACCAATTTTTCATGGTAAAATGATCAAAAATAACCCTCCCTGTTACTTATAATTTTACTTACTACCTCTATTTTCTTTTTTCCATCTTCACTTTTCTCTCCATTTTTTCATGGATTTGGTGCTAAAACTAAAATAAAAACAAAGAAAAGTGGTTCTCTAACCTTTTTTTGGTCATTTTACCATGAAAAATTGGTTCTCTAACCTTTTTTTAGTGTTAATTTGGACGGAACACTAACAGAAGGACCACATTGATTCGCGAGTTAAAATTCAGGGACTACATTGATCGATTTTCAATTTCAGGGACCATCATGATTGATGGTGTCAATTTTAGGGATCATTTGTGATATAAACCCTAACTGGAATTAAACATAATATTATCTTTTCTATTAATTAAAAAAAAAAACTTATTTTTTGATACCAATTGTCCTGACAATTCATGTAAGGAGTGGAAATACAGTCGGAAAATTACTATTTACTAAAGTAATAATTGCCTGAGCAATTATTATCCTAAACGGGTGGAGTTGCTCTAACACGTGAACTAATCATATCGAGTGACCGTATTTCAGTATTTGCTAATAATGTAATATAGTGACCCAGAGCCCATATTTCTTTCATATTAGCCCAACCCATCAGTACAAAAATCCCACTGGGCTTCTTCCTTCCTCCTCTCCCCCTTATCTCTCCCCCTCTTTCTCTCTATCACCTGCAACCCATTTGCCAATTTGCGATTAAACCCAACATTTCTCATCCCCAAAACAAGAAATATTTTGTGTGGCGAGTCCGACAACAGTAAATTTCTGTCAATTTGAGCAAACAAAACAAAGCACAAAAATATTTAAGAGCTGAAAAACATAAGACATGGAATTTAGAATCTGAATGTTTTTCCAGGCAGGATCCAGTCGAACAAGGACATAGCCAGCAGACAAGGATTCCTTGGAACTCTGCCATCCTTTCCTCTTCTGTCGTCTTTTCCCTCAAAGGTTATGTCTTTTGTTGTTGTTCATCATTCGCTTTTCGATTTGTTTTATGAAATAATTGGATTTTGATCTGAAATTTGTAGCTGGGTTTCTTTGCCTCCGACCGGTGCGTTGGTTTTGATACCTCGGATTGCAAAGTATTGAGCTTTATTGTCCTGTTTTCGATGAATTATTCAGCTCAATTATTGGTGGTCCTTTTTTTTTTTATGGTTCAATTGGTTGATTTAGATGTAAATGTTGAGCTATTTGTCGAATAATTGGGCCATTTTGATTGCGGAAACTGGAAGTTTTATCAAAATTATGGAAATTGATTGGTTATATTTTATGGTTTTGGCATCCGATTCGTCAGAATGTTTAAAGCTACGTTCTTGTGGGCATCGATTAGCTTCATTCCAAGTCGGAAACCCTGGTTTTCCATTTGAATTGAATAATTGAATGCAAATGGCGTCGCGGCTAAAATTTCCGGTAATGCTGACGACTCGGTTTGATTCATGGATGAGACTGTCCAAACTAGGCTTGATTCTGTCTCAGTTTCCTTTGAATTAAGGGATTGTTTGGGACTGCTTCTGGAAGGGCAAAAGGCGCTTTCTGAATACGTTTTACCGAAAAGCTTAAGAAGCACTTGGACTTTAATAAAAGTTTCCATGTGTGTTCTGATAAAAGTACTTATAGAAAAAGCGCTTATGAGCAGAAGTGCTTCCCACAGAAGCAGTCCTAAATGGGCCCAAAATAGCCTAACTGAATCTCTAATGGTCGTTTGTGCTTCATGCCCTGGCAAAGGGCAAATGCATATTGTTTGATTACGTCATTTTTTTTCGTGGTTGGAGAAATCAATCTTTCGTTCCTCTTTGTTGTTTAGTTTGTAAACCTGATATATTCCTATGTTCAAAATGCAACAGGTTGCAGAGATATATACCCTTTAAAGATTTTACGGGGATAACCAAGTGAAATAACCACTTTGACTATCTAAATATCTGAGATTTAGTGTGGCAGTGAAAACCCTTATCGAATTGGGTCACACATGTGGCCTTCGTATTTTTTATTCAACAAGATTCTTAAGACAGAAGATGAAGATGTATCAGATGGAGAACTTTCAGGCATGGTAGAACCCTACCCATGTGCACAGCCGTTGCCCTGCTCGCACTTTGTTGAAGTGAGTGCATTGAGATTCTGTCTCTACCTTTCTTATTGATTGTCTACATTGAAATTACAACATTTTTCAGTCTGTACTCTGATAACAATATATGGATTCCAAGTGGACACATCAAATCGTTTTGTTAGTTTTAATTTGTTTAGGTGTTTGGTGCTTATAGGTCCCGCACATAGACCAGCAAGATTCTTGGGATTGCGGCCTTGCCTGCGTTCTGATGGTCTTTCGGACCGTTGGCATAGACAACTGCGATATTCAGACATTGGCACAGCTATGTGGCACAACTAGGTGTTCCCTTCTTTACAGAGTTAGAACTTCATTTCCTCATTTGTTAGTCCGTTATGTACTTTCTTTTGAGTATTGTTCTTTAGAAATTTCTCGTTTTTTATAGGAGTATGGGTTTTGAGATTGGTGAAGATAGAAAGTGTAGACGAATGAAATCCCTTCCTCAATTCAGTGTTGAAGCTTTTAATTTTTGTTGCTATATTAATGTCTTCTTTCCTAGAAGGTCTTATTTACAGAAGGACATGCAGTATGTTACAGAAATGAGTACTATAGGTATGGGGTGTCATATGAATGCTTGATACCTTCTTGTTGCTAAAAGTTTCAGTTAGAGTTATACTTGATACATCAGTCACATATGCAATACAAACTTATATGAAAATTTTGTGATATATCTGAATGCTGACATATCGTTTGCAGCATTTGGACCGTTGATCTAGCGTATTTATTACAGAAGGTCTGTTATGTACTTTCCTTTGAGTATTGTTCTTTATAAATTGATTGATGTGTATAGGGTTCTGAGTTTGACGATTGGTGAAAAGTCGCAGATGAATAAAAGCCCGTCGTCCTCGATCTGGTGTTGAAGCCACTAGAGTTTAACTTGTATTACTATATTGGTTTATTTTTTCCCTAAACGTCTTTTTTACAGAAGTGAGTAACATGAAACGCTAGTCGTTTTTTCTCACTCATTTTTCCACCAACATATGACTTTATTTACTTCTTGTATTGTTCATACAAACAAATATTATTTTTGTGGAGTTGGAATAGCTATGGTCCTATGGAGCTTTATGGGTATGTTTGTGTGAAGTTGGAATAGTTATGGAGTAATGTGGGTTTGAAGTTAGACTTATACTTGATTCATCAGTGACATATTCCATAAGAGCTTACGTGAAAAGTTTCTGATATAACTGAGTGCTGATATCTTGTTTGCAGCATTTGGACTGTTGATCTAGCATTTTTATTACAGACGTTCTCTATTAGTTTTTGGTACTACACAGTGACAGTTGGAGCAAACCCAAGTTATTCTGGGGAGAAATTTTACAAGGTGATTTCATACTATTAACATAGATAAGTGTGAACTGACAGTATTTTCATACTGGTTAGTATGAACTGACCATATTGGTTTTTTGCTATATCCAGATGCACATCTGAGCGTAATTGTCTATCAATTATAGATGCATATATCATATGACAGCGAGGACCCAAACTGCATATAAACAAGAACATTGTCTGTCACAATTTCCTGGCATTAGCCGAACTTTGATTATTTAGCAATGAGTGGCACCTAAAACTGCATGATCATGAATGCTACTGAATGTGTTTGGTATCTGTAAAAGAAATGAGAAGTTGGTCATTTTATTTTATTTTGAAAAGAAATCTTGTTTTGGATATAAAGATTGTAATTTTCACTTTTCTTAGTTCATGTACTTGTGAGCTTGTCTTTTCGCATCTGGATGTACATAAAAATTTCAATTAATTAGATTTATTCTGCAGGAGCAATTACCTAATGATCTGGAGCGAGTCAATAATCTATTTCAAAAAGCACTGGAAGGTGGAATGAATATACAGGTATAATTGCTAGCTGCTAATTTCAGTTCTTGGTTCTCTCTTCCCAAATTAAGAGCCAGACATTCTTTTTACTTATAATTTTCTTAGGACAAGGCAATAAACCTTCATTCTTTTGTTTACAGCGCAGATCAATCAGTCGAGAAGAAATTTGTTTCTCAATTTTGTCCGGGAAATACATTGCCATTGTTTTGGTTGATCAGTATAAATTGAGGTTCAAATTTCTCGCTTACCCTTCTTTCTTTCTTCCCCCTTGATTGAGAACTGTCCTTTACTGCTCGCAATAATATATGACATATATGATCAATTGTAAATACTGGGCTAATGGTAAATATTTCTGTCAAAATTGTGTCACAGTAGGTCTCGTCTGGACGATGTTTTTGTCTCAGACTTTTGTGGAAGCAACTCTGGTTACACAGGTAGGACTGTTACTTTGGTTGTGCAGGACTGTTACTTTTAGTTACCCTAGTGCTGTTCTATTCTGAACTAAAAGTTTTCCGCCACTCAGTATTGAGTATGATAGATTGTGCTTTCTGGGGGGAGATGTCTATGCTGTATATGTATTAGTTCGGCAAAAGAGATAAAAAAGGACATAGATACACGTAAAAGGACAAGCTTATGCTTGTTTTAGCTTAACTCGTAGTCAAAATTTACTTTAGCATCTATATTATCCTGGAGATTGTAAGCATCTTTCTGCACATTTTATTTATTGCTTAGCAAGACAGGTTGGCTGACCTCTTCTGTTCAGAACCGTGATAACATAGGCCTGTAATTCATGTTAATGTCATTCCATTTCCAAAAAGTGAGAACGGTGGTTAGCTATGAGTTAATTCCTCATAAGATATTTCTTTAACATGATTTCCCCAGTTCTTCTGAATTAACAATTTATGGAATCATATTAAATAAACTTAAAGACTTGCTCTATACTGGAATGAAGTATCTTTATGCTCGTCCGGATTATTCACTTCTGCTCTCAGTCATATCCTTGAGAAGTTTGCCTGTTTATGCACGTCCTGAATTGATTACCGATTATTGCTATTGCTTTTGGTTTTTTGTAGGTCACTATGTTGTCATATGTGGGTATGACACTACCACGGATGAGTTTGAAATTAGAGATCCGGCCTGTTCTAGGTATTATCTTCATTTCAAGTTTTTTTTTTTCCTTCCCTTCTTTTTTGGGAAAGAAGATGAAAAGCTGTTACCTTATCTTCCATTGATGCCTTTGGGTCATCTACATTCGTGTTTAACTTTCTCGCTGAGTATAAAGCATGATGACAGACACATCAATTTGGAGATTACCCGGCTCCAACAATTTCTTGAAATTTGCGGAGTATCATGAGTATGACATGCTAACAAATTCCAATGAAATAAGAGAGATGTCAAAAGTAGACACTTCCTGCCTTGACTAATAAGTTATACTGACTAGAAAGATTTGAGTGATGAGTTATGAAAACCCATCATATGATAAGTTTAAGTTTGTCAAAACTCTTAGAGAAGCATCCTATGATAATCTGGCTTTCATGATTTCTTGAGTCTTAAGTTCATCATGATTTCCAATCCAACATCACATAAACCTATGTCAATTAATTTTATTATTTACACCAAGTTCATGATCATATCACATTCCTGCTATTGGGTTTAAAGCCTAGCAACTTGAGTGAGTGGTACTCCACCATAAGAATAGTAACGTTACTCGGAAAGGCTGCATTATGCTTGCATATAGCTGATAGTGCTGAAGAAGTAAAACCAGATGGTCATTATCATCCATCACATGTTTCCTTACTTAGAGTGGGGAAAGACGCGGTTGTTCAGGTAAAGGATAAACTACCCCTCCTTTACGATATGATAACTGGTTGTTTTTTTGGTCAATATGATTGATACTTGGTTGATTAGGCACGGGAAAAATGATTTTAATGTGGGGCCACTCATTTCTTATTCCTTGTGTGATAGTAAACGCAGGATATGTCAGGAATGGGAATGAGACCCATACCATCCATACCCATTCCTGGTGAGTAAGCATGCCCCTCAATGAGTTTTTATTTTTTATGTCGGTAGTCTTCGATTTGAAATTTACACATGCATCTGCACTACACTTTTGATTGTGTTTCCAAGTTCTTTTAGCTTATAGAAGTGTATACTCTGATAAAATGTGCAGGAAAAACGAGAGGATCTCATCAACATGCTTAGAAGAAGCCCGCAAATCCTTTGGTACTGATGAGGATCTTCTCTTGGTAATCCAAACTGAGCCTTCACCTTGTTGTGCGCTTCAGTTGCTATATAAGTATTATTTAGTTGCTAGGGTGTTAGTAACTAGTCCCGAATTCTTTCCGTGGCACTAATCCAAGTAAATTCACCTGTCACAAACCTCTAGTGGTAGTAACTTCTAATTTCGTGTGGGATGTCGATGCAGATATCCCTGAAGAAGAGTGGGAAGCAAAATCGCCCGGCAATACAACAGTGATAGTATTGATTCCTGACTTCAATTGTCGGTCCGTATGAAAGCGAAGAAGCATATATATTACAAGTTTTCGTGTATAGCATTAGCATGTACCATATAGGGAAAAATTGTTTCTCTATTGATTTGTTTGAGCTCCTGAACTGGTTGGATGGACGTGCAAACCAACACCAACACGCATTGAGTAATTGTACATCATGTAGCATGTATGTATTTTGTATTACCGTCTCCATTTCCAGATAGATTATTCTGTCTCAATAAAGTAGAATCACATGACCCTTCATTGAGTTCATCTGTATTCATTTTTCAGTAATTTAAATTTTCATTTGTCATATTGTTATTGTAATTGCAGTTTTCACATATTCTCCGCCCACCGTGTGATGAGATGTGTTTATTTATCTATCTCCTGGCTCAAAATTATAGTCTAAAAGGTGAAAAAAATAAAGACCATGAGGTTTTCTATAGCGCGCGATAAATCGTGTTGGATAATGGCAAGATATGAACCATCAGTTGATTAATTGCATTCTGTTGATTGATCGAGTACTCACATTCTACAACTATCTTGCAAGATTCTATATAATATATCCCTTCGTGGTAGGGGACCAGAGGTACTTAAATTTTCAGTGTGTACCTGTGTTTCAACTGGTAATTTCTTCAATACAAGCATGCAAGTAGTGATGTAAGCCATCGTTTTCGTTTTCGAGTCAACTTCATCATAGTTCTGAGTTCATGCGCTCCTCGTTGAAGCTGTAAATATGGAGAGCTAGCCCTACAAATTATCAAAACTTAGCCATAAACGGACTTCGTGTGACCAAGTATATATTATACATACCTACATACATGCTTGTGGGCTTATATCAAAATGCATGTATGTCCGACCTTGGAAGACACACGCATGCGCGGGTGCACGTAGAGAGAGATTATTCAAGCTATGGTTTAATGAGTTCCGTTTTCTTAGACTATAATCTAAAAATATTGTGGTCCCTCATCGTTTGTTTTTAATCTAATGATTGAGAAGAAAGTACCCAAAAAGAAAAGAAAAAATTAAATAATTCCTTGTCGTTGAATTAGGATTGAATTACGAGTGATCACAATTTCTTTAAACCGAAAACATGACTGAGGGTTTAATTTGGCCCTCGATTTGGGGTATTTTCCTCTTCTTTTTTTACTTCGGCATTTGAGACACTAACTAAGAACTGTGTGATTATTAAATATATTTAATTTTGGCATTATTAAGATGATGGTGGAGGAATTGGTGGAAATGGAATATGCATGGAAGATCGAGTTAGGTCAAAAGAAGGTGATGAATATTAGGGCAAAGTGCACTGGCACACCAGGCAACATCTACATGGTATATAATATGTAGTTCCAAGAATCTCAGAAAACAAAGATTCCGACAGCTGAAGCCTCTTCCCGGAGAACAATGAAACATGTCTCGCCATACACACATCCCATAACTCGGTGTATTGTTCCACTCTGTCATTTTGTATGGCAACTATATGTTGTTGTTCTATTATTATATGCTGCCCTTTTCCTTTTTGTTTTTAGGGTTTTGGAAGAAGAATGGTATGCCATACCCTCATCTGTGCCACTATGTGATTCAAACTTAGAAAGTAGAATATCGTGTCATAGTCGCAAAATCTCTCTCGAGAACTCCAGAATGCGTGCCCTTTTTTAGCTGGAATCCCGGTTTTCTGTATAAAAACAAGATGACGGGGCTTCCGTACTATGTATTTATCGTATAAGACTCTCGTATTCTAGAGCAAAAGAATAGGGAAAAAGAGTGATATATAAAAGAGATCATATATGGTGACAGTGTTCCTACATTGGCCTATATGGTTACAATAAAAAAGGATACTTGCTTTGAAGCTAATCCTTTAATATTGAATCAACAAAATTTCGGTCTAGTGCTATTTTTTTTTTATGGATTAAAAAACTTAACATCAAGGAACGTGGTTTGACATGTTTTGACAAGGCTAGCGCCAATCATGTTGGTTCAAAGATGTATAGCCAAAGAAATGGAGAAAAATACTCATCTGGGACTAGAGTATATCTTCGAGTGAGTATATCACTCATCGCGTAACTCCGAAGATATGCAAGAATCTCTTTGGAAGAATGTGCCAAAAAAAGGAACTGCATGTGCATTCTGTTCTTGCCCTGGTTGGAACGTGGAAGCACTCTCTATGTGGGCTTTGCGAAAATTGTACTTAGTTGGAAGCACGTATATATGCCCTGTATCAAAATGTGAGACACACACACATATCTAGCCTCTGTTACTGATATTATTCCATGCATGCATTTCTGTCTTAGATCGATCCAATAACTCGGTGTCCAAATTCATTGTCAATCCTGCGCAATATTCGGTTGCATATGCATTTATGTCCTAAAACCCTAAATTCAAAATTCAATTTGTAGGGTAAAGATTCTTGGGGTTTTCGGTTGCAGTGGTGGGTGCAGAAAAATATGATTTGGAGGCTAGTAAAAAGGAGTGTGAGCAGCGCGTAAAATTTTTTTGGACGAAATATACCATGCAAATTTACATTTTATCGAGTTTTGGTATGCCTGAGGTCATTTATCAAGTCATACTGCACAATTGTAGAAAGTACCAATAGCTTCCGAATGAACATGTCGATTGATGTCGATAGCTTTTGAGCGAGTATGCCGACAAATGCTAACATATGCAAAATGAGCCGATCGAAAGATGCCCATAGCAACGCATACACAGGTATGCAACTAGCAGCTACCCTGACCAATTCTCATAAAGGCAATTTGTCAAAACAGTTGGAGGACAGCTTTCAAGGGCATCTCAGATTTTCAAAGGGCAGGACTCAGCTCTTCCATGGAGTTTTTCTGAGCTTTGGGTTTTTTTTTTTGGAGGGGGGGTGGTCAGTTGACCCAAGTTGCCCGAAGCTGGATCTACCCCAAGGGCGGAGCCATAAAGGGATCAGAATGGTCACATGCCTACCTTGATATTTTTTTATAGAGAAAAAAAAATTATAGTTATCCTTCTGATTTCCAAAAATTTTCAGGGGATTGGGACCTCAACCAGAGGGAGAAAGAGGTCGTAGACGAGAGAGTTGTTTCTTTTAATCTTTTTCACATGGTTTTGGTAGTTGTTGACATATTTGAATTCTGCTTCTATCAATGTGCAATTTTCATGTTCTCGTTAGTTATTTCTATTAGGTTGTCTTCTTCGCCAATTAACATGGCTCCCAATTGGTCGGAACATACTGATGAAATGGAGTGGAATTGAAAAATCAACACCATCGTCACCGAGCAAACAAACATCAAAATGAGCATCAAAGTAGTGGTTGAGACGATAACCAGACAATGGATGCATGAGACGATGGATTCGCAAGCGTGAGAGAGGGATTCGCGAGCATGTTGCAACGTTGTTTCAGCTACCGTTGTCGGTGGTGTTGCAGCGTTTTTTTTTTTTTTAACAGTTGTGAGAGGCCCCTTATAGCCTAAAATCCTGGCTCCGTCACTGTCTACCCATGTGTACTCGTGAGTCTATTCTTCTGATTGCATGAATAAGGCATAGTAGTTATATACAATTGGTGAAAGGACAAACATGTTGTAGCAAATCATGTGATGAGATAAATAAGTACATAGTTATATACAAATCGATGATGACTGTAGGGGCATCGGTGACACGATATTTGTACAGAATTACAAAGCCAAATTCGTTGAATCAAGAGTTGCTGTCAAACTGAACTATATGTGGCTTAACCAATGCAATTTTCTTCCAACGATGCATGCATGTCGTATTAAGTAGGCGTCCATGATTAGGCTCACATACACAATAATGCAGTTCTTGTATGACTCAAAGGGATGTCAGAATCTTTGTTTGTAAGGTTTGATCGTGCACAATAATGCAATGCTTGCCTGTTTAAACAAAGGGCGTGAGCACATGTGATCAGATGAGTCCTACGAAAATGTGACAACTTTTGCATGTGACCCTCCCCCTCAAGCAACATGCTTGGAACTGTTTTTTTCTATTTTCTATTTTATTCTGAGAAAAGATTTAGAAACGATTTAACGGAGTTTTAACGAAAAGCCCGCTGTACTGTTCACTTTAATGAAAAACCACATTTTTACACTAAAAAGTCAAACCTGGTACTATTCACTTTACCCTTTATTTTGTCCTTATAGTTAAAACTCAAAGTTTTCAAGCCCTTTTCATTAGTTTTCCTACGATTTAATGCTTGATTGGTAAGATCAAAGTTCTAAAAAACACTAAGCGTTAGTCGGGCGGTAAGCAGTAGCTCTATAAAAATGTACTAGAACCTTTTTTTTGGTTTATGCATAACGTATCCATAGACAAAGTATTTTCTGTTCAAAGGGTAAATTAAGAGAGAAATTTCTTGTAATCAAAGATATCATGTGAAAGTTTATTATCGGATAAATAGTGTACTTTACAAGACAGGTGATGTCAGTAAGTCTAAATCTTATTTAGAAGAGAAAAATCTCCTTTAAATTAGGTGCCACCACCACTTTCAGTTCATATCATGCTATCAAGTACGAAGTTGGAGTTGTTCCAGAAAATTTCAGATGTCATCATACTGATCACGCTAACATGGTTAATTAAGGTGTTGGTTGGGGTTTGCCGAAACCCACCCCAAATTCGAATGGAAAAAATGTCATATAAGAGAGTAATTTTTTTTTAACAAACAATTTTATCTATATTAAAAAGCAAAAAATAAATAAATAAATAAATAAATAAATCTCACAATTCATTAGCAATAATATGTTCAAACGCGGTCAATTTATTTTCATAAAAGAGTAATTCAAATATTAATAAAACAGAAGAAACTTCTATCAATTAATTTGATTAAGACAACTCTTATACGCACTACGACCATTAGTGAAATGAGTCATACCAAAACAACATGTCGTACATTTTTGAGAGATTTCGACGATAAACATTTCCATCACCCTTCCCAGGACTTTGACCGACCAGAGCTATTGCGTGTTAAATTGGTCATGTGATGTCTCTGCCTTGATTGAGTGAAACGGTAGCAACTTCCACGGCATAATTTCGAATTTCTAACTATTTCTGAATATTTGAATAGGCAGCATATTTTGGACGCAATTGAGGAAACAAATTTATTTTGATTGAGTTAAGTAAATAAAATCTAATTTAAATAGTATAGGCAATTGAGTTTGTAAATTTTGCTACTCTTTGCCTACAATATCATAAGCAGATAAATCAAGTTACTTATATCTTTTTATAATAAAATATTTAAGTGTGTTTGAAACACGAGGCAACACGTCATATATTATTAAGCAATTGGGAAAACTTTTTCACCTCAAGTGTTCCTTTAATTATACAATATCATATGATCTTCCGCACGATGTTTTAAATACACTGGAAAAAAATTTCATGAAAGTAAATGTTGTAGATAAATAAACAATGAAATAATAATTTGCCAAAATCATTTTCTCGTTAGAAATGCTCTAAATCATAGCACTGTCATGCATGTGAGAGAGTGGAGGAGCAGGCAAGTTCGATTGTTCGAATTTTGAAAAATTAGGTAACAAAATATAATGAAGGAGGACAGCATTATATGGGCTACCTAAAATTGGGTGTCACAGTATCACTTGTCACCATCACATCAGCACCATGGTGCAGTACAACATGAACTTATATGAACAGCTAAAATTGGGGGGAGATTTTAAGTCATCCGGACTCCGGAGCATGAGGGTGTTTTTGGAGTATGAGATATTCTGAATGTTAAATTGTAGAAAAAAGAGTTGAATGGTCGAACATCAATGTTGTTCTCAATTTAATTTTATATAGCTCAAGAGGTACGATTTTATCCAAAAGAATCTCAATGTAATTAGAAGTAAAACTATATATATAAATCATAGTTTGAATCGTTAGACCTTTAATGACGGATTTCTCACACTGAATTAATATAGGTATGAAAATTGACAACGAAGGGGTAGAGAGGACACGTGGGGTGAGGGAATGAGAAGGGAGATACATAATTGAAACTTTAAAGAAAGCTTGATATTTACTCAAATTGTGAGGTAGGTGCCCTTAATTATATACACCACCAACATTCACCTTCTCCATCTTATCCCCCATCATATATGACCTAACAAGTTCTATTCTATTATTCCATGTATCTCTCTCTTTATACTAATTTATGTGAGTTTTATAATCATGTACAAGAATGAAGATGTCTTGGTTTAATTCGTATAAAGCAGCTGCTGTAGTGTTATGAACGATTTTGTCAAGTTTTTTATGTCGAATGATTCGCATTCTTCAATAAGCTAGTATATTACACGATTTATGAACTCAAATGTTCTTCCTTATTGTGCGAATTTGATTCTTTACAAGAGATAATAGCAAAATGTTTGAACGCGGAAGATATTTCTATTAGAGACGATGTTGACATCTTGCTACAAGCCTACAACCACTTGTTGATCTCAATCTTCCTCAGCTACAACCAAGGAACAAAATATCGATATTATCGGCGAAATATCGCCGATAATATCGTTTTTTACAGATAGCGATTTTTTTACACCTATCCAATCATTTATCGTCAAAATATCGCGATATTATCGATAATATCGCGATATTATCGATATTACCGATAATATCGCCGAACTCCGGCCGAGGCTCCGTCGTCGGAAGGGAAGGGAGGGCTCTGGGAAGAAGAGCTGCGGGGAAGACATTGGGGAGGCTCTGGGAAGAACGGGGGGTCACGGAGAAGAGGAAGAAAGGTGGCGGGGTGGGGAGGTTCTGGGAAGAACGATCGCCGGTCACGGCGCGGGGGGGGGGGGGGTGGTTTCACGGAGAAGAGGAAGAAAGGTGGGGGGGGGGGAGGAACGAAGGTGGGTGGGGTGGGGCGGGGGTTACGGAGAAGAGGAAGAAAGGGGGGCAGTACGAAGACGAGGAAGAAGAGTTGGGGCTTCGCGGGTTGGGGTCAAGGAGAAGAGGAAGAAGAGTTGTGGGGGGCTTTGGGAAGGAGGAAAGCAGGAAGGGGAGGACTTTGGGAAGGAGGAAATGCCAGAGAGGAAATGACAGAAAGCAGGAATGGGGGGGTGGGGGGCTTTGGGAAGGAGGAAATGACAGAAAGCATCAATTTACAATCTGGGATGAAGTGAGAGAGAGTGGAAAAGTTGGAAATGTAAACGACGTCGGCGAAAGTGCACATGTTCAGTGGATATTGTTGAAATAACGTTAATATTCTGGTACCAATAGAACAAAATTAAAGAGCATTATTAATATTTGGTACCATTTTCGTTGTTACAGTAGTGAGTCACCTTTGATCATCTCGCATTTTATGTTTAATCTAATTTTAACTAGAGGATGATAGATATTACTACCAGAAATGCCAGCGCTTTGTTCCCCTGTTTTCGATATCGATGGAAATATCGGTAGTTCAATTACATGCAAAATTATTTTGGGGATATATTATTTGATGATTACTCTTCACAATACACTTACTCTACACATAGAGATGATGAAGATAGTGAAAATTTTGAACCTCATAGGAACTCTATGTGGTACTAAGTCACTCATGTATGTTACCATGCAATGTATAAAGTGTAAAATATTATACTAATTCATTATATATAAATGATTATGGTGTGTTTAAACTTCTTTCATTAATTACTACATATTTTCTACACTCACAATGTTTGCCAGCTCGCTATATAATCAACTTGATAATGTTAAATCCATCATGCAATGCATTTCCTTCCAATTTTTTGTGATAAACTAATAGATAATTGACTAAATAAACATCCTGCAAAGTTTCAATAAAAATTTCCAAGTTTTTCTTACAATTTCCGTGGTTTCCATATAATTTTTATCGATATCGATATTATCCCGATATTTCCATCGATATTTCCGTGTTTTCGGACTACCGATATTTCCGATATTATCGATATTTAATACCTTGGCTACAACTGATGCTTAGATTCACCTGAGAAAGTTTCTCGCAACTACCCTGATCATATCAGGCATCCAATACACGTTTGCCACACGTGAAAAAAGTAAATCACTCATCCAATAAATACTTGTAGTGTGGTGAATTGGTCAAATAATTAGTGTGGTTTATAGCAAGGTCTAAAATATCGATGATATCGGAAATATCGGTAGTCCAAAAACACGGAAATTTCGATGGAAATATCGAGATATTATCGATATCGATAAAAATTGAATAAAAACCACGGAAATTGTAAGAAAAACTTGGAAATTTTTATTGAAACTTTGCAGGATGTTTATTTAGTCAATTATCTATTAGTTTATCACAAAAAATTGGAAGGAAATGCATTGCATGATGGATTTAACTGATTTAAGTTGATTATATAGCGAGCTGGCAAACATTGTGAGTGTAGAAAATATGTAGTAATTAATGAAAGAAGTTTAAACACACCATAATCATTTATATATAATGAATTAGTACAATATTTTACACTTTCTACATTGCATGGTAAGATACATGAGTGACTTAGTAAGGTCTAAAATATCGATGATATCGGAAATATCGGTAGTCCAAAAAAATATCGATAGTCCAAAAACACGGAAATTTCGATGGAAATATCGGGATATTATGGATATTTTAGACCTTGGTTTATAGTAATTAAGTCAAAGGAATCGAATGATTAACAGAAACGGAAAGGGATCGTCTTCGGATCCCTTCCACCAAATCCTACCAATCAAAAAATTCGGGCCCTTGAAATTTGATCTAACGGCTAAAAACAGGGGTTTCTTTAAAAGTTATAATAAATTTAACCATTAGATTAAATTTCAAAAGTCCGGATTTGTTGATCCCTTTCCAATAGAAACGAACGAAATTATCAATCATAATGCTAAAGGTTGACAAATTAGTCATCATTTGTGTGGAGTTGTTTGCCAACTTTGCCAAACTGCAGTTGACCCAGTGGTTCATCCAATCCCCAACGTAAAGAATCCGTCCAAACAAAAAAACAGAACAAGGGTTTTGGATCTTAGCGGGAAAATAGAATTTGAAAGAGAAATATGGTCGTTGAGTGCAAATAAAATATATGCATTAACAATTCATTCGTTCGAATATTAAATATCGATTTGTCTCTTAGACTCTTTCTTCCACATTTGAAAGGGACGCTTCAGTTCGAAAATATTGGCGGGAATACCTTGCTGAGCTGGCACGTGCAGTTTTTAAATAGAGAACTTTAACGAAAAGCTCCAAGTACTGTTCACTTTAACGAAAAATCACATTTTTACACTAAAAAGTCAATTCTGATACTATTCACTTTATCCTTTATTTTGTCATTTTCATTAAAACTTAAAGTTTTCAAGCTATTTTCATTAATTTTTTCTTTTAAAAGGAACTATGCACTTTGGAACAATGTGCGAAAATTATTTCTCTAATTTAAATCTTTATAGTAATGTTACAATATCAATTGTGTAGAAATTTTTTTTCTAAGTTGCTGTGAAATATGCTTCGAATAGTTAATTAAAGTGTTAAACACATACAAATTATTTGTAACTTAAGTAATTAAGAATGTTTAGATGAATTAATAAATCTTAACGCATCAATAAAATGATGTATGCACTTTGTTGTTTTGTACATGCACTTCCCTCTTAGTTTGTAACGTTTAGATTGAATAAATAAGAAAAATTAAGAAAAAAAAAATAAGAAAAATTAACAAATGTGAACAAACGGGGCAATGTAAAATTAAGAGTACGAAAATCATTTTCTGTTTGTATTATGTAATTAACAATTTATTTATATGTTACTTCTTGACACTCACTCTGGATTAGCGAGGGTGGGCCCTGAACTTATCCTCCCGTTTGAAATCACCCAACAGGATCCTCTTCGGATCCTTTTGGTAAGAAACCTGATGATTCGTAAACCGTGTCTATTCATTGTACATCGTGCGGTTGATTTTTGCCAGGTATTGTTTGTATTTAATTTTAAATAAAAAAAATTAAAATAATTTCTAAGCACACGATATATAATAAACGAATATGATTCACTAATTCCCGAGATCCTTACAAAGAGAATCCGGATTCTGAAATCACCACCTCGGTTCCAACTCAACGCCTACTGCAGCTCAATGGATGACCTTACTCCGAAAAGACACTACTCCAAAGAAATTTCAGTTTTTAGACGAAATTGCCCTCTCTGTTTTAAGATAATGACTAACAATATCAAACGTCCAATCAAGTAATTTCCTTTTTTCCTTTAAAAAAAGGAGTTTAATTCAGAAAAGCATTCCCGCGGTTTTGAACTTTTGACCAACGGTGCTCTGTGACTGTCCCCACTCCTCCTCCGCTTTTTTTAAAAAATTATTTTTCCAAAATTAGAAAAACACTTATTTTCCACTTTTGACCATTAAGGAAAAAATATGGCGGGAATTTTATCAAATCCAGTTGAGAGATGGCTTTGGGGTCCGGGGACCCTTTACTCTGTCCTTTTGGAAAGCAAACGTCGTGATAACCGCGTTGGTGTGTTCGATTGTGAAACGCCGCTGTAACGGCGACGGTTTGTGGGGAAAAACTGTGGGAATAGACGGAGAAGGTGCGGTTCTGTTAGTTATTATTTGTGTATCTAAAATTATATTAATAAAATTTTATTTGTCAACCAAAATAAAATGAAAAGACATTTTGTTTTCTATTACACCAAAAGAGTTAAGAATAGTAACGTAATTTCACAAAATAAATTTTTGCTGGTTTTTTTAAACATTACCTACACGTCAGTTTATCATCTCTAATTTAAAAAAAAATATAAAAATATAAAACAATCACACTCCCACAATTCTCTCTTACTCTCTTCTTCTCTCCTTCAATTTTAACAATCAAAGTAAAAAAATTCACACTTTATGTATGGGTATATACTAATTATATGTGATCAGGATACAAGTGTATGACGGATTGATAGTTAAGGTTAGTGCCACATCACGAGATTCAAATTCAGATCGGGTTTTTTTATGAATGAGGATTCAAGAGATCCTTTAATCGTGTCCGTTCATCGTAAATTACGTTGTCAGTTTTCGTCAGTTATTATTTGTGTTCAATTTTAAATATAAACTTTAAAATAATTTTTTACCGTATGATATACGATGAATGAACATGATTAGAGAATCTCCGGATCCTTACAAAGAGAATCCGAAGAGGATGATCATTCTGTTTTTATGTATTTACGTGGGTCCCTGCCGATGTGGGTTGTGATTTTGGTACCGGCCAACTCACGGGATCTCTGTTCTTTGAGGTAATTGTACTGTTGTGTTTGATTTAGGGCATGGTTTTACCTAAATAAAAACAAAAAACTTACCTGAAACGATTTTATCTAATCTTTGTTGGCATGTCTAGGTTATAAGAAAAATAGAGAAAGAAGATTACATAAATCTATGTATTTACCTGAGTTCATTTTAAGAAAGTTCCTTTAGCATTTGTCTATTTTTTTATTAACACATTTAAGAAAAATGTTTTTTAGCTAAACTGGTCTTTGAGATTGAAAATCAATAGAAATTGTCTATGAGATTGTCCACTATTCATTATTTTGGTCATTTCGTTAAAAACTCGGTTAAGTGTCCCGGAGTTCTTGGCCGAAAGTTTGGGTAATTTTCAAAACTTCGTAACTCAATCGTTTCTTAACCAAATTCGACCCATAATATATCAAAATGAAGATAGGAAAGTGTAGAATAAGATTATACCTATTTGGAAGCCCAATGGTTGCCGAAGATGGCCGGAAAATAACCTGAAAGGTGACTGGTCCACGGAAAAACTTGAAAACTTGCCAGAAACTGGTAAACTTTAAACGTTCATAACTTCTTCAATACTTAACGAAATCGAGTGATTCAAAAATGAAAATCATACTTCTCGAGGAGACGAAGAGAATGGTATATTCTCAACAGCTAAGTCGTCGTGGTTTGGCTAGAAAACGGCTCGAAATTGACTATCTTGGTTTCGAGTTAGCCACTTTCGAGTCGTTTTTCGCCAAACCACGGCGGATTAGCTGTCGAAAAAGGTACCATTCTCTTCGTCTTATTGAGAAGTATGATTTTCATTTTTGAGTCACTCGATTTCGTTGAGTATTGAAGAAGTTATGAACGGCCAAACCACAGCCGATTAGCCGTTTTCCAGTTTTCCTGCCGACCAATCACCTTTCAGGCTATTTTTCGGCCATCTGTGGCAACCATTGGGCTTCCAAATAGGTATAATCTTGTTCTACACTTTCCTATCTTTATTTTGATATATTATGGGTCGAATTTGGTTAAGAAACGATTGAGTTACGAAGCTTTTAAAATTGCCCAAACTTCCGGCCAAGAGCTCCGGGATACTTAACGGAGTTTTTAACAGAATGACCAAAATAATGGATGATGGACAATCTCAGAGACCATTTCTATTGATTTTTAATCTCAGAGACCAAAGTGAGGTGTTTTGCAAATCTCATGGACCATTTTAGCTAAAAAACCTAAGAAAAATGATTTTGAGTAAATATATGATTCTAACTTTTAAAGAAAATATTAAGAAGCGCATCATCATAATTATACTGGGTGTTATTGTCACTCCAAAAGCGTTTTCCATACTATTTTTAATGAAATTGTCGTTGTTAATGGTTATGTTGACAATACAAAATTCTCTTTGTATATTATGTAAAATATAAAAAACAAAAATAAAGGCTTTGGTAACAAGTTTTTTGTTTTTTTTTGAAAGACTGGCAACAACCAGGGCAAACGCCGAACAGGGAAGGTCCACAGAAGGGACAAGCAAGGCCAAACAGAGAAGGGAAAGGGAGGGATAGAAGCAACAGACACCGCCCCAAGGGCCAGGCGTCATCCTTCCCACAACCACACCTACACTAAACATTCGGAGGACAAGGAAGGCCATCCTTGTTTAGAATATGAATTAATGAAGATGGGGGTCGTCTGACCCAGGTTTTACCGCACATCTCCATGTTCTTTCTCAATGCCAAAAGGTCCGCCGATTGGTTGACCTATCTTGAAACCCAAGACCAGCGACGACCCTGAAAAGAAGACCCCATTCTCAAAATATTTTGAAACACAGGGAACACCTCCCAACTGCCATTAGAGATATCACCATTTAAAACAGAAACAACCTCTAAAGAGTTGGACTCAACAACAACCCAACAAAGGCCAAGCTCAGAAGCCAACTCACAACATCGAAGCACAGCCAACGCCTCCGCATAGACCACCGAACGAGCCACAGTAGCAACCTTCCGAGCAGCCACAAACTGGCCTTGATGGTCGCGCAACACGCCGCTAAGCAAGCCACACCATCCACATGGGCCCAACTAGCGTCCACATTAATCTTTATAAATGGATATGAAGGGGGACACCAACGAGGAGCCGATCTGGGAGCACCATGGATAGAAGGGGCAGCTTGAGGTTTTGGGGCCTTAGCCTCCCAGAAGGAAGCCACCGAGAAGGAAATAGCTTGTAACACCTAGGCCGGGACGATAGTCGTAGCGTTAAAGACAAACATGCACCTAGCCTTCCAAATATGCCAGCAAGAAAAAGCAAGAACCGAGAGGATCCACGAACTATCCTGATGATGAAGGTCTACATTTATTAAACTCCGTAACCAGCTGAGGAAGGAAGAGGGCCGGGGATCACAAAACCGAAGGCCAAGTTACCCACCAAACCATATAGGGGCCACCTAGGGACAAAACAAAAGCATGTGAATAACATATTCCTCTTGAGTCTTACATATAGGGCATAAGGGAGATGAGCTCGATCTTCTAAAAAACAAGCCTTTCATAGTAGCCAACGCCTTATTGATAGCCCTCCAGAGGAAATTTCGAATTTTGGGAGGGGCATTTATATTCCAGACAGCCTTCCAGAGCCCAGCATCCAGAGAGACTGAATCCCGCATGCTTCGCCTCATAGAATGAATCCAATGGTAACCCAACTTCACCGAGTACTTACCACATTTCGCCGTAGGCCAAATCAAACGGTCTTGGGCAGATAAATTCCCTAAGGGGAGGGCAAGAATAACATTAACCTCCTCATCCGAAATAAACAGACGTAAGAAGTCAATGTCCCAAGTACTAGAGTTCTGACAAATAAGGGAGGAAACCTTCGTATTCATAGTTATATGGTTGTGGTCTCGGGGGACTGGATGTCCATGGGGAAGTGAAGGTAACCATCTGTCAATCCAAAGCCTAGTATCTTTTTTGTTTTATTTATTTATTTATTTATAGAATGTGCTTTACAACTACAACGACTATTTACTTGTTGAGAAATGCTAAGGACTCTCAAAAGTGATACTCTTTTGACACCTTATATTTTTAACACGGTATTTTATATTATAGACACGACAATTAATAGTAAATTATGAAGTGACAGAAAGTCTATAAAAAGTAAAATTTGTTCATGATGTACTCAAAATAGTTAAATGGAAAAGAATTGTTATTGACACTTCAAATTTCTCATTATACACTCCAAACTTTCTATATTTAAAAAGAAAAATATACTTGTGAGAAATGTAGAATAAGATTTTTGAAATGTCAATAACATTTTCCAAATAAAAATATATCCTTTTTTTTTTTTTTGGCAAACAGAAAAATATATCCTTAATTTGTAAATGTATCCCATATGATTGACTTGTGTTGGACGTGCAAAAAGCAAATGTGAGATCAGCCGCACTCTACTGGACTAAACCTTGAATCTCAGGCATGCCAGCAAAAGAATACTGGCCCTGGCCATACATCTTGATCATAACAAATCATGCACAATAGAAGACTAATGAATGATTACGTCTACTACTTTAATTAACGGCAACAAAGTGGAGATGAGATATTCTGCACCTATTTTTGCCTGTGGCCTCCCTGTGCCTTTGTTAATTGAACTAAACATAATTAATGTTAACTTGACAATAATTAAAATAATAAAAAATAAACCAAATTCTCAGCCAATTAACAAAGGCACAGGGAGGCCACAGACAGAAATAGGTGCAGAAGATCTCATCTCAACAAAGTGGGACTAATTAAATCACCAGTACTAACCAAACGACATGAAATGTAATGCTGTCAACAAAAACTTGGGCACAATGGGAAGTCCCATAATTACTAACAGATCTAGATTCTCTTCTTTCTCATTTTTCTCTTTTCTCGCTCTTTTCTTATTTAAACGTTCAAGATTAAGTCACATTATCATTTTGTTTTACCTTTTGTGTAGAGAGAAAGAAGACGAGGAACCTGAGAGAGAAGGGGAGCAAGAGGAGGAGAAAAAGGAGGGAAGAGAATCCAGTTTCATTACTAATTAGTGTGGATAAATACTGAAGAGTGATTTTGCCCGACCGTAAACTCAGAAGAAAAACTTGCATAGGGTGTCCGTACTGTATGAAACCTGTTACAAAAAGTACGAGGTTTTTGTGTACTGTGATTATTTTGTGTTATGATCCACCAAATTCCATGTATTTCCGTGTACTATGATTATTTTGTGTTCTGATCCACCAAATTCCATGTATTTCCACTCAATATAAGAATTGTTAATCAAATAATAGTACTGAATATTTTGTAAATTTGTGTAATATCGGATTATTTATGCAACAGACTCCACATCCATTCAACATGAGGTCCAACCTCACTTACAAAAGCATGAGATCATCATATATTATGATCCACTAAATTTTCACTCAGTACAAGAATTGTCGTAACCAAACAACCCATCTCTCGTAAACTAGCAATCATAGTATAATATCAGATCATTGAATTATGCCACTCTTTTTCTAGATTGCAAAGGAATTTTGAATTCTTTATGGCCTTGGTTTGAATTTAAACTTGGGAGTAGCTAGTTTGCGTAGGTGATAACCGATCAATGGTGTCATTTCGTGAAGAATTGTCAAGTGTAGCTGTTGAAATTAGGAGAAGACATTTGCATGACCTATTAAGTTTCTATATCAATCTCTAGGCAGTCGTGCAAAAGTGGCAAGTGACTTGCTCTGAAATTGACATTAACGGACCTCGTTAATGGATCTAATTGAACATACATAGCGCGAAAAAAGGTGTTTTCCGAAACAGCCTTAGTTGACTTGATTTTCAGATGGCACTGGTTTTCAATCACCACCAAATACTAAAAGCATATAGTAGTAGTGACGAAGTCAGCATTTCATCTATGAAGCATGAATACGATTACGGATACACTAATACGATACGACACAACACGGCGATACAGACAATCTTTAAAAATTAAGATACAATATGCTATGGATACGGCAAATAAAAATGTATATAGCAACAAAACTATACATTTTAAAACATAATTCATCATTCAAATTCAAGTACATTTGAGTTGTTAGAGAATAAACGTTCGAAATCTAATCCTCTTTATACAATAGAAGAAGTGTGAGAGCCGTGTTCATGGTTTTAATCAGAGGGAAGCTCTTTGTATTCATCACATTTCAATTATAGATGTCTCCTATTAATTTTCTCCTCCTCATTACCTTTTTTTTGAAAGTGTAAATGTATCCTAAAAGCCAGATACGTGTATCTTAAATGTAGGATACGCGTATCCATCATGTCAAATTTGTGTCCATCAATCAGGATACGTGTCGGACGAGTATCCAAGAGTATCGGGCAAGTATCATATCCGATCAAGTATCGGATATGGGATACTGGACCAAACAGAAGTATCTGTGCATCATAGCATTTCGTATATGGAAATGCCTCTTATATATAAGTAATTTAAACAAAGAATTTGAGAGATTGGAGTACTTTGCAGAAAAATTGAAAGACCCTAAATCCAACAGAGAGAACTAAAAACATTGCACAAATCCAGAAATCCGAATATGAAAAATTTTAGTTAAAGCCAAAGAAAAATTGTTAGAATAAGGAGGGTAAGAGAAGACTGCACTGCAATAAGAAGAATAGAGAGAACAATGAGGCATGATCTGAAACGGAAAAGAATTTTGATTAAGAACATACTTGAATTTATCATGCAGTATCAACATCTGTTATAGTAGTAAGGAGAAAAAAAAAAGACAAGATGGGAGAAAGACGATTCTGGTGCCACTCTATACTAGTCCAACATAAGAAGACTACAATTCGTTTGGTTCGTGGATTAGAGCATGTTTTGTGGAGTCGTTGTTGGAATACAATAGTTGACTCGTGATTCTACAAAGTACTTATGAGCGAAGGAATTTCAGATTATTGACGTCTATTCTCAAATTCTTTTATCCAACATATTTGAAAGTGCTAATTTAATGCATTTAGTGCAAGAGTACCTATTGAAAATTTAACAAATTTGATTTCTACTAGTTGGTTGGTGAGCCAAACACGAAAATATGATAAATAGTATGTTGTTCTGGTCACTGTTTGTAGGCCTTTTCAAGTAGTGGTGGTAGATCTCTTCTATTTAAATTTTTAAATATGAGCACAAGAGTTTCGTTCATAACATAAGTTCAAGAGTTTTATTTTTAACATGAATACAAGAATTGCGTTCCTAACATAAACACGATAGTGTCATTCCTATTAGAAACAATAGAGTTTCATTTCTAATATAAACCCGAGAGTTTCATTCATAATTTAAACACGAGAGTTTCATTCCTAATCTAAACTTGAGAGTTTCGTTCCTAACACGAGCACAACAATTTCGTTCCTAAGATAAGCATGAGAGTTGTTTTCCTAATATAAGCACGAGAGTTGCGTTATTGACATAAACACGAGAGTTTCGTTCTTAAAATAAGCACGAGAGTTTCGTTCTTAAAATAAGCACGAGAGTTTTGTTCATAACATAAGCACGAGAGTTTCGTTCCTAAAATAAGCACGAGAGTTTTGTTCCTAACATAAGCACGAGAGTTGCTTTCCTAACATAAGCACAAGAGTTGCGTTACTGACATAAACACGAGAGTTTTGTTTCTAACATAAGCACGAGAGTTTTGTTCCTAACATAAACACGAGATTTTCATTTTTAACATGAGCACGATAGTCGTTCCTTACATGAACACTAGAGTTATGTTCCTAACATAAGCACGTGAATTTCATTCCTGATATAAACACGAGAGTTTCCTTCCTAACATAAGCACGAGAGTTTCCTTCCTAACATAACACATGTAACTTAGATACACGATGTTATATTAAATATTGTGGAGCAAGTAGGGGGACTTAGTTAACCTACGCAATGAAGCTAATTTAACTTGTCCAATTAATGTAGAGAGCTCACATTCATAGTGGTTGCTAGCTAGTAGCAATCATCACAAAAATAGTAACAAATTATGTGCAATAATATGCACTAATCGAATCAATATAATTAAGTAGAAAAATGACTCCAATCATTCCACATGCTAACTTGCCACCTTTGTTGTTGTTCTGTTTTGTTTTACTTCCTGTCAAATGCCTATGTCTTGGTTAAACCTCAAAACAAAGTATAAATCCAAAGCTACGTTCGACCGAATAAAAAATATACAACAATATGCTTAGTTAAGTGACTAGAAGTAGGCAAAGTGACGAAAAGGAATGAGGATCCTCTCCGAATCATTTTTGTGATGATTTAGGGGATCTTCCAATCATGTCTGTTCATCGTAAATCGTACGATCAGTTTTCGTCAGTTACTGTTTATATTTAATTTTAAATAAAAAAATTTACAATAATTTTTTATCGCACGATGTACGATAAACATATGTGTCCTCAAGATTCTCACATCCACAAAAAATAAGAATAAGAATGTCGACGGTGGGAATGCACGAGAACATAAGCAGTAAAAGACACCCACAAATCTCTGCGGACTCCCCTCAGTTCCAACAACCCACCCACTATACAAGGACAACCTTCTCCGCTCTCACTAGCACTTTGTATTACTATTATGTGTGAACTTGACATGCCATGAACGTAGAGCTTTGAATTAATTATAAACAAATATAATCTTAAGGAAAACTAATGAAAATAGCTTGAAAACTTTAAGTTTTAACGATAAGGACAAAATAAAGGGTAAAGTGAATAGTACCAGGTTTGATTTTTTTGTGTAAAAATGTGGTTTTTCGTTAAAGTGAACAGTATCGTGGGATTTTCGTTAAAACTCCCATGGGCTTTTCGTTAAAACTCCCTATAATCTAATTAAACAAATAACATTACATAATTGTGTGACGGTCATACAAAAATTAGGGATCATCGTTAATTATGGTACAAATAATGAATTTGAATACAATACATATATGTATTTAATATAATCATTATCTCGGCGATTAGACGGTAATTGCATTTTTTGATTTCATTTTCAATTTACATCCCTAAATCAACCATCAAAGTTGAGTGTCTCCAAAGAGACATGTAGTGATTGCATTAAAGACATATGAACTGTTATTAGCATTCCAAAAATCTCATTTTACACTCCAAATTTTTTATATTAGGAAAAAAAATACATTTGTGAAGAGTGTAGATTGAATTTTTTTTCTTTCCAAATATAGAAAGTTTGGAATGTAGAATGTGATTTTTGAAGTGCCAATAACAATTCCCATATTAAATACATATAAGTGTTGTAACCGGTTCCACAATAACATCACTCAAGTGAAAATAGTTTTTGCACTCTTTTTTCTTCCTCCTGGTTTTTCTAATCACTCAATTAATTAAATTGCAAAAAATATAACAGATTCAAGGAAAAAATAGTACAAAAAGAAAAACGAAAGTGCAAAAATCACTGCGGATAGTACGTGAGTTTGCAAAGGAGGACAAATGTCTCCAACCAATGACCCAGTCGTCCTGTTGTTTGCACAATCAGCTTTCCCCAACCTTCCCTCTCTCAATTTTCACAATTTCAAATTATAAAATTGTTTGTAAATTTTTGAATTGCCTCAAATAGACCCTGAAACCTTAATAAAGGCAGCTTGTCTTCCACCACATCGTCCTCAACTCCCAAATCCCATTCCCTTCCCCTTTCTCTCTCTCTCTCTCTAGTTTCTCTCTCTACCCTTGTGTTTTTGGGGGTCCCTCCCAGCCTGCAGACCCCAGCAAACTCAACTGGCCTCTCATTATTAAATCTTCCTCTACCAGCAACACTCTCTCACTCTCATCTCAATCCATCTCCTCTCTCTCTCTTCCCGTCACTTTCTCTCTCTAGCCTCATCCATTTATACGCTCCAGTCCGAATGACTCAGTCCCAGGACGATCCCGGGTTCTATCTTCCCTCCCACTTCCTCCCGGACGACGTCGTGCTCCACAACAACATGGACGACAGCAACAGCTTCCGCGGAAACTGTCTCGAACCCCGCGCCAGATTCCGCACCGAGTTCCCGTACGAGTCCGACTCGTCCGACTCCAACTGGGCTCTGAGTTCCCCCGGCGAGTCCGTGGTGGGCTCGTCCGAGACCGAGGGCGGCAGCAGCAGCGACGAGGAGGACTTCCTCGCCGGGCTGACTCGCCGCCTTGGCCAGTCCTCGCTTCAGCCGGCTCACCGGACCCAGAAGCTATCCGTTCCCGACGCCTTCCCCAAAGAGAAACCCGAGGTAAAGATTTCAGCTTGAAACATCAGATTTATTTTCTGTTATACTGTTACTCTTCCTGTTTAAGATTTGGGGATTTTGAAACGCTGACCGAGGTTTACTGTATTGACTCAGTGGGTCATGTCCGGGTCTCCCCAGTCGATTCTGAGCCGGTCGAGCAACGGAAGCCCGACGGGCCCGTCTTCCCAGGTGCCGTCGCCACCGACGACGCCGTTTGGAGCTCAGGACGACACCTGGGAGCTGATATACGCGGCAGCCGGGCAGGTTGCGCGGTTGAAGATGACTAACGGCTTTGGTGGAGCAACTGAGTTCAGCGGCAACCACGGCCGCCGCGGACTTATGGGGCCACCTCGGATCCCCAGTCCTCCCCAACACTCTGCTCCCGGTCTCTGCTCCAACCAGAGCTTCCCTCAGGTAGAAGTCGTAAAACCCATTTCATGTCGGGCAAAACAGAGCTTTTTGATGTGCTTGTGTTGTGATCTGACAAGGGTGTTTTCGGTATTTTGCAGTTTCACCATGTGAGGCAGGAGAACCAAGTAAATCATCTTCCCTGGTCAGCTCAGCTGCAGCAGCACCAGCAGATCCAAACCAGAGGAAGAAACACTGCAGGTTACGATAGATGCGGGCATGGTGTTAATTTGCCCCAGTCAGCATGGCCGCCGCTGCAAGTCCAACACCACCACCAGCACCACCATCAAAATCAACAGCCACAGCACCACAATAACGCCGCCGTGCGTCCCGGTTTGCCTAACGGTTCCAACATCAAGAGGGAATGTGCTGGCACCGGCGTTTTCTTGCCTCGCAGATATACCAACCCTGCCCCTCCTGAACCGCGCAAGAAAGCAGGTACTAATTTGTAATTTTGGATTTCGACCATTTTGGTCTTTTTTTTCTTATATATATATATATTTTAACATATTATGTTTGATTTTGCTATCAAATAGGCTGTCCAACTGTTCTACTGCCGGCCAAGGTTGTTCACGCTCTGAACCTGAGCTTCGAGGACATGAACCGCCACGCTCCGCCGCGTTTCAACGCCGGTTTGGCGCCAGACCACGGTAATTAAGTTCACAGTTCAATCGTTCTACTTCCGGAAACTTTGTGTTTCAGATCCATGACTCTCTGTTTATGTTGGTTCCTTAAAATAACAATTTCTGCGATTGGATTCTGCAGAGGCACTGGCGGCACGAAGAAACGCATTGCTGACTCAGCAAAGACTTGGATTAAGGGCAGCGGCGGAGGGGCCAGTAAATCATGAACTGCGCCTCCCCCAGGAGTGGACCTACTGATTTAGTTTCAACTCCAAAGGGGCAAAAAAGGAAGAAAAAAAAGAAGATTATATAGAAATTAGGGTTTTATGAAGGTGGTATTTTGGGGTTTTTAATTATTTAATTAAGGAGATTCAAGAATGTGAGATTAGATTAGGAGCAATAAGAAAGATACCCAGGTTTTATTTGGAAGGATGCTGCTGCAGCTTCTTTGGGGAGCTAGCTTTTAGGTCCAGGAAGATGATAAATTACCAAGAAAGATGTGTTCTTTTGTGTTGTAATAATTTTGGGTTTAATTAATTTAATTTGTTCCAAATCCAAAGTTTGATTAGGGGAGAATTAAATGTTTAATTCTGGATTAGGGTAATTTAATTTCTGGTTTGCAAGTGAAATTTCACTACCCCTTTCCCTTGGGATGTAAGATTCTACTAATAAGTAATAAAAAATTTGTAGCTTTCCTGTCAAGTTCTGTTTATTCTTCTGGATTCTGTAATGATTTGTTTAATTGTGATTAAGGGATTTGTTGGGTGTTGTATTAGGTTAATTAAGTTAGTCAAAGCTAAAGGACTTGGTTCTTAACCACTTCGAATATTTTTCACCAAGTCCTCATTAACTAATTCAGATTTTTGATATTTAATCAAAACGGTTAAAGTTATTATAACTTTTAAAATTTACTTTTATTTAATAGTCGTTAAATTAAATTTCAAACATTCAAATTAGTTAACGATGAAGAAATCATTCCCTTAACCACTTCACAGATTGCAGTTGTTTTCTGAAAAGCAACACTGAGCTGAACATGGTTGGGGCCCTCGTAGAGCTGTATTATATGGTTGGTTACAGTTGGTAGCACATTACAATACTAATTCTTTAGAACTCTATTTTCGGTCAAAAATACTGCAAGACGGAAAGTGATTTTCGCATGTTCATTCTCTTTCTCGCATTAAGAATTGAAATGAATTAAGAGTTTGTTTGAAATATCCATGAGCATGTATAAAGAGAAAAACAAACGATGAAAAAAAGTGTTCGGAAAATATCTACCATATTTTAACTCCTCGTTTCGATGATGCAAACTCATCGATCTAACGGTTATAGCAACCGACTATTATTCAATTTAATGGCAAAATGTAAATATAAAATAGATCAAGTGTTTTTCACTAACGTTATCAGTTGTCGAGCGACTAAATCCGCTAACTAGGCATTGGAGCCAAAGGTTGCACACTTCGGCATTGTCAAAATTTTCAAATAATGGAGTCATAATTTTGAAAAACCATAAATTCATGGACCATTTCGTCGAGCACCTAAGGCCATCTCCAACCGATGGCTGACCAGACCTCCAAGATTCTCCAAGATATTAATATTTTAATAAACAGTACATGGCCATATTTGCCTCCGTCTCCAACCGAGGGCCAGAGGGCTCGTTTTAGCCCTGTCACAAAAAATCGTCTCCAACCGAGGGCCAAAGGGCCATAGGGCTAAACATAATTTATTATTTTAAAGCTACAATTTAAATTCAAATCCAAAGCGCCATAGGGCCAAACATAAGGTTTAAATTGAAGTTATAGAAAAAAAAAAGGTTTAAATTCATAAAAAAGTAATAAAAAAAAAAAAAAAAAAAACTGAAGCAACGGCTAGTGAGTCAACTAGCCGTTAGAATTCAAAAATTCAAACTATTGCTTGTCGGTAACCGACAGCAATACTAATTAATTAAAAAAAAAAATTCAAAATGCCTTAATGCTGTCGGTTTTAACCGACAGCAATGAAAAAGCTTAAAAAAAAAAAACAGCCAGCCAGCCGGCCCTCCAACCCTCCAGCCCTCCAGCCCTCTCCGATTCCGTGGGGCCCTCCCAGATTCCAGAGCCCTCTGGCCTAGCCCTCGGTTGGAGACGGTTTTAGGGCCATTTTCGGCCCTCTGGCTGGACCCTTCGGTTGGAGATGGCCTAACGTTCACTTGTCGATTCATGCCGACAAAAGCTTACACCAACGTATGTCGACAACTAGTATGATCAGTAGAGCCTTATTAAAGACAGTTGGAGGAAACTGCCAAGTAAAGTTGAAGACTATCAAGCTTGTTAACTGAAGCATTCCATCAAGCACTTGGTTCGCATAATAAAAGCCAGTAGCACACATGAAGAGACAAACAGAAGATAGAGATATTAAAATAAAACAGAATTAGAAGGAAGAAGTTATGAGTTAATTCGCCATATCTATTTATAGGGATCAAAATATAAATACACAATCAATTATACATGAGAATTTTAGAGTTGTTAAGATCATGAACAACCGTTGATTCTATATTAACTCCGCCACTGTTGCACGCACGAGTGAAGACCTGCTGCGTGCCGGCCATTGGGAAGACATGATGGATGATATGTGGCTACCATTCCGCCATAAATATCTTTGGAATTTAAGTCACTATATAGCAAGTCAAATATATTCACGGAGCTGTGTATTTTGCTTCAGCGTGAAGGTTTGAATTTTTTGCCGTACGTTGCCACCCTCATATTTTGATTTCCTTGGACCCACACGATTTCTCTGCGTCTCTCTCACTTTCCTCCTCCATCCTCTACCATTTTCGACTCTATGTTTGTTGGTAAATTTAACACAAACCATGCCTTCATAAAGAAGAAAAGCTAACATGTATTTGGGAAGTTCAGCGGCATTTCAAGCCTATCACGTATTATTTTATGTTTTAATTAGTTTATATAATTGTCATACGATTTGTTCATAAATCATCTTGGTGCACGTGTTGCATGTAAGGATGGGCAAATACCCATTGGTTATGGGTATAACCGTTTACCAGCGAAATTTAAATGGGACGGTTATAGGTATTAACCGTGGTTATAAACGGGTAACCGTTTATCCATTTATTTTATATATGTAAAATTAACACAAACCATATTCTTTTATCGGACAAAACTTAGATCAATGCTATTGACTATAGTGCATGATTTCATGATCCATTATATATATTATGTTAATACTTTACATTCCGAGTTAAATAACCAAAGAATACTGTCTTTTAATAGTTTTCGTAACCCAAGAATACCTAGCTAATTTTATATTACCTTCATTGTTAACAGTTAAAAATATCGTCAGTAAACTATTATTTCAATTATTGGAATGGTATAAGGACTTAAAAAATTAAAATGTGGAAATGTATGATGAATGTACCTATAACGGTGTTTAATTGTTAGAAAAAGAAAATTATGACAAATTTTTCTTTTTTAATTTTCAAGTTGTTAAAAAAACAAATTGATGGGTGAAAAATAAGTAAATGGTAAAAAAAAAAAGTATAAACGGGTTAAAAAATGATAAATAGGTAAACGAGTATTAAATGGTTACGGTTAAATGAGTACGCGGTTATGGGTATGGTTAACCGTTTATAAACAGTTATGGGTATGTGTATAACCATTTAGGCAATTACCCAACGGGTAAACGGTTATGTGGGTATGAGAATAAACGGTTATAGATAAATAACCGCGGTTACCCGCCCGTCATAACCATTGCCCATCAAATTTTTATTTTTATTTTTTTGAATGAAGATTTAAATGGAGTAGATATTATTTCCTTGTCATATTTATGTTTTCGGACTTAAATTAGTTCCATACATTATGTCATATTCAACTAATAATAAAACCTGATCAATGATTAAAATTTTTGGTCTAACAACATTTTGCAGTACTATGAATTATGGAACATTATGGTTATATGTTTTCTTTAGTAAAAGGTGAAAGGTAAAGCCTGCCTCCAGGAAGTTCAAATTTAGACCCACTAGCTTCATATCATAAAGTGAATTAGCAGCTTGACCAGTTCATAAAATTTCACCCTTGTGTGTGCACAGTTTGAGCTGAAATGTCTTTGTGAATCTTTCGGTCTTCGGAAAGATAGACTGTCGTGGCAAAGCCACCAATTGGTCCTTTTTTTGTTAAAAAAAATAAAATTATAAACAAACTATTGTCATGCCCATACCTTGTATGACAAGATCCAATGCTCCCTTTTTCCTTTTTAACCTGATTTTGTTGATTAAAACAGTGAAGGGGATTGGCTGTTTTTACTTTACCTTGACCTAACCTATCATTAAACAAAAATAAAAATATATAATTAACTTAAGTAACCAACTCTTTTACATGTCATATGGACAAAACGATTGTCGTTAATGTAAGCAAATCAAAGGAGTCGCCAAGCTGGCTCAACTACTCACAAAATCTCTATTTTTTTTTTCCTTTTTTAGCCCCCTCTTACTTGGTTGAATAGTTTTGTCAGCTCGAGTTTTCGACAACAACATTTCCCAAAATACTTGATCTTTGAGACATATCTATCCCAACTCCATGCCTTCCCAGTCGGGGTATAGAATCTATTGATGAATGTGTAAAAGAAGGCAATATATCGAAGTTTTTTTTTTTTTTTTTTTTTTTTTTTTTGTCACAACAAAGGAGCGATTGAATTAAAAAAAAAATGAAGAACTTCTAACCATCTAGTTATCCTAGAATAAACATAAATCAATTAGATGGAAAAAAAGAGGCTAGAGAGTTATTTGATGAGTCAGCTATTCCCTTATATTATGATTTCATCTAATTTTATGAGCGTCTCACTGAGTGTGAAAGTTGCTCTAGTCAGACAGCTTTATCAAATATTTTATATGGAGTAAGACGGTTTGTATTTGCATACCCAACCTTTGTGTTTCTACATAACCAAAAGAAATTATGAAACTAAAAAGAACTTTTAGAGTGTAACTGTAACACCGACTTACTTCGGCATATATTATAATGAGTTATATAGTATCAATTATCAAATAAATGACTTAGGTTATCATAAGTAGTGGGGAGGTCATAAATCAGAGAGTACAATTGGACCTTGGTGTGCTTTAATTTAGTAGATTCTTTTGATGAGAAAGCCTTGATTTGCTCTCTAAGAAAAAATAAAAATAAAAATAAAAAGAAATTAATTTCCTGACTTTGTCCAGCAACCAACCAAGCCTATCAAGCATCATGCGATTAGAAGGGGCTGTCATGTCAGCACATGGTCTGGCACATATCCAGCCGTCAATCACGTTGTGATGGGTCCAACTTTGGGCCCGATCAGCGCCCTGGATTTGTTTATTATACTTTAATTTCCGTTGATGACAGTTATGATTAAATCCAATGACATTCATTCGGTTGCTTCAAACACACACATACCTTGCTTTATCACAATCATTAGAATTTTATAATACATACGTTTCTCTAATTCAATAATCTTTAGTCGAGAAATTTTTTAGTGCGACAGTCTCACCGTCACGACATAGACACTAAATTATCAAACAATGGCACGATAAGTGGCGTGCTACTTGCTAATCATGTTTGTTGATATTTGCTTTATCTTGAATAATGAACGGTTGGCATGAATATCCAAGGATTATTTTATTAGGGGGGTAATTTGGGTCCATAAAGATCAAAACAAGGATACTTTTGGGTTTTATTGTATAGGCCCAATGGGCTTGGACTTTGGGTTTGTTTTGTTGATCATAGGGCTTTCGGGGGAAAAAAAAAAAAACTAGTGAGGGTCTGTTTTTTTTTTTTTTTTTTTTTTTTTTTTTTTTTTTTTTGGGGAAACTAGTGAGCGTCTGTTTGGACTTGAAAAAACATTCCACTCATAAGCACTTTATGCTATAAGCATTCTACGTGATCAAACAATTATAAAATTTGGATGATCAATTTTACGTGGATGATTCAATGCGAACCTAAAATGTGTAAACAAGTTCTGATCGTTGAAATGCATTATAAACAAAGGACCCAAAATGCATTTAACAGAAACAAAGCCGGAATTCCAAAGACAAAGGCGAATGTGTAAACCTTAGACATAAACAATCACATTTCTACAAAAGAAATAATCACAATGAGGGTCAAATGGCCAAGGAGGCAACATACATAAAATCAAAGTCATAAGGGAAAAACAGATGGTTCAAATTCTGCAGAATTAAACACATAACGGACTTCCATCGAACCACATCTCGTAATTGACAGCTTATTTATTTATCTATAAGATCAGTATGATACGCATCACTTCCATTTCTTGAACTTGCCTCCACCGTGCTTGCCGAACTTGCCTTTCTTATGCTTCCCGAATTTCCCCTGCTTGAACTTGCCATGCTTCCCGCCATGTGATGCAAAGCCGTGACCAACATTGTGAGCACCATAACCGCCAGGGAGCATACCGTGAGAACCATGAGAACCATAAGAACCGTGAGAACCTTGGCCATGGTGACCACCTTGAGTGAGTTGGTGAACACCGGCAGCAGCTGCAGCAGCGGCTGCACCACCAGCCAGCAACGTCCCTATGCCATGGTGTCCTGAAGAGATAAAATAGCACAAGCACTCAGAATCAAACTTACACATGAAGACATGTAGAGAAATAAACTACAAAACTTAGAGAGTTCAGAGAACAGCTCCACAAGCTAAGAAAAATTTAAATCCAAGTACAATTACAACCCTAATCAGCTGATAATCACAAGGCCTAAGTAATCATAAGAGGAGACTAGACATATGACTGTTAGCACTTCATATGACCAGATGGACATTTATGCACTAAGATCATTCCGACATTAAAGTTCTAAGTAACCTAAGACTCAATTGTTAGAAATGCACTATAAAAACGCTGCGAATGACTAGTTAAGCAATGCAAAGCTACCAATGAACTAGTTAAGCAATGCAAAGCTACCAATGCAATTCAAAGACACTAAACGAATCACTTTCAAATGACACATTCAAATTGTCATTTCAAAGTCTCTCCAATGTATTGCATATTTTTGTAGCGCATTCAACAAATTTAGCCCGAGTTCCATCGAAATTTAAAGTCCGTCGTCCAATCACACCATACAACAACAACAACAAAGTCTTTTCCTACTAAATGGGGTCGGCTGTATGAATCCTAGAATGCCATTGCGCTCGGTTGTGTGCAATCACACCATGAAGAAGAAAAATTCTTTGATAACAAAAAAAAGTGTGTTTCTACTCGTGCCTCCCGGGTTAGGGTAATTTGAAACTTGATTTTCTTTTGCAGATCATAACATATTAAATTACAAATTAATAAAACATGCATACTAGGGTAACAAAATCATGTACTATACGTCTCGCAATATATAAAGCACATCAGACCCAAAACTGTGGTCATTAAATTCCACCAATATTTCACCGATTAATCCATCAATTCACATAAAAATTCATACGAGATCGGGAAAAAAAATTAGAATTACCAGATGAGCCCTGATGGCCAGGCTGAGGATACCCAGACGGTGGGTACCCCTGTTGAGGCGGGTATCCTTGGGGAGGATATCCCTGCTGCGGCGGGTACCCTTGCGGTGGATATCCACCCTGCTGGGGCGGGTAACCTTGTGGAGGGTAGCCACCCTGCTGGGGAGGGTAGCCGCCGTGCTGGGGCGGGTAGCCGCCCTGTTGGGGAGGGTAGCCGCCGTGCTGGGGAGGGTAAGAACCTCCTCCGAGTCCGTGTGCAAGTTGACTAAAAAGCCCCTTGTCTGCTGCTTCGTCTTCGTGCTGCTTGTCTTTCCCGCCGCCCATTTTTTTGTTCAGTAGAAAACCAAATGAAGAGGAAGAAATAAAGATCTGAGATGGTGGAGAGATGGAGTAGCTTCCCCTCCAATTTTATATGGTTATCGTTTTTGCTATATTCATGGGACGCGGTCTCTCCGCGCCTACCCAAACAGATCGTGATCGGACGCGGCAAATATCTTCTCCACGCGTCGGTTCCCTTTTACCTGGGCCATGCGGTCCATTATCCATACAAACCCATCATCTTTTTGTCTTTCTCTACATGCCCAATAGTTTTGCCAAATCACCCACTTACAAAAAACAACCATGAACTTGATTTCCGTTATTTTGTCGCAAATCACGTGATGTATTAATTTATGTATCGATATGTTAATTTTTAAATTTATTAATAAAATGTTTATTATAATTTGTTTAGAATAATAACTTCACGTGAATATTTCTGGTAGATCAATAAATTATTTACTTTCTTCCTTAAAGATTGAATAAAGAGAAAATCAGAAAAGAAAATTAAAAGAAGTGCAAAAAGAGAATAAAAGATTTTAAATACCGTTATCGAAAACACATATATCACTCCACTTTTTTCTTATATATTTACTCAGCAAACCTATAATTTGTCCGAAAAATGACTCTAATCCATAAGTGAGGAGAGTTGACAAATGACTTCAATCCACTTTTTCATGAACGTTTCTCGCTATTATTATCAGTTGTCAACAAATTACAATAAAAATTTATTTATATTATTTTTCTTGTGGATTTTTAAAGTACTACTGAATTGATGCTTGAATTTGGATTAACGTACTGATTTTCTTTTTATGTTGATACCAAATTCAACCCAAACAATTACAACACAACTCAATGAACTCATATATTTTAGAAATGATGAAACTCAGGCAGCTCGTTAGTAATGAATTACAGTAAAAAAATTCAGTGGCATGGAATTTATTCATAATTTCCTGTTTGATTCAAATTCTTAAAAACTCAGTAAATATACTTTTTTGTTGTGAAAATACGAGAGCTGGATGATCACTTCCACTTCTCGAACTTGCCACCTCCTGCCGTGGTGATAATGACCCCCCATGACCATGAGCCACATGCTGAGATCCGTAAGCAGCCGCCGGACCCCCAGCCACCATCGCCGGCCCTACGCCGTAGTGCCCTGAACGAATAGAGAAACACCACGTATAACTGAATAAATACTTATTACATATAAATCCTCTCCACTAATCAACTCAAATCTCCCCAAATGGTGGACAACCGTGGTAAAACCACCAACTGGTCTAATTTTTTAAAGAAAAGAATAATTAACTCAAATATGTTAGTCATGCTACGTTTATATATAATACTTATTTTTGTAAATACATAAAAATGAAAATATGACTTTAACCCTTAAAATTCAATTTTATTTACTTCATACCCCACATAATTTAATTTTCTAGCTAAAACTCAGTGATTAGGCTCCACCTAAGTAAATTTCTTAGATAAGTTTGACTTTACACAATGTGTAGATGCCTAGATTATCCCTAATTACTTATTTGTTATTTACATTAATTATGTGGATATTATGCAAATTAATGTCATGAAATATTTTTCAAACTATTGAAACTGAAAACGGGGAATTGATGATTCTAGGAAAAAAAAATGTATAAGGTGTTTTGATGCTATTTGGGCAGGGCATAAAATTTAAGCTAGTATTAAGAAGTCAATTTACCAAGCTACCCCATGCTACTCTTGGTTTTCCACATCTATTTATCTATTATGAAAAAAATTATGTGTTATTTTCTTTGATAATTATAGGTAAATTTAAAAAAAAATTACTAAGTATTTCATTTGATATTTTCCATGAAATATTGTAATAATTTTGTATGGAAAAGATATCTAAGTAAGAATTTCAAATATAAGTAAATTAGTTTATATTTTAGTTTATTTACGTAGAATATTGTAAAAACAATTTTCACACTTGCATATATAATAAGAAGTAGGTACGTAAATTAGTTTACCTACTTACATATATAATAAGGAGTAGGTAAATGAATTTATATATAAAACGAGTCCATTGAACAATACTAAATGATACAGTTATTATATATGGAAATGCATTAGATTGTTGAAAAAAAAAAAAAAACTAAAAAAACGTTGCCATTATTAGTTTGCTTTTTATTAATGATTTGATTGGAGCCAAAATTCAAGAGCAGGTGAGAAACAGTTTAGAGTGTCCCAATAAGTTCATTTTTCTTCTGGGGAGGATTTTATTTTTCAAATTGATGAAGTATCCAAACCAAATGTTTATCTGATTGTGTATGCCGCCTCTCCAAATAGCATGTGATGTTATCTTTCTGGATTAAACTTGATCGTAGTAAAATTGAATGAGCAAATTGATTCATGACATTATCTTTTTACAAAGCAGTAAGGATATTTGCATTCAAAATGTTGGAACCAAACTCACTGACATCCGCTGACGGAGGCGAGAACCAAGTCGGAATTGTCCATGATCACCAGCTGAGGGGAGAATGGGCTTTACTGGGGGTGTGGTTGAATTCGGAAAGGACTGCCCTACATATCTCTGAGAAGGAGAATCAAACAATGGGTATAGTTCTATGAAAGAATTGCATGAACCATTCTTGACGAATAACCTATGACTGGGTGTGAGGAGATGAGTTCTACATGAACGTGTCTATGCCTAGACGGCAACATGAGGCTTTTGTTAGGGATAAAGAGAACAAGTGTATTGTGTTTTTTTAGAGGGAAATTGTTTGGGCCCAAAATGACATTGGGCCGAGCTTGGACCATCCTCGGCCCAGGACCTGCGCGAAGGCGGTGAGTCGGCGCTATGGGCCACAGATTAGGAGGAATCCTATCTGAAGAGGGAAGGAGGAGCAGATAAGTATAAGAATGTGATAGAGGCCGAGACCTATTAGGAGAAGGAGTCCTGAGGAAGCCGAAGTAAAAGTGAATCGAGCTCGCAATTGGAGGCAGGTTCAGAGTCCTAGTTGGATTGGGATCGGCTGAGATAGAACTGGATTAGTATCGGCTGAGGTAGAGTTGGACTAGGAAAAGGAGGTCCAATCCGAGGACGGATTGGAGTATTCGCGGTACTATAAATAGAGGGGAGAGCATAACATTCAGTCTCTCCAATTCAACACACAAAACTGCCCTGCGCAAACCCTCTCAACCTTTGAGATTTTTATTTTCTTTTCCGCCAACACATCTTCAGTTTGGATAAACAGCACTGTGAAGGCAACCAGTGATATCTTCAGTTTGGATAAACAGCACTATCGCCGTAGAACCAGTCGATCGCGGAGCACCTTCAGTTTGGATAAACAGCACTGCGTCGAGGCCGATTGGTTATCTATCCAAGTCTCGGTCGAGAAGGACTTCCGAGTTCTCATCGACAGAGGTCATCTCACCAGCCTTCCCGGCGAAGTGAGGTGTTACGAGTTACCGAGCTTGGCACATCGAACGCCGAGTTGTTTTATGATTGGATACTCATAGGTTAGTTTCAGAGTTCGGCATCTCGACGGCCGAACCACTTTTACCGTCAAGACATATATCTGTTTTGAGTATCTGTGCCCCTATACTTTGGTGTCGATTCGACGTGCTTATACCTTTACAAATATAATCACTGTGACTGAATCCGACGCCGACGATTCGTGAACTTCACAAGACTAGCAGCCTTGTCTTCAGGCTCTAGAACCCAAAGGCCGAGGCGCGTTCCTTCCTCGGCTGTAGTCGCAAGATTCAGAAGTCAGCCGCGCACACAACGCAACATCAACATTTTACTCACCGTCCGAGTTGGCACGCCCCGCATTCAACCGAAGGACGTAGTTAGCTCATAGATTATTCGGCCTGCGCGCCACGTAGGCTTGGTAGTTTTTAGGGTCAACAGAAATATGTGAATGTAGGTGGATATCTATGGTAGTCTTGTAGAGTATAAAGTGATCGTCCCCCGATAAATACCCAGGCTAGTGTATTTATAAGGATCTTGAGTCCTTGTAGGAGAGTAATCTTCATCAAATTGGGAGACTATTTAGGAGGAAATCTAGGATAAGATACACAATCTTACTAGAATCTTGATTATGTTGTTGCCTAATCCCCTAAGATATCCTACTTTGACTTTAATTAGGGTTTCCTTACTTGAAAAACAAGTAATATCTTTAATGAGCTTAAGCCTAGTATGTCTGATTTCGCTTGATATTCTGACTTCGTTTGACTAATGCTAGTCCGATCTGACTAAGGCTAGTTTGACCTGACTAAGATGCCTATAAATGTAACCTGTTCCGATACACATTAGGCCTCTCAACTTATTTGCCTAAACATCACGCGCTATGGCCATTCTGGTCTTTCTTGCCACCTAAGGTGCCACATGTCTTGGATCCAGAAAATCATGGTCTACAAAAAGTAATTGATCTAAGAGTTACATGTCTTGGATCCAGAAAATCATGGTCCTACGAAAAGTAATTGATCTAAGAGTTACAACATTGAATGAGGCGATGCGCTGGGGGTTCCTGGATGTGATGCTCTCTTTCACCGTCGCTATTAAGGTTCAGCTACATTCTCAGTTTTGATGTCTTGCCCACCCCACTTCCGGACGCGATTTGTTGCTTGCTCCACCTGCAATTTGATTTCAATATGAATAAACAATGAAATGCGGAAACGAAAGTTGGAGAGATTCGCAATGAGCTATTGACTAATTACCTCTGTGTTCCAGTTGGTTTTGTAAAGTATAATTAGCAGAAGTATGGTTTGGAGAGCGGTTCCACATATCATGCCTCCCCAAAGGCCCTACAATATCAGTCAAAAAACTCATCAAATACTTGAAAATTATACTATTTACAGTCATGGTGGGAGTTGCCACGTTAAATTGGGCATCTTTGAAAGAAAAAATGTATATAAATTTACCATGACTCCCAAATTTGCAACATGGCAAAGAAGGTAACCAAGAGGAAGTCCAAAAATGTAGTAACAACCCAAGTTTATATAAGCTACCATTGCCTGCCATCCACCTCCAACCGCAACACCTTCACAAAAAAGAAAACATGGCTTCATACGATCACACAACACTTTTGAATATGCATAAAACATAGTGACTTTTCAAATTAATACCTGATATTACTGGTTGGACACTGTTAAGCAACATAGTTATACCAAGAAGGTATGCTAGTTTAGCGACCGCTTGTTGCAGCTCCTTGTCACTTGTATAAAGTACGGCGAAATCGTCTCTAGTTATTAAAATAAGAACCATGAAAAGAATCCCAAGTATAAGAGATTGAAATACTGTAACACAGACAGAGTATTTGGCTGCTCTAGGACGTCCTAACCCAAGCTCATTAGAAACACGAACACTGCGGAATAAAAAAAACAAATTATTATTATCACCAAAAATAATTTCAAAGAAGGATCACCAAAAAATGTTTCAAAGAAGCGTGTGGTAATATACAGAGAACTATTAGTCCAATGTTTCACCTGATTGCGGCGTTTATTCCAACGAAAAAGATTGCTTCCCATCCATTGATGTTCATGCTAAGGAAATCCAAAAGAGGAAAAAAAAAGAAAAAAAGGAGAGAATATTGTTAGAAATAATCACAAGCTAAATTATTGCGTACCATAAAAAGGCGAAAGACTCAATCAGTAAATACGTCACTATGTCATATGTTTTAGTTCTCCAACATAACATCGTGTTATTGAACTGGAATATAGTCACAGTAATGTACATGGTATAGAAAAGTCTTCTCCATAAAAAGGTTGAGTTTGAAGATCCAAATTACCAGATAGAAAGAGAGCCAACGGCTATAACTGCATTAGAAAGATGTCCTGTGAGAATGAGAATACTCATCATGTACCAAATTTCCAGGCAGAGCATCACAGCAGAGGCAAGGGAAAGTCTTACAAATGCCCAAATCTCCTTGAATGCCAGCCATGAAAATCCAGTCCAACCTTCCTTACACCAACCCATAATATACACAACTTGAGTAATTGCCATCCCCCATCTCGTGACGTTCAATGACACAGCTGCCCCCGTTGTGCCCCAATCGAACACATAGATGAAGAGCCCTAGCATTCCCATCTCTACGATCAAAGCCAAAACAGCAATCCATGCCAGCACCTTCACCTTCCTCTGAGACTGGAGGAACTTCTGAGTTGGGAAAATTACAGCAAGTGCGAACAGATGGGGGATTATTTTGAGTGAGAATTTTCCGGCTAGATTAGCTATGTCGTCTTCTTGGCCCAACCACTTTAGAATCGGCGTGGCAAAGATGTAGGTCGGCAAGATGAAGATGCTGGTTACAAATAGGATTATGCATGAGCGCTGCATGTAGATCCCAAGCATATGAACTTGTCCAGCACCAAATGCTTGTCCACACAGGGTCTCCAGAGCACTCCCCATCCCAAGCTGCAATTTATCGTAATCAGGACATTGATCGTCTCAAAACATAACATATATATATATATATATATATATATCATATTATCATATCCTAGTATAACATTTTAAATACTACCTGATTAGAGCACTCTCTATTCCAAGCAATACGTACAATATGTTTCAACAAAACCTACCTGATTAGTACAATAATTTTGATGGACAATTTGACAATATAGATACGAAGGAAGTTAAAGTTCTACTATAATAAAATCAATTGATGATATGAAAAGTGACGGTAGACGGTGCCATCATAGGCTCACAGAGGTCAGCTGACCACTATGGACTTCACATGTTTTTTTTTTTCATTAAGTTAGATTATATTTCATAATAATTGTATTAATAATGTACAATATGCTTATAATTTGACCCTTGTGCTCACGGAGGCAGATTCTCTGCCCTCCTTTTACCATACCATTCCCATCCTCTTCTGTATTGTGCGATCACGGTTAAGCCACGTCAACATTTTATATTGATTTTTTATAGAGATAATAAGATAAAAAATAATAGGAATATAAAATGTTGACGTGATTTAACCGTGACCGCACAAATAGAAGGGAATGTGAAATTTATGATTTTGGAAGAGGCAGAGCTCACTACCTAACCCCTGAACATTTAGTTGACCCGTAAAGTCACCAAAACCCTTTGTCAAGATGCCTATCCTTCCCCACCACCGATGCTTGTTGTCGCTTGATCTCAGTTAAACAAATAGGGAAGAGATCCTCTCCGGATCTTTCCCACCAAGGCCTAGGGATCAAGTAATCCGAACATTTGAAATTTGATCCAACGGTAAAAAATTATCATATCTTTTAAGGGATCAAAACAAATAAACCGTTGGATTAAATTTCAAAGGTCCGGATCACTTGATTCCTAGGCTTTGATGGGAGAGATTTGGAGAGGATCTCTTCCCAAACAAATATTCTTGAAAAAATAAATTAAATTAAGCAGAGAGAGAGCAATGCTACTGCCTTATACAGTGGCAAATATTATAGCTAAACAAATCAATAAATTAGAATTAGATGTTTCATTTTAGATTTTTCTAAATTAAACATCTGTTACTTTTCAACTTTTGATTAAAGTGCTTTTACTTTTAATTAAACTTTATATTCTAGGTATATTCTTAGTTTAAGTATTTTATAAATTCTTTTAAATCCATTTCTATTTAAAAAAAATGCACTCAATAATATTCATTAATTTATTGCTATTTTTATGGAATCTCATCTATTCCTCAATTTAAGGATTCAATTATATCTACTGGGGTTCAAGATTAATTGGATGAAATATAGTTTTTTCAATTTCCAACTCAACATTTTATATAGATTATAAAAAAACAAGAGTTTGTTTATAATTAAAATTGAGTTGTAGACTAGACTGCCTAAATGCAACTGAAAATAAATTTGAATTTTTTAACAACTACTTATACTAGAAACGTGAACTAAGAGTTTTCACATTTTTATTTTTATTTAAAATGAGTCCTTATTCCAATAATTAATTATTAAGAGTTGACAAAATATTTTTTAGTGCAATGTTTTAATGTGAAAAGTTATTTTTTTTTTTTGTTACACAACTTACACATAACGTACCATAAGTTTTGTACGTACCAAAATAAGGATAATACAACGTCCTAATAACTTGGTACGTACTAAATAAAGAATTGCATAACGTACCAAAAACAATATTTTATAACGTACCAAAATACTAATATGTACCCAGATCAAATTTATATAACGTACCAAATGATTGGTACGTTATATTTAATATATGCGCGTGCCCAATGAGTGAGAGAAGTCAAGGAAAAGAATGTTGAGAAAGGAAAAAAATGTAAAGGAAGGAAAAGAATGTTAAGTACCATGACTCCAAAAGAGAATATGGAGATGACGGTGAGCGAAATGGAGATGGCAGAGAGCTCAATAGTTCCAAGATGACCAGCAAAAACCACAACGACTGCAGTATTACCGTACATACACACCATAGTGATCACAGCCGAACCAGCTATTTGCCACAACTTCACTGTCTCTATCCAAAACATACGCCGGAATGCATCACAGCTCCTCACCGGTGCATAGTCTTCATTGGCGCCTTCATAAAGAAGTGGCTTATTGCTCAACTCAACGTCACCGTCACCGTCACCGGCTGTGTGGAGCAGCGGCTTCTTCATTAAGTTAAGAGTACGATATAATTAAATATGAGAGTTGGGGACCTTAATTTATAAACATGCTTTATTTTGCGGATGACCTTAGTATATGTTATCGAAAAGAAATGCCCTTGACATTTTATAGACTTCTGTGTGCAGCAGGGGCTTCTCCATTAAGTTAGGTAGTGTAAAATTTTGTTTGAAAAGTAGTTAGGAACCAATGTTCTTAAATCTATAAATTGTTGTTGGGTGGAGCTTCTCCAATAAGTTGGGTTTGAAAGTTTGGTACCTGCTTATAAACTTCTTTTCGAAATGCATTTAAAATAACTGAAATTGCTTTAAGTGAAAATATTTTTGAATATAACCGGTGCTTACTCTAAAAGGCACTTGAAATGCTTTTGGAACCCAAGATCAATTTCATCAAAAACGCTCACAGTCATTTAAAAAACACTTCAAAACAAGTCCTAAATGTGATTTATGGTATCCCATATGGTTTTCTTTACTGGTCTCAGGGTGTTCAAAGTCACACACATGAATATGCACGAATCATGATCAAATTATTAAATTATTAAATTATTAAATGCGGCAGGAGAAGAACTAAATTTAATTTGGGATAGAGAGATAACTATTTAGAACAAATTTTGTAAACCATTTGACGTCGTTATTGATAATTGAATTACTACTTAAGTATTGATTAACGTGCTTATTTCTTATTGGTGACACTTTACATAGTTTACAAATTTAGTATAAAAAATTGGTCTACTTAGCATTACTCATTAGAGAAATTTTTTTAGTGTGCTCAAAGCACTAGCTGTAATACCATATGTTATTATAAAATTGGAGAAAAGTTTCTTTTTTTTCTCAAATGTCCCTCCAATTATATTATGACATGTGGTATCCCACCATGTGTTCCAGGCACACTAAGAAATCTCTCTACTAAATAATTTATAAGAAATGTTAAAAAGACTATCTTAAAAGTGAGACTCTTCATGGAAATAAGTTAGAAAAAGAAAAAAGGTCAATATTATAGGATCAAAGAGGTAAGTTAGAACGGAATGATCTTCAGGTGGGTGGTATAACGGTAGAGAGGGATAACCTTTTTTTTTTTTTTTTTTGGGACATACGATATTATCTACACTAAAAAGAAAGGGGTGTGTTTGGCCTCACATACTTATGAGTAGAATGAAATAAGAAGCATAAGTGCATCTATCTACGGTGTGGGCAAGGAAATAGGCAAAATTGTACTGTACTAGCTTATGTGGCATGTTATCTACTCATTTATCTTACGGAAAAAAATTGTTACTTCAACGGAGTGAGCAAACTAAGTAGATAATATTGTGTTATATTATTTTCTTTCACATATTTGTTTGTTACTCCCCAAAAAGATAAATATATTTAAGCCCATTTGGGGACCACGTAGAATAGTTTACGACAAAAGAGATTGTGGGGCCCGCTTTAATTATATTTATCTACCTATATGACAATTTTTTTAATTTTTTATAATCAATCTGTCACAGATTAATGTGTCATACTTGTAGGTATGTTATGTTTTTTCTACCTTTTAATTAGGTTTCATATCTCAAGTATAGGTATAATATACATTCATATATTTGTTACTTGAGTTAGGATAGAATGTTTTGCAGATAAATTTATGTTAATATATTAGTTTTTTTGTTATAAGATATTAATTATATTTTTTGGAGTTGTAAAATGCATAATATTAGAAGATTTTAATTGGTTTTTAATATTTTTAAAAATATAAAATGAGTATAAAAAAATAAAAACATATAATTAGATAACTGTACCTACTTCTAAAAACACTCTACCGTATTGAACCTGGATCTAAAAGCCCTGTCTCTGGGCATTAGACCTTAGCCAGTTTTCCGAATAGCGCCAAACGCTTTTTTGAATCTTGTTATAAAGTCATACAGTCGTGAAACACGTGTCCTTTTTTGGTTTTTTTAGCTAAACGTGAAACATGGAGACAAATTCAATTTCCACTTACCCAATGTATCTTTACATATTTGAAATCATACAGCTCACAAGTCACACTGAGCTAAGCAAACGCTAACATTCTCGATTCAATAATGGAGCAAAGCAAAGGCAGGAGAGTGATCCTCTTCCTGTTGAATATTTCACTGCTGCATTGTGCAGCTTGTGTGTGGTGCTGCAGCAAGCAGCAAGCAGCAAGCAGCAAGCAGCAAGTTACAGTCTGCAACCTTTACAAAAGGTTGAGTTTCATTCAACCTTTTGTATATCTTGTTGAATGGTTACAATTTTTAGTTAAAAGACATGATGTTTACTTAAATTGTATGAGTAGAATTAAAAGATGTAATTAGTCAAATTTATTTTCTGAAAATTCTAAATAGAGGATATATCTTTTGGATCAACACTATTAAGAGGGGTTGTATATCTTCAACTAAAATGAAATGATTCGATGAACGAGTGCTTTAATGCCTATAAATACCTATTGTGGCATAATGCTTCACTCACAATTTCAGAAATTTGTTTCTACATTCCTTGCTCTCTTATTTCTCAATTACATTCATACAATTTCTTTCTAGTTATTTCTAAGGGAATATAATCCGGTTTTGCTAATCGAATATTCCATACTTTGTTGTATCCTGGAAGTGATTTGCCAAGAACTTTTAGCAAACTCATTCGAGTGGGGGAAAATAACACTTTAAGGAAACGATTCAAGTCGTACCTCTAAGTCATCATTCAGATTATTCTCTATATTTCTACATTTACTCTAACAATCTTAAAGTGTTATTTTCGTCATGGAGAACAAATTTGATAACATGACTTTGAAGATTATCAATCAAGATGTCTACATGCTAGACAAATTTGATGGATCAAATTTCACCCGATGGAAGGACAAGATGCGTTTCATGCTTACTGTTCTAAATGTCATATATGTGTTGGACCCGAAAGTGGAGCCTATTCGTGAACCAAGTGACAAAGACTCGGACAAAATAGTTGACGATCGAAAGAAGCGTTAAAAAGATGAATTGGTATGTCGAGGACACATCTTGGGCACATTATTTGATCGCTTATATGACCCGTACAGACACATTCAATCTCCAAAGAAAATTTGGGAAGCACTTGAACACAAGTACACAACGGAGAAAAGAGGTACCGATAAATTTTTAATGTTCAAATATTATGAATTCACTATGTTTGATAACAAACCCATCCTAGACCAAGTTCATGAATTATTGGTCTTGGTCTCAAAGCTTCGTGAACTTAAAATAGTTATTCCAGATCCTATGATAGTTGGGGCTATTATGGCAAAATACCCCAAACATGGAATAACTACATAATTAAACTTCTACACATAGCGGAAGATATTAGTTTGGAGGATTTGCAAAAGGGTATTCAAATTGAAGAGGAAATTCGAAATCGTGATAAGAATTTTGCAAATCAAGATTCCTCTAAAGTTCACATTGTCAAAGAAAACAAATATAAAAAGAACTTCAAAGACAAACAGAAGTTTAAGAAGACCAATTCCAACAACAATCAAAATAATGCAAATGGTGTCTGCTACCATTGTGGGAAGAAAGGCCATTACATTCTTGATTGTAGACACAAAAAAGCAAGTGAGGAATATGCCAATAAGACCAATAGCGCAAATATGGTGGAAAACTCTGGAATTGATAACATAGTTGCAATGGTATCAGTGATGCATATTGGCATGATTACTGAACTGAATATGGTAGCGGCAATAAAATCCTCCGATTGGTGGCTCGACTCAGGGGCTACTATACATAGTGCAATGACAAGGCACAATACAAGACATATGAAGCATCAACAGACAATCAAGGAGGTTTTAATGGGGAATCATAAATCTGCCAAAGTTCTAGGAAAAGGAACCGTTGAACTTCAGTTTACTTACAGGAAGAAATTGACCTTGCTTAATGTATTGCATGTTCCATAAATTAGAAAGAATCTTGTGTTTGCAAATTTATTACATAAGAACAGTATAAAGATTGTTCTAGAGTCCGACAAGTTAATAATGTCGAAAAATGGGATGTTTGTTGGGAAGGGGTATTCTTGTGATGGGATGTTCAAATTAAGTATTAATAATAAAGTGAATTCTTCTGCTTATATTGTTGTATCTTCTCTCATTTATGGCATTTACGTTTAGCACATATAAATTTTAGATCTTTAAAATACACACACACTTGGTTTAATTGCTTGCAATGATGATTATAATGATAAATGTGAAACATGTATTCAAGCGAAAATGATTAAGAAGCCTTTTCCAACCGCCGAAAGAGATACAAATTTATTAGACTTAATACATTCATTCTGGCATATGTGAATTCAATGGTATTTTAACAAGAGGCGGAAAAAGATATTTTATCACATTTATAGATGATTGTTCTAAGTTCACTTATGTTTATTTATTGTGTAATAAAGATGAAGTTTTTGAGTGTTTTAAGCGCTATAAAGCTGAAGTTGAAAACCAAAAAGGAAGGAAAATTAAATGCTTTCGTAGTGATAGAGGTGGTGAATATTTTTCACATGAATTTGATATTTTTTGTGAAGAGCATGGTGTTATACATCAAAGAACTGCACCTTATACACCACAACAAAATGGTTTGGCAGAAAGAAAAAATAGGACACTCACTGAAATGATTAATTATATGATGATTAATGCTAATACTCCAAAATATTTATGGGGTGAAGCATTGTTTACTGCATGCCATATACATAATAGAATTACATCTACAAAGACACATGTGTCAGCATACGAAATTTGGAAAGGAAGAAAACCAAATTTGTCATATCTAAGAGTATGGGGTTGTGTAGCTTTTTATAAGGCACTCGATCTTAAGAGATCCAAGTTGGGTCCAAGAGGAATTAAAAGCATATTTGTAGGATATGCAGAAAATTCAAAGGCATATAGTTGCTTAATTTAGACTCAAATACAGTAGTTGAGTCTAGAGATGTCGAATTTATAGAAAATAAATTTTATAATGACTACCCAATGTTTGGAAAAGAGAATGATCAAACACCTTCATCTAATCCGGCTACTAGTCATTCTCAAGGTGAGAAAAGAAAACAGTCTCGAAACTGTTAATCAACCAAGGAAAAGCCAAAGGGTAAGAAAAGAAAAGACTCTAAGCTCTGATTTTATTTCGTCTCAATTTATTGTATTTTTAGTCGAAGGAAATAGAAAGAAGGTTCTTAAAAAAAATACCCATACTGTTGAATATTGAGGATGATCCTAAAAGTCTAAGTGAAGCATTGACTTCAAAAGATGTAGCCTTTTGGAAAAAGGCTATAGATGATGAATTTGAATCATTAATATCTAATCAAACATGGGTTTTAGTAGACTTGCCCCAAGGATAAAAAACAATAGGTTGTAAGTGGGTGTTTAGAAGAAAATACAATACAGACGGGTCTATTTATCAAAGCCACTCTGTCGTTCGGTGCGGATGTGCCGACAAGGACGTTGGCCCCTAAAGGGGGGGTGGATTGTAACATCCCACATCGACCAACAGAGAAGGGGTGATGTGTCTTATATGTACATGCCCGCCTCCATATAGCACGAGACTTTTTGGGAACTCACTGGTTTCGGATTCCATCGGAACTCTGAAGTTGAGCGAGTTCGGCGAGAGCATTCCTAGGATGAGTGACCCACTGGGAAGTTCTCGTGTGAGTTCCCAGAAACAAAACTGTGAGGGTGTGGCCGGGGCCCAAAACGGACAATATCGTGCTACGGCGGAGCCGAGACTAGGATGTGACATTGTTTAGACATTTAAAGCCAGGCTGGTTGCCAATGGTTTTAAGCAGAAAAATGGGAATAGACTATTTCGGTACATATGCACCAGTAGCTAGGATCACATCAATTAGAATATTGTTTGCATTGGCATCTTTATATAATTTGCATGTGCGTCAAATGGATGTGAAAACGGCTTTTTTAAATGGTGATTTAGATGAAGAAGTCTATATAGAACAACCAGAAGGGTTTGTTCTCCATGGGAATGAAAAGAAAGTTCGTAAATTAGTCAAGTCGTTATATGGATTGAAGCAAGCACCAAAACAATGACATGAAAAGTTTGATATTATCATTTTATCATATGGATTTAGACATAACAGTGCTGATAAATACATATACTCTAAATTCACAAATGATTATGGTGTTGTTATATGTTTATATGTCGATGACTTACTAATTTTTGGTATAAACATGAAAAGTGTATCTAAAACTAAAGAGTATCTAAATTCAAAATTCAAAATGAAGGACTTGAATGAAGTAGATACTATCTTGGGAATTAAAGTAAAGAAGCATAATAGGGGTTACGCTTTGTGTTAGTCATATTATATAGAAAAATTGCTTCTTAAGTTAAGCATCTACAAATAAAAGAAGCAAATACCCTTTATGACCCTAGTGAGACTTTGTTTAATAATTCTGGTAGATCCGTTGCACAGCTTGAGTATGCTAGTGTAATCAGAAGTTTAATGTATGCCATGCATTGTACTAGGCCATATATCGCATTTGTAGTAAGCAAACTTTCTAGATACACTAGTTATCCAGGTACTGCCAATTGGAAAGCAATAAATAGAATTTTTGGTTATTTTAAAAGAACCATTAACCTGAGTTTAACTTACTATGAGTTTCTAGCAGTACTTGAAGGATATTTAGATGCAAGTTGGATAACAAGTGCTAATGATAATAAGTTTACATCAGGGGTGGATTTTTACAATTGCCGGAGGAGCAATTTCTTGGGTTTCGAAGAAGCAAACATGTATACACATTCAACTATGGAATCTGAATTTATAGCATTAGCGGCAGCAGGTAAAAAAGCGAAATGGATTAGAAATTTGTTATTGGAAATAGAGTTGTGGCCACAACCAATGCCATCCATTTCCTTATACTGTGATAGTGAGGCTACTTTGTCTAGAGCATACAATAAGGTATACAATGGAAAGTCTAGACATATTAACTTGAGACATGAATATGTCAATCAATTAATAACTGATGGAGTTATTAATATTGTTTATGTTAAATCAAGTAATAACTTGGCGGATCCGTTAACGAAAGCACTTTCAAGAGCTTTAGTAGTTAGTACATCTAGTGGAATGAGGCTAAAACCCTTTACTGAAAATTAGCCAGCAATAATGGTAACCCGACTTTATCTAGAACATCACTAGTTTAAAAGTTTAATGGCAAGCAATAATGGTAACCCGACTTTATCTAGAACATCACTAGTTTAAAAGTTTAATGGGTAATAACAAGTTATTGATAAGTGGTTGTGAAAGCACTGAAAATTAATATATAGCTCATTCCAGGATGATCAGTGCAAGACTGCTACGTTTAGGAGGATGATTTTTATCTCTTAATGAGATTATTTGTAGTTATGTCTGTAGTAGCAGAGACATGGGAAGGAACCTCACCTATATGAACATAAGAAGTGGTGCTGCTTCTACCAAGAGTTGGGTTTTCTCTTGTAAATGTTCATGCAACCAGGATGAAGCACAAGGCCATAATAGTGCTTAATTAGTTCAGAAATTTCTTTAAGGAAATAAGACATAGTCATGTATGTAGTGGTTCCGGTTTTAACATAAGGATAGTTGGTTTAAACTTAGGTCACCATCGCATTCGTTATAACTTTGAATTACTTACACTAATTAAAGGTTTAATTCGAAAGACACCTTTATTGTATGCATGATTATATCGGTATGCTTGTGATTAATTAAAAAGAGAGAAGTATTGTAATACCATTTATTTTATATATATATATATATATATACGGGTCCTTTATCAGACGGGATCCCCATTTTGGCTGAAAAATGAGGATGGCACGGTGAGCCGTCTGATGTCTTTTAATGAGATCGTGCGGCTGGGCTTTAAAGATGCATTTATTACATTTCTTCTTTCTTTTCGTCATTTCCTTTCTTTGCCTCGCGAATGACGAACCACATACCACAGGTTCAAATTCAATCAAACCCCAATTTTTCCATCTCTTCTTTATCTTTGCAAATTCATGTATTGGTTTCCTCCCTTGACCATCTTGGACGTTCTAGAGAGTAGGATTTTATTTTTTAAGTTCTGATTCTGGGTTGCAAGTTAATGGAGAAGGTACGGTAATAATTTGTAATTTGATTTAATTTTAGATCTAATTCTGGGTTGTGAATTTGTACCTCTTTTTCTTCTCTTCAAGTTCTAAACACGGAACATTTGAATCAGAACTCAATAAGTTTTAATCCCTAATATTTGAAATTAAAAATAAAAAATAAAAAAAGCAAATCGTTGAAACCCAGAAAAATCCAGAAAAGAGAGGTACAATTAGAACCAAGGTAGGAAGATAGAAACCAAGGCCAAATAACTGAAGCCAATCTCCAGATCCCAAAATTGATCAAGTGGGAAGAAGATTTGGGTTCGATTGGACTTGGGCTGTTTTAGCTATGCGTCCTTCGCGAGGTAGAGCAACGGAGAAAAAGAGAGAAGAAATGTAAAAATCGTGTTTAATTGCAACCGCACGATCTGATTAAAGAGATTGGACCGCTCGATCCAACCACGAAAGCAACAGAATTGGGGTTATCTGTAGAATGGGTTCAACGATTTGAATTTTATTTTTCAAATTCTAGGTAATGCCAACTGTGTTCCGATTTGAAGGGTTCAACTATTTGGTTTTTCTTTCTTTTCTATTTTACAAACTCAAAGGTGAAAACTCATTTGATTCTGATTAGAATGGGTTCACAGTTTTCGTTTTCTGGGTTTTTCCCCTTACTTTTTGGTTCCTATATATCAGTCCTTGAGGAGCCTAAGCTTCTGCCCAGAAATTGGGAAAAAAGATCCCAAATAATTGAACCCATTCTCCAAAATGGGAATTTAAAAAATTCAGGAAAAGGTGTTGTGCAATTTGAATCAAGCAGGAGGACACCCAAGTCCATTCTCCAGAAAATGTCCAACTGGAAAATCCAACAATCCCAATTCCTTGAACCCATTTTTCCAGAAAATTATAAAGAAATAAATAAAAATCAAATCATTTAACCCGTATCTGAATTTGAGAAACAACACGCGAGGAAGAGATGGAAAGTTTATGGTTTGATTGAATTTGACCTTGTGGTTTGTGGTTTGTGGTTTGTGGTTCGTCATTCGCGAGGCAGAGAAAGGAAATGACGAAAAGAAAGAACAAGAAATGTAATAAATGCATCTTTAAATCCCAGCCGCACGACCTCATTAAAAGACATCAGACGGCTGACCGTGCCATCCCTATTTTTCAGCCAAAATGGGGATCCCGTCTGATAAAGGACCCGTATATATATATATATATACTTACTCAAATTATATGAGTTGAATTAAAAGATGTAGTTAGTAAAATTTATTTTCTGAAAATTCTAAATAGAAGACATGTCTTTTGGGTCAACACTATTAAGAGGGGTTGTATATCTTCAACTAAAATGAAATGACTCGATGAACGGCTGCTTTAATGCTTATAAATACCTATTGTGGCATAATGTTTCACATACAATTTCAGAAATTTGTTTCTACATTCCTTGCTCTCTTCTTTCTCCATCACATTCATACAATATTTCTAGTTATTTCTAAGGGAATATAATTCGGTTTTGCTAATCCAATATTTCATACTTTGCTATATCCTGGAAGTGATTTGCCAAGAACCCTTTAGCAAACTCATTCGAGTGGGGGAAAATAACACTTTAAGAAAACGATTCAAGTCGTACCTCAAAGTCATCATTCGAATTATCCCTATATTTCTACATTTAATCTAACACTTCCCACTGCCGTTTCAAGGCCACATCACTTCTACGCTAGAACTGGCCAACGTTCTACACTCCAAAAGCTTCTCCATAATTATTACTCATTATTCACACCGCTTCAACCACCTCTACCCTTCAACCCTAAACCCACACTTCACTTACCATTCAATCCCTGTCGACTTATCTCAAGTACACTTGATTTAAACTTGAAAATGACACTTAGAATAGTAAATAACAATTAAAGGAAGAGCCAACTTTCTAGACACGTGCAGTTGGAGCATGGGATTGAGAGAGAGGTGAGGTTGAAAGAACAATTAGAAGACTGATGGTTGAGAAAGAAGGGGAAAAGATCAAAGAGAGAGCCTTAAAAGTTGATGGAGAAGGCAAATCTTTGCCTCAAAAGAAGGTGGCTCTTCGTACCAATCAAATCTTTATAATTTTTTTTAAACAAACGATATTATCTATATTAAAAGTAAGGGATGAGTTTAGCTTCAAAATCTGTTAGTGATAATGTGATTCAAATCACATTTGACGATAATCGAACCTAAGACATCTCACTTACAAGTGAAAAAGAATATCACCAGACTGTAATACTAAATGGCTATTGATTATTTTAATCTCATTCCTAATTTCAGTTTTACTGGAAATCAAAACTGATGCATACGTTGGTTTTATACTACATAGTCTAATATTGTTAGTTAGTCATATCGATCATGTGCAGCATACCATGTCCTAATATCAGTTTTCCTTCTTAAACAAAAACTGATATTTTCCTTATATCCTAACGTTGGGGGTAATATGTTTAGAAATTTATTGTATAAAATATGCTCTTTGAATTCTCATTTATTGGCCAACGTCTCCTTGTGATAGTTTTATATATGAGTAATATTAGGAAGACTAAATTTTTAAACAAAATTTGTAAACTAAATGATGTGGTTGTTGATGAGTGGATTATTACTTCAATGTTGATTATTGGTGACACATAATTTAGTTTGCAAATTTAGTTTAAAAATTTAGTCTTCCTAACATTACCCTATATATATAGGGAACTATTATTGGACTCCAATTTTTTTTTTTGAGTACGTCGATATTTTTACAAAAGAGAGAGAGAGATGTGGAGCAAAACATAATCAAGAGGCGACATGTGGATTTTTGGACAAAAATACCCTCGAGGAACACCGAAATTCCTACGCACGAGCAGTGGACAATCATCTCACAATCAAGTCAAAAGTGCCCAAAATAGGTATTTATTCAAAACCTATTTCATCCATCCTCATCAAATCTTCTCCACAAGGTAACCTCCAAAACATTCCTTTCAAATTATATTAATTAACTAATTAATTGATTTATTACCTAATTAATCTATTAATTGGCTAATTAACTACCAATTACCCAAAAATGCCACAAAGGGCCGGTTACTATCTCTCCAAAAGGGGCTGGCAATGCCCTATATATACTACCCCATTTTCTCTAAAAACCTAAGTTCTACACTCTTGCTAAATTCTCTAAATTCTCCAAACACTTTTCCCTCAAAATTCTAACTTTGGCATCATAGGTTCTTAGGCCAAGGCCCCCCATTCATCGTGGGCGCGTGAGGCTCTTGGCCTTGACCTAAGATGTTATTTGTTTTGTAGGTGCAATTTTGTCCAAGAAGAAGGAGGAAGAAATTTGCATCCACAAATTGGTGCTTTCATTGAGAGTTGAGTCTCACACTCGTAGAAGACTCTCACATCCAAGGTTTTTCTATTTTCTTGTCCATTTGTAGATTTTTCGTATGTTTTTATTACTAGAATTTTTTATTTGCAAAAATTCTTTGATAAAACATAAAACAGAATTACAATGGCTAGAAATTTAGAAAATTCAATAAGTGAAAATTCCAATATTCAAGAGATGGGACCGCGGTGATCCACGAGGCTAAATGTGACAATAAGTGGAGCGGCACCACCACCACGAGGTTCCACCACGGAAACCACCGTGGTGGCCACCATGGTAGCCCCCGCGGCGAGGTCCATGGTGTCACCACCACGGCCCGAGTCGTGCCATCTAAGCAAGCCCAAGCCATGTCAACTAAGGCTCACGACACCAAGGTCAAGGCCCAAGCCATGTCACTCCAAGCCCTAAGCCATGTCACTCCAAGCCCATGGCAAATCGGCCCGTGCCGCCCAAATCCAACGCGAGCCCAATGCATTGCCAAGCCGAGCCTTAGCCTCACACCTACGTGTGTCATACGCTGAGCAGCCCATTCCTGTGGCCCAGCCTACTCCCGCCGAGCAGCCCACTCTTGTGGCCTAACCTGCTTCCGCCGAGCAGCAAATCGGCCCAGTGCCGCCCAAATCCAACGCGAGCCCAATGCATTGCCAAGCCGAGCCCTAGCCTCGCACCTACGTGTGCCATACGCTGAGCAGCCCATTCCCGTGGCCCATCCTGGTCCCGCGGCCCATCCTGCTCCCACGACCCATCTCCTCCCATGGCCTTCCAAGCAGCCCAAATCAGTCCAAGATTAGTTCAACCATCCCAGCTCCAAATTTATAGACCGACGATCGAACTGGGAGCATTTTCACCATATTTTTCTGCGGATTTGACATTTCCTAACTCAAATCTCGCACACAGAGTCTACAACACTTCCACTGCTCAAGGAAACGCATTCCTTCCAAGCTCTTCCAATCCAGATGCAGAACAACACTTGTCTCGACAAGTCACATAATTGAAAAGCGCCCTTGCACAACAAACGACCTTAGTGAATCAGCTCTTGTAGCGCACCGAGATGCAACGTGCCCCAAACAAGTTATCCCAAAGTAGGACAAGGGCATACGAAGAACCTCTCCAGCAGCGTCCCTGCAAACAGTCACTTGACCAGCCACGAACCGAGCTTTCGGGTAGTATATACTCCCGATTGGCCCCCGAGATAGCGTATACTCCTGTCTTAGCACACGAATGAGCATGCACTCTTGGTCAAGCCCACAGACGAGCATATACTCACGGTTGAGGTCACACTTCAATAATCAACATGAGCAACCTTCCAGGCGAAGTGTTCATTCGCGGCTAGGCCTGCAAGAAGTATTATCCACCTCACATCGGAGTCGGCAGCACGATGGATGGAAAGAAGCAGTCACTCAATACGGCTCAAGTTTAACCAGTAGCTTGCGAAGAACTTGCTCGCCTACTTGGAACGCACCACATGCACCGTAACTGCGACATAGACGAACCGATCACGTAGAAGAGCAGCCTAGACCAGTCGATCAAGATTGGGTGCAGTCGAGAGCTCCGCTACCCTAACAAAGGCAAATTCAGGAAGAAGTAGAGGGACTCTTGACCGAGCGATTGCGCGATTTCCAACGCAACGGGGTCACTAACAAGGCACTACGACGGGACATGACCAACATAAGCAGGTTACCCTTCACGGACAAGATCGAGCAAGCAGAGCCTCCACGCAAGTTTAGCATGCCACATTTCACATCATTCAAAGGCGATGGAGACCCAGAGAGACACTTGAAACACTAGCAAAGCGCAATGATCCTCTATCGAAACAACGACGATCTCATGTGCAAGATATTCGCCACCACTCTACTAGGCGAGGCGCAAGATTGGTTCTACACCCTGTCGCCACAATCCATCCAGAGTTTCGACGAACTATCTTTGGTTTTCATCAAAGAATATTCATCCTATCGCTTGATCAAGAAGAAGTCCGACCACTTGTTCAACGTCAAGAAGAACCCAAAGGAGTCACTTCGCGACTATGTAAAGAGGTTCAAAGCAGAGAAGGCAAAGATAGTCGGATACAACGACTCGATAACTAGAGCAGCCTTCCAAAAAGGACTTCGAGCAGACCACTTGCTGTTCGGGAAACTGATCATGAAACAAGATCTAACTCTGGAAGACTCTTTCACTTTAGCAGAAAAACATGCACTTTAGGACGAGGCTCGCTAATCCAGATTCAAGGACCAAAATGAGTACCAGACATCACGTCCCTATTATCCAAACCGGAAGCAGCGAATGACCTATTCACATGTTTGATGGTATCCAAAGCAGCAATAAGCTCTACCATCATACGATAAGAGCTGGGGGCCCGACTACCTGTATTCCACAGTTCAAAAGCTCTTTTCGATGCTACTAGAAATTCAAAAGCTAACTTTGGCAATAGTTGTTGCAACCTGGAAACTCAAGTTTTACCTTCATACGCATGCCATCAACCTCATGATGCACTTTTCTGCTCAATCCAAACGTGTGACGATAAAGGTGCAGACATTGACGAATGTAAAATTTTATGACGAACGCAACAACTCAGCCCAAAAGGTGCTCTAAGGGGAGACGAACATTGGAAGGACATACTCGGAAGCAAGTTTCGTCCTCGTTTCCCCAAAAAGATTCTACATAGGAGCAACATGTACCGGCAGTTGAGCACCACTTCCTGCTGCTCGTCACAAGGCCCTAGCCGACCCTTGCTCCATAATTCAGCTCTAAAGTGGCCCAATACCGGTAGTTGAGCATTTCCTGCTACGTGTAACATGGCCCCAGCTCCACGGCTCCCTACCGCACCTTCACGCCTAGCCTAGGCAACGCAACAGAGCGGCCCAACGACGCCCCGGAGGCAGCCGAGCACACCTTAGCTGTACCTGCTCCCTCAATGGAGATTTCTGGCATTTGCATGTCGACGGCGCATCCAACTACAAAGGCTTGGGAGCAGGCATGGTCCTTGTCACCCCAGACGGCTCAATGCTGGAGCATGCGATCACTCTAGGCTTCAAAGCATCCAACAACGAAGTAGAGTACGAGGCCCTAGTAGCAAGCCTCCGAATGGTAAAAGACTTGGAGGTGAAGAAGCTTGCAATTCAAGCCTCCGAATGGAAAAAGACTTGGCGGTGAAGAAGCTTGCAATTCATTCTGATTCCTAGCTAATCACCAGCCAAACTACTAGGAGTACATGGCAAAACATCCAAGGATGGCATAATACCTAGAGAAGGTACGCAAGCAACTTGAGGCATTTCAGACTTACACTCTCACTCAAGTTCCGTGGATAGACAACACCCACGCAAATATGCTAGCCAGCTTAGGCTCCACCCTTGACCACCAACTTAAACGCTCTATTCCGGTGGAATATCTAGACAAGCCAAGCATAAAAAGGGAGCCGACAGCTGAAGTGTCACAGGTTAGTACAACTCCAAACTGGTAAGATTCCATTATAAACTACCTGGTCAATGGCCACTCCCCAATGAAAGGTTGGAGTCTAGAAAGCTTCAAATAAAAGCAACACGTTACTATATGGGGAACGACATTCTCGCCCAAAGATCCTACGCTGGACCACATCTCTGCTGCCTAGCACCTTCTGACGACCTAAAGATTCTAAGCTCAATCCACAAAGGTGTTTGTGGAAATCATTCTGGAGGCCGATATTTAGTGCAGAGGGCTCTTAACGCAGGCTACTACTGGCCTACCATGCATCAAGATGCTAAGAAGTTAGTGTAAAAGTGTGACCGCTACCAACGCTACAAGCTGGTACCAGCACTGCCTGCCAGCGAGCTACACCCACAGACGAGTCCTTGGTCGTTCATGTAGTGGGCAATCGACCTGGTAGGACCTATGTTGCCTGCTACTGGGGGCAAATGCATGATGATCGTGGCAACCGACTACTTCACCAAATGGGCAGAAGTAGAGCCCATGACGACCACTACTCAGACGGACATAGAGCGCTTCATATAGAGGAACATCATTTGCCGATTTGGCATCAAGCAGCACATGTCCATGCCAAGATATCCTCAAGGCAATAGGCGGGCCGAAGCATCCAACAAGATGATCCTTGACTGCCTTAAGAAATCCCTCACCAACAAGAAGGGAAAATGGCCAGACGAACTCCCCGGATGTCTATGGGCATGTCGCACCACCAAAAGACGAGCAACCGGTGAGACTAATTTCTATTTGGTATTTGGCTCAGAAGCAATCATTCATCCTAATGTCATCAAGCCAAGTATCACCGCTCTACTACCAAGCATTGAGTAGAACAGTAAAGAAATGGCCACAAGCTTAGATCTAGCAGAGGAAAAACGCGAGTAGACCATCACTCGCATCGCAGCCTACCAGCAGCAGCTTCTCTCCAGTTACAACAAAAGGGCCAAGATCTGACAGTTCTAGCCCAGAGATCTAGTCATAAGAAAAGCCTTCATCACTGCCCGTAGAGAAGGCTCCAAAAAAGATAGATCTCATCTGGGAAAGTCTGTACTAGATCAGCAAAGTAGGCGGCAAGAGTAATTACACCCTCGCCACTAGACCTGTAAACGGGTCGGGTAACCTGACCCGTTAATTTAACGGGTCACCCGAACCCAAGCCGTTAAGCTATCGGGTCACCCGTTTCAACCCGTTTCACCCGTTAACCTTTTTTTTTTTTTTTTAAATTTTAAATTTTTTTTTTTTAACATTCATTCAAATAATTTACAATCAATAAGCAAACATTACACCGGCATTTTCGATAAACATAAAAAGAGTATTCTTTACAAATTATGGTATACAAATTATGTCACACATTATAAAATAACTTATTTCATATAAGAAACCATATATTAGATCGCTCAACAAAAATAAGTTTATTAAATACCTGAACAACTATGTGCGATTACTTCTCTGATTTAAAGATTTAAAGTAAGTAATCTCGTATTGCAGATCGATTTTGCAATTCATTTAATAATCCAAATTGGAGGCATGCAACAACAATTACTCTAAGCACCGATTCAAACAAATTAAACAAACGTATAGTTTAAGCTAATTTGGGTTGTCATGCATGAAAGACCGACGCCTAAAATGCCTGGTTAGAAAATAGTACTACTGAAATTACACAAAAACCCTCACTAACGGGTGTAACAGGTGGTTAACGGGTTTCACGGGTTCACCCAAAATGACCCGTTATGTAACGGGTGCTTAACGGGTTGACCCGTTAACCATCCGACCCTTTAAACATTCACCCGAATACTCATTTTAACGGGTCGGGTCGGGTCGGGTTAACTAGTCGTGTTTGAAATGCCAGGTCTGCTCGCCACCATGAAACGACAAAAAGATCGAAAAGTAGTGGAACACCTATAATCTAAGGAAATACCATGTGTGACCTCCTGCTACATCAAAGCCCGAAGACTCAAGCAGCTTGATGGGCACCACTTCACAAGCTGAGGACTATCCAGTTATTATGCAGTTCCTACCTTACAACTAAGTTCTCGTTCGTTTCACTCGTTTTTTCAATGAGGAATTCAGAAGTAATCATAACTTGGCTTGGCTGCATGCTTACAACAATTGATCACTCATGCACTTCAAAAGAAGACCGTGTCTTTCTTAGGAACTCATCGCAGGAATTGTGCCTTCCGATGGACCAACCATGCTCTCCAGTGCGAGAGGGTAAGCCAATTTCTCGACACCCACATGGGTCAGTTCTCTAAGACAGGAGGATAAACTCCACACTTCGAATATCCAGACGTGGATGAGCCGGGCTGCCCTAGTATAAATAGATGCACGATGGCTTGCACCGGGATTCCTAGAAGTAGCCACAATGGTCTTTTTCAAGGCTTAGCTAACTGAAGGATTTTGGGTCTCTTGGCCTAATCCATGGGGAACTGGGCCCTAGAGACAGAGGGGGCACATTACGCTGTACAACCGATGGACGACTACCTTGGAACCCTAAAGCTGCTACCGAGTGCACTAAGGTAGCTTACGGTTTTTGGAAGACTGCCTACGGCTTGCCCTTCGAGTAGTAAAATCGCGCTAGACTTATACAACCGCACATTCTTGTGAAAGGTTAAACAAACTAGTGTGCATATACGAAGCTTTATCCACTGCTGACAATCTACGTAGTCGATAAGCTTCACCTCTGCCAAGAGCGGAACGACCTACACTAAGTCCTGAAGTGTTGTGATACTTGCTACGTAACCTACAAAATTGGAGAAAGCCAAGGTTAACAGCCTAGTGGTCACGCAGACTTGTCTGCTTTTGTAAGTAAAGCGTCCGACTGCTGACCCTACGACTAACAACTTTGCAAAGTTCTACACTAACACTTATGGCTGCATAGGCTACACGACCTATCTGCTTATAGAAAAGTAGCACGCCTGCCACTGGTCTATAAATTCTAAAGGTTAGGGCATGAACAAAAGAAGTGAAGATGGAGAAAAGCGAAGGAAACAAGTTTATTAAATTTTCTAGCAAAATTGATAAACAACTAGCTAAGACCGAAAAAGTTCAAGAAAAGCAAAAAGCAACGACGGAAACAAAGAAAATTCTAAAGACTACCTAGAAAACTATTCTTTAGTAGCTTGGACACTCCACGACTACTCGGTCGCTACACTTTCAGCAGCCGAGATATTCTCAGCAGCGGTACCATCTGGCGCTTCACCCCCGAATGCTCTAGCCTGGGCACCAACATCTCCGACTACTTCACCAATGGAAGCCTCAAAAGAATAGGCAAACAAGTATTCTGGAGAAATTAGAGAAGGTTTCGAAGTCTTTCCCAGCAAACTCGAAGTCAGACGGCCTACCAAAAAGATGATTTACATAACCCAGCTTGTAGAAATTGGCCTAACTCTGAACAAGCGAAGCCACGAGCCCAACCTTTTCACTTTTCAGCTACTTGTTCTCCTCAAGCAGACCAACATGGACGCGCTATAGCTCATCCACTTCTTTCTTCAAACTTTCGTTGATCTTCAGCGCACCTTGGAGTTCCAACACTTGGGGTTCAAGCCTATCAATGACTTTCTTGAAGTGGATCACTCGGTTATAAGCAGCAGTCAACTCTTCATCCTTTAAATAAGCAGTGGGACGAAGCTCAGAAATGGCACGCTCAAGATCTTGAATCTAAGGTATGTAACATCCGATCTCTTTCTCTGCACTTTCATACTTAAACTTGGATCGTGTCAAGCCTAGTCTTCAAGTCAACGATGGCTTGGCAAACGGTCTCAAGTTGCAGAGAAGTGGGGGCAGATATATTAGACCCCTTCAAAGAGACGAGCTCAGATTCCAACCTCTTGATCTTATTGGCAGAAAAATAAGCTTCGGCTGCCACAACCTTTGCCACCTCTTTGGCAGCCTTAGTATCCTTTTGGTCAAGGAGCATAGTCTCGGTTGTCGGAATAGAGGTGTTCTAAAAAATGGCCTAGGGGGCCGCCTAAGCAGCGCCTGGGCGCTAGACGGTGGTGACTCGAGGCGATTTCTTGCAAATCAGTTGGAAAAATCAACTAGGCTCTAGGCGGCGGTTCCTCACCCTCACACACACACACACACACACACACACACACACACACACACACACACATATATATATATATATATATATAAAGGCATGTGTTAGTCTTCTTATTTTTTCTATCTCAAATCCTCAAATGGACACATATTCAACAATGGCAGGGGCGATGCTTACCTCTGTGGGAAGATTGGAGCTTCAATGTGCCACCATTTCCATGGTAAGACTCGCTGGTTTTGGTTTTTGCAGAGAAGAGGTGTATTGAAATGAGAGAGGAAGGTCAAGCATTGGAGCTAAAATGGTAGATGAGGAGCGGCTAGGGTTCTTCATTATAGGGAAATGAGAGTTATTTGTTTTTTTTTTAATCTTAAAGAGAGAGAGGTCTGAGAGAAATGGGAAAGAGGGTCGAGTAAAATGAGAGGGATCCTGCCATTGAGAGATATCTCTCATATTCTAGAGAGATAGAGGCCTAAGGTTTCTAAAAAGTAATCATAAATGGGGGCACATCTTAGCCTTTATTTTGGAATCCTAAGAAGTTCACCACATGGATGCATGACACGTGTGCATGCCATGTCTGTTGAAAGGGCCGCTCTAACACGGAGAGACAGGGAGCCGTTTGGGGCTCTGGGCTCGAGGCAAGACAGAGAGTGTCGCAGATGCTAGGGTTTTTTTTAAATGAACATATGAAGTTGCTAAATTATTATATATAGTAGCTGTTACCAAAGATTGACAGTAGTGTGAACTTGGACGAGTTGGTCAGCGCATCCTCACAGGCTTCCAGGTTTCCGGTTCGAACCCTGCGCCCATCATATTTTTCTTTCTTTTTGATGCGCCTTTCCCATGGCTCCAGGTCCTAGTTTCAAATCTAGGTGAGCCATTTCCTTTTTCTTCTTTTCTTTTTGTTTTATTATTTGTTTATTTTAATTTATTTGTTTCTTTTATGTTTTTCCTTTCTTTTAGTTTCTTTGTCCTAGGCGTTCGTTTTAATTAAAGTATGACATAAAATCAATTATCTCAAATTTCCATTTTACAATAATTAATTGGAATTTGGTTTGATTCACATTATTTAATAATCGATGTGGAGAACGACCTTGTGAGATCCGTTCATACTACAATAACTTTGCCATTCTTGCAAGTATTATAGGAGTTTTTAACACTTTTGCATGTGTTGTAAAAGTTGCATTACTATATTTCCTTATTTTCCTCTTATTTTGTATTTTATGTGGTTTTAAATTGTGAACTTGTTGTACATGTGTCATCCTACAATACTCCTTACTATGGTTATATGACATATATCTACAATACTCCTTACTATGATTATATGGCATATGTGCTTAATGTGTTTTTAAATTTTGGACTTGTTGGATACTCTTTTTGCATTTTATCATTATTTTATTATCTTATTCATGGATTTCATACAAGTATAATTTTTTGTAAGTGTCAATATGCACTTATTTACAAGATATACAAGAAATTTACCTAAATCCGCCTAGGCCGCCTAGGCGCCCGCCTAGACCCTGCCTAGCCGCATAGGCACTAGGTGCCAACTCACCGCCCGACTAGCACCTAGCGTTTTTTAGAACCTTGCGGAATAGCCGTTTTTTGCATCATAGCAAACAGAGCAGTAATTCTATATTGGGTCATATGCTTCGCAAGGGAACTTGGGCAAACAACCTTTCTAACGCCATCAACAAACTTGGCACAAATGTGCATGTCTTCACGCAGATCTGGTTTCAAAAGCACACAGATCTCAGCAGCCTCCCTAGAAGCAGGCTTAGTGGATTTCTCATAGCTGCCCACGCGAGCAGTCTTCTCCTTTCCCATCAGGCGAATCAGTCTCAGTAGCAGAGGGAGTGGGCCTTGGCGCCACTTTAGCAGCAGAGTCCACCTTATCGCTCTTCATAATAGCAAGCCTCTCCAAAGGTGAACCAGACTTAGCTCCCAACAGACGTCTTGGTACAGATTTCAGCACTGGGGGCATGACATGACCTTTACGCTGAGCAATCCTATCAGCAATCATACTAGCCATTTTCGACATGGCAGGCGCCATATGCTCAGATCTAGCAGCCACATTTTTCTTCCCATTGGAAGAACTTATGTCAATCATAGGGTTCTCAGCAGCATGCGGACCCTCACAAGCAGCGAAGAAAGTCTTCAGTTTTTTCTTAACCGACATCTCTTAAGCAGGCGAGGAAGATCTCTTCTTTCCACCTTCATTCACAATAAGCTCCACGACAACGATCATACGAGCCAATGCATTCGCCTTTATCCTCTTTACCTCATCTTTCAGGAGCAGCCTACCTTTCTCCCGACGAAGAGGACTAAGCAACCAATGCCATACACGGTACTCAGCAGGGGAGGTCAACCCAGCATTCCAGCAGGCAGGAGGCCTGCATGCCCAGCATTCTGGCAGCCCATGAGGCCCGCAACTTCCTCGTTTCTCTCAATCGTCGAGCTGTCCCGCGTCAAGTCCAAGAGCCCAAAGGACATGAGCCATGCAGCTCGCCTAGCATTGCGCCCCAACGCCTTAATCCGCGACCCCAGCCGCACAAGCTGCCTTTAGCTCTAAGCCAAGCAGCCCACACAGTGGTCCCTGCCACAACACCTCCTCGGCCTATGCTGAGCCGACTCTTGGCCCCTGCTAACCGACGTGTCGCACCACCCCGACGGTTGCCCTGCGACAGTAATATCCAAGAAGAAGATGAGAAAAATTAATTTTTCTTACCTCGGTTCGGCGCGGAGAAGACGAAGAAAGCAACGAAAGACGATCCTTTGCATGTGAAAGATGTAGAAGATTGCTAGAGGAGGGGGAACAAATATACTCTAAGCTCTCTATCTTATAGGGTAGAATAAATTGCTGTCCAAAGTTGATTTAAAACCCACTTAAGGTGGACTTAAATAGGCTTTGAGAGAAATTTATTTCCCTTTCCTAGAAGGATCTAATTTCCTATTAAAGAGGGAATCTACATCAAAATAGGAAACAATCATACGTTTCCTAAAGCAAGAAGATCTCTACACCTGCTACCCTTTCCTACGAGCAGCCCAACAGGGGTGGGAGCATTTGTGGAGCAAAAAATAATCAAGAGGCAACACGTGGATTTTTGGACAAAAAAGACAAAATTACCCTCGAGGAACACCGAAATTCCTACGCGCGAGCAGTGGACAATCATCCCACAATCAAGTCAAAAGTGCCCAAAATAGGTATTTATTCAAAACCTATTTCATCCATCCTCATCAAATACTCTCCACAAGGTAACCTCCAAAACATTCCTTTCAAATTATATTAATTAGCTAATTAATTGATTTATTACCTAATTAATCTATTAATTGGCTAATTAACTACCAATTACACCCAAAAATGCCACAAAGGCCGGTTACCATCTCTCCAAAGGGAGCCGGCCATACCCTATACATACTACCCCATTTTCTCTAAAAACCTAAGTTCTACACTCTTGCTAAATTCTCTAGATTCTCCAAACACTTTTCCCTCAAAATTCTAACTTTGGCATCGGAGGTTCTTCGGCCAAAGCCCCCCTATTCATCGTGGGCGCGTGGCCTCTTGACCTTGACCTAAGGTGTTATTTGTTTTGTAAGTGCAATTTTGTCTAAGAAGGAGGAAGAAATTTGCATCCACAAGAGAGTTCGGCTAAACCACACAATGGGCAGCCTAATTTGGACTCCAAAAATTTCATTATGCACTTCTGACAAGTGTATTTTTCTTTCTAAATATAGAAAGTTTCAAGTGCAAAATTAGAATTTTGGAGTACCAAAAACAATTTCAGACACACACACACACACACACACACACACACACACACACACACACACACACACACACACTTACTTGTTAATCTCTCTAAAAAAGGACATACATGACAATCCTCTCACTACTTTCTTCTCCGACCTTGATCTACCATTCTTGAAAGCGTTATTAATTGTATTCTTCACTTCTTTCATACTAAAGGAGAAATGAAGATGTTCACATGACCTGAGTATTGCAAGTAAACACTTATAAGGGTCAAAGGATGTTGTATCTGGTAGGGTAGGGTGCTCTAACCTTCTACACCAAGATATTGTCCCCGAGGGGAGAAATCAACTCTTAAAAGCAATGTCTATCACGCCTCAAACTACAATGTTGTAATGAAGCATCATCGAAGAGCGGTTTCTACACTCTAAAAGATAAGTATTTTATGTAATTTTGTAGATTTTTTTTGTGTGTAATTATAGCAATGAAAATTGTCATATACTAATACATTAATTGTTATAAGAGAAGTAGCATCCAAATCGTTAAAATTTCCAACAAGTTCTTGGAGCCCTAAGCAGTCATCCTAGTTGCCCTGGGTCAGGGCCGGCAATGTCCTATGTGGAGCCAAAAATAATAACAAGGCGACACGTGGATTTTTGGACAAAAGAGGACAAAAATACCCTTGAGGCATAACGTGATTCCTACGCGCGAGCAGCGGGCGATCATCCCTCAACCAAGTCAAAAGTGCCCAAAATAGGTAACAATTCAAAACCTATTTCATTCATCCTCATCAAATCCCTTCTACAAGGTAACTCCCAAAACCTATTTCATTCCATATATTTTCTACCTCATTTTCCCTTTTTTAGCTAATCAATTAGCTAATTATTTTATTAATTAGCTAATTGATTAGATAATTATTCCATAACTCCCAAATGATTTCTTTCAAATTATGTTAATTAGTCAATTAATGGATTCATTACCTAATTAATCTATTAATGGCTAATTAACTACAAATTACACCAAAAAAATACCCCAAATGGCCGATCCCTATTCTCTTAATAGGGCCGGCCATATCCCTATAAATAGCTCTCCATTCTCTCCAAAAAACTACTTCCAATTCTCTTGCTAAAACTCTCTAAAATTCTCAAACACTTTTCCTTCAAAATTCTAACTTTGGCATCGGAGGTTCTTCGGCCAAAGCCCCCCATTCATCATGGGCGCTTGAGGCTCTTGGCCTTGACCTAAGGTGTTATTTGTTTTGGGGTTTATATCACAAATGGTCCCTGAAATTGACCCCATCAATCATGATGGTCCCTGAAATTGAAAATCGATCAATGTAGTCCCTGAATTTTAACTCGCGAATCAATGTAGTCCTTCTGTTAGTGTTCCGTCCAAATTAACTTTAAAAAAAGGTTAGATAACCAATTTTTCATGGTAAAATGATCAAAAATAACCTTGTTACTTATAATTTTACTTACTACCTCTCTTTTCTTTTTTCCATCTTCACTTTTCTCTCCATTTTTTCATGGATTTGGTGCTAAAACTAAAATAAAAACAAAAAAAAGTGGTTCTCTAACCTTTTTTTTGGTCATTTTACCATGAAAAATTGGTTCTCTAACCTTTTTTTAGTGTTAATTTGGACGGAACACTAACAGAAGGACCACATTGATTCGCGAGTTAAAATTCAAGGACTACATTGATCGATTTTCAATTTCAGGGACCATCATGATTGATGGGGTCAATTTCAGGGACCATTTGTGATATAAACCCTTTGTTTTGTAGGTGCAATTTTGTCCAAGAACAAGGAGGAAGAAATTTGCATCCACATCCTACATCCAATATTTAGAGAAATTATAAGGTCCAACTATCGGACTAGCTCATCCCTACCCTACGGACCCAAATCGAACATTAGAAGTCAAATCTGCAATGCCTTGTTCTTGCTACCCAGACCGCACATTTCAGTTTAATCTTCAACCCACTCCACCATTTGATCTACGTCAGAAAACCAACAAAAAAAAAATGATGGTTTTAATAACATGGGAGAAAGTTGTCTTGGAGGCTCCTATAGGGCATCCAATCAATCTCCAAAACAACAAAATTAGGGTTTTTTCGTCCCATCGAATGCATCCAATCAATATATATATACACATAACAATCATCATACTTAATTATCTACTTTTAATTGATCCAAAATACTGGCATATTATCACTTAGTACTGCGGTCTAGTAGTATGTCTCTTCACTTGTAAGTGAGATGTCTTAGGTTTGACTTTTACCACAAGCGAATTTGAACCACCTTATTGCTAGCCCATTATGAGGCTAAGCCCACCTCTTTCCCTTAGTGTAGATAATATCGTTTGTTAAAAAAAAAAAACATTGTTCCTTTGGATGCTTCTACTCGCTATCAAGCGCTTTTCAGCTTTATCCTAGCTCTCCATCAGCAGAAACTCCTCTAAATATTTTCTTATGCGTTGTCCCAGAAATAAACTTCGAAGGGTTTTCAAGTGTTCCAATGCAAAGATCCATTTTTGCAGTAAACGAAAACGAAATTCTTAATCATAACTTAGTAATAGAGTTTTCCCATTTACCATAACAAAAAAATGGTCACTCAACGTGAGAAAGAAAGTTTGTACCATTTTTCACGCAATTTTATTTTATGAATTAGCAAATTCAAAAGAGAAGTATAGGAATGACAACATCTTGATAGGTTGCCTAGTAAAAATATGGTCAATAATCAAAACTGATAAGAAAAACACATTGGAAAAATCTTAACAATCGATGAGAAAAACCACCTTGGATTAATCTAATTAAAACTTAATTCGGATTTTTTGTGTGTGTTCAAATTGTTCCTATTAGACAATGATAAATAAGCCCAAAACCCAAATGGTAAATATAGACAATGATATTCCTTGTGTATCTTTGTAAGCAATAACATAAAAGAGGTAAGGACAAAAGGACCTGGCGGTCGACATGCGGGATTTAGGGAAAAGACAGCATCAACAGAGCCATCAATAAGATAAGATTCCAGCCTGGAATTTCCAGGGTTTCGTCATGCGTGAGCAAAATTCCCATATAGTATATTTTCCCAAGCTCAAGCTCAGCCGCCCTATCGATCCGAAAAAAAAAAGCTCAGCCGCCCTATCGATCCAAAAAAAAGCTCGGCCGCCTCAGCATTCACCAATAAGTTCACAAGTCACACGCTAAAATGATTGTGGATCCAAAAATGGAGCAAAGCAAAGGCAGGAGAGTCATCCTCTTCCCACTGCCCTTCCAAGGGCACATAAACCCTACGCTAGAACTGGCCAACATTCTGCATTCCAAAGGCTTCTCCATAGCCATCATCTACACCAACTTCAACTCCCTCAATCCTTCAACCCTAAACCCACACTTCACGTACCATTCAATCCCTGTTGACTTGACAGAAAACGAAGCCTCCATCAAGGATCCCACCCTTGAACTTTCTATTCTAAATGCTAAATGTGTTGAGCCTTTCAGAGAATGCTTGGCCGGGTTGTTATCCGACGATGTTAATTCGGAGGATCCCATTGCATGCTTGATCTCGGATCCTATCTTCGACTTCACTCGATCGGTTGCAGAGAGCTTTAAGCTTCCGAGGATCGTGTTCAGGACCGGGGGTGCCGCTTCCTTCGCTGTTTACGCTGCATTTCCACTTCTCAAGGAAAAGGGTTATCTACCAATACCAGGTACAATCTCAAGCCAACAAAACCCTATTATCAATGTCTTTTTATCTCATCGATGTTACTAGTAAATGCAATATGAGTAGATTGAAAACACCACACCGAGACTAATGACTCGTTTCAAATTCTTTTTATACGTGGCACTTTTGTTCTTTGTTCGTAAGAGATTATGCAATATGTGATTTTATTATAAACATGCCAAATTTTTTATTAAAAACTCAGGTGCTTCTTAGGGAATAAAACTCTTCTTCAGAAAACACTTTTAGTACTTCTAGAAGCGATACTAGATTGGCATTTTGACAACACTTATGCAGATCTTCTTCTTAAGAAATCACTCTATAGATCCAAAAATGTTTTTTTGTTACCAGAAGACACTTTTAGCACTTCTAGAAGCGATACTATATTGGCACTTAGACAACTTATGTAGATCTTCTTCTTCAGAAATCACTCTATAGATCTAAAAATGTTTTTTGTTACAAGAAAATACTTTTAGCACTTTTAGGATCTTCTTCAGAAATCACCCTATAGATCTACAAATGTTTTTTTGTTACCAGAAAACACTTTTAGCACTTCTAGAAGCGATACTAGAGTAACACTTAGACAATGCAGATCTTCTTCTCCAGAAATCACTCTATAGATCCAAAAATGTTTTTTATTACCCAGAAAACACTTTTAGCACTTCTAGAAGCGATACTAGATTGTCACTTAGACAACTTAGGCAGATTTGAGTTAGGCAAGTTAGCCAGGTTGGCATTTTTATTCCTTATTCTACCTCCTCATAAATTAACATTTTAGAATATGCATTAAAAGGCAAAATATATATACTTACTAGGAACCTTATATTTGGCTTTTTATTTTGACAATTAGATTCTCGACTAGAAGAGCCAGTGACGGAGCTTTCACCTATCAAAGTTAAAGATCTACCAGCGATGCCCAATTGCGACCCTGAAGATTTCTATCAACTGATAACCAACATGGCGAATGAACCCAAGGCTTCTCATGGACTCATCTTCAATACTTTTGAAGATCTTGAAGGACAAGCACTTGCCACACTTCGCCAAGAATATTACCCCAATATTCCAATTTTCTCACTAGGTCCATTTCACAAGTGTGGCCATACAACCTCTTCTTCTTCAACTAGTTTGTTAGCACAAGACCAAAGTTGCATTTCATGGCTAAACACTCAAGCGCCAAAATCTGTTGCTTATGTTAGCTTTGGGAGCCTTGCCAACATAGATCAAGCTCAATTTTTGGAGGTTGCTTGGGGGTTGGCCAACAGTGGCCAACCCTTTTTGTGGGTGGTTCGACCCGGATTAGTTCAAGAGTCGGACTGGCTTGAAGCGTTGCCTAACGGATTTCTAGAAGCGTTGAACGAGAGGGCCCATGTCGTGAAATGGGCTCCACAAAAAGAAGTGTTGGCCCACCCAGCAGTCGGAGCCTTTTGGACTCATTGTGGTTGGAATTCTACATTGGAGAGCATTTGCGAAGGTGTACCTATGATTTGTACGCCAAGTTTCAGTGATCAAATGGTGGATGCAAGATTTGTGAGTGATGTTTGGAAGGTAGGGTTGTCGTTGGAGCATGGGATTGAGAGAGGTGAGGTTGAAAGAACAATTAGAAGACTGATGGTTGAGAAAGAAGGGGAAGAGATCAAAGAGAGAGCCTTAAAGTTGATGGAAAAGGCAAATCTTTCCCTCAAGGAAGGTGGCTCTTCGTACCAATCTTTAGATGGCTTGGTTAATCATATTTTATCCTTATAAATCGTTTGCTTTTGAAAATGGTAATTCGTCATCTTTATCATATCCTTCAGAATTGTTTCGTTTTTTTTTTTCTCTTGCCCGCTTACAAATGGCTGATTATCCTTTTCTTTATACAAAGTACTACTGATGAAATAAGAATCAAATGCAGAACCTCGAGTAAAAGATTTATGCATACTAACAAACATGCTCAAGAGTAATGTACATACTAATAAACAGTAAACCACTGGGCTTAGCAATCCTATTCGCCACCTTTGTAAACAAACCAAATCATATTGACATATGTCATCTTGTATTTGAGATATAGACGGAAATACTTTGTATCCCAATAGGACTCTTTGTAATCCAATGTATTTATATGTTGTCAATGATTGAATATGGGCTACGCATGCATGCATCGCATTCTGGCAATATCTTTCATAGTTGGATTTAGATCTCGATGTGTGCGCCACTACCTTGGTTGTTTATGCTGCGTTTCCTCTTCTCAAAGAAAAAGGATACTTTCCAATACAAGGTACATCAGATATATGCTTCTTTATTTCTATGTTGGTTACAAGAAAATAGCTCTATACTGATATCAGTGGCACATAATAAGGTTGGTAAAAGTTGAAGGCATTGATACTTATTCCTACTGATTATTCCACACAGATAGTGCATTTAGTTTTACCGGAATAATTAATCCGACAAAGCCTAATATTACAAAGTGCCTTTTTACTCACTATTGTTACATAGTGTTACTTATTCACGTGTTATAAACATGAGTGAATGTACAAATAATTGAACAACTTACATTTGGCTTTCTATTAACTTGGCAATGATTATATTCTCGACTAGAAGAGCTAGTGACAGAATTGTCACCTATCAAAGCTAAAGACCTGCCAACGAGTGCCAATTGCGATCCTGAGAAACTTTATCAACTGGTCGTCGACGTGGCAAATGAACCAAAGTCTTTTTATGGACTCATCTTCAATACATTTGAAGATCTTGAAGGACATGCTCTAGCCACGATCTGCCAAGAACACCTGCCCAATGTTCCCATTTTCCCATTTTCCCAATAGGTCCATTTCACAAGTGTTGACGTACAGTATCCTCTTCAAGTAGTTCATTGACACAATACTAGAGTTGCATTTCATGGCTGAACGCTCAAGTGCCAAAATCTGTTGCTTATGTTAGCTTTGGGAGCGTTGCCCAGATAGATCAAGCTCAATTTTTGGAGATTGCTTTGGCCAACAGTGGCCAACCCTTTTTGTTGGTGGTTCGACCCGGATTAATTCAAGAGTCAGATTGGCTTAAAGTGTTGCCTAACAAGTTTTTAGAATCGTTGAACGGGAGAGCTTACATTGTGAAATGGGCTCCACGAAAAGAAGTGTTGGCCCACCCGGCAGTCGGAGCCTTTTGGACTCACAATGGTTGGAATTCTACGTTGGAGAGCATTAGTGAGGGGATTCCTATGATTTGCACGCCATTTTTTAGTGAACAAATGGTGAATGCAAGAAATGTGAGGGATGTTTGGAAGGTAGGGCTGCAGTTGGAGCATGGGATTGAGAGAGATGAGGTTGAAAGAACAATTAGAAGACTGATGGTTGAGAAAGAAGGGGAAGACATCAAAGAGAGAGCCTTAAAGTTAACGGAAAAGGCAAATCTTTGCCTCAAAGAAGGTGACTCTTCGTACCAATCTTTGGATGGCTTGGTTAATCACATTTTATCATTATAAATCGTTTGTTTTTTAAACTAAAACCCATATGTTGTTTTTAAACTCCTTTCATGGATCATGTATTCTATCATGAACTATCATGATGCATCTGTCTCACTGTGTTTAAAGAAAGTGGTGGTTCATCATCTGTGATGTAGGACATATATGAAGAATTGGCTTCTATATCCTATATGTTCCTAGGAATTAATTTGGCTTGTTAATGAATGAGGAGGAGTATCTGTGAAACCCCTCCCTACAAATTTCTTTGTAATTCCACATTTCCCTTAAAAGTTATTGAAATTTTCATTTGGGTTCTTTGAACACTTACCTTATCCGTATCCCTTTTGGGATTTCCTAACTATCATGACTTGCCATGTGGCAAGTCCCCATCTCCTCCCTCTCATCTCCCCGATCTTTTTTTTTCTTCTCTTTCTCTCTCTCTTTCTCTCTCTGTCTCTCTCTCTCTCTCTCTCTCTCTCTCTCTCTCTCTCTCTCTCTCTTCTCTCTCTCACTTTCAGCTCTCTCTACTCTCTAACTCTCTCTCGAACCTCTCCCTCTCACTCCCTTTCCCGATCACACCCACGCACACACCCATCTACACACCATCACCACTGTGGACTCTCTCTCTCTCACCCTCACTCGTCTTTGCGAAGCTTGGCGAAGCCTAACAACCTAGGAAACCCCTGCGGACTTCCATGGGTTTCGAACGAGATTTCGGTCACCACCGGTTGTTCCGTGACTAGACGAAGGTAACTTTCACTTTCTCTCACCTTGTACTTACTTTTGGTACCTAGATTGGAGGTTAGATTTGTAGTTGTCGTTGACATGAGCACGGGAGGCTCCGGCCTCCTTCCCCGACTAGATTTGGGCTTCCAAACCCAAACCATTAAAACCAGGCCCTTTGGGCCACGCCAAACCTAGGACCTTAGGCCCGTTGCTTTAAAAACCCAAAACCCTTTCTTATAGGCTTTCGGGTTGGATGTACCACAGACCCTAAGCCCAATTCCTCAAGCCTAAGTTCCCTGAAACCCAAACCCATTTCCCTTATCCCCCTAAACCCAACCCACCTAAAACCATGAGCCCAAACCACCTTAAGCCCAACCCAGCTAACCCACTAGGCCCAAACCCAAGAACCCTAGACCCGGTTTGACCGATCGTTGACCCAGTCAACGGTCATCGTTGACTTTGACTTTGATCGATCAACGGTAAACGTTGACTTTTTTTTGTTGACTTTTCGGGTTTCGTCGAGAACCCTTCCTAGGTTAATTTCGACGTCCTGGATCGTTTTTTACGTCCGTTTTCCCAAATTAAACTATTTGAGTATAGTTATGTTAATTGTACTCTTTATGTGCTTAGGTGCAATTACTAGCGGCGATCCCGTTATTCCTATTTCGTACGGCTCATCTACGACGAAGTATCTGTGAGTGGACACCTTCTAAAATGCATGTTTTATTAGTAGAAATGCATACATGAAAATCATGATTTACTGAATATGTTTTGTGAACGTTTTATGAGAAATTGATTATCATGCTATATTGAGCTTATTTTGGAATACCATATTTTCTATCGAACCCATGTTCTTGTAGGGTATCTGATGGATGACGATATACTATTTAGAACATTTTTTCACACACTTCTTTATAGTATAGATGATGGATGACTTTATACTATGAATATGATTTTGATATGTACCTATGTTTGGAAAGATTATGTTCAATGTGTTTGTGCGTATCTAGTGGTCACTGTTCTACTAGGGGCGAGGATCTGGTGCTGGCATGTGGGCTGGGAGAAATAATTCCTGGCGTCGGGCCGAGGGACATGGAGCTGGCATTGGGCCGAGAGAAAATAATCTCTGGCTTCGGGTCGAGAGACATGGTCTGCGGGCCGGGAGATATTATTATTGGATACCACTATTTAGCATACTATTTACGAGATAAGCTTTATGAGATGTTTTATGGCATGCTAGGGTTTTCGAAAAACCTACCACTTATTATGCTATTTGTTTTCATAAACCTTTGGGGGTTAGTATGTTGATAACTGTTTTATTATATATATATCAACTTGGTCCACTTATGTTTGTTTTGTGCCCTCTCAGGACATAGGAAACTTGGTCCATTCATGTTTGTTTTGCGCCCTCTCAGGACATATGAAAGAGGACTATGATCCGACGTACGAGGCATTCCCTTACCATTGACATCGTGCTATCTCCTCTGCTTTGAGCACTCTTATAATAATAAGTTCTATTGTAATCTGATTTAGAATATGCTCTGAACATGCCATGCATCATCATTGTGAATTCATTGTTGGCAGTTGAATATTATTTATATCACTATCTTCACGCTATGCATTGTCACATCTTATTATCTTGCTACAATTTAGGTTCATGTTTCACATATTCTTAGCATTTGCATTCATTAAATGGCTTGCGTCACCTTCGGGTGTAGGCCAGCACGTGGCCATCCCGATGTCTCTCGGACATCGAGATCGGGGCGTGTCAGATTAGTATCAGCGCATACTTAGGACTTCATTCTTCCATTTGGTAATCATAATCCTTCATGTATCCATAATTTTTAGTCCTTCTAAATCTTGTTTGTTTCTTATCAGAATCATGGATAGTTCTGATGGGAATGTGCCTCGACGAGCTCGTTCTGGTTTAATGGGGGGAATCCAGCAGTTGACCACCGCTATGCGAAATGCTTTTCCTAGTAGTAACAGCCGAGCCGTACATATATGGAAATAGCTCGTAGCCACGGAGTTTCGGAACTAAAGGTAGTTGGAGCATATGAAGAGGCTGAAGATTGGCTGGAGAAAATAGAGAAAACTTTAGAGGCCATGAAATGCTCAATGACTGAATGGGCTAATACAGTTGGCTATTTCATTCAGGGTGACGCGAGGTCTTGGTGGAAATCAGTGAAGAACTCTCGTCCATCTGGTTCTTTGATGAAATAGGCTATTTTCAGTGCACACTTTCTGAGCCCCAACTATAAGTTAAGGAAAAGGCAGGAGTTCCTAGAGTTTCGTCAGAGTGATCTGAGCATCACGGAGTTTGATAGTATTTTCCAGTGCTTGTCGAGACATCATGAGGGAACCTATGGGAATCCGAAGGAGATGAGAATTCAGGCATTGATTACGCTGAACCTGGACTATTACGAGCTTGTGGCAGCATAGAGGCTTAGATCCTACGAAGAGATGATCAAGACGACTTTGAATATCGAATAGCCAAGGTGAGACAGTTATATTCAGGATCAGCCTCAGATTCAGAACCAGCCCTGGGACAGAACCGACCTCGAAATCAGAACCAGATGGGTCAAGGATTCCGATCTTGGAGTATGAGAGAACCAGCTAGCTCTTCTAACCCTATCGGCCCTAGGCACTCTCATTCATTCAAATGACAGGGTCAGAGTTCAGGATCATCTAGTGAGGGCTCGGGCAGTGAGTCGGCTAGACGATCTTTCTGCCACTTCGGTTCAACAGGCCTGCCTTGTGTACATTGTGGCCTATGCTATCGAGGGAATTGTGCTATAGTTACGGCCACATGTCACTGATGTGGTAGCACTGTGCACTATGTTCGAGATTGCCCTTCAGCACCACCGTTTGAGAACTTTGCTTTTGGCTCAAGTTACAGTGGCTGTGGCTTTTCGACCACTCAGAATTATGGTGGTAGATAGAGTTTTGGAGGTAGTGGCAGTGGTAGTCAGAACTATGGTGGCAGTAGTAGTCAGGGTTATGACGGTAGTGGTAGCCAGAGTACCCAGTTTTCTGCACAGCGACAACCACAGTAGTCTGGAGTAGCTTCGAGCAACCATGCTCAAAGGAACAAAACAGGTCGTAACAGCCAAGGCCCTAGGACTCGTGGGGACCGTAACAGTGGTGCAGGACATCAGGTCCATGGGCGTATCAACGCCATGACTCAGCAGGAGGTTGAACAGGATCCCGAGTCATTACGGGTACGTTATTCATTCGTGGTAATCCGGCTAGAGTTCTAATTGGTTCGGGTGCCACATTTTCATTTGTATCTTCATCATTTGCACGGGTTATAAATCCACAACCTACACCGCTTGGTTTTGATATGCTAGTACAAGTGGCACATGAAGATCTCTTCTGTGCTCTGTGGTAGTATAGGGATTTCCCAGTGATAATTGAAGGGGAACCCATAGAGGCTAATTTATTTCCCTTCAAACTAGCAGAATTCGATGTTATCTTGGGAATGGATTGGCTATCCAGGCACCATGCTTATGTCAGTTGTAAGGATAAGTTTGTGAGGTTCGACTGGCCTGGACAATCGTCAGTCATATTTCAGGGTGAACGACGAATCCTTCCTAATAATATCATTTTTGTTATTCAGGCGACTAAGCTGTTGCATAAAGGATGTGTGGGATTCTTAGCCCACGTAGTGACAAGGGATGAACCTTCGTTGAGTTCTGAAGATGTGCCAGTGGTGAAGAAATTCACCGATGTGTTTCCGGAAGATTTGCCAGGGTTACCACCTGCTAGGGAGATCGAATTCACCATCGATTTACTTCTAGGTACAAACCCTATTTCCTTAGCACTGTATCGAATGGCACCAGCAGAGTTGAGAGAATTGAAGATTCAACTCTAGGAGTTAGTGGATACAGGTTACATCCAGCCCAGCATGTCTCTCTGGGGTGCTCCTGTTTTATTTTTTAAAAGAAAGGATGGGTCGATGAGACTTTGCATCAGCTACAGACAACTGAATCGGGTGACGGTGAAGACCGTTATCTTCTGCCTCAGATCGATGACATGTTTGACCAGTTGAAGGGTGCACATGTATTCTCTAAGATCGATATTTGTTCGGGTTATCATCAGTTACTGATTCGTTAAGAAGATATGCCGAAGACTGCCTTTTGCACCAGGTATGAACACTAAGAGTTCCGTGTCATGCCTTTTGGATTAACAAATGCACCTGCAACATTTATGGATTTGATGAACATAGTCTTTAGATCGTATCTAGATCGGTTTGTGATTGTGTTCATCGACAACATTCTAATTTATTCCAAAAGTGTTGCCGAGCACAAGAAGCATCTGAGGTTAGTGTTGGAAAGGTTGAGAAGCAATCAGCTATATTCTAAGTTCAGTAAGTGCTAGTTTTGGCTAAACCATATCAGTTTTATTGGACATGTGGTCTCTGCTAAGGGAATTAGTGTGGACCCTCATAAGGTTTCGGCAGTGTCTACATGGGAAAAATCGAGGAACGTTACTGAAGTGAGGAGTTTTATAGGTCTGGCTGGCTACTATAGACGTTTTATGCAGGACTTTTTGGGAATCGCCCTGCCTCTTACTAAGTTGACTTGTAAGGGGGTCAAGTTTGAGTGGGATGAGTATTATGAACAGAGTTTCCAGGAGCTTGAAGGGCGTCTTACTCAGGCTCTCATCCTTGCTATTCCAGACGACGGTCGTGAGTTTGAGATTTACACTGATGCATCTCTGTCAGGCTTGGGTTGTGTTTTGATGCAGCATGGAAAAGTTGTCGCCTATGCTTCCAGTTAGCTCAAGAATCACGAGAAAAACTACCCCACTCATGATCTGGAGCTCAGAGCAGTAGTCTTTGCTCTAAAGATCTGGCGACACTACTTGTATGGCGAAAAGTGCCGCATCTTCACTGATCACAAGAGCCTGAAACATATCTTCGCTCAGAAAGATTTGAATTTGAGGCAAATGAGATGTTTGAAACTCATCAATGATTACGACTGCACTATCGAATATCATCCCGGACATGCCAATGCAGTGGTGGATGCACTTAGTCGGAAATATCATGGACAGTTTGCCTCCCTTCGAGCTATCCATGTCCCGCTACTATTTTTTCTTCGAGAAACTAGCGTTACCGTGGAACCAGATGAGCAAGGAGCTTGGTTAGCACACTTTTAGGTTATACCTATTTTGGTAGAGAAGCTCAAGAACTTGATTAGAAGTGTGCCAACATAAAGAGACAGACGCAGGATATGAAGATAAATGATTTTATGATCCGTAGAGATGAAACTTTAGTGATGGGAAATAGGTTGTTTGTGCTTAAGGATAATGAAGCATTGAAAAAGGAAATCCTTAATAAGGCTCACATTTCAACATATGCATGCACCTAGGAAGCACCAAAATCTATTACACTATTCGTCCATTCTATTACTGGGTTGGAATGAAACGGGATGTGGCGGATTATGTGAGGAGATGCATTATCTGCCAACAGGTGAAGGCAGAGAGACAAAAACTTGAAGGGTTATTACAAAATCTCTCGATACCAGCATGGAAATAGGAAGACATCACTATGGACTTTGTGTATAGGTTACCGAGGACGTAGTCGAGATTTGACGGTATTTGGGTGACTGTGGACCAACTCACTAAGACCGCTCACTTATTGCCTGTTCGGCAAACCTACTCACTGCAAAAGTTGTCAAAGTTGTACATTGATAATATTGTTAGACTTCATGGTGTACCCGTCTCCTTCATTTCAGACATAGATCCAGGTTTACCTCCAGGTTTTGGAAAGCTTTCAATGCCGCCATGGATATGTTGTTTAGCATGGCCTACCATCCACAGACCGAGGGCCAGTCCGAGCGGATAATTCAGACTTTAGAGAACATGTTGAGAGTGTCTGTTCTTCAGTGGAAGAGTAGCTGGGATAATTATTTGTCGTTGGTTGAGTTCGCGTACAACAACAACTACCACTCTAGTATCGACATGGCACATTTTAAGGCACTCTATGAGAAAGCATGTCGGACGCTATTATGATGGACAAAAGTTGGCGAACGAGTGTTAATGGGACCAGAAATTATTGACACCATCAATGCTAACATCCAACTGAATAACAGAAATTTGAAGGTGACACAAGGCCGACAGAAAAGAATTGCGGACAAACATTCCAGGGACCGTGAGCATAAGGTTGGTGACTTTGTTTTCCTGAAGTTATCTCCCTAGAAAGATGTAGTTTAATTTGGTAAATGAGGGAAGTTGAGTCCTCGATACGTCGGTCCTTACCAAATTATGAAGAGAAGTGAGACTGTTGCCTATAGGTTGGAGCTACCACCGGAGCTGTCACAGATACACAACGTTTTCCATGTTTTCATGCTTCAAAAATATGTATCAGATCTCTCTCATGTCATTCAGCCGGAACCATTGGAAGTGAATCAGGATGCGAGCTATGTCGAATAACCAGTGGCTATCATTGATCGACAGGATAAAGTACTGGGGAACAAAGTTATCTTGTTGGTGAAAGTCGTTTGGAGAAACCATACCATTGAGGAAGCGACATGGGAAATAGAGGATTTGATGAGGAACTAGAATCCGTTTTTATTTGGTTGAGTTGTAATTTAAGGGACGAATTTTTTTTTTAAGGGGTAGATTGTGAAATCCCTCCCCAAAAATTTCTTTGTAATTCCACATTTCACCTTAAAGTGAATGGAATTTTCATTTGGGTCCTTTGAACACTTTCCTTATCCGGATCCCTTTTGGGATTTCCTACCTATCAAGACTTGCCACGTGGCAAGTCCTTATCTCATCCCTCTCATCTCCCCGATCTCTTCTATTTATCTATCTATCTAACTCTCTCTCTACTCTCTAACTTTCTCACTCTATCTCGAACCTCTCCCTCTTACTCCCTTTTCTCGATCACACCCACGCACACACCCATCTACATACCATTACCATCGTGGACTCTCTCTCTCTCTCTCCCTCACTCGTCTCTACGGAGCTCGACAAAGCCCAGCAACCCAGGAAACTCCAGCGGACTCCCGTGGGTTTCGAACGACATTCCGGCCACCACCGGTTGTTCCACGACGAGACAAAGGTAACTTTCACTTTGTCTCACCTTGTACTTACTTTTGGTACCTAGATTGAAGGTTAGATTTGTAGTTGTCGTTGACCGGAGCACAGGAGGTTCCAGCCTCCTTCCCTGGTGAGATTTGGGCTTCCAAACCCAAACCATTAAAACCAGGCATTTTGGGCCGCGCCAAACCTAGGGAATTAGGCCAAATTGCTTTAAAACCCCAAAACCCTTTTCTTGTAGGCTTTCGAGCCGGATGTACCACGAGCCATTGGCCTTGGGGCTGGGCCTTAAGCCCAATTCCTTAAGCCTAAGTTCCCTGAAACCCAAACCCATTTCCCATATCCCCCTAAACCCAACCCACCTAAAACCATGAGCCTAAACCCCCTTATGCCCAACCCGGCTAACCCACTAGGCCCAAACCCAAACCCAAGAACCCTAGACCTGATATAACACGTTGACTTTGACTAACCGTTGACCCGATCAACGGTCAACGTTGACTTTTTGGGTTTTGTCTGGAACCCTTCATAGACTAATTTCGACGTCCTGGAGCTGTTATTGACGTCAGTTTTCCCAAATTAAACCGTTTTAGTATAGTTTTGTTAATTGTACTCTTTATGTGCTTAGGTGCAATTACTAGCGGCGATCCTGTTATTTCTACTTTGTATGGCTCATCTACGACCAAGTATCTGTGAGTGGACCCCTTCTAAAATGCATGTTTTATTAGTAGAAATGCATATATGAAAAACATGATTTACTGAATACGTTTTGTGAACGTTTTATGAAAAATTGATAATCATGCTATACTAAGCTTATTTTGGAATACTATATTTTCTATCGAACCTATGTTCTTGTAGGGTATCTTATGGATGCCGATATACTATTTATAACATGTTTTCACACACTTCTTTATAATATGGATGATGGATGACTTTATACTATGAAGATGATTTTGAGATATATGTACCTATGTTTGGAAAGATTATGTTCAATGTTTTTGTGCGTATCTAGTGGTCACTATTCTCCAGGGATGAGGATCTGGTGCTGGCATGTGGGCCGGGAGAAATAATTCCTGGCTTCGGCCGAGGGACATGGAGCTGGCATTGGGTAGGGAGAAAATAATCTCTGGCTTCGGGTCGAGAGACATGGTGTTGGCGCGGGCCGGGAGATATTATTATTGGATACCACTATTTAGCACACTATTTATGAGATATGCTTTATGAGATATTTTATGGCATGCTAGGGTTTTTGGAAAACCTACCACCTATTATGCTATTAGTTTTCATAAAGCTTTGGGGGTTAGTATGTTGATAACTGCTTTATTATGTATATATATATATATATATACATAATAAAGCAGTTATCAACATACTAACCCCCAAAGCTTTATGAAAACTAATAGCATAATAGGTGGTAGGTTTTCCAAAAACCCTAGCATATATCAACTTGGTCCCACTCATGTTTCTTTTGCGCTCCATCAGGACATAGGAACGAGGACTACGATCCGACGTACGAGGCATTCCCACACCAGTGACATCGTGCTATCTCCTATACTTTGACCACTCTTGTAATAATACATTCTGTTGTAATCTGATTTAGAATACGCTCTGAACATGCCATGCATCATCATTGTAAATTCATTGTTGGCAGTTGAATATTATTTATATCACTATCTTCAAGCCATGAATTGTCACATCTTATTATCTTATTGCAATTTAGGTGCATGTTTCACATGTTCTTAGCATTTGCATTCAGCATTTGCATTCATTAAATGGCTTGCGTTACCTTCAGGTGTCGGCCTACACGTGGCCATCCCGATGTCCCTCGGACATCAGGATCGGGGCGTGTCAGTATCTCTTCAATTCATTACGGGACTGGTTTACAGAAATTCATGCTTATAATTAAAATGATTCATATTATAATGCACTTTGTAAAATTATCTCTTAAAAAAATCATCAAAATATGAGTTTGTTGAGTCATTGAGTTGTGTGAAAATAAATGGACGAATTCGGTAGAAATATTAAGAACTATCTATCTATTTAATACAATTAATTGACCAAACAATTTTAATTTTAATTGACTTTTTATAAATAGCATTTATAAAGAGATTTATAGTATAACAATTTTGACTATAAACATAAATTTTATAAATCGGCTATTAAGTGAATTTGAGGACGAGTTCCTCCTCAACCTTGAAAGAACCAAGCATTCCTAATGAAAAGTCCAAAAAAACTTACCTTTTAATGAAATTTTTTAAAAGCCCGCGGTATTATTTACTTTAACGAAAAACCACATTTTTACACTAAAAAGTCAAACCTGTTACTATTCATTTTACCCTTTATTTTGTCCTTATCGTTAAAACTCAAAATTTTCAAGCTATTTTCATTAGTTTTCCTTAGATAATAAGCATAAAACCCAATGTGTAAATATTGACAATGATATTCCTGGTGTAGTTCTGTAAGCAACCACATAAAAGAAGTAACGACAAAAGGAGCTGGTGGTGGAAAAAACCAACTTCAAAAGAGCCAGCAATATTGACCAAAAAAAAAACAGCCATCAATAAGATAAGATTCCAGGGTTGCGTCATGCGTGAGCGAATTTTCCAAGCTCCAGCTGCCTCAGTATTCAGTAATAAGTTCACAAGTCACACAAAGCTAAGCAAACGTAAACATTGTCGATTGAAAAATGGAGCAAAGCAAAGGCAGGAGAGTGATCCTCTTCCCGATGCCTTTCCAAGGGCACATAAACCCAATGCTGGAACTGGCCAACATTCTGCATTCCAAAGGCTTCTCCATAGCCATCATCTACACCAACTTCAACTCCCTCAATCCTTCAACCCTAAACCCAAACTTCACCTACCTTTCACTCCCTGTTGACTTGACAGAAAACGAGGCCTCCATCAAGGATCCCACCCGTTGTCTTTCTATTCTAAATGCTAAATGTGTTGAGCCTTTCAGAGAATGCTTGTCCGGGTTGTTATCCGACGACGTTAATTCGGAGGACCCCATTGCATGCTTGATCTCGGATCCTCTCTTCGACTTCACTCGATCTGTTGCGGAGAGCTTTAAGCTGCCGAGGATCGTGTTAAGAACAGGGGGTGCCGCTTCCTTCGCTGTTTATGCTGCATTTCCACTTCTCAAGGAAAAAGGTTACCTACCAATACCAGGTACAATCTCAAGCCAACAAAACCCTATTATCAAATGTCTTTTCATCTCATCATTGTTACTGACCCAGGTAGACTGAAAACACCACACCAAGACTAATGACTCTTTTGGAATTCTTTTTATAAGTAGCATTTTTGTTCTTTGTTCGTAAGAGATTATGCAATATGTGCTTTTATTATAAACATGTAAACTTGTTTATTAAAAACTAGAGCGCATGGAAAAAAACTTCGAAGTGATTCTTCTTCTTCTTCTGAAATCACTTTATTGATCCAAAAATGTATTTGGTTACCAAAAAACACTTTAGCACTTCTAGAAGCGATCCCAAATTAGCATTTTGACAATTTGTGCAGATTTGAGTTAGGTTAGCATTTTTATTCCTTGCTTTGCCTCCTCAAAAAGCATTTTAGAATATGTATTAACTAAAAGGCAAAATATATATACTTATTAGGAACCTTATATTTGGTTTTCTACTTTGACAATAATTAGATTCTCGACTAGAAGAGCTAGTGAAGGAGCTTTCACCTATCAAAGTTAAAGACCTACCTGCAGTGATGCCCAATTGCGACCCTGAAGATTTCTATCAAGTGATAACCAACATGGCAAATGAACCCAAGGCTTCTCATGGACTCATCTTCAATACTTTTGAAGATCTTGAAGGACAAGCACTTGCCACAATTCGCCAAGAATATTACCCCAATATTCCAATTTTCTCACTAGGTCCATTTCACAAGTGCGGCCCTACAACCTCTTCTTCTTCAACTAGCTTACTATCACAAGACCAAAGTTGCATTTCATGGCTAAACACTCAAGCGCCAAAATCTGTTGCTTATGTTAGCTTTGGGAGCATTGCCAAGATAGATCGCGCTCAATTTTTGGAGATTGCTTGGGGGTTGGCCAACAGTGGCCAACCCTTTTTGTGGGTGGTTAGACCCGGATTAGTTCAAGAGTCGGACTGCCATGAAGCGTTGCCTAACGGATTTCTAGAAGCGTTGAACGAAAGAGCCCATATTGTGAAATGGGCTCCGCAAAAAGAAGTGTTGGCCCACCCTGCAGTTGGAGCCTTTTGGACTCATTGTGGTTGGAATTCTACATTGGAGAGCATTTGTGAAGGGGTCCCTATGATTTGCATGCCATGTTTCAGTGATCAAATGGTGAATGCAAGATTTGTGAGTGATGTTTGGAAGGTAGGGTTGCAATTGGAGCATGGGATTGAAAGAGGTGAGGTTGAAAGAACAATTAGAAGACTAATGGTTGAGAAAGAAGGGGTAGAGATCAAAGAGAGAGCCTTAAATTTGATGGAAAAGGCAAATCATTGCCTGAAAGAAGGTGGCTCTTCGTACCTAGCTTTGGATGGCTTGGTTAAGCACATTTTATCGTTATAAATCGTTTGTTTAAGAGACTCAGTATTAGCTATTCAATAAAATAAAAAATAAAGGCTTTTAGTGATGTATTAACTACATTTCTTTAGAGAGTTTTAATAAAGAGGGTCTTATAAAATAAAATCTTAATAAACACTCTTTATTGGTTACTTTAATATAATTTCAGATTTTGTTGGAAATCAAAACTGATGCTTTATAACGTTGGTTTAATACTACTTAGTCTAATATTGTTAGTTAGCCAATTGATCATGTGCAGCACACCATGTCCTAATATCAGTTTTCCTTCTTAAACAAAAACTGATATATTTTCTTTGTATCCTAACGTTGGGGATAATAATGTTTCTGCTACCCGATTTGCAAAGGTTTGTTCTTGCTACCCGATTCGCACTTTTCAACTTAATCTTCAATCCATTCGACCATTTGATATACGTCAGAAAACCAACAAAACAAAGCAATAATGGTTTAATAAGATGGAAGCAAGTTGTCTTGGAGCCTCATATACCGCATCCAATCAATCTACATAACAGCCAAAAAATTAGGGTTCCTTCGTCACAACAAATGCATTCAATCAATATACATACATAACAGTCGTCATACTTACATTGTCTACTTTTAATTTTTCCAAAATACTGGCATATTGTTCCTTGGATGCTTCTACTTGCTATCAAATGCTTTTCCAATAGCTTTACCCCAGCTCTCCATCAGCAGATACTCCTCTGTTTCTGATGCCCTATGATGCATGAGCATGGTGGTATCCCCTCGCATCCCCCTATCGTGTCGTGTGGTATTTCTGTGTTGTGTCATGTCGTATCCTCGTGTCTATGTCCATATATCTTGATAGGTTGCCTTGCAGAAAGATATGACATAAACAAAAAGACATTTGTAGTTAATGAACACGCTTTAATATTTGGGTTAGAAGATGTTGTTAGAATAACTGGGTTGTCAGTAGTTGGCTAACCATCCATAGATGATTTGTGTCTTACACTTCTAGGGAATCGCCCTGAGGGGACCAAGAGTTTCCTCATCGTGAAAGGCTGAAGCCAGTATTTATATGACATGTTAATCTCTGGTTAGACGAGGGGATTTTCAGAGAGAGGAAGAGACCATTGTGGAATATGACACGTGCCGGAAGATCAACGAGGAGCATATATCGTGCCGGTTGTGGTTGTACGTTTTGGGCTAGTTGAAGCATTTTACTTATTGGACTGAGTACGAGGGTATATGCCCATATACAAAATGAAAGGCTCAATAAAAAATAAGCCCAAAACCCAATTGGCAAATATATTCCTTGTGTATATTTAAGCAACCACATAAAAGGGGTAATGACAAAAGGAGCTGGCGTTGAAATTACGGAATTTAGCCCTTGAAAAGTGTTTTTCCTTCTGAAACACCTTTTGCAACAACCTCTAGCCTGATTATTCTCATAAGTTTGCTGCCCATAGTTGCCACATCATAATCATAATTTTAAACATTGTGCTGGTTACTGTCCACAAAACTTGCAAAGTAATGCCCATTAAACCTCCAAATTTAGCGAGCCTATTGGGCTCGGTGGAAATGTTGTAATAAAATATACGAAATTCATAAGCTCACAAGCTAAGCAAAACAATCGTTCTTAGAAATTCAAATGGAGCAATGCAAAGGCAGGAGAGTGATACTTTTCCTACTGCGCGCCATTCAAGGCCATATAAACCCCTGTTCTAGAGCTGGCAAAATATTCTACACTCCAAAGGCTTCTCCATAACCATTATCCACACCTGCTCTAACTCCATCAGTCTTTCAAGTCTAAATCGGCGTTTCACCTACCACTCCAACAAAAATCATCAATAGAATATACAATCAAATAGAAAAATCACCAATTTGCCTTAGCTCTTAGGGTGCGTTTGTTGAGCCGGACTATTTAATTGGAATAACTTCAAGAACTAAATTGGAGTAGCTTGGCATGGACTAAACAGTACTAGAATTGTGAAATGTTAAATTCAATACCGGACTAGCTAGGACTAAATATCTTTTTTTTTAATTACGAAATCTCCCAATTTTTGTTGTCTGACTCTCTCTCTCTCCCATCTGTCACTGCCTTTCCCTTTCCTCTGCACTCCACTCCTTTCCTTTCCCCTGCACTCCTTTCCTTTCTTGCAGATTCAAAATTTCCAGGATTTCCAGTTAGCAACCCAGAAACCAAAAAAGCCATGTCCCTGATTAATTTCAGATTATAAAAAAAAAGCCATATCCTTTGGATCGGATGGTGTTCTTACTGGTGATGACCACGACGAGGGCCGGTCCAAACATTTTGGAGGCCTTGGGCAAAAACCAAAAAAGGGCCCACAAAACTACAACTATGCAAAAAAAAAAATTTACATTTTTTATTTGATTTTTTCCTCCTCTTCGACTAGGTGTTTAAAGGATTATAAAATATTTAAAAGTATTTTTCTTTGTCGGACAATAAGTTCGTCATACATAAAAATAAAGTTACATTGTAATACTTGGTCAATTGGTCATAAAAAAAAAAAGAAGATTATCATGTGGTAAAAAAGTACTAGTGTATCTATTAGTTCGTGTGAGTGGCAATTTTCTTATACGTCGTCATGCTCGTCTAAAATTAAGGTATAAATAAAATTACTTTCTTCATCCTTAATATTAAAGTATAAGGAAAAAGAGAATAAGTAAACAAAGATTATTTCCAAAAATCATTTTATGTGACTGTAATATAGATGAGTAACTTTTTCTTTCTCTTCCTTCGCACAAAAAGGAAAAGCAAACCAGCAATTCAAGCAGGCAAAACACACTGCAGCGAAACATAAACAAGCTATCTAATAGACGAGCATCTGCATCGTTCTCTTATTTTTCTGTTGCATCTTCGTCTTCTTCCCCTGCCTCTGTTAATTGTGGTGTTTCAGGTTCTGAATCACTTAGGAGTAATCCATCAGGATAAATTCTAACCTCAATTGAGCAATACTTGATGTCTAAAGTGTCTAAGTGCGGGACTTTGACAATGCAATTTTCTGACTAAATTCCTTATAGATTTGGTATAAGAGAAAGTTCCAAATTTTTAGCTGACTGAAAGTGATCTCATTTTTTTAATAAGCTTTTGCCAAATTAAATTGGTGAATACATACATACATACATACATACATTCATTTGTTGAAAGCTAAACTTGAATTAGAATGAATGCAAAAAATATGCAACCCACTCATAGCTAGTAATTATAGTCAAAGACAAAAAGAAATTAACAATAAAAAATTAGTAAAAAATCGAAGGTAAAAACAATTTAACAATTAAACAAAAATTAGTAAAAAACAGAAAGAAAAAGGTGTGCTCGAACCCAAGACCTCGTTGTTATTAGTACACAATAAAACCAGCGCCAATAAACCCTTTTTAATTTATACGGTTATGAAAAAATGTATGGACACACTACCCTAATAAATTTTTTGTGCCCTTAATTTTTTGAGGCCCCAGACAGTTGTCGTTAGGGCCAACGACGACCCTGACGATGACCACAAATATGTCCTTGAATTGCTTGAGGTGACCCAGTAGAGTGTCGCTTTGCCCCCCTCCCCACCAAACACCTTCGTCGTCGTGTCCCTGGTGAATCGATCAAATACCCATCACTATCGGAGAAGAAGAGTTGGGTGAGGCTGTCGGTGTAGAGAGAGAGAGAGAGAGAGAGAGAGAGAGAGAGAGAGAGAGAGAGAGAATGAGACGAAGCAAATGAAGCAGACGAAACGAAGCGAACAACTGACCACCATTATCGGAGAAGAAGAGTGCGGTAGGGTTGTCGGTGCAAAGTAGAGAGCATGGGGAGGGAAGGGGCTGAGTAATTCTCTTGTCTCTGGGCGGACTCGGTAAGACCTTCTAACGAAGGCCAAGTTGTACTTGGCTGAAGTCGCCAATAATACTAGGTACGGATGGTATTTTCCTAGTAAAGAGTAATGCTGCCATTTTACTTAGACGATAGTAAAATGGAGTTGCTGATAAAAGAGCGGTCAGTAAAAATGGTCAAAGCATGAACACGTAAGCCAAACCACAGACTAACGACAGTTTACAATTTTTTGTAAACTAAAGTTGGAAAGTCAAGAGTAATTAGGATTTGATACTCCGTAATGATCCAATCTGTGTAGCCAACGAGATCTTACCTCAAGATCAAGTGGGAGATATTGGAATATGATGATGATGATGTTGGTTTTACTATGTATATATTTGATATATGGAGGTGCAGTGTAAGAATGATGTATTGATATACACTTAACCAAAGGGTATGATAAGAGGTATGACTTAATAATGGTTATACCAAGTGTCTTATCATGAAAGGATAAGACCATTCAGAGATGCCTCACAACTCTCTGGAAAGTGTGCGATGAAGTCTATAAAAGGAGGATTCATTCTTCAGACAAATCAATCCAACGTGAAACGCATTTTATCTTCTTTCCTTTGGTGTGCTATTTCTCCCTTGTCACTGCTGCATAGTAATCAATAGTCTAACGACATTAGAGATTGATGCTATAATCCATAAAATTCTACATTGGAAAGCTGTCCCTATGATTTGCACGCCATGTTTACTGACCAAATGGTGAATGAAAGAAATGTGAGTGATGTTTGGAAGGTAGGGCTGCAGACGGAGCATGGAATTGAGAGAGGTGAGGTTGAAAGAACAATTAGAAGACTGATGGTAGAGAAAGAAGGGGAAGAGATCAAAGAGAGAGCCTTAAAGCAAATCATTGCCTCAAAGAAGGTGTGGCTCTTCGTACCAATCTTTGGATGGCTTTTTTTTTTTTTTTTGGGTCAAGTGAATATTTCACTCAAACAAATAGAGGAAATACAAAGGAAATGAAACAAGGCCCAAAAAACATAGATTAGGCCCAAACAGAAACAAAGCCCAAAAACAACAAAACCCTAGCAGCAAAGAAATTGTTGAAGTGGTCATCACCGTCGCCGATGAACAATCGCAGGGACACGGAGGAAGAAAAGGGCAAACATAAAAACTCCCAACAAATGCCATAGATAAACCAAGAGACAGCCCTAAAAGTGCAGGACACGAATGCTTCATCATCCTTCACGAATTGAACATCGCACCACAATGATTGCATCCACAGAAAGGAAGCCAGTGGGAAGAGGCTACCGACAAGCTACGTAGCCAATAAAGGCAAAGACATGGAAGAAGGTGGTGCGAATACCCGAGCTGAAGCTCTACGCACCTTCCGAATAAAATACAAGTCGCTGAGAAGATCAGTTGCAAACATGGTTTGATGTTGAATCAAAGGAGGACTAGGAACCGGGAGAAGGGTGAGGATTGGATTGATGAGATTCATGGTGGTGGGTAGAGCTGGAAAAAATTCCTGAAAATCCCAAATCAAACTAAAAAAATCCCGATCCCAAAAACTCGCAAACCAAAATTCGGAAAATTTTCATGATGACATATCGAACCAATCCCGAAATTTCGGTACAGAAATTGATATTGTCTTCTCAATGTTTCAGTAATCTCATACCGAACCGAAAATAAATATTAATATATTTAAGTTTTTCTTTTTGTTTTCAGTTTGGAACTTATTTTATTTTGGGACTAAGTTTGTAACTTATTTTTTTGTTTTTGGTTTTGTCACTGAACTTATTTTATTTTGGTTGCATGCATGTTGAAATTGGATGAACTCAAGTACTCAAAAAAAAAAAAAGGACATTTGAATTGTTGCAAACTACTAGTAGCAATATAATTGATGTGGTCTACAGGTGATAGCCCTTTACTCCATTTGTTCAACGTTGTCATCCAACTCTTGGATTTCTAAAATTTTAACTCTGTCATTTGGTCTAAAGGTAGTAACCATAACCCTTTATTACCATAACTGCTGGTATGGACTTCCCACACACTCATCCTGCACTGCTGCTTCTCAACCAAATGTGTCTATCTCTTCAACACGAAATCAAAAAATTGTATTACTAGTTTTCGAACATATTATGTTTGTAACATTTATTTTTTTTCCTTTTGGGTTTGTTACTTAACTTATTTTATTTTGGTTGCATGTTAATTTGACTTGGTATGAATTATTGGTATTTCAATTTGTATGAAATTTGGGAATACCGAACCATCCCGAAATATCGAAAATATTTTGGGAGTTCCGAAAATTAGGAATATTGAAATTTCGGTTCAAATTTTTGTCCCGAATTTTTTTGATTTGAGATTCGGGATTCCATTTTCAGGTTTGGGATCCTATACCGAACCACCCCTAGTAGTGGGTGGGCAACAGAAAGTGGAGGAAAGGAGAAACAGGGAATTTGCATCAAAATTAGGGCTGAGAAATCTAAGGCTAGAGGGAGTGGAGGTCAAGGGAAATCCGAGATGCAAAGCAAGAAAAACCAAACTAAAAAAATTGGAAACAAGAAGATACAGGACTGCCACTGACCCAGGCCGCAGCTAGGATCCGCGGCTGCAACGGTTTGGAGAAATAAAGAAACTCTCACAAGCGGAGAGAAGAGCTTGGACCCCTAAAATATGCCTATGTGCCATTTTGGTTGAGCACATCTTATTGTTATAAATCGTTTCTTTAAGAAACTCAGTATTATTTATTCAATAAAATTAAAATTAAAATTGTTGGGTTGAATTATGTGTATACATAAAGATAGAATTTTAGCAATGTATTAACTACCTTTTTTTTTAGAGAGTTTTAATAAAAAGGGTCTTATTGTGATATACATTCTAATACATGTGTGGTTCTGCAAATCCTAAATAGAGATAAATTAGAAATCATTCAAGATTTAGAAGATCTTTCCTATTAAACTTTGTATAGCCTGGAGAGCAAAGTTTATCTCCTGCTTATTACTAAAAATAAAGATATTAGGTCTGAATAATAACACAGAATTTCTCAGGCCTATTCTCCAGATCTCTTTTTCTCTTGTCGTGTTCCCTATCCTCAATTAATCATGGAAGAGTCCTCATCCAAGGCGTGAAAGTTGCATACCTCATCGACAAAGAGGGAGATTGAGTTTTCATGATTTTGTTTTTCTATTTTTTTTACTTTTTCAATTATTATTATTATTTGATATTTCTTTTTAATTTAAATTAGTGTTTTCCTTTTTAGTGATAATACACTCATCATCCAAGTCAATTAATGTTTAAAAATCTCCAAATCATTCTGTTTGGACCCAAAATGACATTTTGGGGGCCGAGCTCAGAAATATTCTCGGCCCAATGTTGTTTAGAATAGTGTCATGGGCCGGCCTTGTCAGGGTTGGCCGAGTCCTGATATGAGAAAGATTACTTTGGATAAAGACGAAGAAGTTGAATCCTGATACAACGGGGAGTCTCAAGGTTGGAAGTAAGAATGAATCTAGTTCATTATAGGGCTTGGTACAGAGGCCTATTGGAACTAGGATTGGCCGAATCATAATCAGATTGGGATAAAGAGTTCTAGTTTGAGTACATCTCTGATTCGGCCAAGAGTTTTTTAGCCACTATAAATACAAGAGGTCGTGCGACATTCTAAGGACCTCCAATTCAACACACAAATCTGCCCTGCGCAAACTCTCTCAACCTTTTGAGATTTTTATTTTCTTGTCTGCCAACACATCTTCAGTTTGGATAAACAGCACTGTTGCCGTAGAACCAGTCGATCGCGAAGCATCTTCAGTTTGGATAAACAGCACTGCGTCGAGGCCGGTTGGTTATCTATCCAAGTCTCGGTCGAGAAGGACTTCCGGGTTCTTATTGGCAGAGGTTATCTCATCAGCCTTCTCGGCAAAGTGAGGTATTACGAGTTACTAAGCTCGGCACATCGAACGCCGAGTTGTTTTATGATCGGATACTCGCAGGTTGGTTTCAGAGTTCGGCATTCAGACGGCCGAACCACTTTCACTGTCAAGACCTACATCAGTTTCGAGTACCTGTGCCCTTACACGTTGGTGTCGATTCGGCGTGCTTATACTTTCACAAATATAATCACCGTGACCGAATCCAGCGCCGACGAGTCGTGAACTTCGCAAGACTAGTAGCCTTGTCTTCAGGCTCTAGAATCCAAAGGCCGAGGCACGTTCCTTACTCGGCCGCAGTCGCAAGATCAAGAAGTCAGCCGCGCAACACAACGCAACATCCACATTTTACTCACCGGCCGAGCTCGGCCGTCGAGTTGGCACGCCCCGCATTCAACCGAAGGACGTAGTTAGCTCATAGATTATTCGGCCTGCGCGCCACGTAGGCTTGGTAGTTTTTAGGGTCAACACATTCTTAGTTAAGATCGTTGGATGTTATAAGATTTAAAGATTACAAAGAAGTGTTAAAATGTTTATCAAAATCTTTGTAAATTGGTTCTATCCCTTTAATTATAAATGTGTAAATAATATGATCTAAAACTTCAATTATGACATATCCCGAGTAGCTGGTATAAATAAGCAACTTTGGCCATCAATCAACCGCATATTCAGGCCAAGCAACCACATATTCCCTATTATTACGATAGTCGCACATTAAGTCATAAATCTTCAACGAACTACAATTGTGTTGAACTCTCCTATGGTTGATATGGCACAGTGAACCTGTATGACTCTACCAATTTAATTGATTTAGGGCTCAATACGATGAGGCCTTTCATATACATGTATAATTGGCCTCCTATCCTCCATCCACACCTGCCCCCTGTATACAATTTATTGACATTGTCTATCAAATATCGCGGCCGATCATGACACACCACTTCACATTAATGGTATTGTCGTGAATGATGAATATACTTTCTGTTTTGTCGAGCCCCACACTGCCGAGCCCCTTATCAATTTAACGAGATAAGATCGTCGTCAGATTCTTTTTGAGAGGATCTCCAGAATCCTCACAAAGAAAAATTTTTTTTAGTTGTGACGAGAACACGGATGGTACACAACGTGTTTTTATGTAAGTGGTGCAAAATTTTAATTTTTAAGTTATTAATCTTTTAACACACATATCCAACCATTTACATAGAAACACGTGGTGTACCGTCTCGTGTGACGGGAACACTGAAAAATATTATTAGTTTAACCACATATTATTAGTTGTGAAGTTTTATTACAAAATATTATAATAATATTAGTAGTCAACCTCCTATAGTTAAACTGTACTATATAATATTTTGTTATTTTTTTTAATGTGATACTCTATTCTTCAATAAATTCTCTATGTAAGTAACATTAACTCAAATTTTTCATTTAGTATTGGGAAGAACTTAAGTTAGGGCATTGAGTTATTCATGGAAATTGAATTTAAGACATCATTTATTAACAAAAATAAATATTATTAGACCGTGATCGATGATAAGTAACTTTTTATGGACTATTTCTCAATATCCCCACAAATACTTGAAAAAGGATTGGGCCCGTATAACGCTAGCCAGGTATATGTGTGTAACTTGTAAATAATCAGTCCACATTATCATTCTTTAGTGCAAGTTTTTCTAAATAATGTACGTTTAAATTTGGGATCCAATAAAATAAGAGTAATGTTACATTTATTATATTTTTTTGTAGAGTACGATTTTCTTCCTTCCACATTCCTCCCCTTCATTCCCCTCCTCTCTCTTTCCTTTTTGTCTCTCCCTCTGTAAAAAAAAGTCAACATAATATGTTGACGTGGCTTAATCGTGACCATTCAAATAGGAGATAAATAAAGAGATGAGAGAATCTTACTCTATTTTTCATACCATTTTTCATACCACATTTGTACTATATTTCTAATAAAAGAAGGATCTACCAATACAAATGATTTTCATCTCTATTAGAAGAATTATACTAATATAATATAAAAATGTAGTATTTTTGATAAAATAATGTACTCCTATCATTGTTTTCAAGTAAAATGACATATAGCTACTCAAAATATCGATAACATTAATGATATAAACCCATGTTCTAGGGAGGAGGATTCTATCCCCTTTTAATCTCTCTCTTCCCTTCCCTCTCTTCTTACTTGAACGGTTACGATTAAGTCACGTTAATATCTTATATTAATTTTTTATAGAGACAATAAGACAAAAAATAATGTATGAGAAGAGAAGAGGGAAAGGAATGAGAATAGAAAGGGAGAGGATCATACTTTATGTTCTAGAGCTGGTCAATATTCTACACTCTAAAGGCGTCTCCATAACCCTTATCCACACGAGAGAGGATTTTATGCACCCAAAAACCCCTATGGTCTCTCTGTGTCTTTGATTTTATTGAGCATGTCAACAGTCAAACCCAATCAAAACAAGCTTCAAGTCCCGAGTCCCAAGACATGCTCAATAAAATCAAAGGCACAGAGAGGCCACATGAATTTTTTGGTGCAGAAAATCCTCTCTCTATCCACACCCGGTCCACCTTCATCAACCTTTCAGCTCTAAACCCGCACTTCACAAAGTGCGACAAAACGAGCCTAAACTTTCTCTCCGTCTGTGAGAGTTCCTCTCTCCTCCAGTGAGAGTTTTCTTTCCCTCCCGTGTTGGTGAGGGTTTCAGTGTACCCGTCTTCTCCGGCGCCGACTCTGGCTTCGGCTGGAGTCGGTTGTCCTCTTCCCCTTTCTCCTTCTGTTTTTTTCTTGCTTTTTCCTTTTTTCTTTTTTGCTTTCGCCGGTGCGTTTCCGATCCCCTCCGTTTCCGATCCCGCTCTGGCCGTGACCTCTTTCCCCCGGCGGCGATCTTCCTCCTTCATCTCTGATCCGGCATGCAGCTGCTTCCAAACCGCGTTCTACTGCGGTATTTCGAGAGGGTGCATCGAGATCTGGTTCTCTCACCGGCTCGGGTGCGTCGCACCACCACCCTTTCACTGTCTCTGCCGTCTGTGGCAGCGTTGTTCGCGGGTCGCCGCGAACTTCCTCCTCTTCTTCAGCTGGGTGCGGATCGTTCTTCAAGTCGAGATGCTGTACTTCGTCAGGCGCTGCTTGGCCGTGGACGGGGTTTGGACTGCGTTCGGAGGCGGCGGGTGTTCTCGTTTTCTGGCGTTTGGCCGTGTCTGTGTTATGGGCTTAGCCGTTTGGTTGGCCCGGTGTATTGTTTTCTATGGGCCTGTGTTCGGTTGTTGTTGTGTTGTTTGTATTTGGGCCTGTTTTGGCTGTGTGTTGTGTTGTTTTTGTTTTTTGTTTGGGCCTTAAGTGTGCCTATGTGTATGTTACCTTTGTGTTAATATAATAGCCCTTTCGGCTTTTGCCAAAAAAAAAAAAAAAAAAAAAAACCCGCACTTCACTCTACCACTCCAACAAAAATCATCAACAGAATATACAATCAAATAGAAAAATCCTACTTTTTCAACCACAAGTTACAACTACCGATCCGACATCACCAAAACCCAACTGGAGCACATAAGCCAAATTCAAAATCAACGCACCAATTTGTCTTAACTCTTAAAGGTTTAATGTTTAATAGTCAGTCAGTCAGTCAGTCACCACCCAGTCCTCTGCCTACCTCCTATCGTTAGCGTGGCACCATTTGTCTAACGTGTATCGAGGAAAGCCTCTGAATTGGCATAGATGAGAAAACGATACTTTCCGAATCTCTTGCACCTGAGCCTCATGATCCACAATTCGGGTTTTTGAAATTTGATCCAACGACTACAAACAGGAGGTCTCATTAAAAGTTATAATAATTTTAGTCGTTGGATCAAATTTCAAGTTAAGAAATGTTGGAATATTGTCATGATGATGATGATGATGATGATGTTAGCTTTACTATATATGTATTTGATGTATGGAGGTGCACCAGAATGATGTATTGATATACACTTAATCAAATGGTATGATAAGAGGTACGACTTAATAAGAGTTATACCCTTCTATAAGTGAACTGTCTTATCATGAAAGGATAAAATCATTCAGAGATGCTTCACAACTCTCTGGAAAGGGTACGATGAAGTCTACAAAAGGAGGATTCATTTCTCAAACAAATCAATTCGACGTGAAATGCATTTTCTCTTCTTCCCGTTGGCGTGCTATTTCTCGTTTGGCACTACCCTTTAATAATCAATAGTCTAACGACATTAGAGATTGATCCTGTAATCCATCAAATTCTACATTGAAAAGCATTTGTGAGGGGGTCCTATGATTTGCACGCCATGTTTACTGACCAAATGGTGAATGCAAGAAATGTGAGTGATGTTTGGAAGATAGGGCTGCAGTTCGAGCATGGAGTTGAGAGGGGTGAGGTCTAAAGAACAATTAGAAGACTGATGGTTGAGAAAGAAGGGGAAGATATCAAAGAGAGAGCCTTAAAGTTGATGGAAAAAGCAAATCATTGCCTCAAAGAAGGTGGCTCTTTGTACCAATCTTTGGATGGCTTGGTTAAACACGTCCTATCGTTATAAATCGTTTGATTAAGAAACTCAGTATCAATTATTCAATAAAATTAAAATTAAAATTGTTGGGTTGCATTATTTGTGTTCATAAATATAGAATTTTAGCAATGTATTAACATGGTTTTCTTAGTGAGTTAAAAAAAAAAAGGGTCTTGTGATATACATTATAATACATGTGTGATTGTACAAATTCTAAATAGAGAAAAATTAGAAATTCTTCGGGATTTAGAAGATGTTTCTAATTAAACTTTGTATAACCTGGAGAGCAAAGTTTCTCTCCTACTTATTGCTATAAATAAAGGCACTAAATCTGAGCAATAACACATAATTTCTCAAGTCTATTCTCTCTTTCTCTCTTGCCGTGTTCCCTCTCCCTCTCCTCAATTAATCATAGAAGAGTCTCCACCCAAGGCATGAAAGTTGCAGACCTCATCGACAAAGAGGGAGATGGAGTTTTCAAGATTTTGTTTTTCTATTTTTCTTATTTTTTCAAGGGAAGGAGATGCACTCATCAATCAAGTAATTTAATGTTTAAAAAACTGTATATCACTCTTAATCAAGATCGTTAGTGTTATAAGATTTAAAGACTACAAAGAAGTGTAAAAATGTTTGTCAAAATCATTTTTCATATCCCTTTAATTATAAATGTATAAATATTATGATCTAAATCTCCAATTATGGCATATCCCGAGTAGCCAGTATAAATAAGCAACTTTGGCCATCGATCAACTGCATATTCAAGCCAAGCAACCAGATATTCCCTATCCTTAAGATAATAGCACACTAAATCGTAAGACTTCAACGAACCAAAATTATGTTGAACTCTCCTATTGTTGATATGGCACATGAACTTGTATGACTCCACCAATTTAATTGATTTATGACTCAATACGATAAGGCTTTTTGTATGAGGGGTGATATACTATGTGTTTTTATATAAATGATGAAAAAATTTATTTTTTAAATTATTAACTTTTTAGCACACATATCCTACTATTTTATATAATGACAAATGGTATACCATTATATATTCGGGTCATATTTTAAAATCTCTCCGTTCGTATAGATGTATAATTGGCCTCCCGCCCTCCACACCAGCCTCTTGTAAACAATTTATTGACATTGTCGAACAGATATCGCGGCACATTATGACTCACCACTTCACATTAATGGGAATGTTTGTCATCAACATCCTGTCCTCTGCACCCCACCTCCTGTGTGGGTACAATGAAAACAATTTATACGATGTAAACAATTTAGTGACATTATCTAATAAATATCGCAGGCCATCATGACTCACCACTCAAATATTGATAAAGAGTAATGGTGTCATTTTATTTGAACGATAGTAAAATAGAGTCGATAGTGAAAGAGGGGTCAGTAAAAGTGGTCAGAGCATGAGGATGTATAAGGTATAAGCCAAACTACGAACTGACGACAATTTACAAATGTTTGTAAACTGCAGTTGGAAAGTCAAGAGTAATCATAGTTTGATACTCAGTAGTGATATTCAATCTGTGTAGCCAACGAGATCTTACATCATCAAGACCAAGTGGGAGATGTTGGAATATAATCATAATGATGTTGGCTTTACTATGTGTGGATTTGATGTATGGAGTTGTACTATAAGAATGGTGCATTTATATACACTTAACAAGAGGTATGACTTATCCCAAGGGTTATACGCTTCCATAAGTGATGCGTCTTATCATGAGAGGATCAAACAATTTAGAGAAGTCTCACAACTCTTTGAAAATGGTACGATGAAACCTATAAAAGGTGGATTCATTCCTCAGACAAATCAATCTAATGTGAAATACATTTTTTCTTCTTTCCTTTGGTGTGATATTTCTCCCTTGACACTACCACATAGTAATGAATAGTCTAACGAAATTAAAGATTGTTTGTGTAATTCATAAGAGCATGTCCACCCCTCCTTTCACCATGTGGCCAATTTTGGACTGTTGGATTTCAATATTTTTGAACTTCAACGGTTCAGTTTAATTAACTTAATACAAATTATTAAAAAATTATTAAAAATTGTTTAAAAATACCAAACAAAAAAATGAATTTGTTTCCCTATAAATACCTAACCATCATCTTTCACCTTACATCACATTTCAATATTTTCAACACTTTGAACCAAAGCTTTCACAAAAATAGTACTTTCGGATAATGACACATGGTGAGACAAGATTAGTTAAAAATCCTATCCGGAATTTAAAATAAAATTATTTTTATAAAAAAAATTAATAATATTTTAATACGAATTGACTAAATTTTGGGCCAGCTTATTTTTAAGGGAAGGAGATGCACTTGGCTAATTATTGTTCACTAGAGTCAATTACTATTCATTTGGGTGGATTAAATGGACTTTGGCCTAACTCATTTTTAGAGGTTGATTTGCTCTAAAGGACTCCCAAATTTTACTCACTTCTTATGTGGTTCAATAATCTTGAAACACATACTTTCTCCTAATATTTGTAACCAAACACTAACTTTCCCGTTGAACCCTTGACCAAACACAACCTCTCTTCTTCCTACCTTCTTGCCATCGCTACAAATCAAGATTTTATCATTTATAGTTAAAATTTAACTCTGAAATTCAAAAATGTCATATTTTATTGAAACTATTATTTATAGCCAAAATTTCACGTCAATTTACCCAAGTACCCTCAAATTAGAAAGCCATACGCCAAAGAGATTTTCTTTATGTTCTTCTTTATGTTCTTTCCTTTTTTGTTCTTTTTCATTTTAATGGTTTAAGATAGAAAGAAGAGCATGATGAAATTAAACATTTTATGAAGATGTATTTATTCTGATGGAAATTAAGTCAATCAAATTATCAATTTAATTTCTTAATATACAAGCCTACAATCAATACGATGATGAAAATTTCACAAAACTACAACTTTGAATATTCTTGTGTTCTAATTAATTGGTATTTTCAGAAAATTATGTTAGAATACAGTTTCTGAATATTTTTAAGGGTGAAGTGTCGATTTAGTCCCTAAACTATCACCTTAGTGAAAATTAGATCCCTAAATTATTTTTTTGGTAAAATAAGTCCATAAATTCATTAGAAATTGCTAATTTCATCCCTACTAGTATATTCAAAGCTATTTTATCCAATTTTTCGTCAACTTAAGTCACTTGACACACTTTAGAGTGTAATACCATCATTTTCTTGTTTATAAGCCCTTAACATTTCATATAGGTTGCGAATTTATGACTAATTTACCCTCAAAAGTTAACTTACACTATCTCTTTATGAAAAACTACCAATTTATCCTCCAAAGTTAACTCCATACACTATTTCTTTATGAAAAACTAGCAATCTACCCTCCAATGTGTATCACATGCAAGTAACGTGACTTAAATTAACAGAAAATTGAATATAGTAGTTCGAATATAACATTAGGGATGTAATTGGCAGATTTTTATAATTCAGGGACTAATTTTTCTGAAAAAAATAGTTTAGGGACCTAATTTTCACTAAGGTGATAATTTAGAGACTAAATTGGCAGTTTACCCTATTTTTAAATAGTATTATGCAACTATTCATTTTGATGGAAATTGCGATTGTATGCTCTCATGATTCTGCACATGAGGTCTTAAACAGAGGGTTACCCAAATTAGGCATTTAATTAAGTGAAAAAATTAAGCATAATATGTGTGGAGCCAAAAATAATCACAAGGCGACACGTGGATTTTTGGATAAAGGAGGACAAAAATACCCTTGAGGTACAACGGGATTCCTACGCACGAGCAGCAGACAATTATCCTTCAACAAAGTAAAAAATGCTCCAAAAGAGGTAACAGTTCAAAATCCTATAACCTACCAAATATTCCACATAAATTGAGTTAATTGACAAATTAATGAGATTACCTAATTAGCTCATTAATTGTCAATTAAATTATCAATTAAGCCCAAAAATTACCCTAAAGGCCGGTTATCCCTTCTCCAAAGGGGGCCGGCCATTTCCTTCCTTTTTTCACCATAATTTTGACATTGATTAGCTAATCTATTAATTCAATTGATTAGCTAATTATACCATAAACTCCCAAATACATTCCCTTTATAATGTTAATTAGCCAATTAATATATTTATTCTTAATTAATATATTAATTGCTAATTAAATCACCTAAATGCATCCAAAATTCACCTCAAAGGCCGGCCACCTTTTCTCCAAAGGGGACCGGCCATCTCCTATAAATATCCCTCTTTTTTCCCACAAAACCTAATTCCAACACTTTGGCAAAAATCCCAAAATTCTCTAAACACTCTTTCTCTCTAAATTCTAACTTTGGCATCGGAGGTTCTTCGGCCAAAGCCCCCCCCCCCCATTCATCATGGGCGCGTGAGGCTCTTGGCCTTGACCTAAGGTGTTAATTGTTTTGTAGGTGCAAAATTGTCCAAGATCAAGGAGGAGAAAATTTGCATCCACAAATTGGTGCTTTCATTGAGAGCAAGAAATCTACACTCGTAAAGACTCTCGCACAAAAAGGTTTTTTCTCTAATTTCTAGTCCATTTGTATTTTTCATACGTTTTTATTATTAGAATTTTATTTGCAAAGATTCTTTGATAAAACGTATAAAAAAAAGAAAAAATATACAATGGCTAGAAGTCTACCACCCTTCCACTGCTCAAGGAGGCACATTCCTTGCAAGCTCTTCCAATCCAAATGGCGAACAACACTTGTCTCGACAAGTCATAGAGTTGACGAGCGCCCTAGTACAACAGACGACCTTGGTAAACCAGCTCTTGCAGCGCACCAAGGGCAGACGAAGAACCTCTCCAGCAGCGTCCCGGCAAGCAGTCACTCGACCAGCCCCGAACCGAGCGTTCGGGCAGAGCACACTCCCAATTGGGCCCCCGAGATAGCGTATACTCCCGTCTTAGCGCGCGGAGGAGCGTGCACTCTCGACTAGGCCCACGGACAAGCATACATTAACGGTTGGGGCCAAACTCCGATAATCAACATGAGCAGTCTTCCAAGCGAAGTGTTCATTCGCGGCTAAGTCTGCAAGGAGCATCATCCACATCATATCGGAGTAGGCAGCATGACGGACGGAGAGAAGCTGTCACTCAATCCGGCTCAAGTTCAACCAGCAGCTTGCGAAATCCCTCGCCTGCTAGGAATCCACCACATGCACCGCTACCGCGGCATAGACGAGCAGAGCACGTAGAAGAGCAGCCTAGACCAGCAGGTCAAAACTGGGGGCAGCCGAGAGCTCCACTACCCCAACAAAGGCAAATTCAGGAAGAAGTAGAGAGAATCTTGACCAAGCGATTGCGCGATTTCCAATGCAACGAGGTCACCGACGAGGCACTACGACGGGATGTGACCAACATAAGCAGGTCACCATTCGCGGACGAGATCGAGCAGGCAGAGCCTCCACACAAGTTTAGCATGCCACATTTCACATCCTTCAAAGGAGATGGAGACCCGGAGAGACACTTAAAACACTACCGAAGCGTGATTATCCTCTATCGAAACAATGACGATCTCATGTGCAAGATATTCACCACTACTCTACAAGGCGATGTGCAAGATTGGTTCTACACCCAGCCGCCACAATCTATCCGGAGTTTTGACGAACTTTCTTCTATTTTCACCAAAGAATATTCATCCTATCGCTCAATCAAGAAGAAGTTCGACCACTTGTTCAACGTCAAGAAGAACCCAAAGGAGTCGCTCCGCGATTATGTGAAGAGGTTCAAAGCAGAGAAGACAAAGATAGTCTGATGCAACGACTCGATAACTAGAGCAGCCTTCCAAAAAGGACTTCCAACAGACCACCCGCTGTTCAGAAAATTGATCATGAAAGAAGATCTGACTCTGGCAGACTCCTTCGCTCTAGCAGAAAAGCATGCACTTTGGGACGAGGCTCGCTGATCCAGATTCAAGGACCGAAAGGAGTATCCGACATCACCTCCCAACTATCGAAACAGGAAGCAACGGATGACTTATTCGCATGTTTGACGGTATCTGAGGCAGCAATAAGCTCTACCATCATACGAGAAGAGCTGTGGGCCCGACTACCTGTATTCCACAGTTCAAAAGCTCTTCTCGATGCTACCAGAAATTCAAAAAGTGAACTTTGGCGATAGTTGTTGCAACCCGGAAGCTTAAATTTTACCTTTAGACGCACACAATCATCATCATGACGCATTATTCCGCCCAATCCAGACGCGCGACGATAAAAGTGCAGACACTGGCGATGCAAAGTTTTCTGACTAACGCAACAACTCAGCCCAAAAAGTGTGCCAAGAGCAGACGAACACTAGAAGGACGCACTCGGAAGCAAGTTTTGTCCTTGTCGCCCCAAAAGATTCTACATAAGAGCAACATGTACCGGCAGTTGAGCACCACCTCCTGCTGCGCGACACACGCCCGTAGACGACCCTTGCTCCGTAACTCAACTCTAGAGTGGCCTAATACCTGCAGTTGGGCATTTCCTGTTACGTGTAACATAGCATCAACTTTACGGCTCCCTACTGCGCCTTCACGCCTAGCCTAGGCAACGCAACAGAGCGGTCCAACGACGCCCCAGAGGCAGCTGAGCACACCTTAGTCACACCTGCTCCCCCAATGGAGATTTCTGGCATTTGCATGTCGACGACACTACAAAGACACGAGAGTAGGGGTGGTCCTTGTCACCCTAGACGGTTTAATGCTTGAGCAGGCGATCGCCTTAGGCGTCAAAGCATCCAACATCGAAGCAAAGTACAAGGCCCTACTAGCAGGCCTCCGGATGACAAAAGACTTGGTGGTGAAAAAAGCTTGCAATTCATTCCGACTCCCAGCTAATCACCAACCAGACTACTGAGGAGTACGCAGCAAAACATCAAAGGATGACACAATACCTAGAGAATGTACGCAAGCAACTTGAGGCATTTCAGACTTACACTCTCACTCAATTTTCGCAAGCAGACAACGCCTACGCAAATGCGCTAGCCGGCTTAGGCTCCGCCTTCGACCATCAACTCAAACGCTCTATTCTAGTAGAGTATCTAGACAAGCCGAGCATAGAAGTGGAGCCAGCAGTCGAAGTGTCACAAGTTAGCACAACTCCAAATTGGCAAAATTCCACTATAGACTACCTGGTCAATGACACATTCCCCATGGAAAGATTAGAGTCTGGAAAGCTCCAAATAAGGGCAGCACGGTACTACATGTGGAATGGCATTAGCATCCGAAGATCCTACACCGGACCACATCTTCGCTGCCCAACGGCTCCCGATGACTTGAAGGTTTTTAAGCTCAATCCACGAAGGCATTTTGTGGAAACCACTCCGGAGGTCGATCCTTAACATAGAAGGCTCTTACACACAGGCTACTACCTGGCCTACCATGCACCGAGATGCTAAGGAGTTAATACAAAAGTACGACCGCTGTCAACGTTACAAGCCGATACTAGCACTGTCTGCTAGCGAGCTACACTTGCAGACGAGTCCTTGACCGTTCATGCAGTGGACAATTGACCTAGTAGGACCTATGCCGCCTACTACTGGGGGCAGATGCATGATGATCATGACAACCGACTACTTCACCAAATGGGTAGAAGTAGAGCCCATGACGACCACGACTCAGACGGACATAGAGCGCTTCATATGGAGGAACATCATTTGCCGATTTGGCATCCCTCAGTTCATCGTCACCAACAACGGCCCGCAATTCGCGGACGAAGATTTGACGAAGTTCTTCCAAAAGTATAACATCAAGCAGCACATGTCCATGCCAAGATATCCTCAAGGCAACGGGCAGGTTGAAGCATCCAACAAGACGATCCTCGACTACCTCAAAAAATCCCTCACCAACAAGAAGGGAAAATGGCCAGATGAACTCCCCGGATGTCTATGAGCATATCGCACCACCAAAAGATGAGCAACTGGTGAAACTCCTTTCTCTTTGGCATTTGGCTCAAAAGCAATCATTCATGCCAATGTCATCTTGCCAAGTATCAGCACTCTACTGCCAAGCATTGGGTGGAACAGAAAGAAGATGGCCACAAGCTTAGATCCGGTAGAGGAGAAGCGCGAGCAGACCATCACCGGCATCGCAGCCTACCAGTTGCAGCTCCTCTCCAGCTAAAACAAAAGGGCCAAGGTTTGGTAATTCTAGCCCGAAGATCTAGTCCTAAGAAAAGCCTTCATCACTGCCCGCAGAGAAGGCTCCAAAAAGATGAATCATATATGGGAAGGTCCGTACAAGATCAGCAGAGTAGGCGGCAAGAGTAATTACACCCTCGCCACCACGAAACGACAAAAAGATCAAAAAGCAGTGGAACGCCTACAATCTGAGGAAGTACCATATGTAACCTCCCGCTACATCAAAAGCCCGAAGACTCAAGCAGCTCGATGGACACCACCTCACAAGCCGAAGACTGTCCAATTGTTATGCAGTTCCTAGTTTACAGCTAAGTTCTCGTTCGTTTCACTCGTTTTTCAATGAAGAATTCAGAAGTAATCACAACTTGGCTTGGCTGCATGTTTACAACAACTGATCACTCCTGCACTTCAAAAGAAGATCGCGCCCTTCTTAGGGACTCACCGCAGGAATTGCACCCCCTTAGGGACTAACCATGCTCTCCAGTGCGAGAGGATAAACTAATTCCCCGACACCCACATGGGTCTACTCTCCAAAGCGGGAGGATAAACTCTACACTCCGAATATCCAGACGTGGATGAGCTTGGCTGCCCTAGTATAACTAGATGCACGATGGCTTGCGCCGGGATTCCTAGAAGTAGCCACAATGGTCTTTTTCAAGGCTTAGCTAATTGAAGGATTTTGGGTCTCTTGGCCTAATCCGCGGGGAACTGGGCCCTAGAGACGGAAGGGGCACATTACGCAGTACATCCGATGAACGACTGCCCTGGAACCCTAAAGCTGCTACCGAGTGCACTAAGGTAGCCTACGATTTCCGGAAGACTGCCTACGACTTGCCCTTCAAGCAGTAAAGCTGCGCTAGACTTATACAACCGCACATTCTTGCGAAAGGTTAAACAAGCTAGCTAGCATATACGAAGTTTTATCCACTGCCGACATGCTACGTAGTTGATAAGCTTCACCTTTGCCAAGCGCGGGACGACTTGTACCAAGTCATAAAGTGTTGTGATACTTGCTACGCAACCTACGGAATTAGAGAAAGCCAAGGTTAACAGCCTAGTGGTTACGCGGACTTGTCTACTTCTGTAAGTAAGGAGTCCGGCTGCCGACCCTATGGCTAAACAACTTTGCAAAGTTCTACACCAACACCTACGACTGCATAGGCTACGCGGCCTGTCTGCTTATAAAAAAGCAGCACGCCTGCTATTGGTCTATAAAGTCTAAAGGTTAGGGCATGAACAAAAAGAAGCGAAGACGGAGAAAAGCGAAGGAAGCAAGTTTATTAAATTTTCTAGCAAAATTGATAAACAACTAGCAAAGACCGAAGAAGTTCAAGCAACGCAAAAACCAATGAGGGAAACAAAGAAAATTCGAAAGACTACCTAGAAGACTACTCTTCAGCAGCTTGGACACTCCACGACTACTCGGTCGCCATACCTTCAGCAGCCTCGACATTCTCAGCAGCGGCACCATCCGGCGCTTCACCCCGGCTGCACCAGCCTGGGCACTAACATCTCTAACTACTTCACTAATGGAGGCCTCAAAAGTAAAGACTTTCGTTGATCTTCAGTACACCTTGAAGTTTCAACACTTGGGGATCAAGCCTATCGACGATTCTCTTAAAGTGGATCACTTAATTATAAGCAGCAATTAACTCTTCATCCTTTGCATAAGCAGCGGAACGAAGCTCAGAGATGGCACCCTCAAAATCTTGAAATCTGAGGTCTGGTTTCAAGAGCACACAGATCTCATCAGCCTCCCCAGAAACAGGCTTAGAGTCTCTTCCTTCCCAGTAGACTTGGTTCTCAACGGACGTCTTGGTACAGACTTCGGCACTGGGGGCATATCTAGCAGCCTCATTTCTCTTCCCATTGGAAGAAGTCATGTCAATCACAGACCTCTCGGCAGCAGGCGGACAGCCTCTTGTACCAATTTCTCCTGACACATTACTAATTCCCCTGGCGTAGATCTACTTGTTGTTAAGAGATCGATAAGAGTATTGTTCCGATAAATAACTCTTCTATAGAGTTCATTAATATCTGAGCTCATTAGTTTACCCCCATCTATCTGAATGATCGGTCTCAACTCGGGAGGAAGAACTGGTAATAGACATAAAACCATCCATTCTGGTTCTATATTTGTTCGAATAAAATGCCCCTCACAAGCAGCGGATGAAATCTTCAGTTTTTTCCAACCGGCATCTCTTGAGCAGCCTACTTTTCTCCCGACAAAGAGGACTAAGCAGCTAATGCCATTCATGGTACTCAGCAGAGGAGCTCAACCCAGCATTCTAGCAGGTAGGAGGTCTGCATGCCCAGCATTCCAGCAGCCCATGAAGCCCGCAACCTTCTCATTTCTCTTAATCGCCAGCTTGATCCGCGTCAGGTTCAAGAGCCTAAAGGATATGAGCCATGCAACTACCCTAGCACTGCACCCCAGCGCCTCAGTTCGCGGCCCCAGCCGCTCAAGCTGCCCTTGGCTCTAGGCAAGCCGAGCTGCCCAGGCAGTGGTCCCTGCCAAGACATCTCCTCGGCCCCTGCCGAGCCAACTCCTGGCCCCTGCCAGCCGACGTGCCGCACCACCTCGACGGCCGCCCCGCAATAGCACTATCCAAGAAGAAGGCAAGAAAAATTAAATTTTTCTTACATCGGTGCGGCACGGAGAAGACGAAGAAATCAACGAAAGACGGTCCTTTGCACAGGCAAGATGTAGAAGATTGCTAGAGGAGGGGGAACAAATATCCTCTAGTTTTTCTCTCTCTTGTAGGGTAGAATAAATTGCTCTCCAAAGTTGATTTAATATCCCACTTAAGGTGGACTTAAATAGGCTTTGAGAGAAGTTTATTTCCCTTTCCTAGAGGGACCTAATTTCCAATTAAAGAGAGAATCAACATCAAAATAGGAAGCAATCCTATGTTTCCTGAAGCAAGAAGATCTCTACACCTGCTGCCCTTTCCTATGAGTAGCCCAACAGGTGTGGGGGCATTTGTGGAGCCAAAAATAATCACAAGGTGACACGTGGATTTTTGGATAAAGAAGGACAAAAATACCCTTGAGGTACAACGAGATTCCTACGCGCGAGCAGCAGACAATTATCCTTCAACAAAGTAAAAAATGCTCCAAAAGAGGTAACAGTTCAAAATCCTATAACCTACCAAATATTCCACATAAATTGAGTTAATTGACAAATTAATGAGATTACCTAATTAGCTCATTAATTGTCAATTAAATTATCAATTAAGCCCAAAAATTACCCTAAAGGCCGGTTATCCCTTCTCCAAAGGGGGCCGGCCATTTCCTTCCTTTTTTCACCATAATTTTGACATTGATTAGCTAATCTATTAATTCAATTGATTAGCTAATTATACCATAAACTCCCAAATACATTCCCTTTATAATGTTAATTAGCCAATTAATATATTTATTCTTAATTAATATATTAATTGCTAATTAAATCACCTAAATGCATCCAAAATTCACCTCAAAGGCCGGCCACCTTTTCTCCAAAGGGGACCGACCATCTCCTATAAATATCCCTCTTTTTTCCCACAAAACCTAATTCCAACACTTTGGCAAAAATACCAAAATTCTCTAAACACTTTTTCTCTCTAAATTCTAACTTTGGCATCGGACGTTCTTCGGCCAAAGCCCCCCCCCCCCCCACCCCCATTCATCATGGGCACGTGAGGCTCTTGGCCTTGACCTAAGGTGTTAATTGTTTTGTAGGTGCAAAATTGTCCAAGATCAAGGAGGAGAAAATTTGCATCCACAATATGCACAACCAGTGAAGCAATTTTAATAGGGATCGGTAAAAGACTAAAAGAAAAAAAAAAGCTATAGAAGAAGGTCTTTGCAGCAAATCACCCCAGAAGAGAAAAGTGTGTTGGAAGATGAGAATATTTTGAGTTGATTTTATTGTGATTGTCTTCTTACACTATTCAAATTCAAAGTCAAGTAAGTTAATGATGCTGCTTCTGGATCCTGATATGGTAGCAATGATACTGAAGAACTAATTAGGTTTTAGTTTTAGAACTAAATAGGTTTTAGTTTTAGGTGTAATAAAGTTTTAGTTTTGAGGGTAATTAGGTCTATTTAAGTGAATTTTTGGCTATATTTATGAATTTGAGGATTAAATTTTAATTATAAATGATAAACACTTATGCAAATTTCACCCTCTAGTCTAGACCCGGCAGTTTCTTACACGACATGGTGACACGACACGAAAATGACACGAAAATAACGGGTTTTTGGTCAATACGATAACTAATCAGGTCATTATCGGGTGACCAGTTAAGAACCCATTAATAACGGGTTCTTAACGGGTATACATGCGGGTAACATGAGGGTAACTCATTTCGACCTGTTAAGAAAAATAAATTATAATTTTAAAGTTTAATTACTAAAAAATTATTATAAAATACAATAGCCATATTGTATATATTGGTATATTCTATATTAAACATATATTTTTGTATTATTATTCTATATAAGTTTAAAAAAATTAAGTTTTATTCATTTATTTATTTTTATTACGAGAGTTTCTTATTATCATTAATAGGATAATTTTACTTAACATATTGTTGTCCAAAATTAAAATCAACCAGTATAGTATTAGTATAGGCAATAGGACATCCCTACAAGTATGAAAAATGTGAAATAATATATAAACACTCGTGATTCATCATTCCTCCACGAGTAGACAATGGTTACACTTACATTATTGTTTAGATTTTTATAAACACTCGTGATTCATCATTCCTTATTTTATAGGCTTGACACTAATGAGTTTAATATATTGAACTTAAAAATAGAATCACCCTCATAGCACTTAGATTTTTGGGCATATTGTAAGAAATTAATTCCTATATTATTGGTATCACACTTACTTTTCTGGTCTGTTGTAGAAGGTTTTAGCGGGATTATAGAAATATGATATAAAAATATGGTAGTAGTAATATTTTTGATAAACTAATGTATGTCTATCATTTTTTTTAAATAAACCAACATGTGGTTAATCAAAATATCAATAATATTAATGATATAAATAATAATCGTGAATCCATGAAATATTAACGTAATTATCAGTATTATTAAATAATCAGACATGTGGCATAACGAGACAACATAACCTAAATTGCACTCCTTGTTATAAAGTCATAAAGTTGTGAAACTTTTTTTTTTTGTTTTTTCTGCTAATAAAGGTGAAACGCTTAACCTGAGGTAAAACGTGTTTCCACTGACCCAACAATCTATATATACATGAAATTCATAAGCTGACAAGTCACATAAAGCTTAAGCAAAAACAAACTTTCTTTGACCGAAAAAAACAAAACAAGCAAAAAGAAACATTCTCGATTCAAAAATGGAACAAAGTAAAGGCAGGAGAGTGATCCTCTTCCCACTGCCGTTTCACCTTTAAACGTTCTACACTCCAGAGGCTTCTCCATAACCATTATTCACACCCGCTTCAACTCCCTCAACCCTTCTACCCTAAACCCACACTTCACCTACCATTCAATCCCTGTCGACTTCTCCGAAACCGAGGCCGCCTCGAGGGATCCCAAAGGTTTTTTTCATCTTCTCAATGTTAGATGTGTCGAGCCTTTCAGAGAATGCCTGGCCGGGTTGTTATCGGATGACGTTAAGTTGGAAGGCCCCGTTGCTTGCTTGATCTCGGACACTCTCCTTCACTTCACTCGACCCATTGCGGAGAGTTTTAAGCTTCTGAGGATCTTGTTAGATGTCTCGTGCGCCACTAATTTTGCTGTTTTGGCTGCGTTTCCGCTTCTCAAGGAAAAGGGTTACCTCCCAATACAAGGTACATCAGATACATGCTTCTTTCTTTATATGTTGGTTACAACAAAATAACTTAATACCATTATTAGTTGCACAAAATAGAGTTGCTAATTATTTTTTTTTTTTGACACAGATAGTGCTTTTATCAGAATAATTGTCAAATATTACAAAATGTCTTCTTACTCACCATTGGTACATAGTATTACTAATTCACTGGTTATAAACATGAGTGAATTGATGATAATATACAAATACTTGAACAACTAATATTTGGCTTTCTATTATTTTGGCAATAATTAGAATCTCGACTAGAAGAGGTAATCCCAGAACTATCACCTATCAAAGTTAAAGACCTGCCAAAGGCGCCGGGTTCCGATCCTGAGAATTATTATCAACTGGCCATCCAAGTGTCAAATGAACCAAAGTCTTCTTATGGACTCATCTTAAATACATTTGAAGATCTTGAAGGACATGCTCTGGCCAGAATCCGCCAAGAACACCTGCCCAATGTTCCCATTTTCCCAATAGGTCCATTTCACAAGTGTTGCCGTACAATATCCTCTTCAAGTAGTTTATTGGCACAAGATCAGAGTTGCATTCCATGGCTGAACACTCAAGCGCCAAAATCTGTTGTTTATGTTAGCTTTGGGAGCATTATACAGATAGCGGAGGCTCAATTTTTGGAGATAGCTTGGGGGCTGGCCAACAGCAATCAACCCTTTTTGTGGGTTGTTCGACCCGGGTTGGTTAGCGGGCTTGATTGGCTCGAAGCGTTACCTGATGGGTTTTTAGAAGCATTGAACAGGAGGGCTTACATTGTGAAATAGACTCCACAAAAAGAAGTGTTGACCCACCTAGCAGTCAGAGCCTTTTGGACTCACAATGGTTGGAATTCTACAATGGAGAGCATTTGTGAAGGGGTCCCTATGATTTGTACGCCAGGTTACATTGAGCAAATGCTGATTGCAAGAAATGTGAGTGATGTTTGGAAGGTAGGGCTGCAGTTGGAGCATGGGATTGAGAGAGGTGAGGTTGAAAGAACAATTAGAAGACTGATGGTTGAGAAAGAAGGGGAAGATATCAAAGAGAGATCCTTAAAGTTGATGGAAAAGGCAAATCGTTGCCTCAAAGAAGGTGGCTCTTCGTACCAATCTTTGGATGGCTTGGCCAAGCACATTTTATCATTATAAATCGTTTGTGTAAGAAACTAAGTGGTATTGCAAGTAGCCCTTTACCACAATGGTGAAAAGGAATTGAGCCCTTGCATAAGAGCGTGGGTTCGAACCTCGTCGGTGACTAAATAAAAGAAACTCTATCGTTTAACAAAAAAAAAAAAAAAAAAAAAAAAACTAAGTGGTATTATTTATTCAATAAAATAAAAATAAAATTGTTGGGTTGCATTATGTGTTTACATAAATAGAGGCTTTTAGCAATGTATTAACTACTTTATGTGTATAAAATAAAATCAAAAGCCAGTCTTCACTTTACTACCCGATTCGCACATTTCAACTTAATCTTCAACTCATTCGAACATGTGATGTAGGTCAGAATACCTAGGGGTAGATTTTTTTGCCAAATTGCCGTGCCAACCGAATTGCCAACCGTGCCATACCGATTTTGTGCCAAATTTTTTGCGCCAATCGGTAATGTACCGTACCGAAATTTCATGGTACGGTATTGGTAATGGATATCATTACCACGGTATTACCGTACCGTACCGAAAATAAAATAAAATATATAATTTATAAATTATATAATAGATAATTATATAACACATATGTATACTATTCCAATAATTTGAAAATAAAACCCTACTTATATTAGCATTGTTGTTGGTGACTTTGATCTCTTGAAATGGTGGAAATCAAATACAATAGAATTCCTAATTCTTTCACCAATGGCCAATATATCTTTGTAACCCCCACTTCTATCGTTGCTAATGAAAATGCATTTAGCCTAGGAAGGAGGGTTGTTGACCTTTTTAGGGCATCCTTGATTCCTAAAATAGTAGAGGCACTAGTGTGTACTAGTGGTTGGCTTAGGGCAGATGAAGTAAACTTCTACAAGGAACCAACGGAAGATATGCTTCAATTTTACAAGGAAATGGAAAAAGAGGAAACAAGAAATATATGCTTTAATTTTTTTAGTAAATTTGTTATTAAATGGTTTTCAACTTTAATTCTTTTTGCTACTAATTAATATGTTTTATTTGTTTGTAATGTAGGCTTAACACAAGCTCAATCTTTTACAAGTTCAATGCTTCCTTCAAAAGCTTTGATATCTCAAGCTTGAATAATTGATCAATGAATTCTACTTTTGAAGTTTAGTTCTTTTCATTTGGTTTGAAACTTTAATTTCTATTTGGATTGTTAACTTCTATTTGTTTTAGTTCGTAACTTCTATTTGGATTGCAAGCTTAATTTTCATCATGAATCTTGATGCGTTATTTGAATTATTGTGTGTGTGAATTGTGAACGATGAATAATAGATGAATTTAAGCTACAATGTATGAGATAAAGGTACAAAAAAAAAGTTTTGCCCTTGAATTGGGTAAAAAAACAAAAACAAATTTTGTCCCAAAACAAAATGGCAATTACCATTGCCATACCATGCCAACCGAACTTTTGGCAATACCGAACTTTGGTATACCGAAAGTTTGGTACGGTAATGGTAATGGATTTTACCAAGCCGAAAGTTTGGTACGGTAACCGTACCGAACCCACCCATCCGACAATTTTTTTAAATGACACGAAAATAACAAGTTTCAGGTAGTTACTAAGTCACCTGTTAATAACGGGTTTATACACAGGTAACTAGTAGGTAACCGTTTCAATCCATTAAGAAAAAAAATATTTTGATGATTTTAAAGTTAAGCTACTAAATAAACTTACTATAAAATATAGTATATATTGTATATTAAATATGTATTATTGTATTACTATTCTATAAAAGTTCAAAAAAAAAAAAGAAGTTTTATTTATTTATTTTATTATGAGAGTTTCTTATTGCTAAGATAAATTTTACTTGACATACTGTCCTAAATTCAAATCAACTAATATAATATTTGTATAAGCAAAATGACAAACTTTCAATTTAAGAGTCAACGACGTAACAAAGTTTTTACTCTCTCATACAATCATACTCATAAATGTTTTATCCTCTTAAAATTGAGATTAAAACATTATAAAACACATTAAAAAAATTAAATATCAAAGTAATTTAAAAATACCAAACATATTAAAAAAAATTATAATAATTAATTTACAAATGCAAAAAATGTGAAAAAAGAATATGCAAATACTTGTGATCACATCTTCTACGCTTTGAGATGGGTACATCATTGTTTGAATTTTTAAAACCGTACAAAGCCTCATGAATAGTATTTTTAGGGGAGTTCAAAATAAATAAAATTTCATAATAATTAATGTACAAGTGTGAAAAATGTGAAAGAATATATAAACGTTCGTGATTGCATCCTCCACGCGTAGATGATGATACATTGTTGTTTAGAATTTTAAAACCCTCCAAACCCTCATGAATAGTGTTTTTATTTGAGTTCAAAATTAATAAAATTCGTAATAATTATTTTATAAGTGTGAAAAATGTGAAAAAAAAATATTTAATCACTTATAATGGTAAGCTTTACAACTTTCGTGAAAGGATCAACTCCGAAATCTGACACCATAATCCATGAACCTTAGATTTATATTTAATCGTCGATTATTGTATACGCTTTACTCTTTCACTGAATTTTGTTTTTCATATTTTCTTTTTTTGAAAACATGATCTTTTAGAGGATATAGAAGAAGGAACGGTTCAGATTGTTGATATTATGTTCCAATATTTACGGTTACCTGAATATGAGTCGATGTTATATAGTTTTTGGAGACTTTATAAACTCTAAGCAATATTTTCACTAACGGTAAAACTCTGAATGTAATATCAATGATCCGAATCGTTCATCTTCCTGCATCATCTAAAAGATCATGTTTTCAAAAAGGAAAACCTTCAAAAAAAAAATTGGTGAGAAAAATTGAGCGTAAATGTTAATGATAATCAACGGTTAAATTTCAATCTATAGTTTATGTGATTATAGTGGCGAATTTCGAAGTTAAGCCCATCATGAAAGTTATAAAGCTTGTCAGTACGAGCGTTTATATATATATATATATATATATATATATATATATATATTTTTTTTTTTTTTTTATATCTTTCACACTTCTATATTAATTAATATTTATGTGATACTTGAAAGACAAATGTGTTTTTATGTTTTCAAGTAATATTTATATGATAATGTGGTATGTATATACTAATTTAGTATTATGTTTTTTATTTGATTATTTACTGGTTTAAAATAAATTTTCTTTAACGGGTAATGGGTCGGGTCATATTACCTGTTAATATTAAAGGTCGATTTCGGACTGGGTCATATTACCCGTTCATTTTAACGGGTGTTACATGACACAACCTGTTAAAATATTGAGTATAACACGAATGCCAAATCTAGTTTTAATAACATGGGAGAAAGTTGTCTCGGAGCCTCCTATAGGGCATCCAATATAACAACCAAATTAAAAATTAGGGTTTCTTCGTCACAGTGAATGCTTCCAATCAATATACATATATAGTAATCATCATACTTACATCGTCTACTTTTTGTTGATTACATTGTCTACTTTTTGTTGATCCAAATTATTGGCATACAGGAATTGCGGCAAAAAAACTCTTGCCGTGTGAGTTCTTCTCTCTATTGTGTGAGTGGTTTCCCTTCCGTCTGATTATGTCACTGTCGTCCCTTGCTGTGGCGGAGATCGGTAGCAGATCATTCCTTGTAAACTTGTATGGAAGGTTTTTTGATAAACTTTGTAGTGTAGCCCTATAGGTAGGACAGGGGGATTATTCTTGTTCTGGAATTCTTGTAAGGTGAATGTTAATGTTATCTCTTCCTCTTCTCGTTTTTTACACTGTGTGGTTACTGATTTTTCTCAAAGGTTGAACATTATTTCACTTTTGTGTATGCATAACCACGAAAACACTTACAATCTGGTCTGTGGGAGGACATTTTATTGCTTAGTCCTAAAGTTAAACCGGGGTGTTTAATGGGAGATTTTAACAACATTATGGACATTTCTGAAAAGAAAGGAGGTTGCCAAGTTACTACAACTTTTATGAACAAATTCCTCCAATTTCTTAACAACGGTAACCTCTTATCTCTTAATACTTCTGGGGTGCCTTTTACTTGGTGTAATAATCAGGAAGGTAGTAATAGAATTTATGAAAGACTTGATCGTACCTTGGCTAATTCATATTGGTTAAATGAAAATCCTAATTATAATCTTCATAATTATCCTATTTTCGGGTCCGATCATGGACCAATACTCTTTAACTTTTAATTCAACAAGCATTAGTAGTAGACATAATAATTCCTTCAAACTTGAAGCGATGTGGCTGTTGCATCCTGATTTCAAGGAGTTTGTGAATGATGCTTGGAAGTATAATGGCGGTTTCAATCCTATGAATAATTTTAGAGCTTGTGCAAATATGTTTAATTATTACTAAAGAATTGGAATAAGACTACTTTCGGTAATTTGAAAGTTCACAAGGAATGCATCCTCGGTGAACTGGCTGTGATCCAAGAGACCATATGAGAAACAAAAATGTTGATGTTGAATTGGAACTCGAAACTAAGATAAGTGAAGAACTAAATTCGATACTAAAGCAAGAGGAAATTATGTGGGCACAAAAAGCTAAAGTCAATTGGCTCCAATTAGGTGATAAGAACACTAGGTTTTTTCAAACAGTGGCAACTATACGGAAGAAAAGACACGAAATTAAGAGGATAAAGGACAATAATGGGTTTTGGTGGAATGTGGATGAAGGACTTGAACAAGTTTTTGTGCAGGAATTTAAACTGCGTTTTTCTTGTGATTGTCCTCCTTCACCCGTTGATATTTCTTCTTGTGCTAATATTATTACCCCTTGCATTGATAATAGTCAAAATGAAATGCTTCTCAAATCTATGGAGGACATTGAGGTTTGGGAGGCGATGAAAAGCATTGGTGCACTAAGATACCGTTTGGTACGCAGACGGAACGAGACAGGACGGAACGGATGATGTAAATATTGAAAAAGATAAGGAGAAATTTTGTCTTAAAATGTTATAAATTTGTGTTCCACGGATGTGGAACGGGTCGTTCCAGGGGGGGGAGAGGTGGAACGAAAAATCAGCCAAATTTCGTCCCATGGGACAATCCGTTCCACAGTTTTTAGGCGCACCAAACGTGGGACGGAACGGCTGGTCCCGTCCCGTCCCACGTACCAAACGGTACCTAAAGGCACCAGGGCCTGATGATATTAGTGCAAGTTTCTACCATGAATGCTGGGATACCATTAAAGATTCAGTTAGTGCAATGGTGAAGGATTTTTTCCTTAATAATTCCAGTCTAAAATTGATTAATCATACCAACATAGCTCTTATTCCCGAAGTGGAGAATCCGGAGTTGGTAAGTAACTACAGACCAATTAGCCTTTGTAATGTTAGTTACAAAATTATTACGAAAATCATTATCAAAAGGTTAAGACCTTTGCTCAATTTGTGCATATCTAACTATCAAGGGGCTTTTGCCCCGGGGTGTTCTATTCATGATAATATCTTGATAGCTCATGAGATGTTCTCTAGCTTTAAAGTAAAAAAAAAAAAAGAAAAGGAAGGATTGGAGCAATGGGAATTAAATTAGATTTTGAAAAGGCCTATGATTTCCTTAATTGGGATTATAATGTTTATGTGCTTTTGAGATTTGGTTTTACGGTAAGGTGGGTCGATTTAGTTATGGAGTGCATTAAGACCTCTCCATTCTCGGCTTTAATAAATGGTTCTACCCATGGTTATTTCTACCTGAAAATGGAGATTAGGCAAGGGGACCCTTTATCGCCTTATATTTTTATTCTTTGCATGGAACATGTAATTAGACATTTTAACAGTATGGCCAATAACCCTAAGTCTCATATTGGTATTTTATCCTCTCTCAAGGGATTTAGAATTTCTAATCTAGTGTTTGCAGATGACTGTCTTTTGTTTGCCAAAGCAACTAGTAAGGGTGCGTGGAATGTCCTCCTAATTTTTAATAGGGAGCTTTTGATATTGGTGCCTCATTCCCCAACTTGTTTGATTAAACATCTATAGGTTTTACGTTTTAGATTGTACCGCCTCCTCTAAATGAGGAGCCAAGTAGATTACAAAAAATGATTTCATTTTTCTAAAATTTACGAACACTGCCATTCTTTCAAGTGTTGGGAATTTATTTATTTTTACTAATAGATTTTTTCCTTCTGAATTTAGTATTTTAATTCCATTAAAAATTGTCATTATCCTTTTTATTTTGTTATCATTGGAATCTGGAAGTATTATATTTCCCACTTTATCCTTTTAGTTGATAAGGGGAATTTTTTTGGCTTGTCAGGATTTATACCTTTTTTTAGGGATATTATTAATGGCTATTAACTAAATCACCAATATTATCTATAAACTTTGAACTTTGAATTATTTTTTTTTGGCGTCAGGGTTTATACCCCTTTTGTTGGCTCGTTCACATCATAAAATTATTATTAAAATATAAAAGTTGTTGATAAAAAGGAAGAGTTTGGAGTCTTTGGACTTAGATTAGTGCTATTCGGCATGAGTTATATAAATGTGAATTTTAAATTGAAATCAATTTGAAACGTACTCAGGTCAATTTGAATCGTACCAATAACAACTTGAAACGTACCGATGCTAAATTGAAACGTACCCATTTCACCTTGAAGCGTTCAATAACAACTTAAAATGTACTGATGCTAAATTGAAACGTACCCATTCTAACTTAAAACGTACCAATATATCATTTTGAAATGCATACCAATGCTAAATTGAACCTACCCAATAAAAACTATCCTTTAAAAGAAAATGTACCACTAAATTCTATTTTCCAAATGTACCAAAGCATTTGAGATAAAATGCACCCAAGAATCAAATTAATAAGAAAAAGGTACGTTAGAAGTTATAATTTAGTACGTTTGTTGGAATGTATTTGGTACAGTTGTCAATAATTGGGTACGTCTATTTAAAGTTATTAGATACGTTTTAAATTTTTTTATGGATAGTTTTCCAAATAGGTACACTAACAATAGTATACATTTTTAGTGTACCAAGTGGGTTTGCATATCATATTTAACTTGGGTACAATTGTTCACATATATTGAGTAAGCAACCATTAACAATTCAAATTCAAAAGCCATTGAGATAATCAACATATAGTATTTTTATTTTAAAAAATAAACTAATGACATGTAAATAAAATAAATTTAAAAATAATTAGGTGGACATTAGTTAAAGCATCTTAATCAAAATTTTAAAATAAACAAATGTTTAATAAAAATTATGTAAAAAAGGAGTGGGGGATTCTAATTTTCCCAAAAAAGAAAAAAAACACACATGAAAGAGGTAACGACAAAAGAGCAGGTGGTGGACACGGTGGATTTAGGAAAAAAAACAAGCATCAACAGAGCCATCAATAAGATAAGATTCCAGCCTGCAATTTCCAGGGTTGCGTCATGCGTGAGCAAAATTCCTATATTTTATATTTTCCCAAGGTCAAGCTCAGCCGCCTCAGCATTTACCAATAAGTTCACAAGTCACAAGCTAAACGATTGTCGATTCAAAAATGGAGCAAAGCAAGGGCAGGAGAGTCATCCTCTTCCCACTGCCCTTCCAAGGGCACATAAACCCTATGCTAGAACTGGCCAACATTCTGCATTCCAAAGGCTTCTCCATAACCATCCTCCACACCAACTTCAACTCCCTCAATCCTTTAACCCGAAACCCATACTTCACCTACCATTCAATCCCTGTTGACTTGACAGAAACCGAGGTCTCATTCAAGGATTTCACCGTTCTTCTTTCTATTCTAAATGCTAAATGTGTTGAGCCTTTCAGAGAATGCTTGTCCGGGTTGTTATCCGACGACTTTAATTCGGAGGACCCCATTGCATGCTTGATCTCGGATCCTCTCTTCAACTTCACTCGATCGGTTGCGGAAAGCTTTAAGCTGCCGAGGATCGTGTTAAGAACAGGGGGTGCAGCTTCCTTCGCTGTTTATGCTGCATTTCCACTTCTCAAGGAAAAGGGTTACCTACCAATATCAGGTACAATCTCAAGCCAACAAAACCCTAATATCAAATGTCTTCTTATCTCATCGTTGTTACTACTAAATGCAATATGAGTAGATTGAAAACACCACACCGAGACTAATGACTCGTTTCAAATTCTTTTTATACGTAACACTTTTGTTCTTTGTTCGTAAGAGATTATTCTTTGTTCGTAAGAGATTATGCTATATGTAAAATCGCTCTATAGATCCAAAAATATTTTTTATTGCCAGAAAACACTTTTAGCACTTCTAGAAACAGTACTAGATAACAACTTATGCAGATTTGAGTTAGGCTAGTTAGCCAAGTTAGCATTTTTATTCCTTGCTCCACCTCCTCATAAATTAGCATTTTAGGATATGCATTAAAAGGAAAAATATATATACTTACTAGGAACCTTATATTTGGCTTTTTATTTTGACAATTAGATTCTCGACTAGAAGAGCCAGTGACGGAGCTCTCACCTATCAAAGTTAAAGATCTACCAATGATGCCTAATTGCGACCCTGAAGATTTCTATCAATTGATAGCCAACATGGCAAATGAACCCAAGGGTTCTCATGGACTCATCTTCAATACGTTTGAAGATCTTGAGGGACAAGCACTTGCCACAATTCGCCAAGAAAATTACCCCAATATTCCAATTTTCTCACTAGGTCCATTTCACAAGTGCGGCCCTACAACCTCTTCTTCTTCAATTAGCTTACTATCACAAGACCAAAGTTGCATTTCATGGCTAAACACTCAAGCGCCAAAATCTGTTGCTTATGTTAGCTTTGGGAGTGCTGCCAAGATAGATCACGCTCAATTTTTGGAGATTGCTTGGGGGTTGGCCAACAGTGGCCAAACCTTTTTGTGGGTGGCTCGACCCGGATTAGTTCAAGATTCAGACTTGCATGAAGCATTGCCCAATGGATTTCTAGAAGCGTTGAACGAAAGAGCACATGTTGTGAAATGGGCTCCACAAAAAGAAGTGTTGGCCCACCCTGCAGTTGGAGCCTTTTGGACTCATTGTGGTTGGAATTCTACATTGGAGAGCATTTGTGAAGGAGTCCCTATGATTTGCACGCCATATTTCAGTGATCAAATGGTGAATGCAAGATTTGTGAGTGATGTTTGGAAGGTAGGGCTGCAATTGGAGCATGGGTTTGAGAGAGGTGAGGTTGAAAGAACAATTAGAAGCCTAATGGTTGAGAAAGAAGGGGTAGATATCAAAGAGAGAGCCTTAAATTTGATGGAAAAGGCAAATCATTGCCTGAAAGAAGGTGGCTCTTCGTACCTATCTTTGGATGGCTTGGTTAAGCACATTCTATCGTTATAAATCGTTTGTTTAAGTGACTCAGTATTAGCTATTCAATAAAATAAAAAATAAAGGCTTCTAGTAATGTATTGACTACATTTTTTTAGAATAAAAAAGGTCTTATAAAATATAACGTTGGTTTTATACCACTTAATCTAATATTGTTAGTTAGCCAATTGATCATGTGCAGCACACCATGTCCTAATATCAGTTTGCCTTCTTAAACAAAAACGGATATATTTTTTTGGGAGACTTTGGATGCGGTCCTTAGCTATGAATATTCTTTGACTGAAACCTTGTTGGTTTTCAATTTTTGATCGAAGTCCTTGAAATTAATGAGATAATTTATTTCTATGTATGTTACTATATTTTTTAAATTAAAAATTGAAATTTATAGTTGTTTATATTAATGAGATTTTAAATAAAAAAACATAATTTGTGGGATTAAAAATATTAAAATATAAATTATACTATTTTGTGTGTGTGTGTGTGTATAAACATGGGTACATTCATCAAAATTAACCAAAAAATTATTGTACCAAAACATGGGTACATTCTTCAAAATCACACACAAAAAAAATAAAAAAATAAAAAAGATATTAGGTTTAATAACATTAGTAAATTTCTTCGATTAAACTTGACATGGATACATTCTCAATCAAAGAAAAAAGAATGTACCGATATAAGTTTAAAAATAGATTAGAAAAAAATTGAATAGATTTTATATATGTATATAAAAGGGTACATTTTACATGTAACGAATTGTTATATTTAAGAATGAGTACATTTTAAGATTAAAAATTTGAAAAAATTACATGAGTGGGTACATATAAGATTAAAAAATTGAAAACATTTTTTAAAAAAGCTAATGGGTACAAACTTATTCTAATTTTTTATTTATTTTGGTAATGTTTTGAATTGAAATTTAGTTAGGAGTTTAATAAAGGTGTGAGTATTAAAATTTTAAATCAATTATTAATTTTTATTTTAAAAATTATGTGACTGACATGTAAATTCATTATTACATTAATACTAGGGACTTAGATCAAAATCTGAAAACTAATAAGGTTTCAGTCAATAAACATGAGTAATTTGGGATTGGATACTAATTTTTCCTATTTTCTTTGTATCGTAACATTGGGGTTAATAATGTTTCTGCTACCCGATTTGCAAAGCTTTGTTCTTGCTACCCGATTCGCACATTTCAACTTAATCCCCAATCCATTCGACCATTTGATATACGTCAGAAAACCAACAAAACAAAACAATAATGGTTTTGATACGATGGGAGCAAGTTGTCTTGGAGCCTCATATACCGCATCCAATCAATCTACATAACAACCAAAAAATTAGGGTTCCTTCATCACAACGAATGCATTCAATCAATATACATACATAACAGCTATCATGAGGAGCCTAAAATAATCCCAAAAATTCTAGAGGCGACACGTGGACTTTTATTCAAGAAAGACAAGATTACCCTCAATAAATGGGCAGACTTCTCAGATACTCCCACGCACAGCTCACATCCCTGGAGGTCTCAATAGCTGAATACGACTGCCCACAGCTCATCTGCCCTTGGCAAGGAATTAAAGAGAAAGATTAATTACCCAAATCATATATTTAATACATTCCCATTTGAAGATTGACTCCAATCAAGTAAGTAATCCTAATTTAAATAAATTAGGGATAATTACACCATTATCTCAAGATATTATTTCCTATTTAATATCTTGGGAATATTTAGAGAATATCTCTCCATTAAACACTATGGCCGACCCTATCCCTATAAATACCTCATATTCTACCAAATTTTCAGAGCTTTTGTAACCCTAAAAAAACCCTAAACATTTTACTCTCTCAGAGAAACTAACTTAGGCATCGGAGATCTGTTGACCTAACACCCCCCACCTCGTGGGCGCGTGAGGCTTAGGTCTTTGATCAAATGTGCTAATTGTTTTGCAGGTGCATTTTTGTCAGGACTGAAGACGGCGAAAATTTGCATCGACAAATTGGTGCTTTCATTGAGAGCTGATTCAAAATACACAAATAAGCCTCTCAAATTTTCCTATAAAAATTTCTTGATCAATCCCTGGAGAAAGGATACAATGGTAGGAAATTTAGAAACTACGACGAACAGAACCCTGTAAGTGCAATAATTTGGACCGGAGAGTGGAGACGAGGACATAGCCCCACGACGGAGATCCTCAAGGCTCAACGTGACGGCAGGAGGAGCCCCACCGCCGCGGAGCCGCGCCACTACAAGCCACTACCGTGACCCAGCAGCCACGGTAAGGCCACCAGGCCACGACACCACTTCCACAGTCGCTGTCCTTGCAGCGCCGCACCCAACCAAACCCTAAGCAGGAGACCCAGGTTTATTTCCAAGCCCATTGGCATGAGGCCCAAAACTTGGCCATAGCAGGAGGCCCAGCCCACTGCGACAATAGGCTCAAATCTGAGCCCAGAACACGGCAGCTGCTATTAGCCAAACAACTCAACGGGCCTAAGCCTAAGTCACCCAAGCCACCCAACCAGCAGGCCATGATGTGGCAGCCTAACGGCCAGGAGGGCTCACGGCCATGCAGGCCTAAGCGAATGACTCGCTCCAAGGACCTGGCCCACGACCAAATATATTCCAAGGCCACCTTTAGCGATCCAGATTCTAACTACTGGTCCCGCGATCGATTCAGGGTTACTTTCACCCCACTTTTCTGCATGAATACTCACTTTGAGCTCAAGTTTTGTACCTGCAGTCCACTATACTTCCACCACGCATGGAGACACCCATTATCCAAACTATTCCAATCCAAATGGCGAGCACCACCTGCCCCAGCAAATTGCCAATTGGACGAAAGCCCTTGCGTAGCAGAACACCTTGGTAAACTAACTCCTCGAGTGCATCGAGATGCAGTGCGCCCCAAACGAGGTGTCTCGAAGCAAGACAAGGGGGAGGAACGTGACTCATTTCAGTGACGTCCCGGCAAAGAGCCGATTAGCCCACCACGAACCGTGCGTTCAGGTAGTGTGCACTCTTGTTTGGGCCATCGGGGAAACATCTTCTCTTGCCTAGATGAGCGGAGAAGTGTTCATTCCCGACTCGGCTCACGAGTCAGTGTGTATTCGAGGTTAGGTCCACACTCCGACAAGCACTCAGGATATTCCGAGAGAAGCGTCCACACGAGGCAACAAAATAGTTAGCTGCATGGCGCCCAGAGAAGAGCATGAGAGTAGTCTAGCTCAAGTTCCACTCATAGACCCCATCAAGAGTGACGGTGAGCAGCACATGGCGAACCACGTGCACCACAACTGTGGCACAAACGAGTAGGACATGCCGAAGAGTAATATGGACCGGCAGGTCAACACCGGGGGCAGCTGGCTCCACTGCCCTACCAAGCGTAAATCCAGGAGGAAGTACAAAGGCTAGTAGTGGAGCAGTTGTGCGGATTACAGCGCAAATATACCACCAACGATTACCTTCGTAGAAACATGGCCAACCTGAGCAGGTCACCCTTTACAAATGTGATTGAGCAAATGGAGCCCCCGCGAAAGTTCAACCTGCCACATTTCACCTCGTTCAGGGGAGATAAAGATCCAGACAGGTACTTGATACACTACCGAAGTGCCATGTCCCTTTACGCCAACAATGACGCTCTCATGTGCAAGATCTTTACCACGACACTCCAAGGCGAAGCGCAAGACTGGTTTCACACCCTGCCGCCACGTTCAATCCGGAACTTCAGCCAACTTTCCTTGGTTTTCACTAAAGAATATTCGCCCTACCGCTCAATCAAAAAAAAGTCTGACCACCTCTTCAACATGAAGAATGACCTGAATGAGTCACTCCGCACTTACGGCAAGAGATACAAGGCGAAGAAGGCAAATATCATTGGATGCGATGACAACATCGCATGTTTGGCTTTCCGAAATAGGCTCCCAATAGATCACCCACTTTTCGGAGAATTGATCATGGGCGAGAACTTGACCTGGCAAACTCTTACGCTTTAGCAGACAAGCACTCCCTTTAGGATGAGGAAAAACGCTTCCAGAAACCACCTGAGCAGCCGCGCAAAGATGCAAGACCAGCTCAGAAGAAGGCGAGCGATAAACCGCTTAATAATAAAAGCAAGCCAGGAGACAAAAGAAGGGACCGATCCCCGACGAAGGGAAGCACAACACCCAAGATGTACACCAAGTTCTCAATCCTGATCTACCAGATCATTCGCGACCTCAAGGATAAACCGTGGTTCAAGCCGCCGTCACCCATGAAGGGGGACACCTCCAGACAAAGTACTATGCAATCCACAGAAGCCCCGGGCACACAACCAACAACTGCACCATATGGAAAATGTACCTTGAGCAGCTCGTGAAGGAAGGCAAATACGATCTGTATGTCGACAAACCAACTCCAGACCAAGGCGAGAAACAGATGCCAATGCCGAACCCCCAACCAAGATAATCTGAATTAACAGAATCTTTGCCAAATCCGAGCATCTGGGGGCCACCAACAACTCCAAGAAAAGAAAGATTCAGCAGGTGAGATCGGTCAATCAGATTCAAGCCATAGATGTTGTACTTGACCAATCGTCGGTTTCATCGAGTAGGACGGTGAAAGAGTAAACTTTCCCCACGACGATGCTTTGGTGATTTCTGTTCAACTGGCCCACGCCATCATTGACAGAATTATGGTGGACAACGACAGCTCAGTCAACATCCTACAACTGTCAGTCATCCAAAAGATGGGCCTGGAAAAAACTATCCAACGCAAAGCAAAGATCTTAATCGGATTCAACGGGCTCACCTCAACTGCTATTGGCACTATCACACTCGACGTAACTAGCCCATCGATTATCTCATCGTAGACCTTCATGATCGTCAGCAACCTATCTCTCCATAGGCCGACCCTGGCTAGTGAAGATTGAAGCTGTGACCTTGATCGAGTATTAGAAAATCTGATTTCACATCCAAGGAGGAGCAGTTGGAAAGATCAAAGGTGACCAGAACATGTCCTGGCGATGCACTATACAAGTCCTTAAGGAGACGAGGAAGAAGTCTTTCGCCCCTAGCAATAGCAGCTGAAGTGCAAAAAGACAACTCTACCTCCGCTAAATAACAATTACAGCATGAAGGTCAAGAAGATGGTGTCAAGGTAGATAATTCCCTAGAAGATGAATAAGGATGGAAACCCTAAGAGGACGCCGAAGACATCATTCTTGACCCCCACTAGCCGAAAAAGACGGCGAGAATTAGCTCACATCTGAGCTCGACGTAGAAGGAAGAACTCACGGCTTTCTTTAGTAAAAATTGCGATGTTTTCACATGGTCATCCTCTGACATGCCCTGCATTGATCCAGCGATAGCTTGCCATAAGCTGCACGTCGACCGTGTTGCCAAGCCTGTGATCCTGAAAATATGACATTTCGCACCCGAGCGAGTGGCGATTATTGAGGTGGAGATCAACAAGTTACTGGAAGCCGAATTCATTAAGGAAGTGGTGCACTCAGCATGGCTGGCCAACGTCGTGCTAGTAATGAAGAAAAAGAAGGGCAAATGAAGAGTATGTGTGGATTACACTGACCTCAACAACTATGCATGGATTACACTGACCTCAACAAGGCGTTCCCTAAAGACAACTACTCGGTTCCCCGAATCGACCTGCTCATTGACTCAACGTTTAGGAACCAGCTGCTCAGCTTCTTAAACGCGTACTCAGGCTACAATCAGATTGTCATGCTTGCCTGACAAAGAAATGCTCGTATTTGTGATCAAGTGAGGCATATACTGCTACAAGGTCATACTCTTTGGCCTCAAGAATGCAGGAGTAACTTACCAATAACTCGTAAACACGATGTTCAAGAAGCAGATTGGAGTCACCATAGAACTCTACGTTGACGACATCATGATGAAGGGCAAGCAGCGGTCAGACCACATTCGCAACTTGATAGAGACTTTTGACATCCTCCGAGAGTACAATATGAAGTTCAACCCACCAAGTGCACCTTTGGCGTCTCCTCAGGCCGATTCTTAGGGTACCTTGTAACCCAACGAGGAATTAAGGCTCATTCAAGGCAGATTAGAGTGATCCTAAACATGAAATCGCCCATAACTCTGAAGGAGATCCAAAGTCTGACCAGACGAGCAGCAGCACTGAATCGTTTCCTCTCGTGATCCACCGACCGATATAAGCTCTTATTCAAGGTAATAAAAAAACGCAGAAGGACAAGTGGGACAAGTGGGACAATGAGTGCGAGAAAGCATTTCAGGACCTGAAATAGTACTTGACATTACCTCCACTATTATCCAAGTCGGAAGCAGCGGAGAACTTGTACATCTATCTAGCGGTATCAGAAGTAGCAGTAAGCTTTGCCCTCGTACGAGAAGAGCTGGGGGCCTAACTACCTGTATTCTATACATCCAAAGCTCTCCTCGATGCGGAAACCAGATACCCGAAGATTGAAAAGCTAATTTTGGCGCTAGTTTTTGCAGCTCGAAAGCTCAGACCCTACTTTCAAGGGCATCCGATCATCATCATGACCCAGTACCCATTACGATCAGTTTTGCATAGTCTAGACACTTCTCAACGAGTAATGAAGTGGGTGTTGGAACTCGGCCAATAAGGCCTAGCATACCAACCCTGCACGGTGATTAAAGCCCAGGTGTTGGCGGACTCCATAGCAGAATTCACCCTAAGCCTGAAGGATGCAGCAATACAGCCCGAAAATGCCCCGGAGGCAGTTGAGCACTTCATAGCCATACCAGCCCCACTTGATGGAGATTTTTGGAGTTTGCACGTCGATTGATCAACCAACTACCAAGGATCGGGGGTAGGCCTAGTTCTTACTACCCCAGACGTCTCGATGCTCGAGCAAACAATGACTTTATGCTTCAAGGCATCAAATAATGAAGCAGAGTATGAAGCCCTACTAGCAAGTCTCCGATTGGAAAAAGACCTAGCGGTGAAAAAGCTCGCGATCTACTCTGATTCCCAGCTAATCACCAACCAAACCTTAGGGGAGTACGTAGCAAAACATCCAAGGATAGCCCGATACCTCGAGAAGGTACGAGAGCAGCTAGCGACGTTTCAAGCGTACACACTCACTCAGGTTCCACGAGCAAAAAATGCCCACGTAGACGCACTAACAAGCCTATGCTCCGCACTAGACCATTAGCTTAGGTGCTCCATTCCAGTCAAGTACTTGGAAAAGCCAAGCATAGATAAGGAACCAGCAGTCGAGATGGCACAGATCAGCATAACCCTGAGTTAGCAAGATCACATCATTAACTACATAGTAAATGGAACGCTCCCCACAGATAGACTAAAGTCCAGGAAGCTCAAGATGAAGGCAGCACGCTACTACATGTGGAACAACATCCTCGTTCGAAGATCATTTTAAAGACCGCATCTTCGCTGCCTATTGTCGTCTGACGACCTGAAGATTCTTAACTCAATCTACAAAGGCGTCTGTGGAAACCACTCTAGAGGCCGATCCCTGGCTCAAAAAGCACTCAACATTCTCTATTACTGGCCAACCATGCATCAAGACGCCAATGAGTATGTACAAAGATGCGATAGGTGCCAGCGTTTCAAGCCCGTGCCCGCGCTACCAGCTACCATTCATGCAGTATGCGATTGACTTGGTAGGATCGATGTCGCCTGCCATTAGGGGCAGAGGCATGATGATCATAGTGACAGACTACTTCACAAAATGGGTCGAAGCTGAACCCATGGCTACAATTACCCAGATGGATATAGAGCGCTTCATATGGAAGAACATCATCTACCGCTTCGGCATCCCACACTCCATTGTCACCGACAATGGTTTGCAGTTCGTGGGCAAGACTTTGCGAAGTTTTTCGAAAAATATGGCATCAAGAAACACATGTCCACACCCCGGTATCCGCAGGGCATCGAGGAGGCCGATGCGTCCAACAAGACCATCCTCGACTGCCTTAAGAAGACCCTCTCACACAAAAAGGGCAAATAGCCAGACGAGCTCCCCGGTTTTCTATGGGCATATCAAGAGACGAGCAACCAATGAAACTCCATTCTCTCTGGCGTATGGTTTTGAGGCGATAATTCTTCCTAACATCATGGTGCCAAGCATCAACACTGTACTGTCGAATTTAGAGAAGAAAGAGAAGGAGATGGCCACAAACTTAGACGTGGCAATGGAAGAGCGCGAGAAGGTTATCACCCGTATTGCTGCCTATCAGCATCAACTCTTCTACAGCTACAACAAGAGGGCAAAAATCCGGCAGTTTCAGCCAGGAGACTTAGTCCTCAGAAAAGCCTTCATCACAGCCCGATGGGATGGCTTCCATTTGGGAAAGTCCGTACAAAATCAGTTGAGTAGGCGGAAGGGGCAGTTACACCCGTACCATTATGAGAAACAAAGAAATCGACAAGCATTGGAATGCCTACAACTCGAGAAAGTACTACGTGTGACCTCTCACCATTTCTTGGACCCTGTTCAAGACAAAAAGTTTGAAGACTCAAGCAGCTCGACGAAGAAGACCTCGCATGCCGAGGACTATCAGTTATTATGCCATTAATGCCGACGAGCAAAGTTAATAAAAACCTCTATTTTAAATGAAGATTGAAGGAATTATTCACAAGCCTGGGCCAAATGCATAAACAAACTGGCCAACCCTTGTGACTAGCAGAAGACGCCCACTGCCCTGCAAACATAGCGTAAGCTCTCCAGCGCAAGAGGGTAAATTAATTCCCCGACACCCACATGGGTAAGCTATCCAGCATGAGAGGGTAAACTAATTCCCAGACACCCGTCTAGGGTTTGCTCTCCAATGCGAGAGGGTAAACTACTCCGGAATATCCAAACGTGGATGGGTGGTACGACTGCTCAGTTTCCCCTGAATACATGGACTAGCTAAGCCGGACGACTCCCAGAATTGGCCACAATAGTCCTTCCCCTGGAATAAACTTAGTCAACTTAAGGATTAAATTTCGCGGGATCTCGGGTCTCTAACCGGAAGAGACATTAAGTGCAGGACACCTACCTATGGAAAAGCTCGCGTGACAAGATGGTCTGTCTCTGACATGCAAGTCTCCATGAGTGTGGCTTGGTTTTAAAATGTTGCAATACTAGTTAAGCAACCTGCAGAATCAAGTTACAGCTCGAAAGGATGTGGCTTTTGAGGCACGATTTTGCCTATACCTTACGCCTAAAACAGTTCTGAGAGCCAGGGAGGACACCTGAAGTGGTTACGCGGGTCGTCTGCTTCTGTAAGTAAGACACCTGGTCGACAACCCAACGGTAACAGCCCAAGGCAATTCGTAAGCCGAGACTTACACCTGCTATGACTACACGGACTCGCCTACTTACTTAAAAGCAGTACTTTCGACCGACAGTCTACGGTTTAAGTTTTGCTGGGTCAAAACCGAGGTATGACTACCGTAGCTACGCGGACCTCCTATGCTTCATACGAGAAGCATAAGTCTGGCCGACAACTTTGTAAGTTAAACACTTCGCAACACGCCCAGTGAGGGCCAAAGCTTCAGAAGCCATTCGAAAGCCGGAATACAACCATCGAGGCCACGCGAACTCCCCTGCTTTCTACCCGAAGTACGCGTTCGACTGCTGGCCCTATAAGTTAAAAATTTCGTAATACATCCCAGGAAGGCCAAGGCTCCAGAAGCCACTCGAAGCCTGAATACAACCATAGAGGCCATGCGAACTCCCCTGCTTTCTACGCTAAGTACGCGTTCGACCGTTGGCCCTATAGGTTAAATTTTTTGCAATACGCCCCGGGGGGGCTAAGGCTCCAGAAGCCACTCGAAAGCCAGAATACAACCGTAGTGGCCACGCGAACTCCTCTGCTTTCTACGCGAAGTACACGTTTGACTGCTAGCCCTATAGGTTAAAAATTTCACAATACGCCCTGGGAGGGCTAAAGCTCACGAAGCTATCCAAAGCTGAGATTCACAACTATAATAGCTATGCGAACTCACCTGCTTCCTGTGGAAGCATGAGTCCAGCTGACGGCTCTATAAGTTAAAAATCTCACATTTTTCCTCTTACAGATAAAGCTCTAGAAGCCCCAAGGCCAAGACTAAAGCCTAAAGTGACGATGTGGGATCGACTGCTCCATCGAAGTAGCCAACACAACCGTCCGTCCTACGGAAAAGTTTTGCAAGTTGCCTCAAGCAGACAAGGCTCCCGAAGCCCTGAAGCCGAAACTAAAACCTAAGTGATGAAGTGAGATCGACTGCTTTGCTGAAGCATCTCACCCAGCTGTCCATCATACGATAAAGTTTCGCAAAAAACATGGCGAAATAGAAGGATTGAAGCAAAGCAAGGAAAGCTATTTATTAAAATTCTAGCAAATTGATAAACCGGCTTGAAGGCCAACAAAGTTAAAATAAGCAGAACAAAAAGGAAAAGAAGAAAAAATTCTAAATCTAAGCAAAAAGACTACTCTTTAGCAGCCTGCGCAACCATTGTTTCCTCGATTGTCACGCCTTCAGTAGCCGCACCGCTCCTAGCAGCCAAAGCTTCCATCAGCTCATCCTCAGCCACCCCTGCCTGGACTACCTGACCTTCAGCTGCTCCACCAAAAGCAGCCTCAAACGAGAAATCAAACAGATCAACTAGAGAAATGGAAAAGGTCTCGAAGTCATTATCAGAAAACTTATAATCTGACGGCCTGCCCTGAAGATGATCTACATAGCCAAGCTTATAGAAATCGGCCTGACAAGAAGCAAGCGCCACTTCGTGGCCAGCTTTCTCATTCTTTAGCTGCACATTCTCCTCAACAAGCCTAGTGTGAGCACCTTGCAACTCATCTAGTTCATTTTTCATGTTCTCGTTAGCAGACAGCGCACCTTGCAGATCCACTTCTTGGACTCAAGCTTACTAGCAACCTTCTTGAAACGACACACTTCAGCATGCATGAAGATAAGCTCTTTGTCCTTGGCAAAACAAGCAGATCGTAGCTCTGAATTGACACGCTCAAGGTCCTCGACCACAGGAGAAACACGACTGACTTCATTCTCTGCAACTTCCAACATCGCCTGAGTTACACTAAGCCTAGCATTCAAATGAGCGACTTCCTAATGCGCGATCTCCAGCTGCAAAGAAGTGGGGGACAGAAACATCAGACCTCTTCAAAACGGCGAGCTTAGATTCGAGCTTCTTGATCTTTTCGGCAGTCGAGCGAAACTAAGCCACTAATGCCACTCTGACCTCCTTAGCACACTTGAAAACATCCTAATCAACGCGCATAGACTCAGCTGCCAAGATCAAAGTATTATGCATTGTGGCTGGTATGATATTTACTAACACACAAATTAAACCCTCTTGTTGTAGATTGTAGTATAGATGCAAGTAGGGATCGTTCTGGACCGGGGATTAGGAGGGCTTGCTAATACCTCTAAACTGACTCTAAAACATAAAAACAAAGTTAAAGACACTAAACTAGACTCAAAGAATGCAAAACTAAAGTTTAAAACACTAAAACAAACCCAAAGACTCAAAACAGCACAGAAACACTCAAAACTGCCTTAAAAACACAATCTGGGCAGTTTTGACACTAAGGAATAATTTGGACGAAAATTGGTTTTAACTTGACTCAAGACACTTAAAAACACGAACTAAATGGACTTCTAACTAGAATGACACTTTAACATAAAGGGGGGGTTTGGTTTTGACGATTTTGAAAACAAAACAAGAACTTTGTAAACTAAACAGATTTTAAAACGAATTTGATTAAAGTGAATGGATAGAAAGTTAGCTAAGGGGTTCTTCTCCACACATGTCACACTTGCATACAAAATGATTTCCAATTGCGTCTCAACTGCCATGAATTCTCAATGCCCCAAATTAACCGTGAATTGCACTAATTAACCCTCAGATTTCCCTTAAGTTATTGAATTGGATGATTGCATACAACAACCCAAAGCATTCCCCACAAGTTCCCTACATGAATTGCATAATAGAGATACAAGCAGAAATCATTAAGTTTTATGAAAACCATAAGCATTGACGAAGCACTTGTTACTATGAATTGCATGAAACTTATGCCAACAATTTACTTAACGCGATTGTGATCAACAACCTTTACTTCCTGTGAATATAAGTTCGTAACAATTAGGTGAAACTCCCTTATATCCTAGCATTCAATTTATGCATGAAAATTAAGCGTGCACTCTCAACCAACATACACAAATCTGTCTAAATTCATGAAGATAAGTAAATTGAATTCACAACTTATGAAACACAATTAAATGTAATCAGATCATATAGCAAGCATAAACATGGTTTCGAATCCCCCCCTAGCCAAGGGGGGTTTAAGTTCTCATACTCACAGAACAAAGATAAATAAATTTAGACATTGAGAACAAAAGAAAGAAGACACCTAGACGCTCAAACGATCCAATCTTGAACAGCAAGCACGTCTATGGACATCCTCCTTCCTTCTCCTTGCTGCGGCACAAAACTTGCAGGTAGGATTAGGGGGTTTTGAATGATGTAGAATGGGGGAAGATGGCGTGGTGGTGTTTAGGGAGGATGGGTGGTGCGGCTGGATGTGGTTTGGAGCAGAAAATATGGAGAATGGTGTAGAATGGTGCGGCTGGAAGAGGGGAGATGATTTCTGACGAATTTGATAAATATGGAGAGGAATGCTTTGCGGCAAGGGTTTAAAACTCATATATATAGGCTCCCAAAACCCTAGCAAATCAGATTAGGCCTTTTAGAATCCAAACCCATCAGGAAAAGGCCAAACTAATCAGAATTTGAATGGGAAAAAGCCCAAGGGTGCGGCAGATTAGGGTTTAGAGAGATTGGGCTTCTAGAATGCCTTGCAAGGCAAGGAACAAGGCCTCCTTGCTGAATTAGGTGCGACTAGGGTGAGAGGGCTTGTCCAAGGCTTCTAGAACATGTAATTAGGCAACCAACGTATTTGGAAACCCCAAAAATGGAAACCTTCACAAATGGAAACTTGCACAATTAGTAACTTTCAAGAATAGAAACTTGGTTTCCAATTCTCGACTCTTCCTTCTTCCTTCAATCCTAGGCTCATTTGATCTTCAATTTCGTCCACTCCCTTTGCTGCAAGCACATGCTATCCAAACTTGGCCCAAAAGTGCTCCAAAAGGCCCCAAAATGCATCTTCTTGCATACTTTGTCCTTAGAACCTGAAAACACACGAAAATGGCTTAAAAGTCTACAATAACTAAGAAATAACAATGTAAATGCATAAGAACAAGCTAACTAAGTCGCCTAAATATGCTCCTATCAAATTCCCCCACACTTAGCTTTTGCTAGTCCTCGAGCAAAACAAAACGAAGCAAAACAACAAAACACAACCTAGACCTTCCAACCTTCGCCTCAGGGATTTCCAATGCACATGACATGTTAGAAATCATCATTCCCACAGATTTTAGACATCTTTACACTTGAGCACATACTTAATCATAGTCACCACTTACTAGTTCACATTTAACCAATTAAAACAATGATTTGAATGTAGTAACATGCCTTAGAGAATTCACTCAATTCCTCACAAGATACTCTCTATTTTCACACACATTTTCTGACTACACACCCTACACTAGTATATGTGAGAAGATTAATGTAAACATGAAACGAACACTCACATATGATGATAGCAAGGAAAGCAATTTCTGGAGTATGAATAGATATGATCTCATGAATGGAATGCTACTACTTAGATGCGAGAACCAGTGACACCATATGCTCATACCAATCTCAACCTCCACACATTGAAACACACAACACTCAAGATAGAAGTCAAGGGTTGTAACGGGGCTAGGGTGATTGGCTAACAAAGAACGGATATGGAAAACGAACATCCTTGAAACAATAGTAAACATAGTAATTGAGTTGAGGCTTAGAATTCACTTTCATGGCAGAAACTCATTGAAACACAAAGGGGAATGAACAACACATATTAGGGCCAACTTGAACGTTTTGGACCCTTCCTTCAACAAACAACACTTGTGAGTTAATTCTCACTTATTTCTCAACTCTTTTTCATTCTTTCCACAACTCTTCTTCTTTTTTTTTTTTTTTTTTCTTTCTATCTGTGCACTTTGGCACACACACACACATTCCTTTCCCCCACACTTGTTTTCTGCACAAAATTTACTCAAAAGGAATTCCCTCTAAGTCATGCTTTACTACGCTTCAAGAACAAGGGTATGGATGGTCCTAATCTAGGCTCGGTGAGGATGATGTGGGTTATCAAAGAAAATAGGCTAAACGAGGCTCAACGGGGTTAAACCTAAACACAATTGCAAGAGGGATGGCTGTTTGGTTCTTGGTTCACTACACAACTTCATCTTGTTCATGTGTTATGCAAATCAATATCATGCTTTGAATGAAACGGATATGAGTTCTAGCATTTGGAACTGAATGATGAAACGCCTTCTACGTAGTAACCAATCAAAGAATAATGAGATCATGCAACGACTTTAGAAAACAATAATGCACAGATTATAAACACTCCAAAGAACGTTATAAGCTCAAGTCTCTCAGGGTTGTAGCGTTAGTTTGAGTTCCTTCCTTCAAGCATGTTACAAAACTAATTTTTTCTTTGTGATTGCATATGAATTCATAAGTTATAACCACAACCAAGCATGCACCACAGAGTAGATCAAACTTTCATCCATGTTTATAACTCTCTTTAACAGTCATGCAATTAAAAACCAAATCCTCATCATTGTGTTGGAAGGTACCCTAAGACACAAACAAACACACAAAAACAACTCTTTTTGGCTTTTTCAAAACAATTTTTTTCAAATTTTTATGAAATTTTCGGATTTTTACTTCAACATGCATAAAGATAGCTTAAAACACACTAAAAAAAGTGAGAAACAACATTGCAAGTGATAGGTGAATAAAACCCACGAAAATCATGCATAAACAGATTGTTTACCCCCCACACTTAAATCAAACATTGTCCTCAATGTTTCAAACATAAACTCACAGAAAAACAATCAAACAAACAACGAATAAACACACTAAACATGGTAGATTATAAACAACAAAGAGAAGGGTTTAGGAACGCAAATCTGGAAGTGGAGTGATTCCTAGGTCTTCCTTTGTTTAATGCATGGGTTGCCTCCTAAGAAGCGCTTGCTTTAACGTCTTGCAGCCGGACGAAGAACTCCATTCACTTCAAGCATCCTTGGAGCCCACGGTATGGAATTTATCTTTGAATGGAAGGTGATATTTGAAGTGATCCGGCAATGGTGTAAATTCGAGAGTGGGTGCCTGAATCATCAAAATCAACAACATGTTAATAGAAAACGAACTTGAAATTGGAGAAGATGGCTTACTTCCTTTGTCCGACACAAACTCAATTACGAACACCACATCTTTGAAAGTTTCAGGAATGTTGGACTTGGCCAGATTGAATATGATGGTTGGGGCTTGTCCCGTGTCATCAAACTCAACTTCTTTGGGCTTTGTTGTCTCAAATACATCCTCTTTGATGCATTCTACATCTTCTCGAGCCACTTCTTTCTCTTCAATCATTCTTCTTGATGTACAATTCTCTTCAAGAAATTCAACACATTCTAGAATTTGATTTGTTGCACCAAGAATTGGGATAGTACTTTGCACCTTTGGGAAGGCTTCCACACTGTCTTTTTCACTCTCTTCTTCCTTGGGAATCAAAAACCTGCCAGGAAAAGGGACATTTGGTGGAATAATGTTAGAATGAATTGAATTAGGAACAACCTTACTTGAATTGGATGGTGTAGGGTCCTTAGGGGGTTGCGGCAAGGGGTGTTCTTCCCTTGCCGTGGCTTTGGCATCCTCCTCTTCCTCGAGCAGCAATTGTTCATCCATGTTTTGGCATGGTTTGGACGTTTTTAGGTCAGCTCCAACCATAGCACTTCCCAAAGTGATAGCCTTATGGATTTCAAAATCTTCCTTCGAATTTTCAATAGTTGAGTTGGAGCGTTCACCTTGCTCTTGAATCTGTGCCATGAACTCCATAATCTCTCCCAATTGATTCTTCAATTCGCTCATCCTTTGGTCTTGATTTTCTGCTTCCTGTGTCAAAGAGGTGAGTAATTGAACAATTTGGTCATTATCCATTAACGTACCTAAATTTGTTTGGGAAGATTGTGGTGGAGGCTGTGATGGTGCATATGGCCATTGATAGAACTCCTCAGATGGCTGTGAATATGCTTCTCGTTGTGAGCCCTGCGTAAAAGAGGTCAGTACATCAAGAATTTCATCATAACTCATGGGCATACTTGAATTCGATTGGAATTGTTGTTGGGGAGGTGGTGGTGGCTGCATAGGTCTTGAATAGAACTCCTCCTCTTGCTGCCAATATCCATCTTGTTGAGCTTGTTGAGGTTCCCACCACATAGGATTTGAATGATCACGCCAATTTGAATTGCACACGTTGGAACACAAGTTGTTGCCTGGTTGATCGCCTTGATAACCCCAAGCATCTCCGTTCGCAGTGAATTGAGGACGTTGATGAGTTGGATATGTGTGCCCATAGGACACACCAAATGTAGGAACATTTTGCATTGTGGTCCTTTCAATGTACTGCGACACAAGAGAAGTAAGATTCGCTATTTGAGCTTGAAGATTAGCAATTGCCATATCTTACTTCTCTAGTTCCTGAAATCAAAGAAAGAAAACTAAATCAAATATCAAAAGTAAAAATAAAAGACACAAACAGAAACAAAGTCAGTAACTAAAACAAAAGACACGAAAAAGAAACAAAAAGAAACAACGGGGGATTAGCAAAGTTGCTAATCCCCGGCAACGGCGCCAAAATTTTGTATGATATTTACTAACACACAAATTAAACCCTCTTGTTGTAGATTGTAGTATAGATGCAAGTAGGGATCGTTCTGGACCGGGGATTAGGAGGGCTTGCTAATACCTCTAAACTGACTCTAAAACATAAAAACAAAGTTAAAGACACTTAACTAGACTCAAAGAATGCAAAACTAAAGTTTAAAACACTAAAACAAACCAAAAGACTCAAAACAGCACAGAAACACTCAAAACTGCCTTAAAAACACAATCTGGGCAGTTTTGACACTAAGGAATAATTTGGACGAAAATTGGTTTTAACTTGACTCAAGACACTTAAAAACACGAACTAAATGGACTTCTAACTAGAATGACACTTTAACATAAAGGGGGGTTTGGTTTTGACGATTTTGAAAACAAAACAAGAACTTTGTAAACTAAACAGATTTTAAAACGAATTTGATTAAAGTGAATGGATAGAAAGCTAGCTAAGGGGTTCTTCTCCACACATGTCACACTTGCATACAAAATGATTTCCAATTGCGTCTCAACTGCCATGAATTCTCAATGCCCCAAATTAACCGTGAATTGCACTAATTAACCCTCAGATTTCCCCTAAGTTATTGAATTGGATGATTGCATACAACAACCCAAAGCATTCCCCACAAGTTCCCTACATGAATTACATTATAGAGATACAAGCAGAAATCATTAAGTTTTATGAAAACCATAAGCATTGACGAAGCACTTGTTACTATGAATTGCATGAAACTTATGCCAAGAATTTACTTAACGCGATTGTGATCAACAACCTTTACTACCTGTGAATATAAGTTCGTAACAATTAGGTGAAACTCCCTTATATCCTAGCATTCAATTTATGCATGAAAATTAAGCGTGCACTCTCAACCAACATACACAAATCTGTCTAAATTCATGAAGATAAGTAAATTGAATTCACAACTTATGAAACACAATTAAATGTAATCAGATCATATAGCAAGCATAAACATGGTTTCGAATCCCCCCCTAGCCAAGGGGGGTTTAAGTTCTCATACTCACAGAACAAAGATAAATAAATTTAGACATTGAGAACAAAAGAAAGAAGACACCTAGACGCTCAAACGATCCAATCTTGAACAGCAAGCACGTCTATGGACATCCTCCTTCCTTCTCCTTGCTGCGGCACAAAACTTGCAGGTAGGATTAGGGGGTTTTGAAGGATGTAGAATGGGGGAAGATGGCGTGGTGGTGTTTAGGGAGGATGGGTGGTGCGGCTGGATGTGGTTTGGAGCAGAAAATATGGAGAATGGTGTAGAATGGTGCGGCTGGAAGAGGGGAGATGATTTCTGACGAATTTGATAAATATGGAGAGGAATGCTCTGCGGCAAGGGTTTAAAACTCATATATATAGGCTCCCAAAACCCTAGCAAATCAGATTAGGCCTTTTAGAACCCAAACCCATTAGGTAAAGGCCAAACTAATCAGAATTTGAATGGGAAAAAGCCCAAGGGTGCGGCAGATTAGGGTTTAGAGAGATTGGGCTTCTAGAATGCCTTGCAAGGCAAGGAACAAGGCCTCCTTGCTGAATTAGGTGCAGCTAGGGTGAGAGGGCTTGTCCAAGGCTTCTAGAACATGTAATTAGGCAACCAACGTAATTTGGAAACCCCAAAAATGGAAACCTTCACAAATGGAAACTTGCACAATTGGTAACTTTCAAGAATAGAAACTTGGTTTCCAATTCTCGACTCTTCCTTCTTCCTTCAATCCTAGGCTCATTTGATCTTCAATTTCGTCCACTCCCTTTGCTGCAAGCACATGCTATCCAAACTTGGCCCAAAAGTGCTCCAAAAGGCCCCAAAATGCATCTTCTTGCATACTTTGTCCTTAGAACCTGAAAACACACGAAAATGGCTTAAAAGTCTACAATAACTAAGAAATAACAATGTAAATGCATAAGAACAAGCTAACTAAGTCGCCTAAATATGCTCCTATCAGTGGCAATCAGGGAAGACCTCATCGAATAGGCAGGAAGCTTCGCAAATGAATCTGAGCGGATGACAACTTTCCCAACACTATCAACAAACTTGCCACATGCATCAATGTAAACCCGGACACCGGGGCACCACCGAACCCTTCCCTTGAGCAAGTATTTCAGCAATGGATGCGATCACCCTCGGAGCAGCAGGTTTCACAAGCTCAGTCTCAATGGTCTTCTTTGCCCCCTTGGGGGAAGTTAGATCAATCACAAGCTTCTCGGCAGCAGACGAGCTCCCGCAAGCAACGAAAGAAGTCTTTGGCTTCTTCTCAGCCGAAAGGCTCACAAAGCAGGTGAGGAAGATCTTTTCTTTCCACCCTTATTGGCAGCAGGCTCTACAGCAGCGATCGAGCGAGCCAACGCCTCGTCATTTATCCGTTTTATCTCTTCCTTCGGAAGTAGGCCACCTTTCTCCTGACGAAGAGGGCTGAGTAGCCAGCGCCACTCACGATACTCAATAGGAATTCCTAAGGCGACGTGCACTTTCTTCATATCTTCTGAAGTCCTTGTAGTTGAGCCAAACTCCGAATCTACACAATGCAAGAAAGTCGATCAATAAATTGAAGTCATGGAGCAACTCAACAAAAATTTCAAGAAAGGACAAGAATGAAGCAGTTCATTGCCACTGATAAAAGTAGTCGGGGCACGCAACTCAAGAGAAGAGTCAGACTCCCACTCTCCGCTCACCTCCAAGGTATCTCTTGTCCACTCATGAATCTTCTTTGCTATAAGCATCAAGCAGCCTATGGCGAGACCTCAGCTGCCCCACCCTTCCTTGTGGCCGATCTCAAAGAAGTACGATAACTCATTTATGGTCAAGCTAAGATCAAAGAACCTGCTCAAGATTGAGAACCCCATCATCGCACGATTTGCATTTCATGGAGCAAATCAACCCCTGGAAAAGACGCGGCATGGGAAAAGTAAATCCCAATGCAAAATAGTAGGGATTAAATTTGATGCCCCTCTTTCTAGCAGTGGCACCCTTACTGCATGGCTCATGGCTGCTGTCATCTTTCACCCGATTGACTCGAACCCCTGCTGGAATCATATACTTGTACGCCTCAAGAAAATCCCAAAATAGCTCGTTATAATTGATCTTGACATGTGCAGCCTTGAAGTAGCCCACCTTGTTGGAAGAATGACCTTGACCGTACAATGGTGGAGGATATTTGTCACTTTTGTGATCGGAGGAAGACATCTCAAAGACTCTGCAAAAAGCACGAAGAAACATATTTAAAAAGCAGCTCGCGAGAAGAGAATCCCAAAAAAAAAAATAATAATAAGGAAGGACCGCAAGCCCAGCTCCCCCGCGCCAGGCCTTACGGCCCTCATACTATCTCGTGCCCAGCACTCCACGACCCAAGCCGTTTCAGCCCAACATGGGGGGAAGCCCACACCTCCCTCCCCTCTTTCTTTCGTACCAAGCAACCCAACGAGGCCCGAGGCCTTCGGCCCGTTTAATTCGCAAGAGAGACCCAACCCTAGCTGGTTTCTCCCTTGCGCGCAAGCCCAAGCAGGCTCAGGCCTCTCGGCCCAAGACATAGCTGCCAGGGAACCGGTCAGCGTCGGACTCTCCCTCTCTCTTCTGAGCACCAATGGGCCCGATAACACTGCACCCAGCGCGCCATTTCCTCTCGGCCCGAGCCGAGTAGAGTTCAGCGTCCTAGCGCACTGACCCTCTTTCCGTGCCACCAAGCTGCACCATGGCATCCCTGCCACGCTTTCTCACCTCCTCGGCCTTCGCCGAACCAATTTTTCAAGTCCCAAGACTCCTAAAAAAATTCAAGAAGAAGAAAATTCAAATTTTTCTTACCTTGGTGCGGCACAGAGAAGAAGAAGAACAACGAGAAACGACTATTTACAAGGGCAAGAGAAGAAGAACGCTAGGGGAGAGGGAATAAAAATTTCCTTTGGCTACTCTTCCTTGTTGGAATAAAGATTGCTCTCCAAATTTATTTAATCCCCTGCTTAAGGCAGAATTAAATAGGTATTGGGGGCAATTGGTTTCCTTTTCCTAGAAGAAGTCTATCTCCAAATCAAGAAAGAAGATCAAGTTCAAATTGGGAAACAATTCTACAAACCCAAGCAGCTTGGGATTTCTACAACTACTGCCTTTTTCATTTGTGCGGCACAGTAGGTGCGGGGGCATTTGTGGAGCCTAAAATAATCCCAAAAATTCTAGAAGCGACACGTTGACTTTTATTCAAGAAAGACAAGATTGCCCTCAATAAATGGGCAGGCTTCTCAGATGCTCCCACGCGCAGCTCACATCCCTGGAGGTCTCAGCAGCTGAATACGACTGCCCACAGCTCATCTGCCCTTGACAAGGAATTAAAGATAAGGATTAATTACCCAAATCCTATCTTTAATACATTCCCATTTGAAGATTGACTCCAATCAAGTAAGTAATCCTAATTTAAATAAATTAGGAATAATTACACCATTATCTCAAGATATTATTTCCTATTTAATATCTTGGGAATATTTAGAGAATATCTCTCCATTAAACATTATGGACGGCCCTATCCCTATAAATACCCCATATTCTACCAAATTTTCAGAGCTTTTGCAGCCCTAAAAAAACCTAAACACTTTACTCTCTCAAAGAAACTAACTTAGGCATCAGAGATGCGTGAGGCTTAGGTCTTTGATCAAAGGTGTTGATTGTCTTGCAGGTGCATTTTCATCAAGAATGAAGACGGCGGAAATTTGCATCGACACATCATACTTACATTGTCTACTTTTAATTGATCCAAAATACTGGCATATTGTTCCTTGGATGCTTCTATTTGCTATCAAATGCTTTTCCAATACCTTTACCCTAGCTCTCCATCAGCAGACACTCCTTTGTTTCTGATGCCCTATGATGCATGAACATGGTGGTATCCTCTCGTATCCCTGTATCGTGTCGTGTGGTATTTCCATATCGTGTCTTGTCGTATCTTCATGTCTATGTCCATATATCTTAATAGGTTACTTTGCAGAAAGATATGACATAAACAAAAAGACATTTGTAGTTAATGAACACGCTTTAATATTTGGGTTAGAAGTTGTTGTTAGAATAACTGGGTAGTCAGTAGTTGGCTAACCATCCATAGATGATTTTTGTCTTAATCTTTTAGGGAAACGTCCTGAGGGGAATATGAGTGTCATCATCTTGAATGGCTGAAGCCAGAATTTATTTGACATGTTAATCTCTGGTTAGATGAGGGGATTTTCAGAGAGAAAAAGAGAGCATTGTGGAATATGACACGTGGCGGAAGATCAAAGGGGGAGCATATATCGTGCTGGTTGTGGTTATACGTTTTGGGCTAGTTGAAACATTTTACTTATTGGACTGCGAATGAATACGAGGGTATATGCCCATGACAAGATGAAAGGCTCAGTAAAAAAATAAGCCCAAAACCCTTGAAAAGTGTTTTTCCATCTGAAACACCTTTTGCAACACCCTCTAGTTTGATTATTCTCATAAGTTTGACGCCCGTAGCTGCCATGTCATAATCATATTTTTAAACATTGAGTCTGTTACTGACCCAAACAAATATAATTTTCATTAATTCATAAAATAATTTAATTCATTTTGAATTAAAATTTCCAACAATGTGGAAGGAAATGTTGTAATAAAACATACGAAATTCATAAGCTCACAAGCTAAGCAAAACAATCGGTCTTAGAAATTCAAATGGAGCAAAGCAAAGGCAGGAGAGTGATACTTTTTCTACACTCCAAAGGCTTCTCCATAACCATTATCCACACTTGGTCCAACTCAATCAACCTTTGAGCTCTAAACGCGCACTTCACCTACCACTCCAACAAAAATCATCAACAGACTATACAATCAAATAGAAAAATCCTACTTTTTTAACCAAAAGTTACAACGATCCGAAATCACCAAAACCCAATTGGAGCACATAAGCCAAATCAAAATCAACACACCAATTTGTCTTAGCTCTTAAAGGTTTAATGTTTAGTAGTCACAGTCAGTCAGTCACCACCCTGTCCTCCGCCTGCCTCCTATCAATCCTTTTCATAGGATTTTCTTTAATTCCGGCACAGGAGATCTCAAAGCTACAACTAACGTTGGCGTGGCACCATGTGTCTAACGTGTAAAGTCATAAAGTTGTGAAACGTGTCCTTTATTGCTTTTTGCTAAACATCATGACCTGAGGAAAAAAACAATTTCCACTGACCCAATACTATCTCTACATGTATGAAATTCACTTACTAATGAAAACAAATATTACCAACTTTTTATTATTTTCTAATGTCCCCGGAAGGACTATTCTTAGATGTAAAGTGGTTGATAAGATGTATCGAGAAAACCCTCTGGAATGACTTAGGAGGAAGTACTTCGTCGAAATTTCAACGGAGGTATGAAATTCACTTACAAATGAAAACAAATATTACCAACTTTTTATTATTTTCTAATGTCCCCGGAGGGACTATTCTTAGATGTAAAGTGGTTGACAAGATGTATCGAGAAAAGCCTCTAGATTGACTTAGGAGGAAGTACTTGGTCGAAATTTCAACGGAGGTATGAAATTCACTTACTAATGAAAACAAATATTACCAACTTTTTATTATTTTCTAATGTCCCTTGAAGGACTATTCTTAGATGTAAAGTGGTTGATAAGATGTATCGAGAAAAGCCCATAGATTGACTTAGGAGGAAGTACTTGGTCGAAATTTCAACGGAGGTATGAAATTCACTTACTAATGAAAACAAATATTACCAACTCCTTTTTTTATTTTCTAATGTCCCCAAAAGAACTATTCTTAGATGTAAAGTGGTTGATAAGATGTATCGAGGAAAGCTTCTAGATTGGCTTAGGAGGAAGTACTTGGTTGAAATTTCAACGGAGGTTAAGTCGAACTTGGCTGAATTCGCCATTAATACTCGGTATGGTGGTATTTTCCTAGTAAAGGGTAATGGCGGTTATCCGTTTCGCTGCGATCTGTCAAGAAGAGAGAGAGCGTAGTAGAAAACTTGGTGATACATACAAACCCCCTTGATAGTTGAAGGAACCCAACTTGAATTTCTTCACAAACAACGATGTGAGCTCTAACGATGGGAGTAGCTTGTGGAGGCGGCAGGAGCTTTGGAATGAGGCCTGATTCAGAGAGAGAGAGAGAGAGAGAGAGAGAGAGAGAGAGAGTAGAAAACGTAGCACCTCCTTCTCGAAGACAGAGAGGTGGCGATGGAAACGAGGTGTTGGAAGAGGAAATGGAAGGTTGGTTATAATAAAAGGGGGTTGTTTACCAAAAAGATAAAGAGAGAGAGAGAGGGAGAGAGAGAGAGAGAGGGATAGAGAGAAAGAGGGGTATACAATTTGGTTCCTTTAATTAGTTTATAGAAACGAGGCGTTTATAATAAAATAAAAAGAGGTGATGCGGCAGAACAAAGATGATAAGTGTAAAAAGAAAGCAAGGGTGGAGTGGGTAGGCTAGGCTGGGACATTTTATATGGTTACAATCTTATTAACTTTTAAATTGTGGTTAATAATAACAACCCACTTTAAGTATTACTAGGTTTTTAATTAGTTTATAAAAACAAGCGTTTATAATAAAATAAAAAGAGGTGATGCGGCAGAACAAAGATGATAAGTGTAAAAAGAAAGCAAAGGTAGAATGGGTAGGCTAGGCTAGGCCATTTTATATGGTTACAATCTTATTAACTTTTAAATTGTGGTTAATAATAGCAGCCCACTTTAAGTATTACTAGGTTTTGTTATGATAAATTTAATTACTATATTTCCTTATTTTTCTATTATTTTGTACTTTATTTGGTTTTAAATTATGAACTTATTGTACATGTGTCATCCTCCAATACTCTTCACTATGGTTATATGGCATATATGCTTAATATGTTTTTAAATTTTGGACTTGTTGGATACTCTTTTTGTATTTTATCATTCTTTTATTATCTTATCCATGGATTTCATATAAGTAAATTTTTTTTGTAAGTGTCAATGTGCACTTATTTACAAGATATACAATAAATTTACTTAAATCCGCCCAGGCCGCCTAGGCGCCAGCCTGCCACCCGACTAGCGCTTAGCATTTTTTAGAATCTTGTCCATAAGTGATGTGTCTTATCATGAAATGATAAGACCATTCAGAAAAGTCTCACAACTCTCTAGAAAATGATACAAAGAAGTCTATAAAAGGAAGATTCATTTCTCAGACAAATCAATCCAACGTAAAATACATTTTCTCTTCTTCCCTTTGGTGTGCTTTTTCTCCCTTGGCACTACGGCATAGTAATCAATAATCTAACGACATTAGAGATTAATCTTGTAATCCATCAGATTGTACATTGAAGAGCATTTATGAGGGGGTCCCTATGATTTGCACGCCATGTTTTACTAACCAAATGGTGAATGCAAGAAATATGAGTGATGTTTGGAAGGTAGGGCTGCAGTTGGAGCTGGAATTGAGAGAGGTAAGGTTGAAAGAACAATTAGAAGACTGATGGTTGAGGAAGAAGGGGAAGAGATCAAAGAGAGAGTCTTAAAGTCGATGGAAAAGGCAAATCTTTGTCTCAAAGAAGGTGGCTCTTCGTATCAATCTTTGGATGACTTGGTTAAGCACATTTTATCGTTATAAATCGTTTGTTTAAGAAACTTAGTATTATTTATTCAATAAAATAAAAATAAAAATTGTTGGGTTGCATTATGTGCGTACATAAGTACAAACTTTTAGCAATATATTAACTGCGTTTTTTCAGAGAGTTTTAATAAGAAAAGGGTCTTATTGTTGTCATATACATTCTAATACATATGTGTTGTTGTGTAAATCCTAACAAGGATAAATTAGAAATCATTCAGGATCTAGAAGCTCTTTCCTGTTAAACTTTGTGTTACTTGGAGAGCAAAGTTTCTCTCATCCTTATTGTTACTTAAATAAAGGCACTCGATCTGAGCAATAACACACATAATTCCTCAAGTCGATTCTCCATCTCTTTTTCTCTCTTGTCATGTTCCCTCTCCCTCTCCTCAGTTAATTACAGAAGAGTCTTCATCCAAGGCATGAAAGTTGCAGACCTCATCGACAAAGAGGGAGATGGAGTTTTCATGTTTTTCTTGTTTTTTTATTTTTTTCAATTTTATTATTATTTGATATATATTTTTAATTTAAATTAGTGTTTTCCGTTTTAGTGATAATACACTCATCATCCAAGTCATTTAATGTTTAAAAATCTCCAAATCACTCTCAATCAAGATTGTTAGATGTTATAAAATTTAAAGACTACAAAGAAGTGTAAAAATATTTATCAAAATCTTTGTCCCTTGATCATCTCTTAAATTAATGTGTAAATATATGATCTAAGTCTCCAATCATGACATATCCCAAGTAGCTGGTATAACTAAGAAACTTTGGCCATCGATCAACCGCATGTTCAAGCCAAGCAACCACATATTCTCTATCCTTACGATAGTAGCACACTAAGTCATAAGGTTCCAACGAATCACAATTGTGTTGAACTCTCTCATAGTTGATATGGCACATGAACTTGTATGACTCTACTAATTTAATTGACATATAAATCAATATGATGAGGTCTTTAATATAGATGTATAAGTGACTCATTATAATAATTGTGTCTTTTTTTGAAGCGTCAATCGTTGAATCTGTTCTATAAGTGACTCTTTCTCTTTAATTGCAGGGTTGTTGTAGATGGTAGTGTTGGAACTTGTGAAACTTGTGAGGGACCATTGTCCCTCATCGTTCATACACCTTTTCTATTTCCTTTTATAAGTGAGTTCACTCACTTATCATTTGAAAGGAATTGGGCCAAAGCTTTGAACCTTGGGCCTTGGACTTAGAAAGTTTGGGTGTATATATTAAATGTCAAAGATGGACAAAAAACACAAGTATGATTTTTACCTTTTTTTGATTTTAGGATTCAGTTTTTCCCGAGAGGATAAGACTGTTTACAAAAACACTTACATCCTTTCTAAAAAGATAAGAATGAACAACAATAACTGTTCAAAAAACGCCATTATATATATATGGTTGTGATATCATAAATAAAACACAATTTCAATCGCCCTCTCGTTGATCCTTCACAGAGAAACACATAGTAAATTCGCCAAGAATCCAAGTTCGAGTGCAAGAACTTGGGTTAGATAGTTGTATCCTGCAAGATAGACATCCGTGAACTACTACACTGGTGTAGGGGCGAATTTCTATCTTAGAAGATTGCTACTGCAAGCCTCTATCTTTCATAAACAAGTCAGTGATTATTGTTGTAATTTTATATGCAATTTTATTAATTGTTCATATTCTGGTATATTGTATATATAGTGAAATTGTAATTCGAAATAAACTGTGCAATTATTAGATAATTGTATAATGGGTAAATTACACTTTACCACCTCAGGTTTGGAGTCGATTTCAATTCCTTACAACATCTTTAAAACATTTCACTTTCATACCTCAAGTACTATTTTATTTCAATATAATACATCCGTTACATTTTCCATTCATTGATCCGTTAAAAGCTGATGTGGCTACCAAATTTATGCCACGTGGCAAAAAAATTAATTTTTTATTACCCTATTGAAAAAAAAGAACCTTGAAAACCCAGAACCCACCCCTGCAACCCTCCCGAGCCTCCCCCTTTCCCTGCATCCCAATCCCACAAATTCCACCGACCCTCAAATCCTCCCTCCCAAAAATCATTCCCTTCACCGTCTTCATCCCCACCCTCATTCCCTTCATTGTTTAGGAGCTCCATTGTGATCTCGCCGACGAAGAAGTCCGTCACTACCATTGTTGGTGTTGGTGGTGGTGGAAGCTGTGAGACTATGGCGGGTGAAATGGTTTTTGGATTTGGGGGGTTTGGGGTTCGAGAGAGAGAGTGAGGAGAGTGGAGGAGGGTAGTGGGAATGGGTTTCTAGGTTTCAACTTTTTTTTTAATGGGTTTTTGGATTTGGATTTGCCGGGTTTTGTTTCAAGCCATGGCACGTGGAATTGTAGGGATTTGCAACGTTTGGTCCATGGTGAGGAAGGGATAAAGGGTGCATGGATGGAGGAAGGGGCGTGGAGGGGGAGGGATGAAAGGTGCAGGGAGGGAGGGGATTGGGTTTTCAATTTTTTTTCCCAATAGGATAATAAAAAAAAAAAATTGCCACGTGTCATAAATTTGACAGCCACATGGCACAAATGTGGCAGACAGTCAGCTTTTAACGGATCAATAGATGGAAAATGTAACGGATGTATTATATTGAAATAAAATAGTACTTGTGGTATGAAAGTGAAATGTTTTAAAGATGTTGTAAGGAATTAAAATCGACCGAAAACCTGAGGTGGTAAAGTGTAATTTACCCTTATATAATTGATATTTGATTGGTTCTAACAGGTAGGTGGGGAAGGGGGTATCTTCTTTAACTGTGCTAATATGGCGGAAGCCGCGTCAGTTCGTGCAGCGTTGTTGGTTTGTAGAGAGGCCGGCTGTGCAAGGGTGGAGATCGAATCCGATGCTCAATCGCTAATTTGAATGCTAAATGGGGAATATTCTATGGATGCTAGTTTAGTTAGAGTGTTTCATCATGATATTAGATGTTTGTACGTCAAACGGAGTAGAAATTCCACTGCTCATGTTGTCGCTTAATATGTCACCTCGTGCGGGGGTGCTTTTCGTTAAGATGATTTGGGTCCTAAGTTTTTGTTTAATATTCTTACTCAATATGTGAACGTTTCCGTAAGACTAATAAAATTTTATCCTTTGACAAAAAAATAAAAAAAATAAAAAAAAATTGTGAAACGTTTTTTGTTTGTCTGCTAAACGTGAAACACTTAACCTGCGGTAAAAAAAGGGTTTCCACTGAGCCGAAATATCTATATATATGAAACTCATAAGCTGACAAACAAGTCACACAAAGCTAAGAAAACACAAACATTCTCGGTTCGAAAATGGAGCAAAGCAAAGGCAGGCGAGTGATCCTCGTCCCACTGCCGCTTCATGGCCACATCACTTCTATGCTAGAATTGGCCAACGTTCTACACTCCAGAGGCTTCTCCATAACCATTATTCACACCCGCTTCAACTCCCTCAACCCTTCTACCCTAAACCCACACTTCACGTACCATTTAATCCCTGTCGACTTATCCGAAACCGAGGCGACCACGATGGATCCCAAAGATTTTTTTTCCCATTCTCAATGCTAAATATGTCGAGCCTTTCAGAGAATGCTTGGCCGGGTTGTTATCAGATGACGTTAAGTTGGAAGACCCCGTTGCTTGCTAGATCTCGGACACTTTCCTTCCCTTCACTCGATCCATTGCGGAGAGCTTTGAGCTTCCGAGGATCCTGTTACATGTCTCGTGCACCATTAATTTGGTTGTTTTGGCTGCGTTTCCGCTTCTCAAGGAAAGGGGTTACCTCCCAATACAAGGTTATATGCTTCTTTCTTTCTATGTTGCTAACAACAAAATAACTCAATACTGTTATCAGTGGCACAACATCAAGTTGCTATAAGTGTATTTTTTTTTTTGGACACAGATAATGGTTTTACCCAAATAATTAAGTCAAATATTACAACATGTCTTTTTACTTACCATTGTTACGTAGTATTACTAATTCACTGGTTATAAATATGAGTGAACTAAAGATAATGTACAAATACTTGAACAACTTATATTTGGCTATTTATTATTTTGGCGATAATTAGATTCTCGACTAGAAGAAGTAGTGACAGAACTATCAGCTATCAAAGTTAAAGACCTGCCAATGATGCCCGGTCGTGATCAAAGAATTTTTATGAACTGGCCGTCCAAGTGTCAAATGAACCAAAGTCTTCTCAAATGAATAGTGTTTTTATTTGAGTGCAAAATTAATAAAATTAATAATAATTATAGTATAAGTGTGAAAATGTGAAAAAAAAAAATAAATAAATACAATCACTCGTAATGACAAGCTTTACAACTTTAATGAAGATGTCAACTTCAAAATCCGACATCATAATCCATAAACCTTAGATTTATATTTAACTGTCAATTGTCGTTTACGTTTTATTTTCTTACCAAATTTTGTTTTTCAAATTTTGTTTTTTGAAAACATGATCTTTTAGCGGATGTAGAAAAATGAACAGTTTGGATCGTTGATATCACGTTCCGATATTTACTTTTAACTGAAATAAGAGTCGATGTTATATAGTTTTTAGAGACTTTATAAACTCCGAGCAATATTTTCACTAACGGTAAAACTTTGATCGTAATATCAATGATCCGAATTGTTCATATTCCTGCATCCTCTAAAAAATAAAATTTTGGTGAGAAGAATTGAGCGTAAATGTAAACGACAATCAACGGTTATATTTCTATCCATAGTTCATGTGATTATAGTGGTGAATTTCGAAGTTGAGCTCTTTATGAAAGTTATAAAGCTTGTGAGCACGAGTGTTTATATATATTTTTCACACTTCTACATTAATTAATATTTATGTGGTACTTGAAAGATAAATGTGTTTTTATATTTTGAAGTAATATTTATGTGACAATATAGTATGTATATACTAATTTAGTATTATGTTTTTCATTTGATTATTTATTGGTTTAAAATATATTTTCTTTGACAGGTAACGGGTCGAGTTCGGGTTGGGTCATATTACCCGTTCATTTTAACAGGTGTTACACGACAAAACACGACACGTTAAAATATCAAGTATGACATGAAAACGATATGAACACGAATGCCGGATCTAGTTTTATTAACAGTGGAGAAAGCTGTCTCGGAGCCTCCTATAGGGCATCCAATAAAACAACCAAATTCAAAATAACGGTTTCTTCGTCTTAATGAATGCATCCAATCAATATACATGCATAATAATCATCATACTTGCATTGACTACTTTTAATTGATCCAAATTAGTGGCATGCTGGATTTGCGGCAAAAAAACATCTCTTCGTGTGAGAGCTCCTCTCTTTCTGAGAGTCGTTCTCACTATTGTGTGAGTCGTTTCCCTTCCGTTTGATTTTGTCACCGCCAGCCCTCATTGTGGCGGGGAACGGCGGCAGATCATTCCCTTTTCTTTTTATTTCCTCCTTTCGTTCCTTCTGCTACTTCTACCCCCAGCTTTCTTTCCCGATTTGCCTTGTCCTTTACACCCCATGGGCATCCATCTTCCTCAACCACCTTCATTCCAGTCTAAAGTCAATCTTCAATGCAACTTGTTGCGACTATTCAAGATTGTGCGTAGAGTTCCAATATTCACACCAGCTCGAGTGTTTACAACACCACCACCTTTTTCCTATTTGCCTTTGTTGACAGTGTTGTTCGTGGTAATCCCACGAACTTCTTTTAATCTCTGGCTGAGATCGGAGCGGCGTTCGTGGTTGAATGATGGAATTTACCTAGTGTTGCTTGGTTGGATTATGAGCGTCTGTTGGGGGAGTCGAATCGGGTTGATCGTGAATTACTATTGCGGCGGTGGGAGCAGCAATCTTGAACCTTCTTTTGTTTAATCTCTAGTTTTGGGCTCTTGGTTGGGCTCGGTTTGTTTAGCTTGGGAGGGTCCAACTTTGCTTTTTTAACATTTGTATGTGGCCCTTTGATGTGTAAATTATATAATGGAATAAAAATGTTTTCCTTTCTGCGGAAAGGATTTATCAAAAAAATTACTGGCATAATGTTCCTTCGGTTGCTTGTACTTGCAAGCAAATGCTTTCCAACAGCTTTACCCCAGCTCTCCATCAGCAGAAACTCCTCTGAATATTTTCTGATGCCTTGTCCGAGAAGTAAACTGCGAAGGGTTTTCAAGTGTTCCAATGCAAAGATCCATAACTTAGTAATTTGAGTTTTTCCATTTACCGTAAGAACAAAATGGTCATTGGTAGAAATATGGTCAATAGACCTAAACTGATAAGAAAAACACTTTGGATTGATTCTGGTTTTGGTGCGGTGGGGGAGAGGGGTGTATATAGTGAGAATACGGGGGCATTTTCATAATTGTGTGGCTGTGTTTTATGGTTCCAGTTGTTTCAAGAGGACGGAGGAGGAGGGAAGTGTTCGGTAGTCTCTGGTTCGACGAGGGGATTTCCAGAGAGAAGAAGAGAAGAGACGATCGTGGAATATGGTACGTGGCGGCAGATCAACGGAGGCGCATATATTACTGACGAGACTGTGAATTACGAAGGTACTGCCCATAGCCAAAATGAAAGGCCCTATAAAAACAAAACAAAAAAAACTAATGAAAAGTTCAAAAAACTTCTCTTTTAACGAAAAGTCATTTTTAAAGGCACAATGAATAGTGTCAGGTAAAAGTAAAAATATGGTTTTTCGTTAAAAATGAATAGTACCAGAAGTGTTCCGTTAAAACTCCCATAAAAAAATGGAAATTGATCATCTCCGGATTCTTCCACCTAATCCATTAAATTCGGGGATTCGGGGCATTAAAATTTGATCAAACGATTAAAGTTATTATAATTTTTAAAGTGGACCCCTGTTTGTGGCCGTTGAATCAAATTTCAATGGTCCAGATCCCCAAACTTGATGAATTAGAAAAAAAGGATCCGGAGAAGATCCCTTTCCTAGAAAAATAATCGCAAAACCCAATTGGTAAAGGCTTTTTATATTAGCACTCCACAAAATGTTGAATGCACTCCACATTAAAATTTAATATTAATGACTTATTTATCCTACTATGTAATGACAATTTTGACGTTATTAGGTTTAAAATTTCTAAATACACCCCAAATCACTTTTATTGTATTACTTATCTTCTTCCATCCTCTAGTGTTGAATAAAGCCCTAACCAATGAAACTACAAACATGTTGATTGAGAAATTTTTTTTTGACGAATAGAATACAAAATCGGTGTTTCGAAAGCTTCACATGAGGTAAGACTTCATATTTTTCATTGTTTTAGTGATTTCGACGACATCGATAATTATTTAATCTTGGTTTTACTGCGTTATTTAAGCTTCTATGTTCGTATTCATCTTTTAGCGATCACAGGGTTTACATGAAGAATTAATCACCTAAAATTACCATCTAATATTAAAAATAGACGATATGGGTTTTAATGGTGGAATTAAAAACAAACCCACATATGCTTAAATCCCAGACGGCATCTTTTGTCAAAAATCCAGTTGGCATTTTTTGTCTAAATAAGAAGCTTTATTGATTATTTGCATAAGACTAACAGAGCATAAGACTAGCCCCCTTTACCGATTAAAGTATTAGACTAATATTGATATTGAGTTGTATGATGATTCTTAGCAAATAATTGAGGTGTATTGATTATTTTCAAATCATTCAATTTGAAATCATTCGGGAAACTAACGTTCAGATGGTTTGAAATCATTCGACAAAATAAAAAATGAGTGTTAAAAGATTTGAGAAATGTGGGATGTATGTAGAAAATGTAAGGTGTATATTGAAAATGTGCGGTGCGAGGGTATTATGGGGAAGGAAGTCGAGTGTATTAAGATAATTTTTAATTGAAAAAGTAAATGTGAGATATATTAAATATATAGGGTTTATTCAATAATTTGTAGGTGTTAATATAATAAGCCATTGGTAAATATAGATAATGATTTTCCTTGTATATCTTTGTTAGCAATCACAGAAATAAAGGAACGACAAAAGTAGCTGGTGGTGGACATGTGGGATGACAAAAAAATCAACTTCAACAGAGCCATCAATAAGATAAGGTTCCAGGGAAGCGTCATGCGTGAGCAAATTTCTCATATTATATATATTTTTTAAGGTACGTTGTATGTTATTATATAAGTGGTAGTAGTTTTTTTGGGAAAATGATCATATCCTAAGCAAATGGTGAGGATCCTCATGACCATACAATACGGGCCGTTGGAATCCAACGGCTACAAACAGGGGGACCCTCTAAAAGTTATAATAATTGTAGCCGTTGGATCAAAATCCAACTGTCCGTATTGTGTGGTCATGATGATCCCCACCATTTGCTTAGGAAGGAATCTTTTTCCCTTTTTTTCTATTTATTTCTCTACTTGTAGAATAATGTGTATGATTGAAAAATCTCTTTTTCTCGAACTCTGCCGCCTCATCAGTCAGCATTCACAATAAGTTCAGAGTCACAAGCTTAAGCAAACGTAAACATTGTCGATTGGAAAATGGAACAAAGCAAAGGCAGGAGACTGGTCCTCTTCCCATTTCCCTTCCAAGGGCACATAAACCCTACGCTGGAACTGGCCAACATTCTGCATTCCAAAGGCTTCTCCATAGCGATAATCTACACCAACTTCAACTCCCTCAATCCTTCAACCCTAAACCCAAACTTCACCTACCATTCACTCCCTGTTGACTTGACAGAAGACTTGGCCTCCACCAAGGATCCCACCCTTCGTCTTTCTATTCTAAATGCTAAATGTGTTGAGCCTTTCAGAGAATGCTTGTCCGGGTTGTTATCCGATGACGTTAATTCGGAGGGTACCATTGCATGCTTGATCACCGACCTTCTCTTCGACTTCACTCGATCTGTTGCGGAGAGCTTTAAGCTGCCGTGGATAATGTTAAGGACCGGGGGTGCCGCTTCCTTCACTGTTTATGCTGCAATTCCACTTCTCAAGGAAAAGGGTTACCTACCAATATCAAGTACAATCTCAAGCCAACAAAACTCTATTATCAAATGTCTTTTTTTTTTTTTTATCTCATATTTGGCTTCCTATTTTGACAATTATTAGACTCTCGATTATAAAACTTGCAATTGGCCTAATATTACAAAATGTCTTTTTACTCACCATTGTTACATAGTATTACTAATTTACTGGTTATAAAAATGAGTGAACTGATGATGATGTGCAAACACTTGAACAACTTATATTTGGCTTTCTATTGTTTTGACAATGATTAGATTCTCGACTAGAAGAGGTAGTGACAGAACTATCACCTATCAAAGTTAAAGACCTGCCAATGGTGCCCGATTGTGATCCTGAGAATTTTTATCAACTGGCCGTCCAATTGTCAAATGAACTAAAGTCTTCTTATGGACTTATCTTAAATACATTTGAAGATCTTGAAGGCCATGCTCTTGCCACAATCCGCCAAGAACTCCTGCCCAATGTTCCCATTTTCCCCATAGGTCCATTTCACAAGCGTTGCCGTACAATATCCTCTTCAAGTTGTTTATTGGCAGAAGACCTGAGCTGCATTTCATGGCTGAACACTCAAGCGCCAAAATCTGTTGCTTTTGTTAGTTTTGGAAGCATTGCACAGATAGAGGAAGCTCAATTTTTGGAGATAGCTTGGGGGCTGGCCAACAGCAATCAACCCTTTTTGTGGGTGGTTCGACCCGGATTGGTTAACGGGTTTGACTGGCTCGAAGCGTTGCCTAACGAGTTTTTAGAAAAATTAAATGAGAGGGCTTACATTGTTAAATGGGCTCCACAAAAAGAAGTGTTGGCCCACCCGGCAGTCAGAGCCTTTTGGACTCACAATGGTTGGAATTCTACATTGGAAAGCATTTGTGAGGGGGTCCCTATGATTTGCACGCCATCTTTTGCTGACCAAATGGTGAATGCAAGAAATGTGAGTGATGTTTGGAACATAGGGTTGGAGTTGGAGTTGGAGCATGGGATTGAGAGAGGTGAGGTTGAAAGAACAATTAGAAGACTAATGGTTGAGAAAGAAAGGGAGGAGATCAAGGAGAGAGCCTTAAAGTTGATGGAAAAGGCAAATCATTGCCTCAAAGAAGGTGGCTCTTCGAATCAATCTTTGGATGGTTTGGTGAAACACATTTTATCGTTATAAATCTTTTGTTTAAGAAACTCAGTATTAGTTATAAATAAAATTAAAAAATAAATAAATAAGTGTGGGGGTGACTTTCTGTGTATGCATCAATAGAGGCTTTTAGCAATGTATTAACTACATTTTTCGAGAGTTTTAATAAAAAGAGTCATAAAGTAAAATCTGTTGTAGTCATATTTAGAATATGAATGTGATTGTGTAAATCCTAGAGAATATGGGAAAGTATCTTATATTCTTATTAGGAGTAGATTACCTATTAACTGTTGTAATCCTAAAGGGAAAGGTATTTACCCTTTCTACTAATATAAATAAAAGCACAATGTGGTGAATCAAACACACCTCACAATTAACTTAATTTCTCTTCTCCCTAAAAGTGGTCGGCCTCCCTCTTTCACTCTCTCTCTAGTTCGTTCAATCAAATAGCGCCGCCACTAGGGGTGGGCACTTGGAACCGAAAACCGAAACCGAAACACGAATCGAATCGAACCGCACCGAACGGTTTGGTTTTGCGGTTTTGAAACGGTTTTGGTTTCGAAACCGCACCGCGGCAAAGAAAACGGTTTGGTTGCGGTTTTGGGTTTTCAAAACCGCACCGAAACCGAAACCGCACCATATAATAAATAAATGTTATATTTTAAAGTTTAAACTTTTAATTAGTTCAACTAGGTTAAGTTTGGTTTAAACTTTTAATTAGTTCAACTAGTTTAAGTTTGAACTTTAGTTGTATTATGGCAAACTTAACTTTTCAATTGGGTTGTAGTAAAGTATTGTGATTGGTGATCAAGTTGAATTTTAGTAGATGTAAATTTGTGATGCGTTTTTGTGCAGTTTTGTGCAGTTTTTTGGTGCAATTTTGTGCAGTTTTGTGCAGTTTTTTAGTGCAGTTTTGTGTAGTTTTTTGGTTGTGCAGTTTTGGTGCAGTTTTGATGCAGTTTAGCTGCTGTTTTTTGTGCAGTTTTTTGTTGCAGTTTCAGTGCAGTTTTTGGTGTTATTTTACTGCTGTTTTTTATGCAGTTTGGCTGCATTTTTTTGGCAGTTTTGCCTCTGTTTTTTGCTGCAGTTTTACGGCATTGTTGTTGCTGTTTTTGGTGCAATTTTGCTGCATATTCATTAATTAATATACAAGGAAAATAAGACCGTCTTATGCATAAATAGATGTATATTTTAAATTGTACATTTTTTTCTCAAAAATCAAACCGAAACCGTTTGAAACCGCACCGAACCGAACGAAACGGTTTGATTTCATTTCGGTTTTGGCTTCAAAACCGCACCGCACCGCACCGCAAAATGTTTCGGTTTCGATTGTGGTTTCACTCGAAACCGCACCGAACCGCACCGCGCCCACCCCTAGCCGCCACTACGTACCAAAATGGGTCCTCAGAGAAAAATGGGAATCTATGTCGGTTATGATTCGCCATCAATTGTTCGCTACTTAGAACCCTTGACAGGAGATCTCTTTACCGTACGTTTTGTGGATTGTCACTTTGATGAGACAGTCTTCCCGTCGTTAGGGGGAGATAAGCATGCTAACGTTCCCGTAGAACGCCGCGAATTGTCATGGTATGCTCCCACTATGTCTCATTTAGATCCCCGCACTGCCCAGTCTGAAACTGAGGTGCGACGAATTATAGATCTTCAGAGCATTGCTCAAAGCATGCCAGATGCTTTTAATGATCTAGCAAAGGTGACAAGATCACATATACCCGCTGCAAACACACCTGCAAGGATAGATGTACCTAACGTACATTAACAACCCGCCTGGGAAGGCCAGGGCCGTCCCCGAAGGTGGGGAGGCCGCACCCTCCACGCGGTAAGGTACATTGGCGGCTAGCCAATCATCTGCTCCGACCCTGAAGCGTGGAAGACCCCTTGGTTTAAAGGATTCACAACCCCGGAAGAAGAAAACGGCACCAACTAGTGACCCTAGTTTGAATCCGACCATCGCTCACTCATCCGTTCCAACGCATGGGGTTATTCTAGATTACGGTGATGCTTCAGATGAAACATGCCGGCCTCTCGAGAATCGCGAGATTTCAGTCCACTACACAGTATTAGATGAGGTTTGGTATAGGAATGAGATGATCTTCGACGATGCATTCGCGTACGCAGTAGCTACTAACATCATGCTTAGCGATGACATTGAACCACGTTCCGTCGATGAATGCCGATGTATAACCGATTGGTCAAACTGGAAACAAGCAATCCAGGTTGAACTCGATTCACTCGCGAAACGTAAGATATTTGGACCTATCGTTCCTACACCATCACGCGTGAAGCCTGTTGGCTACAATAAGGTTTTCGTGAGGAAGCGTAATGAGAATAATGAAATAGTACGATACAAAGCACGCCTCGTAGCGCAAGGCTTCTCTCAGCGCCTGGAATTCATTACGAGGAGACGTATTCTCCTGTAATGGACGTTATAACGTTCCTCTACCTAATCAGTTTGGTAGTTTCCAAAAAACTGAATATGCAGCTTATGGACGTGGTAACCGCATATCTCTATGGGGAACTAGATAAGAAAATTTACATGAAAGTTCCAGAATGACTTCCATTGACTGGTTTAAATAGTTCTAGACCACAGAACACTCTCTCAATTAGGTTGAGGAGGTCACTCTACGGATTGAAACAATCCGGGTGGATGTGGTATAACCGTCTGAGTGAATATTTGACGAGTCATGGTTATGTGAACAACGCACTATGCTCATGCTTGTTCATAAAGAAGTCACATTCCAGATTTGCAATCGTTGCAGTTTATGTCGATGACATGAACCTCATCGGGACTCCCGCAGAGCTTGAGGAAATTGCTGCACACTTGAAATCAGAATTTGAGATGAAATATCTTGGGAAACCTCGAGCATTGTTCGGATGGAATCCTAGTACATCAATCGAACTACACCCAAAAGGTGTTGCGACGTTTTAATGAGGATAAAGCGAAGCCTTTGAGCACACCCATGGTCGTTCGTACTCTAGATGCTAAACGAGATCCCTTCAGTCCAAAGGAGGATGAGGAAGAGATTTTGGAACCCGAAGTTCCTTACCTAAGTGCAATTGGGGTATTTATTGTACTTGGCTCAGTGCACTAGACCCGACATCTCCTTCGTTGTGAATCTATTTGCCAGATACAGCAATGCGCCCACACGCAGGCACTGGAATGGTGTTAAAGATATTTTTCGCTACCTCAAGGGTACTACGGATTTGGGCTTGTTCTATACCCACGAATCTCCGAATGTTGCCGCCCCTTATAGCCATTGGATTGATTCTCGCCTTGTTGGTTATGCAGATGTTGGATATCTGTCTGACCCACATAGAGCACGTTCTCAAACGGGTTATGTCTTTACCGTTGGAGACACCGCTATATCTTGGAGGTCTACCAAGCAAACGTTAGTCGTGACTTCGTCTAACCATGCTGAGATTCTCGCCCTGCATGAAGCATCGCGTGAGTGCTTTTGGCTGAGAGAAGTTATGGAACATATTCGAAGCACTAGTGGTCTTACATCAGTCGTTGACCTTCTTATGACGATCTTTGAAGACAATGCATCATGTATCGAGCAACTAAAGAAGGGATACATCAAGGGAGACAACACCAAGCACATAGTGCCGAAGTTCTTGTACTCACACCACCAGCAACAGCATCTAAACATTGAAGTCAAGCAAATCCGTTCCCAAGACAACCTGACCGATCTCTTCACCAAGTCGTTGCCCAAGTCTACATTTTAGAAGCTCGTCCAAGGAATCGGTATGCACAAATGATCTGAATTGAATCGCTTGTAGTTCTCTTATTTAGAAGTTATGTCTAACTCAGGGGGAGTATCTAGAAGCATACTCACATGATCTTAATGTACTCTTTTTCCTACGATTAGAAGCATTTTTTCCACTGGGTTTTTGCTACATAACGAGGTTTTAATAAGGCACCCATCCTGGGATGATCATACTCCGTTGAGTTCACTACACTCGTCCAATTTGACGTTTGTTTTAGACATTATGCATATTTTCTTACTTTTCCCTTAGTCTATGAGTTTTCCCCATATCTTGGGTTTTACCATAGCGAGGTTTTTGTGAGTTTTTACACATGCATACTTCAAAGTAAATTTGAGACTCGCGATCACCCGTTGTGCCAATGACTTCATTAACTATTCTACCTTATCTGCTGAAGATCTGATGCGATGGTTTGTTGAGTATTTACACACTCAAGGGGGAGTGTTGCAGTCATATTTAGAATAGGAAAGTGATTGTGTAAATCCTAGAGAAAATGGGAAAGTATCTTATATTCCTATTAGGAGTAGATTACATATTAAATGTTGTAATCCTAAAGGGAAAGGTATTTACCCTTTCTACTACTATAAATAAAGGCACAATGGGGTGAATAAAACACACCTCACAATTAACTCAATCTCTCTTCTATCTAAAAGTGGCCGGCCTCCCTCTCTCACTCCCTCTCTAGTTCGTTCAATCAAATAGGCCTACAACAAAATCTCAATAAAAACACACTTTATTGGTCACTTTAATGTCATTCCAAATTTCAGTTTTGCTTGCATTATAACGTTGGTTTTATACTACATACTCAAATATTGCTGAGTTCAAATCTTTTATACTCAAAATTTTATGTGGCTTGCCACTTAATACTATGATTTAATGGTATTCCTATTCACTTGTAAGTGAGAGGTCTTAGGTTCGATTATCGCCAAATGTGAATTTGAACCACATTATTGCTAGCCCATTGTGAGACTTAGCCCACTCCCTAATCTCCTCAGTGTAGATAATATCGTTTGTTGAAAAAGATATCCTATGTGGCTTCTCTGTGCCCTATCTACTTGAGTGACACGTGTCATTTTGGCTTAATTTGTCCTTCGTTTTTCATTTTTTTTTATTGAGGAGATAAATTAGATGTCAACAAATAATATAGGTTACAGAAATGAGTTTTGGGCCATCAGGTTTAAACTCAGTATTGTTAGCCAATCGATAATTTGCAACCTTGTCCTAATATCAGTTTTCCTTCTATAAACAAAAAACTAATATTTGTTTATATCATAACGTTTGTGGTAATAATGTTTTGCTACCCGGCTCTCAAAGCTTTGTTCTTGCTAGCCAAATCGCACATATCAACTTATTCTTCAACCCATTTTACCATTTGATCTACATAAGAAAGCCAACAAAACAAAACAATAATGGTTTTAAAAACATGGGAGAAATTTGTCTTGGAGCCTCCTATAGGGCATCCAATAAATCTATATAACATCAAAAAAATTAGGGTTTCTCATCGCAATGAATGCATCCAATCAACATACATACATAATAGTCATCATACTTACATTGTCTGCTTTTAATTGATCTAGAATACTGGCATATTGTGTTAGAATCTAGAGAGAGATTCAGTGAAAGAAAGATGTAGAGAGAGAGTAAAATAAGATTGTGTATTGCCTTGATTGAATAAGATTACATTACCAACATTTACAAATGAGAATAACCACCTATCTTAATGACTAAGCAATGTATAACCAACTCTTATAACAAACTCTAACAATACCACTCATTGTCATTTTACAGTACTACCCTTAATATCCCCCCTCAAACTAAACGGAGGTAGCCGCAGAGAAAATTTGTTTCTAAGAAGAAGAAACCGATCCTTGGACAAAGATTTGGTGCAAATGTCTGCAGTTTTATCCTGTGTACAAAAAAAAATGAATTGTGATAGAATTTGCCAAAACCTTCTCCCTAATATATTGATAGTCAATCTCCACATGCTTGGTTCGAGCGTGGAAGAGGGGATTCTTAGCTAGAGAAATGACAGATATGTTGTCATACCAGAGTTTGGGAGGACAAGGAAGAGCAAGTCTGATATCAACCAATAATTTGCAAATCCAAGCCAATTCAGCAGCTGTGTTGGCCAATGATCTGTATTCTGCTTCAGTTGAGGATCTAGCCATAGTAGGTTGTTTCTTAGCACTCCAACTAATGAATGAATCACCCAGAAAAACATAGAAACCACCTATAGATCGTCTATCTAAAGAACAACCTGCCCAATCTGCATATGAGAAACTATTTATGCAGAGTTGTTGTGAACATTTGGGAAACCAAAGACCAAGGGAGAGAGAACCCTTCAAATATTTGAAAATCCTTTTGACAGCCTGAAAATGAGATTGGCTTTGACTTTGCATAAACTAACACACATGATTAACTGCAAAGGATAAGTCAGGTCTAGTCCAAGTTAAGTATTAAAGCCTTTCTACTAAAGATCTGTACTCCTCTGGATTTGAAAGTAATGGAGAAGAATTGTCTAATTTGGATGTGCATAGTGGAGTAGCATCATCAATGTGTGCCTTTTTTAGAAGATCCAGGATATATTTGGTTTGAGAAATAAAAATACCCTTCGAAGATTTTTTGACTTCAATTCCCAAAAAATAATGAAAGGATCCCAAGTCCTTGACAGGAAATAAAGCATAAAGTTGAGAAATCACAGTTTTGCATGCTGCAGAATCTGGTCTTGTAACCAGAATATCATCAACATAGACTAAGACATACACCACATGAGCATCTTTCTTGACAAACAGTGAATGATCATTCTATGAACTGGAGAATCCAATAGAGTATAAAATAGCTATCAACTTGTCATACCAGGCTCTGGGAACCTGTTTCAGGCTATATAGAGACTTATGTAGTTTACAAACATGATGTGGCTTAACAGAATCCTCAAACCCGGAAGGTTGAACCATGTACACACACTCAATGAGATTGCCATGCAAAAATGCAACACTAACATCTAACTGATTCAGAAACCAATCAAATTTAGCTGCTAAAGTAAGTAAAAGTCGAATGGTGACTCATTTAGTAACCAGACTGAAAGTTTCATTGTATTCCAAACCTTGTTGCTGATGAAAACCTTTAGTAACAAGCCTGACCTGATATCTGTCAACTGAACCATCAGGTTTCCTTTTGATACGGAAAACCCACTTACACCCTACCAAGTTTTGAAAGGAATGAGGAGGTACTGGAGACCATGTACCTATTTGAAGCAGGGCATTAAACTCTTCCTGCATAGCTTGTCTCCAATGTAAATGCTTGAATGCTTGAAGATAGGTAGAGGGTGCAAAATCAGAAGATAAAATGAGATAGAAGAGGATGCTTGGTTGCTAAAAGAGCCTTGGGTTTGAAAATACCCGATTTGGACAGAGTGGTCATAGGATGAGAATTGGTAGTGGTAGAAGGTTGTATAGGCGGTGAAATAGCTGATAGAGTAGGAACTGGGGGTGGTAGAGTAGGTGATGAAGTGGTTGACAAAGGTACAATGTGTGTGGAAGGAGATGATGAAAGAATAGTAGAGGGATTGGTAAAGATTAAAAAGGTAGGTATTGAAGGTTAAATGGAAAGAGGTGTTTAGGAAGGAATTGAACTCACAGAGACTTGCTTATGAAGAAAAGTGAATGTAAGTTCATCGAAGATAACATGCCTAGAAATATAGATTTTCCCAGTTTGAGCATCCAAACATCGATAACCCCCAAAAAGACACAGGGTTTGCTTTTTGGATCAAGTTTAGAAGAAGTGTAGGTTTTAGCCACGAGAAACATCTACAACCAAAAATCTTGAGAGTGGTGTAATCTGGTGGTTTGTGAAATAGAGATTCCCAAGGAGAGGATTTGCACCAGTGGGCATTCGATTAATGAGATATAGAGCTGTTGAAAAAGCTTCAACCCAATAGATGTGAGGAACCTAAGAAACTGTAAGAATAGTTCTGGCAGTTTCAACCAAATTCTTGTGCTTTCTCTTAGCACAACCATTCTGCACTAGGGTATGGGGACAACTGAGTTGATGAGAAATCCCATGTGCTTGAAGAAATGTGCGAAAGTATGATTAAAAAACTCACCACCAGAATATGATCTCACAGTAATAATCTTGAACCCCAACATGTGAAGTGAACAAATGTGTTATAAACTTCAGATTTATACTTGAGTGGAAAGAACCAAGAATACTTGGTGAAATCATCAACCAAGATAAGGTAATATCGATATCCATTAACATAAGAAATAAGTGCAGGACCCCATACATCAGTGTGTAATAGCTCAAGAGGTTTGCTTGTGTTACAAGGAACAAAAGTGGATGAATTGTAGTCTTGAAATGGTGCCGATGGTGAAGCTTTTATGCGACTAGTCAATTGAATCTCCTTGCTATAGGCCATGTAATTCATCAATGGTGGTTGAACCAAGACAAAATTGAATGGCATCCATAAAGGAATCATATTGCGGTAGTCCATGAAGAGTGACAGAGATAAGTTCTGAATCATCAACCGAAGCTCCAGCACTTGCGAGAGCATTCGTGATTTCTTCAATCTATTGAAGATAAGCAGCTGCTGTGGAATCGCTTTTGGTGATTATCTTGAGTCGAGAACGAAGTTCATGTATGTGTGAATGAGATGCCGCCGCAAGGCGCGACTCCAATTTTGACCAAAGTTCTCGAGCAGTTGTATTGCCAACAGTGTAAGGAATCAGAGAATCTGAAAGTGTAGAATTGATCCAAATCAGAATGTTTTGATCATTCTCAAACCATGCCACATACTGGGATTCACAGTTGAAGTGCGATGTCCTGAAGAATCAAGAAGATACTTAGGTGGCGCCACCATAGATCCATCAACAATTCCGGTGAGATTATACTTGCAAAAGATCGGTGCAAACATATCACTCCAGGTAAGCCAATTTGTGGTCGTCAATTTGATCGGAACAAGGGAGCCAATATTCTAGAATGTGATCGAAGAACTGGCCGAATTAGGGCACATATTTGGGACTAAGGAATATGTTGGAGGAGGAAGCTGAGAGGTAGAGTCAGAAGAAGGTGAAGGAGGTGCCACCATTGTTTGTGGCTTAGGGTTTCAAAAAAGAAGATCATGAGAACGCAGAGAAGCGAATGAGAGGATCGTCCGAAGTCATTAGACACCAGCGATATATACCATGTTAGAATCTAGAGAGAGATTCAGTGAGAGAAAGATGTATAAAGAGAAAGTAAAATAAGATTGTGTATTGCCTTGATTGAATAAGATCCGAAACCAAGGCGACCACGATGATCCTAAAGATTTTCTTCCTCTTCTCAATGCTGAATATGTCGAGCCTTTTAGAGAATGCTTGCCGGGTTGTTATCACATGACGTTTAAGTTGGAAGACCCCGTTGCTTGCTTGATCTCGGACACTTTCCTTCCCTTCACTTGATCCATTGCAGAGAGCTTTAAGCTTCCGAGGATCCTGTTACATGTCTCGTGCGCCATTAATTTGGTTGTTTTGGCTGCGTTTCCGCTTCTTAAGTAAAATAACTCAATACTGTTATCAGTGGCACAACATCAAGTTGCTAAAAGTTCTTCTTTTTTTTTTTTTTTTTTTTTTTGGACACATATAATGGTTTTACCCAAATAATTAAGTCAAATATTACAAAATATCTTTTTACTCACCATTGTTACATAGTATTACTAATTCACTGATTATAAACATGAGTGACCTGATGATAATATACAAATACTTAAACAACTTATATTTGGCTTTCTATTATTTTGGCAATGATGCCCGGTTGTGATCCTGAGAATTTTTATCAATTGGGCATCCAAGTGTCAAATGAACCAAAGTCTTCTCCAATGAATAGTGTTTTTATTTGAGTGCAAAATTAATAAATTAATAATAATTATAGTATAAGTGTGAAAAATGTGAAGAAAAAATAAATACGATCACTCGTAATAACAAACTTTACAACTTTAATGAAAGGGTCAACTCCGAAATCCGACATCATAATTCATAAACCTTAGATTTATATTTAACCGTCGATTGTCGTTTACGCTTTATTCTCTCACCCAATTTCGTTTTTCAAATTTTCTTTTTTGAAAACATGATCTTTTAGCAGATGTAGAAAAATGAACAGTTTGGATCTTTGATATCATGTTCCGATATTTACGGTTAACTGAAATAAGAGTCGATGTTATATAGTTTTAAGAGACTTTATAAACTCCGAGCAATATTTTCACTAACGGTAAAACTTTGAACGTAATATCAATGATCCAAACTGTTCATCTTCCTGCATCCTCTAAAAAATAAAATTTTGGTGAGAAGAATTGAGCGTAAATGTAAACGACAATCAACAGTTAAATTTCTATCCATAGTTCCTGTGATTATAGTGGCGAATTTCGAAGTTGAGCTCTTTATGAAAGTTGTAAAACTTGTCAGCACAAGTGTTTATATATATATTTTTCACACTTCTACGTTTATTAATATTTATGAGGTACTTGAAAGATAAACGTGTTTTTATGTTTTAAAGTAATATTTATGTGATAATGTGGTATGTATATACTAATTTAGTATTATGTTTTTCATTTTATTATTTATTGGTTTAAAATATATTTTCTTTGACAGGTAACGGGTTGGATCATATTACCCGTTAATATTAACGGGTCGAGTTCGGGTTGGGTCATATTACCCGTTCATTTTAACAGATGTTACACGACACGACACGTTAAAATATCGAGTACACGGAAACGACATGAACACGAAAAACACCACACGAATGACAAGTCTAGTTTTATTAACACTGGAGATAGTTGTCTCGGAGCCTCCTATAGGACATCCAATATAACAACCAAATTAAAAATTAGGATTTCTTCGTCACAGTGAATGCATCCAATCAATATACATGAATAATAATCATCATACTTACATTGTCTACTTTTAATTGATTCAAATTAGTGGCATAATGGAATTGCGGCAAAAAAACCTCTCTCCGTGTGAGAGCTCCTCTCTTTCTGAGAGTCGTTCTCACTATTGTGCGAGTGGTTTCCCTTCCATCTGATTTTGTCACCGCCAGCCCTCATTGTGGTGAGGAACGGCGACAGATCATTCTCTTTTCTTTCTATTTACTCCTTTCGTTGCTTCTGCTACTTCTACCCCCAGCTTTCTTTCCCGATTTGCCTCGTCCTTTACACCGCAAGGGCATCCATCTTCCTCAACCACCTTCATTCTAGTCTAAAGTCAGTCTTCAACACAACTTGTTGCCACTATTCGAGATTGTGCGTAGAGTTCCGATATTCACACCAGTTCGAGTATGTAAAACACCACTTTTTTTCTATTTGTCTTTGTTGACAGTGTTGTTCGTGGTAATCTCACGAACTTCTTTTAATCTCTGGCTGAGATCGGAACGGCGTTCGTGGTTGAATGATGGAATTTACCTAGTGTTGCTTGGTTGGATTATGGGCGTCCGTTGGGGGAGTCGAATCGGGTTGATCGTGAATTACTATTGCGGCGGTTGGGCTCGGTTTGTTTAGCTTGGGAGGGTCCAACTTTGCTTTTTTAACATTTGTATGTGGCCCTTTGATGTGTAAATTATATAATGGAATAAAAATGTTTTCCTTTCTGCGGAAAGGATTTATCAAAAAAATTACTGGCATACTATTCCTTCGGTTGCTTGTACTTGCAAGCAAATGCTTTCCAACAGCTTTACCCCAGCTCTCCATTAGCAGAAACTCCTCTGAATATTTTCTGATGCCTTGTCTGAGAAGTAAACTGTGAAGGGTTTTCAAGTGTTCCAATGCAAAGATCCATAACTTAGTAATTTGAACTTTTCCATTTACCATAAGAACAAAACGGTCATTTGTAGAAATATGGTCAATAGACCTAAACTGATAAGAAAAACACTTTGGATTGATTCTGGTTTTGGTGCGGTGGGGGAGAGGGGTATATATAGTGAGAATACGGGGGCATTTTCGTAATTGTGTGGCGGTGTTTTATGGTTCCGGTTGTTTCAAGAGGACGGAGGATGAGGGAAGTGTTCGGTAGTCTCTGGTTCGACGAGGGGATTTCCAGAGAGAAGAAGAGAAGAGACGATCGTGGAATATGGCACGTGGCTGAAGATCAACGGGGGCGCATATATTACTGACGAGACTGTGAGGTACGAGGGTACTACCCATAGACAAAATGAAAGGCCCTATAAAAAAATGGAAAGGGGTCATCTCCAGATTCTTCCACTTAATCGATCAAATTCGGGGATCCGGGGTATTAAAATTTGATTAAACGGTTAAAATTTTTATAATTTTTAAAGAGGACCCCTGTTTGTAGCCGTTCAATCAAATTTCAATGGTCCAGATTTCCGAACTTGATGAATTAGAAAGAAAAGATCAGGAGATTATCCATTTCCTAAAAAATAAGCGCAAAAACTAATTGGTAAAGAATTTTTATACTAGCACTCCACAAAATATTAAATGCTCTCCACATTAAAATTTAATATTAATGGCTTATTTATCCTACTATGCCATGATAATTTTGACCTTATTAGGTTTAAAAAAAGTAAAAAATTTCTAAATACACCCAAATCACTTTTAGTGTATTACTTATCTTCTTCAATCCTCCATTGTTGAATAAAACCCTAACCAATGAAACTACAAACATGTTGATTGAGAAAAATTATTTTTTTTACGAATAGAATACAAAATCGGTGTTTCAAAAGCTTCACATGAGGTAAGACTTCATATTTTTCATTGTTTTAGTGATTTCGACGACATCAATAATTATTTAATCTTGGTTTTACTGTGTTATTTAAGCTTCTATGTTCGTATTCATCTTTTAGCAATCACAGGGATTACATGAAGAATTAAACACCTAAAATTACCATCTAATATTAAAAATAGACGACATGGGTTTTAATGGTGGAATTGAAAACAAACCCACATATGCCTAAATCCTATGCGGCATCTTTTGTCAAAAATCCAGTCGGCATTTTTTGTCCAAATAAGAAGCTTTATTGATTATTTGCATAAGACTACGCCCCCTTTACCGATTAAAGTATTAGACTAATATTGATATTGAGTTGTATGATGATTCTTAGCAAATAATTGAGGTGTATTGATTATTTTCAAATCATTCAATTTGAAATCATTCGGCAAACTAACGTTTAGATGGTTTGAAATCATTCGACAAAATAAAAAATGAGTGTTATAAGATTTGAGAAATGTGGAATGTATGTAGAAAATGTAAGGTGTATATTGAAAATGTGCGGTGTGAGGGTATTATGGGGAAAGAAGTGTGGTGTATTAATTATGTGGGATTTATTCAACAATTTATAAGGTGTTAATATAATAAGTCATTGGTAAATATAGATAATGATTTTCCTTGTATATCTTTGTTAGCAATCACAGAAATAAAAGGAACGACAAAAGTAGCAGGTGGTGGACATGTGGGGTGACAAAAAAAAACAGTCCAACAAAGCCATCAATAAGATAAGGTTCCAGGGTAGCGTCATGCGTGAGCAAATTTCCCGTATTATATATTTTCTTACTCTACGTTATATATTATTATACAAGTGGTAGTAGTTTTTTTCTATTTATTTCTCTACTTGTATAATAATATGTGTATGTTTAAAAAAATCTCTTATTCTCGAGCTCTGCCTCCTCATCAGTCAGCATTCACAATAAGTTCACAGTCACAAGCTAAGCAAACGTAAACATTGTCGATTGGAAAATGGAACAAAGCAAAGGCAGGAGACTGGTCCTCTTCCCATTTCCCTTCCAAGGGCACATAAACCCTATGCTGGAACTGGCCAACATTCTGCATTCCAAAGGCTTCTCCATAGCCATCATCTACACCAACTTCAACTCCCTCAATCCTTCAAACCTAAATCCACACTTCACCTACCATTCAATCCCTGTTGACTTGACTGAAAACGAGCTCTCCATTAAGGATTTAATCGTTTTTGTTTCTATTCTAAATGCTAAATGTGTTGAGCCTTTCAGAGAATGCTTGTCCGGGTTGTTATCCGATGACGTTAATTCGGAGGGCACCATTGCATGCTTGATCACCAACCTTCTCTTCGACTTCACTCGATCTGTTGCGGAGAGCTTTAAGCTGCCGAGGATAATGTTAAGGACCGGGGGTGCCGCTTCCTTCGTTGTTTATGCTGCAATTCCACTTCTCAAGGAAAAGGGTTACCTACCAATATCAAGTACAATCTCAAGCCAACAAAACTCTATTATCAAATGTCTTTTTTTTTTATCTCATATTTGGCTTCCTATTTTGACAATTATTAGACTCTCGACTATAAAACTTACAATTGGCCTAATATTACAAAATGTCTTTTTACTCACCATTCTTACATAGTATTACTAATTTACTGGTTATAAAAATGAGTGAACTGATGATGATGTGCAAATACTTGAACAACTTATATTTGGCTTTCTATTGTTTTGACAATGATTAGATTCTCGACTAGAAGAGGTAGTGACAGAACTGTCACCTATCAAAGTTAAAGACCTGCCAATGGTGCCCGGTTGTGATCCTGAGAATTTTTATCAACTGGCCGTCCAATTGTCAAATGAACTAAAGTCTTCTTATGGACTCATCTTAAATACATTTGAAGATCTTGAAGGACATGCTCTTGCCACAATCCGCCAAGAACTCCTGCCCAATGTTCCCATTTTCCCCATAGGTCCATTTCACAAGCGCTGCCGTACAATATCCTCTTCAAGTGGTTTATTGGCAGAAGACCTGAGCTGCATTTCATGGCTGAACACTCAAGCGCCAAAATCTGTTGCTTTTGTTAGTTTTGGAAGCCTTGCACAGATAGAGGAAGCTCAAGTTTTGGAGATAGCTTGGGGGCTGGCCAACAGCAATCAACCCTCTTTGTGGGTGGTTCGACCCGGATTGGTTAACGGGTTTGACTGGCTCGAAGCGTTGCCTAACGAGTTATTAGAAATATTAAATGAAAGGGCTTACATTGTGAAATGGGCTCCACAAAAAAAAGGTGTTGGCCCACCCGGCAGTCGGAGCTTTTTGGACTCACAATGGTTGGAATTCTACATTGGAAAGCATTTTTGAGGGGAGTCCCTATGATTTGCACGCCATCTTTTGCTGACCAAATGGTGAATGCAAGAAATGTGAGTGATGTTTGGAAGATAGGGTTGGAGTTGGAGCATGGGATTGAGAGAGGTGAGGTTGAAAGAACAATTAGAAGGCTAATGATTGAGAAAGAAGGGGAGGAGATCAAGGAGAGAGCCTTAAAGTTGATGGAAAAGGCAAATCATTGCCTCAAAGAAGGTGGCTCTTCGAATCAAGCTTTGAATGGCTTGGTAAAACACATTTTATCGTTATAAATCTTTTGTTTAAGAAACTCAGTATTATTTATTTAATAAAATAAAAAAATAAAAAGTGTGGGGGTTGCATTCTGTGTATACATCAATAGAGGCTTTTAGCAATGTATTAACTACATTTTTCGAGAGTTTTAATAAAAAGAGTCATAAATTAAAATCTCAATAAAAACACTATTGGTCACTTTAATATCATTCCAAATTTCAGTTTTGCTATTATAACGTTGGTTTTATACTACTGTTTGGGCCCAAATAATATTGGGTCGAGACTCGGATCACCCTCGGCCCAGTGCTTTCTCAGAGGCGTTGTGGGATGATGCCGTGGGCCGAGGGGTCGGGTTAACCTGAATATTATTCGCGGAAGGAATGATGCGGATAAGCATGAGGAGATGTGATAAAAGTTTAGATGGCCGAGACCTTTTGGAGAAGGAGTCCCAGGTGAGCCGTGATACGGAAGTGAATCTAGCCCACGGTTGGGGCAGGTTCAAAGTCCTAATTGAGTTAGGGATCGGCCGAGATAAAGTTGGGCTAGGAAAAGGAGTCCTATCAAAATGCGATTTTGATTCAATCAGGAACATTTTGCTACTATAAATAAAGGAAGGAGGGCAACATTCAGGCCCTCCAACTCAACACACAAACTGCCCTGCGCAAATCCTCGTTCTACGCGAAACCTCTCAACCTTGAGATTTTTATTTTCCTTTTCGCCGACACATCTTCAGTTTGGATAGATAGCACTGTGAAGGCAACCGGTGATACCTTCAGTTTGGATAAACAGCACTATCGTCGTAGAACCAGCCGACAGCTGAGCACCTTCAGTTTGGATAGACAGCACTGCGTCGAGGCCGACTGGTTACCTATCTAAGTCTCGGTCGAGAAGGGTTTTCGAGTCCTTATCGGCAGAGGTCATCTCATTAGCCTTCTCGGTGAAGTGAGGTGTTACGAATTACTGGGCTCAGCACATTGAACATCGAGTTGTTTTATGATTGGATACTCACAGGTTAGTTTCAGAGTTCGGCATTCAGACGGCCGAACCACTTTCACCATCAAGACGTACGTCTGTTTTGAGAGTCTGTGTCCCTATACTCTGGTGTCGATTCGGCGTGGTTATACCTTTACAAATATAATCACTGTGACCGAATCCGGCGCCGACGGTTCGTGAACTTCGCAAATATTGGCAGCCTTGTCTTCAGGCTCTAGAACCCAAAAGTCGAGGCGTGTTCCTTCCTCGCTGCAGTCGCAAGATTCAGGAGTCAACAGCGCGCACAACGCAGCATCAACAAATTTTACTCATCGGTTGAGCTCGGCCGTCGAGTTGGCACGCCCCGCATTCAACCGAAAGACGTAGTTAGCTTATTAGTTACTCGGCATGCGCGCCACGTAGACTTGGTAGTTTTTAGAGTCAACATTTTGGCACGCCCTAGTGGGACCAAAGTGCTAAATCTACGAAGTTCATGACCATTGAGACACGGTCAGTAACAAAGAAATCAACCATGTGAAATCGACCACCACCCATACAAGTCAGAACCCCGGGTCCGAAGGTCCGTCACGGGTACAGACTACTGATGCCTTGACACCTGAGGCGTCAAAAGGGACACAACAAGAAAGAGAGGCTGAGTTTCAGCGAGCAGCCTCGAGATGCGGGTATCCTCGCAAAGATAACAAAGGGAGCCGTGATCGAAGGCATAGTTGAGGACTGTGATGAAGACAGTGATGATGCTTCCGATCCGCCAACCAGATCGTTTCTTCGGCGACGGCTCGAAGAACAGTCTCGACAGATTGAACAGACGTTCAGTCGAGAGATAAAAGGGATACTCGAAGAAGTGTGTGGTCAAAACACCGTGCACACGAGATTGCTCGAGGCTTTGGTTAGCAATACCCATAATATTGGCTTTTCTGATCGATCCAGACCACTTATTCCAAAGAATAATCCCATATCAATGTTATCAGCCGAGGCAGGACCCGCTCGGCTCAAAATGATTGATCTGGACAAAAGGGGTGGATCGAGCAGCTGGATTGATGACTTTGATCAAAGTGCGGAAACGACGTCCGTGGATGTGGTTGAAGTTCAGAGAATGATTGATTCGACCTTGAAGAAGGGGCCGAAATTTCCAAAGTTTATCCACCCATATCCAGCTTATGTAGAAAAGTTCGAATACCCTAAGGGCTTTAAGATCCCAGATTTCAGCCTTTTCGCTGGAGAGTCGTCTCTGTCCTCATTAGAACATGTTGCCCGCTTCACTGCACAATGTGGAGATATTAACAGTGACTTCCATAAATTGCAATTATTTAACTTCTCGTTGACAGGCTCGGCGTTCGCATGGTACATAAATCTCCCACCGAATTCCATTCAAAGTTGGGAAGAATTAGTCGAGAAGTTCCACGAACAGTTTTATCGGCCAGGGATGGAAATGTCAGTCTCTTCGTTGGCCAGAATGGCACAAGCATCTGATGAATCGCCGATGGATTATCTTACGAGGTTTAAGTCAGCCAGAAATTGGTGTCGAGTACCTCTACCTGAAGTCGAGTTTGTTAGACTCGCACTGAACGGTTTAGACGTGGAATATACGAAGAAATTCCTGGGGGCGAACTTCCGTGACATGTACGAATTGGCTCAACATGCCGAGCAATACGACTATTTGCTTCGAGAAGAGAAAGCCTCAAAATCCCCATCCTGAGGAACCATCTATAAAAATCCCACGGTTAGCTATGCCTCGGTGGAACCTGGAGAATATGCTAGTATAGATGCGGCCGAGATAGTGATTGACAAGCCATATATATGCAAGGCATTTACCCACGTCAGCCCTAAGGACACCAAGGTTCAGCCGACGTCTGAAGAAACTGCCATAAAGACATCGAAAGTATATACGTTCGATATTACTAAGGCTGACGCCATCTTCGACCAATTGTTGCTTGCCAAGATTATAAAACTTCGGCCAGAGCACAACATCCCCAAGGCCAAAGAGCTGAAGGGAAGGACATATTGCAAATATCATAATTCAAACAAACACACGACAAACAACTGCGTCGTGTTTCGGGATGCCATCCAAAGCTGGATCGACAGTGGAAAACTTAAATTTCCAGAGAAGAAAATGGGTGTCGACAACGACCCTTTCCCTACCGCGACAGTGAGCATGGTAGATGTTCATTTACCTAGAGATAAAGGGAAAGGAAAGGTCGAGTTCGTTTCGATGCGACACATCCCAAAAAAGAGCTCTCAACCACGACTCAAAATTGATTTGTTCTCAAATGCGCCACCCCAAGATTCAGTCGAACTGGCCATCGTCGAATCCATGTCAAGTTCTAGCGCCGAAGAAACTAATGAATCTACAACCCTGTATACTCGGTGCAAAGAAGACGTTTCGGTCAAACCAAGAGAATGGTCGCAGCAAGCAAAAACGCTGTATAGGCGCTCAGCCGCGGTGACACCTCAAAAGACACCTGGCACAAGTCCACGAAATACAGTCTTCGACAGGCTCGGTTCGCAGGACGTCAAGCCATATTCAGCTAGGCGATGTCTCGACTTCGACACACCATTCTACAACGAAGACTATTATGCCAGCAATTCCAGCAGCTCGAGCTCTTCTGCAAACCAGAAAACCTTCAAATGCCCTGAGCCACGAGATCAGCGTTGGTATACCTATCACTCGCCTAAAGGCGTGTACACTGCGCTGTCCAAATCACAGAAGCGGCGGCGCCAAAGAGTAGATTGCTTGGCCTGCCGACGAACGGCGCAAGAGACTTCGGCCCCCAAGTGGCAGCCGAAAGAGAAGGTTGGCAGCAAAGACGGCCGACAAACCCCGACAATTATGACAGAGTTAGTCCACGATAAGCAGCCAGTCGATCATACTCTTGAAACCACATTTGAAGAAGCCAAAAAATGGATCAAACTTCTTATTCAGCCCGGAAAGATGAGGGCACGACTTGAGCATTTCAGAAAAGAGGCCGATGACAAGCTTCCCGCATTGCCCGTACAGGAACCTTTGATAAGGGTCCGACGAAACCTACATCCACCCTTCCTCGGAGAGGCCCTGCAATACATGCGAGAGTTCCATAAAAAACATTCAGCTAATGATTTATACGGTTTGCCGAAAGCATGTCATGACACGATCGAACTCGCTTTAACCTGTCCAGATGCCGAACGAATCATTCAGAATAATTCGGATCTCGGGTTGAAAGCTAGGTTCCAACACATACGCGAAGGTCGGGTCCTCGGCTTCGATGTTGATTCATATACCGACATCGACCCAACCGAACTTCCTTTCTCTCTTGAAGACCTCCAGTATTTACGATACCATTTTGAAGTATTTTCTACCGTTTCTCTCTTCGGCCTTACGGCTGACAAAACAAAGCGTTTCGAGCGGTTAGATGCTTACCTGGACATCAGGGACGCTCGTATCATGTATCAAGAACAAGCTCGTATCACGCGCAAGTCCTAGACCCGATTTCAGTTTCGGAGGAACCCAAGACCAGTGGACAGGAAGGGAGAATCCTCACAAACACACCAGAACACACTCCAGCAGTGGTTGAGACAGTCGATGCAGACACATTCCACACGAGTCCGACGGAAGTTAACCCAGAGGACGAGGATCCAGAAGAAAAAAAAGTGACGAAGGAGGGAGATCACGACTCGATGGGCCCTTCAATCCTTGACAACATGGAAATCAGTATGGTCCACGTCTTGCCTGCCGATTTTCAATCAACCACGTCCTAACCAAGCTTCCTAGACGGCGACGTAGTGGCCGAGGAAGCTACTCAAGTCGACTTTGTCACTTCTGCCGATGTCGAGCCGACAACTAAAGACAACAACCTCAAGGCAGCGTTGGCTGAATTATTTCCTCGTTCATCATCGGCCAACCTTCGTCACCTCAAGCAATTATATGTCACAGCCCACATCGAAGGATATCTGGTCTCGAAAATTTTCGTGGATTGTGGAGCTACTATCAATATCATGCCTATGACCATCATGAAGGTCTTACATCACTCCAACGACGAACTTATCCCATCGGGGATCACCATGAGCAGCTTCGTTGGGGACAAATCCCAAACGAAAGGTGTGCTCCCGTTAGAGGTGAACATCGCAGGTCGTAACCACATGACTGCCTTCTTTATAGTCAACTCGAAGACCGAGTACAATGCATTGCTCGGCCGAGATTGGATTCATCAGACAAGTTGTATCCCTTCGTCATTGTATTAAGTTCTTGTCTTTTGGGATGGTAAATCAGTCGTGGTGCATCTGGTCGACAATCAACCTTTTGAAGCTAACATGATCCAAGCACGATATTACGATGACCACGTTGGCTATATCACACTGCAAGGGTGTAATAATGAAGGACGACCGACTCAAATTTTGATTTACAAAGCCATCGAGGTTGGCGCCGAGATTGTTCATCAGGATTCGGCGAGACTCGGGTTGGCTAACTTCATTACTAATCTTGATGTCTGACGCTAACCCAGCCAGACGCCGAGCCGCAGTCTCATTAACCATGGAACGACTGCTGGCTCATTGGTATACAATTTCCAAACAGTCACGTTCAGGCGTCAACCTCGTAGAGTTCCTTGCCGAAGGAGATAACGGCCCTGTACTCTTTCTTGATAAAATCCAAGCTGATCCGTTGGAGGAAATAAATGTCGGAACGGCCGATGATCCTTGGCCATTATTTATTAGTGCTTTATTACCCCAATCTATAAAATCAGAGCTTTGTAAGTTACTTAGCGAATTCAAGGATTGTTTTGCTTGGAGCTATCATGAGATGCCTGGTCTCGACCGAACACTCGTCGAGCATGAATTGTGTATTAAACCTGGCTGCAAGCCCTTCCGTCAACCACCTCGACGATTCTCGACCAAAGTATAACTAGGCATAAAAGATGAACTTGTTCATCTTTTAAACGCTGGGTTTATTCAGACTGCCCGATACGTCGAATGGCTAGCAAATATTGTTCCGGTGCTTAAGAAAAGCGGCGCCCTCCGTATTTGCATTGATTTTCGTAATCTGAATTTGGCAACATCCAAGGATGAATATCTGATGCCAATTTCAGATTTATTAATTGACGCCGCGGCCAATCACGCCATGTTATCCTTCATGGACGGTCATGCTGGTTATAACCAGATCTTCATTGTCGAAGCCGATGTTCATAAAACCGCATTTCGTTGCCCGGGGGCAATCGGCACCTACGAGTGAGTAGTCATGCCTTTCGACCTTAAAAATGCTAGTGCCACATATCAACGCGTTATGAACGCCATCTTTCATGACCTGATTGGCGCAATCGTCGAAGTATACATCGACGATGTGGTGGTGAAATCAAAGAGCCGCCAAACACATCTTGATGATCTTCGGCAAGCTTTCCTTCGTATGCGTCGACATCATCTCAAGATGAACCCGGCAAAATGCGCCTTCGGTGTATCGGTTGGAAATTTCTTGGGTTTTCTTGTCCATCACCGTGGCATTGAGATAGACGAGAACAAGGCTCGAGCAATCATTAACGCTCCGCCTCTAACGACCAAAAAGCAACTTCAATCCTTGCTTGGCCAAATAAATTTTCTCCGTCGTTTCATAGCAAATTTAGCGGGAAAGATGAAGGCGTTCTCCACGCTTTTGAAATTGAAAGACTCGGACAAGTTTGAATGGCGCAAAGAACATCAAGCAGCTATCACGTAAATCAAAGTTTCTCTTGCAAAACCACCCTTCCTCGTTCCCCCTCGGCGCGATAAGCCTCTAAAACTTTACATTTCGGTTGCCGAATAGTCGATCGGATGCCTCCTCGTGCAGGACAATGACGCCGAACGAGAACATGCCGTTTTCTATCTCAGCCGGAGTCTTAACTCACCAGAGATCAATTACTCCCCAGGTCAAGAAACTTTGCTTGGCTTTGTTCTTTGCCGCATCAAAGCTCCGGCACTACATGCTCCCATCAGTTACTCAGGTCATTGCTCAGACAGATGTCATCCGGTACATGCTGACTCGACCAATAGTCAAAGGTCGGATTGGGAAATGGACAATGGCATTGTCCGAATTCAGTTTACTGTACGTACCCCAAAAAGTTGTCAAATGAAAAGCTCTCGTCGATTTTCTCGCGCAACACCCTTCTCCATATAGCTTCGGGGGATGCGACTTTGAGATCGGCATGGTTGAAACACGTGATAATTATTGGACGCTCTATTTTCATGGTTCTAGTACCTCAACGTCAGGCCGGCGTAGGTATAATCGTTCAATCTCCACAACAACACCGTTGGTATTTCTCTCTCAAACTTGACTTTGCATGCACCAACAACCAGGCCGAATATGAGGCCCTCGTCATAGCCTCGGCGTTCTTCATGAGTTACGAGCGCCTCGCGTGTTCGTCCTCGGTTACTCCGAACTCGTGATTAATCAACTCAATGGAACCTTTCGTTGCATGAGTTGCGCTCTGGCACCCTATCACATGGTTGCCAGCTACTTGGCCGAGTCATTTGACGGTATTACTCTTAGTCATATTTCTCGTGATCGAAACACTGTCGCCGATGAACTCGCTCAACTGGCTTCTGGAGCACAACTCTTGGGGGGCGAGTTAGGCCTGCTGATACCCATATTACGCCAATCACATCCAGCCCTGGTTAATCAACAAGTTCTCCACCGCGATCATGTAATTCGCACACGTGTGACTGTCCCTACCTCCATTATTAGAACGAGAAGAGTCTCTGGATGTTTGTGTTGTCGAGGCGCTACCAGACGATTGAAGGAGAACGATTATGCAATATCTCGACAATCCAAGTGACATGCATGACCGCAAGACGAGGGTCCATGCCACGAACTACGTCATATACCAGAATGAATTATATCGAAAGGGTGAGGACGGTTTATTGCTGTTATGCCTCGGACCACAAGAGGCCGTTCGAGCAATGGCAGAAGCGTACAAAGAAATTTACGGAGCCCATCAGTCTGGTCGAAAGATGCAATGGCTACTTCGTCGCCACGGCTATTTCTGGCTGAGTGTGTTGAAGGATTGTATCGAGTTCGCCCGAAGATGTGTACAATGCCAAATCCATGGTCCCATACAAAGGGTCCCAGCTGAAACACTACATTCGGTCACTAAACCATGGCCGTTTAGAGGATGGGCCATAGATGTAATCGGCAAAATTACACCATCCTCCGGGGTGGTAAAACATGCATGGATACTAGTGGCGACAGACTACTTCACTAAAGGGGTCGAAGCGAAATCATATGCCGAATTGACGTCTAAGGAGGTCTCCAGTTTCGTGGAAGAAAACATCGTGACTAGATTCGGTGTACCTGAGACAATCATAACGGATAATGGTATGATCTTCACATCCGACAGGTTTAAGGAATATACGGGTAAATTGAATATTCGACTGGAGCAGTCCACGCCATATTACCCACAGGCAAATGGACAGGCCGAAGCAAGGTAACAAGGTTTTGATTGATATCCTCGAAAAAATGGTAAAAGAAAGGCCTGGTATGTGGCATCTGAAACTAAACGAAGCATTATGGGCTTACCGAACCTCACCCCAGTCTGCCACTGGAATAACTTCGTATACCCTGACTTACGGACACGACGCAATGTTGCCAGGTCGAACTAAGTATAAACTCGTTGCAAGTAATAGAACAAAGCGGTTTGTTTAGTGCCTAGTACAGTCAAGGCCATGGGACAAGAGTTAGAAGATTTAGAAGAATCTCGGCTTGATGCTTACATCCTATTAGCGACACAAAGGAAGATCGCCGAACGAGCTTATAATCAACGGGTTAGACAAAAAATGTTCGGCGAGGGAGAGTTAGTTTGGCAGACCGTCTTACCTGTTGGAGTTAAGGATCCTAGATTCAGTAAATGGTCGCCGAATTGGGAAGGGTCGTTCATCATTCACAAGGTTCTCGGCAAGGGGGGGCACCACCTCAAGGATCGAACCGGTTTAATTCATAAATTACCGATTAATGGGAAGTTCTTAAAGAAATACTATCTAGTCACTTGGGAAATGCGAGAATAAAAGTTTTCATTAAAGATTCGCAAAAGGTGTACAAATAAGATTAGAGGAAATCCTTCAACTCCACCCACCTCACTTCACCCATTGTCACATCAGCTTGCCGATTCTTCTTATCTAGTTTTAGCTGCTCAACCCGCTTTCCATTGGTCGCGTATTCGATCAAGGCAAGGATTTACCCGACTCGAATTCCTTTGCGAGTTCGGAGGCAAATGCCGACCGTCGACTCTGGAGTTCGACAATTTGGCGGTCGAGGTCAGCCAACTGTTCATTCTTTGCTATCAGCACTTCGACTTTTGGACGAAGAGCTTCTTGCATAGCCGTTGTAGCCTTCTAGTCATCATCGGCCCTGAATAGCTCTTTCAAAAATACCGAAGTATTCCCAGGGTTTGCTCTAAAATCGAGGACGCTCAAGTAACAGGCGACATTATCCAGACGATCGTTGGCGGCAAGATCGTTCAAACATGCCCCAACGGAGTCAAGGCCTTTGCGTTCGAGGATCTGAGAGGTCGAAAGGGAAAAGAGCTCTTGTAGCTTGGCGACAGAATCCGTGTCAGGCTGAATCTCGTGTAGCAGAAGTTGAAGGCCCAGCCGTCCTCTTCGATGTGCTGGCAAGAAGAGCGTCGAACTCGGCTTCCCACGAACTCTGCATGGAGGGCCAATGTCAGAGCAAGTTAAGCTACAAGGGAATAAGGAAAGGAAGAAAATAGTAGACCTGACGAGACGAGACTTCAGCCATGTCCGCTGGGTCGATGCTCGAACCAAGAGAGCTTAAAGGCCGAGCCCAATGTTTGAGACTGCTTCTCAATTCACGCAGTCGATGAAGGTTATCTACATTTGACGGCCGCTGAGGTGGCCAAGAAATGTAGATAACACCCATCGGCGCATAGAATTTTCGATGAAAGGAATGGGTAGGCACCTAGCATTTGTCCTCGGTTTAGAATTCTAGCAAAAGGAAAGAACGTGACCGAGGAAAAGAAATAAGGATTCTTACAAAAACAGACGTGGCTTCTTGGGATGGAATCCCAAGATCGAGATCCTGTGGGTGAACCGGGGTTTCCGCTGTTGCTTCAGGCTCGACAGAAGGAAGCATTCCGTGAGCGGCACCCACCTCGGCCGAAGCAGCAGGCTTCCGCCTCGACTGGAGCAGAGGCATCCACCTCGGTCGAGGTAGCGGCACTTGCCTCGGCCAGGGGAGCGACATCCGCCTCGACCACAGTAGAACCATCTTGTTGAGCTGCCTTGTTTGGTGGTTGGGGAGCGGAGACCAGGAGTTTCGCTGGACGAGGACGACGCGCCAATAGAGTTTCTTCGCTCGCATCATCCTGCAATAATATAATGTCTTAAAATCAAAGAAAGATTGCCAACATAATCATTCCTTTTACAAAGTCGATCGTACCTCCTCCAAGATGATTGCCGATTGTTTTGGATGCTTGGGGGGTTGCTTCTCGACCAAGGGGGGTACCTTCTCCAGAACAGGTGCAACAGTTGGCACCGGAGCTGCAGACTCCTCCGCCGGCGAAACAGCAGTTGGTTCAACCGCTTCAGGAATGGTTGAAACCGCAGTCGGCTCGACCGATTCTGAAACAGGTCGCACTTGGGATGCTCGACCAGTCAGAATTGGTCGTTGCTCTGACAAACCCTGGGCGACAGGAGCAGCAAGAGAGGGCATCAGGATTGGTCACCTCGATAGTCTGACTGGAGATAACATGAATCTCTCGTTCTCCCTTCTGAGCCAATTTCTTGACACGTTTTGAAGGACGGGGAGCTTCAGAAACCGGCGAGGCCTCTTGGCTAGGCCGCTTGCTCGGCGGAGTTGGTGCGGCAGTGTCAGCTTTCTTGGAGAGAGCCGACCTTTTCTTGGCCACGACCGCAGCAATCACGATCGCTTACTTTTGTACTCGACCACCTGAGAAAATAAAATAAAGTTAAGGTCGAATGGATGTTTGGAGAATAGAAATAAAGATAGCCGAATACCTTGGGTTTTCTCCTTAGATGGAGGGGCAGTAGCTTTCTTGGGACGGTCGCCGGAAATTTTGACGACGACATCGTCGACTGGTGCCCCAAAGAAGTCCTGAGTGTACGACTCCCACCAATTACCAAAGGTGTCGGTGCTCAGAGATTCAGGAACAGCTGGCCGAAGATGGAATCGTTTACACCGCTCCTGGAATTCATCCTCGGTGTCTCGACATTCTCTCTCTGAAGAGCAGGAGAGTCATCCTCGGCTAAGGAGGAAGTGAGAGAGGAGTAGATAAACCGGACAGCCCTGAAGGTAGCCAAATTGTTTGGCTGTAAACTGTGGATGGTAGACCTCCCAGCTTGCCCGACGGGCATCACAACCAAGGGGAAGCGCGACAACATGAACGATCCCTAGTTTTGACGAAGGGTAGCATCCTCGCTTTCACTCCAGGCCGAGGTTGGAAGCTTGATGGAGGAAGGGTAGTCTCGACGACGACATATAAGAAACTTGTCGTCGGAGAAGTCTTCAAGACCAAGGAAGTTTTTGAAAACTTCTTCAGCTTGATGAGGAGGCACCGGTTTGGAAGCCAGCTGAAGGCCGATCGCTTCGGTAGACGAGAAGTTGATTTGCAACCGAAGTTGGAATACCCAAAGAGGCCCATTCTGGTAGGGGTCGATCTTGTGGATGGTTACCTCGGCCAAACAACGCAGTAGGTTGGCGAGAATGGCCGGACTGAGCGCCAGGGTGTGACCGCTGGCCAGGGCTTCAGCCACAGGCATATTCTTGACTAAGCATTTATTCGATTTGGTACAACAAATGAACTTGTTGTACCAATAGAACAAGAAAGCTTCATGTTCCCCTTTGCGAAGGTTCGCCTTCCCCTCGACCAGCAAAGTGGACAATGAGGGTGCTGTAGTTGAAGAAGTTTTTGTGCAGCTTCTGAACTTCATCCTTCGAGGGTTCTTGACCATCTCGACTCAATGTTTCGATTGCCCGAGCATCGAACAGTGCCTTGGGATCGAGGTTCGATGAGTATCCGAGGAGGGCGGCATCGATTGGGAGACTAGAAGGAGAAGTCCCAAGGATAGTAGAGATGTCGAGGATGTTGGGGCCAATGGGACCGAGGAGGAGAACCATGGTATTGGTGGCCGAGCACCAGAAACTCAGGGCCGCCATAAGAAGCTCTCGGTCCTATGGAAATCTCCACCGTCGAGAGTTTGATAGCATCGTAAATCCTGAGAGCTTTCCACTCCTAGCCGAAGAATTTTTCCATGTGGTCGACCCAAGCTGCCCAAGTCGCAGTAGTCGAGGGCCAGGATCCTTGGGGCTTCGACATATCCCACTTCGCCCACTCGAACCCTTGTCGCAAGGGCACCGGACAGTGATCCCTTTTAAAGCTCGTTATGGGCAGGGGTACGGGTTTCTTGAACAGAGGTCCAAGAATTTGATGAAGCACAAATTCTTGACGGCCCAGTGATCGATGATGTCCTTACACTTGTTGCATTCCTCATAGAGCTGGGAGATGAAAGATGCCATTGCGAGGAAATGAAGTTTTGAGATGAAGTTTTCTAGGTTGGAAGTTCTTCGCCTAAAAAGAAATTATGGGTCTTTCTGGAAATTTGAGAAGGAGATAAAGGATTTTGGAAATCTGAAGAGTAAAGATGGAATGAGAGAAGAATAGGTATTTATAGGCATCCTGTAGGAAGACCAATCGTTTTGTTTTCAAATTTTGAAACAAACCAATCAGGGTGATTGCACGCCATTATGAAAATTCAGAGAATCCAGGTGAAAGGACCGAAGATCTCGCAGTTTGAGGGTGCACGATTACGTGTGACGGCGGATTTAATGCGAAGAGACGGTTCGACAGTTACATGCGTACAGAGGTATGATTGCAGACTGTTGGGATGATTGAGGATCGACACGTGGCAATGTTGGGAAGGATTCGAGAGAAAAATCATTTCTCACAAATGGGTGCGTTGTTTTCAAAGACGGACCATTGATTGCTGTAGGAAAGAATGAGCGTCGTTTCGCTTCTTCAAGGTTGAGACTCGACCAAGAGCTGTAGGTCAAAGACCTCAGAAGTGAGGGGGCAATGTTTGGGCCCAAATAATATTAAGTCGAGACTCGGATCACCCTCGGCCCAGTGCTTTCTCAGAGGCGCAGTAGGCTGATGCCATGGGCCGAGGGGTCGGGTTTATCGAATATTATTTGGGGAAGGAATGATGCGGATAAGCATGAGGAGATATGATAAAAGTTTAGATGGCCGAGACCTGTTTGGAGAAGGAGTCCCAGGTGAGCCGTGATACGGAAGTGAATCTAGCCCACGGTTGGGGCAGGTTCAAAGTCCTAATTGAGTTAGGGATCGACTGAGATAAAGTTGGGCTAGGAAAAGGAGTCCTATCAAAATGCGATTTTGATTCAATCAGGAGCATTTTGCTACTATAAATAGAGGAAGGAGCGCAACATTCAGGCCCTCCAACTCAACACACAAACTACCCTGCGTAAATCCTCGCTTTACGCGAAACCTCTCAACCTTGAGATTTTTATTTTCCTTTTCGCCGACACATCTTCAGTTTGGATAGACAGCACTGTGAAGGCAACCGGTGATACCTTCAGTTTGGATAAACAACACTATCGCCGTAGAATCAGCCGACCGCGGAGCACCTTCAGTTTGGATAGACAGCATTGCGTCGAGGCCGACTGGTTACCTATCTAAGTCTTGGTTGAGAAGGGTTTTCGAGTCCTTATCGGCAGAAGTCACCTCATTAGCCTTCTCGGTGAAGTGAGGTGTTACGAATTACTGGGCTCGGCACATTGAACGCCGTGTTGTTTTATGATTGGATACTCACAGGTTAGTTTCAGAGTTCAGCATTCTGACGGCACCACTTTCACCATCAAGACGTACGTCTGTTTTGAGTATCTGTGTCCCTATACTCTGGTGTCGATTCGGCGTGGTTATACCTTTACAAATATAATCGTGAACTTTGCAAAGATTGGCAACCTTGTCTTCAGGCTCTAGAACCTAAAGGCCGAGGCGTGTTCCTTCCTCGGTCGCAGTCGCAAGATTCAGGAGTCAGCAGCGCGCACAACGCAGCATCAACAAATTTTACTCACCGGCCGAGCTCGGCATTCGAGTTGGCACGCCCCGCATTCAACCGAAGGACGTAGTTAGCTTATTAGTTACTCGGCATGCGCACCACGTAGGCTTGGTAGTTTTTAGGGTCAACAACTACATACTCAAATATTGTTGACTTCAAATCTTTTATACTCAAAATTTTATGTGGCTTGCCACTTAATACTATGGTTTAATGGTATTCATTTTCACTTGTAAGTGAAAGGTTTTAGGTCAATTCTCGTCAAATGTGAATTTGAACCACATTGCTATCCCATTGTGAGACTTAGCCCACTCCCCTCATCTCCGTAGTGTAGATAATATCGTTTGTTGAAAAAGATATCCTATGTGGCTTCTCTGTGCCCTATCTACTTGAGTAACACGTATCATTTTGGCTTAATTTGTCCTTAGTTTTTCTTTTTTTTTTATTGAGGAGTTAACATTAAGTAGGGTTTAAATGAGTAATCAGATTTCAACAAATGATATAGGTTACAGAAATGAGTTTTGGGCCATCAGATTTAAACTCAATATTGTTAGCCAATCGATAATTTGCAACCATGTCCTAATATCAGTTTTCCTTCTATAAACAAAAAACTGATACTTGTTTATATCATAACGTTTGGGATAATAATGTTTTGGCTCTCAAAGCTTTGTTCTTGCTAGCCAAATCGCACATATCAACTTATTCTTCAATCCATTTTACCATTTGATCTACATAAGAAAGACAACAAAACAAAACAATAATGGTTTTAAAAACATAGGAGAAATTTGTCTTGGAGCCTCCTATAGGGCATCCAATCAATCTATATAACAACCAAAAAATTAGGATTTCTTCATCACAATGAATGCATCCAATCAACATACATACATAATAGTCATCATACTTACATTGTTTGCTTTTAATTGATCCAGAATATTCGCATGTTGTGATAGAATCTAGAGAGAGATTCAGTGAGTGAAAGATGTAGAGAGAGAAAGTAAAATATCATTGTGTATTGCCTTGATTGAATAAGATTACACTTATGTATATATATTACACTTAGGTATATATATGTATACCAACATTTAAATATGAGAATAACCACCTATCTTAATGACTAAGCAATGTATAACCAACTCTTATAACAAACTCTAACAAAACCACTCATTGTCATTTTACATTACTACCCTTAATATCCCCCTCAAACTAAATTGGGTAGCCGAAGAGAAAGTTTGTTTCTAAGAAGAAGAAACCAATCCTTGGACAAAGATTTGGTGCAAATGTCTGCAGTTTAATCATGTGTACAAACAAAATGGACGGTGACAGAATTTGCCAAAACCTTCTCCCTGATATAATGATAGTTAATCTCCACATGCTTGGTTCGAGCATGGAAAAAGGAATTCTTAGCTAGAGAGATGGCAGATATGTTGTCACACTAGAGTTTGGGAAGACAGGGAAGAGCAAGTCCAATATCAACCAATAATTTGCAAATCCAAGCCAATTCAACAGTTGTGTTGGCCAATGATCTGTATTATACTTCAGTTGAAGATCTAGCCACCGTAGGTTGTTTCTTAGCACTCCAACAAATGAATTAATCACCCATAAAAACATAAAAACCACCTATAGATCGTCGATCTAAAGAACAACCTGCCCAATCTGCATTTGAGAAACTATTTATGCAGAGTTGTTGTGAACATTTGGGAAACCAGAGACCAAGGGAGAGAGAACCCTTCAAATATCTGAAAATCCTTTTGACAGCCTAAAAATAAGATTGCCTTGGACTTTGCATAAACTGACACACAAGATTAACTGCAAAGGATAATTTAGGTCTAGTCCAAGTTAAGTATTGAAGCCCTTCTACTAAAGATCTGTATTCCGCTGGATTTGAAAATAAAGGAGAATAGTGGTCTAATTTGGATGTGCACAATGGAGTAGCACAGGGCTTAGCACCATCCATGTGTGCCTTTTTGAGAAGATCCAGGATATATTTGGTTTGAGAAATAAAAATACCCTTGGAAGATCTTTTGACTTCAGTTCTCAGAAAATAATGAAGGGATCCCAAGTCCTTGACAGGAAATAAAGCACACAGTTGACACATCACAGTTTTGCATGCTGCATAATCTGGTCCTGTAACCAGAATATCATCAACATAGGCTAAGACATACACCACATGAGCATCTTTCTTGACAAATAGTGAATGATCATTCTATGAACTAGAGAATCCAATAGAGTATAAAGCAGCTGTCAACTTTTCATACCACGCTCTGGGAGCATGTTTCAAGCCATACAGAGACTTATGTAGTTTACAAACATAATGTGGTTTAACAGAATCCTCAAACCCGAGAGGTTGAACCATGTACACAGACTCAGTGAGATTGCCATGCAAAAATACATTACTAACATCTAACTGATTCAGAAACCAATCAAATTTAGCTACTAAAGTAAGTAAAAGTCGAATGGTGACTGGTTTAGCAACCGGACTGAAAGTTTCATTGTAGTCCAAACCTTGTTGCTGATGAAAACCTTTAGCAACAAACCTAGCTTTATATCTGTCAACTAAACCATCGGGTTTCCTTTTGATACGGAAAACCCACTTACACCCTACCAAGTTTTGAGAGGAATGAGGAGGTACCAGAGACCATGTACCTATATGAAGCAGGGCATTAAACTCTTCTTGTATAGCTTGTCTCCAATGCAAATGCTTGGATGCTTGGAGATAGGTAAAGGTTGTAAAATCAGGAGATAAATGAGATGGAAGAAGATGCTTGGTTGCTAAGAGAGCCTTGGGTTTGAAAATACCTGATTTTGACATAGTGGTCATTGGATGAGTATTGGTAATGGTAGAGGGTTGTATAGGTGGTGAAATAGCTGATGGAGTGGGAACTAGGGGTGGTAGAGTAGGTGATGAAGTGGTTGATAAAGGTACAGTGTGTGTGGAAGGAGAGGATGAAAGAACAGTAGAGGGATTAGTAAAGATTAAGGAAGTAGGTATTGAAGGTTGAGTTGAGAGAGGTGTAGAGGAAGGAATTAAACTCACAGTGGCTTGCTTATGAAGAAAATGAAATGTATGTTCATCGAAGATAACATGCCTGGAAATATAGATTTTCCCAGTTTTAGCATCCAAACATCGATAGCCCTTATGACTTAGACTATATCCCATGAAGACACAGTGTTTGCTTTTTCGATCAAGTTTAGAGGAAGTGTAGGGTTTTAGCCATGGGAAACATCTACAACCAAAAATCTTGAGAGTGGTGTAATCTGGTGGTTTGTGAAATAGAGATTCCTAAGGAAAGGATTTGACACCAGTTGGCTTTCGATTAATGAGATATAGAGCTGTTGAAAAACTTCAACCCAATAAATGTGAGGAACCTAAGAAGCTGTAAGAATAGTTCTGGCAGTTTCAACCAAATGCATGTGCTTTCTTTCAGCACAACCATTCTACTCTGGGGTATGGGGACAACCGAGTTAATGAGAAATCCCATGTGCTTGAAAGAAATGTGAGAAAGTATAATTAACATACTCACCACCAAAATATGATCTCACAATAATAATCTTGAGCCCCAACATGTGTTCAACCATAAATTTGAAGTGAACAAATGTATTTTAAACTTCAGATTTATACTTGAGTGGAAAGAACCAAGAATACTTGGTGAAATCATCAACCAAGATAAGGTAATATCGATATCCATTAACAAAAAAAATGGGTGCAGGACCCCATACATCAGTGTATAAAAGCTCAAGAGGCTTGCTTGTGTTACAAGGAATAGAAGTAAATGATTTCCTAGAGCATTTGCCTAGAGCACAACTTGAACACACAAACTTATTGATCCTATCTGAAAGAGAAATACTAGTCTGAGAAGCTAGTTTATTTAAGATTTTGAAGGATAAATGGCCCAAACGTTGTTGCCATATATCTTGAAAAGCTTTAGTACTTGCTACATAAGCATAGTGATTTCCAGCAACAAAGGGTGCATAAAATGGATAGAATCAAGCTTTGACAGGATTTTTAAAAAGCTCATTCCTTGAAGTAAGATCCTTCACAATAAAGTGAAAAGCATATAAATGAATGGAGCACCAGTTATCAAGGATAAATTGATTTGCAGAAATCAAATCTTGTTTCAGATCAGGAACGTGTAACACATTGTTCAAGGCAAATGTATGAGTAGATGTTGTAAGACTAGAAGAACCAGAATGAGTAATAGGCAAACCTTTGCCGTCACTAATGTAGACTTACTTATGGCCATTGTAGGGTACAGAACTCTGAAGATTGTTGGAGGAATTCATCATGTGAGAGCTTGCACCAGTATCAAGAAGCCAAGTATGATTTGCATAAGAGGTACTGGCATGAAATGCAGTTTGAGAATTCTTGTTACCATAACCAAGATTCATCCGATGAGGGAAATCAATGGCCTCATGATCAAATTGGCTACATATTTGACAGGAATTTCATCTATTGAAATTATTGAAATTAGATATGGATCCTCGATTGTACCTCTGATGACCTTGGCGAGAGAAATTCTGACGAGAATTGAATGATCGAGAATTATGGGCGATTCTGAGAATTTCTAGGGTTAGAGAAATTTCAATCCATGTCACGACTTTGTGAGGAGTTGAAATTCAAGCCTTGTTGAACATAATACACCTGAGAATTTGAGTCACCAAGCGGTGTAGGAAGAATGCCAGTGGATGAATTGTAGGCTTGAAATGGTGCCGATGGTTAAGCTTTTTTGCGACTAGTCAATTGAATCTCCTTGCTAAGAAATAGGCCATGTAATTCATCAATGGTGGTTAAACCAAGACGAAATTGAATGACATCCACAAAGGAATCATATTCAGGCGGTAGTCCATGAAGAGTGACAGAGATATGTTCCAAATCATCAACCTAAGCTCCAACACTTGCGAAAGCGTCCGCAATTTCTTCAATCGGTTAAAGATAAGCAGTTGCGGTGGGATCGCCTTTGGTGATTGTCCTAAGTCGAGAACGAAGTTCATGTATGTGTGAATGAGATGCCGTCGCAAAACGCAACTCCAATTTTGACCAGAGTTCTCGAGCAGTTGTAATGCCAACAGTGTAAAGAATCAGAGAATCCGAGAGTGTAGAATTGATCCAAATCAGAATGTTTTGATCATTCTCAAACCACGCCACATACTGAGGATTCACAGTTGAAGTGCGATGTCCTGAAGAATCAAGAAGATACTTAGGTGGTGCCATCATGGATCCATTAACAATTTCGGTGAGATTATACAGGCGAAGGATCGGTGCAAACATAGCACTCCAGGTAAGCCAATTTGATCGGAACAAGCGAGCCAATGTTCTAGATTGTGATAAAAAAAAATTTAAAAAAAAATTTAAAAAAAAAAAAAAAAAAAAAACTGGCCGAATTAGGGCACAAATTTGGGATTGAGGAATGTGTTGGAGAAGGAAGCTGAGGTAGAGCCAGAAGAAGGCGAAGGAGGTGCCACCATTGTATGTGGCTTAGGGTTTCAGAAAGGAAGATCGTGAGAATGCAGAGAAGCGAAGGAGAGGATCGTCGGAAGTCATTAGACACCAACGATAGATACCATGTTAGAATCTAGAGAGAGATTCAGTGAGAGAAAGATGTAGAGAGAGAAAATAAAATAAGATTGTGTATTGCCTTGATTGAATAAGATTACACTTAGGTATATATATGTATACCAACATTTACATATGAGAATAACCACCTATCTTAATGACTAAACAATGTATAACAAACTCTAACAATACCACTCATTTATCATTTTACAGTACTACCCTTAATATATTGTTCCTTTGGATGCTTCTACTTGCCATCAAACGCTTTTCCTGTAGGTTTACTCCAAACACCCCTGGATATTTTCTGATGTCTTGTCCAAGAAGTAAACTGCGAAGGGATTTTTAGTGTTCCAATGCAAAGACACATTTTGGCAGTAAATAAAAAGAAATTCTTAACCATAACTTTGTAATAGAGTTTTCCCATAACCACCATATATAGATGAATGTATTATTCTTTTGGGGAGACGTCCCGGTAAATATTGACAATAATATTCCTTGTGTATCTTTGTAAGCAAGAAGCAACCTCAAAAAAGAAGTAACGACAAAAGGAGCTGGTGGTGGACACGTGGGATTTAGGAAAAACTCAACTTCAACAGAGCCAACAATAAGATAAGATTCCAGGGTTGCGTCATGCGTGAGCAAATTTCCCATATAATATATTTGTCTATAGAGATTTTTCAATATAGTTGGAATACGGAGCAATACGTTATATGTTATTATATAAGTGAGAAATTTTTTTTTTTCATTTGTCCCTTTGATGTATAATATAGATGGCTTATGCACCCATATTCCGAACACACTAAAAAATCTCTTTTTCCTCAGCTTAGCTGCCTCAGTAATCAGCATTCAGAGTAAGTTCACAAGTCACAAGCTAAGCAAACGTAAACGTTGTCGATTGGAAAATGGAGCAAAGGCAGGAGAGTGGTCTTCTTTCCACTGCCCTTCCAAGGGCACATAAATCCTATACTGGAACTGGCCAACATTCTGCATTCCCACTGACCTTGCATGACGTCATGAGTTCAAAACCCGTATGTAGCTAATTTAACATCTAATCTAACAAAATATATCGGTAAAAAAAAAAAAAAAAAAAAAAAAGCTTCTCTGTAGCCATCATCTACACCAACTTCAACTCCCTCAATCCTTCAACCCTAAACCCGACACTTCACCTACTATTCAATCCCTGCTGACTTGAGGGAAACCGAGGCCTCCATCAAGGATCTCACCCTTTTTCTTTTATTCTAAATGCTAAATGTGTCGAGGCCTTTTAGAGAATGCTTGGCCGGGTTATTATCTGATGACATTAGTTCGCAGGACACCATTGCATGCTTGATCTCCGACCTTCTCTTCGACTTTACTCGATCTGTTGCGGAGAGCTTTAAGCCGCTGAGGATCATGTTAACGACTGGCGGTGCCGCTTCCTTTGCGGTTTATGCTACATTTCCACTTCTCAAGGAAAATGGTTACCCACCAATATCAGGTACAGTCTCAAACCAACAAAACCATAATATCAAATGTCTTTTTCATCTCATATGTAGCTTTCTATTTTGACAATAGTTAGATTCTCGATTAGAAGAGCTAATGACGGAGCTTTCACCTATCAAAGTTAAAGACCTACCCATGATGCCCAAATGCGACCCTAAGGATTTCTATCAACTGATAATCAACATAGCAAATGAATCCAAGGCTTCTTATGGACTCATTTCAAAACTTATGAAGATCTTGAATGACGTGAAAACTTGCCAATTCGCCAAGAATATTACCCCAATATTCCAATTTTTCCAAATGAAGAAGGTAAAATATGCAAACGAAGTAAACCACGAAGAAGCAAACCAAACTCGGCGTGCATTTTTATGAATTTTTATTCCTTACTCTCCCTCCTTGTAAATTGGCATTTTAGAATATGCAATAAAAGGCAAAATATGTATAATTACTAGAAACCGTATATTTGGCTTTCTATTTGAAAATAATTAGATTCTCAACTAGAAGAGCCGGTGATGGAGCTTTCACCTATCAAATTTAAAGACCTACCAATGATGCCCAATTGCGATCCTGAAGATTTCTATCAACTGATAACCAACGTCGCAAATGAACCCAAGGCTTCTCATGGATTCATTTGCAATACTTTTGAAGATCTTGAGGGACATGCATTTGCCACAATTCACCAAGAATATTACCCTAATATTCCAATTTTTCTCACTAGGTCCATTTCACAAGTGTGGCCCTATAACCTCTTCTTCTTCAACTAGTATATTAGCACAAGACCAAAAATGCATTTCATGGCTAAACACTCAAGCGCCAAAATGTGTTGCCTATGTTAGGTTTGGGAGCATTTCCAAGATAGATCAAGCTCAATTTTTGGAGATTGCTTGGGGCTTGGCCAACAGTGCCCAACCTCAATGAGTCCAAAAAACTCCAACTGCTTGGTGGGCCAACACTTCTTTTTGTGGAGCCCATTTACGACATAGTCCTTCTCGGTCAATGCTTCTAGAAATCCGCTAGGCAACGCTTTTGCCTTTTGAACTAATCTGAGTCGAGCGACTGACAAAAAGGGTTGGCCACTGTTGGCCAAGCCCCAAGGAATCTCCAAAAAGTGAGCTTGATCTATCTTGGCATTGCTCCCAAAGCTAACATAAGCAACATATTTTGGCACTTGAGTGTTTAGTCATGAAATGCAACTTCGGTTTTGTGCTAATAAACTATTTGAAGAAGAAGAGGTTGTTGGGCCCCACTTGTGAAATGGACCTATTGGAAAACCCAAATTGGTAGGGAGCACCTTTTATTGTTGTTTCATAATTTTTCAATCATCGTATTTCTTCTCGAGGGCTATTCAAAGAATTTATAAAAAATTCTAGGAGTAGGAACTTGTGGGAAAATCTATGAATGAACGAAGAAAAATTAGAAACGTTGAATGCGAGAGTCTTCTTCTAGCGTGTGAATCAAACTCTCAATGAAAGCACCAATTTGTGGATGCAAATCTCCGTCGTCTTCTCCTTTGACGAAAATGCACTTGCAAAATAATAACACATAAGATTAAGGCCAAAAGCCTCACGCGTCCACGATGAATGGTGGGGCATTGGTCGAAGAATCTCCAATGACAAAGTTAGAATTCTGAAAAGAATGTATTTAGGAGTTTGTGGGTAGCAAATGACTTAGCTTTTTAGTGGGAGAATATGGCTATTTATAGGGGAATGGCCTGCCATATTTGGAGAATAGTGGCCGGCCATATATAGTGAAATTGTGTGAATAATTACAAGATATTATGTGAAATAATATCTTGTAATTAACAGAGCAATTAATCCTAAATTAAATAGGAAAATTGGGAGTTACCTTCTGAATAAGGATTTGATGAGGAGTGACGAGAGAGATTTGACTAAATATCATTTTGATCTCCTTTGACTCTTCCTTGATTGAGCCGTTATTGTCCGTTGCATGCACGTGGGAATCCCAGTGTGCCTCGATGGTAATTTTGTCATTTTCACCCAAAAGTCCACGTGTCTCCTCTATAGTTTTCTTGATTATTTTTGGCTCCACACTCATGTTCTTGCTTCATATGACACCTCGTGTGGGGTGCTTTTCGTTGGGATGCTTTGGGTCCTAGTTTTGTTTAATATTCTTGTTGAAGATGTGAACGTTTCCGTTAGACTTTAATAACATTTTACCCTTTGACTAAAAAAAAAAAAGGGTTGTGAAACGTTTTTTGTTTGTCTGCTAAACGTAAAACACTTAACTTGAGGTAAAAAAGGGTTTCCACAGACCCAATGTATCTATATATGAAATTCATAAGCTGACAAGTCACACAAAGCTAAGCAAACACAAACATTCTCGATTCAAAAATGGAGCAAAGCAAAGGCAGGAGAGTGATCCTCATCCCACTGCCGCTTCATGGCCACATCACTTCTATGCTAGAACTGGCCAACGTTCTACACTTCAGAGGCTTCTCCATAACCATTATTCACACCCGATTCAACTCCCTTAACCCTTCTACCCTAAACCCACACTTCACCTACCATTTAATCCCTATCGACTTATTCGAAACCGAGGCGACCACGATGGATCCCAAAGATTTTCTTCCTCTCTCAATGCTGAATATCGAGGCTTTTAGAGAATGCTTGGCCGGGTTGTTATCAGATGACTTAAGTTGGAAGACCCCGTTGCTTGCTTGATCTCAGACACTTTCCTTCCCTTCACTCGATCCATTGCGGAGAGCTTTAAGCTTCCGAGGATCCTGTTACATGTCTCGTGCGCCATTAATTTGGTTGTTTTGGCTGCGTTTCCGCTTCTCAAGGAAACGGGTTACCTCCCAATACAAGGTACATGAGATGTATACTTCTTTCTTTCTATGTTGGTTACAACAAAATAACTCAATACTGTTATCAGTGGCACAACATCAAGTTGCTAATTTTTTTTTTTTGGACACAGATAATGGTTTTACCCAAATAATTAAGTCAAATATTACAGAATGTCTTTTTACTCATCATTGTTACTGTTGACCCTAAAAACTACCAAGCCTACGTGGCGCGCAGGCCGAGTAACCAATAAGCTAACTACGTCATTCGGTTGAATACGGGGCATGCCAACTCGACGGCCGAGTTCGGCCGGTGAGTAAAATGTTGATGCAGCGTTATGTGCGCAGCTGACTTCTCGATCTTGCGACTGCGGCCGAGGAAGGAACACGCCTCGGCCTTTGGATTCTAGAGCCTGAAGACAAGGCTACTAATCTTACGAAGTTCACAAATAGTCGGCGCCGAATTCGGTCACAGTGATTATATTTGTGAAAGTATAACCACGCCGAATCGACACCAAAGTATAAGGACACAGGTACTCAAAACAGACGTATGTCTTGACGGTAAAAGTGGTTCGACCGTCGGAATGCCGAACTCTGAAGCTAACCTGTGAATATCCAATCATAAAACAACTTGACGTTCAACGTGCCGAGCCCAGTAACTCGTAACACCTTACTTCGTCGAGAAGGCTGGTGAGATGACCTCTATCGATAAGAACTCGAAAGCCCTTCTCGACCGATACTTGGATAGGTAACCAGTCGGCCTCGATGCAGTGCTGTCTATCCAAACTGAAGGTGCTCCGCGATCGGCTGGTTCTACGGCGATAGTGCTGTTTATCCAAACTGAAGATACCACCGGTTGCCTTCACAATGCTGTTTATCCAAACTGAAGATGTGTTGGTGAAAAAGACAATAAAATCTCAAGGTTGTTGAGAGGTTTCGCGTAGAGCGAGAGTTTGCGCAGGGCAGTTTGTGTGTTGAGTTCGGGAGTCCTTCCGCTTGCACAGCGTCTCTGTATTTATAGAGCATACTTACCTTAGCACGGCCTGACGATTACGTAGAGTTTCTTTGCAACTCAAACTAGTGAAGCTGATCCGTGCCATAGGCTAAGGCCTTTCCCCATATCCGAAACTTATCACGTCATCACAGGTTTATCTCCATGCAATCACCTCACCAATCAATTCCATCATGTATACTTCCCCTGACAAAGACCACATGCACGCATGATGACTCCTTCACCAACTCAAACTCTGAAAAGTAATTATAACTGACGAAATATAATCTCCAAATCCCAAGACAAAACCACATGCCGCAATTGCATCATCTCAGACCTAGACTCTCATGCAAATTGTTGTTTTGGTTAGATGGGAAAATAAAAAGAATATTCTTATCTTATTCTTATCTCTCCAACAACCGTCTAATCACACCCCTTCAATTATCTTCTAGAAAAATATGAAGTCCAACAGTTTAAAATTATACTCATTCAACGGTCTCGATTACTCAGGCCGATAATGTAAATTTGGGTCCAAACAGTTACATAGTATTACTAATTCACTGGTTATAAACATGAGTGAACTAATGATAATGTACAAATACTTGAACGACTTATATTTGGCTTTCTTTTATGTTGGCAATAATTAAATTCTCGACTAGAAGTAGTAGTGACAGAACTATCAACTATCAAAGTTAAAGACCTGCCAATGATGCCCGGTTGTGATCCTGAAAATTTTTATCAACTGGCCATCCAAGTGTCAAATGAACCAAAGTCTTCTCAAATTAATAGTGTTTTTATTTGAGTGCAAAATTAATAAAATTAATAATAATTATAGTATAAGTGTGAAAAAATGTGAAAAAAAAAATACGATTCACTCCCTGTTGACTTGACAGAAAACGAGGCCTCCATCAAGGATCCCACCCTTTGTCCGGGTTGTTATCCGACGACGTTAATTCGGAGGACCCCGTTGCATGCTTGATCTCGGATCCTCTCTTCGACTTCACTCGATCGGTTGCGAGAGCTTTAAGCTGCCGAGGATAATGTTAATGACCGGGGGTGCCGCTTCCTTCGTTGTTTATGCTGCACTTCTCAAGGAAAAGGGTTACCTACCAATATCAAGAACAATCTCAAGCCAACAAAACTCTATTATCAAATGTCTTATTTTATCCCATATTTGGCTTCCTATTTTGACAATAATTAGACTCTCGACTAGAAAACTTACAATTGGCCTTCTATTTTGACAATAATTAGATTTTCGACTAGAAGAGCCGGTAACTGAGCTTTCACCTATCAAAGTTAAAGACCTACCCACGATGCCCAGTTGCAACCCTGAGGATTTCTATCAACTGATAACCAACACGGCAAATGAATCCAAGGCTTCTTATGGACTCATATTCAATACTTTTGAAGATCTTGAAGGACATGAACTTGCCACAATTTGCCAAGAATATTACCCCAATATTCCAATTTTCCCAATAGGTCCATTTCACAAGTGTAGCCTTACAACCTCTTCTTCAAGTAGTTTATTAGGACAAGACCCAAGTTGCATTTCATGGCTAAACACTTGAGCGGCAAAATCTGTTGCTTATGTTAGCTTTGGGACCCTTGCCAAGATAGATCAAGCTCAATTTTTGGAGATTGCTTGGGGGTTTTGTGGGTGGTTTGACCCAAATTAGTTCAAGAGTCATATTGGCTTGAAGTGTTGCCCAACGGATTTCTAGAAGCGTTGAATGAGAGGGCCCATATCGTGAAATGGGCTCCACAAAAAGAAGTGTTGGCTCACCCAGCAGTTGGAGTCTTTTGGACTCACTGTGGTTGGAATTCTACATTGGAGAGCATTTCTGAAGGGGTCCCTATGATTTGTATGCCATGTTTCAGTGATCAAATGGTGGATGCAAGATATGTGAGTGATGTTTGGAAGGTAGGGCTGCAATTGGAGCACGGGATTGAGAGAGGTGAGGTTGAAAGAATAATTAGAAGACTAATGGTTGAGAAAGAAGGGGAAGAGTTCCAAGAGAGAGCCTTAAAGTTGAAGGAAAAGGTAAATCTTTGCCTTAAAGAAGGTGGCTCTTCGTACCAATCTTTGGATGGCTTGGTTAAACACATTTTATCGTTATAAATAGTTTGTTTTCATGCCTCTGCCCCCAGCAGCAGGCGGCATGGGCCCAACCAGGTCGATCGCCCATTGCATGAACGGCTAAGGACTTGTCTGTGGGTGTAACTCTCTGGCAGGCAGTGCCGGCACAGGCTTGTAACGTTGGCAGCGGTCGCACTTTTGCACTAACTCCCGAACATCTTGATGCATAGTAGGCCAGTAGTAGCCTGCGTTGAGAGCCTTTTGCGCTAGAGATCGTCCTCCAGAATGATTCCCACAAACGCCTTCATGGATTGAACTTAGAACCTTCAAATCATCGGGAGGTGCCAAACATCCGAGGTGTGGTCCGGTGTAGGATCTTCGAACTAAAATGCCCTTCCACATGTAGTAGCGCGCTGCTCTAGTTTGAAGTTTCCTAGACTCCAATCTTTCTGTGGGAAGTACGCCGTTGACCAAGTAATCTATAATAGAACTTTGCCAATTTGGAGTTACACTAACCTGCGTCACTTCGGCTACTGGCTCTGACTCTATGCTTGGCTTATCTAGGTATTCCACCAGAATTGAACGCTTGAGCTAGGTGATCGAGGGCAGAGCCTAGGCCGGCTAGCGCATCTGCATGGGCATTTTCTGTCCGTGGAACTTGAGTGAGCGTGTAAGTCTGAAATGCCTCAAGCTGCTTGCGTACCTTCTCTAGATATTGCGCCATCCTTGGATGTTTTGCCGTGTATTCCCCCGTGGTTTGGCTAGTAATCAGCTAAGAATCAGAATAAATCGCAAACTTCTTCAGTGCTAAGTCTTTCGCCATTCAGAGGCCTGCCAGTAAGGCCTCGTACTCTACTTCATTGTTGGATGCCTTGAAGCCTAAAGTGATCGCCTGCTCGAGCAGCGAGCCATCCGGGGTGATGAAAACCACGCCTGCTCCCGAACCTTTATGATTGGATACGCCGTCGACATGCAGATGCCAAATGTCGCCATTGAGGGAAGCGGGCGAAGCTAAGGTCTCAGCTGCTTTTAGGACATTGCTAGGCTCCTCTACTGCATTGCTTAGGCAGGGCACAAATTCTGCTATAAAATCTGCCAAAGCTTGGGCCTTTATCGCCGTACGAGGTCGGAAGACTAAACCATATTGGCCTAGTTCAAGCGCCCACTTCATCACTCGTTGAGAAGCATCCGGACCATGCAAGATGGATCGTAGAGGATATTGAGTCATGACGATGACTGTATGAGCTTGAAAGTATGGTCTAAGTTTCCGAGCTGCCACAACTAGAGCCAAAATTAAATTTTCGATCTTCGGATATCTTGTTTTCGCATCGAGGAGAGCTTTAGAAGTGTAGAATACCAGTAGTTGGGCCCCCAACTCTTCTCGTATGAGGGCGGAGCTCACCGCTACTTTGGAGACTACCAAGTAGATGTATAAATCCTCTGCAGCTTCCGGCTTAGCTAGTAATGGAGGCGATGTGAGATACCTCTTCAGGTCTTGGAAGGCTTTTTCGCATTCTTCATCCCACTTATCACGTTGCGCACTCTTGATGGCTTTGAAGAAAGGCTTGCATCTATCAGTAGTCCGCGAGAGGAAACGGTTGAGGGCGGCTGCTCGTCCAGTCAAGCTTTGGATCTCTTTCAAGGTTGTGGGAGACTTCATTTCTAGAATTGCTCGGATCTGCTTGGGATGCGCCTCAATCCCTCGTTGGGTGACTAAGTACCCCAGGAATCGGCCTGAAGATACTCCAAATGTGCATTTGGTAGGGTTGAGCTTCATCTTGTACTTTCTGAGGATGTCGAATGTCTCCGCCAAATTGTGAATGTGGTCTGACTGCTGCTTGCCTTTCACCATGATGTCATCGACATAGACTTCCATGGTGACCCCAATTTGCTTCTTGAACATCATATTCACTAACCTTTGGTAGGTTGCTCATGCGTTCTTGATGCCGAAAGGCATGACTTTGTAGCAGTATGTACCTCGTTCGATCACAAACGCGGTTTTCTCCTTATCGGGCTCGTACATGGCTATTTGGTTGTAGCCAGAGTATGCGTCCAAGAAATTGAGCAGCTGGTTTCCAGAAGTTGAATCTACCAAAAGATCGATTCGGGGGACCGGATAAGGATCCTTCGGGCATGCTTTGTTGAGGTCGGTGTAATCTACACAAACCCTCTATTTGCCTTTCTCTTTCTTCATAACTAGCACAACGTTGGCGAGCCATGCAGAGTGTGCTACTTCTTCTATGAATCTGGCCTCCAACAGCTTGTCTATTTCGGCTTCGATGATCGCTACTCGCTCGGGTGCAAAATGCCTCCTCTTCTGGATTACTGGTTTAGCAGCGGGGTCAACATGTAACTTGTGGCAAGCCGTTTTCGGGTCTATGTCGGGCATGTCGGATGGTGACCATGCAAAGATGTCTTGGTTCTTCCTAAGGAAGGTAGTGAGTTCTTCCTTCTCGGCTGGGCATAAGCGAGAGCCAATTCTAGCTGTCTTTTCTGGTTGCTGCGGATCGAGAATGATTTCTTTAGCGTCTTCTTCGGGTTTCCAGCCTATCTCGTCTGCTTGAGCGCCATCTTCTCGATCCTCTTGCTGTAATTGCTATTTGGCAGCTCCGTCATCTTTTTGGATTTCAGTGACCTCCACGGGAGTAAAGGTCTTCTTCCTTGATTCTTTCAACATTTGCACGGTGCATCGTCAGGATGCGGCCTGGTCGGACTTAATCTCTCCAATTCCTCCTCCCAGGACGCGGAAGCGGATTTTTTGGTACTTGACTAAAGTAACGGCATCTAGCTGGATCAACCAAGGCCACCCAAGGATCCCTTTGTAAGGAGATGGGTCGCTTACGATCGTGAACGTTTGCTTCGAGACTACTGGCGATGTCTTCACGTCAAGTGTGATTTGGCCGATCGTAGTTGAAGTGTGTCCATTGGATCCAGTGAGTACCTCTGCTCGACGTATTATTGTGCTTTCCAAACCCATTTTCTGGATGACTGAGAGTTGAAGCAGATTGATTGCACTTCCGTTGTCAACCATCATTCGGTCGATTATGGCATGGGCTATCTAGACAGATATCACTAGCTCGTCGTCATGTGGTAAATTGACGCCTTCTGCATCTTGCTCAGTGAAGCCGATAATGGGCCCCGGTAGTGTGTCGGCCGCCTGGACTTGTGAGATCAATAGGGCCTGCTGGATCTTCCTCTTCTTAGAGTTGCTAGTGGCCCCTAAGTGCTCGGATTCTGCAAAGATACCATTAATCCGAATTGTCTTGGTTGGTGGCTCCTCTTCCTCCTCAGCATTCCTTCTTGGCTGCACTGCTGGTTTGTCCAAATATTTGTCGACTTTGCCTTCCTTCACGAGCTTTTCCAGATAATTCTTCCAAGTGTAGCAGCTTTCAGTGGTGTGACCTGGTCCTCGGTGGAGTGCACAATATTTGGTGTGGTCCAACTTGGAAGTATCTCCTTTTGATTGCTTTGGTAGCGTGAACCACAGCTCATTTTTCACGTCACGGAGAATTTGATGGATCAGAATTGAAAACTTCGAGTAATTCCTGGTCGTGGAGCCTTCTTTGGTCATGGGTCTGTCCCTCCGCTTGGCCTCCTGTCTGCTCTTGCTGGGCCGTTTTCCATCTTCCTTTCTTTGAGCCACCACAAATTCTTTTTGAGGCTGCTCGGGCGCCTTTTCTGCTCGCCGAGCCTCGTCCCAAAGTCCATGCTTCTCTGCTAGGGCGAAGGAATCTGTTAGGGTCAAGTCTTCTTTCATGATCATCTCTTCAAATAGAGGGTGATCTGCAGGGAGGCCCTTTTGAAAGGCTGCACTAGCTATTGAGTCGTCGCATCCAACGATCTTCGCCTTCTATGCTTTAAACCTCTTTACGTAATCGCGGAGCGACTCCTTCGAGTTTTTCTTCACGTTGAACAAATGATCGGATTTTTTCTTGATCGAGCGGTAAGATGAGTATTCTTTGGTGAAAACCAAGGAAAGATCATCAAAATTCTAGATAGACCGTGATGGCAAGGTGTGGAACCAATCTTGCGCTTCGCCTTGCAAAGTGGTGGCGAATATTTTGCACATAAGAGCGTCATTATTCCGGTAGAGGACCATCGCACTTCGGTAATGCTTCAAGTGTCTCTCTGGATCTCCATCTCCTTTGAATGATGTAAAGTGCGGCATGCTAAACTTACGCGGAGGTTCCGTCTGCTCGATCTCATCCGTGAAGGGTGATCGGCTTATGTTGGTCATTTCCCGCCGTAATGTTTCATCGACCACGTTGTCACGTCGGAACTCCCGCAACCGTTCATTGAAAAACTTTTCCACCTCTTCTCGGATTTGTCTTTGTCGGGGTAGCGGAGCCCTCGGCTGCCCTAAGTCTTGGCCTACCGGCCTAGGCTGCTCCTCCGGACGCTCCACTTGTCGTTGCCGCGGCTGCCTAGTTGGCGAATGATCTCTTCGTGGGCTGCCTGTTGAACTTGAAGCGGATCAAGTGGCTGCTTCCCTTCGTGCGTCACGTGGCATCCTCCGAAGTGACATGGAAGATGCCCCTTGAGGGCCTAAGCGCGAATGAATGCTTTGCCTGGAAAGCTGCTCATGTGGTTCTTCAAAGTGTGGCCCCAACCTTGATTGTATGCTCGCTCGTGGGCCTAACCGAGAGTGCACGCTCCTCATCGCGCTAAGACGGGAGTCCACGCTATCTCGGGGGCCCAGTCGAGATTGCACACCGCCCGACTGCTCAGTCTGATTGATTGGCTGCTTGCCAGGACGTTGCCGGAAAGGCTCCTCGTCTACCCTTGTCCTACTTCGGGACACCTCATCTAGGGCACGTTGGATCTCGGTGCGTTGCAGAAGTTGATTCACCAAGGTTGTTTGTTGTGCTAGGGCGCTCGTCAACTTCATGACTTGTCGAGACAAGTGTTGTTCGCCACTCAAATTGGATGAACTAGGAAAGAATACTCCTCCCTGAGCAATGGATGGATGGTTGATTCCGGGCATGAGATTCGAGTTGGTCAATGTCAAATCTGTGAAGAAAGGCTGTGAGATCGCTCATGGCTCAACTGTTGGTCTAAATAGTTGAAATGGTCTCGAGCCGACTTGGGCTGCTTGGGAAACGACTGGGGCAGGCCGGGCTGCGGGGGCAGGCCGGGTTGCAGGGGCAGGCCAGGCTGCAGGGGCAGGCCGGGCTACAGGAGCAGGCTTGGCTGCAGGAGCAGGCTGCTCAGTACGAGATGCACGCGAGTGCGAGGCTTGGGTCGTGGCTTTGGAGGCATGGACTTTGGGTGGTACGGCTTGGGCTTGCCTCGGCAGCACGACTTGGGCCGTAGTAGCAGTACCATGGACCTCGCCGCTGGTGGTCACCGCGGTGGTTCCCATGGTGGAGCCTCGTGGTAGTGGTGCCATCTCCCCTAGAACCACATTCAATCTCGTAGATCGTCGCGGTCCCATGTCTTGAATGTTTGAATTGTCACTCGTGGAATTTTCTAGATTTCTAACCATTATGTATTTTTCTTTTTCCTTTTTTCTTATACGTTTTATCAAAGAACTTTTTATAAGTAAAAAATTCTAATAATACAAACGTACGAAAAATACAAACGGACTAGAAATTGGAGAAAAAACCTTTTGTGCGCGAGAGTCCTTTTCGAGCGTAGATTTCTTCTCTCAATGAGAGCACCAATTTGTGGATGCAAATTTTCTCCTCCTCGGTCTTGGACGATTTTGCACCTACAAAACAACTTGCACCTTAGGTTAAGGCCAAAAACCTCGCGTGCCCGCGATGAATGGGGGGGGCTTTGGCCGAAGAACCTCTGATGCCAAAGTTAGAATTTTTAGAGAGAAATAGTGTTTAGAGTATTTTTGCAAGAGGAGTGGAATTGGCTTTTTGGTGAGAATGGGAATATATTTATAGGGATAGGAGGTGGCCGGCCTAGCTAGGGTTTTTGTGTTTAATTTAGGTTTAATTAGCCCATTTATTGGCTAATTAAACCAAAAGGGAATGTTTTTTGTATTTATGAAAAGGTTTATAATGAATAATTGAATAATTGGCTTAAAAAGGGGAAGAAAGGGGTAAGGAAATATGGGAAAAAATAGGGAAGTGGCCGGCCCCTTTTTGGAGAAAAGGGACCGGCCATTAGGGTAGTTTTTAGGCTTTATGGCTAATTTAATTGACAAATTAATGAGTAATAATCCCATTAATTTGTCAATTATCTCAATTTATGTGGGATAATTGGTAGGTTATGAAATAACTACCTAAAATGTGGATGGATGAAATAATTCAGAATTGTTTACCTTTTATGGGCACCTTTGACTTGACCGAAGATAATTACTCGCTGCTCGCGCGTAGGAATCCTGATGCACCTCAAGGGCATTTTTGTCTTCTTAATCCGAAAATCCACGTGTCGCCTTGTGATTATTTTTGGCTCCACAATGTTATCATTCTTTAGGATTTTAAAGCAGTTTGATAGATTGTAATACTTATATAGAGAGATCAAGTAACCTAAGTTTGATACATATAACACTACTACTACATTATTGTAAATTCAATATATTAGCATCACACTCATGAGTGTAATATATTGAACTCATGAGTTCAATATATTGATATCGCACTCAAATTTTCCGACTTATTGTACGAGTGTGATTCCTATATGAGTTCAGTATATTAGTATCACACTCACTTTTTTCGACTTAGTGTGGAAGGCCTTAGGGCTGGTTTGGCATTGTTGTGCTTTGAAAAAAAAAAACTGTTTCTGCTGTGCTGTGAGAATAAGCTCATTTTTGCTGCTTCACGTTTTCAGATTTTTCACCCAAAACTGTGAAAATAAGCTGTTTTTAAGTGTTTACCAAACACCTTTTTGAGCTCAATTTTTGTTTATACCCACTTTTTATAAAATCACCTCAGTACCAAATCAGTACTTAGTGCAAGTGTAAATTGTTCTAAATGTTGAATGTTTAAACTTGGGACCCAATAAAATAAGAGTAATGCTACATTTACTACTTTTTTTCATACCACATTTGTATCACATCCCTAATAGAAATAAGACTCACTAATATAAATGGTTTCCACCACTATTAGGTCTACCAGAATGGTTTAGGTGACTGTGATACCTTAAGTAAGAATCAGGCATCGTGAGTTTAATTCCTATTACACCATTGCCACAGTGGTGTGAATTTGATACGAAAGGGTTTTATACCTTAAAGGTGGGACCCATCATTTTTTTTCTCTATTTTGTGACTAAATACCTATTTGCTCTGTCTTGTTATTTATTGTGTAGGTATCATATTCATGAGTTTAATATATTTAACTCAAAAAATAAGAATAACTCTCATAACACTCAGTTTTCTGGTCAATTGTGGAAGGCATTAGCAGGATTATCAAATATGATATAAAATATGATAAGAATAATATTTTTGATAAAATAATGTATGTCTATCATTTTTAAATCAATAAACTGGCATATGTAAATCCATGAAATATAGCCGTACGTATTATTAGATAAACGAGACAACAAAACCTAAATTGCACTCCTTGTTATAAAGTCACAAACTTGTGAAACGTGTCCTTCATTGCTTTTCTTGCTATAGTGAAACATGACCCGAAGAAAAAGACAATTTCCACTGACCCAATAATTCTCTCTTCATATATGAAATTCACAAGCTAAGTAAACACAAACATTCTCGATTCAGAAATGGAGCAAAGCAAAGGCAGGAGAGTGATCCTCTTCCCACAGCCGTTTCAAGGCCACATAAATCCTATGCTAGAACTGGCCAACGTTCTACACTCCAAAGGCTTCTCCATAACCATTATTCACACACGCTTCAACTCCCCCAATCCTTCTACCCTAAACCCACACTTCACCTACCATTCAATCCCTGTCGACTTCTCCGAAACCGAGGCGACCACGAAGGATCTCAAAGGGTTTTATTCTCTTCTTGATGCTAAATGTGTCGAGCCTTTCAGAGAATACCTGGCCGGGTTGTTATCGAATGACGTTAAGTTGGAGGACGATGTTGCTTGCTTGATCTCGGACACTCTCTTTCACTTCACTCGATCCATTGCGGAGAGCTTTAAGCTTCCGAGGATCGTGTTAGATGTCGGGTGCGCCACTAAATTGGTTGTTTCTGCTGCGCTTCCGCTTCTCAAGGAAAAGGGTTACCTCCCAATACAAGGTAATCAAATCTGTGCTTCTTTCTTTCTATGTTGGTTACAAGAAAATAGCTCAATACAGATATCAGTGGCACATAATAAGGTTGCTAATAGTTTTAGGCATTGATATCTGTTCCTACTGATTGTTTGACACAGATAGTGCTTTTACCGGAATACTAAGCCAATAAAGCCTAATATTACAAAATGTTTTTTTACTCACCATTGTTACGTAGTGTTACTAATTCACTGATTATAAAAATGAGTGAACCGATGATAATGTGCAAATACTTGAACAACTTATATTTGGCTTTCTATTGTTTTGACAATGATTAGATTCTCGACTAGAAGAGCTAGTAACAGAACTATCACCTATCAAAGTTAAAGACCTGCCAATGGTGCCCGATTGTGATCCTGAGAATTTTTATGAACTGGCCATCCAAGTGTCAAATGAACCAAAGTCTTCTTATGGACTCATCTTAAATACATTTGAAGATCTTGAAGGACATGCTCTTGCCACAATCCGCCAAGAACTCCTGCCCAATGTTCCCATTTTCCCAATAGGTCCATTTCACAAGCGTTGCCGTACAATATCCTCTTCAAGTGGTTTATTGGCAGAAGATCCGAGTTGCATTTCATGGCTGAACACTCAAGCGCCAAGATCTGTTGTTTTTGTTAGTTTTGGAAGCCTTGCACAGATAGAGGAAGCTCAATTTTTGGAGATAGCTTGGGGGCTGGCCAACAGCAATCAACCCTTTCTGTGGGTGGTTCGACCCAGATTGGTTAATGGGTTTGACTGGCTCGAAGCGTTGCCTAACAAGTTTTTAGAAGAATTGAATGAGAGGGCTTACATTGTGAAATGGGCTCCACAGAAAGAAGTGCTAGCCCACCCGGCAGTCGGAGCCTTTTGGACTCACAATGGTTGGAATTCTACATTGGAAAGCATTTGTGAGGGAGTCCCTATGATTTGCACGCCATGTTTTGCTGACCAAATGGTGAATGCAAGAAATGTGAGTGATGTTTGGAAGATAGGGCTGGAGTTGGAGCATGTGATTGAGAGAGGTGAGGTTGAAAGAACAATTAGAAGACTAATGGTTGAGAAAGAAGGGGAGGAGATCAAGGAGAGAGCCTTGAAGTTGATGGAAAAGGCAAATCATTGCCTCAAAGAAGGTGGCTCTTCGAATCAATCTTTGGATGGCTTGGTTAAGCACATTTTATCGTTATAAATCGTTTGTTTAAAAAACTCAGTATTAGTTATATAATAAAATAAAAAATAAAAGTGTGGGGGTTGCATTCTGTGTATACATAAATAGAGGCTTTTAGCAATGTATTAATAGCGCGTTTACTAATCCGTAATCAAATTGAGAGAAATTGAATTGAGGAGGAATTGGATTGAGGAGGAATTGAAATGAGGTGGAATCAGAATCAAATTCCTGTTGAAGTTGTTTACTAAAACTGTCCAGAATCAGAATACAATTCCATAAAGCTGTTTACTAATTCAGCAGAATTGGAATATAAGCCAGTATGATTACTAAAATGTCCTTGTCTCAAATAAAACATTATATATATATTTTTTAATAAAATTTGATATAGTATATAATAGTAAGAAAAAATTAAATTGCTTTTTTTTTATTTCATAGACATACTAAAATGATTTTGTTTATTTTTTTTATAAATTTAAGTATTGACCTTAATATCTAAATTTTCTCGCTCAAGTTGTAGTTTTTTCTCTTCGGCATATGTATGGAGTTGTGCATAATGTGAATGAGCATAGAATTATGCTTAAAGAGCTAGAAGGACATGGAAAGAAATTGTTAGGAGCATTTTCAGTCTTAACTCTTCAAGGAAAAGAAAAATAAGTCTAGGGTTAAAAGGATAATCTTGGAAATAATGAAAGTAAGTGAGGGCATAAAGGAAAAAAAATTATCATTATGATTGCCCAAGGAACCCGGAATCCAAATACCTTGTATATGTTGGGAATCCAAATCCTCCAATTTCATGAATTGGATTCCCTTTTCTGTGTGGGCCCCATGCACTTTTGATTCCTCCCAATTTTAGTAAACGCATGTATAATCCGTAATCGGAATCGGATTCCTTATTCTAATTCCGATTACGGGTTAGTAAACGTGCTATAACTACATTTTTAAAGAGTTTTAATAAAAAGAGTCATATATTAAAATCTCAATAAAAACACTCTTTGTTGGTCACTTTAATGTCATTCCAAATTTCAGTTTTGTTTGCATTATAACGTTGGTTTTATACTACACAGTCAAATATTGTTGAGTTCAAATCTTCTATACCCAAAATTTTATGTGGCTTGCCACTTAATACTATTGTATGATGGTATTCCTCTTCACTTGTAAGTGAGAGGACCTTAGGTACGATTCTCGTCAAATGTGAATTTGAACCACATTATTGTTAGTCCATTGTAAGACATAGCCTACTTCTCCACCCCTTTAGTGTAGATAATATCATTTGTTGAAAAAGATATCCTATGTGGCTTCTCTGTGCCCTATCTACTTGAGTGACACGTGTCATTTTGGCTTAATTTGTCCTCATTTTTTTTTTTATTGAGAAGATAAATTGAAGAGTTAACACTTTTAAGTGGGACTTAAATGAATAGTCAGTTGTCAACAAATGATATAGGTTACAGAAATGAGTTTTGCGCCATCAGATTTAAACTCAATATTGTTAGCCAATCGATAATTTGCAACCATGTCCTAATATCAGTTTTCCTTCTATAAACAAAAATATCCTAACGTTCGGGGTAATAATGTTTTGCTACCCGGCTCACAAAGCTTTGTTGTTGCTTAATTACAATCCATTTTACCATTTGATCTACATAAGAAAGCCAACAAAACAAAACTAATGGTTTTAATAACATGGGAGAAAGTTGTCTTGAAGCCTCCTATGGACATCAATCAATCTACATAACAACCAAAAAATTGGGGTTTCTTCGTCGCAATGAATGCATCCAATCAACATATTTACATAATAGTCATCATACTTACGTTGTCTACTTTAATTGATCTAGAATACTGGCATATTATTCCTTTGGATGCTCCTACTTGCTATCAAACGCTTTTCCCATAGGTTTACCCCAAACTCCCCAGGATATTTTTTGATTCCTTGTCCAAGAGGTAAACTGCAAAAGGTTTTCAAGTGTTCCAATGCAAAGACCCATTTTGGCAGTAAATAAAAAGAAATTCTTAACCATAACTTTGTAATAGAGTTTTCCTATAACCACCATAAATAGATGAAGTGTGTCTTAATCTTTTAGGGGAACGTCCTGGTAAATATCACTGTTCTAAAAATTCTCGCCTAGCGCAGCCTAGGCGCTAGACGGCTGGCCACCGTTTTCGATTAATGCCTAGGCGTTTGAAAATTAAGAAATGGCGCCTAGACCTGCTAAGTGCTCGCCTAGACCGCCTAGGCACCCGACTAATCCGTCCAAACCCGCCTAGGTTGCGACTCACTTAGACAGAAAATACATAACTTTATTTTGCATTTTATTTTTTTCAATAAATTGTAAGAGACTTGTTGAATACTTAAATGAATACACATTATATGCTTGTTTCTCATGTTTTCATTATGTTCCAATACTTCATAATATATATGTCATTCTATTTTGTAGTTTATGATGAAATTATATATATTTTAAGTATAAACTAATACTTATTTACACGAAATATAATGGATCTCTGCCTAGTCCGCCTAAACCCTGCCTAGCCCCCTAGACGCTAGGTCCCAGTCCATCGCATAACTAGTGTCTTGCTTCTTTTAAAACCTTGGTAACTATAGACTATAATATTCCTTGTATATTCTTTGTAAGCAAGAAGCAACTTGAAAAAAGAAGTAACGACAAAAGGAGCCGGTGGTGGACACGTGGGGTTTAGGAAAATATCAACTTCAACAGAGCCAACAATTACGATAAGATTCCAGGGTTGCATCATGGGTGAGCAAATTTTACATATAATATATTTTCATAAAGAGATTTTTTAATATGGCTGAAACACGAATGATATATTATATGTTATTATATAAGTAAGAGATTTTTTTTTTTTTTTCATTTGTCCCCTTACTTGTATAATATAGATAACTACCTATATTCCAAGCACACCTCAGCTGCCTCATAAATCAGCATTCACAGTAAGTTCACAAGTCACAAGCTAAGGCCATCTCAAACCAACCTGGTCAAAGGGCTATAGGGCCAAAAATAGCTCGAAATGACAGAAAAGCCGTCTCCAACTGAAAGCTAGGCCAAATGGCTCGTGGGCCCCACTGGGCCAAAAATTGGAAAACAGGTCAACCGACTGGTCCAAATAAGCCAGCCATCAAACCCCGGGCCGGCCCAAAATTCAAAAGCAACAGCTATCTGGCGTCAGCATGACGCCAGCTAGCAATGACTAGCTAACGTCATGCTGATGCTAGGTTACTGTTGCATTTGAATTTTTTTTTTTAAGACAATTTTTTTTCCTATAAATACCTAAGTCATTCCTACACAATTTCTCACATAATTTTCACCATTCCATACTATCTTACCTCATTTTATTTCAATTCTTCACATTCTTTTCTCTTACCTCTTCCAATAATCTTTTCTTCAATTTTTTCAATAATTTTCAAATAGCCACATATGCAATGAAAGGTAGGGCTTGGACTCGAAAAGAAGATGAAGCTCTTTGCAGGGCTTATAGATGGGTCTCGGAAGATAGTGTGAAGGGAAGTTCTCAAACAAGTGAAGGTGTTTGGACTCGTACGTCCAAACAGTACTATGAGTTCTACGAAGACACCACTCCACCTGAATTCCCGAAACCACGAGAGTTGTTCTTCAAGATGGAAAAAACATCTTCATCCAAGTTTGAATAAATGGCATCAAGCAGTGTTAAAGGCCAAAAGCAGACATGAAAGTGAAGGCAATTACTACGACGAAGTAAGTGTTTTCACAAGTTATTTTAAATATTTAATTATATTACATTTAATTTCATAAATTAATTTCCTTTAATTTTTGTAATTATATTTTATAGGTACGCCAAGCGGAGGAATTGTATATGGGGGATAACTCGAAACCCTTTAGTCATCACGGTTCTTGGAAAATTTGTAAATGGTGGGTGTTATTTGAAGATCCACCTCAAGAAAGATTTGGTCCTACGCCGGTGTTCGGAAATGTTTCCTCAAATGCAATTGGGGATGAACATGGATCTCCTACCATTCAAGAAACATTGGTAGAAAATCCGTCTTCGGGTGAAGCTTCCATACCTAGGGCTACGGGACGAAATAAGGCCCAAAAATTGAAGGAAAAGGGCAAGGCAAAGGATGATTACGCCTTTCAACAGGAAATGACATCCTCATTGCGATTAATGACGAAGTAAAATGTCTTTGCCGTAGAAGAAAGGAACCGTAGGCACGAAGAACAGGCAAAACAAATACAAGAAGAGATGGATGATAGGAACATGCAAAGGAACAATTCGAATTACACTCCAATGAGTAAGGAATATTTTGATAGGAAAAAGAGGGAAATTATGACCCGACAGGAGTTGTTTACATCCGACTATACTCCTACAATGGCTGATAAAGATGATGATTATAGTCTTTAAATTGAAGTTGTTGTAATCTTTAATATTTAAGTTGTTGTAGTCTTTAAATTTAAGTTGTAATTTTTAAAATGAAGTAGTTGAATCTTTAAATTGAAGTTGTTGTAGTTTTAATGTGTCCGAAAACCTTATTTTAATAAGGTAGTTTAATTTAAGTAACCATATTAATTCAATTAAAATAATAAATCATGTTTGGCCTATGGCCCTTTGACCCCCTCGATTGGAGATGGTTTTTTGTCGCAAGGCTATGTTGGCCTATGGCCCTTTGGTCCCCTTGGTAGGAGATAGTATGAACTATGGTCTGACACTGTTCATTAAAATATAATTTCTTGGAGGGCTATAGGGCTAAAGGGAGCCTTCTGGCCCTCCTTCGGTTAGAGATGTCCTAAGCAAACGTAAACGTTGTCGATTGGAAAATGGAGCAAAGCAAAGGCAGGAGGGTGGTCCTCTTCCCACTGCACTTCCAAGGGCACATAAACCCTATATTGGAACTGGCCAACATTTCGCATTCCAACTGCCCTTGTATGACGCCGTAGGTTCAAACTCTGTCTGTGACTAATCTAACAAAATCTATTGTTTGACCAAAAAAAAAAAAAAAAAAACCTTCTCCATAGCCATCATCTACACCAACTTCAACTCCCTCAATCCTTCAACCCTAAACCCGACACTTCACCTACTATTCAATCCCTGCTGACTTGAGAGAAACCGAGGCCTCTATGAAGGATCTCAGCCTTTTTCTTTCTATTCTAAATGCTAAATGTGTCGAGGCCTTTTAGAGAATGCTTGGCCGGGTTATTATCTGATGGCATTAGTTCGCAGGACACCATTGCATGCTTGATCTCCGACCTTCTCTTCGACTTTATTCGATCTGTTGAGGGGAGCTTTAAGCCGCTGAGGATCATGTTAAGGACCCGCGCGGTGCCGCTTCCTTTGCGGTTTATGCTACATTTCCACTTCTCAAGGAAAATGGTTACCCACCAATACCAGGTACAATCTCAAACCAACAAAATCATAATATCAAATGTCTTTTTAATCTCATATGTAGCTTTCTATTTTGACAATAATTAGATTCTCAACTAGAAGAGCTAATGAAGGAGTTTTCACCTATCAAATTAAAGACCTACCCATGATGCCCAAATGCGACCCTGAGGATTTCTATCAACTGATAACCAACATGGCAAATGAATCCAAGGCTTCTTATGGACTCATTTTCAAAACTTATGAAGATCTTGAATGGCGTGAAAACTTGCCAATTCGCCAAGAATATTACCACAATATTCTAATTTTCCAATTGGTCAATTTCACAAGTGGGGCCCAACAACCTCTTCTTCTTCAAATAGTTTATTAGCACAAGACCAAAGTTGCATTTCATGGCTAAACACTCAAACGCCAAAATATGTTACTTATGTTAGCTTTGGGAGCAATGCCAAGATAGATCAAGCTCACTTTTTGGAGATTCCTTGGGGCTTGGCCAACAATGGCCAACCTTTTTTGTGGGTCGCTCGCCAGATTAGTTCAAGAGGCAGAAGTGTTGCCTAATGGATTTCTAGAAGCGTTGAATGAGAGGGACCATGTCTTAAATGGGTTCCACAAAAAGAAGTGTTAGCCCACCAAGCAGTTGGAGTTTTTTGGACTCATTGAGGTTGAAATTCTACATTAGAGAGCATTTGGTGAAGGGTCCCTATGATTTGTACGCCATTTTTCAGTGATCAAATGGTGGATACAATATTTATAAGTAATGTTTGGAAGGTAGGGCTATTGGAGCATGGGATTGAGAGAGGCGAGGTTGAAAGAACAATTAGAAGACTGATGGTTGAGAAAGAAGGGGATGAGATCAAAGAGAGAGCCTTAAAGTTGATGGAACAGGCAAATCTTTGCCTCAAAGAAGGTGGCTCTTCGTCCAATCTTTGAATGGCTATGTTAATCATATTTTATCATTATAAATTGTTTTTGAAACTAAAATCCAGTTGTTTTTTAAACTCTTTTCATGTATCATGTATTATATCATGAATTATCATGATGCTTATGTGTCGTCGTGTTTTAAAATAAATATGGTCCATTATCTTTATCATATATCCTTCAGAATTTTTCTGTTTTTTCCCTTGCTCCTTCACAATTATCCAATTATCTTTTTCTTTATGTAAAGCACTATTAAAGAAATAAGATTTGAATACAGAACTTCGAGTGCAAGGGTATGTACGTCAACAGTAAACCATTGGGTTAGTCAACACTTTCAATTAAGTAATGAATCCTTTTATCTGTGGATTATCAGCATGATTTATCGTGTGTAAACACTTCGTCACTTCCCCTCCAATAGAAAATATAGTTGTTGGATTGCCCCACCCTGCAATGGTCGGTTATGCAAACTAAGAAGGCTCCAAACTACGACTAATAGAGTTAACGAAAGAAAGATGTCTCATTGAATAACATTTAGAAGAAATAAAATTACCAAGTGGATAACGAGTACCTCTGAAAGGATTGGTTGCGGAAGACATATTGGTGTGGTGGTAGAATCACGAGAGCAAATTTAGTCCTTCAAGTAAGAGTGTGCCACTTTGGTACGGGTAGAAAAACGTGTAGGTTGGAGCTGTGGGGTTGGTGGTGGTGGTGAAGTAGATGAAGTTGGGGTTGAACAAGTAGAGGATGTGGGACTTTCTGGTAAAAGATCACTTGTAAGTGACCACAAAAAGAAGTAATGACAAAAGGAGCTCGTGGTGGACATGTGAGATATAGGAAATAAAGTCATCAACTTCAACAGAGCCATCAAATAATAAAAGAAAAACTAATGAAAATGGCTTGAAAACTTTCAGTTTTAACGATAAGGACAAAATAAAGGGTAAAGTGAATAGTACCAGGTTTGACTTTTTAGTGTAAAAATGCGGTTTTTCGTTAAAGTGAACAGTACCGTGGGTTTTTCGTTAAAACTCCCTTCTTAATAAAATGCTTAAAAAAAATAAGCCATATAATATTTTCCAAGCACAGCATTCAGCAATAATTTAAGCTCACCAGTCACGACTCACAAGCTAAAACAAACATAAACATTGTCGATTCAAAAATGGAGCAAAGCAAAGGCAGGAAACCGATACTCTTCCCACTGCCCTTCCAAGGGCACATAAACCCTATGCTGGAACTGGCCAACATTCTGCATTCCAAAGGCTTCTCCCTAGCAATCATCCACACCAACTTCAACTCCCTCAATCCTTCAACCCGAAACCCATACCTCACCTACCATTCAATCCCTGTTGACTTGACAGAAACCGAGGTCTCCCTCAAGGATTTCACCGTTCTTCTTTCTATTCTAAATGCTAAATGTGTTGAGCCTTTCAGAGAATGCTTGGCCGGATTGTTATCCGATAAGGACCCCATTTCATGCTTGATCTCCGACCCTCTCTTTGACTTCACTGGATCGGTTGCGGAGAGCTTTAAGCTGCCGAGGATCATGTTAAGTACCGAGGGTGGCGCTTCCTTCACCGTTTATGCTGCATTTCCACTTCTCAAAGAAAAGGGTTACCTACCAATACAAGGTACAATCTCAAGCCAATAAAACCCTATTATCAAATATATTTTTGTCTCATCATTGTTACTAATTAATCCACGCAATATGAATAGACTGATAACACCATACCAAGACTAATAACTCGTTTCGGATTCTTTTTGTAAGTAGCATTTTGTTTTTACTCCTAAGAGATTATGCAATATGTGCTTGTATTATAAACCTGTCAAAAAATTTATTAAAAACTCAAGTGCTTCTTGGAAAAAAACTTCAAAGTGATTACTCTTCTTCTTATTCAGAAATCACTCTATAGATCTGTTGACCCTAAAAACTACCAAGCCTACGTGGCGTGCAGGCCGAGTAACTAATAAGCTAACTACGTCCTTCAGTTGAATGCGGGGCGTGCCAACTCGACGGCTGAGCTCGGCCGGTGAGTAAAATGTTGATGTTGCGTTGTGTGCGCGGCTGACTTCTCGATCTTGCGACTGCGGCCGTCGGAATGCCGAACTCTGAAGCTAACCTGTGAGTATCCAATCATAAAACAACTCGGCGTTCAATGTGCCGAGCTTAGTAGTTCGTAACACATTACTTCGCCGAAAAGGCTAATGAGATGACCTCTGTCGATAAGAACTTGAAAGCCCTTCTCGACCGAGACTTGGATAGGTAACCAATCGGCCTCGACGCAGTGCTGTCTATCCAAACTGAAGGTGTTCCGCGATCAGCTGGTTCTACAGCGATAGTGCTGTTTATCCAAACAGAAGGTATCACCGGTTGCCTTCACAATGCTGTTTATCCAAACTGAAGATGTGTTGGCGAAAAGGAAAATAAAATCTCAAGGTTGTTGAGAGGTTTCGCGTAGAGCGAGATTTTGCCCAGGGCAGTTTGTGTGTTGAGTTGGAGAGACCTGAATGTTGTGCTCCTCCCTCTATTTATAGTAGTGCAAATACTCCTGATCGAGTTAGAATCGTCCTTGGGTAGGAATCTTCTTCCTTATCAAATTCTTCCTCTGCTGATCTTAATCCATCCCTATCTCGGCCGATCCTACTCCAACTAGGACTTTGAATCTGCCCCCAACCGCAGGCCAAATTCATTTCTGCACCCTGATTCACTTAGGACTCTTTATCCCAATAGGTTTTGGCTACTTAACCTTTATCACATTCTCATGTTTATCCGTATCCTTTCTGCTCCTCATCGAACTCGGTTAACCCGATCCCTTGGCCTATGGCCCAAGACATCAGCCCACAGTTCTTTAGAGATGACACTGGGCCGAGGGTGATGCGAGCTCGACCCAATGATATTTTGGGCCCAAACATAGCCCTCTCGCTTCTGAGGTCGTCGACCTATAGTTCTTGGTAGAGCCCCGGCCTTGAAGAAGCGAAACGACGTTCCTTCTTTCCTACAGCAATCAATGGTCTGCTCTGGAAACCAATACCACGCCCATTTATGAAACATGATTTTTCCCTCGAGTCCTTCCCAACTTTGCCACGCGTCGGTCCTCGATCACCCCAACAGTCTACAATCATCCCTCTGGACGCACGCAAACTGTCAAACCGTCTCTTTGCATTAAATCCGCCGTCACACGCAATCGTGTGCCCTTAATCCGCGAGATCCTCAGTCTTTTCACCTAGACTTTCTGAATTCTCATCATGGCGCGCAGGCCACATTGATTGGTTCATTTCAAAATTTGAAAACCAAACGATTAACCTTCCTGCTGGGCGCCTATAAATACCCATTCCTTTTTTATTCCAACTTTACGCTTCCAAATCTCTGAAAATCCTTTTGGTTCTCTCTCGAAACTCCAGAGAAACCCAGAATCCCTTTGAAGCCCCCTTCTAACCCAGAAACTCATCTTCAACTCTCCTTCTATCCACAATGGCCTCTTTCATCTCTTAACTCTCCCAGGAATGCAACAAATGCAAGGACCTAATCGATCACTGTGCTGTCAAGAATCTGCGCTTTGAGAGCGATTCAAGCGCCACCCATCAAATTCTTGGGCCTCTGTTCAAGAAACCAGTACCCACGCCTATCACTAACCTCATGAAGGATCACTGCCTGGTCCCCTTGCGGCAGGGCTTTGAGTGGTCGCAGTGGGACATGTCGAATCCCCAAGGAGCCTGGCCTTCGACTACAGCGACCTGGGCAGCCTGGGTCGACCGCATGGAAAAATTCTTCGGCCAGGAATGGAAAGCTCTTGGGATCTACGACGCCATCAGGCTCTCGACGGTGGAAATTGCTATGGACATGGAACTTCTCATGGCGGCCTTGAGTTTCTGGTGTTCGACTACCAACACCCTGGTTCTCCCTCTCGGTCCCATTGGACCCAACGTCCTCGACATCTCTGTTATCCTTGGGACTTCTCCTTCTGGTCTCCCAATTAATGCCGCCCTCTTTGGCCGCCCATCGAACCTAGACCTCAAAGCTCTGTTCGATGCTCGGGCTGTCGAAATCCTGAGCTGAGACGTCCAGGAACCTACAAAAGATGAAGTTCAGAAGCTGCACAAGAATTTCTTCAACTACAGCACCCTCATCGTTCATTTTACTGGCCTAGGGGAAGCGAGCCTTCGCAAAGGGGAACATGAAGCCTTCCTGTTCTATTGGTACAACAAGTTCATTTGTTGTACCAAATCGAACAAGTGTCTGGTCGAGAACATGCCAGTGGTTGAGGCCCTGGCCAGTGGTCACACCCTAGCGCTCAGCCCAGCCATTCTCGCCAACCTTCTTCGTTGTCTGGCCGAGGCAACCATCAACAAGATCGACCCACACCAGAATGGACCTCTCTGGGTGTTCCAGCTCTGCTTACAAACTTACTTCACCACATTCCAGCCAGAAGTCCTCAACCTCTCATCTACCGAAGCGCTGGGTCTTCAGCTGGCTTCCTAACCGGTGCCTCCTCATCAGGCCGAAGAAATCTTCAAGTATTTCTTCGGCCTTGAAGACTTTTATTACTTCGGCCTTGAAAACTTTTCTGACGACGAATTTCTCATATGTCGTCGTCGAGACTACCCTTCCTCTATCAAGCTTCCAACCTCGGCTTGGAGCGAAAGTGAGGAAGCCACCCTTCGCCAGAACTGGGGGTCCTTTGTGTTGTCACGCGGCCTGCCCCTTGGCTGTGATGTCCGTCGGTCGAGCTGGGAGATCTACCATCCACAGTTCACAGCCAGGCAACTCGGCTACCTTCAGGGCTGCCCGGTGCCTCTACTCCTCTCTCGTTCCCTCTTTAGCAGAGGACGACTCTCCGGTTCTTTTAAGAGAGAGTGTCGAGACACTGAGAAGGAATTCCAGGAGCGGTGCAAACACTTCCGTCTTCGACCAGCTATTCCTGAGACTCTGAGCACCGACATCTTTGGTGATTGGTGGGAAGCGTACACCCAAGATTTCTTCGAGGGATCAGTCGATGATATCGTCACCAAAGTTTTCGGAGATCGTCCCCAGAAGGCTGCCGCCCCTTCCTCCAAGAAGAAAGTTCAAGGTATTCGGCTATCTTTACTTCTGTTCTCTAAACGATTTCTCAATCCTGACTCTTTCTTTCTCAGGTAGTCGGGTGCTAAAGCAGGCGGGCGTGATTGCTGCGGCCGTGGCCAAGAAAACATCAGCTATCTCAAAGAGAGCTGATGCTACCATACAAACTCCGTCGAGCAAACGGTCGCGCCAGGAGGCCGAGCCAACGCGTAAAGCTCCCCGACCTCAAAAACGTGTCAAGAAATTGACAAAGAAAGAGGAACGGGAGATTCACGTCATCTCCAGCCAGATGATGTAGGCGGCCGCTTCTGATCCCCCTTCTGTTGCTGCTGTCGCCCAGGACCTACCGGAGCAACGGCCGACTCCAATTGGCCGAGTGTCGCAAGTGTCACCTGCTTCGACGACGGTCGAGCCGGCTATTGCCCCAACCATCCCTGAAGCGGTCAAACCATCTACTGTTTCACCGGGCAAGGAAACTGCAGTCCCAGCGTCGTTTGTCGTACCTGTTCCAAAGGTGGTGCCCCCATCGGTCGAGAGGTCATCCCCACGACATCCAAAACGAACGGCGATCATTTTGGATAAGGTGTGAACAATTTTGGGATAGATACAAGTATGGTGTCAAAAAGTTTGATTCTAAAACTATCTTATTGTTTCCAGACGATACCAGCGAGGAGATTCCACTAGCGCATCGCCCTCGTCGAGCTCGTCCAGCTAAGCTCCCGGTCTCTGCTCCTCCACCACCAAGCAAGGCAGTCCAGCAAGTTGTTCCTGCTGTGGTCGAGGTGGATGTGGTTGTTCCGACTGAGGCTGATGCGGCTGCTCCGGTCGGGGCAAATGCCACTGCTCCAGCCGAGATGGATGCTGCTACTCCGGTCAGGGCGAATGTTGCTCTTTCGGTCTGTGTGAATGCCATTCACTGGATGGTTCCTCCTGTTGAGGCCAAGGCGACAGCGGAGACTCTAATGCACCCGCAGGATCACGACCTCGACATTTCGCCTCAAGAAGTCACATCGGTTTACGTAAGGATTCCTACTTTTCTTGTTTTAGCTATGCTTTTCTTTTTAGAGTTCTGAATCGAGGATGTACCAAATGCAAGGTGCCCCCCCAATTCCTTTCATCGAAAATTCTACGCGCCGAGGGGCGTTGTCTATATTTCTTGGTCGCCTCAGTGGTCGTCGAACGTAGACAACCTTCACCGGCCGCGTGAACTGAGAAGCAATCTCAAACACTGGGCTCAGCATTTAAGCTCTCTGGGTTCGAGCAATGACCCATGGGACATGGCCGAGGTCTCGTCTCGTCAGGTCTACTATCTTCTTTTTTGTTTTTATTTCCTTTTGATTTGACTTGTTCTGATATTGCCTCTTCATACAGCCTTCTTGGGAAGTCGAGTTCGACGCTCTTGTTGCTGGTACGACCAAGAGGACAGCTAAGCCCTCGATTGCTGCTACGCAAGATCTGATCAGCCTAGACTCGCTCGCCAAACTGCAAGAACTCATATCCTTGTCAGCCTCTCAAGTCCTGGATCGCAAAGGCCTCGACTCCGTTGGGGCATGCTTGAACGATCTTGCGGCCGACGGTCGTCTGGACAATGTTGCCGTTACCCGAGCATCCTTCCTCCTAGAGTGGGCTCGGGAACACTTTGGCATTTTTTAGAGAGCTCTTCGAGCCGAGAACGACTAGAAGGCTGCCTCGGCTGTACAAGAAACTCTTCGTCCAAAAGTTGAAGTGCCGATAGCCTAGAAAGAACAGTTGGCTGAACTTGATCACCAAATCGCCGAACTCCAAAATCGACGGTCGGCGTTTACCTCCGAACTGGCAAAGAAATTCGAGTCAAACAAATCATGCCTGACCGAATACGTAATCAACGGGAAGCGCGTCGACCAGCTGAGAATGGATAAAAGGAATCGGAAGGCGGAGGTCGTCATAGGTGAAGTGAGGTGGCTAGAACTGAAGGCTTTTCTTGAAACAGTTATTCCTTCATCACCTTAGGGCTAATTTATTGTAAATCGAACGGGCTATCTTATCTGTACATTTTCACAAACTTAATGAAAATTTGTTATTCTCGCATTTCCCAAGTGACTGGGTAGTACTTCTTTAAGAACTTTCCATTAATTGGTAATTTGTGAATTAAACCGATTTGAGGCGATATGCCCCCTTGCCGAGAACCTTGTGAATGATGAACGGCCCCTCCCAATTCGGCGACCATTTTCCGAATCTAGGGTCTTTAACTCCGACGGGTAGTACAGTCTGCCAAACCAACTCTCTTTCGCCGAACGTTTTCTATCTAACCCGTTGATTATAAGCTCGTTCGGCAATCTTCTTTTACGCCGCTAATAAGTTGTAAGCATCAAGCCGAGCTTCTTCTAGATCTTCTAACTCCTGTTTCATGGCCTGATCGTATTCGGCACTGAACAAACTGCTTTGCTCGATCATCCGTAACGAGTTTATACTTAATTCGACCGGCAACATTGCATCATGTCCGTAAGTCAGGGCGTACGGAGTTGTTCTAGTGGTAGATCGAGGTGAAGTTCGGTATGCCCATAATGCTTCGTTTATCTTTAGATGCCACATACCAGGTCTTTCTTTTACCATTTTTTCGAGGATGCCGATCAAAGCCTTGTTGCTCACCTCGGCCTGCCCATTTGCCTGTGGGTAATATGGCGTGGACTGTTCTAGTCGAATATTCAACTTACCCGTGTATTCCTTAAACCTATCGGATGTGAAGATCGTACCATTATCTGTTATGATTGTCTCTGGTACGTCGAATCTAGTCACGATGTTTTCCTCCATAAAACTAGAGACCTCTTTAGATGTCAATTCGGCATATGATCTTACTTCAACCCATTTAGTGAAGTAATCTGTCGCCACTAGGATCCATGCATGTTTTGCTGCTCCGGAGGATGGTGTGATCTCGCCGATTACATCCATGGCCCATCCTCTGAACGGCCATGGTTTGGTGACTGAATGAAGTGTCTCGGCTGGGACCCTTTGTATAGGACCATGAATTTGGCATTGTAAACATCTTAGGGCGAACTCGATACAATCCTTCAACACGTTTGGCCAGAAATAGCCGTGGCGACGAAGCAGCCATGCAAATTCCTTCGTGTATTTCTGCCATTGCTTGAATGGCCTCTTGTGGTCCGAGGCACAACAGCAACAAGTCATCATCGCCCTTTCGGTACAATTCATTCTGGTACATGACGTAGTTCGTAGCATGAACCCTCGTCTTGCGATCATGTCTGTCACTCGGATTATCAAGGTATTGCATAATCGGTCTTCTCCAATCGTCTGGTAGTGCCTCGACCGCACAAACATACACCGATTCTTCCCGTTCTAATAACGAAGGTAAGGACATTACACGTGTACAAATTACTTGGTCGCAGTGAAGGACTTGTTGATTAACCAGGGTCGGATATGACTGGCGTATTGTGGGTATTATTCGGCCTAACTCGCCCCCCAAGAGTTGTGCTCCAGGAGGCCAGTTGAGCGAGTTCATCGGCGACAGTGTTTCGATCATGAGAAACATGACTAAATGTAATACCGTCGAATAACTCGACCAAGTAGCTGGCAACCATGTGGTAGGGTGCCAGAGTGCAACTCATACAACGAAAAATGCCACTGAGTTGGTCAATGACAAGTTCGGAGTCGCCGAGGATGAGTACGCTAGGCGCTCGTAGCTCATGAAGAACGCCGAGGCCGATGATGAAAGCCTTGTATTCAGCCTGATTGTTGGTGTACTCAAAGTCAAGTTTGAGAGAAAAGTACCAACGATGTTGTTGTGGAGATTGAACGACGATTCCCACACCGACCGACGTTGAGGTACTAGAACCATCAAAATAAAGCGTCCAGTAGTTGTCACGTGCTGCCACCTATGCCGATCTCGTCGTCGGTTTCCCCGAAGCCATATGGGGAGGGGTGCTGAGCAAGAAAATCAGCAAGGCCTTTGACCGCTTTCTAGGGCACATATTGTAAACTAAATTCAGACAACGCCATCGTCCATTTCCCTAATTCGGCCTTTGACTATTGGCCGAGTGAGCATATATCGGATGACGTCTGTCTGAGCAATGACTTGGGTGACCGTCGGTAGCATGTAGTGCCGAAGTTTGGATGCGGTGAAAAATAAGGCCAAGCAAAGCTTCTCGACGGGGGAGTAATTAATCTCTGGTGAGTTGAGACTCCGACTGAGATAGAAAACGGCTTGTTCTCGTCTTGCGTCATTGTCTTGTGCGAGAAGGCATCCGATGGATTCCTCGGCCGTCGAAATGTAAAGTTTGAGAGGTTTATCGCGCCTAGGGAGAACGAGAACTGGTGGTTTTGTAAGAGAGACTTTGATTTGCGTGAAAGCTACTTGGTGTTCTTCACGCCATTCAAACTTGTCCGAATCTTTTAATTTCAGAAGTGTGGAGAATGCCTTCATTTTTCCTGCCGAATTTGCTATGAAACGACGAAGGAAATTTATTTGGCCGAGCAAAGATTGAAGTTGCCTTTTGGTTGTTGGCGGTGGGGCGTTCATGATTACTCGGGGCCTTGTTCTCGTCTATTTCAATGCCCCGATGATGGACGAGAAAACCCAAGAAGTTGCAGACCGACACACCTAATGTGCATTTTGCCGGGTTCATCTTGAGATGATGTCGGTGCATACGAAGGAAAGTCTGCCGAAGATCATCAAGATGCGTTCGGCGACTCTTTGATTTTACCACCACATCATCGATGTATACTTCGACGATTGTGCCAACCAAGTCATGAAAAATGGCGTTCATGGCATGTTGATATGTGGCACCAGCGTTTTTAAGGCCGAAGGGCATGACTACCCATATATAGGTGCCGAGTGCCCCCGGGCAACGAAAGGTAGTTTTATGGACATCGGCTTCGGCAATGAAGATCTGGTTGTAACCAGCTTGGCCGTCCATGAAGGATAAAATGGCATGATTAGCCGCAGCGTCAATTAGTAAGTCTGAGATTGGCATTGGATACTCGTCCTTGGGTGTTGCCAAATTCAGGTTGCGAAAATCGATGCAGATACGGAGGGCGCCGTTTTTCTTGAGCACTGGCATGATATTCGCTAACCATTCGACGTATCGAGCAGTCCGAATGAACCCGGCGTTTAAAAGATGAACGAGTTCATCTTTTATGCCGAGTTGGACTTTGGTCGAGAATCGTTAGGGTAGGTTGACGAAAGGGCTTGCAACCAGGTTTGATACGCAATTCATGCTCGACGAGTGTTCAATCAAGACCGCGCATCTCAGGATAGCTCCAAGCAAAACAATCTTTAAATTCATGCAGTAGCTGGCAAAGTTCCGATTTCACAGACTGGGGTAGTAGAGCACTAATAAATAATGGTCGAGGATCCTCAGCCGTTCCAACATTCACTTCCTCCAATGGGTCTTTAACCTGAGGCCGAGTGTCTTCGAGGTCAGCTGGAGTGGCTTGAATTTTATCAAAAGAGAGCACGACTACTATCGCATTCGGCAAGGAATTCCACGAGATTGATGCCCGAATGAGGCTGTTTAGAAAGTGCATACCAATGAGCCATCAATGTTCCATGATCGATGAAACTGAGGCTCGGCGTCTGGATTGGTCGGAATCAGACATCGGGATCAGGAATGAAATCAGCCAACCCGAGTCTTGCCAAATCCTGACGAACAGTCTCGGCGCCAACCTCGATGGCCTTTTGAATCGAAATCTGAGTCGGTCGTCCTTCATCGTTATACTCTTGTAGTGTAATGTAGCTAACGTGATCGTCGTAATAACGTACTTGGATCATGTTAGCTTCGAAAGGTTGATTGTCAGCCAGATGCACCACGATGGATTTGCCATCCCAAAAGACTAGAACTTGATATAATGATGAAGAGATACAACTTGTCTGATGAATCCAATCTCGGCCGAGCAATCCATTGTACTCGGTATTCGAGTCGACTATGAAGAAGGCAGTCACATGGTTGCGACCTGCGACGCTCACCTCTAATGGGAGTACTCCCTTAGTTTGGGATTTGTCTCCGACGAAGCTGCTCATGGTAATTCCTGATGGGATAAGTTCGTCATTAGAACGGTGCAATGCCTTCATGATGGTCACAGGCATGATACTGACAGTAGCCCCACAGTCGACGAAAATTTTGGAGACGTGATATCCTTCAATGTGGGCTATGACGTACAATGGCTTGAGATGACGAAGGTTGACCGCTGACGAACGAGGAAATAATTCGGCCAAAGCTGCCTTGAGGTTATCGTCGTTGGCCGTTGGCTCAACCCCGGTGGTAGGGATGAAATCGATTTGAGTAGCTTCCTCGGCCACCGCATCGCCGTCTAGGAAGCTTGGTTGGGATATGGTTGATTGAAAATCTGCAGGCAAGACGTGGACCATACTGATTTCCATGTTGTCAAGTATCGAAGGGCCCATCAAGTCACGATCCTCCTCCAGCGTCAGTTCCTCTTCTTCCAGATCCTCGTCCTCCGGATTTCCTTCCTCGTCTTCCGGGTTTCCCTCCTCGTTCTCCGAGTTTTCTTCCTCCGGATTTTCTGGCATGCTTGAGGTGATTATCTTTTCCGGTTCACAGGTCGTTGGCTTCTCCGGGATTGGAATTGAGTCTGGAACTTGCGTCGCGATACAAGTTTGTTCTTGGTATGTGATACGGGCGTCCCTGATGTCCAGATAAGCATCTAAGCGCTCGACAAGCCTTGTTTCGTCGGTCGTAAGGCCGAAGAGGGAAACGGCCGAAAATACCTCAAAATGGTATCGCAAGTACTAGAGATCTTCAAAGGAAAAGGGGAGTTCACTTGGTTTGATGTCGGTATATGGATCGACATTGAAACCAAGGACTTGAGCTTCGCGTATGTGCTGGAATCTAGCCTTCAACCCGAGATCCGAGTTCTTCTAGGATGATTTGTTCGGCGTCTAGGCAGGTTAGCACCAGGTCGATCGTATCTTGACACGCTTTCGGCAAACCGTATAAATCATTGGCCAAATGCGTTTTATGGAACTCTCGCATGTAGTGTAGAGCCTCGCCGAGGAATGGTGGATGCAGATTACGCCGGACCCTGATCAAAGGTTCCTGTGCAGGTAATGGAGAAAGCTTGTCCTCGGCCTCTTTCCTAAAATGCTCAAGTCGTGCCTTTCATCTCTCCGGGCCGAATAAGAAGTTTGATCCGTTTTTCGGCTTCTTCAAATGTGGTCTCGAGAGTACGATTGTCTCGTTGCTTACCGTGGATCAACTTCGTCATAATTGTCGGGGATTACAGGTCGTCTTCGTTGCTAATTGTCGCTTTCGGCTGCCACTTGGGGGTCGAGGTAGCCGAAGTCTCCTGAGCTGCTCGTCAGCGGGCCAAGCAGTCTATTCTTTGGCGCCGATGCTTCTGGGATTTGGAAAGTGCGGTGTATACGCCTTTGGGCGAATGATAGGTATACCACCGTTGATCTTATGGTTCAGGGGGTTTGAAGGTTCTCTACTTTGCCGAAGAGCTCGAGCTGCTGAAATTGCGGGCATAATATTCTTCATTGTAGAATGGTGCATAAAAGTCGAGTCGTCGCCTAGCCGAAGAGGATTTGACATCCTGCGGGCCGAGCCTGTTGAAGACGGTATCGCGCGGACTCGAGCTTGGCGTTTTTTGGGGCGTTATTGCTACTGAGGGCCCATGTGGCTTTTCTGCTTGTCGCAGTCGTGCTCTCGGTTTGTTCGAAACGTCTGCTCTGCACCGTGTACATAGGGTTATAGATTCATTGGTCTCTTTGGCGCTAGAACTTGACATGGATTCGACGATGGCTGGTCCAACTGAGTCTCATGGTGGCGCATTTGAGAACAAATCAATCTTAAGCCGTGGTTGGGAGCCCTTTTTTGGGACGTGCCGCGCTGAGACGAACTCGACCTTTCCTTTCCCTTTGTCTCTAGGTAAATGAGCATCTACCATACCCACAGTCGTCGTAGGGAAAAGGTCAGTGTCAACACTCATTCTCTTTTCTGGAAATTTAAGTTTCCCATCGTCAATCCACCTTTGAATGGCATCCCGAAATACGACACAGTTGTTTGTCGTGTGTTTGCTCGAATTGTGATATTTGCAACATGTCCTCCCCTTCAGCTCTTCGGCCTTGGGAATGTTGTGCCCCGGCCGAAGTTTTATAATCTTGGCGAGTAACAATTGGTCGAAGATGGCGTCGGCCTTAGTAATATCAAACATATATACTTTCGACGTCTTTATGGCAGTTTCTTCGGATGTTGGCCGAACTTTGATATCCTTAGGATTGACGTGGGTCAACGCTTTGCATATATATGGTTTGTCTATCACTATTTCGGCCGCATCTATGCTGACATATTCTTCAGGTTCCGCTGATGCATAGCTAACCGTGGGATTTGTATAGATGGTACCTCGGGATGGAGATTTCGAGACTTTCTCTTCGCGGAGCAAATAGTCGTATTGCTCGACATGTTGAGCTAATTCGTACATGTCACGGAAGTTCGCCCCCAGGAATTTCTTCTTATATTCCACGTCTAAACCGTTCAGCGCGAGTCGGACAAAGTCAACTTCAGGTAGGGGTACTCGGCACCAATTCCTGGCCGATTTGAACCTCGTAAGATAATCCATCGGCGATTCGTCGGAGTCTTGTGTTATTCTGGCCAACGAAGATACTGACATTTCCATCCCTGGCCGATAAAACTGTTCGTGAAACTTTTCGACCAGTTCTTCCCAACTTTGAATGGAATTAGGTGGGAGGTTGATGTACCATGCGAATGCCGAGCCCGTGAGTGAGAAGTTAAACAATCATAACTTATAGAAGTCACACTAACATCTCCACACTATGCAGCGAAGCGGGCGACATGTTCTAATGAGGATAGAGATGATTCCCCAGCAAAAAGGCTGAAATCTGGGATTTTAAAGCCTTTAGGATATTCAAACTTTTCCACGTAAGCTGGATATGGGTGGATAAACTTTGGGAATTTCGGCCCCTTTTTCAGAGCTGAATCAATCATTCTCTGAATTTCGACCGTATCCACGGACGTCGTTTCCACGCTTGGATCGAAGTCGTCTATTCGGCTGCTTGATCCACCCCTTTTGTCTAGATCGACCATTTTGAGCCAAGCAGGTCCCGCTTCGGCCGGTGACACCAATGTGGAGCTATTCTTTGGAATAGGTTGTCTGAAACGATCAGGATGACCAATATTCTGAGTATTGCTAACCAAAGCCTCGAGCAATCTCGTTTGCACGATGTTCTGACCACGCACTTCTTCGACGATCCCTCTTACCTCTCGACTGACAGTCTGTTCAACCTGTCGAGACTGTTCTTCGAGTCGTCGTCGAAGAAAAAATCTGGTTGGTGGATCGGAAGCATTGTCACCATCTTCATCACAGTCCTCCATTATGCCTTCGATCACGGCTCCCTTTGTTATTTTTGTAAGGACCTCCGTGTCCCGAGACAGCTCGCCAAAACTCGCTTCTTTTTCCTGTCATGTCCCTTTTGACGCCTCGGGTGTCACGGCAGCAATGGTCTGTGCCCGTGACGAACCCTCGGACCCGGGGTTCTAACTCGAATGGGTAGCGATTGATTTTCCCATGGTTGATTTCTTTGTTACTGACCGTGTCTCAATGGTTATGAACTTCGTAGATTAGCACTTGGTCCCACTGGGCGTGCCAAAATGTTGACCCTAAAAACTACCAAGCCTACATGGCGCGCATGCCGAGTAACTAATAAGCTAACTACGTCCTTCGGTTGAATGCGGGGCGTGCCAACTCGACAGGTCGAGCTCGGCCGGTGAGTAAAATGTTGATGTTGTGTTGTGTGTGCGGCTGACTTCTCGACCTTACGACTGCGGCCGAGGAAGGAACACGCCTCGGCCTTTGGATTCTAGAGCCTGAAGACAAGGCTGCTAATCTTGCGAAGTTCACGAATCGTCGGCGCCGGATTCGGTCACAGTGATTATATTTGTAAAGGTATAATCACGCTGAATCGACACCAAAATATAGGGACACAGGTACTCAAAACAGACGTATGTCTTGACGGTAAAAGTGGTTCGGCCGTCGGAATGCAGAACTCTGAAGCTAACCTGTGAGTATCCAATCATAAACAACTCGACGTTCGATGTGCCGAGCTCAGTAGTTCGTAACACCTCACTTCGCCGAGAAGGCTGATGAGATGACCTCTATCGATAAGAACTCGAAAGCCCTTCTCGACCGAGACTTGGATAGGTAACCAGTCGGCCTCGACGCAGTGCTGTCTATCCAAACTGAAGGTGTTCCGCGATCGGCTGGTTCTACGGCGATAGTGCTGTTTATCCAAACTGAAAGTATCACCGGTTGCCTTCACAGTGCTGTTTATCCAAACTGAAGATGTGTTGGCGAAAAGGAAAATAAAATCTCAAGGTTGTTGAGAGGTTTCGCGTAGAGCGAGATTTTGCGCAGGGCAGTTTGTGTGTTGAGTTGGAGAGGCCTGAATGTTGTGCTCCTCCCTCTATTTATAGTAGTGCAAATACTCCTGATCGCGTTAGAATCGTCCTTGGGTAGGAATCCTCTTCCTTATCAAATTCTTCCTCGCCTGATCTTAATCCATCCCTATCTCGGCCGATCCTACTCCAACTAGGACTTTGAATCTGCCCCCAACCGCAGGCCAAATTCATTTCTGCACCCTGATTCGCTTAGGACTCCTTATCCCAATAGGTTTCGGCTACTTAACCTTTATCACATTCTCATGTTTATCCGTATCCTTTCTGCTCCTCATCGAACTCGATTAACCCGATCCCTCAGCCCATAGCCCATGGCATCAGCCCACAGTTCTTTAGAGATGACACTGGCCGAGGGTGATGCGAGCTCGACCCAACGATATTTTGGGCCCAAACAAGATCCAAAAAAGCTTTTGGTTACCAAAAAAACACTTTTAGTACTTCTAGAAGCGATCCCAAGTTGGCACTTAGGCAACTTATGCAGATTTGCGTTAGGTTAATTAGCCAGGTTAGCATTTTTATTCCTTACTCTCCCTCCTTGTAAATTGGCATTTTAGAATATGCAATAAAAGTAATTACTAGAAACCTTATATTTGGCTTTCTATTTGAAAATAATTAGATTCTCGACTAGAAGAGCCGATGATGGAGCTTTCACCTATCAAATATAAAGACCTACCAATGACCCAATTGCGATCCTGAAGATTTCTATCAACTGATAACCAACGTCGCAAATGAACCCAAGGCTTCTCATGGTTTCATCTGCAATACTTTTGAAGATCTTGAGGGACATGCACTTGCCACAATTCACCAAGAATATTACCCTAATATTCCAATTTTCTCACTAGGTCCATTTCACAAGTGTGGCCCTACAACCTCTTCTTCTTCAACTAGTTTATTAGCACAAGACAAATATGCATTTCATGGCTAAACACTCAAGCGCCAAAATCTGTTGCTTATGTTAGCTTTGGGAGCGTTGCCAAGATAGATCAAGCTCAATTTTTGGAGATTGCTTGGGGCTTGGCCAACAGTGGCCAACCTTTTTTGTGGGGGATTCGACCTGGATTAGTTGAAGAGTCAAACTAGCTTGAAGTATTGCCTAATGGGTTTTTAGAAGTGATGAACAAGAGGGTCCATATCGTGAAATTGGCTCCACAAAAATAAGTGTTGGCCCACCCAGCAGTTGGAGTCTTTTGGACTCACTGTGGTTGGAATTCTATATTGGAGAGCATTTGTGAAGGGGTCACTATGATTTGCACACCATGTTTTAGTGAACAAATGGTGAATGCAAGATATGTGAGCGATGTTTGGAAGGTAGGGCTGCAGTTGGAGCACGGGATTGAGAGAGGTGAGGTTGAAAGAACAATTAGAAGACTGATGGTTGAAAAAAGAAGGGGAAGAGATAAAAAAGAGAGCCTTAAAGTTGATGGAAAAGGCAAATCTTTGCCTCAAAGAAGGTGGCTCTTCATACCAGTCTTTGGATGGCTTGGTTAAGCACATTTTATCATTATAAATCTTTTGCTTTCTGAAACTAAAGTCCAGTTGTTGTTTACTGAAACTCCTTTGATGTATTATGTAATTATATTATGAATTATAATGATTCGTTTGTCTCATTATGTTTAAAGAAAATGGTGGTCCATCATCATTAACATATTTTTCAGAATTATTCTATGTTTTTTCCCGTGCCCCCTTACACTTTCGAATTACCTTTTTCTTTAAGCAAAGCACTATTTAAAAAATAAGAATAGAATACAGAACCTATATAAGAATAGAATACAGAACTTCGAGTGAAAGATTTATGATTTATGCATATTAATAAACATGCGCAAGGATAATGTACATACTATCTAAACCCAGAACTAGCCAAGCAACTCTTATGGTCAGCTGTCATGGTAAATAAAGGCCGTGCTCGATACATTCATTTTCACCTCTTACACACCCTTTTTAATTTTTAATCATTGGATCGAACCGAACGGATTGAAAAAGGTCAATGGACAAAAGTTAACAAGGGATGTGAAAGGTGAAAAAACAGAAAAAAAAAAAAAAAATGTGTATAAATAACACTACCGTAAAATAAATCACCACCACCTATGCATAAATCATGTTTTTTTTTTTTTTTTTTTTTTGGAAACAATGCATAAATCATGTTTTTAGCAAGAAGACAATAACCTTTCGAGAACAACACTTTCAAAGCCAGACAAACAAACAATAACGTCAAAAAAAAAATGTATAGTATTATGAAATATGAGATAATCTGTATGCTTCTATTGTTAGATTTTAATTTTTATAGGTAAAATATAATCTGACTTGGAGAAATCTTGAACAGCTACAGAAACCTCCAATCCAACAAGTCGCATGCAAAACCAAATGGGTTTTTTTTCACTACCAATTAATTTTGGGAGGTTTAATAAAAAGGTCCCGGTACTGTTCACTTTTAATGAAAAGTCCTTTTTAAAGGTATAGTGAATAGTGTCAGTTAAAGGTAAAAAAGGACTTTTCGTTAAAAGAGAAGTTTTTTTGGGACTTTTCATTAGTTTTCCTATTAATTTTTGGGCTGGAAAGGAACTAACCCAATTTAGTGCACTCGGCTGCCAGGGCCGGCCCTGAGGGTAGCCCAAGTAGGCGTCCGCCTAGGGCCCCCACTTCGGAAGGACCCCCAAAAAAAATTTATATCTTGTAATTAACATATAAATACAAAAAAAAGTAAGAAATATCATAATTCTTTTGTTAGTGCAGTGGAAATGTTGGCTTCATTTTTCTTTGGGATGTTGAGTTCGAAACACGAAGCTGCCTTTCACTCACTAGATTTTTCTTTATTTTTCTTATTTTTCAAATTTACTGTCAATCCATCCGTCTAACTCTCAATTCATCTGTCCAAATGCATATAAAGTTATAAAACTCAAGTCTCTTTGCAATCTTTTTTCTTTCAACTTCTCATTCTCTCCATTTCTATCGAATGTTTAAACCAACTTCTCATTCTCTCAATTTCTATTGAATGTTCAAAACCAACTATCATATGGTCTTAAAGATTGTACTTTAAGGTAATCAAGACTTTGAATTTATGTTTTTCTTTTCAATAACTTTTTATTCAAGGGATTATTTTAATATTCAATTCATTAGTGTGATGTTGATTTTAGAAGAAAAAAAAACACAAGAGAAACAATTGGCGTTGAATTTATTATACTCGTCAATCAAGTTTTATTGTTCTTTACTCTCTTGATCATCAAGTTTTATTGTTCTTCACTCTCAATCTTAGACTCTTGACTGCAAGCATTTAGTACATTTGTGTCTAAAAACGTGAATCGTGTAATGTTTAAATAATGTTTGTATATTTATCTTCTTTTGATATTAATTTTTAATGATATTTGATGTGAAAATAGAACTTTTTGTGTATTTAATGAATTTTTTTATATATACAAATCAATATACAAAGAACCGAAAATCAAAGAATTTTAGAACCCTACTTCGCAGGCTTGTCTAGGACCCCAAATTCTCAGGACCGACCTGTGGGCTGCCGTTCTTGGAATTGCTATTATTTTGTTTTTCCATAAAACTGAAGTTTCAAGAAGTTGATGGAAGCTCATGGAACTATCTGTTTTTCTGTTCTTTTTCTTTTTCTTTTATTTTCGTTTTTTTTCTGGACCATACGACTGTCTGTAATTCTCAAAGAACCATGAAAACACATGAACCTTCTTTGGCAACCTATAAATACAACCACTCTCACACCCACCTTGTCAGATAAGATCGTCGAAAGCAATCCAAGCAAAAGTCTCTCATCAACTTCTTATTTTTCTTATTTTTCAAATTTACTGTCAATCCATCCGTCTAACTCTCAATTCATCTGTCCAAATGCATATAAAGTTATAAAACTCAAGTCTCTTTACAATCTTTTTTCTTTCAACTTCTCATTCTCTCCATTTCTATCGAATGTTTAAACCAACTTCTCATTCTCTCAATTTCTATTGAATGTTCAAAACCAACTATCATATGGTCTTAAAGATTGTACTTTAAGGTAATCAAGACTTTGAATTTATGTTTTTCTTTTCAATAACTTTTTATTCAAGGGATTATTTTAATATTCAATTCATTAGTGTGATGTTGATTTTAGAAGAAAAAAAAACACAAGAGAAACAATTGGCGTTGAATTTATTATACTCGTCAATCAAGTTTTATTGTTCTTTACTCTCTTGATCATCAAGTTTTATTGTTCTTCATTCTCAATCTTAGACTCTTGACTGCAAACATTTAGTACATTTGTGTCTAAAAACGTGAATCGTGTAATGTTTAAATAATGTTTGTATATTTATCTTCTTTTGATATTAATTTTTAATGATATTTGATGTGAAAATAGAACTTTTTGTGTATTTAATGAATTTTTTTATATATACAAATCAATATACAAAGAACCGAAAATCAAAGAATTTTAGAACCCTACTTCGAAGGCTTGTCTAGGACCCCAAATTCTCAGGACCGACCTGTGGGCTGCCGTTCTTGGAATTGCTATTATTTTGTTTTTCCATAAAACTGAAGTTTCAAGAAGTTGATGGAAGCTCATGGAACTATCTGTTTTTCTGTTCTTTTTCTTTTTCTTTTATTTTCGTTTTTTTTCTGGACCATACAACTGTCTGTAATTCTCAAAGAACCATGAAAACACATGAACCTTCTTTGGCAACCTATAAATACAACCACTCTCACACCCACCTTGTCAGATAAGATCGTCGAAAGCAATCCAAGCAAAAGTCTCTCATTCAAATTCTTCGAATTGACGCCCAGCAAAAACCCGACTCAAACCCATCATCCAATGGCTCTCAGTCTCTTTGGCAACGGCCGACGAAGCAACATCTTCGACCCCTTCTCCCTGGACATCTGGGATCCATTCGAGGGCTTCGGCACTCTGGCCAACATCCCCTCCTCTGCCCGTGAAACCACCGACATTGCCAACACCCGCATCGACTGGAAGGAGACCCCGGAGGCCCACATCTTCAAGGCGGACCTCCCGGGGATAAAAAAGGAGGAGGTGAAAGTGGAGGTGGAGGACGGGAGGGTCCTGCAGATCAGCGGCGAGAGGAGCCGGGAGCAGGAGGAGAAGAACGACAAGTGGCACAGGGTGGAGAGGAGCAGTGGCAAGTTTATGAGGAGGTTCAGGCTGCCGGAGAACGCGAAGATTGATCAGGTGAAGGCGGCGATGGAGAATGGGGTGCTGACTGTGACTGTGCCGAAAGAGGAGGAGAAGAAGCCTGATGTCAAGGCCATTGACATCTCCGGCTAAGCACTTGTGGTGTTAATCTCTGCTTCTGTGTATTTCCGAGTATCTGTATGTGAGATGAGTGATATGCTGTGTCAATTTTCATGTATGGCTTCTTGTTCTTAATATTATAATAAATCTTTATAAAAGTTGAGTACATTTTATTTTTTAAGAAGTGTCTCCTAGAGAAAGATCTATTTAATTTTTTTACTACGAATATGGAGATCTACTTAATTTTCTTACTACGAATAAGAGTCCTATGGTGGTCGAAATTCCTAGCTGCTATTTTGGTTTGATTTGTGAACAAGGTTATAATTTCAAATTTGAATTGATGATTGTTTCTCTTGGTTTTTAGTTTGAGCCTTCCATCGATTGATGTTTTACTTGAACATGTGATTGGTTCAATATTAAAGTTTTATTTATTTTTTTGTTATGCGATCAATCCAATTAATTTATTTTTAGGTATATTTTATGAAAAAAATTAGTTGTCTGATTGATGGGGTTACGATGCATGTGTGGTCGGCCTTACCCTGTGTTTGAGTTTATTATTTGCCAAGATCGTTTGGGACACTCAGGCCAAGGTATGATTCGATGTATGCTTGTTCTTCACACGGGCATCCCCTTATTTTGAATAATGATCTTGTGCTTTCGCACACCTTGCTAAACTTGTACTTTGGTGAAATTGGATTCTAGACCTTCCCTGCAAAGATGTTCCCGATTTGTGGACACAATCCAATACTTATCTTGTATCGACAAGATAGTCATATGTTTGCTTGTTTTCTGCAAGAAAAACTGCATTTGCGAAGCTCCTGTTGCAAATTATCAAACTGCGGGCTGATCACCCTGCTTATCAAACTCAAGGCTCGCGGCATACATGTGTAGTGTAGGATTAAAACTGTAATTATATTAGCTTGAAATTATTTTATATATAAGCCTAAGGCGTCTATAGATCGAGTGTAGATTTTACGAATTGTGAAATAAAGAAATTAGTGAGAAGGGAATTTGGTTTTTACTAATTTGAGAAATTGAAAAATAAAACACCTCATTTAAATACCCTTGTCGTCGTGCCCAACTAGAGGGGAAGGTCCTAGCAAATTGTCGTTTTCCTGCTTCACCAATTAGAGATTCATTCTTGTATATACTAGGAGATGACCAATACTTGGGAGCCTCAAAATATTTGAATTTGTCCGCATATGAAATCTAAAAGTTGGAGTTCTGAACTTAATATAAGTTTATGCATGTCTTTAATTTATTTTTCATGAAGACAAGCATCACAATTAACCACGACCACCCAGTAGTTTACAAAGTAGTTTACAACCCAACAAAATCGAACTGCACCTTTGCGTTGTGCTAATGAGGATAAGACGAAGCCTTTGAGTACTCCCATAATCATCCTAACTTTGGATGCAAACGAGATCAATTCCTCCTAAAAATGAGGATGAAGAGGTCTTGGACATAGAAGTTTCTTACCGAAGTGCAATTGACATTGTATTTTACTGCTTAGTGAACTAGACTTGATATATGCTCTACTGTGAATCTTTAAACAAGATGCAACAACGAGCCTACTACACGTAGACACTGGAGATGTATCAAGAGCATCTTGCATTACCTTAAAGGAATAATGGATATGGACTTATTATTACACACCTTTGAGCAAATTCAACTCCTGATCCTCGGAATGATGTTCTCTTCTTAGTTATGTTGACGATGGTTATTTATTTGATCCACATAAGACATGTTTCCAAACGTATTATGTATTTACCGTTAGAGATATTACAATATTATGGAAATCAACCAAATAAAGTTAAATTTGAGATTAAGTGGTTGGACATGTGTTAAGAAATAATCCAAGAGACACAAAGAAAACATCATATTGGGGTGGTACACCACGTGTCACTAACAAATTGTGAGATATGTGTGCTAAAAGTTAATAACTTAAAAAATAAAATTTTCCACCATTCATATTAAAACACGTTGTGTACCACTTGTGTTCTCGTCACAATTAAAAAAATTTCACCATCAAACCCCCAGTCCTTTTACCAAAAAAAAAAATAAAACCCTCAGTCCTCTCTCACCTACTTGTAAACTTAGTTTCACAACACAATTAAGTTTAGTATTTTTTTTTTCCTTAAATATGTTTTTTTTTTTTTTTTTTAAAAAAAAAAAAAGGCACCGGGGTTTATAAGTGCCAACTATGTTTTGGGCCGAAAAGGAACTAACCCAAAACAAGGCACTTTCGAGAAGTTGGTGGAAGCTGATGGAACTCTCTGTTTTTATTGCTTTTTTCCCTTCTGGATAGCTGCAGAACTTTCTGTAGTTCTCAGAGAAACCTTCTGTGCCATCCTATATATGTACAACTCACTCCACACCCCACCTCATCAGATAGAATCATCCAAGCCAATCTAAGCAAAAATCTCTCGCTAAAATCCTTCGAATTCACACCCAGCAAAAACCCAACTCAAATCCACCATCTAATGGCTCTCAGTCTCTTTGGCGGACGACGAAGCAACGTCTTCGACCCCTTCTCTCTGGACATCTGGAACCCATTCGAGGGCTTCGACGCTCTGGCCAACATCCCCTCCTCCGCCCGTGAAACCACCGCCATCGCCAACACCCGCATCGACTGGAAGGAGACCCCGGAGGCCCACATATTCAAGGCGGACCTCCCGGGGATAAAAAAGGAGGAGGTGAAAGTGGAGGTGGAGGACGGGAGGGTCCTGCAGATCAGCGGCGAGAGGAGCCGGGAGCAGGAGGAGAAGAACGACAAGTGGCACAGGGTGGAGAGGAGCAGTGGCAAGTTTATGAGGAGGTTCAGGCTGCCGGAGAACGCGAAACTTGATCAGGTGAAGGCGGCGATGGAGAATGGGGTGTTGACTGTGACTGTGCCGAAAGAGGACGAGAAGAAGCCTGAGGTCAAGGCCATTGACATCTCCGGCTAAACTAAATTCGCATAACCTTGATCGGCTACTTTTGAGCTCTGTTTTGGTGTGGTGTTAGTGTGTATTTCCGAGTCTCTCTGTATGTGAAATGAGTGATATGGTGTGTCAATTGTCATGTATGGGTTCTCGTTCTAAATATTATAATAAATCTTTATAAAAGTTGAGTACAGTATATTTCCATTAAGTGTGTCTGGGAGAAGGTCTATTTAATTTTTTTCCACGAATACGGAGAAGATGACCGTTCATGGCGCGGTTCTCATGCTCTTCAAGTCTAGAACTTCAACACTTGCGCATAGAATTGGCAAAGATTCTTTCGATCTTGACATGTGCTACTGCTATTGGGCTCCAGCTGCTCAGCTCGTCTGTCCTACAAAGATTGCAGAGGAGTATCAGGCAAAGAAGAAAGTTAGACTTGCAAATTTTGTATGGGACAAGTAATGCTTAAGTCGACAGTCCAGCAAAGGCGATGTTGAAGACTTCTTACTTACTCCAAGAGCCTATGGCGAATCTTCGAAGTTGCTTAATTAGGACAGAGTCCTCAGTCCTATAGTGGTCAAAATTCCTAGCTTCGGTTTTTGGTTTATTTTCAAGGTTATATTTTCAACTGTTTTTGGTTTAACTCGTGAACCAGGTTATATTTTCAAATTTTAAACTGGTGATTGTTTCTATTGTTTCTTTTGGTTTTTAGTTTGGACATAAAAAGTGTTGTACTATTTTAATGAGTTTACAACAAAGCTTTTGAGTACTTCCATGATCACCTTAACCCTGGATGCAAAACGAGATCATTTCATCCTAAACGAGATCAATCAATTAATCATCTTAAGTCTACTGGTTGTCGGAGAAAGGTTTTTACCGATAACTGATGACAACAACCACATCACCTAATCACGAAGAATTGGTGCAGCTACTTCTTAAGTTGTACATACTTAAGTAGGAGTGTTGTGAATAGAATCATTAATTTAGAATGTGATTGTGTAAACTTAAAATAGAATTCTACAATGATATGTAGATCAAATAATTATAGGCTTTGTATTACTTATAAGGTAAGAAAGTTCATCATAATTAGTATTAAAAAGTCACATGTTAGGGGTGAACACACCGTTCTTACACACATGAGCCCTTCCCTCTCTGCCGTCTCCTTCCTCTCTCATGGTTGCGGGTCTGTTGTCCCTAATTGTGGTGTCTGCTCTCTAATTTCTCAACACGTGTACCACCCATTTCACCTAGCCTTCACCCCATTAAATTTTTAATAAAACTAATAAACTAAAACCCAAAAACAAATAAACTAGCAGCCACTGTGTCCCCACCCACCCCAATCCATGCAGTCATGTGGGCCAGCAACCTAAGCAATCACCCATGCCAGCCTCCCCATGCACCAGCGACTACCTTTACTTGTACTTGCTGTTACCAAAATCCTCCTCCATCCAGGGGCGGATTTATTAAGGAACCTAGGTGGTTTAGGACCATCCAGATGCTCGGATAATTGGCTTTGAGAACTTCTGAGGACCACCCCAGTCTGGGCAGTGAAGGGAAAGAGCAGCAGCTGCATAATGTTTTGGCTTTTTGCAAACCAGATGAAGAGAAGAAGAAGACCAATTCTTTTTTTAACGGTATCCTATGTCACGTGATACTAAGTCACATTAATCATTTAAGTAAAGAGTAATGCTAGGGAGACTAAATTTGTAAAAAAAATTTGCAAACTAAATGATATGTCACCAATAAGAAATGAGTATGTTTATCAACGCTTTTGCAAACCAGATGAAGAGAAGAAGAAGACCAATTCTTTTTTAAACGGTATCCTAGGTCACGTGCTTCTAAGTCACATTAATCATTTAAGTAAAGAGTAATGCTAGGGAGACTAAATTTGTAAAAAAAAAATTGCAAACTAAATGATATGTCACCAATAAGAAATGAGCATGTTTATCAACGCTTAAGTAATAATCTAATCATTAACTTTCATGTCATTTAGTTTATAATTTTGTCTAAAAATTTAGCTTTCCTATCATTACTCTTAAATAAAACGGTGAGCATCGATGTGATGTTTGAAAACTCATTCTAGGTCACGTCGAAGGCTGAGAGCCTCACCATTTTTTTTAATAAAAATAAAAAAAAGAGTTCGACTTTCAAAGAAAGTCCACCCCACGCAAATTAACTCCTTAATCCCCGGATTAGGATCCCATCCAGATCCAAATTGTGGGGATTCTAAGGATTCGCACATTTTAGCCATTCATTGTGCATTTGTGCGGTCATAAATCATTTGACTTTTTTATTTAAAATTAAACACAAATAATACTTGACGAAAATTAGCCCGCCGATGCACGATGAATGGTTAGGATGTAGGGATCCTTATGATCCCCACAAAGTGGATCCGGAGAATATCATCTTCCCTAATCCCCAACTCCCACCCTGCTCAACTGAAGGACACCATCATCATCATAGAACCAATCTCTTCACTATCTTCACACATCTATCGGCACTTCAAGATCAACTTGGTATTTATATTCATCATCAACACAAAACCAATCTCTTCTCTGTCTTCACACACCTATCGGCACTTCAAGATCAACTTGGTATTTATATCATTCTATGCCATGAAGAAATGACTTTTCTCAATTGTAAGGGATTAGTAATCTTGCTAAAAAATGATGAAAAAAAGGTTACATGAATTGTTGTTTGTACAAAATTATGAATAAAAAGTTGTAGTTTATTGTTTAATGTTTCAATTTTATTTTCATCTAATTTTTTGGAGCTTTTTGTGAAACTTTATAGGCCTAAGTATGGTCCATCACCAATATCACCGATATGGTCCCAACTTAACCAGCCATGGTTAGGTGTTGGGTTTTATCCCAAAAGGATTGGTAATATTAGGGGGTGAAAACTCTTATATATTAATAGTGTTGTAGTCCTATTAGATTAGGAATTTGATTGTGTAAATCCTAATATATAGGATATCCTTATGTGATTCTACCATATATCTTAGACTAGATATTATCCTATTAGAGTTGTAATCATATTGGGGTAAGGAATTTACCTTCCCTATTGCTATAAATATAGGCACAAAGGGGTGATATAACAGACACCTCACAATTACACATCTTCCGCTTCTCTCTCTTCTCTCTCTTCTCTCTCAATGTGCCGCACCCCTCTCTCTGGCCTTCATAATTGTTCAATAAATTATGTCTACAATACGTTATCAACACACTCTTGACGCTGCGCTAAAGAGAGTTTATTCTTCAATCAGATGAGTATTACGTTTTATCATTCTTTTTATGATTAATTTATTATTTTACTGAATTGATCTACATGCTATTGATTCAATTTAATTTTTTTATTTGTTGAACGTGATACAACGCATTGGAAATGCAATTCCGGCTTTCCGAGAAAGATCTTCTACAAATTTAAAGGCTTTTGTTGTTTTATGTCAATCAGGTACGCGTAAAATAAAAGAAGATATTTGAAACGACCATGAAGCATGAAAACATTCCCAATGATGCATGAACCCCCTACAATTATATTTACCTTCCGATATATATATATATATATATATATATATGTTTCATATATTTGTCAATATATATATATGTTTCATGCATTACGCAATTTTTGTTATGTAGAATTTGTGAGTCAAAGAATCGAAATAAATTAGAAGCAAGGATTTTTCAAACCCTTCAATGGTGGATGAGGTGGTGTTGTTGGATTTCTGGCCAAGCCCATTTGGGATGAGGCTGAGGATTGCTCTGGCTGAGAAGGGCATCGAGTATGAGTACGAAGATGAGGACTTGTGGAACAAGAGCCCACTGTTGCTGCAGATGAACCCAGTTCACAAGAAGATCCCGGTTCTCATTCACAATGGAAAACCGGTCAATGAGTCCCTCATTGCGCTTCAGTACATTGATGAGGTTTGGAATGATAAGGCTCCACTCTTGCCCTCTAAATCTCATTTCACAGCCCATGTCAGGTTCTGGGCTGACTTTGTCAACAAGAAGGTGATTTTTACTTATTAATTTACTTATTTTTTGTTGTTGTTTTTTTTTTTTTTTTACCGTAGTACTAAATAGCAGTTTCATAACATAATTAAGTTTTTTTTCCTTAAAAACTATGTTCAATTTAACATGATACTTAATTTTATAAGTACCAAGTTGGAAAAAAAAAATGGGTTTATAAGTACCAACTGTTTTGGGCCGAAAAGGAAATAACCCAAAAAAAGGCACTTTCGAGAAGTTGGTGGAAGCTGATGGAACTCTCTGTTTTTATTGCTGTTTTCCCTTCTGGATAGCTGCAGAACTTTCTGTAGTTCTCAGAGAAACCTTCTGTGCCATCCTATATATATACAGCTCACGCCACAACCTGCCTCATCCGATTGAATCATCCAAAGCAATTTAAGTATAATCTGTCACAAATCCTTCGAATTCACGCCCAGCAAAAACCCAACTCAAATCCACCATCTAATGGCTCTCAGTCTCTTTGGCGGACGACGAAGCAACGTCTTCGACCCCTTCTCTCTGGACATCTGGGACCCATTTGAGGGCTTCGGCACTCTGGCCAACATCCCCTCATCCGCCCGTGAGACCACCGCCATTGCCAACACCCGCATCGACTGGAAGGAGACCCCGAAGGCCCACATCTTCAAGGCGGACCTCCCGGGAATAAAGAAGGAGGAGGTGAAAGTGGAGGTGGAGGACGGGAGGGTCCTGCAGATCAGCGGCGAGAGGAGCCGGGAGCAGGAGGAAAAGAACGACAAGTGGCACAGGGTGGAGAGGAGCAGTGGCAAGTTTATGAGGAGGTTCAGGCTGCCGGAGAACGCGAAACTTGATCAGGTGAAGGCGGCGATGGAGAATGGGGTGCTGACTGTGACTGTGCCGAAAGAGGAGGAGAAGAAGCCTGAGGTCAAGGCCATTGACATCTCCGGCTAAACTAAATTCGCATAACCTCGATCGGCTACTTTTGAGCTCTGTTTTGTTGTGCTGTTCAAGTTCTGCTTGTGTGTATTTCCGAGTCTCTCTGTATGTGAGATGAGTGATATGGTGTGTCAATTGTCATGTATGGGTTATCGTTCTAAATATTATAATAAATCTTTATAAAAGTTGAGTACATTATAGTTCCATGAAGTGTGTCTGGGAGAAGGTCTATTTAATTTTTTTCCACGAATATGGAGAAGATGACCGTTCATGGCGCGGTTCTCATGCTCTTCAAGTCTAGAACTTTTAACACTTCCGCATAGAATTGACAGAGATTCTTTCGATCTTGACATGTGCTACTGCTATTGGGCGCCAGCTGCTGAGCTCGTGTGTCCTACGAAGATTGCAGAGGAGTATCAGGCAAAGAAGAAAGTTAAGAGTTGCAAATTTTGTGTGGGAGAAGTAATGCTTAAGTCGACAGTCCAGCAAAGGCGATGTTGAAGACTTCTTACTTACTCCAAGAGCCTATGGCGAATGTTCGAAGTTGCTTAATTAGGACAGAGTCCTCTAGTGGTCGAAATTCCTAGCTTCAGTTTTTGGTTTATTTTCAAGGTTATATTTTCAACTGTTTTTGGTTTAACTCGTGAACAAGGTTATATTTTCAAATTTTAAACTGGTGATTGTTTCTGTTGTTTCTTTTGGTTTTTAGTTTGGACATAAAAAGTGTTGTACTATTTTAATGAGTTTAAAACAAAGCTTCTGAGTACTTCCATGGTCATGTTAACCCTGGATGCAAAACGATATCATTTCCTTTGTTGTGAAATTTAGCAAGGTACAACAATGCACATGCACATAGACACTAAACATGTGTCCAAGTCATCCTACAATTACCTTAATGGTACAGTGAAATGATGATCGAACCCTAAACCCTAGGGAAAAGTAATTGATGAGAAAAATATCGTGAAGTAAAATTTGACTTCCTTCAGCTTTCAACCTTCCCTAGGTAGATATCTATAAAGCAGCTTTTTCAACTTTGTGTCGGTCGTATTCTTGAATTTGGAATGAAAAGAGGAGTAATGCTTTCTAGCATTGGACATAGAATAAGACCACTTAGATCAGAATAGCAGTCACAAAAATGTTCTAACATAGAATTAAATGGAACATAGAAGGGATTAGTTGGTCGTTGTTGTGACATGTTCAATTTGGACTGCAATCAATAAAAAAAAGAACCGAGGAGTGGAATCTTCCTTTGACTCAAGCCAACCCCAGGTCGGGACGAGACTTTCTTTGAGCTTCCAATTAGTAAAATTCTACACAACTAGAAAATGGGCAACAACTCTTGAGTGAAAAGCCTTCTAAGTTATGTTGGCGATGGTTATTTAAACAGTATAAAGCGCGTATCAAGAACAATTTATTTCTTTATCATTAAAGATATTGCAATATTGTGCATATCAACCAAATAGGACTTAGTTGCTACGTCTTTAAATCACATTGAGATTTTAGCCTATGCGAAGTATCACATTAGAACTTTATGTGGTTTTTCTTACATCGTTGATGTTCCAACAACGATTTATGAAGACAACGATGCATATATCGACCAATTAAAGAAATGATCCACCAAAGGTGACATTACAAAGTATATCGTCACGAAGTTTTTCTTCACTCATTGGCAACAAAAGCATCAGGAGATCAAAGTTTAGCAAATCCGATCCTAAGACAATTATGTTGACCTCTTCATGAAGTCAATAGGAAGTCTACTTTTCAAAAGCTTGTTCATGAAATTAGACTACATAAAACTTTTAAATTTATGTCACTGATAGTTCTCTTGGGGAGTTTTATCGAACTCATGAGAGTGTTATATTATAACTTACATGATCATACTTTTCTTCTTATGATCAGAAATAGTTTTCCTACTGAATTTTTGCTAACCTGATGAAATACCTACTCTTAACTGGTCATACGCTTGTGTGTTTTAATAATCATTTTGAATATGTGAAATATTGATATCCTGCATTAACTCAAATTTTCTCTGTAAGTCTACTTGTTATCGGAGCAAGGTTTTTACCGATAACTGATGACAACAACCGCATCACCTAATCACGAAGAATTGATGCAGCTACTTCTTAAGTTGTACATACTTAAGTAGGAGTGTTGTGAATAGAATCATTAATTAGGAATGTGATTGTGTATACTTAAAGTAGAATTCCACAAGGATTTGGAGATCAAATAATTATAGGCCTTGTATTACTTATAAGGCAAGAATGCCCATCATAATTAGTAAAGAAAGCCCATCATAATTAGTATTAAAAAGTCACATGCTAGGGGTGAACACACCATTCTTACACACATGAGCCCTTCCCTCTCTGCCGTCTCCTTCCTCTCTCATGGTCGCGGTTCTGTTGTCCCTAATTGTGGTGTCTGCTCTATAATTTCTCAAAACGTGTACCACCCATTTCACCTAGCCCTCACCCCATTAAATTTTTAATAAAACTAAAAAACTAAAACCCAAAAACAAAGAAACTAGCAGCCACTGTGTCCCCACCCACCCAATCCATGCAGTCTCGTGCGCCAGCAACCTAAGCAGTCACCCATGCCAGCCACTCCATGCACCAACGACTACCCTTACTTGTACTTGTTGTTACCAAAATCCTCCTCCATGCAAGGGTGGATTTATTAAGGGACCTAGGTGGTTTCAGGACCATCCAGATGCTCGGATAATTGGCTATGAGAACTTCTGAGGACCACCCCAGTCTAGGCAGTGAAGGGAAAGAGCAGCAGCTGCATAATGTTCTGGTTTTTTGCAAACCAAAAAGATAGAAGAAGAAGAAGAAGACCAATTCTTTTTTAAAACGGTATCCTAGGTCACGTGCTACTATGTCACATTGATCATTTAAGTAAAGAGTAATGTTAGGAAGACTAAATTTGTAGAAAAAAAATTTACAAACTAGGATGTAGGGATGAATGGCTAGGATCCTCGGTATCCTAGGTCATGTGCATGATGTACGATGAATGGTTAGGATGTAGGGATCCTTATGATCCTCACAAAGTGGATCTGGAGAGGATCCTTTTTCCTAATCCTCAATTCTCACCCTGCTCAACCCAGCTCAATTGAAGGCCACCATCATCAGCACATAACCAATCTCTTCTCTGTCTTCACACACCTAGCGGCACTTCAAGATCAACTTGGTATTTATGTTCATTCTATGCGTTGAAGAAATGACTTTTCTCAATTGTAAGGGATTAGTAATCTTGCTAAAAATGATGAAAAAAGGGTTACATGAATTGTTGTTTGTACAAAATTATGAATAAAAAGTTGTAGTTTATCGTTTAATGTTTCAATTTTATTTTCGTCTAATTTTTTGGAGCTTTTTGTGAAACTTTATTGGACTAAGTATGGTCCATCACCAATATCACTGATATGGTCCCAACTTAACCACCCATGGTTATGATTGGTAATATTAGGGGTGAAAAATCTTATATATTAATAGTGTTGCAGTCCTATTAGATTAGGTATTTGATTGTGTAAATCCTAACATATATAGGATATCCTTATGTGATTCTACCATATCTCTTAGACTATATATTATCCTATCAGAGTTGTAATCATATTGGGGTAAGGAATTTACATTCCCTACTGCTATAAATAAAGGCACAATGGGGTGATATAACACACACCTCACAATTACACATCTCTCTCTTCTCTCTCTTCTTTCTCTATATGTGCCGCACCCCCTCTCTCTGGCCTCCATAATTGTTCAGTAAATTATGTCTACAATACGTTATCAGCACGTTCTTGACGCTGCGCTAAAAAGAGTTTATTCTTTAATTAGGAGAGTATTACGTTTTATCATTCTTTTTATGATTAATTTATTATTTTATTGAATTGATCTATATGCTATTGATTCAATTTATTTTTTTATTTGTTGAACGTGATACAACGCATTGGAAATGCAATTTCGGCTTTCCGAGAATGATCTTCTACAAATTTAAAGGCTCTTGTTGTTTTATGCCAATCAGGTAGGCTTAAAATAAAGGAAGATATTCAAAACGACCATGAAGCATGAAAACATTCCCCATGATGCATGAACCCCCTACAATTATATTTACCTTCCGATATATATATATATATATTATATGTTTCATATATTTGTCAATATATGTATGTTTCATGCATTACGCAATTTTTGTTATGTGGAAGTTATGAGTCAAAGAATCGAAATAAATTAGAAGCAAGGGTTTTTCAAACCCTTCAATGGCGGATGAGGTGGTGTTGTTGGATTTCTAGCCAAGCCCATTTGGGATGAGGCTGAGGATTGCTCTGGCTGAGAAGGGCATCGAGTATGAGTACGAAGATGAGGACTTGTGGAACAAGAGCACACTGTTGCTGCAGATGAACCCGGTTCACAAGAAGATCCCGGTTCTCATTCACAATGGAAAACCGATCTATGAGGCCCTCATTGCGCTTCAGTACATTGATGAGGTTTGGAATGATAAGGCTCCACTCTTGCTCTCTGACTCTTACCTCACAGCCCAGGCCAGGTTCTGGGCTGACTTTGTCAACAAGAATGTGATTTTTACTCATTAATTTACTTATTTTTTGTTGTTGTTTTTTTTTTTTTTTTATCGTAGTACTAAGTGGCAATTTCACAACATAATTAAGTTTAGCATTTTTTTTCCTTAAATATGCTTTAAAAAAATCTATGTTCAATTTAACATGATACTTAATTTTATAAGTACCAATTTGGAAGAAAAAGAAAGGTTTATAAGTACCAACTGTGTTTTGGGCCGAAAAGGAACTAACCCAAAAAAAGGCACTTTCGAGAAATTGGTGGAAGCTGATGGAACTCTCTGTTTTTATTGCTTATTTCCCTTCTGGATAGCTGCAGAACTTTCTGTAGTTCTCAGAAAAACCTTCTGTGCCATCCTATATACATACAGCTCACGCCACAACCCACCTCATCAGATAGAATCATCCAAAGCAATCTAAGCAAAAATCTGTCGCAAATCCTTCGAATTCACGCCCAGCAAAAACCCAACTCAAACCCACCATCTAATGGCTCTCAGTCTCTTTGGCGGACGACGAAGCAACGTCTTCGACCCCTTCTCTCTGGACATCTGGGACCCATTTGAGGGCTTCGGCACTCTGGCCAACATCCCCTCCTCCGCCCGTGAAACCACCGCCATTGCCAACACCCGCATCGACTGGAAGGAGACCCCGGAGGCCCACATCTTCAAGGCGGACCTCCCGGGAATAAAGAAGGAGGAGGTGAAAGTGGAGGTGGAGGACGGGAGGGTCCTGCAGATCAGCGGCGAGAGGAGCCGGGAGCAGGAGGAGAAGAACGACAAGTGGCACAGGGTGGAGAGGAGCAGTGGCAAGTTTATGAGGAGGTTCAGGCTGCCGGAGAACGCGAAACTTGATCAGGTGAAGGCAGCGATGGAGAATGGGGTGCTGACTGTGACTGTGCCGAAAGAGGAGGAGAAGAAGCCTGAGGTCAAGGCCATTGACATCTCCGGATAAACTAAATTCGCATAACCTCGATCGGTTCTGCTTGTGTGTATTTCTAAGTCTCTCTGTATCACTCTTACGTGAGGTGAGTGATATGGTGTGTCAATTGTCATGTATGCGTTCTTGTTCTAAATATTATAATAAACCTATATAGAAGAAGAATCATTTTATTTCCAGTAAGTGTCCCTGGGAAGAAGGTCTATTTAATTTTTTTTAGGAGAACTAATGAAAATCGCTTGAAAATTTTGAGTTTTAACGATAAGGACAAAATAAAGGGTAAAGTGAATAGTACAAAGTTTGACTATTTAGTGTAAAAATGTGAATTTTCATTAAAGTGAATCATACCACGAACTTTTCGTTAAAACTCCCATTTTTTTCCACGAAGATGGAGAAGATGACCGTTCTAGGCGTGGTTCTCTTGCTCTTAAAGTCTAGAACTTTAACACTTGCGCATAGAATTGACAAAGATTCTTTCGATCTTGACATGTGCTACTGCTACTTTGGGCGCCAGATGCTGAGCTCGTGTGTCCTAGCAAGATTGCAGAGTACCGGGCAAAGGAGAAAGTTAGAGATGCAAATTTTGCATGCTCAAGTCGACAGTCCAGCAAAGGCGACATTGAAGACATCTTACTCCAAGAGCCTATGGCGAATGCTCGAAGTTGCTTAATTAGGACAGAGTCCTATGGTGGTCGAAATGCCGAGCTGCCGTTTTTGGTTTATTTTCAAGGTTATATTTTCAACTGTTTTTGGTTTAACTCGTGAACAAGGTTATATTTTCAAATTTTTAACAGGTGATTGTTTCTTTTGGTTTTTAGTTTGGATATTAAAAGTGTTCGCACCGTTTTAATGAGGGTAAAACAAAACTTAAAAGTGTTCGCACCGTTTTAACTGGTGATTGTCATCCTAACTCAGGATGCAAAACGAGATCGATTTCATTCTAAACGAGATCAATTACTCGAGTGAAATCAACGTTTTATTTTACTCGGTACACTAGAGCTGATGCATCTTTTGTTGTGAATTTTAGCAAGATACAACAATACAACAATACGCGTACACGTAGACACTAGATAAGTGTCCAAGTCATCCTGCAATTACCTTAAAGGTACGGTGGAATGATGTTCACCTTCAAAGTTATGCTGATGATGGTTATTTAAACCATATAAAGCGCGTTTTGAGAATTGTTTGTCTTTATCATTCAAGATATTTCAATATTGTGCATATCAATCAAACAGGATTTAGTTGCTATGTTTTTAAATCATACTAAGATTTTAGCCTATGTGAATTATCGCATGTATGATTTTGGCTGAGGCGGATGATAGATCACATTAGAATTTTATGTGATTTTTCTTACATCGTTAATGTTCCAACAACGATTTATGAAGATAACGATGCATGTATTGACCAATTAAAGAAATGATCCATCAAAGGCGATATTACAAAGAATATTGTCATGAAGTTTTCACTCATCGGCAACAAGAGCATCAGGAGATTAAAGTTAAGCAAATACGATCTTAAGACAATTATATTGACCTCTTCATGAAGTCAATATGAAGTTTACTTGTCAAAAGCTTGTTTATGAAATTAGACTATATAAACTTTAAAATTTATGTCATTGATAGACCTTTTGGGGAGTTTTATCGTACTCAAGAGAAATCTTAATAGTTTACTAACCTGATCTTAACATATTTTTTTCCTTATGATCAAGAGTAGTTTTACTACTGAATTTTTATTTTACTGACGAAATTTTTTGATAAAGAACCCACCCTTGACTGGTCATACATTTGTGTATTTTACTAATCATTCTGAATATGTGAAATATTGACATCCTGTATTAACTCAATTTTTCTCCATAAGTCTACTGGTTGTCAAAGCAAGGTTATTATTGATAGCTGACGACAACAACTGCATCACCTAATCACGAAGAATTGATGCAGCTACTTTTTAAGTTGTACATACTTAAGAAGGAGTGTTGTGAATAGAATCATTAATTAGGAATGTAATTATGTAAATTTAAAGTAAAATTCCACAAGGATTTGGAGATCAAATAATTATAGGCTTTGTATTACTTATAAGGTAAGAAAGTTCATCATAATTAGTATTAAAAAGTCATGCTGGGGGTGAACACACCATTCTTATACACATGAGCCATTCTCTCTTTGCCGTCCCCTTCCTCTCTCACGATCGCAGATCTGTTATCCCTAATTGTGATGTCTCTACTCTAATTTCTCAACATGCATACCATCCATTTCACCTAGCCTTCACCCTATTAAATTTTTAATAAAACTAAGAAATTAAAACCCAAAAACAAAGAAACTAGCTTCCACTGTGTCCTCACCCACCCAGATCCATGCAGTCTCGTGCACCAACAACCCAAGCAGTCACCCATGCCAGCCTCCCCATGCACCAGCGACTACCCTTACTTGTACTTGCCGTCACAAAAGGCTCCTCCATCCAGGGGCGGATTTATTAAGGGACCTAGTTGGTTTCAAGACCACCCGGATGCTCGCATAATTGTCTATGAGAACTTCCGAGGACCACCTCAGTCTGGGCAATGAAGGGAAAGAGTCGCGGCTGCATAATGTTCTGTTTTTTTGCAAACCAAAAAGAGAGAAGAAGAAGAAGACCAATTCTTTTTAAAACGGTATCCTAGGTCACGTGCTACTAAGTCACATTGATCATTTAAGTAAAGAGTAATGTTAGGAAGACTAAATTTGTAGAAAAAAATTTACAAACTAAATGATGTGTCACCAATAGAAAATGAGCACGTTTATCAATGCTTAAATAATAATCTAATCATTAATTTTCATGTTATTTAGTTTATAAATTTTGTCCAAAAATTAGTTTTCCTAGCATTACTCTTAAATAAAACGGTGAGCATCAAAGTGGTGTTTGGAAACTCATTCTAGGTCACGTGGGGGGCTGAGAGCCTCACCATTTTTTCAATAAAAAGTAAAAAAAAGTTCGACTTTCAAAGAAAGTCCACCCCACGCAAATTAACTCCCTAAAAATCCAAATTGTGAGATTCTAGGAATTCTCACATCTTAACCATTCATTATACATCGCGCGGTCATAAATCATTTGATTTTTTTATTTAAAATTAAACACAAATAGTATCTAACGAAAATTGACCGCACGATGTACAATGAATAGCTAGGACGTGGGAATCTCTATGATCCCCAAAGTGGATCCGAAGAGGATTCTCTTCCCTAATCCCCAATCCCCTACAATTATAATTACCTTCCGATATATATATATATATATATATATATATATATATGTTTCATGCATTACTAAATTTTTGTTACGTGGAATTTGTGAGTCAAAGAATCGAAATAAATTAGAAGCAATGGTTTTTCAAACCCTTCAATGGCGGATGAGGTGGTGTACTCATTGCGCTTCAGTACATTGATGAGGTTTTGTAATGATAAGGCTCCACTCTTGCCCTCTGACTCTTACCTCACAGCCCAAACCAGGTTCTAGGCTGACTTTGTCAACAAGAAGGTAATTTTTACTTATTTTTTGTTGTTGTTGTTTTTTTTTTTTTTACCGTAGTACTAAATGGCAGTTTCACAACATAATTAAGTTTAGTATTTTTTTTTCCTTAAATATGCTTTTTTTTTAAACAAAAAAATGTATGTTCAATTTAACATGATACTTAATTGGGTAAATTACACAAAACTACCTCAATTATTGGGGTCATGACATTTTCATACCTCATGTTTTAAAATTGACAATGTCATACCGCATCTTACGAATTTGTGACAATGTCATACCTCCGTCAATTTTTCTGTTAGTTTTTCTGTTAAGTGCTGACGTGGCAAGAAACGGAGACCACTCCATAATCCAGTTGGATTAAAAAATAATTAAATATATTTTTAATAATTAAATATTAAAAAATTAAGAATAAAAAAAAAATTCATAGGGATGCGGCATCCCCAGGATTTGTTATTTTTTTGTTCTTCTTCTCTCCCTTTCTTCTTCTCCTTCTTCTCTCTCCTTCTTCTCTTGGGCCGAAACTGGGTGTTCCATTTTTTTTATCTTTTTTTTTTTTGTTCTTCTTCTTCTTCTCTCTCCTTCTCCTCTCTCCTTCTACTTCTTCTTTTCGAATTTTTTTTTGTCCTTCTTCTTCTCTCTCCCCCTCCTCTCTCCTCCTCTCTCTTCCTCCTCCTCCTTCTTGGGCAGAAACTGGGTGTTCTAATTTTTTTTTTTTCGTTCTCTTCTTCTCCCCCCCTCCTCCTTCTCTCTCCTTCTTCTCTCTCCGGCCGAAACTGGGTTCGAATTTTTTTTTTTTTTTGTTCTTGTTCTTCTCCCTCCTTATTCTCCTCCTCCTCCTCGGGCCGAAACTGGGTGTTCTAATTTTTTTTTTCGTTCTTCTTCTTCTCCCCCCCCTCCTTCTCTCTCCTTCTTCTCTCTCCGGCCGAAACTGGGTTCGAATTTTTTTTTTTTTTTTTTTTTTTGTTCTTCTTCTTCTGCCTCCTTATTCTTCTCCTCCTCCTCGGGCCGAAACTGGGTTTCTTTTTTTTTTTTAGGTTTCTAGGTTGCAGGTAGAGGGAAAAGGCGCCAGGGGGGGTTTGGGGGTGGGTTTCGGGGGGAGGGGAGGGACGACTGTTTTTTTGTTTTTTACTTTTACTTTTATTTATTATTTTAGTATTTAAATATTTTTTTAGTTTTTAATAATATTTTATTAATTTTTTAATAGAAAGTGGGGTCCGAATCAAGTCACGTCAGCACTTGACAGAAAAATTGACGGAGGTATGACATTGTCACAAATTCGTAAGATGCGGTATGACATTGTCAATTTAAAAAAAATAAGGTATGAAACTGTCGTGACCTCAATAGTTTAAGTAGTTTTTTGTAATTTACCCTACTTAATTTTATAAGTACCAATTTGGAAAAAAGAATTTTAAAAAAAAAGGTTTATAAGTACCAACTGTCAACTAACCCAAAAAAAAGCACTTTCGAGAAGTTGGTGGAAGCTGATGGAACTCTCTGTTTTTATTGCTTTTTTCCCTTCTGGATAGCTGCAGAACTTTCTGTAGTTCTCAGAGAAACCTTCTGTGCCACCCTATATATATTATATACAGCTCACGCCACAGCCCACATCATCAGATAGAATCATCCAAAGCAATCTAAGCAAAAATCTGTCGCAAATCTTTCGAATTCACGCCCAGCAAAAACCCAACTCAAACCCACCATCTAATGGCTCTCAGTCTCTTTGGCGGACGACGAAGCAACGTCTTTGACCCCTTCTCTCTGGACATCTGGGACCCATTTGAGAGCTTCGGCACTCTGGCCAACATTCCCTCCTCCGCCCGTGAAACCACCGCTATTGCCAACACCCGCATCGACTGGAAGGAGACCCCGGAGGCCGACATCTTCAAGGCGGACCTCCCGGGGATAAAAAAGGAGGAGGTGAAAGTGGAGGTGGAGGACGGGAGGGTCCTGCAGATCAGCGGCGAGAGGAGCCGGGAGCAGGAGGAGAAGAACGACAAGTGGCACAGGGTGGAGAGGAGCAGTGGCAAATTTATGAGGAGGTTCAGGCTGCCGGAGAACGCGAAACTTGATCAGGTGAAGGCGGCGATAGAGAATGGGGTGCTGACTGTGACTGTACCGAAAGAGGAGGAGAAGAAGCCTGAGGTCAAGGCCATTGACATCTCCGGCTAAACTAAATTCGCATAACCTCGATCGGCTACTTTTGAGCTCTGTTTTGGTGTGTTGTTTAAGTTCTGCTTGTATCACTCTATGTGAGATGAGTGATATGGTGTGTCAATTGTCATGTAAGCGTTCTTGTTCTAAATATTATAATAAACCTATATAAAAGTTGAGTCATTTTATTTCCTGTAAGTGTCTCTGGGAGAAGGTCTATGTAATTTTTTTTTCCACGAATATGGAGAAGATGACCGTTCTAGGCGCGATTCTATTGCTCTTAAAGTCTAGAACTTTTAACACTTGCGCATAGAATTGACAAAGATTCTTTCGATCTTGACATGTGCGACGACTGCTATTGGGCGCCAGCTCGTGTGTCCTAGCAACATTGCGGAGGAGTACCAGGCCAAGAAGAAAGTTAGAGATGCAAATTTTGCATGCTCAAGTCGACAGTCCAGCAAAGGCGACATTGAAGACATCTTACTTCCTCCAAGAGCCTATGGCGAATGCTCGAAGTTGCTTAATTAGGACAAGAGTCCTATAGTGGTTGTAATTCCTAGCTGCTGTTTTTGGTTTATTTTCAAGGTTATATTTTCAACTGGTTTTGGTTAAACTGTGAAAAAGGTTTTATATTTTCAAATTTTAAACTGGTGCATCTTTCTTTTGGTTTTGAGTACTCTCATGGTCATCCAAACTCGGATGCAAAACGAGATCGATTTCATCCTAAACAAGGTCAATTACTCGGGTGAAATCAATGTTTTATTTTACTCGGTACACTAGAGCTGACAAATCTTTTGTTGTGAATTTTAGCAAGATACAACAATACGCTTACACGTAGACACTAGATAAGTGTCCAAGTCATCCTGCAATTACCTTAAAGTACGGTGGAATGATGTTCACCTTCTAAGTTATGCTGATGATGGTTATTTAAACCGCACAAAGCACGTTTGGAGAATAGTTTATGTCTTTATCATTAAAGATATTTCAATATTGTGCATATCAATAAATCATACTAAGATTTTAACCTATGCGAATTATCGCATGTATGATTTTGGCTGAGGCGCATGATAGATCACATTAGAATTTTATGTGATTTTTCTTACATCGTTAATGTTCCAACAACGATTTATGAAGATAATGATGCATGTATCGACCAATTAAAGAAATGATCCATCAAAGGCAATATTACAAAGAATATCGTCATGAAGTTTTTCTTCACTCATCGGCAACAAGAGCATCATGAGATCAAAGTTAAGCAAATCCGATCTTAAGACAATTATGTTGACCTTTTCATGAAGTCAATACGAAGTTTAGTTTTCAAAAGCTTGTTTATGAAATTAGACTATATAAACTTTAAAAATTTTGTCATGGATAGACCTTTTGGAGAGTTTTTTCGTACTCAAGAGAAATCTTATAGTTTACTTACACGATCTTAACATACTTTTTTCCTTATGATCAAGAGTAGCTTTCCTACTGAATTTTTATTTTACTGACGAAATTTTTTGATAAAGAACCTACTCTTGATTGGTCATACGTTTGTGTATTTTACTAATCATTTTGAATATGTGAAATGTTGACATCCTGTATTAATTCAATCTTTCTCCATAAGTCTACTGGTTATTAGAGCAAGGTTATTATTGATAGCTGACGATAACAGCTGCATCACCTTTTCACGAAGAATTGATGCTGCTACATTTTAAGTTGTACATACTTAAGTAGGAGCGTTGTGAATAGAATCATTAATTAGGAATGTGATTATGTAAATTTAAAGTAAAATTCCACAAGGATTTGGAGATCAAATAATAGTAAGAAAGTTCATCACAATTAGTATTAAAAAGTCATGTTGGGGGGTGAACACACCATTCTTATACACATGAGTCATTCTCTCTCTGCCGTCCCCTTCCTTTCTCACGATCGCAGGTCTGTTGTCCCTAGTTGTGATGTCTCCTCTCTAATTTCTAAACACGCGTACCATCCATTTCACCTAGCCTTCACCCTATTAAATTTTTAATAAAACTAAGAAACTAAAACCCAAAAACAATGAAACTAGCTGCCACTATGTCCCCACCCACCCCGATCCATGCAGTCCCGTGCGCCAACAACCCAAGCAATCACCCATGCCAGCCTCCCCATGCACCAGCGACTACCCTTACTTGTACTTGCCATCAACAAAAGCCTCCTCCATCTAGGGGCGAATTTATTAAGGGATCTGGGTGGTTTCAGGACCACCCGGATGCTCGGATAATTGGCTATGAGAACTTCCGAGGACCACCCCAGTCTGGGCAATGAAGGGAAAGAGCTGCAGCTGCATAATGTTCTGGTTTTTTGCAAACCAAAAAGAGAGAAGAAGAAAAAGACCAATTCTTTTTAAAACGGTATCCTAGGTCATGTGCTACTAAGTCACATTGATCATTTAAGTAAAGAGTAATGTTAGGAAGACTAAATTTGTAGAAAAAATTGCAACTAAATGATGTGTCACCAATAGAAAATGAGCATGTTTATCAACGCTTAAATAATAATATAATCATTAATTTTCATGTCATTTAGTTTATAAATTTTGTCCAAAAATTTAGTTTTCCTAGCATTACTCTTAAATAAAACGGTGAGCATCAATGTGGTGTTTGGAAACTCATTCTAGGTCACGTGGGGGGCTGAGAGCCCACCATTTTTTCAATAAAAAGTAAAAAAAAAAGTTCGACTTTCAAAGAAAGTCCACCCCACGCAAATTAACTCCCTAAAAATCCAAATTGTGAGATTCTAGGAATTCTGACATCTTAACCATTCATTATACATCGTGCGGTCATAAATCATTTGATTTTTTTATTTAAAATTAAACACAAATAGTTTATAACGAAAATTGACCGTACGATGTACAATGAATAGCTATGACGTGGGAATCTCTATGATCCCCAAAGTGGATCCGAAGAGGATTCTCTTCCCTAATCCCCAATTCCCACCCGCTCAACTGAAGGCCACCATCATCAGCACATAACCAATCTCTTCTCTAGTCTTCACACACCTATTGGCACTTCAAGATCAACTTGGTATTTATATTCATTCTATGCGCTAAAGAAATGACTTCTCTCAATTGTAAGGGATTAGTAATCTTGCTAAAAAATGATGAAAAAAAGGGTTACATGAATTGTTGTTTGTACAAAAATTATGAATAAAAAGTTGTAGTTTATCGTTTAATGTTTCAATTTTATTTTCATCTAATTTTTTTTGGAGCTTTTTGTGAAACTTTATAGGCCTAATTAAATATGGTCCATCACCAGTATCACCGATATGGTTCCAACTTAATCACCTATGGCTAGATGTTAGGTTTTATCCCAAAATGACTGGTTATATTAGGGGTGAAAACTCTTATATATTAATTGTATATTATTTATCATATGATCTATGTGGAATTTTATTCTCCAACACTTTTTTACTAGGACTATCCGATGTTAAAATTCTGGATCCGCCACTGTCCTCGTCTACACTAGAGAATTTCAAATAAGTGGAGCTTTCCAATTGTCCTTGATAACAAGAGGAATCTTAGGTAAATTCATGATAAAGATGAAACTGTAAACATCTAGTCGTGTGTCTGCAACTAGGATGGTAAAGAGGATTCTTAGGTAATGTAAACTTCACGATTAACATGATATTGTAATGTATTATAGTGAGAGTATGGTTAGTCGAATGCAATTAGTGAGAGTATGGTTACTCGAATGCAATTAGGTCTATTATACTGCTAGAATTTGGGCTTTAATTTTCGAGGAGATGAGGCCCTGCCGACATCAAGTTGGAATGAGAGTTACCACTAGCGATGCAAGGTTGCTGGCGTGAGGAGGGGAGGTAAGAGTGTCGGAGTAGGTGAAGACTCGCTGGATACTAGTTTCTCTTATTTTGTTTTTAACTTTTATATTTTTGTTTTATTAAAAATCAGCATAATTAAATTTGAGATTAAGTAGTTGGATACGTATAAGAAACAAGCGAAGAGACATAAAAAACATCAAATTGGGGACATCAAACCCTAAGTCATGTCTCACCTATTTTAAAATTTGTTTGACAACAGCAACTTAGTACTACGATTGATATTTCTTTTTATTTGCAAGTGAAAGGTTTTAGGTTCTATTCTTGTCAAAAACGAATTTGAATGACATTATTACTAATCTATTGTGAGGTTTAATTCACTTTTTCATCATCTTAGTTTGTTTAAAAATTAGTTTGACAACATAATTGAGTTTAATATTTTTTTTTTCTTAATTAACATGATATGTAATTTTATAATACCAATTTGGAGTCTTTTGTAAGTACCAATTATGTTTTGGGCCGAAAAGGAACTAACCCAAAAAATGGCACTTCAAGAACTTGGTGGAAGCTGATGGAATTCTCTGGTTTCTTTTTTTCTTTTTCTTTTTTTTTTTTTTTTTTTTCTTTTTTTTCTTTTTTTTCTTTTTTTTATCCCTTTCTGGATAGCTGCAGAACTTTCTGGAGTTCTCAGAGAAACCTTCTGTGCCGTCCTATATATATACAAGTCACTTGGCTATTCACCCTATCAGATAGAATCATCCAAAGCAACCTAAGCTAAAATCTCTCGCTCAAATCCTTATACACATCCAGCAAAAACCCAACTCTAATCCAGCATCTAATGGCTCTCAGTCTCTTTGGCGGACGACGAAACAACGTCTTCGACCCCTTCTCTATGGACATCTGGGACCCTTTCGAGGGCTTCGGCGCTCTGGCCAACGTCCCCTCCTCCGCCCGTGAAACCACCGCCATCGCCAATACCCGCATCGACTGGAAGGAGACCCCGGAGGCTCACATCTTCAAGGCGGACCTGCCGGGGATCAAGAAGGAAGAGGTGAAAGTGGAGGTGGAGGACGGGAGGGTGCTGCAGATCAGCGGGGAGAGGAGCCGGGAGCAGGAGGAGAAGAACGACACGTGGCACAGGGTGGAGAGGAGCAGCGGCAAGTTTATGAGGAGGTTCAGGCTGCCGGAGAACGCGAAGCTTGATCAGGTGAAGGCGGCGATGGAGAACGGGGTGCTGACTGTGACCGTGCCGAAAGAGGTGAAGAGGCCTGATGTCAGGGCCATTGACATCTCCGGCTAAACTAAATTCGTATAACCTCGGCTGCTTTAAGGGTTAATGAGGCCTGATGTCATAAGTATGTTAAATAGTCATGTTGTGGTGTTAGCTCCTGCTTTTTGTTGTATTTCAGTGTCTCTGTATCAATTTTCATGTATGGTTTCTGCTTGTGATATATTATAAACCTTCATAAAGGTTTTGAGTATACTTATTTTAATTCAGTCAATTCAAATTTTTAACTCATAATTTCAATTAAAAAACAATTGCAAAATTATCTATCCTACCGGTAAGAGTGGAGATGCAAGAGTTGGTCTGGTCGCGCTTCCTCACCCCACTGATCTGGAGGATCCGACCATCATCCACCTAAACCTTCACCTTCTTCCGGTGCCCCGGCGCGTCCGCTTTGACACGTGCGGCGTCGGCGTCTCCTTCCGATGGTTTTGCGGGCTAACGACGCTTTGGAACCGGACGACAGGTCAAGAGTGACTGGAGCGGGTGGTGGATCGGCTCCCGAATGGCCAAGGATTTGCTGTCTCCAAATTTCATGTCTTTTTGTGTCTCTTTCCTAATTTTTTGACACGTGTAATCTAACATTACTCAAAACTAACACTGTTAACTTTTCATATAATTAAAGATAAATTACAGTTTCTTTAAAAAGTAAAAAAAAAAAAAATCGAAAAATCTGAAACGATCTTCATCATTCCTCACTCGATCTCCCAGAGTTCACCTTCGAGCCAACCACCCCTTCAGACACCCCCCACTCGCTTTTCTCCTCTGCCCTTTGAATGAAATGAAGATTTAAGTAGAGGAGACATCACCCTTGACTAGTTTCAGATAATAGAGAAATTCAAGCTAGTAAACGAAGTTGGGGCTTCCAGCTTTCAATCGGGGAAAGAGAAGAGAAAGCATGAAATTAAAAGTTGGGTTGATCTGGGTGTGGGTCTGGTGGTTGCCATTGCTCACCACCGACGAAGCATCAATTTAATATCCTCCTTGAATCCCAAATATCAAACTTTGATAGAATATTTGTTCTTTGACGTGCTGGATCGATCACGATCTAGTGCAGGATTTGAAGAGAGAGAGAGAGAGAGAGAGAAAGGAAGCTTTGCCGGCGGTAAGGCGGAGCCACAGCGGTGATGCGGTTGTGTGACGTGTGTGCTCGGAAGATTGGCCAGAATCAATGGAGACTCCGTGAAGGTGGTTGTCGATGGGTGCGGAATCATTGTGTATTCTTACCAACGGAGACCACGATACCTGATCTGAGGAGGCTAGGTCTGGCGATGTGGGGTGGTTGCCGCTAATGTGTTGGATTGGGGCTAAGGAGGTCGTGGTATTGGAGGGGAGGAAGAAGGTCATGACTCACTGTGGTGGGTTTTTATTTTATTGTTGTTGTTTTTATTTTATTTTTATATATTAAATCTAACGGTGTTAAGTTCTAGTTAAGGGGATAGACACATGTCAAGTAATTAGAGGCGAGACATGTACGAGACAGGTATTTAGGGGACACCAGATCCACGGCCCTCCCGAATGGGTTCGGATTCACCGAGATTATTTGAGAATCTTCTAATCAATAATGCAATTTTGGATTTTGTATTTTTAAAAGTAAACAATAGATTAAAAATATTTTTAACTATTAAAAGTAAATAGTACTAAAAGTGTTTCATTAAGATTTTTTTAATAAATCAGTGATTGGATTTCTACAGAGTTTGATTGCGCCGCACGTACTCCATTTTCATCCCACGAAACGTACAGCCTCTACGTTTAGGCAAATATCGTAAAAATTAAAAAGCCCATGGACTCAAGTAAGGCCCAATGGCTCAAGCCTATGTCCACTTAGCTCGTTTTATTGAAAGTGCGACATGCGACATTTATCTAACAAATATTAAACTTGTTAATGTAAACGTTATGTACAAAATAAAAAATAAAATAACGAATTTACAATGATTCTTGACCGCTGCTATCGCTGTTTTCCGAATCATATTCAACATCGAGTGCAGCGACTTTCGAAGCACTAATTCTCAACGAGGCGGATCGGAATTTGTACGGCAAATTTGAATGCTCACTAGGGACCATAGCGCCCCGTTTTCCTTCCTCTTCCTCTTTCTTTAGGTCACCGGGAGGCAAGAAGCAGTCCATGGACAAACCCTTAATGTTAAAATCGACCTCCTCAATTTCCCAAGCCTCCTCCATTCGCGTTCTCGAATGGCCTTCCGTGCTGTCACCAAACCTAAACAACGATGCACATGTCTTGCCCCCGTGCGCGATGCTGATGCCTTCGACGTTCCGGTAGTCTTGGACGTAGGACTCCATTGTGGTCTCCCAACAAATGCCGTGGTCGTTGCCGGCGGATTTGATTCGGAGGAGGTGGGAGTCCTCTAGTTGGAGTAGGAGGCCAGTTTTTTGGCTGAAGTAGCCCCAAACCGTGTGCCTTATTATCTCAACGTTGGTGCTGCTTCTTGCTTTTAGGGTTGAGGGTTCGGCTTCTAATTTTAGTATGAAGCAGTCTTCGTCCTTGATTGCTTTCTCTCCAATGCAAACTGAGTTGCTGAATAAGTTGGCTGTTGACCTCGGATCAAGACCCTGTTGAGTACATAATGTAGTCTCAATATTTGTGCATTAAGGTTTTTTTTCTTCTCCAACTAACGATGTTATCTACCGTAAAGAATGAGGAAGTAGGTTAAGTTTTACAATAGGCTAATAATAACGTAGTTTAATTTTGCCTTTGATGTAAATCGAACTTAAGACATCTTATTTACAAGTGGAGAGAAATACCATTAATCGGAGTATTATGTGGCTTATGCATTAAGGTTTTTTTTTTCTTTTTAAAAAGGAGGACAACTGATGGTAAACCATGATTATCCACCCCTTCAGGGGCTGGAAAGACTCACAGAGATATTTTTAGCCTTTTTCTAACCACAAGTCTGATTTCCACACCAGTAGTGGATTTTGAACCCAACACCTTCACACATTTTTTGTAATTTTTAAAGGAAATCTCGCAATTCATCATTTATCACTGTATTACCAGCTCATGATTTATGCATTAAGGTATTTAATTGTGTTTTTCTTTTTATTAAAAAAAAAATTGGACTTTTTCAAAACAAGCAAAGAAAAACAAAAGCTAGTTAGGTAGGGAGAGTGCTGATAAACGTGCAGTTTTGGCCCACATGAAAGTGGGCCATGGATTTATACTTTAGAATAGTTTGATGGGGACATACCAACTTAGAAGTCAGGGCTTCCTAAGGGCAAAGTCAAAAACAACCGAAAGAGAATTAGATAAAAAAGGTCCTCAAACACATATTCTTGGCTAAACTTAATGAACTATGAGCACTTATACGCGGCTAGACACATACATCAACGAGTGATAATAATTTCATTAGATATCTTGTTAAAGTGTGTGTATATATATAATTGATAATCATTGATGCATTGTGAGATGTTTCAAAAACTTTAAACGGATGACAATCATGAAAGCATAAATCGTGATTATGAATTTTTCTGTATCTTTGTTATCTTGATCAAACGGTGAATACAAAGGCATAACACCAAAAAAACCACCAGGAAAGGAAAGAGGAGGTGGAAGGAATTAGTACCTGAAGGAGACGCCGGAGAGGGCGAGGCGGGCCTCGAGAGGCATGCGAGTGGTGCCATGGTGTTTGGCGCCAAGCCACCTTTCCATCACTCCCTGCACTGATCTTGCAACCAGACACCACCAATTCCAAGCACCAAAGTTCTGGTCTCTTCTGCCACAGCACAAACCCACCCATCTCTCCGCCGCCGCCCACTGATCTCAACATGCTCTTCACCTTCAACTTGTTATTGCCACCATTCAAGCTCCTTTCTCCGGTACAAAACTCTGACGATGCCATCTTCACCTTTCCCATGGCGTACATGCTGTCCACTGAATTCAAAGCCTTCTCTCCTCCAACTGCCGCTATGTATTGCTTCACTATGTACTTAGCCATTGAAACTTCCTACAAATCATAAAACACAAAAATTATTAAGGAAACTTCATATGTGACCAAAAGTTATATGTCAAACATAACTTTCATGTGACTTGACGTCAAACTCTTTACAATATAAGACATTCATCTTGTCCAGTCTAATAATACAAGCATTAATGTTGTGCATAGTCTGATAAGAGAATGTTGTTCTAATTTTATTTTGGATAATGAAGCAGAAATGACTTACAATAGGTTGATCTTTGATGGAGCGGCTGATGGGTTGGTGATCTTTTGGAATTGGTAAGGGAATGAGAGGGGCTCCAATGACTCCAAGCAAGAGCTGGACTTCGGCGCTTTTGCTTCCAAAAACCGCGTTGGCTGACTGTGATCGGTCGTTGTTTGAGGGTTTCATCCACGACTTCATGTTGTGCCATGAAGGGGTGGAGTTCTTGTGATTGCCTGAAACATACATCTCTTCTGGGATTGGGACCTCGAGGACTGTTTCAAGCCCGTCTTCGCGGTCCAGATTGGGACAAAGCTTCCTCATGACGATGACAAGAAAGATCAGAGCAGATTAAGTGGCAAAAGAGAGTTTAGGAGGAGGGAGGAGGGGTGTGGGATTGGTGGAGAGAGCTATTCTATGTAGGACTAGGAATACCAAGAGCAATTGAGGTGGTTGCGAGTTGAGTCTTGGATTCAAAGGGCTGAAGTAGGGCGGGGTCTTTGCACCCTGCAGCTGTTAAACATTACCAACCAAACCAATGGCTCTCACTCTAACGTGGTTTACTTTGTCTATGTCGTGTTTGCACGCTCCTCTCTCTCTCTCTCTCTCTCTCTCTCTCTCTCAAACTTGGTTTGTTCTTATATTATAATTGAGGTAGATTGGCATCCAAGGAGTAAATCATCTGAACTCAAATAGTATGTTGAATTAAAAAAGCGTTAAAATGAAAGTAGTGTTAAAGCTATTAATTAAAGGTAGACTTATTCCCTTGTGTGACCTTGATTTCAACTACCAACCAGGACCGTTTAGGGTTGTAGGAGTTGGATTACGATGACTTTTCGACGGTTAAAGTCAGTAAACTTACAAAAATTAAATTAAAGCAATAAGTATTTTTTTGTCAATGTGAAAGCAGCAAGCTCAAGGATCTTATGAATGGGGAATGGGAAAACAAAGAGATCATGGAACTTAATAATCGATAAGGACCTACTTGATCAAATTTATGATTTTTAGGAATGGAAAATAAGGACCTGGTTGATCCAATTCCTGATTTAGAGAAAAATATCGTTGTATAAAGAAATTATGGATTGTAAAGTCTATTAATACAAGAAGTATTGAAAAATGGAGAATTGAATATAGAATTTGAGGTGTAAGAGTAAATGCAGTCTTAATCATTTGAATTATACGTTTCTTTCGAAATTCATATATTTTTATATTCTTCAAAATAGGATGTAGATGGTTCTCTCATACACACTCTTAATAAATAAACATCTCATAAACCTATACTTGATACTCACTCTTTAATCATTGCGATATATATGTTGGATTGACTGCATACAGTAAGACAAAGCTCATTCACAATACACCCAAAAAGAAAGAAAGAAAGAAAAAAAGAAAAAAGAAGAGAAAAAGATAAAGTAAAAGAGGTATAGAACTGTGGCATGTGTTGAATATAAGTTTTATATCGGAGAATTAAGAAAATAAAGTACAATACATGTGTATAATTTCACTTTTAATGACATCGAATTTTTTTATGATAAAATTTAACACTTAATAATAATGATTAAGTTAGAACAATATTCGTATGATTAGGAGTGGATCAATGATCCGTTCCTCTGAATATCTTACAGCATCCACGTTGCCGGCTTTAACCGCAGCATATATTCTGACGCTAAAGCTTTTTACGCATTAAAACGGATAAGAATATAATCATAATCATCATCATTGGATGATGCTGCCGGAGCATGCGACCGACATTTTTATTGAGTCAACATTCAATCTAATTCTCTCTCGATTCCAATATTTTTGCTGCTGCTGCTGCTGCAGCATTGCATTAGCTGTATCTGTACGTGCTTAATTTTTTTTGCTAATTTTTTTTTAGTGAATTATTTTGCTTTGTTTTGCTAATCAAGCAATTTGTCTTTTGCAAAACAAGAAACTGGAGGATACAAAGCCTGGATTAAAACCCTAAATTAACTGAGTCGGTGTTGTGGGGACGCGACACGTGTTGATCTGCTCTCAATCATGTCCAGCACGTTCGTATGAAATCTTGAAAATATTATTGTTTTTTTTTTGTCTTTGTTTTTTTATTTGGATTAACTCTAATAGACTTATAATCCCTTGGAGTGGCGACGAGGTAACTATGTCTTCTTGTTACAAAAAAAAATGTATTGTTGTTACAAACATTCCAAAGGAGATGAGAGAAGTGATCTATCAAGATATGTAACGCTGTCTTGTATTCTTGTTAGTGATATTATATTTAACCAACAATACAAAAACATAAACACAAAAAAAAAAAAAAAAAAAAAAAAAGCATAAGGCATCTGTTAGACTCTTATATATTAGCAGATGAGTTTATTAGTTGATCCAAATAATTAACCATTATCTTAAAGGGAAATGGATCCTCTCCTAATCTTTTTCCACCTAATCCTCCTAATCCGGGATCCGGGCCGTTCAAATTTCATCCAACGGCTACAAACAGGGGGCCCCTTTAAAGTGATAATAATTATAGCCGTTGGATGAAAATTTGAACGGTCCGGATCCCGGATTAGAAGGATTAGGTGGAAAGTGATTAGGAGAGGATCCATTTCCATCTTCAAGCGCTAGGCCTTCATACATATTTTCTGCTTAGGGTAGTGCTAGGGAATGTAGGACGTATATTTGAATGCACGCTGTTTTGCTAAGATAAACATTATCAAATAGTACCTTTTAATGAGAGATATGAACAAGAGGCTTCGAGAAAACTAGTGTGACTATCTATTTAAACTAAATTTGATAAATCTGTTTGGGCCCAAAATGACATTGGGCCAAGCTCGGACCATCCTCAGCCCAGGACCTGCGCGAAGGCGATGAATCGGCGCTATGGGCCACGGATTAGGAGGAATCCTATCTGGAAAAGGAAGGAAGAAAAGATAAGTGTAAAATGTGATAGAGGCCGAGACCCATTAGGACACTACTACAAAATGGGATATCACCGGCGGTATAAAACCGACAAGAAACACCACTTACTGTCGGATTTTTGGTAAAAATCCGACATTAAATCGTGCAATGTCGCATAGAGAAACCGACACCAATACTACCGTCACAAAAGGGTATTGACGTCGCTTAGTCCCCTTAATCCGCCACCAAGGAGCAAAGTAATATCAAATAAAAAAACAATGGCGTCGCTTAAAAGTGACATCGGTTCTTACGTCGCTTATAAGCGACATGAAAATATCACACCTACTGTCGGTTCAAACCGACATTACATAACATATAGATAAATAAAATAATTATTATGATGTCGCCCATAAGCGACACCAAATATATTAATAATATAAAAAAAATCTTTTTCCATTTTTACCTCGCTTATAATTAAAAAATTATATTAATGCCGAAAGAATGACACTCTTCCCAGAAAACATTTCTGTGTCAAAAGTACTGAATATATATATATATATATATATATATATATATATATATATATATATATATATATATATATATATGTAGCAAAAGAAATGGGTTTTGGGAAACATCAATTAATAGTTGTTTGCTCTTCATAAATCTCCAAGTAAGGTCTCCATAAATTGAATTACTGCTGTAAAGGTCAACCAAGGACTCATCGAAACCACCATTTGATGCAGCAAATGAAGATGTAGGGGGCACACTTGCACCACTGTTTCTTCCATAACTTCCAGTTCCCAGACCGTAACTGTTATCTCCAACCCCATAACCAAGATTCCTGCTATTATTAGAAACATTATTTCCTCCGCCTTGAGCTGACGTTGCTGAAGATGGCCAATTAGCTCCAGTATTTCCAAATGTATTTCCTCCAATGGTCCCACTTCCTGATCCGATGTAAGCATTAGAATTTGTGGAGTTCAGACCATCAAGTCCACTACCCGCATTCCCCCACAAGTTCCGAGACATTGAGCTGAAAAACGAAGATGTGTTTCCTCCATTACCGCCATCATACCCAATGGGATTGCTAAACCTATAAGATGAACATATTCCTGGTTCAGATTTACAAAAACGGTAGAGAAATGGGTTTTGGGAAACATCAATTAATAGTTGTTTGCTCTTCATCATCGTTTGGAATCAGAAAGGAGTTTTGAGAACCTCAAATGATTTTTGGGTCCCAAAATGCCATGAGCGACTACAGTTTTTAAAAGCAGAAGAATAAAAACTAAAAAGAAAAGGCAAAAGCAAAATTCAGAAAATAAAATACAACTTTTAATTTAAATTTGGAAAGGGAAACCTGAAGAGTCCGAATGCAGATGAACATATGAACACAGAAAAATAAGAACGAAAGGGAACACTGCAGAAAGAACGAAAGGGAGGCTTACATCGTACCGGTAACGGAGACCTCTCGCCGCAACCCCTGCCCCGGAAATGATTCTTGTAGCAGGCCGTTCCGAAACCTACCCTCAGAGCATACCGAATGACCTCCGACGACGACGGTGGCGGAGCTGTCAACGTCAGCTTCTGCTCCATCCCACAGATGATCCATAGCAAATCGGGAAGGAGAAGAGGAAAAACTGAAAAGGAGGAAGAAAGGGACGCACGGATGAAATGGGGAAGGAGAAGAAGAAAGACTGAAATTGGGGGAGAAATGAAAGCACGGATGAAATGGGAAAGAGAGGGGTTTAAATATGGGTACTTAGTTGGCGTCGGTTTAAACCGACATGGATTTACTGACGTCGAATTAAATGTACATGGCGTCGGTTAAAACCGACGCCAACCTGCCACACTTTACTGATATTCACATCACTTTCTGACACTCTTTATTGAAAATACGGCGTCGGTTTAAATAATATTGGTGTCGGTCTAAACCGACACTAACTTCTGACATACTTTTTGAAGTTCACATAACGTCGGTTTAATGAATTATAGAGTCGGTTAAAACCGACACTAAGTTTAACCCAAAAAACAAGCGGGAAATTTCGGTTTAAACCCGCCTAATGTTTTCATCCATTTCCCGCCTGATGTTTTCATTGAGCTTCTCATTTGTCCATCAAAAAGTTCATCGAAAAGTCAATTATAAGTGCTGCAGCTGCACGCCATGCATGGCTGATCAAATTTCTAAACACCATCTCTTGTACAGTTGTACCACATTCCTCTTCCTCAATCTTCATTTGAATAACAATATAATCCATTTCCCGCCTAATATTTAACCCAAAGAAAAAAAATAACCAACTTTTTTTTTGGTGTATTATCTCTTTTAATATTTTAAGATTTTAATAAATAAAATTTAGGGTAAATTACACAGAACCACCTCCACTATTAGTCGTGAACATTTTCATACCTCGTCTTTAAAAATTTTCAATGTCATACCTTATCTTCGAATTTGTTTCAATTTCATACCTTCCGTCAGCCTTCCGTCAATTCCTCCGTTAAAATGCTGACGTGGTAAGTGACGGGACCCATTTTATATTAAAAAATTAATTTTTTTCTTCTTCTTCTCTCCTCTCTTTTCTCTCTTTTTCTTCTTCTTCTTCTCTTCTCTCTCTTCTTCTTCTTCTTCTTCTTCTTCTTCTTCTCTTCTCTGCCCAGACCGAACACCCTTTTTTTTTTTTTTTTTTTTTTTTTTTTCTTCTTCTCCTCTTCTCTCTCTTCTCTCTCTTTCTTCTTTCTTCTTCTACTTCTTCTTCTTCTCTTCTCTCCCAAACTGAACACCTTTTTTTTTTTTTTTTTTTTTTTTTTTTTTTTCTTCTTCTCTTCTCTCTCTTTCTTCTTCTTCTTCTTCTTCTTCTCTTCTCTGCCTAGACCGAACACCTTCTTTTTTTCTTTTTTTTTTTTTTCTTTTTTTTTTCTTCTTCTTCTTCTCTTCTCTTCTCCTTCTCTTTCTCCTTCTTCTGGGCAGGGCCGAACACCTGGAGTGGGGTAACAATTTTTTTTTTCCTTCTCTCTCCTCCTCTTTCTTGTTCTTCTTCTGGGCAGATTGGGGGTAAGAAGAAGAAGAACAGAGAAAGAGACAGAGACAGAAAGAGACAGAGAAAAAAAAAAAAAAACCGAACCAGTTCGGCATGCAAGAAGAAGAAGAAGAAGATGAGGGGAGAGAGAGAGAGAAAAAATATTAAATTAATATTTAAAATATTTTTTTAAGTTTTTATAATATTTTAATATAAAATGTGCCACGTCACATGCCACGTCAGCATTTAACAGAAAATTTGACAGACAAGTAACGGGAGGTATGAAATTGAAACAAATTCGAAGATAAGGTATGACATTGAAACTTTTTAAAGACGAGGTATGAAACTGTTAATGACCCAATAGTTGAGGGGGTTCTGTGTAATTTACCCTAAAATTTAACTTGAATAAAATACGTAATAAAAAGCATAAATATAATTTTATTATAAAATATCATCACATACTAATTGAAACATAGTCTAATTAACACTTAAAATATATAAAATAATTAATATATTTATTCCAAATCATCAAAACGATAAGATTTACTAACACTTAAAATATATAAAATAATTAATATATTTTCGTTGATAACCGTCGAAAAGTTTTGACCCGTTATTTGATCTCTGAATATTTGTTTTTTGCGATTTTTTGTTGATGCGATCTTGAAGCATATACAAACAAGTTTGACGGTTGGATCGTTGAAATTAGTTTCATAGAATGCGTATCCCATCAAAACGATAGATTGACTAACACTTAGAGTTTATTTATACTTTCATTAAGTATAACATAAGATTTTGTGGTATCCACTAGTGTAAATATTTTAAATTGAAGATCGAATTCATTCATTGTATTCATATAGGGTCAAGGAGTGTAGCTATAAAAAATAATCAAAACCGGAGTTAAAATAACCGTTAAATCGTGATTTTTTGTTTTCTCGTTACTTGATCTTTGAATGTTTGTGTTTTGCAATTTTTGGCGTATGCGATCTCAAGTATATACAAACATGTTTGACGGTTGGATCGTTGAAACTAGTTTCGTATAATGCGTATCCCATCAAAACGATAGATTGACTAACACTTAGAGTTTATTTATACTTTCATTAAGTATAACATAAGATTTTGTGGTATCCACTAGTGTAAATATTTTAAATTGAAGATCGAGTTCATTCATTGTATTCATATAAGGTCAATGAGTGTAGCTGTAAAAAATCATCAAAATCGGAGTTAAAATAACCGTTAAATCGTGATTTTTCGTTTATAACCGTTGAAAAGTTTTGTCCCGTTACTTGATCTCTGAATTTTTGTTTTTTGCAATTTTTGGCGTATGCAATCTCAAAGTATATACAAACATGTTTGACGGTTGGATCGTTGAAACTAGTTTCGTAGAATGCGTATCCCATCAAAACAATAGATTCACCAACACTTAAGAGTTTATTCATACTTTCATTAAGTATAACATAAGATTTTGTGGTATCCACTAGTGTAAATATTTTAAATTGAAGATCGAGTTCATTCATTGTATTCATATAGGGTAAAGGAGTGTAGCTGTAAAAAATTATCAAAATCGGAGTTAAAATAACCGTTAAATCGTGATTTTTCGTTGATAACCGTCGAAAAGTTTTGTCCCGTTATTTGATCTTTGAATGTTTTTTTTTTCCAATTTTTGGCGTATGCGATCTTGAAGCATATACAAACAAGTTTGACGGTTGGATCGTTGAAATTAGTTTCGTAGAATGCGTATCCCATCAAAACGATAGATTCACTAACACTTAGAATTTATTTGTACTTTCATTAAGTATAACATAAGATTTTGTGGTATCCACTAGCGTAAATATTTTAAATTGAAGATCAAATTCATTCATTGTATTCATATAGGGTCAAGGAATGTAGCTGTAAAAAATCATCAAAATCGGAGTTAAAATAACCGTTAAATCGTGATTTTTCGTTTATAACCATCGAAAAGTTTTATCCCGTTACTTGATCTCTGAATGTTTGTTTTTTGCAATTTTTGGCGTATGCGATCTCAAAGTATATACAAACATGTTTGACGGTTTGATCATTGAAACTAGTTTCGTAGAATGCGTATCCCATCAAAACAATAGATTCACTGACACTTAAGAGTTTATTCATACTTTCATTAAGTATAACATACGATTTATTGGTATCCACTAGTGTAAATATTTGAAATTGAAGATCGAGTTCATTCATTTTATTCATATAGGGTCAATGAGTGTAGCTGTAAAAAATCATCAAAATCGGAGTTAAAATAACCGTTAAATCGTGATTTTTCGTTGATAACCGTCGAAAAGTTTTGTCCCGTTACTTGATCTCTGAATGTTTGTTTTTTGCAATTTTTGGCGTATGCGATCTCAAAGTATATACAAGCATGTTTGACGGTTGGATCGTTGAAACTAGTTTCGTAAAATGCGTATCCCATCAAAATAATAGATTCACTAACACTTAAGAGTTTATTCATACTTTCATTAAGTATAACATAAGATTTTGTGGTATCCACTAGTGTAAATATTTTAAATTGAAAATCGAGGTCAATCATTGTATTCATATATGGTCAACCGGTGTAGCTGTAAAAAATCATCAAAAAATAACCGTTAAATCGTGATTTTTCGTTGATAACCGTCGAAAAGTTTTGTCCCGTTACTTGATCTCTGAATGTTTGTTTTTTACAATTTTTTGTTGATGCGATCTTGAAGCATATACAAACAAGTTTGAAAGTTGGATCGTTGAAATTAGTTTCGTAGAATTCGTATCCCATCAAGTTCAATGGTGTGTATATATATATATATTTATTAAGTAGATTTAAATTTATTTATTTTGTACGTATAACACTTAAGAAATTGAATGGTATGTATATTTAAGCCGATCCAATGGTCACCAATTGTTAATATTTAATTTAATATATACATATATATATTTATTATAGTTTTTAGGGGTATAAAATTGTTAAATTAATATATATAATTATTATAGTATTTTTTTAGGGTTTAAAATATTTAAAAACAATAAGTAGTGTCGCCTAGAAGCGACACCAATACTTTATGTCGCTTAAAAGCGACACTGTTTTGTTTAAAGCGACGCCAGTATTTAAAATTATTAAAATATATGTCGGTTATAAGCGACATACATTAAATGTTTACGTCGGTTTAAAAGCGACGTAGACATTTTATGACGCTTATAAGCGACAGTAAATCTGACGTCATGTTCAATTAGTGTCGCAACTGTCTTATGCGCCACTACATTATATTAAACCGACACCACCCACTGACACTATAAGTCCCTTTTGTAGTAGTGGGAGAAGAAGTCCCGAGAAGAAGGTGAACCAAACTCGACCCCAAGGAGGCAGGTTCAAAGTCCTAGTTGGATTGGGATCGGCCGAGATAGAATTGGATTAGTATCGGCTGAGGTAGAGTTAGACTAGGAAGATGAGTTCTACCCAAGGACGGTTTGGAGCATTTGCATTACTATAAATAGAGGGGGGAGCATAACATTAACCCTCTCCAACTCAACACACAAAACTGCCCTGCGCAAACTCTCTCAACCTTTGAGATTTTTATTTTCTTGTCCGCCAACACATCTTCAGTTTGGATAAACAGCACTGTGAAGGCAACCGGTGGTATCTTCAGTTTGGATAAACAGCACTATCGCCGTAGAACCAGTCGATCGCGGAGCACCTTCAGTTTGATAAACAGCACTGCGTCGAGGTCGATTGGTTATCTATCCAAGTCTCGGTCGAGAAGGACTTCCGGGTTCTCATCGATAGAGGTCATCTCACCAGCCTTCTCGGCAAAGTGAGGTGTTACGAGTTACCGAGCTCGGCACATTGAATGCCGAGTTGTTTTATGATTGGATACTCACAGGTTGGTTTCAGAGTTCGGCATTCTGACGGCCCAACCACTTTCACCGTCAAGACATATATCTGTTTTGAGTATCTGTGCCCTTATACTTTGGTGTCGATTCGGCGTGCTTATACCTTTACGAATATAATCACTGTGACTGAATCCGGCACCGACGATTCGTGAACTTTGCAAGACTAGCAGCCTTGTCTTCAGGCTCTAGAACCCAAAGGCCGAGGCATGTTCCTTTCTCGGCCGTAGTCGCAAGATTCAGAAGTCAGCCGCTCACATAACGCAACATCAACATTTTACTCACCGGCCGAGTTTGGCCGTCGAGTTGGCACGCCCCGCATTCAACCGAAGGACGTAGTTAGCTCATAGATTATTCGGCCTGCGCGCCACGTAGGCTTGGTAGTTTTTAGGGTCAACAAAATCATATGAGTGATTGTTGATGATTGAATTATTATTTAAGTACTGATTAACGTAGGTATCAAATTTAACATTAAGAAATATTTATTTATTTATTTTTAGTACAACGATAGTTCTACTGCTAGACTAAGAAAACGAAGGACTTCAACCCATAATTTGGTTTTTATTTCTCACTTCACCACTTGCTGCTACGGGTACTTCTATATCAAATTATTAAGCCATTTGATTATTATGATTTTCCTGTTATTAAATTTTTTTTTTAAATTAAAAGCAAGTTTATATATAAGAAAAACGAATACAGAAAGAAGGAAATCTTGAAGGAGAGTTTCAATAACTGAGACGCGGATTGAAAATTAGTTACAGAAAACAAAGAAGGAAAAGTCTAAGGTTCACTTTCATGCTGAGCCACGTGATGAACTGAGAAACAAAAACCAATGTCTAAAAATATTTAGATATTATCAATAGAATAATTAGGTCACCGAATTTTCTGATGAATTTTCAGGAGTTTTCATCTGACTGTATCCCATTGAACTCTCATATAATTTCCTTGAAATAAACTGGATTGGTGAAAAGTCTTTGGAAAAACACCATCTCGATAAGTTTCTTTGAATACAAGTAATGCAGCTGTCAGTGTCTACTTTTCTTTATACAAGCTGTTTTCGAGTTTGGAGGACTGGGCAAACTAATACACGACCTACCGTGCGGGAACTGAAAAAAAGTTGAGGTTCCATCATAAAATCAAAAGAGTTTTAACGAAATATTTCCAGTACTGTTCACTTTTAACGAAAAACCACATTTTTACCTTTACCTGGTACTATTCACTATACCTTTAAAAAGAGCTTTTCGTTAAAAGAGAAGTTTTTTTGGACTTTTTGTTAGTTTTCCTTAACATATTAATTGGTAATATAGAGAGTAGTACAATATCTTATAAGTCCATGCAAGGTCCTTCATCTCATAAATGTGGGACTCATTCTCACGCGGTGAATTTTCAAGCCTAACACTTGGACAACATAGCAGGGTGACGTGGAGCGCGTGTTGCCGTTTGGCTTCATACATGGGACAACCTGCTCTGATACCATGAAGAAAGTTAGGATTCCACCATAAAACCAATTGGCAATCTGGAAAGTAGCACAACCTTTATATGTCTATGCAAGGTCTCTCCTTCCATCAATGTGAGACTCATTCTCAACACGCCCCCTGCGAATTTTCGAGTGTAACATGTGGACAACACAAATGGATGACGTGACGTGGGACAACCTGCTCTGATACCATGAAGAAAGTTGGGATTCCACTATAAAACCAATTGACAATATGGAGAGTAGCCCAGAGCCCATGCAAGATCCCTCATTCATCAATGTGGGACTCATTCTCACACGGCAAATTTTCAAGCCTAATACGTGGACAACACAACAGGGTGACGTGGAGCGCGTGTTGTCGTTTGGCTTCACACGTGGGACAACCTGCTCTGATACTATGAAGAAAGTTGAGGTTCCACCATAAAACCAATTGACAATATGGCCCAACCTCTTATAAGCCCATGCAAGGTCTCTCCTTCCATCAATGTGAGACTCATTCTCAATAGAAGCAACTTGTATTATATGTGTATACCGTCGCTATGACATCTTGCATCAATGATAAAAGACACACTACATTATAATATTAGTACATAACCCATGGTGACTGACTGGTATATTATGCCATTAAAGTCCTTGCCATGGAATGCACTTACTTTTAACCGCATAAACACTACTTAGAAGCTCATATATATTGAATACAGGAAACTATGATTGATTCGTCCACTTAAAAATACAAAAACAAAGAGAATGAATTCCCTACCCGGCCTAAAGAATTGGAGATTATTTGGAGTGAGTTCCCACCGCGACACCCAGCACGAGCTGTGTCTCTGGCATATTAAGATGGCGATCGCCAATCACGGCACCTTCCATGCAGGAACTCGTGCATGGACCAAATATTATCTGTTTGTTTGTGAATTTTGACGTCTCCAATGGAAAGTGCAGACAGCAGTCACCTCCCAGGGTGCTGACATTGTTCGTCTTTTCCATCTCCTACCTTTGCTTTCTGGACCCCCTAACCACGTGTCCCATGTTACCATATTATCTATTCCTAATTCCAATCTGTTTGACATATTTTTATGTATATGTGCTAGTAAACACATGAAAAATCGAGAATCGAATTAATTTTAACATCCGTGTGTTGTTAAACGTTGTAGAAGCCAGAGATTGAAACAAGTTTAATGCTCATCCCGACATATTTCAAAAATTTCTTCAAAAGTTTTTGGATATATGCTATTGGAAAGGATATGATTCATGATCGTAGAACATTATGTACAGGAACAAGCACTCTTAACGACTTGAGCTGCAAGCCTCTTAAATGCCACGAAAATTTTAAGCAACGATGTCTCATGAAGCATGCCAAGTTTCTGTACTAGTATCCTTACCCAACTTTTTGTCGAACTTACCAAATTTCAGGGTGTCATTGATAGAAATATAATAAGCAGTAACCATTCAGCTTGAATGTCAAACCATATTATATGTGTTTGACCTTGCAGATGGTCAATCCCAATGGCCGATTGCTAGAACACTACTCGGTCTCAGCAAACACATTGCTTGCAGAGCCAAGGCAATTCAATAACCAAGTTTAAGTTGAAATGGCTCCTCTGAATCCCCAGTTATCAAACTTTTCACCCAGTTCCAATATCTTGCCTCCAAGAATTTAAAATTCTAACTTGCAGAATAAGAAATTTCCCCACTAGTTTTTTATGTTTGAGAATTTCTATTTAACCCATGCTACCCAAAAAAGAACCGGATTGGACGCAGACTCCAAATACGCCTCATGGTAGGAGGGAAACTTAGGTATGATTGTCTGACTAGAAAACTCTCATACCAATTAGACTAACATGGGGTAGGGTGAGACCAAAATACAGAGAATCTCATGCTTTTAGAAGAGCACCCCTTCGGATGGCCTAATCCGAGTGCCCCTATACAGAAAAATCTTACCTGCTTATACAGCAATACTACACAGTGAAGCATCTGCCACAAATCTTATACATATAATTGGTTGTTTTTTCCCTAATAAAGCATCTTGAGTTGCGACAAGATACTATGGTGATGCAAGTTCAATTCAAGTTTTAATAATGGAAACATAAGTTACACAACCTGCTGAAGCTAAGGCTACTTAATATATAAACAAGTAGACAGAGAGAAACAGCCAACTCCAACACAGGTTTTGGAGGCACGGGTACAAGGAACGTACCGTTGAGTGCTTGTTTGCTACCTCTCTATGACCACCGAAGTAAAATGCGCAACCCTCTACACGAGGTTTTCATGAGGGCACATTGAAGTGAAACAGCCACGAGATGACAAACGCAAAGACCATACAAGCTAGTAAGAAGTTCAGGAAGCGGTGACCCTGCCAGAAGTTTCGGCTCTCTGGTGTCTGCACAGGGGCACCTGCTACTGCTGCTGTCAGTGCGGCTTCATCATGCCACTGCTCCGCCGACTCAGCTTCACTCAAACCAGATACATTACGTGCGGTTGATCCACATATCTCACAGGTTCTGCAATCATATATATTTAATCCGAAAGTTGAGCAATAATAACACTAACATAAAAATGTAAAGGATACCCCAAAGAAACATGTGAAAAACAACTCCTTTGTTTGGTTACAGGTTAAGCAATCTGAACTAAAGATTTGATATTGAATAGAAGATATTTCTTATTCTGAAGGCGGAAACTGAAGAAAGAAGCAGGTGCATAGTACACCTGTCATTCAGCATCCCTCCTGGGAGCTCTATGAAACTTTTTAGTTAGGGCACAGTTATTAGCGTGAAACGCCATTCCCTGTATTCATATAAGAAGGATTAGATTAGAAGTTGTCACATATCTCATGCCACAACTGGAAACCTGATGTCCAGTTTTTTAATAAGACAATGGATTCATAATAAATGAATACATCAAATGGAACCACTTCTTACTACGGTGTGGTAAAAAGCACGCACATTTCCATGCTCTATGCTTTGGTTAGAGTCACAAAACCTGCGTGTAAGACTGGGATCTTACCCAAAACAATAACCTACATGTTCGATTTCCCATGGAAACAAAACAAAAAAACACAAAAACAAAAACAAAACAAAACAAAAAAAAAAAAAAAGCAATTTGGAATTTTGCATAAACGCACAAACATTTTAATCCAATTACAAGGAACCAAATCAAGGAATAGATACAGCTAAGCTTTTTGCGATAATGGTTTTAGGATGTCAGAAAAGTTCGATAAGAACCGAATGAGATTTTTACTTTAATATGAAATTTAAAATCTTTATCTTTTCCAGTATGTACTTGTTTTTTACCATCTCAATCAGATTGATATTGGTTTCTGCCATAATTCCCTTTAAAAACATACCAAGCATAAAGAATCTATGAGGTCATCAGGATTTGATAAGCAATGCACCTTACAACTCTGCATGAAAAGCTTGTCAACTCATAGAAAGAACTTAATAGATGAAAGGAACAAATTCGTGAATGAAAAAGTAGAATGCACTACCAAGCAATAAGAATCTATGAGGTCATCAGAATTCGATAAGCAATGCGCCTTACTACTCTGCATGAAAAGCATGCCAACTTATAGCAAGAACTTAATAGATGAAAGGAACAAAGTCGTGAATGAGAAAGCAGAACGCACTACGCAATCAATTTCTATTTCAGTTATTTTCCTTCCTTTTTCTTTTTGATACAAATAGAAGGACACCAGGAAATTTAAAGGTTTTTGTCTAATGGGAGTAGGAAAGGTAAAAAGAAATTCAACCTTCAGAAACCTTCAAAGTTAAAACATTACAAAAATCTGAAGAATTCAAGAGTAGATTAATAATTTCGGAACATAATACGGAGCAAAACACGGAGAGTAGCTTGAGGAGAACAGGGGAATATAAGCATGTTTTACTAGAAGCAATTGAAATGTAAGCTCGAGTGAAATAATGATATTTGTTCCCCAATTAGCTTTTGCTCTGACGATACACAAAGGTATTACTGAGATGATTGTTGTTTATACATACTTGATCTTGTAATGGATTCAGACAAAATTATATAAACCTAGAGACTAAATTACAGAATTTTTCCACTTAATTTGTGGTGCTTTTGACAAGACAAACCTACTTCATTGGGTGATCAATCTTCATAAGATGGCATCTTACAACAGTTTGAGCCGTCAAGTCGGAAAATTCATAGTGGGTCAATATCAGAAAAAGGAAACTGGGTAAAAGCACATTATTATTTCCAAAACATCCATCATGAAGATAAATGTATGTGGAAAACACATGTTCAATACAGGTTTACTGAGTCAAGTAATTTCGGTTAACATATCATATCAGAAGAAAGTGCAGAAAAAACAAATTCTTTGACCTTTACAAAGCACACATCACCAACTAGCTTGTCCAACCGGAATTGTGGAAAAAGCGTCGGAAAGGAGTGAGAGAAATGCAAAGTGCAGGCATTCCAACAAGGCAAGAATGGGAGAAAAATCATGAGCACAGTTGGAATTCCATGCAGGACTGCGGGTGCTTTCGGCTTTCGCTTTATTAAGCTTTATGCTCTTGATTTACACTAATATGCTTTTGCTTTAAAGCACCACACAAAATTATTCTAATTTAAGTTTGCATTATCATGTGCAAACTGAGTTAGGCCGGTTGGTCAGAACAGTGTGCTCGCCCCTTCCAAATCCCTTCTTCGTAAATTAGCGTAGATTAGAATATCGCTTTAGCAAAAGTTTGCATGTTAAGTTCTTCTCATTAAGTAAAACAATTTTTCCTGCATTATCCCCAAATTATACTTCATAATTACACAATCCTCAGAAAAACAACATAACAATTTAACCTAGCATTTCAACGAGATCACTGCTAACAGATAAAAGTAAATAAATTAACAGCTGGGTAATCTCCAAAACACAGAAAGATTTAACCTTTGGATGTAAAAAAAAACTTACTTGTTACCCTTGATCTTGAACCAAGCCTCAGCACACTGCTTGTGGGCAGCAGCCAAATCAGCCTTACAAGAACACCCCAGCTCAATAGGAATCCCAGATTCATGATTCGTTGCATCCAAGCTCAGGTGACAAATCCTGCAATCCCTCTCCACTTTCGCCACGTGCATCTTCACCTCATCCAGATCCACCTCCACCGAACTCTCCGACGCAGATGATTCCCTCTCCACAATCTCAGACCCTGACTCACTGGAGCACCTCTTCTCCTCGTCCTCCGACCCCTCGGAGCCGGACTCAGGGTAGCTACGTCGACCCGTGGCGGCGCTGCGGCGTCCCACTTCCCCCTCCTCCACATCAACAACCACGTGGGCTTTGTCTACGGCTGCCATTTGCAAAACCCAGAGAGAGAATCTTCATGTAATGGCTCTGTGCGGCCAAGATCATCAATGCCCACAGAGGTTGAAGAAGCTCTCAACCCAGTAGGAAGTGGGTTTCTTAGATTTCCAGCAACTGGGTCCTGTAGCGGTTGGTAACCCCTCCCTCTGTCTCCCGTCTCTCTCTCCTCACACCTCACCCCCTCTCACCCTCAGTGTCAGTGACCAAGGAAAGATCTTTTATATAGAATAATGGAGGAAAATAAACGCACACTCAAAAAAACCCAAAATGTTTGAAGTGAGCAGGACAGACGACTTTGACCCCTCGCTCCCCGCTGCTCTGCTTTTTTTGGTTAAATTAACAGCATTAGTGTGTTGTTTAGTGATCATAAACAATAAATAACGTGCCACCACATCGCATATTTAACATGCCATTTGGTTTAACAAGTGATGAGGGAGATTAGTGTGTGTTTATTTGCTAATCTCTCTGTTTAATCATTTCAGTCGAGAAGATAATGGAGGGCGGCTTTTTTCTCTTTGCTTAATCATTGTAGTTGAGAAGATAAGAGGAATAAGATTCTTTCTTAGAGCAACTTATCCGATACGGTGTATTATTACTGTGACGTTTTAATTTAATAGCGGAGAAGAAGTGATTGAGGTGACGTTATAAAACTGTCGAGCAGAGAGCACCGAAGTTGCATGCATCAAAAGCAGATTTCACTGTGTCTTCTTCGCCCAAAGCTGCTTTTTTCAATCTGCTTTCACTTGCGCAACCGACATGAAGACACGGTCCACTTTAACTTGTGGAAAGACAGACATGTCCATGTAGTTCTGATGTATAAACTGATAACACTAGTTGTCTGAAGGGTATTATTGACTTTTCGCAACATTAATTGATTGAGAAAAACATATGCTAGCACTGTGTCTGTGTGCATGAAACAGCTGTTCCTTCATAATGCAATTTAGGGTAAGCTGAAAATTTTCTTTTTAACCTCATGTTTGGCAAAATCCTAAATTAAGCTTTTGGTCAAAATTAAAATGTGTGGGGTGTGGGGTGTGGGTGGGCAGATTGTTTGCCCTCCCCATGCCCTCCTGTTTGGATGCCCTCCTCATACCCTCCTATATGTGCGGTCACGGTTAAGCTACGTCAACATTTTATATTTCTATTGTTTTTTGTCTTATTATCTCTATAAAAAAATCAATATAAAATGTTGACGTGGCTTAACCGTGACCGTACAAAATAGGAGGGCATGGGGAGGGCAGACAATCTGCCTCCGGGGTGGGGGAGACTGACAAAGGAGCTGTCTGGGTAACCACTTTTTTAGAAGAAGGATTTTTTCCGTATTCTCTTTGTGAGGATTTCGATGATATTTTAATTACATCTGTTCATCGTATATTGTACGGTCAATTTTTATCAGGTATTGTTTATATTTAATTTTAAATAAAAAATATTTACCATGATTTTTAACTGCACGATATATGATGAACGAATGTGATTAGAGGATCCAAAGAGGAACCTCATTCACTCTTTTAATATATTTCCTCATCCTTTGAAGACCAAGTTTAATGATTAAATATTTGAAAAAAAAATGAGGTGAGGATGTTTGACCATGTCATCTGTAGAGCATTTTTGACAAGAAGATGAAACGGTTATATTTTGATCTATTGAGTTACATTAATTCAGTTGGATGTGAAAGCTGCTCAAATCAGACAGCGATACCTATCTTCTCTTCCGTTATTCACTACATGAGTGACATATTCTTAAATGGAGAAGCTTGAAGCTTGTTTTGAGTCTAAGATCGACTTAGGATCGTATTGAGCCTGTTTATGACGGGCCAAGTATCCACTTGTTTTAGCCCCTTTTTATAAGGATCATAGACCAAGCCAGGTAAGGTAAGCCCAAAATCTTCTCTTTATGGGAGATGATTTTCGGCACTTCTTCTGCAAGCCCTGTTTATTTCTAATCTTTGAATTCAACAGATCAAAGGAGAATTAAGGGAATTAAGGGACATTAAGATATGAGCGGATGGTTTACAAAAGTAATGATTTTTATATTTCCGTATAATGATTTTCACGCTCATTTTAACTTCTAACACTCCCATCTGAATGTGAATAAACTAGAAAATAATCGATTTGGAGTGCCAGAGTTTTATCAATCAAGTTTTTGGATTTGAGATAAAAAAAAAAGCACTTGTATAAGAGCATTTGCTAGTCAACAGCTTCTTTGCTCATGACAAAAGGGGTAAAGAAGTACCTACATATATATCTTTGATGTAATGCCCTCTTAAACGAGATAAGTCAAAAGTGAAAAGCCTTCTGAATGAAACTGGAGACTTTAACTTAATCTGCTGTGAATTAACCGGTCTGCACCGCTATAACCGAAACACCCCGAAGACTGAGGAAGATCAGCCATGAGTTCTAGCTCAATCCCTCAACTTCAGTTGGCATTGCAAAAGTTTGTCTAGGCACCTGGGTTGATAGCACGTCCGTCATCATTCCCATCAACTTGTTTCTTCCCTCCTCAAAGCGCATATGGTCATTCATCGGAGTGCTTGCTGGCAACCCCATTTGCAAGGTAGTGGCAGCTGCTTGAAAGACTCTCTGGCTTGCTACGTTCTCTGGCCTCCTAATCCCATTACTCTCAAGGCCACTCTTAATCCATGCAATCTTGTTCAAATCCGTAGCAATGGAGAATAATTCGTGGCTGGAGAAAGGGAGAGGCTCATCATACTCAACGAACTCGGGCCCCAACAATGAGCTTTGAGAATGCCCCTCGACTCGATCACAGCAACCGTGGCCACAGCATTGAGGAACCATAGGCTCATTGCATGCACCTTCAAGGAAGTTGTCAAAGCCGAAATCTAGTTTAGTTGTTGGGACCAAAGGGCCATGACTTGGGACTGTCCTTGAAAACAATGAAGCATTTGCTGGACCACTTGGACGGTTATAAACACTAAAAGCACTAACACGTGCCACTGGACGACAAATGGTGGACTGGAGAGTCGGATGGTCTCTTGGCTCGGCAATAAGAGTAGAATTGTGCTTTGATTCGGCAGCGCCAGAACCCTCCTTTGCATGACTTCTTACGTCGAACTGGTTTGGCCTATTTTCCATCAAGACCTCTCTTCCTTCATGAGTCTTGAATGAACTGATATTCCCAACTGACAGGGTTTCTTCTGAGGATGCATTTTTTCTGTCAAAGGTGTCATCTTCCATCATTTCCCCAGGTCCAGTATTAAACCTTCCTTTATCAAAGCACTTGCGCCTTAGTGTAGAATTCCAATGGTTCTTGATTCCGTTATCCGTTCTACCTGGAAGAAGCTTTGCAATTACTGCCCATTTGTTCCCATGGATATTATGTGCTGAAACTATAATACGGTCTTCTTCCTCTGCATTAATTAAAGTTACATTGAGAAAACTTCAGAAAAAGCAATGAAGCAAATAAATATGCAACCTTAGACAGAAAGGTATGCCAGTATCAAACTCATTTAACATATTTCTCAAAATGTAATGACAACAAAAGCAATCCATGCAAGGACAAGATTTCGAAGTTTGCAGGTAAATAATTTCCAGCTATATTTGATTCACTAACCTGAGGTCCTGAACCAGCGGCAACATTTTAGCAACAAGAGAACCAGCATGATACAAAATCTTAATGCAATTCCAAACAACATAAAGCGAGGTTAACCCCAAGGACGTTTACCTTAATCAACCAATGATCCCTGGGGACTAATAAAATAGATGAACCACCTAATTAAAATGATTTGATGCACCAACCCTAGATGTACACAATATCCTTTAAAATGTATCACCAAATTGTGACCACAACTTCAAATACGTTCTTCCATCGTGGTGTTATAAATCATTCTGAACTTTCCAAATATTCAGTTGCATTCATTCCTTAAACATTGTCCAAAAGTTGCATATAAAGAAGAATCAAGAAAGCTGAGAGTCCACATACATACAAAACCACAAATTAACAAACAGATAGATCACGGCAAAAACGAGATATGTTAACATTATGGAAACAACGTACTCGAGACTGAAAACCACACTAAGAAAAAGACCGCGCTAATTGGAGCGTTTATGTACACATTGGACAGTCCAAACACAATACCAGTTCCAATATGAACAAAATTCAAACAAATTTGTATCGTGCTAGACTAACTGCATATCTCTCAAGGTTCCATCTTTAATCTTGAAATCATATCCGACACAAACGAAATGCTTGGCTCCTCGATCAACACACTAGACTTACGACATACCAACATCAATCCCACCCCTTTTGTGTGCTACTTAGAACCATATCCAATGCCGACAATTTTTCGAAAAATGGCATACTACATCTTTGATTAAACAAACAAGAAACCAAGAAAACACTTCCGACATATGTAACAATCAAGACAGTGACAAGAGTTCACAAAAAGCTTCGAATTCGAAAAATCGACACTCGAAAATTCATAATTCCACTTGGTTAAGCACATCCTAATCGAAATCCAGTAACCATCAAAATCCAAACACAACAAAACCAATCAAACACAAACAAAGAAAATATCAAAACGAAAATGGCGGCGATTAAATTACCAGAAAAGGGTTTACGCTTGACGGAGGGGTCAAGCTGATTACACCACCTCAGCCGGCACGACTTCCCAGACCGTCCGGGAATTCCTCGGGCGATCAGGCTCCAATTCCTCGCCCCGAAGTTGCTCACGAGCCGGCTCAGCACCGCGTCCTCCTCGGGCGACCACGGTCCCCTAACTTTCCCGCTGGGCACTGCACCCTCGTTCAACTCGGCCTCGGTGCCGGGGCGGTCGTCGGCTTCTTTGGGGACGGCGTCGTTTGGGGCCGTCATTGGTGGTCCGTTCGGGGAGGCTTCGGTTAGTCTGTTTTTATGAGTACCTACCTACCCAGCAGACCAAACCTCTGCCTTTTAACAGCAAATAGGAAAGCGATTAATGTTGGACTCGCCTTTTGCGAATGTTTCGGATTCCGGTTTTGTACAGCAGTTTATTTTAAATGACCAACGTGTCCCCCTCTGGTTGCGAGACGACGTCGTTTGCTTGATAAGAAGCTTGAGTCTTCGTGTTGAGTCAGTTGACTCTGTTTGCACTTTGGCTTTATAACTTTCTAAAGATGGGGGGAAATGGAATCCGACAATCCGTGAATCCGGGGCGTGAATTCGCCAAATTACCCCTATATTCACTGTTTAGCTCTTGTCGTAGTCTCGTTCATACGTAAATTGGTCTGGCTGCGTTTATTGTACCGAATTATCGGAGTGAACTGATTTCAGAAATTAAGTTGAATTGGTTTAGTTAAATGGTTGTACAATATCAAACTAAGAAACAAGGTAATAAAAATAATAACAATTAATCATCTTTGTTTTTTTTTCTTTTTTGTTTTTTATCTTTTCTAGAACTCTCTCTACCCTCGCCCTCTCTCTCTTCTTGTCCAACTCCCTCTCTCTCTCTTGATGGTCTCATTCATCCTCCATTTCAATTGATCAAAGCTCCCAAATTCCACAACTTTCTCCCAACCACAGAACACAAACCTCAAAAATTAAAATCTGTAACTCAAAAATTAAAACTCAAAATTCTATATTTCAACAAACCCATAATCGAATCCCGAATCAAAGTGAAGAGGGCCACAAAGGTGTTTGATTTTCCTATAACACTAGCCCTCCTCGCTAACAATCATATGTTTAAATTATTCCAAATAAATGTCTACATAGTTTCTCATTGAATCGATTTTTGTATAAATAATTTAAAATTTAAAACTTAGGGTAAATTACACAAAACTACCTCAACTATTGGGGTCACGACAGTTTCATACCTCATCTTTTAAACTTGACCATGTCATACCGCATCTTACGAATTTGTGACAATATCATACCTCCGTCAATTTTTCTGTTAGTTTTTCTGTTAAGTGCTGACTTGACTAGAGACGGGGACCACTCACTAATCCAACTGAATTAAAATATAATTAAATATTAAAAAAATTTAAAAAAAAAGTATTTTTTTATACAAAATCTACCCTCTACCCGTCCCCCCCCCCCATCACCCACTCTCTCCTCTCTCTCTCTCTCGCCTCTCTCCTCTATCCCTGCAACCTGCATCTAAAATCCCCCAAAACCCAGATATCCCAACCCCCCACCCAAAAACCTTCCTCCACCACCCAAAAATAATATTTTTATATAAAATCTACCCTACCCGTCCCCCCAGCACCCACTCTCTCTCCTCTCTCTCTCTCCCCCGCCTCTCTCTTCTCTCTCCCTGCAACCTGCATCCTAAAATCCCAAAACCCAGAAATCTCACCTGTCCCCCCCCCCCCCAAAAACCTTCCTCCACCACCCACTCTCTTCGATCCCAAGGAGAGGTCTTTTTTTTTTTTTTTTTTTTTTTGTACATGAACAGGGACCAGCTCGAGGAGCTGCTGGTGAAGCCATCATCGGCCTTCTTGGGATCAAAGAGGGTGGATGATGGAGGAAGGTTTTTTTTTTGGGGGGGGGGGTATTTCTGGGTTTTGGGGGATTTTAGATGCAGGTTGCAGAGAGAGGCGAGAGAGAGAGAGAGGGGAGAGAGAGTGGGTGCTTGGGGGGGGGGGACGGGTAGAGGGTAGATTTTATATAAAAAAATAAATTTTTTTTAAATATTTAATTATATTTTAATCCAGTTGGATTAGTGAGTGGCCCCCGTCTCTAGCCACGTCAGCACTTAACAGAAAAACTAACAGAAAAATTGACGGAGGTATGACATTGTCACAAATTCGTAAGATGCGGTATGACATTGTCAATTTTAAAAGATGAGGTATGAAATTGTCGTGACCCCAATAGTTGAGATAGTTTTATGTAATTTACCCTAAAACTTAAAATATAAACAATTCGAATTGTTAACAATGCAAATTAGGCCGTACAACCCGTCCACGTTTCTATTACTCTATTCTTTGAAAATGAGTTGGAGAGGTTAAGGCCCTTTAAAATATTTTAGCAACTCAATCAGTCAGTCTCTCGATTGTGAACCCACACACTTTGCTTGAATTATTGTGATGTGATTGCTTCTAGATGTTCTAAGACTTCTGAAAAATAGACGTTTTATATTCTTGTTCATGTTCTTGTAAATTTGAAGTCTAGATGTTCTAAACTTCAATTTACAATATATTTTGCTGCCCTACGCGGAAGAAAGAGAGGAAAACTACAATATCTGAAGCGTGTTGAGGTAAGCATGTTTTATTTTGATTTTTCAGGTCCTTAACTGTATTCTTAGATAGTGACACAGAGTAAATGATGCGATTAGGATGGCTGTTTACAATGTTGTTAATTATACTCGTTCACCCTCCTCTTCAATTACTTGTCAAATAAATGCGATAAAACGCGGCGAAGCATCTATGTGTAACCTTAGATGAGTCGTCAACCATGTTAGTCTAGTGACATTCGTTTTTTTACTTTGTTGAAGGAATTTTTTTGCTCAAATCGACAATTGTTATCACAAAACAAAAGGCGTTGAAATGATAAAGAGTAATATAGACCATTTGACTTGATCAATGTGTTGAATGTTTCTTACGCAATACTCAACGTAACTTGTTGGAGAATGTATGTAAAATCTCACATCGAGAACTTGACAAAATAATCTCCAAAATTTGGACGTGTGGTTTCACTACTAATAGCACCAAGACTTTTCGTGACAAAACCTCAAGACTTGTTCACGCATAATAATTAATTATGGTGCCCCTTGTAGGAAATATTGTACTTATTACAGGTTTAAGATTCTGAAAAATGTGTGCGCGTTGATTTCTAGGTTCAATATTGACATTAACGTTGGACTTCTTCAAGCCTTTTAATTTGTCCAAGCATTAGGCGTATTAAAGAGTAGATATGCTTAAGTTAACGAGTTAATTCCGTTTCATGTCCATTTTTTCCTTGTCTTTTGGCCTTAATACAATCATTCTTTCTACACGCATATATATCCATAATTTTGCCTCCTCCCCAAGAAGTCAAGCGTCACCATATTTAAATAAAGGGATAAATTTGGTGATCGGAAGCTTCTATGGAATTTTGTCTTTTCAAACCTCTAATTTGACTAGGGTTGTTTGGATCAGCCTCTCTCAGCAAGCCCTTCAATAATATATCTGGCCCTCTCGTCTTTCTCTTTCACAATCACAACCAAATCATCAGTTCAGATAAAGAAAGAAAACCAATAAAATTTAAACGGCAGAGAGAGAGAGAAATCCTGAAAATTACCACAACATGTTCAGCCCTTTCAGCTGTGCCAGTTTTAGTCACCAAGAAGAAGATGATGATGAGCACATGATTTCAACTTCGCCTCCGTCTCCAAGAAAATCATCGAGATCGAAAAGCGCTGGCCTGATTTACAGAAGACACAACAAGGACAGCAAAAACCCCTATTCGGACCGGGGCCTTGACAAGTTTTCTGCACTTGTAGCTGACCTAGAAGAGAAAAGGCAGAAGATTTACGCGCAAATGGACCCGAAAGACAAATCTTTTGTGCGGTTCGTGTTCAAGGACGAGACTGATACAAGTGCTCCGGTTCCAATCGTGATCAAACTGAAAGACAAAAAGGAAGACAAAACAAAGACAACTAGTGATCGTGAAGAGAAGCATGCAAACCCTAATTCAGAAGCCTTTGAAAATATTGACCAATCTCACATCGACAAGAAAGACAAGAAGCAGAAGAAACCGAGATCGGAATCTGATCAAGAGAGCAAGAAGGGGAGATTTTCAAGTTGGAAAATGAAGTTGGATGAGTGGAGAAAGCCATATTATTATTTGCTGGTCGTTGTGATCTTTATTTTGGTGCTGTTGACTTTGTTTGGGCGGTCGTTTGCCATATTGTGTACGTCTATTTTTTGGTACGCGGTTCCAACTGTGAAAGAGAGCTCGAGTAATACAAGGAGGCCGGCGGCATCAAAGAAGAAAGATTATGTTAGAAGATTGAGTAGCAATAAGATGTTAGTTACTGAGGGAAGTACAAACGCCGTGGCTATACCCCCGTCTCAGTGACACAGTCACCAGAAAAGTTTGTGATATCACGGTCGATGATTGTGAGAGGGGAGAAATTGAACACAACATCACAATATTGGTGAGTATTCTTAATTACTTCAACTGCAAGCGGGTTTCAATATTTATTTGATGTGTTGATAAATGTAAACAATGTGTAATATATGAGATTAGAGTATTTCCACGTAGGTTTGGTGACATTTATGATTGAAATTCATTTGTTTGATGATGATCCAGTTATGGTGCTTTGATGTAAGTTGTAGAGAAATGCACATTATTTTAATTCACTGTAAATTTCTAAACAAAACCTTAAGGATTCGATTTAGGATTAAGCTACTGTATATGAATCAATATAATCGTCTGGCGTTTTTTACCAGTCAAGAACAATTTTGGAGAACAATTCAAGTCAGATAACCATTAATTAATCTATTTTTATATTGGACAACAATATATACTTTGAAAATTCTGGTTCTGATCCTTTTGCTAGAATATATTGTATAGTCAACGTTTCTCCTCTTAATTTTCCTCACTTTTTAAGGCTCTCCTCTTCATTCTTAACAAGCAATTTCCATATGTTTCTTATGTATTTTTTTTAAGGTTTTTTTTTTGCTAAAATAGTCTCTGATTGATATAATTTCTTATTTTGGTCATTGATAATAAAAATCTATAGAAGGGGTCCTTGATTTTGTCCCCCGTAAATTATTTTGGTCATTCAGTGAAAAATCTGTCAATATACTCGTTAAGTGGAGGGATTGGTTGGACAAAAATACCTTTAAAAAGGTGGTCATGTAGTCTTTCACGTGATAATTTAAAGAGGATATTTCACGAAATAACCAAAATGATTTACAGTGAGAAAACACAGAGACCACTTATATCAATTTTTACTGTCAGGACCAATGAAGAGTATACCAAGTTTAGGGACCATTTTGGTTAAAAAAATATTTTTAATGACTTTCTGATGTTTTCTTGTGAATACCCGTTGTGTTTGTACACAATTTCCATAAGTTTCAGAAGTTTCTTGTTGAACCAAAAAAAAAGGACACAAGTGGTCCATTCTTCAATTCAATGGCCTCAAATTGGGGGATGAGTCAAACCCATATTGTCCTACAAATTTTTGGAGGTGATCAGGCCCATAACATGTATGGGCTATTTTAGTCCATCTTTCTTGGTATTTGTAAATTAATGCTTGATCTTTGTTTGGTAAGGTAAATTAGAGGAATTGGATGAAAGCTAGCCTGATACTATCATTATCCTATGATTTACATTCTTATAGGATAACTAATTCTTAAACAAAATTAAGGTGGTTAATCCCACTAGTCCGACCTGTGAACTAGACTCACAGCACGTTACGACTTTATATATATATATATAAAACCGAGAATATAATTATATTGATGGACAAATAGTTATAAACGGTGCCAACATGGGTACACAAACTTTAGTGACCAAATCCTTGATCTGGAGGTAAATTTGCACAAACATCAAAGAGAATTAAACCCGAAGTGGCTACCACACAAAACAAATGAACTAGTACAAATCTGTCATAATGACAATAGATGCAACTGACTTATACCAAACACACATCAAAGTCATTGCTACACAACAAGACCACAACAAAGCTGTCGCCACAAGTCGTGACCACAAACACAACCTCTAAAGACCATTAACAATAAACAACGGCGTGAAACAAATGTTATAACCAATAAAATGTCAACAATACAATATATAACAATTGCACAAATATTTCGAATTATAATTTTACTATATATATTCAATATATCAGAACATGCACAATAAATAAAATCGCATATAAAATCACTACAATAATCACTGACTTGGTTAAGAAGATAGAGGCTTGCAGAAGCAATCTCCTAAAACAGAAATTCGTCCCTACACGAGTGCAGTAGTTCAACGGACGTCTATCTTGCAGGATACAACTATCTAACCCAAGTTCTTGCACTAGAACTTGGATTCTTGGCGAACTAATTGTATTGTTTCTCTGTGAAGGATTGGAAATGGAAGTGATGGAATTGATGATTCGTTTCTGATATAAAAGCCATATATATAATGGCGTTTGTGAACAGTTAAGGCTGTTCAAACTTATCCTTTCAGAAAGGATATAACTGTTCTTATCCTTTCGTAAAAATTGTATCCTTAAAATCAAAAACGAAAAAAATTAAACTTGTGTTTTCGTTAATCCAAGCCCCAAGGCTCATCTTTGACATTTAATAGATATACACCAAAACCCGCCAAGTATGAGGCCCAAGGTCCATGACCTTGGCCCAATTTTTTTAAAACCATAAGTGAGTGAACTCAATTATAAAGAGACCTTTCGAAAAAGGTTTGAGCGATGTGGGACTGGGAATCCCTCACAAGTTCCAACAACAAATATAATACTCAATGTGTACAAGATTAATAAGATGATAACTATTTTTAAATTTTGGGATAAAAAAATTGAATTGTTGTATTATTGCAAAATTATTTTTATACCGTTTTGTATGACACGAACATAACATGAATATAAACAGATAAATCTGAACATGACTCATTGTCACCCCCCATTAAACCTAATATAATCTAGTCACTTAACAACAATTAATCAAATCCATTCCACCAAGTGAAAACCCATATGTAATGGTGTCTATTTTCTACTCTTTGGACATATATTAATCCCTACTTTAGTAGCTAGTAGAAGTTCTTAATTAGACTCGGTCTTTCACGTGTTCCAGTCAACTTTTTATATTCCCTTTTTTCCTATGTGAATTTGATCATGTGTTCGATCTTTAATTAGGCACCAATGAAAAATCGAAGGAGCAGCATCTATTCCATCGCATCTTAGACCACTCTTCACATCACATGGCCCCTACCTTTCGGCCATGACATGGATTTCACAATAAAAAACTTGCTTTATTTTCTCAAAGCTAGAGAGAAGATGATCAAAAGGCAAAGCAGTTCCGTTCACTTTAGGGTAAGTGAGTGTAAGCAGCAGCATCAATATTCAATGGAGAAGCAAGATGATGACGAATGCCAAACCAAGAAGTGCATGTTTTTTCCAACCAACCAAAGTGAATGACCAAAAGATTCAATCGATGGCCTTTCCTAGGCAGACACAGATGCCCCGCAAACGGATCCTGACGGCGATTTATAGGGCAGCTCGAACTTCTCGTGCTCCATGGATCGCTGTCTTTGATGCGATTAAGATTTACTGTTCCTGGCATGGAAGAAGTTGGGGTTTACCATAGGGCAATAAAAGGAGTAACCTTAATTACTTATAAACACGTGTAAATGTCCCTCCTTTCCCGGATGTGAAAGTGAGATTCAACTCTCAACACGCATCTTCAAGTGTAGTGGATTTTTCAGTCTAACAAGTTAACAATACAAATTGAGTGACGTGGAGCGTGTGTGGCTATTGGGCTTCACATGTAAGACATTACCATGAAGAAGTTGAGGTTACACCATAAAATCAATTGGCGATATGAGAAGTAACCTAATTACTTTTAAGTAAAATGTCCCTCATTTTCTTGATGTGGGATTCAGCTCTCACTGCTTACTCAAATTTTTTTGGGAAGTGATTTTTATGCATTATTTTTCTCCTCACGTATATGCACACCCTTGACTTTTAGGCAGGAGGAGATAAATTTAAAAAGGAGGTAGGAAAATCATTAGAGTTATGATAATCAACCTGAAGTAAAATTACGATACTCCCAGTATCATTGAATTTTACAACGAAGTATTTTTACGAAGCCCTTCGGATTAGACAAAGCTAACAGTGGTGAAGGATGGTTGCATGGGCAAAGGACTATATAAATGAGGTACTTAATGATAAAACCCACTAGATTGATACGTGCCTTGATTTTAATTGTTTCTTAAGCATAAATACAATAAGGGATGCAGTATAAGTTAACGTTAGGGTTCCTGACAAAGATCGTTCACATTAAATTAATGCATTTCACGCATTATAACCATGTTTTACGTCAAGAGGTCAAATTCATACATGACTTATGCAGACACACACACCTAACTACCAAAACAAAAACGGACGACAAAATATTTTGCTGCAAAATATTGGTCACCTGCTACCTGCAGATAAGGATTCTATATATACACCACACACCCGTAGAATTATACAGGTTCAAAATTTTAATTAAGTAGAACGACTTGCAGAAACCAGGACATGCCAAACACAAGATGACCAAAAGGATCCAATGTGACAGCTAGGTAGGTATTACCCACAAAGTTAACATATAACTCACGTCCCCACAAAAAGAAATTATAATAAGCAAGAGGTTTACCCAATAAGTAATGACGAAAACCCTTATATCCTCTCCAGATCCTCATTATGAGGATCTTGGGAATCCTCAAATCACATCCGTTCATCGTACATCGTGCAATCAGAAATCATTGTGAATTTTTTATTTAAAATTGAATATAACTAGTACCTGACGAAAACTGACCGAACGATGCACGATGAACAAATGTGATTGGAGGATCTCCGGGATCCTCACAAAGAGGATCCGGCGAGGATCCTCACAATCCTCTCTCAAATATGTGTGTGCTCGCTCAACTTTTGACACACATTTTGACAAATTATTTTTGTAGTTCTCATTCATAACTTTTTTTAAGAATCTGAATCATCTATATTTTAATTCAACATTTATAGATCATCTTTGCAAAAAATTAGATAAATCCAAAACTATTAAGACATTTATTTGTAATGAAGAAAATAGACGTATACGGTTCTACAAGGAAATATTAAAATGAATACCATTTAATTAAATTGTCATATGGTTTCAAATTTAGGTGATTTTTGGTAGAGATGAGCTTTGAGGAAAGACTTAAAAGATAAACAGTTGGATCGTTGAAATACATTATAGCCTAAGAATGTGGATCCAATATAGAATATGATCAAGGGAACACACACGACTTTTTACACACTTTCTTTGATGATCCGAAACCCTAATTCCTAGTTCTTATACTATAGTTTGCATTTGAGGGTCGAAAACCCTAATTCCTTACACCAGTGTCGGTGTCCCACTTCTCACAGAAGCCAGATTGAAAGCTCCATTGACTTTGATGCCAAACAAGCTGGGTCAGGGTAGTGAGGGGTGTGACATAGGAAGGGGTCCTAACCACTGATTGATTTGTCCTTTATGTTTGAAGACCCTCCTAATTGAATCCATGTGACATAACATCCATGTCCATGCTAACCCTAGCTTTAGTGCCAGTGAGAAACAAACAGGGTGTGTACGTACGTTTTACATCAGGAATGTATAAACACTAGCTAGCCAGTGTCGATAAGTTCTGCAGAACCCTAGCTAGCTTTACATACACATATACATATAGTATCTCCCACGGGCCAGCCATCAGATGAACACCATTTGAATACAACTTTTTCTGGGTCTGCCATTCCTTCGATCATGTCGTGTTTGCACGGTTTAGGTCGTAGCAATTGACACTGCATTAAGTTATATATTTTTGAAATTTGAAAATGCTAGATGGATTGTTCTCACCAACTTTTGCCCCATGCTGCCATGCAGTGCCAATTCTTCTTGCTGTATAAATCTAATACAAGAAAAACTTTTGTTACCGCTAAGATAACTAATAATTGATCTTAGGCCCGCACATTAGTAATACTTCAAAAAAGTAAAGACATGCATATATGTAAATTATTAAGACAGTGTACCTCTATTATCTTGCACCCGAATTTAGATTTTGCTTTTCGTAGATTTACTGTAACTTAGAATATTACTTTATAAAAAACAAAAAGATAAAGAAATCATCATCACGCACCTTCTGTTTTGAGAAGGAAACCATAGCCTCTCTATACCCACACCACATATATTTTGATCGATGTTTTCTTATTGTCCACAAGCATTAGTACAATTTGATGGATGGAACAGAAGCTTTCTCATCATCTTGTGTATTTATGATGGTGTCAATAGATGTGGTCCAAACCCTCCACATCCAACAATTGAAGAATTGTAGATGAGGGCCAAGACGGTAGTCAGAGATGATTGTAAATGACCCTATTTAAAGTCCTTGTATATATAGGAAAAATACAGGAGGATCAATCCTTCCTTCAGTTGATGAAAGTTTTACTTGAGAGTAAAGCTGTTGTGACGGTAATTCATGAAAATAGACTTCGATTAATCTTAACTCTCGTTTGAAAGTGCTTTTAAAATGACTGAAAGCGTTTTTAAAGAGAAAAAAAATTGGCTCCCAAAAGCACTTAAAGTGCTTTCCTTATTCCACAAAGCATTTCAAGTATTTTTTTCAGAATTCATTTATATTTTTATTATGGATTGGTTCCAAAAAAAAAAATTATAAGTCAATTTTTCTATTGTACTTTTGTTCATTACTTTGGTTAGGAGAAAGTGACAAAGGACCGGAAGAGCAGTCTGAAAAGATCGACTCCGACGTGGATAGTGTTTTCGTTTGAATATTGATTTTGATTCATAGTTTGTCGTTCTATTTTGGCTGATGATACCTTTTCGAACTTTGGTTTTTTTTTTTTTTTTTAACTTTAATCCTTGAAAAATATTAGAATTTAATTAAAACTTAGTGTTACATCATATATTGATTTTAGTCTTTTGATGTGTACTTTAATTAAAATTTTTTTTTAATATTTAATGTGTATTTTATTTAATGCCTCCCTATTAAATATTTAAATTTATTAATATACATATTTTAATTGAAAAAAATTACATATAAAGTATATTTTTAATAATTAATTTTATATTGAAACAATGTTTTTTAAACATTTCAAGGAAAGACAAAAGTTAATACATGTGACAGATGACATCATTGCCTGTTTTTTTCTCTACAGTTTAAGTTACAAAAATACCCTTGATACAAATTGATTATACTAAAAATTACCCTTTAGCAGTTGGAGGATATGAAAACTAGTCTGCAGTTAAAAGTCTCTCGCCTGGCGATTTGGTCATCCCATCTATGCGTACATTCTTCATTTCAAGATCAGACATTTTCCTCTGTTATGTCATCGAATTAGAATTTTATATGAATTTTGAAGGAAATAAACCATCAATAAGACTTCCACCCACCCACCCCACTTTGCTCCGTCGCTGGCAAACCGTCAATAAGACTTCCACCCACCCCAATCCACCACCGGCAACTCCTATATCTCCGTAGTCTCACCCAGCCAAGCCCCTTTCTCTTTCTGTCTAAACTTTCACACTAGGTTCATATAAGAGGCTTTGTTTCAACTCACTACCTATCACCACCTTTTAGATTTGAAATGTGCAGGGAGACATCAAAACCAAGTTTGAAATGTGCAGCAAGGCACGGTGTTTTAATTGGAATCTCTTAATTGGTTTATAAAAATAAACTGTAAATTATACAAAGAAAGAAATTAAGAAACGAAAATTGAAAGAAAAAAATGGGTTAGTTTGGTGGTGGTGGAACAGGAACTACTTTGGTTGAAGGTGGAGACTATGTTGCAATTTTGTTTAAAGACAGTGAAAGGTTGTGTAGGTGAAAACAATTGGGCCAAAATGGATAGTTTTGCAGTTTTTCTTATTTTTATTTTACTTTTCTTAAAATGGCCCCGCATTGCAATTAAATGTTTTAAGTTGTGGAACATGTGTCCAGCAATTTGTGTAGGACTCACTTTATGGCAAGTCTTGCTAGCAATTCTCTTCTTTACATTCAAGGTGATGAAACAAAATATTTACATTTATGGGTTGAATTGATTATGCAAAAATGGTTGAAAACGGGTTGAACTGATTCTTCAAAACTGGTCGAGGATGGGTTGAATTGATTCTGCAAAAATGATCGATGACGGATTGAACTAATTCTATAAAAATGGTCGAAGACGAGTTGAACTGTTGAAATGATTATGCAAAAATGGTTGAGGATGGGTTGAACAGATTCTGCCAAAATAGTCGAAGGCAGGTTGAACTGATTCTGCAAAAAAAAGCCGAGGAAAGGTTAAACTGATTATGCAAAAATGATCGATGACGGGTTGATTGATTATGCAAAAGATGTCGATGACGAGTTCAACTGATTCTGCAAAAATGGTCGATGACGCATTGAACTAATAATTCGGTAAAAATGGTTGAGGACAGGTTGAATTGATTCTAATAATAAAGGATACAAACTGATTCTATATATAATTTCAAAACTGATTCTGCAGAAATAGTCGAGGATGGGTTGAGCTTTTGGCACATGTTAATTGTGTTGGAGTTGTGAAAGTTGGATTTTATTAACAACCCTATAGTCTTAAGGGTATGATTGGTATTTTAAAATATTGTTTCAATGTTTTTTGGCTGGGCTTTAGTTGTTTTTATGTTTTTGTCTCTCCTTAACATGTTTAAAAACTAGTGGAGTTCCTTGAAATATGATGAAATTTTTTGTCTCTCTATATAAAACTCTCATTTTAATTCATTAATTTTGTTTAATTTCCTCCAATTAGATAAACATTTAATAAAAATATTCACACGTAAGAAAAATATGTAAATACATAAGTATACCGAAATATATTAAAATGAATTAATGTACTAAATATCAGTACATAACTATATTATAATAAATATAATGTACATAAATGTTTGTATTGAAGTGTATGTACCAAAATGTAGATAGTTAATGAAATGTATTATATTGAATTAATGTACTTAATATTTTTGTACCGAAATGAATGTACCAAAATATATTATTTAAATTAATATTCCTAAATGAAGAACACAAACCATATCAAAATATATTATATAAAAAGTTAGTTTACAGAGATATCTACAACAAAATATATTATGATAAATGAAATAAAAATTAGGATTAAATGATCCTCGTCGGATCCTTTTCCTAGGGATCCAGGGAATCCCGTGATCATGACCGTTCATCGTACATCGTGCGGTCAGAAATCATTTTAAATTTAAAATTAAATATAAATAGTACCAAACGAAAAGTGACTGCACGATGTACGATGAACGGTCATAATCACAAGATCCCTCAGATCTCCAGGAATAGGATCTGGCGAGGATCCTTTTCCTAAAACAAGGAAGAAAAAGATAAATAAAACAACAAAATATAATTATATGAGGTGATTAAATGTATGCTGACACATTTAGTCAAGGGACAAAAATTATGTTTCTATCTTACACAAGATTATAGTTTAAAAGTAATTTTCTTAAGGACCATAATGAAGTTTTCTATTTTTTTTTCTTTAACTATTTAAACAACTTTTATGATAGTAACTCAATCATCTTGCATATTTATTATTCACAAAATGAGAATTCTCTTAAGCTTCTGGTGTTCAAAAGGGTAATTGTTTGTGATCACTTTATCTTTTAACTTTTGTTGTGCCAGAAGTTTTAAATTTCTTGTATATATATATATTATCCATAAATTAACAAACAAAAGAATTCGGAATTAGTCATGACCACATGATCTTAGATTCAAACTTACACGAGTAGATTCTATTATAAGGAAGTTATTTTCACAAATTTTTTTCTATTGCTAGACACTTTTATTTATTCTTGACATCTAAATTGAATAAATCATAAGAATCAAAAGACAAAAATAAATAAGAGCATGCAAACAACATTTTTCAGATTATATATATTTCTAACCCAAAATTCCACGTTATGAATTCAATAAAAGAAAAGGGTGTGTGAGAGGAAGCTGCTGGCCCTAGGTGGATGAATAGTATATCTCATGCATGGGAGAGATGAAGATCTGAAATATAATGGGCAGCAAGCAATAGCCAATTAGCAGGTATATTCAAGTTCGTGTGGTGATCCAGCAGATGGGTTACGAGGCCTGAGAGAAAATAATTCTTGTATCCTGCAAACAAGGGACATATGTCCTTGAAGGTGAGCCAAAACCCTATTTTCAAATCACATCAGACAGTATAAGCCAATCACAAATTACCCCATTTTCACATTATGCGTGGGAAGGTAAAATATATATGCATGGTGGACCGTGGAGCCACTGTATAGCACCATCGACAAACCTGCTCTGTGGCTGTGGTCCATCTATATGCTTCAGTGCTTCACTAGTGTGGACAAGATCTAGCACCATCCATGCCATCATGATCTGGAGTGGTCAACTGAGCAATCTTGATGCGGCCCCCCATTTTGAACGGCCGAGATGACTACAGTAGAAACAGGATTAGCTGTTCAGCCAAGCACTAAAATATGTTGTTTTGCCCTTTCATGTATTGCACTACAGTCACCATTTATGGACGATGACAAGTAACTGTTACTATGGAACAAGTTTTTCTTTCTTTTTCGTTAGGAACTAACAACTAATTAACAAGTGAGAAGTTTTGAAAAGGTTGCTGCCGAATTGAGGAAAAAGGTAAATTTCCACTTACACACTCATAGACAATAATATATAATGCATAGTCATGTTATGAAGATCGATAGTGGTTAGAGGACCCCATCCATAAATCAATCTTGCAAAAAAATTCATGTGGTAGGTGACTATATTTAATTTAGCAATACACAAAGATTCATTTTTTTGGGTAACATAACATGTAAAGTTCACTAGTCCGACTTCATTTTCTTATCAAATACAAGTTGTAAAATATGTACATAATCAGCTTCTGAGCATGAATCCTACTCTAGAGTTTACACGGTCAAATATCTTAGACCGTATAGCAACGAAGTATTGACTAGATATTGATTGTCTATAGTTCATTGTTTATGTCAGTTTTAGCTCCATAATAATGGAGTGTTATGTAGGCAATACATGATCATCAGACAAAGAATTGATCCCATTCCGTGAACAGTGGAGTAGAGTCTCTTTTAAAAATGGGCTCAGGTAAGTATCTATGTATATATTATGGTGAGTGGACGGCTAAAAAATTAATCAATATTGTTAGTAAGATTGATACCTTTTTTCTTCTTTTTTTTTCTTTTTTTTTTTTTTTTTTTTGTGCCTATCCATGTGCACCATTTATAGGCCTTCGTAGTGATGGTCCTCGCACTTTGGTGTCTAAAGAAAAGATAACAAAATTGAATGGATCATCGTTTGTGTCTTCTATTATCTCGTTTCTTTTTTGGTGGTTTGGTAAATGCTCCTTTTATGCGTACTAAACGGAAGTACTTCATTGGACTAACACTAGGGTTTCCAACATTTCAACTATAATTGTTAAAGAGTGAGGACCATCACTTTAACTTTGTAATAAATAATTTGAAGTTTTCCACTAAAATTTAATTTTAACTTTCTTTTTGTAATATTAGAGAGATCAAACTCTCAACGTGTTTTAAATTCTAATTTGAATTAATCAACTACACCACATGTTTTAAATGATTTTACTAAATTACATTACATTGAGGAGAAATTTTTCAAAGTACTAGCTAGAAACACGATTCGGTGCGTTAAGTGTCATAATACAAGTGATTGAATTTTTTTTTAAGTATCCAACTACTTGTATTATGACACTTAGTATAACAGACCGTGTTCTGACACGCTAAAAATATCTCGTCTTTAAGGAAGACCGGCGCCTTGATTGACTAAATCACACACCTTGTGGATCCCACTAGCTAATACATTTTAATTTCAAAGGAAAGGGATCCTCTCCGGATCCCTTCCACCAAGTCCACCAAGGCCACAAATTCGGTCTTTGAAATTTGATTCAACGGCTAAAAGTTATTATAACTTTTAAAATGAGCCTCTGTTTGTAACCGTTTGATCAAATTTCAAAAGTCCGGATTTGTGACCTTGGTGAACTTGATGGAAAGGATCTGGAGAAGATCCCTTTCCAATTTCAAATCATTGACTGATATTTGAATATATATTTAGATACCATAATTATTTTTTTTTTTTAAATGAGAATGTGCAATACTCTGAAAGCATAGAAAAAGAGTAGCGGTCTGTGAGGGGGAACATGGTTGGACCACAGACCTTGATTTAGATGAGGAGAATATATGAGAAATTAAACCATAAATTAATACGATTGTACCAACTTGTTGGGGGACTTCTAATGTGGACACACAACGTATAAACCTTTTCCATGTGTCTAGTTTGTTTGAGAATGGGGTCTACAAATAAAAATATCCTTGAAATTAAACTTTTATATGTGATAAGATAGGGAAGGTATTTGAGATAAACCTCAAGTCAGTGATAACAAGTTGGTGTGGAACTCACCATTCAACAGCCGAAGCTAAGCTTTTTAGTTATAAGTAGTGAAAAAAATATAATTAGACCATGATCTTAACTATTTAGCTCATTAACGTTATTAATTGTCATAGAAAATATCTTTATTATGATTATTTTGATAAATAAATAAATGAATAAAACTTGCATTCTCCTCTTTGAGAGATAAACTCATTCTCCGGCCACTTGTAAATAATGTGTCTTCATCGAAAAAATTTCATAATCTAAATAGTTCAATGTCTTAATTTTCATCAAAAGATTATTTCTACAAAAATTTATTCTACTCGGATATTATTTAGTCATTCAAATTGTATCAAATAAATCAACGGTGTAAGTACCGAGTAACATATTAATGATGAACTGTCCATTTACTTAATATATTTGCAGGACTAAATGATCTCCTTTTTTAAATGATTTTTTGTAAGTATGATATTCAAATGATGATTAAGACACTAAAAAATCTGATTATAAAATTTATATGGTAAAAATACGTTATTTGTAAGTAGAAGAATAAATTCACCCCTAAAGAAGAGAATGCAAGTATTATCCAAAAAGAATAAAAATATATGAATGGTAACATCGAAGATGAAGAAGTTATAACGCTCACTCCCTCTTTTATATTGTAGGCTCCCTCAAATACCATTTTCCTCTTACACAGAGAGTTTTGAGAAGGAAGCAAAGTGCTTGGTTGGTTTCATATATTAATTGCTTCTAGAGGAGGCATCCAAAGGGATCGCATTGATCCAAGCTAACTATTTATTTCCATCGTTTGGTTTGGATCATGCTATCCCTTTGGATTTCTCCTTTGGAAGCTTCAAACTTATTTCTATATATCTTGCATCAACGTCTTCCTACACGTTCAAGGTATTCAGCCAAACTCGACGGTTTCTTGTTCAGGTAATTCAAACTCTTTCATATATATGTCTTCTCTTCTTCTCTCTCTCTTTTTTTTTGTCAGATCGAGCTTCCAAAATCTATGTTTTCAGCAGCCAACATCTGAATATTTTCATTGACTGGAAAAAAAGATGCACATCGTCATAGTTAATGAGACAAATTATGCATTTCGATTAGGGTTTTGCATTCTACCATATATATATGTCTTTTCATCATGTCGAAAATCTATTTGACGCTTAATTATGAACTCCCCTCTATCCCAATTATTCATGAAATTAACTTGGTCAAAGATTTTGGTTTGTATATATTAGCTCTGTTGTTTCTTCAATTAAAATTTGAGGATACTTTTCTGCATATATAGCTTCCTATATATCTTGCTAAATTATGTAATTATTTGTTGTGTTGTATATAGAATATTAGGGAAAGCAATAAGTTGACCAAACCCGAAATCCCATATGAACATGTTGGATCTGATTTTTTGGGGATACAGTTCGACGCTAAAACCCAGAAATGAACTCTGGAAAACAATCAATTGATTTTTTCACTCACGTTGTTTACAGGTGTCATTGATGTTTATTAATCTTATTTAATTATTATTTTTTATTTAAACCAGATGTCTCGCTCCCCAACTCTCCCTAACTCCCTCCTTCCCAAAACCCTAGATCCGAAAACCTGCAGCTACCTGCCTCTTGCTCCGGCTTGGGGTCGGCGGCAACCATTTGCCTCCTCATTCGAGTCATGCCTATCGTTTATTTTGTCCCCTCCCACACACCGTGCCCCCACTCTCCCACCGCTTCCCCTACCTTCGTGCCATGCCTCCCTTCCCTCCGCCTCGTCTTTGTCCCCCTACCTTTCCCTTACCTCGCGCCTCTTCCTCTCCCTCACCATCCCCTCTCCCACAATTTTTCATGCAGCTCGCCCTTCCTTTGACGAAGCTCTTCCTGAGCTCTGGCTTTCCTTTTTTGGGCTAGATCTGTGGGTATGGGTAAGATTTGTGGTTGTGGCGGGTTAGATCTACCTCCTACGACTCATAATTTTTAATTGTGACGGGAATACAAGTGGTACATCATGTGTTTTAATAGAAGTGGTGGGAAATTTTATGTTTTAAGTTATTAACTTTTTAGCATGCATATCCTACTATTTGTAGAATAACGCATGATGTACCACCTCATGTACCAGACACACTGAAAAATCTCTCATTCTCCAGGGTGATTTTGAGCTTCTCAGCCGGCCTAGCCGCCTTACATGACCAAACCTGTGGCGGCTCTTGTGGTGAATGCTATAGATATCTCTAGAAGCGGCGTTGGTGTCGTGGAGTCAAGTTTATTAGTGATTCCCTTTTCGAATTAGTTAGTTTTGTTTAATGTTTTGTGTTATGTCGCTTCAGTGAGTGTTATGGTCTCGTTGTTCTAGGGGTGGTGCGATTTGGTAGCATGATTTGTCGCGTTTATCATCTTTTGTGACATATTACAGCATGTGCACCTAGTTCTTGTGTGTGGTAGCCATAAGGGGTTTTATCTTATTTGTTGATTGAACGAATCTCTCTTCAGATTAAAAAATTGGTCAATGGAGAATATGTACCATTTGGCACCTCTTAGATTTGATTTGGGTTAATGGAATCTCTCCATTGCTTGTAAAAAAAAAATCTTATTTACATTATAACAAAGATAGGTTAAAACTGATTAATCTTAGCAATTTGTAGTATACTACTACATTACATATCTATGGTGAATACATTTTTAATCAAATTTCCCTCATCCTGTCGAAATTTCCTTAAAAACATTATGGTAAATAAATTGTAATCGATTTTCTTTTGCAGTGAAACATGAAAAAGTAAAAATAAAAGTTTCTTGATTTAGAAACTGGTAGTAAGTTTTGATTTTCCAGTTCATGAATCATGATTAGCATAAAAGTGGAAGCTGTCAAGGTGATGTCTTGCGTTACAATTTACCCTAATCTCTGAAACTTTCGATCATTACCCTCCAACACTTTGACTTCACCTTTTTGTAAAGGTAATTTCACTTTGACGATCAAATTGACAAATTGCAAGTAGAAACCACATGGTTTATTAGCATGAATTACTGCAAGTGTTGCTGACTTTAGTTATTTTCTACAATTGCCACCACCCGAAACTAGGGAGATCCAGTTGAACTTGAACCTACTAGAACAGACTAACATGGCCACATGAACTGCAGTGGACCAAAGTCAAGAACTCCAAATCTCACGCTTTTAAGGACTTTAATTAGAATCCAAGGTAGTGGAGGAATGATTTTATAAACTTAACGACTTCCTTTTTCCCCACTTTTGGGCCTCGCATTGAGTGCACCAAAGGCAAAGGCAAAGACATCATATACATGTGATGAGATATGAGACCTAATTAAATAAAAGTTCTTTTAACCATTTCTCTCATTTTGAAATAAAGGGTCGATTTGTTACACTCATACAAAACGTACGAAAAATCTAGCATGCTTTGGTGTATTTGATTTATTTCATCGCGAGACTGATGACTCCCAACCTTGCACCACCTGAATTATTTTCCTTGTTATTATCTATTGAAAATGGTCTTGTATGCGTTGATTATATATATTTAGGTATGGTTTTGGCCACCAAAATTGGGGTGTGGGGAGGGGAATGGGAAAGGGGTGGGTTAGAGCTATAATGTGGGTTCCACTCGAGCACACGTCAACCATCCTTGAAGTCGATTTATGTATATTTTATTTTCTTTTAAAACAGAAATGTAGATTCATAGAATACACAGTTAATTATGCAATATAACGTGCATGTGTAAAAGAATGAGCCCCACAAAATAAAATGTTACATTTACGCTATTGTGTAGTATTGTGGAGGATAGCTTGCATTATTAAGTAATTAGATGATGAGCTTTCACTTTGAATTTGTCAACAATGAAGAAACCCAAAAGGAATTCTTGATTTTAGAAGCTTCCTAAATCTATGCAAAGTTTGGAGAATTCTCGAGTAGAATATGTTGCGTGGTCTAACTATCATCATTGTTCATCATGGTAGTAATTAATAGTAATCATCACCATCATCATCTAAATCTAAATCTTTTACCACTAAACGAATGGTCTAATTGAAATGGCAGATGGGGTCCAAAGTGGGAGAAGAAGAATTTGTTTGGGGGCACCAGCAGTGTCGTGTGTGTGTGCGTGTGCGCGTGAGTGTCGTGTGTATACAAATTATCTTGAATTATAAGATATGCACCCCAATTGTCTCCCTCCTGCACTACACAAAGCTTTATCAAGGACACACAAACAGCAAAAACAAAACCCCCCCACACACTTGAAAATTTTTCAATCCATCAGAAGGATTTGGATGCTGCTTTTGCTGTGGCAACTACCAAAGGGACCCCAAAACCCTTGACTTGCCTCCAAATTCAAACCCCTCCACTCCTATTTCTTCTCGATTACTTGTTTTAATATTTGCACTCTGTGAGACTCGATTTTCAGCCATGTATTCGGGACCTGGAGGATTTGATTACTTGGGGGATTTGATTGAGAAGTGTTCATAAAGTTGCACGTTACCCTTGCGTTGCTATCTTTCGAAGCTACCATACAGGCATAGTGAGTTCCTGCTACCGTATCAGAATAATAAGAAGAGCTCTTTACAGTATCAGGCAGAGAGAACTGAGGGAAGGAATTAGAATTGCATGAGAAGCTAGGGCAGAAAATGAACAACTGCTTAATAGGGCAGAAAATGAACAACTGCTTAATAGGGCAGAAAATGAACAACTGCTTAAGGGATTCAAGATGATTTGGGGGTACTTTGTGAGAGACTTGAACACAAGAGCTCGAATGCATGGAGTCACATGAGTTACAAATTTCATGAAATAGAGAAAGACTTTCATGCAACGAGAATGTCATATTTGTAAGTCCAAATAAATGACCAATAAACAACATTAGACACTAACATTTATCCCAATAGCGAGCTATTCCTCACTGTTTTTGTTGTTGTGAGTCAATCTTTGGGGAATAAGGAATGTAGGGATAATTTGGGTATGAGATTATGTAATTGGTGTCCTAGAATATTTAGGATACTTATTTCCTTTAGGATACTTATTTCCTAGTTTGTAGAAGATTGTATAAGCATATATATTTTCCTCTATGTGAGAAGAATAAATCAATCAGATTAATATTCATGAAAACCTAGAATTCTATCTTGGTATCAGAGCAGGTTCGGTCTACCTTTGACAGTCAACAAATTCCCAGCAAACTCTCTCACAGTCTGAACCCTAGACTGTGTTAGAAACAGAAAAAACCAAACTGCAGTCTTTGTAAACATCAAAGCTGCGAAAAATCTAACCCAATTTATCCCCAGAACATTATTGTGATGGCTGGAAAACAGAAGGAAGAATTGATTCCCGTGCACATCGTGTCCAACCCAGGCGAGTCTACCAACATCAACACCATTCCATTCGGGTTTCGGTTGAGCACCTCGGGGCAAGCGAGCTGTGAAGCTGCTGGACTATGAGCAGCACCGAATGGAGGCGGTTGTGTTGGACCCAAAGCCCAACCAGAAAAAACTGATTGGGGCAGAGGCATTGTGGCTGTTGCAGCGGGCCAACCAGGGCCCGGTCTATCCCACCAAGTCATCGTAGAAGCCCAGTCAGCGAGGCAGGCTTTGGAGGCAGCGTGCAATATGGATGAAACCGGCCCAGTACTATCTCTTATCAATCAAATTTCAATGAATGATAACTCGGAAGATTCAGGTAAAATCGGTACTGTTTTGATATCTTCCACCAAAAGAGATACTGGTTGGATAATTGATTCTGGAGCTACAGATCATATGACTTACGATGCATCATTATTTTATCACATGACTCCACCATCTAAAGAGGAGTTATCACAGCCAATGGTGATGTTGCTCCTGTAACGGGAGCCGGTTCTATTTCCCTTACTCCATCTTTGTCCATTCACAATGCACTACTTGTTCCGTCATTGTCCAATCATCTACTTTCTGTTGGTCAAGTCACTGAGCAATTAGATTGTGTTGTGTTAATGTTTCCCACTTTTTGCCTCCTTCAAAATATCCAGACTCGGGAAATAATTGGGCGTGGTACTAAGAGGAGAGGGTTATACTATGTGGATGATGTGTCAGCAAGCAAAGTGAATCAAGTGCGCAGTGGTCAGCCAAACAAGAGTAAGACAATCTGGTTATGGCATCGTCGATTGGGGCATGCGTCTTTTGGTTATTTGAAAAAATTACTTCCGTCGTTATTTAGTGGCATTTCAGACTTTGATTTTAAGTGTAAGGATTGCATTATGGCAAAAAGCCATCATACTTCTTATTCTTTGAGTTTAAGTCAAAGAACAGTGCCATTTGAGTTAGTCCATTCTGATGTGTGGGGGCCCTCTCCAATTGCTACTATTCACGGAGTTCGTTGGTTTATTATCTTTGTAGATGACTGCACCAGAATGACATGGCTTTACACTATGACACATAAAAGTGAGGTTGGGAAAATTTTTCAACAATTTTATCACATGGTTGAAAATCAATACTCTCTTCCCCTTAAGGTTCTCCGGTCCGATAATGGTGGAGAATATCTCAATACCGAACTCTCTCAATTTTTCCAAGAACATGGCATTCTTCATGAGACTACTTGCCCACAAACACCACAACAAAATGGAGTTGCGAAACGCAAAAATAGACATATTTTGGAAACCACTCGAGCACTTCTCATTGGAGCTCACGCCCCTCACTCTTATTGGGCGGATGCCGTCAAATATTCAGTTTACCTAATGAACCGAATGCCCACAAGAGTACATGATTTTCGAACTCCTATGGAGGTTTTTGCTGACCATGTGACATTACCATCTTCTCTTCAATTGTCACCACGTATTTTTGGGTGTGTGGCTTATGTACACCTCCACAAAAATCAACGCAGTAAGTTGGATCCGTGTGCAGTTCGATGTATTTTTTTTTGGGCTTTAATGGTCAGCAGAAAGGGTACCGATGTTACCACCCACCGACCAAGCATACATATGTCACTATGGATGTTACATTTTCCGAGCATGAAATGTTCTTTGTCACTGATCACACCAACTCTAACCTTCAGGGGGAGATAAATACACATGAAGATTACAGTTGGTTCGATCTTCCAACTGGGCATGGAGAGGTCCATCGTGAAACCCAACAATATGTCACTTGCCACGGTGACAACATCTGTCAGCAGGGCCGAGAGCTACCAATCTTCCCAGTCCGCGAATTTGAGCCCAGCAATGTGAGTGAGCCCAATCTGGGCTTGGCTAGTTTGGAAACTCATGAGGCTGCAAGTGTCAATCAGTCCGAGAGTGGGCCCGAGGGAATGGCACAGCCCAGTGTACTGTCCAATGCACGTAGTCAAGGTAGCAGCGAGCTCCAATCATTGTTCCAAGACTCTGACAACCAAAGTACTTCAAGAAATAACTCCCCTCTAGTTGTACCCGTTCAAGTGCCTGAGGATATCCATGAGGTAAGTTTATCCCAACCTGATGGAGCTCATAATTTAACTAATATTGAAAGTACATATGTGTTGCCATCTAGACAAAATCGTGGGAAACCACCTGACAAGTATTTCCCTGAAGCAAAAGTCAGATATGCTATTGCAGAGTATGTCTCTGTTCATCGATTGTCCCCTAGCTACCAAGCCATGGTGAATAAAATGGATGGAATCAAAATCCCAACAAAAGTGGAAGAAGCTTTGCGAGATCCTCAATGGACAAAAGCAATGGAGGTTGAAATGGAGGCTCTACAAAAAAATAAGACTTGGAGCGTGGAGTCACTACCACAAGGGAAGAGACCAGTGGGGTGTAAATGGGTGTTCACCATCAAACACAAAGCAGATGGAACCATTGACAGATACAAGGCAAGGTTGGTTGCTAAAGGATACACACAAACTTTCGGAGTGGATTATCAAGAGACATTTGCCCCGGTAGCAAAAATGAACATTATTCGAGTTCTTTTGTCTTTAGCTGCTAACTATGATTGGCCATTGAAGCAATTTGATGTCAAAAATGCTTTTCTACATGGAGACCTAGAAGAAGAAGTTTACATGGAGCTTCCACCTGGGTATGAAGTGCTGAACAGAGTGGGCAAAGTGTGTAGATTGCAAAAAGCCCTTTATGGACTCAAACAGTCACCTAGAGCATGGTTTGGGAGATTCACTGAGGCAATGAAGAAATATGGCTACCGACAAGGAAATGCGGATCACACTTTGTTCATCAAACGCAGAGAAGGTAAGGTCACCTTGTTAATAATCTATGTTGATGATATGGTAGTTACTGGTGATGATACCGAAGAAATGGGGAGACTACAGGGGTATCTCTCTTTGGAGTTTGAGATGAAAGACTTAGGAGGCTTGAAGTACTTCTTGGGAATTGAAGTTGCTCGTTCCCGTGAGGGTATTTACTTATCACAGCGGAAGTATGTTCTAGATCTCTTGTCTGAGACAGGGATGTTGGCATGTAAACCAGCGGAAACACCTATAGTTCAGAATGATCATCTAGCAATTTATCCTGACCAAGTCCCAGCAAACAGGGAAAGATACCAGAGGCTAGTAGGGAGGTTGATTTACTTGTCTCTCACGAGGCCAGATATTGCATATGCGGTAAGTGTGGTAAGTCAATTCATGCACTCCCCTAGTGAAGATCACATGGCTGCAGTGATGCGAATTTTGAGTTATTTAAAAGGTGCACCTGGAAAAGGGTTGATTTTCAGGAAACATGGGCATTTGGAGGTAAAAGGGTACACAGATGCTGATTGGGCTGGAAACATTACTGATAGACGCTCTACGTCAGGGTACTTTACATTTGTTGGAGGTAATCTTGTGACTTGGAGGAGCAAGAAACAGAATGTGGTTGCTAGATCCACTGCAGAGGCCGAATACCGTGGTATGGCACATGGGATTTATGAATTGTTGTGGCTAAAGATCCTCCTGACCAAGATTGGGTTCAAACCACATGGAGCTATGCTGCTGTATTGTGATAATCAAGCTGCGAGAGAAATAGCTAACAATCCAATTCAACATGATCGTACGAAGCATGTTGAGGTGGATAGGCATTTTATAAAAGAGAAGTTGTATGTTAGGTTGATTGATATTCCGTACGTGAGATCTGAAGATCAGTTGGCGGATGTATTGACTCATGCTGTGTCATCAAGGATGTTTCAGGACTCACTTAACAAGTTGGGCCTAGGTGATATCTACGCACCAACTTGAGGGGGAGTGTTGTTGTGAGTCAATCTTTGGGGAATAAGGAATGTAGGGATAATTTGGGTATGAGATTATGTAATTGGTGTCCTAGAATATTTAGGATACTTATTTCCTAGTTTTGTAGAAGATTGTATAAGCATATATATATTCCTCTATGTGAGAAGAATAAATCAATCAGATTAATATTCATGAAAACCTAGAATTCTATCTGTTTTAGTATTTGCATTACTACAATGGGACATTATAAAATAACTTAGGAATCTATAGGCTCGTCTCGAGCTTTTCTTTTTCTTTTTCTTTTTTCTTTTTCAAATGACTGAAAATGTTTTTGGAACCAATCATTAATAAAAATGTAAGTGCTTCCTTAAAAAATGAAGCACTTCAAGTATTTTTGGTACTCAAAAATATTTTTATCAAAAACGTTTTCAATCATTTTAAAAGAACTTCCAGACAAGCCATATATCAAAAAAAAAAAATATGGCCCTCCTAATCTATGAGCATGTTGCAAACTCATATGCTAATTACTCACCTCCGAAAGCTCTTACAATATTGTGTAGCGTTGAGCGTATTGAGCGCATCGAGTTAAAGAGAGAAACCTTAACCGACAAGTTAATCCACCATTTATTTAAACCATTCTTTGTGTTGTTGACTAATACAATTCATATTTTGCTGCGGATGGAAAGGACTGGATTTGGATATTTATATGTTAAATGGGCCTTTAGATTTGTTTCTGTTTAGGTTGTTTGGGCTTTGTTTCTTTTTAATAGATAGTTGTATTTTATACACCCAAAAGCAGTATCTGGACACCAAAAATTTTGTGAAGTTTTTAAAGACAGATGTAGCCCTCAACAAAATGATTCAAAAGCCCATATTAAAAAAATTATATATTTTCTAAAACAAGTAAAGAAATCTCATAAAAACAAAGGGAGTTTTAACGAAAAGTCCGCGGTACTGTTCACTTTAAAGAAAAACCACATTTTTACACTAAAAAGTCAAACCTGTTACTATTCATATTACCATTTATTTTGTCCTTATCGTTAAAACTCAAAGTTTTCAAGCCATTTTCATTAGTTTTCCTAAAAACAAAATGAAATGATATAAAAATATTAAAATAGAAGACGAAAGAGATAACTCTCTCCCGTCCCTTCCTACCCCCAGGCCTTCCATTATCAAAAAAATTAAAAAAATTAAAAATAAAAATAAAAAACCTCCTAGCTTCACCATCGTCATCTCTCCAAATCCCAGGTTACAAAATCTTAAGGTGCAAAAGACAAAGGTGTAATTTGATACGGTACCAAATTTTAAGGTGTAATGTGAAAAAATTGAAACCTATTAACTTATTTTAAAATGACTTTAAACATTGAGAGTGTGCAATCGGTTTTTTACCACAGTGGTGGAAAAGTGTTGAGCTCTTACATCACGGTATGAGTTCGAACTTTATCGATGACTAATTTAACAAAATCTATCGTTTAACAAAAAAAAATATTTTGGGTGTAAAATGTAATTAGCCCGAAATTTTATCACCAAAAAGTTGACCAAACAAATACTAGGGTTTTGACTCTTGACTCATGTCGTCAAGTGTCAACTGCTTCCTAAATCAGGGTGTCGGTGTGAAGGCAACACGACGTCGTTGAGCCTATATATGTTGCGAGTTTTTTGGACAGAAAAATGCAAAACTGCTTTACCAAAAAATAGAAAAATCCGTTTTTTGGATCGGATAAATAGAAAATCGTTGAATCGCTCTGATTCGGGAAGTGCACGAAGACGACTCGGGTTTCTGCAAACAACGATGGCGAACTTCACCATTTCCCGCTGCAATTTCCCCTTCATTTTCCTCCTCTCCTCCTTCTATTTCCTAACCCTAACCCTAATTGCAGAACCCATTTCTTCTTCCGGGTCCAAACCTCTAAACAACAGCAGCAATCCCAACTTCGATTCCGAAATTGCCCTCCTCGGTGACGCCGCGCTGGCAGGCGGTGGATCCTATGTCAACCTTACGCGGCCGTCGGTCTCAAGCTCCGGTCTTCTCCTCCGCAGAAAACCCTTTAAATTTCTTGATGGGAATCTCAGCAACCCGACGTCGTTTTCAACCGAGTTCGCATTCTCGATGACGCCCGACGGCGGCGACGGCCTCTTGCTCGTCTTTGCTCCCGGAGATTTGGGGTCCAGATTATCAGGTAAGGGCCCGTTTGGGATTGAAGGTGACGATCAATTTCTGGGTATTGAATTTGATACTGACATGAATGGAGATATGAATGATTTGAATGCTAATCACATAGGGGTAGATGTTGGTAGCTTCGTATCTCTAGCTGTTGGTAATGTTTCTGAATTGAATTTGGTGCTTAATAGTGGAGAAAAGTTGAAATGTTGGATCGATTACGATGCTAGTTCAAAACGATTGGAGATTAGGCTAGGCAAAATGACGAATCGAGGCCGTATACTCCGATTATGGCATATGGGATAGATATGTCGGGAATGTGGAGAGGTGAGGATGTGTATGTAGGTATTAGCTCCTCGAATTCGAATGGAAATTCGTCACAGATTAGCAGTGTGTATTCATGGAATTTTAGGCTTAGAAATGTTCCCAGGTCAATGCATTCTCTGCCGGTGAATCCGAGGGGGTATGTGGATGGACATGGTGAGAGTTTGAGCGTGCAGAAGCCGGGGGTTTGCCCATTGACAGTTCTTGCCGGGATGATCTTCATGACTGGGTGTGGGGCATTGGTGGCATTTGTGATGCTGTTTTTGTGGGCTATTATCATCAGTAGGCACACGGAGTTCCCTGCTGAGTTTTCTCCAAAGCCTGTGGATTTTAGGTACGAGAAGATCAATGTAGTTGTAGAGAAAGATGCCAATGGTGTTAAGAAGTAGAGCGTAAAGTCTTCAAGGGCGTGGCCTTTTTTCCTCTGAATGTATGTTGCAAATGTTGTTTGTAATCTCTAGCACGAAAATGTGATGAATTCTGTTGTTTTGGTGTACCCGGCTGTGTTTCCTGCAACGGCTGTGGATCTCAGGTACGTGAAGATCAAAGTAGTTGTAGAGAAAGATGCCGATGGTGTTAAGAAGTAGAGCGTAAAAACCTAACAGGTGTGGCCTTTTTTGCTGTGATTCTATGTCGGAAATGTTGATTGTAATTTCTAACCCGAACAAATGTGATGAATGCTGTAGTTCTGGTGTGAATTCTGATGGTAAATTCGAATGCAATTAGGTCTGATGATCACATATGTCGTGTATATATGTGGATCTGTTTTGTTCATTCATCATGTAGCTCCATTTTGTGCAATTTAGCAAGTATGAAAAGTTTGCTATTTTAAAGTGTATTACACCTTTTATGTCCATTTATTCATTATATTGATGAGTTTTTTAGATAATGGATTGTAAATGTGGCTTACATATCAACTCGTTTACGGGTTTCAATGCTCACCATGTCATCAATTGAACGAAAATTCAAATAATTCTTTAGACTAAAGGCGTAAATTGCTACAATTTCAAAACCGGGAGCAAAGTGAGAAAATTGGAAACTCGTGACTTATTTGAAAATCATCTCAAGCATGAAGAAGTGAAATGTAGTTACCCTAAATCCTAAATCTTTTTTTCGACCTACTGTGGAAGGCCTTAGCTGTTGTTTGTCGACGACTCGTTGTCGGGGAAGAAGACATTCTGAATCTGCTTTCTAGTAAAACCATGGCCAAATTGTATTAGGAGTTTGAGTTATCTTTAAACAATGTTGCTAATCATGGATTTTGATGTATGACGTGTCCAATGGGATGGAAAAGAGCTGGTTCAAACCAGTTTATAACTTTTATATTCCTCTTCCTCGCTTACATTTGTGGATCTGATCCAATGAGATTGGTACGGATAGGTGTAACTCTGTAAAACAGATTTTAGACAATCAATACGTTTCTAATTGTGTTTTTTACAACTATTACTACGGTCTGGTCGTATTTCTTTTTACTTAGAAGTGAGAGGTCTTAGGTTTGAACCTCGTGATGACGAAATCGATACTAAATTAAGCCGCCCATTATGTGGCTTAGCCGAATTCCTCATCCCTTAGTGTAAAAATATCGATGTATAAAAAAAAAAATTATGTTTTTTACAGAATTTTTTTAGTAATCTCTTGACCATCAATTTCGTCACAATTTTGATAGTTTAATTATTGGGTAATGCACATGATCAAATTTTAGTGGCTATGAGTCAATAAAATGCTACATTCACAAGGAAAATTCGTCAATACTTTGAATTTTCATATTTGAGAAAAGTTTAACATGAATCGTAACTTACATGTGCAGCAAATTCGGAAGCTTCTATCGTACAAAATGAACGAAAAAAATCCGCAATTTGACGGAATAAAAACTAACAATTAGAAATATATTGGCACAAATTAAAAGTTTCCAGAGGTTTCATAACCAGAGGTGAAATAGAACATCGTCTACAATTCAAGAAGTTTTGCTAAATTTTCCCATAACTAAAAATGCGCTCTGGATTATAAAAGCACATTTTGATACTTTATTACATTATTCTAAAAAGCGGTTTAGGTGGAAGGCCAGGCATCTCGATTAGGGCCTAGGCATTTAGAAAATTAGTGAAGCCTCTAGGCAGCAATTAGGCGGCTGCCTAGGCGGTCTAGGCAGCTCTAGGTTGTTTCTTATAAAATAACTCTCAATACATATTTCATTTTATGTATTCAATCAATTGTAGTCACTTATTTATATATTTTTATTGTTATATAATAATTTAATTGAAATTTCAAAAAAAAAAAAAAAAAAAAAAAACAAACAAACAAACAAACCCGCTAAGACCCTAGGCCTTGCTCGCTGCCTGACTAGCTCCTAACACTTTTTAGAATCTTTTTTTTTTTCTTTGGAAGAATTCACATACGAGTACTTTATGTGAAACACTTAAATTCTTAATATAAAAAATAATCAACCTTTTAATAAAAACGAGAAAAAGTGCTCCCTACATAAGCATTATCGAATTTACTCCTTAGTGCACTTAATAATTGATACAAATGGCATAAAATTTCGAAAGCTTTAGAGGAACATATCATCATTTCTAATACTTTACAAGACCAAAACCCCAAAAACCAGATTCCTTTGAAAACAATGGAACCACTTTATCGATCACCAAAACCCTAAACAAATGGAAAATGAAAGCAGCCTCACCTCAAAGCATCCAAATTTTAGTGGAAAGCACATAAAGATCGATGCCTATTATTTTCTTCTTTAAGTTAAGCAACAGTCGTAGTGGGATTCTGAGTGCGACCCTTCTGTTCTTTTCCTTCCATTGTCCAATGTTTTGCAACTTTTGAGAATCCATGATTGTTGATCTGGAATTTTCAGCAAAAAAAAAAAAGAGATTGTTTTTAAGAAAGAAAAGCCCACTATTAATATTAGACTTGAATTCTCATTTTCATTAATTTTTCTTTTAATCTATTGTCGTTTAAAAGAAATTTAATAACTTGGAATTATGCCACAAATTTAATGAGCCGTTTTTTTTTTAAGGAAAACTAATGAAAATGGTTTGAAAACTTTGAGTTTTAACGATAAGGACAAAATAAAGGGTAAAGTGAATAGTACCAGATTTGACTTTTTAGTGTAAAAATGTGGTTTTGTCGTTAAAGTGAACAGTACCACGGGCTTTTCGTTAAAACTCCTTTTTTTTTTATTGCTTTTGTTCGACAATCCTTCCTCTTCTCTATGGCCCTACCCCAATTAACATCACCAGTTAACCTTCTCCTCTCCCACACGCCAACCGTGGTTGGCCTTCTTCTCTCCGTAGGTGTTGAAGAGGTTCAAGCATTTGATGGAAAATCTTGTGTGCATGGTTTGTTGATTCAATTGTGTTTGAACAAAAGCAATTAAAAAACCTTAAATAAGGCTCATTAAATAAATATGTGGCACAACTCCAACCCATTAGATTCTTTTTGAATGGCCTAAATTAAAAGAAGAGGATGAGAGCGGAGAGAAATTACTTAGTCATGCAATCATTATCAATGGTTATATGGAGTCCTTTTTTTATGCTCACCAAATGATACATACTGAAGTAGCAAAAAAAAAAATTTTTGTCTATGCAATTTGGTACGGTTCCAAAATTTACCAATTTTTTTCTCTTTCAATAGCTAACCATCTAAGGCCATCTTCAACCGAAGGATCCAAATGGCCGAAAATAGTTCGAAAACCGTCTCCAACTAAGGGCTAGGCCAAAAGGCTCATGGGCCCCACGGAATCTGAAAGGGCCAAAGGGCTGGCCAAATGTTTTCCTTAAAACTATCGGATATAACCGACAGGAATAAGAGCAATAGTGTCAATTATAACCAACACAAATAGTAGGGAAAATTTTGAATACAACGGCTAGTTGACGTCGGCTAACCGTTATTTTTGAATTTTTTTTCTTTCAGTTTTTTTTTCCTACAAAAGTTTTTCTGAAATTGTTTTTTTTTAAATTCTATTTTCTATTTTTTTTCGTATAACTTCCTAAGCCATTATACAACATTAAATTTAAATAATAAATTATGTTTGGTGTGACAGCCCGTCCCGAGAATTGTATGTTTATTATTTTCGAATTTGTGAAAGTACGAAATTGCCCTCAAACGTTGGATTTGGGGCATTATTTTGGGCTAAGTTAGAGGTCCAAAAATATGGGACTTTGGACCAATTAAAAAGGTTCCAAGTTAGTGGGAACCTAATTGTGAAAATGTTGGGAGAATTAGAGTTTAATTCGTTAGGTTGGTTAGTTTTGGACCAAGTGGGAACTAAAGAAAGATTTTAGTGTGTTGTGATTGGTGTTGAGGACCACACCCACACACACACTTCAGTGTTCTCTCTCTATCCCCTACACTCTCGGACCTTCTCTCTCTCTCTCGTCGAAACCGTACGGACCCAAACCAAAACCTACCTAAACTCGACGGATCGAAGCTAAGATCTATACCATTGTGCTCGTGAGGACTCCACGATCACGAATATACCCTTTTTCAGGTAAGAATGCCTTCGTTTTCACGTCGATCTTCAAAGTTCTGAATTGAGTATTGTTCATGCAAAAATTATAGGCTTATTTTTAGAGAATTTGAAGCTTGTAGGAAGCTTCGTGAGGTCCATACGAGGCTAGGGGTGCTTCGTTGGAGGAGCTTGGACGTCGGGAGGCCGAGATCGACTAATCTCAGTTTTTGGTCGGAGTTCGAGGTAAGTTTCGACGTGATTTCGTAAATTTCAAGACTTAAAACCTATGCAACGTGATTCTAGGGGTTTTAAGCTTTCATTTGGTTCAAGTTTCATGAGATTTGGTTAAGAAATGAGAGAGAATAAGAGAAAAGAAAATTTCCCAGTTTTCCGGCGACGGCGACGGTCGCCGGAGCTGGAGGTAGGAGATGAAGGAATATTCCGTCAAGTCTGACGGAATATTCTCACGCCGTTAGTTAGTTTAGACGGCATCCGTTAGCTTTTAACGGAATATTCCTGATGGCGTTGACTGGCACCGTCAGTGTGCCTGTCACGTGGCCGCGCGTGGGGGCGCGTAGGGCCGTGCACTCGCAGGCGCGTGAGGCTTCGAAAAATTATTTTAAAAATATGGGGTTGATCCTGAGGTTGTTTAGATCACGTTGGTATATTCACACACCTCATTTGAGCATTGTAAGAGAAGTTATTAGCTAGTTTTGTCTATGTGCTTTAAAATAACGTATTTATAGTTGTTTCTCACATAGGCAAGACCTATCCGGAGGACGAGCGTAGCCAGGCTAGGCACGGGGGCTACGATCCTTCTACATACCAGTGAGTGGGCTTTTGTTTTCCGTATATACCTATATACCATGCGTTTTCCCATAAATTGTTTTATATGATTAATGAGAAGAAATGTCATGTTAAGTATACTTATGTTTAAGTATACTTTGAAATGCTTTTTAAAGGAAAATATGCTTTCATAAACGAAATGCCATGCCACCACACATTTACATTTAAATAAGAGTTGAGTTGTTGAGATTGTTGAGATGCATCGAAAGCTCATAAACCTGCACCCCGGTGTTAGTGCTCCCGCCCAGAGTTAGGGGCTAGTCTTTCACGTGATGTTCACCTCCCGCACCATACGCTCATCTTGGATCCAAGTTAGGTGCATAGTCCTGTCGTATAGACCACTTTCAGTAGGTTCGACTCGTAGGTGACCCGCGATCATTCGCACAGTCTTCACGTGATTGTAGCACTAGAGCGTACTATATTACACACAGTCTTGTCGTATAGACCACCTTGAGTGGGTTCGACTTGTGTGTAGGATATACATTATGATGAGATATGTTGAGATTGATTATGAGCTATAGTTCCAGCCGTGCTGATCACACAGTGGACATGTTATGATATATGATGAGTTTATTTCACCTGATGCACTTACCTGATGAATTAGTGGCATGGCATGGCATATATATTTTGATGATGATTTTCAGATGAGATAAGTATATGTTTATACTATTTTCTGGGAAAGTACACAGGTTTTACGGCGAGGGGTTATAAAGATTGTTTTGAAATGATTTTCGAAAAGACTTTGTTTTTGCCCACTCACGCTTTTGTTTTGCGCCCCTCCAGGTATTAGCTAGCGTTGTTGGTGGCACCCGCGGCAGCAGCAGTGATTCTGACAGACCTTCACTCATGTAGGATCCCCGTTGGGGTGTTTTGTATAAATACTCTTTATGTTCGACTGCACCTAGACTTCATGCTCTGAATATGTGTTAACACTCCTTGAATTTTGGTTTTTGATTATTCGTTTTTCTCTTTACTTTAATGCTTCTGCACTGTGCACATGGCTACGTCACCTCACGTGATGGCCAGCATGCCTCGATCTCGGTCGAGGTGTGTCATTTGGCCCTCGGTTGGAGACGGTTTTTTGTGACAGGGCTAAAACGAGCCATATGGCCCTTTGACCCTCGGTTGGAAATGGAAGCATATATGACCATGTACTGTTCATTAAAATATTAATTTCTTAGAGTAATTTCTTAGAGGGCCATAGGGCTAAAACGAGTCATCTGACCAGTCTTCGGTTGGAGATGGTTTAACGATATCGCCCTACTAAAAAAAATTAAAAATGATGCGTATAATTTATTATTATTTTAATTTGTGGAATATATCATTAACCATATGAAAACTACACAAAATCCCCAAGTGGCAGAATATTCTCATTCTTTTTTTTTTGTTTGGGGGGGGGATATCAGTAATAGTGAATATAAAGTGTAGACTTTATCCAACAAAGTGGAGAGAAAAATGGATAAATTCATAGTGGATAGTGTTATTCACATTCATTTTTATCTCACATACCCTCTTATTAATTTTTTTTATCATTGATCTTCTTCAATTTATTTGATCAGACAGTTGAAAATTGAAAGGGGTGTGTAAGAAATAAAAATGAGTGTGTGGATATCACTACCTATTCATAATACTAGGATTTGTTTGAAAGTGCTTTTAAAATTACTAAAAACATTTTTAATAAAAAAAAAATTTGAAATCAATTTTTAATAAAAACCCAAGTGTATCTTAAAGTAGCACTGTAAGTGCTTCTTGCAAACGAGTTATATAGAAATGTGGTTAGAATAGTGAAACCTCATTTCATACTTCTTTTATTTTTGTCATTTACTTCTCTTTAATTTATTAAAAATTTTAGGGTGGGATTATTTTTTTAGAAGTGCATGAAGAGGAATGGTTGTGGTTTTTATATTCTCGTCTCTTCACTTCAAATTCTTTTGGGTTTATATCACAAATGGTCCCTGAAATTGACCCCATCAATCATGATGGTCCCTGAAATTAAAAATCGATCAATGTAGTCCCTGAATTTTAACTCGCGAATCAATGTGGTCCTTCTGTTAGTGTTCCGTCCAAATTAACACTAAAAAAAGGTTAGAGAACCAATTTTTCATGGTAAAATGACCAAAAAAAGGTTAGAGAACCACTTTTTTTTGTTTTTATTTTAGATTTAGCACCAAATCCATGAAAAATTATAAGTAACAAGGTTATTTTTGATCATTTTACCATGAAAAATTGGTTTTCTAACCTTTTTTTAAAGTTAATTTGGACGGAACACTAACAGAAGGACCACATTGATTCGCGAGTTAAAATTCAGGGACTACATTGATCAATTTTCAATTTCAGGGACCATCATGATTGATGGGGTCAATTTCAGGAACCATTTGTGATATAAACCCAATTCTTTTTTAGTCTATCAATAATGCTAGAAGATTCTTTAGTTCCGACACTTCATATTTTTTAATGTGAGAAATATTAAGGTGATTGTCTCAAAGTATGACTCTTCATAGAATCTCTACCACCTCATTTTTTTGCATAATATTTTATAATGTTGACATCAATATTGTGCTAAAGACACAAAATGACGGAGAGCCTGTTAAAAGTTCTACTTTTAAAAGAATCTCCTTAGTATTTCTCTTCTAATGTTTGAAAACATTTTGCGATTTCCACACCTAAACAGTTGAATGAAAACGATTTCCGCACCTAAACAGTTGAATGAAAACGATTTCCAATCACTTCATTGTGAACAAGTTGAAATACCATATTAAACTTGTCAACATTTCAAAAGAGATGGTTGGGTCGGTAGCCATCAATTCAAGATATATTAGGAAAAAGAAAAATAAAAATCTTAGAGAGATTCTTACTAAAGGGACCTCAAATCATTTGGAATAAACTAATAAAATGGTTGGGTCGGTAGCCATCAATTCAAGATATATTAGGAAAAATAAAAATAAAAATCTTAGAGAGATTCTTACTAAAGGAACCTCAAATCATTTGGAATAAACTAATAAATGTAAATGCCGATGCTTTACTATGATTTTTTTAAAGGACGGATTAGTGCTTTTGCCACAATAGTCTAGCTTTTTGGAGTTCAAGGACTCAGACTACTATTGTGTGATTCACAATCGTCAAAAACTTAATCTAGGATGTGCAATATGAAATATAAGCTTGAAATTCGTCCTAAACTACCATCCCGTGGTAATTGCCGATCCTTTGAAATGATAAGTAGCTATAATTTTGTGCATTGCATTAAGCTTTGTTGATTTAAAATCTCTTCTAAGATAATTCTCTTCTAACAAAGGCATCGATTGACAAACACTTATTGAATTAACGGTGTATTTTTTGAACATATATCGGACATCCCATATCACTAAAACTACATCTTGATTGTAAGAAAGTTTTACCCTCTCCAACAAGTGATGATTGAACACTACTAGACCAACTGATCATAAGTCTCCTTCGAGTTTATAGCATGCTCTTGATCTCACCCGTCTTAGAAAATAGTATAAAACTAGGTCAAGGCTTACGTCCCCCATCATAATGTGTCGGTTTTATTAATAAGCTATCTTTTCATTGTTGAAGAATAACTTATACCGAACAAATTTCACGTCAATATAGCATATCAATCCAATAATACAGTGTACATTTTGCTCAACATGACATTATAGAAGCAAAATGTCAAACGATGAACGCGTTTCATATAAGTTACTCTCGTCATAATTTTTGTACAGAACAAAACTTCTACGTAATCTAACGGCTCCAAAAGTCCACGACTGTCGTGGCACTTTCTCATGCTCGCGATCCCATAACGGAGGAAAACCAGAACGACACTCTTCCCTCGACGGTAAATGGTCAAAGCGGTCACACACTCCCAGAGAGAAAGCCGGTGGGGAACGAAATCTAACGAACCCCCACGCGTCGGGAATTTATAAGATACCTTTGGGATGCTCAACGCATCTCACGCGCCTCCCACAAATCAGCGCCAAACCGATACGAGCGGCGAAGAAATCCGGAGGGAGATACCGAAAGCGAAATTACACAAAAATATATTTGGAATTTAATTAAATTTTCGAAAAGAATAATTCGTTGAAAAGATTTCAAATTTAATTAATTTTGGGTGCTACCTTTTGCTGCTTGAAGTGGAATTGTACTCTTGAATTCAGCTGGGGCCTATAAAAAGGAGAAAGGGAAGGGTAGGGATACGCTGGCAGTTACTGATATCTCGGAAGCAGAGGACGAGGCGGAGGCAGCGGAGGAGGAGGTAACCATCACCGAGTGGCTCCTGGCGGGGCAAGGACATCATCGACAGTCGACTATGGATTCTACCAGTGAAGTTCATTCCGGTTCTAGAAAGGTTCATGATGAAGAAAGTACCGAAATCCCAGAAACCGCTCATCAGATTAGCACAGGTTCTGAAATTTTCATTTTTCTTAAACATTAATTGTTCACATTATTTTTTATATGTTTTTGTTATCTGGGTTTGTTTTTTTTCTGCATGTTTGATTGTTCTGGTATCACAATTCGATCATTGGATGAAGGAAATTATTGTTTTTTCAATCATTTTCCGAAATCCCGGAAGGAAAAATTTATTTATTCATCCGGGTTTGGTTTTTTCTGGTTTTTTTTTTCTGCAAGTTTGAATTTTTCATGTGGTTGAGGAAATGAATCGTTTTTTCTTCCAATTTTGTTCATATGGTTCCTAAAAAGTTTCAGTTTTTGGGTTCCGGATTGCAGTTCATGAATTTATGTTTTTCGAATTGTGGTTCTTGGGAATTTAGTGCATTTGTAATGAAGTAATTCCGAATGGTTTCGAGTAGCTTTGTGAATTGTGATATTGGTACTGAAATTGCTCTCGTTGTGAGCTCATGTTACCTCTTTGGTTTCCACAGATTCATGGTTTCAGGTGGGATTCGTCCTCACCACCGGTATCAACAGTGCGTATGTTCTGGGATACTCCGGAAATGTCATGATTCCTCTTGGTTGGACCGGCGGTGTGATCGGTTTAATTCTAGCCACTGCAATATCACTCTATGCAAATGCTCTCATTGCCAAGCTCCATGAGTATGGAGGGGTTAGGCACATCAGATACAGAGACCTTGCTGGATTTATATATGGTACGAGCGAAAAGGATAGCAAAGGCGAAAAATTGATCTGATTCGTTTGTTGAATTTACCTTTTCGATTTCTTCTTTCCTGGCTGTGTTGTTCCCTGATGGGGCCATTTCATTGCAGGCAAGAAAGCTTACTCTCTGACATGGGGATTGCAATATGTCAATCTCTTTATGATTAACACTGGTTTTATCATCTTGGCTGGTCAGGCACTCAAGGTGAGAGCACATTGCATATTAACTCCGATCCGATGGTACTATGTGCATGTATGAACAGGTTAATGTCTTATTTTTCTGAAACTTGTCGTTCATTTCGCGTGCAGGCTGCGTATGTTCTGTTTAGGGACGACCATACCATGAAGCTACCACATTTTATTGCCATTTCCGGCTTTGTGTGCGCTGTATTTGCCATAAGTATACCGCACTTGTCAGCTCTGAGGATTTGGCTGGGGTTTTCAACAGTCTTCAGCTTGATGTATATTGTTATAGCAATCGTCCTGTCACTTAAAGATGGTAAGGATCATCTCACGTTCTTTCTGCCGTACTACTTGAACAAGTGTATAAATTTTCTGGATGTTTCACGCTTTGAGGTCGATTTGGATGATGCACATGCCATTTTCTTGCTTTAAATGAACAACTTTGTACTGTTGGATTTTCATTAACAACAGCTATGTTGTTCTAGGACTTAAAGCACCGGCCAGGGATTATGACATCCCAGGGACATCGACAAGCAGAATATTTACTACAATCGGGGCGGCTGCTAGCCTTGTTTTTGCATTCAACACGGGAATGCTACCAGAGATACAGGTACCAAAAGCTTTCAATCTTTTCAAGTTTTCGCAAGAACGCTGACATGAGTAACGAGAAATCTTGCGAAACCACAATCCCCTGTCTATGGAAGGCTTTCAACGCTGAATTTTGTTTTGGTTGTGATTATGTGACAGGCTACAGTGAGGAAGCCAGTGGTTGACAACATGATGAAAGCTCTGTACTTTCAGTTCACCGCCGGTGTTGTGCCGTTGTATGCCGTCTGTTTTATAGGGTATTGGGCATATGGAAATAACACATCATCTTATCTGCTCAACAGCGTCAACGGACCGGTCTGGGTGAAGGCGATGGCCAATTTTGCTGCTTTCCTGCAAACAGTCATTGCCCTGCATGTAAACCTTCTTCCTTCTGACCCCCTCTCTTTCACTTGCCGAAAATGCACTAACCCAACAAGCTTTTTTTCACCGCTGCTTGCAGATATTTGCAAGTCCAATGTACGAATATCTGGATACAAAGTTCGGCATCAAAGGAAGTCCACTGAAAATTCAGAACTTGACATTCAGAATCACCGTTCGAGGCGGCTACTTGGCGATTAACACGCTGGTTTCGGCTCTGCTGCCGTTCCTCGGAGATTTCATGAGCCTCACAGGAGCCATAAGCACATTCCCCCTCACATTTATTCTTGCAAACCACATGTATTTGGTGGCAAAGAAGGAGAAGCTGACTTCTGCTCAGAAGTGCTGGCATTGGCTGAATGTTGTCTTCTTCGGCCTTTTGGCTGTTGCAGCTTTGATTTCGGCCTTGAGGCTCATAGCCGTAGATTCCAAAACTTACCATGTATTTGCTGATCTATGAGTAATTTTCTTCCTCCCCCTCCCCCTCCCCCTTTTCTTTTTTTGCCATTTGATCCCACAATTGTATTTAATTTGCTGTTGGCATTTAGTTATGCCTTTTGTTCTTCAAGGATTAAGCATTTTATAGCATAGTTAACGAATAAAAATCAATTAGCGGATGCATTCGACTAAATTTGAAACGAAACAAAACTACAAGGATGACAATGTAACAAAAACAATTACGAGGACAGAATTTGGCGTTAAAATGTTGGAAAAGTTAATACCTTCGAGGAAATTACACCGTAAAAATGAATTTTACCTTGAGAGGGCCTGACCAGCCAATTAATATCTAAAGCCAAATAGCTTCTGAACAATGAGGAACAAGAACTATTTCAAAAATACAACATTCAAACAATATCCATCAACCTGATGCTTCAGCCTTCCGAGAAACGAGAGATCGATTTTAGCCGATTCCTAATATCAATTCGACGAATCTTCTGAACAAATAACCTGCATCCGTTCAGAAGGAAAAACGCAATTAAGTTTCGATATGGAAGCTAAGAGTTCCAACAATCTCGAATACTAAAGCTAAGAGTTCCAACAATTCCAGTGCAAAATACAGAGGCCAAAAAATAACTTGGCAACAAGTTGTTGCTACTTGGAAAAATGCATACTTTTCTAGTTAACCAAATCTTCCTCTTGCTCTGTTGGATTTATTAATGTCGAGTGAAGCCACATTATGGCATATTCATATGTTAACAAAACACTATTGAATCGTCAAATGCACAGGACTCCAGCAAACCAGGAGCGATTGGCTCGGGGCTGTGGGGATAAGAATGCTAGAATATAAACATAACCAGAGTTGTTAACAAACCTCACCTTAGCCGAAGTTCATGACTAAGTTTGTTTGGATAACATTATACACTCCGTACTTAGACATAGATATATATCTTACCTCATTTGGAATCATCCAGATATCAATTTTAGAACGATGCAGACAGTATTGAGTAGCACAAGAGGAACTCTCAAGTATTGTGTTGCGTAGATGAGACCTATAATCTGTCCCTTGACTGATTTTGTCCTGCCCCCTGAGAATTCTGAGAGGCTCCATCCCCTAGGCGCAAGGAAGCGGTCTTCATTTAAAATCGCCAGTGCATTTGCAAGAAGCAGAAAGCCTTCAAGTAGTGTACCCAGACCCATTTACCTGAAAAATGAAGCATTTGTCTCATACAACGACGTATGACTTTGATTTTTAGGCATTAATCTCCATTCCCCATCCCCTCTTCAATCTAATACGTAAATGAGAAAAAAGGAGACCAGCTAAATAACTCATTCTGTGCGTTAACTCAAAAGATATGACAGCGGAAATGAAAGCACAGAATGCTTCGGAGAAAAAAAAAATAGTTTCATTTTTATAACAAAGTTCACATAATCTCAAATCTTATTTCAATTTGTGGCAACTTCAGCACAAACGGTATTACTGTATCCAGAGATGAGTGCTTAAATGCCACTCAGTAGTTGTCCAATCCGTTCTGATGGCTATAGAAGTGTCTGCATCTATCTGTAGGAGAAAATCCCTCATATCTTACAAAATCGAAGTAGATCTAGACCATGTCGCCGAATCATGCACCAGCAAAGCACTCATTGTGTGCTTTCTCACTTCCGTAAACATAATTTTGGGAAATATATAAAACTTTTACAATGAATGGAACCCTGTATCTAAAATAGTAGATTGACACGAACTGTCGTCATGATTAACGCAACAATGCAATGCTGATCATTATCGAACCTTAGATCAAGCAGTTATACTATTCTAATTTGTTTAAAAGAGCAAAACTATTTTAAGCTCCGAATCAAATGACCCACAAACAAAACAACCCATTTTACATAAATTCTACTCGCAGAAAAATGAAGACTTGCAGCATTCTGCCACAGAAACAACAGTAACTAAGAGAGATTACTACTCAATTACCTCACTTTTAAACAGCCCTAAATACCAAACCCAAAAAACGGATGCAAAACCTAGCAACCCAGGAAAAATCGAATCCCCTCAAGCAGTGCGGTAAAACCTCGAAAACCCAATAAAGCCCATGTCAGATTGAAGCTTTAAAATCATAACTTTGAACCCACCAAGCTTCAATGGCACAAGTAATTACAAGAATAACCCAGCAATGGCAAACACGAAAAGTAGAAAGATTTAGCTCGCAAATTATGAATGTGATTCAGAAATTGATAAAAATCCAAGTAATAATTTCAGAGATTAAGGAAGAAAATTGAAAACCCTTGTTACTAACCAGAATGCGAGGACCTGATCTCGGGAGAGGGAGAGACTTGGAGGTGGAAAATGCTAAAGCCAAAGGCTTCCAACAACGAAGACTCCAGGAACAAAGTAGAATTTGCCCTTTTTTTTTCTCAGGCTTTCTTGCTGGATCACCTCATTTGGGCCTGGTCATAGTGGGCCTTGTAATAATTGTCATAGTTAAAATTATAGGATGACGGTAGATTATGTTGACAATTTAAATTCTCGTTTCTTATATTGCAATGACTTTTTTTACTAACACCCCATATTTTGTTGACTACACCCCACATAATAATTTAATATTAAATTGCTCAAAATGACTATTTAAGCCCTAAAATGTTCTAAAAATTAAAAAGAAGATTCTAAATACATCCCCAAGTTCTTTCTTTGAGTCATGCCTAAAATTTACTTCTACGCTCTCACATAAGCAATATGACTATTTTTCCAAAAAAGAATGAATAGGTTTTCCGTAAAAGTTTGAAAACTCAATTTGAAACCCTTTTGCTCTCAGTTGGGGAGGCTTGTGTCCTTTTGTCTTTGCATTAATGAAAACCGATTTCGACTAAAAGAAAGATGGAAGAATTATATAGGTTACTGATATGAAAATTGAAAAGAAAACAGGAGGAAACAAATTTGTGAAGACGAATACGCGGGTTTGATGTGGGGTGCATGTGAAGAGTATAGGGTGTGAGGGTAGCTTGGGAAAGAATGTGGGGCGTATTAAGATATTTTTTAATTTAAAAAGTAGATGTGGGGTGTTTTTAGTACGTGGGGTGTAATCAACAAAATATGGGGTGCCAATAAAACAACCCTATTGCAATTCTCTCACTTATTTTTGTGATTGATTAAATAAAACGAAAATTAGAAGATAGAAAAAGAGTAAAACTACAAACGAAAAATACGAGAGTGTGGAAATCATTGTCCCGGGTCTATAATCAGAACCGCAGAAGGGTCGTAACATGCAATGTTTATACAAAATAAAAACATGCTAAATCTAATTTTCAATTGTCTTCATATATGATACATTTTGTATGTACATTATATAAAGGAAAATGTCATTTGGAGGAATATCTCCCTGCTGGTGATGAATCTGGCTCATTGGTCCTTTCACAAATGCAACCTGGATATGGATTTGCATAAAAGTTCTCCTCCAGTCTAGGCAAAATTCTAGGCACTCTTGGATATGGTGCTCCCATCCGATTTTTGTGTAACCTCTTAACTCGGGACGAGAATGTTTTCCAAGTTATCATACCCTTGTCTAACTTATCAATCAATCTAACAAATCTTTTTCTGCAAGGCAAGTAACATCCAGTGTGTCAAATACGAAACTCTCAATGAAACGTGTTACTTACCCCTCTATCTCTCGCCACATCACCATATTACGAGAGAGATATTGAGAGGGGGTTATGCTACACGTGACAGGTAAGTTTTTCTCGTTAGATAGAGTGCGAGTGAAGATTGAGCTGAAATTAGTTGGGAAAGAATCGTGCTTACTTGTCGGGGCTGATTGTTTTCCTAAACCCTTCAAATCTTCTGTGGCCTTTGACTGCTTTGGCCATGTTTCCATCATAGGAGTAGATGAAAACATCACTCTCAAGTGCTATAATATAATCTAATGCGGCAAGCTGATTGAGCTTATCCTTGTAAGGCTGCAACTCCTCTTCGGATGCTAAATTCGAGTGGAAAAATAGATTTGGATACTTGGCTTGCAGTGATGTTAGCCCGTCTTGCCCGTAGACTTCACCTGCAGCTATGTAAATTTTCGTATCCGAAGGAAACCCTATTGCCTCAAGGAAAACAGCAATCTCTCTTGGGGTCATGGGGCATTGCCCTTGGTGTCTCTGCGCCGTACCGTTGATCTTTTTGTGCTTCCAATGTGGCGTCTTCTCCCTTATCATTTCGAGTTCTAGATCTTCTTCTCTTGTGAGATTGTGACTGCAGCCTGTGTAAGAAAGCATGTCCTTTTCATATCTGCGTTTGTAACGTTCTGATCACTCGTTAGAAACTTTACTTGGACAGCAAGAATATGTTAAATATCCCATTTTTTTAATTAATTAGACAAACCTTAGATGGAGAGCGATGTATTTCCCACCATTGTTCTTTAATCTGTAAATCAAATTCATTGCAAGCTCTTCGATTTCAACTGCGAAGCGCAGTGCCTTGTAAAAGGCGCGGCAACGGAGTCTCTGGATCGAGCTATCAACATTATTAGCAAGTCTGGAATCCGTGAAGGTAAATTTGACAACCTTGTGCTTCTTCAATAATGTCACCATCTGTTGTTTATAGTAACTGGGCTGGTCACAAATTGTTAGACATTGTTAGATTCAAACGATAATCAAACCTCACTGGTTTTGTCGAAAATGGTACTGACAACGTTGATCATACCCCTGACCAAGAAACTGGAGCCTTATGGCGGGGTTTCATGTTTGCAAACTCCGGCGGGAGAGACTCTACGATCATGATATCATCTCTCAAAACTTCCATGAAGTTCTTCCAATTGAAAATGTCTTTAAAGTCACTGAGAAGGAAAAAAAAAAAAAACTCAATTACAATAGCCTAATCTAATTATAAACATACAGTAATCAGTTAGTAAGTTAATTCGACGCTAACCTTGGGTCGGTCCAAAAGGAGCTGTGATCTAAAGAAGGTAGAACAATAGTGGCATTCATAAGTTTTGCTATGGCAACCATATCACTTATCTGCAATTCCAAATTGTTCATAAGAAACAATAAGAAAAAGAAATATACACCAATTGGAAAATCCGAAAACAAAAAAGCTTAGCTCGATTATTAGTGCGTACCCCGAGCTTCATTTGATTCAATCCGCCATTGGAATGAACAAGGATGTAGCCATTTGTGGCTGTTTCATGCACTGCAAGAAATGGAACTCGCAATTTATCTAAAATGTTTCACTGATGGATCGCAAAAGCTTACTTGATGGGGAAGAAAGCTTTCGGGACGTACGAAATTCCTTCTTCGCTCGATTTATGCATTGGTACTAGTTATAACTCTCTGGTGGCGTCCAAATATCAAGGGTCTGACTAGCAGAAATTAAATAAAAGATGGGATCACAATTTCTGCAACTTTTTAAAGTAAAATGCAGTAAAAGATAACAATCTGACCTGGAACTTATGAGCATTTTAGCCACATTTACCCTGTCACCTAATCTGACCATGTTCTGTTTCAAAGTCGTCGTCCCTTCGATCAGTGAAGGTCGAATCAAACTTATTTTCTCCATCACCGTCAACTCTGGAAACGTGTTCAGCAAGGCAAACTTGGCGAACATTGACAGAAAGGCCAAACCCATCAAGACCATTGTAGTCCATTTGCACCACCGCCCGCTCGAGAAATCGGACAACTTTCGCACCCTGCGGCGGAAAAACACGGCATGAGTATTGGCGTCATCGAACTTGGTGGAGGAACCCGGTTGCCCCTCCGTTGCCTCGAAATGCCGCCGCCTCGACCTGGCGCATGATTTGTGATCACAAGTGGATTTCGACATAGGGGATGAGAGAAACAGGGGAAAAACAGAGGAGATGCAGAGTAATGTAAAGAAAGAAAAGCAAGGAAAGGGAGAGGTGGGATTGGGTTAAGGGGAAGTAGTGGGAGGAAGATGCTGCCATGTTTGATTAATTGCTTTTTTTTGTTTTTATAATTTTTATGGCGTTGGAATATAAGCGGGAGCGAATTATACGGCGGAGGAGACTCTGTGTTTGTGATGTTTTTTTTTTTTTTTTTTTTTTTTTTTTTGTCTATATTAATGTAATTCGATTGCCAATGTAAAAGTTTTGTACAAGCAAAGCCAACAAAATTAGTATAAATTACCGTTTGTTTTAAGTGATTGATTTATAAGTTGAGTTGGATCCTCGCTGGATCCTCTTTGTGAAGATCTCGGGAATCTTCCAATCACATCCATTCATCAGATATCGTGCGGTCAGTTTTTGTTAGGTACTGTTTATATTCAATTTTAAATAAAAAATTTCCAATAATTTGTTACCGCACGATGTACGATGAACATATATGATTGGAGGATCCCCAAGATCCTCACAAAGAGGATTTGGGCAAGGATCCTCCTGGTTATAAGTTGGGTAGAGCATCCAATAATTTTTAAAATATTAATAGATAAAATATATTTAAGAAGTTGCTATTGAAAAAAAAAACACGATATTCATTAAAGAGGAGAATACATGCAAATCAAGAGAATAGTATGCATAAAATGACCTCGATAAATAAATTGATATTAGCAATCTAAAATAGTTCTTCAAATTTTATTTTTTACGTTGACAAAGTTCACTAGTTTGTTTAGCAATATGATTATGATAAACTTATTTTTTATTCTATTTTTATATATGCTATGATATTTAGAGGTGGAGATTTGAGCTTAGTCAATCAATTATAATTACGTTTCAAACTTGTTACACATGAGATCCAAATACAAAACCTTCCACTTATAAATGAAAGTGAATACTATTAGACCGTATTATTAGTACAATTTAAGGGGAAATAGTGGGAGGAAGATGCTGCCATGTTTGATTAATTGCTTTTTTGTTTTTATAATTTTTATGGCGTTGGAATATAAGTGGGAGCGAATTACAAGGCGGAAAAGAGGAAAATACATACAAGTCAAGAGGATAGCATGCATAAAAGGGTATCGATAAAGAAAATTGTTATTAGCAATCTAAAATAGTTCTTCAAGTTTTATTTTTTACGTTGACAAAGTTCACTAGTTTGTTTAGCAATATGATTATGATAAACTTAATTTTTTATTCTATTTTTATATATGCTATGATATTTAGAGGTGGAGATTTGAGCTTAGTCAATCAGTTATAATTACGTTTCAAACATGTCACACATGAGATCTAAATACAAAACTTTTCACTTACAAATGAAAGTGAATACTACTGGACCGTAGTATTAGTAAAATTTAAGAAACATCTTTATCAAACAAAAGAAAAATGAACAAGAACCACGAGGTGGCCTAGTGGTTGGAACAAATTTCAAGCCCGTATTCTACACGGTTAGTTTTAGTTTCCATTTTTTGGCGCTAATGAATCACACGATGGTGGCCATGGAGAGACTAAAATGCCCCTGCGAGTCTTTCAAGCCTCTAAAAGATGGACTGTCGTGATTTCGCCACCAACTGTTCTCATTTTTTTTTTTTTAAAAAAAGGGAAGAAAAATGGAACATAAATTAGGCAAATCTCATGCAACAAGAGAAATAGGCTTTCAGTTTGGGTTGGGCTTAGGATCCAAAATCATTGAATCGGACTCCTACACAAACTTGGGCCTTCTGATAATTCAAGAAAAGGCCCATCTTTAAACTCAAACCCTTTTATATAAATACCGTCATCTTCTCCCGCGACCAAACTAGGGTTTTAGTGCTTCTTCTTCGCAGGCGTCTGTGGTTGCTCGCTGTACTCACATAAACCCCCAATCGCGAAAATGGTGAAGGGACGCCAAGGAGAGCGAATTAGGTAAACTGATCCATTTCTTTCCCCCCAAAAACCCTAATTTAGAAAATGTTAATCCGATTACATGTTTTCATATTTCTAATCGTCTTCTCACTTTATTTTTCTCGTATCAGACTATACGTCAGGGGCACCGTCCTCGGATACAAGAGGTAATTGATTTCTATCGAGCTTTTTGTGATTTTTTATTGCAATTAATTTTCTACTGATTAAATGTAAAATGAAAAAAAAAAAAGATATAAATATATATATGTATATAGTGTTTTGAGCTAAATGGAGGCTAGGGTTTTGGGTTGACTATTTTTTTTTTTGGGGTTAGGTCTAAGTCGAACCAGTACCCGAGCACCTCTCTGATTCAGATCGAGGGAGTGAACACCAAAGAGGAGGTTGCATGGTATGCCGGGAAGCGGTTGGCCTACATCTACAAGGCCAAGGTGAAGACCAATGGCAGCCACTACCGCTGCATTTGGGGCAAGGTTTCCCGGCCTCATGGTAACAGCGGCGTAGTTCGTGCTAAGTTCACTTCCAATTTGCCCCCCAAGTCCATGGTATTGTGTTGTATTAGAATTATTGTTTGCTGTTCTTCTTTTTGTTGCAATCGGTATTTTATTGAGCTCTTTCGTGTTTCTTTGCAGGGTGCTCGCGTGAGGGTTTTCATGTACCCCAGCAATATCTAAGTTTTTAAGGTACATTTTTTGAGCTTGCTTTGCTTAATTGTCTGCCTACACTGTTATTTATAGGGAGTATGTGTTTCTTGCGCATGGCATGGATGTTTATCTTCAAAAGTTTTAGTGTATTGTGATCTTTTGTTGTGGATTTTTCTTCTACAATGTGGTTCAATACGCAACTTCAGCATGTGTCCTTTACCCTTCGTTAGACAATCAGGCGTGTGTTTTCGGGGCAATGAGCTTGTGTGGTGTACTGTAGGGAGTGCGTTGTTATCTGGAGGATCATTTCAAATATTCCAATATAGATTTACAGTTTTAATTGTTATTTATGAACTTGCGGCTACGGTACCTTCATTTTTACATGGCCCCGAGAGTACTCCCTTCGTATGTTATTTCAGTTGACTCCGAGCTTTTGGATTGTTTGCATTCCAAATGTTGACTGATATTTGATACATGTATAACTATTCAGTTATCTTTTGGGTTTCTTCCATTGGGCTGTTTCACGACATTTTTTTTTTGTGCTCATGTATTTCTTGTCTCTATGGGATACAAATTCAGTATATGAGCTTATATAGGGATTGCAAATTTGTCTGTCCACGATGAAAGTTTTGCTTTGTAATCAGAATTATGCGGCGTGTTTAATCATAATGCTCCATGTTTGTAATTTTAGAGGATGTCAAGAAATTTGATTGGCAGCAATATGTATATCGCTTTTTTGTTTCTTGCTCGATGTTTTAACGTCTTGGAGTCATGATGCATGTTTCATCCATCTTCATATGACTATTTGTGCAACTATGTGCTCAGCCCGCAGTTTGTATTGCTTCTATAGCGTATTCTTCTTACCCTGGTTCTAAGCTCATGCTCATTTCTTCCTTGCAGTTGCTCAGGACTTCTAGATGATAGAGAACGGACACTTGAAGGGGTCTACTTTCACATGGTTTTTACGAGCGAAGTTAGATGTATTTGGTTGAAGCCGAGTCAGTTTTGTTGTTCGGATGGTAGAACATTGTTTTAATACTCCTTTACTAATTTTAATGCATATTATACCATTTCAATTATGTTTTGAAGATTCATTATTTGAGCGTCTGAAGTTTTGAATGAAGCAAGTATTGTTGGCTATTTTTCTCAAATTAGATCTGTTTAAAAATATGAATTGGTAATATTCAAGTTAGAGGGAACAAATGATACTTAGGGGGTGTATTCAATTGGGATTTTGAGGGATTTTAATTCTTTTAATGAATTTAGGGGTATTCAATCAGATTTTAAGTGATTCTCTGAGATTCAAGATTTTAAGATAGTTTATTAAAATCCTTATAAATCCGGGTGTATTCAATTAGGATTTTAAAGAAGTTTATAACATTCCAAGTGTATTCAATTAGAAATTGATTTTAAAGAATTTGAAAAAGTTGGGGAATTTGAGAGATTTCGTAGTGTATTTTAAGCATCCACAAGTCTTACATCTTCCCATGAGATTTCGAGGGAATTGAATCAAAATTTTATATGGAATCTCTATAAATCAATTAAACTCCATAAAAATCTATATATTTATAATTCCACTAAAGTCTCTCAAATTCCCAATTGAATACACCCCCTTTAATCTAGACTGATTGATACCTAGTCTTCGTTCGTGGTCTCTCTTGTTGAAATTTCGATGTTTCTTTTTTGAGTTGTTTTGTTTGTTTCATTCGGATTGACACTCTGGATCTTTGTGTTTGGAGCCTGCTGTTCGAGAGATCCGGACCACTCAATTTTAATCTTCTATCCCTTTGGTCCACTTCAAAAAGATTCAAAATTTGAACGGTCCTTTTCTCTCTCTCTCTCATCAATGTTGGGGTCTCTTGGTACGCGGGCTCTGGAAACAGAAATCCAGAGTGGAACCCATTCCGTTTCAATCCCGGTGGGAGTTGTCAGATATTGGCACTCTTCTCTCATCTTGCCTCACTGGTCACTTTCATATTGCCCGGAAAGAATTTGTTGTGATGACAATCAATATTTAATCAACTATCTGTGCGTATTTCTCTTAATCGGTTCTATTTGTGTGTATTTCTTAAAAGGAAAGAAAAAACTTCCGAAAGAAAGCCCGCCTCCGATGCCCGAGAAATGCTGAAAGGAAAGGCACAAAAGGTATTGCGATTTAACTTGCTATTAAGGTCATATTTGCCTTGGTTTTGTAGCTAAAAACCAATTGTTGTGAACATGGTGTTCGTGGATTTGCTTTGCTTTCGTTTGTAATTAAGTGGCGTGTGATGTAAAAGTTGTTTTAAACCATACGATAAGCACATGCATGAACTATGCGTCTCGCATTCACAACCCACATGATCCAAATTGTAAGGTTTAAGCTTTCACATTGACTTTTTAGCTCATGATCCATGTCCTAAGTAACCCATCAAGCTACTCTCTCTCATACCTAATCACGATTTTGACATGCTAATAAGTTACGATTAAAGTACCCATAAACACTCAGCGAGACACATATTTGAATAGATTTCAGTACTTACCAGACACTTAGTATAGACATAAAACTGTCGTATTTTATCCAACGGTTTAAAGGGAGTGACTGAAGACTGTTGAATTAAATTCAATAATCAATGAATCAAATATGTGTTGACATTGATTTTATAAGTTATAGCATATGGGCACAACAAAGTATGTGAGAACAATTTTTATTTTTGTTTTTGAAATAGCAGTAGAGAGGAAGAGAGTGATAGAGAATGTGGGAGTGGGAAGAATTTTTTTTTTTTCAATTTTTTTTATTAGAGATGTGTTAGGATTACATGTAGATGATGTTTTGAAAAAAAAAAAACAACAAAATTTGGTTGTGTGAAATTACATTTTTGCCCCATATTTCATATTCATGTTATGTTTTAATTAGAGGGTTAAGCTTGTAATTTCATAGGATTTTGATTGACAATGAGTGTTTTATTAATTAGTAGAGATAAAAAAAAAATTGAATTCATTGGCCATAACTTACTTCTAGGGTGCGTTTACGTATCCGTAATCGGAATAATAATGTAGAATTGAATTCCGATTACGGAGTGGGGCCCGCACAAATTTTGGAATTCAATTCCTTGTATTGGTGAAATTCGATTCCCTAGATATAAGTGGTAATCCAATTCCTTATTGTTTGGGCAATCGGAATGACACTTTTGTTCCCTTTATACCCTCACTTTTTTTTTATTTCCAAGACTATTCTTTATAGACCCATTAAAGTATAAAATATTTGATTTGGGACAAGGGCATTTTAGTAATCATACTAATTTATATTCTGATTCTAGAACAGTTAAGTAAACAGCTTCAACAGGAATCCAATTCTGACTTCTCCTCATTCCAACTCCTTCTCAATTCAATTCCTCCTCAATTCAATTCATCATATTTTCATTACCGTTACGTAAACGTTCCATAGACGAAGTCAGTAGAGAAACAATGTGGATTAATAACTGAGTTTAGAGGCATGGTCGAAGTCAGTAGACAAACAATGTGGATTAATAACTGAGTTTGACTAAACCATATAAATTAGGTAAACGAATCCCATTTTTCTTGGAGTAAAGAAAGTGCAGTAGGCTGAGGCCGCCAAATGGCAAAAGCCACCCTCACAAGACATTTCAAAGTTCGGTACCAGCAAAATCCTGCTCAATTTCCAGTGAAGTGACCCCCACAATCCAAAAGTAACTAACCTCATCTAAATTGAACTTGTACCCCTGTTTAATCTTTTTTCCATTGATTTGTCAAACATGACTACCAACGTCAAAACTTATTCAACAAATAGTGTGACAATATTCATTGATTCAAATATATATATCTCTTGCATTTTATGATGTATAAGCCATATTAACGGAGTGAGAGATTTGACACAAATATTTAAGATGCAAAGATAAACACTCTTAATTTTGTTTATCTTTACATTTTAAGACGATTGAAAGTGTCTAAGCTAATAATTGAACATCTGGCGGATGAGCAATGAATTTCAAAATTCTAACGTTGTAGGTGTGAACGAATGAAGTTGCTGGGACCAGAGAGGGATTAGGGATAGGGGTATGCTGTCCACATATCATTGTTTAATTCTCACGCACTCCTTGTTAATTTCCGTTTTCATATATTCTTTAATTTATTTGATCCGACGAAAACAAATTAAAAATACGTGTGAAAAGTAAAAAAAATATATGCGTATAGCACATCCCCACATCCCTTAGGATATCCGTAAGTTTTTTTTTTTTTTGGAAACAGGATATCCGTAAGTTTGGCAGCACAGACACCTGGACTTTTGATCGTGCAAGTGCATCAAATAATAATATTATTTCCAAATCACTAGAATTATATAAATATTGCTTTGTCCTTGCATGACCCTTTATTCCTTTGAGGAGGATTGTCTGCCTTCCCACTTTCCGGTGCCCTCCATGTCCTTCTGTTTGTGTGATCACGGTTAATCCACGTCAATATTTTATATTACTATTTATTTTTGTCTTATTATCTCTATAAAAAAACAATATAAAATGTTGACTTGATTTAACCTTGACCACACAAAACAGGAGGGCTCGGAAGGGTACCGAAAATGGGAGGGCAGACAATCCTCCTCCTATTCCTTCACATGGCCGAAATTTATGGCAATCTCTTCCTTAACCTTTTCAGGCTTTTCTTATGATCGGCTGCTAATACTTAATTAATTTGCTTAATTGACCAAACTAATTTTTACTTAAACAATAAAAAATATGAGTCAATACCAGAATTAAAAAGATAGAAAAGAAAAAATACAGATGGATTCTAGTTTCTACATAAATTCTATATTCCCAATACATTGTCTCAACTCTTTATCCGACTCCTTCTCAAGTATAAACCTTTGGAATATGCTGGCATTTGACTCGTGTATTTAGTGGCAGATCTAGAACTTGAATTTTGGGTGGTATGTGTTAAAAGTTCAAGTTGTTTAGAAATAGTGCGAAGGGCGTAAACAAAATAAAAATTCAGTTTATTCACTGAGACATTTCATCAAATGAGTGACATCAGAAGAATCTGTCGAGTGTTGTCCATGTAACCTGTCAAAATACGCCTAGCAGATATTACATCAAACAATTAGTAGGTATAAACTACAAAGGGACCCGTACAAAACCTTTGGAGGATCCTCATTTATATTTACTGAACATTAAGGACCACTTATGTTCCAGCGTGCATCCGTCTCTGCATGTGTAATGATGTGATGGTGATTAAATTACTAGTAGACAAAGTGTGTTGATCATATTTTTCTTTTTGAACAAACAATATTATATACATTAAGAAGGTGAGAGATTGAGCTAAGCCTCACAATGACTTAGTCGTACACTCAATCGATAATTGTAAACATAACCGCTATCGTTTCATCTAAAAAATTTCCATTTAAAGATATTTTGAGCTCCACGGCAATGATGATGTCGACCTATGTGATGTTTTAGTTTACAAGATGAACGTGCCATTGACCATCCTTCTCCCTCAAAATCCAGACAAATTAGTGACCTGGACAAATTGCCACACGGAAGGTCCGGATTGGACTGTATAGTATTATTACGGATATTCCCTTTTCATCCAGACCAATGGTAAATCGGAAGCAGAATATACTCCTTTCTCGGCTCTCTGAACTTTGCTTGTCAAAGCCATGTTTAGCTTTCGTTTTAGCTTCAACTCCAACAACTCTGGTTGCAGCTTCGCAGTTGCAGGTGGCCAGCCATGTTTGGATGCACAATAACTTGCTCAAATCAACAGATTAAAACGACTTGATTAATCTGTTTTTCTAAAGTTTTTTACACCCAAACAAACAGCACTCATCGGAGTTTGGTGGTTTTTTTATTGACTTCTTCGATGGCACAGATTGCTTTGACTGCTTCAGCTCCTCTTGTTCCCGTCAGCTGTAATTGTATGTTTCGATCTCTTAATTAATCCCCCCCCTTCTTAATTAGCTGCGCAAATTTGTTTTTAAAATTCTTGGGGCTTGAACAAATGGATTCTGGATTCCGCTGTTTGGTTGCTGAGAAAATGTTGAGAGAGAAGGGGAAGAAAAGTAGAGCAAGATTCACTGAAAACTTCTCAAGTGTTGTGTGATTTGGTAATCTGATCAGAACCCAGATCGTGGTTTTGGATTATTTCTTGTATTTTTCCAGCACTTTCTCGGATTCCAAACAGAGTGGCATAAATTTGCGAATTTGGGGAAGGCTTTTGACATTTCTGGGACTTTCTGCAGGTGGTGCAAAGCCATGGACCAAATCAGTTCGTCTCTGTTCTTCAAGACGACATACGAGTACGAGCAGTTCTTCGCTATCGATCACAAGTTTCGGAGGCAGAAGCCTTCGGATCGTTGAGTCGAAAGCAAATGCAGCTGCAGCAGGAGCAGCTGCTAGTAGTGAAGGTTTTGAAGAGCTAGCTGAAGGCCAACTGGTCTCTTATCCATGGGCAGATATAAAGGTTAGGACTCTCTTCTCAATTTGCATTTTTTAAACCCTTTTACTTAAAGCTAAAGGTTAAGTAATGCTACATTAATTACATTTAGAGGCGTTTTTAAACTGCTTATTTCGCCGAGTTGAAATTTGCTTATTACATTCATTATTGTGATCAACTGATAAGCGAAACATCACATGTCACGTAATGTGGTTTTAAATACAATACTCTCGCATTATTATTAAAGATTTATTAGTACTGTTATACATATATACTACGTTTACTGACTACATTAAAGACTACATCTTTTTTATGTGGCTGAATTTCGGTACAACTTGTGTGAAATATGTGATCGATAAACTGAAGAAACAACAAGAACCATTTACACATACAATTTCAAAGTAAAAAAGGAAGGTACACACATCACTAGTTCAAGTGATAAATGTAATCATTAAAGCAAGCAAGTGATTTTCATCAAAGATTTTGTCTTTGAGTTTGTCCCTGTCAATTATTTTGATCATTTCGTAAAAAGTCTTCGTTAAATAAGATCAAAATGACAAAAGTACTCTTAATTTTTGTGAAACTATTTTTTCCCATTGTTTACGAAATTAATACTATTTTGTCATTGTAGTTCTTATTTAATAAAGATTTTTAACAGAAGAATAAAAATAATTGATAGTGTACAAACTTAGAGACAACTTTTATAGATTTTAAATCTCATAAATCAAAAATGAAAAATTGTATCAATCTCGACGATAATTTTGGCTAAAATTTCAAAGAGAAATAGAAACAAGAAGAAGCATCTGATTGATGATCAAGTCAAATGGATTTGAAGGGTACCCAACCACTAATTAAAATAATAATTTTCTCCTACTTAGTCGTTTGCACGAATGATGATCCAATTCTCTAATGGCTCGAAAAGAATAAAAATTGCTGGCCATATTCGAACAAGTATTTTTTAAAAAAAAATGGACTGGAATTTTGATGTTGCGACGTGGCCTAACATAATATTTTAATTTTGTATTCAACCAATCAAAAGAAAATAAAATTAAAAAAGTGCGTCGGCCGTTGAGAATTTCCTCATTTATACGGACCGGCTATTACGGCAGACATTTCCAAGTCGTATACGTAGTTCCCATACAAGTCTCTCTTTTAAAACAATAATAATAAATCTTAAATATGAAATTTCTTTATTCGATTGGACAAAAAAGAAGATTATTGGCTTTCTCTTAAAAAATAAAGACATTGGTTTAAGATAATTAGTAAAAATATCATGTTCGAATCACATAAATACAATGACAGTACATAATTATAATTAGTTTGATTCTGAATACCGATACAAGTGAGTTCACAACTCTTTGTAAAAGTATTTTATACATTCATCATTTTTTTTTAATAAAGTCAAAATACTTTGGAAAAAAATGAAGAAAGGTATTGTTTTATTATTCAATTCATTAATAAGTTACCATTAAAATTAAGTTCATACAATTAATTTTAAAAACTGAATATAGTCAAAGTCCACTTTCCTTTCAGTTCACAGAAAAAAAAAAAAAAAACTAATTAAAAATTAAAAACAAAAAAACTAATTTTTTTTTTTTGAAAAAAAAAAAAAACTAATTAAACTACTGACAGATAAGAATAAACGAAGTGAATTCTCGCGTACGCGTTTACCTCTCTCTCTGCTTTAAAACTCTCTCCCTTCTCTCTCTCTCTCTCTCTCTCTCTGTCCTCCCCTATTTGCAGAAGAAGCACATTCCTCGTCGGTCGTCCTCGAAACTCTGACCCCGCGACGCAGCCTCTCTCTAAATTCCAACGCAGACCCAACTCCCCCACCTCCCTCCCTCTCTCCCTTTCTCCGTCGCCATCTCAGAATACCCAATTTTTCCTGCTGTTTTTCGTTTTCAATTTCCTCAATAAATTCGCAGTCTTTTCGATGGACCTAGATTCTCAGATCCATGGGAGGCCGACCCATGTTTCTACATAACCCAATTCTTCGTTCTGCACCTGGGTTTTCACCAATGCCCCAGCCCTAGCAGATCCCACCCCCACCTGAATTTAACGCATTCTGGGTTTTTCCCCAAATCTCAGCCGTCCGATCGAGACCCGCCTCGGAAGATGAAGGGGAAGAGCCGCTTGTTCACGATCGGGCTCGTCACCGCCTGGTACTCATCCAACATTGGGGTTTTGCTGCTGAACAAGTACTTGCTCAGCAACTATGGCTTCAAGTACCCGATCTTCCTCACCATGTGCCACATGACGGCTTGCTCTCTGCTCAGCTACGTCGCAATTGCTTGGATGAAGATGGTTCCGATGCAGACCATTCGATCCCGGGTCCAATTCTTGAAGATCATGGCGCTCAGCCTGGTGTTTTGTGTCTCCGTCGTGTTTGGGAACATTTCGCTGCGGTATTTGCCGGTGTCGTTTAACCAGGCTATTGGCGCCACCACGCCGTTCTTCACTGCCGTTTTCGCCTACTTAATGACTCTCAAAAAGGAGGCTTGGCTCACGTATCTCACCCTCGTTCCTGTTGTTACAGGAGTCGTCATTGCAAGTGGGGTATGAGCTCTATTCCTTTTCTGTTAATTTTTGCTTTGTTTAATGCAAATTCAAGTGTTTTATTGAGAATTGCTGTGAATTCTGGAAATGGGTTTGCTTTGGTATGAGCTGCTTTGGATGGGAATTGAGAATCTTTGCCTAGACTAGTCTGAATTGTGGGATATGGGTTGAGATGGATTGGTGGCATTTTTCGCCAACTCGTTGTTTATAACTCCAATTGGTTTTAACTGTCCATTGTTTAGCGAAAAAGTATTGTGAGAAGATCTATCAAAACCAAAAGGAAAGATGAATTTTTGGGCCTGAGGTTTTGGTATCTACCTGAGATCTGATATGTTTCTGTTAAGCTGAGCTTAGTTCAAGATTTAACTGAATTGGGGTGAATAAAAAGTACTTTGGGTGCATGAAAGTGGGTGGCTTTTTCCAATTTCCCTAGTTAATATAGGCAGTAAAGTTGTGAGATAGTGCAAACGTATGTGGAGCCTTCAATTTGACTGGAGCAATGCATCTCATAGTTTGTTCGTTTTACATGGCCGTAGGGTGAACCAAGTTTCCATTTATTTGGTTTCTTAATATGCATAGCAGCAACCGCTGCCAGGGCTCTTAAATCAGTGCTTCAAGGGATTTTGCTTTCTTCTGAAGGGTAAGGAATCCTTATGTGTTTGCTTTATCATTCTCTTTATGGTTGAATGGGTACTGAATGACTTGCCTTTATATTCCAGGGAGAAGCTGAATTCCATGAACCTCCTTCTGTATATGGCTCCGATAGCCGTTGTTTTCTTACTTCCCGCAACACTTATCATGGAAGAAAATGTTGTCGGTATAACACTAGCTCTTGCAAGAGATGATGTCAAGATCATATGGTACCTACTATTCAATTCGACGTTGGCATATTTTGTAAATCTGACCAACTTTTTGGTCACAAAGCACACCAGTGCTCTAACTCTTCAGGTCTGTCTCCCTTCTTGATGTAGCATCTTTTTTATTGTTAATCAAAATGTATTTTAAATGCTGTTAACACTTGTTATGTTCTAGCATTTAGAAGATTTCATGAATAACAGTTACAGTTTGGGCAGTACTGAAGTTGCAGGGAGTTCTGTGTCTTCAGGGTTTAAGTTGGTAAAACTAATTGGATTTTGTTGCTTATAGGATATGAGTCATCCTAATCTTATAGGGACTAGTTCTGTTTATAGGGTTGAGAAATAATGATTTATTGGTGTGTGTTGAAGGATGGCACCTGCTGGAATATAGCCAGTTATATGAGGCTGTTAACATTATACCATGGCTGAATTTATAATCTAGGACCAGATGCGTTAGATTGAAGGCACTTGTAGGACAAAAGGATGGCCATTTGTATGTTGGTCGAACCTGCAAGAAATTTTTTAGTAGCTCTGCTGTTCGCGTGGCTATGTTGGCTAATGTTTTTGTTTGATGTGTTGAAAAAACGAAATGATCATGCTTAAATCTGCTGTTTACTGTATTTTTCTACATTACTTCATGGTTTCCTTTAATGTGAAAGGTTGAATAGTATGTGCATTGTAATCATTAAGTTTAACGTTTCTTTTCCTAGTCTTGTTGCAAGTGACTAACGGAACCTTTGGTTATCCAGGTTCTAGGGAATGCTAAAGGAGCTGTAGCTGTGGTGGTCTCGATATTAATTTTTAAAAATCCAGTTTCCGTGACTGGAATGATGGGTTACACTCTTACAGTCTTTGGAGTGATCCTATACAGCGAAGCCAAGAAACGAAGTAAATCATAGTTCCGGGAAAGCATAAAGTGAAATGTCCTATGTTTTGTATTTTGTACTGCGAGAACAGCAGTGGCCGTCCTGGAGGCATAGTTGGGGGGTACATGCGAGCAGTTGGTGCCGGGATCTTGCCTCTACAAATTTTATTTTTCCCCTGGAAGCCTGAGTACGTGAGTGGCTTCCATTTGTATCAGCAAACAACGCAGGATAAGTCGAAAAAAGTAGGAAACTTAATAAGTGACCAGTATTACGGAGGAAAATCAGTATCTTTTTTTCATTTTATTCTTTCAGCAAAAGGGTTGTAGAATTGGTCTCCACACATTCAGTCTGTTATTAACATTTCTTCTATTGAATCAATGAAAAACAAAACCATTCACAATTTCGCTATCTGGTACTTGCATCTCAGACCCTACATTGTATAACTGCCTATTTTCCTACCGGTTCCGAGGATGCAAATGTTGGCCAACAACACGAAATATCTGCCGGAATGTCTGATATTTTGATCTTGAAAGGAATGATGAACTACTCAACCTCCTCTTCATTTCCACCACCTTGCTCCGCTAGGTTTCCGACGTCTACGCGATTAGCCAAGTGGAAGAACACTAACGTATCCCATCTCGGCAACTCAGTACTCGATCACCACCGGCAGATGTGAATTCGAAGACGTTGATTTTCACTTGGCTCGTGGATGGGATTGCCGCGGCTAGCCAACTCAAACTGCTCACAGTAATGGTCAAAATATCTGTTAATATTTTGGTATGTGAAAAAAGCAGAATACCAGTATCACCAATGCTGCTTGGGTCCTTGCAAATCGTAGCAAGCCTCGCGGGCGGCATCCTTGACAGTGGTTTGGCATTCTTCTTCTAGTCTTCGTTAGCTTCATCATGAAAACAGGAACTCGTATCTCGAGTCTTGATCATCGTGGCAGAGAATTTTGAACAAGAAATCAGCAAATTTACGAAGTACAAAGTCAGAGTTTCAAGGCACGAACTGAAGTATCATCACCTCTGCTTTTCTGAAAACAAATCAAGTTCGATTCTTTAGAACACACAAACTAAGCCAATCTCCGAGAACCTGCCCTTGCCCGAAAACCGAGTTACGATACCAACAAATCCCAGAAATGAAGAAAAGAAAGAAAATAGAAGCGATTCAAGAAACTGAAAGAAAATGCAGAACATAGGTTGAGGTTTCCGTAAACTTAACAATAAAATGCAATGCGCGAAAGTTGCTGTTCACCGCCGGAGAGATCAGAAAGTTGTCGCCGTTGTTGGACGGAAAAATCCTTAAGCCTGAATCTGAATGAATGATTTGTCCCATCCGATCCGACGGTCACCCATATCTTTTTCTTTCCTTTGTTCCAATATGGATTGGTGTGATCAAGTTCGCTCATTTTGGCATCAGACAAACCATTCTCGAGACTCATTTTGGAAGCGCTTATAAAATAACTAAAAGTTCGGCCAAAGGGGTTAAAAGTGTTCCTGGGTGAAGAAACATTTGAAGTGCCTATATAGAGAAGCAGTGAAAGTGTTTTCTGGAAGAAATAATTGCTATGTGCTTGCATGTCAAGTTCTTCAAAATTTCGATGTATTTCAACTACTTCGGAGCTTGTGTTTCGTATAAAAACATTTCCAAATGAACCCTCCGTCAGAATGCTATGTGAAGAACATAAGCCAGGTTAAGGAACGGGACAAGAAAAGCCCATTACAATATTTTTCAGCAGATGAAGGAAAGGAGTGAGCGCAGATGGTAAGAGCGGGCAGAAAAATTCTTGACTCTTACCGTACGCACAGCCATCATATGGTATTATCATTGCCCATGTTATAATAAGAATGTGCAATCTATTTATATGTTAGATATGGTTGAATTGTAACACCACATGACCGTCACACTGAAGAATTTTCGGGTGACAGGGAAGCAGGAAAATGAAATGAAGATGATAGACTCTTTCATATATTTGCCAAATGCCGAGAAAAATGGTGACAACATGAACTTACTGCAAACAAAGCCCTGAAGGTCTTTTTACAACTGCCGGACCCAGAATCACATACAGGAAGCAAAACACAACAATGTGCCCAAGATTGATGAGCCAAATAAAATAGAGAAGAACCAAGTTTTCTCACCCCGCCATGGAAAAGCATGAGGTTGAAGAGGAATACAACACTCTCAAACAAACGAAAGCCATGTAATCGAACATTTAAATACAGAATTTATGCTTCTGGAATGGAGGGTACTGCTGCTGTTGCTGCCGCCGCCGCTGCTGCTGCTGTGCGCTTGATTGATGCAGACTTAATAAGATGGTTGTAGCTCCCCTTCTCCTTGAAAAGCTGGGAGAAATGGTGCTTGCAGTATAGAATGCCCTCCAAAGCTGCGTAGTTTGAGGGAGTAATAGGACAGCCGCCGTGAGAACACTTGAAACACGACTTGTGATAGGCCTGGCTCTCCACAGTCACCTGCAAAATTTTGGATCAATACACTCGAATTAGTTTCATGGGGTTTTTTCATATCTTTGTGAGTTATATAAGAAAAAAGTTCATTTTCTTCCAATAACTATTGCAGAGGAACTCATTTGTTACTACGGAGGTCATGTGAAATTCGTGGACCCTCAAACACCTTTGATTATAATTAGGAATATTACATAGAACATGTGCTCAACTTACATCAAAGCAACGAAGTGCCAGTTCCAACCGATTCATTTTTGTTTGGGACAAAAACGGGAAAGCAAAAATAGAATAGTCGAAAGAAAATTTATCAACAAAAGACATATCTTGGGATCCTACCTTCTCCAGTGGATAAGCGGTTTTACCACAAGTAGCACATTTGTCTTGTGTTCCAGAAAACATGCTAGCAGCTTTGCTAGGTGACCTAGTCTGAACCAAACACAAACATTTGAGAATCAGTGTTGCCGCTATCTGATAGTATAAGAATATTCTGTTACTAAAAAACGGAGTTTGTAACAGCTATGTAGAGAAGTTTACCAGCTCTGGAGTTAACTTCTCAGCTGACTTTGCAGCTGTTGCAAATTAAATTTATAGAAGATTAAAACAGTAAACAACAAACCATGCAGAGACATCAAAGACGGTTTCATCAGGAAAAAGAGAGACATACGTGACTGAAAGTTCTTGTTGAAATTGCCAGTCTCCTTGAAAAGTTGCTCGAAGTGAGGCTTACAGTACAGAACACCTTCCATTGAGGAATAATTGCTCAGCTTTAAAGACAAATATTACAAAACATTAGAAACAAGAAGAAACTTCCATAAACAACTCCATATGTTACATATCTTAAATTGAACAGAATTTGGATCAATGGCACAAACAAATCTCACTATTCGAGTCCTCTTTCTAACATATACGTTCATACGTCAATAAATTCAAATGTACGTTCATATGCAAGGGTTTGGGACACAAATTTAAATATTTCTTTTCCCATTGTATTGTATTAACCATTAACAATCTTCAAAATTTGATATTCGAATAAGGTTGCAAGTAACAATGAAGCAAAAATGTGTGTTCCTACGCAAGATTTTCGATTATTAACCAATATTTATGTCATTACACCCATTGCCATGATACTACATAATTTTGGTCAGAAGTATGGATAAAACGACAATCTTTATAATTTGTTTTGAATCAAATGAAAACGATGCATCTAAGTTCCACTTCCACACAAAATGGATCGAAAATCGCGAAGAAAGCATGAAACGAGGCAGAATTGATGGTTGGTTGAGTACCTTCAAAGTCCCTTTGCAGTGGGTGCATTTGAAGCAAGACTTGTGGTAGGAAATCCCATCAGCAGATAGCTCCTCCACTGGGTAAACTGTCTTTTCACAAGCCTTGCATTTCTGCTGGGTGCCAATGAAAGACATAATTCTATCTCCTTCTAGATCTGATTCTTCTCTTTTTACCAAGATCACCCCCTCTCAACCTTCCACCTGCAATGAACAATTTAACAAAACAAAATTCAGGATCAAACGAGCTCTGTTTGTTTCCCAAGAAAGTAGAAGAAAGAAAAGGACTTTAAATTATGTGTGTAAAAGTGCAGAGATTCATTGACCCAGATAAGGGAAAACAGTAAAGTTACAGAATTTGGCAACTTTATCAACAAATCGACAGAAAACCCAAAATCCCAAATCTCTTTTCCAGCTTTCCCAGAAACCGATCTAAAACTTTTAGAACATAAACAGCTAAATTATTTAAAAAAAAAAAAAAATTACTCATTTTTTCTTGAGATTTTTTCTCTAATCCAACCTTGAAAGCACCCAAATGCAAGAACAAATTAATGGAGATCTGGCAGCATAGATTACGAAATGAAGTCAATAAAAATTCTCCAGAGTCAGAAAAGCGTACCCTTTGAAGCTTTAAGGCTGACTGAGTGAAGCTCAAAAATCTCGATAATTAAAAAGGGTAGAATAAAAAAGAAAAGATTTTGAAAACGAAATGGGTGAGGAAGGGCAAATGGGTCCTTTTCCGTACAGAAGGAGTGTGATGGCAAGCGAATGGCGAGCGCTTTTTGCAGGGAGCGGAATGGATGCAGCGTAGTGGAGAAGACGACGATGATGAAATTATAGAGAGAGAAAGAGAGAGACCCCTCCAAATCCAATGAGAGAGATTTTAAAGGAGTTGTAAAATAATAAATAGGAATAAAAGTATCCGCGCTGGACACACTGTGTATCGTTCAACTTCAACTACTCGATTTTACGCGGCTTTTCTCGTCCTTTGTTGCCTACAAATTTACACATTGACCCCTATTTATTTACGATAAATTTTTCAATGTGACCGGTACACGGAGTGAAATACCACGTGTCACTATACAAATGGTGGGATATGTGTGTTAAAAATTTAATAACTTAAAAAATAAAAAATTTCACCACTTATATAAAAACACGTAGTGTACCTTCCGTGTTTCAGTCACAATATAAAATTTCTCCCTATTTACTTTACTTTTTACAGGGGGACTCGAACTCATCGCAAATATATATGAGTCGATCGATTTTGATAGTAGGACTAAAAAAGTGAGTGTTATGCTAATATACTAAGCTCGTGTAGGAATCACATTTTTACAGTGGGTCGAAAATTTTGTAGGTGATACTTATAAAGTAGTGGGTTCTAAGGTATGAATCGCACATATATTGAACTCACATTTGTGTAGTAGTGTTATAGGTATCAAACTCAGGTGGCCTAATTTTTATAAATAAGTATCACATTCACTCAAACTACGGTAGAAACCTAAGACTTCATTTGATCAAATGAAGGTAACAACTACTTTACTTAAACAAAGGCTACTCGAACTATCTAAAATTGTTTATGATATGACAAAGTGTTTTTTAGTAACCAAAAACGCTTCTGACTACGTTTAGTGAAACAACTAAAGAAACTTTTGCGTCGTGAAAGTACTTTTTTTAAGCACCTGGGTCATTGGGAATCACTTGAATTTTTAATAAACACACTTCTTGAAAGCAAATTTGAACATAATTGTTGTTTATCGAGGTAGTCCCAAATGAGCTCTTCAACTCCTTCCAATATACTCATTGACAATGAGCCAAGCAAGGTTCATGCTAATTGGTTAGTAAATAATTAAAATTAAAAGGCTAATCTGTTTCAGTTTTAAGTATTTAGTGGATAATTAAATGTATATAATCTAAGGCTGTGGTTGCACCACATCATTAGCTATGGTAAACATTCTAAATTTAAAAATTCGTTTCGAAATACGGTGGTAATTAATTGTGATTTGGTCATTGGGTATATGATTTAATTACTAATTTAGTTCCCAACCAAAACAAAGATAAACCAAGCTACAAATTTGTTAGAAAAAAAAGCCTTGACCGGTACAAGACAAAGTGGTTACCAACAAATAAAATCTTAAAACAGAATGAGGCATTGATGCTCCACTTACACCACTTTTTGGGTGTCAATCGTCAAAGACATCGAATTTTCTATGCTCTATCTATTTGCTAGGATATTAATATCATCCACTTACGTGCACTCAACCTAGCCTTGACCTATTTTGCCTATGTCAAGAGTTGTTTATTGACCATTTGAAAGTGTTTTTAAAATGACGGTAAGTATTTTTGGTGAAATTAATTTTAGATTCCAAAAGCACTTTTAAGTGTTTTTCGAAAGAAAAAAAAAAAGAAAAACCAGATATGTGATATGTGTTTCTTGCAGAAAGCACTTCAAATATTTTTTCAGGATCTACTTGGATTTTTATTAAAGATTGGTTTAAAAATATTTTCATCAAAAACGATTTCAGTCATTTCAAAAACTTACAAACAAACCTATGTTTGTGCAGTGTTAAATCTGCAAATAAGCTCGGTCGAAGGAACCACCAGACATTATCATTGACACCTTGCAGGAAGACAAAGCTGAATAGTTTGATTTAAATTTATTGTACTTGTCTTCCTCAAATCTGCAAATAAGCTCGGTCGAAGGAACCACCAGACATTAAGACAAAGCTGAATAGTTTGATTTAAATTTATTGTACTTATCTTCCTCTATACGTGTTTCTCTCTCTATCTATCTCTCTCTCTCTCTCTCTCTCTCTAGAAACCCATATCCAAAGCCTTTCTCCGGCTTCAACTTTCAACCGCCGCCCATTGCTCTTGCTCGAGGTAGGCGGCAACTTGCTACTTCCACCTCTTTCCAGTCTCCTTCTTCCCTCATGCTTCCCTTCTTCCCTCCTTTGCATGTTTCTTATTTTCCCTCCCCTCTTACTTCATCTGCTCCATCCCCCTCCTCGCATCCATCTCTTCCTCTCCTCTTTCCAGTCTTCTTCTTTCGTTTTATTCCCGGTTCTCTCTGAGTTTATCTCAGTTTTCCCTAAGCTGGGTCTTAACTATCCCCTGAGTTTGTCTCAAATTTGGGCTTCATTCCCCTTATCCGACATCTCTTGCCTACTTTTACTACTTTCTGCCTTTTAACTTTCTGTTTTCCCTCATCCTTAGCTGTGATAATCCATCCCTATCCCCATCCCACCATGTACTCAGATAGGTGGGCTCTGATCAGGAGTAGGATACCAAATCTACTACCCTCCTTCACTTCCCCTCCCCCACCGACATGCCTATACCGGATCTCCTTCGAGGCCAAGTGTTGGGTATTTTACATACCCCATACCCTCACTCTCTACATGTGATACTTTGTTTGTATATATTTGCAGGGGTTCGTAAATGAGATTTGGATATGGTGTCTACTTTCTCGATTCGGAGTTTGGCTTCCAAGATGTGACGGCAACGGCGATGTGGTCTTTGCTGCTGGAGATTGGGATTTTTTATTGTCTGTTTTCTGCTGCCTTCAGGCCTAAGCTTGTGTGGGCCTCTTGTTCTATCTTGGGTTGTTGTTCTCATTTTGCTTGGGTCTTTTACTTTCCCTATAGTTGTTTATCCGGTCCTTTTTAAGCCTTATACAAGTTTTTATCATAATGAAAGTTGACTTTTTGATAAAATAAAAAGTTGATTGTACTTATTGGGAATAGTTGACTTCTAAGTCGTTAGTGCAGAACGTTCTTTTTTCTTTGATTGGGTTAAAATCTCTGACAAATTTTTATCAAGACCTATTATGCATCATATTCCCAAATTGTATATTTTTCTAATCATCAATAAATATCGTACTTTCTAAAAAAAAATATCCGCGAATCTGTAACTCAAGTAAGTGTTAACAAGGCCCTCGATCAATATTGCTTGTATTGCAAAATTATTTGGCACTCAATCATTAGTACACCAATCACTTATTTGAATGCCCTCTTTCATATTATATGCAAGAATTCTCAAAGCGAAAAGTATTTTGTTATCCAATTGGGATAAAAATTCGATACAATGTTCGCAATACAGCAATAAAGTGTTGATAAAAAAATGATTAATATCTTTTTAAATTGAGAGAATTTTTGCAAAAGTTAACATTAATTGAGATGAAAAAAATGAAGTCGTGAAAGACTATTTTATGTAGGGGTGGGTATTAGGTGCGTCGGTCGGGTTGATTTAAATCCGTTGGCCAACCAGTAGTCTCGGTAGACTCGGATTGACATTATTGAAACCCATTTCCATTCAAGAAAATGGACAAATAATCCAAAATGCATGTCATATTAGACTTAAATAATGTTAATTTGGTGTTGTTGAGTCTCTATTTATTAATATTTGAATTTCATTATTTAAGTAAAATATAAATAAACAAGTGTGTTTAGTAACTATTAAATTTTATGTATATGTCTATCTAATGTAAGTTTAAAAATTGTTGATATTCGGGTAGGTCGGATTCCATCATTAATAATACTTAAACCCAACCCAACCCACTTATTAAAAGGAAAACTAATGAAAAGTCCAAAAAAACTTCTATTTTAATGAAAATGTTGTAGGCATAATTTACTGAAACAATTATGGAGGCCAAAAGAGAGAGAGGGTGCGGCAAGATTGAGAGAGAAGAGAGAGATGTGTAATTGTGGGTGTGTTATCTCACCCCATTGTGCCTTTATTTATAGTAGTAGAAAGGCTAAATACCTTTCCCTTTAGGATTACAACATTTAATAGGTAATCTACTCCTAATAGGAATATAAGATACATTCCCATATTTACTAGGATTTACACAATCACATTCCTATTCCAATAGGACTGCAACACTCCCCCTTGAGTGTGTAAATACTCAAGTAAATGGCACATCAGGTCTTCAGTGATGAAGCAGGTAAAGTTGATGAAGTCATTGGCACAACGGGTGATCGCGAGTCTCAAATTTACTTTGAAGTATGCATGTGTAAAAACTCACAAAAACCTCGCTATGGTAAAACCCAAGGAATGGGGAAAACCCATAGACTAAGGGAAAAGTAAGAAAATATGCATAATGTCTTAAACAAACGTCAAACTGGACGAGTGTAGTGAACTCAACGGAGTATGATCATCCCAGGATGGGTGCCTCATTAAAACCTCGTTAGGTAGCAAAAACCCAGTGGGAAAAATGCTCCTAATCGTAGGAAAAAGAGTACATTAAGATCATGTGAGTATGCTTGTGGATACTCCCCCTGAGTTAGACATAACTTCTAAATAAGAGAACTACAAGCGATTCAATTCAGATAATTTGCGCATACCGATTCCTTGGACAAACTTCTGGAAGGTTGACTTCGGCAGTGACGTCGTGTAGAGGTCGGCAAGGTTGTCTGGGATCGGCTTGCATGACCTCAAATCTCCTGATGCTTTGCTGATGTAGATGTAGACGCAATATGTCTTGGCGTTGGCTTCGTTGATGTATCATGGCTTGGTCGGGTTGATACATATGCATAGTCTTCATGGATCGTCGTTGGGACTCAACGATGGATGAAAACACAGCAAGTACTTCGAATATGCTCAACAAGAACTCCTAACCATGTCTCACGTGTGGCGTAGTGAAGTGAGGTGAGTCTTGGAACGATTCGAAGATTTCGCAACTAAGGTCATATCGTGGACCTCCAAGATATTGCGATATCCCTAATGGTAAAGACATAACCATTCGGGGATTTTGCCTTGTGCGGGTTTGATAAGTAACCAGCGTCAGCATAACAACAAGGCAAGCATCATTTCGAGGATCAGGGGGGTTGGATCCGCTCGAGATGCGTTGGGATTTGATTTGCCCAAATTTGTAGTACCTTCAGGGAACGTCTTTAATACCAATTCAGTGGTTGCGTGTAGGCGCGGTGCTGCATCTTTACCAAGATCAACAGCGAAGGAGATGTCCTGTCTAAATGCAATGAGCTAAGTACAACGAAGCGCAAAGTTGAACTTAGATATGGAATTTCGGATCCCATAGCCTCTTCAAGAGTCTCATTTGCATATAACGTATGGACGATTAAAGGTATACTCAAAGGTAACACATTCGGGGTGTAGTTCGACTGGTAGACCAAAATACCGTCAGAACGATGCTTCAACTTCAGGTCAAGGCATAAACGAGTTTTCCTAAGATCCTTCATCTCTAATTCCATCTTCAGGTGCGAGGCAGTTTTCTCATGCTCTTCCAGAGTCTTAGTGAGATTCGTGTTAACGACATAAACTGTAACTCTAGCAATTTGGAATAAGACTTCATAGTTTAACACGCAAAGGCATTCATTCATATCCCTGACTGATCAAATTATCACGTAGACGGGTATACCACATCCGTCGGATTTTTCAATCCATAAGTGAACGCCTCAAAACGAGTTAAGAGGGTGTTCCGTGGTTCTGGAACTATTTGAGTCAGTCCATGTAATTCTTCGGGAACTTACATGTCAATCTCCGTATCTATATCCCCATGGAGAAATACTAACCACATTTCGTAATGCTGCAATCAATCACAGGACGTTTGAGAGAAACCTTGCGCCGTAAGGCGTGCATCATATCGCACTATTTCATTCATCTCATAACGCTTCCTTTCCCACTTGTAACATAACAGGGTTACCTTGGGCAGTGTAGGAACGACAGGTCCAATACACACTTTGGTAAGGAATTTGACCTAGATTGTAGTTTCAGTTGTCCAATCAGTTCTACGTTGTCACTTAATCAACGGAACACGGTTCGATATCGTCGCTTTTCATTTATGTCGGTAGCTACCATATAAGTGAAAACATCATCGATGATAATCTCATTTCAATTCCATTTAGCTCACCCAAACTAGTATACTGGACCAAGAACTTCATGTCTTGGGAGTAATCCGGATTAATCTCATGAGATGGAAATGATTTGAGACAGCGATCGAGTTCAGATTCAATGTTGTGCCTTGTCTTCCTCTTCCAGGGAAGTGAATCCTACGAACCGAATGATCTGTCGTGCTCCAGGCCAAGACAGATTGATTGGCTATCCGCCGGTGTACCGGACCGTCCAACAGGGGCGTCCAAACCGTCCAACAGGGGCGGCACACCCTCCAGGGATGTTGACTCGACGTCCGTTAAGTACGTCTATCCTTGCAGGCATGTTTGCAGCTGGTATATGATCTCGTCACTTTAGCTAGATCAGAGGAATGCGTCTGGAGCAACATTCTGAAATCTAGAATTCATCGCACTTGCTTATCACACTTGTGCGGTATGGGGATCGAGATGAGACATAGTGGGCAACGTCCACGTAAATTCGCGCCGTTCTACAGGAACGTTGACGTTCTTATCTCCCCCTAACGGCGGGAAGACTGTCTCATTAAAGTGACAACCCGCAAATGAGCGGTAAAGAGATCGCGTGCAAGGGCTCGAAGAGAGCTAGTGTGAAGGAGAATCATGATCGACAAAAGATACACATCCTTCTTTGAGGACCCATGGTGGTACGTTGCGGCGGCGCAACTTGGCACATGGAATGCACACCCAAATGCGTAAATACGAAAAGCGTCAGGTTCGTACCCAGTAACCAACTGTAACGTCATATAGGTTGGGTGGCAATGGGCCTCAAGGCGGACCAATCATCACTGCGTACAAGGATTGCATAGCCCTAGGCAGAAACCGAAAACTTGGTACGTTTACCAAAATTCGGGCGATCATTTAAATTGCGCTTTATGATCACTTAGGCGAGGCTATTTGGGGTGAACATGGGAATTCGATGTTCAATTATAAACCCAAAACGACATGCAATACTTTATCGAAAACTGTCGATGTAAACTCTCTGACATTATCCAGTCTCCCGGACCTTAGGGGATAAGTAGGGTGGTGAACCCTTAATCGGCCAGAGGGTTTAGCAGTAATGTGTGTGGACAAACATGTGACCAGTTTGTCGATTCATCAACCAAAACCATAAGTCTTTATATGGTCCGCATTTTGGTTGGATTAGTCCACGTATATTCCCTTGAATCCACTGTGAAAAGAGAGTCGTTTCGTATCTTTGCAAGGGATGATTTATAAAATCGAATTTCCCTAATGAGCATGCTTGGCAAAGTGTGCTTGTAGGCACAATATCCTTACTTCGGGTAAGGAGATGCATCAGAGCATCGTTGGTCGACCTAAGTGTCCCAAAAGGTCGTGCCAAAGCAAGTAAACTGCTCAATCACCTAGCCCTAGGCCGGCCACATATGGCATGTGCCCCAGTTGGGGGACAACCCATTAGCCCCAAATCAAAGCTTCAGGCTCATTTTTGGTGGTGGTGCAAAGATATTTCACTCTATTTTCTTCAGTGGTTTCATTTATGATCATTGTCAACTCGAATATCCTTAAAAACTCAACGTCAGGGAGAATTTAAGGTCCCTTAAATGGTGATTCAGTACCATTCATACAACGAGGAGCGTGCCATTGCTCTTAATCAGGTTGGATAGACCTGAAGTCGTTGTTAGAGATGTGATTTAGGTGTAAAGTTAGTGTGCGTAGTACGCATTCATCCAGACAACTAACTTTCCCACATTCCAACCTAATCACGTGTTTAATTGAATCGGTCACATGTACTAAGAAACATGATTCAATTAACTCATATTCGAGGACAATATCAATAAGATTATCCATAAGTAAAACATACACCAAACTTGAATCCAAGAACATAGAAAGATGTTCACAAAGTAAGCAAAGTTACTAGGTGGATTCGGCCAAAAGGCCATCCATGTCAAAATTTTGTACTTCCAACAATGTTTGGTGGAGCAAAATTAGTCTCACATATTGACTACTAGAATGGTACTCCTCAACGACATTGGTATAGGCACGAACAGGTGCATAACCAACGATCTATTCCATCGAGACGGAAGTAGATTCTGCAGGGTTAAGGTTGGGAATACTATCCCTTATTCTTGAAGTTTTAGGTCTTAGGTACCAAGGATCATGCTTCGGGCATGATGCCACACCTTGGTAGGCCCTGATTCTACCATATGTTGTAAAAACAAACTCGAAATTGGATTTATGAGAGAAACAGACCCAAACTTGGGTTTAGTAGGCTTTGACCGAACTGGGTTGAGCCATTTGGTAGACTCCAGCCGAACTGGGTCCATACCTTTCTCTCGTTTGTGGTAGTAATCAGATCCGAGAATTTGGTAAACTTCCGCTTTCTATAGAAACATGGAAGGACGAGAAAAATATTCTCCAGTCAAAATTCGATCAGATTTATAAACTTCAGAATTGTACACATTCGTGGACATAATCATGGTGTGCTTTAGGCAATGTCTTTCATGATTAGACAGTCCGTAGGAGCGAGCCAAAGAGCCATGGAATCCTCGATCTGGAGGTCTTTCCATTTGTAATGCTTCGGGCATAAGTCTTTGAGTGAAGATCATGGCGGAGGCTTATTCAGCTCTTCCATGCCATTGTTGGCTTCAATGGTGTCTCAGCTTCTTAATAGTCAAAGGGAGATTCACATCTTGTACCCCACATTAAGTGGTTTCTATGGGAAACATCCAAATCAGGAAAATCGAACTTGTGACAGTTCAACAATCCACTGATTTGGAGGGAACAAGATTGTGATTGGTGCTATGGGAATGAAACATCCATAGGCATCAACATTCGATGTCTAAGACATGGTTTTCATGAAAATCGTCGGGTTTTCATGGGTGTATTTTTTATGAAAACTTCGGGTTTCAAAGGCACTAAATTTGAAACTACAGGTTCGATTTAGTTTATGAACATGTAGTTCATAAAAGAGAGGTTCTTGCAAGAAACACATAATGCAATATACTAACTTAGTGTAGTGGATTTGAGTTGTCTTCGGGAACTCAAGTGTGAGAGCTTCGTTACTACGAAAGTATGTGACGGTTCAAAGTATAAAGAGAAATTATTGAATCGTTAATGTCCAAAAGTGATCTTCAGGTCAATAATTTTGGATTCATTATCAGATTAATGGACTGCAGGTCACTTTTAATTAATTCAATAAATCGGGACCATACAGGGTCGATTGTAGAAGCAAAATAATATTAGCATAATATTATTGGATCGAAATTGGAGCCCCAAAATAATTTGGGCTTGTGCCGTGGGGTGTGGGAAGGCACGGGGTGCCTTAAGGGTCACGGCAGGGCCTGGGAAAGGGCTAGGAACCATGGCAGCAGGTCACGGGGGAAGAAGGGCTTCCAGCCGAAGCTGGGTTGGGTCCATATGGACCGAGGGGATTGCACGGGGGAGCCCAAGATAGTGGGCTGGCGTGTGGAGGCTGCGGGCCTCGCGTGAATGAGCCCAGCCAAAAAAAAAAGGCTGGCGTTTGTGCGAGCAGTGCCCAGCCGAAGGCTGGCAAATGGATGCGGGCCAGGTGTGGCCGAGGGCTGCATGCCCAAGTCCAGAAACAAAGCAGGCGAGGCCTGATGTTTCTTGCTGCGCAGGGAGGGTGCAGTGCACCCAATCCCGATCCCTTGGTTTCCCATTTTTTTTTTTTTTTTTCAATTCCCTTAGGGTTTTAGGAAAACCCTAACTTGCTTCTAATTTATTTTTATACTTTGACTCACAAATTCCACATAGCAATTATTGCGTGATGCATGAAACAAATATATATATGAACATAGAGAATATATATATCGGAAGGAAAATGTAAACATAGGAGGTTCATACATCATGGGGAATGTTTTCATGCTTCATGGGTCGTTTCAAATATCTTACTTTATTTAAAGCGTACCTGAGTAGCAGAAAACAACAAAAGCCTTTGAATTTGTAAAAGTTCCTTCGCAGAAAGCCGGAATAGCATCTCCAATGCATTGTATCACGTTCAACATAGAAAAATTAAATTGAATCAATAGCATGTAGATCAATTTAAAATAATAATAAATTAATCATACAAAGAATGATCAAAACGTAATACTCCCCTGATTGAAGAATAAATTCTCTTTAGCGCAGCGTCGTGTTGTAGGCATAATTTACTGAAACAATTATGGAGGCCAAAAGAGAGAGAGGGTGCGGCAAGATTGAGAGAGAAGAGAGAGATGTGTAATTGTGGGTGTGTTATCTCACCCCATTGTGCCTTTATTTATAGTAGTAGAAAGGCTAAATACCTTTCCCTTTAGGATTACAACATTTAATAGGTAATCTACTCCTAATAGGAATATAAGATACATTCCCATATTTACTAGGATTTACACAATCACATTCCTATTCCAATAGGATTGCAACAGAAAAGTCATTTTTAAAGGTATAGTGAATAGTGTCAGGTAAAGGTAAAAATGTGATTTTTCGTTAAAAGTAAATAGTACCGAGAGTGTTTCGTTAAAACTCGCAAAATGGGTAGTCGGATTTTTTACTCAAAATTAAGTTTTAGAGTTTACAACCCAACTAACTCAACCCATTTCGGTTAATTGGGTTGGTCAGTAAAAACACTAAATTGTCCACCCCAAACTATATGAAAGTGATTCAAATGAAATAGCTAGCGTTGTATTGATTCGCCAAATGACTAACGATGTAAGTTTTAAGTAAAATCGGGGTGATAATTCTCGTTAATAAAATTGATCCAGTACACATTATTATACAGCCTTACAAAGAGCTAAGATCAATGACACGACCATTTATCCTAATCTTGATACATTGTGAAGTCTCAATGTATGAATGCGTGCACGACTGACCGCAGTAGAGGTAATGAGTTGGATAAAGCTAGGTCCTGATGGAGATGGCATGCGCTTGAACTGCATGCTGGACATTGTTCTCGTCAAAATGATGACCTTTTGGTACCTCAAACCATGATAACCATAATTCGGTCCAGTCCACATTTTAATGGCATTGGTCTGGTGTTACTAGCTTGTTTTAGGCGCATTTTCCCTCTTTATATTGCTTCTCCAGGTAATTCCCATATGCAAAGGCGTGCAGTTCAAAGCTGCAGCCTGGGGCAAAGCGATTGAGAATGCAACAATGTAGCCATGCCTTGTAGGCTACCTGATCCATATTCGGAGTCAGTAACGGGAAAGGAAAACTTAACGCACATACACTACTACAAAATTACCTATAACTGGCCGTCCAAAAACCGACACAATAAGCCACTTTTGTAGTAGTGATAATTTTGATAGGGCGGCCGTCATGTATCAGTGGTTTCCTGTCCTGCTATTCATCTAAATTCCTGTCTAGAGGATTAACCTTGAAAAGTTCAGATGTTTATAACCCTAGGTGTTGTAATGTAGGTTGTCCAGTGGTCGTTTAGTCTCGTGTATCGTCGGAGTTTACGAGTAGATGTCAAATATGACTATTTTCTTCCCAGTATAAATTTTCTGTTAACGAATATGGCTTGGCTGAGATTATGACCCTGCCGGTCATGTGTGCCGGTATTTTCTATGTCTCGGCCGAGTATGAATCATCCTCATATGAACTCAGAATACATAAATTTCTGCCCATATTAATCGTCGACCTCGATCCGACCGCTGATTCGACCATATACTTGCGATAAATGCAGTAAGGAAACGATGCTAAGTCCACTTCAAAGCTCGTAACTAATTTATGCAATACATTTTGAAGAAATTAAGGTTCAAATATACAGAGAAAATAATTTGACTTGAAAATCTGTTTTTAATCAGTGTTTTAGGAATTAAATCAATGTTTTTTGATACTGGGCTTGGGCTGAGAGTTTAAAATAAGCCCAGCAGCATTTAGCGGCCCGAATTTCGTGGGAGTGTGACACTATCCGGTAACAGCCTACTCTCAACTAAACAACACCCAGTGCGCACTACGCACCCCCCGCAAACTCCAGTTCCCGCGCCAAAACTCCTCTGCTCGAACAGCTCTAACAAACTAACAACCTCCGGCTTCCACATCACGCCTTCCTCTCTCTCTCTCTCTCTCTCTCTCTCTCTCTTCATTTTCAAACCCCAAGAAAACTCCCTCCAAAGAAAGCTCCAAGAAGCCATGGCGGCGTGCTTCTTTCTCTCCATCGCCGCCATCCTCTTCACCCTCTCTCTCCTCCCCGGAAGCACCTCGCTTTCCACCACCGTCGGTGCCACCTACTCCGCCAGCACCGCCGCAACCTACGCCACTCCTCCCGCCGTCGACCGCGTTGCCCACGCGGTCTCCTCCCTCGGCCTCTCCGCGCTAAGACTCGACGCCTCCGACCCCGCCATGGTCCGCGCCTTCCTCTACTCCAATACCTCCCTCCTCCTCACCATCCCCAACCAGCTCGTCCCGCCCCTCGCCGCAAACCGCTCCAACGCCCTCCGCTGGCTCTACATCTACGTCATCCCCTTCTACCCCCGCACCAAAATTTCCACCATCTCCGTCGGCAACGACCTCCTCGAGTCCTCCCCGAACTTCTCCACCTTCCTCCTTCCCGCCATCCGCAACGTTCAACTCTCCCTCAAAGACCTCGGCATCCATAAGATCTCCGTCTCCACCACCTTCTCCTTCGTCAACGTCATCACCACGGCGTTCCCGCCTTCCAATGCTCAGTTCCAAGAATCGGCCGTCGACACCGTCATCAGGCCCCTCCTCCAGTTCCTCCGCGACACCAATTCCTCGTTCTTGATCAACCTCTACCCCTACAACCTCTACAAGATGCGCAGCGAGATCCCGATCGGGTTTCCCCTGTTTCAGGAGCACCCATTCGGATTCCGAGACGACCTCACCACCGGCGTTCGGTACCGGAACCTCTTCGACATGATGGTCGACGCCGTCATCAGCGCCATGACCGTCGCAGGATTCGAGAACATTCCGGTGATCGTGACCGAGACTGGGTGGCCAAGCTTCAGCACCGACCCGGCCGAAATCGACGCCAACCCGGTTTACGCCGAGATGTACATCAAGGGGCTTTTGTGTCATTTGAGGTCCGGAAAGGGAACGCCGCTGAGGAAAGAAGGGGTTGCCGAGACGTACATTTACGAGCTGCTCGACAAGCAAGTGAAGCAGGGGCGCAATTGGGGGATTCTTTACCCAAATTTGACCAGCAAGTACAAGGAGATTCAGTATTCTGGGTCCGATTGCGGAGGTTTCGTTGATATCTTGATCATGGCAGTTGGGCAACTTTTGGTGTTTGCATTACTTGCCTGGTAATGTTTTCCGTTTCAGTTGCTTAATTTCATTACTGGGTAGCTCGATTTGTTGATTCTTGGAGGGTTCTTAGAGATCTTTGATCAGCACAGTCGACTGTGAATTGGGTTCAATTACTTGCCTTGATTAGTAGCTGACTAGCACAGTTTTCGATTCATGGAGTTGGTGTTGCTAATTACTTAATTGGGTATATGAAGAAACTGTTGTTGATTACTTAACTGGTAATTTTGATTCTTGGAGATGGTCTTGGGGATTCAATTTGTTCAGTTTGGATTGCTGCTCAAAGGAATTACTGTTTTTGTACTCTGTTTTTAGGGTATTTTGTATAGGAAATGGTGGTTTGTGATGAAGCCAATTGAAATAGTCTACTTGTGATGAACAGATTTTAGTGGATGTTTTTGCAGAGAAAGCATCTTGGTTGGCTGCAATGTTTAATCGATGATTTGTTGTGTGATTGTTGAAAACTTGAAAGTTCTTGTGAGGTGATTGAATTCTGCAGATTGAATTAGTTTCTGCAGATGGAATTGGATTGAGAACTTGGGTGTCTTAAGTTCTGCAGATTGAATTGAAATTTTAATTGGAGTAGGATTGTCTCCTCTCTTTTTTTCCCTCGCCTTCCCTCCCGTTCTAATTGAACGGTCACGGTTAAGCCACGTCAACATCTTATATTAATTTTTTATAGCAAGAAAAAAACAAAATAAGAGAATGTGAAAGAAGAGGATGGAAGGGGAAGGAAATAGCAGGGAGAGAGGGAGTTTTAACGAAACACTTCCGGTACTGTTCACTTTTAACGAAAAATCACATTTTTACCTTTACTTGATACTATTCAATATACATTTAAAAATGACTTTTCGTTAAAAGATAATTTTTTTTGAACTTTTCATTAGTTTTTCCTTTTAATTACCCTTGTCTAGTAGTACGTAAATGAATAGATGAGTTGCATCCTGTAAAGTTTACCTTTTTACTGCCCAATTTGGAGGTAGAAGTAGAAGTAGAGGAAAGCATACATTTTTACTGCACAATAAGGTAGTTGATGTGGTAGGGGTTTCTTTTCACTCACGAAACGGGTTTGGAGGACCTTGTGAAATTTTGGTCCCCAAATTAATTTCATTTATCACTGACATTTTCTGTGCTCATAACTCCCATAGGTCATGTTCGAGGTTATTCATTTACTGAAAGTCGTTCATATCAGCACACTTGTGGATTAAAAAAATGACAAACACACATTCTGTCTACACATTCTTACGTAATCAAGAGTGTTATTTCATTTAATTTATTCAATTCAATGTCAAAAAAAAAATCAAGAGGCCAGTAAAAATAATGTATAAAAACCAATAAAACGCAAAAGAATAAAAAAATAATGACACGATTATTCGTAAAAATGAAGAGAGTTATCATTTTATTAGTACAATATAATTGAAAACGGAAATGATGTTTCAAATTAATGATCACATTAGGTCCAATATTATATAAATACAAATTTCGAATTGCATAATATGTTGTGCCCTAGATTGCTAAACCTAATCCACACCCAACCCAAATCAAGAAAATAGAGTAAATTGTAGCTATGGTCCCTTAACTTTAACTTAATTGGAGCAATGATCCCTCAACTAAAAATCAATTACCATTGGTCATTCAACTCATCAAAATGTGTAGCTATGGTCCCTCAACTAAAAATCCATTACCATTGGTCTCTTAACATTAATTCAACTGGAGAAATTGTCCCTTAACTTTTAACCCAATTGTAACAATGGTCCTTCCAACATAACTCGTTTTGACAAATTTTTAGACCTAGTTGACGAAAAAGACCATAATTACACACTTTGATGAGTTGAGGAACCCTAATTGTATAAATGGTCATTCCAACATAACTTATTTTGACAAAATTTTGACGAAATTGATGAAAAAGACTACACATTTTGATAAGTTGAGAGACCAATGGTAATAGATTTTTAGTTGAGGGACCATTACTCCAATTTGATTAAAGTTGAGGGACTATTGCTACAATTTACTCCAAGAAAATAAAGCTATTTTCACCGTAAAAATTAGAAAAAGGTGAACAAATTGGACCTCCAAAAATCTAAAGAAGATGATAATATCATTTATAGCATTAAAAAAAATCTTATTCTACACTCCTCATACGTGTATTTTTCTTTTTAATTATAGAAATTTAAATACCAAATGAAATTATTAAAATGCTAATAACAATTTCCGATAACTATCAGAAATGGGCATGGTGGACCGACTGAGAATTGTTTGACCATGGTTCTTGCTTGGGCCTATTACAAAACCCAAAAAGAATAATTTTCGGATTGTGCGCCGTCGTTTTCACGTTTCAGAAACACTCAGAGAGAGAGAGAGAGAGAGAGTCTTCTGCTTTTTCGTCGTCGTCGTCTTTTTCTTGTGGAAGGTAAAGGGTAGAGGGTATGGTGTAAAACTGCAAAGGAGGAATTCCGGCCCTCTTTAAATCCCAGGTATGAATTATGTACCCTCTTTCGATTTCGTTGCAATTTTTTTATATTTTGTTTTAGCATGCAATCGCTAACGCATTGTAGATTCACGGAGATTGTTTCAAATGCGAATTTTGTCACTTCAATTAAGCTTTTCTGTATGAACACTCTAATTGCATCTTATGGGTTTTTCTTTATTTGCTTCAGTTTTAATTGCATTTCGAGTTTTTCACTTTTGTTTTCTGCTTATTTTTTGCATTTAACTGTATACAGTTAGAGACTTGAATTATGAAACTAATCCTTATACTCATTAAGGTTATCAACAATAAATCAACTGCAAATTATGTAGTTTTTGGCAAAATTATTTGGACTACAAAATAATTTGAAGAAAATTAATGGGGTTTTTCATAATTACAATGCTGCTTTGGCGTTGAAGTTTGCCCAAATTATCCATCTTGTCTGGAAACGCTTTTAAAATGAATGCAAACACTTTTGGAACCAATCCTTAATAAAAATGCAAGTGAATCCTGGAAAAACAAGAAGCACAAAACTTAGTGCTTTTTGGAACCCCAAAAACACTTTCACCAAAAGTGTTTTCAGTCATTTTAAAAGCACTTCCATACAAGCCCTTCATTTCCTTTTTTCATGTTAAATACACTGGGTTTTTAACTTTTTGTTTTGAGGTAACGAATTTTGCATTGTATCGTGTTCGTGCCTATGAAAAATGTCAGAGAAATTGGAATTGATAAAGGATGTATAGCTCAACAAGATCAAAAGCTACCTGGACTCCGGGGCACCGGAAAGTGTTCTTTGATCTTTGTCTAGAAGAGATGGACAAAGGGAATAAGCCTAGTACACACTTTACTAAGGAGGGTTGGAGGAATCTCATCCAAGGGTTCTACGAGCAGACGGGTTTAAGGTACACCAAGAAGCAAATGAAGAATCATTGGGATTTCACCAAGAAGCAGTGGAAAGTTTGGGTTAAGCTCATTGCCGAGAGTAGTATGAAGTGGGATCCTACGACCAATCAATTCGGTGCTAGTGCAGAAGAATGGGCTAACTACATACAGGTAATGCTAATTTACTCACAGCAGCTAATGTTATGCATTCGAAGAACGATGCTATAGAGGTTTTTCGTGATTTCAGATTTGTAATTGCGAGTGCTTTGTCTCAGGTGAACCCCGAAGCTGCACAGTTTCAGCATAAGGAAATCCCGTGCCCTGACCTATTGGAAATCCTTTTTGTTGGCACTACGGATTCTGGGGACATGGAACCTTGTGATTCTCAGAGGAGGCAAAGCAATAGCTCGGACAACTCCTTTCTGCACTCAGAAGAACAAGATTTGGTGACTGTGGAGCTGGGAGAGGAGCATATTTCAAACGCTGTTCCATTAAGGAGTTACGTGGCTCAGTCTGAACACCGTCTAACAACTGCAAGTGAGCAGAGCATATCGAGCTCATCCCATTCAAAGGCAAAGGCCGTTTGGTCGCCTGCATCCCACGGTGTATTTATTGATCTATGTCTAGAAGAGACATTGAAAGGGAACAAACCTGGGACACATTTTACCAGGGACGCTTGGAGGACTATTGTCGAATCATTTAACCAAAAAACTGGCCTAATGTATGATAGGTTGCAGTTGAAGAATCATTGGGATGTCACCAAGGAACAATGGAGAATCTGGTGTAAGCTAATTGGCACAACTAGTATGGGTTGGAATCCGAACACCAGACGATTTGGAGCAAATGATGAAGATTGGGCCAATTACTTAGAGGTATGGTATACAACTGCCAGTAACTATTTCTACAAAGTTGGAAACTAGGAAGATTATGAATGATTTCGGGTTCTTAAATCATGTTGGTTTTGTTTTGTTACAGACCGACCCTGAAGCTGCTTCATACCGCTTTAAGGAACCTCAATGCGCCAACAAACTGGAAATCATATTCGACGGAACAATAGATACCGGAGAGACAGAGCCTCCTGCTAGGCGTAGGAAGTACAATGATAACTTGAGTACATCCGTTTTGCATATAGAAGAAGATGGAGGCATAGCGAATCAAGAGGAGAACAACGTTGAGCAACTGGATGCCGTAACATATGCTTTTGCACAAGGCAAACCCACTTATAGCATCGGGGAGTGCATCAACTCTCTTGATGCCATGGAGGAAGTAGAACAAGGAAGTGATCTCTATTTGTTTGCATTAGATGTATTCCTGAAAAAGGAATACAGGGAAATATTTCTTCAACTGAAAAGGCCCAGTGTAAGAATTGCTTGGTTGCAGCGGCTGCAATCCGTCGGCCCCCCTTTGTTCTAGGATGTTTCTTGTCTCTTGGATTTCACTTGTTCTTTGAAAGGTAGTTGATTTTTTTCATCATTTACGGGTTTTTTTTCATCGTCACTCGATTAAGCAAGTGCACATATTTAGGCAAACTTAAGCAGCACATGAAGAGCGATTACCAATAATTATACCGAAACTTTTTTACAAGAGAATACGCAGAGCAGAACTGTGGCTATTTACATGGCTGTGGAGAGTTCAGATCAGAAATCTCCTGAAAATCTGTATGGACTGCAAATATCAATGGTGCCAACATGGAAAAACATCTATTTTGGTGTATGTGTAGTGATATTCTACCTAAACTAGTCTAAACGGCAGAGGAATTTAAACTCGGGTGTATACGGGAGAGCGCATTCGCTCTAGCCAATGTGGCGACGCCCACGTCTGTATGTATGTCCTCAATTTGATGTGAAAAATTGTAATAAATTGGGTTTGGAAGCTTGAAAATCCGCTCGCCTGAAAATGGACTTCTTAGAGCATCCATGTGACTGCTTATGGAGGCTATAACGCGGAACCCTTCTCTCTGCATTGCATCCCTTCGTTTCGAGAAGTAGTCATGGCTCTCCATATGCAATTCATCTTCCGATCTGCCGAAAACAGAACAACAAATCGGAACTTGGAAACATCCAACTCATTTGCTTAAAAGACTTTAAAGAAAGAAAGGGACATTTGCAGAGTAACAAATACCTCATAATCAATGAAGACCAAGCTCTAAACCCTGCAGATATAAGATCCTCTATGGAAGAATTTCGCTCCGCCTCCGGTTTTCTTGAGAGCAGAATCAAAGGCCAACCACCAGCATGAAGTTCCATGTGTAATCTCAGAATAAACATCTGCTTCAGATGCTTTGTCTCTTCCACAAAATCACTACCACCATACTGATCATATCTGTGCACAAGGAAACGGGATAGCTCGAAAACCGGAACTATGTAAGAACAAATGCTTCAGGACTAAAAGGAGACTAAATTACCGGTGCAGTCTACGATTTGAAGAAAGAATGTCATCTATGTCGATCAAGACCACGTCCAGACCATCGTGTGTTGGGGAAATGCCGCTGAAATAATTCTGAATCATCGACACGGTAGAATTTAAGTCTCTTGCGTATTGACCATCTTTAACGTACTGAAGGGCAACGACCCTGCACATTGAAGGGAAGCGATCTGCTTCAACGGCGTTGAGTTCCATATGCAGAGAGAAGATCTGGCAGTGATTGTAATCGAAACTCGGTTTGTGAGTCTCAATGACTCCATGACTCTTACTTTCGCAAGACTGCAGCATTACAGTCAGTGCAATCAGCAAGGTGATCAATAAGAGCCCGACAGTTAGAAGTGCACCAATGAAGATTGTCGTAGCAAAAGACGACATGTAGAACCCCGTCTCCATGGCATAACTGCTTGCCCTCTCTGTGTCCATGAAACGGAACAATATCAATAGTTGATTAATTAAAAGCTCAACATGCTTCTGATTATATGAACGAAGGCCTCGGGGCTCGTTTGGTGCCTAGGGTTGAATTGAATAACTCGTATGTCATACGTTTCTTCCTTCAACATATACTAAATCTGTAGATCTTAGACACCAAACGAGGCCTAAAGGTATAAGTTATAACATTTGACTAGGCTACCACCTAACAAAAGCACTTGTTAAAAAACGCTTATGAGCAGAAACGCTTCCTATGATCCGAAGAATGTTACCACATACCTGAACCTCCACCCGAAAGACTCTGGGCGGAGTACTCGCGCTCCATATGACGTCCATAGGCAGACATGGTTAAAATCCAAGACGAATCACCAGCTCAATTATTCTGCAGAACAACTCCAGGTCCCTTCCCGTTCACAGAAGGATCACCTGCAACCTACAAAAGTGACATCAAACATCATGACAACGCAACAGCCACCATAACCACTTCCCAGATTCTCAAATCCTTCGCCTAAAACACCACGAAAAACGTTAAATTTACAAAACACACCTCATTCTCTAAATCTGACACTTCATTTTTTTCAGATGCACCCCTTAAAGCCAGCAGCTTGTTCACTGTTCAGTTGAATCTCATCATATTCCGGAATCCACCATTCAACTATATCCAGTTAGACCAAATCCAATCAAAACATCAATTTCATGAATAAATATATATAAAAAAAGCATGAGTTGCGTCGGGAGTTGGGACAAGAAAGATCATCTGCTGATTTGCAGATCATTTAACCAATCCAATATTATTATTATTATTATTTTCCACAATTTATACATTTTGGCCCCACAGGGAAATCAAGGAAACCGATGATACAAGTTGACAGCCCTAATCAGATGATGTTTAACAAAATAACTGAAGCTACAGGGAGGGGGAGAGAGAGAGAGAGAGAGAGATAGAATACGTGAGAGAGAGAAACATTGGATTGGAGAGATTGTGTGACAAGGCAGCTCTCTCTTTCTCTGTCGTGTTCTTGTTGGGGGTGGTGGGGGGCGTGGTGGGGGGGAAGGGAGAGAATTGAAGAAGTTTCCTTTCTTAAAATTAGCAATCATTAAGATTATGATTTTACTGTTTTACAGGTCCCGTGAAGTTATGAACCAGAGGGTACTTGTCAAACAAAGAAACACTCTACCACGTACACTTTTGTGCTGTAAGATCAATTATAATTGGCTATCGAATTCAAACTCATCGTATAAGTTGAACTTTTCACTTATAAGTTGCAAGTGAAAAAGATAACATTAGACCGTATTTAATTAGTGTAGTTTTTCTAATCATCGACACTTTTGCCACAAACACCACGGTCTAGTGTGTGTGTATATATTATTTTCCATTTACTTGTTACTTTGTTAGTGGGAGATCTCATGTTCTACTCTCATATGTGGTGAGTTTGTTACCTAATTATAGTTGACCAGATCTCATCTTCTCATATTTGATATATACCATCATTCAAATGTTAGAATTCAAATTTGAGTTTTGAGTCCTCTTGGGCTTTGGAATGATGGACTGCTGCGTCAAAGTCACCAGCTGGTTCCCTTCTTAGGAAGGAATAAATTGAGTTTTGAGTCTAAATGCTTGAATTTTCTTTTTTGAATAAATGATATTATCTAAACTAAAGGAAAGGGGGTTGGCTTAACCTTACAATGGGTTAACAATAATGTGGTTTAAATTCAACTTTGGTGAAAATCAAGACTAAAATTTCTCACTTATAAATGAAGAAAAATTTTAATAGACTATAATATTAAATGACGAGTCTAAATCCTTGAATTGTATAATGAAAAAGTTATATTTTGTGTTTTACTATATGTGACTTTTGTTGGCTAGGATGGATGAGAAGTCATAATCATTTGAGGTTGTGGGCCAGTTAAGTAGAATTTGCTACCAAACCGACTCTTAAATTAATTAATCTTAATTAATGGTTTTAGTTTCATAATTATCATTAAAAAGATGCATTTTCATTTGCTATTGCAATTTGGAAAACATATTGGCTCTGAAACATTATTGTATAAATGCCAACTGTCGTTTTCCAAAAAATTAAAAAAAATTAAAAAAATGCCAACTGTCTGACATGTCCAGCCATCCCTACGCAACTTTCATATCCAAATGATCATCATCCAATAATATATTATATAGATCAGAATGAACTATATATAATATTCTTGTCTTGACATTTGTCGCGATTCGATAGGCCACCAAAAAATTAAGCCATGTAATATGGATTTGGATCCTCGCCGGATCCTCTCCATGGGGATCCTAGGGATCAATGCACGTGGACCGTTGGTAAAAAATCGTGCGGTCTCAATTAAATACTTTTTATATTTTTAAAAGTAAAGTAACCTCGTTTTGCGAGAAAAATATAAAAAAAGAAAAAACTGTGGCCGCACGATTTTTGATCAACGGTCCAGATTCGTTGATCCCTAGGATCCCCAGGAAGGGGATCCGGCGAGGATCCAAATCCATGTAATATTTGAGTTCGGATCCTCTTTGTGAGGATTCCGGGAATCCGTGAATTGTATCCGTTCATCGTACATCGTGCGGTCAGAAATCATTATAAATTTTTTTTAGGAGAAATTAGGTTCACATCCTTCTTTTTGCTACTACATTGATTAAAATCCTATTCATTTTCAATTTTTGATCAAGGTCACTAAGTATTAATAATATAATTAATTATTTGAATAATAAAATATTTTTATTTTTAAATATATTCCTTTAGTGTTAAAAATGTTACAATTAGTATATTTATATTTATGGCTAAATTTTTTATCATATATTTTTATTTTTAATTTGTACCCATATATTAGTTTCTTTTTGTGCCCATATTTTATAAAGTTTTATTTGTGTTTGTACCCATGTGTATACCGTCACATGGCATTGTATATTTAATCAATGATAGAAAAATTACATATGATATATTTATGTTTTATGCCTAAACTTTGTATCATATATTTATATTTTTAGTTTGTACCCACTTTTAATTTGCAACATTTTTTTAAATTTGTAGTATTTTCTTTTTAGTTTTATTTTGTACCCATGTATTAATTTCTTTTAGCGCCTATATTTTTTTAAAAATTCATTTGTACTCATAATTTTTTTAATCTTTTATCTATACCCTTATTTATTTATAATGTACCCATTCTTCTTTATTAATGTACCACTTTGTTATATGTGAAATGTACCAATTTTTTTTTGTAAAATGTACCAATTTTTTTTTAACACTATGGGTACATTCTTTTGCCATTTATTACTTCTTATTTTTACATAGTTTTTATCCATTTATTCAATCAAAATGTTTGAATTTTTTTATTGTAACCGTTTCTAATAGTATTATAATTAGGGATTTTAAATTTATAGAATTATAAATCTCATAAAATATCAAACAAATAATGTCAAAACTATAAAAATATAAATATAAATAGTAATATAATGAGGTGTACAAAGTCAAAGGACTTTGATCAAACTTTGAATACTATTAAGGTTTTAATCAAAGAATGTTAAGGATTAAAGGACCGTATCCAAAGTATCCCTTTTTTTTTATTTAAAAATAAACATAAATAGTACTTGACAAAAACTAATCGCACGATGTACGATAAACGAACATGATTCACGAATCTCAGGATCCTCACCAAAAGGATTCGGAGAGGATCCTATTCAGTAATATTTGATTCTCTTATCAGCCACAATAAGCACTTTTTCTGTGAGCACTTAAATTTTAAAGGTAGGAAATAGATAACTCAAGGAGAAAAGTTATCCATTTGTAAGTGGTTTGTAGCTTACGTGGTTAAGAGTATTCGCCCTTGCATCCAAGCGTGTTTAAATTTCATCTTCGTAGTTTAGATGAACTTAATATAGATTTATCTTATCGTTTGTGAAAAAAAAAGGTTATCCATATCAATACTCCATAAATAGAAGGTTTCGAACAATATAAGTTTTTTTCATATCTAATCGTCTTCTGATCCATTTTAAATGAAACATTGTTCTCCTCTACTTTCAAAATATCTAATTTAGAGGACTATCCCTTTATATTCAATCCTCAATACCAGTTGAGGCCTAAAGGACCTATGGACAATAACTAGGGGTGGTTCGGTATGGGATCCCATACAGAAACCCTTGTCCCGATTCCCAAACCGAAATTTTCGGGAATCCCGAAATTGTTTCGGGATTTCGGGACAAATCGGGAATCCCGAAATGGTTTTGGGCTTTTGGGCATTTGGACTAAAATTTAACATATTATGCTTTTGGGCTAAAATTTGATATATTATGCTTTTGGGCCCAATTTGCCAATTTGTTTCTACTAATCTGCCAATCAAATGGCAAGACTTGTTTCTACTAATCTGTGCACAAATTTGACATAGTTTCATACTTTCATAGTATACAACCAATCTGCCCACTGCCCACTGAGGTGAGGTGAATGTCAAGAGACCGAAAGAGAGAGAGAGAGAGAGTCAGACACTGGGTTTGATAACTTTGATTTATATGCAACGGTTGAAATGAAATCTCAACAGAATCTAACGGCTATTAAAATTCTAAATATATATTTAAAAATTAAATAATATATATACAGGTTGCTTAAGGAGAGGGATCCCCATTTTTTTTCAAAAAATAGAGATTAGGTGTGGGGCCCACTCTACATCGAATTTCAACGATCCGAACTGTCTATTTTTCAAGTTACACCTCATAGATCATCCTTGCAAAAATTCAATTCAATTCAATCCGAAACCATTTGCCTATTTAATTATCAAGATAAAATTTCATTGTTTCTTATATAACAAAGTATTCGTTAATATTTTTGAACCCAATTAGATGTCTTAAATATTTTAGATTTGGCTAATATTTTGCAAGGATGATCTATTAGGTGTAACTTGAAAAATAGACGGTTCGGATCGTTGAAATTCGATGTGGAATGGGCCCCACACCTAATCCCCATTTTTTGAAAAAAATGGGGATCCCTCTCCTTAAGCAATTCCAATACCAAATCCCCATTTTTTTTTCGGTTTGGGCCCCACACCTAATCCCCATTTTTTTTCGGTTTGGTTTGGGATTACCGAAATCCCAAAAACTTGAGACCGATTCCCATACCGAAATTTCGGGATCGGTTCGGTATTAGGTACCGAAATTTTCGGGAATTTCGGTTTGGGATTTTTTCGGTTCGGTTTCGAGAATTTTTCTGTTCGGTTTGGGATTTTTGGGATTTTTTTCCAGCCCTAACAATAACAAACGTATGGGAATAATACGTAAGCAGAACCATAGGCAGTTGGGCACACACAAACTTACAAACAGTGGGTTACCATATCTCTTGGGAGGAGCAGGGCAGATAGCAGAGCCACAGAACACTTTGTCAGCACATCTACTCGTCGGCCTCCACGTGTCGAAACGCCGTTTCCCGCCTTATCTAGTATCCCCAAACAAGACAAAGTATACTACTGAAAATTGTTGATCAGAAAATCAATCTCTGGAGTAGTATTTTCCAAAAGCATGGAGGCCACCATAGCTTGCTGCTCATCCTCCAGGGCGCTCCTGCCGGCTGCCGGCGTTTCGACTCACCAGCATTCCACTTCAGTTGTGGCTCCATCTTTCAGCTCCAAGGTTATTAGCATTTCATTTCAATTTTATGCATGTGTCATCACATAAAAGAGTAAAACTTATGGTGAGTATCATCACATGGTGTAATTGGAGCTTCCTTGTGACTGCAGGGCCTAAAATCAAGCTCCCTCTTCGGAGAATCACTACGACAAGTGCCACGATCATCGCTCAAGTCCTCCAGAACAAAACTGTCCTCCCATGTGACCAAGTGTGCGATCGGCGATAGCCTGGTGAGTTACACAAAAGAACAACTTTTGTTCAACGTAACAATGGTTTGGAAAATGAAAGTTTGTCTAAGCAACACTGAAATTGAAAATGTAAATTTTGTGAAAATATTTATTGCCACTGTAGGAGGAGTTTCTTGCAAAGGCAACACCGGATAAGGGACTGATCAGGTTGCTGTTAAGCATGGGAGAAGCATTGAGGACTATATCCTTCAAGGTCAGAACAGCTTCTTGTGGAGGAACAGCCTGCATTAATTCTTTCGGGGATGAGCAGCTCGCCGTGGATATGCTTGCTGACAAGCTTTTGTTCGAGGTAAGGAAAAGATAAGTTTCGGTTCTGCTTGTATTGTTCGGATGAAATTTGAAAGTCATTCTTCCACAAATGCATCAGAATACAGGATTTGTATACTTTCAGGATCAGCAATAAAATTAATGCCCGTTACATTTTGTGCCTTAGGCCTTAAGTTACTCGCACGTCTGCAAATACGCTTGCTCTGAAGAGGTTCCGGAACTCCAAGACATGGGAGGCCCAGTTGAAGGTCAGCAAGTCCTATCTAATAATGAATTGCTCTCCGATCTTAAAATTTGTTTATTTCTTGTCACGGAGGATGACACGATCAAAAGGGTTAGCCTATAATTATCGAATTTTGCAATACGAGCAGGTGGATTTAGTGTTGCTTTTGATCCGCTTGACGGCTCCAGCATTGTCGACACAAACTTCACAGTAGGGACAATCTTTGGTGTGTGGCCCGGGGATAAGTTAACTGGGGTAACAGGAAGAGACCAAGTTGCTGCAGCCATGGGGATTTATGGTCCTAGAACTACATATGTTCTTGCTATCAAGGGCTTCCCCGGAACCCACGAATTTCTTCTTCTTGATGAAGGTAACATTGGAACAATAATTTAATTATTTAAACCTCCCATGTTCCCAAAAAAAGAAAAAATGTTCATCAAAAGTATGAGGTGCTCAATCCTGCTGGCTGTAAATCGATATCTCACGTGAATGTTTTGGTCAGGAAAGTGGCAACATGTCAAAGAGACAACAGAGATTGGTGAAGGAAAAATGTTTTCGCCCGGGAATTTGAGAGCCACATTTGACAATCCAGACTATGACAAGGTTTAAAGAGCAATATTATTTCATTACTGCACTACTAATCAGTAATTTCACTACTAAGCAGATTCATTAATTTTTTGTCAATTTTTTTTTCTTTATTAACAGTTGATCAGCTACTACGTAAAAGAGAAGTACACGTTGAGATACACCGGAGGAATGGTGCCGGATGTCAATCAGGTCGACTCGACTTCCTCTTAATCAAACACACAGATAACTGCTAATTTTGTGTTTGGCAATTAGCACTCTTAAAAGGTTCACCAATTCATTGTTTCTTTGTGTGCAGATAATTGTGAAAGAGAAAGGGGTTTTCACAAACGTGATATCTCCAACGACGAAAGCCAAGCTGAGGCTGTTATTTGAGGTAGCTCCATTAGGGTTGTTGATTGAGAATGCTGGAGGTTATAGTAGTGATGGTCAGCAGTCTGTGCTAGACAAGGTCGTTGTTAACCTTGATGATAGAACTCAGGTTGCTTATGGATCAAAAAATGAGATAATCCGATTCGAAGAAACTTTATACGGATCATCCAGGCTCAAAGGTGTGCCTGTTGGAGCTGCAGCTTAAGCCATGCATTCCTTTCTCGTATAATGGTGCACAAATTTTCCAAAGGTGGTGGAAATGGATCCAAGTTTAATTTAGTATATCGTTATGGTGTGTATTAGGTATATGTGCAGTTGTGCACCTTATTCACCATACTATATATAGCAACTTGGTGCGTGTTTACAAAGCATTGAAAGGCTTTCAAATTATGTAAACTAGCAATGTTTACATGTGATTAGCATGATGATTAAGTTGTTGGTCAAATTTGCGGGCTTCGAAGCATGTTCTAGTTTGAACACAAGATATTTACGTGGTTCACGACATGTCGAGAGTCACATATTCGCAAAGTAAAACCTTCAATAACAGCAATCAGATTAATTTTAAGTTGGATGTTCACATTCTAATATGGTATTAGAGTGAGTGTGTCTAGGATGCATGGACACGGACACGAATACGGGGATACGATACAATACGACACGGGGACAAGTCAAATTTTTAAAAACAAAGACACGATTAGTCAAGGATACGACAATTAAAAATATATAAAAATAAATAAATATATCTAAAATCTTATAAAATAAGCATTCAAATTTATTACACAAACTTAAATTTATTTCAATAAACTCTAAACAAAAAGATAAGCTAAAATGAGCATACAAAATATAATAATAATATTATATACAAAAAGCAAAAGGGGCTTTTGGCTTTTCCAATTTACATAACACAACACACAAGCTCAGTCATTGAATCAGTCAAAGCAAAAGAATCTTTTAGCTTCGAAGTTGAAGAACTTCTAGCTTCAAAGTTGAAAACAGAAAGGCAGGCTTTCCTTTCAGTTTCAGAGATGGGTTCTGGGAATCAGATTGAGCTTCAAAATTAACAAAGTGAAAACGAAGTCGAAAGCTCTCACCAGCAGTTGCAGATGGAGACGATGGAGAAGACTGAGTAGTTGTAGACGGAGATGATAGAGACGACGGACGGACGAAGCAGTTGAAGACGACAAGTCTGATTTCTGAGGTTCGAAATCGTTTTGGTTTTTAGTCAAACAATCGTTTCAGTTTAGCTAATTTGAACGATTCTGTGAGGATTTTTTGGATTTTTTTTTTCTGATTATCCTCTGATTTAGTTTGAAACGTATTCGAAAAGTATGATACGCTTATCTCATCAATAAACAACGTATCTATTCATTCCGATACGTATCGGGCCCGTATCCTGTGCGCAATGTTCTAAAAATCCCCGCCTAGCACCGCCTAGGCCCCGCCTAGGCGCTAGGCGGCTGGTCACCGCCCCGATTAATGCCTAGGCGTTTGAAAATTAAGAAAGGACGCCTAGACCAGCTGAGGCGCCCGCCTAGACCGCCTAGGCACCCGCCTAGCCCGCCCAAACCCGCCTAGGCACTTGCCTAGCTCACCCAAACCCGCCTAGGCACCTGCCTAGGTTGCGACTCACTTAGACAGAAAATAGATGACTTTCAATTTGCATTTAATTTTTTTAATAAATTGTAAGAGACTTGTTGAATACTTAAATGAGCCCATACTATATGCTTATTCCCCATGTTTTCATTATGTTCCAATACTTCATAATACATATGTCATTCTATTTTGTACTTTATGATGAAATTATATATATTTTAAGTATAAATAGACACTTATTTACACGAAATATAATGGATTTACTTAAATCCGCCTAGTCCGCCTAGGCACCCGCCTAGACCCCGCCTAGGCGCCTAGGCGCTAGACCCCAACCCGCCGCCCGACTAGCGCCTAGCGTCTTTTAGAACCTTGCCTGTGCGTATCCGTATCCCTGCGTGTCATGTACGGGATACGCTGGCTTTTCTATTCAATGATATGGCATTTATACGGACAAGAAATTGAACCCTCGAAAAAACAATAAAAAATAAATTCTAATGACTGTAGTAATCCAAAATTTTGTAAATTCCTAAGTTATGCCTTGAAGTATCCCCTAATAAGATCCAACCCTTTTTGTCTTCCAAAGGTACATTCCAAGACCATATATTGTTTCATGACATATTCCTTCATGAACAGCTCTGCTTTCATTGGAAATACTGTTCCTGCAACCAAGTTATCTGTCAGGAAAACACAGAAAAGCATGGTATGATTACTACGTTCCCTTTTCAATTTTATCCGTATATGAAAACGACGCGATTCTTATCTCTCAAATCATAATATAGCTACAATTTTCTCTTTTCACACTTAATTTCTTGAGGTACCAACTTATGAACATTTGATTTTGAATTTGCTAAAGTTATTGGTGAAACCATAGATCTCAAAGTTCCGGATTTTTTTCTTCAGGCATCTGAGGCCAGAACTGCGAAATGGCGCGGTTCAGTAGGGGGCCTTGTTGAAGCTCCTATAGATAAAGTGTGGAGCATGGTTTCTCAAACCAAAAGACTAGCCGAATGGATGCCGATGGTTGAGCGCTGCACTGATCTAGCTGGAGAGGAAGGCGTTCCAGGATATGTTCGGTTAGTCTCGGGCTTCATGTTCCCTCAAGACGATGGAGACAGGTCATGGATCAAGGAGAAGTTGGTGTCCATGGACTCATCACAACATAGTTATGCGTACAAACTGGAAGCAAGCAACGTAGGGTTGGATGGGTCTGTAAATTCACTGAAGCTTGTAGATTATGGGGATGAGTCAACCCTAGTTGACTGGTCATTTGAGGTCAACCCCGTAGAAGGTGCATGTGAGGACAGCACTGTAGATTATCTAGGGTTTCTGTATAAGTCTTGCATTAATAGAATTGAAACTGCTTTAGAAGCAGCATCCAAGAAAGTTTGAGTAGAATGTTATTGTACATGTTTTTGTTTAAGTAAATAAAAAATAGGGGTTATATCACAAATGGTCCCTGAAATTGACCCCATCAATCATGATGGTCCCTGAAATTGAAAATCGATCAATGTAGTCCCTGAATTTTAACTCGCGAATCAATGTGGTCATTCTGTTAGTGTTCCGTCCAAATTAACTTTAAAAAAAGGTTAGAGAACCAATTTTTCATGGTAAAACATCTTCACTTTTCTCTCCATTTTTTCATGGATTTGGTACTAAAACTAAAATAAAAGCAAAAAAAAGTGGTTCTCTAACCTTTTTTTGGTCATTTTACCATGAAAAATTGGTTCTCTAACCTCTTTTTAGTGTTAATTTGGACGGAACACTAACAGAAGGACCAAATTGATTCGCGAGTTAAAATTCAGGGACTACATTGATCGATTTTCAATTTCAAAGACCATCATGATTGATGGGGTCAATTTCAGGGACCATTTGTGATATAAACCCTAAAAAATAAAACTCAACTTTCTGTTCTTTTTCTATTCCTTTTGGTACACCTATGCTATGTTGAACTGAAATTGTTATGGTTTCAAGGTTTTAGAGAGGCGGTCTAGCATCTAACTACTAATTGATCGAACACCGATATTGTTCTTGACTTAACTACCTGTACAGCCCAATTGTGTAACATGCAATTCACACACATCAGAGAGCTCCCTGACAAACATGGAGTTCTTCGGGATTCAATTTCGAACAATGTTGTTGGTTGCCTTCTTGTATCCAGCATTCGTCTGAGTCCTTGATTCAACAGTATAAGTTCAGTGTCTTGTTTCAAATTAAGCTCGCATGTATTGATGTTTTCAGTACTAGCTAGTGTAACATTAATGGCTGGATTATACATGCAGGTGGTCTTCAAGAGCACAACAAATCTTTGTTCGTCGAAGCCGATCGTTACCATGAATGGGAAGTTCCCCGGACCAGCTCTATATGCAAGGGAAGATTATACCGTAATTGTAAAGGTCACCAACCATGTGAATCAGAGTGTCACAATCCAGTGGTAAGAACTGTTCTATTCCCACAAATATACGAGAAATTTTTATGCGAGACTGTTCCTGTCACGTGACAATGCTGAATGATAAAACAGTTTAACTAAAAGATGATATACGTCCACATTTAATGACCGATTTTACATTTTTTAAATGTCTGTCATTTTTTAACTGAATTACACTGTCATCTTAAAAGTCGATGAAATCCTAATAAATTAATCATATAATTTTGGAAATGGAAGGCATGGAGTGAAGCAACTTGGAATAGGTTGGTCAGAAGGGCCAGCATATATCACACAATGCCCCACACAACCTGGCCAAAACTATATCTACAATTTCACACTTGCAGGTCGAAGAGGCACACTTCTTTGGCATGCACACACTCTTGGCTAAGGGCCGCACTACACGATGCTATGGTCATCTTGCCTAAGAGAGGCACTCCTTACCCCTTTCACACACCTGTGAGAAAAATTTATCATCACGGGTAAGTTGAGGCGGATCCGCTCGCAATATGTTGTACTGTTGTCCGATTTAATATGTCTAGTCTCAACATTCACTAGCTCACAATATATTGAAATAGTCAAGTCTAGGCCGAGCCGCCAAACAAGGTCTACTGATTGCAGCTAAATGGTGGAAATCAGACGTTGAAGCTGTGGTCGATCAATCTACATAGTCTGGCCTGTCACCAAATGTCTCGGATGCACACACCATCAGTGGCCATGCCGGACCTTTTCCTGGTTGCTCTTCTCAGGGTACTGAAATGGGCGGCTACACTTTACATGTTGAAAGTGGCAAGACCTACTTGCTACGCATCGTGAACGCTGCGCTGAATGATGACTTGTTCTTCAAGGTAGCCGGGACAACCTAACCGTTGGAGAAGTCGATGCCTCCTACACTAAGCCGTTCCAAACTGACACAATATTCATGAGTCCAGGCCAAATCACAAATGCAACTCTAACAGCAAACCAGAGCATTGGCAAGTCCTTCATAGCAGCCTCTCCTGCCAACGTCCAATTAACCATAGAATATTCGCTTTTTTCACCATTTCTGTTGGTGTAAATCCATGTGCTACATCTGTCAATGGGAGCAAACTAGTAGCTGCCATGAACAATGTTAGCTTTATGATGCCATCTATCTTCCTTCTTCAAGCATATTACTACAACATAAAGGGAGTCTACACACTTGATTTTCCGGCAAACCCTCGAAATCCTTTCAATTACACTGGCATATCTCCGGCGAACATTCAGACCACAAACAGGACAAGACTATACCCGCTGGAGTACAAATTCGATGGTTCAGATTGTGCTAGATAAAAGGCACTGCAGTCGTGGCACCAGAGAGCCATCCAACACATCTTGATGGACTTCCCCGATTCATTGTTTCTCCTATTCCAAGTAGCATGCTAACAATTTTTACAAATGAATTGTAATTTATTAGAACTTTATTGTTTTTGGCGAATGGTAGGCATTTGGTTTCTGCATTGTCACCTGGAAGGTCACACAACATGGGGGCTTAAGATGGTATTCATAGTACCTCCGACTGATCTGGAATTTCCGACCCGAGCGGCTTTCAAATTGAGGACTGAGGCTCTACGCATGAGAAGAGTGTGCAGGGTAGAATATGAGCTGGATTGAGAAGCAACAAGGAGGAGGAAAATAGAATAAGAGCATTATTTTGTTAAAATGACCTTAAAAAAAAGTAATATTTTGTAAAAATGACCTAAAAAAGTGTAAACGCGCCAGATAGGGGTCGAACCTATGACCTTCTGCTTAGGAAACAGACGCTCTATCCACTGAGCTACAGGCGCTTGGTGATAATCATTGCGGTTGAGCTATATTTAATTAAATCCAATTGAGTTGGCAAAAGGCAAACAAACAAATAATAGAAAATTGAGAATGACAAACCATTTGTGTCCTCCAACACACCATTGTTTATTCTTGTTCATGTTTTCTGTTTGACTTATTCTGTATGATGGTCAAAAATAAAAATAGTGTAAAAATTAGCTTCCAAGTTATCAATATTCTTATGAAAAGTTGGAATAATTTGTTTGGTATACCAATAAAAAAGTCAAACGTCTTAAGTCAAACTGCATCGTATTTGTTTTATGTGGTTTGATTCCACCGTAATTTTGAGCTTATGTAAATGTATCAGACCGAACATCCACTTGTATATTTATTTATCTTTATATTCTTTATACATATAGTACTGCTGATGACTAAATGTGTATGTTCAACTTTGAAGTTGAGTGGGATTTGCGAATGAGGGTTGATTTAGTTGTTAAGGATCGTTATCTTTATTAGATTAAGGTTTATATTTGGGTTTTGATGTTGATAATCGCTCTTGATGGGTGATCTGTGAAAACCAAAAAAAGAGACTAAGCTCTGTATGTCCTAAAAAAAACTCGTAGTATACCCTGACCTGGAATGGGTTAGCCTTCCCTCTCCCTTAACCTTTTGTTACCAAAAGAAAAAAAAAGGATGTCGAGTGGGAGTTTAAAGCAGTTGATTTAGTTGTAACTATAATAGTTATTGAGCTTTGAAATTTATGTGCTAGAAAATAAAATATATGTAGCAGTCACAAAATATTGTCATAATTGAGCTGATGAAGTTGAAAAATGTAAAAGAAATAAGATTCAACCCAAAGAAAATCATAAAAATTAGGGGTGGGCATTTGAAACCGAAAACCGAAAGGGAAATACGAATCAGACCGGACTACATCGTACGGTTTGATTTTTCGGTTTTGAAACGGTTTTTGTTTTGAAACCGAACTGCATTGTAGGGTTTGGTTTCAATTTTGGCAATCGAACCGCTTCACAAATATTAATAAATATTTAATTAAGTATTCATATTAAATGTCATGTTTTAATAAAGCCAAAACCAAAACACATCGCAAATATTAATAAATACTTAATTAAATATTCATAATAGATGTCAGATTTTACTTGGTTATTTGTTAAAGTTCATACATTTAGTAACCACACTAGAATATCATCGCTTTATTTAGTCTTTGACAATCCACTGCTTAGAGGCAATGGTGCTCTGGCCTCTCGTTCTCATGACTAATATATTTGCAAGAGAAAGAATGCATAGCTTCCACATAGATTTTGGTTTCATCACAAATATATTTGCAAAAAGTTTTGGTTTCAGTTTCGATTTCGCTTTCATTCAAAACTTCCTCGAACCGAACCATGTTCGCCGCCAGTCAAAATTAGTGATTCTTGCTGTAATCAAATTGAATTAAGCCGTTTTACGGTAATTGGTTTGGAACGATTTTTAAAAGTATAATTAATCCAACACGAAATCCGAACGATATCAATCCGTACCTAATTTAACCAAAATATAAATTAATGAATAATACTTGAAAAATGCCTTCTTTCTCAATCCCATTACACAAAAGCCACAGAACACAACAGAAATTCCTATTTTTTTTAAAAGAATTTTAACGAAAAACTTTTAGTACGGTTTATTTTAACAAAAAAATCATATTTTTACATTAAAAAATCAATTCTGGTACTATTTATTTTACTATTTATTTTGTCTTTTATCAGTCTTTTTCATTATTTATTTTATTTTATTTTATTTTAACTTTAACCACTCACTCAGCAGATAGATAAACATCCGAATTTTAGGCCCCCCCCCCGGCAAAAAAGGAGAAGAGAAATCCAAACCTCTCTGACTAGTCATGTCCCCACAGTCCAATCCCACGGCGCCGTGTGTCACGCATCACATCTCTCTCAACTGATACATGGTACACTCCCACAGACATCACAGAATGCAACAGTTGCTGAAGTGGTTCTGATCAATTTCTTTGATTCTCACTCTCCTTTTCTAGTCTATAGATACACCTATATATACACATTCATCTTTTCCTCTTCCTTCTCTTCAAAGCAACGAAGCTAGTAAATCTTTTTTCCCGCTTTTCTCAGCCGTAATTCCCCTACAATCTATCTTTTTTCTCAACTGGGTATTTTATTGCTTTTCAATCCTTCATCTTTCAGTCTTTTTCTGGTTAAATTTCAGAAGTTTTCAACTTTTTACGATGTGGATTGCTTTCAGATTGCTATAAAGCCCTCACCTTTGAGCTTAATTTCGTTCAAATCCCAAAATTTCATCTGGGGTTTCCCCTTTCTCTCTGGGATTATACCCAACAAACCAAATTAGATTTTTGTCAGGGTTTTCCAAGGTTCTCCCCGATTCCCAAAAAGTGGATTCGGTCCAATATTCTATGGTTTATGCTATCAAGGAAAAAGGAGATTCTTGATTCCCAGTAAAAATTCTGAATTGATAGCCTTTTTAAGCTTTACTTCAATGGCCTCCGACTGAATAAGTGAAGCAGTTCCTGCATATTTTTACTACTCGTAAAAGCATGGAGACCTTGTATTTCTTCCAGGAGAGCCAGGGCTCGGAGTGGACTAAGGAGGAGAACAAGATGTTTGAGAGTGCTCTAGCTATGTTCGATGAGAAAAGCCCGGACAGGTTTCTGAGGGTGGCGGAGATGATTCCGGGGAAGTCGGTGATCGACGTGATCAAGCAGTACCGGGAGCTGGAGGAAGATGTTTGTGAAATAGAATCCGGGAGGTTTCCTATTCCTCCAGGGTACCCTCAGTCTTACTTCAGATTGGAGTTAGGGGATGATCGGGATTTTGATGCCAATCGAAAGAGGCCGCTGGCGGCGGCGAGGGGTTCTGAACAGGAAAGGAGAAAGGGAATTCCATGGACACAAGAAGAACACAGGTTTATCTCCATCCATTTTTTTTTTAACAATTGCTTTTAATTTTTGTGCTAGTTCTAAATTCAAGTAAATGGAGAATTCTTACATGCAACGTAGCATTAATGTGCAAGACCTATTTGAAATTATTATTTCATTTTCTATGAAAATAGAGAAAAATATGTGGATTAAACTTTTGTTTTCTTTATTTTTCAAAGTAGTTTTTATGACAAAACGATATACTGTCAAACCCAACTGACCTAAAGCCTGTAGTTTGTTATGAACCACTCTAGCTTCATCTTCTAGATATAGCTCAAAAGCAGTCATCTATTTAAATCTTCAAATCCAACTTGATTTGGATGTGGCGGAGTGATTTCCGCACTCCTAGTTTTACCTTCTACTTTCCTCGGCCTTAATTATGACTCTTGATTCTCCTCGAAGTATGGTGGTGAATAAATATTTTAGTCAAATCGCAATTGTTCTAGAATACAGTATGATTTCTCTGTGTTTTCTTGGTATATTTTTTGACACAAATTGCTGGTATGAATCGTAGGCGATTTCTGATGGGACTTCTAAAGTACGGGAAAGGGGACTGGAGAAACATCTCCCGGAATTACGTGGTCACTAAAACTCCCACACAAGTAGCAAGCCATGCTCAGAAATACTTCATGAGGCAGCATTCAGGAGGGAAAGATAAAAGGAGGCCAAGCATCCATGACATAACTACTGTCAACCTCACAAGCGATGCTCAGTCAGAAACTAACAGGCCTCCTTCAGACCAGTTTCTGCCGGAGCAGAAGTCCACTGAATCGCTGAACGTGTTACTTGACTGGAATGCGGCTGATGATGAAGGAGCTGCCATGGGTTTCGACTCTACCCATGGAAATCTCTTTGATTCATTTCCGTATGACGTAGATGCAGATGGAATCAAGATGCAGCTGCAGAAACTGTATAGTCGCGCTCATTATGCTGCTCATGCCACAGCTCAAAATCCACTGTATCTAATGCAGTCCACAAGACATCAGATTCATGGATAAAAACAGGCCCTTTTGTTGTGTTCATGGATTGATAATCCAAGTAAATGATTTTCTTCATAATCTCTGTGTTCGTATTTTTATCGTGTTCGTGTTGGATTGATTAGTTAATAAGGTTTTCAATTTCGTACGTAGTTCTTGAACATGGCAGAATGGTAAATTCCAGTAGGCCACAAAGTGTAATGTCTGAAATGTGAAAGGAAATGAATGGTAAATTGCTCTTTCCCTTTAGGAATTTAATATCGGCCCCGGATTTTTTTGAACATTTGAGTTGTAAAATAAACATGTATACATCCCGTAACTATCCAGCAAGATTTATGCTGTATCGGAGAAATCCCGTATATAATATATGTATATGTATGCATGTATGTATGATATATTATAGGCATATTTCAGGCATACGCATGATCTTACCTTTTATATCATTTTCTTTGCTTTATAATCCTTCTTTGGTCTTCATGTGGATACAGATTGAATATTTGCATGATTTGAGAGACAGAATCCGGAACTTTACATCTCCAACTCAATCATATAGACAAAGAATAAAGTTACAAATATCTACTCATAAGAATTTACCTTTTTTATTTTTCCTATTGTTTCATAATGCGCGGTGGCACTACACTTGAAAACTTCAGTAAAACTGTGCAATTAAGGTATATGTCAAATTAAGTGTTGTCAGTGAAGATTCGGCTTTCAAAAAACCTGAAGAATCTCATATTCTCGTGACAAATGCCTTACAAAATGACATGGTAGGACAACCAGACCGAATTTCCTCCTGGATTTGCACTTGGGATGGCTGAGGTTGATCTCAGATTAATCTGTGGTTGCATCACACGTGGAATGATCTTGCAACCACTAGGGAAAAGCAGACATGTCATTGGCCGATGTGGCTGCTGACTCACTCTGCACTCTTTTGAAAATTCCACAGTATCTAACGTATTGCTTTATCTTTTCTTCCCATAAAAAAATTTACTTTCCGCCACTGTTTTGCTTTATACGCAAAAACGACTTGCCCTCCACTGGACCACCACTAAGATGCTGAGTTTGCTTTCCACTCGATAAGGCATCCATCTGCGTCAATCCATCGTAGGATGCAGGATCTTCAACGTAAGAAATGCCAATATGCATTTTTGACATTCGGCAACTTGGCCCTTTGCTTTGATATTTTTTGCTGTTGGAGCCAATGCCATTGTTGATGGTGGCTACACTTTTTGCGTCATCATTGTGCCATTTGTTTAGGTCTAACCAAGCATTATGCTTTGCTCTTTGCAGAGGGTAATGATTCGTTTAATAATTATTTCGTTTGATTTCAAAACTCTTAACATTTTAGTTCGTTGTGTTATAATAATTTGTTGGTTTGTATGTGGTTGGCCATGCTGTACTTGTGTATCAATGTGGATTCACTGCTAAATTCGATTCAATTCTAACATCAATATAAGGTGGGAGAAGCTCACTCATGCCGTGTCGAGTTTTATTTCAAAAGATTTTGGTATTATTCATAACGAACCCTAATATGCAATCCTCTATTATTTTTTACGAAAGCTCTACTATATTCATGTGTAAAGCATGCACGGGATGAACAGAGTGTTTAATGTGCAACCAATGATCCAACGGCTAATAATCCAATGACTACGAATATCATTGTACAATATACACTGATGCACACTAAAAAATCTCCTAGTTTCAAAAGTAGAATTAAGTTCTTTTGTAACTATTAATGACACACCCCGACCGAGATCGAGGCACGCTGGCCGTCACGTGAGGTGACGTAGCCATATGCACAGTGCGGAAGCGTTTAAAATAATGAGAAATATTCGATGCACTCAGCAGGGAAACTTCAGCTATACTTCATGCCAGCTATGATTGACATGGTCTTCTCTTGAGATTGTTTTAAGTGGAAGCTGAATCATTGTTTGGGAAATGTTGGACCCGTGAGGGCGTAGTCGGGGCCCAAAGCGAACAATATCGTGCTACGGTAGTGGAGCGGGCCCGGGAAGTGATCCGCCCCGGGTCGGGATGTGACAATTAATTATATCTAGCCAAACAATAAGTAAGCCTCTACTATTTTGGCTACTTAGATGAATCTAATGAATATGGATTTGAGTCCGCTAGAAATGTTATTTTGATCGTCGGGTGATTAAAAAATTCATGATCACTCAATCTTAGACTTGATAACAAGGGTGAAGAATAAACAAACATGTTTTTAATGTCTAATTTCTAACAGTTAATATCAAATTTAAATATGATTGATCATGAATCTTTAGTCACCAGTGTCAAAGAGAACGAGACTCTTAATTTCAAAAATGATATCATGGTATTTTTATTCTAACAGTTAATTATAAGCTCATTTAGAAGTGCTTTTAAAACGACTGAAAGCACTTTTGGTAAAATCGATTTTGGGTTCCAAAAACACATTAAGTGGTTTTTGGAAGAAAGCACCAGATATATGCTTCTTGCAGGAAGCACTTAAAGTGTTTTTTCAGGATGCCACTTGAATTTTTACAAGGGATTGGTTTCAAAAACATTTTCACTAAAGGCGAGTTCAGTCATATGTTGTGTAATATGGTATGACTATGTTTGTTTTATTAGAGTTGTTTTTCTCTACCGACTAAATGTATGGACTAAGATCGTGTGAAAACAACTTAATGCGCGTTATTGTCACTTTTGCGCATATCAATTTTGTAAGCACCACACTCAGTGTTAAAAAGTTCCAAAGCAACATGAGCAATTTGATTATCCCACTAGTACAAAAAACACTTTGCGCGACGTAGTTACCTGGGTCGCGCAAAGTCAAAAATCGTTGCCTAAGGGTTTGCGCGACACAACCTTCGTCGCGCGCTAACCGTCGCGCTAAGTATGTCACGGTAGAGTTTGCGCGACTCAGAAACACCTGCGTCGCGCAAAGAGGGTTTGCGCGACGGAGGATGAGTCGCGCGACGCATTATGGGTCGCGCAAACCATCTTTGCGCGACCTAATGTAAGTCGCGCAAAGAGGGTTTGCGCGACGGAGGATGGGTCGCGCAAATGTGGTTTGCGCGACGTAGGATGGGTCGCGCAAATCCTTTTTGCGCGACTTAGGTGGTTCGTCGCGCAACGTTTTGCGTAACGTAGGTAGTGGGTCACGCAACACTTCGCACGACGCGCGTTCTAAGTGGGGGTTCAATATTTATTTGTTTTAATTTTGATAAATATTGTAATTAAATTCAAAAAAATGCGCGTTCTAAGTGGGGGTTCAATATTTATTTGTTTTAATTTTTGATAAATATTGTAATTAAATTCAAAAAAATAATTAATTGATCAAGAAAAAGTATTTAATTATATAAAATATATAGAAATGTATGTGCAAGATATCCAAACAAAAAAGAAAAAACTACAAGTAAACTAGGTTTAATACATCAAGCTACTGGGTATCGGCAGGGCGAGGTGGCTCCGAGGTCGAAGGTGAAGCAAAATGAGGTGCTGGTAGTGAGATTTGGAGGCCAGACGTCTGTATAGCTTGCATAAGGTCTCTCATCGTTCCAACATAGCTCTTCAGCTCCTCGCCCTGGGCCGTCAGCTGCGCCCTCATCTGCTCGCCTTGGGCCTTTAGGGTTGTCACTTCTTCCTTCAATGCATCAACCTCTACTGTGTTCAACCTGGAAGAAGAGGCACCCGTCTCACGAATTCGCGCTTTCCCCATACCCCGAGCAACCTTGCCATGACGACGACCTAAGTTCTGATCCAGGACATCAGTCATGATCTGAAAATCTACATCATCGGGTACCGTGACGTCCTCAATCGGAGTCTCCGGGGGAAGCTGCAATGTTGCTTCTTGGAGAACAACACTGCTCTTTTCCACCATAGTTGCCTATAATAGTAAAGAAAAAACATATAATGTTTAATAACAAAATATAAATAATATTTGAACGATTCATTCATATAAGAATAATAATAATTACATATACTTACATATAACTGCTCAGGGATCTCTTTACCAGGTCGAACATAAACGTCCTTGAACATGTCGATCACTGGGAACTTAGAACCCTCCTGAAGGAAAAAAACATTAAGAAAATTTTATGAATCAATAATAATAAATAAATTGTATAAAATTTCAAAGTTAATATACATTTACCTCACGCCGTGCCTCAACCCTATACGAAAAGGGCTTCGAGCCGGAATGGTGGAGAAGTGTCTTTGACTCACGAGCTTTTTGGGCGGCAATAGATTTCTTCTGTTAAACACACAATATAGATGTTAGTGCAATTATTTGAAATAAATTAATTAAAAAAAGCTTAAAAAATAACTAAAACAATAATAAATTATTATTAAAATATTATGTACATACCACAAATTTTGGGTCCGTAAAATGTTTACAAAGCCACTCCCAATCCTCTGGCCGGTTCTTCAACTCACCTGGAACATGTAGGCGAGCAATCTCCGGATCATCCCAATTCTTAAAATATGTGTGAAAATTGCTCTTCCAATTTTTGTACCGAGTTGCTAAGGTGTCCTCTAAGTAGGCATTGACCTCGGAGGATATGTCCTCAAGATCATAAATGAACTACGAATATGAAAAACAATAAAATACTAGTAAGAAATTTATTAATATTAGGATAATATATTTTGGTTTTTAATATTTGTAAACAAAATTAAAAAAATGATAAAGGCTAAAAATTAATATACTAACCGACAACGCTTCTCGCACCAGTTTCTTCGTCTCCTCGGGAATGTATGCCCAACACTCCCACTGAAAAGGACAATGGTCTCGAATAACAACACCACAACTACCAGCAACGAAGCTATGTTGTTGTGAGGTAGCCGCTCTCTGATGTCGTGGGTCATACACAATCTTGATCTTGGCGGAGTTCTGTCGTGCGCTCTCTGCCTGCTTCACCATTCGACTAGGCCCCCTAGTGTTTTTTTTAGCTGGCCAAAAATACTTAAATGGTGAAAACCCAAAGCTTAAATTTGTAAAAAAAAAAATCGACATAACCTCCCCTAATAGTATAGCATTTCCCAAAACCTTAATAACATTAATTCACAACCAACAACACATTTTCACAATCCAGCAAATTTTCACCATCATAAAAAAAATTAGTTTTAAAATGAAAAAAAATAATACAAACGTAGTGAGAATTAGAAAAAACTACCTGGATGGGAGGCCTCACCCTCGACTCTGGATGCCGAGGAAGTGTGATCAGAAGGCTCCGGCTCACGACGGCGCCGATGAGGCCGCCGTGCATTGAGTTGCTCAACCGACACTGATGACGTCGATGAGATGGGCACCTGGGACGTCGTAGGAGTGGCCTCAGCAATGGGTGTAGGCTCCCCAATCAATGGAGCACTCACGGCTGAAGGAGTAGATGCTGATAATGTGGGAGGCGCATTGGTCACACTCCGACGACGAGTGATCAAATGCGACATCTATACACTGTTTGAACCATAAAAATATAACATTACAAACTAATCATTTCTTGCATTTGAAACTAGAAGAAAAAAGCAAAGAAAACTGAATAAATAACCATGTGTGAAAAAAGTAAAGAAAACTGAACAAACATTAACCAAAGATTAAAAAGTGGATATCAGACATTGAATGATGAAAGCACATAAAGAAGAACAAGAACAATGGCAAATGCAAGTTAAATCGTGTTGTCCTTATAGATGTTTCTAAATCTATTTCTACAATTAATTTATTACTTTTTGACACTGAAGATCAATGTGTGCGGAGACCACCTCCTCCGGGTATAATTTTCTATTAAAATTGCATCACGTCTTCAAGTAAAATCTGAGCCGGTATAGATGTTGGCTTAGCAAAAATTTGAAAACTAAGATTACCTCCTAAAACTAAATTTTTTATCTGAGTATTGTTGCAAAAACAGAGTAGGTCGCTTTTCTAATTTACAAGTTCAAACTTTCTTGGCAGCCAAGAAAACTTAGATATTTACTTGTCCTTTTCGTGCTAGACGTGGCCCATTTGACTAAGCATATGCATATTCAAACCATCTTTTGGTCATAGACGTGAGTCATTTGACTACATATGTACATTCAGTGCACCTGCCTCAGCCTTCATCAGTACAAATATGAAATATGAAATATGCCCTGCTCTAAAGGTAATCTACTTTCCCTTAGCAAAACATCAGTTTCCATTAAAATGTCAGATTTCGGCGATCTACGAGTCCCTCAAGCGTTGTACCATAAAAGAGAGAGCTAACAGCCTATGACACAAGATTGCATAATTGGTTTCTTGCATACCTGTTGGGATAATCAACAACAACACCCCCCGCAAATCCAGCACGCATAGCAGAACTCAAAATCAACTCGCGCTGGTCCAGGTTTTCAGGATAAAGTTGAAACACTGCTCTTGCACCCCTTGCTAAGCATCTGTACAATGATCCAAAGAAAGCCCTGCAAAGGATTTAAGACAACACATTCATACTGCAATGGAAAAGGGATTGCAGGCTCATCTTATGCTTAATGTTGTAAAAAGACCAAGAATAAGAAGATCATGGCACATATCTCACTGCGTTTCAAGCATATACCGACAAAATTATGATGAGAAAATAAAAACCACCAAGAAACACAACATACTTCAATCGTAATCGTGGATTATGTGAGGACTTATCAGCATTGCACAACCACTGCATTTAAAAAAGGGTAAAGTAAAATGGGAGTAAGATTCATATAGTAAACCGTATAAAAAACATAAGGAATGCACACATGAAGTAATCTCAGGGGTTATGAAAATAAAAGAAGAACGAATCAGTTACAACATAGCAATAATTAGTGATTTTCTACAAAATAATGAAGTAATCTCAGGGGTTGAAGATTGGGGTTCGAAGATTTGGGGGTGGATTTGGGTTCGAAGATTTGGGGGTGGATTTGGCTTCAAAGTTCCATTGCATGGCCATTACCTTTAGATTGACATCAACTTACTACCTCTCGCTACCAAACAGAAAGAAAAATCCAAAAGCTAATTAAAGAAAATGCATGTATATGTAAAGGTAGAAAGGGAAAATTTTCACGTTTCTCCTAAAGGAACATTGACCCTCTCAACCTCTTTCCAGTTTCCACCAACAAAATGGTTAAGAATTAAAATAATTGAAATAGATTAATTAATTTTTTCTGTCTCCTTCCACTTACGAATAAGTACCTTGGTTTAAGTTTTTGCAGGAAGAAGGATGGGTCGTATGCAGAGCATTCAAGAAGAGAACCAGCAGTCAAAACAAAAGCATCGAAGGATGGGACTCAAGCTACTTCTATGAAGAACTTAACGGTCTAACTTCCGTCGCTGATCCAACCAATTATATGATCTCGAGGCAGCCCCAGAGCTTTTTAAGCCAGAATTTCATGTGCAAGCAAGAGACAGAAGCTGACAGTTTGAACTTCCTGCACTCTGATCCGTTTGTCCAGCTTCCTCAGCTTGACAGCCCATCTCTTCCCTTAATAAAGCGGCCAAGCTCAACGTCCCTACTGGCTTCAGAGTGAGAGCGTGGAGGGAACGAGAAATAGAGAGGGAGATTTGGGGGTTGAAGATTGGGGTTCGAAGATTTGGGGGTGGATTTGGGTTCGAAGATTTGGAGGTTAGGGTTTCAGAAATAAAGATTTGGGGATTTGGGGAAAAAAGACTTGGAGGGAGAGAGGGCATGAATTTGGAAAACAGACTTGGAGGTTAGGGTTCGAAGATTTGGGGAAAAAAGAAGGAAGGGTTCGAAGATTTGGGGAAAATAAAATTTGGAGGGTTTCAGAAATAAAGAGGGAAAGAGGGAAAGAAAGAAGGGTTCCAAATTATTTGAGCACGCGCCCTTTTTTGCCAAATTATTTGAGCATGCGCGACCTATATATACAATTTGACGTCGCGCAAAGTAGTTTTGCGCGACCTAGGAGCACCTGCGTCGCGCAAAGTTTTTTTTTTTTTTTTTTTTTTTTTTTTTAATTTCTTTTTTTATCTTATGGTTTAGGAAATAAATAAATGTAAAGCTTCAACAAATAACAAGCATTCTCTCATCAAATTCAACTGATTCTATACCGTTATACAATAAACATTCAAAACAAATGATTGAAATTTTATATATATAAGCCATCAAAAGTATTCAATTCACGTTTCTAAAGAAGAAAAAAATATTGAATTCTCAACAACTAATTTTTTTTACATTTAACGGTTATTTTAACTCCGATTTTGATGATTTTTTACATTTAACGGTTATTTTAACTCCGATTTTGATGATTTTTTACATACACACTCTTTAACCCTGTATGAATACAATGAACCAATTCGATCGTAAATTTAACCCATTTACATAAGTGGATACCACAAAATCTTATGTTATACTTAATGAAAGTATAAATAAATTCCAAGTGTTGGTGAATCTAATGTTTTGATGGGATACGCATTGTACGAAACTAGTTTCAACGATCCAACCGTCAAATTTGTTTGTATATGCTTCGAGATCGCATATGCCAAAAATCAGAAAAAACAAACATTCAGAGATCAAGTAACGAGACCAACTTTTTGGACGGCTATAAATGCAAAATCACCAATTTAACGGTTATTTTAACTCCGATTTTGACGATTTTTTACAGATACACTCTTAATCCCTCTATGAATACAATGAACCAATTCGATCGTAAATTTAACACATTTACATAAGTGGATACCACAAAATCTTATGTTATACTTAATGAAAGTATAAATAAATTCCAAGTGTTGGTGAATCTAATGTTTTGATGGGATACGCATTGTACGAAACTAGTTTCAACGATCCAACCGTCAAATTTGTTTGTATATGCTTCGAGATCGCATATGCCAAAAATCAGAAAAAACAAACATTCAGAGATCAAGTAACGAGACCAACTTTTTGGACGGCTATAAATGCAAAATCACCAATTTAACGGTTATTTTAACTCCGATTTTGACGATTTTTTACAGATACACTCTTAATCCCTCTATGAATACAATGAACCAATTCGATCGTAAATTTAACACATTTACATAAGTGGATACCACAAAATCTTATGTTATACTTAATGAAAGTATAAATAAATTCCAAGTGTTGGTGAATCTAATGTTTTGATGGGATACGCATTGTACGAAACTAGTTTCAACGATCCAACCGTCAAATTTGTTTGTATATGCTTCGAGATCGCATATGCCAAAAATCAGAAAAAACAAACATTCAGAGATCAAGTAACGAGACCAACTTTTTGGACGGCTATAAATGCAAAATCACCAATTTAACGGTTATTTTAACTCCGATTTTGATGATTTTTTACAGATACACTCTTAATCCCTCTATGAATACAATGAACCAATTCGATCGTAAATTTAACACATTTACATAAGTGGATACCACAAATGAAAAAGGTAATGCAAGAACCCAAAAGAAAACCAAAATAAGAGAAGGAAAAAAAAAAAAAAAAAAAACTACTTTGCTCGACGCAGGTTCTCTTACGTCGCGCAAAACAGCTTTGCGCGACCTAGGAGCACCTGAGTCGCGCAAAGTAGTTTTTTTTTTTTATTTTTTTATTTTTTTATCTTATGGTTTAGGAAATAAATATTGAAAAACAAGGTAAAATTAAAGAAGAAAAAAAATATTATACTTTATATATTGAAAAACAAGGTAGTTTTTATTTTATTTTTTATCTTATACTTTATATATATGTAAGCCATCAAAAGTATTCAATTCACGTTTCTAAAGAAGAAAAAAAATATTGAAAAACAAGGTAAAATTAAAATTAAAATTAAAATAAATTAAATTAAGGGTGAAATTAATATTAAAAAAATCTAAAAACAAGGTAAAATTAAATTAAAAAAAGGGTGAAATTTGACTCACTATGATATCCAAAAGATTTGTGGAGAAGGTGTGAACGCGAGAAGGACCTCACGGAGCTTGAGATCAGGGATTGGAGAAGTGGTAAAATAATCATTGTTTGGCGCCAAAACTTTGCGCGACGTGGTCCTGCGTCGCGCAAAGTGTTTTTTTTTTAAAAAAAAAATTATTATAAAACATTTTTCTCTTTTCATATTCAATTTTTTTTATACATAAACCCCACAATAATATATTTTTCTAACAAAAATCGACAATAATTCTTTTACATATATATCATTCAATTTCTTAAGTATAAGTACAAAATAAATAAATTAAAATCTACTTAGTAAATATATATATATATATATATATATATATATATATATATATATATACCACTAATGTTTTGATGGGATACGCATTGTACGAAAGTAGTTTCAACGATCCAACCGTCAAATTTGTTTGTATATGCTTCGAGATCGCATACGCCAAAAATCGTAAAAAACAAACATTCAGAGATCAAGTAACGGGACCAACTTTTTGGACGGCTATAAACGAAAAATCACCAATTTAACGGTTATTTTAACTCCGATTTTGATGATTTTTTACAAATACACTCTTTAACCCTGTATGAATACAATGAATTAATTCGATCGTAAATTTAACACCTTTACATAAGTGGATACCACAAATGAAAAAGGTAATGCAAGAACCCCAAAAGAAAACCAAAATAAGAGAAGGAAAAAAAAAAAAAAAAAAAAAAAAAAAACTACTTTGCGCGACGCAGATTCTCTTTCGTCGCACAAAACAGCTTTGCGCGACCTAGGAGCACCTGCGTCGCGCAAAGTAGTTTTTTTTTATTTTATTTTATTTTTATTTTTTTTTTATTTTTTTTTATCTTATGGTTTAGGAAATAAATAAATGTAAAGCTTCAACAAATAACAAGCATTCTCTCATCAAATTCAACTGATTCTATACCGTTATACAATAAACATTCAAAACAAATGATTGAAACTTTATATATATAAGCCATCAAAAGTATTCAATTGACGTTTCTAAAGAAGAAAAAAATATTGAATTCTCAACAACTAATTTTTTTTACATATATATTATTCAATTTCTTAAGTGTTATAAGTACACAATAAATAAATTAAAATCTACTTAGAAAATATATATACTATTGAAGTTGATGGGATACGCATTGTACGAAGCTAATTGGAAGCATACCCATCTGGAAACTTTACAGAAGCAATAAAGTTGAAAAACTCTTTCTTCCCATTCGGCTTAACTGTAAAAAAAGGATGGCCTTTCTTTAATGTACCACCGACTCTCTTCATCCACAAGGATGACCTAATGCCCATTCGTTCCAAATCGAGCCGAGCTTCGATCGTGTCCTTTGTTTTTCCTTCAATGTCTAAAATTGTCCCGACCAAAGTATCAAACACATTTTTCTCAATATGCATAACATCGAGGTTGTGTCTCAATTTTAACTTTGACCAATACGGGAGCTCAAATAACATACTCTTGTGCGTCCAGTTCAGATGTGTAGTTGGTCTGGGCTTACTGACCCCTTTGCCGAAATGACCAAATTCCAAACGGTTTAACTGATCCAAAATCTCATCTCCGGACCATTCTCTTGGTCTTGGCTGAGTCTCTTTTGTGCCGTGGAAGGCTTTATCGTTCTGACGCCATTCATTATCCCAAGGGAGCCATCTGCGATGACCAAGATAACAAACTTTTCTTGCATGCCAAGATGATGTTACATTTTCCTTGCATATTGGACATGCCAAATAACCCTTAGTCATCCACCCAGAAACCATTGCATAAGCGGGAAAATCATTAACTGTCCACATCACTGCCGCTCGCATGGTGAACATTTGCCCAGTATACTTATCATATGTACGAACACCGTTTTCCCATAAATCTTTTAGCTCATCAACCAACGGCCGCAAATAAACATCAATGGACTTTCCTGGATCTTCGGTAATTAATAGAGTCAACATCATGTATTCTTTTTTCATGCACTTCCAAGGCGGCAGATTATAAGGAAACACGATGACCGGCCAAGTGCTGTGGATTTGGTTTAAAGCCCCAAACGGATTAAATCCGTCGGTGGCAAGTCCCAATCTGACGTTGCGCGGGTCAGCTGCAAAATCAGGGTACATCCGATCGAATTCTTTCCAAGCCTCTCCATCTGCAGGATGTCTCATAACATCATCATTTACCCGTCCTTCTTTATGCCATCTCATGTCGGTTGCGGTATGCATCGACATGTACAATCGCTGCAACCTAGGCTTCAATGGAAGATAACGCATTACTTTTTGTGGAATCTTGGTCTTTCTATTCTCTGATGTCATTTTAAACCTCGGCTCATTGCAGACAGGGCATTTATCCAACTGTTTGTTCTCATTATAGAACAATATACAATTATTTACACATGCGTGAATTTTTTCATACCCCAATCCGAGACCCTTCAACATTTTTTGGGCACTTTTATGATCTTCAGGTAAACAATTCTCCTTTGGAAGCATCCTCTTGATAACTCCCAAAAAGTAATCAAAACACTTGTTTGACAAACGAAACTTGATTTTGCCATGCATCAACTCCACCATTGCTGTGAGCACCGAAAAGTTCTCGCAACCCGGATATAATTCTTGCTTGGCATTTTTCAATAGTTTTTCATTGTTTTTGAATGCCTCACTATCCATGGTTGGACAACTGTCATCTCCCCCTTCCTGATTGGTGTTGCTCGAGGCGTGTGGATAAACGTCATTTAGAATATTCAAAACTTGTTCATTAGGCTCCACATTAGATTCAACGGTCTCCACTCGTGTCACGTATGAAGATGAAGCTTGGTCTAATCGTTCTCCATGATGATACCAAGTAGTATAGGTCTCAATCATCCCATTTCTTACTAAATGAAATCGAATATTCTCGAATGTCTCCCACATTGAGTTGTTACACCTCCTACACGGGCATCGGATATGAGTTGAACCTACGTTGTGTCTAGTTGCGAATTCAATGAACTCCTCTATTCCATCCAAGTATTCAACAGCACATCTATTATGATTACGTATCCACTGTCTGTCCATTTTGTCTGCAATCCCAATAAAAGTACAAGAATTAGAACAAATTCAACTATTGTCTTCTCACCTTATTCCTCCGGTAAGGGCCCTATCCCATTCAGGAACGCACAGTTATGTGCCGTAATTTACGATTCCAAAGGATTAAATTTCGACGTGGGTTAATTTCGGCAGCATTTCCTTACAGTTCTTCAAGTACACGACGTAGATACATAATATCCACCGTGTACTCGAAGAACATCAGGAAATGTTACCAAAATTTCCACTATCGAAACCTAATCCGTGAACCGCAAACTACAACACATAACTATGCATTCCCAAACTGTCCAAAAATTGGGACAATTCAAGAATTAATTGAACCGCAGTCATGCTTTCGCATCCATGCACGAAATCCAACTAATTCTCAAACGGGAAACTAAGCTTTTATTGAAGAAAAAAAAAATGTACGAAGTTAAGTAATATTAACTTCGTACAACACAAAATAATTTTGTTGATGATGTACAAACATATGTGCATACAAATAAACTAAATCACAATAATCACTAAAACTAAATCACAATAATCAAAATAATTCTATGTGTGTGCGTGTATGTGCGTGTATGTGTGTGTGTATGTGTGTATGTGCGTGTGTAGGTGCGTGTATGTGTGTGTGCGTATATGTGTATGTGTGCGTGCGTGTATGTGTGTGCATATGTGTATGTGTGTGCATATGTGTGCGTGCGTGTATGTGTGTGCATATGTCTGGGTGCATATGTGTGCATATGTGCGTGTGCATATGTGTATGTGGATGTGTGTGCCCATGTGTGTACATATGTGTGCGTGCGTGTATATGTGTGCGTGTATGTGGATGTGTGTGCATATGTGTGTGTCCGTGTGTGTACAAATGTGTGCGTGCGTGCGTGTATATGTGGATGTGTGTGCATATGTGTGTGTGCGGATGTGTATGTGTATGTTTTATGGAGATTTCCAGGATGACAGCCAGAGCAAGGAGCAAGGAGCTCCTTCCTTCAGTGCGGATGTGTGTGTGTGTGGATGTGTGTGTATCATTGATTTCCCTTATTTTCTTGGCAAACAAACAGATCTTAAATGGATCAATCTAAAAACAAGGTATTAAAAAGGGTGAAATTTGACTCACTCTGATATCCAAGGGATTTATGGAGATGGCGTGAACGAGAAGGACCTCACAGAGCTTGAGATCAGGGATGTGAGAAGGCTTTGAAGAGAGATGGGGGATGGAGGTATACTGCAACTGGGGTCGCGCAGAAAAAAAACAATATGCCTCCCAATCTGATTAAGTGCAGAAAAAAAATCGCTAAATTTGCGCGACGAAGGTTGGCGTCGCGCAAAGCCTGGGTCGCGCAAAACAGCTTTGCGCGACGCCATTCTTCGTCGCGCAAAGCTGTTTTGCGCGACGCATGTAAGCGTGGGTCGCGCAAAGCTGTTTTGCGCGACGTACGTAAGCGTGGGTCGCGCAAAGTTGGAAAAAAAAGCGGTAACCAGTCCTCGTTTGGCGCCAAAACTTTGCGCGACGAAGCCCTGCGTCGCGCAAAGCCACTTTGCGCGACATAGGGGTTCTTGCGTCGCGCAAAGTATCTTTGCGCGACGCAGGGATCCGTCGCGCAAAGTTGTGTTGCGCAAAGTATGTTTGCGCGACGTTTGATGTTTGGGGTCGCGCAAACCATGTTTGCGCGACGAAAATTGGTCCGTCGCGCAAGATTCCGTCGCGCAAACAGGTTTTTCTACTAGTGTCCTTTTTAACCTTTAATTTTCTAGGTATAGTCCACCTTTCTGCAACTAGCATGAGAAAGCATCTGGGCCCTTTATTCCAATTTTGATCAAACCTTTGAGAAAGTTGAACCGTACACCTTTGGCTTCCCTTTTTTTTTTTTTTTTTTTTCAATTAATTTCTGGTGTAGTAGCTACACTAGGTTCCAATTTTGATGATATCTTCATCGACCTCGTATGGGATTTAAATTAATCTATCATGAAAGATTGTTGAGCATACATATCAAATTAGGTAGGTAGGACTTAGATGAATAAGATACATTGTTACGTTAGTATCTCAATCCAATCTATTTCATATGGTATAGTGTCAGTGGATGGGGAAGAAATTGTGGTGGTGCACCTGGTCATTTAAGTTGCTCTCCAAATCAGCAGACAAATTCGTGTAAGATTTTGCTCACTATATGAGACTTGTCCTTGTCAGACAGCGTTACCAAATATCTTTTCTTAAATTTGAGGATAGAATAGGTGATCATGTGATACTTGCATACATGAATGTATAGTATACAGTTAAATACATTAACTTATTAATTTATCAAGATATTCTTTAGTTTCTTAAATATTGTATATTATAGTTAGTTTTTCGTTTTACAAACTAAAAATGCTATGTATTGTTCAACTAAATTCTACAAATTACAAACCCTAAACCAAACACGAGAAGAGAACTCCAAACAAATGGAGAAGATTCTTACAAATTACTCTCTAACTCTCAAATTCACAAATTAACGCTCACGGATATGCCACACGGATATGCCACACAAAATAAACTAACCCTAAGGTCCAATTTTATAAAGTATAGGATTTAGGTTTACACAAGAATCCTACAAGGAAATAAAATCCAAAACCCAATAGGCAAGAAAATCAAATCCTTATCTTATAAGGATAAAGAATCCAACAAAAAAACAAAAATCCCAACCCAAATAGGACACAACTGGCCTAAATCAATAGGATTCTAAAACGAAATATGTAACCGACCAAATTTTTGCATCACTCTAATTTGAGCTGCAAATCACAACAATACATTGCAGAATTTAACAGTTGAATGTGTGCTAAAAAGTATATAGAATTTAACGGTGAATCGTAGCCACTTAAAAGACATAAACCACAGTCTAGTGGTATCCCTCTTCACTACCAAAGGAAAATTTGAACCACATTATTGCTAGCCTATTGTGAGGCTTAACCCACTCCCTCACCCTTTTAATGTAAATAATATCGTTTATTTAAAATAAAATTAAAAAAAAAAGAAAAACATAAACCACACATTGATATAAAGGATCCTCGCCGGATCCTCCAATCAGATCCGTTCATCGTACATCGTACTATCAGTTTTTGTTAGGTACTGTTTATATTCAATTTTAAATAAAAGATTTACATTGATTTCTGACCGCACGATGAACGATGAATGGATGTGATAGGAGGATCCCCATAATCCTCACAAAGAATTCGGCGAGGATCCTCCTGGGTATAGTAGAACTCCAAAGTCTAATACCGACAATAACTTGTACTTAAGGGGCCAAAACTTTGTCCCTTCACAACCAACCATTCATGTGCGTAACCAATTGTAGAGAATAATTTTTCTCGATATAGATGATCACGCGATAAAAAAAAAAAAAAAAAAAAAAGACACGTATAGTTGTACGAGAGAAAATTTCCTCGATTACAAGTTGAGTTACATATAATTCTTGCAGCATTGTAGTTTATTACCATGGACGAGGCCTCAACCTCTTACTACCTAGCCATTAAAAGAGATTTTGCTACTTCTTCCTCGCCTGGTTTTTTGCTCCAAGTCCAACACTGTGAAGAAAGATGAGAACTGGAACACAAATGCATGTATTCTACACTTGGTGTGTCGTGGGTTGCTTGTTCCCTGTTGGCTTAATCTTTTGGTGTCAAATGATCGACAAGTTGTCGCTACATCAGAGCATCTCCAGTGGTGCTCTATATCAATCGTACAGTCCTCACATATGAGATCCAAGGCCTTCCGATGAATCTGAAAACAAGATTCTGCAATCAACGGTGGAGACTGATTGTGGGTTTTGGTGCCTTTTAAATCCACAAATGAGTCCTCAAAGGTGATGGTGGCAGCCCTTAAATAGGAACTCCCATTAAAGACGCTCTTAGCGCCAGCGGCACATAAACCATGTTCATCATCCAAGTTTATTCTGCGATCGTAACAATCAGCAGCTTCACATTGTATTAGAACTCAAGTTGGGAAAAAAACTCGACGAAGTCGGGAGGTTACGACAAGAACAACTTAAGGCAGAATCTACTCAAAAGGAATCAAACCATGACAGATTCACAAATTCTGGCAAGCAAAATCACTCTCCAGTTTTATTCAAAAACTTGCAACATCGCCACATTCTGCTCCAGAAAGTACAATAGTTTCCCAGCAAGACTGTCCTCAGCAAACAAATACGAGCCGCCACCGGCTTGAGATTGAAGCAAACTGTCCGGAAAAGAGGACCGAAACAGTTCCGGATCAAGGAGTGCAAGTGCCTTCAGATTACACAGGGTAACTCAAACTTATTACATAACTAAGAGTCTAGAAATAAAATTGAAAATATGAAATCGAAACCCTCTAAACAAAAGTAAAAAAGTTACATGAACTTATAAACAAGGCAAGGCAAGAAAATGACTGCTTGTGGAAGAAAAAAAGAGAGGTTGTATTTACAGCTCTAGGAGGTGAGGATCAACGGGAATAACACTGTCTGGAAAATCTGTTCTCGGTCCAGCAAGTGAGTAGTATGCAAGTATATGGGCTGGATGCTCGACTCCCTGCTGATCAGGAACATCAACTCGTCTCGGAGGAATCAACTCGATATTCCAAAATGGGCGAGCCATTGCCAAAAGGTCGAGACCAGTATCAGATCCTCTGTACCCCTGCACCCACAAGTACCTAAGGGAAGTCAGTTGCATTACTGCATCAGCGAGTGCACGCTCGCTGAAGCAGCAACCCCTCATTTCCAATTTTTGCAGGCTAGGGCAACCCTTTGAGAACTCCAAAAGCCCTGCATCAGATTCCCCAACATAACCCAGAAGCATCCATCTCACATTCTGACTGTACTGGCCGATATAACTCAGTCCCAGATCAGTCAAGCCCCCACGACGGAGATACAGAGCAAACCTTCGAAGCTTCTGGCATCCCCTCAAAAGAGCTCGAACCCCATTGTCAAGTGGCAAATCTGTTATTGTCTCTTCTCGGTCCAGCAAGACAAGGCGAAAATCAGAGAGATTTTTAGAGTAAGTCCCAATGTATTCCAGACATGCATTGGTGATGTCCGATACATAAACAGCCACGTATTCGAGCTCTAGGCAGCCCTGTGCCAGGGCCATCAGACCCCGTTGTGAAACAACACCTTCTTCGTGCTCCATCTCTGGTTCATCTGCACCCCGCTCAATTCGGAGCCTCCTTAGTCTCTTGCAACTCCGAGCAAGAACTTCTAGTCCTCTATCTCCAATAACGTTCCTTGTCTGCCCAAAATATAAACAAATTAAAGTTTTTACGTAAGTTTCAATACGAATCCTACTCCAAAGCAAAATCATTCAAGACACTCCTGATGATGAATGAAATTTCAAATGAACTTTTTGGTATCTTAAAACTTAAAACCTATATATAACTAAGCACAATAAACAGAGCATTATTTGTGACCCATGTGAAATATTTGATTTAGTCACAAACAATATAGCGAGTTCTTGAACTAGCATTCCAATCAATTATTGTACTTCGACACGCTCAACATGCGCATTTGCATGCACACGAAAATGCAACAAATTAAAAAGCAGAAAAAATGGTTTTGTAATCCTACCTCAAGAATTTCTAGGTTGGGGCACCTTTGAATTAATGTGCAGTGGTCCTCAGTGTCCAGCAATGCATAAAGGAGATCGAGCTTTTTGAGAAGGGTTGCAAATGGGAATACCATTGGCATTTCCTTCTTTCCCATGTACGTTAGACCCAGACGGCAAAGTTTTTGGGGTAAAGTTACAACAGAGTACCTTTCTGATTGCTCGTTGAAGAAACCCCCACAAAATTCTTCCAAGACAGCTGCATTACGGAAGAAGCCCACTAGATCCAAGATTTCGCAATCACTAGTCTTGACAGAGGATAAAGAGCGACAGTTTTTGGCTATGTGTTCAAGGTCTTCGATTTCGACTTTGATAAGATCCGTCATATAAAAATTCAGAGTCTCCAGGACAGTGTTGTTCTCAGCAAGCTCGTGTAGCCAATTGCCGTCTTTCTCCTTTATGGAGCTCTCTTCCAAAAACAAGGTCCTCAAATTCCTACAAAAGCACATAGTGAAAAACAACATCAATTAACGTCTCTCCAGATCAATTCCAGAAAAAAATTACTTAGTTGAGAATGATTGCAAAAGCTGCATTAACATGTATACAAGAACAAGGGTTCGTGGATGTGTGCATGCACATGCATGCGATGTTTGCTACACGAATGCCCCCCAAGCGAGTTCCGAAATGCAGCATGTGAATTTCTCTTCCTTGTCCATAAACACGATGGTAAGATTTCGGTACTATGCTCCCAAGGTTTCAGTTAAGTTGGGGGTCAGTCTTAAATGAGAAGCGACTTATTTGGCACCTGCAGAAGCATTTCTTATGCAACAAAATTTTTGGGGATCACAGAAGTGCTAGAAACTGCCCGAAACAAGGCTTTTGCGAACAAATAACAAACGAAACAACATGCTGAATTGTGTGAGAGATAATGAAAGAAGGAAAGATCCATAACCATAAGCAATCCCTGCAACGAAAATTTTCACAAGAGTAATGAAACTATGCAGCATGAATGAATATAACTTTGTGCTTCAATTTTTACCAAAACAATGAATGCATCAAACGTTTCTGATTGAACCCACAACAAAATTCACCGCAAGTAAAAAAATTTCACATAAAGTTGTGAACTTTACTACCTGCAGGAGTGGCCGATGTGGAAAAGCCCATCGGTGGAAAACCCTGAGCACTTGTCGAGCTTAAGCACCTGGAGCACGCGCCCGCGCGTTTCAGCCAGCAGCTCCAGGTCCGAATCCCTAACAATCATCCGCCGAAAGTGCAGACACGTCAAGCGGTGGAAGGAGTCGGCGATCTCCCTCACCCACGGCGTCACATACCCTCCCCAATCCTCCGGAATCAGATTGAACATCGCCGCCCTTGGCTTTCCCTTCAGCTTCAGCGACTCCAGGTGCTGAAACCGCCGCCGCAGCCGATCGGGGGTAGTGGTGTAGCAGAGCGCGATGGTCACGTGCTTCCGCGTGAGCGCGTCGAGCTCGTACCACCGCTTGCACACCAACGACACGGCGTCGCGGTCCTTCGGGTCGTGCAGATACGGCATCACGACGTCCATAACGACGTCGGAAATCCTACACCGGACGTTTCGGTCTTCCATCGCTAATAAGAAAAGTCGCCGGACGAAAATACTCTCACTGAAAAAAACTTACTGCTATTTATAACAAAAAATTTCAGAGTCAAAAGTGGGAAATGATTTGAATTCTTTAATTCAAGTTCAAGATCGGGTTTTCGGAGCTCCGAATCCCCAACTCCAAATATTTCCAAAAATAGAAACTGGATTCCCAAAACCAGACCCTAAACCGTTATATATCCAAATCCACTTCCAAAAAAATAGAACCAAAAAGGCACCGCCGCCGCTTACAAAATCACAATCTCAGAGAAACGCCGCAACGTGTCAAGAAACGAGCAGCGACAAAGGGAAAGAGAGAGGAGCGAGAAGAAGCACGATCTACGAGAAGCTCGCGCGGAAAACGAGCGAACCGGATCGAAGACGGCGGAGCAGGGCGACCAACGGAGGAGCGCGGGAGCATGGAGTCGGCGTGGACGCGAAGCCGATGATCTGAGAACACGGATCTGAAACGGCGGAAACCGGCGGCGATTGAATCGGACTTTGAGTACTTAGGAGTCCTTACGAATAATTATGCGCCTCATAAAAACAAAAGGGTGGGGAATGTAGAGGAAAGCCGGTAGGGGGCGGAAAAAGAAAAAGGGAAGGCGACAAAACAAAGGCAGGAAACAGTAAAACGTCGTCGTTATGCGTTTGGATTGATGAATGGGAAGTTGGAAACGTGGCGATATGGGATTGCTCGATGTCTGGTGGTGCAACTGCAGTGTCACTGCAGCAGATGCTGTCTACTGTCTAGGAGTGGTCTAACTGTGATGTGAGTGGAAGGATAAAAAAAATTAACATTTTTTTGTTTTTATTATTTGATATTTTTCCAATGTCAATCTTTGGATACTATTGTTTTTCTTTAAATTGGCTAATCGCGATTTTAATTTTGCAAGTGATATTTAATGTCAATAAATGAAATTAAAGTTGTAGATCAATCGAGTATAGCTGAAGTTTTTTTTCGTGGTCGAAAGATATCTAGTACGTTTATATATTCTCATATACGTATCTTTTTAGGATAGATAATGTTTGCATTCATTTTTTGGAATAAGTTTATTTTTTTCATTTGTATATGATGCAGCTTCATTGTGAACTTTCGTAATCGAAGCCATTCAATTCCTCAAGTCATGGAACTCGGACAATTTTAAACATGTAGATAAACTAGTTTTGCCTTTTGAAATCTGCATTAGCGTTAACCAAGGTTTTTGCTTTCTTTGTTTTCCATTTCTTAAGGCTTGTTCTTGCTTTTATTATTTCATCAATTTATATGTGACAAGGACGTTCACAACTTACCTAGTTACAAGATCAAATGAACCCATGAAAAATAAAAGAAAGAAAATCCAATAATCCAGAAAGGAAAGTGGGCAATCTTTTAAAGATGTAACATGTCCTAAAAAAAACATTTTCTATCATTGTTTTCGGCATAATTTGACTTAGGGTAACCAAAGGTAACAATAAAAACAACTTTGGTACAATTGTCTGTCTAGAGCAGGTCTCATTATAGGTGATATTATGATTGGAACGAGAAGACAAAATTATAAGAGTCGTTTACGCATGATATGATTCGATGTATTTAAACAACTTTTTCTTATTAATTCATTTCATCTCTATCTTACATTGAACAAAGCTCAAATCTCTCCCTTTTAAACGATTAAATTTCTTAATCTTTGAACTCTGAACAGTTAGATTGGAAAAAATCTAAGTTGAGATTTTTGTGCTACGCAGCATTACTCTTATATTTGTGGGACCTTGAGGGAGGAGCTGACTCGTGACACAATGCCTGCCGCAGTAACCTGATCTTGTTGGACAGCTGTGCCGCAAAGGGTGGTTTTATTGTGTGACGTGGCACATCTCTTTCATTTGCGCACCAGCGAAGCGTGATAGCTGATGGCTGCCGCTGCGGCCCCAAACCCTCATCTGGTCCGTAGAATTTTTAGCTCACTCCTTACCGTTGATCGTTATGACATCTTGTTGGTTGCTGAGTCATGCTGTTGGGTTTGGGTGGTTTGTTGCCCTAGCTAGCTCTCTCATTCTTCCTCCCATCATTTTCCCATCTACAAATTACAATTGTGTTTTATCATTTTATGATGTTACGACATGTTTACCTATTTAGAACGAGAGAATTTGATACGTATACGAGTAGGAATGTGTGATCATTGGTACGAACGAGCATGGGAGAGTTCATGGCAGTATGCTTGAAGCAAATTATGGGAAATTTTAATCTTTAAACTACTAAAATCTGGGTAACGAAAAGGCCTTCGATCTTGGTTTTATAATAATTTCATTTTTCATCTCAAATTTTACGGATGTCATTATTTTCTAATCACCTTTTCATTGTTTGAATGAAATCCATAATTTTGATATAAAAAAACAAGTACATATATCATTAATTTTGATTGTTTATATGTTATAAATATGGAGTGGATTCGTGACACTATTTCTTTACATAATTTTATATGCACGTTTTTGTGAGCCTCACTTCGTAATATATTATAACGATCTGAATCGTCTACCTTTTATAACACCATTCATAGATCATCCTTACAAAAAATTAGGCAAATTCAAAATTAATAAGACATTCATTTGTAGTAAAATAATGGACAAATACGATTCTACAAAAAAAACCCTAAAACAATTAATTCAACGGTCATATAATTCAGATTTGGATAATTTTTGGTAGACATGATCTTTGAGAAAAACTTAAAAAATAAACGATTTAAATTATTAAAATACATTACAGAATAAATCTTATATAAAATGTATGTCAAAAATCATGTACCACAGATCCATCCCCCGTAAATACTTAGTTAGTTACATCAATAGTCATAATCGATCCACTACAACCACCATATCATTTATAGCAATATGTGTAGGATACAATGCATGATATTCGACAAAATTGTGGTGCTATCTTCCAGGATTAGTTGGGATGGATTTGAGGATGACACTCATGTCGGATAGCTAAACAGGAAGTGGTCCAATCAGTTTATATATAAATCGGAGATGGATTGTTTTCCCTATGCATCTCATACTCTTCTCATTTCCTCCTATTTTTGTGATCACGGTTAAGTCACGTCAACATTTTATAGTTCCATTGTTTTTTATCTTATTATTTCTATAAAAAAAATCAATATAAAATGTTAACGTACCTTAACCGTGACCACATAAATAAAAAAGGATGGGAAGGGGATGGGATGGGATGACAGACAATCCAGGTCCATATAAATCACAGCAAAAACCTAGTAAGCCTATTCACTTGACACTCCATGATATTTTAATTAATGATGATTAAGACAAAATTCTACTCATGGATTTCAAATTACTTTGGAGGAAGAAACTCATTTACATGGATTTCACGCTGCATTGTATTTCATCGATTCGAGTAGTATAGGTTTTAAGTCTTCTTTCAAAGTTTACATCAATAATAATTGACATAAATCGAAATATATATATATATATATATATATATATATATATATATATGATTATGAGATTAAATGATAGTTATATTAATGTTTCTTTAAAGCATTGGTATGGGATGAACTGTTATAAGAACGAAAGTGCTATTAGCTCGACATCTCTGGTTGGCTAATCGGACACATGACAAGCTCTATAATCTCTTTGCATTCCACCAGAAATTTGAGCAAAATTATTTTATGAATATAATATCCAATCAATGGATGGCCCATGGTTTTGGAATTTAAAATATAAATAGAATATATGAATATTAACATACAACTTGCATTCGGTATCGTCTACAACTCAATCTTGCCCCACAAAAGAATATGTTGTTTATATGTGGTCAACTAATCCATTGTTTAACTAATCTAATTACAAATTAAATTAATTTGAAGCTACCTTAAAGGTTTGATCACTATTTGTAACACTTATATATAAACAAAATTATTTTACTTTTTTTTTAATGCAAATCACAACTTGACACATATACAAAAGTAATTCATTTCTATCACAAAACAAAAATTTATAGGCATACGTGTCAAAAATTTTATTTTTATTTTCTGCAAAAATGAATGACTCCTTACATATAAAGAACCAAAATTTTTTCTAGTGCAACAAAGAATTAATGAATATTATTCCAAGTGGAGAATATATTTCTCATCATCTCTATTCGCATAGCATATAGTATTAGTATATAGATATATTTTCGGTGACACACCCCGACCTAAATCGAGGAGTGTTGGCCGTCATGTGAGGGTGACGTAGCCATGTGCACAGTTCGGAAGTGATAATGATATGAAAATGTGGGTAAACAAAAAACCAAACTAGCTAGCTAACTCTAGACAAATATATAAGTGCAAGTGAAGGTATTTAAAGTATATATACACATATTCAGAGCATAGGCAACCTAAGTGCAGTCCAGCAGGCTAAGTATTAATTATACATGATATGAAAGAAATTCCTACATTATTTGACATCTATAGAACCTGGTGGGGCGCAAAACAAAAAATGTGAGTGGGCAAAAACAAAGTTTTTGAAAACACATTTCTCTTTCTAAACATAATAACCCCTCACCGTAAAACCCGTATAATTTCCCAGAAAATAGTAATACATACGTATATAGAAATCATGCTCGAGAGTAATGAAAACTAGGTATATGCCATGTCAAGTATCTCAAAAATGAAATGAGTAAGCCAGGTGAAATAAATCAATGTAAAATGATATGTCAGTCGGAGTCACCTAACGTGACCTGTACGACTGAGCCTATCGCTCATCTACCAATTCCTGCACACGAGTTGGAACCACCTAATGTGGTTTGTACGACAGGGTAGGTGTAAATAAGTACGCTCAAGTGGTACGATCACGTGAAGGATGTGCGAAGTATTGCAAGTCACCTACGAGTCAGAACCACCTAGTGTGGTCTATACAACAGACTGACACCTGCCTTGAATCCAAGGTGAGTGTGTGGTGTGAGAGGTGAATGATCACGTGAAGGCTAGGCCCTAGCCTCGGGCGGAGCACTAACACCGGGGTGCAGGATAATGAGCACTAAATGCATCTAAACATACCCATACCCATAGCAATTACTATCATCAATTTATACTCACTTGAAGCTTACCTGGGCGTCCGCAGCGTCATGCAATAATAAGCATATCTATACTAATGCATATACTAAAATATAATGCAATTGACATGGCATTTAAAAACGTAAATCCAATTAAAGCAATTTCTAGGAAAATGTAAAACATATATACATATATATATATAGAAAACCAAAAGCCTACTCACTGGTATGTAGCAGGGTCGTAATCCCCGAGTCTCGCCTGGCTATGCTCATCCTCTGGAAACGTCTCACCTATATGCGAAACAACTAATTAAACGTTAATTTTAAGCACATAACCAAAACCGTGTAATAACTTCTCATACGTTGCTCAATTGGGGTGTTTGAATATACCATCGTGGCCTACTCAACACCACGAGCATCCTCATATTTTCAGAAAAAAATTCTAATGGCTCACGCGACAGCCAAGGCATGGCCACATATGCCGACCACGTGCAGGCACACTGACGGATTCCCTAACGGCATTAAGGAATATTCCGATAAAGTTACCTGACGCCATCAGTATATTTCGTCAAAGTTGACTGAATATTCCCCTTCATTCTCCAGTGACTCGCCGAAAACTGCCGCCGACCGTCGTCTGTGTCATCGGTTTCTGGAAAAAACTTAAAACTTCAATATTTCTCTCATTTCTCAACCAAATTTCACGAATTTTATATGGAATTGAAGCTCTCAACTAGAAGAAAAATTCCTTACCTATTTGGAGTCCTAAAATCGACGGAAAATGGTCGGAAAATCCCTCGAGATTCCGGCCAGACCTGCAACTCAGTGAACCCGCGAGTCCCGACGTCCAAAAACTCAAAATCAAAATCACGTCGTGATCGTGTCGGAGCAACAGAGTTCCTCGTCGAAGTTTTTGGTTCTCGAGTTCCCGACGTCTTTCATCCAAACCAATGGTACGGCTAGACTCGTGAAATTTATACGAATACGATGGAGGTAGTTTCAGGTTTGATCTATGAAGTTTCAAAATGTTGATGTGTGATGGTCTCACGTGTGCAGAAGGAAAAAAAGAAAGAGAAGGCTCAAGAAGTAGAGAGAGAGAAAAAGGAAGTGTGTGTACATGTGTGTTTGATTGGGCAAGAGAAAGAAGTAATACAATATGATTGGGCCCAAAAGAATGGGAGCCCATATAATTGGTCCATAATTACCCATTTACGCACCCTAATATTTGTAACTTCCTCGTTACAACTCTATTTCGAGCCTAACTCGCGTCAACACTCTCGTGACGTTGAGTACAATTTAATCACGCCATTAGGAAAATAATTTAACATTATACACATACATCCACGTCACTAAGCCTCGAGGGCATAATCGTCATTTTCACACATTCGAGGATAAAATATAAGGAGTTTTAACGAAAAATCCACGGTACTGTTCACTTTAACGAAAAACCACATTTTTACACTAAAAAGTCAAACCTAGTACTATTCACTTTACCCTTTATTTTGTCCTTATCGTTAAAACTCAAAGTTTTCAAGCCTTTTTCATTAGTTTTCCTTAAAATATATAATTATTCGGGACGGGTCATCACATTCGGCATTTTAGCTAAAATAGTTTATGAAATTGGCATAAATCCTCACTTTGGTCTCTAAGATTTAAAATCGATAGAACTAGTTCCTGAGTTTGTCCATCATCAATCATTTTGGTCATTCCGTGAAAATGTTTGTTTAAATAAGGACCAATGACAAATACCCTCAATTTAATGAACAATGAGCCAAAATGAGTTAACAAAAATTAGGGGTTTTGTGTCAATTTATCCTCATTTAACGGAGGTTTATCACATAAAGACCAAAATGATCGAAGGTGGACAAACTCAATGACCAGTTCTATCGATTTTAAATCTCAAAGACTAAAGTAACGAAGTATACCAATGTCAAAAGACCAGAGTGAGAACTTGTACCAATTCCAAGGAAATTTTGTCTAAAAAACCTATATTTTCCAAGATTCTAAAAGACGCTAGGCGCTAGTCGGGCGGTGGGCTGAAGCCTAGCGCCTAGGTGGCTAGGCGGGGCCTAGGTCCTAGGTGGCTAGGCGAGGCCTAGGTGAGCGCCTAGGAAAACTTGGTGGATTTAAGCAAAATCTATCATATTTCGTGTAAATAAGTGTCTGCCTATACTTAAAATATATATAATTTCATCATAAACTACAAAATAGAATGCATATATATTATGAAGTATTGGAACATAATGAAAACATGTAAAATAAGGATATAATGTGTGTTCATTTAAGTATGCAACAAGTCTCTTACAATTTATTGGAAAAAAATAAAATGCAAAATGAAAGTTATCTATTTTCTGTTTAAGTGAGTTGCGACCTAGGCGGGTGCCTAGGCAGGTCTGGGCAGGCTAAGCAGGCGCCTTAGCAGGTCTAGGCGTCATTTCTTAATTTTCAAACGCCTAAGCATTAATCGGGGTGGTGGTCAGCCGTCTAGGGCCTAGGCGGTGCTAGGCGGGGATTTTTAGAGCAGTGATATTTTCTTATGTTTTCAAAGAATCCGGATCCTCTTTGTGAGGATCTCAGGAATCCGTAAATCATATTCATTCATCGTACTCCGTCAGAAATCATTTTAAATATTTTTATTTAAAATTAAATACAAATAGTACTTAATAAAAACTGACAGCACGATTTACGAATCTTCAAAATTCTCACCAAAAAGATCCGGAAATGATCTGTTGGGTTTTCGAAGGAGGCATCCTAGTCAAAACATATGCCCGTCTTATCAAACAAATTAACCTCTTTTTGACGTAATTAGCACAGGACTGACTTCCACTTTATGACCAATAATGCAAATAGTTTACTATAAATAAAGCCAATCTACTTAAATAAACTAGTCTATTTGTCATGGTCCACCAAATATATAAGAGAACCTATGTAACGGTTTTCATATCTATATTAACCAAAAGATGAACAAATCATTGGAGAGAGGTTATAAGAAATTGGTCTACCTTCTACCATACCATACGATATAGTGTTATTTGTCTCTATTCAGTTGTGGGAGGTCTCAAATCCGACTTTTATAGATGAGTAAGACAATATATATCGCAATGAGTTTGAAACATAATTATGAGTAACTCAATTAGAATGACGTAATTTTATTGTGATGAGCTAATGCGACGTATCGTTCATGCATAAGTAACCTAATTCATGCATGAATACTGGAAGTGAAAAGTTGCAAATTAAGTATGGTAGATATAATGATATATATGTACGTAACTAATAGTGTTACTTGAAGAGAAATACGATGGGATTTCTTTGCAACCAAGAGAAACAAAGACTAAGAGCTTATAATGAGGATAAATTTTTTAGTGTGTCGGAAATACAATCTGATATACTAAGTGTCATAAAAAAATTGACAAATGTTTTATTTGGTTGAAAAATTGTCGACTTGAGGTGCGAGTGAGTCGTTGTCCTCATCAAGTTGGGGACTTAGAAATCGACAAGACTATGAACAAGTCGTTTTCCTCCTCTTCATCATTATCTAAGAAAATTCCAGAGAAATGGACAAAAACTGAAACCCAAAATTAAGTTCTTGAAAAAATTTGTGGTTGCAGAATTTTCCTTCTGGTGGGCTAACATCTTTAATTTCCAAGGGCTTTCTGCTTCCCCTATTTAAAAGGGTTAGCCTTATCATCCGGTAAATTTTTCATTGACATTTTCTTGTGCGATATTGGAATTCTTTTAAGTTAGGAGAATGTGAATTCGAACTTAAGTGTAGAAAAATGATTACTGCTCTAGCCAGCCGACTTGCAAGACTCAATATTATTCAAACCATCAAGTTAAGATATATATATATGGGGATCCGTGACAATTCTTTGATACAATTTTTGACACACGTTTATGTAGGACATACTCTATAATGTATTTTAACAATCCAAACTGCTTATCTTTTAGAACAACATTCATAGATCATCTTTGAAAAAAATTAGACAAATCCAAAATCATTAAAACGTTCATTTGTAGTGAAGAAAATAGATGAATATGGTTCTACAAAGAAACCCTAAACTCTTAATCCAATAGTCATATGATTTCAGCTTTTGATGATTTTTGGTAAACATGATCTTTGAGATAAGATCTAAAAGATAGATAGTTGAGATCGTTAAAATACAATATTACAGAGTGAGTCTCAAAAATAAATTCAAAAATTATGCAAAAAAAAAAAAAAATGGTGTCACGGATATGATTCAAAGGATAAATAGTTAAGATCGTTAAAATACAATATTATTGAGTGAGTCTCAAAAATAAATTTGTCAAAAATTATACAAAAAAAAATGATGTCACGGATATGTTTTCATTATATATATATATATATATATATATATATATATATATATATATGTATATATACAGATTGCTTAAGGAGAGAGATCCCCATTTTTCTAAACAAATGAAGACACCATCTTGACCGTTGGATTGACTTTAATGAAATTGCGTGTGTCACGCCCCGCCCCGAAATACTAGTTTATTTCGGGAATTAATAGTGTTAGTGATAGGCCCAACTAAAATTTGCTTAATTTGCTACCAATTTCAATTTAAAGTCAAAACTATAACTAATATATTTAAGTACCAAAGCATACAATTACTCCACTAGTTTATAATTTGTTTCTATTTTCTTCTCTTAGATACAGATTCCAACTAAAAATTTTATTTCTCACTAATTATATGGCTGCATCTAACGTCCCCATTAGACTGCCTACGTACCCTAACCAGGGATCAAGCCATTCGTAGTTCACCCTACGTTAGTATTCTCTTCAGTGCACTCATACTAATTCTCATGGCTTCTTCAGGTATGTGTAAATATATATCCGTATATATATACTCATTCAGTCATTCTGAACTAACATTTATTGTATACTGTAATCTTGGTATGAAACTAAACACTTATTCTAACACGCAGGATTCTCCTTGCTGGTTTCTGAAAATGGAAAAGACATATGCATGCACAGGTGATTATCACGACTTCTAGTCAAATAGGATACCAAAACCAAATAGGTAACACAAACCTAATTCTTTGCATCATCCTAATTTTGAGCCTAAAACCCAACACAAACATTTGCATCCCTATGAAAAATAGAGGAAAGTCAACCAGAGAAAAACTTGCACAAAGGCCTAGAGCAATTCTGTTATGAACAACACCCAAAACAGTAACAAGCACAGACCTTCATAACTTTTTGATACCCATTTGCTCTCCCAGAAGCTTTCGTCAAGATTTCTAACAATGACATGGTGGAAATTGAAGCCAATGCTTCTCCTTGGAAACCAAAGCTCACAGTTGTAGCATTTGCCTTAGTAGAACGATCAAACTTTGACGGCGTATATCTTCCTCCCACCAACACCAATCCATCACGAGTAATCCCGTGTCCATCATCCACTACTTTTACATAGCATGTCCTAACACCTACGAAAACCGATACCTTCGTTGCGCCGGCATCCAAGCTACTGAAAATCAGCTCCTCCAAAACGCTAGTCAGGTCGTGCAGAACAACTTCAGAGCGCATCGAGCTACGAACCGCCTTCGGCAACGGCTTTACGCCCCTCATCGCGACCTACAATGACGACAATTTCCAATCATTTAACTTACAGAAACTGAAAAATTGTTACCTTCTTCAATTTTCCCGCACTTTCTCGGCAACCAAACAGACACAAGGAAAATGTATGGGCGAATTGAAATGCTCCTCCCTGAACTCGGTGAGAAATACGAAGCTCCTTGTTCAGCTCCATTCTGTCATCATACTGGACATGCAACCCACCATTCGATTTCCCCAAGCTGCGTATAAGCTTAATTTGAGGGTTTACAGGTACGATTTAAACGGCGCAGGAGAGAAATGATAGAAAGTTTCAGCTATTGAGAGAGTTGCAGTCAGAGTGTTTCTGGAGAATTCCAGAAATGGGTAGAAGAGACGGAAAGAAGTGGATGGTCCCTCCCCTCAAATCTTTTTCTTTTTTCTCAACCCTTCATCCAACTTTTCTTACACCCCACAGTCACACACGTGCACAGCAACATAACTCCATATTTCTGGAGTTTTCCAAATTGACATAAAATTTCGAAAATATCCCTTACTTTAAACGTTAATATTTTTTTCGTTATAACTCCGTTTCACGAACGATTTGCACCCACGCGTCTGTGAGTTCAAGCTCCATTCAAAATATAAATTTTTGACCTCGAAAGGTTTACGTATTTTAAATAATTCATTCTCAAACTTCTATCTTTGTAACTAGTTTAATATTAAAATTAAATTTTTATGAACTAATATAAATTCTCAATTCTTTTCATATATTCATAATTATGAATATCTGATTCATATATTTAAATTTTCCGGGGTATTACAGTGTGGTTGAGATTAAAACACAGGCCACACAATCTCAACCACACAATTTCATTAAAGTTAAATCCAACAGTCAAGAGGGTGTCCCCATTTTTTTAGAAAAATAATCTTGTGAAAGGATTCATATATATATATATATATATATATATATAATCACAAATGTCGTAACAAAATCATAAAATGAATGTAGTAGAGTTGGAAAAGTCAAGCATTCCAGAAACGCCGTACATAAAATATCATGTTACTATACAGTTATGATTACTCTTCATTATAATCGAGCTGATGGTGTGACTTGACCGTACAAATTCATATATAAAATAATGAAATGATACATATCAAGGAAAAATATTGTTTTGTGAATCATGAGGTTGATAGGGTATCCGAATCATTTCTCTTCTTCATTTAGGCCTTTTTGGAATGTGGATGAAGGATAGTTTGTTTTGGGAAGTGAAAGTGAAATAGAGATGTGAACGAAGAGAAAAATGATACACGAAAACTTTGCTTAGGATCCACATTCTCTAGACTCAGAAGTCAAAATGGAATAAAATTGTTATCCATCTCTTCTTTTAAAGTAAATAGTCATATCCAAGATAAATCCCGAAATGACGCCATATTGTTTCTAACTTCACTGTTTTGGAGATAAAAGACCCGCGACAGTTACCACTTATTATATTCTTTTTATGAGAAATTAATTACGATTTTTTTTTCCGGCTAATTAGGTTAAGTGGTGACTTGTGAGAGGTGAAAAATGACCAAGGAACTATTAGAATATGTTTCATTAACAAGAATAACCAAATAGAAGATGTGTCAAATGAGTAAGTATTCTCTAGTGATCAATTTCTTGATCTGGAATAATTCACATATAACGTAAAAGATTTAAATCTCTATACGGCCTCCACAATAAATCACTAGAACCAAAAGTCTCAAAGTAAATTTGTCACAAATACAATAGGCCTGAGAAACTTGGCACCAATGTCCTCACACAAAATCGTCACAAATAGCAAGTCCACATAAATTGCCGAAGCGACAAACAAATTGTCACATACCGACCCGGGGTCCATCATATCCCGGGCCCGATCCACTAACGTAGCACGATATTGTCCGCTTTTGGCCCCAACTGCGCCCTCACGGTTTTGTTTCTGGGAACTCACATGAGAACTTCTCAGTGGGTCACTCATCATGGGAGTGCTCTCGCGCGCTACTCGCTTAACTTCGGAGTTCCCATGGAACCCGAAGCCAGTGAGCTCCCAAAAGGTCTCGTGCTAGGTAGGGATGAGAATATACATATAAGGATCACTCCCCTGGGCGATGTGGGATCTCACAATCCACCCCCCTTAGGGGCCCGACATCCTCGTCGGCACACTTCCGGTCAGGGATTGACTCTGATACCAAATTGCGATGGGAATATACATATAAGGATCACTCCCCTGGGCGATGTGGGATCTCACCCAAATTGCCAAAGCAACACACATATAACTAACTTAAAGTTACACTAATGTCAATGACTTGTCCACAAAAGAGACGTTGGTATAGAGGTGGCAGAGAGATGTGGGTTGCTCAATGTTTTTAAGGACAACACAGAAGGGTGGTTGGCAGAGAACATCTCAAGCCAAAGTCACCGTCGTCGACATAACACCACCACAACCCAGAGAAACCTCATAAGACTCGTTAGTACAGGAAGTCGTCATAGGTCTCCAACGACCGGGGACAAAGATGTTATTTGAGGGCTCTGAAGTCACATGGGTTATAGATAGGGATGACAATTCTAACCGTTAAAACTGATAACCGTGGATAACCGTCCGAATTGATTGGATTTGGGTATGAAAATTCTGCTATCATTTGGATATGGGGAAAAACCGTTAATAATATTCGGTTATGGTTTTGGATATGATTATAGGGGTCCCCAATCCATATCTGTAACCGAATCCGAACCGAATTATATATAATATAATAGTATGTATTTATAATCATATATAATATAATTGTATTATAATATATATATATATATATATATTATTCATTGAATCCATTATCTTGAGAATACAAAAGTTGTAATGTGTGAGTTACATTTTGTGGGCAAGTTAAAAAGTTTTGATATGAATGAAAATCTATGAGAATCTAGACTAATGATACTTATGGGAGATATTAAAGATCAACCAACATTATCAATATTTAGCTTTAATTTTTATGTTATCCATTCATTAAATCATTTTATACATCAAATATTTAGTGACGAAATTAATATTTACTAAATTATCATGCGTTAATTGAACAAATATATTTTTTGTATTGACGAAGATGGGTATAAGCGTTAACCGATGGGGAATCCGTTACCCGGTCGGTATGGTTATGGATAATACCCGATGGTTAATTTGCGGTTATGAATATGGTTAATTTTCGTGGTTATGGGGATGGATATAGCATTTCCGTCCCCAAATCGAACCGTTGCCATCCCTAGTCATAGATTTAGCAAGAACTGTACCATAGGTGTCCAGAGAGGTAAAGTTGGAGTAGATTTCCTCACTTGACCAATGTGGGATTGAATGCATTTCATGTGGCGTTGCTACTTGTCGCATTATGATTGGTCTTTAAGTTGGAGAGAAGTTTCCAATTAGTTATGAGAATCGCCCCATGTCATGGCCATCACTCGTTGTGAGGTTGGTTTGTGTGCTTTGGCAAGGGCATCGAAGCAAGGATCTTTTGGAGGCCTACCTAGGCTTCCTAGTTGACCAGTATTTGGTAATTTCAGAATCATTATTATATGGTATAATCATTTAATCAGTTGGATCGCTTAAGAATTTCAAGCCATAATCTTGTAGCATGTGGTAGTTTGTTAGTAAGAGTATTCACTGTGTTGATGCATAAAATCAGCAAGACTTTGGAACAACGTAAAATGTCAAGTTTGTGACATTCGCTCGATTGCTCCGGTCACCTAGTGAGGATAATGTGTAAAGAGATAAAGATAGGGAAGCATTCACAAGATGTAGTGGTTCACCCTAAGTCTGGCTACGTCCACGGAGTAGAGGAGTTCTCATTAATAGTGAAGGGTTTACACAAATACATAAGTTTGAGCATAATTATCATTAGCGGGTTCTAATGACTAGGGAGAGTCTCCAACTTCTGTCCGCGGTCGATGTGGGACTCTATGAACTTTATTCTGACGTTGACATGTGTCGTGCTGTAATTGGCCTCCTCGTTGGAGGGAAACTCTTGTGCTTCAGCAGGGGTGCCTCAGCTGAACCCCTCAGTGGGTTCTTGAAGATATGATGTTGACCGGTGCTTGGTAATTTTGAGATTAGTCAAGTATGGTACAAACACACTGTTATATCTGAAATTCCAAATTCGGTTTGCCTTTCCCAAACTAGTTTGTTTTGAAAACTTAGCGACGTCATTTCACCTGTCAGCATGAAATCTGGTTCCGGATGTAGTCTCCACTTAAGGATGACGATTGGATTTTGTAAGTGGATCAATGTGACATAGGAGCGTCTTGTTAAATCGGTACTCCACTCAAATTATGATTAAACATTTGATTAATTAATCTAATTGTGTCAGAAACCCTAAGGGGGAGCACAAGAATAGTAAACAATTAAGATAATCTGATTAGGGTTTAAGGGTTATCTACTTTGGGAACGTCAGTACGGACCCCATTTGCACCGGCAAGGATATGCACCTACTCCATTTCAAGAATTAATATGCATATATGCTCTTCTTTTTTCAGAAGCCACTTTCGTACTTGCATTATCAGTATATAATTATATGTTTATCTCTAGCAACGCATGATTTCTCATCATATAACTAATCACGTCACGAAAGATAGAATTTAGATCCTCTTTGGATCTCGCAATCTGGAACTGACGGACCGCGTAATCCGGATGGTTCAAGAGAGGAAGAGAGAGATCTGGACCTTTGATTTTGTGGAGTGACCAATGAGATGGACTAATGAAGACTGTAAAATTTGCAATGAGTGATTTGAATTATTAGATCTGTCAACTCTGAATTGCGAGATCCAGAGAGGATCTCGATTCTAAAAGATGCAGACAAATGAATTTCAACCGGCGATCGGTGACACTAGATTCCGTGCGTGAGACAGCTAGAAGAAAAGATTTGGGAAAATAAAGTTCATCTATTGAATTATTAAAAGGAAGATGCTATTCTTGTAGTGCATTATATGCAGGGAACATAAGTAGAAAGCTGTTTAGCTGCTTTACAGGAGTTGGGGGACCATCTGGTTTAGCGGCTTTAGAGCAAATTAGGTGAACTTGTTCTCTTCATTTGCCTCAAAAATACTTTATTTATTTTTCAACAACTTAACTTATAAGTGAACTTGGAATATTTTTATACAAGAAATGTTAAGGAGATTATCTTAAAAGTAAAACTCTTTATGGATTTTTGCCACCTAATTTTTTTGATACAATGTTTTAGAATATTGGCCCAAGAATTGACGTTAAACTGTGAGGTAACCGAGAATTTCACTTTGAGAAGCTCCCCTTAACATTTCTCTTTTTATACTATGCCTATGAGAAATGCTAAGGAGTTTTTTTCTAAAAGTGGGATTCTACGTAGACTCTGCCATCGCATTTTTTTGGCACAATATTTTATAATGTTTGTACGAAAATTGACGTTACCAAGAGTTCATATATAGAGTCTCACTTTGAGAGTCACTCGACTCACTCCCACTGGCCGTGAACTGACAATTTGGGTTACAAGTTTTTTTTTTTTTTTTTTTTTTTTTTTGGAAACTGATACAATCAGGGCCAAGAGGCCAACAACAAGAACCGAAGCCTACAAAGAGGCAGCACAGAAGCACAGAAGCTAAAGCAGAAACCAATGCCGAGAGCAAGACAAAGACGCCAACCCAGAGGAAGCGTCGCTCTCCACACTGACAAAAAGGATCAATGGGGACAAGGCAACCCATCATTAACCAGAACAAACACCAGGGAAGATGGGGGTCGAGCAACCCAAACATTGCACATCTCCTGAAAACTAATCGACGCAAGAGAATCCGCCGCCATGTTGGCCGATCTGGGAACCCAAGACCAGCGACAATCTTGGAAAGTAGCACCCAACTCCACCACATTGGCAAGGATGGGAAATGCCTCCCAATTGCCAATTTGTAACGACTTCGACATACAAGAAATAGACTCAAGGGAATCCGATTCAAAAATAACAGAAGTTAACCCCAGAGAGGAAGCAAGCTCACACCCACGTAGCAAGGCCAACGCTTCAGCCACTGCAACACAAGAGGCCGAAATGGCATATCTCGCCCCCGCAACAAACGACCCCTCCGCATCCCGCACCACCACCGCAGCAAACCCCGATCTGTTTAGCCTGGACCAGCTAGCATCCACATTAACTTTAACAAAAGAAGGAGGAGGAAGGGACCACCTGATAACCGGTCTAGAGCTGACCGACTCCAACACACCAACAGACACGGGGGCCATCCGAGCATTGGTAAATTCAGCAACAGAGAGATTAATCACTAATAGCACATGCAGAGGATTGGTAGGGACATGGTTGAACACAAACTCACACCTGGCTTTCCAGATATGCCAGCAGGTGAAAGCCACATAAGTTTGAACCCACCCACAATTATTCGAAGAGTCCCCGTTAGGGGAGAAAACAGACAGCAACCATTCCGCCCAATCCGAGAAGCCACCACGCGATATATTGAGTCCGAGAGCACCACCAAACCACACTGATCTGACCCATGGGCAGAGAAGGAACATGTGGTTGATAGATTCCTCATGGGAATGGCAGATTGGGCAAAAGGACGAGGGAGAAGAACATCGTGCATAGAGGGATACAATTGACGTCGCTAAACGGCGAGCAAATATTCTCAAATAGTTTCGATACAATTGGAATGTGAACAAGTATCCCCACTAAGATAATATTCTCAAATAGTTTCGATACAATTGACGTCGCTAAACGGCGAGGCGGAACCAGGGAGTTAAGCGACGATTTTTCAGCTCGACGGGGCAAAAGTCAGAGAATCGAAGTTAGTTTCATGAGCAAATGAATAATTGAGAATTCAAATAACTGCTTCTGTGGCGGCCACAGCCAACGATTTAATTATCTGAAAGCGCTTCTTGTTCTTCCAAAAGCACACAGCAAGAACAACACAGCAAGAACACTAAACAATGCAGGTAACAAAATGGAACAAAGCCATAGGCGGTGGCATTAGCGCTAATTACACTTCAAACGCCAAAAACTACAGCAACCTATATCTACATTCTGTAAAACAGAACAACAGAGACCTACATAACGAAACAGCAGACGGACACCATTCGATTATTCATCGACCCTCTTCGCCCTAAAATCCGAACAACAGGCGGTACCCTTGTCTTCCGAACAAGGTCCCTCCAGCCCACTAGATGCCTCTTCCTGTATATTAAAATTGTCGCGGCTGCTGCGATTATCCAACACACTTGCCATATTTGATATCCCAGGCAGAGAGACCAGACCCATGGCTGCAATGCTGTTTGCGATGACATCAACGTCCCTGGTTCCACTATAGAGACCCCGGCTCCCAGTAACAAGCATGTTGCGATTCTCGTGTGCGCTTGTTATCATAGCAGGCAATACATCCATCAGCTGTGAGCTATTCTGGGTTGAACCACTGATTAGAAGTCGTCGTAGTGTCTCTCTGGCACCCTTCTCCAGCATAGAATCAGTTTCAGGAATGTTCACAAGTTTCGAGTGCAGGGGAGATATTGCAGTTGAAATAGCAGGACCGGCACTGACCAAGTATCCTTGACCCGACGAGCAAATATCAATAACTGGAATGTGAACAATTGGGTCGCACATCAAGGGTATGAAAGTTGGGATCTGCTGAGACGATGGCCTTGGTAGCCTAACCAGTGGGTCTGGGAGAAATGCAGGGAAATCAAGCAAGGGGGAATCGGCCAAATGAAGAGGTGGTTTTGTTGTCAACATGCTGGAGGGCATATTGGGTGGTAATAAAGACGAAAGTGGTGGAAGCAATGCTGACTCCGTCGACGAGCGGGGGAGTTCAGGAAGTCCTGGCGGGTATTGCAGATCGGATGAACCTGGAGGGCACCAACAATAGTAAGGAGAGAGCAGAGGGGTAACCACGTAAGGAACTTGTGATGCAGGGTTCCGGGTTTGTGGAAGAGCCAATTTCCCTAGCGACTCTAGGAAACCTGAAGATGATAACGAGCAACTTCTAATAGGTTCTGGACACCAGTCACTTTCAGCATGATTTGAACAAGATGAATCGATTGTGATTGGTGAAGCAACTGTTGGGTTGTCAATGGCTGAAAGATAGATGTCGCCTCGCTTCCTTAACTTCTCCCTGGTAATATTCCTTAGTGAAGACAAGGTTCTGGGCAGATCTTTGAAGGAACTCGACCGTGGACTCAGGCTACCCTGAAATGATGAATTTGCCTTCATTGATTGATTGACACCATGTCGGGAACGCAGGGATTTTGATGATGTGGATGAGAAGTGTCCGTGTTGAGCTGTATCAGATGGTTCTGTGGTGGCATACATATCAGAAGGTGAGCCTGCAGAACTTGACGCACTGCCACCTGCTGTTGATCCAACCAGATAGGCACGTAGGTGAGTTGCAAAGCAACCTAGGCGAGATTCACTGATACCAGTTAACTCAGCTATGGAGGGCTTCCTCTTGAGCAGATCCTTCATCTGTACACAAACAAAATACAGTGATTTAAAACTACTGTTGGAACCAAATACATCAAATCAATCTTACTTGTTATATACATACCTTCAAAAGCAATTCAATTCCCAAAAGTCGTGATGTCTCAGAGCACCAAAAGTAAAAAATCCGGTCATCTGGAATTTTAATAAGGAAAGATCGGCCAGAATTGTCTGCTGGAATCTCATTGACTTCTACAGCAGAGCATTCGGATTTATTATGTAAGGTGCACAGTCTATCTATACGACCATCATCCCCAACGAATGAAAGGCGTAAATTTGAAGTTGGCAAAACTGTAAGATTTAAATTGCCCCTGAGATAAAATGAAAAGATAATGAAAGCTTAGAAATGCATATATAAACAATAAACAAATAAAACACAACAACATCAACCAGAAACTAAGCACAATCACTCAATATAAATCTAATTGTGCTTTCTCAATTAACAATTTTTTTTTTTTCCTTTTGCTTTTCCATTGATAAAATCCAAAACAAATTCAAGCAATTAAATTGTTAATTTGAAGGCTTTACAGACAAAGGTTATCTGTTTACCATTCTAAGAAAACAAATCACCAAGCAGGATCACAACCATTTTCCTTGAAAGTTCAAATATTAAGCCCTTTAAAATAGCTATCACAAAAGCTATTATTTAGAGATGCATCAACGTCAATTTTGTATCTTGAATCCGAAAAATACTAAAACCTGATAACCACATAGATCTCCAAAAGTTGGACTCTCCAGTGACCAGCATAAATGAAAAGTACACAACCAATACAAAAAGGTGCATCTTCCTGTTTTTCACTGATAAATGGGTTATGAGATAATGTTACTTTTATCAAGCAAAAGCATTTCACACAAATGTTTCTTTTCTGTAAATATATAAATAAACAGGAAGTTCAAGTAACACGCCGTCAATACACCATATGACTGGAAGAAAGTAAGATATAAAGTAGTACATTGATGTCCAATTCAGTTAAGAATAGCTCGACGTTAATAAAGAAACATATGCTTGCAGAACCAAACAAACTTCTGGAACACGGTAGGAAGAAACGACATAACTCTGAAACACAACCATCAGTCACTCTCGACTTTGATCTCCATCAAGATGTCAATCATTTATAATTAAAATGCAGCAGCAAGCTATATAATATATAGGATTGTGGAACTACCTTTACTTCCTCTTAATTCAGAGATCATAATAGAATATGCCCACTTTACCTACAAGTCAAAAGACATATTTACTTGGAAGAATGAACATTGTCACTACTAATAAACTAAATAGATTCCCCTACCTACGAAAACATTACTTACTAAAGATACACTCCTCACAACATAAGATTTGTTCACAAACTCAATACTATATCAAAATTCCTTCTACCAAACTTAGGGAATTGTTTATTTTGTAACCACTAAAGTAACTACCCCGCAAGTAAAAGTTAACGATACATGCCGATGATGTTAATTATAATAAAAGGAAATAAGAACAGCAAACTATATCAGAATAGCCATAAATTGATTTATTGGTAAAAGACTGATAAGTAAAAGATACGTAGAAATAAATGCAGACCAAAACATTCAAATGAAAATATAAGCTTCATCTGAAATCATTCTGCTTATGTATTGTAAACAAATTTCCCTTTCTTCACATAAATTGATTTAACAAGTACATCATTAAAACTAACCTCCAAAATGTCTCTCCATGTCTGACTGCAAAAACCATGATGCAGTACAAAGTGACATCAAGATGTAGTGCTTTTCACAGCAAATAGAAATCCACAAGTCAAACATGGTTAATATGATGGTATTTCCCATGGCTATCACAAAATGCTACTACCCTCAAAATCCACAATCAGGGATTCATGATTCCAAAAATTGTTACACTAAATTATATGGTAATTTTGGTGATCGAAAATACCTACCATCTTGAAATGATAAACAACACATTAAGCTTTTGTAGATTATGATGTTTTCTTAATAAGAAGCCAAAACCATAAAGACATTTGACCTAAGAATGTCTTCCCCACATTCAAAGTTGTAATTGAACATTCAGTCTATAATAGTGAAACCCCATTGTGCATTGTTCTGGCTAGGTGACATCACTTTCCGATTCCCATACGACGAACCATAACAAATCCATGTTTTAAGTAACCAAAGAAAGTCCCAACCCATATGAGAGCGAGCTTTCCAATCAATTTCACACATAAAAATATAACTAACAAACATACACCGCAAAGAGTTTCAGCTGAGCTGTATAATAATCCAAAACGATAATTCAAAACTATCTTGAGTGAACTTTTCTAGAACATTCTCTAAAGATGACCCCTAAATATAAATGCATACAAAGAATCACAGAAAGACTATTTACTTTCTGAAGTTCATAATCAACATGAAAGATGCAGTCCAGTCTCCCATTAAAAATCAAACAAGCACAATCACACAACTAATACTTTCCTACATGAGGACCTGGAAATTAATATCGGACAAATTTGAACTTACGGGAGTAAATTAAATGTTTGATTAACAGCGAAACATCAAACAGTACTAACATCAGGACATTACTAAAAACAGTTAAATCGAAGGCCAAAGATTTCCAGCAAAGACAATCAGTTGTTCTACGTGATTGACTATGTACGGTTCTTGTTCAAACTATTTAAACGAGCAAAAATAATGGGAAAAAATCAATTACAAACAACATTTCAACAAACAAACACACAGGCCAAAACACACCAAACCAGAGCACCAATGGATATCGATAGTCGGATGTTTACCTAGCAGCAGCGGGACACAAGAGAGTCCCTTGCTTGTTGATCTTCCCCACACGCATAGATACGAGAGGTATACAGAAGCACCTCGCAAGCATTCCAACTTCCGCCGGCTCGAAATGCTATTCATCAAACACAAAGTGTGAGATCATCAATTTGCAAAACCCGAAATCAATATAAACTTAACCCCATAAATTATGCCCACATTTCGACAGATTTCACGATCCTTCCATCCAATTCACAAAGTATTTTGCAATTACTCCCACCAAAACCCGTTGAATGGCAAATAGAGCTTCAATTCAATCAAGTTAGGTCATTTCTATCATACCTGGCTCAATTGAGCTAACAATCGATCCTCTGCGATGTCGTTCGACACATTCATCTTCAACAACGGCTTCAACCTCTCGTCGACGCGACACGCGCCCATAACCTGCATATCAAGCGCTTGTAGACACTGCAAAACGCGGTCCTCTCGATTGCTCTGCTGCAGCAACAGATCTCCATCTCCTTCGTCAACAAGTATCCCCGTCAACCGCTCCTCGAGCCCAGTCTCCCTCCTCGCCGCTGGTCCAGCACCGTTGCTCTCCTCACCGTTCGAAGACGACGAGTCCTCCATCTCCCCACCGTTCGATTGATCAGAAATACGATCGCCGCCGTTGATCTCGTTGTTCGTGTCTAAATCTCGGCCTCCATGGTTAGTCATCGCGAATAATAGGGGAAATTTTCTTGAAATCTCAAATCGTCTTGACAGACTCGAAACCCTAATCGAATTCAATTCTTTTTTTTTTAAATTACACTTAATTCTTTCAAATCATATGGTTTCCAAATCTGAATCGAAAGCCCCGGTGACGGTTGAGATTGAATCGGAAAACGAAGACTGTATTGCCGATTGCGTGGGTGAGAGGAGAGAGAGAGAGAGGAGGTAAGGCGGTTTTTTTTTTTAGAGAGAGAAGAAGTCCAAATAATAATTGGTCTCTGTTACAAAAATGGAAGGACGCCGAATGGCAATGGGGTCGGTTTATATAAGTACAGCTGGGAAGGGACTGGATTATAATACGAGGCGGACTTGAAAGCCGCCTATCCAATTCGGTTGTGTTCGGTCTTGAGATCCGGGCGTGATTGCATAGGCTCCACGTCAGCTTATCAGGCTATGTGGGGCCCGTGTGTCCTGTGGAGCCAGCTGCATTGCGGGTGGGTAAGGAAAATTTTTAGTTGTGACGGAATACGGATGGTACACCACGTGTGTTTTTATGTAAGTGGTGAAAATTTTAATTTTTAAGTTATTAATCTTTTAACACACATATCCAACCATTTACATAGACACACGTGGTGTACCGCCTCGTGTGACATGAATACAGAAAAATCTCTTTGTAGAGTCAAAAATAATCACAAGGCGACACGTGAATTTTTGGATAAAGGAGGACAAAAATACCCTTGAGGTACAACGGGATTCCTACGCGCGAGCAGCAGACAATCATCTTCAACAAAGTCAAAAATGCTCCAAAAGAGGTAACAGTTCAAAATCCTATAACCTACCAAATATTCCACATAAATTGAGTTAATTGACAAATTAATGAGATTATTACCTAATTAGCTCATTAATTGTCAATTAAATTATCAATTAAGCCCAAAAAATTACCCTAAAGGTCGGTTATCCCTTCTCCAAAGGGGGCCGGCCATTTCCTTCCTTTTTTCACCATAATTTTGACATTGATTAGCTAATCTATTAATTCAATTGATTAGCTAATTATACCATAAACTCCCAAATACATTTCCTTTATAATGTTAATTAGCCAATTAATATATTTATTCTTAATTAATATATTAATTGCTAATTAAATCACCTAAATGCATCCAAAACTCACCTCAAAGGCCGGCCACCTTTTCTCCAAAAGGGACCGGCCATCTCCTATAAATATCACCTTTTTTTCTCACAAAACCTAATTCCAACACTTTGGCAAAAATCACAAAATTCTCTAAACACTCTTTCTCTCTAAATTCTAACTTTGGCATCAGAGGTTCTTCGGCCAAAGCCCCCCATTCATGGTGGGCGCGTGAGGCTCTTGGCCTTAACCTAAGGTGTTAATTATTTTGTAGGTGTAAAATTGTCCAAGATCAAAGAGGAAGAAATTTGCATCCACACTCTTGGTGGGGAGGGACGCCACGTCAGACGCTGAGCGGATCACGGTCATTTGATTCAGCAACAGGAAAGCGAGTGAGCTGCGGCGGCGTCGGATAAGAGGGTGGCTGCTAGCGTGCGCGTTGGATGGGGACGGGTTGAGGAACAACATAACAAGATTAATTTATGGACTTGGTTTTTTTTTTCCATGAGAGGAGATTGGAAATTGAGACAGCTTTCTCCTTATTCCTTGCTTTTTAAATTAGGGAAATGTTAATGGGATTAAATTTATAGATAAAATTTTGTAAATTAAACGACTTATAAGTTAATAATTGAATTATTACTTAAACGTTGATGAACGTACTCATTTCTATTAGTGACATGTCATTCAATTTGTAAATTTTGTCTACAAATTTTTTCTTTCTAACACTATCCTTCAATTTATATCTAATTGAGGCTTACTATTCATTTAGCTGTGTTGTCAATTAGCTTTTAGTCTAATAATCTTCTTTTTTTTCTCATATTGAAAGTTTGTCTATAGTATGAAACTTTTATAGATAATGTTATTCACACATCTGCTTTTATTTTTGACGTACGAATTGAATGAATTAAAAAAAATCAACCGACAAAAACTAACAAGAATGAATGAAAGATGAAAAGGATGTGGGAAACTTACAAATTTTATCTACAAATTTAGTCTCTCTAACATTATCTTTAAAAAATTATCTTTATGCTGGGTCCCATGATACGTAGAGTTTTAATTGGGTGCACTTTTGTGCCCACATTGAAAGTGAGCGTCACTACTGCATTGATTGTTGTTTAATTTACACACGTTTAGAGAAGAAAAAAATAACAATTTATGGGAAAAATATATTCTCCGAATCTCTTCCACCAATATTACCGGATCAAGTGATCTTGAACTTCCAAATTTCATCCAACGGTCCACCTGTTTTGACTTTTTAAAACCTGTGATAATTTTTAATTGTTGGATGAAATTTGAAAGGCCCGGTGTGGATGCAAATTTCTTCCTCCTTGATCTTGGACAATTTTGCACCTACAAAACAATTAACACCTTAGGTTAAGACCAAGAGCCCCACGCGCCCACGATGAATGGGGGGGGGGCTTTGTCCGAAGAACCTCCGATGCCAAAGTTAGAATTTAGAGAGAAAGAGTGTTTAGAGAATTTTGGAATTTTTGCTAAAGTGTTGGAATGAGTGTTTGGTAAAAATAGGAGCCTATTTATAGGGCTAGGCCGGTCCACTTATGAGAGAAAGTGGCCGGCCAACTTGTGGATTTTTTGTTGATTGGCTAATTAAATATGGAAAACTAATGAAAAGTGTTTGAAAACTTTGAGTTTTAACGATAAGGACAAAATAAAGGGTAAAGTGAATAGTACCATGTTTGACTTTTTTAGTGTAAAAATGTGGTTTTTCGTTATAGTGAACAGTACCGTGGGCTTTTCGTTAAAACTCCCAATTAAATATGAAAGAAATAAATGGGGGGTTATCAAATTGAATGACTAACTTTATTTGGGTAATAAAGTGGAGAAAATAAGAAAGGTAAGGAGCAAAGGGAGGTGGCCGGTTTTGACTAGCTTTTGGGATTAATTTGGGTGACTTATTTGATATAATGGGTGATTAAATTGGTGATTAGTGGATTAATTAGCCAATTAATCTCTATTTATATGAAATAATTTGTAGGTTATGAAGTAATTACCTAAGATGAGGAAGGATGAGATAACTTTGAATTTGTTACCTTTTTTTGGGCACTTTTGACTTGGTTTAAGGATGATTGCCCGCTGCTCGCGTGTAAGAATCCCAGTATGCCTCAAGGGTATTTTTGCCCTCTTTTAACCAAGAATTCACGTGTCGTCTTGTGATTATTTTTGGCTCCACACCCGGATCATTTGATCCGGTGACCTTGGTGGAAGAGATCTGGAAAGAATCTCTTTTCCAATTTAACATGGCGAGCAAAACTATTTCCCCTTTTGCATTTCTTAAGTTTACCTTTTTGTTCCGTTGATTGGGGTAAAGGATGCTACAATAAAAATTCCAATCCAATGGAAGTTTGATGATAAGGAAAAGGTTAGAAGTGGAAAATAACACCAAACAGGGCATAAACATCAGCATAACATCTTTAATCATAAGAAACAATGACATTTACTTTTCTTTTTGTCACTCCACTCACAGGCAGAGGTTAAACAGTGTTAAAATCGCTACCCGAGTTCATTTCAGCAGTACTCTAACATCCACAGATAACAAAATAGCCTAACTGTTGAACATTCCGTCAATGCGCTTCAAGTCTTGTAAACAATGAGATATAAGTTTAAACTGATTTCGATTCTAAAGTTACCGGTGAGAAAAGCTAAAATTGTCAAGGAGCAACATCTATAGTCGCGTCACAGCTCAACTAAAGCTCTTTCCGTTCCAACCAGGTTCTCCACTAACGACGATATGATGTAGTTTCCAATCACTTGTTCTTTTTTGGTTCCCTCTGATATTCATTTATTAGCGCTTCGACATCTTTCCAGAAGAGGCCCTCCACCAAAACTCCGTCCTTGGTGAACCTGAAATGTTCCCAAATGTTAAGAAAATATTGATTATGCATCCATGTATGTTCATCTCTATATGTGCGGGTATGATCTTCAGAAGTGCGTCTTCAAGTCTTGGTCTGTATGCGAGTGTGTGTGTGTGTGTGTGTGTGTGTGAGAGAGAGAGACAGAGAGACAGAGAGACCACTGAGTAACGCTCTTGGTGAACTGTACTGGTTGATTAGCAGAAATAGATTTGGGGTCTGAACTTGCTATCACAAGTGTGTACATATCAGAGAATCTTGGCAATTTGGAAGAGATCACCAATCCAGTGCTTGTGAAGGAATCCTGCGTGAATAAACCGCAACTGAATAAAGCTTACAAACTTTCACTGAGTCCAAAATTTAGAAACACACTAGATATATTTATTGACCATTCTGACTTAAATTGTAGGAACAATCATACTTTATATACAACATTAGACCTTATTGTAGCTTATGTGGTCCAACATAGAAGTTGTTCATGAACGTGTACAAAAAGAAAACAGTACCGTTAATTGCTTATGCATTAGGATTGAGTTCAAAATGATAGATATTAACAAGAAAAAGGAACTATAAGATCATATAAATCAATCGAAAGAGTAATTCTGTTTTACTATAGACTACATCAAAACAAACAAAAAATGTATCAAATTCTGATATGGAATTTTAAAATTCTTGCTCCTAGTAACAGGGGTAAGCAGTTGCGCCAACCAGAGAAGAAAACGCAAAACCTCCCTATCATCAAACAACCATCGGTCTTGCACACATATCACACATGTACAGTTACCTAACCATGGACAGTAACCCTCAAAAGGCAGCTCGGCAAAAAACACTCAACAAAGAGCGAAAAGAAGGAACAAGAAACTCTCAAGACACATTTGAGTAGAGACTACTTTATATTCCACCCTACGGTGATGGCAGCAAAGACCTGAACATAATGTCCGAGACATGTCCCAGTTACATAATGCATATACAACTAACAAGAGGGAAGGAAGAAGATACACCACATTACAGATGAAGAACATATAATAAATTATCATCTAGATGTATTCGGGTACTTTAGACTTGCTAATAGGTAACTGAGCTTGCTATAGGTTATAAAGCTAAAATTTTGAGAACATGATCCTCGCGTTAATAAGTCACTACTCAACCTCCCATCGACAATACCAAGCAAACACCCTAATCTAAATTGCAGGTGATAGAGCAACTATTCCAGTGGCAAAAGGTAAAGCTTTGAAAATAAAGCCTTCAATGGGCTGTCGACAAGGATTGCGCCCACATTGAAGGCAACTCCAAAATGGTTATGCACAGCGTCACGGGTTCCACCCACATACCCTGGAACCTCAGGAAGTTGAGTATGGATGGATGCAATAGTATATATAACAAGGGAAGCTAGACATTAGGAACCTAATTATAGTGTGCCCCGTTACACAGTCTCGTATTAAAGTTTATCAAATCACACTTTTATCTGCATTCGTTTATTAGCATACCGTAGAAGAGAGACAATGGCGCTCATATAGCCCGGAAATTCCGAAACCTAGGAGTAAAATATCAACATACAAACTAGCAATGTAGCTGCATTTCCAATCGGAAAGAGAAAACATACCGCGGGAGGATGCGTAAAGAGGATGGCATTCTTCTCCTTGGTGAATATGATGAGCTGCAACAGCGCATTGAAGACTATATACGTGCAAGAGTCAAAGATCAAACACATTTCAAGCTAACATCAACACAATTCGCATCAACCAAACAGAAACTCAAAGCAATTGGACAAATAAAAACACAAATAACAAGATAAATTAGGATATAAGACGATGCAGAGGATGAGAAAATCTCGGTTTTCGGGGAACTTCTTCTTGTAAAACTGAGCGAAGAGAGCGATGGCTATGATGATGGTGCCCAGAAACAGCCTCGCATTGCTCAGCCGCACGTCCTCCACATATCCGCGGCCCGTCACGATCTGCTCGAATTGCAGAGAGAAAATTCAATAAAAAAATATAACCAAAAGTTGAAAAAAAAAAAAAAAAAAAAAGGAAAAGGAAAGGGAAAACGGATCAAAGGGAGAGAGACCGACCTCGGTGACGGACTCGTCGAGGGTGTGTTTGATGGAGTGGTGATCGAGGAGATTGGCCTTCTTAGGGTTTTTGTTGGCCGAGTCTGATTTATTTTCCTGCATTTTTATGGGGTCGGAGGACTGAATTTGACCGGTTTTTTTTTTTTTTTTTTTTTTTTTCTTCCGAAAATGGTGGAAAATGAGGGAGAATGAGCGGGTACGGTTTGACAGGGATTATAAGGCCATCTCCCACCGAGGGTTGGCCAGAGCGCTCGTTTTAGCCTTCTGGTCCTCCAACGAGGAAAAAGATCCAATGACTTCAAAAGAATTGAACGAGGATCCGTATGAGGTAAAAATCTCATGTACGGTTATGTAGAGTAACAGTAAGGCTGACTTATCTGTCAACTTTTCCACTATCAATCCCAAAAAAACAAACTCTGCCTTACGTGATATTAAAGGTGATTTATCTATCAACTTTTCTACTATCACCAATCCCAAAAAAAAAAAACAAACTCTGCCGGTACGTGATATTAAGGGTGACTTATCAGTCAACTTTTCCACTATCACCCCAAAGAACCAAACTCTACGTAAAGTTGACAGAGTACGCTTAATTTGAAATAACTGCTTATTTACCTGGTATTGGCCATAATTTACAAAAACATTCTGTAGTCTTAGTAAGAGGGCGAAGGGTTAAGGATTTACCGTGAAAACCTAATGCACACAATTCTCTATTGCCACATTGTTAGTGGAAAAGAGGGGCATCTAAAATCAAATGATACCACTAAAATCAAACTTAGGGTCTCCTTTTTAATATACAACTATTCATATGGTGGATTAAGTAAAATATGGGTACACTAATCAGATTATCCCAAATTGATCATCCAAAAAATCCTTTGTATTCAAGGTTATCAGTTTGCCAACAATGGCAATACATTTCCAAACAATAAATATTTGATCCTGCAGTTTCTTGATAACATTATGAGATGAAATAATCGGAATCGGGGTTGAAAGGAGTGACAGAAAAAGAGGGAGGATGAAAGGTTCACGACTACGGAGGTTTTGATTTTACTTTGCTGGCGAGCAAGAATCGAGCGCCATTGACAAGTTCCTCCTTAATCATGAACAGAACAGCAGCTGCGAGTACACTTTGTACTATTTTCGTTCCCATCCCTTTGTAGAACCCGTATAGTCCTTCATACCGAATCATCTTTAAAATAGCATCTGATGTGCCTGAAAGTAAACAAAACAATATGCAACACCATAATTCATGAACACGACACTTTTATCTGAAAATATACAGAATTTAAGTTTTGAGGTATTAGTTTCTCAATGTAAAGCATGATTTATGCGGTATAAGAAGCTCTGGCTAGCAGTTGGAAGTTCAAACCTTTATAGTGTTGCCTTTTGTCTCCGTTTGTAACCTGTTTTGCTTGAAGCCTCGACTGCAACAGCAAGAGACTCGGTAAGAAACTGAAAGGTTAATGCAACCAAATCCAAGGTAATAATAATACTACATTGTCTCTTCCTGGATGTAGCATGATAGCCGTGTTTTTTCAATTGAAAGGAGCTTAAAACGTGGAAGACATTTCAGTCGGTAGCAGTCCATTCACATTATAACTCAAAGTGTGTATTGCTTCACATTAACAAAGATGTGTATGCTAAGTCCTTTACCTTTACCACTAGAAGAGGATATGTCACAACTGTAGCCCCTAGTTTCGCCAAAGCACCAAGAAAAAATATCTAGCAGAAATAGGCAATCTATTAGCTCAGAGGAAAATCAAAAGAGTGAGTAACATAGGTTAGTACTGTAAGTACTCGGGTTAAAGGTTATCATAAAACATTTACTGAAAAGGTTATGATCTAAATGAAACCTAACCTCTAAAGCAGTAACCCCGCTGTTACCCTTCTTATTCAAGGCACGCCTTTGTTTCAGCTTCTTCAACATAGTTTCATACAGCATAAATTGCATGGAAGGATTACTCACCTGTGATCAAAATCAAGAACAATTAGTCGTACTCCCTTTAGCCTGTATAAGAAGAATCACTTCTCACATACCATGATCAATGTCGGGAATACACCTCTCCAGAAGCCAAAAACTCCACCTTCATCATAAATTTCCTGAATCTGTATGTGTCCATATATTGTTATTATAGGAAAAAATTTTGCTGGCGCTGAAGCCAAACTTGAGTGAATCAGAAAACAAAATTCTGGAAATCAATAGAAACACTACTGTCCCCCCATGTGCGCACAGGTAGGGGACAAAGAATTAAGAATTAAGAAATAACATAATACTAACCGCATGAGTAGTCCCAAAGGGAGGAAGCTCAGCTGCAGCAAGGATTGCTTCATCTGGAGCAGTTGACAGCTCCTGACCGGGCTGGCACTTCTTTGAGGATTTTTTATAAGTCTAACAGTGCAAAACAACAACAAACAATAAATTAATAACATCAAACTTGTATACTTTGAGTGAGAGATGCATAAGCTCAGTTTGTTAAATTAGCTACACATAAGGATAAGATAATTTGGTGAAATTGGTAACTAACATCATAGGCATTTCAAAATTCTGAATTAAGTTCTAAATCCTGGAATGCAGTGCTCTTCAAAGGTCACTTCTAGCACAAGCATAGATTCTGGAAAACAAAACTACCCAAATAAGACGTGCAAATATGAACTATCGTGTCACTTGATTTGGAAATTCAATGAGATTTGAGGCTAATGTCAATTAGCTCTTCATTTTTACCTGCATACGCGTAACAACTACCCATATAGGATTTGTGAACAACACATTCACGCACCTGCAAGAATAAAATTGTGATGAGATTTTCAGCAATAAATCCATGAAAGAAAAAAAAACTCATAATAAAAAAAATTAAATACTGTAAAAGCTACCAAATCTTTCTGTTCTCTTGATTTTCTTCTTCTTAAAAGCTTTCAGAAAGAGCGGGTGCAACTTTTTGAGGAAACGATGCTTTTATAGCTTCGAAAATATTAGGAAACAAACAATGTCTTAAGGCCCATCATTATATAAATAAAGAAATACCCAGATAATGCAGCAACCAAAAGTGAAGAGAGCATTCCAACAGATCCATCACCAACCCCCATCTTCCTCCGTTCAAGTGCAGCAGTTTCAGCCTTGTTCCTGAATATTTGATAGAAATAATAGTAAACACCCTGTACCAAAAAAATCGCGAGTAGATAAGAAACCAGACAACCAAATAAAAAATTAATGATGCAGATTTATACAACACAAGGTTTAGTGGCAATGTCCTCTGTAAAAAAAGGCTGTACGCTGCTCTATATCATGTCAAAGTTCAAACTAAGGAATTTCTGACTCAAAAAACACTACAGAAAGAGCATTAAAATTTATGTAGCTAGTGTTGGGTAAGAATATTGCAATTTAACGCTGGCAGTCACTTTGTTATTCAGACGACTGCATAAGCATAAAAAAAAATGCTCAGGGTTGTCTCCTTTTATGTTATATTAGCAGATCAAATGCTTTCACTGATGAGGCAGATCAACACAAACTATTACCATTACTAACTTGCAGAAAGCATTTACTGCTATTATTGACCTCTTAAACGTTATGAACTATACACATGATTTATCAACTGGACTCAACTTATAAACGCTAATGAATCAAGGATAACTGAGCCAATACGCATAACATGTTTTGATTAGGTGTAGTGATGGTCAGGACAAAAAAGCCAGCCATGGCTCCATCGGTTTGGGCGGCTTCATGCACGCAACCTAGCAATGGAGGCCATATAATTTTGGGATGACACAATTGCATTCACTAGTACTAATCAAGAGATTGCATTCACTAGTACTAATCAAGAGAATAACTTAATCAATGATATCTGCCATTTCTTCCTACAGGATTTTGGCCAATCGAAAACCCAAGTTACACCATTGCTCGGATAGTATAAGAGACATATGTAAATAAGGCCAAACTCCTCTACAGTTTCTCAGTAATTCAGTTTCCGCTCCGTTAAAAACTGTTCCAATTTTTCTGCTATTTCCCATCAATTCCTCGGCTAACAAACAATGAATGTCAACTTTACCAATACTTTCCTACAAACACGTATAATTTCACTCACTCCATCCTAGTTTCTAATCATTGTAACAATAAGAACGAAAATAATATTCAAAGAAGTAAAACAATCCAGCAAAGAGCTAAAGCTTTGCTCACCTGAGATGCTGCCGTCCCCACCAATGATGGCGTCAAACCGCCGTACAACCGTTCCCATCCTTCATTTTTAATAACCTGCACATCAAATTCACACACTGGCCGAATAATCAGATACAATGAAACAAACAGAGAAATGTGTCCTTTCTCAGATTTTCCCGTCCATTTTCTCAGCAACCAAACAAGGTAAAAGTTTTGGAATACTTAAAAACGAAGCTGAAATTTGATAAAAGGGATGACCTGACATATTTGCTCAACAGTTCCGAGCTTCTTCTTCTCCTTCTTCAGACCACGGTCTGTTTGTTGGCGAGTATTCACCTGCAGCAGATCAGGACCCAAAATTCAAACCAAAAACAAGGATTATCAAAAGCTCAAGAAAAACAATTACGAAATGAGAAAATTTGTACGGTCTGGAGAGGATATGTGATGAGCTGGGCGATGATCCCGCCGCCAGCTCCGGCGAGGCCATTGATCAAAGCGTCGGACATATTTTCTCGAGAAAATGTTTGTGAAGGTTTCTTATTTTCTCGGGAAACTGTAGCGAGCCATGGAGGGTTCGGAGATCTGAACTTTTTGCCTTTATTTTTTTGGAGAGAGGGTGCGGGAGAAGACCATCTCTGACTTTGGCCTTGTCGACGTGATGGCACTCGCTATCAGGACCCGCCTCATCGGTTAGTTGTTTCGTTCAAGAAAGTACATACGTTTGGTAGGTGCTTTTGTTTTTGAGTGCTAATCCTTTCAACAAAATTTTCTTTATTTTCTAGGGTTTTTATCACAAATGGTCATTGACATTGATCATTGATCAAACGCATCATTTTGGTTCCTGACATTGAAAATCAATAGAAATGGTCACTGAGATTGATCAAACACATCACAAATGGTCATTCCGTTAAAAACTCTTTGGGCAATTTTCAAAGCTTCGTAACTCAATCGTTTCTTAACCAAATTCGACCTATAAGAGCAACTCCACCCATGGAGCCTTCCCCCCAGGCAACTCACTATGCAATCCACCCTAATGAACAGTAACTACCTTAAATGAATAGTAACTGCCTTAAATGAACAGTAATTGCCATTTGCATCTCCACCCATCGAGCCCTTCCCCCAGACAATAAGCAATTAAAATATTAGTTTTTTTCTCACCCAATCATAAAATATTATTATTTTTCTTTAATACTTTTATATCTCTCTCTATCTCTCTCTCTCTCCCCCACTCCCTCCAGATCCATCCTCCCAAAAACCCCCCAATCTCTCTCTCTCTCTCTCTCGCTCCCGCTCCCGCTCCCTCCCAGATCCATCCTCCCAAAAACCCCCAAAAACCAGAACCCAGCCCCCGGCCGCGACACCCCCTCCCCCGCGACGAGCGACGACACCCAACCCCCCCACCCCGGCACGACGACCCATCCTTCCCCCCCCCCCCGGCGCGACGACCCATCCTTGCCCCCCCCCCCCCCCGCGACGACCCCCCCACCCAGCTCCGGCCTCGCTCCCGCTCCCTCTCTCCCTCGCTCTCGCCCTCTGTCTCTGTCTCTCTAACACAAAGAAAAAAAATAAAATATTCAAAGGGCTCGGGCAACAGGCCCGTGAGTTCGTGACTGCCCCCTTGCTCGGGCTCCCACCTGAGCTCGGGCCCCCAACGGCTGGAGCACTTCCCACCGGCCCTCAGGCCCCTTGCACTCCCCTCTCCCCCGAGCAAGAGCAACTGGTGGAGTTGCTCTAATATATCAAAATGAAGATAGGAAAGTGTAGAACAAGACTATACCTATTTGGAAGCCCAATGGTTGCCGGAGATGTCAGGAAAATAGCTCAAATGTGACTGATCAGCGGAAAAACTGGAAAACTCGCCGGAAACTAGGTAAACTTTAAACGTTCATAACTTCTTCAATACTCAACGAAATCGAGTGATTAAAAAATAAAAATCATACTTATCGATGAGACAAAGAGAATGGTACCTTTATTGACTGCTAATTCACCGTGATTTGGCCGGAAAACGGCTCGAAATTGGATAACCAATGATGTGTTTGATCAATGTCAGGGACCATTTGTGATAAAAAAAATAAAAAAAAACCCTTATTTTTATTGACATTTTAGCTAAAATGATCTCTGAGATAGACATAACTCTTTATTATAGTGAAATCAACATAATTGGTTTCTGATTTTGTCTACCGTCAATCTTTTTGGTCTTTTCGTTAAAAATCTCTATTAAATAAAGATCAAAATGATAAAAACATTCTCAATTTAATAACAATTGGCTAAAATGATTTGACAAAATTGAGTGAATTTTATCATTTTATCTTTATTTAATGGAGATTTTTCATAAAATGACCAAAATGATTGACGGTGGACAAACTTAGGAACTAGTTAGTTCTATCGATTTTAAATCTCAAAGATCAAAGTGAAGGGTTATGTCAAATCTACCATTTGGCTAAAAAAACCTTTTCTAGTTTAATAGTATAATTATTGTTCAAAACATTTTAATAAAATAATGCTTAAATTTTTTAAAATTGAAATGGAAAATGAGAAAAAGAAATTGGGCTTGAAGAGGTGGGATTGGGTTGTCGCGAATTTGAAAATGGGCATGCGGGTGAAATTTTGGGAATGCGGCTTTAGGTTTGGCCGTGGAATTTGGAAGGGGGTTGCGTTGGGGAGTATGGAGAGAGTGAAGGAAGGAGAGTTACAATCTGCTAGAGATCTAAGAAGTGATCAGATTCTGGAACTCTAACCGAAATAAAAATCACGAATGGTGAGTTTAAGCTCGGCTAGGCTTATCAGCATTATAATATTATTCTTTTGAAAAATTTAGATATATATTAAGGTTATTTTAAGAATAATAGTGGTTGAAAAAGTAGCATTCAATTTTTTAACTTTTATGGCAGGTGGGATTATAATGTAGGTGGGAAAATAAGACATTACAGTAAGTCTGGCGATACTCTTGTTTTTTTTTTTAATATTGTGTTTTTTTACCATTTTACCCTTCAATTTTTTTGTTTGTTAAATGTTATTTATTAGGACTGCGGCTCCCCAATAAACAAAAAAAAATGTGGGAGGTCCCGTGTTCGAGGCTCCGAGCTGGTGAGTCTGCTTGATTGTGGGTGAAATTCCTCATAGCCTCTCTGGGCTCGAAAGGGGTTGATAAGCGTAACTTATCACCAATTGTCCCTTTTTTCTTGAAAAAAAAACAATTAGTGAAACATTCATTAATGTAAAAAATGCTCCTATCTTCTTACAACTTTTAAAAATTTGAAAAGAAACAACCGCATCCATAATGGTCTTTTTAATAATTTATTATGAATAGAAATTATTAAAAAAAAAAAGTTAGTAAAAAAGATAAAGAATAAAGTACTTAAAAAATAAAATATAGAAGAGACAATTGCCACTCTTGTAAGATGAGTTATATACTTGGTAGTCGTTTGATAACTATCTCATTTTCAGGTTTTAATTTTCAAAAGTGAAAACTACTTTCAAAATTTAGCTTTCAACTTTAAAACTGTAACTAGTTACCAAATGAATTTTCAGTTTAAAAATAAATAAAAAATAAAAAAATAATTATCAAATAGCTTATTAATGTTTTTACTGCTTAAATTGATTGTACACACAAATAATTCATAAATGACTTATGATTATTAGTGCACACAAATAAACAACTGCCAAATGGCATACAAACAAGATGCCAAATCCAGCAGGCAAAAGCTTAAGCAGCATGTTGGACTAAAATACTTGTTATTGTTGCTACACAACGTCATATGCTCATGTTTGTCATTGTCACTGAATTACATACTGATAAGTACCAAGTGTTAAGTTTTATGAATCTTTAAAGGTAACATTGTAAGTTGTTGCCATATTCATTAAGGGTTTGTTTGATAGGTTTGATGAGATTGAGTCTTAAGGATGCAATTTTGATTGGCAAAATGGGTTACATAACCCATGTGTGTGGTTGGATTACATAACCTATCACATTTTCCCTTATTTCGGATTTGTAGCCAACCTGTCACATCCCGACCCGGGGTCCACCACATCCCGGGCCCGCTCCACTACCGTAGCACGATATTGTCCTCTTTGGGCCCCGACTACGCCCTTACGGTTTTGTTTCTGGGAACTCACACGAGAACTTCCCAGTGGGTCACCCATCATGGGAGTGCTCTCGCGCGCTACTCGCTTAACTTCGGAGTTCCCATGGAACCCGAAGCCAGTGAGCTCCCAAAAGGCCTCGCGCTAGGTAGGGATGGGAATATACATATAAGGATCACTCCCCTGGGCGATGTGGGATCTCACAATCCACCCCCCTTAGGGGCCCGACGTCCTCGTCGGCACACCACGGCCAGGGTTAGGCTCTGATACCAAATTGTCACATCCCGACCCGGGGTCCACCACATCCTGGGCCCGCTCCACTACCGTAGCACGATATTGTCCGCTTTGGGCCCCAACTACGCCCTCACGGTTTTGTTTCTGGGAACTCACACGAGAACTTCCCAGTGGGTCACCCATCATGGGAGTGCTCTCGCACGCTACTCGCTTAACTTCGGAGTTCCCATGGAACCCGAAACCAGTGAGCTCCCAAAAGGCCTCGCGCTAGGTAGGGATGGGAATATACATATAAGGATCACTCCCCTGGGCGATGTGGGATCTCACACAACCCAGTCTGTAACACAATTTTTCTCACTTAACATTGGCTGGGTTACAAGTCCAATTTAATTGAAAGTAACTTATTCCATCATGTCCACCAAACGAGGCCTAAGATAATTCATCACTAGCACCATTGTAAGCTAATTAACTGCATGTATTGTGTGAGATCCCACATCGCCCAAGGGAGTGATCCTTATATGTATATTCTCATCCCTACCTAGCGCGAGGCCTTTTGGGAGCTCACTGGCTTCGGGTTTCATGGGAACTCCGAAGTTAAGCGAGTAGCGCACGAGAGCACTCCCATGATGGGTGACCCACTGGGAAGTTCTCGTGTGAGTTCCCAAAAACAAAACCGTGAGGGCGTAGTCGGGGCCCAAAGCGGACAATATCGTGCTATGGTGGTAGAGCGGGCCCGGGATGTGGTGGACCCCGGGTCGGGATGTGACATATTAGATGAGGGCATGAGGCCCAGGGCCCATTACCGTGAGCAGTTCATTGGTATCTCCGTCCTTAATTAATGAATTATGAGGGCACGATCATACAATTATTAATTGGCACTGAATGGCATGCTAAATTTGTCGTTTTATTCGCCAATTTCTTTTTTAATAAGGTTTAAAACTGACGAGGGACATGTTTATCAATGCACGCACTAACACGTATTCGCATATCTTGACGTATATGATCCAATGACGGAAATTGATAATTATTTTTTTAAGAAACATATTTAAAAGAAAATACTTAGAAAAAAGTTGTAATTGTCATTTTAAGAATGTTTTAAAGACCGTCAAATCTTATCTCACCTACAAAACACCTATTTATCTTAAGCCGAACAGGGTGAGAATTGTCGACCGTTGTGCGGAGAAACGAAAAGTACAGTACCCAGTCACCATCTCTTTCTGGTAAGTCAATTGAAATCTGAATATTCAAATAGGAATTTAAATTATTGTAAAAGATTTTGTAAGTAGATACGTATTCAATCAAGATCTTAAATGAATTCATAGAAGTTTATGGATATTCAATCAAGATTTTCAAAGAGTTTATAAAACTTCATAAAAATCTGAGTGGCTGACACTGATTATTCTGATTATGTACTGCGATGCAAGCCTTGCATAGAAAAGGCATCCGTCAATTTTTTTGTAACTTAATTTTATTTTTTTTATATGTTGCTTTGTATCTCTAATTCTTGTCATTTTTCTTTTTCACGTTTCATTTGTATCTCTTATACCCTCACATTCACATAGCAGTAGAATTACTGACTGGTAGAACATGATGTCAATCTTCATAAGTGAATTTATTGTGTAATTTATTTTTTTATTTTTTTGGCGTGTAGTACAAAATACGTTCTAATAATTTTATTTATTTATCTATCTTGCAGACAAGGGTCTAAATTATTATTATTTTGCTTGGTTTTTCTCTGTCATTTTTGTTCTATGCCTTCTTTTGGGTCTTTAATTTTTCTATACAGCTTGACTATGGCGAGGACGATGAACAATGAGATAGATAACTACAACAGAGCTCTGAAGAGGAAAAGGATGTCAACCAAGGATGACGAACAAGAAAAATACTCATGCTTGGACCAAAAAGTCGTCTTGAGTGTTGACATCTACCATGCCGAAGGCCTCGACGGCCTTGATTATAGTACAATATGTTGTACTGATAGGGTCTATCAACTTGTATTATGGGTTGAACCGGGCAAAGAGTACGAGTCGAAGTTTGTCTACGGGTTGCCAAACCCTAAATGGAATCGACAAGTGAATTTCCAGCTTGGCGCCAGTCTTTTGGAGTGGGGATCTCTACACGTGGAGATCTTGAGGAAAGACGACTCCGAGCCAGGGACCTCCAATGGGGTATCCAGTGTGAGCAGGACTAGAATCCCGTTGCCGAAGATCAACCAGAAAAAGGAAGGCAAGTTTGGACTGACAAGAAGCGAAGGGCATGTATTGAAAGCCGAAGGACACATTTTTTTGTCGATGAAACTTGGTCAATATATAAGCTTAGATGAGTAACCTATTTAGTTAGATAGTTCCTCATGAAATCTGATGGATGTAGTACTCATACAATTTATTTTACCCTAATTCCAATTTTGGACTTCTTGATACAACAAACTAAAGTTATATGCATATGATGCTTAATCACTTTGAAAAAGCAAATTAAATCTGGAATTTTCAATCTCCTATTCTATATCCAAAGATCTAAAAACATAATAAAGATCATATACACATATCGGAAATGCATACCAACTTATAAAGAAAACACAAGAATTAGAAATAACTAGTAGACGACAAAGGGCATGCAAAATAATTGCGATTGTGAATATCTGCAATTATTCACTCAAATAATTTAACATGTAATGATTATAAATAGGAAACTTTAACGAAAAACTTCTGGTATTATTCACTTTAACGAAAAATCACATTTTTACACTAAAAAATTAGGGTAAATTACAAAAAACTACCTCAACTATTGGATCATTAACAATTTCATACATCGTCTTTAAAAAGTTTCAATGTTATACCTTATCTTTGAATTTGTTGCAATGTCATACCTTCAGTCAGTTGTCTGCCAATTATTCTGTTAAATGCTGATGTGACATACTTTATATTAAAAAATTATTAAAAACTTAAAAAAATATTAAAAATATTAATTAAATATTAATTAATTTTTTTTTCTCTTATTCTTCTTCTTCTCTTCTTATTCTTCTTCTTCTCTTCTTCTTCTTCTAGGAAGGTTGGGGGGGGGGGGGGGGGGGGTGGAGCGGCCAAAACTTTTTTTTTTTCCCTTCTCTCTTCTTCTTCTTCTTCTTCTTCTTCTTCTTCTCGGCAGGTTTGGGGGGATGGCCGAAACTGTTTTTTTTTTTTCTTCTCTCTCCTCCTCCTTCTTCTTCTTCTTCTTCTTCTTCTTCTCGGCAGGTTTGGAGGGAGGGCCGAAACTGTTTTTTTTTTTTTTTTTTTTTTTTTCTCCTCCTCCTTCTTCTTTCTGGGTTGGGGGGAACGAAACTGGGTTTGGTTTTTTTTTTGTTTTTTTGTTTTCCTCTTTCTTTCTTCTTCTTCCGGGTTGGGGGATGGGTTTTGGAAGGGGGTGTGGAGGTGGTCTTCTTCTTCTTCTTCGGTTTTTTTTTTTCCTTCTTCTCCTTCCTCCTCCTTCTTCTTTCTGGGTTGCAGAGAAGAAGAGAAAAAAAAAAGGAATTTTTTTTTATTAATTTTTTTAATATTTAATTATTATTTTTTTAATTTTTTTTAAGTTTTTAATATAAAGTATGCCACGTCAGCATTTAACAGAATAATTGACAGACAACTGACGGAAGGTATGACATTGCAACAAATTTGAAGATAAGATATAACATTGAAACTTTTTAAAGACGAGGTATGAAACTGTTATTGACCCAATAGTTAAGGTAGTATTTTGTAATTTACCCAAAAAATTAATTCTGATACCATTTACTTTACCCTTTATTTTATCCTTATCGTTAAAAATCAAAGTTTTCATGTCATTTTCATTAGTTTTCCTTTATAAATAACCTTTATCTAAATTATATTGTTATAGTAATAGCTTAATAGTTTTCCAAAGAAAGTTTGGATACGAAAATGCGATGCAAGTACGTACCATTTATACTTGAAATTTATATGCAAATGTTTAGGTAAAATTAATATTTGGGCAGCATATATGGAGAATGCCATCATAGATAGTAATTAATGACGTAATAAATTTTCCAAACAAGTTTCAGATAAAATATTCATGCATCATCCTACAAACAAAAAAATCCATGCATTTTAGTTTATCCAGTCATGTAATTACCCAATAAGTACAATTTATATTCAATTTTATATATGCAAAATGTTGGGTAAAACATTATTATTGCCACGTAATTTTCCTAATTAGTGAGTGTTACATAGTTGACCAATCACTGTGTATTTTAGACATGAAGTGACCAATCAAAGATTGCCATGTATGAGGTGGTAGTGCGGCCATAGCCAGCATGCCAAACCTATACGCCACTATTTCCTATATATACATGCATCAACTTTCATCTTCGACTCATACACAAACTCAATTTTTTTTTCATACAGTTTGGCTGCGACAACGATGAAATCTGCAGAAGAAGAAGAGCACGACTCATACCGGCAAGCCCTAAAGAGGAAATCTGCAGAAGAAGAAGAATACGACTCATACCGACACGTAGTTTTAAAGGTAACATTGTAAGTTGTTGCCATATCCATTAAGATAATTCATCACTAGCACCGTTGTAATCTAATTAACCACGTGTACTGGATCAAGGCATGAGGCCCATGGCTCATCACCTTTCCAGTTCATTGGTACCTCCGTCCTTAATTAATGAATTATGAGAGCACGGTCAAACAATTATTAACTGGCACTGAATGACATGATGAATTTGTTGTCTTATTCATCAATTTCTTTTCTATTAAGGTTTAAAACTGACGAGGACATGTTTATCAATGCACGCACTAACATGTATTCGCATATTTTGGCCGTTTGTATCTGATCCAAAGACGGAAACCAAATTTTTTAAAGAAGCTTATTTAAAAGAAAATACTTGGAAAAAAGTTGTAACTATCATTTTAAGAATTATTATTTTAAAGATTGTCAAATCTTATCTTGCTTACAAAACACCTATTTATCTTCGCCAAACAGGGTCTAGCTTTTTTTTGCTTGGTTTCTCTCTCTCATTTTTGTTCTATGCCTTCTATTAGGTCTTTAATTTTTCTATACAGCTTGACGATGGCAAGGAGGATGAACAATGATATAGATAACTACAACAGAGCTCTAAAGAAGAAAAGGATGACAGACAAGGATGATGAACAAGAAAAATACTCATACTTGGACCAAAAAGTCGTCCTGAGTGTTGACATCTACCATGCCGAAGGTCTCGACGGCCCTAATTATAGTACGATATTTTGTACTAATAGGGTCTATCAACTTGTCTTGCGGATGGAACCTAGCAAAGAGTACGAGTCGAAGTTTGTCTACGGTTGCCAAACCCTAAATTATATTTATACTAAAACCCAGTTTTGGGTTACTGTTTACGTATAGTGTGCAGACGGATTTGCCAGTGTGAGCAGGACTAGAATCCCGTTACCGAAGATGAACCAAAAAATAGAAGGCAAGTTTGGACTGGTAAAGAGCGAAGGACATGTACTGAAGGCTGAAGAACACTTCTTCTTTTTTATTTTTTATTTTTTGTTTGTCAAGGAAACTTGGTCAATATATAAGCTTAGATGAGTAACCTAATTAGTTAGATGGTTCCTCATTAAATCTGATGAGGGTGACTTACTTATCTAGATGTACTCATACAATTTATTTTATCCTAATTGCAATTTTGGACTTCTTGATACAAAAAAAAAAAAAAAAAAAACCTTAAATTATATACACATGATGCTTAATTACTTTGAACAAGCAAATTAAATATGGAATTTTCAATCTCCTATGATTGGATAGATTCTAAAGATCTAAAAACAGAATTAAGATGCATATACTAACTCGAAAAGAAAACACAAGAATTAGAAATAACTAGTAGACGACACATGAGATGCAAAATAGTTGCGATTATGAATGTCCGCGGTTGTTCATCATATAAATTTGACATGTAATGATTATAACTTAATATTTTTTCCAAATAAAGTTCAATATGAAATAACTAGTAGTCGACAAAGGACATGTATATATTCGCGATTATGGATATTTGCGGTTATTCACTCAAATAAAATTGACATATAATGATTATAGATAACCGTTTATCTAAATTATATTGTTATGGTAATAGATTAATAATTTTTCCGAAGGAGTTTCTTTTTTGATCGAATTCCAAAGAAGTTTCAATATGAAATGTTCATGCATTGTGACTTTTTAAGTAACCAACTCCCAATACCTAATTTGTTGTTTGAAAAAAAAAAATACCCAATTTGTTGTCAGTGTCACCTAGTAATTACGTACCATTTATATTGAAATTTATATGAAAATGTTTAGGTAAAAGTAATATTTGGTAATGACGTAATAAATTTTCCAAACTAGTTTCACGCAAAATATTCATGCATCTATCAACAAACAAAAAAAATGCAGAATTTTATTTTATTCAGTCAAATAATTAAATTACGTATTTGCTTGTTAGCCAATAAGTACAATTTAGGGTAAATTACTAAAAACTACCTCAACTATTGGGTCATTAACAGTTTCATACCTCGTTTTTAAAAAATTTCAATGTTATACCTTATCTTCGAATTTGTTGCAATGTCATACCTCCCGTCAGTTGTCTGTCAATTATTCTGTTAAAATGCTGACGTGGCATGCCACGTGGCACATTTTATATTAAAAAATTATTAAAAACTAAAAAAATTAAATTAAATATTAAAAAATTAATTTTTTTTCCTTTTCTCTTTTTTTTTCTTTTCTCTTTTTTTTTTCTTTTCTCTTCTTCTTCTTCTTCTTCTTCTTCTTCTTCTTCTTCTTCTTCTTCTGGGCACGTTCGGCCCTTTTTTTTTTTTTTTCTCTTCTTCTTCTCTTTCTCTCTTTCTTCTCTCTCCTTCTTCTTCTTCTTCTTCTTCTTCTGGGCACGGGTTCGGCCCTTTTTTGTTTTTTTTTTCTTTTTCTCTTCTTCTTCTTCTTCTTCCTCTTCCTTCTTCTTCTTCTTTCTGGGTTTGCAGGGGATTGGGATGGGGGGGACGGACGAAGAAGAAGAAGCAGCTGGGATGGTGGTCGGACGAAGAAGCAGCGGGCGGAGAAGGAGGAGGAGGAGGAGAGAGAAGAAGAGAAAAAAAAAAGAGAGAGAGAAGGAAAAAAAAAAATTTAAATTAATTTTTTAATATTTTAATTTTTTTTTTAGTTTTTATTAAATTTTTATTAATTTTTTAATATAAAAATGTGTCACGTGGGATGCCATGTCAGCAATAACGGATGAATTGACGGAAGGCTGACAGAAGGTATGACATTGCAACAAATTAAAAGATAAGGTATAACATTGAAATTTTTTAAAGACGAGGTATGAAAATGTTCAGACCCAATAGTTGAGGTAGATTTTGGTAATTTACCCTACAATTTATATGCTGCTTGACGGTGGACATGAGCAGGTTGAATTCTCCACAACCTTTCCTGGTCCGAAAATAGTAGATAAACGTGATTTTCCATCCAGTTGTTCTCCTTTAAAAAAAAAATTATTGCCACTTAGTACGCAGGTCTAATTATATTTCTCTTCACTTGTAAGTAGATCTGACATTTTCAACCCGACCCGTTAATCCGACCTGTTAAAATTAGCATTCAGGTGAGTGATAAACGGGTCGTGTGGTTAACAGGTCAACCCTCACCCATTAAATAACGGATCATTTTCGGTGAACCCGTTAACTACCTGTTAAGACGACAGCCGGCGAGCAGAGTCGGGTTCCGTCGAGAGGTGGAGGAGCTCCATGGCTTGGGTCGGCGCAAGTTCTAGAAGTGCAGTGAAGGAGCTGGTGTTCTCCGGCACTGTCATGAGTCAGTGGATTTATTCTCGGAATTAGAGGGACTCGAGCTCAGGTCCTGATAAAGTGGATTCGGGTACGGTTGCTCCGGTTGGTTCCATTGAATTAGGCGGCAAATTGAATTGAAACAGAGCTCAATTCTGTGGCAAATTCCCAAAATTTTCAACTCAGACACTGTCGTCTCAAACTCGATCTGCAGACTGCGAATTCATTCTACGGCGGCTTGAGTAATCTCAACTGTTCCTCCGCTGTGTTCCTCTCTACCTTCTTCTTTGAGGCTTATTTAAATTGGTCTAAAATGTCCTCACAATCTTGCTAAGTCTGATAAGTTTTATAAACAGCAATCGATGCTTCTTCCATAATATGTTAGAATTAAATTAAGCAAAAACCCAGTAATTTGATTACAGTCTTGGGAAGAACAGTGGACTTCGGAACCGAAATTGGGTAAGAGAGAGAAGCTGGAGAGGGAGAGATAGAAACGAGTGCAGTTAGCAATTGTGGGCAAACTGGGCAAGTGGGTAGAGATATAATGAGAAACAGTGTTGGAGTTAAATTAAGCAAAAACCCAGTAATTTGATTCCCTTCCACTGTCTACTCAGATTGGATGAAATGTGGAAAAAAAAAATGTTAACGGGTTGGGTTCGGGCGATCCGTTAAGTTAACGGGTTGGGTTCGGATGACCCATTAAGTTGAACCCGACCCAAACCCAATAAACCCCACCCGTTTACACGTCTACTTGTAAGTGAGAGGTCTTAGGTTCGACTTTCGTCAAAAGCAATTTTGAACCATAAGTCCCTAAAAGAATATTGTCTATAATGAAAATTCCTTATAATATAATCCCTAAATATAAGGACTAAAATATTAAGAAATTATTATTGATTTCATTGAAATATTATAACCATTGTTAAAAAAAAAAAAAAAAAAAAAAAAAAAAAACTATCTCTACTATTGATTTTTCAGGAATTTATAAAAAAAGACAAATGAGAAGTTGCCCCACTTGGGTGGATTCAAAAAACAAAGAAAAAACCATAATTAGCATCACTATTCCCACTCAAAATTAATATGGAGTCCACTATTTGAATCGCTATATGTAGTTCTCATATTTGAGAATTCTTTTGAGGTATCCGAAAAGTTTATATGCATTGAGATACTTTGAGGACTTCAATTCCGACCCATTAGAAGTCATTTGTCCCTATATTTAGGGACTATACGGTGAGAGCACTTCCAGTGTAGGAAGGCCCCCCAGAGCAACTGCCTATTGAATCTCCTCCAGTGAATAGTAACTGTCTTTAATGAACAGTAATTGCCTTTTACATCTCCACCCCTAACTGAATAGCCATGGCAATATGTGTGATAACCTGTCCCTAATTTTATGTGTTTACAAATTTTAAATGAGTGAATTGACGAAAATGCCCTTAAAGGCAAAATCTTTGACTTTTGTTGACCAACGTATGGTGAGACGTTCAAAATATTCTTTTAGCATATTCTTAAAGTACTTAACGATACGAACGCGTAGGCGCAAGCGGAATCTAATTCGTAGCTACGGTTAAAATTTTACGGAACTACAAATTCGAAAAGTATTTTTGTAAAAAAAATACTATTTATTATTTTATATATCTCTTGTAACAGCCCGTCCCTAAAAGTTATGGTTTTTATAATTTTAATACGTGAAATTACGGAAATGCCTTAGGGGGCAAAGTGTGATTTTTCGAGGACATATGTGATTCTCGTATATTTTGTCATGTTTCTTGACATATTTGGATAGAGTTCGACCTCACGGACCTGTAGGCGTAAACCGTTCGTGATTTGGAGTTATAACGAATAAGTTATTAACGATTGAATGGCCAAATTGTAAAATTCTTATTTTCTGGAATGCTCCAGATTTTTGGAGCAAAATCTGATTATGCCACGTGTGTGGCCCAGATTTAAAGATAAAAAAATGGGCGGTGGAGATATGATATAAAGGAGAGAAAAGAGGGAGATGTGAGGCCAATTAGAAAAGGAGAGAAGAGAGGATGACCAATCAGAAACAGAGGAAATGAGGGAAGGGAGAGAACAGGAGAACAGGAAATCCAACGGTTCAAAAAAAAATATCCGTTGAAATCGAACTGCTTTGAGGGTGCCACGTGGCACCTAGAACGATAACATATCCGAATTCAAACTGCAGGCCCCACCGACTGAAATTTGGTTGGTGACTCGCCCCACGCGCCCATGTGATGCACGCGCTTGATGAAATTTTTTTTATAACGTGATTGACGTTAGCTTTGCATCAGAAAGCCCTCAGATGCTTAGGCCTTGAACTCATGCCTCCCCTCTCCCACGGCCCTCCCCTTAGCCCAATTGTCTGTATGGGCTGGAGCAAGGATAGGAGGCGATTGATTTAATTTGGTCCCCTGTCCACGGGGCTATCCCCTCCGCTGGACTTTGCTCTGAAAAGGACCCTGTTCTTCAAAAGCTCCTTGACAGTTGAGAAGCGCGTTTACTCTCGGTAATTTTACTATTTACTTTTTGCTAAGAAAGTTAATATATAAAGGAAGGTATATTATCGTCATCATACCGATTAACACCATCTCCCGCAACAAAGCAACAATCCCATCAATCCTTCTTACCCATTATCCTACGCACTGGGGCACGTTAGCATACAGACGCCTAACTCCATGGCTTCCTCCCGCCCTCCGCCGCAGAAGCCTCTCGATCTCGACCTCACGATCGTCTCCGCCAAGCATCTCAAGAACGTCAACTGGAAGAACGGCGACCTCAAGCCCTACGCCGTCTTCTGGGTGGACCCCGACCGCCGGCTCGCCACCAAGTCCGACGACTCCGGCTCCACCCGCCCTGTCTGGAACGAGCGGTTCACCGTACCGCTCACCCTCTCCCTCCACGACTCCTTCCTCACCCTCGAAATCTTCCACTCCAAACCCTCCGACACTCCCAAGCCCTTAGTCGGCACCCTCCGGGTCCCACTCAAGGACCTCCCCGATCCGGACGACTCGACCCGAATCCGGACCTTCCAGCTCGTCCGTCCCTCCGGCCGTCCCCAGGGCAAGATCCGTGTTAAGCTTGCCGTTCGAGAACGACCTTTGCCGCCAGATTACCGTATTACCCCTCATCCTAGCTACTTTTACGGAGGTGCCCCTATGCCCCCACCGCCTGTTCGCGACTTCAGGTCATACTCGCCGTCGCCGTACAGCTCTACTTTACCAGCTTCCGCTCCTAGTCCATCGGCTTCGCCACCGCCTCCGCCTCCGCCTTACCATCATTACAGCTCCTATTCCGATCCGTACTCGGGTTACTATCCAGCTTACTACTCCAGTGCGCCACCGCCTCCACCAAGGCCGTTCTTCGACCGACCGATGAACTATGGCGGGCCTAGTGGGCCTTCAGCGCCATTGGACTACTCAAATTATGATCAGAATCAGAACCCCAAGAGTGGGAAGACGGGACTGGGCACCGGATTGGCTGTGGGCGCAGTGGCCGGAGGTCTTGGTGCAGTGGCATTGGATGAGGGGTTGAGGTACGAAGAAGATAAGGTTGCACAGAGGGTGGAGAATGACCTGCGCGAGCGTGACGATTACAGCAATTATCGTGCCGATTATTGATTGAATCGGCGTTTAGTCGTTTTGGTATGGTTTAACTACTAAAGCGCAATGTTAATTTGCCGGTTCAGAGTGTATATGTATATATGTTTTTATGTGGAATTTGGTTTGGGGCTTTTGGATTGCTGAATGAATTTATGTTTAAACTTTATTGTTAAGTGGGTGTTTTATTCGATGGAATGAGTGTTTATGTATCTTGGAATGAATTGTGCGTTTGATCATCTTGGAACGAATTGTGCGTTTGATCATTCTTGGAACGAATTGTGCGTTTGATCATATTAGAATGAATAGCGGGATTGATTGTCTTGGAATGAAATGCATGATTCGTCTTGGAATGAATTGCGTGATTGATCATCTTGGAATGATTTGTGTGATTGATTATCTTGGAATGGATTGTGTGATTAATCATATTAGAATGAATAGCGGGATTGATTGTCTTGGAATGAAATGCATGATTCGGCTTGGAATGAATTGCGTGATCGATCATCTTGGAATGTATTGTGTGATTGATCCCGAATAGTTGGTACAGTTCCAGGTTTGGTTGATTGGTTTACTAGCGTTTTGAGGTAAAGGATCATGTTTCAGGAGGGATTTGGTACTTTATGTTCCAGGAGCATGTTGAAATTTTAAGTAGAGTAGTTTTTAGAATGAAAGCACCATTTGGAATGAAGAAGAATGCCGGCCATAGTCGGCGTTGAGCTTACGGCTGATTGAGGTCTTTTTATGGAGATTGGTTAGATTTGTATCCTTGCAACTATGAACACTATGAACGTTAGATTTCTCTGTATGGATTCTATGGAACCACGGCGAAATATCTCTTGCATTCTTTTCTGTGGATCTTAAATCGAGTTGTTTAGATGACAGTGGTACATGATTAAAGTTTAGGTGAAGGGATATTGCTTTCTTAACAAGAAAGTTAATCTTTCAAGTTTGAAGGTGCAAAAAATACTGCCCGAAAGAGCTGACGCTCTCTCGGGCCTTGTCCTTCACCTTTTTCCCCTCGTCAAAACAATGTCCAAAGCGGGAATTACAGCACCTCTATTCGGTCTACTTTGCTAACGTCTCATGATCCTGTCGAGTCAGTCGAGGCTCTAAGATCCAACATGAGAATGAAGAGTTGGGGGATTATTGTGCTAGTTATACTGACTAGGATTTTGCAGATGCCGATAGTCTGTCGGAGAAGGCGACGGAGGAAGATTTTGTATTCTTAAATTATAACAAACGACGTATGGATCAAATATTAACAACATATTGGTACAACACTGTCGGCATTTCGATCGACTACTGACATGTATCAATCGAGTACTGGTGACATATTGATCGAGTATTGGTGTAATATCGACTGAATACAAATGATAATATGGACAAGATTGTTTTAACCCGGTTTAGTTTTTATTTTTTGTACACAAATATATTTACATTAAAAGAGCAGAGGAATAAACTGGTACCTTAGTTATCATCCACGAAAATTGAAGTTAAAACTACTCACTTACAAGTAAAGACTAATATTATTAGATCGCACTACTAATTGGCTTTAACGTCTAATTTATGTACCCGCAATTAGTTCCCCATTTTAAGCTCTCAGTGTAGAAGTACTTAAGCCGACGTAGCCACCTTACGTATCAGAGCCCAAAACCAAATAAACACTATTTTGGGCGTGGCCGAATGGGCTTCATGAGAAGGCAGACTCGACACACACCATGTGAGAAAGAATACGTCGCTAAAAGCCCAAATCCAATACACACAAACCATGTGATTGTCAAGCCCATCTTATTAAATGTACTATTGTTTTTCTTGGCCCTTACAAAACTCAACATAAAGAAAGGGCTAGTATTGCCAATTTTGTTTTTGTTTTGAACCAACGAAATTATCTGCACTAATAGGATAGAGGAATGAGTGTAGCCTCACAATGAATAATCAATAATGTGGTATTCCTTTTACTGGTAAGTGAGAGGTCTTAGGTTCGGTTCTCGCCTTTCTTTTTTGAACAAACACATTCCTTTTCTTATGTTGAGTTTTGCAAAATTGCCACTTAGTACTACAATAGTAATGGTATTCCTCAAAAGAGACCCAACAAAACACATCAATTCCTAAATTTCCAAGGACGGAAGCTATATCTTATATTTGCTTCCAAATTATTGTCTCGTATCATCGTATGTATGTTAAAAATAATTTATTTGTATTAAAAATTGATAATAATAAAATAATAAAATGAACAGACATGCGATGCCAAATTATAATTTGTCAACAAAACAGAATAACTCCTTTTCTCTACGAAGCAATTTGTTCTCTTATTCCAGATGAGTGGACCACAGACTGGATGAGGGGACCTATTTGTAGACAACTGAAGATTTGATCAAATCGTCGTTGAGTTTGTGCCCCACAATCACCATATACATTTCCAATTCCCCAGAACATATGCGTATGTGTGGAAACAAATCATGGTGTCCAATCTACTCGTCCCAAAAAGATACATATTTTATCTTGAAACTGAAGTGGATTGGAATTGAATTCCAATCCATTTTGATATCAAAAACTTACCTTTCTTTCTTTCTTTTTTTCCTTTTTTATATATATAAATTATTGGATGACTGATGTTACATGATTATATTACAATATAGTCGGGTTCTTTATTCAAAGGGATTTTTCATTTTTTGATAAAAATAGAGACTAATTGTATGGCCCAATCTACATTGAACTTTAACGATCGTTTATTTTTCAAATTGCACTTTACAGATCATTCTTCCAAAATATTAGCCAATTCGGACAAGTTTGAGGCATGTAATTAAGTTCATAGAAGTGGACGAACATTATATTCTAAGACACATTGAAATTTCACCATGACAATCAAATGAGTAAATAGTTTCGGATTGAGTTGATTTTTAACAAAAATTATCTATGAATTAAGACTCAAAAAATAAACGATACAAATTGTTGAAGTTCGATGTACAATGGACCCAACAACTAGTCCCAATTTTTACAAAAAATAGAGATCGCTTCGCAATATAATCCGCTCGTGGGGAATGAGAACATGAACATCTTCTAACCCTTTCCAATGCGTAACATTCGTTATCCTTCTTGTTAATTTTTTCTTTGACTTTAGATTGTGTGTGACAATGTTGACCCTAAAAATTACTTAGTCTACATAGCGCGCCGAATAGCTGATAAGCTAACTATGTCATTCAGTCGAATGTGAGGCCTGCTAACTCATCGACCGAGCTCGGGCGAGGAGTGAATGAATGTTGATGTGCTGTTGAGTACACTGATGGCTTCTGAATCTTGCGACTGCGGCCGAGGAAGGAACATGCTCGGTCTTCGAGTTTTATAGCCTGAAGACAAGGCTACTAGTTATGCGAAGTTCACGAATCATCGGCACCAGGTTCAACAACTTTAATTATATTCGTGAGAATATAAGTGCGCTGAATCAATACCAGACTATCTAGACACAAATACTCAAAGAGATGTGTGTCTTGATTGTAAATATGGTTCAAATGTCTGAATGCCGAACTTTAAAATGCACTTGTGAATATCCAATCATAAAACAAGTTCGGCTTTCAATGTGCCGAACTGTTGTGACCTGGTAACATCTCATTTCGCCAAGAAGGCTGATGAGATGACCTCTACCAACTAGGACTTATTAGAGATTCCTCGCTGACCGAGACTTGGATAGATAACTAGTTGGTCACAAAGCAGTCATGTTTATCCAAACTGAAGGTGCTTATCGGTCAGCTAATTATACGGCTCAAATGTTGTTTATCTAAACTAAAGATGTTGGTGGTTGCCACCACAATGCTGTTTATCCAAACTGAAGATGTGTTGGTGGAAAAATGGGTAAAAGAAAAAGATCTCAAGATGCTTGAGAGGTTTCACATAGAGCGAGAGTTTGCACAAGGCAGATTTGTGTGTTGGTTTGGAGGGCTCTGAATGATGCACTCCCCTTTCTATTTATAGTAATAATTTCCACATAGTCGAAGTAGAGTCCTACTCGGATTATGATTCCTTGATCCATTAACACGTGTAGAACTCTGAATCCAACCCTATTATTCTTCAAATTCAATACTTGATCCTCAGCGTTTCCCCTGATTCGAGGTATCACTAATATCTAAATATTCCTTGTTACATTAGGACTCGGCCGACCATCCTATCTAGGTTTAAGATAAGATCAACTTCTGGTAGAACTCAACTGAATCCAAGGATTTCTTTTTATTTGGTTTGAGGAACCTTCTGACCTCGTTTTCAAACTTATCATTGGACCACAACGCTGCATGCCATTGGTAGCTAGCTTTTTGTTTTGGACGATAACATATTAGCATATATTCATGGCCCATTTGTACGCCTAGCTACCCCTTCTAATTATGCCCCATGAGCAAACCGTGCATGTAGTCAAGGGCAAAAGCTGAGGCGCAGGGTTGGTTCTGATTGACGTAATGCAGTTTGCAGTAGTTGATGGGGCTAATTATTTGACAGAAAACGACCACTTCTGGAGCATCACATTTCCAATGGTTTGAGGTCCATATGCTCTTCGAATGTTGGTGAGAGAGAGAAAGAGAGAGAGAGAGAGAGGAGCGTGGTTACGTATACATGATTGGAATCTAAAATATTCCTTTAGACTAAACTGTCTGTTAATTATCAACTAAACCCTTTGTATAGGGATAATGTTAGTGATTGTATTATTACATTACTTAAGTATTGATTAACGTGCTTATTTTCTTTATTTTTTTCCTTAAAAAACAAACAATAATTTATTCAAGAAAAAACGAAAAACCTCAAGTACAACCAGTTGCACATGATCAAAGTTTAAAGCGAGATCATCTCTAAACCAATATCTTCCACGACTGATCAGATAATCACTTATTCACAAATCTCATGTGAGACTAAATAGTTTTCATTTCCCATCTCATGAAAAACTCTTTTTGCTCCGCTTAGCCTTACATACACCTAGTTGCTTCCCACCCCCCTCTTTTTTACTCCACTAACCAATCGTTTTTATTTTATTTTTTAATTTTTTTTTTATAAATCCTTAATCTTCCATTAATATTAGGAAAACTAATGAAAAGGGCTTGAAAACTTTGAGTTTTAACGATAAGGACAAAATAAAGGGTAAAATGATTAGTACAAGGTTTGACTTTTTAGTGTAAAAATATGGTTTTTCGTTAAAGTGAACAGTACCGTGGGCTTTTCGTTAAAACTCCCATTTATATTATCCCACAAGGATAGGTACAATCAATTTAAATGGAAAGACCTCATACGAATAAGAGACATAGGGCTAAACAGAGGGCAAAAAAGAATCATTTGTGTATAATCTTGCATAATCTCAAAGGTTATCAATTCCAGTATGTAGACTATAAATCCCTCTATCAGATAGGGATGGCAATGGATCGGTTTGGGGACGGAAATGCTATATCCATCCCCATAACCATAAAAATTAACCATATCCATAACCGCAAATTAACCAGTGAGTATTATCCATAATCATATCCACCAGATAACGAATTCCCCATCGGTTAACGGTTATATCCATAGGGTTTAGTAAATATTAATTTTGTCATTAAATATTTGATGTATAAAATGATTTAATTAATGGATCTTGTTGAGCATAAAAATTAAAGCTAAACATTGATAATATTGGTTGATCTTTGATATCTCCCATAAGTACTATTGAATTCTCATAGATTTTGTTTCATATCAAAACTTTTGAATTTTGCCACAAAATGCAACTCACACAATGTTATTTTTTTATTCTCAAAGTAAGATTCGGTGAATAATGAATATACATATATTATATAATACTTTACTATGATATATTATTCGGTTTGGGTTCGAGTACGGATATGGATTGAGGACCCTTATAACCATATCCATATCCAAAACCATAACCAAATAATATTTACGGTTTTTCCCCATACCCAAAATATATCTGAATTTTCGTACCCAAATCCAATCTATTCGGACTATTATCCACGGTTATCGGGTTTAACGGTTAAAATTGTCATCCCTACTATTAGAAGTGTTCTAAAAATATTTGCAATCGAGTAAATAGCTATACGAACGAATGAATCATTTCTTCTAAGCACCTTGTTCCTGTTGAATAGGACACCCACGATTATCACGAGTAATAAATCCCGCAACAGCATTCTGATTAATAACTGAACCGTCAAAATGTATTTTAAGGTAGCTAGCTAGGCTTAGGCAGCTTCCACTTTATATAATCTTCTGATGTCTATCTATCATCCACTTTCTTTTTAACTTTTGTATCAGCTTTAAAATATTCTTTCCCAAGAATGTGACGCATTCCACGATTTACGAATTTAGTCCAGAATATTGGTCCACTTACACGTAGTACTATTTTGTGTATATTATATATATAAAAGAAAAAAATTGGTGGTCATTGTATATAGAATAAATTACATAGTAGCCCCTCAAGTTTGAGATCTATTACAACCCCATACAACATCTTAAAAACATTTCACTTTCATACATTTACTTATTATTTTATTTCAATTTCATACAACCGTTAAAAAATTCTGTTAAATTAACCGTTAAGTGATGACGTGTCTGCCACATATACGCCACGTGGCTGCCAAATATGCGCCACGTGGCAAAATAATAATAATAATTTTTTAAAAAAATTAAATCTTCCAAATTTAAAAAAAAAAAAAAAAAAACCTAAAGAAAACCACCCCGTGAACCCCCAAATCAAACCCAGGAAGAAGACCCTTCCCCCCTCCCGGCGACACCTTCCCTCTGCACCCAGAACACCCCCGCCCCCAACCCTCCCTCCCCACGACCCACCCCACCCAGAAATCCACCCCAGCCCCCCGCGACCCACCTCCTTTCCCCTTGCGACTTTCCTGCAACCCGCCTCCTTCCCCCTGGCAACCCACCTCATTCCCCCCGCGCAGCCTCGCGACCTACCTTCCTCCTCCTCCTCCTTCCTTCTTATTGCAAGTTTTTGGCTTCTGGGTTTCTTTTTTTGAAAGAACAAATCTGGGGTTTGTTATAAATTGCAGGTTTTTTTGCGGGTGGGGACGAACTGGGTTTGGGGTTTTTTTTTTTTTTCTTCTTCTTCCTCCCTCTTCTTCTTCTTGTTGTTTCAGATTTTTGGGTTGGATGCGGGTTGCTTGGGGGGGGGGGGGGGGTGAGGTCGCGGGGGTGAGGGATAGTGGGTTTCAAATTTTTTTTTTTTTTCAATTTTTTTTTGTTGAGAAAATTCAAGGTTTTAAAAAAAATTAAAAAATTATTTTATTTGCCACATGGCAGACGTTGGCAGCCACGTCATCACTTAACGGTTAATTTAACAGATTTTTTAACAGTTGTATGAAATTGAAATAAAATGATAAGTAAATGTATGAAAGTGAAATGTTTTAAAGATGTTGTATGAGGTTGTAATAGACCTCAAACTTGAGGGGCTACTATGTAATTTACCCTTATATATATTTCTAATAGAAGCCATAAAATGTTTGATTACTAAGACAAACCAAATACAAGCAATGCTAAATGGATGCATTTGTTCCAGTGACTAATTTTTTGATCTGAAAACAATTCGCACAAATCACAAATAATTTTAAACCCCTACACAATTAGAATAGAACTTGGCTGATGAAAAATCAGCAGCAGCTCTTGTTGCTGGCCAACCACATATGAACACGTGTCTAAGTAATTGATTTTTTAATCACAAATTAAACATGTATCCATTTATGATTGACTAATAGCAGGAGCTGCTACTAATTTTTCAGCAGCCAAGTAGTTTATACGATTATCACAGTAAACCAGCACAATCTAGGATTGAGAAGCGGACTTGGATCAAAGTACCCCTAATAATATTACTCTAATGAACAACAATGATATGTAATGATGGTTAAACGAAAGAATTAATATTTAAAGATAATAGTAATCACAACAAAGTAAATGTTTTTATTTTATGGCATATAGGCGGTTGGGTGGGGTGAACCTTTCAGAACCATGGGCACTTCATGCAGAAGGACTACTCCAGCAGGTACATGAACGTCGACTGCTGAATCACTGCATGATAAAATTACAAATAAAATAATCCAGATATATACTTTGTATTTTTCAACATTTTGATGACCTCCGTCAAAGGTGTCATGCTCCGTGCCGGCCTTGGGGGTTGCAAGGAGTGCGATTGAACATGATCTTCGTTTTTTCGGGCCCCTAAGTTGAATAACCTATAAACGTGAGCATATTAAACAAAATTGTCGTAACCGATTTGGCAAGCGCTGTTTTTGCTATCTACCTATGCATGGGTTGGAGTTCGTGCCTGCCTATATTTTTAATTATGAATTTTTTCAGCTGTGTTTATTTCATATTGGGCATTTTCTGAGGTTTTTTTTCTTTCTCCAAAGCTAGATAAGTATTATTAAATACGAACGGATACATTTATTTTTAATTATGAATTTTTTTTGGTAAATTACATTTTACCCCATTAGGTTTGGGGTCAATTTTAATTCCTTACAACATCTTTAAAACATTTCAATTTCATATATTTACCTATATTTTTAATTATGAATTTTTTCAGTTGTGTTTATTTCATATTGGGCATTTTCTGAGGTTTTTTTTCTTTCTCCAAAGCTAGATAAGTATTATTAAATACGAACGGATACATTTATTTTTAATTATGAATTTTTTTGGTAAATTACATTTTGCCCCCTTAGGTTTGAGGTCAATTTTAATTCCTTACAACATTTTTAAAACATTTCAATTTCATATATTTACCTATATTTTTAATTATGAATTTTTTCAGTTGTGTTTATTTCATATTGGGCATTTTCTGAGGTTTTTTTTCTTTCTCCAAAGCTAGATAAGTATTATTAAATACAAACGGATACATTTATTTTTAATTATGAATTTTTTTTTGGGTAAATTACATTTTACCCCTTTAGGTTTGGGGTCAATTTCAATTCCTTACAATATCTTTAAAACATTTTAATTTCATATATTTAGTTATCATTTTATTTCAGTTTCATACATCCGTTAAAAAATCTGTTAAGTAAACCGTTAAGTGATGACGTGAAAAATATAGGATCCACATTTGTGTTGACGTGACTGCCAAATTTGTGTCACGTGACAAAAAAAAAAGTTTATGAATTTAAAATATTAAAATATTATCCTTAAAAAAAAACAAAAAAACAATGAAACCCAGAAACCATTCCCCCCGACCCACTCCCTTTCATCTGCCCCACCCTATCCCCCCCACCCTACCTCCACTTGCCCCGCAACCCCCCAAACCCAAACCCACAATGAAACCCATTACCGTCGCCTGGAACGAGTGGCCCCAGTCGGAGTCGACGAAGAAGGCGTCGTTGGAGACGGGGACTTGGAGCGAGTCGGGTTCTAAGACGGAAATCGGTTTCAATTCATCCCCATTCAGGCCGACATCGTTCAGCAGTAGTCGGGTGGGGAAAAATTTGGATATTTTAGTTTTTTGGTTTTTTAGTTTTGCTGGGTTTTTGAGGATTTGAAATTGAATGGCTAGGCTTTGCATATTATTTCAAAAGATAACATGGTGTGTTTGGTTAGAGGGAAATTGAGAGAAAATGGGTATGAAATGTTTGGATTTCTTTGTGTTTTGTTGAGTGTGGGAAAATTTGGAACTTTTTCAGTTTTTAGCTTCTGGGATGGAGATTAAAGGTTTCTGGGTTTTTTTTTAATAGGATAAATATTTTAAATGCATAAAAATTATTATTTTTGCCACATGACACAAATTTGGCAGCCACGCCAGCACAAATGTGGATCACATATTTTCCACGTCATCACTTAACGGTTTACTTAACAGATTTTCTAACGGATGTATGAAATTGAAATAAAATGATAACTAAATGTACGAAATTGAAATGTTTTAAAGATGTTGTAAGGAATTGAAATTGACCTTAAACCTGAGAGGGTAATTTACCCATTTTTTTTTTCAGCTGTGTTTATTTCATATTCAGCATGTTTTGAGGTTTTTTTTCTCCAAAGGTAGATAGATATTATTAGATACAAATGGATACATTTACATCCTCAACAAGAGTATTAAACAAGAATTGAGGACTAATACAGGCCCAAATATACTTCCCTCCATTTTTGAATGCAAAAGATGCCATAGAGTGTGCTGCATGATTACCTTCTCTAGGCTTTTTTAGCTACACTATTGTTTTCTTGTTTGAAATATATCTAGTTATTTTCTTTCATTATAAAAGATAACTTTTGCTAATAAATCTATAATTAGGAATATCCTAATAAATTAAAATTTTAAAAGTTTGAAGATATAATCTTCAAAAGCCTCATTTTCTTTTCTTATATGATATCATTTAGCCATTTATTTTATGGTGATAATAAAGAGCAAGAATGGTTCTTATTATAATTTTCAGATCCCACATTGCCCAGGGGTGTGGATCCTATAAGCCTTATATGTATATTACCATATCTACCTAGCACGAGGTCTTTTGGGAGCTCACTGGTTTCGGGTTCCATAGGAACTTCGAAGTTAAGCGAGTAGCGCGCGAGAGCACTCACATGATGGGTGACCCACTGGGAAGTTCTCGTGTGAGTTCCCAGAAACAAAACCGTGAAGGCGTAGTCGGGGCCCAAAGCAGACAATATCGTGCTACGGTGGTGAAGCGGGCCCGGGATGTGGTGGACCCCGGGCCGGGATGTGACAATAATACTTGAACGGTGATATGATAAGTACATATCCACCATACTATGCTTTTTCTATTAAAAAGCAAGGAGTTTCGAACCCAAAAACATAAGGGATGCATATAGATACACAAACCCAACACACCATGTTTCATTTTTATTTATTTTCTTTGTGTTATATCAATAAAAAGTATAAAATAAAATATAGCAACCAAAATTTTGGGCCATGTAAGGCCCCCGTTTTGGTCTTGCATAGGGCCTCTAAAATCTCAGGACCAGCCATGACTTCAGGGTTTGTATTCGAATTCGGGGTAATTTGTATTCAAATTTTTCTTTCATTAATATTGTATGTGTAATAAAAAAAACTCTCGTATTAAGGGGTAAAAAACATTATACATAAAGAAAAGTAAATACGGTCTTTATCAAACTTTAACCGCGTAAATATAGTCATTATGAAATTGTGAGAAAGATTAATGAGAGCGGTGAAGTTGTGGACTTGCCGGCAACCATGGGAATTTCTAGCACTTTTAATGTCATTGATTTATATGAGTTTCACCCTGATGATGCTCTTTTATAACATTTTGATCATTTGTATACGACTTTTTTTTTTTTTTTTTTTTTTTTTTTTTTTTTTTAAAGAGGGGTGACTGACGTAGGACTAGAAGAGCAAATAATCGTAGCAAATCCCGAAATGAATAGTAATCTCGTCTGAATAGTATTTTTAAAATTTTTGTTGTCCAATTTAGCCCGAAAATACCTTTTTTCGGAAAGGGAACAACAAGATGGTTTAAACTTATGGATTTTCCATGATGTATGATGGATTTTGGGCATTCGAGGCCGTTTGAAGGGTCAAAACAACGATTTAATTTATTTTTGAGTTGTTTTGTTAATTTTGGATATTAAGTTATTTCCTGTTTATCTCTTTTTTTTTCGTTAGGGTTTTGTGGGACTATGTAAGCATCCAGGGCTGCCCCTGCGAATTTGAGGGCCCTAGGCGAGCCTTCGAAGTGGGGCCTTAAAATTCTTTGATCTTCAGTTTTTTGTATATTGATTTGTATATAAAAAAAAAATCGCTAAATACATAAAAAGTTCTATTTTCACATCAAATATCATTAAAAATTAATATTAAAAGAAGATAAATATTATTTAAACATTATTTAAACATTACACGATTCACGTTTTTAGACACAAATATACTAAATGTTTGCAGTCAAGAGTATAAGATTGATAGCGAAGAACAATAAAACTTGATGATCAAGAGAGTAAAGAACAATAAAACTTGATTGACGAGTATAATAAATTCAAAGCCAATTGTTTCTCTTGTGTTTTTTTTTTCTAAAATCAACATCACACTAATGAATTGAATATTAAAATAATCCATTGAATAAAAAGTTATTGAAAAGAAAAATATAAATTCAAAGTCTTGATTACCTTAAAGTACAATCTTTAAGACCATATGATAGTTGGTTTTGAACATTCAATAGAAATTGAGAGAATGAGAAGTTGGTTTAAACATTCGATAGAAATGAAGAGAATGAGAAGTTGAAAGAAAAAAGATTGCAAAGAGACTTGAAGCTTTATAACTTTATATGCATTTGGACCGATGGATTGGAAGTTAGACCGATGGATTGGTAGTAAATTTGAAAAACAAGAAAAATCTACTGAGTGAAAGGCAGCTTCGTGTTTCGAACTCAACACCCCAAAGAAAAATGAAGCCAACATTTCCACTGCACTAACAAAAGAATTATGATATTTCTTACTTTTTTTGTATTTATATGTTAATTACAGGATATAAAAAAATTTTGGGGCCCTAGGCGGGCGCCTACTTGGGCTACCCTCAGTGCCGGCCCTGTAAGCATCCTTAAGGTTGTATTTTGTATGGTTATTCAGTTGAAAATCAAAAGTTTCTCTCAAATGTCTAAAGTTCCAGTCAAAAGTTTTTTTTTTTTTTTTTGGTAATCAGTTATATTGAAACTGGACAAAGATGCCAAGAAAAACAGAGAAGCCTGCTAGGAGGACAACAATACAACAAGAGAAGAGCGTGGAGGTAACAAACTTTGACGCCGCAACTAATGCAAAAGCGTCCCTCCACACTTAACCAAAAGACTTAGTGAGGGCAAGGCAACCCATCATTACACAAGACATTAACCAGGGAGGTTGGGGGTCGGTCGACCCAAACTAGATCACAAACCTCCTTACAACGCCGCGAAGCCAAAAGATCCGCTGCCAAATTGGCTGATCTTGGGACCCAAGACCAGCGGCACTCTTGGAAACCCCTCCCCAACCGAACACATTTAGTAATGATTGGAAAGGCATCCCAATTGCCATTCCTGCTACCATCCTTCAAGCAAGAAATGGACTCCAACGAATCCGATTCCACCACAATTTGCCTCCAACTACTATTGGCACCCAGAATGCAACCTTGCATAATGGCTTTCGCCTCCATCACGGAAACACTAGGGGCCTTTCCTTGGAGCAGCCAAGAACCCCCCCCTCATCTCTAGCAACAACACTCGTAAAGCCCAATCCATCCGAAGTACACCAACTGGCATCAACATTTATTTTGACAAAACCCGCCTGAGGAGGAGCCCAAACAAACTCCTCGACGGCCACCGTGGAAGTGGGAGCATCCGGCGCAAGGCTGCGGGACCAGGCGTCTCTGAAGGAAGAAATAGATCGGCCAATGGCAGCAAGGACCTGAGAGGGGCAGATTGATTGATGATTGAACAAAAAATTGCATCTAGCCAACCAAATATGCCAGCAGGTAGTAGCAATATAGGACAATTTTTTCTTTCTTACTTCCCCGGAGCTACCACCAGAATGAAGCAGCGAGATGAGCCAACTAGCCCAGGAAGTAACATGAAGATCATTTACATTTAAATTCAATTCGCCTCCGGACCAGATATCACTCATCCACGGACATTCGAGAAACAAATGTTCAATAGATTCATTACCAACCTGGCATATAGGGCACACAGCTGAAGGAGAAGAGTGCCGTTGATAAAGACGAGCCATAGTAGCTAAAGCCGCATGCATGGTCTTCCAAATAAAACATTGAATCTTTGGAGGAACATGTAACTTCCACACACACTTCCAAACTGATCCCGAGAACACTGGAGCCGAGAGAGGATGTGGGTTTCCCCGAGAAAGGGGAGAATTAATAACACGATAGTACCCAGACTTCACGGTGTAACAAAACCGTGAGGGCGTAGTCGGGGCCCAAAGCGGACAATATCGTGCTACGGTAGAGTTGAGCCCGGGTTGTGGTGGGGGCCCGGGTCGGGATGTGACAATAATCCTATAAATTTAAAATCCCTCATTATAATACTATTAGAAACAGTTACAATAAAAAAATTCAAACATTTTGATTGAATAGATGAATAAAAACTATGCAAAAATAAGAAATAATAAATGGCAAAAGAATGTATCCATAGTGTTAAAAAAATTGGTACATTTTACAAAAAATTGGTACATTTTACAAAAAAATTGGTACATTTTACAAAAAAATTGGTACATTTCACATATAACAAAGTGGTACATTAATAAAGAAGAATGGGTACATTATAAATAAATTAGGGTATAGATAAAAGATTAAAAATTATGAGTACAAATGAATTTTTAAAAATATAGGCGCTAAAAGAAATTAATACATGGGTACAAAATAAAACTAAAAAGAAAATACTACAAATTAAAAAAAAAATGGTGCAAATTAAGAGTGGGTACAAACTAAAAATATAAATATATGATACAAAGTTTAAGCATAAAACATAATTATACCATATGTAATTTTTCTATCATTGATTAAATATATAATGTCATGTGACGGTATACACATGGGTACAAATACAAATAAAACTTTAAAAAATATGGGCACAAAAAGAAACTAATATATGGGTACAAATTAAAAATGAAAAGAAAATTGGTACAAATTAAAAAATATTTGCAGATTAAAAATAGGTACAAACTAAAAGTAAAAATATATGATAAAAACTTTAGCCATAAATATAAATATACTAATTGTAACATTTTTAACACTAAAGGAATATATTTAAAAATAAATATATTTTATTATTCAAATAATTAATGATGTTATTAATACCCAAGGACCTTGATCAAAAATTGAAAATGAATAGGATTTTAATAAATGGAGTAACAAAAAGAAGGATGTGAACCTGATTTTCCCATTTTTTATTATAAACTTAATACGTGTCAATTAATGACAAATAACACAGAAAGGCGACACCAAAAATAAATACATACTTTTAATCAAATGCGACACCAAAAATAAATACATACTTTTAATCAAGTTGGTATATTACGTAAGAAGATTGAGTTGGGGTAAATGTAAAGAGAATTGTTATTAGCACTCTAAAATTCTCATTTAGCACTCCAAACTTTCTATATTTAGAAAGAAAAATACACTTGTGAGGAGTGTCAAATGAGATTTTTGAAGTAACAATAATAGTTCTCAATGTAAAATGGATCTTAGTATTTAGACAGTACGGGCTGTCACAATACTATATTTTTCTTTTTAGGTAAAGGAGCAATGGGAATTGGATCCTCTCTTGAGCCCAAAGAGAGGATCCTTCTGACCAAGAAACGTGGGTTGTTGGATTTTTATCTAACGGCTACAAACATGAGATTCCTTTAAATTATAATGATTATAGTCGTTGGATAAAAACGGCTCACGTTCCTTGGTCAAGAGGATCTTCTCCTTGGACTCAGGACAAGATCCAATTCCGGAGCAATGGACCTTCTGAAGTCAAACAATTAATTAATCCACATACATAAGTTCGTACTTCACAACATATATATATATATATATATATATATAATCCGCCCTTTTTTGGAGTATTTATAATTTTATTTAAATATTGCCATCTGACCAGTGGCAATTAAATAGTAATTAGCACAAAAAATCTGGCCCACGCCGACAAATCAGAATTAAGGGTTTTAATTAGAAGATTCTCACGAAAATATAACTTAATTAGCCGACCATTTCCTTCAGGTAATTTCAATCATAAGCTAAATAAAATAAGTGCTTATGAAAAAACAATATTAGTAAGGACAATTAAATGATTAATTTGCAGAGGACAGTACAAGGTTAGCTAACTGATTAACAGTAGAGATTCTTTGGGGCCGTCCTTTTCTAGGGATCGGGAGAAGGACAGCCAATTTACCGAATGTATATGGTCGGCGCTATTCTTAATTTAATTAGTTAATTAATTATATGGATAATTAAGTTTTTGCATGAGGAAAATATTCGATTATCTTGGAATCTTCACAAAGTTTAACTCGATCACAATACGCTAACTGGCAAGTGAGTGCTGTTTAAGCTAACAGCCTAAAACTGGCACTGTTAGGGAGAGGAAATAAATATATTGCCATAGGGTTCAAGCAAAAAAAATAAAACAATAGTGTACAAATAAATTAACATCAATCACACTAGCTAGTTGACAACTTGGGATGAAGAAATAAAAGAAAAGGCTTATGTTTCTACTACCTATAAATCAAAGGGATAAAAAAAATAAGAAATAAGAAAGGTGAGTTGGTTTTGGCAGCTGTTATTTACACTGATATTGTTATTAATTATACGTTTTCAAATAAAGTATGTTTTTGTTATATTTCCGTGAAAAAAAAAATTAGTGGAGCTCGAACTTGCATCAGGTTACATAAGAATGATTATTTGCTGCCACTTCGTACATTATTATATGCTTCTCCAATGTGGTTAACTATTTTCATTTAAAATAAGTTGTTGATGCAACTGATATTGTCCAAGAGTACTCCAAGTAAACATGTCAAAAAACCAAGCTACCGCGTTGATACAAGAGATATACGTAATTTATTATATATATATATATATGGACGTATCAAAATCCCCGAATGCCCCGGCCCTATGATAGATCATATGACCTAAATATACGTATCAAAATCCCCGGACTCCATTGGATATTGCTGGATCGGACTTTGTTGGCTGCATATATTAGCTCAGATTTGCAAGTAGAGAATCTCATCACACAGGTTCTTAATCATATGCGAAAATCTCACACAGATTCTTGATTAGTTTGTAATCCTCCAGAAAACCCATCTGCTTTTGCTTGCTTCGCTGCCATTCCAAAAATATTGAATTTCGTAAAAGAAATTATACATGGCTAGCTCGTCAACAGTCAACAACACGTACAATATTTTAAGGTTACGACGGTGGCGAGAGATCTGCAGGTGATCAGTTCCGTTTGGCTTTCGAAAATGTACTGAAGTCAGAAAAAGATGGCACCAAGCTGTTCAAACTGTATCTCTCTATTCCGGTGCACATGCTTGATGAAAACTTGTACTAATACTTCGCCTTTGAGGAAATAAAACTCATTGCATGTCACAAAACCAAGCTAGCTTGCTAGGGACTTCGACAAATGGTTTCCAATAGGAAGCGCCACGATTAGAAGAAAAACTTAATGACACTGTTTCATACATATTCTAATCTCTCCCCTCACACATATTTCGTGAGGAGAAAGATAAAACAAAAAACATACAATGAGAGACTTAACGCGTTTTCTAACCGCCAAAATTGCTTTAATTATGTTGGCCAGAAAATTATAAATGTGTCTAGTTCATAAAAGTACCCTTTGAAGAAACATCTGCTAAATAATTTTTTTATAAAATGAGAATGCTAGAGATCCCACATTAATGCTCTATATAATGTGACAAATAATGCATACAATCACATCTAATAAGATTATTTTTTAATTAAGATAACATGTACACGTTACTTGTCACATTAAATACTGGATAATATTGCATCACCTATATAGGGATGCACATATCCCCCATTTGTGAATAACATATCTTGATCAACTAAATGAACCATCGGAACCGTACATCAATTTAGTAAGCTTCATTTGAAGATCACACCTACAACAAACGTACAAATAAATAGACGTGGTACCTACATGGTTGATTTATTCTGTACATTTGAATGACTAAATGATTTCTGATTGAATTGATTTTTCGTAGAGGTGATCTTCAAATGAAGATTAAGAAATTGACAGTTCCAATCGTTAATTTTATTCGATTAAGATACGTTATTCACAAATAAGAACATGTGCATCCCACAAATGATGCAAGTGTTATCCTTAAATATTACACCAATGAGCTACAAAAACATAATATCTCCAACATTTTCCTTGGAAAAAATATCTACTAGTAACCCCAAACTAAACTGCCCATAATCAATGTATTTTTTTTTTTTTTTTTGGGAAACCTCGACGGTACGAGGGTAATTTTATTGATAACGAAAAAAAAGGGTTACACCTAGACAGGGGAGGACATAAACCTTACCCCTCAAAAAACAGAGACAATAAAAAGGAATACACGAAAAAGAAGGGGGGACATAAACCTTACCCTTCTAGAAAAAAAAAAACGAGAATGAAACAAAGAAAAGAGGGAGGGACATGAAACCTAACCCCTCTAGAACCAAACCTAAAGGTCTAAACCTGCAAAACAAGTCAAACAACACCATAAAGTTAGGAGAAAAAAGAAAGTGAGACAAACCTGGATGCCGACATGCACATTAATTTGAGAAACGGTAACCAGGTGAGCCAACATAGTCAGAAAACAGAGCAGCACGAGCCACCATCGGAGGAGAATCATGCCATGTTAAAGATGGAGTAGACAAGCCCATGTTAGCAAAATTGTCCGCAACAAGATTTCCTTCGCGATATATGTGAGATGCGTAGAAAGTCATTTTCCGAATGCGATCCAAACAAATAGACCATTGCGTATAAAGAGGCCAAGGAGGATCAAAATCAGACGATTGAAGAGCATCAATAACACTAGAACTATCACATTCCAACCAAAGGCAATGCCAACCTCGCTGATATGCAAACTTAATACCAATAATAATTGCTGATAACTCTGCAAAAAAAAGAGTTGCGACGACCAATCCGTTGACAGAAACCTCCAAGAAAATGACCATGGTAATTCCTGAAAACTCCTCCATAAGCAGCAGGACCAGGATTTCCTTTAGACAAACCATCTGTATTAAGCTTAACCCAAGGAAACCAAGGAGGAGACCAAAGGACTGGAAGAATAGTGGGTGCCTTGCGAGGGATAGGTTGGATCCTCATAGAAGAAATGATCCGAGTGTCAAAACCCTGAGAATAACCAAGAATAAACTTCCCACCATGAACAATCGCCGAATTGATAGACATGCATAGACGATGAAAATAGATTGGACGACCCTCAAAAATAAATTTATTTCGAGCCTTCCAAATAGCTGAAATAGTAGAAAGACCCGCAAAAATCCATAGATTGTGCAATTGTTTAGAAAAGGGCTTTCGGACATAGACATCCCAAAAAACAGCCAAAGAATCTGAAAGAGGCAATGATGTACCAAATTGACATGCTGACCACCTCCAAAGTTGCCTAGATAGCCGACATCCAAAGAAAAGATGAGCAGTAGATTCTTCAGAATTATGACATAAACAACAAATGGATGCCAAAGAAATACCACGTCGTTGTAGCGCATCCTCTGTAGGAAGTTTATTATGAAAGAGCCTCCAAGCCAAAATAGATAGACGTGGTGGAATAAAATGTTGCCAGATAACCTTAGCCCAAGCACAATCACTATGTCTCCTTCGAATAAGCTGATAACCAGAAGAAAAAGTCCCATCCCTATAAATACCACTCCCAACTCTCACACTTTTCCTCACTACTCACACTTTCAGTATTACCTACAGACTTGGCGAAGATCCACCGAAGAAGCTGCAACAATTTTTGAATTTTTGATCCCTCAAATACTTCAAAAAATGTCTTCTTCGGATTCGCCAACGTCTCTAATCATTTCCAAATCCACCGTCTTCCCCGACCTGCCCTCCGCCCTCGCCGACCTCCCCCTCTCAGTCTCCGACCTCCCCATGCTCTCCTGCCACTACATTCAGAAGGGTCTCCTCTTCCCCCTCCCTCCCTTCCCCATCATCCCCTCCACCCTGATCCCCCTCCTCAAATCCTCCCTTTCCAAAACCCTCTCCCGCTTTCCCCCATTGGCCGGCAGACTAACCACCTACCCCACCGGCCACGTGCACATCACCTGCAACGATGCTGGCGCCGACTTCATCCATGCGTCCGCCCCCAGTCTCTCAATCCGAGATGTTTTGGGGCCTATTGACGTCCCCGACTGCGTCAAGGAGTTTGTCGCCTTCGACAGGACCGTCAGCTACTCCGGCCACCACAACGCAATCCTGGCTGTCCAGGTCACCGAGCTCAACGACGCCGTTTTCATCGGATGCTCAGTCAACCATGCCGTCACCGACGGCACCTCCTTCTGGAACTTCTTCAACACCTTCGCCGAGCTCTGCCGAGCATCGTCATCTTCACTATCACCAAACGAAAATTATAATCACACGAAACTGAAAATCACGAGGCAGCCGGACTTCAGCCGGAACTCGGTTCTGATCTCTCCGGCGGTGCTTCGAGTTCCGGCGGAAGGTCCCAAAGTCACATTCAACGTCGACGAGGCGGTGCGCGAGCGAATTTTCAGCTTCAGCAGAGAAGCCATTCAGAAGCTCAAGGCACGAACCAACAACAAAAAATGGTCCGAAAACGGCGACGTTTTGCTGAGCGCCGTCGAGATTCTCGGGAAGCAGAGTAACGATCCCTACCAAAACAAAGACAATGGCGCGAGAGTGACGTCGATTATCGAAAACTGGTCCAAAAATTCGAGCGCGAACTCCAAAACGACGGCGGAGATCTCGTCGTTTCAGTCGCTGTGCGCGCTGCTCTGGCGATCCGTGACGCGTGCGAGGAAGCTTCCGTCCTCGAAAACAACGACGTTCAGAATGGCGGTGAACTGCCGGCACAGACTTGAGCCGAAGCTGGACGCATTCTACTTCGGGAACGCGATTCAGAGCATCCCGACATACGCGACGGCGGGGGAGGTGCTGTCGCACGACACGAGGTGGTGCGCGGAGCTGCTGAACAAGAACGTGAAGGCGTACGATAACGACAGGGTTCGGGGCGTCGTTGAGGATTGGGAGCGGGACCCGCGAGTGTTCCCGCTGGGGAACTTTGACGGGGCAATGATGACGATGGGGAGCTCGCCGAGGTTTCCGATGTACGACAACGACTTCGGGTGGGGGAGGCCGATGGCGATTCGGAGCGGGCGGGCGAATAAGTTCGATGGGAAGATATCAGCGTTTCCGGGGAGGGAAGGAGGCGGGAGCGTTGATCTCGAGGTGGTTTTGGCGCCTGACGCAATGGCTGGTCTCGAAACGGACTCTCAGTTCATGCACTACGTGTCCAGTTGAGCTTGTTAAACGACGTCATATTATGTTAAAAAGTATTAACTGGGAATAGAAAAAGATAGGATTTGGAATTGTGGATGATGGGTTGAAGGGTTCGGTGCGGTTGATCGAGTATCCAACTTTGATCTGCACAGTTATGTGACGTTTGTTGGATTTACCCAATATAAATCAACCTTTAAGTGATCTACTACATGTAATAGGAATATAACATCGAAGAATAATGTTGATCATGATTTGATCTGTTAAAGATATTAATCCTATATAAGGTGTCTTATATTAGAAATAGGATTGATGAAATCCTTAATTGAATACGATTATGATATTTGACTTGGAGACTAAGAAAGTAAGTTTAGGTTTCCTTTATGGATGGAACCCTAGCTTTTAGCTTATATAAACACCAGTCCCTATAAGAACACACAACATAATGTTTCCCATAGAGTAGTTGTATTCAACTTTTGTAGAAGATCCTGGTGTTGCCATGCCCTTCACCTTCCTTGCTCGGGTACCATGATCACAATTGGAATCAGGTTTGTTACTCTTTTGTTTGTGTTTTAATTGTATAATCTTATAAGGCTAACAGTTGGTATCAGAGCAACTGATTATATGATTAAGATCTATTAAGTTTGAAGTTGGATTGTATAAAATTTTCATGAACTGCGGTTTTGATCTTACACCAAATTGTGATTGCACTTGGCAACACCACCACGCTGAACCTCCATGAAATATGCATAACGTTTCCTGCATATAATTGCATGTACACGGCAACACCACCGTGTTGGATTAATCAGTGGAATTTGAGAATTATTAATAGGTTGTATAATTGTTCAGTTTTAATCAAGAATATTTTTCAATAATTTTATGGTTGCAGTCAAGGGAAATTGATTAAGAACTATGCTAATTGATATCCTGATTATTACGGCAAAACAAATTGTCTGATTATAGCACGAATCCACAATATTGTATGCGGTGTATTACATAGAACCACATAGCTTTTGCTTGCCAATTAATAAATTGGACTACGCTTAGAGGCCCTTTTGATCGAGTCCAGATCTTCTGCACCCAAAATCCCCTATGGCCCTTCTATGTCTTTGCTTTTTGCCTAAAGATTTGGTTTACTTTTTATTATTTTAATTATTGTCAAGTTAACATTAATTATGTTTAGTTCAAAAAACAAAGACACAGAGGGGCCACAGGGAGTTTTGGGTGCAGAAGATCTGGACTCCTTTTGATCAAGCATGAATTAAATTATGAAATTGAAGCACAGAATTTATATAATATATTCTTATGGAATTGAAGCATGAAATTAAAAATCATATAGGAAGTGGAATCCTATAATCATATAGGAACGTAAAGAAGCATATATGTAAGGCGTGGTATTATATTAAGTATTTTACAGTGGGAACTCTATTATTCTTTTAACTAGCAGCAAGTCGTGAAGTTTCTTTTGCTCCAAATGTTAAAAGTTTTAGATGGGAGTGTTCTATGATGAATAGCTCAAATCCGTGGAAATTAGTGTGTTTGGAAAAAGTTGAATTTTTAATCAATAATGTTATTCTTACCATGTTTTTATACCATATTTATATACCATCTTAGCATCTGATGTGAACAACTACATCATTTAATTAATCAGAATTTAATTTAAATTAAAAACCATTTAATAAACCAATATTTAAAAAAAAAAACTGAAATTAAATGATGATCGTGACATACGAGAAGTCTTCTCTCCTTCCTTCATGTTCTTTCACGCCATTTTTTTTGGTTCGAGCTCCGGATCTTCAAGAAACAACCGGTTTCATCAAACCCATCAAATTTCAAAGAACACCCAGATCATGAAATCGAAGAAAACCCAGAAAACCCATACTACTTCTACACTTCTGGTGCAGCAGCTCTGGCTGCTTTTTTGTATTTCCCTAAAATCCATGAACAAACCACCCAGATTTTCAAGGACCTCACCGACATCATTTTCGAATTCCCCGGATGGAAATCTCCTCTGAAGGCTATCCACATGGTCGACCTGATGCTCGACCGGTTGATTAGAAAATAAAGCAAGTCCTCGGAGTTGACGACTTTGATTTGGAGGGTGTGTTGCCAGAAGTAGTGGCGGAGCCACAGTGGGGTCGTCGGGGTCGCACGACCCCTTGGAAACCATGGAAACAACCTTGAAGCTCCATATGCGACCTCTTGGAGCTCGGATCGTCGGGGTCGGACTCGCACACCACCTATTCGACAGAAGGTCTGAAAGAAGACGCACGGCAGGAAGAAGAAGAAGAAGCGCTCGCGCGCTTCTTTTTTTTTTTCAAAACAGACGGGAGGTTGGGGATTCTGGATCTTGCTCCAAACCCGTGAATTTCAGCTGATTTTACCGCTTTCCAGCTTGATATTTTAGCGGATCAGGATTTGGGTTGCTCTCGGTTCTATGGACTTCATTGATGATTTAGCATCTCAGAGTTTGGGTTGTTACCAATTTCGGTTTCCGGTTTCGAATCTATGGTTATAGATATCAGGGTCTGTATTCGACGATAATCTGCTTCTCTGGTGAACCCATAAGTTCATATTTTGTAGTGATGGAGGATATAGGGTTGTTTAGACAAGCTTGGAAATGGCTGCAATCACAGAAACACATTTATTCACGATCGGGAACTGCGATCGGTGGGTGTGGAGATAAAATCGGGATGTTTGTAGAGCGGCATTGGCCGATGGTGTGCAGTGGGTGCGCCAGGACAGGGAGGCTGTTGATCCTGTTGTTGATTTATTGGTGGGACTGCATCGTAAGAGGTTTGCAATCCTTTATTGGGTTGGGTTCTGCAGCTTTGCTCCTTATAATGTGGAGTTGCTTTCTCAGTTTGACTTCAATTTCTTGCCTGGTTTATGTACTTCTTAGTATGGTATGTTTCCTTGGTATTTCCCTTTTTACTCTTAAGCATTTAATTGTTGTTTTTCATTCAATGCTTCGTCTTCTATTACAGCCATTTAATTTGATTATTAAATGGGAAAGATATGCAGCAATATCAGACCCATAAAAGAATTATGTATCCTTTAAAGTTATAAGTGGATATAAAGTCTGGCAGATGTTTTCTTATAAGGGAAGCGTAGAAGTAATGTTTTCCATGGACAGTTTATGATGTGCAACTTTAGTGCTTAGGTATTTCTGGAGAAGATTTTAAGAGTGCAAAAAATGATGAAAGGATAGGCTGCAACACTGGTGGATGTTTGCTCATGAGGTCAACCAGGACACATAAATATCAAGGTTGTAGGGTATGTAGAATTACAGAAGCTTGGTTTAAGAATTCAGGTTCCAGGTCTATTGTGAACTGAATATACTTAAGGTTGCCAGAATAGGGTCTTAAATGGAAAAAAAAAAATACACAAAAGAAAGTATTTATCAAAGGGTGGTGATCTTTGGCACTTGAAGATCAACTTGAGATTTATATTCATTATGTGCGTTCCAGTAGTGATTTCTCTCAATTGGAAGGGATTGGTGATCTTGCAAAAAAAATGGTGGAGACAAGGATGCATCAAGTATTCAATTATGTATATTTGCTCATTACATTGTCTTTAGTTTTACCAGTTGCAACTGCTTCAGTGGAGAGAGCATTTTCTGTCATGAATATTGTTAAGGGTCCACTTAGGAACAAAATGGGAGATCAATGGTTGAGTGATAGCTTGCTTGTTTATATTGAGAGAGATATTTTTGCTTGTATTGAAAATGAAGCTATAATGCTTCGTTTTCAAAATATGAAACCTCGTCGTAAACAATTATAGTTTGTAATATTGTTTCCGTTATGAATTATGAATGAAAGTACTATGATTTCATTTTCAATATGTTTTTCCATCCTAAATTTTTATTTGGACTTTTACACTACGACCCCTTGGGGTAAGATTCCTGGCTCCGCCACTGGCCAGAAGGGTTCTTGGAGAGAATCATTCCTGGGCTGCAATGATTGGGAAAGAAGGATGATAGCAGAGATGAGAGTTTTGATGAGTCAGCAATTACAAGGCCGTACCTTTCTGAAGCTTGGGAGGTCAGGGAAAAGAGGAAGATAGAGAAGCCATTGATGAATTGAAAGTTTCCCGCATTGGAGAAGACAATCTCAAATGGTTTTTAATTTAAATTAAATTTTGATTAATTTAAATGATGTGACTGTTCATATCAGATGTCACATAAGATGATATATAAATATGGTAAGAATAACATTACTGATTTTTACTGGGTAAGGTAAATGTCTCGGACAACGTATTGGAGGTCCTTTGCAACCTGCTTAGGGTCAGAGTTCCAACTCTGAACAAAGCAGCAACCTAGTACAACAGGAAATAATCGCTTGTGTTGGAAAATTGCATGTGCAGGTAATTTCTAAGACCAATTGTATACGAGGTTTACATCACTTGTATCTTACTAAACAGGCATGCCAAGAAGTATATATAAATGTGCAAATACATCTGGTTTGTTTGTGCCTAATTTTTACAGTAGTGAGCCTATGCAAAACTTAGATGGAGGCAAAATATCCATGAGTTTGGATAACTGCGGTTACCCGCTCATTTAAAGTTTACGGTTACGGTTATGGGTAACCGTTTAGACAAACAAACGATTATGTGTATAACCAGGGCCGGCCCTGAGTATTTAGGGGCCTTGTGCAAAACTTAGATGGAGGCCATTCATTTTTTTTAATGTTATATTTGTTTATTATTATTTTTTTTCAATTTTTTCATCTATAAAAGTAAAATATTACAAGTTACTGCAACAAAAATAAGTTGTTTGATCGGCGAGGTGTTTTTCCTTACCTTCAAAGGTTCTGAGTTCAATACACATTTGATGCATTTTTGATATCTCTTTTTTAAGTTTACAAATTTGCAAAAGCTTAAAATAGCAAAGTACACATTGGATGCATTTTTGTTATCTCTTTTTTAAGCTTACAAATTTGCAAAAGCTTAAAATAGCAAAACAATATCACAGGGATTCGAACCCAGCACATGGGTTATAAGGAAGAAGAGCTAAACCGCTAGCACTAGAACCACAAATATGATTGTCTTTTGCATCTAATCTATTTTATATGCATTTGTATACATGTAATGAAAATTTGGGGGCCCTGTGCGGTGGCACCTGTTGCACACCCTCAGGGCCGGCTCTGAGTATAACCATTTATCCGTGAAATTTAAATGGACGGTTATAAGTATTACTCGCGGTTATAACGGGTATCCACCTATCCATTTAATTTAATATATGTAAAATTTAAAAAAAAATTAAAAACCGTAAATGAAAAGTCAAATTAGAGTTAACGTCAATTTTTTGTTGCCATGAAGTTGGAATTGAATGAACCTGAGATGAATTTTTGGTGGTTTTGATTATTTGGAGGAGAAAATGTCGATGGAAAAATGTGCTTGTGGAATATTTGAAAAATGTGGAAGATTGTGAACCAATTGATATTCTGTCCTTTTGGAATCTGGTTATGTTCAAGTTAAGAAAGAAGCTTTTAGTTCCTTTAACTTGTTCCTTTAACTTTACCATAAAGTTAAAACTGACAAAGTTAATTGATTATTTTGCAGCTTTGAATCATCTAGTATTTAAGATAATGATTACTTTTTGTTTTTAGAAGCTTTACTTTGTAATCATATGGATTATAATTAAATATTTGCTTGGATGTAAAAGAAAAATATCGTTCGTAAACTATTATTTTAATTATTGGAATTGTATGAGGACTTAAATGATTACAATAGGAAAATGCATGCTAAAATGTACCTATAACTGTGTTTAATTGTCAGAAAAAGAAAATTATGACAAATTTTTCTTTTGTAATTTTCAAGTTGTTAAAAAAAAACATGTACACGAGTGAAAAAATGGGTAAATGGGTAAAAAAAAAAGATAAACGGGTTCAAAAAAAGGTAAACGAGTAAATGGTTATGGTTAAATGGGTACACGGTTATGAGTAGGTTAACCGTTTATAAACGATTATAGGTATGAGTATAACCGTTTATGCAATTACCCAACTGGTAAACGGTTATGCAGGTATGAACATAAACGGTTATTAGTAAATAACCGCGATTACCCATCCGTCATAACCATTGCCCATCCCTAATGAGCCTGTTTGATGGCCCCATCCCCATCAGCTCCAGCCACAGCTTCAGGAGGGCTCTTTACTGTCACATGTGAGAACATCTCTGTGAGGTGCATTCATGGTGGACATGAAAAGGGGACATTAACCACCCCTCAAAAGCCTCACGGACAGGTTTTTGGAAATACTTCTTAAGCCCCAAATCTTTATTGCCTCTGATTTCCATTTGAATGGGCAAAATAAATTCATATGAGTCATTTTTAAATCAGTTGTATTACATGATAATGTGTAGAAAATGTATATAGGGTGAATTAAATAGCTTGGTTGTTGTGGGGAATAATCAATATGGATTAAAATTTTAAGTTTGCAAATATGTAGCAAAATGGACATATGACACGTTTTATTAAAGGGACTGGGTTGTCCTATATTGCTTTAAGATTGAGATGATCTTATGTAAAGGCACAAATGTGTAGATTAGTAATGCAGTATACAAGTACTTAAGTATGATTGGGGATTAATTCAAGTAAGGTTTATAATGATATTAACTCCATGAGGAATTTGCATGACTAATCAATTAGTTTTGTTTATAATTTTGTCTTTCTGTCTCAGTAGTCATTTAATTATACATGACTAATTAACTATGAAAAATTGATGCATAATTTGTGGATTGACTGAGAATGACAAAAAGCATCCAGTGATAAGGACAAGAATACTATACAAATGAATGAGGTTTGCAGTAATATTTGACAATTCTCACTTGTATTTTTATCTATTCTTATATGAGAATTATGGTTGGTCATGTAATTATATATATGTTTACAAAGAAGTAGTGAACATATGAAGGCATGAGGTATGTAATCCATTCAAAGTATGTGACTTAATTGATAAGCATGAATTTTCACATGTATTATTGTTTGTGATTTTTTATATGCCTAAAGAATTTAAACCGTGCTTTGATTAGTAAATTTTTATGTGTCATAAGGGGAGAAGAAAAGAAATTTTTCAAGGCTAACGTAGGGCATATATTGGAGATGTTTTCTATGGAAGAAAATAATTTTGGTTGTTCCTTTATTTAATTTGGTATTTACAAAGCTAATGCATGATTTTAATGTTGTGTTTAGTAGTCTTGTACTGCATAAAGAAATATATAAAAGGAAAGGAACCTGTTTGACTTAAGAAAACATTTGAGCAATTTAGCTTTTAAATTAAAGGAATGTATTGTTCTTTCCCATTACATAAAGGATTTTTATTTTAAGTAATTGACTCCATAATGATAAATATTGACATTCTTGCGGTGGAATAAAACTTGTTCTATATGTGATTAATCTCTTTTAAGTATGTTAGGTTTCTTGAGATTAATTTAATGTCAAAGGGAGTCATGAAGGAATTAGTGCCATTTGTTGGCAAGACTCGAAGCTCGAATCAGGTTATCATAATTTTGTCACTTACAGTTAATTAATCCATGTGACTTCTTGTATTGTTTCAGGATGGAGTTGATCAATGCATTTTCAACTAAGCAAGCCGCAACAACTTAGTTAATGATGAGACTGTGTTTTTTGAGTTACTTCAATCAACATTGCATCTTAATTAGAATAAAAGAGATAATCTTCTTGCCCGCATGTGTGGATTATTTTTTTTAGTTTAATTAAGATGGCATAGTATGGATTTTATTTCACAGAAGTTGTGAAAGTTTTATTTGCCCACAGGTGTTGAAGTCTTTCATGAAGGTACTCTTGCGACATATAACCTAGTACTAGAAACTAGTTAATTTTCTTGCCCGGAGGTGTAAATTAATCTAGTTTCATGAAGTTTATTGGGGAATAAAGTTTCATGTCTCCAGTTACAAATATTTCCACTATGAGCCCCATTATAGGTTGTGGTTTTAAGGCATGGAAATCGGTTGCATCATGACGTATGTTTGTGTCTCTTCATGAGATTTGTTGATGCAAAGTACGTATTGAACCCGTGAAGGTTAATTAAGGATTGCTAAGGTACACATTGTTTAAGTATAATGCTTGTAAATATTTTCAATTTGAACTGTGATATCTGTTTAGAGGATGGAATTTGATCACTTGAGATTCCTTTGACATCGAAATTGAATTTGTTAGAGATGTTTAGATTCATGATAGATGAACATAATTTTTCTGGCAGATTTCGTGTCTTGATTAAAATCGGATGAATGACATGTCTAACGGTTACCAAATGACCTGAATTTTTTATATGTTAAACATATATATGTCGACAATGTGTATGAAAATTTTCTTAATTTTTTGCTGTGTATTTTAATTATGGTGAATTCACTAGTAACCCATGCTCGTATAGACAATTTTACTGGCAGATTCCGTTGGGTTTTTGAGTTGTCACTTTAGACTACTATTTTGACCCAAAACGCCTCTATATTTTTATTTTATGAAGATTAGTATGTCCATTTTGATCTGTATAATTTGGTTGCAATCAAGCTTATAAATTAATTATGATTAATTCTAAAGTAAGTGTAACTCGTTGCTGAAATTTTGTTTGACAACTTTAGTTGGTTGTAATGTATGTTTTATTATGTCTAAAATATAAAGTAATTTTATTTAGTTACATCTTTGAAAGAGTGTTTGCCCAAGTGGGAGAATTAGTGAACAAAAATTGGGCTTCACACTCATTAACTTATTTGCAAGTATGAACTCTAAAAACTTAGTGGGAGCTGTTCTAAAATTTTGAGCATTAAGTGGACTTGCATGATACTATTAAAGCGTTATTCTATCTTCCATGAATTTGTGTTTTGGTTGATAACTCAAATGACAATAATATGTTTAAGTTGCATGAATGGATACTTCATATATGTGTACATTTTTGCAATCATTTGAATTCGTCGACTGATTATTTATTAATCTTTATAAAGAATTTTGGGGCTCATAAGGACTTAGCATAAATGTGGAATTATTAATACATATAAGATGGTTGTTGGATGCATGTTTTTGTGTAACAGTGGTGAATGCTTTCGTGCTTAGTATATGCATTCATTGACTGAGTAAGGCTATTCCCAAAGGCATATTTTCAACAAAAATAAATAAAATAAAATAAAATTTAAGTATTGATTTGCAAATTAAGCAACGATGTTGCAGATTAGTGGGAGCTTGAGTTTTGTGTTAGTAATGCCTTACATTTGCAAATGACCTACAAGGTATGTATAGAATCCATGTATTCATTTTAATCTCTAGTTGGATTCATTAAGTCACATTTTTCGTGTGCTAGTCAATTATCGGATGAAATATATTTTGGATATTAAGTTGTTATCAAATTGCATATTAAATGGCATAGCATGGTTTATGCACTGCCTCAATTGTGACGATTTCCATCTGCCCACAGGTGTTGGAAATCACCATGAAAGTAACTGGTATGGTGCATAGATCAGTGTCAAGAACATGTTAATTCATCTTGCTCACAAGTGTTGAATTAATTTGTTTTATGAAGTTTTGGGATATTTTACTTGGACCTGCGCCTATTTGGTATTTTCAGTTGTGTCTGTTAGCTACGAACATTGTTTGTCTTGTTATTGGTCTAATGAAAGTGATGCATGATTGTTTTGGAGATGTATTCACACCTGCATGCTATGTTGGTTTCATTAGTTGAAGGATATCTGCGTTGGCAGATTTAAGGCTTTGAAGAAGCATAAGTTGGACTTGAGATGATATAAAGTAAGACATTTTGGTTTTTGGTTTAAAAGTTTCATCTCTTGATCATAATTTGTGTTTCATGTGAATGAGGATCTTAGCATGTGTGATTATTAAGGTTCTGGGTTGTGTCAACCTTACAACCTTATTAGTTCCATGTTAAGAAATGCATTTGACAGAAACTGCATTAAGGATGAGATGTAATCACTATTACATGGCTACTAAAGTGACATTAATCTTCAATCTCAAGTATAAACGTGAATATTACATTTTGTAGACCAAGCGGGAGAATGTTGGATTTATCCTATAAATCAACTTTTAAGTGGTCTACTACATGTAATAGGAATGTAATATTGGATAATAATGTTGATTGTGATTTGATCTCTTAAAGATATCAATCCTATATAAGGAGTCTTATATTGGAAATAGGATTGATGGAATCCTTAATTGAATATGATTATGATACTTGACTTGGAGGTTAAGAAAGTAAGTTTAGGTTTCCTTTATGGATGGAAACCCTAGCTTTTAGCTTATATAAACACCGGTCCCTATAAGCCCTAGAACACACAACATAATGCTTCCTATAGAGTAGTTGTATTCAGCTAGGTGTTTGTAGAGGATCCTAGTGTTGCCATGCCCTTCACCTTCCTTGCTCAAGTACCATGATTATACCTGGAATCAGGTTTGTCACTTCTTTGTTTGTGTTTTAATTGTATAACTTTATAAGGCTAACAACTGTCGGACATGTGTGGGCCCTCCCGGTGTTGTAATGCGGACATGGTTTGGACGACGGCGATTAATCTGGTCTGTACGGACAAAGGGAGGATGTCTTCTGTCTATTTGTGAATTTTACTTTTGTTTCTAAATCTCAGTAATCGCTTATGCTATTTTAGATGTGTATCAATTTTCTTGACAATTGTAACTCCTTTTTGTTTTTATTTTCTCAACAATATATATATCTATATCATAAAGGGAACTGTTATTGGCACTCCAAAAATCTCATTATGCACTCCTCACAAGTGTATTTTTCTTTTCAAACATAGAAAATTTGAAATGTAGAATGAGATTTTTGAAATGTCAATAACAATTCCCTATCATAAATTACTATAATTTACGAGATAGGGTATTTGTTCACAGACGAGCATTGGTCAATTGGCGTAACTCATGTTTGCACTCTTGTTCTTTTTCCATATGACATCAATATCGCGTTAGGGGCAGTAAGTTGCAAATTTCTGAAATGAGTTAGGATTAGGATTAAGCCGAAACTAAGCCTAACAGTCCATAAAATTAGTCCCAATTAATAGTTCCATAAAAGCAAGTTGTCAAAGCTTGAAATAGTTTTGTGACCAATTTTTGGGCCGCATTGATCTTTAGTTTAGACCCTTCACATGGTCCATGAACACCTATACGACGTCGCACCAAGCTCAATGCTTTAAATTCTAATATCCTAAAATCCATGGCTTTCCCGTCTCCATCTCAACTTCTCAACTCCCGGAGACTGGAGTTGGACCTCAGCGGCAACTCCATCCCAGCTGAATCAAACGCCTTCCCTATCACCCCGTGCCCTGACCCCGACCGTCCGGAACCTCAGTCGATGAGCAGAATACATGTTATGGATGGGGTGGTCATGGATGCTGAGTTCCAGCAAGTGGTTCAGATTGATGAACAAGACCATGAAAAGTAACTGAAACTAAATAATTCAAATAGCATCCATGCATTAGCAAATAGCAGATCACGAAACAATCAAGAATCGAAGTAATTTCAATTTCAAATAAATAAACGTGACGCGCAAGTAATGTTGTTAAATAAGATCCTTAAATTGGAACAGATTCTATATTTTTCGGATCCCACTGCATACCACAATGCATGTCATATATTTGAAAGGAAGTGAAAGCACTGTCTGGGACATGGGATAAGATTAGGGGTGATTACTAAATCAGGCATGTCCTATGCATCCCTCCAAATCTAACTTCAGATTCATCGAGGATATGGAATGAAATGAAAGTACGCATCTGTTATCTTCGTCGATAGATGATGTCCCTCAATCGTCCAAGCTGTATTTAATTACTCTTAGCTTCCAGCTGCAGCTGTTAAAGCGACTTGTTTCGAGTCTTCTGCCCTTTCATGCTCCTTATTGTGCATCTGAAATATTCCAACATTTTTACATTCCAATACAATATGAGAAGTTTGTTGAGAAAATTAAGGAAGACGAGAATCCACATTCATGGAAATGCGTCTCACCTTGTTGTTGATCAAGCTGTGAAGAGCAATAACGCTTCGAATGAGGGAAGAAAGATATATAACCAACATCATATCATTTGTTTTCACTGCACATGACAACAACAACATGAATCAACACTCTAACAAAATAGGCACCAACGCACGAACCATAAATCTAAACAACAAAACATTTTACGCGATAACATATCCTATACAGACATGATAAACACGGTAGGTTTTTTTTTTACCTGAAAAAGCCTTGATGAGATCAGAAACATTAAGATTTGGAAGTAGATTGAACACATCCTACAAGGATTTGGGATAGAAAAATAAGACAAATGTATGAGTGTGAGGGTGAAAGTATCAACAGTAGGCAAAAGAATTACAATATTTCATTGTTGTGAAATAAAAGTTAAGAGACAAATCAAACTAGCACTACATTAAGATTCTAGCTTACACTACATGTAGATTAAGCCAAAACCGAACCTGTAGGTGGTACAATATCTCATGGTTTAATGGGAGCTTGCCATCAATAACAAGGTCCAGATAACCCCGAATCTCCTTAAGTCTTGCTTCCAATCCCTTCAAGGCTGTGAGTTTCCCTGTAACCTGTACAAGACTTGGAAACTAAGTTTCTTCTATCGCCTCTTATACGCATTAAGAAAATCTAATAAAATTGACTACATACATACATACAACATACTGTGTGTGCGTAAATAAAATGAGGAAGCTAATGAAAATCAAATCATCAAAACCAAACCTCTGTTGCAAGAGTGCTGATGGTTGTATCTTTCACATCTCTAAGCAAGTGTTCCACTCCTGTTAAAGGGTAATATGGTCAATAAAAACCATAAGTAGAAACAAAATGACCACCAACACACAAAGGAAAGCAAGAAATCAATCTGTGCATCCAATAATTTAGAAGTCTTACTTATTCAATGTTACAAGAAAGGGTAGTTCAGTTTCCATGGGCTTACCAATTTCCTCAACTTCATGGGCAGCAATTTCAGAAGGCACATGAACGAACACCTTCTGGCTTTTCTGGGTAGCATTCTGTAATTGTATTAAAATGTTAATTCAAATTTATAGCATTAAAACCAGGTTTCAAGTCAAAATGGCTCCAACCATAACGCCTGTTTTAGAAGAACTTAGTACGACCAGACCAATACAAAAGGCAGGGCATATTGGGAAAAATTATGATTCTACCTCTTTAACCTCTTCAACGGCACAGTAAGCTTTTGTTGGTATTCCCAGCTCCTTAGGTTGGACATCAATTATGACCAAGACAGGATTTGAAACATAACTGCAAAATCAAAAGGGAAATTGTGATATAATGGAGAAAAAAAAGAAACAGGAATTCATATGTCTCTAGGATGATGAAAAGAAACAGGAATTCATGTGTCTGCTGAAGGGTGATAGATGCTTAAGCATGTTTCCACCATGATAGAGACAAAACAAGTAAACAAAAAACAAGATATTTCTACCATTTCATAAGAATGCGACTTACAGGTATACTGCTTCCTCATAACCAACCATCAATATTTTATAGAAAACTGATGGACAACCTCAAGGTTTCCAAAATCTCAGATGTCTTGATAATAATTACCAATATTCAAGTTACACCACAAAAATGGTATCACAATGTAACAGAATGAAGACCGAAGAGTTAAGAAATAAGGGGCGAAGAACACATTTGCTTCTTCTAGTCAGTTGAGAATTAGTTTCTCTAATATCAATTTGAACGATATGAACCTTACACCTTTAATTTATCTCCATATTCTAATGGAACCTCAGGACCAAGTAGTGATGCTTTTCATAGGGTTTAGCGGGCTTACTCATTAAATAAACTGTGAATGTCTAAGTCATTTTCTCGCAATTTTGGACCAGTGCTGTACCATCCCACAACATGCTCCTTTGCTGGAAGAAGTTATTTGTCAATTTTTGCATTGTAACAGATAATGTGTAAATCTAGGGAAAGAGACAGTATGTACTCATACCATTTATTCTCTTTGCCATGGAATACATGGCTTCATGGTAGTTGTGATCAAGAAACCAGATACTGAGGTCCTTGTCATCTTCTTCAAAGGGAACTGTGAATAAAGATTGATACTATATGAGTCAAAAGTAATGCGCTTGATCTAGAAAATAGAAGGTTCTACAAGCAACAAGATGAAAAGGCAAAATAAGAAAATATTTTAGTCTAACAAAAACACAAAAACTAAACTAGTAAGTTAAATTTAAGAGCGCAATCATGAAATTCGAGACTGATACTGCATCACATTCTTTTGAAAAATAATAAACAATAGATCAAAACAGTACAGGAATGCAAGTGCTACAATTATCAACTAAAGAACCTAAAATGCAATGGGAAATTAACATCGAAAGTGCATCGATCACCAAAAACATTGAACGTACGCTGATAAACAAAAACATAGGAACTGCACTGTCCCATATTATAAACCAAATCAAACTCTCTAGGTCTATGCATTTGGAAAGCAAAAAAAAAAAGCAGAAATTTCACATCTTCACGCTACAACAACCTCGGAAGCTCTCGAATTAAACTCCAAATTATCAAATCGCAGCATGCAGATGTAACCTAAATTTGCTTAAACCAATTCCAAGTTCAAGCTCATAGCAGCAGAATCAAACTCATTCTTTTGAATAATTTAACAAAAAATACACCTTTTCACAATGCCATATAGCCTAAACACAGATTTTCTCACTGACCAAACAAAAATTTACCACAGTTTGGAGCATAATTCAGAACAAAAACTTCCTTAATCAGATAAAAAATTCGAATATTCACCTAAAAAAATTTAAATTAATTCAAAATAAATAAAAGCAAACGAGATTCAAACATAGCGGAGAAGCAGAGGGACTAAGCGAGCTTGAAATAAACGAACCGGCGTAGCTGTTGGTGACATCGACGGTGCCCTTGTACGACGAGCCGAGCAGAACTCCGACGACGCGCTTGCGAGTGTCTTTGGCGACCCTGTTGTAGTTGTCGACGATGCTAAGCAGAACCAGCGGGTGAACTATCACCTTCTCAGTCGGCCTCGCCGAGATCTGCTGCGTTTTGACCACATCCATTGCTGGACTTCTTCTGCTTTTTCTGCAGTAATTTTGAGTTAGCTTCTTCTGCAGGAAACCTCTGTCTCCCTCTCTAATTTCTTCGGAAAAAAGCTCTTTGCTTGCTCAGCTCTTCTTTCTTCTCTTTCCTTTCGGTTCTCTCACCGGACCCGATTATTTTGTATTTGAAATCATTTTGTTTGTTTTTGGAGCGTGAGCTGGGCACCCAAGCCCATGTTCTGAAGGTTGAGCCCAAGACTTATGGGTTTTATTATGGGCCAACTACATTGCTTTTGGCTTAAGTGATCGATGAGATATCAACGACATGCTAAAAATAGTTCTCAACCATAGGCCCAAGTTAGATCGTTTCAGCCAAAAACCTTAGAGCTTGTTTGGTATCCTATTTAAAAAAATTTATAATTTCTCAAAACATTTCTTAAGAATTTTTCTTGAAAACAATTTTCTTTAAGACTCAAAAACTTGTTTGGTATGCGATTTAAAAATTCTAAATCTTACAACTTAAACTGGACAAAGAGATCAAAAAAGAGGGGGTTGAGAGAGAAAGAGGATAGAGGAGGAAAGAAAGTAAGAGATGATTGGAGGAAAGAGAAAGAAGTGAGAGGATCGGAGGAGATAGAGAGGAAGAAGAGTGAGAAAAAGAACCAAGAGAATGAAGATAACGGATTGAAAGAGAGACGAAAAAGGTAAAAAAAACAGAAAAGAGAAGGGTGAGAGAGAAAGATTTGGAGTGAGAGGGGAGGAAAGGAGAGAAAATAAATGAATGAGTTTAAGTTTAAAAACTTTAAAAACTCTAAAAACTCACTTTTTGTGTTTTTAGATAATAGACTATATTTTTGAGTTGGTCTTGAGTTCAGTTTTTGAAAATAGTCCTACCAAACAAGTTTTTAAAGCCTAAAACTTGAAAATTGTTTTTGAGTTTAAAAAGTTGGATTCAAGTAGAGTACGAAACAGGCTCTTAATTTTTTAAAATGTTATTGTCATGGCTCATGACACGTGTGTCAAAGTACTCATATATGCTCCTCTCACAACCATCCTATGGTAAGCCACTCAGTACTACGGTCTGGTGGTATTCCTCTTCACTTGGAAGTAAGAGGATTTAGGTTCGAATCTCGTGGATGACGAATTCGATACCAAATTAGGCTGCTCATTGTGTGGCTTAGCCGAACTCCCCCTCCCCTTAGTGTAAAAATATCAATGTACTAAAAAAAAAAAAAAACCATCCTATGGTAAGGTGAAACTCTCATGTCCCCCGACAATCAGATTAGGTAAAATGGCCAACTCATTTACAAAGGAGTGAAGAAACCTTTGCAATGAAGTTTTTTTTTGGCAAAAGCCGAAAGGGCTACTATATTAACACAAAGGTAACATACACATAGGCACACTTAAGGCCCAAACAAAAAACAAAAACAACACAACACACAGCCAAAACAGGCCCAAATACAAACAGCACAACAACAACCGAACACAGGCCCATAGAAAACAATACACCGGGCCAACCAAACGGCTAAGCCCATAACACAGACACGGCCAAACTCCAGAAAATAAGAACACCCGCCGCCTCCGAACGCTGTCCGACCAAACCCCGTCCACGGCCAAGCAGCGCCAGACGAAGTACAGCATCTCGACTTGAAGAACGATCCGCACCCAGCTGAAGAAGAGGAGGAAGTTCGCGGCGACCCGCGAACAACGCTGCCACAGACGGCAGAGACAGTGAAAGGGTGGTGGTGCGACGCACCCGAGCCGGTGAGAGAACCAGATCTCGATGCACCCTCTCGAAATACCGCAGTAGAACGCGGTTTGGAAGCAGCTGCATGCCGGATCAGAGATGAAGGAGGAAGATCGCCGCCGGGGGAAAGAGGTCACGGCCAGAACGGGATCGGAAACGCACCGGCGAAAGCAAAAAAGAAAAAAGGAAAAAGCAAGAAAAAAACAGAAGGAGAAAGGGGAAGAGGACAACCGACTCCAGCCGAAGCCAGAGTCGGCATCGGAGAAGACGGGTACACTGAAACCCTCACCAACACGGGAGGGAAAGAAAACTCTCACTGGAGGAGAGAGGAACTCTCACAGACGGAGAGAAAAAGTCTCCTTTGCAATGAAGTTTAGGGGCATAAAGCACATATATAGGAAGACTATTTGGGTGGGCAAAGGTGAGCAGATTAAACAAGGGGACCCTAGGTTTATGAGTATGGTTGTATGGCCCTATTGCTTCGGTCGGCCTTATCCATAATTCCTCTTGCATAAGGTCAACGGGTACCTAAATACCTAGGGACCGGCTTCTTTGTAAGTGAGTCGAAACACCTAGTTTAATCGTCAGATACAAGAAGTTCTTCAATGTTATGGATATATAAGAAGTAAACAAGTTGAAGACGCTTCCATACCAACTTCCAGTCTAGTAACACCTCTCTCCAGTACAAAAAATAGGTTTAAGATCGAATTTCGATCCCCTCCCGTTAATTGAAAATGCGAAGAGAGTAATTCAAATTCGAGTGCATAATTAAGAGATGACGCATTCGATTGAAACAATGTACATACGCTCAAATCTGCAGAAAGAGCGGTTTTAGAATCTCCAAATGATATATAAGAATAGTATAATATGTGATGGACAAGACCAAGGTAAGTGAATGAGAATTCAGTATTAGCTTACTTAGTAAGGATAAATGAGGGCTGTTGGGAAGTGAGGAAGCTCTAAGATAAGTACATGAAATTCAAAGCTGGGAAGCAGACCCAAGGTAAGTAATAGGTATATGTCATATGACCAAGGCCAGGCTAAAGTATTTTATTCACAATTATGCAGCCCAAGGAGACATTTCTCATGTGGAGCAAGAGAAAATTCCAATTTCCAAGCGATTCATACAAACAAGAAATCCAACAGAGTAAATCACAGAGAAATTAATAACAACAAGAAAGTGCACATGCAGAGAAGAATGTCCAAGAATTTCTAATATTTTAATTCAACAACTCAAATTACCGTCAATACTACGTAAGTTTGTCAACCTCTATCTCTCCCTCCCCACCTTTCTGTTCACCCTTTCATGCCAGCTGCTAAACCCTAAATTCTACAAATGGCAGCCATGGCTACTAGCTAGCAAGCTGGAGCTTCTTTTTTTCGTTATTTTTCTCCTAAATTTGAAGTACGTACGTAATTCAAAGGAAACTTAAACGCAGATCCAAAGGTGGAAGGTCCATTTCTGTCCCAACAGTGTAGGTAAAAGCCGATGCCTCCTTGCAATATTCGTTTGCATGAAATCTCAGCTTCTCTCCTTCAGATTCGTTGAAAGAGTTTACGGGGAACAGTTGAAGGGTCTCAATCACTCTTGCCGGCTCCGAAACCTGATTCATTTCTGCAAAGAAAGGAAAATAAAACCGTGAAAAAGAATATATATATATATATATATATATAAGCACGACCTCAGCAAAGAAAAATATTAACTATGGGGACTAGATTTTCGGTCAAGAATTCCGGTGGATACTAAAAAAAACCCTACACCGAAATACTTCAAGAAAGAGAAAATTTTAACAGCTAATGATTAACGTACGTTTTGGAGACGACATGTTCTCCTGATCTCTGCGAAGGATATCCTTGTCATCAATAGAAACTTTACGCCGCTTTTGTCTTTCTCTGGCTTTGTGATTCTGAAACCAGTAAAAGACGTTCTTGCTCTCGATCTTGCCATAAAAGCTTAGCTGAGAGGAGATTTTCTGAATCTGATCAGTGCTCGGCGTTCGGAGTCCAGACCTGAACAGGTCAGTCAGAACTTTAACCTGTTCAGTAGTTGGATTCCAACGCCCGCACTTGGTTCCACTATTACCATTACCACCACCGCGAAAACTCGATGCTTTAATGCAAAATCCTGACATGCCCTCGTCCATATTTCAGCTTCAAATGGCTAGAAACAAAACCAGTCTGTGCTGCTGCCTCAGGAACTTCCTTTTTCTGAGCTTCTGAACTCAAAACAGTGTGAACCCGTGTGCATATATAATACCCTAAAGTAGACAGTACTTTGGTTTTTTTTTTTGTGTTAGATCTTTGTTTATACATTAGTCTGCGTTGTTTTTAGAGAATTTGAGATTGAATAATTATGTGGATTTGTTCAGTTTTAATTATCTTTGCCCAGTTTTCTGTGCTGAGATAGAGAGGGACATGCGCGAAAGCTGCCAATGTTCAACATTGGTCGGCGAGCAGACAAGATGAAAGTTTTCCCTAAACTATATTTTTTGGTTTTTAGTTGTGTTGAGTTCATATGAATAGTATATAATATATGGAGAAGTGATTTTCACATATTTTTTTTTAGCTTTTTAAACACTGTGCTTTTTATTTATAGTCATCGAATTGAATAAGTTAAATAAAATCAATCATCCATAATTAAATATGAGAGTGTAAAAGGCTAAAAAGATGTGTAAAAATTACTTCCCTATCAATTTTTAGGGTTTTTTGTGCTTTTCAGTTTTAGATGAGCAAAACCCTTCTAACAATGTTTAGATTAAAAAAGACACTACTTCATAGAAGAACACTTATTATATATGTGGTTTTTTGTACTTCAAGGGATTTCTAGAAAATCCCTTGCATTTTTGTCAAAAAAAATTATAGAAGTACATTATAAAAAAGCATTTCCAAACAATTCATAAGTAGTATAGTAAGTCCAAGATAACCAGACATGTGAGTAAGGCCAAGCATCATTTTTAATTAGTTGGTGTCTGCTAAAGATTGTATAGAAGAGTGCAAATCTCCTGGATTATCTTAATTGGGGTATTAGCAGAAAAACGATCGATGCAAGTGAAGGTCAAAATTACACATTGTCTGATTTGCATTGGACGGTTTTGATCGCAACAGACTGACAAAGATACTGAGTTAGGTTGACCCTAAAGACTTACAGCTCAGCTCAGTCAAATAGAGTGGGGATAATTGATATATAAACAAAAAAAATAAACCTCCCTTTAAAGATGTGTGGGAACATAAACAAAGCGACAAAAAAGCCACCAAAAATTGAAATTTAGGAGGGACGGACAACGCATGACCAGCCAAAATGGGAAAAGAGGAGGAGACATATTGGATTTTCTTATGTCATGTGCCTCCTGTCGTAAGCAACTACATCCCTCTTTTTCCAGTCACTTGGTTTGCTTCATCTTTTGCTTTAGGGTTCGAAATCTATATAGAAATTTTAGAAATGCACTTATCATTTGATTGTATGTTACCCAATTCTGGGAGTGATCAAAAGTGTAGGTGAAGTTTTGTATTTTAGGGTTTGTCCCGACACGGGAAATATATTGAATTAGAAGGGTTTGAACAACGGTTATATGCATATATGCCATGAGATTTGCATGCGATTTACTTTTGTGAAAAAAGGAACTAATATACATTACGCATGCTATACTTTTTTGCGAATGAACATAAGTTTCATTAATAAATGAGTGCACGACAAAGTGCAGATCAAAGAAACACTAGCTAGAGTAGCTAGAGGAGGGTTTTGGAAAATAGCTATATATGGGGTTTAGTCGATGAATGCAAATCTTTAATTAACATGAACTAGAAGTGTTATATGGTGAATGTTCATTGGAAGATAAATGAAGCTCTGGTATGGTAGCTAAATTGGGAATTGATTGGGATGCAGAGATTTAAGTTCTTGTGGAACCTCTAATATACTTTCTGTATAGGTATACATTCTACTTACATTATTAAATTTCGATTTTTTTTCTTTAAAATAAGAAGATTCAAACTTAAGATCTATTTCAATGCGTAACATAAAAATAAGACTAAACCAGGAACGATAAGTTTTGTAATATTTAACCTTATTGATTATGACACGCCCCGACCCGGATATTCCCCGAATACCAGGGTAAGCACGTGCTGGCCGACACCCGAAGGTGACGAAAGCCATTTATTGAGTGCAAATGCTAAGAACAAGGAATAGATAAGTCTTATAAATATAAAAGAATAATGAATAATCATTTAAGGAACGTGTTCAGAGCATACACTAATCTATAACACTAAAAGAACTAATATAAAACTGAATGCAACAAAGAATGGGTCCTACACCGGAAGGACTCGAAGATGTCGATGCGGAAGTGCCTTGACGTTGGGATTGTATGCCTCGATTCTATGCCCTGAAGGGGGCGCAAAACAAAGGTGAGTGGACCAATTTGATATATATATAGTAAAACAGTTATCAACATACTAACCCCCAGGTTTTATGAAAACACATATATATCATGATAAACATAGGTTTTCCGAAACCTAGCATGTCGTGCAATATCTCAAATCATAACTCATAAAATAATAGCCGCTAGTGAATGTCCAATAATACACTTCAGGCCCCATGTCGGCTCCCCGTCTCTGAGCAGACAGTCAGAGGAAATATCACTACAGGCCCCTTGCCGGCTCCCCGTCTCTATGCTAAATAGCCAGAGGAAACACCCTCCAGGCCCTATGCCAACACCAACCCGTCGCCCGGGACGGACCGGACACTATCCCTACGTCCCGTAGCGGAATGTAGACCACTAGGTAAATACAAAACCATTTAGCATAAGTATTGAAAAGCTTCTTCATAGTATAGACGATCGATGACTTTATACTATGAAGTTGCTTTTCAATACTTATGCTAAATGGTTTTGTATTTGCCTAGTGGTCTACATTCCGCTACGGGACGTAGGGATAGTGTCTGGTCCTTCCCGGGCGACGGTTTGGTGTTGGCATAGGGCCTGGAGGGTGTTTCCTCTGGCTATTTAGCACAGAGACGGGGAGCCGGCAAGGGGCCTGTAGTGATATTTCCTCTGACTGTCTGCTCAGAGACGGGGAGCCGGCATGGGGCCTGAAGTGTATTATTGGACATTCACTAGCGGCTATTATTTTATGAGTTATGATTTGAGATATTGCACGACATGCTAGGTTTTGGAAAACCTATGTTTATCATGATATATATGTGTTTTCATAAAACCTAGGGGTTAGTATGTTGATAACTGTTTTACTATATATATATCAAATTGGTCCACTCACCTTTGTTTTGCGCCCCCTTCAGGGCATAGAATCGAGGCATACAATCCCGACGTCAAGGCACTTCCGCATCGACATCTTCGAGTCCTTCCGGTGTAGGACCCATTCTTTGTTGCATTCAGTTTTATATTAATTCTTTTAGTGTTATAGATTAGTGTATGCTCTGAACACGTTCCTTAAATGATTATTCATTATTCTTTTATATTTATAAGACTTATCTATTCCTTGTTCTTAGCATTTGCACTCAATAAATGGCTTTCGTCACCTTCGGGTGTCGGCCAGCACGTGCTTACCCTGGTATTCGGGGAATATCCGGGTCGGGGCGTGTCAGATTACTTCAAAACGAGGATAATGGTTTCATGATCCATTTAATTCAGACGTTTGTGACAAAATCGGTTCCACCATAAAACCAATTGGCAATATGGGGAGTAGCCCAAGATCATATAAGCACATAGCAAACCTTGTCCCTCACCAATGTGGGACAACTCTCAACACGCCCCCTCACGTGTGGCGGATTTTCAAGCCTACACGTGGACAACAACTGGGTGAAGTGGAGCGCGTGTGGCCGTTGGGCTTCACACGTGGACAACCTTGCTCTGATACCATGATGAAATTGAGGTTTCACCATAAAACCAATTGGCAATATGGGGAGTAGCCCAAGATCATATAAGCACATAGCAAACCTTGTCCCTCACCAATGTGGGACAACTCTCAACAAAGTCTTCGAGCATGCATGGTTTGATTTGATCTTTCAAGATTTTGAATAAGATATAATATGTTTTGGTAATTGCTAGTCAAGATCGAAGAGCAGTGTGGCCATGTTGTGTTGCGCACTTTCAACAATTCCCGATGGTGTTCGCACTCACGAGTAAAATATTTGTCTGTTTGCACTTGGCACAATAGTTTGCTGACTGCTGTCTGTGAATGTGGTCTTCTATCTAACTCCCAGGACTCTTAATAATTAGTACTAAACTAAGAAATAATCTTGTTAATTAGTGAACAGGCTATGCATGTCTGGATACTAAATTTGGAGAGATCATGGATTTAATTAATTTGTTTAATCGTGGTAATACAGCACTAGGATTCTTTCTGGATTGGCATAAGCACTAGGGTTTACATTTTCCTGGGTAAGTGCCAACCCACGATCATCATCATCTTGAACATGTCTCCTTTGGAAGCAACTTTTGCCCCTCTTTCTGCTTATGCAGATGAATAATTTTTGTTAGAACTGAGTTCGTAAAATAACGGATAGAGAAGTTCAAATCTCTTTTAAATTTAGACTTCCATTCTTCTAAATATTTGCTCTTTTATACTTTCTTAAATTTCCTATGTCAAACAATACTCTACATTTTACATAAAATATAACATACGCTTAGTTTTAGTTATGACACACGCACTCTTCATAAAACCTTATTTTACCATATGAACTCTGTTTTGTTTCACTTTACTCGATGTACTTATAAGTTGCTGACTTGCAGTATCTTTAATGTGATCTTGGTTAAAAGAATATAATAAAATAGATTAAAATGTGACAACGGTTTATATGACAAAGTATAAATACATGGAGTGATAGAGTGCAAGGAGTGAAGTGATAAATTTTTTTTTATCATAGCTAAAAATAAGGCTCAAATATATTCACTAACGTGAGCCATTTTTGTATCTAACATGTAGACAATTTTTAACAAATAAAGTGACGCATGACTTAAATGCGAATATCCAACCCAGAATCATATAGCAAATTAGCAATGAGTGGAAAGGCTTAAAACTTTTTAAGCTCATATATTTTCTTTGATCTTTGTATGTGACATTCTCTCAACAAAATTAGGGTTTACGAACTTTATTATCTTAAGGAACGCATGCTTCTCGATCAAAGCATTTTACTACCTACATTTGACTGAAAACCCCAACTTCCAAATTAGAACCAAAACATTTGAAACCAAGCCAGTACTATTAAACATAAAGAGAGTAAGGTGGAAGTGTGAGATTGGTAAAAGTGCCACGCTGTCCTGTATGTGTGTCTTTTGTAATTGTCCATCTATCCATCTTAACTTAATCTAATAGATAATTAGAGCAATGGTCTCTGAATTTTACCTCAATCAGAACTTTGATCTTTAAACTTAAAATCCGTGAGCATGGGTCTCTGAACTTGTTATAATACGGAATAATGGTTCTTTACGCTAACTCCGTTAGAACTTCTATCCAAAATAAAGGGTTTAAAGGGACAAAAAATGGATGGAAGTTCTAACGAAGTTAGCCAAAATGATCTTTGCTCCACATCAAAACGAGTGCAGAGACCAATACTCACGAATTTTTTATTCAAGGACCGAAGATCCAATTGAGCTAAAATTGAAAGACCATTGCTCAAATTATCTCTATCTAATATATCTACAAAAAGCTATAATCCCTAAGTATAAACCTTTTGTTATAATATTTGTGGAAAAGAGTCGGGTAAAGATTTGTGTTATGGTGAATGTATAAAACGTGAGATTCAAGAAGTCATAAGCTAGGATTAGGGCACGCTTGAAATCCAGGCCGCCCCATAAACATCTTGCCTTGTTTTCTACTTTCTTGTCTTCCATTGCTGCTGCTGCTGCAGTGGAAGCTTCACCGCCATCATCAAGACAAAAAGGCCAAAAGTCACCCCCACTCAAATCAAACATTCCTTATTTTATAAATTAAGAGAAGAGAATATGAATTTGGGGGAAAAAGATCCGATCATAGAGACTGGTTGCTTGCTGCCTGGCATCTAATTAGTGGCCAAAGTCATTAGATTATTAGGTGTACTGTTAACCCAGACCCACTAAATTAATTTTGGTTTTATTAATTATGATCCGTGTTAACCCACTAACTTAATTTTGGTTGTTATTAATTATGGTTCATGCACATGCACAATCGGTGAATTGCTCTAGCGCTCTCTTCAGTTCATTATGTCACGAGTTCAAATCATAGTGTAAATAACCATCGGTTGTATTCAAAGGAAAAAAACTCATGTACATGCCTTTAGTGTGATTTCTGATAATAACGTGTGATATTTTACCCACACCATATTCAAATTAACAGATTCATTGGAAGTAACGGACCCAACCAACAAATGCGCCGGGGCGGGGGCCTGAGCCATAGACATAGGAGAGTAGTGTAAAAGTAGGTTAGAGGTAGGCTATTTGTTAGGAACCCAATTTTGTATAAGTTGGGGCGGGCTGCTGGAGGCTAGGTCCGTTCTTGTACCAAGTTGACTTACCAGAAGGCTGTTAATTACCAACGAGAAAAGTAGCGCTTACAGGGCTGGGCATGCCGGCATACAATAAAACGAAGACAAACTATGCCCCGAGTTAGCAATGGCTTCGTCAAGAAAGTTCGCCTCTCGAAAAACATTGCGAAAAACAAAATTATCTTAAGTATCCTGGATTTACCAGCGAAGGAGATGAAATTTACAGTGTGTTGAATATTAGATATGAGCCCGTCAAGAGGGCAAGGGCGTAGGGATGAAAAACCAAGTCAAGCAGGAGTATCAAATCAGTTTTGAGAATTAGGGAACAACCGATTCTGAATTCGGTAAAATAAACTACAAAGTCGAAGCTTCAAACAACGGTACAGAAACAGGATACGAACCATAAAATTAGCTCCAAAATTGATCATGTTTCTAGCCAACAATTAAAGCAGTATTGAAAAGATTGAACAATCCTACCTATATTTTCAATGGAAATAAAAATATTACACCCTTCTCTGCAAACAAAGACCCCGTTCTCACAGTTGGTCATATATCCGTTGACAGATTACTTTCAAAAGTAGAATCTCATGACATATGTTCTGTAAGCAAAGGCATTACAGAACCTGAGCAGCCGTGTTCAATTTTTCGGCTAAGGTGAGCTGTGTCCTTGTGATGCTTGACAAATACAGTAAGAGCAAGTTGTCCTGTAAGCAACAAAACAAAAGGACAAGTTTAACGTCAATGAAACACTCGCAAAACTGATAACCCTAGTATTGAAGAACTACTTTGCATCATTACCCTACAACTGACAACAGGAAGCTGTGAACGACAATGATAATAGATAACCAAAATAACTGAATATTTTGAACTGTATCTTTCATGATACAACAAAATGAACCAAAATACATCGTACCTGCAGGCTGTCATTGATAAGCTTATCAAAAGCTGATGGAGAGAGTTTCGGAAGAGATGCAATCGTATCGAAAAGAAATCTCCCTATAGTGTTATCTTGTTCAACACGGCCTTCCTGAAAACATGAAACCTCATTAGAATTAAGTAAAATAAATGGAAAGACCAACTTAAGAAGGTTAAGTATCATTACTAACCACAACATTGTCAACATATTTGTAAACATCATCAATTAAAGCTAGAAGCCGCTCCATTGAGGCTTCCATTCCTTCAAGATCAGTTGGGAGTTTGTCAACCACTGGGGTCTTTAAAATATCATCTGTCATCATGGAAAAGCATATGATTTTGAATCAGATTGGCATCGTGCTAAAAAGCTCAAACAATCATATCCAAAAATTAGTAGGAAGCAATGAGTTCAACCAATGTACTGAATAAAAGCTTAGGCACACACATGATAAACAAACCATTTTTTTATTGATGTGAAAAGCACATATAACTAGTTCCTTCTACCGCTTCACTTGTAATTCTCATAATTACTAGTTCCTTCAAATTTCCTCCAAAACTTACAATCCTTCGCAGGACTCGAGAAGTAGACAGCGAGTGAGGGATTCATTCCTTTTGATTCAATCGACCTTCGAAGAAGATTGAGATGGGGGGCTACCATTCTAGATTCGACCATAGACAAAAATAACATCCTACTATAGGGGGCTTAAACTATTAGACATTAAAGGTTCAAATTTCTGTAATGACGAACTATTTGCTTTAGTTCTTCACACTGGTCCGTATCACTAAAATCCTGGATGATCCTTTCAAGTTGTAATGAGCTAAGAATCTCAAGTGCTCTTTCATAATTGTGTTAAAGCTTCCTTGGCAGAACCACACGGAAAGGGGGAAGTGGATGGAGGGTGCTTCTCAGCTAGAGTTGGGGGTGGGGTCGCTATAGTGGCTAGGGCGAGTCTTCCTACACGGCGCCCGGCTCTAGACTAGACGAAGCTGCAGCCTACCCTCGAAGCTCTAGAGTAAAAGTTACTTCTATTCCATGAAGTCAGAAAACTATGCAAGGGAAGATTGGGCGTATGAACACCAATATGACCACAAATGAAACTACAAACAATTAAAGTTTAGAGGGATAAACTTACATCCAACTCGCTCAGCTTCAACCATGCGAAGATCAAGAGGAATTTCTTGAAACTGCGCAGCAAGTTGCCGATCTCCAAGAGACAAATTCACCGAAACATAAGCTTTTATGGTACCCGCTCCATTAACAAATCCAGTATCAACAGTCAAATGAACCGGATTGGGAGCTTCTCTAGAATAGAATTCATGAAACAATGCACTACCACCGGTAACTCCAAGACCAGTTGAATACCTACAAGTAATGATCAAGACACAACAATAAGCATTCCAATCAACTTGAAAACTTACAAATCTTTATTGCATGAACTTTTAGAAAATTGCGAAACTATCATTGGGGAGCATTGAATTCGCGCTCTCACGTGTACCATGACATTCGAGGATATTCCCTATTCCATTTATGAATTCGTATTTTTGGCTACCAAGCTTATGCACTAGTTACAGGTTCCGCACCGAATTAAACATAAATTACACAGAAGAAGCAACATTTTACAGGAATGAATATCATTATTAAACAAGAAATAATTCGAATTCGTCAATTAAAAGTGCCTGAAAAGTTGCACGATAATAACTAAGAAATCTAAAGCATAAAAATAGTGACATTTACCATCCAACAATGACTTCCTTGGGATTCACCTTCTGGTGGGATATCAACATATTGTGATGGTACTCAATATCTAAAGCAACCTGCAAATTAGACACCGAAACAAAACGTCACTAAAATTCTAACACAGGATCAAAATTATCTCGTGTTCAAGAAATTAACCACAATTTTCTCATCAACCAAACAGGGGGAAAACCCAAATCACTAAATAATAATAAAATTAAAGAAACAAATGAGGAAGAAGAACCTGCTCGGCGCTCATATGAGGAACAGCGTAGGAGTTTCTGATGTCGACAGTTCCGTCAGGTAGGACGGAGCCGAGGAGCGTGCCGATGACACGCTCCGACTGGTCGGGACGCCTGACGTAGCAATCGCAGATGTTAAAGATGACGAGAGGATGAACCTTCGCCGACAAGCTCGACGACGGAGACGTGGAGAACTGCAACACAGTGTGCTCGATCGCCGACATTCTCTCTCACCGCCGATGGATCTGGATTTTGCTTAGGGCTAAAGAGAGTGCAAGCGAGAAAGAGCACGGAGGATGGCGCGAGCTCTAGGGTTTTGGGGGATTGAGAGAGAAGAGAGTATTGGATTTCACTTGTTTTTATTTTATTTTAGGCCTTTCATCATTAAGAAGCCCAATGGTCTAACGGGCCAATCTTGGCCCAAATAGGCTTCAAGAATAAGGGGGTGTATTCAATTGATATTTTGAGGGATTTTGCGGGATTTTAATTCTTTTAATGAATCTAGGGGTATTCAATCAGGATTTTAAGTGATTCTCTGAAATTCAAGGGGTATTCAATCAGGATTTTAAGATAATTTATTAAAATCCTTATAAATCCGGATGTATTCAATTAGGATTTTAAAGAAGTTTATAACATTCCAGGTGTATTGAATTAGAAATTGATTTTAAAGAATTTGAAAAAGTTGAGGAATTTGAGGGAATTTGAGAGATTTCGTAGTGTATTTTAAGCATCCACAAATGTCACATCTCCCCATGAGATTTCGAGGGAATTGAATCAAAATTTTATATGGAATCTCTATAAATCAATTAAACACCATAAAAATCCATGGATTTATAATTCCACTAAATTCTCTCAAATTCCTGATTGAATACACCCCCCTAAGAGTTGGCAAAATCAGAGTAGGATTTTCTCCCCTCTTCTTTTACTTATCTATTTTTCTTTTTCTTTTTACAAAGAAGTCAATACAAGATGTTGACGTGATTTAATTGTGACCGTTCAAATATGAGGAGACTAGAGAAAAGGAGAATTTGGAGAAGAGAAAATTCTACTTCGGCAAAATCTGGGACAAGAGACTCGAAGCCATTTCAATATTTAAATAAATTTCCTTAAAAATCACATATTATTGGATTAAATATGACTGCAAACTTCATTTAAGGTATGTTAGAGGGAAAAAGTGGAGCTTACTTTCACATTTTAGCCAATTGATGGTAGAGATGCACAATTTATGAAGAAAACTAATCGCTTCTCAATCTTGGTCATGAACAAATAAAACTTACCATATTGGGAGAGTAAAAGAGACATGTTTTATTTCCCAACAGATAATCTATTTCCTTCAACTCTGACAAATTTTGAAAGTTAATATTTATTTCTTACGTCAACACGCCTCGAAAATAGCAAATTATTAAATTCAATCATAGGCATCAAACCTAGTATCTTCTAAGAGCAAGTCCACCCATCATTGAGTCACTTATTACTATGGTTTAGTGGTATTTCTCTTCACATATAAATGAAAGATTTTAGGTTTGATTCTCGCCAAATGATAATTTGAACCATATTATTGCTAACTTATTGTAAGTCTTAGTTCACTTTCTCACTCCTTTAACGTAGACAATACCTTTTGTTTGAAAAAAAAAAAGGGCTATCAATTCCACCAAGCCTGTCGGACTACCCAGCTAATTATTGCAGGAGGGATTGTGAAATTTGAAGTCGGATGTAGCGCAAGGAGCAAACATTACGCGCATGCTAGTGCTACATTCGGCGGAGCAGGCGGTCATGTTTCGAAAGGTAAAAGGAGGGCCACGACATGATTTCATAAAGTATGAAAGCTACCATGCTGATATGAATTTAATTAAGCTTTCAAAACGGTATCCATCACTCCGACTCTAAAATCAGAACGACGACGGTTCCTTGAATAATTATTGGATGTTTACTTGGAACGAGAAAGTTTATGAACCAGATTATGAGAAAAATCGAGACCAAAAGACAAAACAAATAGGATTGAGAATATGACAACATTAGAGAGATTAAATTTTTAATTTATTTTTTATAGACCACATAATGTGATGATTGATCGTTTGACTCATTCTTTAAATCAATAAAAAAACAGTTTTACTATCAATCGTCTAATTTACAAAAAATGATCAATTTTTTTTCATCTATGTAGCATTTTTTCTTGAGAATAACTACTCTTTAGTCAATCGAATTCATGGTTGTTAATAAATGTATGGTAAATCAAGAATCACAATAATTTGAATACTTTGGGTAAGAAAAATGAAATCTGAACCATATTTATTCTAATCCTCAATTTAAGTAATACGTGTCATTAGTATATATGATGTCGGTATATGAGCATCTAACAACACTACTAATTATACATTTGTTATTTTAGCATGAAAATGATTCAAAATCTGTTAATAGCCCCATTTTAAGCATAACCATCTCCAACGCTATTAGGCCCGTATTCAGCCTTGTGCTTTTGAGAATTTTTGGAAGGGTAAACTCTTCGGAATAAGCCTTAATACACAACCACCTCAGGGTGGCTCAAGGGACGAATTCTTAGGCACGTATTTGACACGGCACGTCTTGGATTCGATTCCTGATGCTGGTGAATCATACGATGGTAGTCAAGTGGAGGCTTAAATATCTCTGTAAGTCTTCCCGGTCCGCAGAAGAGTAGATTGTCTTGATGAAGCTACTAACTAGTCCTTTTTTAAACAAAACAAATATTACATATTTTATTATTAACAACTCAATCATTTTTATTATTTTGTTATTTAACTATCAACCGCTACTCTCACCAAAAGTTTTGATATATTTCAAGTTTATCTTTCTGTTAAATTCTCTTTATACTTGGTTAAATATAAATTTTGGAGATTTTTTAAATGGGAATTGTTATTGGCACTCTACAAATTTTATTTACACTCCAAACTTTCTATAATTAGAAAGAAAAATACACTTGTGAAGAGTGTAAATGAAATTTTTGGAGTGCCAATAACAGTTTCCTTTTCAAATAAATTGAGATTTCCTCTCTCTCTTTTCTCCAAAAATAAAAAATAAAATGGTGGGCATGCCTTTAAATGATATTAGGCCAGTGGTCCTAATCCTATCTACTAATAATTATGTTTTTAATTAAATCACTTTAGGCCTAGTTTGGTTTAAAGGGATGGATAAGATTGGATTAAATTACCTATGATGTTTAAGGTATATTGAAAGAAGAAATTACAAAATTGTGTACAACTTGTAAGTGGTCGATGAATTATTTTATTAAAAAAAAACTTATCTACTGCAACGCCCCGGTATGGGATGATTTTAAACGATAATTTTTTTTTCGCGACTAATCATTTTGAGCATCTCAAGAAAACCATCGGCTTCTACTTTTGTGGAACGGAAAAAAGAAATATGTATGCTACGCGTAGCGTGCTGTGATGTAAAAAAGATATTTCGCACTTGCAAGGCATGAAGAACACGTATGAATTATTTATGTAGTAAAGATGTCCTTATGTATGCATAGATGTGAAAGGAAAAAAATTTATGTATACCGCGCGTAGCGTTCCGTAACGTAAAGAAAGTTTTTCGCTCACGCGCTTGCGAAGCGCATGCAGAAAGGCCAGTGAATTATTAAATATGCAATTAAGCTCAATTAATAAGAAGTCACCACATCATCGTTGGCCCACTTGCTACCTAACTTTAACAACTCCTTTCCTTCTCTCCACAATAATTGATTTAAAGCATAATTTGATTAATAGTTCATTTGATGATAGGGTAGTTAGAAGATAGTTTATATGGTAAAAAAAATTGTAATGATAGGGTAGTTAGAAGATAGTCTATGTGGTGAAAAAAAAGAAAAAGGATTTAAACCCATGTGATAAAGTCTGTTATGATTTATGCCAAAAATTAAAAATTTTGTCAACTTTCTGTTAACTATGAACACGTGAATCGTACATAGACTACAACGGAACTCTCCATACATATATTAACTCACGTGTTAATAATTAACAAAAAAATTAACAAAATTTTCAATTTTAGCCAAAGAAGCTTAAATCCTAATTTTTTCACCACAATAATTATTTTCCAACTACTATAACACAACGGAAACTATTAATCCAATTAGGCATTTCTTAATTTTAATTTTAACCGTTTACCTCTTTGAACTATTTTAATTAGCCAATTTTCTTTGAACTTTAGTTTTAACCATTTACCCGCTAGAACTTTGATAAATAGACAATTTTCCTCTTGGCATTAGTTCATTCAAGAAATAATCAGCTAAAATTAAAGTTAAAGAGGAAAATTAGCTATTTATAAAAGTTCAAAGAAGTAATCGGTTAAAATTAAAATTAAGAAAAATTGACCAACTATAAAAATTCAAGGGATAATCAATTAAAATTGAAATTCAAAAAGAAAATTGATATGTCCATACATGTTTCGAGATAAATCGACAAATATACCTTAAAAATGCACAAATTCACAGCCACTTGATGCAAATCAAACGAGCACTCACCATCAGATGATTCAGATGGATGGGATTGGTGGGGCCTCTCCCTCAAAAAGAAAGGATCAGAGGTCCCTTTGGAGTCTTGAAAGTTGAAACACATCCATCAACCCACATGTTTTTGCTTGCTCATTTCACGATTAATTAACAGTTTAATAACTTAATTACGTACAAAATACCCTTAAAACAAAAGCATTACATATGAGAAAATAACACAAACTCCGATTGAAGATTGGCTTGAAAGATGAACGTAAAACGAGTTGAGACGTAATTAACGGTAATTACTTGGACTTGAAAGGGATGGCCCTGATCACAACCACGTGGTACAAAGCTGCAAGTGCTGCCCCAATGAACGGTCCAACCCAGAATATCCACTGCCACAATGAAAAATTTAGAACAAAAATTCAGAATCCATTGAATCCGTTTTTGTAATTGGATCTAAACGGCTTTTGGATAACGGAGTGCAGAGTGCTCCCCACAAAAGCACTTTCATTTAAGGATCGAAGTGCTGCTTAGAAAAGCAGTTTTGTATCAATTAGGAAGGCTTACGTGGTCATCCCAGGCATGCTGCTTGTTGTAGATGATGGCAGCGCCAAGACTCCTTGCTGGGTTGATGCCAGTTCCGGTGACGGGGATGGTGGCCAAGTGCACCAAGAACACGGCGAACCCAATTGGCAACGGAGCCAAAATCTGATCAAAACCCATTAAAATTCAACATAAATTAATCACAAAACCAAATCAAACTTCAAGAGAAATAATCAAATTAACAAGTTGTAGCTCGGCTAGGCAAATGATCGAACAATTGGCGAACGTACCGGAACATGGGAGTCTCTGGCGCTCCTCTTAGCGTCAGTGGCAGAGAAAACGGTGTAGACGAGGACGAAGGTGCCGATGATCTCAGCTCCAAGTCCCGATCCCTTGGTGTAACCATGGGCAACAGAGTTGGCACCGCCGCCGAAAAACTCGAAGGTGGCGCTCTTCTCGAAGCCCTTCACGACGGCGGCTCCAGCGATAGCTCCGAGGGTCTGCATGATTATGTAGAACACCGCCCTTGTTAGCGACAGCTTCCTGGCCAAAAACAGCCCGAAGGTCACCGCCGGATTTATGTGACCACCTGATATATTAAAAAATAAACATAACCGTTAATCAGGAGTTAGTTTTAATTAATAATGGATTAACGAAACGGCTGCGTTTTGGGGGGAATTAATTACCGGAGATGCCGGCGGTGCTGTAGACGAGGGCGAAGATGGTCCCGCCAAAAGCCCAAGCGATTCCTTGAATCCCGACCGTCGTGCACTTCGTCGTCGACTTGACAACGCCCATAACCGTCAAGATTGTGATGTAGAGGAACAGGAAAGTGGCGATGAACTCGGCGATCCCGGCCCTGTAGAACGACCATGACGTCAGCTCGCCGGGCTCGAACAGTGGAGCAGGCGGCGGTTCCTTGTAGTCCTTCCCTTCGTCCTGGGTCTGAGCCGACGTCCCGATCGGCTGCCTCTCCGGGTACTTGTTCGCTCCCAGTTTAACATCCTCTTCCTTGCCCTCCATTTTCGCTTTAACTACAAGATCAAACCAAGCAGATATCGAGCTCTAGGTGACCGATGACCGTTGGATCTTTGTGATCTGGGAGTGTGATGAATGGTTGTGTTATGAGTGGATTTACATAGTGGGAGTTATATATAGCACAGCGAGCGCCTGAGATTTGGAAGCTGGTGAAGTGAGGGAGGGTGGTGGTGGGACCCAACGGCTCTATTAATTTTGATTTTATTTAACTTATTTATAAAACTTCAGGTACTGCTCACTTTAACGAAAAATTAATCATGATACTATTTATTTTATCTTCTATTTTGACATTATCGTTAAAACTCAAAATTTTCAAATCATTTTCATTAGTTTTCCTTTTATTTTTATTATCATGCGGCCGACCAATGATTTTTTACAAGTTGTGGTAATTTTTTGCCAACTCGTTAATTCGATATAAAACTATATAATAATAGACAGTCGTTCAATACGTCATCGAGTCGGGGTTATTACTGAGTCACCTGTTAAAAATTCGTTAATGAGTCATGTCGTTGTCAGATTAACTGTTAAGAACATGATAAGATGATATGTATGACATAAAAATGACCCATTTGCCAGATCTAGACATTAACATGATAATTTTTGCATGATACGTTAAACCAATACAATACGAGACGATATGGCTGGTTAAGTAATTGAGCTGTTATTGTGTCGGCAGTTAACAACTGTTAAGATAATAAATTTGATATAACTTGATTAGTTAAGATAATGAATATAGCATAAAAGTAATATAAACACGATTGGGTTTTTTTTTTTTTTTTGTTTTTTCCCTAATTTTCTAGACATTTCACGAAAAGTGACGTGTAAATACGTTAAAGAAAATTAGGAAAATATAGGTTACTTTCCACGTGGCGCGATTGTGTTCGCAAATTGCATGAGGTACTGCACCGTCCAATCACATCATCTACAGTGAAATAGTGCTTCAGACTGCGTATTTCAGTTGATGAGATGAGACGGAACCAACGGGTCTCTCATTTGAATTTTGGTTTGTTTGGCAAATTGTTGTGCCTAACTGTTATTAATGCGTGGGCACGGTTCGGATTGAACCGGTTTGTTTCTCAATACGTCTCAAATTACATGGAGGTGAAGTTATACAGTGCTATTTGTTTTAGTTATAACTAACCTAAGTGGAGATAATAATCAAACCACGGTTGTGTCATTTAATCGATTCGATTTATATATCTGTCGCGCTGCATCTAAATAAACTACTTATAATTTGGTTCAGTTCGTTTAAAAATACTTCTTTAGTGCTAAAATTGATTAAAACACGTACTCTTCAAGTTAATTATCCGCGAACGGGTGAGTGACTCTTAATTGTTTATTGGGGTATTATCTCTAGCACAATTCAACATCTACAATCGTCTATAGTTAAGTTTATAAGATAATGTTTGGCTCGTGCTTTAAATTAATCAATTATTATGCTAACTGCTAGGTGGCAGCAGGTAAGGAAACCTTCAACCATTTATCATCTGATGTGTTTGATTCTCTCCGTCCATTTAATTATGTTATTTTTATATATAAATAATATGAAACAAACCCATGATTAATTTTTTCTTCATTCTGCAAAGGCTGCAAACACTCACAGGATATGAACTGCACAATGACAACTCCTTTTGCTTAAACAACAAATTATCAAGCCTGTAATGGAATCATGGAATTAAATATGCTATAAAAATTGTGGTACCGCTCCAATATCACAACATGTGACCCCGCATTTTTGCGATGACTTATATGGTTGTTGTGTTGATAGGTTGTGTCTATCGTGTTTTGTTATAAATTTGTACTTGTGACGTTTTGTAGGGCTGGACAGTGCTTGTGGTAGCCATATAGGGTCTACTATTGTTTGTTTCATTGCGCAAATTTACTTCAGATCAATTTCTTGATCACTAGAATTAATGTACCCAATTGGCAACCTCTGTAATTATTTGTGAAGTTCAATGAAATATCATTCTATCGCTTCTTGTAAAAAAAATAAATAAAAAGGCTTGCCAATGCATTAGTAATGGAGCCTCATAGTTTGGTTTTGTAGTAATCGCAATGACGTTCTCGGCTAATGAAAAATAATGTTGCATGTCGTTGTTATTTGATCATCTCCCATTCTTTATGGGATAATGTTTCCCCCATTTGTTGTGCCAGACTTTATAGGTTATACATATAGAATTTGGAGGCATCACATGGGGTGGAGCTTCGATGACCTGACTCGACGGCCCGTCATTTTAACGTTTCAAACTCGAATACAGTTAGAGTTTGAAACGAGTCAAATAACCATATATATATATATATATATATATATATATATAATTATTTCTACTAATTAATAAAACACTTATTGTCAACTAAAATTATATGAAATTACCAGTTTAACCATCGAATTAAAATAGAACATGAATAAGAAATATGGGGCAGAAATATAATTTCACACAACCAAATTTTGCCCTTTGTTTTCAAAGTCTCACCTACATGTGATCCTAACATATCTCTAACTATAAGAAAAAATTTAAAAATTAAAAAAAAAAAAGAAGGGAAATTTTATTTGAACCCACTTAACTTATTTCTACACCCATATTATTTTGAATGAAAGAATTAATCTCTCTTTAAACCCAATTTTATACCTAAATTATCCTCACAAACCCAATTCAAAATGTGAATTTATCTTTACACCCATTTAAAAAATAAAATTTCAATTGAATAATTTGGTGATCGATGTCCGAATTGAAAGAGAGATAAAATTCCAATGGATGATTCAAAATGTGAAAGAGACAGTGAATAATTGAATAATTTGGAGTCTGAGGTGTTTTTTTTTAAAAGAGCTACTTGAACTCAACCAAATGCCTGTATTCGGTGAACCCAGAGTGACCACTGTCAGGCTAGTTGTTGAGCTCAACCACTCGCCTGTATTTGTTGAATCCGCAAGAATTGTTGCCATGCCAGTCATCGAAACTGAAGGTAAGGATAATCAAATTCAACCTCAAGCTCCAAGCTTGAACGAGACAGTTAATAAAACTCCAAATTCAATCATCTGTTCCAATATGAATCTTCCATATACTTTCTTGATACCCATGTCCTCATGATTGTATTTGCATAAGCATAAAGTACATGCTTTCATATGTCTATACTTAAAACACCACAAAAAATAAACTAATAATAACTTTTCTTTCTATGCAAATATTGTGATATGCGGCAGTTAGGCGGGAATGCTAGGGGTATCGACGAAGCTGCCATAGGTATAGAGAATGGTGATGGACAATTTGTGTGGCCCATAACAGATGAGGATGAGCTTGCCAAGCTCTACCGTGGAGATGATGTGTTATACTTAGAGGTGACTTATTGTCGGGAACACTCACCTCCTTCTCAAGCTGGGAAACCACCTCTTTTCTGTTGAAATATTCAACCAAGAACAGAGTCTTAAGTCCAAGGTGAGGCTTCGCCATCACCTACACATCAAACCCAAACCCCCCATTTTCTTAACTTTCAGTGTTGATGGTTGTAAATTGAAACTCAAAAACTCATCTTCTCAACTCCGTAAAAAATAGAAATCAAACGAAAAAAAAAAGAAGAAGCATTTCAACGTATAATCAATGTAAGGTTTTAGCCAACGTAGGATAACATGATGGTAAGATTTAATTTGGGTGTGGGTTTATTGATAAATTTCATTTTGTTATTAATTCCATCTTGTACTTAATAGTAATCATGCAATAAGGTAAAAAAGACAATTCACATTTAAAGTTTAAGTTGGGTGTAGAAAGAGGTTATATGGGTTCAAATAAAATTTCCCAAAAAAAAAACTTTCCCTCTCCCACATTCTCTATCACTCCCTTCCTCTCTCATTCTATTTCAAAAGCAAAAATAATTTTTTTTTCTCACACACTTTGTGTGTGCCCATATGCTAGTATACAATTGATGATAGAAAAATAAAATTTGAAATTGTAAAAACTACTTGCCGGATCCTTTTCCTGGGGATCCTAAGGATCATGTACATCATACATCGTGTGGTCAAAAATTATTTCAAAATTTAAAATTTAAAATTAAATATAAATAGTACCGAACGAAAACTGACGGCACGATATACGATGAACGGTCACGATCACGAGATCTCTAAAATCTCCAGAAAAATAATCCAATGAGGATCCTTTTCCTAGAACGAGGATGTAGCCAAATCCTTTTCCTAGAATGAGAATGTCGTTTGGACCACATGTGCACCATGGTAGTGGCTGGTCAGCTTCACAAGTGGACTCTCAAATGAGTACTGAAACATTTTCTTATTTTTGCCAAAAGAAAAGAAAGACATACTTTTTCTTAAAGCGTATGGCTTAAAAGTTATCTTAATTAACATGATATGTTTTTTTGTTGTTGGCGATGGAATGCTCTATATCAATAGCTTGAATTGCGTCGCGTAAGGTGTCGCGTGGGAGATAAAGCTATGCAATGTTGTGTTATTTAGCGATTTTGTGTAAATTATTTGAGACCTCCAAAGCTTAAAATAGTAATAAACACACACACACACAGATATATATATATATATATATATATATATATATATATTATATACACACACATACTAGACTTTACTCATTATAATTATCATCCTCAAGAATGTGGGGATCGATGTCGGCTAAAGGAAAGTGAAACAAATTTCGTGTGGGGTATTTCCAATATCGCGTAAAAATTGACCTTTTTAAAACTATCGTGGTACTTTGCGTTAAATTGCAAAATCACGTGTTTTTTTCAAACTATGTTCTAAACTACTTTATTTCTCGAGAATTGGTTAATTAATTTAATTCATATTTGATGTGAAATTACTAAATTGTCATGTTTAACCTCGATACGTAGTTGTAAAAAAATTGATATATCTATCTTCAAATGAAGACTATGTAGAATTGATAACAACGACACAAGAGACAATTATTCTTTAATCAGAAACAGAAATAATGTAATCAAATGGCTCAAAATCTTTTAACACATGGTGACAAATCGCTTATTACATATTTTGATTCTTAATCATGATTAGGTAGCCGCAGCCGCCCGTTGGATTAGGGCCACTACTTTGCTTCTTTGCTGATTTGGCAGCACATGGTGTATTCTGGACTTAGCTTGACCAGCTACTCTACGCAAACAGATGAATACAAACGACATTAGAGAAAGAGTCGAACACAGAACTTAAGGCCAGTGGCGAAGACAGAAAGTCAGATTAGGAGGGCCTTTAGGCTGTAGAAAGAAATTAGTCTTTGAAGTATAATTAATGGGAGAAAAATTAAAGGTTTTGTTTTTTTTTGGTATTGATATGGAAAATTTTGATCGAACAAGAATGGTGGAGCTTTAAATTTTGTACGAAAAATTTAGTATTGAAATAATTAGATGGTAAGAAAAAAACTTGTTTACGGGCGTTGATTAAAAAAAATTAACACATTCGAACAAAAATTTAAGATGACGACTTTAAAATTTGATATTGCTTTAGATTGTATATGCCTTAGTTTTATATCGACGGGCCAAAAAGAAAGCTTAGTTTTATATCGACGGGCCAAAAGGAAAGCTTAGTTTTAATATGGTAAAAAATAAGGCAAATTATAAGGGGTTTTTTTCCCTTTCAATTTAAAAAAAATCTAGAAAGTGTTGGAAGACTAGAGAGTCCCGAACCACGACCAGTTGGAGTTGCAAAACCCCACTAACCAATAAACTACAGGCTCATTTTTGTAAAAACATGTAGAGAGTACATACAAAGGGAATTGAATTGTCTGCCCCTCCCATTCTTTCCCTTTCTATGCTCTCATATTTCTGTGGTCACGGTTAAGTCATGCCAACATTTTATATTGATTTTGCCTTTTGTCTTATTATTTCTATAAAAAAAATAATATAAAATGTTGACGTGGCTTAACCGTGACCACATAACATAGGAGGGCATGAGAAGGATATGAAATAAGAAGGGCAGACAATCCAGCATTGAAATTTCAGGATAGATTTGGGCCAGCATTAGCCTCCACGTGGTTCTGCCACTGTTTAAGGCGTTGGTGTATTGATTAACGCTCATAGAGTCATAGCTAGCTAATCGAGTGATGTTGAAAAATTTCATATAATGAGAATTCGTCTGTGATAATATCCCATAGCAATAATAAATATCATAAAAAAAGTTAAACATGTAATAATATACAATTGACTGCGACCATAACATCTGCTTTGGATAAAAATATAATAATTATAAAACTGCTGCAACCAAAAACGTCAGATGTTCTATCACACAAAAGATGGAAACAAGTGATTGGGTAATTAGCATCTATCAGTCCTAATCAAAAAGTAATTAACAAAGATCAAGGATAATATATTAAATGGAGTGCAAATAATTTATTAAAAAAAAAACTAATGAAAAGGACTTGAAAACTTTGAGTTTTAACGATAAGGACAAAATAAAGGGTAAAGTGAATAGTACCAGATTTGAATTTTTATTGTAAAAATATGATTTTTCGTTAAAGTAAACAGTACCGTGGATTTTTCGTTAAAACTCCCTTTATTAAATCCTCTTCCCACACAACCAGTTTTCTCAGCAGGCCAGGCTTCCATTATGAAGTAGAATACGGTAGTGTAGGGATCAAGCAACAAAACCCACTATGCGACTCAAAAAGATATATAAAATAGAAAAGATTACTTATGACAAATCTTGAAACTTAATTGAACTTTGGTTGCAAGCAACAGACTAATGAATCTCCTTTGTGGCAGACATTATAATCAAAGCATGCAATCATAATTAATCTCAGGTAAACCACAAATAGTGAGGATTAGTTGGTCATGTTGGGATAATTTCGATACAAACTTTAGTCTGCCCTCGCTCCTTCAAAATTTACATTTTTATGCTATTATTTGGACCTAATATTATTGTGGATGCAAATTTTCTCCTCTTCGGTCTTGGACGATTTTGCACCTACGAAATAATAAACACCTTAGGTTAAGGCCAAAAGTCTCACGCGCCCACGATGAATGGGGGGGGCTTTGGCCGAAGAACCTCCGATGCCAAAGTTAGAATTAGAGAGAAAAAGTGTTTAGAGTGTTTTTGCCGAAGGATTGGAATTAGGTTTTGTAAGAAATAGGGGTTGTATTTATAGGAGATGGGGTGGCCGGCCTAGTTAGGGTTTTTTGTGTAAGATCTAGGTTTAATTAGCCCATTTATTGGCTAATTAATCAAATAGGGAAAGGATTTATATTTATGAAAAAAGATAATAAGGAGTAATTGAATTGTTGGCTAAAAAAGGAGGAAAAAAAAAAAGAAAGGAATGTGGGCAATAAAAGGGGAAGTGGCCGGCCCCCTTTGGAGAAGGGAGGACCGGCCATTTAAGGTGTTTTTGGCTTTTAAGGCTAAGTTAATTGGCCAATTAATGAGGAATATCCCCATTAATTTGCCAATTATCTCCATTTATGTGGGATAATTGGTGGATTTATGAGATAATTGTCTTAAATGTGGATGGATGAAATAATTCGGATTTGTTTACCTTTTATGGGCGCTTTTGACTTAACCGATGATAATTACCGGCTGCTCGCGCGTAGGATTTCTGATGCTCCTCAAGGGCATTCTTGTCTTCTTAATCCGAAAGTCCACATGTCGCCTTGTGATTATTTTTGGCTCCACAATTATGCCTTCGGCCTGTGCAATCAAAGTCGTTGGAAACATAGTTCTAGGTTGTTGGATGTGAGAGATGTTAAAACAATTTTTGTTATTGTTTAGAGATATTTAAGCACAATAATTGTCTCTTAATAATGTATTAAATTATCTTGGCATTTTCTTATTGTTTGGGTTTGAAATAACAGCTTGGGCCAAAAATGGGTTAACCCAATTTGAAAAGCCATGAACCTCGGTCCAATAATGATTTCTCAGGCCACTGAGCTTTCAGCCCAAAAGAGCCTTGATTTGACCGAGTCCTTGTGGAAGTAGGACTGTGAAAGGATTAAGTTTAGACGTGGCTAGGTCGAGGTGAACTGAATTTGCGAAGGATGAGAACCAACTCTATTTAGATGTGAATCATTCTAAGGATCAAAATTAATTCTTCACCCAACCAAGCTCAGTTGTCAGTTAGTACGCCCGCATTTACAAAAGAATGTAGTTAGCTTATAGTTACTCAGCTTGCGCCACGTAAGCTCTGTAATTCTTAAAGTCAAAAGCTATATAATAAAAAATTAGCTAGACATTCAGATTTTTGATTCCCTTTAAAAAACAAGCAAGAAACAATACAACTACATAAGCGCGACCCAAAAACACAAAAATAAACCAATCACATATACATAACCAACACAATAATTTATTAGGTTTACTTAATATGAGCTATCTATCTCCCTGAGTTGCTATCATATGCATATTTTCACAAAGATAAATTACAATTTAGAAGCGTTCAAGTATCTTCCTCAGACGCAAGTGGTTATTTACCACAGTGGTGGAAAAATGTTGAAAAATAGAAGAAAAAAAAGTATCTCTCTCACGCTCACTCGCAAATAGGGTTCACAAATCATGAATCATATGACAAGTAGAAAAACCAAAACACGCAATTGACGGTGTTGCTCAACCAGTCAATGCAACTTAACTTTCATGCAGTACTCGCTCCAGTCACTCAACGGGAGCTTTCAATCTATAAGATCCGACCGCTCACCTACACTACAACGACCCGTTATTCCTCAACATATAACTAAACATGCATCAACTAAATCATTCATTGAAATTTCTTATACAACTCTAGAAATGTATAGGCAATCTAACATAGCGTGAACATATATTATCATGTGTCTATCTCTCTCTTTATGTACTGTATAAAGTCGCTCTCCTTTAACATTTCCTGTCTAATCATATCAAACTATTAGGGTTTATTAGGATTGGGAGGAGAACGTACTTTGCGATGTCCTATATTGACCCATCAGTCTGGATGTGGTTGATGTACATTGCACTTAATTTGTAATTTTTTCTTTCTTTAAGTGGTGTTATTCTTATTATCTATTTATGTCATCTCTCTAATAAAAATAAAACCCACTAACGTATGTGAGTTTTATCTTTATTAAAAATAATATAAATAGACGGTAAAAATACAATTTTTTTTCTTTCCGTCCGACGACGAAATCACCAATTCAAGAGAAATATTGTCCAATATTTGGGAAGCATTAATGCTATTTAAGTAAGGACCGACTTTCACCGCCCATTCCATCATTCTTCCTCCCTTGTCTTTGACTCTTTGTAATGCGCATGGATTTCATGTTTTTCAATTCAATTATCGACCACTGACCGACTCCACTCTGGCCGCCAGCGCCAACCCATTCACGTTTAGTCCATCGACATGACGCAAGACATTTGAATAAAATGTCTGTCCGAAGCTGAGGAATGAGTAGGAAGTTTAAAGTAATTAACCGAGTAACGTGGTCTGCGGGCTTCATCTTTACCAATTAAAATATACCGACACTGAATGTTTCTTTTTTCCAACAAGAAGCGGTAACGGTATTTCATTGATCGTCACTCATAAGTACAAGGGTGCCAATTATGTGCCCTGCTCCCTAAACCATTGAATATGTTAGTCATGCTGAACAATGTGGCGTGTGAATTTCAACTTTTCAGACGGAATTAAGAATTACAGGCAGCGTTGTGGGCTAAAGAAGCCGCTAGGCCCAGTTAACTGTGTGGACCAAGGTCTGAGATTGAAATCGGACTGTCAATATTTGGACTTTGATCCATGACTTTGAGTCCTTCATTGGATAGGGCCTTTGTAATATTTTTGTTTTATAACCGATATGATAATTTACATTAGATTTATCTTATTATGAGGAGAGAAATTTCAACACGAGACCTTAGATGTAAGGAAAAATGCTCTTAACCAATAAATCGTACTACTAATTGGTTATACATGTATAATTTTACGAAATAACAAACATGTGACAGAGTGAATACTCTTTCCTTATGTCTTTTCTAGGATAAGATCTTCTTTGGATCCCATCCTTCTCCATCCTCTAGACCTTACCCGCCCCAATTTGAGGTAATTTATTCACTACTTCTCTCTTTGTTGGTTCCACTTCAATGCCCAATGCAGATCTCGGTTAATCTATGAGTTTTTACCCAGTCGAAATGCGCAATTTCAGTACGACGAGTTAAAGTACATCATCAACGACTACTACAATATTACCGACTTCAACGACACCAACGCTTTTGTTGGTAACCAGCTCCGAGAAAGCCACGACGCCGACTCGGACTTTGAAGAATAAGGATCCGAAGGATTCGGATTAATGGAATCTAAAGAGAATTCTATCTTGTCTCTCCCAACACAAGAATATCCCATCTCTCTCATCGAATAGTAGTATATGTTTGGTTAAGGCTTTGTTCTTTCTTTTTAAATTCCCTTTCTGACAGGACCTTATAAATCACACCAAAGATATTAAAAATGGAATTAATTCAGTTACATCCAGCAATAGTGGAAATTCTTGGAATTGACATTTGCGATGCTCATTCTTGTGCAACCTGAAAAATCTAGTAGCGTCATCTTGGATTTTTCAACATTAGACTAATGTGCATACAAACATTGACTTTCCTTTCGGAAAAGTTAAGTGTAAATATTTAAGCTAATTATGACATTTGATCTCATCTTAAAATTGTTAAATTTCCGATCTAAAATATTGACATGTAACTTGTGTTTAGAGTTATTTTTGATATTTGATTTGATTTTCATTTAATTGTTTGCGATGGGCAATAACGTAGTAGCAACAATATAAGTTTAATATTTATTATTATTTTAGAAGACAACCATATTTCAAGAACATGTGGTATATGTTTTGAGGACCATACTATTGAAGATAAATTCGATCAGAATTATGTCACGTCGTTACATTAAGTTTGATTTTTGTTTAATAATAAAAGATATTATTTCATTGCTTAATCATTTTCATTTTTTAGTTGGTAGAAACTTTGGAATTTTTCTTCGTACCAGACAAATTTTTAGAAAACGAGTGGAGAGTTGAAATGTCCCAAATATCTTAAATACTATTTATGTGCAAGGCTCGCAACTTTTTTTTTAAAGGAACCATCCAAAAAAGTCGGCGAAAACTCATATAAACGACGAGGGTCCATTTTGACTGCCAGGAAAATAAAAAAATCCTGTCTCTTTCAAACATGGCTTGCTATTTTGGAGTAGGATTCTTTACTTTTTTTAATCTCTTTACCTTTTCATTCCTTTATATTTGAACGGTTAAACCACGTCAATGTTTTATATTAATTTTTTTATAAAGATAATAAGATAAAAAATAATGTATGAGAAGAGACAATGAAAGAAGATGAGAATAAGATAATAGAGAATCCTACTTCTCTTTTTGGGAGGTTTAATAAAAAGGTCCCGGTACTGTTCACTTTTAATGAAAAGTCCTTTTTAAAGGTATAGTGAATAGTGTCAGTTAAAGGTAAAAAAAGACTTTTCGTTAAAAGAGAAGTTTTTTTGGACTTTTCATTAGTTTTCCTTCTCTTTTTCCATCACCAAAGATAAATTTCACCTGTAGACAAAAATCCATTACGTCCACGACATCGCCGTCGTACACGTTCGCTCACACCAATCTTTCCGTCCACCCGCTCACCCCCTAACCAAACCTCCTCCCCCCAGTCACAGACTCACAGGAGATCCAAAACGACAAGCATACTCCCCCCATCAGCCACCTCCGATCTGAGAACTAAATGTGAGTACGGCCGTTGCTTCAAGCAAGGGCTCCAGCTGACCCGTCACAATATCCAATCTCATCTCAGCCGTCCATTGCTCCTCGTCTTATTATTACACCAGCGCCACATCGTATCAATCTCTCTCTCTCTCTCTGTGCCGGCGAGGACGAATGCGAAGAGGGGGAAGACCTCGCGACGACTGAGTTTCTGACTTGCAACTCGTTCGGACTCGGACGAATCGGCGCGGGGCTTGGCGCTTGGTGCGCGAGGTTTGTTGCGACGGCAGAGCTGGCAAAAGCCACGGCGACCATGAGAGGGAGCGTGTGGAACCGTCGGACGGTACAGAGGCTGCGGCAGTTGCTGATCTCGACCGTTGGATCGATGAAGGTGAAGCTTCTGCTGTGCTGTTGCATCGGATTCACGCTCATCGTGCTCGCCAGTCGAGCTTCGGATTTTATGGGGTGGACAAGTCACATTGCGGTTCTGGAACGGTTCTCGGATTCCCGGTTCGTACAGTTGCTTAGATTTTTTTTCCAAAAACTCCACATATCCGTATTATTCGCTAATTATTTGATTAGGCAAGCTTCCACTTGCACACCACTGTTAATCACTCTATTTTTAGTAAATAATTAAGCTCGTTGTCTATATTTAGAAAGACTGATTCCAAGGATTGATTAGAGGGAAGAAAACGGCTTGGTAGTTTGCAACAATTTCGATTTTTCGAATATGAGTGTTTGATGCTCTGTTTATACAGGTATTGTTCGGGTCTGTTTTGAGTTGTGGTGCATATTATGAACTATGGATGTTGTAGCAGGCATGATTCCGACGGAAACGGAACATTAGCTATTCGAAGATTTGGTCACTTTTCTGCTGGTTTTTTTAGCCAGAATGGTTTGACATAACTCGTCAGTTTGGTATTTGATATTGAAAATAGATAGAAGTGGTCCTGAGTATGATTGACGGTGGACAAACCCAGGATCACTTGTATCGATTTTCAATGTCAGGGACCAAAGTGAGGAGTTATGTCAATCTCAGGGACTATTTTGGCTAAAAAAACCCTGCTTCAACCCATTTTCTGAATTGGATAAGATTGGGAAGATTAAGCTAGCTTGGTGTTGTTCTCATTTGCTTCTTTAAAGAGCACACTCCTAGAAATTTTTCAATTGGCTTATTGTTGATTGTATCATAGTATATATATACCGTTCGTTAAGCGTCCATGCTGAAATTTGCAATTTGTATGCAGGAAAGGATACTCTATTGTAATGAACACATGGAAGAGATATGATCTTCTGAAGCAGTCTATTTCTCACTATTCTAGATGTCCGCGGCTTGATTCAATACATATTGTGTGGAGTGAGCCAAGTCCTCCGTCAGATTCTCTCAGAAAATTTCTGGACCGCATTGTACATCTGAACACTAGAGATGGGCGACAAGTTGAATTGAAATACGATATCAATAAGGAAGACAGTTTGAACAACAGATTTAAAGAAATTAAGGATTTGAGAACAGATGCCGTTTTTTCAATTGATGATGATGTTATATTCCCTTGTTCTTCAGTGGAATTTGCTTTCGATGTTTGGCAAAGTGCATCGGATACAATGGTTGGCTTTGTGCCTCGTATGCACTGGATTGATCCGGTATGCCTCAATCTGTACATTTTCTCGTCATTTAGAGAGTATTATCCAACATTCTTGCTGTCTTCTCTATATCTTAAGCTTCTATGTTGGAAAATTCATATTAATTTCTGTTTGAGCTCGAAACTATGTATTGTTCTTTACTTTTTAGGCTAGCCAACGTTTACTGAAGAAACACCGTTTCTTATTAACAATTTTGGAAATTCTGTATGGCACACTTGGTCAGCTGTCTTACCAAATATATGCTCACTGTGCAGAAAGGTGATAAGAATCACTACATATACGGTGGATGGTGGTCGGTTTGGTGGACAGGTACATACAGTATGGTACTGTCTAAGGCAGCCTTCTTCCACAAAAAGTACCTAAGTTTGTACACAAATGAAATGCCAGCATCAATCAAAGAGTTTATAACCAAGAACAGGTTTGCACTTTTGCTTTGTTCATCTGTTTCTTACTTTTCGAATGCTTTCATCTTTTGAGCTCTGTGCGGGTGTGCCAGTGTGCGGTGCGTGTGTTTTGCAAAAGTTTTTTCTTAAATATGGGGTTTGATTTCACCAGGAACTGTGAAGACATTGCAATGTCCTTTCTTGTAGCAAATGCAACTGGTGCTCCTCCTATATGGGTGAAAGGTAATCATATACCCTCTGCAGTGACATACTCGCTTGAAATTTTTTCGTCCTTGTGTTTGGCCTTGTATTATATGCCGTGCAACGAATGGCTATTTTTGCTTAATTCAGAGGTCCTTTCGGGGACATCCGATAAAATTGGAACGATACAGAGAAGATTAGCATGGCCTCTGCGCAAGGATGACATGCATAAATTGAGAATAATTTTGAAATGATATAATATTACAGACAATTAGATAAGTTTGTATCAGCTTTTGAAAACTTGGACTGAATGTTTCAGCATATTGTAATTGTCACTAGGTGCATGTCAGAAAGCGCTTTCGCAATACCTTTAGTCCGTTCACCATTGTGGTATGTTCTTTTCTGATTACTTATGTCTGGCTACGCATTACGTATTTTTCATTCAGGTAAAATATTCGAGATTGGTTCAACTGGCATCAGTACCTTAGGAGGTCATACTGAAAAAAGAACCAACTGCGTCGATAGGTTTGTTGCCGAGTTTGGACGGATGCCATTGGTACCCACATCCGCGAAGGCCGTTGACAGTCGCAACATCTGGTTTTGGTGATTCCACAGCACGCTTACATATTCCTCGATCAAATCCTGGAAGAACAAGAATATCCACACCTTCGGTCGGTACTTTTCTGTTCCTCAGATGTATAATATTGAATTCTACGAAATGTATGCGTTTTTGTGACAGCAGCCAATTTAGTGCGCGCATAATCATATAGCTTGATAATTCTTGTATTCTTACCGTGTGACACAAGGCAGGCAGTCGCTATATGGGTGATGAGATAGGTCTTTTCGGGTCCTAGTTTGTATCAGGTTGATGTAGAATGAACAGTACTTCTCGGCGTCACAGTTAGATGACCGGAGAGGAATTTACGACATCCTAGATCGGTTAAAATAACCGTCGAGGAGTGTACCACACCCCGAAATCTACATATACCTTGTTCTTGAATTCAAAACATTTCCTTACTATTTCGGAAATATTCTGCCTAGCATCTCGTGGAAATCTTCTTACTATTTCGGCCGAATGGTTGCGAAATCGTCATTCATTTCTTATTGCGATCAAACTGGATTACAAAAACTGAGAGATCTGCAGATTCTCTCGGTCAAATTCTTTCCTACAGATAATTTACTCGGTGCCGGAATACATCCCTGGCAGTGCCGGGTGTCGGTACCCGGCAAAACTACAAAACTTTGTTGTAGTTATCGTAGGATGTACTGAGAGGGAAGCAAGTATCTTCGGCGCCGGTGCTCCAAAGGAAATTGGCATACCTGGAGGCGTAATAGGGATTGTCTGGCTCCTCTGCCATTGCTTGCTGGTATCTCTCTTCTGCACCCCACAGGTCTTTCCTTACTATCCACAAGAAGTCCGCGTACCGGATCAAAGCCTCAGCGTCTAGTTTCTCCCCTTGCACGGCACGCCTGAAGCACTCCTCGGCCCTGCAAACGGAAACATAGATCATACAACACCGGTCAAACAAAATTACAGGACAATTTGAGTCCTATCATATGAAATGCAAACAAACAATTTGATCATAACTGAAAACCAAACTCCGGTAGAGGTCTCGATGCTACAAAATCATCACAATTATATCATGCTTAGCTGCTCAATTTCGAAACCAAATCATTTACATAGAAATGTCGAATGAAGCATCGAAAAACCTAACCAAATCTAGTCGCTTACCAATGATTTTCGGTCAAGTTAGATTATGCAAAATAGTAAGCATATTGAAGCAGATAGTTTGATAATTGATACTCACCTATCGTGATCGCGGGCCACAACATGGAGGAATTGTGCATAGTTTGAGAGCAGAAGTGCATTATGAGGATCCTGAGCTAAACCCATCTGGTACAAAAGATCAGTTCTAAAGTAGTACTCAAGATAATCCGGTTCGACATTCACAGTTACCGGTGACACGAATTGCTGCACCGTTTCGTGATCGAGAGCCTCATCCCTCATTTCTGATTGCATTCTCGAAGCTTCCTCCATCAGAGAGTTCCACAACTTCACATCCTCCTCTGCAGTGAACTCCTTATCATTGAACAAGGAGACACCATACATCTTCTCAAGATCAACAATGGCATGCCTGATTGAACTTTCCGAGGTCACATTGTCACGAAAATCGGCCTTACTGCCCTCATTCGAGGTCTTTTTCACAACCCTAGTAGAATCGTCGTCGGAAATATAATCGGATTTCGAGTAGGGTTGTTCCTCTGTCTCGGTCTCGGTCAAAGTCTCAGCCATAACAGGCAGAGGTGTTGCAGCAACAACATTGCAATTCATCGAATACACACTGAAATTCGCCAGCAAGAGCATCAAGTAAACCATCAAGGTCGGCGACCCCGAAAACACCTGCTGGAACAACCACACAAATGACATGATCATCTCTCTCTTCTGCACCTTCGCTATCACCTCCTGTAAATCTTCAGAGTACAAACTTTCCCTTATACTCAAAGCGTGGCTATGGAGCTCACGGATTATAAACACCATGGAAGAGAATGCCTTGTTCAGGGAGCAAAAGGTAAGCTCCCCTGCTCCTCCTTTAGGACCCTCTTCCCTTTGCTGCCGCTGCTTCTTCTTGATTAACCGGAGCGAAACCGGAAACTCGAGGCTGTTGGCCTTTCTTTCCATGGCGGTTCTGACGATTTCGCTTCTCTCCGGCCAGTCCGGCGGCTCCGGATGAATCCCGAGCAGAGAGGGTTCCAACGCACTGAACTTGAAGCTTGAAAACCGCGTCGAAAAGCCGCTGCCTTTGCTGTTCTCGCCTTCAGGGTAAGTCAAAATCGGAGAGATATTCGAGGTCTTCGACGCCACGAAAGCCGGTTCCTCGACGTTCTCGTCACCGTCCTCGGAAAGATTAAACCTTTGCGCCAATCCCTCAATCTGGTTCGACAATTCTTCGTACGAGAAATCATCAAACTTTGATCTGCAAGACTGGTTCGAAGTACGTCGACGTTTCGAATCACCCGACCCGGAAGAGTTTGACCAGCGAACGAACCCGCAACCCAGAGCTCCACAGCTTCTTCCGCAGGGTTTTGTCACAGCGGGGAAAGAAACCGAAACCGACGACGATTTCGAAGAAGAAGAAGAAGAAACTGGTGCTGAAATCTGCATCGTGCTCTGCCAGCTCTTAGAACAGGGTACGATTCTGCAACCCATATCTCGAAATCAACGATCAGGATTTGGAGAAGACGATTGAGAAATATGAAATACAGAGAGCCCAAAAGCCGAAAATCGCAAGGAAAAAAGAGAGTGGAAAAATGGAGGAACAGCGGTTCAGTTCACACTGCTTGATGTGACATGGGAAGTCCCGTGTGCAACAAAAAGTGGAGCTGCTGGAGATATTTTTAAGATAATTTTTTTTTTGGTGGGATTTTATGGATCCTCCAAAACGTGTCTAACTGGGTTCTAGAAGCCGCTTGATGAATAAGTTGCTTTTGCTTCCATTTAATCCAACCTGACAAAAAGGCATAAACACATTCTAAATTTATAATCATGTTAAAAAAATCCAAAACCTTCGAAATCCATATATGGATAAGGATTTGGAGATTTCCACGCATCATTTTTTCTTTTTCTCAGGCCGTTTGTTTGAATAAATGAAACAGAAAATCAACCAAATATAAAGGTTTTTTTTTTTTTTTTTTTAACTAAAATGGTTTTTGATATTAGCATAACTCTTCACTGTTTATTGATATTTAAAATCTGATAGATTTGGTCTTTGAATTTGTTCAACGTCGATCATTTTGGTTATTATGTAAAAATCTCCGTTAAATAAGGAGAAAAAGGCAAAAAAAAAATCACGAAAGAACCAAAATGATTGATGGCCAACAAACTCAGATACCACTTCTATCGATTTCAAATTGTTAAATAAGGAGAAAATGGCAAAAAAAATCACGAAGGAATCAAAATGATTGATGGCCGACAAACTCAGATACCACTTCTATCGATTTGAAATTGTTAAATAAGGAGAAAATGGCAAAAAAAATCATGAAAGAACCAAAATGATTGATGACCGACAAACTCAGATACTACTTCTATCGATTTCAAATTTTAAGAACAAGGTGAATAGTTATGCTACTCACATGAACTAATTTTAGAGAAATAATTTTCACACTCAGGTTTTGACATTCTGCACTTGTCTTGCCCTTTCGACTTTAAATGTATCAAAAGGAAATCAACAAAAATGAATGTGAATATTACACAACCCACCACCTCAAATTATTGAAAAAGAAAATCCGAAAGAAAAATTGGAAAACAAGAAATGAAAAAAATAATGTGTGAGATGAAGAGAAAATTACATGATGGGAGATGATTATTTGGCAGGCCTTGGGGAAATCATGAAATAATCTCCATAGATGGTGACCGCCATGGCTCCAATGGCTTCCCGCCACCACCTTACGTCACGAATTGCTTCACCATGGAGGAGGAGCAGACAACCTCACCTTCAAATTTGTACTTGTTTTTTCCTTTATTTCTTTTCGTTCTGTTGGAATTGAAAGAGAGACCTAAAATTTTAGTTGAGAAAAAATGGGCAAAAGATGGGAAGAACCAGATTTTTATTTTTATTTTTTTATTTTTTGGTAAACAGAACCAGAATAGCTTACAGCTTTTTCAGGGTCTTTGTTTGTTGGCCGTCGAAAGGTATCACACTCACGTGGACGATTACTATTGGTCCATTCCGATGATCAATTACTTAAAGAATTTTTTTTTTGTCGAAACTTTTAAAAAATTTTGGTTTATCACTGTATTTATCACGTTTGATGAGTTTAAATTTCGAGATTTATATAGTTGATAAACATAAATTTTAAAATTTAAACTTATATATTACTGCTTACTGATAAATAGATGGGTATGAATTACAACTACTAAAGGATAGTCAGTAAAAATGCGCTCACTACTTTATATATTATAGTATAAACTGAACTCATGATTCCATCCTTAAAAATTAAGTTTGTATATAATTTTTTCGAAAAAATAAGTTCTTATAGTTTTTAGTGAGTAGAACCTGAGACATGTGGTTTCGATACAAATATTATTCGTCATCGTCATTCGAGCTGAACTTGAATTCTTTCTGTCACAATGAGATAATTTTAGTGAATTTAATAACTTTGTGTATTGAAAAATAGTTTAGGAACTAAATTTTAAGTGAATTAAATGAAAGGAAAACTAATGAAAATGACTTTAAAACTTTGAGTTTTAAAGAAAATAGCAAAATAAAAGGTAAAATAAATAGTACATGATTGACTTTTTAATGTAAAAATATAGTTTTTCGTTAAAGTAAACAATACTGAAAACATTTCGTTAAAACCTCCTTAAATGAATTAGTTTATAAAAATAAATAAAAACCCTAAATTTACAAGTTTGCCAGAAAACAAAAAAGATTATCTTTTCCGTGCATAATGATTGCAATCAATAAGTTTCTTTTGACAGAAAAAGGTTGCAAATTAGTGGAGTATGTCGTCACAGTACCGAGTCACATGCTAAGGACCATGTTTTTCTCCAGATGCAGCAGCACTTGTCGATGCTACCGACTCAACTACACACGTGTCACCACGATACGTGGAAATCTGTCGCTGTGCGGTTGGCTCCAAATTGTTTGCACAGTAGAAGTAAAAAGAAAACCAAAACCAAAACCAAATCCAAAACCTAAAAGAAGAAAATCATGAAACTCTTGGATTGGAAATTGCAACCCAAATTTACAATTCCTATCCAACTTGTTTATATACAATGAGGCGGATCATTAGTTTACTCTAACCACATTGTATAAATATTGTTGAAATTTTTTAGATCGATAGATCGGGGAGTCTCTCTCTAACGACATCGATACTGTCTCTTACTTTATCACATGCACAATCCATCAGGCATAAGATTTTATCACAAAAGATCTCGGTATTAGTTAGACTAGGATAATCATATTTAAAGCCAACAAATATAACCACTTATTAGTAGGTGTGTGTTATTTTGCAAAATGTAGATATTAGTACGAATGTAATCATACACTTGTATATTGTACTCAGAGGCAGATCCACAGAGGGACCTGGGAGGTCCCAGGACCCCTCGGCTCCTAAAATGTTGCTAGAAAATTTCTGGGGGACCCCTCGACGAGAACACGAGGTCTGTGCTGCAGGTTGTTGCTTGCAACAGAGAAGAAGATAGCGAGGCTGCGGGGGAGAAGAAAGAAAACAGGGTTTTTTAAAAAGTTGGTCCAAAACGCAGTGTTTTGGCCAATTTGTTTATTGTTTTTTAAGCCAATGAGACAAACGGTGCCGTTTGTCAATTGTCCATGATTCCATATGCCTAGCCCCACATGGGCCATCTTTCTCGAGAGTCACTTTCATTTCCCCGTTCCGTTCTTCTGTTTTTCCCCCTAATCACCATCTTTCTTATATTCACCCAAAATCCTAAATTTCTAATCCCACCCAATCCCATATTATAATTACATTACTCCAATAATATACCTCCACTTGTTTCAATTCTCCAAGCCACCACTATTTGGTTCAAAATTCAAGTAAGTTTTTGGCTATTCTAATCTAATCTCAATTAAATTATATTAGATATTGGTGGAGATTTTTAGTCTATTATTGATATGATTGTTGATATGTTTTATGTTTGTATACTCATTTTATAATTGAAATTTTGATGGAATTTTTGTTTATTGGTTGATTGGTATATGTTTTGTGTTTTTGGTTAAATGTGTAGTTTAGAAATAAGAAATTGTTTGGACCCAAAATGACATTTTGGGGGCCGAGCTCAGAAATGTGCTCGGCCCAATGTTGTTTAGAATAGTGTCATGGGCCGGCCTTGTCAGGGTTGGCCGAGTCCTGATATGAGAAAGATTACTTTGGATAAAGACGAAGAAGTTGAATCCTTATACAACGGGGAGTCTCAAGGTTGGAAGTAAGAATGAATCTAGTTCATTATAGGGCTTGGTACAGAGGCCTATTGGAACTAGGATTGGCCGAATCATAATCAGATTGGGATAAAAAGTTCTAGTTTGAGTACATCTCTGATTCGGCCAAGAGTTTTTTAGCCACTATAAATACATGGGGTTGTGCAACATTCAAGGGACCTCCAACTCAACACACAAATCTGCCCTGCGCAAACCCTCTCAACTCTTTGAGATTTTTATTTTCTTGTCCGCCAACACATCTTCAGTTTGGATAAACAGCACTGTTGCCATAGAACCAGTCGATCGCGAAGCATCTTCAGTTTGGATAAACAGCACTGCGTCGAGGCCGGTTGGTTATCTATCCAAGTCTCGGTCGAGAAGGACTTCCGGGTTCTTATTGGCAGAGGTCATCTCATCAGCCTTCTCGGCGAAGTGAGGTGTTACAGGTTACTACATTCATTGAAAGCCGAATTTGATATTGAACTTCGCAGAACTAGCAGTCTTGTCTTCAGGCTCTAGAACCCAAAGGCCGAGGCGTGTTCCTTCCTCGGCCGCAGTCACAAGATCGAGAAGTCAGCCGCGCACTCAACACCACATCCACATATTTTACTCACGGGCCGAGCTCGGCCGTCGAGTTGGCACGCCCCGCATTCAATTGAAGGACGTAGTTAGCTCATAGATTACTCGGCCTGCGCGCCACGTAGGCTTTGTAGTTTTTAGGGTCAACATTTTGGCACGCCCAGTGGGACACAGTGCTAAAACTACGAAGTTCACATGATAGATCAAGATCTCAATCAAGTTCCATTAGATGAGATTTGGCGCCTATTCAAAGAAAGTTCTGAGAGGTATGCCAAATTCCTTGAGGAGCGCTGTAGAGTTATCGACAAAAGGCTAAAGGCCGGGGGGCAATTTTTCGCTCCGGCCACAACCAACATTCGGCCTACGAAGATTGTCGAGACGGCCGAAGAAAAACCTAGGCCACCTATTTTTTCGGTCGAGACTGAAAGTATGGTTGGCCTAGGAGGAAAGAATCAAGTTTCTGAGTCAAAAATTGATTTAGAAAATGATTCGTCAGCGGAGTGTTCCAATGACGAACAGGGCGAAGACATGGTTTTAGACGCCGAAACCACGCCAATCGATATGATTATTGGCGATAAAGCCGATATGAAGAAATCTCATTCGGCTAAGTTGTTCGAGTTAAAAGCCGAGATTGGTGAAATTATTATGCCTGGGGGGCATAATAATTGTTCAACATATTCGGCGGCCGAAAATGAAAAATATTTCGCGCCGTAAAAAATATTGGGAAAAAACTCTTCATTCGGCCTAAAGCGAAATCAAATTGAGAATTTTGATATAAAAAGGTCTCGGCTTGGAATAAAGCATCGTTGGCCTCCTCCCAACTATGATTCGGCCACCTTTCTTTTCGTTTGCTAAAAAAAAAAAAAAAAAAAAAAAAAATTATTTTCTTACATATACGGCTATGCAAGCCGATGCCTAAGAAAATAAAGGGGGGGGGTATAATAATCGGCAATCTTTATCAACCTCCAATTGTTGACTTTGATTGGTGATAGGTCGAGCTGCCATTTTTTCTCGACCAAGATTTTTCTCGGCCTCCTACCCAATACTTAACCTATATCACACATGCCGAGCTCGGCGAGCTGGTGCTCTCCTACCCCGGCGGGCGAGAGTCTTCGAGACTTCGACCCCATTTGGTTTTTCTCGGCTAGCTCGTCCAGGGTGTCAGGCTGTGGGGTGGATTCACTCGACCATATATTTCTTCGACTGCGCTAATTTCCTTAACCATTCGGCTTATGGGCCGAAGCTCAAGGAAACTGGGGGGCAATGTTTGGACCCAAAATGACATTTTGGGGGCCGAGCTCAGAAATGTTCTCGGCCCAATATTGTTTAGAATAGTGTCATGGGCCGGCCTTGTCAGGGTTGGCCCAGTCCTGATATGAGAAAGATTACTTTGGATAAAGACGAAGAAGTTGAATCCTTATACAACGGGGAGTCTCAAGGTTGGAAGTAAGAATGAATCTAGTTCATTATAGGGCTTGGTACAGAGGCCTATTGGAACTAGGATTGGCCGAATCATAATCAGATTGGGATAAAAAGTTCTAGTTTGAGTACATCTCTGATTCGGCCAAGAGTTTTTTAGCCACTATAAATACATGGGGTTGTGCAACATTCAAGGGACCTCCAACTCAACACACAAATCTGCCCTGCGCAAACCCTCTCAACTCTTTGAGATTTTTATTTTCTTGTCCGCCAACACATCTTCAGTTTGGATAAACAGCACTGTTGCCATAGAACCAGTCGATCGCGAAGCATCTTCAGTTTGGATAAACAGCACTGCGATGTTGGCGCGAGTAATATGAGAGGTGAGTTCAGTGGCCTTAAAAAAAAAATTGGATGAAGAAAGTTGTGCATTCTATGTTCATTGTTTTGCTTATCAACTACAATTAGCTCTTGTTGCCGTAGCAAAGGAAAGCTCCGATGTTGGCGCTTTTTTCACAATGACTAATAGTTTGGTGAATGTTGTTGGATGCTCATGTAAGCATCGTGATGCACTTAGAGAGAAACAACAAGAAAATCTCATAAAAGCTTTTGAAAATGATTGTCTTGAAACGGGACAAGGGTTAAATCAATCAAGAAGCTAGTCTCAAATGTGCTGTGGATACACGGTGGAATTCACATTATGATGCTTTGATTAGTTTGATTGCAATGTTCTCATCTGTGGTGGATGTGCTTGACATGATTGTTGAAGATTGCTACAATGATAGTGCTGATGAAGCAAAAAGGTTATTAAAAGATTTACAATCTTTTGAGTTTGTGTTCCTCCTCTTTTTGATGAAATCCATATTAGGAGTTACAAACGATTTGTCACAAGCATTGCAAAAAAAAAAAAAAAAAAAAAATTCAAGAGATTGTGAATGCAATGGTTTTAGTCGAGACATGTAAAGAACAACTACGTTGCATGAGGAATGATGAAAAAATTGATCTTTTGGTTGATAAAGTATCATCTTTTTGTGTTGAACATGAAATTGAGGTGCGAATATGGATGATTTCTATGTCATTCAAGGGAAGTCATTGCGTAAGGCTTCAAGAAAGACCGATCGTCATCATTACAAAGTGGAGCTCTTTTTTGAGGTCATTGATTTGCAACTTACAGAATTAGATGATCGCTTCGCTGAAGATAATACTGAATTGCTTATTTGCTTGACATGTTTGAGTCCAATTGATTCATTTGTAGCTTTTGATAAAGAGAAGCTTGTTCGCCTTGCTCCGATGTATCCTAAAGATTTCACAGATCGAAATAGATCGGCACTTCAAGATCAACTTGATATTTACATTCATTGTGTGCGTTTTGATAATGATTTTTCTCAATTGCGGGGGATTAATGAGCTTGCTAAGAAAATGGTGGAGAAAGGGTCGCATCGAACATTTGCATATGTATATTTGCTTGTTCAATTGGTTTTGGTTTTACCGGTTGCAACTGCTTCAGTGGAGAGAGCATTTTTCGCTATGAATATCATTAAGGGTCCACTTAGCAACAAAATGGGAGATCAAAGGTTGAGTGACAACTTAGTTGTTTACATTGTGAAAGATATTTTTTCATGTATTGGTAATGAAGCTATTATGAAACATTTTCAAACTATGAAACCTGGTTGTGGACGTTTGAATTAGGATTTTATAGCTTGTAATGTTGTTTTGCACATGAGTTTTGAATTAAATGTATTATATTTAACTTTTCAATGTTATTTTTATTTATAACTTTTTTGACCTTTATTATTGGGACCCCCGAGTTTAAAATCCTGGATCCGCCACTTATTGTACTTCTTTTCTCAATTCCAACAACAATCTGATCCTTTTGACAAAAAAATTAATAAACAAAAAAAAGAAAAAGGATCTACTCTGATCGGGCTCCATATCCAACAGTTGCGCAAAAGCCCATGCATGACTCTCTATATCCGAAACCCTACCTCCTCTTATCGCTCAATTCGATCGGGGAAGCACTTCTCAGCAAATCTCTTTGATATATATACACGTACGCATGCCTGTAAAAACTCAATAACCATCACAATTATCACCCCTATAATTTGTAACAAGAGTCTCCAACAAACATTGTTCCCCTACAAATCTCATCTTATCCACCTCTCTCTCTCTCTCTCTCTCTCTCTCTCTCTCTCTCTCTCGGTCAGCCCAAATTAGGTCCTGTCCATCGCTTAACCTTGAGACGGAGCTACTCTTTGCACTATCAGCCAGTTTCTGGTCGTGCTCCTTCAGCACTGCCATTGCCGACCCCGAGTTGGACACTACCACATTCAGTGTGGATCCACACTGACATGATTGGCCCGTATAACTGGCTGCACTCAGCTATCGGAGAAACACCGGTTTATGTCGAAGAGGTTTCCAACAATCGGCCATGGACGTGGACCTGGTGGAAGCTTGAATCTTCAGCCGCTGGTAGAGCTTGTATGACAGGAAGATCAGGAGGATATATGCTTGATGAAACGGGAAGCGGTAGTCCTGGGAGACTGGGAGAGCCATATCACATGTAAATGTCGGAGTTGGATTTTATCGGATATTTCTGAAAGGACTATTCTGTTAAAATTTTAAGTGGACAGTGAAAAATAAACATCAATACTTCAATTCTAATTGAGTCACTTTTTTTTTCTTCCCCGCAGACTCGACACATAAATTCCATATTTCCTTAAATTTGTTCTGCTTCTCAAGTAAAAGGAAAGATTTCAAGATGTTCATAGATTTGAGTATAGTGAGTGTACACGTACGAGGATCAATTCAATCACAGTACTCTCGGTCAAAACATCACGAAGAATATCCAGTGTTTCCTCAAACCAATACAAAAGTAATCTATATGAAGAGAGAAACCATGTTCAGTGACCCGTTGCAGCAGCACCTTCGGATCTGGAGGGACTTGAGTCCACTATGTATTTCACTTGCAAGCCCTAGTTTTTGTTAGAGTGAGTCAACATATTTTGTATTTATTTTTAATATTATAATTCTCTTCTTATTAGGAATTTCTTGTATACTTATTTGAATATATATCACACCTCCGAGAGAGCAAAATACATTAACCCAAATTATTTGATTAGTTTTTATCTGTTTTTCGTTCTACATTTCAGTTATGGATGAATTTCCAACGTGAAAATCGTTAACAAATGCGTTGTTTTAGTTCACTGGGACGATGCGTTGTCTTAGTTAAGTGAGACGATGCGATTCGCTCCTAAAGTAGAGGCAGAGTACGAGCTACACCCACCTTGTTGCAAATTTTCATAACTTAAATTATAGACAACCGATGTTGATATATCATCAATATTTTCATAAATTTGCATATCAATATCTAAAACATTAGTTGTGCCCTAGTTTTTGTTCACGAGAGTCCATATTTAATATTATAATTCCCTTTTTATTATTCAATTAGTTTTCATTTGTTTTCATTCCACGTTTGAGTTATGGATGAAATTCGAACGTAAAAAGCATGAACAAAAATGTGGTTTTAGTTGATTGGGGCAATGCGTTGTCCTAGTTAAGTAAAACGATATTATTTGTTCCCTGAATAGAGGCAGAGTACGACCTACATGAATCACCATCAAACAACCATGCATTGTTCTTCCGGGCTCATAGCATTGGCTTTGATAAATAACAAATGAAATATTTTATAAGAATTGGTAATATTTTACAAGATTTGATGATCCAAAACCAAAACTACAAATAACAAAAAATCCCAGGACGGGGAAAAGCAGTAAAAAGAATATTCGCATTCAGGAGTTTACAAGTGTCGGTCCAACACGAGTTAGCAGACCGAGTCAATCTCCAACCCCCAAATCAGTCAACGCGTCTCTCTCACTGTTTCCGCCTGTCTCCGCCGTGCAACCCGTGATTCAAACTATCCCCCAAAAACGTCTTCGCCGCGTCCAAGCTCGGAAAATAAGTTGGCTCCAGAAATATCCGACTCAGCGAGTCACACGCCTCCGGACTCACCACGACTCGGTTCCCCTTCGCCTCCAAGCTCCCCATCAACACCACCAGCACCTGCTTGTACGCGTAGTAGAATCGCTTCAACGCCGACTCAATCGCCTGAAGCGCCTGCAGCAAGTGGATCTTCTCCGAGACGGATTCCGAGTCGGACTCGGCTTTCTTCTCCGAGTACAGCCTCATCGCCGCCTCCTGAATCCTGGGCCCACCTTTGGGGTCCACCTCAACACCCAGTATGTACGGCACCTTATGCCTCAGCTCCTTGCAGAGCTTCGTCACCTCCACGAGCGCCTTCGATCTGAAACAAAACGACTCCGTATCGTCCACCGTCTTGATCCGCAGCTGGTTCTTCAGCCTCAGAAAATCGGCCGGGTCCATCAGAAGGTGAAGATCCTCTATCTCCGCGAGGAGCTTCCATATCCGTTCGATCACGTAACAGTCGCTCGCGGCCTTTTCCAAGTCTCGAGATTCGATGCGGCTTACCACGCGCTTGAGAAGCTCCCGGCAAACGTGGACCCACGACTCGAGGACCTGGTGTGTGGCGTACACCGTCTGGTTCTCGTAGTTGTCGACGTGGGCGTCGTACGGGCTCTTCCTCAGCGAATGCAGCTCGCTCGGCTTGCAAACGGCGTCGTAATCCAGGTTCGGCTTCCCGGCGAGGTTCGGCTCCCCCAGACCCAATGAGTACGGACAGTTACTCATCTCGCACTCGATCGAGTACAGTATCTTCTGCGCCATCCCTTCCGATTTCTGCCACGTGGCGAGTCGCGGCAGCAAGCTGGCCTCGCTGGTGCGGCTGACCACCGTGTGCTCCCCCGAACTCCACACCTCCGCCATGCTCCCGTCGCGGGCCAGCTCCCCGTTCGACGTGCTGAGATCGACGATCGGCGCCAATCCGCGCGTCTCGCTGTCTTCCTCGTCGTCCTCGACCAACATCGCGATGAGCTGTATCTGGCTGGTGGTCAGAGACTCAAGCCGGCGCTTCCACTCGCGCCGGTTTGAGTACGGTCTAGGGTCGGACAAAACGGTCGAGACGAACCGGAACGAGATTTCGAGAGCTTGGAGAGCCGGTTTGAGAATGGACTCGTTTTTCCACGAGGGGAAGTCGTGGGAGCTCCAGAAGTCTCGGAGCTCCGGGAGGCGGAGGTAGTGCTCGTAGGTGGAGCAAGACATTTCGGAGGCGGCGGAAATATCGGTCTGAACTTGGGCGGCGGAGCGAAACGAACCGGGAACCGAAACGTGGAGCTTGGTGGAGAGTTTGGAGGATTTGCTGGGTATGTTGGAGGAGACCATCTTTGCTTTCCAATCTAAATCGACCATTTGAGACTTGTCAGAAGAGAAATGAATTTTGAAAACGTTTTTTTCTTCCTTTTTTTGAGAACTTTTGGATTTAGGATTTGATTTGTGTTTGAAACCAACAAGATAATAGAGAGGGGGTATTTATAGGGCAGCGGGAATTGGAGAGAAGAAAAGGCGTGTGGAATTTCGGCGTGGTGGGTGGGGATGAAGAACGAGGAATTTGAAAGTCGTTTTTGAAAATTAAATTTAAATGAATTTTAATTTTTTTGTTGTTGTTTTGGACACTTGAAGCTTATCCATATCACCGTCTGGTTGTCCAATTTATAATATTTATTCCTTCATTTTCTTTGTGTATTATATCGGAAAGGGATCATTTCTGGATCATTTATACCACATCTACTAAATTAGGGGATTCAGATCCTTGAAATTTAATTCAACGTTAAAGTTATTATAACTATTTAAAGACCTTCTGTTTTTAACCATTTGATCAAATTTCAAGGGTTCGGATCCCTTGATTTGGTGGAAGGAATCCGGAGAAGATCCATTTCCTATTAGATCCGTGTACATAAATAAATAATTGTATTCTAAAGCCATCATGTTAGGAATTGTTTGGAGAGTGCTTTAAATAATTAAAAGCATTTTTAGAGAAAATATTTTGAAATCAATTCTAAGTAAAAGTACAAATTAATCTTGAAAAAGCACTTGAAGTGCTTCATTAAAGAAGCACCATAACTGTGCTTCATTAAATAAGCACCATAACTGTGCTTCTTGCAAGAACACTTCAAATGCTTTTGTAGACATCGAAATTTCGTGAAATAAATGTTGACCAAAAATTAAAATTTCAACGCTCATGTATCACATAAATTTTATACATAGCATGTGAATCAACGAAAAATCAAAATAATTCAGAAAAGTCATCAAACAGGACACATGTCAACGCCTGGCAGAAGTGACTTATTTCATCTGATTATTAAAACCCAAAAATCAAGTTTTGGAATTCTATAAATAGGAAGCCATTTCATTCATTTCAATTCACCAATTCACATTACACAAAAGCGTTGAAGCTCTGAAACTCCAAACGCTCTCAAGCAAATCCCGAAGAATCAACGAAGTTCTGTCCGTTCTTCATCAAAGATCAAGCCCCAAGGCTCCTCGAAGTTCTGTCCGTTCTTCATCAAAGTTCAAAGCCCCAAGGCTCCTCGAAGTTCTGTCCGTTCTTCATCAAAGATCAAGCCCCAAGGCTCCTCGAAGTTCTGTCCGTTCTTCATCAAAGATCAAGCCCCAAGGCTCCCTCGAAGTTCTGTCCGCTCTTCATCAAAGTTCAAAGCCCCAAGGCTCCTCGAAGTTCTGTCCGTTCTTCATCAAAGATCAAGCCCCAAGGCTCCTCGAAGTTCTGTCCGTTCTTCATCAAAGATCAAGCCCCAAGGCTCCCTCGAAGTTCTGTCCGCTCTTCATCAAAGTTCAAAGCCCCAAGGCTCCTCGAAGTTCTGTCCGTTCTTCATCAAAGATCAAGCCCCAAGGCTCCTCGAAGTTCTGTACGTTCTTCATCAAAGCACAAGCCCCAAAGCCCTCGAAGATCCGTTCAACCACGTTCTTCATCAAAGCACAAAGCCCCAAAGCCTTTGAAGATCCGCTCATCCACCTTCAAGATCAAGCCTCAAAAGCCCTTGAAGAACAGTTCATCGTTCATCGTTCATCGTTCATCCACCTTCAAGATCAAGCCTCAAAAAGCCCTTGAAGAACAGTTCATCGTTCATAATTCCTCGAAGATCAAGCCCAAAAGCCCAAAAGCCCTTCGAAGATCCATTCATCCTCAACCTTCAAGATCAAGCCCCGACGGCCCTTGAGGAAATCATCCACTGTTCATCCCAAAGATCAAGCCCCGACGGCCCTTTGGATCAACAATCAAACCACCAAATCAAGTTCTTACGGAGATAGAATCAGAGGCAAATTTTCAAAGAGATTGTAACCCAAAATCATCAAATACAAATATCACTTTGTACACGTTGGTTCTTGTCGCGTTTCGTTTCAGGAAAAATTCGTGTTTACAAATTTGGCACGCCCAGTGGGACAATCTCTACCTCTCATCTCTTTCCTCCGTTCAAAGAAAATCAAAGCATACTCCAAAAGCAATGGCATCAAGAAAGGATCAATCCGTTCCCGCAATCAAAGCAAAGAACAAGAACATCCTCATTGCAGGTGGTGACGTTTCAGGCATCATAACTCGAAGCAAGGCAAAAGCTCTTTCTGCTGCCTCTTCCACCCCTATACCAACTCTGCCAAAGAAACAAGGAAACCCGAGGCAGGAGCCTGTGATCACCCTAGCCTCGCTAAGGGTGCCGAGGGAGGAGAGTCCGAAAAAGTACTCTGAGTCCCTGCTTTCCGACGCTGACTCTAACAGCAGCACAGCCATGCAGGTCATGACCACTGGAGCGACTTCGATTGAAGAGCAGCTGGCGCAGATGAATGAAGCGATCGCGAAACTCACCCGAACCGTGGAAGAGAAAGACTTACAGATTGCGGCACTCAAATTGGGAGCACATCATGAGGAAGGAGACGGCTCTGGCATAAAGAAAGAATCTGACGGAGAAGAGGAGCCCCAGGTGGAGAAGGACAAAGAAAAGAGGGAGTCAGACCAATCAGCGGGACTCTTAGGACCTCTCTCTATCCAGCAGTTGCAGGAGATGATCGCCAATACCATCAAGGCACAATACGAAGGGAGCTCTTACACCTCCGCTTTGTACTCAAAGCCTTATTCCAAGGGGATCGATGCCTTGAGGATGCCGAGGGGATACCAGCCGCCAAAGTTCATGCAGTTCGATGGAAAAGGCAACCCGAAACAGCACGTGGCCCATTTCGTGGAAACTTGCAACAATGCAGGTACGGAAGGAGACCACCTTGCCAAGCAGTTTGTACGCTCGCTGAAGGGTAATGCCTTTGAGTGGTACACGGACTTGGAGCCTGAGTCCATCAGTAGCTGGGAGCAATTGGAGAAGGAATTCCTCAACCGCTTCTACAGCACCCGCCGCACCGTGAGCATGCTGGAGCTGACAAGCGCCAAGCAATGGAGGGACGAGCCGGTGGTGGATTACATAAACCGATGGCGCAATCTTAGCCTCGACTGCAAAGACAGGCTTTCGGAGATCTCCTCGATTGAAATGTGCGTCCAGGGCATGCAATGGGGTTTACACTACATCCTCCAAGGCATCAAACCACGGACCTTCGAGGAGTTGGCCACCCGCGCCCACGACATGGAGCTAAGCATAGCCCACCATGGAAAGAAGGAGCCGATCTCCGACTTCAAGAAAGACAAGGCGTTTGTCCCGAAGGTGGACAATTACGGGAAGAAGCCTGCCAAGGAAGCTTTCACTATTAACACTGCGCCCGTCAAAGCCTCATCTGCACCCGTCAAAGCCTCCTCTACACCCGTCAAGATCTCTTGCAAAATTAAAACGAAGGAGATAAAAAGAGACGAGCCTTTCCCCACCCAAGATAGGTATAGAAACACCTTGAGGGAGCTGGAGCAAAAAACGTACCCTTTTCCTGACTCGGATATGGCAGCAATGTTAGACGACTTGCTAGAAAAGGAGATGATCGAGCTGCCAGAATGCAAGCGCCCTGAAGAGATGCACCGCGTGAACGACCCGAAGTACTGCAAGTATCACCGAATCGTAGGTCATCCCGTCGGAAAATGCTTCATCCTCAAAGAGCTCATCATGAGGTTGGCACAACAAGGGCGGATCGAACTCGATCTAGAAGACACGGCCGCAACGCATACCACTACGATCGTGTTTGGATCCTTCGATCCCGTTCCCCTCCAAAGGACTCGTGATCGTTCTCGCCAAAGCTCAAGTCACACGACACCTTCTGCGCAACCGCCGCCGGGGGCAAGCGACCAAGACGCACCTATCAACGAGGAAGAAGGGTGGACTTTGGTGACCTACAAAAAGACAAGGAAGCCAATACCACAACCCGCAAAGCCAAAGGTGGAACAAGGGAGAAAACACCGCCGCCGCAACAATAGAAAGCCCAAAGGAAGCGCAAAAAACCACTAAGCCAACATACAGTGAAGAGCTTATGGAGCAAGAACCACGCATTCCCGTCTCCCTGCATGAGTATTTCCCGAATGAATTCTTCCGACAGCACACTACCGTCGCCTGCCACATGGTCGAAGTAGAGATAGAAGGGCCCTCAAAAGGCAAAGCTATCGCCACTGAGGAAAGAGAGACCCTCACGCCTGAAGAAGGTATGCCAACACACTATAGCATCGAAGAAGCGCTATTATTGCCAAAAGAGATGCAAAGAGCACTGGCAGCAGTCCTAATAACTCCTGACGACCACGAAGCGCAAGAAAGCAAGGACGAAAGCTCGAAGCTTTGGCCGCATGAAAGGGCCACGTGCTGTGCCGCCCAGGACGCAATCAACTTCACAGACGAGGATTTGCTGCTGGGATCAAAGCCTCACAACCGTCCTCTCTTCATCTCAGGGTACGTAAGGGAGCGCAAAGTCAACCGCATGCTCGTAGATGGTGGGTCAGCCATAAACATCATGCCAAAGACAGCAATGATCATAATCGGCATCAAAGTGGATGAACTATCCCCCAGCCGTCTGCTGATCCAGGGTTTTAACCAAGGAGGACAAAAGGCGATGGGCATGATCCGAGTGGAGATGACCATTGGTGAACTTAAGTCAAGCACGATATTCCACGTAATTGATGCAAGAACTTCTTACAGCATGCTCTTAGGAAGGCCTTGGATCCATGGGAATGGAGTAGTGCCATCCACCCTCCACCAATGCTTAAAATTCTACCGAGAAGGAGTGAAGGTAATTCAAGGTGATACCAAGCCATTCACTGAAGCCGAATCACACTTTGCAGATGCCAAGTTCTACATGGACAAAGACATGGTGCCCGAAGCCCTTCCAAAAGAGATTAAATCCACAGGCCAAACAATACCTAAAAAACAAGAATGGCAAGCCGTGCCCAAGAAGCAAGAAGGGGAAGCTATGCCATCTTCAAGCAAAAACGATGATGAGCTTGCTGGACCTGCAATAACCAAAGGGAATGGGACACCTTCAAAAGGACTGAACACACCTGTCTTCCGATACATCCCGATGTCAAGAAGAAAAGATGGTCAATCCCCGTTCGAAACTGGGGCAAGAAAAGCCGATGCACAACGACACAAAGATAATGTGAAGTTGCTCAAGACAAATGCAGTTCTGCCTCTGACACAGTTGGGTGACGCTAAGGTTACAGGACTACTACAAGGCTTCTTAAAAGCTCTTCCAGATGGAGTAGAACCAAACTCTCTTCCAACTAAGAGGACCGCAGAAGGTTTTGATCCAAACGCCTACAAACTCATGGCGAAGGCTGGGTACAACTTCTCTTCCTCTTCAAATCCGGGAAAGAAAATTTCAAGCACCGTCAACGATACGGAACGTGACCTCACCAAGACTCAAACGAAGTTGAAGGAGCACGGTTACGGAGTTGACAACAACAAGGCTGGACTTGGCTTCACACCAAATGCACCCGTGAAGATCTCAAGCAAGGCGAAAAATGCTAGCACTCAACACATCAGTGTAAGCGTTGAACAAGATCAAGAGGAACCTAAACTTGCCACTCGGAGGTCTGTCTTCAACAGGATGAATCATTCAAGGCCCAGGAATTCGGCACTTAATCGCATTGGTGGTCAAAACCGAACCTCCGTCTTCAAGAGGCTTAGCACGCCCGCATCCCAAAGCTCTGTCTTCGAAAGATTGTCAAAACCAAAGGGACAAAGCAATACGATTGGCTCTCCTCCACGACGGTTAGCTATGGAAAGACTTGAAGACAGCAAGAAGCCTTCTAGAAAGAGGGAGGCAACGCCAGAGGAAGAAATGCTCGACATACTAGCAAAAAAATGCGACGTTCGAAGCTCAATTCCTTCAAGGATGAAGCGCCAAGTAATCTTGGAGGTGGACACAAATGGGCCACTGAAAATAAGAAAGCGCACCGTTATCCATACTAGACAATGTTCATGCCAACAAACTCGAGATGACAACGTTGAAGGCAAGATCCGAGATGTCTTCCACATCACCATCCAAGAAGGCAAAGAAGACGAAATCCCTGAAGAGGATGTCGCTGCTGCGCCACCACAACTTGAAGATGGGGGACAAGCCACGGTTGATGACCTCAAGGAACTCAACTTAGGCACGAGCAAGGATCCGAAGCCTATCTACGTAAGTGCACTACTAACTGCGGACGAGATAGAAGAGTACTACCAACTATTATTAGAGTACAAAGACGTCTTTGCTTGGACCTACAAAGAAATGCCCGGCCTCGACCCTGTCGTCGCTGTGCATCATCTTACAGTCAAGCCTGGAACGCGGCCGATAAAGCAAACTCAAAGACGCTATCGATCCGAGCTCATCCCACAAATTGAGGCCGAGGTGGACAAGCTAATCGAAGCAGGCTTCATTCGAGAGGTGCAATACCCCAAGTGGATCTCCAACATCGTCATTGTCCTCAAGAAATCTGGGCAAATACGTGTTTGCGTAGACTTCCGGGACCTCAACGATGCTTGCCCGAAAGACGACTTCCCCTTGCCAATCATCGAAATCATGGTGGACGCAACCACTGGCCACGAGGCACTGTCATTCATGGATGGCTCTTCTGGATACAATCAAATTCGCATGGCTCTCGAAGACGAGGAACTAACAGCCTTTCGCACTCCAAAAGGTATCTACTGCTATAAGGTGATGCCCTTTGGTCTGAAGAACGCTGGAGCTACATATCAACGCGCGATGCAAAGAATCTTCAATGACATGCTGCATAAAAACGTAGAATGCTACGTAGACGATGTGGTCGTCAAGACAAAGAAAAGAACAAATCACTTGAGGGATTTGCGAACGGTGTTCGAAAGGCTGAGAAAATACAACCTCAAGATGAACCCGTTAAAGTGTGCATTTGGCGTCACCTCTGGAAAGTTCCTCGGCTTCATTGTCAAGCACCGTGGCATTGAAGTGGATCAATCAAAGATCAAGGCCATTCAAAACATGCCTGAGCCAAGAAACCTGCACGAGCTGAAGAGTCTACAGGGACGATTGGCCTTCATCAGACGTTTCATCTCCAACCTTGCAGGGCGTTGTCAACCGTTCAGTCGACTCCTGAAGAAAGATGTTCCATTTGTATGGGACGAAGCATGTCACAACGCTTTTGAAAGCATAAAGAGGTACTTATCAAGTCCACCTGTCCTGGGGGCACCAATGCCCGGGAGACCACTCATATTGTACATTGCCGCTCAAGAAAGTTCAGTTGGGGCACTCTTGGCACAACAGAATGAATCCCAGAAAGAAGGAGCGCTTTACTACCTTAGTCGAACCCTCACCGGCGCTGAGTTGAACTATTCCCCGATAGAAAAGATGTGCCTCGCCTTGGTGTTCGCCATTCAGAAACTCAGACACTACATGCATGCTTACACTATCCACCTGGTTGCTAAAGCTGACCCGGTCAAATACGTCATGTCCAAACCAGTCTTGACAGGGCGACTAGCTAAATGGGCATTGCTTCTCAACCAATACGAGATCATCTACATCTCAGCTAAAGCCGTCAAGGGACAAGCACTAGCAGACTTCCTTGCCGATCATCCAATCCCAGCTGATTGGAAAATCTCAGACGACTTGCCTGACGAGGAGGTGTTCTACATCGACGTCTACCCGACATGGGCGATGTTCTTCGACGGATCCGCACGAGCAGACGGAGCGGGGGCAGGAGTAGTATTCATGTCACCACAAAGGCAAGTACTACCTTACTCCTTCCAACTAAGCGAACTGTGTTCCAACAACGTCGCTGAGTACCAAGCACTGGTCATCGGACTCCAGATGGCAATCAACATGGAAATCACAGCCCTTGAGGTGTACGGCGACTCTAAGCTCATAATCAATCAACTGCTAACTGAATATGAGGTGAGGAAAGATAATCTTGTCCCATACTTTCGGCTGGCAACTCGATTGCTACAAAAGTTCGAAGCCGTGACGCTGGAACATGTGCCAAGAAAAGAAAATCAAATGGCAGACGCTCTCGCCAACCTAGCCTCGAGTATGACGCTAGGAGAAGATGAAGCTACAAATGTGCCAATTTGCCAAAGATGGGTGATCCCGCTGCTTACTGAAACGCCACTGGATGATACAAATGTCGTCTCAGTACTTCCGATCGATGCTGAAGAGTGGAGACAACCTCTGATCGACTACTTGGAACATGGAAAACTTCCCGATGATCCAAGACACCGCTCTGAAATACGTCGACGAGCACATCGCTTCCTTTACTACAATGGAACACTCTACCGACGCTCTTTCGAAGGTGTACTTCTGAGATGCCTAGGTGAAGAAGAAGCCAATCAAGCCATGGAAGAAGCACACTCAGGTGTATGCGGGGCACATCAGTCTGGACCAAAGCTACATTTCCAGCTCAAAAGAATGGGTTACTACTGGCCAAGTATGGTGAAGGATTGCATGGAACACGCCAAGAGGTGCCAAGCCTGCCAGTTCCACGCCAACTTCATACATCAACCGCCCGAGCCGTTGCACCCTACAGTTGCTTCATGGCCGTTCGATGCATGGGGATTGGATGTCGTAGGACCAATTGCACCAAAGTCATCAGCAGGAGAAGCTTACATCTTGGCTGCAACAGATTATTTCTCCAAATGGGCTGAAGCCATGCCCCTGAGGGAAGTCAAAAAGGAAACCGTCGTCCGTTTCATCAAAGAGCATATCATCTATCGATACGGTGTGCCCCGCTACATCATCACTGACAACGGAAAACAATTCTCCAACCGACTCATGGAAGAGCTTTGCGAGAAATATAGGTTCAAGCAGCACAAATCTTCTATGTATCATGCCCCAGCCAACGGTCTTGCAGAAGCATTCAACAAGACATTATGCAACCTCCTGAAGAAGGTGATAGGCCGAACAAAGAGAGACTGGCACGAAAGAATCGGCGAAGCACTTTGGGCGTATAGGACAACATACAGGACCCCTACCCGAGCTACACCTTATTCTCTCGTATATGGCGTGGAAGCTGTTTTGCCACTTGAAAGTCAAATCCCCTCATTAAGGATGGCTATACAAGAAGGCTTGACCAATGAGGAAAATGCAAAGCTACGACTTCAAGAGTTGGAAGCACTTGACGAAAGAAGGCTCGAGGCTCAACAACACTTGGAATGCTACCAAGCACGGCTTTCCAAGGCATTCAACAAGAAGGTCCGCCCAAGGTCTTTTCAAGCTGGAGATCTCATCCTTGCATTGCGTAGGCCTATCATCACAACTCACAAGACAAAAAGCAAGTTCACATCAAAGTGGGACGGACCATACGTAGTACAAGAGGTCTACACCAACGGCGCCTACTTGATCATGGCAGAAGACGGCTTGAAGATTGGCCCTATAAACGGCAAGTTCTTGAAGCAGTACTACGCTTGAGAAGAAGCCTGCTCCTCGTTCGCACGAGCCTAAAAGGCGACACCAACGCTCCTGGCCCGCAAGAGCATAAACTGCGTACGGCACCAAAAAAAAAAAAAAAAAAAAAAAAAAAAAAGTATGCCATTTGAACTACGTTATGACTTGATCTCTTCTTTGGAAGGGTACGTAGGCAGCTCAAACATTCAAACTTTGAGTTCAGTCACATCAAAATAATAATAATAAGGTTTTATTAAAACATTTGACTATCAAGGAGTCAATTCCATTACAAAGAAAGAAAAAAAAAAAAAAAAAAAAAAAAAAAAAAAAAAAAAAAAAAAAGAAAAGGGAAGACATTACTGAAGAGCTGTGTCCCTAAAATTACAGCGACGATCCTCAAGCTGGCTTTCCAGAATCTTCAAGTTCTCCACATCGGCGGGAGACAAGATAGGCAACTCCATAGCCCTGCCTTTCTCTTGCTCTAGGCATAACACCTCTTTTTGGTATTGAGAAAATGTAGCTTCCTGCTCCAAGAGAAAACCCTTGAGTCGTGATGCTTCGACTCCCAATTGCTCTCGCTCTTGCATCAACGCCTCTAAACGCACCTGGATGGAAGCTAAAGAAGTCTCTGCGACTGCTAAAGAAGTCTCTGCGGCTCGATAATTTCCCAAAGCAGCTTGTTGAGAAGACCGGACATGGGCAATCGACAAGTCTATTGCCTCGAGCTTTTGAGCTCTAGCAGCTGGACTCAACTTCTTCAAGGAAGTAGCACGCAATGCTGCATAATCAGTTGAAGCGGTCATAAGTCCGGCAATCTGAATTCTCAAGGGAGAAGAATCAACGTTGAGATTATCGATCACAGAAACGAGCTTCAACAAATCTTCCTCGAGCAACGCAAGGTCTTCCAATGGGCACTTGGAAATCCTCTTCTCGATATGGCTCTTGACATCCATGGCCGCACTAAGTTGTATGTGATGGATAAAATGCTCAGTACCTCTAAGGTTCGGCCCTCTCAAAGAGACCTCAGAACTGGCCGGCAAAAGTGTTGAACATATGATAGGCTCTCGTACACTTTCACCTACACACGGTAAACTTGGGAAGTTTGGCGGATTTGGAACAAGCTCTACACCAGGTGGGTCCCCAATATCCTCATCTGTAAGTAAAGTGCCTCCAAGTAGCATGTTCATATAGGAATGAACTCCCGTGTTCTCTAAATCAAAAGAACGAGAAGGCCCAACCTAAAGAAGACAAAAGGAAGATGTTAGAAAACAAAAGCTAAAACAATGAAAGCTGAAGAAATCACAAGAAAGAAGGAAATACATACCTCTTTCTCAAATGACACATGACCATCAAATTGAGGAGGCCTAAATATTCCTTGCTTCTTATGACAAAAATTGGCATCGCTGTCAACCTGAGCACCTTCAAGTGGTCGTTTATTTAAAAATCGTTGATGCTGCTGCAAGACGAGTCCATCTTCATGTGAATCAACTTCATCTCCCGCCTCTTCAAAAGCGTCCAGATGTTGAGAAGACAAGCACGGGCGTTGAGGAACTAAAACCACATGTCTATCTTGCAAAGGAGCTGCACTGGCACAATCAAGAGATACCAACTCCGTAGGAACCACAGAACGACCCTCTTTCGATGCACCATGACGTGAGCGAGAGGAATTGGCACCACTTGTCATCCCCAAGTTCTCATAAAACGCCTCTAACCACCACCTCGCGTAAGCATGAGTCACTGGGTTACTCTCAAACTCGTCCTTGGCCGGTAAGGTAATAGAAGCATTCGTACATGTACGGGTACAAGATTCCCAATGCATATACACGGTGTTGATGCACAAAATCAGCGAGGACTCTGGTTCAACAGAAAGTTTAAAGATTGTGACCTTCACTAGATCGCTCAGGTCACTGATATGTATGAGTATGTAAACGGACAGTGATAGGGAAGCAAACACAAGATGTACGTGGTTCACCCAAGGTTGGCTACGTCCACGGAGCAGAGGAGTTCGTATTAATAGTGAAGGGTCTTCACAAGTACACAGGTTCAAGCTCTCAAGTATACAGGCTCAAGCTCTCAATTTAGTGAGTTCTAGTGATTTGCTTAATACAATGACATTAGGAAATATTGTGGGAGAATGACCCCTATTTATAGAAAAGCTTGTAGCTTTGTCATATTGACATGTGCCATCTTGTGATTGGTCCTTGATGTCGACACGTGTCGCGCTCTGACTGGCTTCTGATCTTGACACGTGTCGCGTAGTGATTGGCCTCCAGGTTGGAGGGAAACTCTTCTGGATCCTTGACGGTATAACGTTGACCGGTCCTCAGTAGTTTCGGGATCCTTGGCGGTATAATGTTGACCGGTGCTTGGTAGTTTCGGGATTGGTCAAGTATGGTACAAACAGTGCTCCCCTAAGTTCCCGAGTGAGGGAAGCTCCTCGGTTGGGGACTTGCAAGATCCAAGCCACTGAGTAATCACGAAACTTCTAAGTACCGAAATGTGCTACCGTTTTCACTTGTCTTATTTTTCCCATAGGTAGAAGCAGTATGCTCTCTAGTTTTTTCCACAAGCAGACTTTTATTTGATGTTGATGTACAAGGTAATGTATCAATTTCGCTTGAAGCTTACTTGTAGTTTCGGGCTTGGTCAGGTGCTATGCAAACCGTATAGTAGGAGTCCCCCAAGTCACCGAGCTAGGAGATTTGCCGAAAGAGGTGACAGACACGGCAAGCAATCAGAGTCTCAGGCAGTCAGTCTCGGATCAAAAGTTTGGCATCGGGCTCCATCTGATTGTTCTCCTTTTACTTGTCTCTCATTCAGCAACGAGGACAAGAAAATGACTATGAGAAAAGATGATATGAGATACTCTTGCTTTCAAAGGAGTAGTCGGTGAATCGGCATGTGTTTGTAGTACTTGTTGACTTTCCACAGGTTATTCTTGAACTGGGTTGGAGGGTTTTCTGGTTTCCTCCGGAGGAGCGAGTTGACTCAAGAACTTGAGGGTCAAAACAAACCCGTCAACTCTTGAGTACGCTCGATCCTGATGATATGGGATACTTTTACTGTTGGAAAAATGGTGGATGCTGAGCTTGGGTTTGACCTAGATTCCTCCGTCTGGATTGTGCGGTTATGCATGAAGGACACCGTGCTGTAGTGATCTGTTCCAGCTCGTTGTTGAACCTTCTGCTTCAATCTCTTGCCTGGCAGGGGTGATGTGAAACCTTTGCATTTAAATGGTCCATCAGAGCACTTGCTTCTCAGCGACTCACCTATGCTTGGCACCTTCAGTGTAAAGGGCCGATGTCATACCAGCTGTTCTGAGGTGTTTGCCGAAGGAATTCGTGACCTTGAGAACAGTTGAAGATGAGTATTCGAGAGCAATGCTTGGTGACCAATTGTGCAAAGGTCCCTAGCAATCAGTTCCTGACCGGATGTTTGATTTCAGGTTCCGACTGATTGCGTTCTTTCTCCTTGTCTTGCGAGTAAGGGCAAAGGCAAAGGAAAGGACAGGGAAAAAGCATGATATGGGATACTCTTGCTTTTAACCCTGATGATATGAGATACTCTTGCTCTAGTGTAGCTTGTTTGCAGAGGTATTATCGGGGGGAAGGAGGCTGAGCATTTTGAGAAGGCTCTGTTGGGAGTGCTCTCTCGGATGTGAGGAAAAGTTGAGCATGTTGGCAGGTTCGCTTGACTGTGGAGGATGAAACTCTTCATATAGAAAATTCTCAACAACAAGTAGTAACGATGTTCCTTTACCTTTCTTGGTTATGGCAATATAGTGGGAGCTGCAAAATTCACGCGTTTTCACTTTGTCAGAGATTTTTGACAAAGTGGTCTGTGGCACCTGGAAAGCTGATGTTGCGTGTAAACAGTGTTGACCATTTTATCCAGGAAAGTCCGACTCTCGAGGTTCGGAGAGCGGTGCCTCTTTGATTTTTTTTTTTTTTTTTTTTTTTTTTTTTTTTTTTTTTTTTTAGCAAGCAATCCCATTGGGGGTACTTTCTCGGGTGCGGGGAAAGGTTGAGCCTTTTTTTTTTTGTAAGTCTGCTTTGCCACGGGGCATGGAGATTGACACACATAGAGCTTTTCTAGTTATCGAGCAGTGGTGCTGTTCTTTTACTCCTGTAAGAAATAGTAGGGTAGCTGGAACTTCGAAATTCTCGTGCCTTAACTTTGTCAGAGTTCTTTCGGCAAAGTTATCTTTGGTATTCGAGGAGCTGGTGTTGCGTGTGACGATTGCCCAGGAAAATCTGTTTCTCGAAATTCGGAGAGTGGTGCCTCTTCGATTTTTGAACAAACAGTCCTGCTGTCCTTTCTTTTATAAGGGTACCAATTGTGTTTGAGAGGTACGTTCATAGAGTTACTGCTTGTAGGAACCTCCTTTGCCTTGTATTTCTGAGATTTATTGGACCTCATTCTTCTTTCGTTGTTTCTGAAGATGTCTGGCCCATCTGACCTCTATTTGGGCTTTAATGTTGGGGAAGAGACAACCTTGTTTCCCCAAGACAACATATGGCGCCCATTATTCTTATCCTCTACTGGTCCTCTTACTGTTGAGGACTCGGTGATGCAGAGTGACATGACCGCTGCTGTGGTGGGCAAGAATCTTGCCACACCCAAAGATAACAGACTACTTGCCAGACGGTCTGATGAGTTGGCTGTTAAGGATTCTTTGGCTCTCAGTGTTCAGTGTGCGAATTCTGTATCTAATATGGCCCAACGCCTATTTGCTCGGACCCGCCAAGTTGAATCATTGGCGGCTGAAGTGGTGAGTCTCAAGCAGGAGATCAGGGGGCTTAAGCACGAGAATAAACAGTTGCATAGGCTTGCACATAACTATGCTACGAGCATGAAGAGGAAGCTTGACCAGCTACAGGAATCTGATGGTCAAATTTTGAGTGATCATCAGAAGTTTGTGGGTTTGTTCCAAAGGCATTTTCCGCCTTCGTCTTCTGGGGCTGTACCATGTACTGAGGCTCCACATGACCAAACGTCGGTGCCTCCTTCTTCCAGTGTTTTGTCCAGTGCCGAGACTGCTTCTGACCAATCTTTGTGAGGGATCCCTCCTGTTTGTTTGTTTGATTCATGTGTACGCACATGTTTGTAATTTGTCGGGACTTATCAATAAATAAGTTTTGCTTCAGTTCAACGTATTGTGTTAAACGCACCACGGCATATTGCACTGAACTTTTTTGAATTTTTTTTTGTTGAAGTTTGCATGTTGAAACTTCGTGGATGGGTCCTTGTAGGTTGAAATAGTGCTCCCCTAATTTCCCGAGTGAGGAAGGGTTCTCGGTTGGGGACTTGAAAGATCCTAGTCACTGAGTAGTTGTGAAATTTTTGAGTACCGAAGTATAGTAGCATATGGTGGGAGTCCCCCAAGTCTCCAAGTGAGGAGAGTTGTCGAGGGAGGTGTCTTGCTAGTAGTCACGTTGCCAAAATAATGAAGCTTGGACAAAGGCCCATCATTTTCTTGTTATGTGAGAAACCCAAAGCCGTCCAAACTTAGGTTCAACCTCTTGGCGTTGACATTTGTTATACAAGGAATAGATAGGGCCACGAACTTCATTTTGTCCGAGGCCTAGTTTCGGAATTGTCAGGCCTAGCCCTTGTTTGAAGTTATTCTTGTAAAACAAACAAACAAAATTCATCGTGGGCTGTTGTTCTTCGGCCCGAGGTCCCAATGTCTGTTTGATGTGATTCGGGTTGCTATCTCATTTCCTCTCCCTCTTTTTCTTTTTATGTTGGCTAGGTGTGGCCCAGCCTTTGTTTGGAAATTGGCCTGAGGGAGTTCTGCAATGGTCACACGCATAAACCCATGGATATGCTGCTCTCGGCAACATGATTTTTGTTTCTCCATCAGGATGCTTTCATGTGTCGCTGGCAGATTTGATTTGTAATGATCACACATGTAAAATGCCTTGCTGCCGTGCACCATGTAGTTGGTAGCTTTGTATCATTTGTACCCACTGTAGCTCCACTCCATTTCTTTTTCTGTTGACTGAGTATATGCATATTTTGAATGTAGGTTCGGCCCCACCTTTTCTTTTTGACTAATTGCATGTGTTTACATACACATTTTTTTTTGTGTTGCCGAGTCCAAAGAGGAAAGAGTAGGGGGCCCATGGCTTGATTGCATGTACATATATATATATTTTTTTTATATGGCTTTGTTGTACAGCCGAATTCAAAGAGGAGGGGAGTGCCATGGCCCATCATGATTTTGCTTTGTTTGTGGCCGAATATGGGAGGAAAGTGGGCATGCCTCTTCATCATTTCTCATCATTTCTCATGATCATATTTTCTTTTGTGGCCGGATCCAAGGGAGCATGCTCCATCATTAATCCTCACTTTTTCTGTTTTATAATATGCCATCTCTCCATTTTGTCTTGCTTTTCTTTTCTTTGGAGGAATTGCATTTCATTTCCACCGGCCAACTGAGTTGCTGCAGGGTTATTGGAGCCTGGGAAGTCGAGGGGGGGAGTTGGTGTAGAGGGAGCGGTAACTTTTCAATATAACACCATCCTCTATAGCTCAACTCACAAAGTCGTCTGCATGAGAGTTGTTCCTTAACTTGTGAACTACAACATATCCAAATTTGAGATCCAATGGAGTAGTACAAGTCCAGAAATTCAGGTATGATGAGTGACTGTTCATTATTTGGCTGTTAACCCGTCAGTCTTGTTGTGGGCTTCGAAACTCTGTTTTCTTTTGCTCAGATCAACATACTTTATTCATCAAAGTTGTTCCCCATTGTCTCTTCTATAATATATCAAAAATTCAGAATGAACTAACGGTTAAATATTTCCAGATCTTCGAAACATCACAGCAGCTTTGAAATCTGCGGGAATCCGACTGTCATGTTTGGAGTTTCAACACTCCAATTTCCTTCACTTAAACAGAGATAGTTCCTTCTTGAAAGTTGTTCATCTGCTCAAGAACTATAAGATATCCAAAATTGAGTTCCACCGAGGAAGAGCAGAAGTTGCAGAAATTTGATATATGAAAGGAGACAAAGAGGGAGATAGGAAAAAAAAATTGCTTGGGTTGGATTTGTAATCTGTGGAAGGTTCCCATTTTTGTAGCACCTTCACTATTGGTGAATTTCTTGTACTTGTGTCCTTTATTGAAATGTGGGACTTTGGCTTCTTGTTTGATCCATTATAATATGTTTGGGAACATATATATAATTGTATGTTTGCTTATGACATGGGCTTTGTGAATGTAGAACAGGAAATGTTTATGTTTACCCACGTATTTTTGTACAGGTTCAAGGGTGGTTTTTGTGTGGGTATATAGCTTAGATGGTTGAAGCTATTTTTGGGTGAAGCTTTTTAGGTGAAGCTTTGAGGGTGAAGCTTTGAGGGTGAAGCTTTTTGGGTGAAGCTTTGAGGGTGAAGCTTTTTAGGTGAAGCTTTGAGGGTGAAGCTTTTTAGGTGAAGCTTTGAGGGTGAAGCTTTTTAGGTGAAGCTTTGAGGGTGAAGCTTTATAGGTGAAACTTTGAGGGTGAAGCTTTATAGGTGAAGCTTTGAGGGTGAAGCTTTATAGGTGAAGCTTTGTGGGTGAAGCTTTATAGGTGAAGCTTTATAGGTGAAGCTTTATAGGTGAAGCTTTGAGGGTGAAGCTTTGAGGGTGAAGCTTTTTAGGTGAAGCTTTGAGGGTGAAGCTTTTTGGATGAAGCTTTGAGGGTGAAGCTTTGAGGGTGAAGCTTTATAGGTGAAGCTTTGAGGGTCGAAGCTTTATAGGTGAAGCTTTGAGGGTGAAGCTTTATAGGTGAAGCTTTGTTGGTCGAAGCTTTATAGGTGAAGCTTTGAGGGTCGAAGCTTTATAGGTGAAGCTTTGTGGGTGAAGCTTTTTAGGTGAAGCTTTGAAGGTCGAAGCTTTATAGGTGAAGCTTTGTGGTCGAAGCTTTATAGGTGAAGCTTTGAGGGTGAAGCTTTTTAGGTGAAGCTTTGAGGGTGAAGCTTTTTAGGTGAAGCTTTGAAGGTCGAAGCTTTATAGGTGAAGCTTTGTGGGTGAAGCTTTTTAGGTGAAGCTTTGAAGGTCGAAGCTTTATAGGTGAAGCTTTGAGGGTGAAGCTTTTTAGGTGAAGCTTTGAGGGTGAAGCTTTTTAGGTGAAGCTTTGAAGGTCGAAGCTTTATAGGTGAAGCTTTGTGGGTGAAGCTTTTTAGGTGAAGCTTTGAAGGTCGAAGCTTTATAGGTGAAGCTTTGAGGGTGAAGCTTTTTAGGTGAAGCTTTGAGGGTGAAGCTTTTTAGGTGAAGCTTTGAGAGTGAAGCTTTTTAGGTGAAGCTTTGAAGGTCGAAGTTTTTTAGGTGAAGCTTTTGTGACGAAGCTTTGTAGGTGAAACTTTTATGGCCAAGCTTTGTAGGTGAAGCTTTTCTGGCGAAGCTTTGTAGGTGAAGCTTTTGTGGCGAAGCTTTGAAGTCGAAGCTTTATAGGTGAAGCTTTTGTGACGAAGCTTTGTAGGTGAAGCTTTTATGGCCAAGCTTTGTAGGTGAAGCTTTTCTGGCGAAGCTTTGTAGGTGAAGCTTTTGTGGCGAAGCTTTATAGGTGAAGCTTTGAAGTCGAAGCTTTATAGGTGAAGCTTTTGTGACGAAGCTTTGTAGGTGAAGCTTTTATGGCCAAGCTTTGTAGGTGAAGCTTTTCTGGCGAAGCTTTGTAGGTGAAGCTTTTGTGGGTGAAGCTTTTTAGGTGAAGCTTTGTGGTGAAGCTTTTTAGGTGAAGCTTTGAAGGTCGAAGCTTTATAGGTGAAGCTTTGTGGGTGAAGCTTTTTAGGTGAAGCTTTGAAGGTCGAAGCTTTATAGGTGAAGCTTTGAGGTCGAAGCTTTATAGGTGAAGCTTTGAGGGTGAAGCTTTTTAGGTGAAGCTTTGAGAGTGAAGCTTTTTAGGTGAAGCTTTGAAGGTCGAAGCTTTATAGGTGAAGCTTTGTGGTCGAAGCTTTATAGGTGAAGCTTTGAGGGTGAAGCTTTTTAGGTGAAGCTTTTTAGGTGAAGCTTTTTAGGTGAAGCTTTGAGAGTGAAGCTTTTTAGGTGAAGCTTTGAAGGTCGAAGCTTTTTAGGTGAAGCTTTTGTGACGAAGCTTTGTAGGTGAAACTTTTATGGCCAAGCTTTGTAGGTGAAGCTTTTCTGGCGAAGCTTTGTAGGTGAAGCTTTTGTGGCGAAGCTTTATAGGTGAAGCTTTGAAGTCGAAGCTTTATAGGTGAAGCTTTTGTGACGAAGCTTTGTAGGTGAAGCTTTTATGGCCAAGCTTTGTAGGTGAAGCTTTTCTGGCGAAGCTTTGTAGGTGAAGCTTTTGTGGCGAAGCTTTATAGGTGAAGCTTTGAAGTCGAAGCTTTATAGGTGAAGCTTTTGTGACGAAGCTTTGTAGGTGAAACTTTTATGGCCAAGCTTTGTAGGTGAAGCTTTTCTGGCGAAGCTTTGTAGGTGAAGCTTTTGTGGCGAAGCTTTATAGGTGAAGCTTTGAAGTCGAAGCTTTATAGGTGAAGCTTTTGTGACGAAGCTTTGTAGGTGAAGCTTTTATGGCCAAGCTTTGTAGGTGAAGCTTTTCTGGCGAAGCTTTGTAGGTGAAGCTTTTGTGGCGAAGCTTTATAGGTGAAGCTTTGAAGTCGAAGCTTTATAGGTGAAGCTTTTGTGACGAAGCTTTGTAGGTGAAGCTTTGTAGTTGATCACCATAAGTTGGTTTTGTTTCACACTGTCTTGATCAAGAGTGTGTGAAGCTTTTTGAGAATTATACTTGAACTCCATTGATGAAGCTGCTGTGTTCTTCTCCTTCTTTTTTGTAATAGTGATGCTCTTGTTATGCAGGTCATGACTGAATGTGAAGACATGCCTTGAGGTATCCAAGGTTAGGGAGGAGTTGGATGGTGCCCTGGCTGAGGTTTCTGAGCTGAAAAAGGGGTCTGATGATGAGGCTAGTGCTGATGAGCAGACTCAACAGGGTGAAGATGACCTTGATGATGCGGAGGATGGTGGTGGGATACAGAGTGATATCGTCAGGGGTTCAACCTCGGATGAGGGTGACCAGTGATGCCTTCCCTTTCTAAATGTGCTCTGAAGTAGATGCAAGAGGACTGAAGAGCTTGATCTTTGTGTACCATGCACCGAAGCCATTGTTAGCTTGCAATAAAACTTTGTTGGTGACTATACCTTTTGTTGGGCGTAAGTGCTCCCCTAGTTGAGTTGTAATACTTGAAGGTTTTTGATTATTTGTGAATGCTTAGGAGTTCACATGTACCAATTGTACCATTCGTCATCTTTCATCTCCCTGTTGGTGGCCTGAATGTGTGTTCCTTCATCACCTGGTTGGTGATAAGAGTGGCAAGTTGCCAAATGATATAAAGTATGTTGAACCCTTTCGAAGCTCAGTTGGATTATGTATGAATGTGTTAAAATGTATGATGTTTATGTTGATTGACATGAGTGATGCTTATGAATGTTTTGCTATGCATGAATGAGTCCATGCTTTTGATATGTTTTCATCACCTGGTTGGTGGCATGAAGGTGAGTTCCTTCATCACCTGGTTGGTGATAAGAGTGGCAGGTTGCCTAATGATATTAGAGTACGGGTTGTACCTTTCCGAAGCTCGGTTGGCTTATGTATGAATGTGCTAAAATGTATGATGTTTATGTTGATTGACATGAGTGATGTTTATGAATGTTTTGCATGAAGGAATCCATGCTTTTGATATGTGAACCATGTTGGTTGTAACACTTAGTTTCACTTACTTTATGCCACAGTATGCATGTTGAAGCTCTGAGTTAGAGTATATAGGTAGGTCAGTATGGACCAAACGCCCCAGTGCTGGGAATGTAAAATAGTTAAGACCAAGTTGTCTGAATCATCTCTTTATTGAGTTCGAGCCAGATGATCCTCATTACAAAAGATGTTGAACAGTTATAGTTTAACACTTGCACAATGCGAGTTTACTTGTAATAGTACTTCAATTGATCGGTGTTCCATGGATGGCCAAAGACTTTATCATTGGAGCTTCTCAGAGTAATCTTTTCTTCAATATATAACGTTCACTTGGCGCTAGCTACGGTTACTCCTTCAGGGGCGGAGAAGAAATTGATCAATTTTTCCTTCGCGTGCCAAAGCTTCAATATGGTCATGGAGGGTGACACACTTCTCGCTGTCATGGCCATTATAATCGTGGTAACAGCAAAACATGTTTGTGTTCTTTGTGGACTTGTAATCTGGCTGCCTTGGTCTTGGCTTCGGTATCAAGTGAGCTATACTGGGGTAAATGGTCTCACATGTGGCGTTCAAAGGTGTGTATGTCTCATACCTCGGGGTAGGGCCTGTCTTGACATATGTTTGGCTCACTGCGTTGACTGCTTGGGGGCGGGTATTATTATGGCGATATTCCTGATTATCGTGATAGTGCTCCTTACTCTTCTTACTAAAGTGAGATTGATGAGGATGGAAATCTTTCCTCTTGCCCTGAGATTGATACATCTGTTGACCTGGCGGAGCATTATGGTCATTGGGTTGGATCTGGCTTCCAGTCCTCATTTGCTGATAAGGGATAGTTGTAGGATGTTTCCCTTGGTACGTCCTTACTTCGGCCGAGGCATGGTTGTAAGCCTGTGCCATCACTTCAGAGTAAGTCTTCCAAGTGTTGGCGTTGATCATGTACTTGAAGAAACAGTCACGTAGGCCCGCCGTGAAGGCCTTGAGGGCAGTTTTGTCGTCTGCCTCGGCGCAGCGCGAATACTCATGGCTAAAGCGGCCAGCATACCTTCGTAGCGACTCGTCCGGCTTCTGAAAAATAGTGTACAAGTCATCTGCAGAATGCAAACGGTCGGTCTGAAAGATGTGTTGAGAGACAAACAGCTTCCTTAATTCCTCAAACGAGTCCACCGTCTCAGGTTGAAGACGACAGTACCAGTTTAGAGCTCCTCCAGAGAGGGTGGAGGGGAAGAGGAGACATCGCTCTTCGTCGGTGTGCATCCGGTACACCATGGTGGACTTAAAGAGGTTGAGGTGTTCAATTGGGTCCTCCCTTCCAGTATAGAGTTGTAAGCCGAGTTTCTGTTTTATCTTGGCTTGGAGGGGGGGTGTCGAGGATCCTTCTTGTAAGAGGACCGGGCCTGGGTTGGTTCCAATCAGGTATCTCAGCCTGACGTTCGGCCTTCAACTTGTTCACTTCCTCAAAGAGTTGTAAGACAAGGGGGTCCGGAATGGAGTTATGTATCACTGGAGCTTTCTTTCGTAAATCTCCATCACTTCTCAGGATTTGGAAAGTTTGGTCGAAGGTGTGTAGCATTTCCCTGGATCCACCATACTGGCTCCCAGGGTAAGCCTGTCGGAGCATTTCCGAGTCCCCTATACCTTCATGTTTCTCTGAGACCTGTCGCTCGTTTCTTGGCTCAGTAGCTGACCTGGGTCGTGGTAGGGGGCCGAGTCTGTCAAAGATCCTTGGGTCATTGGTCTTTGAGCTTATGTGGATGGGGTTCTCCCGACGTTGCCTCAGGAAGTCTCTGCAGTCGCGATAAATAGCTTTCGATCCTTCCACTCCCTTTGCAAGGAGGTGTCTCCCTTCATTTCTCATGCTTCGGGTTGAAGTAGCTGGGTTGAGAGAAGTCTCATGTTGATTAACATATTGATGAGTTGCGCGTTCCTGGTCAAGAACCTCCATGTTTGAGACTGGCGATCCTCCGGTTTGGGGGGTACCCAGATGATGGTTGGCTCCCAGAGGGGTACTGAGTCCATGAGTTCGAGTATGCCTAGCCTCGTGGAGCATTTCAAAGAGCTTCCCATATTGCTCTTGGAGGACTTCATTCTTCATTGCTGTCTTGTTGTTCTGAGCCTCCAGCTCTTTGATTTTAGTTTGAAGAGCAAATCTTTTTCGTTTCCTCCTTAGTTGTTTCGCACTAGGTGTGAGAGGGGTTTCGTTCTGGGTGCTGTGGCTTCCTTCGCTTCCCATGTTGGAGAGGGATGCCTGATCAAAAGAAAGTGTACGAATGGTGGAAACCAGCTTGACAAAACTGGAGAGAGTAGGAATAAGTGTCTTTTCCCACAGACGGCGCCAAATGTTGATGCACAAAATCAGCGAGGACTCTGGTTCAACAGAAAGTTTAAAGATTGTGACCTTCACTAGATCGCTCAGGTCACTGATATGTATGAGTATGTAAACGGACAGTGATAGGGAAGCAAACACAAGATGTACGTGGTTCACCCAAGGTTGGCTACGTCCACGGAGCAGAGGAGTTCGTATTAATAGTGAAGGGTCTTCACAAGTACACAGGTTCAAGCTCTCAAGTATACAGGCTCAAGCTCTCAATTTAGTGAGTTCTAGTGATTTGCTTAATACAATGACATTAGGAAATATTGTGGGAGAATGACCCCTATTTATAGAAAAGCTTGTAGCTTTGTCATATTGACATGTGCCATCTTGTGATTGGTCCTTGATGTCGACACGTGTCGCGCTCTGACTGGCTTCTGATCTTGACACGTGTCGCGTAGTGATTGGCCTCCAGGTTGGAGGGAAACTCTTCTGGATCCTTGACGGTATAACGTTGACCGGTCCTCAGTAGTTTCGGGATCCTTGGCGGTATAATGTTGACCGGTGCTTGGTAGTTTCGGGATTGGTCAAGTATGGTACAAACTTCATCTCCCGCCTCTTCAAAAGCGTCCAGATGTTGAGAAGACAAGCACGGGCGTTGAGGAACTAAAACCACATGTCTATCTTGCAAAGGAGCTGCACTGGCACAATCAAGAGATACCAACTCCGTAGGAACCACAGAACGACCCTCTTTCGATGCACCATGACGTGAGCGAGAGGAATTGGCACCACTTGTCATCCCCAAGTTCTCATAAAACGCCTCTAACCACCACCTCGCGTAAGCATGAGTCACTGGGTTACTCTCAAACTCGTCCTTGGCCGGTAAGGTAATAGAAGCATTCGTACATGTACGGGTACAAGATTCCCAATGCATATACACGGCTTGCAAGGATTCCGATTGGGTTTTTTCCTTCAACCTGCCTGGCACATTTTGGACAAAACCAAATTGCCTACTAAAGCGGTGAGGACTGTACGGCTGAACGATGCATCGGTCTTCTTGCCGCAGAGAAACATACCCTGAGCGAAGACTTATAAGATAAGACAAGTCCGAGAAGCGAAGACGTGAATCATCCATGATGCCTCGCCGCACAGAGCCAGCTCTTGCCAGACAGTCCATCCTCAAGCCTTCGCAGCTTCTAAACAGCGCTTGCACCTGCGAATCGTCAAAGTTCTTTGCAGAAAGCACGCCGGAATACTTCGTCATCAAAGGCCCCAGCTTGATTGAAGTCAAACGAGAAGACCCCGGCTTGTATAAAGTTGACAAAGAAATATGAGTGCCAAAGTACTCACCCAACCAACCATACACATAGTGGTAGGGAAGTACCGCAGCGCAATCTTCAGTGCTGGCCGAGTTCGCCACAACGCCCAAACCATTGTAGATGTTGGCTAAGACTGGAATAGCAAGGCCGAAAGATTCGCCTGCAGCCATCTGACTAGCAACTTTGAAGACTCCAGGACGGACAAGGTTAACGTCGGCTTTGGGAAAAACAAACTTACAAAGCCAACAAGCCAGGAAAGCGGCCAAATAAGATTCTTCCAAGTGCTCCGACGCTACGCCAAGATCCTCAAATGCCTTCAACTCGGTAGAGGTACGACGCCCAGCACGGTTAATGACACCGGACGGATCTGAGTCTCCCTTAGGCCTGGTTGTCTTGTTACGACCACCTTTCTCCGAAGACCTCGTGTACTTCGCGACACCCCAATACCAAAACCGGATCCATGAAGAAATCTTCACGCCTGACTTACCCCGAGCCTCTTGGGAAAGCTTATGGTACGCCCAAAACAAATAGCGGCAACTTACAGGCAATCCTCGACTGTTACGATAAGAAAGCTCCTCCGCATTAGGAACAACCTCGTCATAAAATTTTCCTTGGATTGGCAAACCTCCTATCTTGTGGAGATCCCTGAGTGAAATTGACATCTCCCCTTGAGCCGTGTGAAGGGTGTTGGTGGCTAAACACCAATGCTCAAAAAATGCACGAATGACGGAAGGCTGGCAATCGTAACTAAACAAAGATGCATATACGGCATGATAAAGACCTATGCGAGCAAGCACACCTTTGGAGCGGCTCAAGACATCTTCAAGCCATTCCCAATAAAACTCAACGAATGCGGCTCCTCCGGTAGTCGACAGGACAATGTTCCAAGCCGCAGTTCCGTTACGGATACGATCACCAAGAAGCTCAAATGAAGCAGGATGATCGTCATGAACATGGTGCGAAGGGTTCAAGATGAGAATCCTCGATATGCACACCTTCTTCTGGATAGATGATCGAACAAAATCTGCCACCTTCCAAGACACTTCAGAAGACCACGACTTAATATGCATGGAGTTGTCTGTCGCGAGAAGAGCGAGCGCCATAGGGCCAGTCAGTGGTGCATGAAGCATCAACGTCGTTCCCATATCCTGCGAATCTCTTTCCTTGGCAAGAACGGTGATGGTATCGCTCTTAAAACACTTGAAAAGTACCATGATTGCAACAAACTCCAAATAGCGGCAAGGGGCACGACGGAGTCACCACCGAGGAAATTCGTGGCCAAAAGACATACACAGCATTAATTCGCTGCAGTCTTTTGCACAAGCCCCAAATAGCGGCAAGAAGGACGGCAATGTCACCACCTTGATCAAAGTCGGCGAAGAACTTCAGTGACCGCCGTCAAACGACTAGCCGGTCGTGAAGCTCAACGCTTTGCGATACCACCAAGCTTGACTCCAGTTCTCCATTTCTTCACCAAATAAAAAAAAAAAATAAAATAAATGTAAATAAATAAAATAAATAAATAAATATGGTGGGTATGTGTTCAAAACACCACCAAAACATATATATGTAAATAAATAAAATAAATAAATAAATATGGTGGGTATGTGTTCAAAACACCACCAAAACATATACATGTAAATAAATAAAATAAATAAATAAATATGGTGGGTATGTGTTCAAAACACCACCAAAACATATATATGTAAATAAATAAAATAAATAAATAAATATGGTGGGTATGTGTTCAAAACACCACCAAAACATATACATGTAAATAAATAAAATAAATAAATAAATATGGTGGGTATGTGTTCAAAACACCACCAAAACATATATATGTAAATAAATAAAATAAATAAATAAATATGGTGGGTATGTGTTCAAAACACCACCAAAACATATACGTATAAATAAATAAAACAAATAAATAAATATGGTGGGTGTATGTTCAAATACCACCAAACATATATATATATAAAATATATATATATATATATACAAAAAAAAAAAAAAAACAAAAAAAAAAAAAAAAAAAAACATGCAAGGCCTAACCTTCTCAAAATCCTCCCTTCACTGCCAAAACTTCCATCTCTGCAAACACATATTTATAGAAAAATAAAATAATAAAATAATACAAAAAAAAAAATCATAAAATCATAAAAATATCACTTTGCACAAAAAAAAAAAAAAAAAAAAAAAAAAAAAAAAAAACACAATGATGATGCATTTGGCACCATGTGGAAGAAAAGAAAAGAAGAAATATAAAAAAAAAAAAAAAAAACAAAAGAAAATGATGGTGTTTGTGCCACTTACAGAAAAAATCAAAGCAAAAAAAAAAAAAAAAAAAAAAAAAAAAAAAAAAAAAAAAAAATTGGTGCTGACATGCACCAGGAAAGCGAAAGAAAAAAAAAATATATATATAATATATAAAAAAAAAAAAAAAAAAAAAAAAGAGAGAGATATCCATTGAATGAAATAAAACTCATTTATTGACATATCTGAAAATTTACATTTTTTACATGAGCACAAAAAAAAAAAAAAAAAAAAAAAAAAAAAGTGCAAACAAGTCTTCATTGATCAGGTGGCGCCTCATTACTCGGCGGAACCCCGGGAGGCACTGGAAGTTGATTATTTTGAGCCTCAACACTTGGCGAAGCTCCAGAAGACGAAGGCCGCCTTAAATGCCTTTGAAACAAACCCACAAACCTCTGATGATCACTTAAAGACTGACCATCGGAGTCTTGCAGCTTGTCAAGTTTTCTCTTCATGTTTGTAGAATAGTTATGTGCAAGCCGGTGCAACTGTCTATTCTCATGCCTGAGCCCTCTGATCTCTTGTTGGAGACTTATCACTTCAGCCGCCAATGATTCAACTTGACGGGTTCGAGCAAATAGGCGCTGGGCCATATTGGAAACAGAAGCTGCACACTGGACACTGAAAGCCAGAGAATCCTTAACAGCCAACTCATCGGACCGCCCGGCGAGTAATCTGTTATCTTTGGGAGTGGACATATTCCTGGCCACCACCGCAGCAGTCATATCATTCTTCATTACAGAGTCCCCAATGGTAAGAGGACCAGAAGGGGATAAGAGAGATGGACGCCATATATTGTCTTGAGGAGACGCAGATGCCTCTCCACTAATATTCAAGTCAAGACGATGATCAGATGGGCAAGCCATTTGTGAAAATAATGAAGGAAGGAGAGGTCGGGTGAAATCAAATTCTCAGAAATACAAAAGAGGGGATTCTTTGCAAGAAACAACTCTCTAAGCATGCTTTTAGCACGCCATCGACACCTCCATAAAAGAAGAAGCAACAGAGGCGCCGGTCCAAAAATCGAAGAGGCACCTCTCCCCGAATATCAAAAGTCGGGCCGTTTGTTCAAAAATCGAAGAGACACCACTCTCCAGACCTCGAGAATCAGATTTCCCTGGATCCAGCTAACCTACCATTACCCATAAGGGTAAAGGAGCAGCACCACTGCTTGATAACTGGGAAAGCTCGATGCGTGTCAACTTCCATGCCGCGTGGCAAAGTAAAAGGCCCAACCTTTCCTCACATCCAAGAAAATATCACCAGCAGGATTACTTTCTCGAGAATCGAAGAGGCGCCACTCTCCTAAACTCGAGAGCCAGACCGCCAGCACGATGACTCTCTCTCAAGAATCGAAGAGGCAAAGGGAGTCACGGGTGCAAAAAAGCAAAGAGACGCCGCTCCACGCATCTCGAAATATCAGCTTTTCCAAAAGTTGTCGGCACATTTCACACGCAACCTCAGCTTTGCGTAAATCACGGGTAACTTTGTCAAAAGATTTCTGACAAAAGGAAGACACGTGAATCTTACTGTTTCAATTACCCAACAGCTACCGACAAGGGTAAAGGAATAGTGCCACTGTTTGCTGTAAAAAAAAAAAATCCCTACATAGGTCGACGCTCGTCTTCATGACAAAGCAGACCTGCAAACATGCCCAACTCTTCCTCACTTCCGAGGGTAACGCTCCCAGCAAAACCCCAACAAAGCTTTCTCAAAATGCTTGGCTCTCTTCCTCCCGAGAATACCTCTGCAAACAAATCAAACCAGAGCAAAAGTATCTCATATCAGCAGGGTCGAAAGCAAGAGTATCTCATATCATGCTTTCTCCCATCCTTTTTCTTTGTCCTCCCTCTTCACTACAGGACAAAGAGAAGGAGAGCAATCGGGCGGCGCTAGGAACCAAGTTTTTGGTCAGGAACGGACTGCCTAGAAATCCGTCCCTGATTGCTTACTTAGCTTTGCTCCCGAGTACTCATCCACATCGGCTTGGGGAACAGACAAGGCGAGCGACAATGAAGCATCAACCTTGCTGATTCATCCCCTAACTACAGGATAAGGAGAAGCAAAGTGATCAGCCGGCGTTTACCTTCCCAGTTGGAACGGATTGTTGAGAAATCCTTCCCTGATTGCTTACCTGGCCTTGCTCTCGAGTACTCATCTGCCTGGAGAACAGATAAGACGAGCGACAATGAAGCATCAATCTTGGGGATCATCAGTAAGCGCAACAACTGCACGTGCTGATTCATCCTCTAACCCTCTTCAACATGAATTGGGGAGATCGAACAAAGAAACAGACCATTACCTCCATCTCGTGTCTGCTTGCCGGATGCCCAAATCCTGAAGCCGCTCGTGGTCCCGTTTCCATTCATCAAGATCAAGCCTCAACGGCCCTTGAAGAAATCACAAGCCCAATTCAAGATCAAGTGTCCACCACCCTTGAATCGAGCCCAACTCCAGGTAAAAGGAGTAAATTCAGACATTTGTAGCAAGTCTACCAGAAGAAGCCTCCTAGCCCAGTTCAAGATTAAATCTGTGGAAAACGACTTCTTCGAAAGCAAAGGTATCTCATATCATCAGGGTTCAAAGCAAAGCTATCTCATAGCATGCAATCTCCCTGTCCTTTCCTTTGTCCCTACTCTTATCTGCAAGACAAGGATAAAGAAAAGCAATATGTCGAAACCTCCACTCAAACCTCCAGGAAGATACCACATCTGCCTGAAGAACAGATAAGGCAGACAGGTGAAGCTAGTACATTGAAGCATGTGGAGACAAGCGCAACCAATATATATGTGTTGGTTCATCCGTTACTGCTTCAAAAGCAAACGTATCTCATATCATCAAGGTCGAAAGCAAAGGTATTTCATATCATGCTTTTCCCTTTTCTTTCCTTTACCCTTGCTCTTACCTGCAAGATATGGAGAAAGAAAGCAATCAGTCAGAACCTGAAATCAAACGTCCGATCTGGAACTGATTGCCCGGAACCTTTGCCTGGTTGCTTACCGAGCCTTGCTCTCAAGTACTCATCTTCAAGTGCTCTGAAGGACCATTTAAAAGCAAAAGGATGCGCACCACTTCTGCCAGGCAAAAGAAACAAGCAGAGAGGAATGTAACATAGTGAGCTGGAACAGATCACTATAGCATGACGCCCTCGTCTGCAGAATCGCATGATCCATCCGGAGGAAACCAGAAAATCCTTCAAACCCAGTTCAAGATCAAAGCTGTGGAAAGTCAACAAGCACAACAAAGCACGTGTCGATTCGTCGGCCACTTCGTTGAAAGCAAGAGTATCTCATATCGTCTCTCTTCCCTCTCCTTTTCTTTGTCCTCGTTGCTAAATGAGAGACAAGTAGAAGGAGAATGATCAACCGGAACCCGAGATCTCCTAGCTCGGCGACTTGAGGAACTCCTACTATATGGTTTGCGTAGTACCTGACCAAGCCCGAAACCACAAGTAAGCTTCAAGTGAAATTGATACATTACCTTGTGCATTAAACATCAGAAATTTGCAGTCCATTTCAAGATCAAGCCTCAACGGCCCTTGAAGAAATTTGTAGTTCATTTCGAGATCAAGCTTCAACGGCCCTCGAAAAAACTTGCAGCACAAAAATCAAGATTCAAGCCTCTACGGCCCTTGAAGAAATTTCCAGTCCAATTCAAGATCAAGCCCCGACGGCCCTTGGATTGACATCTACATTGAGAAACTTCAAAACACATCGCCTACAAGTGACAAGCACAAGTATGCGACGCGCCTTGAAGTGGGGGCATTTGTAGACATCGAAATTTCGTGAAATAAATGTTGACCAAAAATTAAAATTTCAACGCTCATGTATCACATAAATTTTATACATAGCATGTGAATCAACGAAAAATCAAAATAATTCAGAAAAGTCATCAAACAGGACACATGTCAACGCCTGGCAGAAGTGACTTATTTCATCTGATTATTAAAACCCAAAAATCAAGTTTTGGAATTCTATAAATAGGAAGCCATTTCATTCATTTCAATTCACCAATTCACATTACACAAAAGCGTTGAAGCTCTGAAACTCCAAACGCTCTCAAGCAAATCCCGAAGAATCAACGAAGTTCTGTCCGTTCTTCATCAAAGATCAAGCCCCAAGGCTCCTCGAAGTTCTGTCCGTTCTTCATCAAAGTTCAAAGCCCCAAGGCTCCTCGAAGTTCTGTCCGTTCTTCATCAAAGATCAAGCCCCAAGGCTCCTCGAAGTTCTGTCCGTTCTTCATCAAAGATCAAGCCCCAAGGCTCCCTCGAAGTTCTGTCCGCTCTTCATCAAAGTTCAAAGCCCCAAGGCTCCTCGAAGTTCTGTCCGTTCTTCATCAAAGATCAAGCCCCAAGGCTCCTCGAAGTTCTGTCCGTTCTTCATCAAAGATCAAGCCCCAAGGCTCCCTCGAAGTTCTGTCCGCTCTTCATCAAAGTTCAAAGCCCCAAGGCTCCTCGAAGTTCTGTCCGTTCTTCATCAAAGATCAAGCCCCAAGGCTCCTCGAAGTTCTGTACGTTCTTCATCAAAGCACAAGCCCCAAAGCCCTCGAAGATCCGTTCAACCACGTTCTTCATCAAAGCACAAAGCCCCAAAGCCTTTGAAGATCCGCTCATCCACCTTCAAGATCAAGCCTCAAAAGCCCTTGAAGAACAGTTCATCGTTCATCGTTCATCGTTCATCCACCTTCAAGATCAAGCCTCAAAAAGCCCTTGAAGAACAGTTCATCGTTCATAATTCCTCGAAGATCAAGCCCAAAAGCCCAAAAGCCCTTCGAAGATCCATTCATCCTCAACCTTCAAGATCAAGCCCCGACGGCCCTTGAGGAAATCATCCACTGTTCATCCCAAAGATCAAGCCCCGACGGCCCTTTGGATCAACAATCAAACCACCAAATCAAGTTCTTACGGAGATAGAATCAGAGGCAAATTTTCAAAGAGATTGTAACCCAAAATCATCAAATACAAATATCACTTTGTACACGTTGGTTCTTGTCGCGTTTCGTTTCAGGAAAAATTCGTGTTTACAGCTTTTATAACCTAAAAATATTTTCTCTAAAAAATATTTTCAGTCATCAAAATAAACTGCCCAAACAAGCCGTCATTGTTTTATTTAAAAACATTTTTTTTAATATATTCTTAAAATGAGACATATTAATTTGGTGATGTGTGTATTATTATACGCGTAATATTAACATAATATGGCTGTGTTTACAATGCAAGAAAAAGTTCTCAAAAAATGGAGAAAAATAAATAAAAATCAGAAATAATGAAGAATAAGAAGAGGAGGAAAGAAACTGCGTTGGTGCGTATGTATGTTTGAAACGGAATTGTCGAACGTTTGACTTTGGTCAACGTTAAGCGACTTCCATGATCCATCTACAATCTGATATACTGCTTTTTAATTCTTCTTTGGAAATAACACGTTTTCTTTCTGTGTCCAACTATACACCCGACTTCCTAATTTTAATGACAGCTTTTTAAATTACCTAATTAGGTAATAATAATTAAGTATTGATTTACGGTTATATGTATTTTTCTCTGTTATTTTTTTATTTTAAAAGACTGACAACTGGTAGCAAACTACAGTTATCTATTTTTTTCGAGAGCCGGAAAGACTCACATGGGTATTTCAGCCTCCTCCTAGCCATAAGTCTGGCTTCCACACCAGTAACTGGTTTCGAACTCAAGACCTTTAGTTTTTTGTTTAAAGGAAGCCTCGCAATCCGTTATTTACTACTGGACTACCAGCTCGTGATTTATTTTCTTTGTTATTGATACTTGGGTGAATGGGGAACAATTTAGCTGACTAATTTCAAGTGGTAATGATGCTTATTACCTTATTTATCATCTTTAAATAAGTTTAAATTTAAAATTTATGTAGTGAATGAATACAAATTTTAAATTTAAACTCATATATGGTAATGAATATGATGGTAAACCTACCACCATCTCAAGGTAGTGGGCAAAGATACACCCGATTAAATGTATATCTAAAAAGATCAAATATTTACACTTGTATTTGATAAGATTAAGCTAAAGTCAGAAAGATAGTTTAATATTTCTTTTTGTGGATATGTCTTGCAGTCTAATTGTTATTACAAATTAAACCGTATCGATTGGTCATCTGTTGGTTAGATAATTGTTTAATATTCTATACTTTTAATTTTGCGAGATTTTTTAATATGTCAAAAATATGACGCAGTATATTATGTTATCATACAAAAAAAGAGATATTTTAAAAAATAATTATTCTATTTACATAATAATATATGACGTACCATCTATTTTGAACACATTAACAGTGTTTCCTAAGTTTCACGATGATAGGAGGATTAACATAAGGTTCTCAACGGAGGAAAACAAGTTTGCATAGTTTTTAGATAAGTCGAATCAAATACAATGTTTTTTTCTTTTTTTTTTGGTGGTCAATAGTTGTAGCCGACTTTTAAAGAAGACCATTAATTTATTCGAGTTCCTTCCTTGGATGATTCGTGGGTTGTCTCTTCACAAAAATCGGTTGTCATCAACATTTTATAATACAAGAAATTGTTTGTCGACGTTTCCAATTGGTCAAAAAATCTGAAAAGGTCACATGAGTTTATGTGGCCAGAATTCCGAATCTGGCAGGGTGGATGTACAAGGGAACCAAAGGGTTTAAGGATGGAGGTCTGCCCTCATGTTACCGTGCCCTTCTCATCCCCTTTTATTTGTGCAGTTACGTTTAAATCACATCAATATTTTATATTCTTATTATTTTTTGTCTTATTATCTCTATAAAAAAAGCAACATAAAATGTTGACGTGACTTAATCATGACTACATAAATAGAAGGGGATGAGAATGACACGGTAACAGGAGGGCAAGGATTACTCAAAATGTAAAAAATATACATGTGAAAGTTTTTTGAGGATTCTTTGAAAATTTGATAAGGGTTATTTTTGTGTTTATTAAGTGTTTGATATCATAACTGAAAGACATATCTCGACAGGTTGCGTCGACAATATTCGAAAAATACTCAATATCACTCATCAGAATGCTTCGGCATATATCGATATTTGTTGACATGTGCGCAACATGGTTTGGCTGAAAACAACAAGCCCACTAAGTGATCGAAGAAATGACTAAGTGAATAATTTTTTTTTTTATTTTCAAATGCTTCGCACTCTGTTTTTTATCTTGAAAACTTAAACATTTAATATTGAAACTTTAAATGTTCGAATTCTAAATCCGTCACTGATTATCGGTTAAGTTCGGATAGGATTAAGAGAAGGGACACAAAGTCTGTCCAGACATTTAGGAAAAGAGAAGGAAAACGACTGCAGCCAACTCCCGCTAATTTTATACCACGGCCTGCTTAGGCCGCCTACTCACATTGAATTAAAGAAAGCAAGTAAACGCCAACTGTGTTCGGAAGAGCACTTTGGATAGGATTGTATGGTTTGGAGAAGCTTCGCCTTTTCGTTAGCCATTGGAGCCAATATTTAGTCCCATCGATATTGCCATATTAAGGTGATTAAATAAGGCAACTTGATTAGGGGTTTGGTTTCTTTGTAATTACTCGATGCTAATTTCCAAAAAAAAGTTATAATTATTTGTTACTCGATGCTAATGTCCAAAAAAAAGTTATGAGAGGGCAACAGGAATATCCGAATTTTTTAGAGGATGATTCGTTAAGTTATAATTAAGTTTATTGAGAAACAAAATAGAGAAGTTTGTTGTTACTCTGATCAAAGTTTGTAGCATATCACGATTGATATTCTTTATGGAATACATAAGAAAAATAAGATAGACGAGATGAGATATTTCATGCAATTGCAGTTTGTTGTTTGGTGTAGAATTTTAGAATTAATTTTTCATCATACACGAAATGTGAACACATAACGCACAAAATATGATCTTATACAGACATGAGCTGGAGTTTTAAAAGAAAAAGAAGAACGAGAGTAAAAAAATTAAGCAAAAAATGTGTTAGGTTAGAAAAAAAAAATAGAGAGGTTTGTTGCTACTCTAATCAAATGTATGTACCATATCCCGATTGATATTTTTTATGAAATTGTTGATCCTAAAAACTACTTAGCCTACGTGGCGCGTAAGCCGAGTAATTAATAAACTCTACGTCCTTTGGTCGAATGTGTGGTGTGCCAACTCGTTGGCCGAACTCGGCCGGGGAGTAAAATGAATGTTGGTGTGGCGTTAGGTGCCCTGCTGACTTCTGCATCTTGCGATTGCAACCGAGAAAGGAACTCGTCTCGACCTTTGAGTTCTAGAGCCTAAAGACAAGGCTGTTAGTTTCTTCGAAGTTCACGAATCGTCGACACCGGGTTCGGCCTCAATAATTATATTTGTGAGAATATAAGTACACCGAACTAGTACCAGACTATACGGACACAAATACTCAAAAGAGATAAGTGTCTTGATTGTAAATGTGGTTCGGCCGTCGGAATGTCAAACTCTAAAATGCACTTGCGAATATCCAATCATAAAATAAACTCGACTTTCAATGTGCCAAGCTTAGTAACACCTCATTTCACCGAGAATGCTGATGAGATGACCTCTTCCAATAAAGACTCGAAAATCCTTGTTGACCGAGACTTAGATAGATAACCAATCGGTCTCGAAGCAGTGCTGTTTATCCAAACTGAAGGTGCTCATCGGTCGGCTGATTCTACGGTTCCAATGCTGTTTATCCAAACTGAAGATATTGCCGGTTACCTTCACAATACTGTTTATCCAAACTGAAGATGTGTTGACAAAAAAAGAAGATAAAAATCTCAAGGTGTTTGAGAGGTTGTTTGCACAAGGCAGTTATGTGTTGAATTGGAGGGGGATTTAAATTATGCACCCCCTCTCTATTTGTAGTCGTGATTTCCCCAATAACTGAACTAGAATTTTACTCTGAATAGAACTCTTCATCCCAATCTGATTTGACCTCGACCAATCCTAACTCCTATAGGATTCTGAACCAAGTTCTTTAATCATTCAGTTTAACCTTTGACTTTCCGCATCTTTTTAGATTAACCCTTGACAATTTCACATTTATCCAGGCGGAAATCACATTATGATAGGACTCGGCCGAGCTCGGCCCATAACAGAGAATATTCTCGATACTCCTTATTGGACCAAAAGCAACTCCAGGCTCGACCCAAAGTGTTATTTTGGGCCTAAACAGAAATACATAAGAAAAATAACACACATGAAATGAGACATTTCATGCAATCGCAGTTTGTTGTTTGATGTAGAATCTAAAAATTATTTTTTTGTCATATAACAAAATGTGAAGACATAAACACCTAACTCAAATATGTTCTCATACTACCTTATTTATGACAATCCGAACTCTCTCTATACTAATATTTGCAACAGTTTCTCTAGAATTTATTAGCTCTTAATTTATCAATTTCAATATTGAAATAAATCTCATGTTCGAATCTTTCTTCTCTATTTTCGGAAAGTAAAAACAAACCCTAGATCCAGGGATTTGGGCGTTTGCATGTTTTGCATTACACTCAAAGGATTCCAACGTTTACCCTAAAAAAATGAGTTTCTTTTGCATTGTTCTCATATTATTTATCCGAAAATTAAAACAAAACATATTAAAATACAGCATTTGAATCATTCGTCATTTCCAACATTGGACGTTTCACATTTGGTAAGGGAGAAAGAATTGGAAAAGGAAAAAGGCAAAAGGAAAAAGTAAAAATATAATAAAAGAAGCCAAATTGGCGGACTTTACATTGCATTTACACAATCCATATCCAATCCGGATGACTCATACAAATAGAGGATAATATTATTTAATCCCAAATAAGCCAAGTGGCATTGCGTTCTTCAATTCAAATTATGGGCATGCATTGCCTGCATCTGCACTGCCCCTCCATCCTCCCGTTGGGGACTGTTTGGATAACTCATAACCCTCTCTCTCTTTAACTTCGACTATTTGTCTCGTTCCCACTCCTTTCCCGAATCCAATCCAATCCCCCCAAACACTTGGACTTTGGATTCGGTTTGACCAAATCCCCCCGCGTTTACCGCCTTCAACTCAGCCACGTGTCCGCCATCCACTGGCCCCACCAGTGCGAGACTTTCCAACTCGGCGACGCTTTTCTGGTCGCCAACCAGATCAGGGGCAGGCGGGGTTAACCTTAAGTTCTTAACCATGTGAGACATGCACCCACCTCCCGACACGTGGCGTGACGGTCACGTGATCTGCAGGTTGCACATGTGCGTGGGACACGTGAGATCATCACTGCTGTGCGGCGGTGCCTAACGGGCCACTGGTGGTTGCAGCCATGTTGCGCGTACAGGAGTAGTAGTGGTGCTGTCTGGTCACAGGTTACAGTTGGGATGGTATTGGTTGGTTGGCTTAGCCGTGAGTTCTCGTGCATGTATGTAAAATTAGGTTCTTGTATTTGCATTCAACATACGAAAATGTATTCGTAGACGCAAGCATCGCCGCATTATTTAGAATTAATTTGCTATGCATTCGAGTTCGAATATATCTTTCTAGTAGAATATGCCTTTGACGTGAAGTATAAATAGACGGGTCGAATTGATGCAGTTTGACCAATTTATGAAAGTCGGCTGACATTTTATATGTATAAATTTCCAACAGTGTAAGATGGGATAAACAAGAGCTCACGAATTGCGAAGATAGTCGCAATCGTGAGTGCATGTAACCATATTTATTGGGAGCTAATGATATAAGGACCAAATTGTAATTTTCTTATTTTTTAATACTTTTAGTAGAAATTTTTGTTGTTGCTGCTTTATTTGACCTTGGGAGGAAAAGTCGATTGTGGGCTAGGAGTGGTTTCCTAGCAAGGAAGCATGTTTTGAGGCAGAAAATGGGGGCTTTATTGGCATATCACGCACCGGATGCTAAGGATTGCCCCCAACTTTATCCACTTCTTCGATATGATTGAATCGGAATCTTTGTAAGCCGGTCTAGAATACATTAATCATTGAACTTAAAATACATCTAATTTCTTAAAAAAAAATATTAAAAATACGTGTGAACAACTGAACATAACATTTCAGAATTTTAGCAAGGTCTTGAGCATTTAATATTCTTAGGTTCTCCCTTAATGAAACTAAGAAAAATATGAGATGTATTTAACTGGGCAGATAGCACCTGTTCGTGTTGTGATCTTAAACGGGGGATTAGATTACCAACGTTAACAGGGAAGGAGCTAGAAATTTCTTCTAGCGGGGGCAACCCGAAAAAACAACTAAGAAAATCTTATTATAGTATGACTTATACTCAATATAATAACATGGATTATTTCAAATGATGGTGTATCACAATTCCAATGTTACAAAAATTTCAGTATGGAGTATAAGTAGTATGAATATATGTTGAATATTAGATACATATAATTTTCTCCAAAATTAAGGCATATATATTACATAACTATAGTTTGCAACTAAACAAACGAATTATTTGAGTGGGGGCATTTGCCCCCAGTGAACCTTAATTGGCTCCGTCCATGAACGTTAAAGATAGGGATTAGGTCGAAGAATTTTCTAGCCATCACTTTGCCCAAGTCCACGTCCACGTTGTGCGACTTAGAATTATACCCACCAAATAGCACCATTACAAATCAACTCAAAAGGAAAAAAATTGACCTCCATTCAATTATATGCCATTGTAGCCGATTTTCTATCTCTTTCGGCATTATTGTGAGTAAGTTTTCTAACTAGACAATCACATCGTTACATAGCGTTATTAATTCAAATATTATGAGTGAATAACAAAAGAAAAATTCTTCAAAATCAATCGATACTAGTTGTGTCATTGATATATCGGATTGGTAATTATGAAACTCATATGATATAACGTGAATAAACTGATAATATTACATGACGGTTACAATGAAAAACGTCAAATTATTAAGATGAGATTCACGAAACCTCTTCTATCATGACATCAACACTATTATCTGAATGGTGATGCTAGAGACACCATCCTCTTAGACTATATTTGTAGACCACATGATGTGGACGGTTGTTGGTTAAATTCTTTCTTTAAATCATTAAAAATGACAACTATCAACCGTCAAGTCATTTGGTTTACAACCTATTTTGCACAACTCAAACTCATACATGATTAGCACATTTAAACACCAACATAATTAATCCACCCTTCACAAATTCTAGATTAACAACCTCGTATTAATTAAGATCAAGATTCTTTTTGCGTCCACATTTCGTTGGTTGTTCATGCGTCATGACTCATGACTCAAGACCTTAATCAACCTACCCCGCCTCAGTTAATTTGAAAAGTATACTAATTAATAATGTATTGAGACTAAGAGGGTTTAAATTCAATTATTTAAAGATTAGTTTAAGGAAATAAAGACCAGCGTGCTTGCCCTGTTCGGAGTTTATGTGGATAGACATTACGTGAGGGGATGGCCGTCGTTTGCCTGTCTTTTGCAAGTCAAAAGGTCATAAAAAATGCAGGAAATGTTGTTTAGTTTGGGACTGAAGGGACCAGGGGGGCCTAATATTGGGGAAGATTTGAGGCATGAAAGCAGCAGCTAACCCTACTTCGCATTAGCTTATCAGATTATGTTCTTGGTGAGCTCTGCATCTCTTCAGCATGGAATTCTAAATTCTAATGATATTCGAGCGGTGTAAATGTCGGTTCAGCCAGTTGACTAGGACAATATACTACTCGATATCGATATCAGAAACTCAAATAAGGGCTTAGTTAACTTTGCAAACAATTTAAGAAGAACGTGTACAAGAGTATGGTCATATGAGGATAGAAGGACTTCAAAGAATGAGTTATGTTTGTTTCAGTTTCTCAAATCGCACTCTCTGGGTCTAAAGCTATGTCACTTTTAGGCTTTTTAGTCAAAATGATACTGAGATTTGCATAACTCCTCACTTTGGTCTCTGAGATTTGAAATCAATAGAATTGGTCCTGAGATTGTCCACCATCAATCATTTTGGTCATTTCGTGACCTTTATTTAATAAAAATAAAATGACCAAAAAACCCTTATTTTTTGTCAAATCATTTTGGCCTATTGTTTATTAAATTGAAGGTATATTTGTCATTTTGATCCTTATTTAACATAATTTTGCACGGAATGACTGAAATGATTGATGGTGGACAATATCTGGAACCACTTCTATTGATTTCAAATCTCAAGGACCAAAGTGATGTGTTATGTAAATGTTATGAACAATTTTGACTAAAAAGCCTCACTTTTATTAAATTGATGTGTCATATGTGACAATTTAGATGAAATTGTGCAACACAAAGCATCGGTTTAGGAAACCAAATCTCCATGCGGACCTTGTTTTTATCAAGTTAGCCCATAAAAGAGTCGCGCACTAATCGTATCACCCATGCATATACTGCCAAAAGACCCCTATTAATACCTAATATATACCAATATCAGCCAAAAGATTCATAAGATTAAAAATTGATAGGACTAGTCCCTATGTTTATCCGTCATTAATCATTTAAATCATTCTGTGAAAAAATCTCTATCAAATAAAAATAAAATAACAAAAAATATCCTCAACTTTTGTCAAATCAATTTAGATTATTGTTAAATTGGAGGCATTTTGTCATTTTTGTCCTTAACATAATCATTTCTTAATATGACCAAAATGATTGATGGTAGACAAATTTAATACCACTTCTATCGATTTTAAATCTCAATAACCAAAGTAAAAAATTATGCCGATCTTGAAGACCATTTTGGCTAAAATGGCTGAGATCATTTTGGCTAAAATGGCTGAGATCATGGACTTGGGTCATTATCCTTACCAATTGACCAAAAGCAATATAGATACAAAAAGAATCTGCTATACAAAGTAAATAAGCGGCATTAACTTTTTTCTGCAGCTAAATCTTAAGACATGAATCCATGTTCCCCAAGATCAAGCCCATTGCCAATGCATTATATCAACAATTTTACAAAACTAAGGCCCAACAAAATTGACACACATAGCGGGCCCTGTGCGGCTGCAGCCCAAAGGAGTACATAAAGAAGTTAATCCAAAAGAACTCCTAGCAACGTAGGCAAATGCAAGACACGCATTACCAAATGATTTTCCGAAAAGTACTAAACACGATTAACATAAACTAAAAAAACATTATCTTAAACAAAATATCCAACACATTAATGACATGAAATTGTATCCGATAAAAAAAACAAAACAAGATAGTGCCCGCAATACCTAAACAACGCAAACGTAAATTTAAATATCCTCTAGTTCAACAATGAACCATAGCTACTTAATCATCAAACAAACTGAAACCCATTTCCTCGTCGGATTCCTCTTCCGGCTCGGGCTTCTTCTCTTCCTCCTTAGCAGCTGCTGCTGGAGCACCTCCGGAAGCAGCAGCAGCAACAGGGGCTGCAGCAACGGCAAACTTGCTCGGGTCCTGCATTGTTAACCCACAATTAACTGAAAAGAGCAATGACGAAGAATAGATGGACACAAACAGTTGAAAAATAGCACAATACCCTGAGGAACTCCTTGACTTTCTCTGCTTGTGGGAAGGAATATTCGGTGGCAATAGACACTGCCAACACGTTCTTGTAGGCATTGAGGAACATATGTGGTGCAGCTGCAAGGGTAGGGTATGAGACGGCCAACGCCAATGAAGTGACCATTGAGACACCAGAAGCAAACTTCACCATAAGATCATCCTCCGTCAGATCAAGCACCTCTGGGCTGAAGACGGAACCATTGTCATACACCATCTCAACAACAAGACCGTATGAGAATGGCCTGATTCCAAGCTTTGCAAGGAGGGCAGCCTCAGAAGAGCCAACCTTATCTCCCTTCCTGATAAGTTCAACAGGGGTAATGATTTCGACAGTACCCTTGTTAATCTTGGTTGGGATGTTGAGCACCTGAAATGGGAAACATGCCAAGTCAGAACTACTATATCCCAAAAAAAGTAATCGGGATTTATCATCAATGAGTATTATTACACACCTGGAAGAAAGAGGTCTGAGATGGGTCAAGACCAGTGTTGCCAGGAGGAACCACCACATCAATTGGAGCAACCAAACCAACACGAGCAGGGGCTCCAACCTATTCAATTAGAAACAACATACAGCTAGATATTAGACATATGTAATGAAACATATAAACATAATGGGTTGATTGACAAACTAAACAAAAATTTATGACGAGGCAAACTTGGCTCAAGCACAAGCAATTTCATATCTTCCAGGCAATTCTCAACATAACCATGTAAAATATTAAAACTCTACATAATCAACTTCTGTTAAAGACATACTCAAGAAACATAATTTTTCGAAAAAAAAATGTAGGTCTCATGGCCATGCCCACATGGTAAAGGCAGTGACACTGCTCCACAAGGCGATGGGATATGACAACACCGTCAACGGAGGAGCTCCCAACCAAAGCTGAGAGGACCATCAACGCCAACAGCAATCTATATGCAACGTTAACTTCCGGAATTTACAGGCATAAGTAACCTGCTCCATTACCTTATAAGTTAGGGACGGATCAATGTCCCCCGTCACAAATTCACAACAAAATCATCAAAGTTTGTAAGAAAAACAAAAAAAAACCTAGACATATGTTAACAAAATCGAACCGGAAAAGTCATAAGCGGAGTCTAAAGCCTAAAACCCTGATAGCAGAAAAATAGAGTATCTAGCACTGCCTGTTCCATACTTCATAAACAGCTAGATATTTGACATATGTGTTGAAACATATAGACATAATGGGTTGATTGAAAAACTAAACAAAAGTTTATGACGAGGCAAACTTAGCTCAAGCACGATCAAGGCAAATCTCAACATAACCACGTAAAATATTAAAACTCTACATAATCAACTTCTGTTAAAGACATACTTGAGAAACATAATTTTTCAAAAAAATACAAATGTAGGTCTCATGGCCATGCCCACATAGTAAAGGCAGTGACACTGCTCCACAAGGCGATGGGATATGACAACACCGTCAACGGAGGAGCTCCCAACCAAAGCTGAGAGGACCATCAACGCCAACAGCAATCTATATGCAACGTTAACTTCCGGAATTTACAGGCAAAAGTAACCTGCTCCGTTAACTTATAAGTTAGGGACGGATCAATGTCCCCCGTCACAAATTCACAACAAAATCGTCAAAGTTTGTAAGAAAAACAAAAAAAACCTAGACATATGTTAACAAAATCGAACCGGAAAAGTCATAAGCGGAGTCTAAAGCCTAAAACCCTGATAGCAGAAAAATAGAGTATCTAGCACTGCCTGTTCCATACTTCATAAACAGCTAGATATTAGACATATGTGATGAAACATATAAACATAATGGGTTGATTGAAAAACTAAACAAAAGTTTATGACGAGGCAAACTTAGCTCAAGCACGATCAAGGCAAATCTCAACATAACCACATAAAATATTAAAACTCTACATAATCAACTTCTGTTAAAGACATACTTGAGAAACATAATTTTTCAAAAAAATACAAATGTAGGTCTCATGGCCATGCCCACATAGTAAAGGCAGTGACACTGCTCCACAAGGCGATGGGATATGACAACACCGTCAACGGAGGAGCTCCCAACCAAAGCTGAGAGGACCATCAACGCCAACAGCAATCTATATGCAACGTTAGCTTCCAGAATTTACAGGCAAAAGTAACCTGCTCCGTTAACTTATAAGTTAGGGACGGATCAATGTCCCCTGTCACAAATTCACAACAAAATCATCAAATTTTGTAAGAAAAACAAAAAACACCTAGACATATGTTAACAAAATCGAACCGGAAAAGTCATAAGCGGAGTCTAAAGCCTAAAACCCTGATAGCAGAAAAACAGAGTATCTAGCACTGCCTGTTCCATACTTCATAAACAGCTAGATATTAGACATATGTGATGAAACATATAAACATAATGGGTTGATTGAAAAACTAAACAAAAGTTTATGACGAGGCAAACTTAGCTCAAGCACGATCAAGGCAAATCTCAACATAACCACGTACAATATTAAAACTCTACACAATCAACTTCTGTTAAAGACATACTTGAGAAACATAATTTTTCAAAAAAACTACAAATGTAGGTCTCAAGGCCATGCCCACATAGTAAAGGCAGTGACACTGCTCCACAAGGCGATGGGATATGACAACACCGTCAACAGTGGAGCTCCCAACCAAAGCTGAGAGGACCATCAACGCCAACAGCAATCTATATGCAACGTTAACTTCCGGAATTTACAGGCATAAGTAACCTGCTCCGTTAACTTATAAGTTAGGGACGGATCAATGTCCCCCGTCACAAATTCACAACAAAATCATCAAAGTTAGTAAGAAAAACAAAAAAAAACCTAAACATATGTTAACAAAATCAAACAGGAAAAGTCATAAGCGGAGTCTAAAGCCTAAAACCCTGATAGAAGAAAAATAGAATATCTAGCACTGCCTGTTCCATACTTCATAAATAATGCAATACAGACCAGTACTTAATCACATTTGTAAAACACTAAATCCAGTACAAATTTATTAACATTATAAATCCTTACAACAATTGAAATGCAAAAACACTGATAACACAAAGTCGAAACAACCCGAAATCGAATAATGGTTACCTTGTACTTGCCAACCTCTTCGCTCACTTCCTTCAGGTCACCCTTGGTGAAAATCAGACCGACGTTGCCCTAGCATCAAAATACAAGAACAAATCAGAAAACGAACACACAGATAACAGATCAGTATGCAGAGATGGGGCGAAACGTACCACGAGGAGGGGGACGAGGTTGAGGTAGGCACTGTTGCCCGTCTTCTCCGCATGGATCCTGACGGAGCGCTTCATCATTGTGTTCTTCCCCATCAGAACGACGGAGTCGCCGCGCAGCCCCTTGCGGATGTTCTGGAGCTGCTTGGACCCGACGTTGTCGGCGGCGACGATGAGGATCTGGCCATACTCGTCGAGGAGGGAGCAGAGCTTGGAATCGTAGGCGATCTTCTTGTCGGCCTTGGAGGGTTTGGGGGCCATTGCGATTAGTGGTTGAAAGATTAGTCGAAATTGGGGGTTTGGGAGATGAGAGAGTAAGACCAAAACCGAGGGCCAAGACGAAGCGGCGGCTCTGTCAAGGCGGACAGCGACGGTGCCGTCCCTTTAACCTCTCTTTTTACTGAGAGCCTAGGGTTTTGGCGGTACTGGGAAAACCTAGAAAGCTTGGAGGCGGGTGGGAGTGGAAAATGGTTCATAGGTGAGGGTTATATAGTGGGGTGGAGGGAAGGGGACGAGAGGCATATTGGGTTTGGCGGTTATGTAAACCTAGATCGGACGGTTGTGATTTACTTTTGTTTTTCTGATCCGATGGATCGCGGATGGGCCGTTTTGGTTTAGGTAAGAAATTGGCTAATAGGCCCAAGTGACAAAATGCATCGTGAAACTTTACCCTTTAAGAGGCCCTAAAATAACTTGAGTTGGATTTTTACAGCGGGTCGGAAATTTTGAGTTTGATTTCAAAAAGAGTTTTAAAACCAAACTCGCACAGTAGGTCTCGTAATTATTAAAGGGAGTTTTAATGAAACACTTCCGGGACTGTTCACTTTTAACGAAAAATTACATTTTTACCTTTACCTGACACTATTCACTATACCTTTAAAAAGAGCTTTTCGTTAAAAGGGAAGTTTTTTTGGACTTTTCATTAGTTTTCCTATTATTAAGGGAGTTTTAAACATAAATCACAATGTGAGACCTTAACCCTGGAAATTGCGACAATTGATCAATTCAACTAAAATGAAAACTTTTAATTGAATTTGAGCAAAACGTACACATATTATAATTTAAATGGATACAAATTAGAAACTGTCTGCATAGTTCATCTTAACTTTTAATTGTAGTCATGCGGTTTCGATTACTAATTTCATCCAATTTTTTTTCTTTTAAAAAGAGATTAACTGAGTTTGATGGCTAAGTCACGATAATCCTCCTTCTGCATAATCCACCCTTCTAGTGAATCAATTTAATTGGAATCATTTCCATATAATGATAGTGACACTTCTTGTTAATGAATTTCTTCAATTACATGTTCGAGGGAAATATAGGAATGAGTGCTGACATGGCTGAAGTTCATTGGCCATAGAACGTCGAGGGACCCAACCCCAAGCTCTACCCTTGGAGGACGCCATCTCTGCTGAGCTCCGGTTCGCAGGTGATCCAACCACCCCCAAACCGACCAATACGTATATCTACCTCTCTCACAACCAATTTTCACCTGAGGCTTGTCGTTCCCAATGGCCTCCACGTACCGTGATCGGACCTCCGAGTTCCGATCACTCTCCCAGACCCTCCAGAAAATCGGAGGAATCGCAGCCGTTCATCAAGCTCAGAATTCCTCATCTCCCTCCAAATCTCCCGGACCCGCCTCTTCTGGATCTGAGTTCAACAAGAAGGCCTCCCGGATCGGGTTGGGGATCCAGGAAACCTCTCAGAAGATCGCACGGCTCGCCCAGTGTATTTTCCGTTTCCACCTCTCCTTTTAATTTCCGCTATTAAATATTTATGATTTCATTCCTAGCTGTTTGGTTGCCGAGAAAATGTAGGAAAGTTCCAAAATTTAACTATTTAAGTTGGAATTTGATGCATTAGTTTACTTTTAACTGTTAAGAATTCAGCTAAGCATTGTTCAAGAACTTCAAACCGACTAGCTGTAGGAAAGTTTAGATCTTGGTATGAGCTAAGGTTTTAGAGGTTTGAAATACTTTCGGGGATTGATTTGCTGATTAAGTATCAGATATGAATCATATGATCAGATTTTTAATTGAGTTTTCAAACTGATTGTACTGCGTTTGAAGAATAATCTTGCCGAAAATTTTGCTTAGAAAACTCAGGGCCTGGGATTGCTTCTGGAAGGGGTTAGAAGTGCTTCTTGGTCATAGAAGCTCTTTCTGGAGAAGCCCCTGAACGGTGCTTATTCAGGAAGCACTTCCCTTGAATATTTCATAAAATTTTCAAATGAGTACAAGCACTTCCTCTAGAAGTAATCCCAAATGAGACCTCGGTACTGTAATTGGTGAAATTTCTTTTGCTATTGGGTTTGGAATCACTTCGGAACTTTATTGGCTGGGGGAGGTTATGTCGACCTAACAATTGTGCTTGCTGTGCGTTAATCTGCAGTAGGCGAAGAGGTCATCTATGTTCGATGACCCGACTATGGAAATCCAGGAATTAACTGCTTTGGTGAAGAATGACATTACAACACTGAATGTGGCTCTCACGGATTTGCAAACCATTCAAAACATGGAAATAGCTGATGGAAGTTATTCCCAGGATAAGGTTGTTCATTCAACAGCCGTTTGTGACGACTTGAAAAGCAAACTTATGGGGGCAACCAAACAGCTTCAAGATGTGTTAACCATTAGAACAGAGGTTAGTGCCGTCTTTTTTGTTCTACACAGTCCATATGTCTTATTGTTTCCTTACGGTTCTATGATTTTTGTACCCTCAGAACATCAAGGCTCACGAGAACAGGAAGCAGATATTTTCCACAAATGCATCAAGAGAAAACCCTTTTCGGAATCCTGCCAAAACTGTGACCGCACCTGCTCCCTGGTCAACTCCCTCCAGGGCACCTAGCAATTTGCAAGCATCACCGTGAGTATTTCTGATTAAAAATCAACTAATATTGAAGTCTGTATATGTTCTGATGGTAGGCCTTCCACTGTTCTGGTGCCGGTAATTTATTCATTGTTTCTCGTCTTTCCCTCTCTCTCTCTCTCTCTCTCTCTCTCCTCTCTCCAGATTGCCATCGAAGGATGTTCAAGCTGGCAACCAACTGAGGTATGTTGGCTCCGGAAAAAAAAAAAAATTGAAATTTCTTATCCATCTCTTTTGGTCATTTCCATACAAATACCTCTGGAACACTGCTACATACATCATGCTTGCATATGAACTTCATATACTTCCAACCATAAATATGATAAACTCACTTCCTCGCAGTATTCTTTTTTTTTCTTCATCATTTCTTCATGCCTGAAGTACTTGTAGGAGCCATAGATCTAGCCTCTCCCTTTTTTCTCCGGTCCTCCATAATTACAGAGTAGATGTACGTGTGGCTGCCAAATCTGCTACTAAAGACTGTCACCTATAGTTTCAGCTATCTTCTTTCTCTTTAGAAGTGCAATGTTTTCTCCTTTACTTCCGGATAGCATCTACGAAGGCAGCATCTGGCCTTTGTCCACTTGGATGATTGCTCAATTAACAAAAATCCATAAATTACGTGTAGAGCAGCCACTAGGATAGGACGCGTAGTAGTCGTGTTGTGCAAGTTAATTTTCTCTGTTCTGAATGTCTGATATTGAAGAGTTTGTTAAGTTCCAAAAGTACGGTGTTAAATTGATTTGGTTTTCTGAAGATCTATTTATAGATACATGTTGATGGAAATTAACTGCTTATTTTAAACGTTGCCAAGTCAGACGAAGGTTAGCTGCAGATAATCCTCCATCGCAGCAGATGGAAATGTCCATGTTACAGCAGGTAGTTCCACAGCAACAAGATTATACACAAAGCCGGGCTGTTGCTCTTCACAATGTAGAATCTACAATTACCGAACTGAGTGGGATCTTTACACATTTGGCTACCATGGTTGCACATCAAGGGGAACTCGCTATCAGGTTTTCTCTTTTTGCTTGCGGAACCATCAAATAGTGTTGTGTTTGAAGCTATCACTAATGCTAGATGCACTTTTCATAGGCCTGTTCATGGTATGTTGTCCTGAATCTGTCTTGTTGGTGTGAGCAGGATTGACGACAACATGGAAGAATCATTGTCAAATGTTGAGGGTGCACACAGCGCTTTACTAAGGAATCTCACCCGAATATCATCAAACAGGTGGCTTATGATCAAGATCTTTGCCATTTTGATATTTTTCCTGATGGTCTTCATCTTCTTTGTGGCCTAAATACCGAAAACTGAAAACTCGACAATAGAATCCTTCCTGATGGGTTATTAGGGTTATTCAACTCCGGGTGTGGTTATTTTTTACGAAGTTGGAGTATTGAAAGTAATATAGGGTTCTTTGTTCTGTATACTTGGTGGGCATCCGATATGCCCATTTTTCGAATCTCGAGTGTTGCTTGTACACGAATTACCATTCGTTGTAGCATATACGGTTAGATCATTGAGCAATATGTTATGTATCTCTGTATCAACTGAAACAGCTTGCCATGTTTGTTTGAAAATGAAAAATAAAAAATTTCTCTGATTACTTTTCAATTTTGTTGCCCAAGATAAACGTAAATATTTTCAAATTAAATCGATAATCTGTCTTGTAACTGGTTGTATGTCTCACGCACCCGGTCGAAAATAGTTGACAATCTCTTTGAAGGCCCCACCAACCGAACTCAGCATGTGACTATAAAGCTACAATTTTACGTATCTGAGTTAAAGTGATAAGATTGATTGTACCAACCATTTCTACCAAAACATTGGAAATTTGGAGTTGGAAGTGGAACTTTAACTCACCCCACCCACTTTTTATACTTCAATCAAATGGGTTCATACTGCTACTGGTACACTGCTAAGTCAAGGCAGGACCTTCAATAATGTTCCAAGCTTTAGTCCAAGTCTCATGTCCCACATATTGCAAAAATGACAATAAAGCACTTCTAATTATGTTAGAAAAATCTAAAGTGTTTCTAGCTCATAGAAGCGCTTTTGGAGAAATACCTTCCCGACTGGAAATGCACTTGAGTAGCGCTTATAGGCATAAGTGCTTCTTGCTGGAGCCCTAGGTTCAGTGTGAGACCTACTTGATTGTTACAATTGGAAGTTTTGGCCTTTTAACTTTGCGACCCACACACATGTTCTGCTACATTGTGATTGTGTTGCCCTACGCGGCAAGCTCTAATCAATATTTTAGTTACAAATATCTTAATTACGGTTAATGCATAAGGCAAAACACTCACAGTAAGATAACGATACGTCATTCATCTCATTGAGAGTGTTGGCATGTGAGTGTGATGCCATATGCAACGTAGATGCCAGACAACAGTGCCCAAAACTTTGATTGCGGTCTTGCTGAAGTGGGAAGAGTAACGGAAGTTAGAGCAAGCAAATGAGAGTTCAGAAATCGGGAAAGGGACACAAATAGGTGAGTTCACGTTAAAAACTTGGATGCAAAAACGATGGAGCCATTTGTGGCAGACAAAAATCCAAAATTCAAGTCTCCAAGTCTCCAAGTCTCCAAGTCCATTATATATTTCATATAAGATTGGGCAGGTGGTGGAAGGTGCCCTTTGAAAAGACTTGTGCAAAACTAACACATGGTCCGTGGAATTTGACAGTGCTAGAGCAGTAGGCTGATGGTTCTCCAATATCAAATATTCTCATATAGTCATATATATCTTCGGTTATACAGCAGAATCTTCGCTCCGATACGGTCAACAGTGATTAGATATTACCTCCTTCTCAGCGGACACAGAGATAAACTCCGTCATATATGCATGATGTTGTAGTGTAAAGTGTGGAGCAAGAAAGAAATTGCAAAGTTGAGAAGAAATTGCAAAGTTGAAAAGGATGGATTTGGTTGTTGTGGAAAATGGGACATGTAGGAGATGATGGTCTTATTGAGAGGCTTCTCTCCTAAGGTCCTTTTTTGTATGAGTCGTCTGATCAATCTTACGGTAAATTAAGTTTTCAACTTAGATAATTGTTGTTACACGAAAATAAAATACTAATTGATAAAACAAAAAAAATAAGTAGAGAGAAGAAGGTTTCACGTCATATCGAATATATTCTATCTGCAAAACTTAGTCTCCTTTTCATATATCTAAACCCAACAAATCCAATTGCATTTACCTAGTAACTTTACACATCCAATTTCATCCATTTTTTTTTATCAATAATATTCAAACCCAGCTAGTTACCAAGCACCAAAAAAATTGAGATTGCGTGGTTTCGAAAATTGGGATTCCCTAGTTCTTCAACGTGTTAATCTTTTTTTCATATGAATTTTTCGGCAATGGTGAAAATTTTGAAACAGCTCCCTCTCCCTTTTTCATCCGCAAAAGAACAAAAACAAAAAACTCAAGAGGAGAGAAGGAAAGTGAACAATCGAGAGAGAGACGGGGAAAGGAAAGGGATATGGAGAAGAGAGACAGTAGGGGAAGAAGACATAAGGTTTTACACGAGATTTTTTTTTATTTTTTTTAATTTAATCACTTTGCATAATTATTATGATTCGGTGTAACATGAATTATTTAAGTTGATAGCTTAATCTACTATAAGATTAATCTGAGGGCTCATATAAAAAATAACTTCACAGGACCTTAAAAAAGCAGTTATGTGGTCTTATTTAGTATGATTTTGAGTTGAACCATTTTGATGTTTTTGCCTACTTTGATTTCCACTCTATACCTAATTTGATGTAATCTTTGATCTTTCCATGAATTTGTTGCATAACTAAGAGATAAAAGGTTTGGTTCGGTTTCGAATACAGCTCTTTAATTCTGTTTACTTTGCATGTTTTGTTCTTATAAACAGAGAGAGAGAATTTTGAACTTGAAATTTCTTACCCAGAGAAAATAGTAGTAATGATATTCCAATTTTAATTTAATTAGAGCAATAGTTAAAGTTGATTCAAACTTGAGGGACCATTACTATAATTGAATTAAAGTTGAGGGAGCATTGCATAAATTGGATTAAAATCAATGGGCCATTTGGTTTTTCATATTTGCCCATTTGATTCAACCTCAAGTACGCGACACATGATTCGTTTTGACATAAATTTTGAGAGAATCGAAGTAAAGGACCATACATGCACGTCTTAATGAATTAAAGGACCAATAGTCACAAAATTTTAATTGAGGGACCATTGCACTACAATTTCCTCTTACTCACGTAAATATGATCCAAAATTTACGTCGAGCATAAGATGAACGTACGTACAAGGGACTCGTTAATACAATTACTAATGTTACTTATCACTAATTAATGCTTATATTTGGCCTAATAATAATTATCATTCATGCAAATAAAGTTGAAAGAATTGGTGGACCAAACGCCCAAATCATATTACATCCAAACCAGTCATTACTAAATTTTCATGCTGATTCAGAGTCAATGATTAGCCATAAGCCACATAAACTTGAAGAAGATGCTTGTATAATTAATTAAACATTCAGCATCATTAAACACAACAGAATGACCCAATGGTCGATAACGAATTTCAGGCTCGTATTTTATACGGCATGTCTTGGGTTCGATTCATAATATTATGTGAATCATATGAGGTTGATAAATAATCATATGTGAAGAGACTGAAATATCTTTGTAAGTCTTCCCAGCCCTTAAAAAAATACCTATTATAGCTTAGCCGTCAATTAATCCTTTAAAAAAAAAAAAAAAAAAACACATTCAACAGCATTATTCCATCAAATTAATGATTGATAATATATTAAAATGTTGTGTTTTGCACTCTTGATTGAGCCGATGGATTTTGGTGTGGCCCGTGAGGCACTTTGGAATGGGATTAGAAATGATGAATGTTCTGGTCAGCATTCATAGATTTTGGTCCTACATTAATAATTAATTTCCATCAAGAGGTTAGCGATATTTCTCATTCGAGCGGTATTATAATTTAAAACTAGAAAAATAATTTTTACACTATTTTTTGAACTCATTTGAATTTTTTTTTTAAATAGCTGAAATTACTTTTAATGAAAATATTTTTAAACTAATTATTAGTAAAAATGCAAATGAATTCTTAAAAATACACTTTAAGTGCTTCTCAAAAGAAGCAGATAATTGGTGCTTCTTGCATGAAACACTTCAAATGTTTTTCAAAATATATTATCTAAAAACGCTTTCAAACGAACTATTTAGCTACATGACATTTGTATCAAATAAAGCAAAAGATAAAATGTGTGCATAAAATATTTTTTTATAACTAAACTACAAGGTGAGAAATCGAAATTGTGTACAGACTTTCTGAATACAAATATACAAGCAATAGATCCTTTTTTTTTTTTTTTTTGTCTCAAAAATTTTAAATCCTTTTTTTTTATGGGTGCAAAAATTTGTCCTAGGATGCTTGACCAAGACAGATTCTGAGAGGAGAAAAAAATTTGACAGAAAAATACCAAGAATAACTTGTAGGCAAATAATATAGATATCAAATTTTATAAATCACGTGATGTGGCAGGTAATAATTTAACTATTTTTTTAATGATTTAAAAGTCAAATAAATCCAATATTTTCCTTTTCAGTCTTATTGCAAGAAAATATTCTTTTATTTTGTGGGGTACCCTACAAATTCCTTGTGATAATTATGGCATTTTTGGACCTTTCCCTTGCATATGAGTTTTGAAAAATAATCTCACTTCATCACCACCCAAATTTGTCATGCTGATATGATTAGAGTTTGGAAATATTGGAGAATTGTAGTGATGGGAGGAGAGGAGGAGTTCATGGATTTCTCTACGATACGGTCGTAGGAATTCGATGTATGTACAATTTTATCTTTCTCTATTAGGGTATAGTAATTCGATTAACTCAATTTGACTGTATTCTCGTTAAGTACTCGAATAATTTTCTTTTAGTGTATATAAGATTAAAGAGAGAGCCTTGTGGCTTAAGTTGAACCTTGGTTATATATCATGGTTTCAAGAAGAATTTTTAACCAAAATTGTTTTTGAGATTAACTCCTTCTTTTGATCCATGTGTTTTAAAATCAATAGAAGTTGTCCCTGAGATTGTTCACCGTCAATCATTTTGGTCATTCCGTGAAAAATCTTCGTTGAATAAGACTAAAATGACAAAAATACCCTCAAAATTTGTCAAATCATTTAGGCCCATTGTTTATTAAATTCAGGATATTTTTGTCATTTTGATTCTTATCTAATAAAGATCTTTCACAGAATGACCAATTGGTGGTGGACAAACTCAGATACAATTTCTATCAATTTCAAATCTCAAGGACAAAAGTGAAGAATTATACTAATTTCAGTGATCATTTTGGCTAAAATGTCTTTCTAGAATCCATAATCTTCTTGCTATATACAACGTATATATTAATGCAACATTATATATATTCTTCTCCGCATCGATGTTACTTAATTAAAAAAATGAATGAAATATTTGTTGAGTGTAATCTTTATTTGGACACTGCTTCGCTCCTTCAACATAAGGATTCAAATACCTTCTATAATTATGCGTTTGTACGTGTACAACCGGTCTAGCTTTACTGTTTAATGTTTTTTAATCATTATCTTAATTCTCTCACTAATCCCAAAATTAATTTTGTTTAGGGTTGGGCGCCGGCATGCGTGATGCATAATATATACTTTTAGTATTCACAAAAGGTTAACGGGGTAGGGTTACTTTGATAACTCAATAAGAACTAGCTAGATTACCTCTACCTAATGATTCTCTTAATCTCATGGGTTACTTTAAAACGGCTGAGATAGATGCAAATGTGTCCATACAAATCGATTCGATAGGCACTATTAGGTTAGGATGATGTCCCTAAAAATTAAACTATATGAATAATTAAGGTGGTAACCCATGCAAATTTTAATTAATGAATTAATTAGCATAAAACCATCACTGAGTGATTTAGTGGTTGGCGACGAATTTCAAGTTGTATTCTATACATCACGTTCTATGTTCAGTTCCTGGTTCTAGTGAATCACACGTTGGTAGCCAGGAGAATGTTGAAATGCCTATGTGAGTCTTTCTGACCCCCTTAAAAAATGGACTGACGCGGCGAAGCCACCAGTTGATCTCTATTTTTGAATAAAAAAAGGAAAAAAAAAAATTAGTTAGCATGAATTATAAGTCAGAGTGAGATAATTGAGAAAAGAGAGACAGAGAGCATATTATGGAAAAGCTAATTAAAAAGATGGAGAACCAAGTGAGGAGGCCCCTCCACCCACTATAAGCATGTTTATTATCTTATCTCTAATGATAAAAAGGAAATTAGGAGACGTTAATGGTGATTTTGATAGAGATTAAAGTCTCCATTTAAAGATTTGATTTTGCTTACTTTTGACTGCATGTTAAAAGAGTTGTTCACCAAATTCCTTAAAAAACGAGACTTTCTCCACAAAATTTCAATCATCAGATCTCTTCAAACTCATGTTATAAATAAATAATCTGTTCTTTTGCAAATATGTTACCAACTCATTCACGTTATGGGACTGTATAAGTCCATAACAAGTCATTTTTTAAGATACTTCTTTCGAAAGTGCATAAAAAAACAGCCCATGAAATTTATTGTACTAAGACCTAAAGGATCATCGAAAGATCGAAAGATTCGAAACTAATCAAGAAGACTTAACTTAAGCAATCAAAAGACTCGGTCGGTAATAGCTCTGGGAGCCATCAACTTGTTATCCGCGACGGACGTTTAATTCGTGGAACGAGAGCCATATACTATTAACCACTCGTATCATAATATTATTATAATACGTGAGTTAGTAACAATATATTCAAGAAATATAACAAACGCCTAGGGTAGGTACTTTTTTTTTTGAACGATCGATATTATCTACACTAAATGGTAGTGAGCTTAGTCTCACAATGGGCTAACAATAATGTAGTTCAAATTCGCTTTTGACGAGAATCGAACCTAAGACCTCTCATTTACAAGTGAAGATGAATACCATTAGACCGTAGTACTAAGTGACTAGGGTAGGTACTAATTAACTACTAGCTCTTAAGTGTAATGTAGTGGAAATAAGTAATTTTGTAAGTATTCTTCACTCTTCATGATGAAAACTTAGAGTTTTCTTAAGAGTATAAGATAAGATGAAGATAAGATGAATGATTATAATCACCTTGGGTTTGAAGTTAATTAGAGGAGATGTGCTAGCATATTTGAATTTCCATCATATGTAGAAATATTTTGAAGTTAATTAGAGGAGATATGCTAGCATATTTGGATTGCCACCATATGTAGAAATATTTCGCTTGCACGAAGTGGATACAACTTGTAACGTGACAATTTGACATATGTACGTAAATACCAATTTCAAATTATAAGTCAAATTAATAATGACAAGGAATTTAAATACATGGACCTGCGATTCTAATTGATATTCTAAACAAACCCAACAGTAAAACAAATTATAATATATTTATAGTGTAATTACCATAATGAAGAAGAAAGCGATTTTCATACTCGTTTTTTTTTTACCCATTTTTTTCGACTAGCATTTGTAACGAATAAATTAAAGAAAAATCAAGCAATAAAAACAATATTAGAGATGCAGAAAGAAAACAATAATGCTATTCTTACCATATTTTTGTACCACAATTGTATACCATCTTAGGTGACATCTAATGTGGACAACACATCATCTAAATTAATTAGCATTTAATTTCAAAATGTTAATGAATTATTAATAAAAAGATTGTTAATTAAATGATGATTGTAGTATACGAGGAGTTTTTTTCTTCCACCTAAGATGATTTAAGTGTTTTAATTAATAAAAAGATTGAAATTAAATGATGTAGCTTGTCCAACTCATCTGTCACCTAAGATAGTAAAGAAATATGGTAAGAATAGCATTACTCGAAAGAAAAAGAAAATGAAAATGGGAGTGTAGTGTAATAAAACCTGCCATAATATTGTGCAACATGAGACACAAGAAGGAGTAATTTGACACAAAAGACTGAAGCTGGATTTAGTAGAGACAATCATCCAAGTTTTATATGTCCACCAACCTCCATTTCTGCCATTATAAAACTACTTCAATATTTCTCACACACACAGAGGGGGGAGAGAGAGAGAGAGAGAGAGAGAGAGAGGTGTTCACTGAGAGAAGGTAACTTCTCTGCAACAGTTGACAGAAACACAGTACACAGAGACAGAGAAACTGAGAAGAAAAAGGGTTCATGCTCTGGTAATTACATTGTTCATTTGTTCTACTGTCTTCTCAATTTCTTCTGAAATATATTATAAAATTGTGTTATATTTTTCTTATATGTAAAAGTAGTGGTCTTTCTGCAACTCTTTTCCTTCTCAGGTGCCTCCTTTTTGTCAGATCTCTCTAATTCTCTCAAAACCCAGGATTCAAAGTCCCCAGAAAACAACACCATCTCTAAAACCTTCCCTTTTGTTCCTTCTTTTCTTGTGTTTCTCACAGAATCGTGTTTGACTGCTGCCACAGATTGTGCCAAATTCAGGGGGAGAGAGAGAGAGAGAGCAGAGGAGAGAGAGAAAGGGTAAAATTCGGCTGCGTCTGACACGAGTCTTAAAGTCTACATCTTTATTTTTAAAGTTCCAACCTTTGGAAGTTTTCAGAAATTAAAAACTCTCTGCAACGGCCAACCCAAGTGCTACTGCAATTGCATGCTCCTCTCTCTGCTTTCTTTTCATTCATTCAAAGACCAAAACGAGATAAATCACCCTCTCTGTCTCTCTCTACTCTCTCTCTCTCTCTCTAGAGTGTGAGGAGTAAAAGGAAGTAACCGATTCTGCACAGAGTCTCACATTATATTAAATCCCCATAAAAGCTTCCATTATAAATCGCCAACAAACTCTCTTCTTCCTCTTCACACATTTCCATCTCCCAAAAGAAAATCAGACTTTTGTTTGTTTGAGTTGAGTATCTTTTTTTTATCTCACTTTCCTCTTGTTTGCCTTCTGGGTTTTGGTAATTGGAGTGATTAGTTGTTAATCTCCTGGTTTAATCTGTCTGATAATTGTTTCAGATCATTTAATCCGTCAGCAATGGCAGTACAGAAGCAATCAGAGGAAGCCATAACCTTCAACCAGACTGTTGACAGGGAGGAAGAAGAAGAACACGCAGCAGATCATAACTCTGGTTTTAACATCAGAAGCTTCCTCTGGCATGGCGGATCCGTCTACGACGCCTGGTTCAGCTGCGCATCGAACCAGGTCAAACATTTACCAAAAACCCACCTCAAAATTCACATTTTCAGACACAAATTCTGATAATCTAACGTTGTCATCGTTCTGTTTCGGTCAAAACAAGAACAGGTTGCTCAGGTTCTGCTGACTCTGCCCTACTCTTTCTCCCAACTGGGAATGCTCTCGGGAATCATATTCCAGGTCTTCTACGGAATCATGGGGAGCTGGACCGCTTATCTGATCAGCATTCTCTACGTCGAATATCGAAGCCGAAAAGAAAAGGAAAATGTCAGCTTCAAGAACCATGTCATCCAGGTGATTATTTCTCACAATGCAAAAACCATTTTTTCCACATAATTTTCAGTTCAGAAGAGAAAGTTCTTGATCTTATTATGTTCTGTGGAATTTTTTTGAGCAGTGGTTCGAAGTGTTGGATGGTTTGTTGGGTCCTTACTGGAAAGCCATTGGATTGGCCTTCAACTGCACTTTCCTCCTCTTTGGATCTGTCATCCAGCTTATAGGTTGTGCAAGGTATGTCATTGTTAATTGCGCAAATAAAACCGGTTACAAGTTTCTAATCAAAAATTGAATTTGAAGAACACTCAACGTGGGTTATACACGGTTTATTGTCTGTTTAGTGTCCTCGTTTCTTTATTGATGAAAAGTTTTTAACTGGTTACGTTTGAGTGATTTTTTGCTTTAACACAAGTTTTTTTTTTAAATTTTACCCTTTTTTTGGGGGAGTGTATGGACTAAAAGTATAGTTTAAAGGGGTCATTGTCTGTTTAGTGTCATCGAGTTCTAGTTTTGACCAAAAATTCGTAACAAGTTCTAGTTTTGACCAAAAATTCGTAACAAGTTCTATCTGTGTGCGTTCCCCATCTTGTTTTGCTTGATTAATACTTAATTAATAAGTTGTTTTGTTGATTAATGCTTGATTATGCAGCAACATATACTACATAAATGACCATCTGGACAAGAGGACATGGACCTACATATTTGGGGCATGTTGTGCCACCACAGTCTTCATCCCTTCCTTCCACAACTACAGAATATGGTCCTTTTTAGGGCTTGGGATGACCACCTACACTGCCTGGTACATGACCATTGCAGCCATTGTTCATGGCCAGGTAATAAATAATAATTTATTTACTCGATCAACGGCCCTGATTGCTCTTCTGTTGTCTCTCTGTTCTTTTTTCCGCCGTTGATTTTGACCTTGTTTTACAGGTTGAGGGTGTGAAGCACTCAGGACCAGATAAACTGGTTTTGTATTTCACCGGCGCCACCAACATTCTCTACACTTTCGGCGGACACGCCGTCACTGTGTGAGTCTTTATTTAAAATGTTATTGAAGTTTTAATTTTTTTTAAGTGATTTAATCATGATGTTTCTTCTTTTCTTCTTATTTTTATTTTTATTTTCTTGCTCTGTTTTCAAAAGGGCTTTCTTGCACAGTGGAATTCAATATTATGCAGCTTTTTCTTGCCATTAATGCGTTGGTGAGAAAAGTGAATATGATGAAAGGGAAATGATAATGTTGTACGAGTAAGAATATTTGTTTTTTAATTAACAATTATCCATCCGAGATTCGAACTCAAGATGTTTTCTAACAAAGTGGAATTGAGTGACGATGAATGGTCAAGCTCATGTAAGTGAGAGAATATAAGTGGAATAATCTGATCTAGGATTCATACAACAGACCTCATTTAGTAGGATAAGATTTGGTGGTGGTTTTTTTACGGTGTCACTAACTACTCATACATTCTTAATCATTAAAAAAGTTTAATTTTTTGCTTAGTAAACTTTATGTATAATTGATGTTATTGTTTGCAGGGAAATCATGCATGCAATGTGGAAGCCTCAGAAGTTTAAGTATGTCTATCTGTTTGCTACCCTTTATGTGTTCACTCTAACCCTCCCATCTGCAACTGCTGTGTACTGGGCTTTTGGCGACCAGCTCCTCACACACTCGAATGCCTTCTCGCTCCTTCCCCGGAATAAGTGGCGCGATGCCGGTGTCACATTGATGCTCATTCACCAGGTGACGATCCTGATGACTCGAATTACTTGTACATATTGATTTTTCCTAGCTGTTTTGGCACTCTACTAATATAACTTTCCGAAAGTTGGTACTGCCTGAGCTACCATTGTTGCTTTCAGTTTGAACTTTCGGAGCCATGATATCGAATTTGAGACATTTCAATTGTGGTGATGTAATTTTTCCATGTGGTTGGCTTATGCAGTTCATCACATTCGGGTTTGCTTGTACGCCATTGTATTTCGTGTGGGAGAAAGTAATTGGAATGCATGACACCAAGAGCATATGTTTGAGGGCAATTGCCAGGTTGCCTGTGGTGATACCTATTTGGTTCTTGGCCATCATATTTCCGTTCTTCGGTCCCATTAATTCGGCCGTTGGCGCTCTTCTGGTCAGCTTCACCGTCTACATCATACCCGCCTTAGCTCATATGCTCACCTTCAAATCCGCCTCTGCTCGACAGGTAATTCCTCGACCCTAAACTCCCCATTAGATCGCTATATATGTATGTGTATGTATGTGCGCGTGCACGAGGCCTCGTAGACAAAGTAACCTAGCACATTATGTCTACAACTCATTTCATCAGACAACATTGGAGATTGCATTACTAACCAAAGTGCAATTGTGTGATTTTCGTGTGGGCAGAATGCGGCAGAGAAGCTTCCATTCTTCCTCCCGAGCTGGACAGGCATGTACGTCGTGAATGCATTCATCGTAGTGTGGGTGCTCGTAGTCGGGTTTGGATTCGGAGGGTGGGCTAGCGTGACCAACTTCATCAGGCAAGTTGACACTTTCGGGTTGTTTGCAAAGTGCTACCAGTGCCCTCCCAAAGTCTCAGCCTCCCTACCACCACCACATCACTAAGCTTCTCTTTGACATTGTATCATACACATGGTGTCCTGCATTTTGCCTTTCTTTTGTGTAGTCTCTATAAATATTATGTGAATGGTGAATTGGTGGTGTTTCCTTTTGAATCAAAGCAATATTTTGTTACTCTTAGTTTATCTTAAATTGTCTGTTTGATTAAGCAACGCCGTAGGCGGAACGTTTAACTTTTAAGTATTTCTTAAAAAATTGATGGTATTGCAAATCACTCAAATTCGAAACTATTAACATGTGAGTTCACATGAAACCCAAAACGTATTATAATGAACAATTTGAAATTAAACTCCTTTAACTGACACAAAATTCTCAGTTTTAAGTTTTTTTCGATTTTCTTAGACATATTCACATGAATCAAACATCACGCATTGTCGTTTTGCCGCTTATTTGTGTGCTTCAGACTCCTGAGCATCTCCAACAATTCTTCTAAATGTGAATGCAAATTTGACGACTGACATGGTAATTTAAAAATTAAAATTTGTAGATTAACAATTTTACTCCTACATACCACAAAATCTTAGCATTTTTTCTTACTTTTCGTTAGGTGGCCTTTTTTATTATTTTATTTCTTGGAAAAAGTTGATAAAGACACATTATTATAATAAGAATAATGTTTGAAGAGTCTAAAATCTTCAAAAACATAAAATTCTTCATCGTGGAGCTTCAAATTTAATTTTGGGAATTATTTTAGAGATGCTTATACATTTGAAAACCTAACTAAACTATACTAATTAAATATTGGATCCTAATTATGCTCCGAGCTGGTAAGTTTGCTTGACTGTGGTCACGGGCAGGATAAAATTTTCTATAACCTCTTCGTGCCCGGAAGGAATGGATAACCGCAGCTTGCCGCTAGTTGTTCCCATTTTCTAAAAAAAGAAAAAGAAAAAAGGATTCGATTCGATTCTTGAGATGAAGCTGATCTCCAATCTGATGATTGCTCTTCGTGATTAGGTGCAAAGTCTAAGACTTGATAAGGCTGCCTTGACATGATATTATGATTGGAACAAATCCCTACCTTCCTTTCTCTAAGTTCATCCTTCATGCATCTTTTCCTTCTTTCTAAATCTATATATATCTTTAATGCAACCAACTATTTGATAAAGCTCCACCTTCATGTTATTCCATAAAGCAGGTTAGCCCCTTGACTTGATCCATAAAATCATCATTGCATTTTGTTGTTGGCAATTGGCACATCATAGTTGTAATCAAGGATCTTCACCATACTCTAGTGTATGACATGAATTGAATGAATGACGTATGAAATTTAATGATCATAAATATTGGTATGTAGTACACATCGATTCATACTAAAAATCTTAACCGATAAATGTCAAGTCTATCATCAAGTGTCATTGCAAACCATGTTTTTGGACAATAAAAGACTGGCAATAAATACATGGACCGATAGTTGCTAAGGCGCAACTAAGATTAAAACTATTTGTACCGTTTGAACTGATTATCTAGTCGTCTATATAGTAGCGGTGATACACTTATAATGTAATAGATTGTGAATGAGAAAGGGCTTGAGATCGTAAAATTAAAGAAAGAACCACTTGAAACGTTTGCTTATAGGAAAAATTCTTTAGTCGGGACGTAAATTTAGAGCATCAGACACAAATGGTTGGTCAAATAAAAAATAATTATTGACGTTTTACACGGGCAATCGAATCGAATTGTTGTAACAGAATAATTTATTTGTTGTTTGGAGTGGTCACTTTTTTTTCGTTGGGAAATGGGAAAACTCAAGTAAAAGCCCAAACACAAAACAAGTCTGGCCCAAGTTGTGAAAATATTAACGACAAACACCCCCAAAAGCTCTTGAACTTCCAAACTGCGTGTGACGACCAACCTTCCACCACCTGCAATTTTCAAACTCTATAAACACTCACCCAGCTCACACCCCCTCAAGTTCCTTCCTTTTTTCTTACCATTTTGAGTAAAATAAACGCAGCAGCAGATTTGGGACTTCAGATTGTGGCACGACGGAGCTCCAACGATGGCTCCACGAGCACGAGGCAGAAAGGTTCTGCCTTTTCTTTCATTTTCTCAACAGTTTCTCGCCTTTTCCCGCACTTTCTCGAGCGTATTTTCTGACATTTTTGCACTTTCACTTGGTATTTGCAGAAGGATACTCGAATGGATGCAGCCATTGATGCGATGCGTGAAATGGGTTTTGACGAGAAACTCGTTCGTGCTACGGTGAATGACCTACTGAAGGTGGGTTTAATTTTTAGTCTTCTGATTGTGTTTTCAGTATTTTCTGAGAGGAAATCGCATTAGGGTTTCGGTTTTGTTTGAAATGTGAAAAGGGTTTTGCTTTCAGGTTTATAAGGGAGATAATAGGACAGAGAATCCATGGCGATTTATCGAAGAGGGTTCTTATACGCTTTTGGTTGAGCAACTTCTTGAGAAAGTAGAAGCCCAAGAGGCTGCTGAAAAAAGGGTAAGTTGATTGCTTGTTGTTTTTGTGTGCTGAACTTACTTCCCTTTTTGGACATTGTGCTCTAATTCTCTCTGGCCCTTTGTAATTATGTTGTGTGATGCCCGAAAAATCTGTATCCTTTTTGTTAGTTTAGCGTAGGAACGATGCATGTTTGATTCTAAGTCGGGGTATTATCTGTCCAGTAATGAGAAAGTTTAAGTGGCACATGCATAAAACCCAAATTTAGAAGGGAGAGAATCTGCAGAGTGGTGTATGAGGGGAAGATTTGTGGCGTAAAATATCATGGGAAGAGAGAAATTGCTGAAAGCATGAGTAACAAACTCTTCACTGTCACAGGAAGAAAATGAATTATTCACGTAAGCTGAAAATGCATCAGTTTTATCTCATGGGAACAACCAGGTACTTTTATCCACAAAAGGCACATAACACCGATGACCATGCATCACTGTGAATTACAGCAAAAGGGATAGTAGATGGCTTGGAAAGAATGAGCACCAGAGATAAAGCAGCAATGGTTATCTTGACAAAACTGATTTACAAAGAGAAAACATGCGGTGATGTCAGGAAGTATATTAGACATGTTAAAGGTTTCGTTTTTGGCAGTTAAAGTGAAAGAGCCAATATGTCTAATAGAGGGACTAGAACTATTACCTGTTTTTATTGGATCTTGGCCATGATAGGTACCAGCCGTTTAGCTGTGATATGGTTTGTTGCTCCCCCGTCGGTGAGACAAAAATAACTATGGAAACTGATGACCATAGGCTGCAGCCATGAAAGTCGGTGATGGAGAAGGTTCCTTGCCTTGATAAGAGAACTTGGCTCGGTGTGGGTAAGCCAGAGCAGTATGTCCAACTGTGTCACATGGATGACAGTGGATCTGTGTAGTACCAGAAGGTACAGCTTGTTGGGTCTGTCTAGGGTCATGGTAACCTGAAGACTGTCGTTGGCTAAATTTCCATGGTGCTTGATTATGTTTGTGAATATTTGATTATAAAATCGTGAAAATGACCATAAGACTGATTGAGATCGCTAATTTTTGTTGCGAAAAGAAAGCTAACGTCATTGGTTTGCAGTGTGCTGCATTGTGTTCCTAGTAGCTGTTATCATGTCTAAGATTGGCTCACTAGTAGGCCTCACAATATCCTGCTATTCCAACTTCTCTAAAGTAGGATTGTACATTAAATTGCCCTGCATTTCTGTGTGATAGAACTGCATTGCGTTCATCCGTGATGTTGTTTCTCTCCTTGACCTTCGTTACTTAATTGTACAAAATTAGTCATAATTCTAGTTCGAAACCTTTCAATTTTATGTTAATTACCGTTGGTAGCATTGAGCATACATTATTTTCTTTTTCACTTTTAAAAGGATTCTGCTTCACAAGACAATAATGCTCCACAAGACGATGCCGCTATGCAAGAAGACGTTGCTATGCAAGAAGACGCTGCTATGCAAGAAGGCGCTGGTATGCAAGATGTTGCTATGCAAGATGATGCTGCTCCGCTAGAAGATGTTGCTTTACTAGAAGATGCTTCTCCGCTAGACGATGCTGCACCACTAGATGATGCATTAGCTGCTGTGCCCTCAAACACTGCCATTCTATCTACTTGCGATAATGCTCCACAAGATGCTGGATCAGTGGCTGGAACCGCAAGGACTGCCATTTTATCTACCTGCTCAGAGGCTGTCAACAGCACATTGCTGCCTGAGGATCCTTGTGACTCTGCATCGCATACTAATGGACCTATCCCGGCATCAATGATTAAAATGCCAGGTAGCTTATCTTCTAATTATTCGCAAAAATCTAGTCATGTACAGTTTCCATTCATCACTACCATTATAAATGTTCACTTGTCTTGCAGATGCTAAGGATGACCTCAGAGTAGACAGTCTCCCACCCCGGAGGCCTAGACCTTACTACGGCTGGGTTTGTAGCGATGACGAGGAATATCCTGTGGAAGTGGCATCGTCTCCATTGTCAGAGTTGGTTAAATTGCTAGTTAGGCCAGATAAGAAGAAAAAGCGGAAGTCGAGATGGGACATGGGACCTGAAGATATGTGAAGCTCTTGCCAATCATGTCATGCATGTAATATGTAGAAATAGGAGTGTTGTATAGAAAACCACAGGTGTCGAACCTTTCGGCGACAAACTGATGGTATGATCATTCAAATCTGTTTTATGGCGGTCGTACGTATCGTGTCGACGTTTTGTGCAAACCAGTGCAACTACAGAGAAGAGAAATGTACATTTTGGAAGCCATTGGAACCCAAATTTTTTGTTTAGAAGATGGTGAAAGCTTGTGGGTGGCTTTAGTTCGTTGGTTCTTTAATGCCAGTAATCTAATCTGACAGGTGATTTTTCATCTTAAAAGTCAGCCTTTTTGCTTTGCTTTGATTTTCAAGAGGATTATGGAGATTGGGTGTTGTTTTTACTTTCGGTTCGAAACTCTCTCTTTTCCTAGGAATAATAATTTTAAAAAACCTTAAATTTGAAAATAATTATTAAAATGGTTTCATAATGATGAGACTGTGCAAGGACTTGTAACCCATGAAATTAAATTTAAGAGCGCTGGTTAAGAGCGCTCTTAAATTGTCAGAAACGTTTTTGATAATCTGAAAATACTTTTGGTTATTTTTTAAGAACTTTCAAACATAACCATAATTTAAACAATTCAAACTAGAAATGGAGGTGGAATGGGAGGAGTTTTTCAGTATGCCGGGAATACAGTTCGGTACACCAAGTGCCATCATATAATTGGTTGGAAGTTTTTTTTTTCTTCTAGTTTCCAACCAATTTTATTATTACACTTTTTTGTACCGAATCGTGTTTCTGTCACATTGAAAAATCTCGGATGAAATGGTCAGATTGTCCTAACCTGGGAGACAATTATATTACTGAATCCTATGAAAGAGTGGATACATTGTCTTATCGTAATTAATCCGAGATTCACACTTCAACAGATAAACAAAAAATAATAAAAAAATATCAAATTACGCGCGTATTTAACCCAAACGAACCTGAAAACAGATATTCCCTCTCTGCGTGGAGCTTTTCTCTCTAAAAGGATAAGACTCCCTCTCACCTCACTGAGACTCCGAAAGCTTCAAACTTTCACACAAAAAGCTTCTCTCGACCTTCAATGGCGCTAGGGTTTCATCTGAATTAGAACCTCTCGCCGACTACCTACTAGTTAAAATGAACTTCTCGGCAACTTTTCGAGGGAATTTTGTTCCCTTATCGCAGTGCAGCTCTTGCTGCGATCTTCGTTTTCAGCCCTATTTCGCTTCCGAAACTGGTTCATGGCGAAAACGGCACCGTCGCAGAAGCAGCTTGAAGCTCCAGGTTTCAAGGTAAGGTTTTCTAAACTCTCACCAAATAATTACTAAATTATTATTGTTCTTTTTGTTGTTGTTTGGAGTTTGATTGTGGTGGTTAATTTAGAATTTTGAGGAAGCGAGAGCTTGTTTGTAGAGTGAGTGAGACGGAGACCGAACCGGATAGCAATAACGATGAGGTGCAATTTCAAGTTTTTAATTTCGTTAAGTTTCGATGTTAATTTCTGTACATTTTTTTCTCAATTCTTATTCATTTTGATATGGTAGGAAAACGGACATGGAAATGAAGGTGGAGATTCTGATGCTGCCGTCCATCACGATTCGCAGCCGGTAGTTGCAGACCAAGCAAACAATGATGCCGAAACTAAGGCTCAATTTGGGGTCCAGGTAATGTCAGTCAGTTGAAAACTTTTATTTTCCCTTACATTTCGGAGCTTTGTGATGTACTTAGTAATACAAATTGTTTTCTTTGTTGTTTCTCATGATGGGGGTAGTAGTATGAATAACCATTCACTAGTTATACATGAAAATATTGTCCCTTGGAGTTCAGTATGAAATTCCGTCACGAACATTATATCTGGGAAACTTTTCCGTTAGATATCAAATCCCCTAACAGGGGGTATTGCAAATTAGCTCTGTTGACACTTATTGTGCTAAGGTTGTGTTTATGACAGGAGGTTGAAAATGTAGAAGTTTCAAGTGGATCGCCTCTTCCAGGTGTGAAGGTGATTATCAAGTTCTTTGATGTTTCTTGTGTAAGACACCTTTTTTTTTTATATCGTCTCTTCTTTTTAACACCCTCTTCTTAATTTCTTGAACAGCCGCAACTGGGTGAATCCATGCGGATTCCAAAGGAAACACTCGATATTCTGAAGAACCAAGTTTTCGGCTTTGATACCTTTTTCGTGACAGGCCAGGATCCATATGAGGTGAATTGACTGATTGCATTTCATTTTACTTTTTATGTCTATGTCAATTTCTCCACTGGAAAGAAGTGAAGAAAACATAGGGAATGGCAATGCGTGTATAACCTCAGTTGTTGAGTATTGGGTAAAGTTCCTTTCAATATTCCAATGGAGTGTACGAATTTATGCACGCTTATTTGTGGACTTAAAACTATCCTTCAAAGAGTGAGTGAGAAAATACTGATAGTAGCAAACCATTGGAATGGTAAGATATGCTTTCTAGCCTGCCTGGTTGAAAATCTCTGATTTTGTGTTACCTCTGCCAGAGTGGAGTATTGTTTAAAGGAAACCTGCGAGGAGTGCCTGCTACAAGTTACGAAAAGATATCAAAGAGACTGCAGGTATCTATTTCTATACTTCATTTCACAGTATAAACTTATGATTGATTCCCTATTAACATCAGCACAATCTGTTTGTAGGATAAGTTTGGGGATGAATATAAGCTTTTCCTCCTAGTCAATCCTGAGGATGATCAACCGGTGGCAGTTGTAGTTCCACGAAGGACATTACAGCCAGAGTCAACTGGTGATTCTTTAGCTCCTGCCCTGTTACGGGATTTCTGTGGAAGTTGTAGGCAGAAATCAATCTCTAAAGCTTATGATTTGTTCTGATGATGGATTTGGTGTCAATCTTGCAGCCGTCCCAGAGTGGTTTGCAGCTGGTGCTTTTGGATTGGTCACATTGTTTACCCTACTTCTTCGAAATGTTCCTGAATTGCAGTCCAATTTACTGTATGTAATTTTCTTTTCTTGTATATTCAATATATTAAATAGATAGATAATAATGCACACTCATGATAATATGTCCCAGGTCAGCTTTTGATAATCCTGAGCTGTTGAAGAATGGTTTACCTGGAGCCCTTGTAACTGCAGCCGTTCTGGGCGTGCATGAACTCGGCCATGTTTTAGTTGCAAATAGCACTGGAGTCGTGCTTGGAGTGCCATACTTTATCCCCAGTTGGCAGGTGAATTTCATATGAAGAAAGTGCCCCCAACCCCCTATTTTTATAAGACGACTGGACACGAATAAATCTGCGTTTCCATATACTAAGTAATTATCTGTGTACATCTGCACAACAGTACCTTTACTTTCCATATAGGCTGGTTGTTGTGAATTTTATTTGTCACTAGTTGTTTTACGATCTTGTCACGAGTTGAAAGAACTGGTAGGAGAAGTACAGAAATTATAATCTAACTTATGTCTTGCTTCTCATGAGGCAGGGATTCTTGCTTCTACGTGTGCATACCGGTTTAGTTTGATTTTCTTCTGCTAAAACACAGACAAATTTTGATGAACTGTTTGCTGGCAGATAGGCTCTTTTGGTACAATTACAAGAATTGTGAATATTGTACCCAAGCGTGAAAATCTTCTGAAAGTCGCGGCGGCAGGACCCTTGGCTGGATTTTCCTTGGGATTTGTCCTTCTGCTTTTAGGATTCTTCTTACCACCTAGCGATGGCATTGGTGTTGTTGTCGACGCTTCTGTATTTCACGAGTCTTTTCTTATTGGGGGTACCGGTAAGCACTTCACTTTAGAAATGTAGTTCATGCTTAAACTTTGTGTGCATATGTTGACTGTGACATTCATTTCTTTTACAGCAAAGCTTCTTCTCGGTGATGTGCTAAAGGAAGGCACTCCCATATCTCTTAACCCTCTCTTGTTATGGGCGTGGGCTGGACTCGTTATCAACGCTATTAACAGCATTCCGGCTGGAGAGCTTGACGGGGGCAGAATTTCGTTTGCCATTTGGGGAAGAAAGGTATGCAATTCGAAGTTCATCATGACTTAAACCGGCAGCTTGAAGGTCGGAAATGTGTACTCATCAATCGTTTTCCATACAACAGGCTGCAACTCGCATCACGGGTGCTTCAATCGCTCTGCTCGGATTATCATCCCTAGTCAGTGACGTTGCATTTTATTGGGTAGTTTTGATATTCATCCTACAGAGAGGGCCGATTGCTCCACTCTACGAGGAGATCACAGATCCTGACGACAAGTACGTTGGCCTCGGCGTATTAGTTTTGTTCTTGGGATTGCTGGTATGCTTACCATACCCCTTTCCCTTCGTAGACGAAATCATGACAAGTTTCTAAGGGAAGTGGCTCATGCATACATACTAGAATCAGATACCAGTCGATACATACGTCTTCGTTCAATAGCATGGATTGTTCACCATATGAATAACAATCAGCCTATGTGTTGCTATTAATAAAAGTGAAGTTATTTTTTAGTTCTCTTATTTATGATGTATGTTCAACATCGGATAATCAAAGAGGGAGGACTAGTATAGAATGAATTTACTGTCATCTGATATTCCGGTTCAATATGGCTTGTTGTATGGAGAGAAGAACAATCAGCCTATATGTTTCTATTAATCAGACGTTTTTGCTTTAATTTCTTTCATTGGGTTTGATTTGAAGTTGATGGCTCTTATAGAGTTCAGACAATCCGTTCCTTATGAGTTCTGACTTCTGAGGAGGACTTTGGTCTGGGGATCAGTCATTAGTGGAGGGAGAGAGGTATGAGGTTTAGGTTTAAGGAAGAGAATGATGATGACGACATCATATTAGACTCAAACAACGTTAGTCGGTTGCTCACCACAAAACACAATAATTTTTGTAAGATCTAGAAAGCATTTCAAATAAGACAATTGGACCCGTCATAACTTAAAATTTTAACTCCGGCATTGCAAACTTGTTTCATATGCAAGTTGCACTTCTAAAGGGATCTATTCGCAACCCGTGAATATCAAGAAAAAAAAAAAAGGTATTCAATAATTTCCCCCATGAACTTTTGACCATTGACCAATTCCCCCCCCTCAACTTTAATTTTGGCCAATTTCCCCTTCAACTTTAATTTGGCCAATTTCCTCCCTCAACTCTCATAATTAGTCAATTTGCACCCTACTGTTAATTTTTTTTTTAAATTTTCCATCTATTTTCCATCTGTTTTTTTTTATCAATCTTTCTAATAACTTCCAACAAAATACTAAAATTAACATAAACTCATCTGCATAATATAGTGTAAAATGTACAAAAACATAATACAATTAGTATGTGATATGGGTTGATTATAAGAAAAAATTATGAATCGGGTTTAAAGCATGTAGAAGAAGAAATAATAACAAAAAGAAATAATAATCCTAAACCCATGGATCAGACCTATTTCAATAAAATGAGTTATTCTTAATTGAAAATTATGAATTGACGAACCATTTTTGCACTAAAGCTCGATTCTCCGCAATTTACTTGAACTTAGCTTTCACTTTTATAAAGAAAAATGTATTCACATACAAATATTTATACATCAATCCATTTCGTTATCAATTTTGTATAGTAAAAAATCAAATAAAATTACTCTATACTGATTTATTATGACTAATAATACTATCTATGATAAATTCTAAAATTCTAAATTTTAATCTATTTGTAATAGGATACAGATATAGGAAAATGATTAACATACATCTTATTTAGTTTCTTACACACACTTATTTAATTATGACCAAATTAAAAAATTAACAGTAGGGTGTAAATTGACTAATTATGAGAGTTGAGGGGGGAAATTAGCCAAATTAAAGTTGAGGGGGGAAATTGACTAATTATGAGAGTTAAGGGGGAAAATTGGCCAAAATTAAAGTTGAGTGGAGAAATTGGCCAATGGTCACAAGTTCAGAGATAAATTGATGAATACCTCAAAAAAAAAAAAAAAAAAAAAAAAAAAAACTGCAATCGTATTTCAAAAACCGCTGCCTAAATTCAGGTAAAATGATCGTCAAATTGTCAGTGCCAATGTGTGGATACTATTTATTTAACAAAGTATAAAAAAAATGCCATTCAAGAGCTTGAAAACATTTCCACCTGTTCAGATGTTGGCACTAAAACTCGTAAAGTTTCACTTGACTACCGACTCTCATTGATTGTGCTCGATGATGCCAATACTACGGGACCACAAGCAAATCTACGTCAACTCCTGAAGTTTTCATGGCGGTCGGAGAGAGACTTTCACTACTTGCAACACCAAAAATTGAAGGAACAATACTATTCTTTTATTTTTCAAAGAAGGAATAATACTCAGCTATTCAAAGAATAAAGTAGAATTCCTTCTCAAAGTGCTTCATTGTCAATTTATAGAATTCTGTGCTTAATATCGGAACAATTCATATTTTAAATTACTTTGTAAGGGTCGTTTATACAAAAAAATTAATAAATACGAGAAAACAAAAGAGAAAGTTGATTTATGCAGCTTCATTTCTACTTTTGTATCTATCTCTTGATTTTTTTTATTTATCAAACGATAGATTTTGTTATATTAGATATTAAATTAGTTACCGACGTGCAAGAGTTCAACTCCTTTCCACCACTGTGGTAAAGGGCCACTTGCCTCTTAATTCGTATTTTAATGTGTAAATTACACAAAACTACCTCAACTGTAAGATCCCACATCGCCTAGGGGTGTTGATCATGTAAGCCTTATATGTATATTCTCATCTCTACCTAGCACGAGGCCTTTTGGAAGCTCACTGGCTTCGGGTTCCGTAAGGACTTCGAAGTTAAGCGAGAATGGGCCAGAGCATTCTCAGGATGGGTGATCCACTGGGAAGTTCTGCTCGCGTGTGTTCCCAGAAACAAAACCATGAGGGTGTGATCGGGGCTCAAAACGGATAATATCGTGCTACGACGGAGTTGAGCCCGAGATGTGGTGGGGGCCCGGGCCGGGATGTGACATCAACTATTGGGTCAACCACAATTTCATACCACATCTTTAAAACATTTCAATGTCATACCTTATCTTATGAATTTTTGCAAGCCACCCTCTCTTCCTCCATCTCCACCTCCCTCCCAAGGTTCTGCTAAACAAAAACCCTCGGATCAGCTTGGCCTCCTGGGCATCGTACATGTGGAAAAACCTCGGATCAGCTTGGCCTTGTAAAGCGAGTCGGCGGAGATCTCCATCCAGTGCATCAACGCCATGTCGTGGAAGAACGTCATAAGCTCATTGGGAATGGTCTCGAGCGTGCGCGACGATGGCCCGCAGTTGCGGGAGGTGAAGGGGAGGGACGTCTTGATCATGAGGGTGGTGGAGTCATGGCGGCGGATGAGATGGGACAACATAGAGATGGGGTGAGGTATAAGGTGGAGGTGAAGGACCTCAGGAGATTGGAGCCGGAGGAGGAGGAACTGGGTTTCCCGGCGGGTCCAAATACCCTAGAATCATTGCCGCGACCCGCGCAGCTCTCCGAAAAATCACCGAGACCGGGTTTCGATGGCAAAGATTTGACTACAACTGCGTTTTCCGATTTGAAGACAGATCCTCAAGGACGAGATTGCCCACGTCAAAATCCCAGAAATTTCACAGTTCGTTTTCGGTTTTTGTTTAGCAGAACCTTGTGAGGGAGGTGGAGATGGAGGAACATAGACTGCGGTGGGGTGGTGATGGAAGGTTGGGGGGGGGGGGGGACACGGCAAATACCAGAAATCCCATTTAAAAAAAAAAATTAAATATATTTTTTTTAGTTTTAAATATTTAATTAATTTTTTAATAGAGAGTAGGTCTCGTCTCAAGACACGTGAGCATTTAATGGAGGAATTGACAGACAAACTGACGGAAGGATTGCAAAAATTCGAAAGATAAGATATGACATTGAAATATTTTAAACATGGTTCTCTGGTGTGTTTGTGTTTTCCTTTTCTGCGAACAATGTACGCAGATTTGACATTGGATGCGTTGCAGAAAGTACATTGGTTGTCAATTTAGATTGAGTAAATAACTTTCTGATAAACCGTTATGCACAGGTGGCTGGGTAGGTTATTTTACGTATGATACAGTTCGGTATATGGAGAAAAGAAAACTGCCGTTCTCAAGGGCCCCCGAGGATGACAAGAATCTTCCGGACATACATTTAGGGCACTATGATGAGGTCATAGTGTTTGATCATGTGGAGAAGGTACTCTTCTTTCGATCTTCTCACACGTCCAACTGTGAATCATCTTGAATGTACTAGGTTATAACTTTGGTGTGTATATATAGTATATGCTTTCTCTTCACATATGACCGCGTTATGCAGAAAGGTTCCCGACATTCTGTTCTTAACAAGGAAAGGAAGTAAAATACTGTGACTCAGTTATGGTTGAGGTTCTTACGAGCTTTTGTTAATCTATCATCTCAGAGAGTTTATGTGATTCATTGGGTGAGGTTAGAACGGTACTCCTCGGTTGAGGAAGCTTATACAGACGGAGTGAAACGTTTGGAGGATTTAGTGGCTTAAAGTTCCATTCAGCGCATATTGATTTGATTGTCTGTTGTTAGCCCAAGGCTATCTCCAGGATCGATGAATCTACATACTCGCCAATTTGGTCCTCCGCTAAAGAATTCAAGCATGACAAGTGAGGATTACAAGGACAAAGTAAAGCAAGCAAAAGAACATATATACTTGCAGGGGATATTTTCCAGATTGTGTTAAGTCAGAGATTTGAACGTCGAAAGTTTGCCGACCCGTTATTGTAAATCCCAGCCCATATTTGACTTACTTGCAGGTTTGTGTGATTTTCCTTGTGTGTTTTTTTTCTTTTTTGGTATGGCCAGGATCTGTTTAGGATTGCAATTTCTAGCTTTTTTGTTTTGTTTTGTTTTTTTGTTTTTTTAATTTATATTGCGACAAAAAACTATAACAAATAACAACAATCAAGCTTTATCCAACTAAGTAAGATCGGCTGTATGAATCCTAGAATGTCATTGCGCTCGGTTTTGCGCCAAGACTTTTGTTAGCTCCAAGTACTTCATATCTTTTGTTATAGTCTTTTTCAAGTCTTTCTAGGTCTTCCTCTACCCTTTTTGCCCTGAGCATCCGTCTTATAGTCGCATCTTCCAAACAAAATATATGTTGGTTTTCGGTTCACGTGTCTGAACCATCTTAACCGTTTTCTCTCATCTTATCTTCAATTGCGACCACTCTTACTTTACCTCGAATATCCTCATTTTTAATCCTATCTTTTCTTGCGTGCATAGGCTCGAGGGTGCATCCTGGTTGCTTCAAGTCCAGAAATTCTTATGACTCTAAAGAAGGTACATAAGACAAGTAATTTCTGTACTAATTTTTCCTTAACTTCTTTGAGTTCATATATAAGTACGTATACTTCTAGATTTAATTAATAGATCATTAGCTACTTTTACTTGATTATAATTATAACGTTACAAACAGAAAAAGATCGTGAATCGGCCGTTAGCTGGAACTGTTAGAAGAGGGAAGACCGTCGAGGAAGATAAAACGTTAGAACTGCAGCTCCTTGACGATGAAAAGCAATGTGCATAACACATCATGCTGGTTGATCTGGGTCGAAACGACGTCGGAAAGGTTTGTCTTAGACAATTACCTAATGGTATGGACATTAATGGGCAGAACACATCATGCCGGATGATTCTTACGAATTTCCGTTGATAAGCTTGTTACGGTGATGTCGTTTGATATAGGTCTACAAATACGGTACCGGTGATGTCGTCAGACCATCTTCGAACGGTATTCCCACGTAATGCACATAAGCTCCACGGTGAGAATCTCCGGTCTGATTGAGTTTGGAGTCAGTTCACGGTTTCTAAATGTTCTGTAGTTAGAGATAATACTTAAAATCTTTGTGACGGAATGATAGTCTTCAGTGACAAAAGCCATCACATTTCATCTTGCAGGTTACGGGAGAGCTGCGTGATGATCTCACTTGCTGGGATGCCCTGCGAGCTGCATTGCCCGTTGGAACTGTTAGTAGAGCACCGAAGGTTGTCAGCTAGCATTTACTTTCTTCCCTTTTGCAGTTCAACTTCAACACAATTTCATCGTCGTTTGTGATCTGATTCAGGTGAAGGCCATGGAGTTAATTGATGAACTGGAGGTAACAAGGCGTGGCCCGTACGGCGGTGGATTTGGAGGGGTTTCCTTTACAGGTGACATGGACATTGCTCTAGCTCTGAGGACCATGGTGTTTACAACAGGATCCCGTTTTGACACAATGTACTCTTACAAAGATGCCAACCGGCGCAGGGAATGGGTCGCTCATCTTCAAGCTGGTGCCGGCATAGTGGCTGACAGTGACCCGGATGATGAAAACCAAGAGTGCCAGAACAAAGCTGCCGGTCTCGCTCGTGCCATCGACTTGGCGGAGGCAGCATTTGTTAAGCAATGAGAGAGCGTGTTCCTTCCAGTTGTCTATGTGATATAGTTCTCAACTCTCGAGTGCACCCACAGTGAAAGTATCATGCACACAGTTTGCAATGTATCTTTGTACACAGTTCAGTAGCCATAGTAAAAAACAGCTTGGTTATCGAAGCCTTGTGCCAAATCTGCTTGGATAGCATTGGAGGATGACGATGAACTTCTCCGAGCACTAAGCTCGAGAAATAACTCACAACTACGGTGAATGCAGTGTAAAACAAACTGCAGAAACAAAACCAGAAACTTTCTTGGGATTCAACTTTTCAGCTTCTAAATCCGGGCGGTAGGTAATCGGCCACTTGACCAGCAGGTTGCCTCCTTACCCTTATAGCTTAGAAGTAGAAACAATCAAACTTTGGGGAAGACTTCTCAGCAGAAATGCAGAAAGCCCGCTATCTCTTAGAGACCTAAAACTAGTTCAACAATCATTCTACACAATTACAGACACAAGAGGCCTGAAACTCACTTTGAAAAGAAATCTCGTGCACTGGGATCAGGAAGCCAATCACGCACTGTCACGCACTATGACGGGCTGCGATGGGACAGACGGAGCAGCCCAACGACTACAACGGCATCAAGTTCTGGTCAAACCCCAAATGCATTGGTTGCTAGACCAAACAAGGTAAGTACATAAAGACGTGGCATTGCCGGTGGTTCGTGCTCAAGCAAGGCAAGCTTTTCTGGTTCAAGGACTCCACCGTCACCCGCGGCTCCAGGCCAAGTGGCGTGATTGGCTTCGTGATCCCGGTGCACGAGAGTTCACTATCCAAAGTTAATCACGCAATGTCACGCCGCCGTGGCAGACGGAGCAGCCCAACGACTACAACGGCATCAAGTTCTGGTCAAACCCCAAATGCATCGGTTGCTAGACCAAACAAGGTAAGTACATAAAGACGTGGCATTGCCGGTGGTTCGTGCTCAAGCAAGGCAAGCTTTTCTGGTTCAAGGACTCCACCGTCACCCGCGGCTCCAGGCCAAGTGGCGTGATTGGCTTCGTGATCCCGGTGCACGAGAGTTCACTATCCAAAGTTAATCACGCAATGTCACGCCGCCGTGGCAGACGGAGCAGCCCAACGACTACAACGGCATCAAGTTCTGGTCAAACCCCAAATGCATCGGTTGCTAGACCAAACAAGGTAAGTACATAAAGACGTGGCATTGCCGGTGGTTCGTGCTCAAGCAAGGCAAGCTTTTCTGGTTCAAGGACTCCACCGTCACCCGCGGCTCCAGGCCAAGTGGCGTGATTGGCTTCGTGATCCCGGTGCACGAGAGTTCACTATCCAAAGTTAATGACGCAATGTCACGCCGCCGTGGCATCCCGGGTGTACGTAAGTTTGTCCCCTGAACTCCGATCCCAAATCGAACAACAGTACAAAGAGCCTCAATTGACATTAATCAACCTAAATCAGATCAGATTTACCCCCAATTCAACAACTTTAAACGCTCAATTCAACTAAATCATAAAATTCCGAAAAACCCTAGCAATAAAGCAGCTTAATTTAACAGCTAAACAAAAAACCCAAAATCGAAAAACGGAAAGCAATTCAATTTCAATCGAAATCTAATCGTTACCAAACAAAGAGAAACTTTCAATTGCTGCGAATTCGAAAACACAAAACGATATGCATTTACAGAAGAAAAACAGAAAGAGTTTCACTGAATATTTATGCACGAACAAAAATACAAGGAGCGAGCTCCACCACCACTCACCTACAGTAGTAATATGACCAAATTGCCCCCTCCACTCCACCCTCTCACTTCTTGCTATCGTAATCGACGACCTCGGAGTCGGTGACGGACCTCGAATGCTGCACTATGGACCGTCCGATCGAGTTGATCCAGTCCTCCTTCTCCTTCTCCGAGTCGGCGATGAAGTACATCGTCTCGGAGCGCGTCGACAGCTCGAACGCGTACTGCTTGTTGAGGACGTCCTCGGCTCCCTTCACTGTGAGGCACGACGCCACCGGGATCACGCCACGTGGCCTGGAGCCGCGGTTGACGGCGGAGTCCATGAACCAGAAAAGCTTGCCTTGCTTGAGGACGAACCACCGGCGACGCCACGTCTTTATGTACTCGCCTTGTTTAGTCAACCAACCGGTGCGTTCGGGGTTTGACCAGAACTCGATGCCGTCGTAGTCGTTGGGCTGCACGGTCTGGCCCATCACTGCCCGCCATAGGCTCGCCATCGGAGTTCCGGTCGAATTCGGGTTTCTTTTTCAGAGGGTTCAACTGAATCTCATCTCTTGCAGAATGCGTAACTGAAGGAAAGGTTAATAAATATATAAATAAAAATCTATCTGTTACACGACAATAATTTTGGATTTTATCCTATTTTTAATTGATTTTTTTTTCTTTCCATATTTTACTTTTTGGGGGAATATCGTGAAATTTGGTAATTAGGAAAATATAAGTTGGTGAATAAGTAGTTGATGATGACATTGGACTGTTAGGTTATTAGGTGTAAGATTGTAATATTAATTAATGATAATTAAGTTTACATGCTAAAAAAAAAAAAAAAATACAACTTAATACATCAAGTATTTATATTATCATATTTTATATATTAAGCCGTGTTTCTGCAGTCCGGCACACAAAAAAATCTCTCATAAAAAAGAGAGGGTAGTTGTAAGCTTTGTCCTGGTCTTGAATGTCTCCATAAGCATCATGTATTCCTTGGTGATTAAGAAAAGAAGAAGAAAAATAGAATATGGCTTTCTTTTTGCTACTCCACCTGTCCATGTATTAGCGGTGGATGAAATTAGTAGATGAAATTCTTGTGTGTAATGAGATATAGCTCACATTAGTGTTTTTATCATTATATTTTACTGGCTTCTTATGTGTAACACATGTTAGTATATCTTTCGTCACGTGATGAGAAAGATGCTAATAGTAAGAATAACTTCTCAAAAAAGTGAACACTCAGATATTTATCTGATTCTCAAAATTCATCAGCTTAACTGTCTCCCGCTTATAATTAACATCTTACATTTTCTTAACACCTGCTTATTCATAAGTAAACTATCATTTAGCTTCTGATTTTCGGTCTCTCTCGACGGATTTCTGCACCGATCAACGCATTTTGGATACGATGCAGCTCCCCGGTGACATCCTGCATTTTCATTCTACGTTTTGGTGATTCTTCCGAGCACGCGAGCCCAATAGGACTGGAAGTATGCACTTCCTCACAAATGGATTCATTTCACTTATGTCCACGTAGTTTATGTTTTCTTCTCCCGCCTCAGTTTCGCCATTGATGTAGTTTGCTTCCTTTCCTTTTGTTGCAGGCGCTTTCTCTTCAATAGCGGCGAGGAGAGCAGGATCCGCGATCTGCATTGTTCTTTCAGGTATTGCCATCTTAACAAAGTTATGGAGATTGAAACCGTCTTTGAACATTTCATCAGTCGGTCTTCTTCCGGCGAACATTTCGAACACTAGGATCCCATAACTGTATATGTCCCCTTGTCTTGATGGTTCGCCACCAATTGCGTACTCTGTAACTCATGAAACAATCAAGTTTATAAGTTCTGTGTGGACTAGATACAAATTTGGAACATTACGTCTATAAAACGCAAACTTTTACTAGGTGTAGTAGATTAAGGGTCACTCCGATAGCCATTTCATTTTAAGGTTTTAGTTTTCTTTTACCGGTTTTTCTACCTCTTCAGTAAATAGTCCAACTAGGTAGAAATTTGAGAAGTTGTGAAGTTTTAGAAGAGTTTACCTGGAGCAGCATAGCCAATGGTTCCCATTATTCCAACTGTGCTACTTTGATTTAGAGAGGAGTCCGCGGTAGCTGAAATGAGTCTTGACAACCCAAAATCACCTACACGAGCAATCATGTCATCGTCAAGAAGAATGTTGCTCGGCTTCAAGTCACAGTGAATGACTGGTTGTTCACAATGGTCATGGGGATAGTCCAATGCAGAAGCCACATCAACTGCAATTTTCAATCTTTGGTGAAGGCTCAAACTCCTTGATTGGTTTTCTCTCTGCAGCCACTGCTCTAAACTTCCGTTTGACATGTATTAAAAAACCAGTGCTTTGAAGTCATTGCCACTGTAATCCGTGCTGGAGCAACATGTTAAGATCTGAACGAGATTCCTGTGCCGGATATTTCTTAGTGCATTGCATTCCGCCATGAAACTCTTGGAAGCTCCTTTTTGTTGAAGGTTGAGTACCTTTATAGCAACTACATTTTCTTCATTTTCAAGAATCCCCTTAGATACAGAACCAAAACTTCCTGATCCAATTAAAGCGTTTGGAATGAATCTGCTGGTAGCTCGATGAAGCGTTTCATACGAAACCTTTGAAAGGAAGTTGATTGATGATACTGCAGATGGTGGTTTCTTTTCCTGTTTTCTCCTCCAGTAAAGTGCAAGCAAGAACGAAAGCCGGATAGGACATCCCACCACCAAAGCAATTATAAGTTTTTGTTTGCGACCGAGGATCTTTCTAGGTTCTGATCCTTTGATGGGGCATGCTGGTAACTGAAGTTCTGAGACACCGCCACATAGCTTTGCATTTCCAACCAATGATATTATGCTCGAGTTTTGAAAGGCGCCTTCTTTTGGTACATCACTCTCCAGATCATTGAAAGACAGGTTCATATACAGCAAGAAAGGAAGTCTCTGTAGATCTTTTGGAATCTGTCCTGATAAGTTGTTTAGCGAAAGATCTAAATGCCGAAGACCTCTCAAAGAAGCCAAAGAAGAAGGTATGATTCCTTGAAAGAGATTTCCTTGCAGGTTAAGAAACTCAAGGCTCAGACAGTCTCCAATACTTTTTGGAATTTTTGGAATTTCTCCAGTTAGATTGTTTCCAGAGACGTCAAGCGCATTGACATTCTTTAGCTTACTCACCCCAACAGGCAGACTTCCAGTCAGTGAATTATGTGATAAATTGAGCAGGACAGATAAGGAGGAAAGACCAATAACCTGTGGTGGTATATCTCCACTCAGGCTATTGTCTGAGATGTCCATATACTGCAAATTTTTGCAGTTTCTGATGCTCGGGGGAATGCTTCCTTCTAATTTATTTTCTGACAAGTAGAGTTGAAACATTTGAGTGAGGTTTCCTATGGAAGAAGGGATCTGTCCTGATAATCTATTTCCATCTAAAGCCAGTATTTGCAGCTGTCGGAACTTCCCAAAAAAAGTAGGAATGATGCCGGTGAACAGGTTAGCCTGCATGCCTAAGACTATCAAACTGTTGAGGTTTTCTAATGCTGCAGGAATATTTCCAGATATTTGATTGACTCCGAGGTAGAGTTTAGTGAGTTGGGTTGAAAGATTGGCTACAGAGTTGGGTAAAACACCTCCAAAGTTGTTCAAACTCATATCAAGTATTTCTAGGTTGCTGCAATTTGTCAAGGATGTTATAAAATACAGGTCATTAGCTGAATAACTTCCTAGGTTATTGTTGCACTGACCGAGCCAGCGGAGATCTGGAAGATCTCCGAAACTTGCCCCACAAAATTGTTTTCTGTGATGTCAAGTATTTGAAGCTGTGAAGCATTGGAAAATGAAGATGGGATTGTCCCCGAGAATTCTTTTCCACCAATGCCAATTTGTTGGAGATTAGGCATTTTGAGGCCAATGTCAGGTGGAATAATGCCCTTAAATTCATTAACCGTAAGTGATAAGGTATTCATAGATGAGATGTTAAAAAGAGAGGAAGGGATCATACCGAAGAGATTATTAGATCCGATTGCCAACAAAGATAAGCTTTTCAGTTGGCCTATTTCCTCCGGAACATTCCCCACCAGGTTGTTATATGCCAAGGAAAGTTTTGTGATTGATGAAAGATTTCCCAACGAAGGTGGGATGCCCCCTGTCAGATTGTTTGTGCCGAGATTAAGTGTCAAAAGCTTCGTAAACGAGCCAAGCTCCGACAGTATGTTGCCCGTGAGACGGTTTGATCTCAAACTTATGATGCTCAATTCAGAGCAGTATGTCAAGTTGACTGGAATTTCCCCCTCCAAAATATTGTCACTAAGATTGAGATGCTGCAGTCGGAACAGATGACCAATATGCTGTGGAATCTTTCCCGAGAAGCTGTTGTTTCGAAGGTTGATAAACCTAAGAAATGAGAGGTTGCCAATGTGAGGTGATATAGTTCCTCGCAAATCAGAGCCTTTGAGGTTCAATGCTGCGACTCTCTGATGCCTTCTGCTGCAAGTAACTCCATGCCAGTTGCAGAAACAAAAGGAGTCATTCCATGAGTTCAAGAACCCGAGTGGATCAGCGGATATGGATTCCTTAAATTTGAGCAAAGCCAATCGATCAGTTTTGTTCCCAAATGGATTTGCCGAATAAAGATTCATAACAAAGAAAAGGGTCCTCACAAAAAGGTATATAGACCGAACTGAGCATAAGCTCGGAACATGAAAACCCATTATTGAGTAAGCAGAAGCAGGAATTCTGGTGATAAAATTATGTAGACTATCAGTTTGTAGGACGATGAGTAGACTTTCTTAAACATCACGGAAAAGGCGCTCTGGTTGCCGGATTAGTTGACTTCTTAACACCATGACAATTAGTTAACCTCTCAACACCATGACCACAGGCAAAAAATAAATTATGCAGCAAACTTCCAAGAATAAGACCATAAATTATGTTTTTGTTTATTTATTTGAAACTGTTCTTACCGTTGACAATTGACACACAGAACTAATAGATGACATGTTATGTTGCTGTTGTGGTCAAAGAAAAGAAAAGGACAAACTGATGATGCATGTTTGAAAGAAAGAATCTGAAGGGAAGAAAATTGCAGTTAAGTTCAATTTCAGTTGAAAATTATTCTTGTTTATTCTAATTTTCGATACAATATTCCTCGTTTATGCAAATTCTGGAAATGTAACTAATTACTCGAACAAAAGCAGATGTTTTACGGGCTGATTAGGCCGTGATCATATGATATATAGGAATTGAGGTTCCGGTTAGTACATCCCTAACTAGGCATAATCCTTCTACAACACGTCCAATATCCAACCGCTCTCTCGGCAAATCTGCGGAACAAGCAACTCCTATCTTGGCCATGATAACCAAGCACTTGCTAATTCTTTGCCTTTGATCATCTTGGACATGGTTCCTATTGTTTGCGGCATTACTACAAATGCTGCTTGTTTTAACTTGAAGAAGCACCGGATCACATATTTCTTCTACGCGTTCAGGCAATGCCATCTGAACAAAGTTGTGGAGGGTCAGACCATCTTTGAACATTTCATCCGTCGGTCTCTTTCCAGTAAGCATCTCCAACAGCAGGATTCCGTAGCTATAAACATCTCCATATGCTGAAACCTCATTTCCCATGCCATACTCTGTATTTAAACATACGAACCATAAAGTTAATACCTTAAATAAAAAGAAGTTAATTTTCTTGTACATGTCAGAAAGAGGTTGAAGCAACAATCGTACTTACCTGGGGCAATATAGCCTATGGAGCCATTTATGACATTGGCAGTGCTTCTGTGTGAAGGAAGTGAACACGAAGCACCCTGGACGTACCTTGCTAAACCAAAATCTGCAACACGGGCAGTCATGTCGCCTTTCAAGAGAACGTTGCTGGGTTTCAAATCACAATGAACTACTGGTATGTGGCATTGGTTGTGCAAATAATTCAGAGCATTAGCCACGTCGATGGCAATGTTTACCCTCTGAATAAGGTTCAAATGCCCCTGCACAATGGGTGCTCCAGGTGGTCTATGAGCTGAAAAATGCAGCCACTCTTCTAGATTTCCATTCGTCATGAATTCATAAACCAAAGCTTTGAAATCGTTTCCTTGAAAGTCAATACTTAAACACACGGTCAGTAATTTGATAAGATTTCGGTGCCTAATGTTTTTCAAGGCTTCACATTCAGCTATGAAACTTTCTCTTGAACAATGAGCATTGAGTACTTTCACTGCAACAATTCTTTCTTCCTGATTGATAATTCCCTTGTACACAGACCCGAAGCTACCAGCACCAATCAAATTCCGAGAAGAGAACCCATTAGTTGCTTCGAGGAGATCTCCATATGAAACTTTTAAGAGTGAGACGTCCCATGAGGAACCTAAAGTTAACTTCAACCTTGCTTTTCTTGATAGATAAAGAAGCATAATGCTCAATGCTTTTTTGGGTGGATAAAGAATGACGCACCACAACAGTAAGATAACTCCAATAGAGCCCCCACAAGCAAATGAGATGAGAAATTTCCGCCATGGAAATATTTTTTGCTCAGATTCGTTGGAGTTGCATTTGGGCAATTGTAACTGAGGTATGCCTCCACAAAGCCGTGTGTTTTCTTCGATATGAAGCGCAGTTGTATTCTTGAAAACTCCTCTCATTGGTACTGCACCTTCAAAATCATTATATGATAGGTCCAAATTCTGCAAGAAAATGAAGCTCCCGAAATTTTCGGGAATTCTGCCAGTAAAGTTGTTACGAGAGAGGTCGATATCTTCGATCCCTCTTAGTGAAATTAAGGATTCAAGAATTGTTCCCTGCAACGAGTTTCCTCTCAGAGACAAACTCGTCAAACTTATGCAACTACCTAAGGTTTCAGGAATGCCACCAGATAATTGGTTCTCAGACAGATCCAAGGAAGCCAGATTCACCAAAAGACCTACTTCGAAGGGAATGGAACCAGTAAGTTGGTTGATGGATAGGTCCAACGCTAGTGAAAAGGATGATAACCTGATGACTTCATGTGGAATGGGACCACTAAGATAATTTTGGGAAAGAACCAAAGCTTGCAAATTCCTGCATTCACCGAGACTTGGCGGTATGCTTCCTTGTAAGTTGTTTGACTTGAGATCTAATCTGCCTAACGAAGTTAGATTGCCTAGCAAAACTGGGATAGTACCGGACAACCCATTGTGATTCAATGACAGACTAAAAATTTTATTCAGTCTACATATTGAGATTGGTATAGGGCCCGTCAATTGGTTTCCCCCAATGCCTAGTATCCCCAAGTTGATGAGATTTCCGATATCAACAGGAATGCTTCCACTTAAATGATTTCCTCCCAGTGTCATTGCCACGAGCTTGGTTGAGAGATTGCTGATAAATTGAGGTAGCACTCCTCCAAAACTATTGTCACTGACATCCAAACGCTCTAAATTGGTGCAATTAACCAGAGAAGATAGAAAGTCCAAGTCACCTTCCTCATTATTTCCAAGATTGTTAGCATCCATTTCTACCCGGAACAGATTGGACATCCTTGCCAGATTAGGCACTCTTCCAGTAAACATATTGGCTGAGATACAAATAATGCAAGGTTGGATGCATTGGAGATTGAAACTGGTATTTGTCCACTGAATTGGTTGAAATGAAAATAACAGGCTTTGAGGTTTGGAAATATAGTGTGGCCCAAGCCAGGAGGAAGTGTTCCATAAAGTAGGTTTTCAAGCACCGAGATGAATGTAATAGAAGAGAGGTTGTATATGGAGGGAGGGATGGTACCATTCAAATTATTGTAACCCAAAGAAAGGTATTTTAAGCTATTCAACTGGCCAAGGCTATTTGGAATAGCTCTCTGCAGAAAATTTTCTTGCACATATAGCATCTGAAGAGAAGAAAGATTTCCCAAAGAAGGTGGGATTTCCCCACTTAAACTATTACTTCCTAAATTAAGTACCTGAAGGTTGGACAAGTTTCCCAAAGAAGGTGGGATTTCCCCACTTAAATTATTACTTCTTAAATTAAGTACCTGAAGGTTGGACAAGAAGCCAATTTCAACATGAATCTTGCCACTGAGAATGTTATTGCCTAAGTCAAGGTAGCGGAGCTTAGAGCAACGCGCTATGTTGACCGGAATATCACCCCTGAAGGAATTGTTACCAAGGCGTAATTGTCGCAGCCGGAGCAAACGACCTATTTCTGGAAGGATGTTGTTGTTGAAGTTATTGTCTTCGAGGTTTAATGTCCTGAGAAAGCTCAAGTTTCCAATGTTGGGAGATAGTTGACCTCCTAGCCGGCTTGATCGGAGGTCCAACACCGTGACTCTCTGGTGTCTGCGACTGCAAGAAATGCCAGGCCATTCACAGAAGTGGAGGGATTCATTCCAGGAGGCGAGGATGGCCATGCGATCACTCACAATTTCAGCTTTAAAGGCAAGCAAGGACAGTCTATCCACTTCATCTCCTCCCAGAGTTGAGGAGGATGAAGTGACCGTTAGGAGAAATAGTTGCATGAAAATTGACCAAATCCTAACAACAATACCTGGGAACCCCATTTAAGCCGCTAAATAAAGTTCCGGTGATGAAGCAGAAGCAGTGTTATACATGAAAGTAATTTGCAACGATTCCCGCACTTCTTCGGTTGTTATGATTGTGTTGGATAAGAGCCGTCTCTGTCTGTGTAAGCAGCCCTCAGTGCTGCAGACCAACACAAATTGACGCAAAGACTTCAAGTTTGACGTTGAAAGAGTAATTTTAATTGCTTTTATCCCTCCTCATAGTCAAAGACATCGCTTTCTTGCAGTTCATTAGAAATTTCGGATATCAAAGTCAGTAGAATCAACGCCCCTCTCCACTGTTTCTTTGTGTTGTATTTGCTGTTGCTTCTTTGTAGGCCTCTTTATTCATCGGCTCTCGCCCTGGTTCTTGGTGCCAGTTCTCAAAAAAAAAAAAAAAAAAAAAAGTCAATACAACAATTAGACACAAATATTTTTGAGTAGCTTTGAAATATGAGTTTAAGAGTTTCATTTTAAGGTATCCATGACTTAGTCCTCCAACCAAGTCTAGTCACACCCAAACTTTATCTCAAGACACCGGCAATCTCTTCCCACTCATCGAAGTTTTAAAATTGTAACTCGTTACGCTACTCACCCAGAAAATTTTCCAAAAAATTACCCCTCGCTCACCCAATTTACTTACGGAACTTTTTAATGAAAATGACTTGACATAACAAAAATTAGCCAACAATTCATAATATATGTGTTTTCTTTTCTCTTAGGAAAAGCTTCACAAACCCGAAATTAGCCAGCAATTCCTGAATTACAGATTCTTGAAGAAAATGAAGAACAAAGCACACCACAACAAAAAGAATCAGAAAATGCAGCATGGATAAAGAAACCCAAAATTCTTACTCTAAATCGAAAACTCTTACTGATGTTAGGGAGCGAGAAGAACGAATCATTTTCGGGTCCAACGAATAGTTCGATGAGTGTCTGTTGAAAATTTGTATAGACCCAAAATTTATAAATCATAGCTTGCTAGCTACTCATGTACAAGGCTATAGCCCAGGGTAGCCTTGTACTTGGTTCCGCCCTGAATCCCCCTTGTTTTTAATTATATTCGGTTATTTTCGGGGTCTCAATGACAAGAACTGTCTGTGTAAGCCGGCTGTTTTGTTCTCTCTGTTTGGAACGGTGATAACGAGGTATTACTTAATACATTAGGCCGTGATCAGCTGCAGCAATTAGCATTGCTGATGTCTGGCCGGTCGCTCTGTCGGGCTTCAAGGAGTCATATTTCTAAACTTATTATTATTCTAGTTACGTAGTAAGTCTTCCAACAAGGCTAATTATACTATGTACTAAGTGCTAATTAGGCTGTGATCATTTGCGCACTAGGTCCTGGTTCATATTATCACAGCCCTTCGTCTTGCAATGAAAATCAAACGCTCATGTGATAGTTTTGACAAATCTGCATATGCAGTGCCCACACGTTGGAGACTAAACGCCTTCGGAAATCGATCTGAATCTTCCGATACCACTATAAAATTTTCTAGAAATGAGTTCAAAACCTAAGAAAACTGAAGATTGTTATTAGTTTTGCTGGAGGACTCAGTCATGGATGGAGGACTTAAATTGTGGTAATGCAAATACGAAAAATTACATATTTTAATAACACTAAACATACAAAAAAACAATTGCAAAAAAAAGAAAATTCAATTCCCTCGTTCAACTCCTCCCCGTCATCATTAAGAAGATCACCATGAAAAATAAAAGCATGTCATGGGATTGACTAGAATGCAATTCAGCTCGAGGAGAAGGAAAGGCAGAATGCATTTCAAGTTGATGTTGAAGAGTAATTTTAATTGCTTTTATCCCTCCTCATAAGATCACCATAGATATCGCTTTCTTGCGATTCATTACAAGTTTTGGATATCAGAGTCGAGGAAACGTCGGATCAACGCGGTTTTGCCGAATAAGTTTTGATGACAAAGTCAATACAACAACCAAAGACACAAATGTTTTTAATTAGCTTTGACCCTCAATACTCTACAGTCTATACTAGTAACAATCTGTTTATGTTAAATGGTGATGGCAAGGTAGTGCCTAATACTTCGGCTGCGAACCAATATTCTTTCCGGTCATAGTTCAGCTACTACATTGTTGATGTCCCGTCTCTCTCTCTGTTGAAATTCCCACAGAGAGAGAGAGGCGAAGCAATGAAAATGAAGCCTTCCCAGAAGGTTCATTCATTTGAGAATAATTATTATCTAAACAGGTGGTCTAAGAAAAGATTATTGGACCCATACCCCGTTGATTATTTGTTTCAAATCAGATTATGTTGTTTTCATGCTACAGTAAGCTTTTAAAATATAACTCAAGAGTTTAATTAATTTAAAAGCATCCATGACTCAGTCCTCCAAACAAACTCGAAATCAGCCAACAATCCGTGAATTACAGATTCTTGAAGAAAATGAAGGACAAAGCACACCACAACAAAAAGAATCAGAAAATGCAGCATGCATAAAGAAACCCAAAATTCATACTCTAAATCGAAAACTCTTACGGATCTTAGGGAGCGAAAAGAACGAATCAAGAAAGGAAAAAAAGGATCAAGGCAATTGCAGCTCAAAAAAACACAACGAACTTCTTGATTTTAAAATGGTGTTACTGAAAATAAACACAAATTGCATCAAAAATGATGAAAATAAACATAAATTGCATCAAAAAATGAAAAGCTAGTAAATTCTGAAAATTCAAATCAAGTGAAATGGTCCAATTTTCTTAATTCTAACTGTCTCTAAGGCATCCTGGTTCCCATCATCACATCCTTATAAGACACAACTGAGATACAACATTAGTCATGTCCTTGCGCTCTCTCGGCATTGCTGCAGAACAAGCAACTCCTATTCTTGCAAGTGAAATCAAGCACTCCTCAAATTTTTCCCTTTGATCCCCATCATTTTTTTCTTCTTTTTGAAGAAGTAGCGGATCATATATTTCTTCCACATGTTCAGGAACTGCATTCACAACAAAGCTGTACAGATTCAGACCGTCTTTGAACATGTCATTCGTTGGCCTCTTGCCTGTTAGCATCTCTAGTAACAAGCAAGGACAGTCTATCCACGTCTTCTCCTCCCAGAGTTAAGGAGGATGAAGTGACCATTAGGAGAAATAGTTGCATGAAAATTGACCAAACGCTAACAACAATACCTATGAACCCCATTTAAGCCGCGAAATGAAGTTCCGGTGATGAAGCAGTGTTATACACGAAAGTAATTTGCAAAGATTCCCACACTTTGGTTATTATGATTGTGTTGGATAAGAGCTGTCTCTGTCTGTGTAAGCAGCCCTCAGTGCTGCAGACCAAAACAAATTGACGCAAAGACTTCAAGTTTGATGTTGAAAGAGTAATTTTAAAGGAAAACTAATGAAAAGGGCTTGAAAACTTTGAGTTTTAACGATAAGGACAAAATAAAGGGTAAAGTGAATAGTACCAGATTTGACTTTTTAGTGTAAAAATGTGGTTTTTCGTTAAAGTGAACAGTACCGCTAGTTTTTCGTTAAAACTCCCTAATTTTAACTGCTTTTATCCCTCCTCGTAGTCAAAGACATCCCTTTCTTGCAATTCATTAGAAATTTCAGATATCAGAGTCATAGAATCAACGCGGTTTTGCCAAATAAGTGTGATGACAAAGTCAATACAACAATCACAGACACAAATGCTTTTAAGTAGCTTTGAAATATGAGTAGAGTTTAATTATTTTAAGGCATCCATGACTCAATCCTCCAACCGGACTCTCGCACCCAAATTTTATCTCAAGACACCGGCAATCTCTTCCCACTCATTGAAGTTTTAAAATTGTAACTCATTACGCTACTCACCCAAAAAATCTTCCAAAAAATTACCCCTCGCTCACCCAATTTATTTATGGAACTTTTTAATGAAAATGACTAGACATAACAAAAATTAGCCAACAATTCATATGTGTTTTCTTTTCTCTTAGGAAAAGCTTCACAAACTCGAAATTAGCCAACAATTCGAGGATTACAGATTCTTGAAGAAAATGAAGAACCACAACAAAAAAAATCAGAAAATGCAGCATGGATAAAGAAACCCAAAATTTGAGCGAGAAAAAGGAATCATTTTCGGGTTCAATGAATAGTTCGATGAGTGTCTGCTGAAAATTTGGATAAACCCAAAATTTATAAATCATAGCTTACTAGCTACTCATGTACAAGGCTATAGCCCAGGGTAGCCTTGTACTTGGCTCCGCCCTGAATCCCCCTTGTTTTTAATTATATTCGGTTATTTTAACTGTCTGTGTAAGCCGGCTGTTTTGTTCTCTCTGTTTGGAATGGTGATAACAAGGTATTACTTAATACATTAGGCCGTGATCAGCTGCCGCAATCAGCATTGCTGATGTCCGGCCGGTCGCTCTGTCTGTCTTCAAGGAGTCAAGGAGTCATATTTCTACATTTATTATTATTCTAGTTACTTAGGTCTTCCAGCAAAGCTAGTTATAATCTGTACTTCGTGCTAATTAGGCTATGATCATATGCGCACTAGGAGTCCTGGTTCAAATTATCACAGTGCTTCGTCTTGCAACGAATCTAGCCCATCCGATACCACTAGAAATTTTTTTAAAAATTTAAGAAAAATTTAAGAACTTGTTTGGTACTCTATTTGAATCCAACTTTTTAAACTCAAAAACAATTTTCAAACTTTAGGCCTTAAAAACTTGTTTGGTAGGACTATTTTCAAAAACTGAACTCAAGACTAACTCAAAAATATAGTTTATTCTCTAAAAACAGAAAAAGTAAGTTTTTAGAGTTTTTAAACTTAAACTCACTCCTTTCTTTTATCTTTCTCCTCCTCTCTCACTCCAAATCTATCTCTCTTTTATTCTCTCTCTCACCCTTCTCTTTCTTTTTTTTACCTTTTTCGTCTCTCCTCCAATCCGCTCTCTTCATTCTCTCGGTTCTTTTTATCGCTCATCTTCTTCTCTATCTCCTCCGATCCTATCATTTCTTTCTCTTTCCTCCAATTATCTCTTACTTTCTTTCCTCCACTATCCTCTTTCTCCCTCATATCTTTTTGGATATTTTTTCCAGTTTAAGTTGTAAGATTTAAAATTTTTAAATCGCAAATCAAAAAAGTTTTTGAGTCTTAAAGAAAATTATTTTCAAGAAAAATTCTTAAGAAATGTTTTGAGAAATTATAAAACAATTTAAATAAGATACCAAACAAGCCCTAAGATTATTATTAGTTTTGCTGGAGGACTCAGTCATGGATGCAGGACTTAAATTGTGGTAATGCAAATACGACAAATTACATATTTTAATAAGAACATTAAACATACAAAAAAACAGCTGCAAAAAAAGATAATTCATTTCACTCGTTCCACTCCTCCTCGTTATCATTAAGAAGATCACCATGAAAAATAAAAGCACTGTCTTGGGATTCAGTACTTCGTGGCCGTGATTACAGATGCTCTCTAGGTCTCCTTGTTCCAGTTAGCACATCCCTTGTTAGACACAACTCAGTGACAACATTGCTCATGTCCTTTCGATCTCTCGGCATTGCTGCAGAACAAGCAACTCCTATTCTTGCAATTGAAGTCAAGCACTCCACAACCCTTTGTCTTTGATCATTTGGGACTTGATTCCCCCTATTACTTCTGGGATTAGTACTGCTGCTGCTTTCTTCCGTTTGAACAAGTAGTGGATCACATATTTCTTCGACACGTTCTGGTAGAGCCATCTTAACAAAATTCTGCAAGTCCATACCATCTTTAAACATGTCATCTGTCGGCCTCTTGCTTGTTATCATCTCCAACAACAGGATTCCGTAGCTATACTGGTCACCATATGTTGACACCTTGCTTCCCATCCCATACTCTTTAAGTTATATGCACAAAAACACAGCTAGGTTCTTATGTGTGACTTCAAAAACTCATGCTATAAACAGAAACATCGTGCAAGCACAAACAATATGTGTGTGTGTGTATTTATTTTCACAAAAACAGAGATATTTTTTTATGTATGACTTTAGAAATTAATGCTAAAAATAAACGAAATCTCATTTGTGTGTGTATATATATGTCACAAAAATTTACCTGGGGCAGTATAGCCTATGGAGCCTTTTATTGCATTGGAAGAGCTTTCGTGCACAGGAAATGGACAAGAAGCCTCTGGGAGGAACCTTGCCAAACCAAAATCACCAACACATGCAGTCATGTCACCATCCAAGAGAATGTTGCTTGGCTTTAAATCACAATGAACTATTGGCATGTGAGAGCGGTTGTGCAAATAATCCAGAGCACACGCTATGTCGATTGCAATGTTTACTCTCTGAATAAGATCCAGATTCTTCTGCAGATTGGTTGGATTGTCACCCCGTTGAGCTGAATTATGCAGCCATTCTTCGAGACTTCCATTCACCATGAAGTCATAAACCAAAGCTTTGGAATCATTCCCTTGAAAATCGACGGTTGAACACGCAGTCAGTAGCTTGACAAGATTTCGGTGCCTAATGGTTCTTAGAGCTTCACATTCAGCAATGAAACTTTTGGAAGCTCTGGCACTTTGAAGATTGAGTACTTTCACTGCAACAATTCTTCCTTCATACTGATCGAGTATTCCCTTATATACGGACCCAAAACTACCAGCACCAATCAAATTGGCTGCAGAGAACCCATCAGTTGCTTTAAGGAGATCTCTGTAGGACAATTTCAAAAGTGAAACCCCCAATGATGATCCTGAAGTTGACTTCACTCCTCTTGCTTTTCTTGATCGGTAAAGAATCACAAACAAAATTGCAAAACTCAATCCAACAACCCCACAAGCAACTGAGATAATTATGTTTAACCTAGAAGATAAGCCTTGCTTAGAATGCTTGGAGACGCATTTGGGCAATCTTAAAGAAGGTATACCTCCACAAATCCGTGAGTTTCCCGTGACAGAAAGTGCACTTGTGTTCTCGAAAACTCCTTTCATTGGTAATGCACCTTCAAAATCATTAAACGAGAGGTTCAATTTCAGCAAGAAGCGGAAACTCTCCAAATAGTTGGGAATACTGCCAGACAAGTTGTTGCGAGAGAGGTCGAAATCCTCAATCCCTCTCAAAGAGCTCAAGGATTCAGGAATGGTCCCCTGCAATGAGTTTCCACTCAGATACAGAGTTGTCAAACCTACACAACTCCCTAAGCTTCGTGGAATCTCACCAGATAACCTATTGTCAGAAACATCCAAGGTAACTAGATGCATCAAGTTGCTTACCTCTTTTGGTATGGATCCAATAAGCTTGTTGCTGGATAAATCCAAAATCTGTGACAAGGATGATAAACCAATAACTTCTTTAGGAATTTGACCACGAAGATTATTTTGGGAAAGATATAAAAGTAGAAGATTCCTGCATTCTCCGAGACTTTGCGGTATGTTGCCTTCTAACTTGTTTGACAAGAGACCCAAAATGGTCAATGAAGTTAGATTTCCAATAGAAGATGGGATGATACCTGATAGTTTATTCTCGTTCAGATACAGAGCATTCAGCTTTTTCAGTTTACCAATAGAACTTGGTATTGTGCCTGTCAATAGGTTTTCCTCAAAGCTTATTACCTCCAAGTTGATTAGATTTCCGAGCCCAATGGGAATTCTTCCGCGAATCTGGTTCCTACCAAATGCCATGTTCGTGAGCTCTGTTGAGAGATTGCTGATGGATTCAGGTAGCACTCCTCCAAAATTATTGCCAATAAATTGAAACACTGTCAATTTGGTGCAATTAACTAGAGAAGAGATGAAATCCAAGTCACCTTCCTCATCATTTCCAAGACTGTTATAAGCAAGTGATAAAAAATACAAATTTGACAGACGTGCCAGACTAGGCACTTTTCCAGTGAACTCATTGAATGAGATTGAAAAAAGTGAAAGGTTTGAGGCATTGGAGATTGAATTTGGTATCGGTCCTCTGAATTGGTTGGAGTCGAAATTAAATTCTTGGAGGTATGGAAATATAGTGTGGCCCAACCCAGGGGGAAGAATTCCATGCAGTTCGTTTAGATCCACAGAAATGAATTTAATTGATGAGAGGTTGTATAATGAGGGAGGGATGGTACCATTCAAATAATTTTCACTCAATGAAAGATGTGTTAGTCTTTTCAACTGGCCAAGGATATTCGGAATGCCTCCACGCAGATTATTTTCTTTCACATCTAACACCTGGAGAGAAGAAAGATTTCCAAAAGAAGGTGGGATTTCCCCACTTAAAGTGTTTTTGCTTAAAGCAAGTACCTGAAGCTTGGACAAGGAGCTAATTTCAATTGGAAGTTTGCCCCTAAGATGGTTTCCATTTATGCGAAGTATTTGGAGGTTAGAGCAACGTGTTATGTTGAATGGAATATCACCACTGAAGGAGTTGTTTTGAAGGTCTAGTTGTTGCAGACGGAACAAACGACCAATTTCTTGAGGGATGGTGTTGTTGAAGCTGTTGTTTTGGAGGTTTAAAGTTCTGAGAAAGCTCAAGTTTCCAATGTGGGGAGATAGCTGACCGTTCAGCCGGTTTGATTGGAGGTCCAGCACGGTGACTCTTTGGTGTCTGCGGCCACAAGTAATGCCTTGCCACTGACAGAAGTGGAGGGATTCATTCCAGGAGCTAAGAATGCCCAGTGGGTCGTTCACAATTTCAGCTTTAAATGCAAGTAAAGACTGTCTATCCGTCTCATTCCCTTCTAGACGTAAGGAGGATGAAGTGACCATCAGGAGAAACAGCTGCATGAGAATAGACCAGATGCTAACAATGATGCTCGAGAACCCCATGTATGCGTGCTTCGAAATAAAACTCGAGTTCCCAGAGGCTGAGAAACTTGCAGAAAATCTAGCCTTAGTTCTTCCTATTTATTTGCGTTGTACTTGGTCTGGTTACCCATTGCTTTTAATTATATTCGGTTATTTTCGGGGTCCCGGTGACAAGAACTGTCTGTGTAAGCCGGCTGTTTTGTTCTCTCTGGATTTTCAGGCCAAATGGCGCAAAGACGAGTCATGCGGGATCCTGCATAACTCGCTAAAAGACAACGGTAAACTGATTAAGTAAAATAAAAAATTTTGGTTATTTTTTGGGGAACGTTGTCTTGTAACCGAAGTATGGCAAAATGAAGAAGGGGCCCACAAAATATTGGGCTGAACTAATCAACGCCCAATAAGCCGGCATAAGCCCACCGTCGATATTTCTCCCGCGTAGTTTTTTCCCTGCGAGCATTTCGCTCGGGAGTTCAGAGCCACACGGAGAGTCGTTTCATGCGTGTCAGTACACTTGACTTGATCATGGCCTCGTTCACTCAGCCGGAAGACGACTCAGTCCCGACCACCGGTTCAACTCGCCTGTTCGACGACGACGGTTATCTGGGTTACGACCCCCCGACTCCCCTCCCTGCGATTCGACTCCTTCGTCGACTCCGAGTCGCTCAAGGACTCCGCCACCGATTCCCCAATCTTCCACGGCTCTGCCGCAGGCGATGCTTTCGCCACTCAGCCTGCGTCGGAGGCCTTCTCTCCTCCGTCGATCTACGCCGAGTCGAATGGACAGGGCTTTGATGGAGGTTTGGGCGGGTCCGACGATCCGATTTGTCCACCTCCGTCGGAGATGCTGCCTGAGGAGGGCTTCGCTCTCAGAGAATGGAGGAGGTAGGGTTTCGAATTTCGATTGTTTGCGATTGAACTGTTCTGTATAGCAATTAAATTTTTTGCGATGTCAAGTATTTGAAGCTGAGAAGCATTGGAAAATGAAGCTGGGATTGTCCCCGAGAATTCGTTTCCACCAATGTCAAATTGTTGGAGATTAGGCATTTTGAGGCCAATGTCAGGTGGAATAATGCCCTCAAATTCATTATCCGTAAGTGATAAGGTATTCATAGATGAGATGTTAAAAAAGGAGGAAGGGATCATACCGGAGAGATTATTTGGTCCGATTGCTAAAAAAGAAAAGCTTTTCAGTTGGCCTGTTTCCTCCGGAACATTCCCCACCAGGTTGTTATATGCCAAGGAAAGTTGTGTGATTGATGAAAGATTTCCCAAGGAAGGTGGAATGCCTCCTGTCAGATTGTTTGTGCCGAGATCAAGTGTCAAAAGCTTCGTCAACGAGCCAAGCTCCGACAGTATGTTTGCCTGTGAGACGGTTTGATCTCAAACCTTATGATGCTCAATTCAGAGCAGTATGTCAAGTTGACTGGAATTTCCCCCTCCAAAATGTTGTCACTAAGATTGAGATGCTGCAGTCGGAACAGATGACCAATTTGCTGTGGAATCTTTCCCGAGAAGCTGTTGTTTCGAAGGTTGATAAACCTAAGAAATTAGAGGTTGCCAATGTGAGGTTCAAGGCTGCGACTCTCTGATGCCTTCTGCTGCAAGTAACTCCATACCAGTTGCAGAAATGAAAGGAGTCATTGCATGAGTTCAAGAACCCGAGTGGATCAGCGGATATGGATTCTTTAAATTTGAGCGAAGCCAATCGATCAGTTTTGTTCCCAAATGGATTTGCAGAAGAAAGATTCATAACAAAGAGAAGGGTCGTCACAAAAAGGTATATAGACCGAACTGAGCATAAGCTCGGAACATGAAAACCCATTACTCAGAAAGCAGAAGCAGGAATTCTGGTGATAAAATTATGTTGAGTATGAGTTTGAAGGACGATGGAGACTTTTTCGTAAACATCACGGGAAAGGCGCTCTGCTTGCCGGATTAGTTGACTTCTTAACACCATGACAATTAGTTAACCTCTCAACACCATGATCAAAGGCAAAAAAATAAATTATGCAGCAAACTTCCAAGAATAAGACGATAAATTATGTTTTTGTTTATTTATTTGTGTTCAAACTTCAAATTTCCATGCAGCTTTCTTTGAAACTGTTCTTACCGTTGACAATTGACACACAGAACTAATAGATGACATGTTCTGTTGCTGTTGTGGTCAAAGAAAAGAAAAGGACAAACTGATGATGCATGTTTGAAAGAAAGAATCTGAAAGGAAAAAAAAATGCAGTTAAGTTCAATTTCAGTTGAAAATTATTCTTGTTTATTCCAATTTTCGATGCAATATTCTTCATTTCTGCGAATTCTAGAAATGTCACTAATTACTCGAACAAAAGCAGATGTTTTACGGGCTGATTAGGCCGTGATCATATGATACATAGGAATTGAGGTTCCAGTTAGTACATCCCTAACTAGGCATAATCCTTCTACAACACGTCCAATATCCATCCGCTCTCTCGGCAAATCTGCGGAACAAGCAACTCCTATCTTGGCCATGATAACCAAGCACTTGCTAATTCTTTGCCTTTGATCATCTTGGACATGGTTCCTATTGTTTGCGGCATTACTACAAATGCTGCTTGTTTTAACTTGAAGAAGCACCGGATCACATATTTCTTCTACGCGTTCAGGCAATGCCATCTGAACAAAGTTGTGGAGGGTCAGACCATCTTTGAACATTTCATCCGTCGGTCTCTTTCCAGTAAGCATCTCCAACAGCAGGATTCCGTAGCTATAAACATCTCCATATGCTGAAACCTCATTTCCCATGCCATACTCTGTAATTAAACATACGAACCATAAAGTTAATACCTTAAATAAAATGAAGTAATTTTCTTGTACATGTCAGAAAGAGGTTGAAGCAACAATCGTACTTACCTGGAGCAATATAGCCTACGGAGCCATTTATGACATTGGCAGTGCTTCTGTGTGAAGGAAGTGAACACGAAGCATCCTGGACGTACCTTGCTAAACCAAAATCTGCAACACGGGCAGTCATGTCGCCTTCCAAGAGAACGTTGCTGGGTTTCAAATCACAATGAACTATTGGTATGTGGCATTGGTTGTGCAAATAATTCAGAGCATTAGCCACGTCGATGGCAATGTTTACCCTCTGAATAAGGTTCAAATGCCCATGCACAATGGGTGCCCCAGGTGGTCTATGAGCTGAAAAATGCAGCCACTCTTCTAGATTTCCATTCGTCATGAATTCATAAACCAAAGCTTTGAAATCGTTTCCTTGAAAGTCAATACTTAAACACACGGTCAGTAATTTGATAAGATTTCGGTGCCTATTGTTTTTCAAGGCTTCACATTCAGCTATGAAACTTTCTCTTGAACAATGAGCATTGAGTACTTTCACTGCAACAATTCTTTCTTCCTGATTGATAATTCCCCTGTACACAGACCCGAAGCTACCAGCACCAATCAAATTCCGAGAAGAGAACCCGTTAGTTGCTTCGAGGAGATCTCCATATGAAACTTTTAAGAGTGAGACCTCCCATGAGGAACCTAAAGTTAACTTCAATCTTGCTTTTCTTGATAGATAAAGAAGCATAAAGCTCAATGCTTTTTTAGGTGGATAAAGAATGACGCACCACAACAGTGAGATAAGTCCAATACAGCCCCCACAAGCAAATGAGATAAGAAATTTCCGCCATGGAAATATTTTGGAGTTGCATTTGGGCAATTGTAACTGAGATATACCTCCACAAAGCCGTGTGTTTCCTTTGATATGAAGCGCAGTTGTATTCTTGAAAACTCCTTCCATTGGTATTGCACCTTGAAAATCATTATATGATAGGTTCAAATTCAGCAAACGGAAGCTCCCCAAATAGTTGGGAATGCTGCCAACAAAGTTGTTACGAGAGAGGTCGATATCTTCGATCCCTCTTAGAGAACTTAAGGATCCAGGAATTGTTCCCTGCAACCAGTTTCCTCTCAGAGACAAACTCGTCAAACTTATGCAACTCCCTAAGGTTTCAGGAATGCCACCAGATAATTGGTTCTCAGAAAGATCCAAGGAAGCAAGCTTCACCAAATGACCTACTTCGAAGGGAATGGAATCAGTAAGTTGGTTGCTGGATAGGTCCAACGCTAGTGAAAAGGATGATAAACTGATGACTTCAGGTGGAATGGGACCACTAAGATAATTTTGGGAAAGAACCAAAGCTTGCAAATTCCTGCATTCACCGAGACTTGGCGGTATGCTTCCTTGTAAGTTGTTTGACATGAGAACTAATCTGCCTAACGAAGTTAGATTGCCTACAGAAGATGGGATAGTACCTGACAGCTCATTGTGATTCAACGACAGGTCATACATTTCACTTAGTTTAGATATCGAGCTTGGTATAGGACCCGTCAACCGATTTGCCCCAATGCCTAGTACCCCCAAGTTGATGAGATTTCCGATATCAACAGGAATGCTTCCGCGTATCTGATTCCCTTCCAATCCCATTACCTCGAGCTTTGTTGTGAGGTTGCTGACAGATTCCGGTAGCACTCCTCCAAAATTATTGTCACTGATATCCAAACGCTCTAAATTGGTGCAATTAACCAGAGAAGAGAGAAAGTCCAAGTCACCTTCCTCATTATTTCCAAGATTGTTAGCATCCATTTCTACCCGGAACAGATTGGACATCCTTGCCAGATTAGGCACTCTTCCGGTAAACATATTGAGTGAGATACCAAATAATGCAAGGTTGGATGCATTGGAGATTGAAGCTGGTATTGGTCCACTGAATTTGTTCAAATGGGAAAGAAAAGGCTTCGAGGTTTGGAAATACAGTGTGGCCCAAGCCAGGAGGAAGAGTTCCATGAAGTAGGTTTTCAAGCACCGAGATAATTGTAATAGAAGAGAGGTTGTATATGGAGGGAGGGATGGTACCATTCAAATTATTGTAACCCAAAGAAAGATTTTTTAAGCTATTCAACTGGCCAAGGCTATTTGGAATACCTCCCTGCAGATTATTTTGTTGCAAAGATAGCATCTGAAGAGAAGAAAGATTTCCCAAAGAAGGTGGGATTTCCCCATTTAAATTGTTCCTGCCTAAATTAAGTACCTGAAGGTTGGACAAGAAGCCAATTTCAATATGAATCTTGCCACCGAGACTGTTATCGCCTAAGTCAAGGTAGCGGAGCTTAGAGCAACGTGATATGTTGACCGGAATATCACCCCTGAAGGAATTGTCACCAAGGCGTAATTGTCGCAGCCGGAGCAAACGACCAATTTCTGGAGGGATGTTGTTGTTGAAGCTATTGTCTTCGAGGTTTAATGTCCTGAGAAAGCTCAAGTTTCCAATGTTGGGAGATAGTTGACCTTCTAGCCGGCTTGATCGGAGGTCCAACACCGTGACTCTTTGGTGTCTGCGACCGCAAGAAATGCCAGGCCATTCACAGGAGTGGAGGGATTCATTCCAGGAGGCGAGGATGGCCATGCCATCACTCACAATTTCAGCTTTAAAAGCAAGCAAGGACAATCGATCCACTTCATCTCCTCCCAGAGTTGAGGAGGACGAAGTGACCATTAGGAGAAATAGTTGCATGAAAATTGACCAAACTCTAACAACAATACCTGGGAATCCCATTTAAGCTGCTAAATAAAGTTCCGGTGATGAAGCAGAAGCAGTGTTATACATGAAAGTAATTTGCTACTATTCCCGCACTTATTCGGTTGTTATGATTGTGTTGGATAAGAGCCATCTCTGTTTGTGTAAGTGGCCCTCAGTGCTACAGACCAAAACAAGTTGACGCAGACTTCAAGTTTGATTGTGTTTGGACAAGACATCGCTTTCTTGCAATTCATTAGAAATTTCGGATGTCAGAGTCGCAGAATTAACGCGATTTTGCCGAATAAGTGTGATGACAGAGTCAATACAACAACCACAGACACAAATGTTGTTGGTGTTGTAGTGCTAAAAAACTCACAAATATTATGTTAATTTATCAATTAAAAAAGAGATAAAGCCGTGATGGTGTGAAAGAGAACCCGAAAAAGAAGGGATAAAGTGACCATTGAGTACAATAGAACAAGGCAAAATGATTTTTTTTTTCTTTTTTAATAAAAAAAATTATATGAAAATCCATCACAACAGACGTAAAACAAATACTCTGTGGGGTGAGATTCTCCAATATTTAACATTGTTATCGTTATGGCTTGGGGGCCGTGACTTTCACTCTGCGGGCTTCAAGAAGTCAAGCGGTCATATTTGTACAACAGCACTGCCAATGCTGACGTGTCCAATGGTTCACCAAGGAAAGCTTATCTTGTTGACCGGGGTAATATGTACCATCCGGAAAGCTACGGAACACACCATCGCAATGGGACCCTCACTCTTGCGGTGAATGGCCTCTCGTTGGAAAAAGGCTGGTAAGATCCACGTAAGGTCCCCCTCGGGCCTTCAAAAATGCCAACGGACTACTAGATAGCCCACTTGCTAATAACTCAAACTCTAAAGTTAAATCTGGGCCGAGTGGGTTGCTAAGAATCATTGAGCTTGAGAATGGTGAGTCTTTGCCTGGCCCACCTCTCAGCCCATAGCACCTGAAGTTTCGACACCTAGTCATGTGGTATGCCCTGCACGTGCTACTGGTGAGGAATTAAAAAAAAGAGTAAACCGCCAATTTGCTCCTTGAAAATCACCAAACTTTCAATTTCTTTCTTGAACTTTTTAATTGGAAAATTAAGGAATTAAACTAATTTTTTTGGCCGATTTGCCCCTTGCTGTTAATTTTTCATTCATTCCATCCAAATTTCTGTTAAATGGAAGCATGTGCACAACATGTGTGGGTAGTTCGGTTGTTTCATATATTAAAATAATTGAAAACCTTATATTTCTAAAATATAAACCTATGTAAATATGTGTGATTCTATAGTTTTTGTGTCTAAAGGTCTAGTGAAATGATGCTTTTGTCTACAAATGAGAGTTACGTGGTTTGCATATGATAAGAGTTAACGTTAATTTGGATGAAATCTATGAAAAACTAACGGTAAGGGGGAAATCGGCCCAAAAAATAGTTTAAGTCTCTAATTTTTCAATTAAAAAATTAACGGAGAAATCGAAAGCTGGGTAATAATTCAGGGAGCAAATCGACAATTTACTCTTAAAAAGAAAGGATCGAGATGAATCTCACTTTCAAACCTCTGAGAAGAAAATAAAAGCCCTGCCCTTTGTCGGCATACTTTCGCAAGCGGCTATTATCAATGGAAAGGGGAAACGGAGTCGTGGCGTTAGAGGCAAGAAGAACAAATTGACGTATACATTTCAAGTTGATGTTGAAGAGTAATTTTAATTGCTTTCATCCCTCCTCAGTCATAGATATCGCTTTCTTGCGATTCATTACAAGTTTTGGATATCAGAGTCAAGGAAACGTCGGATCAACGCGGTTTTGCCGAATAAGTTTTGATGACAAAGTCAATACAACAATCAAAGACACAAATGTTTTTAATTAGCTTTGAGTCTCAATACTCTACAGCCTATGTTGTAAACTGAAATAGAAAGGAACAAAGTTACCAAAAAATGTAGAACTCTTGAGTGGTGAATGATTCTTGGGATGAGTCGCGGACTAAGTCGCTCTCTTTAAGACGTTTCGCGTCTCTGCCCAAAGTGTGCAAGCAGTTCACAAACATCATGTCGTTCCCAAGATAAAACAGTCCAAAACCTTCTTCTTCTGATAAAGTTCTTCCTTGCACAGTGGAAGAACCTTCGAATTCACACCCTTTCGATATGTTGCTTTTTAGAAAAATGTATGTGAACAAGATTTCTTCTTTTTTCACATTTCCCATCCGCCGCACTAATATGTATGTATATCCATTAAGAAATAGACGTTGGGGTTTTTAAACCGTAAGGAATAAAATAAATAAATAAAACGGACGAAATGGACGGAAAAGGTTAATAGCATTTAACTATTATAGACTTATTCTTCTTCTTACAAATCTTCCGACTAATATATATATATATATATATATATATATATATATTATGTAAAGAAAAAGATGTTTGAAATGTCAAAACGTAAGAAAAGTCAAAGAAGTTATTTGGGTGAAAGATTGTATGCAATCAAAACGCACAGGACATAAAGGCAATCAAAACGCATCAAAAGTATTAAAAGAAAGATTCAAAAAACGGATGAGACCAAACCGTACACACCACAACAGACAAAGTTATGTATTTGATCTTGGAATCCCACATTTAATAACACTTTACGTTTTATATTTAATATTTGGTAATAAAACATAATTTAAATATATTTAAATATTTAAATAAAAACATATTTGCTCCAACAGCCTATACTAGTGATAATCAATCTGTTTATGTTAAATGATGATGGCATGGTAGTGCCTAATACTTCGGCTGCGAACCAATATTCTTTCCGCCTTTTCGATCATAGTTCAACTACTGCATTGCTGATGTCTCCTCTCTCTCTCTCTCTCTCTCTCTCTCTCTGTTGAAATTCCCAGAGAACTGAGAGACGAGACAATGGAAATGAAGCCCACCCCGTTGATTATTTGTTTCAAATTTGATTATGATGTTTTCATGCTACAGTAAGCTTTTAAAATATAACTCAAGAGTTTAATTAAGTTGAAAGCATCCATGACTCAGTCCTCCAAACAAACTCGAATTTAGCCAACAATCCGTGAATCACAGATTCTTGAAGAAAATGAAGGACAAAGCACACACCACAACAAAAGAATCAGAAAATGCAGCATGCATAAAGAAACCCAAAATTCACTCTAAATCGAAAACTCTTACTGATGTTAGGGAGCGAAAAGAACGAAACATTTTTGGGTCCAACGAATAGTTCGATGAGGATCTGCCGAATTTATCGTCGAACTAGTGTATGTGGTTCCTAACAGTTCGAAAGTAGGTGATGGTCTATGCTTATAAATCAAGGAAAAAAAAGGATCAAGGCTATTGCAGCTAAACAAAAACACGACGGACTTCTTGATTTTAAAATGGTGTTACTGAAAATACACACAAATTGCATCAAAAATGAAAAACTAGTAACTCTAAGAATTCTATGAAGTGAAATGGTCCAATTTCTAAATTCTAACAGTCTCTAAGGCATCCTGGTTCCCATCAGCACATCCCTTATAAGACACAACTCAGATACAACATTGGTCATGTCCTTGCGCTCTCTCGGCATTGCTGCAGAACAAGCAACTCCTATTCTTGCAAGTGAAATCAAGCACTCCTCAAATTTTTGCCTTTGATCCCCACCATTTGTTTCTTCTGTTTGAAGAAGTAGTGGATCACATATTTCTTCCACGTGTTCAGGAACTGCATTCACAACAAAGTTGTGCAGATTCAGACCGTCTTTGAACATGCATCCGTTGGCCTTTTGCCTGTTAGCATCTCTAGTAACAAGATCCCATAGCTATACACATCACCAGATGTTGACACCTCGCTTCCCATGCCATACTCTATAATTTAATGCACAAAAACATAGTTATGTCTTGACTATGAATCACAAAATTAAAGCTAAAAAGAAAGATATCAGGAAAATTTACCTGGGGCAGTATAGCCTATGGAGCCTTTTATTGCATCAGAAGAGCTTTTGTGCACAGGAAATGGACGAGAAACGTCTGGGAGGAACCTTGCCAAACCAAAATCACCAACACATGCAGTCATGTCACCATCCAAGAGAATATTGCTTGGCTTTAAATCACAATGAACTATTGGCATGTGAGAGTGGTTGTGCAAATAATCCAGAGCACACGCTATGTCGATTGCAATGTTTACTCTCTGAAAAAGATCCAGATTCTTCTGCAGATTGGTTGGATTGTCGCCCCATTGAGCTGAATTATGCAGCCATTCTTCGAGACTTCCATTCACCATGAAGTCATAAACCAAAGCTTTGAAATCATTCCCTTGAAAATCGATGCTTGAACAGGCAGTTAGTAGCTTGACAAGATTTCGGTGCCTAATGGTTCTCAGAGCTTCACATTCAGCAATGAAACTTTTGGAAGCTCTTGCACTTGGAAGATTGAGTACTTTCACTGCAACAATTATCCCTTCATACTGATCGAGTATTCCTTATATACGGACCCAAAACTACCAGCACCAATCAAATTGGCTGCAGAAAACCCATCAGTTGCTTTAAGGAGATCTCTGTAGGACAATTTCAAAAGTGAAACCCCCAATGATGATCCTGAAGTTGACTTCACTCCTCTTGCTTTTCTTGATCGGTAAAGAATCACAAACAAAATTGCAAAACTCAATCCAACAACCCCACAAGCAACTGAGATAATTATTTTCAGCCTAGAAGATAAGCCTTGCTTAGATTGCTTGGAGAGGCATTTGGGCAATCTTAAAGAAGGTATACCTCCACAAACCCTTGAGTTTCCCGTGACAGAAAACGCACTTGCATTCTCGAAAACTCCTTTCATTGGTAATGCACCTTCAAAATCATTAAACGAGAGGTTCAAATTCAGCAAGAAGCGGAAACTCTCCAAATAGTTGGGAATACTGCCAGACAAGTTGTTGCGAGAGAGGTCGAAATCCTCAATCCCTTTCAAAGAGCTCAAGGATTCAGGAATGGTCCCTTGCAATGAATTGTCACTCATATACAGAGTTGTCAAACCTACACAACTCCCTAAGCTTTGTGGAATCTCACCAGATAACTGATTGTCAGAAACATCCAAGCAAACTAGATGCATCAAGTTGCTTACCTCCATTGGTATGGATCCCGTAAGCTTGTTGCTGGACAGATCCAAAATTCGTGACAATGACGATAAACCAATAACTTCTTTAGGAATTTGACCGTGAAGATTATTTTGGGAAAGAACTAAAAGTAGAAGATTCCTGCATTCTCCAAGACTTTGAGGTATGTTGCCTTCTAACTTGTTTGACATGAGAATCAACTCGGTCATTGAAGTTAGATTTCCAAGAGAAGACGGGATGGTAGCTGATAGTTTATTCACGTTCAGATACAGAGCATCCAACCTTTTCAGTTTACCAATAGAACTTGGTATTGTGCCTGTCAATAGGTTTCCCTCAGAGGCTAGTGATCTCCATATTGACTAGATATCCGATCCCAATGGGAATTCTTCCACGTATCTGGTTACGACCAAATGACAGTAGCTTGAGCTCTGTCGAGAGATTGCTGATGGATTCAGGTAGCACTCCTCCAAAATTATTGCCACTAACATCCAACTCCGTTAATTTGGTGCAATTAACTAGAGAAGAGATGAAGTCCAAGTCACCTTCCTCATCATTTCCAAGATTGTTACCGGCAAGTGTTAACCTATACAAATTTGACAGGCGTGCCAAACTAGGCACTTTTCCTGTAAACTCATTGGATGAGAATAAAAAAAGTTGAAAGGTTTGAGGCATTGGAGATTGAGTTTGGTATCGGTCCACTGAATTGGTTGGACCAGAAATACAAATCTTGGAGGTTTGGAAATATAGTGTGGCCCAACCCAGGGGGAAGAGTTCCATGCAGTTCGTTTAGATACACATAAATGTGTGTAATTGATGAGAGGTTGTATATGGAAGGAGGGATGGAACCATTCAAAAAATTTTCACCCACTGAAAGAAATTGTATTCTTTTCAACTGGCCAAGGCTATTCGGAATACCTCCAAGCAGATTATTTTCTTCCAAAGATAACGCCCAGAGAGAAGAAAGATTTCCAAAAGAAGGTGGGATTTCCCCACTTAAAGTGTTTTTACAAGAAAAAAGAACTTGCCAAAAATCTAGCCTTAGCTCTTCCTATTTATTTGGGTTGTACTTGGTTCTGTTCCCCCTTGTTTTTTATATCATTCGGTTAGTGTCGGGGTCTCAAAGACAAGAACTATGTGTGGAAGCCGGCTGTTTTGTTCTCTATGTTTGGATTTTAAGGCCAAATGGCGCAAAGGCTTGAAAGAAAATGTCATAGTCATCACTTTCGATTAATTAGAAATTTAGATATGAAAAACAAGGAAAATAAAGAACTGCCCGTGTAAGACCAGTCATGCCGGTCTATATGTTTGGATTTGAAGCCGGCTGTTTTTTTCTCTCTGGATTTTCAGGCCGAATGGCGCAAAGACCAGTCATGCCGGCAAACTGATTATGTATGTTCCAAGGAGAGATCTTCGGTTAGTTCTTGGGCAACATTGTATTGGGCTGAACTAATGAAAGCCCAATGAGCCGGCCTAAGCCCAACTCAAAGCCCGCGGATATTTCTCCTGCGTTGTTTTTGCCCCTGCGAGCAATTCGCTCGGCAGTTTCTTGCGTGTCAGGACATTTGACTCGATCATGGCCTCGTTAACTCAGCCCGAAGACGACTTCGTCCCGACCACCGTGTCAACTCGTCCGTTCGACGACGACGGTTATCTGGGTTACGACCCCCGACTCCCCTCCCAGCGATTCGACTCCTTCGTCGACACCGAGTCGCTCAAGGACTCCGCCACCGATTCCCCAATCTCCCACGGCTCCGCCGCAGGCGATGCTTTCGCCACTCAGCCTGCGTCGGAGGCCTTCTCTCCTCCGTCGATCTACGCCGAATCGAATGGACAGGGCTTTGATGGAGGTTTTGGCGGGTCCGACGATCCCATTTTGCCGCCTCCGTCGGAGATGCTGCCTGAGGAGGGCTTCGCTCTCAGAGAATGGAGGAGGTAGGGTTTCGAATTTCGATTGTTTGCGATTGAAGCAATTAAATTTTGACTCTTTTTTGCAATTCAGTTGAAAGTTCTTGGTTTTGATTTGGTTTGATCTTTCTGTTGCGCCAAAAATTGCATGCCCAGTGAGCAGTGATTATATTTCTGATATCAACTTGTTAAATTGAATGTTTATCGAAAAAAAAATATAGACTTGTTGAAATCTTTATGAATTTAACATGCCGATTGTTTGTATAAGAATGTGGGGCTCAATTCGAAGCGGAAAAGATTCGTGATTGTTGTCAATGTGTAGTTATTGACTATCAGAAAATGGTTTTATGTTTGCATAGAAGGTGGTGTAAAAACAAATGGTTGAATTCTGTGAGATTGTAAGGGAGTTATCGTAATCCGAACTTTTGTGACATTCAGGCAGAATGCAATTCAGCTTGAGGAGAAGGAAAGGCGGGAAAAGGAGTTGTTGGTTCAGATAATCGAGGAAGCAGATGAATTCAAGGTGGGATTCTACCAGAAGAGGAAGATCACTACTGAAAATAACAAGGCTGCTAACAGGGAAAGGGAGAAGGTTAGATCAAATTAAACTTTCCAAAAAATATGATTAGCGCTATTTTTAGTTTTTAATAAGATCTTCTGAGTAATAACGTGGATGTCTTATCTCACTGCCTCAATTTTAAGTTTGGCATGCATATTAAGATCCTTTGAGCTGATACTGATAGTGTATTTATCTCATTCGTTCTTGAATTGCTGGTTCATTGAATAATTGATCGAAGTTGGTGTTGAAGAAGAGCCACAAATTGTTGACACATAACTCCCCACATCCACTCGACTTGGTTTTTCATAAATTTTACCACAAGATCATAACTTATATGCCCTCCCTCTACTCGGACTGAATGTATCTGAATTCAATTAAGTGATGGTCACAGCTGTTTAGGATTTGCTACATAAATCTCAGCTGCAACATTTCCCCGTTAGGCTTTGTTGTAAAACAAATATTACTAATACTGGATGTTTGGTCGGGTTAATGGTTTCTGAAATCTAGTCTTTTTTTGGCTAAACATTTTCACATTGAACTTTGTCATACCATTTTGCTTTTCTTCGCCTTTAATATCCATATTAATTTCTCTGGCGTCTAACTTCTGAGGTATGGAGACGCAGAGAGTTAATATGCATTCCTAACATATTGTTTTGAACTTGTATGTTTGGCGTTTCTCAGCTGTTCCTGGCGAATCAAGAGAAGTTTCATGCTGAGGTAGACAAGAACTATTGGAAGGCAATTGCTGACCTCATTCCAAATGAGGTGCCGGCTATAGAGAAGAAGAGAGGGAAGAAGGATCAGGAAAAGAAGCCATCCATTCTCGTTGTCCAAGGACCAAAGCCCGGAAAGCCAACCGAGCTTTCAAGGATGAGGCAGATACTTTTAAAGTTGAAGCACAATACCCCACCCCACCTTAAGCCTTCACCACCGGCCCCAGCTCCCGCCAAGGATGCAAAACCGAGTACTTCTGCTCCCCCCAAGGCAGCAATTGTCGCAGCTACCCCCGACGCTGTAGTTGCTGCTTCGTAATTTGCCTGGCGTTCTTTGTTTGGCTTATTTCGTAGAAACTAAGTACTTCAATTACAATGCTGTGGAGTTTTTCTTAAATTTTGTGTTTCATGTGTACAAATGCGAGTCAGAAGGAACTGGGACCCCTCCAGATTTTATCATAATGTTTTTTGGGTGCATGGTGGCAATAGTCTCTCAACTTTAGCCCATGTTAAGTATCATATTAGTTTCCCCTGCCCTCTAATTTAACTCTGCGTTGCATGATTATTTCTTCTGTCAAGTCTGTCTCTTTATTCGTCAGATACAAGGGTATGGTGGTATTTTCATACCTAAAAAAATCTAATATATAAAATAAAAAAAACTTGGCTCTTTAAGGTTAAGGAGTTCCTCCTCAAAGTACATCTTAGTTTATTTACAAAATTTTGTGTTTATGATCGGAACCGTTTTTTATAAATCATTATGTAAAGAATATCTCAGCAAAAAAAAAAAACAAAGAACTAAAACTAAGACCCCTTAAAGGGTTCCATCATAAGCATAAAAGTTTGTGAATATGTCACGAGGTTATTTTAAGGTGGAATTCTCACGAGATTATTTTAAGGGGGAATTCATTCTCAAATCCTTAAAAATTGTTTTGAGTGCATGGGCTCCTTCATCAAAACAAATTTCATACCGAGGTAGAAAAGTTAGTGTGACGCAAAATATTATGTTGGCATGTTCATTTGACATGATGTTCACATATGTCTACACCGGATGGGAAGGAACGGCTAATGACTCGAGAGTGTTGATGGATGCAATAACAAGAGAAGAGAATAGGTTTCCAATGCCTAAAGAAGGTACGAAGTCATTGAAACATATCAAATTACTTGTAATTTTTTTTTCTTATTGTATTTGGCTCAAGTGAAATACTTATATGCATTGTTCTTGGAATAGGAAAATATTATGTTGTTGATTCCGGCTATGCCAACATGAGTGGGTTTCTTGCACCATATCACAAAGTGCGTTATCACTTGCGTGATTTTAGAGGAAGAGGTAAACGTCCAAGAGGTGCAATGGAATTGTTCAACTTTAGGCACTCATCACTACGTAATGTTGTTGAACGATGCATTGTGACACGCCCCGACCCGGATATTCCTCGAATACCAGGGTAAGCACGTGCTGGCCGACACCCGAAGGTGACGAAAGCCATTTATTGAGTGCAAATGCTCAGAATAAAGAATAAATACGACTTATGAATATAAAAGAATAATGAATAATCATTTAAGGAACGTGTTCAGAGCATACACTAATCTATAACACTAAAAGAATTAATGTAAAATTTAATGAAACAAAGGATGGGTCCTACACCGAGAGGACTCGAAGACGATGCGGAAGTGCCTTGACGTCGGGATTGTATGCCTCAATTCTATGCCCTAAAGGGGGCGCAAAACAAAGGTGAGTGGACCAATTTGATATACATATACTAAAATAGTTATCAACATACTAACCCCCAGGTTTTATGAAAACATATATATATATATATATATATATATATATATATATATATCATGATAAACATAGGTTTTCCGAAACCTAGCATGTCGTGCAATTTCTCAAATCATATCTCATAAAATAATAGTCGCTAGTAAATGTCTAATAATACACTTCAGGCCCCATGCCGGCTCCCCGTCTCTGAGCAGACAATCAGAGGAAATATCACTACAGGCCCATTGCCGGCTCCCCGTCTCTGTGCTAAATAGCCAGAGGAAACACCCTCCAGGCCCTATGCCAGCACCAAACCGTCGCCCGGGACGGACCGGACACTATCCCTACGTCCCGTAGCGGAATGTGGACCACTAGGTAAATACAAAACCATTTAGCATAAGTATTGAAAAGCAACTTCATAATATAAAGTCATCGATCGTTTATACTATGAAGAAGTGTTCGAAACATGTTCTAAATATTATATCGTCATCGATCGGATATCCTATAAAGAACATGGGTTATAGGAAAAATAGTAGTAATTTAAACTAGCCTCAGTAAGCATGTTATCTCAAAGCGTTTCATACAACATATTCATCAAATCATGCTTTTCATGTGTGCATTTCTAGTATTAAAACATGCATTTTTAGAAGGGGTCCACTCACAGTACTTCGCCGTCGAAAGCTGCGCAGACTAGCAAATAAACAATGCCACCTTACTTGCCCCTAAACATAATAAATGGTACCTTTAGTCAAACTCTATTCAAACGATTTTATTTGGGAAAACGGACTTCAAAAACGGGTTCAGGACGTCGAAATTAGCCTAGGAGGGGTCCCGAACGAAATCAGAAAAGTCAACTCGAAGGTCAAAGTCAATGGTCAACGGTAAATGGTCAACGTTGACCGATAAAAGTCAGACCAGTCAACGGTCAAACGGGTCTGGGTTAACCCGGTCAAAGGTCCACCAGGTTTGGGCTTAGATCCGGGTTAGGGTCTTGTGTTATAAGGGTTTGGACTTGGGCTAAAGGGAGATGGGCCAAAGGCCTTGATTGGAGAAGCCCAAAAGCTTTTAGGCCCAAGGCTTTTGGGTTATAGCAGCACGGGCCGAAGGCCCTGCTTTAAAACGGCCCGAGGGCCTTTAAACTAACACAATTAATTAAAGAGAAAAGGGTTTTGGGCTGGGCTCGGCAGGGAAAGGCCCCAGGCCTTTGGGGTTTCTGGGCTGCCTCCAAGGAACAAAATGCCGATAATATCGGCGATATATCGCCGATATTATCGGTTTTTCGGGTGGGCGATATTTTTGTAAGTATCCAAAAGGTTTTCGTGATAATATCGCGATATTATCGATAATATCGATAATATCGCGATATTTTCGAAATTATCGGGATATTTTTTGAAATGGGTTATTCCGAGAAGAACGCCGGAGCTTCTACAGCTCCGGCCGACTGTAAAACAGAAGAAGAAAAACAAGATCAGATTCTCAAGATATCAAAACCTCCATTTGTATTCGCGTTCGATCCACTCCTACTCAGAAGAAGAAAAACACAGAAAAAGCTTTACAATGAGGAACCCATCGTCTTCGTCGAAAGCAGCAGCAGCAGCAAGTGCTAAGATGCAAACGACGATAACAGCATCGTCCTCGTCGAGCAAGGCGGCTGGGGTTGCTGGAGGGACCAAGACGCAGTGTTGCGCAAAGGTGGGTATGAAGAGAGGGCCGTGGACTCCTGAAGAGGACGAGCTGCTGGCAAATTACATCAAGAAAGAAGGGGAGGGACGGTGGCGGACCCTTCCCAAGCGGGCTGGGTTGCTCCGCTGCGGTAAGAGCTGCCGCCTCCGCTGGATGAACTATCTCCGCCCTTCCGTCAAGCGCGGCCAGATCGCCCCCGATGAAGAAGATCTCATCCTGCCGCCTCCATCGCCTTCGGAGGTGTTCGGAACTGTGCTGTGCGTGTGTGTCGGAGATGGAGGAAGAGAGAGAGGTCTCTGTGCTGTGCGTGTGTGTGGGAGATGGAGGAAGAAGAGAGAAGGTGCGAGAGAGAGACATAGACTGTATGCGTGTGGGAGGTGAGGATGTCTGTCTGTGTGCGTGTGTGGTGGTGACTGTTGTCACTGACTCACTCCTAAAAAAGCTACAACTTTTCTAAAATGAAGAAGCGAAAGAGACAACATAAAAAGAAGAAAAGTCTTTTTTTTTTTCGAAAGCAGAGCCTGGTGGACAACGTCAACCAATCTCGGATCCATATGGGTGGCATGTTAACAATTACATGCAAAATTATTTTGGGGATTTATCATTTGATAACTACTCTTCACAATACACTCACTCTACACATAGAGATGATGAAGATAGTGAAAATTTTGAACCTCATAGGAACTCTATGTGGTACTAAGTCACTCATGTATCTTACCATGTAATGTATAAAGTGTAAAATATTGCACTAATTCATTATATATAAATGATTTTGGTGTGTTTAAACTTCTTTCATTAATTACTATATATTTTCTACACTCACAATGTTTGTCAGCTCGCTATATAATCAACTTGATAATGTTAAATCCATCATGCAATGCATTTCCTTCCAATTTTTTGTGATAAACTAATAGATAATTGACTAAATAAACATCCTGCAAAGTTTCAATAAAAATTTCCAAGTTTTTCTTACAATTTCCGTGGTTTCCATGGAAATTTTATCGATATCGATATTATCCCGATATTTCCGTCGATATTTCCGTGTTTTCGGATTACCGATATTTCCGATATTACCGATATTTAATACCTTGGCTGCCTCACAACGGGCCTAAAGCCCTTGGTCTGTGGAGATGGCCTGAAAGGCCTGGGTGCAACGGAGAAGAAGGCCGGAAATTCGGCTGGAAAACCACCCGACTTTAGACACTCATAACTTCTTTGTTACTCAATGAAATCAAGTGAAACAAAAATGAAAGTTGTAGCACTCGACGAGACGAAGAGATTGATACCCTGCACGCCGGCCAACTCACCGTGGTTTGGCCGGAAAACGCCTCGAAAGGGGCGGTGCTCGTCGAAAAACTGGGTTTTTGGCTGAAGGTTTTGGAAAATTTCAAAGCTTCGTAACTTCTTCATTACTTAACCAAATTGAGTGATTCAAAAGCCAAAATATAGTTAGGAATGTGGAGAAGAGATTCATACCAAGTAAGGACCGAGTGGTGGCCGGAGTTGGCCGGAAAATGGCCTGAAAGATGGCCAAACGACCACGGTTATCACCGGAATCTGGGTTTAGCTCCTCCGAGGTGTTTCTTCGTAATTTGATGTCCAAAACACATCAACATGGTCAGATATGAAACATGGGGACGAAATGGGAAGCATTTGAAGTGTTTTGAGGCTTACCCAAGTTGGAGGTTGTGGAAGCTCGTCGGATTCCGAGTTAAATCGCCAGTGTTCCACCTGGCACGCACTGCTGTAGTGTTGATAAGGAAGAGATGGGTGAAGGTCTGGGGTTTCTTGGCCTCGTGAGGCTTGGTGGTCTCGGGGAGGGGTTTGCAGATAGATGTAAGGATGGATAAGGGAGAGAGAGGGAGAGTGAAACAACCCGTCCCGATATTTACTGTCAAAAATGGTATTTTCGTATTTTCACGAAGTTTGGGATACCTTTCCTTTTTAAAATTTGTTTTTATTTCTTAATTGGTGAGCCCAAGGGGCCCACCCTTTGATTTCTGTCCCCCCGAGTCTCTCTTTCCCTCTCAGCTCTCTCTTCTTCCTCGTCTCTGTCTCTCTTCCTCTCCCGTAGCTCTCTCTCCCTCTCGCTCCCTCTATCTCAGTCATTCCGAGGGCTTTCCACAGCAAAGAACCATCCTCCACCACCATCATCTCCTTTCTAGGTGAACCCATGAACCCAGAAAATATCCCAAACCTTTCCCTTACCTTCGGCCGGTACTGTTCATCGTCTTCCCCGATGAGTTTCGTGATTTTCCAACATTGGTAAGCTTCTAAAAACCCTTGGATTGTGTTTAGGGTTAGATCGAAGCTTATTTTAAGTTGGGTATACATTTGAATCGCAGTAAATAACTCGGGGAAGCTTTTCCAAATTTTCCGGCGAGCACCGCCACTTTCGAGGCGTTTTCCGGCCAAACCACGGCGAGTTGGCCGGCGTGCAAGGTATCAATCTCTTCATCTTCCTAAGTACTACAACTTTCCTTTTTGTTTCACCCAATTTCGTTGAGTATTGAAGAAGTTATACTCATTTGAATCTTACCCAGTTTCCGGCGACCTCAGTGGCTTTCGAAGCATTTTCCGGCCAAACCACGGCGAGTTGGACGTCGGGTGAGGTACCATTCTCTTCGTCTCTTCGAGAACTACAACTTTCGTTTTTACCTCACTTGATTTCGTTAAGTAACAAAGAAGTTATAAGCATTTAAAGTTTGGGTGGTTTTCCGGCCGATTCCCGGCCTTCTTCTTCTTGAGGTCCGGCGACCCATCAAACCCAGGCCCTTTGGGCCGTTCCTGCCAAGCCCAAAACACTGGGCAGCCCAACCCTTTTTAAATTTTATTTATTTAATTGTTGTTTCTTTTAAAAACAAGGCCTTTTGGCCATTTAATCTTTAGGGCCTTAGGCCCGTTGAGCAACCCAAAAACCTTTAAGGCTTTAAGCCTTTGAGCCTTAAGACCAAACCCAAAACCTTTTATTTTATTTATTTATTGTTTTTATTTTATCTTAAGCCCAGATAACTCATTAAACCCAATAAGACCTAACCCTATTTAACCTAAATCCTAATCCTTTTCAAGCCTAAAACCTGTTTGACCTAGTTTGACCGTTGACCCCTGGTCAACGTTGACTTTAAGGTTGACTTTTCGGGATTTCGTCAGGGATCCCTCATAAGCTAATTTCGACGTCCTAGATCCGTTTCCGAAGTTCGTTTTCCCAAATTAAATCGTTTGACCAAATGTACCCTTTATGTGCCTAGGGACAATTATGGTGGCGATTCTATCTTCGCTAGCTTGCGCAGCTTTCGACGGCAAAGTACTGTGAGTGGATCACCTTCAAAAATAGCATGTTTTAAATTAAAGAAATGCATATGTTCCTAGCATGCCTCGATTTGATGAATACTTTACAGGAAGCATGATGATTTGAATATTATTGAATAGATAGATCGTTTTGAACTATTTTCACTATATCATATTTCTATTAACCCTCATTCTGGTAGACTATCTGATCGATGACGATAGGATGCTAAGAATGTGTTTCAAATGCTTTTAGACACCTCTTCGTAGTATGGGGGATCGATGAACTTATGCTACGAAGTTGTATTTTAGAAAGCTGTTTTGTGCATACCTAGTGAACACCATGCCGCAAAGTGCGAGGACTTGTAGTTGGCAGAGGCCTGGAGAAATAATCCCTAGCGGAAGGCTGAGGGACCACGGAGTCTGGCATCGGGCCGGGAGGGAGTTATCTCATGGTGAAGGCCATAGAGATTTAGGTGCAGGCAATGGGCCGGAAGTTATTGTTACTATTCGGTGATACTCATTAGCAGCACAACTTGTATTATGTTTCCTGTTATGATTTCTGAGATTGAATCACAAATAGATATGAATGGTTTTATGGCATGCTAGAGGGTTTGGAAAAGCTATCACTTATTATGCTAGTAGTTTTCATTTAAACTGTGGGGGTTAGTATGTTCATAACTGTTTTCGTATTACATATATAAACTTGGTCCACTCACCCTTGTTTTGCGCCCCCATTCAGGACTTAGAATCGAGGCATACAATCCCGGCGTTGAGGCACTTCCGCATTGGCATCTTCGAGTCCTCTCGGTGTAGGACCTACTCCTTTATTCATTTAATTTTATCTTAATTCTTTTAGTGATTAGGTTTAGTTGTATGCTCTGAACACGTTCCTAGATTGTTAATCCATTGTATTTGAATTCATAACCCTTATTTATTTCTTATTCTTAGCTTTTGTATCAATTAATGGCTTTCGTCACCCTCGGGTGTCGGCCAGCACGTGCCTATCCTGGTATTCGGTGAATATTAGGGTCGGGTCGTGTCAGATTGGTATCAGAGCGTGGTTTTGTTCTGAGCATACTTAGGATTCTCTCCTATCCTCATAGTGTATCGGTCATGACGTCATTTGGATGTCATGATTTCCGAATTTTGTGCCATTCAACACAGTTGTGCAAATCTTTCTCTGTTTGAATTGTCGCATTCTGGTTGAAATACAAGAATTCGTGTCGGGATTGTGCCTCAGCGGTGACGTGTTTGATTGGTTGGACGACCTTTACATCGGATCGATACTCAACCACGTGCATTCCCGGGGAATGGTGAGCAGAGGTTGTGTTACTTGGAAGCGACGTGTTTTAGAAATCTCAGTCGAGGAAGTCTGTTCAAGGCCAGCTGTAGATCCGAACTGGCAATGCCACTCTGCAACATGCGTTCCCTAGGAATTGCGGGCGGAGTCGGCTCTACATTGAAATCTTGGGAAACGGAAAAGTCTTAGCGGTACGAGTTGGTTAAGACCAACTGGAGTCCTGAATCGGTAATATCACTTTATGACATGCGTTCCCTAGAAATGGTGAACGGAGCCATGTCTTAAGTGGTAATTACTCGAAACTTTCTAAGTTCGTGTTGCAAGAAACGAGCAAGTGGTAATTGATGGGGTCGAATCAGTGTTCTCGGACTCATTACCAATGAAGGAAGTTCGTGTGGATCTTTAGAACAATTCTCGGCGATTGTCCTATTGATAACCTTCTTGCTTATTCCAACGACAAAGTCAAGTTCCTTAACCTCTGATCGTCAGCCTTATTCCAAATTCTTCGAGTGTTGATTTCGTTTTCATTAATTGATTTTCTTTAGAAACTCCTCAGTAGCAGACGTTATTCTCATCTATTTCCAAACGGAGTTGCAATTCTTCTTGTTGTTGTAGTTGAACTCAGATGATTAAGATCCAGTCTTGTTTGGATAAACAGACTTCTTGAATCTCACCTGGGTCCAGTACTCGGTGGTAAATCTTAGCACCTTGACCACGTACTTTTCGGTAGAGGTGAATTTAGCCTTTTGCTTGTAGCCCAACTGATCAGTGCTTTTGTCCACTTGTTGTTCAGCCTTGTAAATTTTTAGTGTAATGGCTTGAGACTCTACCATATTCATCTTTGTACGAAAGATCGAGCTTTACTTTGAACTTCTTTGGACTCATTGAGCTTTGGTTTGCTCAAGAGCATCACTTTAAGGTAGCATGTCGTGTCACTGCACGCGTACTCAAGTTGCTTTGTATCTTCCTTCTTTGTCATTTTGTTGATTTAGAGATTCCACATTCAATTTCTGAACTTTGAAGCAACTCTCACAATGTCTTGTGAATCTCGAAATGTTTTTGGCCTCGTCAAATCTTGTTAGCATTTCTTAGCTATTCTTGAGCTTAGACCTATTTCTTTTTGGCCAAGAAATCAATTTACCTTACTGTGATGATTAACCAAATAATCATAAACAGTGACTTCTAATTCTGCATCTTCACCTTCCTTTGCTTGTTTGTTTCTCAATGTAAACTGGATCATGCCGAAAAAAAAAAAAAAAAAAAAAAAAAAAAAAAAAAAAAAAAAAAAAACGTTTGTTCTCGGCATGGTTTCTGGTTCAAATCCCGATATCTTGTACTCTAGCTTGTTTTGACTCTCAAATTCTTGAGTGTTCTTTTAGCCTTCTCGACGTGGTTTCTTGCTCAGTCAGTGAGGAATTCCTGATTGATCTTTTCGGCGAAAGTGTACGCCCAATACTTATCGTTTATGACAGGAACGTTGGAAGCATAACTTTTCCACAAGTTTACCAGACTTACCAGGAAGAGTTCCACATGGCTGTGAGGTTTGAGCCGTCTTCTAGTAAGTTTGGTGAAGACGGTAGTGTAAGTGATCAGCAGATTGCATCAGTATCTTCAGTCTGAATTGTTTGATCACCACATATCATCCTACTGCAATTCATCAATATCATATCGTACTCTAGTAGTCTTTTTCCAACGATATGTAAATAAATTCATTTGCTTAAATATTTTATGGTAATCTTTCATCCAACCTTAGTACACCTTTGATAGGCATATTCTGGGATTAAATTCCATCTTGAGATCCGAGTCTGATATCTGAACGAACTATCTAGACCTTGGACGACGCGTTGTATTCCCTCGTTTTGTGGCGTTAGCACATTTGGAAATTGCACTTTTCTGGAAGGTTGTGTGCTCTCTTGGGGTGGTAAGTTGATCGCTGACGAGTCCTCCTTTCCACCAACATTGACCTTGTTTGACTTGAAATCTGTAGCTAAGCAAAAAATGAAGAGGTGGTTTGAGCACTACAATAGTTCCCAAGAGATACTGCTTGTTGGAAAGATGACTTCTCGTTTTCTGCTTGTTTGACTCGAGCTTTTGGGTCTACTATTAACATGGTAGCCACTTCTCTTGAATCCCAAGGTACAGTTTCAAGTGGGCAAGAAGATTCGTCTACGGCAGTTGATGCAGTTTCAGAATTGTTATTCTTGAAACTCGACCCAAGACACATCTATTCTCGGAGTACTTGATGTTTCGTATTCTTGGGCAAGACTCACTCTCATTTTCAGTTTTGTTTTTTTCAGTAGAAGTATTTTGATTTTCGTTACTAGTTATTTGTTTTTGTCATTTCAAATGTTTTGGGGGAAGAATTTTCGTTTTCAGTTTTAAGTTCAGCGCGAATTTTTTTTTAAAACTATATATTACTATGTATCTATTTGACGTTATCATATTTTACGTACTTACTTATTTTTGACCTTGTGTCAATATTTGTTTTCAACCTTATATCTTATTAAAGTATGTTTTCTACTTTTATACTGATGGGGAAAGAAAGTATGAGCCTGGAGGCACGAAAGATGGAATCATTGCAACCCGATCCGAACGGGATGGCATTTTCCCTTTGTGCAACCGCTCTCACTTGATTTCTTCGTTACGTATCTATTTATATATTTTATATATTCTCCTTCCTACCTTCGAGTATTTCAAGTTAAGAAGTGATTTTAAATTTCGGGGACGAAATTCTTTTAAGGGGAGTAGATTGAAACAACCCGTCCCGATATTTACTGTCAAAAATGGTATTTTCGTATTTTCACGAAGTTTGGGATACCTTTCCTTTTTAAAATTTGTTTTTATTTCTTAATTGGTGAGCCCAAGGGGCCCACCCTTTGATTTCTGTCCCCCCGAGTCTCTCTTTCCCTCTCAGCTCTCTCTTCTTCCTCGTCTCTGTCTCTCTTCCTCTCCCGTAGCTCTCTCTCCCTCTCGCTCCCTCTATCTCAGTCATTCCGAGGGCTTTCCACAGCAAAGAACCATCCTCCACCACCATCATCTCCTTTCTAGGTGAACCCATGAACCCAGAAAATATCCCAAACCTTTCCCTTACCTTCGGCCGGTACTGTTCATCGTCTTCCCCGATGAGTTTCGTGATTTTCCAACATTGGTAAGCTTCTAAAAACCCTTGGATTGTGTTTAGGGTTAGATCGAAGCTTATTTTAAGTTGGGTATACATTTGAATCGCAGTAAATAACTCGGGGAAGCTTTTCCAAATTTTCCGGCGAGCACCGCCACTTTCGAGGCGTTTTCCGGCCAAACCACGGCGAGTTGGCCGGCGTGCAAGGTATCAATCTCTTCATCTTCCTAAGTACTACAACTTTCCTTTTTGTTTCACCCAATTTCGTTGAGTATTGAAGAAGTTATACTCATTTGAATCTTACCCAGTTTCCGGCGACCTCAGTGGCTTTCGAAGCATTTTCCGGCCAAACCACGGCGAGTTGGACGTCGGGTGAGGTACCATTCTCTTCGTCTCTTCGAGAACTACAACTTTCGTTTTTACCTCACTTGATTTCGTTAAGTAACAAAGAAGTTATAAGCATTTAAAGTTTGGGTGGTTTTCCGGCCGATTCCCGGCCTTCTTCTTCTTGAGGTCCGGCGACCCATCAAACCCAGGCCCTTTGGGCCGTTCCTGCCAAGCCCAAAACACTGGGCAGCCCAACCCTTTTTAAATTTTATTTATTTAATTGTTGTTTCTTTTAAAAACAAGGCCTTTTGGCCATTTAATCTTTAGGGCCTTAGGCCCGTTGAGCAACCCAAAAACCTTTAAGGCTTTAAGCCTTTGAGCCTTAAGACCAAACCCAAAACCTTTTATTTTATTTATTTATTGTTTTTATTTTATCTTAAGCCCAGATAACTCATTAAACCCAATAAGACCTAACCCTATTTAACCTAAATCCTAATCCTTTTCAAGCCTAAAACCTGTTTGACCTAGTTTGACCGTTGACCCCTGGTCAACGTTGACTTTAAGGTTGACTTTTCGGGATTTCGTCAGGGATCCCTCATAAGCTAATTTCGACGTCCTAGATCCGTTTCCGAAGTTCGTTTTCCCAAATTAAATCGTTTGACCAAATGTACCCTTTATGTGCCTAGGGACAATTATGGTGGCGATTCTATCTTCGCTAGCTTGCGCAGCTTTCGACGGCAAAGTACTGTGAGTGGATCACCTTCAAAAATAGCATGTTTTAAATTAAAGAAATGCATATGTTCCTAGCATGCCTCGATTTGATGAATACTTTACAGGAAGCATGATGATTTGAATATTATTGAATAGATAGATCGTTTTGAACTATTTTCACTATATCATATTTCTATTAACCCTCATTCTGGTAGACTATCTGATCGATGACGATAGGATGCTAAGAATGTGTTTCAAATGCTTTTAGACACCTCTTCGTAGTATGGGGGATCGATGAACTTATGCTACGAAGTTGTATTTTAGAAAGCTGTTTTGTGCATACCTAGTGAACACCATGCCGCAAAGTGCGAGGACTTGTAGTTGGCAGAGGCCTGGAGAAATAATCCCTAGCGGAAGGCTGAGGGACCACGGAGTCTGGCATCGGGCCGGGAGGGAGTTATCTCATGGTGAAGGCCATAGAGATTTAGGTGCAGGCAATGGGCCGGAAGTTATTGTTACTATTCGGTGATACTCATTAGCAGCACAACTTGTATTATGTTTCCTGTTATGATTTCTGAGATTGAATCACAAATAGATATGAATGGTTTTATGGCATGCTAGAGGGTTTGGAAAAGCTATCACTTATTATGCTAGTAGTTTTCATTTAAACTGTGGGGGTTAGTATGTTCATAACTGTTTTCGTATTACATATATAAACTTGGTCCACTCACCCTTGTTTTGCGCCCCCATTCAGGACTTAGAATCGAGGCATACAATCCCGGCGTTGAGGCACTTCCGCATTGGCATCTTCGAGTCCTCTCGGTGTAGGACCTACTCCTTTATTCATTTAATTTTATCTTAATTCTTTTAGTGATTAGGTTTAGTTGTATGCTCTGAACACGTTCCTAGATTGTTAATCCATTGTATTTGAATTCATAACCCTTATTTATTTCTTATTCTTAGCTTTTGTATCAATTAATGGCTTTCGTCACCCTCGGGTGTCGGCCAGCACGTGCCTATCCTGGTATTCGGTGAATATTAGGGTCGGGTCGTGTCAGAGAGAGACCTCAACAGTTGGAGATCCTAACAAGGAAGTCTCGACAGTGGTAAGCTCGACGGGGTTGCGAAGGGGGATGATGTGCGTGCGTGTGTTGAGCTCAGATATGAGGAAAGAGTGCAGAGAGTTGAGAGAAGAAATCAGGAAGGAGAGAAAGAAGAGGGTCACGGGGAGAGAAGAGAGGAGAGACAGGGAACCAAAAAGGAAAAAGGGGTTCCACCCGGCTCACCATTTAAGAACCAAAAATAATATTTAAATATGGGGGTGGGGTGTTACACATTGGAATGCTTAAAAATCGTTTTCCTATTCTAAAGTTGATGCCAAATTATCCAATTAGGAAGCAAAGACGCATTCCTGTTGCATGTTGTGTCGTGCACAATTTCATTAGAATGCAATCAAGGAATGATACTTTGTTTCAACAATTTGAAGACAATGATGTTGATGTGGTAGATGAAGAAAGCTCGGGGGCTAATCAAGAAGGGGAAAACATGCATTTGAATGACGACAATGTTATGAATGATGTTAGAGACCACATAGCTGGATCAATGTGGCTTGATTACGTCAATAACAATTAGTCTCAAAGTTCATTGGTTTTTTTAGAATGTTTTAATGTAATATTTATTATTTGAGACTTGAAGTTTAATTTGATTATCGAGCATATATGTGTTGTATTAGCACATGGATATCAAAATAGTATGTTTAAGGTTTAATTTCATATGTTTTGTATATCTTAAAACAAATACATAATTGAAAAAAAAAATCTATTTTCAAGAGTTAAACCAAACAAGTTTTCAAATTTTTAGATTCAAAAATAGTTTTTAAGTTCAATGCCAAACAAGTTTTTGAAACCTAAAAAAAACTGTTTCTAAGATATGATCTGAAAATTAGTTTTAAGAACAATTCAAGTTTTTTAGTAGGATACCAAACAGGCCCTAAGTTTTTCTCTTTGAAAAATTCTTCTTCTTATTTTTTGAATGAAATTTCTATTTTATCTCTCAACTTAACCGGAAAGTTGACGGAGTTAGCAAAAATGACTACTAGTACAACAAAAAACATAGTTTAAGGACGGAAAAAACTATTAGTAAAGTTCAGGGATGAAAGCTAAACTCATGAAATAAACTATTCAAAAAATACATATAAGGTAATATTCTAGACGCCTAATGGTTGAAATAATCAATCAAATCACATATATAATTTGCATCCACCTACTTTCAAACATGATAGTCTGCAATGGCGTTGAACTTCTGGACCGACAGACGTTCATGGCTTCAAGACCGTTAGGATTCATCGTAATAGTTTAAATGATCTCTCGGGATCTCACGTACAACCGTCTACGTAGTATCATGTTATTGGATAGATAATAATTTACATGATTTTTCGGGATCCGACACACAACCGTCTATGTGCTGTCATGTTATTGGATAAATGTTAGTCATATTGCTTTGAAAAAAATATTGGTCATATGTTAGGTTTAAAGAACGCTACACCTACAAGACACTGCTAGGAAAGTAAATCTCATTTCGGGAATTAAAGTATTGCATAATACTTTCGTGTTGGCTCGGATGCTCATATTTTAATGGAATGTCACATATCTTGACAGATTTCTGTTTCGAGCATGCATCAGGCCAAGACTCAAGAGAGCAACTGGACAAAAGCAACGTTGTTGCTAGTTATGTTTTAATCATACCTAATCATATCTTCGACACACGTCCAAATTAGTACGAGTCATCCGCAGTATAGCAACTTTTCAAGTCTTTTAAAACATTGGTTACATGTTATAATTGTTGGTTGCAGGTTTTTCTTCTCCTTTTTCTTTTACGTATAACTCTGGCTCTGCTTCAGAGCTTTAATGGAGTTCTCAAGTATCCATATTAGCATGTGGTTTATATTCGTGCAACTCTTTCTCTTTAGCTCCACCTCCACCTCCACCTCCTCGTCCGGTCTACCAAGAAATGAGGTGGATAGGCTGTCGTTGCTTGCCTTTAAAGCTGAAATCGTGAACGATACACGAGGCATCCTTAGCTCCTGGAATGAATCCCTCGACTTCTGCAAGTAGTGAGGCATTACTTGCGGCCAAAGACACCATAGAGTCACGGTAATCTGCATGGAGGTATTCCAAATAGCCTTGGCCAGTTGAAGGACTTAGCATATCTTGTATTGGGTACAAATAATTTGAATGGTACCATACCTCCTTCAATATACAACCTCTCTTCGATCACATATTTTTCCTTGCTTATAAACCAACTTCGCGGAACCCTTCCTCCTAGCTTGGGCCACACTATATTTCCAAACATCGAAAAGTTTTACTGCCAAATGAACCAATTCAGTGGACCGATACCAGTTTCAGTAGCCAATGCCTCAAACCTTACGCGATTTGTGATCTTAGACAACAAGTTTACAGGCAAAGTGCCTAGTCTGGCACGCACGTCGAATTTGGTCTGGTTAGGAATCTCGAATAACAGTCTTGGATATAACCAGGAAGGTGACTTGGACTTCCTCTCTTCTCTAGTTAATTGTACAAATCTACAAATTTTATCAATCAGTGACAATAATTTTGGAGGAGAGCTACCTGAGTCTCTTGGAAATCTCTCGGTCAAGCAAATGATATTCTGAAGCAATTGGATGCGCGGAAACATTCCTGTCAGTGTTGGAAATCTCTTCAACTTGGAGGTACTAGCCTTTGATGCAAACCTATTGACAGGAACTATACTGATGAAATTGAGGTTCCACCATAAAACCAATTGGCAATATGGGGAGTAGCCCAAGACCATATAAGCACATAGCAAACCTTGTCCCTCACCAATGTGAGACAACTCTTAACACGCCCCCGCACGTGTGGCGGATTTTCAAGCCTACACGTGGACAACAACTGGGTGACGTGGAGCCCGTGTGGCCGTTGGGCTTTACACGTGGACAACCTTGCTCTGATACCATGATGAAATTGAGGTTCCACCATAAAACCAATTGGCAATATGGGGAGTAGCCCAAGACCATTTAAGCATAGCAACCTTGTCCCTCACCAATGTGGGACAACTCTTAACATATACCAAGTTCTATAGGTAGACGAATAAGTTGAATGCTTTGTAACTAAATTCGAATGAACTGTCAGGTACCATCCCATCTTCTATAGGAAATCTAAGTTCATTAACCATATTGGTTCTCATGTCAAACAAGTTACAAGGCAACATACCGCAAAGTCTCGGAGAATGCAGGAAACTGCTACTTTTGGTTCTTTCAGAAAATAATCTTAACGGTTCGATTCCAAAACAAGTTATTGGTTTATCATCCTTGTCACAAGGTTTGAATCTATCCGGTAACCAACTTACTGGATCCATCCCCATGGAAGTAGGTAACTTGGTGAATCTTGATTCCTTGATTGTTTCTGACAACATGTTATCTGGTGAGATTCCACGAAGCTTAGGGAGTTGTACAAGTTTGACAACTCTGTATCTGAGTGGAAACTCATTGCAGGGGACCATACCTGAATCCTTGAGCTCTTTGAGAGGGATTGAGAATTTCGACCTATCTCGCAACAACTTGTCTGGCAGAATTCCCAACTATTTGGAGAGTTTTCACGTCTTGCTGAATTTGAACCTCTCGTTTAATGATTTTGAAGGTGCATTACCAATGAAAGGAGTTTTTGAGAACACAACTGCGCTTTCTGTCACGGGAAACTCACGGATATGTGGAGGTATACCTTCTTTAAGATTGCCCAAATGCGCATCCAAGCAATCTAAGCAAGGTTTATCTTCTAGGCTGAAAATAATTATCTCAGTTGTTTGTGGGATTGTCGGATTGAGTTTAGCGATTTTGTTTGTGATTCTTTACCGATCAAGAAAAGCAAGACGACTGAAATCAACATCAGGATCATCATTGGGGGCTTCACTTCTGAAATTGTCCTACGGAGATCTCCTTAAAGCAACTGATGGGTTCTCTGCAACCAATTTGATTGGTGCTGGTAGTTTTGGGTCCATATATAAGGGAATACTCGATCAGCATGAAGGAAGAGTTGTTGCAGTGAAAGTACTCAATCTTCAAACTTCAAGAGCCTCCAAAAGTTTCATTGCTGAATGTGAAGCTCTGAGAACCGTTAGGCACCGAAATCTTGTCAAGCTACTGACCGCCTGTTCAAGCATCGATTTTCAAGGGAATGACTTCAAGGCTTTGGTTTATGATTTCATGGTGAACGGAAGCCTCGAAGAGTGGCTGCATAATTCAGCTCAACAGGGCGACAATCCAACCAATCTTCAGAAAAATCTGTATCTTATTCAGAGAGTAAACATTGCAATCGACATAGCAAGTGCTCTGGATTATTTGCACTACTGCTCTGACATGCCAATAGTTCATTGCGATTTAAAGCCGAGCAACATTCTCTTGGATGGTGACATGACTGGATGTGTTGGTGATTTTGGTTTGGCAAGGTTCCTCCCAGATGCTTCTCGTCCATTTCCTACACAAGAAAGCTCTTCCAATGCAATAAAAGGCACCATAGGCTACACTGCCCCAGGTAAATTTTCTTGATATCTTTCTTTTTAGCTTTTATTTTGAAGTCACAGTCAAGATATAACTATGTTTTTCTGCATTAAATTATAGAGTACGGCAGTGGAACCGTAGTGTCAACATACGGTGACGTGTATAGCTTCGGAATCCTATTACTGGAGATGTTAACAGGCAAGAGGTCGACCGATGATATGTTTAAAGATGGTGTGGACCTGCACAACTTTGTCTTGACGGCTCTGCCCGACCGTGTGAAAGAAATATGCGATCCCCGGCTCCTTCACACAGAAAAAAGTGGAATTACCACTGCCACGGACAACAGGGGAGATCTCGGCCAAGATGATCAAAGGCAAAGAGATGACGAGTGCTTGATTTCCCTTGCAAGAATAGGAGTTGCTTGTTCTGCAGCAATGCCGAGAGAACGAATGGACGCGAGCAATGTTGTAGCTGAATTATGTCGAACAAGGGATGTACTCGTTCGAACCAGAATGCCGAGAGAGCGTCCATGACCGCACGGTGTTTGAGTTAAACAACACAGACTTTGCATAATTTTATCACCAGCAGCTTTCCTGCTTCTGCTTACTGAACAATAGTGGTTTCTAGTTACCTAATTATAAAGAGCCATAATTTTACAAGTTTTTCTTCTTCTTTCTAACGCATAACTCATAAAGATTTTCGAGTGTGCCGAACACGACGAGGTACGTCAAGAGGTACGTCAAGTGTAATAATACAATTGGTTATAAACTTGAAAAAAATAAAATTCAACCAATTGTATTATGACACTTACTACCCGAACCATGGCCGACACTAAAAAATCTCTCCTTATTTGTATAATGTCATGTAGTGTTCGGCCGCATGTTCCGAACAATCTCTTATTGTTCTGACCTTTTTATGTTGTATATACTTTGTTTATGTGGAGATTCCGTGTAATATTTGAATGGACCTAATATGCAAGGATTGTGGAACCGAACTATATACTTCATTGACTTTTGAAATTATATAATTCGAATATCCAGATTTCTTAAGGAAAATTGCAGCTTTCACTACACTCCCAGAAGTAAACATTCTGGTTTTCCAACACAGTATCCGTAGAAAGCGAGCCATGAAAAGCTGTTCGGTACATATCCAGATTTCTTAATATTACAAATATCATGAAGCACAGAGGGGGAATTTCTGGTCAGGTCTCTCAGAAAATTGGTTTTCTTTTGACTGTCACGATTGTTGGAACCGAAAATATAAAAACAAGAGGTAGATTAGAGATGCAGTTTATGTGGGATGATGGTAGCTCATCCAATCGATTACCTAGCACGCACGCTGGCAGGAGATCGACCACCTCTCTCACTGCCATTTTCTTCTACTTCGCTCCCATCTAAACAAAGGCCATTGTTGTTTACGCTAACTTCGGAGCTAGCATTACTGCTAGTGGCAAGAGGAGAATCTGAAACACTAATTGTTTTGCTTCGTGCAGGCCCCGATCTCACACTGTACATTGAGGATGCAGGAATATTTGTCATCAACGGTCGTAAATTAACTGGAATGGATCGCCTTATGTCCTGCAACCAACAGTTGAATCAGGTTAACATTAAATATACCAAACTTGAATCAAATATTTTCTCTAAATGAAAGTAAATATCGACTGCGTTGCAAGCAAACTGGGAGGGAACGAGGGAAAGCCATATGGGGAAGCACACCGGCTCATAAAATATGAGATACTTCCGCAGAGTTAGCAAGCACAACTTTGCAACTTTCTGGCATACTCATAGGGGGATGTACAACAACTCATAAAATGGAATAATATGCTTACCATGTGGCGTATAGCCATATCAAGGGATTTCTTTGAGAGTGATCTACCAAAGCCTGAGCTGTCTGGGGATGAAGCCAACTTGCCGGAGTGGTTACCATGAGGAGAATGCTTATCCTCTTGCTTTGGTGGTGCCAGTTTCCGCATATTTATTACCCTCTCGACCATTTTTGTTCCCATTAATACAGGGCTTACATTGTCATTAACTTTAGAATGTCCACGACTGAATGCAGGAACAGAGCTCCCACTTGTATGACTAATGCCATTGGGAGCCCGTCCTCTTGAAGGAGAGCATGATTGCCGTCTTGGTCTTACATTAGGACCAGGCTCAACGGAAGATGATCGAGAACTGGGTGCTCCAGGCCTACCTCTAGTGGCTGAAAGTGGTCTGTCTGGAAGTGTTGTCCTTAAATTCGGCGGGGCCTCGAGTGAGAAACCAGGCATTTCTGAGGGCTTCCATGGTCTGGACTTCACTGTTGGGGACGCACCACGTGATGGCACTGGATTTCTTGCTGCTGTAGGAGCTGGCTTGGAAACTGAAGGTGAGGACTTTGATGGAGGAGCTGATATACTAGATGTAGGGGATGGCACGGACGGTCGTCGAGTTGGTGTTGATGCTCTTGATGCAGAGTTGGGTGGGGGCACAGTGGGTCTGGAAGTTGGTGTTGAAGATCTTGCAGTTGACCTTGACGGTGTAGAGGATCTTGAGGGAACTGTAGATTTAGTTGCAGGAGCTGTCGATCTATTCGCAGGAGTCGTCGATCTATTCGCAGGAGTTGTCGATCTAGTTGTGGGAACCGTAGACTTAGGTGCAGAATTTATCGACTTGTTTAACGGCAAGGTTGCTCGAGAAGTAGGTGTTGACGATCTTGAAGGTCTAGGTGCTGAAGGCAATGTGGGTCGTCCAGTTGGTGTTGCAGGTCTTGATCCTGGACCACCGGACGATGAAGGCCTCCGGGTCCCTGAACTTGAAGAACTTAACCCAGGGGAAGAAGTTGATTGTCTGGACACTAAGCTGCTCCTGGCAGCAGGCTCTGGCTGGGGGTTTGCTAACTATGACACAATGAAGAAATGACTAAGTAATGAATTTAAAACTCAAAAGTCATAAACTGAAAACCACCACGTAAATTTATCCTTTTAATAGACTGATAAAGGAGAGAAGCAGCACCTTCTACGAATTACTACATTCTAAGCTCAATAGTTGTTGAATCTTGTCTAAGTTAGATGCTATAGATAAGTCGTTTTCTCTTAAATGCAGTTTCTAAGTTAAGCAACGTAGAGTTTGAGAGATGAGAATGAATGTCAATAATTCAGACGTTCATACAACTACCAATTAAGCGCCATATACAGAGGATATCTTTTGCAACTTTTCTGCTTCCTAATGTAACCCTTGTTCTGAAAGATTAACAGCACTCCAACATAACTATTAGGGTCCCTAACTATTACTTGGCAGAGAAACTACTAGATTCCTCAAAATCAATAATCATAATGAAACGGGTGGCTTCTGCTTTAAAGAGGACTATCAACTCCCTTTCACATACTATAAATAAATTAAAACCCGATCAGATGTAGAACTGCAACCCAGTTGAAAAAGGAAATTCTTACTCTAGATTTGAGTGCAGTGGGACGAGCCTTTGGGGTTCCATGCTGACTCATTACGGTCTTATGTGATTCCAACTCCAGTGAAGGAAAAAGAGGAGTCCCGGGTGGAGTTAAAAGCCTGAAAGGAGAATAAAATAATTAATACCAACTTAGACAAAACTTATCAGTACCTAATAGCATCTACGCTAGGCTGAAATTTAATACGCATTTTAAGAACGAACTCTGTACAGACTTATTTCGTAAAAACACTTCGATTGCCATGCTTTCCTTTGTCAGAAATTTCTACTCCCTACGTTGCATAGGCATGCAAAATTTCTAATGCTAAAATATGGTCTTAGAAGCAAAACAATGTGGAGGTAGGCAGGTTTAGGCCACCTTGAAAATTACCAACACACATGTAATCAGCAGAAGTGCACTCCCGCGAATTTTATCATGAGTGTATTATTATACTCTTGGACTTTATCCAGACACTTTGCAATCCACAATATTTCATAAGATTCGCGTAACTGGAACAAAATCTTCAAACATCTTAACATTTAAGGATATGGTTAACCTGATTTAAAAGTTCCATAACACGCAGGACCAATTTCGCAATCATAAGCATACAAAGGTAAAACAAATTCTGGCATACCAATCATAATCATTCTTGTCATTCTCAGAATTGAGGAAATCATCAGCGCCAGTCTTGCGTGGAGGTGCCGGCGTTGATGAGGAAATATTGAAAATGGGAGAAGTTCCGGGTTTCGCCCCTGCTATGTCAAAGTTACCATATCAGAAGCAACCTCAGTAATCAATATCAATGCATAAAATAAGAAACATTTCTAAACAAATTTAACATCGAAATTCAGTTTAAACTATTTTAGCATCGATTCAAGCAAAAAAGCATATTACAGATTACGAATTCGGAATTCAAAATCCTCTACATTGCACTCGAAAATTAAAATCTTTATACCTAATGGTGAATCGAACTCTTCGGAGCTGTTGAGAAGAAGATCGTTCCGTTCCTTCTCGCGCTTCTTCATCTCTAGGAACAAAGCGAGTTCTTCTTCCTTCTCCTTCCTCACCGAGGCTCTGAGCTGCTGCCTCTGATTAATCATCGCTTGCATTTGCGAGTCCTGAGCCCTAAAACTCCGATTCATCGCTATAAACGCAAAGTCCACCGATAATTTTATAAAATCTAAAACTCAATTTCCAACCACCCGCTCAAGCAACCATTCTCAAAGAAAACGCCTAGCAGTTGTAGTCGAATTGAAGATCAACGGCGGTTAGATCTGAAACCGAGGCCAATCGGTGCACAAATTCGAAGGCTGCGTCGGCATTTCGGCCTCGTTTTCTTCCAATCGCCTCCAGAGCTCGTAGGAGTGTGAGAACGCTGAGAAATATGAAATCTTGGAGAGTCCTCAGCTGTAAGGAACCGGAACCGCCATTGTTGAACGGAGCTCTCGAGTGTAGTGGAAACTAGACGAGAAGAGAGATTGAGCTCGGAGGAACCGCCATTGTTGCGAAACTGAGCTCGAGAGGATGTGGAGGCGAGCGGGAGTTGCAGTGAGAAAGCTCGGAAGATCGGAGATTTCACAGTGGAGATGGAGAGAGGGTGAGGGGGAAGAGGAGGAGTGGCATTGAATGGTAATTTAGGAGAGGTTTGGAGTCCGAAATCGGGAAAATGAATGGACGTGCGGACCGTGCAGGTTTTGCTGTCTCTCTCACTTAAAGCCTACGTTTTCAGGTTGTGGGTTTTGGTGCGTAGATAATCACGATAATGCCCTCCTTTTTCTTTTTTTTTCTTTTTTTTCGAAATTTGCAGTGGTTGCATTTGCAGTTAAGCCCGTGTATTTTTGTGTAATTTTGAAGTATGGCTTCGAGGATTTTCTTGGTTTGAAGATGAATATTGTTTTGTTTTGTTTTCCTGTGAATCGTACTCCACCTACAAGTAGAAGAAGTCCCCTCACGAGAGCAATTTAGATGGATCGAGTGGACTATTGTAATAGTGTTTTAATTTGATAATACAATGTTACGTGTTAGAATTAGCGAGATTGTCTCACTTCTTAAATCTCTTCGTAATTTTCTATATTAGATTCATTGTTTGGATTAGGTTCGTTGTATGATGATGTTTAGGTTTACCCTAAACCCTAAATCTTCCAGATTAAGTTCATTGAATAATAATTCATTTGTGTATTTGTACTCAGTATATATTGAATGTTTAAGATTGAATGAAACAACAAGAAATCATTTTCTACGGTTATTCTTACTTCACATAATATTATGTTACTGAATTGGAATGTCAGAATGACGGTCTATCATGTCCATTTGGTTCCTCCTTGCCCGGTGCCCTTGTATTGTAGCTTTGGGTATGTGGTCGTATCGATGACCATCCGAGAATTCCTCTTGATTAGGTTTCATACTACTGTAATTATGGAAATTTCAGTACTCACATTAATTAATTTGAGAAGTTTCCTTTTATCTTTCTTTTCACTAATGTGCAAAAAAAAGTTTTCTTTAGATACGTGTGACGATTTGAATTTAAAATTTCTAAAATTAATTCATATAGAGATATGAGCCTCAATTATGTTATTTCTCAATTAGAGTTTTGGAATAGTGTCTTTCTCTTTCCGTTAATTTTCTCGAGATAGTTAAAGACATGAACGCGTTGTAGAAGAATAGGGTTGATCAAGAATTGATTAATTAGTAAATTATTCACATTCAAATTTAGATTGTATAAGAGGTGTAACTAGCTCTCTTAGCACAGTGAAGTTTCTCTCTTCGGTCTCATGCAGAATGTTTAGTAAAGATAACGTGACTAAAAAAGTTTGCTATGTTTCATACCATTTGCTCTTAAATTGATACTCAAGGTGCGTAAAGTTTAAAATCTCAAAGTTATGTATCTACAATTGATGCGTAAAGTTTAAAATCTTAAAGTTATGTATCTTCAATTGACGCGTGCTTGAGCGCATATCAAGAGGCTAGAAACATGTATAGTGAACTTTTAAATTTGTATGTATGACCATATAAATACTCCAATTAATTATTTTTGCTGGTTATTCCTTTTTCTCACTGAAATAAAATAAATACAAATAAGAAGGGGAAAGAAGAGTAATTGCAGTCAAATTCACCACCAATTTGGCAATTTTCTTTAAAAAAAATTATAAAAAAAATGTTAGATACACAAATGAAGTAAAAAATTAAAACCCAATTGAAAATGGGCCGGCGAGGTCAATAGAGAAGAAGGGAGGGTCGTCGTACTCGTATAGCTGGTTATCGCGCTCCACGACGTCGTTTGGAAGCTAAAACGTGGTCTAGAACCTCCGATGCAGAGGAGGAGCTGAGAGGAGAGAGAGGATCGAATCGGACAATGGCGGGGAAGATGAAGAAGGGCGAGGCGAGCAGTAGCAGCAGAAGCAGCGGCGGCGGCGGCAGTAACCACAGAGGGGAAAGCGTGGTGGTGGATTTCGGCGAAAACAAAAGCTCCTGCGGCTACTGTAGATCCCCTGCTCGCACCAGTATCGCTCACGGTTCGTCTCTCTCTGTCGTAATTTGTTTGGTTTTAAGTTCGTAATCCAGTTGATTTGTCTTGCTAATTAGAATTTGAACAAGTTTAGAATTTTGATTGTGATTAATGGAGCTGTGTGAAAATATTAGGCCTTTAAAGTTGATTATACTCTTCGGATGGTAGTTTTGAATCATTGGGTTTAATTCCATGAATACAAGATACTGTGATCAATTTGCAAATTAGTTATGAGGTTTCTAAGCGATTCGAATTGGACAGAAAGAGTTGGGATGTTGGGCCAATGCTGATTTGCTAACTATAGCTCTATTTTCCGTCCCCGTCTTAAAGTTCTTTTGCTTTTTTTGGATGAATTTAATGTTTCTGATTACGTTCTTAACTTGTCTTTGATTTTACAGGTTTGATGGCGCATAGCATTACGATTGATGACTACCAAGGTTGGTTTTTTATTGGCTGCTCTTTATATTTTGTGAACAATACTACTGTTATTCTACTGGCACGATTTCTTTAATGTGTACGTATTTTAACAAGTCTCGGTTTAGATCTTCTTGACCGGGGTTGGAGGCGATCTGGTTGTTTCCTTTACAAACCTGACATGGAAAGAACATGCTGCCCTGCTTATACTATTCGTCTGAGAGCAGGCGATTTTGTTCCTTCTAAAGAGCAAGTGCGGGTGTCTAGACGAATGCAAAGGTATAGTTATGTGGCCTTTTATTCTTCCACCTCTCCCCAGAAAGCACAGTTTTCAGTGTTGTTTCTTGTAGATTGGGAATGATCATTTTTTTGGTATTTTTAGAATAATCCATCAGTTAATTTACAATATAGAACCCCTCCAAAGATAATGTCTGATGATCCTTCAAGGTTGCTGCACAGAATCTGCTTTAAAGAAAATTCTAATGTCGTATTTTGCAATTTTCCAAGGTTTTGAGTGGGTCATGGACTAATCGATGGCGATTACTTTCAGTTATCAGTAGTGTAATTTTATTATGATCTTCGTATCACTGTTAAGTTCTAGCAAAACATACGTTTATTTAGATTTATACTTTATCCTGATCACTGAAAATGATCCATGCCTAGGTACTTAGAAGGTACCTTGGAATGTAAGAAACCAGGGGAGTGTATAGAGAATCCAAATGCCTCTAAGGACACACGCAGCCATACCCATCTCGAAGTTTCAAGCTCAGCTGCGAAAGAATCCTGTTCCAATAACAATGAAGAGAAGGGTGGGGAAGAAAAGATTATGCATTACTTATCAGATCAAGTTGATAATGCCGTTCGTGGTTGCTCTGAAAATGGGGAATTCCCTGACATTCAATTTCCAAAAGCTAATGTTAAAAAGGTTTTACAAGCCAAAAGAAAGCTATTGGTTGAAGGATCTGAAGATCTCTTATACTCGAGCAATATTGCATTCCAAATAGCGGCTACTATAAGGAGGTCGTTACCAGGCGAGAAGGATGTCCACCAGGGAAGATTGTCGACGCATATTACAGATGAAAAAGGGCCATCTCCAAAACTTATTGCTGAAAAGCTAGAGAGTTACTTGAATCAGTTGGCAAAAACATCTGATCTGTTAGTCAGGGCTTGCAACGGACATTTAAATTTTTATTCTGCCACAAAACAAGCTTCCTCATACGAAAGTGCTCAAACTGTTAACATCTCTAAAGGATCTGCTGCCAGGTCTGAAAGTAAAGGGTGCAGTGTGACACATAGCTCTCAAAATGCTACAGTAAAGAGGCGTAGGCTTGAGATTCATTTGAGAAGGTCTAGTTTTGATTCAGAAGAGTATGCTTTATATAGACGGTATCAAATAGAGGTGCATAATGATACCCCTGAGCGTGTTACTGAAAGCTCGTATAAGAGGTTCCTGGTTGATACTCCCTTAAGTTATGTGCCTCCAAAAGGTGATGGAACAGTTCCACCTTGTGGCTTTGGTTCTTTCCATCAGCAATATGTTGTTGATGGCAAGCTTATTGCAGTTGGTGTTATAGATATCCTCCCTAGATGTTTGTCGAGTAAATACTTATTTTGGGACCCAGATTTTGCCTTCCTATCACCTGGAAAGTATTCAGCACTACAAGAAATAAATTGGGTGAAAGAAAATCAAGCCCATTGCTCTACTCTTCAGTATTATTATCTCGGTTATTACATTCACTCTTGCAGTAAGATGAGATACAAAGCAGCATATTGCCCGTCTGAGTTACTCTGTCCTCTCCGTTACCAGTAAGTTGCCCTTCACTTTTAGCGGCTGACCATGAAAAGCTATTAGTTGTTCAATTTACTAATTAGGTTGAAAATTCTTCCTTTATACATATGTCCTCTTTGTTACTTCTCTTGATAATTGTATACATGCGAGCTGAAGCTTTCAGATGAGACCAATGTCAACTTTATTTACACACGATGGAAATCATTACTTTTTAATATTTTCATATAAATCAAGAAAATTTTCTAGTGTCCTGATATTCAAAGTTTTTTGGTGACTGACTAACAGAAGTTTTTAACTCCAGGTGGATTCCTTTTCATATTGCCAAGCCTTTGCTTGATAAAAAGCGGTATGCTGTTCTGTCGGATGTTTCTGTCTCACAAGATAGAGAGTCCTTGCCACCTCGTGTTTCTGAAGAAGTCATGGAATTGCAACTTGATGACATCGGGAAAGAAGACACTAATGATTTTCCTATGTATAACGATGAAGGAGCAATTGGCGTTGAACATGAAAGCTCAGACAATGAACAAAATCTGGTATCTGTTGATGTGGAAGATGGAGATATCGGTAACATTTTAATCGGGTTGAATGGAACTCGTGTGAGATTCAAGGTATGTATACTCAAGCGTCATAGAATTTTCAGACCTCCCCGCCCAAAATCCAGATACCTTCGTGCATTCATTTACTTGCTACACTGTTTTTCGTTGAAGGATATAAAGTTCGCTTTTAGTTCTTCAGAAAGGAGTTACTTGGAGTTCCAGCTGCACCGATATATGAGAGTTGTAGGTGAAGAGCTGGCTGAGCGAATGGTTTATTCACTCGAGTGATTTGGTCGTTCTCATGACCCTTCGATTGACTTCATCACAATGAAAGATTTGCACATTGTAGCCGGAGCCGACTTTTCTGCCTGAATCAACCCGCCTGGCCATTTACCCGGGGGGCTAAACCGGTAAGCCAATGCCGAGTAGTTTGGTTCCGGCACTTGTCTGCTGTTCCAACCGGCTATGTTCAATATCCGACAGACTCCTTCCTCTGATGCATCTTGCAGTTTACATGTTTTTCTTCATGTCAAGTTATATCTATTTAAATTGGTAAATTTATAAGAGTTTCCCAAATGCATAATTAAGCTGCGATTTACCTTTTTTATATTAGGAAAACTTACGAAAAGTCTAAAAAAAAAAAAAAAAATTAATGAAAAATGTAGTGAATAGTACCAAGAAAGGTAAAAATGTGTTTTTTTTTAAGTGAACAGTATTTAAAGTATTTTGTTAAAACTCCATTTTATATTTTAATATAATATTATATTTAATTTTGTCCCAGCATTAATTTTGTGGGTCCCCTTGTACGATCGAAAGGAAATTTTGACGTCAGCAAACTGTTTTTTTCCCGCCGGATTGTTCGGATTAATTTTGGCGAATGAAGATGTTCGACTCGGTTTATTTTTGCTTCTGTTTCTTGATGTGCTAACTATAAAGTCCTTGGAAAATAAGATGAAAGAATGATCAAATTAGGAATTCAAACAGAATCCACGATCATCGTGATACATACGGCCGTGTACTGAAAACACGAGAGAACTTGTCTTAACGTAATGAGAGAGATAAATGAAAAGAAATATACTACCGATGTTTGCTAAGAATGTCTCGATCACAAACACGCTAGAAGAGCAAATCTATCATCGATCAATCACAAAGGTGAGGGCAAGTGGGAGTTTTATTGAACTAGAGATTGCATTTAAAGAGAGGATACACACAAGAAGATCAAATTCGAACACGATCAAATGTTTTACGATTCTGTTATTGAAGGCAAGTTCAGAGAGTTGCCTACATTCAGGAATTACGAGCTTCGAATTCACACGAGTTGAAAGAAGAAGAATGAGATTTGAAGAATGTACAGTTGAGTATGAACGCGTCATCGATCAAGCATCATCTGCATCGCTGCTACCGACTTGTGCTTCGTGACTGACCCAATAATTGTTTCCATCCGGACCCGACACCTTAACCCTGCTCAAGAATGAAGCTCACAAACTTATTTTCACAAAACTCAGATTAGATTAGAATGTTAAATTTTCTTTCTCCGCATGTCTACTGACCGCTCGAGTACGGACTTTCCTTCCTTGTACTTCTGGGCCTCTTCGTGGGCAGTCTCCTAAAAGAAACCATCAAAACGAATAACAGCAGGAAAAGAAATGTATAAATCATGATAGTTCTAATCATGGCTCATGATCTTACATATTTCCACCCCACTATCGATCCACACCCAACGCAGAAAATGTCAGCAACTGTGTGCAGTCCAGTCATCATCGATCTATCTTCACTCTCTCCGGAAAATACGTTCACTCTGTAATACGATGGAGATGCGAATCATATATCTAAAACCAACTAATTGCAAGCATATACGGCTCAATGACAAGTTTCGTTGAATGAGCTTGCAAATGTGCACTTATTATCCTATTTCAGACTGCATTATCTCCCCACATTCCATGCTTTCAGCTATGTTGGGACATAATTTGAGAGACCAAATGAAAAATAAGACTCAGAGACTGAGCGCTGGAAGCTATTGGCGGCAATTCTCTCGTTATATATAAATTCAAGAAAAGAAAGCAGATTTTCATTGAAACGGAAATAGACCAGTGTCGTATGATCAACAAAGCACACATGCAATCGATAAATGTTTCTTGATCACGGGTAAAAACAAACAGAATAGTCTTTCACTATTTCAACATCTCGTCTGTAACTCCCATATCAGACATGGTAAAGGTGTCCAAATATTAAGAAAAACTTACACCTTCTTGAAGAGATACGCCTTCCCGTGCCTGGAGTGGAAAGACTGAATGAAACACAGGCAAAACATGTAGTCAGAAAACACGCTTGTTTTCAAATTTGAAATTACCAATCAAGAGTTATTTGACTCCAAATGAAAAGGAAAAATAAGTGGCAATCACAACGACGAAGAACAGAACAAGCCTTAGTTATACTGAACTATTCAATAATCATCATTGTTTCATACCTTGTCGTCAAAACTTTAAAGACAGCACAGACTATAACCATCTTTCATTTCATTCTAATTAGAGCATTACATTCTCTTACATTATATTACTCGAGACAATACCGATGCACTCATTCACGGACAAATGCTTCTAAAACTAGTTGTGCACATGGACGTAAAGGCGCATTTGAAAGCAATGAACAATGAAAACTATGAAAGCATAATAACCAAAATTCTAACAGCTACACCATACACCACCAATCCATGTCCTCTCTCGGTCGAAAAGAGGATAAGGTTTCAATTTAGTTCTACTTCACTAAAAACTAGAACCAAGTTCTTCGGGCACTCCCGGCCTTCAAGATAAACAATAAAATGCAGCATCATGTTGGTCCTGGATACAAGTTCCACCTTATGATATAGGATCCAAATGCCTCCCAAAACATCCCTTATCATCAAATCCATATACTTCAACGGACTGACACCCTACTGAACATTCCTCTATTATCTAGATCATAGTCAATCAAGCTCACAAAAAACTATCTAAGAAACTACGACATACTTAACCAGATCTTCTGCTAATAACATTAATCACAAAAGCAGACCAAGTAATAGAGTTGACCAATTACCTCGTCAAAGAACATGCACATCATCTCACAAAAAGAAAAAAAAGAAACAATTAATCAAGACCCGGATGGAAAATTCAACAGCAAATCACAAAAAAAAGGAATAAATTGTTGCTGATTAAAAGATTGTAAAAGATCAAATTAACAACCCTGGAAACTATGTCCTCACAAAGAGCAAGATGGGTCCGGCAGTGCCTGCAGCTGTAGATCTTCCCCTCGAGACTCACCACAAATAGCCTCCCCATGCCTCCACCGCACACCCAGAAATTTCCTCTAGCCACCCAAATCCGAAGCAAGGTGAAGATCCAGGAAAAGGGTCGTCGTTAAAATCGAAGAAAAACCAGAAGAAGATTGGTTTTTGAATAATTGAATCGACTGAGAGAGAAAACGAAAACCCAATTGAAAAAGAAAAGGGCAGATGCCTGAAAAGAAAGAGAGAATTTCTGGCTGAATATTTTTTACCTTTACCTGGTGTCGTTGGTCTGGTCAAGTCTCTGTAGTTGCAAGAAATGTGGACGGAAAGGAGATTTCACATTCCACAATTTTATCACTTTTTCTGTCACAGTGGAACCTGACAACGTGAAATCTACGGTTCCTTGCCCCTTATTAACAAAATATTTAAGGTTGGTTTTTTGCAATAACCTCTGTCGTGTTTTCTAGTTATTCAGAATTAAAACTTCGCAGCTATAATGTATGGTTTTCATTTAAAGACAATAGGAGAATTCGAGTTTAAGTGCAAAAGGAGGATAAGACATTTTGTACATGGTTTTTGTTGGGAATGTCTTAGCGCAAAATTTGAAGTCAAGGCAAATAATTAGAAGTCAAGGCATATAATTATTTGCCCATACCCCTGACGCAAAAAATATATTAAACGTGGTTGACGTCGTCCAGACATCAGCCTTGTGTCACGTGGCCTTCGGGCTCTCGGGCTGGCAACTCCTGCCGGACCTCTCCCTAGGGTCCGCTCAGGCTCCATCGCCAGCACCTGCTGGACCTCCCCACTCGGGCTCTCTGGCCCTGTTTGAGAGCCAGTCCATTGGGCAATAGCCCACTGTGGAACTGTTAATAAAGTACCCTATATACTTGTTAATAAAGTACTCAAAAAGTGTTTTACAATAAACACTTTTAGCTCTTTTGAAAGTTGAATGGGGAGAAACTTACAATACATTTCCAGTCCTCGTAATAGTGTAATGTGGTTGAAATGAAAGGAAAGGGATCCTCTCCGAATCTCTTTCCACCTAATCCACCAAGTTCGTGATCCAGGCCGTTGAAATTTAATCCAACGGCTACAAACAGAAGACCTTTTTAAAAGTTATAATAACTGTAGTCGTTAGATCAAATTTCAATGGTCCGGATCACGAACTTTATGGATTAGGTGAAAATGGATCCAGAGAGGATCATTTTCCGAAAAGTTCACGAGGTGACTATTGAATATTAAACTCTGAATGCAAAAAGCAAAATATTTTTAACCAAGTTTTAAATTAACAAGTTTCAACTCAAGCTTTTACTCCGTAATTTTTTCTCGATATGTTTCTAGTGTAGCATTCCCTCATATGACACGTGTTCGAAAGCTAGGCAAAAGACCTAATGTCTTATATTCGACCGATTTGATCACAACCTTCATATACTAGAGACATTGATTTAACCAACTTAATTACAGTTAAAAGTTACATACATTGTATGCTTTCGTTATGAGAAATGCTAAGGAGACCCAATGAAAATCTTCATGAACTCTCTATCACATCACATTTTAACGTTAATTCTTATGTTTACATAGGAGACTCTATAAAAACGGGACTCTTCATGGGCTCTCTGTCACTTCACACTTTAACGTCAATTCTCGTACCAATATTATGAAATATTGAATGAGACCGTTTAGGAAAAAGGGTCCAAGATGAATAATAGTTCTTCCTTATCATGATCACCAACATGTATTATTATCATAAAAGAAGCTCAAAGATGTTCACCAAAAAATGACGCTCAAAGATGATATTATTGGCCGTATGGTTGTAATGTGAGTTTAGAAAGGTTCCTAAAATATCACCCTGGTACATTTACTTACCATGTTTCCCCATATGTTACTAAATTTTGATGGCAATGTTTCAACTTCTTTGATATTCTTATATTAACAATTATTGTTGATAACATATGAACTTCTGATCAATATATATATATATATATACACACATATACATACACATACATACATATATATACATATATAATTGTTGATAACATATGAACTTCTGATGTGTATATATATATATATTTATATGAAGGTTAGGTATAAAATAGAAACTTCTGATGTGTGTGTGTGTGTGTATGAAGGTTAGGTATAAAATAGAAACGTATTGCAAGCTCTCATAGGCCATTTAGAACTTAGACAATTTCAAATTGGTATGCTATAGCCTATACCCAGGGGCGGATCTATTAAGGGACCAGGGTGGTCCCAGGACCACCCGGAAGCTTGGATAAATGACTATGAGGATCTTCAAGGACCATCCAAATCTGGGCAGTGGTGGAGAAGTACAGCAACCATGGCTGCTGCACGCTGTGTAAAACAGAAGGAGGAAGAAGAAAGCTAATTTGTTTTTAAAATAACTTGGCCAAAACGACATCATTTTGAGCCAAGTTATTAAAAAAATTTAAAAACTCCTCACCTTCACGTGATAGAGCCTGACCAGTCACCATCTTTTATTCTTTATAGAATAGTCAGACTCACCAATCACCATCTTTTATAGAATAGTGCTTTCAATCAACTTTACTTTACCAATAATACCAAATTATCTGTAAGTTTTCAAACAGAAGGAGGATTCCTCACTCACGTAGCCACGATACCCAGGTGATTTGCTTTGTTTTCAATATCTTGGTGTTCAAATCATGATTTTGTCGATGATTTTATTCAGACGCAAACCATTTCACATAATGAACATTCGTGCCCTCCATGTGCCCTCCATAGTAATTTCTGCTCTCTGCTCCCTGTTCAACTTCCGTCTCTACTCCCACATTTCTTTAAGTTTTCTAATTTAGTGTTAGTTCTTACTTGTTTTTAGTGTTAGTTGATACAAATTTATTGTTAGGATTAGGTTTTTTATTCTTTAAAGAACACTAATTAAAAACAATGGGGGCAAACAGTGAATCTTGCAAATGATATTTTCATATTTATTTTAGTGTTAGTTCATACATATTTATTGTTGATTCGTTAGGATTTTCAGATATTACTTGGATTGTGTTATAGGTTGGTTTTGTGTGTGTGTGTGTGTGTGTGTGTGTGTGTGTGTGTGTTGAAGATTGTGTTACAAACTTATAGTCAGGGGTTTTTAGTTCATACATATTTGTTTACATTGAGAAAGATAGCTTCGTTGTTTACATTGAGAAGGATATTTTTTTTCTTGTATTGACAACGAAACTATCATGACATGTTTTCAAAGTATGATATCCCGTCGTGGACAAATTTAGTATTTCTAGCTTGTTTAGCACAAAGATTATGAATGAAAATTGTAGTTTGCCATTTATTTGTTCAATGATGATTTCGTCTTTTTTTTTTTTTTTTTTTTTGAGTTTTTATATTGGGACCACCCTAAGTTAAAATCCTGGATCCGCCACTACCTATACCTATTACCTGAAAGGGATTTGACTCATGATTACTCAGGCCCGACTCTAAGAATTTGGGATCTTAAGCAAGTCTTCGAAGCGGAGCCCTAAAGTTCTCTGACTCCTGAGTCTTTGTACATTGATATGTATAAAAAAGAATTCGCTAAATACATGAAAAAGTATATTTCTATATCAAATATCATTAAAAATCAATACCAAAAGAAGAAAGATACAAACATTACTTGAATATCACACGCCTACCGTTTTTAGACACAAATATACTAATTAAGTTTACATAATCTAAATTTTCAACCAATACTTTTTCAATTGATAAAATAGCTAACCCATCCAAAGGGTTCAACCATTTAGGGTTTGGTGTATAGCAATCTAGGGAGTGCAAAAAAAGAAGTAAACAGATTTGTTTTTCAAGTCAATAAGAACATGTTTGAGTTGCTAGACTGTCATGCCCCGCCCCGAAATATATATATATTTATTTCGGGAGTTAATTTCGATGATAGGCCCAATTCACAATCATGGTTAATTTATTACCATTTATTAACATTACATTCCACATATAAAACAACCATTTTTCTTTGTCCAAAACAAACAATTACACATCCGATAAAATTGAATTGATATTAGGTTATGCATTATGAAAATGTTGAATGTTAAGGTGATTGTGAGATGGTGATAAGTAGATGGGAAATTTGTATTATATCTGGCACTTGAGAATGTAAATTGGGCAAAAAAGGCCCGTGGATATAAGGGAGGATATGTGAATTGGGCAAAAAGGCCCGTGGATATAAGGGTGGATATGTGAGATTGGGCGAGAAAGGCCCGTGAATGTGAAATTGGGCGAGAAAGACCCATGGATATGGATTTGGGAGAAATGACCCATGGAATATGGAAAAGTGATTGAATGGGCACAAAGACCCAGTGTTCAGGATGGGAGCTCCTTGTGTGAACTACGAAAGGCTTGATCCCGCTCAAGGGTACGTAGGCAGTCTAACAGAGTTTAGATGCAGCCTTAATTATTCGAGAACTAATATTTAGATAGAAAAGTTGACATCAATTGATTTTGGCATGGGGTTTAGGAATTGGGTATTCAATTGTGAATTAGGGAACTATATTCTTGGATTCAAAGCTGCCAACTTTAATTTTGACTACCAGTTCATGTGATTTTTGTGCCAAGTGAGGATGTGGGGGAGTTGAGATTACATCAGTAAACTTTGATTTGTTTAGTTATGTGGACGTGAAAAAATAAATAAATAATAAAAAAAAAATTGTCACATCCCGACCCAGGCTCTACTCCGCCGTAGCACGATATTGTCCGCTTTGGGCACCGGCCACACCCTCACGGTTTTGTTTCTGGGAACTCACACGAGAACTTCCCAGTGGGTCACCCATCATGGGATTGCTCTTGCAAGAACTCGCTTAACTTCGGAGTTCTAATGGAATCCGAAGCCAGTGAGCTACCAAAAGGCCACGTGCTAAAGGAGGTGGGCATGTACATATAAGGCATAGAGGATCCACTCCCCTGGGCGATGTGGGATCTTACATAGACATTTCACTTTTTTGCTATTTTTTATTCTATATATAAAACAATTATATCTTACAAATGTTGGGGTCAGCCGCTCAGCCACAAAGACTCGAAGTCTCTAAACTTCTTATTTGAATAGACACAAGGTTTGTAATATTAATAACATGGAAAAGGATCCTCGCCGGATCCTTTTCTTAGGGACCCCGTGATCGTGACCGTTCATTGTATATCGTGCGGTCAGAAATTATTTTAAAATTTTAAATTAAATATAAATAGTACCTAACGAAAACTGACCGCATGATATACAATGAACAGTCACGATCACGGGATCCCCATGAAAAGGATTGGACGAGGATTCCTTTCCTAATAATATATATTGTAACGACCCGTCCCTAAAAATTATGATTTTTATAATTTTAATAAGTGAATATACGAAAATGCCCTTCGAGGCATATGCATTGACCATTGTTGACCGTAGTGTCGTGTCACGTAAGATTTGTTCTCTTGGCATATTCTTATAGTACTCGTCGCTATGAACGTGTGGGTGCAAACGGAGCGCGATTTGGAGTTATAACGGAAGAGTTATTAATATTTAAAGTTAGGGATGTTTTGGTAATTTTATTTAATTGGGAAGGATCTAGATTTTTGGAGCAAATAATGGAAATGCCACGTGTGTGGCCGAGATTGAAGGAGATGATAGAAGTGGACGGTGAGGATTGGAAATGAAGGAGAGAAAGGAGAGAATTTCGGCCAAGGGAAGGAAGAGAGAGAATGGAGGGACCAATCAGAATCAGGAGCAAGGAGGGGAAATGAGGGAACAAAACCTCCCCTATTTCTAGACCCGTGTACCAACATACACCCAACCCGTTCGGCCGAGGTCATTTCGGCCAATTTCCGCCCATTTTTCCGGTGAATTATCTCAAACCATCACTTGGAAAACCCTTCATGATCTTCCCTCTTCCTATTTCACCCCAAAAATCAAGGGATTTGCCCTTGAAAATGGAAGAACCCGCACGGTGGGGTGTGGTGGTTTTGGGTTCGAACCACCTAAATCCGAAGCTAACCACATCCATTTCCACCACCTTTAGGCTTCCCTTGAGATCTGGAACAGAGCCCAAACAAGTTTGGGGGCGTCGGAGTTCGTTTGAAGTCGAATTGAACACACCCAAATTCAAGGGTTTCGTACGGTTCGAGTTAAATTAGAGCTTTTCTCATCCAAATTGGCCTTAGTCACATGTATGAAAGTTGCTCCACTCATTGAGATCTTCATTCTTGCAAAATTTGAGAATTTTTAGAAATAGTTGGATTTTCCAGCGAGTCGGGGCGGCCGACCGCCACCCACGACAGCGCGTGGCCAGTGGGCCACCAATGTTATTCTTAGGCTAAATTAAATGTCCTGAATTCAGATTTGATATTCAAATGGCGTAGGTTGATCGTTTGAACTTAATTTCATTACGATACGTGGTTTGGTTAATATGAGAATCGACCATCCGACCGTTGGATCGTCACCAAATTTTGACACATTATAATGTGTAATATTTAAGGATCATAGGAATTTACGGATAGAGAATCTGACGTACGGATCTTCCCATAAAATAAAACGTTAACCGCCACTCGGTTTTAGAAATTGGTGAAGATCCAACCGTTGAATCGTAACGAAACTTTAGTATGTTATTCTAAAAGTATAATGTGGATCTCTGAAATTTTTTGATCGAAAATCTGATATGTGGATCTTCTGGATCGAGTTATATAGGGTTGTGGACCCTACCGTTGATCTTTGATCGACGGTTAACTTTTGGTCAATGGGTCTCAAATTATTCTAGAATGTCCTTGAGGATGTGTTTTATGTAAGTTATGTATTCTATTGATAAGAGATCTGAGATGTGATTTGTTAATTGTTTTAGGCGCCGATTGTTCGGGACGCCTCGATGTTTATGTTAGGGAGTTGTAGCTCGGACTCCAGGTGAGTGGGCCCTTGTTTTCTATATATACATATGTATGCTTTATGTTTTCCCTGAAATGGTTTTAAATGATTTTTATGTTTTGAAATGCCATGTCATAGTTGATTTATATCTTAGCATAAGATTTAGTATAACTTTGCATAATGTTGCACGCTATTGAGGAGACTAAGGTAAGTTCAGGTGAGTACATATTGTTAGTATGGTTACTTAGTAGTTAGTTATAAATCGATGTGTGTAGAATTTATTATCCTGCACCTTGGTGTTAGTGTTCTGCCAGAGGCCAGGGCCTAACCTTCACGTGATCGTTCACCTCCAGCACCGTACGCTCACCTTAGATCCAAGGCAGATACCAGCCTGTTGTACATACCACATTAGGTGGTTCAGACTCGTAGGTGACTTGCGATACTTCGCACAACCTTCACAGGGATCGTAGCACTTGAGTGTATTTATTTACACCTAGCCTGTTGTACAGACCACCTTAGGTGGTTTCGACTCGTGTGCAGGAATTGATTTGTGAGATATAGGCTCAGTCGTACAGGTCACGTTAGGTGACTCCGGCGGACACATCATTTTATATTGATTTATTCTACTTGGCTTACCTATTGCATTTCTGATGTACTTGACATGCCATATACTTGGTTTTCACTGCTCTCGAGTAAGATTTATATATACATGTACATATTACTATTTTCTGGGAAATTATACAGGTTTTACGGTGAGGGGTTACTATTTTTGGAAAGAGAAATGGTTTTTGAAAAGCTTTGTTTTTGCCCACTCACATTTTCTTGTTTTGCGCCCCTCTAGGTTTTAACTGCTAAAGGTTCGTATCGACGAGGACTCTTGGCGAATCTCAGTATAGGTGGCTGCCTCTGAAGGTATGATCCTTACCCACACTACTGTACTTTACTTATGCTCTGACATCGCGTGTGAAATTGGTCCATTCCCGCTCACCACACACGTATATTTTTAGGCACCTTTAGGTTTAAATTGATTCACATTTTTCACAACACCATATTTTATGGCTTCGTCACCTTCTAGGTGTCGGCCAGCACAGCTCGATTCGGAGTCCTAGTGGTCATTTCGGGTCAGGGTGTGTCATATATAATATGTTTGTGGTTCAATATCCTAGTATGTAGGGTGTTAGGTTTCCATCCATGTGTTCCAAGTTCAAAACTCCCCATTCGTTAATTTATTGTTATAGTTCGAATACTCTCATTCCCTTAAGAATAATAATAATTTTGACAAATTGTATATAAAATATAAAAATATTGGAGCCCTTCCACAATGGATTCCTAGACGGCCGCCTATTCCAGCCACCCTCAAGGCAGCATATATTTGTGAAAATATGTATTAGGTAGTTTTATTTATTTAGCTTACTCTTGAACTACCCATTATCAATTTTCTTTTGGGGTCAATTTATCTGCTATTATTGGAGATCAAAAGAGGGTGGGTGGCGAGAGAGATTCTCCTGTAATTCTCTTTGTGAGGACTTCTTGATCCTCCAATCACATCCATTCATCGTACATCGTGTTGTTAATTTTCGTCAGATACTATTTATATTCAATTTTAAATAAAAAAAGTTTACAAAGATTTCTGACCGTACGATATACGATGAACGGATGTGATTTGAGAATTCCCGGAATCCTCATAAATAGAATCTGGCGAGAATCTCACTCTATGAGTGGGATGTGATTATGCAAGACACTCTGTGATGATAAGATGTTTTAGGCAGCTAAGACTGCTAGTGCCCACTGAATTTGCAAAACAAAGTTTAATATAAGGAAGTTTTAACAAAACACACTAAATATTAAACAATTGATCTATTTACATCACATATGTGAAGGAATTGCTTAAGGAGAGGGATCCCCATCTTTTTCAAAAAATGGGGATTAGGTGTGGGGCCCACTCCACATCGAATTTCAACGATCCGAACCGTCTATTTTTCAAGTTACACCTCATAGATCATCCTTACAAAATATTAGCCAAATCTAAAATATTTAAAACATCTAATTGGGTTCAAAAATATTAACAAATACTTTGTTATATAAGAAACAATGAAATTTTATCTTGATAATTAAATAGGCAAATGGTTTTGGATTGAATTGAATTTTTGCAAGGATGATCTATGAGGTGTAACTTGAAAAATAGACGGTTCGGATCGTTGAAATTCGATGTAGAGTGGGCCCCACACCTAATCCCCATTATTTGAAAAAAATAGAGATCCCTCTCCTTAAGCAACCTGCATATTTGAATACACTGTGCCAATGATTGGAGATAAGGTGATCCAGGGAGGCTAAAATTGGTCCTTGAAGTTGAACCTACAACTCCACAAAGTCTTAATTTGAACATAAAATAAAGTCCACTAGTTCCTGAACCTAATAAAAGTCCACACCTCCTTCTACACATTGTCCAAAATATGCTCATCGGGTTCCCAAAAAAAAATATGCTCATCGATATGTTTGGCCCTTATTTTAGGGTAAATAATGCAAAGTTACAGTCTGATTAAAAAATTACTCGTTAAAAAATTGATAGTTTCACATATGTTAGTATGTTACAAACTTTTACCACACATATGCCAAACAAAATTTTTTGTTCAAACGATATTCAAAACTAATTGGAAGGTGAATTCAGACGAACTTTAATACAAGAAGCCAAGTTGGTTACATCCAACATGTCATGCGTTTCTTTTTCGTCTTTTTTTTTTTTCTTATTGATAAATTGTTCATAATGACGTTTGTGATAAATGACAATCTGATTATCTATTTTTTCTCCACAATTATACATTTGTAAAATCAAAGCATTATGAGTTTGTAAGTGTACAAAATCACATCACAATTCGAATAAATATAGCAATTAAATATATGATGAAGAGCTAAGGAGGGCCATATATATATAGGTGATAAGGGTACTCTTAATCTCAGTCTAGGACTCTTTGGCTAGAGAGCAATAGACTGATACAATTAAGCTTGATTTCTTTTCTTTTAATTATCTTATTTGTTAAAGGTAAGAAGAAAACTGATAGGTCCCTTTCCTGTGACAGCAGCTTGGATTCCAAAAATGAGGAAGACGACCATGGCAAGACGGGCATGCTTGATCTCAGCCAGTTGAAGCCTTTCAAATTCATCGGGGTCGGAGGTCAAACCCAAAGGGTCAAAGAACTTGCCACCCGGGTACAACCTCTTCTCCGGGTCAAGCTCGGCATTCCTCTGAAACTCAATGTAGCCAATCACCAACACCTCGATCCATATCAATGTGGTGATGGAGAAGGGAAGCGGAAGGCCAAGGTAGGACGATCCTTCGATCAACTCAACCTGTTGAGTCAGTCAAAAGAAAATTAGTCGCCGAGTTAACAATTTACAATAACGTTAAATTACGTGATGAGTGTTGTAAACATAAAAAGATAAATCTTCGGCTGTGGGGCAAACTTTTTCGGATTATCACGAGCACTAATAGGTTAAGTAAATTAATGTGTGAGATGTATAGAACAAACTTGGAATTTGGAACGGTGTGGCTATCATTTTCAGTATCTCCATCATCACATTCATCGTCAATAAGGACCTTACCTTAGGAGTTAGGACCATCATATGTTTTTTGCATGGATTATAATAAGACACGACGACGAAAACGCTGTGCCAGATATATGTATATACTCAGCTCCTTATATAATACTTACAAAATACGAGATACGGCCTATATGTCATAAATACAAATTTAAAAAATGCATTTCCAGGACAAATAAGAAGAAAAAGCTTCAATGGGCACATGCACATCTTTATCTTTATCCACTCTTGAATGTTTTATATCTAGAATCTATGTATAAAATAGAAGAAATATTTATTAAAATACGATTTTTAATCAACAAAGACAAAAGTTATTTTTATGTTTCTTTTTGTCACATATTGAGAGAGCTGGGCCATTACCATACAAATATTGTCCCAATTTAACCATTCATTGCTAAATATTGGTTTTATTAAAAAAACCTCAATGTTTGTTAGGAGTGGAACCATCCACGAATACATTGTATTTTATTTTTCTTAATTTTGCAATTAACAATTCATTCGTATATTATTGAAATTATTTTATACTAAAAGTCTACTAACGAAAAGGTATATGCGCATGTTAAATATCTTTATATAGCTGAAAAATTCATCAATTTTGACTCTATAGTTGATGGAAAAATAAAATAAATTACATTAGATTATTTTATCTGTTATCAACATAGATGAAAGATTTGAACTTTGGTGTTTTTTTATTTCTTAAGTTGTTGATAACTTTTTTTGTACGTATAAACTCTATGATTTACCTACAATGTACATGTATTAAGCAGGCAACTAAGATCCATTGCTCTAGCTAAACATTTTCATTAGAATCCTAAAACTAAAACAAACTTGGAATAATCAAATTAATGAAACTTAATTTAGCATGTGATGCACATACGATGTATTATAGATTAATTAATTAAAATTAATTAATTAACCTTTCCAGCGTCTTGCCATGCAACACCGGTGAGTCCCTCAACGGCAAGAGCACCAAGCGCTCCCAGCATGGCCCACCTCCCGTGAATCAGCTCGCACTCCCTGAACCTCTGCAGCCCAAAAACCTCCGTGTACGGCTGAAAAGGCGTCGGATTCACCTCCACGGTCTCGATCCTTGTCCCGATGATGTCACCCGCCACATTCTTGGCCAGGTTCTGGTCGAGCCCGTCGTAATCGTACTGCAAGTACTCGGCGGGCTTCCCCAACCCAAAGGGATCGAACCCGCGGTCCCCGGGGAGAGACCCGTCAAGCCACTCTGGCGGTTCAACACCCGGAAACCATACCAGTCGTTCGCCGTCGTCAAACTTTTTTTGCTTTTGCTTTGGCGGTGCAGGTGGTGGTGACTTCTTGGTGCCGAAGCTGAAGCCTCCGAAGCCGCCAAGGCGGGCTTGGAAGCGTCCGAAACTGGGCTCTGGGGTTCGGAGTTGGGATCCAAAGAAGTGGGAGGTAACGGTGGCTGTGGCGGCAGTCATTGTCTCAAAAATGGAGGAGAGTGGGGTACTGGGGTGGTGGGGTGGGACTGTAAGTGGAGAGCTATATAGTGTAAAAATAGTGGGAATTTTGTGAAGGATGTGTGTGAAATGTGAATGCTTAATTTTAGGCCTTACCTTTTGGCAAAGCCTTATCTTTTGGATATGTATGCACTACGTAATTTATGTAGGTGTGGGGTAATGCCTTCATCATCAGTCTCAGTCCTCATAAAAGGGATTGCGATTCTTTCTGGATCTCATACTTCAAAGTTCACGGATTGAGAAATCTGGACCGCATAATATAAAATGAACGATCTGAATTTCTCAATTCGTAGGCTCTAGAGTGCGAGATTCGGAAATGATCTCAATTTGAATATGCATGCACAAGTATTGTAGTCTTTTACCCCACACAATGTATAGTTTTATCATAGAATTGTCATGTTACACTATGAACCTATAATATACAAATGTCTCAATCTGTGGTTCAATATGTGATTTATATTCACCGCCTAGCAATATAAATATTTTGAGGTGGTAACATAGACAGTTAGAGTAAGATCTCTTCATAGTAGCTCGAAAAACGGAAAAATTCTTTAATGTAATTGTCACATCATCACGTGATATTATCAATTTACTTATATTATAACACATAAATGAATAACACCACATAATATTTCACCATCACCATATATTTACTCCAATAAATGGGAGCAATGTGCTTCTTAAATTGTAATTGTGGTAAGAGAGCTTCTTAAATTCTTGAACTCATTATTTTCTCAAATAATGAAGCCAAAGCCCAATAAAATAAAGGCCTTGAAAGTTGGAAACCACCCATGTATGATCCCAACTCCCAAAATCAGGTCCGAATCCGACTTTAGGCCATGAAAGTCCAATGACAGATGGACAAAACTTTCCATGCATTCATCTATTTCGAAAGGAAATATGTAAGAGTTTGTAAGTATTTATTTATATTTTAAGATTTTATGTTTGATTCCGTTGTTGTTGTTGTTTATTTTTTTATTTTTAGTACATCAATATTTTTACACTATAAGGAGGAGAAGGTCGACAAATCCATACAAAAAGTAGCCTAATTTGATATCAAATTCGTTATCTACGAGATTCAAACCTAAGACCTCTCACTTTCAAATAAAGAGGAATATCACCAGACTGTATTACTGAGTTACGATTTTGTTGTTGTTGTATAATATAAAAATAAGAAATAGAAGAGAAATTCTACTCGAGTAAAGACCTATAACTCATGAAGTTAGGTAAAATATAATATTTTATTTTATACACATATTATAACGATTTTGTTGTTGTTGTATAATATAAAAATAAGAAATAGAAGAGAAATTCTACTCGAGTAAAGACCTATAACTCATGAAGTTAGGTAAAATATAATATTTTATTTTATACACATATTATAACGATTTTGTTGTTGTTGTATAATATAAAAATAAGAAATAGAAGAGAAATTCTACTCGAGTAAAGACCTATAACTCATGAAGTTAGGTAAAATATAATATTTTCTTTTTTACACATATTATATTGCTTTGCATAAAACCAAATAGGATTGATGTGCTCTAGCCTTCTAGGGTACACTTTGAATACATCATTGCTAATATTAGACAGACATGACATAATAACTCTCACCATTTAATTATTAAGAAATTTTTATGTACGATAATCATACAAAATGAACGATTCAACTTACTAATAAAATATTAGACTTGTATTTACACAATATCAAATGATACCGGCTTTAAGTTTGATATCTCCTTTTTATGCGCCTCTTTTCTAATATTATGACACATGTTTTTTTGACGCTATCCAATCAAAACCCATCAATTATCTTGTATGTACGTGTATACATGTAGCATGACCACAGCTCAAAAAAAGAGAAAAAAATAGAATTTTAACAAAAAAATTTCGGTACTATTCATCTTAACGAAAAATCATATTTTTACATTAAAAAATTAATTCTGATACTATTCATTTTACATTTTATTTTATTCTTATCGTCAAAATTCAAAATTTTTACGTCATTTTTATTAATTTTTTTAAAAAAAATTATTAAAAAAAAAATTCACCAAAGAAAAAAAGAAAAAAAGGAAGTTAAATGGTCAACTAGCTCAGTGGCTCCAGACGTGTCAGCTGTTAGAGTTCACGGACATATCTTCTTGGCATCTCTCCCTCTCGATGGACCTGATGACTTGCCACAAATATCTCTCTACTTTTTTTGTCTTTGGTTTCTTAGCTTGAACTTGCTTTAGTCACACTACTCTCTCTCTCCCCTTTCCCCTGTTGCGTTCCCCTTCTCTCCAAAACCAAGAGGTATGCGATTCTTCCATTTTCTCTTACTTTTCTCTCAGATTAATTTACAAATTTTATTATTTTTGCTCATATTTTCAGTCTGCTGATCATTTGTTTGCATAATTCACTTGCCTGTTGACAATTTCAACCATCTGGGTTGGTGATCATTCTATTTTTCTTCCTAGTTGTTTTATTTCTTTGATTTGGTGTTGATAATTCTGCTTGGCTGCTGAGAAAATAAAGTAGAAATTTTTACTCTTCTGTCAGTAGTATAACTTGCTTAAATTTCCTGGAAAGTTGAACTGAATGGTTTGACTTCTCAGATTCAGCAATGGTTTTATTAGGGTTAGAATTTAATTTTAATACAGCATGGTATCATAACTTTTGATAACTCGAAGAACATCCTCAAAAGAAAAGGGAAAAGATTAATAACTTGATGAAAAGTCATAATTAGGGTAAAGATTAGTAGTTTGATTAAAGAGAAGTGTTTTTAGCACTTCAAAAATGTCATTTGCACTCCTTCCCTCTGTATTTTCTGTGCACTGGGTTGTAGTGCTTAATGACATTTTACGAGGGCAAATAGCAGCTCCCTGATTATTATCCATAATTAGTATGTTTTTTTAGGGTGAATTTTCACCCTAGAGTTAAATTAGGGCTTGATCTTTGTTTTGGCCAATTGCGTACTTCTTCAAGGGAAATGATTTTCGCACACCCCATGGCCAAAACATAAAGAAGGGTTTGTAGGGGGAGAAATGGATTGTGAAAATCATTTCCCTTTTTTTTTTAAATAGGCCAATGTAGGGCGTACGACAACTTTTTTGGACGTCATATATTATTCCGTCCAAAATGTCATGTGCACAGGTTTTATCCATTGTTACTACAATATCTGTTTTCTTTCCGTTGGACTGGGCAGTGGTGTTTTAATCGAATTGTATGTTTCCAGAAATCAGTCTGTTGAGAATGAAGGCTTCCAAAGGCAAAGGACCTGTGAGGAAGGACAAGAAAGAAGTATTAAAGCCTGTCGAGGATGTGTAATTTTCTTTAATCGAAATTCTCTATATGAACGACTTTCTTGAGTGAAACTTTAGATTAATAATTAGTGAGGCAGTGTCAGATGTGAGTCTTAAATAGCTTTCCTTGAAACGTAATATTATGTTTAATTTTCTTCAATTCAGAAAGGTGGGAAAACGAAAGGCGGCGATTGAGGCTGACAAGAGCCGCCGAAAACTTGCCAAGAACTCAAAATTGGGCAAGAAGGACCCCAATAAACCAAAGAGACCTGCGAGCGCTTTCTTTGTTTTTCTGTAAGTACTCTCTTTATATGAGATGGGCGAGGGAAACATGTTAAGACTTTTAAATGAATCTTATAATAAGTTGCTGTTTAATTAATTAATGTAGAGAAGAGTTCAGGACGGTTTACAAGAAAGAGCATCCGAATGTGAAGGCTGTGTCAGCTGTAAGCAGCTACCATACTTTATGTTTCATTTAGTAGAGTGTTGTTTTTTTTAGTTTCTTAGGTATTTAATCTTTAGTTGGATATTGATGAGATTACTGGATGCTTGAATGAAGGTAGGGAAAGCTGGCGGAGAAAAGTGGAAATCTATGTCACCTGCGGTAAGTCTATACTGTATAGGTATACTGTATTATCCTCTGAAAGTAACAGTATTGGGATGTATGGAGGATGATATAATGTACTCTCACTGGACCTATCCATGCACAAAGCAATTTGATGGCTATGGAAATTTGTTGTGTGTCATAGCCATTGTCATTCGGGTAAATGGCTTCGTAGTTGTTGCCTGCCTGATGAACTTAAAGGGCAGAAGTGTCGAATGTTGAATTTTCATCTTCGATTGTGTACCAAGTTGGTAATTTAGCACAATATTAAAATAGTCAGTGAGGAAAGGATATATAAGTTCTTAGTTTCTGTAAGCTTAATTCTCTTTTTGTAGATTCAGTCCAGGTCACAATTGATTGGTCCCTTGCATTTATTGTCTAATTTCTTTTTTACTGGGCCGACATTGGTAGGAGAAAGCTCCATATGAAGCTAAAGCAGCAAAAAGGAAAACGGAGTATGAAAAACTTATGAAAGCTTACAACAACAAAGAGGTATAAATGGACTTGCACGTTAATAGAAACAAACCCTTCATCCTTTCTCTATCTTTAGTTTCTGACTGTCGCATCTTCTATCAGGATGAGACGGAGGATGACGAGGAAGAAGTTGCTGAAAAGTCAAAGCCCATTGCGAAGGTTGTTGAAGAAGTAGAGAGTGCTGAGGTAATCTTCGAAACTATGTATGAATCCTTGCACGGCTGCGCTGTACTATTGCTTGCTTTGTTCAGTCTTTGATACTTTCATATCTTGCATGCGTTCTGATCTTTCATCTGATGCTATCAAGATCTTCTTATAATATCAGAAAGTTCACACGTATGAGCTGCATTTTATTATAAAAATGACATGTAAAATCAACTGCAATTTCTGTTGTGAACAAGTAGTTCATGTTGCAGTGAGTCAGTTAGATACAGTTTTCACCTGAAAAAAAATGAATTGCTCCTACTTTTAATCGGAAAAAAAAAACATTAATTGCTCCTACAGTCCTACTACATGCTCTACTAGATTGTCAAAATGGGATTCATGAGGTTCATCTTATATTTGGAAATCATTTGTTCCCTTGTTCATACTTGACTAATTAGGATTGCTTTCATCACGGGGGTTTCTCTGATCATGTTAACATAAATTGGAATTTTCAAATTGCAGGAAGACGATGAAGAAGATGATGACGACGATGAAGACGAAGACTGATCTGGCGTGCCATGTTGATCCATAATCACTCCCACGGGATGGGACTTGTACTATGACACCTTTCACTTATGTTAAATATGCTTGTTTATTTGAGAGGGAAGCATCAAGCATGCCGAGCCCTTGCATCTTCCAAGTAGCCTTTCTAGGTTACATCATCTATATGTACCTTGACCACCATTGTTGTATATGTCGTGTTTAAACCGTGTTCATTGGCCGTGCAGGATATGATATCTATGTTCTTCCATTTACTAAATTAGAGATGAATGGGTTGATCTTTGATTTGGAAGGTGGAAGCGATTAAGAATCGTTTTACAAGTCATCTACTTGCTATCTATCAGCATTAGCTCTCGTTTCTCCAAATCGAGTAGCACACTTATTCCTGAAATGATTTCGTTTCAGTTGCCGAGTCATGTCATGGGGTCGTAAGGGATGGCAATTTTACCTGACAAAACCCGACTCTTGCCGGTCCTCGGACCGGAAAGGTTTGGGGATAAAAAAACCAGGGAGGGTTTGGGGAGAAATATACCGGGGATGTGTTTTGGCACGGGGAAATTTTATACCTTTCTGGTTTTGATAAAAGCGTGGAACTTCCGATTTTGTATGGGGTGGGACGGAGGGAGGAGCCATCATATCACGGGAGAAATTCTTGTGTCCTTCTAGAAGATCAGCCCATCCGTATACTTAACACACAATCAAGTGCATCCCTAATACATAGGGTCTCACTTCGTTATGTGTCGAGGTGTACGGATGACGCGATTCTTTTAGAGGATATGGCTCTCAGCCTGGGCAGCTGAATGATGACATTTGATATGGAACATTTTCAAAGGGGAGGCCCAACCGAGGCAAAACGAAAACACAAATGCGCGTTTAAGTATCCGTAATCGAAATAAGAATATGGAATTGAATTTTGATTATGGAGTACTCTGGTGTTTACTAAACATGGAGGAATCAAAAAAGTAATGGGGCCTACATAAATTTTGGAATTCAATTCCTTGTATTGGTGGAATTGGATTCCCTAGATATAGGTGGTAATCAAATTCCTGATTGTTTGGGCAATCGGAATGACACTTTTGTTCCCTTTATGCCATCACTTACTTTTTTCATTTCCAAGACTATCTTTTATAAACCCATTAAAGTATAAAATATTTGATTTGGGATAAGGGCATTTTAGTAACCATACTGGTTTATATTCCTATTCTGCTGAATTAGTAAACAGCTTTATGGAATTCTATTCCGATTCCAGAACATTTAAGTAAACAACTTCAACAAGAATCCGATTCTGACTTCTCATCATTCCAACTCCTCATCAATTCAATTCCTCATGTTTTCATTACCGTTACGTAAACGCGCCAAAAATGTAACCACCCAAAGAAAAGAAAAAAACCAAATCCTGTGATAAGTATTTTGGGATTAGGGTTTATGTGAAATTATGAAAAAGCTAATGCTTTTTAGAACAAATTAAAGGGCAAACCACTTTCCAAGCAATTATCTTTATCTACACTCTGAGCTTTATACATAAGTCTGATCAAACAGATGGATTATGCTGTAAAGAAAATAGATTAGACATTATAGTTACAGGAAGAAAAAAAAAATCAAATGGTGATAGGAAAATTGATGAGAGAATTGCCATGATTTCACACCTGTCGATGTCGGAAACATGTTGTGAGAAAGTGAGAAATGTGATGGTCACATGGTCGCCAGTAACAAAATGTAGCATGCCGCAGTGCATCATGATTAAATTCCATGATTTCATCATGTTTATTAGATATAAATTCCATTTAAATGATCACATTCCATACATAATCCTCAACACAATTATGTTCAACGTCATTTCCCACCCAAAACCAAATTACTACATAGTTACTATACTTGTTTATGTCGGAATTTTGTCACAGTGATTAGCGGCTGCACGTATGCTGTTCCAATAACTTTTTTTTTCTTTTATTGTAGCAAAAGCTAATTATAGGAGAGTTTTACATTTTTTTTCACCGACCACTCATCCTCATCATCAGTATCATGACATGTTAAAGATATTGAACGACAATATCTTGGAGTATCATTGAAGATTGCTTGTCTTCCTTAATTATAGGAATAGCTTGGTCCGTGTAAATCATGTATTGATATTCATAGTTGACTTCCTAGAATAGCCTCATGTATTATTGTATAAATCCTGTACTCCATGTAAAGTAGAATTTGTATGAAATCAAACTACCATTATTTTCTCCCTCGCTTATCCTAAATCCTAGAAACCCGAAACCCTAGCAGCTTTATATTTTTAACATGGTATCAGAGCACCGTTTATGGTGACTCTGAATACCCAACGCTTTCGCACCTTAACCAAACAATACTATCTTCATGAGTGAATCAGCAGCCAATCCAAAGCCAACAGAGATGGCTACTGACATCTCGAGCCCATTCATATTACATCCCTCTGATCAACCTAGGAACATTTTGGTCTCCAAAACTCTTCAAGAAGCATCATATGGAGCCGTGCTATCGCTTCAGTCTGAGTGCGAAGAACAAGCTGAGATTGGTCGATGAAACCATTGACCCTCATGCTGAAACAGACAAACAATTTGCATTGTGGCAATGATGCAATGACATGGTCCTTGCGTGGATCCTGAACTCTGTGCATGAAGACATCGCAAGCAGCGTTTTTTACTACACATCAGCAGCAGATGTGTGGGTTGACCTGCGTGATCGTTTTTCCCAGGGAAACGATTCACGCGTTTATCAGATTAAGAGAGAAATTGTTGAGCACAGACAGAAGCAACAATCGATCTTGGTCTACTACACGTAGCTGAAGGCATTATGGGATGAATTGACATCCTACCATAAGCGTCAAACATGCACTTGTGGGGGCTTGAAGAAGATTAATGAACGAGATGAAAAGGAAAGGGTGATGCAGTTTCTCATGGGATTAAATGAATCCTATTCCGCGGTACGTGGGCAAATCTTGTTGATGCAGCCATTCCCAGACACTCGGAAGGCATACTCTCTTGTTCTACAACAAGAAAAACAAGTGGAGGTATCTCTCACCCGTTATAATAACAACTTACATGTCATGAATGTGACAAGCAACATAGAACCTATTGCACAACAAGGTAATATGTCCCTTAAATGCTCCTATTGTGATAAAAAAAAAATATCACAATGTAGATCGGTGCTTCTATCTCTATGGCTTCCCGCCGAGGCACAAATATCATGGCAAGAAGGTAACACCTCCTAACAAAAGGAAACCTGCGGCCAACCAAGTGAAGACTGACGATGAAGTAGCCAAAGTCGTTGATCAACACCACAAAGAAACCACCAGTGATAGGCCAAAATTCACTGTTGAAGAGTACAATCAAATCATGGCTATGCTCAAGAAAAACAATCTTTACAGTAACCCACAACACTTTGCAAACGCCACAAGTACACTTACACCCTTGTATAATATATCAGAAGTTTTACCACAGAAAACCCTCTATTGGATCATTGATAGTAGGGCAACGGACCACATCTCTCCTTCACCTCACTTACTTGACAAGAAAGCCTTATCCATGTTTGAGCTTGTACACATGCCGAATGGGGGCAAAGCCACCATAGACTCGGTTGGTTCCGTTCAAGTCACTCATCTTATTAAACTTGATGATGTGTTACATGTGCCTAACTATCGAGTCTATTTGTTATCCATTAGCAAACTCATCGAGTCCTTACAATGCATAGTGATTTTCTTTCCCACATTTTGTGTGATACAAAACATGGATACGAGGAGGACAATTGGCCTAGGCAAGCGATATAATGGGCTCTATTACTTGTCGTCGGCATAAAATCCTCACCTTGCCCACAATGTCAGCCGTCATTCCAACCTTTGGCACCAACACCTAGGACACCCCTCCACCGGCCCTCTACAAGTTTTGACCAAGCAAGTTCCAACTATTATGTTTGACTCGAGTCATTCATTTGACATTTGCCCTCTTGCTAAGCAAACTCGTTTATCTTTCCATTAAGTTTTATTTCATCTAAAGCACCTTTTGATTTAATACATTGTGATATTTGGGGACCTCATCGAGTTAATTCCCATTCGGGGGCTCAATATTTTTTAACCATTGTTAATGATTATTCTCGTTATACTTGGATTCACCTTATGCGTTTGAAGTCTGAAACACAAGGCTTGTTATGCTCCTTTATTGCTTGGGTTCAAACACAATTTAATTGCATGATCAAAACACTTAGGGCAGATAATGGGGCTGAATTCACTTCTTTACGATCATTCTTTGATAGCAAAGGTATCATGTTTCACACATCTTGTCCTTCAACTCCCCAACAAATGAGGTAGTTGAAAGGAAACATTGCCATCTTTTTAAATGTTGGGAGAGCACTTCGATTTCAAGCCAATTTACCTTTAACATTTTTTTGGGGGGGGAAACTCCTTTCGAGCTTTTACATCATACCCCCCTAGATTTTAACCACCTCCGAGTTTTTGGTTGCTTATGCTATGCCACAAGTCTCACTCTCACACACAAGTTTGATCAACATGCTCGGAAATGCATTTTTGTTGGATACCTTCTTTGTCAAAAGGGCTATCGTTTCTATGATCTCACTACCCACAAATTTTCCACTACTCGTGATGTTGCCTTTCACGAAGATCAATTTCCCTTTCTTTCTCAGCCACCAGATCACCAACTCGATATTCTTGTCCAACCTCTACCTCTTGATCCCCCAATTTCCATGCCCTCAGAACCTATCATTGATCTTCCCACTACCATGCCCTTACCACCTCTCACGAACACATCTCCACACCAACCACCTCCCACCGAGTCTACCCACTCACCTTCACTTGACCCTACTCCCTTAACCCATTCCCCTTGCTACTCGACATTCCCACCGTCCAACTAAACCCTTTGTGCGACTCTAGGGCTACCATTTATATCAAGTCCAATCACTTGCTCCTGGTGCCAACTTCTCCTCCATGTCAGATACTTGATATCCCTTGTCTCATTATGTTTCTTATGCTCATCTTTCTTCTTCCCATCGCTATCTTGCATGTGCTATTTCCATCCTTGTCGAACCTACCATTTTTGAGCAGGCTAGTAGTGATCCTCAGTGGAAAGCTGCCATGTAATCCGAACTCCTTGCTCTGGAACACAACAATACATGGACTCTCACTCGCCTTCCTCTCGGTCATCGGGCCATTGGTTGCAAATGGGTCTATAAAATCAAGTACAATTCAGATGGTTCTATCGAACGTTATAAAGCTCATCTTGCTGCTAAGGGCTTTACCCAACGGGAAGGTATCGACTATAAAGAGACCTTCGTCCTTGTTGCCAAACTCATTACAGTTCGTTATCTTTTGGTCGTGTCTTCTGTTCGTCATTGGTCTCTCCACCAAATGGATGTCCAAAATGATTTTCTCCATGGGGATCTCGGGGAAGAGGTGTATATGCAGCTACCTCCTGGTCTTCGTCGGCAGGGGAGCATAATGTATGCCGATTCAACAAGTCACTCTATGGGCTCAAACAAGCTTCTCGCAACTGGTTTTCCAAATTTTCCACCGACATACATCAAGCCGAATATTAATAATCCAAGGTTGATTACTCCTTATTCACCAAGGTACGTGATCACTCATTCACAGCCGTACTAATCTACGTCGATGACATGATCATCACAGGTAATGATGAAGTGGCCATCCGTGACATTAAGCAATTTCTTCACATTCATTTTCGAATCAAGGACCTTGGACCATTAAAATACTTTCTCAGGGTAGAAGTGGCCCGGTCCTCTCAAGGCATCTCCATTTCTCAACGGAAATACACACTTGATATTCTTGATGAAGCTGGTTTACTTGGTGCCAAACCTGCAAAATTTCCCATGGAAGAAAACTTGAAGTTATTTCCAACGGAGGGACAAGCTCTTCACGATGCTTCGAAGTATAAGAGGCTTGTTGGCAAACTCATTTATCTTACGATCACCAAGCCAGAGATTTCATACGCAGTTCATATACTCAGTCAATATATGCAACAACCTAGAAAACCACATCTAGAAGTTGTTCATCGCCTCTTGCGATACTTAAAAGGGGCACCTGGACAAAGACTTCTATTTCCTTCAAAAGGGGACTTAATGTTGACTAGTTATTGCGATGTAGATTAGGCTCGATGCCCAATTACAAGGAGATCCGTCACAGGCTATTTTATATTTCTTGGTGGTGCATTGGTGTCTTGGAAAACTAAGAAACAAACGACCGTTTCTCGGTCTTCAGCAGAAGCGGAGTATCGTGTCATGGCTTCTGCTACATATGAGCTTACATGGATGAAATATTTATTAGCTGACCTACGAGTTGATCATCGTGTGCCAACAAAGCTACATTGTGACAATCATGATGCTCTACATATAGTTGCTAATCCAGTGTTTCACTAGCACACCAAGCACATAGAAATCGATTGTCATGTCGTTCGTGAGCGCATTCAATCAGGGATCATCACAACAACTTATGTTCGTACTAGAGTGCAATTAGCTGACATGTTCACCAAGCCACTTGGAAAAGCTATGTTTCGATTCTTACTTGGCAAGATGGGTGCGATTGACATTCACACTCCACCTTGAGGGGGAGTATTGAAAGGCAATATCTTGGAGTATCATTGAAGATTGCGTGTCTTCCTTAGTTATAAGAATAGCTTGATCCGTGTAAATCATGTATTGATATTCATAGTTGACTTCCTAGAATAACCTCATGTATTATTGTATAAATCTTGTACTCCATGTAAAGCAGAATTTGTATGAAATCAAACTACCATTATTTTCTCCCTCGCTCATCCTAAATCCTAGAAACCCGAAACCCTAGCAGATTCATATTTTTAACAAGTATCATGACATGTTAAAGACGTGATCAAATGATTGAGAAAGGACAACGTATACACGTGACAACACATTAACCAAATGACTTTTTCTTGTTTGAGAAACGATCTTTAATGGTCCTGTGTATGCATGCACAGTAATTCAAATTGTTGCTAACACGATCAACTGAATTTGTTTATCTTTTTTCATAGGCTGGCAACAGAATTTTAGCTCAAGATCTAAATGTTTTACTTTTGGAGTTCAAATCTATACTATAGTAAGCACTATCGAATAGATGTGAATGGCATAAATTTTCCCAAAGAAATTAAAGAAAACAAAAGTGGAATACCGACAGTGGATTTACAGTAGGTAGGTTTGTCCACCATTTTTCAAACAAACAACGAAGATGGTAATTGGTAAGCATCTCGAATTCAAAAGATAAAACCCTAACCTTGTTCACTTTTGCTGTTTCAACCTCTTTCTTGCAATTGAAAAAAAATGATGAGGTGGTTGATTAATTATAGAAATTAATCGTAATTACGAGATTAAATTAGTGGATTATAAAATGATTGGTGGAGGGGTAGAAAGTCTTGAATGCTGCAGTAGTGAACCAAATGACAAAGGAATTAAGGCCATCTTCAACCGAAGGGTCAAGAGGGCCAGAGGGCCGAAAATGGCCCTAAAACCGTCTCCAACCGAGGGCTCGGAATCTTGGAGGGCCCCACGGAAATTCAAAGGGCCAAAGGGATGGCTATTTTTTTTTTTATAATTTTTCTATTGCTGTCGGTTATAACCGACAGCATTAATGAAGGTCTTCTTAATAGTGTCGGTTATAACCGACAGTAATAGATATCCATAAGCAATTTTTTTTTTTAATTTACTATTAGTGTCTGTTATAACCGACACTAATAGTTTGAATTTTTTTTAATATAACGGCTAGTAGCCGTTGTATTAATTTTTTTTTTTATATGAATTTAAACTTTTTTTTTCCCTTTTTTTTCCTTTTCATATGAATCAAATTTTGTTTCATATGTTTTTTAAATTCTATTTTTTTTTCCTATAACTTCTATTTTACAAATTTTGTTTCATATTTTTTTTAACTTCCATTTTTTTCCTATAACTTCTATTTCACAAAATTTGCTTCAATTTTTTTTTAAATTCTTTTTTTTTCCTATAACTTCTATTTTACAAAATTTGTTTCATATTTTTTTTTAACTTCCATTTTTTCCTATAACTTCTATTTTACAAAATTTGTTTCATATTTTTTTTTAACTTCCATTTTTTTCCTATAACTTCTATTTCACAAAATTTGTTTCAATTTTTTTTTAAATTCTATTTTTTTCCTATAACTTCTATTTTTTTCCTATAACTTCTATAACTTCTATTTTTTTCCTATAACTTCTATTTCACAAAAGTTGTAGTTTTAAAATAATAAATTATGTTTGGCCCTATGGCCCTTTGGCCCTCGGTTGGAGACGGTTTTTTGTGATAGGGCTAAAACGAGCCCTCTGGCCCTCGGTTGGAGACGGAGGCAAATATGGCTCTGTATTGTTCATTAAAATATTAATATCTTGGAGGGCCAGAGGGCTCAAACGAGCCCTCTGGCCAGCCATCGGTTGGAGATGGCCTAAGGACAGGGTTTTGAATTATGAGAGGGGGTTTTGGATTAATGCCACTTGATTAGAGACAAAGCAACCAAACCCTAAAGATTTAAAGGGAATTTGGCAGACAATGTCAATCAAGTATATCAGTAATACTTTATAGAAAAAAAATCAAAATCAAAATCATTAATATTTTAATGAGCTTTTTGTAGAGTTTCTAAAGATCCATTATCTCCAATGAGAATTGACTCCAATGGTCTTGGTACCATGAACATTGTTGAAGCATACCCATAAAATTGGGTATACCCCACTACACCCTCCCAAGCTGACGTTTTCCAATTTCTTTAATAATACTTCACAACTTAAAAGATGAGTAGGAGTTTCTCTTCAAAATTATTTGTTGCAGATTCATAGAATTTCATGTTTATGATCAAAATCTGTCATATTATAAATTACTATCTAAAGATGTCTCTGTAAAAAATCAAATAAAAACTGAGGTTATTTAGTTATTGAACTGTATAAAAACAGGTAAACGAAGTTGATAAAAACATTACTAAGTGTTTGTATATTTGCTACAATAGATTGACTAAATGACATTAGTTTTAATTCATTTTTTGTAGAGATGATTTTTACAGGGTGATTCATAGTATGAATGATTCTGGTCATAAACACAAAGCTCATTCAAACACAAAGAGTTTTGAGTAGGAGTTCCTACTTGTAATTGTTCAAAAAAAAAAAAAAAATTCAACAAAACTTCTTGTAAATTGTAATTATTCTCCTCCATTTGAATACCCCTAGATTCATTAAAAGAATTAAAATTACTCAAAATCCTAATTGACCCCTTAGATAACAAATTTAAGATCTTTATTAGGACTTTTACCATATATCTTAGTCAGAGTTAAGGTACAAACAACTATCCAAATGAAAAATTAAAAAATTTGGGAGTTGGAAATCTTGTGGAAATTGAAGTGCATTTTGTCAATTAGGTTCAATAACTAGACTAGATTATCAATTAGACAATTACCAAACTTTAAGAAAGTTGAGAACTTGAAACATACAAATAATTGATTTCTCTAGCAGAACTATAAGCACGTACCGGAGAGAAATCAAAATAGAGATCTTAACTTAAAAAAAATTAACAGTAGGAAACAAAACACGTCTTCTTCATACTGTCACCCTATAGATATTGAAATTTTGGTGAAATAAATGTTCACCAATGCATTAAAGTTTCGACATGCCAGGGCATACGTGGTATGCGTCATGTGTCTCATAAATCGTACGCGTGGATGTGACTCATCAAAGTTGGATGAGTCATCAAGAAAAACATGTGTCAACACTTGGCGACAAGGAACTATTTGATTTTAATTTAATTAAAATCAAATATTAATTGATGAAGTCAAATCACAAACCGACCCACAAATCGAGTTTTGGTTCTTTCGTCAATTAATCAAGCCCACAATCAAGGCCAAATTCATCCATGGTCAAGGCTTTGAGAGTCTATAAAGGAGGCTTCAAGACAAAGAAAATGATCCAGAAATCATTTAAGCACCTAGACGTTGCCAAAACTCAAGCACCCAAATTCCCAAAATACTCAAAAGAATTCGGAAAGTTCTCTGTGTTCTTCACCAAACCTTCGAAGAATCATCAAGCACTACTACATGTGCCGATCCTTCAAATCGCCAAGAGCCAAAACCTCGTAGCAACCGTTCATCCGAGATCAAGTCATCGCGGTCCTTGGATCAACAATCTACACATCTACACATCATTCGGAGATTGAATTAAAGAAAATTTGTAAACAGAGATTGTAACCCTACAAATTATTATTTTGTACATGTGGTCTCTTGTTATTTGTTACAGAAATTTCGTGTTTACACACCCAACCATAAAATTAATAGTACGACATACTATAGAATAGAAATGCTAACTTTTTATATGTAAGGAGTTTAAGGTCATTTTCTTGTTGTAGGCAAAGCATCATTTAACGAGTGAACACAAATTTTCTTTTATAATTTTATTGAGTTGTTTTTTAATGTAATGAGAAATGACTTTGTAGATGTAAGAACTGGACAAATCTTCACATGAATAATGTAAGTTGTAAACTCGAATGTTGTACGCTGATATTTTCGTTCGTGGATGCCAAATATCCAACTTAGATGATACTTGTGACTCCTACGTGAGTCGCTACACGTTCGCAGAGGGAGAGTTGAGGGGGAGAGGAAGTTATAGTCGCACAAGGTCTCAAATGTTAAGGGGTTTTAAAAATTTTGCTATTTAATATTATGTAATAATGTTTTATATTTAAAAATTACTTTTGTTAGCATTTTAAAATCTCATTGTGCACTACTTAAAAGAGTAATTTTTTTTTTTAAATGTAAAAATTTGGAGTGCAATAAGATATTTTGGGTGTCAATAGTAACATCCTAAGAAGAGATATTTTTCAATTTATTATATATTAAAGTGAAACTTTAAAGTTAGAGTTTTGAAGTTTTTTTTCATGTTTGGTTGTTGAAGATTGAAATGCTTTTGATCATTTAGTGAATGTTATATTTATAGCTCTTTTTACTTATAATTAATGACATTTGTAAACTTGCAATTAGTGAGTGCTAAAGTTTGTTTTGATTTAAGTGATTGTTTTCTGACATCAATACATTGTCCTACTTTTCTAAAACTATTTTAGAGAGGGGCCTTTTTGTAAATTCGCACAGAACTCCCGAAATCTCAAAGACGGCCATGCACGTACGTACCTTAATTTTGCCCTAAATTCTATATCTAATACAAAAGTACGTACTATAAGAAGGCACGAGGAAACTAATTTGGATGGAACCGAAAGCTAAAGACCAAGGTTGAATGTGACCAAGTCTGTGAAACAAGCCACAAACAAACTAGCTAGTTGTGAATCAATTGGAAGCTAAAAGCCAGTAGCAGAGAGAGAGGAGAGAGGGTTGGGGGTTTGGGGGTGGGGTGGGGTTAGGCCTGGCAATCGTGTCGTGTTTGTCGTGTTCGTGTCGTTTTCGTGTAAGACCTGTTATCTTAACAGGTCGTGTCGTGTCGCACCCGTTATCTTAATGGGTCCTTAACAGGTCGGGTCACTTTACCCAACGGGTAAAGTGACCCGACCCGTTATGACCCGTTAAGAAAAATATTTTTTTTTTTAAAATTTGCACATACCCCACATTGTCACATAAATATAACTTCAAAACATTAGAACACATTTATCGTTTAAGTACTACATCTACACTCGAAAATAAGAGTAATAAAAAAAATCCATACACTACTAATTCTAATCTATTACAAATATTAAATGTGCAAATTGTTATATATATATATATAATTTTTAGGGGTATAAAATTGTTAAATTATAGTTTATTTATATTTGTATTAAGTATAACATAAGATTTTGTAGTATCCATCCACTATGTGTAAATATATTAAATTGAAGATCGAATTCATTCATTGTATTCATATAGGGTCAAGAAGTGTAGCTGTAAAAAATCATCAAAATCGGAGTTAAAATAACCGTTAAATCGTGATTTTTCGTTTATAACCGTCGAAAAGTTTTGTCCTGTTACTTGATCTCTGAATGTTTGTTTTTTTCAATTTTTGGCGTATGTGATCTCGAAGCATATACAAACAAGTTTGACGGTTTGATCGTTGAAACTAGTTTTGTAGAATGCGTATCTCATCAAAACAATAGATTCACTAACACCTAAGAGTTTATTCATACTTTCATTAAGTATAACATAAGATTTTGTGGTATCCACTAGTGTAAATATTTTAAATTGAAGATCGAATTCATTCATTGTATTCATATAGGGTCAAGGAGTGTAGCTGTAAAAAATCATCAAAATCGGAGTTAAAATAACCGTTAAATCGTGATTTTTCATTTATAACCGTCGAAAAGTTTTGTCCCGTTACTTGATCTCTGAATGTTTGTTTTTTGCAATTTTTTTCTGATGCGATCTCGAAGAATATACAAACAAGTTTGACGGTTGGATCGTTGAAACTAGTTTTGTAGAATGCGTATCTCATCAAAACAATAGATTCACTAACACTTAAGAGTTTATTCATACTTTCATTAAGTATAACATAAGATTTTGTGGTATCCACTAGTGTAAATATTTTAAATTGAAGATCAAATTCATTCATTGTATTCATATAGGGTCAAGGAGTGTAGCTGTAAAAAATCATCAAAATCGGAGTTAAAATAACCGTTAAATCGTGATTTTTCGTTTATAACCGTCGAAAAGTTTTGTCCCGTTACTTGATCTCTGAATGTTTGTTTTTTGCAAATTTTTGCTGATGTGATCTCGAAGCATATACAAACAAGTTTGACGGTTGGATCGTTGAAACTAGTTTCGTAGAATGCGTATCTCATCAAAACAATATATTCACCAACATTTAAGAGTTTATTCATACTTTCATTAAGTATAACATAAGATTTGTGGTATCCACTAGTGTAAATATTTTAAATTGAAGATCGAATTCATTCATTGTATTCATATAGGGTCAAGGAGTGTAGTTGTAAAATATCATCAAAATCTGAGTTAAAATAACCGTTAAATCGTGATTTTTTGTTTATAACTGTCGAAATGTTTTGTCCCGTTACTTGATCTCTGAATGTTTTTTTTTTGCAATTTTTTTCTGATGCGATCTTGAAGCATATACAAACAAGTTTGACGGTTGGATCGTTAAAATTAGTTTCGTGTAATTCGTATCCCATAAAGTTCAATGGTGTGTGTGTGTGTCTATATATATATATATATATATATATATATATATATTTGATATATTCACAGAGCTCCTTCCTAACCTAGTGGAAATTTGTGCAAACATGTTGCTCTGGGATCTGGGGTTCGAAGGTTGGTGGTGGTGCTTGCTGCTGGTGCTGTCCAATGTCCATAGAGATGGTTAGATAATTTATTTATTTTGTACACATATAATTATTATATTTTTTAGGAGTATAAAATTTAATTTAAAATTTAATATATATATATATATATAATTATTTTGTCCACTGTCCATTGAATTGAGAGATGGTTGGATAATCTATTTATTTTGTACACATATAATTATTATATTTTTTAGGAGTATAAAATTTAATTTAAAATTTAATATATATATATATATATATATAATTATTAATTATTATAGTTAATATTTTAGGAGTATAAATTTAATTTAAAATCTAATATATATATATATAATTATTATAATTATTATAGTTAATTTAATATATATATATATATATATATATATATATATATTAATTTTTAGGGGTATAAAATTGTCAAATTAATATATATAATTTTTATAGTATTTTTTTAGGGTTATAAAATTATAAAATTAATATTCTGCTTATCGTGTTTCGTGTTACCCGCGTGTATACCCGAACCAACCCGTTATCTTAACAGGTGCTTATCGGGTTACCCGATAACGACCCGATTCATTATCGTGTCGACTCAAACACCTGTTAACTTCGGATCGTGTCGTGTCGGGTTATCGGGTCGTGTCAGGAATTGCCAGGCCTAGGTGGGGTGTTGTTTGGAGTGACAAATGCCATGGGAGTGCACGTGAACCCTTGCTCCGGAAGTACGTGAACATCGTCAGTGCTCTCTCAAATCTCAATCTCTTCCATCTCTCACGTCTTTGTCCGAGTCAGTGCATGTTGTTGCTACAAATATTGGAACCCCACACGTGCACTTCTGACAGACAAACCCATTCGTGTGAACTCAGACTGATGAAATTTACAGACGTTGAAAAGTGTACACACTCACAGAGACATACAGAGAGAGGGGTCTGGCATTCAACGCGCAGTCGCCCCACACGTGTGGCTGCAGACCTCGTGTTTAGTGGCTGACCACTCTATAATCCTAGTTTGACTCTAACCTCAGTCATCACTCTTTCTGTTTCTATCTCATCCGGGGCATCCCTCACCCCCCACACTTCCCTACTTGAATGGGTATCTTTGGGAACCGGGCACTTTCATCTTATTGTGGTACAAGGTCTAAAATATCGATGATATCGGAAATATCGGTAGTCTAAAAACACGGAAATTTTGATGGAAATCTCGGGATATTATCGATATAGATAAAAATTGAATAAAAACCACGAAAATTGTAAGAAAAACTTGGAAATTTTTATTGAAACTTTGCAGGATGTTTATTTAGTCAATTATTTATTAGTTTATCATAAAATTGGAAGGAAATGCATTGCATGATAGATTTAACTAATTTAAGTTGATTATATAGCGAGCTGGCAAACATTGTGAGTGTAGAAAATATGTAGTAATTAATGAAAGAAGTTTAAACACACCATAATCATTTATATATAATGAATTAGTACAATATTTTACACTTTATACATTGCATGGTAAGATACATGAGTGACTTAGCAAGGTCTAAAATATCGATGATATCGGAAATATCGGTAGTCCAAAAACACGGAAATTTCGATGGAAATATCGGGATATTATGGATATTTTAGACCACATTGCATGCATGCGCTACTTCTCCAATTTCATCGATTTATTGTGATTAATTGGGTTGCATTTACAAAATTAGTGGCCATGAGTCATGACCATGGTCCGAAATGCCGATAATATCGGCGATATTTCGCCGATATTATCGGTTTTTTGGTTTAGCGATATTTTAAATGGTATCCAAGGTGTTTTCGTCAAAATATCGCGATATTATCGATAATATCGATAATATCGCGATATTTCGGATATTTCGGATATTATCGGAATTTTTTTGGATCTGTGCAAATCAGAGAAGAGGCCGGAGCTTCTACAGCCTCGCCGGAGATGGGTGTGCCTATTCCCGAGCCGATTTCATCCCAAAAACCTTGCAAAAACACGAGATAGAACTTCAATTTCACATCTAAGCTTCGATCTAGAACAGATTCAACAGATTCAACACAAAAACCCGAAGCTTACCTAACCGGAGAAATTCAAGAAACTCGTCGGAGGGTTCCTGCGTTCGCCGAGTTGCAGAGACGAGAAGGAGAGCGAGAAAGACGAGGTGGGTGTATTCCTGAAGCAGGTGTGATGGTGTGCGTGTGTATTTGTGGGTATCGGACTCTCGGTGCAGACTGCAGAGAGAAATGAGAGAGATGAGAGTTTCGATCGAGAGAGAGACGGCGCCGACGAGGCGGAAGACGCGGACGAGGAGGAAGGCGAGGGAGGAGCAGAAGGCCATGTGGGAGAAGGATCGAGAGACTGAGGTCTCTGTGCGTGTGTGCGGGACAAGGGAGAAGAGAGATTGAGAGATCTCTGTGTGTGTGTGTGGGTGTGGAAGAATGGAGAGAAGAGAGAATGAAGCTTCGAGAGAGACTGTCTGCGTGTGAAGTCTGTGTGCGTGTGTGAAGTCTGTCTGTGTACCTTTTGACGTGTCTGTGTGTGTGTGTTTCTGTGACAGACCAACTTTGACGTGTCTGTGTTTGAGAGATTTGTGTGTGTGTATGTCAGACCAACTTTAGACCAACGCATCTAAATAATTCAAAACGCATCTAAATCATTCAAACGAATCTAAATAATTCAAAACGCAGACAACTTTTACAATTATAACTTGTACAATTTCAGACCATGGATGGTGGTTTCATTCAAAACCGTGTGCCACTGTGATATTCTTTCACATTCTCAGAGGTGGAGTATCAGATCAACACACATTTTTTGACCCTTCGAAGATTAAAACCTCTATTACACCTTTTCGTTTCTTCTTCTTCCCTTACCCCTTTCAGAGCCATTCCAGATCCATTCCAGAGCTTCAACACAAAGGGTTCCATATTTAAGGTAAGTTTACAAACTTATATTTATATTATTGTAATTTATACAATAACAACAAAATTTGTGTGGACTCGTATGGTAATTTTTTTAAGTAATTAATACTTGCATGTTATTTTTTTTAAGTAATTAAGTAATGTTAACAATTACATGTTATTTTTTTTAAGTAATTAAGTAATGTTGTATAATTATTCCGTAGGATAATTTTAATATGTTTAATGTTATTTATTATTTTATTAATATTAGGTTTTATTATCAAATTGAATTATTATTCATTAATATTAGGTTTTTTTATTATCAAATTGGATTATTATTCATTAAATTGGATTATTATCGAATTGGATTATTATTCATTAAATTGGATTATTATTAAATTGGATTATTATCAAATTGGATTATTATTCATCACTATGTTTTATATTATTGTAATTTATACAATAACAACAAAATTTGTGTGGACTCGTATGGTAATTTTTTTAAGTAATTAATACTTGCATGTTATTTTTTTTAAGTAATTAAGTAATGTTAACAATTACATGTTATTTTTTTTAAGTAATTAAGTAATGTTGTATAATTATTCCGTAGGATAATTTTAATATGTTTAATGTTATTTATTATTTTATTAATATTAGGTTTTATTATCAAATTGAATTATTATTCATTAATATTAGGTTTTTTTATTATCAAATTGGATTATTATTCATTAAATTGGATTATTATCGAATTGGATTATTATTCATTAAATTGGATTATTATTAAATTGGATTATTATCAAATTGGATTATTATTCATCACTATGTTTTATATTATTGTAATTTATACAATAACAACAAAATTTGTGTGGACTCGTATGGTAATTTTTTTAAGTAATTAATACTTGCATGTTATTTTTTTTAAGTAATTAAGTAATGTTAACAATTACATGTTATTTTTTTTAAGTAATTAAGTAATGTTGTATAATTATTCCGTAGGATAATTTTAATATGTTTAATGTTATTTATTATTTTATTAATATTAGGTTTTATTATCAAATTGAATTATTATTCATTAATATTAGGTTTTTTTATTATCAAATTGGATTATTATCGAATTGGATTATTATTCATTAAATTGGATTATTATTAAATTGGATTATTATCAAATTGGATTATTATTCATCACTATGTTTTATATTTTATTATTCCATATTATTTTTATAATTACTTAAATTTTTACAATCATTTTCTTTACTTCGTATTTAATTCTTCTGTAGAATAACTTTATTATTTAGGTTCTCTTATATAACCGTCATCTCATCACTATTCACTACTATATTTTTTGGCCAATAAATAATTGTCTAATTTTCATGAAAAATAAATATAGGTACGTTTAAGATGTCCAGTGGAGTTACTAAACGTGATCCAGCTTGGGAACATGGAGACCCAATAGACGGAAACAAACATGGCACAATTTGCAGATATTGTGGTCGGGTAATGAAGAGTGGCGGAGTGACACGACTTAAGTACCATCTTAGTGGATTAGATCCAGCAAAAAATGTCCAACGATGCGATAATGTCCCCCCAGAAGTGAAGGCATACATCAGCACATTATTAAAAAATAAAAAACAGCATAAGGAAAAGATAACACATGGAATGGAAAATATTCGAGCTGGGCTACGAGGAGAAGTCATTGGCCAAGAGGTGGACAGTGATGATGATGACGATGAGGACGAATGTGATGATGACATGGGACCTGAAGAACGACGCAGTTTGAAACAAGCATTACGTGCCTCCAAACAGTCAGCATGGGAAAGAGAACACCTTCATAAAATTCCTAATAGAGCACAAGGTTCCGGGACAAGTGGTGGTGCACAAATGAGACGGGGAGGCAGTCTTAGAGAATCACAACCAACACCACCAATAGCCCCAAGTTTATATAAGTCATCCAAAGCACGTCAAAAGAGTGTTTGGAGTTATTTCAAGGGAGGTAATGTGAAGGAGGGAATGGGGCGTCTAATTAGCAAGTTCTTTATCTATGAAAATGTCCCTGCTGAGAAAGCATCATCACATCATTTCAAAAATATGGTAGTGGGATGTCAACAGGCCGGTGAAGGAGTACAACCTCCCACTCCCTATGAGATAAGAAACAAATATTTGGATATGGAGTATAAAGACATTGGCGAGTATGTTAACAAGTTGAGGTCAAAGTGGGAAACTAATGGTTGCACAATCATGTGTGACGGATGGACTGGCCCGACCAGATTGTCTATCATAAACTTCATGGTATACTCCAAGGGAAAGACAATTTTTTTGAAGTCTGTTGATGCTTCAGACCATTTAAAGAACTACAAGTATATTTACAAACTATTGAGGGACGTAATCATGGAGGTGGGAGAGCATAATGTTGTCCAAGTCGTGACCGACAACGGTTCTGCATTTGTCAAAGCTGGAAAAAAGTTAATGAAGCATCATAATGTGTTTTGGACATCATGTGCAGCACATTGTATTGATCTCATGTTTGAGGCAATGGGGAAGAGAGAGAATGTTGCTACTGTGGTAAAAAGAGCTAGAACGATCACAACTTATATTTACAATCACGGTTGGTTGTTGGCAAAGATGCGTGAATTTTGCAAAGGAGAAATTATTCGTCCAGCTACCACTCGATTCGCCACCAACTATATTGCATTAGACAGCCTACTTAAGAAGAAAGCAGGGTTGAAGCAACTATTCACTAGTGACGATTGGGCCAACCACAATTTGAGCCGCTCAAATGCAGGTCGTATGGTGGAAAGTATAGTTCTTGATCATGCTTTTTGGACTCAATCAGAACATGTGTGCCAAGTGTTTGAACCTCTTTACAAAGTTTTACGGGTCGTTGACACAGAAGTGTATCCTACTATGGGGGCAGTATATGAGTTGATGCGTGTAGTAAAGGATGAATTGGAAAGAAAACATGGTGCAAGGTGGGTTATAAAGATAATTGAAGACCGATGGTATAAAACATTATACCACGATTTGCATGCAGCAGGTATAAATTATGTCATAATTTGCAATTCATTTCTTCAGTTGCATAAGTATTATTTCTCTTATTAGAGTATGTGTTTGTTTGAACAACATATTATTTGAATCCTCGGTACCAATACAGACCTGGTGTTGGAGATGATGGTACCCTTATACGTGCTGTACATAATGTATTCTCTAAATTAGACCCTGCATCACCAGCAGTTGGCCAATTTGGAAATGAGGTACACAATTACTTAAATTATAATAATTACTTTGTTGGATTAAACTAACACGATTTATTGCATTCAGCTAACATGGTTTAAAGATGCAAGAAGAACTTTTGGAGAATCAACATCAATTGCTGCTCGAACAACAATGTCTCCTAGTGAGTGTAAACATATTTCACTATAAGTTTATAATATAATTTGTTGGAGTTATTAGGCTTATCAACATTGTTTTTCATTGTAGCTGAATGGTGGATCATGTATGGGACCGATGCACCAACTGTGAGAAAGTTAGCAATCAAAGTATTATCACAGACGGCTTCCTCATCTGCTTGTGAAAGAAATTGGAGTACATTTGCACTCATACACACAAAGCAAAGAAATAGGTTGGCTCATAGTAGGTTGGAAAAATTAGTTTATTGCTACTACAATATGAAGCTTCAAATTCGAGATAAGGAAGCAGAAATAGATCATGTCGACCGTGGTGACCCATTAGATGTGTTTGATATTGTTGCTGAAGATGATGATACAGAGGGTAACCAACTTTATCAATGGATTAGACCTCTTCATTTAGATGATGATGAAGGCAACCCAGCTGTAAGAGTTGCTGAAGAAGCACGTAATGAAGGGATAAATGTAGAAAGAGTATTAGTGGAGGAGGTGAGATCTGGCAGCGATGACTCTTTCGAAGAACTTTTGCACTCAAGACCAAGAAACACTGGAATTCCACCTTCTTCCAATCCTACACAACCACAACATCCTGCTGATACTAATGATAGCTCTAGTACAAGATCAGGAGACTCACCTACCAGAGGTGGGAATGATGAAGGAGGTAGTGGAGCTGGAAGTAGTGGAGCTGGAGGTAGTGGAGCTGGAAACTATTATGGACCACCTCCCGGATATGGAAACTATTATGGACCACCTCCCGGATTTATGAGCCCCTTCACTGGTGAGGCAAACTTCACGCATGCAACACAGGATGAGGACCATGGCAGTAGGCGGGCAGGACCAGGAATTGGTGCCATAGGGAAGGACTATACTCGTTCAGAAAGAGGCAAAGGGACTTTGTCAAGTGAAGAAGGAAGTAGTAACTATGGTTATACTCCTAACCAACCATTTCCCTACCCTTCATATCCCATTCATGTTGGGATGGAATCGAGCGACTCATGGAAAGAATCCGACACTCAATCTTCAAATGATTTTGGTTATGGACAACGTCAACCAATCTCGGATCCATATGGGTGGCATGTTAACAATTACATGGAAAACTATTTTGGGGATTTATCATTTGATAACTACTCTTCACAATACACTCACTCTACACGTAGAGATGATGAAGATAGTGAAAATTTTGAACCTCATAGGAACTCTATGTGGTACTAAGTCACTCATGTATCTTACCATGTAATGTATAAAGTGTAAAATATTGCACTAATTCATTATATATAAATTATTTTGGTGTGTTTAAACTTCTTTCATTAATTACTATATATTTTCTACACTCACAATGTTTGCCAGCTCGCTATATAATCAACTTGATAATGTTAAATCCATCATGCAATGCATTTCCTTCCAATTTTTTTTGATAAACTAATAGATAATTGACTAAATAAACATCCTGCAAAGTTTCAATAAAAATTTCCAAGTTTTTCTTACAATTTCCGTGGTTTCCATGGAAATTTTATCGATATCGATATTATCCCGATATTTCCATCGATATTTCCGTGTTTTCGGACTACCGATATTTCCGATATTACCGATATTTAATACCTTGGTCATGACCAACACTTTGTTTTACGATACAAACTATGGAACCATATATTTGCAACGAGGTATCTGCTTATTAGGCTCAGCGAAAACAATAACGACAGTAACCGATCACATTTTAATAATATTATATCAACTGTATCAACAATAACAACACTATATAGATAACATATCAACTGCATATATATATATGCATATTTGTTTTTAAATGTGAGTCAGTACACAACCTTAAAGTTTAATTCTTTAACTTTAGCATAACACGTATAGGACAATCTAGCTATATATGAGATTCACCAACCATACATACGAAATTCGCAGGTTTTTTAGCCTTGAATAATATCTTTTGCTAGGGTTTAGGATTCTGTCTTAACATGATTTCATCACTCGGGTTAGGGTTCTATTGTTTCTCATCAAAAGTCTATCCTAACAGAAAAAAAATTCTATCTTAACATGAAGAGCTTAAAAATTCTTCACTAGGGTTAGGTTGTATAGTTTCTCGTCATAAAGTTCTATACTATTTCCAACTTGCAGAGGCATTTGCTCTTAAATATACAACTCCTAAAGTTAAGCATATCGAGATTCATAATCATATTAGGAAATTGACATGTGAAGCTAGCCCACTTTTCTTTTGAATGTTTGCTACTGATTTGTCACAATTGGACAAATTATTGGAGTTCATCAATCTTGCATTATTGGAATTGCTTGACTAGCCACATAAAATTCCAATTTATGTCATTCACTACCTGACACACACCGAATTAATGGATGAGAATTCACCAATGATTGCATAGCACGCATAGATTTTTCCTCAAATACTTTGCCCGTATAAATCCAAATTATATGACCATAGAAATATTAGTCCACCCTCACTGATCCATGTCCAGCATGATTGAACGCACTTGATTGTTAGTGAAATACATGAATATCTTCAACCTGAAAAGGATGTATTTGGGAAATAAAGGAAAATAAAAACCTTTGTCATGTTTCGAGACCAAAAATAAATAAAAATAAAATATACATAACAAAAAAATGCGTGGTTTAAGACAGACTACGTGTTTCAATATAAAAATCTATCATCTCTATCCGAATCCTGACCTAATTAATCAACTTGAATTTATGACATCTGTTTGAAATCTTAGTAAAAGATCGCAGATTTGTTATCTCATGTGTGATCATTTCATTTATTCAAAGTAAAAAACAAAAACATTTTCATTGGAATTATGATCTTGAGCTTTTTAATTAAACGAAATTAATTTTTTGGTCCCCTTTACAGTTGAATCAATGAATCCAAGATTTGATAAGATTCCGTGGTCCTTTTGTGGCTTTATAGCTGGTACAGAGCTGATAGAAAAGAAAGGAAATCTAAAGAAAATTCGGGACCTCAAATTGAAAATTCACAGTTCATCATGTTATCTTGCAACTAAACCAGTTGTTAACCATATAGTTATATGAATATTATTGTGTCGGCAAGCGTACATGATATATGCGATGCATAAAAAAATTTCCAGCGTCCCACATGACTTCATGAGCCCCTCGTAGGTCGCCAAACAGACCTCAAACTCCCATATTTTTCAAGTTAAATCCCTTTCACTGGATAAACAATGCACAACTAGCTACCATTTTCTCTTTCAATATTCATCATTTATGTCGTTTACATCACTTACAAGAATATCTTTTTCTTACCAGGCAGTTTTTATATTATTTTGTAACAGAATACGTCATCAGTTTGTTGTTTTGTGTGTGTGTAAATCCATACATTATTTATGTTGGGGTTATAGGAGATAAACATGGACGATATAACAATGATCATATTAACTACAGATCAACAATGATAATCTCAGCAGGTCAAAAACATTGACTAGCTCAACATATCGACTACTTCGGGTCCACATTCTTAAGAATAGGATTAACTCCAACCCAGAAATTCTCTATATGAACCCTGGAAGAGCTCGGACTCGTACCAACTTGGCTGCTGGATCCAATCCCAAAGGATCGGTTTGATGGACCAGCAACAATATTAGATCGTTTGATGTAGTGTAGCTTCACTGTGGTTGGTGCAAATATATGGATATTACAGCGACCAATCGATCGAGGCTAGCTAGTGGCACATATGGTTGGGTCGGGCGTAATGGCCGGGCCCTTGAAAAAGGACACAGTTTATACACATGATCACTTCCATATGCATCTCACTAGCTATAGATTAATATCAGGACTGTCACCTCACACGTGAGCTGAGACGTGTTGTAGGGGCAACATCATCTACTACAATTGGCCAACCTTGATGATGACTTGCATGAGCAATGTCTCACGATTAGGGTTTGTAACTTTTCTTAAGGTAGGGTTGACTTTGCATTATCAAATATATATAACAATTGATTAGTGCTTTCTTGTTTTGACAAAATCATTCAGATTTTTTTTTACAGGACGTAATCATTCAGATTTCGTTCATGAATTTCAGAGGACATTGGACATTAACCTCAAATATCCTAGTGATATATACGCATTAAACTAATGTATGTCTAACTAACCTTAATAGATGCATGAAAGAACAATCTTTTCAGATGATTTAAATTAGATGGCGGAGTGGGTGGACCAAAGATGCAAATTCAGCAGCAAAATACACACCTTCCATATTAAGCTTTATTGTTCGATTTGGGCTCATGATCCGCCTGTGTGCAACTCGTCCTTTTCAATGAAATATGATTTTTCTAAAATCAAATTTTGTGGTTTAATGTTTTATCAGCGTTTTTATGTTTTTCGGATAATTTTGATAACTTTTGTTTCTATCTGTCAGGGTTATATAACTTTCTTTGGAGTGTTAGGTTTTGTTAACTTTTATTTATTCAATGAATATACTTTGAGGTTTTCCCATATTTTTTTTAGTGGATTACAGTTCTATGATGCATTAAGATTATCGTTTGATACCATTTTTTTTGTTACGATGCGTTATCAAAGTACCAAATTATAAAATAACAACCATATAATTCAAAGGTAATAATGCTATACATTGATAAAAACGACATATTTATTGACATACCCACTAATGCCTATGTGATCTATTGTGATCCAAAGTTGACAACATATATAGCATATAAAATTACACCCTATATTAATATATTCTGAAACAACAATGATGAGGTTAGTTTATAAGGAATAACAGACTATCTCTCTGGCAAAGAAAGAACTGGATCGAACTATAAAGATTTAAGATATATTTAAAAGTGAGAGCTTGCTCTAACATTGTTCAAGCTAATGAATTAATGGGGATTGAAGAAAGTGTGTGTTGTATGGGTTCGTACAGTTGCAGTGATCACCAAAAAAAAGGTTGGAGGGCACAACACAAACACATGCATGATGGGATTCTGTCATGAAAATAAAGCTTGATATGTACGAATATATAAAAGTCTGTGGTTTTGAGAGTGCTTCATAGGGATCATTATCTTATGGGGCAGGACTTGTCCAGTGGGTAGAGATCGATCGATCAAGCCTAATGTTCCTTATGGGGACCATGTGGATTGAGCGATGTGTTATCATCACCTCATATTCTTCAAGTCCGAACCCTATAATTGCATCGTACTGATCATTATTTGTATACACGTGGCCGCTTGCTATGTTTAAATTATCTTTTTAGAAGCTTCATTTGTGGGGTTCACACCACCCGCCGTGGCTGCATCCTGCAGGAAGGAGAGTTCAGATGAACTTGTTTACTAATCATAGTTCGGTTTGATAATGACAATGTAAAGGAAGAGGTTTAGTAATTTTAATATAAGTATCGAACATTGAATGGGTGGGACAATCAGCGTTTAGTAAGTATGATGACATCCAATTTGATAACATTAAACCTCAACTGAAGCAAGATACTAACTCATTACTCATTATTGTATCGTATTTTATCACTTGGACAAACACAGTTTACTTGAAGATGAATAACGTTAGCAGATAACGTCGAATCTCCCTCCTTATATACTAGATTATGATAGCTTATAACTTTAGGGGAGTTTACCAAACATGCATGTATGATAAGAATCAAGCTTCGTTTCGTTATTTTCAACGTCGTCCAGTCCACCAACCCCTTGAATCTTACCATTCCTCAATCTCTAAAGGGTAATGCTACACTTACCATCTCATTGTACCATCATTTGTACCATCTCTCTAATAGAGTTAAGACCTGTCAACGTATGTGGGTCCCATTTTTATTAGAATGATGATACAAGTAGGTGGTACATGTAACATTTTTTTTTTCCTGAATATTCTTTTTTCTTAGAGAAAAATTAGTGGCAAAACCTAAATTAAATAAAAAATTAAATGAGAATATATTAAGTGCTATATATACTTTAATCTCCTTCCTAAAGTTAGGTATAAGTTTCTATATATGGGTTGTGTAATCAGATCCGAATCCAGAAAAGGATTAAAAATTCGGATCGGGTTGGTGTACTTGCAACTTGTATGATATAGCTTGTGATTTTATACTCATAGTTTGAAATATTAAGAAATGTTCGTGCGCCACATGACGAATAATTAATGGCTCAATTAAACAAATTGAATTCGATTTAGTAATCATATTGTTGCTCAATAGATTTTTCTTATATTTTTATGCATAAAAAAAATGGTGTCTAAGGTTATTATTATTAGCTAGTCTTCCACATGTTAGGAGGGTTTCTTTACAAGGTTTATTTTAGAACCGTTAATTTATTATCGATTGCGAGTATACACTAAGATGAGGAGTGTTTTGCGCTACTAATTCTAAATCGTTGCGGTAAATTGAAATCAATATATTTTTTAGTAGAATTAATATTGTATTTTTTATTATATAAGATTGCTACTAACTGCGACTAGTTTTTTTTTTTTTTTTTTTTTGTTTTGGGGGTCAACCAAAGGTAGAAACCTCTATTACACAAACTTAATAAACACCAGCAAAGACAAATATACAGACAAAATTAGACGAGCAAAAATTACATAAGAAGCCCAAACCAAACGGAAACGAAAAGAAGCCTAGAACATTGCTACAACCGCTTCAGCACCAAAAAATCCCGTCTAGGTCGATTCCACGTTCTTGACAAAGCATTCCCACTCCGATCTCCACCAGTTGAGAACAACTCTTCAATCGTAATCACAAGCTGAGAAAATCTAGCCATGAATGCTGCGAAAGGCAGAGAGAGAAGGTGGTGGTATTGATAACATCCGAACAGGTGAGAACATCGAAATAAATACAAACATTTACCGAGATCAAATATTCTGCACCTATTTTGTGTGTGGTCTCTGTGGCTTCTATTATTGATTAACACATGTTAAATTTATCACAATAAAGTTAAAAATGGTTAAATTTATTAACACGTATCAATCAATAATAGAAATCACAGAAATACAACACGCAAAACAAATACAAAAATTTTGAACTCATATAAATATTTTATCATCTTCCAGACTATAAAGCATTTAAACTACGGTTCGCTATCGGTGACCATGAGAACTCAAAAAGTCTTAACAATTTTTTTTCTCCTAATACTTTATCCTAACCCACCATCTTTTTTCACTAATCATTCTTTTAATCAAACGGCCAAGACATGGACCAACACATTCATACCATACCAATCACCACATGAAACACACCAAAACCAAACCAACAACCCTCTCTTTTTCCCACTCCATATTTTCCCCAACAAAGTCTCACGACTCTAACCCACAGAGACACAGAAACGGAATGATATCGTTTTATGAGAAAAAGGAGAAAAAAAGTAACGAAAAAAAAAAAGTTGTCAGACACTAAAATATCCGACATTAAATTTCCTTCTCTCCTCTCTTCCCCCTCCTTAGATTCTTAATTAACAATCAGATCCATCGATCCATTTTTCGATTCTCGAAACCCCCCGTGTGCTTCCCCCCACCACCTCCCCGCTATCTCTTTCCCTACCCCCGACTCTTTGCTTTTTCTATATATACCCACCTCACCATACACATTTATATACATATAAACAAATATATACACAAACTCTTTGAGCTGAGAGAGAGAGAGAGAGAGAGTGTTTGTGTGTACTCAAATATTAAAAATCCATGGATTTCCTCGTCTCATTTTTCTTGGTTTTCTCTATCCTTTCAACCCTAGTTTACGTTTTTCTGAGAAAGTCTAGGTGCCGGAGGTTGAGGCTGCCTCCGGGGAATCTAGGGTTACCATTTATAGGGGAGACTCTGCAGCTCATCTCAGCCTACAAGACTGAGAACCCTGAACCGTTCATCGACGAGCGCGTGACCCGGTTCGGATCCATATTCACAACTCACGTGTTCGGAGAGCCGACCGTGTTCTCCACCGACCCGGAGACCAATCGGTTCATCCTGCAGAACGAAGGGAAGCTGTTCGAGTGCAGCTACCCGGGCTCCATAACCAACCTTATGGGGAAGCACTCTTTGTTGCTGATGAAGGGCAGCCTCCATAAACGGATGCATTCTCTGACTATGAGCTTTGCAAACTCCTCCATCATTAGGGACCACCTTTTGGACGACATAGACCGGTTGATCCGGCTCAACATGGATTCATGGGCCGACCGGATCTTTCTCATGGAGGAGGCCAAAAAGGTAGGGTACCACTTTACTTCTTTAAGATAAGATTAGGGCAGGTTCAGAATTCGAAATTAAGACCTTACAAGACAAGCTATTACATTTTAGTTTGAATTTTTTCTTCACCAAGTTAGAAATAGAAAAATGGTGTTTTTTTACATGTTGTTTTCTTTTTTTTTTAATTAAATACAATTATACAAAGATGATACTTGGACACGTAAAATTGGCACAGTTATTAATGAACAGAGTTTGAAGTCATTAGAACTGAGAATTTGTCAATTTTGTGTATTCAAATAGTTTTATTAAAAATACAAAGATATATTGACAATTTTTTTTTAGCAATTCCTCAAAAAGTAGAGGACAAAGGTAAAGTTTGTTTAGAATGTTTTATAATCAATGGAATGTTTTAATTAAAAAGAGTTTTTTTTATAATTGGTTGTATCCCATTGGTTAGTTTTAATTTAATTAATTGTTATAATTTAACTAATCATGTTATAATGGTATTATGCTTCATGGGGTTTTGACTTCCCGTCGAAGAGAAATGGAGGTGACTAGGATCCCATGGCCTAAAGTGTGGGTGACATGCATACAAGTGCAAGGTGCACGTTACCACAATTTAAAGTAAACGGCTACAAAAAGAAAAATAAAATCATTCCCTTTGATACATCATTTTCTTGCTAGCTCGTGTACTTCTGGATTTATATTTTATTGATCCTTAATTAATCTTAATTTTTATTAGTTAATTAATTAAATTATGTGCAGATAACTTTTGAACTAGCAGTGAAGCAACTCATGAGCTTTGATCCAAATGAATGGACCGAGAGTCTAAGGAAAGAGTACGTCCTACTGATCGAAGGCTTCTTCTCCGTTCCTTTGCCTCTATTTTCCACCACCTACCGCCGAGCCATTACTGTAATTTCCTCTCCTTTTCTTGTCCGATGATTTAATTAATTGCGTAATTAGAAAGGAAAACTAACGGAAAGTTAAAAAAAAACTTCCCTTTTAACGAAAAACTATTTTTAAAGGTATAGTGAATAGTCCAAGATAAAAGAAAAAATGATTTTCGTTAAAAGTGAATAATATCGGAAGTGTTTTGTTAAAACTCCCTAATTAGAATTATATTATTTGAAAACACAAGATAACGGATTTATCGTTTGTCAAGTGTGTTAGACTTTGCGTATTTTTATGTATTTAAACCTAATTAGTTTTTTTTTTATCAAATTTAAACCTAATTTATTTAATTAATTGGGAATTTGAAATTGAAGGCGAGGACAAAGGTGGCGGAGGCATTGACCTTGATAGTGAGGCAAAGGAGGGAGGAGAGCGAAGCCGGGCAGATAAAAGAGGACATGTTAGGCGCACTTTTGGGCGGAGACACCGCACTCTCCGACGAGGAGATTGTGGATTTCTTGCTTGCTTTGCTGGTGGCCGGCTATGAAACCACCTCAACAATCATGACACTTGCCGTAAAGTTCTTGACGGAGACACCTCTGGCCCATGCTCAACTCAAGGTGCCACTCTCTCCCCCACATCCCTTCTTCTTTTCTCACTTTATTTGCCTAGTGGGGACTGCTAGGCTTGCAACTGCCATCATATGCTCATGTTACCATGTTGGGCATTTCAACATCCACTTTTTTGTTATCTAAATCCTCAACCATTCACTTTGTTTTGGATAGATTGCATTGGATAAACTAGGGTTTAAGTGACCGCACATATGGTTTACTGAGTCATTGCACGTATCTTGATCAGTCGTAAGTTGCATTAGATAATTACTATGTCCGGCATTCCTCTCCATGTTTGTATGTTTTCAATTATCTTTCGATTTATTCACTTTTAAGACCGAAAAATGAATGAGTGTGGGGGCGTTAAAAAAGAGTGTGAAAATTACTTCTCGAATTTTCACATTGAAAAGACAAAATTGTCCCTATCGAAACCGGGGAAAATGTAGCCTAAAGTGTTACAAGGTGGTCAAAAAATAGAGTACAGTAGGGAATGTAAAAGTCGGACAACATTCCGATAAAACCAACGGACAAAATGATGACATGTTTTTCCCTTCGCTCCCTTCCAAACTGCACGTTTCAGTGTGCTGTAAATATTGTCAGATTCTCGGCAGTTTTGGTCTTTTGACTACGTCGCCTCTTTGCTTAACGTGCAGCTGGCCTGGGAGGGTATTCTGGTCATTCTGCTGACCCCAGGGGTCCCAAAACTGGGACATTGGGAACCGTGCTGTTCTGATTTCTAGGACCTCAACAATCCAACGGTGTAAAGAGGGGGTAGGGGATAGGAGGTTTCAATGGAGTCAGCACCCTAGCATTGTTACCCTTTTTCGATTCCTAGGATTGTTTTGGTGTCCGTGCACTCGTGTGATGTTCCGAGCTATACCGTCGGATTATGTTATCATCCGAAAGTACTAGAATGGACCGGCTCTTAGTCTGGACCGGGTTTCAGGCAATGGCTAAAGGATTAAACGGTTAAGTATCTCGGTTCATGGTATGAGCCGGTTCATACTAGACAATCAGGATTATTGTCTTTGCTGAATAACGGAAGTCTTTTTTCTTTGTTTTTAGGTAAAATGTCTGTTAAATTGTTAATGAAGTTCTGAATCCACATTGCAGGAGGAACATGAGCAAATTAGGGCGAACAAGAAGTCATCCGAGACATTGGAATGGAGTGACTATAAGTCGATGCCATTCACTCAGTGTGTAAGTACTGCTTTCAAAACTCTCAATAAGTACGGGTATTACATCGAACTCTAATAACATAAGTGTTATTAGAATCCAACATTGTGCCGTCGCCAAACATGCTTGCGAATTGTCGGACTCTAGTTCTTCAAAGTTGATTGACTTTGTTCGTTGAAATTTAGGTTGTAAACGAGACACTGCGAGTAGCAAACATAATTAGCGGGATATTTAGGCGGGCAATGACGGATGTTCACATTAAAGGTAACAACTTTCTATACCACGTAAACAACCTGCATTCCGAACCCCGAACCGGATATTTTAGAAATTCTTATGCACGCGAATAAAGTTATTAATCGGTGAAAATACTATAAACAGGATACACAATCCCTAAAGGTTGGAAGGTATTTGCATCGTTCCGTGCTGTACATCTTGATCAAGATCATTTCAAGGACGCTCGAACTTTTAATCCATGGAGGTGGCAGGTACTTAATTATACATCTCTGCCTAATAAGTTTGTATACTCATTTTTTTTAATTTGTAATTTTTTATTAAAAACATGATTTTTGTAGAACAACTCTGGACCGGTCACAACCCCAGCAAATGTGTTCACACCATTCGGAGGAGGGCCAAGACTGTGCCCAGGCTATGAGCTTGCCAGAGTAGAAATCTCAGTTTTCCTTCACCACTTGGTTACTCGTTTCAGGTACCCTAAAAAACTACGTAAATCTGCACAAATAGAATCGGTATTATATTTTCAATCAAAAATAGAACTTGAGGGGCACTAAACTGACAATAAAGTGGCATAAAAATGTTTCATGTGTACGGGTTATTGTTTGTTTAGATTTGCGACCACTTGTATTTGCGCATATTTCCCGTTAAACTAACGATGCTGATTGTTTGTGTTAGCAGTTGGGTTCCTGCTGAGGAAGATAAGCTGGTGTTTTTTCCGACGACGAGGACGCAGAAGAGGTACCCGATCAATGTGCAGCGGAGGAACAATGTGTCCTATGGGCAATGTAAAGAGTAAACCGGAGAAGAAAGCAAATGAGTAAGGAAATTATGTAGTAGTACTAGAGCTGTAATATCCTTTGATCTCCAACCCAATAAAATTCTATTATTATTTAATTAATTAATTAATAATTTAGTTTGTAAGAAATTAAATCAAATGCTTAATTGATTTCTCTTCCCTTCGTAACATGGAGGTTTTGGGAAAAGGCCGGAGATTTCGTGATCGTAACCGTTCATCGTACATCGATCAATTTTCGTTAGGTACCATTTATGAACGGTCACGATTAGGGAATTCTCAGGATCCTCGTGAAAAGGATCTGGGTTTTGTAGGTGATTGCAAATTTTGCAGCTCTATTAGGTTCGAGCCTATCTTTAATGTGCTTTAATTATTAAAAAGGAAATCCACCTGAAAGACTTCCTCCTCGAGCCATTATTCTGCGTGCGTTTATGGCCCTGGTCCACATCATCATTCCAGCGGGCCGTCGTTGGGATATGTTCTCGGTTGCATCTAAGAATCTCTTAAAACTTTAATCGTTGAAATGATTACATTTTAGTTTTTAATCAATTTGCCGTTTCTATTTGATTTTGATTAGTTCAACTCACGTGACAGAACAATTACAACAGAAACGTATAAATCCGAAGAGAAAATGAATCGACCAAAAATACATTACAAGTGCAACACATTCAATAATGTTTCAAGTTATCTTTCAACAGATTCAACATATCTTGTAAAATGAAAGAAGCCGAAATTGGGTAAGAAACTACAATTATTTCGTACAATACGTCGTCTCTTAAGCAGAGCATCTGCCACTACAAGCATGCTAGAATATCTACAGCCGTTGGTGGCCGCCGGCTTCAATTCTAGAAGCTTCCCCTCAACTTGCACATCTGCTGGGCAATACCGTTCAAAATGGCACCGTCTTGATGGAATGACATATTGTGCACCGCCACGGGTTCAAAACTTACATCCGCGTTGCCATAACTTAATCGCAGATTCAGAAACAAAGTAGGTCTCAACATCTGCTGGTTACCCGACTTTTCAATGCAGATTCAACAAGCTTAACCTTTTTAGAATTTTCACTATTGAGCAGTGAAAGTTTCTCAAGTGAAGATTTCAGCTGGGAGACTTGAGATTCTTGCACAGGATCTTTCCCCCTTGCAATCAGCCTACGTTGGTTTGATGCATTGCCCTTCGGCGATTGTGTGTGCCTTTTTAACCTTGCAGTTACAGCATTAATGGAAGAACACAATGCATCCAATTCAACTTCGGAGAAGTGGTCTGCTTAGCAACAAAAATGTATGTTAGAAGTGAAAAAGTAGTGCTGGGCATAACTCCTGACCAAAAATGTATAGGCTAGTAACCTAAGCAGGAGTGAATTATGACGATTTAGGGAACCAGTAAAATAGGAAAATGGAAAATTACTGACTACGAACTAGAGCATAACTCCTAAGCTCATTTACTATGGAAAAAGCTATATTAGTACACTTATTATTGAAAATTGGTCATTACCAAGCTCCGACTTGAACTCTCGCTCAGCTCTGGACAGTGGTTTCTTATGAAGCAAGTCCTGCAAACATTTCAAGCGCTCCTCCAGAAGATTTTGCGTCTTGATTGCACTGCCAATTCTGACATCCAATTTTGATTGTTTCTCCTCAACTTGCGAAAGCCTCTGTTGTGCATTACCTAGGCGAGCATGCTGGTCATCGATTATCCTCTTCAAGATGGGTCCATGATGCTTGAGTTCAAAGTAAACCTAGAGGGTGGAGGAAAAATTCATAAAGGAACAAAAGGAACCATTTCCCTTAATAAGGTAGATTTTGGCATATTGTTACCTTATATGCATACTCCGCATAATTTTCATGAAAGCTTCTGAAGTACTCATGAAGCATTGATCGACCTTCAATAGAATCAGCAGAAAGAGAACGTAAACTTGGTGAGCTCTGAGGAAGAAGAACCACCTTAGGTCCAACTAGTAGTTCTTTGCTTATAAGATCTGGCATATCTTTTTCTTTTGGTTCTTCCAGGCAAAGAGATTTGTTCTCCGTATCAACTTGATGAGGAAGTAACAGGTTCCAAGTCTTCATCTCCAGCACTATACATTCTCGCGAAACAGTGAGTCCCACAATCCAGGAACACCCAAATGAATCTGATAATGACACAAAACCGGAAAGTCGAGATTGTGAGGGGACTTCCCCCTGGCATGTGCTTAGAACAGGATGCACAGAAGGAGTTCTCATAGTCTCGTTCTTGCCACTGATCTGACTTGTAAATGGAAGATAATGCAACACTATTGAATCTAACCCTCCATCATGAAGGGTGTATATTCTTTCCGGCATCAGCGGATCAGTAAACATCATAATAATAGAACCACTCTTTGCTTTCCTAGGCAAAGCCAGATCCACAATAGCCAACCTCAAAAGAGGGGGAGGAAGTCCCAACCAAAGAGTACTATCAAGAGGTTGATCAAGCTTCACAGGTGAAAGCTTGCCTGGGGTTGGCTCACAAATCATTGCAAGACCAAAAATACGATCGTGGGAATCAACACGAAGTCGAGGTGAGCTGCCAGCATTCCACAACGGTTGGATTTCATCAGCCATAGCATCTATTTGCAATTGCCCACCACTCCAGGCAGTCACGAGAATTGAGTCTTTGACGACTAAATTATAAAGAAGACTGACTGCTCCACCTTCACATTCTGCACCCCGGAAGGCTAAATCTTCTTCATCCTCACCACGACACACTTTCCTCAGAGGTCCCTGGGAAATTACAATGTAAGTCATAATGTAGACTTCTACAGATTGCAATAAACACAGACCAAACTTGGAGACACAAATTGCCAACTTAAGACACCCAACGCTGAAAGAGAGTAGGCTTTAAGCCATTCGTTCAAATTTACTTGGAGAGATCAAACAGATAAAGGGCAGCAACTTTGAAGTAAATGAAATTATCAAGGAATTGTAGCTAGTGCCGACACATAATTTACTCAGGTGCATAGATAGAGCTATAGTAACTACTGCATGCTTATAGGTAAGAGAGCACAGGTACCTGCAGTGAGAGTGAGGCATCAAATATAGCATATGGATGAGCTTTTATCACATATGGATCTGATCCTTCTGTTTCTTGGTTTGTGATTGCTGGAAATGTTGCTTCCAACCAAGAAATAGCTAGATTCGAGTTACTAACAGCCACTGAATTGGCTGACTTCAGGCCAAATGTCTGAGCATCATTATGTATCTCTACAATGGATTCCCATTTGTAGGCACTGTTCAAAAGAAAACAATTTATTATGCTCAGCACCCAATACAAAGATCAGTTAGCATACGATGGCTACAAGGTATAAATACTTCTAACACCCCAAGATGCTACAGCCTATATAATGGTTAAAACTCAAGGCAGTGATGCAAGGGGAAAAGAATATCAGTTATATATTTCGCTTTGATTTATAACATTAGACTATCAGTTAAATACTTCACAACCTTTAAGTGACACAGAAGCACCAGATTTACATGGAGGAATATTATGTCATAGTTCCAACAAAAACGTATTAGGACAACTTTAAGTCTTCTCTGTAAACTAAACATTTCTGAAAGGTTCCTAAAAGGACTAACTGAGGCATACAGCTTTATAGTACATGGCATGTGTCCCGGCAAATGATAGTTGAAACCATACAATCCTCTTGGTTTAGTTATCCCGAATCTTTATGCTTTTAAACAAATTAAAAATACCTTGGTCACCAGGCCTAGTTGATCTCTAGTTGATCAACTAGGCCTACCTGTAGTTCCTCTTAAGAAAAAACTATAAGCCTTACAAAAGGGCATGACATGAAGAATAAAATACCTTCCAAATGGTACAATGGGACAAAGGATGTAAATTGAACCATCGTTGAACAAAATGAAAACCTGTACAATAGCATATGAATGAGAATTAAGTAAATTACGTGATAAAACAGTTAAAACGGTCAAAATGCAAAACTCAACTTGCTTAATATGAATGACCATAGTAACAAAATAGATGAACAAACAGTTGAAACATGTGTTATGCTAAAACAAACGTAAGCTATGAAAAATCCTAATAGAATAGCTTATATCTTCATGACTCAATTGATAGAAACAGACAATATTTCAAGGAAAAATCATATTACAGATGAACAATAAATGACGCCACAGGAAACAAAAGACCAAGAGCATTCCAATCTATTGCATCAGTGTTTGAACCAAAAAAAAAAAAAAAAAGCATGACAAAATAAATTATCAATGTCAATTTTTTTAAATGAACTTACACTAAACGAATCCCACAGGTGTTCACTCCCAAATGAAAAGTCAACTGGGCAAATTGATGTCGCATTCCTGGATCGACCTGGTTGCACAGGCTGTAGATAGTATTCTTGCTCTGGTTGAATAAGATCTGAAGACAAATCAAAGATTCTACAAAAAAGTGAAGGTAAATGAAGATAGAAGGACATTAACTGTTCAAAACACAAAAATTAAAATAAATTCAGAGATACACTAATCAAACCCGGACACAATGTTTTTTTTTGTCTAAATAAAACACAATATGAATAAGAAACACCATTTATACAAGCTAATGCTCGATCTGATGAAACCTAAGAAGATCTCAAAGAATTTCTTTTACATTTGAAAAAGATTTCATACCTGAAAACTGAATCAGAAGAAAGAATTCCCAGGTGGGTGTCACTGTTAGGATGCCATGAAACTTGCAGTATACGTATGAGATTGTTTCCTCTTAAGTAGATTTGTGAACCAACAGTTAGAGTCCTGTAAGGTTTTATTTAAAAAATAACGGATACATTAAGAATCTTTAATTTGGAACATCAAAACTATTTAATTTGCAACACAATCTCCATTAAGCTCATACGGTCATACCCACAAGTACATTTTCAGTAAGGGAACACAGGCTAGTACATGAATACAAAATCATGATGATAGATAACGAGAGAAGGGGAGAGGGGAACTAAATAATCATATTGTGCTCCGAGAGGAATAACCACAACCCCCCCCCCAAACAAACAACGAAAAAAAAGTGTGTAATCTAAACCATCATTATGATTCATCACTCAGGTTGCTCTCTAAGACACCCCAGCGCAACATGTTTAAGATGAAAACGAAAAATGATAACGTATTTCCATTTTTCCAATCATACCTGCAAATGGTTGCATTGTCTTTGTTGGAAGTCCGCCCATAAAGATACATAACGCATAGACCATCCGAACCAGAAAGAAGCAATGCTGATCCATTCCTATTGATTGAGATTTTGTGAACCGCAAAGTCGAGCTTTACATCAGTTTGTAATACCTATCGAATTACAGGCATCATCAACAAGATAAGTATAACTGACATAGATAGTACACTCCAAGATTAGTCGATAATCGTAACCACACTATGCCCGAAAATTCAATTCACAGTATAATTTTCAATTCTTATACAAATTATCGCTTCAATAATCACTTTCTGCTACCATAAAACTCGAAGCTATGCAACTAACTACATTAAGCTCAGCTGAGTACCATTCGAGTGCATTTACTTTCTTATCCTTCAATTTTCTCAGCAACCAAACAGAACCAAAGAAATTGAAATTTCAAAAGAAAAAAAAAAGAGGGAAAGAGAGGAAACCTTGGAAGGCGAAGAAGCGATGACGGAAGTCTGGTCGGGTTCGCCCAGCCGGATAGAGATCCGGTGAAGGCAGAGCTCATCGGAGTCCCAGAAGTAAAGCCGAGAGGCTCCGTCCCATGCCAAGAGATTTCTGGGCGCTCGAGCCGCGGTCCAGTCGTGGACAGGACTGGAGGCGGAGGAGGAGAAGACCGGGTGGTTCTGCAGTGGGAGCCACTCCACTTCGTCTCTTTGGGGCGTCGGAGACCGCCCCGGCTCCGGTTCCGTTGCCTGCAGGTCGAAGTTGTACCTCATTTTCTATCACTTTCTCTTCCGAGCTCTGGAGCTTCTGGAGGCTTCTTTCGCACTGTGGTTGCTTTTCTTTAATGGAGTTTGTGGAGGCTTCTTTTCGCACTGTGCTTTTGCTTTTCTTTTAAGCAACTTTAACGAGAAGGTTTGTACTTTTTACTTTAACAAAAATTACATTTTAACAGTTTCCAAAAAAAAATAAATAAATAAATAAAAAATTACATTTTAACACTAAAAAATCAATCGGGTACCGCTTATTTACCTTTTATTTTATTTTTATATTTAAAACTCAAAGTTTTCAAGCCATTTTCATTAGTTTTAGGGAACTTTAACGAAAATCTTCCGGTTGTATTCACTTTAACGAAAAATCATATTTTTACACTAAAAAGTCAATCATGGTACTATTCACTTTGCCTTTTCTTTTGTCCTTATCGTTAAAACTCAAAGTTTTCAGACTATTTTCATTAGTTCACCTTTTTTAAAAAAAAAGAAAGATACGATAGTGGTTTTCATTTGATCATAAATTTCATTACAAGAGTTTATCCATCTCTAAGCATAGAGCTAAGCACAGTCCTCCACAAGTATATCAGTTATAATACTAGGTGGAGATTTAATCCATTCACAACTCTGCATCAGAGATAGTCCAACTTTTGCAAGGTGGTGAGCAGCAGCGTTCGCATTACGACGAATGTGGGTGATATTTGCTTCAGTGATTGTGTTGAGAAGAGCTTTGCAATCCTCCACAACTTGCCCAATGATTGACAAATTGAGAGTAAGATCCCTCAACGCCTCTACAATCTGAAGCGAGTCAGTTTCAATAATAAGGGATTGATAGCCCCTGTCAATCGCCCATAGCAAACCCGCCCTTAATGCCATAGCTTCCGAGAGTAATGGGGAGGATATATTTTTGAATCTTCCAGTACAAGCAGCCACAAAACACCCATCGCTGTCTCTGATAATGACCTCAAATCTAGCAATGAGTCTTCTTGCTTTCCAGGACCCATCAATATTCATCTTGATTCGTCCATGTGGTAGGACACTCCTTCTGGGGGTGTTTGTCAGCTTACAATCCCGTTCTGAACCTGCGTTTGTGGTCCTAGTAAACTTCAGCCACCATTGGATGGCATGATCAGTGCATACCTCAGGTGGTTCCAGTTTTTCCTCCCAGAGTTTCATGTTCTGTGCCCTCCATAATGCCCAACAAACCATCAGAAAAACATCAAAACTTGCCTTGGGTATAAGGTCAGCCACCTCATTGATCCATATCATAAAGGAAGGGGGATGATTGTTTCTCAAAAGTTTACCCACCTGCGAGCTCATCCACGCACATCTCGCATAATGGCAATCTTTCATTAGGTGGATGGTAGATTCACCATAGGCTCCAAACAATACACATTCCACATCCGTGGTAATATGTCTCGCCACCAAATTGGCCCTAGTAGGAACCAATTCATTGGCAAGTCTTCATACGGAGATTTTGACTTTTAGTGGTACATTTGCATTCCACACCTTTGCCCACACCTTAGCTCCATTATTATTTGAGGACAATGCCCTGCAGTTTGTGGGTTGTAGCCAATTCCTTGCCACATGGTAAGCCGACAGGACCGAAAATCTTCCGTGTTTCGCATGGTGCCACATCAAGTGATCCGGTGGGTTTCGTACACTTAAGGGGATTTTCCAGATCAGATTTACCTCCTCTGTAGAGAAGAGGCTTTCAAGCACATCAATCTTCCAACATTTTGCGGCGGGATCAATCAACTGGTTCACCATTGTCAGCGTGCATCCCACAGGTTTGGGAGAATAGGGGCGAAATTGAGATGGGATGGGGATCCAAGGGTCATCCCAGATTCGAATAGATTGCCTCGTACCCACCTGTCATCTTAGACCCAAACTTAAAACATTTCGTGCAGTGCAAATACTTTTCCATACATACGATGCTCCAAGCTTCAGTGGAGCTTCCATAAAAGAGCTAGTTGGAAAATACTTTGCCTTTAGGACCGTTGCAACCAAAGAATGTGGATTAGCCAACAATCTCCATCCCTGCTTTGCTAACATACCCAAGTTGAATGCATATAAGAATCGAAACCCAAGTCCACCCTCCATCTTACAGGCGTTCCCACGAGCACCAATGCATTTTCTTTTCTCCCTCATCGCCACTCCACCAATAGGATGTAACCAGCTTGTTTAGCTCATCACAGAATGGTTTAGGCAAAAGGAAACAGCTCATGGAGTAGTTAGGAATTGCTTGTGCCACTGCCTTCACCAACACCTCTTTCCCGGCGGCACTTAGCAATTTTCCTTTCCAACTCTTTAATCTTTTCCATAGGCGGTCTTTAAAATACCCAAAGCATAAGCTCTTGTTCCTTCCCACAAATGTTGGCATACCCAGGTACTTGTCATGCCCCTCCACCCGGTTCACCCCAAATATCTCGGCAAGCTTAATTTGCACTGGTCGCTTCACATTTCTACTAAACACATGCCTCACTTTTCTCAAGATTTACCTTTTGCCCCGAAGCACGTTCATACACCTTTAAAACCTCCTGTATTTGCCTGCAATCTGACTCTATTGCTCGACAAAACAGCAGACTATCATCTGCAAATAATAGATGATTAATCGATGGTGCTTCCGGACAAATTGAGATGCCATTTATCAACCCCCACCGTTCCCGCTGAACGATCAACGCTGATAATCCATCTGCACATATAATAAATGGATATGGTGATAAAGAATTTCCCTAGCGTAAGCCATTCACTAGTACAGAATATGAAACCGTAGTAACACATAGCATGATGAGTTTGATCCAAGTCTGAGAGAAGCCCAACTTAGTAAGGATTCGATGTAAGAACCCCCACTCAATTCGATCGTACGCCTTACTCGTATCTAGTTTTAGTGACGCAAAACCTTTATTCCCTCGGCGCCGTCTAAACAGATAGTTAGCAATTTCTGATGCCAAAATGGTATTGTCAGAGATATTACGACCCGGCACGAAGGCGCTTTGTGTCTGTGAGATGATCTTAGGGATAATAACCTTAAGGCGATTCGCGAGTACCTTAGAAATGATTCTGAACATAACATTGCATAGACTGATGGGGGGATACTGATTAACTTCCTCTGGTTGCTTTGTTTTAGGAATAAGGTTAACATATGTAAAGTTTATTTGCTTCAACAATTTCCCAGATGCTTGGAAGTTCTTAATCGCATTTGTAATGTCATCCCCAACGATATTCTAAAATTTTTGGAAAAAGAAAGGATTCATTCCGTCTGGCCCGAAGCCTTGGATGGCTGCATCTGAAATACCGCCTCATGAACATCCTCAGCTGTAATTACCCCTTCCAGCATGCGATTCATTTTTGTCGTTACCCTTGAATCCACGGCCTCAATAACTTCATCATCCTGATTATTCCCAGTAGTTTGGAAAATATCCTAAAAATATTAAGTCACAGTGTTTTCGATCCCCGGATCATCATAGACCCAAATACTCCTTGTATGTTTCAATCGTTTGATCGAGTTCTTTTCCCTTCGGTTCCTAGCATGTAGATGGAAGAATCGTGTATTATGGTCGCCAGCCTTAACCCATAAAGCCCGTGATCTCTGCCTCTAATACTTCTCCTCCTGACCCAAGAGTTGATCAAGTCGTTGTATTAGGCTATTAGCCGGTGCCGTTCAGCCAAAGCATCTTCTGTAAGTGGCTGGGCAAGTATAAAACCCAACTTTTGATGCACTCCATTAATTTCATCATGCCTCCCTTTAAATACTGATTGCTGCCATTTCAGTAAAGCTATTCTGGTGGCTTTAATTTTGTTCACTATTTGAAACATCAACACACCAGTACTCGGCTGGTTCCAAGTATTGTTCACATTCCTCATGGTCAGCCCAAAAGTTTTCGAATCAAAACATCTTGCTTCTACGTCTAACATGGCTATGTGTTCCATCTATTTCTAGAAGAATAGGCACATGGTCATATTTGCTAGGATCAACGTGGGTGACCTTTACATTGCTGAATAAGTCCTTCCACATATTTGTCGCAAGCATCCTATCTAGCCGTTCTTTGATACCCCCTAACCTAGTGGTAATCACACTGCATTCCGAAATACAATTATTTGATTTACTAGACGAATTGGATCCCCATCTTTCTCGTGGATACCAAGTAATTCATTGAAGTCCCCTCCTATCAGCAATGGGAGAAAGCAACTCGCAGCCAATTGCCTCATAATATCCCAGGAAATTTGGTGTTCCTCAGTTGTCGGGTGCCCGTAAAAATCAGTGAATCTCCAATGGACTGCATCGCTTATTGCTCCAATTTCCGAGTCAATAAATCTCTCTGATGAAGAAATGATTCTCAGGTTAATGTCACATGTCCAAAATAATCCAAGACTTCCTGACTGTCCATTTGAACTAACCTCAAACACTCTTCTAAAGCCTAGCTTTATCCTTAAGCCATTTAGTACCTCTGCCTTGCACTTTTTGCCGGATAATATCTTGCAACGCCTGAACTTTCCGAAGGGTTCCCAAGCCCTCGGCAGTTCCAGACTAGTATATTCATAGCTGTCGGCGGGGCTGAACATCGTCAGCCTCCACCGATGATACAAGTCTTGTTGTTCCATTTCCTCTGCCCAGCAACCCGCATCTCTCTGCTTCTTCCATTTCCTTTGAATGGCTGACCACCACCTCGCACCATTGGTCCTCCTGTTGCTCGAGGTCAGCATAGTTGGTCACCGTAGATCTCCCCCCTCGATTACCTCATCTGTGTCTAGAGCTTTTCTTTTTCAGGTTTGAGAGATGTATAGGGCGCCCATAGTTAGGGTATCTCTGTGTCTTTTGCTTCTTAGTTGGTGGAGTAAGGAGCTCCACGTCATTTCTCCCCCTTTTTTTTTATCTCCCTTGTGCTGAGTATTAACCCCATCCATTGGGCCTTGGTTATTCTCCCCATTATCCATTACTTCCTCGCTAGAGTCCACCTGACTCCGGAAGTCAACATTTAAGGCCTGGACCATTTGGGCCGCCACCAGCAGGCTTTGGGCATCCGATATATTTGTTCCTGGAGGGAAACAATCCTTCATTGTAAATTTTGCGGGCTTGGCCCGCACCTCCTTCGCGGCCAGGAGCAGCCCATCAGCATTTTCAAAAGCCCAAGAGGGAACCTATTTGGGTCACATGCGACACGGGAGGTTAAACAACGGAACAACGCCGTTCCATTGAGTTTTGCATTGCACGTGGGGGCCAATGTAGAAGAGCGCATTGCATTTTACCAACGCTTCCGCCACACGACACCAACGTTGGTATTTGGTAGAGAATTTTCAGAGTGTCCGTAACACTGGTGGTAATGACCGTACTTGTTTGGATGATATTGAAACAAATCTATCAGTATTTTGAAAACGTTTTATGTCTATTTGACAAAAGAAAGACGTTTTCTGTCTATAATAAACGACTCAATGCACAATACATACCGTCCGAAGTTTAAAATTTCAATGTAAAATCTCTTTCAACACTTTCAAAGAAAAATATTACAAAACCGAGTTTTAATATCATAAGTCAATTTAGTGTTGTAGATATGTTACGCTAAGTTGCTCGTAAGGATAGTTTTGAGAACAATAATATCTTTAATTTCAAGCACAAGTTTACGAAACCCTAGCTTGGGCTAGTTTCATAAATATTATGCCTTTTACATACAAATTAAACTGTACACTTGATGAATTAAGAAGAACAAAAAATGATGGTATTTGCCGCGGTGGGAACAACCTCTGTACTCTCTCTCTACGATGAACAAATATATACACAGCCTCCATTTGCACAACATGATGTTGATTGAAGGGGCTGCTTCTATAGCTTCTTCTATATACTTTAATAAATCTGCACCAAAACAAAAGCCACTGAGATGAGAAGAGAACATAAGATAGGGAAATGGAAAGGAAAACGTCACGAGAAGCACTTCTGGAACATGTGTTTTTGTTAGGTTTTTTAGCTAAAATAGTTCGTGAGATTGACATAACCCTTTGCTTTGGTTCCCGAGATTTAAAATCGATAGACTGATCCCTGAGTTTGTCCACCGTCAATCATTTTGGTCATTCAGTAAAAAATCTTCGTTAAATAATGAGAAAACGGCCAAAATACCATCAAGTTTTGTTAATTTTAGCCCATTGTTTATGAAATTAAAGGTATTTTTGTCATTTTATTCCTTATTTAACAGATATTTTTTACTGAATGACCAAAATAATTTACAGTAGACAAACTTAGGTACCTCTTCTATCGATTTCAAATCTCAGGGACCAAAGGAAGGAATGAGGAGTTATGCTAATCTTATGAACCATTTTTGTTATGACCGTTTTTTGTTATCTCAAAACGCTGCTAACTGTTATAAAAACACTTCCAAACAAAACCGAAAATTAACTGCTGCAAAATCAAAATTACCTGTAACTAAATGACCCTTAAGATTGGGGTTGGTTCGTGTGAGTTTACTTCACTCTTTCTTCTTTCAGAAGCTTCTGGTACCTAGGGAACCCATTTTTGCAAGCTGAAACCTGCAAACACACGGCAATTTTCACATCAGCATTTGATAAATCATGAACTTTTTTATGCTTAATCATGTTTAATTATGATTAACTGGGGATTAGCAGAAAGCACATGATTTGGGGAAGATTCTCATGGCAGAAAGTAGTTTATTCTGATGTGAAAAGATATTTGGCAGCGTTGCTGCAAATGGCATGTGGTCAACAATTCAAATATAAAGGCAAAGCTGCCCATCTGTGTAAACGGCCACCCATCACAGATTCTTCCTCGAATACAAGACTCAGTGAAATATTTGGCTACATTAGTTAAAATGATTGATATAACTCTCTTGAAAAATTGATACAAGTAGTCTTGAGTTTGTCCACCACCATTTATTTTGATCATTCCTTAAAAAATCTCCGTTAAAATTGATGGTATTTTTATCAAATCATTCCCTCCACTTTTTTTTCCATTTAACGAAGATTTTTCACAAAATAACCAAAGAATTGATGGTGAATAAACTCAATGACCAATTTTATCGAGTTTCAATGTCAGAAATGAAAATGAAGAGTTATGCCTACCATTTCGTTTAAAAAACCGATATATTTTGACAATTCACCAAGAAAAGTAAAAAAAATAAAAAAAGGAAAGCAAGGATTATGGACAAAGATTAATATTAATATGGTAAGAAGCAAGCATCGTAAAAGTTTTCAATGTTGCCTTGAGAAAAATGGAAAATGAATTTCGACCTTCCAGAAGATTAGAAATTTAGAATCCAAGTATTCAACCCTTTTCACGATCAGGAATTAAATTATTGGCTAAAACAAAAAACAGCAATTGAAATGAAACTTTTAAGCGAATTTCTATGGTAGTGGTTGAACCACAAACGTCTCAATATACTCATAAGCTTATTTATGAACAAGCCACTTAAAACGCCTATTTTATCGTCAAAAACACATAAAACACTGTTTTAAAAAGAATAAAACTTTTGATTTTCAAGCGTTTCTCACTAACAAGTGGGAGCAAGATTTGCCCTTCTTTGCAGGGAGCGATATTCTATATTATTCTAACTCGTTATGAGATGATTTGAACTTGTGTTAAGTAGGCGCTGACACAAACCTAACCAACTAGCTTAACTTTCGTCTGTCATTTTACTTAAGAACTCCATTTCTTCCGAATTAAAGTCAAAACTTACAGCCCCAAAATTGACACGATTTCATCTGAGAAAATGGAGATTAGATAGAGAGCAAGGACTTACAGCTTCAATGTCAATTTTGTACACCCAAAGCTTCCTTCTTTCTCTGCAACTTGTTCTATACGCCACCACAATATGCCCAACGGCCAAAACCAGGGAGCAGACGAACAAAGCAATATCTGTTGCTCTCACATACTCTGCCCTCTCCACACCGGAAGCCCCAAACACATACGAAGCCTTCAATGAAACAAACACCAGGGACACAACTGAACACATGGTTGTGATCCCCAAATACGGTCCGTGTGATAGCCTTCGTCCATCACAGAAGCTGTAAACGCCTGCAGATAAAAGAAAAACCCAATTCTAATTAATTTCACAATGATTAGATTAGTCGAAAAATAATCTAATCTACGGGGAGGCGATTCAAACTCGGGAGGCGGCAAAACACGCTATTCTGACTAACTGACGTGACTCATGTCTCCTACCCTAAAACATAGCTCATGAGAGATGACACACTAATCTCGCCAACTAACCTATGTATCCAATCTAAAAAGATATGCTTTTTGGATCAGGATTCTAAAGCAGCATGATCAACTGTTCTGATCAAATGACCTTACTCACGACTGCAATCCCGAGACTTAAAGCTTTTTGCGATTCAAATTTGGGTGCAAAGCGACAAGACACACTGTTCTGCCGTCATAGCCAGCTAACCTAACTCATTTCTGCAATCCCAATACAAGCGTGTTCTGCCGTCCTAGCCATCTAACCCAACTCATTTCTGCAATCCCAATACAAGCGCGATCATTAATCGGCAGACCAACTGACGTAACTCGTATCTTACGGCAGGCCGACTGACCTGACTCACCAAATTTTGTGCTCAGAAAGTGAAAGAAAAACAAGTATTACGAAAAAAACAAGCTACGAAAAGAGTAAGGATTAAGGCTTACAAAATATGACAGCTGATCTTATGATGGAAATCAACGGAATATCGACGAGGGAAGATCGAAAATCGTAGTTGTTGAAATGAGACGACAGCGTTTCAAGAGAAATCAAAGAAGAAGACGAAGAGGCAGAAAGTATAGCCGAAGGAACAAGCGTATCGGCAATCACAAGCAGAATCGGGGCCGAAAACAGCAGCAGAGAAATCAACATAGTAATCAAGAAAAACAGAGTCTTAACCCCCCTCAGAACCCTCTTCGATTTCTCCTCCTTCAAAAAACCCATGTCTTAAATTTCGATTTCGAGTTCTGGGTCTCGAAGAATGATCGGAGGCTCTTGGACTGGTACCGAAAGGGAGAAAGAAGGCAATTAAGAAGGGTGGGAAGGGAGGGGAAGGTGCAGTGCAGGCGTGAGGTGTAATGTTTTGACTGGACTCGGTTCTTGGATTTCTTCCTTGGGGGGTTAGTGATGACAAAGACTGGGACTTTATACGCGCAACGTGCCGGTCAAACGGATGAGTCCTCCCTTTCTCGGTATTTTACTCGTCGCAAGGTTAACGGCAATACCTAAATGCCCTAGAAACGACAATCAACGACATATTTTACTTTTTGCGACAAAACAAACGACATATTTTACTTTTCTATTTTATTAAGAAAGGGTTTCTTTGTGGGTGAATTTTGATTGTTGATGCATCGAGATTTTTTAGTTTTAAATTATCTGAACATGCGTAGATGTACGCGAATTACACAATAACTTTGTCATTGATTGCGTGAACGAATTATGATCGTCAATAATTGTGTATCAAATCATTCAGACTTGAGCACAAAATAACTTTGTCAAGGACAATCTCTTACTCGTGTTAATTCTGATAGTTGATGAATCGTAGGTTTCAAATCTGGACTTGGGTGCGTGTCTATGCAATAACTTTGGTAAGGACAATTTTCTACGTACATGAATGAATCATAATTGTTGATACCATGTGTTAAATCATCTAGATTTGCATACGCGTCTACGCAATAACTTGATCAAGGACATTCGTATACGGTCGTGATTAAGTATTGATCTTTCAGGCATGATGAGTCTTTAATCATTCGAATTTGTGTGTATGTCTATTTAATAACTCTGTCATAATTTGTTTCACAAGCGTGCATGATTCTTAATGTATTGTAAGTCCTATATAAATCAACGATAAAAAAATCGATAATACTCACATAAACGATTGAGTGTAACATAGTTTGCACTCACAATTTAAAGTTTATTGCTATAGAGTTTTGCCACGTCTCGTTTGTGGGTCAATTGATCAGGAATATTTAGGCTGTATAATGTACATGAATCTTATCAAATGGGCAAAAGCTGCTATATTTCTTTTTCCAAAAATTTGGTTCGCTTCACTATTAAAAGAACTGCCAATCAATTGAACCGGGTATGGTGGAACCGACCGATTCGAGACCATGTGGCCACATGGAACAATTCGCCTTTGCGAATCAATTTGTAGGTTTTAAATCAATTTTTTGTTTGTGTATATTTGGGGCCTAAATACTTTACATTTTTCTAATGACGTGGTGGTTAGATTCTTTGGTGGTTGAATTTAGGGTTCTTTAAATATAGACCCTTGCAACTCTTATTTTCTAAATAAAAACCCACCTAATTATAAACATCCAAATAAAACCCAAATTTAAAAGTGATTGTCATGTAGGAAAGTAATTAACCTATTAATACAAAATATTTACAACTTGTACCACAATATTCAAAATAAATCAAAAAATATTATTACTCACCTTAATTACAATGAATAAATAATTTATTGCATATTATTACCCATAACACACACATATATATACGTATATACGTTCAAATGTATATAGTACTACCATAAGCTCAATATATATATATATATAGTTTACCTATATATATAGTACTACTATACGTTCAAATATATATATATATGTATGTATGTATATGCACAGTACTACATATATGATCAAACATATTATACTAATTAATCTACCTATATGTAAATTTATGATGAGCAAATAACATATATTTTGTAGGTATCATCATATATATTGAGCACATTTTATTATTATGTGTACAAAAGAATAGGTAAAATAGTATTGAATAGAATAATATTTTTTTTATGTAGGTACATTATTTTGCATGTATTTTGCATACATTGGGTTTGTTTTATTATGTAGGTAAATTATTTTGTATGTATTTTACATATAATGGGGAAATTATTTTGCTTTTTTAAGCAATCTAACATTTTAAAATTCGAATAGTAGGTGCACTGAATCAAATAATATTATTTGTAGGTAAATTATTTTGCATGAATTTTTATGTATACTTTTTTTTGTTATATATATGTGTGTGAAATAATTTACCTACATTTATATGTAAAATATAATTTGTTGCCTTAACTAAGCATGTATTATTACATATATTAGGCATGTTTTGTTGTTATTATATATTAGTAAATTTATTATTTTTTATTTTCGTAAAATCATTAATTATATCTTACAATCTATATGGAACTAATTGTGTACATCAAACATTCAAATAGGGGTGTTTTGGGCATCAAAATTTTTTAAATGTGTAAAGTCAAATATAATTAATGAATTTGCTGATGTGGAATCTAGTTAATAGGTTTTATTCCAGTAAAAAACTTATGATGGGTTTTATGTGGAGAAAATTAAATTTTAGGGGCTAAAGTCATATTTTCAGTTGAATTTATAAACCGTTATGTGGGTCATGCTGATAATTATCCAACTTAATCTGATCTTTAATCTAATTAAAATACAATTAATTCAATATGTAATCTGTTCTAAAAAGTTGTGCAATTTGAGGAATAAAATATGGAATTGTTACGTTGGCATTAGAAACTTTGGTGTATAAATTCAAAATCCATATGGGAAGATAAGATATCCATTAGCAGCAATCATGCACCTAATCTGTGTGCAGTGAGTAGTTATAAGAGGACCCTATGTGGCCTGGCATGTTGGTGATACTAATGAGATTCCTCATACAACGGCTAGTGAAGTATATACTCAAATGTTATAAGGACGGATTTGTGATATTACTATTTTTTACATAATTTTTGACATATGTTTTTCGTAAGATTCACTTTATAATGTACTTCAACGATCCGAACCAACTGTATATCTTTTAAGTCTTTCTCCAAAGATTATGTCTACCAAAAACTACTCAAATCTGAAATCATATGATCGTTAGGTAAAAGGTTCAGAGTTTTTTTACATTGTTGTATTCGTCCATTTTTTCACTACAAATGAATGTCATGATTTTGGACCTGGCTAAGTTTTTTCAAGAGTGATCTATGAATAATGTTCTAAAAGATAGACAATTCGGTTGGTTAAAAATACAATACGTACGAAGTGAGCCCTATAAAAACAAAAAAACGAAGATTGTACACTGATCTGTTAGATCGGTTTATTGAGGTTGTGCGGCTTAGATTAAATATGCCATAAAACCTTTTCCTTCTCCATTTTCTCCCTTTCTTTCCTGTTTCTCCTTTCTCTTCCTCGCAAATGAGGAGCAACGCGAAGAGCACAACCAAAGCTTCACTTGAAGCTCTAAGAATCACATGTCATCGCGTCAAACCTTTGCAATTTCAGGTTTGGGAGATTATGTGTGTAATTGGATTCAGTACGGCTGTCTTATCTGATAAGACTAAAACACCAGAGGTCTCTGTATAAGTTCTCATACAAATGACGCGGTCAAATGATTTTGTTCAAATTTTTTTGGTCTAAAGGGCGATATTCTCGTATACAACTTTAATCACGTTACAAGAGTTGTTGATAGAAAAGGATGATATTAATGACCGAATTGTACATAATCATCTCTTGTAGACGAGCCTATAAATATATGGCCTGAAAAGGTGAAGCCACCGAGATTAAGTGAAGTTTTGTCCTCCAGCTGTTTGTAAAGATGCTAGCGTGCTTCTCCGGCAGCTTTGTGTTATGAAACACACTACAAATGCCAGGCTATGCCAGCTTTGAGATTTCTTTATCAACAGGATCCAAAATGTGCGTGAGAGCAACCCAACACCACCACCAACAACTACAAATACAACAACAACAACAACGTGCTTAATCGTTTCGAATTTGGTGGCTTAATCTTAATTAGTGGTAATACTACTACTTATTGGTGTTTTACCGCATGATTAATTAGGACTCGTTTAGAAATTCTTTTAATATGACTGAAAACGTTTTTGGGATCAATTTTTAGTAAAATGCAAGTGAAACTTGAAAAAACATTTGAAGTGCTTCCTCCAAGAAGCACATAACTGGTATTTTTTTTTGTAGAAAGTACTTCAAGTGCTTTTGAAACCAAAAAATATTTTTCTCAAAAAACCCTTTTCAGTCGTTTTAAAATCTCTTCCAACTGAGGCCTTAGTCATGAGTGATATTTATAGGTTATTTTTGTTAACTGGTGTTTCACCGCACGCAGAAAATTCTTCCCAATACGTGACGTTGTTTTGGTTTTTGAGGTTTGAAGTTTTTTTGAGATTTCGGTCAGTTTGATTCACCACATGAAACAACAGGGTGAATGATCAACCAACTATATTTTGCATCAAAACGCAATATTGAAAACTAAAACCAAGGCTAGGCTTGTAATGTGGCACAAAAAGTACGCAAAACTTGGAAATTACGAGTTAAGACATCGTTAAAATTCGCGATTCGCATGTAATTAAGTAGAGTTAGATGTTTAGATGTGTTGGAACGATAAAAAGTTGCATACAAACTGTTTCTTACCATCTTTTCTCACGTTAGAATTTATGCATGGTGAGTTGCATGCAAATTTTTCTCCATTGAAAAAGATAAATATTTTATTTTGTTGACAATATACACTTACGTTGTTATATCGTAAATAGCTAGCGGATTCATCAATTTAACGTACATTCCAAAGTTATATTCGATAATATTGGACGTTAATAGTTCATACGAACGAGAACATAGCCATGGCAAAAGAACTCTTGCACTTTTTATCTTGACATCCACTAATCCAGCTGATAGAACATTTCGCACAAGACCTTTTGGATGCGTGGAATCACGTCCGATTCCACTCCCATGGCGCGGTCGGCTTCCACTATGGTCAAAAGAAATCCATATATCTACGTCGTTCACCTTTTGACATAGAGGGGATGGCGATTATATTTACATAAGAGTATATTATTATATAATCTGTGTATGTGTGAAAACTGTGAATCATGGATAAGACCAAACCCCTTTTACGTAATAAGCCAAATTAAAATTGAACAAAATCTGTCTTTTGCTTTGGAGGACTAAGCAACAGCAGCCTCAATCTTGTATTTTGTCAAATGCGTAAAAAGTAGGTCCAAATTTAATAAAATCCAAGTCTTTAGGACATTACGGTTAAAAATGAATTCTAGGTCCGTATTTCACACGACATATTTTGATTTAATTTGTGGCACTGGTGAATCACATGATGGTGACTGATAAATGTTGAAATGTCTCTTTGAGTATTTCTTATTCTCAAAGAATTAAGCTGCCATGATGAAGTCACTAATTTGTCTATTTTTAAAAAACAAAAAAAAAATTGAAAAAGAAAAGTCTTTTGGGTTGGTTGAGGAGAAGGAGATATTTAACTTGGTGTCAAATGGGAAGTAGTCAAGTATTACTAGAATTATGAATGATCAAAATTTGTATTTGGAGCCGCCTTTTGTTAATTATAATTAGTGAGTCAAATGTCAGAAAAAATCGAAGGCCGTGATTCTAGAACCACATCATGAGAGGCCCGTGAAAACAACATGGTATTGTGACATTTGGTGCTTAATTAAAAGGTTTTTCATATTATTTGTATTTTCAAGTGTTTATGATGTTGAAACTAATGCTTGTACTAAAATTTTCGCATTATTCTGTATTTAATTTTAGGTTATTTATAATGTTGAACTAATCCTTCCAACTCAATTAGTACACCAACAGTGTTTTTGATATATAATGAAATTTTATATATACTAAAACTCAGTTTATAATCACTATTCGTTAACAGTATTTTTGACGAAAATGCTCCCCAACAGGAGGCCATCTCCAGTTTCCTTTTGGTGTTGCGCAATTGAATTACTATTTTGCCACTAGGTTACACGTGTTGATCCTGGCAGCCGAATTGGGTATGCTTCGAACACGAATTATGGTTCCATTACGACTTCTCTCTCAGAAACCTCGCCTTCCCTCTCTCTGAAATTTTAAACTAAGCTTCACAATAGTCCTAGCAACAATAATTTAGTATCAAACCTGTCATTACAAGATTTGAACAAAAAATCTCTCGTTACAAGTGAAGATGAATACAACTTGACTGTAGTCCTAATAATAAATTGGTTTTGGAATTGAACCTTAACTGTTTTTATAGTATCAGAGCAAGTTCGACACATACAAAATTAAACTCTTCATGTAATAGGTCGAGTCACTTCATCCATTACGGATTCATTTTGAGATAAAACATCACACGTGAGCGACTCACCTAGGCATTCATCGAACTTTTACTTTGTACAATCGAGCTGTTACTTGTTAGTTACATAACCGCTTTTTAACCTTTCCATTGACATTTTATGAAAATACGTGGGACAACGCATGGAATCCGATTCCAAAAAACTCCATGGTTAAGCACTATGAAACAAAAGGGGGACTTTCCACCTAAGATTGGAAATTGAATGTATTGCCACAATTACAATGAACGGGTGAATGAGATTGAGAGAGACAGGACAGATCACAGGATCAACATTGTTCCACAAGGAATCACAAACGCAGGCAATTGCCATGGGATACCGTACAAATTATACCATGAGCAAGAACAGTAAAATTGACTTTGGTAGGTGCCTTGAGATTCTTATCCAAATCACAATTGTATGGTTCTTTAGGCTTTTTACACTGTGATTATATTCTAAAAACCGCTATGCACTAGTCGGGCGGCGTACAGGCGCCTAGGATTTAGATTTTTAGGATAAATATCTACTTATACTTAAAAAATGTCTACTTATACTAAGAAATTTTTAGGATAATTAAATTTATTGTATAATATATAAAAAAATGTCTACTTATACTTCAAAAAGTACATATTGTATTGGAATACATAAATTGCAAAATTGAATGACATATAGACTATGAAGTATAAAAACATATTGAAAATATGGGGAACAAGCATATAATGAGTATTCATCCAAGTATTAAACAGGTATTTTACAATTTATTGAAAGAATATAAAATGCCGAATGAAAGTTATCTATTTTTTGTTCATGTGAGAGTCGCGACCTAGACGGGTGTCTAAGTAGGTCTAAGTGTCATTTCTTAATTTACAAACGCCTAGAAATTAATCAAGGCAGGTGGCCAGCCGTTTAGCGTCGCAGCGCAAACTTTTAAAACAATATATTTTGTGATACGAGTATCAGTCATGCATAGTTTTGTGGCCGAATGTCAATCATTAATTTATGTGGTTGTGTTCAAAAATCAAACATACAACGTCACATAGAAAAATTAAATACATATCCTCGTTTTATGTAAATTCTTATCTATTGTGTGTCTCATCCAACAAGCGTCTAGGCCCTATGCAATAATTTTTAGAATAGTATATTTAGTGATACAAACATCGGTCATTCATAGTTTTGTGGCTGAATGTCAATCATTGGTTTATAAAATCAAACATACAACGTCATAAAGAAAAACTGAATACACATGGTTGTTTTATGTAAGTCCTTATCATGTGTGTGTCATCCGACACGTACCAAACCCGGAAATGTGTATAAACACGCAAACAGAAGGAAGGAAAAGTAGAAAACAATGGATGAACATTGCCTCCCCCTAGAAAGATAAGCGTGGCCCTTCACTTAGTATTGAAGGGAACAAAGATGGGCATGTATTTATGCGCATACGCGAACAGCACGCGGCATAAATTGATTACTATTAAAAACTGTCTAGAAAGCAAGGTAGGCGATGTGGATGAATTGTCACACAATTTAACTTCTCTTCTTCAAACATTTGTTGTTAATTTATTATGGAAGAGGCCATGGCATTGACACGCATGGGACATGGATTCTGAGCATGGTTACGTGCATGACTCATTGAAATACAATCTCTATAGACTAGCAATTTATAATTTATAATTTATACTGGTATTATGACATTTAAGTAATAATCTTTCAAGTTTAAACTTAATTGGAGAAATGGTACCTCAACTTTAACCCTATTGGAGTAATGATCTCTCAACTTTAACCCAATCGTAGCAATGGTCCTTCCAACATGATCCATTTGACAAAATTCTGACGGAGTTGACGAAAACGAACATAGCTACACGTTTTGATGAGTCAAGGGACAAATGATCATGAAATTTTGGTTGAGGGACTCCAATTGGGTTAAACCTTGAGAGACCATTGCTACAGTTTTCTCTTTATGTTAATAGTATGAATACATATGTAAGTTTCATTTAATATAACATTAAGTGACTGTATGCTCGTACAATATAAGCTGTTATCCAATTAACAAATAATGAAAATGTGTGGCATGCTATGCAATTATATGAACTTTTTGTATTTTTAAAGAGAAATTTGAAAAAAAATTATCAAAATTTGTAACTATATATAATTATAGTCATCCTTTGTAAGTTTATAACAATTAGGCTTTTTAACTAAAATGGTCCCTGAGATTTGCATAACAGATCCCTTTGGTCCCTAAGATTGAAAATTAATAGAAATGGTCCCTGAGATTGTCCACCATCTATTATTTTGGTCATTCCGTTAAAAACTCCGTTAAGTGTCCCATAGCTCTTGGCTGGAAGTTTGGGCAATTTTCAAAACTTCGTAACTCAATCGTTTCTTAACCAAATTTGACCCATAATATATCAAAATGAAGATAGGAAAGTGTAGAACAAGATTATACGCATTTGGTAGCCTCAATAGTTGCCGAAGATGGCCGGAAAATAGCCTCAAAAGTGACTGGTCCTTGGGAAAACTAGAAAACTCGCCGGAAATTGGATAAACTTTAAACGTTCATAACTTCTTCAATACTCAACGAAACTGAGTGATTCAAAAATGGAAAGCATACTTCTCAACGAGACGAAGAGAATGGTACCCTTTTTTTTTTTACGGCTAATTCGTTGTGGTTTGGCCGAAAAATGACTCAAAAGTGGCTAACTGAAGACCAAGACAGCCTCTTTCGAGCCGTTGAGAAAGGTACCATTCTCTTCGTATCATCGAGAAGTATGATTTTTATTTTTGAATCACTCGATTTCGTTTGAGTATTGTAGAAGTTATGAACGTTTAAAGTTTACTCAATTTTCGGCGAGTTTTTCAGTTTTTTCCGAGGACCAGTCACGTTTTAGGCTATTTTCCGGCCATCTCGGCAATTATTGGGCTTCCAAATAGGTATAATATTGTTCTACACTTTCCTATCTTCATTTTGATATATTATGGGTCGAATTTAGTTAAGAAAAGATTGAGTTACGAAGCTTTAAAAATTGTCAAAAATTTCGGCCAAGAGCTCCGGGACACTTAACGGAGTTTTTAACGGAAGGATCAACATAATGGATGGTGGATAATCTCAGGGATCATTTCTATTTATTTTCAATTTCAGGGACCAAAGTGATGTGTTATGTAAATTTCAGAGACCATTTTATCTAAAAAGTCTAACAATTAGGGTTTATATCACAAATGGTCCCTGAAATTGACCCCATCAATCATGATGGTCCCTGAAATTGAAAATCGATCAATGTAGTCCCTGAATTTTAACTCGCGAATCAATGTTGTCCTTCTGTTAGTGTTCCGTCCAAATTAACACTAAAAAAAGGTTAGAGAACCAATTTTTCATGGTAAAATGACCAAAAAAAGGTTAGAGAACCACTTTTTTTTGTTTTTATTTTAGTTTTAGCACCAAATCCATGAAAAAATGGAGAGAAAAGTGAAGATGGAAAAAAGAAAAAAGAGGTAGTAAGTAAAATTATAAGTAACAGGGTTATTTTTGATCATTTTACCATGAAATATTGGTTCTTTAACCTTTTTTTAAAGTTAATTTGGACGGAACACTAACAGAAGGACCACATTGATTCGCGAGTTAAAATTCAGGGACTACATTGATCGATTTTCAATTTCAGGGACCATCATGATTGATGGGGTCAATTTCAGGGACCATTTGTGATATAACCCCTAACAATTATAACTAAAAGTGATATAAGGAAATTGGATAAACTTTAAACATTCATAACTTCTTCAATACTCAACGAAACTGAGTGATTAAAAAACGGAAATCATACTTCTCAACGAGACAAAGAGAATGGTACCTTATTTTACGGCTAATTAGCTGTAGTTTGGCCGAAAAATGGCTCGAAAATGGCTAACTGAAGACCAAGACAGCCACTTTTGAGTCGTTTTCCGACCAAACCACTGTGATTTAGCCGTTGAGAAAGGTACCATTCTCTTCCTATCATCGAGAAGTATGATTTTTATTTTTGAATCACTCGATTTCGTTTGAGTATTGTAGAAGTTATGAACGTTTAAAGTTTACCCAGTTTCCGGCGAGTTTTTCAGTTTTTCCGAGGACCAATCACATTTCAGGCTATTTTCCGGCTATCTCCGGCAACTATTGGGCTTCCAAATAGGTATAATATTGTTCTACACTTTCCTATCTTCATTTTGATATATTATGGGTCGAATTTTGTTAAAAAAATATTGAGTTACGAAGCTTTAAAAATTGCCAAAAATTTCGGCCAAGAGCTCCGGGACACTTAACGGAAGGATCAACATAATGGATGGTGAACAATCTCAGGGATCATTTCTATTTATTTTCAATTTCAGGGACCAAAGTGATGTGTTATGTAAATCTCAGAGACCACGTTATTTAAAAAGCCTAACAATTATAACTAAAAGTTAATATAAAAGTACTAATATATCCTTAAAATTGACGATTCCTAATTAAAATAAAAATTAGGATCGCCACCCTCTACACCTCTAAGCTTGTCTCGTCTCTAAAAATAAAGATTAGTTTTGCTTTGTTCTTTGACATTGTCATCTTCCTCTTCTTGGTCGTCAGTGTCTACATCCCACCGTGCTCTGCACTTGGCCCGCGTGGTCTCTGTGCTCGAGCCCGTCTACGGGTTCCCTGCCATGAAGAAGGGCTATGAGCTGCTAAAGGGGAGGGTTGGCTTGCTATTGCAAATGTGTTTTACTACGTCTGCAAAAATAGAGATGAATTCTTCAAATTGACATCGGATCCTCATTGTAATTTTGTTTTTACTTTGAGTTATAGTTATCATAAACTTTGAATAGTTGCTGGAATTCTATGTGGGGTCTAAATTTTAATTATTTTTTCCAAAATTACTATTTTTAAAATATAATGGCAAAGATAAGATTTTGGAAACGACGAACCTGGCTGGCTCTTGTCATGCCCTTTTGCCGACGGAAGAAGCGTATCGGCAATCACAAGCCGAATCGGAGCTGAAAACATCAGCAGAGAAATCAACATAGAAATCAAGAAAAGTCGTAACCTCCTCTAAACCCTCTTCGATTTCTCCTCCTTCAAAAAACCCATGTATTAAATTTCGATTTCGAGTTCTGGTTCTCGAAGAATGATCGGAGGCTCTTGGACTGGTACCGAAAAGGAGAAAGAAGGCAATAAGAAGGGTGGGAAGGGGGGGGAAGGTGCAGAGCAGGCGTGAGGTGTAATGTTTAGACTGGACTCGGTTGTTGGATTTCTTCCATGGTTTTTTTTTTTTTTTTTTTTTTTTTTTCTTTTTCTTGGCAAACAGAACTATATTAATCAGGCAAAAGAGAGGCCCAAAAGTACAACGAAAGCCAAAACACCGGCAATCAACCAAAAACAAACAGGGGTTATAAGATCCGACGCTCAAGGCACAGCTCAAAGTGTCCCTTCTTCCTTGGGGGGTTAGTGATGACAAAGACTGGGACTTTATACGCGCAACTTGCCGGTCAAACGGATGAGTCCTCCCTTTCTCGGTATTTTACTACTCACAAAGTTAACGGCAATACCTAAATGCCCTAGAAACGACAATCAACGACATATTTTACTTTTTTCGACAAAACAAAAGACATATTTTACTTTTCTATTTTATTAAGAAAAAGGTTCGTTTGTCACTCAGTACTATGGTCTAGTGATATTTCTCTTCACTTGTAAGTGAGATGTCTTAGGTTCGATTCTCGTCAAATGCGAATTTGAACCATATTATTGCTAGCTCATTGTGAGGTTAAGCCCACCATATTCCTTTTAGTGTAGATAATATCGATTAAAAAAAAAGGGTTCGTTTGTGAGTGTATTTTGATTGTCGATATATCGAGATTTTTGAGTTAAATTACCTAAACATGCGTAGATGTATGCGAATAACACAACAATTTTGTCATTGATTGCGTGAACGAATTATGATCATCAATAATCATGGGTCAAATCATTCAGGCTTGAGCACATAATAACTTTGTCAAGGACAATCTCTTACTCATGTTAATTCTGATAGTTGATGAATCGTAGGTTTTAAATCTGGACTTGGGTGCTTGTCTATGCAATAACTTTGTTAAGGACAATTTTCTACATACATGAATGAATCATAATCGTTGATACCGTGTGTTAAATCATCTAGATTTGCATGCGTGTCTACGCAATAACTTGATCAAGGACATTCGTCTACTTTCGTGATTAAGTATTGATTTTTTAGGCATGATGAGTCTTTAATCATTCGAATTTGTGTGTATGCCTATTTAATTGCTCTGTCATAATCTGTCTCACAAGTATGCATGATTCTTAATGTATTGTAAGTTATATATAAATCAAATATAAAAAATCAACAATACTCACACAAACGACTATCGGTAACATGCTTTTCACTCACAATTTTAAAGTTTATTGCTATAGAGTTTTGGCAAATGTCTCGTTTGTGGGTCAATTGACCAGGAATATTTAGGCTGTACAATGTACATGAATCTTATCAAATGGGCAAAGCCGCTATATTTCTTTTTCCAAAAATTTGGTTCACTTCACTATTAAAAGAACTGCCAATCAATTGAACCGGGTATGGTGGAACCGACCGATTCGAGACCATGTGGCCACATGGAACAATTCGCCTTTGCGAATCAATTTGTGGGTTTTAAATCAATTTTGGGTTTGTGTATATTTTGGGGCTAAATACTTTACAATTTTCTAATGATGTGGTGGTTAGATTCTTTGGTGGTTGAATTTATAAACCGTTATGGGTCATGCTGATAATTATCCAACTTAATCTGATCTTTAATCTAATAAAAATATAATTAATCCAATCTAATCTGTTCTAAAAAGTTGTGCAAATTGAGGAATAAAATGACGCTACTTGGCTGCTGAACATTTCAGCAGGAGGTCCTGCTTACACCCAATCTCAGATTGACACGTGTCTAAGTTTTGATACTTGGTTGCTGAACATTTCAGCAGGAGGTCCTGCTTACACCCAATCCCAAATGGAGGACCTCATGCTGGAAATGTTCAACAACCAAGTCTTATTCGGAATAAAATATGAAATTGTTACGTTGGCATCGGAAACTTTGGTGAATAAATTCAAAATCCATCTAGGAAGATAAGATATCCAATGGCAGCAATCGTGCACCTAATCTTTGTAAGAGGACCCTGTGTGGCCTGGCAGGTTGGTGATACTAATGAGATTCCTCATACAACGGCTAGTGAAGTATATACTCAAATGTTATAGGGACGGATCCTTGATATTGTTTTTTTACATAATTTTTTACACACGTTTTTTTTTATAAGATTCACTTTGTAATGTACTTCAACGATTTGAACCAACTGTATATTTTTTTAGGTATTTCTCCAAAGATCATGTTTATAAAAAACTACTCAAATCTGAAATCATATGACCGTTATGTAAAGGTTTCAGAGTTTCTTTGTAGTGTTGTATTCGTCCATTTTTTCACTACAAATGAATGTCATGATTTTGGACATGACTAAGTTTTTGCAAGGGTGATTTATGAATAAGAACAATATTTGGTACTAAAATGATGAGTAGGAACTTCGTTGCTGATTCATAGAACTTCTTTTTAATCCGGACCGTTCATATTACAAATCACTCTATAAAGATCACGTCTGCAAAAATTCAATTAAAACTAAGGTCGTTTAGTCACCGAGTAGTATAAAAACAAATGAACGGAATTGGTAAAAGCATTACGAACCGTCTATATATTTACTACAATAGATTGACTAAATAATCTTACTTTTAATTCTTTTTTTGCAGAGATAGTCTTCACAAAGTGATTCATAATATGAACGGTTTTGATCATAAACACAAAACTTTGTGATTCGAACATGAAGAATTTTTAGTAGGAGTTCATACTCATATTTAAGTTGCTAAGCATTGTTCTATGAATAATGTTCTAAAAGATAGACGATTCAATTTGTTAAAAATACAATACAAAATGGGCCCCACAAAAACAAAAAAATGATGATTGTACACTGATCCGTTGGATCTGTTTCTTGAGGTTGTGCAGCTGAGATTAAATATGCCATAAAACCCTTTCCTTCTCGATTTTCTCCCTTTCTTTCCTGTTTCTCCTTTCTCTTCCTTGCGAATGAGGCGCAATGTGAAGAGCACAACCAAAGCTTCACTTGAAGCTCTAAGAATCACATGTCATCGCATCAAACCTTTGGAATTTCAGGTTTGGGAGATTGTGTGTGTAATTCGATTCAGTACGGTTGTCTGGATAAGACTAAAACACGAGATATCTGTATAATTTGTCATACAATGACGCGGTCAAATGATTTTGTCCAAATTTTTTCGGTGTAAATGGCGAGACTCGCATATACAACTTTAATCACATTACAAGAGTTGTTGATAGAAAAGGATAATATTAATGACCGAATTGTATATAATCATCTCTTGTAGACGAGCCTATAAATATATGGCCTGCAAAGGTGGAGAAGCCACCGAGATTAAGTGAAGTTTTGTCCTCCAGCTGTTTGTGAAGATGCCAGCGTGCTTCTCCGGCAGCTTTGTGTTATGAAACACACTACATATGCCAGGCTATGCCAGCTTTGAGATTTCTTTATCAACAGGATCCAAAATGTGCGTGAGAGCAACCCAACACCACCACCAACAACTACAAATACAACAACAACAACAATGTGCTTAATCGTTTCGAATTTGGTAGCTTAATCTTAATTAATGGTAATACTACTACTTATTGGTGTTTTACCGCATGATTAATTAGAGTTCCTTTGAAAATTCTTTTAAAATGGCTGAAAGCGCTTTTGGAATCAATCTTTAGTAAAATGCAAGTGAAACCTGAAAAAACACTTGAAGTGCTTCTTTCAAGAAGTACATAACTAGTGCTTCTATGTAAAAAGTACTTCAAGTGCTTTTGGAACAAAAAAATATTGTTCTCAAAAAACTCTTTCGGTCGTTTTAGAAACTCTTCCAAACGAGACCTTAATCATGAGTGCTATTTATAGGTTCTTTTTGTTAACTGGTGTTTCACCGCATGCAGAAAGTTCTTCCCAATAATTGACGTTGTTTTGGTATTTGAGGTTTGAATTTTTTTTTTGAGATTTCGGTCAGTTTGATACATCACATGAAAGAACAGGGTGTATGATCAAACAACTATATTTTCATCAAAACGCAATATTGAAAACTGAAACCAAGGCTTAGCTTGTAATGTGGCACAAAAAGTATGCAAAACCTGGAAATTACGAGTTAAGACATTGTTAAAATTCGCGATCGCATGTAATTATAGTAGAGTTGGATGTTTAGGTGTGTTGGAACCAAAAAAACTTACGTACAAACTGTTTCTTACCATCTTTTCTTAAGTTAAAATTTATGCATGGTGAGGCGGATATGAAACAAGTTGCATGCAAATTTTTCTCTGTTGAAAAATATAGGTATTTTGTTTTGTGGACAATATACACTTACATTGTTACATCGTAAATAACTAGTGATTCATCAATTTAACGTACATTCCAAAGTTAATTCGATAATATTGGACGTTAATAGTTCATACGAACGAGAACATAACCATGGCAAAAGAACTCTTGCACTTTCTATCTTGACATCCACTTATCCTGCTGATAGAACATTTCTCACAAGACCTTTTGGATGCGTGGAATCAAGTCCGATTCCACTCCCACGGCGCAGTCGGCTTCCACTATGGTCAAAAGAAATCCATATATATATCAGGGTTTTCTCTCCGGTTGTGAGAGCTCATACCCCTCTGTGGGATTACGCCGTTGTGCGTGGTTTATCCTTTATTGTGGTGAGTTTGGGCCTCTAGTACTAATTTTATCGATTTGCGAGTAAAGTCGTGAATTGGGTTGCTTTTGAAAGTGTAGTATTGGTTTATTTCTTCGTCTGGGTGGTTTCTGGTTGTACCGATCTGTGCATGTGTGGTCTTTCGGTCTCGATTGAGGAGATTGTGGGACAAGCTCGACTTGATTAAGACGGTGGGGGCTGCGAGACAGATCCGATTTGATCTCGGATGTGTGGGCTGTGGAGTAGGTTCTCTGACACCATCCTCCATTGGGGGTTAGGGTTTTTGCTCTTCCAACAGATATTTTATCGGTAAGAGTAGATGGGCACTGGATTTGTACTACTTTCTGTGTAAATTTGATTCATGTGGGTTGTGTTTGTTTGATTTGTGCTATTCTCGGACCTATGTGAATCTATTGCATTTAGTTTGTGTGTGTTACTTGATTTGTATACACGATTGTGAGAGGGGCATTAATTGGTGTTGGGTGTATTGGGTAGCTGGGATTAATGAGGTGGATTCAATGCTGGAGGTCAATTGTCTTCACTGGCAGGTAGCTATAGTTATTGTTCGGCCAAAAGTCTTTAATTTTTCTGCAATGGAGAAGAGAGTCATCACGCCTAAGAGCCAGTCCTGGGCCCTTTATTCCCATTTGCAGTTGATCTGTCTTTTTTGCTCTGTCGTTTTCTCCGAAAAGTATACTATTCTGAGAAGAGGTAACATGGCAAATAGTGGAGTAGAAGACTTGGTGGTGCATCTGGAAAAGTCCATGGACTTGTCGAATATGGAAAATGGTGTAAAATTGGTGGGTCGTGCTCTGTCCAACAAGTTGTTAAATAAGTGGGGGATAAGAAACATCCTGGCCTCTGCTTGGAAGGAATTCGGTGAGGTGGATGTCAAATGGGTTCAGGAAAACACGTTCATCATCGCGGTCCAGGATGAGAATGCTGCTTCGAAGATCTTGGAGCAGGTACCATGGGCAGTCATGAAGAAAAACTTTGTTGTTAAGATGTGGAGCTCGAACCTTGCTCTGGAGGAAGTGGAATTAGAATTGGTGCCGTTCTGGATCCAAATTCGTGGAGTCCCATTAAGTGGCGCATCCCTGGATAATGTTAAAAGGCTAATACAAGGTGCTGGGAGTTTGATGGAATGGGAGGACCCAACAAAGGATCGAGGCTTTATGAGAGCCAGAGTATTAGTGAACTCTACCAACCCATTGGCAATCGGTTGCTGGATCAAACGGGAAAACGAAAAGGAGACCTGGGTAGAATTCCGCTATGAGAGGCTCCAAGACTTCTGCTATCGATGTGGGCGCATTGGACACGGGAATAATGAGTGCATGTTTGAGGCTAATGTGGATGGCACTGTAGCCTATGGAGAGTGGATGAAAGCGCCTCCTGTCAGAGATATCATCAAGGTTACACGCCCGACGACTGAGGCTTTTGGAGTGAGAAGGGCAGTTGGGGCGGTTAGAGGACAAAGGAGTAGAGCGCACCAGCCAACGGAACAGACACGCCGGTCTCTTCAGCTTGGTGAAAGCGCTCAGAAGGATTCGATTGTGACGGAGGAGGATGGATCACAGAGCCGGGATCCAAAGAAGTGGAAAAGACTTCAAAGAGCGGTGGTCAATCCCCCACAGCTCCGATGGTTAGCGCCTCCGGGAAGTGGGAATCCGAGATGGTTGCAGCAGATTGGGGAAGGAAGGGCTACGGTGAGATTGTGTGAAATCAACTTGGAATCTCCCTCTCGGTCTGGTTTTGTGGGACAGGGAACTCTGATGGGTGAGGAAGAGCAGGGATCTGAGGTGTATGCTGGCTTAGAGTATGTGGATGGCAGCAGTCAAAAAAGGGGAGGGAATCCCAAGCTCAATCTTTGGGCCCAATCACCACAAAAGAAAGTAAGAAGTGTGGAAGGTAATGTCTATGACTGTGACCAGGAGGAGGGATCTTCGAAAGGTTTAATGCGAGGGACTGGAAATAGGGTCTTTGATAGTGAGAACTATGATGGGGAGATTAGTCAGGGGCTATCTAGGATCGAAGGAGATGGGGATGAGCGTCCAGGGATTGTTCAGGATAGGGCAACGCGATCTCTGCGTTGGGGTGGTGGCGGCTGGCCCTCTACAGCCGCACGGAGACCATGAATACTGTGTTCTGGAACTGTCGAGGTCTTGGGTCGGACACGACGGTTCGTGCCCTTCACGGGCTTGTTCGAAATAAACGACCCTCTATAATCTTTCTCTCTGAAACTAAGATGAAAGATTATAGAATTGATGGAGTTCGAAGACGGTTAGGGTTCAGGTTTGGCTTCAATGTGGCTCCTGTTGGTTTAGCGGGTGGGCTTAGCCTGTGGTGGATCGACGGGGTGGAGGTTCAAGTGTTATTCTCTTCTAAACATGTCATTGATGCAATTGTGCGAGAGAGTGGGGTTCAGGATTGGGCTCGGATCACTGGTGTTTATGGAACCCCGTATCGATCGGAGAAGGATTCTTTTTGGAGGTGGATGAAAGTCTTTTTTACCCCGGTGGACATTCCGTGGTTATGTGGTGGGGACTTCAACGAATATCTATGGAGTCATGAGAAATCAGGTGGGGCGGAGGTCTTATATAATCGAGTCAGACATTTGGAGGAATTCATGAATGGATCTGAGCTATTGGACTTGGGGGCCCATGGTGCTGCCTTCACGTGGAGGGGTATGAGACAAGGAAAGTTAGTGGAAGAGCGGCTTGACCGGGTTCTTGTGAATGGATTTTGGCAGGATAAATGGCCCAACTCTTCAGTTATTCATGGGACAGTTTTGGGCTCTGATCACTGCCCCCTGATCTTCCAATTGCAGAATAATCGAAGTAGGGGTAAGAAGTTGTTCAAGTTTGAAGCCTTTTGGGTTAAGGATGAGGAGTGCAAAGCGCTTGTAAATGAGTGTTGGGCCCACAATGATTTTGATGACATTTCTGCTCGATGGAAATCGAAAATCAGGAAGTGCAGTACTCGGTTGAGAAGGTGGAGCCGGAAGAAATTCCACAATCGAATGGATCGGATTCAGCAGCTCGGGGAGGAATTGGACATTCTGCAACAACAGTGGGGGCCTAACACTGACAAGATAAAGGAGATAGGAAGATTACTTGATGATCTGAGGGCTCAGGAGGAAAGTTTTTGGTTGCAAAGGTCGCGGGTGAAGTGGTTACGTGAGGGTGATGCCAATACTCGTTTCTTTCACCAATCTACTGTTCAACGTCGGAGGAAGAATAATGTCCTTAAAATTAAGGATGGGGATTGTTGGGTGGAAGATCCGGGGAGAGTGCGTTTGCTGTTGGAGGACTACTTTATTCACTTATTCAATTCCGGGGGAGCGCGGGAGTGGGGGTCCATGCTGGATTGTATTGATCCGTGTGTTACTGGGGAGATGAACTGTTCTCTTTTGCAGCAGATCTCGGAACCTGAAATTAAAGAGGCGGTCTTTCAGATGGGTGATTTGAAGGCTCCTGGCCCTGATGGGTTCCCTGGGTTATTCTACCAGGCCTTTTGGGAGGCTGTCAAGGCGGATGTCACTTCGCTGATGAATGATTTAATGGTGGGTACTCTGAACCCGACCAGCTTAAACGCTACTCATATTGTTTTAATTCCCAAAGTGCCTCATCCGGAGCTGGTTACGCAATTCAGGCCTATCAGTCTCTGCAATTTTTCTTATAAGATCTTATCTAAAATCTTGGCGAATAGACTGAAGTCTCTGCTGCAGATGATCATTTCTCCTTCGCAGAACGCCTTTGTGGCTGGCAGGCACATACAGGAAAATATTGGGATTGCACATGAGATGTTCCACTTTCTGAAGGGGAGGAAGGCGAAATGTAAGTTTGAGATGGGAATTAAACTCGATATGGAAAAAGCCTACGACAGGGTGGAGTGGGACTTCCTTGATGCCGTGATGGAAAGGATGGGTTTTAGTACCCTGTGGAGGCAAATTATTATGAGGTGTGTATCCTCGGTCAGTTTTGCAGTTCTTCTCAACGGACAGCCTGGAAGGCAGTTTACTCCTACTAGGGGGCTCAGACAGGGGGACCCCTTATCGCCGTATCTGTTCATTTTAGTCAGTGAGGTCCTTTCGCGATTGATTCAGGGAGCTGTGAACTCTAAGTCGCTGGAAGGGGTGCGGATCAGCTGTTCAGGTCCGGTTATTTCCCATCTGCTTTTTGCTGATGATACTCTTCTATTTCTGAGGGCTAATGAAAACAATTGTAGAATTTTAATTTCTCTCTTGGAGCGATACTGCCGTGCCTCGGGTCAGAAAGTAAATATCCAGAAATCGAGTGTGTTCTTTGGAGCTAATGTCCCTCGGCGGGTTGCTGGAAATCTTGGGAGGATGCTTGGGATGTCTGTGGTGGAAAATCCCGGAACTTATTTGGGGGTTCCGGCCTTATGGGGAAGATCGAAGAAACGGGGGTTGGCTTACATCAAAGGGAAAGTCTTGGGAAAAATTCAGGGTTGGAAGCAATGCTTCTTATCCATGGCCGGGAAAGAGGTTCTTATTAAAGCCGTGATTCAGGCACTTCCCTCTTATACGATGAGCATATTCAAATTTCCTTTGGCTGTTTGTAAGGAATTAGACGCTTTAATCGCCAATTTCTGGTGGGGTAGTTCGGGTGAGAAATACAAGACGCATTGGGTTTCCAGAGATGTTTTGGGTCTCCCCAAAAGCTTGGGTGGCTTGGGCTTTAAAAACTTCCAACAATTCAATGATGCTCTTTTGGCCAAGCAGTGTTGGAACCTTGTCAACAATCCGAATTCTCTGTGGGCTCGCTTGATTAAAACCCGTTATTTTCCCCATTGCACTTTCTGGGAGGCCAAGTTGGGTTGCACTGCCTCTTGGGCGTGGAGCAGTCTTCTCTCGGGTCGGGACTTGCTTTATGAAGGATCACACTGGCAGATTATGGCGGGGGCGGATGTTCGAGTTTGGGTGGACAAGTGGCTGCCCTCGTTACCGCTGGGTCACCCAACTCCGCTTGGGGTGGCTGCGGTGACTCTGCGCCTGAAGGTGAGCTCCCTATTTGATCACTCTAATCTCCGGTGGAATCTTGATTTTTTGGAAAATATTATCTCTGACGTGGATATGAAGGCTATTACCGACACTCCTATTGGGGACGTTCAGAGGAAGGACCGGTTGGTTTGGGGTGCTTGCAGAAACGGGAGGTACTCTGTTAAGTCCGGGTACTGGACTCGCCGCTCGTTCACTGACGTTTCGAGGGATCCTAGGCTGCCAGGAGCTCAATCGGTTCCGGAGGCGGTATGGAAGCTCATTTGGCGATTAAATGTTCCCCCAAAAATTAGGCATTTCCTTTGGCTTACCTTACATAATGCTCTCCCTACCAGCGACGCTCTGTTCAGGCGTCACTCCTCCAATTCCCCTACCTGCGCGCTGTGTCTTGGTGCGGATGAGACTGTTGAGCATATGTTCCTTAGCTGTCCGTGGGTGAGGGCTGTTTGGTTCGGTGGTCCTCTCTCCTACAAAATCGATAGTGTGGCTGTTCCCTCTTGGGTCCATTGGCTTAAGACCATTTTTGAGTCGAACTTTGGACCCCCGGCGTCCCGTAGGTGGGCTATCTCGTATGTGGCGACTACCTGCTGGTTTATTTGGAAGACTAGGTGTGCTTTTGTGTTTAACAAAACCCCCATAATTCCGGCTAAGGTCATTTTTGCTATTTCTGTGGCTGTGGACTCTTTTTTGCTTGCGGGTTGTGATATTCAGGTTGATGCGCATCCTGTTAGGGTGCCGGTGTGCCGGGGTGCGCGGTGGAGTCCTCCGCCTGATTCTTTTTCTAAGATCAATGTTGATGCAAGTTGGTCCCGTGATTCTCAGAAGGGTTTTGCCGGGGTGGTTATTAGGGATTCTTTTGGGCATTTTGTGGCGGCTGTGAGGTATCCTATTTCGGCCCCTTGTGTGGCAGCGGCTGAGGCGCTGGCTCTTCTTCGGGGTTGCGAGCTTGGTGTTTCTTTAGGCATCAGCTCCGTTATTTTGGAATCGGATTCGAAGGAGGTTATCTCTTCTGTTCGGGATTCGCTTGATTTTGGCAGATGGGAGGCTTTTCCGTTCTTGGCTAGAGCTCTTCGGCTAAGTGGTGCCTTTCAGTTCTGTCGCTGGTCTTGGGTTCCAAGATCAGCCAATTTAGCCGCCGATGCTCTTGCGTCAGCTGGTTCTCTGGAGTTGTGCGATGTGGTCTGGGTTGAGAGGCCCCCTTCGTCGTTGGCTGGTGTGTTAAGAAACGATGGATTGCCTTGTCCTCATTAATCCTTTTGGTGGTGTATGGGGTGACCCTTTTACTAAGTAGAAGTGTCTGTTATTTTACCCTTTGCACTGTATGTCACTTTGGTTAGTCTGCCTTGTGCTTTGCCTTGGGTTGGCTTTCTGTTGTTTATTTGGCTTTTGCTGTGGAATGATATTTCCTCTTCTCCAAAAAAAAAAAAAAAAAAAAAAAAAAAAAAAAAAAAAAAAAAAAAAAAAAAAAAAAAAAAAAAAGAAAAAAGAAATCCATATATCTACGTCATTACCTTTTGACATAGATGGGATGGCGATTATATTTACATAGAATATATTATTATATAATCTGTGTATGTGTGAAAACTGTGAATCTTGGATATGACCAAACCCCTTTTACGTAATAAGCCAAATTAAAATTGAACAAAATCTGTCTTTTGCTCGGAGGACTAAGCAAAAGCAGCCTCCCTGACGCCAAAGCATTGTTAGAAGCATGCAAGCTTGCAAATTCTTTGGAGTTAGGGAAGGTTATAATTGAATCGGATTCTAAGGAAGTTGTCTCAAGTTTATCTAAGTTCATCTATCAGGGTAGATGGGAAATGGTTCCAGTGTTTTGGAAAGCTATGAAAATGAAGGGATCCTTCCAACAATGTCTATGGTCTTGGGTTCCTTGATCCGCCAATAGGGCGGCTGACAGACTTGCTTCTGTGAAGAATTCGGAGATGAGCAATTATACTTGGGTCGAAAGACCCCCATCTTCGATTGTACATATTCTAAATAAGGATGGTCTACTATGCACTAAGCTGAGGTGTTGTTGGAGTGGTTTAGGGTGACATATTGTTAGTAATTGTGTCGGTCTTTAACCCTGAATCATTCGGTTGTTTGTAGTCTTTTTTGTTTTTATCTCAGTTAGTCCTCTGTGTGGGCTTTCCTGTTGTCTTTTGGCTTTACCCTGGTGTATTTCCAGATTATCAAAAAAAAAAAAAAAAGCAAAAGCAGCCTCAATCTTATTTTTTGTCAAATGTGTAAAAAGTTGATTCAAATTTAATAGAGTAATACTAAGGAATCAAATTTTTTAGAGAGTTTTAACAAAACACTTTCGGTATTGTTCACTTTTAACGAAAAACCACATTTTTATCTTTACCTGACACTATTCACTATACCTTTAAAAATGACTTTTCGTTAATAGGAAGTTTTTTTGGACTTTTCATTAGTTTTCCTAATTTTTTAAACCAAATTGCAAACCAAATAATGTGTCACCAATAAGAAACAAGCGCATTATTAGACACTTAAATAATATTCCAATGAGTAATGCTAGAGAGACTAAATTTGTAGACAAAGTTTTGAAAACTAAAGAACATGAAAGTTGATAATTGATTTATTACTTGCACGTTAATAAACGTGCTTATTCCTATTAGTGACACATCATTTAGTTTGCAAATTTAGTCTCTAAATTTGGCCTCCCTAACATTACCCTAATCCAATTATCTACAACCACATTATTTAGTTTGCAAATTTGGTTTAAAAGATTTGATCTACCTAGCATTACTCAATTTAATAAAATCCAAGTCTTTTGGGCATCATGAGGTGGTTCAGTAGTTAAAGATGAATTCTAGATTCATATTCCACACGGCATATTTTGGTTTGATTTATTGCGCTGATTAATCACATAATGATTGTGACAACCCGTCCCTAAATTTACGTTTTTATTTATTTTAATCGAGGGAATTAACGAAAATGCCCTAGGGGCAAAACGTAATTTTTAGGACGTATTTGATCCTCGTATATTTTGTCCTATTTCTTGACATATTTGGATAGAACTCGACCTCACGAACGCGTAGGAGCAAACCGTTCGTGAAATGATGTTATAACGAATGAGTTATTAACGAGTGAAGTGAAGGGCAAAATAGATAATTTACCATTTAATTGGAGGACTCCAGAAAATATGGAGTAATGGGATGAGCCACGTGTATGGCTAAGATTGAGAAAGGAAGTGAGATGGATGGAAAAGATGAAGGAAACAAGGAAAGAAATGAGGGAAATGAGGGAGGAAGATGGCCAATCGGGGGAGAGAACAAGGAGGGGAAATGAGAGAAAGGGGAAACGGGGGATTCTTGACCTGCGCCCTTTGACCCGACCAGATCGGCTCCTTACTCTTTCGACGACTTTCCGCCTATTTTTCCGGCAAATTACACTAAACCATCACTTGAAAAACCCTCCATGATCTTCCCTCTTCCTATTACACCCCAAAAATCAAGGGATTTGGCCTTGAAATTAGGAGAACCCGCACGGTGGGGTGCGGTGGCTTTGTGTTCGAATTACCTAAATCTGAAGCTAACTACATGCATCTTCGCCATCGTTAGACTTCCATTGAGGCCTGGAACAAAGCCCAAACAACTATAGGGACGGCGGAGCACCGAAAGTGACGGATCGAAGCAACCCATTCTTAGGGTTCCGGCGGGTTCGAGATGAATTGGAGCCTTTCCTGGCCAAATTAGACTTGGTCACATGTATAAAACTTGCTCTACTCATTGAGATCTTCATTCCTGTAAATTTTGGTAATTTTTGGAAATAGATGGATTTTCCGGTGAGTCGTGGCGCCCGACCGCCACCTGCGGCGGCGCGTGGGGCGAGGCGTCCCCTGACCTTCCTATGCTAAATTTGATACTCTAATTCCATATGTGAAGTCCGATTGACGAAATTTCGTTGTTTTGAACTTAGTTCCATTAAGGTCCGCCACTTAAATGGTATAGCAATCGACGATCCAACCGTTGGATTGTCACTAAACTTACGTTATAGTACGTAATATTTGAGGACCATAGGAACTTCTTACGGATCTTCCCGAATTGGATTTGTAAGTTCGTAAAATAAAACGTCGGCCGCCACTTAATTTTGGCAATTGGCGGAGATCCGACCGTCGGATCGCTATAAGATTTTAGTATGTAATTCTAGAAGCATAATGTAGATCTTTGGAAGTTACGGATTAGAAATCCGAGGTGCAGATCTTCCAGATTGAGTTATATAGGGTTATAGACTCTACCGTCGACCTTTGACCGACAGTTGAATTTTGGTCAATGGGTTACAAATCATTCTAGAACGTCATTGGGGATATGTTTTATGTAAGTTACGTGTCCTATCGATAAGGATTATGAGACGTGATTTGATAATTGTTCTAGGAACCGATCGTTCGTGACGTCTCGATATTCGTGCCAGAGAGTTGTAGCGCGGACTTCAGGTGAGTGAGTCTTTTCTTTTTATAGTGTATATATATGATTGATAGTTCCACAAATGCTTTTAAATTGATTTATGCATTTTATGCCATGTCATATATATATATTTTTTAAATACCACAATATGGTTGAGTTTTAGATTGTATCATGGCATATCCATATGCATATTACCTGCATATAATTGTGGTGAACGCTTTGAAGTGCTAAGGTGAACGCGGGACGCGCAGGTAAGTTCAAGTGAGTTTATGGTGTTATTTGAAATGATTGAGTTGTGGCATGACTATATTTATGTTTTAGGCAACTCCAACATTGACAGGTTGCAATAATAGGCAACTTCGACACTGTCGTACAGGTTGCAATAGTAGGCAACTCCGACTCGTGTGTCAGCATAGATTGATGAGCACCTGATTTTATTATGCTGCTGTTGATAGGTAGTGATTTGGAATACTTCTGGATTTACTGTTGATTTCATTTGATTGCATACTTATACGTAATATGATTTTCTGGAAATGATACAAGTTTTACAGCGAGAAGTTATAACGTTTTCAAAATATTTTTATTAAAACTTTATTTCAGGCTCACTCACCCTTATTTTTCGTCCCTCTAGGTTTTAATAGCTGAGCTTTCTTATCGACAAGGATTTGTGGTAAATTTTGGTATTCAAGATTACCTTCGATTGTATGATTCTCAATCCACTTTACTATACTTTACTTATGCTCTAACGTCACGCGTGAAATACTTTTATTCCCGCTCATAGCGCACTCTTATATTTAGGCATTTTTAGGTTTAAATTTATTCACATTTTCCATATCATTATACTTTATGGCTTCGTCACCTTCCAGGTGTCAGCCAGCACAGCTCGATTCGGTGTCCTAGTGGACATCTCGGGTCGGGGTGTGTCAATGATGGCTGATGAATGTTGAAATGTCTCTTTGAGTTTTCCTTATTTTTAAAGAAATAAATTACTGTGACCAAATCATCAACTAGTCTCTTTTTTAAAGAAACAGAAGAAAGAAAAAAAACAAAAAAAGGGTCTTTTGTGTCCGTTGAGGAGGAGGAGACATTTAACTTGGTGTCTAAGGGGAAGTGGTCAAGTATTACTAGAATCATGAATGATCAAAATTTGTATTTGGAGCCGCCTTTTGTTAATTATAATTAGCGAGTCAAATGTCAGAAAAAATCAAAGGCCGTGATTCTAGAACTACATCATGAGAGGCCCGTGAAAACAACATGGTATTGAGACATTTGGTGCTTAATTAAAAGGTTTTTCATATTATTTGTATTTTCAAGTGTTTATGATGTTGAAACTGATGCTAAATTATAAGGTTGTACTAAAATTTTCGCATTATTCTGTATTTAATTTTAAGTTATTTATAATGTTGAACTAATCCTTCCAACTCAATTAGTACACAAACAGTGTTTTTGATATATAATGACATTTTATATATACTAAAACTCAGTTTATAATCACTATTCGTTAATAGTATTTTTGACGAAAATGCTCCTCAACAGTTGGCCATCTCCAGTTTCCTTTTGGTGTTACACAATTGAATTACTATTTTGCCACTAGGTTACACGTGTTGATCCTGGCAGCCGAATTGGGTATGCTTCGAACACGAATTATGGTTCCATTACGACTTCTCTCTCATAAACCTCGGCTTCCCTCTCTCAGAAATTTTAAACTAAGCTTCACAATAGCCTAACAACAATAATTTAGTATCGAACCTGTCATTACAAGATTTGATCAAAAAATCTCTCGTTACAAGTGAAGATGAATACAACTTGATTGTAGTTCTAATAATAAATTGGTTTTGGAGATGAATCTTAACTGTTTTTATAGTATCAGAACAAGTTCGGCACATACAAAATTAAACTCTTCATGTAATAGGTCGAGTCACTCCATCCATTACAGATTCATTTTGAGATAAAACATCACACATGAGCGACTCACCTAGGCATTCATCGAACTTTTACTTTGTACAATCGAGCTGTTACTTGTTATTTACATAACCGCTTTTTAACCTTTTCATTGACATTTCATGAAAATACGTGGGACAACGCATGGAATCCGATTCCAAAAAACTCCATGGTTAAGCACTAAGCAACAAAAGGGGGACTTTCCACCTAAGATTGGAAATTGAATCGTATTGCCACAATTACAATGAAATGAACGGGTGAATGAGATTGAGAGAGACAGGACAGACCACAGTCCACAGGATCAACATCGTTCCACAAGGAATCAAGAAGCAGGCAATTGCCATGGGACACCGTACAAATTATACCATGAGCAAGAACAGTAAAATTGACTTTGGTGGGGGCCTTGAGATTCTTAGCCAAATCACAATTGTATGGTTCTTTAGGCTTTTAACACTGTGATTATATTCTAAAAAGAGCTATGCGCTAGTCGGACGACGTTTAGACGTCTAGGGCTTAGATTTTTAGGGGCCTGGGTGGTTTTTTTAATTTTAATTAAATTTGTTGTATAATATATAAATAAATGTTTACTTATACTTAAATAAGTACATATTGTATTGGGATATATAAATTGCAAAATTGAATGATAAATATTAGAACATATTGAAAATATGGGGAACAAGCATATAATGAGTGTTTATCCAAGTATTAAACAAGTCTTTTATAATTTATTGAAAGAATAAAATGCCGAACGAAAGTTATATATTTTTTGTTCATGTGAGAGTCGCGACCTAGACGGGTGCCTTAACAGGTCTAAGTGTCATTTCTTAATTTACAAACGGCTAGGGATTAATTAGGGCGGTGGTTAGCCGCCTAGCGCCACATCGCAAACTTTAAAACAATATATTTAGTGATACGAGTATCAGTCGTGCATAGTTCTGTGGCCGAATGTCAATCATTAATTTATGTGGTTGTGTTCAAAAATCAAACATACAACGTCACATAAAAAAATTAAATACACATCGTCGTTTTATGTAAATTCTTATCTATTGTGTGTCTCATCCAACAAGCGTCTAGGCCCTATGCAATAATTTTTAGAATAGTATATTTAGTGATACAAGCATCAGTCATTCATATTTCTGTGGCTGAATGTCAATCATTGGTTTTATGTGGTTGTGTTAAACAATCAAACATACAACTCAAGGAGAAAAACTGAATACACATCGTTGTTTTATCTAAGTCCTTATCATGTGTGTGTCATCCGACACGTACCAAACTCGGAAATGTGTATAAACACGCAACAGAAGGAAGGAAAAGCAGAAAACAAAGGAGGAACATTGCCTCCCCTCAGAAGGGCCGCCCTTCTGGGCGTGTATTGAAGGGAACAAAGATGGGCATGTATCTATGCGCATACGCGTACAGGACGCGGCATAAATGGATTAATATTAGAAATTGTCTAGAAAGCAAGGTGGGTGATGTGGATGAATTGTCACACAATTTAACTTCACTTCTTCAAACATTTGTTGTTAATTTATTATGGAAGAGGCCATGGAATTGACACGCATGGGACATGGATTCTGAGCATGGCTATGAACGTGCATGACTCATTGAAATACAATCTCTATAGACTAGCAATTTATAATACAAAAATGCTGGTATTATGACGTTTTATGTCAGAAGAAATTGCAGTAATAGTCTCTCAAGTTTAAACTCAATTGGAGAAATTATACCTCAACCTTAACCTTATTGGAGTAATGATCCCTCAACTTTAACCCACTCGTAGCAATAGTCTTTTCAACATGACTCATTTGACGGAATTCTAACGGAGTTGACGAAAACGAACATAGTTGCACTTTTTTATGAATTAAGGGACAAATGATCATGAAATTTTAGTTAAGGGACTATTACTCCAATTGGGTTAAACCTTGAGAGACCATTGCTACAGTTTTCTCTTTATATTAATAGTATGAATACATATATAAGTTTCTCTTAATATAACATTAAGTGACTGTACACTCGTACAATATAAGCTGTTATCTAATTAACAACTAATGAAAATGGGTGGCATGCCATGCAATTATATGAATTTTTTGTATTTTAAAAGAGAAATTTGAAAAAATAATCAAAATTTGTAACTATATATAATTATATTCATCTTTTTTAAGTTTATAACAATTATAACTAAAAGATGATATAAAAGTATCAATATATCCTTAAAAATGACGTTTCCTAATTAAAATGAAAATGAGGATCGCCTCCCTCTACACATCTAAGCTTGTCTCCTTCTCTAAAAATAAAGATTAGTTTTCCTTTGTTCTTTGACATAGTCATTTTCCTCTTCTTGGTCGTCTATGTCTACATCCCACCGTGCTCTGCACTTGGCCCGCGTGGTCTTTGTGCTCGAGCCTGTCTACGGGTTCCTTGCCATGAAGAAGAGCTATGAGCTGCTAAAGGGGAGGGTTGGCTTGCTATTGCAAGTGTGTTTTACTACGTCTGCAAAAATAGAGATGAATTCTTCAAATTGACACCGGATCCTCATTGTAATTTTGTTTTTACTTTGGATTATAGATATCATAAACTTATAATAGTTGCGATAATTCTATATGGGGTCTAAATTTTAATTATTTTTCCAAAATTACTATTTTAAAAATATAATGGCAAAGATAAGATTTTGGAAATGACGAACCTGGCTAATGCAATAATTTTCGAGGGAAGGTGTTTTCAAATTAATTAAATTCCCAATAATGGACTGTATGTAATTTTGTATTGTTCTTTCAACAAGAGAGAACAACAAAGACTCATCCAACTAACTAGGAGCTTTTGGCAACAAACAAAAAAACAAAAAAAAAAAAAAAAAAAAAACGAGAAGGAGCCTTGTCTGTCCAGATAATCGTATCTCATCACACTTCAAAGCAAAACAAAGCATAATTAAAAAGAAAGTGTAATGTTATATAGATAGCAAATTTGTTCACCAAATGACGTGACAGTGTTTAATTGATTTAACTTGAGTGCAGTTTAAACAGTATATATTACTAATAATAAATGAGTTCACATATACATTCACGCATCATTTGGTAAACATATTTTACCAATAAATTTGGCCAGTCTAACATAATTGTTTCTTAGCTTTGAGAATTTCACTAGTTGTGTCTATAAATTGGGGAAAAAATGGAAGAGAAGAAAAGAGGTATTTAGAAAAAAATGAACCAAGCCCAGCCCAAATAGACCCCTAAAACCCCAAAGTCAACCAACCCAGCCTACTAACTTCGGATTATGTCAAAGCAAACCGGCCCAATCCAATAGCTCTTTTTTTTTTTTTTTTTTTTTGTTTGAACAAACGATATCATCATTAAGGAAGAGGATATAAACTTAGCTTCATAATGGACCATCAATAATGTAATTCAAATTCGCCTTTGACGAGAATCGAACTAAGACCAGGGAAAAGACGTAACCTCTCACATACAAGTAAAAAGTAATACCATTAGACCGTACCACTAAGTAACATCTCCGTCTAAATAACCGCTTCATCAAACCAATAAAATAATAAAAAATTTAGACTTTAGAAAGACCTCGAAACGTCACCGTTGCGTACCACCTATTTATTGGTTTCCCTCGCGCCTTTCGCTCCTTTTTGGCAACGCGCCTTTGCCAATAACATGGCCACGCGATCCTTATGGAGAGCCACGAAGCTAGCGCTGTCGGCGACCGCCCTCATCGGCGGCGGGGCGGTGGCGGCGAATGTCGCCACCTCCGACGACCCCTCCATGACTTACAAGCTCTACACCACTGTTCCCCCACGCCTTGTTCGCGGCGCCGTGACAGCCGCTGCCATCGCCTTCGGTAAGTCCCACTCCGCCTCATAACCTCTGCGTTTTCTCCAAGCAATGTCAATTCTAGCGTTTAGGGCTTAAAATACGTCGCCGTTTCGAAGTTGTAATCAGTCAATCGAGCATTAATAACTCAGCTTTAGCTTAATTAATCAGATTGGTTAAATTTGAGTGAAAATTCGATTCTAATGGAGTTCTGAAATTGCTTGTATGTAATCAGATTATGAGTACTCACTGTTGGGGCTTCCTGAAGGAAGCAATGAGAGGGAAAATGCTAAGCATGAAGTTCACCTCAGGTCTGCGCTTAAACTTCAAGAATTGTGTTTCAAAAATGGAGGAATATATATCAAGCTCGGTCAGCATCTCGGGCAGCTGGTAAGCTTTCGAATTCAAATTTGAAATGATCAATCGGAATTTGGAACAGTATGTGTTGATTGAGAGCAATGGGAGCTGATTATTTTTGCGTTAATTCGATTTTGTAAAGGAATACTTGGTACCTCAAGAGTATGTCCAGACAATGAGGGAGTCCATGTTGAACAAATGTCCGGTTTCTTCTTACGAACAAGTGTGTGAAGTCATCAAGAAAGAGCTCGGAGATACTCCTGATAAAGTATGTGATATTGGTTGTATTGGTTTATGATTAAGCTCTCACAAATGCGCGATATTTTGGGTGAAGTGCCGATTTAGTTCCTGAACTATCACCTTAGTGAAAATTAGGTTCCTAAATTACTTTTTCGGTAAAATAAGTCCCTAAATTCATTAGAAATTGCTAATTTCTTCCCTACTATTATATTCAAAGCTATTTTATCCAATTTTTCGTCAACTTAAGTCACTTGACACATTTTAGAGTGTAACACCATCATTTTATCGTCTATAAGTGCTTAACATTTCATATAGGTTGCGAATTTAATGTCTAATTTACCCTCAAAAGTTAACTTACACTATTTCTTTGTGAAAAACTACCAATTTCTCCTCAAAAGTGAACTCCATACACTATTTCTTTATGAAAAACTACCAATCTACCCTCCAATGTGTATCACATGCAAGTAACGTGACTTAAATTGACGGAAAATTGAATATAGTAGCTTCGAATATAACATTAGGTATGTAATTGGCAGATTTTTATAATTCAAGGACTAATTTTTCTGAAAAAATAGTTTAGGGACCTAATTTTCACTAAGGTGATAATTCAGGGACTAAATTGGCAGTTTACCCCGATATTTTATTAGCTTACTGATAGGTTTTGATCTTTTTTTCCTTTGATGAATGCAGATATTTTCTGAGTTTGATCCTGTTCCAATAGCAAGTGCTTCCCTTGCACAAGTCCATATCGCTCGCAATCACAATGGCGAAAAAGTGGCTGTGAAGGTCCCTGTTGTCAATTTTATAAGGGTTTTTACTGCTAGGTGCAATCAAGTAGTTAGTTATTCAGATTTATTCAACTTCTAAAACATGCATCTCTCTTATTAGAATTTTCTTTCTTGGCCCCAATAATTTTCAATTTTCAGGTTCAGCACACTCACATGACAGATACTGCAGCTGCGGACTGTGCTACTGTGAACTTTATTGTGAACACCCTGCACCAGATTTTTCCTTCTTTTGATTACAGGTAGTTCAACGAAACCTGTTGTACCTGTTTATTTTCTCGTCTAGTTACTAGTTGATAAGATAATGAACACCATGCTAATCTTGCTGAGAAGCATAGATGTTATGGTACTAATTCCTGTTTTTTCATTCTTGCTTTCATTAACAGGTGGTTGATTGAGGAGATGCGGGAAAGTTTACCCAAGGTAATTTGTTTCAATTTCTCTAACCCTTGATCGGCTTCTTCATAACCTTGTAGAAATTTATATGTCTATAATATGTCTAATTGTCTATTAGTAACTTTTATATGTTCATAAAATCTTTTTGGCACAAAATGATTGTTTCCTTCCTTGTATGCCACCGTAGCAATAGAAAAACGCGTGGAGTTTGGACCTTAGCTTGACGCGTGTAATAATTCTCTATCATACAAATATGTGCTGCCTAGTAGTTTAATAGATGTGTTGTCATTTGTTTGCATGTGATTGTGGAAATCAGGAACTGGATTTTATAAACGAGGCCAAGAACAGTGAGAAATGCTTGGAAAACTTTCAGAAGTTCTCTCCTCATGTTGCAGCTTATGTATATGCACCAAAGGTGCTTTGGAGTTTAAGTACCTCAAAGTTGTTGACCATGGAATACATAGATGGCGCACAAGTAAATGATGTGAAGACCATCAAAAGACTCGGAATGCGCCCTGATGAAGTTGCAAAACTAGTAAGTCCATGAGTTCCATGTCATGTTTTTACAATCTATGTTAGACAATCATGTTGTAAAAATATTGATTGCCCATTCAAAATTACATACTCTTTCTTCTAAACAATCCCATTGACCATAAGTTGACCACAGAAGTAGGTCCGTAATATGACTGCATATTGGTTTGACTGCAAATGAATTAAGGTTTTAGAACATTGGAACCACAGCTTTGGGTCTATGGTGTAAGGTTGAAGCTAAAACATAGACCGTCCACAAAGGCTGGTTTTGGACGCCTGTTCACCGTTGTGATTCATTATTTGATTACATGTTAAGGATATCAAACAATGGACCACAAAAAGGAAAATAACTTATGCTTCATCTCCCTTATTAAGATGTGCAATTTAGTGAGAAAAAAAGAAGTAAGATTGGATGTACTTTTTGCAGGTTAGTGAATCTTTTGCAGAAATGATGTTCAAACACGGGTTTGTGCATTGTGACCCCCATGCTGCCAACTTGTTAGTTCGTCCTCGGCCTGGTAGTGGAAAGAGCTTTCTAGGTGAGAATCTACTTTGTTGTTGAGGCTATCATTTGAGAATTTTTATAGTAGTGGCTATCATTTGAGAATTTTTATAGTACTTTGCTTTCTATGGTAACCACAACTAGAAGTAAACCATGACCTAGTTCTATGGTATTATGATATTCCACTCCATTTGTTTGAGAGCTAGTTGGCCGGTCATCTTCATGATATCTTATCATGCTATGCTTGTGGGTCACAAGGATGACTGTAATGCTACTGATAAACTGTTTGGTAGTATATATGTGTATTTCTCAATCATATTTGGGGTCTTCAAGACTCACTGTTGTCCATAAGGTGCCACAAATTGCTGTGTACTTGTGGTCGTAATAGTAAAGCACAATATATGCAGACCTTCAAGACTCACTTAATTATTTTCCCCGACTTCTCATTTACAGGAAAGAAAGAACCACAATTGATACTTCTAGACCATGGTCTGTATAAAGTTCTTGACTCTGATACCAGAACCAACTATGCTGCACTATGGAAGGTGCACCATTGCTTTTCTTGAGTTAGTTTTCTTCCATATCGTAGCACTCTAAGTTATTATGATTGTTGCAGGCGTTGATTTTTTCTGATGCCAATGCAATAAAAGAATATAGTGCAAAATTAGGTGCTGGAGAGGACTTGTATGCATTATTTGCAGGGATTCTTACCATGAGGCCTTGGAATAGGGTCATTGACCCAGCCATTGATCATTTGATCATACAAGGCACTGAAAGCGACCGTTCAGAACTGCAGGTGAGCTCTTGCAGTTATATAAGAGCTTTTGCCTGATTTATATGCTGTTACTGTGTTGTTGATAAGTTCTCTTGTGTATTGGGACTTTTTTCACTGACAAAAAGCAACGTACTTTGGAGCTTTGTACTTGCAATTAAGTTCTTTTGTTATGTGATTGATGTTGTTGGTATATAATCATAATTTACTTCTCTCGCTGCTTGAATGTCCCTCTATTTCATTTTCAGATGTATGCTTCTCAGTATTTTTCTCAAATCTCAGAGCTTTTGAGGAGGTTGCCGCGCGAGATTCTTTTAATGCTGAAGACAAATGATTGTTTGCGATCAGTTAGCAATGCTCTGGTATTACTTTGCTCTTATTTCTTTTGCTGATACCATTGAAAACCTGGTTATATTAAGATGAGCATGTTTTTCTTATACTGCTGTTGAATACACTTAGCATTTTTTGCCTTCTGCATAAGCTGTATGTCAAACATCCTTACCATGCACCCATTGAGTTTAACTATATAGCTTTGTAATCTTAAATTTGTCAAATTATGTGAGTCAGATTTCAGTTGTTGCAGAAAAATTAACTTAAGCATCTATCATAAGGGAGCTGCTTTCTATTTTTAAAATTTTTAATTTTGTGCTCGAACCTGAAATGCTTCTCAAACAGTTGCAGGTACCTTCTCTTGAGACATTCATGATCATTGGAAGGGTTTCTTCTGAAGCCATCATTGAGGCAAAACTATCACAAAAGAGATCCTTCCTACGTTGGTTGAGTGCTTGGTTAGACCGAATCATATTAGAAGTTCGACTTTTTACAATGCAAGTAGCATTGTGGCTTATAAGGGGAAGGAGAGCTTTATCATGGGAAATCTGAAAAGATACTGCACAAACACAATTTCTTTGACTTGCAAACTCAGGAAACCCAAAGTTTGGTGAAACTATAGTTACTTCTTTGTTCATTAGCCAAAAATGGGCATACACATTCTTTGTCTCCATAGATCAAGCCGCTCATCTACAAGCGGGGTCTCTGAAAATGGATTGACAGGTGATTTTTTATCGCAATGGAAGGAATAAATGATTTGTATTGTATCTTTTTCGTTTGATACGTAATTATTCTCAATGTCCTCTAGGAACTGATCTATGTTTATAAACCCTTTGATGGGAGAACTGTATATCGGAAGCAGATTATTTGCTAGAGATATTAGTTATAAACTTATATGCACAGAGAGATTTTAAACTTTTGAACCGATTCTTTCACAAATGAGTTGTACATTACATTCTTATTTGGATAATAAAGCTTCTTGAGTTACTCATATGTGTTATATCTTGACCTCATCCGTACTCTGGTTGCCGAAAACACACATGAATCAGGTGTTCTATGCAGTGTGCCCAAATCCCTTGCTTCACAACATGCTTCTTCAACGCGAAGGCCCCATGGCAAAGGGCTTGATGGGCTGCAGACTGAGGTAAGCCTCTTGAATGCCTAGCATGCATGTGAGTAGTGCTTGGATTTGGCAATGCTAGGATCAGTCGACTGTGCGTGCGCCGAACTTGGTCATTCATGCTTGTGGAGCCCACAAAGCAGGAACGGCCAGAATCAACGCACATACGCGGCTGATCCTAGCACTGTAGCAGTCCTCATCCTAACATTGACCATGTCCATTGCTGGAATAAGTGGTTGGTTTTATTTAATTTTCAGCAGTGACCTTGTTATTTAGGAATGGTTACTATATAGGGAAGGGATGGGAATAAATGCCACTTCTGGTAGTAGTTGGTTTATTAATTCCGGTAGGTGTTATTGCCTTATTGCCCTCTTTTTCAATCGTTGTCCTAGCGACTAAACTTCAACCAAGTATTGTCAATTGCTACTTTTCTTTGCTTATAATTTTTTTGGTTGAGTGTGAATTATAGAGACCGTTTTGGGATTGTGAACATTGGCAACAACAAGTGCACACTTTTGCTTCACCCTTACACGGAAGTGTAACCTCCAAAGAAAACGACCGCAACTTTGATCGGTCCATGCTATACTTAGGTCAGTTGGAATTGCTTTGGTAGGAAGCACTTTTCCTTACTTATGTCAGGCACTGCTAGAAGGTTTTTTTTTCAGTATCTGAAAGCGCTTTTAGTCATTCCGAAAACATTTGGAAACGTACCATTTCCAATTCGGACCGTGGTTGTTTCCGTCTAACATTTACCTAGCAGAGAAGTACAAGGTCAGTGCCTGGTTGATGTCGGACGGTGGGTATTGAAATCTTTGTTTGATTGACTGGCTGGCTGGTAGTTGGTATTTGTTTGAAATTGAATATTACAAGTTACAACTACGTACCCAACTCCCCATCAAAAAACAGATGATAGGAAAGAAGATAAAACAAGTCATAAATGGGAAGGGCTGGATGGTCGGCCAAGTTTGGTGGCCTATTTGGTATTTACCAGCTTCACCTTCTTTTACGTACCTTCGTCAGATTGCTTTTATTTTTCATTGTTATGAGATTTCTTCTAACTATAAGCATTTTTTGACAACTAAAATGACTATTGAATGTGTTAGGTAGAACTTTAGATGTGTTCCGGCTCTTAGAAGCACTTTCTAAAAAAGTATGGGCTGATTAGTGTTTTTAAAATAACTGGAAGAGTTTTAGGTGGAAGTGCCTTTAGGTTTCAAACGCATTTGAAGTGCGTTTTGAAAGAAACATCAGTTATATACTTTTTGTCTGAAGCATTTCAAGTGTTTCTCCAAAACTCAGTTGCATTTTTATTAAGGATTTGTTTTAAAAATACTTTTATCAAAAGTATGTTCAGTTATTTTAAAAGCATTTTTTTTAATTTAGTTAAAGGCTATATCCTAAAGTGTTGGCCTACCTCTATAAATAATAGATAGGTGAAATCATATTAACACACTAATTAGCAAACAAGGAGAAGCTTTCGTCTTAATAATGCAAGTTTGTTTGTTTGAATGCTCTATTTTGAGGTTTGTGTAGTTCTTTTAATAAAAGTCGGTCGAGGAGAAAAGTGATTTGGAGGGGGAAAGTGACTTGTATGGGCAAATAATTAGGTCTTTTGCCTAGCTTTCGAACACGTGTTTTATGAGGGAATGCTACACTAGAAACATATGGAGAAAAATTTACGGAGGAAAAGCTTCAGTTGAAACTTGTTAATTTAAAACTTGGTTAAAAATATTTTGCTTTTTGCATTCAGAATTTAATATTCAATAGTCACCTCGTGAACTTTTCGAAAATGATCCTCTCTGGATCACTTTCCACCTAATTCATAAAATTCGTGATCCGGACCATTGAAATTTGATCATACTACTACAGTTATTGTAACTTTTAAAAGGGTCATATGTTTGTAACCGTTGGATTAAATTTCAACGGCCTGGATCACGAACTTGGTGGATTAGGTGGAAAGGTTCAACCACATTACATTGTTATGAGGACTGGAAATGTATTGTAAGTTTCTCCCCATTCAACTTTCAAAAGAGCTAAAAGTGTTCATTGTAAAACACTTTTGAGTACTTTATTAACAAGTATATAGGTTACTTTTAGCTCAAATTTATACAAAATTTGTCACTAATAGTCAAAATGAATATGTTAAGAGCAATTCCACCGTGGGCTATTGCCCGATGGACTGGCTCTCAGACAGGGTCATAGAGCCCGAGTGGGGAGGTCTAGTGTGTGCTGGCGATGGAGCCCGAGCGAGCCCGAGGAAGAGGCCCGGCAGGAGTTGCCAGCCCGATAGCACGAAGGCGACATGACGCAAGGCTGATGTCTAGGGGACGTCAGCCACGTTTTATATGTTTTTTGCATCAGGCGCGTGGGCGCGCATCGTCCGACACAAATTCAGAGCTGGGGCCTGTGGCGCTTTTCGGAGATGTTACTGTTGGGGAGGCCAGGTGGCTTCCCCACGTCCGTTGGATTTCAACGGCTATATTTTATGGACCGTTGGATTTCCAACGGTAAAAAAAATTCAAAAAGCTTATTTAATTTAAGCCTTTGGATCTGAGATCAACAGTCCACGTTATTCGCCTTTATAAATTTTTTAAAAAAAGCAGTTTAAAAAAAAGAAATCTTACCGTTATGCCACGTGGCACAATCTGGAGTGTTGGAATTCCACTTTTTTTGATCCAACGGCAGAGATTAATTAGGTGAATAATTTTTTTTAAATGTAAAAAATTAATAAAAATTTGAAAAATTAAAAAAAAAAAGATTTTACTTTTCTATAAATAATTGTCTTTTCGGATAATGATACGTGGCGCAACGAGAATGATTAAAAATCTTATCCGAAATTACAAATTAAATTATTTTGTATTATTTTATAAAATAAAACATACTAATATTTTATTGCCTATTTCCAGGGTTATTTAGTGATAGGGGTGGAGATGCAAAAGGCAGTTACTGTTCACTTGAGTTGATTAAATAGTGAATAGCCCTGGGGGGGGTCTTTGCAACGGTAGAGTTGCTCTAAAAAGAATCATAATTAAATTTAGCTAAAGGCTGGATACCTATAGCAAGCCCTTAAGCCTCTCGACAGGCCTCAACATGTACATCCCAAACTAAAATGGGAAGATTTAAAGGGAAACTAACGAAAGATTCTCAAAAACTTAAATTTTAATGAAAAATGTTCTTTTTCGTTAAAAATTAACAGTACCGGATGTGTTTCGTTAAAACTCCAAAGATTTAACCCTACAATATTCTCATCTTTATTTATTTTATTTTTTTCAAAAGATAAGTAGCTTATATTAAATGTAATCCTTAGCGGCCAATACATTGAATAATCAACCGGGTTCAAAAAGATCCCATCGACACCTAGCACCTTCGTTAGAAAACATAAGCACCCACCAAATGTGCAACCCCATTATACCACCGGAGAACAAAAAGAAACACCACCATATTGAATTGAGCAGCCAAGATGCCTCCACCGATGCGTCTTGACCGGAGATGGCCTAACGGAATTAACCAAGGGCTATGTATAGCCTTCCATGACGGGAGATGGCCTGACGGAATTAACCTTGTTCCTCATTCTTTGGTTGTAACTCCGTTCCTCCCCACAACATAATTACCAAGACGGTTTTGTCATGACTCATAAAATCGTTACTCCTTTTATTTACAAACAATACAACCCCAAATAAAAAACAAAATTACGAGGTACATTGTGTTGAATCTCACATCGGCCATACAAAAAGAAAAGTAATAGTTTAAATATCATAACCTCACTCTAACTAATACCGAGGCATTTTGTGATAAAACCCCACACTTGACGGATTGTGCAAGTGGTAATTACCAAGTTGGGGACAATATCGGTGTTGTTAGAAGTGGATCGTATGACCCGTCTCTCTGATAATTCTACATGGTATCAGAGTTAGGGAGCGGGCCCGTACTGTACTGCCACTCTAATGGGTGGGCCCTCTTGGCCCTGCGCGATGATGGTGGGTCCCTTGGCCTTGAGTGTAGGGTGAGTCCACTTGGCTCTACGTGGTTGTCGATATGTGGATCTCCTACGTGTGACCTACTAATTGGGTCCCACATGAGGGACGTGTTAAATCTCATATCGACCATACAAAAAGAAAAGTAATAGTTTAAATATCCTATCCCCACTCTAACTAATACCGTAATACCGATGCCTTTTGTGATAAAACCTCACACCTAACGGATTGTGCAGGTGGTAATTACGAAGTTGGGGACAATATCAGTGTTGTTAGAAGTTGGCCGTCTGACCCGTCTCTCTGGTAATACACATTGATTGCGACAACCCACTCATGACATAACATCATTTGCTTGCACCCAGCTGCCCACCAAACCAAACCATTTCAGAGTAAACTCCGAGGTCGTCCTAGTCCTCCTTCTGCTCTCTACTCTTCCGACCAGTTCCTCGTCCTCTTCCTCATCTTGTTCCTCCTCTTCTCCCTCCTCGTACATTCCCGTGCTTTTAGAGAGAGGGAGAGAGATGGTCGGACCGGCAAGGCCCTTGTTTGTTCTGTTCGGATCCTCCATTGTTCAGATGAGCTACGACGTCGGCGGTTGGGGCGCAATTCTTGCCGATATCTACTCTCGTAGAGTTCTGTTTCTCTCACTCTCCCCACCTGTTTTTTTCTTTTCTTTTTTCTAATTCGGGTCGTCATTTTTCGCTGCGAAAATCAAGAAACAAGTCTAAAGTTGCAATCTTTGGGTTAGTTTTGCTTATTGGGTTTGTGATTTTTTGTAGGCAGACATATTGCTGCGTGGTTACTTTGGTTGGAATTCACGGCGTGCTGTAAATGTCCTTGATCAAGTCTTTCCCAAGGTAATTATGCTTTTTTAGCCGACAAGTTGCTTGTCTTTTCAGTATGTGCTTGTCAGGGAAAAGTAATTTAGTGATTTGAACCTGCCTTTTTAGTCCCTCCACTCGTTGTGAGTGCTACTGCAGAGAAAGATTTTTTAAAATATTCGATTTGGAGTGGACACCGTTAAACATGGAGTGCGACTACCCTTCGAGAACATGGTAAACCAACAAAAATCTTTGTTAAAGAGAAACAAGAGATGGATTTGTTTGTGTTGAGGAGTAGATTATCCCGTTCTCTGTATATTTAAGTAATTTAAAATATCGTCTCGTGAAAATGAACATGTGTGACGAAGACTATATTGATTGTATAAATGGCATGTTTTTGGGTGTTAATATTATAAGATTGCAAACTTAGGTATTTATGCTTCAATAAAGTACACGGTGGTCTGACTCCAATGTTGCATTTCTGTTTTTGTTCTAGGATGCTGCTGTTAAACCTTCCTTGGTGATAGTTTATTTTGGTGGTAATGATTCTATGGGGCCTCATCCCTCCGGCCTTGGACCTCATGTCCCGCTTCCTGAATACGTCGAGAACATGAGAAAGATTGCAATTCATCTGAAGGTAGTTTCTTCATCCATGTTAAGATACATGCCTTTGAATTACCGAACCATCTGTTACATGAATTCCATTTCGGCATCTATTGTTTTTCCTAGGCTCCACCGAAATTGTTGTTTGCATTGTTCGGAAGTAGCCAAATTTGTATTCAGGAAACAAATGGGGTCGATTTTTGAACACTTGAGAACGATAATTATCCAGAATCATGCATCTTTTTATGTGGTTGCAGTAATTCGATTCTGGTTTTGTTGCATATGTGTTTCCTGTAGGGTCATGCTCAAACAAAAGAATACTGTGCTTGCATATCTAAGTGAAAATTTTGATGCATTCTAACACGGTATATTTGAAAACCAGAGCCTTTCAGATTCAACGCGGATCATCTTTCTTAGTTGTCCTCCAGTGAATGAGGCCGTAATTAATGGAAGCTCAAGGTACTCAGATGCAACTTTTGTGTTTATAGTTAACCTTATCATATGTCTATGGCAGTGTCCCTCATATATCCTTTTTTTCCTCTTTAAAAGCAGCGGGATTTTCAGCGACATTATAAGAACCAACGAGTTATGCCAACAGTATTCAGAAGCTTGTATAAAGCTGTGCCAGGAAATCAATGTCCCATTTGTTGATCTTTTCACTGCATGTCAGAGAAAAGATGACTGGAGGAATGCTTGTTTTACGTATGTTAACTTGGCCTTTTCGCTCTCTCATTTTTGTTATCTGTTTTGACATTTGTATCATTTGCTTTAGATCATCAATTTTCCCTGCCTAATATCTTAGCGTCCTCATGTACTGGATAAGTTTTACACACACACACACATATACATATATATACACACACACATATACATATCTATATATACACACACTTTTGAATCATCAATTGCTTAGTCCCCTTTTATACCTTGCGTCTAATATTTTCGCTAGTATGGTCATATATATAATATGTAATGGAGCGATGATTTATATAGACGATTAGCCATAACCTGTATGGTTGATTTGCTATTACAAATTTACACATTCATGCATCTTGCATTCTTGCTACACGTTTGATTTTCAGCACACATATTCAAGCCCCTCGTTGATTCAGTCGTGAAGAGACTGTTTTTTCAGTTAATAGCTCATACAATATCGAATCCATATCTTCGGGAAGAAAACGCTTAATATCCTCTCCTCAGAGAGGGTTTCCTTCCTCCATCCATCACGAGTAAATGTCTAGATGATTTTTGTCATATGGTAGTCGTTAGGAACCAATTCAAAGTACGGATGAAATATCATGATCACCGTTCAGATATCTCTTTGAGATGTATTCCTTCCGCTTTTCCCCGGAGGAGAGTACGGTGTCATTATGCATCTTTATACTTAACTCCGCCATATAAGTAGTTTAGCATTGAAATAAATCTCTCTTAATTGTTTAACGTATGTCCCTCTTATCCTTTTTCCAGGGATGGGATTCATTTTTCGGCTGAAGGGAGCAAAATAGTGGTGGAAGAGATACTCAAGGTACTGAGAGAAGCTGACTGGAAGCCAAGTTTGCACTGGAAATCGATGCCGATAGAATTTTCAGAGGATTCACCGTATGATCTTGTTGCTGCTGACGGAAAGACAACGTTAAATCCTTCCAGCTGGACTTATTACAGGGAGATTCAGTGGGACTAGTTCGCAAAAGGGGAATGATTTCCGCACTCTTTCCTTTTCCTCTAGCCTTTAGAATCAATTGACAGCAACAAGCGGAGGCAGAAGGACACAACGGAAGTGCGAAAATCACTACCCTTGCGGAATCGTGTTTCACCGGTGTTCTCATGCTGGAGCTCTGCAGTTGAAGGTTGAAGCATGTAATGAAAGAGCCAAAATAAAAGAGGGGTTGAAATATTTTATGCACAATTGGTAATGATATTGAGATATTGGAACCACTGGTGAATACTTTGTTATTTCTTTTGTTGAAACATTGTGAAGTTAATATACCACAGCCCAAAAGATTTATTTAAACCTCAGTCGTGAAAATTAAAAACAAAACCCTAATTTCATTTGTGTTTTTTAGAAAATGAAGTCTAAATAAATAAATTAATTTCAGAAAATATACATAATCTCTATAAAGTTGACTAGAATTTATATCTGTCTTGCTTGGGAGTAGACCTGTAAATGGGTCGGGTTTATTGGGTTTGGGTCGGGTTCAATCCGACCCGTTTCACCCTGTTAAAAATATTTATTATTATTATTTTTTTTTTGCATAGAGTTTAATTTGTTGTTGTTAAGATTTTACTGAAATTACTAAAATATCCTCAACTAACGGGTGCTAACGGATTGACCCAAAGTGACCCGTTATTTAATGGGTTGTTAACGGGTTCATCCGTTAACGACCCGACCCGTTAAGCATCCATTCAAATACTAATATTAACGGGTCGAATCGGGTCCAAAATGCCAGGTCTACTTGGGAGCCTCCCGATATTGAATGGTGCAAGCTTAATGTTGATGGTTCAAGAGAATGACTTTTGGGCAAATTGGGGCAACTGGAGTTCTTAGAGATCATTGTTGTGGATGCAAATTTTCTCCTCTTCGGTCTTGGACGATTTTGCACCTACAAAATAATAAACACCTTAGGTTAAGGCCAAAAGCCTCACGCGCCCACGATGGATTGGGGGGGGGGGGGCTTTGGCCGAAGAACCTCCGATGCCAAAGTTAGAATTAGAGAGAAAAAGTGTTTAGAGAGTTTTTGCCGAAGGATTGGAAATTAGGTTTTGTGAGAAATAAGGGTTGTATTTATAGGAGATGAGGGTGGCCGGCCCTTAGAGGGATTTTTGGGTGTGAGATCTAGGTTTAATTAGCCTATTTATTGGCTAATTAATCAAATAGGGAAATGATTTATATTTATGAAAAAAGATAATAAGGAGTAATTGAATTGTTGGCTAAAAAAGGAGGAAAAAAAGGAAGGAGATATGGAATAAAAAGGGGAAGTGGCCGGCCACTCTTTGGAGAGAGAGGGCCGGCCCTTTGTGGTATATTTTGGGTCTTCAAGGCTCATTTAATTGACAAATTAATGGGAAATATCCCCATTAATTTGCCAATTATCTCCATTTATGTGGGATAATGGGTAGATTTATGAGATAATTGCCTTAAATGCGGATGGATGAAATAATTCGGATTTGTTTACCTTTTATGGGCGCTTTTGACTTGACCGACGATAATTACCGGCTGCTCGCGCGTAGGATTTCTGATACCCCTCAAGGGCATTCTTGTCTTCTTAATCCGAAAGTCCACGTGTCGCCTTTTGATTATTTTTGGCTCCACAAATGCCCCCACACCTGTTGCGCTGGTCGTAGGAAAGGGCAGCAGGTGTAGAGATCTTCTTGCTTCATGAACCATAGGATTGCTTCCTATCTTGATGTTGATCCTCTCTTTAATTGGAAATTAGGTCCTTCTAGGAGAGGGAAATAAACTTCTCTCAAAGCCTATTTAAGTCCACCTTAAGTGGGTTATTAAATCAACTTTGGAGAGCAATTTATTCTACCCTACAAGAGAGAGAAAACTAGAGGATATTTGTTCCCCCTCCTCTAGCAATCTTCTACATCTTGCCCGTGAAAAGGACCGTCTTTCGTTGATTTCTTCGTCTTCTCCGTGCCGCACTGATGTAAGAAAAATTTAATTTTTCTTGCCTTCTTCTTGGATAGTGCTATTACGGGGCAGCCGTCGGGGTGGTGCGGCACGTCGGCTGGCAGGGGCCAGGAGTTGGCTCGGCAGGGGCCGAGGAGATGTCGTGGCAAGGACCACTGCTTGGGCAGCTCGGCTTGCCTAGAGCCCAGGGCAGCTTGAGCGGCTGGGACCGCAAACTGAGGCGCTGGGGCGCAGTGCTAGGGTAGTCGCGCGGCTCACATCCTTTAGGACCTGACGCGGGCCAAGCTCGCGATCGAGAGAAATGAGAAGGTTGCGAGCTTCATGGGCTGCTGGAGTGCTGGGCATGTAGGCCTCATGCCTGCTAGAATGTTGGGCTGAGCTTCTCTGCCGGGTACCATGAATGGCGTTAGCTGCCTAATCTTCTTTGTCGGGAGAAAGGTAGGCTGCTCAAGAGATGCCGGTTGGGAAAAATTGAAGACTTTATCCACTGTTTGTGAGGGTCCGCCTGCTGCCAAGAGGTCTGTGATTGGCATGAATTCTTCCAATGGGAAGAGAAATGAGGCTGCTAGATGTGCCCCCAATGCCGAAATTTGCTGGGATGGAAGAGACTGCTTGCATGGGCAGCTGCTAGAGTTCCACTAAGCCTGCTTCTAGGGAGACTGATAAGATCTGTGTGCTCTCAAGACCAGACCTTCTTTATTTCTCCAAAAGATTTCCTCGCCTTTACTTTCAAGTCTTCCATCGGTGAGGTAGTTGGAGATGGGAGTGTCCACGACGGGGCAGTCGGGAGTGAAGCGCCGAATGGTACCACTGCTAGGGTTGTCGTGGCTGCCGAATGTGTGACAATGGAGCAGTCGTCGGGTGGCCAAGCTGCTGAAGAGTAGTCTTCTAGGTAGCCTTTAGGATTTATTTTTCCTTGTTGCTTTTGCTGTGCTTGGACTCCTCCAGTCTTTGTCAGTTGCTTATCAATTTTGCTAGAAAATTTAATAAACTTGTCTCCTTCGCTTTTCTCCATCTTCGCTTCCTTTGTTCATGCCTTAACCTTTAGACTTTATAGGCCAGTAGCAGGCGCGCCACTTTTTTATAAGCAGACAGGCCGTGTAGCCTACATAGTCGTAGGTGTTGGTGTAGAACTTTTCCTTGCAAAGTTGCTAACCATAGGGTTGGCAGCAGGACGCCTTACTTACTGAAGCAGGCGGATCCGCGTAACCACTAGGCCATTAACCTTGGCTTTCTCCAATTCCGTAGGTTGCGCAGCAATTGTCACAACACTTTAGGACTTGGCGCAAGTTGCCGCAAAGTTGTTAGCTGCGGGATCGACAACCGGATGCTTTACTCACTGTAGCAGCCGCATCCGCGCGATCCTTAGGCTGTTACCTTGCAAAGTTGCCAGCCATAGGGTTGGCAGCCAGATGCCTTACTTACTGAAGCAGGCTAATCCTCGTAACCACTAGGCTGTCAACTCTGGTTCTTCCAATTCCGTAGGCTGCGCAGCTAGTGCCACAACACTTTAGGATTTGGTTTAAGTGAAGCTCATCGACTACGTAGCATGTCGGTAGTGGATAAAACTTCACATATGCCTGCTAGCTTGTTTAACCTTTCACAAGAATGTGCGGTTGTATAAGTCTAGCATGGCTTTACTGCTTGAAGGGCAAGCCGTATGCAGTCTGCCGGGATCCGTAGGCTACCTTAGCATGTCTGGTAGCAGCTTTAGGGTTTCCCGGGATAGTGTGCCCCCCCCCCCCCCCCGTCTCTAGGGCCCGGTTCCCGCGGATTAGGCCAAGAGACCCAAAATCCTTCAGTTAGCTAAGCCTTGAAAAAGACCATTGTGGCTACTTCTAGGAATTCCGGCGTAAGCCATCGTGCAGCTAGTTACACTAGGGCAGCCAGGCTCATCCACGTCTGGATATTCGGAGTCAAGAGTTTATCCTCCCGCGTTGGAGAGTAGATTGGCCCCTAGGAGCCGTTGTTCCTGCAATGAGTCCCTAAGAAGGGCGCGAGCTTCTTTCGAAGCGCAGGAGTTGTCAGTTGCCGCAATGGAATCAAGTTGAAGCGTTCCTTGTTGAAAAACAAGTGAACAAATAACTTAATTGTAAAGATTGCGGAACAACTGGTAGTCCTCGGTTTGCGAGGGTTGTGCCCGTCTGAGCTGCTTGAGCCTTCGGGCGTCGGTGGAGATCACACGTGGTACTTCCTCAAGTCGTAGGCGTTCCACTGCTTTTCGATCTCCTCGTCATTCATGGTGGCGGGGGTGTAGCTCCCCTTGTCGCCTACTCTGCTGATCTTGTAAGGTTTTTTTCAAATAGGGTCCATCTTTTTTGTTCCCTCCCTTTGAGCAGTGATGAAAGCCTTCCTCAGAACTAGATCTCCGGGTTGAAACTGCCGGATTTTGGACCTTTTGTTGTAACTGGAGAAGAGCCGCTGCTAGCAGGTTGCGATGCGGGCTATGGTCTGCTCGCACCTTTCCTCCGCTAGGTCTAGGTTCGTGGCCATCTCTTCACTGTTCTGCTCGACATCTGGCAGTAGGGTGGTGATGCTTGGCACGATGATGTTGGGAGGAAGGATTGTTTCCGAGCCAAACGCCAAAGAGAAAGGGGTTTCTCCGGTTGCTCGTCTCTTGGTAGTGCGATATGCTTATAGACATCCGGGGAGTTCATCTGGCCATTTTCCCTTCTTGTTGGCAATGGATTTCTTGAGGCAGTCGAGGATCGTCTTGTTGGATGCTTCAACCTGCCCGTTGCTTTGAGGATGTCTTGGTATGGACATGTGCTGCTTGATGTTTTACTTTTGGAGGAACTTCGTCAAATCTTCGTCCGCAAATTACGGGCCGTCGTTGGTGACGATGAACTGAGGGATGACAATCAGCAAATGATGTTCCTCCATACGAAGCACTCTATGTTCGTCTGAGTCGTGGTTGTCGTGGGCTATGATTCTACCCATTTGGTGAAGTAGTCGGTTGCCACGATCATCAAGCCTCTGCCCCTAATAGTAGGCGGCATAGGTCCTACTAGGTCGATTTCCCACTGCATGAATCGGCCAGAGACTTGCTCGTAGATGTAGCTCGCTGGCGGGCAGGGCTGGTACATGCTTGTAACGTTGGCAGCGGTCGCACTTTTGCACTAACTCCCGGGCATCTTGTTGCGTAGTTGGCCAGTAGCCTGAGTTGAGAGCCTTTTTCTCCAGAGATCGTTCTCCAGAACGGTTCCCACAAACGCCTTCATGGATTGAACTTAGGACCTTTAAATCATCGGGAGGTGCTAAACATCGGAGATGCGGTCCGGCGTAGGGTCTTCGAACTAAAATGCCCTTCCACATGTAGTAGTGCGCTGCTCGGGTTTGAAGTTTCCTTGACTCCAACCTTTCTGTGGGGAGCGTGCCATTGACGAAGTAATCTATGATAGGGCTTTGCCAATTCGGAGTTGCACTAACCTGTGTCACCTCGGCTACTGGCTCGGACTCTATGCTCGGCTTATCTAGGTACTCCACCGGAATTGAACGCTTGAGCTGGTGATCGAGGGCAGAGCCCAGGCCGGCTAGCGCATCTGCATGGGCATTTTTCGTCCGTGGAACTCGAGTGAGCGTGTAAGTCTGAAATGTCTCCAGCTGCTCGCGTACCTTCTTTAGATATTGCGCCATCCTTGGATGCTTCGCCATGTATTCCCTTGCGGTTTGGCTAGTAATCAGCTGAGAATCGGGATGAATCGTCAGCTTCTTCACCGCTAAGTCTTTCGCCATGCGGAGGCCTGCCAGTAGGGCCTTATACTCTGCTTCACTGTTAGATGCCTTGAAGCCTAGAGTGATCGTCTGCTCGAGCATTGAACCGTCTGGGGTGGCAAGGACCATGTCTGCTCCCGAACCTTTGTAGTTGGATGTGTCGTCAACATGCAAATGCTGGAAATCTCCATTGAGGGAGCAGGTGCGGCTAAGTTGTGCTCGACTGCTTCCGGGGCGAGCAGGTGCGGCTAAGGTGTGCTCGGCTGCTTCCTGGGCGTCGTTGGACCGCTTTGTTGCGCTGCCTAGGCTAGGCGTGAAGGCGCGGTAGGGAGCTGTAGAACTGGTGCCATGTTACACGTAGCAGGAAGTGCTCAACTGCCGGTATTGGGCCACTCTAGAGTTGAATTATGGAACAAAGGTCGGCTGGGGCCGTGTGACACATAGCAGGAGGTAGTGCTCAACTGCTGGTACATGATACTCCTATGTAGAATCTTTTGGGGCGACGAGGACAAAGCTTGCTTCCGAGTGCGTCATTCTAGTGTTCGTCTGCCCTTGGCACACCTTTTGGGCTGAGTTGTTACGTTCGTCAGAAAACTTTGCATCGCCAGTGTCTGCGCCTTTATCGTCGCGTGTCTAGATTGGGCGGAATAGCGCGTCATGAAGATGACGGCGTGCGTCCGAATGTATGATTTGAGCTTCCAGGTTGTAACAACTATCGCCAAAGTTCGTTTTTTGAATTTCTGGTAGCATCGAGGAGAGCTTTTGAACTGTGGAATACAGGTAGTCGGGCCCCCAGCTCTTCTCGTATGATGGTAGAGCTTATTGCTGCCTCAGATACTGTCAAACATGCGAATAGGTCCTCCGTTGCTTCCGGTTTGGATAGTAATGGAGGCGATGTCAGATACTTCTTCGGGTCTTGGAAGGCTTCTTCGTATTCTTCATCCCACTCATCATGTTGCGCCCTCCTGATGGCTTTGAAGAAAGGCTTGCATCTATCAATAGACCGCTAGAGGAAACCGTCGAGGGCGGCTGCTTGTCCAGTCAAGCTTTAGATCTCTTTCAAGGTTGTGGGAGACTTCATTTCCAGAATTTCTCGGATCTGCTTGAGCGCCATCTTCTCGATCATGGTATCAGATCAAAGTTGTCTCTCGTGTGAAGCCGATAATGGGCCCTGGTAGTGCGTCGGCTGCCTGGACTTGAGGGATCAATGGGGCCTGCTGGATCTTCCTTTTCAGCATTCATTTTTGGCTGCGCTGCCGGCTTGTCCGAACACTTGTCGACTTTGCCTTCCTTCACGAGCTTTTCCAGATAATTCCTCCAAGTGCAGCAGCTTTCGGTGGCGTGACTTGGTCCTCGGTGAAATGCGCAATATTTGGTAGCTTGAACCATGACTCATTCTTCACGTTGCGGAGAATTCGATGGATCGGAATTGAAAACTTCGAGTAATTCCTGGTCGTGGAGCCTTCTTTGGTCATGGGCTTGTCCCTCCGCTTGGCCTCCTGTCTGCTTTTGCTGGGCCGCTTTCCATCTTCCTTTCTTTGAGCCACCACCGATTCTTTTTTAGGCTGTTCGGGCGCCTTTTCTGCTCGTCGGGCTTCGTCCCAAAGTGCATGCTTCTCTGCTAGGGTGAAGGAATCTGCTAGAGTCACGTCTTCTTTCATGACCATCTCTCCAAACAGGGATGATCTGCGGGGAAGCCCTTTTGAAAGGCTGCACTGGCTATTGAGTCGTCGCATCCAACGATCTTCGTAGTCGCGGAGTGATTCCTTCGGGTTTTTGAACAGGTGATCGGATTTTTCTTGATCGAGCGGTAAGATGAGTATTCTTTGGTGAAGATTAAGGAAAGATCGTCAAAGCTGCGGATGGATTGTGGCAGCATGGTGTAGAACCAATCTTGCGTCTTGCCTTGTAGGGTAGTCGCGAATATCTTGCACATGAGATCGTCATTGTTTCGATAGAGGATCATCGTGCTTCGGTAGTGCTTTAAGTGTCTCTCCGGGTCTCCATCTCCTTTGAAGGATGTGAAATGTGGCATGCTAAACTTGTGTGGACGCTCCGTCTGCTCGATCCTATCTGTGAAGGGTGATCGGCTTATGTTGGTCATCTCCCTCCGTAGTGCCTCGTCGGTGACCTCGTTGCGTTGGAATTTGCTCAATCGCTTGGTCTACTTCTTCCTTAGTTGAGGTAATGGAGCTCTCGGCTGCCCCCAGTTTTGACCTATTGGTCTAGGCTGCTCTTCTATGTGCTCGGCTCGTCTATGCCGCGATAGCGGTGCATGTGGTGGATTCCTAGCAGGCGAGGGATTTCGCAAGCTGCTGGTTGAACTTGAGCCGGATTAAGTGACTGCTTCTCTCCGTCCGTCATGCTGCCTACTCCGATGTGATGTGGAGGATGCTCCTTGCAGACTTAGTTGCGAATGAACACTTCGCTTGGAAGACTGCTCATGTTGATTATCGGAGTGTGGCCCCAACCGTGAATGTATGCTCGTCCGTGGGCCTAGTCGAGAGTGCACGCTCCTCCGCGCGCTAAGACGGGAGTATACGCTATCTCGAAGGCCCAATTGGGAGTGTGCTCTGCCCAAACACTTGGTTAGAGGCTGGTTGGGTGGCTGCTTGTCGGGACGCTGCTGGAGAGGTTCTTCGTCTGCCCTTGTCATTCTTCGAGACACCTCGTTCGGGACACGTCGCATCTTGGTGCACTGTAAGAGCTGGTTCACCAAGGTTGTTTGTTGTGCTAGGGCGCTTGTCAACTCTATGACTTGTCGAGACAAGTGTTGTTCGCCATTTGGATTGGAAGAGCTTGTAAGGAATGTGCCTCCTTGAGCAATGGAAGAGTGGTAGACTTCGGGCGCGAGATTTGAGTTAGGAAGGCTGAGATGGTCTTGGGCCGACTTGGGCCGTAGTAGCGGTGTCATGGACCTCGCCGCGGATGGTCACTGCGGTGGTTCCCATGGTGTAGCAGGCTTGGGCTGCTTCAAAGATCACGATGGCATGGCGGGCCACCAGAGCAGGCTAGGCCACAGGAGTGGGCTGCTCGGCAGGAACATGATGGATCACGGGAGTGGGTTGCTCAGCGGGAGCAGGCTGGACCACGAGAGTGGGCTGCTCGACGGCAGGAACACGATGGACCACGGGAATAGGCTGCTCGGCAGGAACATGATGGACCACGGGAGTAGGCTACTCTACGGGAACAAGCTGGACCACGGGAGTAGGCTGTTCGGCGGAAGCAGGCTGGACCACGGGAGTGGGCTGCTCGGCGGGAGCATGCTGGGCCACGGGAGTGAACTGCTTAGCGTGTGGCACACGTGGGTGCTAGGCTTGGGCTCGGCTAGGCAACGTATTGGGCTCGCGTTGGGCTTGGAGTAACATGGCTTGGGCCGGGACCTTGGATGGCACGGCTCGGGCCGTGGTGATGGCGCCACGAACCTCGCCGTGGTGGGCCACCGTGGTAGCCACCGCGGTGGTTCCCGTGGTGGAAACTCGTGGTGGTGGTGCAGCTCCACTTAGGGTTCTCCTCAGGAAATGCTTGCTACCATGAAGAATGGTAAGACATCTTCGCCTGCTAAAGTGGCGCCAAAACTTGTCCTTTCCGCTGCTGAGGCCAAGTCGTCTTCCGAGAAGAGAGAGACCGCTTGCGCTAGTGGTCCTGATAAATCCGCCAAGTCTAACCCCAAGGAAGCTGCTGAGACTTAAGCGCTTTTGAGGCCGGACCTTCTTGAGGATATGGACGTGTGCGCTGAGTTTGTTGACGGCATCAAAGGGATTATTGGTCCAGGCTTCTTCGTGAAGCATACGCCTGAGTACATGAGGGCTGCTCCGCTGACCATGATGCAAAAACGGCGGTTTTGGCTGCCGGGTCCATGGTCTTTGATCAAGAGGATACCAAGGCTGCCCAGGGGGTGGCGAGGTCTATGGCTGCTGAAGCTTACTCCTTGGCCGAGAAAGTTAAAAGTTTGGAGTCTGAACTTCCTGCTTTGAAGGGGTCTAACGTCTCTGCTCCCACTTCTCTGCAACTTGAGACCGCTCGCCAAGAGATCGCGAACTTGAGGACTAGGCTTGACACGAATTTGTCTTCGTTGGGGTGGTGGAGTCCTGGTCTTCTTAGCTGGCGAAGGTTCTCTTCGTGGGCTGCCTGTTGGACTTGAAACAGACCGAGTGGCTGCTTCCCTTCGTGAGCTCGCGCTGCATTCTCCGAAGCGACATGGAAAATGCTCATTGAGGGCCTAAGCGCGAATGAATGCTCTGCCTGGATGGCTGCTCATGTGGTTCTTCAAAACGTGGCCCCAGCCTTGATTGTATGCTCGCTCATGGGCCTAACCGAGAATGCACGCTCCTCCTCGCGCTAAGACGGGAGTCCACGCTATCTCGGGGGCCCAGTCGAGATTGCACACCGTCCGACTGCTCGGCTTGATTGATTGACTGCTTGGGACACCACTGAGGCAGGCCGGGCTGCATGAGCAGGTTGGGCCGCAGGGGCAGGCTGGGCTGCGTGGGAAGGCATGGCTGCGTGGGAAGGCATGGCTGCGTGGGCAGGCATGGCTGCGTGGGCAGGCTGGGCTGTAGGGGCAGGCTGGGCTGCGTGGGCAGGCTGCGCTACAGGAGCAAGATTGGCTGCAGGAGCAGGCTGGGCTGCGAGGGCAGGAGCAGGCTGCTCAACATGAGGTGCGCGAATGCGGGGCTTGGACTGCAACGATGGTACCATGGACCTCGCCGCGGGTGGTCACCGCGGTGGTTCCCATGGTGGAGCCTCGTGGTAGTGGCGCCATCTCCCCTAAAGCCATATTCAATCTCGTAGATCGCCGCGGTCACACGTCTTGAATGTTTGAATTGTTGCTCATCGAATTTTCTAGATTTCTAGCCTTTATGTATTTTTCTTTTTTTTTTTTATATACGCTTTACCAAAGAACTTTTTACAAGTAAAAAATTCTAATAATAAAAACGTACGAAAGAATACAAACGGACTAGAAATTGAAGAAAAAAAAACCTGTGTGTGCGAGAGTCTTTTTCGAGCGTAAACTTCTCCTCTCAATGAAAGCACCAATTTGTGGATGCAAATTTTCTCCTCTTCGGTCTTGGACGATTTTGCACCTACAAAATAATAAACACCTTAGGTTAAGGCCAAAAGCCTCACGCGCCCACGATGGATGGGGGGGGCTTTGGCCGAAGAACCTCCGATGCCAAAGTTAGAATTAGAGAGAAAAAGTGTTTAGAGAGTTTTTGCCGAAGGATTGGAAATTAGGTTTTGTGAGAAATAAGGGTTGTATTTATAGGAGATGAGGGTGGCCGGCCCTTAGAGGGATTTTTGGGTGTGAGATCTAGGTTTAATTAGCCTATTTATTGGCTAATTAATCAAATAGGGAAAGGATTTATATTTATGAAAAAATATAATAAGGAGTAATTGAATTGTTGGCTAAAAAAGGAGGAAAAAAAGGGAAGGAGATATGGAAATAAAAAAGGGAAGTGGCCGGCCACTCTTTGGAGAGAGAGGGCCGGCCCTTTGTGGTATATTTTGGGTCTTCAAGGCTCATTTAATTGACAAATTAATGGGAAATATCCCCATTGATTTGTCAATTATCTCCATTTATGTGGGATAATGGGTAGATTTATGTGATAATTGTCTTAAATGCGGATGGATGAAATAATTCGGATTTGTTTACCTTTTATGGGCACTTTTGACTTGACCGACGATAATTACCGGCTGCTCGCGTGTAGAATTTCTGATACCCCTTAAGGGCATTCTTGTCTTCTTAATCCGAAAGTCCACGTGTCGCCTTGTGATTATTTTTGGCTCCACAATTGTGATGATTGGTTGGGGGGATTTTCTGCTAATTTTTTGCAGGGACGAGTTATTAAGGCAAAGATTTGAAGTTTAGTTTGGCCTTAAGCTCGCGTTGGACAAAATTGTCTTTAGACTTATTATTTAGATGGATTAAGTGGGTGCTGTCAACTTGATTAAGCAAAATATGGCACATAATTTTCTCCTCTTCCATGGATTTATGGGTGATGGATGATTGCTTACGAATCTCCAAGGCTCGGTTTTTCTGTTATCATGTTGTTTTATAGTTTTTTTTTTTTTTTCCTCAATGTTGTTTCTTAATTTTGTTTGGATGTTTAATCCCTTATTTTATCAAAAAGAGAGAGGACAGAAATGGTGAAACATTTAACATATATATTTTATACTAAGAGGAGACAGGAGGTCGGTTAAGCAACACAATGAGCAACCTAATTTGGTATCGAATTCGTCATCCACAAGATTCGAACCTAAAACCTCTCACTTACAAGTGAAGAGAAATATCACTAGACCGTAGTACTAAGTGACACAAACCCATTTGTCATGTTTGCACGGCGTGTGGCAAGAGACTAGATAATAAAATGGTAATGTCTATGACGAGACACGTGGTCATTCAAAAGTTAACGCCATCTCATTCATGAACATTCTACATAATGGTACACCGCATCACACTGGAGCATTCATATCTCAATATTTTTGAGTTTCCCTCCTTTTTATTTTTTGGATTGTCTTCTTCCCTCCCGTTTAGTTCAATCTCTCTCTCTCACTCATCGGCCTCAGATTTCACCCCTGAAACAGAGAGCGAAACAACAACCCAGGTAAATAATAGTATTTCTAACTCTATTCTTTAATTCCGCTGCGAATTATGCTCTCGTTTTTATTGGATTATAGATAATTTTATTTCCGAATTTTTTTCTCGCAATCTGAAGCTGTGGATTCATGGTTGGCCTGATCTGATTCTTGCTTTTGAAGCTAGCGTTAGTTGGATTTGCATTTTCGACCAACTGGGTATTTGTGGGTTTCGTTTCTTTTTTCAGAATTTTCAGTCTTTTCCTAAATTATCTGTACTTCTTCCATGAAATCAATAAGATGGGTTTGTTGCCTGCAACGTGTTTGTCAAAATGCTGCAACGAGTTCATAAATTGTTGGTATCTGGAATCCTCTCGTTTCGGCAATTGTCGAAATTGGAAATCTTGAATCTGTTGGTTCAATATATCTGTAGAACCCAAATAGGCATTTTAACCCCAAATTTTGGTTTTCGAATACATCCCAAGTACTTATGTCACTGGAATATGGGAAATCCTATTCCGGAGCGGTTCAGATGGTTCAAAGATTTATGCTTTTGCAAAGTCAAAGATCGTTTATTAAACAAGAATGTGACAATTTTTTGCCATGATTTGTTTGTCATTTTGGGTTTTGGTGGCTCGAGAGATGATAAGATTGGAAGGTTCAATTGGTAAGGTTTGTGAAATTGGTCTTTGTTGCTTCAGGAATCTGTTTTGGAGAAGCAGGGGACGTTACAAGGAAAGTGGGATCTTTCCTGAAAATGGCAAACTACTATGACATTGATGATATTATTATGGAGCAACAGGTTACTTCCCATCTCTTCGTATCCTTGAAATCTAAATTCCATCTGCTACATTTATTTAAATCTGTATTCTAAGCATTATTTCTGTTTCCAAGCAGCTCGTCCCAGTTGTTTTCCAGAAAGCAGTAAATGGGGTGGAGATTGATCCTAGTGCTGAAACTGATTATGTAAGTGATCAGAGTGGGTTTGGAGCAGATGGCCTTTGGTTGAAAAGGATGTGTTCTTATATCTTCTTGGGTTCGTATTTCAGGTTGAAGCCGGTTCAAAGGTAGAGCTGCCTTTATGGCTTGCTTATGAGTTACACCTCAAACAAGTAGTAAAGATGAAGGTTCCTGCCTGTTTCAATCACAGGTATTATATCATATTACAAGTTCATTTAAAATTTTTAAATGGCCAATTTGGTTAGGGCTGAGTTTAATAGCCAGTTTGGTTCATTCAACAGTTTCTGGCCATGGTCATTGAGATTCAATTTGTTCTCAGTCTCGAAATCTGATATCCGTACATTTCTTGTCTGTGGTATACAAGATATTATGTTTATTCGTCGTATCCTTGAATGTGCTTAGTTGCCACTGACCAATTACAATTGCTGCCATTCTGTGGGATGTGTTAAATTTTCAGAAAGCATGAAGAACAACTCACGTGATTCAAGTTCAAGTTCAAAAGTAGCGATTGCTACTATATATCTAACTCTTGTACATTTTTTTTATCAGAACAAAGCTGGAACTTGGGGCTGATGGTGCAGCTGTAGATTTGAAATCTCGATGTCTATACTTCTATGAATTTGGATGCAAGATAGCACCATTGTGAGTCTCTCTCCTTCTGATTTCTTGTATCCATAATTCCATCTGTACGTTCTCTTGGTGTAAATTATCTTCTAATAGGCATATTTTTAATAAAAATCACTCTTATTGTGGTAGAGGGTTGAGAAACTGGTATATGTCAAGGACTCCATGCATAAATTTGTTTTCCATGATCTGGTTCTTCGTCAATCTGAAAGAGAAAATAATTCCGCAAGTAATCCAGTTTCTCCAACATTGTGTGTTCATGCTATTAAAAAAATTCCTGGTCATGAAATTAAAACTCCCGTAATTTAGATTAGATTAGAAAATCACTGGTAAATGTGGCTAATATTTTCTTTATTTTGTGCGATCATTTGGATGGACAGGATTGGTGACAGAGACATGGGGTCTTTCCTATTATCTGCATTCAGAACCAGGTACCAGCAAATCCTGGCAAAGGCACATAATGCAGCATTTACGGCACCTTCGAAATTGTTGAGTTTCTTAACAAAAGAAGAAACCAACCGTAAGATTTATATTACATTTGTTTTCCTTTTTTTTTTTTTGGGTTACGCCGGAGGGAATCGAATGCTTGACCTATGTGTATCTCTTTAGTCTGTTGACACAGAATGTGTTTACAATTGCAGTGTATGAGGCAGCTCAATCCTCAATGGCAGCCTTCAAGAAGTGGCGGATCGGCGGCCCCCGATTCGAAAGAGCTTCTGTTCTTGGGAGGAAGAGGAAATCAACTGACTAGTTGATCCATCTTTTTTCTGAATCGTTGCCTCAGTTTGTAATTTTTCCTGAAATGTATCAGTTCTCATAGTTTTCTCCAAACACCATTTTTATTTATGAAATTTATTTCGCGGTCCTTAACTCACGACGGGTAGCAATGGAATGTGTTCGAGTTTACTTATTTGTCATGTTTTTATCAATTTACGAATTTATCGACATGCAAGATGAGAAAAGGCATTGTATTTTATGCGTTCGTTTTTAAAATAACTGCAAGCGCATCGTTTTTGTATGAAACACTTAGTGCATCTTTAGGATTCATTTGTACTTTTATTGAGAATTAATTTCACCAGAAGCGTTTTTAACTATTTTAAAGGTATTTAATGGGTTTTGTATTCATATAAATTCCAAACACATATTATCTTGCTACCCAAACAGCAATTTTCTCCTTTCAACCTTAACCAAACATACTGATTCTTCTCCCACGTCAAATACATGTTCACCGACCATCACCAGAAACCATCCTCTTCCACCACCACTAGCCCCCGTCCTTCACCCCTCGTCCGTCGAACCCAGCCCCAGTCCCTCCTCCGTTGAATCCAGTCCAATCCCTCCTCCGACCTCTCTCCTCCGTCTGATTCGCCGTCGACCCCACACCCATCCCCATTCACAGCAGATCTGACCATCGTCAGTCCGACGTAATCATCCCCACTGATCTGGCTCTGCTATCGACCTCTCAATTTCCCGCTCCAAGTCTTGTGAGTTCGTCTAACTGGAAGGTGACGACGGTGGGATTTTCTGATGGCAAAGGCAATGGAAGGAAGAAGATGGATGTTTGGATATGGATTTAAAGTGAGCTGGCTGCTGTTTGGGTAGAAGGATAATATGATTTTGGGTGAGAGTTTAATATGACAGGTGTAACCATTTTATTGGGCTACATAGAAGAGGCAGTTTGCTGGGGAAAAGTATGATTGCCCGATCCTTGATCTTAAAAATCTTAGAAATTTCGCGATCACCCTTTTGATCGTGATCTTACATCGTACATCGTTCAGTTAGCTTTACAGTTTGAAATGGTTATTTGTGACATTTTTCTTATCGGTGCATATTTGTAAATTTACCTTGTCCCCGAACCCAAACAACAAACGACAAAACACAGAGCCGACCGATGAGCACATATTTTTCACGCACATGACCTCCCGCGATTCATCGTCCGGAGCCGAGTCGAGCATGGACTACTTCAGCCACGAATCCCCGACCAAACGCACCTTTCCGGCCACCGTTGTCTTCGATCAAGACGAGGAAGCGGACGATTCGGAGCTGTGGGACCAGTTCAACCGCAGGTTCAGCGAGGTCCAGTCCTTACTGGATCGCAACCGCTCCCTGATCCAGCAGGTCAACGACAACCACCGGTCTCGGGTCGCCGACAACATGGTCAAGAACGTGGCGCTTATCCAGGAGATAAACGGCAACATCTCCAAGGTCGTTTCTCTTTACTCCGACCTCTCATCAAATTTCTCCACCTTCTTTCACCACCACAACGCCGGCAAAAACGCCGAGGACGGCGGTGCCGATCCCGATAACTAGTGTCGTTTTTCAGTAGAATTTACTCCAATCCCGACCACTTGGAATTTGAGTTGAATGTAATAAATCCCAGCTAGGTTTTACAGTGTTGTTAGTGTTCTTTATTTTTAAAGTTTATTTTCCCCATTCGGTCTATAAATCAGTGAAATATTAATATTTGGTGTTTAATTTTATGAACATTTGTTGGCAATTTCTATGAATATATTCTTTTGGAACTGCAAATTTAGCATATATAACGGAAAATACTTAGCTCGTTACAGAACATATCCACTTTGTCATGTAAGCATAAACTTTTCTTTTTGTAACAACAATTTGCAAACACGGAGTCATTGATCCTTACATGTGAGGAGCCGAGATTCGAACTTAGATCAGAAGTTACTGAATCGAAACTCTTTAGTGATACATGTATCAGTCTTGTGCAACATAAGCATATAGTAGTTGTACGGCTTTTTTACATCTCGTTCGCCGCTCGTTCGCAGCTTGTTTGAAAGGTTAGTGTAGTTACAGTGGAAGTTCGCCGCTGTCGGTGATGACAACCTTGCTCCTAGGTACCCCGTCCGTGTCTCCAACTTCTTCGACTTTGTACACTACGTCCATCCCGGAAATCACCTTGCCAAATACGACGTGCCGCCCATCCAACCTTTCAAGAAAAGCAGAGCGAAATGCAGGCATGTAAGTTTATAAAACGTTTCATTCGGATACATGATCGGTTCCCAAATCGAAATACGCATGCCAAAATCATAACCTAGTTCGTAATCATACGACTGGATTGATCTAGTTTCAGTTCTAGGAAAGGATTGTTTAAATGGGAATTGAGACAAGTCGGCGTTTGAGATATACAACTTAACAGAATTGAACTACAAGGTATTCCAAGAAACGTCGAAAAAGAAACCTACCAACCAGTTTTGACTGTTGTAATGAAGAATTGTGATCCATTGGTGTCTGGCCCAGCATTTGCCATAGAAAGAATACCTGTTTTTCAGGCAGAGAGTCGAATTCAGATGAGTAGTAATACGTTTCCGACATTTACGGTTAAACTTCACTGAAAGGAGAACTTTTGCACGAACAAACTACTCAAATACAAGGCAGATTTTACTTGCCTGGCCCTGTGTGCTGTAGTTTGAAGTTTTCATCTGCAAACTTATCACCATAAATTGACTCACCACCTCGCCCATCACCGAGAGTGAAATCACCTCCCTGTATCATAAAGCTGGGAATAATCCTGTGAAATGTACTGCCCTTGTAGTGAAGAGGCTTCCTACTTGTTCCAGTGCCTTTTTCCCCTGAAACCCGAGGGCTCATTAAATTTGAAAACAACACAAAATCTGTAGCTTCCATGCAAAGAATCACAAGATTACAGATAAGGGAGCTAAAGTTACTTGTCTACCCGTGCAAAGCGCTCGGAAATTCTCTGCATTTACCACAGAAACTTTGGTTAACTCTTTCCACAGCAGTATATCTCAATTCTCAACAGAAACTTTAGTAGTGGGCTGTGGGAGTACCAACCTATGGTTTTAGGGACTGTTTTTCCAAAGAGACCCATCACAATGCGACCTTCAAGAAAACAAAATATCAATAATTTCAGTTAAACCAGACTTCTCTGCCAAATCATTTACAACAGCTGAATACTGATACACAAAACACAAAGTTCTTAACTTTAAATTTAAATTTAATCTTATCAATTAACGGAGGAAATTAACGACTACCAGAAAATGCTTGCTCATGATTAATTGATGAACATGAATAATATCAAGGTAACAACATTTTCTCTGCCAAATAATTTACACCAGCTGATGAAACAACACACAATCTTCTTCACTTTAGTTTAATTTTATCACTTAGTGGAGTAAGTTAACAACTAAAAGTTCAATTAAACAACATTGCTCTGCCAAGTAATTTACAAACACAAAGGTTCCTAACTTTAATATATTTTTATAAATTATTGGAAGAAATCAACAAATACCCAGAAAATGTTTGCTCATAAATTGATGAAATCGAAAATTAAATTAGCAGATTAAGAATTCATTTCATACCAAATGGTTTTCCATTTATTTTGATATCGAAGTAAACTTTGTGAGTCACTTGCTCCAAATCGCCTTCCTGCCAAAACACAGAAACACCCAACAAACGTAAGCAGCTCCGTTGGTTCCCAAAGAAAACTGGCGGGTGAGACTATCAAATCCCCACCTCACGGAGCTCGCTTTTGACAACATTCGGCTCGTTCAGAGCTCCATCGCCGCCGAGTCGGGTCTGAAATCGAATCGCAAAACAATTCCTAAAAACAATTCGGAGAGAAGGCAAGATTGCAGAAATTGAGCTATGCAATTGGAAAAAAGAGGTAATGGAGTTTGTACCAGGATGAATACTAAGGTGCCGAAGAGGAGTAGGACCCACAAAAGAGCAGCCGAAAACAGCCTTCTTCCGGTCATCATATCGGCTTTCTTTTTTCCCAGTGCTTCCTCTGCAGCTGCGGACTTGTAAGATGAGATGTGAGTCTGTGACTGTGAGTGGACTGTGTGTGGGCCTGTCGACTGGACTAAATTTTTGTTTGGGCCCAACTAGCAAACATTATCTCTTTGTTTGTATTTGAGGGATTCCTTGGCCGGCCACCCAAGGATGTTATTTGGACACCCAACATGTCCAAAAATGTCAATTTCATCCTTTTGGTAATAATTTTACTTCTCAAGCACTCTTATTAATTTTTGTCATTAATCTTCTTCGATTTGTTCGATCCGACGATTGAAAATTGAGAGATGTGTGTGAAAAGTAAAATCGCACGTAGTAGTGTGTTATAACCTCTTTTTAATTGGCAGTATCATTATTAATTTGGGGATAAGTTCCGCTTAGGAAAGTTTTTCTACACATGTTTCCTACTCTCTCTCTCTCTCATCATCTCTCATCACGTGATTTATATGTAACATTATTCTAATATTCCAGATGAGAGAAACTCTCATGAAACGTGTTATATAAGTCGTTAACATACACAAGAGAGTATAAAAAAACATGACAGGTACGTTTTTCTCCATAATCAAACTGAATTTCTCAGAATACACGAATTTTTGTAGTGTTATTGACGAAATTTTTAGTTATTAAGGGTCTGTTTGGTATCATATTTAAAAAAAAATTATCATTTCTCAAAACATTTCTTGAAAACAATTTTCTTTAAGACTCAAAAACTTGATTGGTTTGCGATTTAAATTTTTTAAATCTTACGACTTAAACTAAACAAAGAAATCTAAAAAGAAGGGGTCGCAGGAGAAGGAGAAAGAGGAGAGAGAAGGAAATAAAGTAAGAGATTATTGAAGGAAAGAGAAAGAAGAGAGGATCGGACGAGATAGAGAAGAATATGAGAGAGAAAGAATCAAAAGAACGAAGAGAACGGATTGGAAGAGAGACGAAAAAGGTAAAAAAATAAATAAATAAATAAATAAAAGAGGAGAGAAAGAAGAAAAGAAGAGAGAGATTTGGAGTGAGAGGGAAGGAGGGAGAGAAAAGATGTGAGATCCCACATCGCCCAGGGGAGTGATCCTTATATGTATATTCCTATTCCTACCTAGCGCGAGGCCTTTTGGGAGCTCACTGGCTTCGGGTTCCATGGGAACTCCGAAGTTAAGCGAGTAGCGCGCGAGAGCACCACCATTGACACACCCCGACTGAGATCGAGGCATGCTGGCCGTCACGTGAGGGTGACGGCCAGCATGCCTCGATCTCGGTCGGGGTGTGTCAGTTTGGTATCAGAGCCTAACCCTGGCCGTGGTGTGCCGACGAGGACGTCGGGCCCCTAAGAGGGTGGATTGTGAGATCCCACATCGCCCAGGGGAGTGATCCTTATATGTAAATTGTCACATCCCGACCCGGGGTCCACCACATTCCGGGCCCGCTCCACCACCGTAGCACGATATTGTCCGCTTTGGGCCCCGACTACGCCCTCACGGTTTTGTTTTTGGAAACTCACACGAGAACTTCCCAGTGGGTCACCCATCATGGGAGTGCTCTCGCGCGCTACTCGCTTAACTTCGGAGTTCCCATGGAACCCGAAGCCAGTGAGCTCCCAAAAGGCCTCGAACTTCCCAGTGGGTCACCCATCATGGGTGTGAGATCCCACATCGCCCAGGGGAGTTATCCTTATATGTATATTCCCATCCCTACCTAGCGCGAGGCCTTTTGGGAGCTCACTGGCTTCGGGTTCCATGGGAACTCCGAAGTTAAGCGAGTAGCGCGCGAGAGCACTTCCATGATGGGTGACCCACTGGGAAGTTCTCGTGTGAGTTTCCAAAAACAAAACCGTGAGGGCGTAGTCGGGGCCCAAAGCGGACAATATCGTGCTACGGTGGTGGAGCGGGCCCGGGATGTGGTGGACCCCGGGTCGGGATGTGACAATTTGGTATCAGAGCCTAACCCTGGCCGTGGTGTGCCGACAAGGACGTCGGGCCCCTAAGGGGGGTAGATTGTGAGATCCCACATCGCCCAGGGGAGTGATCCTTATATGTATATTCCCATCCCTACCTAGCGCGAGGCCTTTTGGGAGCTCATTGGCTTCGGGTTCCATGGGAACTCCGAAGTTAAGCGAGTAGCGCGCGAGAGCACTCCCATGATGGGTGACCCACTGGGAAGTTCTCGTGTGAGTTTCCAAAAACAAAACCGTGAGGGCGTAGTCGGGGCACAAAGCGGACAATATCGTGCTACGGTGGTGGAGCGGGCCCGGGATGTGGTGGACCCCGTGTCGGGATGTGACAATTTGGTATCAGAGCCTAACCCTGGCCGTGGTGTGCCGACGAGGACGTCGGGCCCCTAAGGGGGGTGGATTGTGAGATCCCACATCGCCCAGGAGAGTGATCCTTATATGTATATTCTCATCCCTACCTAGCCCGAGGCCTTTTGGGAGCTCACTGGCTTCGGGTTCCATGGGAACTCCGAAGTTAAGCGAGTAGCGCGCGAGAGCACTCCCATGATGGGTGACCCACTGGGAAGTTCTCGCGTGAGTTTCCAAAAACAAAACCGTGAGGGCGTAGTCGGGGCCCAAAGCGGACAATATCGTGCTACGGTGGTGGAGCGGGCCCGGGATGTGGTGGACCCCGGGTCGGAATGTGACAAAAAAAATGAGTGAATTTAAGTTTAAAAACTCTAAAAACTCACTTTTTATGTTTTTAAGTGAGTTTTTATGTTTTTAGATAATAGACTATATTTTTTAGTTAGTCTTGAGTTCAGTTTTTGAAAATAGTCCAACCAAACAAGTTTTTAAGACCTAAAACTTGAAAATTGCTTTTGAGTTAAAAAGTTGAATTCAAATAAAATACTAAACAAACCCTAAATATTATCATTGCATTTTTTATCACGAATTTAACGATAAAAATTTCATTACCCCGATGAATGCTAAGAAATTCCATATAATTTAATTATTCATTAGAAATATTGAATGCAGTGTACAGATAAGGTGTTACTTTTCTTCCTTTGTTTTCCGTTTTCACATGGGAGTGTGGATTTATCCAATGCTTCCAACTTGGATCCAATATCAAGTCATTGTCAACTTCTGCATTGTTCATATTGGAATTAACTTCGCTGCTGAACAATTCAGCAGCCACTCCTGCTTGTATCTAATTTTGTGTTGACTTAAAACTTAAACACGTGTCCACATGAGATTGGGTATAAGCAGGAGTGGTTGCTGAGATTCAGCCTCTTCCCCATTGAGTGTTAGGTATGATTTATGAGAAAAGGTAATGCTAAAAGATTCTCTCGACTCTTTGTGGGCTTTTCGTTGTTGAAATATTACATATCGATCATATTTATGAGAAAAAAATAATTTAAATATCTTAACTCTACTTTAATTATTACCAAAGTTTTTTGTGATAAAACCTCACTCTCTGATAATTCTATATCTACCACTCATATTTTTGATAAAATAACTATGAAGAGTTTTACTTTTGAAAGAATCTTAAAATATCCGAAATACTGAGCACCTAAGAATTATTAGATTTATATATCCAAAGTCTTTGTGAATTGGTAGCTGTAGTAGGCAGCTCTATCTTGTACCATTGTTATTGTATTCACACTTGCTACTATAAAATATACTCACACACTCACCAATGCTAATTCTAATATATAAAGAAGGACTTTACATTTTATTTGGCATTTCACAACCTTAAGTCAACTTTGTTACTTTAATTCCAATTGCATAATTTTTTTTTTCAAAAAAAGTCTAGCCGGTGGTTTCGCCATAGTAATTTATTATTTCAAGAACTATGAAGACTCACAAAGGTATTTTAGCGTCTCAGTAGCCACCATCATATGATTCACAAACGTCAGAAAATTGAACTTAAAACGTGTATAATCCATCTCTAGTCAGTTTCCCGTGGTGATTCCAATTGCCAAAATTGAATTAACATTTTATTTTTGTCAAAGTTGAAAAGTCGTATTGAGTTATGTTGTTGTCGTTTTCTCCTTTCTTTAATCTGAAGAAGTTGCCGTTAGTTTAATCTGAAGAAGTTGTTTTTCCTTTTCTTTTTCTAATTTGATGGATGCAATGTTCTAGTTGTTACCTGTTAACGATCCAATTTTTAATTTAACCTGGTTAGGTGTTTACAGGGACTATGCCACTCCATGAGGCTTTTGGGTCTTTCTAATTGCTCCACGCAAGATAAAGTAGCCTACTTAATTGATAAGAAATTTTTGGAAATCTTGATTCTTTTGCGAGAAGAGAGTAGGGATTTTATAGTAATCCAACGATCAAGTCTTTATGTGTCGTTTGTTTTTTTTTTAGAAAAAATTTACTATTTGTAAGAAAAAGGAGAGAGTTCGAAACTAATTTAAGAGAGGGAAGTTTCGAATCCAAGATGCGTATTAGAAATTCAACACTGTCCACTATGATATTAGACCAAGTCATTTTCAAATGTTTACCCCAAACCCTAAATAATCAAAGGATTATGTGTGGTTCAACTTGCAAATCCTTCATCATTTTCAAATGTTTATTTTGCTTTTAGTTTCCCATTTTTTACGGTTGATTTATTCACAATATTATATCAATTTTGATTTTTACCATTGGTCATTTCATCAACTTCGTTGATCCGTTTGTTTGTTTTTTTTTTTATTAAAATAAAAATATATTATTAATAGGAGAATGATGTTTGAACTACTACTATAATGATTAAGAGAAAAAGAAGTTTTGAACTCATAACGCATGTAAAAAAACTCAACACCCTATTACTAGAATATTGCACCATTGTGTCGTTGCTCAGTTTGACATGACGATATTGCACTTTAGAAAACGAATAAAAATAAAAAAATTTCATCATTTATATAATAACACATGGCTCCAGGTTTGCTGTCTCATTTTATGTGTCTCATTTGTGTCTCTTTCTTAATATTTTGACACATGTCTTCTACCTTAACTGATAAATAACTCTGTTAAGTTTATTATTTAACATTTAAAAGTTAAAAAAAAAAAAAATTAAAACAGGAACCGAAGGGTCTTGGAGACCTCTTCGACGCCCATGGTTTGCTTCTCTCACCCTCCTTTGTCTTTTCTCCAACCCATCACCACCATGAATCGATGGCAGCACAACCCAATCTGGAGAAATACAATATAATACTTAAAACAAAAATGAAAACTGAGCGAAATTAAGTAGGCCAGTGAGTGAATCTGGAAAACCGAGAAGGACCTGAATCGGAGCAACCAGTTCGATCCTGGGACCATCGGCAACCCAGAATAACTGAGAGGGATTTCGTGAATCTGGAAAAGGTTGACGGGAAGAAGAAGAAACAAAATTCCCCAGTCCCCACCCACCCCCAACCTTACTCATGAATCTGGAAGTGGGAGTGGGAAACCGCCACCGCCGGATTTGCCACCGTTGCCCCGATGCATCTCCTCCTGCAAACTCCCTAAGGCCATCTCCAACCGAAGGGGCTAGAGGGCCGAAAATGGCCCTAAAACCGTCTCCAACCGAGGGTTAGGCCAGAGGGCTCTGGAATCTGGGAGGGCCCCACGGAATCAGAGAGGGCTAGAGGGTTGGAGGGCTGGCTATGTTCGGCCAGCCAGCCAGCCCGGGGCTGGCTCTTTTTTTTTTTTTAATGCTTTTCTTTGCTGTCGGTTAAAACTGACAGCAGTAAGACAAACAGTTTTTTTTTATATTTATTTTAGCATACAACCGACAGCAATAGTTTGAATTTAAATTACACTCCAACGGCTAGTGGCACTAGCCGTTGCTTCAGTTTTGTTTTGTTTTGTTTTTTTTCTTTTTTTTTTTCTGAAAATTGCAGGTTACCATTCTATTTGTTTTTTTTTTGTTTTTTTTTTTAAACATTTATTTTCTTCTATAAATATGGTAAGTTCTTTCAATTCTTCACTTCATTTGCAATATTTGCTTGTTCAATATTTCCTTCAATATATTTCTCAATATTTGTTTCAATTTCTCAATATTTCCTTCAATATATTTGTAGTTTTTAAATTTAAGTTGTTGTAGTTTTTAAATTTAAATAATAAATTATGTTTGGCCCTATGGCCCTTTGGTCCTCGGTTGGAGACGGTTTTTTGTGACAGGGCTAAAACGAGCCCTCTGGCCCTCGGTTGGAGACGGAGGCAAATATGGCCCTGTACTGTTCATTAAAATATTAATATCTTAGAGAATCTTGGAGGGCTAGAGGGCTCAAACGAGCCCTCTGGCCAGCCATCGGTTGGAGATGGCCTAAGGTTTTCTGTCAGATGATGATTGGGGTACAATGCTTTGTGTTTTGCAGGGTCTGGAGGACTCTACGCCTTAAGGATTTTTTAGTTTTTAATATTTATTTATTTTATTTATTAAAAAATAACGGAGTTAAGTTAGAGTTAAGTAGTATGACAAGTATCAAAAAAATGAATAAAAAGACATAAAAGAGACACTATTTTCGGGACAGCACAACTGGAGTCATAACACATGGTATATCACTCGTGTTCCGTATTATTAAAAAAAATCTCTCCTCCCCCGGTCTTTGTTTTCTAACTCGTTTTTGACTTGGCACGTCAATGCCAATTGCTGTCAAACCAACTTTTCAAAAAGCCAAAAAAATAATATAAAAAAGGTAAGACAACTTTTTGGTAATGGAACGAACAGTTGATTAGTCGGTTAATCTCCAACGATCCAGCTGATTTCTAGGGACCCCTCTCCTCCTTCATCACTTCCTCCCTCTCCCTCTTCCCCCTCTTTTTTCTCGCTTCATTTTCCCGGTGACCAAACAGGAAACTCAGGAAACCGAGACGAAGATCGGTCGGACTCGGAGCCGGGAACTTTCGATGGGGGACAGCAATGCATCGCACCACAATTACAAGATGTTCAAGTGCTTCAACCGGAAGTTCAAGGCCAGCCAGGCCGGCCCGCCGCCCGACGTCAAGGCGGTGTTCACCAAGTACGCGCAGGGCGGGGACCGGATGTCCGTCGACCAGTTCCGGAGATTTCTGGTCGAGCACCAGGGCGAGTCGGCCCTCACTATCTCCGACGCCCACACTATCCTCATCCAGTTCACGACCCACCACCCGGGCGAGGCCGCGCAGCACAAGAAGCACGCGGGGGGACTCTCTCTCGAGGATTTCTTTCATTTCTTGTTCCTTGAAGAGTTCAACGCCCCAATCAGAAGTCAGGTCAAACTTTATCGCCCCCACCCCATGCATCTTGATTTTATTTTTGTTAAATGTTATTGACACTTCCAAAATGCGCTTATACTGTGGACATTGTTATCGGAGTTATCATGTTGAAGCATGCTCTAAGTTTACAATCCGGTAACATAAGTCGGGCGAGAAAACATATTTTTTGCTTATGAAGTTTTGTTTTATTAAATTTTTAAATAATGTATTATATAGTGACGATTTGAAATGTTTTCGAAGTATTACTTAATCTAGATACTTTGAAAGCGAGTATAGATGATAAGGGCTTCTCGCTTAATAATATAAATGGTATAGGGAGGTTTTGAACAAGTGAAATAGAGACGAGAAACTTCGGTAGTGTTGCCTGATTAGGGCAACTCTCACACCAGATGAGACCAAATTACCCGGAGGTTTGATGTTTTTGTGAGAGTTTCTCTATAGATGACGTAGTCAGGCCGCTTTGCTTAAGATTTTTCTCGAAATAATGCGTCGTTGTTGGCTAATATGTAAGTGATTTTGCAATTACAGGTACACCATGATATGAACGCTCCAGTATCACATTACTTCATATACACAGGGCATAATTCCTACCTTACTGGGAATCAACTGAGTAGTGATTGCAGCGATGTCCCAATCATCAAGGCATTGCAAAAGGGTGTTAAAGTAATTGAACTTGATCTGTGGCCAAACTCTGCAAAAGATGATGTTCAAGTTTATCATGGAAGGTACTAATTAGCAGTTATCTCAGTTCGTTACAAAATCCGTCTCATCTTAAATTGTATTTCGCTTATAGACTTACAGTTAACGATGACAGATTGAAGCAAAGTTAAATACAGAATGTATTTTGCAGGACCTTGACCGCTCCTGTGACGCTAATCAAATGCTTGAAGTCGATAAAAGAACATGCTTTTGATAAATCACCATACCCCGTTGTTATAACTTTTGAAGATCACCTTACTCCCAAGCTTCAGGCTAAAGTTGCAGAGGTTAGCTTTCGTGTTCGAATCTTGTTTGAAGTCTTCAATAATTGAACTATGCATCTGTTGCTTTCACATTCTTGTTTTCCGACCTCGAGTTTATGATTTTGCATAATGCAGTTAGTTATCAAAACATTTGGAGACACGCTGTATTATCCGGAGGCAGGAGACCAAATGGTAGAATTCCCATCACCCGAATCTTTAAAAAACCGAATTATTATCTCAACAAAACCGCCAAAAGAACGTAGCGAATCAAAGAGTTCGAAGGGCAAGGGTAGTGGAAGGTCTTCATCTGAAGAGGTCAGCTGACAATTGCAATTAATTTATCTCCCCATTTGGTCTTGGATCTGCTTAGTTTACAATACATATTTTACTGGGTTCAGAGTGGCAGTGATCAAGATGGAGAGGCCATCAACAGTGCCAATGCAGCTGAAGCCAAATCATACCAACAATCAGCGCCTGAGTACAAGCGTCTCATAACAATCCGCGCTGGAAAACCATCCGGTGAATTAAAGGATGCTCTAGCAGTTGGTGATCAAGTTAGACGTCTTAGTTTGAGTGAACAGAAACTTGAAAAGGCGGCTGAAGATCATGGAACTGATGTCGTAAGGTAATACCTACAAGAAGTTAACTCATTTTTAAGTTATCCGTGTTCTTCTCAGTACTAATGGTTCTGTTACTCGTTGTTATGCTCTCTAGGTTCACACAGAAGAATGTTCTAAGGGTGTACCCGAAAGGAACACGATTCAACTCCTCAAATTACGAACCACATGTTGGCTGGATGCATGGAGCTCAAATGGTTGCATTTAATATGCAGGTCAGTTTCAAGTTTTTATTTTTCTCAGATGTTTAACTTCGAGTTCAAAGTCTCAAGATCCAAAGAAAAGGGAATTTGTTTTTGAAACAAACACAATTCGATCTCTGCTAATACATAGAAACCTGCTAAAATGTCGAAAATATTTAACAGGGAAAGGACAAGTACAATTGGCTGATGAATGGGATGTTTAAAGCCAACGGAGGGTGTGGTTACTTAAAAAAGCCGGACTTTTTGATGCGCAAGGGTCCGAAAGGTGAGGTCTTCGATCCTAAAAACGCCTTGAAAGTGAAAAAGACATTGAAGGTGAGTAAATTTTGTTTCAACTTAAAAGTGAAGTTCATTGTTTGCAGTTCCGAAATGGTCTCATGATAACATGAATGTTAATTGACAGGTGAAAATATACATGGGAAATGGATGGCACTTGGATTTTAGCCGGACGCACTTTGATTCCTTCTCCCCACCCGACTTCTACACAAAGGTTAGATCAATTATGCTTGCTAACTACGCGGTTATATGTTTAATACGAATGTTCAACTCGAAAACTGAGAGTGTTCTGTGGATTATTGCAGGTCTATATTGTTGGAGTTCCAGCAGATTGTGGTAAATTCAAAACAAAAATAATTGAGGATGATTGGATACCTGTATGGGACGAAGAGTTTGCGTTTCCTATGACTGTTCCGGAGCTTGCCATACTCCGGTTAGAAGTCCGGGAGTATGACAGGTCGGAGAAAGATGATTTTGGCGGGCAGATATGTCTGCCCGTCTCCGAGCTGAAGCCCGGGATCAGGGCAGTTCCCCTGTATGATAAGAAGGGCGAGAAATACAAATCTGTAAGGCTTCTAATAAGGTTTCTGTTTGAGTGAGAAGTCAGAACAATATCGATAATATCACATCAGGACAAAAGCACTTCCCCGTACAGCATGATTAAGCTGTATGCAGGTGGTATGTGTAATTAGTGAGAATGTTAATTATGTTTTTAGCTTTTGATTTCGATTGAAGCCGTGACTTTGACTCATGAGTTTTGCTAGTGGGATCTTACTAACTTTTAATCATCACTTGCTTGCTGCTAATCATCAGATGAGACTGTTTATATGACATGCTCAACATGTGACCCTTTAATTAAGCAGTAATGAAAAGATAATTATCAGTATACTACGTTATATAGTTAACAAGTCTCCTTTTTAGGTCCCCTATCGTTGAATTTGATATCAAGGCCGAGGATTAAAGCATTAAAACATATTCATCCTATCCAATCTAAGGATAAGTGACCAAGAGGACATTTATGTATTGTCATTTTTGAGATATTTTAATAAAATACTTGTAGTTTTAATATTGGTTTTTTTTTTTTTTGGTCAAACGATAAATTTTATTAGATGTTAGAGTAGTCATCGATGAGGTTTAAACCCATACTGTCATACAAGGGTTCAACTCCTTTCCACTACTGTGATAAAAAGCCACTTGCATAAATTTGGTAATTGGAGTTTCATAGTTTGCTTAAATTTCAATTTAGACAATATGTTAAATCAACCAACATAATTACATAATTTAGCATTTTTGTCATGTGATAAACATGCAGAGAGAATAATTGGTCCTTTTTTTTTTTTAACAAACAAGGGGGAGGGGGTGGCCTTAGCCTTACAATGGGCTAGCCATAATAACGTGGTTTAAATTCACTTTTGGCAATAATAGAACATAAGACCTCTCACTTACAAGTAAAGAGAAATACTATTAGACTGTAATACTATTCAACTTTTTTAAACTTGAACAATATCACCAAATTACACTAAAACACTGAAATTTACAACTGTATTGCGAAAATACCATAGTATTGTTCAACTTTCTTAAACTTGAACCTCAAGATCACCAAATTACACTAAAACACTGAAATTTACGACTGCATTGCTAAAATTCTCCAAACAATGCTTCAGAGTCTAAAATATCATTATATGTGTCAAAAGATAGGCTATCTTTGTGCACGTGTATGTGTAATTAGTGAAAATATTAATTATGTTTTAGCTTTTGATTTGTATTGAAGCCGTGACTTTGATTCATGAGTTTTACTGGTGTGATCATATTATAAAATATAATAATATTATTATAAATGTTTTAATCATCACTTGCTTGCTAATCATCTGATGAGATTGTTTAATGCTTAATCAAGTTTTTAAGTCAACTCAGTTGGGTAATTTTAGACCTGTCATTGCTTGATCTGTGAAACGTGGCTGTACAACGAGCTTCCACGAGAGCAAAAATTCTAAATTATACGACATGCTAAACCCTTTAAATTAAGCAGAAAAATATAAGATAAGATCATACTCCATTATATAGTTAATTTTCTTTGACATCAAGGCTGAAGATTAAAGCACTAAAGCATAAGGGTCAGTATCCACCCTTGGTATCCAAGCCAAGGATAAGGGAGCAAGAGAACATTTATATATTTAGAACAATTCGTTAAATCAACTAACGTAGTTACATAATTTCATGTTTTTGTAGTGTGATAAACACACAGAGAGGATAAATTGGCCTTTTGAAACTTAGTAGGTCCAACTTTCTTAGATTTGCACCTCACATTACTAAATTACACTCAAACGCTTAAGTTCACGACTTTATTGCAAAATTCTTCAAACAAAGATTCAGAGTCTAAAAAATTATTATTTGACCTACTCCAACTCTTAGAGTAAAATTCAAATTTTAGGTTTAAACTTACCCCAACTTGCTCCAATCCTTAGGGCAAATATGAGTTAAAACCTAAAACTCATTTTTGGGGCAAATTTAGTCCTGGATTCCTCCTTGGGTTAGTGGGGCTGACCCACCATATAAGAGCAGTTCCACCGTGGGCAATAGCCCGATGGACTGGCTCTCAAACAGGGCCAGATAACCCGAGGAAGGTGGTCCAGCGTGTGCTGGCGAGGGAGCCCGAGCGGGCCCGAGGGAGAGGCCCGGCACGAGTAGCCGGCCTGAGAGTCGAAGGCAACGGACAGAAGGCTGAAGTCAGGGCGACGTCAGCTATAATATAAAAATTTTAAAAATATAAAATATAAAAAAAATATTAAAAAAATGTAAAACCCAGCAGGCTTCGAACTCAACGGCTCTCATCGGAGTTCGTCACCGAGGCTGATGATATACCCACATAAAAATGGTAGAGATCCAGTCCCTCCTCCGCCGCAGCTGCCGCCACACCCCACACCGCCTTCACCCCCTCCTTCCACTCGCTCGCCCAGATCGCACGATTTGGGATTTGTTTTTGGGGGAGAGAGAGAGAGAGAGAGAGAGAGAGAGAGAGAGAGAGAGAGAGTTTGGTTAGGGAGAGGGGAAGATCGGGACCGTTGATGGAGGCTGAACTGGGTGGGATGGTGAAGATGGAGGAAGAGAGGCGGCGGTGGGGTGGTGAAGGAAGGTTTGGGTGCGTTGGTGTGGGGGGGGGGGTGGGGAGGGATCTGGGTGTGGGTGGTTTTTCTTGGTTTTTTGTTTTTTTTTTAATATTTAATTAAATAATTTTTTAATAGAAAGTGGTACAACGAGACCGATTAAAAAACGTATCCGAAATTACAAATAAAATTATTTTGTATTATTTAAAAAAAATACTAATATTTTATTGTCTATTGCCAGGGCTATTCAATGTATGGGTGGAGATGCAAAAGGCAGTCACCGTTCATTAAAGGCAGTTACTATTCAATTGGTGGATTAAACAGTGAATAGCCCTAGGGGTGCCTTTGCAACGGTGGAGTTGCTCTAAGTGTATTTTTTTTAGTTTTATATTTATAAACTCATTGAATTCGACGGCTAAGATCTAATTTGATCATATCCAACAATAAAAAATATTCTAACGGTCTAAATTTAAATCCAACAGTTAAAGTAATTAAAAAAAAAATTATGTGTTTCATATTCTTTCGTAGTGTTCCACAAGTTTCATGTTGCCGGTTTAGTAATTTTTCAATATTTATTGGAATCTAAATACCTTTAGGTTAAAATGTTTATAAAATTAAATTAGAATAGTCTACGTAATTTTTTTTTAAAGGTTACTTTAAGAAAAAGATTATCCTAAATTCATTCTTTAATGATCTCGGATTAAAAATTTAACCCAGAAGGATTGCAGGAGAAAAACTGTTTATGGGTTAAAACCTAAATTTTTTAGGTTTAAAATTTTATGTTTTAACCCAAGAGTTGGAGATGGTTTTAATAGCAAACGATAAATGTTTCCCCTCCGCGTGTTTATCATTTGGACAAAAACGCTAATTCCTATTAGTGCAGATTATCCTGGATAGAAATCTTAATCAACCTACATAAATTTATTTGCCAGAATTTGAACTATTGAAAACATGATTTTTCCCCCTTTTTGGTCGAAATTAAAAATAGAAATTTATATGTTTAATACGAATGTTCAACTCGAAAACTGAGAGTGTTTTATGGATTATTGCAGGTATATATTGTTGGAGTGCCGGCAGATTGTGGTAAATTCAAAACAAAGATAATTGAGGATGATTGGATACCTGTATGGGACGAAGAGTTTGCATTCCCTATGACTGTTCCGGAGCTTGCCATGCTCCGGTTAGAAGTCCGGGAGTATGACAGGTCCGAAAAAGACGATTTTGGCGTCTGCCAGTCTCCGAGCTAAAGCTCGGAATCAGGGCAGTCCCCCTGCATGATAAGAAGGGGAAGAAATACAAATCTGTAAGGCTTCTAATAAGATTTCAGTTTAAGTGAAAAGTCAGAACAATATCGATTATATCACATCGGGACAAAAGCACTTCCCCTTACAGCATGATTAAGCTGTATACAGCATGATTAAGCTGTATACAGGTGGTATGTGTAATTGGTGAGAATGTTAATTATGTTTTTAGCTTATGATTTCGATTGAAGCCGTGACTTTGACTCATGAGTTTTGCTAGTGGGATCTTGCTAACTTTTAATCATCACTTGCTTGCTGGTAATCATCAGATGAGATTGTTTATATGACATGCTCAACATGTGACCCTTTTAATTAAGCAGTGATGAAAAGCTAATTATACTACGTTATATAGTTAACAAGTCCTATTTTTTTGTCACTTATCGTTGAATTTGATATCAAGACTCAGGATTAAAGCACTAAAACATATTCATCATTTTCCACCTTGGTATCCAATCCAAGGATAAGTGACCAAGAGAACATTTATGTATTGTCATTTTTGAGATCTTTTAATAAAATAGTTGTAGTTCTAATTTTGGTTTTTTTTATTTTTTATTTTATTTTTTTTATTGGTCAAACGATAAATTTTGTTAGATGTTAGAGTAGCCGATGGGGTTTGAACTCACGCTGTCATGTAAGGGCTCAACTCATTTCCACTACTGTGGTAAAAAGCCATTTGCATAAATTTGGTAATTGGAGTTTCATAGTTTGCTTAAATTTCAATTTAGACAATCTGTTAAATAAACCAACGTAATTACATAATTTAGCGTTTTTGTCATGTGATAAACATGCAAAGAAGAAAAATCGGTCTTTTTTTTAACAAACAAGGAAGAGGGGGTGAGCTTAGCCTCATAATGGGCTAGCCATAAAAATGTGGTTCAAATTCGCTTTTGGCAATAATTGTACCTAAGACCTCTCACTTACAAGTAAAGAAGAATAATACTATATTGTAATATTGTTCAACTTTCTTAAACTTGAACCTTAATATCACCAAATTACACTAAAATACTGAAATTTACGACTGTATTACGAAAATACCATAGTACTGTTCAACTTTCTTAAACTTGAACCTCAAGATCACTAAATTACACTCAAACACTAAAATTTACGACCGTTCAACTTTCTTAAAATTCTCCAAACAATGCTTCAGAGTCTAAAATATCATTATATGTGGCAAAATATAAGCTATCTTTATGCAGGTGTATGTGTAATTAGTGAAAATGTTAATTATGTTTTAGCTATTGATTTGTATTGAAGCCGTGACTTTGACTCGTGAGTTTTGCTAGTGTGATCATGTTATAAAATATAATAATAAAAATGCCTTAAAAAAATATGTATAATAATAATAATATTATAAATGTTTTAATCATCACTTGCTTGCTAATCATCTGATGAGATTGTTTAATGCTTAATCAAGTTTTCAAGTCAACTCATTTGGGTAATTTGACTTGTAATTGCTTGATCTGTGAAATGTGAAATGTGGCTGTACAAGGAGCTTCCACGAAAGCAAAAGTTATAAATTATACGACATGCTCAACATGTGACCCTTTAAATTAAGCAGAAAAATATAAGATAAGATCATACTACATTATATAGTGACAGTTAGTCTTATTTTATTTTTATTTACCGTTGAATTTGATATTAAAGTTGAAGATTAAAGCACTAAAATATATTGATTAGTACCCATCCTTGGTATCCGTGCCAAGGATAAGTGAACAAGAGAAAATTTATATTTTTAGAACAATTTGTTAAATCAACTAACGTAATTATATAATTTGATGTTTTTGTCTTGTGACAAACATACAGAGAGGGGCCTTTTGAAACTTAGTAGGTCCAATTTCTTATATTTGCACCTCACATTACCAAATTACACTCAAACGCTTAAATTCATGATTTTATTCCGAAAATTCTCCAAACAGCGCTTCAGAGTCTAAAAAATCGTTATTAGCAGCAAATGATAAATGTTTCCCCTCTGCGTGTTTATCATTTGAAACACTAATTCCTATTAGTGCAGATTATCCTGAATATAATTCTTAATCAACCTACATAAATTGATTTGCCGGAATTTAAACTATTGAAAACATGATTTTTCTCCTTCTTGGTCGAAATTAAAAATAGAAATTTAATGTAAGAGAAGTGCTAAAATGATTTTCTCAAAGTCGAACTTTTTATAAACTCTTTTTACCTTACAATTTTACGTTAATTTTGTGATAACATTATAAAATATTATGCTAAAAATATGAGATGATTAAAAAAAAAAAAGTGTCGACAACAAGATGATAATTATAACTGAAGGGCCATGGATGTTTATGGATTACTCCACAAAATTTCAAAAGTTGATGACTTGGTTGGATCCATCCATGTCAAAAGTTGACGGTGATGTCGTTTCTTTCTTCATGATCTGTGGGACACGGGACCCATGGACATTTTTCCATCTTATTTAATTATTTGGGTAAATTAAACAGAATTACCTAAACTATTGGATCGTTAACAATTTCATACATCATCTTTAAAAAGTTTCAATATCATACTTTGCTTACGAATTTGTTGCAATGTCATACCTTCCGTCAGTTGACTGTCAGTTCCTCTGTTAAACGCTGACGTGGCTTGTGACGTGGCAAACTTTATATTAAAATATTATTAAAAACTTAAAAAAATTATTAATTAAATATTAAATATTAAAAATATTATTACGAATTATTTTTATGCTACCACTAATCCACTACTGCTCCACTCCTATCATGTAAAATGGCTGTAACTAGCATAATCCAGACTGTTTTGTTGTTGATTAAAACGGAATTATTACCATTTAATCATACATTAACAGCCCCAAATATTACTAATGAGATTACTTTAATGATATGTTATTATCCTAATCCAGCTATGATTTTCCTATTGGAGAGAATAGTAGACAAAACTCGAGTGCATATGAATAATTTTAATCACTTTTGCGATCGAGAGCACAACAAGATGCTCTACAAAAAAAAAGGTAGCGTTATTCACACACTAAATTATATTTTTCATATTTTTATTAATTTTATCTATTGATCTTCTTCAATTTATTCAATCTAACGGTTAGAAATTGAGAAAAGTGTGAGAAATAAAAATGAGTGTGTGAATAGCATTGTCATACGAAGAACACTTGTTAGTGCTAGCTGAAGACACACCAACCATAAACATAAAGCAGCTAAGTGCTTTTGGAATTTCAAATTAAGGTAAATATTTTTTACGAGAATAATAATCGTTTTAAAAGTAGTTTCAAACACGTTAGTGTCCGTACTTTTATAACTTGCAAGTAAAGCAATAAGATTTTATGCCCGATCTCTGTACTATTTATAACTTGCAAGCTGCAAGTAAGACAATAAGATTATTTTTCTCTATTTTCATTAAGTGCAAATTACTCTTTTCAAGTAAAAAATCCACATGAAATATGAAGACAAGAAACTGATGAAAAAAACATTTCTAAATAAGGGAAAGGATAATGTTGGATCTTTCGGATATTCTTTCCTTCAACCGTAAAGACAAAATAGGCAAAGACAAATATATCCCAGTAAAATAACACAAAATGTTTATCCATTTATTATTTTTGGTCCCAAAAGCCACCTTGTCTCACCTATAATTAATACACAAAAACATTGTTAGTCATCCAAATAATACAAATTTAATCAAATTGATTAGACTAATGTGTTTGTAAATAAACAGTAAATATCGTTTTTTTTTTAATATAATCTTTATCATATATTGTCGTATTGTTTGTAAAAAGTCAAAGAACCTTGACATCTTTTGAAGTTTCAATCTTCACGAGATATATCAAGTTAAAGTATTATTTTATTTTATTACATTATTTTCTTTTCTTGAATAAATTATTTTCTTTTCTTGATTTATGTTATATATATTATTTGAAGTTTTGTCAAATTTAATCGTAACTAGCCTTGCTACCATTCCATTTCATATCACATAATAATTAACATTTCGATTAGACAGTACTAATACAGCCCTTCTTACTATAATTGCTGATATAGATATTTTGACTTTTACTCTGAAGATGCTCAACAATCAAATTTTGAGGAATAGGATCCTCTTCGGATCCTCTTTGTGGGGATTCGGACGATCAATCAATCGTATTAGTTCATCGTATATCGTACGGTTATAAATCATTTAGAATTTTTAATTTAAAATTAAATATAAATAGTACTTAACAAAAATTGATTGCATGATGTACGATGAATGAACAAAATTGATTAATCTCCGGATTCAAACAAAGAGGATCCGAAGAGGATCATTGTCCAAATTCTAACATCATCTATTCAGCAGTTAGACGATTTTAAGTTCATATTTAAAAATAAATTAGAAAGTGGACAATTATCGTCACCACAATACATAACGAGTGACGATAAAATGTCAGACGGTACAGCTCACCGGCGCCACCTTATTAAATAACCCACCAATCAGCCACGTGTAGCGTAAACAGTAAATCGTAATGGTAGGTCCCACCCTACCACCCCATCATATTCCATTCCCTTTCTTCTGGAGTTACTTCACTCTCCCACCCATCTCTCGAATTCCCCAAGCAACCGGACACCGACGCGGGCGAATCTCCTCCAAATCCTCCGGCTCCGAATTTCGATCCGAACAAGGCGATCCTCCATGTCGAAGCAGACCTACAGAGTGTGCTTCTGCTTCCGGCGGCGCTTCAAGCTCGCCGTCAAGGAAGCACCGCCGGAGATCAAGGCCTTGTTCGATCAGTACTCGGAGAACGGCATCATGACCGCCGATCACTTCCACCGATTCCTGACGGAAGTCCAGAAGGAGGAGAGCGCCACCAAGGAGGAAGCTCAGGCCCTCATCGAACAGAGCCTCTCCGAGCTCAAACACCTCAACATCTTCCACCGCAAGGTCCTCAATCTCGAAGCATTCTTCAAGTACCTCTTCGGCGACATCAACCCCCCATACTCTCCGGCTCTTGGGGTACATATTATTTTAACTTTAATTTTAATTAAGTTTGGTAATTTTTATGAAATTTTTTGGTATGAATTTTGAATTTTTGTGATTTTTTTTTGTAGGTGCACCATGATATGAATGCGCCATTGTCGCATTATTTCATATACACAGGGCATAATTCGTATCTGACTGGGAACCAGCTGAGCAGTGACTGCAGTGACGTTCCTATTATTCAAGCGCTTCACAGAGGAGTGAGGGTGATTGAGCTGGATATTTGGCCGAATTCGAATAAAGACGATGTCGATGTGCTTCATGGAGGGTATGTTTTCTGTTAAATTTGCAATCTTTATGCTTTAATTTTGTTACCCATTTGGCCAAATATGTTAAAACTAATAGTGGAATAGTGGATTGTATGTTTGCTTTTCAATTTGCAATCTTTGTTATGTAATTTTGTTACCCATTTCGACAAATATGTTAAAGCCAGTAAAGGAACAGTGACATTATATAGGTGGTTCAGTTTTGTGCCCAATTTAGACAACAATCGATTTTGTTTTATTAGGACGATGACAAGAAGACCAGTGAAACTTATCCTTGTGCTGTAAATTTGTCACCTAATTGGACAAATATGCTACTAGTAATGGAAAACTGTATAGTTTGATTTTGTATCGAATTGAGATGAAATTTGGGTTTGTTATACCATAGGACATTGACTACACCGGTGGAACTTATCAAGTGTTTGAAGTCTATTAAGGAACATGCCTTTGTTGCCTCTGAATACCCTGTTGTAATCACTTTGGAAGACCACCTGACCCCGGATCTTCAAACTAAAGTTGCTAAGGTTGGTATTTGCAATTTCCTTGTTAGGATTTTAAACTTGAATGGTCTGGTATTAATTGTTTTGTCAACCATTTTCAAGATGGTCACCGAAACATTTGGAGAGGTACTGTTTTCTCCTGGCCCGGAATGTCTGAGAGAATTTCCATCCCCAGCGTATCTAAAGAAAAGGATTATTATCTCGACCAAACCGCCTCAGGAATATCGTGAGGCAAAGGATGCTCTGCAAAGTGAAAGTGATCTGAAGAGTGGAAAAACTCCAGCTGATGAGGAAGCGTGGGGTAAAGAAGTCCCGGACGCCAAAGGTGCAATTGCGATAGATGACAAGGTATGGAGACTTTTTTAGTATAACTTGCTGCATTGCTGATTTGGCGAGACCAAAATCTTTTAGTTTATTTTCTTTATGTTTAACACTTTTGTGTTTTTAGCACGATGAATTGGATGAAGAAGATAGCAATGAGGAGGAAGATGTTGATAATGGTTCCAAGTCCGTTGCACCTGAATATAAGCGTTTAATTGCCATTCATGCTGGGAAACCCAAAGGTGGATTAGCAGAGTGTCTCAAAGTAGATCCCAATAAAGTGCGGCGTCTTAGCTTAAGTGAGCAACAGCTCGAGAAGGCAGTAGTAACCTATGGAAAGGAAATTGTCAGGTATTTTATCCATCTATAATATGACGCTCACATGCCATTAACTCTTACTAAAATAAGAATGTAGCACTAGTGAGACAATCATATCCTGTCATTGTAGTTCAAGTTTCATTTAAGTACTCGTTCACCTCAACTCAACGCATTTAGTGTTCGGTGCTAAATTACATTACAATATTTGATAGGCTTTACATTATTGTCCTGGATAGATCTTCGAGGGCAGACTCAAATTCAGATCCATTATTAATCCTGTGCATTAGAAGACAAAATTTCTGCTCTAATGATTGTTTTTGTGTAGGTTTACTCAGAGGAATATTTTGAGGGTGTACCCAAAGGGCATACGTGTTGACTCATCAAATTATAACCCAATGATTGGGTGGTCGCATGGGGCTCAAATGGTTGCATTCAATATGCAGGTAAAATGTTTTTGCATATAAAAGTCTATTTTCCACCAGCTGTGGGTTAAGCCAGTTGGCCCAGGCACACTGCCTGCCCCCTTGCACCTGAGTTTGAATTCCCCTCCCTTTAAATTAGAGTCATTTACAATATCGTCTTGTCAAAAAGGTCTAATTTTCCATATCGGTAGTGCTTAATGGTATCCATTGTGCTAAATAAATATTATTCTTGTTTGGAGTGAACTATAATCAATGTGTCCTAGTTAGGCTTATGTTATCTGTGTATAATAATTAATTGAACAATTTTGTATGAAGATCGGATTATATATATTTGTGATGTATCCATTAGTGGGAAATGGTCGGTGTGTTCTGTTGGTCTTAATATTTGTTTTAGGGTCAATGGTATATCACTCTTGATTCTATAGCTTTTGAAATAGAGATAAAGAAATAAATAATTCTTGGCTTACCGCTTGCAAATACTTAGAACAGGTTTGCTTGTGACAGGGATATGGAAGATCATTGTGGTTGATGCAGGGAATGTTTAGAGCCAATGGTGGGTGCGGCTATGTGAAAAAACCGGATTTTCTTTTGAAGAGTGGTCCACATAATGAGGTCTTTGATCCTAAATATGATTTACCGGTGAAACAAACTTTGAAGGTGAGCGCCTTATGCTAGGCTTTTGACTATCCTGTCATATGCTCATTGTCATAGCTAATGGTAATTCTTCTGTTTTCTAGGTAAAAGTATATATGGGAGAAGGATGGTACTATGATTTCAAGCATACACACTTCGATGCATATTCTCCTCCAGATTTTTATGCAAGGGTAAGTTGAAACAGCCTACATCGGCGTTATCATTTCTCATATTTGGGAATGTTTGCGTACACTGTTGCTGTCCGGTGGTTTGCTGTTTGCTTGGTTTTGTCTGCATCCTTTTACTAGCGTGTTTTAAAAACTCGTGATCATGTATACCAAAGAATTGAAAATGTGATTTGAACTTTAACAATTCAGGTAGGAATTGCTGGAGTTGCTGCTGATAGTGTGATGAAGAAGACAAAGACCCTAGAGGACGACTGGATTCCTGCGTGGAACGAAGAATTTGAATTCCCATTAACTGTTCCAGAACTAGCTGTGCTCCGCGTTGAAGTTCACGAGTACGACATGTCAGAAAAGGACGATTTCGGAGGCCAAACATGCCTACCGGTGTCTGAGCTGAGAAGAGGGATTCGAGCAGTTCCGTTACACAGCCGGAAGGGAGAGAAGTACAAATCCGTAAAGCTTCTCATGCACTTCGATTTTGTTTGAATAAAAACCCCGGTTTGCACGTTGTGCGGGCAGCGAAGAAGAAAACGCCACAATAATGTAAAGCCTTCAGTTGTGTTGCATTTGTGTGTACATGTTTTTGTGTGATTATATGTATTTGGTTTTACGGTATCTACTAATTCTCTGTTTGATTATATGTAATACGACGTCGTGTGCCCGGAACTTATGTAAATTTGTAAGATTGAAAGTGATTGAAAGTGATTGAAAGTGATTACTAAACTTTATCTAGTAGGGTTTTATTTTATTTTATTTGGGCCTAATAGGCCGGACCAAATAATAAATGGGCTTTAGTTATTGTGAGGCCCATCAACCATTGAAATAATAGAAAATTTCCAAGAGCCGCGTGCCGTGTCGCTCAAAATCTCAGTCGACTCCAAAATCTTAAGAGTTGTTGTTCATTGTCTTTAGTGTACTCCGTGTTTAAAATATCGGTATTAGTACAAATATCAGTATGAAAACTTGTAGATATATCTATGTATATATCGATGTTGATTTCGATATTGGTTGTTTTTTACGGAAGTTATAAAAATTTAAAATTTAGAGAATGTTAAACACTAGTTTAGATGAAATATAAGAGTTTTTTTTTTTTAATATTTAACCGATGAAACTGTCAATTTTAGCCGAAATTTGAGAATTTCTCTGATATGTAGTGAAATTTAGACTTCACCATCTTTCCATATTTTTCTCTGATTTTTCGGATAGTTTCACGAAAATATCGACAGTATCGCACTGATTGTACTCGTGTGCCCAGAGATTTGTCATCCTGGTGGTCAGTGCTCGCTCATCACCCCAGAAGTGCTCTTAAAACTGTGGAGGTAAGATCTTGAAATTCAAGCGGAAGAAAGGGCGTGACAGGGTGCAACAACTGACGCAAATTTCGACGTTGCAAGTACGTAGTTCCTTTCCTGGAAAGAAAGACTCAGCACTTTGAACTGCCTCCTGGTGGTTTTAGTTGCCGTATCATACTATGAACACAATTGTCTCCTCCGGCTTGATGATTGGATGAAACGAAGTTGAACAGAAACGAGAAAGAAGATGCCCCCGAATATAACCAATGTAAACCTCGACGACGAAGGTAGTACATTATACAGCAATACCGATTTGAGGTTCTTTTTTTCTTACGATCAAGAAAATGGTGTCGCCAAGTACTTTCTGCAGAATGTAGCCGGAATGTTGGCCTCGTTTGTGCCCTATACTCGTAGGACTAGCAAATCAAAGACCAGTTAGTCCTTACAACTGCAACATCCTCGAAATGTTAGCATGTGCATGACTTCTTCAAGCCGATAAAGTTTACCAATTTCGACGGCGAGACACATTCAAACAAAATTTTGGGGGTGATGGCTCATTGAAATTTATTTGAACTACATGCTTGACTTGGTCCTCTGTTGCTTACAAAATAAAAATTAAAAAGAAAAAAATGACCCTTCCAACGTCATGTGAAATGTATGTTGAACGTTCTTTTTGTTTGAGAAAATTAGGGAATTGGTTTCTGAATGTTGGCTGAATTGGAGTTTTGATCCTTAAACTAAGAATCTGTGAGTACTGGTCCTTGAATTTATTATGTGGAGCGGTGATCTTTTTCGGTAAAACTGTTGAAACTTCTGATCTTTATTTTCACCTTAAAACCTTTTATTTTGGATAAGAGTTTAACATTGTTATCCAAAATGATCATTATTCCACATTTCAGCATGTTTATAAAATAATACTCACAAATATGTAGTTTAAGGAGTAAAGTTTTGATGTTGCAAGTACGTATTTCCTTTCATGGAAAGAAAAACTTGAGCACTTTGAACATCCTCTTGGTGGTTTTAGTCACATTTGTCTTCTTCGACTTAATGATTGACTAAACGAAGTTGAAGAGAAACGAGAAAGAAGATACCCTCGAATGTAACCAATGAAACCTCGACCAAGGTAATACATTATACACCAGATACCAATTTGAGGTTCTTTTTTCCTCACGATCAAGAAAATGGTGTCACCAAGAGCTTTCTGCAGAATGTAGCCGGAATTTCGGCCTTGTTTGTACCCTATCCTAGTAAACGGTGATCCTAATCTAATAAGATTCTCCGCTTTACAAAGAGGTTATTTCCACGACTCAAATCCGTGACTTTTTTATCATTAAGGAGCAACATTTTCGTTGCTTCAAAGCTCGGCCTCTTGTTGTACCCTATACTAGGACTAGCAAATCGAAGACAAGTCAGTCCTTACAGTTGCAACATCCTTGAAATGGTATTCTGTGCATGACTTCTTCAAGCCGATAAAATTTAACAATTTCGACGGCGAGACAACGTTCAAACAAAATTTTAGGGTGATGGCTCATTGAAATTTATTTGAACATTTTGCACATGCTTGACTTGGTCCTTCCTACGTCACGTGGAATGTACGTTCAATCTTTTTTTTTTTTGTTTGAAAAAATTGGGGAATTGGCTTTTGGACGTTGATTGAATATGAGCTTTGGTCTTTAAATTAAGATTTTGTGAGTATATATCTTTGAACTTATTATGATATTTTGCGATGATTTGTTTGGGTTTGAAACTTCTGATCCTCGTTATTATCGAAAATGATCATTACCTCACATTATAGCATGTTTAAGAAATAATGCTCATCAATTAGGTCATAGTTTAGGAATCGATGGTCCATTTTTGGCTTTTGTTTTAAGCATAAATTGAATAGACAAGAGGAGACGGAGAAAGAAACTAGGCCGTGTGAAAAGGTTTGTGAATTGTGACACCAAATTACAAGGCAAAAGAGCATGCAAGAAATTTAGGTCAACAAAGTCCTCCCACTACCATGTTCACATAACAAAATCTTATGAAATATTTCCCTTTTGTATGAATTAAATTATGATGAAAAGAGGAATGAATTTTATGGAATTTTCCTTGCTCCCTCAGTGGGCCTAATTACTTAATTATGTTTAAGTGCGTGTCACCATCACCAACACCAACAAAGATTGACTAATTTTAGTCCAACGGTCCTAATAAAGTTCTAGAGAGTTAGTAGATATTGACTTTTTTAACCCCTTCAACTCCATATTCAAGTGGCAGTTCATCATTCCAACTGTTTGATCAATCTTTCAAATTTGTAACGCAATTGAGTTACTCATGTTTATTTTCCCACACTTTTCATTTTTTTAGCCAAAACAAATGAGAGGAAAATTTAAGGAATATAAACAAAATGAGTGTAATAAAAAAGAAAATATGGACGCGAAATTATTTTCCCAAATAGTGTGTTTGAGCCAGAAATTTCAAATCAAGATTCATACTAAATCAGATAGAAATTCCCTGCAAAACATTAGAAGATGATTAAAGATGCAATTACTGACTGACGTGAGCATTACGAAGCTAATATGTAATGAATTTTTAGGGTTGATTTGGGGTTGCTTAAACTTCTTAAAATAGCTTCTCAAAAAAAGAAGCTTTTCGTAGTTGTTTATTCTCATATTAGAACAGAAATAGTTTTGAAAAAAAGACACATCAACGCAAACTACTTGCATGTAGTTATTTCAAATCTTCTGTCTAATGTTTTGTGCTGCATTTCTAATTAATTTAACCTAAATTACGAGCTACTTAAAATCTGGTTATTATTTCAACAGTTTTCTTCCTTTTCTCCTCCACAATAGTTCGGCTAAGCCACATAATGGACAATCTAATTTGCCATCTACGAGATTTGAACTTAATACCTCTCACTTTTAAATAAAGATGAATACTATACCAGACTGTAGTACTGAATGAGTGAAGGCGTCACAGATGAAATATGTAACGGGACCATCGACAAAGACGTTACATGATCATGCATGTTGCATAATATTTAAAGTATTGAAGCCACAATTATAATTGTCGACGGTCTTCCACAAGCATCTCAATAAATATATAATCCACACAATAGAGGTGGTCACCGGCCACCCCCAGTCCACAATCCATAAATTGCGTTCATACTCTTATACAAAAATAACAGCAGCATGCATATACTAATCCATAAATGTTATGCTTTCATATTAAAGTCTCTCATTACTCAGTGAGGCACCGCTTTAATTTATGGACACGTACTAGCCAAGCCTTTTCTGTGTGAGAAACTTATGTCTGCCTAGCTATGTATATACCGTTGGTGTTTTAGCCGTAAGATTTTTGTTTAAAATTGAAAAAAATCAACATATTATCAAGGACGGAGTTAGTGTAGGCCTAGGGGACGGATGCCCTCACTCATTTAAAAAAGGGTTTATATCACAAATGGTCCCTGAAATTGACCCCATCAATCATGATGGTCCCTGAAATTGAAAATCGATCAATGTAGTCCCTGAATTTTAACTCGCGAATCAATGTGGTCCTTCGGTTAGTGTTCCGTCCAAATTAACACTAAAAAAAGGATAGAGAACCAATTTTTCATGGTAAAATGACCAAAAAAAGGTTAGAGAACCACTTTTTTTTGTTTTTATTTTAGTTTTAGCACCAAATCCATGAAAAAATGGAAAGAAAAGTGAAGATGGAAAAAAGAAAAGAGAGGTAGTAAGTAAAATTATAAGTAACAGGGTTATTTTTTTATCATTTTACCATGAAAAATTGGTTCTCTAACCTTTTTTTAAAGTTAATTTGGACGGAACACTAACAGAAGGACCACATTGATTCACGAGTTAAAATTCAGGGACTACATTGATCGATTTTCAATTTCAGGGACCATCATGATTGATGGGGTCAATTTCAGGGACCATTTGTGATATAACCCCTTTAAAAAAATGTATGGTTGCGTTCCAATTCTCAATAACCAGCCCTAATTAAACTACAATTAAAAAAATTGGTAGCCAACTAAACTAGTCTATCATTTTGGATCCCAAATGCCCTACCTGAAGACAATTTAATTAACAATTAATTTAAGGGTTTATATCACAAATGGTCCCTGAAATTGACCTCATCAATCATGATGGTCCCTGAAATTGAAAATCGATCAATGTAGTCCCTGAATTTTAACTCGCGAATCAATGTGGTCCTTCTGTTAGTGTTCCGTCCAAATTAACACTAAAAAATGTTAGAGAACCAATTTTTCAGGGTAAAATGACCAAAAAAAGGTTAGAGAACCACTTTTTTTTGTTTTTATTTTAGTTTTAGCACCAAATCCATGAAAAAATTGAGAGAAAAGTGAAGATGGAAAAAAGAAAAGAGAGGTAGTAAGTAAAATTATAAGTAACAGGGTTATTTTTTATCATTTTACCATGAAAAATTGGTTCTCTAACCTTTTTTTAAAGTTAATTTGGACGGAACACTAATAGAAGGACCACATTGATTCGCGAGTTAAAATTCAAGGACTACATTGATCGATTTTCAATTTCAGGGACCATCATGATTGATGGGGTCAATTTCAGGGACCATTTGTGATATAAACCCTTAATTTAATTGTGCCTCCCCGTCTCTCTAACCCTAAGTCGTTAATCCACACAAAACTCATCACACCATGTACGGCAAAGCAATTCCAGTCCTCAACTTCTCCATATTTTTCCTCCCCCTTTCATTCAACTAAAACTCAATTGAATTTGGAGTGTTATAGACAGTTGGAGTTCAAGTAATCAATTATCAAAATTGAACACAAAGAATTTTACTCCACAAGGTATTTTATACGACTTTACTTCATTAATTTGTTTTTGGCATTTCAATTTAGAATTTAGCTTTCTAATTTAGAGATCAATAGATGAATGATAACATGATTATTTTTATATAAAAAGATATTTTATGATATTATCATGCAACGCTTTCAAAACATGAAAGCGATTCGAGATATATTGTAATATTTTGTATGAAAAACTTTATGGATTAATATATTAGTGTTTTGTTCAATAAATTCTTGAGATTTTTAATTGTGACTTTGTTGTTTAAGGATGCCCCCGCTCATACAAATCTCTGGTTTCGTCCCTGCATATAATGGTTAAACAACCTGAGCATATACTATATCTCATACTTCACAACGCTTTAGAACTTTTGTTCCTGATCGTAAGTACATGCCATTTCTGTGTAGGGATGAGAAATTTTTTAGTGTATCAGAAACACAATTTGGTACACCAACTGTTATATAATTGGTTGAAATTTTTATCAAATTTTCAACTACTTAATTTTATAATTTAGTGTACCAGCCTGTGCTCCAGCACGTTAAAATATATCTCGCAGAATAGAATCTTGATCCTACGCGTGTCGATTAACTAAGAGAACACTTGGGCTTAACCAATTTGGCAGCCTTGTTAGAATTTCCGAGTCAAAATGTTGGACGTGTAAACGAAACTGAGATTCAAAGTTGTAGACCAATACTTTTCCTTCCGGCCTTTCGTGATGGACCATACCTTATGACTCATGACATTGGAAAATTCTCATTTTTCTCTTAAATATTTGGACGTCTTGTGTGCCACAAAACATACTGCTACTGGCTACTGCTCTCAAGTACAAACCGCAGGCTTTGTAATCTTCGGCTGAGTTCGCAAAAAGCAGAAGAAGAAAGAAAACACATTTATTAGGGAATCCCTATGGTTTTTGGAAAGCCAAACTTTTGTGCCACACACGTTCTTTGACTCTCTCATTTGCCAAGACAACAGTCATGCACCTTTCTATGAAAGAGTACACCAACCCAAATGAATAGTTCTTTGTTCCATCACCCTAGAAATACTTATATATATATATCTCCTGATCAGCTGACTGATTCGACCATTCAATACGAATAAGCAGAGTATTAAAGCTTACGTAGCAAGTAAGCTGACGACGTGATATTATCTAATTGGCTTGTTTTATGGTATGACCCTAGTTGAATGCATTGGCATACACATTTAAAAGTAAAACAAAAAACATTAGGCATCACTTGAAAATTGCAACCAAGGGCTATATTTTTCTAGCTGTTAGTGTTTACAAAATGCTACACTACAGCAAGGTTAAATGGAACCCCCTAAATCTCTAGTCTTTTTACAACCCCCAATGGTAAAAATCTTAATTAAATCCATCCAATTTATCCCCTAAAAATTGACAAAATTTGAAGAAATAATTCAATTTTTCTATTCGATTATTTCTTTAATGGGAAGGAAGCACATTTTACTCACTCTTACTCTGCAGACACAATGGAGTTTCCACCACTAGAGATGTTGCCGGGGCTTTCATCGCAGAGAGCAAACGCCCTCTCCAAATTCGCCACAATGTCCGCCATCGTCGGCCTATCTTTCCCTTCCAAATTCACGCAATGCATTGCGGTATACGCCATCAGCTCAATCGCCTCCGATTCATTCACCTCCGGCGGCCCAACCCTCCTGTCCAAAACCCTCACCAACTCCCCGCTCATAATCGCCGGCACTGCGAAATCCACCACGCTTATAGGCGTCCCCTCGTTCTCGGCATCCTTAAATATCGCCCTCTTCCCGGTCAGAAGCTCCAATAGCACCACACCAAGTCCATATACATCGCTCTTTGCTGTCAACAAGTTGAGTCCATAGTACTCCGGATCAATGTAGCCAACCGTCCCTGCCGCCTTGGTTGGCCTAAAATCCGCCTCTGAGTCCGGCCCCATCAACGACAACCCGAAATCAGACACCCTCGCGGTCCAATTCGCGTCGAGCAAGATATTCGATGATTTTATATCTCGATGAATGATAGGCGGCACGGCGTAATTGTGCAGATACTCAATGCCTCTTGAAGCATCCAATGCAACCTTGATCCTCACTCTCCACGAATTCAACAAACTGCTACTCCTCTCCACATTGTTCTTGTCATGCAAGTGATCGAAAAGCGCACCGTTTTTCATGTGCTCATATACCAAAAGCCTCTCATCCCTCTCTTCGCAATATCCGACAAGCCTCACGAGGTGCTTGTGATGAACTCTCGACAAGAACGCAACTTCCGAATCGAATGCGCTCTCCTTCTCCTGAAACTTCTTCACCTTCGAGGCGGTTTCGCCTCGCTTGATCGCAACTTCCCGGCCGTCTTGCAGTTTGCCCCTATATACAACTCCGAAGCTTCCGGAGCCAATCTTGTTCTCCATTGAGAAGTCATTCGTGGCGGCTGCGAGCTCGGACAGTGAAAACTCCTCCGCCCTGTCAGGGTGCTTCGAGGATGTTCCGCTCCTCTGCCGCCGCATGATCCTCGAGCCCTGGCGGCGGATGGTGGACGATCTCGACGGAGGACTATTGTTTGACGTTGTCCCATTACCATTGTTTGAGCTTGCAGCTCTAGTAATTGTCGGCTGAACTGAATTATGAATCTTCTTGTTCCCAAAACAACCGCCAATCCACAAACAATAAATAACTGTACAAATACCTGCAACTCCTCCCACAGAACCCACAATGGCAAACACCAATAAACCAGTAGTCAACGTCGCAGACCGCCGCGTTGACGTCGGTGGCGGTGTTGATGGCGGCGGTGGTGGTGTTGATGGCGGCGGTGGTAATGAATTTGGAAGAAGACAGGGCGTGCAAATGTTACCAGTACCAAAACAGAGTCTTTGAGACTGAGGGTAAATTCCACATTCACTGCAGGAGGAATTGACACAAGAACCGGGGAGAATTTCGGGCAAGTTGAGCTCCACCCCTGATTCTGAACCGGAGAGATTGGGCCAGCCCGGACCCCAACAAACAATCGAAAAATTCCTGGTGGTTAATCCACATATGAAATCCGACCCAGAAGCTAAAATTTCAAAAGACACTCCATTTGTTTTGTTAATTGAAAATTGGCCCATTCCTCCCCAGCAGACGACTGTGTGATTTAAAGTTCTGATTACGCAGCTGTGATTTGCTCCGAGTGACAGAGCGGAGTACTCAAAAGGCGAGCCGGAAGGGGCGTTCAATTGACCGCCGCCATTGCTTCCCCTGCAGACCAGAAGCCCGGTGGTGTTGATCCCGCACACATGCGAGCCGCCAGCTGCGATGGTCAACATTGACATGTTTCCGAACCCGTGTTGTATTTCTTCCGCCATTGCACTTGCTCTGCCTGCTCTACCCCAGCACCGAACCTGGTGTCTGGGTTTCTGAATTCCGCAAGAGAAGCCCGATCCAGATGAAATCGAGGAGAATTGGTCCGACCCAGATGGCAAGTTGGGCACGTCTTTGGCCCGCCAGCATGCTACGGTGTCTGTGTCGACGGTTCTGGCGCAGATATGGTCGTCGCCGACTGCGAGATTTTCTAACGTAACGGTTCTGTTGAAGTAAAGGCGTTTGGATTGGAAGGTGGAGTTTTGGAAGGTGATGTTGTCCCAGCAGAGGAGGCTGTTTCCACCGGAGCGGATGCCGCAGAGGGAGGTTCGACCGCCGGAGATGGCTGAGAATGAGATGTTGGGCTCGACCGCGACGGTTTGGCCGCGGCGGTAGCAAACGATGCGCAGCCGCGGTTGGTCCGAAACGACACCACAGACGGTGCCGGTAGCGGATATTACGGCGAGGGTTGAGCCGGAGCCGAGGGCATGAGCTGGTGGTGGGATAACGGCGAAGAGGATGGCGGCGGTGATGATGATGATGAAGGTGGTGGTGGGGAGGGAGGAGAAGGGTAGTTTCGTCATAGAAAAGAGTGGGGACTGACGGCAGCATGGGTGGTGGGTTGGCGTGCTCTGGTGTGCTTCATTGGAGGCGCTCTTTTGGAGTTTGCATGTGCACAGACACGGAGGAAGAGAGAGAAAGAGAGGGGAGAGAGAGGAAGAGGGCGATATTCCAAGTAGATTTTGGGGAGTTCGGAAACTGTTAAGACTTGATGTTGTTTCGCAGCATTGATATATCCTTTGACGGAAACATTATCCTAATATATCATTCGTTTCTTTCTTTTTTTTATCCTTTTTTTTTTGTTGTTACTTTTGAGGAGAGAGAAATAGATGATAAATAAATTCTTGTGGTTTTTTCAAATATACATTACTATACAAGTGTGACAGTCCAATGGTTGAAATTTTGTAATTCTGTTAAGACACGGGCGGTAAATTTGTATTTCGGTTGTGCTTAGTAGACGTTCCCGCGGGCACAAATTACATTACAGCTTCTTGGAACGAAAAGAAATTGCACCTTTTTGATACGTGGTGTTGTTAGACAAAACTGTAAAACTGAAAGAACTTATATTTTTTTAGATGTGGTGTTGTCAAACATTGAGAAGCAATATTCCGATAATTAGATTTTTTTTTTTTGTTATAATGAGAATAATTGACCTAACTTAATTTTAATCTACTTTTTCAACTACTCTCACCGATTGAGTTAATCCTAACCGATAAAACATAAATTAATCTTTGTAGGTGAATCGGTGATATAAGTTATAACCCTAATTTTTTTTTAAAAAAAAAAATGATTTAACCAAGAAAAATAAACAAATCGTGTGAATTTTTAATTTTTTTTTTGTGAAGTTTTCTTTATGAAGCTGGGCGTCAAACGAGTGGACAAAGTAAATCTGAATTACGCTCCTGAGAGGTGAAACACGTGCAATGTGCATGTTCCATGCAAAAAAAAGGTATTTCTGAAAAAGTGAAGAAAAAAAAATGTAAGAGGGGTAGTAGGTGGTGATTCTTTTTGACCAAAATCTAATAATCTATGGCTGGTGTCAGGTAATTTTAAATTTTAAATATAATTTTAAGGATTTTCCCAAATTCCTATCTTCAAATCCAGAAAAATTTATTATCTGAAAACAAAATAAAACTAACAAGAATTTGAAAATTCAAAATTCAAATTAGAAACATAATTAATGATTCAGTAACTGTAAAAAAAAAGAATTAGTAATTGGGTTAGAGGAAAGAGGAATACAACAAAAATAAGTTAGCCAACCAAAAAAAAAAAAGAGGAAAAAAAAAATTCTTTAGAAAACATAAAATAGTAGATACATTATGTCATACAAAAATAAATTTCTAGATACGTTATTGTTGTAAAAAAAAGGTAAATTATTTTCCTAATTATTAAACAATAGATAAATTATTATTGTAGCTACATTAGTTTTGTAAAAATTGAACAATAGGTATATTATGTGCAAGTGGCCTTTACCAGAGTGATGGAAAGGTGTTGAGCCTTGCATGACCGTGAGTTCATATCTCGTGACTAATCTAACAAAATCTATTTTTTGATCAAATTAAACAATAAGTAAATTAGTTTAGTAGATACATTAGTTTTGTTAAAATTAAACAATAAGTACATTTTTTTTAGTACAACGATATATTTTACACTAAAGGAGGGAGAGTTCGGCTAAGCCACACACTGGGCAACTTAATTTGGTATTGAATTCGTCATTCATGAGATTCGAACCTAAGACCTCTCACTTACAAGTGAAGAGGAATACCATTATACCGCAGTACTAGAAGATAACAATAAGTACATTATTAATTTCACAAACTTTATACGGTAGGTAAATTATTTAAAAAAAATTATAGGTACATTATTTTTGTAATAAACGATTTAGTAGATAGACTATTTCATTAAAAAGTACAATTAAACTGAAAAATGTTGTTTTTCTTTTATTTTAAAAACCTTTTCTTTTAAAAAGGAGATATGTTGGTGACTTCTGTATTGCATTCTCCCTTTACGGGGGCCTAAAAGACTCACAGATACATTGCAGTCTCTCCCTGACCACCATTGTGTAATTCACCAATGCCAGAAACTGAACCCAGGACGTACCGTGTAGAATACAGACATGAAATTCATCTCTAAATTTTATGCAATGAGAGAAATATGAATGCACATGATCAATTACAACCAAATTAATTATAAATGTGAAAATCATAAAATTCTCATATAACATACAATGAATTTAGAATATTAGTGCATTTTTTTTTCTTTTTTTATAAAATCATTAATCCCCTTAAAATCCGAATAGAAAATAGGAGTATTTTATGCATTTGAAAATATAGAATATGTAAAGTTAACATAATTATCAATTTATATGGAGTTTAGTCACTCAGTTTTATTCAAGTAAAAAAAAGTCAAATTTTATATCAAAAAAATTAAGTTTAAAGGATTAAAATCAAACTTTAAAAAAAATAAATTACCTGCGAAACAAAAGGAAATAAAGGTAAACTACTAGTAAAACGAAAAGAAATAAAAATGAAAGAGAAATTGGAACTTTTTGTAGGCTACAATATAGTCAAACACGTTTGATAGAGACCCCAGATAAATGTGGGCAAGTCGCTTTTTCACTTTACAAATTTAACCAATATTTTCTTCCATCACCAAGAAAGTTTTCCTTCTTTTTTTCTTACTTAGGGTTTCCCATATGAAGGTTCCTTCCCAAATTCGACAAGTCTAATGTAGGGGTGGTTCAGTATGGGATTCCATACCGAAACCTTTGTCCCGATTCCCAAACCGAAATTTTCGGAAATCTCAATTTCAATACCGATCCCAAACCAAATTTTCGGGAATTCCAATTTTCGGGATTTCGGGACAAATCAGGAATCCCGAAATGGTTTTGGGCTTTTGCACTAAAATTTGACATATTATGCTTTTGGGCTGTCAATCTGCCAGTGCCAATCTGTTGAACATATAATAGATTCAAATCTTCATCTCCACTTAATAATAGAAAATTAAAAAGTAATCACTGGAAAAAACATTGTAATGATCATTATAATTATTAAAACAAAGATTAATGATCTTATAAAACTAATAAGAAGATTAAATTATCATTAATGACTATTCAACACCTGTACTCTAATTCTTAGTCTGCCGGAGTTTTCTCTCCTCCCCTCCTCAACCAACGCAGAACGAGCAGTCATAATCCCACTCGGAAACAAAGAAGCATCAAAAGCTGAACAGTTAAACCTAAAAACAAATGAACGGCACAGATTAAATCCAAAACAATGAACGGTTGAAATAATTTTCTTATAATTAAAAAATAATATATATATATATAATATTTATTTTCTGTTCGGTATGGGAATACCGAAAAAATAAAAAATGGAGATGCAAAACTGAATCCCGTACCGAAAATTTCGATTTGGTTCGAGATTACATACCGAAAATTTTGGGAATTTTGGGATTTTTTTCCAGCCCTAGTCTAATGTGAACAGGCAACTGAGTTGAAAACCCGTGAATCGTGATTCGTATTTTGGCTGCAAATATATTTAGAAATAAAAAGTTTGAACATAAAATGTTAATTAAGAAACCACCAAAGCATTACGAAAATAGAAAATTTTATTAAACATTATCTTTACATATATCAAATATAAAAATATCCAACCAATGGATGTAAACACGTAATCAGATATTCAAAATAAAATGTAATTCGTTTCACGCATGGTGTAATTTGATGGCATAAATAAGATATAAACTAATTAATCACCAAAGAAAAAGATATAAGTTAATGATAATTAATTAGTTAAATATTGCATTGTTATTTTGAATCTTTGACAAATTATAAACCATTGAATATGAAGATAGAACATTCTATTTTCTTGTTTGATCACATTTCCACGCTTTGACGTGTGAAATTGACTTAGTCTTTCCCTCACATAACCAAACAAATTTAGGAGACTGACTTTTCATTACGTTGGTTCTGGGAGTGCTCTCAAGATCGTTGTGTGCGTAACGCAAATTTTGTTTGAAAATGATAGGGCACAACAGGTTGTTAACTTACTAAAAACACAGACATAATATTCCACAATTTAGGTTCGAAGTGCCTATAAATAAATCTCGTTTTTGCATAAGTGTGAGTTTGGACATGAGACCTACGCTTATACGAAATTAAATATCGGTCTTGCTGGTAGTATATATGTCAGTATGTGAAGGTAAAAGAGTTTCACGGTGAAAGGAAAAATCTTGTAAGGACTTATAAGAGTATAGTGGAACCTTAACTTTGTTCATAATATCAGAATGGGTTGGCCCATGTGTGAAATGCAACGGCCACAAGAGCTGGACGTCACCAAATTTTTGTTGTCCACGTGTTTGGCTTGAAAATTTGTCATACATGAGCAGGCGCGTAAGAATGTAAAGGTAAAAGAGTCTCACATCGGTGCAAGGAAAAACTTTGTAATAACTTATAAAATATTGAGTTACTTCTCATACTACCAATTAATTTTATAGTTAAATCTCAAACTTTTTTCTTCACATGCTTGAATAATCTGCAGATTGATTATTTCTTCATCTACGATTATCCACAAGATGATAAGCTACGCACCCTTCTAAAAAGGTTCAAGGGTGGTAGGTTTTGCTTTCAGCGGAAGGCATGGGATCATGATTACTTTTCAACTAAACAAATGAAATAGGGTAGCAAAAAGGTTCTTTGGAGTTTTGACCTAATAAAGAGCTTTGACCCGATATTTTTTGTTATTATTTATTAGATAAACTGAGGAATCTCCTAATGAACAGCTCAAAAGAGACTTGATTTATTAAAACACTAAAATTGGAAACAACTCAATGGCTTCATTAGAAACAGCAGAGAGAAATAATAAGTTAAAAAATAGTGTGAACTGTGAAGGAAAGTTGTAGTGACTAGATAGTTGTCAAACAGTGTGAAATGGGAAGGGAAATAATTTAACAACAAATAAAATCTGGGCCCGATGATTAATTTCGTTATTAATATTATTATTTATAATCACAGTTGTTGCGCAAGATTAGGACATGGCTAATAGATATATCTAAGTAAATCATGTTTTTTTTAAATATTACAATTATTACAATTCATTGAATTCTTAATTGATAACCGTTAAAACCCGTTTAATTTGATATCACCATAATATAAATGTGATATTTGTAGTGATGATGATGTTATAAAGTGAAAACAAACTTAACGAGTACTCATTAATAATCCAAATAGTTAATCTGTCACCTGATAGGCTACAAGCCTTTAATGTATGTAACATAATTTGAAGTATTAATTGAAATTCTCTTTTTGCGAAAGTCCATTTCTATTTTCATACTATAAATGCGTTTCATTTTTACTTTTCAGTTTATTTGGTGATTATACTTAATATCAACGGAAGTCTTGTCGAGAAAAAACACTCATTGTACATAATTAATCATATAAACATAATGATAAAAATTTGGCCTTTTCTCGGGTGATGTACATTCTTATGTTTTAGTTGTTTAATTAACGCAGTGATGATGAGGATGATGTGAAAGTATGGGGTTTATTAGGATGGAGAAAAGTTGGTGATGAAACTCAGAATAAATGTCGGGGCAGAACTGCAAGCATGTTATCAAGATTCATGTTGTCTGCGTTTGGCGAGTATAATTGAACGGTCACGGTTAAGCCACATTAACGTTTTATGTTAATTTTTTATAGCAAAACAAAAATAAAATAAGATAATTTGAGAAGAAATAATGAAAATAAATGAAAAAAGAAAAAGAGAAAATCCTAGTTCATAAAACATGGCTTGGCATCGAAATTTGTGGAGTAAACATGCATTTACTTTATCGACGACACTGACGAGCAGTGACGACAGCCCTTTTTAAAGTGTTGCATTATTTTCAAGGGTTATAATTCGACAACACATGTTTTTTATATATGTTTTTTTTTTGGACTCATTTTGTAATGAATTTCAGCAATCTAAACCGATCTTATCTCAAACATTATGTAACATGTTAACCAAAAATCAACCAAATTCAAAACCATACTGGTGGATTAAATTTAGTATTTTTTTTGTAGAATTGTATTTGTCCATTTTTTTCGCTACAAACGAATGTCTTAATGGTTTTGTATTTGTCTAATTTTTTGTAATGATGATCTATCAGTGATGTACTAAAATCTTAAATGTTCGGATTCTTAAAATACATTACAAAGTGGGCCCTCCAAAATGAGTGTCAAAATGTATGTCCCAAATCCTAACCATATTTAAAAGGGAGTTTTAACGAAACACTCCCGGTACTGTTCATTTTTAACGAAAAACCATATTTTTACCTTTACCTGACATTATTCACTATACCTTTAAAAAGGGTTTTTCGCTAAAAGGAAAGTTTTTTTGGATTTTTCATTAGTTTTCCTTGTTTAAAAAGCGGAGATTTGATTAAGTTATAATAATTAAGCAAAGAACACGTCAATCAAATAAGCTAAATCTGAAATATGTCAACTATGAGTATGAAAAGAGTTTTACTAAACCGTGATGTTAGTTGTAAGGTGTTGAATTTGAAATTAACATTAGGTTGATTATATTTAAACACACAAAATTGACGCGCTTATATTTAGTACTATGGTTTAATGGTATTCTTCTTCACTTGTAAGTGAGATATCTTAGGTTTGATTCTCGTCAAATGCAAGTTTGAACCATATTATTGTTAGCTCGTTATGAGGTTAAGCCTACTCCTCGTTTGGTGTAGATACGAATTGTGTCAGCGTCGTAATTGTGTAGGTTCATTAGTTTTATTGTTAACATTAGGGCAGCCAAATCCAAGGCGAAAATGAACATAAAATACTAACAGAAAAATACAACTAATCAAAGAGATCGAAAGGCTGCAATGGAGTTAGGAAAGTGAAAGAAGCACACCCGCATGTCGTATTGTCGTTGCTTTTGGTTGCCGAGTTAACATTAGTGCCTAACATGATGTCGGATTGCTGGCTAATCCCCAATTAGCACATCATTAATAACGAAATAAACTAAAAAGAAGCTTATATATCTGTCAGATGTGGCCATGAACTGGAGTTCTTGTTGTGCCAGATAATCTCAGATCAAGGTAGGGCAAGGTGAAGATATGGTGAAGGCTTTTTTTGCGAATCAACTTCACCATCGATTCCAGGCAATTCTCAAGTGTAAACCAGGATATATCGCTCTTCACATGACCTAATCACGTGATGATAGATATAGAATGATGAGATACGACCCTGATTGTAAGGTAAAACCTCTTCTAGTTTTAACTATCTGAGTTGTGCTAGCAATAAACGCTCGATCAGCTGCCGGTTTAGTTTGGCTCGAACCCTTTTCCTTTGCCTAAGTGATAAAAGAGGTTAGCAGTTGGGCAGCAGCTAGGTCTATTCATGTTCCTTCTGGTGGGTACTACCGTACTAGGAGAGACTGTTTAGCCTCCATGCTAGGATTAGAGTTGCAAAAGGTCTGGTCAGAAAGGAGGGTTGCCATCAGACACTAAGCTAGAAAATAGGACCACCTTTGATTTTCTTCCTATGTATCATTTAATGTGAATTAATGTAAAATGTACATTAGCAACGCGATTCAATCATGATCCTCAGAATCTCTGAGCCGGCCCTGACTGAGAATTGAACTACGTGATTCAGAACCCTCAACATGTATATTATTTATTGATAGTGTGTGACATATCAGCAACAAATAAATCTCAATGCACTATGAGGAACGTACAAAATGCTAGTAATTATTGGCGACAATTTCACAAAAATTCTAACAAAATACAGACGCTGAAGAGAACTGCAAGCATATAGACATAGTTGCACGAGAATAATCGATTTCTTAAAAAATCTAAATACATCAATGGTTTTCGTATGATAGTGAGGCGCAGCAGTTTGACCTCTGGCGAAAACACAGCCTCGTATCAACAAATTGCAGTGAACACACCTGTACAGAAACCTGGAGTCCGTCGATGAGACACTGCCTTGAGGCTTGAACAAAATAACTATCGAGGATTGCGTGAAAGAAGAATGGGTAACGCCATTGCGTACAATTTTGAAAAATTTACTATTTCCAAGCAGTTGAAGGTATCCCCTGCTTTTGAAACCATTCGGGCATGTGAAACCTTTCATAAAGGGCAGGTCTCACATCTTTCTGCAGCGAGAGCTGCTTGAGGAGTGGAAGAAGAACATCCAAAAGCTGTGCAGCAAGGTAAGAGGAAATGAAAAAGAGATTAAAGAGGTAAACAGATAAAGTTACGAGGTACTGAAATTTCAAAAGTTGTAGCAAGATAATGAAATTTGTACCTGTGTGTCGTGTGTATGCCCGGCAGAAAATGGAATGCATGGAATTCCATTCGAAGGTTGCAACAAGAAACTGAAAGGATTGTTGTCAACAATAACAATTCGGCGCATATCCTTTGATAGACCAGATAGATCCTTCACATGCTCCCGGTAATCCCTGTCATCCGGCATTAGAGATTTTACCAAACTAAGGATTTAAAGTTTCCAATAACAGTATTGGGTTATTTAAACAAACTATTTATAACATACTAATGGAGCCAATGGGTCACCCAAAAACTCTACATCAACATGTTCGAATAAGGACTTGAAACAACAAAACCAAGGAACATATTGAGTGTGGAAGTGTATACACATCTGTTGAGAATCGTATTGATATGCTTGCATTCTATACAGAATCTTACTGAATATGTAAACTCCAAAGAATCGGTAGCTAAAATATCATATTCATTCAAAAACCCGTTCACTCTCTTCATAAAATGTGTTATCCCTAAACTGAACAAATACATATCGCTTAACATCAACATGAATCATCCGCCAGGGGGAGAGGAGGGCCTCTAGGTGCGTTGTGAGTTCATCGAGAATGACCTATGATCCACCATTCAACCAAGTCCAATGACGGTACATTAGCTAACTATATAGGGTGGCTATATATGTAAGTGATGACGACATGAGACAAAAGACCATAAGATTCCAGTGTCTGTAAAGTGCTAACCATGGTAACATATGGCGGTATCAGAGTCGATTACTATAAATCTTCACAGAAGAGACCAGACTTATTTACAGTAGATCAAACATACAAGCAACAGAACTTACGTGCTAGTTGTTGAAGGCCGATAAAGTCGACAACTGAACAGATTATCCACATCTATTCGGTCAACAAGTGGCCTAGCATAACCTGTAACCATACAAAAACATAAGTATCCCAAACAGTTACAGGCAAAGGGAACGGGAACGGCCAAGGAGAAAATATAAACAAAGAAACGGAAAGTCATAAGCAAACCTTCAAGACCAGCAGTGAATAACACAAGCTCTGCAAACTGACTAACTTGTTTTAGGAAGTCATGCAACCCCGGACGCTCAAAGACTGTGACATAATTGACCTTCGGTTTGCCATCATATTCCTTCAAAACCCAACACACTCATGTCAACAAACTTTCATCTTTCGAAAGGAATGCAAGATAATCAACGTAAATAAGAAAAAAGCACCTTGTCGGAAGATACGCATTCAAGCTCAAACCACTTCATCCCACCTTCAGTTGCTTGGGTTCGAACCACAGCCGGCAAGCTGGATGTTTCATACGCACACACTAGGGTTTCATCCAGGTCCAGAACCACCTGCAGGTCTTAGTGTCAGCACACCCACTCTCTTCCTCCCTCTACTGAATTTCCATTTTCATCAATAACTAGGTCCCTTGTGGGATTGCTTACGGAAGAGCTAAGACTGCTCTCTGATAAGCAAAATCACTTCTGATTTCATTTGGCAGAAAGCTCAAAAGCACTTTTGGGTCAAAGAAGCCAAGTGCTTCTTCATGAAGCACAAGAAGCACTACCAAGGCTTTTTCATGAAGCACTTTGACTCTCAACAAAAAATTCGACATGTTTACAATAAAAAAACTTCTAGCAAAAGTGCTTTTGAGCACATATGCTTCCCAAACTAGCCCTTACTAATTATGCATTAACTAAACCAGAACCATAGAAGCTTCTAAGTTCCTATCAAACACTTAATTCAGATAATTCAATTGGAGTATAATTCCAGCTAATTAAATTCTTACTCCCCAATCTATATATAGAAAAATCATTTTTTTTCTTGAATTAATACAAAAGAACAATAATTTCGGTGACCAATTCGAAATTCTGAAAATTATAAATTTTAAACAGGATTCAAAGATAGAAAGTTTTTAATTTGAAAACCGCACCGTGAGCTTTTCAAAAGGGTCGTCGGAGTCGGAATCGGGAGTGTCGGCGATTACAACGGCGGAGGCGGCGGGGGAGTCGTTCTCGGGCAGCTCGATGACGGGCAATGATTTGAAGGGGGAGGAAGAAGCGGATGAGGAGGAGGAAGAAGAGAGGAGGGGGTGGTGGCCTAGAGCTCGGAGGATTCGGAGGAAGATCTGGAAGAAGAAGCCGAGCCAGTTGAGCAGAGCTCGCCAGACTTGGAGAGTCTTGGGCGAGTAGACCACCTCGCCCTGAGTCAACTCGGCCATTATCTCGGTTGTCAGACTCCGAAGAGAAGAAGCTGATTGATTGGCCCTTCTGCAATAAAGCTCTCTCTCTCTCTCTCTCTCTCTCGTTCCTTGTTTCCTTGGCGATGCTGATTTCGACAAAGCCTAGAGAGACAGAGGGGGAGGGGATGGGGAGCCGACGCGCTGCTTAAGCGAGAGTGAGAGTTTTTGGTGGTGGTGAATACCAGGAGTGACAATTGGTCAACACCAGTTTGGCACAACACGATTCGAGTTTATCAAAAAGTGATTCTTAACCGTGAGCAAATATAGTTTGGTAATATTTTGCTTAATTTGTTAGAGAGAGATTTTATGTTCGGATATGAGTTTATCTAAAAGTGATTCTTAATTGTCGTTTAGTATTATGGTATGGTAATATTTTTCTTCATTTGTATATGAGCAATTAAAGGTTTATTTCTTGTCGAAGACAAATTTGAACGATTAATATAAGTGACTCACTGTGTGTCCTAGTCCTACTATTTGGTGTAAATATATCATTGTATTCCAAAAATTAAAATAAGACGTGAAATCATCGATTTTTCTTTTTGATGATAAAAGTGATAATTACATTAATTTATAGTTAGGAGAGGAAGGATAGTTTGAATGCGGGATGCAAGGGGTAGAAAAGAAAAACCCAAACTAACAGGGCAATTCATCACTTGCACAAAATTATCTCCCGTGACTTGAATATGACATGATTATTTTTTGTACTTTTTAACACAACGATACATTTTATACTGAGGTGGTGGGAGACTTCAACTAAGCCACAAAATTGGCTTGTCATATTAACCTGCTTCAAATTTGTTATCAACCAAAATTGAACTTAAAACTTCTTACTTCTAAATGAGATAAATATCAGTGCATTATAGTACTAAGGCTATATGACACGATTATTAAATGGAAGTTGATTTTCAAATGTTATTTTTAACATAGATTTTTGCAAAGAGAAAATTAGCATATGTTTATCATCATTTTTCTGTTAGATTATGTTAGACTATAATAAATTAAATAACAAGGTTGTCTCCTTTAAATTAAATTATTATTATTATTTGAACAAACGATATTATCTACACTAAAGGGTAAGGGGTAGGCTTAGTCTCACAATGGGCTAGCAATAATGTGGTTCAAGTTGGAGTTTGACAAGAATCGAATTAAGACCTCTCACTTACAAGTGAACAAGAATACTACTGCTTTTAAATGAAAATTTTAATAAAATTATAATGTTTATGCCCAGCTAGAGAGTTTATTTGCACGCGGGAAAGGAGAGCGTGGGCGTTGGAGTAAAGTGCAACCTAGTCCCACCAATGAGATGAGACAATCAAATAATTATTCACTCATCCTTAAATTAAATACCATTTACTTTTCAAGTCAAAGTATTTTTATTTTGTTTCATTTCCGCCAATCATATTTGAAGACCCTTTGTTCTCATCAAAACATGACACGACACTCGACAGCTTCCATTTTTTGAGAGAAAACCGATCCAAAAGTTTGGTTACGGAAAGTAGACGCGTGATGAGATTGATAAAAATATTATAACATCGAAAAATCTCTTATGTGTAATATAGCATGTGACATGTATTAAATAGTAATGCTACACTATGCGATTAGTTCTCAACTTTAACAAGCGAGAGATTTTTCAAGTGTTCCCGTCACACGAGACGGTACACTACGTGTCTTTATGTAAATGGTTGGATATGTGTGTTAAAAGATTAATAACTTAATAATTAAAAATTTTCACCACTTACATAAAAACACGTAATGTACTATCCGTGTTCCCGTCACAACTAAAAATTTTCCGTTACAAGCGGACCAGCGTCATTAACGGAAAGATCTTAAGCATCAGAAAAATTGAATTTCATTAGAATAAGCGAATCAGAAAGCAACACCATATATAGCAGAACGTTTTGTTACATTTGTATGACCTAGTCACTCAAATTGTACAAGAAAAGCATGAATATGTTGAATCAGAACGAGAGAATATACGATGGACAATGCAAAACGAGGCCATGTATACGAAACCAAAACTGAAACCCGAAGCGCATCGCAGTCCAGTGTTCACCGGATGCAGATCGTAGTTCACAAATTGCTCTTCAAAAGGAGAACTGCTACGTACCCCATGAGTTTATTCATATGTGTAGGAAAGCCATGGGTGCTCTAGTGCTTCCCTTGCGGCTGGGCGTCTCTCAGGATTGACTTCAAGCAGGCTTTTGACAAAGTCGATAAACCCAATGTCGGTTACTTGCAGGTGATTCTCCAAGGAGGACTCCTCAGGGATTATGTATTCCAGTTGGCTTGTTTCCTGAATGTGGGATGGCAAAGTGTTTAGTCCGAATGATTTATACATTGACTTATAAAAAGGAAAAGAATTGATGATTTCCTATTAGGATAGGAGAAATCGGAAACACCTACAAAAGTGTTTCGATTCTGTGGAACGAGTGAAACTTAAAATCAAAGAAAGATCCTACACTTAATTTATCGCAAGATACGTTCTCCTTGTGTATTATCCAGAAAAAAAGCCTACTGCAGCATGCAATTCACATCTAGAGAGAAAGATTTGAAGTATGCACCTCATTTATGTGGTAAAGATCTAACTCGTTTGTGAAGTACTTATCGGTCTCCTGACCTTTCACTAACATATCCAGATCGATAGGACCAAGCATTCCAATCATGCGCGCAAGGATCATTACAACCCCGTCATTTGGAAAGAGCACCTGGTCAAGACAGAGATATTATGAGCATAAATGTATTTATATGAACATTATACCAGAGGAGTTATTCCTTCAAGTTGATGGGAAACTAAAGAAAATATCATACGAGACTATGAGAGGCATAAACAGTGTAAGAAGTTTGCAGGGTGCCGAAAAAATAATAGCCAATCAGTAACAATGCAATCGAATTTCAACAAGAATAATAAAACAGAGCTGAACATAATGAACAAACCAAGCAAAAGAGAGGGCATACTTCTCCGGAGCATAACTCCGCCAATATGCAGCCAAGAGACCACATGTCAATCTTCTCGTCATAAGGGAGGCCAAGAATGACTTCAGGAGCTCTATAGGAACGAGACTGCACATATAGACACAGGTTGTCCGTGCGAAAGCAACTGCTTCCAAGATCAATTATCTTTATTTCACATCTTCTGTAACTTTTTATAAGAATGTTTTCAGGCTTTAGATCACAGTGAATAATTCCCAAGCGATGCAAGTAGTCCAATGCCTCTAAACATTGACGGGTTATAATCTGTTAAAAAAGGGCACCATTAAGTTCTGTGTAAGCTGTGTTACTCGTAACTAAGTTTTAAAGCAGCTGAAAAGCCATGTTAGTAGGTTGATGGAATCTAGTAGGGCAAGCATTTATGAGTTAATCAAACGAACCTGCAACCTTCTTATTGTGAAGTAAGCTTCTCTACCAGATTCTTGACTGAACTTCTGAAATTCATACAAGTTTGCCCGAAGGAGTTCGCAAACAATGAAGAGATGCTCCTGTTTTGCAAAAATAAATTTGAGCACACTAAATAGTTTGAACAATGCATGCTATTGTAAGAATCTCAATCAACCATCTCGAAAGAGATAAATGTAGTCATCATAGGGTTATAAAACTTAGCCTCAGTCAATGACAACTACCGAATCCCACTCAAAACGAAGAATATCAAAACGGTTTTTGAAGTTTCTTGTATTGGATCAGAAGGAAATACCTGATGATAGAAGTAGTCATAAAGTCGCAAAATGTGGTGTTCGTCAGCAGGGTCATTTTTGTTGGCAAACTTTAGAAGTTTAATCTCATCCAGACTCTGATCGAAAAATTCTTTATCATTCTTTATGATCTTAAGGCAAACATCGACTCCTGTGTGAAGATCATGAGCCTGTACAACCTTACTGAAAGCTGCTGAACCAAGATATTCCATTACATAGTATCTGCTTGCAATTACAGTCTTTAGCACAATAGGGAAATCCTTGCTTTCTTCAAATCCGGTCCTGTAAACGGCAGAACACATGAGTAAAACTGAGAGCTACTTATCAATTTACACAAACACGAGCTCAATCCTCCATCGAAACAAAGATACAAAAATATCCCCACAATGGTAAATGCATCTTCTCAGCCAAGATGTATCAATAAGTTGTCAAAACCATAGAAAGGAGACTATGAGCAACAAACCTGTTCTTCCTGTGTACGATTCTCAACTCGAAAACTTCATAATCCTCATCATTATTGCACATCAAAACCTCATCGGGAGCAACACCATCTCCATCAGCAGCAACCTCAGGCTCGTGGGGTCCTTTGTTTACTTCACCGACTCCTCCATATCCTTCAACTCCCTTTGGCATGAAATCTTTCACTGCAACCTTACCGTCTAAACCATTGGACCCTATAAACTTTTCGCCTTTGTCATTTTTGGAACTCCTTTTGGCAGAGTAGTTAGAACTCTTGCTTATCTTGTGATACGGAGCAGAATCAATATCGATACGAAGGATGCCCCCCGAAACATCTAATTGGCAATTGTTGAAATCGGTTTCTTTCAAACTTGGATTGCAGCATTCTGCAGAATGTTCCTCAAAGCCTTCTTCCAACTGATTTTTCTTATCAAAATGATAATAATTCGTCGAATAAACCTCGCTTGTATCATCCACGGGAGAAACATCGGTAAGACAACTCTTGTCCAAGCAATCAAGGCTTATTTCCGATTGAAATGCTTCGGATTTATAATTCAGACCCAGCACTTTCTCGTTCCCCTTGTCTGTATCGGAAGTCATGATGAACTTATCCTCAGTGGGACAAGCGAAGAAGTCTGGCCCTTCAAAGCAAGGAGTCATGAAGTCTCCTCCGTCATCTTTTTCATCGTGCCAGAACAGGTCATTTTGCATATCGAAATCGTGGTAATCGCGTGCCGTGCCAAACTGAGAGAACCTATCAGATGAAGCCTGGGAACTGCTTGGAGATGTCGATCGAACTCCATACGGATTTGTAAATTCTGGGAACGAGAGTAAAAGATGAGACTTCTCCAATTCACTATCAACTAACAGAAACAAATAGTGGCACGATCATCACCAGGAAATCTTCTCTGTTCCCAAGCTCAAGATACAACTTATACATTAAGCATTAAGTTACTCCTAACACTATACATTTGTATATACACATATGTGTGTGTGTATATGTATGTATATGTATATATATTTCTGTGTGTGTGTATGTATTTGCATTTGTGTGTATGCTTAATTTGAAATCACCCAGAAACTAGAAGCTTAATTTTGATTGAAAGTAAACAACTTTAAGTTTCTAACTACCTGAAGAGCACTTGTTAGAAGTAGAAGACCCCAAGCTCACAAACTCATCATCCTCCGCCGAGCTCGATCCCGAGCATTCTCCACCGCACTGAACCTCCGGTCGTCGTAAACTCGCCGGAATTCTGACCGGCGGGAGCGGAGGAACCATTGGAAACAAGAACTTCTCGTAATCGAAAGAACCCAGTTCGCCTTTCTCAATCATGTCCTCTTTAAGAGCCGATTCGGCCTCCGAAAACCCGTTTGCTCTCAGGAATTCGAGCACCGCCGAGACGTCGGCCGAGTCCTCCATGGACGTGGGAATTCAGAGCTAGTGGAGTAGTACTGGTGAGAGAGGTGACCAGTGGGTGTGAATAAAGGGAGTTGGGAGGGGTAAAAGTGAAAACTATGACATGGTTCAGGGCTTGCATGCTTGTAATAGAGAGAGAAAGAGAGATGAATCCACTCTCTCTCTTTCTGTGTCTGCTGTAAAACTGAAGCTAAAAGAGGAGAGAGAAAGAAAAAGAGTAGGAGAGAGAGGAGAGAGAGGAGAGAGAGATGTGTTACCCACTTTGAAAAGCGAGGGCCGTGGCTTTTGGGGTTTTGTGGGCCCTCCCCTTTCTACCATCACAACAACCGTACACGTGTACAGAAATATTAATCCACGTGGAAATTGGTCTTATTGATTTTCTGGTATTTCCCGTTATTTTTGGCGGGAAGTCTTTTTTGTCGTTCATGAGAAGAAATTTTCGGTTGCGACAGGAACACGAATAGTAAGTATATCACGTGTTTTTTATGTAAATAGTAGAAAATTTTAATTTTTAAGTTATTAACCTTTTAACACACATAACTCACCATTTATATAAGAACACATGATGTACCATCTCATGTGACAGTCGCATTAAAAAATCTCTCGTTCATGAGACCATTTCCATCTCACCTAAAAAAGAAAAATAAATAATGCGTTTTCTTTTGCTTTTTCTTTACAGCGACTAGAAAAAAGCCCACGTGTGTGAAAATTATGATTTTTTCACTAGAACAAATGTGAAAAGAAAAAATAGAAAGAGATTTTTTGACTATATGCGGATGAGGGAGGAGAAAAAACAGTGAAATTTTTTTTATATGAAATTATCTTTATGCCCATCATTTTTTAAGAATGTTTTTATTGAATTGTGAATTGAGGGCTAAAATTGTCTTTTCATTCTCATTTGCTGACAAAGAGAATTTGTTAATAGATAGTATAGATATATTTGTAGTACATGCATATATGAATTGAGTTTTTTTTTTTTTTTTTTTTTTGGGGAACAAATGAATTGAGTTTGTTAACCTAATCTGTGCGTCTGTTTTCTTTCAAATAAACTTAAATTGTATTAAATTAATATATTGAATAGTTTTTCTTTTTAATATTGAGACGAGAAATATCGATTGCTCGCTGGCTAGTTGATAGAATAGTTGGTAATTGGTTAATTTTTTTTCATCATGGTAAGAAACAGTAAACATAACAATGAAATGTAACCTACATGTTTGATAGTCAAACGTGAAGCTTCCTCGCCTTAAATGTAGTCTTTGATTTTTAAAGCAAAGTTTGGACCAGTTTGCCAAATGCACAAGGTTCATTATCAATTAACTCAATTAAAACGATTCTCCCATTCATTCAAATAATGATGTGGATTGAAGTTGAAGAATTGTCCTTCATCTTAAATGAAAAATATGGCATAGATTCTTTCAGTGATTGTCCTTTTGTCTTTTTCTTATAGAAGAACTTACTTGTTCTCTACTTACGATTAATAAATATTTATTGTCCGAAAATCATAATCGGAATTGTTCAATCTCCTTATTATCATCTATAGACCATATATGCAAAAAATCGTTTAATTTGAAGATTGTTTAGTCATCCATGCTTGTTAAACAGTTTTGATAACAAGTAGCATCTTGCATCCTCATGATGAACGGTCTATTTGCTTTATGGTTAAAAGATCTTAAAATTGAATAATTTTTTTGTATATATAATCTTTTAGATGATAAAGAGAAGGCTTTTAGCCAAAATGGTCATTGAGACTGGCGTAACTCCGCACTTTAGTTCCTGAGATTTGAAATCAATAGAAGAAGTCCCTGAGTTTGTCCACTATCAATCATTTTGGTCATTCTATGAAAAAATTTGTTAAATAATGACCAAAATGACAAAAATGCCCTCAATTTAATAAACAATAGACCAAAATGATTTTAAAAAATTGAGGGTATTTATTTCATTTTATCTTTGTTTAATGAATATATATTTTTACAGAATGACCAAAATGATTGATGGTGGAAAAACTCAAGAACAATTTCTATCGATTTCAAATTTTAAGGATCAAAGTAAAGAGTTATACCAATCTAAATAACCATTTTAGCAGCCTGTAAAAGTCTGTTGATCATAAATAAAGGAACAAGTAAACAACACATGATGAGGGGACACAAGCATTACCCATTAATCATGTGACTTTGATTATGTTGAGATTTAAAGCATTAATGTACCGTTCAGAATAAATCATTTGATGCTTATTCACGGTTGGTGGACACTAGTACATAATCAACCAATAACTTTGTTTTTTTGTCGAAAACATAGTCAACCAATATTTGGTCGAGTGATATATATCCACACATAAAATTGCTTAATTATTAGTTTTAATGTAAAATGGTAATCACGCACCGTTTGTCTCTTTTATCACATTGTAGATTCAGAGAAATTTAGCTTGTTTATGAAATTTTCAACTTTACCGTAAGTGATATTAGCATTCAAAAAATTTATCGTGCACACACCTTATCTCTTTCCGGCGGAAAAAATAATAAGAAAAGCAAAAGAGTTGGATGGTTATTTACTATTTTACTAATTGTTACAAGTGGGCTTGCCTTGGTAAATATCGCCTTTTTCTTCAAGCATTGCATCTTGGATTTAAACACATACCTTTATCTTTAATCTAGCCTAGAGTAGTAATATCGTCAGTAGTTGGGGACGAATTATAGACTCATAATTCACACGGGGCGTTCTGAGTTCAATTTTAACACTAATGTATCACATAATGATGACCAAGAAGAGACTAAAATGACTTTGTAAGTTTTCTCGACTCCTAAAAAAAAGTTGTTATAACGTAGCCATCGACTAGTTCCATTTAAAAGATAAAAAAAAATGCTGTAACGCTGAAAAACGTTGCAATCTGAGTCGGGGTCTACCATGCATCTTTAATTTTAACTTGTCCATGTTATTGTTGTGGGTGAATCCAATTGCTTGATTCACCGGTGCAACCACTTCTCATGGGGTCGTGAAGTAAGTAAAGGTCGACCCACCGCAGGTCATCATGTTGTTTCTCCAAACAAAGCGGGACACAGAACCTCTTTTTCCCCTTTCTACCTTCTTCTCCATGTGACGATGGTCAATAATGATTAAAGCCTACATCTTTTCCCATCTTTATTATTTCTCTCCTTTATTTATTTGTGTTGATTTGACTGTGAAGTTTGAAAAAAATGCCGGTTGGTGAAGAACCTTGAGTGGGGATTTCGACCTCATCCATTGCATTAGAGAGACTTTTGTACGAGAAAATGATCGCAACACTCGTGTTTTAGTCTTCTATACATTTCTGTTTAATTTTGTTCGTTCATTTCATTTTATGCCGGATGGGATCATTGCTAATGTAGAATTTCAAGTCACCAGTATAATGTTATGTAACTTATGTGGATAAAATCTTACACATAATATTTTACTAATAGTTCAGAACGGCAGAGTGACTAAGAAATCTGTTTTATATGAGTCTTTTTTCGTTTGCAACCAGAGGCAGATGCATTGAGGGGTAGGGGGTCAGCTAACCCCCCGAACATCGGTGATTGTCCATAAATAACTTGAGTCCTGACCCTGCAAATTTCAGTGAATGTCGATAACTTGGGTGGTGCTTCTTTGAAGATTGAAGTTAGATTCATACATGCCCTCCAACTGTAAGAGTGGCTTTTCTTATTATTTTTTTTTAATAAATATTACTTTGTCAAAACGATATAGTTTTGGACCTTTAGTTTAATAAAAAATAAACAAACACCTACAGCCAAAAAAATAAACGCATGGATGATGGATATGTTACTCGAGGGAGATCACAGCGCGGATCCAGTGTTCTAAAAAAGGGCCTAGGTGGCGCCTAGGCACTAGGCGGGCTGGAACCGAGGCGATTTTGTGCAAAACGGCTGGAAAAATCGGGTTGGCTCTAGGCGGCTGGGCAGTTTTTATTTATTATATATATATATATATATATATATATATATATATATTATAACTTTATACCTTGAAATTTTGTTAATTTTATAGAATAGGTGTGTTGTGTATCAACTTAAATTCCGGGATGCTAAAGATAAGTATCTTACATTACTATATTTCCTTATTTTCCATTTTATGTTGTTTTAAATTGTGAACTTGTGTTGACCCTAAAACTACCAAGCTTACATGGCACGCAGGCCGAATAATCTATGAGCTAACTACGTCCTTCGGTTGAATGCGGGGCGTGCCAACTCGACGGCCGAACTCGGCCGGTGAGTAAATGTTGATGTTGCGTTGTTGTGCGCGGCTGACTTCTAAATCTTGCGATCACGGCCGAGGAAGGAACGCCCCTCGGCCCTTGGGTTCTAGAGCCTAAAGACAAGGCTACTAGTCTTGCGAAGTTCACGACTCGTCGGCGCCGGATTCGGTCACGGTGATTATATTCGTGAAGGTATAAGCATGCCGAATCGACACCAACGTATAAGGGCACAGATACTCGAAACAGATGTAGGTCTTGATTGTGAAAGTGGTTCGGCCGTCTGAATGCCGAACTCTAAAACCAACCTGTGAGTATCCAATCATAAAACAACTCGGCGTTCGATATGCCGAGCTCGATAATTCGTAATACCTCACTTCGCCGAGAAGGCTGGTGAGATAACCTCTGCCAATAAGGATTCAAAAATCCTTCTCGACCGAGACTTGGATAGGTAACCAACCGGTCTCGACGTAGTGCTGTTTATACAAACTGAAGGTGCTTCGCGATCGACTGGTTCCACGGCGATAGTGTTGTTTATCCAAACTGAAGATATCACCGGTTGCCTTCATAGTGCTGTTCATCCAAACTGAAGATGTGTCGGCGGACAAGAAAATAAAAATCTCAAAAGGTTGAGAGAGTTTGCGCTGGGCAGTTTTGTGTGTTGAGTTAGAGAGCTGAATGTTATGCTCTCCCTTTTATTTATAGTACCGCGAATACTCCAATCCGTCCTCGGATTGGGACCTCCTCTTCCTAGTCCAACTCTACCTCAGCCAATACTAATCCAGTTCTATCTCGGCCGATCCCAATCCAACTAGGACTGCCTCCAATTACGAGCTCGATTCACCTTTACCTCGGCCTCCTCAGGACTTCTTCTCCTAATAGGTCTCGGCCTCTATCACATTCTTATACTTATCTGTTCCTCCTTCCCTCTCCAGATAGGATTCCTCCTAATCCATGGTCCATAGTGCCGACTCACCGCCTTCGCGCAGGTCCTGGGCGAGGATAGTCCGAGCTCGGCCCAATGCCATTTTGGGCCCAAACAACTTGTTGTACATGTGTGATGATACTCCTCACTATGGTTATATGGCATATATGCTTAATGTGTTTTTAAATTTTGGACTTGTTGGATACTCTTTTTGCATTTTATCATACAAGTATTTTTTATAAGTGTCAATATGCACTTATTTACAAGATATACAAGAAATTTACCTAAATCCGCCTAGGCCGCCTAGCCGCCTAGGCGCTAGGCGCCAGCCCGCCGCCCGACTAGCGCCTAGCATTTTTTAGAACCTTGTGTGGAGCTCAAAGAATCACAAATTTCCATCATTATCATGTGGAGCTCTTTGTTTGATAAGCAACTTGTGGAATTAAATAGTCGTTTTGATGAGAAAAATACAGAGTTCCTTCTTTGTTTGGCAAGTTTGAGCCCGGATGATTCATTCTTGGCTTTTGATGAACAAAAGCTAATATGTTTTGTGCAATTTTATCCAAATGAATTTACTACTTGTCAACTCTTGGGACTTGAAATCAACTTGGGCATTATATTCATGATATGCGTTTGAGTAGTGGATTTTTTCAATTGAAAGGAATTGGTTGCCCTGCAAAAAAATGGTGGACATGGGGAGGAATAGAGTATATAATCATGTGTATTTGCTAATTACATTGGCTTTGGTTCTACCAGTTGCTACTGCTTCAGTGGAGAGAGCTTTATCCGCTATGAATATTGTGAAGACTCCATTGCGTAGTAGAATGGGAGATAAATGGTTGAGTGATAGCATGGTGGTTTATTCTGACCAAAAAAAAGCATGGTGGTTTATATTGAGAGCAATGTTTTTTCTTCCATTGACAATGAAGCTATAATGCAACGTTTTTAAAATATGAAAATGCGTCGGGGAATATTGTATTGTTATTTGTTCTATAAGTTATGAATGATAGAACTATAGTTTAATTTTTAAGGTTATTATATGTCTATAAAATGTTTGTAAACTTTTATAAGTGACCCCCCGAAATATTTTTTCTGGATCCGCCACGATTTGCAACACACTTCTCACAATAGCATGAAACCTTACCTTATGATTTTTGATAAACGTTCTTTCGTGTTGGTGAGCCATAAGGGCACGTTTGTTTCACCTTCTTAGGTGGGACTGGACTAGATAGGATTATTATCCCATGTTTGTTAGCAGCCGGGACTGTGTTTAATGAGACTAAAGGGGACTCGCCTAGACTAAACGCCTCACTAGGCGGTCCTAGCGAGGCCCCCCGAAATTGAGCGGATTGCTAAGACCAGCTCTCCTTCGCCCCTTTCCGCTTCAATCTTCGTCAGCTCTCTGCCTTCCCCCTCCCTACTGCTATTTTTTTCCCATAAGACTCCTCTTCCAGCGAAGCCACCATGGATCTGTGGTCAGAAACTCGTTCTATGAGAAACCCATTTCGTGGAGTTTTGTAAATTTATTTCGTGGATTTCTGCAGCCTTTCCCTTTTCAGTACTAGATCCATCTCCCAAAATTTCAACCCAGAAAACCAGAAAACCCAAAAAGTCAGAGACTTAGAAAACCCAAAAAAGCCAAAACCCAGAAAAATCAGAAACTGAAAGCAGATTTTGCAAAATCTTCGAATTCGAGAGAGATTTTGCAGTGAAGGGGAAGAGAGAGATTTTGCAAAATCTTCGAATCCGAGACCATCCAAAATCAGATTATCACCCAGGGAGTTGGACATGAAAAGAGGCAGAGGGAAGAGAGAGAAGGATTTGGACGGAAAAGGGAAAGGGGAGGGATGCAGTGGACGGACAAAAAAATGGCAGAGAAAGGAAAGAGGGGAGAGATGCAGTGGGTGGGCCTAAAAATGAGAGAGGAAGATGATTAAGAGCTATTTAATAATAAAATATTAGTATATATAGATTAAATTAATGATAAAATATTGTAAATATAAATTTAATAATATAATATAGGAGTCATGCTTTTTAGTCCGACACAGCACCAAACGTTTCACTAAATTAGTTCAACTTAGTCTAGTCTAAGCCAGTCCAGCTTAGTCCCTGAAGCTAGTCCAGTCCGAGACAGTCCAGTGCAACAAACGCACCCTAAAGGTTTATACTTAGTTGAATCCTTGCGTTGTGTATAACGATGTTTTTTTTTGCATTAAAATAGTATATTCGTCCTCTCGCACTTGCGTTCAATCTGTTCTCGAAAGTTAGAGTAGTTTATAATCAAATATCATATCACATTGCTAAGAAGGAAAGATAGACTTTTTCTTTTTTCCTTCTTCTTTTTTTTTTTTAAATTTCTTGGTTAGTTGTTTTTAATCGTAAATACAGCAAAGGTAGATACGCAATACTTGGTCCAGGTTCCAACCATAGATCACCATTATTTTTAAGTTTCAAAGTCAGAGGCATCTTTAGATTCCGATACACATTCCAGACATTTGTTGAACTTTCATGGATGGGAGTGGAATAATAAGAAACTGAGTGAGAATTAGTTGAATACTGCCAATCCAAATCAAATCATTAAACTAAATTCTAAAAATGAATGACGTAGTGATCACTACAATCCTTGACAAAAAGCATGACTAAACACACGTTAGGTATATATTCTAATCATTCTAGATAGTTATCTTGAGGCGATTTGTTCTCGAAACTGCTATTTAGTTTCACTTCACCTTCTGCAACTGATTTGTCTCGTTTTGCTCCATAAAACTATCATACTACTATTTAATTTAACGTTTATTTGACTGAATCGACGAAAATATGATGAACTGAGACTAAATGAGACGAAAATGGCAGTTTCATAGGGCAAAATGAGACAAAATCAATTTCAAAGGGTAAAGTGAGACTAAATGTTAGTTTAAGGTAATAAATCAGTTAATAAGCCTATCTTAATTCAAACTAAAACTTGGATGGTACTATTCTTAAATCTTTATTTGACAAAATATGTAGCTATCTATTTTTTAATACGAACATGGGCAACTTCATCCAACAAAATTATTCTTCCAATTATCCAACCAAATGATTGACTCTTCACATTTAGTTTTCCATGCTTAACTTGAAGAGCAAGAAGGTGCAATCGGTATTAAAATTAAAAGAAAACTAACGAAAAGTTAAAAAAAAAATAGTTTTAATGAAAAATGACAAATAAAGATGTAGTGAATAATATCTGAAAAAGGTACAAATATGGTTTTTTTCGTTAAAAGTGAACAGTACCAGGAGTGTTTCGTTAAAACTCCCTAAAATTAATCGGTTTGTTTTGTTAGATCCTTCCCTTACAAGTATATATATTATTAATATCTGACAGAAAACAAGAACATGTTAATTGATATTTATGCACAGAAAAAACGAGCTTCTGGTTTTCATTTTTGTTATAATATTCATGATCATCTGCTGTTTAGGTAAAACACATGGCCGTAGCAATGCAATATTTTGTTTGGAAAAAGGACCATTAAGCATTTGCAGAAGGAGTAAGTAGAATTATGGGTTGTTGTTGTCAAGAATTATGGTTGTATTAAATATAGAATCGTGGAGTATGAATCATACGTTGATGAGATGATGGACTTTCCATGAGCTTATAAGAAGTTGGACTGCTCCCCATATTGCTAGTTAGTTTTATGGTAGAATCTCAACTTTCTTTATGGTTTCAGAGTAGGTTGTTCCACTGTGAAGCCAAACGGCCACATGCGAGGAGGGACCTTGCATGAGCTTATAAGTAAGTTGAGTTACTTCCCATATTGCTCATTGGTTTTATGGTGAAATCTCAATTTTCTTTAAGAATTACGCTATGATCAGTTGCACATATACATAGAAGTTGAAAATACTAAGCTTGAAGATTCATGTTTTATTAGTCTTATACGCATAAACAATTAAAATTAGTGCATCCAAGACTCATCTTACCATTTTTCTTAAAAACATAAGCAAAATAATATCAAATTAAAAAGAATACGATTAGGGTTTTATTTGATAAAAATAAGATTCGATGTCACATAGTGTACTGTTTGTGTGGTCCGTGCTTCAAGTTTCGAACACAGAAGCCAACAAACAACATTCCCATGCATTAAACACATGAATACAAAAGGACCTTTATGCCACTGAAATCTGATCTGAAAATGCGTATCGCATACCTCAGTTTCTTCTAAATCACCACCCTCTGCCGCTGCTGCTGCTGCAGTGCGGAAGACTTGCCAGCAGCGCAGAAGCACCATACGAATCTGCAGATGTGGGTCACCGTGGGCCTCCGCTCGAGAGATTTTTCAGCATGTTAAAATGGGTCTTATATACTAAATGTTTGATTCAAGTAGTTTTTTTGAACAATCGATATTATCTACTAAAAGGGGTGGGTTTAACCTCACAATAGACTAGTAATAATGTGGTTCAAATTCGTATTTGACGATAATTGAACCTAAGATCTCTCAGTTACACTATGTCCCGAAACACTAAAGCATTTCTCCTTGGGCTCATTGTCCTTTATCAACTTGGGTTTAGTTGGGCTCAATGGCAATGGATTGTATCTTCTTGGGTTGCGTTTCATATTTACCTTTTCATTAATTTGATTTAGAGTTTTTTCCTTCATTTGTTTAGATTTGACTCTTATAAATGACGAGTTCAATACATATTATTACTTGTTCATTATGTGATTTATCTCAACCCACACCCACATTTTTGTTGTAAGATCCCACATCGCCCAGAGGTGTGAATCCTGTAAGCCTTATATGTATATTCTCATCTCTACTTAGCACGAGGCCTTTTGGGAGCTCATTGGCTTCGGATTCCATCGAAACTCCGAAGTTAAACGAGTTCGCGCGAGAGCAAACCCATGATGGGTGATGTAAGATCCCACATCGTCCAGGGGGAGTGGATCCTGTAAGCCTTAAATGTATATTCTCATCTCTACCTAGCACGAGACCTTTTGGGAGCTCACTGGCTTCGAATTCCATCGGAACTCCGAAGTTAAGCGAGTTCGCGCGAGAGCAATCCCATGATGGGTGACCCACCGGGAAGTTCTCTTGTGAGTTCCCAAAAACAAAATCGTGAGGGTGTGGCCAGGGCCCAAAACGGACAATATCGTGCTACGGCGGTGTCGAGCCCAGGATGTGGTGGGGGCCCTGGGATGTGACAATTTGGTATTAGAGCCAATACATGGCCGGAAGTGTGCCGACAAGGACGTCGAGCCCTTAAGGGGGTCGATTGTAAGATCTCACATCGCCCAGGGGGAGTGGATCCTGTAAGCCTTAAATGTATATTCTCATCTCTACCTAGCAGGAGGCCTTTTGGGAGCTCACTGGCTTCGAATTCCATCGGAACTCCGAAGTTAAGCGAGTTCGCGCGAGAGCAATCTCATAATGGGTGACCCACTGGGAAGTTCTCGTGTGAGTTCCCAGAAACAAGACCGTGAGGGCGTGGCCGGGGCTCAAAGCGGACAATATCGTGCTACGGCGGAGTCAAGCCTAGGCCGGGATGTGACAATTTGGTATCAAAGCAAATCCTTGGTCGGAAGTGTGCCGACAGGGACATTGGGCCCCTAAGGGGGGTGGATTGTAAGATCCCACATCGCTTAGGGGTGTGGATCCTGTAAGCCTTATATGTATATTCCCATCTCTACTTAGCACGAGGCCTTTTGGAAGTTTACTGACTTCGGATTCCATCGAAACTCCGAAATTGGATGTGACATTTGTTGTGTCAAAATAAATAAAAACGATCATTTAATTTGGTGTCACTTTGTTCTACGGAGAAAGTCATGAATTCACATCTCATGAATATACAAATAATCAACAAGAAAGAAAAAAAATTGTTATTACACTAATAGAAATATCATCTTGCATTGACTATTTTAGATTAGCCCGCTCTGTAGAACAGAAAAATGGTACTCAATTATTTAGGTCACTTATAATATATAAGGACCATCTAAGTCGTCTCATACAAGCCATTAGTTTTGTTTTTTTTTTAACAAACGATATAATTTACATTAAGGAGGAGAGGGTAGACCAAGTCTCACAATGTCCTAGTAATAATGTGGTTCAAATTCACCTTTGACTAGAATTGAATTTAAAACCTCTTACTTACAAGTGAAAAAAAATTATTTGTAATCTTCTTCACTTATAAATAAAACATCTCATATTTAAGTGTAATGACTAGTTCAAAACTAGTCTCGTTGTTAAAAAAAAAAAGTGTTTAAAAAACAAAGCCCAAAAGGTGTTGGACATACATATCTCCACTTAGCTGGGATTTAAAAGCCCATAAATATGCTCTGTTTGTTCTGTGTTATTTTTGGGCTTTGGCCCATTGCACCAAAAAAATTAAAAATCGAAAGAAAAATTCCCACACTTGCACATCGTGCAAGAAACATAGGACACTTCAAAATATCTAAACTACTTATTAAATGTTTCCAAAAAAAAAAAAAAAAAAAAAAAAACTACTTAATAATAAATAAAAAATTGTTAACTAAAAAGGATAAAAAGATTATTTGATCTTATATCACAAAAAATAATGTAATTTTACACAAATCAAATGTTGTTTTTTTTTCCTTACTTCACTCACATGTCAACATAGTATCTCTTTAATTTTAAAAAATAGAAACTAAAAATATAAATATCTATGCACTCCCATGTTTTCTCTCTCTCTTTCACTCCCTCTCTCTGTCACATTTCCATCCAACTTTCTCTCTCCCATATATATATATTTTTTTTTTTAAAAAGAGAACAAATAAAAAAGCAAAAAACTGAACCACAATGGAGTTGTCTAGTGGTCGGGAACGAATTTTATGGTGGCCAGGGGTAATCTGAAATATCATGGTGAGTCTCCCGACCCCTATAAGGATGGACTGACTTGACAAAGCCAACAAGTGTTTTTTTTTTTTAATTTTGAAAAAAAAAAAAAAAAAAAAAGCAAAAAACAGAGCTTAGGGTAGTATCTAACGATGGAAAGTGAAAATTTGTCAAATCATTGAAGCAATGGAGGGAAAGAACTAGGTTCTCCACTAGCACACTAATCATAAATTCCTATTTTGGGTAAAAAAGTTGAAGCATCATCAACTAGGCCACTCTCACCCACTCAGCCAGCCAGCCAACCAGCCATGCACCCATGAATTTGATGTCCCCACCCACCCTAACCCAATGTCTCTTCCTCCCTCTCTTGAGTTTTGCATCTTTTCAAAATTTCAACATCTCCATAATTTATTCTTTACGTGGAAAGAAAAACTTTTTCCACAGTTGAAGGATCACTTCCTATGCTTGGACATGGTCATACGCATCTCCTACTAAGCAACAGGAATCCTCATCCCCCCCCCCCCCCCCCCCAAACACACACGTACAGAAAACCACATTATTAAAGTTGCTTTCTATCTCTCTCAATGCGTTCAGATTGATTTTGAAAGACATACGTATCTAACTGTGATTAGTTTATAAGAAGAAATTCTTAGTTTATATCAGAAGTTGTTAGTTTACTTGATTGCTTTTCTTTTATTTGTTTGCGTTCAGATTGATTTCGAAAAACATATGTATCCAACTGTGATTAGTTTATAAGAGAAGTTAGTCTACTTGATTACTCTTCTTTTATTTGTTCGGAATGAAACTATTAGATCATCAGTTTACTTTATTGCTCTTCTTTTATTTGTTTGGAATGAGGAAACTATTAGCTCATTTCGAACGGTGGTTGGTCGCCAATCTTCCAGGTCACATGTTAACGACCATATTATTTTTAAAAGGATACATACAATTTTTAAGTCTAATAACTGTTCTGATATTATCAAATAAAAACGCTTGTAAATAAAAATGCTTTTTACGTAAGCAGCATCTGACCCATAATCATACCACTCAGTAGCATGATAAAGTTGATGGTGCGTGTGGGCATAACCCACTGTGGAACGTTTGTACCAAATACGGGAAAGAAAATACGAGTGGGTTCGGTTCTCCTATCACTGGCTTTTGGGTAGACTTGGCACTGCATGGTTCGCAAATTACTTGGACTTTTCGATCGATTAGATTTCTGAGGTCACTTATTTCTGGAAAGTGGGGTGGCAATGTCCGGGGCTTTTCAAAATTATTAGTGTTGGTGTCAACTCTTGCTCTTTGGTGTATTCTCCAACTTATTTTTTGTGCTCGAATTTGTGTCATGTCATCTGTGTTTCGGTAAGTTTTTGTAATTAAGAAACCCTAACTACCAAAAAGCATCTGATTATAGCCAAGTGAAAAAGATGGAAACAATGAAAAGAATGAAAATTAATCATGTCGAACCAGCTTTATGCGACAAGCATGTTCAATCATGGTCCCATGGACTTACTCAAATTGTTAAGTGAAAGGGATGTTGAATATATTCGTGGCTTGCTTCATCTCAAAATACAAACTATAAACTACAAATATTGTTAACAGGATATTAATGAATAAGAATGTCGAAACGACTATAAACTAAGAGTTACATCTTAACTAACTCATTCTCTACTCAATAACAAAACACTCTATTTATTATAAACTAACTCTAATCCCTAATAAGTAAGGAAACGCAAACCTAACTCTAACAGATTAAGCCTAAAACCCAAACAATAAAATAATCCTAAATATTATTAACTTTCCAACAATTTTCACAAAACAAATTCAACTCGTTCATCTATAATCTATTTCTTTGTCCTTTTATGGACCGACTTATTTTCAAGTTTTCAAAATTTTCCTACACTTTTTCGCTATTGAATTGAATAAACTAAATGAAAACAATGAATAAGATTAAAAATGGGTATTTGAGAGGCTAAAAGGAATGTGTGTTTATCATTTTCCTTTCAAAATTAATCCAAGCATATGTTGTGTTCATCATATATTTTGTTCTCGCAAAAGTATAAATTATGTTTCTTGGTATAAAGGAATAGGGTCCATGCATACGTACTGTACAAGATCCACTATAAACTGTGAATCTCAAACATTGTTGGTAAGAATTCGACATGTAAAATTCAGAATTCCAAACTTTTTTATTTTATTTTGTAAAAATGGAGTAAGCGAAGTAGATATAGAGAATAGTAACTTGGATTCGGTTCCTACACATATAAACCAACCAGAAAATATTGCAGATAGTGTAAGAATATGTTCTCTCTGATAGCTGATAAGTTCGTTCCATATGCTAATTAATCATATCTTAGCACACAGTTATAATCCAATATACAAATTAATGCTTTACTTATCTACTCTTTATGTATCAGTTAATGACGTTTTGTCCTTTCTAATCCTCAAACAATTCGAGAGAGAAATGATTAATGACACAATGGCCCCAGTCTAATCATAACTTGATGGAGAAAACCCACCAACGAATATTATTAAAAATTTGAGTAGAAAGTGTGTGAGTAATTGAGATGAAACGCAAATGGAGATTATGGCCCATAAGAAATGAAGTCAAATCCCATCTCTCTTTTATTATACATGATAAAAGCTTATTCGGATATGATCATATGGTATGCAATGAGGCCAATAAGTTTTATTCAACTGCAAAAGTGAGAGTAAAGTTGAATAAAACATGTCAAATGTTATATTATAGCGACTACACATCACCACCCAAAGTTAATTTCAAACTAGAAACTAATTAAATATAATAATCACCACCAAGTGGTTTAATGGTTGAGTATGAATTTCAGGTCTATATTTCACACAGCACGCCATGAGTTCAATTCTTGGCTTTCGCGAATCACAAGGTAATGGCCAGGAAGAGGTTGAAATGCCTCTGTGAGTCTTCTGGCCCCTGTAAAAGTAGATTGTCGTAGTAAAGTCACCATTTTTAAGGAAAAAAAAAAACACCAGAAACTAAATATTGGTTGTTGCATTGCAGAGATTTTTTGTTGGACCTAGAACATTGCGCTACGTAATGTTATTATTGTTATTTATTTTTTTAATTTACGATAGTATCTATATTAAGAGGGTGAATGAATGGGTTAAACCTTACAATGAGCTAGAAATAATATGGTTCAACTTCGCCTTTGACGAGCATCGAACCTAAGACCTCTCATTGATATATCAACTATAACATTCACATATATTAAAACAAATGAGATAAACAAAGTGTGTCCGATTCACATAAAAATTTCTCATTGCGAAGTTGGTCCTCTTGTACAAAATTTCAAATGCGAGTCCCCGGCTGCATCATCATGCATGGTACTACTAGGGTTTCCATCTATGGGAACTTCTTTCAATTATACAACGAGGCTTGGTTACTAATACTCCACCGAAACACACAAGCAACATCTACCACTGAATGAGGTCTGAGTGTCAATTTATACAACAAGGCCATCATTCAATCTAAGAAACACACTGTTACTTGTTTGACTTAGTATTGGGAGTTTGGGACTCACCTCATGATATAGGACGTTAGGATATGGTCATGATGATTATCATTTTACTTGAATACATGAGGACTCTCAAGATCAGTTGTCCACATACGTGTTAATCGGTTTCTCACCACTGTAAACATATGGGGTACGTACACGAATAGTTGTCATAAATCAATCACGCGCTCGCTCACAATTAACCTAGCTAGTATTTTCTTAAAACATTATTTCAAGAAAAAAATAATTGGCGAACATATTTTGAATATGAAGAAAATAATATAATTTAGGTGGATATCGCACCATATCCACAGAGGCACGGATGAAGGATCACGAATACAATAAGACAAGTACAATTAATACAAATAATTTTAAGGTCTACGTAGGATGCATTTTACAAATTTTGTTACTGATAGTAGTAACGGACACTAGTAATATCACCTAACATGCATGTCGAATTGGTATTCTCAACAATAATGCGATGGTGTACAAAGCGCGTGAAGAAAGAAATTATTCGGATGTTTTTCGCTGCAGAAATGATTCCCAAAAGACTTCTACGTACGCGTAGGTGCTGGTGAAAAGGTGAAGGCATGAAGTTGAAAAATGCAGTGTTTCAGCTTTTTACAAAGAAGATAAAGGTGGAGGGAGATTCTAAACGCGGGAGATCTTCCAAGACCAGATTCTTCCTTTTCCATATCTCCATCATTCCAGAAATACAAAGAAATAAATAAATAGAAATGAACTGTAGGATTTTTAGCTGCAACTTGGGTGGGACTCGGAATGTATGTCTACTCTTTGGCCGTTGAGAGAGCAACATTATATGCGAAAATGACACCAACTTTCTTTCACTTTTGTGGTCGAAAATGACACCACAGTCACAATATTCTTAGAAGACATACAATTTAATAAGTTTCCGGTAAGTTTACGGAAAATCATTTTCGTCCACCATTTATTTTTCTCATTTGCACACTCTTGCTTAATTATCTCTTGATTCTTTTCTAATTTTTTCAATTGCAAAGGCATTACGAACCAATAATAGCTCATAGAGATTTATTTACTTATATTATCTGTCTCCTTCTTTTCTCCAATTATTCATCGTAACCAAAGAAATAATTAGAGAAAACCAAATCAACTTATAATTTCGGCTCATGAAGAAAAAAGAATAAACCAAATATAGCCTATAGGAATAATGGAACCTTATTTTTTTGGGAGATTTAATAAAAAGAGCTTGAACTAAGTTTATTTTAACCAAAAACCATCCTATAACTTTTTTTAACCAAAAACCATCCCAGAACAAGGTAAAACCCACCAAACCAATAGACAGCTCGACCACCAGCCAGTCACTCATGGGCTCTCCTTTGGCCCTCATCCTCCTCCTCCTCCTCTTCGTCTCGCTGAGTACTACAACTTTCCTTTTTGAATCACCCTATTTCGTTAAGTATTGAAGAAGTTATATCCATTTGAATCTTACCCAGTTTCCGGCGACCTCCGAGGCTTTCGAGGCATTTTCCGGCCAAACCACAACGAGTTAGCCATCGTGCAAGGTACCATTCTCTTCGTCTCTTCGAGAACTACGATTTTCGTTTTTGAATCACTTGATTTCGTTGAGTATTGACAAAGTTATGAGCGTTTAAAGTTTGTCCAACCCAGTTTCCGGCGACCTCCGAGACTTTCGAGGCGTTTTCCGGCCAAACCACAATGAGTTAGCTATTGTGCAAGGTACCATTCTCTTCGTCTCTCCGAGAACTACGTTTTTGAATCACTTGATTTCGTTGAGTATTGACAAAGTTATGAGCATTTAAAGTTTGTCCAACTTTCAGGCCGAAATCCGGCCTTCCCTTCCGTTTAGCTCCGGCGAGCAGCAACCACACCAAGCCCTTTGGGCCGTGCACAAACAAACACTATATCTGGAAAGAAAATGAACATTAACACTGTCGCTGGAAAAAACATAACACTGTCTATGCAAAAAACTAACACTGTCGCTGGAAAAACTAACACTGTCTTTGGAAAAATAACACTGTCTCTGGAAAATAGTGACTTAGATTCCAGAAACAGTGTTACTTAAAATCCAGAAACAGTGACTTAAATTCCAGAAACAGTAACTTAGATTCCAGAAACAGTGACTTAAATTCCAGAAACAGTTTATTTTTACATTCCAGAAACAGTGTCCGTTGAAAAGAACCAAAATCCAGAAACATTGACTTAACTTATAACATGGTTTTTTATTAAACAAAACTTATAACATGGTTTTTTTATTAAAACTAAAACTTATAACATGGTTTTTATTAAACAAAACTTATAACATGGTTTTTTATTAAAACTAAAACTTTTCAAGCCCTTTTCATTAATTTTCCTTATTTTTTATAGGAGAAATTAGGTTCTCATTCCTCTTTTTTCAACTCCATTGATCAAAACCTTATTCATTTTCAAATTTTTATCAAGGTCTCTTAGTTTTAATAAACGTCATTAATTATTTCAATACTAAAATATTTTACAAGTCAAGATAATTAAATTTTATTTCTAAATATATTCATTTTGTATCATATATTTTTATTTAGTTTACACCCATTTTAATTTGCAACCATTTTTTAAATTGTACCAATTTTCTTTTCAGTTTTATTTTGTACCCATATATTATTTATTTTTGTGTCCATATTTTTCAAACTTTTATTTGTACTCAATTATTTTAACCTTTTATTTGTACCAATAATTTTTTAATAATGTACCCATTTGTCTTTTAAAAATGTACCACTTTGTTATATGTAAAATGTACCAATTTTTGTTTTTGTAAGTACTATTTTTTATATATAAAATGTACCCATTTTTAATGTAAGACCTTTTTTTTAAATCTAAAATGTACCCATTTTTTTATATATAAAATGTAACACCTTTTCTGTATAAAATGTACCAACTTTTTTAATGTAAAATGTACCAAGTTTTTGTATCTAAAATGTCATTAATATAAGTAATGACAATTTTATGAGTTTTATTTTAAATATAATTTGTTTTAATGACAAATCATGTCATTAAGATAAATTATACTTTTTTATATAAGTATAATTTATTTTTTTATTATTTTCATTCCCAAAAATCATGGATTTTATTTAAAATCTCATTAATATAAGTAACTACAAATATCAAATATCAAATTTTAATTTAGAATTATGTTAACCTACATAGAAATGCATTATTGTATTAATTCAGGGACTTCAATAAAAAACTGAAAACCAACAAGGTTTCAATAAAAGAACGTTGATTAATAGGGACCGCATCCAAAGTGATGCTTTTTTATATTTCGTTATTGGTTTCTCGAAGATGTAAGATTCAAACTTTGACAACTATCTATTAGTCTCTACTAATGCCTCTTAAGTTCTTTTTTAAGACGTCTCGAGTTCGAATCCACCTAAAGAAGATTCAAACTTGGTATTATAATCAAGGGGTTTTACTTTGGTGCTACATATAGCATTAAATGGTACGGACATTAGATCATCAAGATTAACAGGACTACAATAAAAATAATAATCTAAACGAGTCCAAATCAAACCTGGCATTTTGGACCCGACCCGTTAATATTAGTATTTGGGTGGGTGCTTAACGGGTCGGGTCGCTAACGGGTGGACCTGTTAGCAACCCGTTAAATAACGGGTCACTTTGGGTCAACCCGTTAGACCCGTTAGCACCCGTTAGTGGAGGATATTTTAGTAATTTCAATAAAATCTTAACAACAAAAAATAGACTTTATGCAAAAAAAAAAAAAAAAAAATTGTTAACGGGTCTTAACGGGTGAAACGGATGACCCGTTATCTTAACGGGTCGGGTTCGGATGACCCGTTAACTTAACGGGTCGGATTGAACCCGACCCAAAACCCAATAAACCCGACCCGTTTACAGATCTACAAATCATCCATATATTAATAATATTTAATGCTAGATAGCATAAAAAGAATTTTCCGTAATCAAGCACTCAAACGTGGATTTACTGTATTATTATTGAATACGACGCTGCGGTAGAAGATTGCTCAATCAAAAACTGCTTTTAGGGTTCTGGTCGAGTCAATTGTTTGAAAGAAGACGAAGGTGGTTTGGAAAGGTCTAATTGAGAAGACTATGTTTGGTTTGGTATACGGGAAAAAGCAACTGAAAAGGTTGGCAAAAGCATATCAACAAAGAAAAGTGCCAACAAAAACCCATCAAATCAAACACCCACTTAATTAATCACTTCATTCTCTAGTCTTTTAAAAGCATCTTCCATTAAACAGATTTATCGTCTTGTAACGTTTTTATCTAACTACACAAAAGTCACATGAAAAGAAACCTTTCATATAAATTATATTATGAAATTGAGACGTCACGTGCAATTACCGTGATCATAAAATGTGCGTGTATGAATAGTTTAAAGAGATTGGGTGAGAAATAAGCTTAGCTAGCTAGTAGCTACTAGGAAGAGAAGTAAAAGAAAACGTTTGATGATGGGTGAGGGGGTCATTTATTTCCTCTTCTCGAACCAAAAGCAGAGGAAGAAAAAAATCTTTTCAAATATACGATTTGAGGTGATAAATGTTTGCGGTCGTGGTTGTAGGGTTTCACTCTCACGGCTCACCCCATCACTTTTGTACCTTTACATATTCTACCGACCCTTTCTCGCCGTCCCTCTCACCACGACAAAGATAGGCAGCGACACCAGAGCATTTGTAAGGTTTCGTTTAGTGGACTTGATGATATAGATTGTGACAAATTTAAATGAACTTGAGTTTAGTTCGTTGTTTGTTGTGTCAAAATATAAGATGAATATAATTGAACACAATAGGCTATGAATCCACACTAGAGTGGTTATCTAACCTATCATTTTATATGTGTTACAAGTGCTATCTTACAATTCTCTGTCAATCCAATCATATCCTTAAACCCAATCTCATCCAGTCCACCAAACGAGCCCTAATAGTTTAGCTAAATGAGGTTTTGACTACTTTAATAAAAATAAGGGAAACTTTGGATGCGGTCCTTAGTTATGAACATTCTTTGATTGAAACCTTGTTGGTTTTTAATTTTTGATCGAGGTCCCTGAAATTAATGTGATAATTTATTTATATGTACTGTCACATTTCGACCCGGGACCCCACCACATCCCGGGCTCGACTCCGCCGTAGCATGATATTATCCGCTTTGGACCCCGACCACGCCCTCACGGTTTTGTTTTTGGGAACTCACGAGCAACTTCCCAGTGGGTCACCCATCATGGGATTGCTCTCGCGCGCTATTCGTTTAACTTCGGAGTTCTTACGGAACCCGAAGCCAATGAACTCCCAAAAGGCCTCGTGCTAGGTAGGGATGGGAATATACATATAAGGATCATTCCTCTGGGCGATGTGGGATCTCACAATCCACCCCCCTTAGGGGCCCTACGTTCTCGTCGGCACACCACGGCCAGGGTTAAGCTATGATACCAAATTGTCACATCCCGACCCGGGGTCCACCACATCCCGAGCCCGCTTCACCAATGTAGCACGATATTGTCCGTTTTGGGTCCCGAATACGCCTTCACGGTTTTGTTTCTGGGAACTCACACGAGAACTTCCCAGTGGGTCACCCATCATGGGAGTGCTCTCGCGCGCTACTCGCTTAACTTCAGAGTTCCCATGGAACCCGAAGCCAGTGAGCTCCCAAAAGGCCTCGCGCTAGGTAGGGATGAGAATATACATATAAGGATCATTCCCCTGGGCGATGTCACATCCCGGTCCGAGCCACCACCACATCCCGGGCTTGACTCCACCGTAGCACGATATTGTCCGCTTTGGGCCCCGACCACGCCCTCACGGTTTTGTTTCTGGGAACTCACACGAGAACTTCTCAGTGGGTCACCCATCATGGGAATGCTCTCGCGCGCTACTCGCTTAACTTCGGAGTTCCCATGGAACCCGAAGCCAGTGAGCTCCCAAAAAGCCTCGCGCTAGGTAGGGATGGGAATATACATATAAGGATCACTCCCCCGGACGATGTGGGATCTTACAATCCACCCCCTTAGGGGCCTGACGTCCTCGTCGGCACACCACGACCAGGGTTAGGCTCTGATACCAAATTGTCACATCCCAGCCCGGGCCACCACCACATCCTGGGCTCAACTCCACCGTAGCACGATATTATCCGCTTTGGGCCCCGACCACGCCCTCACGGTTTTGTTTCTGGGAACTCACACGAGAACTTCCCAGTAGGTCACCCATCATGGGATTGCTCTCGCGCGCTACTCGCTTAACTTCAGAGTTCTAATGGAACCCGAAGCCAGTGAGCTCCCAAAAGGCCTCGTGCTAGGTAGAGATGAGAATATACATATAAGGCTTACAGGATCCACTCCCTTGGGTGACGTGGGATCTTACATGTACGTTACTATATATTTTTAAATTAAAAATTAAAAATTTAGTTGTTTATATAAATGAGATTTTAAATAAAAAAAACCATAATTTGTGGGATTAAAAATATTAAAATATAAATATACTATTGTGTGTGTGTGTGTGTGTGTGTGTGTGTGTGTGTGTAAACATGGGTACATTCTTCAAAATCATAAAAAAAGAAGAAGAAGATGTTAGGCTTAATAACATTAGTAAATTTCTTCGATTAAACTTGATATGGATACATTTTAAAATCAAAGAAAAAAGAATGTACCCATATAAGTTTAAAAATGGATTAGAAAAAAATAAAATAGATTTTATATAAAAAAAATGGTACATTTTACATATAACAAATTGGTATATTTAAGAATGAGTACATTTTAAGATTAAAAAGTTTTACATGAATGGGTACATATAATTAATATGGGTACATTTAGCAAAATAAAAAGTACAAATAAAAAAATATATGGGTACAAATCAAGGTATTAAATATCGGTAATATCGGAAATATCGGTAGTCCGAAAACACGGAATTATCGATGGAAATATCGGGATAATATCGATATCGATAAAATTTCCATGGAAACCACGGAAATTGTAAGAAAAACTTGGAAATTTTTATTGAAACTTTGCAGGATGTTTATTTAGTCAATTATCTATTAGTTTATCAAAAAAAATTGGAAGGAAATGCATTGCATGATGGATTTAACATTATCAAGTTGATTATAGAGCGAGCTGGCAAACATTGTGAGTGTAGAAAATATATAGTAATTAATGAAAGAAGTTTAAACACACCAAAATCATTTATATATAATGAATAAGTGCAATATTTTACACTTTATACATTACATGGTAAGTACATTACACTTTATACATTACACTTTTCACCTCTGCAACACACATGCAACAGTGTGCAACACACACACACACACACAAACCAACGTGGTTTGCTGAATTGACAACTTGGTTTGCTGAATTTGTCTACGTGGCTTGATGACAAAGCATCATATGTCTTTGTGGCTGGATGACAAAGCACCACCTGTCTTGGTGGCACACCATTCAACACGCACACACGCAGCATGCACACGCACACACGCAGCAAGCACACGCACACACGCAGCAAACATAAGCACACACGTAGCAAGCGAACGCAGAGTATACAGAGTCTGTCTCCTTTTCTCTCCCTCACAAGAACATACTCGGTCTCCTTCTCTCCTTCTCTCCTTCTCTTCGTCTCCGTCCTCACGAGTCACTCACTCACACGACGATGACCCCAACAGTTTTGAAGCTCCAAATCCTCCAAATTGGGGCAACCCAATATCAAATCACTCATCATCTGGTCCTGCAAACAAACCTCATCGAGAAGCAAGGACCGAATCGTCCAGAATCGCATGGTGGACAATTTCGCCGGCAAAGTAAGATAACACCGCGTGAGGCTTAATTTCTCAACATACCCATTTCTCAGAACAGAGAAAGGGAAATCGTATCGGTGATTACGGGTTTCGTCGTTGTGAAAGTCTCTGTGGATGAAGAAGTTGAGGTGGAGCTCCCAGGCGCGGAGGTGGGTGACGGCGGATCGCACCCAGGAGTCGACGTGGGAGTGGTAGTGACCGTGGAAGATGAAGGAGAGGCGGAAAGTGTGGACGGGAGAATTGGGGCGGGAAATCAGAACGCGATCGACGAACTCGGCGTAGAACTGGCGGGCGTCCAACGGCAGCTTGCGCGTCGAGAAGAGTTCGAAGTTGAAATCGAGGGAGGGGATGCGGGACCAGAGAGGGCGCCATTTTTGGGAGATGAGGGAGGTTTGGACGGAGTCTCTCTGCCTGGGTCTCTCCGTCTCGGTCTCTCCCTCGGTCTCTCCGTCCGTCTCCTTCTCTCCCTTGGTCCGAGCTCTCTGCTCCTTCACCAACCTCGCACACTTTCTGGAAAACGAGCACCGTCGATTCGACCGCGATGAATTCTTCATCAGATGAATAGACGGCCGCCGCCACCACCTCATCGTCGTCTCCGTCCGCGGCGATTTTGAAGTTTTCTGCGGAATTTCGTAAATATCGCGATAATTTCAAAAATATCGCGATATTATCGATATTATCGATAATATCGCGATATTTGGACGAAAACCATTTGGATACCTATTAAAATATCGGTTCCTTAAAAACCGATAATATCGGCGAAATATCGCCGATATTATCGGCATTTCGGACCATGGTACAAATACAACTAAACTTTAAAAAATATGGGCACAAAAAGAAATTAATATATGGGTACAAATTAAAACTGAAAAGAAAATTGGTACAAATTAAAAAAAAATTACAAATTAAAAATGGGTACAAACTAAAACTAAAAATATGATCAAAAATTTAGTCATAAATATAAATATCTAATTGTAACATTTTTAACATTAAATGAATATATTTAGAAATAAAAAAATATTTTATTATTGAAATAATTAATAATGTTATTAATACCCAAGGACCTTGATCAAAAATTGAAAAAAGAATAGGATTTTAATCAATGAAGTAGCAAAAAGAAGGATGAGAACCTAATTTCCTTTAAAAATAATTACCGAAAATTCAAGTTTTAACATGCTAGCTTTAAAGAAAAAGTGTTCGGATTGTTTAGAAAAAAAATAATATTAAAATAGTTTAAACTTAAGTTAAAATAATATTAAAATAGTTTAAACTTAAGTTAAGGACATATGTGAGAAAATCGGTTACGGTGGTTTGGACATGTGCAAAGAAGGCCTACTGACGCTCCGGTTACAAGATGCGACCACGGGACAAAGGTCTAGGGCCAAAAGGGTAAAGGAAGACCTAGGAAAACATTGGAAGAGACTCTAAGAAAAGACTTAGAATACTTTGATCTAACAGAAGATATGACACAGAACCGAGCGTAATGACGTTCTAGGATTCATATAGCCGACTCAACTTAATGGGAAAAGTCTTTGTTATTGTTGTTGTTGTTGTTGTGTTAAGTTAAAATAGCTGGTATTGTATAAGTGATGGCTAGCCAAATTAATATTTGGATAAAAAATTTAGCTAGTATTGGTGGAGATGCTTAGAGAAGTATTTTCTGCAAAAGAAAAGAGGTTTTTTGACTTGCAATTTGATGCAATGAACAACGAAAAGGAACAAAATACGCTTAAGCTATAGTCCATCTTGTGAATCTCAACGTTTAGTGATTGAATAATATGAAAAGATTACAACTCTAGCGTCGTAAATGTTGTTTATGTAGTGCATCATATCCGTAGACTTTCTAGGAGTACAAATAGAAAACAAATTAAAGAAATAGCAGAGTATGGAAAATAGCCAAAATTTCTTAAAATTATGTTTTGGGATAGTAACAATGAAATATAGCAAAAAATTCCTATATACGTCAAGGCAAGACATTGAGTCTTATTCATGACGTTTCTCTTTGAAACGACATGTCATGCGTCGAAAGCAGGAATCGAAGATCAAATTGGCAATTCTTAAACTTTGTTGCATATTTTACACTTTTTCACTTGTTCTTCGATCCTTTTAACCATGTGTGATGCATCATTTTCATAGCAAACAATAAGCATAATTTCAGGAATGAAATCTTAATATGTTAAAAGTGAATTAATAATTGTTTGATGTTGTTTGATGTAGTGACACTCAATGTATGGCAACTTATATGTTCAGATTTTATGACCGACAAATGTCGAATAAAACTTCTCTCCGAAGTTACGGTGCCTTTGTCGCCAAATATATGCCAATTGCCGAAAGGTTCAAAGGCCATGCATATTTATTTCCATTATTACTATCGTATTCAATTATACGACTTATTATCTCTAATTTAAACATCTGCTTGTCTAAACAATGTCAAGACTCAAGTTGGAGAAAAAATATCTAATAGTTAATTAACAATTACTCCTCGTATTCATGGGAATATAATTATACGAGACAGAATAAATGTTATTAGAAATGTTAAGCAAACTCTTTTAAAAATGAGACTGTTCACGAATACTCAACTACTTCATATTTTTGGAAAAATAATAAAAAATTCGTAAAGAGTTCTATTTTGAAATAATTTATTTAACATAATATTGTTGATGTGTAACAACTCAATGAGTCAACTCAGAGCATCGCAACCATGCTGACACGTCAGCAGAAAGTGACGTTGACTGTCAGTTTGTGGCCCACTCACTCAAATTTAACAAAGTGGACTCAAGCATCTTTCTTTCCACAGTTTTCATTCATTCATGCTTTCACTTCTTCGAACATGATGATGATGAAGAATTGATGAATCATGATGGTCGTTATACTGATCATGCACAGGAAAGATTTTGTCAGCTTCTGTCGTTTACGCGCACTTTGAATTATTTATCACCGTTAATGATATGTGATACAAACATCCTTAAATTATGTTAGGGCAAGCGATTAAGAAGACAACTCAAGCCTCTCGATGTTCAACTCAACCATGATGGCACAATACGAAGTCTTACTAATCACGTAACGAGAGAAATAAACGCAATTCAACCAACAACAAACAAATATGCTTTCTCTCGTGGGGCCCACCATCGTCATGGCGGGCCATAACAAGACACTTCACATCCTATAGTTCTTCCTCCCCTTCCCCCCATAAATAATTAGAAACTCTTGCCACACATGACACTCTACTCAACTAGTTTTTACATATACTCCGCGGCGATGCCTACGCCGGTTACTGTGGCCAGGCAATGCCTGACACCGGAGGCAGCAAACGCTTTGGACGAGGCCGTGGCAGTCGCGCGTCGCAGAGGACACGGCCAAACGACGTCACTGCACGCCATATCCGCTCTGCTCTCCCTCCCGTCCTCCGCGCTACGCGACGCCTGCGCGCGCGCCCGAAACTCCGCCTACCCGCCCCGACTACAATTCAAGGCTCTGGAGCTCTGCCTCAGCGTCTCGCTCGACCGGGTCTCCTCGACCCAACTCGCCGACGACCCGCCCGTTTCGAACTCGCTCATGGCCGCCATCAAACGGTCACAAGCCAACCAGCGAAGGCAGCCCGAGAATTACCACCTCTACCACCAGCTCTCGCAGCAGTCCTCGATCTCCGCCGTTAAAGTGGAGCTCCAGCACCTGATTCTATCGATTCTCGACGACCCGGTCGTCAGTCGGGTCTTCGCCGAAGCGGGTTTTCGGAGCTCCGAAATAAAGCTCGCAATTTTGCGCCCTTTTCCTCAGATTCTCGGATACCCGCGCTCCAGAGGCCACCATCCTCTTTTTCTCTGCAACTTAGCCGAGTACCCGGACGCGGGTCGCCCGACCCGAACCGTTTTAACTGACGGTGACGAAAATTCGAGGAGAATAGGAGAGGTTCTCGGGAGAAACAGAGGGCGGAATCCTCTGCTTGTGGGCGTATACGCTCATGACGCACTCAAGAGCTTCGTGGAGGCTCTGGAGAAAAAAGACGGCTGCGTTTTGCCGGCGGAGCTATCTGGGTTGTCTGTAGTTTCAGCGGAAAACGATGTGTCAAAGTTCATAGCCGAGGATTGCGATAAAGGGTCGGTAAGTTTGAGGTTCGGGGAGGTGGGTCGGGTCGCAGAGCAGAGTATGGGGCCTGGGACTGTTGTGAATATTGGGGACTTGAAGGCGTTTGTGGCTGAGAACGCGGTGGCTGACTCAGTGAGTCACGTGGTTGCCGAGGTGACAAGGCTGTTGGAGGTTCAGCGCGGGAAAGTTTGGTTGATTGGTGCAACGGCTAGCTATGGAAGTTACTTGAAGTTTGTGGGGAGGTTTCCATCTGTGGAAAAAGACTGGGACTTGCAGCTTCTTCCCATCACTTCTCTCAGAGCTGCTTCCATGGCTGAATCATATCCCAGGTCCAGGTGAGTTATTGCCTCCTAATCTATACTTTTATATGCATTTTATTCAATTTTTTTGCGTGAAGATTCGAACTTGGGTGCACGAGAGGGTTGCTTATTTAGTGCCAGTGTAGCGAAAAAGTTGTAATTTCTGTTGAAGGTTTCTAAAAGTCTTTATCTATGTATATTTCCCTATATTTTACAGTCTTCGGAAAAAGTGTGTCCTGCGTGCCAAGAGTGTTAGGAACTCGTATTTTCGGATTAAATCCCGACTGTATGATGCCTGCTGAATCTCACAGTTTCCTGGTCATGATGTACTTACAGCTTGATGGAGTCGTTTGTTCCATTTGGTGGATTCTTTTCAGCACCTTCTGACCTAAAGCTCCCAATAAGTTGCTCGTATCAATGTCTTCCCCGCAATCACCAGCGCAATAAAAAATCCGAGCAAGAAGCATGTTCTGTTCCAATGGGAGGTATTACCGCTTCAGTGGCAGGTGAGCCCCAAGCTAGTTTGCCTTCTTGGTTGCAGATGGCTCCGCTTGGCACAAACAAGGGATTGGATATGAAGGTGTGTATCGCGATCAATACAGATTCGATTCTGATTTTAATTGTCTAAATTGTGCAATGTGCCAAACCTCTGGAGTGGAATATGTGATGCGATGTATTGCTAACTGAACTCCTACTTGCATTACGCATTCTGTAAAGTTTTATTCTTTTTGAATTTTAAGTCTTTCCCCCGTAGTGTCCGTTAACTCATAGAGAAATTATTCCCGTTAAGATTTTTATTTTGGCTAAAAGTAGGCTCCCTTATGTTTGATTTTACATCCTTTTTATGCAGTATGACAGTATCTGGTCTAATATTTTCCAGTCTGGTATATTGGGCTTTCTTTTTCTAGTTAACAATGAAATCATTACTTCAAACTACAGGTTTTTTACGTTATTCGTTTGAAAACTAGTTTGTATCTCTTCAGTGCAGACCAAAGATGATGGTGTGTTATTGAGTGCCAAAGTTTCAGGATTGCAAAAGAAATGGGATGATAAATGCCAGCATCTTCACTACTCTCATCCCCTGCCCGAAGCAAACTTGTTTCCAACTATGGTAGGATTTCAGTCTCCTGAGGACAAGAAGCGCAACCACGACAACACCACCAATATATCTTCACAGAAAATTGAGTGCAAGATTGCCGATTCGTGCATGCCTGCAGATGTGCAAACACAATCAAGCCTTCCTCCAAAGGCTAAGAACGACAGTTTCTCTTCCGAAGTGTGGGAAAAAACTTCAAAAGATGAAGATCTTGAGTCCAACTCTAGTGTGGTTGATGGTAGCCAAACATCTGCCACATCAGCTGCTTCCGTCACCACAGATTTAGGGTTAGGAATATGCTCTTCTCCTGCTAGTAATACGCCGAAAAAACCTCCAGATCTGAATCCAGCAGTTCAACAGGACATCTCGGGTTGCTTTTCCTCTAATATTGATTTAGTCAATGGGAATCTCTATTCTACTCGATCATCATCCTCCTCGAGTCCTGACAACCATGGGAAGTTTGATCCAAGTGATGTCAAGATGCTTTTCAGAGCTCTCTTTGAAAGAGTTGGCTGGCAAACTGATGCTGTAATTGTAATTAGCCGAAGAATAGCTAACTGCCGATCTAGAAGTGAAGAATTCTGTGGAGCAAGTGACAGAAGGGATGTATGGTTCAATTTTACAGGACCTGATAGGTATGGTAAAAAGAAAATTGCCCTTGCCCTTGCTGAGGTATTATACGGAAACCAGGAACAATTGATCTGTGCGGATCTAAATTCTCAGGATGGAATGATCCATTCAGACACAAACTTTGATTGTCCGGTGGTGAATGGTTATGATGTGAGGTTTAGAGGTAAGACAGTTGTTGATTATGTTGCCGGAGAATTGTGCAAGAAACCATTGTCCATTGTCTTCTTAGAAAATGTAGATAAGGCTGATGTGGTGACTCAAAATAGTTTATCCTTGGCTTTCTTGACTGGTAAATTTTCCGATTCCCATGGAAGACAAGTCAGCACCAATAATGCAATATTTGTTACAACTTCGACATTCTCAAAGGGATGCAGTATTCTCAGTTCCACGAAGGGACTCTCCAACTATTCCGAGGAAAGAATCTTACAAGCGAAAGAGCGACCTGTACAGATTACTATTGAATGTGCCTCCGAAGACAGCAGCGGAAGCCAAAACTGGAGGGCATCCACGAATCAACATTTTCTAAATAAAAGGAAACTGGTCCGTGTCAATGAACTTCTAGAGCAGCATGAAGTCTCAGAGATGCCCAAACGGGCCAACAAGACGTCAACTAGGTATCTGGATCTCAACCTTCCAGCTGAAGAGAATGCAGTGGAAAACACAGACGATGGGAGCTCTGAAAACGACTACCTATCTGAAAACTCCAAGTCCTCGTTGCAAGACTTCCTTGATCAGGTGGTCGAGACAGTGGTATTCAAGCCCGTTGATTTTGACGCACTTGCTGAGAAAATATCAAAGGAAATCAAGAATAGCTTCCACAAGTTTGTTGACTCAGAGTGCCTGTTAGAAATCGATTCAGAAGTCTTGGAACAACTACTTGCAGCTGTATATTTGTCAGACAGGTCGAGGGTGGTGGAAGATTGGGTGGATCAAGTACTCAGCAGGGCATTTGCAGAAGTTCAGAAGCGACATAACTCGCACAGAATCACTGCCGTAAAACTCAAAACTTGCGAGGGGATTTGGTTGGAACACCGAGCACCAAAAACTTACCTTCCCCCTAGCATTGTACTAATATGATTGCCAGGAAAAGTGTAGTGTTTGTAAGTAGATGTATAAGGAAGGTAGCATGTGTAGGTTTGTAGTAAGCTTGTTTAGCCTCTTGCTGTAGTTATTTTTGGCCAGTCTCTGTAAGCCTCGTAAATTCCATATGGTTTTGGTGGGCTTTTGTTCGAGCATCATATATAAATGTAGCTACTGTGTTTGTAATTTTGTGTCTTCTGTGTGCCAATTGCCAAAACCAGAGAAAGGATGAACACTGCCAAACTGTATATTTTTTGTCAAACAAGAAGCATTTCTCGAGGGTCTCAGAAGTCTCCAGCCTTGGGGTCTTGAGTGGCTATATTTCTAAATTTTCAAAAATCAAAAGAATAGCCGAAATGCAAGTTAGTTTTTATAAATTTTCTGTCAAGATTCAAGCTTGAGACTTTTTTTGACATTTGGAGAGAGATGTTTGGATGTGCTTTCATGCGGATTCCCCGCCATTTTTCAAGATTCGAGCTTGGATTTTTTGACATTTGGAAAGACATGTTTGGATGTGTTTCATGCGGACTCCCAGTGTAAGATCCCACATCACTTAGGGGTGTGGATCATGTAAGCCTTATATGTATATTCTCATTTCTACCTAGCACGAGGCCTTTTGGGAGCTCACTGGCTTCGGGTTTCGTAGGAACTCCGAAGTTAAGCGAGAATGGGCCAAAACATTCCCAGGATAGGTGACCCACTGGGAAGTTTTGCTCGCGTGAGTTCCCAGAAACAAAATCGTGAGGGCGTGGCGGGGCCCAAAGCGGATAATATCGTGCTATGGCGGAGTCGAGCCCGGGATGTGGTAGGGGCCCGGGCCGGGATGTGACAATTTGGTATCAGAGCCAATCCATGGCCGGAAGTGTGCCCACGAGGATGTCGGGCCCCTAAGGGGATTGTAAGATCCCACATCGCCTAGAGGTGTGGATCTTGTAAGCGTTATATGTATATTCTCATCTCTACCTAGCACGAGCCCTTTTGGGATCTCACTGGCTTCCGGTTCCGTAGGAACTTCGAAGTTAAGCGAGAATGGGCCAGAGCATTCCCAGGATGGGTGACCCATTGGGAAGTTCTGCTCGCGTGAATTCCCAGAAACAAAACTGTGAGGGCGTGGCCGGGGCCCAAAGCGGACAATATCGTGCTACAGCGGAGTCGAGCCCGGGATGTGGTGGGGGCCTGGGCGGAGATGTGACACCTAGCCATTTTTGACATTAGTTAACAAGAAAAAATGACCCAGATCTTGAATCAACTAATCCCAATCCATTGTCCTAACACGAAAGATCATTCGAGAACTGAAAATCGAGACTAAAAGCTAGAATTATAGACCAAGATTCTAACTTGGACATTTTCTACCCATTGTGTTAACATATAAAAGTCAAGTATTCAGATTCGACCAACTAGCTTTTAGTCTAGTTCTTTCTCAATGTTAAAAGATGTCCCAGTTTCGAACGCTTAATCTTTACTAATAAAAACAAGAGCGCTACTATTTGACCTACTTTTGTCGACTATATTATTGACCGCTTCTCTAATACAGGTGAGTCCATACACATTATTAAAGATGTCAGAGTTGGTGAACACGATGATCAGTAAATGTGTTACAAATTCGACTTTATATTATTTGACCTGACCCGTTATGAGAAATCCCAATACAATATCTGAAGCCCAAGCCCGGTTGAAATCGCGGGTCTCCTCCTTATCTAATCCATTCCTTCTGTTTTTACAAAATATATATCAAATTAGAAACAAATTGGGAAAATGCCATCGTCGAGCCCTCGCACCGTCGAAGAGATCTTCAAGGACTACAGCGCCCGTCGCTCCGCCGTCATTCGTGCCCTCACCTACGGTTCTCTCTCTCTCTATCTACCTCTCTCTTTCTCTCTCTATGTTTCGGTTTCATACATATACTGCATTGCTTGTATCGTGACTTCCATTGACGCTTTTGCTTCGTTTTTGTACTTTCAGATGTGGACGAGTTCTACTCCCTTTGCGATCCTGGTACTTTCTTGTTTCGATTTTCGTTCTCTGTTTTAGTTTTCTGTTTGGTTGCCGAGAAAGTTGAGTGAAAATACAGGCTTGAGCATAAGTATGTTTATTTATTTGTTAATTATTGTTTTGGTGTTTAATTGGTGTCAAATTTACATTCCAAGTGAGGATAATAGTCGTCATAGGTTTTGACTAGGTAGGAATGTTGCAACAAGTAAGATTTAGAGTTTTGTTTCGTTTCGATTTCTGCATTTTGTAGGTAACCTAACAAAGTGCATTATTGCTCAATTTCCGCTTATTGGTTCTACTAATCGTAATCTAGTGGTGGTTTAGTTTAATTTGAATCGAATGGCATTTCTGTTGGATTTTGGATGCTATAGTTACGAGCTTGTATGATTAATCTCTTTCAGAGAAGGAGAATTTGTGCTTGTATGGACACCCGGATGAGTCGTGGGAGGTGACTCTGCCGGCAGAGGAAGTTCCCCCGGAGCTTCCCGAGCCTGCACTGGGCATCAATTTCGCAAGAGATGGGATGAACCGTAAAGATTGGCTGTCATTGATTGCAGTACATAGTGATTCTTGGTTGCTTTCTGTGGCTTTCTACTTTGGTGCTCGACTTAATCGGAATGAGAGGTTTGTTTATTCTTGTCCTAAAGCTGACAGTTGGATATTTTTATTGAATTCAAATGTCAAATACATTTCTTCTTTGTATGTTTGGTCTGCTACTTGTGGAAGTAACATTACTATTTGATTTGTGGGTTCTACCATAAGGTTTCTACATTCTCGTGCATTTACCAAAAATCTTTCCTTCCAGCATGTCTTCTTACTGTTTCATCAACTCTTGTTGTCTGTTTGCACGAAAGATTAGTATTGCATTTGCATTTGCTAGGATTCGTTTTGACAACTGATGGCCGAAACTTGTAAAGGATGATGATAAACTTAGGGGGTGTGATATTGTATCGTTTGTCAATGTTGATTATTTGAAAACACCAGCAAGACCAACTCTTGGCTTATGTCTCTTTTGTTGTGTTATTGTTGTTTTCCCCCTTTTAATATGCCTCTTTTAATTATTATAGAACTAGTAGCTTTTGTTACTCTACAAAAGATTTGTTGGTTACCAATTTTGCTTGAAGCATATCGTACAGCATTTCAGTTCTTAAGTATATGTGTGTATTACATGTGCACATTCTGTTTTGTGGTCCTTAAATGAGTTGCGTTTTTCAGTCGTTAGAATTTAGATCAAACATGGTAGGCTAAGGACCTTCTCAAGGACCGTATGAAAGTAGCTGTGAGTTTGTCTTTTTAGAGAATGTATGAGACAAGAAAACATTCCTTAATTTTTGTGAATTCCTATTCAAGTTAAAAGAAACTGCGTTTCCTTGGACAATATTAAGAGTTTTTTAATGTCTAAGAATTCATGGTGCTGATTTCTCTGGGATGAACTCGCAATTGTTTCTTTGAGTCAAGTCGAACTAAAAAAGACCTCTATCCCTATTATTTGAATCGGTGAGATTGCTGAGCATTCTCAGGAAGTTAGTTCTAAGTGCACGGGTTTCTGTTATTTACATAAACAATTGTCTGAGACCGAAAAAGAACACAACCAATTGCAATGTACATCACCAAAATAGGAGAAAGTAAAGTCTTTGTAGTTGCAAAATAGTTGTGACTGCTCGTATTCTTGGATGATAAATTGAAGTGTACTTAAGTGAAGCTGTTGATTCTTCGTACACATACATCCAGTCCAGAACTTTCATTCTCACTTCCCTCCTATACATTTTCCTGCCCCGGCCTCTAGCACCCTGATTCAGCAGATGTTGTTCATTGAGGCACTTGGAATAAAGTGTATAATGCTCTGTTGCTCCACCAGTTCATGTTAATGCACATTATTTCCTTTATCTTACCAACATCTTGAAATTAACGTGAAACTAAACTGTGATTTGGGGGCCATCGATCCTGGAACAGGAAGCGTTTGTTTAGCTTGACAAATGATCTGCCTACAATCTTTGAAGTCTTAACTGGAAGGAAGCCCGTAAAAGACAAGCCCAGTGGGGATAGTGGAAGTAAATCCAGGAACTCAAAGGTGAAACTCTCTCTCTGTCTGTGAAATTATTGACTCTCCAAAACATATCTGGAAACTCTTCCCTTTGTGCAAAATTTGGGCTTATGACCCCAATTTGTCTTTGCAGAGATCGATTGACGGACAAGTAAGGACCAACAGTAAGGTACATGATGTAAGCTATTTGGAGGATGAAGATGAGCATAGTGAAACCCTATGTGGAAGCTGCGGGGGAAATTACAGTGCTAATGAGTTTTGGATCGGCTGCGACATCTGCGAGAGGTGGTACCATGGCAAGTGTGTCAAGGTAACACCAGCCAAGGCAGAATACATTCAACAGTACAAATGTCCTTCTTGCAGCACAAAGAAGAGCAAGTAGTGATGAGTAACAAAAACCTCAGGGGCACGTATGTCTGGTCGGCAGATACTCTCTGGCCATTGTTATTAATTTCTGTTCCTACTCCTCGGGTCATGCCGCCATGGTTGTGGTCATGCCGCCATGGTTGTGGTGATGACGCCGTGGTTTTTTCTTCTAGCATTTTTCTCCCTTCGGATATATGCCCCTTTGTACTCCTCTAATGTACAAAGCAGATCTCGTTTCATTTGTGTTATTCATGAAATGCTCGAGTTTTCGTTATTAGATGTTTATGATTTTGATTTTTGACTGAATTGTACTATGATGTTCATGCAGCCTTTTGGGAACAATTTAAATGATCTCAGGGTAACAAAAGTTCTCATATTTGGCTAGTTTTGTGAAATTAATTTCAAAGTAAAACCAGCTAAACAAAAAGCAAGGTGCTTGTAGTTCAGTTTGTTAAAAAGCACTTTTGTTGCACTCATTTTACTTTAGTTATCGAAGAAATTATTAAATATTCTCATTTTTAATAGTTTAATGCGTAACTTGCAGTTTGACATAAACAAAATCGATATCTTAAAAATGACAAATGGGTTCAATCGTCATTAATCCGAACTCATAAGCTCGAAATTTTTGTATACAAAGCCGTGTAGTGTTAACGGATCTTGTATGAGGTTTAAGTTAGACGAATAATTTTTTTTTTCAAAGTGATACCAATGAAATGAGTGTGTATCAATCATGGAATTAGAAAATCGATGACCCCAAATGGTTTCATTTTACAATTTTCTTCTCAGATGACCCCAAGTCTTGTTCACGTGCTTTGTTGTGGGAACGTTGTGATCACAAAATAATTAAGTCCAAAAGCAAAAAGAGAAAATTCAGCTGACATTGCCACCTCACAATCTTATATATTCTTTTATTTATTTATTACTATCTAAATTATTTATTAATAAAAAATTGTCAATTAAAAGAGAGATAAATGATTTTTTTTTTCACAAAAATATAGACAGTAATATAATTTACGGAACCTAAATTTTTATTTATTTTTTCTTGCTCACGGACATATCATAAGTATATTTTAAATTTTAAATTTTAAAAAATAAAATTTAAACTGTTCCACGCTGTATCTCTCTCATATTTTTCTCAAACTCCTCTCTCTTCTATATTTATTTTATTTTATTTTTTTATTGATGCGGACTTGATCTGGTTAGTATCTCTGTTAATTAATACAACATTCATTGTCAACCAAAACCGTATGAAATTACCAGTTTAATCATCTAATTAAAACAGAACATGAATAAGAAATATGGGATAGAAATGTAATTTCACACAACCAAATTTTGCTTTTTTTTTTCAAATCCTCATCTACATGTGATCCTAACATATCTCTAATTATTAAAATTAAATTAAAAAAAATAATAATAAAATAAAAATAAAAAAAAATAAAAAAAATAAAAAACCTTCCCACTCCCACATTCTCTATCACTCCCTTCCTCTCTCCTTATATTTCAAAAACAAAAATAAAAATTTTTCTCACACACTTTGTGTGTGCCCATATGCTAATGATAATAATAATAACAATTATTATTATTATTATTAACAAATTCTAAAAGAAACGTGCTAGTATTTATGTAGGCACCGCACCGAACCATTGAAGAAACTTGTTTAGTCCTTTAATTTAATGATGAAATGTCACCTCCTGTTCGCTCCCACTTGGAAATTGCAATTGTAACCTTTACATGCATGAACCTATTTGCATGTTCATTCTCTGCAACTTTTATTCATTCTCTGCAATTAACTAAATATCTTTATTCTTTGGAGGTAGATGCTTTAGTTTATTGTTTCACCAATAATTATGGATTCAAATATTCGTCGATACAACGATACATTAGGATCCGAGGACACTCATTTTTCACACATTTTGTAGCAGGAACAAAGCTAAAGAACTGTAGCAGAGTGGCAGTTCTCTCGTCCGAGTCTTTTCACCAGCTCTGTTTATTTTTTCTACATCTTCAAATGCCTTTTGAATTATACGAGTGATGAATTTCATGAACACCAACTAGGGTTTTTCATTTTTTTGATCTCCTAATATTTCTCCAGTAACCTTTGCCAAACTTTCCGTTGATATCGATGTCTCACTATTTCCGTAAAATTGAGTCGATGTATATCCACATATTAATCAATACTTCAATCCTTCCCTGTGAGATACATAATGCTTGAATTATTGGTTGGAGCATTGAATTATATGACTGATTCAAAATTGCATGTCCTTATTCTTGCGTATACATATAAGTAAAACAGTTGAAACGTTAGCTAATTTTTCTTTTTGGAAGCTGTCGTGGTGCAGATGAGCGATAAACGTCGACAATAAATCAGTAATATGTCAAAAACAAATACGTAAATACAGTTGCAAACGTGACCTGAAAAGAGAATCTCACTGTGCTTATTCACATCCTTTTTTGCTTAGTCTAGGTTTACTTTCAATCTATCATCATCGTAGAAGAACTTTTCTAATTGAGGTGGTTACGTCCTTCCAAGGTGCTGCTGCATTCTCACAGGCTGTAAGTGATTGGTACAGATTGGTACTGACTGATGGCCATGATCCATGGTCCTTTTGTCTACAATTACAACTACTGGTAGCTAACCCTAATGGATATATTAATATAGAACGTGGAATGAAATGAAGGGCTTTGATCTTCTGGGATAATTGCATGTGACCTAAAATTGACCATTGATGGTAGACTAAAACCAACAAGTTTCCAAAGGACTACGTGCCATCATAGAAAACTATATAACTTGGTACTTGCATGTAAGCTCTATGATCGTTTGGTGCTTAAAATTGGATTACACCGCACAACTCACTAGATTTGGTGCAAGGTGAATGAAGAAATAAAAAAAATATTGTACAAGTCAAAGATAAAAGATTCATGACAAAAACTTACCCATTTCAATTTCGATAAAATAATAAAACATCAGCATATCTTACAACTTATCTTTTATACTCTCCATACGATAAAAAGTCTGTCACCTCCACCAACACACATTTAGTTTATGAGTTATTTAATTCAATCTTCAACACCAAACAAATTAAAAAGTTCATAGATTAAGTGATTTTCTTGAAATTTTAATTAATTAGAATTGTAGTTGAGAAAATAGGAGAGGCTGACCACACATGGCAGAGAGACTAGACTGGAGGCCATCGAAAGTTTATCACACATGCCACAATTGTAGGTTAGTGGAATATAATTAATTAAGAAAGAAAACAACAAATTATTGGATTTTGATGAGGGATAATGAAAGGGGTCCTACACATCTCCAGCAGCTCCTAAGGCCCCGCCATGGATAATCACATCAGACATCACCGTGATTAAAATATACAACAACTCTGATGTTAAACAAAATGGTGAAGTGCCGATATAGTCCCTGAATTATTACTTCAGTGAAAATTAGGTTCTTGAATTATTTTTTTGGTAAATTAAGTCCCTAAATTTATTAAAAATTGCTAATTTCATCCCTACTATTATGTTCAAAGCTATTTTGTCTAATTTTTCTTCAACTTAAGTCAACCGTCATTTTCTCGCATATAAGCCCTTCACATTTCATATAGGTTGCCAATCTAACATCTAATTTACCATCCAAAGTTAACTTATACTATTTCTTATGAAAAACTACTAATTTACCTTCCAAAGTTAACTTCATACATTATTTCTTTATGAAAAATATCAATCTACCCTCTAATGTGTATCACATGCAAGTAACGTGACTTAAATTGACGGAAAATTGAATATAGTAGTTTCGAATATAATATTAGTGATGTAATTGACAAATTTTTATAATTTACAGACTAATTTTTCTGAAAAAATAGTTTAGGAACCTAATTTTCAATGAGATGATAATTCAGAAATTAAATTGGCAATTCACCCTAAACAAAACAAACATAGTGTTCCAAATTTCCAAAAAAAAAACAAAACAAACAAACAAACAAACATAGTGTTCCAGGTTTCAACCCAACAAAACTGCCGAGATGTCGACCACAACATTTGTCCTGCAAATCAACAATTTAAAATGGAATGGAAGATAAATTTGGATATGTACATTACGAACGACAAATTTATTAGACGTTTGAGTCAATATATCTTACTTTATCTCATAAAAAGCTACTTAATTAATAAAGAACACGTGATGAATTGTTATTAGTTAAATGTTATTGCAATCAATCGACAAATTAATAGACACTTGACTTTGTACAGGATTGAGGCATAGAAAATTGAAGCTCTACTAGAGCACGGCTTTAAGCCTTTATTAATTTTAAATATTGAAGATATTTTAACGTGAGGTTTCAATAAAAAAAAAATTTAGACCTGTGAAATTACATTATTGTCCATCAAATTTTTTTTCGCAATATAAGACTAAATAATCTTTTCATCACATTTTGGTTGACAAAAAGGGTTTTATTAATTAATAGAGATGGATAACACTTTTTGCATCCCTATTAGAGGAATATTATCTCACTTCATCCCATAATTTTTCATAAAAATTTCGCTGACCCGATGGAATAGCGAGGTGTCCAATGGCTAGGGCGGTGTTGAATTGTGTCAACAGACTGAGTTTGAGTCTGATTAAGTCATCATGTGCTTGTCTTTGTCATTTTGGCCTAATTACAGCTTGTTTATATGTTTATCTCATGTAACATCTTCTTCTAAATTTCATAATTTTAAAGAGAAGGGGTGGGTTTAGCCTCACAATAGGCTAGCAATAATATGGTTCAAACTCGTCTTTAGCAAGAATCGAACCTAAAACCTCTCTCTTATAATTAAGTGAAGAGGAATACCATTAGACCGTAGTACTAAGTGGCACAAAATTTCTTAATTGATATCATTTAATATATTAATCTTCAAATGAAGATCATTCCTAAAAAAAATAATTCAAATCGGAGGCTGGTTAATCATTCAAGTGTAGAATAAATGAACGATTCATGAATTTATTACTTGTACTCACTCTGTCAATATGTTTCATACATTTGATGCATAAACGATCTCCGTTCGTTCGAAAGATTTTTTTTTGTAGGGTTGATCTTCAAATGAAGATAAGAAAGAAATGAAACTACTCGATTTATTAAAATTTATATGATGAAGATATGTTATTCGCAAGATGCGAGATATAAGTATTATTCTATAAATATAAGAATTAATTAAACAATGAACACGTATTTTCTATAAATTATGATATTTTTGTGCGATATAAAGTTCAGTAAGACAAGAGCAGGGTCATTAAAAATCGGATATAAAACCTGATATTGATCTAAACCACTGCTTTTGTTAGTTCAAATGACAACTATAATTCTTTTTGCATGCTAAATAATGTATTTTGCTCCTTTGTAATGACGATTAATGTACTAGATGGAGGAGCTAGTCAAAAATCGTATATTTAATGAATGAGTCCAAGACAATCGATGGTGGATGGCACTATATTATGCGCATGATCAATTGAAATTATGTAGTTTCTAATACATATTATGATGCCTTTCCAAATACTAATGTTTTATTTTTATCGTTTTGCAGTTTAACGTTAATTTTCGTGTCAACATTATAAAATATTGTGGTAAAAATATGAGGTGACAAAGACTCCATAGAGAGTTCCACCTTTGAGAGAATCTCTTTAACATTTCTCATAATTTTTTGTCTCTCTCTTTTATCAAGTAATTAAAGAAACCAAATAAAGTTGACTCGACTTATTTATAAACTCATGCAAGGTCTCTCATTCCCTCAATGTGGGACATTCTCAACACGCATCCTCATATATCACGAATTTTCAAGTCAAACACGTGGACAACATAAGCGGAGTGACGCGGAGCACGTGTGGCCATTGGACTTTGCACGTGGGTCAACCTACTCTACCATAAAACCAATTAGTAATATAGGGATTAACTCAACTTACCTATAAGCTCATACAGATTTTTCCTCCTATTAATATGGGACATTCTCAACAGAAACAAGAAAAAACCATGAATCTCCCCACCAACAGATAGCAGACATGACTCATGAATATAAATATATCATGTGTGTCGAAGTATCTTATTGTTGCCCCAATCAATGTAACAAAGTAAGACATCCTTGTCAATTGTCATTGGATGCAATTTGAATCCTGGTAGACCCATAAACATTCAGCAATATTAATACAATGATTTCTGGCTAGCTACAATCATTTTCTTTAATTAATCCATTTTTTTACTATACTTTGATCATATTCTCATCCTTTCGTGATTACAAAATATACAATTAGCTCAAAGGAAGCAATACAAAGACATCGTTACATACATTCATGTAATTTGTAGTGAATAAAATTAATTAATGTCACTATGTATTTCGCGAAGTCTTTAAGGATTCGACTTGAGATTTTCCTCGAGGGCCATTCAATCTTATGTAAAGCCTGTATTCATTGAATGTCATAGGAGAATATTGTGCAGGCTTGTCTGGCGTTACAAGCTCCTTCGCCGGCTGAATGGGTATGTCGCTCTTCGGATTGTAGAAGAAGGCCAATGAGAGTCTCTCTTTAGCTGGGTTTACGATGACCCTGTGCTCTACACTCTTGTACGTTGCATTACTTAAGACCTAATTCAAAACAAAGATTTGGACAATACCATATGAGAAATAGTTCAATTTATAAAAATTAGAATATTGATAGAAACAGAATGAGTAATTATTTGTCGATAGTATCTTTTTAAACAATATTGTATCACAATTGCATGTATAAACATAGCAATTCATTTTTCTTCAATTCTTGAATCATTTTTCTTCAATTCATTTTTTGAAAAGCAAAATATATTGATAATGCATGTCGCTTAAGTTCCAAAAAATCATCACTTGGCACAACTTTTTCATGCACCTTGCTGTTTTAAGCGGGCATAAAAATATGACTCCATCACAAGGATTGATTAAAAGAGGCACGTTTTGACCCAAATTGTTTGACTTGGTAAGGAAGAGGAGGAGCAGCCCATCACACAAGTTGACCCCTCCATGTGCTTGTGTTTCATGCATATTGGTAAACCATACATTTTTTCATTTAATACTTAATGTAACGATATTATAATGGATGATGTGTACTAAATTATATAATGAGTCAGCTGATAATAAGATATCAAATTTGTTACTACGAGAATCGAAAGATCAAAATATAGCTAAACCATAATACTAGTGTATAAAATTTTCAATATTTTTTTTATATGAATGTAATCTAGAGGACAAAATAAATATAATAAACGAATAAAACAAACAAACAAAAAAGTATTAGAAAAATCACCTGAATTTGATCCCCAATATTGACAATAAAAGCGTGTGGAGCTGGTTTCACAGTGATCCAAGCGTTATCTTTCCGGACTTGTAGACCTGGGACATGTTGGTCGGCGAGCAAAATGGTCATTCCGCCGGGGTCCGAGTGCGACGACAGGCCAAGGGTCAGGTCTGGTTGGGGGCACTTTGGATAAAAGTTAGTCCTTAGACATGCCCCAATGTCTTGGCCGCCAAATGCATTTTGGAGAAAGTCTTCTCCTAATCCAAGGTTTAGAGACAAAGCCTTCAATATCCTCCCACCAAGCTTCACTACCTCCTTTCCATACTCATCTATTACTTCCCTATTAACCATGCAAATACACAACTCAATTATCGTGAAAAAAAAAGATTCACAACTTAAATTTCCACAATAAGGAAAAAAATATAAAAATTCATCTCAAGGAATTCAAATTCTGACATTTCGACTTAAAAGATAAATCGTAAAAATTGTTACAGATCCAACATACAAGTTTAATGTGAAACTAACTATTAAAAGTTAAGTACAACTCACTTGTACTGTAGATGAATTTTATTTCTCGAGCATGCACATATCACTTACTATACGTATGGTTTTTTTTGTTTTCCCGAGCATGCAATACAAATAATTAGTAGGGATGGTTATGATTATGAAGAACATACACAAAATCCGGAAGATAAAACATATCAACTAGTTCTTAATATAGTGATATTTTTATTATAACAAGTTGTAATATTTAAATACGAATATTTCCATCCATCCGTACGGAAAAGAGAATCACGCACTAATTATTTAAGTATGAATAATTAGAAACCTACCTTCCATAATCACGGAGGGCAGGCCACTTGTTGTAGTCCTTCAAGCACGACGGAAGATAGTGAAGGAAATAGTAATCGCTCCAGTCAAGAATGGCGCCTCTCTCAATTCCAAGCCTACTCCCATACCCTTCATAAGTCTTTGGTGAGTTGGCATACGCCTGCTTCAACTCCATCGGCAAGTGGAAGAATTCCCGCCAAACCTGTTGGGTTTTGTCCATCAGTTCCGGGCTAACGCCGTGGTTCACCACTTGGAAGAACCCCCACTCACGGCAGGCCTCGGAGATTTGGCTAAGCGTGGCGGCACGCAGGCGATCGTCTTCGCCGGATAAGCCTTGTAAGTCAATAACTGGGATGTTGGCATGATCAGAAATATCGGATGATGAGATATAGGTGGGTCTATCAGGTGGGGGTTTGATGTATCGATCTGGGACTACGGGGCTGTTGGATAAGGATTGTACTCGGACTATTGGCTCTGGCCAATCCTGTGGGCAACTCATGTTGTTTTTAGTAGCTTTGGAGTTCAAGTTTTCGATGCTTTGTAGTTTGTATGTATATATAGATAACAATTGTGTATGTATAGAGCGGGATGACATCATGACAACCAACTTTAAAATTAACAACAATTTTTTTCTCGTTTTAGAGGGGGGAGAGAGAGAGGATCATGGGGTGTGGATGAGATTGCGGAGGAACAGTAGTTAAACGTGGGGAATGTAAATATAGTGGTGGGGAATGAAATGGACGTGAAATATGAATAATGTTTGGGAAACTTAAACATGTGTCATCAATAGAAATAAATATGTTTATCAATGTTTAAGTAATAAACTAATCACCAACTTTTATGTAATTTAGTTTTCCAAATTTAGTCTCCCTGGCATTATCCCGTAAAATATATATATATATATATACATATAAACTTTTTTACTAGTTTCAATCAGATACAAGGGTACTTTAGGCGCAGACCTGAGCTTAATTAAGTTATTATTATTATTATTATTTTTTGCAAACGATATTATTTATATACGAAGATGGAGGGAGTGAGTTTAGCCTCATAATGAGCTAATAATCGAATTCGCTTTAGGCGAGAATCGAACCTAAGACCTCTTATTTACAAGCGAAGAGAAATACCATTAGACCGTAGTACTAAATGGCTTGAGCTTCTAAGTTAGTTACTATGTTTTTTGTTCTGTACTCAAATTTGAAATTCTCTTTCTATAATTTAAATAAACTTTTTTTTTTATGTCAAATGGTAGATTTGTTAGATTAGATGTTAAATTAGTCATCGACGGAGTTCGAACCCAAGTCATCATACAAAATCAACTCCTTTCCACAATAAAGGGTCACTTGCAAATTAAATAAAGGATAATGTTAGGGAAACCAAATTTTTAAAACCAAATTTGCAAACCAAATGATGTGGTTGTTGATGATTGAATTATTACTTAAGTGTTGATTAACGTGCTTATTTTCTATTGGTGACAAATAATTTGATTTGCAAATTTGGTTTAAATTTATAATCCCCTAGCATTATCCTTAAATAAACATTGGGATAAACTATTCTTTGTATTAAAAAAAATATATATATATATATATTTCTAGTTTGTCTAAGGCTTTGACTAATGAAGGAACATTTCAGAGTATATAGTAAACTATGTACATACTTGAAAAGAATGATAGTTTTTTCCCCAAAAAAAAAAGAAAAGAAAAGAATGACAGTTATGGCGGCAGGATGAAAAGAGACTAAGAATAGTGGTAGCAGGCAAAAAGAAAGTGGTGAAAAATTTGAGAGATTTTTATTTTATTATTATTAAAATATATTTATTTACTTATTTTCTCTTGTTATTTAATTTTCTTTTCTTTATTAGATAAATTTGCAAAGCATGAACATCTAGAAGAGGCTTTTTTAACCTTTTTTGTTGGAACATCAAGAAAAGGTTGACACAGGCTAGGGTTTCTTTTAATAATAAGGGAATTTGGACAAATACCATTTGAACTTATAAGCAAGTGCGCCAACACTACTTGAATTTTTAATTTTTAATTTTTATATATAAACTCTCATAGTTGTTGAAATCTACTACTTATGTTACTTTCCATCCATTTTTCCATTTTTCCATTAGAGTATGTCACGCGTCTTTAGGACATTGATCATATTAGAATGTGTGATTCATTCAAATGATGTGACTTCTTCTTTTTTTTTTTAAAAAAAAAAAGAAAAGAAATTCTACACTAGCTAATTTTTATTTCTTGAGGACAGTGGCTCTAAATTCAAACTAATTTAGCTAAACTCAAATTTGCGATGATATGATATGATTTATTGTGATTATGAGAGGATTCATTTCCATTTATGTTAATGGCCATGAGGCCTGTGTTTCCTGAACTTGACAAGCCGACATAGAAGAAACAGCTCCGCGTAAAAGCTTGGAAGGAGTTATGCATGCATCAGTTACGTTTAGCCCTTCGAGCACTCTTAACTTGTGGGGTATACAAGGGATTGGTCCCGGCTATTTCGGCGCCGTGAGCGACTTGATTTTGCACAGCCACATGTCTTTTCTTGCATTCTTTTCCAGCAGCGCTATGTCTTGTATTGTCGCAATAAGGACTATGATACGGATGATGTTGACATGCTATTAGAACTATAGCTAATTAGCATCATGCATACTTTATCTTGTTTTTTAAAGGAAATCTAATAAAAAAAGTTTTAAAACTTTAAATTTTAGCGATAAGAACAAAATAAAGAGTAAAATGAATAGTACTCGAATTAATTTTATAATGTAAAAATATGATTTTTCGTTAAAGTGAACAGTATCGAAAACTTTTCGTTGAAGTTTTTTTTTTTTTAAATGAATCATAAAAACATTACGAATTAGATTGTCGATGAAGACGTTGAGTTATGATTGACGCCACTTTTTCGCTCACTTTGTTGTAGCGTATAAAATTTGCTTTAATATTTTGGACTTATTCACTATATTTTTTTCATGCGCATTACTGTAAAATTGCTATCATTTTCTCCAATAAAACTTACAATTCATGATAAATTAGCTTTTAGTTTAACTCCTTGCCCTATATTTTCGCCCCTAATGAAAATTAATAGGGTCAAATTTTTATATTTGTCTCAAATCTACCGTCCCTAATAATCACTATTATTTTAGTGTTCAACTAGCACATAAATTTGGATGTTGAAAACCATGGGATGGAGCATGTTAAGCCTAATAATCAGGATGATTTAATTTATTAATGAATCTAGCCAACAGTTAACTGCTTCAAATGATCAGAGAATATGTCCATATGCCTGTCACAGTATCAAGTGTTCATCAAACATTAGGAAAGTAAGATTGTTCAAACTTCAAATTAAAAACTGATCATCTTACTAAAAAGTTAAAAACAGAAAAATAGGGCAAGATTATTCATTTATTCAATTTGGATTGACATAGATAATTCAACAGCCAAATAATCTAAAAATTATTTATACGATATATTATGCACTTTCTTCTTAAAGTTTCCCTTTTGGCATGATCATCATTTTATTATGTTACGCATCACATGTATATCTGCAAACTTCCAACATGTTTTATAGACGATTGTTGGTCATACACACCTCTTAGAGCAAGTCCACCCATGGAGCCTTCCCCCCAGGCAATCAATTATGCAATCCACCCTAATGAACAGTAACTGCCTTAAATGAATAGTAACTGCCATTAATGAACAGTAATTGTCATTTGCATCTCCACCCATGGAGCCCTTCCCCCTGGCAATAGGCAATAATATTAATATTTTGTTTCTCACCCAATCCATAAAATATTATTATTTTTCTAACTCTCTCTCTTCTCTTCTCTCTCTCTCTCTCTCTCTCTCTCTCTCTCTCTCTCTCTCTCTCTCTCTCTCTCTCTCTCTCTCTCTTTCCCGCCTGACACATCTCTTCTCCCTCGGGCCACAGGCCCGTCGATTCCCCACCCCCCCCGCTGCTCGACCTCCCACCCGCCCTCCGGCTCTCCATGGCTGGAGCTCTCCCCACCGGCCCTCGGGCCCTTTGATCTCCCTTGTCCCCCGAGCAAGTCCCACGACTGGAGTTGCTCTTACGTATGTTCATAGTTCACACACACATGCACAAAGAGAATTTTATGAAAATAAAAAAACATATACAATTCCCAAATTTCAAAAAATTTCATAAATTGTTATTGTATAATATCAGTCCAGACTTCTTTCAATTTTTTAGCATTATATTCGTACAATAAGGACAAATCAACATGTCGGTACCATCTTGGTTTTTTTTTTTTTTTTTTTTTTTGAGAACACCATCTTGGTCTTTGTCCCCGCTTATTATTATTATTACTTCAATGCTACTTGTCAATATTGTGATTTGTTTATGAAGATAGTTTCTCTTTTCGGTAAGAGGCCCTACATTTCCAACTTCTTCCGATGATCATCTTGTTTCTCTTTTCGGGCTTAAAGACACAAAAATCAAACACTTCTAAAATAAAATCAGATAAATACAAGCAGAAAACACTTTTTTTTTTTTTTTTTAATGAAGCTGGGGTTGATCAATGCCCTAGTTGATCATCTTGCATGCCCCTTTTGTTTTAAAGTGAATTGTCAAGTTGCCAACAAGCAAGTATACACTTCAAATTAAAGAAGCATGCAAATAACTTGAGTAGCTGGATTAGTTTAAAGAAGCTTGTGACTTTAAATCCTCTAGATCCGATCAATCCTCATGTTAAAATAAGGGTTTTTATTACCAATGGTCTCTGAGATTGACCAAACTCATCATTTTAGTTCCTCACTTTCAAAATCAATCAATGTCGTCCCTGACATTCACCCCCACACATCAATTTGGTCCTTCCGTTTAGATTCCGTCAAATATTTCTGTTAGTTTGCATGTGGGACCCACAAAGCCAATAAAATGGTGACACGTGTATTACACCAAAGAAGGTTTTTATCACAAATAGTCCATAACATTGATCAAACTCCTCATTTTAGTCCTTGAGTTTCAAAAATCAATAAATTTGGTCCCTGACTTTAAGTACTGCACATCAATTTAGTCATTCCGTTAAAATCTTGGTCATTATTTTTTGTCAGTGTGATAATATGGTCCCACTGATCCAATCATATGGCGCCACATGGATTAACTATAAAAAAAATTATTTTTTAAGATTTAAAACAAAAAGTACTATAAGAAATTAAAAAAAAAAACAAAAAAGAAAAAAAAAAGACATCATCATCTTGTCTTCTGTGAACTCACTTCTCATTCTCTCTAGTGTTAACTACATTATAAAAGATGAAGAATTAGTACAGAGGAAGAGGAAGATGATAGTGAGAAATAAAAAAGATTCTAGAGAGAGTTTAGAGAGAGAAATATGATTTGTATTCACTGACTAAATGAAAATTACACACACTGTTTTTATAAGAGAAATCCTAACAACTTTACTAACTACCATACTAACTGTATTTCTAACTATATTACACTTGTACCCTTAATACTCCCCCTCAATCTCAACTGGAGAAACCCAGTTTGAGATTGGAAGAACATCTGCAATCAGAAAAATAGAACACAGAGTTGAACCATATGCAATCTTGCAATACCACTTCATCCAATTTGAGACATCTGCTTGATCTTCATAGCTGCAATAATGGAACCCATAAGGGATTTGGGCGTCTCTGTAGCATTCTGACCGAGCACCACCTAGAGCTTCTGCCATGGCAGTAGCTGCAGTAATAGCTATATGTAGACCAATTGGCTGATGTTGAAGAGATTATACGTGAACAGATAGCCCTCCCTTGCTTTTAAGGGTCAACATTAGCAGTCAGTCCTGGTCCACCACGACCCTGATCTCGACTTCTATCAGTGTTTTTGTCATTTTCAGCAAAATCCACTCGTAATTGCCGGCCATTGATCTCATAACCCTGAAGTTACGACGAGCACTTAGAGCAGTCTCTTCATCCTTGTACTCACAAAACCCGTAACCCTTTGGTTTTCCAGTCTCTCTATCAATAACTAGTCTGAAAGATACAACAAAATCAACCTCATGGCAGATTTCTACAAGTTGTTCCTCATTCTCATCCTTAGTTTCTTCACACGACCATACGATAGAGAGTAATCGCATATACTCAAACCATATCACCAAAGCTTCTTGCTTTCCCAAAGCTCTGAATCAAACAAGTGTACCCCATAACCTCTTTGTAGCTGTTGACCAAAAAACTTCTGTTTGTCTGTCCAAATTTCTTGCACTGCCTTACAAATAAAGACACCCTATATTCCTTTGCCTCTATCAGGAGTTTGACATAAGAACAACCTTCTTAAATTAGTTGTAGCACATCCTCATACCGATATAACAACTTCTTACGGGATTACCCTTCGTGGGATTTACCGTCAACAATTTCATTTAACATTGGCATTGGCCTTTAAAACAGAAAATTAACAAACTATAGTGTGGCATCGGCCTTAACCATAGTACCACGGGGCTTCACAATTTCAACAATAGAAAATCAACATCTATGTAGGATTACCCTTCGTGGGATTTACCTACTCACATCACGGAATTACCCTTCATGGGATTAACCGTTAACAACTTCTTCTACCCATTCGTGGGATTTTCCTATTTACATTATGGAATTACCCTTCGTGGGATTTACCGTTTACAAATTCTTCAAACTTCATCGTATAACCGGACCTACTGTAGATTCATGCTAACAACTGAGTTGGTTAGACTCTGAAATTATAGGCTGAGATAAGAAAACATGAAGAATCTTGAAAGCAAATATCACAACCAACTAGAAGAACCCAAAAAATGAATGACTCCATATCAACTGAATGACTCCACATATCAACAATTTTCATAGGCAAGGAACATATATGGCTTTGTGCCTCAACAATTTTCCAAACAATTCAACATTTTTCAACAACTACAGAGATTGGAATGGCTTTGTGCCCAAATTTTAACCTTAAGAACTGATCAATTTGACTGAGAATAAAAAAGAAATGACCTGATTTCACGATTGTCTGCAACTTCCAAACGCATAACCATTGCTTCAAGAAAGAACATCTTAAATTCTGAGCAAAACCAACAATTTTCTACATAACCCCAAGAAACCAGCGAAGAAAAAAGAATCTCCAACACCGACAAACACCACAATCTCGAACAACTCCGATTTGAAACAAACTTTGCACCGATGTTCTCATGAAAATTCTGAGCTGGGCAATTCGTCAAACACTTGGGATGCACACATAGGTCTAAACGTTCTTTCATACCATAGAACAGAGATCAACATCGCAGAAAATAGAATTCAGAAATCCAAGATCTCAATCAACAGTGCAAAAAATTAGTCCTGCATCGACCTATTTCCCATAAATCTAAACAATCCATCTCTCCAAGAAACCAGAGGATTCCCCCGTTACCAAATCACAACATGAAAATGAGCTGAAAGAAGCTTACTTGCAGCCGTCGCCGCCATATTCAGAAGAAAAATAAATAAAAAATCTCGACAGCCCCAGTTCGTCAAACCTTGAAGCTGACCCGAATCCCAATCCGAGACATGAGTTTTGCTCGCATTCGCCATTGAAGATGACCCATCTCGACAAAGTTCAAGATGGACAAGTTGCCGTACATTCACCACCTCCGCTGGCACGGCTCACTCGCCAAGCTCACGTTCTGGTCCTTCGTCTTCCTCGGCATGATCTTGATCTTCTTCTTCCGCTCGCCGTCCTCCAATTCTCTGCCGTTTTGTATTCCTTATGCTTAGACACCGAAAAATCAACCAGAAAATACCAAAAAATCTACCCACAAACAATCGCGGAAGCACCAAAAATCTAATGGAAATTTCTGAAGAAAATATGAAGAGAAGATAAAACTAGAAAAACAATGAAATCTAATAAAAAACCGAACCACCAGAATCCATGGTGCGAGCCTGGTGGCTCTGATGCCATGTTAACTACATTATAAAAGATGAAGAATTGGTACAGAGGAAGAGGAAGATGATAGTGAGAAACAAAAGAGATTCTAGAGAGAGTTTAGATAGAGAAATATGATTTGTATTCACTGACTAAATGAAAATTACACACAATGTTTTTATAAGAGAAATCCTAACAACTTTACTAACTACCTTACTAACTGTATTTCTAACTATATTACACTTGTACCCTTAATATCTAGTTGGTTATAATCCTATCAAATTTGAATTGAATTTAGATTCGATTTTATAGAATTTAGATTGAATCTTATTTTCCAATCGGGATTGTGGGATGCGAGATAAATGTCAGTGCGGAATATTCGCCAGTTGATTCATCCTAAAAAAATTAGTTTCTTATAGTTAATCCACTTGGCGCCATATGATTGGACTAATGGGACCGCATCAGCACACTAACAAAAAATATTGACGAAATTTTAATGGAAGGACTCTATTGGTGTGTGATAGTGAAAGTTAAAGATCAAATTTATTGATTTTTGAAACTCAGGGACCAGAATGAGGAGTTTGATCAATGTTAGTGACCATTTGTGATAAAACCTTCTTTTGTGTAATATACGTGTCACCATTTTATTGGCTTTATGCGTCCCACATGCAAACTAACAAAAATATTTGGCGGAATCTAAACGGAATGACTAAATTGATGTGCGGTGGTGAATGTCATGGACTACATTGATTGATTTTGAAAGTGAGGGATCAAAATGATGAATTTGGTCAATATTAGGAACCATTGGTGATAAAAAAAAAAAAAAAAAAAAAAAAAAAAAAAAAAAAAAAACCCTAAAAGTAAGATAAAATTAGAATTAGATGTCTCATTTTGAACATTTTTAGATTAAACATTCATTCATTTTTAACTTTTGATTTAGGCGCTTTAACTTTTGATTAAACCATCTATTCTACGTATATTCCTGATTTAGATGCTTTTCCAGTTTATTTTAAATTCTTCAAATAATATTTATTTAATTTATTATCTTTATCCTATCCTCAATTTAAAAATTCAATAATATCCAAATAGATAATAACCAAATTAATTGAGGATCGAGAGACTTAAATATTAAGAATTTTCAATACGATAATATATATAAATCGTTTCTAACTTGGTCCAATCTTTACTACTTTAAGGGTTAATATTCTTTCTTATTCTCTATTTTCTTCGTTAGAATTGAACTGTGATTCGGGTGAAATTAATGTACCATCTTTCTTAACAAAAACATTAAAATGTACCAACACAACTTATTTTTAAATTAAAACGTACCTATGCCGAATTGAAAGTCTTCGTAGTAAATTAAAATGTATCATTACTAAATTAAAATGTAACCATGCTAAATTAAAATGTACCCATGTTAAATCGAAGTGTACCGATGGATTTCAGGTACGTTTATTTTAAATGTACCAATATGCATGTTTTAGTAACTTTCGATTTTATTGTTTGTGTCTACATTTTATATGTGTGTATTCTGTATTTGCCAATTATTTAAAGAAAAAACTTTTGCAAGTTGTCTTTTAGGTACATTTTATGACTCGAGATAAAACACTAGTGTTGTATGAGTACTGGAAGATTTCAGATTTTCATAATTTTTTGAACTAATGAAAATTTTTAAAATTGTAAATGCACAATAATGAAAAGAAAACGAGATAATTTGCCAAAAGGAAATAATATAAAATGAAATTAATAATCCCCAAATTTATAGGAGAATGTTTAATCAAAATTTTAAAACAAATAGATGTTTAGTCTAAGTAATTAAAAAATAAGGCACCTATATCAAAACGTCTCTAAAAGTAATGGCCTCAATTTAGGGTCATGCATATATGCAAATCAATTGATGAAATTTTTTTACTTCCGACTTACAAGTTTGTCTCATTTTTTTTATGTGTAGTTTTATTTTTATAATTGTTGTTTTTTGTTGTTTTGCAGGTCTTAGTTATTAGTCAAGGGTAATGCTTATGAGACTAAATTTGTAGACAAAATTTTGTAAACTAAATGATATGTAAGTTGATGATTGGATTATTACTTAAGTGTTGATTAACGTGCTTATTTCTTTACACGTAATTTAATTATTTTTCAAATTTAGTTTACAAATTTAATCTACCTAGTATTACTCATTAGTTAAACTTTGTTTTAGAGGGATTGAGTTCTACGTCTCTTATCTTTGATTCTTATCCTTATTCTTTGTTGTTTTCTTTCCAAGTGGTTAAGTTTTTTACCCCACTGTTGTTTTGTTTTTTCTTTATTTCTTCTTCTTTTATGAGTGATAAGCTTATGTCTCTATTAATTAAACTTAATAACCATTTTTTATGATTCAATATCATCTCCCTTAGTTGAGATATTAAAAATTCTTCTTTCGGCTGCTTCGGCATGTAATAAGATAGTTCGAGAAATTGACTTCAAGAAACACAACAAGCGAAGGAGCGCAACCAACAATCTTTTTTTTTTTTTTATTATTTTTTTTTTTTACAAAGCAACTTATCAAATGAACAGCTAACATATTGCAGATATAAAAATAAAAGATCTAATAGCAAATAAATATTTATACGAGAAATGATTTTTCTTATAATTATTATTTAAAAAATTCAGACATGATTGATAAATAAATTTTTAATTTTATAATTAACTATACGGGAAAGTGCGTAAGGCCATACAGGGCATACATTTTTTGGGAAAAGGATCCGGGAATTCTAGGGATCCCGCAATCTTGTCTGTTCATCGTATATCGTACGCTCAGAAATCATTTAAAATTTAAAATTTAAAATTCAAATATAAATAGTACCTAACGAAAACTGACCGCACAATGAACGATGAACGGACAAGATTGCAAGATTCCTAAGAAAAAGATCCGGCGAGGATCCCATTTTTTGTCAAATTAATTAGCAATTAACATGTGTGAAGGTCATGTGTCACATGTATGTGTATACATGGTACTCTTATGCTCACACAGTTTTCTAATTAAGGAGCGAGCTGGAATTATTATGTGAACCTCTTTTTTCCTCTAAACCTAGCTAACGGAGAAGAATTACTAGAGATTAGCTATTCAGTAAACGTCATGAACGAAGTTATTTTCTCTCTTTCGTAAGGGTGAGGACCATTAAATTTGGAAAATCTCCCCTCCATCCCCCAGCACCCTATTTTATTAATGAAATAAAATAAAAAGAAAGATAACATATGTGTTATATAATAGTTTTTTGAGTCGAAATGTGTTACACATACTATCAGTCTGTCAAGTGTTTCTTGTGGAGGCCTGCAAGACAGACAATTAAAATGCTTACCAGCAGAAAAAGTAATATTGAAAGGTTTTCAGCCCATTAATCTGTAAGAATTTTTTACTATTTTTATTTGATTAGAATCCCTAAAAGATTTTCGATAAGGTTTTGAAATCTTTTGATACAAGGAAGTTTTAAATTCGGTATGTGTGTGATTATATATATTTACCTTTAGCAACTAACATGTGTGAAGGTCATATGTCACATGTACGTGTATACATGGTACTCTTATGCTCACACAGTTTTCTAATTAAGGAGCGAGCTGGAATTATTATGTGAACCTCTTTTTTCCTCTAAACCTAGCTAGCGGAGAAGAATTAGAGATTAGCTATTCTATAATCGTCGTGTGCGAAGTTACTTTCTCTTTTTCGTAAGGATGAGGACCATTATATTTGGAAAATCACCCTTCCATCCCCCAGCACCCTATTTTATTAATGGAATAAAATAAAAAGAAAGATAATTTATGTGTTATATAATACTTTTTTGAGTCGAAATGTGTTACACATACTATCAGTCTGTCATGTGTTTCTTGTGGAGGCCTGCAAGACAGACATGTAACAGGCTTATCAGCAGAAAAGTAATATTGAAAGGTTTTCAGCCCATTAATATGTAAGAACTTTTTACTATTTTTATTTGATTAGAATCTCTATAAGATTTTCGAGAAGGTTTTGAAATCTTTTGATAACAAGGAAGTTTTAAATTCGGTATGTGTGTGATTATGTGTATTTTACGTTTATTTTTGTATACTTTATGGCATCAACTGCAGATATGTAAAAGTAAAACTAAACGAGTTTTTCTTGATTTGTTTTACGTGTCTGCATGTATTGATTATTTGAAATATACAGTGTATCATGCATGATATTTAAATCTAAGAAAAATTAACGAAAATAGCTTAAAAACTTAAGTTTTTAACCAAAAGGAGAAAATAAAGGTGGAATTGAATAGTACCATGAGTGACTTTTTAGGCTAAAAATGTTCTTAACGTTAAAAGTGAAAAATTCCAGGAGTGTTTCATTAAAACTCTTATAAATCTAACAATGTAAGATTTCAAGTGGTGGCTAGATTGCTATTATGGACGTATATGATGTTCGTCGCACTGCACCTCATCTTCAAACTCTCTCACTTTTTTAAGTTTGGTTTGAAATAGTATCGCTATTTGTGATAAATAAAATAAAAATTAATAAAAGAAATTAGAGGAAAATGGAAATTAATTATCTTAAAACACTTAACAGTTATTTAAAGCTTTAATGCTTGTTGTTAGGATGTTGTTAGGAGAACTACTGTATCTGTATGTGAACGTACGCAATGCATGAACTAGCTAGCTAGGAGTACGTGCAAGTAGAAGTAGAAGTTAGAAGGAGGCCATGGAAAAACAAATGGCGCCACGTATATGCATGTGCATGGCAACATGGCGAAGCTACAAGTAGAAGTAGAAGTAGAAGTTAGAAGGAGGCCATGTAAAAACAAATGGCGCCACGTATATGCATGTCCATGACAACGTGGTGAAGCTACAGAAGTCCAAGGAGGGGCGGCCGCCCCTACCTATCCTTGCTAGAAATCAAGCACATGAGCGGTGGTACTGTCCCTCTGCATACCGCAGGCTGTGCGCGGGCTCTTTTTCTTTTTCAAAATACCAAGGCCAAAGAAAGAAGGAAAGGAAATCTGCAATTTGTAGCTTCTGGAATAGAGTTCATGTTCCAACGAAGAATATACGAGGGAGGAAGAAGAGAGACTCCCTCTCCCATCACCCCACGTGCCCTTGGAAAATTGGCCCAATTTGTTTTTTTTTAACTATTGTCCAATCAATTTGCACCACTTAGCTTGCTATTTACATGTGTTTTTTTATATATTTGTTTTTGAGTTATTGTCTAATCAATTTTCCCAATGATAGTTTTTAAATTGACAACGTAATTTATCTTTAAATTCATTATAAATCTATACAAGTTTCAAAAATATTTTATGAAGTATTAAGAACACGTAATGTTTTGAATTTTTATCACTTATATCAAATTCGACAAAGTAACAAATAAAATTGTCAATATTTTTATATATTATGTGTTTTATAATCAATATTTCTGGATATCATATGCTATAATAAATTGACACTTATTTATACGTATTAAATTTATTTAAATCAACCTAGTTCTCCTAGTCCTTGCCTAAGCATTAGGCCATGTCCACCGCTCTACTAGCGCTAATTAACATCTTTTAGAACTTTCCTCATGATACAATTATGTAATAGCACGATACAACAAGAAGGGGTGCTTAAATCGTCCTTTAAGTAATATCGTAATTCAAATTCTCCTTCGAATATTTCGGGTAGTCCAAATCCTCTTTTGAAGATTTCGGTTAAGGTAAATCCTCCTACGAATATTCTGGGTAGTTCACATAATCTTCTTGCCAACCCTGGACTTAGAACTCGAACAGATGTCCACATTTTATTGGGGCCTTAAACCTTTTAAATTTTGCCCTTCCTCTTGACAATTCATAGCTTCATCACTGCATAACAATCGACATCAACCTGGCGTATTGTCAAGAGGAAGGGCAAAATTTAATGGGACAAGTATTATGCATGTGTTTGATTTTCATCGTTGGGTAATAATTCAATGTATCTTCATCTCTATCCCCCTCCACTCATTTATATTTAATTAGATTGGAACCTGTTTATGATAAATTGAAGTTGACATATCCTGTAAGTTAGTATATACATGAATTAAAAATGGAGGCTGATCTTCAACGCCAAAGTTCCCTTTATGCCATCTTTAAGCCCAAATCTAAGTGAATCAATCACATCAACTAATTAATTAATTCATGTGCATTAAGAAATAAAGGGCTAATTATTAGTTTTAGTTAGTTGTAATCTCGATTTGTTTAACAAACAATATTTTATACACTAACACTATGTTTGGATGAAGGAAATAAACTTGAAATTTAGATAAAAATCAGAATTTATAAATTGACATGCACCAATTCCCTTATTTGGATTTACAAACATATAAATTTAGAATTTATGCGTGAAAAAAAAACTTGGAATTTGGAACCTATAATTCCCAAGTTTAAATTCCATATAAATAGGTGTTATTTCCCAATTTTTATGATTGAGAGTTTAAAATTAACAAATTCAATTGTTCTTTTAGGTTAACCAAACAAGAAAATTCACAAATTCTAGAAAATAAAATCTCGTCATTCCAATTTCCGTCATTTTAATATTCTTTAGTAATCTTAAATTTCTTTATCCAAACATAGTGTAAAGGGTTAAGAGAGTAGTCAGTCTCATATTGGACTAGCAATAATGTAGTTCAAATTCGTTTTTGAAGAGAATCGAACCTAAAACATTTTACTTACAAGTGAAGATAAATACTACTAGATCGTATTATTAAGTGGTAGTAATGTCGATTATTTGATAAAGTTCGAAAGAAATTATTTGGAATCCGTCACGGCGTCACTGCTTAGGTCAGTTATGCCCTACCTTCGATTGATAATTGTACACTTGGTTCTTCTGCTCGTGCTTCATTTTTATTTTTAAAAATAACAAAATCCTCAGGTATTTATTTAGTTATTTTTATTAAAAAAATTAAAAAAAAAGTACAAAACAAAAGCCATAGGTGATTATTTGTATCAATACTTTTTCCTTTTTCCTTTTTCCTTTTTCCTTTTTCCTTTTTCCTTTTTCCTTTTTCTGATACAAGTTTATTTTCTTGTTTGGTGGCTTTCGTGGTGTGAAAAGGATTTTGGTTGAAGTATTGTCACTACTATTGTGTCGCCCTACAACTTTAAGACAGAGACTTAAACAACTTGTTTTCTACGCCGGACAGTAACAAATTGAGATGGCCAAGTTGTTGTTCTGTTCTATACATTAACGTACATGTCAATTATTTGAGGGCTCAGAACAAAAACGTGGAGAAAGTGATAGGCTTTGCTAGTTTCGTACTTATCAAACAATATTTTAAATTAGTCGAGTTTAAGTATTTTGCAGTTATTTTGTGTGTGACCTCATCGTGGGTTATATCATTCATCTACACGTGTTAATTTATGATAATAGAATTAACGAGAATTGAATTTGTGAACACGTGTTAATCAATGATACAACCATAGAGAAACCACGCGTAAAATGAGTGTGGAAGATTTCAATTCAAATTACTCTGGTCCATTGAGAATTTCAACATACATGCAAAAGATGCGGACGTTATATGTTAATCAACGGCCTTAATTCACGTTTGTAGTGGCTTAGGTTTGTTGGTTTCATCGAAATACCCAAAAGCAAGCGATTACATTTGACCCAATTGTTTGATTAAAATTAATATTTTGGCCCAATTAAGCCCTCGGTCCTCTAGTCTTTGAACTACGGAATCAAGCCCAATAAAATCTAATTGCCTAAAGTAGAGGCCCAAGAACACCTGTAGGATTGCGGAATCGTATGTGTCCAAAAGTATTATATATTGTGTCTGCCCAATTGGTGTTTACATTCCTTGTATGTTCAAATGTATAGGAGCCCATATTATAGCATCCTATCTTTGGTATACAAAACCCAAGTTGTATGCATTCGAACCAGCATTATTTTTCACAAGTGAACGGTTGAGATTTAACCAAATGAGATTTTTGATAATTTCAACCTTTACTTTTTGTCTTTTGATGCGCAGGAGAGCATCACTTTCCAAAAGTCATATATATATGCTGCAAATACGGTTAAATTAACTTGGCATTTGAAATGGCCATGATTTTTGCGCTCTCAGTTTCTTCTGTAGTCGTCTTTTTAATTATTTTCAATAATTTGTATTTATTTATTCAACCTTAATGTTAAAGTAAATAGTAGAATCCAGAGGAGGAAATAAGACCTGTGGATGCAAATTTTCTCCTCTTCGGTCTTGGACGATTTTGCACCTACAAAATAATAAACACCTTAGGTTAAGGCCAAAAGCCTCACGCGCCCACGATGAATGGGGGGGGCTTTGGCCGAAGAACCTCCGATGCCAAAGTTAGAATTAGAGAGAAAAAAGTGTTTAGAGCGTTTTTGCCAAAGGATTGGAATTGGGTTTTGTGAGAAAAGGGGGTCGTATTTATAGGAGATGGCATGTCCCCTTTGGAGAGAAGGTGGCCGGCCCTTAGAGGGATTTTTGGGTGTGAGATCTAGGTTTAATTAGCCTATTTATTGGCTAATTAATCAAATAGGGAAATGATTTATATTTATGAAGAAAGATAATAAGGAGTAATTGAATTGTTGGCTAAAAAAGGAGGAAAATATGGGGAATAAAAGGGAAGTGGCCAGCCCCCTTTGGAGAAGGGAGGACCGTCCATTTAAGGTGTTTTTTGGATTTTAAGGCTAAGTTAATTGGCCAATTAATGAGGAATAATCTCATTAATTTGCCAATTATCTCAATTTATGTGGGATAATTGGTGGATTTATGAGATAATTGCCTTAAATGTGGATGTATGAAATAATTCGGATTTGTTTACCTTTTATGGGCGCTTTTGACTTGACCGACGATAATTACCGGCTGCTCGCGCGTAGGATTTCGGATGCCCCTCAAGGGCATTCTTGTCTTCTTAATCCGAAAGTCCACGTGGCGCCTTGTGATTATTTTTGGCTCCACAAATGCCCCCACACCTGTTGGGCTGCTCGCAGAAAAGGGCAGCAGGTGTAGAGATCTTCTTGCTTCAGGAACCATAGGATTGCTTCCTATCTTGATGTTGATCCTCTCTTTAATTGGAAATTAGGTCCTTCTAGGAGAGGGAAATAAACTTCTCTCAAAGCCTATTTAAGTCCACCTTAAGTGGGTTATTAAATCAACTTTGGAGAGCAATTTATTCTACCCTACAAGAGAGAGAAAACTAGAGGATATTTGTTCCCCCTCCTCTAGCAATCTTCTACATCTTGCCCGTGAAAAGAACCGTCTTTCGTTGATTTCTTCGTTTTCTCCGTGCCGCACTGATGTAAGAAAAATTTAATTTTTCTTGCCTTCTTCTTGGATAGTGCTATTACGGGGCAGCCGTCGGGGTGGTGCGGCACGTCGGCTGGCAGGGGCCAGGAGTTGGCCCGGCAAAGGCCGAGGAGATGTCGTGGCAAGGACCACAGCTTGGGCAGCTCGGCTTGCCTAAAGCCCAGGGCAACTTGAGCAGCTGGGACCGCGAACTGAGGCGCTGGGGCGCAGTGCTAGGGTAGTCACGCGGCTCACATCCTTTAGGACCTGATGCGGGCCAAGCTGGCGATCGAGAGAAATGAGAAGGTTGCGGGCTTCATAGGCTGCTGGAGTGTTGGGCGTGTAGGCCTCATGCCTGCTAGAATGTTGGGTTGAGCTTCTCTGCCGGGTACCATGAATGGTGTTAGCTGCCTAGTCTTCTTTGTCGGGAGAAAGGTAGGCTGCTCAAGAGATGCCGGTTGGGCAAATTTGAAGACTTTATCCACTGCTTGTGAGGGTCCGCGTGGGCAGCTGCGAAAGTTCCACTAAGCCTGCTTCTGGGGAGGCTGATAAGATCTGTGTGCTCTTAAGACCAGACCTTCTTTATTTCTCCAGAAGATTTCCTCGCCTTTACTTTCGAGTCTTCCATCGGTGAAATAGTTGGAGATGGGAGTGTCCACGACGGGGCAGCCGGGAGTGAAGCGCCGAATGGTACCACTGCTAGGGTTGTCGTGGCTGCCGAAGGTGTGACAATGGAGCAGTCGTCGGGTGGCCAAGCTGCCGAAGAGTAATCTTCTAGGTAGCCTTTAGGATTTGTTTCTCCTTATTGCTTTTGCTTTGCTTGAACTCCTCCAGTCTTTGTCAGTTGCTTATCAATTTTGCTAGAAAATTTAATAAACTTGTCTCTTTCGCTTTTCTCCATCTTCGCTTCCTTTGTTCATGCCTTAACCTTTAGACTTTATAGGCCAGTAGCAGGCGCGCCACTTTTTTATAAGCAGACGGGCCGTGTAGCCTACATAGTCGTCGGTGTTGGTGTAGAACTTTTCCTTGCAAAGTTGCTAACCGTAGGGTTGGCAGCCGGACGCCTTACTTACAGAAGCAGGCGGATCCGCGTAACCACTAGGCCATTAACCTTGGCTTTCTCCAATTCCGTAGGTTGCGCAGCAATTGTCACAACACTTTAGGACTTGGCGCAAGTTGCCGCAAAGTTGTTAGCTGCGGGATCGACAACCGGATGCTTTACTCACTGTAGCAGCCGCATTCCGCGCGATCCTTAGGCTATTACCTTGCAAAGTTGCCAGCCATAGGGTTGGCAGCCGGACGCCTTACTTACAGAAGCAGGCTAATCCGCGTAACCACTAGGCTGTCAACTCTGGTTCTTCCCAATTCCGTAGGCTGCGCAGCTAGTACCACAACACTTTAGGATTTGGTTTAAGTGAAGCTCATCGACTATGTAGCATGTCGGTAGTGGATAAAACTTCACATATGCCTGCTAGCTTGCTTAACCTTTCACAAGAATGTGCGGTTGTATAAGTCTAGCATGGCTTTACTGCTAGGGCGAGCCGTAGGCAGTCTGCCGGGATCCGTAGGCTACCTTAGCATGTCCGGTAGCAGCTTTAGGGTTTCCCGGGGTAGTGTGCCCCCCCCGGTTTCTAGGGCCCGGTTCCCGCAGATTAGGCTTAGAGACCCAAAATCCTTCAGTTAGCTAAGCTGTGAAAAAGACCATCGTGGCTACTTGGGAATTCCGGCGCAAGCCATCGTGCAGCTAGTTACACTAGAGCAGCCAGGCTCATCCACGTCTGGATATTCGGAGTCAAGAGTTTATCCTCCCACGTTAGAGAGTAGAGTGGCCCCTCGGGAGCCGTTGTTCCTGCAATTAGTCCCTAGGAAGGGCGCGAGCTTCTTTGAAGCGCAGGAGTTGTCAGTTGCCGCAATGGAATCAAGTTGAAGCGTTCCTTGTTAAAAAAAAAAACAAGTGAGCAAATAACTTAATTGTAAAGATTGCGGAACAACTGGTAGTCCTCGGTTTGCGAGGGTTGTGCCCGTCTGAGCTGCTTGAGCCTTCGGGCGTAGTCCTCAGCTTGCGAGGGTTGTGCCCGTCTGAGCTGCTGCTGGTTGGATGCGATGCGGGCTATGGTCTGCTCGCACATTTCCTCCGCTAGGTCTAGGTTCGTGGCCATCTCTTCACTGTTCTGCTCGACATCTGGTAGTAGGGTGGTGATGCTTAGCACGATGATGTTGGGAGGAATGATTGTTTCTGGGCCAAACGCCAAAGAGAAAAGGGTTTCTCCGGTTGCTCGCCTCTTGGTGGTGCGATATGCTTATAGACATCCGGGGAGTTCTTCTGGCCATTTTCCCTTCTTGTTGGCGAGGGATTTCTTGAGGCAGTCGAGGATCGTCTTGTTGGATGCTTCGACCTGCCCGTTGCTTTGAGGATGTCTTGGCATGGACATGTGCTGCTTGATGTTTTACTTTTGGAAGAACTTCGTCAAATCTTCGTCCGCAAATTGCGGGCCGTCGTTGGTGACGATGAACTGAGGGATGACAATCAGCAAATGATGTTCCTCTATACGAAGCATTCTATGTCCGTCTGAGTCGTGGTTGTCGTGGGCTATGCTTCTACCCATTTGGTGAAGTAGTCGGTTGCCACGATCATCATGCCTCTGCCCCCAGTAGTAGGTCCTACTAGGTCGATTGCCCACTGCATGAATGGCCAGGAACTTGCTTGTGGATGTAACTCGACGGCAGGCAGGGCCAGTACAGGCCTGTAACATTGGCAGCGGTCGCATTTTTGAACTAACTCCCGGGCATCTTGATGCATAGTTGGCCAGTAGCTTGCGTTGAGAGCCTTTTGCGCCAAAGATCGTCTTCCAGAATGGTTCCCACAAACGCTTTCATGGGTTGAACTTAGGACCTTTAAATCATCGGGAAGTGCCAAACATCGGAGGTGCGGTCCGGTGTAGGATCTTCGAACTAAAATGTCCCTCCTCATGTAGTAGCGCGCTGCTCGGGTTTGAAGTTTCCTTGACTCCAATCTTTCTGTGGAGAGCGTGCTATTGACGAAGTAATCTATGATAGGGCTTTACCAATTCGGAGTTGCACTAACCTGTGTCACCTCGGCTACTGGCTCGGACTCTATGCTCGGCTTATCTAGGTACTCCACCGGAATTGAACGCTTGAGCTGGTGATCGAGGGCAGAGCCCAGGCCGGCTAGCTCATGGGCATTTTTCGTCCGTAGAACTCGAGTGAGCGTGTAAGTCTGAAATGTCTCCAGCTGCTTGCGTACCTTCTTTAGATATTGCGCCATCATTGGATGCTTCGCCATGTATTCCCTTGCGGTTTGGCTAGTAATCAGCTGAGAATCAGAATGAATCGCCAGCTTCTTCACCGCTAAGTCTTTCGCCATGCGGAGGCCTGCCAGTAAGGCCTCATACTCTGCTTCACTGTTAGATGCCTTGAAGCCTAGAGTGATCGTTTGCTAGAGCGTTGAACCGTCTGAGGTGGCAAGGACCATGTCTGCTCCCGGACCTTTGTAGTTGGATGTGTCGTCAACATGCAAATGCTGGAAATCTCCATTGAGGGAGCAGGTGCGGCTAAGGTGTGCTCGGCTGCTTCCGGGGCAAGCAGGTGCGGCTAAGGTGTGCTCGGCTGCTTCCGGGGCGTCGTTGGACCGCTCTGTTGCGCTGCCTAGGCTAGGCATGAAGGCGCGGTAGGGAGCTGTAGAGCTGGTGCCATGTTACACATAGCAGGAAGTGCTCAACTGCCGGTATTGGGCCACTCTAGAATTGAATTATGGAACAAAGGTCGGCTGGGGCCGTGTGACACATAGCAGGAGGTAGTGCTCAACTGCTGGTATTGGGCCACTCTAGAGTTGAATTATGGAACAAAGGTCGGCTGGGGCCGTGTGACACATAGCAGGAGGTAGTGCTCAACTGCTGGTACATGATGCTCATATGTAGAATCTTTTTGGGCGACGAGGACAAAGCTTGATTCCGAGTGCGTCCTTCTAGTGTTTGTCTGCCCTTGGCACATCTTTTGGGCTGAGTTGTTACGTTCGTCAGGAAACTTTGCATTGCCAATGTCTGCGCCTTTATCGTCGCACGTCTAGATTGGGCGGAATAGCGCGTCATGAAGATGACTGCGTGCGTCTTTGAGCTTCCAGGTTGCAACAACTATCGCCAAAGTTCATTTTTTGAATTTCTGGTAGCATCGAGGAGAGCTTTTGAACCTTTTGAACTGTGGAATACAGGTAGTCGGGCCCCCAGCTCTTCTCGTATGATGGTAGAGCTTATTGTTGCCTTAGATACCGTCAAACATGCGAATAGGTCCTCCGTTGCTTCCGGTTTGGATAGCAATGGAGGCGATGTGAGATACTTCTTCAGGTCTTGGAAGGCTTCTTCGCATTCTCCATCCTACTCATCACGTTGCGCCCTCCTGATCGCTTTGAAGAAAGGCTTGCATCTATCAGTAGACCGCTAGAGGAAACGGTTGAGGGCGGCTGCTCGTCCAGTCAAGCTTTGGATCCCTTTCAAGGTTGTGGGAGACTTCATTTCCAGAATTTCTCGGATCTGCTTGAGCGCCATCTTCTCGATCATGGTATCAGATCAAAGTTGTCTCTCGTGTGAAGCCGATGATAGGCCCTGGTAGTGCGTCGGCTGCCTAGACTTGAGGGATCAATGGGGCCTGCTGGAACTTCCTTTTCAGCATTCATTCTTGGCTGCGCTGCCGGTTTGTCCGAACACTTGTCGACTTTGCCTTCCTTCACGAGCTTTTCCAGATAATTCCTCTAAGTGCAGCAGCTTTCGGTGGCGTGACTTGGTCCTCGGTGAAATGCGCAATATTTGGTAGCTTGAAACACGGCTCATTCTTCACGTCGTGGAGAATTTGATGGATCGGAATTGAAAACTTCGAGTAATTCCTGGTCGTGGAGCCTTCTTTGGTCATGGGCTTGTCCCTCCGCTTGGCCTTCTGTCTGCTTTTGCTGGGCCGCTTTCCATCTTCCTTTCTTTGAGCCACCACCGATTCTTTTTTAGGCTGCTCGGGCGCCTTTTCTGCTCGTCGGGCTTCGTCCCAAAGTGCATGCTTCTCTGCTAGGGTGAAGAAATCTGCTAGAGTCAAGTCTTCTTTCATGACCATCTCTCCAAATAGGGGTGATCTGCGGGGAGGCCCTTTTGAAAGGCTGCACTGGCTATTGAGTCGACGCATCCAACGATCTTCGTAGTCGCGGAGTGATTCCTTCGGGTTTTTGAACAGGTGATCGGATTTTTCTTGATCGAGCGGTAAGATGAGTATTCTTTGGTGAAGATCAAGGAAAGATCGTCAAAGCTCCGGATGGATTGTGGCGGCAGGGTGTAGAACCAATCTTGCGTCTCGCCTTGTAGAGTAGTCGCGAATATCTTGCACATGAGATCGTCATTGTTTCGATAGAGGATCATCGTGCTTCGGTAGTGCTTTAAGTGTCTTTCCGGGTCTCCATCTCCTTTGAAGGATGTGAAATGTGGCATGCTAAACTTGCGTGGAGGCTCTGCCTTCGATCTCATCTGTGAAGGGTGATCGGCTTATGTTGGTCATCTCCCTCCGTGGTGCCTCGTCGGTGACCTCGTTGCGTTGGAAATAGCTCAATCGCTTAGTCAAGATTCTCTCTACTCCTTCCTGAATTTGCCTTTGTTGGGGTAGTGGAGCTCTCGGCTGCCCCCAGTTTCGACCTGTTGGTCTAGGCTGCTCTTCTATGTGCTCGGCTCGTATATGCCGCGGTAGCGGTGCATGTGGTGGATTCCTAGCAGGCGAGGGATTTCCCAAGCTGCTGGTTGAACTTGAGCCGGATTAAGTGACTGCTTCTCTCCGTCCGTCATGCTGCCTACTCCGATGTGATGTGGATGATGCTCCTTGCAGGCTTAGCCGCGAATGAACACTTCGCTTGGAAGATTGCTCATGTTGATTATCGGAGTGTGACCCCAACCGTGAGTGTACGCTCGTCCGTGGGCCTAGTCGAGAGTGCACGCTCCTCCGCGCGCTAAGACGGGAGTATACACTATCTCGGGGGCCCAATTGGGAGCGTGCTCTACCCAAACGCCTGGTTAGGGGCTGGTCGAGTGGCTGCTTGTCGGGACGCTGCTGGAGAGGTTCTTCATCTGCCCTTGTCCTTCTTCGAGACACGTTGTTTGGGACATGTTGCATCTTGGTGCGCTGCAAGAGCTGGTTTACCAAGGTCGTCCGTTGTGCTAGGGCGCTCGTCAACTCCATGACTTGTCGAGACAAGTGTTGTTCGCCATTTGGATTGGAAGAGCTTGTAAGGAATGTGCCTCCTTGAGTAATGGAAGAGTGGTAGACTCCGGGCGCGAGATTTGAGTTAGGAAGGCTGAGATGGTCTTGGGCCGACTTGGGCCGTGGTAGCTGTGCTATGGACCTCGCCGCGGGTGGTCACCGCGGTGGTTCCCATGGTGTAGCAGGCTTGGGCTGCTTGACAGATCATTAGGGCATGACGGGCCACGAGAGCAAGCTAGGCCACGGGAGTGGGCTGCTCGGCAGGAACATGATGGATCACGGGAGTGGGCTGCTCAGCGGGAGTGGACTGCTTAGCGTGTGGCACACATGGGTGCGAGGCTTGGGCTCGGCTAGGCAACGTATCGGGCTCGCGTTGGGCTTGGAATAACATGGCTTGGGCCGGGACCTTGGATGGCACGTCTCGGGCCGTGGTGATGGCGCCACGGACCTCGCCGCGGTGGGCTACCGTGGTAGCCACCGTGGTGGTTCCCGCGGTGGAAACTCGTGGTGGCGGTGTCGCTCCACTTAGGATTCTCTTTCGGAAAGGCTTGCTGCTATGAAGAATGGCAAGACATCCTCGTCTGCTAAAGTGGCGCCAAAACTTGTCATTTCCGCTGCTGAGGCCAAGTCGTCTTCTGAGAAGAGAGAGACTGCTTGCGCTAGTGGTCCTGATAAATCTGCCAAGTCTAACTCCAAGTAAGCTGCTGAGATTTGTGCGCTCTTGAGGCCGGACCTTCTTGAGGATATGGACGCCTGCGCTGGGTTTGTTGACGGCGTCAAAGGGATTATTGGTCCAGGCTCCTTCGTGAAGCATACGCCTGAGTACAGAAGGGCTGCTCCGCTGACCATGATGCAAAAACGGCGGTTTTGGCTGCCGAGTCCATGGTCTTTGATCAAGAGAATACCACGGCTGCCCAGGGGGTGGCGAGGTCTATGGCTGCTGAAGCTTACTCCTTGGTTGAGAAAGTTAAAAGTTTTGAGTCTGAACTTGCTGCTTTGAAGAGGTCTAACGTCTCTGCTCCCACTTCTCTGCAACTTGAGACCGCTCGCCAAGAGATCGCAAACTTGAGGACTAGGCTTGACACGAATTTGTCTTCGTTGGGGCGGTGGAGTCCTGGTCTTCTTAGCTGGCGAAGGATCTCTTCGTGGGCTCGCGCTGCATTCCCCGGAGCGACATGGAAAATGCTTATTGAGGGCCTAAGCGCGAATGAATGCTCTGCTTGGAAGGCTGCTCATGTGGTTCTTCAAAACGTGGGCCCAGCCTTGATTGTATGCTCGCTCGTGGGCCTAACCGGGAATGCACGCTCTTCCTCGCGCTAAGACGGGAGTCCCCGCTATCTCGGGGGCCCAGTCGAGATTGCACACCGCTCGACTGCTCAGCTTGATTGATTGACTGCTTGGGACACCACCGAGGCAGGCTGGGCTGCATGGGCAGGCTTGGCTGCGTGGGCAGGCTTGGCTGCAGGGGCAGGCTTGGCTGCAGGAGCAGGCTTGGCCGCGTGGGCAGGCTGCGCTACAGGAGCAGGATTGGCTGCGGGAGCAGGCTGGGCTGCGTGGGCAGGAGCAGGCTGCTCAACATGAGGTGCGTGCAAATGAGGGGCTTGGACTGCAACGGTGGTACCATGGACCTCGCCGCGGGTGGTCACCGCGGTGGTTCCCATGGTGGAGCCTCGTGCTAGTGGCGCCATCTCCCCTAAAGCCATATTCAATCTCGTAGATCGCCGCGGTCACACGTCTTGAATGTTTGAATTGTTGCTCATCGAATTTTCTAGATCTCTAACCATTATGTATTTTTCTTTTTTTTTTTATACGCTTTACCAAAGAACTTTTTACGAGTAAAAAATTCTAATAATAAAAACGTACAAAAGAATACAAACGGACTAGAAATTGAAGAAAAAACCTTTGTGTGCGAGAGTCTTTTTCGAGCGTAAACTTCTTCTCTCAATGAAAGCACCAATTTGTGGATGCAAATTTTCTCCTCTTCGGTCTTGGACGATTTTGCACCTACAAAATAATAAACACCTTAGGTTAAGGCCAAAAGCCTCACGCGCCCACGATGAATGGGGGGGGCTTTGGCCGAAGAACCTCCGATGCCAAAGTTAGAATTAGAGAGAAAAAAGTGTTTAGAGCGTTTTTGCCAAAGGATTGGAATTGGGTTTTGTGAGAAAAGGGGGTCGTATTTATAGGAGATGGCCGGTTCCCTTTGGAGAGAAGGTGGCCGGCCCTTAGAGGGATTTTTGGGTGTGAGATCTAGGTTTAATTAGCCTATTTATTGGCTAATTAATCAAATAGGGAAAGGATTTATATTTATGAAGAAAGATAATAAGGAGTAATTGAATTGTTAGCTAAAAAAGGAGGAAAATATGGGGAATAAAAGGGAAGTGGCCGGCCCCCTTTGGAGAAGGGAGGACCGGCCATTTAAGGTGTTTTTTGGATTTTAAGGCTAAGTTAATTGGCCAATTAATGAGGAATAATCTCATTAATTTGCCAATTATCTCAATTTATGTGGGATAATTGGTGGATTTATGAGATAATTGCCTTAAATGTGGATGTATGAAATAATTCGGATTTGTTTACCTTTTATGGGCGCTTTTGACTTAACCGACGATAATTACCGGCTGCTCGCGCGTAGGATTTCGGATGCCCCTCAAGGGCATTCTTGTCTTCTTAATCCGAAAGTCCACGTGGCGCCTTGTGATTATTTTTGGCTCCACAAGACCCTTCGAAAATAACCTGGTTTAAAAATCTATGCTCGTATATAGAACTTTCGATCCAATTCGACCCGATTATTTGAAAGGAAAAATAGAAACCTTTATCTATTCAAAAGTTACTCTTTCCTTTATTATTAAGGAGAGAGTTCAAAATTATTATAATAATTTAGGAGAATAAAAATTCCGAATCCAAAACGCATAGGTAGAAATTGACACTCTATCCAAATTTTACCCTGATCTTAGCCAAATTTTCTAAATATGCACAAGAATTTGTACCATTATAAAATGGGTGAATTACCAATTTAGTCCCTAAATTATCACCTAAGTGAAATTAGGTCATTAAACTATTTTTTAAGAAAAATCAATCATTGAGTTATAAAAATCTGTTAATTGCATCCTAATATTATATTCAAAGTTACTGTTTTCAATTTTCGTCAATTTAAGTCACGTTACTTACATGTGAGGGTTGATTGGTAATTTTACATAAAGAAATAGTGTATGGAGTTAGCTTTAAAGGGTAAATTAGATGTTAGGTTTGCAATCTATATGAAATGTTAAAGGCTTATAGGCTAGAAAATGATGGTATTACTTAAGTTGACGAAAAATTGGATAAAATAGTTTTGAATATAATAGTAGGGATGAAATTAGCAATTTTTAATGTATTTAGGGACTTAAAAAAAAGTCTGTTTTGACACAAAACCCATCTCCAATTGAGAGCTAGACCAAAAAAATTTGGGACCCATCGGGCCAAAATATAGCCAAATGGCCAGATCACTGGGTAAACATAGCCAGCCAGCCAACCCGAAGAGTTGGGCCCAGCTGTGCTGCTAGATGTAGCTTTTTTTTTTTTTTTTTTTTTTTGTTTAAGACGAAATTTAAAAAAAAAAATTCTAATTTTTTTCCTATAAATACCTAAGCCATTTCTCACATCATTTTCACTCTTCCATACTATCTTACTTCATTTTATTGTTTAAATTGTTAACATGCAAGTAAAATTAAAATATTTAATAACATGAAACTTAAACAATGTGAAACTTAAAACAACATTTAGCGACAAGTGATTCTCAAAATATTTTCGGAAATCTTATTTTAATATGGTAATTTAATTCAATTAACCAATAAAATTAAATAACAAACTTAAAATAATAAATTATTGAGGGACTTATTTTTAGCTCCTTTTGATTGGAGATGGTATATAAATATGGTCTAACACTGTTCATTAAAAAATAATTTCTTACAAGGCTATAATCTAGACAAAGGCTAAACATAATCTCCTCAATTGGAGAAGGCCTAAAATGACACTTCATCCTTATAAAATATATTTTTTTTTCCAAAGCAAAAATCATTGAGAGAGCAGCCAACAATAGATATCTGGAAACTTATTCATATATAGACCAACTGTACAATGTTTTTGCAGCTTGTTTTATTAGCTTGCACCTTAACACAATTAGAAATTAAATATGCTCTGATTTATTATTTAACCTCTAAATAATTTGAAAGCCTGCAATAAACAAGTAAAAAATGAGTGAGGACCACTCGTCAAACTTATGAATATCTCAACGTTTCCCTTTTTTTTTTTTTTTGTTAAACATCTCTCAACGTTTCCTTAGCACCAAGGGCGAACAAAATTCAGGTCAGAAGTCCAACAAAAGGAAAGTTTAGATTAACATTCAGTCACACTCATCACACATATGATATTAATAATTTAATACTAATATAAAAAGAGAAGACGAGTTTTGACGTAATAAAAAAGTTATTTTTTATGATCGAAAGGTCAAGGATTCGAATTGTGGAAACAATTTCTTTACAAAGCAAAAACAAAAGAGAACTTTAACGATCCGGTACTGTTCATTTTAATAAAAAACCATATTTTGATATTAAAAAGTTAATCATAGTACTATTCACTTTACCCTTTATTTTATTCTTATCGTTAAAACTCAAAATTTTCAAACCATTCTCATTAGTTTTCCTAAAATAAAAAAATGTACAACATACGTTTTTCTTAAATAATTTCATATCAAAAGAGTCGTATTGACTTGTAATCCGCGTTAACAAACAGAAAAAACAGAAAAGAAAAAAAAGATAATGACATGGAGAGGGAGAGGGGTTTTTGACAACGTCCATGGTGGAAGGCTGAGTCAGAGATTCCAATAATGCTGTTCCTGTCTGTCCACCACCTAAAGTCGGTCTAAATTATAAGAGGAGAAGAAGAACGCGCTTAAGCTTTAAGCGTGACAGCTTGGAATATATTTATATGTTGCTATTCGGTCACAGTTGGTCCAACCCCTTCGTGCACTTCGTTCCCAATCCACTCAGCTCTTTGTCATTCTTCCTGTTTCTTACGACGTAAACACAACCTGAAACTGGTGTTGCGAGTTTACTTGGGTTGATGGACCCTCATCTTCACTTGTTCATGTACTTAATAAAGATGGATTGTCTTGCCCACATTAATTCTATTTAGTTGTGTAAGGGGTGACGCTAGTTGCTTTCCGGTAGTGTCGGCTTTCTTCCCCTTGCACTTCCAGCTTTGTTTTTTGGCTTGTTTGCCTTGTTGTGGGCGTCCATTGTAGTCTTTGGCATTTTTGCCCTGGTTATAAATTCCAATTTACCAAAAAAAAAAATAAAATGGTGTTGCGCGAGTGTTGGCGTTAGTTAGATTTTTTTGTATTTATTGACTCGACTCATATTAATTTATCAGAATGTCATGTGCTTTATGAGCAGGAAAAAAACCATGTAACAAATAAAAGGGAACATTTTGATGCTGAATAACTAGCTAAATTTAAGATATTTCAAAAGAAAAGAATTGAGTTTAACTTCTAAATTTTATCCAAATTGAAAACAGAAGATGAATTTCAATTAGTTATGAATCAAAATTATGCAATTCATCACAACATGAGCAATGGCCTCAATCGATCTTCCTTGTTCTTTAAGAAACATGTTTGTTTTGTAATTTTTCCTTTAGATATACATTGGATATTCATGTCAAAATAAGTGTTAACAAGGTGTGTAGTGTCTTGACAAAATTTAACATAAAGTTTAGAAATTAGTTTAAATAAATAAAAACCTACGTAGCTGAATAATTATCCAGTCGCAATAAGAAAATGAGTCATTGGATAATTAGAATCATCCTTTTAATAAAATGAGTTTGATTTTGGACAAACGTATATAAATATGTATAATCATCCATACAACACCATTATGACACCAATTATCATCACAATTAAATAATTTATTTGTTGGGGATCTTTAATTAGAGTATGAATCTCCCACACTCGAGTTGTCAAGCAAAGCAAATCTCAAAAGCATAAAAGGGGGCAGAAAGTTACGAGCAGTGCCGCATGCCGCTTACTTTGGCCCCCGTTTTTTTGTTTTTTCAACATTCTAATTGAAAATGAAAAATAAGATACTCATTAGGTTCCACGTATGCGATTAAAGAAGTTGAGATTTTAATATAAAATTGATTAATAAGATGGAAGTAGTTCAACTCATTGTAAACACTTGCAACGTCATTTTTCAATATGAGATTCACATTCTCATAATTCTCTTTCCTTTGTGGTGCTATTTATGTCTAATACTTAAATAGTGCACAGTACGTGACATGGGATCACTTGGGCCATTGAACTCAATATGTAGGCAAACATGCTTTAATATCATAAATAAGGTCAAGTTTCCACTAAAAACTCAAGCATGAAAGCCCCCAACCAAGAATGGAAACGACCTTTTGACTCGCTCCCCATTCTCTCTTAAATAAAGCTCGCCCTTAAGCCCTAAGCAAGTCGCCCGGGTCTTTCTCTATTGTTCTGTTCCCGCCACGAGAAGGACACACACTGTTGTCATGTTCCTGCCATAAGAAAGACACACTGAAGAGGTACGCCCAACTTTATAAGCACATACAAGGCGCTTTTATTTTTCCAATGTGAAAGTTACACTGTCAACATGTGATAATCGCACATAAGACATTTTTCCAACCAAATCAATCCACGTACTGCTAGATCAACTAATCATGTGCACATCAAGTCTTGAATCTTTCTCCTCTTTCAATGTAGGTGGTACAAAAAATGATACATTACCTTTACTTTTTCAATGTGATATTCTCCCATGGAAAGGGATCCTCTCCGGATCCCTTCCACCAAATCCACCAATCCGGACCCTTGAAATTTGATTCAACGATTAAATTTATTATAACTTTTAAAGAGACTCATTTTTTAGCGTTCGATCAAATTTCAAAGGCTCATATTAGTGGATTTGGAGGAAGGGATCCGGAGAGGATCCCTTTCCTTCTCCCCTGACCAAAACCAAAAACTAAAACAAAAGTAGGAGATTGTAGGTACGTGCACAAGTGCGAACTAGATTAAGAAAACCATGAAACCCAAACACACGTGAAGGACAACTCCACTTTGGACTTGGGGGTGTTTTAGTTCAGCAAACCGTAAACGAGGTGTTGGTGCAGGTGGAATAAAAGGAGAGTCGGTCCACCCTCTTCGAATTTAACCTGAATTCCATCATAATTTGAATTCGAATTTGAATTTCATTCACCAGAGAGCCCACCTCCTCAATTCTAATAGGACAGTCACAAAGAAGTGGCCTTGCTTTGAAGCTTTGACTTTGACCAAATTCCACACACCCACGAAGCAAAGCAGAAGGAAAGTCACGCTTTCCTCCCTCCTTCCTTTCAGACCCTCGCCCAACAGCAATATAAATCCCCGAAGCCTTCCGTTCCCTCATAACTCCAAGCGCCTCTAACTCGAGGTTCCTCGTCCATCTGTTTCTCACTCTAACAACAAAAGCACAAGTTATCATCCTCCTCCTACTATCTGTCACTCTCTGTCTCCGGAGATCTGTTGAGTACTTGAAACTTAAAAGGTAAGGAGAAGCTTTCTGGGCTTGATTGTTTGAGCTTTGTAGAACCTTAAAGTTTGAATCTTTCTGTATTTGGATTGAGTTTTTTGATATAATTCTGTGTGATTTCAGTTAGGTTTTGCGAAATATTTCCGGGTTTTGAGTTAATTGGGTTGAAGTTTTATTTTTTGGATCTGGGTTGTCTGTTTTCACTGATTTCTGGGTTCTTTTGGGTTATAATTTGATAATTAAGGAGAAAAGTTTATGGATTTGTGAAGTTTTATGATTATTTTTGGAACTCAATAGGAAAAACCAACCATATAGTTTTCAAGATTTAGTTTTTGGTTTTTGTTTTTTGTTTTTTCTTTCTGAGGAGGTGGGTGAATTCTCTGTTCAATTTGTGTAAAATCTTAGATTCAACAATTATGCAGCTGTGGAAGTGCTTTTTTAATTTTATTTGCTGATATGAGCAACTTTACATAGAAGTAGCTTCTGTAAATCTGCTACCAGTTATTGAAATTGAGTGGTATATTGAACTTTTGTTGTTACGATGATGCAGGACTTTGGATATGTGTAAGGGTTCCAAAAATAAACTCAGCCCCTCAAATTTCATCATGGAAAGCGAATTCCAGAAGCAGAAATCGGTTTTGGTCGAATTGTCCGCCTCGGACAATCTCGAAGCTTTCAGGACTGAAGTAGAAGAGAAGGGTTTCCATATTGATGAGGCCGGCTTTTGGTATGGAAGAAGAATCGGGTCAAAGAAGATGGGGTTCGAAGAGAGGACGCCGCTTATGATCGCTGCCATGTTCGGTAGCACTAGGGTTCTGAAGTATATAATTCAGTCTGGCATGGCTGATGTCAACAGGTATTGCGGCTCAGACAGGGTCACTGCCCTTCACTGCGCCGCTGCTGGTGGTTCCACTGCTTCACTTGAGGTTGTCAAGCTCTTGCTTGATGCATCCGCTGATGCTAATTGCGTCAATGCTAACGGAATCAAGCCCGTTGACTTGATTGCCCCAGCTTTGAAGTCGCCGTGCAGCTCAAGAAGAAAGGCCATGGAGATGCTGTTGAGAGGTGATAAGTCGATTATGGAAAGCGATCAGATTGCTACTGAAGAGGGAGACCAACAGAAGGTTTCGAGCCCCCAGATGTCGAAAGAGGGAAGTGAGAAGAAAGAATATCCGATTGATATATCGTTGCCTGATATCAACAATGGGATATATGGTACAGATGAGTTCAGAATGTTCACTTTCAAGGTGAAGCCGTGCTCGAGGGCCTACTCTCATGACTGGACAGAGTGTCCCTTTGTTCACCCAGGCGAAAACGCCAGGAGGAGAGACCCAAAAAAGTACCCATACAGCTGTGTTCCCTGCCCTGAGTTCCGCAAAGGATCGTGCCAGAAGGGAGATGTCTGTGAGTATGCTCATGGTGTCTTTGAGTCCTGGCTTCATCCTGCTCAATATCGAACCCGCCTTTGCAAAGATGAAACCGGTTGCACGAGGAAAGTGTGCTTCTTTGCTCACCGACCCGAAGAACTACGCCCGGTGTATGCTTCTACGGGTTCAGCCATGCCTTCACCAAGGTCAATGTCAGTTAGTGCAGCAGATATGGCAGCCTTGAGCCCGTTAGCTCTGGGTTCACCAGCTATGTCTATGCCAGCTACATCAACACCGCCCATGTCTCCACTGGCGGCCGCTTCGTCTCCTAAGAGCGGAGGTTTGTGGCAGAACAAAGTTAACCTCACCCCGCCTGCCTTGCAGCTTCCCGGTAGCAGGCTGAAGAGTGCGTGTAGTGCCCGAGATTTGGAGTTGGAGATGGAATTGCTAGGACTAGATAGTCATTCAAGCCAACAACAACAGCAACAGCAGCAACAGCACTTGTGGGATGAGATATCTCGTCTCTCCTCCTCGCCGTCCTACAGCAGGCATGGAGAATTGAAGCCAACTAACCTTGATGATGCTTTCGGATCCTTCGATCCTTCTTTATCGTCTCAATTGCAGGGACTCTCTCTAAAGCCTTCAACCCCAAACCATCGCCAAAACATGAACCAGCTTCGTTCGAGCTACCCAACCAACTTGTCATCCTCTCCGGTGAGGAAGCCCTCATCATTTGGGCTTGACTCACCCGGTGCTCTTGCAGCAGCCGTTATGAATTCCAGGTCTGCTGCATTTGCACAGCAGCGGAGCCAGAGTTTCATCGACCGCGGAGCAATGAACCATCTTCCCGGGCTTAATGCCCCAGTTAATTCTTCCACCATGAGGCAGTCTTCAGATTGGGGCTCACCTGGTGGGAAATTGGATTGGGGAATGCAAGGAGATGAGCTGAACAAGCTGAAGAAGTCTGCTTCTTTTGGGTTCCGAAGCAACAATGCCGGACCACCTGGCTTTAAGACACCGGCGGTTGAAGAGCCGGATGTCTCTTGGGTCAATACCCTAGTTAGGGATGTTTCTTCCGAGAGGTCTGAGCTGTTTGGTGCAGACAAGAAGCAAAGGTATCATCACTTCAACAATGGGGGTCACGAAATGCTTCCGTCGTGGGCGGAGCAGATGTACATAGAACAGGAGCAGAGGGCGTAAGCAACGGTCCTGTGCTCCGATCATCCGCTGAAGAAATCGACACGTCGAAGTATTTTATTAGTTTTTCGATAAAATTATAGTTACTTGTAATCTAAGAAAACGAGGAAGGTCACAGCAAACGAATTCAATTCAATCAAGGCCCTCAAATTCTGGGCGGGAGAAAGGAGACCAAGTTAGGCTCTAGAATTTGAAGAAATTAGATAGGAGGCGAATATGCTCTGCTATATTTTTTCATTATATTATTGTATTTATTTATTTATTTTTCTTCTCCATCTGGGAGATGCTAATTTGTAGTTCACCACAGAGATGATAAATGCATCAGTGGCAGAATTGTGTTTTTATTCAGTCTGATCAAATCTTGCAACTCATTTGGAAAATAAACCGTTTCTGTGTTGTAATCTATGATTTTTGGATTTCATTTATTTATTATTTCAAAAATTATTATTAATAAGAGAAATTGAGAAGGATTCGAAACTATTACTTTGATTTATCTTCCCATATTCGCCGTCATGCAAACGAGGTTGCTCGTTGTTTAGCCTGTTGGCTGTCCAATTCAACGGAGTCCGTACTTGGTTTGAGGAAACTCCTGACATCTTAAGGCATCATAGGCTACTGAATATCTAGATGGTTCATCGCCAATATCAGAAGCAAACCCTAGCTCATTTCATTAGGCCAATCTTACTCGGTTCCAATTTCATTTGAGAAACTCGTTAAATACATGACACTTCAAGCTTATCATGTGCCTTCTAGGTGTATACACTTATGCGTTTACATATCTCATCACATGACGTTCTGTAAAAGAGCAAAATCTCTGCTACTACTGGCCAAGTAATTCACAAATCATTAAAAACATTGCACTTCAAACATAAGTGGTTATTAGCCTATTAATGAGAAAAACTTGTATGCCACTCCCTACATTATTTCAGGTCCACCAAAATGAGCCAACGTGAGGCACGAATGTATAGGGTCTCTCTTATTTGTGTCTTGGGCAGACATACAATTTGGCACGAAGGGGTGCACCTAAGAACATCTCATGTTACTAGAGAGAGATTTCACCACATTCTTTGTTATGCCACATTGGCATCCCAAAAACAATAAGACAATTTCATGCGACAAAATCAAAACACATGACACCGATGATGCTAAAAAATGTACCTAAGTCAAATCTTCAAATTAAATACTGGCCAAGTAATGCACAAACGTTGATTTTTGGTTTGGCACAAAATTGGTTGGTTATCACAAACATTATCCTAAAAGGGATCATCTTCAGATCTCTTCCTCCTAATTAGACCTGGCAGTTTCTGACACGACACGATGACACGATACGAAAATAACGGGTTTCGGGTCAACACGATAACTTATCGGGTCATTATCGGGTGACCCGTAACGGGTTCTTAACAGGTATACACGTGGGTAACACGTGGGTGACCCGTTTCGACACGTTAAGAAAAAAATTATTTTGATAATTTTAAAGTTTAATTACTAAAAAATTTATTATAAAATATTAATATATACAATATATTCTATATTATACATTATACATACAAGTATGAAAAATGTGAAAGAATATATAAACATTTGTGATTCATCATTATTCATATAAACACTTGCAATTTTTGGCGTATGCGATCTCAAAGCATATACAAACAAGTTTGACAGTTGGATCGTTGAAATTAGTTTCGTAGAATGCGTATCCCATCAAAACGATAGATTCACTAACACTTAGAGTTTATTTATACTTTCATTAAGTATAACATAAGATTTTGTGGTATCCACTAGTGTAAATATTTTAAATTGAAGATCGAATTCATTCATTGTATTCATATAGGGTCAAGGAGTGTAGATGTAAAAACTCATCAAAATCGGAGTTAAAATAACCGTTAAATCGTGATTTTTCGTTTATAACCGTCAAAAAGTTTTGTCCCATTACTTGATATCTGACTGTTTGTTTTTTGCGATTTTTGGCGTATGCGATCTTGAAGCATATACAAACAAGTTTGATGGTTGGATCGTTGAAATTAGTTTCGTAGAATGCGTATCCCATCAAAACAATAGATTCACTAACACTTAAAAGTTTATTCATATTTTTATTAAGTATAACATAAGATTTTGTGATATCCACTAGTGTAAATATTTTAAATTGAAGATCGAATTCATTCTTTGTATTCATATAGGGTCAAGGAGTGTAGCTGTAAAAAATCATCAAAATCGGAGTTAAAATAACCGTTAAATCGTGATTTTTCTTTTTATAACCGTCGAAAAGTTTTGTCCCATTACTTGATCTCTGAATGTTTGCTTTTTGCAATTTTTGGCGTATGCGATCTCGAAGTATATACAAACATGTTTGACGGTTGGATCGTTGAAACTAGTTTTGTAGAATGCGAGTATCTCATCAAAACAATAGATTCACTAACACTTAAGAGTTTATTCATACTTTCATTAAGTATAACATAAGATTTTGTGGTATCCACTAGTGTAAATATTTTAAATTGAAGATCGAATTCAATCATTGTATTCATACAGGGTCAAGGAGTGTAGCTGTAAAAAATCATCAAAATCGGAGTTAACATAACCGTTAAATCGTGATTTTCTTTTTATAACCGTCGAAAAGTTTTGTCCCGTTACTTGATCTTTGAATGTTTGGTTTTTGCAATTTTTGGCGTATGCGATCTCGAAGTATATACAAACATGTTTGACGGTTGGATCATTGAAACTAGTTTCGTAGAATGCGTATCTCATCAAAACAATAGATTCACTAACACTTAAAAGTTTATTCATACTTTCATTCCACTAAATCATCAAAATCGGAGTTAAAATAACCGTTAAATCGTGATTTTTCGTTTATAACCGTCGAAAGGTTTTGTCCCGTTACTTGATATCTGAATGTTTGTTTTTTTCAATTTTTGGTGTATGTGATCTCGAAGCATATACAAACAAGTTTGACGGTTGGATCGTTGAAATTAGTTTCGTATGATGTGTATCCCATCAAAACGGTAGATTCACTAACACTTGGAGTTTATTTATACTTTCATTAAGTATAACATAAGATTTTGTGGTATCCACTATTGTAAATATTTTAAATTGAAGATCGAATTCATTCATTGTATTCATATAGGATTAAGGAGTGTGGCTATAAAAAATAATCAAAATCGTAGTTAAAATAACCGTTAAATCGTGATTTTTTGTTTTATAACCATCGAAAAGTTTTGTTCGGTTACCTGATATCTGAATGTTATTTTTTTACGATTTTTTGCTGATACGATCTCGAAGCATATAAAAACAAGTTTGACGGTTGGATCGTTAAAATTAGTTTCGTATAATTCGTATCCCATCAAGTTCAATGGTATATATATATATATTAAGTAGATTTAAATCTATTTATTTTGTACGTATAATTGACCGGTACACAGAGTAGTATATCACATTATCACGTGTCATTATAAAAATAGTGGGATATGTGTGATAAAAAATTAATAACTTAAAAAAATAAAATTTCTCACCACTTCTATTAATTTTCATTTTCCCTCTCTTTTTTGTTTGCTTTTCAGCTTTTCTTATAATTTTCATTTTTCCCTCCCTTCTTTTTCTTCAAAGGGCGGCATCCTACCCATCTTTCCCTCTCTTTTTTGTTTCATTTTCAGCTTTTCTTATAATTTTCATTTTCCCTCCCTTTTTCTTCAAAGGGCGTGGCAGGAATGGAATGAAATTATGGAATCAATGGATGCATATTAATTAATAATTATTATAGTTTTTATAAAATTTAATATATATATATATATAATTATAGTTAATATTTTGGGGGTATAATTATTAATTTATTATAGTATATATAATTATTATAATTATTATAGTTAATTTAATATATATATATTTAATATAGTTTTACTATGTGACAATATGATATGTATTCTCTCAAAAAAAGTATTATGTTTTTTATTTAATTATTTATTGGTTTAAAATATATTTTCCTTAACGGGTAACGGGTCGGGTAAAATTACCCGTTAATATTATCGGGTCAATTTCGGGTCGGGTCATTTTACCCGTTTATTGTAACGGGTGTTACACGACACGACCTGTTAAGATATCGGGTATGACACGAAAACGACACGAACACGGGAAACACGACACGAATGCCAGGTCTACTCCTAATCCACTAAGTTCGAGGATCTGAGCCATTGAAATTTGATCCAACGGTTACAAACAGGGGTCCACTTTAAAAGTTATAATAACTTTAGTCGTTTGATCAAATTTCAATGATTCAGATCTTCGGACTTGATGGATTAGGAAGCAGGGATCCGAAAAGGATCCCTTTCCATCCTAATATAATATTATAATGTAAGGCTAATGAAAACAATCTAGGGTTTAGCTTAGGCATTATATCTATCTACATTGGAAGTTGGGTGGTCACCTCTTCAATCCAACCATCCTTGCTGGAACGTTTCAGTGCCAGGATGGAAAGCAAAACGCAGCGTTCTGCCTTTGTTTTTTGTTTATACAAAATTGCTAGGCCGATGGCGTGTGGGGCCCACAACATTTGACGTTTGTCCTTGCTTGGTCCGTCCAGCCGCCCATGAGTTAATTTTCTCAATCCAACAAATATAGTGTGTCCAAAGTCCCCCATAAACGAAGCTTCCTCCTACTTTTCCTTTTCCAATAAATAGGTGATTAGTGACGAGGATGACACACCCACTTCTCTCTCGTCTTATTATATTATTTGAGAAATAATTTCCGCACTTCTGTTTTCTTCTTGCAAAAAGGGTTACAAAGAAAGAATGATGAAATCAAGTTTTTTTTTTTTTTTTTTTGTTACGACTCAACTTTAATCATTTTTCGCTTGACCTTTATAGTTCAAGCGATAAAAAGTTTTCTGCCCGTACTTAGACTCATTGTACGTGTGAATATGCAGTACATGCCAAGTTGCAATACATACACAAACACACGCTCAATGATCCTAAGTCGAGTTTAGTGCATATCTACGAGTATCCATATATTTGAAACTCTATACATTTTTTCTTTTTACAACACGATATTCTAAAGTACTTTGCTTTCCCTCCATGAGGACAACTTTCTAATTCCATTTTGCCAAAATTCTTAAAATAATAGGCCAACCTTCCTAAAAAAATTGGAAATATTAGGCCGGAAAAAAAAAAGAAAAATTAAAATTTTTATGGGTTTTGGTAAAAAATTTCTATGGCCCTTTTTGTTGGGTCAAGAATATCAACTTTGAGCCAAAATCTTAGCCACGCGGCCCACACCTAATTTCCTAATTTGTGTTTTACTAACCCAAACTCATTCAAAAGATTTAAAGCGTTTTCGTATTGCCACTTGGTACTACGTTATAGTGGTATTCCTCTTCATTGGTAAGTGAAAGGTCTTAGGTTCAATTCTTGCCAAAGGAGAATTTGAACCACATTATTGCTAGCCCATTGTGAGGCTAAGCCCACCCCCTCCTCACCCCTCCCCTTAACGTGTGATGCATCCGACCTTAAACCTTAAATTTGTTCAGGAATAAGTTCCCGCAAGGACGGAACCAATGAAGGCTCATGCCCTCACTCAAGTGATTCGTTTGTTAAGTCGCAGATTACAATTATATAATAGTAATACACACTCGTTATTTTTGAAGAAAATATATGTACATAGAATCCAACATACTTTCATACTGCGTATACTCCATATCAAATATTATATGAGCAAAAGTGCTCTTGTTCTATCATTCAAACCGAAAAGCCTCACTTTTGCGTAATTATGTATTAATATTTTTCTTATCAATTTGCCATTTTCCACTACATTGAAATTTTTGTAACATTGGAATTGTGATACATTATCATTTGAAATCATCCCTATTTTCATATTGGTTATAAGTCATACTATAATAAAGTTTTCTTAATTGATTTTCGGGTTGCCCCCACTAAAAGAAATTTCTAGCTTCGTCCTTGGGTTCCCGTTTGGTCAAGATTTAACCGACGCAGTTTACTAACAACTTCAGTAGAAAGACAAGGACGTATTTCCTTCAATTTATTCGACAAAACTAGCACGCGAAGACCATGTGTAAGGTGTTTTATGGTTTCCAAAATGTCCATAACCTCACATGTGCCTCTGTTGTGCCACTTCACCCAAACTACTGGGAGCACAATCATTTAAATGTATGTAGTATCGAATACAAGTATATTAAGAAAAAGAATGGCTGCCAAGGGCAGATTAGTAATGCAGAGCCGGGAAACTGTCCGGGGGTTAAAGCAAGTGGTCACAAAGAATTTAATCCTTTCGTACGCTGTAACGCTTCGATCGTTGTACCTTGAGACTTCACGGCTTCATTCCGGGACTGCTGATCCGGCGAGTTCCTTATCGGTTTCATAGTATACAACATCCCCTGTATCGCTCACGTAATGATCTTGTTTAAAGCTTCTTACAAGGACTCCCAGTAAGTGAAGCGGGAGAGGCCCCGATTTCTTCGGTTCTTTGTAGTACTTCCCAAGCACAGGCTTAGCTGCCTCCGTCTGGAACGAACAAACGGAAAACAAGCCGAGAATTAAAACGGGGTACACAATTGAATTGATTTTTCGGCCAAAGAGATTAGTTTGAAGGGGTACTCACTGCTTCTATTAAGTTGTAATGTGGGATTTGAGGGAAGAGATGATGTATAACATGAGTCCCGATATCATGATGGATGTTGTTGATCCAACCGTAATCGCGATCGATGGTTGTCAATCCTCCTCTTAGGTAACTCCATTCCTGTTTGATAGATACAGAACATTTCAGAAGTGCGAAAGCATTTGCATTGTTTGGATATTTAGCAAAATCGAACACTTTACCTTCCCACGGTACCATGGAAGCTTGTCCTCGTGGCCGTGGTGATGCAAGTAAGTCACTAAGTCCAACCACAAGACAAACATCTGCATTCGGAAGCAAATTTCAAAGAAACAATTGTAAAATGAGAGAAGGAAGACTCGGTAGAGGCATTCGTTTATGCCAGCATTGCAGAAGCACGAGCATATAGAGACGGAACCTACCCAGTATGGAACACCGTAGAGCTTAAGCACTTGGACAGGACCCATTGTGAAAGACAGACCGACTAGCAGCGCAGCCATTGCTGTCCAACAGGCAGTGGAAGTAATGATATCTTTCCTTTCATTCGGGAGAAACAGTTGGCTGTTTGGATTGTAGTGAGAGCCATTCTTTCCCGGACTTCGATTCCACTGTGAATGAAATCAGCAGCATATACCAGAAGACATCAGAAAAAGACATCACAAGCTCATTGTTCGTGTAAGTAACGAAGAAGCGAGGAAGCAGAAGGCTCACCAGATAGAAAGGATAAGCAAGCATGGGGAATGGCAAGGTGAACCTAAATATATGAGTCATCTTATCCAAACTCATGTAAATTTTCTCAGGCAACTGCAAAACCAGATGAGACTAATCAAATGAGCGAAATAACTTACTTCTTCGAAGTTAATGAAAACCAAAATCTATAGGATGAACAATTTGATACGCCGAATTAAGAACAGAGTTAGACACGAACGGAAGCTCACCGGATGCCAAGACTCGTCATTTTCGACGTGTCCATGGTTCTGATGATGAGTTCTGTGGCTAATTCTCCTGTGACAGTAAATGGCCAATTGTTACTGTGCAAGTTTTGCTACATGTCTGGACAGGATTATATTTTCTGAAAGAAAACTAACCATCCATGGTATGGGACAAGGATTGAAGAATGAAGAAGATGACCGACCACGCTATTCAGCTTCGGATTATTCGAGAAGCTTCCGTGGCCACTGCACAAACACAACAACAAACAATTCACATCAATCGGCTAAGAAAAACTGCAAAAAAAAAAAAATCCACATTGCAAGCAGAACGAGCATTCAAATATTTTTTTTTTTTTTCTAACAGCAACATAGACGAGGATTCAAACTTGAGTGTAAAACCCTCGGCCGACTAACCTAACCCAAGAAGCATACAATTCAAGAGGCACTGAAATCCTGAATTAGAAAGTGCACATTTTTGTTCACCGCACCTTAAGTGGTTGTAAGCATCATTAATTGCCAATTAAATGAGTGTAAATTAATCTGAAGAATTTACGGCACAAATCTCGAAAGTTAAACTCAATAATTAACTTAGAAAAATACAGTCAACTAGAAAAACGTGTAAAAATTAATACTTGAACAGAAAGAAAGCAAACTTTACGTACCAATCATGTCCAAGAACAAAGAGAGCCCAGAACATGGTGCCCTGAGCAACCCAGTAGAGAGGCCAAACAACCCAATTGTTAAAGTAAGCCGCAACAGCCGCCATCCCAAAAACCACCGCCACATCTCTGACCACATAGCTCATAGATCTCCAGGGGTCCTTAACCCAGCAATGCTTAGGAATGGCAGCCCTGATGTCACCCAGATTGAAGGGGGGAGGGGCACCAGGGTCGAATCCACCACCGTCTCCAACCCCATTTGTGCTCACTCTCCCATTATCTTCCCCGTCCACGGATGGGACCCGCAATGGGGCACTCACATTGAGTGACCATTTTGCCTCTCTGAACCCAAAAAGATTGGTGCTTTTTGAGGCGGGAAACGGCCGGAGGGAGGAAGGAACGGTGGGTTTTGACGGGAGGGCGTTTCTGGGATGTGGGTAGAATTTAGGGAGAGGTTTAAGGGTACATTCTGAGAGGACCCAAGTCACCATTGGAGAGACCCAGATGGGGAAAATGCAGAAAGATTTGAGCTTTCAGGTCGGATTGGATGGCGGAATTGAGTGTGGAAGTGGAACTAGTTGGTCATAAAAAGGAGAAGGAGGAGGATAACATAAGGGCCTCCCTCCTCCACGTCCAAATACAACTTGTGCTTCTTGTCGCTCGTCCTCCTCTCTCTCTCTCTCTCTAGGACTATGCAAGTTGCAACTGTTTCTCTCCCCTCCTCTGTTGGTGGATGGTAATAAAATGGATTCTGCGTTAAAAGCTTATTTTGTTTTGGAGAGTTTGGTTTTGTTTAGGGTTTATATCACAAATGGTTCCTGAAATTGACCCCATCAATCATGATGGTCCCTGAAATTGAAAATCGATCAATGTAGTCCCTGAATTTTAACTCGCGAATCAATGTGGTCCTTCTGTTAGTGTTCCGTCCAAATTAACTTTAAAAAAATGTTAGAGAACCAATTTTTCATGGTAAAATGATAAAAAATAACTCTGTTATTTATAATTTTACTTACTACCTCTCTTTTCTTTTTTCCATCTTCACTTTTCTCTCCATTTTTTCATGGATTTGGTGCTAAAACTAAAATAAAAACAAAAAAAAGTGGTTCTCTAATCTTTTTTTGGTCATTTTACCATGAAAAATTGGTTCTCTAACTTTTTTTTAGTGTTAATTTGGACGGAACACTAACAGAAGAACCACATTGATTCGCGAGTTAAAATTCAGGGACTACATTGATCGATTTTCAATTTCAAGGACCATCATGATTGATGGGGTCAATTTCAGGGACCATTTGTGATATAAACCCTTTTGTTTATATATTGGATGTTGGTATACGTACAAACAAATTAAAAATTACTAAGTTTTTTTTTTTTTTAGTATAACGACATATTTTTATACTAAGAGGAAAGAGAGTTCGGTTAAGCCATATAATGTGCAACCTAATTTGGTATCGAATTCGCCATTCACGAGATTCAAATCTAAAATCTCTTACTCATAAATTCTCACCCATAAATGAAGAGAAATATCATCATATCGTAGCAGTGAGTTGAAAAAAATTGCAAGTTAGAAGGGAAAAAATGGAAAAGAAAGATAGGAATTTTAGATGGGATACAAAAGAGAGACGTTGATTGGACAGCGGGTCCAAACAAATGTGAAAAAGGCGGGGAGTGGTCGCGGTCAAACTCTGGCTCCTATTGGTGGACAGAACTATTGGTATACGAAACCATGATCCGTTACATCAAGTTATAATAAGTTATTATAACTTTATTTAAGGATAAGGATAAAAAAATAAAAAAAAATAAAAAAAATAAAAAAACTAAAGGAAGCGCATGCATATATGTGACTTTGATCAATTCCTAACCAAATCCTCTTCTGATTTTAATCACTCACTCACTCTTGATCAATCCCTAATTATTAATATAATCTTATTGATTTGTGTAAATATATTATTGACCGCATTCATTTTAAATTTCAATTGCCTACAGAATTGTCTCATGCATGTGAAAATGATGAGGGTCGAGTTGTAATAGAGTTATTTGCTGATAAAAAAACCCGAAAATTGCTTAAACTTTCATGCTCTTTGTACTAAAGATAAGGGGATTGGATTATGAGTGAAGCTGCTGCACTTTAAGGGCTCCATATTTCATCACATTATTCCTATATAATTTCATGTATCAGGGTGGAGATTTCTCAAGAGACAATGGGACTGGAGGAGAGTCGATTTATGGGGCAAAATTAACAGATGAGAGCTTCAATTTGAAGCATATCGGCCCTGGAATATAGTCCATGGAAAATTCTAGACCTAATACTAATGGTTCACAGTTCTTCATTTACACTGCAATGACCCCATGGCTTGAAGGAAAGCACGTTGTGTTCGAAACAATTGTTGATGGATACAGTGTTGTTGAGAAAATGAAGGTGGGTTCGAAGAGTGGGACTAAGTTTTCATAAACAGTGTAGTAAGTTTTATAAACAATGTCGTAAGTTTCATAAATAGTGTCGTAAGTTTCATAAACAGTGTCGTAAGTTTCATAAACAGTGTACCGTGAGTCAGCGCGTCAGGTTTTTTGTCATTTTTATTAAAATTATGTCTTTTTCATTAAAATTTAAGTTCTTTTGTCATTTTTATTAAACTTTAAGGGTTTTTCATTAAAATTTAAGTCTTTTTAATTAAATAAAATTATAGCATGATTTTTTATTAAAATAAACTTAGCCCAAACCCTTTTCATGAAAGTACAATTAATTAATTGAAAATTAAAAAAAATAATAATTAATCATATTACGACACTTGATGTATTAAATCAATTTTTCGGCATAATGATAAAAATTTTGTGGTGTAGTCGTGTGATTTTCGTTTGTTCTTTGTCAAATTCGTTTTTGCCCTTAGAAATCATTAAAAATCAATCTTAATTTGTCATTTTTCAATAATTGAAATCGCAGCGTGACACGCATGAATAATGTACCGTCCTAGTATTATAATTGACCCGACCGTCCTAGTGTTGTGATTGAAGGTGTTCAGTGAGAAAAACGTGGACGTACAAATCAAATGTCAGACCAAATGAATTTTCGACCCAAGGATAAAGTGAATGGATAAATCAAAGAATCAACCGCACGCGGTTCGTGCACATGTTTTTTACATTTTGTTGAGTCCTTGCTCGTTTTGGTCGGAAGAGTACGGTTGATGAAAGAAATTGGACCAACGCATTAAGCGGTAAAATCACAATCGCACACAATATAATAGGGTTTAAGCGGTTTATTTGTAATTATAAATCATTAGAAAAAATGTATGATTCAAACACAGTGATATACTCGGTCTGATTATGATTTTACCGTCTAACACGTTTGATTAAATTTCACATACCAAGAAGTTGACTGTCTATGGTTTCATTGCGCGTGCTCAGGGTAGAAGTTTTGAATAAATGTATTGCTGTGTATTGCCGTGTATTTTGATTTAAGTTCTTTTCTTTCTAAGAGGTGGAATAGAATAACTCGGTTGAAGTGTAATGATGATACTATGTCTGTAATGAATTGTATGTCTCATAAGAGTTCCCATTCTTCTACCCTTTACCGGGAGTCGATGACTAATCATAGCTATTACCTTGACACCAAAGAAGAGTTTGACTCAATGCTTTATTTTTGTCCTAGATCCTGATTCGACTTGTTCAAGAACACAAAACCAAACCGAACCCGAACATTTTAGCATGTTAATTTGATACAAATTCCAGAACCCCGAAGAAAAGATAGCAATGATTTACAGGGATAGACACAACATAAGAAAAGTGTTAGCAATTTATGTACAAAAAATACAGATTGTGGCAATGCTGGATCAAATGCAGTAGAATGTGTGAAAATAAAAAATTAGAATGTGCAGAGTAGAACGCTCAATTGGGGTACCTTTCTTGAACCGGAAGAGCAAGATTCAGATAAATCTTGATGAATACGTATAAGCACTGGTAACCGATTGATGTCAGCTCGTCATATTTGCCACCATTTTCGATTTTCCATTCTCTTGGCGAGCTCCCTTGCCATTGACGCGAAGTCCTCAGCTCCGCTTCGCAGTTCTTCTGAGTTTTGGCTGAGTTTCTGGTGCGTGCAAAGAAGACATGCTCATCAACAGATGAATCGTGAATTGTGTAGTGACGGAAACAAAATTACACAACGCAAGGATTCTCAATGCCGTGGAATGTGAATGCATCTTTTGCTAGAACAGCGAAAGATAACTCAGACAAGTAAATCCTATGTCACAATTTGGAGCGTCACATATCCGTGCACAGCCATTGATGTTTGTGGACTTCACAGTAAGTCCTACACTCATCAACGGCTGAAATAGATAGCGTCATGTGCCTGTGACTGACTAACGTTAGCAGAATTTGGGATCTGAGGCCTTCATTAAAAGAAACTTGTACCTCAAGTTTTTCCTGGCGTTCTGCAAGCTTATCTCTCGCAAGTGCAGCTGCTGCACCTGCAGACACATCCTGAAACAATCAACCACGTTAGAACGTAACCCCCATTTGTTCTCTACGCTTTATACAGCCATGAAGTCTCTTGAAATACTCATTAAATATTCAAGAAGTACTTGATCTTTTTGTGGAAAGAGTAGTTAAGTACCCCAATATCTCTATATTTAGCCTTGATTTCTTCAGCTGTCCTCATTTTTGGTTTTGTATCACTTGTCGCGCCTTCAAACAATCTTTCCTTCTCTGTTCCCTTGTCTGCTAAGAAAACACCAGGGCATCAAGTCAAGACCACTAAAACAGTTTCGACCTAGAAAATACAACGGTTCTACCTTTCTTTTCATTCTTGTTCTTCTCAATTGAAGAAGGGGGAGCAGGTCCATCAATTATGAGAGGTCCGTCAATTACAAGATCGTCTGCACCAAAACAGTTAGACTACGATTACAAAGAGGATGGAGGTAGACGTAAAAAGGATTAAAACAAAAGATAGTTAACCTATATGAAGCTCCAGAATTTCTTGATCATCCTTCCCATCTTGGGAAGGTTTTAAAAACGGCGGACTTGAAAATAAGCTCTCTAAATTCTCACAATACTTCTCATGATTTGCCGAGTGCATGTCTTGCTCCGCTTTACCTGCTTTTAAGCCCTTGATGATACCGCCTAAAATACCAGGGACACCAACCTGTGGCTAACAAGATGTTCAGGCTCAGCAATAAATTACACCTTCACCACAAAAAATGATAAACAGAGCTTCAAGCAACACACTGCAACCTGTTTCTGGCTAACAGATAAACTAGCAATGACATCCGTAGCAGCTGCAATCACTTTATCGTGAAGACAAGGCAACGATTCAGGAATCCTAAGCCAACCAAAATCCAATTGGAAGTATGATTTGTATCAAGTGCTTTGAATAAATTTGCAATGAAGTTAGAAATTGAATCTTAAGGAATGCAAACGTACACAAACAGGACTATATGAGAGCAGGAGGAGGCTACCTGAAGTCATTTTCATGGGACAAAAGAGATACACAAGCTAATTCACACCCATTTACCTAAAAAGATAAAAAAAAGAAGTTTGAAGGTGAGAGAGTGCAACACAAAGCTATAAATTGGAGGTGCAGAATACAAGCGCCTGCCACTGGGAGACCGATGGTTTTCAAGTAAGTTCGGATTGTGAAGCAGATGCTTTCCAGTGGCATATAATATACTACAGAAAAATACCGCGTGCTTATACAAAATGAAGAAAGAAACTGACCAGAATAATTTGCCCACGATCAGAGGAGCAGATTGTCTTGTCCATGTTGGTCTTGAAGTTCCATCTCAGAATTGACATTAATGAAAATCCTCCCACCACTTCAAGATTTGGAAAAGACCTGTTGATTGATGGCCAATGTTTTATGATACAAATATTGTTCAAATAAAATGATAAAACACAATGGTGCCAAATGCATAAAACTTCCCCGCATATGTGCATTCGGTGATCAAAGTAATATCAGGTTACACAGCAAAAAGAACTCGAGAAGCAAGTGCGAGTGCTTCACCTTATTTCGAAAACTCCTGTCTGATAGAATACAACCAGTCCACCATCTTTCCCGTCTTTCTTGAAGGCTGTAGTCCAGCTACATGGTTTTGCAAGGTCCACCTTCTGAGTGGAGTTACTGTCACCCTGGAATTAAGGCAATTTCACTTATTGGTAAAAGAGATACGGAGATGTTCAACACTAAAATGATAGCATAAAGGCACCTCAATCAAAGACTTCAATGAGCACATCTGTAATGCATTATCACAACAAAGTAAAACAGTTGTGTTCGTTGATCTCTGCACAAAATATGCAGTTTTGCTAGTGGTGTCCTGCTCAACTTCCAGCGGCGTGCTTGCAGGGTTGGCATCATTTTGTGCATGATCCTTTTTAGCTTCAGTTATCTGAGAAACGTCCAACGATTGCTTTGCACTTGGAAAATCACATAAAAAATCGCCATCCTCTGCATAAAGACAGTTCTCAGAAAGCCAAATCTATGTTTTGTTATTCTAGCATAACACCCCCACCCCCAAAAAACCAAACAAACAAAACAAAATCAATGATTGGAATGAAATTACTCACCAAAAATGTACATTGAAACCGCAGTGAGCTCCTTTTTTGAATTCATAGTCCAAGAGCTAACCATATTGCCAGAGGCACCGTCTATAACAACAATATGCACATTTCTAGTCATAACGAGTATCAACCCATTTCCAGGATCATCCAAATTCTTGGACGCTGAGTCCTCTGGACAATGTGATGAGTTACTGGTATCTGAAAATGATTTTAAAGCCAGACAGGTGACTCGGGAACTTGAGTTGGATACACTGTCTGTAAGAAACAAAACTGACATTGTACTAATATCAAGCATCGCAACCTGTATTATGGCATCGAAAAAATGAATTCTTGAAATTTATTCATTTGAAATTAACATCCAATCTAAGAACGTAATTGTAGTACAATAAATTTGAGAAGACGATTCTCACCCGACCACATTCAAAACCCACAGCAAGTCGGCCTCCAAAGTTTGCATATTGTAGGATGCATATAGGTGAATCAAGAATAGAAAACATGGCCGTGCACTGAAGCCCCTTTCCTTGATGTAAATTTTTAACTGCAACCAGCACTGCCCTTATTAGAAAATGAAACCGATCCACTAAATTTAAAATCAACGGAATAACAGAACAATCTGTAAATATAAAATCTCCTGCCATTCAAACGAAATAATAGAGACAACGGTACACGGTTAATATATATGTAAGCCCAACCTTCCTTATCAGTTTTTGTCACAAAGTGCACTCTGGTCTCTTCTGAACCACCTATTAGGTTATAAAGACGAACCTACACAATCTCAAACAAGAACAGAATCACTTAAGTATAAAATTAGGATGACCTAGTAGAAAGGAATCCATAAGATCAACTAAATCTTACCAGACCGCTATCGTCACCAACAGCTAGCCCTGTAGTAACGGAACAGAAATCCAATGCTGATACCTTTGCACTTGCGCCCGTAGATCTGATTCCTTTTACCTTCCATTCATATTAAACAAGATAAAATGATTTCTGAAGCTTGTTCTCGAATATATCATGCAAAAACTGCCTGTGACAGCATACCAACCTCAGGTCCTAAATCACAGATAAGTGACAGAGCTGGATATGTGGCATCCCATATCCGAACTGATCCATCTTGGTATCCTGCTATATAAAATCTCTCGACGTGATAATCTTCAGCAGTACAAAGCTGGCTGGGAATACCACCGGTCAAAGGCCACTTTTTACCACCGGTTGTTGAAGCGTCTTCCACGTTAATCTTTCCAACTAAGACTTTCTAATGGCCAAAGACATACAAAGTTAACTAATTCATTCTAATGGCCAAATACATATAAAGTTAACTAATTCAGAAATAAGGAAAAGAAAAAAAATTGAATTGTGATCAGAAACGCAAATACCCTCGAGAGATTCTTGTGATACAAACGTATAGTACCTTAGAAAAAACTGAGTATTCCTCATCTCTATGCACCAGAGAAAGCTTTGCCACTGTCATATATGGTTCAATAGTGGGTATGAACACAGGATACTGCACTGCTGGAACAGCAGTCTTCTCCTTTTGCTGAGACATTAAGGCCAACAAGCAAGCCTTGTCATAGACATGCAGTTGTCCCTGATTTGTCAAAACAAATAGCAATGTGCCACTATTCTCTGTTGCACCAGCAGTCGGTAACAAAACTATATCCGCAAACGAACCATTAAGTTTAAGGTCTGTACGGCCAACGCATTTCAGGCTTTCTATTCCTGAAGACCAATCTAGGCTCAGAACCTGTGAGTGAGAGAAGAAACTAATATGTAACAATTCTACTAACATCACAAGAAAAATGCAGAACCAACAAAATTAAAAAGTAAACAAGCTCATCTGAGTCAAAACCATACCGTCAGAACTTCTTGAGATCCAATGTCATCACCACCATAGACAAAGAGTAGGCCCCTATGATGATTATCTAACCTATTTGCAGACCAGTGTAAAACAATGACAGGGAGTCTTCTATCACCTGATGATAGCTGTAGCTTTGCAACATTGTTATCTAATTTTTCGGAGTTCTGATCCTTGGTAGTGGCAGCAGTTGATAAGTCCCAAAGCATTATATCACCATCTACATAGCCAACGGCAAGAATCGACCCATTGTCAGATACCCAACAAAGAGAGCTTATTTCTTTCTCCACCTGCTTGCTTTCTTCTGTAGCATCAGAAAGCTCCTTTGTTGTATCCTCTGGAGAATTTGTAACTGCCTTTTCCTTCACTTTCAGGTCCTTGGAACCTCTAACAAGAACAACTCGGTCCTCGGAAGCATCCCAAATAATGATGAGCCCATTCTCATATGCCATTACCAATCTGCAAAAGAACTCATTTATTAATCCACATTTTAATTAATGGAAGCAGCAACATTTATGCAGGTGTGAATACATATATGGTGTAGCTTGTATATGTGCGTGCAAATATATGTTTGTGTGCACTATATGTTCATCTTAGGAAATAGTTTGAACATTTGGCATTGCTTTGGAATGAAAAGCCAAGATCTAGGTATAGTATCTTCACATGATTTTTCTTGCCTGTTTCCCAGAGAACCAGGTTGATGGAGAACTCCGACAACAGAAAGATGATCAGGCACTGACATTCCAGCTGCTTCTGCAAAATGAGTAAACTCAGCATTAGAATACAATAGGCATGAGTTTTTCAGTACATCAACTACGGCATCAGTGAATTATAAGAGCTTAAGCAATTACCGGCTATGAAATTTGCAGTAATATAGTACGGCAGTAATTTTATTTTTCCATCCTCAAAATCATACTTCAGCACAGAGACCATTGCATATTCGCTTCCGATATACCTGGCATAACGAGTGCAGTGTTATATTCGTTTGCCAAGTTTTCACTTTGATTTTCAGCCAATTGCTGTCAACTGGTTATACAGTACAATAATAAGCTTTACAACTGCTGTACATGTAATTGGTGCCGTATATAACAGAGAATGAAGTTATATTGCATTCCCACTGTAAAGAAAAAGCCATTCGCCTCTGTTCCAAATCCCAAACCTGCCAACATCAATAACCTTTTAAACCAATCAATATTGTCAGTATAAACGCGAAAAAATGCAACATATAATATAAGGGTCAAGGTGAAAAAATCTATAGAAATCTTAAAGGTATCGGATAATGCCTGGTAGCAGATGTCGTTTTTTACAATAAATTTGGATAGCTTAAGGAAAAGCAATACCTGAATTTCATTTTCACTTGAGACACTGGCTAGAAAACCTTGATTTTGTAAGAACTGCGGAAATACACAGTGAAAACACAAACTACAACTTGTTAGAAACGTATGAGATCCCGCAAAATTTTGAAATATTTCTCAATGGAAACTAGGCCTCTTGAGGTGGAGCATGAAGACAGTATAAAGTAGGATCGGATGCGGTCTCCTTTTGGAAGAACGATAGCTAAAGTCTGCGCGAGCAAGGCCGGAAAATAAAAATAATATGCTAATTGCTACTCGCTTCAAAACTTACTAACCTCTAAGTTTTTAAAGGGCAGCGGCTTTGGAGATGTAAGAAGTCCTTCGATATTATCACCACCGATCACTTTTATCCTACCATCCCTACATTCAGTGCAGAATAAAGTCAACCTGAAGTTACGAAGCTCCCCATTTTGTATGTAACACTCACTTCTTTCTCGTAAATTGGGGAAACCACCATATGATCTTCAACTATTTTGAAGGAAGACACTCGTTATCATAAAAACGGACTCTCGAAGTTGAACCAGAAACGTTGCAGAGGATGATGCAAGCAGAATACTAATAGGACATGTATAACATGTAACTGAAATTCGAAAGCACGCATTGTCTATAACATATGTTAACTCACAGTGTTCCGATTGCCAACAGGCTTTGCGTGCGATCAACTGCGAGAATGGACGAAGTAGACGGGATCCCATAGTGAACAACAACGCGCGGATCCAAATCCGTTTGTTTGACCCTTGCCTGAGGCACATTATGCCAGATGAACAATATCAAAGAAGCTTCAACACAACAATTACATATACACTTATACAGTTTCAATTACAAATGCGGTAAGCATTCGAAAGCAATTTAGAGACGATTTTCATTTCGATATGCTAAGAAACTATACTAAATTCAGCATTTAACATCTCTCCCTATCAAATTTGATCGACGGTGAGCTCATTAGCTCTGTTTCTCCCTCCAAATTTTTCCTTTTTTTCCGTGATTAAAACTTAAATTATTTCTTAATTCTAATTTGATCAGCTTCCATTGTAGCACGTCAATTACTTTCATTCCAAAAACAATCAAATTCCAAATAAAAATCATTTTCTAACGAAATGCGATTCAGGAAAAAAAAAAAAAAAAACTCGAATTCAAATTACAACGGAAAATTATGGAGAGAGTACCTGAGAATTTGGTGGTTGCTGTGAAGATTTGTTGAAGAACTTGGCGAACATAGTGATTCAGCGACGAGTTTTGGATGGAGCGTCGGCTTCTGTATTTCTTCGTCTGAATTGTGCTGAAAAAACGAAGGGAAAATATGGTTTCTTTTGGTTCGGTTTCTTCGTTTCAGGTGCGGTACGGACGACGATGCTGGCGCGCCACGTAGAGGATGTTTATTGGGAATTGTGTGTTGCAATGGACGGTGATGCAAGGAGTGAGGAGGGCTCACGGACCGTCGGATTAGTAAAGTTCTTGCTATGATTGATTTCAGATTAGAGGCGTTTGTATGACTCAGTCTACCTTCAAGACATCAAATTTCGTTTTGAGAAATTTTTTAATGAGACCATCACGTATTGTTGTAATTCATCACACTGGGCATGTGACGTCTCATGCTAATATTATGTGAACATTTGTTTGTTTTTTCACATGTTCTTTTGTTATTAATACGAGATGTTATTCTGATAGTCAACTCGTATCATACAAATTGTTCTTTGCATTTCAGTTCTCAAAATCTCACTAGGATTTGTTGGTTTTGGTTTCTCTCTTTTGGAGATTTTTTCTCTTTTTTGGTATTATGGTGTCCATGGTGGTGATTAAGTGGTACAACTCATACACATCGTACTCCTTGTCCAATACAATTTGAGAGTTTTACATGATATTTGTGTAACACAAGATTTAATTGATTATATTAATCTTTGTAATCTTGCGATTCTCAGCAATAGCGGAGCTATGAATTTTTTATCGGGTGGGCTAACTTAAAAATTTATATCTTTATAAATAAAGAAACCTGTAATTAAACTAATACATGTTAAAATTAAACAAATCCAAATTTGTACATGTACAATAAGTGATGAGAAAAATAATGTAAGAAAAAGAGATAGTTTGCAAAGTGTATTATATAATTTTATATAGTTAAACCTAGAGAATTTGAATTAGTGACTAAATATTTGGTGGACTACATTCGAAAATCAATCAAAATTACATGTAAAATTTTATTTTTCACCACAAGCTACATGGACTACAGCCCGGCAGCCCTTAACTTGGCTCCGCCAGTGATTCTCAGTAAGCTCTATTTTCAACGAAGTCCTTGAAGTCTGCTAATTGTTATGCAATTAGTCATGCTTCTTTTCTTTTTCTTTTTTTGCAACACTGCAATTAGTCATGCTTTATTGTACTATTTGTTAGGTCTAATTTGCCTTTTGGGGTTGAATTGTTCATGAATATGTCCACGTGACACCCTTTATTCACTGAATCAAATATCATAGTTTTTCAAAAAAAAAAAAAAAAAATTATTGACACGTACGTATTTATATATATATATATATATATATATATATATATATGTAGACACACACACACAAGTAATATTGAATATGGAGCAAGAGTAGACTACAAATTTCGTATTGTTACCAACCAACTGTTTTGATGACAAATAATATTCATATGATATACCGTCTATTTGTTTGATGTATGTAAAAATTAAAGGATCTCCAAATAAATTTTTTTTTGCAGATGCGATTTCCAAATGAAATTCTCTCACAAGATAACGCAAACAGTATCTTTAATAAAATACAAATATATCGATCATAAATATCTAATCATGATCACAATGATCGCGAAATGATGCCCTTTGTAATTACTATTTGGTTTTCATGGATTAGACATAACTACTTTCTTTTCGAGAAAATAAAAGGCATAACTACTTTCTCTTTCCCTTTCCTCTTCGATCTTTTTACTGAGATACATATGCATTAAGTTTTGAAACATCATCCAATCCAATCAAGAGAATCATGTAGCATTCAAAATAATGTTTTACTTTGCATTTGTTAAGATTTTTTTTTTTTTTCCCAAATCGTAGATCCAATATAATCTTGTAATTTGGCCTAGTGAGGCTGACAAAAAGCATGATAAACTAAACCCCTATAATAAACAAAGGGTTTAGCATCAATGTTCATTTTCTGTGACACATGTTAACGTGTTATTCATACATAATTATTTATACCTCGCACACTTTTCTGAATTTTTGGTTGTACGATCGAATAAATTAAAAAAGATCAAATAATAAAAAAATTAACAAGAATGTACAAAAGATAAAAATAAGTGTGTGGATAACATCATTTTTACCGTTTAACCAAAACTCAAGCATAATCTCCCATATATCTAAGATATGGCTTTGGGGAACTGTTTAATTATTATTTTTTAGGCTAAATGGTGGTATAAGGAGACATTCGATCAGCTTTTTGGTTTTCAGAAACAGGATACGGGTTTTGAGATGATTAATTACTAGTTAATCCCGTACTTTATGAATAAATAAAACCTAAATAGCAGGGCGTGCGACCTGCCACCACCAGCAGAGGCACAACTTCCCTCACAGCAGGGCAGCAAATTGCCATTACACCAGCATAAGTTACGAATATTTTGGGTTCACCAAATTATGAAAAGAATATTGATCATTTGTGATAATGTAGTATTCAGATGCAGCACACTCATGCTGTTGTGGAATTAAAGCCGGACAAACATTGTACTGTGTATCTAATAGTAAGAAAGTTTATCTTGATGCATGTTATTCGAGATCCTAATATATTACGTTATTCAATTTTAATTTGAACAGAATATATACATAAATTATTTGAATTTCTAGTGTCCAGATTAATAATTTGATAGGAAATTTTTCGAAAAAGTGTAGCGCACATTAAATGTTCCTTAATCTAGTCATAAAATAAAGAACCTAGCCTCTTTCTATGGATCTCATGCAAAACTAAAAATTATTTCCAAGCCATATTTTTCTTTTGTCAATCCATAGCCAACATAATTTAGCATACAAGAATTTGTAATTCTCATTTCTTATTTTTGCATAATTGATATCTAATTAACAATTTAATTGCATCCATTTCATTTGGTCTCCCTCTCCCACGTGTATAGATGCATGTTTATAAAATCGAGAGAGGGACTACATGATAATGCTAACCTGTAGAGATTTTTCAATGTGATCGGTACACGGAGTGATACATTACGTGTCATTTTATACAAATGGTGGGATATGTGTTTTAATAGGAGTGGTGGAAAATTTTATTTTTTAAGTTATTAACTTTTTAGCACATATATCACATAATTTATATAATGACACGTAATATACCACTTCGTAAAGTCATACTAAAAAATCTCACCTTGCCTACAAGAAGTCATAACCTCCAACCCTTTTCATATATCAAAAGACACATTCTCTCAACACACAGGCAGCAGCAGCAGCTACCACTGACACCATGCACGGCGGCGCCACCTCAGCACCACCCCCAACACCCTCCAACAACCTCTTGTCCACCTCAGATGCCCCGACAGCAGATGCCCTCTCGAGGCTCCTCCACCGTCTTCCTCCCACTCTCTCGTCCCTTCCCACACGCCGCTCACCTCCCACGACGTGTCCTCAATCGATCTCTTTCTCCGACGTCCAAGCCAATCCTACCCTCCTCTCCTGTGCTTCTCAACTTGGGTTCTTCCAGCTCACCAACCACCCTATCCCATCCCAACTCGCCAACTCGGCCGAGTCAGAAGCGCTCTCTCTGTTCGACCTACCCGCACACCAAAAACAATTATCCGTCCCCAAGAGCTGGCCTTTAGGGTTTGAAGACGACGACGAGGATAACGGAGACGGACTCGGTGAGTCGTTCTGTTTGGACTCGTTGTGTTCCACCGAGTCGACCGAGTTGTCCTTAACTTCTTTGCGCGAGTTCACTCGTGCTTTAGAGAAAGTGGGGCTGGAGGTCATCGAGCTGCTTTGTAGCTCATTAGGGTTTCAGAACCCACTAGGGAAAGATGACCCGACCCGGTTTTCTACCATGATGTGGATCTCTGAGGGCTTACCAGATAAGAAGTCGCAGGCGGCGGGTCGGTTTTACCCGTATGCAGTCGGGTTACAGTACCAAATCCGAAGTAGTCAGAAGTACTCTTTGCTGGCGGATTCCGGTTGGCTCTCGGTGTTACCGCAGGTGGATTCAATCATGGTAACCATTGGTGACATTGCTCAAGTAAGTTTTGTTTTAAAACTCCAAATATTACTGTAAGAGACAACAGCCTTAGACGAAATACATTACAAAGTGGATCCTACAAAATGTGTGTCTAAAGCGGATGTGCCAGTTCCTAACCATATATTTATTGAAAGGGAGTTTTAACGAAACACTTCCGGTACTGTTCACTTTTAACGAAAAATCACATTTTTACCTTTACCTGACACTATTTACTATACCTTTAAAAATGACTTTTCGTTAGAATGAACTTTTCATTAGTTTCCTTTATTGAAATGGAAATATTATATATGTGCAGGTATGGAGTAATGGGAACTTGAAGAAAGTGAGAGGAAGGCCAGTGGCATGTTTTGGAAACGATTCCAAGGCATCAGGGCGCTGCATATCAATGTCGCTGTTGGTGACTCTTCCCATGGACAGTACATTGTCTCCTCTTCTTCAAATTGCAGCCATTGATGGAAATGAAAGAGATGATGATAATGATGATGAAGGATATCAAATCGACGGTAGATGTGGGGGTGGCGAAGGAGAAGCAGGAAGGTTGTTTAAGACATTTTGTCTCGAAGATTATGCTTGGAGAGTGTATCATGAACGCCTATTTTTCAAAGATCCACTGGACAGATATCGTATCAAGAAACAATTTTAATTTAATTTCATAGCCAGAAATGCAGCTTCTTGTTGTTGTTTTTTATTTTTTTATTTCTGGGATAAACTCACCTGTTTTTCATTTGGTACTTATTGAAGCTTAAATTTATATCTTTTAAAGTAGAGATGTTGATACCTTGTCATTTACTTTTCTGATTAAATTTTTAGATTTCACATGCATCTGATGAAATTGAGGTTCCACCAATTCCACCATAAAACTAATTGGCAATATGGGGAGTAGCCCAAGATCATATAAGCACATAGCAAACCTTGTCCCTCACCGATGTGGGACAACTCTCAACAGCATCAATGGTCCAAGAGTAATTACATGCTTGCTACTCAACAGCCTTTGATAGAATATGAGAAGATCGAAATGAGATTTATAGAGGAGTTGGGTTTGGGTTTGCTTATGATAAGCCCTACCTACAATATCAAATAATTAGTATATCTTACACACACACACACACACACACACACATATATTCCGTGTTAAGCTTTATGAACAACCAAGAACCATTTTCATTTTTTGGTAATGGCAGGCCTAAGCCCGCAAGAATATCAACTACAAATTATTGTCCCCACGTCAATCTGTTGTTAATTATTTTGTGTGCTTTGTCCCACCTTTAACAAAGTAATTAATTATAAATAATTGTAGTCAAAACATAATTTATGTTATGTGAGTATTAGTTGACAAATAGTTGGTAATAGTATGACAAAAAAGCAAATAATTAATTAAAGTTCTTAATATATATTATTCATATGGGTTCTAAGTTCTAACTTGGTGTCAAATCGGGCATTCACAATGTTGTATAATTAAAACCCAATTCACTTTTTCACAGAAAGAAGAACCTAATCATTTTGCAGAATTTCATGTTTTATCTAACGCTTGGATTCTATGAAGTCATGATATCTATGTACGACAGGCGACAGGAGAAGAAAATAGCTAGCTTAACAACATTTTGTACAAGGAGTGACATACCTGTCATCAAAAGATAAGAGTTGTCAGGATCAATGACATACCAGCTGATATCGTATCTTGACAGCCATCAACTATGGTTTGCTTCTTGCTAGAGAGAGAGCGAATAGCTTCTGGGTTCTTTTCTCTCTTTTTCTGGCTCTGAGCTTCTGGGTTCTTCCAGGTTTAGGGGCAGATGAGAGATCAAATTTTCTTTTTTCTTTTTTTAATTTTGCCACCTGTTGGCTTTTTATGATGTTATTTGTTATGATTTCATGACAACCATTAGATAGGGCATCAACAGGTGGGATTGAAGTTGTCTAAGATGGTGTAATCGCATTTTCTATTTGGTAGCCAAACAGTACTTAGTAAGTTAGTATTAAACAGTATTTTTGTAAGGCGTAAAAGCACATATTTGGTTGCTCGACAAACAACAAACTGCTTATTTGTAAAAGTGTTACTGGACAAATGCTGCGACAAAAAGCGTTATTAATCTGTAGTGCTTTATAGAGTAGCATTTCCAAACGAGGCCAAATCTTTATAATAGTTTTTTTTTTTAAATTCCAAATATATTTATGTATACTTTGTCCTCCTCAGATTTCAAGTAATAGCAAATTGTTTGATGACAGACATCTCCCGCAGTATAACTTGGAACTTTTAATCATGTTCAAATACACTACATGCATAATGTCTATGGTGGATTGCAATCTACCACGGTCATCGACCATAGTAAATGATTTTTAGTTGTGTTATCACATTTTACATACAAAAATACAAAAATACAAATTTCTTTCCATGTAATTGGTTTTTTTTTCTCTTTATAATAAATGACATACTTTTTGTTTTTGTTTTTTATATTTATTTTCTATTTTTATGAATTGACATAGCTGTAAAACGTCTGTGTTGAAGTGGTTTTGCTGCAGCAGTTGGCTTGGCTTGGCTTGGCTTGGAAAACAAGCAAGCTATCCCACCATCAACGCACGCAGAGGAAGTACACACTCAAACAGGAAGAGCAGAGAGAAGGGAGGAGAATGTTGGTATACTCACTACACCACGAAAAAGCTTTCCTTAGACTTCACTTTTCTCAAACATAAAGGCACCAATAATTTGGATTTGTTCATCTAAAACACATCATTATGAAAGAGGGTTGGCCTTAATGATGCATCAAATATACGCTTGGGCAGTTGAAGCTTCCTTGTTGGAGACAAAGATAGGTCACATGCATGCTAATTGCTAGATTGAGGAGTGAAGTTTAATTGGAATTCTAGGGCTTATTCCAATGCTAGGGCTAGTCGAGCACACGCATGGCCTGATTGTGGTCGTTGATGTTTTATTGAAAAACGCATGCGTTTTAATTGATCATGACTGTTAGATGTTATGCGAAGACACACACGGGTTGATTGATTTTAATTGCTGGCTCCACAAATATCAACCGTTATTATAATCACTCTACTACACCTTCACAACTAATCGTAATTAATATAAGGGAAATGGTTTCCTCACATCTTTTTGCTCCTCTTACATACTCATGTTTATTTTTAACATTCATATTGAAAAATTCAAAATAAAATCAAATGATAGAAAGAAACAAGACCATGCGAAAATTTTCATGTGACTCAATCTTATATTGACATGAAATATGATTAGGTAAACCTTTTATTACCTTGTTTTTAATAAAAATGATTGGATGACTTTGAGAATCATGATGGTTCTTACGAGATTTTCCAATTTACCCAGAACACGGACACATATGTTATATGTCATTATACAAGTTGTGGGGGGACACTTGGAAAGAAAAAACAGGGAAAAAAAACACCTTCTCTCTACTTATATAATAGGATAATGTTAGGGAGACAAAATTTGTAAACTAAATGGCATGGAAGTTAATAATTGAATTATGACTTAAGCGTTGATAAACATGTTTATTCCTATCGGTGACACATCATTTAGTTTGCAAATTTTGTCTACAAATTTAGTTTCCCGAACATTACCCTATATAATAACATATGACAAATCGTATCTTGTTCTAAGTCCACTGAAAAATCTCTCGATTCTTATAATCATCATTATTTTTTGGTTGGCCCCTACTAGTTTTAGACTCCAAACAATAAAAAACCAACATTTGGTATTAGAGTTGGAAGTATAATGTTAGTTTAATTAGTTTGATCATTAGCAAATGTTTTATTTGATTAAGGCTTACAATTGTCTCCTATACAATCTACTTCCTTATCCATGACATAATAAGTTAAGGCCCACATTTATATTATTATGAGAAATTGGTTATATTTGTTGCATAAAATAATATTCTGTCTTTATAATCACCAAACTAATATTACCTATTTTTCCTAAACAAATATTGCTATATTTGTAACATACATATGTATTCAACTTGTGCCATACATGAGTAGCATGCATATATAAATTTAGTAAGGATGATGATAGAGAGACTATCTGCTTGAATCGTATTTTGTAGACTATATGATATGATGGTTGATGATTGAATTTATTTTTTAAATCATTAAAGAAGGAATTCAACCATCAACTGTCACATAATGTGATCTACAAAATACGATAAAAAAATTTAATCTCCCTAACATCTCAATCTAATCTGAAAAGCCAAAGCACATTATGACCAAAGTTCAAACTCATGAATGAAGTTCAAGCATTATCTCAAACATAAAAATACTACATGGACATTATTTAGTGAAAGGTGGAGGAGATAATTATAGGTAATGAGATTAAATCACTATATCAGCCCTTTGACTCTAGAAAATTATAGAGCTCAGTGGGACCTCCAAGCAACTGTGTGAAAGTTGAAGCTTCCCCATCAAAATCTGTAAACAAAAACAGATTATCTGCCATGGAGTTGAGTTCCACATCACCACCACAGCCTGCAAATCATCCTCATTCACCTGCAGATTGGGACCAACTTGCCAGAAGCTTTGAGATTACTTCTCTCTCTCTCTCTCTCTCTCTCTATGGAGCCAAGTTGAAGGGAATTAGTTAGAATTTAAAAAAAAAAAAAGAAAATAAATAAGCAAGAGAGCAACTGAGAGAGACAATTGTCCCCCCACCAAAAGGCCAAAAACCATTTCTTGAAGACAAACACATTTCACCAAACACCCAATTAAACAAATCTCACAATCCAACAATCCTACTAAAACTCCCTTAATTCTCTCTTAATCTACACCTTCATGTCTTTCACTTTTCTTATATTTTGCTTCTTCTTCCTCCCTCTCTCCCACTCCATCGCTCTATCTCATGCAGCTACCTCGCAGAAAAACTCTCTCTCTATCCGAATCTGCGGCAATGAAGGTACGCAAGAACAACCACCTCTCCATCTTCGTCGTTGTCTCTTCGGTCTTCCTCTTCGGGCTGTTCATGTACAATGAGGACGTGAAGTCCATCGCCGAGTTTCCATTCTCGAGCCACAAAGCTCAAGAGCTACAGGAAGAACAACGGTCGTCGAAACAGAGCGACCCGGTTCAAGAAAAGAAACAGACCGACTCTGTTCATGAAACCCAAAACAGATTGTCTCTGAGCTCGAGAACCCAATTGGAAGAAACCCATTTGGAGAATCACAACTCAGAGGAAACCCAGTTGGAGAATCATAATTCGGAAGAAACCCAGTTGGAGAACAACAATTCGGATGAAACCCAAGAGCCGGTTGATCTGAAATCCATCGTCGAAGAACACGACGATCAGAAGATTGAATTGTTGGGTTCTGCTCAGGAAGAAGAGGAAGAGGAGGAGATTGAACTGCCGCCGGAAGATTGCGATTTGTTCAACGGAGATTGGGTTTTCGATCCGGTGACTCATCCTTTATACAAAGAAGAAGAATGTGAGTTTCTTACGGAGCAAGTGACTTGCATGAGGAATGGAAGGAAGGATTCTCTGTACCAGCATTGGAGATGGCAGCCCAGAGGCTGTAATCTCCCAAAGTATGAATCTTTAATTGTCAACTATTAGTTTTAATTTCTGGTGTTTTTGTTTAATTACGGTTTTGATTAGTGTGTGATCGTTGTGATTAGGTTTAACGCGAGATTGTTGCTGGAGAAATTGAGGAACAAGAGGCTGATGTTTGTTGGAGATTCACTGAATCGAAACCAGTGGGAATCCATGATTTGTTTTGCTCAATCTGTCGTTCCTCCGGGCAGGAAGAGCTTGGTGAAGAATGGCTCCCTCTCTGTTTTCAGAGTTGAGGTGTGCATGTATTCGATTTTCTTCTTTACCTTTTCTTTAGTTTCTATTTTTTTTAGTAGAAAAATGATTTCTGCATGCACCGGCTAATGAATTTGATAAGCCATGTCGGCATTTCACTAACAATATATGATGAAAAATAATGAAAAGTTGGTCCCAAGAAAATAAAAATAAAATAAATATACTAAAAAAGTGTGGGTAGGTTATTGATGACGTCATCCATGACTCGTATATACGACACTTCTTACAAAAGTATGGAACTTGTACTAGCAGACGCACATTTGTTTTGTCACGATAGTCCACTATTCTGAGGGCTAGGAAAACTCACAGAGACATTTCAGCTTCCTCCGCCACCATTGTGTGATTCACTAGAGCAGAAATTGAACCCAGAACATGTCATGTAGAATACAAGTCTGAAATTCGTTCTCAACCACTGAATCACATGCGGTGGTTCCATATTTTGGAAATTGGCTTATGATTTTATTTATGTGGTTTCAGGATTATAATGCAACAGTGGAGTTTTATTGGGCGCCGTTTCTGGTGGAATCGAATTCAGATGATCCAAACATGCACAGCATATTGAATCGAATAATAATGCCCAAATCAATTAAAAAGCATGGTGAAAATTGGAAGGGCGTCGACTATCTAATTTTCAACACATACATTTGGTGGATGAACACTTTCAAGATGAAAGTTCTGTAAGTAGCCCACTTAAACTTACTCAGAAAAATAAAAGGTTGATTTCATAGCAATTCCAAGAAATTGATTTGGTTTGATTCGTTGTTTTGATCGGAAAGACGAGGGTCGTTCGATGAAGGGGCGACAGAGTACGATGAGATAGACCGGCATTCGACGTACCGGAGAGTTATGAGGACGTGGGCTAAGTGGGTGGACAACAACATTGATCCTAATCGGACCACCGTTTTCTTCAGCAGCATGTCTCCACTTCACATCAAGTAATTTTCTCACCCATTTTATTTTTCTTCTCTTTTGCTTCAAAATGTGGAAACGGTCTTGGAAAATTTTGCATAAAAAGACAACGTAAAACAAAAGCATAAATAATAATGACGTATTCTCAGCAATTACAAGAGATTTATATAATCAAAATCATCATCTAACTACTAAAATAATCTCAAAAAATAATTGGAAGCATGCATCACCACATCCGTACTAAAGAATCTTAATTTGGTGCATATGTAGGTTAAGTGCTCATTTAAAATTGTTTTTAAAATGACTGAAAACGCATTTTACGAAAATATTTTTAGAACCAATCTTCAGTAAAAATACAAGTGAATCATGGAAAAACACTTAAAGTACTTTCTACAAGAAGCACATAACTGATGCTTCTTGCATGAAGCACTTTAGTGCTTTTGAAATTTAGAAATATTTTCTCTAAAGCTTTTTCAGTCATTTTAAAAACATTGTCAAACGAGTCGTAAATCAGCTAAAGCCAGGTGCATGCTTTCTTGCACCTGTTTTTTGCACTCAAAATCGAATCTCTGTCCCTAACAGTAATACATGTTTTTTGATTTTCGGTCGTATAGCGTGTGAAAGTGAAATATAGAATACAATCATATACCTTAGGTGAGCGTGAGCTTTTGGGTGGTTGATTGTGGGTCTATGAAAGTGAACCCCAAAGCTTCATTTGACCCTAATATTTGGTTGGTTAACCACTATATTTCCAAATGACGTGGCAGTATGTACGTGTGTAAAGAGACACGAGAAAAATTTGTGTAGGAACCTAGAGTACATCATCCTTAAATATATCTTACAAAAGCATACGTCTCGTCATTTTCGTTTTCTTAACGTGAGAACTGCCCTAATTGGACAGCCTTACCAAAACTTCTTTTGTACTGATACATCATTTGGCGAACATATTTGACGGAGTTTATTACTTTTTTTCAAACCCTAATAACCTCTGTGATGTAATAGGAGCTTGGATTGGGACAACCCCGATGGCATAAAATGTGCAAAAGAAACCACACCAATTTTGAACACGACAACTCCAGTGCATGTGGGCACGGACCGCAGGCTGTTTGTGATTTCAAGCAACATAACTAAATCAATGAAAGTGCCTGTCCACTTCCTCAACATCACAACCCTCTCCGAGCTCCGCAAAGATGCACATACCTCAGTACACACCATCAGGCAAGGCAAGTTGTTGACGCCGGAGCAGCAAGCCGACCCGGCCACTTATGCAGACTGCATCCATTGGTGCCTTCCCGGGTTGCCCGACACATGGAACGAGTTCCTCTACGCACGTATCATCTCCCGCTCTTGACAGATAGGAACTTTTTCTTTTATTTTTTGGTTCTTTTATTCAGCCAATATGACTACGGTGAGAGCTGAGTGAGGATGCTAATTTTTGGCCAATGTCTCACAAAATTTGCTTAGGCTGAAAAGGGACTCTTTTATACCCCCTCCCCCGACCTGAATTGAAAAATTAATAATCGAAAGAAAAATAAAGAACACGCTAAACTGTACGTCATTTTCTCTTCTCATCCTATTTTTACTTCTAGTTTTGAAAATGATGACTAAACTTGAATGTACTTTACTGGACCTGGAGGTGGCATCGATTATCACTTGCTCCAGTAGGCAATCGTGGATAGAGAGTAATCAGCAAAGCAGCAACTGAACTGTTGCTTGTTGAAAATGTCCGCGTTCCTCCCCCAAGGAACAAGAAACCAATGGCTAGGCTTACCTAGAGTCAACAGAAACACAAATGCAACAAAATTTGAATCGTGATAATGGGGCTGGCATCAAAGAAGACTTACCGCCATCGGGACACCATAATTAACATGTCCATCTGCAGAATTTCTGTTGCGGAGAAATCTCAACAGCTTAAAGGTTTGTAAATGTCCAGAACCAGCCATAACCTGCCATTTCCGAGCATTAGCACCAGATACTTAACCGCGCTCATACTAGGAAATAATAGAAACAAAGACCAAAAAAAACCAGTAAGAATGAAAAATCCATTTACCACAGACAGGGAAAGAACAATGAGATGAAGGCATATCTCGAATGTGCTGCGATCGACATAGTGAGACAATCCCTTTGGGAAGGTTCCGCTTGTAGCAGAAACTGGCTTGATCTGCAAACAAAAGAAAAGTACTTACTACTAATGTACAGACGATTATAAGTTAAGCAACATCGTGCTAATGTCCAACCTCATTCAGAAAGTAAACAGCATAGCTGTAAAGTAACTCTTGAGCATTTGCATCCTTTGTACCAGCAAATCTCTACCCTGCCCATGATAAAGTTATAATGGACTTCAAGATAAAAATAACACACAATATGTTTAAAAGCTACTGAGTACTAAACTATAAAAGAACATTAGAAGAATATCAATTTGTTTGTAACCAAATGAAACAGTTATAATACACCAAATAATGAATCTGCTCAGATATCATGTTATTGAACAACTAGATAAAAAGTTGCTGGAGGCATATCCTTTTAGCTTGCCTAAAAAAGGCATAGCATCTTATAAGACATTAAATAAAAACGAAAATTACATCAACATCCTTCGAGTTGGATACAACCATATAAGTAAATGCTATCCTCACTAAATCAATGCCATACGAAAATCACGTTTTACGTACCAAGAGAGATGCAGGCTCCAGCCACTATATTGACATATGCGTGCACAAATGCTTCAGCATCCATTTCATCAATATCATCAGTATCATCTCCAAGGCATTTGACACCATTTTTGATAATATCAGTATCCTACAACAATAAACTGTCAAATTTTGTCTAAAAAGTAGTTATATAGATCTGGATCGAATGACCAGCGGTACCTGCTCCACATTATCAAATTTCGGGCAATGACACGAAGCATGATGAAATCAGGCCTCACATATTGTAACTCAAACTGTGTTTGAGGAATAGAGAGCTTAGACACAATTGCCTGTGATTCAGTCTGTTACAGAACAGTGCTATGTGAGAAATTATCATGCAGACTGATAAGTGTTGGATATATGTCACAATCTGTGATAAATTTATGGAGAAATTAGGTTCACATCCTTCTTTTTGCTACTACATTGATTAAAATCCTATTCATTTTCAATTTTTTATCAAGGTCCTTAGGTATTAATAACGTAATTAATTATTTGAATAATAAAATATTTTTATTTTTAAATATATTCCTTTAGTGTTAAAAATGTTACAATTAGTATATTTATATTTATGGCTAAATTTTTTATCATATATTTTTATTTTTAGTTTGTATCTATTTTTAATTTGCAAATATTTTTTAATTTGTACCAATTTTCTTTTCATTTTTAATTTGTACCCATATATTAGTTTCTTTTTGTGCCCATATTTTTTAAAGTTTTATTTGTGTTTGTACCCATGTGTGTACCGTCACATGACATTGTATATTTAATCAATGATAGAAAAATTACATATGGTATATTTATATTTAATGCCTAAACTTTGTATCATATATTTATATTTTTAGTTTGTACCCACTTTTAATTTGCAACATTTTTTTAAAAAAAATTTGTAGCATTTTCTTTTTAGTTTTATTTTGTACCCATGTATTAATTTCTTTTAGCGCCTATATTTTTTTTTTAAATTCATTTGTACTCATAATTTTTTAATCTTTTATATGTACCCTAATTTATTTATAATGTACCCATTCTTCTTTATTAATGTACCACTTTGTTATATGTGAAATGTACCAATTTTTTTAACACTATGGATACATTTTTTTGCCATTTCTTATTTTTACATAGTTTTTATCCATTTTATTCAATCAAAATGTTTGAATTTTTTTTACTGTAACCGTTTCTATTAGTATTATAATGAGGGATTTTAAATTTATAGGATTATAAATGTGAGATCCCACATCGCCCAGGGGAGTGATCATATGTATATTCTCATCCCTACCTAGCACGAGGCCTTTTGGGAGCTCACTGGCTTCGGGTTCCATGGGAACTTCGAAGTTAAGCGAGTAGCGCGCGAGAGCACTCCCATGATGGGTGACCCACTGGGAAGTTCTCGTCTGAGTTCCCAGAAACAAAACCGTGAGGGCGTAGTCGGGGCCCAAAGCGAATAATATCGTGCTACGGTGGTGGAGCAGGCCCGGGATGTGGTGGACCCCGGGTTGGGCAAAACCAAGTGGTGGTTCACATTTTATTTTATGAACTTACAAACTCAATTCGGGAAGATCCGACCGTTGGATCGTAACGAAATTTTAGTATGTTGCTCTAGGAAAATTTTGTGCATCTTGGGAAGTTACGGATCGGAGATTTGATTTACGGATCTTCCGGATCAAGTTTGTGGGGCTGAGGACCCTACCGTCGATCGATCGACGGTTGACTTTTGATTAAGGGTCTTAAATGATTCTAGAATATCCTTGAGGATATGTTTTACGTGAATTACGAATTCTATGGTTAAGAGTTCTAAGTTGTAGTTTGATATTTGTTTTAGGCGCCGAACGTTTTGGGACGCCTCGATGTTCACGTTAGGGAGCCGTAGCGCGGACTCCAGGTGAGTGGGCTTTTGTTTTCCTTATATACCTATATACTATGTGTTTTTCCCAGAAAGTGCATTTTAAATGCTTTTATAAATGAAATGCCATGCCGATGCATACATACCTTTATTTATGCATTATGAGATGTGATTGCATTATGAATTGTATGCGCATGATTGTTGGTGCTGAGGACGCTCAGGTAAGTTCAGGTAAGACTCTGCGTATTTAAATAAAAGTTGAGTTATGACGAGATTGTTGAGATGCATCGAGAGCTCATAAACCTGCACCCCGGTGTTAGTGCTCCCGCCCAGAGTTAGGGGCCAATCTTTCACTTGATGTTCACCTCCCGCACCATACGCTCATCTTGGATCCAAGTTAGGTGCACAGTCTTGTCGTATAGACCACTTTCAGTGGGTTCGACTTATAGGTGACCCGCGATCATTCGCACAGTCTTCACGTGATTATAGCACTAGAGCGTACTATATTACACCCAGTCTTGTCGTATAGATCACCTTGAGTGGGTTCGACTCGTGTGCAGGATATATATGATATGATGAGATATGTTGAGATTGATTATGAGCTATAGTTCCAGCCGTGCTGATCACACGGTGGACATGTTATTATCTATGATGAGTTTATTTCACCTGATGCACTTACCTGATGAATTAGTGGCATGGCATGGCATATTTTTTATTCGTTGGCATATATTTTGATGATGATGATTTTCAGATGAGATAAGTATATGTTTATACTATTTTCTGGGAAAGTATACAGGTTTTACGGCGAGGGGTTATAAATGTGATTTTTGAAATGATTTTCGAAAAGACTTTGTTTTTGCCCACTCACGCTTTTGTTTTGCGCCCTTCCAGGTTCTAGGTAGCGTTGTTGGTGGTATCCGAGGCAGCAGTAGCGATTCTGACAGACATTACCAATGTAGGACCACCTTCGGGTGTTAACTACTTTAGTTTTTCTTATGCATTGACTGCACCTAGACTTATATGCTTTGAATGTGTAATCACACTTATTCGGTTTTTATTTATTCGTATTTCTTCTTATTCTAATGCTTCCGCACTGTGCACATGGCTACGTCACCTTCACGTGACGGCCAGCAACCTCGATCTAGGTCGGGGTGTGTCAGTTTGGTATTGTGAGATCCCACATCGCCCAGGGGAGTGATCCTTATATGTATATTCTCATCCCTACCTAGCACGAGGCCTTTTGGGAGCTCACTGGCTTCGGGTTCCATGGGAACTCCGAAGTTAAGCGAGTAGCGCGCGAGAGCACTCCCATGATGGGTGACCCACTGGGAAGTTCTCGTCTGAGTTCCCAGAAACAAAACCGTGAGGGCGTAGTCGGGGCCCAAAGCGGACAATATCGTGCTACGGTGGTGGAGCGGGCCCGGGATGTGGTGGACCCCGGGCCGAGATGTGACAATAAATCTCATAAAATATCAAACAATTAATGTCAAAACTATAAAAATATAAATATTAATAGTAATGTAATGAGGTGTACAAAGTCAAGAGACTTTGATCAAACTTTGAATATTTTTAACATTTTAATCAAAGAATGTTAAGGATTAGGGACCGCATCCAAATTATCCCTAAATTTATATATGCTAATAAATAATAAATGCAAACAATGTATGAACAATGAAATATATTAAACAGAAATATTGAAGATCGAGGTTTGCGTACCGCAATGTCCTTGAAACAGAAATTTCGCCCCTACTCAGTGCTTATAGTTCAACGGACGTCTGCTTCACCAGGATTCAACGATCAAGTTAGAATTCCAGCACTGGAAAACTTAACTTCTGACGAATTTCTTTGTGGTTCTCTCAGTAAGGATGTTTTGGATTGTAGAAGAATATTTGTAATTTGCTGTGTTCTAAATGCCATGCAGATGGATGTATATATAGTAAATGGATGCCTGTTCGCAACAGGTATGAGAATGGGATGTGACATCTTCTCCAAAGGGGTGCTTTGCTCTGCGTTTTTTCTGAACTCTTCAAACTTCATCCGAAAGGATGAGTCTTTTGGTAAAAAAATAATTAATTAATTAAATTCATAATTAATTAAAAATAGTTAATTAAGTCCGAAAATAATTAATTAAAGTATTAGAGCCCGAGCCCTAAGGCCTAATTATCATTAATTATATTATCAATTAATTAGCACATCTCAAAACCCAACCCTAATTTTATTCTCCAATGTCTATCATTCCAATCACTTTCTATAAGAGACAAAGCCTTATAAAGTGATGAAACCATTTGGGAATGACTAACGTGGGACAATGAAATTTCTACTCAAAATTTCCAACAATAAGCTACTTGGATTGTACTCTTCAAATCAGTATCGTCTTTAGTGGGAAACTACCTTCAAAAACATTAAAGCAAGAGCGAGTGTGGCTCCAGGTGCAGTGGTATCAACATTGACTGCAGTTCCATCCATCATCTACAAGACAATATTAACACGGGGGAAATGCCCATGTCAGCTGTTAGAAAATGCAGACAAGTAGATTAAAGTAAAGACTGCTATGTAATGGAAATTACAATTAAGCTGGAGTGAAAAACTCAACCTGTGCTGCAGCACGGCTGTGTTCATCGGCTGATAATATTGCTGAAAGGGAGATCCTGATGTCGGTGAACAATTAAGTTTCATGTTAGAATAACCACAAATTGAATACTATGGTATGATGAAATTCTTTCCCAAGACATTTGGGGAATAGAGAAACAAAATGTCCTAATATTCAAACATTCGAAATTATACACGACCGAAAAGTAAGAGAGTAATGAAAGAAATATGGACTCAACAGCATACATTGTTAACTTCTTTTCCACCAATATAATGGAACAATTTATCAATCATTGTGTCCATGAAACGAAGAGCATCTTCTCCCCGACCTTCATTAAACATCCATCATTATGACCACATTTTGAAATGATTGATATAATCATTTAACTGTCCATACCCAATGCAACAAGACCCAATGAAAATCCTGCAGAAACAGCATAACCTCTACTTTCCCAATTAAAAAGCCTAAGCCTTCTCTGTTGTGACTTCATATTTTCACTCATCTTGCCATAGACTTCATCTCTGTTGCTCCCGTTCCGACAACTCTCTCTCTTCGCAGTCCATCTCATCTTCTCCTTCATCAAATTGGGTTGTCTTTCGCCCTGGCTTCGTATATCAAGTTAATTTTTGTACAATTTTAAAGAATGTAGAGATAGAATTTAGGAATCTTTGTACTATTTTTTTTAGGGATGCTGAGTTCTTTAAGCAATTATTCCATCTATTTACTTATTTTTTCTTAAATGAATATCTATAAAATTCTCATAATTAATTAAAAAAATGAAAAACCCAAAAAGAGTGGCCACTACATGTTGGGCCTTGAATTGGGTTGGAAAAAAACCAAATTTTGGCCCAAAATAGTGGCCCAAAACAAAGTGGTAATTATCATTACCATACCATGCCAACCAAACTATTTAGCATCCCGAAATTCGGTATACCAAAAGTTTGGCACGGTAATGATAATAGATTTTGCCATACCAAAAGTTCGGTATGGTAATTGATATATGAGTATTGGTACGCTAATTGTACCAATACCATCCATAGGTAGATGTGTCCGTTAGATTTTTTTTTTTTAACAAATGACAGTATCTAAGCGGGTGGAGAAGTTGACTAAGTCTCATAATGGACTAGCTGTAATAATGTGGTTAAAATTCGCCATTGGCGAGAATCGAACCTAAGACCTCTCACTTACAAGTGAAGATGAATATTACTAGACCGAGGCATCTTCTCATTACCAATCAACAAACGTTATCCAGCCCAGACGACTGAGACCATTTCCAATCGAAATGGCTAAATATAGTTCTATTCATAATTATAGCCTTGCAAAAAAAAATATATTAAATAGACCATGTCAGGTCATACTCATAAACCAACTCCAACCGAATAGGCTAAACGTGGTCACTTCAATAATTTATTAGTTTTATGCTTGTACTTTAAATTTATTGGTTAATTAAATAAAACTAACATTAAATGTTTTCAAATCTAACCATTGAATTTGAATCAATTATTGCAAATAAGAAGCTGCTCCAAAAAAAGTCTAAGAGGGGCTTTGCATTTATACCAATCTGATGTTCATTTGACCAAATAATGGTTTGATGGGTTTTATAGAGCTATAGGCCATGTATCAATTAGAGATGAACTTTTAAACAAATTACTATCACGCAAGTTTTTCTCTTAACTTTTAACCCTCTTCAATGGAAATTGAATCAACAAAATTTTTTTTTTTTTTTTTTTGGAAACTTTGAATCAACAAACTTTAGCCCAACCCAAACATGGGACTAAATCCCTTTTTTTGAGAGGAGAACAACTATAAGTCTTTTTGTTCCCATGCATTTGTAACACGTGACCCACGTTTTCTTCACGTGTAATAGAAAAATAGGCAGGCGACTGAAGTGGACTAATTAAGTTTGATAAGCTATGATCCAGGCAAGAAAGATGATGAGCTTCATACATCATACCTTGACCAAAACACAAAACCACTCTTCTTTTCTTTTCTTCAACAAAAATAAAAAGTCAACCATGTTGTATTAGCTAGAAGCCTAGAACTCAAATAATACTGCTAAAAATGAATCAATAACGATATTTGTAACACATGTATTGTAGTCGGTTTCGATATTATTAATTTGTTTGTCTAGTATAGAACTCACCACAATTTGTAGGTATTATACAAAAAATAATTTTTGCATGTTTAACTAATATTAGCACGAGATAGTTCAATGATTGATGACGAATTATAAGTCTGTGTTTTGCACAGCACATCCTGAAATCGATTTCTAGCATTGATAAATCACACGATAGTAGTCAAATGATGATAAAATACCTATGTGAGTCTATCCGGATCTCAAAAAATGTAAGTTGTCGTTGTGACGAAATCATCAGCTGGTCTCTTTTTTGAAAGAATAAAATATCGTCAACATATTGTTACCATATGTTTATGAGAGCAATAGGTTTGGTTCCAGATTGTTTCTATTTATCATGACCAAGTCGCATTCTCATACCTCCATTGATGAGGTGTATTTTGCATACAACATCTGCATGCAGACTTGTTAAACCTAAATATTATAAGTACAACTAGGTGGTGTCTTTACATGCTTGTTGGTTTCTAACATTGCAAACATCGATGAATTGCAATCTAATACATTGAGTGTTTGACCTTTCTACAACGTTTAACGGTAATTATGTTTGTTTTAAAAACCATAGAATTCCAAACTATAGAATAACTTATGCCTTGATGTCCGACATAGTCAACTTAACACACTTTTTTACAACCATGCAAGAGATATTTATTTACGTGTTCAACTTTCTTCATGTTATCAAAATTAGGTAGTCTTAGTGAGAAACTCAACAACTACACATATTTGTCATACTCGAAAAAGCGCATTAAGGATATAAACTATACATAGACGAAATAAGAAACCTTGCATATAAACTTAAAAGTGAAGATGAATACTACTAGATCGAGACATCTGCTCACTACCAATCAATAACTTTACCCAATCCAGACGACTAAGACCATCTCCAATCGAAAATGGCTAAATATAGTTCTATTCAGAATTATAGCTTTACAAAAAATTATTTTTAAATAAACAGTTTCAAGTCATACTCATAGACCAGCTCCAACTGAAGAGGCTAAACATAGTCACTTTAATAATCTGTTAGTTTTAAGTTTATACTTTAAATTTATTGATTAATTAAATTAAACTACCGTTAAATGTTTTTCAATCTACCCGTTGAATTTGAATCAATTATTGCAACTAAGAAGCTGCCAAAAAAAAAAGGGCTAAGAGGGCCCTGTAGTTTGCCAATCTGATGCTCATTTAGCCAAATAATGATTTGATGGCCTTTATAGAGCTATAAGCCATCTATCAGTTAGAGACGAACTTTTAAACAAATTACCATCAAGCAAGTTTTTATCACTTGGAACTTTTAACCCTCTTCAATAGAAATTGAATCAACAAACTTTAGCCCAACCCAAACATGGGACTAAATCCCTTTTTTGAGGGGAGGGACAATCATAAGTCTTTTTGTTCACATTCATTTCTAACACGTGACCCACGTTTTCTTCACGTGTAAGAGAAAAAATAGCAGGCGACTGAAGTGGACTAATTAAGTTTGCCAAGCTATGATCAAAGCAAGCAAGATGATGAGCTTCATACATCATACCTTGACCAAAACACAAAACCACTCTTCTTTTCTTTTCTTCAACAAAAATAAAAAGTCAACCATGTTGTATTAGCTAGAAGCCTAGAACTCAAATAATACTGCTAAACATGAATCAATAACGATATTTGTAACACATGTATTGTAATCGGTTCCGATATTATTAATCTGTTTATCTAATATAGAACTCACCACGATTTGTAGGTATTATACAAAAAATAATTTTTGCATGTTTAACTAATATTAGCACGAGATAGTTCAATGATTGAGGACGAATTACAAGTCTGTGTTCCACACGGCACATCCTGAATTCGATTTCTAGCATCGATAAATCACACAATAGTGGTCAAATGATGATAAAATACCTATGTGAGTCTATCCGGATCTCAAATAATGTAAGTTGTCGTCATGACGAAATCATCCGCTGGTCTTTTTTTTGAAAGAATAAAATATCGTCAACATATTGTTACCATATGTTTATGAGAGCAATAGGTTTGGTTCCAGATTGTTTCTATTTATCATGACCAAATCGCATTCTCATACCTTCATTGATGAGGTGTATTTTGCATACAACATCTGCATGCAGACTTGTTAAACCTAAATATTATAAGTACAACTAGGTGGTGTCCTTACATGCTTGTTGGTTTCTAACATTGCAAACATCGATGAATTGCAATCTAATACGTTGAGTGTTTGACCTTTTTACAACGTTTAACGGTAATTATGTTTGTTTTAAAAACCATAGAATAACTTATGCCTTGACGTCCGACATAGTCAACTCTAACCCACTTTTTTACAACCATGCAAGAAATCTTTATTGACATCTTCAACCTTCTTCATGTCATCGAAATTAGGATCTTAGTGAGAAGCTCAACAACCACACATATCTGTCACACTCGAAAAAACGCATTAAGAATATAAACTATACATAAACGAAATAAGAAACCTAGCATATGGTCTCCGCTAGTGTCCTACAATTAACGAATTGAAGCTCTACTACTGAAGAATTTATGAACTACCTTAATAGTAAAGTATAATTAGTTTGGTCCCATGAAATATAAACTAAACTGAACAAAAAAAACTAAACCGAAATAAAATTAAACAGAAAAAAATCGAAAGAAATTTAACTGAACTGAATGTTAATATCAATTCAATTTTCAATTTTATCAAAAAACAGAACCGATCGAAACCTAGTCCTAAATATAATATCGGCGCTCACGCCACCGACTGTGGACTGCAGTTGTAAACTTTGTCTGTAACAGATAATATCGGCGCGCACGCCACCGACCGTGGACTGCAGTTGCAAAACTTTGTCTGTAACAGATGGCTTGTAGCTGGAAGCAGGGAAACCCCGTGAAACACTCCCCACCGACACGAACCAATCAGAACCCGCCATGTGCAAGTCAATTTTCTTTTTCTTTTGGCTCCGGAATTAATAAAAAATAATTAAAAGTGGAGAAAAAAAGGGGAAAAAATGATGGGATGCCGAATATGGACAGGGTGTTCGCAAATAAGAACCATAAGAAATAACAGCATATTTGACCGTTGAACAATATACTGGTCTTTGAAATAACCACCACCCACTCCACGAGAACATTTCAAATTGTCACGATCTTACTTTTCTCTTTTGGTTATTTACAGATTGGGTCCTTGATTGCGGTGGTTATTCCATTTTGGTATATTTGACTCTCTTTTCGTCTCAAGTTGGTCCTTATAGTTAAAGTACGAGGAGTAAAAATTTAAACTTGAATATGAATAATGAAGTACATTACTCTAATCAATTTCGGTTAAGTCGAGTTCCACAATTTGTCTATGAGCTTTTTAATTTTAAATTAGAGGTACATTGGCGTTGGTTATAAAAATTAACCAGATTATTAATGAGTATAATTTAGTTTGGCAAATTTTATATTGAAACAAACAATGATATCGACTATGAGAACTTAGAAACCTTTTCAAATCATCACCATTTGTGTGCGTCAATGAAGACGAGATAATGTGAGATCAAGGTTATAGGTTGGTCAGTCGTTTTGGGAACCAAATGAAACATCAAAACAATCACATAAATAAAGCACTCAGTAAAAAAAAAAATCATATTATTTGGTCAAGCCACTCATTGTCGACTTTCTTAAGATCAAAACTAGCCATTCTAATTGATCAAATCTCACGCCGTTTAAGGAAAACAAGTCCAAACTCGGAAAGAAAAAAAAAACATTTCTTTTGGTTGGTTTTGTATAGCTTGGGAAACATTTTGATCAAACCAGATGGGTTTTGTAACCAAAGAAATTTCTCACCCTTATCAAACTCACATCTAAAAGTTCAAAGCTAATTACAAGAAGCTTATAACTGAAGTGGTCAAGAGCAAATGCTCATATACCCGATACTATGAGTTCGATTCTACACTCTCTCACTATCGTTCGTAAAAAGAGAGCGCGATAGAAACAAAATGTTTAGGACTAATTAGAGACGAGAAAAATTCAGAAGACTATATGTGAGATCGAACCTTAATATTCTTGTAAATATTTGAAATTTTGAGATTCTAGAGACACGGCAGGCACACCCTTTAGTGCCTTTACGAATGGTCGACATCAAGTCAATTCAAATTCCAATATAACCGAATTACGACCCGGTCGCTCCGTCTCCACCTCCATTTTATATAAAAGCCTTCCAATTCGCGCTGTCGACCAAATCACACAGAGAACACACGCACAGAAAAACAAATAAAATCCCCAAAAAAAAGAAAAGAAATATTAAGTCACAGAGAGAGAAGCGGAAAAATGAATTGCGCTTTGGTGGTGCCAAACTCGCCGATTTTCTCGCCGTCGAATATCCCCTCCCATTTTTTCCGGTCGTCGGCTTTAGCTTCCCCGTCGTCGTGTTCTTCGCCTAGAGTCCTGCATGGGGCTCCGGCTACGCCGTCGCGATCGTCGGCTTTGACGACGCCGGGTTTCGAGTCTCGGTTTCAGAGGCAGGTGGTTAGCGGGTGCCAGAAGGAGGCTTCGGGTTTGGCTCTGAAGAGGAAGAGGCCGATGATGATTGATATTCCGGTGGCGCCGTCGGTGAGTTTTAATGCGGAGGGGGATGAGGGCGCGGCGGAGAGAGTGGAGATGGTGGAGGTTGATGAGGATGGGTATTCGGTGTATTGTAAGAGAGGGAGGAGGGGTTCAATGGAGGATCGGTACTCCGCTGCTGTTGGTCTTGGCGATGATTCGAGACAGGTAAATTGTGGTTCTTTCGCTCTGAATGTTCTGTTTGTTTCCCGAGAAAATTTCAGAAATGGAAATTAATATCTTGACTAGAAAGTTCAAGCATTTAGCTTTGATTCGATTGTTTTACAATTTTATTTTTGATTTGAGCTTCAACTGACAAATATAGGACGAAATCAAAATTGGGTTTCTAATTTTTTTGGAAAGATATAAAATCGTTGGATCATGTTTTTGAATTCGCCATTCGAATTCATGCTGATTAGATTATGTGATGACAGGCATTCTTTGGTGTGTTTGATGGGCACGGAGGGGCAAAAGCAGCTGAATTTGCAGCCAAGAACTTGAATAAAAACATTGCCGATCGTCTGATGGGTGGAAGTGAAGAGGAAATCGTCGAAGCAGTCAAAGATGGATATCTAACCACCGATGTCGAGTTTTTGAAGGAGGATGTTAGTGGTGGTGCATGCTGTGTGACTGCCTTGATCCAAAAGGGCAACCTTGTGGTGTCCAATGCCGGTGACTGTCGTGCAGTTATGAGCCGAGGAGGGGTCGCGGAGGCCCTTACATCCGATCATCATCCTTCTAGAATGGATGAAAGGGAAAGGATTGAGACCACGGTAAGCATTCAAATATGTGTATATGGATGTGAGGATTTGATATTCTTACCGAAAGATTGAAATGGAAGATTGTGGAATTCGTGACTGATTGGATTTTGCGATTGTTTGTTTTGTAGGGTGGTTATGTAGATTGTTGCCGCAGTGTTTGGAGAATACAGGGGACTCTTGCTGTTTCGAGATCAATTGGCGATAGACAGCTTAAAGAATGGGTGATTGCAGAACCGGAGACTAAAATCTTAACGATAAACCCCGAATGCGAGTTTTTAATGTTAGCTTCTGATGGTCTTTGGGACAAGGTAATTTTAGAACTAATCTGATTCTGTTTCATGTGTCTTTCGTTTAGAATGATTACTTAGGAAGTATCTGAATCTAATATGAAGTTTTCGTTTCTCTTTCCAGGTTACTAATCAAGAGGCAGTAGATATCGTTCGCCCTTTATGCGTTGGTGTTGATAAGCCGGAGCTCTTTTCAGCTTGTAAGAAGCTCGTTGATCTGTCAATTCGGAGAGGTTCCATGGACGATACAAGTGTGATGATAATCCAATTAGGTCGTTTTGTTTTATGATACCGATTTAGGTAAAATGAAACTCAGTCCAGACTACGACAATTGACCTTTTCTTCCACTGCAAGTAAAGTTTTCAAGAAACTTGCAGAGTTAGAAACAATCACATGACCAGTTGTAAGTGACAATTTGTATGCTCCCGGGAGATTTTGTCTCGGCGGTAGGAAGAGAGTACTAGAAGCACATTTCACGTGACGATACTCGTTTGGTAAGTGCTTTTAAATGGCTAAAAGCGCTTCTAGAAAAAATATTTGAGTTTCAAAAGCATTGGAAGCACTAGTTATGGGCTTCTTGCAGGAAGCACTTCCAGTGCTTTTGGAGGATTAATTTGCATTTTTACAAAGGATTGGTCCTGAAAACATTTCTCTATAAGCGGTTTTAGTCATTTAAAAGCACTTCCCAAACGAGCTTGTAACTTTTGTAAATTTCTTCACTATTTCGAAGTTTATTATAAATGATCAAAATGCTTACCCTTTAATCGCAATTTCTATTTCTGTTTTCAATGCATAAGTAGCTCAACCGTTGATTTACCATGTGTGAATTTATGTTCTTAATATGTTGTGTTTAATTACTTCTAGATTATGGTAAATATGTTTTGGTTTGGTCTTGTTTAAGTCAACTTGTAGAGCACATGCTTCCTTCGTTTGTTAAATTGTTGTTGGACCAGGTCAGTACTGTTTGGCAGCTGCAGCCTGCAGGCTTAGTTTTCCATTGAATATATTTCTGCATGCACTTTGTTGTTTGGTCAAATTCAATGATAGGTATTTCAGTGTGCCGGAAAAATGACTTAGTCTACAACAAATTTCCAACCACTTGTGTTTTGATACTTAATGTACCGGGTTGTGTTCATGACACATTGAAGAATTTCTCATATTGAAAATTGGCGCACACGCTTTACGTGTGCAACTGAATTTGTTTTTTATTTTACTATGACTTATCATTAATGAACACGGATGACAACTCGAAAAAGAACGTGGGGAATGTAGAGAGAGGAAGAGGGGAGAAAAGTGGGATTTATCTATTTATTTTTTATTTTTTTAATATGATATGCCATATTTATATGGCTGTGATGTTAGTATAAGAAACAGTAAAATTTGTGTTTGGCGTAATTACTAAATTGTCCACTTGTTTAATTTGGTTGACAAACAAAATTTTATTAATATGTAGTTTAGATAAATGAACGAAAGAATCAAAGAACTTGTAAACAAAGTAAAATAAGGAAAGAAAATCGATTAACTAGTCCCTCTAATTGATTTGATTCTTGAATTTTAATTATTTGATTATGGATTTCAATAGAAAATTCACATTTTTTCCGATTCTTTGTGTTATTCAACATAATAAAGTTAAAAGGTGAAACAATTCTAATATTTGTTATAATAAATAGGCAAAAGTGAGAGAGAGAACCTATGTTAGAAATCGAGTGGAACGAGAACAACGTATTACACTTTTCATTTTGTGTAATTGTATCAGACAATGGATGCATGTAAAGAGATAAAGAATTAAATGTTGGAAAAATTAAGGTCTAATTGCTATATTACATCACATAAAAAATTAAGAAATAATACATGCAATTATATATCAAAGTAATGCATGTACATGAGTAACCAATGTTAAATGAACATGATATAATGGATTAGAAAAACCTAGAAAATACAGTCGAGGCAAATGTTAGACACATGTCCTTAAAACGAGTTTATGCTGGTCGGTGCTTGTCTTCCAGGATATAACGACAATGTCTGTCACGCCCCAATCCCGACATACGTCCAAGATCGACACGTGACATCACCAAATTCCCGTATCCCAACATACCCCGTCTCCGGGATATGGTAATTCACAACTTGAGAATCAAATCAAATAGAACTTTTCATAAATTTTATGGCTGCATCTAACCTTCTCGTTAAACTGCCTACGTACCCTCAAAAGGGATCAAGCCATTCGTAGTTCAACCAAACATTTTCCTTAACTTTTATCACAGTACTTTTAAGTGGAAAGAATCAAAGCACTCATCAATCAATTAATAGAACTTGACATGCATGACATTACCAATTCCAGGCTACAACATAAACCAACATGCCGTTCAAGATTCTTATTCCAACCATCATATAATTACCATGTTTTCAGCACGATACTTTCATCCACAGCATGTAACATACCAAATAACCAACGAAGCACATATTATTCTCAAGCCACATTGATCAACTACAATAATCAGAATAATAACAACCATAACTAAGGTCATTCCACAATCCCGTTAATCAATCAATTCGTGAATCAAAGATACAAGATCTTAACATTTAAATTATGTTAATCAATGAATGCGGTAACATAACATTTCACGAATTTAATCAAGGAACTCTAACATCTCCGAATGAGTCACCCAGACAACCAACGGCTTCTCCCGTTCAAACCACCAAGATTCTCAAACACCATTGTTCATATGTACATTAAAAACTAGGGCTAGAGGAACGCAATTCGGCCGAAGCCTACATTTCTGAAGCTGTCTCAATTAAATCAAAAGATGCAATTTCGGACCACTCAACGAAATCCATCAATATTGGGTTTTGGACCTCTCAACGGAACCAAGACACCAAAAGGGGTTTCCGGATCATCACTCAACGATATCCAAACTGAGATACAATTCCGGACCATCACTCAACGGAATCGCGGAGTAGAAGGGATTCCGGACCATCACTCAACGGAATCTGAGTGGATACGATTCCGGACCATCACTCAACGGAATCTGAGTGAATACGATTCCAGACCATCACTCAACGGAATCACTGAAGGCCAACAAACATATTGTACAACGGCTAAATATTTATAAATCACATTTCAATAGAAAACTCATTTATAAAACCAATTCATATTCACAAATGATACTAAATTAAGAATCAAGGTAATAGCTATACCACATATAAATACAAGTCATTCTCTAACCAATGTAGACTCACTAGACTTCACTCAATCTTTCGTAGTACTAATTTTAGTAATTAGAACGTTTCGTGACATGTTGACCAAAAGTCAACTCTCGATCAACAGTAAGGTCCACAAACTTACATAATTTGATCCGGAAGATCCGCTCCTCGGATTTCCGATCCGTAACTTTTCAAAGTCCACAATATGCTCAAATAACAACATACTAAAATTTCAACACAATCCAACGGTCGGATCTCCGCCAATTTTAGAATTCAAGTGGCGGTCGACATTTAATTTTACAAACTTAGAAATCCAATTAGGGAAGATCCGTACTTCCAATTCCTGATCCGTAAGTTTCTATGATCCACAAATATTATGTTCTATCACGCATTAAGGTTTGGTGACGATCCAACGGTCAGATCGTCGATTCATAATTTGACCACATAAGGTATCGTAACGAAACTAAGTCCAAGCAATCAAATTTCGTCATGCGGACATCAAACATGAACTCAGGCATATAATGGAGCTTAAAATAACATCTTCGGCCCACTGGCCAGGCCACCGCCGAGGGTGGCGGTCGGCCTCCCCGACTTGCTGGAAAAATCAACTATTTTTAAAAATTACCAAAATTTACAGAAATGAAGATTTCAATGAGTAGAGCAAGTTTTATACCTGTGGTCAAGGCCAATTTGGCCGAGGAAAGCCTCAAATCCACCAAAACCGTGCGGAAACCGTTGAAATTTGGGTGTGTTCGATCCAACTTCAAAACAACTCCGCAGCCCCCAAACTTGTTTGGGCTTTGTTCTAGGCCTTGATAGGATGCTATGGGTGGTGGTGATCGAAAGAATTAGTTTCAAGTTTGCTCGATCGGGGACAATGAACGCCCGCACCCACCGGTGCGTTTTTCTCAGTTTCAAAGCCAAAACTATTATTTTTAGGATGAAATAGGAAGAGGGAACATTTGGGTTTGAAATAAAGATCAATTTGGCACCCTTCCCGTCGTCTAAGGTGGCCAGAATCAAAAGATCTGACCGGGTCGGGTCACGAGTCGAAGAGAGGGTCCGGTTCTCCCCTCCTTCTTTTTTTCCCTCATTTCCCTCCTTCTTTTCCTCTATTGGTCCATTTCTCCCTCCTTTTCTTCACTCCCGCAACTTCCTTCTTTTTTTTTCTCTCTGACAAGCTGCCATCTGGCAGCTTCTAGATACTTTTTTTTTTTTTTTTTCTTTTCTTTTTTTTTTTCTTTCTTTTTCTTCTTTTTTTTCCTTTTAATACAAATATGTAAATGATAACAGTGAAATCCAGGAATGAGATTTCACAATGTCCTTGTAATAGTAGCACTTTAAATCACAAGGCCTAATGAACCACGATTGCGTTGAATACTCTCTCATGTGGACTCAATGAGACACTACAAAACTCTCTAACAATAGTACACTATGTAAATGTAAAAGTTTTTTTGTGATTATAGGGGGCTTCCCTATTTATAGAATGTGAGAGACATTTTTGGAAAGCATGTGACTTCATGAAGAGTCAAAAGTTGCAACTTTTCATTTGAGTAGACACATATTTCTACCAAAAAGGTATCTCGCATTCTATAAATAGGGAAGCCCCCTATAATCACAAAAAAAAATTTACACTCACATATTCATACACATAGTGCACTATTGGTAGAGTTTTGTAGTGTCTCATTGAGTCCATATGAGAGAGTATTCAACGCAATCATGGTTCATTAGGCCTTGTGATTTAAAGTGCTACTATTACAAGGACATGGTCGTTATATCCTGGAAGACAAGCGCTGACCAACCATGAGCACCGTAATGGGACGCAAACTTGTTTTAAGGACATGATGTCTAACATTTGCCTCAACCGTATTTTTTAGGTTTTTCTAATCCATTATATCATGTTCATTTAACATTGGTTACTCATGCACATGCATTACTTTGATATATAATTGCATGTATTATTTCTTAATTTTTTATGTGATGTAATATAGCAATTAGACCCTAATTTTTCCAACATAAAATTGATACAAATTGTCTACTTAGATAGGTAGATAGAAAGGCGGGTAATCTTTACATTATAAAGGTCCCTTTATATAGGGAAAGCCTTACGCTCGTAGAAAACAATTGCATGAGTGAAAACGTCATCATCCATATTTACTATTTCACATTTCTAATACTTTTTCACATAAAACTTTTAATTGATGTCGCGAAAGTCCACTTTTGATGGCATATTAACTTACTTCTTTGTGCATTGATACGTGTGATATTCACACTATATTTCATAACAATGTATATAGTTTAATGAACGCATAAAACTTGCACTTTTTCCTGATGGAGTCTCCACCAGTATTATTGCTTTTCGATTTCATCTTTGGAACATGCTCGGTTCAAGTGACTTGTGACTTGGATTAGTGGACATCAGGACATGCCAAACTCTTTATCTAATGTTGCTGTAATAGTTTAAGTGGCAAACACTTTCTAGTACTGTTTTTTCTCCCTACTCCTTTTGGGTCGACTAGAGAGGAGTTTCAAACTTTAGACGTCTTTCCAGGAAGGAGAGAGATACCAAGTACTAAATCATGAGCTAGTTGGTAATATTGTGATTCAAAGGTTTTACGTTTAATCGGTATAACTTGTAGTGCAAAATACCTTGAAGAACATGATGTCGTTTTACACATATAAACGATTTGCAAGCAAATAGAATGATGTTTTGTGCTCGTTTGGTGTCTAAAGTTGAATTAAAACAAAACGAGTACATTTATTCAACCGGTAAAGAAAGAGAAGTGGAGTCATCTGATCTGATATCAAGTTTCTGCTGTAGAAGTGGCCTAACTTTTTCCGTTAACGGATGAGCAAGTTTATGCAGTCATCTTTTCATTGTTGTCACGTTGTATTGATCATGTTCTCTATCTCTTTATGTCATTTGCTCGTCATCCTCGTTTTTCGACTTTCTCCTCCAGCCAATCGTGACACATCGAGAACCAAGACGGTGAGAATAACAATGGTTTTATATGCTAAATTATACACAACTAACTTAAAACTTAATGCTTTGAAAACCCAGATTATATGTTTCCACCGGAAGTAAATGTGGTGTGTAGACATCATTCGATCCACAAAATTAAATGAGCTAAGTTTTTATTGGGCTTATGCATTCTTTATGAAAGGTTCTTATGCTTACGAGACATAGACCGACTTTAAACTAAATTTTGCAAAATATAACACAGTATGTTTTAACCCGTCATTTAAAAAAAAAAATTGTATCAATAATCCTGTAACTTTGTGAACATTAGTCTCTTAACTCATCAAAATGTATAGTTATGGTCATTTTCATCAACTTTGTCAGAATTTATGTTAAAATGTATTATGGTGGAAGAACCATTGCTACAATTGGGTAAAAGTTGAGGGACCATTGCTCCAATTAGGTTAAAGTTGAGTGACCATTACTCCAATCAGATTAAAACTGAGGGATCATTGTTAAAAAAATTTCTTTTTGTTTGCCCCTTGATTCAGTCTCATGTGCCTAACACGTGACTGATTTTGATGGAAGTTCTGATGGAGTTGACGAAAATGACCATATATGCAAGTTTTGATGAGTTAATGAACCAATGATCATTAATTTTTGGAAGTTTTAACGAAACACTCCCGGTACTGTTCACTTTTAACGAAAAACCACATTTTTACCTTTACCTGACACTATTCACTATACCTTTAAAAATGGTTTTTCGTTAAAAGGGATGTTTTTTGGATATTTCATTAGTTTTCCTTTAATTTTTATTTGAGAGACCATTGCTCCAATTCAATTAATGTTAAATAACCATTGATACAATTTCCTACAACAACAACAACAATAACAAAGCCTTTTCCCACTAAGTGGGGTCGGCTATATGAATCCTAAAACGCCATTACGCTCGATCCTGTGTCATATCCTCCGTTAGATCATTGCTACAATTTCCTAAAAAAAAAACTTTTGTGTTATAGATTACAAATGAAGAATTATACTTTGCTTAGCCAACAAGATGACTAATGTAAGTTTCCAAAAAAATTATGCTTTTCAACAAGGACGTATTATATTTATATGAATAAAATGAGATCCATCATGAATATTGTGTTTGAAGCATGTGGACCGAGAGACCTCCACCGTTCGAGAGAGAAAAAAAGAAATTCGGGCTATTCAAGTTTTTGGGGTTTTACGAAGTAGATCAGTGAAATAAGCTAACGTGATTGTGTTAAAATTAAATTGTCTAAATCTCTCTCGTAGGTTCGGACAGGTGAATCTCAATCTTATGAAAATGAGATACAAAAGTAAAGATTTGAGATTCAAAATTTGAATCTCCTGTGACAATATCGCTTGTACTAAAATAAAAAGAAAATATTAATCAAACAAGTAAAGGATAACTTAAGACGATAAAGACACAATCCGGCTAATTTATTCTCCTAATCCTTTCCTTCCACCACTTGCAAGTTGCAACATGTTAATATGAGAACAGTCGTTTAAAAAGGTCGAGTTAAATCCGGACCCGCAGGACTCGGCGATTGGCATATCAAGAAGAGATTTTTCAGTATGATCGTCACATGAGTGATACATCATGTATCGCTATATAAATAGTGTGATACGTGTGTTAAAAAGTTAATAATATAAAAACAAAAATTTTCCATCACGTATATAAAAACACATGATATACTTTCCGTCAAACTAAAAATTTCTCCGAACCAAGAAGAAGTTCAGCCGATGCGTAGGCGCACTACAGAACATTTTTAACACGTAATTATTTTTAATTTTTCCTCCTCCTCCCAATATTTTTATTTATTTATTTTATTTTTTAATATTTTAGCCCTCGAAGTGCTCTGGATGGGATCTCTGCGTCTCGTTTTATATTTCTCACTCGAAAAAAATTCCATTTTATAAAATCGCCCATAAAAAAAAACAGACCTCCCTTCTAACCCCCTCCCATTTCTCCTCAGATCTCTCTCCCTTGTTCGCTTTTGCGGGTCCAAGGGTTTCGCTGCTGCCCTAGATCTCCCCCAGCGATTCGAATCCCTCTCCGGGTTCGAAACGCTCTCTCTCTCTCTCTCTGCGCCGTGGACTCGCACTTCACGGCCGCATCGCATTCGTAGATCTAAGCCGCCGATTCCGAGCCGTCGATCTGCTCCCCAGCCATGGCGGCCGCGAACGCTCCGATCACCATGAAGGAGGCCCTAACGGTTAGTCTTTAACTTCCGATTCGAATGCTACTTAAGCTCAATTGAGATTTGAATTAGTTGCTTTTTTGGTCAATTGCTGTGCTTGATTTATCGTTTTTACTTCGATTTTGTTACTTAAGCTTCAGATAGATCTGAAATTTCGTTGAATTTTTGGTTTCTGATCAGATCTGAGAAGTTTAGCAACTGTGATTTCGAACACGATTAACTGTTCTCTGTTCGCGTAGAGGATTTGACTAGAATAATTAAGTGATGACGAGTTTATATGATCTGATCTGATTGCAGCTTTCGAGCGTTGGGATTAATCCACAGTTCATAACGTTTACACATGTTACTATGGAATCCGATAAGTACATATGCGTTCGGGAGACTTCGCCTCAGAATAGTATTGTCATTATCGATATGAGTATGCCGATGCAACCTCTGAGGAGGCCTATCACCGCAGACTCTGCGCTTATGAATCCGAATTCCAAAATCCTTGCCTTGAAAGGTAGGTTATAACAACTTGTTCGCATTACTGGAATAGCTTTTTTTTTTTTCATATACGTGTTGTCACTTTTGAAAGATGCTCTGGTTTAGTATTCTGGGCTTGATCTTATTGCATCATGCATGTGTGCTTGCACCAACTTTTTGAACCTCAGCTTACTTAATAAATAGATTCACAATTCATCTTGCTAGTATGTTTGCAACACGTATTTGGTTGAATCAGCAGTTACTATCATGTGTAGTCTAAGCACTTAACTTTATTTACTGGCTGGATCTTACTTACCAGCGCCTTACCTTTCTTTATGAACCTTGATTTATCTAATTTTGATCGACCATGTGTTGTCATATCCACTTGAAGCTGGAGTTCAAGGTACTACTCAGGATCACCTTCAAATATTTAACATCGAGATGAAAGCAAAACTGAAATCACATCTTATGCCTGAGCAGGTACCTCACTTCATTTGTTTACTACTTAATATGTTTTTGGCATCTCTTAATTAGTGCATAAGGATATCTGGGTCTTGTTGTTTTGTGCAAGGTTTTAAATAATCCAGCTTACCTATCCCCATTGGTTCTTTTGTAGATTGTTTTCTGGAAATGGATAACCCCAAAGATGTTGGGTTTAGTCACTCAGACTACGGTATATCACTGGTCAATTGAAGGTAAGATACCTTAAATAACTAATTTGAGTATTACACAATCATACGTCTTCAGTTTTTTTTTTGTTTTTTTTTTAATTTTTAATTTTTTTATATGGAAACGTTACAAATTTATTGTATCAACTTGCTGTTTGTGTTAAAGTCGTGGTCTTTATTTGTTTGGTCCTGCTGCATCTCCTTGTAGGTGAATCTGAACCTGTAAAGGTGTTTGAGCGAACAGCTAATCTGGCTAACAATCAGATTATAAATTACCGATGTGATCCTTCTGAGAAGTGGTTGGTTTTGATTGGAATTGCTCCTGGTGCACCAGAGGTACGTTGTTATGTCTATTTATGCCTGTCCAATGTCCAACAGTATTCTTTATCTCAGCCTAGGAAATTGTCAGAAATTGCAAAACTGTTTGCGTCTTTGGGTGTTTGCAGCAAGTGCTCCGGTTGTCAGTCTTTATCTATATTCAAACCCTGTACTTCTATCATAATACGTTCAATCTAGCCTCATAAACAATATTGTCTGAACTATATTTCCCAATGATTGAAATTGTGAAACAACTCTGGTGCTGTACTAGTTTTTTGTTTATAAAGTTTAATGTATCAGAAGATACATTCTCTCTTTTAAAGCCGCTTTTCTGCCATACTGCTGCTCATTGTTAATTCTGTTTTTCTAGAGGCCACAATTGGTGAAAGGAAATTTGCAACTCTTCTCTGTGGATCAGCAGCGCAGTCAAGCTCTTGAAGCACATGCTGCATCATTTGCCCAATACAAGGTATGCACAGTTCACTGCCCCATTCTCCTACTACGTATTTATATTCTGCACCCTTCACTACACAATCTGTTAATACACAAATATATATGCATCTTCGAATATTGTTGACCTGCTTCATTTATGTTGCACAGGTTCCAGGGAATGAGAATCCTTCAACTCTTATTTCTTTTGCCACCAAGACCCTCAATGCTGGACAGATTGCATCAAAGTTACATGTTATTGAGCTCGGTGCCCAGCCAGGTTGATATTAGGATTATATTAAAGTCTCATGCACATGAAATGAACTAGACTGCTAGGTTCTGTTTAGACATGATTTTTCGTTTATTTACACAAAATCTCCATTAAATCTGTAAATGATGATTATGTTTTCTTTGATAGGGTACTTTTTGTATCATATAAATTGGAATAAGTTTAATATGCTCATAATATGCTCATAAAATAGATTGAGAGCTTGTATAGATTAAATTAGTGATATTGACCTACTAAGTTTGTACACAGATGGCATTTTTACTTAAAATCAAATGTTGGGAAGATATCGAAAATATATAGTTTTTATGTACTTTATTTTGGTGATTTTTAAGTTACAGGAAGTAAATGTGAGTTTGAATCACTTTTCAGGGAAACCATCTTTTACGAAGAAACAAGCAGATCTTTTCTTTCCTCCAGATTTTGCCGATGATTTCCCAGTCGCCATGCAGGTACTGAATTCGTCAATGTTTTTGATTAATCGTGTAATGTATGGTAACTTTGTTAATGTTGATTTTGTTTTTTTGGCAGATGTCTCACAAGTACAGCTTGATTTACGTAATTACAAAGCTTGGGCTACTATTTGTGTATGATTTAGAGACAGCTAGTGCAGTTTACAGAAATAGAATTAGTCCGGATCCAATTTTCTTGACAACAGAGGCTTCATCTGTTGGAGGGTTTTATGCAGTTAATAGGCGGGGCCAGGTGTTGTTGGCTACAATTAATGAACAAACAATTGTGCCTTTTGTCAGCGGTCAGGTATGTTTGAAATTTTTTTCTTCTTTCTTGATATGGTATGGAAAGTGGCAATTTGTTCTTAAGAATGTTGTCTTGTTTTCATTTGCAGCTAAACAATTTGGAGCTTGCTGTGAATCTGGCTAAAAGAGGAAATCTTCCAGGAGCCGAGAATCTGGTAAGATACTCTTTATAATTCAATTTTAAGCTTGAGTATACTAGATTTCCCATAGGGGGAACATTTTAAGCATGCATAATTCAATGGTTGATGGAATTAAGTTATTTATATGATTGCATTTCGTGATAAGAAGCAATATGGTTGCTTTTATTGTATCCAATTTGAAGTTGTCATGGTAAGGCAGTTTTTTGAACTTGATGCTCACTGAAGGTGTTTTTATTTATTTTTTATTTTTATTAACCTTTGAACGAAATGAGATAGGGAGTTGAGGTGAGAGGAGGACTTAATCTATGTGGTCTACAATTTCAGTATTGTTGATTGTTGGCAGGACAGTACTTGGCTATCACATTTGTAATGCCATGATTTGATGAGCTATAATTCTCTCTACTTTAGTGTCTGATGTGGCTACATGAATATTACAGGTTGTCCAGCGTTTCCAAGAACTGTTTGCCCAAACGAAGTACAAAGAAGCTGCTGAGCTTGCAGCGGAGTCCCCACAAGGAATTCTCCGCACACCTGATACTGTTGCTAAATTCCAGGTTTCCATTTTGCTTCTGTATTTTTGTACATGTTTCTTTCTTTGAGTAGTTTTTCTCTCTTCACATGATTTTGTCCTGGATGTGTTTCACATTATCTAGAAGCTTGATGTGTTCTAGTAGTTCATGTTTCTTTTTAAGATAGATTACAACTTAATGAAATTTACGTTTTCGATTTTTGTTGTTTGATGTGTTGCAGAGTGTTCCTGTCCAAGCTGGGCAAACACCGCCTTTGTTGCAGTACTTTGGGACACTCTTGACAAGAGGGAAGCTCAATGCATTTGAGTCATTGGAATTGTCACGTCTTGTAGTAAACCAGAACAAGAAGAACCTTTTAGAGAACTGGTTAGCAGAGGACAAACTTGAATGCAGTGAGGAATTGGGAGATCTTGTGAAGGTTGGCTTTGCGATTTGAATTTAAATGTCAATTTTTCAGATATTCACATTATTGGTGTTAATATCTCGGATTTTTTTTCATGTAGACCGTGGATAATGATCTGGCTTTGAAAATATATATTAAAGCCAGAGCAACTCCCAAAGTTGTTGCAGCTTTTGCTGAACGAAGGGAATTTGACAAAATTCTGATCTACTCAAAGCAGGTGTGGGAATGTTTTTATGTAATTGGTTTATAAATTTTTGTTTTTGTATTTGTTAAATGGTTGTTTGGTTTCTAAGCATTCCCATTCTCTTTGTTGCTTTAGGTTGGCTACACACCTGACTATCTGTTCCTTTTGCAAACAATTCTTCGAGCAGATCCTCAGGTATTCTTGTAATACTCAGAAAGCTTATATTTTCTATTTAGTTCTTGAAAGCTGAAAGCATAACTGTATCACACATTGATCTTTGTTTGGTGTATGTCTCATTGAAAACAAAATCCTTCCATTTGCATTTTTTCGGTTAATACCCCAAGGAGTTTGGTCTACTGTTTACATTTGACTTGCAGCTGTATACAGATGAACTTGAATTCCAAATTAAACCAGGTTATAATGTGGTTTTGAATGTAGGGTGCTGTTAATTTTGCATTAATGATGTCTCAAATGGAAGGTGGTTGTCCAGTTGATTACAACACCATAACGGATCTCTTCCTTCAGGTGTGTTTACTTTCATTAGTACTATTGTGCTATGCTCACAGTAGCAATTATAGATATATATAATAAATAAGAGACTAACAATCTTCTGGTTGTCCTTTCATTTATTTTAGAGGAACCTTATTCGCGAGGCAACCGCCTTTCTATTGGATGTTTTGAAGCCAAATCTTCCAGAGCATGCATTCCTGCAAACAAAGGTTTCTATCCTTGAAGCTATATATGAATGATCTGTTGATTCCTATTTCAGCTGGTTGACTTTTTTTCGTCCATGCAGGTCCTTGAGATCAATTTAGTGACTTTCCCAAATGTGGCCGATGCTATTTTAGCCAATGGAATGTTCAGTCATTATGACCGTCCTCGTATCGCCCAGCTATGCGAAAAGGCTGGTCTCTATGTGCGAGCTTTGCAAGTAAGATGCCTTGTTGTAATTCCTTTTCTTTTTCTCGTCCATTTTCTAATAGTGACATTTGTGCTAAAGCATTTTGCTTCTATTGCAGCATTACTCGGAGTTGCCTGATATTAAACGTGTCATAGTGAATACACATGCAATAGAGCCACAGGTTCATATCCTCTCTAGTACTTGCATCAAATTGGTACTATAAACTTCTAGAACTGTTACTAAGAGTATGTTCTTCTACAGTCACTTGTAGAGTTTTTTGGCACTCTATCGAAAGAATGGGCATTGGAGTGCATGAAAGATCTTTTATTGGTCAACTTAAGAGGAAACCTTCAGATAATAGTGCAGGTACACACTTTTTTTTCTTTTTGTACTTTGATGTTAAAAAACATATCTGGAAGCAGTATCTGAAGCAAATTTTAATACCTGCACAGGTTGCTAAGGAATACTCTGAGCAGTTGGGAGTTGATCAGTGCATGAAGCTCTTTGAACAGTTCAAGTCATATGAAGGGTTGTATTTCTTCCTTGGTTCGTTTTTGAGCTCAAGGTAATCTGTTCAAGAAAATAAATTTTCTTTGTTTTCTTTTGTGTTTTGGATGTCACCTCCAGTTTATTCTTGATTTTTATTTTACTTTAAAATGTGAAACAGTGAGGATCCTGATATCCACTTCAAGTACATTGAGGCAGCTGCTAAAACTGGACAAATCAAAGAGGTGGAGCGAGTTACTAGAGAATCAAACTTCTATGATGCTGAGAAGACGAAGAACTTCTTAATGGAAGCGAAGCTCCCCGATGCACGTCCATTGATTAATGTTTGTGATCGTTTTGGATTTGTTCCAGATCTCACCCACTACTTGTACACGAACAATATGCTTCGTTACATTGAAGGTTACGTTCAGAAGGTACTATTTGAGCCTTCTTTTGACAATTTGAAATGTCCTTTGGGTTCCTTATTGATGATTTTTTTTGGCTCGTTGCGTAGGTGAACCCTGGGAATGCTCCATTAGTTGTGGGACAGTTGCTAGATGATGAGTGCCCTGAAGATTTTATCAAAGGCTTAATTCTTTCTGTCCGTTCATTGCTTCCAGTGGAACCCCTTGTGGAGGAATGTGAGAAGAGGTACATGTTCAGAATGCCACACCCAATCGTCATTTTTAGTTTGCCATCATTTTTTGTCTATATCACGTAATTTTCTTCTTTTCCCTCTCTCTAGGAATCGCCTTCGTTTACTCACACAGTTCTTGGAGCATCTTGTGAGTGAGGGAAGCCAAGATGTACATGTTCACAATGCTTTGGGTAAAATCATCATTGATAGCGGCAATAATCCAGAACACTTCCTTACCACAAACCCATATTATGATTCGCGTGTTGTTGGTAAATATTGTGAGAAACGTGATCCTACCCTGGCTGTTGTTGCTTACCGCCGTGGACAATGTGACGATGAACTCATTAATGTCACAAATAAGAACTCTTTGTTCAAATTGCAAGCAAGGTTGGTGATTAGTATTTTATGTTTTTTTTAACATTTCATCTTATTTGACTACGTGTAGGTTTACTGACTAATTTGTTGATATTAGGTATGTGGTTGAGAGGATGGATGAAGATCTTTGGGGAAAAGTTCTTGACCCTGAGAATGAGTACAGAAGACAGCTTATTGATCAAGTTGTTTCTACTGCCTTGCCCGAAAGCAAGAGCCCGGAACAAGTTTCTGCGGCTGTTAAGGCTTTCATGACTGCTGATTTGCCCCACGAGTTAATTGAGCTTCTTGAAAAGATTGTGCTTCAAAACTCTGCCTTCAGTGGGAACTTTAATCTGCAAAACCTGCTAATCTTGACCGCCATCAAGGCAGATCCATCGAGAGTTATGGATTATATTAATAGGCTTGATAATTTTGATGGACCTGCAGTTGGGGAAGTAGCTGTGGAAGCCCAACTGTTTGAGGAAGCGTTTGCAATCTTCAAGAAGTTTAACTTGAATGTCCAAGCTGTTAATGTCTTGCTGGATAACGTCCGAAGCATTGACAGGGCTGTTGAGTTTGCATTCCGTGTGGAAGAAGATGCTGTTTGGAGTCAGGTTGCAAAGGCTCAGCTCCAGGAGGGTCTGGTGAGCGATGCTATTGAGTCATTTATCCGTGCAGATGATGCCACCCAATTCTTGGATGTTATTCGCGCTTCTGAGGATGCAGATGTGTACCATGACTTGGTGAGGTATCTTCTGATGGTTAGGCAAAAGGTGAGAGAGCCCAAGGTGGACAGTGAGCTCATTTATGCATATGCAAAGATTGATAGGCTTGCTGACATTGAAGAATTTATTCTTATGCCCAATGTCGCTAATCTCCAAAATGTTGGTGATCGCCTATATGACGAGGCTCTCTATGAGGCTGCAAAGATAATATATGCCTTCATATCTAACTGGGCGAAGTTGGCTGTCACACTTGTGAAGCTCAAACAATTTCAAGGTGCTGTTGATGCAGCACGAAAAGCCAACAGTTCAAAGACATGGAAGGAGGTTTGCTTTGCTTGTGTTGATGCTGAGGAGTTCCGCTTAGCTCAGATTTGTGGTCTCAACATTATTATACAGGTGATTTTTTTGCATCTGGATATGTCTCGTATACTTCTAAGGTGCATTTTTACTCTAGATTTGCGCATATTTATACAATTTTCACTAATTGTTTGTCTTTGAATTTTATAGGTGGATGATTTGGAAGAGGTCAGTGAATACTACCAGAATAGAGGATGCTTCAACGAGCTAATATCTCTAATGGAGAGTGGTCTGGGGTTAGAACGTGCTCACATGGGAATCTTTACCGAGTTGGGGGTTCTATATGCTAGATATCGCCCAGAGAAACTTATGGAGCACATCAAATTGTTCGCGAATAGGCTAAATATTCCTAAGCTTATAAGAGCATGTGATGAGCAGCAACATTGGAAGGAGCTGACCTATCTGTATATTCAATATGATGAGTTTGATAATGCTGCAACCACCATCATGAATCATTCCCCTGAAGCCTGGGATCACATGCAGTTCAAGGATGTGGCAGTTAAAGTTGCTAACGTGGAGCTATATTACAAGGCTGTGCACTTCTACTTGCAAGAGCATCCGGACCTCATTAATGATATTCTAAATGTCCTTGCACTTCGTGTGGATCATACACGTGTTGTTGACATCATGCGGAAGGTAATTGATTGTGCATGTATTCATTAAGCGCATCATAGATTCCTAGCGCTCCCCATCCAACAAAAAAAAAGCACGGGAAGTTTAGATTATGAATTTCATTTTTATGGCTCTTACATTGAGATTCTTTTGTGCTTGAAAATTGTAGGCTGGTCATTTGCTTCTTGTGAAGCCATACATGGTTGCCGTTCAGAGCAACAATGTCTCTGCTGTGAATGAGGCTTTGAATGAGATATATGTTGAGGAGGAAGACTATGAAAGATTGCGTGAATCCATTGATTTGCATGATAGCTTTGACCAAATAGGCCTCGCTCAAAAGGTAAAATGCATTCTATTTCTAGTCTGTTATCTGTGCTGTTAATGTGCAGGAGCCTTATGTTGTTTGTTTGGTCAGATTGAGAAACACGAGCTTCTGGAAATGAGACGTGTTGCTGCATATATCTACAAGAAAGCTGGAAGGTGGAAGCAGTCCATTGCATTGTCAAAGAAAGACAAACTTTACAAAGATGCCATGGAGACAGCCTCACAATCTGGTGACCGTGAACTGGCAGAGGAGTTGCTTGTATACTTCATTGAACAGGTACAAAACTCTTTATAAGGACTCCATTTTTCACGAGTGCATTCTCTTTACTGTTGTCCCTGGCTAACATTCTTGGTAATTTATGAATTTTCTTCTTTAAATCGCAGGGAAAGAAAGAATGCTTCGCATCGTGCCTCTTTGTCTGTTACGATTTGATAAGGCCGGACATTGCCCTTGAACTTGCATGGATGAACAACATGATCGACTTTGCTTTCCCATATCTGTTACAGGTAATTTTTTGTTGTCTTGTTTCCAACTGTTTCTTGCGTGTAAAGGGTTATTGACGTCTCTCATCGAGTCTTGCTTGCATTGTTGAGAACCTTGTGTAATTCTTCGTTTTACAGTTTATCCGGGAATACACTGGCAAAGTTGATGAACTGGTTAAGGACAAAATTGAAGCTCAAAAGGAGGTCAAGGCTAAAGAACAGGAGGATAAGGAAGTTATTGCGCAGCAGGTAATCACTTTGAGATATTCTATTTCCTTACAATGAAAGTGGGTTCTACGAATTTGCATTCGTTCTGTTCACATATCACTTCAATCTCCGTGTTCTCAACGTATCTTTTGTTCTTTGCTTAAATGTCACTATGCATTATGATTAATTGGGTTGACATGCTTTGCAGAACATGTATGCTCAGTTGCTGCCTCTTGCTTTACCTGCGCCACCAATGCCTGGCATGGGAGGTGGTATGGGAGGAGGGTATGCTCCACCGCCACCAATGGGAGGAATGCCACCGATGGGCATGCCGCCTTTTGGCATGCCACCAATGGGCAGTAGCTACTGAGGCGTGTTGAACTATTCTTGCGGAGTTCGACATTTGAATTTGGTGTTTTAGTCAGTAGGGCAACCTATTTGATAGAACCTACCATTTAGTGTAATTTTGTGTGGATATGTTGTGTTGTAATATTCTTTTGTAGCAGAGGCAATTTTTGTTTGGCTGGTGGTTGAGGGCAAGCTTAGAATTCTCTCTGTATTTTTTTGTTCTCGTTTTTTCGAACCTACCGGAGTCCGAGTATAATACGAAACACTACACTGATCATTTTGATTATGTTCCAATTTTTCTTGGTGTATATTTGTTCAAACGATTTGTTTTCCAGTGAAAGTGCAGTTTGTTTGAACCATTTCTGAACCAGTCTCTGTATCATGGACCAAAACATCAATTGCGGTGCCGGAATTAGGAATAATCCTGGCAATTCATTTTGTTTGGGTGTTTTTTATGTACAAGTGTGTTTACGGGTTTTCGGTTTTAATGTGGGGTTTTATAGGCTCGTTTGGTTACCATTTTGTTTTTATGTTTTGTGGGGATATGAGGAATGTGTACGAGAGATGGTGAAACTTCTCATAACCTCTCCGCGCCTGAAAGCAATGGCTAACTGTGTTTTATCATTAGTTATTTTCTTTTTTATCTATATAAAAAAAAAAAAACCGTTGCAAGTCAAATTTGAGTAACATTTTCAGGATCATCTTGGTAGATACGAATTTAAACTTAAATGTTATATTTTGAACTCAAAGAAAGTAATCCACAATTTGCGTTCTTGTTAGAGCCTTCCACTCACATGTCAAGAACAAGAATTGCATCTATTAGAGAGACGGAAAATTTTAGAGATGTTTAAGTGCTTCCTGAAAAAGTCAGTTGCTTCTACAGAAATGCTTTTACGACCTGAAAAACACTAATACTATTGAACTAAAACGCACTTAAAAACACTTTTGGGTGGCAGAAAACAATCTTCCGTTCAGCTTTAGCAGTCCCAAGACTCCCAACTCCTAAACAAGCCTTTCAGTCCCAAAAGCAATGCCACAGTGACGTCACACATAGTATTTGTAAAGTTTTTATCCTTTCAGTTTAGTCCTCTCCGGCCTCCGATTCTCTCGGAAGCTCATCGACCTGCTACTCTCCCACCAAAACAAATTCCACCCATTTCCCACATCCATTTCTCTTCTATTATCCAATTTCCAATTCCCAACAACATCGATCAATCAACGCAAATGGCGTACCAACTCGTTATTTGGGGTCTGATCGCTGCTCTCTCGGCCCTGATCTTGAGAATCTCCCTCCAAATATCCGCCGCCAGAAGCAACAGAAAACGCGCCGTCGCCTTCTTCCACCCCTACACCAACGACGGCGGCGGCGGAGAAAGAGTCCTCTGGTGCGCCGTTAAAGCCATCCAGGACGAAAACCCCTCCCTCGACTGCCTCGTCTACACCGGCGACCACGACGCCTCTCCTCACTCCTTGACCGCCCGTGCCGTCGACCGCTTCGGCGTCAAACTCGTTCACCAACCCATGGTTGTCTTTCTCTCTCGCTCGCTCTCTCTCTCTCTGAATCCAATTTTTTTCATTAATTATCGATTGGGATTTGAAGGTGGTGCATTTGAGCAAGAGGAAATGGGTCGAGGAGGCCACCTACCCCCGGCTGACCATGATCGGGCAGAGCCTTGGCTCTGTCTACCTCTCATGGGAGGCGTTGACGAAGTTCACTCCTTCTTTTTACTTCGACACCGCTGGCTATGCCTTCACGTACCCAATTGCCCGGCTGTTTGGTTGCAGGGTTATCTGCTACACCCATTACCCCACAATCAGCTGCGACATGCTCTCGCGCGTCCGCCGGCGGAGCTCCATGTACAACAATGACGACTTCATTGCTCGGAGGTAGGTCTGTTTGTCAATTTTCCCGTTTCACATTTTGCTGATTGTGCCTGATGAAACCCAGTGAAAGAACATGGATGGATGTTTGGTTAAACCGAAAAGATGATCACTTTTCGCATTTAGTTGCTTAGACGAAAAAAGATCATAACTTGAATTTGAATTGTTGTTGTAGCAATTGGTTGTCCAGCTGCAAAGTCGTATACTACAATATATTTAGCCGGATGTATGGGATTGTAGGCTCTTGTGCTCATCTTGTTATGGTTAATTCGTCCTGGACTGGGTCCCATATCGAAAAGCTCTGGAACATTCCCACACGGACTAAGCGGGTCTACCCTCCTTGTGATACTTCTGGACTTCAGGTTTGTTATCAGTAATATCTTAACATATCACTTCGAAACGTGGTTATCAACGATTTGACTAGTCATTGTGTGAGATGAGCTGAACATGTGCAATTGTCTTTCTGTGTGGTTGTTAAAAAGTTGCTGTCTGTGTAGGCGCTTCCGTTGGAGAGGCCAGCTGAACCCGCAAAACTTGTATCTGTTGCTCAGTTTCGGCCAGAGAAGGTGGGAATATAAACCTTATGAGCACAAGGTACTAAGATTTTTGCGGCTCGTTTATGGGGCCTTTATTATTTGAGGATATTGCAAGTCCCTTCTAATTTGGTTGTTCCATTCTCAGGCACATGGACTCCAACTTGAGGCCTTTGCAGTTGCCATAGGAAAATTAGATGCGCACTTGCCCAGACCTAAGCTTCAGTTTGTGGGTAGCTGTCGGAATAAGGCAGATGAGGAAAGATTGCAACATTTGAAAGATAAAGCAGTTGAACTGAAGGTTGACGGGGACGTGGAATTTCATAAAAATGTATTATACAGGTCTGTGCCAAGGATTTCATGTTCTGCATCCTTTAATGTAAATGTCTAGATAACTTGTTCTTCTTGCTCTTGCTCTCTCTGTTAAGCGTAAACCATGCATGATCTGTTCACAAGTTTCTTTTCTTTGGTTGGCTTGCATTGTTAATTGCTGCCCATCTGAGGATTGAATCATACAAGTAGTGATGCTAATGTATACAGCATGAATGACTCAGATAATTAGCATTTTTTGCGCGCCTGCCTAGGTGAATTCGAATAAGCTACATAGTATGTAGCTGAATAAGACAAATACAAACTGTGTGGTGCGAACATCTTCTCAAAACCATTTTAGCTGCTGTTTTCATAAACATATTTTCCTCAACAATTATGAGCTCTCTTTTGTTCTTGTAATAATGTACCCTGTTTGGATTTGTTTTTGCTTTTTTAGCCTTGGATTATTTTTCACATCTACAGGGACTTGGTGCAACTTCTGGGAGGGGCCATCGCAGGAATCCATTCGATGACGGATGAACACTTTGGAATAAGTGTTGTGGAGTATATGGCTGCAGGAGCCATCCCAATTGGTGAGCATCTCAAAAGTTATCCGTCATTTAACCAACAAACTTTCTATCTTACCCTATTCACTTTTTTTCCTGCTCTGGTATTCCTCATGTTTTCCATTCTTGCTTCAGCGCATGACTCTGCTGGCCCGAAAATGGACATTGTTTTAGCAGAAGATGGATTGCAAACAGGATTTCTTGCCCGCACTGTGGACGAATATGCAGACGCCATCCTCAACGTCATAAAGATGCCAGAAAGAGAGAGGCTGGAGATGGCTTCAGCTGCGAGGAAGCGCGCTGGCAGATATTCAGAGCAAAGATTCTATGAAGATTTCAAAGCTGCAATCTCCCCAGTGCTCACCCATTCTTCTAGTTAATGGACTAAAACATCAATCACAGTATACTTGTAACTTCACAGAGAAGAGCCTTTTGCATCAGACTTTAGTTGTACCTGCATTTTTCGTTACCCCGAGCCTCACCGGTAACTGAAAAAGTCCGATTATGCCACTGTAACTCTAACCGTTTGATAGTATCGTCTTTCTAATCATATACCGGTATTCAACATCCACATTTACCCTTTTCGTAACGCCCTTCAATTTCGGGTTCTTTGTTGAGTATGATTTTAGTTGATTCAAGTTCGGATTGGATATTTTTACTGAATACCAATCATGGAATCGGCGGGGCGATGATTGGTGGTGAGCTGCAGGTCGAGATGCACTGTCTTGGCAGAGACGGTAGCAACGGACTTCTCGGTTTTTTTGTTTTTTTTTCTTTCTGTTTTTCGACTTCAACTGTTTGGTTTGGCTCTTGTTCGTTTGGTGTTTGGTCCGTCTTTTTGCTTGTTTATGTTTTCCTATTTCTAAGCATTTTGTTTGTAAATATGTGTCGTTGTAGTTAATAAAGTTTCCTTGATAAAAAAATAAAAAAAAAAAAAAAAATTGAAGGATGCAAAATCTAACCAAAACTTGGTATGGTATTCAATAAACGACATGCCGTTGGGATGTAGAAAACCAAAAGTAAGAAAGGCGTGCCAGGCACGCGCTCGGACATGCTGTGGTGGCATCAAATTCTCATCCCCTTTCCTTGGATTACAGACCATCCATCCACTCCATTGCTTGCACCAAAACGCAGACAATACACAGTAAACTCTTTGCTCTCTCTCTCTCTCCTCTCTCTCTCTCTCTAAATGGTTGGGCCGTAGACGACCATAAAAATGGCTGTTTCGTTCAACTCGGTGCTGGGCTTCAACTCCACGGTAACTTCCGTGCTCCCTCACCTGCACCATATCTTGAACAATTTGTTTCTATGTTTTTCTTCTTGTATTGAAATATATTGAACTGGGTATGCACTTTAACTTTGAGGTTGGCTTGGAAGCAGTCGGTCTCTGGGTTGCTTGCTTATTTCATATTAAAGTAGATATTAGATGGTGTTAATTTGAAGGAAGAATCTTGGTTCAAGGAGTGAGAAAACTATATGAGAGAGAAACTTAGCTACACCAAGATAAGATGGTACCGTCGCGGTATTCCAAGCCAATCACGCACTGTGAGATAGATAAGTTCATGGCTCACAGTGCGTGATTAGCTTGGAATACCGCACAACAGTTTGTTTCGAGGCCTTCTTTTGGGTGATTATCACTTCTATTAATTTCTTTAATTGGTATATGTGTATGTAAGTTGTTTGCTTGGTTAAGCTTGATGCTCACAAGACTCAGAAGTAAGGAGGGAAATCCTTCTTCGTCCTTCAAAAGTCGACCTTTTTCATGAATGGAGAAGTAGCTTCACTCGTATACTTGTTCTTTCGATAGGTGCATCCTAATTTTTACATGATTGGGACAGTGCATCATGCCTTTAAATTAGACAAACTGTGTTCTATCTAGCTGAATAGTTTCATGCTCTCGTTGCTCGTTACCCGGTTCAAGGGCTGTTTCTAACGATGATACACATGTTTGTTCAACAAACCATGCTGCCTTTAATTATAAGAAAACTAATGAAAAAGGCTTGAAAACTTTGAGTTTTAATCAAAAAGACAGAAAGGTGTTGTAAGGAAATAGTACCAGGAGTGAATTTTTAGAGTAAAAATGTTCTTAATGTTAAAAGTGAACTGTACCATGAGTGTTTCGTTAAGACTCCCTTAATTATATGTAATGAAAGACTAAAATCTCTGTTTACAGTTTTATCATTTATGTTATTTGTGATGTAAATATCTCGGCAACTGGATGCTTCACTCGATAATTTACGAAAGTTTATTTGTTCTCCGTTTTAAGTTACAGGCCAAGTACCAGAATGTGTCAAAAGTTTCTGTTGGAGCTTCTATACCAGCAGCCACCACCCAATTCACATCCTTCTTTGGAACATTTGGACAAAGGAGGCGTATAAGTGCAAAACGATGGGGCTTATGTCTTTCAGTTGCGGATAGCAATCAGCTCACCACAGGCACCGGTGACAAGGCTTCCGAAACTACTGCAAGTTCTCCTGATGATCGATTACCAGCTGTTGATTCAACCTCTTCGGCTCAGTTCCAAACGAGTGTCATTGATCAGTCCGGGCCTCAAACCTCTGAGCCTCCCAATGGCTCTTTGGATTCCTCAAATCCAAAGGAGGCATCACTGTCGCCTGACGTGCAACCCAAGTCAAAAAGATCGCCGCTAACAGCAAGGGAGAGACTGAGGGCAGCCAAGGTTCTCAGTCGTTACACAGACTCAAAGCCGTCTAAAAAATCAGCTAGGGGCAAGAATGTATTAGATGCTCTCAGAGACAGCGAACGCGGAAAGAAAAGATCCGGACTTCCAGAGGCCCCTACAAACATTTTTGACGACGGCAAGCGAGGCATGCCAAAGCAGGGCCTAACTTGGGATTTTCCGGGTGGTAATGATTTGTTTCTAATTCTCTTTTCGTTTGTATTTATCAGCACGGTGATGTTCGCTACAACGTACGTAGTTTGGAAACTTGGTGCCATACATTTCAATGAAAATTGAGACGGACTGCGGTTGGCATCCCCGAGTTTTGCACCAGCCACCTTGATGCTTCTGTGTACTAAAGTTCTCATCTTCCACAGGACTAGGGTTTGAAAACCATTTTACGCAAGATATACATGTCAATGTACAAAGATTTGCAGGGTCCATATTTGTATCACTAGTATTCAACATTTACTGCAAGTACACTGTTGTAGCTTCATTGGAAAGAAACATATGGTAAAAGCTATTCAATTCCTTGAACTTCTTCCCTTGTTTCCTTAACTACTTGAAAATGAACAAGAAAAGCATTTCACTTTGTATTTCTGTTGAGGTTAACATTGACTTTAGGGCTCATTTTATTTTGGATTTGTGCGCTAGATTTGATTTGTTGACATACCTGATTTCGGGGAGAATTTGTCGTGTAACCAATCGTATATTCTTTCATTCTCTCTCTTATCATGTTCATTTTAGTTGAATTTGTGTGCTAGTTTTGCTTTGTTGACATACCTGGTTTAGAAGAGAATTTGTGGTGTAACGGATTTGTATATCCTCTCATGCTTTCTTTCTCATTATTTGATGAGAGAGACACAAGGAATATACAAAGAGATACACGTAAGGGGACGTATAACGGGTATGGTCAAGAATCTCTCCTACTTCAATGACAGAAACTACAACTATAAATGTCTTTCCATAAAGTTTTTAATGGTCAATCAAATAAGAGACTTACTTACACAAGATACGCTACTGTGACGATATTTCAAATCAATAACACAATATTATGTGTTTTAACTTTTTCACATATCAATGCGTTTTTTATTTGTAATACCGCTTCAATATCTAAGAACTCAGATCCTCTCCGGATCTAATGATCCGGGCCGTTGAAATTTGATCCAATGATTCGGACCGTTAAAATTTGATCCAACGGCTACAATTATTATAACTGTTAGAGGGATCTCTGTTTGTAGCCGTTGGATCAAATTTCAACGGTCCAGATCTTTTGACTCTTAGACTCAGAATCATTAGATCTGAAGAGGATCTGGGTTCAATGTCTAACTCGATGTAGGTCCTCCCGTCAAACACCCATGAGTTTAGCTTGCTTAATGTGCTTCTCTTCTCATGTTCAAACTCGTGTTGGTTGACGTCATCTACGACCAGAGTGGCCAACCCACTCGAGCCATCTCACACACAGATATTTCTGCAGACTCCGCACCTTTATATCATGTCCCTGCCGACGATACGTAAATTAGCAAAAACGATAAACCAAAGCTAATGGGACCCCAAAAGACATGCACTCTAGATATATATCATGCTTTTAAGAAGAAAAAAAAATGAGGGAAAGGAAAGAAAGAAGATACGGGAGCTACAAAGACCACACAAAATGTGAGAAAATGGAGGGGAAGAAATCTGCAGACAGAGATAGAGAGAGAGAGAGAGGCAGTTGGTTGATCAAACGTCGTGTCAATCTTTAAAGTCCCTCCCTCCTTTATGGCGAGTTACAATGTTTCAGTGTAAAATCAAGGGGCCCTATATATATATAACATATAAATATTTGTCACTCGATACTATGGTCTGATAATATTTCTATTCATTTAGAAATGAGAGGTCTTAGGTTCGAATCTCGTAGATGACGAATTCGATATCAAATTAGACTGTCCACCATGTGACGTAGCCGAACTCCTTCTGTTTTTAATATAAAAATATCGATTTACTAAAAAAAAATATAAATATTTATGTCCTGCCATTGTTGATTATTTATTGAAGCTCTTTTGTCTGCTTGTGTAGTACCATCACAGCAAGCAAGCAAGCCAATGCTAGATGAAGACGAACCGAGCCACAAAAAATGAGTGGCAGCTTGAAGGTTAATCCAAGAGATCTTGTTAGATTTATTAGGAAGATAGATGGAGATCTCACAAGATACTAAAATGATCTCTTGTCTGACGGTAAGTAAGAAATGTTTGTGTTGAAAAATCGTCTACGGATAATTATGATAACATTCTATACCGTTAAAGTTTCATTAACAATTTGAAAACGAAAAAATAAATACGTGTTACAGTCTTATGAAAATAAAAACTATATATTCAACTACAATACTGAATGATTGTAATTGAATGTTGAAAAGCATAAGGTGTAGATTGTTGTGACAAGGGAATACTTTTCAACAACAATACTTAGCAGTTCTAACTTCTAATTGACTGTTTAAAAACATATGATGTTAGTTGGTTGCTACAGGAGAAAACTATTCAACTTAAACAATACTTAGCAGTTCTAATTGGTGTCTGAAAATATAGCAAGTCATGGTGTCACTACGAGACATTTAAGGTAGTCAATATGAACAATACTTAACACGTAGAGTTTTAAAACAAAACATAACACGTGAGATTGTAATGACAATAAAACTTTTTAACTACAATATTTAACGGTTATAATTGACTGTCCAAAACGCGTTATATTGTCGCGATAGGATAAAATATAACGCATGAGACTGTAATGACAAGAAAATTATCAACTATAATATTTAGTGGTTATAATTGACCGTTCAAAACAAGTACTTGGTGGTCCTAATTAATATAAATGAGATAAATGAGTGTGAGAGTGGAGTGCGACAATTGTCCTGCTCTGGTGGGGATGAAAAATCACAATTGGAGAGGTGCGGATAGTGGTTGTTGAAAGCAACCAAGTCAGCTGCCGGCAGCTGTATCTCACTTAGACCATGGGTGATGTGGCAGTGTGCCTTCTAGTATTGCTAAAGCTTTCTTAGACTAAGTTAAAGCTGCCTAACAGTGGATAAGGGTCAAGATGAATGAATACTAAAACTTGTTTAGGGTTCTGGATAAGCTGAAAAGCATTGTGCTAATATGACTCAAATTCTTATTCCTCCCTAACAAATATGAATACTAATACTTGTTTAGGGTTCTGGATAAGGATCAAGATACGTACAAGGAACAAATTAGGCTAAGTTACACCATAAAATTGATGATCTTTCTAACTTTGATAATTGAGAAGTTCTTCAGTGCGATTATTACAGCGCATCACATTCACAACTTGTGGGACCGTCTAACACCAACATGCATGTAGTCCCACTCTCATGTGAGTATGATGCTATGCATTGTCAACAACTGCTGCATCGAAGAATTTCTCCTCCTACTATTATCGAGTCAATCTATGTCATTTCTAATTGTATTTACCAAGGAGCCCTCAAGGAAAAGAAAAAATTGTATCGAGGTGACAGCCGGATACATCCAAAAGCAATTTTCATTTGACAAACTAAAAGGTTTTGTGGATAAAAAAAGCCAATCACTATCAGGATGTGGAGATCACACATTGTTAGTGCCAATGAATAGTAGATCTTAAAATATGTGAGATTAAAAGCAAAGGGGATTGGAGGACTGAAGGTTTTAGAACATGGTTTACTTGTGTATTTTCTGGCCATGGATCAGAACTATTATTATGCTGGGACTGGAGTGCCAAGCTGGTCACATCAATACAACCCTGCTGCAGTAAGCAATGAGTCTTCTTCCAGCTTTCTGGTTCCATGGCCTCCTCCTCCTCCTCCTCCTCCTCATGTATCGAGCTCTAATCAATTCCAGTTTTGTGGGTTGCCGCCTAGTTCGTGGTCTTCGACGGCGGCGGATGGTTTTGAAGAAGATAGAACTGCATCTGCTTCGAGGAGCCACAGCCAGGCTGAGAAAAGGCGCAGAGATAGAATCAACGCACAGCTTGCTACTCTTAGGAAACTCATTCCCAAGTCCGACAAGGTATATATTATGCCATTTTCTCTCCGTCTAAGCGAGTTATGATTGACAATCTAACAACATAATATAGAATATCTCGCATACGATGATAACAACATAACATATCTCGTACGCTTAGGTGATCACGATCAAGTCTAACAACATAACATATCTCGTACGCTTATAACACTTTGCCTAGTTCATCTTTCTCTTTTCTTAGCATTTTGCCTCATTCATGATTTTTAGTCCAACAACATAACATAACATGTTTCCTGTGCATAGATTATAGTCCGTATCATTCATTCCCCCCTCTGCGCCCAAATAACACTTTGCTTCATCATGATTGGCAGTATTGACAACATAACATCCCTTGTGCAAACATCCTGATTGACAGATTAACAACATAATATGCATGATCTTGCCAAACGAGAACGTTCATGATACGGGTTGATCTTTGTTTGTGCAGATGGACAAGGCGGCTCTATTAGGAAGCGTGATCGATCATGTGAAGGATCTAAAGCGAAAAGCAATGGAAGTGAGCAAATCCTTCGTAGTTCCAACCGAAGTTGATGAAGTAACCATCGACTGTGATCCTGCTCATACTGTAAACTCCGCCACCAGTAGCACCAACAAAAGCCGGGGGAGTTTTCTCATAAGGGCATCCGTCTGCTGCGACGACCGTCCGGAACTCTTCTCGGAGCTCATTCAAGTCCTCAAAGGCCTAAAACTGACGGCTGTTCGTGCCGACATGGCGAGCGTGGGAGGAAGAATCAAAAGTGTTCTGGTGCTTTGTTCTAAGGACGGTGAAGAGGCTGTTTGCACGAGTACTCTCAAACAGTCACTCAAGTTGGTTTTGAGTAAACTCGCCGCGTCGTCCATGGCGCCAAACTGTCGGATTCGAAGCAAGAGGCAGAGGTTTTTCTTGCCATTCCATTACCCAAATTAATAAGAAGACTTCGGACTTCTATGTGAATCAAGTGTTTTTAGTACTTAGCCCCTATTCTTTCTTTCTTTTTATTTTATGTTCTTCTTTTCGGAAAATACTTAAATGGCACAAGCGTACTTCCACGTTTGGCGTTTCGTACCAATAATTCAACGAGATTCGTAATTTTTTTTCGTATAACGTTACATTATAAACATAAGATGCCACAGTAATAGCGGAATTATGTCATATAAATTGCTTTCCTTTAGGAGACATGCTTCAATCATGCATAAGGCAATAAGGCATAAGGATGTGGTGGGAGTTCATTGATAGCTACTATATAGTATACCCTTTCATCATCTTATCATGATTGTTCGATTGAACAATGTATGATGTTTTGCCTACTTCTGTTCAGTTGCATGTGCTTGCTGGCTATCAGGCATCTTGTCATTGTGATTACTGAGAAAATTGATGGCAAATAATTGTATTGTTAGTGCTTAAGAGAGTGTTCAGCATATGATACTCCCTATTTAATTATAGATTAAGGAGGCTATAGTTCTATTACACCTGGTGGCAAAGCCCACCAATTATAAACTGGTTCGGGATGGTACAGTTTGAGCAACAAGTTGGGGTTATTGGCCTTAACTTTTGACTTTGGAGATTTGTATCATACAAAGGGTTTGCTATTGACAAGACTTAATGGGAAATCAAACTAATATTTTACGTGACGGGAGAGAGATTCGAACTTCGAACTTTTATGTTTGGAAGAGAAATATTACCAAATTAACAGCTAGTTGGAAAAGCTTCAATACATCTATCTTGTGCATGTCGAAGAGAAAAGTTAGTACCTGTACAAATTTGGAACAAATTCCAATCTAATGTAACTAATGCTAATATTAGTGGATGATTTGAACTTGTGACATTTTCAACGTTGAAAAGAGAAGTACTACTAAATCAAGTTAGTACAATCAATTGAATTCAATTGTGCATGTTTGCCCTTATTGTGAACTAAAGATGTTGCTAATTGACCTGAATGAATAAGAATTACAACTGTGAATTGAAAACACAAATTAAATTCCTGCATCTCAAAACAAAACTTGAATATAATCCTCAAAAAAAAAAAAAAAATTACGATCTAGATTGGATTGCACGTGTACCTAACCGAAGATTGGTCTGACGTGAAATGGTGTTTCGAAAGATTTAATGTTCCACATCAAAAACTTGACGAAATTAAGTACGACATGTACTGAGTAGTTTTATTGTGATTTACATAGATAACCTCTATTCCTGCTCACATGTGCACGTAGTTAAGTTTGAAAATTTTCAAATCAAGCCCCTTTTGGGAGGTCCTCATGGAGTCCTAAAGCCAATTCCTACCACTCCATTAGAGGTTTAAACAAAGATTATATGACTAATTAAACAAAAATTATATGAGTAATGAAACAAAGATTATGTTTAGCTACTCCACTTTGTTCACAAACTTTGAGCTCTGATGCTATACAGTGTAGTAGTTGAATGTGATTACGTCATATCAAGTGTTAGAAATTAACTTGGTCACCAAATTCATATTCGGATTCTTGCCGGATCCTCTTTGTGAGAATTCCGGGGATCCGTGAATCATATCCATTCATCGTATATAGTGCGGTCAGAAATCATTTTAAATATTTTTATTCAAAATTAAATACAAACAGTACTTGACAAAAACTAATTGCACGATGTACGATAAACGAACACAATCTACATATTCCAAAATCCTCATCAAAAGGATCCGGAGAAGATCTGTTGGACCAAATTCTCCATTGCAACTCCAAAAACACGACTGTAAAAGATATATAATCTACCTTTTTAACTGTTTAACAGTTCGCCGCTACGGCCGGTGACGCTAATATCCCGCGCCCCAGTTTCCCCCGCAGTCTCCGTTGGGCAGTTCGGTTGCCTTGCAGTTTGCACTTCCGTTCCGTTCCATTTAAGAAACGGATAGCCGTTGCACACCCCCCCCCTACTATTTTATATTCGTTAAAAAAATTGAGCTAATTATTAATTTTCGTGGAAAATTTGCACAATTGCACTTGCATTTTTCACTTTTATGCAATTAGCACCTAAATTAAAAAGTTACAACATTTAACCACTTAAACTTCAAATTGTGTTATATTTGACCGGTGTTTAAAATATCAATATGGGTAGAAATATTGATATGCAAATTTATGAAAATATTAATGGATATATCGATATTGGTTGCGTTTGACGGAAATTATAAAAAATTGCAACATGTGGGTATATCAACTCATTCAGATTTAGTCGACATTAGAGAATTTCTAAAAAAAAATTAAAAGTTCGAAATCTGCAATGTGTTACGGCAAATTTATGTAGTGAATTGGTAAATATCATCGACATTCATTGACTTTACTATATCTCGCCGATACAAAGTGAAGTTTGCATTTCACACATCTTTTCATATCGATCCTTGATTTATCAAATATTTGAACGAAAATATTGATGATTTCAAGGTATTTTAAACACTGCATTTGAGATATATGTCCACTTCCATCTACCTTTGGATCAAGTAATGGCAAGTGATAAGAACACAATCTTAGGGTCCAAACTTGACGAAGTTACTTTTTAAAGCAGAAATAAGTTGTTCTAATTCCATTTATCTAATCACGATAACTGACAAGAACGCCTTTGAAAAATGACCCTCATGGAGTTCGAATGCCAATTTACAATACAACGTGAAGTTTGGGAATTAATTGAAACTAAAATTAATTCACGTGGTAATTGTATAAAACTAAAAAGCATATGCCGTTCGTGCAATTTTCTCATATTTCCTTTGATTAGAGTGCAAATTATTAATTAACCACCCAAGCTTTGGAAACGTTTAGAACGAAGAGGGGGGAAGTTATAACTTCCTACTAAAAAACAACAAAAACCCACTTCTTCTTCTTAAACCCCTCTCTCTCTCTCTCTTCTCTCTCTCTCTCTCTCTCTCTCTCTCTCTCTCTCTCTAAAATCTCACCTCTATTTTCTAGACAAGTTTCCAAAACAAAAACAAAAATCAAATTATAAAGAAACAAACAAAAAGAAAGAAACGCGTTTGGAGTTCATTTCCGTTATGTGAAATCAGAGCGGTTTTACGGTTCATGCATGTCACCACCAACCCCCCATCCTCCATCAAACGGTTCAAACCCCACTCATCAAAACTCTCCTCTCTCTCTCTCTCTCCAATTTCATTCCAAGTTTCCATTCTCTCTCTTGTTTTCTGATTCTCTCTGTTCTTATGATCGCATGGCGATGATGGGAGCGATGACCGGTGAGGATCGCGTGAAGGGCTCGTGGAGCCCGCAGGAGGACGCCACCCTGATCAAACTGGTGGCCCAGCACGGCCCCCGCAATTGGTCCCTCATCAGCACTGGCATTCCAGGCCGCTCCGGCAAGTCCTGCCGCCTCCGCTGGTGCAATCAGCTCAGCCCCACCGTCCAGCACAAGCCCTTCTCGCCTCAGGAGGACTCCATTATAATCCGGGCCCATGCCCTCCACGGAAACAAGTGGGCCACCATCGCCCGCCTCCTCCCCGGCCGCACCGACAATGCCATCAAGAATCACTGGAACTCCACTCTGAGGCGGGGACGCCAACGAGCCGAGTTGTCTTCCACGTCGTCCGGCTCCGACTCGGCCGCCGCGGTCGGGGACGAGCCGGTCATGAAGCGGCAGTGCCTGCGGGCGTCGCCGGAGGATGAGAGTCCGAAGGCAAACGCGGGAGGGGAGGGAGTGATAGTTGAGACGTCGCTGACGCTGTCGCCGCCCGGTGAGAAGGCGGAAAACGAGGTCGTATTGAAAAGTGAGGAGGAAGAACACGGTCACGAAGCGGTGGATAATAACGATGATGTGGAGAACTGTCGGGTGGAGACGGAGGAGACGTGTTTGCTGACGATCATGCAGCGGATGATAGCGCGGGAGGTCAGGAATTACATCGATAGCTTACGGGAGAATGGTGGGCCCACATTTGGGCTGCTGACTGCAGCACATCAAAACGATCCGTAACGTGGATCATGTGAAGTTTTCATTTTCCAATCTTTATCCTTTTTCTTTTGGGTTTCTTCTGTTGGGTTGTGAAATTTCAGTTTCAAAATCTTGCTTAATCTTAGTTTTAAGTGTTATGCTTTTACTTGTTGTAATTAGAAATCGGGTTTTTATCACTAATAATTCCTCAAATTAACACATCAGATACTTCTTGAAATTGAAAATCGATCAATGTAGTTTCGAAAATTGCAAATTAATGTGGTCATTCCATTATAATTCCGTTAAAAATCATGTTATATGATGATGTGGCACATAACTAGGTCCACAAATCTAATTAAATATTATTATATGATTTAAAAATATTTAAATAATAAAAAAATATTTTTGTATAATTAAATATCAATGTTCTTCTTCTTCTCATCTCCTTCAATTACACTGACGCCGACGAACCCAGACAGAGGAAGCTGAAGACAACAAGACAAACGACAGCCAACCACGGCAATTGGAACCGCATGGCGGTGAATCGGAGTCGGATTCACTTGCAGTTTCTTATTTGTCGTTCAGACCTCGCCCAAATTGAGAAGAGAGAGAAGAAAAATGAGAGATGGGGAAAATCAGAGAAGTGGAAAGGAGGACTGGGGGGTGGGCGATGTCGCCGCCGACATCATTGTTGGCTTCTAGCTGCTGCGGTCGAGGAGAAAGGGGAAGAGAATAGAAAGTTTCTAGCTGCGGATGTGCCGCAACATCGTTGTTGGTTTCTTACCTCAATCTCCCAGTTTGGTTTGGTGAATTTCAAAGATAAAAAAGGAGGTTGGGTGGGGAATGGATTGTACTGGCGTCGAGGAGAGAGGGGAAGAGAGTTATTACATCTCGACCCGGGTTTGAATCTATCGTAGCACGATATTGTCTGCTTTGGGCACCGACCACACCGTTTTGTTTATGGGAACTCACGTGAGCAAAACTTCCCAGTGGGTCATCTATCCTGGGAATACTTTTGCCCATTCTCGCTTAACTTCGGAGTTTCTACGGAACCCGAAGCCAGTGAACTCCCAAAAAGCTTCGTGCTAAAGGAAGTGGGCATGCACATATAAGGCATAGAGGATCCACTCCCCTGGACGATGTGGGATCTAACAATCCTCGTCGGCACACTTCCGGCTAGGGATTGGCTCCGACCCAGGCTCTACCACAACCCGGGCTCAACTCCATCGTAGCACGATATTGTCCGCTTGTGCCCCGACCACACCCTCACGTTTTGTTTCTAGAAACTCACGCGAGCAGAACTTCCCAATAGGTCACCCATCCTAGGAATGCTCTGACTCATTCTCGCTTAACTTCGGAGTTCTACGGAACCCGAAGTCAGTGAGCTCCCAAAAGGCCTCGTGCTAAAGGAGGTGGGCATGTACATATAAGGCATAGAGGATCCACTCCCTTGGACAATGTGGGATCTAACAAGAGTGAGAGATTTTTTTCCCTCAATTTTTAATTATTAAAAAATTACAAGCATGAACATCCGCGCTTTGCTGCGGGTTTTAAGAACACCGTTTAAGACAATACTATTTAACATAAAATAAGTTTTATATATCAATATTTACATGTTTGTTGTTTGAGAAAGTAAATTAGCAACATATTACTATGATCTAAAGATTAACAGCATTAAATTGCCCATTATTCAAAATATTTACATAGACTATGAACATGTTACTGAATCTAGATTTTCCTACTTCACTGTTTTCGGTTTATCTTCATCTTCATTATGTTGAGGTTTAAGGTTTCTGCTAGTTCCTACAAATTTTGAAGAAAAAAAAAAAGGAGTTGTTAGTTCGTACGTACATATAAGAAAACAAAAGGGGGACATATAAGTAAAACTGAGATAGAGTTCATTTGTGATCCTAAAGGTGCAAATGAGATTTTTGTTTCCCTCTATTTTCATCTGCTCTATCAGATGCAAAAAGACTAAAATGAGTGCATTCAAACCAACCCATTTTTCGCACTTCAGTCCTATATCAAATATATCTCAGTGATACTAATTAGACCAAGTCGGGGAGTTCAAATAAATCACTTATAGCAACAAAAACAGTCAAAAAACAAATGTGTATGTAGAAATTAAAATAGTAAAGACGGTATCGTTATGATGAAGATGTAATAATGTGTTGTGATTCATTTCACAAAGAAACCATATACAAAGGAATCCTATGCAAACAATGCAACATTAGAGTGTTAAAAAGTGAATGAGGATTATATAAAGTTTGAGAGCAACAACATACAAATGAGTAACATGTCAAGCTAAAATAGAGAAGACATTGATGTACAATGTTGTACTCATACATATGTAGAATAATATATGAAGTAAGTTGGAAATGGAATTTGCTATTCTAGAAAAAATGGATTTTGCAATTTTCTCTGTATGGAGCTCTTAGTGTGGATGGTTTGTTAAATTTAACTGAAAACAATAGAACATATAAGTAAACAAATGGGGGACACATAACCAAAAGTTAAGATGGAGTTTTCTAATGATAAGGACGAAGCATATATTGTTAGATCCCACATCGCCCAGGGGAGTGGATCCTCTATGCCTTATATGTACATGCCCACCTCCATATAGTGCGAGGCCTTTTGGGAGCTCACTGGCTTCGGAGGCGAGAATGGGCCAGAGCATTCCCAGGATGGGTGACCCACTGGGAAGTTCTGCTCGCGTGAGTTCCCATAAACAAAATCGTGAGGGTGTGGTCGGGGCTCAAAGCGGACAATATCATGCTACGATGGAGTCGAGCCCGGGTTGTGGTGGAGCCCAGGTCGAGATGTAACAATTTGGTATCAGAGCCAATCCCTAGCCGGAAGTGTGCCGACGAGGACGTCAAGCCCCTAAGGGGGTGGATTGTTAGATCCTACATCACCCAGGGGAGTGGATCATCTATGCCTTATATGTACATGCCCATCTCCGTATAGCACGAGGCCTTTTGGAAGCTCACTGGCTTCGAATTCCGTAAGAACTCCGAATTTTAGTAAGAATGGGCCAGAGCATTCCCAAGATGGGTGACCTACTGAGAAGTTCTGCCCGCGTGAGTTCCTAGAAACAAAACCGTGAGGGTGTGGTCGGGGCTCAAAACGGACAATATCGTGCTACGATGGAGTCGAGCCCGGATTGTGGTGGAGCCCGGGTCGGGATGTAACATATATAGTCCCTTTTTCGCTCTTTTTTTCATCTGCCCTATCAGATACAATGTATGACAAAAAGAGTCGATTTAAATTAGAAAGAGTTGTGTTAGGCATAATTGGACAAAGGAAAGCTCTTTATAGCAACAAAAACGTAAAACTGCTTTATAATTGGACAAAGAAAGAGGAAGTCTGAAGAAGCAAAGAAAAGGCCCTTAAAAATTTGGCATGGACATTTTCAGCAAATGAACAAAAAAAAAAACAAAGGCATTTCCAAACAGAAACTCAATATCAATATGCAGCAAAAAGAAAATAATGACTGAGCAAAGAAAAAAAAATTATAAACCAGAGCAGCGACGTAGAATTCACACGAATGCAATACTTTCCCTTCAAATGAAAACTTGTAGGAAAATAAAAAATCAAATGGAATAGCATGGCAGAAAAATTGAGGGGGAAAATAAATTATAAATAAATAAATAAATAAACAAAGAGGGCGAATGACGTTGTCCAATGTACTTAATTTCTCTCGAGTATAATGACAAGTTATATATTTCTTGACCATATGAGATCAGTAGTTGATATAATTAGTCCAGCCGCAAAAGAACCCAATTCAATGCTTAAGCCTAGTTAATCACTGCATTAAAATGAAAAAGAAAATGCATATTATATCCATCATTGTCATTGATTAGATAGATGTGTTTGAATGCCACCGTTACCAATGATAAATTTCATTATTCTGCACATATAAATTGTTCAGCCAAAACAAATGTTCATAAAAAATTAAAGCATCCAAGTGCATTAAATGAAGGTATATCTATATCTAAAGAGGAAGGCTTATATATTATACCCATGTCAATATGGATTTGGGAAAAAGGAAATTTCAAAAGCTAATCATCAAAATTTTTTACTTCCTATGTTCTTGGGGATCATTACAATTTTTCTTGTCCTGAATTTTAACACACTTGAAACTGAATTTCAAAACTACAAACTTAAATCAACGCTCTTAGTTTCAATCCAAAAATACTTAACAACAAAATAATATCACACATCAGGCTACAAGTTGAATCAAAACCGTGGAATTTCAAAAGCACCCACCTCAAACATAGAGGTCTTTGCAGGTTTCAACGAAAAGTCACAAATTCGAAAAACCCAATCTCCTGAAACCGAAAACAAAACCAAATTAACCATCATCACCCAGAATCCGAAGCTACAAACAAAATCCCGTAAATCACAACCAAAAAATTTGAACAAAAAACCCATTTATAAATCCAAATTTACACTTCCCAAGCACATAACATTCAAACCAGAGAATTACCCATTTAGAAATCCTATCTCATATGTATTAAAACGACTAACAATATGAAACCAAATCCATACACCCTTCTAAAACCCTAGCAATCGATATAAATTTATTTGAGGAGATGAGGAGGGTAACCTACTTTCGATGAACTTTAGTGAAGAGGAATTCGGAAAACGTCGCTGAGTCCGGTGGTTAGGGGAGATTATCCAGTGGTTGAGCAAATTTTGGTTTCAATTCGCAGTGGAGCAAGAATGAAACGGTGGAGCAAGATTGAAGCGGCGGAAAGAAAGCAAGGAAACCGTGAAAGAAGAAAATTAAAAGGGAATGAAACCGTGAAAGCATGATTGAAGGGGTGGAACGGAGGATGAACAATGAGTCGAGGAGAAAGAGGGAAGAAGCAGCGAAAACTCACGTGTCCCATTTTGTTCTCTGTTTGATAACAAAGTAAACTGGCAAAATTGAAATAACAGCAAAATAGGCCGGGGTAAAATTAGAAATACACTGTAGATTGAACAGTGTTTTTGGTTTTTTTTCCTTTTTAGTATATATATAATTTAATTAACTTTAATATTTATTAATTAGTTAATCCACATTACAATATTTACTAAATTTGTGGAACCCAATTATATGTCACATTAGCACATAACATAATTTTTAACAGAGATTTTAATTGAAGGACCACATTGATTCAGAGACTTCATTGATCGATTTTCAAATTCAAAAAACATTTTAATGTGGTAGGTCAATTTCAGGGACAATTTGTGACAAAAACCCTTAGAAATCACAAGAGATTATATGAAGTTGTTTATACATGCACCGCTTGAGATTTTTTGTGTTTTTCACAAAACCCCCTCTTAGATTTTCAACATGTCACAAACTCCCCATAACGTTTTAAAATTATTTCACAGAACCCCTTCCGATGGGTTTCGCTAGTAAATTAACGTTGTATATTCCTATTAGGAATCCTTGTAGCCAAATTCCCCAATCACCAATCTCCTACATTGAATAGACTTGTGTCTTTGTCACTTGGTGTTCTTTTCTTTGATCTGTCTCTAGAGTCAATCACCCAATATTGAATAATGCAATTGGAGATTTCATGAAAACACGAAATACGCCACAGATAGAGGCGTAACCACATTGGAAATAAAGGATGTGACGCACTTGAACGGCTGAAAATGTGCGCTACAATTAGGGATGGGCACGGGCCAGGCCGAGTCTAATTTTGCAGGAACCGGTGGGACCGAAGTTTAAAAGAAATGGACCGATCCGAAGCAGGTACAACATATTTTAAAATAGGAACCAGACCTATTCCGGCCCATTTCAAACGGGCCGGTTTGGGCTAAGTACACAATCCTCTTCTTCTTCTTTGGTGGCGACGATGCACAGATCCAACTTCCTCACCGATCTCATCCCCTCCGACCTCCAGTACCTCGTCAACTTCGTCGTCCTTAAGAGTGTACTACCGTAGTGTAGCCCAATTCACAGACGCAGGCACAAAGAGCGTGAGAGAGTGAAAGGAACCGAGCGAGGAGAAGGAGACGAATTAAAATCAAGGGTTTTGAAGTCAGAGTCTCGCAACCAAACACTCGACAGAGCAGCCATGGACGCTCAGTCACAGTAGCAAGCCGGGCCGATGAAGAAGAATGAGACTCAGGGCTGGAAGCCCAAGCCCAATGAAGAGAAGAAAGACGACCACCAACAGCAAAGTCGTCGGAGGGAGAGAGAGTCAGGTATCTTTTTGCCGAACATCATCGTCGCAATCATCTTCTTGCCGTTTGCCCACCCTTATTATCACCAACAAGAAAACCTCCATTTTAACCCACAAAACACAAAACCAGCACCAACCTATTTCACTTTTCACCAAAATTTTAGGTAAAAGTTTCGAAATTTCGAGTGAAAACAAGGAACTACCTCGACCATCTCAACATTTCCAACGCTTTCAAAGATTCCAATGAGCTGAGTACTATTGACGTTGAAGGGAAATTTACCCACGAAGAGTTTGGGTTAAGGGGAGGCCTCACCGTCGTCTAATGAGGCAACGACTTTGGGGGTGTAAAGGGCTAGGGTTTTAAGGGAAAAGGAAGGAAGAGCGAAGGAAGCTGTGAAGGCAGTCATGGTTGGGAAAGTCAGTATAAGACAGAAGAAGTGGGTATACTGAGTAATTACAAATAGGCCAAGGGTACCCATTTTTCTTTACTTCTGGAACCGGCCCAACCCGCCCAGCCGCTCCGCACCGCGCCCGTTGCTCTTTTTAAAATTAGAAACCGAACTGTACCCGCCCTGCAGTTCCTATACCAGTTTGCCCACCCCTAGCTACAACATTTTCTTTGTTCATGGGGAACCTAATATTCCCTCCACTTAGCTAGTGCGGTGTATTCCACTACACAAGTTCAAACTCACATCCAACAAGCATCTGCATCCATACATAGACACAGACTAAACGCAACACATCGGTTCCAAAATGTTTTGGATAAATGGTTAAACCAAGTTTGATACAACATTTCATGCACAAAACTACACCACACCTAACACACCGTTGCTCACACTTTCGAAATGAAACGACGCCCGCATTTTGGTTACGAAAACAGAGTTCCTGCTTAAGGGCAACAACAAAATCAATCAACCTATCCAAAATCTAATAACCCTACACAAAACGAACATGTCCATCGACATTCCAAATTTTCGCCATTGAGCAAGCATAACCAACAATACTGACCAACTTAAGATCAAGCATTACCGAGAACAATGGAGCCAACCAGTTAATCAAAGGGTTCTCAGCTCCTTGACCCGATAGTGAAGCCTAAACAGATAATTTCCGATAACATACTGCTTATGTCAAACCCACGGACAAGCTCAATATTATAATCAGACTAACCTCACGATATTCCAAATCACCAACAAAAATATAAGATTCAGAACATCCGACATTGCCATCAAAATTGAAAATTGGAAAATCAGATATATTAAGACTCATAATAAGGTTCATAATCTGACTGAAACTGAAGCAAAACTTGTTCAAAACGGTAACTCAAAGAGTACAAAACGACTACTAATCGGTTGTGATTACTTGATTAGAAAACAAAACACGGAGACGGAAGCGAGCGACGTCGATTGGTGATCGGTGACAGCGAACGAGCAAACTACTTGGATCTCTGTCTCATCTTTCGGCGCTTCCTCTTCAACCTCCTCATGCGCTTCTTCTTCCACTGCAATCACCGCCGTTAAAAAAAAAACAAAGAGAAAACGAATCAATCAACGGACACAAAGCGAGGATAAACAGAGAGCGTAGGTTATCGAGAGAGACTGAGATTTTACCTTGGCTCTCATGGCGGCGGTAAAACGATGTTCGCACCCAAACCCTAGTCTTGAAAGCTGCGCAGGGCGGAAGGGGATGTAGTGACGTGAGAGAGTTTGGATTTTAGAGCTTTGCGAGTATTTATACTGGAGGGAGAAAACCCTAATGTGTAGTCGGCTTTCATATTTGGGTTGGGCCGGTTTGTAAAATCATCATTGGGTCGGTTGGTTCAAAATGTTTTAAAAATCAAGAGGCCCAATATTTATATTTGGGTGAATGAGCAAGATTAGTTCAGCTCACATGTAACTTAAGGAAGGTGAAGAGGTATCATTTTTGGATGACGGGTGCTTACGTGTGTCTGCTAAGTAAGACGAGTGGATAATTCTCGGGGAATCCTCGTGGGATCCTCTTTGTTAGAATTCAGGGAATCCTCAAATCACATCCGTTCATCGTACATTGTGTAGTTAGAAATCATTGTAATTTTTTTTATTTAAAATTGAATATAAACATAACCTAACAAAAATTGGTCGCACGATATACGATAAAGGATGTGATTGGAGGATCCTCTCTCTGGATAATTTGTTCCGACCATTTTATAAGAGGTTTTTTTTTTGTCAAGGAAACTTTTATTAACTACAAAGAAACATATTTACAAACAAAAGGACCGGAAACAGGAAAACATAAACAAGCAAAAGACAGGCCAAACACCAAACAAACAAGAGCCCAACCAAACAATTGAGGCCAAAAAACAGGAAAACAAAAAACCGAGAAGTCCGCTGCTACCATCTCAGCCAGAACAGTGCATCTCGACCTGCAAAAATCCATGCTCACCACCAAACATCGCCTTTCCGATCCCATCATCCAACACCGATCTGCTCGTTGAGCATAGCCATTAAATAAAGATAACCACAAACTGAAAGAAATCAGTTGGTTGTTAATGGAAAGAAGCCCATGGAACACCATGAGCAACACTGCCACACACTGTAGACAACAGAGAAATGGTGGTAGTGTTGGGAACACTTTAGTTGGTCGAAACACCGAAACTCGAAGCATCATCTCGAAAAGTATGGTTAAAGATCGAAACTTAGATGGAGGAGGAGAAGGGATGTTAGCAAGGTAAGAATAGGAGGACAAATCAAGATGAGGAGGAGGGTGAAAGAGCAGCAGAGAATGGGAAAATAGGAAAGAAGAAAAGAAAGGGAAAAGTGGCAACCGACCCAGCCAGAGCTAGAGTCGGTGCCAAAGAGCTGATGAATCAAGATTAAAACCCTCACCAAAAGGGAAGAACTCTCACGTTAGGAGAGAAACTCTCTCACGGAAGGAGAGAAATAAAGTCTAACATTTAGTACCACCCTTAGACTACTATAAGTGGGGTTTTTTGTACAACAAATTTCGTCTAGAGACGCTCTTATTTTTTGGATACCCAATTTATTTTCGTACATTTTTCGGGCCACTCCAAATAATTTATTAAACTTCCAAACCTATCCTTTTTTTAATATTTTATGAATCTTTTTATTTTTCTGTAAACACCCATTCTGCTACCGACACGCATCCTTCGCTTTGGCCTTTAGCGACTAGTCCGGAGTCTTAGGAACGAATAAAAGAATACTACAATTAGACACCAAAATCTAAAAAATTTCAACAAAAACCCTATGGGCGACAAGAAAGAAGAAATCAAAGCCAAGGCACCTTACAAAATCTGGAGAGAAACAGTCGCATAATGGTGTAATTCCACTTATTTTGGTGATCTATATAACAAGGTCCTCCGTCCCACTCAATACCGCATGCAACCCAATCACACCCGAAACAATGAGGTTGAGTCACACGTCGCGAGTGAGGACCACTGGGCCAGAGCCGCCACCACCGTCACCACCATAGACGGAGGGAGGTAAGGTCCAGTGGGGCACATGCCCCCTCTCATCGTTTTTTTTTCATTATAAATTATTCAATTAATCATTCTCATTTTGTTTGCTTTGCAGATTATTCAATTAATCAAATTAAAATATTGAAAATCCTCTTTTACTTTTTAAATGTCCATCCGTCTCGTATATTTTTCTTACGCATTAATGTCGAAACCATGTTAAGTTGCATGTATTTGATTAATTAGTACAAATGAGCATTAGATTGTCAACAATTAAAGACAAAATTAGACAATAGAGTATAATAAAATTAGGCATTTTGTAATTAATTTTTTCAACATTTAAAGAACTAGCTTTATTTGTCCAAAAAAGGAGCTCAAATTTTTTAAGGTGCCCCCTCTTAATTAAATTTCTAGCTTCGTTCTGGTCACCACCGCAAAAACAAACATCACGACCCGGTCTAGGACAGCAAACCCGAACACCTCGATGAAGAGCCACACGGCAAAGACGATCAAGAAGATGATGATGGAGAATGGGTGGTAAAGGAGGTTGAGGAAGAGCACAATGAGGGAAAATTCATCAGTCGTTTGGTTACTATATTGTTTGTTTCAAAACCCTATGAATGCCCCAATAAAATAATCTTAAGAAATTCTTTTTCTTTTAGATAAAATTGATGGATGTCCAGAGAAAAACTTAAGGGTACAAATAACAACTGTTTTATAACGTAGTCAACCAAATTCAAACGACATTAATCATAAATTTGTAAACAAAATTTTGTAAATCAAATTACATAAAAAGTAGATGATTGGATTATTACTTAAGTGTTGATAATATACTAATTCTTATTGATGACACATCATTTAGTTTGTATATTTTATTTACAAATTTAGACTCTCTAGCGTTACCTTTAATTATAAGGTAAGCTTTACCTCTTTGTAGATGTCAACTTACATTCTTTTCTATCTATGTTCAACCGATCAATAGACCATTTAGTATTACGGTTTAGTGGTATCCATCTTCACTGGTAAGTGAGAAGTCTTAGGTTCGATTCTCACTAAAGACGAATTTAAATCATATTATTGCTAGTTTATTGTGAGGCTAAGTCCACCTCTTCTTCTTATTATAGATAATATCAATTGTTCAAAAAAAAATTATTCAACCGATCAACGAGGGGTGCGTAGAAAATTGAAAGGAACATATTCCACTATATTCACATTTTCTTTTGCTAAAAAAAACACAATTAAGTCGTGGGCACACATCCATCCGTTCGTACAGCTATTGAATGATTTGAATCTTTGATCGTCATCTAATTGTCGGGGAAAATATTATTTTATTCCGCTACTTTTTTACAACAGAGTTTACAAGATGGAGATAATAATTAATTTTCAAAAAAATACAAGAAAAATCAAATTATTAAGAAGGATCAGGAAGCAGTGGAATGAGGCTGCAGCTGAGCTCGACAGATTGGGCAGCTCGAATGGGTCGAAAGCCACGTGTCCACACACTCAGAGTGGTAACTATGGCGACAGTTCGGCAGAACCTTCACCTTCTCTCCGTCTTCAAACACGCCCAGGCATATGCAGCACTCGCCACCGCTGCCAGCTTCCAAATCCCGGTTCGATTCCTGGTACAACACAATAGGCAAGGCGCGGATGAAGGCGGCGTCGAGGCCCTTGGGTCGATTCAGCGGTGGCGCGGGGGGTGCGTCGGAGGAGACGTCGTGGAGGTGGAAACGGCAGAGCCAGCGCGCGTAGAGCAGGAACAGTGTGACGAGGAGGATGACGATGAAGATTACGACGGCGAAGAACAGCGTCTTGCCTCGGACGCGGAACTGATCGTCGTCAAGGACGGTGAAGTGGGCGTTTAACGGCTGGTTCTCTTGGGAGGTCATTGGTGGCAATCGGGAAGGTCCGGCGGCGTAATTATTGGAAGATTGGAAGTGGGTTTTAGATTTTGGCGGGTTTAAGTGAGATTAGAATGTGATTAGCAAAAAAAGGATTAGATTTGTATATATAGTTGAGGTTGGTGAGGCGGCCATTGTTATTTGTTAGCTTAAAAGAGAGCTGAGTAGCAACTTGATAGTGTTACACAGTTCTTGAGTGATTTTTTCTTTTTTATTTTTTATTGGGGAATAAGATATTATTTGTAGATAAAGGTATTAGGCATTGGAGGGTCCACATTTGCCTTGTAAATTTAGAATTTTGTTATCTTTATCCACACTTCATTTTTATTTTTCTTATTTTTCTGGGCCTTACGAATTTGCTTCTTATTGTTGTTTGAGCAGTCGTCCCAATACAAAAGAGGAAATTACAGCAATAATTTCTTAATTTTAAATTAATTAGAGAAGTCTCTTAACTAAAAATTTGTATTCATTGGTCTTTTAACTTATCAAAATATGCAGTTATGTTTTTTTCATTAACTCTGTAAAAATTTCAGTCAAAATAAGTCACCACACACATGAAGCTGAATCAAGATGTAAATACCAAAAACCAAATGAGAAAAATTGTAATTATGCTCCATCAACTTTAACTCAATTGAAGAAATATAATCCATCAACTTAACCTCATTGAAGCAATGATCCCTTACTCAACTTTAATTCAGTTGCATAAATGGTCTTTCCACACAAGGTGTAAATTTTTAGTACTTTAGTACTATAAATGATTATTTTTCATATTAATATGGATCTGGGGTACATCAATTTAGATTTGTAAGAATAAGAGTTTTTCTTTTAATTTTAGAAAGAATAAGATGAATAATGAAAACGTAAAATATATAAGGGAATGAGATAATATGGATCTTTTGATATGGGTCCAAAGTCATTAAAAATTGAACTTATTTCAAAAGTCAAAAATCACTAAAAGTTGGACCTATTTCAAAAGCTGAGCTATAAAATTGGACCTATTTCAAATTTTCCCCTAAATTTAAAGGGAGACCCAAGAAGAATGCTTTGTTTGCCTTGTATCTAGGTCGCCTTGAGTGACTTGAGGCCATTTCCAACTAAAGGGTCCAGAGGGACAGAGGGCCGAAAATAGCCAGAAAATCGTCTCCAACCGAGGGTTAGGCCAGAGGGCTCTTGGCCCCCACAGAATCTGAAAGGGCCAAAGGGATGGCTGGAATTTTTTGCTTGCTGTCGGTTATAACCGACATAAATAAACGAAATAGTGTTGGTTATAACTGGCACAAATAGCATGAAATTTTTTTAATCTAACGGCTATCTGACAGAAATAGTTACAAATATGAAATTTTTTGAATATAACGGCTATTTGACAGATATAGTGTCAATTATAACCGACACAAATATGGAAAATTTTAAATATAACGGCTAGCTGAAGTCAGCTAGCTGTTATTTTTATTTTGGTTTTTTGGGCCAAATTTTTTTTTTAAATTCTTAAAAATTCTATTTTTTTCCTATAAATACCTAAACCATTCATTAAATTTAAGTTCTAATTTTTTTGGTTTTTTAAGCCATTTATCGTTGTAGTTTTTAAGGATTTGAATTTAAGTTGTTGTAGTTTTTAAATTTAAATAATAAATTATGTTTGGCCATATGATTCTCGGTTGGAGACGGTTTTTTGTGACAGGGCTAAAACAAGTCTTATGGCCCTTTGGCCCTCGGTTGGAGACGGAGACAAATATGGCTATGTACTGTTTATTAAAATATTAATATCTTGGAAGACCATAAGGCTAAAACAAGTCATCTGGTCAGCCATCGGTTGAAGATGGTCTGAGGCTCTTTGCTTGTTCGATTCATGATGGTATCTCCACGCAACATTAGGTGTTCCAAATGTGCATTGGCTGTACTAATCCATCTGAACATAGAAAAAGGAAAACTATCCAATCAACGTAAAAGATCAGCTGGCTTTTCTCTGTCTTTTATCTTATCAAGTGAAAAAGGAAACTTCAACTTTATTTATCAAGCTTTTAAAAATTATTTACTACTCTAAGTCCAGAAGATTCACAAAAATTTGCAAATTATCACAGCTTTAATTTATTTTTTGAAATAATTGACAGCGCAGTTTCTGTTTAATAAAGTTCAACTTTAAAAAGAAAGGGGGGTTTTGTTCTTTGGAGTCACCACTTTCGACGAGGGACTTTTAAAATCCCATAATCTACTCAAACAAACTACTAGTAGAATACTATATGTGCACTATAATTTTCGTTTAGAAGTGCTTTCAACATAACTGAAAGTGTGTTTAAACAAAAGATTTTTGGGTTCCAAAAGCACGTGAAGTGTTTTTTTACACAAAATACCAGTTATGTGCTTCTTGCATGAAGTGCTTAAGTGATTTTCTAAAATTCACTAGCAGTTTAACTAAGAATTGGTTTAGAAAAAAAAAACATTTTAACAAAGAAACTGTAGACATCGAAATTTCGTGAAATAAATGTTGACCAAAAATTAAAATTTCAACGCTCATGTATCACATAAATTTTATACATAGCATGTGAATCAACGAAAAATCAAAATAACTCAGAAAAGTCACTAAACAGGACACGTGTCAACGCCTGGCAGAAGTGACTTATTTCATCTGATTATTAAAACCCAAAAATCAAGTTTTGGAATTCTATAAATAGGAAGCCATTTCATTCATTTCAAAAGACCAATTCACATTACACAAAAGCGTTGAAGCTCTGAAACTCCAAACGCTCTCAAGCAAATCCCGAAGAATCAACGAAGTTCTGTCCGTTCTTCATCAAAGTTCAAAGCCCCAAGGCTCCCTCGAAGTTCTGTCCGTTCTTCATCAAAGCTCAAGCCCAAAAGCCCTTCGAAGATCCGTTCATCCACTTTCAAGATCAAGCCTCAAAAGCCCTTGAAGATCCGTTCATCCACCTCGAAGATCAAGCCTCAAAAGCCCTTCGAAGCATCGTTCATCCATCCTCGAAGATCAAGCCCAAAAGCCCTTCGAAGATCCGTTCATCCACTTTCAAGATCAAGCCTCAAAAGCCCTTGAAGATCCGTTCATCCACCTCGAAGATCAAGCCTCAAAAGCCCTTCGAAGCATCGTTCATCCATCCTCGAAGATCAAGCCCAAAAGCCCTTCGAAGATCCGTTCATCCACTTTCAAGATCAAGCCTCAAAAGCCCTTCGAAGCATCGTTCATCCATCCTCGAAGATCAAGCCCAAAAGCCCTTCGAAGATCCGTTCATCCACTTTCAAGATCAAGCCTCAAAAGCCCTTGAAGATCCGTTCATCCACCTCGAAGATCAAGCCTCAAAAGCCCTTCGAAGCATCGTTCATCCATCCTCGAAGATCAAGCCCCGACGGCCCTTGAGGAAATCATCCACTGTTCATCCTAAAGATCAAGCCCCGACGGCCCTTTGGATCAGCAGCCCATCAACAAATCCACATATCCCAGTTCATCAAGATCAAGCCCTCCAAAGGCCCTTGAAGAATTGTTCATCAAAGATCAAGCCCCCGACGGCCCTTTGGATCAACAATCAAACCACCAAATCAAGTTCTTACGGAGATAGAATCAGAGGCAAATTTTCAAAGAGATTGTAACCCAAAAACAAATCAAAAAAATACAAATATTACTTTGTACACGTTGGTTCTTGTCGCGTTTCGTTTCAGGAAATTTTCGTGTTTACAAATTTGGCACGCCCAGTGGGACAATCTCTACCTCTCATCTCTTTCTCCATTCAAGAAAATCAAATCACACTCCAAAAGCAATGGCATCAAAGGAAGGCCAAGCCGTTCTTACAACCATCGAAGCTTCCTCCATTGAACAAAAGCTGGCTCAAATGAGGGAAACAGTTGCAAGGCTCACAAAGAAAGCAGAAGAGCAAAACTTGCAAGTCACCGTTCTCGCAACCGCCAAAGGAAGGAATTTGAGCACTTCCGCCACGAACGGAGCATCCATTGGCGCCACAACCACTCCTCAACGTGCCGCTACAAAGTTTGTGCCGTCAAGGGAGCAAGGTGAACATCACAAACGTGAGCCTGTCATCAACCTAACCTCGCTAAGGGCACCTAAGCATGCTGCTGAAGGAAAGCCACGTATGTTGGTTGCACAAGTCATGACCATCGGCGTGATTTCAGTTGAAGAGCAGTTGGCCCAGATGAACGAAACGATCGCAAAGCTCACACGTACCGTGGAAGAGAAAGACTTGCAGATCACCGCACTCACCAACAGATTGGGAGCAAAACACGAGGAAGGAGACGGCTCTGGCATAAAGAAAGAGGCCGACGAAGAAGAAGAAGAGCCTCCGGTGGAGAAGCCTGAAGAGAAGCAAGAGCCAGACCAGTCGGCGGCACTTCTGGGAGCTCTTTCTATCCCGCAGCTGCAGGAGATGATCGCCAACACCATCAAGGCGAAGTACGAAGGGAGCTCCTATACCTCCATGTTGTACTCAAAGCCTTACTCCAAGACGATCGACGCCTTGAGGATGCCAAGGGGCTACCAACCGCCGAAGTTCATACAGTTCGATGGCAAAGGCAACCCGAAGCAACACGTCGCCCATTTCGTGGAAACTTGCAACAACGCAGGGACGGAAGGTGACTACCTCGCCAAGCAGTTTGTGCGCTCACTGAAAGGGAATGCATTCGAGTGGTACACAGACCTGGAGCCCGAATCCATCAACAACTGGGAGCAATTGGAGAAGGAATTCCTCAACCGCTTCTACAGCACCCGCCGCACCGTGAGCATGCTGGAGCTGACGAACACAAAGCAGTGGAGGGACGAGCCGGTGATGGACTACATCAACCGATGGCGCAACCTTAGCCTCGACTGCAAAGACAGGCTCTCGGAGATTTCGGCAATCGAGATGTGCGTCCAGGGCATGCATTGGAGTTTGCACTACATCCTTCAAGGCATCAAACCACGTTCCTTCGAAGAGCTGGCCACCCGTGCCCACGACTTGGAGCTAAGCATCGCCCACCATGGGAAGAAGGAGCCGATCACTGATTTCAAGGTGTTCACCCCAAAGGTAGACAAGACTGGGAAAGAGCCCGCCAAAGAAGCTCTTACCATCAACACTACCCCTATCAAAACCTCTTCTGCTCCCGTCAAAATCTCTACACGAGGCAAGGCGATTCAAACCGAAGCTTTTCGTAATCAAGAGATGCGTAGACGCACTTGGAAGGAGCTTGAGGAGAAAACTTATCCATTCCCCGACTCTGATGTGGTTGCCATGTTGAAAGACTTGCTTGACAAAAAGGTGATCGACCTACCTGAGTGTAGACGGCCGGAAGAGATGAATCGTATTGACAGCCCAAGGTACTGCAAATTCCATCGCTTCATCAGTCATCCGACGGAAAAATGCTTCGTGCTGAAAGATCTCATCGTGAAGCTGGCTCAGAAAGGAATCATCGAGCTAGATCTTGACGAAGTGGTGAAGTCAAATTATACCACCGTCACTTTTGGCTCTGTCGGCTCAAAATCTTCACCTCAACTGCTGGGGGCATGCTCGAAAACCATGTCAGTCAAGTCAAGTGAAGTTGAAGGATGGACTCATGTCACTCCGAAGAAACTGCACAAGAAACATACATCTCCACCGCAAGTTCACCAATCGGAAAGGGGGCAAAGCAGCTCTCGTCAACCTCCAAAGCTACATGAAAGTGTTGAGGATGATGAAATTGCTACACGAAGATCGTCTGTTGCCATCACAATGCGTGATTTCTTCCCCGAAGACTTCTTCGATTACTCAGCAAAGGTTCCTTGCTATGAAGATTGCGAGGATCGCCTTTCCTATACCGCTTGACAAAATCCACAACACCAATGCTCCTCGTTCGCACGAGCCTAAAAGGCGACAACCAACGCTCCTGGTCTGCACGAGCTGAAACTGCAAACGACACCACACTCCTTGCCTGCACGAGTTGAAACTGCACACGGCACCAAAAAAATGCTCCTCGTTCGCACGAGCCTAAAAGGCGACAACCAAAGCTCCTGGTCTGCACGAGCATAAAAGGCAACACACAAATACTCCTTGCCTGCACGAGTTGAAACTGCACACGGCACCAAATTGTTCCTTGCCTGCATGAGTTGAAACTGCACACGGCACCAAAATGCTCCTCGTCCGCACGAGCCTAAAAAGGCGACACCAACCGTTCCTTGCCTGCACGAGCTGAAACTGCAAACGGCACCAACGCTCCTTGCCTGCACAAGCTGAAACTGCAAAACGGCAACAAAATGCTCATGGCCCGCAAAAGCATAAACTGCGGACAGCACACAAAAAAAAATATGTATTTTGAACTACGTTATGACTTGATCTCTTCTTTGGAAGGGTACGTAGGCAGCTCGAACATTCAACTTTGAGTTCAGTCACATCAAAATAAAAAAATGAGCAAGCTCCAAGCAGCGGCAAGAGAGTCGGCAACGTCATCACACTTGATCAAAGTCAGCAAAGAACTTCAATGACCGCCGTCAAACGACTAGCCGGTCACCAAGCTTGACTCCAATTCTCTGTGTCGGCAAGAGGAACGGGCAAGTGTCACCACGTTGATCAAAGTCGGTGAAGAACTTCAGTAACCGCCGTCAAACAACTAGCCGGTCGTGAAACTTACTTTGCGATGCCACCAAGCTTGATTTCAAACTCTCCGTTTCTTCTTCGTCTTTCCATGCAAGGGAGAGTTCCTACAAAAAAAAAAAAAAATATATATATATATATATATATATATATATATATATACACATATGTATGTATGTATGTATGTATGTATGCACGTATGTATGTATGTATATGTATACAAAAAAAAAAAAAAAAGAAGAGGGATCAATCAATCATCATCAATATATATATATATATATATATAATGGGGGGGAAGTCATTTTTATTACAATTTGTTTGTACAAAAATATTACAAAGGAAAAAAAAAATTTTACAAGTTGTTAAATAAAATATAAAAAAAAAAGGGTTGCTGCAATCCAGCCCAAACCCATCAAGAAGCCTAACCTACAGGCCCAATCCTGGGTCAAGCCCAGCCGTGCACACACCCAGGCCCAAAAAAAAAATGGGGCAGCCCAGCAGCAAGCCCATGAGGGAACCGAAATTACTCCCTCTGCTCTGACCCAGATCTCCATGTCCACAGCGAGATGCTCGACCTCCAGCACGCCGCGGCCTCCACACCTCCAGAAGGGTTGCTGCAATCCCCAAATGCTGCAGCAACTTCTGCTACGGAAAGCCCTCATTCTTCTTCCACTCTAGCCAGTCTCTGCCACCGCCTCCACATCGTCGGAGAAGTCCAGCTTCTGGTCCAAGCTTCGGGTCCACCACTACCTCCAAGCCCGCTGCTCCAGATCCACCTTTCGGACCCAACTCGAGCGAGTCAACTCACTCCCTTACGTCGAAACTAGCATCTACGAGCTCGAGCATGAGCCTGTCCTCTGTACCCACCTCCAAGGACAACAGAAACACGACAAGCTCCGGCGAGGTCTCACAAACGACGACGAACAGCTCTGGCAAGATTCCGGCGCTGCTGGTCCCGAGTCTGGACGACCCAGCACTCTCGACCGCTGAAGAAGTGAAAGTGGCAGTTACACGGCCCAAGTGCATAGGGAGGAACAACGAGGGAGTGACCTGGGATTTCATTTCAGTGATTGGGAGGAGGCGAGAGATGGAGGACGCCGTCGCTGTAATTCTGAGCTTCATGTCTCGCACGTGCGATCATGTGGACGGTTGTACGACGCCTGGTTCCAGATCCTCCGGCCAGATCTCACCCGTTCATTTCTTCGGCGTCTACAACAGCCATGGCAGGCAATCAGGTGGCTAATTTTTACGCTGAAAGAATGCATGAAGTGATTGCACAGGAGTAGGATCGAGAAATGATTGATGGCTACCATCGATTGGCTGTGCTCGGTGGCTTTGTTCTGTGCTTGTGCTCAGCAATGGAAGTGGTGAAACTTCTATCCCCCTTGCCATGCTCCATCTCCTTCGTGTTTAGCTCACCCACGGTAACATCAAGACCAAAAGGACGATCCAGCTCCACCAGTGTTGTTGTTTGCATGATCTCCAACTCCACCAGAAACTCTCTCTCTCACTGCCATCGCTGTGACTTCCATGCCCATCCTCCTCACCGCTCCGATTCCTCCATCTCCACTGCATCCGCACCTCCGTTGCCAACAACCTCAACGACCGCTGTCAAACGACTAGCCGGTCGTGAAGCTCTTCTGCTCCACCATTGCAGACATCTCCTCCGCCATGGCTACTACTCCAAGCTCCTTTGTGCATCCTCCCTTCAGCTTCTGTGCATCATGCTAGCTCAGTGGCTGTGCTTGGTGGTTGTGCTCAGCGGTTGTGCTCGATGGTTGTGCTTGGTGGTTGTGCTCAGCGGCTGTGCTCAGTGACCGCTGTCAAACGACTAGCCGGTCAGCTCCAGCAGCACGTGCAGCCCCTCCTCCTTCGTCTTCTCTCGGACTCGACCTGGGTTTTCACCCACAAATCCAGTTTTGCAGAGCACCATATATAAAAGAAAAAAAATGGTGGAGCCTCAATGCTTCTCAGTCGTTTGATCGACGCCACAGCTCCACCATCTTCAGTGTTGCGTCACAGGAAAGCAAAGGAAAGGAAGCAAAGGAAAAGAGATGCACGGCACCAAAAAAGCAAAAGAAAAGAGATGGGCGGAAAGTAGAAAAAAAAAAAGAAAGAAAAAAAAAAAACACAATGATGATGCATTTGGCACCATCTGGAAGAAAAGAAAATAAAAAATAAAAAAAACAAAAGAAAATGATGATGCATCTGGCACCATCTGGAAGAAAAAAAAAAAGAAAAAGAAAATGATGGTGTCTGTGCCACTTACAGAAAAAACAAAGCAAAAAAAAAATGATGGGTGCGTGGGCACCAACCAGCAGAAAAAAAAAAAAATAAAAGAAAAAAAAAATAAATAAAAAAAAAAAAATGATGATGACAGTTTTTTTTTTTTGAGTGTTGGATGTCGGCAATGCATATATGAATAAAAAATAAAATATGCATGAATAAGGTTTGTGTTTGGTGTGTATATGTATGCATGTATACTTATATATGTGTATATATAGACATCGAATGAAATAAAATAAATCTTATTTATTGACATCTCTGAAAATTTACATTTTTTTACATGAGAAGAAAAAAAAAAAAAAAGAAAAAAAAAAGAGAATGTGCAAACAAGCCTTCATTGGCCAGGTGGCGTCTCATTACTCGGCGGAACCCCAGGAGGCGCTGGAAGTTGATTATTTTGAGCCTCAACACTCGGCGAAGCTCCAGAAGACGAAGGCCTTAAATGCCTTTGAAACAAACCCACAAACCTCTGATGATCACTTAAAGACTGACCATCGGAGTCCTGCAGCTTGTCAAGTTTTCTCTTCATGTTTGTAGAATAGTTATGTGCAAGCCGGTGCAACTGTCTATTCTCATGCCTGAGCCCTCTGATCTCTTGTTGGAGACTTATCACTTCAGCCGCCAATGATTCAACTTGGCGGGTTCGAGCAAATAGGCGCTGGGCCATATTAGAAACAGAAGCCGCGCACTGGACACTGAAAGCCAGAGAATCCTTAACGGCCAACTCATCGGACCGCCCGGCGAGTAATCTGTTATCTTTGGGAGTGGACATATTCCTGGCCACCACCGCAGCAGTCATATCATTCTTCATTACAGAGTCCCCAATGGTAAGAGGACCAGAAGGGGATAAGAGAGATGGACGCCATATATTGTCTTGAGGAGACGCAGATGCCTCTCCACTAATATTCAAGTCAAGACGATGATCAGATGGACAATCCATTTGTGAAAATAATGAAGGAAGGAGAGGTCGGGTGAAATCAAATTCTCAGAAATACAAAAGAGGGGATTCTTTGCAAGCAACCAACCTTTCCTCACATCCAAGAAAATATCACCAGCAGGATTACTTTCTCGAGAATCGAAGAGGCGCTACTCTCCTAAACTCGAGAGCCAGACCGCCAGCACGACGACTCTCTCTCAAGAATCGAAGAGGCAAAGGGAGTCACGGGTGCAAAAAGCAAAGAGACGCCGCTCCACGCATCTCGAAATATCAGCTTTTCCAAAAGTTGTCGGCACCTTTCACACGCAACCTCAGCTTTGCGTAAATCACGGGCAACTTTGTCAAAAGATTTCTGACAAAAGGAAAACACGTGGATCTTACTGTTCCAATTACCCAACGGTTACCGACAAAGGTAAAGGAACAGCACCACTGCTTGATAACTGGGAAAGCTCTATGCATGTCAACTTCCATGCCGCGTGGCAAAGTAAAAGGCCCAACATTTCCTCACATCCGAGAGCTAGACCGTCAGCAGGATTGCTTTCTCAAAGATCGAAGAGGCACCGCTCTCCCCTAATCTCGAGAGCCAGACAGTCCAGACGACTTTCTCGAGAAACGAAGAGGCATCGCTCCCCTGATCTCGAGAGCCAGACCGCCAGCACGACGCCTTTCTCAGAAATCGAAGAGGCACACTGCTTTTCAAACCTCGAGAGTCGGATTCAGCACCAGCTTTCCGGAAATCATGGACCACTTTGTCAAAAGTCTCTGACAAAGTTAAAACGCGTGAACCCCGCCACTCTCACTACATCGCTGTGATCGAGAAGGGTAAAGGAACAGCATTACCACTTGTCGATAAAAAAAAAAAAATTCTACATATATCGACCTTTATCCTCCACAGACGGGCAGACCTGCAAAAAATGCTCAACCCTTCCTCACTTCCGAGGGTAACGCTCCCAGCAAAACCCCAACAAAGCTTTCTCAAAATGCTTGGCTCTCTTCCTCCCGAGAATACCTCTGCAAACAAATCAAACCAGAGCAAAAGTATCTCATATCAGCAGGGTCGAAAGCAAGAGTATCTCATATCATGCTTTCTCCCATCCTTTTTCTTTGTCCTCCCTCTTCACTACAGGACAAAGAGAAGGAGAGCAATCGGGCGGCGCTAGGAACCAAGTTTTTTTGGTCAGGAACGGACTGCCTAGAAATCCGTCCCTGATTGCTTACTTAGCTTTGCTCCCGAGTACTCATCCACATCGGCTTGGGGAACAGACAAGGCGAGCGACAATGAAGCATCAACCTCGCTGATTCATCCCCTAACTACAGGATAAGGAGAAGCAAAGTGATCAGCCGGCGTTTACCTTCCCAGTTGGAACGGATTGATGAGAAATCCTTCCCTGATTGCTTACCTGGCCTTGCTCTCGAGTACTCATCTGCCTGGAGAACAGATAAGACGAGCGACAATGAAGCATCAATCTTGGGGATCATCAGTAAGCGCAACAACTGCACGTGCTGATTCATCCTCTAACCCTCTTCAACATGAATTGGGGAGATCGAACAAAGAAACAGACCATTACCTCCATCTCGTGTCTGCTTGCCGGATGCCCAAATCCTGAAGCCGCTCGTGGTCCCGTTTCCATTCATCAAGATCAAGCCTCAACGGCCCTTGAAGAAATCACAAGCCCAATTCAAGATCAAGTGTCCACCACCCTTGAATCGAGCCCAACTCCAGGTAAAAGGAGTAAATTCAGACATTTGTAGCAAGTCTACCAGAAGAAGCCTCCTAGCCCAGTTCAAGATTAAATCTGTGGAAAACGACTTCTTCGAAAGCAAAGGTATCTCATATCATCAGGGTTGAAAGCAAAGCTATCTCATAGCATGCAATCTCCCTGTCCTTTCCTTTGTCCCTACTCTTATCTGCAAGACAAGGATAAAGAAAAGCAATATGTCGAAACCTCCACTCAAACCTCCAGGAAGATACCACATCTGCCTGAAGAACAGATAAGGCAGACAGGTGAAGCTAGTACATTGAAGCATGTGGAGACAAGCGCAACCAATATATATGTGTTGGTTCATCCGTTACTGCTTCAAAAGCAAACGTATCTCATATCATCAAGGTCGAAAGCAAAGGTATTTCATATCATGCTTTTCCCTTTTCTTTCCTTTACCCTTGCTCTTACCTGCAAGATATGGAGAAAGAAAGCAATCAGTCAGAACCTGAAATCAAACGTCCGATCTGGAACTGATTGCCCGGAACCTTTGCCTGGTTGCTTACCGAGCCTTGCTCTCAAGTACTCATCTTCAAGTGCTCTGAAGGACCATTTAAAAGCAAAAGGATGCGCACCACTTCTGCCAGGCAAAAGAAACAAGCAGAGAGGAATGTAACATAAGTGAGCTGGAACAGATCACTATAGCATGACGCCCTTGTCTGCAGAATCGCATGATCCATCCGGAGGAAACCAGAAAATCCTTCAAACCCAGTTCAAGATCAAAGCTGTGGAAAGTCAACAAGCACAACAAAGCACGTGTCGATTCGTCGGCCACTTCGTTGAAAGCAAGAGTATCTCATATCGTCTCTCTTCCCTCTCCTTTTCTTTGTCCTCGTTGCTAAATGAGAGACAAGTAGAAGGAGAATGATCAACCGGAACCCGAGATCTCCTAGCTCGGCGACTTGAGGAACTCCTACTATATGGTTTGCGTAGTACCTGACCAAGCCCGAAACCACAAAAATTTGCAGTTCATTCGAGATTCACGCCTCTACGGCCCTTGAAGAAACTTGCAACACAAAAAAATCAAGATTCACGCCTCTACGGCCCTTGAAGAAATTTGCAGTCCAAGGTCAAGCCCTCAGGCCCCTTGGAGAAATTTGCAGCACAAAAATCAAGATTCAAGCCTCTACGGCCCTTGAAGAAATTTCCAGTCCAGTTCAAGATCAAGCCCCGACGGCCCTTGGATTGACATCTACATTAAGAAACTTCAAAACACATCGCCTACAAGTGACAAGCACAAGTATGCGACGCGCCTTGAAGTGGGGGCATTTGTAGACATCGAAATTTCGTGAAATAAATGTTGACCAAAAATTAAAATTTCAACGCTCATGTATCACATAAATTTTATACATAGCATGTGAATCAACGAAAAATCAAAATAACTCAGAAAAGTCACTAAACAGGACACGTGTCAACGCCTGGCAGAAGTGACTTATTTCATCTGATTATTAAAACCCAAAAATCAAGTTTTGGAATTCTATAAATAGGAAGCCATTTCATTCATTTCAAAAGACCAATTCACATTACACAAAAGCGTTGAAGCTCTGAAACTCCAAACGCTCTCAAGCAAATCCCGAAGAATCAACGAAGTTCTGTCCGTTCTTCATCAAAGTTCAAAGCCCCAAGGCTCCCTCGAAGTTCTGTCCGTTCTTCATCAAAGCTCAAGCCCAAAAGCCCTTCGAAGATCCGTTCATCCACTTTCAAGATCAAGCCTCAAAAGCCCTTGAAGATCCGTTCATCCACCTCGAAGATCAAGCCTCAAAAGCCCTTCGAAGCATCGTTCATCCATCCTCGAAGATCAAGCCCAAAAGCCCTTCGAAGATCCGTTCATCCACTTTCAAGATCAAGCCTCAAAAGCCCTTGAAGATCCGTTCATCCACCTCGAAGATCAAGCCTCAAAAGCCCTTCGAAGCATCGTTCATCCATCCTCGAAGATCAAGCCCAAAAGCCCTTCGAAGATCCGTTCATCCACTTTCAAGATCAAGCCTCAAAAGCCCTTCGAAGCATCGTTCATCCATCCTCGAAGATCAAGCCCAAAAGCCCTTCGAAGATCCGTTCATCCACTTTCAAGATCAAGCCTCAAAAGCCCTTGAAGATCCGTTCATCCACCTCGAAGATCAAGCCTCAAAAGCCCTTCGAAGCATCGTTCATCCATCCTCGAAGATCAAGCCCCGACGGCCCTTGAGGAAATCATCCACTGTTCATCCTAAAGATCAAGCCCCGACGGCCCTTTGGATCAGCAGCCCATCAACAAATCCACATATCCCAGTTCATCAAGATCAAGCCCTCCAAAGGCCCTTGAAGAATTGTTCATCAAAGATCAAGCCCCCGACGGCCCTTTGGATCAACAATCAAACCACCAAATCAAGTTCTTACGGAGATAGAATCAGAGGCAAATTTTCAAAGAGATTGTAACCCAAAAACAAATCAAAAAAATACAAATATTACTTTGTACACGTTGGTTCTTGTCGCGTTTCGTTTCAGGAAATTTTCGTGTTTACAGAAACAAAGAATTTTTTTAAATAGAAATATTTTATTTGAAAATTCCCTCAAACATATTTCATCTAAAGTTATTTTCCAAATCTATCCATCTGTTTTTGTAGTACATGCTTAACAAATTTAACCTAAATTTTATGAAGCTTCAATTCAAAGTCCACATCCAAACAAACTCAGATCACGACATATCATTATACAGTAAATCATCAGTTCTTCTCTTCTCTTTGGAGATCCTAATAGTAACAGTAATTAATTGTTACACAAGCAACATGAATTGAAGACGAGGGGATAAAGCGTGGAAAAACATGTTACCTGAAACCAAGCATGCGCATTTGCATTGGACCCTTTTAGATTGCAAATAAAAATCACAAATTTATAGTTTATCCTTTCACAATATTATAAAAACAAAAGCAAAGTAATACATATCCGCAACGACGATTTAAATTATTTTTAAGTTTTCAGAGATAAATGTACTTTTTGAACACCAAATTAGTAGGAGCCTTGTAAGAATCATACCAATGGGGTACTTTCCTATGCTAAAAATTATACAAATTTAAAGTTAGTGGCTGCGAACTGTTGAAGGTAGAACCGATTTATAGCCATCCAGATAACGAAGGGCCAGCTTAATCTTCGAAAGGACGTTTTAAGGAGGCCGAAGATTTTGCTCAAAAAAAATAAAAGGAGGCCGAAAATTCCTTTCAGCTGTATATGTGATATACATGAGCCATATTAAACAATGTGATGATCGACTACTGCTTGAGCTTCAGAAAATAAATATCACTTAATCAGTTCATCTCCTTTACTTATCGTTAAAACTTCAAGCCCAAAACTCACTCAGATAAAGGACAATGTCAAAAGTTGTAGTTCGGCCTACCTAGCCCTAATCTTATTCTTAAAACGTATGAATACCAAGAGAGACCAGAAAATACCTACACATGTATATCCAACTTATAGAAATTTTTCAATGTGGCACGGTAGCCTATTAATTAAGTTCATGATGTATATATTAACGCAAGTACTCATCTTCCAACGCCAAAGGTGACGAGTATGAGTATTTTTTGTTTTCTTTTCCAACACAATGACTTTTATTCTTAGATTTCGAGTCTCGGCATTGAAAATTAATTTCATAGGACAATATGGCTTATATGCATTAAAAGATCATTTAAGTCAAAACTCAAAATCTTGTTAATATTAATAATATTATTATTATTTAGTACATTGATATTTTTACACTAGGGAGGGAGGAGTTTGGCTAAGCCACACAATGGACAACCTAATTTGGTATCAAATTCGCCATACACGAGATTCGAACGTAAACCTCTCACTTCCAAATAAAGAGGAATACCACCTAACCGCAGTACAGAGTTATTATTTATTGTGTATCATCATTTTATTATGCTGCCATAGGCTTCACCTTCTACTCAAATCTCATACAGTAATATAAATTTCACGTTAACCTGAGCCTTATATATAAGTTGGACTCATATATAAACTCATATTTAGACTCAAATATGAAATATGGCCTAAATAAACAATACTACGACAAAATAACAATAAAAACTATCTAGACATGTACACAACACACTAGCTAAAAGAGGTATGCCTTATCATTGTATGTCGCATTGGGACTGTGTAACCCACCTATATTATAAAGCATATTAATTTAGCTAGTGTGTCCAAATAGCATCACTCACAAATTAAATAACAATTCATGACTGGATGACCCGAATCTTCTTTTGGCAAACGCAAAGATCCCTTGGTGTAAGATAGTACATATCAGACTGGAATTATAGGTAACTGACGTATATTTTACAGATATTTAACAATACCCTCTTTCAGTGGTTCATTTACATTAAAACTAAAGATTATCATATACAATCTACAGATCATCAAGAAGTAAACTATATAGTATGTTATATGATCCGGAAAAGCTTAAGCCAGTATGAACCCAAAATGTGCTTGAAAGTAGTTTGGCAAACTAGTGATCCAAAACTCACACTTCTCAAACATCCTTTCATTAAAACCTATCTCTTATCTTCTGGTGCTGCCGTCGATTATGAATGATCAAACCATATAATTAATTAGAGAAGAGAATAGTACACAAGATCGATTGTATATGATATGTGTGTTTTTTGTATTTATCAAGGGATCAATTGTGAAGCAGAGCTCCTATTTCTTCTTTTCTTTTTTCTTTTTTATTTTTCTTTGGTATTGCCCCGAAAGAGGAAGATTGCAGTGGGATAGCCCTAATTTATTTAGGGCATCACCAGCCAAAAGCCCTACCATAGATAGAGGAAGAGACACAAGATAGATGATTACAGTGAAACAGAAGATAACTAATACATGAGACCTTACCAAGGACAGCACTAATTCCACGCTGCTCCCCTTGCTCCAACATGTTGAACACTAGGATAATTTCAATTTTCGGTAATGCAAATACACACATAAAATAATTACCCAGTACACCAAATTTTCCCTTCAGATCAAGAAATATTATAACTAATTACATTAATTATTGATATGTATATATATGCTTTAGGTAACCAAGGAAATTAAGGATACAATATTTCTCAGTTCAGGAAGAAAAAAAATGAAGAGAGAGCAATATCATTTCTTCTTTTATCCCAAAACTACATCCTAATGAATAAAATTGCCTATACTATAATCTGATTACAAAAATAAAAAATCAAGTCCTAATATTCATAAAAATTCCCATCCCAAAACTCCACTAAGCTTTGAGATCTTTATGATAAACTGATACATAAGCAACCTTACCTCAGATCGATCTTTATGCAACATAACAAGTCCATCGTCATTATAATCCAATTGCAAACCCCTTGTATTCATCAGAGCTTCTATCGATCGATCATATTGTAACGTCGTAAGCCTCAATCCGATACTAAATGCACTTTTTCACATCGTAATCAATCTTCGGGTATTTTTGGTTACCACAGTTGGAAAATAAAAAATAATCTCCATAGAGACCAAAATTACTTCAAATTAATCTTGCATGCAAGCCTAGCCTATAGATTAAGCTTGGATTTTGAAAGGAATTGAATATATCTGTATCTCTCTCTTGTTCTTCTTCGAAATACAGTGACAGGCAGAACTATATAAACTTACCTATATATATAAATAGTCAAGATCTCGAATTCTTCATGAATCCAATCCCTTAAAATCCAAGAAGAAAGGATCGCCGTAGTCCCAAAGGCCCGGCACACACTCTTCCTCGCTCGTCAGTGGCCACATCAACGGCGACATGGGTCCCACTGTCCCCATCGGAATATCCGAACACCCCGGTGCAACCGCCGTAGGCTGCGTAGACAACCCCGATCCCACAAGGGAATTCACATCCTCGTACGAACAGCACTCCTGATTATTGTTATTCTGGTGGGGTACTTGTAGTTGGTATTGATCGTGACTAGGGTTTGGATGTAGATACGAGGTTGACGCGTCACAGCCGCTGCCGTCGGATAATGCGATAGGGTACTGATGATGAAATTGTTGCACCACAATTTGTTGCTGCTGATGTTGCTGTTGTTGTTGGTGCAAAGGATTAATGTTGTTTTGATACTCATGATCTTGATCTAACATGTGATGAGGGTGCTGATTCATACGTACGGACGAAGTTGCACCACAACCGGCGACGGCCGCAGCAGCAGCAGCAACGTTAGGGTAGACTCCTAACCCTAAGCCAACACCGTATGGAACGAACCCCGAAGCCATGAGCGGGACCGGGTGGGCAGAGGAGGGGTAGGGCAGAGTAAGGCCGAAGCCGGAGGGGCGGGGGAGAAGCGGTCTTAGGGTTTGGGTGGAGGAGGTGGAGGAGGAAGAGGAAGAAGTGGAGCCCCGCGTGGAGTTCTGGGACGAGGAACCGGAGGGCTGGAGGTTGAGCTGGGCCCTGGAACCGTAAAGGATGATGGCGGCCCGGTCGTAGGCGCGGGCAGCGTCCTCGGCAGTGGCGAAGGTCCCGAGCCACTTGCGCGTGCGCTTACGCGGCTCACGGATCTCAGCCACCCATTTGCCCCAGCTCCGCTGGCGCACGCCGCGGTACCTGAACTTGTTGTTGTCAGGGCCTCCTTTGCCCTTGCACTTTCTGTTGTTGTTGGTTATTTCTAATGTGGCGGTGGAAGCGGTGGTAGAGTTGTCCTCAGTGGTTTTGTTGCTGTTGCTGTTGCTGTTGTCTTGGGGAAGGTGATGATCTGGTGCTGCTTCAGCTGCCGAATCGCGGTGTTGGTCTTCTTCCATAGGGTGAGGTGGCGGCGATCTTTAAAGGTGGAAAGCTGTGTGTGGGGGTGGGGTGGAAAGAATCAATGGTGGATGGAGACCACTACACACCACCTCGTTCAGTGTTCTCAATTAGTCGAAAGAAGAGAGGGTTTTTTCTGATATTGTGTCTGATTTCAATGTCATTTTTTGTTAATGGTGGAATAGGGCGGTGGTCTCTCTCTTTATATATATTCTAGGGTTTTACTTTTCTGTTTTTTACATCGAGGAAGAGAGAGATTGTGAACTAACAAAGACTCAAAATAATGCTTGCGTTATGTTGTGTTTATACGTAGATGATATGCTTATAATGGGAACTAACAAAGAGATAATAAATTGGACCAAGAAGATATTGAAATCAAGTTTCGATATGAAAGATCTTGGTCTAGCTGATGTGATTCTTGGTATAAAAATTAAAAGAAACCAAGAAGGTTATACTCTCACACAATCCCATTATATAGAAGCTACACTTAGAAAGTATGGTCATCTGGAAAGTAAAGATGCAATTACTCCTTTTGATGCCAATAGCAAACTAAAGAAAAATAGTGGTGATGCTATATCTCAACGTGAATATTCACAAGTTATTGGAAGCCTTATGTACATTATGAATTGTACAAGGCCTGATATAGCATACTCAGTGCGTAGACTGAGTAGATATACATGCAATTATGGGCATGATCATTGGGAAGCTTTAATATGAGTATTAAGATACTTAAAACATACAATGAATTATGGATTGCATTATACGAGGTATCCTCGTGTGCTTGAAGGATTTACTGATGCGAATTGGGTATCCGATAGTACTGATACGAAATCCACAAGCGGTTATGTATTTACTTTGGGAGGAGCAGCAATATCTTGGAAATCTTCCAAACAAACGTGCATAGCCCGATCAACGATGGAATCGGAATTTATAGCTCTCGATAAGGCTGGAGAAGAAGTTAAGTGGCTAAGAGATTTTTTGGAAGATGTTCTCATATGGCCTAAACCTGTAACGGCAATATGTATACACTGTGATAGTTTAGCTGCACAATATCGAGCTAAAAATAGTGTATACAATGGGAAGTCTAGATAAATTAGACGAAGGCATAATACAATAAAGCAATGGCTTTCTGGTGATGTAATTTCTATTGACTATGTCAAGTCAAAAGATAATATTGCGAATCCGCTTACTAAAGGTTTATCTAGAGAGCAAGTTAAGCATACATCGCGGGGAATGGGTTTAAAGCCAATAGAGTAAAATGAAACTGCCAAACAGAAACCTAACCTAGCTGATTGGAGATCCCATGGTCTAGGTTCAAAAGGCAAACTAGTTTGGCTAATTTCAAAGAAGAAACACACTTACATACCCATTCTTACGATGGAATAAGTGTGGTGACTGCTGATGGGTGTAGGATACATTAGTTTAATGAGATTGATACTTGTAAATCAAGTGGAATAGTAGCAGCCTATTCTTAATCAATATCACCTATATGAGAGTAAATGTGGGGTTGCATTTATGAGAATTACATGGCTACATTCTCTAAAGCTCTCATGAATCCAGGATTTGTTCAGGACCAAAATGAACACAAACGTATGAATTTGCGATGTGTTGGTGTGACATATGTTTTTTTTATTGTCTTGGTTATTGCAGAGATGAACATTTCAAGATTTTATATTCACTGCATCATCTTGTAAATCCGATAAGTATATACTAAGGTAGGTTCAAGTCCAAAAGACACCTCTCCTGATGTGTGTCACATCTATTGTTTACTCTCATTTTTCACCTTACCCTAGGACCTAATATTTGGCTCAAAATGTGGGGTATTGTAGGAGTTTTGAGCTCCTTTAAGTCCCACATCGGGGAACTCAAGGGAACTTGAGGTCCTTATATTACTTTAGTCTCCTTTATTAGTGATTAGGTGTTGGACCATTTGGAATGGGGATTGAGTCTTGGGCCACAAATTGTGTGGATTAGGCTTGATGATTATACCATAATATTAATATTAATTAATCAAGACAAGGGCCATGAGCATTGGGCCACTTAGGGCCTAATAATTAAAATTAATCTGATCAATTAGTTTTAATTTCGAATTAAATTTTTAATTAAAATTAATTAAAAACGTTTTGATTAATAGACACAACTCTTTGAAAAGAGTTGTATAGCTTCAGATACATCCAAAACGTATTTGAAGAGGTATGAAAGAGCCTATATAACTGAAGTCCTCAGTTCCATCAAAAATCATCTTTTCTTCCTCATTTTCTTTCGTACAAACATTCAAGAGAGTAAACACACAAAGCAATTCGCTAGAATTCTATAATCTAGTGCGGGTTGTAGAATTAGGTAGTTGTATCCTGGTTGAGTAGACGTTGTAGAACCACAAGCACAAGAGTGGGACGGAAATACTGTTTGAATGACATAGCTTTTGTGCTAGCCTCTACCTGTTGTAATCAAGTTAGTACCATTTTAATTTTTTGTATTTGTTTATGTAATTTCATTCTGTATAGCAAGTATTTTTGGTTAATAAAGTATTAGAATTTTGAGTTCTTTATTTATGTTATTGTTATTTTTATTTATTTCTGAATTGTTCTCCAACAAAGTTCGTCGTGCAAAGAATTTTGCGCGACATAAATGATATTTGTCGCACTAAGTTTTAAGGGACGAAGGCCTTCGTGGCGCAAGATTTAGGACCATGAAAGCTTGTTCGTCGCACTAAGTTTTAAGGACAAAGGCCTTCGTTGCGCAAGATTTAGAACCATGAAGGGTTATCATTGCCTTTAATTAATGGTGACGAAAAATAAAAGAGATTTTTTAAAGTGTCCAATATTCAAACGGTACTCTACATGTCATCATACAAGTGGAAGAAATGGTATTCTTTTGTTGTGACCGTGAATTGCCTTCATAATTGTTATTTCTTTCTTGGTGCTATAGAGAAAATGAGTTGCCTCTGCTATAATTCCTTGCGCCACATTTTGTTCCTCGATCGACTCTAAAAGAAGGTTTTTTTTTTTTTTTTTTTTTTTTTTTTTAAACAATCGATATTATTTGCATTCGGGAGGGAGGGTAAATTTAGCCTCACAAGATGCTACCAATAATGTAGTTCAAATTTGCTTTTAACGAAAATTGAACTAAACATCTCTCACCTACAAATGAAATGAAATAATATCAAACTGTAATACTAAGTGACCGCTTTTAAAAGTACGTAGTTAGAACTAAAACTTAAAAAGAGATACTTTGATCCATGTCCTTAAATTGCAATCGGTCTCCAGCATGCTACTTACTACTTTACCAACGTCTCTTTTAAGTTAACCACGCGTATTCTCAAGGTGGTCAAAGTCGGCCATCCCAATTTGAAAATTGTGATTCAAATTATTTTGAATTTCTTCTGCATAATTATCACTCTATATTTTTATTTTATTTTTTGTGTTATTATGCTTTCAGACCATCTCTTATGAAAATGCTACATCTCATTTTTATAGTTTGGAGACGTTTTGATATAGGCGCTTCGTTTTTTAATTTTTTAGACTAAACATACACTCATTTCAAAAATTTGATCAAACATTTTCCTAAAATTTTGGTTCTTAATTTCAGTTTTTCACATAAGTTCAATTGTGTTTAGAATTTTAATTTTTGACAACTTCTCCTGAGCATTTCGTTTTCTTTTCCTATTATCCCTATATTTATGCATTTATTATCCATGTAGGGCATTCTAATTTTTCCTATAGTTTATGTAACAAAATAAAATTTTATAGTCTCTTATTTCAACGAAATATCAAATTAAAATATTTTTTAATATATAATTAAGAGTGTCAGAATTTTAATAATAAAATATCCAATAACGAAGAAAATTAAAGAAATTGTAGGCTCAACATTATATATAAAACAAAACAAAAAATGGGTAATGCCTACAACTTTGTTGCCAAAGTTGAAAATATCAAGCCATGTAGGATTTTGACATCTCTTTTAATTAGAACTAAAGTCATATTTTTTTGTCAAAATAATTCACGTAACGTTGTTGACATATCTTTTGGAGATACTCTTATTTACCATATTCTTGACATCTCTTTTAGAGATGCTCTTAGTTGTCTTATTTTTGCAGATATTTTATATTTATGATTTCTCATTCAACTTAAAAAAATTGAAACTGTGATTTTTATTTTTCTAAATTTATTCAAAATCTTATATAGGATAAATAGTAGTATTGCTCATACCTAGATACTTAACTGCTACTTGCATGTATATTTTCTGTGTCAGAGGGTACATTCTTATCATGAGATGAGACCTTTAACGAAAAATAGAGAAATTTTAACGAGATTTTTTTTAAAGTGGAATTTTTTATAAACTCTCATCATCTTATATATATATATATATATATATATATATATATATATTATAACTTTGATTTTCGCTAGTATTGTAAAATATTATGCAAAAATATAGATCGTAAAGAGTATATAAAGAGTCTCATTTTTAAGAGAATCTCCTTAACAACTCTTCCAAAAATATCAACATGTATAGAACTAGTAGTTGTGATAATATTAATGACAGTATATATACACACACGTAGTATGTTCCATGGCTTGTAGTTTGTATGACAACTATCAGACAGTCCTGCAAGAATCTGATGCTAATTAAATATCAAAATAAAATTCATATAAAATTGCATAGGGCTGTGGTAGTAACATGTTTCAATTATTATTATTTTTCTACAATATTTTGTGCCTGTGAACAATCAATACAAGCATAATCCTACCAAAAATTGTTTTATATTAATCATTGGAAAATATGAAAAATAGAGGGTTTGTGGGCAGCTAGACAAACTTAGATATTAGACTAGTCAAAAGAACAATTATTATCAACTCAATCAATCTTCATTGGTAATAGTTCTAAAATTTTCATCAAGTAATATGTGCATGTCAATTACAAACCAAACCTAAACAAACAGCAGTGTCGATGAACAAATATAATAAGGTCTAAACCCATTATTGTTCGATTGTAATTTGGAATTGAAACAAACCGCAGTGATACACGACTTAGACTGAAACCGAACCAACTCAAACGCGTCCATCCCTTCTGCAGTATCTTGGCTTGCAATAATTGTAATATCAATAAGTTAACTTTTTCGGAATTAGAGAGTGTGAATGGACTTGTCTGTGAATACTCACTGAGGAAAATGACGATGATGACGTGGGAGGTGGATTTGCATGCAGGAGTGACGTGTCTGAAGACCAGAGGATGTGCAGCAAATGTTAGGAGCAGGAAGCATGTGATGGCCAGCCCACCGCATTGGAACTCGCAGAGGCCGCAGCAGCAACTAAACATAAAAACCAGTTGGACTTGGACGACCCCGAATAGATATAGAGGGACAATTTCTGTTTTCTGATACGATGCCCTAGCTCTGTTGCAAAAACGAATAAATAAATATATTTACATAAAATATTAGGCGACTTTGTGCCCTTATCTTGCTCTCCACTCAGTCTGGACAACTCTTGGAATATTTGATCAGCATTTTGCTTGTTGTAAGCATGAAGGGAAGTGTTCCAATCTGAGCCACACCTCTCCTTCGATACAATTTCTTTTCAACAAATTATCTTTTTCTTGTTGGACGACAAATATATATGTACAAATGAGGTAATCCAGGTGAGTTCATAGCAGCGATTTCGATCGTAGTCTATTTTATTTTGTCAACAAAAGGTTTATTGAAGAAAGAAAATTTACAAAGAATCGAGGTGAATTAGTGACATTGAAATTCATTGATCAAAAAGGAAAAAAAAAGAAGATGGACACTGAACTTTGTACTTTTCTTTGATATGAACCAATTCGGAATATATGAACCAATTCAACACGCATCCCAGGCTTTGTATACTGACATGATCTAAAAGGCATCGATCCAATCAGGAAAAAAAAGAAGCATTTTCTATATAGTGCTCTCATTGTTTATATAGATAGGGTATCGTTTCTCTAAAAAAATATATGAAGTATAGAGGCATTTAAAAACCTTTTGCTTGTTTCAGTTTCACTTTTTGCATTTGTAGAGAGAATGTCCGGAATGCAAAGGGTTTTTGCTCGTTGGGGAGCTTGATAAGGTTTCTCCTCTTCAAAGTGCTAAATGCTAAGCCTTCTATTTATACTAAACCACTAGACATGCTCTCTCTGCATGTTTATTTACAAGAAATGTAATAATAAACTTTCTCCGGTTCTTGACTTAATCACTAAAATATGAGTAATAGAATATATATATATATATAAAGAGAATCACAGTAATTAAAGGAATAGCTATTCTTGATAAATTTTTAGGTTTAGTAATATCATCACTCATATTGTCTCAACTTAAACATCTTTTGTTAGATTTTGAGTTTTATTACAAAAGATTTCAGTGATATGAAAGGTAGGAACTCTCATATATAAATCGTCGCTCGGAATCAACATGTGACTGTGGAACATAAGTACAATAATATAAAAAGTCATGCTTGATTCAATGCTTCAAATAGATGGGGTTTCCCCATATATACACAAATATCTAATGCACAACGCATGGGCTCTCAAAATGAAGCACTGAAATTAAGATAAAATAAAGGACAAGGGAACCTAGTCGCTCCAGATGTTTGATCAACCACATGAAGCTATATTTGAAGATCCTCATCCTAGTGAAACCCTGTCAATTTGAAAAGTTGATCCTACACCGTGGGAATGGTGCACCAGGTAAATAAAAATCCAGATAAGCATGAAGCTCGTATGAGTAGTAAGTAGGTAACTATGGTTCACAATGTACACTAGGGTTCGACATGAAACTATACTATAAAGCCATAAGTACTAATTCACAAAATCTAACCACAATAGTGTTTCTCAATGCCACCTTATCCTCAATTGCCACTACGCACTGTTACATATGTCACGTTGCTATATATGTTATCAATATTCACCTTCATACATAAAATTAACCTATAGGGCTAGGGTGGTACTTTTGGGGCGAAGCCTACACTTCATACGGTCCCATAACTTCTCATATAACCATCTAGGAGGAAAGCATAAAGTCACACAACCACTCAATGGAACTCGTCAAGAATCCTCACTCTACTGAACCTGACTAGAATTTAGAGTCCAAAACCTCTCAATGGAATCTATAGTATCATCTTAACTGAACCATAGGAGAACTAGGACTCCAAACCAACTCAATGGAATCCACAAGTTGTTGGGTTTCAGACCAACTGAACGGAACCATAAAAAAAATAGGATTCCAGACCAACTTAATAGAATCCATATGATGTAGAGTTCCGAACCAACTGAAGCATAAAAAAAGTATGATTCCAAACTACTCAATGGAATCCAACTACCGTAATAGCAATCACACATTATCGACAATGTCATCTCTAACTCATTGTAGGTCGAAATGGTAAATTCAATAGAGCATACGTATAGACACATTTTCACTTCAGTATTTTATGAAAGGATATTTAAAAAATTACTCACATTGGGTCCAAAGCAATCACAAGTCCGAAGGCATGTTAACCGAAGAAACTAGATGACCGCCAACACCATCAAAGTATATAACTAATTCTACTATTGATACAACACGTTCACCGATTCAAATCTCGAAGAACAAATATAGAAACTGGATTTGGAGCATCCATTTTAGCGTGTTGCCAAAAACTATGTAACCATGTCACGCGCCGCTGCCACGCGTCGTAGTAGGTGATGGGCCTGCCAAAACCTCGCCAGAAACCAACCAACAGATTTCCAACAATTTTAAGGATGACCTCACAAGATCTACTGATTTTTAATGTTTAGTAATGAAAAATACACTTTAACTAACTAACTATACAATAAAAATTAATGAAAAATAACATAAAATTACATAAATATGAAATACGATAATTGAATAGAGATATTCAAGGAAAAGATTTCACGGTAATTGTATATTAATTTGTCATATGATCAAAGTGAGATCTTATTTTTCAACACATCTCCTCACGAGTGGGCCCTATGTAATTGATCACGTCACTATACCGGAGCTAACTCAAATTTTCAAGACCCCGGTAATCATTCAAGGACTAGAGCCAACGCAAATTTTTGATGGTTCAACATTCAATAACCTTAAGTTGGAGCTAGTGCAAGTTTTTGAAAAGCCCATTTTAAGTAGACAATTCGAGCCAGTAAATCAGGCCCAAAATGTGTCAAAAGAATAACCTGCTTTGATACTATGATAAACTTTTTAGGTTCAGTATGGTCCACCACCAACATCTTAGATATTGTCTCAACTTAACCAAATATTGCTAGGTATTGGGTTTTATCACATACGCCTCGGAGATATTAGGGGTAAAAATTGTATATTATTTTGTCATTTGAGCGATGTGGGACCTTATTCTCCAACAATTCTCATACGTTTTCCCAATTCATAGCTTGCCCTATTTGAAGAAGTAAACTTGTATAGAGTGTTGGAGTTTTGGAGCAAATTCCTCTTGGGACTGGGAGAAAGTTCAAATATGGGCTTTATTGCTAATAAGAATTCTAGAGAGCTGGGTTCATGAAAGGACAATGCATTAGACCCGGACTAATTTAGAAGGATTTGAGCTCAGAATTCAAAGGCAAACAAAAGCCCAAATAGGCTAAGGCAACTGAATTCTATTTGTACGCTTGAAAAAGGTTATAACACTGCCACTCCTTCTGAGATAAGATATTGTGTTTGCTCCTCATCCAACTTTGAATCGCATAGAGGTTAAATTATCAACATGCTTCTCTTCTCAACATCGTTTAGCCTTTCGGTATTTGCAAAAACACCTAAACAGTGTGCCTGACAAATTATTTAGGTGCCAGATTGACGAACAAACACAAACAATTACAGGTATGTTTGATTACTATCTAGTTTTTTTTTTTTTTTTTTTTTTTTTTTTTGTGTTAGTGACATGGGAAAAAAAAATTGGATAAAAAAGAGGGATGAAGAAGAGTGAATGTATTGGAAGACAAAAAAATGGGAGTATAATGCTTGCATTTCCTCCTCGGGGGAATTACCTCATTCCTCCACTTACAAATAATGTATCTTCACCGTTAAATCTTTTAATCTTCATTTGAAGATCATCCCAACAATAAGTCATTCGAATCGGAAATCGTTTAGTCATCCATATGTATCAAACAAATCAACGGTTCATCATGAATATGTTATTTGGTATTTACACCGTTGATTTCTTTTGATACATTTGGATTACTAACTGTCTTTGGTTCGAATGAATTTTATAAGGATAAACTTCATATGCAGATTACGAGATTGAGCAATCTCAGTTATGAAACTTTAGATAGTAAACATATGTTATTTGGAAGTGGAGAAATGAGCTCGTTACCCAGAGGTGGAATACAACTATTATCCAAAATGAAACTAAAAACCTATGTCAAACTCTCTCCAATTATACAAGTCAGAAAATACTATACAAAGTCAACGGCAAGAGCAAAAGAGCGAGAGGGAATTCTTTTCTACTTGTCTTCACGAATCACAAGTAAGGACTCTTGACCAATATCCCGTACTTGTCAACTGCACTTGTGGGGACCGCCACCAACACCTTCACAGATTCCCCCTGTTCATCATCACAACGTCCAGCTGGCAAAAACAAGCAGTACCTATCGCTGCATACGGGCCCCACGTGAACGGGCTTCCCCATCCCAAAGTCAACCCTCTCCAGCCCCAGCCTTGACCACTGTGACACGATCAGCACCCCCGCAGAGTCCGGACAGGCCCTCCCCTCCCCGCTCACCAACTCCACCACCCTCCGCACGTGATCGTCCTCTACCCTCTCCTTTGCGCGCTTCACCAGCTCAGCCGCGTGCCACAGACCCTTCTCCTCCAGCTCCCTCGCGCTGCATTGCGCGCACCCCAGCACGAACGCGTTCCCGTAATACCCGCCGGGTAGACTCGGCCTGACTCGGTCACGTACGTTCACGCTGAATAAAATCTTTAGGGTTTGGGTTGGTGGTAGGTTCAATGCCCTTGCCCAACTACGCCACACGTGGGCGGAGAGGACCTCGAACGACGTGTACGCTGATAACGAGGTACTGGGTCGACTCGTCGACACAGCGAGTTTCTTCAGCTCCATTAAATGTTTTTTATGGAAAGTGATCGAGGTGGGGGCGAGTCGTTCGTTGGCGAACCGAGTCACGAAGCCGGAAACGTCCGGGACCTTGCTGAACTCGGGGTGACTCGCCGCCTTGATTATGTGATGATGACGTGGATTTAATGAACGATTTACGGGTTGTGGGTCCAGAAGGTGGCGATCCCATACAGGCTTGGGTTTGAACTCGCTAGTGAACCCCCGCTTTCCGGCTGCCAGCCCGGCAAACAAGTTGAGAAATTCGGCGCTTCCGATCCCGTCGCAGACGCAGTGGTTGAATCCCACGCCAAGTGCCGCCGCTCCATCTTTCAGCCACGTCAGTTGGACAACGAGCGGCGGCGCCCCTTTAAGTACGTCAGCCACTTGGAGCGACAATAGCTTCCTCCACTCGGTGACGTAGCGCGGAGCCCGCTCAAAATTAGAGACCGCAACATCGTCGGAGACAGCTTCAATGAACACTGCGCCCTGAGCCCGACATACCACCTCGAGGCCGAAGCCATCGGGCTTGGGGCGCACTCTGCCTGCTAGCGGATAGTATGGCACCAAAGCCTGAGCTAGTGCAGCCTTGACACGCGACGCGGTCGAGGCCTGATTCAGTTCCGGGCAAGGAGTGTAGACCAAGAGGTACTCGATGGTGAAGCGTAGGAAGAGCTGCGAATCGACGGCGGATAGGTTGAGAATGCAAGGCGGGGTGGGTTCGTTGGGCGTGACCACCACGGCCTCCTTTACACGGACAGAGCTTCCCATAGCCTCTACTTTATAATGATCAAGTAAATGAAGAATTTAATTAAACCTTGAGTTTTGTGTATTTTGGGTAATGTGGGGGGTAGAGGTTTAGGGTTTTTGAGTTTGGTTTTTTCAGCTGAGCAATGGATGAATATATAAGAGACAGAAAGGAATTTGGTGTGTTTAAGAGGGGTGTAGTAAAGTTAAGATTTGAAGGATTTTAAATATTATAGAATCTGTGTTGTTAATTAGGATTTTTAAAGAGGACTTAAAAGGATTTTGAAATTATGAGATACCAAAGTAGAATTTAATGTAATTTAAAAAAAAATGTATTGAGCCCAGATATAGTCAATTAAGGGTGCGTTTGTTGCACCGGATTAAGTCGGACTGGACTAGCTTCAGGGACTAAGCTGGATTGGCTTGGCATAGACTAAGTAGTATAAGAATAATAAAGCGTTTGGTGCAGTGTCGAACTAACTTACGGACTAAATGATTTTTCGATACAAATATTCCTTTTATTATTTTCTAGTTAATTTATTAGTATTTTATTATTATTAATGTCACTTTTTTTTGCTGACTATTCCTTTTCCTTTTCTTTATCTTCTTTGCATCCAGAGAATTCCTTTCCTTTCTCTTCTTCGACAAGCTTCAATCCCCGCTCTGCCGTCCTTTTCCTCCTTCAATGTCTCTTAGTTTGACAAAAATTCCAACTCTCTTGATCCCTCCGGTCCTATCCACAAACCATTCTTTCTATTCATGTCAGATTCCAAAGACCCTTTGTGCTTGACGGAATGGCGCTGGGGGCGGGTTGCTTTTGGCGGCGGTGCGACCAATGAAGACGATGAACTCCTGGACCCTAGACCTTTGGAAGTAGCTGAAGCGACTGATATCAGAGACGTTGGTGATCGGGTCAGATTCGTCTGGATTTCACTTGATGACCAACAAGGCCATGGTTTTCATCTTCCTGATTTTCTACAAGCAGGTGTAATCACATAGTCTGTAGGCTAGTGGGGGAATTAGGGAAGAAATTGACCTGTTATTAGGAAAGAAATGAAGCAGGTGTTGGGATGCAAAGGAGAGGAAGTGAAGGTCTTAGGTAGTACCGACGTTTTCGGGGTGATTCGCTAAGACCTCTTAGCGAGCTACTTAGTCCACACGAGTCCCGTTTAGTCCCATTAAACTTAGCCCATGCACGGAACAAACGCTGGACAGTAGTCTAGTCTAGTCCGATGAAAGCTAGTGAGGCCAAACAAACGTCTCCTAAATTTTTAAAAGAGTATACAAATCTATAGGTATTCAAAATGTCATTAATCTTGAACAATTTCATTAAGGGCTCGTTTGAAAGTAGTACTTTTAAAATGACTGAAAGCGTTTTTTGGTGAAATTGATTTTGATTTTCAAAAACATTTTAAGTGCTTTTTAAATCCGGACCCTTCAAAGTTATAATAATTTTTTGTCGTTTGATCAAATTTTAAGGGTCCGGATCACTTGATCTGTGAGATTTGGAGGAAGAGATCCGTAGATGATCTCTTTCCTTTAATAGAAGTTAAAAGAATGCATCGAGCTCGAGTATAGTCAATTATGATTTAAAAATGTCATTGATATTGAAGAATTTCATTAAGGGCCCGTTTGAAAGTAGCACTTTTAAAATGACTGAAAGTTTTTGGTGAACATGATTTTGGTTTCCAAAAGCATTTTAAGTGCTTTTTAGAAGAAGCATCATATATGTGATTCTTGCAGGATGTACTACTCTTTTTTTTTTCATGATTCACTTGAATTTTTACTAAGAATTGGTTTTAAAAACATCATTACAAAAAATGTTTCAAATCATTTTAAAAACGCTTGCAAACGAAGATTTTGTAGAAGTTATAAGTAAATTTTATGCATAACGAATTCCATCTCCACCCTAGAATTTCTTTTCAAGTTTCTTTGCTGCTCTCTATCACCACTACCATGTTATCTGGAAAGGATTTGGATCCCATGATTCAAATTGTGGGGATTCTCCCCACATCTTAGCTATTCATTTTGCATCGTACGATAAAAAATCATTTGACTTTTTTTATTTAAAATTAAACACAAATAGTACTTAATGAAAATTGGCAACACGATATACAATAAACGGTTAGAATGTTGAAATTCCAAAAATTTCCACAAAATAAATCTGGAGAGAATCATCTTCCATCTGAAAAATCCACGTTACCCATTCTGCAGACCCAATAGTACGAAATCTCTCTGATATTCTCTCGCTGTGTGTGTATATGTATATACTTGTATCTAAGACCAAAGATTCTCTGTGTATCTCTAAACCCGTGTCAAATACAAACACACTTTGCTCTACTGGCTTCTTCTTCCTTCCGATGTGACATGTTCCGAGATTGTAACCCGAATATCCCTGGAAACCGTAGGGAGTTGCAGACTTGTCTGGAAGGAATGGAGCCACGCCAAGGAGTCACATTGCCTAGCCATTGTTCCTCGTAAAATTACATGCTAAGCCGTTGTTCTTCCTTCTCTCTCTCAAGCTAATTTTACAACTGATGGAATCCAATCCTTGACAAACAACCTTTGTTACGCATATGCAAGGAATCCATAAAGATCTATAATATAAAAGGAAAATTAATGAAAAGTTTTAAAAAAACTTATCTTTTAACAAAAAACACTTATTAAAGGTATATTGAATAGTGTCATGTAAAGATAAAAATGTGATTTTTCGTTAAAAATGAACAGTACCGGAAGTGTTTCGTTAAAACTTCATAATATAAATGAATATAAATTTAAAATTTATAAATATTACTTAGAATCGGTCACTCAAAGAAGTCAATATATTAAAATTTCTTGAAATTCAAACTAACTACCACCCTAGCAAATCCAAAGCCATGTGCATGTTTTGCTGATTTGGTAACTGTGAAAGATTTGTGCAAGATTCACGGAGTGTTACTTTATGGAAAAAATTAGTATAAAAACAAAAAACTATTGTCAATTATTGCTTTCCCTCACCGATAGGTCTCTCTCCTACTGGTAGACTGATGAAGATATATATGTATAAAGAACATTTTCCAACTAATCACTTAATCAAATATTTAATTAGTATAGTCACTTTGTCTGGTGATATTAATTGTTGAGAAACATTTATAGTATAAGTAAGATAATTTATACTAAATTATTTTTTTTATAAACGATAAGATAATCTATACAATATTTTTCTAAACTACGGAGAGGAGAATACGAATGAAGGTCCTTGAATTCAGGCCGAATCCTCTTAACTAATTAAGCTACAAATTTCTTGACATTATAAGTGCTTTATTAGAAAATGGAATTGTAAGAAGATTATTTGCGAAAAATCCCCATTTAAACTACTAAATTTGAATTTAGTATTACTAGATTAGTTGGAGTAATATACATAAAATCCTAACTAAAATCTTAACTATGGTTCGGTTTAGATGAATTGTGTGCACGCTTAGAAATGTAATAGTTTGTGTAATGTGTTGTTTATTCGCTTAATAATACTTGACTACTCAAAAGATGAGTAGAGATTCCTTTTTAAAATTGTCGCTGCCGATTTATAGAATTTTGTTTTTATGATACAAACCATTCTTATTATAAATTAGTCTATAGAGATCGCCATAAAAAAAATCATTAAAAATAGATGCACATAAATGGTAAAGGCATTACAAGCTATTTATGTATTTATTACAATAGATTGACTAAACGACCTTAGTTTTAATTCAATTTTTGTAGAGATGATCTTTACGGAATAATTCACAATGTCAACAATTCTTATCATAAATACAAAATTTTATAATTCTAACACTAAAAATTTTGAATAGGATATCTTACTCATTCTTGAGTATCCAACATTATTCTTATTCGCTATATATATGTTTGAATTTAGTAGGTGTTTTATATAATTTTGTGACAGGTGTAGGGAACTGATGGACGTGGAGACTAATACCTGTCTACTACTTGTCTGCGGTATCTTATGCAATTGGTACAATCATACCAACATCACGTAAAACCTGCTTTGTATGGCTGGATGTCAAGATAAAATCTTTCTCGCACTATTTCTCTGTAGCTGTTTGCTTCTGCTTGTTTGCCTCCGTTTGTTTGCCTCTTTGTAGGCTCTCCTGTAACCTTTTGGCATCTTTGCTCGGATAATTCAAGTTCAGTTTCCAAAAAATAAAAAAAATAAACTGGCCTTTTGGGGACGTTATTATGCTTTTGGAGTAGGGTCTATAATTAAAAGGCAATTTTTAGTATTATTTCTCTCACTTTCTTATAATTTAAGGACGGGAAATGCTATTTACAAATTTATTTTATTTTTCATATATTTATTTTTATTTTTAATTGTCGAATTCAATAATTTGAAGAAGATCGATGACAAAAAATTAATAAGTGTGTACGAGATAAAAATAAGTGTATAAATAACACTTTCCTTTAGAATATCCATCATCCACTGCCACTATGCCACATCATACTTAGAAAAACAAAAGAAACCATGTGAAACAGGCAAACTTGTCAAATAGTTAGAGGATTATATTTGAAGATAGATTAGTCTAGTTTTTATTTAATTTTATATGTTATAATATGAGTGAATTATTTGCTGATTAGTTATAACACATGTTATGCATATATTTTTTGTTTAATATGTAATTAGTGTTTTCGTAGAGCGTAGGGAAGGTGGTGAACGAGAAAGGGTAGGGGAAGAAAGGAGAAGAGTGCGACATAAGAAGAAATGTGAAACTTTAACGTTTGCTAAGTTTTAGGGTTCTTCCTTTGTCTTTTTTTTTCTTCACCTGTTCACCTAAAATGACAGGGAGTTTTAACGAAAAGCCCACGGTACTGTTCACTTTAACGAAAAACCACATTTTTACACTAAAAAGTCAAACCTGGTACTATTCACTTTGCCCTTTATTTTGTCCTTATCGTTAAAACTCAAAATTTTCAAGCCATTTTCATTAGTTTTCCTAAAATGCCATTTAAGATGATATAACATTATGGTATGAACATAAGGTAAAAATAATATTTTCCTATTTTAAAACTGAGATTTAAGTACTTTTAAATTAAATGTAGTCTAAACATTAATTTAGGAGGAGGGGAATCAGTAGGAAGGATTGTGCCTATCACTGTATCACATATAATTGACTCTTTTTACCAGATGCTGACTATTTGATCAGACACATTGCCTATTGTCTAAGCCCCATTTTCGATCGATCGGATTGAAAAATATTGTCATTTCCATGGCCTCCCCAATATATAATTTTTTTTTAGTTCTCAAATTCTCACGTTTGTATGTAAATATATTCAAGAGAGTTGTAAATGAAAAATTTTTTTACATATTTGAGTATATTGTATTACAAACCCAAAGTCCATAAGTACATATTAAGTATATGTAATAGAGTTATGCAAATTTCGGAATTTCGGAATTTCAGATCAGATTTGAAATATTAAGTACATTCCATTTCCTCTCCATTTTCTTCAGATTTTTTTTCTTCTGGATTTCAGAATTTCGAGTTTGAATTTGAATCAGATGGAATATTTAGATTGTTTCCCCTCAAAATTAGTTGGAATCGAATATTCCTATCCAAGTTGCACCCGCAATGCCTATAGAAAATTGCAATTTTTTTTATTGTTACAAATGAGTGTTCAGAAACATTTTTTTGTTATGGAAGTAGTGTTTCGAACCGCACACAGATTTTCTTTCCTTTATAGACTATTTGATTTAATTGGAGTACTCAGTACTACGGTCTGGTGATATTATTCTTCACTTAGAAGTGAGAGGTTTTAGGTTCGAATCTCGTGGATGACAAATTCGATACCAAATTAGATTGTCCATTGTGTAACATAGCCAATTTAAAAATAAAATAAAAATTGGAGAAACTATTCTATGGAAAACAAATTGAAACGAAAATGTGCCTTAAATTATCCTCTTAAAAAGCTAAACGAAGCTCCCCCACCCGAAAAATTTATTGTCACATCCCGGTCCGGGCCCCCACCACATCCCGGGCTCGACTTCGCCGTAGCACGACATTGTCCGCTTTGGGCCCCGGTCACGCCCTCACGGTTTTGTTTCTGAGAACTCACACGAGAAGAACTTCCCAGTGAGTCACCCATCCTGGGAATGCTCTCGCGCGAACTCGCTTAACTTCAGAATTCCGATGGAATCCGAAGCCAGTGAGCTCCCAAAAGGCCTCGTGCTAGGTAGAGATGAGAATATACATATAAGGCTTACAAGATCCACACCACTGGGCGATGTGGGATCTTACAATCCACACTCCTTTGGCCCATTCTCGCTTAACTTCAGAGTTCCTACGGAACCCGAAGCCAGTGAGATCCCAAAAGGCCTCGTGCTAAAGGAGGTGAGCATGTACATATAAGGCATAGAGGATCCACTCCCATGGGCGATGTGGGATCTAACAATCCACCCCCCTTAGGGGCCCGACGTCCTCTTCGGCACACTTCCGGTCAAGGATTGGCTCTGATACCAAATTGTCACATTCCGACCCGGGCTCCACCACATCCCGGGCTCGACTCTACCATAGCACGATATTGTCCGCTTTGGGCCCCGACCACGCCCTCACGGTTTTGTTTCTGGGAACTCACATGAGAAGAACTTCCTCGTGGGTCACCCATGCTAGAGCCTAAAATCTTAGTGCATGGACGTTCTTAATTAGATTCAATTCAAATATATCTATGGTTTTTTTGGTAGTACTATTCACATACTAATTTTTATCTCTCACGTATTCTTGTTAATAATATTCATTGATAGTTTTCAATTCATTCGATTCGACGGTCGAGAATGAAAAAGAGGTGTGTGAGAGACAAAAATTGGTATGTGGATAGCACCACCTTTTCTTTGTTGAGTGCATTTTTCTTACCCTTCTAAAGTGACAGTGATACTAATTCTTCTATTGATTATCGTTACGTTAGTTTAAATTTCAAAATTTATGTCTTAAATCGATTAAACAATAATTTAACGAGATCAATGAGGAAGTGAGCACCACCACACTTGAACGAGATCAATTAAACAATAATTTATCTCTTCTGACATAGGCTTTGCTTTAGAGGATGTGATGAACCTTAAAGAAAGCACCCTAATACATCGGGGCTTTCCTTTATAAATTCCTCCCTCAGATATGGACTACATGCAAAAAAAAGGTTGATGAAGTTAGTTGTAGATTTGGTATTGATGCCACCGCATGCATTTTATGTGGAGGGTGCCCTTGCTTTTGTGCTCGTATTCGACTCTTCCTTCGATCGACCTCACTTTTTGGTTTACATTGTTTATGCAGAATATTACTTGCTAGGATATGCATATAAAGCTGGAGACAAAGTTTAACTATTCTCTCCCTTTATAAATAGTCGATAGTCTCGCCTACACATAGGGCTTAACTCATCAAATATTCGATTTTTTACTTTATTATATATTTAAAAGGATTTAATAATTGCCAATTTCATAATAAAAATACTTCAAAATACAATAATTACAATTGAGTTGACAAAAAAAAAAAAAAAAAAAAGAAACACCCATCACGCGAACACACGTACTTTTCTTTTACAATATTATGAATTAGTACGAGCAGTGTGCCTATCATATATGCGAAAGATGCCTTGAGATGTCAAAAGAAAGTCATATATATTAAAATAAAACTAAACTTCAAACCCTAGGAAACAAAGGAGAGGTAATGCATGCCTATCCCATTAATTATTAGGATTCCATATCTGCAATTTGATCACGAAGAGATGGGAAGATCGGATTTTCTTGTTTAAACAAATCCATAATTTATTTCTGGGTTGTTTTAGTTAACTCAATCTCATAAACAATTGGTGGAAATTCATTTAGCCATGTTGTCCATTTAATCTTGTCGAACAAAGGCATGCAATATCATCCCTAACAATGTGATTTTCACGGTCGTTGTTTAAGAGTTGTATTATTGTTTGTGACCGGCCCTCTGGCTTTTCTTTTTATCCTGGTTCTATAAATAATATTTCCCATATCGATCCTTTGACTTTAATTAAAAAAAAAAAATTTAACATCACAATAAGTCCCCCGCTACCAACTTCTATGTGGCCCTTAAATAGTACTAAAGGGTACTGAATCTATCTATAATAATTATATGTGGCATTGAGATCTTGCTTACATAAAAGAAAGGAGAGGATCGTATGGATAATGATTCTTAAACATCATAAAAAAAAAAATTATTTTCATGAAGCACGTATGAGATTGTATATATGTTTCCATTTTTATAAGATCAAGTTTGCAATTAGAAGTGATTCGTGATAGTTAATCTTGTTTTGTTGCAATTGCATAGCTACTAGTGCACGTTTTCATAAATAGACAAATCGTCATAGGTTTGATTTTCACACACTCTCTTTTATTTTCTTACACTTTCTTTCGTGTTTTAAACCTAAAAATTAGATAAATTAATAATAAATAACCAACATAAGTAAACATAAGAGCGCATGAGAACAAAAAATGGGTGAGAAACATACTGGGGAATTGGCCAAATCACTTTTTGTTAACCTTTCCTGGTTGGAATATATGTTTTGGCCTGGCTTTTTGGTAACTTACAGAAGGACAAAAAAAAAAAAAAAAAACTTCTAATTTCTCCGATGGTAAGAAAACATAAAGTATCGGGTCAGCTGTAACATTGTTAGGTGGCTGGGTGTACTGTGGGTACAAGAAGTCATGCATGGCTTGGCTGTACTTGATATGTTAATGACCATCAAATCGTGACCTACCACCAACCTATTAATTTCCTCCTGAAAGATGCTCTGTGAGCTCCGTGCACTCTCTCAGACTGAAAGAGATGGGAGATGGGAGATGGGAGATGGGAGAGGGAGAGAGAGGTATACGGAGTATGATTCTTGGGAGTTTTAACGAAAAACTCACGGTACTGTTCACTTTAACGAAAAATCATATTTTTACACTATAAAGTCAAACCTGATACTATTCACTTTACCCTTTATTTTATCCTTATCGTTAAAACTCAAAGTTTTCAAGTTCTTTTCATTAGTTTTCCTATGATTCTTTCCCTCTTTTTTTCCTTCTCCTTCCCTTCCTTCCTATTTGAACGGTCACGGTTAAACCACGTCAACATATTATATTAATTTTTTATAGAAAGAGAAAGACAAAATAGAGAATGTGAGAGGAGAGAATGGAAAATGATGAAAAAATGATGGGAGAGAATCCTAGTTCGATGAATACGAACACCTTCGGTTTAACTTATATTTAACTTATTAGGTAAAATGTACTAGTATGAAGACCTAGTAATAGATAGTAGAGAAGAATTGTCAAAGCTACAATAACAGTTTTACAATGGAAGACGATTAGATTCTTATTTGAATGAGCGGTTCAAATTTGTAGAACCGCTACATATATCTGAATCATTTCCAGTAATTTAATGGTTAATTACTCTTGCATTATTGAACGGGCTGAGTTTCATACTTTTATTCTCTTCGAAGACAGTGAGACATACTAGCTAGGAGGCTCAAGGATAATGAAAAAAAGTGAAAAGGCTAAGTCAGAAAAATAGGCCAAACTTTGTCCCTACGGGAAACAAAAAGATGATGCATATATATCTGCTATCCTCATATCCCTCTGCAGAAAAGGGAAAAGTTTTAGACCGAGATAACAACTCCAACGCAAGAGATCAAATTCTCTACTTTTTCTTTAGCTTCAAGGGATCTGCATGCTTTTCACGCACATGCATGCAGCAATGTCGTCTCCAAGAATTTCCTAGGCATGCTTTTTGATTTACCCTTCACTTCCTTTCAAAGGAAAAGCCAGACGAAGACCATCTCGCTGCTTAAAGGCGATTTTATTAGCTAGCTAGCTTATCCTAAGATTCTTTTTTTAGGGTTTCGTCGTGATACGGAATGTTTGTTCTGTTTTGATATTAACTTGCGATTAAGGGCAGGCTATCATCTTCCACAGTTCCCTACGAACTACGACTGGAAAATTGGAAATATCTGTTGGGTCGGAAACCTCGTAGATTAGTCGGCATTGACGGCAAAATCTTTGTCTGTAGGCGGTGGGATATAGATAGGTACTCTTTTGAATTCAGTGCTTTGGTGGACTTCTGTTTTGGCACGGAAAATGGTTCAAACAGTTTAATATTGAAAATCTTAGATATCTATCACCACTGAAAAAGTTCAATCACGACATTTTTTTCTGGATTTCGTATGACAATATTGATCCGAGTGGTTTTAGATCGCACACATTAATTGTATGTTTGATACCCACGAGCATTTTTTTTTTGGGAATTTGATGAAGTCAGATTGTCCAAGTGCGCAATTTCAAACTATTGATGTGAGTTTCAGAATCTCTTGTACAATATAAAATCAACTATTTATCATCTACAGGTGTTCACATGGACCAATTTTGTGACATTGAAAAATAGTGAATGCTGTAGTGACCAACGATGAAAAAAATGCAGATAACAAATAAAATTACTAATTCAATGTGTGTTCGTTGTAGACGTAGATGTAACCACATTAACTACAGCATATATGCCCCTTTATGCACCCGAGTTTCAATCCCATAAACTCAAGCAATACTATTTGCTTAATGTTTATATGCACATTAGGCTGAATTAATTAAGATCATTCATAACCCATTCAGGCAAAACCACTTTGTTTAGAGCAAATATGCTCCGTATACACTGGACTTTGAATTCTCTCATCGAAGTTTAGATTAGTTGAAAGTACAATATCGGGTCATCACAGAAAAAGCATTCCATATGTGTTTGGTACGATATGTATTACTTGGGCCATAAAGACTCATTTTATTCAATCCAATGTGCAATGTCAAGCTTACAACCCAATCCAGAAAAAACCAACCCAACCTAAAGTCCAGTCCAATAGAATTCAGCCCAAGCCCATTTCAAAAAGAACACCTACCCATTTCTCAACTGGGGTTTTTGAACTTGTGATCTTCTTCATTAACCAGCTTAAACCCTATCCCCTCCAAACCGGCCACCATGTCGCTCCTCCGTCGAATCCCCCATAAGCCCCAAAATTCCCGATCTGTCCTCACCTTCGCCGCCCGTTTCTTCTCGACCCAAAACCCTACCCTCAGCCCTTTCCCTGACGTCCCGACCACCGCCTACTACGACAACCTGGTCATCGCCGCCGGCCACTCCAGAGACTTAGACAAACTCCACTACCTCCTCAACAAGCGCGCCAAGGACCACTGCTTCAACACCACCAACACCTTCAGGTTCCTCACCAACACCGACTCCTCCCTCTCCGTACTCGACGACCTCACCAAAACCCTAGCGCGTCTCGACCGGGGGTTCACCCGCAAGAGCGCGTACGACTCGCTCATCGCGCGTCTCTGTAAGATCGAGAGGGTCGATGAGGCGCTGCGCGTGGTGGATTTTATGGCGCGTGGCGACTACGGCCTCAACGCCTGCACCTTTCACCCGATCCTCAATGTGGTTACCCGGAAGAAGAGGATGGACGACGCGTGGGGAGTGGTGGATCTGATGAGGAGAGTCGGAGCCCCGCCGGATGTGCCGGCGTTTAATTATCTACTGATGGCGTACTGTTTCCCCGGAGATTTGGAATCGACGGCCGGAGTGCTGACGAGGATGGAAGAAGAGGGGATGAGGGCGGACACGCGCACGTACGACGCGTTGGTTCTTGGCGCGTGTAAGGCAGGGAAGGTGGAGGGGGCTTTGGTGCTGATAAGGAGGATGGTGGACGATGAGGTGCCGGCGCTGCTGTCGACACACGTGTACGTCATTGATTCGCTGCTGGGAAAGGGATTTTACGCGCAGGCGGTAAAGTTTGTGAGGAGTTTTAGCGGGAGGGACACGTGGCTGGACACGGAGAGTTTTGGGAGCTTGGCCAAGAAGCTGATTAAGTTGAGGAGGTTTAAGGAGGCTAAACTGGTTTTTGAGGAAATGAATGCGAGGGGTTTAGTGATTGGTGATAAATTGAGGGGTTCTTGTGAGAAGATTAAGAATTATGATTAAAATTTGATTAGGTTATCCATACCATTTTGGGTCCACCACTGATTGAGTCGTTATCTTTGATTCTTTTGTTGTATATAAATTACTAGAAATATTGAAAGGTAGTTTGAAGTGCTTAAATAATAAACCAGATTACGTATCTTGTTTTGACGTGTTTGTGTCGTATTATTTTCGTGTCGTATGAAATTATAAATAACTATCGTTTCCAGATATAGAAAAACCCAAACTCATCCGCAAAAGCTTAGCTGTATTTTACCGATATTTCTATCTATTTTGTCAATTGAAAAATATAAAGCATTAACAACAAATAGAACACTAATAAAAAAACAGTAATTAGACATGTTATCGTTAATTTTCGTGCTTGTTCATATCGTGTTATCATGTGTATTTGTTTTTTAACAAATGGTGTATTATTTAGGAAGGGTAAATGTGGTAAGTGCATTTGCAAATAGGTTTTGTTTGCCAAATTTCTCATCATTATTCTTAATTAATTTTCACAAGCATTTCCGCGGTAAGCTAGATTAGAGAGAGAAACTTAAAGCGGTTTTAGTAGTCCGTCCAACGCCAATAAGGCAGCTGACGTCACTGCCGGCAGATTGCACGGCCAGATTTCCATGTGCGTCTCACTCCGATCTTTTCCTTCATCTGTCGATCATTAGTCATTACCCTCACCGACAGCTCTCACTCCCACTCTCTCTCTCTCCACCAGCTCGGCACCCAAACCCGTCTCTGTCCATGGACCGCCCGACCCGTACCCACGCCCCGGCAGGCCGCGACGACGGTTGGAGTGAGGACGCCACGTTGGCACTAATAACGGCCTGGGGCGACCGCTACCTCCATTTAAACCGCGGCATCCTCCGTCAGAAAGACTGGAAGGAGGTGGCCGACGCCGTTAACTCCCATCGAAACGGCGGCGCCAAGCCGTTCAAGACGGACGTCCAGTGCAAGAACCGCATCGACACGTTGAAGAAAAAGTACAAGCTGGAAAAGTCGAAGCCCGGCCCGTCCACGTGGCCCTTCTACCGCCGCCTCCACTCCATAATCTGCTCAACCCCCTCAAACACCGTCGGTGCGACCAAATCAAACCCCCCAATCCTCGCTCTCACTGCCAAATCCCCCGACCCGAATACGAATCCCCTCGGAGGGTCCACCGACAGGTCAATTCGCCGCGACGACGGCGGTGATGAGGCGGCGGTGTTTTCCGGTGGAGCGGCGTGCAGGGAATTGGCTAGGGCAATTTCGAAGTTTGGGGCAATGTACGAGAGGATTGAGAATTCGAAGCGGAAGCAGATGATGGAGCTGGAGAAGCAGAGGATGGAGTTCGACAAGGAGCTGGCGTTGCAGAGGTTGAGTATGTTCATGGATGTTCAGGTTGAGCTCGGGAAGAAGATGAAGCGCCCCAAGTACTCGCATTCTTCAGGTGCCGCCATTGTTCAGAACTTCAACTTCAATTTGAATTTGTTTAGGGTTTTATTTGATCATTAAGAGTTATTGCAATGTGATTGATTTCAGGGTCGGTTGATATTTTTTTTTTTTGGACACATGGTGGTGTTAGTCGGTTAAATTGTTAGTTGTTATAGAGAGGTAAATTAGTGAAGATCGAGCTTGCACTAGGGTCGATAACCATTTCGTTTTTCCGTTTCTTCTATTTGTGTTCTTATGTCATTTTGTGTTTCAATAGGGAAGAAATCATAGAAGTTTTAAACGCACTACGCATGAGAAGGATTTGCATGTAACTGAGACGTCAAGGCGACGGTGTCTCGTTCTAATTACATTATTGTAATTGAATAATTGTTTTGCTTCATAAATATTGTACATTATGTTTCTGATTTCTGTAGTGTAATATTGTTTGTCAATAATCACATAATTCCTACTTCCCAATTGTTCATTTTTATGAGAAATTAAGTCCACACATTTCAAATTACCAACAAAGAGAGAGAAAGAGAAGAGAGAGAGAGAGAGAGAGAGAGAGAGAGAGAGAGAGAGAGAGAGAGATCATGAATTCAGAGTATGCTGGCTGATCAATTCAGATGCATTCTGGCTGAAATTGTTACCGTTTAATCCACTCCAAGCAGGAAATCCAGAGAAAGTACCCTCATCTAACATGGGACAACAAGAAGAACATGACGACGACGACGAGGGCGAATTCTTCCGAGCATAGCAAACGAGACGAGCTCGAGCAATGGCCAGATCATGCTGTAACTGAATCATCTTCCTTTCCAACATAGATATGGCGCCAATGCAGCCGTGAACGGGGTCTCTCAGCCTCGCCTCGGCCTCATAAGCCAGCGAATTCACCGTGTCCGCGAACTGATCCTCGGGGACTTCAGTTAGGATCTTGCTCACATTGCTTGCTCCGAACACTTTGTGAACTTGGGCGAATTTTTTGGGTTCGTCGGAGAAAATATAGGGTGCGAAAATGCAGGTGGGAGTGCATCTTCTCTTGAGTGACTTGCAAGCTGCGCAAGATGAGCTTGAACGGGGTTCATGACTTCCCTTCATGGCTAATTAGAAAATAAAATTTAATTTCTCTAATGAGTTATCTCCTTTCCATCACATGCATATATATCTAGCCTTGTGCATATATAACAAAATTTTAAATGGTTATTGCGGTTATGGAATCATCAATTAAAAGTACTGTCATGTTAATGATACATTTTCGACAATATCAATGTGTGTTTGCGCTTTATAAAAAGGAACACCGTGCACAAAGAATGTTTGTTTTTATGATATTCAAAATCCAAATCATGTTTTAGTTGGTGTGAGTGTCATGCAAGTTGCAAGGTTCCAAATTTACCTTTTACATTTTTTTTTGCTATAAGTTTACCATTTCAGGATTAAGACATACCATAAGTTTCTTTAAGGACTTACAGAATGTCCTTAACCTCTTTTTTTTTGGTTTTGACATATCGCCCACCAAAAGGTATTGCTGACAGTAAAACTCGAATCCAGACCTTGATTTAGCGAAAAGAACGATCCTTACCAACTTAATCAAACCTCGTTGGATATTTACCTTTTACATTTTCATGATTCAACATTTATTAATTTTTTGAATCAAATTATGTATTTTAACTTTTAGAAAAAGAAAAAAAAAAGAAAGAATGCAAGATAATTGAAGATGGGGCACCATCATGATGAGCCATTGGTGGGTATAATGGGAAATGATGGTTCATCAACAAAGGTTGGGATATATATCATTTGACTGAGTGAGTGAGCAAATTTCAATTGAAAAGCAGATTAATCACATATCAAGAAAGTTAAGAACTGTTCACAACATGGAAACAGGGAAAAGTTGCAAAAGATGATGAATTAAGTTGAAAAAAAACATCACCACTAGAACGTAAAAATTTATCATTAGCCATAAAAAATACTTAAAAAAGTTGGAGCGTTAAGTAGGTTTGGCAAATGAAAAAATGTGCGTGTGTGTGTTTTTTTTTTTTTTTCAAATTATGGGTGCAAAACAGTAGATAGCAAAATCAGCTCTTCAAATGCTACTCAAATTTTTTTTTTTTTTCATTGAAAGCAGGTAAATAGTATGAATTAATAAAACTTTCATATAGACAATTCTATCCTTATTTTTTTTTTATTAGAAACACTTTTAGCATTATAATTTACCAAATCATTACCTTTTTTTTTCAAAGCTACTTATTTTCACGACACAATAAAAATAATTTTGATAAAAAATAGGGTAAATTACATAGTAGCCCCTCAGGTTTTAGGTCTATTACAACCCCATACAACATCTTTAAAACATTTCACTTTCATACCTCACGTACTATTTTATTTCAGTATAATACATCCGTTACATTTTCCATCCATTGATCCGTTAAGTGATGACGTGGCTACCACGTTTGTGCCACGTGGCAAAAAAAATAATTTTTTAACTTTTTTTTAAAAACCTGAATTTTCTCAATAAAATAAAATATATAAAAAAAAATTAATAATAATAATAAAAGCTTAAACTTATGCATCTCCCCGTAAACCCACCCCCCCCCCCAACCTAGATGGCCCGTCCCACCCCCTCCATCTTTATCTTCTCCCCCCCCCCCCACCCCCATTTATCCCCCTCCTCTCTTCTCCCCCATCTTCATCTCCTTCCCCTGCAACCCAAAAAAAGAAAAAGAAAAAGATAACCTTCGATTTCGTCTTCCCCTCTCTTCCTCATGTTCATCTTCTTCCCCGACCCCTTACCTGCAACCCGAAAGAAAAAGAGAAGAAAAAAAACCCAGATGGCGGCGTTCGTCTACCTCCCCTCCTATTCCCCTCTCTTCTCCCTCATCCCCTACCTGCAACCCGAAAGAGAGAGAGAAAGAAAAAAACAAAAAAAACAAAAAACCCATATCTCGTCTACGCTGCCATTGCCGGGTTCGTGAGGTGGGAATAATGGGTATGGATTTAAGGTGTGGGGTGTGTGTAGAGGTTGGGTGTGGAGGGAGAGATGTTTCTGCCAAAAATCCCGAAAAAGATAGATAACAGGAGGAATGCTTCGCAGGGAGGGGGGTTCTTGCAGAGGGAAGGATGTGGGTGGGTCGCGGGGGGGCTTTTTTGCAGAGGGAGGGATGTGGGTGAGGTGGGCGCCAAGGGGGGGGTTTGCGGAGGGAGGGATGTGGGTGAGGGGGGGGTTTTTTTTTTCTTCAGGTTTCTAGTTTGGGGGGTTCACGGGGGTGGGGTTGTGTTTAAGCTTTTTTTATTTTATTTTATTTTTTTTTCTTCTGAAGATTCAGCTTTTTTAAAAAAAATTAAAAAAATTTATTATTTTGCCACGTGGCACACATTTGGCAACCACGTCAGCACTTAACATATCAATAGATGAAAAATGTAACGGATGTATGATTTTGAAATAAAATAGTACGTGAGGTATGAAAGTGAAATGTTTTAAAGATGTTGTATGAGGTTGTAATAGACCTCAAACCTGAGGGGCTACTATGTAATTTACCCTAAAAAATAAGCAACACCAAACTAACCCTTAAAGATCCGTTTCTGGTATAAAGCAATGTATAGAACAAAAAAAACCTACAAAAAGTTGCACAATTTTCCTTTTGCGTACCGTTTTAGGTTCCACCCACATTTCGTCACTCTTTCTCAAATATTTTTGACCAAGTGAGGAATATAATGTCACTTCAAACGTTGCGGTGGTAGAGCAAGAGCGGAAATGCAATAAAAACGACAACAATAGTCAATAGTGGTGCTCCTCCCTTCAAGAGCCCACTCCCACTTGATCAAATGCATGTCGTTTTCCCATACACACACAGACAACTGCATGATGGATAGTGTCTTCACGCGTTAGTTTTGGTTCTAAACTCAACCCAACTATTGGTCCACGCTCGCGAAGGATGCGTGGGGCCAAATGTGCATAGAGAAAGGAATGTGGCCCGACCCAAAATTGAATGAATAGGATGGTAGATATTTTATGTTTTGAAACACATCAAGGGTTCCACTTTGAAAAGAAAGTGAGATTCCATTTTGAGTTTGAGGAACAAAGAATTGTATTAATCACGTTAGCATCTGCTCACACACACTGTATGAACAAATTTCATTTATTTATTTATTATGAAGTGCGATTAGTTTTAATATTCTAAAAAAAATAAAAACAGTTATGAAAATTGGGACAATGATGAGCCGTTGTTTTTTTAATTTTAAAACAGGGGATGCTATACTACTTGGTTGTGAGGTTGCTGTTAAAAATAAATTTATATTTATGTAATTACTAAATTGTTACATTTTTCATTTTTGTTCGGCTTTGATGAGAGGGTTAAAATAATAGTTTCATGTAATTTTGATTGACAACTAGAATTTCATTAAAAAGTAGTTTAGATAATAAATGAGCGAGGAAGGGAGTTTGAGTAAGTGGGCTTCTGAGAAGGGAGACTACCACGGTAGGGCCAATAACGTGTAGACTGCACAAGGACTTGGACGTTAGCAGTACTAAAATACTTATGCAGTTGCAGCATATGTTAAGAAATACGATTATTATTACATTAATGTAAGTAAAAGATAATAAAATATGGGTGGTGCTATCTACATATCTTTCTTTTTTTTTCACTTTTCACACATTTTTTTTAATTTTCGGTAATCGAATCGATAAATTAAAGAAGATCAATAAACAAAAATAAACAGAGATGTATTGAAAATAAGATGGGGTTTCATTCTTTTGTTGTTTAGCAAGAAAGGCAGTGGATTTATAGTCTAACGTGTATTATTATTATTATTATTATTAATAGCAGAGAGCACACACTTTGTGTGTGTGAACAACCGCTCACCTCCTCCCACGTTCTCCTCAAGCGCAACCGTTTTAGTTCATTCAAACTATCCAAAAAAATCAAGATTTCACTTACCTGTATGAAAAAATGATGGTGAGACAATTTCTCTTAATAAGTGCATATTTTTATCGTATGTAAATATTTTGATACAAAATTACTATTTTACCCTCCTTATGTAAATATTGTGTATCAAAAGTAAGGACAAAATAGGAAAAAAGGGATATGATTGTCTTTTTGTCAAAAGGTACAAAATTACTATTTTACCCTTCTCATCTCAACATTGTGTACTAAAAAATGAGAGGCAAAAAGATTGACAATGAGAGGCAAAATTGAAAAAAGTGGGAAAAAAGATTGACAATGTATGTTCTCTTATTATTATTATTATTATTATTTATGGAGAGGACTGGCATTATGTATGAGAAGTCGACTAAAAGCACACAATCCAAACAAAAAGGTTAATTCAGTGGCTAGCCAACAGCCAAGTCAAACAAGCTCTCACACAAAGAAATCAATCTAAATAAAAAATATTAAAACTATTTTGCGGTTTAATGATAATTTTCTTTTGTTTTTATTAGCCATTACTTCGAAATATTTGTCATTTTAATTACGATTATCAAAAAATTACTATTCAAAAATTATAATCAGAACCGTTCATTCTCTCTATCATCATCTACACAAAAAAAATCATTCAATCTGATGACCGTTTAGTCATCTATACGTGTTAAACCAATAAACAATTTTGATAACAAGTATCATCTTTGTGAAGAATTGTCCATTAGTTTTAAGCATATTGATGACTAAAAGATATACAAATTGAATAATTTTGTCAAAATATGATCCTTAGATGATGATAAAGAGAATTAATGTTCTGATTATGATATTCGGATGGTAATAGCTCGTCAATTATAAGTGGGGACAAGTATGTTCCCTATCGGAGAGAGACAAATATTATCCTATTATTGTTGACCTTCATTACCATGGATTTTCTTTATCAAAAAATATATATACAAAAAAAAATTGCCACCATCTACTTCATCATATATACTTACTAACATTCGTGTAATCTCCAAAAGATGGTAGACTTGGTTCATTGTGTAATAAATATACATCTTGATGGTAGACTTGTTTAGACCTAGACCAACGTGTGAAACTTATAGGCAAAGCACGGTCTCATCACCAATATCAACGATATTATCTCAACTTAATCACTTATCATTAGGTCTTGAGTTTTGTCACAAAAGACTTCAGTAATATTAAGAGTAAAATCTCTCATATTAATTGTATACTATTTTTTCATATTACCGATGTTGGATCTAGGGCTGGGCACGGGCACGGGCCGGGCCGGGCCCATTTTTGGAGGAACTGGACCGGACCTAGGTTCAAAGGAAACAGGCCGGGCCAGGGCGGGGATTACAATTTCTAATATAGGAACCAGACTTTACCCGGCCCGGTTGAAACGGGCCGGGTCCAGGGGTCCTTTTTTTTTTTTTTGAGGGTAATGCTAATGGAAATTATGTAACAAAAACAAACTGCACACATTTGCAGTTGCACAGAATGCAAACTGCACACATTTGCAGTTGCATAGAATGCAAACTGCACAGATTGCAAACTGCACAAAATTGCAAAACTGCACAGATTGCAAAAACTGCACAGATTTGCACAGATTGCAAACTGCACAGATTAACAATACATCCAATCTAAAATTCTAAATACAAAGTCCAACATCCAAGTTCATAGATTAACAATACATCCAAAATAACAAAACTACAAATTCTACTTCTTCTCCTAAAAATCACGAGAAACATGCCCTTTGCATATAAGTCAAACCACAAGAATGAAGCTAACAGCAAGACATCCCAATTTATTCGAGGGAAACAAAATGAATGGGAAGAAGAAGATAAACGAACAAGTAGTTCACAAAAAAATTTCACAGAAACATTTATAACAAGTAGCTATAACAGAAACATTTCATATTCCAGAAACATTCATTAGAAAAAAAAAAACATTTCACAGAAAAAAAAACCCCTAAAAATCCATCAGTCTGAACAAGTAGTTCATAACTTCATATTCCAGATCCTGAAACATTTCTACAAATTCTAACTTAAAACCCCTAAAAATCCCTACACCAGAAATTCACATTAATAATAAAACCTAATTCAAAATTACCTAAATTTTAGAGGGATGATGGTTGGTACTGGTAGTAGCAGTGTCCTCAATGGTGGTGATGGGGTGATGATGGTGGTCGCGACGGCGGAGGTGGTGCCGTTGTGTAGTGTTGGTCGCGACAGCGCTGTGAGAGTTTGAGAGTTGGAGCTCGACGGTGGTGATGGGGTGAGTGATGGTGGTCGCGACGGCGGAGTTGTTGTGTAGGTCCTGACGCCGATGAGCACTGTGAGTGAGAGTATGAAAGTTGGAGTCGAGGGAAGGGATAGGGAGAGGGAGTCGAGGGAAAGTAGAATCTGAGAGACTAACTGAGGGTGCTTTTGGAACTCGGGAGAGGTGGAATTGGCTAGGTCGAAACTGACGGTTGAGATTGGATGGAGATGTTATCTTAAATCTCGTCCGTCCATTGTAACACAAACGGGCCGGTCCGGGTACCCGCGGGTCCTATATTTTTGGAACCGGCCCGATTTGAAACCTTCAATTACCCGGCCCGACCCGCCCTGTCTGTTTTTACAAAAAAAAGAACCGGCCCGTACCCGCCCCGAACCTGGATTACCCGGCCCAACCCTGTGGGTCCAGGCCCCGTTTGGCCAGCCCTAGTTGGATCCTATTTCTCCAACAGAGTAAACAATGAACAAGCTAGTGTTTTTTGTTTGAGAGTAAGTATTGACCATTGCTTGAAACTTAGAGGTAATTAAGTGCGTACGAATATGACGGAGCAAACAAACTACAGAAATAAGAGAAAAGTGCAGATATTATAAAGTCTACATATAACATCGACCCGAGCTATATGCATTTACGTAAAATAGTCACTATATATGCACTTTTATTTTCTCTACCATACGTTCATAAAATGTGCATATTTTTTACTGTCATTTAGAGTGTCAATGATAACAGGAATTAATGATCTTAACAGTTATTAAGAAATTAAGGATAACTAATAGGGTTTAGGGTTTTTATGTTAGGTTTTCTAACTATATACTCAATTAACTAAGAGTTTTTCTTTTGTGCAATATAACAATACACAAAAATTTAACCTATATCCCAGTGTATTTGTATATATATTACAAAAAACTCTTGTTGAACTCTTTGACAACATGAAAAACCAAAAGCTCTACCCTCCTTCTCTATCTATCTAAGGGATGGAAGGGCAGAGGCATTTAGTGTTACTACAGTCAAGAACTTGGGCCCACAATCACTAACCAATACCAATTACTTATCTTCAAAGCAATAACGCAAGATCAATTGAAACCGCAACCAGAGATGGAATTGCGAAACTTAACCAACTCAGTTGAGAGCTCCGTGATCCGGAGTGAATTCTAGGGAAGGGCAGAACCTCACCATGCAGTAGGAAGGTGGATAGTGTTTCATTTTCAATCATCTTTCTCGTCTTTATAATGTTCACCTAACCTTTTCTTTTCTTTCTTATATTTTCCCTCTTAAATTTGGCCTCCAAAACCACAAGTCACATCCTGTTGTCCATTTCAACTGTGGGCAAAATCTTTTCATCTAGTATATGTAAATTGGTAATTAATAGGCACAGAATTTGCATACGTAGTAAGTTGTAATATGTGTAACTACATGTGTCTGTCTTTAGTTATATTTAGACAGTTTTATGAAAGAAATAGATAAAAAAAATCTTTACGGTCTTTCTCCAATATTGTATTGAGGTCGAAGTATTACTAACTGCAAGATCGAAATATCAACAATGTCATTAATACTAGAAGGTATATTCACACTTTTAAACATTGTAGTTAATTAAATATAATAAGAAACGACTACAAAACTTTTGTAGTTGAACAACCGTAGTTAAAATACATATACAAAGGTGGAGCTAGGATTTTTCAAAGAGATTAGGCTAATATTACTCAAGCAAAATAGAGGGGAAAATGAAAATCGAAGACGACCAATCATTTGATCAAAAACCATGTTTGGAGCCTAAACACAACTCCTCCATTACATGTAGACACACTCTAATAAAACCGGATTCTACTGTTATTAGTAAGGCCATCTGTATTACAGAGTGAGTCAACTCTACGTGTTAAAATTATTACTCGACAAATAATTATAGCACTAGTAGTCAGATCATTTTTCTTCCCAAAAGTCTATATTTTTGGTATGTGCGCGCCAAACACTCAACGTTTCCTAATAAGACATTCCATATATTGACATGAGAAACCTGCAATTTGCAGGTGCAAGGAATTGTAGTCGGTCACCGAATTCAAGTTTGAAATGGCTTCAATATCCTTTCAACGTATCCAAACCATTTTTTAATGCAAATTTGGCGGGGAAATATAAAAAAGAAGTAACCCTAGAAGGCCGGGCGTGCCTCCAAGTGGCAGCAACCCATCAATCCCTCCCTCATCCCTTCTGTCTTTCACTCGCCATCACCTTTTCTTTTGTCCTCTAATGTCAACTTTCCAAACAGAAACAGTCAACAGTCCATGCAATTACATTAATCGTCTCTTTTCTTTACCCATCACTTTAATTTTTAACACAAGAAACTGAGAATAATATGTTGAATTTTTGTTTTTTGTTTCGAGAAATTAGAAACGTTCTTCTGGTCAAGATTTCAACGAAAACGGTATCGAAAGAGTTTCGTTTGCTCTCTGGTCTGAACTGGAATCCTAAACCCTAAACTGCAAGGGCAGAACCGAGCATTTTCGCTCGTTGATCCATTTTCGAACGTCAATCGCAGAAAATTTTGGTCCGAGAATTGGCATAAGCATAGTGACATATGAAATGGAAGCAGCTCTTGTTCCTCCTCTATTGGTTTCCACAGGATTTTTGCCAACTGGGTCGTTGTTACAATCGTTGGTTCACATATGCAACCAAGTTTGCTCCACGGAAAAGCTTCCGGTTCTGCAGGGCCGCAACATCTCCACGATGATAAGGAGGATCAAGCTTCTCGCTTCTCTGTTCGAAGAGATACAAGAGTCCGACGGGCCGCTTCCTCCCTCTTCAATCCTATGCCTCACGGAGCTTTTCTCCGTGATTCGAAGAGCCAAGTTTCTGATCCAAGATTGTAAGGAGGGGAGCTCTCTGTGGGGGCTTATGCAGACGGAGTTGGTTTCGAATCAGTTTTACGTGCTGGTCAAGGAGTTGGGGAGTACGCTTGATATTTTGCCGCTGAGTTTGCTTAACGTGACGGCAGATATCAAAGAGCAGATCGAGCTCCTCCACCGGCAAGCGAAAAGATCGGAGCTTTTTATCGATCTCAAAGAGCTGCAGAGAAGAGAGGAGCTTTTGGTTTTGATGGGAAGCAATAGTGAGAAGAACAGGAAGAACAAAGGGTTCACAGATTTGGTCAAAGTGAGGGATGTTCTGAGCAGCATTGGCCTGAGAAACACCGTGGATTACGAAGAAGAAACTTCGAAGCTCGAGGCAGAAGCTCACAAGCAAGCAGGGAGTGGAGGGCTGATTGTGGTGTCAAACATAAACAATCTCATTTCCCTTGTGTCGTACTGCAAATCCATCATTTTTATAGATGGTGAAATCGAAAAATCGAGTAACGAGGATTTGAAACTGCATTCTGTCTCGTCGGGTAGATTTTATGATCACTCTTCATCTTCTCAGTCGTTGAACCCCAATGTTCCGGATGAATTTCGCTGCCCGATTTCATTGGACTTGATTAGAGACCCTGTTATTGTAGCATCCGGGCACACTTACGATCGAAATTCGATTGCACAATGGATCAATTCGGGGCACCAGACATGTCCCAAAAGCGGGCAGAAGCTGATTCACATGGCGCTTATTCCCAACTATGCACTCAGGAGTCTAATGCAACAATGGTGTGAGGAGAACAACGTTCCCACAGCTGAATCCTCGCAGTCTTCTTCCTCCGATTTGGCGAGGAGCAGCAGCAAAAGGGAGTTGTACGAAAATGCTGTCGATCACATTTCTGTCGTGAAAGCTGCTGTTGATGCTGTGAAATTGACAGCTGAGTTTCTGGTGGGAAAGCTAGCAACTGGCTCACCAGATATCCAAAGGCAAGCGGCCTATGAGCTCCGATTACTTGCCAAAACCGGCATGGATAATAGGAGGATAATAGCAGAGGCAGGAGCTATTCCGTTTCTAGTGACATTGCTGAGATCCCATGAACCGAGAATTCAGGAAAACGCTGTCACAGCGTTGCTCAACCTCTCCATCTACAACAACAACAAGATTCTGATCATGGCGGCTGGAGCAATTGACGAAATAGTAAACGTCTTGGAATCGGGGAATACAATGGAAGCAAGAGAGAATGCAGCAGCAGCAATTTTCAGCTTGTCGATGATAGATGACTGCAAGGTAACGATTGGAAAGCGCCCTAGAGCCATTCCGGCATTGGTGGGGCTTTTGAAAGAAGGCACTCCGTCTGGTAAAAAAGATGCTGCCATAGCACTCTTCAATCTTGCACTCTACAATGCCAACAAGGTGAGTGTTGTGTTCGCCGGGGCGGTTCCTCTGCTCATCGAGCTGTTGATGGACGACAAGGCGGGAATTACAGATGATGCCTTGGCACTGCTTGCTCAGATTTTGGGTTGCTCTGAAGGACTGCAGGAGATTGGGAAGAGCAGGATTTTAGTGCCTATTCTTATCGATCTCTTAAGATTTGGTTCTCCGAAGGGGAAGGAAAACGCGATCACTCTTCTGTTGGGGCTGTGCAAAGACGGAGGAGAGGAGGTCGCAAGACGGCTGTTGATGAACCCGAGGAGCATTCCTTCACTCCAAAGCTTGGCTGCAGACGGTTCCTTGAAAGCTCGAAGAAAAGCCGACGCGCTGCTTCGATTACTGAACAGGTGCTGCTTCCAATCTCACCACCAGATTGGATGACCAGTGTTAAAAGAGTGTGTTGTTAGATACAGTTCAAGTGTATATTTGTTAAAATCAAGCATGGAAATGAAAGTGTTCATTAATTACTGCAAATCTTCTTCAGCTGCAGATTCAAGAACTGCGCTGCTCTTCTGTTAAAGATTCGCATGCATACTATACATTGTTGAAAACAAAATAATCGAATAAATTTCATTGCTTAATTTTTACATCAGTTTCTCCAGGAGGAAACAATCTTTCCCCCTCACCGATAATGAAAGAAGCAATGGATACAATGAGCTGCCGGAGTGAACCCTAAAGGTTTCGATGACACTTTTAACTTAACGTACTACTACTAAATAAAGAGGAAAAAGAAGAAACAATTCCGAAGACAAAAATGGTTTAACTGTGTTAAACCAATCAGAGCTGAATGCTGATATTATGAGGTTGAGTTCCACATCCACCGGTGAACCACGATTCACCTCTGGCGAGGATGAGTATTTTGTATTGTTCTTTACAACTCTACCAATTCCAACTGAATATGTGTGCCATTTAACCTGTACTCCCAATGCCAGCTTCCACCATCCATCATGTTCTGTTCAATAGGTTCAAGTCGGGAGTCGAAACCTGTAAAATCAATGAAACGATGGATGAGTTGATGATTGCCTAGCACATATTTATGTATGTGACAATTCATTCAGGTCTGCGTGCAAGAGAGAAGGGGGTCATTTCTAACCATCAACGTTAGGCTCAACCTCCTCTCCCTAAATTTTCAATTTTTTTTTGTTCAAATCAGAAAGGAAAAGGCCTACAACTACTCCCCTCCCCCCCTTTTCTCTTCCTTGGATTGCAAAGGATATGGTTCGTATTATTTTGCGTAGCAGGATATCAAAGTACCATTCACATGCTCACATTCCCAAGTATAAAGAGTAATGTATTATGCTGATTATCTGTAAGAGTGCTTTTAAGAAAAGTCGATCTAGTCGGGGTTAGATATCTGAAGTCAACGGAGAAAACTAACCAACTAAGCTATCAAAGCCTCTTAATCTTATGTACCTGAATCTCCCGCTGTGATCTTCATTCTGTAGCCATTTGGAACTTCAAATGTATGATTTCCCTGCATCCGGTTGTAAGCAGCAAATAAGCATCCTAAATTTACTTGTAAGATAAATGCATACCAGCTACCAGCTGGAAAGGTGAACTCCGAACAATTAGATGTTAATAGTAAAAATCTCTTAAAAAGCCTTTGAAATTCAACGATTTCTGAACAGTTTTGTCTATCCTCCATGCATATCTATACTAATTGGTTGTCAATCTAACCTGTAAGGTAACATCAGTTGCCTCAAATTCAGCATTTCCATGTAGCACGACCTTACATGCCTCAATGCGTTTAACATCATGCTTCCAGTACACATTGTCTTCAAAATTCCAGTCAATTCCATCATTTAGCACTTTTACATTCTGTAATTTACATCTTCCACACCTATGGGATGGACAGACTAAGCATAAGTCCAATTGTAAAATGGACTCATCGTTTCTGAAGAGACTTAAAAAGTAGTAGAAATTAAAGCAAAAATCTACCTGTGCCCGTATTGTAAAATGGGTTCGCCACTTTGATCAATCCTAGTTGAGCCCATAACGTTGTCAGCCTCTACGACCAGGCTTCCATCAAGCTGGAATGTAGGAAGCAGTGATTACCAAGGGAAACAAAAACTTCATAATCCTTAATTTAATATGTGAAAAGTATGAACCTGAACATTCCTCCACAGGAACTCTGCAACCTCTACTTGTAACTCAGAGCCCTCGGATATTGAGCCTCCATAGAACTAATAGACAAAGACAATTTTCTGCTTAACTATTGAGTTCTTCAATATTTGAATGAAGAAAGTAAATAAAATATACATAGCGAAGTAAAGGGAGAAAATGCGTTGAACCTTAAAATCGTGCATTAGCTCACATTGACTTACTTTTTGTCTGGTGACCTCCCAAAGTGGGCCAAGAGCAGGGTGCAGAAGAATAAGAAATGGTGGTCCAGAACTTCGATATTTTTCATTACTTTCAATCTGCAGCATATCAGAAGTAGAATACCATAACTGAGCATCAAAAAGAAATTCATAAAAAACAAAAAACTCTGTGGCTTGCTAAAAGGATTAAATGAATTTGCATTGAGAAAATACTTGGGGGCTGTTTGGTATCCTTCTTGGATCTAAATTTTTTTGTTTTTTGAAACTAATGAGTACTAAGTAACATAGCTACATTCATCATTTTTCAAAACTTACAATTGTTTTCAAATTGAATACCAAACAACCCCTTAGTATCTAGTGATAGCTCACACCTTGTGGAAGTAATTAACATTATTACAAAAGAATTAAGAGGATATACCTCAGGAAGTTCAATATCACATTGTGAAAGAAGATCGTGGGCATTCCGTAGGATATCCAACAGTGAACCATCAGGAGTCTGCACATGAATTCAACTTAAACATATTAAACTTAGGGAGAAAATTATGTCTATACTGTGCCAAAAAAGTATAAACTTAATTCAGTCCAAGCTCTACTCCTAAATTGGAGACAGAGAACACACACATACTTGGTGTAAAGATTTCTCTGCATGTCTTCTTTTTCTCTTAGCAGATGATGTGACCCTTCTTCGTTCATTATAAACAATGAATGTATCAAGCTTATCTGCCAACAGTTATAGCCACTAAAGTTATTGATAAGCATAAAACATAACGGGAATTGGTATGCCTCAATGATCCACCATATAGACAGAAATAATACCTTCAATACCCTTATAATATCGAGATGGACATGTATTAAGAAAGCTGTCAGCAATATTTTGCATTGTGCATTCAAGCCTTCCACCAGAGACACTATGACAAATGAAAAGTGATCAGAGACTGGCTAATAATCATTCATGTGGACAAGTTCTGACTCTTCTTATGGTGCACACTGTAATGGTTAGCATACCATGCAGAGTTACTAATATTCAATGGCGAAAGAAGGTAATTTGAGGTTATCTTTGCATATCTACTATCAAGTATTACTGACGCAGACAAAATAGTCACTTGCGAAAACAGCACTTTAAAGTTTTAAGAAAGTACCTGTGTTGTTTACCAAATTGGTCTATAAATGTTATAGGCTTTTTAACATTCAGCACCATGCCTGGTAAGCTGTTTCCACCATTACTTGATCCGACCGACTCTGCTGAAGGCAAATCTACATACAAGATGTTTGTATTGGCAGGGAATTCTGCTTGCAACCTTGAACATAGAATGGTTAATTAGTGTATAATGAAATTCAGTAATAAGAAATTATATTGAATTTTCCACTCTGCTTCATTCCTAACATGCCAAACTTCACACTTAAAAAAGCATATTCGACAAGATGGGAAATTAGCATAAAGATGATCACTGAATAACAACAATGGAAATATGTAACAGGGAAAAAAATTTTATTGTATAAGCTAATATTCTAGTAAGCATGCTGTTCACCTGCCAACAAGCATCGAGGACATCAAAACACATAAATCATATACATTAGACTAGAGATTTGGATTCATAGAATTGTATACCTATTTCGAGAATGAGGTCCATCTGCTATCCCAAACTTGTCAAACTCTGTGTACTCAATGCAAGACAAACCATATGCCCACCTTCCATCAAGAATTTTTTTCTCAGTTAGGACATTAATTCCTTCTGTAGCCCCCAAGTTCCTCTTACAGGATGCAAACCCCAGTTTCTGTAGCAAGTGAAGGCAAGAAGTAAAAACAGTAAATGAGAAGAACTTCCAAGTCTCTAAGGACTCGCTAGTAACATAGGTACTGTTTACTGTAAACTCAAACAAACTCCGTAGTCCATAGCAATGGAAATTAGATAAGGAGTAGAGTGTTTGACCTAAACTAGGAACTTCCTGCTCTTTGGCAACTAAGGGTTAACTATTTAGCAGGTTCCAGGAAAGAGGGGGATCTAAAATCACTTTTTCACAAGTGTACCTTGCCATGATGTAAACCAATCCCTGCCAGTGCCAAGAGAGTCAAATCCGTAGCCGCCACAACATTGCTGGAAAGTCACCATATATAGGTCAATACAGAGTTTGGCATCCAAATTAACAAAATTTTCCAACAGAAGAAGAATAAGGGACTTATGTTATTAAATATGCTACTATGGCTCACCTAACTTGTCGTACAGTTGCACCCTTCCGTCCATGATCATAAAACCATTTGAAAATGCCTTTATCATAAGCAAGTTTCCATATTACACCATGACCACCAGGCTTGCATACGGGTGCCAATGGTTTTGTGATTATCCATTGCCCATTTTCTGCACCAACAGCTGGAACAAGGGGCTGGAAATTCACAAGCAATTATCTCAGCGATGACATTCATTGCTCAAACCAGATAGACTATTGCACTGTAGACAACCAATAACAGAAAATGATCTCGTAGTTTCGCACATTAAACCTGTTCAAAAAGTTGGAAACTTGATCGACCTCTTCTAAACCATTCAAGTTTTTCACAAAGAGAAGTTATGTGTTCATGGTTGTTCTTTGCAGCGCTTGTCATAATTGCAACAGGGGTGATGCATTGTTTCCCGTACATCTTGAAGTACAAAAACTCTCTAGCCTTGCAATTCAAACACACAAAATGTAAGATGCATATAACTCCACCATCTACAAAATAATTTTAATGTTAACTCATTCTTGTCAAGTACTAAGCTTGACAAACAGAGAACTTATACCTGAAGATCTCTTATAAGACCTTCCAATAAAGTCCGTCCACAATAAGGAAGCATTGCGGCAGGGAGACATTCACCTGTGTTGGGATCAACCAAACCAAGCCTGTCCGCAGAACCTCCCAAAGGATAAATTTCACCTAGGTCTGGCAAACCCTAAAATGAATAAGATCATTTAGTTCAAGTGAAACTGACTTGATGTCATTCACGTCAAATGAGAAACATACCCCGGCACTAACCTGAATTCCCCATAAAGCAGCTTGAGATGCATATTCTGCATTTTGAGAAAGATCAAGTCCACTGGGAGCATGAATTTCCAAAAACTGGCATTCCATTTTCTCTTGTATGCTCTTGGCCCAATTTGTAGTCTGCATTTCGACTCTCGATTGAGCTAGAATCTCCAATACTGTCATCTGGTATCTGCACCAAATATGTAATCAGATTCATTTCAATTCTCAATTTAAAAGGGCCCAACGTGCTTCCAGCCACCAAAAGCACTTCTCGCTATGTTTGGCATAAGAACTTAAAACTGCTTCTCGGTCATAGAAGCACTTTCTGAACAAGCATTCTCACCTGCTTTTCCAGTAAGCACTTGAATTTTAATACTCCTAGAAAGCTCAATAGTATAGTTAAAGTTTAAAAATTGACAATAAAATTCAGAAGGGAATAGTTAACTGACCCAATAACTCCTCCAATGCAGTTATAGAACTGTTCAATTTCTCCCAAAATCTTCAAGAGCTTCTTCAATTCCTTCAAATCTTCATCATTCAAAGGCAAAGCTCCATTCTTCATCCCGGAACCCTCGCCATTCACATCCAATTTCTCAATCATTGCAACGAGCGCGTAAAGCGCGCTCTTCACCGAGCTCCGGGTCGACTCCACCTCGCCGCCGTCGAACCCGAACCCCCAACCTAGCACGTGCTCTTGCCCCGCTGCAACCAAGCATTTAAACAAGAACAGCTCTTCAGAGCTCAAACTAAGCGAAGCTAAAGCCGCGGAGAAGCCGCCGCTTCCAGAATCGAAGAATCGCTTCACTCTGGAATCGCCGTCGATCACTCTAAGCTTGGCACGGAGGGAATCGCAGTCGGCGAGCCTGGAACGGAGCGATTTGAGGCGCGAGAGCTCCTGGTGGAAGTCGAAGTCGGGAGCTGACGGCGCGTACTCTACCGGAACAGTGGTGACACGCGTGATGTGGCACGACGGCGAGCTCGACGACGATAAAGAAGAGGAAGAGGAGAGAGAGTGGGAGAGTGCGGGTTTGGCAAGGCGGAGAGAGGTGAGGGAGTGGAAGTGAGAGTGGGGAGTAACGGAGGTGAAGAGCGAGAATGTGTTGTTTTGGTTGAGAATTGGGGTTGTGCGCGCCATTTTTCACACAGAGAGAAAGCCAGAGCGACTGAGAGAATTTGAAGAAGAAGAAGGAGGAGGAGAGAGAGAGAGAGAGAGAGAGAGAGAAGAGAAGAGAGAAAATGGAGGTTGAGAGAGAGAGCGCGAGAGAGGTTCCAAAACCGTCCAACGGCGGAGGAGGAGGAGGAGGAGGAGGATGACGTGGCCTAAATATCACGGCACCTCATACGCTGTGGACTCAATCCTTTTGGATATCAGTGACTCGTCTGTTTATTTCTTTAACACTTTCCGCCAATTTTCATACGCTTCTCTCAGGGCTGTTTTGGTATTCTTGTCCTTTGAAAAAAAACTATTTCTGCTGTGTTGTGAGAATAAATAGCTGTGAAATAAAGCAGCAGAATGTTTGGTAAACTTTTTTGTAAAAGTGCTTTTGAAAAAAAAAGCAGTATTATAGTATTTGATAAACTTTTATGTAAAACAGATGTGAAAAAAAGTTGGTTTTTCAAAGCTGGGTTTTGCAGCTTTGTGTTTTTGGTTTTTTTTTACCCAAAACTGTGAAAAAAAACTGAAGTTGAATGTTTACCAGCTTTTTTTGATAGCCACTTTTTTCAGAATCACCTCAGTACCAAACCAGGGCTCAGCCTTTTCCTTTTAAGTTTTCATTTTATTTCTAATGAATTTTTAAACTTGTTTGGTATTCTATTTGAAATTTTTTATAATTTCTCAAAACATTTCTTAAGAATTTGTTTGAAAACATTTTTTTTTAAACTCAAAAACTTGTTTGGTATGCGATTTAAAATTTTTAAATCTTACAACTTAAACTGGACAAAGAGATCCAAAAAGAGTGGGTCGAGAGAGAAAAAGGAGAGATGGGAAAAGAAAGTAAGAGATGGTTGGAGGAAAAAGAAAGAAGTGAGAGGATCGAAGGAGATAGAGAGGAAGATGAGTGAGAGAATGAAGAGAGCGGATTTGAGGAGAGATGAAAAAGGTACAAAAAAAAAAAAAAAGGGAGAGAGAAAGAAGAAAAGAGAGAGATAACTTTAGAGTGAGAGGGGAGGAGGGAGAAAATAAATGAGTGAGTTTAAGTTTAAAAACTCTAAAAACTTACTTTTTGTTGTGAAACATTCCTAATCGAAGTATGATTGTGTAAATCCTAGGTTAGATTAGATTAGGGTTTATCCTTTCCTATTGTAACTGATATTCCTTGGGGACCAAGGAATATCCTATCATCTTATTATTATAAATAAAGGTTCAATATAGGAGGGATAAACACACAATTCCCCTACAATTCTACAAACACATATCTCTCTTTTCTCTCTTTCTCTGCCGCCGGCCCTCTCTACCTTTGTCAGATAAAATAGTCCACAACACGTTATCAGCACGCTCTTACCGCTGCGCTTAGGAATCTGACGTTGGAGAATTTTTCTGCATCAAACCAGTTCATCCATATCATCACGCAATCAGGTTCTTTCAAAACAACGGCTTTTAACTTGATATTTTGCAAGCCCTGATAGCATGAACATTCACCATGATGCATGACCCAACTTTACGTTTTACGTGTTTTAGATTCTACATAAATTGTGTATGCCTCATAACCATAATTGCTGAAATTATGTGAATTTGATATTGGTTATGAATTGAATCTTACATATGTACATGCATTGAAAATATTATTTTGCATATGCACCACTGTAAATATGTGATTCATTGAAATATATATTGAATTGAATTTTATATGCCTATAATTGAATTATATATGAAAAATTGGAATCGGGAAACATCTGGGTTCTTCGAACCCATGCCTTTGCATCCTGCAAGGCCGCAAGCCGAGAGCCTGCAACTCTCCCTTTTCTCTCCAGAAAACCCACGGAGCCAGAAGCTCTGAGGCTCCAAAACCAACCAAAGCCGACACCTTTCACGGTGTCCTCGACCTAGACATGGCCTGCAGCCATTGCCTCAAACTTTTGGTTCATGTCGCCGACGACCAGAAGTCGTCCCACATCTCAAATTGAACTGAGATTCACCGGAATCTCATCGAAATTTTCTCGAAAATTCGATTTCAATTTTTTTAGAGTTTGGTTATTAAAATATTGCGATTTTAATATCTCCATGTTGTAATAATCGTCGAAACACCCTAGAAGAGAACCCCCGAGTCTTCCCATCCAATTTTTAGCCACTTGCAGTGGCGCCGAGGCTCAAAATCCGGCCTTCTTCCCCGGCCAAGCACACCCAGCGCCGCTGGGTCGTCCTGCTTCTATCAAACCCGAGCCCTATGGGCTCCAGCTTCTTGGCCCAACGAAAAAACAAAACAATTTTTTTTTTGTTTTTCTGGGCTTGCCTGCAGCAGCCTGAGTTGAATTTTTTTTTGTCTGCCTGCAGCAGCCCCACACAAAACCCTAGCCCAAATTTGGGCCTAGGTCACACGGACCAAAAATTTTCAAGCCACCCGTGGCTTAGTTTTTTTTATTTGGGCCCCGAATTTTATTCGCCTAATTATTTTTAGGCCCAAATGGGTTTTTATATTTTTACCCACACTTTAATTTGGCCCGAAGTCCAAATAAATTAATTCAATTATAATACTAAACCTAAAGCTATATTTTTGCATATACTTGTTGCATATTTGTTTGCATATATATTTGTGTTTGCCTGCAGGAATATATGAACCTGAAGTTCATAATTATTTTTGAAACCTGAAGTTTCTTCTTATAAACATGCCTTGTTTGAAAACCTGAAGTTTTCACTTAAACAACTCACCCATGAAAACCAGCAGTTTTTCATGCAAAACTAAACCAATACATGTCTATTAGAACCTGTATGTTCTACTCCTACGTGAATGGATCGATTTTCTTCTCCATTTCACTAACCACATCTTGTCCATCTATTTGTGATAGGAACATGTCAAATTTGAACAAACTTGACTTCACCGCTTTGGAGGTTTCTGGAAGGAACTACCTCAAGTGGGTTCAAGATGTGAAGCTCCACCTCACTGCAAAGAACTTGCGTCCGGCTATTGAAGAAGCAACAGATAAACCTGTTGGCGAAGCTGAAAAAGCCATTGCTATGATCTTCATCCGAAGACATATCCATGACGCTCTACAAACTGAGTATCTTGCTGAAGAGGATCCACGTACATTATGGGTCGCTTTGGCTGATCGCTTTGATCACCAAAAGGACATATTCTTGCCTGAAGCAAGACACGACTGGCAGCACTTGCGCTTCCAAGACTTTAAGTCTATGAATGAATATAATTATGAAGTTTGTCGAATCCGATCACTTCTCAAGTTTTGCAATGAAACTTTGACTGAAGAGGATCTCCTGGAGAAGACCTATTCGACCTTCTCTGCTTCTAATATTGTCCTGCAGCAACAATATAGAGCTCAGAAGTTCACCAAGTTCTAGGATTTGATCTCTGTCTTACTTCTTGCTGAAAAGCAGAACCAGCTGTTGATGAAGAATCATCAAGCTCGACCTACTGGGGCTACTGTTGTGCCTGAAACACATTATAGCACTAACCAGCACCCACAACGCCAAAAGAGGCGAGGTAGGGGCGGCCAGAAGCCATCCCACCAAGGTCAACAGAGCCAAGGCCCACCCAAGGGAGGAAACAAAGCCCAGAAGCGCTCAAACCTCGCTCCCCAGGCCCCGAACTTCAAGAATAAAGGCAAAGCACCTAAAACCATGGATGACGATATGTGCTATCGCTGTGGTTCAAAGGACCATTGGTCTCGTGTTTGCCGTGCTCCCAAGAAGGTTGTAGATGAATATCATTCTCGTCGTAAGAAGTTTGAATCAAACTTCATGCAAGTGGACGAACCAGAGACTACAAAAATGGAGGTTTCTGATTTTCAGGAGGATACCACCCCTATGGAAGATTAGACTCTTAGACATAGACTTATTTTTAGTTAAAATAAGACAAATGAGGCCGAATTCCACCTAGTGGCCGAACCCCCCTTGTTTTTGGTTGATTTTTGAACAATTTTCCTTTATGTTTTGGATTATTAGTTGGTGATTTATTTTGGATATTCAATTTTAATCCTTGAATAAATTAAATTATTTTGAATTGATAATTGTTTTATAAACTTTTATGCATGTGACCGATTCAAATTAATTTTTCATTCTAGGTATGACTAGTGGGAAAGTTAGTTGTCTGGCAAATAGTGCAACCACGCACACAGTTTTGCGTGAACGCATCTATTTCACTAACTTCATACCTAAGAATGCACCTCTGACAACCCTCTCAGGCCCATCCAACCTGATCGAAGGATACGGTAAGGCACGTATAATGTTGTCCAATGGTACAATCTTGACCATTGCTGAGACACTCTATTCTCCACGTTCCGGAAGAACGTTGCTAAGTTTCAAGGATATTAGAGATAACAATTACCACGCTGAAACCCACGTAGAAAACGGAGTTGAATTTCTGTGCATAACTTCCTACGAATATGGCCAGAAGCGTATTCTAGAGAAGATGGAGCGTACCCCGAGTGGTCTGTATACTACGACCATACGCCCCATAGAATGCCACTATGTGGCCGGCCCTACTACTGGGACCGCGCACGAAATTACACTTTGGCATGATCGTTTGGGACATCCTGGACGAATAGCTATGCGCCGTATCCTCAAAACTTCACACGGGCATCCACTAACCCGCAGTTTAGGTTCGATCCAAGGAATCGCATGTCAAACATGTTCAATAGGAAAGCTTATCACTAAGCCTTCTTATGACAAGATTCGTTCGAATCCTCCCATTTTTCTACAACAGATTCAGGGGGACATTTGTGGACCGATTCACCCTCCATGCGGACCATTTAGATACTTTATGGTTTTGGTTGACGCTTCCACACGTTGGTCACACGTGTGCTTGTTGTCCACAAGGAACGCTGCATTCTCCAAACTGTTGGCTCAGGTTATCAAGCTCAGGGCTCACCACCCTGATTATCCGATCAAATCTATTCGATTGGATAATGCTGGAGAATTCACATCTAAAACTTTTGATGACTATTGCATGTCGGTTGGGGTTGAAGTTGAACATCCTGTACCCCATGTTCACACCTAGAACGGCCTGGCAGAGGCTTTCATTAAGCGCTTACAAATGATTGCTCGATCGTTGGTCATACGTACCAAGCTCCCGATCGCTGCTTGGGGCCATGCAATATTGCATGCAGCAAAGTTGGTCCGCCTGAGGCCTGTTGCGACACAACCATTTAGTGCCCTTCAGTTGGTTACCGGATACGAACCCGACATATCGCATCTGCGCGTTTTTGGTTGTGCGGTATATGTGCCGATCTCGCCGCCCTTACGTACAAAAATGGGGCCTCAACGAAGGATGGGAATCTATGTCGGATATGATTCTCCTTCGATTATTCGTTACTTAGAACCTTTGACAGGCGATCTGTTTACCTCTCGTTTTGTGGATTGTCACTTCTATGAGACAGTCTTCCCGTCGTTAGGGGGAGATAAGAACGTCAACGTTCCCGAAGAACGACGCAAATTATCATGGACGACTCCCACTTTGTCTCATTTAGATCCCCGCACCGCTCAGTCTGAAACTGAAGTGCAGCGCATATTAGATCTTCAGAGCATAGCTCAGAGCATGCCAGATGCTTTCACTGATCTAGCGCGCGTGACAAGATCACACATTCCAGCTACGAATACGCCTGCAAAGATAGATGTACCAAATGTACGACGGACTACCCTCCTGGAAGCCCGGGATACCAATTCTGGTGATCCACGTACATTAGCGGCTAGCCAATCATCTGCCCCTACACAAAAGCGTGGCAGACCCCTTGGTTCAAAGGATTCACACCCCCGGAAGAGGAAAACCACGGCACAAGGTCCTGAAGAACCTACCGTGAATCCGACTATCGCTTACTCATTCTACCCAACTCATGAGGAAATTCTAGATTATGGAAGCGTCCTTGAAGAGACGAATCCTCCTCCCGAGAATCGTGAGATTTCGATCTATTATGCTAGCTTAGATGATGTGTGGCGTAGAAATGAGATGATTGTCGACGATGCATTAGCATTTGCAGTAGCTACTGAGATCATGTTGAGCGATGACATTGAACAGCGTTCCGTTGATGAATGTTGACGTAGAGCTGATTGGTCAAACTGGAAACAAGCAATCCAAGTTGAACTCGATTCTCTTGCAAAACGTAAAGTGTTTGGACCTGTAGTTCCTACTCCTCCACATGTGAAGCCCGTTGGCTACAAGTGGGTTTTCGTTCGGAAGCGTAATGAGAAGAACGAAATTGTGCATTACAAAGCTCGTCTTGTTGCACAAGGTTTCTCACAACGCCCCGGGATTGACTATGACGAAACTTATTCACCCGTTATGGATGTGATTACTTTTCGCTACCTTATCAGTTTGGTAGTTTCCGAAAAACTGGATATGCAGCTGATGGACGTAGTAACCGCGTATCTCTATGGGGATCTTGATACGGAAATTTACATGAAAGTTCCTGAAGGACTTACATTGACTGGTTCAAATATTTCCAAACCTCGGAACACGCTCTTAATTCGGCTGAGGCGTTCACTCTACGGCTTGAAACAATCCGGAAGAATGTGGTATAACCGTCTGAGTGAGTATTTGACTAGTCAAGGATATGTGAACAACGAATTATGCCCTTGTGTGTTCATTAAGAAGTCACATTCCGGATTTGCGATTGTTGCAGTATATGTCAATGACATAAATCTCATCGGAACTCCTGAAGAGCTCGAGAGAACTGCCGCGCACCTGAAGTCGGAATTTGAGATGAAAGATCTAGGTAAAACTCGATACTGTCTCGGTCTCGAGATAGAGCATTGTTCGGATGGAATCCTAGTACATCAATCGAACTACACCCAGAAGGTGTTGCGCCGCTTTAATAAGGATAAAGCGAAGTCTTCGAGTATTCCTATGGTCGTTCGTACACTAGATGCAAAACGAGATCCCTTCCGTCCGAAGGAGGATGATGAAGAGATTTTGGAGCCTGAAGTTCCTTATCTAAGTGCAATAGGCGCTTTATTGTACTTAGCTCAATGCACTAGACCCGACATCTCCTTCGCTGTTAATCTTTTGGCAAGATACAGTAATGCACCTACACGCAGACACTGGACTGGCGTAAAAGACATCTTCCGTTACCTTAAGGGTACTACGGATTTGGGCTTGTTCTATCCCTACGGATCCTCGAATGGTGTCGCACAATGTACTCCTCGAGTTGATTCTCGCCTTGTTGGTTATGTCGACGCAGGATACTTATCTGATCCGCACAAGGCGCGCTCTCAAACGGGTTATGTCTTTACCGTTGGAGGCACTGCAATATCTTGGAGGTCGACTAAACAGACCTTAATTGTCACTGCGTCTAACCATGCTGAAATCCTCGCCTTACATGAAGCAACTCGGGAATGCTTTTGGTTGAGAGCAGTAGTGGGCCATATTCGAAGCTCCTGCGATCTTCACCCCGCCGTTGATGTCCCGACGACGATTTTTGAAGACAACCCAGCTTGCATCGAACAACTCAAGAAGGGTTACATCAAAGGAGACAACACCAAGCATATTGCGCCAAAGTTTTTCTTTTCACATCAACAACAAGAGCAGCAGAAGATTGAAGTCACGCAAATCCGTTCGCAAGACAATCTGGCTGACCTCTTCACCAAATCACTACCGAAGACGACATTTCAGAAGCTTGTTCATGGAATCGGTATGCGTAAACTTTATGAGTTGTAACTTTGCTATTTCTCTTTGGAATTATGTCAAACTCAGGGGGAGTATCCTGTAGATACTTGCTTGATCTTAATGTACTCTTTTTCCCTACGATTAGGAGCATTTTTCCCACTGGGTTTTTGCTACCTAACTAGGTTTTAACGAAGCACCCACCTTGGGCTGGTCATATCCCTGATGACGTCATTTAGACGTTTCTTTTGACTTTGCATTTTCTCACGCATTTTTCCTTAGACTATGGATTTTGTCCCTACTCGGGTTTTTGCCATAGCCTTAGGGTTTTTAAGTGAGACTTACTACTTATGCAAGTTCCTACCTTATTGAGAATAAGCATTGTTCCTTGGAATCAGCACTGACGAGTCGACTTCCTCAACTTCTGCATGATGCTAAATCTACCTTGAGTATTTACACACTCAAGGAGGAGTGTTGTGAAACATTCCTAATCGAAGTATGATTGTGTAAATCCTAGGTTAGATTAGATTAGAGTTTATCCTTTTCTATTGTAACTGATATTCCTTGGGGACCAAGGAATATCCTATCATCTTATTATTATAAAAAAAGGTTCAATGTAGGAGGGATAAACACACAATTCCCCTACAATTCTACAAACACATATATCTCTTTTCTCTCTTTCTCTGCCGCCTGCCCTCTCTCCCTTTGTCAGATAAAATAGTCCACAACACTTTTTGTATTTTTAGAGAATATAATATATTTTTGAATTAGTCTTGAGTTCATTTTTTGAAAATAGTCATACCAAACAAGTTTTTAAGACTTAAAACTTGAAAATTATTTTTGAGTTTAAAAAGTTGGATTCAAGTAAAATAACAAACATGCTCTTAAATTTTTAAATAAAAATGATTTTTGTCCTTTGTTTGCGTGGTGTCATTTAAGATGTACTTACTAATTCATGATCGGGTACACACAGACTAAAAACTTCATTCTCGATTTTATGAGAATTTTTATAATTCTTAACGGTCCCCTAGGAGTAGGAATTTCTTTCAAGGCTTGTTGAATAAATTTTTACGAATTCTATCTCGTGTTTGGTAACTATGCAAGAACCCCGAATCATTCTCTTAAAGTATATCATTAATTATTATGTTGTTTGTTTCAAAACTTGGGTGTCTAAAGAAAATAATTACTTTCCTTAATAAATCAGATTTTTGTGATAATTCTATATGTGAGTATAAAAGGTCTTATATATATATATATATATATATATACAGTGGCGGATCCAAGATTTCAACCCTTATATATATATATATATATATATATATATATATATATATATATATATATATATATATATATATATATATACAGTGGCGGATCCAAGATTTCAACATTGGGTGGTCCTAATTGTAAAAGTTTCAAAAAAACTTAAAACGAAAATAACATTGACAAATTTTACAATAAATTAATATTCGATGTTGGAGAGAAACATTCCAAGATCAGATTGTTTGATATAATCAAAATAAAAAATCATATGAACTAACAAAGACATATATATATATATATATATATATATATATATATATATATATATATATATATATATATATATATAGGAATTGCTTAAGGGGAGGGATCCCCATTTTTTCAAAAAAATGGGGACACGCTCCCCACCGTTGGATTTAACTTTAATGAAATTGTGTGGTTGAGATTGTGTGGCTTGTGTTTTAATCTTAACCACACAATTTCATTAAAGCCAATCTAACGGTGGGGAGCGTGTCCCCATTTTTTTTAAAAAATGAGGATCCCTCCCCTTAAGCAACCTGTATATATATATATACACATACATATATGCATATATACATTAGAAATTGTTATTTGCACTTTAAAAATATCACTTTGTATTTCAAACTTTCTAAAATGAGAAAGAAATTTATATTTGCGAGGAGTGCAAAATGTATTTTTTAGAGTATAGATAAAAAAAAGTTCTCTATAAATTAACCAACAATGATCAAATTGTTATAAAAAAATCATAAACTACATCACAATAATCATATGAATATTTTCATCTAATATACATAAGACCAAAATCATAAAATTTATTTGAAATTCAATATTGTAATGAGGTGATGATGAAAAGATAGAGGTGAAATAATTTATTTGAAATTCAATATTGTAAGGTTTTTATTGGATGGGTGGATTTGGGGCTTTGTGCTAATTAAAAGAGGGAATGGGCCTCGGGTTTGTAGACGAAAGAGAGTTCTAATTTTTTGAATGGCCTGGCCCAAAACGACATTAAAACAATATTAAATTTTCTTCTTCTTCGTTAAATTCTGCTGGGTTCTACGCTGCAAATTCATGGAGTTCCAAAACCATCACGGAACCAGGCAGTCGGGTGGTCCTGGGACCACCCAAGTTCTGTAATGGTTCCGCCTCTGTGTATATATATATATATATATATATATATATATATATATATATATATATATATATATATATATATATATATATAATTAATGAATGTCCAAAAAGGAACCTCAGAAGTGCAAAGAGTTGCTTCTCGCGGCATGAACATAACTAGCCCGGGCCGCTGTTGATGGGTAGAGCTCGAGCCAAGGGTTCAAAGCTTCAGCCTAGCCCAAAACATGGCCTGTTTGAACTCAATTCGGAGTCTAAATAAATAAAATTATTATCTTCCGTCTACAAATCTTCCCTTCTTCTTTGCACTCTCTCTAAAAATAGAGAGATATTTTGGTGTGCCTGGAATACGGGTCAAGACATCACATATTATTATACAATTTGAGAAAAAATTGAAAATTGAAGTTTTCTTCCAATTGTATAATAAGATATGACGTACCGTTTCGTATTCCGAAGATACTGAAAAATGTATCCAAAAATGGGCCTATGAAGAGATGGAAGTTGACTGAAACTTATTTGGAAAAATCTTCCGTCCAAAGAATAATCTTCTTCCAGTTAATATGAGATGTTCAAAACCGATTTAGATAAAACTTATCTTTTATTTTCCTATTTTAACACTTTTAACACTAAAAAAATATTTATTTCCAGTTTTAACGTTTAAATTCTTTTAATCTTTACACTATAGACTAATCCGACGGCCGGTAATTAAAATTTGGTTTTGTATGGAAGTATAGTGCATAGACTTTTCCATTTTTGTAAAAATTCTAATTAGTGCATGTATTATGTTAGGGTTTGCCAGCTCCTTTTACACTCTAGCTAATTATGTTTAAAAATAATTTAATCAAATCCAAACTCAATCATCCCAAACTCTATATAAATTAATACGTTTGGAATCCATTTTTAACAGATTTCTTGCGACTTCATTTTTCCATGAAATTAGACACATTAATCATGGAGCAAAAAACCACCGTCCTCTTTGTACTCTTATTCTCTTTGGCCTCCTTTCTATCTCTACTAATCCCAACCACCGCATCTCCGCCTGTATCCGCGGTTTTCGCCTTAGGCGATTCAACGTTGGATTCGGGCAACAACAACCGCCTCCCATTCACCCTTTTCAAAAGTGACCACCGTCCGTACGGCCGGGACTTGCCAAACCACGTCCCGACGGGAAGGTTTTCCAATGGAAAACTATCAACGGACTTCATGGTCTCCAAACTTGGCCTCAAGGACCTGTTGCCCGCTTACCGTGACCGGAGGCTGACTGACCGTGACTTGCTCACGGGTGTCAGTTTCGCGTCAGGCGGTAGCGGTTTGGATGATCTGACCTTGGCCGTGTCGAAGGCTACGAGTTTGTCGAGGCAGTTGGAGGACTTTGATGAAGCGTTGAGGAGGATGAGGAGAACTGTTGGGGAGAAGAATTGTAGTGAGATTGTCAACAACGCTGTGTTTGTGATTAGTGTTGGTACTAATGACATGGTGTTTAACCTCTACGATGTACTTATTACACGGAGGAAAATTGAGTTTTCACCTTCAGGGTACCAGGATTTTCTTCTCAAAAAACTCGGGTCGTTCATTCAGGTATATAATTAAGTAGTCCTTAATCAAGTGACCCGGTAAAATTGAATTTAAATATCATCTTGATAGTAATTAAGATCAATTTAGATCTACCAAGATGATATTTAATTTTGGTATGTACAACCAATTAACAACTAGCTACTTATGTTTAGACTACATTAATCGATTGTCATTACTAAAAAGGAACATCTAAGGGGTTGTCTAACAAAGGTAGGGTTCACTGTTATAATTTTACATGTTGATGTTATAACTTATAATTTAGATAAATTAATAACACTACCTTCGACATGCTATGCTTATAATGTTGTTCGTGACATGCATGGCAGAACCTACATAAGAGGGGAGCGAGGAGATTCCAGGTGGCGGGTCTTCCGCCAATTGGATGTCTGCCAATGCAGCTGACCATTGGCAGCATCTTCAATGGGCTTCGGCGTGTGTGCGTGGAGCAGCAAAACAAGGACTCTCAGGCTTACAACACCAACCTCCAAGGCCTCATCCAAAGATTGCAAGCCTCCCTCCCCGGTTCCAGACTCGCCTACTTCGACACCTACAATCCCATCTTGGACATGTTCAATAACCCATCTAAATATGGTAAGTATATGATTTTGAATATTGTCACGCCTCTTATCTTATCATTTTACATACCTAATATACATATATATATATATAAATGTTTTCTTTGATTTTCTGTGCTTAATTTTTTATTAATTTCATTTTGTTTTAATACTTGATATATGTGTGTAGGGTTTGTGCAAACACATGCAGGATGCTGTGGAACAGGGATGGTAGAGTTGGGTCCAATGTGCGGGAAGCTTTCACTGACGTGTCCAGACCCTTCTAAATTTTTGTTCTGGGATGCCATGCATCCTTCCCAAGCAGCATACAAAGTTCTTGCTGACATATCAGAGAAGACGGTCTTGCCGCACCTTACTGCTTGACTGGATATGGATTGATCAATTTTTTTTCTTTTTTCTTGTAATTAGTAACTTGGACAAGGTAAATACGGCAGGATGTATATATATTGCACAATCAGTTCGATCCAAGAATGCACTCTTTTCCTTTTTTTCAAGTTTTGAAATAATATAAATTTGGTTAGCTTTTATTTTTGGGGGGAAATAATCCTTGGTTACTTTTGAAGCATGTAATCATAAAAGGATTGTGTTAAAGAAAAAATCTTGCTCAATAATTTGCCTTCAATATTGTTGTATCAAAAAATGAAACATGTAGTCAAGATGCAACATAAATTCTAAAGCAAAACCTAGCATGATATAGGGTGCAGAAAATTATACTTATATAGATAAGGAACATATTTACAAAAAGAAGAAGAAGCATATATATATATATATATATATATATATATATATATTTACAGTGAGTTTACTACGTAGGGCTCGTTGAAAGTGTGTTAACATGACTGAATGTGTTTTCGATGAAAATGTTTTTGCAATCAATTCTTAGTGAAAACACAAGTAAATCCTAGAAAAACACATGAAGTTCTTCTTAGAAGAAGCACATAACTTATAGGAAAGCACTTCAAATGCTTTTGCAACCCAAAAATATTTTCTTTAAGAGAACTTTAGTCATTTTAAAAGTATTTCCAAATGACCATGTAATCATGCATGTTGAGAATTTCAATACATATTTGACATCAAATGTGGCTAACTGTAGCATACAAAATAGGAGACAAATAGTAATTCCTTTTTGTGTTTTGGCTAAACGAAAGACAATTCATGTGATCTAAAACGAAATTTCACGAGGAAAATTAATGTTAATATTATTTGCAGGAACATATGGTTTCAGAGATAACATATAAAAGTTCATAAGTTTTCGATTTCCAAGAAATATTGTTCTTAATCAAGCACCAAGATTTTGGTTTTTTATTGACCTAAAAACTAATAAAACAAAGAGAACCAAGAAATAGGAACCTAAAAACTCACAAATCAATGTACATATATGACCACCAAACTGTGCATATTTGGTAATGCCAAAAAACACATTCGTCTGTTTGTACCTCGTTATTCACCAGTTTTTGAATCATTTGCTAATAATATTGCTATCTATATATCATGGATCGATACAAGACATTACATACAACAAAATCAAATGATCGAACAACGAACAAGTAGACATCATTACCTTTTTTGTGACGGTAAAATATGACAGTGGTCAAGTTCAAAATTCATTAATTTGGTTGAATTTAATTTTGGAAAGTACCTCAAGATCTCACTTAGAATAATATTGTCTCATTCATAGAGTGAGGTCCAGAGTACTTGCCATGTTCTTCCCGTGACCAGTAGTACCTTCTAATTTCTTCACGCCAAGTTTCGAAGACGACGAAGAGGACAAAGAGAGAGATAAACTACAACCCATGAGTAGTTTTTGATGATTATCACCACCACACTGTAAACCTTTTCCGAATCCATGACCATGTTTTGGTGGAACTTTTAGTGACAGATTTAAATCCAAGTCACTGTTGTCTGTGTCCAAAGCCTTCCTTTTCTGCATGTTTTGCCCTTGATGTTCTCGAATCGCTGCACTCCAACTATGATGATCTTGGCATGGCCTGTGGATCACGGTTTGACATGACTCATCCCCAGTAATTTGATGCCTTCTCCAAGTGTTTTGTCCAGGGTTGGGAGATGGAAGATTTGTATGTAACTGATTTGCTGAAGTAGTCATAGTATTGTTATTGTTGCTTCCGAGTATTCTTTCAGCAACTGAACCATAAAGTCCAATATTTCTGGTATTATGATCAAGTAGTGCAGTAGTCCTACTTGAACGGTATGGGCCGTATATCTGGTGGTGGTGGCCTCGCCACGAGGAATGATCTGTAGCACCATATCTAATACAAAAAAGAAGATTGAAATGGTTACTCTCAGGATTCAATGAAAAATGAAAAACTAAAAAACACTTGATTTATAAATTGTTCAAAATTAAACAGTAAAATTAATAGAACTATTTCATACCTTAATCCGGAAGAAGGCCATTTTTTGAAGCTTTGTATCATGGAGAGTTGAGTAAGGTTGTAAAGTTGGTTATCTCCACCTTCCAAAAAAAATCCTGCTTGATCTGTCAAAACTGTCACATAATAAGAAAGCAAGATCTCTCAAGATTGTAAATATGTAAACCCTAACTTTTGTACTAGTTTTTGGAAGAGTAGGTGAGCCTGTGTGCAATTTGTTAATTTGTTCACCTTGATTGGGGTTTTCCATCTTCTTGGTCCTATGCATCTGATGATTAAAATCAAAGCCAGAAAATGTAGAAAAATACTAATGAGATATATATGAACCCTTAATTTATATTTATTCATATTATTGAATCTTATAGACGGCACACTTAGTAGAGAAAATATATAAAGATCATGAAATCGATCTGGATCAAATCAATTACTTGAAGATGGCTCTTGACATGAGCTATAGTAAGACCCTTCACATTCATCAATTGAAGAACCAACTTAGGAGTTGCTCCTGCACCATTAAAACACAATTATTAATACTTAATTAATTAGGAAACAGGAACTGACGGGGAAGCTAGGCTAATCTCATAAATTAATCACAAAACCTAGCTTTGATCATATTTACTAAACTTACTTTCTTGTCCACCTAATCTTTCAACTGCATGAACAAAGCGAAGATGGAGATCAGGTGTCCATCGAAGCCGCGATGTCTTGGAACGAACATACTGCCTTACAGATCCAGAAGCTCCCTTCTTTTCATGGTTTTCTTCAATGGTGCTATTGCTGGAGCTGACACCGTTATTGCTCAGCTGAAGGCCATCTTCATCCACCTCATCCTCTTCACCCTCATCGTCTTCATGATCGTATTCCTGCTTGCTGGTAGAAGGGCTTGATTTAGAAACTTCTTCCATACTGGTGCTTTCAATCTTCATCCCTAATCTCTTTTATGTTTTGCTTCCCAATAATATGGTATTGATGGGCAAGTGATGGCCAGATCTTGAATTCATCATATTTCTCTTTAACCGTGAAGTGATCTTTGATGTTTGGGGAGATCCATTCTTTGCATACAAGCTAGCTATAGGCAATTGAGCTAGCACTTGCAAGAATGGAGAAATTGGAGATGGAAATTTTATATATCCTGGCTAGCTATAGCTAGCTATGACAAATACATGATATTATTAATAAAGTATTTAAACATCTCTCTCTCTCTCTCTCTCTCTCTCTCTCTCTCTCTCTCTCTCTCTCTCTCTCTCTCTCTCTCTCTCTCTCTCTATATATATATATATATATATACATTATACAATATTATATGAGCCTTGCATATATGATGCAAATTTTGTCCAAGCTTTCATGTACGTATATATATAGACACATGAGAGCTTTATCGACACTTCAAAACACTCATACTGCACTTTGAATATGTAAAAATATAAGGAAGAAAATATACATAAAAAAAAAGGGATGATAATGACTTTTTTAAGAGTGCTAATAACATGTTTCTACACACACAGACACATATAGGGTTAGGATTCAGAGACACACGCTTTTGACACATGTTTTTGTGAAGTCAACTCCGTAATATATATCAACGATCCAACCGTCTATTTTAACAATTTTGGATTTCTCTATTGTTTTGCAAGGAAAATCTATGAATGATGCACTAAAACATAGATTGTTTGAATCGTTGAAATACATTACGAAGTTGGCCCTACAAAATGAATGTCAAAATATATATTAAAAGCGTGTATTTCTGAATCATAACTCATATATACATATACACACACACACATATATATATATATATATATATATATATATATATATATATATATATACATACACACACACGCACGCACACATGTATATATATATAGTACATGGATACATCAAATTATTTACCCAAATTGTTACATGCTTATTGGTATAGTAGAACTCATTACCTACCAAACTACATGGGAGTTTGTTAATAATCGAAATGAGAATAATAATTTACTTAATATATGTGCAAACTATACTAAAAAAGACGGGGATTTCCTTTATATACAGGTTACATAAATTTGTCATTTCCAAATCTACTTACTATGTGCTTAGTACTTTATACTAATCATAGGATATACTCTCTCTTTTTGTTAATAAATAATAACATTTGTAGATTTTTGCTATAAGTTATAGTTCATCTTCGTCTTAGTCTAATTTGTGGTACGAATTATATGATTAGCATCTCTTTTTTTATTTGGTCAAAGGATCAACTGTAACATTTTGGATTCAGATTAATATATTGTGGTCTTCTGTTAACGTTGTCATGTCGATTAAGAGCTAAAGACCACATGGAAACTGGTAGTCAACTTTGAGTTAAGAAGAAACAGTGGTCTGCACGCGACCTGTGAAACTATAAGAATCCTGTGCTTGTACCTGGCTTTATCAAAATAAAAAAGAAGTTTAGGTCGTCTGCTCGTGACTTGTGTTTGGAAGAAAGGAATTAAGATTCTTCCCCATTTCTGTGTTCAGGGCTGATGGACAGAAAATCCGGATCACTCATTTTAAATCATATGGTCTTTATTAGCCGATTTTATTGGCTCACCTCATACAAACTAAGGGTCCGAATCCTCTTTCTCTCTCTTCAACAATCCGGATCTATATCATTGAGCTCCGAGCACAGAGATTCGTGAGAGGATTTCGACTTTGAAGAAAGAATACCCTATCTTTCATTTACATGCATTAACCGATTAACACACATTATTATTATGAGTATATTTTGCACTCTTAAATTTGGATACAGTTACAACTTCGTACATCGTTTTTAAACCTTTGCAATATCATACCCATAAGTTTGAACCTTATAAATAAGGCCGGGCATGCATGAGAAATATTGACCTCAAAATATTTGAACTGAAACCAAATATTCTGGCCTCGTGTAAGTTGTAACCTTCATTAATGCAAGCTTACAACAAAACGTATATATATAATGATGAATCACTGCATATGATATACATATATACTTATATATGTATCATCAATTCATCATAATAATATGTAACCACTAAAGACTAAAGTTGTTCACTCATCACAAGCATCCTGAGAGAAATCACAGCCGTCAAAGAAATGCTAGCTATGCCTCTTCAAAAAAGTTCATCCACCACCATCACAATCGTTTACAGTTTACTTTAAATGAAAACGAGGAAAAGTGAGAATTAGTAATTACTAAAGAAAGTCCTCGTTATTTCTTCTAACATGATATTATTTTGTTATTCAAATGTCTTATTTGAAATCGTTTATTATATTTCTCAGACTTTAAAGATCATCTTTTTTAGAAAAATCAGTTTGATTTTGCAACCATTTAGCCTACATATGTGCAAATTGACGATTATTATAATAAATAGCATATTCTCAATAAACCGTATATCACGTTACAAGGAGATGATGAATTTCCTCCTTACTAATAAAAACGAGGGAAGCATTACCCTTATTAATTACTACAAGGCCATATATATTATAAATATTCTTTATAATTTTTTGCAAAACAACATTATATATCTATTTTTGTGCACATGACATTTCCATGGACATGAAGGGTTCTGGTTTGGCCTGTGAAAACTATTAAAATAGAGGAGGAAGAGAGGATTGTCTGAAAGATTCGGCAGCACCCAACACCTACTCCATATGATGAATTATAAGTCAACTCCCAAGAGTACCTCGATTATATTTTATGTTTTTCTTCTTCTTTTTTCAGTTTTGTTATTGCAATTGTTGATTTATTTTTCTTGCATGAAAACTCGTGATCCTGTTTATGCGGATCGATTTGCTTGAAGATGAGGATGTCTGTCTTTTTCTCATCTACCTAATTTAATAATAAGCAATCATCTATTCATCATCATCATGTGTGTGTGTGTTGCAGAAAAAAAAATAGGAAGAAAAAAAAATTCAACAAAGACTCGCAAATTATTTTTTATATCGTTTTGACAAATGATAAAATAACCTACATGAACTTACGAATTTTAGTGCTTGTTGGAGCACATTGTTCTATAGTCAACTCGGCTAACCCAATGTGCTACAAGAACTAATGTATACAACTCTCAACTTCTCTCGAGTCTCTCAATTTTATATCAAAACAATTCTAGTTATTTCTGCCCTCCAATCGACTGATTTTGATCCTTCTTGACCTCTTTGTATGCAAAGGTCTATTTGTTTGGACCACACTCAGAAGATGACTTTCTATGCATTTCACATATATCACGAAGGCAATGTAGTTGTGGACAATTTTGCTAATATGAGCTTGTCTTCTCCAACTTTAGTACGACATGTTTCTTCTCCAATGACGGTTCATGCTGCTTTGTTTTCAGACCATGTTAACCTTTCTGGCTTCCACTTCGTAAATTAATATGCACCTTGACATACAGGTTTGACTCACTTTTTTTTCTTTTCTTAACCTTGTGATGTTGCTTGTTCTGTTTTGCAAGTTTAGACCTTTAGGTTCGGCTTCAAAGGGAAGTTTCATGTCCCCCTCTTTTTCTTGTATTTTTGTTTCTAAAATTGTAAGGTTTATGTCCTCCCTTCTTTTCATGTATTTTTAAATCCATTTTTCTTGTATTATGAGGGGTTATGTTTATGTCTCCCCCTGACTAGGTGTACCCTTTTTTTTTATATCAATATAATTCATTCATACCATCGAGGTTTTCTGAAGAAAAAAAATGTTAAAACAATTCAATGTAATTGACTGTTGAGAGTAATGTTATTTAGACAGAAAGTTAACTTAATTGTTGACACTTTCTAATATTGATAAGTCTCACATACTACAATCCATCTAATAAGAGAACATTTTAGCAGATAGTTAGTGTGTTTAAATAGCATTATTATTTTATATAGGTAATAGTTGATTATTAAGAGTTTATCACGAACATTGTCCAGGTTAGGGGAACTCAACTAATTAATTATATTTTAAGCACCTCATTTAGTATTTCTATTGGTCGGAAAACACATTAATTATTATTACTCTTAATTATATATGCCACGATACCATCCCCAAATATCAAATATTGATATACGTATACGTACATTTACTGAGCTTATATATGTGTGTGCGTGTGTCAATGCTCACCAAGGTCAAGATAAATTTTTCAATGTGCCTGAAATATAACCCGGTACACCAAATATCATAATAAAATTGGTTGTAAATTGTTATTTTTAAGTTTTCAACCAATTGTAGAATTACACCTTTGTATACCGGACCGAGTTTACGACAAACTCAAAAATCTGTTCAAGGTCATATGACTGTATACCACATATTCTTTAATCAATTAACTATGAGCATGTTGAGTACATTATATAACAAGTGGTGTCACACAATATTATCATAACGTATGCTTGCATCAAAAGGAATAACTTCGAACCTAATAATATTTTAAGTAATCTCAAAGTATATTTAATCTCCCTTTCATTTATGCCAATTTGTGAGGCCCGCGAAGGCGATATGTTACCCATCCTAACACATTATGTATCGTTTGATAGAAATGTGGGGTAACATTCCAAAGATTTTATTGTAAACAATATAATATTCCTAGTTATTACATCAAGAGAAAGAAAAAAGTTTAAATGCTGAACGCTATAAGTTGAAGAAGAAGTTCAAATTCACCAAAACAATCCACCATATTCTTAGTTACATCAAGAGAAAGGAAAAAGTTTAAATGCGAAACGCTATCAGTTGAAGAAGAAGTTCATATCCACCAGAACAGTTCACCACTTGCATATATATAGCTCGAATTTTTAAGAGCGTCTATCTTTTCAACCAATTACCAAAGTCATGCCTTTCACATTTCTTTCGTCAATATTGCTTGTAGGGTTGGTAGTGAAGTTTGAATACAAAAATAGAGTGAAAACTCAGGAATTACAAGCATATTATTAATGCTTTGGCACCCTGACCTGCAACATTAAGATTGGACAGAAAATATAGGATAGGAAATAGGAAGAAAAAAGATGTAACGATCGATATATATATATATATTCAATATTCAGAGGACTTTGGTAATAAGTCTTCAAATAAAGTCAATTATAAGCACCCAACATATAGTAGCATATATTATATATACATGCCCATTTTTCCTTGTGAGACTACCACACTACGACGGAGCCATCACTGTCACTCTGGAAGAAAACTATCAGAAAAGAAAAATCCGAGATTCTACGATGGAACTGCGAAGCAAAAGCTAAAAGGCCAGTCTTATAGTACGTAATAGTTGCAATGACAACAACAAAAATCCAACTAGCTTGTTAAATTCTGAGAACATAATCTAAGAATCTTGCTAATTAACTAACTAGGGCAACCGCATAAAAACCAAGGAACAAACAGCCAAATAAGAAAACACACAAAAACATGAAGACTGCAGGCACTCATGCTGTCATGCAGCGTGTATATCTATACGGGGTGAATTGTCGAATTAGTCCCTGAATTATTAGAAATTAGGTTCTTAAAATTATTTTTCAGTAAAATAAATCTCTAAATTCATTAAAAACTGCTAATTTCATCCTTAAAATAATACTCAAAACTATTTTATCCAGTTTTTCGTCAACTTAAGTCACATGACACATTTTAGAGAATATCGCCAGATTTTCTTGCCTATAAGTCCATAATGTTGCATATAAGTTAACTCCATACACTATTTATTCGAAGAAAATAAGTCCTTAAAAAAATGAAAAACTACTTATCTACTCTCTAAAATGGATTACATGCAAGTCACGTGACTTAAATTGATGAAATATTGGACAGAATAGCTTTGAATCTAATATTAGTGATGTAATTGACATATTTTATTAGTTTGGAGACTAATTTTTCCAAAAAAAATAATTCAAGAACCTAATTTTTACTAAAGTCTTAAGTCTTAAGGTGTTCAGTTGTGAACTCGTGCAAGAGCAGACCATTTACAGTATCCACTTATTCATAAGCACTTCCAAAGAGCATTCCCATTCGTAATTAACCCATATATATCGATCGAAAAACTAAGGGCACTAATTCATAAGCACTTCCAAAGAGCCTCAAATTGTTTCACAAAGCCTAAACCCCAAACCAGAACATGCATGTATTGCTTATTAACTACAGTCAGATTATATCGCTTATAACCTCTAGGCGGCCGTATTTTGTAGGGACAACAACCCCAGCAGCTCCTACGGAGCTTCCGAATGACAGTAGGAACTTCGGTAATGAAAAGTTATAGTACTCGTCCTCCGTCTATTTTGCCATGTTTCCGGCACCTGCATAAATATGCCTATGGACTCCATGTTCTTTTAGCCAGTGAGCTGGTATGGAAGATCAAATGAAAGGACGTCTTTAAAAGCCGAAACAACAAAATCTCCTCCAATAGAGTCTCTTCCAAAGGATTATGAATTCTCTTCATAGGGCTCCCCACAGTGCAAGCTGGAGAGAAATCACTTCTGCATAACGACCGAGTTGGCCGGAATTCGATCGAGCTGTTGGTGTCTGTCAGAACACGACGGTCCTTTCTCGCTCCGTCGACAATTGCGGTATCAGGTTCTCCAGCTCGGACGTTGGGCGTACCCTAAACCCTAAACTTTCCTTAAATACAGAGCTCCTGGTATGCAAACGCTATAATTTCAATCAAATATTGTACCACTGGTGTGGACCTGGGGGACTATGGTGACTTGACGCGTTCTGGTGAATCCTGCGTGAAGTTTTTAAATCGCAAAAATCACTGTCGGGTTGGAATGTGAAAGTGCTCTTTGCGCGGCATCTCCATTCTCTATTCACATCCTTGGGTGGTTTGTGTTACGGGTTGAAAGGTTTGTTTAGACTGCTTTTGAAAAGAAAATGTTTTGACAATTAAAAGCGTTTCTGATTATGTTTACCAGGCTTATTTAAAAGTGAAAATGAGTTGCAAAAGCATCTACACTCATAAGTGCTTTCTAAAGAAGCAATTTCGAACAAGCTTGTATGTGGTTGTGGCCTTGCTATAGTGGTGCAGATGCAGCGGGCTCCATTTTTCTAATCGACCTCGGAACTTTTTTTGTTCAGTGTTGTTATTTTTTTGCTTCTTTGTAAGAGGGAAGATTCTTGGGCCTGCTAGTCAAATTACGGCCATACAAATTAAGGGAGGACTTACCAGTAACGAGTTTACCGCTGTGTAGTGTCTCTCATCCAATAATGTATTGTCACGTGTACGTTTTTATTCATATGACCAAATATTATTAAATTGAAACGTCAAGTAACGTTGAGTCGGTTTCATGAGAGTTCCTCAATCTCCGGGCAACGGGTTTCGTTGCAATGAAACATAATTTTGTTTCTAAATTGTTTCCGTCAAACGTGACGAGCAACAGAAGGTATGATTAACATACAGGGGAGAAATAAATGGTATGAAAATATTCATCGGAATAATATGACAATTCCAGGATTTTCTCAACAGTTATAATCACCATGTTTATATGTTCCAGCACCGGAAATCTCATGTTATTTTTCTCCGTATGTGCATCTTCAAGCACCGTGCTTCCTCAAATCTTAGTCTAAAGATGAAAGTACAAAACGAAAAACTTGTAACGATGTCTGAACTAAGATTCTAAGAAAATAAGCAGGGCTGTCAATCCGAAAGGAGGAAAAAAAACCTCAGGTACCTCAAACGACATGCTCTTTATGTCGCCCTCGAGTTTAGCAGAACATCAAATATCACAGGAAAAAAATCAAATTCCCAGATTCTATGACGGAGCTGAGATGCTGAAGCGAAAGCCAGTCTTCCCACGGTCATGCTCAAATTGCTTCAGTATATAGTAGTAGTTGCACTGACAACAAAAAACGAGCTTGTTAAACCCTGAGACCATAGGGATCTTGCTAACCAGGCAACCAGATAGAAAGTATGAACCAAACACATATACGAACTCGGGCAAAACAACACATACACACAAATGAAAACAGGCATGCATCACATGTATCCCCTTCAGAGGAGTTTAACTGATGAGACTTGTACAAGAACAGATTGTTTACAAAATCCATTTAAAAATAACCATTTTCCAAAGATTTTAGAAGCCTTCCTGAATCGAAATTACCATGTCATAAAATTAGATTGTTTTCCCAGAACAGCAGCAACCCAGTATATAAGCAGATAAGATCATGAAAGAAGAAAACCCTTTTGAAGAAAGAGGATCCTTATGCCCATTACTGCATGCAATCCATCTTCATATAATACATATCACGGATGCAAGAATTATATGTACCATGAATTTCCTTTCTTAAAATTTTACTTCAAAATCAGATTAAATAGCTAACCTCTAGGCGGAAGAATTTGGTAGGGACAACAATCCCTGCTCCCACAGAACTTCGAAATGACTGAAGGAACTTCGGGGCAGAAAAGTTTTGGAACTCATTCTCCGTCAATTTTGCTAGATTCCCCGCACCTGCGAAAATATGACCGTGCACTCCATGTTCTTTTAACCAGCGAAGTGGAAGATCAAATGAAATGTCTGCAAATGCAGAAACAGCAAGATCTCCTCCAATAGAATCTCTTCCAGAGGATTCTGAATTCTCCTGATTAGAATTATCTCCAACATGCCTTCTTGGTTCAGTGGGGCCTAGTCCCCTTGTCTTGAATCCCCACACTGTTGTAGGCCCCCCCACAGAGCAAACTGGAGAGAAATCACCACCCAGGAAGAACCGCTCTGGAAGGGATGAGGGCTTGTTCAAGAATCCACACCCCCATGGAAAAATAACTCCAGCGGAGATCCCAAAATTAAGTGCAGCATGATAAAATCCTAATGGAACTGCATAACGAATATCAAACTCCTGCAGCATACAGTAAGAGAAGAAAGTTAATAAGTTTAATAGCTAATAGGTCTAGAGAATAAGTGGAAAGGGGGTAAAAATCGATCCTTAATTTGGTTCTTAACAAAACCCATATTTAGCCATAAACATAGATCAACTGATTTAAGCAAAAGGCCACATATCTAAGAAGTTGCCACTTTTCACTACCTTGAATCAGGCCACAAGATAACAATGCACACAATTTACTACAGGACAAAGAAAGCTTCATAACAGACCTTCAGATTTTGAAAATCACTGATTAGCAAACAATCATATTGGTTTTGTTAATTTCCAAATAAAAAGAAAAAACAGGGTAGAGAAAAGAATGGTCTTGTTGTTTTTCTTTCACGTTCCTCTTCTAATTATGCGTAGTTAAGAATGTCAGTAAAATGCAAGAAAATGAACAAGTTGTATCTGAATAATGTATTAAGTCCGCAACATGAGCAGTTAAGAGGGTCAGTAATATGCAAGAAAATGAACAGGTTGTATCTAAGATGGCCTACTAGAAAAAAGCAGTCATGGTTATTATTCAAGAATATGAAATAGAAAAACCGTTCCATATCAGAAATATTAGAAACATCTCATTATGCAATGACAATCCTGGGAAACATTCTATCATTTTCATTAGTAATCTAAACATGAAAGTATGATTAAAACATTTATAGATCTCTTAAGCAGGTGGGTATACGAATGACAATCAAAAACATTTAACATGAAAGACATATACACATAAATTTATTTTTTTCCCTTTTCGTTTCATCAGTTTAGCTTAAAAAGAAACTAAAATAAAGAAGAGAATGTGTACTAAACCTGACGCAAAAACCTCGTGCTTCGATGATCAGGTGCAATGCCACCAATATGACTTGTAGAAACAAATGAGTAACCTCGAGTTGGCCTCAAAGGTGAATTTCTCCTATCAATCTTAAATGTGTATTTGATTGAAGAAAGTAATCCATGGCCGAGCTGCCTTCTTATTGACTTTGAGGCCAATTGTGATGGGTCTGCTAGCGTTCGCCAACCCAGGTTGTATGCCAAATCATGGTGTTTTGATGAAATCAGTCCAAGAGAGAGCCCCATCATGCGCTCTTTATAAGAAGAGAACTCCATCCAATCTTGGGAAAGCAGGAATGCTCGTGCCGTCACTGGAGTTACAAACCCTTTGAACCTGGGCAAAAACAGGCCAGCACTTAACTCCGACGTTTGGTTGGGCCCATACGCCAAAGCACTATCCCACAAATCCCCATATCCGAGCAGATTTTTGAACTTAAGTGTTCCTTCAGCAGTCCATGACCTAGCCTACAAAAACATTACACGTAAGACATGACGGATATCATGCTTATGCATCTGTTCACATTTAAGAAACAAGAGAACACAACATATTAGGCATTTTAGCTCCCACATTTGCATTCATCACTTAACCACGCCTCCTAGTTTCATAATATCACGATCCTTCGGACCGAAAAAAACTGGCAGCAGCAGATGTGGATAGATTTTACCAGCATATTGGTATCGATGGAGGATTTAAAATTTTCAACACATGCCATCTATTTCACGCCCATATGTGCAAGTAATTAATATAATCCAGATTTCCATTTCCTCCAATTTCTCAGCAACCAAACAGTCTGTAGTAATTCTACGTACTAAACCCTAATCTCACCAATTCAGCAAACCAAACCAATATATACAAATACACGAAACTTATAGTAACAGAGAATGTACCGCCGGCTTCGTGTAAGCACCGATTTCGCCAGAAATTGGACTCTTAGTTTCGACGACCTCCACAATAACATTGGTAGTTCCAGGCAGCTCCGGCGGGCCAGAATCGAGCGTGATACGAACCGCATCGAATATTTCAAGCTTCTGAAGCTTCGCATTTGCAATTGCGGCGGCCTCGAGCAGCTCTTGCATGGTGGTGGCCTTCTTAATCTCCGCCAGCTCGGCCTCGATCAAATGCTCCTTCGTCTTCGTGTTGCCCTTGATCCGAACGTCGTGGACCCTCAGATCGACTCGCTCGGTCGACATCCGACGGACCAGGTTCTCTAGCTTGGACTTCTCCGCGCGCAACCGGGCCTCCTGGGAGAGGGGATTTCGTGGCAGAGGTGGCTCCTCCTCCTCCTCCTCGTCTTCTTCTTCGTCCATTTCGTCATCGATTTCGTCGGGTTCGGGCTCGTCGTCGACGGTGCCATTGACATTGGAGGGAGTTTCCTCGTCGCGGTCGTCGTTAGCGTCGGATTTTTCCATGGGAGAGAGATTAGGGAAGGTGGAGGGCGGCGGTTTGGGAAAAGGGGTACAACGAGCGGCGGCGGTGATGAATTTTGAAGGCCACTCAGCAGTGACTTGCTGCAGTGGGTGCGATTGTGTGAGGCCTGCTCTCTTTCTGTTGGGCTTTCGCGGGTCGGAACATTTTTTGTTAACGTTTTATTTTATTTTTCTGAGGATAAATTATTATGGTGTATATTTCATTTTCCATCAAAAATAATATGATCTAATGGTAACTATTTTAACGGACGTAGCGTCTAATAATATTTTTAATCATTTATGAATGAGAAACATGAGGCCTTTTCTTAATTTACCAAATCAAATATTAGGCATGTTATAAAAGTAAGTCAAACTTAGAATACAGTATGTTTAATGCTTAAAATTTGCAAGTAATTTGTATATTATCTGAATTTAGCTTCATTACCTTATATTATTTGTCATGATCATAAGTAATACTTTTTCTACTTATTAATACTATATCATATGTTGATGAAAGGAATCCTTTAACAAGGGGATCTCCGTTTTTCTAAAAAATGAGAATACCCTCTTGACCGTTGGATTTGACTTTAATGAAATTGTGTGGCTTGTGATTTAATCGCAACCATACAATTTCATTAAAGTCAATCCAACGGTCAAGATGATGCCCCTATTTTTTTTTTTTTAAATGGAATCCCTCTTGTTAAAGGGGCTGGTTGATGAAATAGTAATTTTACCGCCTATTGATATTACAATACGTGAAATGGATCACCGTCATGCTCTAAAATATTTGTCACAAAATCGAACTCTATTCTTAACCAAAAAAAAAAAGAAAAAAAAAGTCCAACTCCATTTAAATTGGAGTTGCGCGTAAGGGCTCCTTCCTTATTTCGAAAATTCAAATAAAACCTCCCTCCCCCTCCTCCCCCTCCACCTCCACCACCATTACCACCATGTCCAACAACGATCTTCTCACCTCCTTAATCTCCGACATCAAAACCTACTCCGGCAAAGATCCTCTTCTTCCATGGCTTAGGTATCCTCTCGCCACCTCCATCTCTTCCTCTCTATCAGTTACCGTTTTGTTGTTTAACCCATTTGATTTCACAATGTGGTTGCAGAGGGATTCGAAAAATGAACGACTCACTCCCACCTCACACTCTGAAGGAGAAGCTCCCTCGCTTCTTGCAGAAATGCGCGCAGACATTCGAGTCTGATCGGCGATACCGAAACGACTTGCGCTACATTCGAGTTTGGTTGAAGTTGGTAACTTTTCTACCCCTTTCTTTGTGATTGCGACTTCTGGGTATTTTGGATTTTGATTGATTCATAGCTACTGTTTGGTTGCTGAGAAAATTGAGGGAAATATATGAAATGGGTTCAATTCGGTTTTTCCAATTCTTGATCTTTGTTTTTTGAAGTAGATGGATTTTGTCGATGATCTAAGAGCTCTGTTGAGAACAATGGAGGCGAATCAAATCGGGACAAAGCACTCCTTGTTCTACCAGGCATATGCTCTCTACTATGAAAAAAACAAGAAATTTGAGGAGACTGAGAAGATGTACCACTTGGGAGTGCAAAAGTAAGTTTTCAGCATTTGCCTTTTCTCATTGAATCTATCATGATGCTCTCAATTTCTGGAGGAAGTAAAATTATACCTGATTCGTTTCTGTTTCATAGCGTTGGATACGTTGTTTAGCTAATTTGTAGCTTAGACGCCAATTTGCAATTCAAATTTGTAGTATACGTCTTGAATTCGAGCAATAAATGACTGTAATATGAATGTTTCTGTGTATGTACATTTCTGAAACTTGAACCGCTGCTACATTACATCTTAGTAACTGCGGAACAGCCTTGCAGAACCCATTGGAGCATTAGAGAAGTCGTATGAGCAGTTCCTTCAAAGCATGGAGAGACACAGGAGACACAGAAACCAGGTAGTTTATTAATCTTATTTGGGTGTAGAGGGATTGTAGTTTGTGTTGTTAGCACTCCTTTTAACCGTAGAAAATTGTTATGCATTTCCAGGAAAAGAGGACCACGAAAAGGCCTCTATCAGATAGGACTATCCCTCCAATTGGAGAAAGAAGCAAAGAAAATGCCTGCAGAATCGGGGCCAGGCCTATAGAATCCCAAAATGATCCGTCTAGAAGTAAACTTCAAGTGACTTCTGGAAGAGGGTCAGAGGAACCGAAGATGTTTGGCGGCGATGATACAGTCGTGGTGAAGTTTGTAGACACTGCCATTGTTGGAAAGTCTGAAGCGGAAGATGCGTGTCATCATGGATTGGTGGATCCTACTATAAACATGAAAGAGGCTATGATCGCCATCAACGACATGTTTCGAGAGCCTATAGAGACGGCTCCCATTAGCAGAAGATCTCGCCAATCCCAACCAAAGAACAATAATGTGGACAGTGGATTCCAGGTCTTTGTTGATGACGACTTGGATAATGGAGGGAAATCAGAAAATAATAAGGAAGAATTGAGTAGAACCGCTACCCACCAGTGTCACCAAGAACCTTTAAACATTTTCATTGATGATGATAACGATAGCCCTGATCAGAGTGAAGTCCAAAATCCGGCTGATGATTCTACCTCACCAGCTTCACATAGAAATGTGTTTGTGTTTCCAAATCCGAAGGATCTTCCAGGTGAAAGTTCCAGTGATTTGGATGTTGGAGGCTCATCTCGACCGAGGTTCAGGGAGGATACAATGGTTTGTAGGTTTGTTGGGGCCACCATTTCGGATGAGCCAGAGGAGGTCGAAAATGCTTGCCACCATGGTTTAGTCGACCCGACAATAAACTTAAAAGAGGCCATGGATGATATCAATAACATGTTCGGGAAGCCTATGGATTTTGTAAGAAAGAGGAGAGTGAAGAAGCAGGACAGAGGAATTGATAGGAAAGAAGATTTTGGTGGGTTTTCTATACTTCCTGATGATAACTTGGACCAGAAGCAAGAGAAGAAAATGCCAGATTTGTCGGGAAGATCAGGAGGTTCGGATTTGTTCGAGGCCACTGTAACAACAAAGGAGGCCATGGATGAGATCAATAAGATGTTTGGAATGCCCCTGGACTTCTAGGAACAATTGCAATGGCGGGGTGTGTGTGCGCGCTGCAGTTTTTTTGGATTTGTTGTGGAATATAATGAGTTGTGTTCTTGCCCCATTCATCCCTTGTACTTTAAGTTTCCAATTTTAGTTTGAGCTGAATTGTGCCTACAATCTCATAAACTTTGTCCCCTATTTTCTACCTAATCCAAAGAACAAGAACTTTCGGGCACCTGGGGAACCTGGGATGATAGGATCCTAAGGCAATCAAGCACTGTCATGTTTTTTAATTATCCCGCATCCAAGGTGCAGGAGAAATTGGTTAGTATCGCTTCGAAAGAACAGATCAAACAAATAAATGAAACATGTCATTTCATCACTTTAGGGTACAAAACCAGTTTATTCAAGAAGCAATACAACTTGTGACGCACAATAACATTTAGAAAAAAGGAAGTAACAAAGGTTAACCATATAACCCCGTCAACCTCCAGTAACTAACATCACCAGGCACACCGACATCAAAGGAACACTACAGTGGGATCTTTACTGGTAATTAACCGTTGAAGCACATGAACTGCACGGAGGTTCCCAAGCCCCCCGCAGTTCCAACTCAAGCAGCTGATTGTGTCCGGCGGCGTTGAACTCCGTCAACCTCCACCGATAAGCTTAAATCATCCGACGCAACCATGATCTTTCTACGACCCCCGGAAGGTGCCGAGACAGCCTCCCCTTCACGCTCAAAGCGTTTCCCCAGCTTTGGTAAATGCATACCTGATTGTTCAATAGTTGGCATCCGGTCAAACGGATCTGAACCCATTCCAAACGTACCGCCCGAAACCCGAGAAGCATCCGGTATCTGAGGCAGAAATGCATGGGTGATACTCTGAGGCCCAACCCGGCCCATCTCATTCACACCCAACTGAAGAACTAGATTAGAAGAAACCTCCTCCGTGCCAGCAGGCGAGGCATTCAAGTCACAGCCAAATAGACGTAAACGAGAAGCATTCGGTATCTGAGGCAGAAATGCATGGGTGATACTCTGAGGCCCAACCCGGCCCATCTCATTCACACCCAACTGAAGAACTAGATTAGAAGAAACCTCCTCCGTGCCAGCAGGCGAGGCATTCAAAATATAGCCAAATAGACGTAAACCACCAGAATTAGTGGTATTTTCCCCATCAATAACCGCCTCCAGCTTCGTGAAAGTAGGAGGGCCCTGAAAGGGACCAATAGCTTCAGAGTCAACGCCCTCATTCAAATCAGGCACATCAATGCTGCCATTATTGCCTCTATGTTTTTGCTCCGCCCGCAGAACACGGCCGCTCGACCCATCAACCCCTTTCGTCTCCGTCCCCGGAGACCGAACCACAGGGGAGACAGTATCGTCCTCCTCCACCTCTACATTTAATGGGGCTTTCAAATGATTGGCATCAAGCACGTCGTTCTGGAACCAGCGACCATAAGGTTTCAATAAATCATCATTGTTCTTCCCTTCAAACAGCTCACATTGTTTTTCCGTATGACCAACTATCCCACATAAAAAACAAGTAACTGGAAGATTCTCATAACGAAGATCAACGCTCACCAAGGAACCCTCAATGGAGAGTAGCAAACTACGTCGAAAGGGTTTCGTAATATCTAAAACCACACGGATACGCAGCAACCTGCCCTCAGTCTCTCCCTTCCTGCTTTGACCAGTAAGAACATGCTCACCTAACTGGTTCCCAATAAATTGCCCCATAAGTCGAGTCATATACGCAAGAGGCAAACCCTTAATTTGAACCCAAAATTCCTGGGCATAGAGCGGAATCTCATTAGGATTAGCCAGGGTATCTGCCTCTGCCAAGATCAGTAACGCACCATCATACAGCCAAGGGCCGCCCTTTAACACCATCGCTCGTTCACGCTTATTCTTGAAACCAATCGAGAACCGATCATCATCCAACTCTACGATCGTGACTTTGGCCTTGGGTCGCCATAGATGCATCATGCGTCTCTTGAACCCCTCCTTCACAACTGGCTTATGAGAGAGAACTTTCCCAACTAAAAAAGCTTTAGTCGTTCTAAGGATTGAACCCTCCTTATCATCAACCGCTACCACCCTCTGCTCCTCGGTGGTAAGCGCCCGCCTTGCTGCAAAATCAATTAAACAAGGTCACTTTGTGTAATTAACAATCAATTTTACGTAGAATTCACATAAAAACTAATTAAAGAGAAAGAAAAATGATCAGCTAGTATTTTTGACCAAACAATTGTCGTTCACGAGATTGTTTTAACTCGGGAAAAATCTTAAAGAAAAGTTGAACATGCAACTTAAAAAAGGGGCATTTAGACTTAAGAACCTAAAGAATATTATTTTTTCATTATAACTGGGATGCTTTTATAAATCTAGTTTTAGTAGGGCTGGAAAAAATTCCCAAAATTCCCAAACCAAACCAAAAAAATCCCAAACCCAAACCGAAAAATCCCAAACCGAAATTATCCCGAACTTTGGTAATCCCGTACCGAAAAATACCGAAAAATTCGGTATGGGATTGGTTTTCAGATTTCATTTTTCGGGAATCCCAAAATCCCGAAATCCACTTTTTCTTTTGCCTTTGTTCGTACTTCCCACGCTACCAGAGCACAAAGTGTGCAGAAAATATCAATTATATATTACTAAAATAATCAAAGTGTGCAGAAAAGTGGTGTGTGCTGTCTAAATTGCAATCAATCAAACATATTATATAATATTAAAATAAGAAAAGTTTTGCAGAAAGATGTCTAGACTCATTCAAAGTGTGTTGTCTAAATTACAATCAATCAATTATATTACTAAAATAATCAAACTTTGCAGAAAGCTCTCTCTCCCGAGTCCCATCTCACTCTCTCCCATCTCTGCCTTCCCCAAAATCTCACACTTTCAAAGAAATCTCAGATTCTTTCCGTCTATCCTCTTGAATTCGAAGACCCACCCATCCTCTTACAATCAAAGTTTGCAGAAAGCTCTCTCTCCCGAGTCCTATCTCACTCTCTCCCATCTCTGCCTTCCCCAAAATCTCACACTTTCAAAGAAATCTCAGACTCTTTCCGTCTTTCCTCTTGAATTCGAAGACCCACCCATCCTCTTACAATCAAACTCCGACCAACTCTCTCCACTCCGGCCACCACCACGCCTCACTGCTTCATCCCTACCTCTGATTCTCTATATGTGTGGGGTTTCAAATTGGGGCTTAGGGTTTCGAATTGGGGGCTCGGGTCAAGAGAAAGAGGAAGGTCTAACTATCTCTGCACTCTGTCTCTCTCGACCTTCAATTTTCATCGATTCACCGTCTCTGATTTTTAATTTTTAATTTTTAATGCAGGTTTGGATGATTTCAGGTTTGGTTTCGGGAAATCCCGAAATACCAAAAATATTTCGGGAATCCCGAACTTCGGGAATACCGAAATTTTGGTTTGGGATCGGTTCTCAGATTTCCATCCCGAAAATAGTCGGTTTGGGACTTGATATGCCGTTTTTGGTTCGGTATCCCATACCGAACCAGCCCTAAGTTTTAGTCCCTAACTTTAAAACTCATTATCAATCATATTAAATACCCCTGCCCACTTTTATTATTTTCAATTTTTTTTTTCCTAAAATACCTAATTTAATCATCAATAAGGCCTCAAAAATAGAAATTTTTATTTCTACATATCAAATTTAGTAATTTAAAAATGGAAGACTTTTTAAATCATTTTGCTAATGAGAATTAAGCAATATAAAAATTTATACAGACAATTACAAAATCAAACAAGTAAATTAAGGAAAATACTTGGGTACTGTCCATTCAGTACCTAGTTTACTGCCTCCTAGTTTACTGCCTCTTAGTTTACTGCCTCTTCTATGCGGTCCAATAAAATACTTACACCTGTCATCTTAAACTCTCACCCAAATCATATCATCTTTCTATCCAAACAGCAGCTAGCTCACTTTAAACCCATATCCAAACATCCATCTTTTTCCTTCCATTGCCTTAGCCATGGAAATTCTGGGCAACCCCTCTCCTTCTCTAAACTCTCCTCTGCCTACCCCAACAATCATCTCAGAAAATCCCACCCTTGTCAAGTTCTAGTCAGACGAACTCACGAGACTTGGAGCAAGAAATTGAGAGGTCGAGAGCAGAGCGAGATCAGTGGAGATGATTTCATCGGATTAACAATGGTCAGATCTGCTGTGAATGGGGATGAGTGTGGGGTTGACGGCGAATCAAACGGAGGAGAGATGTCGGCGGAGGTATTGGGCTGGATTCAACGGAGGAGGGACTGGGGCTGGGTTCAACGGACGAGGGGTGAAGGACGGGGGCTGATGGTGCTGGAAGAGGATGGTGTCTGGTGATGGTGGTGAAGATGTATGTTTGTGTCTGTCTGTGTCTTTGACGTAGGAGAAGAAGCAGTATGTTTGGTTAAGGTTGAAAGGAAAAAACTTGTTGCTTGGGTAGCAAGATAATATGAGTTTGGGTGAGAATTTAATATGACAGGTGTAATCATTTTATTGGGTTACATAAGAAGGTCAGTGATATTGTCTTAAAGTCAAATGGCCAAAATCAGTATTTAATCTTACACCCAACTTTAATGAAAAATAGATCATATTTAGGAATTATAAACTAGTTTTCTACTTAAAAAATTTGAGGAATCAATAAACTGAAATATTTGATCGACGGAAACTAAATATTCTCCAACAGTATATCAAATATTCAAATTAAATTCAAGAACATATATATGCATGAAGAGTGAGGGTGGAGTTGAAAAAGTACCTGTTGAATTAGTAGAACTCATGTTTGAACAAAGGCTAAGATCTGGGGAAGATTTTAAGGTATTGGGGGTTTAGAACTTAAAGACAACCAAAATACTTCTTCTTTTTTTCCGGGAAGACAACCAAACAAAAATACTTGGAAGGCTTTGAGTTGTTTGTGTATTTATAGAGAAAGAAAAAGGGGCACGTGACTTTCCAAAAAAAAGAAGAAAAAAAAGGGGCTCGTGATGGACTGGAGTCGTTGTTTCGTTATCGTGGAAGGCAGTCGCGCGCTTGTACGGTGGCGGCTAAAACCGCGTGAGGCCCAATTAAAATGGACAAGGATCCTCGCCGGATCCCCTTTATGGGGATCCTAGGGATCAATGTATGTGGGTCGTTGATCGAAAATCGTGCGGTCCAAATTAAATGCTTTTTATATTTTTAAAAGTAAAATAACCTCGTTTTGCGTGAAAAATATAAAAAAAGAAAAAACTGTGGCCGCACGATTTTCGATCAACGGTCTAGATGTGTTGATCCCTAGGATCCCCATGGAGGGGATCCGGCGGGGATCCAATTCCAATTAAAATGGCAGGCAATGCTTTTCAAATTCAAATGAAAGTAATTTGTGACGGACAATACTTAGGTCCTCATCGGGGATGATTCAATGTACACATGGTATGATTTGATTGGTGGGAAGGACAATACTTTTTCTATTTCAGATTTTTTTATTCTATTTTAGAAAAAAGTATTGTCCTTCCCACCAATCAAATCATGCCATGTGTACATTGGTTCCTCTCCGGTGAGGACCCAAGTATTGTCCATTTGTGACCACGTGTTTATGTGACACGTGGCTTGTTGCTACAAATTTTGCGGATATATTTCCTAGCTTGTTAAAGTTACCAACTTCAACCAAACTCGAATGTAGCGCAGGTCAAGTTTGTCAGTTATTGAAATTCCCAGTTGCTTGTTGAAAGCAACTGTTAAGTTTGTCAAGTTTGTCAAACTCGAATATATTCCATTTGCGTTCATGTGATAATCATTCCATCGTACTTCATCATTTGATGTCGGGCCTTTATGCACATCCATAAAGCAACTGTCAAGTTTGTCAAACTCGAATATATTCCATTTGCGTTCATGTGATAATCATTCCATCCTACTTCATCATTTGATGTCGGGCCTTTATGCACATCCATAAAGCAACTGTCAAGTTTGTCAAACTCGAATATATTCCATTTGCGTTTATGTGATAATTTAGATTCAGGAAGGCTTCTGAAATCTTTGGAAAATGGTTATGTTTAAATGGATTTTGTAAACAATCTGTTCTTGTACAAGTCTCATCAGTTAAACTCCTCTGAAGGGGATACATACATGAACTAGTTCATTTATATGAGACTTGTACAAGAACAGATTGTTTACAAAATCAATCAAAATCCAAAATACCCAGAAGAAACTCGCAATCACAAAGAAAGGGGTAGAAAAGTTACCAACTTTAACCAAACTCTAATGTAGCGCAGGTCGTTTCGGTATCGCCGATCGGACTCGAATGTCTGCGCGCATTTTTGCAAGAAGCGAGGGAGCTGCTCCTTCAGAGTAGGTGAGGTGGGAGTGAGTCGTTCATTTTTCGAATCCCTCTGCAACCACATTGTGAAATCAAATGGGTTAAACAATAAAGGGAAATTTTATTTAAACTCATCTAACCTATTTATACATCCAACTTACTTTTTGCACCCATTTGATTTTTAACTTAATAATTAATATCTCTTTAAATCCAAATTTAATACCTAATATACCCTCATAAACACAATTCAATATGTGGATGTATTTTTACACCCATGGTGTTTTCATTACAGGCCGACTCTTAGAACATTGAATATGGCCTGAAACTTTTAGTAATTTTCGTTTGTAATTGTTTAGTGAATGTAACAGGCCGACTCTTAAAACTTCTCTCGTCACCTTCTAGTGCAATTGAGTCAAATCTTCAGTTTTCCTGATAAGCCAATATCTGCAAATGAAAATATAACCTGCATACTAAATTTACATATATCATAAGGGCTCTAGCACTGTATGGAAGGTTTGGACTCATCTGAACCCAAACAGGAGAGATTAAGATTTTATCACTGAATGAAATGGAGAAGTCTGAGGATACAAGTTGTTAAATACTAAATTTACCTGATTTGCCGTATTTTTCGTGCACAGTGCAGGTGTATGATTGGATGAGCAACAGAGGAGAGAGGTTTAGAATATCCACTAGTGATGCTGCAATTCAACTAGATTTAGTTGCTAAAGTTCGGGGAGTTGCTAGTGCCGAAAATTACTTCCTGAGCCTGCCAGATACATTAAAGGACAGGAGAATATATGGGGCTCTACTGGATAAAATGAAAGAGAAGGCAGAAGCATTACTGGATAAAAACTTAGTCATCAACAAGAACATTAGACCAGATCATTGGGATAGTTTTCAAAATGGAGACTTTGGATGCGGTCCTTGACCATGAATATTCTTTGATTGAAACCTTGTTGGTTTTTAATTTTTGATCGAGGTCCCTGAAATTAATGTGATAATTTATTTCTATGTACACGTTACTATAATTTTTAAATTGAAAATTAGAAATTTTAGTTGTTTATATAAATGAGATTTTAAATATAAAAAAAACCCATAATTTGTGGGATTAAAAATATTAAAATATAAATATACTATTGTGTGTGTGTATATATAAACATGGGTACATTCATCAAAATTAACCAAAAAAATTATTGTATCAAAACATGGGTACATTATTCAAAATCACAAAAAAAAAAAGAAAGATATTAGGCTTAATAGCATTAGTAAATTTCTTCGATTAAATTTGATATGGGTACATTTTAAAATCAAAGAAAAAAGAATGTACCCATATAAGTTTAAAAATGGATTAAAAAAATTGAATAGATTTTATATAAAAAAGGGTACATTTTACATATAACAAATTGATATATTTAAGAATGAGTACATTTTTCATTATAACCGGGATGCTTTTATAAATCTAGTTTTAGATAACTTAAAAACTCATTATCAATCATATTAAATACCCCTGCCCACTTTTATTATTTTCAAATTTTTTTCCTAAAATACCTAATTTAATCATCAATCAGGCCTTAAAAATAGAAATTTTTATTTCTACATATCAAATTTAGTAATTTAAAAATGGAAGACTTTTTAAATCATTTTGCTAATGAGAATTAAACGATATAAAAAAAATAATCAATATATGTGCATATAAACATATATATGTAAAAATCTTCTATTTATAATACTAAAAATAAAACAAAACAAAAGTTAATAATCATTAGCTAGATTTTAGGTGATATATAAAGTCAAAGGACCAAAATCAGTATTTAATCTTACACCCAACTTTAATGGAAAATAGATCATATTTAGGGATTATAATCTAGTTTCCTACTTAAAAAATTTGATGAATCAAGAAATTGAAATCTTTGATCGACGGAAACTAAATATTCCCCAACAGTATATGCAAATTAAATTCAAGAACATATATATGCATGAAGATCTGGATTTTTAAGGGAAGAAATTAAGATAATACGAGTGAGGGTGGAGTTGAAAAAGGGGGCATTTAGACTTAAGAACCTAAAGAATATTATTTTTTTCATTATAACCGGGATACTTTTATAAATCTAGTTTTAGTCCTTAACTTTAAAACTCATTATCAATCATATTAAATAGGGAGTTTTAACGAAAATCTCCCGGTACTGTTCACTTTTAACAAAAAACCATTTTTTTACCTTTAGCTGACACTATTCACTATACCTTTAAAAATGACTTTTCGTTAAAAGGGAAGTTTTTTTGGACTTTTCATTAGTTTTCCTTTAATTAATTTGTTTGGTTTTGTAATTGTCTGTATAAATTTTTATATCGTTTAATTCTCATTAGCAAAATGATAAAAGTGGGCATGGGTATTTAAATGGGAGTTTTAACGAAAAGCCCGTGGTACTGTTCACTTTAACGAAAAACCACATTTTTACACTAAAAAGTCAAACATGGTACTATTCACTTTACCCTTTATTTTGTCCTTATCGTTAAAACTCAAAGTTTTCAAGTCATTTTCATTAGTTTTCTTATAAATTTAATATGCAGACAATAAACAATATACGTGCATATAAACATATATATGTAAAAATCTTCTATTTATAATACTAAAAATAAAAATAAAACAAAACAAAAGTTAATAATTATTAGTTAGATTTTAGGTGATATACAAAGTCAAAGGACCAAAATCAGTATTTAATCTTACACCCAACTTTAATGAAAAATAGATCATATTTAGACTATCTCCAATGGTTGGGCTAAAAGCCAAACATTTTAGCCCAGAAACAGTTTTTCTACTCCAACCGTTCTACCCTAAAATTTTAGCCCGGGATTATTAAAGAATAAACTTAGGCTATTTTTTTTCTTAAATTAATTTTTTTTAAAATAAATATGTAGACTATCGTAAATTAATTTTATGAACATTTTAATCTAAAAAAAATTGAAATTCCGATAAATATTTTCACTCGGATCGATGGAGCCCACACCGATTTTTGGGCTAAATTCTGGGGGGGGAATCTGGCATTGGTTTAGCATTTAGCATTTAGCCCAAATTTTCCCCTTGGGTTGGAGTGAGTTTGGGGGGTAATTTGGCTTTTAGCCCACCATTGGAGATGGTCTTAGGGATTATAATCTAGTTTCCTACTTAAAAAATTTGAGCTATGATGCATGGATACTTCTATTTGGTCCCGTATCCCGTATCCGATACTTGCCCGATACTCTCGGATACTCGTCCGACACGTATCCTAATTGATGGACACGAATTTGACGTGATAGATACGCGTATCTTATATTTAAGATACACGTATCCGGCTTTTAGGATACATTTACACTTTGAGAAAAAGGTAATGAGGAGGAGAAAATTAATAGGAGACATCTATAATTGAAATGTGATGAATACAAAGAGCTTCCCTCTGATTAAAACCATGAACACGACTCTCACACTTCTTCTACTGTATAAAGAGGATTAGATTTCGAAATTTTCTTCTCTAACAACTCAAATGTACTTTAATTTGAATGATGAATTATGTTTTAAAATGTATAGTTTTGTTGCTATATACATTTTTATTTGCCGTATCCATAGCGTATCATATCTTAATTTTTAGAGATTTTTCGTATCGCCGTATCGTGTCGTGTCATATCGGCGTATCGGCGTATCCGTATCCGTATCCATGCTTCTTAGAATTTGAGGAATCAAGAAACTGAAATCTTTGGTCGACAGAAACTAAATATTCTCCAACAGTATATTCAAATTAAATTCAAGAACATATATATGCATGAAGATCTGGATTTTTAAGGGAAGAAATTAAGATAATACGAGTGAGGGTGGAGTTGAAAAAGTACCGGTTGAATTAGTAGAACTCATGTTTGAACAAAGGCGAAGATCTGGGGAAGATTATAAGGTATTGGGCTTTAGAACTTTACACAACCAAAATACTTGAAGGAGGCTTTGAGTTGGTACTTTGAGTTGTGCGTATATATAGAGCAAAGGGCAGATGATGTGGTCAAGGATATGCTGTCCCCAATTTCATGTCTCATTTGTGTCTCTTTATTAGTTTTTTTACATATGTCTCCTCACTTGACTCTAAAACTAATACCGCTAACAATTTATATATAACTATATTTAAAAAAAAAATAAAAAAAAAACACTAAAGAATTGCAGAAATCGCCGATCACGCCCAAATCCCCTGCGGGGCCGCCCAAATCGCAGTTCGATCAGCTCTTGGTATTAATAGGTAAATGGCTGCAAATTGATGTTTAATCCTTCTATGGCAGCAAATCATTGTTTAATGGGGAGGCCAAATTAGTTCACGCCCAAGTGTAATCCTATATGGCAGCAAATTGACCTCCAATCGCAGCCGCTCATCTCGCCCCTCCGCCGCGATTTGAAGCGGTTTGAGAAAAATCCCGGACAAGATTAAGACATTGAAGGTGGTCGTGCAAGGGAAGGAAAAGGTTCTGGAAATCAGGGGCTTTGACGATGACGGTGAGGACGAGGAGGCAGACTTTATTTGACTGTTCGTTTTCGGGTGTGGTTGCCGGTGTTTATTTGACTGTTCATGTTTATTTTTTTTGTGATTCTGTGGTTTTTTTTTTTTTTCTTTCAATTAGTTATATATAATAATTAACGGTGTTAACTTTAGAGTCAAGTGGAGAGACACATGTCAAAAAACTAATAAAGAGACACAAAGGAGACATGAAATTGGGGACAGCAGATCCTTGGCCAGATGATGTTGGGAAGATGGTCGTTCCAGCTCTCCTCCCATTGGTTGCTTTCTTTTACAAACACAGAAATGGGGAAGAATCTTAATTCCTTTTTTCCAAACACAAGTCACGAGTAGATGACCTAATCTTAGTCTGATCCGACAGAGGCCTTTTCGTGGTCTTCTTTTCCTGGCAATGCATAACAATTTTCTACGGTTAAAAGGAGTGCTGACAACCCTACCGAATTAGCTTATGCAATTTCTCCTACAAGATCCTCTCGAAAGTGTTGGCAAATCGTCTCAAGTGTATCCTCCCAACTCTGATTTCTCCAAACCAAAATGCTTTTGTGGCGGACAGATTGATTCAAGATAACATTGGAATTGCACATGAGCTTTTTCACTTTCTGAAAACGAGGAAGGTGAAAAGTAGGTTTGAGTTGGGAATGAAGCTTGACATGCACAAAGCCTATGACCGCGTTGAGTGGGACTTCTTAATGGCGGTGATGGAGAAGATGGGGTTTGATGTGAGATGGAGGAAACTCATTCTAGGTTGTAACTCGTCTGTGAGTTTTGCTATCTTGTTAAATGGTCAACCTGGGAAAAAATTCGCTCCATCCCGGGGCCTCAGACAAGGCGATCCTTTATCTCCGTATTTGTTCCTAATTGTGAGCGAGGTCCTCTCACTCCTTATTAATCAGGCAAGCACCTCGGGGTGGATTAAAGGAGTGAGAATGAACCCGTCTGGCCCGACTATCTCCCATATTCTTTTTGCAGATGACACTCTTATTTTTCTGAAGGCTGAGGAAGATAACTGTCGGCATATTAACAATCTTATTGAGGACTTTTGTGCAGCGTCTGGGCAGCAAGTTAACAAGTCTAAATCCAATGTTTGCTTTGGGGCTAATGTACCGAATGCGGTTTCTCTTAAATTGGCCGAAATTCTTGGAATGGATTCGGTGGGTGATCCGGGAGTCTATTTGGGGATTCCGGCGATGTGGGGGAGATCGAAGAGAGCTGGCCTGGCCTATGTTAAAGGAAGATTAATACAAAAGCTTCAAGCTTGGAAGAAATCCTCTCTTTCCCAAGCGGGGAGGGAGATTCTGATTAAGGCTGTGGCTCAAGCGATCCCGGCTTACCCTATGAACTTATTTAAATTCCCAAAATCCTTTTGTAATGAAATGGATGCGTTGATCTCGAAATTTTGGTGGGTACAAAAACAAGATGAGAACCGAATCCATTGGGTCTCAAGGGAGACTTTGGGTCGGCCCAAGAATGTTGGAGGCATTGGTCTGAGGAACCTCGGTGCTTTCAATGATGCACTTCTGGCTAAGCAGTGCTGGAGACTGATTAAGGAGCCAGAATCACTATGGGCTCAGGTGCTTAAAGCCAGGTACTTTCCCTTGTGCTCTTTCATGGATGCAAACAAGGGTGGCCGTGCTTCCTGGGTTTGGTCTAGTCTCTTGGAGGGTCGCGAAATCCTAAAGCAGGGGGCACACTGGCAGATTATGAATGGTTTGGACACTCGGGTTTGGGTGGACCGATGGATTCCTTCCATACCGTTGGGTCACCCTTCTCCGTTGGGTCTTGTTCAAGTTTCCAGAAACCTGAAGGTTAGTTCTTTGTTATCCTCGGGTACTGGTGAGTGGGAGATTGAGTTCTTGAAACCCTTCTTGTCAGACTCGGAGGTAGCTATAATTTTGGATCTACAAACCGGAGACCCGTTGCACAAGGATAGATTGGTGTGGCCGGCTGTGAAAGGGGGCTCTTACACGGTGAAATCTGGTTATTATTGGTGCATAAATAGAAACGCGACTGGCAATGGGCAGTCCATCACCTCGCCTCCCATTCCCGCTGCCTTATGGAAGACCGTTTGGCACCTGGAAACCCCTCCAAAGATTAAACTTTTCTTGTGGAAGACTCTTCACGCAGCATTAGCAACCATGGACTCTCTTTATAAACGAAGGTCTGCCCCTTCCCCCTCCTGTCCTATTTGTTTGTCTGCTAACGAATCTGTGATGCACCTTTTCCTTCGGTGTCCATGGGTAGTGACGGTGTGGTTCGGGGGGGCTCTCTCCCTTCGGTCCCAGTGCTTCACGGGATCGAACTGGGCTCTTTGGTTGTCTCAGATGTGTAATGCGGAAAACGGTTCAAAGGAGGACAGGAGGTACCGAATTTCCTATATTGCCTACTCTTGTTGGTTCATTTGGAAGGCTAGATGCGACTTCCTCTTTAGTAATCAGGCAATACATCCGGGGAGAATTATTGAGGCCATCAATAGATCGGTTTCTTCCTACCATGCTGCTAATGCCGTGCAGGGTACCCGCTCTGTGCCTCGGTGCTTGGGCTCGGGTGCGGTGGCCCGATGGACTCCTCCTCCGCATGGGATGATCAAGATAAATGTGGATGCGAGTTGGGGAGCAAAGGATGGGTGGGGTTATACTGGGGTTGTTGCTCGGGATGAAGCTGGGATGTTTCTGGCAGCCTCGCGACACAAGGTGAAAGCCACGGCTGTGGCCCAGGCGGAAGCTACTGCCATCTTACATGGTTGTTTGTTGGTGAAATGTAAAGGGTGGACTTCGGTTTGTATTGAGTCCGACTCCCTTGAATCTATCTCGTGCCTCTCGGATTGGGGAAAGCAGGGCAGCTGGGAGGCCTTTCCCACTCTTAGCAGATGCTTTGGGTTGGGGATGGCTTTCCATAGTTGCCGCTGGTCTTGGGTCCCAAGACTGGCCAACTTGGTGGCGAATGCTTTGGCTTCGCGTAGTTGTAGAGAAGAATGTGATCTCATTTGGGACGATAGACCCCCATCTTCTCTGATCTTTGTTTTATGTAACGATGGTCTTCCTTGTCCCCCGTAGTGTCTTTTTGTGAAGGGTGTGTGAGTTGGGACGTGTTTTAGCATGGTTATGCAGCGTCTTCTTCTTCCTTCTTGCACTATCTCTCTTAGCTGTTGCTTTCGTTTGCTTACCTTACTGTGGGCTCTCTTGTATCTTTTGGCATCTTTGCCTAGTTATGAATATTATGACTACTTTCCAAAAAAAAAAAAAAACACAATCAGTTGCTTGAGTTGGAACTGTAACGACCCGTCCCTAAAAATTACGATTTTTATAATTTACAAATGAGAAATTACGAAATGCCCTTTGAGGCAAATACGTTGATTTTTAGTAACCGCCTTGTTGTGTTACGTAAGATCTGTATTCTTGGTGTATCCTCATAATACTCATCGCTACGGACGCGTGGGCGCAAACGGAACGTGATTTGGAGTTATAACGAATGAGTTATTAACGTTTAAAGTTGGGGACATTTTAGCAAATTAATTGAGTTCAAGAAAACTCCATATTTTTGAAGAAAAAAATCTGGAAAGCCATGTGTCTGGTCCAGATTAAAAGGAAAGAGTGATGGGCGGTGGTGATGAGAGATAAATGAGAGAAAGGAGGGGCGGGATGCCCAATGGGAAAAGGAGAGATCAAAGGGTGACCAATCAGAAAAAGAAGAAATGAGGGGAAATGAGAGAGGGGGAAAGGAGAGGAACCGGCAGGGTTCCCCTTCGACCCGCGACCCAGGTTGTAACCGGTGGGTTCTCCAGTGAATTTCACCATTTTCCTGACGAAATGGGCCGATTCATCATTCCCAATCTTCAATTTTACTTCTCCTCTACATTTCCACTTCAAATTTGAAAGGATTGGGTTTAGAATTGAGGGGTTTTGCACTGGTGGGTGCGACGGCTTCAGGGTGGCGATCCACCAAATCCGAAGGTACCTCAGTCAACCACCACCATCAATAGACTTCCTTTGGGTACCGTTTGGTATGCAGACGGGACTGGACGGGACGAGACGAGACATGACGGAACGGATGATGTAAATATTGAAAAAAATAAGGGAAAATATTGTCTTAAAATGTTATAAATTTGTGTTCCACGGATGTAGAACGGGTCGTTCCAGGGGGGAGAGGTGGAACGAAAAATCAGCCAAATTTCCTCCCATGGGACAACCCGTTCCACTATTTTTTGGCGTACCAAACGCGGGACGGAACGCCTCGTCCCGTCCCGTCCCACGTACCAAATGCACCCTTGAGGCCTGGAACAAAGCCCATGCATTGGTTAGGGCATCAGAGTTGTTTTGGAGGTCAAATCAAACACACCCAAATCTAGGGTTCTGGCGGATTTTTGTGAAATTGGGGCCTTTCCCGGCCAAATTGGCCCTAGTCACAGGTATGAAAGTTGTTCCACTCATTGAGATCTTCATTTATGTGAAGTTTGAGAATTTTTAGAAATAGTTGATTCTCCCGGCGAGTCGGGGCGGCCACCGCCACCCATGGCGGCGCGTGGCCAGATGGCCGTCGATGCTATTTTTAGGCTAAATTAGATGTCTTGAATTCATTTTTGATATTCGTATGACGTAGGTTGATCGTTTAAACCTAAATTCATTACGATATGTTACTTGCTAAAAATATGAATCGACGATCCGACCGTTGGATCATCACCAAACTTTAACATGTTAGAGTACATAATATTTGAAGGTCATAGGAACTTACAGATCGGGAATCCGATATACGGATCTTCCCGAATTGGAATTGTTTTCGTAAAATAAAACGTTAACCGCCACTTGAATTTGCAATTGGCGGAGATCCAACCGTTGGATTGTAATGAAACATTAGTATGATGTTTTAGAAGCATAATGTGTATATTTGGAAGTTACGGATCAGAAATCCGAAGTGTGGATCTTTCAGATCGAGTTACGTAGGGTTGTACACCCTACCGTTGATCTTTGACCGACGGTTGACTTTTAGTCAATGGGTCTCGAATCATTAGTGCCGTTAGGGATGTGTTGATTTAATAATTGTTCTAGGCGTCGATCGTTTGTGGCGCCTCGATATTCGTGCTAGGGAGTTGTAGCTCGGACTCCAGTTAAGTGGCTTTTGTTTTCTATATATATATATGCTTTGCGATTTCCAGAAACTGTTTTTAAATGAATCTATAATTTAAATGCCATGTCAATGAGGCATTATATTTTAGTATTTGCATGAGAATAGTTTTGCATACTATTGAATGATGTTGCAGAGGCTCAGGTAAGCTTCAGGTGAGTACATTATGATAATAGTGGTTGCATTGTGTATGATTATACGTAGATGCATTTAGAGCTCATTATCCTGCACCCCTGTGTTAGTGTTCCCGCTTGTGGCTAGGGCACAGTCCTTCACGTGATGTTCACCTTCTGCACCGCACGCTCACCTTGGATCCAAGTTTGGTGCACAGCCCTGTCGTACAGACCACAATAGGTAGTTCTGACTCGTAGGTGATCCGCGATTTATTGCACAGCCTTCACATGATCGTAGCACTTGAGCGTACTTATTTACACCCAGCCTTGTCGTACAGACCACAATAGGTGGTTCCGACTCGTGTGCAGGAATTGGTTTATGAGCTATAAGTTCAGCCGTACAGGTCACGTTAGGTGACTCCGGCTGACATATCATTTTATATTGATTCACAGCATCTGGCTTACATATTATTTGCTGAGATACTTGACATGGCACATCATTTGGTTTTCATTGCTCTCAAGCCTGATTTCTATATATGCATATATTATTATTTTCTGGAAAAGTATATGGGTTTTACGGTGAGGGGTTATTATTTTTGGAAAGAGAAATGGTTTCAAAAAGCTTTGTTTTTGCCTACTCACATTTTCTGTTTTTCGCCCCTCCAAGTATTAGTTGCTGAAAGTTCGTATCGACGAGGATTCTGGCTACCTCTGAGGGTATGATCCTTACCCACACTACTGTACTTTACTTATGCTCTGACGTCACGTGTGAAATGGGTTCATTCATGCTCACAGCGCACTTTTGTCTTTAGACATTATTAGGTTTAAAATTATTCACATTTTCCACATCACTATACTTTATTGCTTCGTCACCTTCCAGATGTCGGCCAGCACAGCTCGATTCGGAGTCCTAGTAGACATTTAGGGTCGGGGTGTGTCAGTTTGGTATCAGAGCCAATCCCTGGCCTGAAGTGTGCCGACGAGGATGTCGGGCCCCTTAGGGGGTGGATTGTTAGATCCCACATCGCCTAAGGGAGTGGATCCTCTAGGCCTTATATGTACATGCCCATCTCTTCCTCACACAAGGCATTTTGGGAGCTCACAGGCTTCGAGTTCCGTAGGAACTCCAAAGATAAGCGAGAATTGGGCCAGAGCATTCCGATGATGGGTGACCCACTGGGAAGTTCTGCTCACGTGAGTTCACAGAAACAAAACCGTGAGGGCGTGGCCGCAGCCCAAAGCAGACAATATCGTGCTACGACGGAGTTGAGCCTAGGATGTGGTGGGGCCCCGGGCCGGGCTGTGACAGGAACTGCCAGGGGCTTGGGAACCTCCGTGCAGTTCATGCACTTCAATGGTTGGTTATCAGTAAAGATCCCACTATAGTGTTCCTATGTGAAACCAAAAGCAATGTTCGACATATGGAACGTCTACGGTTGAAGTTTAATTATGATCGAAGTTTCAAAGTGGATTGTAGAGGTAGCTCGGGAGGATTATGTGTCCTACGGAAGGAAGAGATAGATTTGAGGTTATGGTCTTATTCTCAGCACCATGTCGACTTTGATGTGGGTGTGCCTGGTGATGTTAGTTACTGGAGGTTGACGGGGTTCTATGGTTACCCAGCTGTTTGTGACCGCCTAAGTCCTGGCAATTATTGGATAATCTCTGTGGAGAAGAGTCTCTTCCTTGGCTTTGTATCGGTGATTTCAATGAAATTCTACAAGCCAACGAACAGGAGGGAGGCAATCTTCGGGGTGATCGTCAGATGGAGGGCTTCCGAAACATAGTGGAGAAGTGTCAATTTAACAATTTGGGTTACTCAGGGAATATGTACACGTCGTCTTCCACTAGAATTCTGAACCTAAGTTGATTATGTGATTGATCCTTTATTCAGAATCAATCATAATCTTTAATATTTCTCTCATCTAATAACTTAGAGTATATGGACCGAGTGCATGTTAATTATTTTTTTAAGTGAAGACTGTATATACTCAAAAATTTCAATTTGAAGGGTTTGGAAAGAAGGCTCATTTAGCAGCTCACGCTCTCAAGCAAAAAGTGAAAATTTGATGCACATAGGAGTACCTTTATAAGAAGGTAATAGTTTTTTGTCATGTCACCTTTTATCCTTTCAACGAGTGTAACTTACGTATTCCTTGTTTCACATTTTTCTTTATATTTTGTTCAACACGCGGTAGTTATGTGATACATGTCATGAGAGATACTAAAAAAAGAATATGAAAACAAAGTATATGTAAATTTGTTCATTATTCAACGATGATAAAACAAGGGTTTTGACAAAGTTGGCTCAAAGAACTTTTCGAACAAAAGAAGTTGCCTCAAGGATTTTGGCCAGATAAAGTTGGCTTGCTGATCAATTAGGGCAAATTGCCACCCATCACATCGCCTATATATCTTATCAATAAAAGTACGTAAATAGCACATGGAAATAATTAAGTAAGGTGGTACTTTAAACGCGTTTGCTAACTTTTGCCTCATACGTAGGTTGAGTGACGAACTTTTATCAGATGCTCTTAGGAGGACTTTCGAACACTAAGACCATCTCTAAATAAAATGTAAATTATAACAGTTAAATTATAATTGATGGTTAATGTGATAATCTAAATATCTTATGTCAAATTTTATACTTCTTCAACCGAATTGTCAAATGTTATTTTCTTATTACTATAGAACTTTAAATGGTTGTATTTATTTAAAAAATTGATGTTTCATTCGATACAGAATTTTCATGTTTACAATGTTCTAAGTCTAACTAATTGGAATAGGAAAAACAAGTAGAAAGTACAAGCAAATAGGCAAGAGTTGAGATCTAGTCGTGAATGTTGGTATTTCAAACTTGGAAATGCTATTGAACTAAAACAAGAGTGATATTCATCTTCACTTGGAAGTAAGAGATCTTAGGTACGAATCTTGTGGACGGCGAATTCGATATCAAATTAGGCTACCCATTGTGTCACTTTGCCGAACTCTCATTTCCCCTTAGTGTAAAAATATCGATATACTATAAAATAAAATAAAATAAAAAAAGTATTTCAAATAGAAACACCCAATAAAAAAATTCACGAATTTGGTGAAAATGACATAATAAAAAAGGATAACACAGTAGGGGAAACTTATTATTAATTAATATTGTTTAAGACCTAAATTGTTGATGTAGATTTAGACGGTGTCTGATTATCCAGTTTCTCATCCTTGTACAATAATTTTAGCTATCTGGCTACCCTTTTTTATTTAGGGTGTGAAATTCACATACTCTTTTTTACTTCTCACACATCTTTTTAATTTTCGGCCGTTGGATCGGATAAAATAAAAAAGATTAATGAACAGAAATTAAAAATGATGTGTGGATAGCACACCCCTTTATTTATTTGTTTATACTTTATTTAGTGGTTGATTTGTTTCTCGTTCAATTATTTCTGCTATATTTTATCAATTTTCAAACATTACTTGAGAGTGGATGACTACTTTCAAGGAGAATGATTCTCTCTCCTCCTATTCTCATCTCATTCCCTCCCTTCCTCTCCTATATTGTCTTTATAAAAAAATCAATATAAGATGTTGATGTTGATGTGGCTAAACCGTAACTGTTCAAATAGAAAATAAGAGAAAATGAAAGAGATTGGGAGGAAAAGAATCCTCCTCCCAACTTTCAAGGGCACGCGTGTTTGTGTCATCGATTCTTAAACGCAAAGGAACATGAGGGATGGACCCATTGCCAACTTTATCTTTCCAGAAAAATGCCATCCTCACCTATGTATAAAAATTATAATTGTCATGGGGGCCTTTTTTTCTTAATTTACCAAGTCAAATATTAGGCATGTTATAAAAGTAAATCAAACTTAGAATACAGTATGTTCAACACTTAAAACTGGCGAGTAATTTGTATATTATCTGAACTGAGCTTCATTACCTTATATTATTCGTCATGATCATAAGTAATAATTTTTCTACTTATTAATATTATGTCATATATCGATGAAATATTAACTTTATCGTCCACTCATTTTACAAGTTATGAACAGTGTCACCATCATGCTCTAAAATATCTGTCACAAAATCCAACTCTATTCTTTACCAGAAAAAAAAAAAAAAAAAAAAAAAAGTCCAACTCCATTTAAAGGGGTGTGATAATCACACACCTCATTTTACTTTTCACACACCCTTCTAATTTTTGACTTTCGGATCGGATGAATTGAAGAAAATTAACGGATAAAACTTTACAAAAAATAGATAAAAAGTAAAATAAAGTGTGTGGATAGCATATCCATTTAAATTAGAGTTGCGCGTAAGGGCTCCTTCCTTATATCGAAAAGGACAATACTTGGGTCCTCACCGGGGAGGACCCAATGTACTGATTTTTGCTTTTAAACCAATCAAATCAAGCCATTTGTCATTAAAGGGACCCACCGATATTTGAAATAGAATAAAAAATATCTAAAAAAGACAAGTGTCACTTTTTTATTGGGGGTTAGTGTATATTGGGTCCTCCCCGGTGAGGACCCAAGTATTGTCCTATCGAAAATTCAAATAAAACCTCCCTCGCCCTCCTCCACCTCCACCTCCACCTCCACCTCCACCTCCATTACCACCATGTCCAACAACGATCTTCTCACCTCCTTAATCTCTGACATCAAAACCTACTCCGGCAAAGACCCTCTTCTTCCATGGCTAAGGTACCCTGTCGCCACCTCCATCTCTTCCTCTCTATCAGTTACCGTTTTATTGTTTTAACCCATTTGATTTCACAATGTGGTCGCAGCGGGATTCGAAAAATGAACGACTCACTCCCACCTCGCACTCTGAAGGAGAAGCTCCCTCGCTTCTTGCAGAAATGCGCGCAGACATTCGAGTCTGATCGGCTATACAGAAACGACTTGCGCTACATTCGAGTTTGGTTGAAGCTGGTAACTTTTCTACCCCTTTCTTTGTGATTGCGACTTCTGGGTATTTTGGATTTTGATTGATTCATAGCTACTGTTTGATTGCTGAGAATTTGAGGGAAATATATGAAATGGGTTCGATTCGGTTTTTCCAATTGTTGATCTTTGTTTTGTGGAGTAGATGGATTTTGTCGATGATCCAAGAGCTCTGTTGAGAACAATGGAGGCGAATCAAATCGGGACAAAGCACTCCTTGTTCTACCAGGCATATGCTCTCTACTATGAAAAGAACAAGAAATTTGAGGAGGCTGAGAAGATGTACCACTTGGGAGTGCAAAAGTAAGTTTTCAGCATTTGCCTTTTCTCATTGAATCTATCGTGATGCTCTCAATTTCTGGAGGAAGTAAAATTATACCTGATTCGTTTCTGTTTCGTAGCGTTGGATATGTTGTTTAGCTAATTTGTAGCTTAGACGCCAATTTGCAATTCAAATTTGTGGTATACGTCTTGAATTCGAGCAATAAATGACTGTAATATGAATGTTTCTGTGTATGTACATTTCTGAAACCTGAACTGCTGCCACATTACATCTTAGTAACTGCCGAACAGCCTTGCAGAGCCCATTGGAGCGTTAGAGAAGTCGTACGAGCAGTTCCTTCAACGCATGGAGAGACACAGGAGACACAGAAACCAGGTCGTTTATTAATCTTATTTTGTGTGTAGAGGGATTGTAGTTTGTGTTGTTAGCACTCCTTTTAACCGTAGAAAATTGTTATGCATTGCCAGGAAAAGAGGACCACGAAAAGGCCTCTATCAGATAGGACTATCCCTCCAATTGGAGAAAGAAGCAAAGAAAATGCCTGCAGAATCGGGGCCAGGCCTATAGAATCCCAAAATGATCCGTCTAGAAGTAAGCGTCAAGTGACTTCTGGAAGAGGATCAGAGGAACCGAAGATGTTTGGCGGCGATGATACAGTTGTGGTGAAGTTTGTAGACACTGCCATTGTTGGAAAGTCTGAAGCGGAAGATGCGTGTCATCATGGATTGGTGGATCCTACTATAAACATGAAAGAGGCCATGAGCGCCATCAACGACATGTTTCGAGAGCCTATAGAGACGGCTCCCACTAGCAGAAGATCTCGCCAATCCCAACCAAAGAACAATAATGGACAGTGGATTCCAGGTATTTGTTGATGACGACTTGGATAATGGAGGGAAATCAGAAAATAATAAGGAAGAATTGAGTAGAACCGCTACCCACCGGTGTCACCAAGAACCTTTAAACATTTTCATTGATGATGATAACGATAGCCCTGATCAGAGTGAAGTCCAAAATCCGGCTGATGATTCTACCTCACCAGCTTCACATAGAAATGTGTTTGTGTTTCCAAATCCGAAGGATCTTCCAGGTGAAAGTTCCAGTGATTTGGATGTTGGAGGCTCATCTCGACCGAGGTTCAGGGAGGATACAATGGTTTGTAGGTTTGTTGGGGCCACCATTTCGGATGAGCCAGAGGAGGTCGAAAATGCTTGCCACCATGGTTTAGTCGACCCGACAATAAACTTAAAAGAGGCCATGGATGATATCAATAACATGTTCGGGAAGCCTATGGATTTTGTAAGAAAGAGGAGAGTGAAGAAGCAGGACAGAGGAACTGATAGGAAAGAAGATTTTGGTGGGTTTTCTATACTTCCTGATGATAACTTGGACCAGAAGCAAGAGAAGAAAATGCCAGATTTGTCGGGAAGATCAAGAGGTTCGGATTTATTCGAGGCCACTGTAACAACAAAGGAGGCCATGGATGAGATCAATAAGATGTTTGGAATGCCCCTGGACTTCTAGGAACAATTGCAATGGCGGGGTGCGTGTGTGCGCGCTGCAGTTTTTTCGGATTTGTTGTGGAATGTAACGAGTTGTGTTCTTTCCCCATTCATCCCTTGTACTTGAAGTTTCCAATTTTAGTTTGAGCTGAATTGTGCCTACAATCTCATAAATTTTGTCCCCTATTTTCTAGATAATCCAAAGAACAAGAACTTTCGAGCACCTGGGGAACTTGGGATGACAGAATCCTAAGGCAATCACACATTGTCATGTTTTTTAATTATCCCGCATCCAACGTGCAAGAGAAATTGGTTAGTATCTCTTCGAAAGAACGGATCAAACAAATAAATGAAACATGTCATCATCACTTTACAGTACAAAACCAGTTTATTCAAGAAGCAATACAACTTTTGAGACACAGTAACATTTACAAAAAAAGAAGTGACAAAGGTTAACCATATAACCCCGTCAACCTCCAGTAACTAACATCAACAGGCACACCGACATCAAAGGAACACTACAGTGGGATCTTTACTGGTAATTAAGCGTTGAAGCACATGAACTGCACGGAGGTTCCCAAGCCCCCGGCAGTTCCAACTCAAGCAGGTGATTGTGTCCGGCGGCGTTGAACTCCGTCAACCTCCACCGATAAGCTTAAATCACCCGACACAACCATGATCTTTCTACGACCCCCTGAAGGTGCCAAGACATCCTCCCCTTCACGCTCAAAGCGTTTCCCCAGCGTTGGTAAAGGCATACCTGATTGTTCAATAATTGGCATCAGGTCACACGGATTTGAACCCATTCCAGACGTACCGCCCGAAGCCCGAGAAGCATCCTGTATGTGAGGCAGAACTGCATGGGTGCTACTCCGAGGCCCAACCCGGCCCATCCCATTCACACCCAACTGAAGAACTAGATTAGAAGAAACCTCCTCCGTGCCAGCAGGCGAGGCATTCAAGTCATAGCCAAATAGACGTAAACCACCAGAATTAGTGGTATTTTCCCCATCAATAACCGCCTCATTCAAATCAGGCACATCAATAACCGCTTTGTGAAAGTAGGAGGGCCCTGAAAGGGACCAATAGCTTCAGAGTCAAGGCCCTCATTCAAATCAGGCACATCAATGCTGCCATTATTGCCTCTACGTTCTTGCTCCGCCCCCAGAACACCGCCGCTCGACCCATCAACCCCTTTCGTCTCCGTCCCCGGAGACTGAACCACAGGGGAGACAGTATCGTCAAGCACGTCGTTCTGGAACCAGCGACCATAAGGTTTCGATAAATCATCATTGTTCTTCCCTTCAAACAGCTCACAATGTTTTTCCGTATGACCAACTATCCCACATAAAAAACAAGTAACCGGAAGCTTCTCATAACGAAGATCAACCCTCACCAAGGAACCCTCAATAGAGAGTTGCAAACTACGTCGAAAGGGTTTCGTAATATCTAAAACCACACGGATACGCAGCAACCTGCCCTCAGTCTCTCCCTTCCTGCTTTGACCAGTAAGAACATGCTCACCTAACTGGTTCCCAATAAATTGCCCCATGCGTCGAGTCATATACGCAAGAGGCAAACCCTTAATTTGAACCCAAAATTCCAGGGCATAGAGCGGAATTTCATTAGGATTAGCCAGGGTATCTGCCTCTGCCAAGATCAGTAACGCACCATCATACAGCCAAGGGCCGCCCTCTAACACCATCGCTCGTTCACGCTTATTCTTGAAACCAATTGAGAACCGATCATCATCCAACTCTACGATCGTGACTTTGGCCTTGGGTCGCCATAGATGCATCATGCGTCTCTCGAACCCCTCCTTCACAACTGGCTTATGAGAGAGAACTTTCCCAACTAAAAAAGCTTTAGTCGTTCTAAGGATTGAACCCTCCTTATCATCAACCGCTACCACCCTCCGCTCCTCGGTGGTAAGCGCCCGCCTTGCTGCAAAATCAATTAAACAAGGTCACTTTGTGTAATTAACAATCAATTTTACGTAGAATTCACATAAAAACTAATTAAAGAGAAAGAAAAATGATCAGCTAGTATTTTTGACCAAACAATTATCGTTCACGAGATTGTTTTAACTCGGGAAAAATCTTAAAGAAAAGTTGAACATGCAACTTAAAAAAGGGGCATTTAGACTTAAGAACCTAAAGAATATTATTTTTTTCATTATAAGCAGGATGCTTTTATAAATCTAGTTTTAGTCCCTAACTTTAAAACTCATTAGCAATCATATTAAATAGGGAGTTTTAATAAAAAGGGCTTGAACTAAGTTTATTTTAACCAAAAACCATCCTATAACTTTTTTTAACCAAAAACCATCCCAGAACAAGGTAAAACCCACCAAACCAACATACAGCTCGACCACCAGCCAGTCACTCATGGGCTCTCCTTTGGCCCTCATCCTCCTCCTCTTCGTCTCGCTGAGTACTACAACTTTCCTTTTTGAATCACCCTATTTCGTTGAGTATTGAAGAAGTTATATCCATTTGAATCTTACCCAGTTTCCGGCGACCTCCGAGGCTTTCGAGGCATTTTTCTGCCAAACCACAATGAGTTAGCCATTGTGCAAGGTACCATTCTCTTCATCTCTTCGAGAACTACGATTTTCGTTTTTGAATCACTCGATTTCGTTGAGTATTGACAAAGTTATGAGCGTTTAAAGTTTGTCCAACCCAGTTTCAGGCGACCTCCGAGGCTTTCGAGGCGTTTTCCGGCCAAACCACAATGAGTTAGCTATCATGCAAGGTACCATTTTCTTCGTCTCTTCGAGAACTACGATTTTCGTTTTTGAATTACTTGATTTCGTTGAGTATTGACAAAGTTATGAGCATTTAAAGTTTGTCCAACTTTCCGGCCGAAATCCGGCCTTCCCTTCCGTTTAGCTCCGGCGAGCAGCAACCACACCAAGCCCTTTGGGTCGTGCACAAACAAACACTGTATCTGGAAAGAAAATGAACATTAACACTGTCGCTGGAAAAACATAACACTGTCTCTGCAAAAAACTAACACTGTCGCTGGAAAAATAACACTGTCGCTGGAAAAACTAACATTGTCGCTGGAAAAATTAACACTGTTGTTGAAAAATAACACTGTTTCTGGAAAAATAACACTGTCGCTGGAAAAACTAACACTGTCGCTGGAAAAAGTACACTGTCGCTGGAAAAACTAACACTGTCGCTGGAAAAATAACACTGTCTCTGGAAAACTAACACTGTCGCTGGAAATAAACTAACAGATTCCAGAAACAGTGTTACTTAAATTCCAGAAACAGTGTTACTTAAAATCCAGAAACAGTTTATTTTTACATTCCAGAAACAGTGTCTGTCGAAAAGAACCAAAATCCAGAAACAGTGACTTCACTTATAACATGGTTTTTGATTAAACAAAACTTATAACATGGTTTTTTATTAAACAAAACTTATAACATTGTTTTTTATTAAAACTAAAACTTATAACATGGTTTTTTATTAAACAAAACTTATAACATGATTTTTTATTAAAACTAAAATTTTTCTAGCCCTTTTCATTAATTTTCCTTATTAAATACCCCTGCCCACTTTTATTATTTTCAAAATTTTTTCCTAAAATACCTAATTTAGTCATCAATAAGGCCTTAAAAATGGAAGACTTTTTAAATCATTTTGCTAATGAGAATTAAACGATATAAAAATTTATGCAGACAATTACAAAACCAAACAAATAAATTAATATGCATGCAGACACAATAAACAATATACGTGCATATAAACATATATATGTAAAAATCTACTATTTATAATACTAAAAATAAAACAAAACAAAAGTTATTAGTTATTAGCTAGATTTTAGGTGATATATAAAGTCATAGGACCAAAATCAGTATTTAATCTTACACCCAAGTTTAATGAAAAATATATCATATTTAGGGATTATAATCTAGTTTCCTACTTAAAAAATTTGAGGAATCAAGAAACTGAAATCTTTGATCGACGGAAACTAAATATTCTCCAACAGTATATGCAAATTAAATTCAAGAACATAAATATGCATGAAGATCTGGATTTTTAAGGTAAGAAATTAAGATAATAAGAGTGAGGATGGAGTTGAAAAAGTACCTGTTGAATTAGTAGAACTCATGTTTGAACAAAGGCGAAGATCTGGGGAAGATTATAAGGTATTGGCGTTTAGAACTTTACACAACCAAAATACTTGAAGGAGGCTTTGAGTTGTTGTGTGTATATATAGAGTAAAGGGCAGATGACAATGGGATGATGTCGGTGGACTCACTCACGTTCAGTAGTTCCAGCTCTCCTCCCATTGGTTGCTTTCTTTTACTTGTCAAACATGTGGGGGCCCCAAATTTGTGGCGCCTTGGAAAATTAGGAGCAAATCTAGTCCACACGACACGACCATCTTCCCATTGAAAATTAGGAGCAAATCTTGTCCTCATAAGTAAAAATGTTGAAAGCAACAAGGAGATATTAATGCACAATGGGAAGATGACAATAAGTGAGTGTGAGTCCATTCATCTCTATATTTGTTTTCTTTCTTTTACTTATGAAGATGACGATGACTGAGTCCACGTGACCATCTTCCCATTTTACTTTGAAATTGATAGCACACCCTTTATTTATTGGAGGAGGATTGTCTGCCCTCCCACTTTCGAGGCTCTTTCGTGTCCTTTTATTTTGTGTGGTCACAGTTAAGTCATGTCAATATTTTATACTATTTTTTTTATAGAGATAATAATATAAAAATGAATAGTAATATAAAATATTGACATTGCTTAACCGTGACTACACAAACAAAAAGGCATGAGTGGACACCGTAAATAGGAGGGCAGACAATCCTCCTCCTTGTTTATTTGTTTATACTTTATTTAGGCGCACACAAAATTTTATCTAAAGAACATAAGATTCAAACAAAAGCGAAGACACGACATGCATTAATCAATCATCTCCAAATTCAAATGCTTTTTAAATTCATTAATTACGAAAGGGCCGCTAGCTCCTCCACGTGCCCTCATCAAATGGACAAAAAGTGTAGCTCATATAGATGGGCACGTGAATGGAATATTGGAATATTGGAATATTGGAATATTGGAATACTGGTGTGTTAGGTAACCTTAACGTTACTATAACAACTGAAATAAAAAAAATGGTTAGTTAAGAATTTGTTGGCCCTTAATTCATGGAATATTGACTGGTTCTCTACTCTCTGGTCTGGAAATTCGTAAATATCGACTTCCAAATATGACAGAAACGAATTGGTTTGAATAATATTAATAGTTGATAATCCAAATTCCGGAGTCCAAAAGGGTGGGCTAAATTCATGGACTAAATTAACAGTTCATTCTTGTTGATAATCCAAATTTTTTCACTCAGGTGATAATTCATGAACTAAATTAACACTTCACTCTTGTTTATATTTAATAAAAATGATGGAAACCTGATAAGTCATTTTCTTTGAATGTTGCTGTTGTCCGAATAGTGCATGCACCGCCATCTATGATCATGAAAATATTGAAAGCAACAAGCTGGGAGATATTGCCTTCCTTTTCCACGTTATTAAATATTGACTGGCCCTTAATTCATGAAATATTGACTGGTTTGGAAACGCATAAATATCGACTCCCAAATATGACAGAAACGAATTGGCTTGAATAATATTGATAGTTGATAATCCAAATTCTAGAGTTCAAATATCGACTCCCAAACATGACAGAAACGAATTGGCTTGAATAATATTGATAGTTGATAATCCAAATTCTAGAGTTCAAAAGGGTGGGCTAAATTCATGAATTAAATTAATAGTTCACTCTGGTTGATAATCCAAATATTTTCATTCTGATGATAATTCATCTACTAAATTAACAGTTTTGTTGCAGTCATATTGGAATAGGAATGTGATTGTGTTAATCATAGTAAATATGAGAATGTATCTTATATTCCTATTAGGAGTAGATTACCTATTAAATGTTGTAATCCTAAAGGGTAAGTAATTAATCTTCCCTACTACTATAAATAAAGGCACAATGGGGTGAGATAACACACAACCACAATTACACATCTCTCTCTTCTCTCTCAATCTTGCCGCACCCTCTCTCTCTTTTGGCCTCCATAATTGCTTCAGTAAATTATGGCTACAACACGTTATCAGCACGCTCTTGACGCTGCGCTAAAGAGAGTTTATTCTTCAATCAGGGGAGTATTACGTTTTAATCATTCTTTTTATGATTAATTTATTGTTTTATTAAATTGATCTACATGCTATTAATTCAATTTAATTTTTCTATGTTGAACGTGATACAACGCATTGGAGATGCTATTCCGGCTTTCTGCAAAGGAACTTCTACAAATTCAAAGGCTTTTGTTGTTTTCTGCTACTCAGGTACGCTTAAAATAAAGTAAGATATTTGAAACGACCCATGAAGCATGAAAACATTCCTCATGATGCATGAACCCCCTATGTTTACATTTTCCTTCCGATATATATATTCACAAATTCATATATATATTTGTTTCATGCATCGCACAATTAAATTGTTATGTGGAATTTGTGAGTCAAAGTATAAAAATAAATTAGAAGCAAGTTAGGGTTTTCGTAAAACCCTAAGGGAATTGAAAAACAAAGGGGAAACAAAGGGACCGGATTTGGTGCACTGCACCATCCGTATGCGCCACTAGGCAAGATCACCGAAGGCTGGGCCTGCAGCCCCAAGCCTCTGCACGTTGACCCGGGCCCGCAGCCTATTTTTGGCAAATCTGCCAGCAAGCCTGGCTCGCTGGGCCTCTGCCCGTACCTTCTCGCCAGCCCATGTGGCTAGGCCGCATCCGTCTGCCAGCCTTCGGCTGGGCACATGCACACACACAACACGCCAGTCTTCGGGCTGGGCTTTTTGCGCCACAAACCCAAGGCCAGCCCTCTGTTTTGGGCTCCCCCGTGCAAACCCTCGGTCCAAATTGACCCAACCCAGCTTCGGCTGGGAGAAATCCTTTCCCCCGTGGCCTGCAGCCATGTCTTCCAGGCCTTCTTAGGCCCTGCCGTGATCACTCAAGGCACCCCGTGCCTACCCACCCCTACGGCACAAGCCCAAATTACCTTTGGGGCTTCAATTTCGATCCAATAATATTATGTTAATATTATTTTGCTTCTACAATCGACCCCGTTTGGTCTCGATTTATTGAATTAATTAAAAGTGACATGCAGTCCATTAATCTGATAATGAATCCAAAATTATTGACCTGAAGATCACTTTTGGACATTAACGATTCAATAATTTCTCTTTATACTTTGAACCGTCACATACTTTCGTAGTAACGAAACTCTCACACTTGAGTTCCCGAAGACAACTCAAATCCACTACACTAAGTTAGTATATTGCATTCTGTGTTTCTTGCAGGAACCTCTCTTTTATGAACTAAATGTTCATAAACTAAATCGAACCTGTAGTTTCGAATTTAGTGCCTTTGAAACCTGAAGTTTTCATAAAACAATACACCCATGAAAACCCGACATTTTTTCATGAAAACCATGTCTTAGAACTCAAATGTTATAACTATGATGCATATGGATGATTCATTCCCATAGCACCAATCACAATCTTGTTCCCTCCAATTCAGTAGATTGTCGAACCGTCACAAGTTCGATTTTCCTGATTTGGATGTTTCTCGTAGAAACCACTTAATGTGGGGTACAAGATGTGAATCTCCCTTTGACTATTAAGAAGCTGAGAAACCATTGAAGCCAACAATGGCATGGAAGAGCTGAATAAGCCTCTGCCATGATCTTTACTCGAAGACTTATGCCCGAAGCATTACAAATGGAAATACCTCCCGAACGAGTATTCCATGGCTCTTTGGCTTGCTTCTACGGACCGTCTAATCATGAAAGACATTGCCTAAAGCACACCATGATTATGTCCATGAATGTGTACAATTCTGAAGTTTATAAATCTGATCGAATTTTGACTGGAGAATATTTTTCTTGTCCTTCCATGTTTCTAACTCGCTTTTGAAACAGCAGTTTAGAAAGCGGAAGTTTACCAAATTCTCGGATCTGATTACTACCACAAACGAGAGAAAGGTATGGACCCAGTTCTGCTGGAGTCTACCGAATGGCTCAACCTAGTTCGGTTCAAGCCTACTTAACCCAAGTTTGGGTCTGTCTCTCTCAAAATCTAATTTCGAGTTTGTTTTTACAACATATGGTAGAATCAGGGCTTGCCAAGGTGTGGCATCATGCCCGAAGCATGATCCTTGGTACCTAAGACCTAAAACTTCAAGAATAAGGAATAATATTCCCCAACCTTAACCCTGCAGAATCTATTTCTGTCCCGATGGAATAGATTATTGGTTATGCACCTGTTCGTGCCCCTACCAATATTGTTAAGGAGTACCATTCTAGTAGTCAATATGTGAGACTGATTTTGTTCCACCAAACATCGTTGGAAGAGCAAAATTTTGACATGGATGGCCTTGTTGGCCGAATCCACCTAGTAACTGTGCTTACTTTGTGAACATTTTTCTATGTTCTTGGATTCAAGTTTGGTGTATGTTTTACTTATGGATAATCTTATTGATATTGTCCTCGAATATGAGTTAATTGAATCATGTTTCTTAGTACATGTGACCGATTCAATTAAACACGTGATTAGGTTGGAATGTGGGAAAGTTAGTTGTCTGGATGAATGCGTACTACGCACACTAACTTTACACCTAAATCACATCTCTAACAACGACTTCAGGTCTATCCAACCTGATTAAGAGCAATGACACGCTCCTCGTTGTATGAATGGTACTGAATCACCATTTAAGGGACCTTAAATTCTCCCTGACGTTGAGTTTTTAAGGATTTTCGAGTTGACAATGATCATAAATGAAACCACTGGAGAAAATAGAGTGAAATATCTTTGTACCACCTCCAAAAATAAGCCTGAAGCTTTGATTTGGGGCCAATGGGTTGTCCCCCAACTGGGGCACACGCCATATGTGGCCGGCCTAGGGCTAGGTGATTGAGCAGTTTACTTGCTTTGGCACGACCTTTTGGGACACTTAGGTCGACCAACGATGCTCTGATGCATCTCCTTACCCGAAGTAAGGATATTGTGCCTACAAGCACACTTTGCCAAGCATGCTCATTAGGGAAATTCGATTTTATAAATCATCCCTTGCAAAGATACGAAACGACTCTCTTTTCACAGTGGATTCAAGGGAATATACGTGGACTAATCCAACCAAAATGCGGACCATATAAAGACTTATGGTTTTGGTTGATGAATCGACAAACTAGGTCACATGTTTGTCCACACACATTACTGCTAAACCTTCTGGCCGATTAAGGGCTCACCACCCTACTTATCCCCTAAGGTCCGGGAGACTGGATAATGTCAGAGAGTTTACATCGACAGTTTTCGATAAAGTATTGCATGTCGTTTTGGGTTTATAATTGAACATCAAATTCCCATGTTCACCCCAAATATCCTCGCCTAAGTGATCATAAAGCGCAATTTAAATGATCGCCCGAATTTTGGTAAACGTACCAAGTTTTCGGTTTCTGCCTAGGGCTATGCAATCCTTGTACGCAATGATGATTGGTCCTCCTTGAGGCCCATTGCCACCCAACCTATATGACGTTACAGTTGGTTACTGGGTACGAACCTGACGCTTTTCATATTTACGCATTTGGGTGTGCATTCCATGTGCCAAGTTGCGCCGCCGCAACGTACCACCATGGGTCCTCAAAGAAGGATGTGTATCTTTTGTCGATCATGATTCTCCTTCACACTAGCTCTCTTCGAGCCCTTGCACGTGATCTCTTTACCGCTCATTTGCGGGTTGTCACTTTACTGAGACAGTCTTCCCGCCGTTAGGGGGAGATAAGAACGTCAACGTTCCTGTAGAACGGCGCGAATTTGAGTGGACGTTGCCCACTATGTCTCATCTCGATCCCCAACCTGCACAAGTGTGATAAGCAAGTGCGATGATTTCTAGATTTCAGAATGTTGCTCCAGACGCATTCCTCTGATCTAGCTAAAGTGACGAGATCATATACCAGCTGCAAACATGCCTGCAAGGATAGACGTACTTAACGGACGTCGAGTCAACATCCCTGGAGGGTGTGCCGCCCCTGTTGGACGGTTTGGACGCCCCTGTTGGACGGTCTGGTACACCGGCGGATAGCCAATCAATCTGTCTTGGCCTGGAGCACGACTAATCATTCGGTTCGTAGGATTCACTTCCCTGGAAGAGGAAGACACGGCACAACATTGAATCTGAACTCGATCGCTGTCTCAAATCATTTCCATCTCATGAGATTAATCCGGATTACTCCCAAGACATGAAGTTCTTGGTCCAGTATACTAGTTTGGGTGAGCTAAATGGAATTGAAATGAGATTATCATCGATGATGTTTTCACTTATATGGTAGCTACCGACATAAATGAAAAGCGATGATATCGAACCGTGTTCCGTTGATTAAGTGACAACGTATAACTGATTGGACAACTGAAACTACAATCTAGGTCAAATTCCTTACCAAAGTGTGTATTGGACCCGTAGTTCCTACACTGCCCAAGGTAACCTTATTGTGTTACGAGTGGGAAAGGAAGCGTTATGAGATGAATGAAATAGTGTGATATGATGCACGCCTTACGGCGCAAGGTTTCTCTCAAACGTCCTGTGATTGATAGCAGCATTATGAAAAGTGGTTAGTATTTCTCTATGGGGATATAAGATACGGAGATTGACATGTAAGTTCCCGAAGAATTACATGGACTGACTCAAATAGTTCCAGAACCACGGAACACCCTCTTAACTCGTTTTGAGGCGTTCACTTATGGATTGAAAAATCCGACGGATGTGGTATACCCGTCTACGTGATAATTTGATCAGTCAGGGATATGAATGAATGCCCTTGCGTGTTAAACTATGAAGTCTTATTTCAAATTGCTAGAGTTACAGTTTATGTCGTTAACACGAATCTCACTAAGACTCTGGAAGAGCATGAGAAAACTGCCTCGCACCTGAAGATGGAATTTGAGATGAAGGATCTTAGGAAAACTCGTTTATGCCTTGACCTGAAGTTCAAGCATTGGTCTGACGGTATTTTGGTCTACCAGTCGAACTACACCCCGAATGTGTTACCTTTGAGTATACCTTTGATCGTCCATACGTTATATGATGAGACTCTAGAAGAGGCTGTGGAATCCGAAATTCCATATCTAAGTTCAACTTTGCGCTTCGTTGTACTTAGCTCATTGTATTTAGACAGGACATCTCCTTCGCTGTTGATCTTGGTAAAGATGCAGCACCGCGCCTACACGCAACCACTGAATTGGTATTAAAGACGTTCCCTGAAGGTACTACAAATTTGGGCAAATCAAATCCCAACGCATCTTGAGCAGATCCAACCCCCCTGATCCTCGAAATGATGCTTGCCTTGTTGTTATGCTGACGCATGTTACTTATCAAACCCGCACAAGGCAAAATCCCCGAATGGTTATGTCTTTACCATTAGGGATATCGCAATATCTTGAAGGTCCACGATATGACCTTAGTTGCGAAATCTTTGAATCATTCCAAGACTCACCTCACTTCACTACGCCACACGTGAGACATGGTTATGAGTTCTTGTTGAGCATATTCAAAGTACTTGCTGTGTTTTCATCCATCGTTGAGTCCCAACGACGATCCATGAAGACTATGCCGCATGTATCAACCCGACCAAGCCATGATACATCAACGAAGCCAACACCAAGACATATTGCGTCTACATCTACATCAGCAAAGCATCAGGAGATTTGAAGTCATGCAAGCCGATCCCAGACAACCTTGCCGACCTCTACACGACGTCACTGCCGAAGTCAACCTTCCAGAAGCTTGTCCAAGGAATCGGTATGCGTAAATTATCTGAATTGAATCGCTTGTAGTCCTCTTATTTAGAAGTTATGTCTAACTCAGGGGGAGTATCCAGAAGCATACTCACATGATCTTAATGTACTCTTTTTCCTACGATTAGGAGCATTTTTCCCACTGGGTTTTCGCTACCTAACGAGGTTTTAATGAGGCACCCATCATGGGATGATCATACTCCGTTGAGTTCACTACACTCGTCCAGTTTGACGTTTGTTTAAGACATTATGCATATTTTCTTACTTTTCCCTTAGTCTATGGGTTTTCCCCATTACTTGGGTTTTACCATAGCGAGGTTTTTGTGAGTTTTTACACCTGCATACTTCAAAGTAAATTTGAGACTCGCGATCACCCGTTGTGCCGATGACTTCATCAATTGTACCTGCTTCATCACTGAAGACCTGATGCGCCATTTACTTGAGTATTTACACACTCAAGGGGGAGTGTTGCAGTCATATTGGAATAGGAATGTGATTGTGTAAATCTTAGTAAATATGGGAATGTATCTTATATTCCTATTAGGAGTAGATTACCTATTAAATGTTGTAATCCTAAAGGGTAAGTAATTAACCTTCCCTACTACTATAAATAAAGGCACAATGGGGTGAGATAACACACAACCACAATTACACATCTCTCTCTTCTCTCTCAATCTTGCCGCACCCTCTCTCTCTTTTGACCTCCATAATTGCTTCAGTAAATTATGCCTACAACAAGTTCATTGATTATATTTAATAAAAATGATGGAAACCTGAAATGTCACTTTCTTTGAATGTTGCTTTTGTCCGAATAGAGCATGCACCCCCATTTAATGATCATGAAAATATTGAAAGCAACAAGCTGGGAGATATTGCCTTCTTTTTCCACGTTATTAAATATTGACTGGCCCTTAATTCATGCGTGATACAAAAAGCAAATAGAACAAATTCTTAACTAACCCTTTTTTTATTTCAGTTGTTATATTAAGGGACCAAAATCAATCAATATTTAATAACGTGGAAAAGGAAGGCAATATCTCCCAGCTTGTTGCTTTCAACACTTTTACTTATGAGGATTCCAATGGGAAGATGGTCATGTGGACTAGATTTGCTTCAAGCAAAATAATTGTGACATGCGTGATACATCATCATGAGTTTTCCAAGAAAGCAGCTGCTGCTAGCCTGCTAGGTCATGATCAAGTGATGATGTGATCTCTCTACCTAGTCAAAAATTTCCATGCAAAAAAGCGAAGAAACCATACGACAAGATGAAGTTCAAAACCGTGCACTTAATTATTTTGTGCGTAGTTAATTTACAATCTTTATTATTAATTGATACATGTTAATTTTTTTATATTAATTAATAATATAAGTTACAAAAAACTATACACAGAATAAGTGTAAAAAATTTGAACTCTACGATGCCCATGATGCACCAGTCTGAGAGAGAGGGAAGCATCCTCATCATATATATACGATGAGTTAGAGCAGACGGATGGAATGGGTCATATACTGGCTCATATAGAATACACGAGAGAGAGAGAGAGAGAGAGAGAGAGAGAGAGAGAAAGCCTTGTCTTCCATCCCACTTGCTTACCAACTTGCAAATCAGATTAGACATATAGTCTCTATTCAAACATATATAATATATGCTACTGTATGGTGGGTGCTTATAATTGACTTTATTTGAAGACTTATTACCAAAGTCCTCTGAATATTGAATATATATCGTTCGTTACATCTTTTTTCTTCCTATTTCCTATCCTATATTTTCTGTCCAATCTTAATGTTGCAATTCAGGGTGCCAAAGCATTAATAATATGCTTGTAATTCCTGAGTTTTCAGTCTATTTTTGTATTCAAACTTCACTACCAACCCTACAAGCAATATTGACGAAAGAAATGTGAAAGGCATGACTTTGGTAACTGGTTGAAAAGATAGACGCTCTTGAAAATTCGAGCTATACAAGTGGTGAACTGTTCTGGTGGATATGAACTTCTTCTTCAACTTACAGCGTTTCACATTTAAACCTTTTCCTTTCTCTTGATGTAACTAAGAATATGGTGGATTGTTCTGGTGAATTTGAACTTCTTCTTCAACTTATAGCGTTCCGCATTTAAACTTTTTCCTTTCTCTTGATGTAACTAGGAATATTATATTGTTTACAATAAAATCTTTGGAATGTTACCCCACATTTCTATCAAACGATACACATAATGTGTTAGGATGGGTAACATATCGCCTTCGCGGGCCTCACAAATTGGCAAAAATGAAGGGGAGATTACTTAAAATATTATTAGGTTCGAAGTTATTCCTTTTGATGCATGCATACGTTATTATAGTATTGTGTGACACCACTTGTTATATAATGTACTCAAACATTGTGAGATCCCACATCGCCCAGGGGAGTGATCCATATATGTATATTCTCATCCCTACCTAGCACGAGGCCTTTTGGGAGCTCACTGGCTTCGGGTTCTATGGGAACTTCGAAGTTAAGCGAGTAGCGCGCGAGAGCAATCCCATGATGGGTGACCCACTGGGAAGTTCTTGTGTGAGTTCCCAGAAACAAAACCGTGAGGGCGTAGTCGGGGCCCAAAGCGGACAATATCGTGCTACGGTGGTGGAGCGGGCCCGGGATGTGGTGGATCCCGGGTCGGGAGTGATCCATATATGTATATTCTCATCCCTACCTAGCACGAGGCCTTTTGGGAGCTCACTGTCTTCGAGTTCCATGGGAACTCCGAAGTTAAGCGAGTAGCGCGCGAGAGCACTCCCATGATGGGTGACCCACTGGGAAGTTCTCGTGTGAGTTCCCAGAAACAAAACCGTGAGAGCGTAGTCGGGGCCCAAAGCGGACAATATCGTGCTACGGTGGTGGAGCGGGCCCCGGATGTGGTGGACCCCGGGTCAGGATGTGACAACATGCTCATAGTTAATTGATTAAAGAATATGTGGTACCGAGTTATATTCCGTTTGTCGTGAACTTGGTCCGGTATACAAAAGTGTAATTCTACAATTGGTTGAAAACTTCTAAATAACAATTTACAACCAATTGTATTATGATACTTGATGTACCGAGTTATATTCCGGGCACATTGAAAAATTTATCTTGACCTTGGTGAGCATTGACACACACACATATATAAGCTCAGTAAATGTACGTATACGTATATCAATATTTGATATTTGGGGATGGTATTGTGGCATATACAATTAAGAGTAATAATAATTAATGTGTTTTCCGACCAATAGAAATACTAAATGAGGTGCTTAAAATATAATTAATTAGTTGAGTGCCCCTAACCTGGACAATGTTCGTGATAAACTCTTAATAATTAACTAGTACCTATATAAAATAATAATGCTATTTAAACACACTAACTATCTGCTAAAATGCTCTCTTATTAGATGGATTGTAGTATGTGAAACTTATCAATATTAGAAAGTGTCAACAATTAACTTAACTTTCTGTCCAAATAACATTACTCTCATAATAAAGACAACAGTCAATTACATTGAATTGTTTTAATATTTTTTTTTCTTCAGAAAACCTCGATGGTATGAAGGAATTTTATTGATATAAAAAAAAGGGTACACCTAGTCAGAGGGAGACATAAACATAACCCCTCATAATACAAGAAAAATGGATTAAAAAATACATGAAAAAAGGGAGGACATAAACCTTACAATTCTAGAAACAAAAACAACAAAAATACAAGAAAAAGAGGGGAACATGAAACCTTCCTCTAAAGCCAAACCTAAAGGTCTAAACCTGTAAAACATAACAAGCAACATCACAAGGTTAAGAAGAAAAAAAAAAAAGTGAGTCAAACCTGTATGTCGAGATGCACATTAATTTGAGAAGTGGAAGCCAGTTAACATGGTCTGAAAACATAGCAGCATGAACCGCCATTGGAGAAGACATGTCATAGTAAAGTTGGAGAAGACAAGCCCATATTAGCAAAATTGTCCGCAACTACATTGCCTTCGCGATATATGTGAGAGACATAGAAAGTCATCTTCCAAATGCGGTCCAAACAAATAGACCATTGCATACAAAGAGGTTAAGGAAGATCAAAATCAATCGATTGGAGGGTAGGAATAATTAACTAGAATTGTTTTAATACAAAATTGACAGACTCGAGAGAAGTTGAGAGTTGTATACATTAGTTCTTGTAGCACATTGGGTTAGCCGAGTTGACCATAGAACAATGTGCTCCAACCTGCACCTAAATTCGTAAGTTCGTGTAGGTTATTTTATCATTTGTCAAAACGATATAAAAAATAATTTGCGAGTCTTTGTTGAATTTTTTTCCTTCCTATTTTTCTTTCTGCAACACACACACGATGATGATGATGATGAATAGATGATTGCTTATTATTAAATTTGGTAGATGAGAAAAAGACAGTATCTTTGTGGAGAAGAGTCTCTTCCTGTGCTTTGTATCGGTGATTTCAATGAAATTCTACAAGCCAACGAACAGGAGGGAGGCAATCTTCGGGGTGATCGTCAGATGGAGGGCTTCCGAAACATAGTGGAGAAGTGTCAATTTAACAATTTGGGTTACTCAGGGAATATGTACACGTCGTCTTCCACTAGAATTCTGAACCTAAGTTGATTATGTGATTGATTCGACATTTATTCAGAATCAATCATAATCTTTAATATCTCTCTCATCTAAAAACTTAGAGTATATGGACCGAATGCGTGTTAATTATTGTTTTAAGTGCAGACTGTATATACTCAAAAAAGTGAAGACTGTATATACTCAAAATTTTCAATTTGAAGGGTTTGGAAAGAAAGCTCATTTAGCAGCTCACGCTCTCAAGCAAAAAGTGAAATTTTGATGCACATAGGAGTACCTTTATAAAAGAAGGTAATAGTTTTTTGTCATGTCACCTTTTATCCTTTCAACGAGTAAAACTCACGTATTCCTTGTTTCACATTTTTCTTTATATTTTGTTCAACACGCAGTAGTTATGTGATACATGTCACGAGAGATACTAAAAAAAGAATATGAAAACAAAGTATATGTAAATTTGTTCATTATTCAACGATGATAAAACAAGGGTTTTGACAAAGTTGCCTCAATGAACTTTTCGAACAAAAGAAGTTGCCTCAGGGGTTTTGGCCAGATAAAGTTGCCTTGCTGATCAATTAGGGCAAATTGCCACCCATCACCTATATATCTTGTCAATAAAAGTACGTACACTCATGGAAAGAATTAAGTAAGGTGGTACTTTTAACGCGTTTGCTAACTTTTGCCTCATACGTAGGTTGAGTGACGAACTTTTATCAGATGCTCTTAGGAGGACTTTGGAACACTAAGACCATCTCTAAATTAAATGTAAATTATAACAGTTAAATTATAATGGATGGTTAATGTGATAATCTAAATGTCTTATGTCAAATTTTATACTTCTTCAACTGAATTGTTAAACGTTATTTTCTTATTAATATAGAACTTTAAATGGTTGTATTTATTTAAAAAAATTAATGTTTCATTCGATACAGAATTTTCATGTTTACAATGTTCTAAGTCTAACTAATTGGAATAGGAAAAACGAGTAGAAAGTACAAGCAAATAGGCAAGAGTTGAAATCTAGTCGTGAATGTTGGTATTTCAAACTTGGAAATGCTATTGAACTAAAACAAGAGTGGTATTCATCTTCACTTGGAAGTAAGAGATCATAGATTCGAATCTTGTGGATGGCGAATTCGATACCAAATTAGACTGCCCATTGGGTCACTTTGCCGAACTCCTATTTTCCTTTAGTGTAAAAATATCGATGTACTAAAAAAAAAAGAAAAAAAAAAGAGGTATTTCAAATAGAAACACCCAATAAAAAAATTCACGAATTTGGTGAAAATGACATAATAAAAAAGGATAACACAGTAAAGGAAACTTATTATTAATTAATATTGTTTAAGACCAAAATTGTTGATGTAGATTTGGACGGTGTCTGATTATCCAGTTTCTCATCCTTGTACAATAATTTTAGCTATCTGGCTATCCTTTTTTATCTAGGGTGTGATATTCACATACATTTTTTTACTTTTCACACACCCTTTTAATTTTCGACCGTTGGATCGGATGAAATGAAAAAAAATCAATGGACAGAAATTAAAAATGTTGTGTGGATAGCACATCCCTTTATTTATTTGTTGATACTTTATTTAGTGGTTGATTTGTTTCTCGTTCAATTATTTCTGCTATATTTTATCAATTTTCAAACATTATGTGAGAGTGGATGTCTACTTTCAATTAGTAGGATTCTCTCTCCTCCTATTCTCATCTCCTTCTCTCCCTTCCTTTCACATATTATCTTTTTGTCTTATTGTCTTTATAAAAAAAATTAATATAAGATTAGCCATTCAAATAGAAAATAAGAAAAAATGAGAGAGATTAGGAGGGAGAGAATCATCCTCCAACTTTCAAAGGCACGCGTGTTTGTGTCATCGATTCTTAAACGCAAAGGAACATGAGGGATGGACCAATTGCCAACTTTATCTTTCCAGAAAAATGCCATCCTCGACTACCTATATATAAAAATTATAATTGTCATGAGGGCCTTTTTTTCCTAATTTACCAAATCAAATATTAGGCATGTTATAAAAGTAAGTCAAACTTAGAAAACAGTATGTTTAATACTTAAAATTTGCAAGTTTGGGGTCCCCACATGTTTGACAAGAAAAAGAAAGCAACCAAATTTGGGCGCCTCGTAATATCTAAAACCACATGACCATCTTCAACACTTTCTTACCGTTGATCTTTGATAGCTTGTTGCTTTCGACACTTCTTTACCGTTGATCTTTGAATTTCAATATTTGTGTCATCCTCATAAGTAAAAGTGTTGAAAGCAAGAAGCGGGTTTTTGTCGGTAATGCGAACATCATACGATACTATCGGAGCATCAAGTAGTTGATCGATGGTTGTGTCATCCTCATAAGAAAAAGTGTTGATGAGTTCTACTAATTCAACAAGTACTTTTTCATAAGAAATTAAGATAATATTTGTGTCATCCTCATAAGTAAAAGTGTTGATGAGTTCTACTAATTCAACAGGTACTTTTTCAACTCCACCCTCACTTGTATGAAATTCAGATAATATTTGTGTCATCCTCATGAAAAAGTAAGATAATTCAACATGTACTATTTGTGTCATCCTCATATGAAATTAAGATAATATTTGTGTCATCCTCATATGAATTCAACTAAACTCGAATGTAGCGAAACAACCACTCCATTCCATCCACGCGTCCTTCAGTTATTGAAATTCCTGGGCGGTTTTAGCCGCCCGCGTACAAGCGCGCGACTGCCTTCTACTGTAACGAAACAACCACTCCATTCCATCCACGTGCCCTTCAGTTATTGAAATTTCCAGTTGCTTGTTGAAAGCAACTGTCAAGTTTGTCAGTTATTGAAATTCCCAGTTGCTTGTTGAAATCAAGTGTTTAACCTATCAGTTACCGTTTTATTGTTTAACCCATTTGATTTCACATTCTCATCTGCCCTTTACTCTATATACACACGACAACTCAAAGTAACAACTCAAAGCCTCCTTCAAATTATTAATATGCTTTTATTATAAAGTCCACATTTCATAATATAAGAAGCTTAACGATGCAGAAACTGGCGTATTTTCACCATTTTATTTGAGTTGATACATAAACCCGAAAAGAACGGAGGAACAGAAAGCTACAAACAGCAACTTTGGTTTTTGGCATTTGGCATTTGGGTTTTATATGACGGTTGGTATTTGGTACAATTTTGCTTTTTTGACTTTTAAGGAGCTTATCTCTTCCTTGAAAACTTGGAGCAAGTCTAGTCCAAGCTCAAACTCAAATTTGTCAATCATCTCCAAACTCAAATGATTTTTTAAATTCATCACTTACTATAAAGTCCACATTTAATAAAGTCCACATTTCATAATATAATAAGCTTACGTAACGATATTTTCTGCGTATTTTCACCGACCATCTTCCCAACTCTATATATACACACAACAACTCAAAGTAACAACACAAAGCCTCCTTCAAGTAATTTGGTTGCGTAAAGTTCTAAACCCCAATACCTTATAATCTTCCCCAGATCTTCGCCTTTGTTCAAACATGAGTTCTACTAATTCAACAGGTACTTTTTCAACTCCACCCTCACTCGTATTATCTTAATTTCTTCCCTTAAAAATCCAGATCTTCATGCATATATATGTTCTTGAATTTAATTTGCATATACTGTTGGAGAATATTTAGTTTCCGTCGATCAAAGATTTCAGTTTCTTGATTCCTCAAATTTTTAAGTAGGAAACTAGATTATAATCCCTAAATATGATATATTTTTCATTAAAGTTGGGTGTAAGATTAAATATTGATTTTGGTCCTTTGACTTTATATATCACCTAAAATCTAGCTAATAATTATTAACTTTTGTTTTGTTTTATTTTTGGTATTATAAATAGTAGATTTTTACATATATATGTTTATATGCACGTATATTGATTATTGTGTCTGCATATTAATTTATTTGTTTGGTTTTGTAATTGTCTATATAAATTTTTATATTGTTTAATTCTCATTAGCAAAATGATTTAAAAAGTCTTCCATTTTTAAATTACTAAATTTGATATGTAGAAATAAAAATTTCTATTTTTAAGGCCTTATTGATGATTAAATTAGGTATTTTAGGAAAATATTTTTAAAATAATAAAAGTGGACAGGGGTATTTAATATGATTGATGATGAGTTTTAAAGTTAGGGACTAAAACTAGATTTATAAAAGCATCCCAGTTATAATGAAAAAATAATATTCTTTAGGTTCTTAAGTCTAAATGCCCCTTTTTTAAGTTGCATGTTCAACTTTTCTTTAAGATTTTTCTCGAGTTAAAACAATCTCGTGAACGACAGTTGTTATGTCAAAAATACTAGCTGATAATTTTTCTTTCTCTTTAATTAGTTTTTATGTGAATTCTACGTAAAATTGATTGTTAATTACACAAAGTGACCTTGTTTAATTGATCTTGCAGCAAGGCGGGCGCTCACCACCGAGGAGCAGAGGGTGGTAATGGTTGATGATAAAGAAGGTTCTATCCTTAGAACGACCAAAGCTTTTTTAGTTGGGAAAGTTCTCTCTCATAAGCCAGTTGTGAAGGAGAGGTTCAAGAGACGCATGATGCATCTATGGCGACCCAAGGCCAAAGTCACGATCGTAGAGTTGGATGATGATCGGTTCTCGATTGGTTTCAAGAATAAGCGTGAACGAGCGATGGTGTTAAAGGGCGGCCCTTGGCTGTATGATGGTGCGTTACTGATCTTGGCAGAGGCAGATAGCCTGGCTAATCCTAATGAGATTCTGCTCTATGCCCAGGAATTTTGGGTTCAAATTAAGGGTTTGCCTCTTGCGTATATGACTCGACGCATGGGGCAGTTTATTGGGAACCAGTTAGGTGAGCATGTTCTTACTGGTCAAAGCAGGAAGGGAGAGACTGAGGGCAGGTTGCTGCGTATCCGTGTGGTTTTAGATATTACGAAACCCTTTCGACGTAGTTTGCTACTCTCTATTGAGGGTTCCTTGGTGAGTGTTGATCTTCGTTATGAGAAGCTTCCAGTTACTTGTTTTTCATGTGGGATAGTTGGTCATACGGAAAAACAATGTGAGCTGTTTGAAGGGAAGAACAATGACGATTCATCGAAACCTTATGGTCGCTGGTTCCAGAACGACGTGCTTGATGCCAATTATTTGAAAGCCCCATTAAATGTAGAGGAGGAGGAGGAGGACGATACTGTTTCCCCTGTGGTTCGGTCTCCGGGGAGGGAGACGAATGGGGTTGATGGGTCGAGCGGCGGTGTTCTGGGGGCGGAGCAAGAACGTAGAGGCAATAATGGCAGCATTGATTTGCCTGATTTGAATGAGGGCGTTGACTATGAAGCTATTGGTCCCTTTCAAGGCCCTCCTACTTTCACGAAGCTGGAGGGGGTTATTCATGGGGAAAATACCACTCATTCTGGTGGTTTACGTCTATTTGGCTATGACTCGAATGCCTCGCCAGCTGGCACGGAGGAGGTTTCTCCGAATCTGGTTCTTCAGTTGAGTGTGAATGGGATGGGCCGGGTTGGGCCTCAGAGTAGCACCCATGCAGTTCTGCCTCAGATTCCGGATGCTTCTCGTTTACGTCTATCTGGCTATGACTTGAATGCCTCGCCAGCTGGCACGGAGGAGCTTTCTCCTAATCTAGTTCTTCAGTTGAGTGTGAATGGGATGGGCCGGGTTGGGCCTCGGAGTAGCACCCATGCAGTTCTGCCTGAGATACCGGATGCTTCTCGGGTTTCGGGCGGTATGGGTTCAGATCCGTTTGACCTGATGCCAATTATTGAACAATCAGGTATGCCTTTACCAACGCTGGGGAAACGCTTTGAGCGTGAAGGGGAGGATGTCTTGGCACCTTCAGGGGGTCGTAGAAAGATCATGGTTGTGTCGGATGATTTAAGCTTATCGGTGGAGGTTGACGGAGTTCAACCCCGCCGGACACAATCAGTTGCTTGAGTTGGAACTGCCGGGGGCTTGGAACCTCCGTGCAGTTCATGTGCTTCAACGCTTAATCACCAGTAAAGATCCCACTATAGTGTTCCTATGTGAGACGAAAAGCAATGTTCGACATATGGAACTTCTACGGTTGAAGTTTAATTATGTTCGATGTTTCACAGTGGATAGTAGAGGTAGCTCGGGAGGTTTATGTGTCCTATGGAAGGAGGAGATAGATTTGTGGTTAAGGTCTTATTCTCAGCACCATGTCGACTTTGATGTCGGTGTGCCCGGTGATGTTAGTTACTGGAGGTTGACGGGGTTCTATGGTTAACCTTTGTTACTTCTTTTTTTTTAAATGTTATTGTGTCTCAGAAGTTGTATTGCTTCTTGAATAAACTGGTTTTGTACTGTAAAGTGATGAAATGACATGTTTCATTTATTTGTTTGATCTGTTCTTTCGAAGAGATACTAACCAATTTCTCCTGCACCTTGGATGCGGGATAATTAAAAAACATGACAGTGCTTGATTGCCTTAGGATCCTATCATCCCAGGTTCCCCAGGTGCCCAAAAGTTCTTGTTCTTTGGATTATGTAGAATATAGGGGACAAAGTTTATGAGATTGTAGGCACAATTCAGCTCAAACTAAAATTGGAAACTTTTAAGTACAAGGGATGAATGCGGAAAGAACACAACTCATTACATTCCACAACAAATCCGAAAAAACTGCAGCGCGCACACACACCCCGCCGTTGCAATTGTTACTAGAAGTCCAGGGCCATTCCAAACATCTTATTGATCTCATCCATGGCCTCCTTTGTTGTTACAGTAGCCTCGAACAAATCCGAACCTCTTGATCTTCCCGACAAATCTGGCATTTTCTTCTCTTGCTTCTGGTCCAAGTTATCATCAGGAAGTATAGAAAACCCACCAGAATCTTCTTTCCTATCAATTCCTCTGTCCTCCTTCTTCACTCTCCTCTTTCTTATAAAATCCATAGGCTTCCCGAACATGTTATTGATATCATCCATGGCCTCTTTTAAGTTTATTGTCGGGTCGACTAAACCATGGTGGCAAGCATTTTCGACCTCCTCTGGCTCATCCGAAATGGTGGCCCCAACAAACCTACAAACCATTGTATCCTCCCTGAACCTTGGTCGAGATGAGCCTCCAACATCCAAATCACTGGAACTTTCACCTGGAAGATCCTTTGGATTTGGAAACACAAACACATTTCTATGTGAAGCTAGTGAGGTAGAATCATCTGTTGGATTTTGGACGTCACTCTGATCAGGGCAATCGTTATCATCATCAATCAAAATGTTTAAAGGTTCTTGGTGAGACTGGTGGGTAGCAGTTCTACTCAACTGTTCCTTATTATTTTCTGATTTCCCTCCATTATCCAAGTTGTCATCAACAAAAACCTGGAATTCACTGTCCACATTATTGTTCTTCAGTTGGGATTGGCGAGATCTTAATGGGAGCCATCTCTATAGGCTCTCGAAACATGTCATTGATGGCGCTCATGGGCTCTTTCATGTTTATAGTAGGATCCACCAATCCATGATGACACGCATCTTCCGCTTCAGACTTTCCAACAATGGCAGTGTCTACAAACTTCACCTCAACTGTATCATCGCTGCCAAACATCTTCGGTTCCTCTGACCCTCTTCCAGAAGTCACTTGACGCTTACTTCTAGACGGATCATTTTGGGATTCTATAGGCCTGGCCCCGATTCTGCAGGCATTTTCTTTGCTTCTTTCTCCATTTGGAGGGATAGTCCTATCTGATAGAGGTTTTCGTGGTCCTTTTTCCTGGCAATGCATAACAATTTTCTACGGTTAAAAGGAGTGCTAACAACACAAACTACAATCCCTATACACAAAAAACAAGATTAATAAACTACCTGGTTTCTGTGTCTCCTGTGTCTCTCCATGCGTTGAAGGAACTGCTCGTACGACTTCTCTAACGCTCCAATGGGTTCTGCAAGGCTGTTCGGCAGTTACTAAGATGTAATGTAGCAGCAGTTCAAGTTTCAGAAATGTACATACACAGAAACATTCATATTACAGTCATTTATTGCTCGAATTCAAGACGTATACTACAAATTTGAATTGCAAATTGGCGTCTAAGCTACAAACTAGCTAAACAACATATCCAACGCTACGAAACAGAAACGAACTGGGTATAGTTTTACTTCCTCCAGAAATTAAGTGCCTCGCAATAGATTCAATAAGAAAAGGTAAATGCTGAGGACTCACTTTTGCACTCCCAAGTGGTACATCTTCTCAGCCTCCTCAAATTTCTTGTTCTTTTCATAGTAGAGAGCATATGCCTGGTTGAACAAGGAGTGCTTTGTCCCGATTTGATTCGCCTCCATTGTTCTCAACAGAGCTCTTGGATCATCGACAAAATCCATCTACTCCACAAAACAAAGATCAAGAATTGGAAAAACCGAATCGAACTCATTTCATATATTTCCCTCGAATTTTCTCAGCAACCAAACAGTAGCTATGAATCAATCAAAATCCAAAATACCCAGAAGAAACTCGCAATCACAAAGAAAGGGGTAGAAAAGTTACCAACTTTAACCAAACTCTAATGTAGCGCAGGTCGTTTCGGTATCGCTGATCGGACTCGAATGTCTGCGCGCATTTTTGCAAGAAGCGAGGGAGCTTCTCCTTCGGAGTGTGAGGTGGGAGTGAGTCGTTCATTTTTCGAATCCCTCTGCAACCACATTGTGAAATCAAATGGGTTAAACAATAAAACGGTAACTGATAGAGAGGAAGAGATGGAGGTGGCGAGAGGGTCCCTTAGCCATGGAAGAAGAGGGTCTTTGCGGGAGTAGGTTTTGATGTCGGAGATTAAGGAGGTGAGAAGATCGTTGTTGTGATAATCCAAATGTCTTACGTCAAATTTCTAGGAATTGTCAAATGTTATTTTCTTATTAATATATAACTTTAAATGATTGTATTTATTTAAAAAATTAATGTTTCATTCGATACAAAATTTTCGTGTTTACAATGTTCTAAGTCTAACTAATTGGAATAGGAAAAACAAGTAGAAAGTACAAGCAAATAGGCAAGAGTTGAAATCTAGTCGTGAATGTTGGTATTTCAAACTTGGAAATGTTATTGAATTAAAGTAAGAGTGATATTCATCTTCACTTGAAAGTAAGATATCTTAGGTTCGAATATTGTAGATGGCGAATTCGATACCAAATTAGGCTATCCATTGAATCACTTTACTAAACTCCAATTTTCCATTAGTGTAAAAATATCGATTTACTCAAAAAAAATAAAAATAAATGGTATTTCAAATAGAAACATCCAATAAAAACATTCATGAATTTGGTGAAAATGACATATTAAAAAAGGATAACACAGTAGGGGAAACTTATTATTAATTAATATTGTTTTAAGACCAAAATTGTTGATGTAGATTTGGACGGTGTCTGATTATCCAGTTTCTCATCCTTGTACAATAATTTTAGCTATCTGGCCACCCTTTTTTATTTAGGAGGAGGACATCCTCCTATTATCACCCTCCCCTCCTCTCAATATTGTTTTTTACCTTATTATCTGTATAAAAAAAATCAATATAAAATGTTGACATAACTAAATTGTAACCGTTCAAATAAAAAATGATGGAAAAATAAAAGAGATTAAGAAGGAAGAGAATCCTCCTGCAACTTTCAAAGGCACGCGTGTTTGTGTCATCGATTCTTAAACGCAAAGGAACATGAGGGATGGACCCATTGCCAACTTTATCTTTCCAGAAAAATGCCATCCTCACCTACCTATATATAAAAATTATAATTGTCATGAGGACCTTTTTTCTTAATTTACCAAATCAAATATTAGGCATGTTATAAAAGTAAATCAAACTTAGAATACAGTATATTCAACACTTAAAACTCGCGAGTAATTTGTATATTATCTGAACTGAGCTTCATTACCTGATATTATTCGTCATGATCATAAGTCATACTTTTTCTACTTATTCATATTATGTCATATATCGATGAAATATTAACTTTATCGTCCACTCATTTTACAAGTTATGAACAGTGTCATCATCATGCTCTAAAATATCTGTCACAGAATCCAACTCTATTCTTTACCAGAAAAAAGAAAAGAAATAAAGTCCGACTCCATTTAAAGAGATATGATATTCACACACCTTATTTTACTTTTCGCACATTTTCTAATTTTTAACTTTCGAATCGGATGAATTGAAGAAAATTAGGCTCCTGCCTTATATCGAAAATACTATAGAATGCCAAAATGATCCGTCTAGTAGTAAGCGTCAAGTGACTTCTGGAAGACGGTCAGAGGAACCGAAGATGTTTGGCGGCGATGATACAGTTGTGGTGAAGTTTGTAGGCACTGCCATTGTTGGAAAGTCTGAAGCAGAAGATGCGTGTCATCATGGATTAGTGGATCCTACTATAAACATGAAAGAGGCTATGAGCGCCATCAACGACATGTTTCGAGAGCCTATAGAGACGGCTCCCATTCGCCGAGGATCTCGCCAATCCCAACCAAAGAACAATAATGTGGACGGTGGATTCCAGGTATTTGTTGATGACGACTTGGATAATGGAGGGAAATCAGAAAATAATAAGGAAGAATTGAGTAGAACCGCTACCCACCGGTGTCACCATGTTGAACAAAAAATATAATAAAAAAATTGCACGTCAAACAAAAAAGAGAGCAGGGAGAGTAACAGAGGACGAAGAATAATGGGCTGCTCAGAATTCAAGAGGGTTTGCAGAGTAAAAGTGAGTAGAAACAAAATATCTTTCAGTCACAAAGACAAAACACTTTGAAGGAAGGAAACAAATTAAAAAGAGGTTGACTCCTCAAAACAAAAGGTAGAAAATTTTCTTCATTTCTTCCAAGCTCCATTCCACATTGGAAATACCAGCTCGGGTAATCAAACAAGGCACCCTGCAACCAAGCATCACCATTGTCAAACTCTCTGACAAGATTAAGGCCAAATTTTCCACTACCCCTTTAACCATTTTTCGGTAATCAAAGCCGCTGAGCAAGAAGAAAATATCACCTTCAGGCAAGCTTCCAAAGCAAGAAGATCACCAAAAAAAAAATATACCTGCAACAAATCAAGAGTGAAGTTACAGAATGTCCATTCAAAACAAAAAAAGGAAAAAGGGAGCCTTACTAACCTTAGACGTTCTTTCCTTCAAAAAAAAGAAGGTTGCTGCACAGATAGTGGGAGAAGATAAAGGAAAATAATGGCCTCCACTCTCCCACGTAAGAGCTCTAGAGCCTTCCTAGAACGCCTATAAATAGGCATCAGCTGCAGCGGGAAGGAGGAACGAAAAAAAAGAAAGAAGAGGGGGAGAGACAGAAGAGCACAGCGGAAACAACAGAAGAGGAGCAAAAGCGAAAGAGCAAAAGCACAAGAGAAACAAAAAAGAGAAGAAGAAGAAGAGATCAAGGGACACACGGCAAAGCATTCAAAGGTATAGCCATTTCACTCTTTTAATCTTTTTTTTGGTTGGTTCTTCCTTCGGTTTTCGCAGGAAACAATGAAGCAACTTGCTTCTCCAACCTCCCCCATTTCCCAACGTCATCCCAAGTTGCAGCCCAATGAATCACAACAAAACCACCATATCTCTCTACCGCCGCGGTGACATACAATGGAGATTTCAGCAAAACATGTTGATTGGATTCAACCCAATCTCAAAAAGAAGAACCAGTCGCATGGGTGCCTAAAAGAAATTTGGAAGTGTGATTTGCATGGAGGAATGGGTGCCTAAAGAAGTTTGTACGAAGGAAGCAACACCACGATTCTTCAAACGTCGTCTCCGTCAATCCTCCCGAAGAAGATCAAATGGTAGTGCGATCCGTGATCCAAAGATGATGAGCCAGACGATGCAGTCCAGAGACTTGAACAAGCAGATGGCAGCGGTGGTCAGTGTGAAATAGCTAAAGAAGGCAATGATGCATTAACCGCCGACGGCAGACGGAGGCCCAAACGAAGGCAGCGGCAGCGCCATAGCCCCAGTTGTCACCTCCGATGGTCTTCCAGAACGAGCCCATGTATTCTGCGATCTGAAGGAGCCATATTTGACGATGCAGTGTTACTCCTAGAAGGAGTCCGTGCGGCTTGAAGGAGAAGGAGATGGGTTTGGTAATGCCGTGTTGCATAAAACCAGAAGAACCCGAAGGAAGTCGACACCTTCAACTTCTTTGCAAATGTTCGCAATAGCAGCATCAACAAAGAAAAGCACTACCGTCGCTGCGCCTTCGCCGTCATCAACAGCCACTGCAACCCCATCAACTGACAGCAGCGAAGAAGACAGTCCCAAAGAACTCCAAGACGCTACAATGGCTGCCCAAGGAAAGAAGAAAAGCAGCAGCAACCTTCTCTATCAATTCCTCCAAACCACAGCGCGCTTCTTCACTTCCCCAAACAGTAGAGACATTTGCAGCACCGCCATGGACGTTTAAACAGAAGCCCAAAAAGATGTCGCAGCTATACCATGACCTCTCTGCCCAGCAAGTTCGTCTATACCAAGAGGAAAAATGAAGCAATCTATGCCACTTCCCCGTCGTATTCCAGAAAACTGCAACCACCGTCTGGAAAAAGGAGACCCAAAATAGAAAGAAGAAGCCACTGTGTTGTTGTATGTTTTTGTTCTAAAGATCCTATTAAATTTGGGATAACAAAACAACAAAAAGGCTACAGTACAAAATGGAAAATAGGGAGGGAAAAGAAGAAAACATAATGTTCATCACGTGAGCATTGCAGCAAGCCTCGGTGGTGGGATTAAAAAAGAGAAAGTGATGTCTTCCTACAATTAGGATTGGTCCAGCGAAAAGCATATTTAAAAAGATGTTCACAAGGGGTTCCAATCATATAAAAATGCTATTTAAGCATGACTCCATGGAGAAACAAGACAAAACCTCTGAAAAGAAGATGTCAAGTGCTGCTTCCATGTCTTTTGTCCAAGAAAATAAAAGAAGGATGGAAGGAAGCAACGGCAAAAAAAAAGGGAACAGATGCCAACATTTTTTTATGGACCTACTCCAATTGTGAGTGCATGGTGCAAGGAAAGAAGTTATGGTAAAAAAAATAATAATAAAAGCACCTCCATGCCACATGTTCCAGAAGAAGAGAGAAAAGGAAATAGTCTTGCTCATCACATGGGTGTCACAGAGTATGGCCCCCAGTGGGAAGTATTTGGGCCAAAGTACAGAGCACATCCAAATCAAATATGTTATGAACTATGCCGGTTTGATTCCGTTAAGAATACGTAGGCAGTCTAATGTCAAATTTTAGACGCAACCGCGAAATCAAGACGAATCCCTGGTTTATATAAACTAAATTCACTTCTGCTACTTCGACCAAGCATTTACAAATTCTACGAAGAGTAAAGGAGAAGTCTGGAAACACAGTTCCTAAATTTCCAATTAATGTATCTTGCTCATGCAACGAAGCCGAAGAAGAGTTTCAAATGGCACAAAATCGAATGGCATGAAGCTGTATCAACAATCAATGGCACGAAGCCGCATCAAGAACCAAATTGACGTGAAGTTATATCAAATGGCACGAAGCCACAACAAGACTCAAAACGGCACGAAGCCACAACAAGACTCAAATGGCACAAAGCCAATATCATGCTCCTCGCCCGCACGAGCTAAAACTGCACAAGGCACAAATGCTCCAAGGGTTCAAAGTCCTCGCCCGCATGAGCTAAAACTGCATAAGGCATCAATGCTCCAATGGCTTAAAGTCCTCGTCCGCATGAGCTCAAACTACACAAGGTAACAAATGCTCCAAGGGTTCAAAGTCCTCGCCCGCATGAGCTAAAAACTGCATAAGGCATCAATGCTCCAATGGCTTAAAGTCCTCGCCTGCACGAGCTGAAACTGCACAATGCATCAAATTCCAACAAATACATAAGGAACTACGAGTGACTTGATCCCTCAAGAGGGTACGTAGGCAATCTAGGGATTCGACCTAGGTGCAGTCACAAAATCAAACAAACACCCAAACCCTCAAGTTATGATTTATTCGAATTAGAATCAAAGGGTATTCCCTTCCAAAAGAAGGGTTGTAATTAATAGGCGCATAGCCTAGAATGGGTCGAACTCGAATTAATAAAACCCTCCTCAGAAAGATGAACGAGGGTGAAATTATGTCGAGTGAATCATTTGTTTACATATCATGTACAATTTTTGCTCAACACACCAAGAACCTTTAAACATTTTCATTGATGATGATAACGATAGCCCTGATCAGAGTGACGTCCAAAATCCGGCTGATGATTCTACCTCACCAGCTTCACATAGAAATGTGTTTGTGTTTCCAAATCCGAAGGATCTTCCAGGTGAAAGTTCCAGTGATTTGGATGTTGGAGGCTCATCTCGACCGAGGTTCAGGGAGGATACAATGGTTTGTAGGTTTGTTGGGGCCACCATTTCGGTTGAGCCAGAGGAGGTCGAAAACGCTTGCCACCATGGTTTAGTCGACCCGACAATAAACTTAAAAGAGGCCATGGATGATATCAATAACATGTTCGGGAAGCCTATGGATTTTGTAAGAAAGAGGAGAGTGAAGAAGCAGGACAGAGGAACTGATATGAAAGAAGATTTTGGTGGGTTTTCTATCCTTCCTGATGATAACTTGGACCCGAAGCAAGAGAAGAAAATGCCAGATTTGTCGGGAAGATCAAGAGGTTCGGATTTGTTCGAGGCCACTGTAACAACTAAGGAGGCCATGGATGAGATCAATAAGATGTTTGGAATGCCCCTGGACTTCTAGGAACAATTGGAATGGCGGGGTGTGTGTGCGCTGCAGTTTTTTCGGATTTGTTGTGGAATGTGATGAGTTGTGTTCTTGCCCCATTCATCCCTTGTACTTAAAGTTTCCAATTTTAGTTTGAGCTGAATTGTGCCTACAATCTCATAAACTTTGTCCCCTATTTTGAATTTTCTACATAATCCAAAGAACAAGGACTTTCGGGCACCTGGGGAACCTGGGATGACAAAATCCTAAGGCAATCACGCACTGTCACGTTTTTTAATTATCCCGCATCCAAGGTGCATGAGAAATTGGCTAGTATCTCTTTGAAAGAACCGGATAAAACAAATAAATGAACATGTCATTTCATCACTTTGCAGTACAAAACCAGTTTATTCAAGAAACAATACAACTTCTGAGACACAATAACATTTAGAACACAAAAATCAAACAATAGAAAAAAAAGAACAAAGGTTAACTTAAGGAGGAAAATTAATCAGCGAAAACCGGTGTTCTGAATCAAGAGTGAGTAGTAGAGCAGTTAGAAGGACGGAAAGCCAGGGGCCCTGCAGCATAAACAACAGCCTCATAGTTCCTCCCCGACAACCTCTTGTCCTCGTAACGAAGTGGGGCGCCATAGAGCCCGTAATTCACATTGCTGGGCTCACCGCAGTTTTCCAGAGGAGAAGAAACAAGCTTCACTTTGCATCCATGGAGAGGATGGTCCAAAAGATGTTGTCCAATTTTGAAGCCATCAAGCTGTGCATAGAAGTAGCCCTTGACGTCCGTCACGAAAGACTTGTAGAAGCTGACCTGACCCTTGTCGTCCTTGCAGATGACGCTGATTTTCGCCGACGGAATGGGCTCAGCCTCGGTCAAGGACCATGTTCCGTAATGGTCACAGCTCTGGCAATACACCACGCCTTCGACCACCACATGGTCCGGTTGCTCGGGGGTTTTCGGGGAGTGTTCGGTGGCGGTTGCGGATGGGAAGGAGAGGGAGATGAGGAGGGAGGAGATGAGGATTAGAAGACTCCTGCTTGCCATTTCTTGCGGGTTAGGGAAAGGATTGCAGGAGCTTATTTTGAAAGTGCTTAGCGGAAAAGCTGGGTTGAGGGAAGAGTGATTGGATGGGGGTGGTATTTATAAGGTATGGATTATTTGGCGACACAGTCTAAAGTTGTCGGACGTGGGAGCTACTAAGTTGCATGTCAACTACCACCACGCGAAGGCCACTGGCATATGCCTAATCAAAATCTTCCCAGCATCTCTATGCTTGCTTATATTTATTGATATTGAACTTGGCTGCGATCTAAGAGGGTGGACACATTCCCGTACTTAACTGATCTAACTCACATCAGTAAGTTACATTTTTTTATTAAAATTTTAATACTAGTTATGTTTGCATATTATATCGACTAATTTGATTTCTGATTTATGATCATTTTGGCTAATTTAAACCAAAGTGGACTAATTTGATTTCTAATTTATGATCATGGAATACGACAACTTTTGATTCGATTCCTAGCATTAGCGAACCGAACGATGGTGGCTAGAAAAGTTTGAAATGCCTCTGTGAGTCTTCATGACCCTTGAAAGGATGAGCTACTATAGCGAAACCACCAACTGGTCCCCTTTTTCAAAAGAGACGTCTTTAATCTAATTTCTTTTAAAATTCCTAAAATCTCAAGTCTTTCTTTTTTCAGACACTTGCAAGTCTTCGAACGTTGAGAGAATGAATTTCACGTTGGAAAATTAAAAATCTCGCACGCATCATGTTTGAGACCTTCAATCCAATCCACTCAACCAATTGAGGGATAATGTGTTTCCAAAATTCATGTTTTCACCCCAGAAAGTTGCTCCTCTCTCATTGAAGTTCATCCTACATGAATGAACAAACTGATTGACAGGTTGATTTACTGTTATGTTTTACTTTTACAGTTTTACTGCTGAACAAAAGGATTATGTTTTCCACCCGATCTCAGGTTATATACAAGTAGAATTCTATCCAGTATTAACTTAAGGTAACTTTTTTCGTGCCTTGCCACCCACGGAAGATGAAGACTTACACATGGTTCGTAGTGACAAATCTCGGCATTCATCTTCTAGCTTCCATCATGAGACATAACTTCAAGCTCCGCCCACCAAAGAGGTGAGAGTTTCGGTGATGCCCCGTCGGGTGTAACTCCGGTAATTTCTCTTAGTCTTGCAGTGACTTCTCTCATTGAAGGTCTTTGTTTTGGGTCAGGGCGGACGCAAGATCTTATAACTTCCCCGATTTGCTCCAGTTGCTCTTTGTGGAAAGACTCTAGTGTCGGATCAACCATTTCTCTGAGGGGTTGATCGCCTCTCAAGTAATCCGCACCCCAGTCTTCAAGTGAGACATTATCCACTGCATAAGGGAGTCTGCCTGTTACCATTTCGAACAATATGACACCAAAGCTGTAGACATTGCCTTCTCTGTTTGCTAATGGTATGGAAAAAAGTTCTATGCAGGATGATTCTCTTTCAGCTTCAGCTTTCTCGTTCGAGAAGCTAAATTCTGAGACTTTTGGTGCATAATCCTCTGTTAGCTGGATGGATCCTGAATTCAAGTTGTTGTGAGCTATAGGCGGGTTCAGCTGGTGCATATACTCGAGGCAGTAGGCCATGCCCATTGCGATTCTCATTCGCATTCTCCAGTCCAAGTGCTCAGCTTCTTTTACTGCAGTTTTCACTCGCATTAGATATCTCATGCATACTTAGCACAAACGCATACATTTGAGAGAATGTAGCTATATACTCACTGTGTAAATGCTCAAAAAGTGTCCCATTCGGAGCGTATTCAAAAACCATCATTCTGGTGAAAGGTTCCTCTTCCTCGCAGTACCCGATAAGGCTGACAAAGTTCTTGTGGCTCAGTTTCGATAATTTTTCAATCTGAAACCATAACCATTGGAACAATTAGGCCCTGCCAGAACAGATTAAGCAAGCATATAAATTTACAGCTTTTGTTTGTTTCATACCTTCTTCCTAAACTGCAACTCTAAATTGGTGGTCCAACAGTAATTGGCAGACGGCTCTACAAGGGAAGCCACGGCAATTTCGACACCACTAGACAACGTTCCTTTGTACACTGTACCAATCGGTGAAGAACCTATTACATTACTGAAATCTTCACAAGCCGCTTCAAGCTCTGATCTCTTAAGATTTGGTACACCTGCAATCAAAATTCCCTATCGTGATTAATCAAGAGAGACACAAAACTTGCAACACGCACAATGTGTCTAACTGATGGCAAAGATCATCTTTTTCTGTTATCAAATAAGCCTTACCAGTTACGAAGGCTTTCTGTAGCTGTCCGCTTAACCCTGTGGCCCAAGGCTTGACAGTAGCTACCTTGTTGGTCTTGTAGAGATACAAAAAGATGAATGAAATTATAACAAAACAAGCACCACCACCTATGCCTCCAATTAATATTGCGGTTTTATGCTTCGATAGGAAACTTTCATTTTTGGAATTTCCTGAGATGGCAGGCCCCGGAGCAGAAAGTGAAGGTGGAGAAGCAGATTGGGTAGGTGCGGAAGTTGGAACATCAGTATCTGGGGAAGGTGCGGAAGTTGGAACATCAGTATCTGGGGAAGGTGCTGAAGTATTTGGTAATGAGCGTGGACCAGAAGGATCTGCAACTTTTGGCGATGGTGACGATGATGGTGGCTTCGAGCTAGGAATATTTGGAGCTTCTTGTGATGATCCATCCGCAGGCACTCGCAGCATTCTCCCATGAACAAAGTGTTCAGTATGAGCGAGGTTCCTAGCAAAGAAAACAAGAATAAAGTAAGAGGCATATAATTGACACTAGAATATGCACGACAGAAGGTAATAAGACTCATTTTCCTAGATCATTAGTCCTGCAAAGCTTCAATTGTAATCACATACCATGAATTAGATCTTTCATTGCAAGATGCTTCTCTGCCCGCACCAGAAAGCTGATTCTCATCAACTTGAAATTCAGAAAGCAACCCCAGATCGTAAATTTCAGGAGATAAGGTGCCAAGAAGCCGGTTGTTGTCAAGTAGGCTGCAATGTGAGCAGAAAACTGAGTTACCATACATACATCGGAAAAAATGATCAAGAAAAGAACTCAATTGTTTGACAGATCAACCTACAGGATTGCCAATGAAAAATTACTGCCAAGGTCAACTGGAAGCGGTCCACTGAAGTTATTGTATCCTAAATCTAACACTTCCAATTCCTTCAACCCGCCGATCTCCCCAGGAATGATTCCCGTGAAGGAGTTGTTGCGCAAAATACTGAAGAAAAATATCACTTTAGCCGGATTCACCAGAGAGAGCTCAAAGAAATTTACTATTAATCATTACAGATCGAAGCAACGATACAAAAACGCTTACATAGACTTTATGTGGACAAGTTTCCCGAGCTCAGGTGACAACGTTCCTCCAAGACAAAGATCTTTCAAGTTCCTGCACATCATATTACATCTAACTTTAGAATCAGTTGGGCAAAATCAGCAAATTGAAACCACCTATTAAGCACAATGAATCATAGCTCGAAAAAAAAAATGAAGTCCTCAAGTCTTTGAGTTCCCGGTTTTGACTTTCTTTCTGTTCTAAAACCTCATAAGATAACATTGATCACTTGGCACTAAAATTTTCAATTACTAACCAAATTCATCGGTAAATCAAAATCGAGAAAGTTGTTCAGTTGATTAAGAGCATTCAATCCCTACAACGAGCTCCTATGTTCGATCCTCCCCAACACACACAAAGTATCAATTGTATAAGAAGAAACGACACTTTTCCTTTTCGAACTTCGGTTATGTCCTTGAATCAAAAGCAAAAGGTAAAGACTTTTGAGCTTTCCAGTCTTCAAATTAATATCTTCTTAACTAATTAAGCTCCTCAATAACTTGAATTGGTAGATTGTATAGAAAGAAAAGCAAGAAAGAAAGAAAGAAAAAAGAAAAAAGTACTCACAAAACCACAACTTTTCCATCTGAGCATTCGACCCCGAACCACGAGCAGGGATCAACCTCTCCGTCCTCATCGTTCCAGTTCGCCAAAGCACCAAAAGGGTCGCTCTCTACTCTCTCTCGAAACCTCAAAAGCGCCAAACCTGCACAAGAAAAACAACCATCTTTCGTTTCAATTTTCCTTCACTTTCTCGGGATACAAACAGTAACCAGCAGCTCAAATGAATCCCATACCTTCATCATTCAAACCCCAACAAAAACCCAGATTCTGAATCAGCAAGCAGACGACGACCACACCCAGCAACCCCAACCGGTCCTTCAACATGCTGAACTTCCACTTCTTGATCATCTTTGCCACTATCAACGAAAACCCAGCAAAAAACAGAGCAAACCCAGCAGAGTTTTGAAAGCAAAATCCGAGTTAACCCAGAGAAAACCCAGCTGGGAAGTTTGAATTGAGTTGAAAAGGCAGATGAGTAAAGACCAAAAAACGTGTTCTAAGAACTTGTAAACTAATTTAGACCCGATGAAGGTGTTTGAAAAAGAAAAACGCGTACACTGCAAATACTAATCCATGTGTTTGATTTGTAAAATCAAAATTAATAACCCAATTAATATATAATCTTAGTGAGTTTTGGAGGGAGAGATGAAAGTAATCATCTTTTTGGAAAGATAAAATCGTAGCAATGCTCGCTCAATTTTAATCAAATTTGAGCAATGGTCCGCAACTAAAAATTTATGACTACTGGTCTCTTAACTCATCAAAACATGATCATTTTCGTAAACTTCGCCAGAATTCCGTCAAAATGAATTATGTTGGAAGGGACCATTACTACAATTGGGTTAAAGTTTGAGATTGCTCCAATTGGGTTAAAGTTGAGAGACCATTGCTTCAATTGGATTAAAATTAAGGGATCATTGCTACATTTTTTTTCATTCGGTTTTTCGTATTTGTTCCTCGACTCAGTCTCATATTGCGTAAGATGTAACTCATTTTGACGAAAGTTCTAACGAAATTAAAGAAAATGATCATAGCTGCATATTTTAAAAAGTCAAAGAATTTTTAGTAGAATGACCATTACTCTAATTGAATTGAAGTTAAAGAGGCCGTGGTTACAATTTTCTCTGGTGAGAAATTAAATTAGCAAATTTATTTTTTTTGGTAAACAATTAAATTAGGAATTAAGTGTGCGATTGGGTCAAATGGTTGGCAGCAGTGTGAGGGAGGACTGTGTGCTTGGAAATGGAACGGTTGAGACTTGGGCATAAAGCGACGCGCGCGATTGGATTTTAGTCAAACAGCCGGCAAAGACTTTGTGGCATATGAACATGGACAAATATACAAACAACACATTACCAATAATTAAATAAATTAATAGAGACAATTTTGTTTACAGCGTAATAGTGACATTGTGACAGTGTCGTTTAGTACTATTAATTTGAGAGAACTTCATGTTCTTTGGTGAGCTAATATTGACACGTTATCAACTATTCATATGTCGTTTTATACAAATATTGATACTATACGTGCTTTGATTATAGGTGAAATATTCAAAATTAAATGAATGATTTTTATTTTATTTCGAGTGGATTAAAAAAGGACATGATGTAAAGGAAACGTATCCCTTCTAATTTCACTATTTTGGTAGAATTAGAATAATAAATTTCCTTAATAAGAAATACATTTTTTACTTTATGTTGTATACAATTTTTCATTTCTTTCTTCAAAAGTTCATCATATCTTAAAGATAAGACTTATTTTTAGCTATGTTCCTATCACTCGATTTTGATCCCACTATGCACTATGTAACTCAAAAGTCACAACTTTACTTTCTGGAACTCAAAATTTGTTTCCACCTTGTCCCCTGAAACTGTAAAGTAGCCCTCTACAATATATGTAAGACCCACCACCGAATAACATTATGCCACATGTGCAATGAATTTGGTTTTAAGAACCTTCACTATGCTTTAACATTCAATCAGAAAATATTAAGTTTAAAAGAAGAAATTAAAAATTGAAAGATTTTTTAGTTGTGCTTGAGTTGCAGAGATGTAAAAAAAAATGAAATTGATTAGTCTAATGCATCCAAATCAAACACACATAACGGAATTAAATGAAATAAGGCAATATTGAGCAAACTTTGAGTTTTATAGAGTAAAATAACGATTTTTGAGTTTCATGTGGCAAAATAGAGTCAAAATCAAATTTTTTGGGACAAAGTGAAGCGAATTTTAAGTTTCATAAAGTAAAATAGCAACTTTTGAGTTACAAAAGTAAATAAAAATTATAAGCGAATTCCAGAAAACGTAACTAAACATAACAAATTATTCATTGTATTCAAGTGAGACCATATGATAATATGTAAATCAGTAATACGTAAATACCATGTGTCGATATACCCCACAACCATAAAGTTATTTTGTGACGGAGACGATGTCTTAGTGCCATCTTATTGACTTGGTAAAACACACTTATTTTATTTTTTTATTTTTTTATTTTTTTGGGAAAACAGTAAAACGCACTTATTTGGGGACCTAGCTTCTCTGCGCTTCCACTTCCCATACACTTCCATCCCTTCTTATTTATGCGATCACGGTTAAGTCACGTCAACATTTTATATTATTATTGTTTTTTGTCTTATTATCTCTATAAAAAAAGTAAATATAAAATATTGATGTGACTTAATCGTGATTACATAAAATTGGAGGAGATGAGAATGTATAGAAAGTTGGAGGGCAGAGAAACCGGGTCCCTTATTTGGATAAGTCATTGAGTCGACACCACAGCTGCCAGGAAATTTACAAAACAATAATTCTTTTTAATTAATGTAAAAAATCCTCTTCACACTTGCCGAAATAAAGCTTTTGAAATTAATAAAAAATAATATTGGTTTATAGCATGACGTGGACAATTCTTATAATAATTTTGCTTCGATCCATAATTTTCACTTATTATTCCAAGAGTTCTTTGCGTTTGAATTTCAAATTTTCCTCCTCAAGCCGTAGTTTAGAATAGTAATATTGTTCATAACAAGAAAATAAAATATCAAATGATCATGAATCGGCTTTATAATTTTTAATTTGTTTTAGCTAAAATAGTCTTGAATTTGGTATAACTCCTCATTTTGATTCCTGATATAAAAAATCGATATAAGTGGTTCATATGTTTGACATAACTTCTTACTTTGGTCCTTCCACTGTTAAATGGAAAGCAAGTGAAGGGGTTGATTGAACAAAAATATCCTCACTTTAAAGGAGATTTCTACGAAATGATCAAAATGATAGACGGTGGACAAAATCAGATCACCTCCTGTGAAAAATCTCTATTAAATGGAAAAGCAAGTTGAGGGGTTGATTAGACAAAAATACCTTCAATTTAATAGAGATTTTTATGAAATGACCAAAATGATTGATCGTGGACAAAATCGGGGACCACTTCTATCGATTTTTTATCTCAAGTACTAAAGTAAAAAGTTATGCGAATCTTAAAACTATTATAACTAAAAAATGGGAAGAAAAAAAACACACACACACATTTCATTTGGATAGGGATCCTCTCCGGATCCCTTCCTCTTAATCCACAAAATAAGTGAATATGTGCGCTTTCCAAAAAAAAAAAAACAGTCATTATGTGCTATTGAAATTTGATCCAAGGCTACAAGCAATAGTCCACTTTAAAAGTTATAATAACTTCAATCGTTGGATCAAATTTCAATGGCACGGATCAACTGATTTGGTGGATTACGAGGAAATGATCCGAAGAAGATCCATTTCCAGTTTATTTCTCTATTTTGGTTAATTGGCAGGGAAAACGATCCTTGCCGCCGGATCCTTTTCCAGGGGATCCTAAGGATCTTGTGATCATGACCGTTTATCGTATATTGTGCGGTCAGAAATCATTTCAAAATTTAAAATTTAAAATTAGATATAAATAATACCTAACAAAAACTGACTACACGATGTACAATGAACGATTACGATCACGGAATTCTTAGGATTCTCAAGAAAAAGGATCCAGGAGGATCATTTTCCAATTGGCAGCAAGCAACCCTTGACTATCAAATTTCTGTACAAACTTCTTAAAATATCTACAAAATTCCTTGTCCATATTCTACATTACTGTTGGCATGTGGATCTGTCTAGGTCGAGGCTTGGATTTTTAAGTGAATAAGCGGCAGAATATTTGACAATTTATATGTTTTCTGACATTTCTGTACAATATATTGAAGAGTATGAATTATTTATTTATAAAAAAATGATTAGAAGAGTGGAAAGATTGAACCAGAAAGCTTGGTGATGTATTTGATGTTGGCCCACCTCAGCTCTTGGAATTGATGGGCTACTCACTGTACCCCTTTGCGTGCTCACTTGGTCACCTACGTCACAATCCACAACCAATTTTTAGTTTTTGCAATGTAGCCACCTAGTTGTTGGGAATTTTGACGACCTTTTTCGATACGTTGGTGACAAATGAAAAGGTAAAATCGACTTTTGCAATTGTAAAGTAACTTCTTAAAACATTAGATGTGAGTAAAGTCAATCAACGTTCAGATTATGTCTCGTTATACATTAGTTTGAAAATGATGATAACATAATTGGGTCATTATCCTTTCGACGATAACGGTTAATAAACTACATGGCTAAAGTTATATATATTGTAATTACAAAACTATGATAATAATTCAACCTCTTGCAAACAACTTTTTATCACAATGGTGGAAAGATGTTGAATTTTTTTATGACGCGTGATTTCAAATCGTGTCGGTGATTAATTTAACATCTAATTATCAAAATTTATCGTTTGACTAAAAAAATAATAATAATTCGGCCTCTTCGATCTGTTCCAGAATGTGCAGCCAAGAGGGTCACAAATCCTTGTGCTGCGAAGAATGCAAATGGAGATTGTTCGGTAGTATGTAGCTTTTGTCAAACTGAAATGGGTTTAGTCAATCCTGCACAAGCCTTGACTTAGCCCAAGCTGAGAAAGGATCAAAAAAATGGGCTAAGCCCACATACAATGAATTGATATCATTTAGTTTGGTCAATGGAAAAGGCCCTCTTGTTTCTAGTTTTTCGACAAACGCTAGGGTTGATGGGTTACATTGTTATTATTATTATTTTTTAAATATTAGCTTTATGTCGGATCATGATTTTCTATGACAGGAGTAAGACAAATAGAAATACGTATATCTCAAAAGTCCGGTTATGGACCAAACAATACAGATCGGACATTTGAAATATACGTATTTCTATCTGTCTTACTCCTGTTATAGAAAATCATGATCCGACATAAAGCTAATATTTAAAAAATAATAATAATGACAATGTAACCCATCAACCCTAGCGTTTGTCGAAAAAATAATCCTAGAAACAAGAGGGCCTTTTCCATTGACCAAACTAAATGATATTAATTCATTGTATGTGGGCTTAGCCCATTTTTTTGAATCCTTTCTCAGCTTGGGCTAAGTCAAGGCTTGTGGAGGGTTGACTAAACCCATTTCAGTTTGACAAAAGCTACAGACTACAGAACCTTCTCCATTTGCATTTTTCGCAGCACAATTTTCTTTGGCATACGATAAATATAGTGAATACTTGATATAAACGATATTGCAAAGGTTGGTGAACTAGTAGTAGCGGAAGCCTAAAGACACATCACACTATTTTGATTTGCACACTAAAGAAGTCTCTGAATAGAAATAGGATTTTCTCCCCTCTTTGCGTTAATGATAAGAGTTGATGCGTTTTAGGGTATGCCTTCCACACAATTTTTTTTTTACTTCTCACATACCGGATTAATTTGCGGCCGTTGGATCGGATGAATTGAAGAAGATCAAATGACATAAATTAACAAGGAGTGTATGAGAAGTAAAAAAAGGTGTGTGAATAGCACACCCTTTTAGTTATACACCAGTCAAATTTTTATTGAACCAGTACCACCACTCAATATTGTCATCTGACTTTATCACCACATGTTTTTTTACACAATGTTTTATAATTTTGACACAAAAATGGACGATAAACAGTGAGGTGATAGAAAATCACACTTTTTAAAGCATTTCCTTAGCATTCCTCAAATTTGATTTTATGCATAAAATAAAGAGACGTTCATTCGAAAAAAAAAATGGAACGAGACAATTCGATCTTCCTCAAAGCTAACAAAATTCCAACTTAATTAGCTAGATAAAATACAAATTATAGTTCAATTAATCATGACATTCATATTCCCCCAAATCGAAGCAAATAAACAAACCCAGACCAAAAACAAAAAAAAAAAGGCAAACTGTGTTCTTATATATATATATATATTTTTTTTTTTCCGAGTTCAACTAATTAATCAAATGGGGGAAAACTAAAGGGTACACTCTCCCTGTGGGGCCGACGCACCGGAGCACACGAAGGGCACTTAACCAAACCGTTGATGTTGCATACCGTACAAGGAGTAAACCCAATCTTCTCATGATAGACCTTATGGCTCCCATCACACGTCTGACAGAGAACAAATCTCAGCCCTCCACACAAATCGCACGCTCTGGGGTCCACCACTGGCAGCCGTTGGATCAGCGTCTTCAATCCCCCGCTCTCGTGGAGCTGTTTGACCTCCTCGACCCCACCAATGAAGAGCCCGCCAATGAAAACCATCGGCAGAGTCAAAGTCTTGTTCCCCGTGATCGCCTGCAGCTCGTCCAGGAACTTCCCGTCCATAGACAGATCTCGCTCGTCGATCGGGACGCGAAATCCACGGAGGATGGATCGGACGGTTTTACAGTCCTCGAAGGTCCTGCGCACGACTCGGAGGCTGGTGTGGTAGATTACCACGCGCTGGTCGGCGTCTGGTGGATTCGCGTTTCGGTGGGCCCACAGGCGAAGGGCTGAGGTGGATATTTTGACCCGGTGCAAAATGGAGGCGCTCCGCGGGCTTAGGACTTCGGATGCGGGTTCGGGTTCGCAGAGGTTTTGGATGTCTTTGAAGGATGAGCAGGAAAAGCTCCTCTGTGACCGCGCTGGTTTGGTTGTGTGCACCCTTCTTGGTGATTTCAGCCATGGTGACCACATGGGGAGAGAGAGAGAGAGAGAGAGAGAGAGAGTAGGGTGTTCTAGTGACTAGTGAAACTTTGGTGGGTCTCCAATGGGGTTATTTATGCAAATCACAATTGGAATTAGGGTGCCCTAATTAGGTATGTGAAGTTAAGTACTGGCCCTAGATAAGAACAAAGGATATCTTTTGGAATTTCAAAATAATTTTTCTTCAATAAAAATAAATAATTTCAAAGTAGTTCCGGGTCTGGTCAAACGTATATGTTTACAACTCGATGCAGTGTGTCGGGTGTATCACATAATTGGTCGTACAATGTAATACGAGTTGGTTAAAAAAGGGTAATGTTAAAGTTACTATATTTATTATTAGTTAAACCTTGGATTTTGCTATTGAATATCTCTTAACGTTGAAAAAAAAAATACCACTAGTGTGAAAGATAAAGGAGACAGTAACTTCGTAGTTTTAGCGGTTATTCACAAGGGGTGATTGAAAAACCATCACACATTTGGAGATGACATTTTCACATATTTTTGTTTCATTTTCCATCCTTGGCAATGTTTGAAAATAAGGTTCACTAACTTACATATGTTTTTCCTTATACATTGAAAATAAGGTTCACTAACTTACCTATGTTTTTCCTTATACATTTCCCTATCTGGTATAAGTATGTGCATGTACCCAATAAAACGTTTTGAGCTTTAAATCCACTTGTAATTTTGAGTTATAACGAGTTTGTTTTTCGTCTTCACATTGGCTAATTATTAATAATTTAAAGAATTTAATTTAAAACTAAATTCGATTGATGTTGCACATGATTATTTGGTCTAGCGACGTCTGTTTTTCATTTATATATTTGTTTTCGTTTGTTCATGAAAGTTTGTGAAATCCCTACAAAAATTTGGTACCAATAGTTCACGGTTTATTCATATCTATCTCTACTAGTAAGTAACATGTTTTAAATTCGAATCTCGTAAATAAAAAGTTTGATACAAATTTATTCTCTGCCCCTACTAATAGTGTGAATATATCATTTTATTTAAAAAAATATATATCTGTTTAAAAAATGAGACAATTTTGTTAACCAATTAATTCATAGGAAAACTGTGACAGTCCGTCCCGAGCGAGGATGTGAAATGACTAAAATGTCCCTGGATGTTGAGGTAAGTTTTATAAATTATGAGTTAGTTTGTATGGGTGACAAAGTGGAATTTAATTATTCCTAAGTTTTAGTTATGCTTAGGACTAATTGAGGATGTTTTAATTATAAGGTTTTGTGTATGTGGACAAAATTGACCCACACACACACTCACTCCCTCACCTCTCTCCCGTGCCCTCTCTCTTCCTCAAGCACTCTCCCTCTCCTCTTTGGTACGGCCAAAGGCCAAAAACCCTTGCAACTTCGTGGATCGAAGCTCTAAAGGTAATATTCGAACTCATCTCAAGTCCCTGAGTTCAAATATATAGTTTTTGGAACGTAAAACCTTCGATTTCACGTTGAACTCGCGATGTTACTATTCATGCACTGTTCATGCAAATTTTTATACGTGATTTTTATGGATTTCTGGGTTCATAGCAAGCTTGTGGAGGTCCTAAGGAGTCTAGGAGTGGTTCGTTTGAAAGTTTTGGACGTCGGGATAGCTAGATCGAAGGTGGTGAAGTGGCCGGACTATCGAGGCTTTTCCGGCCAATTTCCGACATCTTTGGAACTTTTGGTAAGTACGAATGTGTTCTACGTGTTGAGGGCTTCGTTTTGATATAAAATGCATGAAAAATGGTTGAGAAATGAATAAGTTATGGACCTTGAAAATTCCCAGATTTTTCCGGCGAAAAACACCATTTCCGGTGTTCTTCTTCAATTTTCCGGCGGGTGCGCGTGGGGGGCGCGTGGACCCGAGCCTTACCAGGCGCGTGGGGGCGCGTGCTACAGTAAAAAAATTTACAAAAAATACCACGACGCTCGTGATGTCGTGTAGATCATTGTGGTATATTCATATGCCCAATTTGAGCAATGTATGAGAAGTTATTTCCTTAGTTCCGTCTATGTGCTTAAAATAATGTTTGTACAGTTATTTCTCATATAGGCGAGACTTATCCGGAGGACGAGCGTAGCCAGGCTAGGCACGGGGGCTACGACCCTTCGACTTATCAGTGAGTGGGCTTTTGTTTTCAGTATATATGTATATATGAAAGTGGTTTTCCCAGAAACTTAATTAAACGTTTTATGCCATTTGAAATGCCATGCAAAATATACTCATTATTCATGCATATGTTATATGATTGGTAAGTGATATGGTAAGACGCCGAGGCCGTCAGGTAAGGCAGGTGAGTATGACGATTATGATATATTGATGAGATGTGATATATGATGAGATTATGCACCAGGTGTTAGTGCCGGCCGAGAGTGGCCTAGCTTTCACGTGATTGTTCACCTAATTGCACCACACGCTCACTTGGATCCAAGATAGGTGCCAGCCTGTCGTACAGACCACCTTAAGTGGTTCCGACTCGGAGGTGACACATGTTGTACACATAGCTTTCACGTGAATGTCGCACTGAGCGTTCTTATACACCTAGCCTGTCGTACAGACCACTATAGGTGGTTCCGACTCGAGTGCACTTAGAGATAGATGAGATATTGATGAGATGATGGATATTGCGTATGATATAACTCACTTGCATCATTGATTTCATTTAGAGTTATTTGGCATGGCAAACTTACTTCAAAGCTTATTTTGAAACTGTTTTGAGATGTGTTAAGACTATATTGGCATAAAACTTGATTTAGATTGAGATTTGAGATGTTGGCATATCGTGGCTCACTCTGGTGACCATGAGTTGTGATATATATACATATGCTATTTTCTGGGACATATTATACAGGTTTTACGGCGAGGGGATAGAAGTGATATTTGAAAGAGTTTTGTAAAACCTTTATTTTTGCCCACTCACGCGTTTTGTTTTTCGCCCCTCCAGGTATTAAGTAGAATCTAGCTGGTGGCTTACGAGGATTCAGCGGAAGTTCTGACAGTTCTGCTTAAATGTAGGACCCATCTTCGGGTGTTGTAATTTAGTTTGTGTCCTACTTGACTGCACCTAGACTTATGCTCTGAATATGTGTATTACACCTAAACTCCCTCTCTTTAGCACACTTTCTGGATAGAACTGCTAGTAGTTAAGTTTTAAATTCTTAGTGATTTTCTTATTACAACAGCTTCCGCTTTGCACATATGGTTACGTCACGCTCACGTGACGGCCAGCATGCCCTGATTCTAGGGTCGGGGTGTGTCAGTTTGGTATCAGAGCCTAGGTTTGCAGTCCTGTATATCTTTGGACATTCTAATTCTTTGATGTTTTCTGTCAGAACTATGCCGCCTCGTAGAGAGCCACGTCGTTCAGCTGAACCTAGTTTTCCGGGTATAGCTCAGTTAGGGGAAGCTATTGCTAGCGCCATTCGGGAAACTCTTCGCCCTCCTCAAAGAACTCCTCTGGAGTCTGTGTATAATTTAAAGTTGGTGCATTTTAAAGGTAATGAAGGATATGAGGGTGCTGAGAAATGGTTCAATCATGTTGAGAAGACTTACAAGGTTATGGAGAGTCAGGGGAGTCTTCCTTCTGAAAAGTGGGTCGAGACTACCACTTGGTTCTTAGATGAAGAGCCTACAACCTGGTGGAATCAGGAGTCGCGCGATATGCCACGTGAGGTAGCTTCAAACTGGGAGGTGTTTAAGGCGTCGTTTCGTAGAGATTTGTGCCTCCTGAGTATTTGGACCAAAAGAAACAGGAATTTACTCAACTGAAGCAGAGGAAAATGTCAGTGAATGAGTACTATAGGAAGTTTACGGACTTGTCTCGATATGATGAGGATGTGGCTGCTAACCCAGTGGAGATGCTTCGTCGTTTCAAGCTAGGCACTAAAAAGAAATGGCGTTCTTTCGCGACCGCCATTCATTGTGATACTTACCATGATTTTTACGAGATCTTAGTGAAGATTGAGGACTCAGAAAATATGCCTAGTGAGAGTGATGAAGAAGAGGAAAAAGATGGCAATCAGGGAAAGAATAGTAAGGGTAAAGGTCTTATGCCTCAGGGACCTCGCCAGACCCAGAATTTTAAGAAGAGTGGAGCCAGTTCTAGTTCTTCCAGCGGTGGCATGAGTGTCACAGGTAATAGGAGGGGAGGTCGATTTTCTGGGGGACCCAGATTTCAGAGGCTGAGAGACTTTGGTGGATCTGGAGGATCTGGTGGTTCAGGTACTCCTATTTGTCGACGATGTAATAGCCGACATGTTGGAGAATGCAGACAGGGAAATAGGGGATGCTTTGTTTGTGGTCAGGTGGGACATCGAGCTGCTAATTGCCCACAGAATCAACAGAGGCCCCAGCAACCTTCTTTACCACCTCCAGCTCCAGTTCAGCAGGCCCCAGCTTATAGTGGTTATAGTCAGCCAGGTCGTGGAAGTGCCTACCATTATCAAGGTGATGTGGTTCCCTATCCTCCAGGGCAGTATCAGTACTCCCAGGATCCTTATTATCAGGGTGGTTATAATCAGCAGTCAGGAGGTTATGTGCCCTATCAGCAAAGCGGCTATGGTCAGCAGTTCTCGACGGGTGGATCACAGTGGCAGTCAGGGGGACAACCTCAGCAGGTTGATACTACTACTAGTAGTGCGGGATCTTCGAGACAGCACAGTCAGTCAGGTCAGGGACGTAGTTCACAGGGCCGAGGTGTTCATGCCAACAGAGGTCGAGGAGGAAGGCATCATGCTCAAGGACGTATCAACAACATTACTTTGCAGGATGCTCAGAATAATCCTGACTTGATAATGGGTACGTTAAATATTCTTGGTTATCATGCTAGAGTGTTGATTGATTGTGGTGCTTCTCATTCTGTGATTTCTCATACATTTGCTCAATTGACTCAACCTCATTCTATACCCTTGGGTCATGAGTTAGAATTTTCTATGCCTAGAGGAGAAAAGTGTTCAGTTAGCTATGTATACCCGAATTGTCCTGTGATGATTGAGGATGCAGTTATGCCAGCTAATCTCCTTCCATTAGAACTTGTGGATTTCGATGTGATTTTGGGAGTAGACTGGCTAGATTATAATATTGCTGATATCCACTGTCGTGAGAAGACGGTGACTTTCCGTCGCCCAGGTTTACCTGGAGTTAAGTTCGTGGGCGAAAGTGGTGGATTAAGGCATGGTGTTATTTCTGCCATGAGGGCAAAGAAACTGCTCAATAAAGGATGTCAAGGATACTTAGCTCATGTGGTATTGAATGACACTACTCCTAGTAGTTTGGAGGAAATTCGAGTGGTTAGACATTTTCCAGATGTCTTCCCAGAGGATTTGCCTGGATTGCCGCCGGATAGAGATGTGGAGTTCACCATTGATTTACTTCCAGGTACGGACCCTATATCTTTAACTCCATATAGAATGGCTCCAGCTGAACTAAGAGAATTAAAAGCTCAATTGCAAGAATTAGTTGATAAAGGTTTCATCCAGCCTAGTATTTCTCCTTGGGGAGCCCCTGTGTTGTTTGTTCGAAAGAAAGATGGGACTTTGAGACTATGCATTGATTATAGGCAATTGAATCGGGTGACGATTAAAAACCGTTACCCATTGCCTCGCATAGATGACCTATTTGATCAACTTCGAGGTGCCCGTGTGTTCTCTAAGATTGATTTGAGGTCCGGGTATTATCAAATGAAGATTAGGAGTGATGATGTTCCTAAAACGGCCTTTAGGACCCGATATGGGCATTATGAGTTCTTGGTGATGCCGTTTGGATTGACTAATGCACCAGCAGCTTTTATGAGGTTAATGAATGATGTGTTTCATCAGTACTTGGATAGATTTGTCATTGTGTTTATTGATGATATTCTGGTGTATTCTAAGTCAAAAGCAGAGCATGCTAGACATCTTAAGTTAGTATTACAATGTTTGAGGGAACATCAGTTGTACGCCAAGTTTAGTAAATGTCAATTTTGGTTGAATCAAGTGGCATTCTTGGGACATATTGTATCGGCACAAGGAATCCAAGTAGACCCTCAAAAGATAGCAGCAGTGGAGAATTGGGAGCAACCACGAACCGTCACTGAGGTAAGGAGTTTTCTTGGTTTAGCAAGTTACTATAGACGGTTTGTTCAAGACTTCTCTATGATTGCGTTACCACTAACGAAGTTAACCAGAAAGGATGTTAAGTTTGAGTGGGACGAAAATTGTGAGCAAAGTTTTCAGCAGTTGAAATATTGCCTCACTCATGCACCTGTTTTGGTACTTCCGGATGATGGTGGTAACTTTGAGATTTATAGTGATGCTTCTTTAAATGGTTTGGGATGTGTTTTGATGCAACATGGTAGGGTGATAGCCTATGCTTCTCGGCAATTGAAAGTTCATGAAAGAAACTACCCTACTCATGATCTTGAATTGGCAGCTATTGTGTTTGCTTTGAAGATTTGGAGACATTATCTCTATGGCGAGAAATGTAAGATCTTTTCTGATCATAAGAGTCTTCGGTATTTATTCACTCAGAATGAACTTAATCTTCGTCAGCGAAGATGGATGGAGCTACTTAGTGATTATGATTTCACGATCGAGTATCATCCAGGTCGTGCAAATGTGGTGGCAGATGCTTTGAGTAGAAAACCTCAGGGTAGACTTTATGCCTTGTATGATAGCAGAGTTCCTCTTCTTGGTGATTTAAGGGCTACCGGAGTGAAATTGCAAATGGAAGAGAAAAAGGAAGCTATACTTGCAAATTTCCAGGTTAGGCCCATTTTGATTGACCGGATTCTTGTTACTCAAATGGAAGATGAAGGAGTTCAAGAACTAATACGGGCTAGAGAAAGAGGAGAAAAGAAAGATCTTAAGGTTCGAGAGACTGATGGTATGTTGATGCAAGAAAATCGGATGTATGTGCCAAATAATGTAAATTTAAAGAAGGAAATCTTTGATGAGGCACACATTTCGGCATATGCGATGCACCCAGGAAGTACGAAGATGTATCATACCATTAGACCGTTCTATTATTGGCCGGGTATGAAAAGGGAAATTGCAGAGTATGTGAGCAGATGTGCAATTTGCCAACAGGTTAAAGCAGAAAGGAAAAAGCCATTTGGGTTGATGCAACCGCTTTCCATTCCTCAGTGGAAGTGGGAACATATCACTATGGACTTCGTGTATAAGCTTCCACGTACACGAAATGGTTTTGATGGCATTTGGGTGATAGTAGATCGGCTTACCAAGTCTGCACACTTCATTCCAGTAAGAGAAGATTATTCCTTGAATAGGTTGGCTAAATTGTACATATCTAATATTGTGAAGTACCATGGGATTCCAGTGAGTATTATTTCGGACAGGGACCCGAGATTCACTTCTAAATTTTGGGTTGCATTTCAAAAAGCTCTTGACATGAGTTTGCGTTATAGTACAGCTTATCATCCTCAGACAGACGGACAATCTGAGAGGACGATTCAGACGTTGGAGGATATGTTGAGATGTTCAGTGTTACAGTTTGGTGACTCTTGGCATGATCGTTTGGATTTGATGGAGTTTGCCTACAATAACAGTTTTCACTCGAGTATTGGGATGGCACCATTTGAGGCACTGTATGGTAGAGCTTGCCGTACACCTGTGTGTTGGTCAGAGGTTGGTGAACGAGTTTTGGTGGGTCCTGAGATAGTAGAGGAGACTACTCAGAATATTCAAGTAATCAAAGCTAACATGAAAGCAGCCCAAGATCGTCAAAAGAGCTTAGCAGACAGGCATGCCACTGATCGAGTTTATAAAGTGGATGATTGGGTATTCTTGAAGTTGTCGCCTTGGAAAGGTGTTGTTCGGTTTGGAAAGAAAGGAAAGCTGAGTCCTAGGTTTATTGGACCTTATCGGATCACTGAAAGAGTTGGTGAAGTGGCTTACAGGCTTGAGTTGCCTCCAGAGTTATCCAGGGTGCACAATGTATTTCATGTATCGATGCTTCGGCATTATGTCTCAGATCCTTCTCATGTGATACCTCCTCAACCATTGGAAATCAATCCGGACTTGACTTATGATGAGGAGCCAGTGACTATTCTTGATTGGAAGGAAAAGGTTCTGAGGAATAAGACCGTACAACTGGTAAAAGTTCTATGGAGAAACCATTCGGTGGAAGAAGCTACATGGGAAACAGAGGAACGGATGAGAGAGATGTATCCCAGGTTGTTCTATGGTTAATAGAGGATGTGTTGGATTTGGAAATTTCGAGGACGAATTTTTCATAAGATGGGGAGATTGTGACAGTCCGTCCCGAGCGAGGATGTGAAATGACTAAAATGTCCCTGGATGTTGAGGTAAGTTTTATAAATTATGAGTTAGTTTGTGTGGGTGACAAAGTGGAATTTAATTATTCCTAAGTTTTAGTTATGCTTAGGACTAATTGAGGATGTTTTAATTATAAGGTTTTGTGTATGTGGACAAAATTGACCCACACACACACTCACTCCCTCACCTCTCTCCCGTGCCCTCTCTCTTCCTCAAGCACTCTCCCTCTCTTCTCTTTGGTACGGCCAAAGGCCAAAAACCCTTGCAACTTCGTGGATCGAAGCTCTAAAGGTAATATTCGAACTCATCTCAAGTCCCTGAGTTCAAATATATAGTTTTTGGAACGTAAAACCTTCGATTTCACGTTGAACTCGCGATGTTACTATTCATGCACTGTTCATGCAAATTTTTATACGTGATTTTTATGGATTTCTGGGTTCATAGCAAGCTTGTGGAGGTCCTAAGGAGTCTAGGAGTGGTTCGTTTGAAAGTTTTGGACGTCGGGATAGCTAGATCGAAGGTGGTGAAGTGGCCGGACTATCGAGGCTTTTCCGGCCAATTTCCGACATCTTTGGAACTTTTGGTAAGTACGAATGTGTTCTACGTGTTGAGGGCTTCGTTTTGATATAAGATGCATGAAAAATGGTTGAGAAATGAATAAGTTATGGACCTTGAAAATTCCCAGATTTTTCCGGCGAAAAACACCATTTCCGGTGTTCTTCTTCAATTTTCCGGCGGGTGCGCGTGGGGGGCGCGTGGACCCGAGCCTTACCAGGCGCGTGGGGGCGCGTGCTACAGTAAAAAAATTTACAAAAAATACCACGACGCTCGTGATGTCGTGTAGATCATTGTGGTATATTCATATGCCCAATTTGAGCAATGTATGAGAAGTTATTTCCTTAGTTCCGTCTATGTGCTTAAAATAATGTTTGTACAGTTATTTCTCATATAGGCGAGACTTATCCGGAGGACGAGCGTAGCCAGGCTAGGCACGGGGGCTACGACCCTTCGACTTATCAGTGAGTGGGCTTTTGTTTTCAGTATATATGTATATATGAAAGTGGTTTTCCCAGAAACTTAATTAAACGTTTTATGCCATTTGAAATGCCATGCAAAATATACTCATTATTCATGCATATGTTATATGATTGGTAAGTGATATGGTAAGACGCCGAGGCCGTCAGGTAAGGCAGGTGAGTATGACGATTATGATATATTGATGAGATGTGATATATGATGAGATTATGCACCAGGTGTTAGTGCCGGCCGAGAGTGGCCTAGCTTTCACGTGATTGTTCACCTAATTGCACCACACGCTCACTTGGATCCAAGATAGGTGCCAGCCTGTCGTACAGACCACCTTAAGTGGTTCCGACTCGGAGGTGACACATGTTGTACACATAGCTTTCACGTGAATGTCGCACTGAGCGTTCTTATACACCTAGCCTGTCGTACAGACCACTATAGGTGGTTCCGACTCGAGTGCACTTAGAGATAGATGAGATATTGATGAGATGATGGATATTGCGTATGATATAACTCACTTGCATCATTGATTTCATTTAGAGTTATTTGGCATGGCAAACTTACTTCAAAGCTTATTTTGAAACTGTTTTGAGATGTGTTAAGACTATATTGGCATAAAACTTGATTTAGATTGAGATTTGAGATGTTGGCATATCGTGGCTCACTCTGGTGACCATGAGTTGTGATATATATACATATGCTATTTTCTGGGACATATTATACAGGTTTTACGGCGAGGGGATAGAAGTGATATTTGAAAGAGTTTTGTAAAACCTTTATTTTTGCCCACTCACGCGTTTTGTTTTTCGCCCCTCCAGGTATTAAGTAGAATCTAGCTGGTGGCTTACGAGGATTCAGCGGAAGTTCTGACAGTTCTGCTTAAATGTAGGACCCATCTTCGGGTGTTGTAATTTAGTTTGTGTCCTACTTGACTGCACCTAGACTTATGCTCTGAATATGTGTATTACACCTAAACTCCCTCTCTTTAGCACACTTTCTGGATAGAACTGCTAGTAGTTAAGTTTTAAATTCTTAGTGATTTTCTTATTACAACAGCTTCCGCTTTGCACATATGGTTACGTCACGCTCACGTGACGGCCAGCATGCCCTGATTCTAGGGTTGGGGTGTGTCAAAAACTAATGAAAATAACTTGAAAATTTTGAGTTTTAACGAAAATGACAAAATTAATAATAAAATGAATAGTACCATGATTGACTTTTTAGTATTAAAATATGATTTTTCGTTAAAGTAAACGGTACTGAGAGCTTTTCGTTAAAGTTTCCTTAATTCATTTAGAAAAAAAGGCTTGAGACGTACTATCAACACCAATCAATCACTTATACAACTTCTATGCGTCCGGTGCAATGCGGTGAACTTTCACATAAATGGTATGAAATCCAAACAAAATAATTGCGAGTTTTACAATTCGTAATTATGCGAGATTTCTATTATTGAAGAGTCACAAAGGTCCAGGTCCATTAAATCTGGATGCAATGAAGTATTTTTACTCACTCGCGCGTGAACGGACTGACTCAAACATTGTTTTTATTTGTCGTATCTTATGACATCTTCCCATTGAAAATGTTACGATGTCTTTTAATTTCACATATATTTAGATTAAATTTGAAAATTTTATTCAATTCATTCGATTCGACGGTCGAAAATTGAAATAAATGTGTGAGAAGTATAAATAGGTACGTAAATAGCACTACTATTTCTTTTTATGCTGTTATGAAATAGGACAGGTGTCAAATGCATAACCTTATCACAGGCTCGGCAGTGGGTTTCGGGCACAACGGATTTAAACTCATCAAACATCGGTGAGCATGACAGGGTAGGACAAAAGTCCCGTGAGTCCAATGACGTGGCTTTTTGGTTGTGGGACCCGCAGAATCACGTGATTTCAGAGCTGGTACGCTCCAGCGCAAATGCCAATCTCCTCCTCCTCTCTCCACCCACAAGCTCCTCCTCTTTCATTCGGATAATCCCACCTTCTCAATCCAGTCCCGTCCAATATAGTCCGGTCCGTATTCCGATGGATAAAAAACTAGTACAAGTTTCGGAGCAAGAAATTTGTATCGACTTCGCACTCGACTCCAAATGCCGCGCTAACGTGCGCCTTACCTCCCTATGCGCCACCGCCGCCGTAGCCTTCAAGGTCCAAACCTCCTCCCCTCACAAGTTCCTCGTCAAACCTCCCACCGGCTTGATCCGGCCTCTCTCCCACGTCACCTTCCAGGTCATCCTCAAGCCCCAGACCCAGCTCCCGCCCACCTACCCTCGCTCGCCGTCCGACAAATTCCTTATCAGAACCGCAGAGTTCACCACCGAGTCAACTCACTCCGACTCCATCAACCACTGGTTCTCCAGCCCTTCGTGTCCCCGCGGGTCCACTCACGATATCAAGCTCAAGGTCGCCTTTGTGGGCCCCTTGCTGTTGCGCAACGCCGTTACTTGCGGGGACTACGACGGCGTCAGGAATATAATCAAGCGGCAGAGGGCGATTCTCGCCGAGTTGCCGCCCGCGGAAGCTGAGTCGATCCTCCGGATTGCGACCGAGTTGGATGACCCGGAGAACTTGATTAACTTGCTGCTCGAGGGGGGATTGAGGATTGGCCCGATCGGGGTAAGTGTGAGCAGCGATCAAGTGCATTACGCAGGAGATTCGAAATGTCCATCCAACGGACGCGATGAGCTAGACGTGGCAGAGGCGTGTGATCGACTGGATGATGTTCTGGGACTGAGGGAATCTGAGCCGTTGGATTCTAAGGACAAGGGAAATGGCAGGTGTGCCGAGGTGAGGAAATCTACGGCAGACCCCACTACAACTATTGATCACAGCCGTTCGCGCCGTGATTTTGCTCATGACAAAGATGTAAGTTGTTTATTATTTTTGGTTTTTATGAAATATGTTTGCTGGGGGCTTGCCTAGTGTTACAATATACCAGTATCGTTGAAAATATTAATATGCAAATTTATGAAAATATAAATAGATATCTCGATATCAATATTGGTTTCTCCGAAATTTTAACAGATACATAAAAAATATCAAAGAAGTCTATTAATTTTAGCCGAAATTTAAAAAAGTTTCCGATATGAGAACTTCTCCCTCACTGATTTTTGGGATATTTTATAAGGTTAGATCTTTGATTGTACTTTTTGGATATGTAGAAACTAGAAATGGGAGAACTAATGTTGATGGCAGCGAGAAGAGGAGATTTGAAGAATGTTGAATTGTTGCTACAAAATGGCGCGGATATAAACTGCTGCGATCAATATGGCTTGACAGCCCTGCATGCCGCGGCCATCAAAGGCCACAAGGACGTTGCTCGGGTGCTCATCCGATTTGGGTCGGACTTGGAATCCCAAGACGGTGAAGGGCACGCACCCTTGCATATGGCCGTCGTCGGCGGGAGCTTAGAGACAGTTAAGATCTTGGTTCATAGTGGGGCTAACGTCAATGCCAAGAGCAACCGCGGCGCCACCCCTCTATACATGGCTACTGCTATGGGGTACGATGATATAACTGAGTTTCTTACCAGCAGAAAACATTAATTTGAACCACATTTACTGATCGCACTGAAGACCTAATACGAGATGAGTACTTTACTAGGGAGATAGATATCATAAGACTAGGAAACTTCGCTCTTCTGCATTTTTCATTGGTGTGTTGATTAGTACTTGTGGGATACTCCACCATCCATCGTCATGATGACATCATACTCGTCGTTTTTCTTGCCCTGTTTGCAGGATTTCTTGGCTTCCAAGTATTTGGTTTAAGCTTGATTAGGTATAGATGTACTAATCTGCATTTTATTTGTATTATCTCAAACAAGAAGGAAAATTGCAAAAATGAGAGAAGCTTTATCATTTCATTACTGGTATGAATATAAATTTTTATCTATGATCGATGCTTATTTTGTGAGTTGAAAACAGAACAAAAATGTCGCAAAACTTCCTATTTCTATCTTTCTGTTGGTTAATAACTTTATATATAATATAAGATTGTACAGGTGAAATTAAGACGAGCAACTCTGTTCATGATTTACTTGCAGCTCTTGATGGACGCCAGAAACCTTTCTTACCGAAAAGAAACTGATCTCGGTAGAGGGCTGTAGACCAGTGAAGCGACTGCAGAATTGGTCTCAGCTTGTCTATCACTTCAATTGTGTCCTGAACCAGTAGATGTCCACCTGGCCTTAATATGCGATCCATCTCCACCACGACATCTACAATGTCGCATCTGACAAAATCGAAGACTAATATCAACAAAATTGTCGACTGGTGTGCGAAACTAATACTGACATGCTTTCATTTGGTGGTCTATAGCAATCAAAAGGTCATAAGAGCAGTGAGAAACCATAATGTACCTGTCTGGAAGTTTTTCGAAGAGAAAACTGGAATGCAGCAGATCATATGTTCTAGGGTAGGTATTCAAAGACTCGCACCAGTCATGGTATATACCGATCAACCCTCTGTCAAAAATAGCCGGAAGAGTATTTGGCAGATGAATGGGAACGACGTTCATTACCCACAGTTGTTGATCTGTAAGTGCAGCAGCGAATCTGAAACGCGCCACCAGAATCTCAATGGCTAAGCAGTTTGATGACAAAACAAAAATGAAAATGTGGAAGTAGCAACAGCTCATTTGCTAGATATGTTTACCCTCCGAAACCAGCATTCATATCCATTACATTCCGCACAGTCGACCAATTTATAGCAGCATTTTTCTGATAGGCATCTGAGACAAGCGCAGTCCAGTGAATGGTGTCCTTGTAGAACATTTCCTCCCCTTCCGGGTCACGTATTAGGCTTGGAGGTTTACTGGTAAGTCTGTTTGGCCACGGCAAGGGCCAGCTATAGCGAGGTAGCGGGGCAAGACAAGCAGTGAGCGGCGCATACCTGTAACAAAAACACAAACAAAATTACGACAGTCCAAAGGTACTCTCTGCTTAGACAAGTTTTGTGTTCGTCCAAAGCTTTACACAACCGCTACTGGTAGGTAGCAGCGTTCCGAGAGAGGATAACCGGAAAATTACCATGCACCTACTTTCCTCTCTGCAGGACCACAAAGAGGTGGATAGTTTTCTTTACGTTTAAAATATCGGACAAAGGCAATAGGCTTCCGATATATTACAAGCCCGATCCCAGTTGAATCGACAGTCTTAGCAACGACGTCCCAGCACATTGATTTTGTCAAAGCCTCCATTGCTGGAAGAAACATGATCAATATCAAACTCAGATCAGCTCCATGTATCGTCACTTTTTATGGTACATTTTATTGCTGAAGTCTAAACTCTAATGCTTCCATGAAATGCAGTCCAGTAAAGAAAATAGAAGGTGACTATAGGGATGAGTGAAAGAGAGAAACAGAGTTGGATTACGAACATTTCCATACACTTGTATCTCTTTCATTGTCGCGATAAACTGGCGTAGCAGACCATACGAAAAACCCCCCAGGCCGAAGAACCCTGTTGAGCTCCAGTAGCGGTTTCCCTCCTACACTAACCAAAAACCGTCAAAAGAACCGTAGAGAACAGGACACAGAATAGTGCATAACACTTCCAAACTCGATAGACAAAGTACCATTTGCATCCCAGTGAACCCGGCACCTTGCACAATGAATCAAATCAAATGCATTGTCCGGAAATGTCAGCCTTTGCGTTCCAATCACTGAGAGAGTAGCAGGAATTCCCCTTTCAAGAGCAAACTGTATCTGAGCTTCGTGTTCATCTTTCGGGGCCAATGACATGGTAATGACATCTTTATCCAGCAAATAGCCGCCAAAGCTAGCAACACCACAGCCAACGTCCAAAACAACCCTGACGTGCCTCCCCCATTCAATAACCGGTAAAGTCTAGAACGAAAACAAAGAGAAACCAATCAACATTTCAAAAGCAATGTAAACCCGAAAGCTGCAAAGCCGGCCAGCGCTGTACCTTTTCGATGAAATCAGTGTAGTGATCAACTCCGTCCTTAAACTGAGTACCGCCTCCGGGGAAAATAAGATAGTCATCGGACTTCTTCACCCAGTTTTGGTCCTTCTTGTACTCGACGAGCTTCGGGTGAGGAACATTGTCGTACCATATCTAGAAACAGAGAACATCACCAATACATTAGTGCAAGTAAACAGACTAAGGCTGATTTGGTATTGCTGTGCTTTGGAAAAAAACTGGTTTTGCTGTGTGCTGTGAGAATAAGCAGCCGTGAAATAAACCAGCAGAGTATTTGATAAATTTTTTTGTAAAAGTGCTTTTGAAAAAAAAGCAGTATTATAGTGTTTGATAAACTTTTATATAAAACAGATGTGAAAAAAAACTGGTTTTTCAAAGCCTGGGTTTTGCAGCTTTGTGTTTTTGGCTTTTTTTTCATCCAAAACTGTGAAAAAAAACTGAAGCTGAATGTTTACCAAACATAGCTACTTTTTTCAAAATCACCTCGATACCAAAGCAGGCTAAGCCAACAACCACTTCACATTTCCACAAACACTTTCCCAGAAAGGAAAATCATGATTTTTTTCTCGGAAAATTAAATTCAAAGCCAACTGCTTCAAGTATCAAATCCAACAACGAACGGAATCACCCATCTTCTTCATTCAAATCAACAAAACCCATTTGAGAAAATCCAAGAACAAACCAAATCGCCCACCTTCTTGAATCAAATCAACAAAACCCATTTGAGAAAAACCAGAAACAAATCTTACCAAAGTACAAATCTCACCATGTCCCTGCTCTGAGGCCACGGAACCGGCACCTTGTACCCTTTGGGAAGCGGCTCCAGGCACCGCGGGGGTGGCTGGGGGCAATGCCGCTCGCGGTGCTCCATATGCCGCCGCGACTTCAACGCCTTGATCACCTTGGAATTGTCCAAGCACGGAATGTAATCGACCGCCACGGGACCCGTACAGAGGTTCCAATTAGGAATCCCAGAAACAGGGAAAGTGGGCTCCTCCCAAACGACTTCGTCCCCTTGGGGCGGCTCTCCGGCGGGGTTGGAGGGCGCGGGAGGAGAGATGGGTTGGGAGGAGGAGGGGGAGGTCTGGAGATCGGAGTAGAAGAAGAGAGGGTAAGGGGCGTTGGTGATGGTGTTGGTGAAGAGGAGGATGGTGATGCAGGCGAGTGGGAGTAAGAGTGTGAAAACGAAAGGGAACTTTCGCTCTTTGAAAAAGCTGGGGACTGAGATTCCCATTGTTGTTGCTTGATAGCTCTGTGTGTAGAGAGAGAGAGAGAGGAGAGAGAGAGAGGGAGGTGTATTTATATGGAGTGGGGGAGAAGGAGGTGATCGGGGGATTTGGAGATGGTCCGATGGAGACACACTCTGTCTGTCTGCAATTATTTTATTTATTTATATTTGGAACACCTCGTACGCAGAATTTAAATATAACAATCATTTTTCTTGTAGAATATTCGTGAGTGGTTTATGGTAACCATCCACTTATTTGAAAATGCTTCTTTGAAAACAGACATAAGTGCGTTGAAGTTTCATCAAAAAAGTGCTTTTCAAGAAAGCACTCGAAAGCATCTTTGCCAAATATTGTTAATAACTGAGGGATCGTTTTGACAAGTGTTTTTAAACGACTAAAAACGTTTTTAGATAAAATGTTTTTGAAACGAAACCTTAGTAAAAATGCAAGTTAATTATGTAATAACACTTGACAGGCTTAGCAAGAAAACACATAATTGGTATTTTAGCAAGAAACACTTCAAGTGCTTTTAAAACCCAAAAATATTTTCTCTAAAAACGCTTTTAATATTTTAAAATCATTTGTCAAATCAACCCTTAATAATTAGTGATAGTGCCACATTTGTTGTAGTTTAGCTAATGTTGAGATATTTTGGTTGTTAGTGCTTTGACATTTGTATATATGATGTCATGATTAGTTAGTTAATCAATCATAATAAAAAGTTAATAAATTAGTTTAAAACTAAGCATATTTATGAAAATATATTTGGTGACTAAATGGAGCACACACAATGTGGAAAATGGAGAGAGAACGTGGGGGGGGGGGTTTATTTTTTTTTATTGAAAATGCTTATGCGATGAGAGTTAGGAAAGAGAAAGAAAAAAAAAATTTCTGCAAAATTACCTTAATGTTCATGATTTTTTTTATTGAATTATGAACAGAGGAAAAATCTTTTCATTTTCTATTAATACAGTGTTATAGATTTGAAAACATTTAGCTATTATGCAAACACTTTCAAACATCCTGTTTGTGGCGAAGTTTCAATTCAATCGATGTAGAATTGATTCTCACAAATATTACCCTCCAATAGTCAAAGTTTCAATTCTTTGCGTTTAAAATATCTTTTTTTTTTCCCAATCCATTGATTGGTTAAGGAGGAGTTTCTCCTCAAAACACTTCGTATCTTTTTATAGAACTTCGTGTTTATGATTGAAACCGCTCATCTTATAAATCACTGTGTAAATATTATCTCTGTAAAAAATAATTAAACTAAGATGGTTTAGTCAACCAACTCTAACAAATAGATAGACGGTTCATAATACTTTTTCCAAATTTATCCTTTTGTTTTTATACAATTCGATGACTAAATAATCTTAACTTTAACTGATATTTTTTTTTTTTTTTGTACAAGTAAACTTTGAATAGTTATTTATAATTGATATTTTGTAAAGGTAAACTTCGAATATTAATTTATAATATAAATTGTTCAGATCATAAACTTGAAATTCTATAAATAAGCCACAAGATATCTTCAAAAGGAGTTCTTCCTCAATTTTTGAGGAACCAAGTCTTTCCATCGATTAAAAAAAGAGAATTGCAGGCAGTTATTTCTATTTTATTTATTTTTGAATGCTAAAATCATGTACTCGTGTGTGGAGCATTATTACAATTCAATAAAGTAAACCCCCCCCCCACAAAAAAAAAATTTACGTGATTAGCAATTATCGAATCTCTACAGATCAAAAATAAAAGAAATCATAGTTTTGGTTGTTTGTAAAACTTTCGGCCATTTGGTTTTGACGACAAATATTTCTTTTGTTGGTTTGAAAAAATTGAAGAGATACCGGAGGATTGTTGAAAACAATCTTATTAGAATTTTTTGAAGCGGCTTTCTAGTGAGGGCAAAAAGTCAATGAAATTGTTTGAAAAAAAACTTTCGGCGATTTGGGAATTGGATGACAATTTTTATTTTTTTTTCTCAAAACAAAAACTTAACTATTAAATAGGATGACCATGGGCACATTATGAATGTGCAGCGTCATCTGCCAGAAAATTTGCTTCTCTAAAAACATGCTTACAAGAGAGAGCGAAAAGAGTTTGTGAGCCATCTAATATCCTCAATAGTATTCTTCAGTCTCAATGGTATTAAACAACGGAAGAAGATCCTCTCTGAATTCACTCTGTGAGAATCCATCTTAACCGTTCATCGTTCATCGTACATCGTGCGGCTAATTATCGTCAGGTACTATTTGTATTTAATTTTAAATAAAAAAAAGTCAAATGATTTATGATCGCACGATGTACGATGAATGACTAAGATGTGAGAATCCTTAGGATTCCCACAATTTGGATCTAGATGGAATCCAAATCCTTAAACAACGCCCCTTGATCGCATCAACAACCAGTTTAGAGTCTCCTTCACTCATACATTTGGCGGCTCCCGTCTTATCTTCAATTGCGTCTACTTTGGTATAGTTCTCCTTGAGTTGTTTGTCTGTATAAAATCATTCCCAAAAACTGCAACCAACATTGGAACTCTAGCAGGATGAGGATTCCCACTTCTAAAGACAACACTGTCTCTATCATTCCAAAAACTGCCAACCCCACTGAATTAAGATAGGTACCGTTTGGTACATGGGACGGGACGGAACGCAGTGGGACAAGGCGTTCCGTCCCATGTTTGGTGCGCCTAAAAACCGTAGAACGGGTTGTCCCATGAGACGAAATTTTGCTGATTTTTCGTTCCACCTTCCCCTATGGAACGATTGGTTCCACATCTGTGGAACACAAAGTTATAACATTTTAAGACAAAATTTCCCTTTTATCTTTTTCAATATTACGTGAAACATCCGTTCCATCCTGTCATGTCCCGTTCCGGCCCGTCTGCGTACCAAACGGTACCATAGTTCACAAGCAAGCCTACATTATTTCGATTACTCACAGGTGATATATCAGAGGACCAACAATCTTCAATGCTCAAATGTACAAACAAGTTGAGCAAACAAATATAAGCAGGAGGGACAACTTTCTCCATTACTGTTTTGGACGCCGAACTAAAAACGGTATATGTATCCTCATTCCTCCACGAAAACTCGGCTCAGTTTGGTAAATTGCCGAAATATCTCGATGATACAATACTTCGAAATTGGTTTTATACAACTGTTAATAAAGCAAGAGTGCAAAATAATCAAAAAGGAACTTGCTTGATGGAAACGGTGTCAAGCCACTATATCTAATCCACATTTTTTTTCAATCTAATATGGCAGGACCTCCATCGATGTTAACTTCTCCCATTCCCGTGTCTTCTTCCTCCTCACTACCCTCATCACCACTTACCTCCTCATTGTCCTGGCGAAGCTTACTCATGTGCTCAGCAAGTAGTTTATCATCCCGTTCGCTCACCTACACCAGTACACCATATTAGACCCAGAAATAAAGAAGTTCCCATAGCAAGTCAATCGAGATTGCTATGGATAAGAAATTAAATGGTACGATTGTTCAGACAAAAAGCAAGTTCTGGAGGTTCTGAACTAAAATATTTCAAGAAGTCAAATTCGAATGGATATCGAAAACAGACGGCAAAACCAAGATTAGTTGTAAAAGAGACAAAACATGATGAATAGGGTGGACCACTCACCACTCTGGGTGCATCCTTCACTGTTAGCTTCCCCTTGTGATGTTCAATTTCTTGTGTGCATGCTACAATTGCATTGCTTAGAACTGATATGCCTTGCTCCTGCCCAACCCAGAACAGAAATTATAAAACTTATTAGAAAAGTAGCTAGTGACAACTCTACCATCATATTTCACAACTGTCTGCAGGAAGGTCAACAGAAAACATGTGCTACATTTCCAGCTTCCAGAAGTATATAGTATCGTCAGAAGAGAAGTTGTAACTAATGCCGTATTGATGCAGGATGTGAATAAATTGATAATATAAATCCAGAAATAAGTGATAGAATGGCAAGGTCAAATTATACCATTGCCAAATTTGAAGTTCAAACTGAAGCTACACACTATTATGCATGGGTTGGCCACAGGAAAGATTAAATTGTGGATATATGACACAAATGAAGAAAACAAAAAATATGTAGGAAAAGGCTGCGATCCATTAACAGCCATCAGATGATATCTTAACCGACTCAAATTTGAAGGTTCGAGGTACAAAATTTGAAGATCTACTTTTTTACAAAAAGAGCGTTCAGGCTCAGAACTCTAATGTTCCTTTTTTGCCAGACAGGGTAACGGACATTTAAACCCTGAATCAAAACACTAGCTTATTCCCAAAAGTATGACATACAATGTAGTTTATATAGACATAGCAGACATTATCGGCATGCCACTATACAGCTTCGAGTGGTAATCTAGATTTCTGCATGGTAGTTGTGCAATTGTAAAAAAAATTGATCAAATCAAGACCAAATCAGAGTTTGAGCAGACCTTATCAAGAGTCTGTGTGGTAAGAACATAAAGTGGAGGAGCAACCAGTTTAATTTTCACAGGACAGTCATTATTGCCCACAGCTTCCGCTTTCCTCATGGCATCCTGCAGATTACAATGTCTAAAATCAAAATCCCGCCAAAAATAGAAAACACCATGAAAGAAAAATAAGCGGAGGTCACAGAGAACCTTAATGTGAAGAACACCATCAAATTGGAAGCATTTCATTTCAATATCAGCTCGTATCTTCAATGGTTGAGGAGTCATTCTTCTCCTAATATTCTTCACCAGAGATTCTTTAATTTCCTCTGACACAGCAGGAACCACCTTAGTGACCTACAAATTCAGATGCAAGCAAGCATGACACCTCTACATATGCGATATAAACAGGAGAATATGAGGCATAAACCTCACGCAAACAGGCATTACCTCTTGTCCATCAGGGCCAACCTCTTTGACCTCACGTGTGAGTGTGCTAAGAACTGAATCAGGATCAGTCACAACTATTTTGAAAGCCTGCAAAAAGTAATAATTCATGTTCATTACCGAAAATCAACAACACAAACAGACATTGAAACAATGGTAAACATCCTTACCTCAAAAGCATGACCATACTTCCGATATAACGGCCAGCCAATATTGACATACAAGTCCTGTAACAAGTATAGTAAATTAGTAATTGGTTAATATCCTACGAAACACAATGAATAACAAACAAAACAAAGTAATCACTATAGTCAATCAATAACACAATTGATTATACACCACCGATTTTTTTAGCACCAAAAAAGTACATAAATTTAAAGGAACTGGATGCATCTATCAATTACAAAATCCCAATTAACACTAACACAATATACATAGCTTTATAATTTTGCATAAAGGGTCTAACTTTCTTCTCCCGAACATACATTTCCCACAAAATTCTCAGAACCCAAAACATCAAAAAACCCTAACAATCGAAATTGCAACAAAATTACCTCCAAATCAATCCCCAAAGTCTCACCCACGTGGCGCATGATGGAGTGGACGAGCTTGCTCTTGTTGTACCTCTCCTCGCAGGCCTGGATATCCTCCTCGGAAACCCTCCGCTTGCTCAAATCAATGTATCCCTTCTCCTTGTCGACCCTGAGGACCATGACGGGCTCGATGCGGCCGACCTTGATGAGGCTGCTGACACTCCGAATCCGGCGGCGGGAGAGCTCGGAGAAGAGAATCATGCCCTCGATGTTGTTGTACTCGAGGAGGGAGACGTAGGCGCCCATGTCGGCGATGTTCTTGACCTGGATCATCACCGCCATGTCCACCTCCGGGTACCGCGCTTCGTACATCCGGCACTCCAAGTTAGGCGCGTGGGAAGCCATGGTTGCTGCTGGTCGATAGATTGATTCGCCTAGGGTTAGGGTTTGGAGAGAGAAAGAGAATTTCTGGGTTGCTTGGCGCGCCGGAGAAAGGAGGGTTAGGGTTTTGAGAGCACAGAGAGAGAGAGCTTAGCTGTGATAGTATGATAGATGGTCTAGCAACGCAACGTTAGTACCGGAAACGCCGTTTTCTGTATTTTTATTTTATGGTGGGCCGGGTAAAGCCCACATATCTCAAGGCCCAAATCTAAGAAGTGAGGGAAAAAAAATTAAAGTAAAAAGATAATAAAGAACGTCGACAGCAGGATTCGAACCTGCGCAGGCAAAGCCCAACAGATTTCGAGTCTGTCTCCTTAACCACTCGGACATATCGACCGTACGCTCTTCGTGGCACAAAAAATATAGATATAAAGCGATGAAGTTAACGGACTTGATGAAGCTCCCGCGCTTCAGCTGGTGGAGGGTTGCAGAGACGAGCTGTCTCTACGTGATTGCCGTAGTGTGAAGTGTAGTGTATCAGTTCCGGCAAGTCCAGCCTTTTCCTAGGGATCTTGTAATCGTGTTCATTCATCGTACATCGTGCGGTAAAAAATAATTTAAAATTTAAATAGTACCTAACGAACACTGACCACATAATGTACGATGAACGGATACGATTGCTAGATTCCTAAGGAAAAGGGAGGATCCTTTTCCCAAGAGTTTCGCCTTCAGGTATGTCAACATGTTTCTTATTAGACAGTCTCACATGTTATTTTATAGCATGACATGATGTTTTCTTACTAGATTGTTTGGAATGTTATTTTACTACACGATATATAAACAGTATCACAAAATAATATTTTCGACCAGAATAAGTCTCGATGAGAAAGAAAAGTTGAATATCGAATTACAATGATCAATATCGATTAACCGTCCTGATCAATGTCGAGTGACTGAACATCATATCAATGTTGCAGAAAATGTAGTGATTGGTGTGTTGCCAGGAAAGAAAGTTGAGAAGCTTCTTGTCTACGAACCAAGTTGTGTGGTGTCAAGGTAAGTAGTGTTTGCAAGATTGAGAGTACACCAGCCAATCACAAGTAATTTTTCAATGCTATCGTAACGCTGACAAGTAATCAATGCCCTTATGTTATAATACGTGTACCAGTAACAAACATTTCTCATAAAGCACATTTTAGTAACCTGAAATGCAGCTCTGCGTTACTATTTGGTTGATTGAAAGCATTTTGTGGCACTGGAACATAATCGATGCTAACCCCATCTATGGAGGCCCGGTTTTCAGCCAGAGAATGAAGGCCGGACGGAGTGGTAGGCTGTGCTTTTCGGTTGTTGCAGTGAGCCTTCGATGAAATGGACTTAACCCCAAAAGCGGGTTGGGTCAATTAACTAAGGCAGCGTACTCTGAATCTCCTTAGTAGATTAAATTAGTTTAGAGTAGAATATTGTCTTGTAAATGAAAAATTAAAATGGACTTGTACACAAAAATGGCTGCGAGTCCTTTAGCTTCAATTTACGACTCCAACAATATGGCATAAATCAACATCAGTTGTATTGAATTCACTTTTTGGGTCTCAACACCCTCGAGAAATTCTTATATCTGACTACCGGCATATACAAGGGTCTCCCCCTCACTGTGAGAGTGGTGCCGAATATAAACAGTCGGACATATGAATTTCTCGAAAACTCTAACGTTGCATCTCTTTTTGGCTCGAAAAGATCGCCCCCTCACTGTGAGAGTGGCGCCGAATATAAACAGCCGGACATAAGAATTTCTCAAAAATTCTAACGTTGCATCTCTTTTTGGCTCGAAAAGATCGTGTCAAATCCGCCTTGCTCTTTGGCTCAAGTTTTCTAGAATTTTTCAAGCACCGTAAAAAGAATGCTTTGCAGCACCGCAACGTAAAGATTGTTACTTCGGTTTGGGATGTGGCTGCTTAAAGAAAATATGGCCCAACTGTTAGCTCGTTTTTCATCTTTTGACCACAAAATAATTGAAATTCATCTTTTTAGTTGGCATCAAAAGTGCTTTAAGAACATTCACATTCAAAGTGATCGATCCCATTTCATAAGAACAAAACTGAGTACACTGTAAATCATAAGAACGAGTGAAGAAGTGTATGCCATTCATCTCTACAAGAACACAGTAGTTGCAGAATACAGAAAGGCTGTTTTGTTAGGAGCGAAACAACGAGAGGACAACGATACAAAACTCAAAATGGTACCGGCAGCCTCGGATACTTCAAACCGTGAAAAATTCTGTATCAGAACAAAAGACCAGAAGTTTCTGTATTAGCTATTGTGTCAATCCTAAAACAGAAGTCTGCTACAAGAAAGTTTTGGCTGTGAATGCAGGCCACCAAACGCTGTCCCAGCAAGCAAATAGAACGCACAATTATCCATTCCTCACTTGAAAAGAAAAAACTACAATTCATCGAGGGTTTTATCACCATTCCCCAGTGAGAACAACCAACGGAACAGTTGAGATAACTTACTGGGCTTCTCCTCCTTTTCTTCCAGTTTTGCATTGCACACTGAGTTATAGTCGTGCTTCAGATGAGGAGCAACTATTCTCTCCTGTAAAACCAGAAATGGTAAAATGAGAATGACCTGAATGGCCATATCTATGTGTGTGAGAGTAGGATAGAAACCGTACCTTGAAAACATCGAGTGGACAGAAATCAGAACCATCACAGCCCTATACAACAAGACACAAAAAATTATCGTGTCAGAATCAATTTAAACTCAGCAGTAACCATTATAACTGAAACAGCTGATCACTATTGGCCCTAAGAAATAATGGATAAAAAGAATACCAATGACAACATATTATGAAATTTATACTAATTGCATTCCTCATGAACTTTTCAAGTACAAAAATGAAACCGAAGTTTGGAATTCAAAACTCTTCAAAATCATAAGAGTTCAAAATAAGTAAAGAACTGGAGCTTACTGGCATTGGAATGGGGTGTTCATTGTGCAGCACTTGCACAAAGTACTTGCTTGAAACGTTGGCTGGACAACTGTACAGAACCAGCATATTATTCCCGCCAAAAGGTGCCACAGTATTGCCCCTCCACTTTCTCTTCTGGGGAGGCTTTGGAGGGAGTTGCAAGGGCTGTTCCTTCTGTGTTCGTTCAAATTCTGAAATATATAAAAAAACAACGCCTACTATGAGAACAGCATATAGAAGATGCCATATACAGTTATTATTTCCACACACGAGCATACACCCCTATCATCCAAGAAAAATTCAGAATTTGCGGAAGAAATCACTCACCAGTTCCATCAAGAAAAAGTCCAAGCAGGCATGAAAATGGAACTACAGTTTCTGCATGTGCGAACCTTAGCCTTGCCTTTTCATAACTCCCAGGAGCATGTTTTTCTACAAAACGATAAGGGCAGAAAGAGAGCAAGAACTGAAATATCAGAAGTCGTATAAAACTGAACTGCCATAGTTTACAACTTTTAACTACACTACTACCCAAGACGGGTTACAAAGGAGAAAAAGTCATAAATAATCCTTTTATCAAGTTCATATATGTACCTTCTTCAGCTGTAATAGCCTGCTCCATGGACAGCAATACATCTTCAAGCAAGGGAACTCCCATTCTATAGTTTAATGATTTACCATATCCCTTTAATATAAAGGCTTCCAAATCATCTGCCCACTCCAGCAAAGAAACCTAAGAACACAAAACTTTTTCTTGTAAATAAACAACAAAAGAATATACATAATATTCGAATGTATGTTTCCTTGTATTAATAGACGTGTCTACAACCAAAAAAGGCTAATCTGATGAAACTTAGTTTCATATACTCCATCAGTCTTCAAAATATGAGATTAGAACAAAAAATGCAATAAAAAATTTGGTTAACATCCTTGACATAGAAAAATCATATATACCTCGGAAGGGGTGAACAGCACACAAGCTTGATCAGTTATATTAAACAAGGACGCTTCCTGCCAAATAGAACAAACAAATAATGACCATAAAAATCAATTTCACTTGGAGAATAATTAACCAGAGAGAAATATGATGTGTTTATGCATGGAAGCAGAAAGAAATAAATCACCTGTTTGCAAAGAAACCAAAGAGAAGTTGTATCCTTCTTTGTAAAATTCAACCTGTAGCGCCTCCTTAATGAAGAAGTAATTTCATCATAGATAGGTTCCTTGAGCTTGTCAACAGCAGGCTCCTGACTTTTCTTATATGCCTGAATACATAATAAGTCTTCGTCAACCAACAAATAAAGCAGAGACAGATGACGCAATAGAAACATGGTTATGGCAATCAGTCTAGTTCTCCCAGTCCCACCAACAATGTAAGTACTTAATTAGCTTGTGTGTGTGACACGTTTAAAAATCAAAGAGAAGACCAAAACTGCAGAATACCTTGTAGTTTTGGCAACAATCATGAAACCTCAACATTATATCACTCGCACGACTTTCACTGGACACAGCAAAAGCTCGATGACGCCCAGGTCCAAGATTTCCTTTCCCACTAAACATTCCCATGCCAAATGCCACAGCACTGGCGGATGCCCGAGGGACCTACCACATCATAAGGAAAAAAAAAACAGATGCATAAGCTGATAAGTTCTTAATAAATTTTCTATAGCTGCTATCCACAGCCAGAGAGATATGACAACTTTAATCAGCGTTAAGCCTCAACTGATGAAAATAAGTTACTCCAAACATTCCAATAACAAATTTCCAAATATAATAGATGACTATTATGCCATAATAAAGTTACCATCAACCTATAAAACAAGACTGATCATGGAAATAACACATATAGCGAAAAAATGGTTTAATGCTATTGTATAATAAAAAGTACTGGAAAAACCGTACAACAAAGCTTACCTGTGTTGCCTTTATTGTGTAAACATCTGGATGGTAATCCTGATCAAACAGATTTGGGAACCTTTCTCGTGTCCTGATTCCAAAATCATAGAGTTCATCCTCTCCTTGGACAACTAATTCTCCACCTGTCAGTTTTCCTTTCCAAGGAGATTTCCAACCCTTTAACCAACCAGGAAATTTTTCCAAAGATAGGTTCTGTTCTTCTGCTTCTTTTAGTAGCACCTCCAGACGAGAGGCCAGGATATCCATATCTTTGATACGTTTTTTGGTAGGAGCACGGGTTCCATGCCTTGCCTGATAATACAAATTTCATCAGGTTCCACAATTGTGGCACTCTCCAAGGTTTATCGATTAAAAGATTAAAAGCGTGCACAAAATTTGACCGCCTCAACGGTAACTTGTAGAAAGCGAGCAGGGTAATCTTAACAAATGTGCAATGCTACAACAATGCATACATGAAAAAGCACAATGCGTTCGCAGCAAACTTATTTTCCGTTTGAATCTTCGAATCTAAGTTACTTCTTACAGTAAAACCTAGTAATGCATATTTATCTAACGCTTATAAAAAATCGAAAAATCAAACAGTTGAAACAAAAATAGAAGCTTGGAATTGGGAATCGAAACACGAAAAAGAAATTTACCACAAGATTCAGGTGGATAGGAGTACACCCATCTGGTATCTTGGATGGTACAAATGAGTTGTCCGCAATGTCTTTAACGACACCGTATCTGCAGCAAGAACCCATTAGTTATTTCTCAGAATCGTTCACTATCATCCCTAAGGTTCTTCAAATTACTTGAAAAGATTAATTCTTTGAGTGAAATAAAATAAATAAATAACAAAAAAAAAACGCAATTTGATGATATTGAACAATTTAAGAACCAATAATCTAGTTGTAATTTGGCATCAACGACATGTCAATTGAGCGTAAAATATGATAAAAACAAAGTAAATTAAACAATGTATTTTTAATCAAATTAATGGAAAAGATTTGAATTTGTGAAAGAGGAGAAACCTGGACGCAGTAGAAAGATGTTGGCGAACATCGAAACCTTCTTCTCCGGCATTCGAATGGACGAACACCGATAACAATATCAGCAGAAGCGCCGCCATGGTTCTCCCCATCCTCCCTCTCTCTCTCTCACACACACTATCTCTCTCTCTCTCTCTCTCTCTCTCTCTCTCTCTCTCACTCTGCGTTATGAAGTGGAAGAAGAAGGGAATAAACTGGAAAGCAAGTCGGCAAATAAATGGAAAAGAGGAAGATTTCTCCTTTTTTGCACTTTTATTTGGTCGAAATTTGCAGGTGGCTTAACTTGTCCCATCAATGAACGCCGCGTGGCAAAAGTTGAATGCGCATGGTGGCACGGGCTAATGGGCCGCTCAGATCTCTTCCACAAAAATCCTCAGATCAAGTGATCGGGCGCCAGAGCTTTGAAATTTGATCAACAACTTTTAAAAGAAATCTCTATTTTTAATCGTTAGATTAAATTTTAAAATTTTGGATCAAGTGTTTGATCAACAACTTTTAAAAGAAACCTCTATTTTTAATCGTTAAATCAAATTTTAAAAGTTCGGATCACTTGATCCGGATGCTTTGGTGAAAGAGATCCGGAATGATCTCGGCCGCCTCAACCACGGACTCTTCCCCTGTGGGCCCCAACCATCCTAGCATCCAACATGGGCGGGCCTTGAGTTTTAGGCTTTTAGCCCATCAGTCAAAGCCCACCATGCTCCATTCTGTGATCTGTAGGGTTTTGGTGAGGGCGTCTCTCTCTCTCTCTCTCTCTCCCTCCCTCCCTGCAGAGCTCCATAGCCGGGGAAGCTCAGATACTTCCTCAAAGTTCAAGCTCACAGTCCCAAAATGGTAATTACACCCCTCTCACCTTCTGTTATTTTTTGTTGTACGTAGATATTGATTTATATTCTGGGTCTTTAATATTTTTCCTTATCACTATAAATTTATTTTCATGATTTTCAACATTGCGTATAATTTGAAATATTATTAATAAAAAACTTTTTTTAATGAATTTTGTAGTTGAACTGAATAATTAAGTGTATGAATCTGGTCAATGTGGGGTATATATCCAGAACTTTATAGTGTTGCATATAGTTTTGATATGATTATTGTTGGACCTAACGAAAGATTTGGCGTAAAATTGACACTGCGTTATAGGATTCATATAGCCGACTCTACTTAGACGGATAATTGCTTTGAAAATACGATTTGCCATTTTTGAGGATTAGAGGAATGATGATATGAGGAAAGAGAGAGCTTTCCATCTTTTTTCTCCACATTGCTTAGAATCCAAGTCGAAACACACTGAACGAACCCTGATGAGCTGAACCTAGTTTTTTCGCTAGGTGACTTATGTTCTCGATTTCAAATGGATCGATTTGGTGGTTGAGTTTTGTGCTCGCGACTTTTGCAGGCGAGAGGCTTGAAGAAGCATTTGAAGAGGCTCAATGCCCCGAAGCATTGGATGCTCGACAAACTTGGCGGAGCATTTGTAAGTTGAAAGCCTATTACTTGTCCTCCCTTTTGTGTTGATGCGTGTGTTGCTAGTGCTACTTTATTCGTCGCTTAAACTCCTTTGTTACTTTTCTTCCTTAGGCACCCAAGCCTTCATCCGGGCCTCACAAGTCTAGGGAATGCCTTCCCTTGGTCATTATTCTGCGAAACAGGTTGAAATATGCTCTCACTTACCGGGAGGTCATTTCCATCTTGATGCAACGGCATGTTCTGGTTGACGGGAAGGTTAGGACTGACAAAACATATCCTTCCGGTTTCATGGGCATGTTCATCCTATTGTGTTGTAGAATAATTGCTTATGCTTCGCTTGTCACGGCACCCATTTTTACCCGTTAATAAGTGCTTTGAAAGGAACGATAGATTTTGGGGTCGTTAGTTTCAGAAGGATGGAATGAGGCAACCACCAACATTGTGTGGTGATCTTATTCCATTTCCCATGTAACTGTCAATGCGTGCAATTGCAAATAGTAGTAGGAGATGCTTCCTTTCATCTCGTGGCCGTAGATTTTGTTGTAGAACTTATATTGCTCCTTGATTTGCAGATGTTATTTCAATCCCCAAAACAAATGAGAATTTCCGTCTCCTTTATGACACAAAGGGCCGGTTCCGTCTGCACTCAATCAGGGATGAAGAAGCAAAGGTTATTTTTACTTTTCAAAATACATGACTTGAATAACTACTGGATTTGGATCCTTTCGATCTGCAAAATTCCATAACTTGAATAACACAAAGGGTCTGTTCGGTATCTGCTCAAACTGCATTTCATCTAGTTAACTGATGGACATTTTCTCTATTCTGATTTCTTGAGAACGGGTTTGTCGCTGCAGTTCAAACTTTGCAAAGTCCGGTCTGTGCAATTTGGGCAGAAGGGTATCCCATACATCAACACCTATGATGGACGAACCATCCGCTACCCTGATCCTCTCATCAAGGCCAACGACACTATCAAGCTCGACCTAGAGACCAACAAGATCACCGGCTTCATTAAGTTCGATGTTGGCAATGTGGTCATGGTTACAGGTGGAAGGAACAGGGGGCGTGTCGGAGTCATCAAGAACAGGGAAAAACACAAGGGAAGCTTCGAGACAATCCACGTCCAGGATGCCACCGGCCACGAATTTGCTACTCGGTTGGGCAATGTGTTCACCATCGGCAAGGGGACAAAGCCGTGGGTGAGTCTTCCCAAGGGAAAGGGTATCAAGCTGACCATCATCGAAGAGGCGAAAAAGAGGCAAGCAGCTCTACAAGCAGCCACGGCCTGATTAACCATGCACAGCCTTCAAATGTTGATTTACTTGTCCGGCAATTGGTTTCGCTTCCGGACCTGGAGCTAGTAGTTCTGAATTTGTTCGTCAATGTTCAAACGTTTCCTGTTTGTTTTGCTCACTACTGGGTAATTATAACCGTTAGAATGTGAACCTCAATTTTTTGTTAATTTATACTTGGTTTTGGTCAAAGGATACTTCACTTGCTGTTGGAGCTCTTCGAAAAATTAGGATTCATTTGAAAGTGTTTTTAAAACGATTGAAGTTAGAGACAATTTAGCTTTAAAACTTTTAGTTTTAACGATAAGGACAAAATAAAGGGTAAAGTGAATAGTGCCAGGTTTGACTTTTTAGTGTAAAAATGTGGTTTTTCGTTAAAGTGAACAGTATCGCGGACTTTTCGTTAAAACTTCCATGTTTTTAAGTTTCAAAAATAAGTGTTTATTTCAAGAAGCGCTGGTTATGTGCTTCTTTAGGAAGTACTTTAAGCGCTTTGAATTTACTTGCAACTTTACTAAGGGCGGTGTAGGCAAATGAGAGTTTTAAAGGATTTTAAAAAAATTTAAAAGAATCCATTCAAATACAAGGGTAGTCAATTAAAGAAGAGATTTTTCTATGTGACCGGCACACATGTGTGCTAAAAAGTTAATAACTTAAAAAATAAAATTTTCTATCACTTACCTAAAAACACGTGGTGTACCACTCGTATTCATGTCACAATAAAAAATATTTTAAAGGTGTGTTTGCTTACCTTCATTCAGTTACACTAAACTAGACTACGCTAAAACTTAGTGAAATCTTGTGTTTGTTATCAGAATGGATTGGGTTTAGTGAGATTAGCTTTCACTCGCACGGAGTATAGGCCTCGCTAGCCGCCTTAGCCCTTGAAACTTATGGGATTGCTAAGACCGTGCTCTATATGCGCTCGACTCCTCTATCACGTCCGCATCTGCTTGACCCCTCCGGCATCAGCCATCACAATCCGCCGCGTCGTCGTCTGGTCGACTCCTTTCTCGCGTCCTCGTCTGCTTGACCCCTTGGGCCTCAGCCACCACTCCTTGCCGGGTCGGCTGATTGACTCCTCTCGCGTGCTCATCCTGCTCGACGACCTCGCCAGACCATCCCACCGACCACTGAAACTCAAGTTGCAGATAATTGTTGATGTTTTCGAAATCGTAGATTTTGTATTTCACAGATGTCAAAGTCCCCCATTTTTTTTTCTCTTGCCGCTCGATTTCGGTTTTGCTCTTTGGTACTTGCTCTAACCCTCACAAGATTTGCAATTTATGCTAATGGTGATTGGAATTCGTGCTGTTGTCTTGGAATTCGGTTTTTTTTGTTTTTTTAACCAATTTATCTGTGAATTTAGTGTTATGATTTGTGTAAATTGCTGCTTTGTGTTGTGGGCGTTTAGCAATTTCTGCAATTTTTTTAGCAAAATGGGGTATATTTCGGTTTCCAATTTATGCAATTTCGTTTACGATTACTGTTAGTTCGACATTTCTTCACATCATCTAGTTTGCTTCTGTTTTGTATCCAATTCACTATTCGAATATGGACTGAAATTGTCATTATCCTGGTTCTTATTCCGACACTGTATCAAACGTTTTACTAAGTTAGTTTAGTTTAGTCTAGTCTAAGTCAGTCCAGCTTAGACCCTGAAGCTAGTCCAGTCCGAGACAGTCCGGTGCAACAAACGCAGCCTAAAAGATTTTAGAATCCTAATGTAGTCAACTAGGATTTTAATGGATTTTTATAGAGTCTATGCAAATATATAGGTATTTAAAATTCATAGATTTTGAAGGATTTTTTTAGCCCCAAAAATGTAAGTTTTAACCCAGAAACAGTTTTTTTGCTTCAACTCCTCTGAGTTAAAATTATTTTAGCCCCAGATCATTAAATAATGAATTTAGACTAATTTTTTTTTCTTAAAGTAACTTTCTTAAAAGAAAAAAAAAATTAGGTAGACTATTCTAATTTAATTTTATGAATATTTTAACCTAAAAATATTTAGATTACGACAAATATTGAAAAATCACTAACCGACACCATGAACTCGTTAAACACTATGAAATAATATGAAGCACATAAAAGAAATTTTTTTTATAATTACGTTAGTAGTTGGATTTAAATTTGGACCGTTAGATATTTTTTTTACTATTAGATTTCATCAAATTAGATCTTAACTGTTGAATTTTATAAATATAAAACTAAAAAAAATATACATATATGGTGGACCAGCCCTACTAACACAGAGGGAATCCTGGGCTAAATTTGGCTCAGAAATAAGTTTTGAGTGTTAACTCGTATTTGCCCCAATAGTTGGAGCAAATTGGGGTATGTTTAGAACGTAAAATTTGAGTTTTATTCCAATGGTTGGAGTAGGTCTAAGCATAATAAAATCCTACCTCCACCCTAGGATTTTTTTTCAACCCCCTCTCTCTCTCCATCATGCAACTCGATCTTTCTTTTTCACTCTCAATTTTCTTCTAGACATAGAACCTGCCAACCTGATTTCCTTTCACGTTCATCATTCACCGTCCCAGTTGAAAACTTGAATTTTTTGAATTGTACAATATTTTTATAATTTTTTATTTCCTTTATTTTGGACTATGTAATAGTATTTCTTGTAATGCTTTGATGGGAAATGTTAATGGCTACTAGCAGTTCTTTCAATGATTATGCGTTCCATCAGAAAGTGTTAATTTTTTACCATATTAATTGAACTCTTAGAATTTACTACTATGAATCTTATTGCCAATTCAAGTTTTCTGTTCTTTTTCGTGTAATCATGTTAGTATAAGGGTGCAAGCATCTTTCAAAGCCTATTTATATTGGTAGATGTACTTAGACTGAACAACACATCATGAACTAATCAATTGTTAAGTTAAAAATGGTTAATTTTGAGACATTTGATTTAAGAAGTACTACTTGTTTTGATTAGTTAAAATTATTTTTCGTAAAGAAATCACAATTCAAATGAAAAAGAGAAAAAAAAGACATATTTGATTGGTTTATATTTCCGTATCAATATATATATATATATATATATATATGTTTATGTCTTTTTCAGATTGTGCACTGAGAAAAGAATTTATGTTGTAGAAGTCAAAAATGAAATCCTTACAAATCCATATAAATATATAATATAATAATTTGGAAAAATTCATATGAAATTGTATAATCTACTAAAATCTTTTGAAATATGTTACTTAAAAATGTCCAAATTGACTACACCTCCTAAGACCAGCTCCAACCCTTGAAGTAAGTCTCAAATTTTCCCTTTTAATCCCCTCCCCCCTCCCACCCAAATTTCATTTCAACCATTGTTCTAAAATGGGGTTAGAGCTAAAATAGAAGTCAAATTCCTTTAGGCCTAAGTCAGTGGGCTGGCCCACTTGTACGAGTGGGAAACCAGCAATTGGAGATCGCTTCCCCATCTGACGTGCCATACTCTCACAACTCTCCAGCACCTGCAAGGTGGCGACCCCACCCACATGGGTTGTGTCGGCCACTTTTCGACAATAAAGTTGAGCCCAACAGCTCAAATTCAAATGGCCGTTGGTTATCCAACGGTCAACATTTAATTTAGTTAACTTAATAATCTGATGATAAAAATTTAGGTTTTAAGACCATCTTCAACTCTTGGGTTAAAACTTAAAAAAAATTTGTCCAAAAAATTTAGGTTTCAACCCAGAAACAACTTTTATGCTCAAACCCTTTTAGCTCCAGATTATTAAAGAATGAATATAAAACAAACACATTAACTACATTAAGTGTTGACCATTGGATAACCAACGACCATTTGAATATAAGTTGTTATCACAAAAGGAGCCGTTGTTCTAGTTTCCCCCTCGCACAAGTGGGCCAGCCCACTCAGTTTGGCTTAAATCTTAGCCGGAATTTGACTTTTTTTTTCTTTCTAACACTTAATCTCATTTTAGAACAAGGGTTGGAATGAAATAGTGGGGAGGGAGTAGAAAGGAAAATTTGATACTCTAAATGTTGGAATTGGTCTTAGGGTTGAAACAGAAAAGTTGTTTCTAGATTAAAACCTAATTTTTTAAAGAAAAATTAATGAAAAAAACTTGAAAACTTTGAGTTTTAACGATAAGAACAAAATAAAGGGTAAAATAAATAGTACCAAGTTTGACTTTTTAGTGTAAAAATATGATTTTTCGTTAAAATGAACAGTACCGTGGACTTTTCGTTAAAACTCCCAATTTTTTAAGCAAAAAATGTTAGGTTTTAACCCAAACCAAGGGTTAAAGATGGTCTAAAAATTGTTCCAAAAACATTTTCACCAAAATCGTTTTTAGTCATCATTTAAAAAGCACTCCAAAAAGCTCTTACTCACGTAGTGGGTATATATATGTCAAACTTCAAAAAACATTAGAAAAAAAAAAACAGACTGACAGATTTGGGTGCTGGTTGCATTAATAGAAAGGAGAAATAGTTCATAAGCTGCATTCAACTAACTTAACTAAAATTTGTCCCCCATCTAATCAAAACCCCTAAACAGCAAAAATCAGCGCACCAGACAGCAAACGATCAACTTTCAAACTGGTTACCAAGAAAGAACGGGAACAAACTCATCATCACGCAGCAACAGCATCCCCGTTGAGCAGCGCCTGATCGAAGTGCCAGACCCCTGTAACGCACAGCAAAACATTGCGTTAAGAAACAATGCAATCGGATAAAGGAAAGGTTCTTATCATAAGATAGAAAGATATCGGTGTGGGATCAAGTAAGATGATTCCGAAATTGAATCATGGGGATCTTACCGTGTCCTTTTCCGACTCTCCTTAGTTGAGCAACATATTCAGAGATTTTCTTGATGGCTTCCACCTGGAAAAGTAAAAGTAGAGCATCAAAACCATGCTACGAGCATTATCCCTGTAGAACCTTTCCAACTCAGGTGATAAACAAAGGAGGACGGCAAAATTTACCTGCTCGGTCAAATACTCGCTTTCAACAAAATCTGTTAACTGCACGTCTTTGTTCTTCTCAGCGACCTGTTATTCATAAAGCCAAAGGTAAAAACATGTCTTGTAAGTTGGAACATGGCATAAAAAGATTACTAATTCATAACACGAATCAAATGACGTTACTGGTGAACGAAGATCAAATTAACCATATATAATCAGCTAAATCGAATCATCTTAAGCTAATACGACAGCAGAGAATAAGAACAGATGCCTTACACTGTGTAAGTGGAGCAGCTTTTCATTTGTCAGTTTCTCCAGAGACAATGCAAGCTCCATTGCTGCATCAAAAGAAAAGGGGCAGAGTTAGAGCTCGATAATTAACAGTCCTATATACAGAGTTTGAGGGCCAATAAAACTAACCATACAAAGCATCTCCTTTCTCTGGATGTTCGAACTCAGACAAAGGCATCAGAATAGACTGCAATTTCACTCTTCCACCTCGCTTATTCTGAGAAATGCCGACATCAAACAAAAAAACACGATAAGGAATTCGGTTTTACAGATGAGAAACTTAATTTATAGCCTATTGGAGTAACAAAAACACACAAAATTATATACTAGATAAGGGCCAAGACAAACACCTGGTATTCCATAAATTTCTCAGCATGATCCCTTTCTTCCTCACTCGATTCCTTGAAAAAACTGCAATATAACAAAACCATAAATAACGAAATCATTGAATTAAATGCCAAATTTAGTAGTATGGATTTCCAGGAAATTACTTGGCAAGACCCTTGAGAGCAACATTGTCCCGATCGAAATAGGCGTACATGCCATGGTATATGTACGAGACGTTGTACTCCACACTGATATTCCACCAAAGAAACAAATCAATCAATCGTTCCACCGAAGAAACAAATCAATCAATAGCAGAGCATAAACAAATACAACCAAATTTCGACAAAGAATAGTGGGATTCGCAATTGCAATACTTTTAATGTTAGAATGCAAGCCCAAGGGAATAGCCCAACCCAAAAAACTAGCCTAATACGTGGGCGGACCCCTCGCACTTAAGTACCACTACACAATTTCTTGTGTAGCCGATGTGGGATCATAACATTTAGATACGACATTCGAAACCAAACATACATACACAAATCTAAGAACAAAGATTTAGCAATACATCCATACACAAATCCAAGCACGTAGAGATAGAACAATTTCACATTATACAATTAAAGGCACAATATTTCGTACGATGAAACATGAAAGAATGCTTTGAAAGTTGAAATACACAATCGGATACTTAATCAAAATTTAAACTTTAACACACAAGATTAATTACAGTAATCAAACATTATGTAAATAACAATTCTTTCATAGATATATACATGTGAACGGAAAAGAAAGAAAACCCACTTGATCTGCTCGTTAATGGCGGCCTCACTTTCGTCAGTGTACTTCTGGCGGGCCAGAGAGACTTGTGGGAGAGTAGGAACGAGATCGAGCTCCTTCTTCACCTCCTCAAACGGCTCGAAAACCACACCGGTAAGCGGCCGGTTAGTCGCATTCTTCGACGCGCAGACGACGACCCCACTTTCATTTTTCGCCGGAGGGAACCGGAGAATCGAAGACAGAGATGTGGAGGAGTTCAGAGGCGAGAACGAGAACGAAATGGACGGCGGTGGCGACGACGGCGCAGAGGAAAACAGAGGACCAAAACCGTCCCCGCGAGCGAGCAAGTGAGAGGAGGCTGCAGAGGCTTTGAGAAGCATGATTCTAGAGAGAGAAACAGAATCGCTGCCGGAGAGGAGAGAGAGGAAATCAGGGTCCAAGAAGCAGAGAAAAAACCAGAGGAAATGGAGGGTTTGAGTGAGTGCGGAGGTGGAGGAGAAGAAGTGGGCTATATGGGTGGCTAAGGATCGTATGAACCATTGGATCAAACACACGTGGACGGTTGCTATTGATTTGATGGGACGGGCGCGTGGCGGGCTTGTGGCATGGGTGGATGTGCTGTGGAATCCAAGGAAATATGTGGAATTTTGGGGCGTGTGTCAAACTTTTTGGGGTTTCTTTTTGCTTTTTGATTTTTGTATGAAGTTAAACTGCCAACCTTTTTTCTTCAACTTTTACTCAACTTTCCACTTTTTCTTTAAACTTTTTAATTGGAAAATTAAGTACTCAAATAAAAAATTTTGGCCAATTTTTCTTTACTGTTAGCTTTTTATTCATTTCGTCTAAATTTTTGATAAATGAAAGTATGTGCACAACATATGAAAGTAGTTTCGTCACTTCATTCTTTAAAATAATTGAAAACTCTAGATTTCTAAAATAACTACATGTGGAATCCATGCGATTTTATAGCTTTTGTGTTTGAAAATTTAGCAAAGTGACGCTATTGTTCTCAAATGAGTGTCATGTGATATGCACGTGATACGAGTTAAAGTTAATTTAGATGGAATCTATGAAAAACCAATAGTTGAGGGAAAATCGGCAAAAAAAAATTAGTTTAAGTCCTTAATTTTTCAATTAAAAAATTAAGGAAAAATTAAAAACTAAATGAAAGTTCATGAGAGAAAATTGACAGTTTACTTTTGTATGTTGCCACAAAAAGACATAACGTTGTTTCTTATTAAATTAGAAAGTAAATTTCGAATAGGACTCTCGACTATTGTATATGAGATAACCATAAAGGAAATACAAAAGTTATCTTTCTCACCACCATTGAATAGATTTGAATTTAAAATTTATCTTTCTCACTACCACTTAGTAGATTTGAATTTAAAAAGTTTATAGAAATTTCAATCTGAACAGAAATTTTTATTCCATGGCCGAACATTTCCGATTCCAAAAAATGTCGAAATATTTGGGTACCAATTAGAATGTAACTACCCAATTCGAAATTTTTTTCAGTCTTTGAGAATGTAGGAGATTCAATTTAGGTTTCAAAATTTTTGAGATAAAACCGATTTCAAAATTTCCGATAATCCAAAATTCGAAAAGTAAAATTACTATTTGATTCTGAAACTTTGTTGAATCGGCATTGAAACGCTTGTTTCCGATCCAATCCAACTGAAAATCACCCCTACTCAAGATATGGGATAAGAAGGGCCAGACACGATCGACATGCCAAGATTATGGTTGTGACGTTTGACAAGCATGTTTTTGTCTTGAAGGTTTTTGGGGGGTCACGTTTATTCTTTGTCTAGAAAAGTTGGGCTTTCCTTTTTCCATTTGAATTTCTGAAAGGGATATTATTAGCCTATTAAACTTGTGTTAAGATACTAATACAAACATCCCCCTCGTCCAAAGCTTCCAAGTGGTTAGGTGACAATTTTTAAAGTTAATTATAAATTATTATACAAGAATACAAAATATTTTACATATGATCTATTATTCTAATATATAGAATGCTGAGTTTCTATCTTATATCCGGAGTTTGAAAACATCTCTTTTTCTAAATTAATATAACAGTTTCAAGTTGAGCCTTATCATTAGGATGGCTCACTATCACCCATAATTGGGCTTTAACATAGGTCCAATTTTCTACACAATATTAAGGGCCTTGGTCTTACCAGATAAGCACTCCAATTTGTATATATACATACATACATATATATATATATATATTATATTATATATATATGAATCATTTCACAAGAGGGATCCTCATTTTTCTAAAAAAATAGGGACACCCTCTTGACCGTTGGATTTGACTTTAATGAAATTGTGTGGTTGAGATTGTGTGACCTGTGTTTTAATCTCAACCACACAATTTCATTAAAGCCAATCCAACGGTCAAGAGGGTGTCCCTATTTTTTTAGAAAAATGAGGATCCCTCTTGGTAAGGGGTCTGTATATATATATATACAGACACACTTTTGTTTTTGGTGTTGAGAGATTTGGGTTGAATCATACAAAAGGTCATTAAGAATTAGGTATCGAATTGCCAATTAGGTTAGTTGAACTTTAGGCTTTCTACTTAAAAATATGAATGAATACTATTAGACTGTAATACAGAGGGGGAGCAAAAAGAACCTTTCGATACAAGCAACGGCGTAGCCTCAACAGCATAACTAGGATGGCAAAGTGAACTAGGTTGGGAACTTGAGGTAGGCCTTTAAGATATAGATTTGGGCCGAACTGGAGCTCGTCCAACTCTCTGGTGTTCCACCTCCAAGGGAACACCAAATATTTGACCTCGAGCGTGTAATTTTAACCGCTTTAACTGCAAGTTTCTTTCGAATATGGGTTGTTTATGATTCCTATGCCAAGATACTGCAGAGCGCAAGAGAGATTACAAATCCTAAAGAGATATTTGATATTGTTTAGCAGTGAGATTACCAATGTTGGGGTTTTGCAGAAAGTGGGAATCCTCACATGACCACGATGCTCATTTAATGCTGGCATTGGAGGTCTCATGTTTTCCCTTGGGCCGATGTCTGTTTCTTCCCTTATAATTTGTTTGTTTATTTGTACTAATTCTTGGAGATTCGATCATACAAACCAAGAACCATGCATGGTTCTTACCAATTTATTAGAGCTTAGGTATCCGACCCCTCTGTTTTGTAAAAGGATAAGATGTAATTAGTTAAGCATATTGCGTTAAGTTACAAGTGTTTTTACTAAAAGGATTTGGATGACACGGGTATACTATCCTAGTGACGTCTCATGCCAATAATACAAAGGCATGCATTTATCGACAAAGCTAAAAATTTCTTGTAGTGCTGGCAATCTGAAAAACAACTAAGTAAACTTTATGAAAGTATGGTTTATCCCACTATAATAATGAGGATGATTTCAAAAGACGATGAATCACAATTTCAATGTTGCAAAAACAATGTTAAGTGACAAAGTGATGAGAAAAATATTAGTACATAAGAGGCGGGAAGAGTTTTTGGGTTGGAATGACAAAACAAGAGCACTTTTGCTTATATATATATAATATTTGATAGGGAGTAAAGAAGTATGAATGTATGCTTGATATTAAATACATATATTTTCTTCGAAGATAAGACACATATATGTATGTGTGTGTGTGTATAGTCTGCAGCTTAACAAACAAATTACTATTAACAAAAAAACATCACCATATACTTGTATTATACAAATTTCTCGCTTCTTGGACGAGTGTAACTGTATAAGAGTCACCACAAGAGCCAAAACATTTGGCACAAAGAGACTAGCTAGACCAGATGGAAACAAAACATTGTAGCATACCAACATGCAACGGAAGGAGGGGTGTTTCATTTTGGAAACATGAAAAAAAGCATGGAATTGTGTGATGAGCTATTAATGCAAGAGACTTTGGGGTTCTTCAAATCATATAAACAAATATCAATACTAATTAAATAATCTATGCAACTTAAACTTATGTCAGGGCCTCATTAATTCTTGATAAGCTTGGTTTTTTTTAATTTATTTTTATTTCTCTCCATTAATTAAAAAACCTATGTATTTAATTAAGTGTCTCATGTACAAGAGCATCTTTCTTTCTTATGAAGGAAAGATCATCTTTAGGGTTTCGACGGTTGAGTGTGATAATTTCCTAGTTTATATGCATCGGTTTATACTCGGACATATCTGGATTCTTGAATAAAGAACTTTTATATCATTAGACTCCATCTTAACAATACATCCAACCATTAATTGTTTTGATACATATCATACATTAGAGCATGAATGTTCAGAATGACAAGAGTTTCGATCTTGACAACGCATCAAACCATCTATTGTTTTAATACATGTCATACAGCAGAGCATGAATGTTTAGAATGACGAGAGTTTCCGTCTTTAAGCACTTTTTTATCGAAGGCCCCTTGTCCTAGAGTATGACTTTCTTTAAAAAACAAAATAGAAGAGGAGATTTTCGTGCTCGTTGATTGTTAGATCATGTCTTCGTGAATAGTGACAGTGATTAGTGAATAGTGATGAATCTAATGACTGATGAACTAATCACGGGTTCGTTTAAGGTTCAACATTGCTTAATTTCCACAAATTATAAAACCAGTGGTTCTGCATTGCCCAAGTATATCTAAGATTATATCAACTACACAATCTGTATATATATATTTTTTAATCTATATAAATATCTGCTCACGAGATACGATGAATCTAAATACAACCTGCTTAAGTTGCTAATTGCTTTTTTTCTTTCTTTAATTCCCTTTCTTTTGTGCAAGAATTAACAAAAAAAAAAAAATTGAGATCCTCTTTGGATCTCTAAGTCCAGAGCCAACGGATCAAAGATCTGAGCCGTTTAAGGAATATAGAGAGATGTGAACCTTTAGTTTGTGTCAGGTGGGCTAATGAAATATGCTAATGGTATCCATAGGTTTAAAATGAATAGCCCAAATCTCTGAGTCCGCCGATTCCAGACACAGATCCGAAGAGGACTTCAATAAATAAAAAAAAAAGTAGGAATACCTCGTTCTATATATTATTCAAAGGACTAATTGGAACAAGATATATCGTAAGACAAGTTAATTCTAGTTGCACTATATATATATACACTACACTCTACTTCAAAAAATGGAACATGTTCCAAGTTTTGTTCGTGACTCACATCACATGTATGCATACAATGGAACAAGAGACTCAAATATTGCACACCTAAACTCCTTTGCATCGTATATAAATTTGACTTAAAAAAAAACACGATGACATTTTTAGGGTGTTTACAGAACGCGTTTTCTGCAATATACTTGCTTTAATGATCATTCTAAATCCTTCTACAAGGAGCAAGTTGGCCAAAAGATTAATGAAAATATAATCATACGTGCAAGTCGATAAAAAATCAAATCAACATTACAACTTACGTACAATTTGGGGTAGCCATTTTTTTTCGGTGCAACAAGAAATACTAAAATTATTTTTGTTGAAAGCAACTTACTAGAAGGGGAGTGAAATGTTGAAATATCCGAATAACTCTAAACACAAGTTATTAAAATTTAATCGAGTTAGAATGAGATGAGGAATTAATGAGTTTAGAAAGTTGACATGAAAATCGCTTAAAAATTTTAGTTCATACGACAAATTAAAAAAATATTTAAGTTCATATAACATTTCAAAAAATTCTCTTATTTAATTATGATAAAGCAGTACCCCACTAATACCCGGTTCCACCCAAGAGAAAGCGTTGAGGTAGGCCCCGTAATGCACTCGAACAGAGACCCCGTCTTCGTGATGTATATAGAGCAGTTGCTCACTAGCTCTAGGTAATGCAAAAATATACAAGTTTTAAATTACTTATTAGAATATTAATTTGGGTGAAATTATATAAGTACAATTTTTTGGGACCGTTGGTTGATCTACCCAATGATTTGAGTGACAAAATATATTCAGTGAGAGAAAGCATTCACGTGAATGTTTGTGGGTCTAAGTTCTAACAAACATTCACAATTGGCCGTCCTCTTGGCTCTCTAGTTTTTTAGGGTTTGGTTAACCAAAACTTACTATACCATATTACAAATTATTTACATGGACCAAAAAAATAATATTTACTCATATATTAAGTAGGGTAAAAATTAGTTATTAGCCTTCATACCAATTCTACAAGCCTAGCTATTGTAACTTCTTTGATATACAACAATATTTTACACTGAAGGGAGAAAAGAAATAGATGCAATATATCAAATTAGAGCTTGTTTGGAAATACTTTTACAATGATTGAGAACGCTTTTGGTGAATTGATTTTGGGTTTTAAAAGCACTTTAGGTGTTTTTTGGAAGAAACACCAACTATGTGCTTTTTGGAAGAAGTACCGTGTAGGAAGCACTTTAAGTGCTCTTCTAGGATCCCCCTTGAATTTTTACTATGGATTTATTTAAAAAATATTTTCACCAAATTTTAGTCATTTTAAAAATAGTTCCAAACAAGCCATTAATGTTGAACACATTATTCACAAAAATTGAACATAAAACGTGTCACTATTTCAGGTGAAAAAATTACTATAAACCGGTAATACTAGTGACAAACTAGTTATTCAACCTTATAATCTCCTAATAGTTAGCTCAAAAATGTTCATAGGGAAGCAAGGAATGTAAACAGATCCTCAGCATAAAACAAATGTTGGAAAGAGTCAAAGAAGAACGTGCCATACAACTCTTTTCTTTGACATGAACAAGCGGGGGGCGGCGGCCAACTTCCTAAAGAACAAGCGGGGGGCGGCGGCCAACTTCTAACCTTGGAGTTTGAGAGCCAAATTATATTAGATGGGGCCACACACACACACACTTGAAGTTAGCTAATTTATTTTTCAAAATTTCGTTTATATGACTTCTTTTAAGTTGGGGTGGTCGAACCCTAAAACCGACAAGCAAAAAATAATTGTAAAATCAGAATTATATTTTTTTATTATAAATAATATTATACGCTAATTTATACTAAGAAGAGAAGAATTTGAATGAGGGAGACACAGAGCTTGAAGCCTTGAATATTGCTAGCAAAGTCAAATGCATTTGTTTGGTTGATGATAGCAATCTAAAACGTTGTGGCACGGTTTGGACTAAAGAATGCTACACCATGAAATCAATGATACCCACGTACTCACTCATGTGAGATATTTAGCTATTTAAACTAAATTAATTCCAATTAATTAATTATTATCTTTTTCTAAGACTGTGTAGTTTGATCTATATTTCAGACTTAAAGCCCCACACGTTCTCTTCCATCATAAATAGAGACCACCGATCCATTTCATTTCCTCCAAGTTGTAGTTTTCAGTCACACTTTCTTCCTCTTCTTAATTTCCACTACTCTCCAAATCAAAGCATTACGCAATCAACATGGCCGGAACTCCGTGCGCTTCCTGCAAGTTGCTGCGACGCCGATGCGCCAAAGACTGCATTTTTGCTCCTTTCTTTCCTTCAGATGACCCCCACAAGTTTGCCAATGTTCACAAGATCTTTGGTGCCAGCAATGTTAGCAAAATGTTGCAGGTCCTTAATTCTACATATTTTCTCTACTTCTTTTCTTGTTTTTTTTTCTTTTTTTTTCTTTTCTCGTTAACGTGTTAGGAAGGTTTCAACCCTCAAAACCTCTTCCAGCAACAAGAAGAAAAATATTACTAGACAAGCTAGGTTTATGAGAGGTATATGTGCATTGAGAAGAAAAATATCACTTTAGTCCAAAAATTAGCTGGCCCAAATGCTTTATTTAAAACAGACCATATCATTAAGCGTTGTCGTTTAATTGAATTAGGGTTCGTATGTATGTTGCAGGAGCTTCCGGTTCATCAGAGAGCAGATGCAGTGAGCAGTTTAGTGTATGAAGCAAATGCAAGAATGAGGAACCCTGTGTACGGATGCGTTGGGGCCATCTCTTACCTGCAAAACCAAGTCTCCGAGCTACAAATGCAGCTTGCTGTGGCTCAAGCTGAGATCCTCTGCATCAAAATGCAGCATGAGCCCATGGTCCCTCCACAACAGATAATGGACGGGCCAGATGATCAGAAATCGTATTTTCTTCACAACAACAATCTCGCTCAGTACCTCAGTTTTCCCTCTTCCAGCAATGTAATCCATGACTCTCTCAATAGGGAGAACATTTTCGGACACGACATGGTTTCTTAATAAAGTTTGTAATAACATGTATTAGGCTTTTAAATAACTAATTAGTCTGTTCTAAATTTTTCTTCGTTGAGTAGGTCTTCTAATAATGATTTCGCTGATCGTTTGAAATTGTTCCTTTAGAAATTTTCCGGAAAAACTAATTGTAGATTCTTCTCTCCATCAGAACATTAGGGCCGTTAGACTTAGAGAGGAGTGACCTATAGGACAAGGGTAAGATGGCCAGGGTCAACTCTATAGCATGTGATGAAGTGATAAATTAAGGTTTTTGATCAGTAACTTACTGAACAAACAGCTTCTATGTATCTATATAATAGCACATAGATGCATAAGGGTCGGTGGCCAATTTCAACAGTATGGAACATAAATTAGGGTTCTTGCATATTATTACTTTTTTTTTTCACCGGAATTATCTTGCTGTGGTTCTTTAGGTACCGTTTGGTACGCAGATGAGACGGGACGAAACATGACGGAACAGATGATGTAAATATTGAAAAAGATAAGGAGAAATTTTGTCTTAAAATATTATAAATTTGTGTTCCACGGATGTGGAACGGGTCGTTTCAGGGGGGAGAGGTGGAACGAAAAATCAGCCAAATTTCGTCCCTAGGGACAACCCGTTCTACAATTTTTAAGCGCACCAAAGGTGGGACGGAACGGCTCGTCCCGTTTCGTCCCGTCCAGTCTCACGTACCAAACGGTACCTTAAGGACAAAAACTATACGTGTCAGCACATCGAACTTAATTTTGAGAGTGTGGACTCTGAAGCAATGGTTTTACCTAATAAGCCAAAGATTAGAATTTCATGGACCTCGATCCTATTGCAAGAAAGACAAAACCCAAATTTACTGCTCTTCTTTCCCAAAGCCCTAAATTTCAAAAAAATTTCTACATACGACACAGAATATAAGGAATTTATCTACTATTTAATTGATAGTTGTCTCATATTTTCTCACATGGCCAGAGATGCCATTTGTGTTTGTTTTTAAGGGATTAGGATCCTCTCCGAGGCATTGCCTGGGGAGCCTACTGACCGGACAACATGGGCCGTTCGATTTTGATCCAACGGCTACAAACAGGGAGTCCCTCTAAAAGTTATAATAATTATAGCCGTTGGATCAAAATCGAACGGCCCATGTTGTCCGGTCAGTAGGCTCCCCAGGCAATGCCTCGGAGAGGATCCAAATCCGTTTTTAAGGTAATGAAAAGCACCACTTCAGATAAGTGCTTTTAGAACTAGAAGGGAGAAACTTCACTAAAATTTAAATCTTCAGTGTCTTAAGTTAATGATAGGCTTGCAGCTGCTGCTTTGCTTCCATTTTCGATTTAATTAGTCTCTAATTAAACTAGTAATTTCCAGCCTAATCTTCACAATTAGGAAAAGCCAAAAATTTGGCATGCCGCCACCTGTTGCAGATAATAACTTGTTCTTCTAGCTTGTTCACGTGGGGTGTAGTGAAAGGAAGTGGCGGTTCAGTGCATGAGAAGTATACAGTAGCAGAAATTAATATTAATTTGTTAGTACTAATATAATATGTTTTTCTAAATTCATCTCTCAATACATTACAAAAAATGATTAAGTGATTTCCGAACATTTCTTTCTTTTTGTATATGTTTATAATTTATTTAATTGTTTAATTAAATAAATTAAAAAAAAAAAAAAAAAAAAAACAAACAAACAAACAAGAATGCAAAAGAAGAAAAGAGACGTAAGAAAAAAATTTCTGCATTGAATATCGAATCAAATGAAATAATTCAAAAGGATGAAGGTAAAAACAAAAGGCAACAGTTGAAGATTCCTCAGCTTTGTTTAATCTGGAAGCATTAGGTACCGTTTGGTACACAGACAGGACGGGACAGGACGGAACGGATGATGTAAATATTGAAAAAAGATAAGGAGAAATTTTGTCTTAAAATGTTACAAATTTATGTTCCACGGATGTGAAACGGGTCGTTCCAGGGGGGAGAGGTGGAACGAAAAATCTGCCAAATTTCGTCCCATGGGACAACCCGTTCCACAGTTTTTAAGCGCACCAAACGTGTGACGGAATTGCTTGTCCCGTCCTGTTCTGTCCCGTCCCACATACCAAACGGTACCAACTTCCAAAGTCAAACTAAAAGGTTTTTATATATTTTTATTTTATATTATTTATAGTTTCAACTTTTCCTGTCAAATCACTCGTTTTGTGCAGTTCTATGGTGGGTGTTTCTTACTGTACTTATGTCGTATGGTCTCACCAGTACCACCATAGAATTAACTGGTATTAAAAACTTAATTTTGGGTATTAATTGGTTTCTTAATTGTGGGTTTAGTGGACATTTTCATGCTTATTATATGGTTTATTAATGTATATTTAATTACCCTTTGCTTCCATCATTTGTAATATATATGATGTAATCATGTATGGTGACTGATTTGTAGTCTTCTGTTTGTCTTGGTTGAATTAAGGGATTAATCTTTTCCTAATTGGTAATTAGTTAATCTCTTAAATGGTGATCAAAGAATGATTAGTTTTCCCTTCAAGATTAGCACACTGCGAGACTAAAAATAGCAGATTACTTGTAGATCAATATATAAAGAAAGATGGAAAGCATAGTTTAAAAGAAAAACTAAAGAAAAATCTTTAAAAACTTTAGTTTTAATGAAAAGAACAAAATCAAGGTGTAAGTGAATAGTACCAGGAGTGACTTTTCAATGTAAAAATGTTATTTTCGTTAAAAGTTAACAGTACCGAAAGTATTTCATTAAGATTCTCTAGTTTAAAATGGAAATCATAGTTTAACACTAAAAGGTGAAGTTATATTAATTACTAATGATTATCTTGCATAGTTACATAACTATCACATCATGCATGGCTCTTAGCGAATTCATAATTCGTTTTCATATTATTAAGAAGACAAAAAACTGTGTTGAAGAAAAAAATCCCGAGAACGACCGTTATTACTAGAGTCGGCTTAGGGGAGAACAAAAGGTGCTAGGGCCCCAAATTTGAAAGGCCTCTAAAAAAATTTGCAATCTAATGTTTATATGCAATAAAGATCTAGCATTCGTGTCGTGTTTCTCGTGTTCGTGTCATTTTCGGATCATACCCGATAGTTTATTGTGTCTATGTAGCAATTGGACAGAAACGCTAAACTGTGGCACAATTGGTTCAAATTCTTTACAAGCGAATGCTTTGGAATATTCCATTCTTGTAGCTTGAAGCCTCCTGTTCTGTATCAGTAGTTTAGTCCTAGGCCAGGTTTACTTGAGCGGACTGAGTCAGTATTCGTCTACGAGAGGCGCACTCGTATGCCTTTACGGGTCATATTGTGTAACACCAATTAAAGTAAACGGGTAATATGACCCGACTTGAAATCGATCCGTTAATATTATCAAGTAATAAGCCCCGACTTGTTACCCATTAAGAAAAATATTTTTTAAATCAATAAATAATGACAATGAAAAAATAATTTGACCCCAAAAATGTAAAACATAATACTAAATTAGTATGTACTACATACTAAATTTCGGAGTTGACCCCTTCACGAAAATTGTAAACCTTGTCATTACAAGTGATTGCATATATTATTTTTTTACATTTTTCACACTTCTACAATAATTATTATTAATTTTACACTCAAATAAAAAAAATACTATTCATGAGTTTGGAAGGTTTTAAAAATCTAAACGACCATGTAACTATCGTTTATGTCACATCCCGGCCCGGGCCCCCACCACATCTCGGACTTGACTCCGACGTAGCACGATATTGTCCGCTTTGGGCCCCGACCACGCCCTTACGGTTTTGTTTATGGGAACTCACGCGAGCAGAACTTCCCAGTGGGATTGCTCTGGCCTATTCTCGCTTGACTTCGGAGTTCCTACGGAATCCGAAGCCAGTGAGCTCCCAAAAAGCCTCGTGCTAGGTAGAAATGTGAATATACATATAAGGCTTACATGATCCATACCCCTGGGCAATGTGGGATCTTACAGTTTAAGCGTAAAGTATGCAATTATGAGCGTTTATATATAATTTCACATGTTTCAGACTTATACATTAATGATTATGAATTTTATTTATTTTGAACTCTCTTAAAAATACTATTCATGAGAGTTTGTATGGTTTTAAAAGTTCAAACAATAATGTACCCATTCTCAAAGTGTAGAGAACGCGATTACGAGCGTTTACATATTTTTTCACATTTTTCGCACTTGTAAATTAATTATTATAATTTTTTAATGTGTTGGTATTTTAAAATTACTTGATATTTTTATTTTTAATGTGTTTAATAATTTTTTTAATTTCACCTTTTGCCTATAGTATACTGTAAAAATAAATAAATAAATAAATAAAACTTTAATTTTTAAAATTTATATAGAATAATAATACCATAATAATTAATAAACAATATAACATATCTACTATATCAATTGTATTTTATAGTAAGTTTTTAGTAGTTTAAAAAATTAAAATCATCAAAATAACTTTTTTCTAATCGTGTCGAAATAGGTTACCCGTGTGTCACTCTCATGTAAACTTGTTAAGGACCCGTTATTAATGGGTTCTTATCGTGTGACCCGATAACGACCCTATTAGTTATTGTGTGGACCCGAAACCCGTTATTTTCATGTCGTTTACATGTCGTGTTAATGGGTCATGTAAGAAATTTCCAGGTCTATTGTAATACTGTTATATGTTAAAAAAATGTTTTTATTAACACTATAAAATCTCAGTGTGCATTCTTTATAAGTGTAATTTTTTTCTTCTAAATATAAAAATTTAGAGTGTACAATAAGATACTTGGAGTGTCAATAACAACACCCAAAAATGATTTTTTTTTGCAATTTTATTGTATAATAAGCTATATATTCAAGTGAAGCTTTAAAGTTAGAGTTTTTGAAGCTTCTTTTTCTTGTTTGGTTGTTTAATATTGAATTGGTTTTGTCACTTAGTACTTCGTTTTAGTGGTATTCCTCTTCACTTGTAAGTTAGAGGTCTTTGGTTCGATTCTCATCCAATGTGAATTTGAACCACATCATTACTAGCCCATTGTGAGGCTAAGTGTGACGACTCGTCCCTAATTTTCTATGTAATTTCTTCATGAGTATGTGATTTGACATTTATGCCCTGGTTGGCAAGTGACATGGACGTGTTTATTTGTTCTTAAATTATCTTTCTCGCTATCGTAATTAAATAGTACTCGTTGATACGATCGCGGGAGAGCGAGTCAGACCCGAATTGGATTCGTAACGAAAAAGTTACGTTACGTTAAGTACGTAATTGATGGGTAAAATTGTACACGAGCGCGTGTTAATTTACCAGTGTTGGAAACACTGTTTTTGATAGATTGATTCTGATTTCTCTGTACAAATCTATCCTTTCTTTTCTTTAAAACCGGACCCGTGCCTTACACCTTACCACCAATTATTTTGTTTCCCTCATTATAGCAACTAATCAGTTTCTCTCCCACTCTCTCTCTCTGCCCAATCAGAAAAGTCACACTCTCTTTCTCTTCTTTCTCCCTCACTGAAGCTCTCTTTCTCTGCAACAAGGAATACCAATGTCAAAACCTTGCAAATCGAGCTCAAAAACCGCACCATCACACTCATCTCGTCACCACGAACTCAATCGTACCCTCAAATCATGCATTGGTTGAGTTTTGAGTGGTCAACGTGGAGCAACTCGGAAGCTCCGACTCGGTTGAGTTGGTATCGTTGTGATCCCGGTCGAGTTAAGAGATTTTAGGACATGGGGAAGCTTCCTTACAACTCCTCGAGGTTAGGACAAGTTTGAAGAAGAAACAACCTCGAAAGCACACGGGGTTCGAGGAGCAAAGTTTTGGCCGAACCTATCGAGCCATTTTTAGGCCATTTCCCGTCCATTTTTTGACTTCCAAAAGGTATAGAATTGTTCTCCTCGTCACGAGCTTCATTTCCATATAAAGTTAGTTAAAAATGGTTGAGAAATGAGCAAGATATAAATGTGAGAAAATTTTCCAGAAACGGCGAGTTTTTCCAGTTTCCGGCGAAAACCAGACGGTGGCGGCGGACAGCGATCTCATCGGAGAAGACAAGGAATATTCCGTCAAATTTGACAGAATATTCTAACGGCGTCAGGTGACGCCATTAATGTCCGTTACTATTTAACAATATATTCCGTCAAATATGACAAAATATTCCTCTGTTCCGTCTGTCATCTGCCGTGCATATGCCTGCTCATGGCCGCGCTTATGGCCGTGGGTTGGACGGCGCGTCCGGCCTCCGGCCGGCGAGTGGTTAATACGTATGGGTCCGTGACTTCGAGTATAACATTTTTGTATATTCAAACCTTCCGTTTGAGCAAATTATGGGAAGTTTTTCCTAGTTTTTCCGTATATATCCTATTAACTAATTATAAATAGTTGTTTTGCACATAGGGGAGACTTACCCTGAGGACGTGCGTGGACAAGCGAGGCTAGGGGCTACGACCCATCAACATTCCAGTGAGTAGGCATTTTGTTTTCGTATATATATATATATATTTTAAACTTTATAGTTTCCACAAATGCTTTTAAACTGAGTTATGCATACGATGCCATGAATTATATAATTTTAAAAATGTTGTTATGTGGTTGAGATTTATATATTGTCATGGCATAGTCATATGCATTTTGCCCGCTCATATATGTTGCAATGTGGTGAATGCTGAAATAATCCTAAGAGATGCGCATGTAAGTTCAGGTAAGGTTATAATGTTGATTGGAATCATTGATTCATCATGGCCTGTTTATGCATGTTAGATTTTGCTCATCGTTTGCTATACCGGTGTCGGTACTCGTCCGGACCAGGGCTAGTCTTTCACGTTATGTGCACATCGCACCGTACGCTCACTTTGAATCTATTGTAGGTGCAAGTCCTGTCGTACAGGTTGCATTAGGCAACTCCCTACTCGTATGTGTTGCGCATAGCACCAGTCTTCACGTGATTGTAGTACTAAAGCGTATACATATATATTGGTTACACCCAGTCCTGTTCATATCAGAAACTATCTGTATGAACTCATGTGTTAGCATAGATTGATGAGCATTTGATTTTATTATGAATCTACTGAGCTATCGTGACATGGCATATTTCTCGTTCACTGTTGGCATGCATTTGATTTCATACTTATACGTAGTATGATTTTCTGGAAACTATACTTGTTTTACATCGAGGGGTTAGTATACTTGTAAAATAAATGGATTTTATAAACCTTTATTTTTATGCCCATTCACCTTTATGTTTTTCACCCCTCCAGGTCCTAATTAGCTGAATTATCTCTGTGGTGTACGAGGAATAGCTGGTGATTCTGACATATCTCCATTCTTAACCTAGGAACTTATCTCAGTTGTGTAATAAGTACTTCTTTAGTTCGACTGCATTACTTTTTATCTATGCTATGGACATCGTAGTTTATGGGTTATACCCACTATTGCGCACTCACTTTATTAGTTTAATTAAGTTCTAGTTTAGGTTTTAATCTATTCACAATTTTTTTACGTCACTTGCACTTTTGGTTACGTCACCTTCACGTGACGGCCAGCACGCCTTGATTCCGGTCAGGGTGTGTCACTAAGCGTTCCCCTCCCTTTAGTGTAGATAATATCGTTCGTTAAAAAAAATATATAGTGAACTGGTTTTGATTATTTAGTGAAGAATACGTTTGTAGCTGTGAGATCCCACATCGCCTAGGGGAGTGATCCTTATATGTATATTCTCATCCCTACCTAGCACGAGGCCTTTTGGGAGCTCACTGGCTTCGGGTTCCGTAAGAACTCCGAAGTTAAGCAAGAAAGGGGCCAGAGCATTCCCAGGATGGGTGACCCACTGGGAAGTTGCTAGTGAGTTCCCAGAAACAAAACTGTGAGGGCGTAGTCGGGGCCCAAAGCGGACAATATCGTGTTACGGTGGTGGAGCGGACCCGGGATATGGTGGACCCCGGGTCGGGATGTGACAATTTGGTATCAGAGCCTAACCCTGGCCGTGGTATGCCGAAGAGGACGTCGGGCCCCTAAGGGGGGTGGATTGTGAGATCCCACATCGCCCAGGGGAGTGATCCTTATATGTATATTCCCATCCCTACCTAGCACGAGGCCTTTTGGGAGCTCACTGGCTTCGGGTTCCGTAGGAACTTTGAAGTTAAGCGAGAAAGGGGCCAGAGCATTCCCTGGATGGGTGACCCACTGGGAAGTTACTCGTGAGTTCCCAGAAACAAAACCGTGAGGGCGTAGTTGGGGCCCAAAGCGGACAATATCGTGCTACGATGGTGGAGCGGGCCCGGGATATGGTGGACCCTGGGTCGGGATGTGACAGTAGCTCTTTTTACTTATTATGTAATGACATGTGTAAAGTAGTTAGTGAGTCCTAAAATTTGTTTTGACTTAAGGTATTGTTTTCTAACATTAATACATTGTCGTACTTTTTTTGAAAAACTATCTTAAAAAGTTAAATTTTGAACATGGCTCCCAAAATCTCATAAACGGGCCTAGTTATTACACTTAACATTAGCAGCTGATAGCTGATGTGTAATATATATATATAGTAAAAATTCCTATCACTTCTGGAGAAGATGTATAATTTGCAATGGCAACTTGCAAAAAGATTTCAGCATGAAAACTAGTATAACTTTGGGGACCAACTTGATCTAGACTTCTAGTACATGAAACATCTAGTGGGACTAGAGCTTATTAGAGCCAAATGGCTTTGAAAACAAATAACTAAACACCATATTAATGAAAATTAATTAATTAATATTATGTTTGACAAGACAATGGTATCCCTAATATGTCCTCTTATCTTTCAACCTGGATGTTTGCCTCTTTAGTCCTCATGGAGACAATAATATATAGGTAGTGGGGGAGCCTTTATATATTTCTTTTGACTCTTTGAGGGCTCGAGATTAATATATAATACTTCCAAAACACAGATTAATTGATTGAAAGCCTTATTTATAATCTCGTTATAAAGTTACAAACACTTGGATGCCAAAAATCCCGAAGTGATTAAGATATAGATGTTAAATGTTGATCACAATATGTTTAGTCAAATGATTCTATTTTAATTTTGGAACCACAAACAACTCCCTCCTAAGAGCAACTCCAACTCTACAAATTGCCCCACCTATTCAGTGATTAAATCCACCAATTCCCCCAAAACTGCTTCAACCCATGCCAATTGCCACACCTATTAGGTGGGCCCATCTCTCACGGACGAAGCAGTCAGGCAAGAATGGCTTGCGGTTGTTTAACGTCAGTCTGACGTCACCCACATTATCAATTTTGTTCTACAAGGCGCACACGCTCGTGGGCATGACTCGTGAGTTGTGGCGAGGTCCACGTTGCAATAGTCTACAAATTTTGGCCGTTGGATTTCCCAAATCCCACGGTCCTTTTTAATCTTGATTTTAAAAAATTCAAAAAAAATTCAAAAAAAAAAAAATATATATATATATATATATATATGTAAAAGACATTGTTTTCTTTTCCACGTGGCACAACTTGGACTCTTGGACTGAAAAAAAAAAAATCATCCAACGACCCATATTAATTTTGTTATTAAAAAATTTGAAAATTATAAACATATACAAAAAAAAAAAAAAAATTTAAAATTAAGAGAATATGAACGGTGGTGTGACCGGGACCGAATTGTAATTTCGGATAATAAAACGTAGTATGACATGATTAGCTAAAAGTCTTATTCGAAACTAAACATAATATTAATTTTTTTTAAATAAAATTTTAATGTCAATTGCCCAAACAATTTATTTACGGATGAAAATGCACTCCAACAATTACGGTTCATTAAGATAATAATTACCAATTGCCCAAGAGCCAGATAATAATCGCCCTAAGACGTGGAGTTGCCCTAATGGCATTTGCAAACCCATCACTATAAAGAAAATTTCAATCATTATAAAGGCATCAGATGTTTTCCACTTTTGTGCAAACCAATCACTATAAAGAAAATTTCAATCATTATTATAGGCATCAGATGCTTTCCACTTTTGTGCGACACATTTTTCCCACTCTTGCAGTCATTACTGTTCAAAGTGCTATGTAATTCAATACCAAACTGTAATCAAAGTGGCTTTGATTTTCTTCTGTTTGGTACAATTATCTGTATCTGCAATCTCTATCATATGAGCTTAACACAGTTACAAAAAACGTAAATAAAATAAAACGAGTAAATGGGACCCCATATGGAAAACTAGCAGGAGCAAACTTTCACCTCCAAAAGTGTCTCCCAACAATTTTTGTTGCATCTGTAAGTTTTGTCTTTTGAACAAGCTTGAGGATGCCCTGGCCACTTTGCTTGATCCAAATATGATCCCCAGAAGGGTTCTAGACTTCCAATCTTCCATATGTCTGGATGCCCGAAATCATATCTGTATATTTATGCCTTCAAATCAAGTCTTATGTTCCTGTTAAAAGACATTGTTGTCCACGTGGCACAACTTGGACTCTTGGATTGAAAAAAAAAATCATCCAAGGACCCATATTAATTTTGTTATTAAAAAAATTTAAAAATTGTAAACAAATACAAAAATAAAAATAAAATTAAGAGAATATGAAGGTTGGCGTGACCGAGACCGAATTGTAATTTTTGATAATAAAACGTGGTATGACATGATTAGCTAAAAGTCCTATTCGAAACTAAACATAATATTAATTTTTTTAAATAAAATTTTAATGTCAATTGCCCGAACAATTTATTTATGGGTAAAAATGCACTTCGACAATTATTGTTCATTAAGACAATAATTGCCAATTGCCCAAGAGCCAGATAATAATCGCCCTATAAAGAAAATTTCAATCATTATCAAGGCATCAGATGTTTTCCACTTTTGTGCAAACCCATCACTATAAAGAAAATTTCAATCATTATTAAAGGCATCAGATGTTTTCAAGTCTTGCTTTCGAGATCGTTCTACATGGCATTAACTGTATACACGAAAATATGCAACTAAAACATTAAAATGTATTCTAAATCTATCACGTGTTGTTATGTATTTTAATTTGCTAACATGGGTGCACAAATATTTACATGTTCCTTACCCCAATTTCTCTTTTAAAAGTTATGGTTATTTTCTTTTAAGTATTTTTTATATTCAGACTCCGATTGATACTACTGGAGGACACTAAACTGTTTGACAAGAAATGCAGGTAACCCTATAGCCAAGTAGGTGGTTTTTACTTTCTAGGTTTATGTCTGTGGTTGGAACTAGGGTTTATGGATGTCAAGATTGAGTAAGCTGAATTAGGGGAAACAAAGTATATCGGATTTAGGGTTTAGGGTTTAGAATTTCTTTTAAGTTTGTATGTTTTCCAAGTGTCGGAAACCGAATCGACATCACATTTTTTTTTTCTGGTAACATAACTCGACTGCCAATTCCTCCGTCTCCATCTGAAAAATGTGTTTGCTTCTACTTACAGAAAGATCTAATGATTCAGTAATGAGTATTAATTAGTGCAAATCTTAATCTAATCAACAACACATCACTTTAATTACCGTATTTGATTAAAGCTAGCAAATGACAGCATCATCGTGTTATCATGCTGACAACATTATTCACCCTAAGCTCACACGATCACTAATTCAAACTTACAACTCGTTAGCCAAAGCTGCAGCCTCAAGTAGAAACACCGGCGAGTCGTCTAGTTTCTGGTTACTCCCGTCGGTACCACACACTTGAACGATAAACTTGATGTCAGAAGTGCCAGAAGGGACTGCAAGGTCATCGACGTAAAAAGCTTCCACTCGTGCCGCTCCAAGATACTCATGCACCCTTTCTAGCGCTGCTCCTTGATGGCCAAGTGATCCCTTTGCTAGTTTTTCAACATAAATATTATAATTTGTGTATGGATAATCATTCCCGTCTTTCAACTTCCAAGTGATTTTAAGACTAACGCTCTTGGAACCCTCAGATCCTGTTGTCCATTTGATATATTCACCTTCGACAAGCCACGAATCAGAAGGCGGAAAATCTGAATTCTGCCCACAAGTCTTAATTGAAATATGACCAAGCACTGCATAGTACACTGTTGAATTCTGAGTACCTTCCTCTGATATGGACTTCAGTCTCCTTTCGTCAAATTCAGGCTTCGACCTGTAGCACAGAGCATGTATTTCTGTTAGTCTGTATCCATTCATTCGGATGCTACTCTCCTGCATGACCCATCCAGGGGAAATTCCTGGCGTTTCAGGTTGACGTGTCATTATCACTTTATCAAATTTGCTTGAGAATTGGTTCAGGTTCCAGTTTACAAGAAGTACCGACTTTCTTTCGTTCAGAGTAGAAGAAGAGAATACAAGATGCAAGCCTAGACGAGAATTATTCTCCGATTTCACCTGCATTAATTGGAATATGCACAGTTCAAAACTTGTCTGCGAGTGCACTACACACATCCCATTTTACTTTTCACACACCCTTCTAATTTTCGACCGTCGAATCGGATAAATTGAAGAAAATCAACGAATAAAAATTAACAACGTGTGTGTAAGAAGTAAAATGGGGTGTGGATAGCACACCCCATGAAAAAAAGAAGAAGATTCTAGGCACATGTACAGGTAGTCTAACGACGATTTGGACAACTTTAGTAACTTACAATGCACGGAAGAGATAGCTTACAGAATACGTAAAGTGGAGAGGTAAAACCCCTAAAAGAACATCTCCTTGAAAGAGCCTAGTCGATAAATTATGAGAGTCTTCAAGGTTTCCTTTAAATGTGATGTTTCCTCCTCCACTATAAGATGCCTCCTTGAAACTATAATTTGCCAGCATATGTTTGAATGAAGAAGAATATCAAATATATCCAAAAATGTTCTTAAGTTTTTGCAAAGCTTAGGCACTGATACTCGGAAACCCGGTATAAGATACTGTTTATGCATAAGGTCAAATGTTTAGGGTGTAGGGTTTAGGAACTAAAACTTACTCAACATGGACCTGGATGCCATCTGGGGTTGCATTGCCACTAAACTCAAGGAACGGCTGTGACATATCAATAGGAGTAAATTAGCATGCTTGACCATGTCAAAGATTTGACAACAATGCACTACACCTGGAGGCATACTACTGTAAATTTCCCACTAATAGCAATATGCACAGCACACGAAAGGAAAAAAAAGCATATTAACATAATTTAAAACCGGTAATGTTTCGCAGATGGCGACAGCAGTAAAGCAATAATCCCTATACACCATGGTGCGGGTTCGATCCTCACTGATCCTCTCCCCCCTAACATTTAACAATTTAACCCATTAATGTTATCGTTTGTAAAAGAAAAGGGTAATGTTCATGCATAGGATTGAACATTAGAATTTGTTATTATAACATTCCATATATCACCTTCACTCAAGCTCAATGACGTTATCTTTTTTTTCTTCTTATTCCAAGTTATTTTGTTGTCAAGAACTAAAATAAGGAAGTAATTCAAACATTTCCATCCACTAAGAAGAATGAACTGCCTTTGAACAGCTGGAACTCGGAAAAAATAAAATTTGATGATTATGGTTGGATTTTATTGTCATGGCGAACTATGAAAATGCTTGTTCGAACTTGGCAGCTTAAGATATTAACCAACAGAAAAGAAAAATTCTACATATTGAACTTAGAAATTGGCTTTGAAACTGTAAAATAAATTGAAAAAGTTCAAACTGCAAATTTGATAGTATTTCAATGAAAAGAGTAGGGAAATAAGAAGAAGATGGAAACCAAACTGCAATCTAACGGTATGACATTTGACTAAGGAGCGTCTGATACCACAAAGCTATTTGGTCCATACCTGCAACCCTTGGGAAGAAATGTTACACCAAGAAGCATCGGATACTTGCCGTCCGTCAACAGAAACATGATATCCATAACCCTGAACAGTAATACAGAAAAATAGTGTTTAGGTAACAGGTATATACAGGATATATGAAGTTTATGAACTAGGTCATGCTTCCAACATCCATAAATGGCCCACTGCAGTATCAATATAGTCACGGCGACCTGATCAAAATTTGTATAGAATGGTAGCACTTCAGGATAGTTTTGTACCACTCCCCATGATTTTTCCACAAGGGACCACCAACTGCAAAACAAATGAATTTATCAGGAGAAACTTCAGCAAATGTAACATTCATACTATTAAGAACACAACCAGGTCATATTCCGATCTAACTGTGGTTGATTACATAAAGTTCTTTTTCCAACTAACCACGGAAGGCAGTTCCAAAAGTGTTGGCATTCAAGACAATCAAATATTTATCAGGAGGTAATGCATCCTTTTACTTGCTTTTGTTAAAAGAAGTGAAAAATATCATGCCAGCTTTTGTCTGTAAAATAATGTCTATGAACTTATGTAACTGGTACTGGAAATCCGAAATAATAACTAAAGAAGTATTACGGACAAGTTCGTATGCTAATCAATGGAACTACAAGTTTGTGAAACTTTGCAAATAGGGGGAAGTCAGTTACTGATTCTGAGCAATCTGAAAATTTGGTGGTTGATTAGTCTCATAGATCCATCCGGGAGCAAATATGGCCGTTGATACACCATCCTTTTTCAGCACATCCAGTGCAACACTTGTCTGATATGCAGAGTTATTAAAAAAAACAAAGTTAACTACAAAAAATAGACTCCCAGAACAACCACCTGAATTCTCCATTACATGGAGTTGTAAAAACATTAACCATAAAGAGTTGACATGTTGTTCATTTATAATGGCACTTAAAACACTCACTCGGCACAGTGAAATATAATCGACTCCCAGAAAGGTTCTCATATCTCACGATATTAGTGTCTCACTTACATTCCATTGTCCACCACCGAACGTGCCCCTTCCAAAAACATCAATTCCCATGTAGACATCATACTTTCTGTCACCAGCAACAGCTGCAGAAAGCCTCGGATAATTTTCCTGCATGGCGGGTTTAACTGTGTGAAAGAGTATTTAGAGAACAAAAACAAACTTCCATAAGGAAGAAGTGAAAACCAAACCTTCCATGTATAGTTCACGAAAATTCCATCACATATATCAAAGAAAGGTTTATTCTTTTCATTCAGTTGATTTTGCCAGTTAAGTTTACCATCAGTTGTAACACTATCATACCTGCCGAATAGACAATATTAAGTTAAAATATAAACTTTAAATGGCAAGCTATATCAAAAAGGGGCAAACAAATTAAGTGACGGGAAACATCAGTATATCTCCTAACACTCACCATATCACCAAAGAGCCAGGCACAGATGAATGCATTGTCTGGGTTAAATGGCTGACAAATGCTTTCAAATTAGGGATTTGATCCGAATTCAACTCAACCTCCATATTGATCTGCAAGTAGCAGTTATCATGACAACTCAATAAACAGAGTGCAATAGAATGAATTTCCGCCAAACAAAATAACGGAAGAAAGCATCAGTTTCATAATTGAAATTTCCCCATTTCTCATGACATCCCTCTTTCCTTGAACTGTCGGAAACTTAAAAACTTCAACTATGAATACTATGGCAGCTTGCTATTTAACTTCTTGAACCAGCAGAACTGGAGTATTCATCTTTACAAGAAACACAACACGTTCCCTCCGTGGCATGCAAGTGTGTTACCAAAAAATTGTGAGCCAGATCATAATTGGCTGATTAACAAAGCTTAAATCTAAAACCTATAAAAAAATACAGAAACATGAAAAAAGCATGCAGTTAGGGTGAACTGTATACCAGCCACCCATCGAAGCCCAAAGCAACGGCAAGCTCTGCCAAGAACTCGGCATACATTTCAGCAGACTCTTTCGTCGACAGCAATTTGTTGCAAATAAGCTTCCCTTCATCCCATTCTGTGATGAAAGTCCCCAACACCTTATATTCCAATATAAAGAACCAACAAAGTTAGATTTCGAAAGTAAAACAAGTCATAATCCACAACCAAAACATAAGCAAATCAAAGAGTTCCCAGAAAAAAAAAAAAAAAAAAAAAAAAAAAAAGCAGAGGACAACACTTTGTGTATGTTTCCAAACTGAAATTCTCAACCCCTGTCTTAAACTTACAAAAAGTCAACTCATTTCCACATTACTCACTTGAACACACAAATGTGTTTCCTTAAGATCCCAAAATCGCGAAGTTTCAGATTACCTTAACTCCATGTCTGTGAGCAGTATTAGTCCAACACGGAGGCGGAAGAGTGACAAGACTATGCGAAAAGTAGATGAATATATCGATCAAATACCAATGCCATATCGCATACGCGTTCGGATTGGTCCCTCCCTGGATCCACTTATCATCACCATAGCCGCCCGCCATGTCATGGCAGACAATCACTCTGGGCCTGTCGGGCAGCGACGGGGAAGGCGCCGCGGATTGCAGAGGAACCGTGGATTTGTTAAATGGGTAGTGAAAGGACTCGAAGTAGGACCTGGACTCGAGGTCTTCGAGAGTTTTGATCGGGTAGGAGATGGGAACGGCGGGTTGGGTCGGGTCGAACGGTGGAGGAGTCGGGCCGGAGGATTGGTGGTCCGGGGCGGTGGCGGGTTGGGACATTTTGAAGAAGGGGAAGAAGCATGTGCGCAGAGAGAGAGATGAGGAGACTGAGGAGACTGAGGAGAGAGATTATGTTCCGGCGGCTAATATAGGCGCGAAGACGGGGATGAAGCATGTGCGCAGAGAGAGAGACTGGCTGACTGAGGTCGTTGCTGACGTTGCTAGTTTTTAATTGGTAGGAGATTGGGAATGCTTTCAAAACAACAAAATACGGACTTCAAGGATTTTTTTTTTTTTTTCCAAAGGTAGAAATGAGATTAAAGACGAATAGAAAGTTTTACATCCTGAGCCAAAATGTTAAACAAAAAGTCGGGTCCAATACAGCCCCAAATACAGACTTTAAGTTGAGTGAGACTAAAAAGTAAGTGTTGGGAACAGCACAGGTCTTGATTATTTTGATTTTTAAATAAAATTTAAATGTATTAAATTGTTATGCAATAAGAATATAAGTGTCTATAAGGGAAAGCGATTTTCTACAGATCATTTTCACCTAATCTACCAAGGTCATAAATTTGGACATTTAAAATTTGATCTAACGACTAAAAACATGAGGCTCTATTAAAAGTTATTATATCTTTAGCCGTTAGATCAAGTTTCAAGGGTCCGGATTTGTGGCCTTGGTGGATTAGATGGAAATGATCCCTTTCCATCCATAAGGTACAGTTTGGTACGTGGGACAAGTCGTTCCGTCCCACGTTTGGTGCGCCTAAAAACTGGGGAACGGGTTGTCCCATGAGACGAAATTTGGCTGATTTTTCGTTCCACCTTCCCCCTGTAACGACCCTTTCCACATCCGTGGAACATAAATTTATAATATTTTAAAACAAAATTTCCCCTTATCTTTTTCAATATTTACATCATTCGTTCCATCTTGTCCCGTCTGCATGCCAAACGGTACCTAAGTTATTGGTGAGGAACACCACTTGTCATGTTAAGGCGTGTGTTCTAGTCACATAGAAAAATTTCCCCAAGTTAAGCTAGGTACGCCATACCTGGTCAGGTGACAATCATAAATGTCAAGGCTTTTTTGTTTGTCAATGTCAATAATACGTCATCTATTAGACACCTCTTACACAAGTACGAGTTTTTTTTATTTAGTTCTTGTTTGATCTCATGCTGCTTCCACATGATGATATTTGTTCTAGTCAGACATGCCATTAAAATTACTTGATTATTTTTATTTTTAATGTGTTTTATAATTTTTTTAATTTTACTCTTTGCCTATAGTATACTATAAAAATAAATAAATAAAACTTTAATTTTTAAAATTTATATAGATTAATAATACCATAATAATTAATAAACAATATAACATATCCACTATAACAATTGTAATTTATAGTAAGTTTTTTCAGTAGTTTAAAAAATTAAAATCAATAAAATGACTTTTTTCTAATCGTGTCGAAACAGGTTACACGCATATCACTCTCGTGTAAACCTGTTAAAGACCTGTTACTAATGGGTTCTTATCGTGTGATACGATAACGACCCGATTAGTTATCGTGTGGACCCGAAACCCGTTATTTTCGTGTCGTGTAAGAAATTGCCAGATCTAATGTAATACTGTTATATGTTAAAAAAAAATTATTTTTATTAGCACTATAAAATCTCATTGTGCATTCTTCATAAGTGTAATTTTTTCTTCTTCTAAATATAATAATTTAGAGTGCACAATAAGATACTCAGAGTGTCAATAACAACACCCCAAAAAAATGATTTTTTTTCAATTGTATAATAATGCTATATATTCAAGTGAATCTTTAGAGTTAGAGTTTTTTTAAGCTTCTTTTTCTTGTTTGGTTGTTTAATATTGAACTGGTTTTGTCACTTAGTACTACGGTTTAGTGGTGTTCCTCTTCACTTGTAAATGAGAGGTCTTAGGTTCGATTCTCACCCAATGTGAATTTGAACTACATCATTGCTAGCTTATTGTGAGGCTAAGCGTACCCCCTCCCCTTAGTGTAGATAATATCGTTTGTTCAAGAAAATAAAATATTGAACTAGTTTTGATTATTTAGTGAAGGTTACGTTTGTAGCTCTTTTTACTTATTATATAATGACATATGTAAACTTATAGTCAATGAGTCCTAAAGTTTGTTTTGACTTAAGTTATTGTTTTCTAACCTTAATACATTGTCGTACTTGTTTTGAAAAACTATCTTAAAGAGTGGCCCTTTTATAAATTTTGCACATGACTCTCGAAATCTCAGAGACGGCTTTGGTTATTACACTTAACGTTAGAAGCTGATAGCTGATGTAATATATATATATATATATATATATATATATATATATATGAAGTGCTTCTCATTAATACGTACACTAATTATCTCTTTGGGGTCTGCAAGTTGTTCACAAGTTCTTGCATAATGTAAAATTCCTATCACTTCTGGAGAAAATGCATAATTTGCAATGGCAACTTGCACAAAGATTTCAGCATGAAAACTAGTAGAACTTTGGGGACCAACTGGCTTTGAAAACAAATAACTAAACACCATATTAAATTTAATGAAAATTAATTAATTAATATTATGTTTGACAAGACAATGGTATCCCTAATCTGTCCCTCGTATCTTTCCGCCTCGATGTTTGCCTCTTCAGTCTTCATGGAGACAATAATATATAGACAGTGGGGGAGCCTTTATATATTTCTTTTGACTCTTTGAGGCCTCGAGATTAATATATAATACTTCCAAAACACAGATTAATTGAAGGAAAGCCTTATTTATAATCTCGTTATAAAGTTACAAACACCGGAACGCCAAAAATCCCGAAGTGATTAAGATATAGATGTTAAATGTTGATGACAATATGTTTAGTCAAATGATTCTATTTTAATCCATATTTGGAACCACAAACAACTCTCTCCTAAGAGCAACTCCAACACTACAAATATTCCCATCTATTTAGTGATTAAATCCACCAATTCCTCCAAATCTACTCCAACCCATGCCAATTGCCCCACCTATTAGGTGGGTCCATCTCTCACGGACCAAGCAGTCAGGCGAGAATGGCTTGAGGCCTTGTTTGAGGTTGTTTAACGTTAGTCTGACGTCACCCACATTATCAATTTTTTTCTACAAGGCGGACATGCACTTGGGCGTGACTCGTGAGTTGTCTGACAAAATCCAGGCGGCGAGGTCCACGCTGCAATGGTCTACAAATTTTGGCCGTTGGATTTCCCAAATCCCACAATCCTTTTTAATCTTGATTTTAAAAAATTCAAAAGAAAAATATATATGTAAAAGACATTGTTGTCCACGTGGCACAACTTGGACTCTTGGATTGGAAAAAAAAATCATCCAACGACCCATATTAATTTTGTTATTAAAAAATGATAAACAAATACAAAAAAAAAAAATTAAAGTTAAGAGAATATGAAATGTGGCGTGACCGGAACCGAATTGTAATTTTTGGATAATAAAACTTGATTTGACAAGATTAGCTAAAAGTCTTATTCGAAACTAAACATAATATTAATTTTTTTTAAATAAAATTTTAATATCAATTGCCCAAACAATATATTCATGGGTAAAAATGCACTCTAACAATTACGGTCCACTAAGATAATAATTGCCAATTGTCCAAGAGGCAGGTAATAATAGCCCTAAGACGTGGAGTTGCCCTAATGGCATTTGCAAACCCATCACCATAAAGAAAATTTCAATCATTATAAAGGCATCAGATGTTTTCCACTTTTGTGCGAACCCATCACTATAAAGAAAATTTCAATCATTATTAAAGGCATCATCAGATGTTTTCCAATTTTGTGCGACACATTTTTCACTCTTGCAGTCTTGCTTTCGAGATCGTTCTACATGACATTAATTGTATACACGATTTAGGGTTTATGGATATGAAGATTGAGGAAACTGAATTAGGGGAACAAAGTAAGTATTCCGGATTTAGGGTTTAGGGTTTAGAAATTCTTTAAGTTTGTTTTCCACGTGTCGGAAACCGAATCTGCATCACTTTTTTTTTTCTTGTAACATAACTCAACTGCCAATTCCTCCATCTCCATGTGAAAAATGTGTTTGCCTCTACTTACAGAAAGATCTAATGATTCAGTAACCAGTATTAATCATTGCAAATCTTAATCTAATCAACAACACAACACAACACTTTAATTATCATATTTGATTAAAGATAGCGAATGACAACATCATCGTGTTATCATGCTGACAACATTATTCACCCTAGCTCACACGATCACTAATTCAAATTTACAACTCGTTCGTTAGCCAAAGCTGCAGCCTCAAGTAGAAACACCGGCGAGTCGTCTAGTTTCTGGTTACTCCCGTCGGTACCACACACTTGAACGATAAACTTGATGTCAGAAGTGCCAGAAGGGACTGCGAGGTCATTGACGTAAAAAGCTTCCACTCGTGCCGCTCCAAGATACTCATGCACCCTTTCTAGCGCTGCTCCTTGATGGCCAAGTGATCCCTTTGCTAGTTTTTCAACATAAATATTATAATTTGTGTATGGATAATCTTTCCCGTCTTTCAACTTCCAAGTGATTTTAAGACTAACGCTCTTGGAACCCTCAGATCCTGTTGTCCATTTGATATATTCACCTTCGACAAGCCACGAATCAGAAGGCGGAAAATCTGAAGTCTGCCCATAAGTCTTAATTGAAATACGACCAAGCACTGCATAGTACTCTGTTGAATTCTGAGTACCCTCCTCTGCTATGGACTTCAGTATCCTTTCGTCGACTTCAGGCTTCGACCTATAGCACAGAGCATGTATTTCTGTTAGTCTGTATCCCTTCATTCGGATGCTACTCTCCTGCATGACCCATCCGGGGGAAATTCCTGGCGTTTCAAGTTGACGTGTCATTATCACTTTATCAAATTTGCTTGAGAATTCGTTCAGGTTCCAGTTTACAAGAAGTACCGACTTTCTTTCGTTCAGGGTAGAAGTAGAGAATATAAGATGCAAGCCTAGTTGAGAATTATTCTCCGATATTACCTGCATTAATTGGAATATTCACAGTTCAAAACTTGTCTGCGAGTGCACTATATGTAAAAAAAAATAAAAAGATGGCTTACAGAATACGTAAAGTGGAGAGGTGAATCCCCCAAAAGAACATCTCCTTGAAAGAGCCTTGTCGAGAAATTATCAGAGTCTTCAAGGTTTCCTTTAAATGTGATGTTTCCTCCTCCACTATAAGATGCTTCCTTGAAACTATAATTTGCCAACATATGTTTGAATGAAGAAGAAAATCAGATCTTATAGTAATAATGGCTCGTCCATCCAATATATCCAAAAAAATGTTCCTAAGTTTTTGCAAAGCGTACACGCCGAAACTCTGAAATCCGGTATAAAATAGTGTTTATGCATAAGGTGTCAAATGTTTAGAGTGTAGGGTTTTGGAACTAAAACTTACTCAACATGGACCTGGATGCCATCTGGGGTTGCATTGCCACTAAACTCCAGGAACGGCTGTGACATGTCAATAGGAATAAATTAGCATGCTTGACCAAGTCAAAGATTTGACAACAATGCACTGCACCTGGAGGCATACTACTGTAAATTTCCCACTAAGAGCAATACTCATAACACACGAAAGGAAAAAAAAACATATTAACATAATTTAAAACTGGTAATGTTTCACAGATGGCGCTTTACTGTAGTGGCGGAAAGCAGGATTCGAACCCCACCGATCCCCCTTCCCTTAACATTTAACAATTTAACTCATTAATGCTATTGTTTGTTAAAAAAAAAAAAAAAAACAAACAAACAAACAAAACAGTAATTTCATGCACGGGATTGAACAGTCGAATTTGTTATTATAACACTCCATATCACCAACACTCAAGCTCAAAGACTTTCTTTTTCTTTTTCTTTTTATTCCAAGTTATTTTGTCGTCAAACTAAAACAAGGAAGTAATTCAAATATTTCCATCCACTAAGAAGAAAGAACTCCCTTCGAACAGCTACTTAGGATAATAAAATCCGATGATTATGGTTAGATTCTATTGTCATGGTGAACTATGAAAATGCTTGTTTGAACTTAGAAATAGGCTTTGAAACTCTAAAATAAATTGAAAAAGTTCAAACCGCAAATTTGATAGTATTTCAAAGAAAAGAGTCGTATTTCTAGATATAACATCTAACGGTATGTCATTTGACTAAGGAGCGTCTGATACCAGAAGGCTATTTGGTCCATACCTGCAACCCTTGGGAAGAAATGTTACACCAAGAAGCATCTGAAACTTGCTCTCCGTCGACAGAAACATGATATCCATAACCCTGAACAACAATACAGAAAATAGCGTTAGTTAACAGGTATATACAGGATCTATGGACTTTATGAACTAGGTCATGCTTCCAACATCCATAAATGGCCCACTGCAGTATCAACATAGTCACACCAACCTGATCAAAGTTTGTATAGAATGGTAACACTTTAGGATAATTTTGTACCACTCCCCATGATTTTTCCACAAGGGACCACCAACTGCAAAACAATTGAAATTATCATGAGAAACTTCAGCAAATGTAATTTTCATACTATTAAGAACGCAACCAGGTCATATTCCGATCTAACTGGGGTTGATTACAAAAAGTTCTGTTTCCAACTAACCAGGGAAGGCCATTACAAAAATGTTGGCATTCAAGACAATCGAATAGCTTTAGAAGTAAACATATAGAATTGTAAAGATTATTTCCAGAAGTGAAAATAATCATGCTAGTTTTTGTTAAAGAAGTGAAAATATCATGCCTGCTTTTGTCTGTAGAATAATTTCAATGACTAAAGAACTATTAAGGACAAGTTCGTATACTAATCAACGGAACTACAAGTTTGTGAAACTTCGCAACTAGGGGCAAGTCAATTACTGATTCTGAGCAGTCTGAAAATTTGGTGGTTGCTTAGTCTCATAGATCCATCCGGGAGCAAATATGGCCGTTGATACATCATCCTTTTTCAGCACATCTAGTGCAACACTTGTCTGATATGCAGAGTTAATAGAAAAAACAAAGTTAACTACAAAAAAGAAAGACTCCCAGAAAAACCACCTGAAATTCTCCATTACATGGAGCTGTAAAAACATTAACCATCCATAAGAGTTGACACACTTAAAACACTCACTCGTCACAGTGAAATATAATCAAATCCTGGAAAGGTTCTCATATCTCACACGTCATGATATTAGTGTCTCACTTACTTTCCATTGTCCGCCACCGAAAGTGCCCCTTCCGAACACATCAATTCCCATGTAGACATCATACTTCCTATTACCAGCAACAGCTGCTGAAAGCCTCGGATAGTTTTCCTGTATGGTACATAGGTTTAACCATGTGAAAGAATATTTAGAGAACGAAAACAAACTTCCATAAAGAAGAAGCGAAAACCATACCTCCCATGCATAGTTCACGAAAATTCCATCACATATATCAAAGAAAGGTTTATTCTTTTCATTCAGTTGATTTTGCCATATAAGTGTACCATCAGTTGTAACACTATCATACCTGCCGAATAGACAATAGTAAATCAAATATAAACTTTAAATGGCACGCTATATCAAAAGGGGCAAAAAATTAATTAGTGACGGGAAACATCAGTATTATCTCCAAACACTCACCATATCACCAAAGAGCCAGGCACAGAGGAATGCATTGTCTGGGTTAAATGGCTGACAAATGCTTTCAAATTAGGGATTTGGTCCGAATTCAACTCAACCTCCATATTGAACTGCAAGTCCAAGTTATCATGATCACAACTAAATAAAAAGAGTGCAATAGAATGAATTTCCACCAAACAAAATAACGGAAGAAAGCATCGGTTTCATAATTCAAACTTCCCTATTTCTCATGTCATCCCTATTTCCTTGAACGGTTGGAAACTTTTTTTTTTTTTTTGAACAAAAAATATTATCTATACTAAAATGGAGGGGGTGGGCTTAACCTCATAATGAGCTAGCAATAATATGATTCAAATTCGCTTTTGGCGAAAATCAAACCTAAGACCTCTTACTTACAAGTGGAGAGGAATACCACTAGACCGTAGTACTAAGTGGCTAGAAACTTAAAAACTTCAAATATGAATACTATGGTAGCTTGCTATTTAACTTCTTGAACCAGCAGAACTGGAGCATTCATCCTTCAAGAAATACAACAAGTTCCTCCGTTTGCATGCAAGTGTGTTACCAGAGCAGATCATAATTGGCTGATCAACAAAGCTAAAATCTAAAACCTATATAAAAAAAGAAAAAAATAGGTTCCTATCCCTATTTTTCCTACTCTATTGATTAAAACCTTATTCCCTTTCACTTTTTTATCAAGATCCTTAGATTTTAATAAAAGTCATTAATTATTTCAATATAAAATATATTTTTTATTTCTAAATATATTCATTAAGTGTTAGAAACGTTACATTTGGTATATTTATATTTATAGTTAAAATTTTTATCATATATTTCTATTTTTAGCTTGTACCATTTTTTATTATATATTTTTATTTTTAGTTTGTACTCATTTTTAATTTGCAACCTTTTTTTTTTTTAATTTGTACCAATTTTCTTTTCAGTTTTAATTTGTACCCATATATTAATTCCTTTTTGTGCCCATATTTTTAAATTTTTTATTTGTATTTGTACCCCTATTTTTAAATTTATTTGTACCCAATTTTAATTTTGTTAAATGTACCCATGCTAATTATATATATTTATTCATGTTTTAAAATATATCAATAGTTATTTTTAAAATATTTTAATAATTATGTGGGTACATTATTTTTTTGCTATAATTTTTGTGAAGATCAATATTACTCTAATTTTTTTTTAAGTATTTATTTATAATTTAAAAATATTATTTGAATTTGTTTAAATTTCATGATTAGTGGGACATTAAATGCAACTTTGTCCAAAAAAAAAAAGTGGGACATTAAATGAATAAATGAGTTAAATATCTAAGGACCTCGATCAAAGTATTTAAACAAACAAAATTGTCTAACAATTAGCTTGATTAAAGACCGAAACCAAAATGACCCTAAAAAAGGTACAGAAACTTGAAAAAAGCATGCAGATAGGGTGAACTATATACTACCAGCCATCCATCGAAGCCCAACGCAACGGCAAGCTCCGCCAAGAACTTAGCATACATTTCAGCAGATTCTTTTGTCGACAGCAATTTGTTGCAAATAAGCTTCCCTTCATCCCCTTCTGTGATGAAAGTCCCCAACACCTTACATTCCAATATACCGAACCAACAACGTTAGATTCCGAAATTCCTTTCAATCATTTGGAACTAAGAACCGCTCGAAAGAAAAACAAGTCATAATCCACAACCAAAACATAAGCAAATCAAAGAGTTCCCAGGAAAAAAAAAAAAAAAAAAAAAAAACAGAGGCCAACACTATGTGTGTTTCCAAACTGAAATTCTCACCCCCTGTCTTAAACTAACAAAAAGTCAACTCATTTCCGCATTAATCACTTGAACACACAAATGCCAAATTTCAAAACATATTTCCTTAAAAATCCCAAAATTCCGATGTTGCGAATTACCTGAACTCCATGCCTGTGAGCACTATTAGTCCAACATGGAGGCGGAAGAGTGACAAGACTATGCGAAAAGTAGATGAATATATCGATCAAATACCAATGCCATATTGCATACGCGTTCGGATTGGTCCCTCCCTGGATCCACTTATCATCGCCATAGCCGCCGGCCATGTCATGGCAGACCATCACTCTGGGCCTGTCGGGCAGCGACAGGGAAGGCGACCCGGATTGCAGAGGAACCGTGGATTTGTTAAAAGGGTAGTGAAAGGACTCGAAGTAGGACCTGGACTCGAGCTCTTCGAGAGTCTTGATCGGGTAGGAGATGGGAACGGCGGGTTGGGTCGGGTCGAACGGTGGAGGAGTCGGGCCGGAGGATTGGTGGTCCGGGGCGATGGCGGGTTGGGACATTTTGAAGAAGGGGAAGAAGACTTGGGCTTTGCCGCGGATCAGGCGGAGGAGACTGAGGAAAGAGATTATGGTCTGGCTGCTAATACAGGCGCGAAGACGGGGAAGAAAGAAGCATGTCCACAGAGAGAGAGAGAGGGAGACTGACTGACTGAGGTCGTTGCTGTGGCGTTGGAGTGGTTCTGGGTTTTTAATTGGTGGGAAGAGAGAGAGAGAGGGAGACTGACTGATTGACTTGAGAGATTTTTTACTGTGAGGTAAAGGATGGTACATTACGTGTTACTATACAAATAGTGGAATATGTGTGCTAAAAAGTTAATAACTTAAAAAATAAAATTTTCCGTCACTTCTATTAAAACACGTAATGCACTACTTCCCATCACAATGAAAAATTTCGATGGACTGAGGTCGTTGCTGACGTTGGAGTGGTTCTGGGTCCTTTTAATTGGTGGGAAGTGAGAGAGGGAGACTGACTTATTGACTTGAGAGATTTTTCATTGTGACCGGTACACGGGATGATACATTACGTGTTATTATATAAATAGTAGAATATGTGTTAAAAAGTTAATAACTTAAAAAATAAAATTTTCCGTCATTTCTATTAAAACACGCAATGTATCACTTGTGTTCTCGTCACAACGAAAAATTTTGATTGACGGAGGTCGTTGCTGACGTTGGAGTGGTTCTGGGTTTTTAATTGGTGGAAAAAGAGAGAGAGAGAGAGAGACTGAGTAGTTCTGGGGTTTTAATTGGTGGGAAGAGAGAGAGAGAGAGAGACTGACTGACTTGAGTCCTGTTGGAACCAAATTCGCCACAGATCCCTAACTCTCAAGCAAAAAATTGACTTTGGAACATGGCTAGAAGATGAGGCGTCCACACACAGACTTGGTTCTCTTCGACTGAGAGCCACAAGAAAGTAAGAAACTATTGATAGCAACGTTTACCACTATTTGTATCGAGTGGTCATTACTGTTCAATGTGCCATGTAATTCAATACCAAACTGTAATCCAAGTAGCTTTGATTTCCTTCTGTCTGGTACAATTATCTGTTTCTGCAATCTCTATCGTATGAGCTTAACACGGTTACAAAGAACGTAAATCAAATAAAACAAGTAAAAGAGACCCCATATCGAAAACTAGCAGGAGCAAACTTTCACCTCCAAAAGTGTCTCCCAACAATTTTTGTTGCATCTGTAAGTTTTGTCTTTTGAACAAGCTTGAGGATGCCCTGGCCGCTTTGCTTGATCCAAATATGATCCCCATCCGAAGGGCTCTAGACTTCCAATCTTCCATACGTCTGGATGCCCGAAATCATATCTGCATATTTATGCCTTCAAATCAAGTCTTCTGTTCCTGTTAACTTTGCAAATTCACTTTCGTCGATAGCCCCCTTTTTGAGCTTCTTTAGCAAGCGGTATTCTCTTGCCAACTCATCTTCATCTTCAGCTGACTGGATAGCACGCCTCTGCTTACCCGTTTTCTTCCTCATTGCAGCATCTGAAGCATTTGGGATCTTTTTGGTTTTTTGAGGTTTCGGTTCTTGCTGTTTTGCTTCTTTCTTCGATTGTAGATTCCTCCTTCTTTGCTTCTCGCGAGATTTATCCCTAAACAATAAACTTTTTCCTTCAGCAACGGTAGCTAGCTAGGAATGAAATTTTATACCCCACTACAACCACAGCATGGACTCATAACAAGTCGATGTTATACAACCAAACAGTCAGAAATTGAAGGGAGTTCTTACTTAAATTTGATCTCCTCCAAGTTGATGTCTTCAACAGGGATGAAACCCTCTGTGGAAAGCGAGTGGTGCTTTACCTCAGGCATTGCAGGGAGCTGCAGTAGTCCGAATCCCATGCCCAATTTCCCGACTTCAAGTTCTTTCCATCTGCATTAATTAAAAGCGTAAATTAGATTTTTTCTTTTCTTGGCCTGAATTAATAGGAGGTCTTGTTAGACACCTGAAAATGTAAGAGCAGTGATGTTCTTTATATGCACGCATGTAAGAAACAAATGCTCTGAGCCCCTTTTCCATAACATCGCGGTCCTTTTTTGCGGCTGATCGGATCTGAAACAAGTTTTAAAAAGACGTCACTTCAACTACTAAAAGCTCTCATCAAAACAACTAGACAGAACACCATAAAACTAAGCTCGTATTTACAAGACATCATTATGATGGATAAATTGATTTAATCAATAGCATTGAAATACATGGGCAATGAAGTCAATTTGTTTTACATAAAGTGCTGGCATCATTGGACGCATTGTCAATCAATGTCCACTCAGTAAAAAGAAGCCTGAATACATTTGCAACAGGTATAACGAGGAATGAATTAGGAAGGAAGATTATTTTTCCAAAATAAGATTTGATAAAGTGCACCATAAAATGACGCCTACCTGAGGAACAACATCAGCAACATCATCAGAGCATTTCCTTTCTTGTAGAGGAACTCTTCTTATCCGTAGGAATTCTACATAAGCTTCCTCCTGCAACAGTGTGACCAAAATAAGCACCTTCAACACCATAAATGAAAGCAACACAGAAAATAAGGAAAGAAAAACGAGTCAAACAGATTCTATAACTAAACCTTTGGCAATAGAAAAACAATCGCACTTCCTTGTCTACCCATACGAGCTGTTCGGCCAACTCTATGCACAAACACATTTGGATCTTGAGGGGTATCATACTGAAATATCAACAAACAAATGGATTATATTATTTAGCTTTCAAAACTGGTGATGACCATCTAAATGCTATTGTAAGCTACCTGCACTATACAGTCAACGCCTGGAATGTCGAGCCCACGCGCAGCAACATCAGTACACAGAAGGACGCCACTTGAGAGAGATGTAAATGAGGCCAAAGCTTTGTCCCTTGCGGCCTAGAAAGCAAAAAATGTTGAAAAAGCAAAGAACAGTGAGTTCATGAAATACTAACTCAAAGATCGACCGAGTATAGTGAATCACTGATCTATAATGTTTTACCTGCTTCATCTTCCCATGTAGAGCAATCAAAGGGAAACCCTTCAAAGGACTAAGCAATGGAAGAACAAGTCCCCAGTAGTCAACACAAGCACAAGTCATGAAGTATCTACAGAAGAAAACACAGAAAAATATGAAAATCACTTTACAACGCAAAACAACCTTCAACCTCGAAGCTAATTCGACCACATTCACTAAAACATACTAATCTCATGTTACTTACACTATGGTCTTGTTAGACTTATTCTTAACAAGAAGATCCACAAGCTCTGACGGTTTTTTGTCTCCCTCACACTCCAGATACTGTATGAGAGTGCACGGTCAAAGGCGAAAACGATTCAATAATAGAGAAGCTAGACATTATTGACAAATTAGTAATCGTTGATGTTATGTTATAGAGCATACCTCAAGGGCAAGGCCAGAAGGTGTTTTAGAAGAGGCTAATTTTTTCCTTAACGCAGAATCACTCGATTTTGTTTCAGCTCGTACTTCAACCCTCACAGGATTCCTTAGTCCTGCTCTGGCCAGCTCTTCAACTGCCTCAGTTTGGGTAGCTGAAAACAGACCAGTTCTACGAAGCTTCGGTAATCGAGACATAATGTCATTTAACTGCTTCTGGAACCCCATATCCAATAGCCTATCGGCCTCATCTAAGATCAAAATCTGCAACAATTATTGGCAAATGAGCCTCTATCAGCCTATACAATTGAATTCCACGAAACAAATTTCAATCAAATCCCAAAACATAAAATTTCAATTAAATCCCATCAAATGCAACTCCATTTACAAATGCATTACCTCAAGGTTCCGCAAATCCAAGCCATCAATGCGTTCCATAATGTCGAATAGTCTTCCTGGCGTGCCGATCAACAAGTTGGCTCCTTCCTCCTCGATTTGTTTCATGTCTGATTTCACTTGGCCTCCACCAACCAAAAGGACGCACTTGAAATTCGGCAGCGTCGAAACGAAGGGTTTCGCCACATTGTATATCTGCGAAGACAGCTCCCTAGTCGGAGATATAATCATTCCCATGACCTGCACAAGCACAAAATTTTCTTTTTCTTTCTGTTTCTCTTCCATTTTCTCGGCAACCAAACAGTGTTTAGCAAGTAAAAATTCTACTTTCTCGGCAACCAAACAGCGTCTAGCAAGTAAAAAAGAAAGAAGAATAATTAGTGGTGTGGACCAGACCTCTTGAGGTTTTGGAATGGTTGAAACGCGCCGGAGTATCTCCACCATCGGGACCACGAAGGCCAGGGTTTTGCCTGAGCCGGTGGCGGCGTCCACCGCCACGTCCTTGAAGCTGCATAGTAAGGGGATTGTGGCGGCTTGAACCGGAGTGCAGAACTCGAATCCGCCTTGGGATAGGGCTTCGAGAACCGGTTCGGAGAGCGGCGGCTTGAGGTCGGAGAAGCGGGTGTCGCTCAAGGCGCTGTTGGGGTTGAAAGCGTCGGCGTCCATGGCTTTCTGTTTTTCTTCGCGGTTCGCACAGTTAGGCTTTCCTTCCAGCTTCCGCAGCGGCAGTATAAAGTTTGTCCTGTATTCTGTTAGACGACCTGTCGTTTGGGGTTGCGAATAAAAAATGCCTAACCGGGCGATCCAGTTTGTTACGCGCGGTTTAGTTGGTTCGGCCCAGGCTTTGGTTCGAAACTAAATTATCTATTTCTTATTTTATTTCAATACTAACTACATTTTACACCTTTCAGATTTAAGGTAATTTTAAGATTGGGTCATGATGATTCAATTTTTTCACATTGTCCCTCGTAGTTGGTATATTTACATGTCTAATTATCTATTAAATTGATGAGTTTTCTAGGATATGTGATCCAAATGTGACTTACATGTCAATTAGTTACGGTTTTCGTGCTCGCCGTATCATCAATTTAATGATCTAGATAATTCATTAGACCAACGGTGTAAATTGATACAATTTCAAATCTTTGGGGGGGGGGGGGGGGGCAAGGTGAGAAAATTAAGCTTCGTGTTACCATTACCGCCACCACCTTTGTCACACCATCACCATCACCACAAGTCCACGACCACCACCATCACCACCACCTATGACTACAACCCCCATCCTTATACCATTGCCACTATCATCACCATCATCGTTGCCAACAACATTGCAATCTCCACCGCTAATGCTACTATCACTGCTACCTTTGAACCTTAACCATTATACCTTATTATTGGCACAGCCATATTGTCGCTGCCATCATCGCTACTAGTCTCGCCACCGTTGGTCCGTTGTTGTTGCCACCACCCCTACTATGTTCATTTGGTCAATATATACAATTTTATCACATTTACATCATAATTTACAAACACTTTTACACTACATTTTATACCATAATGTTTTTAAAAATACAATTTATCAAATGTCCAACTACTTTATTTTACTTATAATTATTTTTAAAGACGAAAAAAGTAGTTTATTTATTTATTTATTTTTTATAAAAAAAACAATAATTTCAAATTAGCTCTAAGACCATTTCCAACCCTTGGCCTAAAACCTAAAATTTTGGGTAAATTATATAGTAGCCCCTCAGGTTTGAGGTCTATTACAACCCCATACAACATTTTAAAACATTTCACTTTCATACATTTACTTATCATTTTATTTCAATTTCATACAACCGTTACATTTTCCATCCATTGATCCGTTAAGTGCTGACGTGGCTGCCACATTTGTGCCACGTGGCAAAAAAAAATTTTTAATTTTTATTCTTAAAAAACCTGAATTTTCTTATTTAAAAAAAAAGGGGTAAATTACATAGTAGTCCTGTCACGCCCCGAACCCGGGGTCGGTACTAAAAACTCGAACCCGAATCCGAAACGTGAGTTAAAAGCTAAATAAATAAAAGGAAATTGACACGGGTTGGAAAATAAATTCCTCTTATTAAAATAACTCCAAAATCCTTAAAGGGTGTACAAAAGTAATAAAACAATTAAAACCCTTAAAGTTCTCCTCAATCACAACCTCAACTCTAACATTTGTTAATCTTGTACCGAACCTGCAAGGTCTAAAATGTATAGGGTGAGCAAAATCACAGCTCAGTAGGGACATAACCTTATCACAGTAAATTGACAATATTAAATTAAGTGTTATGAAATCATATATCCAAATATCAAATTATTATTGATAATAATGCATGAGTGCAATGCAACCTCTTCGGTTACCCCCGTTAATTTATATAATAAAACACGCGGACCTGCACGTCCCATACCATGCATTTTACCCCTGGAGAGGCGGTTCGAATGTTCTATTATAGAAACTAACCCCCGTACAATATCCCAAGATAAACCCCTTTTGCTAGTCATCTTATCTAATTCATTGATCTCCAGCCCAAATCACCCACATCGACAATTCCCGTCGATATCCTATTCTACTGTGCACATCGGGCTCGCCTGGAACTGGTTTCACAATGAATAGATTCAACTACACAAAAGATCCTTTCCAACTACCCTCATTTCCTGAATTCCAATCTCAACACTGAAATTCCGACCACATCAACATGAATGATGCACAAATAATATAATTTTATCTTTCACATGTATGACAGTATATTCTCAACGAATAACATTTCAGCCATAATTCCATACCAATAACAAGTAAACACTTAACTGAAGCAATTAACCAATTAATATCCAATCACATAAATCAACCAAAAAGATCAAGAATATTATAGCACTTCACGAAATTTAATAAAATCAATTTCTGTAAAGGTCTGCCTTATTTCCCCTACCTGGATTCCAAAGCTAAAACAAAGATCCACGTCACTACTGGAATAGCTAAGCTCCACGTACTTGAGCAAGCTCCTTGATCACTTCTTAATGCCATGAATTTCTTCTACTCTATTTTCTTTTCTAATCTCTTATCTAAACATAAATAATATTTATATACACACCCGTACATATATATATATATATATATATATATATATCTTATATATGTATATATGTACACACACATATACACGGACATACATGCATGGCTTCCTAGCAGCCAACATATGTTTCCTCAAAAATGGTGAATAAAAGACCGAATGGAACCTCTATTTATAGTAGAAAAGGTCGGCTCCCTACAGTGTAAAATATATTATATGTAGGGATAGAAATGTAACTGACGAATGGCCAGTTGACAAGTGGGTTTCAAGGTGTCGTTGTGCATGGGGTAGATGACATGGGATTAACACATGTGGCTTTGCCAACAATGGTGGAAGCTGGTGGTGTCAATGGAATCCCTCAAAACCTCACACCTCATTGTAAATATAACAGCTGTCAAGGAAATGAAGTGCTGCGTGTTGGACTATGAAGGAAGCCATCTAATTGTTGGACACCTCCAAGCAAAATGGGATAGACTTCAATTGCAAGACTACACCTTGCTACTACACCTTGCTAATTGTCAGAAGCTATCGACTAGAAGTTGACAGCAAAATGCGAAAACTAATATGTAATATATATAAAATATATATATATACATGGAAAAGAAATAAACAATATCATTGTAGCTTCAAAATACCATTTGTTCTATATTTTTAAAATACGGGTTCTCACAAGTCCCTTAGGTTTAAGATCTATTACAATCTCATACAACATCTTTAAAACATTTCACTTTCATACCTCACGTACTATTTTTATTTCAAAATAATACATCCGTTACATATTCCATCCATTGATCCGTTAAGTGATGACACAGCAGCCACGTGGCTGCCAAATGTGTGCCACGTGGTAAAAATATTAATTTTTTTAATTTTTTTTTTTTGAAAAAAACCTTAATCTTCTATTAAAAAAAACACAAAAGTTAAAACAAAACCCTATCCCCGTGAACCCCCCAAACCAGAAACCCAGAAAAAAAACCCCCTAACCCCAACCCACATCCCGACCTCCGCAAATTACACCCCCTGCCCCCCCCCCCCCCCCCGACGCTCTCCCTCCGCAACCCAGAAACATTTCTCCCCCATCTTTATCCCTGCATCCTATAAAAAATAAAAATAAATAAAAAAAAAACATTCGGTTCGTCTTCCCCCCTCGTCTTCCCCATCTTCATCTTCTTCCCCTACCTGCAACCCAGCAACCCAGAAGAAAAAGAAGGAAAAAAAAAGAGAAAAAAAAAACCCAGATGCGGGTTCATGAGGTGGGAAGAAAGGTGGGTCGTGGGGGAGGGAGGGTTCGTCTTCCCCCCTCATCTTCCCCTATATTCTTCCCCATCTTCATCTTCATCCCCCTACCTACAAACCAGCAACCCAGAGGAAAAAGAAGGAAAAAAAAAAACCCAGATGCGAGTTCGTGAGGTGGGAAGAAAGGTGGGTCGTGGGGGAAGGGAGGGTTGCCGAGGGGGGGTGGGTTTTTGGTTTGGGGGGTTCACGGGGGTGGGGTTTTGTTTCAACTTTTGTGTGTGTGTGTGTGTTTTTTTTTTTAAATATTTATTTTTTAAATAGAAGATTAAGGTTTTTTTAAAAAAAAAATTAAAAAAATAATTTTTTTTGCCACGTGGCACACATTTGTCAGCCACGTCAGCACTTAACGGATCAATGGATGAAAAATGTAACGGATGTATTATTTTGAAATAAAAATAGTACGTGAGGTATGAAAGTGAAATGTTTTAAAGATGTTGTGTGAGATTGTAATAGACCTTAAACCTGAGGGGCTACTATATAATTTAACCTTTTTTTTTAATAAGAAAATTCAGGTTTTTTAAGAAAAAAAATTAATTTTTTTTTTGCCACGTGGCATACATTTGGCAGCCACGTGGCACAAATGTGGCAGCCACGTCAGCACTTAACGGATCAATGGATGGAAAATGTAACGGTTGTATGAAATTGAAATAAAATGATAAGTAAATGTATGAAAGTGAAATGTTTTAAATATGTTGTATGAGGTTGTAATAGACCTCAAACCTGAGGGGCTACTATGTAATTTACCCATAAACAACTTTTATGCTTCAACCCTTCTGGCCTAAAAGTTTAGCCCCATATTATTAAAGAATGAATTTAGACTAATTTTTTTTTCTTAAAGTAACCATTTAAAAATAAAAAATTATGTAGACTATCCTAATTGAATTTTATGAACATTTTAACCTAAAAATATTTAGATTTTGACAAATACTGAAAAATCACTAACCGACACCATGAAACTCGTTAAACACTATGAAAAAATACGAAACAAATGAAAGTTTTTTTTTTAATTACTTTAGCCGTTAGTTTTTTTTTTTTTTTACCGTTGAATTTCATCAAATTAGATCTAAACTGTTGGATTCAATGAATTTATAATAAAACTATATAAAATATACATATATGGTGGGCCAGCCCCACTAATCATGTGCTAAATTTGGCTTCCATTTGAGTTTTAGGTTTTAAGCCACATTTTAGCCTTAGGTTGGGCTGAGTTTTGGGAGGAATAGAAGTGGAAATTTGAGTTTTAGCCTAGAATTAATGTGATGCATATTCCAAACTGGACCGTGCGACCCGTGCGACCCGTGCGTACCGTGTCGTTTGGTTAAACGCAATGCCGTGTGTTTTCAGAACGAGTTGATGAGATTTTAAGCGAATTGGTGTGAGCTCCGTCGCCAACAATGGAAGTCAAACTCGCTTTTCTGAAATGGGTTGCAGTCATCTTAACGATTCTGGACCGAGTTAACTCGGTCTCTGGTAGCTGCCATTTCAGTTTCGTCGACGATAGCAAGCTCTACAACTACACTCTGGACTCTCCCATCCCTTTCTTCCCTCATGGCGTCCAAAGCGAAGATGGGTACTCTCTCTCCTCTACTTGATATGGGGTTTTCTTATTATTCACGAATTGTTAATGGTAACTTGTAATTTGTAGTTATTCTCACTGTCAGTGATTTTCTTTGATGATATTAATCTCCAATTTGCTGCTATGGTGGAATATTTGCCTCATCTGCATGTATTTTTCTTGTGGGTTTTGCTCTGCATGTCGTGCAACTGTTTGATTGCTGTGGATTTAGTTATGAAATTTATGATTTTTATGTTAGATGCACTAGGTTCTTGGAATTGTGCAAACTAATGTGCTTCTGTCCTATTAAGCATTTCCGAAACTGGTTTTCATTGAAGGCGGCTTAATGCGCATTTGTTCGAAAGAAATTTGGTTGAACCATTCTGATTTTGTCTAGTTTGATGTTGGGAAGCATCTTAAACTGCAATAGTTATATTGTACATTATGGTTTAAAGGGTTGAAGAGATTTTTCGCGCTCTTGAGCTATGGACAGAGGTTGTATTCTAGCCGATATACATTAAAAGAACTCTCTTATGTATGGCGGCATTCGTGATGTAATTAGTTAATCATCAATTTGGTCAAGAAAATTTCATTTTTCCTTGCTGTTAAACTTCGTTACTACAGGTTCTACAAGGTGGCAGCAAATGAGACTGTGCTCTGGTTTCAGGTTCGCTCCATCAGGTCACACCTTTGTTTTTTAACTGATATTTTGTACGACGATGATCATGATAATATCACAATGCAGTTGTTTGTTATTTTGTTTAACTATATCATGTTAACTTTTACAAGCCTAAGCCTTATTAATGTCGCTAGGTTCATTATTGAGTTTCTTTTCTTTGACTGTCTGGAGCAGCTTTGCGATGGAATGATTTTCAATCACGACCCACCTAGATGTGTTGATTGCCGGGTAAATTTGTCAGCTCTATTGCTATTATTTTCTTTATGTTGATGATATAGAAGACACTGAGACTTGCAATTTTGAAATGATTCGCACTTATTTACTTGGTACTTAGTTCCTCCCTATATTTTGATCCGTAAGGGAGCTGCTCCGGGGTTTGCTCTCATTTTCTCTATCTCTGCCTTTGAAGACAAAAGAGAGGGTTAGAGAGAGATGGCAATTTGAAAATTGACAGCTAAAGCTGGCACTTACACTGCTAGCTAAAACAACTTGAGAGTTATTTCTAAATTTAGAATCTAAAACTAGCATAATGCTGCGGAAGTTAATAGAATATTGCAACTGCTTTCAAAGGTCCTAATTGTCATTTGCTTCCTTTTACTTTTCATGAACCTGATGCTTGCACTGATAACCTTTATTTTGGATTCAATTATTGATAATTATTTTTAACAATTGACCCGAGTATTACTGTTCACATATAATTCCAGGCTCTTGATCCAGGGTGTAATGGGCAGAGTAGCCTTTTGTTCAAAATTGGATAAGAAAGATAAAGATAGTAATATATACTTCCTACCCAAATTTCTGTAGAATACCTTATTTATTTGATTATCATATTGAACATTGCAGGATTGTGGGGGCGCATCACGCTGTGGCATGGGTTGTAGTGCGCTTGTGGCAAACAACATAGGAGGTACATATGCTTTGCTTTTTCAGATGGTTAATGACGTAGCCCTCCATGTACTTTACTGTATCTATGGCTTGTTGGTAAAGTCGAGAAAAGGAATTCACATTCAATTGCTTAGGTATGAGAGTGGTAGTCGGTGACTCAATCATGTTTGGGAATAAACAAATTAATTTCTTTCAGAAATAAGTTCCTTCTGTTGACTAGCTCTGCAGAAGTAGATCTTTAATTTGGACATGTTCTGGAGCAAATAAAGCTTTAAGGATCATGATCAGATGAATGCTCTTGCAAGTTGTATTGTGATACACACTAGCTATTCACAAATAGTGTAAAAAAATTGTGACAGCTAAACTTTTTAATGACATCGTATGCTCTGTGGCTTCAAACAAAATTCTCTTGATTTTCTTGTATAATGTGCTTTGATACATTAGAAATTGGGAGCCTGTGATGCCCTCATTTTCATTTCGAACAAAGCAGGAGACTGTGAGGGCTTTCTCATCTAATTTGGATTGAAATTTTTTCTATTTTGGAAGACTCTGTTTAATCTTCTAAAATGAACCAAGCGGTAACTGCAGGTTACGATGTGTGCACTACCATTGGGCGTGCCTCAAGCATTGACATGAACATAATTGGTGAGATTTATTTTCCATTTTTTTTGGAATCTCCCCCAGATATAAAATTGTATGATACTTTCAGGTTTTCATTACTATAGCTCGAATATGGCATTGCGCAAATATGTATGGACATGCATGCTTTCTGACCAAATTGATTTGGTTTGTGCATAAAATTTTGGAAATTTATGACTTGTTATGGCAGACAGGAAGAATCCTAACACCGGTGTCATTGTTAAGATGTCAAGTAGTGGTCTAAAGTTCAACTGTTCACTCTCTGTGTCTGTGATTTGTGATCCCAATAGAGTTCAGGCAAGACCTTATACGATATAATTTGAAATGATCTAGAATTCTGCATGCTTGGTTAATGATCCAGTTTCTTATCTTTCTATTTTACAGGGGCCACATTCACTTGAGAAAACTGGGAAATGCGACTATGTGAGTTCTTTCAGTTTCAGAATATCTTTCATTCCTTCTTGCTTAGTGCTTAATCTTATATGATATATGATTGTACTTTGATAAAGCTGTCCATGGGAGTAACGATATTTTGTCCATATTCTGTGAACTGTACAGTGTACACTAGAGTATAGACCTTTGGCCCTCTGTCTTCAGCTTTTGTATGCTAAGCTTCTTGCCTGATTTAATAAGTTCCTTTAGCTTGAATCTTCCCTCGGTTGATCTCCAGCCATATTTATTAATTAAACTAATCTGATTTGAATGGTACATTTGTGTGGAACTGAAGATGTGCTCAACCTGTTTCATTTTCCTGCTTATCATTAGTGTGCTTCTGTGTTGCCTAAAGATGTGTCCAATCTTTTTTTTTTTCTTTCTCAGCTGGTGGCGCTTTATCTTTTAGGCTTTCTTTTTGTGTACATGGTTCAGGTGGAGGAAAGGGTGGTGGTATTGACTATTGAGAAATACAGATAAACTAGCTATGTTTGTCATTGCTAATGTATGAAATCATAGATTTCAAAATAGGGATGCATGAAGCTTTGAAATGCATGGCACTGGCTCTCTGTTGACAGTTCATTTTGTGACATTGAAATGGATTTTCAGCGAGTGTATGAACAATGTATAAAATATGAGGTTCATAATCTTCTCATTCTTATGACAGGCTACAGTATTGACACATCCCTCTGGCTGTGCCAAGATTGAACACGTGCATGGGAGAGCGTGGGGCTGGCTTGGTACCGTAGGAATCATGTAAGAGTTAAATTTTTTTCCTGAACGTTATTACCAATGGGATTTTCTCTGTCTACTGTTGAAGTTTTTCTGAATCATCTTAATTGATTGATAAACTGATCTGGATTTCAGAATCTTATGCCTTTTTGGAGCTTATCTGCTGGTTGGGGCAGGTTATCGATATATCAAACTTGGAGTTCGTGGAATACACGTATGTTCCTCAATTAGATCAGCTTCTTTTTGTTCAAAAAAAATAAAGATCAGCTTCGTGCATACAAACCATTTAGTTATGCTTGAGTTTGTCCATTCACGTGTCTTGAAATTTTTTTATGCATAGCTCCATCTATTTGCTGTGTATCAATTTGAAATGGAATTCAAGTTTTCTTAAATGTATAGAGGAAAAACTAATATATGTCAAGAGTCAGGTAAAATGGTGGTCATGAATTAGGCATAGGAAACTTGGTGATAGATATCAAACAGTGGATGGTCCGTTGAAGGAAATGTTGAAGGGGAGAGAGAACCAAAATGCATGATCATTAGGGCAAAAGGGAATTCAAATTTGTAAGAGTCATGAAATAGGGAATCCGCACGTTCCTTTTACCATTATTACTATAAATCCATATGCCATGTTGGGGTCAAAACTATTCTTTATATTTTTATTTTTTTGTGGCAGCATGCCATTTCGAAATGTGACATGTTAGATCTCATTGCAATGGCAGAAAATATCGTAATTGTTACTAGTATTCTGGAATCTGGGCAAGGTTCCAAAGTGTTCCTTCGGTGTTTATGTTATGGGAATTTAACTATGGTTTGGTGCTTCTCCTCATTACAGATTATACCAAACTTGGACTTTTGGACCAGCTTACCTCAAAGTACACAGGTATTCTGCTTAGGTTTACCGATTTGTCTCTTTCCTCCGTACTTCTAGTGACGTGGCACAGATATAAACAATTTTCAATTAGATTGCTTTTTTTATTTTTTTTCTTCTTCTTAAGATCTCAATATAATGTTAATAACTACCACCTTTTGTCTTTCCAGAGTTTGTTTGCATCCTTAATGCACAAATTTAGGGGCTCTTCTCATGGTCATCGAAGTACCTATTCTCCTGTCGACTTTTGAGCATAGAGATATTTGTTTTAGTTCAAGCAGGTGAATTCATTTTGTATCATCTGTACTCTGCCATCAACATTCAGCAAACAAGAGAAAGTGGATCAGGATGCGGCAACAGCCTAGTCAAAACTAGCACTTAAGCTTGGCATGCACTATCATATAAAGGGTGCCTTTTTCGTCTCACCTATGCTTCTCATTTTTTGTTCTGTCACGAGTCATATTGTAGTTGTAACGTAAAGGAATCCTCCTTACCAAGTACTAGTTTACTTGTTATTTTCCTTGGTACATTGTGTCAGCTGCTGTTCAGGCAATTTTGAATGCATTGTTTCCACACAAATTTTATTATTTCTCCAGATAAATTAAAAAAATGAATACGTTAGATGTTTAGTGTCATGCATTATCTTGCGTGTTGGAATGTATGGTAGTGTGCTACTATATCTTTTAAATATGATTTATTGAAGGTTAATATCTTGCGTATTTACGGAGGCTGAATTGACGGATTCTGATTTAGATGTATGATAAGATGCAGTTACTGAACAGATATATTTTTATGGTAGAACTATTTTATGCATTGATGCTTACTCAACAAAAAGCTATTGGATTTTGGATTAGTAGTGTGGTGATATGATGGAGTGTTTCCCACCACATAAACCCTCATGAATTGAAAATATCAAAGGCTTTACCTGATGTGCCATTATTTTCTTACTGATTCTGATGTGGCTGGCTGGCTAACAACATTGTCGAGGTTCTTTGAAAAGCACCAGAAAACGCAACAAGGGTGAAGGTTCTTACAAACATGAAGTCTGCCTCATTTTGATTTGGCCATTTGCAATGTGCTGCGTCTCTTCAGTCTCAGGTACGAATTTATTCGTCAACTTTTGTAATGAAATTTTATGTGTTTGAAATTTTTTTGTTCTTAGGAGGGATGAATGGTATTTTCTTGGTGAAGATTATCGAAATTTATGTACTGTGAACTCTTCCTTTGTTATCTATCTTCATGTTTTGGTGAGGAAGTGAAGGGGGTCTGGGGGTCAACAGCGAGAAAATTAATGTTTAATAGCATTTACCATGTGAGCTTTACAGACATAGGGACAATCAAACCTTCTGTTTTGCGTCGATGCATGCATTTCTCACATTGTATTTTCTGAACCCTTTTTTTTTATAGAACTTACACTAGAGTTGGATCTACTACGTCGTTGCTTTGTCCCAATGTCATTAGAGGTCGTGGAACAGTAGGAATACATCGACTTACCTGGGTTCATAACTGGTGTCTGTGGGTTCTATTCCTTTCTTTGGCATTGGTTATACCTCTTCTTTCTATGCCCATGGCTTCGATTCCACCCTACAAGTTATTAGTTAGTCAATAATTGTAATTAATTAATTTTGGCCAAACTATGATTATTTGTTGCGATTAAATGTGAGGTGATCTCAGCTGAGCAGCTGAGCTGCTACTTCTTTGTTGTATTATTGAGTGTAGAATTAAGAAAGCCAAAGCAGGTGAATGCCAACCACTTTGAGACTGAAATATTACCCACTTTCCAATCACCCTCCACCTAAAACTAATATCATCTCTCTCTCTCTCTCTCTCTCTCAAAGTAGAGAAAATGATAGACACTATTACTTGCCTTAGAAATCAAGCCACATTATAATCATGCACCATTAGTCTCACCCACTCCACTCCACTTGTATTCTTGGAATTCAGTTTTTCTTTTGGGACCAGAAATGGTATTTGGTCTAATGATTTCCCAAACACAGAAGTGCCTGAGATGCAATTTACTATTCATTGGCCTACCTTTGGATATCATATTGGCTTTAATAGGAAGGGAATCAAACCACGGCGTTGCTAAGTGATTGGAGACGAATTTCAGATCCGTATTTTACTTGGCACGTCCTTGGTTAGATTTCTAGTGCTGATGAATCACCCAATGATGATTAGGAGTAGGTTAAAATGTCTCTGTAAGTATTTCCAGCCTCTAAAAGAGTGGACTGCCGTAGCAAACCACTAGTTGCTCTCTTTTAAAAATTTCTTCAATTTTAGATTTACTCTTCCTTTGCCACTTAGCACTACGGTCGAGTGATATTCCTTTTTACTTGTAAGTGAGAGGATTTATCAATTATCGTCAAAGGTGAATTTGAACCACATTATTGCTAACTAATTATGAGGCTAAGCCCACCCTTCCCGTGTAGAGAATATAATTTTTTTCAAGAAAAAAAAAATTTACTCCTTTTAAGTCACTTAATTCATTTTTCTTTTTCTGTCACAACAGTATTAAAATGGGTACATTTTTGCTCATCACTGTAATCACATCATCATCTACTACGTGTTCTTTCATCTAATCATAATTAAATTTTTTTCAAAATTAAAAGGAAGCATTTATTGTGAAATGTAATTATGACTAAGTGGAAAAGAAAAATTATGATTCAGTGGAATAACACATGATAGATAGATAAAAAGGTGACCGTACACCGTAATCGACGTTGGTGCTGAGACTGCCGATTTTTAATATAATATTCCCGACCCACATGATTCGTATATATTTGTTCTTCTCACGGACGATGAATCTGTATGGACCTCCATCTCATAATTTCCAACCCAAACTAAATCACACACCCAAACACAATTATACGATTTCACGACTCATGAAGCCACCGCCGTACTCCTCCTCCGCCGCCGTCTTCCGCAAGGCTAGACTCTCCCCCTACCTCTTCACCCTCCTCGCCTTCGTCCTCTTCGTCTCCGTCCTCTACGGCGGGGACCTCACCTGCATTTTCGGCCAGCAGCGGCAACTCACCACCAGCTCCGACCCACTAGTTATCAAAACCGTTGAGTCAACCCACCGAGTCAACCAATTTCCTATTGCAAAAATTTGAATATTTTTCAATTTACTAAGTTGGGTTTTGCGTTTTGGGGCTAGGGAAGAAGAGGGAGAAGCTGCCGTTCGCCGTCGGCAAGACCGACGAAGGGTGCGACGTGTTCAGCGGGAGGTGGGTTTTTGACGAGTCGACTCGGCCGCTTTACGAGGAATCGGAGTGCCCGTACATTCAGCCGCAGCTGACCTGCCAAGAACACGGGCGGCCCGACAAGGACTACCAGAAATGGCGGTGGCAGCCCCACGGCTGCGATCTTCCCAGGTCAGTTGCTCAGTCACTATGATAAAAAACGCGTCATTTCCTGGTTTTAATCGGCGTTGTTTGGGAAAGTCGAGCCGATTTTTTGCTTTCCGTTTTGAGCTTTACAAAACGCATCGTACGACCGGAGCTCTCCTAGTTCTCGATCCCTACTTACGTATCTCGTCACCGACAGACGAAACGGTTTTGTCCCTTTGTCCTTGTTTGACGAACCGGTTTTCCCAATCGAACCGGCTGGGTTGCTTCCAGCCGGCCGGGTCGACGGTCGTTTATCCGCTGCCGTTATGTTCCCGGGGAAATCGAGATCGCGTTCATTCCTTCCATCTGTCGCCCGTTCGAGACAACTAAGGGACGGGGCCCACTGTTCCACAGAACAACGGGGATGAGGTGGGGCCCAAATTGTGTACGGGCTTAGGGAGCGTGATAGTATGGGCTATTGAGAACGGCCCGGAAATTATCCAGAACTGCTTATGGGTATTAGAAGCGTTTCCAAGAGAAGCACGTGTCAGTACGTGGAATTTTAATAACATTTCAACGCGTTTATAATAAAATTACTTTTAAAGTAAATTGTAGTAATAATCTCTGAACTAAAAATTCACTATTATTGGTCTCTCAACTCATCAAAATGTGTAGCTATGGTCAATTTCGTCAACTTCATCAGAATTTTGTCAAAATAAGTTGTTGGAATGATCATTGCTACAATTGGAGTCTCTAACCCATCAAAACGTGTAACTATTGTCATTTTTGTCAACTTCGTCAGAATTTTGTCAAAATAAGTTATGTTGGAATGACCATTGCTACAATTAGGTTAAAGTTTGAGAGATCATTGCTCCAATTGGATTAAAGCTAAGGGATCATTCTCCAGTTGAATTAAAGTTGAGAGACCAATGGTAATGAATTTTTAGTTGAGGAACCATAGTTACCCATTTTGATGAGTTGAGGGACCAATGGTAATAGATTTTTAGTTGAGGGACCATTGCCCTAATTGAGTTAAAGTTAAGAGATCGTTGCTACAATTTACTCTTACTTTTACCATAAGCACTTGTGAGCAAACAGTGATTGAGATTCTCTCCTGATCTCAGCCCAAAGACCAGGCAATTGAGAGCGTTCAAGAGAGAGAGTCATCTGGATGTTGAAGAGAGAGATATGTTGTGTGAGGTAGGCCAATAGGATGGACTAAAGGAAATCACAAAATTTAAATTGAACGGTTTAGATTGCTTGGTTCGCGAGCTTTGAAGTGTGAGATCTGGAGAGGACCTCAATTCCTCAAACAGCCCCTAGTTGTACCACAATTGTCCTAACAAATTATAGTATGTTTAATTTATTCATAAACAGCCAAGTTAAAATACATAATTTTACTTTCTAATAATATATATACTTCTGCATATTTGTCACTGGTAGTTTTTATTTGGTGTTACAATGTCATTGGTATTAACATTAATTTGATAATCTTATAAAAATCATATATCCTTCGATGATGGATTTTTTCTAATTTACCATTAGAGTAACTTGTATAACATTCTTCTCACAAATTATACAGCTTCAATGCCACATTGATGCTCGAGACGATACGAGGGAAGCGGATGATGTTCGTTGGAGATTCTCTGAACCGGGGTCAGTATGTTTCCATGATTTGTCTTCTCCACAAGCTCATCCCGGACGCTGCCAAATCCATGGAGACCTTCGACTCCGACTCGCGAACTGTTTTCACAGCCAAGGTGACATTTCATTGACGTTTTCACTTTTTCTCATGCTTCTAAAATGTGCATTGACGTTTTACTGACTCATTTACTATTCTCTGTTCCATAATGTGTAGACATACAATGCCACAATCGAGTTCTATTGGGCGCCGTTTCTGCTTGAATCAAACTCGGATAATGCTATCGTCCATAGGATATCTGACAGGCTTGTAAGGAAAGGGTCCATCAATAAGCACGGCAAACATTGGAAGGGCGTTGATGTATTGGTGTTCAATACTTATCTGTGGTGGATGACCGGCTTGGAATTTAAAATATTGTACTTTCTTGCCCCTATCAAATTATAAATTGCTTAACTCTCTCTTCCTATGGTGCTTAAAAAAAATGTCTAATCGCTGAAGTTTTAATTTTCAGACTAGGTTCCTTCCATGATGAGGTGAAAGATATTGTGAAGCTGCCAACGGCAGAGGCTTATCGTATGGCGATGAAAACTATGTTAAGATGGGTGGGGAAGAACATGGACCCCAAGAAGACAAGGGTCTTTTTCACTAGCATGTCACCTTCTCATGGACAGTGAGCACAATTCTCTCAACCCTATTTATTCAAATCATACATATAGCATTCAAAATTGTGATGACCCCGATGCGTAACTTGTGCTTGAAGTTTTCACAAGATTAAGGTGGACTGACATTTGATATTTGGCAGGAGTATAGAATGGGGAGGTGAACCAGGAGGTAACTGTTACAACCAGACTACTTTGATTGAAGATCCAAACTACTGGGGTTCAGATTCCCGGAAAAACATAATGGAGGTGATTGGAGATGTATTCAGCAAATCGAAGGTGCCCATTTCTTTTCTCAACATCACGCAACTCTCAAACTATCGCAAGGACGCCCACACATCAATCTACAAGAAGCAGTGGTCCCCTCTGACTCCCGAGCAATTAGCCAACCCTGTTAGCTATGCCGATTGCGTGCATTGGTGTTTGCCTGGCCTTCAAGATACTTGGAACGAGCTTCTGTTCGCCAAACTTTTCTATCCTTGATCATGGTCCAAAGTGGTGAGTTCTCGTCCTCCGCCCTTTCAAGATGGTCATTGCATGGTGAGATCAAGCTGGTGGCAAGGAATAAGTGTAAATTAGTTATCCATGAAAAATGTGACATGGAAGATAGATAGATTGAATCCTGCTTTGAAGTTGAAATGTGAAAAATGAAAATTTTGCTATGAAATTTGAGGTTTGTGACGGCCAAATATGCATCGTACGTTGTCATTTTTGTTAGTCAAACTTGAGACCTCCCTCTAATATATAATCATAGCTTCTAATTTTACAAAGCAAAATAAGTGGATGATTGAGATTTAATTTTTCAAAAGCCACTCAGGAAAAAAGAAGTTATAGCACAAAGCAACCAACTGGTCTCTGGCCGGCAACAATCTTCTCAAGGGACGGCCAAAACATAGAAGAGAAGGTGTACATTCTGGCTTGCACCTGCAGCACGTTCAGCCAGTGTTGGCGCCTGCGGCAGCGCCTCGTGAGTTTCAGTTGGAGCTAAGAGTCAAGGTGCGGGCAGGTTCATCTGACGAGCCGAGTTGCTGGGGTTGAGACAATGAAGTCGATAACGCGCAAGTGCATAGAGTTCTCCACTAATTTTGTTAAGAGCTCATGAGTAAAACTTAAACCAGCTTCTAAGTGAAGGGTTGCCCAAGAACTCTTATACCACTTTCAGATTCTCCATCCTTCTGGTGTTAGACAATTTAGTCCTAACAAATTTAGGGGCACCGCAACCCATTATCATTGGAATATGACCACCATCTTCCTTGTTGTACAAGGCATCCACTTTAAATAATTGATTGCTACTGTACTTATCAACTTCCATTCTCTTCACTCACTTACGTACTTCTCGTGTTTTGTTAACTAAGTAATCAAAATTTAGACCCATTCCAAAGCATTAAAGTGAGAGAGAAGGATAAGAGTGCGAAAATTCCAACTAGTTTCCTCCGGGACCGAAATGGGTGGATAACCGTAATTCGCTGCCGGTTGTCCTCTTTTTTATTAAAAAAAGAAAGAGAAGGAACTCAAACGGACAAAATTCGAGTGTAAAAAATCAATGCCTTAGAATATGAATTTCGGTTCTACGTTTGGGTGTGGGATTCTGAATTTAGGGTTTTTAGAACAAAAATCTACTGCTTGGATCTTGTTCAAAAATCAAAAGGCAAGGAAAGGAGTACATAAGGAAATTTTACCACACATCAAATATTATTTGTAATATAATGTAAATTTTACCACACATCAAATATTCTTTCTTCATCGACGACCTCTAAACCCTTAACAAGTAAAATCTTAATATATACAGATTAAAAATAAAATAAAATAAAAGGTACAGCACCAGAAGCCCATGCATGCAAATAATGAAGCCACCAACTACTGTTGTACGGAAGTGTCGCCTCTCTCATCACCTCCTCACAGTGTTCGCTTTGCTTCTCTTTGCCGTCTTTTTCTTCGGCGAGGATTTGACGTGCATTTTCGACGTAGAGCTTCAACTCGGCCCCACTGCCGTCCGAATTATGGGGTTAGAGGACGAAGAGGGAGGAGGCCGCCGTTCGCCATAGGTAAGAACGAGGAAGGGTGCGACGTGTTCAGCGGCCGGGAGGTGGATTTTTGACGAGTCGACTCGGCCGCTTTACGAGGAATCGGAATGCCCGTACACTCAGTGGCGGCTGACCTGCCAAGAACACGGGCGGCCCGACAAAGACTACCAGAAATGGCGTTGGCAGCCCCACGGCTGCGATCTTCCCAGGTCAGTGGCTCAGTCTCTATAAAAAAAAGTCGTTTTAATCGGCGTTATTTGGGAAAGTTGAGCCGATTTTTCGCTTTCCGTTTTGAGCTTTACAAAAGCATCTAGGGATGGTTCGGTATGAGATCCCATACCGAAACCCTTGTCCCGATTCCCAAACCGAAATTTTCGGGAATCCCGAAATAGTTTCGGGATTTTGGAACAAATCGGGAATCCCGAAACGGTTTTGGGCTTTTGGGCTTTTGGGCTTTTGGACTAAAATAAGAGGATCCAATTCAAGTGCAATAATATTAACATATTCAATATGTGCAAAGTAAGAGGAAACAATTAAACAGAATTAAAGAGAATTCGTATTTATTCATAAATAGGAAACACAATTAAAGAGTCATATCAATTTATAAAGAGAATTCATATTTATTCATATCTAACTAATGTTCATACGACATAAACAACACAAACATCTGAATGCAAAATGAAGATATAGTACTAAACTTGAAAAGCCTCAATTCAAACCGATCTCCTTAAGCTTCAATTCAAGCAGGTAATGGAGTGGCAAGTATATATAAAGAATTATACTATATCTATATGTGGCTCGTCTAGAAATAGCCTGAAAGTATAAAAGAAAACATGAACTGACATAACATATCTATACGTGGCTCGTGTAGAAATAGCTTGCTTAAACTTTAATCTATTCCCGCTTAAAAATGCATTCAACCAATCGTCTTAACTAAATTCAAAAGGGACGATAAACTATGCATTTTACCCTTCAAGTTCTTGATGGTAAGCTTAAACGAGAATATATACAAGGAATAGATGGACGACATAGATTAATTTGAAACAATCCAACGGTTCAAATTAATTCTAATTATAATTAAAAATAATAATATATATAATAATTAAAAATATATATTTTCGGTTCTGTATGGGAATACCGAAATATTGGAAAGGCAATCCCGATTCCCATACCGAAATTTCAGTATTTTTTCGGTTTGGGAATACCGAAATTTTGGGAAAATCGGTTTGGGACATTTTCGGTTTGGGATCGGTATTTTTTTGGTTTGGTTTGGGAATTTTTTCCACCCCTAAAAGCATCGTACGATGGGAACTCTCCCAGTTCTCTCGATCCCTACTTACAATCTCGTCACCGAGAAACAAAACAGTTTGGAAAGTCAATTGCAATCTCATACAACATGTTTGTTTTTTATCCTTTTTTAAGATACAAGTACACAGTTCCTGTGTTCTCGATATATTTGCGTCCTAAATTGGGGGAAACAAGGACCTCCCCATCAAGAACACTTAATTTTCGCCTCCTAGAACTGAAACAATGACGCATTTTCTGCATCCTTGATGAGCTTTTGTGGTGTAGTGTGGGGATATTAATGAAGGGGCAAGTAATTTGAGCCAAACTATACGACCAACATTAACAATTTCGTATCGAAAGCTTGTATATACATCTGAGTTGAATGCGAGACATCCCATACTGGTCATTAACCCAATTTTACAATCGATTACAATCCCAACATTCGAAAAGAACATTGCATTGGATGTAAAACGCGCTAATTCCTCGTTTTCTCCATTTTTTACTAGGAACTTAAGCGAAATGATTCCCACACTTTTTCTTCTTCTGTTTATTCAATTCAAAAAATAAAAATAAATAAAAGTATATAAAATAAAAATAAGTGTGTAGAAATCAAATCTTATTAGTAGCTATAGAGTCTTATTTTCTTTGTAATATGTGGGCCAACCGCCCAATCCGTTGTGAGCCTATAGAGTTGTAGACCTTACAAAATTCCTCAAAATACCCACAAATGTTTGGACCCTAATCATATACTTTTGTCACTTAAGTGCTAAAAAACCATAATTTATGTTTCTTGATGTTGGATTTTTTTTTTTGTTAACTTGATGTTGGATTATTGATTGTAACATGTACAATATCCTTGTGGCAACAAATTCCTGCAGCTTCAACGCCACTTTGATGCTCGAGACACTACGAGGGAAGAGGACACTACAAGAAAATTGGGCAATGCACACAATAAATTAAATGTGCCCTTTAATGCCAAAGGGCACTAACATTTGTGCTCATAGGTCAATGGCAACAATGCAGCAACTATAATTCCATCTGTGCCCTTTATGGGTGTTACCATTGTTGATAGCACACAATATGATGTTTTGTGCCCAAAGGCTAAGCATAAATACAACCCTTTTTGTGTCTCACCTCAAATAAAGGCTATTTAATGTATGGTGTAAGATGGGCACAATTGCTATTTTAAAGGCTTAGATTGCTGTATAGATGTTAAAGCAAAGGCACCACAACTTTAAAATTGTGCCACTCTATTATATTTTAATAAATACAATTAAGCTCCAGCACAACTTTAAAATTGTGCCATTTGTTTTATATTTTAATATATACAATTAAGCTCCAGCACAACTGTAAAAAGTGTGGCACAATTGGATATTTTTACTTAAATAAAGAAATCATCAAGCTTGCTCACAGGACCTAATTTCCACCAAATTTTAGGAACTTACAAATCATCCATAACAAGCTAAACATAAATCAACATTAGCTTCATTAACATTAGCACTAAAATAGTGAAGTTACTATATTACATAACCCATGTTCTTGGCTAAGACCGATTCATGCAACCTAACAATACAACCCATCCTAATGTTCAACCAAAAAATACATGTTATCCTATGCTGGACATACCTGAGATTCTCTATATACAACAAAATATAACAAATCCAAGCTTGTATTCCCAATTCAAACGTACAAATGGTTAAACCAGCAATATATAAACAAAATACACATCTACAAGGGCTGCTTGATGACAACTAACCAGTATTCTCACTTTGGCAATCCTCATGCATCATAGCACTAGAAACCAGAGGTCCACACTGCACATTCTTGTCATTTCCACCTTCGTAAAGCGTTGAAATCTGAGCGTGTGAGCTTCCACACCCTTGCTGCTGAGTTGAAGTACTTTGTAGAGCACCCACTCCAGAACCAATGTTGATGCCTACATGTGCCAACATGGATTTCAATTGCTCAGCCATTTGCACCTTTGCTAACCTCAAATTCTCCTCTTGTTCGACCCTAAGCCTTTGTATGCTTTCTTCTTGCTCTCTTTTCATCTTTTCCGCTTTCTCACTTGCCTCATGCATCATACGAGTCATTTTTTCTTCCGCAGCAGCAGTGACATCAATGGCACTCTAAATTAGAACTAGATAGTAATGCCCACGCGTTGCTGCGGGATTAAAAATAAAAGTGACTACAAATGAAATTAATACATTGTAATAGTTTTAATAAGAACAAGAGTTGAAACCACCAGTCAATTGCCTAGTATTTCCATTCTAAAATGAAACAAAAAGGTGTACAAAGATAGATGAGATACACCTGACTTGGTGTCTCGGAGATCATCACTTCCATCTTTTCTTTTCAAGGGAATTAGCTGCTACCAATGTATATACAAAGGCTTTCTTCTTTTGATCTGTTGTAAAAGCATGCCTAATTACTTGGCAGTTCACTGAGAGGTTTAAGATGGATATCCAAAAAGTATAAATAGATTACCAAAGATATAATCTTTCCACATGCCTCAACTGAGCCAAAGAACAAGTTAATAATATGGAAATTGTTAAATCTAATTAATGACTGAAGGGAATGGTCTACAGATAGATTTAACAATTCCTGTATTGCTAAGGTGTTGTGGATAGGTTACATCTTTGCTGGGGGCATGTTGACTTACACTTTTGGATGTTCTTAACCTTGAATGGGCAAGCAATTGTTCATGTATTCAGATCAGATGAAAAGACGATAGAATGTGTGTATATATATTGGTGGCAGCAAAGAGAAAGGTTAGTAGAACGATTGCAAAAAAACTTTAAACACACGACCTAAAAATGAATTTTTGAAATCTAGAGTAGGATAAATCACTTACTATTGGTGGCAGCACGGTTCATGCGTATGTTGCAGCTTGATTCATCGGATTTGGGTGAGTTGGCGGTGGACTGAGTGAGTTGGCGGAAAAGAACTTGATAAGAACTGTGAAATTGAATAATAATGAGAATGAATTGTAATGAATTTAAAGATATGAAAAAATTGAAGAAAAGTTATACCTTTTTCTTTTCTTGGATTTGAAAATTTTAAGAGTCTGACCTTTTTTTTCAGTGTAGACAATAGATTGAGAAGGCCTTCTACAGAATTTAGACATGTATCCCATTAATACATCTACTCTACAATATAAAAAAAATTCGGAGGGATGTGCACTGTTAATTCAATCCAAGATCTTAGAGTCCATCTAGTAATAAGTACTAACATAACTACGAATGAAAAAATACAAAAATTTCAATCCCCAATTGTTTGCTGATTTTAAAAACAAAATCCATGCAACTGAACCTAACTAATACACAGCTCGACTGAGCCAAAGATTTCAATTTACTGGACACAAAAGCAAAAAGTCACAGAATTTTAAGAGGGTAAGTAAGAGATGTGCCTAATGCCACCGATCGTACACCACAAAGTGCATGGACTGCAAATATCTGGTTCTTTAACAACTCCTACATCTATAAATTCAACAAATATCATAGAAAAAGTAATATTTATAATCAGCAGTTGAGATATAGCTTTATATCCCATTCAATTTTTACTTAACAAAGATTTCTTTGTAACGTTGTTCCACACATGTAGTCGACAATTTTCAGATGCAAATGCTTGACAGTCGGTAACGCATGCTGAAAAACTTAATTTGGAATTTGGAGAGGTGACTCATGGGATTATGATACCATTTTATCAAAAAAGCAAACAATAACCAGGTATTGTGTAAAAATATTGCAGAATCAAAACCAACACTCAGACCACAGACCGACCCGAATGCTCAGAAAAATTATTTTGTCTTTCTAACAGTAACCCAATAAACAGCAACGAAGACCCAATACAATTTACACAAACATTGGTACCTTTGCGGCATTTAAACAAACACCTCGTCTGCAATATCCTACAAAGATGAAAACCCGATAAATATGAAATTTTCCTACGAAACCGAAAGCTAGGAACTTTGAACGAAATTAAAGTTCAATTAAACCAAATTTAAGCTAGGAACTTTGAATGAAATTTTCCCATGAACCATTTTTCCAGAAAATGGGAAGAAGACGAACCAGAAGAACTTTGCGCTCGTACGACCGGAACAATGGACGCATTTGATGCGTGCTTTAGAGCGATATTGGGCTGACAGAACCGAAATTTTGCGAGCTTGGTGCGGATCGAGCTCGAACCCAAAAGAGGAAGCTTGTTGAGGTGGCAATAGAGGTGCGGCTGACTCCGAATTCGAAGGCTTCCCCGACGGCGACGAAATATTGATGAGGACAACGACTCCTCACTCCCTCTCTGACTCTCACCTGCCCTTCTCTCACCAACACCTCCTAACCCGACGCACCTCCCTCCCATGATCCCTCCCTATCGGACTCGGATCCCAATGCGATTTCCGATTCAGGCTCTACATCCACCGATCTTCCCAAACCCGACCCACCCCCTCCCTTGACCCCTCCCTACCAGACCCGATCTTCCCAAACCTTCCTCCATCGCGTGCAGGGGGTTTCTGCTAGGGGATTCTGGCGATGATGGAGCTCAAGAGCCTCCATGATTTGTCTGGAGAAGGTAGAGAGAAAGCGGGGTTGGAGAGAGAGAGAGAGAGACAAAGGTGAGAGAAGAATCTGAGGGAGGCAGAGCGGAAGAGGAAAGTAAAGTGAAAGAGATAGAAGGGACCCGAGATAGAATTAGGGTAGAATTTTAATTATTATTATTATAAGAGTTATGGGCACAATTATTATTATAACAATTATTTTTTAATTATTATAAGAGTTAGAGGGCACAATTGTGTAATGCGGTGGTGGAAACCCTAGTTTTTGAATTTGGTGGTGGGAAAGCCAAACTTGCATCATAAAATAGAGGGAGAAGTCCAATTTGGAGAAGGGGAAACTTAATATAAATCCAATTTTATAAGCTTGTCACTCCCCGATCCCGACATACCTCCTGGATCGACACATGACATCATCAAGTATCCGTACGTCTATCATACCACGCCTTCGGGATATGGCAAAGCACAAATCGAGCATCGATTCGCATAGTAATTTTATTTTTTTTCTTCCTGTGATTTCTGATTAGTTGCTCAACCCCGCCCCCCCCCCCCCCCCCCCCCCCCCAAAAATTCTAATTGGTCTTCCACCATTTAACTGATTGGTTCCTTCCCTTTGGCCTGAATGGCCTCTTTCCCACGAGGTGGGAGTTTATATTCCTTTAAATCTATAGTTTAGTAAAACGACTTCAAATGTCCGTAATTATACCGTTATAATCCGGACTGGCAAGCGGTTTTCGTCTATGCATTCGTGGTCTCGAGATCTATTTGAAAACATCAATTGTGAACTCGAAAGGTCAACGAATTTTAAAGATTGATTACGAAAATTCAAATCCGATAGTTATTCGATTTAATTCCAAAAATCAACGGAATTAAAATTAACTAATGAAAATAACGTAAACGTGAAATGCGAATTTAAATAACGAGATACGTAATTAATAGTGAAATTCCGGGGACGAGATTTCACAAAGCCATTATTAATTATAGTCCAATTTTGTTTTAATTTTGAAGTTATATCGGAGGTTAATTGTGTTTAGCATGATAAAAGGCTTGCGTGTTAGGCTTGCGTTGTTCTTTTATTTATTTTTTTCTTTTTTCTTTTCGTTTTTCTTTTCTTTTTTCTTTTCTGTATGAACCAGACGGGAAACATAATTATAAATCAAAAAAATATACAATGCTGGGAGTATCTATGTCATGGGCCAATTAGAAAGAAAACATTATTATATTGTAATACTACATAAGTTGATAAAAGGACCCAAGAGGAGTCCAGCATAGCATAAGATAATTATATTTTCACACACCAGTGAAATATAACATAATACAAAATATATTAATTGTCCTCGTCGTCGCTGCTTAAAATCTCAACGGTAACATTCTGCATATTTCGTGAGCTCATCTGTGGGAGAGACAGGCCTCTAGGACGAATTTGTGCTTGATAAGTGCGTGGTTCTTCAATAATAACGACATAACTAGTAGACTCTTCAGTTGTTGTTTCAGCATAAACCAAATTGACAGGGTATTGTTCTGTCCTACCTGGGTTTGCCCATGCTGGCAATACACGTCCTTGAGGTGTGCGTGCGCATCCGTTAATAGAGGGTAATGCGTAGCCAAGACGACCATCAACAACAGTAATAAGAATGTATTGGTTATCAATAGAACGAGGTATGCGCCCGACATTAACAGGTTGCCATGGACGTTGAGCTGGAGAATTCGTTATGGAATTTGCTGTTGTAATGTTGGAAGCAATAGACGAATGTGATGCTAGAGATTCAGTTCCAATTCTAACTCCACGATGTCGCCTGTTCGCCATTCTCAATGATGTAGAACTTGATCAAATTCAAAAGAAACACAAGTGTATGAAACAACCTTCTAAATTTCCATATACAAATTAGTAAGGGAGTGTGGACGTTTTATACTAGAATATGGGCACAAATCCATAATTGTGCCAACATATTCCTTTGCTATAGAGTCATTTATTATTTATTAATATTTACTGGACATAATTTTTAACATTTGTGTCAGAAAAAGAATTTTATAATTATTAAGATATATTCTCTATTTGAAGACCCAATGAGAAGTAGAGTGATTTATTATTTATTAATATTTAGTGGACACAATTTCTATCATTAGTGTCATAAAAATGAATCTATAATTATTAACTCATTTGTCTATCTGAAGACCAACTAACTTTTGCACATAGACTGACCCTAAGGGCACAATTGTTGGTTATGTGTCACTGCAGGTAGGACTTTTAATACAGTAAAAAAAATAAACACTTACTATAAAACAAAAAACCATATCACCAAGTATAAAAAACAAACCTGCAGAAAGATAACAATCTAAAAAGCAGTTCAAAAAGATACGAATCTAACAAACATTCATTGCACCTGGAAATGATCCTTTGTAAATCTAAAACACGCCGCTTAGTACTTACTTATAAGTGAGATATCTGAGGTTCGACTCTCGTGAAAAACGAATTTGAACAACATTATTGCTAACTTATTTCGAGGCTAAAATATTGCACAGTAATAAATAGCTCATACCATTATTTACCACAATTTTATAAATTTTAATTATTGGTGTGCTAGAGGAGGTAAAGACAAACGAGAGAGAACATAGAGTGCCTCTAACAAATAATTTTTATAGACACAAAATGTTTTTTGTGCCCATTTTCAATAAAAAAGTTGTCATCTAACCCCACTCGGCACGGTTTCCGTGCCCATTACTGTTTTGTGTCTACTTTTTTTAACATTGGGCACAATAGATGGTGCCCTTTATGGAATGGGAATTGTTTAAGCTTTTTGGTGGTCAAACAGACACAAACTTCTCAATTGTGCCCTTTGTTTTGTACCCATAGCTCATTTTTGTTGTAGTGGGATGAAGTTCGTCGGAGATTCTCTAAACCGGGGTCAATTTGCTTCCATGATTGCCTTCTCCACTCAGATATCCCAAGTTATGCTAAATCTATGGAATCCTTCGACTCAGACTCACGAACTGTTTTCACAGCCAAGGTGATCAAGTGTTTCATTATTTTGTTTCATACCAAATGAACAAAGTTGTTCCTGTTTTACTGAATTATTTGTTGAATGATGTAAAATATAACTTATATTCGAGTGGTTTCACTTTTAATTGCATGTGATAAAACCACACACTAACGAGCTAACATGTAGCGAAATTGAGTGATATTAGCTCAGAGTGCCGGAGCCGCAAAACAAGCGCTTTCCACCCGCTCAAGGACGTTGTTGGCAGGAACAATATCTGTACTTGACTCATTAATAGTGGACCGCTGAGCACCTTCTGTGAAATCTTTGACGTTATTATTTTCCAAGATTTTTCAGGAATACAACGCCACAATTGAGTTCTATTGAGCACCATTTCTTCTTGAATCAAGCTCAGATGATGCCGTGGTGCATAGGGTATCTGAAAAGATTGTAAGGAAAGGATCCATCAATAAGCATGGAAAACATTGGGAGGGTGTTGACATATTGGTGTTTAACACCTACCTCTGGTGGATGACTGCACGCTTCAAGTTTAAAATCTTGTACGCACATCAATATCTCTCCTTAATTTTCACAAATTATGCATATTAATTATTTGTTTAAGTAATTTACTTTTTCTTCCTGCATTGCTTAATTATATGTCTACTTGCTTAAGCTTTGAATTTGCAGATTAGGGTCCTTTGATGATGAGGTGAAAAATGTCGTGGAGATGCCAACCATGGAAGCATATCGTATGGCGATGAAAAGTTTGGTAAGATGGGTGCAGAAGAACATGGATCCCGAGAAGGCGAGGGTCTTTTTCACTAGTACGTCACCTGTTCATGGAAAGTGAGTTCATTTCTATCACCATCCATTTACTAATGCATGCGGAATTCTTTTGCCTACTAATAGAATAGGAAATGATTCTGCATATTTTTTTCTTTCTGCACTCTTGGTAAAGTGACATTTGCATAAAAATTTTACACGACAACTAGCAAGGGCGAAGTTAGAAAGTTAGCTCAGCAGGAACACAACTAAATAATGGGGGATGCAACACTATTCTCATTGCATCCTAACAATAGCGTGTACAATGCCAAATTATTTTTTCCAATGTTTATGATGAGGCATTTCGTCGCGCACTTCATCGGCCCGTACCATATGTGCTTAGTGCACATCACCGCTCTTTAGTGCTCTTTTAATTGTGTCTTTAATATTATTAAAGGTCAAACAAAGTATAACATCATTGTGTAGGCCTGGAGCTCAAATTGAAAAGATGATTAGAAGGAGGGAGGGTTTATGGGCCTTTTACTATTTTAAAAAAATGACTAACTTTAAACTTTATTAAAAATGTGTTGTTTCTCTAAAAACATGTATGTTTTTTTCTTGGTGGTCTTGGATGAGAATCGTGATAGAGTTACGCTGGAGAGATGTCGATGTTGTTTAGCTTTTGTTGAACTCACTTGTTTCCAAAAAATAATTGAAAAGAAATATTTTGAAGGTAGTTTTGACAAATTAACGTAAGTGTATTTTTCAACTAAACAACGAAGAGGGGGTGCCCCTTGGGCCTTCATCAAATTCGGCCCTAACTAGTCGTCCTGACCATCATGGAACTACCCACTTTCTATCAGTAAATAACTTGACACAATGATATCGCTTGTATAAAAAAGAAAGATGAAGTGTTGATTTAGTTCTAGAATTATCACCTTAATGAAAATTGGGTCCCTGAATTATTATTTTTTCGGTAAAATAAGTCCCTAACTTCATTAAAAATTGCTAATTTCATCCCTACTATTATATTCAAAGCTATTTTATCCAACTTTTTGTCAACTTAAGTCACTTGTAATACTTTAGAGTGTAATACCATTATTTTCTCGTCTATAAGCCTTTAACATTTCATATAGGTTGCGAATTAACGTCTAATTTACCCTCAAAAGTTAACTTACACTTTTTTTTTTTATGAAAAACTACCAATTTATCCTCCAAACTTAACTCCATACACTATTTCTTTATAAAAAAACTACCAATCTACCCTCCAATGTGTATCACATGCAAGTAATGTGACTTAAATTAACAGAAAATTGAATATAGTAGTTTCGAATATAATATTAGGAATATAATTGGGAGATTTTTATAATTCAATGATTGATTTTTCTGAAGAAAAAAAAAAAGTTTAGGAACCTAATTTTTATTAAGGTGATAATTCAGGAACTAAATTAACAGTTCACCCTAAAAAGATAATTTAGACACAACAATAATTAAATGCAAATTTTTCAGTTTTTCCTATAAAACATGTCCAGTACTGTATTTGATTTTAGAAACGAATTAAAAAGGGAAGAGTGGTTGTCAAGTTGAGTTGCTGAGATATATAAATTATCAGTCATGATGTTTCCTGTCACCTAATTCCTATCAAGATACCAAAGAATTTAAATAAGGGCCTGTTGGGATGATGGGATTCCAAATCTAGGGATCTAGTCTATATAACATTGTAAAGATATAATATACATGCCAAGACTAACAATAGAGAGAGAAAACAACTGAACTTCAAATGTTTCTTTGCATATAGTAATCTCAAATGCATGCAATCCAATGCTTTCTCACTTCTGAAGCAAATTTAGTCTCGTTGTTAAAACCAAATCAATTTTTTTTTTCAAATTCCCCCGTTCGAATGAAGTCTTAACCGTTTGACAGAAACTTGACATAAATTAAATGACAGAAACATATTTGCGAGGAGCACAGACTGGGGAGGAGACCCAGGAGGCAGCTGCTACAATCAAACTACTTTGAGTGAAGATCCTAACTACAAGGGATCAGATGCTACGAATAATATAATGCAGATCATAGGAGAGGTGTTCAATAAATCAAAGGTGCCCATTACCTTTCTCAACATTGTTGGAGAGTTGACCTTTGTAATTAGCTTAGTTACCTGTTTGGATCCTTGTAATCAGGATGTAATTATGATAGATATTATTTGGTGTTTCTTTCCTTATAAATCAATTTTGTACAATATATATTTCCCTCATTGGCGAGAAGAATAATATCAGAAAATTAAACCCCAAAATAAGCCATAATTAGCATGGTATCAGAGCAGAGATCCTAGGATTTCTGCTCTGCCTGTTTCCTCAAGCAAACTTGACTCTCCCATGGAGAACCTAACACCACTCTAAGGCGGAAACAATTTCATCTTAACCGATCCTACCCCTATATTAAACACTACTACCCTAATTGACCCTACCATGAATCCTCCTCTTGTTTCGAGTTATTCTGACATGCCTCTGGAGTCCTCAGGTAATTGGGGTTATGCCTTTAATATGAATAATTGTGATACTCAATCCAGTTGGATCATTGACTCCAGTGCCACATACTATATGACCTATGACCCTACTGATTTAGCTTGGGATATTGTTCCACTTCGACGAAATATTACTAATGCTAATGGTGTCACCTCACCGGTAACTTGCGCTAGCACTGTACGCCTCACGCCTACCCTCTCTTTGCCGCATATACTACTTGTACCTTCACTAAAGCATAAATTGATGTCTCATGGCCAGACTACTGAACAATTGAACTATTGTGTACTATTGTATCCGAAGTTTTGTCTTATTCAAGATATTCTCACAAAGGAGATAATTGGTCGTGGTACTAAGAGGAGGAATCTCTATTTTGTGGATGATGTCAGTACATGACAGGTCAATCTCGCCTAAGGAGTCATTGATCACAAACGACGTCAGATATGGTTATGGCATCACCATTTGGGTCATCCGTCTTTCAGTTATTTACAGCATATGTTTCCGGATTTATTTGTTGGTTGTTCGATTTCAGACTTTAAATGTGACACTTGCATACTTGCCAAGAGTCACTGTGTTTCTTATCTGTTGAATTCTAATAAAAGTGCTATTCCTTTTGGTCTTGTTCATGCGGATGTTTGGGTACCATCTCCGATTACTACTTCATCTAGTATTAGGTGGTTTGTAACTTTCATTGATGATTGCACACAAATGACATGGTTATACCTTCTTAAGCATAAAAGTGATGTGTTTCTGGCGTTTAAGACATTCCACACCTTGGTTTAGACACAGTTTTCTACTAAAATCTGGATTTTGCATTCTGATAATGGTGGTGAATATGTTAATAATGATTTTACACATTATTTAAATAATCACGGAATCCTCCACGAGACTACTTGTCCTCAGACTCCTCAATAAAATGGGGTGGCTAAGCGCAAAAATCGACATCTATTAGAAACGGCTCGATCATTATTGATTGGGGTGCATGTTCCTCGCTCCTCTTTGGATGTTGCTTTTTAGACTACCACTTACCTTATCAACCGCATGCTATCCAAAGTATTGAATTTTCTTACACCTTTGCAAGTTCTTGCTACATTCGTGCCTCTATCGTCTGTTTTGGTGCTCCCACCGTGAGTTTTTGGATGTGTTGCCCTTGTTCATCTACATAAAAATTAACGAACAAAACTTGACCCATGTGCTATCCGTTGCGTTTTCATGGGGTATGGACTACATCAGAAAGGGTATCGTTGCTACCACCCTCCTTCATGTCGGATGTATACTACCATGGATGTTACTTTTTCCAAGTCTGAGATGTATTACTCTTCGACTTCTTCCAACCCTCATCTGCAGGGGGAGACACTGCATGACGAGCAAGTTTGGACTATGGCTGTTACCACTAATCTTCCGCTGCAACTATTAGCCGAGCCCGTAGTGGCTGCGCTGCCAACCCAGCCAACAAAAACAGCATCGCTGCCCACAGAACCAGCGGCAGGCATGGCAGTGCCATGCTCACCCACGGCAACAGTGCTGCCACTTGCCGATCTTGAGACTTCTACTGATACTACTCCCCCTAGTCTCAAAATATAGTACCACCAGATGACCATACTCCATAGAATATTCCTGAGGTAAGATCTATTATCCCTATTGATGTATTCGATGTTCCAAATTATCAGTTACCTTTCAGGCACAACCTGGGAAAGCCACCCAATCGATATTCACCGGAAACAACGAAAAGCTCTAAGTATCACATTGCCAACTATGTGTCATCACATAAATTATCAGAACCCGGTAAAGCTTTTGTACAACAAATATCCAATGATAGCACACCAAGTTCATTGAATGAGGCATTATCTGATGATCGATGGACCAAGGCAATGGAGGAAGAAATGGATGCACTTCAAAAAAATCAAACATGAGATTTAGTTCCGCTACCCCGAGGAAAGAAGAGAATGAGATGTCGACGGGTGTACACCATCAAGTACAAAGCTGATGGGTCGTGATTGGTGGCCAAGGGATACACTCAGATGTATGGTGTTGATTATACATAAACATTTGCTCTGGTAGCAAAGATTAATACGGTAAGAGTGTTACTTTCGTTGGCGACTAACTTGGATTGGCCATTACACCAATTTGATGTGAAAAATGATTTCTTACATGATAATCTTAAAGAAGAAGTGTATATGGATATTCCACCTAATTATGCATTGGTTTCACAACCCAGAATGGTGTGTAAGTTGAATAAGGCATTATATGGATTGAAACAATCACCTCGGGCATGGTTTGGTAGGTTCCGCACGGTTATGAGGAAGTATGGGTTCAGGTAGAGCAATTCTGATCATACACTTTTCTTGAAACGTCGAATGGGTAAATTGATGTCACTTATTATTTATGTGGATGATATGATTGTCATGGGTGATGATAAAGAGGAAATCTCAAGGTTGAAAGATTACTGAGCAACTGAGTTCGAGATGAAAGAACTTGGTGGATTGAAATATTTCTTGGGTATAGAAGTAGCTCGATCTAAATAGGGTATATTTCTATCTCAAAGAAAATATGTTCTTGACTTGTTAGCCGAAACCGGAATGCTTGATTGTAAACCGGTTGACACCCCTATCGTCCAAAATCACCATCTTGCCATGCACCCTAATCAAGTTCCCACTAACCAAGATCGTTATCAAAGGTTAGTTGGGAGGTTAATTTATTTATCTCATACCAGGCCTAATATTGCATATGCAGTAAGTGTTGTTAGTCAATTTATGATACGCATATGGGTACGATTGAACGCATTCTACGATATCTAAAGTCCTCCCCAGGTAGAGGCATCATGTTTTCCAAGAATGGTCATTGCCGGATAGAAGGTTATACCGATGTAGATTGGGCAGGTAATATTATTGATCGACGGTCCACATCGGGTTACTTTACATTTGTGTGGGGAAATTTAATGACTTGGGGGAGTAAGAAACAGAAAATTGTTGCTTTATCAACTGCATAGGCGGAATAAAAGGGTATGACAAAAAGGAGTATGTGAATTATTATGGCTTCAGAGGTTGCTCGTAGAACTTAGGTGTCCTTCAATGTCGGCTTCAAATTTGTTTTGTGATAATAAAGCAGTGATTGATATCTCACACAACTCAATCCAGCATGATCGCACGAAACATATGGAAGTTGACAGACACTTCATTAAGGAGAAGTTGGATGGGAATATTATTCAATTCCCGTTCGTAAAGTCAGAGGATCAATTAGCGGACATCTTAACTAAAGTTGTTGCCAGTCAAGCGTTCTACAACTCTCTCGTCAAGTTGGGTATGAACGACATTTATGCACCAACTTGAGGGGGAGTGTTGGAGAGTTAACCTTTGTAATTAGCTTAGTTACATGTTTGGGTCCTTGTAATCAGGATGTAATTAGGATATATATTATTTGGTGTTTCTTTCCTTGTAAATCAATCTTGTACAATATATATTTTCCTCCTTGATGAGAAAAATAATATCAGAAAATTAAACCCCAAAGTAAACCCTAATTAGCGAACATCACCCAACTCTCAAGCAATCAGAAAGATGCACGCACATCAAACTACAAGAAGCAGTGGAGCTGGCTGTCCCCAGAACAATTGGCAAACCCTATTAGCTATGCCGACTGTGTGCATTGGTGCTTGCCTGGCCTTCAAGATACTTGGAATGAGAGCTTCTATTTGCCACACTTTTTCTATCATTTGACTTGGTAAAAAATGCTCATGCGGGTGATATTAGACTATACTTTCGAAAAATATGGTAAACAATTAAATTGATCAGTTTAACATTTGAGATTATCTCCGACATTCTTTAATTTAACCAATTTCCCATAAAAATATATTTGTGAAGCATTACATAAATATAAAGCTGATGACATAATACAAATCGTGCACTTGAATCACCAAAAGTAGTACTCATCAAAATAAAAGATTAAAGAGTGATAGGATCCTGTGTGGTTAATACATTGTATTAGTGCTGACTAGGACATATGTGTGGTTAAAAGGATAAGGTTGTTAGTAGTAAGCTTACAGAGTAAGCTAACTAGCGACTATATTAGGAAGGGTTGTAAACAGATAAAGGTTGTTGTAGTATTTGTTGTGAATTGCAATAACAAATTACAGGTTACTGTTACATAGAAGTCAAGATGCAAAGTTAGGGTTCTATCATTGGTATCAGCCAGTGCCTCAGATCCTGCTCGATCCTTCTTCGTGTATGACCCGACTCGGTTCTTGTCGCACCATGGAAACGCGAGTGAAAAAGCTGGAGTCCTTGTTTGCTGATTTCCAGTAGGAATTCAAAGAGTCTCGGCATGAATTTCAAGAATCAAGAACTGAATTTCAAGCTACCCAGGAGCTGATCTTGCAACAATTGCAGGCGTTATCGTCGAAGGGTAGTGGGTCCGTCGGTGAATCATCGGAGGGAACGCATTCCGATCCCAATTTGCCGCATGGAGTAAATCCTCAGTTTGGGCCTCAGTTTTTCCGTCAAGATTCGATTCCGCCGCCTCGCCAGCCATTTCTCAAGGTCGATTTTCCCAAATTTGGTGATGGAGATGACCCATTGGGGTGGATCTACAAACCGGAGCACTATTTTGATTTTTTCGGTGTCGAAGATTTCAAGAAAGTGAAAATGGCATCCTTCCATTTGGACGACGAACCTCTACAATGGTTCCAATGGGCTAATTGCATCAGGACATATCCTAGGTGGGAAGATTTCACACAAGCTCTTTGTCAAGAGTTTGGTCCGACGGAGTTCGACGATTCGGCGGAAAGCTTGGTTAAACTTCGCCAAACGGGATCTCTGCGGGATTATATCTTGGAGTTTCGGAGACTGGCGAATCGTACACGGGAAGTTACTCCATCTCTTTTGCGATCTTATTTCATTGGTGGTCTTAAATCGGAGCTGCGTCATGACGTCAAAATTTTGAAGCCTAAAGACGTTCTTGAGGCCTCGGCTTATGCTCAATCGATTGATGCCAAGTTGTCGGAATTAAAGGTTAAATCTTTTTCTCGCTCCTCTGTTAATTCTTCGTTTCATCCACCATTGCAAAATGTTACTGCTACGTCTGTGGGAAATAACACCTTAAACCCTGAGAATGTGAGAAGATTGACCCCGAAAGAGGTCAAATATTGTCGAAAGCATGGTCTTTGCTTCCATTGTAAGGAGAAGTTTGTTCGAGGCCATACTTGTGAGAAGAAACAACTTTTGTTGATTGATGTTCAATATGGTAGTGATAATGAGGGCTCTGACACTGAGAATTTAGAACCTGAGATTACAGCTTGTGCCCTTTTTGGTACCCCAGCTCCTAAGTCAATTAAAACCATGAAGGTTCTTGGCAGTATTAAGAATTGTCTTGTGGTGATACTTATCGATTCTGGTAGTTCCCATAATTTTGTGGATTCTGTGTTGGTTAAGAAAATCAATGGCCAGTTGAATACAGCTCACTCTTTTAGTGTTAAGATTGCGGATGGGGGAAAAGTTAACACTACTGGTTCTTTAGGGGCTGTCTCACTCAAGATTCAAGACTATCAGTGTACTACCGATCTGTATGCCATGCCCTTGGGAGGTTGTGATGTGGTGTTAGGGGTTCAATGGCTCAAGACATTGGGTCCAGTTCTTTGGGATTTTGATAAACTGTACATGAAGTTCAGGAGGGGCAATACCACGTTCTGTCTTTCGAGTCCAGAAGCACCTGTTGACCATATTCAGGATGTTTCTATTTTTCACATGGAAAAGTTGCTTCACCAAGAATCTTCTGTGGGTGCTTTTCTCTTTCAAATTCAACAAGAAGATATGGTGGAACATAAGTCTGCTCTGTCCGAAATTCAATCTCACCAGTTGGCACAACTTTTGCAAAACAATGAGGTAGTTTTTCTGGCTCCTACTTGTTTGCCTCCCCACAGATCACATGACCACAGAATTCCCTTGGTCGAGGGCAGTAAACCACCTAGTATGCGACCTTACATATATGGTCCTTTACAGAAAACATAAATTGAAAAGTGTGTTCGAGAGTTATTAGATGCTGGGTTATTAGGGTCAGCAATAGCCCTTATTCTTCTCTAGTTATTCTAGTACGGAAAAAGGATGATACTTGGAGAATGTGCATAGATTATCGAGGCCTTAATCTCATCACTATTAAGGACAAATTTCCTATTCCACTCATCGATAAGTTGTTGGATGAGTTGTGTGGCGCTCAGTTTTTCTCTAAGCTAGACCTACGGTCCGGCTACCATCAAATTCGAATGCATCCCAGCGATATAGAGAAGACTGCATTCCGAACTCATGATGGGCATTATGAGTTTTTGGTTATGCCTTTTGGGTTAACCAATGCTCCGGCCACATTCCAATGTCTTATGAACGAAATTTTCCGACCTTATTTGAGGAAATTTATCCTAGTATTTTTTGATGACATATTAGTGTACAGCAAGTCTTGGGAGTCTCATTTGGAGCATCTGGGAGTAGTATTTCAACTTCTGCAAGACCATACATTGTTTGTCAAGAAAACGAAGAGTGCATTTGGTCAAACCCAAGTTGAGTATCTGGGCCATATAGTATCTAAAGACGGGGTTGCAGCTGATCCTTCTAAATTGGAAGCTATTGCTAAGTGGCCTATTCCCACCTCCGTTAAAGCATTGCGAGGATTTTTGGGATTAACGGGCTACTACAGGAAATTTATTCCTGGGTTCGGCAAGATTGTTAGTCCTCTCACAGTACTCACCAAGAAAGACAATTTTAAGTGGTCTGATGCAGCAACTGCAGCTTTCAATGAATTGAAACAGGCTATGTTGTCTCCTCGAGTGTTAGCTCTTCCAGATTTCTCCCAACCTTTCGTCATTGAAAGTGATGCATCAGGCTTTGGTATTGGTGCTGTTCTCCAGCAAGGTGGCAGACCTCTTGCTTTTACTAGCAAGGCACTCAGTGTAAGGAACCAAACTTTGTCTGCTTACGAAAAGGAGATGATGGCTATTATACATGCCATTAAAAAATGGCAGTCATACTTGGTTGGGAGGCACTTCATCATCAAAACCGATCATCATAGTCTGAAATTCTTTTTGCAAAATAGAGTCAATACTCCATTTCAACAAAAGTGGGTGTCTAAATTGCTTGGTTTTGATTATGAGATTCAGTACAAGCAAGGATGCGATAATCAGGTGGCAGATGCACTTTCCAGAAGTCTCATTGCCGAAGTTTCTCATCATTCTAACATGGAATTGGCTGCCATTTCCTACCCTTACCTTAGTTGGTTAGACGATTTACGACGGCACACTGAACAAGATGCTTGGATTATGGAAAAGATTCAGGCAGTTCTACACCCTTCTGATTCTACATTACTGAGCTCTCTGAAGTTTAAAGTTGAAAATGGGTTTCTACGATATAAAGGGCGAATTGTCTTGAGTCCCACTAGTCCTTGGCGCCAGAAAGTATTTGACGAACACCACAATAGTCCTATTGCGGGTCATGTTGGATTTTTAAAAACATATAAGCGACTTTCAAGGTCCTTTTATTGGGAGGGCATGAAAAATGATGTTAAGGATAGAGTTGCTAATTGTCAGATATGCCAATAGCACAAGTATGAGACTTTAGCTCCGGCAGGATTGCTTCAGCCCCTGCCTATTCCTTCTCGGGTATGGACTGACATATCCATGGATTTCATCATTGGTCTTCCTCCATGTCGCGGTAAAACTGTCATTTGGGTAGTGGTGGATCGTTTATCCAAATACGGACATTTTTTGGCTTTATCTCATCCTTATACTGCAACTTCGGTGGCGTATTTATTTGTGGAGCATATTTTTAAACTTCATGGCATGCCTGCGTCTATTGTTTGTGATAGAGACCCGGTTTTTATGAGCAAGTTCTGGAAGGAATTTTTTTCATTGCAAGGATCCTCACTGTGTTTCAGCTCAGGTTATCACCCACAATCTGATGGTCAAACGGAGGTGGTAAATCGGTGTTTGGAAACTTATTTGCGGTGTTTCTGTAGCCTTCAACCCAAAAAATGGACCTTTTGGTTACCATAGGTAGAATGGAGCTTTAATACAGCTTATCATTCTGCTACTAAACTGTGCCCTTATGAAGTGGTGTATGGTCAGCCACCACCTGAGCTTCCAGTATATGAAGCTGGTACTACTAAATTGGAAATGGTGGATCGATGTTTGTTGGAAAGAAATCGAGTTTTATCTCTCTTGAAGGCTAATTTAGCAGCAGCACAAAATAGAATGACAGTACAGGCTAATAAGCATCGCACTGACCGGGTTTTTTAGGTGGGAGACTTAGTCTATCTGCGGTTGGTACCTTATCAGCATATGTCTTTGGCCTCTCACCCATTTCATAAGTTGCAGCCTCGGTTTTATGGTCCTTTTGAAGTCTTAGCAAAGGTGGGTTCTGTTGCTTATAAGTTGAAACTCCCGGACAATTCGAAGCTGCATCCAGTGTTCCATGTTTCTTGTCTTAAGAAACATTTAGGGGCTGCTGTTCAACCTACGATTCAATTACCAGTGCTAACTGATGATGGTATTTTACAAGATGTTCATGTGGCCATTTTGGATAGACGACTGGTGCAGAAGGGTACTACCGCGATTACGGAAGTGTTGGTGCATTGGCACAATCATACCCCAGAAGAAGCTATATGGGAGACTTACTCGGACTTGAAGCGGCGTTTTCCATGAGTTGCTCAGCTTTAATATCCATTGTATTTTGCAAAATTTTCTGTTTTTCAAGTCTTGTATACAAGCCTTGTTTTGAGGGGGGGGGGGGTATTGATAGGATACTGTGTGGTTAATACATTGTACTAGTGCTGACTAGGACATATGTGTGGTTAAAAGGATAAGGTTGTTAGTAGTAAGCTTACAGAGTAAGCTAACTAGCGACTATATTAGGAAGGGTTGTAAACAGATAAAGGTTGTTGTTGTATTTGTTGTGAATTGCAATAAGAAATTACAGGTTACTTTTACACAGAAGTCAAGATGCAAAGTTAGGGTTCTATCAAAGAGTACTTTGGGACCCGAAATCTTTGCTTAGTGGAAAACACCACATAATTTAAGGGACAATTTAAACATCACTTGCTTTGATAATGTTCTTGCATAATTAGTGGAAAAGTCTCCAAAAATTAAGGAAGGACAAGCAGAAAGCCATTCATTTATATATGCACATAAAAATTCGATCTTGTAATTCAGATCCTCACTAGCTATGTTATATATTACTCGGATAAATTTTCTAAACCCTAAGTCAAATTTCAGCATAGATATACAAACACACTTTCTTCTGTACCTTTAATAGTGTATATATGTGTACGTTCAATATATAGCTATTGACTAAAATGGAAATTGAAGACCACCTACAAGCTAGAAAATTATAAAGTTTGTGGTCCGTCGTAAGCTGTTTTTATATTTATCGAAAGGGAACATTTGGATATGAGATCTCTAAACTTCTGAGTTGATATTGTTTACCATTTTTGGAGTGGTCTTACATTGATCATGGAAATTAAACTTGCTATATATATATATATATAGCGGTCTTTTGGACCTTTAGAAAATGGTTGGTTGAAGGAAATTTCAACCAAAATATTAGAGTTTTAGTTGACCGAGTCAAATTAGTCATGGGACACGCACGTACGTAATGAGAATTTTTTTAGTGTGATTAGAATACGAGTGTTATCTCACGTGTTTTTATATAAGTAGTGAAATTTTTTAATATTTAAGTTATTAACTTTTTAACACACATATCACACCATTTATATAGTAACACGTAATGTATCACTCCGTATTCTGATCATTCCGAAAAATCTATCGTAAGTGATGAGGTAATGGGTGGCTTTGATTTTGTAAACAAGATGGAACATTAAATTGCCTCCTTGCCAACTTGCTAATCAACTTGCAGCCAGCTAATGGAGATTATACATCTCTTCCAACACACAACGTATGTAGGGTAGAATTTATATAATAAAAGGGAGGCAAAACTTGCAACTTGCTTTTGTTTCCCAAACCAACTTGATCGTTGTTTAAGTCAAGTTGCAATCCAATGCAACGAATATTAATTGATTCCTCAACATCGCCAATTACCACTTTAGCACAACATGATACGATATTCAAAAGCTCCGTGCCCGTGCTTCTATGTAAAAATACAAGATCGAAGACGCTAAAACATAACACGTCAGATTTGAAATGAATTAGTGGTACGTTTTACTTAAAAATAAACAATGCCAACTAGATCCTCAAGCTATAGCAAGACAAGTAAAGCAAGTATATTTTTTATAAAAAAAAAAAAAATACATAATGAAATCATATTCGTTCAAAAAATATAAATGAAATCATATATTTTTTTTATAATCAGATCATATGTATCTTGAGTAATGCTAGGGAGATCAAATTTGTAAACTAAATAATGTGTTACCAATAAGAAATAAATATGTTAATTAACACTTAAGTAAAATTCAATCATCAACTTTTCTATGTCATTTAATTTACAAATTTAATCTTCTTAACATTATCCGTAAACACCTTTAGGGTCGTCAGAAGCATAGGATCAGAGGGCACATGCTTCCTCACCTTTTTTTTCTCTTTAAAAAAAATCTTATATTGATTTTCTTAAATGGTTGCAAAATCAACTTTAGTTCTTGAGTGCCCCTACCCATTTTTTTCCCTTCTCACTCAATCATGCCTAAAAACCCTATTGCATTTAATATGAATGAGTATTAACTTATAAATTCAACAAGTAAAGAAAGAAAGTTTTTTTTTTTATTTTTATTATCAAGTTTTAGAAGTTAGCTTGATTTATTTAGAAAAAAAAAAGACTGTTTTTTTAAGGTGCTATCTTCTTAGTCCAATTTCTAAATTTTCCATTTCCTTTATATTAAAAAAAAAACTTTTCCATTGTTTTTTTTTTTTTATCAATTTAATAAGTAATTGATGCATGTAATTTTTTTTTTGGGTAGGTAATGCATGTACATATGCACACCATATCTATTTATGGGGTCTGGAGTATGGCACACTTGGGTACTTAAAGTCGTTAGATCCATTACTTTGTTGAGGGATCTAAGTGACGGAGTATGTGTATGGTAGAATAATTACTATTTAAGTATTTTGATAAGAGAAATAACTATAATAAACATATTTTGATATTTCATAGCAGGAAATGATTCATGTTTATTATGTCGTTATTATATTATCGTTGTGTTGTCATTATGTTATTGTTGTGTCATCGATATATGATCAGTATGTCGTTGTTATTGAAAAATAATCATGTAGGCAAACCAAAATGTCAAAATATGTTTATTAAAGTTATTTTGATCTTTTATATGACCATTGGAAATTTTACTATATTACTATTTTTTGAAGTAATGCTTTCTTACATGTATAATATTGTTTGTTAAAAGAATTTCATGATTGATTTCGTAATATGTACCATATATATAACATGCTAGTATCAATAAAATAAAGAGTAGTGATATACTTACTATCTAGTTGTACCATCACTTGTATCATCTTTCTAATAGAAGTGAATCTCGTCAACTCATGTGGGTTCCATCTATGTTTGAGAAATAGCACAAGTGGTTGTACAACTAGATGGTAAGAATAACATTTTTGATAAAATAATTGGTCCTTCGCGCCTTCGATTCTCCTCTTGCAAGGTCCTGCGTACTCGCTTTCTGGATTGCACTGTTTCTGCTTATCTATTATGTTCAGTAAGTAAAATTGTAACAAAAATCGTGTTCTTTATAACAATTGGGCATGGTCACCCCCATGCATCAAGATTCTTATAGAAGCTACATTGTAATTCATTAACTTAACCTCGTTCTGCTTGTACTTGCAGTACTATCTGTCTCCGCACATCGGTGCTAGTGCAACATTGTTGCGAATCTTCACACTTTACAGCAGTTATCTCATCGGCATTGCGGATATATATGAGAAGATGATTAGTCAGTTTCTTAGCCAACTTTTTTATTTTTTTTTATAATAGTGTACAGTATACCAGCGTACGGAAAGAAACGCAGCTGAATCTCATTAGCTGTATAGAGAGAGATCATACTCTCTTTCTTTTAACAAAAAATCCTTCGGCTGTTTGAAGAGATTTTATTGAAAAAACCTGTTTGATGTTTCAAGTGGATTCGAAATAGAGAGATCATATATTATTTATACATATAATTCAGAAATATGCATACTATATTATTATTATTATCTAGGATCAATCTGCTATAGTTGTTTCCATTTGATCGGAAGCTGAAGAGAGAACCTCATTGGAACTAGGGTTAGTCCTCAAGTTCCACATTTACCCTATAACATACATTTATAAGACTTCATATATAATACAATATAGAGAAATTAACAGTAAGAGTAAACATTGAAGCAACAAACAATGGACAAAGTCGTAGAAAAGTTCTAATTAATGTTGTTAATATAGTCTTTTAATATAAATAATATTGAGAGATAAGTGAATCTAGCACAAAATTTAAAATCGATAAAAGCTTTTTAATACTTTAGTTACAAACTCACATTACTCCTTCAAGGACATACATACATATACATACATATATATATATATATATATATATATCCTTTAAGGGAAGGGATCTCTATTTTTTATAAAAATAGGGATTAGTTGTGGGGTCCACACTGCATTGAACTTTAACGATCCGAACCGTGTATTTTTCAAGTTGTACCTCATAAATCATCCTTGCAAAATATTAGTCAAATCGGAAATATTTAAGACATCTAATTGTGTTCAAATAAATGAACGAATACTTTATTGTATAAGAAACAATGAAATTTGATCTTGATAATTAAATAAGCAAATGGTTTCATATTGAATTGAATTTTTGCAAGGATGATTTATGAATCGAGACTTACGAAATAAACGGTTCGGTTCATTGAAATTCGATGTGGAGTGGGCCCCACACCTAATTCTCATTTTTTTTTTCTTTAAAAAATAGGGATCCCTTTGCATAAAGGGCCTATATATATAACTTACATTTTTTTAGTACATCGATATTTTTACATTAAGGGGAGGGGAAGTTCGGCTAAGTCACACAATGGGCCTCCTAAGACCTCTCATTTCCAAGTGAAGAAGAATATCACCAGGGCGTAGTACTAAGTGACATACATATAACTTACATAAGCAAACTATTTCTCATTTAAAGAAATGAAAAAACAAAGCACAAAGGAAACAAGAGAAATTAGAAGGATGAATGCACCATGAAATTGGACCTAGTTTATGAAATAATAAGATATGTAGATCGATTGAACAATCTGAGATCACATGGTAAAGGAAATTGAAGAGGTAATTTATAACATGCATTAATATACACAATATCATACAACAACCTTTGACCATTTTCAACCAGCTACAAAGATCGAGCCTCAAAGAAAGGAAAAAAAGAATCATGAAACGTGTAAAATTTCATGAGGGTTTCTTGGTGGTGGGCTTATTGGCCATTCTCTCCGCGATCTGAGCCAACGACTGCAAGTTGCAACGCACAATTGTGTCCACAAACACGCACGTCTCCTCTTTCGTGTTCCCCGGCGGTACGTCCACCACGTACGACTCGACAACGACGGTCCCCACTCCGTTGGGCGAGTCGTGCAATGTGGTAACGGACCGGTAGTTCGTCAGCCGATGGTCCCCGCCCACCACGCTGAAGCTGATCACGTGCCGCTCGTCGTCCAGAATCTCAAGGCGCTCCGTGCTGGACCCCGCTGGTAGTCCCGACACCACGTGGACCTCCCGGAGCGTGCCCACGTCACCGTTTCCGTCGATGACGTGGCAGCTCTTGAGGAAGTGCTTGTAGGCTTGCGGGTTGTCGAAGCGCCGCACTACGGACCAGACAGTCGGGACGGGTGCCTCGATGGATTGCACGACGGAAGAGCAGCACTGGTTGGGAGCCATCACGAGGGAGTGGTGGCGTGTGAGGTCGACTGCGGCGGCGACTGCCTGGGATTGGAATTGTTTGTGGTGGATTGTGTTTGTGGGCTGGTGATAATTAGGAGGGTTGATTGGTCTTTGAAATTGGATTGGTGAAGGCATTTGCTTTTGGTGATGTATTTCTCTCTATGTATTTGTTGACAAGGGCTGGGTTCAAAGTTTAGATATGATCATTATATATTATGGGCAGAGATAGAGAGAGAGGGGGGGGGGGGGGGGGGGGGGGGGGGGGCATAGGGAGAGGGAGAGAGGGTATTAGTTGTTTAAGCTGGCGATGAGCTCCACTTGGATTATTTTTTGCTATTTCCTCGGACAAAGAGAGGTGAGATTTTTCAGTGTGACCGATACATGGGATGGTACACCACGTATCACTAAACAAATGAGGAGATATATGTGCTAAAAAGTTAATAACTTAAAAAATAAAATTTCCCACCATTCCTATTAAAACACGTGATGTACCATTTGTATTCCCGTCACAACTAAAAATTTCTCCAAAAAGAGAGAAGAGTGAGGGAGAAATTTGTATGGATATTGTGAACAAGTTCGTTTTGTACTATTTTACATGTTATAATTGATATGTCTTACTATTTTGATTGATAACATAATTAGTATGGTTTACTACTTCAATCGAAGACACAATTGATATGTTCTACTATTTTTAGAGTAGACTAAAAAATAACATATTAACACGGTAATTTGGGTGAAATAATATTAACAAGACACTATCATGTTCTAAATGTATCGAAGAGAGAAATAGGGTTGGGGTTGGAGGGAGTGATGATGTTGATCACAAACATTACGCCGGCATCGCAAGTGGATACTCAACTTGCAACTATTTTCTTTGGACTTGGTTTATTTACTTATCCATGTTCTTTATTTCCAACTACAACTTTTGCCACTTGGTTTTTTTATATAACTAATTCCTTGTTCTTTTTCTTTATTCTAAACATTTTTTTTAATTGCATTACCAAAAAAAAAAAAAAACATTTTTTTAATTGCTTGTTGATTCTTCTGTATTCAACCTTGCACTTTTCTGTTAAACTTTTATTAGGTGATCCAATTACCCCACCCCCATAAAATGGGCTCTTTAATTTAAATTTTCTTTATATAATATATATATATATATATATATATATATATATATATATATATATATATATATATATATAACTTTCTATGTAAAGTAGGGTTTATAAACTCTTCTGAAACGAGTCCCTATCAACCGTTAAAAAAGATGATTCAAGCGTATTGTATTGTGCATGCCGAATTTTATATGCTTCTATTTTTTTTTATCTTAGCTATTTCTTCATCCAATGCAATTTAGTTTTTTCATACAATATTATTAGGAGTCAAACTTAGAAACTTAATTTCTTAATTACAAGAAATAGGCCGGAAAGTTATACTAATACTACTAGTCTATAAGTTAAAGTCAAGCATTATGCAAACTTACAATACCATAATGCTAATTTTTTTTATATTAAAAAAAAAAAGTTCGACGGTATAGTGCTAATCAATTGACTTAATTTGCTAAGAGAAGTTCTTTCATTTACAAGTACCAAAAAAGAGGAGAAATGGAGAAATGGAGAAATAACTGGGTTTAATGATTTGATTTTACCTCTTCTACATCTTGTAAGTTTAAAGTCCCCACTCTCTCTTAGAGTACCTCGTTGCACCTTAATTCGGTTACAAAAGCGAATAAAATTTAACAAAATTGCAAATGTAGCTTGAAGATGGAACACAGCGTCTATGTTTTAGTATTTTTTTTGTTATTTAATTCAAGATTTCTTTTTAGTGTACGCTTTTCCTTCTTAATTATTTTGTCAACCTTAATTTATGTCTCTTTTTATAGATACTACACCGAACTCATACTTTCGAGTTATATTGTTTAAGTGACACATTTACTTTGGTTTAGCAAACAATTTTTGGTTAAGTTATAACTTGTAACTCATATGTCAATTAATCAGACGAAGAAACTATGATTCGATTATATTAATCAAAACCTTTTTTTTCTCTAAAGTTGGGGATCAGCAAAACAATTAGGTGGATGTATAGAATTAGCAAAGGAATTGAATTCTAAAACATTTTTCATCATTTTTTAAGAAAAAGGGAAGCATTTTCCAACATAATTTTACTTGCAAGTATATAATCCTTATCTAACATTTCTTGTATTATCATAATCGTACTTGTGTGAAGATACTTTTCGAATTATCAGCGCCATTATATTGGGTATATGACATAGTTCACCACTTTCACCAAACTTATCTATCAGATCATCTTTAGAACCTCCACCAATGAAGGTCCTTTGTACTGAATTCAACTATCCACTACTAATCGACATCCGTATTGCCCGGCAGCCAAGTTCATCATCTAAATCCACACAGCATTACCCACCAAGAAATTTTAATTTGGTATCAGTACTTAGCATCTGCTGCTTCATCTAGCTACGTATGGAAATTTTCGGTTTACAACTGATAATATAAACTATTATTAGCTTTTTAGTTTAGTACTAGATTTATCCATGTTTGTAGCTAGATTCATCGTATTTCCTATTAAAAAGCCATAACCTAATTTGGATTGACATAACATGTTTGTTGTTAGAAGCTTTTTTATGAAATCATGACCTACTACATTTTTTATTAAAATTCAAGTGTTCCATTGAGTAGTACTCGGATGCATTTTATGAACAATCATGAAGTACATCTGTTGAGAGTATAAATTTTACATTAGGGATAGGAGGGACCAAGTATTTGTTTATAAGAAATTGGGCTAGTACTCCCCATATTGCAACCACCACGGGATGACCCAGTGGTTTGAGACGAATCTCAGGCCTGTATTTCACATGGCACGTCTTGGGTTTGATTTCTGGTTGGTGCTGGTGAATCGCAAGATGGTGGTCAGGAGGTGGCTGAAATGTCTCTGTGAGTCTTCTCTGTCCCCCGAAGGGTGGATTGTTGTGTCGAAACCACCAGCTGATCCATTTTTTAAGAAAAAAAAAAATACTCCCCATATTGCCAAATTAGTTTTACGGTAGACCTTAATTTCTTAACCCTCTGCAAAAGAACTCAAAAAAAAATAAATTTAGCATTCAAAATCGCATTTCGTTGTCTGTAAAAAGAGTTTCTTTTTGTTAGTTCTAGACATTCCAAAACTATTATTTTCAAACATGTTCCTACTATCTTTCTTTAATTATTTGAGGTTTCACCAAACTATAAATTGCCTATTTTTTTATCAATGAATTGTAAATTACGTAATATTATTTTCTTGTAAACTAGCGACCAAGATAAATTTATCTCAAATGGTTTAAAATCTGAACTGCTGCACGCCCACAGAGAGGAACTATTTGGCCTATTATTTTGGTGGCTAGTTGAGTAAATAATCCAGTCCCAAATGCACCATCAACTCAACTAGGTTCTATTTTATCACCAGCAGGCTGCTCAAACTTTAATTTCTGCTTTCTTCTCACCTTCCAAGTAGTTGCGGTTTCTCCGTTTTAATTTACTTTACAACTTTTGGCGTGATTCACTGCTTCTGAACTTTCCTTTTTGTCCTTTTTTTTTTTTTCCTTCTTAATTTTCCACCCACTTCCAGCAACTTGATTGTATTCAAATTTTCAAACCCACTCGCCTTCGCATGGCAGATGGTACTATTCTTACAACTTGATTGTTTTTAGTTGTCTTTGACGAATTCAATCAATAGGACGGGGCTTCAACTGGGGGAAAATAATTGGCTCCTCATACGTAAGGACTCGTTTCTCATAATAAAATGATCACAGTTTGAGGCGTGTGCAAAACAAATTTCTTTTTTTCTTTTTTATAGGTTGCTTATATATGTGTGAGTTTATATATTGTTGAAACTGTGAGAAGAAAAATAATATTCGAGCCCTGAATGATAGTTTGAGACGCGTTCATTTGATCAAATGATCTTGCAGACATGTTCAACATGTTAATCAATTGAGTTCATTAGGAAAGGATTCTTGTTATCTTCTATCAATTTTGGTGGTTGAGATTTCTAAGGTTCCTTGTTATATTCTATAAATTCACATTTGATTTTAAATCCAAAGATGTTTGACTCGTTCGGAAGTATTTTTCAAATGACTGTAAGCGTTTTTAGAAAAAAAATGTTTTTTTTGTTTCAAAAGCACTTGAAGCGCTTCCTGAAAGAAACACCAGTTATGTGCTTCTTTGGGAAAGTATTTCAAGGATTTTTTTTCAAGATTCATTTGTTTTTATAATAAAGATTGATTCCAAAAATATTTTCACCAAAATCGTTTTTAAGCTTTTAAGAACGAGCCCGTTATCTTTTTTTTTCTTTTTTTTTGTTATCTTCCAAGTTTTGTTACTTCTGCTTGAACGTGAAATGCACTGGTGATAATTTGGGCTTGTATGGCTGGGCCTTGGGGTTCAGAGTTTTGAATGGGTCCAAAGATTTTTTAAGAGTAAATTACACAAAACTACTTTAATTATGAGTCGAACCATAATCTCATACATCATATTTTAAACTTTTTAATGTTATACCTCAACTTATGAATTCGTTTCAATGTCAGATTTTTGTTAAATTTTCCATCAATTTGATTGTTAAATGATGGCATGACAGGGACGGGGCCTACTCCTTCACCAACTGAAGTAAAAAAAAAAAAATTATTAATAAAATTATTGGGTAAATTACATAAAACTACCTTAACTATTGAGTCATTAACAGTTTCATACCTCGTCTTTAAAAAGTTTCAATGTCATACCTTATCTTCGAATTTGTTGCAATGTCATACCTTCCATCAGTTGTCTATCAATTCCTCTGTTAAATGCTGACGTGGCATGAGGCGGGGCCCACTTTCTATCAAAAAAATTAATAAAAAATTAAATATGAACTAAATATTAAAAAATTAAAATTAAAATAAATATATATAAAATAAAAAATAAAAAAAAACCAGATCCCCCAACCCCCGAAACCCCATCCCCCTTCATCATCTTCCCCATCCTTCCTCCCCACTCACCCAAAAACCTTCATTCCAAACCCAAAACCCCACCCCTGCAACCCCCTCCCTCCTTCTCCTCCCACCTCCCTCTTCTCCACACTCTTCACATTCACTCCCATTCAAAACCAAAAAATAAAAATCAAAAAGAACCCAGATCGTCGTACCCCACCCAACCCTTCCTTCCCCGAACCACCTCAACTGGTGGTTGTTATTTATTTATTTTTTTTTTTTAAGTTTTGAATGAGAGGGGAGGTGAAGAAAGTGGAGGAGAAGGAGGTGGGTGGGAGGCTCAGGAGGGAGAAGGGGGGTTGTGGGGGTGGGGTTTTGGGTTTGGAATGAAGGTTTTTTTGGGTGGGACGGGGGAGGAGGAAGGATGAAGGGGGATGGGGTTTCGGGGGTAGGATCTGGGTTTTTTTTTTATTTTTATTTTTTAATATTTTATTAATTTTTAATAGAAAGTGGGCCTACCATGCCACGTCAGCATTTAACAGAGGAATTGACAGACAACTGACGAAATGTATGACATTGCAACAAATTCGAAGATAAGGTATGACATTGAAACTTTTTAAAGACGGATATGAAACTGTTAATGACCCAATAATTGAGGTAGTTTTATGTAATTTATCCAAAATTATTTATTCAATACTCTCTTTTCACTCTCCCTCCCCTAACTCTTTCATCCCTTTCCTTTCTGCAAAAGCAGAAAATCAATGATGGCGTCTGCCACCATTCTCGTCGAAGCCAAACTACCACCACCACCCACATGTAAACCCCAAAATGAGGGGCAAAGCCTCGAGCTCGTTCACCTCTATAAACACAGAGAACACCAACGGGGCGGAGCCACCGTTCTTCGACGAGCCACAACACCAAACCACCTGAAACATCGCCACCTCAGCGAGTCTTAGCAGTCACCAAGGCCAAAATCGAAAGCAGAGTTCTCTGGCTCGAAACGGGCGAGTAAGAGAGGACTCCGACGAAGTTCTTGACGAACTTGACGAATCTGCACCGACGCTGCCCCTCACGACACCAGCGATTGCAGGTAAAAAAGGGTCGTGACCAGCTCGAACACCAGTTCTGAGGGCAGGGGAATAACCGATGGGGTCTAGTCGGAAAGCAGCAGAGCCAGCGTGAGCATTAGAAATGGGATAATGGAGGCCACGGACTGAAGGGACATGAATTGTTGGACGGGGGTGCGGCCCTTGAGGAGTGGGTCGCCATTGAAGGAGGTGAAAGTCTGGTGGATGACAGCGACCAATAGGCAGACGATTATGGCATAAAGCTGGAGATTCCTAAGGCGATGTTGAGGAGGATGATTAAGGTTGGAAGAAGAAGATGAGAAAGGGAAATGGGTGGTAGCACTTGGTGGCTTAGAACTCTGGAGATTTTAGGTGGATGCGGGTGGTGGCCACCATCTGGTAGAGTCCAGTGATACTAACAGAGGAATGTTTGACCCTTGTTTCTGGGTTTACAGGTGGGCGGTGGTGGTAGTTTGGCTTCAACAGAACGGCGGCAGATGCCGTCATTGATTTTCTGCTTTTGTAGAAATGAAAGGGATGAGAGAGTTGGAGAAAGAGAGAGGTTGAGGGACAGAGTAAGAGGGATAGTGAAAAGAGAGTATTGAATAAAAAAATAATAATTTATTATTAATTACGTAATTTTTTTTTATTTCAGTTGATGAAGGAGTAAGCCTTGCTCCTGCCACATCATCATTTAACATCCAAATTGACAGCAAATTTATCGGAGGTTTGACATTGCAACGAATTTATAAGTTGAGGTATGATATTGCAATGTTTAAAAATGACGTATGAGATTGTGGTTCAACTCATGGTCCCATAGTTGAAATAGTTTTATGTAATTTACCTATTTTTAATGCATCCATCTTTTCCTTAATAGGCTTTGTTGCTCATATTTTTGGTTATTTTGATGATTTGGGCTTACCCACATTATGTTGTTTGTTTTGGGTGTTAGAGCAGTTTCATTGGGGCTTGATAGCCCGACACCCAGTCCCCCAAATAACTCGGCACCCAACTAAAACCCTCCAGCCTAGCCCAAGCCAGGTAAGAGACCAGCTCAGAATCGACAAACCCATGGGACGACCTACATGACGCAAGCTGAGCCACAGAGGGAGAAGGACAGGAGGATGACAGTGTGGGATTTGAAGGAGCCACGGGAGGACGACGGCATGGGATTTGGTGTGGAAATGCAGTAGTCGAAGCTCATTGAGAGTATAGAGGAGCTTGTTGTTGAGGTCGGCTTGGGATTTGAAAGACAGGAGGGCGACATCAGTAGGAATGAAAGGGAAGTGCATGGGTGGACGACGGTGGGGACGAGGAAGAGGTGTGGAAGGGAGATGCAATTTGGTCCTATGGATCTGAAGAACCCTTTTAATAATATTATTATTATTTTATTTTTTTATAAAGTCAGAAATTAAAAATAAAATTATTATTATTTATTATAAAATAATAATAAATAATAAAATTTTAATAAAATTTTGTTAGGGGTGGAGATACATTTGGCCTATTACTGTTTATTGGAGTATATCACTGTTCACTGAATGGATTAATGCGCTGGGTACTGACTCATTTTTTTAAGGGTGGAATTGCTCTGATGTTCAATTTGTAAAACTTGTAAATAACTTGATGATTGATGTTACACTTTTCATCTATTTGTATTATCATTTGAATCATCTCTCATTTCTCTATAGACCCCACCAACACATATGGCTGGTACATAGAGATGGTGTGGGCCCTATTATAAATAGGGAGTTTTGTATGTGCTCGAATTAAAGATCTCTCAAATAACTCCAAAGGATGTTAACCAAAAACAGAAGTCAAGGCATCGTGTTTGTCTTTCTCCTATTAGTTTCTAACAATAGTTGTGTTTAACACAAATCAAACTCAACTTCACACTTGTATCGATCGATATTCCACAATGAAAAATTTCAGAATGGAAGCAAAAACAAGCTGTTTTCGCAAAAGCACTCTTGTTAGAACAACTCCAACCCTTAGAGTAAATCCTAAATTTTCCCTTCTATTCCCCCTCTCCCCCAATTTCTCTCTAACCTTGTTCTAAAATTAAGTGTTAAAACCTAAACAAAACTCAAATTCTCTCCAAAATTTAGCCCAAAATTAGTGGTGGAGCCCACATGTGAGAGTGAAAAACAGAAAGTGAAGCCCAAATTCCCATCTCTCACCCACCTAAAACCTTGCACGCACCAACGAAGCATGCCTAAATTTAAATTCAAAGGCTAAAATAATTAAAAAAAAATTTAACTCAAAATTCATCCAAATTTAGTGATTTTTTAATATTTATCGGAATCTAAATATTTTTAGGTTAAAATGTTCATAAAATTAAATAAGGATAGTGTACATAATCTTTTTTTTTAAATTACTTAAAAGAAAAAATTAGCCTAAATTTGTTCTTTAATAATATTGGGCTAAAAAATTTAGGTCAAAAGGATTGAAGCAGAAAAGCTGTTTCTAGGTTAAAACCTAAATTTTCTAGGCTAAAAAATTTAGGTTTTAAACCAAAGGTTGAAGATGGTCTTAGAAGTACCAAGATCATATCAATTCTATCCAAAAAAAAAAAAATGTATCAATTCGAATGTTCTGAGAAGCTATGTTAAGCGGTTTAGCCTGAAAGCCTTGTTACAGGCACAGCATAATTGAAAACTCAATCGTATACCAGAAAGGGGAACTGACACCAAGAAGAAGAACATAACAGCCACAGAAGATTCAAAAAGCACAAAAAATCTGTATTTCCCATGACTATGATGTTTCAACTATTTTCAACTTCCTTTTTCTTCCTCCTATCTACATTCTACAACTACAATGAAAGAATTTTTAGTTAATATGTATATATATGTATAGCATTGCCAAGTTGTCCATCAACCCTTCAACATAGAATGGCAAGGCAGGGCAAAACGGGAAATCACGGCTTAATTCTCCAATCTAAAACCTGTACCATAGCTCAAAATCTCCAAAACAAAATCGAAATCAAGCCTGTTTATCAACACCACAATCTGTTTCCTTGCTTTCCGAATCCGGGGGATTTGGTAATCCGGGAGCGGATTACTTGGCCTTCACATTTCCATCGAATAGTTGTAACCTCCATCTCCGGATTGTGTTATTCGTCCTGTGAATCCTCCCAAATCTAAGTCGGACAATCCCAGATTGAAGTACCCTTGATCATCTTGGCCGGTACGATTACTCCCCTCCTTTTCTTGCTTCTTGAAATCAAAACCGTATTCGAAGTTCAATGGGGCATGCTCCATGTGCTGCAGACTCCCGAGCAGCTTGGCGTCTGGATACTGCAGCTGGTACGACATATTTGATGGCTCCATGCCCGGCTGACCAACGTCAGCTCTCCAAACTTGCTCCGATCCTGAATTGCAAAGGGAAATATCATCTGAAGGCATCAACAGTTCATTTACATCAAACATCTCATCCATATCAAACAACTCGTCCATTGTGAACTTCTCCAAATAATCCCCAGTAAAACCATCTCCGCCGTTCCAATTATGATCCTCAACTCCTGCTTCCGGTTTGACGACAAGTTGTTGTTGATTATTACGAAGACAATCCATAGTGAAATCCTCAATGATTTCTGGCTTAACCATACCACTGCCTTGAGGGACCGCAGTGGACCACGGATACATCCTTGCTTCGCCATCACCATCCTCATTTTTCACATTAAGGAAACGCTTGGAATCCTCGTCTCCACAAACCTCAGAGCGACTTGAGGTTGAAGTGGAAGTAGAGCATCCTGGAGTTGCCACTGCAGAAGACCCTGATGGTGTTGCAACCGAAGAAGTCTCCTGTGAAGACGATGGATGATAATTGGCCGCATGCGGGAGGTTGAGGCGAGCACCAGCACCATACATGGCCTTCGCAGCCTCATCATACGCAAGGGCAGCATCAAGGGCAGTGGGAAAAGTACCTAACCAAAGCCTGCTTCCCCTGTCTGGCTCCCGAATCTCGGCGACCCACTTGCCCCAAGTCCTTTGCCTCACACCTCTGTAGTTGCAACGTGCATTCTCAGGCCCTCCCTTGCCTTTCATACAGCCTTTCTTCGACCCCTTGGCGGGCACTTTACGCGTTTTCCCCTCGTTATTACCCGATTCCAGATTCTTATTATACTCCTTCCACTTTTCCAGTGTCTCAGCAACAGAGTTCCCATCTCGCCTGCTCCGCGTCTTCCTCTTCCTTGAAGAATCCAAGGGCAGAGATGACATGTTAGCGCCTTGATCATACGCTCCCATTACTCCTCGATTACGCACAATCTGCAGTAAACACGAACCAAATTCCAATTCAGAACTGGGTACAAAAATTCTCGAGAGCAAATTGCGGTTCCAATCACACAAGCACCGTTGGGCTTTATACACAGACAAGACCCGAATACACCAAATCAAAATTGAACCAGGACTCCGAGCTTTCTTGGGCCCCAAGTCCGCCGATAAAACATCAATTTAGAAAACAGACACGCAATCGTTGTAGACCGGGGAAAAAAGAAAATCCCAAATCCAAAAACCCTAGTTTCATAAAACCCAATTACTCAAAGCACCAAATCTAAACCAACCAAAAAAAAAAAAAAAAAAAACTGGAAACAAAATCTTTCCTCTCCCAACAAATTTAAGCTTCGAAACCCTAATCAAGAAACGAAACAGACAATTTCATCAAGCAAAAAGGAACGAAATCAAAACGGCTCAAAACTCAACCAACCTCAGAATCTCCTGAATCGACGAGTCCCCCACTCACAAACTTCCCGATTGGCACCGCAGTCTTCGACTTTCTCGAATCAATACGGCAATTTCAGACGCGTTTTAGCGTTTTCTCCTTCCGGTCGACTGTAATTTCTGCCTTTTTTTTGGTGGTTGGTCTTTTGCGCTTCGCGGCTCTTTAAGCTTCCAAGTTGATCGAATCCAGAAATCCTTCGGACTCCTCGCTGTGACAGATATTTATAAGTTATAACCTTCCTCTAGATATTTCCCATATTTACTTTATGTGATGACGTGGCGATTTTCTAGTCCCATCGTGGCGCTTCGATGCTGATACTTTCCGGCGCGTGTCACCCGAACATTCGCGTACCAAGCGAGTAACTCGTCGATTTCTTCGTGCCGAAGTATTTTCCCGTTATTTTCCTCTTTTGTCCCGGCTGGATTCGGAAATTTGCGATTGTGCCACTGAACAGCTAATGCTTGCTTGCTTGCCGTGGGCTTTTTTCAGTTCTTATCTTATGGGATTTTTTTTTATATTATTATCATTAATTACAGGGAAATTTGAAATTATTACAATATTTAGATGATGAGGAGAGTTTTGAATCAGGACTAATCGGTAGAAAGTCAATACTTTATATGTTATTTTTATTATTTTTTGGCTAAAAATGAAAATAGTAAATTAAAGCGTAATTAGGATTCTCGTGCTCCCCGTGCTATCCTCTATTCGACAAAGTTGTGCTGCTTTACCAAGGAAAAAAAACTATGAATCACCATTAATTTATTTTCTAATGAAATTCGACATAGGGTCAGTTCTTCATCTTTTGCTCTCTTTCTATTGCACTTCTGTATGAATGTTTTATATATGATACTCAATTTATTATTCTGAAGTTCTTTGATTTTCGACATTTCATACGTTAAACTTTGTTAACATCGAGCTAGGGGGATTGAGGTGCTAATTGCATCGTAATTCTTCTCAACCACAAGGGCTCAACCACGAACCCATTTTTCACTACCGAGGGAAAACGAAGAGTAACCGAAAAACAGCCTGTCTCCCTCATTCAGACAGTATTATGTTATCCTGTCTTCCTCGTCGACCTCTTGCATGCGCACCACGTGTCGCGCAATGTGTAGGTCAACGTGGCAATTTTAGTTCACTTGGACGAGTAACTTAATCATGTCATGAGTGACATGTTCAATTCCGTGTGGTGGAGAATTGAGCGCTAATCGTTCAATAACAGCGATTGGGTCATGGTGTGCGGGAAGAGATCCTTTCCGATTCATTTTGTGAGATCTTTACATCTTCGTTTAATATATATTATGCAGTCAATTTTCGTCAGGTACGTGTTTAATTTTAAATAAAAAAAATTAAATGATTTCTAACCGCACGATGTATGATTAAGATGTGAGGATCTCTAGAATCTCCACAATTTGGATCCGGATGGGATCCAAAGGACAAGGATCTTTTTTGTAGGGATACGGAGATCAATCAATCGTGTTCGTTCATCGTACATCGTGCGATCAGCTTTTGTTAAGTACTATTTATATTTAATTTTAAATTAGAATTTTAAAATAATTTCTAACTGCACGATATACGATGAACGGACACGATTGATTAATCTTTCGAATCCTCACAAAAAGGATTCGATGATGATCCTATTCCTTGTCCAAATCCATGGTGTGCGCTGGAGTTTAACAAAGTGATGAGGTGGCAGCTTGCGTGTTTGCTGACGCAGCGGCTAGACAAAGTTTGAAGGAGGGGAAGCAAAAGAAAAATATTGCTACAACTTTCATGTTGACATGGTCATCGCATATGGACAGTGGATTTCCGAGATTGTTTGGGTTGTACTAAAATTGTTTTATAATTAATTGCTAGCCAAGGTAGTAAAAGTTTAAATATTATATAAGCAATGAGATCAAAATTTTAAATTAAATTTGTAAATATGTTCATATTATGCAAGTAAACATGTTTCGTCCCTGGCCCGAGAAAATATGTGGTGCTTGAGCTACCTTATTAATAAATAAGAAAAACTAATGAAAATAGCTTGAAAATTTTGAGTTTTAATCAAAATGACAAAAAGATGTTGTAAGTGAATAGTACAATAAGTGACTTTTTAGAGCAAAAATATCATTTTTGTTAAAAGTGAATAATATCGAGAGTTTTTCTTTAAAACTCTCTATTAAATATTTTTTCCCTTGTTCAAATTAAAAGATAAAATAAAAATGTTTTAGTATGTGTTTGATTTGATTTTGGTTTTGGGCATCTATGTGTTTGGGCTATTCAATGAACTGAGTCTGTTAGGGTTTTCTATTTTGTTTTGATAATCTATTTTGGGCTTTTCTATTGGAATAACTCAAAATTCCAAAAATAAAAGAATAAATAAAAGAGAATTGTTATTGACATTCTAAAATTTCATTTTACACTTTAAATTTTCTGTAATTAGAAAGAAAAATTACACAAGATGAGATTTTGAAGTGTCAATAACAATTCTTAAATAAAAACACTTCAAAACGAGGAATTAGGCCAATTAGGGGATTAGTTGATCCAATTGTTATTTCTTATTATTTATTTTAAGTATTGGTGTTCTTTTTTGTATACAAGCGATAGGTGGCGATGGGGAATCAAACCTAGAACCTGGAGTACATATGTAAATAATGTTGTTAACTAGCTGAGCTACAATCACCTTACAAGTCGTTATTCCTTTACTTCTCTCCATTCCTTTGATCATTAATTTAAGGGTAAAATATATTTTACCTCATCAGGTTTGGGATCAATTTCAATTCCTTACAATATCTTTAAAACATTTCAATTTCATAAATTTACTTATCATTTTATTTCAATTTCATACATCCGTTAGAAAATCTGTTAAATTAACCGTTAAGTGATGATGTGGCAAATATGAGATCCCTATTTAGGTTGACGTGGCTAAACACTTAATAATTTTTTTTTAAATATTAAAATAATTAAAAAATAAAATAAAATAAACAGAAACCCTTCGTCTTCCTCGTCGAGCACCCATCCATACCCTCCGCCGCCTCCACGGCTCCACCCCTCTATCCCCTTTATTCGAGCACCCCCTTCTCCTATCCCCATCACCCACCCTTTGCCCACCCGAGCCACTCTTCTCTGATCCACTTCTCCCTCTTCACCTTCTCTCTCTCCTCTACTCTCTTATCGACGACGAGTTAGGATTGGTCCCAATGGGCGCCCCCAGCGGAACCCTCTTATCGACGACGTCGAGGCCGCCGCGATCGTAGGTGTCAAAATCGGCTCTGATGAAGAAGGCGATCAAGGTAGAGAGGGAGAGCATGACGAGGAAAGCCAGAAGCCACCGCTTCTGCGCAGCGACCCACCCGACAGAGTGTTTGGCCATTTCTAGGGTTTGAAAGTTCCGTCACTGCGAGTCCCGACGGCATAGTTCTAGGGTTTGGGTTTTCTATTGCGGCCGGTAGGGTTCGTACATTTGGCTCTCTGCGATTGAAGATGCTTGTAAATAATGATAGTTTCAAGGTTTTTGTTGAAGCTCCGATTGATTTTGGCTCTCAAATTTGTGAAATTAATGGGAAATTTTGAAGCTTTGGTCGAAATTCTTCTGTTCGATTGTGTTCTTTAACAGAGAATCTGAGCGCGGAGCTCGAGGTTGAGAGGTGCTGCTTCTCTCTGTGGAGTATTTGGAGGGCCTTTTTGGTTATTATTATTATTTTTATCGTTAAGTGTTTAGCTATGTGGCAAAAACGTGTCAGCCACATCAGCACAAATGAGAACCTCATATTTGTCACGTCATTACTTAACGGTTGATTTAACAGATTTTCTAACAGATGTATGAAATTGAAATAAAATGATAAGTAAATGTATGAAATTGAAATGTTTTAAAGATGTTATAAGGAACTGAAATTGACCACAAACCTGAGGGGGTAAAATGTAATTTACACTTAATTTAATTTGTTTCCTTCCTTTTATCTATAAATGTGTTTTTTTTTTTCTTTTTTTTTTTTCAATTGTTGAGAGTGAATCTCATATCAGTGAAATGAGGGACATTGTATGTGTTTATAAGTAATTGAGCTATACCCCATATTGCCAATTAGTTTTATGGTGAAACCTCAGTTGTCTTCATGGAATCAGAGCTACTTGTCTACATGTGAAGCACAATGGCCACACGCGATTTACGTCACTCAATTTGTGTTGTCCACGTATTAGGTTTGAAAATTCGCCACATGTGAGGGGCATGTTGAGAGGAAATTCCACATCAAGAAAATGATGAACCTTGCATGTAATAAGTACGTAGTTTTATTTATAAACATTTTTTTTTTTTGCTGAAAAAAGCTCATAAATATTTTGAAAAAGTAATGGGTTAATGCAGATAAAATAGTTCACCAAATAACTTGCGGATGAAATTGACCAAACCTTTCTCATAAAATGATAACCGCACCTTCTGCAACGACTTTTACCGCGCGGCTGACCCCAAGGCCAAAAATCAACACATTCCAATTCCGATCAGCCCTAGATACTAAACGCCTACGGCGGTTGTGGTGGTGGTGGGCAGGCGTGGTTGTCACCTTGCTAGTGAATTTCACTTCCTACTCGTTTTCGGACGATTCATAGAGTTGTCGGCCGGGATCACGATCAACCCTATGAATCAATTTGGACGGTCGTTCGGCGCTTCGAATTGGCAAGGCGTGATTGACTGAAGATTAATAACCCTATTTGCGATCAAGTTTTGGGAGGTTAATATTTACAAATTAAAAAGAATGGCGACGAAGAAGCCGGAAGCTCCAATCTTTTGCATGCAACAACAAGCCGTCACCTCCAAAGGTTTATGGAGGAAAGACAATCCTTTAGACTATCCACTTCCTCTAACAATGGCTCAAATCGTCCTTGTCGTTGTCATCTCTCGAGCGCTTTATTATCTTCTGAGGCCTTTGGGACAAACCAAATTTGTCTGCAATCTCCTGGTATTTATATAATAAAAAAAATACACCACATGCATGCTTAAATTTTTCTGGGTTTCGGTTTGTCTGCAATTTCATATGCTTAGTCCATGTCAAGTATTCATAATATCTGTCACTAGGAAATAAAGGTTTGTTTATGTTATGCCTGCGAATAATCTTGTTGTTTCTATATATTTTTTTTGTTCTAATAATTTTATTCATGGACATGCATTGTCAAAAATCAATCAGGGTTGAATCAACTTTGCAAATTCGGTTGGGTACGTTGTTAATTAGGTTTTTTTTTTTTTTTTTCCCTTCTTTCCATTTCCCCGTAATTTCTAGAGGTTGTTACTGTTTTTTCATAATTTAGGAGCAGGTCGTAAAGCTGAAGTCAGCTATCCAATATTTCTGTCTTGAAATTGATAGTCTGATAATATAACATTGGTATATGATAGTTTAATCAAGTTTGTGACAAAGTCATAGTTAGATTGAAGTCTCCATAAATAATTTAACTTCAAGTTTTTGTTTTTGCAGGGTGGCATTATATTGGGGCCCTCAGCGCTAGGGAAAACAAAGGTAGTAAGGGAGAAGCTATTCAGAGCAAAAGATGCTTCTGTGTTTGAGGTAATAGCTCTAATGGGCACAGTATACTCCATGTTTATAATCGCGGTGAAATTTGACAAAAACATGGTGAGAAGGACTGCAAGGAATGCTTGGAAAATTGGTCTGCCTGGTTTTATTATTCCCTTAGTAATAACCCTATCTCTAGCTTACCCAATAGGCACCACCCTTCCCGGACTCAAAGGAGGAACATTCTTCCTCTATTTTAGTTTCTCTACTTTCTCCTTCACTTTCTTCCCGGTCATAGCTCAGGCCCTGAGTGAACTCAACCTCATGACTTCCGAGCTAGGTCAACTCGCCATGTCGTCTTCTTTGGTCACTGAAGCCATCCAGTGGTTGTCCACGGTTGCACATATTGTGTTTTCAAAAAGAAATCCGAGCCACGGAGTTATGGCTTTGATTTCGCTGTTGGCCTTGATGATTTTCAATTTCTCATTTTTAAGACCGCTTGTACTACTAGTGGTTAAAAAAACGCCCGAAGGAAAAGAAGTGAAGGAGGGTTATGTGGTTGCTATACTGGTTGGGGTTTTGGCCGTGGCATTGGTCTCCGATGCCATAGGTGCAACTCCAATTACCGGCCCTATACTTTTTGGGCTAGTCATACCAGACGGACCACCTCTTGGTGCAACATTAATACAGAAGACGGAGCTTGTGGTCTCCGAATTTCTTCTTCCAGTGCTCTTTTTCCGTGTTGGATTCATGGTTGATGTGTTTTCGTTTAGCGATTGGGAAAGCTTTGGCAAACTTCAGCTTGTTATTTGTTTGACGTATGGAGCCAAGATTGTTACAGTTACAGTTGCTGCAATGTTCTGCAAAGTTAGGTTTAAAAATAGCCTTTTGTTAGGATTGATATTGACCATCAAGGGTGTCGTAGATATTGTCCTTCTTACTCGATGGAGGTCCAGTATGGTAAGTAACAATATCACAATGAATTCTTTTTCTTTTCAATAATTCTATTTAAACGCACAAAACTGACACATTTAGTGACACACTCTTTTTAGAGGTGTCAACTATTGTAAATAAGACCAATATGTATTAGACAGTGTGCTAGTAAATTTATGCATCTCTAACTCGTAAAATCAAAATTCATTCTAACACTCGGATTTAATGAAAGAATATTAGATTTTGGGGATGACATTCTAACTTTTCTAAATATTACGTGCAGCTAATAGATGAACAATCTTATACTCAAATCGTGCTCTCTATGCTCACGGTGACCTTGATCGCAACACCGGTGGTTCGATTCTTATACCAGCCACAAACACGACTTGCACCATCAACAAAAAACTTACGCATCAGAAACATCCAGTCAGCTCGAAACTACCTGGAGTTCAGTGTTCTTTGTTGTGTCCACAATGAGGAAAGTGTCTGTAGCATCACCACCCTCCTAGAATCGTCTAATCCAACCGATGCGAGCCCCCTAATCACCTACATTGTCCGCGCAGTCGAGCTCATTGGCCGAGCGGCACCCCTACTAGTCCCTTACAAGAAGAAGTATCAGGAGGAAGGAAATAAGAAATTAAAGCGCTCAAATTCACCCACGCATCAAATGATGCGAGCCTTTTGGAATTACTCGATGAACTCGAAAGGACCGGTTTCAATCCAAGCCTTCACTATGATCGCCCCTTACAAATCCATGCATGAGACCGTTTGCCGTCTAGCGGAGGACAATAACATACCTCTGATTCTCTTACCATTCCATGAAAACCACCAGTATATTGTTGGCGCCGCTGTCACGACAGCCATACGCCAATTCAACATCCATGTACAAAATTATTCCCCCTCTACAGTTGGATTACTAGTCGAAAGAGGCTTGTCAACTCGGTTAAGCGTGTCCCACTTTTCCTACAATGTGGCAGTGTTTTTTATTGGCGGGCCAGATGATCGCGAAGCGTTGGCCTACGCTTGGCGCATGTCTGGCAACCCGGACGTGGGCATCACGGTGTTCAGGTTTGTACAGCAGAATAAAGTAATTGTAGCCAACAAGGATGAGGAGACTGAAGAGATACTCGACCAGGCATTGGTGGACGAGTTTAAGATAAGGAACATTGGGAATGATTGTGTGATCTGGCGAGATATCGAGGTGGATGATAGTGTGCAGCTCATGGACGCCATTAGGAACTCGCAAGGCGATTATGATCTTGTGTTGGTTGGGAGGCGGCACACGGATATGATATTGAGGGATGAAGAAATGACAGAATTTGTGCAGAATCCGGAACTGGGAGTGATAGGTGACATGCTTGCTTCCCCAGATTTTTGCGGGGGAATGGTGAATGTGTTAGTTTTGCAAGAAAGCATGGAATTGAGCAACGGACCTTTTCGTAGTGGCTCCATGAGAGGGTCGGAAAGTAAATTTAAGTTTCATGGGTAACAATTTATTCCTCATGTCACAAAATTTGTGTTATATACAGTTTTTAGAATATCGACGAAATTGTTGAAATATTAAAAAAATTAGAATCGATGTGAAAACAGGAGGTAAAATGCAAACTTCACCTTTTGTCGGCGAGATACAAGAAAATCAGTGAATATTGACAATATTTACCTGTTCACTATGAAAATTTTGATGAAACAAATTGAAGATTCCAAAATTTTAAAATTTCTTTAAGAGACTTCTCCAAAATTTCAACTAAATTTAAACTGAATAAGATGAATGAGTTGATACCCACCCAAAATTAGAGCGTTACATCTTCAGATTAACACCTAATCTCTCCACCTTTAAGTCTGCGGGATTTCTTTGTTGCTGGCCTCCATCTTCAAGTCGTGTATCTGTATGGACTTGGAGTTTCAAATCTTTTAATATCTTTATTATTTATGTTAATATCATTTTATATTAATGGAGAATCAACTAATTACATTAGTTGGAGTGTATTTCTGGTGAGATTGTTCTCGTTTGAATTAATTTTGATAAGTATATTCTTTGTGGTATAATGTTCTCATTCCTGCATATCACAGACAAAAATATCTTTTACATAGTTTTAAGTACTAATGTTTGTTCAATACATGTATTATGGTTTGAAACATTTGCTAAAGTTTTATCTTTGATTTCATGTTTTTTAGCAAATTTTCATCATTTGCACCGAAGCCAATTGATGTCAGTGTATTCATTGATATTTCTGTAAATTTGCATATCGACTCATCGATACCAATATTTTATACACTCGTTATATATACCTAAATTTTGGCAATGCATTGCAGGAGGTAGGTGGAGGAGGAACGGCTCGCGGCTAGTTAAGTTTCTCCTTTCCCCTAGCTAGTTTACTTAATTCATTTTGCAAAAATTATTTCTAGGTAAGAATGTTGTAAGCATTGTATACGTTGCCTTAGGGATTGATGTTTGTTGTAAAAAGTAATTTGTTGGGTTTTACCTGTAGCTTGTACTGCAAGTCAGATAATTTAGATTTCACATGAACGAGAAATGCTTTTCATTGATGTTATCATGTTAATTACAAAGATTTGAACAGCTCTCCAGATCATGATCGATAACCGACTTCTGGCTAATATCTCCAAGTATAAATTAACTGATTAACTTACCAACTCTTTCTGTTGGAGTGTTTGGATTTAAGCCGAATTTTGAAACCTGATTTTGTTATCTTCCCTGGATTTACAGTATCTGCTACATTGTAGGTCATATTATAGACAATGGAACAAATACTACAATTGGCACTCATGAGCAACCCGTCCTTTTTAAGGGACCAGTAGATGTAAACGCCATGTTTACTATCCATTGTTTTGGGTTCCTAATTGATATTAATTGCAGCAAATGGATCAACAATCTTATACTCAAATTGTCATGTCTTCGCTGGGTCTGACCATGGCCATAACTCCATTTATACGATTCTCGTGCATACCTCATGTATGCCTCAGACAATCAACACGACTGCATTAGAAATATTCAATCATTACTGGCAAGCAACTCGGAAACATTTCAAATCCTTTGCTGTGTCCACAACGAAGAAAGTGCACGCAACATGATCACCCTCCTGGAGGCGTCAAACCCAACAGAAGCAAGCCCGATTTGTGCCTACATTTTCCATGCAGTCGAGCTCACTGGCAGCGCAGCACCACTACTAGTCCCTCACACGAAACAGAAGAAGAAATTTACACACACAAGTGTACCGACGAATGTAATTGAAGCCTTCACTATGACCGCCCCCTATAAAAGCATGCATGAGACGATTTTCAATGAAGCCAATGACAAGAAAGTTCCTCTAATTATCATACCATTCCATGAAAACCACAAGGATGTGGTTGGTCCCAACTGTCCGACTAAGGCAATACGCCAATTCAACATTAACGTACAATCATATGCTCCATGTACAGTTGGGATACTAGTTGATAGAAGCCTGTCTTGTCGGCTGAGCTTGAATCTCTTCTCTTACAATGTTGCGGTGTTTTTCATTGGCGGGCCTGATGATCACGAGGCATTAGCATACTAAGCACGCATGTCGGGTAATACCAAAGTTTCCATCTCGGTGTTCAGGTTTATTTTGGCGGAGACAGTAATAGAAGAAGAGCAGCTGAAAGAAGCGAAGCTCGACCAGGCTTTGGTTGACGAGTTTAAGCTAAGCAACACTGGGAATGATCGCTTGAATTGGCATGAAATGGAGGTGGATGACGGCGTGCAGCTTATGGATGCCATTAGGCAGTCACGTGGCGATTACGACATTGTGATGGTGGGACGGAGACACTCGGAAATGTCACTAAGGAATGAAGAAATGGTAGATTTTATGGAGGACGAGGAGCTGGGAGTGATCGGCGACATGCTTGCTTCCTCAGATTTTTGTGGTGGAATGGTGAATGTGTTGGTGATGCAAGAAAGTAGGGAATTCGAACTTCGAACCGCTTCTGATGAAAAATTTAACGAGGTATTATAAGTTGACATACATTGCAAAACCAGCTTGCAGGGAACAAACTGGCTAGTGATTTGATAGAGTGGGTTTCGCAGGATATATTAGGATGCGAAGACCTCAGGTACCAGTTAGACCATAGGCTAGCTAGCTTAGGAGAATCAAATATCAGCCAGCTAGTAAATTTTCAATTTTAGTGTATTTTTGCTGAGTTTGGATTTTGATGATGAATATTCCAAGCCATAAGTTTTGCGCTATGCTTTCTAAATTCAGGAAAAGAAAGTGTCATTATATACAATAGGGTGAAGTGCCGATTTAGTCCCTGAACTATCACCTCAGTGAAAATTAGGTCCCTGAATTATTTTTTTGGTAAAATAAGTCCCTAAATTCATTAGAAATTGCTAATTTCATCCCTACTATTATATTCAAAGCTATTTTATCCAATTTTTCGTCAACTTAAGTCACTTGACACATTTTAGACTGTAATACCATCATTTTCTCGTCTAGAAGTGCTTAGCATTTCATATAAGTTGCGAATTTAATGTCTAATTTACCCTCAAAAGTTAACTTACACTATTTCTTTATGAAAAACTACCAATTTCTCCTCAAAAGTTAACTCCATACACTATTTCTTTATGAAAAACTATCAATCTACCCTCCAATATGTATCACATTAAATTGACGGAAAATTGAATATAGTAGCTTCGAATATAACATTAGGGATGTAATTGGCAGATTTTTATAATTCAGGGACTAATTTTTCTGAAAAATTAATTTAGGGACCTAATTTTCACTAAGGTGATAATTTAAGGACTAAATTAGTAGTTTACCCTAAAAAATACAAAAAACTCCAGTTTCATTTTTATTATTCAAACTTTCATTTCGTAAATTTTTGTACATACATACATGTTAATGATTGACGTGTACACAAAAAAATTAAATATATATATTTTTAATTTTTACTTTAAAAAAAAAAAAAATTTAATGTCCACATGGCGCCATATTGGCACGTGGCACCCATTCATTGACTTTGTCGGCACCACGTCATCATTTAACGGCGGTTCTGACGAAAAATTTAACAGATGAATGAAAGTATCGCAAAATTATGACGTTACTCCAATTCCATTTTTATTATTGAAACTTTCATTTTCCTAAATTTATGTATAAAAGGAAATTACTTATGTACGCATTTAATTATTGATGCAAACACAAAAATGCATGCATAAGAAAATATGTATAAGAAGGTGTTTGGGTTAATGTTTAACATTGGGCTATATGAAATGAGGCCCAAGGGTGTCACAGCAAAATGAGAACTTGCCCAAAGCCCAGCAAAGAGGTCTGAAGCAAACTGAAGCCTTTTCAGCCAAGGCATATGCCATGTGCCTAGGCATAAAGTGACAGATGATAGAGACCAACTCACCACCAGCCAAAAAGCATTTTCTAGTGGTATTACAAGTAAATAGATGATGACTCACTACCCTCCGAGAGCCCTCGGCCAAGAGTAAAGCTAAAGCAGTTGGGCCAAATCTTCTATAAAAGGAGAAGGAGACACCAGAGACAAGGATAATCAAACAACCAATCAATCAACATACAAACTCTGCTCTCAAGCCAATTCCACCCAGAAAGCTGAAACTTGTCCAGATTCAGTCCTTTTTAGCTATATTCCCCTTAGAAAAGCCATCTTTTGTCTAGTATAAAAGCTCTGCTACCTTCCCTTAGTGTTGTAGTATCGATTCCCTCGTGTACAACCTATTTACCATCCATCCTTTTTAGCATATAACCTTTGTAAACCCAAAGAGAAGTGGCTGCAAGAAGTTCAACCTTGCCTGACAAGGTTAAATCTTGCCCGAATCTCTTTGTTTGTACTTTAATTTAGTAGATCTGTCGCTTAATGTACTTTTCAGTATGTATTCAAGTTGTTTCCACCTGTTTTCTACCTAAGAGCCCCATTTGCATTTGAATATGGTTAAGTTAATGGATCTACCTTCATTAATGTGAACTGTAATCGAGGAAATAGTATTAAAGGGGCCTAAACTCCCTTCGTTTTGGACGTACAAGATTATGAACTAAAAGTCCTTGTTTACAAGGCAAGAAAAAGAACTTAATGCAGACTTAACCTAACCCATCTGTGACAATCCTTTAATAACAAGAAGTTTAAGTAACTTGGAGTGCAAGTAATCAACTTAAATCACATCTGTTATACTGAGATAGCAGTGGCACGCCAAGATTCTTGTAAGTTTTGATTGTGAGCCTCAAGGCCTACACCTAAGGCCCCACAAATGCACCTTTCAAAACTAACTACTAACCTATCTTACAGTACACTAAGCAAGAGTAAGCCCGACAACACACCAAATACCAAACCCCTGGGGAGCTGTGCGAGGGGAAATCCTTTAGCCCGAACAGAAGGCTCATGACTTATGCGTACACGAAAATTACATATGTACGTGTTCAATGAGAAGAGTATCCTCTTAATTTTATGAGTATGCGTGCCCTAATTTTGTAATTGTCCCACCTATTTTCATACGAGATGGATTGATAATTGTTCGAGATTGTTTCTGTGCATTGGGCATAAGAAAAAATCCAGCCCATCAGTCTTTGGAGAAAATTTTGCAATGGATCTTTTCTTCCTTTTGTTGTTAACACTCTTTAGTGTCTACTATTATGCCTTTTTTTTTGGGCCTTTATCTAGTTTGGCAAGAATGTTGTGACGGTTTGGAAATTTAGAAATTGTTGCCTAATCAAGGGTTTGGAGTTTCTTGTAAAAAATGACCTGGTTTTTTACTTGCAGCTAGTATTTCTTCTTACCTGTGGTTTTTTCTTCATATAGTTGTAACCACATTTAACTATTTATCAATAAGTTGTTTATTTATACGTGTGTTTCTTTAAAAACAACGCTTATTGAACTATATGAAAACAGACTGAGAAATTTTGGAGTGTGATGGTCACATTATTATGTATTTTTACTGATTCACGTGTTATAACACACGTCGATTGGTAACCGTCATACTGAAAAACTTCTCCAAAGACGATGAATAGTGGTTGAAAATTGCCCTTGCTTGCAATATTAGTTTGTTGGGTGTGATTTTTAAAGCTCTCACTTGAGCGCCCACATCAGTAAAACAGAGGAATAACAAGAAAAATATGATTTCATTCAACCATAAGATTTCTTTAACACGTTGCTTAAAAATACAAAACAATCTATGAATCAATGAAAGCATGTCTATCTGTGACTAAATCAGATGGTGAGCTCAGTTTTTGAAATCCTAGCACCATGTCCTCTATATCGGCTTTGATGCATCAAAAAAGAACAATAAAACAGAGCAAGAACTAGGCCCCCAAATGCAGGGGAACTCAAGACAACAATGAAAAATCATACAACTGATATAAGGGAAAAATGAAAACCCGGTAACCAGGTTTTTACAAAAGTTGCTGTGGATACAATCTTAAGATTCTTAACACAGAGGCAGATCCGCCGGTGGTGGCTCGACCGTCTGCAGTTCCCCAACTCCATTGTCCACCAAGAACACCATGGCCAAACCCCAGTTGATGTGAACATCCAAGTGACAATGCATTATCCATGCACCTACATATATCAAACGTATTTGACAAAAAAAATACATATATCAAACGTATATTTAAGTATAAACAAATCCTAGAAACGTTGCTATTGAGTTTGAATAGTTTAGAATAGAATATCGTTTTGAAAAAAAGAAAAGAAATTGTTACCTGGATTGTCAGCGACGAATCGGATAACTGCCCATCCATTTGCGGGCACTGCCACTGTGTTCCTCATAGGTGGATCAATAAGGTTGAACTTTTTGGTATCGGTCTTGGCATTGAAATTTCCAAAACCTTCGGCAAGGATGTAAAAATCGTATCCGTGAAGATGGATAGGATGGTTTTCGGGTGTGACGATGCTTGTGTCCTGCAGCACAACCTGCACCCTTGATCCATACTTCAAGTTGTATCCTCTAGTGCCCGACAAAGGCTGCCATAGAGAACGGCTCACATTGCCCGTGTAGTCGAATTTCTTCGGAGGGTTTGCTGGAAAATCAGCGGTGAAGACTCCAGGGATGTTTTGTTGGTAAGCCTGAAGGATTGACATGTTGTTTGGAAGGACGAAGGACACATTATTCATGCTGGCTGTGAAGCGTGTCCCATTCGGGCCTTGGCACCTTTGGGATCCAAAATTTTTCGGGCAGTTGTTGAGTCCAAGACCAATTGTGAAGAAGAGATTTTCATCGATTTCAGTTGGGACTTCAACTTTTCTTGGACTTCTGAAACTCTTGGTGAAAGCCGAAGCAGTGTTTGTGTCATTGAAAGCAGGGAGTTGTGGCATAATCGGTTTGGCTGTTGGACCGTTTTTGCAACTGGGGCTGCAAGGGGCAGACTTGTATTCAAGAATGGCGGTGGTGGTGGTGTTTCCGAATGCTGCATTTTGCGCGCTGAAATAAGCACTCGCCGCCAAGTAGTACCGGGCTGGTGGCTGGTCACCCGTGATTAAAACATCGGTTGTCTGCCCAGGGCCTAGCATGAGTACCGTGGTAGTGAAAGGTTTGGTATAGGAGGCATCAGCACTAACAACGGTGAGTTTGTGGTTGGCCACGGAGAAGAAAAGAGGTTGGTTGAGGGCAGCATTGATGACTCTAAGGAGGTTGGTCTCGCCGGAGTCTATAGGAACTATGACAGTGTCTACAAAAATCACAATAAAAATTTATCAATTCATATGTGGTACATAAGACTTATTACAACAATTATTAGGGTCAGTTTAACTTAGTTGATTATTATTGCACGTAAAACTTTTATTGTGAAATTACCTTTGCTTGAGCAATTGTAAAGATCACCAGGTTGACCATTGATGGTGTATGCATCAGAAACATTTGGAGCTCCTCCTGTCCTAGTAGCCTGCCTTATAACATCGATAGGGTTAGCGTCCCACCATTCACCGAGAAGAAGGGTTGTTTCGCGTTTCGGTTTAGTGAAGGGGTAGGAGTCTCCTTGTTTAGGATGAATGATGAGTGCGCCGTAAACGGTGGCTCTAAGCCATGAGCTGTGAGCATGCCACCAGAGAGTACCTTCTTGCCCTTGAATTGTAAATCGGTAGGTGTAGCTTCCTCCTGGCCTAATCGGGCACTGAGTCACAAATTCTGGCCCATCTGCCCATCCAGTTCTAATCTGCCTAATCCCATGCCTGAAATGAAGAAGATAAGGCATGTTAATTAATTTCTTCGGAGAAATGAAGAGGATAAAGATTCTCTTGTGAGCCTGTCTGACAACATAAGAAACATGAGAGTAAAAACTCGTATTCATGTGCATGCACGAAGGAGTGTTAGTTACCAGTGAATAGTGACGTTGTATCGAGCTTTGTTTGTAACTTTGATGACAAGAGTGTCACCATTGTTTGCTTCCAAGGTTGGTCCAGGGTACTGTCCATTTACTGTGATGGAGTTGTGGGTTTTGCACAGCCTCTTCACTTTTGTTGCTTGAATCTGTATTCCATTTGAATATTAAATATGGTGAGAAATGAGTACGTAAGAAGAAGAAACGTACGTGAAATACAAGAGATGTAAAAATTAAACTTACAACAAACTCATGCTGGTGAGTTTTGGGTTCTGCCGAACACATTGTCGATGAAGCCAATAGAAGGCAAAGGCCGAAAAGGCATAAGGAGAGTCGGATTTTGTTGCTGAAAATGGCGTTGAGTGCCTCCATCTCGATCGATTAGCTAGGCTATGAGCTCGCTGATGAACCCTTAACCTTTGAATGATCGAGAGAAGGTGGTAGTTTGAGGTGATAAAGTGCGGGATGCTTTTATAGTAAAACTTTGAGAGAGGTTGGCAGATTAGGTTTTGATTCAAAAAATGGTCAGAGCCTTGAGCAAACTTAGTTCAACCCGGTAAGAGTTGTTGCACCCACTGGCCTATCTCTAATGCATTAAATCTCCAATGCAGCTTGCTTCTCAAGTCTTCTTGCTGGATTAAATAATTCAATAAGACTAATGCTAGGGAGACTAAATTTGTAGACAAAGTTTTGAAAACTAAAGGACATAGAAGTTGATGATTGGTTTATTACTTACACGTTGATAAACGTGCTTATTCTTATTGGTGACACGTCATTTAGTCTCCAAATTTGATCTCCCTAACATTACTCATTCAATAAAGCATTAATATTGGTATTTTTTTTTCATATATGTTAATGCAACTACAAAAAAAGTAAAGTTAATCCTACTTTTTTCCCAACGTAAGGACAATCGTAATGGTCAAAAGACCAAAACTATATCGGAAACATTCTTATTAGTCAAACCCATTGTTCTAATCAACCTTAAACCCTCAAGTAATCCTTTTATAAAACGACATTAGTTTAGTGATTTTCTGTGGCATCACGCAAATGGAGCTAGCACTCAGATTCAAGCACATAATGAATCATTATGCTAAACAAATAATGAATCAAGATAATTAAATCGATATTTTTGGTCTCTCCTTTGGCTAGCTAAAATTATTTTTGTTTCTAAAAAGGTAAGGTTTATGTTCCCTTTCTATTTTCATGCATTTTTTTTATTCTTTTTTCTTTTAATATGAATGGTTAGGTTTATTTACCAAATAACTTCGAGGTTTTTTTTTAAAAAAAGGAAAAATAATGAAAAGAGCTTGAAAATTTTGAGTTTTAACGAAAATGACAAAATAAAGGGTAAAGTGAATAGTACATTATTAACTTTTTATTGTAAAAATATGCTTTTTTCATTAAAATAAATAATACTGAAGCTTTTCGTTAAAGTTCCAATAAAAAAAAAAGATGGACGGTAGAAGAATCAAGAGAGAAAGAGTATACAGACTAAAAATATTTGCACGAATTCGTCAAACCAGCTTTTTCCTTCCTAATATGGTACGGGAAATCAATGAGCAATCTGCCTAAAGTCCATGCTTTAGAGAAAAGTGGAAAAGTAATTTAGCTTGAGAAAACTAAGTCAGATATATGGTTGTTCTTTTCATTGTTTTCAGATATTAATTTTTTCATAAAAATTACAGTTTACCCATGTTTCAGTTGATGCTGTTGTAATATAATAGGTTTTGTCATATTTTATCATTTCATAAATATAAGTTAGAGATATATGAATTATTATGCTTGCGTTTGTTAAAACCGTGACTAGATCGTACATTGTTTCTCAATAGAACCATAGATTCAATCGAAATCAAAACCTCGAGTAAGGCTACTTAATAAACTCATAAAATCAACATTCAAAAGTAATTAATTGAATTAATTATATTTTTCAATATCTATGACTACACAAACACCACACAAAAAAATGTTAAAGAAATTAAAAGGCCCACAAAGCACTATGAGGTTGTACTAGGTCACGATCGATGATCAATTAGTTGGTTAGCTACAACAAGAAGAGATGATCGAGTGCAGGGAATTTGAGCTAGGGTTTATTAATTTATTATTAGTTAATTAATGTTAAAAGTGGACCAAGCAGGATCAAATCTCAAGTTTGCCGTTAATTTGATAGGAAAGATGAGTAGATTAAGTCATCGCTCTACAATTAGGTGGCATATGTTGCATGCGTTACAATACATCAAGATTTGATTGGGTCTAACAAAATTTCAGTTAGAGAGTGATGGATACTTAAACAGAAAATTTAATATATATTTACAAGAATTCTGTTTAAATTAGGTAGCCTATCACACAGCAGAACGCAGGGAAGGTATTATCCACGTAATTAATGTCTGTATTAGGTTTTGTAGCTATATACGAAGAGAATGAAAGGTCGAAGACCAGCTAATGGTTTCGCCATGACTTTCATTCTTTCTAAGAGGAGGCCCGTTTATGTTTTCTCATATGAACCTCTTGTCTCCAGCTATTGGGGATCTTATTTCTGTACCAACTCAAGATATGTTTATTGGGCTCTATGTATTAATGAGTAGGGGCCGGAAAAACTCAAAAAGACATTTCAGCTTCCCTCTAGGCACCATCGCGTGATTCACCAGCACCAAAAATCGAATACAGGAAATGCCATGTGAAATAAAATTTAGAGGAACTTAGGAAATGGCATCTTATATTATGTAATGTTAATTGATAATTAGGGCAATGCCTAGTTTAGCTACAAAATTTTGATTTGTTTTGTTAACCCTAGTGCTTTTGTAATTGTAGGCAAAAAGGAAGACGTACGAAGATTATCTATCCTATCATTGATTGTATCGAGACGTAGGAACAACATCTACCTTATTGATTGTATACATATTTGTGACTGTGAGTCCATCTCTCTTATGTACCGATCGGTTGGTTGATATAGTATATGTATTAATACTTGTTAATAGAAAAAAAAACTAGGGAGTTTTAATAAAAAGGGCTTGAACTAAGTTTATTTTAACCAAAAACCATCCTATAACTTTTTTTAACCAAAAACCATCCCAGAACAAAGTAAAACCCACCAAACCAACAGACAGCTCGACCACCAGCCAGTCACTCATGGGCAGTCACTCATGGGCTCTCCTTTGGCCCTCATCCTCCTCCTCCTCCTCCTCCTCCTCTTCGTCTCGCTGAGTACTACAACTTTCCTTTTTGAATCATCCTATTTCGTTCAGTATTGAAGAAATTATATCCATTTGAATCTTACCCAGTTTCCGACGACCTCCGAGGCTGTCGAGGCGTTTTCCGACCAAACCACAACTGAGTTAGCCATCTTGCAAGGTACCATTCTCTTCGTCTCTTCGAGAACTACGATTTTCGTTTTTGAATCACTCGATTTCGTTGAGTATTGACAGAGTTATGAGCGTTTAAAGTTTGTCCAACTTTCCGGCCGAAATCCGGCCTTCCCTTCCGTTTAGCTCCGGCGAGCAGCAACCACACCAAGCCCTTTGGGCCGTGCACAAACAAACACTGTATCTGGAAAGAAAAGAACCAAAATCCAGAAACAGTGACTTAAATTCCAGAAACAGTGACTTAGATTCCAGAAACAGTGTTACTTAAAATCCAGAAACAGTTTATTTTTACATTCCAGAAACAGTGTCCGTCGAAAAGAACAAAATCCAGAAACAGTGACTTAAATTCCAGAAACAGTGACTTAGATTCCAGAAACAGTTTATTTTTACATTCCAGAAACATTGTCCGTCGTTATTTTTGAATAGCATGTAGATCTCAAATATTTTTTCTGGAGAAACAAATGATAAACTTCACTGACGAAGAAAAATTGAAAAACAGTACCTTAATAAACTATGAATAATAACGACGATCACATTTCAACGAAATAATACAAAATTATAAATTAAATAGCATGAGGATCTATATTTTTGTTTCAAAGAAAAAGAAGAAGGTCTGCAACCACATCATTTGAAAAAATTGCAAAACCCAAGGAAAAGAAGGAGAAAGACTAAAACTTATAACATGGTTTTTTATTAAACAAAACTTATAACATGATTTTTTATTAAAACTGAAACTTTTCAAGCCTTTTTCATTAGTTTTCCTAAAAAACTATGGTATAGCTATTGGTTTGATCCCAAATTAGGAAGCCTTAATGTTGTTTTGTTGTATTGTATGGTTGGGTATGTTACTTTGTATTAACGTACATCATTTTCTCAAACCAAATAGAAGCCACGTACACGATGTAGGCCTTATCGACCATAAAACTTAAGTACTCTGCAATGTCTGACAAATGTTTATACCACACTCATCATCATGTGACGTGCAATTGGTCAATTGGTGAGTTTTACACCAAATCACATGATATATGTGTTGTAGAAACCCTAATGAATGTCTCGCCACTCTCTTACAGATAAGTTGTCCCTTTACCGGCATAAGTGTTCAAAGAAGTACAATAGTCCATGCAAAGCTTTAAGTGATAATTAGAGTGACAAAGCCAAACAGACCAGCTGATTACCTAATTACAGGAGACAGATGGCGAGAATTCTGTTGGTCATTTTGAATGGAAGCATGTCGGTGATGTGTACACACCAGAAACTAGATCAGAGAGCGAAAGAATGAATGAGGGGAGGTGTTGGATTGGATAGGTGAACAAATGGCGATTAACATATAGTTGGTAGAGTTTGTTATTGACTTTTATTTTCAGAATCTTCAGTTGACGTCGGAAGTGCAATCAGAAGTCGATATGAAGTATGCAAAAAATTACAATAAAAATTGATTCACAATTTAATTATACTAGCCTATTGCACGCACGCTCTTTTACATCTTATTTTAATTTAATTTTTTTTGTTTAATTTTTTTTTTTTAAGAATAAAGGAAATAAAACTGCCTCTGCATGGTGCGTGTGACAATTTTCTCTTTTACATTTTATTCTCCACCTACTTGTAATTTTTATTCTTTCTATTTGTTGAAAATATTTTAAATTTTTATTTTAAAAAAAAGTAAAGAAATAAAGAAAAAAAATGGTGAACTGCCAATTTAGTCCTTGAATTATCATCTCAGTGAAAATTAGGTCGCTAAACTATTTTTTAAGAAAAATCAGTCCTTGAATTATAAAAATCTGCCAATTACATCCCTAATATTATATTCGAAGCTACTATATTCAATTTTTCGTCAATTTTAATCACGTTACTTACACATTTGAGGGTAGATTGATAGTTTTTCATAAAGAAATAGTGTATGGAGTTAACTTTGGAGGGTAAATTAGTAGTTTTGCATAAGAAATAGTGTAAGTTAGTTTCAGATGGCAAATTAGACGTTAGATTCGCAACCTATATGAAATGCTAAGGGCTTATAGGCAAGAAAATAATGGTATTACACTCTAAAGTGTGTCAAGTGACTTAAGTTAATGAAAAATTGGATAAAATAGCTTTGAATATAATAGTAGGGATTAAATTAGCAATTTTTAATGAATTTAAGGACTTATTTTACCCAAAAAATAATTCAGGGACCTAATTTTCACTAAGGTGATAGTTCAGAGACTAAATCAGCACTTCACCCCAAGAAAAAATAACTACCTGCTACGTAAGTAGTTTTGTTTTGCTAGTTTGTATTTTTTTTTAAATTAAATTGTTTCATTTTAAAATCCTAATTAGGAGAGAAAATTTTGGGGATTGTGAATAGTTCACTTTTTTTTTCCTTTATTTTATATATACTAGCATATGCCTACACACTTTGTGTGTATGAACACTTTTTATTTTCTTTGACACAAAAAAAAACACTTTTTATTTTTGTTAAAAAAATGAAGGAGAGAGAACGTAGGTGGGAGTGTGAGGTTTTTTTAATTTTTTTAATATTAAATATATCTTAACATAACTTGTATGTGAGACTTTAATAAAAAAAAAAAAGTAAAATTTGGTCTGTGAAATTATATTATTACCCATCATTTTTTTGTGTGATAGAAGACTAAATAGTCTATTTATCCTGTTTTGGTTGACAAAGATGATTCTATTAATAGGTAGTTTCGATATATATAGATATATTTTATTTATTTCACAATTGAATCAATTTAAGAAAGAGGTAAACCTAAGGACTTATCAATAGGTAATGTTGGTTCAATACCCAACAACGGCCTATTACAAAACCAGTAAATAAAAATTAAGGCCATCTCTAATGAAGAGAGTTAAAGGTCTTAAAGTAAAAAAATGACCTAATTTGTCAAAAAACTCATCTCCAATTGATAGTGTGAAACCCCGTCCTTAATTTGTTGTATTTTTCATATTGTCTAAACTTATGAAATTACCGAATTACCCTTGAGTAGACTTTCGTTGACCATCTCGTAGAAACGCATAGTTCTAATTTTATCAATTTATTCTTATCGTACTCATCGCCACGAACGTGTAGGCGCGAACAGACTCGAAATTGGATTTGTAACGAAGATTCTACATACGAAATGACGAACGTTTTCGGATATTCTGTGTTTCATCTTATACGTTCTTAAATTGCAAACCAAGGGGACCCACTTGAGATTTTTGTCCCCTTATCCCCTTTCCTTATTCGGATATCCCTTTCCCGTTTGGAGATTTCCCTGATCTCTTTCTCCCCCTCACTTTCTCCATTTCTCTCTTAAAGCTCCCTCGAGCTCTCTATCCTCTGCAAACCCTCCCTCCTCTCTCTCTAAGTTCACTCACACAACAACAACAACCCCAAAACTCATCACCTGGACGTAGAGATCTTGAACCCCAGTGTAAGATCCCACATCGCCCAGGGGTGTGGATCATGTAAGTCTTATATGTATATTCTCATCTCTACCTAGCACGAGGTCTTTTGGGAGCTCACTGGCTTCGGGTTCCATCGGAACTCCGAAGTTAAGCGAGTTCGCGCAAGAGCATTCCCAGGATGGATGACCCACTGGGAAGTTCTCGTGTGAGTTCCTAGAAACAAAACCGTGATGGCGTGGCCGGGGCCCAAAGTGGACAATATCGTGTTACGGCGGAGTCGAGCCCGGGATGTGGTGGGGGCCCGGGCCAGGATGTGACAATTTGGTATCAGAGCCAATCCCTGGGCGGAAGTGTGCCGACGAAGACGTCGGGCTCCTAAGAGGGGTGGATTGTAAGATCCCACATCGCCCAGGGGTGTGGATCCTGTAAGCCTTATATGTATATTCTCATCTCTACCTAGCACGAGGCCTTTTGGGAGCTCACTGGCTTCGGGTTCCATCGGAACTCCGAAGTTAAGCGAGTTCGCACGAGAGCATTCCCAGGATAGGTGACCCACTGGGAAGTTCTCGTGTGAGTTCCCAGAAACAAAACTATGATGGCGTGGCCAGGGGTCCAAAGCGGACAATATCGTGCTACGGCGGAGTCGAGCCCAGGATGTGGTGGGGGCCCTGGCAAGGATGTGACACCCAGGTCAAACATGGTACCTCAATCGTGACAGTCACGGTGCACACTTCCCCCGACAAACTCCTACGACTTTCATGATTTTTCCGACGTTGGTAAGCTCCTAGAAGCCCTTGGGATATGTTTTAAGGTTAGATCGAGGTTCGTTGTAAGTTGTTTAAGCTTTTTGGATGTTGAAATAACTCAGAAAAAGCTTTTTCTAGATTCGACGATAACCTGTGCATTCCAGTCGATTTTCCAGCCAACTCCGACCACCACACATCTTGAAATTTGTACGAGCTTCTTCCTCTCATCCTAAGCTTCATTTCATAGCTTGTACATTGAAAATTATGAAAAAATGAGCTCGAACGGAGCTCGGGAAAGGTTGCTCAGTTTCCAGCCTACCCACAACCTGAAAACGTATCGACCCGACCCGATCCTTAAACCCGAATCCAAACCCAAGTTGCTACCCGGTACAACTGTCCAACCCAGCCCAAACCCAAACACTTTGGCCCAAGCCCAGCTATATAACCCAACCCAGAAACCAAGCCCAGACCTAAAACCCAGATTCAAACCGGATTCGACCCGACCCAGCCAGATCCCAATTGTCAGTCAACACGTGGGTCTGTGCGTGGGCGTCTGTCTTGGTCAACGCGTGGAGCACACGCGCCTCCACCGGAGGTACCGTGCTCCACCACCGTCCACGGCGGCACCAGTGACTCTTCCGACCAACTTTCTGGCGACCCAACTCGGCGCATGGTGGTGCATGTGATGACGTGTGGCCTTTCGGGCCGCTGTCCCGTGGCGGCGCGTGAGGGTGACCGAGGTTCCCCCTTATATTTTTCGACGTCCCGAATCCGTTTATGACGCCTGTTTTTCCAAAGTGCTTAGGTGCGTTTGTTAGCGGCATTTCCGTCCTCCCTAGTTCACATGGCTCTTCGACGATAGAGTATCTATGAGTGGACCCCTTCCAAAATGCATGTTTTAATTGCTAGAAATGCATACATGAAAAACATGATTTTATGACTACGTTTTATGAAACGTTTACGAGTAAATTAGATTTACGCTTTATGAATTATCATGCTTTATCGAATTTATGTTTACTGAGATATTTATAAACATGGATTTATGATATGATGTTTGAGCTATTGAGATCCAATGAGATATATTTTGGAAAGATTATGTTCATGATTTCTGTGCTTACTTAGTTGTTAATGATACTTGAATATGGCTTCGGTCAGGTGATGAATGGCCTAAAGGGCGAATGAAGATTTATATATGGTTTCGGTCGGGTGATGAAGGGCCTTCGTGCGAATGATGATTTATATATGGCTTTGGTCGGGTGATGAAGGGCCTTCGAGCGATTGTGATACCACTATTAAGCACATTATATATGATATATGTTTTATGAAAGGTTTTATGGCATGCTAGGATTTTCGGAAAACCTATTACTTATTATGCTATATGAGTTTTCTAAAATGGGGGTTAATACGTTGAAGAATAACTGTTTTAGTATTACTTAAATATAACTTGGTCCACTCATGTTTTGTTTTGCGCCCCCTCAGGACCTAGGAATGAGGCATATATCCAAGCTATGAGGCATTCCCATATCAGTGAACTTGCGTCCTCCTCTCTGCATTGTACATCTCTTGTAATAGCACCTTCTATTTTACCTTCCGCTTGTATTCTGAATTAGTAGTACGCTCTGAACATATCATGCATCATCAATATTATGTTGTTGGCAGTTGACTTTTATTATATTTTGTAAGGTTTGTACTTGAATATTACATTGCGTAGTTACGTGTGAAATTTATATGCATGTTTCACATGTTCTCGGCATATGCATTCAATAAATGGTTTGCGTCACCCTCGGGTGTTGGCCAGCACGTGACCATCTCGTTGTCTTTCGGACACCGGGATCAGGGCTTGTCAGATAGCCGGGCTATAATTTTATGGAGCTCATCAGACCATTATTTGGCCAAATGGGCATCAGGCTAGCCAAATATAGCCCATCTATTAGCCCATTTTTTTGGGCCAACTCTTTAGTTGCAATAATTGATTCAAATTGAACGGCTGGATTTGACAAAATCCAACGGTGACTTAACTAAATTAACCAATATATTTAAAGTGTAAACTCAAAACTAATAAATTATTGAGGGGGCTATGTTTAGCCCCTTCGGTTGGAGATGGTATATGAGTATGACCTGACACGACACGGATCATTAATAAATTTTTTTTTTTTTTGCAGGGCTATGTTTATCCCTTTCGGTTGGACATGGTCTAAGGTTGTCGCTATAAAGGATTCACATTATTGTGATTTTCAGTTAGGAATAAAGTGATTTTTCAAGATTAACTTGCATTTTCACTTAAGATTTATTCCAAAAGTATTTTTACCAAAAACACTTTCAATCATTTTTAAAACAGTTCTAAATGAGCCCCAATTCATTTTTGTAGAGTTGAAGAGAAATATCTCAATACATGTCTTAATTATCTTTTTAGAAATTCATATTTGTAGTAATGAAATACTACTTTTCCTACCCCAAGTGATACATGATTGAAATTTTTTTTTTTGACAAATAATAGTGTTATTAACTTAGTGAGTTAAATTGTTAATTGTTACTTGTTAGAGTGGGTGAGGGGGTTGGGGGTTGGGGGGTGGGGGTGGAGGGGGGGGGGGTGTGGAGAGGACCGGAATCGAACTCGCACCAAGATGTATAGGCATCATTATTTTCCGTTACTACGGTAAAATGTCATCTACGATAAATAATTGATTACAAAATGGTATATATATTCTTTATAAAGGAACAAAAACTACCTTATCATTGGAAAGTACATTAGTATAAACACTTTGTAAGAAGAGGTGATGTAAACAAATGAGTCAAAGTGGATTGTTCTACGCTAGCACTTCCACATAACGCTCTACCAGGATAGATACAAAATACGTGCAGAATCATCATAGATGAACTGATTGAAATAACCAACCAAAATTTTCAGTAGGGAAATTAATGAAAAGCTTCCGGTACTGTTCACTTTAACGAAAAACAACATTTTTACACTAAAAAATCAATCCTGGTACTATTCACTTTACCCTTTATTTTGTCATTTTCGTTAAAACTCAAAGTTTTCAAGCCTTTTCATTAGTTTTTCTCATTATATAATGAACAGAAGAAAAGCCCACGTATGGGTAGGGAATAATAAAAAGCCATAGAAAACCTTGTAGATATTTAAACTAAACAACAAATAATCGTAATTGTTTGATTCTCAATTTTCAAGACATTCTTTGAACCAATCATAGTTTTGTTACTTGAGGTACACATATCCTAAACAATAAAAAAGATCGAGTAAGAAACTAGACCCCCCAAAATGCAGGGGAAACTCATACAACAATGAACTCAAACAACAATGAAATCATACAACTGACAAAAGGGAAAAATGAAAACCCGGTAATCGGGTTTTACGAAAGTTGCTATCGAGATGATCTATAGATTCTTAACAAAGAGGCAGATCTGCCGGTGGTTGCTCTACTGACTGCAGTGCCCCAACTCCATTGTCCACCAAGAACACCATGGCCAAACCCCAGTTGATGTGGACATCCAAGTGACAATGCATAAACCACGCACCTACATATGTCAAATATTTATTTAAATATATAAATTATTGACACTGAGTCATAATTTCAAAATAGAATATATTGTCTTGTTTAAAAGTGAAATTTTTACCTGGATTGTCAGCGACAAATCGAATGACTGCCCATCCATTCGCAGGCACTGCCACTGTGTTCCTCAAAGGTGGATCAACAAGGTTGAACTTTTTGGTATCAGTCTGGGCATTGAAATTTCCAAAACCCTCAGCAAGGATGTAAAAATCGTATCCGTGAAGATGGATAGGATGGTCTTCTGGTGTGACGATGCTTGTGTCCTGCAGCACAACCTGCACCCTTGATCCATACTTCAACTTGTATCCTCTAGTGCCTGACATTGGTTGCCGGAGAGAGCGACTCACATTGCCCGTGTAGTCGAATTTCGTCGGAGGGTTTGCCGGAAAATCAGCAGTGAAAACTCCAGGGATGTTTTGTTGGAAAGCCTGAAGGATTGACATGTTGTTTGGAAGCACGAAGGACACATTATTCATGCTGGCTGTGAAGCGTGTCCCATTCGGGCCTTGGCACCTTTGGGATCCAAAATTTTTCGGGCAGTTGTTGAGTCCAAGACCAATTGTGAAGAAGAGATTTTCATCGATTTCAGTTGGGACTTCAACTTTTCTTGGACTTCTGAAACTCTTGGTGAAAGCCGAAGCAGTGTTTGTGTCATTGAAAGCAGGGAGTTGTGGCATAATTGGTTTGGCTGCTGAACTGTTTTTGCAATTGGGGCTGCACGGGGCAGACTGGTATTCGAGAATGGCGGCGGTGGTGGTGTTGTCGAATGCTGCATTTTGTGCGCTGAAATAAGCACTCGCCGCCAAGTAGTACCGGGCTGGTGACTGGTCACCGGTGATTAAAACATCAGTGGTCTGCCCAGGCCCTAGCATGAGAACTGTGGTCGGTGAAAGGTTTGGTGTAGGAGGCATCAGCGCTAACAACGGTGAGCTTGTGGTTGGCCACGGAGAAGAAAAGAGGTTGATTGAGTGCAGCGTTGATGACTCTAAGAAGGTTGGTCTCGCCGGAGTCTATGGGAACTATGACAGTGTCTGCATACAGAAATCATAATAAAAATTTACTGGTTTATACGTGGTACATAAGAATTACTTATTACATCAATTACCGGGTAAGTTTAAACACATATTATGTGCGTGGCATGTTAAACTTAGTTGTTACATCAATATTATAATGTTGTATCAAGGATAGAATTGCAATTATGGTACCTTGGCTTGAGCAGTTGTAAAGGTCACCAGGTTGACCATTGATGGTGTATGCATCAGAAACATTTGGAGCTCCTCCTGTCATAGTCGCCTGCCTCAAGACATCGATAGGGTTTGCGTTCCACCATTCACCGAGAAGAAGGGTTGTTTCGCGTTTCGGTTTAGTGAAGGGGTACGAGTCTCCTTGTTTAGGATGAATGATGAGTGCTCCGTAAACGGTGGCTCTAAGCCATGAGCTGTGAGCATGCCACCAGAGAGTACCTTCTTGCCCTTGAATCGTAAAGCGGTAGGTGTAGCTCCCTCCTGGCCTAATCGGGCACTGAGTCACAAATTCTGGCCCATCTGCCCATCCATTTCTCATTTGCCTGATCCCATGCCTGAAATATTTATTTTTTTATGAGAAAGTGAAGTGTAGATAATTTTTCATTTCTTACGTGACTGTTAGACAGCATACGAAACATGTTGTTAGTTACCAGTGGATGGTGACGTTGTATTGAGCTCTGTTGGTGACTTTGACGACAAGAGTGTCACCATTGTTTACTTCCAAGGTTGGTCCAGGGAGCTGTCCATTCACTGTGATGGAGTTTTGGGTTTTGCACAGCCTCTTCACTGGTGTTGCTTGAACCTGTATAAGTGTATATCCCATTTAAATATTAAATAAATGGTGTGTAATTTATTAAGTATATAAGAAGAAGAAACATGAAAGGGTCTAAAACATATGCAAGTATACAAGCGATACAGAAATTAAACTTACAACAAACTCATGCTTGTGAATTTGGGGTTCTGCCGTGGACATTGTCGATGAAGACACGAGAAGGCAAAGACCGAAAAGGCATAACGTGAAGCGAATCTTGTTGACGAAAATAGCGTTGAGTGCCTCCATTTGTTTGAATGATAAGAGAGAATGTGGTAGTTTGAGTGCTGAAGTGATAGAGTGAGGGATGCTTTTATAGTAAAATTTTGAGGAGAGAGACTGTTGTTTGGGGTCAGCAGATTAGGTTTTGATTCGAAAAATGGTCAGATTCTTGAGCAAACTTAGTTCAACCCAGTGGAAGTTGTTGCACCCACTGGCCTATACTGTATAGGCTATACATCCCAAGCGAATTATTTCTTCAATGCTTGCTTCTCAAGTCTTCTTTTCTAGATGGGATTGAAGAATAATTCAATAAAAGCATGAATATTGGTAACATATATTATATTTTTGCATGTATCTTATGTTAATGCAAATACAAAAAGAGTGAAACTCCACTTTTTTCCAACGTGAAGACAATCGCAATGGTCCACCGACAAAAACTAAATTAGATGCATAATATATCAATGGTGCGTTCTTTCTCTCGTGGCAAAAAGCGGTGCATATAGACCTGCACAGTTAGCTATACCCCAAGAAAATATATAACAGATCGATATTCGTTACGTTCTGTGTTGACCGTGCATATATATAGTCTTTTCTTGAAGTTAGTTACATGAAGAATCAAGAGGGAAAGAGTATAAAAACCATATAAATCTTGCATGAATTTGACGCACTCTCTCTTTCCTGCCTGCTGTGGTACGCGGAATCAAAAAGCAATGAGGTAAAGTCCATGCTTTAGGGAAAAAGTAATGTTGGGTAGATTAATTTTTTAGACCACATTTACATATCATGTGATGCACATGTGTCATCACTAAAAAAATAAACATATTAATCGATACTTAAATAATAATTTAATTATCAACAACCATATATGTATGATTTATAAAATATGATTTAATTAGATGGTCTTTATAGTATTAGCCAAAAAGAAAAGTGGAAAAGCAGGTAGAGATGGTCGAGGATTGAGCTAGGTTATTATTAATTAGACCAGGATCAAAACTCAAGTTTACCGTTTTAAGGGAAAACGAGTAGATTAAGTCATCTCTCTACAATATTATAGTTGGAGTGCGTTGCATGCGCATTACAATATGTCAAGATTTTGTTGGGTCTAAGAACAACTCGGTTACATATACTTAAACGGAAAACTTAACATATATTTACATTAATTTTCTTTAAATTAGGTAGCCTGTCACGCAGCAGATACATTGGGAAGATATCATCCATGTAAGTAATGTTCATATTTCTGTTTCTTTTTCTTTTTCTTCTTTTCTTTTTTTGTTTTTTCTTTTTTTTTTCTTTTTTTGTTTTTTTTGTTTTTTTGGGTTTGGTAATCAAAAGTTCAGGGGAGGAGAAAATACCTCATTCCAGGGTTAGGGCATATAGCTCAAGCCTCTTTGAGGATTTAGAGGGTCTTAGCCAGTTTTTTGTTTTGTTTTTTTTTTTTTTTCAAATCACTCACTAGGAGGAATTGCCGGCAGCGGGACTCGAACCTAAGTCTTAATCTAGCAAATAAAACGATCTTTGCCAACTCAATCATATATAACTAGGTTTTGTATAGCTACATATATATATACCAAAAGAATGAAAGATTGAGACTGTAGCTATGCCCTAGCGTAGCGTTTATCTTTTGGGATAAAGTATAAGTTAGAGGAAGCTAGGAAACGACATCCTATACTTATATATTGTGTATTTTTTACTATATTGATTGTTAGGGTTTGTCTCTAAGCCATTAATGGAACAATAGCATCTCAAGATTAGAAGATATTAGCAATGCCTAGTTTAGCTAAAAATGAAGATGTAAGGAGATTAAATGTCCTGTCATTGATTGTATAGAGAAGTACGAAGAATATATGACCTATAATGGTTGTGTACATATCAATCGACGAGTTTATCTCTCTTATTTATCACGTATGTAATTGGTTCTTACATATGGTACATTTCGTAATACTCATTAAAATATAATTTTACATTGTTTTGACCCCAAATTAGGAAACCATAATGTTGATTTTCTCTATTGTATGGTTGGGTATGTCACTTCTTACTAATGTACAACATTTTTCAAACCGAGTTGAAGACATGTGGTATATATATGTTGGCATAAAACTTACGTACTTCGCTGTGATGGGATGATTATTTCTGACGAGGATCCTCTATGGATCCATTTAGGATCCCCACATCTTAGTTGTTCATCATACATCGTGGGATCCCCACATCTTAGTTGTTCATCGTACATCGTGCGACCAGTTTACGTCAGGTACTACTTGTGTTTAATTTTAAATAAAAAGTCAAATGATTTCTAACCGCACCATGCACGATGAATGCTAAGATGTAAGGATCCTTAGGATCCCCACAATTTGGATCCGGATGGGATCCAAATCTACCATACTATCATGTCATCCGGATCCAAATCTACCATACTATCATGTCACATGTACCAATTCATGTGATGAAGTTATACATTAGATCATGTGACGAGCGCTGTTAAAACATTAACAAATGCCCCGTCACTCTCTTATAAATGTAGGTATATCTTCCACTTCTTAAATTAATGTACATCTTGACATACAAATTTGTCTCACTTTCTTGTTTTTTTTTTCCTAACCTTGTGGTGTTGTTCGACTTGTTTTGTAGGTTTTTAGACCTTTTAAGTTTGACTTTAGAGGGATTAGATTTCATGTCCCTCATGTTGAAATGTCTCACATCAACCGTATCTATGAGAAAATAAGAGTTTAAATACTCTGATCCCCTCTAACTAATACCGAGATCTTTTGTGGTAAAACCTATACCTGACAGATTGTGCAGGTGATAACTACCAAGTGAAGGATAATATAGATGTTGTGGGAAGTGAGTGCTCGGCCCATCTCTCTGATAATTCTACACCCCCTCCTTTTTTTTTCTTTTTTTTTATGAAGGGTAAGGTTTATGTCCATCCTAACTAGACGTAACTTCTTTTTTTCGTTATCAATAAAATTCCCCTCATATCGCTGAGATTTTCTAGTAAAAAAATGAGTACGTGCAAAGTTTGCAAGTGATAACGATTGACAAAGCCAAATCGACCAACTAATTACCTAATTACTTGCAGACAAGAATTCGCTTAGTCGTCACTTTGAATGGAAGCATGTCATTGATGTCCACACACCAGAAACTCGATCAGAAAGTGAATGGAAGAAGGTCGAGAGGGAGGGGAGGTGTTAGATAATTGGATTAGATAGGTGAACAAGATTACAAGATAGCAATTAACATGTAGTTGGTAGAGTTTGTTATATTTTGACTTTTAATTTCAGAATCTTCTTTTGACAACACCACCATAAGTACAATAATAGAATTCATTATGCTAAGAAACCACAAGTTTCCTTGTCAAACTTGTCCATCTGGTACTTTTGTCTTGCTATTTTCAAATGGGTCGAATTTTTTTTTTATCTGCTTGTTTTCTTGGAGAAATTTTTGGTTGTGATGAGAATATGGATGATACACCACGTGTTTTTATGTAAGTGGTGATAAATTTTATTTTTTAAGTTATTAACTTTTTAACACACATATCTCATGATTTATATAGCAACAAGTGGTGTACCATCCCGTGTGACGGTCACACTAAAAAATCTCTCGTTTTCTTGGGTTTTCGATCGTTTTCATTGGTAGTTGCAGGTGGGTGTGAAGTTAATCACAATTCTAATTATGTCATTAGTGCTTGCTTGACCCTAAAAGGGGACTTTTGCAAGCTTTTCACACCCTAAATGACGTGTGGGGTACTTCCTTTCCTTTTTTGTGAAATCTATTAATTCTTGGGAATAGTTATTAGCACTCTAAAAATCTCATTTTGTACTCTTCACAAGTGTATTTTTCTTCCCAATTATACAAAGTTTGGAGTGCCAAATAAAATTTTTTGAGTGCTAATAATTCATTAATTCCTATATCCTATAATGCTGCTCTCCTAAGACCTCATGCGAGAATTAAATTCATATTAACCAAAATATTATATTAATTTAGATTCAAAGGTTTAAAATAATTTGACAACTTACTAAAGCAAAACCAACTTAAAATTCATGAACCGTTAGAAAACTCAAGGTCTGTTTTGTATTTTACTTGCTTTTTTGATTCAAAACCACTTTTAAAGTTTACAGCTTGAATACTTGTTTGGGAGAATTGATTTTCAAAACCTGAATTCAGAACTAACTTGAAAATTAGCCTACTTCTGAAAAACACAGAAACTGAGTTTTTAAAGGTTTTAAACTCCAACATCCACTACCACTTAGTATTATGGTTTAGTGGTATTCTTTTCACTTATAAGTGAGAGGTCTTAGGTTCGATTCTCGCCAAATGCGAATTTGAACCATATTATTGCTAGCCTATTGTGAGGCTAATTTTTGGATCTCAAATAAAAGTGTTCTTAAAACATGTTCTTAAGAAATGTTTTGAGAAACTATGAATTTTTTTGAATATGATACCAAACATGCCCTCATTTTTGTTAAATATTTTAAGCATTTAATCTAAACTAATATAATATGGTGGCTAATATGTATTTGGTCATCACATGTCCTCGATAATGTTTCATAGTTCATACTATGCAATAAAATCCATCAAAGACTAATCCTCTATCCTTTTGTGATTCAATTATATATCTCTTCAAGTTAATCTGCAATTTGAATTGAAACTACGTGCTTCCTTCTAACTAATTATGTGTTTTTGAAAAACATATGAAAAACAAAGATACGTAACGTAATAAAAGATAATACAAAATTTAAATACGAAAAACATCATTCAAAATTTGAAAAGATTTGAAACAAAATAAACGTACACACAATTTCAAAGAAACATATGTGTTAAATATACAACCCTACTAGCAATTATGTAAATCAAACATCTTTTCCAGTAGAGAGAGAGAGTGCTTATTTTCTTTTTCTCCCAGATAAAACAACAAAAAATGGGACACACTGAAATATGGTGTTCCACTTAGGGCTTTGTCCATAGTAGTATGACTTGTCAATCAATCATTTATTTGTCGAATAGACTTTGTAAGTGTCCACTACTAAGTTCAACCATGCGTTAATATTGTCTCCAACTTAACGAAATAGACTCAACAACAATGATAGGTGATAGCGCTCATTCATGCTCTAAATTATTTCGAAATGTCTCGGTACAATTAGAAGTGCATGACGTATTTTTAAACTTTAGTATATTGTTCATTTGAATTGACCCAAAAATAAAACTCAGATTGGGTCCTTGTCAAGTCAAATCTTGTAGGCCCAACCCTACAAAAGCTTCCGTTCCGGCCCACATTCTGTTTCATTCCGCACTTTTTACGTTGGCGCCCAACCACCTTATACGATATAGTCGGCTGTCGACAAAGCCCAATCAAAGCTCAATCAGGCCTACTTGGGCCTCTCAACAGAAGCCCAATAAAAGCCCAACTTCTCATGCATTGGCGGTAACACGTGGCAGCCTACGTGGTGAAAGCAGCGTCATAACCGCCACGTACGCAGAAGAGGTTGCCCATTGGGCCGCCCGAGTCACTCAACTCGCTACTCACTAAAAACTCACTACCCTTGCCGTGTCATCCCCGGTTTCACACGCAGCGCCAGCTCTTCCACCGCCACCGCCACCACCTCCCTCCATTTATTCATTTATTTATCATTAATTATTAATTTCCCGGCAAAAAATAAGGGAGAAAATGATGAGGCAGGAAAACCACGGCGACCAGGAGGCCGACCTACATGCATCCCAAGATGACATGGAATCTCTCGTCCTTGACGAGCCACCCTCATCCAACGGCCAATCCTTGCCATCCGCGTCCACCTCCGTGGACCGCCACTCCGCCACCGGAACAACAGCCACATCCTCGCAAGGCTTCAATTCCATACTTGAACCCCCGTCTTACGCCGACGCCATCTTCACCTCGTTCGATTCCTCCTCATCCAACGGCCACGAAAGCCCTAAGCCCTCATCTTATCAATCGGAGCCTCCGACGAGATCCGAATTTCTCAAGATATGGGTCTCGGACCCTCAGAAGGAGCTCGAGCTCAACAATTCGCTCGTTCCCGGCGGGACCTCGTATTACACGTACCTGATCACCACCCGGACCACCATGCCCGAGTACGGCGGGCCCGGATCCGAATTCACCCTACGGAGGCGGTTCAAGGACGTGGTGACGCTGTCGGACCGGCTATCCGAATCGTTCCGCGGGTTCTTCATCCCGATCCGACCCGATAAGAGCGTGGTGGAGAGCCAGGTGATGCAAATCGAGCAGTTCGTGGAGTTGCGGAGGGCGGCACTGGCGAAGTACCTGAACAAGCTCGCGGTGCATCCGACGATCAAGAAGAGCGAGGAGCTGAGGCTGTTTTTGGTGGTGAAGGGGAAGCTACCGCTAACAAGGAGCATCGACATGGCGTCGCGGATGCTCGATGGAGCAGTGAGGCTACCAAGGCAGCTGACGGGGGAGGTGGCTGTCGTGACAGATGTGAATGAGGCTGCGCAGCCGGCCAAGGGCGGCAGGGACTTGCTGAGGATCTTCAGGGAGCTGAAGCAGGCGGTGGTGAACGATTGGGGCGGAGTGAAGCCAATGGCGGTTGAGGACGATAAGGAATTTTTGGAGAGGAAGGAGAAGGTGGCGGAGTTTGAGCAGCAGCTTAGCAATTTGTCTCAGCAGGTATTGTTGCTAATTTATGGTTTCTTTCTCGTAATTCAACATAATTAATATGTTCAAATTCAAATGGTAGTTAATTATTATGATGCACTTGAAGATTTAGATAGTGGCAAGTGCCAACTGAACTAGCGTGATCATTTCGATTAATAATGTCTGAAATATTGCCGCCCCAGTAGGATCAGTTACGGGATTTCAAAGTTAAAGCTTACCATTTCTGTTGATGAGCATTGTCTGTTCTAAATTTGGCAATTTAGTATACGGTAGAGGAGAATGAACGAGATTTTCGGTTATTTGGAATTTGTTGAGCTGGATGGTTGGTTTGATTATGTTGGCTATGTCTGTTTTTGCAGGCTGAATCACTAGTAAAAGCTCAGCAGGACATGGGAGAGACTCTGGGGGAATTGGGGTTGGCGTTTGTGAAGCTGACCAAGCTTGAGACGGAGGGAGCCATGTTCGAGCCTCAAACAGTACGAGCCAATGACATGAAAAATGTGGCTACTGCTTCTGTTAAAGCTAGTCGATTGTACCGGGAGTTAAATGCTCAAACAGTCAAACATTTGGTAACGTACATAAGCTATATGCGCCTAGACATTAAATTTGCAGAAAATGAGTCATATTTGATCCTTCATAAGAGGATAATCTTTCTCTTGTTATCTTAGCCTAATGTGACATATTTATTGCAGGACAAACTCCATGAATATCTTGGAGTAATGCTGGCAGTCAATAGTGCATTTTCAGACAGATCAAGTGCTTTACTGACAGTTCAGACTCTTTCGTCGGAATTAGTTTCGTTGCAGTCCAGGATTGAGAAGCTTGAAGCTGCAGCATCCAAAATATTTGGTGGAGACAGGTCCAGGATGCAGAAAATAGAGGAGCTTAAAGAAACTTTAAAGATTAGTGAGGATGCTAAATCTTGTGCAGTCAGAGAGTATGAACGCATCAAGGTAACCTCTTACGGCATCTAGAAATTAGGCAATTCAGTTTGCATCTACGAGTTCTACATTCATTTTGATGATAGTTAGTAGCACCCTATATAGATTTCCCCTCTTCCTTTTTATGACCTAAAATCTGCAAACAGTTATGCATTGTGCTATTATTAGTTATTTTTAGCAATCTTACGTTTTTAAGTATATATGATGTCGTATATAGCTTGATTAAGACAATAAGCGGCTTAGCGGAAGCAAAACATATAAAAACAACAGATAGAAAGAACGAGAGGTCTGGAATCACTCCAGGGGCTTCGCCCCCGAAATTGAAAAGTACTCACTAGGGAGCTGTTATTCTGAGATTTCCCCATGATATGTTTTGCATTGGTGTTTCAAATTGAGAGAAATTTAGTCAATACCAACTGACATAGAACAGAAAGTGGGTAGGTTACTTCTACACCCAAAGAGAATCCTCGAATCCACCAAGGGACCCTTGAAGCAACAAGGAAAAGATAGAAGAAATACTCTCTAGAACATTCTTGATTGCATGATAAAAGAATATTACGTTAGTTCTCATAGGCCCAAGTACTAATCGAGAAAGGAAGCAACAAAACTAATCAACAAGATAAGAGAGTTATCGGATGGAGCTGTTATTCTTCTTTTGGTCCTCCACCATTTAAGCATGTGCTACTTGCCGTACTTCAGTAGAGTGTTATTTAAATTTTAGATAGTGAAATGTGGTAAGATACACCATCATGTATAAATTGCTTTTGTGCATGCGCACCTGACGGTTCTTCATTCTTACTGAACTAACGTGAAAATATTTGTGTGGCTTCCGGTTTCTGGCAACCAATTTTTATTTAACATTCATTCAAGCTGGCTTTTGGTCCACGTTAAGCTTGTGCAGATGGACTAACTGGTCAGATTATCTACCCATTCTCTAAACTAACTTCAAAACCGATGTTCTTTCCTCTTCCTCTAGTCTTTCCATTTTCTCATGACATTTAGTGGAGGGGGGCAAATGACAAGGGATCTCAAAATTCATGCCTAGATTTAGGGATGGGATTGGAAACACGTTGTCATTTTGTTGCCCTTCATGTGTTATCCAATGCATTCAGCTCGTGCCGCTGAATATTCTTTATCTTGTCATTCGATTATAACTACTAGAATTCCTGGCTAAGCAAATGTTTGTTTCAGTTCCCGTTTTGCTTAGTCACAGTGCCAACCTAAAGCGGTCTAATTTGATTGGAAGAAGAAAGATCTCATTTTATACACTATGTGTGTGTGTACAAACTCGAAGCATGATTGTTGGTGAATCTACATGCAGGAAAATAACAGGAGTGAGCTCGAAAGGCTTGACAGAGAGAGGCACGAGGACTTCATGGGCATGCTGAGAGGATTTGTTCTTAACCAGGTATCTCCTGCTCTAAACCTCATTTGTTGTTCGTGCTCTTGTAAAGTTTTCGCTTCAAATGGCATCTCAACTTCATTTTGTAAGTCTTTCAATAATAGTTATGGTATGTTCTTCACATCTAACAGGCTGGATATGCGGAAAAGATGGCGAATGCTTGGGAGAAGCTTGCGGAAGAAACAAGCGGGTATGTGAATGATGCCAGCTGACATTGTTGGCCGTAATATTTTTGTGGTTAGCTTTTCATTCTGTGTCTCTGTATTTCGTGCATGTACACTAGTTACATCCCATATGCGATATACCCCAACAAACTTTCATCCTAACCAACCAAAATAGGCCTCAGAAGACTATTTTAACCTTCAATGCATAGTTTTTATGTTTGATCCAAACCTAAGCAGACCTATAGTTGACTGGAGATTCGAATATCTACTCGGGTGTAGATCGTGCTATTAGTATCTCTCTCATCACGCAACGGGAGAATTATAACATATCGGTGATGAGATGGATACTAATTTTGTGAGAGAGGGGTCTGTTTTCTTGCATTAAGTATCGAACACGGCATCTTAGCGGATTAATAAGAACAAATTGAGGTTTAATAAGTTAATATGATTAGTTTCCCAAAAAACAAAGTTAATATGATTAAGACATCAATCATTAGAGTAGAATTAATTCGATCAATTCGATGTGAAACTTTAGCAAAAACGTACGTATGCCTTTGTTCTCACTCTAAGTTGCCTTTTTGGCAAACTGTGTCGTTTTTTATGGGGGGATGTGCAATTTTCAATGATTGTAAATAAGTCGTTGATAAACTGCGAGATCAAATCTTCTGCACCCAAAATGGTTGTGGCATCTCTGTGGCCCCAATAAGTGTTTGACACGTATTCATTATCTTAACTTTTCTTAATTTTGTTGTCATAGATTTAATATGTGTCGAACACTTATTGGGGCCACATGGAGGCCACACCCATTTTGGGTGCAGGTGATTTGATCTCCTAGACTGCACCGCGGTTCTTATGCGGTTGCACGGAGGACTATTTAAACCTTGTATTTTTAATTTTTAATAGGTTAAGAGCGAAAAGGGTAGAGAAATACTTGAAAAGAGATTTTAAGAAGAAAAAAAAACACGGAGTACTTGGAGTTAACAAAAGACTTGACGCAAAATCGAGTTCAGTGACGTTTTAAGATTCTACGACCGATCTCACTTAGCACGATAAGACTTTATTGTTATTGTATAATTAAATATGCCTTAGAATTAGAACGACCAACACAATCACAAAACTCTTTAAGTTAATACAAATAAATCATTTGTGACCGAAAGGTTACAGGTTTGAGTCGTGAAAACCTTTTTGCAAAGCAAGGATAAGGCTGCGTATGATATGCTGTCCCTCTCACCCTTGCAAAGTGGGAGAACCTTATTGGGTTGGAGTCGCTTATTTAGAAAAATTGTATCTACGAACACTGATGAAGTCAGTGTAACAAAAGCAAAATTAATATTCAAGAATGAAAGAATCTTAGACTAACTATATGGTCTCTTCCTAATATGTCTACCGAACCCCTTTTCACTCATCACTTGCTGAAGGGGCTCCACCTCCGTCGTCACCGGAACTGGCTGCTGTTTCGGGTCTAATCTCCTCTAGCTGCTGCAGAACCTGGTGAACTTCCGGCCTTGCAGACGGTGAAGGATCAACGCAATGCAGAGCTAGTTTCAGTGTGTTTAGCAGCTCGTCGCCGATAATAGAAGCGTCCCTCATCAATTCCAAGTCGAAAACTTCGTTAGTCCACTCCTCTTTTACTATGGAGGCAACCCACTGCGGCAAATCCAAACCGTTCAACGGCTCACCAGGAGATTTCCCTGTAAGGAGCTCCAATATGATCACCCCAAGGCTGTAAACATCAGTTTTCGTGTTGGCCTTCTTGAGCTTTGAGAGCTCCGGGGCTCGGTACCCTAGTGCCCCGGCGGTTGCAATCACATTTGAATTGGCAGCGGCTGTCATGAGGCGGGAGAGGCCGTAGTCCGAGATCTTGGCGCTGTTCTGCTCATCGAGTAGAATATTGCTGGATGTGAGGTTTCCATGGATAATGTTCTCATTGCCGTGGAGGTAGGAGAGACCTCTCGCCATGCCCTTTGCTATTCCCATTCTTGTTGGCCAATCAATCGGAGTTTCTGGCCCTCGAGCTGCAACGAAATCAACCCACAGCGACCAAATTGAGAAAAATCAAAACCCGATAAACCAAAATTCAAATACAAAGTACTTAAAATCATTTGCATTACCGTGGAGGAATGCTGCAAGACTCCCTTTCGGCATGTAATCGAAAACCAGAAGCTTTTCTCCCTTGGATCCCAAGTAATAAGCCCTCAGAGCCAGAAGATTCGGGTGCCTGATTTTCCCAAGCACATTCACTTCCGTCTCGAATTCCCTCTGGCTTCTCGTAATCTTTTCTCTCAATCTCTTCACTGCAACTTCACTCCCATCCTCCAATGTCGCCTTGTAGACAGTCCCAAAAGTGCTTTTCCCCATAACCTCCGCGGTTGCGCACAAAAGATCATCTGCTGCGAAAGCCATTGGCCCGTCAAAATGTACCAGTTTTCCTCCAGCCTCCCCGCCGGATTCAGCTTCTCCCCCAACTTCCGGAACACCCTTTTCAGTCCTCGCAGCTCCAGCCCTCGCCGTGCCTGCGCCATCCTTGCCTTTCAAAGCAGCTCTGCTTCTTATCAAACAGCAGAGCAGAATGCAACAGAGTAAAAACAACACTAACAAAAGAACCCCTGCTGCTATAAGAATTTTATCTTTGGTACTAAGTCTGCGGTGGCGCTTTGAAGTCTCCTTGCCCGGAGGCGGGACACTCTGAGACGGTGCCTTGGAAGGGCATGGAGTTGAAGCACTGTACCCGCACAGCTGAACATTCCCGGCGAAAGAGCTCGAATTGAACTTCTGAGAGAGAAGAGCGGGGACAGCACCTGAGAGGTTGTTGTAAGAAACATTGAGGAAACCAAGATGTGATAGACCGGCAAGAGAAGCTGGAATTTCACCACTGACATTATTCAGCGACAAATCGAGGCTGGTGAGCGTCGAAATGTTGCCAAGAGCTGCAGGAATCGGACCCTGCAATTTGTTCTTCCTCAAGTTAAGAACAGAGAGGTTTTTCAAGCTTCCAAGACCTTCCGGGATTTCGCTTTCGATGTTGTTTCCTTCTAGATTCAGCTGGATTAGCGAGGAGAGATTGGAGAAGCTAGAAGGCAAGCTTCCATTGATGGCATTGTTAGAAATATCTAAAATTCTAACCCTCGAAAGCCGCCCTATTTCATTCGGTATAGCTCCATTGAACTGGTTATTTCCAAGTTCAAGGTCTTGAAGCTCACTCAACCTGCCTAAAGACTCCGGGATCGAGCCGGAAAGATTGTTGTGGTGGAGAGAAAGGAATATGAGGGAATGTGAGCGAGAGAGACTACCCGGGATGGAACCCGACAGCGAATTGAAGCTCAGATTGAGGCTGTAAAGTTTGGTGGAGTTAAAAATGCTGTCAGGGATTTTATCAACGAGCAAATTGTTGCTGAGATCAAGGTTTTGAAGCAGAGGACTGAACCCTAAAGAAATTGGGATTGAACCAGAAAGTTTATTGTTAAATAATTGAACTCCCCTGAGGCTTGGAAGGTACCCTAAAGATTGAGGGATTGACCCTCCAATCTGGTTGTCATGGAGGCTGAGCTTCCTCAGAGCCTGCAGCTGTCCCATTTTTTCGGAGATTCTGCCACCTAACCCCTTCCAGGGAAGCTGGATCACAATCACCTGCCCCTGAGCGCATTTGATTCCGGCCCAGCCGCCGGAGCAGGCTCCGTATCCGCTGTCGTTCCAGCTCCTTAAGAACCCCTTTGGGTCGTCGAGCTCGTGCTTGATTGCTTGAAGGGACTCGTAGTCCGCCGCCGTGACAATGATGCCGTCCCATATTTGGGGGCGGGCCGGGTGGAAGAAGGAGAGGAGGAGGTGGAGAAAGAGGAGGAAGTGGGCGCATTTGGATTGCAGAGGAAGAAACTTCCATTTTTCCTTCTTCTTGTGGGAAATCCGGCGCCAATTTTGAGATGGGTAGTCGGAAAATGTGTGAAAGATTTGATCTTTGCTGTCCATGGTCAGAAACAGAGCACCAACAATGGCGGACTGTTTGTGTTGGATTCTAGAGAGAGAAAATGAGAGTGATGGAGAGAGAGGGAGAGGGAGAGAAGGAGGGAATGGAACCGGAGGAAAAGAAGTTGGTGGGATTAAGAGCCTAGAGGCGGGTGTTTTAGTGACGACTGGGACAGGGCACGTGAGGATTCTCTGAGTTTAGAGAGAGAGAGAGAGAGAGAGAGAGAGAGAGAGAGAGAGAGAGAATCTTGATTGTTACTGTTGTATTGGGTGGAGAGAGAAAATGTCATGTGGGTGGCAGACGCTCTTCTTCCTACAGAAAAAACCTAACGGCTAGTTTCGATTGCTGAATTCATAAATGGCAATGGCTAGGGTTTTTATATTTCTCTACTTCATGCATTATATATATATATATATATGTATGTATGTATGTATATGTGTATATATATAAAATTATATGTTTGTATAATAATTTGAACATCTCGATGATCTCGTGGATGGAGGTGGGAAGCTTGAACTGAAGTTGTTGAAGTTGGGGGCCTTTTTTATTGCTTCCAATGGCTCCTCCTCCCTCTCCAACGGCTATCTTTCCCTCTGGCGGGTCCCGCCGTTTTATCGTCAGGTGCAAAAGCCTGCAGCAACTACTACTGCATCCGGCAACTTCTTACTTTTTCTGTCATTTTTATGGAATGACTGTTTTGCCCCACATCATCGATTATGTTAGTAAAATTAACCGATGTGGTGGAAAAGACTTATAACTCAAGTAATAACCAAAATGAAATATGTTACTCTGCATTAAAGGTTTTGGATTTGAATTTACTCTTCCACACTATTGTTTGTATAAATAAAGGGTGAATTACACAGTACCCCTTCAGGTTTGAGGTCTATTACAATCGCATACAACATCTTCAAAACATTTCACTTTCATACCTCAACTACTATTTTATTTCAATATAGTACCTCCGTTACATTTTTCATTCATTGATCCATTAAATGCTGACGTGGCTGCCAAATGTCTGCCACGTGGCAAATAAAATAATTTTTTTTAAAAAAAAAACCTGAATTTTCTCAAAAAAACAAAATTGAAACCCATTATCCCTCACCCCCCCCCTCCAGCGACCCACATCCTTATCCCTAACCCAGAACCCAAAAACCTGCAACAAAAAGAAGAAGAGGGAGGGAAAAAAAAAACCCAGTTCGTCCCCCCCCCCCCCCCCCAAAACCTGCAAGAAGAAGAAGAAAGCCCCATTTCGTCCAACCCGAGCCACCCCTTTAGAAGAAGAAGAAAAAAGCCCCAGTTCGTCCCACCCGAGCCACCCCTTTCTCCCATCCCCCATCACCCCTCCCAAAAATCCCCCATCACCCACCCCCAAAAATTCCACCTGAGATTAGGTGGATCTACCACAAAACCAGTCCAAAAATCATCTTAAACTCAAAGTATTTTCAAAACTCACCCGCACTAAAAATCACTAGATCCTGATCCTGGCAGCGGGGGGGCGAGGGGGTGGGGGTGGGGGAGGGGTTCTGGGCTTTTTTTTCCCCTCTTCTTCTTCTTCTTCTTCTAGATTGTAGGTTTTTTGCGGGTGGGGGACGAACTGGGTTTGGGAATTTTTTTTTTCTTCTTCTTCCTCCCTCTTCTTCTTCTTCTTGTTGCAGGTTTATGGGTTTTGGTTAGGGATAGGGATGTGGGTCGCTTGGGGGGTGAGGGATAGTGGGTTTCAATTTTTTATTTTTTTGAGAAAATTCAGGTTTTTAAAAAAAATTGAAAAATTATTTTTATTTGCCACATGGCAGACATTGGCAGCCACGTCAGCATTTAAATGATCAATGGATGAAAAATGTAACGGAGGTACTATATTGAAATAAAATAGTAGTTGAGGTATGAAAGTGAAATGTTTTGAAGATGTTGTATGCGATTGTAATAGACCTCAAACCTGAGGGGTACTATGTAAACTACTAGAGGTGGTTGGTGCCTTACACGTTAACAAAATTTCTCTTATTGCAAGTTGTATACAAAAATGTGACATGTGACGAGAGAATTGGGTACGTAATTATGTACAACTTATAGCGGTGGTGATGATTTAACCTCATCGCGGTATACCACACTCTCTTTTAAGAGAGATTTTGCGTAAGGGTGCCCGTGCTATGTCACGTATTTTCTGCACTTAGGTCTTCCTTAATTGGTGGAACCAGGTTTATGAGGTCTTCCTTGTGTGTATCTTTAATGGTTACCACGGACTTATATGGTCCTCTACCCATGTGAGAGTTCAATTCTTGTCGTTCGTTGACAAATTCTAGCCGTTTATATGGCCATTAATGGATGATGGAAAACCAAATGGCTCGAATGCTAAGAAACATTGTAAAAGAAGTCGTCTTAACAATCATAACCGTTGTACATAAGAATTTCTCTTTTATTTCTTTTAAGGAGGAGAAAAAAAAAAAAGGAAGTTATCTTAACAATCATAGCCGCCGTACATAAGAATATCTCTTTTATTTCTTTAAGGAGGCGAAAAAAATAGGTGAGGGCTCGAGAAAGTGGTCCATTACGGCTTAACCTTTCGTTTCATCATTAATATTGGAAAACAAAAATGTTGGGTTCTGACTATTTGAGGACTTGGGCCTGACCTCATTAGCCAATGGAAGCGAGCCACGTCATGGTCCCCTCAAAATAGAGAAGTCTTCATCGCCATTACGTGTGTCGGACTCAGAATGATGTGGTGGTCCAGATTTTTATTTAATTTTTTACAGAAAGAAAAGATAGAAGAAGAAGATACATCCTTTTCTCGTTTTATTTTTCGTTTCGGCTGATGAAGAAGTAGATGAATCACTTTTTTTTTTATTTATTTGGAATATATAACGCGTTTGGAAGTGCTTTTGAGATGATTGACAGTGATTTTAACAGAATGCTTTTGGAATTAATCATTTGAAAAAAATACAAGTGAAACTCAAAATGTGTTTCCACTCATTTTAAAAGGATTTCCAAACGAGCCTTAGGCATCCATCATATTTCACAATGATTTAACTTAAGCAACTGATTTTTCTATGGGGTTTGATAGTATGAGTTGGGCTTTTACAAAATTAGAAGTACGAAGTCCACTTTGATTTCTGTTTTTGGGTTGGCCCAAAACACACAACTGGAGAAAAGTCACTCATAACCAATACATAATTTCAATGGCCATGTAATATGACGGTCTAATGGTATTCTGCTTCAATTGTAAATGAGATGTCTTAGGTTCAACTCTCGACATACTCATAACCAATACATAATTTCAATGGCCATGTAATATGACGGTCTAATGGTATTCTGCTTCAATTGTGTAAATGAGATGTCTAGGTTCAACTCTCAACATAGGTGAATTCGAACCAAATTACTATGACTTGCCCATTGTGAGTCTTAGTTCATACCACCCGACTCATAGTGTAGATAATATCTTATGTATTCAAAAAGACATAGTTCAAGTGATGTCACCCACTCAATAGATGTTTATCACATATTCAATAAATGTTTATCCTGAATATTAAACGCTTGCCATGTGATGAATTAGTGTACGGTCAATTTTGTTATGTTTTGAAAAAAAAATTACAATTACATAATGTAATCATAGTACACGTATGGAAGTGGTTTTAAAAAGACTGAAAACGCTTTTAGTAAAATTGATTTGGGTTCCAAAAGCACTTTCAGTGCTTTTTGAAAGAAGCACAAGCACTAAAAATGATTTTCCAAGATTCACTTGGATTTTTATTAAGAATTAATTTCAGTCATTTTAAAAACACTTCTAACCGAACCCATAGTTAACATCAATAGTCTAGTGCCACCTGATTTCCGGTAGATATAAAGGTAGTAATTATTCGATAATAACAAACTGACCCTGTTAAGCCATTCATTGCATTCATCTGGTAACAAGCCAACCAATTGAACACAATCAACGAAGCAAAGGAATAACAAGAAGCATTATCCATACTATGACATTGCGGGTGGGGATTTGGCGACACAATCGACCAAATATAATTACGTGTCGAGCTTATAACTTCCCACTTACAAGTAACGAGAAATACCAGACCCTAGTACCAGTGCTGGAATAAGAACAAACATTAAGACCAAGAAACATGCATAAAACAAAGTCATTGTTCCGAAAATTTATTCAAATTGAGGACGGCGGGGAAAGAACAGATATTCATTCGAAGCAATCAGCATAGATGTTATCAACTCCAAAATGCAGGACAAATCTTGCAGGATGATTGCAGAATGAGAGCAGCTGGTCGACTGGCTGCATTCTGTCGATTGATCAACTACTCAAATCCCGCGTTTAAGTTTAAGAAAACCCCCTCTTATGACTACTGCCAACCAAAACAAATAAACGAGTACAGTCAAGTGCAGCTAACAATTATTTCCATAACCTAACAATGAATCAATGATGCAACCCACCTCGCTTAACAACGCTAGCCGGCTCAACTTAGCTACCAGAAACAAAACATGGGCAGAGAGAGAGCATCGTTTCAGAAATAATCGTATTCCCATCAATTTGGCTTCATCAACTCTAAACTTAACAAGTTTGCTCTTAGTTAATCATCGTAATGAAATGAAATTCTATCAACATAAGATGTTAGAAAACCACCATGATCGAAACCACCATTACATCCTCCAACCGTGTCATCAATGGCGGATCTCAGAATCCAATCAAATATTGTTCTCATCCCACAATTCAATACCGCCATGACCAAAACCACCATTATACCCTCCAACCGCGTCATCAATGGCGGATCTCCGAATCCAATCAAATATTGTTCTCATCCCACAATTCAATAAGTAATACCTATTGGCGTACTATAACACATCCAACAATGAACGAGTACATTGATGCTTGAATTTTTTCTTATCCGATCGAAATTCTAATGAACTTAATCTAAACTACGGAGAGGAAGCACACTGCCCCGGCTTTTCCTAAGTTTTCAACAAACAAACCTTCATCCAGTTCTACACAAATTATTCATGTGAATCTGGAAAATCAAATTACTCATAAGCAGTTAAGCACTAATCAAAAAATAATCAGAATAATGAAATGAATTAATAACTAAATTCATGATCATCAAAATTTGACTAAATACATAAAACAGAAATACAAAATTTGACTAAATTCATCATCATCATCATAAAACCCTACAATTTCCGCTCCAAAATTCCGCAATCAAACTAAGTTTCTTTAACCCTACAAGAATATCAATTGCACAGATCAGTACACAAAGGGTTTGGCCTCACCAACCTTTACAGCGATCAATCCGACGCGTGCTTGCGCCGAGATCCAATTAGACACGTCCGGCAACGGAGGCAGCGGCGGATGAGGAGGCGCCGCCGAGGAACGAGAGAAATCCGGCGGTGGCGGGCTCTTGCTCGTCGAGGAACAGGTCATCTGGAACCCTGAACGCACCGTGCGCGCAAACAATGGCGAATCCAATCAACAAAGCCGAGATCAGGAGCGAGCCGACGCTGGACATGAAGACGACGACCACGGTCAGCACGACGAGTCCGATTAATGTTTCGGCGTTGGAGAAAGTGCGGCCGAGGATGACCAGGGGCTGATCGGACGCTCGAAACAGGTAGAGGAAAGCCCACGCGCCGAGGAGGGAGAGCAGGACGACGAGAGAGAAAGGATGGGTGAGGAGAGAGAGGGCGAGTACGAGGGTGAGTAGGGACACGTAGTTGACGCGGAAGTAGGTGAAATTCTTGCGGATCCGGGAGTAGGCCTCGGTGAGGGAGTCGGGTCGGGCCAAGGCGCTCCGGTCCACGAGCTCGTACCAGGGGCGGCGCTGCGAGAAGCCGTGGCGGACGGAGGAGGATAAGCGCGAGATGAACGAGCGGAAGGCCGGCGTGGCGATGGGAGGCTGCGACTGGGCGCCGACGGTCGTTTGGGAGTTGGAGATCGGGAGTGTCGGTGGCGCGGCCATTGTCGGCGCGTGGGATGGCGGGTGTCTTGGAGGGACGCTTTCTATTTCACGAGGGAACAAGAGTCAATAAAAGCTGTTTAATTGGAGCGAATTTAGTTATGGTGATGAGGAAGGGGGTAAAGATCGAGTATTTGAAGGTGTACGCTATCTAATCTTAGGTGGTCGCTAGTCCGAGAACGCCCAACTTCAATCTTGGGCTCAAACCTAAACAGCCCAATGTGAAAACTTTTATCGTCATTTTAACATCATTGCGTGGAAAAACTTTTAATATGATTGTCGCACAGTTTCGTGATGTTAAAATTTACATGTAATCGTAGATATATGTGTCATGAACGGATTGGTAATATCGCTTTCCTCACATGATGATGCTCTGTCAAGGGGCAGATGTACATTGGGACCAAGATAGTCCCATAATGACCCGAAGTTCTAGAAATATACATGTGGAGGTCTTTTGAAGATCCTCGAATATTTGATACGGGTCCCTTTTGTGCTCAACAAGTATTTGATGTAATCCATACTAGGCGTATCTCAACTGGTTACGTCGGCAGCACTCCGCAAATTCTCTCAATAAGCTCATCAGATTGCTTCGGCATATATTGATATCTATTGACAAATACGCAATATGGTTTGACTAACAATAATAAGCGAGCTCAGTTTCTATTTAAAAAACTTGAACCTTTAACATTAGGACGCTCAAGGTTCGAATCCTGGATACGCCACTTGTTGTATCTAAATGCATTGCGCTGAGTATAACAATGTGATTGTCACACTGACGGTGATATCGTATATTGTATAATAACCTAATTGGATATGTGACGGTGTTATCGTGCTACCATTACACTGAAAAGTATTTATCATACGTATAGTAAGTAGTGTTGGAGAAGTCAGTTAGGCATGTATCGACTATATGAGGATATATTCACATTCCTGCACAATGGGAGTATAACTGGATATGCTGCATGGATTGGATAAGTTAGGCCAAACACAGTACTTGACACATTTCTTCAGGGATTTGTTTAAGTTTTGGTTTGGTCTAACTTTGATCAACTCACGTCAAATAAAAAGCTTTAAATATTCTCCAAAACTCGGAAGGCTGCACGTAATTCCGGATGCTGCAGCACGCTGCATATCTTTCATGGGAAACACGGAGAGAGTTTGCTTGCCCCGGACCAGCACGCTGCATATCTTTCATGGGAAACACGGAGAGAGGGATCAGCACGCTGCATATCTTTCATGCGAAACACGGAGAGAGTTTGCTTGCCCTAGTTACATACATGCATCCAAATTATCATCACACGACGTAACTACGTAAGCTCATCATTCACTTTTATTATAGCACGTTGGTTAAAAATGTACAACGTCGTAGTCTAATGTATTGCGCACAATTTTTTCTGTAAATAAAGAGAACGCATTGCTTGGATTGCACTGCATCACCCTGCTATATACATAGTCTAGGAAGAAAGAGGCAAGCCATGTGTTCACTTATATCATATCACTAGTTGTATGCAAATTAACATGTTTCTATATCTCTTATCTCGTGACTAATTACTTGATGCATTAGATTAAAATCTAATTGTATGTGTACAACCGAAAGTTCGAAACTAGTTCAACTATATGAAACAAGGTCATTTTTATTTAAGAATGATGATACTTCGTCGGTAGTTTGTAGCAAAAGAAATACCTGGCTACATGTTGTTCCAATGTTATCAATACAATATTAATACACGACACCCTTTTTATTATAAACAAACGTCCTACAAACAGAATTTATGCAACTGAATTCACTACTGCATACAAACTTGCATAAGTTTCATGTGCTCATATATTGTTAACCAAATATTGTAATTAACCAAAAGTAATCTCTATCACACACGACAGTTAACTACTTTATTAAGAAATGATTCCTCTTTGCATTATTTTTTATTTTGTTGGATTACAATCAAGATATGTAATCCGTGTCAAAACCAATTAGCCACAATTATTCTACTTTGAATTCATGTTTGGTTGGCTGGTTGAGATATGTTGTGACTAATTAAAATTGATTTAAGTCCAATTCTGTGTTTGTTGTCACAAAATATAAGATGGATAGAAGTGAATCTAATAAGTTATAAATCGACAATAGGCTATAGAGTAAGTTATCTAACATATAAGTTATGTCTTTTATCTCTCTGTCAATCTAATTATATCATTAAAGCTCAATTTCATCCAGCTCACCAAACGTTGCTGAGATAATTAACCAACTCTTTTTTCTTCTAAGTTAATAATGCACCAATTAAAGGCTTGATTAGATATGTTGAACGTGTTCATATCATGATACACACACATCAATTGCATTTTTCTTGCACAACTTTCCATCCAAAAGTTTCTTCACCAGTCGAACAACATCCAATGATCCAACCAATTATATGCTTTTGCTTTTGACTTTTCGTCACACCAGAATCTGCTTTTTTCCGGTCTACTTCCATTTACGCAGGAAAGTGTTTACAAGTCTATAAAAATGGACATGTTTCAAGTCCTTAATTAAAAGAGAAGGAAGGAGATTAGTTAAAACCTAATTAGTTTTAACTAATCTGCTTAGTTCAATGACTTCTTGTGAATTTCCTGACATATTTTCCTGGATTCAAACCCTCCCATCGATCGCTCAACGGCCAACACCTTCCATGTCCATATCCATATGTTCTTCAAGTTCATCACAACCATCTCTCAAACTCTCCGTTTCCAAAAATCTCCAAAACCCTACTTTCTCTTTTGCTATACTAGCAGACTTCAATCTCCCCATCTCCCTTTGGACCTCAAAGCAGTTCAAATTCAACCCTAAATCCACCAACTTAATAACCCACGAAGCACTTTCCAGCCTCTTAGTCAATTTCATTGAAGATGTCCTTCGTTACGGCTCGAGCAAGACTAATTTCTTGATCAAATTTCTCAAACTCGACAACATTGCCAACTTTGGCGATGTTTTTAACCTTGCATTTGTCACGCTTGTCTTTCTTGTTTGCATCTATGAAGCTCCCGCGGGTCTCCGGTCAGGATGGCTCAATACTCTCAAGAATTACTTGTCTAATTGTTGGTCAAGACAATCATCAAAGACCCTAATGAAGTTATTAGGATCCAATTTGGAGGAGGAATGGATGAGGTCAATCAATCTTGCAATCACTAATTGGATTCTTGAGCTCCAAGCCACCCAAGGAGCCCTCATGAAAACACCTTCACCACTCTTCTCTTATGGTTTTTCAGCATTTGGGTTGTGGAAAGTCCAATTGTATTGTCCTCTCATAGCCATGGACATTGCAAAATCCAGCAATCTCTCTGTTGATGAAAGGCTCCAATTCTCTCTGAATTTCCACCAGCTTGAGGGTGTGCTTCAATTCAATTACAATGTCATGGTACAAGAGAGGTGGATTGATGTGATGCTAAACATCGATAACATAAGGTATCTTTCGCACTCATATTGTAACGAGTGAACTGATTATTTATACCGTGTAGATCAACAATTTTTTTGCCAAATTGATCGCTGACTCTAAAAACTACAGGTGTGATGTGATCAGTCTTGTGAATGAGAGACTAATGAACAAACAAGGCGCCGGGGGTAGCTGAAAAGCACTTCCCTTCAAGAATTTCATTACAAGTTACTCCAACTACACAAACCAACGTGCTAAGCGTTTCGGTTGGCAAGTCTTCTGAAAACCCTGCAATAGAGATTGGCAAGGAAAAAGGCATAGAAGGCTCGTTCGAACCCCCAAACCCTTACTTGGCGCTCAAGGTATCAGCTAGCGAGACCATAACAATGAGCTTAAAACCATGGAAGTTTGAGGAATCAGTGTACGGATATAGCGCAAATTTGAACTGGTTTCTTCATGATAGCGTGGATGGAAGAGAGGTCTTCTCTTCCAAGCCATCAAAGTTTCAACTGATCAACCCCAAAGCTTGGTTCAAAGATAGATACTCTAGTGCTTATAGGCCTTTCACAAGGCAAGGAGGGATTGTTTTTGCTGGTGATGAGTATGGAGAGGGTGTGATTTGGAAGGTGGACAAAGCTGCCATGGGAAGAACAATGGATTGGGAAGTTAGAGGGTGGATTTGGTTAACATATTGGCCTAACAAACATAAAACATTTTATACTGAAACTAGAAGGTTGGAATTTAGAGAAATCCTCACCCTTACAATTGCTTAATTTCTCTTTGGAGCCGACAATTACTTTTGCTTAATCTAGGATACTCATTTTCAAGTGTAATTTGATTTGCATTTTTACGGCAATAATGTACTTCGAATTGATTTGATCTTATCACCTTCATGTCTCTTCTTTTAAATTGATCTGACTTTTCTTATGCAACGATATATTTACACTAAATGAATGGGGCACCAAATTAGTTGTGTACTCGTCATTTACGTGATTTGAATATAAAAGCTCTCCCTTCTCCCGCATCCGAAAAAATGAAATATCTCATGGAAGACCTAAGCTATATTGGGCATAAAAATAAGGGTGAAGTGCCAATTTAGTCCATGAATTATTACCTCAGTGAAAATTAGGTCGCTAAATTATTTTTTTTCGGTAAATTAAGTCCTTAAATTCATTAAAATTTGCTAATTTCATCCCTACTACTATATTCAAAGGTATTTTGTTCAATTTTTCTTAAACTTAAGTCACTTGACACACTTTAGAGTGTAATACCGTCATTTTCTCGCCTATTAGCCCTTCACATTTCATATAGGTTGTGAATCTAACATCTAATTTATCCTCCAAAGTTGACTTACACTATTTCTTATGAAAAACTACCAATTTACCTTACAAAGTTAACTCCATACACTATTTCTTTATGGAAAACTACAAATCTACCATCTAATGTGTATCACATGCAAGTAACGTGACTTAAATTGACGGAAAATTGAATACAATAGCTTTGAATATAATAATAGGGATGTAATTGGAAGATTTTTATAATTTAAGGACTAATTTTTCTGAAAAAATAGTTTGGGGACCTAATTTTCATTGAGGTGATAATTCAGGGACTAAATTGGCAATTCACCCTAAAAATAATATTGGGCTAATCGAACAAACTTGTCTGGCCCATACCGTCTCAAAAGCCCATTTAAAGTGAATCTGATATCACCGCCCGCATCGCAAATAAAGGATCACTCCATGTACACGTGTCAGTACACACGTGCAATTCTGCAACCCGCCGCACTCAATACTTCCTCGATGCGACGAATAAGTGCCACGTGAGGGGGAGCACCCCCCCCCCCCGGCGCAAGTTAGCAACAAGCAATGAAAACTTAAAACGGAGAAACTGATGAGGGAGGCGGACATTTCGAAGATCAATCTCCCCAACAACTGTGCTTAACCAAACACACCGCATAGTGGCGCTTCATTTTCTTCAAGCTCTCGATTTTGCCCCCCAAAACTTCTCTATAAATTCCCGTCTCGTCCCGATTCCACCATTTCTGGTTCGTCCAAATCACCGGAAATCTCTCTCGTCTGCATTTCCCTTCCGCCAATGGAGTCCTCCGCCGCTCTCCGATCCTTCAACTGTAATTCTCCTTCTCTCTCTCTCTCTATGTTCATTCATACATATACATGCACACATGATATAAATTTGTATATGTTTGAAGCTTAAGCATTAGTGTTAAACAATTTGAGCTTTTTTTTTTTTCGAAAAAACGATTTTAGCTGTTTAATTGTCTTAGATTTTGATTTTCTGAATGAATTGATTGATGAGGAATCGAACTGTGGTGATTTTTGAGAAGAAATGGAAGATTTGAGTTTATTTTGATTGTTCTGGTTCTTGGGCACACTGTTTTCGTGAAATTAAGGTATAGAAGAATGGATGTTGAAGTAAGAAATTAGGTTCCAATTGTTTGAGATCTGGTCATTTTTTGGTTTTCCTGTTATTTTCAACCGGCACGGATTTCTATGATGAGGATAACGAACATATACATCGTTTTTTTAATTCCTGGAGCTGAATGGATCTAATTTAACAAAGCATGCTGAATTGAAACTTGTTCAAATGCTGTGGTAAAACTTGAATGGACCCGGCTTCTCTGCCCTCCCGGTTCCCATACACTCCCATCCCCTCCTATTTTGTGCGGTCACGGTTAAGCCACATCAACATTTTATATTGATTTTTTTTATAGAGATAATAAGACAAAAAGTAATAGTGATATAAAATGTTGACGTGACTTAACCGTGACCGCACAAATAGGAGGGGATGGGAACTGGGAGGGCAGAGAAGCCAGGTCCAACTTGAATTGTACTGTCATTTGCTTCATTCAGAAAGGAGTAGCAAATCCGTAAGACATACCTCGTGAAAAGGCTTATACGTGTTTTATCTTTTTGAATGCTGAATTTTGAATGCAACATGACAATTTTTGTAATATTGTTGTAATATTCGTCGTTGTGTGAAATAGTTTTACATATTGCCTCGTAATCAATTATTCAATTTTATCATTTCATGAAACCTTCCTGTTTGGAATAATAAAGCATGCATATGAAGGATTTGAAATTGTATATGCATAGTCTTTTTACGTTACTTTACGAAGTGAAAACTGTTCAGTGATCGTTATACTTTGATCAATCGTTGGGATCTGACAATACAATGTCACATTTCAGGTTCTGTAGGAACAGTTTCCCATGTCCGGTCCTTGCTTGACAAGCCTGGTATGTTGCCTGTGCACAACACCAGAAGGCCCGCGCCAAGTAGGTCATATTTCCAAGGCTTGATGGTTAGTGAGAAGTTCATTTATTCTTCACAAAAGCGAAAGGGAGTGCTAGTATCATGTGTGAAGACATCTGATGCTACCAAGAGTGAAAATTCCAGCGGTATGTTTATGTCTATACAATATTCAGTAACTAGCAAGTTTGTATTTATGAGTGCAATTTGAATTAATCAATGACTCTTGATGTTTTGTCTTGGATATTTGTAAAGCCTGATTTCCGTTACATTGTTGCGTGTGAAGATAATTTTTGTTTTTGAGAGAATATAGTTTACATCGGGATTTGATTTCTTTCTTTTTAGTTTCTGTTTCTTAAACATTGGGTTATCATTTTTCTTTTAATGTGCTTATACATGCTAAAATGTCAATATATCAAAGTCTCAAGTAAAACTTTTAATTTCCATCTTAAAGATATTTGATGTTGGGCAGTTTCAGCAGATAGTAAACCACAAGGCTCATCTGAAAAAGCTACCCAACCTACAATTTTTCCTAGCGGATTTGAGGTGAGAATATTTACGATTTTACATAAACAAAAAAAGTAATAATTGAACCAGGAATTCTTGATTTTGTTGTAAGACCCTTTGTTCTTTGTGATTGTAGCATAATTAATTTTTTCCTTCACTAATAGATTTGTGAAGGTATTGTATGTTAACCATTCACAATTTCACATAGAGAGATTAATCATTATATATTAGGGTTATACTGAAAGTAATCCTAAATCTTGCTTTGTTATGATTGCTTCTTATATTATGATATTGCAAATTGTTACTTGAACGTTTTGATGCAAGATTCTCAACTGCTTTTGAACTTTGAGAATTTGTATAAATTTGGTCGACTTGTACTTCATGCTTTAGCTTTGTCCCCGACTGTGTTTCAACTATGCTTCTATCTTATTCATTAAACTTTTATTAGATTCTTTTCATATCAATATTGATCCTGCCTCTAATGCTTTTGCACAACCGTCTGGTTTGACACGTAGTTGTCTTTATCATCAGGCACTGATGCTGGAAGTTTGTGATGAGACTGAGGTTGCTGAACTGAAGCTTAAGGTAAATATCAACGCCCATCAAGCAAATTGGTACTCTTGAAAAATCTATTGTTGTTGCTTCATGTGTACATAAAGCATGATTTTACGTTCTCTTCTTTGATTGGTCATTCATATCTTTGTGTTAGGTTGGAGACTTTGAAATGCATTTGAAGCGGAACATTGCAGGCACCAGTGCCCATGTGCCTAGCATCTCGCCAGCAACACCACCACCTGTTCCATCTGCACCTATGGATTCAACTCCTGCTCCCCCTCCAGCATCACCACCAAAATCTTCTGAAAAAACCACTCCATTTACAAACGTATCTGCAGACAAGTCATCAAGATTAGCAGCCTTGGAGGCTTCTGGTGCTAATGGATATGGTCTGGTTTCTTCTCCAACGGTATGTGTTGTTCCTATGTTCGAGAAACATTTGGTTCTTTTACTCTGTCCAGAACAATAACTACGATATATCATCTAGGGTTCACTTTCATCTTTCGTTTCTTGTTGGTTCCAGGTTGGTTCATTCCGCAGGGGAAGAATGGTGAAAGGAAAGAAGCAACCTCCTATCTGTAAAGAGGTATCACTTGCATACCTATGTTGGTTCAACATTAACTTTTTTTTTTTTTTTGCCGTAATTTTAATAGGAAATTCACCTAATATGTCATTCGTGCATTATCTAGAAAAAGATTTCTACATACAATATAATACTCCCAGAGGATTCTTCTAAACTCTTCATTTAGTTGGGTAAATCAAGAACTCAACTGATTAGTAAGTATGCACTCTATCTAGAAGATTGCTTTTTGGTAATAAGATTCAAGTCTGAATAAGTCCCATTTTACTGACCACCACTGATTCTGTGGGTGCTTTTATTGCAACTGCTATTAGGCCTTAAGTCTCGTAACGGTGTCTCAGAATCTTGATTTCTTATCCAAATACTGAATGTAGGGTCACATTTTGTATAACCAACTTGGCAACATAACATCAATCTCGCTTCTCTTGATTCCAAACTTCACAGGGTGATTTGATCAAACAAGGACAGGTAATCGGATATGTGGATCAGTTTGGCACCGAACTTCCTGTGAAGGTACGTTTTCCATTTCAATTCCCTTAATACCAAGTGTTTCATGATAGACATATCACTCATGATGGATTCTTGATGTGTTGAGCAGACTGATTTGGATGGAGAAGTTTTGAAGCTCCTCTTCAACGACGGAGGTATGGTTACTATTATCATTTTTCAATCCAGTAGTTTAATGTTATCAAATTTGTCATATATAGGGTCGTATATTGTGAACTTAATCTAAAAGGCTATGATGGCTCTCATATTCGTTTATTTGGATTGTTAATGATTTGCAGAAGCCGTTGGTTTCGGAGACCCCCTTATCGCTGTCTTGCCCTCATTTCCCGGTATCCCCGGTATCCAGTGAGTTCTCTCTCTCTCTCTCTCTTCCCTGTAATCGCTGTTGAAGAGCTCCGAAGCTTGCAGTTTTCCGGAGTCATTCTTTCCGTGTCTATTTTACCTTGTTGCATTAGAGGACAAGCGTATTTTACGATTTGTACTTTGATATTCTGGTCAGTAAAATTGACTGTTGTAGTATTGTAGATCAAGCAATAACTCGATTGAGCTTGTATAATCGTTGTGTTAGACATACTCTTTTGTTTGTTTTAAGTGGTTACATGGTAGATTTGTATGCTAATGGAGGAAAACTTTACTACTAAACGCCGCTTTGTTCAGCAAACATCTTTCGCAAAAATCCCTGGGTTTAAAAAATTCTTGGATGAGACTGTTACACCGGCACGTAATGTTAATGAAAGACTGAGAAGGGTTATAGAGAGTATATCTGCTATAGCCAACGAGACTATGTTGATGCCTCCTGCTAGCGTTCTAATTAAGAATCAAGAAGAAAACGAAAACAAAGACAAAGGAAAGGCTAACAAAATGTTTTATATTATTTAGACAATGGTTCTATAAAGCGTTAGGCTAGTGGGACGGCAGGTAGGGGCCTAAAGACTAGGCAAGGGTTTAGGCGGTTTTTTCAGTTTTAATTTAATTATTATATAACATATAAATAAATATCTGCTTATACTTAAAAAAAAAAACATAATTGTATTAGGGTAGCAACATATAGTGACAAATTATAAAGTATTACAACATATTGAAAACATAGAGAACAAACATGCATATAATGAGTGTTCATTTAAGCATTCAACAAGTCTATCATAATTTATTGAAAAAAATAAAATGTAGTTATATATTTTCTATTTAAATGATACTCGTGACTTTGGTAGACTAGGCGGGCATATGGACAAATCCAAGCACAATTTCTTAATTTCAAACGCCTAAGAATTAATTGGTGTAGTGGCATCCTAAACGAAGATTTTTAGAACAATGATTTAGACTAACAAAAATGATTTAATAGGAGGATTGTATTTGGATAAAATTGACATAACAAAATGTTCAAATTGGCACCACCCAAAACTTGTGTACCTGGCAGATGAGAATGAGAAGGTCAAGACAATTTGGATAAAATTGATATTTTATTTGGTGGTAAAAGAAAAAAAAAAATTTAAGGAGGAGGGGAGGCCACCACTATCCTCTTTGAGACCAAATTGATATATTTTTAGTTTTTACGATCCAAAAAAGTATTTTCCAAACATTTTCGAATTTATGTGACAAAGAAAAACTCAACTATTGAAGGCGCGCTAAAAAAAATTAACGATTAACGAACAGAAAAAGCCCTTATTTTTAATATCGGAAAATTCTCTCTCTCTCTCTCTCGCGGAGAGATATGTGTGACTGAGGAGTTGAGCATTTGCGCTCGCCGCGAAAGCAAAAATGAAGCCCCACACTAACAGAGGATTCGCCACGACTGGCCCGCTTCACGTAACATCTCCTCCAAGAGCCTCGCCGGAGCTCTCTCTTCGCTGGCAATCACCGGCCACAACACACGTTCCCCGGCGAGTTTCGTACGGTAAACGCCGCCGCACCAGCATCTCCGCAGTTCTCCGCCGAAACCAGCCCGAAATTTCCGATCGGGAAACCGGTAGCTCAGTAGAAAATGCTGATTATTCCGACGAAGCTCGACGGGGCCCACTCCATACGAGGCGGCACGCGCTACTCGCGCCGACGCTGGCGCTGGGCGCGTGGTTTCTGAAATCGACGGTAGCGAGCGCCGAGGACGCGCCGTCTACATCGCCGCCGCCGTCACCGTCGCAGACAGTACCGGTGCCGATAGCAGAGGAGAAGAAGGAGGAGGATGCGATAACGTCGAGAATATACGACGCGTCGGTGATCGGAGAGCCAATGGCGATGGGGAAGGACAAGGGCAAGGTGTGGGAGAAAGTGATGAATGCTCGGATTGTGTATTTAGGCGAAGCCGAACAGGTTCCGATTCACGACGACAAAGAATTGGAGCTGGAGATTGTGAAGAATTTGGGGAAAAGGTGTTTGGAGAGTGAGCGAGCATTATCTTTGGCTCTTGAAGCATTTCCTTGTAATCTCCAGGACCAGCTCAATCAGTACATGGACAAAAGGTTAGGAAGCACTTCTGTTCATAAGCACTTTTGCAAGAAGTGTTTTTATTAAATGCGTGCTGAAATTTCATATCTAAGTGCCTGATGAGTAAGGAGGTGCTTCTCCATAAAGCACTTTCATGATGCAGAAGCATTTTAAATTTTTTTGCTAAATGCTGCCAGAAGCACTTTTGGTTGTTGGAAAGCGAGTTACAATTCACACTGGCATGTATATTTCTGTATTGCATATATTGATGTCTGTGTATATATGATGGCACAGCATAGATGGAGAAGCTTTGAAGTCCTACACATCACATTGGCCACCTCAACGCTGGCAGGAGTATGAGCCTCTCCTGAGTTACTGTCGCGATAACCGAATTCAGCTTGTGGCTTGTGGAACTCCACTCAAGGTACTCTTAAACTTTGTTCTTGTAACTTGTAAGTCAAACCAACTAGCATCAATGTATGATGGTATATAGCTTATAATATTTGAAAAATTGGTTAACATGAGAGATGTGAGTATTTAAGATTGTATTGTAAGATTGTTTGATGCTGCCTTGTAAATTTAGAGTGTGTGTAGTAGGTTAATGAGTGAATAATTTGTAGGTTTTAAGGACTGTCCAAGCAGAGGGAATTAGTGGGCTTTCAGAGGCTGATCGAAAAACATATGCTCCTCCAGCGGGGTCAGGCTTCATATCAGGCTTCACTTCTATCACACGCAGACCACCAGTTGATTCAAATTCCCGGAGTCAATCTGTTCCTTTTGGGCCAAGCTCGTATCTTTCTGCACAAGCAAGAGTGGTTGAGGATTATACTATGTCCCAGATTATTTTAAAGGCCATGGCGGATGGAGGAGCAAGTGGTATGCTAGTGGTGGTGACAGGTGCAAGCCATGTTAATTATGGGATTAGAGGGACTGGGCTGCCGGCCAGAATTTCAAAGAAGTTGCAAAAGAAAAACCAAGTAGTTATATTACTTGATCCTGAAAGACAGCACATACGACGAGAGGGAGAAGTTCCTGTTGCTGATTTCCTGTGGTATTCTGCTGCCAGAACCTGCAGCAGGAATTGTTTTGATCGCGCTGAAATTGCTCGAGTTATGAATGCAGCAGGCAGGAGGCGAGAAGCCCTTCCACAGGTCAGTAGGATTCTTTGCCAATTTTTAACTTTCAAGAAAAAAGAAGGATCATTCTGAACAACATCAGTTGCTTATTTAACTAAAACTTCACCTTTTTCAAATGGCATTTGGGACTTTACAAATGACATTTGGGTAACTGGGGTGAGGTGTTTTATGCAGCGGCTTTGCACATTACATCTGCTTTTCGAAAATATCAACTGACTTTAATGGTGTTGCTTTCCATCTCTCGAGAACACTAAACTGTGGTATGCTTTTCAGGACCTTCAGAAAGGACTGGATCTTGGTTTGGTATCCCCAGAGGTATTACAGAACTTCTTTGATCTGGAGCAGTATCCTCTTCTTGCAGACCTCGCTCAACGTTTCCAGGTGTGCGAATTTGTAACTTTTGATCTTTAGAATAGTTTATCATATTTATATCAGATCAAAAGGTGAAAACCAATTGATGACAGTGAAGCAAATTCTGAAGAGCACACAAGTTTACTATTGCTCATCTTCGTGCAGGGTTTCAGGGAAAGGTTGTTGGCAGATCCTAAATTCTTGAATAGATTAGCTATAGAAGAAGCTATATCATTAACTACTACTCTCATAGCACAGTATGAGAAGCGGAGAGAAAATTTCTTTGAAGAGCTGGAATATGTTTTTACAGATACTCTAAGGGGAGCAGTGGTTGATTTCTTTACAGTGTGGCTTCCCGCCCCAACATTGTCATTCCTTTCATATGCCGATGAGATGAACGCGCCTGATAGCATGGATGCCATTAAAGGTCTCCTTGGGTCCATCCCAGATAATGCGTTTCAGAAGAATCTTGTGGGGAAGGATTGGAGTATCAATTATAGACTTGCATCTGTGTTTCTGGGTGGTTTAAAATTAGCTGGTGTTGGATTCATTTCAAGCATTGCGGCTGTTGCTGCCTCAAATGGTTTGTTTGCTGTTCGCAAATTCATTAATCCAACTCTGATTAGTGATCAGGAAAAGAAAAGAACTCCAATACTTAAAACAGCAATAATTTATTCATCCTTTCTCGGAACATCAGCAAATCTCCGTTATCAGGTAAAGAAAGTACTTGCCATCTTGTTTTCTTCTTTTATCCCTTCTTTTTTTGAGAATAAAAATGGATACAGGGAAACAGTTTTTTTACTGTAATGGTGAAACCCATGAGAATGAATAAGGAAAATGGGTATATATCTCGACATTCTTGTGAAACCGATGCCCACAAAAAGTCTTTCATGTTGAAGTGAGAGCCAGCTACAACCTGTGGGACATCTGAAGATTATAAATCGAAATGAAGCTCATAACGTCATCCAAAGATTATCTAGGACAAGTTTTCTCTTCAATATAACAAAACGAAAGCATATTTATACATTGTAAATTCTTAATCATGTCTTATGTTTCCTTTGGCATTAACTTGAAACTTAATTCTGATGCAGATTATTGCTGGAGTAATAGAGCATCGAATTTCTGACGAGTTTGCTTCTCAAACATTACTTGTAAATCTGCTGTCTTTTGTTTCTCGGACAATAAACTCGTATTGGGGAACTCAGGTCAGAATCATCTTGATATTCTGCAAATTAAAATTCCTTTAATTTTTCAAAGATCAACTTAGCCATGGCAACCATATTATTACTCTTACTGGAAGCATAAATACCTGGCTCATCCCGTTACTGTATTTGTAATTATGGTTGCTATGTTTTTAAAGTGTATATTTGTCAGAGTGGAAAGTGCAGATTTTTTCAGAACGTCTTTAGAAAATAATTTGTAGTTATGTGTGTATGTGTCTTAGAGTATCTGGCTCGTCCCATTATTGTATTAATTTTTAATTATGTAGATTGATGATACTGCACTGTTGTTTATAAAAACCTTTGGCAAACCTCATGGCGCACTTAGTTTGTATGCCGTTAGATCAATTTTCTCCCAATGTCATTTTCAATGTTTCATTTTTACTTGCTGCAGCAATGGATTGATCTTGCACGCTTTACTGGACTGCAATCTCAGAAGAGTGAGTCATCCTCTCACCAAATGCCAGAAATGCCTGATTCTACTAACCAAATGCCAGCACTGGAAGGTAACAACACGGAGGAGACAAGTTTAGATGAAATCCAAAGTAAATGAGGTGATATTTTCCCACTTTAGATCTTCATACTAGTTTGCAGAATTTTCTTTAAAATCTGCCGGGAGAGATCTCAAAGAAACGGATTTTGGTCCTTAGCTTTACATGTATCAATTCAGTTACGTCCCCTGTTGTAAATTCCTTAATGTAATACAGTTCTGTCAATATTGATGATCACTTTTACAATTCTGTCAAATTTTGTGATCGCAAAAGCAGTATTATAGAATTAAATGCTCAGTGCGTGAGAATAGTTTCCGAATCTCATACTAATCTGTAGGTAGGAGGTACTAGGAAAGAAAATAGATTGAAATTATCTTATAAACAAAATAAATGGAGAGACCTTGACGTGCAAATATTTTCTCTTCAAATGGTGCTGTCAACATTTGGACATTTCTCCCCAGATGTTACTGAACTAATCGAAGTATCAGAGACTGATACTTTGCAGGTGATCCATATGCTGCAAGAGGAAGAGGAGTTGATTTTCTGTCAAAGTTTTTTTTGTGAATGTACTAGTATGTACGTAGAGATGAATATAAATTCTACCTTTGGTTGATAACACTCCCTTGTTAAGAGTTTTGTTTTGTTTTTTTTCTTTTTCTTAGAAAAATTACATCATGTTACTCTTGAAAAACAAAGTACAAAAAGACCCCAAAATGGTATCATTTACAGAAAAATGAATGGGGTTAAGTTGATAGAGAAAAGAAGAATACGAGAAAGGAAGAGTTTCTAAACTCTATTTCCTATTCATTAACTGTAATTGTCCAGGATCCTCTTACTGTTTCCTCAGGTGGTGCATCCTGAATTAGCAGTTCTCTGTCAACTGGTTGATTCTGACTAATTGATTTCCCTCCTATTCTCTGTTGCTGCAACACTAGTACAGAAACTGAGCAATGAAAATCCGAGGAAGCAAGCATATCCCCGATGATTCCAAGCTCCGGGCACTCACTCCACTCACCAAGCCCCGAAAGAAGTGGGGAGTCCTGATGGTGCATGCCTACCAATATCAAATCAAAACAATCCACCATTGATTTGATAACAGCAGACAATCTTGCTCCATCTCTTACCACCTCTTCCACGACGACAAACTGCTCATTGTCTGCATTAGCTAGCCGGTATTCATCAACCAGGTCAGTGTCCCGCTTCCGTTCTTTACTGTTTTCATCACCAAAGAGAAGCAACTGGGCAACTGTTAAATCCACGCTCGGATGTCTTGCCATGCGAGCACCATAGGCTAGTGCCTCTGCATCGTCTGCACCACCAATGAAGATCACAGCAACATGGAATATATACTGGCTGGTTAGAACTGACACTGACCCTGCTAGCAGTCCCCGGTCAATGAGAATTCCAACAGAGCAAGGTGCCATTTCGAGGACATTCTTGTTCATGGACCGGAGAGCTCGGTTCACTGCCCCAATGTTGCCATCTACTGCCCATTGCTTGTGAAATGGCAGGATCACCAGGTTAACCCTATTCTCTAATGCTACCCGGAAAACATCCTCATGCATTGTTATATACTCTGAGATGGAAGTGAATGCTTGGAGGGATACGCACCCTTCGTTATGCTGCTCGTACTGCCTCAGTGCTTTGACAATATGGCTGGACATGGCTGTATTGTTGTCCAAGTTGTCATGGGGTTGGTGTGCCACAAGAATAGGGTTGGTTCGCCCCACAAGCTCGGTGAGGACGAGTCCTATGACTGCAACAGGGTTCTCTTCTGTAGCATTTGATACCTCCAGGACGTTTATGACAGTGGCAACATTGTCGTGGTTGTGGATACAGGCCAGGATTTGGAGCTCTGACTCGCGCTTCAAATGCTGGATAGTACTTCTTTTAAGTGCTGCGTATTTGTTTGAAGGATCATAAAGAAACTTTATCAAAGGTGTTACAATTGCTGTCATCACTATCACTGAGAACACAGACAGCGCGAATTCTTGATCAGTCAGAATCTGTAAAAGATTCATCATATCATCCGAGGTGAGCATCGTACTGAAAACAATTAGAGAAAAAGATAGTTTAAATTAGTGATTGAGATTCAGACCTTGCCTTGCTTCCAAATATTGAACATAACAAGCTCAGTGATGCCTTTTGCGTTAAGAATGACGCCGAGCACAAAAGCTTCATGCGTAGGGACATCAAAATAGGCGGCTGGTAACATTACTGCTCCTATCTTCACCAGGGCAGAAAAGAGAACAAGAAACCCCATAATCCACGTAGACCGAGGATTAATCTTGAAGATGTTCGTCCTCAGCCCGCTGTTGGCAAGGTAACTTGGGTAGAACAATCCTGTAGCCATAATTTCCAACTTCATCACCAATGCAGATCCCAAAGGCGGCCCTTCAGGCACAACGAAGCCAAGAACTAGAGGTCCCAGGAGGTAATGCTGGCTGATGAGCTCACTGAGAAATCCACACACAAGAACAAACAGGAAAATGGTAATGATATACGACTCCTCGACAGATTTCCCTTCCTCTATACGGCTTAGCATCCATAGAATTGTTGGCCTGAACACATATATAATCGAAAGAATAAAAACTGCTGCTGTTATCATTTCCAAAGCTGGAACTAACGCACTTTTTGTCTTGTTACCCAAAATTGCCATGGCAATCCCAACCATGCTGATGCCAATGACATCGGCAAACATTGTTATAGAGAGGGCCAGGCGGCCAAGGTCTGTGTTCATTAGCTTGAGCTCGGTTAGTAAACAACCAATCACAGGGGAACCCGTTACAGCCTGCGCTGCAGTTATAGCTGGGAGAGCCGTCTTAAGGGTCTCGTCCATTGTGACATATTTTCTCATTGTCATGGCTAGGCATAAGGGGAGTGCCAAGGTGAAGAAGAACATCGAAAGTGCAATGGCAACCACTCTTCGTTCAGGCCTTATCATTCTGCCTGCATTCATCTTCACTCCTATTGAAAAAAGGAAGAACATGAGGCCGAATGTTGAAATAGTTTCAAACACAATACCGCCTTTTATCGGGAAGATGGTGTTTGCAATTTCCTTTCTGTGCCCCAGAAGTGATGGCCCAAATATTACACCACCCTGAAGAAGGTACACATTTTCGAATTGTTAGATACACACGGAATATATAGCTACATAATTATCCTCTGTTCATACAGAATGATACACGCTGATTTTCAAGTTAATTTTATACGCGCTGATAATGCAACAAAAAGAATGCATGGCGAATTAGTTCATATAGAAATGGTGTCCAAATGTAGGTAAGAGAGTGAAATCGTACAAACATCTGAGAAACGACGGTGGACTGTCCCATGGGTTTGAGGCAGAGATTGATCAACTGGGAAACAATGGCGATGGCAGATAACTGCAGCAGAAGAAGAGATGTAGAGGATCTGAGAGGGTTGTGATGGCGCCATAGTCCACCGGAACCAATGTTGCCGTGGGGAGCTTGGCACACCAAACTCACATTGTCTATCGCCTGTTCGATATCTGTAACCAACGTATTATTCTCCAGGCCCATCTGGCTGGGCACCCCAAGGAAGAGGAAGAGGAAGAAGAAAAAGAAAGGAAGAACGAAAGAAAGATACCGAAAAATCGAAGAAAGAAGAAGTGGATGCAAGAGGTACCATACACAAGAATTACACATACACAAACACACACAGTGGGAGAGAGGAATGGGAGGTGAAGCTGATATTTTGGGAATTTGTCTTTGACGGGTGAGCTATATCCTACAAAATAGATAATCTAAATTCGAGCCTTTAGAAAACTGCGGGTGTTTAGCTATAGCATGCATGATTATTCTATATTTTTTTTAATATTTATTAACCTAAATATAAGGTAATTAGTAACATTAATCCAAATATTAATAAGGCTACAATTTTATTGGCTACAAGGTGATAGATTAGGAAAGAGCATACTGATATGACCGCTAGCTAGTGATTGATGATGTTAACTAATGAAGCACTAGAACGAAGAATTGGTCAATTTTGATTTATTTGGATTTTATGATATTTAACGTAGTCACATTAGCAAAAGGAGGTGTGCTCGAAAAGTATGAGTTCGAATTTCTCTCTTTGTAGTTTGAACTGAATTTTAACTCTCCACGATACTCAAGCACATTCATCACATGATTTAGCAATCATAATTTGGAGAGCAACTCACAATACATTGTTATTGTGCAACTCGTGTCTATTAGGCAACGTCAAGTGAATCGAATTCAATATGGAGAGAACCTTACATATTGCGTTATATCATTGGCACAAGATGAAGTTTCAGCCAATTATACATTAGAATTCCATCTTTTGAGAGCGTATTATGGTTAATGTCAAAATCAAGATGAAGATTTTTCGAGAATGAACCGGCTCATATCATAGCTTTAAATCTTTAGTTTAAAAAAAAAAAAAAAAAACAAAAAACACACACACACACACGCACACAACGACTACTAATATGTATCAAACGGCTAGAAATCCTGGAACAGGACATGAAACGATGCATTCTAGAATTCTCCAGTAAGCGGATAAGACCGAAGTGGCTTCCGCGTGGCATGAAAGAAACAGTGGGCCTGCATCACTCTCGACCCATATGGAACCGGATCCCAAAAACTGAGCATGCTGAGCAACGATCATAGACCGTTAAAACTTGATTCAACGATCACAAACATGGAACTTTCTTAAAAATTACAATAATTGTAGTCGTTGAATCAAATTTCAACGATCCTGATTTATTGCTCAGCATGCTCAGTTTTTAAGGATCCGAAGAAGATCCGGTTCCGACCCATATGTCACAAAGTAAGGAAATTTCTAGGCCTCGCCCTCAGTGGGCAAATTGGGAAATCCAGTAAAACTGTGGGCCAGTTTTATAATTTTTGTCGTCATTAAGACTAAAAGTGAGTAACCGACCCTATTTTTACGCATTTCAATTAAAATATTAATTAATTTGTCCGCATTTCCTCATTAATTTGCGTATTTATACTAAGATATTTCCACTCTTATCCTTATCCGCTCATTCATCTCCTTAAACGTAGCAGTCTCTCTCCCTCTCTCTCAGCGACGTCGTTTCGAGATTGACAGCAAGCAAAGCAAACAGCGAACTGGCCATGGACGTGATCTCCAGGAGCGCGGCGTCGTCGTCGAATCTGAATCCAAACGCTCCGATGTTCGTGCCGCTGGCGTATCGGACGGTGGAGGACTTCTCCGCCGAATGGTGGGACCTGGTTCAGTCCTCCCCTTGGTTCCAAGACTACTGGCTCCAGGAGCGCTTCCAAGATCCCCAAAACGACGCCTTCTTTGCCGATATTCACGATCCTGACCTCCTCCTCGACATCGACGCCTTCTTCGACGTCGAGAACCACCACCACTCCCCCCGCACTCAGCGTAAGCATTTCTAACTATAACTGCTTCTAGATCGTAGAAGCACTTATAGAAAAGCACTTGTGCTTTCCCAGTAAGCAATCCAAATGCTTTTTCAAGAGTAAACAAAAAATATCAATATTTTCTAACAAAAGCACTCCTAGAAAAGGCAGCGGAAGTGCTTCCTACAGAAGCAGTCCGCAACGAGTCTAGTACCTTTCACTCGAGTCAACTCGATCGAGTTTCCGATCTGACTCTGTTTAAAATTCTGTGGCGTGCAGCGGCGGTGGAGGACCAAGAGAAGGACTTGAAGAAAGAGCTGGCGTCGTTGGGATTGCTGAAATGGCGGAAGGGCCGACCCGCGGCGGAGGCGCCGAGGTACATCGAAAAGGCTCCGAAGATTGTCAACGTGAAAGTGAGTCCGAGGCCGATTCAGCAGCCGCGGTAGACCGATTCGGTCGGCTCTGGATCACCGAGTTTGATGTAGCGTTGTTTTTTTGGTAGATAAGCATGTATCTAACTTTCACTGTCTGTTCATGTACATGTGTTCTACCGTTTGTAATTTGCTTTGAGCAATAAATTAAATCTAATTAGCGACTAATTAGATCTTGTTTAAGCAACTAATTTACTCTGGGAAGGAGAATTATTATTTAAACAGAAATTAAATTACAAAATTGAAGGCTGTGAGAAGCCTGATTACATAGGCCGCAGCATAGCTCGAGCTATTCGTTTCTGCATTGAAGATCAGAGTCTCTCCTAACCGTCCGATCGAAATATTTGATTATTTTCCGTTTTGCTAGCAACTGAAGGCTGTGTGATTGAATTCTGATTCAGGAGATTGCTTCATCTCCTTCCCAAGTGCTTGCCATCTTTCCAATCTTTTGAAGAACCCTAACGACCTCTTCCTCCGTAACGTTTCCGGTCACCGTGACCTTGTTGAGTTGTGTGTCCACGTTGTATGTTTCAATATCTGCTAGCCATAAAGAGCAGAAGCGATCAAAAAATGGGTTGGAAGTAGTTTAAGGGACATGTTATTTGCGAATGTTAGGATCAGTCGCGCAAGCTAGTTATGATTGTTCTTGCTTCGCTTGTGCGCATGTTTACGCTGTGGATCCTGACGCTCTTCGCCGTAGTTTAAAGCATGAAAGTAGACATGAATTACCTTCAATCTTCTTGATGGCCTTCAAGATTTTCTTGATGCATTCCTCGCAGTGCAAGCCCACCTTCAATTCCACCACCTAAAACAACAACAAAAAAAGGCTCCATTAGTTCAATCAAAATCAAAAGCCGTAAAATTTCAGCAATTTATGATGGATCTTGCTTACATTTCCCATTTAATCTTGATGATGGATTTGAGCAAAAAAGTGGAAACTGTTGAGTGTGGAAAGAGGTGGAAGGGGGAAGGAGAAGAGACAAGGGTGTTGGTTCTTGATGTGTTATCATAGCGAACCGAAAGTTGAGACGTATTAATAAACGGTGGTGAATGAGGAATTGGATTCTTTACTTGATTTGACTTTTTTTCAAAAGAGTAGAAGTGGCAGCAATGAAGAAAATAAGAGATTTAGACATGCGAAACGAAAATTTACAGTTGCTTTGATTAGAAGATGAGGTTATGAGATAGAGGTCCAAGATAACTTAGAAAAGACATGAAGTACTTGAAGCTAACGAAAAACTTAGCGCAATACGGAGCGCAACGATATTACTAAATTTATACAGTCGACTCCACTTAATGAAATAAAACTTTATTGTTGTTTTTAATTTTAAATTTTCCACTTTGTGTAAAGCTGCTTTGTTCTTGATTTCTGGCTTGAAAGCAACAAGGCTCTTCAGATAGGGCGGGCAAATGTCATGAAAGCTGCCGGGTTTGGTTGGGGCAAAGAATGGGAATATATTGTTTTATTCAAACTTATTCAAGAACGAGGGCCCATATATTGACGATTTTCCTTCAATACGCGTCCACATTAAGTGCGTAAACTTTGCGAAAAGTAAAAAAAATTTGTGTTTAAAATGATTGAGAGTGGTGATATTATCTCTAAAAAGTAATGTATTATTTTAACGATGTGAAAAAATTGTATGTACTTAGCGTCGACACGTATTTGAGAAAAACAGAGACTTTGGAGGGTTGCAATATTCCGTTCACACAGAGAAATGCAGAATGAACCGTGAATTTTTGTGAAAGAATAACATGGAAAAGGATCACTAATAGTCTTCCAACATGAACATTTTATTTTTTTATTTTTTAAGGGCATTTTCGAGTTCATGATCCCAATTTAGTGCCATTATTTCTTTGCTGTCATCCATTGTTATGCTTTTTAGTCAAAATAGTCTCTGGAATTAACATAATTCTTCACTTTAATCTCTGATAATGAAAATTAAAAGTGTTTTCTGAGTTTGTCCAACGTTAATTATTTTGGCTTTTCTGTGAAAAATTTGTCAATATCCTCATAAATCGATAGAATTGATCCTTAACGAAGATATTGACAAATTTTTTATAAAATAACCAAAATAATTTATATTGTGTAAACTTATTACCACTTCTATCAATTTTCATTGTCAGAATGTCATGAATTAAAGTAAAAAAAATTATGCTAATTTGAACCAGACGTGAGTTTTCTGGCAGGCCAACAGATTTTGTTGCAGGCCTTGAGATTGGATTCGCCTGAATTTCTTTTACTCTTGAGGTGCATGAAAACTGGGCCTCTTTGGACAGTTGGGCTGAAATCCTTTACAAGCCGCGTATATTTGGGAGGGTCTATTCAATTGGAATTTTGAGGGATTTTAATTCTTTTAATGAATTTAGGGGTATTCAATCAGGATTTTAAGTGATTCTCTGATATTCAAGGTGTATTCAATCAGGATTTTAAGATAGTTTATTAAAATCCTTATAAATTCGGGTGTATTCAATTAGGATTTTAAAGAAGTTTATAACATTCCAGGTGTATTCAATTAGAAATTGATTTTAAAGAATTTGAAAAAGTTAAGGAATTAGAGGGAATTTGAGAGATTTCGTAGTGTATTTTAAGCATCCACAAATCTCACCTCTCCCCATGAGATTTCAAGGGAATTGAATCAAAATTTTATATGGAATCTCTATAAATAAATTAAACTCCATAAAAATCCATGGATTTATAATTCCACTAAACTCTCTCAAATTCCCGATTGAATACAACCCTTAATCTGCGTAGTACAGCACTATTTTTTAGTAAAATCTTAACCGTTTATTATTGTCTTTTGATGCTTAGGAGACCCAAAAAAGATGTATCTTTGGTCGCATAGCAGTTAGTCATGTCACATGTGCAAGTTGCGTAGACATAAAAAGAAATATATCCTGACAATAGACTTGTAAAGCATATTTAGCTGTAATAGACTTGTAAAGCATATTTAGCTGTATACAATTATGTAGGGGACGATCTGTGGCACCAATTTTTTTACATAATTTTTATGGGACTCATTTCGTACTATATTTTAAAAATTCGAACCGCTCATCTTTTAGGTCTTTCTTCAAATATCATGTCTATCAAAAATTATAAATCTGAAACCATATGACGTCTGTCTTTTGCTTGTGTAGTTTATGTATTTGGGGAGAGGATCCTCTTCGGACCCAAACTCTCCGGATCCTCCTTCTTCTTTCTTCTCTGAAGTTTTCCTTCACTCATGGGTCTTCTTAACTTTTTTTATTTTTTATTTTTATTTTTTAATTTTTATTTATTTTTTATTTTTTATGTTTATAGAAAACTTTTACATGCTCAGTTTTATATAGAATCGCAATCGTCGACGACTATCACGACATTACTGGTAACTAGCTCCGGGAAGGTCACGACGTTGACTTCGGGAAGCACGACGCCGATTCTGGGGAAGCCACGACGCCAACGCGGCCTTTAAAGAAGAAGGATCCGGAGGTTTGGGTCCGGAGAGGATCCTCTCCCATGTATTTGGGTCTTTGTTCATGTAATTAAGTTATGTTTTACTAATAAAGTAACCCCATTACCAAAAAAAATTCATCATTTCAGTAACTAACCAAACTGAACAAATATCTTCCAGTTGGGATGCTGACGTTAACCGTTGACCAACACCACCCAACTCGCCACGTGTTCATCTGTTCAATGATTCGTTGCGTCCTCCCTCCGTTTCCATGTCTCATCGGTTGGCAATTTCCTGTTTTGCTTCATCTAATTCACCAAAAACCAATTATTTATTTATAATCTCCCTTCCATCAACGTAAAAGGTCTTCCCTTTTTCTTGCTTGTTCAGCTTCTTCTGGGTCCAATTACTTTACAGCTCTGAGCCTCCGGAGGCTCAGAAGATTGCTGGGAGAGTTGAGAAATGGGGTTGTTGGGAAGCTTCATAAGGTTCCTCTTGGGCCAATGCTGCAAACCCACCACCACCGGCGGAGACTACTCTGATCCACTTGGCCATCACGGCGTCTCCGCCACCACTGTCGGCGTTTCGGCTCTTGCCCAAGACCTCTACAACTTCGAGATCACCTCTCAGGTAACGTTTTTACCACTAATTCAACCGTTTAATCACTTTTTCGGTTCTTAAGGTCGGAAATGCAGTTTGTTTCTTCGCAATTCTCGTTCTTTTGATAGGTAAAAAGCTTAATCTGAGTAAATGGATGATGATTTTTTGGTTTTTACGTTTCTGGGCATTGTTAGTTTCGATCGCGTTTTCTTAAGGTTGACTTTTTTTTTTCTTCGTAATTTTGTATGTTTGTGATTTTTAAGGTCCCAGAAGGGCTCGGTCAGCATGTTGTCTCGTCCAGGAAAGCTCAAGCTAACTGGTAATTACCAAACGATTCGCAATCTATCTAAGTTTGGGCGCGATTTTAAAATTACAGAAATCACTTTGAGAGAAAATGTTTTTTTGGATCCAAAAGCATTTAAAAGTGCTTTTTTCAGAATTTACTTGCATACTAAGAATTGGTTTCAAAAACATTTTCACCAAAAACGCTTTCAGTTATTTCAAAAGCACATCCAAACAAGTATGCAATTACGAATAAAAAAAGTCAGACTTTGGAGAAATTTATAATTTTATATCCATATGAGTTAAATTTCGGTAAATTCCCAACTGTGTAAAGGTATAGAAAACTAGTTGTGACATGGAGGGAAACAAAACCGCCACCAAGAACACCCGATGAAGCGGCGAGTCTTGTTATACAAACCCTGAAAGGACATCGAAAGGCGGATGTTGAGGTACATTGCCACAAAATTCCGACTATTACATGCTTTTCACAACTTTAATGAAATACAGTAACGTAAAAGTGCTTTTGTGATTGCTTTTCTGTAGGGTGTGTTGGCTTTCTATGGCCTCAATATTTCCGCTGAGGATCCAACATCATTGCCTCAAGGAGTAAAGTTTGAGTTCCAGACGCTACCGGTAATATAAACTATTGCTTTTCACCACAACCAAGTGCCTGCAAAGTAGTTAGGAATTCTGATAGGCGATTCATTTTGATAAAACCAGGTTGATGTAAAAGCGATTTCTGATGGCGATACAGTGACGGTCTATGTCAGCACGGAGGATCCCAGGGAGTCATCCTGTGTCCCGAGCGATGTGCAAACAGCTGCCATTGAAAGATCAGAAGCACGCGCCGTGAGGAACTATACAAAGGCAGATGCACTTCACCAGAAGATCATTGATGCTGGATACCGGTTGGATATTCATGTGCCGCTTGCATTAATTTCGTTTAGTTAATCATTTCCAATGCAGAAAAAGGTTTCTAATTGCTTTTCCCCCTCCATTCAGGGTACTGAATATTGAAAACGAGGAGGTCCTTGCCCGAAAGTATAGGATCCGACTGAGGTAAAATCATCTGTGTATATGATTTCAACTAGCTGCAACATATCCTGCTAGTGAAAGTTAACTGATTCTTAAGAGAAAACAGGGGTATAGACGCGCCGGAGAGTTCAATGCCCTATGGAAAAGAAGCCAAACAGGAGCTGGTTAAGCTCATTCAGGGCAAGTGCTTGAGGGTTCATATCTACGGAGAAGATCGTTATGGACGCTGTGTAGGCGACATATACAGCAACGGCACATTTGTACAGGTATTATATGGCAGCTAACTTTAATATAGCACCAACAAGTTTTGATATCCGTTTACAATCTCATCCAGGAAGTAATGCTCAAGAAGGGGTGTGCATGGCACTACGAAGCCTACGACAAACGCCCAGAATTCGCAAGGGTGAGTAGAATCGTACTTTAATTCTGTATCTTATTTGATGAAGTGCGCGATTAATACAACGAAAAACAACATAATGTTAGCAAGAACTCATATAGAGCTACATTTGATTTTCACATGTTTCAATCATAACAGTGGGAAGAACAGGCTCGGGCGGAGCGAGTTGGGTTGTGGGCTTCATCAAACCCTGAGAAGCCATGGGATTGGAGAAAGGATAAGCGTCAAGGCAAATGACGAGCTATTGTAAGTAAATTATTCAGAACATAAGATTATGTCTGTAACAGCAAGAAAGTAGGGTTTATACAGGGTGAAAAAGAGATGTATTATAGAGGTGTGTCTGTCTCCGGAGGGTACAAAAATACACATCATTTGAATTGTACAATAAGATTATGCATATAATCATATATCTTTACTTTGTCATCGTCGCGACTAAATCCATATGTTTTATTGTCAAGTGTAGTCGTGAAAACTTCGTGATCTTTCTAAGTTCATGTCTTTCGCTTTTTTGCAATGAATTTTTTTTCAGCTGTCATAGCAATTACAATACACAGTCAGGGTGGGCGGGAGTACCTGGAGGCTTATCACTCACTTTCCTAACGAGGCATGAAGAACACATTCATGAATGTTTTCGTCATTCGTAGTAATGCCCCTAAACAAATGCACAACCCATCAAACCCCAAAAGCATATTACTTTGTTTGATTGATTGGTTTTATCATTGATGGGAAGGACACTTCCTTCACCAACCCGATTCCAAGACTTGACCCGAAGCATCGTTGTCGACAACCTCCTGGGGACGTCCAAAGCAGTGTTTTATAATATTGACACATAAATTAATGTTAAATAAGCACAATATGTTATAACGTTTACACTGAAATTAATGTTAAATTACGAGGTAACAAAGAGTTCCGCTTTAAAAGTCTCCTTAACGTTTTTCTTTTCAATAATACTTGGCTTAGTCCTACACCCAAATCTGCCTTAATATCTACTTCTTGTCATGTTTTATTAGTCTAATCATGTTAGTATTAGTATTAAAATCCAAAAGAGAGCTGCTAGACTTACCTCGTTGTCTTATTTCCCCACACACGTTATATTTACACCCACCATAAAAAGTTAAAAAATTAAAATGTTATTTCCTCACCCACTATTATTCCTAAAAAAACCCTTCTCATATATATATATATATAATTAATTATAAACTCGTCTCTTAAAAAAAAAAGAATATAAACAAATGATATTATTCTCTTCTAAAAGCCTCCAAAAAAAACAAAAAACCGGAGTCTCCAATCTTTAAGCCTGATGTACATGTTTGGTCGTGATTGAAAATGGAGGAGCTTACTCAAGTAAACCATTTCTCAAGCTATAACCCCTGGGGTTATGCTAGGTGATGATGGAAACAGCTTCAAATGGGAAAAAGTTTTATATCATATAATAATTTTTTCCATATACCTGAAACAAATTAAAGAAAACATCTTGAAACTTAAATTGCAAAAAAAAGAATCTTATAGTAGACCAATCAAAAAAGAGAAAACTAAAAGTTTCGGACAAGCGCTGCACCAACTTCAATTTTAGTCAAGCTCCACGATCTCTCTAGTTATGGCTGTAGACCCTAGAATGGATGTGAACTGTTGTATACGAGCAAAGTACGAAGTATCCCATTTTGAACACTCTGGTTTACGGTATCTTTTCCAATCTGGTACTATAGGAGGAATTGGATGACCTGATTTCAAGAACACCTGCATAAAAGTACAACTTAATTAAACTAGACTACAAGAAATTTATAACTTAAACTTAAAAAGTAAATGCATTCAATCCTTATAAGATCACCTGCAAAAATTTCCAACAATAAATCCTTATATCCATACCTTGACAAAATGACAATTGGTGAGTCCGATGGCGATCTCCTTAAGTTATGTTAGTGGTGGTACATGTGTTGTTCTAAGAGGCAAAAATGTACAATATTGTACATTTGATAGGAGGATAAGTACCACACCATAACGTGATGCAATAATATAACCCATGTCAGGCATAGTCATCCACCGATCAATGTTTGCAGGAGTTTCAAAATATCCCAATGCATGCTTCAACTCATGGACCCTATTTTTAGACCCATATAGCTCGGAGTAGCGACTTGAGTGAGTCTCCAACTCCTTTAATAAATCTTTTCGCACTTGTACCCATCCATCCTCATTATAACCCAACAATGATGCAACTACTCTAAAACCGCAATGTCCATCAGCTGCTACATCTTCTACACGAAGAATGTATGGCCTCAATGTTACTGGAAATGCATTGATTAACTCAATTGCATTAACTGAACTAGCGCGATAAAGACCACCAAGGGTACAACTATCCATCCCAAGTGAATAACTTCCATGCTCCGATTCCACAATCTCAGATGGATCACAACGAGTAGATTTATCCGTCTTTTTACTTGGCCTACCTCTAGTCTTGGTTGTCACAGATGGTTCAACAAGTGAAGTAGTTTGTGACGATACCAACTCCATAAGTTTCCTTTTAAGGTCCATTTTTGTGGTTGTATCAGATTCTATCCAACGCCTATGAAACAACTTCATCTCTGCATCATAAGTGCACTATGCTGTATTTCTTATAGGTGTACACTTCATGTCAAGTTTCCTCCAATGAGGATTAATGCTCTCAAGTGGAATAGATCGACCATCTCTCATGTATCTAACAATCTCATGAGCACATGGTAATCCATGAGTGTCTCGTAAAACACAGCCACATGCCTCGGGGTCAATACCATTCCTCTTGGACAACTCGTGCTCTTTTAGGACCATATTTAATGCACTAATTGAGACAAAGCCACAAAGTTCCCTGAAATCTGAATGTCTAAAATCATGATGTGCCCCTATCAAACTTTTCTCAAAAGAAGCCTTGATTTCAGTGTGCTGCAACCCAAGCAGAGCATGTATACCTTCCCAGGATTTCTCAAACATTCTTTGGCTACTTCCAAGATGTCTTTTTAATTTGGCATGTGAAGACTCAGCCCTGTTAAAGTAACAACGGTTTAGCAATCTCACTAGAAAATGAAAATGAAAATAAAGTAACAAGTGATAAATGCTTACCTATTTGAGGTTGTATTCCCAAAGTGCATAAATTTATCGATCCATGCTGCAACAAACCTTTCTTTATATGGATTCAACCAAGTATCTTTCACATATTGAAGCATCTCTTGACACATGCTAAACTCATTGCATAGTTGTTCTGTCTGTCTTATGTAATCGTCTTTAGTAGAAGATGTAACCATTGTATTCCATTTCTCCGAAAATCTATCGCAATCTTCCTTGGACTTATATAATTTTTTGAACTTGGCTAGCACATTCTTATTGATGTGCCATCTACATAGTAAATGCTTACTTGTACCAAATATATGTTCAATGGCCCTCATCAAAGAAATTTTTGTACCTGTCACAATAACATCAGGCATAACAATACCATCCATGAGTCCTCGCAATATACTCAAGGCCCAAAAGTAATTATCTTCTCGTTCCTCAGAAAGATAAACAAAACCAACAGAAAATGTCATATCAGTTGACGTAACTCCAACAATTTCTAACAATGGCATAAGATACCTATTGGTCTTGTATGTACAGTCCATAATCAAAATATGTGGAAATGCACGTAACAATTCCACACAAGTCGGGTGTGTCCAAAACAAGTCCAAAATAGTATTAGTCTTTGGGCAACTCCTATGCCACTCAGTGTACCTATGCTCAGATAACTTACTCATCAATTGTTGCATTTGGGACCTCTCACCTTTCTCCAAAAGCCTTAAACGTTGACGTACATTATAAATTGTCCTCAGTGTAGATGCATTTTGTTTGTCTCTTCGTTTTAGTGTAGTCAAAATCTCCTTTGGTTGCACCGAACTTTTAGACTTATCAATCACTAACGAAATCTCTTCCGACGATAATCTACCAGCAAATGAATGACCCTTCAAATGGTTTGCTGCTGTGTGATTATGCACTCCATCAACTACTGTCAATATCCAATCATCATCCGTTGCTAGCTTTTTACCCTTTAATTGAAACGGGCATCCACATTTTTTCGTTCCAGAATTCCTTTTATATTCATCCTTTTTGTTTTTTTTGTGAATTCGACTTACATATTGTCCACTCCTTTCACAACCCAACGTAAGTCTAGGGCTCCGGTTATCCTTTCCACCTTGATCGGATCGTAACGTCACAATAACAAAACCATTAACCTTCCCAACTTCTCGAGCCCATCGTATTAATTCTTCTCTACTCTTGAATAACTACGTACCAAAATTGCATATTATTAATAAACATACAAGAGTATAAGTAAATCAGTTGCGTAGTCAAGCCAAATATTACCTTATTTGTGGTAAATTCACTAGCACAATTCACCATATTTGTAGATGCTGAATTACTACCAGATTCATCTACCTGCTGCAAAGAAAGAAATGTGCAAATATGATCATACTCTGAAAGTTAAATATAAAATCATATGAAAGTTAAATACAAATTCAGTATCTACACATATGGTGGATTGTACCAAAATTTTGCACCTAATTTCGTACTTCTCTCTCTGTACCAAAATTCTACACATAAAACAAATTCCAGGAATTCTTTACCAAAACTTAATTTGAGAACATGACCTAATTTCGTGCTTCTCTCTGTACCAAAATTTTGCACCTAACCTAATGCAAACGAATTCCAGGAATTGCCATATGAAAACATGAAACAAATTGCACCCTGACCTATTCCAAATTCAAATAAAAAGCCAAAGAACTATGCTTCAATTGCACGATATGTCGACAAATCAAGATGATCCACACAAAAAATTATTCTTATACCTCTTCCTTGGAAACATAATTCTCTGCTTCTTCCATAAAAACGTCATCTTCTAATTTCATTCTTTTTGCTTTCTCTGAATGATTTTGCTTTCTTAATATGAAAAGAGATGATGGACTGGAGCAGTCGCGGTCGCAGCCCTAAGGAGGCGATGGACTGGGGGACGAACTGAAACGATTCGTTTGGGGAGCCGGTGAGGAGGCGCATCAAGAACTGGTGGGTCGGAGGACCATGGAACCACCACTCGAGGTCGGGGGCGACGATCTGGAGCACCGTGACGACGTCGCGGGAGCTCAGGGCGTCATAAAGGGCGAGCACCACCCTTCGATTGCTGGACTCAGTGTCTTCCAGAGCTTCCAGAGAGTTAGCCAGTTCTTGCCTAGGCCTCTGTGGCGGGTTTAGAGCGAGAAAGTAAGGGTTTTAGAGAGAGAAAGTGGAGGTTTTGGAAAGAGAGATGGAATTGGGAGGAAACATGAACTGGGATCTGTGGTATGCGATGGGGTGAGGGAAGGAAGCAGTCGAGCCAACTTTTCTTGACCATTTTGGCGCCACCCGTTTATTCTCTTTCCGTTCGGGACCCACCTAGTTCCGGAGCCTGTAAAGTCTGTTTAATTTGTCTACGCTATTGGCTTCGTGGGTTAGTAAATGTAAATTTTTGAATTTATAAGTGCGATTTATATTTTTTGAGTATTCGATGCTTTTGTTATAGAGAATTTTAACAAAAAGTTTTCGGTACTGATTATTTTAACGAAAATCATATTTTTACATTAAAAAGTCAATCCTGGTACTATTCATGATGGAGAACCAGCTGAAGAGCCACCCTTGGGTCTCAATTATGAATCGTCGGTAAACGAAAAACCTAGTACTTCCGAGGAGCGTCCAAATATGAAGAATCACATACCTATCAAGTTCCAAGATTATTGCACTTAATAGTTGCATCTAGAAGTTGGTTCTTCCTTTAATTCTTATTTACTATTTCAAGTTTAAATAAGGTGTGTGTATTTGAGAAGTTGAGTAATGAAGTTGGAATATAATTTTATCTCTATTGAGTTAGCTTGTTATAGCTTCTCCAGCTTCTAGAAAAAAAATTTCATTATGAATAAAATTTATTTTGCAAATGGCTCTTTACTATAGTGATGAAGAAGAATGTTGATCTTGCACCGCGTTGTACGTACGAACCCCGTTGACTACCTAATCTAATATCTAATCTGACAAATCGATCATTTAACAAAAAAAAAAAAAGAAGAAGTTATTTTTGTTGACAAACTTGCCCTTTTTCAAAATTAATATTTATTTTTTAATAAAATATATTATTACTTTAGTTTACATTACAAGAAAATTTTGAACTCGGAACGCAGAATAATCCACTACTTGCAAAGTTTAGTTGAACTTGAAATGTTTCTAGGATCATGGGTAAAAGTATGTTAGGTTTAAGTTTTGAAACCTTCCAATATAACAAAAAAAATGTTTTTTGGTTCCAAAAGTCCTTAAAGTGTTTTTTCTAGAATTTACTTGCATTTTTACTAAGAATTTGTTTCAAAAACATTTTCACCGAAATTTTCACCGAAAGGACTTTCAGTTATTTCAAAAACATATCCAAACGAGGTTACGAATAAAAGAGGACAGTCTTTGGAGAAATTTATATCCATATGAGTGAAATTTTTGTAAATTCCCAACTGTGTGAAGGTATAGAAAACTAGTTGTGAAATGGAGGGAAGCAAAACCGCCACCAAGAACACCCGAAGAAGCGGCTAGTCTTGTTATACAAACCCTGAAAGGACATCGAAAGGCGGATGTTGAGGTACATTGCCACAAAATTCCGACCATTACATGCTTTTCACAACTTTAATGAAATACAGTAACGTAAAAGTGCTTTTATGATTGCTTTTCTGCAGGGTGTGTTGGCTGGACTTGGATCGTCTGCCCTTCTTATTTCATGTCCTTCTCATGCTCTCTTATTTTTGTGATCACGGTTAAGTCACGTCAATATTTTATATTGATTTTGTTTTTTGTCTTATTATTTCTATAAAAAAAATCAATATAAAATGTTGACGTGACTTAACCGTGACCACATAACATAGGAGGGCAGACAATCCAAGTCCTTGTTGGCTTTTTATGGCCTCAATATTTCTGCTGAGGATCCAAAAGGTTTCTAATTGCTTTTCCCCCTCCATTCAGGGTACTTAATATTGAAAACGAGGAGGTCCTTGCCCGAAAGTATAGGATCCGACTGAGGTAAAATCATCTGTTTATATGACTAGCTGCAACATATCCTGCTAGTGAAAGTTAATTGAGTCTTAAGAGAAAACAGGGGTATCAACGCGCCGGAGAGTTCAATGTCCTATGGAAAAGAAGCCAAACAGGAGCTGGTTAAGCTCATTCAGGGCAAGTGCTTGAGGGTTCATATCTACGGGGAAGATCGTTATGGACGCTGTGTAGGCGACGTATACAGCAATGGCACATTTGTACAGGTATTATATGGCAGCTAACTTTAATATAGCACCAACAAGTCCTGATATCCGTTTACAATCTCATCCAGGAAGTAATGCTCAAGAAGGGGTGTGCATGGCACTACGAAGCCTACGACAAACGCCCAGAATTCGCAAGGGTGAGTAGAATCGTACTTTAATTCTGTATCTTATTTGATGAAGTGCGCGATTAATACAACGAAAAACAACATAATGTTAGCAAGAACTCTTATAGAGCTACATTCGATTCACATGTTTCAATCATAACAGTGGGAAGAACAGGCTCGGGCGGAGCGAGTTGGGTTGTGGGCTTCATCAAACCCTGAGAAGCCATGGGATTGGAGAAAGGATAAGCGTCAAGGCAAATGACGTGCTACTGTAATATGTAACACATCTAAAGAGGAAATTATTCAGAACATAAGATTATGTCTGCAACAGCAAGAAAATAGGTTTATATAGGGCGAAAAAGAGGTGTCTGTGTCTCCGGACTGTACAAACATGCACATCATTTGATTTGTACAATAAGATTACGCATATACTCATATATCTTTACTTTGTCATCGTCGCGACCAAATCCATATGTTTTATTGTCAAGTACAGTAGTGCAAACTTCGTGATCTTTCTAAGTTCATGTCTTTCGCTTTCTTACAATGAATTTTTTTTTTTCATGTCATAGCAGTTACAATACACTGTCAGTACATGACCATATTTACCTCCATCTCCAACTGAGGGCCAAATGGCTCGTTTTAGCCCTGTCACAAAAAACAGTCTCCAACCAAGGGACATAAGGCCAAACATAATTTATTATTTAAATTTAATGTTACTTAATGTTGTTTCATATTGTTTAATGTTGTTTCATGTTACTTAATTTAATTTAATGTTGTTTCATGTTACTTAATTTAATTTAATGTTGTATAATGGTTTAGGAAGTTATAGGAAAAAAAATTAAAAAAAAAGGCCTACCATTCCTGTCGGATATAACCTGCATGAATAAATACAATGATGTCTGTTATATCCAACATGAATACTCAAAATCTAGCCAGGCCCCGGGCTGGCTGGCTGGCTCATTTGGGTCAGCCGGTTGGCCCTTTTTTGTCCAGTGGGTCCCACGAGCTATTTGGTATAATCCTCAGTTGGAAACGATTTTCAGGTTATTTTCGACCCTATGGCCATCTGAATTTGAGATGGAGCCATGAAAAACACATTCATGAATGTTTTCGTCATTCGTAGTAATGCCCCTAATCAAATGCATAAAGATGAGGATGCCAATTCATGACACACATTTTCTTTTAATTAACTTTGTGTTGTGCTGTGATGTGTTATATGTACATGTTAGTTAGAATACCCTTTTTTGTACATAGCTGCTGTGGCTATATATACTCACTGATGTAACCTTTTACTAGTGTGAAATAGAAAGTATTCATTCAGATAAAGTTTCTTTTCTGCATTCTCTCTCTGTTCTTCTATATGGTATCATCGTCAACCGCCTCACGGCTTCTCTCGATCCTCTTCTCTTCCGCTCCGAATCTCTGATCTCTACCAGAATTCGATTGCTTCGTTGCTACGTTTGCATTCTGCTTCTAGATCTTGATCTCCCTTCTTGATCTCTAATGGCGTCTCCATCTGCGCCCTCTTCTCCTTCTGAATCGGTACCAATCGCAAACCCTAATTCCTCTCTGACGATCCAAAACATTGGCAGCATGGTGCCAATCAAGCTCAAGCGATCCAATTATCTGCCATGGCGTGCTTTGTTTGCTCCAATTCTTCGACGATATCGGCTTCTTGGAATCGTCGATGGCACTGAACCTTGTCCACCGCCTCTTATGCTTGATCGTTCTCTGAATCCGGCGTTTGAAATCTGGTATGAGAAAGATCAAAATCTCTTGATCTGGTTCAATTCCACACTGTCTGAGGAAGTGATTCCATTCACTGTTGGAGTTTCGTCTTCTCGCGACCTCTGGCTCAAACTCGAACAACGATTTGGGGGTATTTCTGATGCACATGTTCATCAACTCCGATCGCGACTTCAAAGCATTCAAAAGGTTCGCAATCCATGTCTGACTACCTGCAAGAGCTCAAAGAGATCTCCGACTCTCTTCTTGCTGCTGGAGCCCCAATCTCTGATCGAGATCTGATCGCAGCTACTCTTGCTGGTCTCCCTGATGATTTTGAGTCATTCACTGACTCAATCATGCTCCGATTAGCTTCCACATCGTTGGATGAATTGCATGGATTGTTACTCACTAAAGAGCTCTCTATGAATCGTCGCAAGAATGCTTCTTCATCCAGTCAGGCTGAACCATTTCATGCCTTCTCGGTTCAAGCCCAGCCCCCACTCCTTCCCTCACCACCTCAAGCATATGCAGTTCAGAATCAACCACTGCAGCAATCTTTCCGATACAACTCGAATCGTGGAAGGCACAATCGCTTCTCTAATCGTGGCCATCGCGGTAACTATCGAGGCAATCATTTCCACAATGGTTTTAATCGCAACAATCCCACAGCTTCATCTCGTGGTTCTTTCTCCGGTCCTCGAGCTCCTTGCCAGATCTGTGGCAACACAAGTCATGAAGCCATTGACTGCTTTGACCGTATGAATCCAGAGATCTCTGGTAGCATTCCTCCTGCCAAACTTCAAGCTATGTGTGCGCGGCACAATGCTAAGTCCTCTCCTACTTGGTTGATTGACTCTGGTGCTACCTCGCATATCACTAATGATATCTCCAACATCACTTCTCCCACCCCATACACTGGTGAAGACAAAGTATACATTGGTGATGGTAAAGGTCTGTCCATTTCTCATGTTGGTACATCTACATTTCGTACTCCTCTTACTAGCTTTAAACTGAACAATGTTCTTCACGTTCCTCACATGAAGCACAATCTGTTGTCTGCGTTTCAATTTCTTCGCGACAATTATTGCTCATTAACTCTTGATTCTGATGGATCTGTTGTTAAGGATCGTTCTACGGGGAAGATGCTTTTGCGGGGATCAATTAAAGACGGTTTTTATCCCCTACAGTCCACTCCAACTACTTCTTCTGCTTCTGGTATTGCTCATTCTTCACTTACTGCATCTGCTCTAGTCAGTATTACAGCTCCAGTCAAAATATGGCATAGTCGTCTGGGCCATCCTTCTTCTCTTATTTTTCGCAAGGTTATCTCTGGAAATCACATTGCTGTCCAAGGTGCATCCTCTGTAGGCTTCTTCTGTTCTGATTGTGCCATTGCCAAAAACCACAAGCTCCCTTTCAAAGCTGCCAGCTCCTCTACCTCTCACAGCTTGGCCTTGCTTCATTGCGACGTTTGGGGTCCTGCTCCTGTTGCCTCCGTTAGTGGTTTTTCATATTACTTGTTAATTGTTGATGATCATACTAAGTACAGTTGGGTCTTTCCTTTGAAAGCCAAATCTGAGGTGTATTCCACATTTGTAAATTTCAAAACCTATGTAGAAAATGTAGTTGGTAATAAAATCAAGGTTCTTCGCTCAGATTCAGGGGGTGAATTTGTTAGTTCTTTATTTCAAGTTTTTCTTAAACAGCATGGTATCTTGCATCAATTCAGCTGTCCACATACTCCGAAGCAAAATGGCTGTGTCGAACGGAAACACCGGCATCTCGTTGAGACAGCTCGAACTCTCTTGGTTGCATCTCATGTTCCACACAAATATTGGGTTGAAGCTATATCTACTGCTCTCTATTTGATTAATCGCATGCCTATCTCTGGTCTTCTTGGTTCTCCATGGGAATTGCTGTTTCATACTTCATGTCACGCCCCGGACCCGGGTCGGCAATAAAAATTCGAACCCGAATCCGAAACGTGAGTTAAAAGCTTAGTAAATAAAAGGAAATTGACATAGGTTGGAAAAATAAACTCCTCTTATTAAATAACTCCAAAATCCTTACAGGGTGTACAAAAGTAATATATTAAAATCCTTAAACTTATCCTCAATCACAACCTCAACTCTTCTAACATTTGTTAATCTTGTACCGAACCTGCAAGGTCTAAAATGTATAGGGTGAGCAAAATCACAGCTCAGTAGGGACATAACCTTATCACAGTAAATTGACGATATTAAATTAAGCGTCATGAAATCATATAGCCAAATATCAAATCGTTATTGATAATAATGCATGAAAGCAATGCAACCTCTTCGGCTACCCCCGTTAATTTATATAATAAAACACGCAGACCTGCACGTCCCATACCATGCATTTTACCCCTGCAGAGGTGGTTCGAATGTTCTATTATAGAAACTAACCCCCGTACGATATCCCAAGATAAACCCCTTTTGCTAGTCATCTTATCTGATTCATTGATCTCCAGCCCAAATCACCCACATCGACAATTCCCGTCGATATCCTATTCTACTGTGCACATCGGGCTCGCCTGGAACTGGTTTCACAATGAATAGATTCAACTACACAAAAGATCCTTTCCAACTACCCTCATTTCCTGAATTCCAATCTCAACACTGAAATTCCCACCACATCAACATGAATGATGCACAAATAATATCATTTTATCTTTCACATGTATCACAGTATATTCTCAACGAATAACATTTCAGCAATAATTCTATAACCAATAACAAGTAAACACTTAACTGAAACAATTAACCAATTAAATCCAACCATATAAATCAACCAAAAAGATCAAGAATATTATAGCACTTCACGAAATTTAATAAAATCAATTTCCGTAAAGGTCTGCCTTATTTCCCCTACCTGGATTCCAAAGCTAAAACGAAGATCCACGTCACTATCGAAATAGCTAAGCTCCATGTACTTGAACAAGCTCCTTGATCACTCCTAATGCCATGAATTTCTTCGACTACCTTTCTTTTCTAATCCATCTCTAAACGTGTATTTATATATATATATATATATATATATATATATATATATATATATAAGCATATGTATATATACACATATATAATCCAAGTAAAGCAAACATGCACAAGCATGCAGCCTTTCGCATGTTGTAAAAGAATTGAGGGGAAAGTTCCTATTTATACTAGGATAAGGCAGCAGCTTCCTAGTGTGCTGAATAAGCACTTAACGAACCTTGCTGGCAACACCTCAATCATCCTCATCCCTATATTTCATTCGCCATCTAAAAATTCTACACGTCCAGCTTGAAAAAGTGCTTGGTAAGCACTACTAAGTTGACACAACCATCAGCATTCCTGCTTGCTGGTCACTCCAGCAACTGTCACGTGGCAAGTCAACCAACCTTGGCTACCACATGGCTCTCATTCATTGGTCCACATGAAAACTAACTTAAAACTTCATCTGATCTCTAAAATAAAATAATCCAAAAAAATACTACGAACTCGTAATGACCTCCGCAATCTTTTCGTAAATACATTCTCAAAAAAAATCTAAACATATTTTTCCAAACATTTCTCTTCTTAGATAATAAATTCTTGGGATTTCACAATCCACCCTCCTTAAAATAAATCTCGTCCTCGAGATTTACTTAAACACCGATTACATGACAACCTGTGATCAAACTCTAATTTCCAAGTAAATCGATAGTTGCATGTACCGTAACAATTCATCCATTTCTCCAAGTCAAATTTGAAATCTTAAGCAACTGGTTACTCGTGTTCAATCTAGTACTTAGTCGAACACACATAAACCTCCAATAAAATTGTGGGTACCTTTGCACAATTTTCTTAGCATGCTATTTGTTATATTTCTTATTCCATAAATCAATGGACATTCCACTGTGGAGTCTCAAAGATCCGGTGGCCAGTCGGTCCCTTAACTCGAGCGAATGACAATGATTACATAAATAAGAAAAGAAACAAATAGCTAATACTTTTCAGTCATTATGCTGCAAGTGCATTCCACTGAATAGTGAACTACTCAACAAGGGTAGATGAGTGTCTAAATATCAGATTCTAATCCCCAAATTTTTTTCTTTGGTTTCATAGCTGATTGAACTCGTACACTGACCTTAATGCGAATTGTCAACTTCAAATTCCTCATTTCGTTTTCTAGTAGTACTTTACCTTTAAGGTAATAAGAAGATCCAATCTTCCATCATTTTGTAAAAATTCCTATTCGCAAATTTTGTCCTCAAAATTTTACCTAACACATCAAACATGTGCCAATATTTCCTTCTCACAGCGAACTCTAGTTCCCATATGGTTTCTTCAATTTCCACGGTATTGCCATCTAACCTTCACAAGAGGTACTTACCAAATCCCAAGCATTTTCTGTTCAACTATACAAGTCAATCTTTCTTCATAGTACACATTATGTATATAGGATCATTCTGACTGCACCTCCAATCTCAAAGCTTGATTGCCACAACTCCAGTTGCCTCTAGTTACAATCTCACGAAAGTACTTGTAACTAACAAGGCCATTTATCCAAACTCTAAATGTAGTTTCAAAGTTGTGGACTGAAAAGCCAACTTACATATCTATAATCCAAGTAATTATCTTGACTGTAAAATATCATCAGGCTAATTTGACCACAAAATACATTTTATAACCTTCAACTCTAACCTCATAAAATTTCGCTCCAGAAGTCAAATTTGACAATTCAGCTTATTAATCCTTAATTGATAACTCTTCTTCCCTTCAAACTTAGAAACATTCCATTATTATTCCTTTAAGTAATTTCACCATTTACATTCCTCCAATATGCAATATTCACTCTGTATCGAAACACCATTTAAATCCTTGTCCCACAAGTCTGTCACAATATTATTGTTCACCACCGTCTTCCAAAAAATTAGGTCATCAATATCTATTTATGAGATCTCATCTCAAATATCCTCCAAGAAGTTCAACTTAAAGTGAATATTTTTCCAAGTATTCCTATAATTTCGTCCATGCATTACTTATATCTCCAAATCCAAACTAATTAAATCCTCTTTGAAAAGTCACATACTGAGAAACTAAAATTTAATAGCAATCTCACTTTATGACGTCAATCTGAAACTAATTTCATAATTCACCAGTAATATTCATTAAGCCTCAAAGATATTTGTGTACAAGACACTCTTAGCTCCAACGATTACTTCCCTTAGTCATATAAACTTGTACAGATCAATCACTACTTACCTTCCAAAACAAAGAGAGAATGAGTAATATGCATCATAAGCCCTTTGTTTTGTATTCCAATTATTGATAACCTTATGCATACCAATTAAACAACTGAAATAAGATCTTCCAACTCCAACAATTCAATGACTTTAATACAATTCTCATTCCAGTAACTGCATTCCAGTCAAGTAGTAGTCCACATCCAAATTTAAATAGGCCAATCTCTTATTCGATCCTATGAAATTCCAAGTCACTACATCATACCACTCTCACCTTCCCTTTCTCTATTGTCTTTCATTTTTTTTTTATACACATTTCATCAAGAGTGTATACTTGTGGTTTTCATTCCCTCAAGGTCCCTTGCTCTTATTTTCATCACCATGCAGCTTCAAAATAAAGCTTTTATTTCTTCGAAGAATATACCACCTTTCATACTACCATCAACTTCTTGCAATAATTATTCAAAAGCTTAACACCAATTGTATTCATGATCCATTCTTGATCAACTTCATTTCATCTAAAATCCTCAACTCCTTAATTCTTTTTCTTCTTAAAATTAACATAAGTTTACCCACTAAAAAATTCCTCTCCTTCCGTACAGACGATATTATCATACAATTGCTCTCTTCTCCATCTTAATTTGATTCCCAAAACTCGCCATATCTTCATCAAACTAGTTGACCGATAACCAAAGTTCATCCCTCCTCTTAAAGCATTTTTTTCATCATCTATACTATTTATTCAAGCCTAGTTATCATCATACAACGTGTCTACAACATATTTATACAATTCTTTTGAATCTTCGATGTTCAAACATGTACAGACACTTATCTGCACCAATATAAGTACTCTCTGATTCTTCCGATGAGTATACTAAATTTCCAATGAAAACACTTTAGTTCCTTACAATCCATCAACAAATCATGACTACTAGCTTCATATCTATCACAAAAGTAATCCATAGACATGTTCAAGCTTGAATTTCCTTCGTAATTACTTGCCCTTCCATCACACTAGTAACAAAATCCAAGTGTTTGTAGCATCTTCATCTCTAAAATAATCATTCCAACATTGCAAGTAACTAACTTATATTAAGATCCTTTGCATAAAAAAAATTCTTCTTATTTGTCCACTGCTCAGGATCAAAACGACACCAGAAATTACAAAACTCTATGTTGTGTCAAATTCTCGTCTCATTCAATTCTTAACTCTAAGCTCGTTTCTAATCCCTCAACTAATTGACCAATTTTCTCAAGAAATTCCTTTTGTTGAATTTACTTATATACTCCTGTATACTTCACTGTTCAGAATCAAATGAGTTGAGTACATACTAACTTCTCCAATTGATAACAGTCATGTCTCTCTCTAAATCGCAAGAACATTTCAATTATGTACTCAGTTTATTCTTACTTCTTCCAGGGTAAGGATAACCACTATCCTCTTACTTAAGTCCAAGTTCTCTCGTCCTTTAGTTACTCCTGAACTCATTTCACCTAGAAAAATTCGTCTTGAATTCATATGCATCCATTGCTTAACTTCCATCATTTTTGTTTTCGAATCAAACTTAATTTCCTTTCTCAAAAGATCCACATATAAATTCATTTCCCAAGATCACATGCAAAAAAAACTGACTTCACATTCAAGTCTATTTCATACACTATCACCATATGCAAACAAAACCTTTACTTCCAAAAATCTATCTCACATACACTTCTACATTCAAACTTATATGGCTCAAGCTAAACTTCTCCCACAGTTCTTATCCAAGGGTGTCTAATACCTTCGCTCTGATACCATTCTGTCACGCCCCGGACCCGGGTCGGCAATAAAAATTCGAACCCGAATCCGAAATGTGAGTTAAAAGCTTAGTAAATAAAAGGAAATTGACATAGGTTGGAAAAATAAACTCCTCTTATTAAATAACTCCAAAATCCTTACAGGGTGTACAAAAGTAATATATTAAAATCCTTAAACTTATCCTCAATCACAACCTCAACTCTTCTAACATTTGTTAATCTTGTACCGAACCTGCAAGGTCTAAAATGTATAGGGTGAGCAAAATCACAGCTCAGTAGGGACATAACCTTATCACAGTAAATTGACGATATTAAATTAAGCGTCATGAAATCATATAGCCAAATATCAAATCGTTATTGATAATAATGCATGAAAGCAATGCAACCTCTTCGGCTACCCCCGTTAATTTATATAATAAAACACGCAGACCTGCACGTCCCATACCATGCATTTTACCCCTGCAGAGGTGGTTCGAATGTTCTATTATAGAAACTAACCCCCGTACGATATCCCAAGATAAACCCCTTTTGCTAGTCATCTTATCTGATTCATTGATCTCCAGCCCAAATCACCCACATCGACAATTCCCGTCGATATCCTATTCTACTGTGCACATCGGGCTCGCCTGGAACTGGTTTCACAATGAATAGATTCAACTACACAAAAGATCCTTTCCAACTACCCTCATTTCCTGAATTCCAATCTCAACACTGAAATTCCCACCACATCAACATGAATGATGCACAAATAATATCATTTTATCTTTCACATGTATCACAGTATATTCTCAACGAATAACATTTCAGCAATAATTCTATAACCAATAACAAGTAAACACTTAACTGAAACAATTAACCAATTAAATCCAACCATATAAATCAACCAAAAAGATCAAGAATATTATAGCACTTCACGAAATTTAATAAAATCAATTTCCGTAAAGGTCTGCCTTATTTCCCCTACCTGGATTCCAAAGCTAAAACGAAGATCCACGTCACTATCGAAATAGCTAAGCTCCATGTACTTGAACAAGCTCCTTGATCACTCCTAATGCCATGAATTTCTTCGACTACCTTTCTTTTCTAATCCATCTCTAAACGTGTATTTATATATATATATATATATATATATATATATATATATATATATATATATATATATATAAGCATATGTATATATACACATATATAATCCAAGTAAAGCAAACATGCACAAGCATGCAGCCTTTCGCATGTTGTAAAAGAATTGAGGGGAAAGTTCCTATTTATACTAGGATAAGGCAGCAGCTTCCTAGTGTGCTGAATAAGCACTTAACGAACCTTGCTGGCAACACCTCAATCATCCTCATCCCTATATTTCATTCGCCATCTAAAAATTCTACACGTCCAGCTTGAAAAAGTGCTTGGTAAGCACTACTAAGTTGACACAACCATCAGCATTCCTGCTTGCTGGTCACTCCAGCAACTGTCACGTGGCAAGTCAACCAACCTTGGCTACCACATGGCTCTCATTCATTGGTCCACATGAAAACTAACTTAAAACTTCATCTGATCTCTAAAATAAAATAATCCAAAAAAATACTACGAACTCGTAATGACCTCCGCAATCTTTTCGTAAATACATTCTCAAAAAAAATCTAAACATATTTTTCCAAACATTTCTCTTCTTAGATAATAAATTCTTGGGATTTCACACTTCACCTGATTACTCTCGGCTTAAAGTTTTTGGTTGTAGCTGCTTCCCTTGGTTAAAACCCTATGTCTCTTCTAAATTGGATGGTAAAAGCAAGGAATGTGTGTTTCTTGGCTACAGTCTCCAACATAAGGGCTACAGATGCTTGGATCATCTCACAGGTCGCGTCTACATATCTCGGCATGTTCTGTTCAATGAGACTTCTTTTCTTTTTCACAGGTTCGTACTCCACAAGTATCTCCATCCACTGATTCCCATTCCTCCATCTTTGATCTTCACTTCCCTATTTCTTCATTCTCCCATTCACCTGCTACTTCATCTCTTTCCCCTGTTCCTCATACTTCTCCCTCTGATGTCTCACCTGGTTCCTCTCCTTCATCTCCTTCACTTTCTGATTCTCCTATTGCCCCTGTCCCTCCTGCCCCAATCACCAACCATCACCCTATGGTTACTCGATCGAAAAATGGAATTTTTCGGCCTAAAGCCTATTCTGCTACCAAACACCCGTTGTCTCCCAATCTTGATTTTGTTCCCACCACTTATAACCAAGCTTCCAAACACAGTGAATGGAGATTAGCTATGCAAAGTGAGTTCAATGCTCTTCAAACCACTGGGACTTGGTCTTTAGTTCCTCCTTCCCCTTCTCAAAATGTGGTCGGTTGCAAATGGGTTTTCCGTATAAAGAAAAAGCCTGATGGTTCTGTTGAAAGGTATAAGGCCCGTTTGGTCGCCAAGGGGTTTCACCAACAGGCTGGCTTGGATTACACAGAAACGTTTAGCCCTGTAGCTAAACCGGTCACCATTCGAATCTTGTTGACATTTGCAGTTCAGTACAATTGGTTTCTGCATCAACTTGATATAAGCAACGCATTCCTCCATGGTGACTTACAGGAAGAGGTGTTTATGCAACAACCTCCTGGTTTCATTGACTCTAATCGGCATAATCATGTGTGTAAGCTTCACAAGTCCTTGTATGGACTTAAACAGGCTCCTCGTGCCTGGTTTGATAAGCTCTTTCACGCTCTCAAGTCTTTTGGCTTCACTCAATCATGTTCAGATGCATCTCTGTTTGTTCTAAAAGATCATGTTCTGGTCATCGTCTTAGTGTATGTCGATGATATATTAATCAGTAGTCCTGATTCTTCAGTGTGCACTCGGGTTATTCACCAACTTGGGTCTCTCTTTCCAGTTAAGGACTTAGGTCCCCTTCATTATTTTCTGGGATTAGAAGTTAACAGATCTTCCCAAAGTCTATTTCTTCATCAAACAAAATATCTCATGGACCTACTCCAGAAATCAAAAATGGAAGGTGCTAAGCCCTGCTCTACCCCTCTTGCTACTGCTAAATTGGATCACAGTGGCATTCCATTATCCAATCCCACTGATTACAGATCATTGGTAGGTGCTTTACAGTACCTAACATGGACCCGGCCTGATATTTCCTTTGCTGTTAACCAAGTATGCCAATTCATGCATACTCATACTGATTTACATATGCAAGCTGCCAAACGAATCCTCAGATTTCTTAAAGGTACCTTGGATCATGGTTTGTGGTTCAAGAAAAGCCCTCTTACTCTCTCAGCTTTCTCTGACGCCGATTGGGCTGGTTGTGTTTATGATCGTCGATCAACCAGTGGCTTCTGTGTATATCTTGGGTCCAATCTCATTAGCTGGAGTGCTAAAAAGCAGCCTACAGTGGCTCGCTCCTCAACCGAGGCTGAGTATCGATCTTTGGCACATACTGCAGCTGAGATTACCTGGGTCTGGAAAGTTCTTCATGATTTTGGCTTTCCTCTACCTCTCAAACCCACAATCTGGTGCGATAACATATCTGCCATCTCTCTGGCTTCAAACCCTGTCTTTCATGCTAGGACAAAACATGTTGAGATAGATTATCATTACAACCGGGAGCTAGTGCTTGCTAATTTGCTTCATGTTCAATATGTTTGTACTGAAGACCAGATTGCAAATATCCACACCAAACCTTTAACCAAGAATCGTTTTCTTCTACTTCGGTCCAAGCTATCTCTTGGAACTCCAACCTCTTCCAAGCTCAGCTTGAGGGGGTGTAAAGATGAGGATGCCAATTCATGACACACATTTTCTTTTAATTAACTTTGTGTTGTGCTGTGATGTGTTATATGTACATGTTAGTTAGAATACCCTTTTTTGTACATAGCAGTTGTGGCTATATATACTCACTGATGTAACCTTTTACTAGTGTGAAATAGAAAGTATTCATTCAGATAAAGTTTCTTTTCTGCATTCTCTCTTTGTTCTTCTATAATGCACAACCCATCAAACCCCAGAAGAATATTACTTTGTTTGATTGATTGGTTTTATCATTGATGGGAAGGACACATCCTTCACCGACCCGATTCCAAGACTTGACCCGAAGCAACCTCCTGGGTAAGTCCAAAGCAGTGTTTTATAATATTGAAATATAAATTAACGTTAAATAAACACAATATTTATAACGTTTGCATTTAAATTAATATTAAATTACGAGATAACAGAAAATTAATAAAGAGTCCTGCTTTAAAACTCTTTTAACGTTTTTCTTTTCAATAATACTTGGCTTAGTCATACACCCAAATCTGCCTTAATATAATAACATCTACTTCTTGTCACGTTTTTTTAGTCTAATCATGTTAGTATTAGTATTAAAATCCAAAAAGCTCCAAAGATTATTAAGCAAACACGTCTTTATTGAAATAGAAGAGTACCATAACACCATTACAGCCGCGTCGTGATATGACCAAAAGGACCTCGACCCCATGGTTACACCGAACACCAGCACCACACACGATCTAAATTTCAAAGAAAAGAAAGAAAAAGAAAGAAAAGCAAAACAGCGAAAAAGAGTACAGTAGACTTCAGCTCATAACGAGTACTACGCAGCCAATGAGGTTTTGACACCTCAGCTCCCACTTATTTAGTAGTACTAGACTCCGCTGCACAGGACCGCAGGAAATTATGGCTTTTAGATTGCGAGGACCAGACCCGGCATGGACTTCCCGGCCCGATTGGAGACGCTGCTCTCCCAAACCGACGGGAAATGGAACGAGGTAATCTCGGCCGCCGACGACGACGACTTGTAGGAAAACCCGGACGAGGATTTAGCGGAGGAGGCGAGAGAGTTTCTGTGGCTGTTGTTTCCGAGGCGCGTGACAGTGAGGGAAGTGTTGAAGTACTCGCGGACGCCGGTGACTACACCACTGGCGACGGTCCAGGCGTGGACCCAGGAAATGGAGCAGTCGCGGTCGCAGCCCTCGACGAGGACGGTGGGGCCGAAGGAGGCGATGGACTGGGGGACGAACTGAAACGATTCGTTTGGGGAGCCGGTGAGGAGGCGCATCAAGAACTGGTGGGTCGGCGGACCATGGAACCACCACTCGAGGTCGGGGGCGACGATCTGGTGCACCGTGCCTACGTCGCGGGAGCTCAGGGCGTCATAAAGGGTGACCACCACCCTTCGATTGCTGGACTTAGTGTCTTCCAGAGCTTCCAGAGAGTTAGCCAGTTCTTGCCTAGGCCTCTGTGGCGGGTTTAGAGCGAGAAAGTAAGGGCTTTAGAGAGAGAAAGTGGAGGTTTTGGAAAGAGAGATGGAATTGGGAGGAAATGTGAACTGGGATCTCTAGTAAGGTAATGGAGGTGGGGTTTTATAGCAGGTGGATGGTGGAGGTGCCAGGGGAGTTTGGATTCCCTGCACCCGTTTCTATGTCTAGGTTGATCCGACTGGCCAATTGGAGCGCTGCCCTTAACGCTGACCTTTGGAGAGAAATTACTTTGACCAAAATGGCCTTTTTCCCACCAATTACGCGGACATGACAAGGAAAATCCAACCTTATCGTAGGCCAACAGGATTCTCGCTGGATTCTGAAGATCATGGAGATCCATTTATTTTGTCCGTTCATCATACATTGTACGGTTAATTTTTGTCAGGTATTGTTTGTATTTAATTTTAAATAAAAATATTTAAAATAATTCTAATCATACGATACATGATGAACGGACATGATTGATGAATTATCAGCTCCTCACAAAGAGGATTCCACGAGAATCCGGGTTCATTGTAGGGGATAAGGTAGGGGGGTATGAATGACGTGGCGTGCTCTTATAGGCTTAGTGGTGAGGAACAGGTGGCATGCGATGGGTGGCCCTTAATTTTCAGGCACGCGTAGGCGTATCGCCAAGGAGAGAGGAAGGTGAGGGAAGGAAACAGTGGAGCCGACTTTTCTTGACCATTTTGGCCCCACCTATTTCTTCTCTTTCCGTTCGGGACCCACCTAGTTCCGTTACTCCGTTAATTTATCGGTGGCTGTAAAGTCTGTTTAATTTCTCTACGCTATTGGCTTCGCGGGTTACTAAATGTAAATTTTTGAATTTATAATTGTGTGATTTATCTCTATTAATTAATGAAACTTTCTTTGTCAACCAAAAGATGGTGAAAAGACAAATTAGTCTTCTATCAAACAAAAAAAAAGATGGGCAATAATGTAATTTCACAGGTCCAAATTTTACAATTTTTTATTGAAACCTCACCTACATGTGATGTTAAAATACCTCCAATATTTAAAAATTAAAAAAAAATAAAATAAAATAAAAAAACCAAAAACCAAAAACCTCCCACTCCCCCACGTTCTCTCTCTCCCTCTCTTCTTCTCATTTTCTAAAAAAATGTCTTCATATACACAAAGTGTATGCCCATATGCTAGTGTCTTTTAAGTATTCGATGCTTTGTTATATTCTAGAAAAATTGTTCATTATGAATAAAATTTATTTTGAAAATGGTCTTTTACCACAGTGATAAAGAAGAATGTTGTTCTTATATCATGGCGTACGTTCAAACTCCGTTGGCTTCCTAATCTAATACTTAATTTGACAAATCTATCGTTTAACATAAAAAAAAGTTATTTTTGTTTATAAACTTGCCCTTTTTCAAAATTAATATATATTTTTTTTTGATAAAGTATATTATTACTTTAGTTTACACTACAAGAAAAGTTTGAACTCGGAACACAAAATAATTCACCACTTGCAAAGTTTAGTATTTTTTTTTTTTTAAAAAAAAGGACAACTGGTGGCAAGCCACGGTTATCCACCCAACCCATTTCGGGGATCAGGAAGACTCACAGAGGCATTTCAGCCTCCTCCTAGCCACAAGTCTGGCTTTCACACCAGCAGCGGGTTTCGAACCTGAGACCTCCAGTTTTTAGTTTTAAAGAAACCTCGTAATGCGTTTTTTATCGTTGGATCACTAGCTCGTGATTACTTGCAAAGTTTAGTTGAACTTGAAATGTTTATAGGGTGATGGGTAAAAGTATGTTAGGTTTAAATTTTGAAACCTTCCAATATAACAAAAAAACAGCCGGTGAAACCAAACGGCTTTTAGATTAGGGATTTGGATCCTCGCCGGATCCCCTCCCTGGGGATCCTAGAGATCAACACCGTTGATCAAAGATCATGAGGCTACAATTTTTTTTTATATTTTTTACGCAAAACGAGGATACTTTACTTTTAAATATATAAAAAACATTTAATTATGACCGCGCGATTTTTTATTAATGGTCCGTGTGCGTTGATCCCTAGGATCCTTAGGAAGGGGATCCGGCGATGATCCAATTCCTTAGATTAGTTGTTGGGGAAATTTACCTACGCACTCTTTTTTTTTTTTTCAAACTCGACAGATGAAGGACAACTTTCAAGGGTATCTCACATTTTCAAAGGGCAACTCCAATTCTTCCATGAAAAATTTCGGAATTTGAGAGTGTCATCTGACCCACTTGTCCCAAGTTGCATCCGTCGCTGGCTAGAACAGCTGCAAGTTTACCAATGTCCATACATTTCTTATCATGCACTCTTTGAAAACAGCAGGTTCACAGTAAAGAAGAAGTTGAAAGATAGATACAGGTGACGATGACTCATCGGCATGTCGCAAAGGATGCCACCACAGAGTGGGACGCCACTGCAGCTAAATAGTTTGGAAGGCATGGGTAAAAGTGACAGAGACCGGCACTGTATTTATATTCTTGTCAGTTGTCACATTCCCTGGAATAGCATCAAATTTGGCAGATTCTCATTTAAGGAGCCGGGATCCAAGAATCAATTAATCGTGTCCGTTCATCGTACATCGTGTGATCAATTTTCGTTAGATGCTATTTATATTCAATTTTAAATTTAAAAATTAAAATGATTTCTAACCGCATGATATATGATAAACAGACATGATTTATTGATCCCCCGTATCCCTACAAAGATGATCCAGAGAGAATCCTATTCCCTCGTTGAATAACAAGTTGGTCAGGCCACTTGCAATAATGGGACCTTGTCCATTGAGAGTTGTATCTACGTGGGTTTGGATGGTGCCCAAATACAATAGGCCTGCTCTTTTATAAGAATATATGATCGTATGTTGCCATACTCAAGTTTTTCTCCTTGAATTGTAATTAGCCAAGCAATGTCTCTTAAGAAAAACATACATTACTTCCCCCTAAGCTATAGGATCAACTAAAAGGATTTAACTTCGTTGTTGAAGAATTCAGCAGCAGTTGCTGCTTACATCAAATCTCGACTAGACACGTGTCTGAGTTTTGATTAAAAAAATCAAAATTTGGACACGTGTCCAGCCGGAATTTGGTGTAAGCAGCAGCTGCTGCTGAATTTTCAGCCGCGAAGTCCAGTTCCAACTAAAATGGTAATGCTTTCGGTACCGGCCTCATGGCCACTTTTGGCAGCTCCAACACATAAAGAGAGAAAGTTCTCACTAGTACTAGTACACGCTATCAACTTGTGCAAATAGAATCAAGAGACAAAAAAACAAGAGTACAGAATGGGAAAATGGAAGTGTGAAAACGCTACGCGAGAAACTAACTTATCAGTCTTTTTACCTAACATTCGAACTTGGGACATCTTCCTACGACAAACACCCTCTATAAATTGTACGATTGGGCCGAAAGAGCAGAAGCTATTACCCGTTCACATTTACATGTTCACTCGTCTTAACCTTTAAGATTACTTCTTGTAGTAACTGAAGCTATAATTCATCTATTTCATTGCTAACCCAAGCCCCTGAAGGTGGAACCACCTGAACTCAATACTTCAAGAGCTAAAAAGCAAGCATCAGTTATGGTAATGGAAAAAGAAAGACGAGCTCTCAAGTCGATGAGGCTTTTACAAAACCATGTAAAAGTTATCAAAACCTCTAAGTAGCCCTACCATTTTCAGAAACTCGACGACAAACACAGTTAACTTGACAGGAGCTTAAATTAGATGTTTCCATCTCAATAGAATCAAAAGAGAATTACTGATTCAAACACAGGCAACTGAAGAGTTCTAAGTCAGATAAAATAATAGAAAGAGAGAAACGGGCAACTACATCGCTCAGAAAAGAAATATTGCTCAGTAGTAATAATAGAGTAGATAATTTCTCAAGTGCTATTAAACTATCAATGATCACAAGTTAGCTAAAGGTGAAAAAGAAACTGAAGAACGAAAAACATTTATGCATTTGAACACAAAGAAAAGAATTTTGTTTCAAAATTATACTACAGAAATTCATACACAAATCATAACGTCATAACGTTATCTTAGTTTTTGGGGCTATGTTTCTTCCCTTTGTATCAATGAAGGTGCAGGTGGGGTCATAGTTTCATCCTTACCTCTTACATGGGACTCTTCTTTCACTGCTGGAAGTCTGCTTGGACTCAGAGAACTACCGACACCATTCTTGGTTGGGCTTAAGTAGTTCCCCAGAGGAGAATTTGGACCATATCTAAACTCAAGCGATCCATCTTCACGAGGCAAAGGTGAAATTGGTGGAAGGCTTTCACTTTCCTGTTGTTTTCTACAAAACTTTTCTTCCACAATGTCATAGGAATTCCCAGTCCTCACTTCCTGAGCAAGAGAGCACCAACAACAGCAAAGCCACAACGTGCAATCAGAGAGTGCTGGTTTACCAAAGCAGAAGTTATAAGAAGGCAAATTGAATCTCTTTCTCATTTGGATCCTCCAAAAGCCACCATAGAGCAAACCAAATAGACATAGAACTAGGCCAGTAACTCCAAGAGCCTCCCGAACAATTTCATTGTCGATATTAACAGCAGCCAAGTTAAAAATCCAGAACGGAGCCATGCAAAACAGAATAAATGTCATAATATGAACATACATGTTCCCGAATCCAAGCCTCTCCATATTCCACCCGAACACACAAAAACTACAAAAGAGTGAAACATACGCTATAGAAATATCATCCCAAATGTCAAGTACTCCTCCGCTCCATTGTGGTTTACTCTCAACGACTCGTTCTTCAGTCCTAAATGCAAAAGAATATTTTCTCTCAAATGTTTTTGACCTTGATCTTTCTGCTCCTTCACCAGTGCCGATTGGAACCTGTGCTTCCTCATCCACTACAGAATCATAATCCTTCCCGAGGGGGCTGACAATGTTGTATATACCAGCAAATGCAGGTGCACCAATAGCAAAAGATATACATATTGCAACTCCTATCGGTGGTCGTTGAGCTCTTCTGTAACCCAGGTTTAAACTACAAAGTGCATACTGACCAAAGCAATTCAGATGAAGAAGGGCAACAACAACCATCATGTGGGCCCATTCGTGGGGCTTATAAGTACCATTTTTACAGTAAACCTTTCGAAGTCTGGAAATGTCTTCTGGTTTCCATCTACATAGAAGTACAAGGTGGTAGAATCGCTTCGGATGGTTGTACAAACACAAAAGAGTAAAAAGTGCATTGAGAATTTGATTATTGACTTCAAACCATGTATCTCTCTGGGACTTCTTGGGTATTGCCTTGTTCAACATTCCAGTCATGACAAGAAACAAAATTGCACCCGAAACAGCAACACAGACGATCCACGCAAAAAGAGCCATGTTCATTGGGTTTTTAATCCATTCTTTGCCCATTTTCACAAGTGAAACCCAATCAATTTTCTTAGAAAAAACCCCATGGATTCGTTCTTTAAAGCCATGGCCGCTTGAAGCCACAGATCGTGACATTTCATCTCTCTCCACAGCCAACCGCTTGAACCTGGCAGATGCAGAACCAAATTTGAAGAAACTAACTCTATTAAGAGGAGCATCAGGAGGGAACCTTTTCGGAGACCTCTCGTTGGTTAAAAAAGTCTTCCGGGATGCTGAAACCTCAAAGGGGATTTGACCCTTCACTTCACTACCATTCGATTCTTCAATTTCCTCCTTGTGGTTTCCATTATCAGCCGAAACCATTCTCAAATCAAAGAACAATCTTCTTCCAATCGGTGTCAGAGACTCAGAGTTGTGAAATCAATGCCGCAATGCGCACTCTTTCTTCAACGTTTCCACTGAGGTTAAAATTTGAACACCAATCAATACATTGCATGTGATTTCTAGTATACACAACTAAAAGGCGTTATCGGAAAGAAGAGAAGCAAGGAATCTACAAGTTAAAAAAAAAAAAAAAAAAAAAAAACATTGAAACAGAAGACTTTCAATCCCAGGAAGCAACCCAAAAGAACCAAAACCACTAACCAAGACCGAAATTTCACATACAGAATTAAACCCAATTCATAAAAACACAAAATATGATCAAAAGCTCATGATATTCAAAGAACAAGAGGCTGCCACAGTAAACCCTCATTAGCTATTAGCTAAGCATCAACATATTAATCAATACCCATGATTTTGCAAGGAAAAATGAATCATCATACTTCAAAAAATCCAGAAACTGATTAAAAAAAACCCATATTTTCATCAAAACAGTGGTCAGATGTACAAATGAAAGGCACCCAGAAAGTTAAATTACACAGTTTAATTCAAAAAAAAGAAGAAAATTATCGATGCCCAGAAAAACCAATCAAACCAACTTTATGCAAGTAAAAAGGCGGAGCTCAAGACATACCCAAAAAATGGCGGAGAAACCAGAAGGAGCTATGACTCAAGCTTTTCAAGCTTTTCAAAGTTCTCTTTTCCTCCCGGTAGACTTGTTCTTTTGTGAAGATTCAAAGACCCTGCCTTGAAACTGAAATAGGGGTTGCTCAAGTTTCCAAAAACGACAGACTGCCAAAAGATTTTGCAAGTTACGAAAGGGTCAAACTTTGGAAAGCGGGTGGTGGAGGCCTGCTCGGGGAGATAATCCGCAAAACGGCGACTGCCGCACGAATTGATAGACAAGGACTGCGTCGTTCGATGAAATTTCCCTCTGACGGAGGTCAAAGCTGAGAGCTTTGAAAAGCATTACTGCGTCTGCGGGGGCAAGTAATGCAATTAAATAATTAAATAAAATAATTAAAAACAAAGTTGTGTTTGCTCTATGTATTCGCGCTGGAAGAAATTTTTTTTTTTTTATTATGACGGGAACACGGTGATACATCACGTGTTTTTATAGAAGAGTTGAGAAAATTCATTTTTAAGTTATTAACTTTTTAACATACATATCCAACCATTTGTATAGGAACGCATGATGTATCATCTCGTGTATCGGTCACACTGAAAAATCTCTTCGCTGGAAGGTGGGAAATTATTGTGGCGCGTGGTACAGTGTGATTGGATTACGAATTAGGAATATTGTTTGTTGACCTGTGCTTCTAATCAATCTGCTTTGCTTTTTGGTAAAGGTCAGGTGTGTGGTCGATCATCCGTTTTTCCAGACTTATGAGTGGAACTTGATGGGGTGGGACTCATCCATTGCTGAAATTTGACTCGGCGAAAATGACTGAGAACGCGGCTTTTACTTTTATACTCTTTGTCCCTAAGGTACCGTTGGGTACGCAGACGGCACGGGACCGGATAGAACAAATGTTTCACGGATGGTGTAAATATTGAATAAAAATAAAGGAGCAATTTTGTTTTAAAATGTTAAAAATTTATGTTTCACAGATGTGAGGAGGAGGCGGAACGAAAAATAAGTCAAATTTCATACTATGGGACAACCCGTTCCACGGTTTTTAAGCGCACCAAACGTGGGACGGAACACCTCCTCCCACTGCGTTCCGTCCCGTCCCGTCCCACATACCAAATGGTGTCTGAGGTTTTGGGGAAGAACCAACACGTGAATTAGGATGCACTAATTTATGTGTTAAAATGGTTTAGAATTTCACTTTTTGTCGGGAAATAATGACAAGGTTTTGGGTCGAATCATATGCTGGGGTAGGAAAAGCTCGCGTGCAAAAGGGCAAATAGAAAATATTGCAAGTAATGCATACACAACAGATGAGGAAGACTTAGTTGCATTTATGAGACGCCACAATGACATTCTAGACTAATGATACAATTTAAACATAACAGTAACATGCAGAGAGCATAGAGTAGTCTTTCTCCCATTGGAGTCTTGGATCCTTTAAATCAAGTATGAAAAGATCCTTTTACCGTTCGTGATGTCATGAGTACAAATCGGACATAAATCAAAATTCCGATTTGCACTATATTCTTTTTGTGTACATTTGTTTAATCATGTTCGTTATTTGTTTAATTGTCCCATAGACATTTACCAAATGGTAAATTATTGACACATCACATTCAGTGATCTTATATATAAAGCCACCAATAAAAGTGAATAGTGTTTTTTTTGGTGTCACAAGCTTCAACAAAACAATTGGACAAAAATGCCCCTCAAATAAAAAACTTCAAAAGCAATCCAAAATAATGCATCAAATGTGATAGAGGTATTTTCGTCATTTTAAAAGTATTTTTTTAATAATTAATTTTTTTGTATTGTTTTTTTTTAATTAGTACCTCACAATATGTTAGCAATAATGTGATTCAATCAGCTATTCATTCAATATTATTCTCTATTTTTACACGTTCAAAACATTTTAAGAGACGTATAATGCCAGTTATAAAAAAGGTCTTTCGCACGCGAAATGATTTTTTTTTAACAAACGATATTATCTCCACTAAGTGGGAAGGGGGTGGGCTTAGTCTCATAATGAGCTAGTAATAATGTGATTCAATCAGTTGTTTATTAAATATTATTTTCTCTATTCTTAATCTAAATTTTATAGAGACAGATTTTGTTATGTGGATTCAGCTGCTTTAATTGGTTTATGAGGGGTTTCTTCTAACATGATCTAAGATTATTCATTTACTTCAAATATTTAACTTTCATTTTGTTAATTTACGTATATAAATACATTTAAAATGTGTAAGTCGCACGTAGCATGCCGTGATTCAAAAAATGTCTTCTGCACGCTTGTGAGCGCGTGCATGAAGGCTAGTTTTATATTAAAACAACAAATGACAAGACTTTGGATTTATCTCATCCCCTGAACATGTCGCGCGCGTGCATGAAGGCTAATTTTATATTAAAAGAACCAAGTGACAAGACTTTGGGTTTATCTTATCCCCTGAACATGATGAGCTTTTGAGAGTGGTGCTCACATTCATCCTACAGAAAAATCCCCTGAACATCATGAGCTTTTGAGAGTGGTGCTGATATTCATCCTACAGAAAAAGCACATCAATTTCTACTTTCTGTTATGTCTTCAAGTAACTTATTGAACATAGAAAGAGATAAGTGATGAACAAATCACACATTCAGTGATATTACTTTAAGCATGTAAGAAATTAGTAAGAATGTAAGTTAAACCAACCGATGCTCATGAAATGGACAGGTTGACACAAGGGTTAAAGAGTAGTGCATCAATAGAACCCCATGCATTATAGAAGGAAACCCAATTCATGCAGTGGTTTGAATATACACACAAATTACAATCTGGCGGACTCACAAAGATCAATTAAAGTCGAAAACACAGCGATTAAATCCCAAATCAACTACAATTTAGTTCCAACTCATTGTCAATGAAGTGTAACAGAACGATGTACGCGTAATATAAAAACCGAATCTTACAAGTGGAGAAACCACAAGAGCATCATTTCATAATTTTTCAACTTAGGTAAGATCATCCTCCTCGAGTTCCTTGGACTTCAGCTTTTCCTTCACTCTCAGCAGTAAGGTTGTCTTCCATGAATCCTATATGGAAAATTCAACACCGAACATCAAAATATCGAATTTGGAGAGACATACCGATGGGAAAGAAAACACAAATAAGAAAGAGGTGTTTATTGAACTTGGATGCATAACATCGAATGGGAGAGACGTACCAGTGGGGTCATACTATCAAATTCCTTGACCACGTCAGTGAACTTCGCAATGTCTTCCTCATCAATTGAAGCGGCAATATCCTGCATAAAACACGACGACGACTTTCTCAAAATTACTACCTTGTTAAAGTGCTGTTTTCAGGTTTTTTAATCAATCAACATGAAACAACTAAACATCATTAAACTGAAAATACTTCCAATATAATAGTAACTCACCGCTAAGAACCTGTATTCCCTTGTTCCCGAAAAAGTAGGATCTAATTCCTGCAAAAGTACAAAAAAGTACGTAATTTTTCCAACTGATAAGGTATGCAATATCAAAATCCTAAACAAGGGCCAAACTCAGACCTGATATCGCTCTAATGCATTGGTGATTGCAACGACATCTCCTTTGCAAAGTTGGCATATTCCAGCATTAAGAAGATGCCCCTTAACTCCATACTTAAGCAAGTTGTTGTTGAGTGAGTGCCGTGCAATTTCTTCATAAATTTCAATAGACTTGGGGTACCTGCAGAATATAACATATTTGTCAGTTATTTACCAGCATTTGTATCAATGAGAAGCTATAAAGAGATCTCCTAGATAAGCAAAAAAAGCGTTTCAAGCTTTCCGCTATTACCTTCTCCGTGATTTGGAGTAGATTATAGCTTTGTATCGAGTATGGGAACCGAGATAGAACAAAAGAGTATGATTACTCGTTATAAACTAGAAGGTTCTAATTAAAAAAAGAAAAAAGAAAAAAGAAAAAGTAAAGCCGTAAAAGCAAAGAGTGTACACAAGATGTTTGTGTTATCAAAAGTATGAGTATCCCTTTTAAACTAGACAAGGTTTTAAATAAAAAGAAATCCCCAAGTAATGCTGGAAAGTGGCAAGAATACACAATGTTTTTGCTATTAAATGGTGGGGAGAGACTTACTGTTCAATCTGTGCAGCAAACTGAGCAACTTTCTGCTTGCACTGGTTGGCCGATGTTGTTACTTCTTCATTTTGGAAGAAATCAGCTGCCCTTTCAAAGAACTCCATAGCCTTCTTAATATCTTGTTCAGATTCATATAGTTCAGCAATTTCCTGCATGGAAAATATGTATCCCATGTCAAATAGTGACTCCTATGGTTTCCATAGCATCATATACTACGGTCGCAGTCAGCAAGAAAAGCATCAATGCCAAGAGTACAAAAGATGAATGCTTGAATTAATTATTGTCATCACCCCTGCCCTTTACCCCTTCTCCCTGTATATGGGGTTAGACATGAATTCTCACCTTCCATTATTTTACTATTACATACTCCTATCTCCTATCAAATTAATATATTTGGATCTGTTCATAACTGATCCGATGTTAGTCTTTGAAGCTTCTTTGATCTTCTACCTTCTATGTTAACTAATACTCTTTGGTTATGGGTGAACTTACACGGCTACAATGTACATGTCTTTACTGTTTCTCTTATCTGCATATTATTACAAACAATGGTAGAATGACAAAGGGAACAGCATATTGAGAACTTACAAATGGGACACCAAATTATAGCACACAATTGCAAGAAGAAATTTAAAATATCATCTTTAAACAAAAGATTGATTCTTATATAGCTGGAAAAACAATACCTTATAGTATCTTGCAGCCATATTAAGTCTTCCAATATCACACAGCATATTTACCGCCTGCTCTAAGCAAGAAATGGCCTCTGCAGAAGACCAGAATGAAGTTACAGATTACAATTAAAATTATCCTAATCAGAAATGAACAAAATGGAACAAGAAGGATATAAATGGGAATGAAATGCAAGTAGAAATGGTGTTATACGGTAACTGGACCAAAAAAAAATTAATGCCAAAAAAGTACTACTACCATTACAATAAGATAAGCCAAGGTAAAAGTAGTAACACTACCAGCCGTTGTACCCAAGTTGCTTAGTTTGATTTAAACTGTTTGCCTAACAAAGGTATTTCTTCCAAAAGATCTGCTACTTATGGTGCACTAATATAACAAGTTCTGTATTGCTAATGTAAAAAACTTGACTTTATGTGATGCATCCAAAATGACATTCCAGACTGAAGCTCTCTCTGTGATCCATCTCTTTTGCGGAAATGAAAGACAAAGCAAACAGTTTGGCTGATTCTCTTTATTTCCCATATGATTATTTCCCCTTCCAGGACTTTGTTAACGGTTAACGCTTCGATGGTTGGTGGCTTTCTGGGATGGGCAGTGATGAAGCATATATGTAAGATGCAACATAATACATATACATACCGTTAACATTTGTTTTCTTGTAGCAATGTGCAGCATCAACATAAGCCGTGGCGGCTTCATGTTTGCTTTCACTCTATAATGGAAAAACATTGCTATCAGGTTCTGTTAAAAACATTAAAAATGAAAGAAATTGTCTAGTCCAAACATCAAAACCACTAACCTTCAAATGACAGTTGGCCAACTTGACATACGTTGCTCCAGCTTTGTCCCCTGAAACACCATTTTGTAAAGATTAGAAGCAATTGAAGTGGTCACTGACAAGATCTAGTTTCAAGCAACTCAAAAATATTGTAAATTTTGTATTTCAAATAGCCACCAAAGGAACAAAACAATATGAGATTTGTCTGAGAGAACGAGGCATCAGTTCTATCATATTGATATTACAACAAATACATGTGAACTGTACGGTTTTCCATGCTCATCAATTGAAAGGATCCATATCCCAATTTCATCCTTTTCATAAAATTGCAAAAAGAAAACGCCGATACTAAGTTAGAACTAGTTGTAAATTGAACACCATATGTAGATTTATATCTATCTTCTCTTAGGAAAAGTTTGGAATTTGCTTGCAGCTACCAAAATTTAAAACATTTAAACAACCCAATCCAACTTTCAAACAGTAAATCCAAAACAAAATCCAACACGGCTTACACCAATAAGCCTATTCATCTGAGCGCCACTCCATTCATTGTTCATATCATTCAACTCAAGACCTCCAATTCAAACAAAGTTCAATCCTTTCCAGCAAAAGGAGATCAGGCAAACCCTAAAATTCAATATTTAACAGAATTTTTCACCAGATCGATGAATTCGAAAATTTCCACTACATAAAAAAAAAACTGTAAAAAAGGGAAAATCCACATTCATCGATCAAACCCATGATTGAATCAATGCAATCGCCGCAGATACCAAAGACATCAAAACCCCCAATAAGAGATCCCCAATTATTAATTTCTTCATTTTCCTTCCAATCAAATTTTCTCGGAAACAAACACACCAATAAACCCAATGAAAAAAAAAAATCAAACAATCGGAAGGAATGCAGAAAGGGGAAAACTCACAGGATTTGGCAAGCTTGTAGGAATTGGCAGATTTGTCGAAGAGTTCGGCGGCGTCTTCATGTTTGGACCCGAGAAATCCCCAGCTGTTCAGTTTCTTCTCTGCTTTCTTCTCGAATTCCTCCGCCCTAGCTAATTGATCGCCCATTTTTTTTCAATTTTTTTTTTTCCGAGTTTTTCTGAGCTCTGGAGATGGAGGCTTAGGGGGTAAGGTAAAACAGAAGTCGCGGTGGGAAATAATCTTTGTCAAAGAAAGTTCTAGAAGGTTTCTTTCAGGGACGGGAGACGAAATGTTGGTCACGCTTGTCATTTTGGACGATTATTCGTCTTGTTATATTTTCGCTCATAAATGGTGATAATTATGTCATTTAGTACCGTTTTTAATGAAAAATTATAAGTTTGCCAGGTGGATTTTTTTTTTAGATTCTCTTTATGAAAATCTTAAGGATCTTTAAATTATGTTCGTTTATTGTATATCGTGTGGTCAGTTTTCGTCATGTACTATTTATATTTAATTTAAAATAAAAGTATTTAAAATGATTTCTGACAACACGATGTATGATGAACCGACACAATTTGAGGATCTGAAGAGAATCCTCATTCATAAGTTTGATTATCGTTAAAGGTAAATTTGAGCCATGTTATTACTAGTTTATTGTAATGTTAAACATATTCTCTCTACTTTAACGTAGATAATATCGTTTGTGTAAAAAAAAATTATAATAATTACTCATTTTTAATATTTAACAATAAAATTCCTAAAAGAACTTGAAAAAGAAAAAAAAAAAAAGAACCATGGTCCAAATGTGAATAATGGAGGCCCAATCTCAAAAAGTTTTGTTATTGGGTAGATATTTGGGGTCATCAACTACTTGGAAGATCCATAGACAAAGTAACCCAACACCCCAAAATTATGCTTATCTTCCTTCTGCAAGAAGCAAGAAATGGAGGGATTTGACGGCGGTAGCTGCGATTATTGACAACGAAGTGATCCCGAAGAAAGCTGTTGTTGTGCCGATGCGCCTCCCTCAGGTCCCTTCTCTACTCCCTCCCTCCATTGCATTGACTAACTTAAACATGTGAGAATTTCCGCAGACGTTTTACCTTCAACGGATTAAGGAATTTAAACCAAGGGTTTTAATCTTCTCCATCGTTTTCTTTCGTATTGATTTCGAGATTGGTAAAAAGTTCAAGTTCAGAGTTGAGTTTCTTGCATCTCACAGGTCTTAGCTTCTGCTCTTTCCGATAATTTTACAAGTCCCATACAACCACGGCTGGGAAACATCGTCGGAGTTATCAAACCATCGGGTCCCAAGCCGATTCCGGTAGGGTCTGATTCGGTCCAGGGAGTTCCGATCCGGTCAGGCGGTCCGACCCGATCCTTCTATCCGGTTCACCCGGTTCATCCGGTCCAACCCGGTTCATTAGGCCGATCCGGTCCAGCGGTTCGACCCGGTATTCGGTACCAGCAGGTCCTCTTTCGCTTTCGTAGCAATGGTTGTAGCGTCGAAAGACAAAAACTTGGCAAACGCAGGTCAGCAGCTTCTGTCAAATATTTATAGATTTAAGTGGCCCTCAACCAACAGTCAAGACCACGATTCTTCGGAATAATCAGAACACGAGATGGTACATCATGAAATATTATACCATTAGAGATTTTTTTTTTTTCTTTTTACTAAAGTGTCCCTTGAATAGTTCACATTGGACGCACCGTCTTGTGTTTCCATCCCACTAAGAAATCTCACAACACGAGAGTTGTCAACTATATATTCCACATCCAAAACATCACCTCCCCAAAGACCAAAAGATGGTGAAACAAGAAGACACCAATGGAGGAGCTCAAGAACTTGCCCTTCCACTCTTACAGGACCCCAAGTCCTTGGAAGCTCAAACTTCGTCACAACAAGGGGCCTCATTTTCCGGGGCTGTCTTCAACATATCGACCACAATGATTGGTGCCGGTATCATGTCGGTTCCGGCAACCACCAAGGTCCTCGGCGTAATTCCTGGCTTGCTTCTGATACTGTTGGTCGCTTTCTTTGTGGAAGTCACGGTGGAGTTCCTGCTCAGGTACACCAACTCCGGTGAGTCTGAAACGTACGCCGGCATGGTGGGGGAGTCTTTTGGGGCGTGGGGTTCGGTGGCTGTGCAGATTTGTGTCATTGTCACCAACCTTGGTTGCCTCATCATTTATTTCATTATCATCGGTAAGTAAAGCTTTCTTCGCCACCTTTGCGTTATCCGTAAGTAAGGAATTTTAAGAGTTTTTTTTTTTTGGATTTGATGGAATCACGTAAGTTGCATCGATAACATGTTAGTATGTTTTTAATAACGAGATTCACATGGATATATTGTCAAGTTTTACATGTTCTTGATCATATCTGACAATCTAAAAGATGACAAAGCACAATGTAACGAATACATTGATGTGCATTGTCAATGGCTTATCGTTAGTCCGTTGTTTAATAAAAGAACGGACTTCCGCTTCGTAGACGAATTGTCATCCAAATTGTTGATATGATAAAAGGAAAAATACGCATAAAAATCTTCCTTTAGTTTTGGGATTGTGCTTTAGAATAAAACAAGAAGACCAACTGGACCATGCTGTGTTATAATGGAGGTTTGGTGTCTGATAGCGATATGAAATTATCCCATACTTCCCTTATCTTTTATGCAACTGTAACGCTAAAGTAGCGGCATTCCAAATCAATTACGCTATATCATGTGATCAAGTTAAGACACACGAGCAGACTCTGAGTACTGTCACTTTGGCATTCATTTTAGGACAAAACCGAAGATAACATTTTGTAATCTTTATTGGACTTGATATTTAATTCTGCATTGAAGAATTAATCATTTTGTTATCCACTTTAATTACAATTAGTCTATGTAATTAATGTGTATACTGAACACAGTAATGAAAGAAAGTTTCTTGCCTTGGTTTTAGGGGATGTGCTGTGTGGGAGTCAGTATGGAGGAACGTTGCATTTGGGCATTCTGCAAGAATGGTTCGGCATCCACTGGTGGAATTCTCGCGCTTGGGCACTGCTCTTCACTGCAGCCTTTGTGTTGCTTCCGTTAGTCTTGTTACGCCGAGTAGGTCAGTATACCTGGATTAAATAGTTGATGCTGAATGGTAATTGTTAAATCAGGTTACTCTAGTTTTTTCGTTGCTTGTTGCCTAATTACAGATTCACTAAGGCACACTTCGACAGTATCCATTCTGCTAGCAGTGGTTTTTGTTGTCATATGTTCTGCAATGGCAATTTATGCGTTGTGCAAAGGGAAGACTCAGAAACCGAGGTTGTTTCCAGACTTCGCAAATCAAGTCTCGGTGTTTGATCTTTTCACCACCATCCCAGTTCTTGTGACAGGTTTCGGATTCCATGTCAACGGTGAGGGCACATGACTTTCAGTCTTAGTTATGCTGTCTATATATGAACTATCTTATGCAACATTCTGAAAGATGGTAAATGTGCTATGTGTGCTAATGAATGCAGTTCATCCGATTCGAGCAGAGCTCGGCAAACCATCTGATATGAGATCAGCTACTCGGATTGCTCTCCTGATCAGTGTTGTCATTTACTTTTCTATCGGATTCTTCGGATACCTACTCTTTGGTGACTCAATAATGGACGATATTCTAGTAAACTTCGATCAAACTTCTGATTCCACATCCGGACAGATAATCAATGACGTTGTTCGACTAAGCTACGCAGTTCACCTCCTTTTCGTGTTTCCAATCATGAACTTTTCCTTGAGGGCCAATATAGATGAATTGGTCTTCCGAAATAGGCCTGCTTTAGCCCAAGACACCTCAAGATTTCTGCCCCTCACTCTCTTCCTGCTCTCCTTCACATACATTGTGGCAATAGCCATCCCAAACATTTGGTATTTTTTTCAGTTCATGGGATCCACCACCGTTGTTTTCCTCTCGTTTATATTCCCGGCCGCTCTCATCCTCAGGTACAAACTCCATCTTCCTTCTCTATCACGCACGCATGCTTACTACTTTCTGTTGCGACTAATCTAGCTTGATTTTCGTTTCTAATTCCTCGACAGGGATGGACACGGTATATCAACGACAAGGGACAAGATCATCGCGATTTTCGTGATTATTTTGGCCGTGGCGACGAGCTCAATTGCAATATCCACCACTTTGTATAATTCTGCTAAAGGTTAGCCATCTTATGAATTCGAACAACTAATTGGCAGATGAGGGGTATTGGTTCTTGCAAGCCACAAAAAATCTGCTTTACTGCAGAAACTATTGAATTCATCAAATTTGTATTTGTTGTAATTATATTTGGTCATGAAAATCTGCAACAACTTTGATACATCAATGTGCAAAGAATGTTCATTCTTAACCAACTCAGTTCATGGAGAAAAACTTCTATCTGATTGCGGAAATACTCCGCTCTCTCTATCTCAGTCACCACGTGATAAATGAGAGAAAGATGTATATCCCGGTTACATGTAAGAATTTCCGGATATTATAACTCCTTTGAGGATTTGTAAGGGGGCATGTGGATACATTTTTGTATATTATCTTACAAAATTATTTGTCATATCTTTTTATCTTCCACGTCAGCTAAGAAAGAAAACAGAAAGAAAGCAAATTCATCAAGAAAAGCATGCTCTTGAAACAAGCCTACTATTAGTGGCATGCTTATCGTGCGTTGTTGCTACGAGCAACCTTACTTTTAGTGACATAGAAATCTCATATTCGACTCACAATGATAAAAAAATAAAAAAAAAATAAAAAAAAAAATAAAAAACTATATATATTTGTAGCTAATGAGTTGGATTTTAAGTTGGATGTGTTCAAATGGCATCCACATGTTTCATAAAATTATAGAAAGTGAAGGGTCCCCTAATCCACCAAACACTCCATACCCCCACTTTCCTTTTTGTTTGTGGCATCTCGTCTCGTATGCTTCCCAATTTGCAAGATTTCATACATGCTTTAACTCGATTATTATCGAATCACATAATGATGGTTAGAGCGAGAGTAAAGTAGTTATATGAGTCTTTTCAATCTGTAGAATGGTTTAATACTGTGGCTTTACAACTAGCCGGTCCTTTTTTTGAGGAAATAAATTGTGATAAAAGAATTCATGTCATAACACAATCACGTAGTATAATTAATTCATTTATATTATAACATATAAATTACTTATTTAATATTATAACTTAAAGTATATGACGTCCAACTATATTATTACATATAAGTTGGTTATCTCACGTTTTTTAAATGTGTTATTTATTTTGAGAGGATGTAGAAGAAGAGGCGATAATTGTTCTGAATGTTACAAAACGAATAAACACCCAATCACTTAAGCTAGAAATTCTCTACTGCGTATTCAAATTGATGTGTTTCATGTGTGAAATATTCATTCATCAACAAGTCGCATCGACCTTTTTCTCAAACAAGAAAAAAAAAAGAAGAAGAAAGTGATCGACCCAAAATAATTGTTCTGTCACATCTAAGTTTTGGCACGATCAACATGCAAATTATATAAGATTAAAGCTTCACACTTGTTGAATTTTAAATCAAATTTGCCCCTAGTAAGGCTAAAAATATGAGCAAAATAGCCATTAGATTTCATTTTAGGCAAATTAATTAAAAGAAACAGAATTAGTTTGCTCATCATCTTCAAGTGATGATGATACTCATTTTTATTATAATTGGATACATTTAAATTTCGAGATACATATGGTGAATAGACACGAATTTCAAAATTTAAACTAATTTAATAATAATAAGTAGGGTGGTGAGCAAAATGCACCAAGTGTTAGGGATGAATTAAAGCCTGTATTCCACACATCATGTTCTGAGTTTGGTTCCTAGCGTTGTGAATTATACAATTGTAAATATGAGAGTTTAAATGATTTTATGAATCTTCTCGGCTCCTATAAAGATAAACAGCGCAGCGAAACCACCACCTGATCATTTCCAAACAAAATAAAAAACCTAATTGATTGGTTTAAAAATTTGCCCACAAGGACTCCTCTAAACCGTTGATTTAAAAACCCCCAAAATATTTTCACTAAACAAAATCAAGCACATAACCCACTTTTCCATCCAAGTACAATTTCGTCATCTACCATGATACCCAATAATACAACTCTCCAAGCTGTCACTAAACTAACCTAAAATTCCAATCCTACCCTCCGTTAAACATCCACAAATTAACCACACTCCATGGCATTTTGGTAAATTAAACCGACCCCTTCAAGAAGTCATCACATATTATACACACAAAGATATTGAAAGCTTTTCATGTACAAAAAGACAACATACCCCAAAACACTCTCTAGCAAGAAAACCGAGCAGCCATCGGAATGTCGCCGGCAGCTGGAGCTCACGTGCCACTTCTGTCGGACAGAAAGCCGGTGAGGCGGGGGTCGGTGTCCGGGGCAGTGTTCAACGTGTCCACGAGCATAATTGGAGCCGGAATTATGTCCATACCGGCAACTCTCAAGGTGCTCGGTGTTATACCGGCTTTTGTGCTTATTGTGATCATTGCTTTGCTGGCCGACGTCTCGGTGGAGTTCCTGATGAGGTTCACGCATTCCGGCACGTCCACGACGTATTCCGGCGTTATGAAGGAGTCTTTTGGGCAGGTGGGATCGGTTGCCGCACAAATATGTGTCATGATTACTAATCTTGGGTGCTTAATTATGTACCAGATTATAATTGGTAAGCTTCAATTTTCTTGGTTTTAGGGCATTTTCTGTATCTAAATATAGCTTAATAAGAGTTTTTATTTTTTTTACTATTCTATATTCTAAACTACTCACATCTATCGGGACGCGAAGAATTACTCACATCTATCGGGACGCGAATCAAATTGGTTACTGGGATGGATACGTTGTTCTGGTTCTGGTTGACTAACCTAATTCACGTATGCGAGCTTAGTAAGAATTAAAAGGATAATTTATTTATTTATTTTGTTTGTTTTTCAGGGGATGTTCTATCTGGAAATGGGTCTGCAGGAGAAGGGCATTCAGGTGTTCTGCAAGAGTGGTTTGGAAGTCATTGGTGGAACTCCCGTGATATTGCCCTCCTATTCACACTTATTTTCATTTTTCTGCCATTGGTTTTGTTAAAGCGAGTAGGTAAGTAAATTCACGAAAGTAAACAAGACCTTTTTGTTAAATTTTACTGGGTGTCATGATAAATCTTTTAACTTTTTAAGAGAGATTCAATGTGCCGAGAACACGGTCTGGTACACTGGGTCAAGTGATTGTACTGTATCGTGTTTTCGACAGACTAAAAAATTTCTCACATTTTAAAGCGGTTTTTGCAAATTTTTTAAAATTTATTTGTCGATTTGCAGAATCTTTGAGGTTCAGTTCAGCCATATCAGTTCTTCTTGCAGTGGTTTTTGTTGGCATAAGTTCAGCCATGGCAATCTATGCAATCTTTGAAGGGAAAACCAACACCCCAAGATTGGTACCAAGCTTGGGCAAACAAACCTCCTTCTTTGACCTTTTCACTGCTGTCCCAGTCATTGTCACAGCCTTCACTTTTCACTTCAATGGTAAGAAATGTACAATTCAAGTAACAATTTACGATGTACAACGGATGACACAAAGGATCGAAGAGAATTCAAAGAAATCTAGGGACGGAGTCGGAAATTTCCACAGGAGTAATTGTAACTAGATAGGGTTAACGTCCTAAACCTTAGCACTAAATACCTAATTTTCTAGACGTTTGCACTACGTTGGAACATAGTCCAAGGACTTGTGCATGTCAAGCTGCTCTTCGATCCACTTTGCTATTTGTTCTACGTCAATTTCCTATTGACATCTCAAACTTTCTGACCATTGTGTACTCTGATTGACTTCATGAAGTGCACCCAATTGGGTTTGAGCTTGGGAAGCCGTCGGATATGTTATCAGCGGTCAGGATCTCACTGGTGCTATGTGCAGCCATCTACTTCTCCATCGGACTGTTTGGGTACCTTTTGTTTGGGGATGCAATCATGGCTGACATACTTGTGAACTTTGACAGAAGCTCGGATTCAGCAATGGGGGCAGTGCTGAATGATGTGGTCAGATTAAGCTATGCCCTCCATCTGATGTTGGTTTTTCCTCTCTTGAACTTTTCTCTGAGGGTAAATTTGGATGAACTGCTTTTCCCCAAAAAGCCGCTTTTGGCCACAGATACTAGGAGATTTGTGCTTCTCACTCTTGGCCTGCTGGTTTTCTCTTACCTGGCTGCAATTGCCTTCCCAAACATTTGGTACGTTTTTCAGTTTTTGGGATCAACTTCTGCTGTCTGCCTTGCCTTCATTTTTCCGGGAGCAATTGTTCTAAGGTACTCTCACTACTTTTCTTTTTATTAACAACTCTCTCGACTATGAGATTTGAACTTAGGACTTGTTTGGGACTCCTTTTGAAAGAGTTGAAAGTGCTTATAGAGCTGTTTTTTAAGGACGCATGTGGAATTATAATAAAGATGCGTTGCTTGTAAAAGCACTTCTAATATAAAAACGCTTACAAACAAGTTTTTACAGGTCACAAAAGCACTTTCTAGAGTTGCTTTCTAAGGAAGCACATGAAATTGCTAAAGATTTCAATGTGTTACTTGTAAAAGCACTTCTAGCAAAGACCCTTACGAACGAAAATGCCTTTTATATAAACATTTTCAAACGGGCCCTCGTCAAGAAAGTACAAACTGAGTGCCACTCAACCAACTGGTCACATGCTCTCATGTGGAACTTGACAATCTTTCTGTTCTATGAAATTACAGGGATGTACATGGCGTATCTACAAGAAGGGACAGGATCATGGCAACTGTAATGGTAGTCCTGGCAGTAGCAACAAGTGCAATTGCCATTTCCACCAATGCATATAACTTTTTTGGTAACAAGTCCTAGTTGATTTTCCTTTTTTGTTTTCACCATTTTTGTTGTAGTTGAGGTGGCTTGTATTTTCGTGTATTATTATGCACGGTATTGTTTCTACATGCATTCTCTAAGTTTGTACCAAAAACATAAATCAAACGGCATTATGACCAAATTCTGGCATTTTACAGATCCATTTTCATCGACTATTGCTTGAATATGCAATGGTTTTCTAATGTCGAAATAGGGTTTGTGCACGGGTGAAACATCTGTGGAGAACTACAAATAAACTTAAAAACTAGCTAGCATGCACATGCATAGGAACAAAAAGGTGATCATTCATATGAGTTAAAGCCAATTTGCTGAATTCAAACTTTGTTTATTACATTTAAAGGAGGAAAAGGAAGATACAGGGCATACCCATCTATTGTTGCATATCGAAACATGGCGTTGTAGAGGTTGTGATGCAGCCTATAATTGAAGATTAATAATCCAAAGACCTTGAAACATCTGCGGTTGGAAAATCGTATCTCTGATCTTGGAATCTCCTGAGTAATCCCGACTTGTATTTCTCGATTTCAGCATTCTCCAGAGAATCAGGGGTGGATCTGATAACTGGGATTGCCCCAGCTTGGTGTAAAGCTCCAAGAGCTTTATCTGCAGTTACAGAAAATAGATTAAACAACCGAAAGCGATAAGAGAGAACTGATTAACACAGCATTAATATAATCATACCCAATACATTATGCGAAAGCAGCTTTCGGAAGTTAACGTTTTGCAGAATCACAAAATTAATTTTGTTAACATGTATATTGTTTTCTAAACACTTCTATCACAAACTCTTAACAAATGCTGAAACAGAATTGTCAAAATTTTACTCTTACAGATGAAAACTCTCAGCAACAGCTATATTGTTTCAATACGTTAATGTATGGGGCATACAATATACGCTTCGTGCGTCTCCAAATGTTTTTAGGCTACACTTTACCATCAGGAATGTATGATGGCAGTATCTTTAGCATCCCGGAATTTAAGTTGATACACCTATTCTATAAAATTAACAAAATTTCAAGGTATAAACATAGGCGCATGTAGTACCAACTGTGAATGAAAATGTCTGACCTGAGGGTGATAGAGCGGTAAGAGCTTTCAAAGCCTCCTTCCTTGTGCTGTCATCTTTAGCGGCCCCCAACATATTCACGAGCTCTTGAGCACCACCCATCTCCACAATTTTCATTCTCCTTTCATCTGTAAATCAAGAGAAAACATAAAAATTTACAACCTGATTTCACAGCTGGAGATCAGAGAAATGAAAAGAGCACTTATATGTTACGCAGCTCAAGCACAAGAAAGCTTCTGCAAACGATTCCAGCGCAAACTGTAAATGGTAATTCACTACCAGGTGTGCTTTACAGTATCAAAAGTGAATTGCTTTACCAACAAGGCAACCAGGTATATATCTAAATGAATGAGCTTTCTCAAAATTAGACACTGACAGAAAAGAAAATCGAGCTACGAAAGTTACCATCAACCTGCAAACTGAGCCAATCGAGAAGCCCCCATTCTCTTAAACAAAGGATCCTTGACTGTCAACAGCGAAACGGACTGTTGCAACAAAGTATCCCCTGGAAATGTAGTAAAATACAAGAGTAAAATCAAGCAAAAACCGAGTAACTGACAAATTTCTAATTAATCCATAAATTAAAAACAAAAATTAAGATAAATTAGCTAAAGATTACAATACCCATGTAAGGCATGATGTTGTAAGCTACGCAAGTTGCAGTCCCAGCAAATATCAGCTTCAACATCCATCCAATTTTTCTTTCAGCTTCCTCTTCGAGCGAGAGCTCATCTGCAATACAATACCAAAACTCAATTTTCCTTCATTTTCTCAGCAACCAAACAGAAAATTACGGAATCAAAGATGAAATCTTGAGATGGGCAAACATTCGAATTACCCCTTCCGTTGTGAGTTGAGAAATTGCGGGGCGGCGCATTGCGCACCGGGTTTCTTGTACAGTAATACTTCGAATACTGATCACGAAATTTTCACATCACAATCAGAATCGAAGAAATTCGAATGAAGAAATAGAGAATCGGAATGTTGGGCTGAAACCAATTCGAAGAGGGAGCTTACAGCGGTGAGCTTGAATGCTAACGTGCGCATGGTGCGAAGAGGTGACTCCTCCGAAGCTCGGTGCGGCGGAACAGAAGAGCAGGTCCGTCTTTGGACTCCCGGGAAAGAGTAAAAGGCCGAAGGGTCTGGGTCAGGTGGTTTTCTGTTATTTTTGGGTCTAAATCCAATGGGCCTTTTACTTACAGTCCAAGAAAAAATTATAATCTTTTTAAACTTCCTTTAATTTAGATTTTTTTTTTTTTTAAAAGAACTTTAACGAAATGCTTTCGGTACTGTTTACTTCAATGAAAAATCGTATTTTTACACTAAAAAGTCAATCCTGGTACTATTTATTTTACCCTTTATTTTGTCATTTCGTTAAAACTCAAAGTTTTCAAACAATTTTCATACTAAATTCATCTAAACTATGAAGTAAAATTTTAAACTTACGAGTATTCAAATTTAGTGCAAAGTACAAGACGTGAAAATCGAATTGGGTGCCCCTTGCTCCAGCCAACTAGAATTGATTCCATAATTTCTTTTATTTCATTTTTACATTCCTCTACAAAATTATAGTTCTCTTCTTTTTTTTCCTAATTTTCGGTGTATGTTTATAACTCTCATCATGTGACGAGATTCGAGAGATATATAGTCAGGGATAGCCAAGAATCTTCTGTACGATGAGGTTAACGTAACTCTTTAATTTAATTCACCTTGAAACCGAAAACCCAAAAAGGCACTAGCATCATACATATTTTTGTCGATTACAACTGGATCTACTTTTGAACTACGATTTTGGGTAACAAATACAGAATTAAAAACAGGAAACGAATAGGATTAAGATAGATAACTATAAAACTTTTGAGCTCGACTGTTGATAAAATCTGCTGATCACCGTAGCTGATTTCCTTTACAACACGAAGTCAGCAACAACAAAGCCTTATCCCACTATGTGGAGTCGACTGATCTTCCTTGAACAAGAAAAGATGACTTCGGATCCACGCTTCAGATCAAGAAAAAACCCTCTATTTCCTGTTGAAGTTTGTGCAGGAAAGGAAAAAAATAACAAGTTTGATTAAACTTACAAGTTCAAAGTCCAATGAACCCCAAAAGAAACCTGGTTTACGAGATGAAGAGAATGTTGGCAAACCTTTTGTTCGGTTTTGGAGGGATTAGTCCTCTTTTTTCGAGGCTCTTGAACCTATCCTTGACAAGGGTGGAACAACCCTTTTGGGAAAAAATGAAAGAAGCAATGAGACTTCCCTCTAGTCTTGTCTGAACACAAAGAAAAAGAAAATGACGAAATTTTTTGTACGCAAGAAAAGTGCATTGTACCTTTAGCTTACGGAGGGATCCAGTTATTTCTTCAGTCAAGAGGACTTGAACCAGGGGCAGGCTCGAACCTGTAATAGAAGGATTACAAATAGGAAGATAAAAACACAAACGATACTAAAGGCGTGAGAGAGAAAGCATTGCTTAAGACATACTTATGCTTCCCCAATCGTGGGGGACATGACTTTCGTTTTTCTTCTTTAGCTACAACTTGTCGAAGATGTCTTTTATGCCTCTCCTCGTCCTCTTTAGCTATTTCCTTAATGATATCTGGTAAGCTGTGACCAAAGGACAAAGCAATTATTAGAATGTAATCTTCACCAGCATACTCTAGAGACAAAAGTTGTATAAGTATATTACCCATCAATTTCTTTAGAAAGCTTCTTGGCCTCTCTCGCTTCTGCTTCCTTTTTAAGCTGTTCTTTACGCCTAGCTCTCTTATTTAAGACAACTGTTGTCACCCTCTTTGTTTTTAAAGGCCTGCACCATGTTTTTTCAACTAACATGAGTCGTGGCATTTTAGTTTTGATGGCCTTATAATGCATGGAACAGAATATTAGCAATATAAGAAAAAAAATTGGGCTCACCTTTTCTCGGATGCAGCATCCCCATTCTCATCCAAATTTTCTGGATTCAAATCATCATCAGTGCCTTCATCTGCCTCGAGAAAATACATCTAATAAAGCAGAATTGTACTTAAGGTTCTCATTTATGTACAAAAATGGTTAAATTAACATAAAATCTTTGTTGTTATGACTTCATGTCTATCTGGTTTTTATGACACACATGAAAGTAACAAAAGATACTCACTTCTTCTTCATCAACAGCCTCCCCAGGAACAGTTAAAGGAACCGGTTGAGGTCCTAGATCTTTTTTATAGACTTTCCCCATTTCTTCTGCAACAGCATGAGCCAATGTTTCCTGGATTGACAAAAAGAGGCAAAGATTAGAAAACTTTATGCCATATAAGCCAAAAGGTCAACAAAAAAAAAGGTACCAAATGGCAGATAATTAAGAAATTACCTGATGACTTTCAAATGTGGGATTGAACGAGGATCCTGGAGGCTCAACTTCTACGGCAGGAATAATTGATGGCTTCTTCATCTTCAAAAAATTCAACAAACATCAATCAACTAAGATCTATGGAATGTTTGCTAAAACTGTGACCATTCAAACAATAACACAGCAACCAAATACTGCTTCGGATTCTATATGACTCCTACATAATCCATGACGCATCTTAGTATGCTTCAACGATGAGCTTACCTTCTTGGTTTTTTTGTTGTTGTCACCTGCACGAGAGTTAAAAACAGTCAATTTAATACCCAGAACCGTGTTACAAAAGAAAATAAAAGTAATAAAATAGTGGAAACAATGCAATAGATGTTGAGGTTGAGGAAACCTGTATAGCCCCATAAGTCAGCCATGCCAGAATGTGAGACAGAACCCTGTGAGATTTCAAACTAAAATTAATACAAAATCGCTAGAACTAGATAACGCCTGCAGTTTTACATTTTATAGTATAACACTGACCTTAGGACTCCATTCAGATTCATCTATTAGTTCTGGAGCCTTTTTATGTGCTTTCTTGGATTTCTTCAGCGCCGAAGAAGGCACTGGTTGTACAAATGGGTTTTTCTGTAGCATGCTCTCAACGTGGAGTACTTTCTGTCTATGTTTTTCAATCTTCCTCTTCACCGAAAGATCTGGCCAGACCAAAGCACACAAGTTCAGTTCCACTAACTTAAGAAAATGAGTAACAAAAAAGAGAGAGCATAAAAGAAAGGAACTGAAATGAACCAAACACCATACTTATTAAATATACCTATCAATCAGTGAATATTTGACTCAAACACCATACTTATTGAATACAACGAGATTCCTTCGGAGCTATAAAATGACAGATTGACTAAGAGTATGATCCTTAACAAAATTCAAGCTGAATTCTATACATATCCAAGCATACTCTAGAAAATCTACCAAATGGATTCCCATTCTCTTGCACTCCAAGCAAAATGGCCCTCATTTTCTTCCCAAAAAAAGAAACCATTCTTCGTAAAAGATGAGAGTTTGTTTCACCATCACATGAAGTTAAAGAAAGCTCTTTTAACAGAAAATGCAGCAAACCAATCAAATTTACAGCACAAATATGTGAAATTCCAATAAAACTCTTCCATTCATTTCGATAAGTTTAACCAAAAACCCCCAGCACAAAACAAATTCAAATTGCTCAGCAATTCACCTCACAAATCCTTAGAAACCGAATTAATTCAATGTCAACCAGCCTGCAATTGCAGGAAAAGGGGATTGGGAAATGTGGAAAACCCAAAGGGGCATGAAGGTAAAAGCACCGTGGCGGAGAAAAGAGGTACCTTTGGACTTGTCTTCGAAGAAGAGGGACTCGGCGGGGGCGGAGGCAAGAGAGCCGCCGGAGAGAGCGTCCTTGGTGGACTGCTCGAAGAAGTCGTGGATGTCATCGGTGCTGATGTTTGCCCTCCATGTCTTCTTTCCCTTCCTGGAGGTCTTGGCTTTCTTCCCCATAGCTTTTCTCTCTGGTTCTGAGTTCTGAGTTCCGAGTTCCGAGTTCCGAGTTCCGAAGTGCGCTGCTTTCTCTGTGGGTTTAGGGAGTGGGTTTATAAACCCTAACGACTGAATGGCGGGAGAACGACGTCGTTACTTCTCTAAAGATTTTTACTTTTTATTTTATTTATGTGAGCAAAATAATATACAGAACATTCAAATTCGGTAGATTATTGTCGAATGCTCAATGCAGTGGTGGGTTTCGGAAAATATTTTTCCGATAACAGAGACACATTTCAAAGCTTAAGCTGCCATTGTACTCCCTATGAGTCGCACTACCTCCGCAGCAACCAAATGGAAGCAAATTTCTTGCAGACTAAAAGTTCAACTTTAATTCAATCATCTCCAACAACCCAGAAACCAAATGGAAGCAAATATCCCAGCTCAGAAAAGGTTTCAAATTCAACCCTTAGTTGATATCCTGCATGGTTGTGAGGACATGGGTTCTGTAGGAAATGTAAAATCAATTCATGGGTTGGTGTTAAAATCCAAGCTTTCGGACGGGGACTTCTTGGTGGTGTTGAACCATGTAGCTCATGCCTATTCGAAATGCTCGGATTTCGACGCAGCTCGTCGAGTGTTTGATGAAATGCCGCAGAGGAACATACTCTCTTGGACGGTCATGATCATTGGGTCGACAGAGAGCGGCATTTTTCTTGATGGGTTTATGTTCTTTTGTGATATGGTGGACAGTGGAATTTTACCGGTTAAATTTGCCGCGATTGTCCAGACATGCATTGGGTTAGATTGTATTGAATTGGGAAAAATGGTGCATGCGCAGGTTGTTGTAAGAGGCTTTGCTGCTGATACTTTTGTTAGTACATCTCTTCTTAACATGTATGCAAAGTTCGGAAGGGTTGAGGATTTATGTAGGATGTTTAATACCATGACAGAACATAATAAAGTTTCCTGGAATGCAATGATTTCAGGTTTAACATCAAATGGCCTTCATTCTGAAGCATTTGATCAATTTCTAAGAACGCAGAAAGAAGGAATCACACCGAATTTGTATACACTCAACAGCGTCTCAAAAGCAGTCGGGAATTAGGTGATCTTGACAAGAGCAAAATTGTTCACAGTTACGCATCTGAATTGGGCATGGAGTCCAGTGTTCTTGTAGGAACTGCTCTTTTGATATGTATGCCAAATGCAAGTCTTTGTCTGATGCCAGATCTGTTTTTGACTTGAATTTCACCAGTTGTAAAACCAATCCGCCATGGAATGCAATGATCTCTGGCTATTCACAGTGCGGTCACAACCAAGAAGCATTGGAGCTCTTTGTGAGAATGTGCGCAAACAAAATAAAACCATACAAATACACTTACTGCAGTGTTTTCAATGCAATAGCTGCGTTGAAATGTTTGCATTTAGGAAAGGAAATTCACTGGATGGTTTTAAAGTCCGGGATAGAAGTGAAAGTTACAAGCATCTCCAAAGCAATTGCCAATGCATATGCCAAATGTGAGTTGCTCGAAGACGTACAGAAGGTCTTTGACAGGATAGAAGAGAGAGATTTAGTATCTTGGACAACACCGGTGACTGCTTGTTCACAATGTTCTGAATGGGAGGATGCACTGACAGTCTTCTCAAAGTTGAGAGAAGAAGGCTTTGCACTGAACGAGTTTACCATTTCTAGTGTGTTTGTTGCATGTGCCAGCTTTTGTTTCCTTGAGTATGGTCAGCAAGCATGGCCTCCTTTGCAAGGCTGGCTTGGACACAGAAAAGTGTATAGAAAGTGCACTAGTCGATATGTATGCCAAATGTGGTAATATAGTTGAGGCGCAAGAGGTCTTTGAGAGGATTTCTGAACCGGATACAGTTTCATGGACTGCTATTATATCAGGCTATGCTCAACATGGGCTTGTCGAGGATGCCCTTGAACTCTTTAAGAGAATGGAGCAGATGGGTGTGAAGGCCAATGATGTGACACTATTGTGTGTTCTGTTTGCATGCAGCCACCGTGGTATGGTAAAAGAAGGCCTCAATCATTTTCATCAAATGGAAAAATCATATGGGGTGGTGCTAAAGATGGAACATTATGCTTGTATTGTTGATCTCTTAGGTTGTGTAGGTCGTCTTAATGATGCAATGAAGTTCATAGAAAGGATGCCAATTGAGCCCAACGAAATGGTCTGGCAGACTTTGTTGGGAGCATGTAGGGTACATGAAAATGTTAAGTTGGGGGAGATTGCAGCTGAGAAGATTCTTTCGGTTACACCAGAATCCTCGGATACCTATGTTCTTCTATCCAACACTTATATCAGGACAGGGAGTTATGAAGATGGACTTAGTCTCAGAGATGTGATGAGAGACCGATGTGTGATAAAGGAACCAGATTGTAGTTGGGTTTCTGTGAATGGTAGAATCCACAAATTTTATGCAGGGGATCAACAACATCCTGAAAAGAATGATATACACGCAAAGGTAGAAGAGCGGGGAGTGAAGCTCAAATCCATGGGTTACATTCCAGATTGCGTTATGTATTGCAAGATGTGAATTTGGTAGAAAAAAAGGGGGATGCCTGGGTGATCTTGCTGAATAGAAAAGATTAATGCCATCAATTTGTTCAATATTTCTTGTATAAGCATGTCAAGTTAGGGGGACAAAATATTCAGGTTTGGTATATATGATCAACCTAAAGAGAAGTGGCAGCAACTATGAGCAAATGAATCTTTAGATGATAAAATTCCGAGGGCGGAACTGCCATGTACATTCAATGATACATTTTTTTTTTTTCAGCTGCTCAGCTCTTCTTCATGCTTGGGAGCGGAGCATTGAGGTACATGCAGGCTACAGATGAAAAACTTTGAATGCCAACTAAATATCATTGTGCAATTGACTATGGTGGATTTTTGGCTTCTTTGATCACGGATATTTTTTCGGGCACAGGAGATGTACTAAAGGGGCTGTGTATAGGGTCAGGTAACAGGATTGAGTTCATCATTAAGGACCCTGGGGCTCACAATTTTTCGGGCACAGGAGATGTACTCAAGGGGCTGTGTATAGGGTCAGGTAGCAGGATTGAGTTCATCATTAAGGACACTGGGGGTCACAACTATTCAACAACATCCACCGATACAAAGCTATTGAGCCGTACAGCTGCACCGGAGTTCATACCTCGTGATAAGACGTGCAGAGAAAAGGGTATGAAACCGTTTCATGCAAGTCGTTCTTCTGACTTTGAGGGAAACCAAGTGGAAATCCTATTCTGAAATCAGGCTTTTCAACTCATTTGTTTAGGGTTCAGCTTTGTTTTATGTAATGAGCTGGATAAGGGAGGTTGACTACTTTTCCTGAATTGTATATGGGGATGGGACATATTTTATCTACAACACTATGTATTTACTGAAGGAACCCACATCAAAATATCAACGAGGTTCAATCATTCATATCCACGAACTGCACCATGTGATGCTACTAATTCACATGTCATATCAATTGTGTTGTTCACTCATAATATATTTTATAGAGCAATACACCAACCATCATGTGATGCAGGGAGCAGCAGATAAAAGCAAATTAAAATGATAGATATGATAGATAGGTAGGGTCCACTATCTCTTAGTGCGGGGAGAGGCTTGAAAACCCTAATAACTTCGGTTCTAGTATCAGCCTACGACGTAGACACTAAAAAGAACTAAGATGCAGACTCTTAAACAAGAGAAAGGCACTCAAATATCAATGTGATAATTCAAAACAACCTCCCCTTCTTCTTTACAAATACAAGTATTTATAGGCTTATAACTTAAACTGAGAAATATGAAAAGACAAAAAAAATAAAGGTTTACAATATAACTCCCAATAAAATGTCATTAACCTAGGAATTCCATAAGCCACAAATTTAAAGCTAGATACATGCATTATAACTCCAAAAATGCATGTATTATATTATAAAACTTGAATCCTAGCTGCCAGTAATTTTATATAATAATGCTTTTAGTCCTTGGCCTGAATCATCATGTGACGTTTTGGCCATTACACTAAAACAATTTTTCTTAGAGTTTTTCTAGTATGGACCAGAGCATAAGATACACTGAGATCATTGAATATTCAATCTTCATCTACTGAATCACTAATCGCACATTTAGTCGTTGTTTCACCTTGTGGTTGATGCTATGTGTAGTCTCATTCTACAAGGTGGCTAAAAACTTTTTACTCTTTTGCTTCTCCAATCTCCAACCCAAAATCTCACCGTATTATTGACCACCGCCGTCGGATTCCTTCACGTTGTTCAGTGATGAAAATAAAAATGGGTGCCACATTATGTGAAGTGTGTCTCCTATCTTTGTGGGGCTTTTTCTTAAGCTTGTGGGGCATAAGAAAATTTGATAGCCAAAACAGGACACGAACACTAAGAAAGGCAACTATCTGTGCGTTTGAAACAGCATCCAAAATCTACAAGAAGACAGCAACCTAGCAGTTGAAAACACCCTTCCTTCTGAGATGTCCCTCTTGCTTTGCTTGTACATATATATACATATATACATTATATATTCAGATACACACACACATCCATCTCTGGTCTTAATATTTCTGCCATCGCTGGGAGGATCTTTGCAGGTTGCAATTTACATGTGATGAACAAGACACACATAGCTAGGGACACTTACATATGATGTATATGATCCAGGTTTCTCTGCTTTGCTATGCTCCATGCAACTTTTGCAAATTATTTTCTTTTCTCATCACTGCAATTGCAATTATGTCATCTTCGATGCCTACAACCCCGTGACCTCTATTTTTATTTTATTTTATTTTTTTTATAATTTTTTATTTGTTATCTGGGTCAAGATCAATGACTCAGTGCGGTTGATTGCTCAACTCTAAATAGAACATTAGGCCATCTCCAATCGAAGGGGCCAGAGGGCCGAAAATGGCCCTAAAACCGTCTCCAACCGAGGGCTAGGCCAGAAGGCTCTGGAATCTGGGAGGGCCCCACGGAATCGAAGAGGGCTGGAGGGCTGGCTGTGTTCGGCCAGCCAGCCAGCCCGGGGCTGGCTCTTTTTTTTTTTAATGTTTTTCATGGCTGTCGGTTATAACCAACAGCATTAAAGAAGGATTTTTTAATACTGTCGGTTATAACCGACAGTAATAGACAAACCACTGCAAATATTTTTTTTTTATTTTCTATTGCTGTCGGTTACAACCGACAGCACTAGTTTGAATTTTTTTTTTAATGTAACGCCTAGCTCTCAGCTAGCCGTTGTGTTTGTTTTTTTTTTTTTTTTTTTTTTTGAAATTGCACCTGTTTGTTGCCTTTGTGTATTTTTTTTTTAATTTAAACATTTGCAATATTTCCTTCTCAATTTTTTTCAATATTTCTCAATATTTCCTTCTTTAATATTTCCTTCTCAATTTTTCCTTCTCAATTTTTTTCAATATTTCTCAATATTTCCTTCTTCAATATTTCCTTCTCAATTTTTCTCAATATTTCCTTCTTCAATATTTCCTTCTTTAATATTTCCTTCTCAATTTTTTTCAATATATCCTTCAATATATTTCTCAATATTTCCTTCAATATTTCAATTTTTCAATTGTAGCTTTAAAATAATAAATTATGTTTGGCCTATGGCCCTTTGGCCCTCGGTTGGAGACGGTTTTTTGTGACAGGGCTAAAACGAGCCCTCTGGCCCTCGGTTGGAGACGGAGGCAAATATGGCCATGTACTGTTCATTAAAATATTAATATCTTGGAGAATCTTGAAATGCCAGAGGGCTCAAACGAGCCCTCTGGCCAGCCCTCGGTTGGAGATGGCCTTAGGTGCCCTTTGGACTTAAGGCCATGCATAATGATAATTGCTTTGTTTGTCATAATCTATAATTAGGTCACCTCCAAGATGATGAGTACATATATTTCAAAAGAGAGTTTTTAATGTGCCCGAAACACACACACACTATATGTCATTATACAAGTGAAAGAATATAATCTATATCTATATTCATCACTATATTCACCATATTCACCTCTCTTTCAAAAAGCTAGAGCCAAAATATACATTGAATGCCCTAAACCACAAGGATGCAAAATGTGACTGAACCTTAAATATATATAGTACATGCCTCATATTGTATCACTATGGTGGCTCTTTCGATGAATGCTATGGATATTTTTTGAAGCGGTATTGGTTTTCTTGTGGAGACGAGTTGGTTGGTGGTTTTCTTTTCAGATTAGTTAGGTTTTAAATTTTTGTGATATCCCCGCTTCGCACACTCGTGATGTCTTGCTACGGCAAGTTGATGTGGCCTCGCTAGTTTTAGTAATGGTTTGTGCTTGCATGTAATGCAAGATGTGTCGCATCTATCGTCTTTGTGGCAAATTTGTACCATTTGTACCATTTGCTCTTAGCTCTTGTGGTAGCGTAGAGTAGGGGTTTAACTTATTTGTTGGTTGAATTTTCTAATTAATTAAGAACATATATTACACAAATGAAAGTATAAAGGTTATTAATTTAGGAAGAAAACAATGCATGCCGATATCATTTTCCAAATATTTGGCAGAATATTTTTTTTTTTGGCTTGAAAAAGGACAAAGCAATATAGCTGTATGAAGTCTTAGGCTGATTTGTTTGCATGGGTGCTCTCTCTGCACACAACAAGATTTTTACAGCAAAGCATTTTGTAGCCATTATATATGTAAGCTAAAAATTATGGAATGACGACGTTGCGACAATGACCTTTTCTATTCTTGAGTGTGGGGATACATGCACAATGAAAATGACCTTTTCTTCAATCTATTTAACGAATTAATCATATATATGTAAGTATTTATGCATGTAAAGAGAGTTTTAGGTTGCAATTAACCGCATTTAAAGAAAATGTGGACATGCAGTTGATATGTGATCTATATGTTGTCGTTATTGTTGATACTGTTAATATTATACTTGAAAATTTAGTTAACAACAACTTAGAATGAATATATATATGTAAATCATTTGTATGTATGTGGTAAATCCAACCAAGAGAGGCACTTACCACTCAATTTTATACTTCAATTAAATTTTGTTTCCGTTGTCACACTTGCATGTGAATGTACTTTCCCGAAGTTCAACTCACGTGAGTTTTTGCTAGCAAGAGTCACAGTAATCCAATATATACATACTACTATGCAAAAGGATAATTTATTTATTTATTAAAAAAATAAAAGAATATTTCTTGGACACAATGTTTATGTATTTGTATGTGATAGTAACTATTTCTTGGTTTTTTTTCAAAGTGAATTACAAAATTTTGGAACCATATGAAGGAGCACAGATTTGGTGTCAAGCTCTATGTGGTGACTGTGGCAAGGCTTGTCATTATATGAGTTTTTTTTTTATTCCATTTTCAAATAATATGGAAAGTCACGAGAGGCATTTCTAAATAAAGTAATACTTTCATTGCATGATTGTGCATGCCCTAATTAAATTGGTTCCAATTCTTTGTTGTGATTTTGTTTTTCATTTTGATTTGTTTTGTCACATGATTTGGATGCCTAATAGACACCAAAACGCGAACAGGCCATGAGTAGTAGTGCACCATAATTAACTTTCATATCACTTTCTAATTGAGATTATTATAAACAACTAAGAATTTTATTGTTGCTGTGATCTCACAAATACAATAGAGTTTAGCACGTACATATGTTCTACGTTGATTAATTAATTAATTAAAAATAAATCCTTCTTTTTGCTATTTCATTGATTAAAATCCTATTTATTTTCAACTTTTGATCAAGGTCCTTGGGTATTAATAACATCATTAATTATTTAAATAATAAAATATTTTTATTTTTAAATATATTCCTTTAGTGTTAAAAATGTTACAATTAGTATATTTATACTTATGGCTAAATTTTTATCATTTATTTTTATTTTTAGTTTGTACCTATTTTTAATTTGCAAATATTTTTTTTTTAATTTGTACCAATTTTCTTTTCATTTTTAATTTGTACCCACGTATTAGTTTTTTTTTGTGCCCATATTTTTTAAAGTTTTATTTTTGTTTGTACCCATGTATATACCGTCACATGACATTGTATATTTAATCAATGATATAAAAAATACATATGGTATATTTATGTTTTATGCCTAAACTTTTTATCATATATTTATATTTTTAGTTTGTACCCAGTTTTAATTCACAACTTTTTTTTTTAAATTTGTAGTATTTTCTTTTTAGTTTTATTTTGTACCCATGTATTAATTTCTTTTAGTGCCTATATTTTTAAAAAAATTCATTTGTATTCATAATTTTTTAATCTTTTATCTGTACCCTAATTTATTTATAATTTACTCATTCTTCTTTATTAATGTACCACTTTGTTATATGTGAAATGTACCAATTTTTTTTAACACTATGGATACATTCTTTTGCCATTTATTATTTCTTATTTTTACATAGTTTTTATCCATTTATTCAATCAAAATGTTTGAATTTTTTTTATTGTAACCGTTTCTATTAGTATTATAACGAGGGATTTTAAATTTATAGGATTATAAATCTCATAAAATATCAAACAATTAATGTCAAAACTATAAAAATATAAATATTAATAGTAATATAATGAGGTGTACAAAGTCAAGGGACTTTGATCAAACTTTGAATACTATTAAGGTTTTAATCAAAGAATGTTAAGGATTAGGGACCGCATCCAAAGTATCCCTAAATAAAATATAAGCACGATTGTCTTAGTTGGGTTTATACCCCCAAAGCATTCCATTATGAAACATGTGAATGAGAACACTCAAATCCTTAAAGAATCTTCTGCATCAACCTCCAACTTTTTGGCAACTAACAAGCCCTAAGATGAGTACGTAATCTATTTTAATTTATCACCCTCGAATCCATGATAAAATAGAGCTTAAGATAATTTGCCTTGGGGTTTGAGGGCTGATAAAATAGAGCTTAAGATCCTTTGCCTTCGGGTTTGAGGGTGAACTTCTGTGTCCGACATCGTCCTATCCGATAAATTAACATCGCTTAACCCTCTATTTACGTGTAAAATTAATCAGAATGAATTAATCCATCATCATCATCAACCAAATAGAAATTGCATGCGTATATCCTCAGGTTTTCAAAATCAAGTAAAAAGGTTAAAAAAAAAGAAGGGGTTACATAGACCTGAGAAGAATTTGACAGCACTGAACAAATTAATAAAAAGAAATTAGTCACTTCAATTTGATAAAGAAGTTTCAAAGGTATCAAGACAAATTATTGCTTATCTGTTTTAACTTGTTTTTTTCCTAGTTTTCTTCAGTACATTACGACACCGATAAGCATCAGGTCACGTTCATTGGACAAACTTATTGAACTTCAGTATTTCGATTCATGCCTTTCAGCGTATTAGTTACAGTGGTGGACATGTCATGTATGGGTGATAAAACAAATTAACCCATTACTACCTGATCAGTAAGATTTATGAAAAATCAAATCAAGATTATGATGGATCTGTTTATATAATACCAAATCAAAGCACATGCAACCAAAACTAAGTGGGAAAATAATTGAGGGAAACCCTAATTCCTGGAAATAATTTTTTTCTAAATTTTTTTTAAGCAAGCTAAAGGAAACCCTAGAAATTGATCATGGAATGTAGCAGGGAAGTGCATAAATTATACATTTTTATGGAGGGCAAGAGACAAGGGTTGGGAGCAGGGTATGTGTATGGAGAGTATTGTTTGGTTGTAATGATTAATGGGCACACATGTGAATAGAGTTGGTACGTGATTTGTCTCTGTGGCGAATGGAGACAATGCTCGAACCAACAAGGACTATCTAGCTAGGGCAAACTCTTGCTCTTAAGCCTCCTATACATGTAATTGTACATATGTACACGCAGTGACTAAGTTTGATACATAATATAAAGGTCTCGTGATACATAAAAAGTACATATATATATTGACTGCAGATGGAAATTGGAATTATACTTGCATGCTTATTAGTATTTGGTGCAAGGTTCTTTTTCCTCATCTACGTACCTGTCCATGGAAGTAAAAAAAAAATGGAAATATTTGACTAATCCTTTATAAGTTTATGTACATGCATGCATTGTCCAAAAGATTAATGAATTTCTAATTCAATTATATATAACTTAGTCTGATCAGCAAGTTGCAGTGAAAATTTATATCCTGCAATGGATATAAATTATAAGTAGACTTGGATTAATGATTGATAAGTATTAAGAACAAGTAGCTAGTGAGAACAGGATGAAATCTACTGTCCACATACATAAATATTTAATATTATGGAAAGAGTTTTCAGCATGACCGTCACACGAGGTGGTACACTACATGTCCCTATATAATGGTGGGATATGTGTGTGTTAAAAGATTAATAACTTAAAAATTAAAATTTTCCACCACTTACATAAAAACACGTGGTGTACCATCCGTGTTCCCGTCAAAACTAAAATTTCTCAATATTATGAATCTATGATTTTGTATGTTTATATGAGTTTCAAAAAATTAAATTAAATTAAAAGGGGTATGATGAGCAGATATGAGCTTAACCAATTTGGCCAGGTTGTATATATGTTCCTTTCCTTGCACTCAAGTTTGAATCATCCCATTTAATGTAGATTATTTCATCATTTGTAAAAAAGTCTAATTAACGAAATTGAACTGGAAGGCTAGAGACGATGAGAAGATAAAAATGGCACGTGTAGAGAGAGGAAGAGAGAGAAGGAGCGGACAAAAAGGGCAAACGAAGAGGAGGGGAAGAGGCTAAGCTAAAAAAAACCCCCGTGAGGAGTGTTTGGAGGCATCCAGAACTTACAAACTAAACATATATCGACCACATTTTGTTGCTTCTCTTCTCATGCACTTGTTTCGATGGCTCGATGGTTGGCCTATTCCACAAATCCACAGTTGCCTCTCCCACCTCGATCCCTCTATCTCCATCACGAGATCATGATTCCCCCATTCCTTCCCGCCCTTCACTTCTTTTTTTCCCTTTCTACCCCTTTCTCTGCATCATTTTCCCATCTATATTCACTAATAATTCATAATTTTGGTGGATGCATATGTGTGTGTGTGTGTGTGTGTATATATATATATATTGAATATTCAGAATGAATGAAAGACAGAAACTCTGTTTTGTTTTCAAGCTTATATCAGACCCTAAATGTTTTCTAGCTTACGATCAAATGGCCTTAGCTTTGTGCATATCAACTTGCCGACTACTCCAAAAACATGCATGTGAAACTGATCATTCTTAATATCACTATTACTGTTTCTATCACCAGATACATAATATACAGAATGCTTGGCTTTATAATTTAAGACATGTATATACAGGTAAGCAAGAAAACTTGGGTTTATAATTTGATTAGTAACTCGAAGAATATATACTATTCTTAAATTATTAATCATTAGCAACTTTGCAGATATGATCTATGATTTTATGCTGAACAGCTTGAATATTATGTTGGAAAGTGCCCATAAATTATTAGTTTAGGACACCTGGCTTGGTATGCATTTCTTTAATCAAGGACATTAACGTGATCTTATATTATAAGGTGGTTAACTTAACTATTATATCTGAAAATTGTTCAGCAATAATTGATGAATTCCACTTTATCATGTATATACATGATATGATGAATGTGTATGTTTCATGTTAAATTAAGTCGTGTAGTGAATAAATCATGTTGAATTCCACTTTTTCTGGAACCATTTGGTCTAGTGCATTGTTCTACCCAACAAATTAAGTAAACTTTAGGTTTAAGAAGCCTATTAGTATTAATATAATAAGAAGACAAATGATTAGTTATGTGCATTTAATCATCCCAAGGATTAACGAGGAATGTTATCCCTTGCCATGCGATATAATATGGGCAAAAAAAGGAAACAATTTTGTACTATGGAATAGAAGGGCATGTCAGTAATTGCAGCCAGAATCTATTATCTATAGTACATTACTAATTAGTTGTGAAAAAAAATAAACTGAGGCAGTCATGTGCAGGGAAGAAAACAGGTGATCATATAGATTTGAGAGCTCATCGCCCTCTTATAAAAAGCTTTCAGAGCTTTTCAGAGACTTGTGTAAGAGAGAGAAGAGGGGCAAGAGGGAAAGCTGGTAAATCTGAAATATATATCGAATCCGATATCCTACTTTTTCCAGTTTCCATGGTTTCTAGGGAGCACAAGAGGGCAGCACTCTATGAGAAGCTGCAACTTCTTCGTTCTATTACTAACTCTCATGCTGTAATTCCTCCTGCTGCATTCTTTTATCAGGCTTTCCCTTTATCGTATTGGCCTAAATTTCTCCAAGTTCTATATATACTAAACCACAATTGTTCTTTCCATTAACACAAAATACATGCAATTGGTTTCATTTTTGTGTTGGCTACCCCTGAAAATATCTTATTTCTGCACAACTCTCTTGATTTTCGAACAGATGAAGAATTAATATTATGAGTTGACCAAGATTCATGGTCACCTGGCGACCATATGAATTCATAGTCATCCACCTTTAGATTTGATATCAAAGGTTGAGATTAGAACAACAAAAGCACATCATTTATTCTTCACCTTTGATATCAAATCCAAGAGTGAGTGTGATTATACTGTTTCCTTTTTACTTGATACCATGATAACATTTATGTTAATATTATATACGAAAACAATTTATTTCTGTGGTTTGTTAAGCTTATCAAGAAAAACTGAAACAATATTATAAGTTGTATGCTGTGAGTCGTCAAAAGCTAAAAGTTCTAACAGTTAGTGTGTATGTTTGTCTCTCTGATGGCTGCCATTCGATAGATATTCATTTTCTGAAAGATCTCAATATCCCATATGTTATCTTGATTATGGTCGAACATTAAAATTAGATTAGTTTCTATTTGTGTAATTTACTTAAATCTATATATCTAAAGAGAGAGATCAATTAATTTGGAATTTCATTATAAGTAGCAAGCCGTCAGTTGTGCCCATGCCAAGATGTTCTTACATGACAGTACTTCTTTAATTATCTAAATCTATGAGAGAGTGTGTGTATATATGTATACATATATGTTGATTATATAGATATATATATATATATATATATATATATATATATATATGCGTGTGCCTGTGTGTGTGTGTGTGTATATATATGTTCATTATTGATATCATCAAATGTATATGACAGTAAAGTTTTTGTCTGTGCATGTGTCGCAGCTAAACAAAACCTCAATCATAATAGATGCCTCCAAGTACATTGAAGAGCTAAAACAAAAGGTGGAAAGACTGAATCAAGATATTGCAAATGCACAAACTACTTCATCATCAAGTGACCAAAATCCATTGCCTGGGGTACTTATACAGACAGAATTCACCCTTTTCCATATCTAGTACTCTGATCAATTTAATCAGTATCTTTTTTAGTTGTATGGATAGTAGTATATAATGGAGTTTTAATTTGTTCTTACTTATACATGTCCTTATTATTCAGCAGGTTACAGTGGAAACCCTAGAAAAAGGATTTCTGATAAATGTGTTTTCTGAGAAGAATTGCCCAGGTTTGCTTGTGTCTGTACTGGAAGCTTTCGAAGACTTGGGTCTCAATGTCCTTGAAGCGAGGGTTTCCTGTGCAGACAGTTTCAGGTTACAGGCAGTTGGAGGAGAAGTAAGACATTTCAATTCCTCTCTATATATAAATAATTACTGCAAGAGAATTATATACATGTTAATGACAGCACCTATAAGGTTATTTCACTTTGATGTATAGAATGAAGAGGAAGGTGAGAGCATTGACGCGCATGCAGTAAAGCAAGCAGTGGCAGTGGCTATAAAAAATTGGAGCGAAAATACCGAAAATGAGTAATCAAGATTCGGTTGCTATACATAACTATCTATTTATGTTCGTGATGACGATGATGATCATTTTTTGCTTTCTTGGATAAATATCCTCGTTTGGATTCTCTCTTGTTGTAGCTAGCTAGGTTGGCATTATGATGGTGATTATCAAAGAATTAATCAAGCTTCAAACAACTTAATTAGACCAGTTTCGTTGTAGTTGTAGCTATAGCTGGCGAGGATGGCTGAATGTGTTGATCAATCATATATAGATCCTCTTAATATGAATGGGATAAATTAGCTCCTGATTAAACAAAAAGAATAATTATTCAACTTCGGGTTTATCAATATCAATAATTCTGATTCCCTAGTTGATTAGTATATTAGATGTTGGATTTTTGGATCGGCGGGCCAGTGGGGTCTCACTCTAACAACACCGATAATGTCTTCAACTTTATCACCTGTCCAATCCGTCAGGTGTGGGTTTTTATCACAAAAGACCTCGATATTAGTTAGAGTGGGGTAATCATATTTAAACCCCTTTGTTTTCTTTTCACCCGCCCATGTGGGATTCCAACACTCCCCCTAGTTGATTAGTATATTAGATGTTGGATTTTTGGATCGGCGGGCCAGTGGGGTCTCACTCTAACAACACCGATATTGTCTTCAACTTTATCACATGCCCAATCCGTCAGGTGTGGGTTTTTATCACAAAAAGCCTCGATATTAGTTAGAGTGGGGTAATCATATTTAAACCCCTCTGTTTTCTTTTCACCCGCCGATGTGGGATTCCAACACTCCCCCGCAAGTGTAACCCCATTTAGTGGTTCATACATAGAGATCCTCACATTGGCAATTGAAACTCAGAGGTCGGCTCTATGTTAAGAGTCCATACTTGTTTTCAATGAGAGAGGTACGTGCCCGAACATTGGCTCTGATACTATGTTGGATTTTTGGATCGAAGGGGCCACGAGGCCCCACTCTAACAATGCCGATACTGTCTCCAACTTTATCATCTGCCAAATCCGTCAGGTGTGAGATTTTATCACAAAAAACCTCAATATTAGTTGAAGTGGGGTAATCATATTTAAATCTCATTGTTTTCTTTTCACCCACCGATGTGGGATTCCAACATTAGAGTGCTTGTAAGCGGCAGAGTGACCACAATCCACTGAAATTCAGTCATGCTTTGCTTCAGTTCCACTAAGATAAAATATTTACCGTGCTAATGGAAAATCAAGAGAGTACTCAGAGCAGGGGTCCAAGAAGTAGAATTTCAATCGTGCCTTTGATGGAATGAATGCCCTATAGTGTAAGGGTACGTAGTGGTCTAGGACATTTCGTTTCATAGTGGTTGGAGTACTGTTGGTTTATGTAACCGAAGGCCCCAAAATGATTGGAGCTATATCATAACCAAACAAAAAGTGAAAATGACTGGAGAACAAGGCTTATCTTGCAAGTAACCAATAAGCAATAACAATCCCACACCCACCTTGGTGGTTCTGAATAAGAAATCTGTATTATATGAACGTTATAATTTACTAGACCAATAGTTTCCGAGACTTTATAAAAAAATAGATCAAAATAACGTCTAGCTCAATTAAAATCTACATGCTAGCTACAAACATTCTTATATATACGGCTCACCTTCACAATACATATAACAATGTTAAATCGGCAAGATCCATAAATTAACAACATAAAATACTAACCTCAAAAGAAGCCAAGTCCACTAGACGCAGCAGTAATTAAGTGTTCTTGCACAGCTACAATGCACGTCCCGTGAGGAATTTAATCTTCTGACAGTTAATCAACTTCAAGAATTTTGCTTCATCAAATTCAAGCATGTTTGTCCTTCTCAAAAGCGTCCTGGATTCCGAAAGTCATAATTTCTTTTCAAGCATATGTAAATGAACATTTTCTGACAATTAAGAAGCATCGACTAACGCAGTTGGATAATTAGGGCATAACTATTAGTTTATGGGGTTCGACCGAGGTCGCGCTTATGGCGGTGGCTGATGACTAGGTGGAGGTTGCATTGACGGAGAGCAAATGCAGCAGCAGTACGCTATTATTTATATGGCTTATTAATTTTTCCAATAAATCTTTTGAGCAAGCAGGCGCTGCAGACCAGAAGCAGAATCAATAATACTGTAGTGTGTGCGCCCTTGTGTTGGCTTGAAGGAGTGGAAGTAGGATTATTTATTAGGTTTACTTTTCCTTGGATGACTCTTTTTCAAACTCTTTGTAGGACTATTTGACTTTTGCAAAAGAATCAGGAAGTTGAAATTATGTTTTCCTTAATCGGTTGTTGTTTTTTGCATTATTTTTTGGGCCAGAAAGGAAAATCTTTGGCATGAAAACAGTCCAAAATCTATCTATAAAAAATATGCCCGTGTACATAATACCACCACAATTCAACCTCCAACGTTGGCTTTATTCTTCCAGAATTGATAAAATGCTTCGTATCAACGAACAACCAGGGCCTAGGCCATCGACAAAATTTGATCCCACATCCCAATCCCAAACCCAAAACTCAGTATCAAAATAAACAACCCTACGTACGCCATTAATTATGATTTTGTGCGTGGCCTTGTGATGAAGGAATGGAAGCCTATATCCTTGTCAAAGTAGGATAAATTTCATGAGTAACGAGTTCGTTATCAAATTATTATGATAGACACATTATGTGGCCAGCCTTGTTAAATTTCAGGTAGGTGGGCCATGGGCCCACTCCAACAACACCGATACTGTCCCCACTTGGCCACCTGCTCAATCCGTCAGGTGTGGGGTTTTAATACAAAAGGCCTCGGTATTAGTTAGGGTGGGGTAATTATAGAGGAATTCTAACACTCTCCCGCACGTGAGACCCCATTTTATGGGTCACACGTGAAGTTCCACAAATCGGCAACCACGTGGAGCCAAGTTGGGGCTCACCCGTTCGCACGGGGCCAATGGGGACCCATCCATTCACGTGGCATCTCTTGGCCTACGTGGAGCCAAGTCGGGGCTCACCCGTTCGCGCGGGGTCGAAGAGGACCCACCCGTTCACGTGGATGTATGGGCCCATCTCCTGGCTCTGATACCATATTAAATTTCAGGTAGACGGGCCATGGGCCCACTCCAACAACACCGATACTGTCCCCACTTGGCCACCTGCTCAATCCGTCAGGTGTGGGGTTTTAATACAAAAGGCCTCGGTGTTAGTTAGAGTGGGGTAATTATATATAAATGGCTTGTTCTCAAGCTCTGTGGCCGATGTGGACAGAGGAATTCTAACACTCCCCCGCACGTGAGACCCCATTTTATGGGTCACACGTGAAGTTCCACACATCGGCAACCACGTGGAGCCAAGTTGGCGCTCACCCGTTCACGCGGGGCCAATGGGGACCCACCCATTCATGTGGCATCTCTTGGCCTACGTGGAGCCAAGTCGGGGCTCACCCGTTCGCGCAGGGTCAAAGGGGACCCACCCGTTCACGTGGATGTACGGGCCCGTCCCCTGGCTCTGATACCATGTTAAATTTCAGGTAGACGGGCCATGGGCCCACTCCAACAACACCGATACTGTCCCCACTTGGCCACCTGCTCAATCCGTCAGGTGTGGGGTTTTAATACAAAAGGCATCGGTGTTAGTTAGAGTGGGGTAATTATATATAAATGGCTTGTTCTCAAGCTCTGTGGCCGATGTGGGACAGAGGAATTCTAACACTCCCCCGCACGTGAGACCCCATTTTATGGGTCACACGTGAAGTTCCACACATCGGCAACCACGTGGAGCCAAGTCGGGGCTCACCCCTTCACGCGGGGCCAATGGGGACCCACCCATTCACGTGGCATCTCTTAGCCTACGTGGAGCCAAGTCGGGGCTCACCCGTTCGCGCCTTTTAGTATAAGTATATCATAATACTTAGAAAGAAAAATATATGTACCCTCAAATGTTGGCTATTTCACTTCATTTCACAGTTGATATAAAGTTCGTATCAACGGCCTAAACTAAACTACACCTGTTAATATATTATCCTATTAGACTCCATATCTGTTCTTATCCTGTTGAGCCTAACCCTTTTAAATATAATAAGGTCATTTAAATATTGTGGGTTATTTCTTGAATATTTAGGTCTCTCTCTTCAAATTTAGGTCTCTTTCTTCTCATTTGAATATATAGGTCTCTTTTTTCTCCCCTTTTCTCACCACCAACACAACTTATGAGACCCGCTCTTTAGTGGTGGCACGGTGAGGTTCGGCCTAGTTCCACTCTCAAAATTAAAATTGGAATCAAGAAATATCAATGATTTGGTTTGGTGTTGTTCCATTTAAACTTATTACTAAAATTGTACCATTCGGTTCACGCTGGTTCCTGTTTGGTTCATATCAGGTTACGGTTCTGAATATTAAATCATTTGAATCTTACAAAACTAACCTAAACTCATGTGTCATGCTTCATTGACCTATGCATAATTATTATAAATATTTCATTGATCATGCCCAAAAATAAAATTGACCATTGATATCACTATTAGTAAAGATTTTATTGACCTTTAGCCAAGTAACCTTTAATTTTAACCATCCTCCGAACTCATTGTCGACCATCCAATCCAGACTTGAACAATGAATCCTTTAAAATCTGCAAGCATAAATGTGGATTCTTCATTGCAAATGTATCAAACTTGTTAGAGGAAACTACTTCACTCTTGTGTTCGGCAATGTATTCCAAGGCATTCATCTTCAATCTTTTGCTGGCACGAGAATCCGCAAGCTCTAAAAACTCAAGAACATTGGATAAGTTCAAGTGACGACCACACAACTCCTCCAAGTATAGGATTTTATATTTTTGGGCTGCTAGCGTCAAGGAGTAGATATGCTTGCTAAACCTTTCTTCCGGCAACTGCCCGTGGTAGAGAAATTCCAAGAGAGACTCAAGCTCCTCATGGTTGGCCATCTCAGGCAGTGTTATACTTTGAGACGAGTCTGGAGTAATAGTGTCAAAGATTTTTGATCTGGTCGCCTAGAGTAATAAATTATGCTGATTAATAATTGATATATATTGTCAAAGGACAAATATATCAATAAAACATTTGAAAGCGATTGTTTCAACAATTTGGTTTTGTAAATTGATTATTTCAGCCTATTTATTAACAGATCTAGAGATAAAGGGAGAAGAGGTTACCAATATGATTTTATGTGCACGAATTGGAGGTCCAATATTATCACCAGGATGGACAAGTAAGTCACTGCAAGCAAGAACATCTCCATATGCAGGCCAGGCTAGGAATTTCAACTTCTCCTTTTGTGCTTTAACTTCTTTGTCTGATTCTAACACCCATCCTAACACGTCTTTGAGAGTCTGGAGGTAAGAAAAAGAAAAAGAAAAAAAGGAATTAGCCAAAATTAATCATCGATACCAATTTAATAAAAGCATATCGCCACTCTTAGGGCAATCAAATTAAAGAAAACTTTTAGTTCGGACGACTGAGCAGAGTTGCCTAGTCCTGCTCCCTAACCCAACAATGCCATGTTATTGTCATGTGCTGATTTTCAGAATTGTAAGTCTTGATTAAAAATATTCAATAGTTTACATTCATTTTTCTTCAAGTAAGATTATGAAACAGTGAATGCCAAAGACGAGTGAAAAAAATAAATAAAACCAATTACTAAATCAAGCCAAACGAATCATAATTATGAACGGAGAGAGAGAGAGAGAGAGAGAGAGAGAGAGAGAGAGAGAGAGAGAGAGCTTGCCGTGCACAGTTTCGCGTGAGGAGGTAAAAGCGTATTTATGGTATTCCTAGCGCTCTTGAATTCTTGAAGGCATTTCAGGCATATGTAATTATCTGCAGAATTATTATTATTATTATGATAAAAATTTCGAGTTAATAATCCTGATGGATTAACTGATGTCAAATGCCCAGTCATAAGCAGAGATGGATACTGCATGGTAACACTGTCTGACCGAGATTGTTGAAAGTATTGGTCAAGACAAACGCTGCAATACCTGAACGCCATTATGCCTTGAATATTTTCGAAACTCTTGAACAATAAGACTAGAGAGAATTTCAGAGTTGGAGGATGTCAACTTAGAAGAATGGTGCGTGTGCTCTCGTTGGCATGAAGAGGATATTTATATACAAGATTGGAAGCCGGCTAGGGTTACGGTTTCTATCCTTTTCCAATCTTTTAGGTCAATGGGCTAGGGTTTTCAGTTTTTTTTTTTTTTTTTTTGGGTTTTGGGTTTTGTGTTGCTTCAAAAAAAAAGGGTTTTGTATTGATTAAGTTTTCTTTCCATTTTGTCAACGTTTTTCTTGTAGGATGATCTGTGGGCTTATGTTTGTTTGTTTGTTTTTATTTATTTATTTGATAAATGTGGGCCTATGTTTGTTGTTTGTGCTAATTAGGGCTGATGTATATATGTTTGGGATACAATAAATTGAGTTTATGAAAAAAACCCCATACCCAAGTTTATGAAAAAAAACCCCATACCCAAGTTTATGAAAAAAACCCATTTTGACTAGTCAACATAGCCCAAACCAATTTAATTCACAGATATTTACAATAGTACCATTGTCCAAATGAAAACGGAACGCCTAACATTTTTAAAATAACGTACCAACGTCATTCTCTTCCCGCATATCAGAGAAATTTTGGTAGCTCGGAACATAAGGTAACACCTCACATGTTATTAAATAAGTGGTGAAATACTTCTGTTAAAAAAAAAATAACTTAACAAATAAAACATTCTTTCACTTCTATAATGACACGTGGCATACCATCTGTGTGCCGGACACAACGTATACTGTCTCAAGTTTACTAATTAAGTTTTTGGTCTCAAATTAAGGTTGGATTTCAAGGTCTTGTTGGATCACTTCTGACAAAATCCATGAGAAAACACAACAGACACCTACAAAGTCGAAGAGACGGTCGACGATCAACGAGAAAATGGTGATTAAACTAGAATTCGAATTGAAACAGGAAAGAATATGAATAAATCAGTAACATCCAAGCCATACATGGAGGCAAACCGATCCGTCCAGCATTTCACATATATTTGGATCAAAATCAGACCTCAAAAACAACACAATAATCAAACGATCATACCTCAGAATGCTCTACATGGAAAGTAATTTGATTCTCTGGTTGTGGACACAAAGAATTTGAGGACTCTGAAGCTTTTCAAGTCCGCTGACGATCGGGATAATCTTCAGCAGTTGACAGATGGAGCAAATGACATCTATGTTAAGATCCATTTTGAAAAGCCTCTGGTCAGCTGTGGAGGCCTCGCCGCCATATCCAATTTTGCTCGAATCGGCGTGAATCCAACAAAAGTGAGAGAATCCATTTGACGCATGTGGAATCTTGATAGCGGAGTAAATTATAATGTACAAGCTATTATCTAGATACATGTAGGTCCATATATATGTAACATCCATGGCTTATCGCATGGTTCTATGGTTAAGCTAAAACTTAACAATACATTTCTTATGTGAATTTTACAGAGTAATGTTTAAATTTTAAATTTTAAATGTGGACTTCACATGAGAATGTGTTCCGCGAAATTTTTTCTATCTTGAACACAATATTTCTTGTACGTAGCAATATTTGAAGATGGAAAATAGTAAACAAAAATTACACACGTACAAACTTACTTAGGTCAATTTAGATTTACATACTCGCAAAATTGTAAGAACTCCACACAATTGATTGTGTGTGCTGGCTTTGTCTAACTGATCTTTGACTAACATATTAGGAAACTGAATTTCTTTTGGCGTCCATCAATGAGGCCCTTGAAATCTGTACACATAGATGCGGATTCTTAAGTGCAAAACTATCATATTTTGCAGAAAAAACTATATCATGCATGTTTTTAACAATGTAGTCCAACGCATTCTCCTTCAGTTTTAGGCTGGAACAAACATCCGCAACCTCTAAGACATCAAGAGCATTGGCTGGGCTCATAGACTTGAGCATATGACACTCACATAGCTTCTGCAAGTACGAGATTCCGTACTTATCAGCTGCAAGGGACAAGGAGTAGATGTGTTTGTTCATCTTATCTTCAGGCAAGTCTCCGTTGTACAGAAATTCCAATAGAGACTCCAGCTCTTCATGGTTCAGCTCAGGCAGTTTTACGGTGTCGGTTGCTGGAGCTTTGCACCCATCTGAGTCTAGAATGTTGTTAAATACTTCTGATCTTATTGCCTACAGTATATTAATAACAAAAATTTAAAAATTAGGAATGGTTCCTCATTGAACAGTAATCACATGTACATACTCATATATTGCCATTAACTGCACAACAGACAAAAATATCATGACATATCAACAACCTTATTGACCACATATTGACAACTGTAAGTTCAACGATATCATGCTTATCGACTACATATCAACCACGTATCAGCATTTAAAAAATGTGGTTAACCACAACATATAAAAACTTTCATATGTAATTGATAAAACATTGCTACACAAAGAGATGAGAGTCACCAGTAAGGCTTTATGGGCAGGAATTGGAGGGCCGCTTTCACCAGGTTGCAATAATATGTCAGTGTGAATTTGATCTCTAAATGCAACAGAAAATCCACTTAGAAATCTAATCTTCTCACTGAGCTCTTCTGATTCTGCTCTCATGTCACGCACCCATTTCGACACATTTTCGAGAGTCTGTAAAAGAAAATAAATTAGCAGCACATAAAAGACACTATAAATTGAGTTTGTTCTTCAACTATGTGTGATTAACTTTGCTTTTCAACTATTGTACTTTGTTTTGTAGGATGGGTTTTTGTATATGCGTATGTAACTATAGTAACTACGAAATGAAGAGGATGAAAAGTTAAAACTCAGAGTGTGGCTAATAGAAAGGATCAAGCATATATATAAAAGAGAGAAAACTTTGGAACCAGATAGCTTGCCTTACACAAATTTGGTTTTTGATCAGCTGGTCCTTGAGCAGTTTGAAGCTGTTTATTTATGAAGAAGATAACGCTCCTAGCTCCCTCATAGCATGTCGAGCAAATTATATTCCTCGGAGGCCTTAGCATAACTGGCATAGAAGTACAAATGGTGCAGTCCATATCTGCCTACAAGAACCTTGAGGAAACCTGGACGGTAGGGGAAGAAGAAGAAGCTTTATCTTGTTTTGGTGAGAAAATCTTAACGGTACGAGGGGAGTTTTCTTGTAGTAGTAGAAGAAGAAGAAGAAGAAGAAGCTGATTCTTCTTTTCAACGTTCTCAGAATTTAAGCAAAGGCTTTTCTGTTTCCCTTGATTATGCTTGCTAGCTAGAGTTTGTTGGACTTCACCTTATCCTTCGGTTAATTAATTGGAACAACTATGATTGGCTTGAGTAGAATATTGCACTATTTTGTATTTGAGTAAAATGACTAAAACCAACCTTGAAAGTTCAGAGGAAAGTCACTTGAAAATGGCAAGTTGGAGGGCGTAATGGTCAGTTAGGGAAGATTGGGAAGTTGGTAGGCCAATTCTTTTGAGTGGTTTTTAATTTAAGATATATAAGGAATAAAACAATGGGAATTGGTAACTGATGGAATCGGAATGTTAGGAAGAAGAAAAGGACTTTCCAACCTTACAACAGCAAATATGTGCTAAGCAAAGCACGTCCTACTAACTACTTTAACACTAATAAACTTCCACAATTAGTCTAAAATATTTCATTGACCTAAAAAATAAGCCAGCCTAGCTTGTCTGTACACCACCCTCCAATATGATTGGACCAGTCATGATTCATGATCACCTTCATGCTGGGTAGTCCTTCGACGGGATTAAAGATTGCAGTATGTCGTGGATGTAATTCTATCAGGAGTTGTTATCGACACTAAAAGAAGTCGTTCGGCAACTCTTCATGTACAATTTCCCCATTCGTTTTTGTATAGTAACATATTTTTAGTGTTGATAACAATTTTCTTTTATTACCGCGTTTTGTATATACAACGCATGTGAACCAATTCGCTTTCCCTTAACTAGACCAGATTTTTCTCTTTTTCGGGAAAGGTTTTAACGAGACAATTCTTTTTCACCAAGAACCCGCAATCATCCTTCGGACTAGTTAGGATGAATTTCATTATTTTTCAGTTCAAACACTTATTTTGACCTCCTACACACCCTTGTTAAATTTTGGTGATTGATCTTCTTCAATTCATTCGATCTGACGGTTAGAAATTGAGAGAAGCGTGTGGAAGCACTACCCATTTCTATCCTAATAAGGAAGGGGATTCGAACCTACTGGAATTGATATACGTAGATAAACCAAGACTCCTTGTATATATGGTGTACACTACAGTACAGCAACTAATGAAAGTGAAATAAAGAAACTAAGATAGAATATTGATTAAGAGACAGCGTACACATTAATGTTCAGATTAACTCTTAAGTAATTAAGATCAACTTAATAGTAGAAATGGTCGAATTATGCAATGGAGCACTGACTTAGGCAGGTGCTTATTGGAGAAGCATTAGTTTTCTCCATGGTGGCGGGCAGCTGCTTCATGCTCCTCATAGTAATGGTAGACTGCTGCACCAGATAGGACAGCCAGGGTCAAGGCCTGTGCGTGCATCCTAGCATGTATAAGCCTCAGGCTTGGCTTGAGGGGTGTTCTTGTTCGTGAATAAGCTAGAGATGCTCCAATTGCTGACGCCCATATTCCTCCTGTAATAATGATTACACAGAAACAAAGAGATTAATTAACATTGTTATTATTCCCTTCTAATCTATTTTAAACTATTGAAGGGGGTTTCAAAGTTGGTTGCAGTGTTGCAGAGAAGCGCACTGTTCTAACAAACTTAACTATTAGACTGATAATACTTGTTATGGCTTATTTGAAATTTTTTTAAAATAACTAAAAACACTTCAAGATTACCAAAAGCGCTCCTAACAATATTGTTTAAAGCGCTTATGAAATTAAAAAAAATAGTATATTTGAATTGTTTTATAGATAAAGATAAAGTACATGTTCAAGAAACACTTTAGTGTTTTTTATTTTATTTCAAAAAGGGCTTACATTTTTGTTCAAATAGTAATGTGCTTCTAATACAAGTGTTTTTACTAGAAGCGTTGGTGGACAAAGTACTTTTTGAAAAAGCATGTTTAAACGGGTTTGATATTAAAAGAGAAGGAGATTAAAGTAGTGCAGGGTGTACTCACCAATGCTTGTAAGCTTGTGTTCTGAAACCCAGGACTGAATTGCCTCCATTTGAATTTCGATTGCTTCTTCTTCTCCTTCTGTTGCCAACCAAGTTCTCAGAAAACTGATAAAGCGAAACCTATGAGTAAGTTTATAAGGTGGAATGGAATGAAGTGGAAAGCAAAGGAGGTTTGGTATTTATATAGATGAAGACGATAAGCAGAAGCAGCAGGGTTTGTGTTGAGAAGTGTGCTTTTGATTTTTCTGATTTGGTGTGGCCCCTGGTTTACGTGGTTTTTTCTCTTTTCTTGGAACACTGGAAACTGTAAACCAAATGCCACACGCACCCCGGTTTTTCAAAATCTTCAGTGGTGTGGTGCATGTCTGCTGTTTTTTTATCCACTTTCAGAGTCTCAGACGTTGGTTTGCTAACACGTGGTTCACACTCACGTACTGATCAAAGGAACTCTTTGTATCTCTTCCACTAACACTACTAAATTAAATGATCTGGACCTTCCAAATTTCATCCAATGATCAAAATTATCACAGCTTTTAAGAATTCAAAATAGGTGGACTGTTTGATGAAATTTAGAAGGTCCGGATCACTTGATCCAATGATCTTGATAAAAGCGATCTGAAAATGATCTCTTTTTCTGATCAAATTATCGGATCACTAAAGCCGATAAATTTTTTAGTATGCGGATAACTGTTACAAAATATTGTTACTAAACATGTTATGATATAAGTGTTCGTCTGAATAAAGAGGAATTCAAGTTTCCAATTAACGAGGTAGTGATATTCTGCGGACCAATGTATAGTATGTTTCACTTACCATAACATAACTTAATTGATAATTATATCGTGATCATAGAGATTCGACATAAAAAAGAAATGTCTGTTGTCGATACTTGACACACTTTTTCTCTTCCTTTATTCGAGCTTGAGACGAGCAATGTATGATGATATATCGTGATCAATGAGAGAATTTTTTATTTTTTATTTATTTTTATGAATATAATACATACTCACCTAGGAAACTACCTTAGGATTTGGAAAATCATAATTTTTATTGTTTGTTTTGAGTTTGCTCTTACTGCTCATGTTAGAGACAAAAGTATGGAATCTGCAGACAATAAGCACGTGTGCGATTATTAATAAACCAAAGAAAATGTGGATTTGCCGACGAAACCATCAAGGCCGTTGGATTTCTTGGAGAAAAGTGCAAATCTTTGGTACACGTTAGAATTGTTCATTTTTGCGAAATATTTTCAGAGGTTAATTACACCAATACTTTTAAGATTTTAATTAATCAATAATGATTTTCAATCACTTTTCCTACATAGATCTAAATCATTTAATCCTTCGGTAAGAATGTTAATCGTCCAAATCACATTCGTTTGGCTAACCTTTTGGGTGTTGAAAGGGTTGACAGACATCACAAATATCTGGGCTCCCAACTCGGATTGTTAGGAATTGTGCTACCTGCTTCGAGCATATTAAAGAACGATTATGGAAAAGATTATAAAGTTGGAAAGGCAAGTTGTTGAGTGTAAATGTGATTTAATTTGGCTTATTTTCTAGACAAATTGTAATTTATATTTAATCAAGTATGTAATTGATCTTGTAATTATCATACAAGATCTCATGTCAATTAGTTTTATTAGCCCAACCTTTTTGGGATTAGATTGGTCCGTCAAAGATAATGGCAATCACATCAACTGATTGCTGGAGAAATTAAAGGGATTGCTAGTCCGAGAAAAGGGGGTAAGGTCACCTATTTAATAGGTTCTTCACACTCAAAGGAGGACACCCCTTTTGCAACGAAAAATATTCATATTGCATTTGAGTAAGCAAAGGAAGCTGTTTTGCATTTCGTTCAAATCCAGCTGTGTGCAATCATGCTGTGTGCATCAGACGTTCAAGATTGAGAGGACAAGACTCAATAGGTTGTGTACCTGGGTCTCGTATGAATCTTGTAAAGTCTTCATCTCTACCTTAGTGGATTATTGTTGGCAATCTTGCCCAAGGGTTTTTCCTCTCTGAGGTTTTTCCCTTTGTAAAGCTAATTCTTGTGTGTTTGGTATTTTCGTGTGATTTTGCTTTGTCTTTATCAGTTCTTTGCATAGAGTGGGATTAAAATTGACATTTAATCTTTTAATTTGAGTTCTTGGTTTTACTTTACACTTTCAATTGGTACCAGACAGGGGTGGGTTCGGTTCTATTCGGTTCGGTTTTTTGCCAAAACCGGAACCGAACCGAAATTTTGGTTCGGTTCGGTTCGGTTCCGGTTTTTTTTTTTTTTTTTTTTTTTTTTCATTTTCCTTTCTTATTCTTCATTTCCTTCCCTAAAAAAAATAGAAAATATGAAGCAATCATAACATAAGTTACTAATTAATCTAAAAACATAAAGTTTCAAAATAAACATTTAAAGTCCAATTAGAATCATCAATCAAGTTTAAACATCAAAATGTCCAAATTTAAACATCAAAGTTTAAGTCTTCAAAATGTCCAAATTTAAACATCACATAAGTCAAAATAAACCTTCAAGGTTTCATCACTTAATGTATTGCACAAGTAAAATCCTCCTCCAAGTCCTCAAGCTCAAGCTTAATGCTTAGGTGGCCTAGGAGGCAACATAACACCTTTCTTTGAGCTTCCACTTGCCATTTCTACATACAAATAAATAAACAAAAGAACATGATGTAAAGTAAGCATGTAACATAACATCTAATTAAAATAGTCTAACAAAACCAAATGCAATAAGTAAAATTACCTTTCTCAACTTCTTCACAAAATTCAATCTCCTCAATAGTTGGCTCATGATGTAATGCTACGTGAATTGACCTAAGCCAATTTTGTGCACATATCAAAGCTTCCACCATTTTTGGACTCAAAGAACTACGATATGGATCAATTATTCTTCCACTTGTGCTAAAAGAAGATTCCCTCACAAATATTTCATTCATTGCAATTTCATTTTCCCACATCTCTTTTCGTAATTTTATGGATGTACTTATTATTGATACATCCCTTAATCTATGTACTCAGGAAGAAGAGAAGACAGACCAAGGAAACAAACCCAGAAGAGATCAAGGAAACAAATCCTGAAGTGGACCTAATTTGAAATTAAACCTGCTTATAAGGGAGTGACTGTGGGCTTGTAACTTGAACATTATTTACAACTTTAAGTTAGACTTAATTTCGAACCCACCCCCGCCAGCAGCATCAACAAACAGATACTAGCATCAACAAACAGACTTAATTTCGAATCCATCCATTATCCAACATCAGTATCCGAAAACTATCAAATTGAATAATATTACTCACATGCAAATCTCATTTGTGATGTATATCAGTATCCAACATCAGTACAGGGGAGAGAACTCATAGGATAAGCAGGAAAACTATCAAATCTCATTTGTGATGTATATCCAGTATTAACAGTAATTTTTCCGTGAGATTATTAGCATGTGGAATTGTGAACTTTGACCTCAAAACAGATACAGAAACAGACAGAAACAGACAGAACCAGACAAGTCGCTTGTTGGACAAGCACAGAGCTATTAAAATTCACTCACAGAAACAGACAGAACCAAATCAGCATAGAAACAGACAGAACCAAATCCATGACAAACAGAGGATTGAACATGCAGCATCCGAAATGTTGAACATGCAGCATCGAGAAATCGAGGGGTAACAGAAGAAATTAATCAGACCCATGTACTCTCACAATTAATCAAACCTCAAAACAAATCCAGCAGATCAGATTCATCAGAACCAACGAAATTGAAAAAGAAAAAAAAAATGCAAAACGTATCATGGACAGGGGGTGAGAGACTAACCTTGCAAATGAGGGACTTTGTGGGTCAAGAATCGAGACTCGAAACGGCGAGAGGAAGTCGTGGGTCGCGGGTCGCGGGTCATGGGTCACCGGTCACGGACTCACGGGGAATGAAGAAGACGAAGCTGGAGCGTGAAGGCAGGGAATGAGATGGTCCACAGAGTGAGCGGAGCTGGAGCGGCCGAGCTGGAGCGTCTTTTGTTATGTTTAGTTTAGGGTTTCAGACTCGAGTGTGAAGGCAGAGAAGAAGGCCAGCCCGCCTAAGTGAAGCCACTGAACACGAGAGTCACACGACGCCGTTCCAAGGGAAAAAAAAATGTAATTATATTCGGTTCGGTCCGGTTTTCGAACCCCAGAAACTGAACCGAACTGAACCAGATTCGGTTCGGTCCGGTTTTACACTTTCAGTTCGGTTTTTTTTTCGGTTTGGTTTTTTTCGGTCTCGGTTCGGTTTTTTTCGGTTTTCGGTTTTTCGAACCCACCCCTAGTACCAGAGCAGGTCTCTAGATACACTTAGAGTGGATCCTAGGGAACGTGGGATGGATCGGGCTGTTGGTTCTGTCTCTCACCCTCCATACTTCAATGGGGAGAATTATGGAGATTGGAAAGCAAAGATGAAGTCTTTTTTATGGGCTTTAGATGATAGGGTTTGGAGTACAGTGGTTCAGGGGTATACTTTGCCCACAAAAATTGTTCAAATTAATAACAAAAAGAAGTCTTCTGATAACAAAGATGTAGTAGATGATGTTAGTGAAGTTGTTGTTCCTACACCTAGGGAAGAGTGGACTACTACTGAGGTCACACACTCCACTAATAATCAAAAAGGGTTGAATGCTTTATTTACTGCTGTTTCTCCTGATCAATTTATTTTCATACGTAACTGTGAAACTTCCAAGGAAGCATGGGACATTTTGCAGGATACATATGAAGGAACAGAAACAGAGAAAGAGGCAAAGCTTGAAGTGTTCACTTCACAATTTGAGAGAATTAAGATGGAAGAAGATGAGACCTTTCCTGAGTTTTATGCAAAGCTGTGTGAAATTGTCAACAATTGTTATAGTCTTGGTGAGACAATTCCTGAGTCTCAAATAGTAAAAAAGGTATTAAGATCCTTACCTCATAGATTTCAACCAAAGAAAACTGCCATCACAGAGGTAAGAAATCTAACAACCTTAAAGCTATCTGAATTGGTTGGTGCTTTAAAGACTTATGAAATGGAATTGCCACCAAACCTAAGAAAAGCAAAAGCATTGTTTTACATGCGGTGAAGGAAGATTATGATCAGGGTGAGGGGGTTAGTGAGGAAGAATTTGCCTTATTGACTCAGCAATTTCAAAAGTTTTTAAAGAACAAAAATTTTAGAGGAAAATCTGGTTCGACATCGAAAAATGTTAAACCTAACTTTTCATTTGGAAAAAATTCTGGTGAAATTTTCTTGAACTGAGATTAGCTTCCAATTTTAAATAAATGTCGACATGAAATACTATTTTGCTTGGTTTTTCTTATCTCATCTCTCAAAGTTTTTTTTTTTTTTTTTTTTTTTTTTCTCACTCAGTTATTGTTGTGAGACCCATTCGCTCTTGCTAATTTCCATCATAATATAACATGAGAAGTGTGCAGATTTGGGACGCAATGGAAAAAGCTACCTATGTATGGGTGTGAAAGCTCCATAAAGAAGATGTCTGTGTAGAATTTGACAGTCAACTAAACTATATGGGAAGAGCTACCCCTCACACTAGAGTGAAAGCTACCATTAAAAGAGTTGATGCACTATGTGGGTTGGTCCTCTCTCATTTTTGAGGGAGTTGATAGATGCTTGCATCTTGTAGACCTTCAACGATAGGGCTCCTCTCGCCCCTTCCCAGTTAATTATTTTTGTGCAAATAATCTATACATTTCTCGAGCTTGATGTGGAGTCTCACATATTTTGAGTGCCACCATTCTACAATAACACCTCAAAAGTTTCTGTAATTCATGTTCACATTTATTTCTCATTTTCTAGCTACAAAGGCTCTGCTTGAAACTCACTTTTTGAGGATCATGGGGTAGGATATGATATGCATTTCATTTTGTGTGATTGATCCCTCATATCATTTTTGTTTCTTGTTTTTGGAATTATGCTCAACACCTCTTTCACTGGTTGATTCCCTAGTCTGTTCTCAAAAACCAGGTTTCTTTCCCTATCACGTAGTTTCCGCTGCCTCGGACCATTGCACTTCCTGGACCTAATTCTTCTAGTCCTTTATACTTTGGCACTTTCTGGACAAAAAAAGGGGGAGTAGTTTGTAGTTTGTTTAGCTGCTTAGGGGGAGTCATTTGTTCTAATGCATATTATTTGTCGTTTGTTTAGCTGTTTAGGGGGAGTCATTTGTTCTAATGCATATTACTCTGATCTAATATTTCTCTTAATGTAAACATGCAGATGTGATACTGCAGTGGCTGAGCAAAATCACATGACAGTATTTTTGGATTGGTTTACCATGGTTTTTTGTCTAGAAAATGCCAAAGGGGGAGATTGTAAATGTGATTTAATTTGGCTTATTTTCTAGACAAATTGTAATTTATATTTAATCAAGTATGTAATTGATCTTGTAATTATCATACAAGATCTCATGTCAATTAGTTTTATTAGCCCAACCTTTTTGGGATTAGATTGGTCGGTCAAAGATAATGGCAATCACATCAACTGATTGCTGGAGAAATTAAAGGGATTGCTTGTCCGAGAAAAGGGGGTAAGGTCACCTATTTAATAGGTTCTTCACACTCAAAGGAGGACACCCCTTTTGCAACGAAAAATATTCATATTGCATTTGAGTAAGCAAATGAAGCTGTTTTGCATTTCGTTCAAATCCAGCTGTGTGCAATCATGCTGTGTGCATCAGACGTTCAAGATTGAGAGGACAAGACTCAATAGGTTGTGTACCTGGGTCTCGTATGAATCTTGTAAAGTCTTCATCTCTACCTTAGTGGATTATTGTTGGCAATCTTGCCCAAGGGTTTTTCCTCTCTGAGGTTTTTTCCCTTGTAAAGCTAATTCTTGTGTGTTTGGTATTTTCGTGTGATTTTGCTTTGTCTTTATCAGTTCTTTGCATAGAATGGGATTAAAATTGACATTTAATCTTTTAATTTGAGTTCTTGGTTTTACTTTACACTTTCATTGAGTGTTGCAGGCCAAGTATTGTAAGTAAAAGTGGTTGCCTAGGCTATTCCGCTTTATACTATGAATTGTTTCTTACTCCCCAAGTACTTTTGTGACGAGCTCAACTAGATAGTTGCCAAATTTTAGTGGAACGGTGCTGTTGATTCTAGAAAAATTCATTGGATAGCCTGGGAGAAACTGTGTTCGGCAAAAAATGAGGGAGGCTTGGGTTTCAGAAATCTTCATGCGTTCAATCTAAGTCTTTTAGCCAAGCAAGGTTGGCGGATCATCCTTGACCCTTCTTCTTTGGTTGCTTGAGTTTTTAAAGCGAGGTAGTTTCCTAATTCCTCGTTTATGGAAGCTCAAGTGGGGAACAATGTGTCCTACTGTTGGCGTAGTATCTCTGCAGCTAGGCATATTATCAAATCGGGGTCCCGTTGGTTGATTAGTTCTGCAGTTTCGCTAGTAGTGAGGTGGATCAAACCTCCCTCTGGTTATTTGAAAATCCATGTCGATGGCGCATGGTGTGAAGATAGCGATGGGGGGTGTTGGCATCATTATTCGTGAAGATAAAGGTTCGTTTGTGGGTGCCAGTGCCATTCGGTTTCGTTTTGTGTTCTCTCCCCTTCAAGCGGAAGCTTTGGCTGCCTGGGAAGGCTTGTTGTTGGCGATGGAAAGAGGTTTTAATGATTTCCTTTTTTAGTGTGATTCTCTCTAGATCGTGAAAGCCCTGCTTGAGAGCTCTCTGAATATGTCCAACTTGGGGCATATTATCGAAGACTCTAAGGCTTCTATTTTCAGGATTACTGGAGTTTCGGTCGCCCATATCCGTCGCCAAGGCAATGGTACTGCTCATCGCCTTGCTTGCCCTGCTCTCCGTATGGATGGAACCTCCTGCTCTTGGTTTGAAGAACCCCCCGATTTTATTGTTAATTTGCTTGCTGCTGATTGTCTTTGAGGCGGCTTCTTCTGTCGGCCTTACTTTGTAAGTATTTCTTCTTTATCAATGAAATCTATCCTACAATTGCTTTTAAAAAAAAAAAATTCATTTAACCACGTGGTGCTATTTAATTGGATGTCTGAGTTCACATATGTATCACATCAACACATTGACATGTTATTGTACAACACTCAGACGAAATAACCGCAATAAAGTGTGCTATTCAAATTTAAGAACGATATTGATCAATTCTGAATTCAAGACGATTCCAGAGACCATTAAAACAAAAAACCCCAAAGGACACCAAAGACACCAACCTCTACTCAGTTTCTAAAAGAATAAAAACTTAGGCCCAGTTTTATAATAGGCCGACCCAACCTAGATTAGGCCCATAACACGGAGCACCCGCTACTCTGTCTCTCTCTCTCTAAATTAAAAGAACAGAATTCTCCCGCCACACTCTTTTGCGCTCACAACTCACTCACTCATTCATTCATATATAAAGAAGGAAGCAAATTATGAAGTAGCATAAAAAAGAAAGAAAGAAAAAGAAAGAAAGAAAAAGAAATGGAAGCTGAGCCATCGAGAAGAAGACTGAGATCCCGAAACCCTCTCTCGGATTGCACCAACACCATTTCCTCCACCACCACCGCCGCCTCTTCTCAGTCCTCGTCCGCCTCCACCCCCGCGCTCAAACGCCAGAATCCCAAGCTCGCCTCCGTCACTAGGAACCTCCTCTCCGCTTTAACCCCTAAACCCTCTGCGGTCCCGCCCCCGATTCATTCCACTCCTCCTCGTCCTCCTCCCGTCTCGTCCTCCGCTTCTGGTAATTTCTCTGCTCCGGATTTGGGTTTCTTTGTTTCTTGGTTGGTTTTGGCTGCGATTTCTGTTTGTTCTGGTTTTAATTTCAATTTGGGAATCTAGGGTTTTCTATGCGCTTTGGATATTTTCTGCTGTAAATTAGTGGAAACTCTAGAAGAACAACAGTTCGCTTGGAATCTGTTTGTTTCGAATGTTAATTGTAGCCTGAATCTGTTGGTATTAGTTGAATTTGTTGCTCTGTGTTCGTAATTGAGTGCATGTTTTGAATTGAACTTGATGCTATTCTTACACTCAGCTGTGCATTTTCTTTGAAAATCTAAGTGGTTTGAGACCTTATTGGTATATACTGGTTTTTGAGTTTAGGTACCAGCGATCGTGAGGTTCTTGAACCTTGTTCAGTGTATACTCGAAGACAGACTGCAGTAAAAAGGAAGGGTAAAGGGAAGGAAAATGCTGGATCCTGGAGTTGTCCTCCTGCACCAAAGACCCGGAATGCTAGGTAAGTGTCTAATTCCCGTGTAGTGCTATGGATTGTAGAAGTAAAGGGAGGAAACGACGTCATTGCTTGGAGTTTTCAAAAGTTAGATGCCTTGCTGTAAGAGGTTATTCATCAAAACATTGTAGGTTGTTAGTACAAGAATATGATAAGATATTCATTTTGAGAGCAATACAACACCAACCAAGCCTTTACCCACTAAGTGGGTCGACCATATGAATCCTAGAACGCCATTGTGCACGGTTTTGCGCCAAGTCTTCTGTTATCCCACTTGAGTGATCTGCTGAGACTACTGTAACGCCTTGCTGTTTCTTGAATGAGAAGCTCTAAATACGCTTTTTCCTTTGTCACACTTCTATTTGTATGGGTATTGTTAAAGCTAATGCTTCTGTGTGTCTTCCTCCCATTCAAAATAGGAAACAAACAAAGGAAAGCGGACACAACAGTGCATCCAAGGAATCAATGGCTCCTCACAAAAAGGTTTGTTAACGTTTATGGTAACTTTCCCGTTGTTTCGTGTAGAAACTGCTAGTTTTTATCTGACTTGGGGTCTTGTTCCTACAGTAAATTGATCAGTTCTGTTGTGCTTTCATATCAGTCCAAAACAACATTATTCTATCACAGTTAGAATTTCTATATATCCACAAGCGTGTCAAACAACATGGTTCTGTATTGACACCCAAAAAGCATGTCTATGGCAAGATTCGTTCTTCGCTGTGAGGTTGAGTTTTTTGGGCTACAGTTTGAGAGATAACATCTCTTTCAGAGTTTTGATTCCGACAGCAGATTTTTGGAGCTGACTTTTCTTTATCGTCTATTAGTTTTTACTTCTTAATATTATATGGTCTGTTTATCGTTTCACTTGTTTAAACAATCCTCAAACTTATAAGGGACCTTTAGTTTGTTCTAGCAGGTTTTATGTTTGTTGAAACGAGTTCTTATTATTTTCCTATCTGTACAGCCTGTGGTGAAATATGTTACGTTCCATTTTACAATAAGGTCTAGGTTTATAGTTATTCACTTTTAATTTGTGTGTGATTTTTCTACAGAAGCAGCGTGCAGTACCAGCTTCTGAGAAGCAGAGAGCTTACTTTGAAGAGATTGAGGAGAAGAGAAAATACTTCGCAGAGATCGATGCATTTGAACTGTCAGAAGAGGAAGTTGATTCAGTTGATTAGAGTAAATGGAAGAGCTATATAGTGCATCGTATAGAAAAAAGCAATGTAGCCGAAACCGTTGTGTTCTGTGTGTAGTCACAATAGTGTGCAATCGAGTAATTCAGATGTAACTACCACCGCTCGCCAATTTACATCGATGTAAGTCCTTGATAGTTAGAACACCTTTATCTCTGTGTACAGTCAACTCGAGAAGTAGAGATGAAGGTTAAGCAAGTAAATGAAAGAAAGTATGAGAAAGTGTAAAAGTTTCCTGAAGTAATAGAACAATCACTCGGGGTCCCTGTTTACCCTCTTTTTGTAGCTTCTCTTCAACCTACTAAATTTTGTATCGGATTTGATTTGATTCGATTGTGTAAGTGGATGTGTAGTGACATATTTGGGGCATTATAGCTCAAGTAGTTTTTGGACTCGAGTTTGAAATTCTCTCCCAATATCATTTGTATAAAAATAGATAAGTGTGGCAAAATTAAATAAAATTTAAACAGGTTAACAAAAATCACAAATTTAAATAGAAAGTTCGATTTAGAATAACATTGATAATAAGTTTAACTATCCACTTATTTTTTTTATGTCCAAATACATGAGTACTTTTATGCAAATGAAAAGATTTTCGCACTCTATTCTCTTTCTATGAGCTCATAAAATTTTAGTTCACTTTTCTGCAATTAGTTCTAATTTCGCCCTGGCTTCCTGTAAGAGGATTGATGTTTCCCATTTTGACCATGGCCACGGCAAAGTGCTTGAAGAATGTCAATGTGTTATTTGCATAAATTTTAACCAGTTCATCAGTAGAAGTTGTTCCGTTGAATAGCTCCTGGTCTGAATGAAGAAGTCCCTTTCCTTTCAACAAATTCTTGTAGTACAAGTTATCAAAATGTGTTGGGGTCCGGAGGTCAAGGCTTGCAAGGTTGTCGTCACTTCCGCTTCTTGGGCAAATTCTTTGCAATGACTGGGCAAAGGTGGCGTCGATGGCGGAGTCGTTGTAGATGCGTGGGCGGAATGCTTTGCATCTTGCAAGGCCAATTGTGTGAGAACCCGAAAGAGCGACCAAGTCCCTTAAGGAGAGGCCTTGTGCAGAGAAGCTTGAAATTAAAGTACTTAAATTGTAATTTGGTTTTGGAAGGAAGGTGTTGGCAGCACTTCTGTTAGCAGTGGTTGAATCTCTTCTTCCCAAACCAACTTTCCATGAAGGACCTCCCAACTGCAAATCCAAAAGTATTAATTTCCATGTGAAAATAGATGCCAATGGAGAAGATTTATGACAAATGTTAATTGAAATTTTAGATTTTGGAGGAAGAGATCAGGGAATATATGCACAAATGAACGAGTTAAAGACTTGAGAGACACTAAACAGACAATAAAGGATACTAAACCGTATTATGTATATGGTTTCTTGTCTGTTTAGTGACGGTCAGTTCCATTTTTTATGAATTTTTTTTGTAGCCTGTTCATTTTGTACATATTTCACAAGAAATTAAGATAGGTTACTTACATAAACTATCGAATCACGCGCAGCAAGAGCTAGAAGATCAGCACATGAGACTACTCCGGGGCATGCTTTCTCAAGCTTGGCTTTAATTTGATCAACAACTTCAAATCCGCTGATGGAGTTGTTTTTAGGAACTGCTGTTTTCTCACCAACAAAGCTTGATGTATTGTCCAACAGCATCGACGCATCACAACCCTGAGATTAAACAAAGAAAGTAAGCCAATCCCTTCAGTTAAGAATGGCTGAACACGAGCACAGTAAGTGAAGGTATGTATACTTACATTTACGAAGCAATCTTTGAAATGCAGATGGAGCAAGGAAGCTCCGACGCGCGTTTCGTTTTTTATGGTTGCTATAACTCCTTCTTGCACAATGGACAATGCTTTTGAACATTTGGATTTGTAGAAATTTTGAGTGAGCTTGCAGTTGGATTCAAGAAATGCACCAGCAAAGACAAAGACAAGCAGGAATAAGTGGTAATTGGAAGCCATGTTACACTTCTCTCTAGGCTAGTAGAAGATCACACACACATTCATATATAGGGGACGGATCCGTGACACCATTTTTTACACAACTTTTAGCACATGTTTTTGTGAGATCCACTTTGTAATGTATTTCCACAATCCGAACTGTCAATATTTTAAGTCTTTCCTCAAAGATTATGCATACAAAAAATCACCCAAATCTGAAACCATATGATTGGTAGATTAAGAGTTTACGATTTTTTTTTTTTTTTTTTTTTTGTAGAATCATATTGGTCTATTGTATTCACTACAAATGAATGTCTTAATGGTTTTGATTTGTCTAATTTTTTGCAATGAACATCTATAAATGATGTTTTAAAAAATAAATGAATTGGATCTTTAAAATAAATTACAGAATGAGCCCCACAAAAACGTGTGGTGTAATATATATAGATTTGTCTGCCTTTATCAAGCTTGTGGGTTTCTCTTGAGTTGTGACTTGTGTGGTTATTATATATATATATCTTCATGCCATATATCTTCATGCCTAACAACCACACATGTCACAACTCAAGAGAAACCAACAAGCTTGAGAAACCAACAAGCTTGATAAAGGCACTTGAGAAACTAACAAAGCTTGATGTATGGTCCAACAGCACCGACGCATCACAACCCTGAGATTAAACAAAGAAAGTAAGCCAACCCCTTCAGTTACGAGTGGCTGAACACGAGCACAGTAAGTGAAGGTATACATACTTACATTTACGAAGCAATCGTGGAAATGCAGACGAAGCAAGGAAGCTCCGACGCGCGTTTCGGTTTTTATTGCTGCTATAACTCCTTGCACAATGGACAATGCTTTTGGACATTTGGATTTGTAGAAAGTGAGCTTGCAGTTGGATTCAAGAAATGCACCAGCAAAGACAAAGATAAGTAGGAATAAGTGGTTGTTGATTTTTAAGTTTAAATTGATGTGTATTTCATGAGTTACAATATACAAAGATACAAGTATATGTAGGAGAAGGGAAGGAGAAGGGATGAGAGAGAGGAGGAAGCAACATGCAACTATCCGAGAAACCCTAGTGATCGCATGCAACGTTCGAGGAACCCTAGTGACCGGTTAAACCTGGCTTAATCTAATCCTTAAATCAAGGTGATTACACCCAATCCTAGGCTGAGAAACAAATAAGTCAATTCCCTTCAATTAAAGGAAGATGGCTGTTACACTTTGGTACAATGATGACCACCTTGATATCTAGGATTTGGTGGCTCAAGATCAAGTGACAAGCTGATTACTTCATGTATACTTCAACAGTGGTAATTGGAAGCCATGTTACACTTCTCTATAGGATAGTAGAAGATCACACATTTATATACAGGGGACGGATATGTGACACCATTTTTTACACAACTTTTGGCACACATTTTTGTGAGATCCACTTTGTAATGTATTTCCACAATTCGAACCGTCTATATTTTCAGTCTTCCCTCAAAGATTATGCATACAAAAAATCACCCAAATCTGAAACCATATGATTGGTAGATTAAGAGTTTAGGATTTTTTTTTGTAGAACCGTATTGGTTTATTGTATTCACTACAAATGAATGTTTTAATGGTTTTGATTTGTTTAATTTTTTGCAATGAACATCTATAAATGATGGTCTAAAAGATAAATGATTTTGATCTTTAAGATAAATTACAGAATGAGCCCCACAAAAACGTGTCTAAAAAATATATAAAACAATCTTGTAGTATATATAGATTTGTCTGCCTTTATCAAGCTTGTTGGTTTCTCTTGACTCTTGAGTTGTGACTTGTGTGGTTATTATATAATATATATATATATATATGGGTGAAGTGCCGATTTAGTCCCTGAACTATTATCTTAGTGAAAATTAGGTTCCTAAATTTTTTTTTTCGGTAAAATAAGTCCCTAAATTCATTAAAAATTGCTAATTTCATCCCTACTATTATATTCAAAGCTATTTTGTCCAATTTTTCTTCAACTTAAGTCACTTGTCACATTTTAGTGTGTAATACCTTCACTTTCTCGCCTATAAGCCATTCACATTTCATATAGGTTGCGAATCTAATATCTAATTTACCCTCCAAAGTTAACTTACACTATTTCTTATGAAAAACTGCCAATTTACCTTCCAAAGTTAACTTCATACACTATTTCTTTATGGAAAACTACCAATCTACCATCTAATGTGTATCACATGCAAGTAACGTGACTTAAATTGACGTAAAATTGAATATAGTAGCTTTGAATATAATATTAGGGATGTAATTGGCAGATTTTTATAATTCAATGACTAATTTTTCTGAAAAAATAGTTTACGGACCTAATTTTTACTGAGGTGATAATTTAGGGACTAAATTGGCAATTCACCATATATATATATATATATATATATACACACATATATATCTTCATGCCTAATAACCACACAAGTCACAACTCAAGAGAAACCAACAAGCTTGATAAAGGCACTTGAGAAACCAACAAAGCTTGATGTATCGTCCAACAGCACCGACACATCACAACCCTGAGATTAAACAAAGAAAGCCAACCCCTTCAGTTAAGAATGGCTGAACACGAGCACAGTAAGTGAAGGTATATATACTTACATTTACGAAGCAATCGTGGAAATGCAGACGGAGCAAGGAAGCTCCAACGCGCGTTTCGTTTTTTATGGCTGCTATAACTCATTCTTGCACAATGGACAATGCTTTTGGACATTTGGATTTGTAGAAATTTTGAGTGAGCTTGCAGTTGGATTCAAGAAATGCACCAGCAAAGACAAAGATAAGTAGGAATAAGTGGTGATTGAAGCCATGTTACACTTCTCTATAGGCTAGTAGAAGATCGCACACACATTCATATACAGGGGATGGATCCGTGACACCATTTTTTACACAATTTTTGGCACACGTTTTTGTGAGATCCACTTTATAATGTATTTCTACAATCCGAACCGTTTATATTTTAAGTCTTCCCTCAAAGATTATGCATACAAAAAATCACCCAAATTTGAAACCATGTGATTAGTAGATTAAGAGTTTATGATATATATATATATATATATATATATTATTTTTTTTTTGTAAAACCGTATTGGTCTATTGTATTCACTACAAATGAATGTCTTAATGATTTTGATTTGTTTAAATTTTTGCAATGAACATTTATAAATGATGGTCTAAAAGATAAACGATTTGGATCTTTAAAATAAATTACAGAATGAGCCCCACAAAAACATGTCTAAAAAATATATAAAACAATGGTGTAATAATAGATTTGTCTGCCTTTATCAAACTTGTTGGTTTCTCTTGACTCTTGAGTTGTGACTATTAGAATATGAGCATGAGTATGAATTCGTGGATTAAGTTATTTGTTTCAAGTTTGGATAGGAAGTCTTATTGAGAATGGATTTGTAATCCATGTTATGCTGAAACACTATGTTGGTTGTCTATATGGATTTTAATAGGGGAATCCTTATAGAACTTGGCTAGGATTATGTTGTATATATAGTGGCTTCTGCTCGCAGTACATACGCTCTATTCTTCTGGACTAAGACCTATTATTAGTTAAGAGCAAATTGATTACTGAAGAGAGGAGAAGGTGCACTTCGGATCTGCTGCAGGAACAAGTCATGGTAGGTTCTTCGAATTCATCTGCAGGTAAGTAATCTTGCTATATGTTTGAAGGTTTATGAACATGGTTTTGTGTTTGAGGTCTGTGGTATCAGAGCCTGGATTACATGTTAGGAGAAGGTACACTTCGGATCTGCTGCAGGAACAAGTCATGGCAGGTTCTTCGAATTCATCTGCATGTAAGTAATCTTGCTATATGTTTGAAGGTTTATGAACATGGTTTTGTGTTTGAGGGCTGTGGTTCATATTACATGTATATAGGAATATGTTCTAGCTAACAAATGGTATCAGAGCCTGGATTACATGTTTATGAATTCAGTCTTGAAATCGATTGGTTCGTAAGTTATTAAAAATAATGAATTAATAAATTTTGCTACTTCCAGATTTCGAAACTGGTTTAAACGAATTCGCTGGAAAAGAGAGGTTCACGAAAACGACATTGCGTTTTCAATAAGCAGAGAATTAATAAATAAATAAATCCTCTCGTACTAGGTCTGTTTTCCCATTTAGGGTTTTGATTAGCAACTTCATCGATCAAAACATGTTCTGGGTTTTGTGATTCTCTCAACTCTTAAATCAATTTTTTTTTTTCAATTTGGATGATTATTTCCGCTGCGTTGTTCCAAATTGAAATCTGCAGGAGGTATGTTTAATAATTCGTATTGTTCTGTCAATGTTTGCTTTATATTTCAATGCACAGATTGGGTCAAGGTTTTCTGTTAAGGTTTTTAATAAAAATTAAAATTACGATAACGAAACCCACGAAGAACTAATCCTATTGACATTATCGAAAGTAATCTGGAGACCATGAATGATCAATCATGAATGAGATTGCAATTGCTTTACACCTTGCGAAATATATGTATGCATATCTGTCTTAGTGCACGATTTAAAATCTGGGTTTTGTTTGATTTTGTCAAAATTTCAATAACAAAACATGAAGGTCTTAATTGAATGAACATAATTAGCATGCTGATATTTCTGATTAGAGCTTATAATCAAGGCTGTATTTTTCCATATATTCAGAAAAGTTTTGTAGTTTTGGAGGGTGGACTTATTGTAGAGGAAGTTTTGTTTTATGCTTTGGAAACAGTTTGGCTGTTTTAAGCTTATGATTAGTAAATCGTTTAAAGTCAATGTTATGTTGCTTTCCTATAAGATCGATTTATGTTTTGGCCTTTTTGAAAAGTGGGAGCATATTATGTGATTGACTGTTTAATATCAGTTTATGTTATGAGTCATATTTTGCAGTCTGGATGTGTGTGAATTTGGAATCAATATTGCATTTTGGTTGTGGTTTATGATTCTCTGTTTCCATGTTTTGGAGTGTAATAGAATGATGGTCATAACGATGGATTCTCAGGTGAGGCTCTGTGGTCACTTCTTATAAATTGGAGAAGTTCATGTCTGAAACTGATCTCATGTTCAAGTGGGAGAAAATGTATGAATATGAACATGAGATTGGGTGTTTTTGACGGTGAATGGTTAAGTCCAATTAGAATAAGAAAGCCTTATGAGAAGCTGTGAACAAATCCTTGTTTTTGAAGGATTATGTTAAAAATATTTGAACTGATATGGCTTGGAAAACATAAGTTGTTTTCTATAACGATTGTAATAGGAAATCCTTGTCAAGTTATAAGAAGGATATATATGTGTTTTGGATTCAGTTTGATGTTTGAGAATCTTTGTGATTTGACTTGAGCAGTTGGTTGAATTCATATATTGGTAATTCTTTATATTGGAATGAATTACTAGTAGATAGTTTTACTATCTGTTAGACTTAATTGTTTCGAATTAAGTTGAAAAATAGTGGGAGTAGACAATTTTAAGGTCTGCTTGTTTCAGTTTGGTCATAATGTTATAAGTGCAAATTGAACATATGTGATTTGAAGTTAGCATTTACATAATGGTTGTAATTGACAGCTTTTGGTCCTGTGTTTTGAAATGCACGGGTAGATTGTTTATGATGAAACTCAAAAGACTTAGTGATCACCCTGTTGTAAACTTGATAGAACTAATTTACTTTTTCATACTTGCTCAAGTGGGAGAATGTTAGAATATGAGCATGAGTATGAATTCGTGGATTAAGTTATTTGTTTCAAGTTTGGATAGGAAGTCTTATTGAGAATGGATTTGTAATCCATGTTATGCTGAAACACTATGTTGGTTGTTTATATGGATTTTAATAAGGGAATCCTTATAGAACTTGGCTAGGATTATGTTGTATATATAGTGGCCTCTGCTCTCGCAGTACATACGCTCTATTCTTCTGGACTAAGACCTATTATTAGTTAAGAGCAAATTGATTACTGAAGAGAGGAGAAGGTGCACTTCGGATCTGCTGCAGGAACAAGTCATGGCAGGTTCTTCGAACTCATCTGCAGGTAAGTAATCTTGCTATATGTTTGAAGGTTTATGAACATGGTTTTGTGTTTGAGGTATGTGGTTCATATTACATGTATATAGGAATATGTTCTAGCTAACAGTGACTTGTGTGGTTATTAGGCATGAAGATATATATAGATTTATATCTATATCTTTATCAAGCTTGTTGGTTTCTCTTGACTCTTGATTTGTGACGTGTGGTTATTAGGCATGAAGATATATATATCTATATATATATATATATATATATATGTATCTTCATAAATATAAATATAGATATATATATCTATAGAGTAAATTGTAGCTATGGTCTCTGAACTTTAACTCAATTGGAGCAATGATCCCTCAACTAAAAATCAATTACCATTGGTCCCTCAACTTTAATTTAACTGGAGAAACGGTCCCTTAACTTTAACCCAATTGTAGCAATGGTCCTTCCAACATAACTCGTTTTGACAAAAATTTTGACGTAGTTGACGAAAAGGATCATAATTACACACTTTGATGAGTTGAGGGACCCTAATCATGTAAACGGTTATTCCAACATAACTTATTTTGACAAAATTGATGAAAATGACTATAGCTACACATTTTGATAAGTTGAGGGACCAATGGTAATTGATTTTTAGTCGATGGACCATTGCTCCAATTTGATTAAAGTTGAGGGACCATTGCTACAATTTACTCTATATCTATATATATCTTCAAGAGTCAAAAGAAACCAACAAACTTGATATATATATATATATATATATATATCTTCATGCCTAATAACCACACAAGTCACAACTCAAGAGTCAAGAAAAACCAACAAGCTTGATTAGGGCACTTGAGAAACCAATGCACAACATAAGAGACTTGTCTGATTTTGTATGTGTTAGTAAACATAGAAAAAGTTAATTTAAATGATTCAAACGTCATATATATTGTGTAGTCATGTCATATTGCTTGGTATCACTTATGATTTGTAAAAGTACTGAACATTAGTAACCACTAATATTCAACAAAGAAAAAATTGAAAGTTAGTCTTAATTCACAATCGCTTGCTAAGAGTTACAATCTCCCACTATCTTGCTAAACAAAACCTAATAAATCATTTACCGTGTAAAGATAAATATAAAAAGGTATCAGTGAGATAGGTAAGCAATTAAATAATTTAATTAACCATTTCTAATTTTTGTAATTATTGGACCACCTTTAGGCTTTGTTATTGTCCACACTTTCCACGTTAGTCCAATTTATGTCTTTTAGCTCAAGGAAGGGCCCCTGCAGATTGTAATGTCCCTCTTTTGAGAAAGAGAGACTTTATCGCAGCGCTATGCCAAAGTTCGGCACTACGTACTAGAGAAATAGTTGTCTTAATTCAATCCTTCTCCAACTAGTCTCCAAAAAAAGGTGTAGTTTCCCATAAAAAGCCGGCTAAAGTTCTTGTTAGGACCCAATATATATCGTTGAATCATAGCATATTTTGAGATTGTTACAATCTTTTGGGCATCGTTTTTCTATTCAAATTAACCGGTTATACAAGTACTATATCCTTATCTTGCAAAACCGACTTGTAGTGTTGAAAGTGTTAATCTAACATTCTAATACGACATCAGAACATGAGTCTCTCTCTCAAAGATATGCTTATTACAAAACACTTTCACTTTATGACTTTATTCCAATAATATTTTGGGAATGCCCAACCCAATTTAAGAGTAGCTCATTGACGAGCCCAAATGAACTCTCCCGTCGCTGTGTCGTTGTTGAATTTTAACTAAAGCCCATATGCCAAGTGGAAAAGTCGCAGATGAATCTGATGGCCTGTTCATTGTGCCATTTGAGATATATTCTCCTGTTTTTCTTTGTTTGCCAGAATTGAAAGGCAGAAGGAGCAGCTTTTTCCCCTTTCTTTTCTCATTTGTTTTATCTTTTATGATAGTGCTGCTGCACGATACAATATTGCTCGAAGTTGACCAAATCATTCATTCGTGTATATATATATATATATATATATATATATATATGTTCACTTAGGGGTGGATTTTTTTGCCAAATTACCGTACCAACCGAATTGCCAACCGTGCCATACCGATTTTGTGCCAAATTTTTTGCGCCAATCGGTAATGGTACGGTAATGTACCATACCGAAATTTTATGGTACGGTATTGGTAATGGATACCATTACCACGGTATTACCGTACCATACCTAAAATAAAATAAAATATATAATTTATAAATTATATAATAGATAATTATATAACACATATTTATAATATTCCAATAATTTGAAAATAAAACCCTACTTATATTAGTATTGTTGTTGGTGACTTTGATCTCTTGAAATGATGGAAATCAAATACAAAAGAGTTCCTAATTCTTTCACAAATAGCCAAGATATTTTTGTAACCCTCACTTCTATCGTTGCTAGTGAAAATGCATTTAGCCTAGGAATGAGGGTTGTGGACCTTTTTAGGGCATCCTTGATTCCTAAAATAGTAGAGGCACTAGTGATTCCTAAAATAGTAGATGAAGTAAGCTTCTACAAGGAACCAACGGAATATATGCTCCAATTTTACAAGGAAATGGAAAAAGAGGAAACAAGAAATATATGCTTTAATTTTTTTAGTAAATTTATTATTAAATGGTTTTCAACTTTAATTATTTTTGCTACTAATTAATATGTTTTATTTGTTTGTAATGTAGGCTTGACACAAGCTCAATCTTTTACAAGTTCAGTGCCTCCTTCAAAAGTTTTGACATCTCAAGCTTGAATAACCGATCAATGAATTCTACTTTTGAAGTTTAGTTCCAATTTTCATTTGGTTTGAAACTTTAATTTCTATTTGGATTGTTAACTTCTATTTGTTTTGGTTCGTAACTTCTATTTGGATTGCAAGCTTAATTTTCATCATGAATCTTGATGCATTATTTGAATTATTGTGTGTGTGAATTGTGAACGATGAATAATAAATGAATTTAAGCTACAATGTATGAGATAAAGGTACAAAAAAAAAGTTTTGCCCTTGAATTGGGTAAAAAAAAACAAAAACAAATTTTGTCCAAAAACAAAATGGCAATTACCATTACCATACCATGCCAACCGAACTTTTGGCAATACCGAACTTTGGTATACCGAAAGTTTGGTATGGTAATGGTAATAGATTTTACCAAGCCGAAAGTTTGGTACGGTAATTGGTACGAGGATTTTGGTACGGTAACCGTACCGAACCCACCCCTATTTCACTTCATTGTCTAATCCTAGAGTCCATCTAGCTAAAGCTGGTAAAGCTAGCCAATTATATCTTTGCGCCATTTTGGCATTTTCCTCAGCGATCGAATACGAGATATAAAGATTCCAAATTCATATGGGACTTACTGTATGCTTAGATGCGTGCGATTTCTCAAGTCAAATTGTCTCCAACTGCATGCATGCGTGAATGTTTATCTAAACCCTAACCCTAAGAGTCTATCATTTCGTTTCGACAACTCTTGATTAAATTGAATGCTTATGTGTTCTTGTTTCACATAAATTTCTGTTGTTTTTGGTTTGTTCGTACGTTCTTGTAATTACATGAATATAACGAAAGATGGATACAAAAATGGCTGGATGTGCAGCTATTGCAGTATTGACCTTGTCGTTGTTGTTGATGTGGATTCGAACAGGGCCAGGGTTCTGATGTCCCTAACTTTGTGTCTTGTACCATGTCTCCTTCTAATTATGTTCGTTAATTTAACTTCCAATTTAACACTGTCAAATGTTTAATAAGATTAAATAATTAAAAATTAAAAGTTAAAAAATTATAACCAACAGCCACTCAATTTCTTCTTCTTTTTGTTGAAGACTAATTCATTATATTTTTTTATTGAAATTCATTCTAATAATTTTGAAACTTCATCTTCTTCGCCTGCAACCTCCATTCTTCAAAATTTTAATCATCAATTGAAACTGGCCAATGGCTCCATGACTTTTACAGTCTAATTTGAACCGCCTTCCTCACCGTTAAACCCCAATCTCATCGGTGGTGCGCTCTCAAAATCCCCCAACAGCGCCATCGTCAGAGCCTTCATAACCAAATCAACGACAAGATCTTCTCGTCCAGCCTAAAACAGACGGCACCGCATCTTCTCGCCCTTCGCAGCCTCCATCTTGCTCGCCGGCTCTCTGTCAAAGTCCTCGGTCGAGTTGTCCACCACACGCAGCACCAACAAGGAATTGAACCGAGCAAGGAAAAAGGGTTTAATCTGTTTAGGAGTTAGGCAGATATACTAATCTATCAAGGAAGAAGATAAATTGATTGAGAATTAATGGGGTTCAACTTTTTGTTTCTTTCCTGGTATTTAATTTATTTTTAATTTCTTAAAATAAATTATAAGTCCAGCTGTGATAAAATAGTACACATGTCAAATATTAAATGGAAGTACCACAGATGACGTGGTAGTACAGGACTACCTAATAATTTCTCCTTTATCCAACCGTTTAGGTGCAGATATCAATAATAATTAATAGACTTTCATACTTCTTGTTTTGGTTTTCAATTTTCTTTAATGAATCAATTTTTGTTTTTAAATAAATATTAAGATCAGTTGACACTGTTAAATTGAGAGTTATTAAATGACATAATTAGAAGGAGACATGGCAAGAAACACAAAGTTAGAGACAGCAGATCCTTGGCCGTTCGACGAATTTGCGCAATTTGCAAATGTTCCATGCAGCGCACGACTTGACAATAGATCATCATTTTCACCCATAAAACTTGATATATATACTTCAAATAAAATAAAAAATTAAACGTTAAAAAATAAAATAAAAAATTAAACAGGAATATTCTCTTGTATAACTTATACTATTTTGTATAACTTGCTAACTTTTGCTTCGGAGCCTTTCTTTTATAGAAGGGAGAATGAGGCACGAATGATTGCACAATTGGCAATAGGAGCACGAGCTGGATGATTGTTGATTTATGCATGAATAGTGGTCTGTCTGAATGATTAATATTTTGAGTGTTGTAGAGTAATTATAGGTACGACGGTAGGGATGACAATGGTTCGGTTTGAGGACGGAAATGCTATATTCATCTATAACCATGAAAATTAACCATATCCATAACCGCAAAATAACAATCGGGTATTATCCATAACCATACCCACCGGGTAACGGATTCCCCATCGGTTAACGGTTATACCCATCTTCGTCAATACAAAAAATATATTTGTTCAATTAACGCATGATAATTTAGTAAATATTAATTTCGTCACTAAATATTTGATATATAAAATGATTTAATGAATAGATCTTGTGTAGTATAAAAATTAAAGATAAATATTGATAATGTTGGTTGATCTTTAATATCTCTCATAAGTACTATTAGTCTAGATTCTCATAGATTTTCATTCATATCAAAACTTTTTAACTTGCCCACAAAATGTAACTCACATATTACAACTTTTGTATTCTCAAGGTAATGGATTCAATGAATAATATATATATATATACACACACACACACATTATAATACAATTATATTATATATGATTATAAACACATACTATTATATTATATATAATTCGGTTCGGATTCGGTTACGGATATGGATTGGGGACCCCTATAACTATATCCAAAACCATAACCGAATATTATTAACGGTTTTTCCCCATATCCAAATGATACTCGAATTTTCATACCCAAATCCAATCCATTCGGACGGTTATCCACGGCTATCGATTTTAATGATTTGAATTGCCATCCCTATACGACGGCACTGTGGATAAATAGTACCCTCTCAGCTTACCATTGAACTTGTAAGTGGAATGATTATTGGCACAACAATTGCACTATAGATGAATAGTACTTTGTCGGATTATTGTTTGATTTTCTGACCTGGATGAATAGTGGTCCCCAAAATCAATTTTAAATTGTGGTTAGTTTTCTCATAAGGGTCTTGACTGTCTTGACAATCTGCCCATCTAAACTTTTTTTTTTTTTTTTTTTTGGTCAACGCCCATCTAAACTTTTGCTCTTCTTTTATTGGTTCATTTTTAATTGTAGTGGCCAGCTTCTGGGAGGAAGCATCTGAAGATTCTGAAGACAAATCATATTCATTTTCAGAAGCTAACTAGCTGATTAGGCAAGTAGCTGATGAGCTAAATCTGTAAATCCTGCAGCTGACTTTTCTTTTGAGGAAGATGATTTTGACATTGCTTGGAGGGAAGAAGAAGGGGAAATCTCTGAGAGTACTGTGTTAGAGGAACCCGAGATTGCTCAATTGGAAACTTTTCGAGGACCTGGTCAATGATTCGTTGTTGGTTGAATTTGTCCATTACTCGACTGAGATGACTTTGAAAACTTCTTTATAGTTGACATCTTATTCTTACATTAAGATCCATCTCAGCTTTGTCTTTCTTGTAATGGTACTGGAAATGCCTGAATTTTTTGCATGAGAGTTTCTAGAATGACAATGACTGTTGGCCCATGAGAAATTCACCACCTGGAAAACCAAGTTTAGAAGTTTGGCCTAAATTTACTTTCAAAATTGATAAACCATGAATGATTGAAATTCTCTGTTGATAAAGAAAAATGTTAGTCCATCCGTCAATATAACCATAGGAATTATACTGAATATTTGGTAGCTGGGAATTGAGACGTTTGTATTGATGAATCAGAATACCCGATTCTTGACTTTTCTTGTGTGGATGGAATGGTAAAGAATTTTGGTTTAGTCATTGGAACTCCTAATTGGTTAATAGATATTGACTTTGTTTCAATAAGATGCTTTTGTAAAACTTGAGTGTTTTGAGTGGATCTTCCGAAGAGTAATGGAAACCTGGGGGAAATAAGCTTTGGCTAACTTTTCTGGTGTCTTGATGTGACTGAACCTGGTCGGGGTCCTAAACAGGTGTTCAGTGGGAGGTTTTTCAATGTAATAGGATGTTTTATAGTAATTTATTGCAGGCTATGATGAATTTCTTATTGGTGATTGAAGTGGATCATATGAACTTACTAAGACTAACTGGCAGTTTAGTCTGATATTCTCTAAAGTAGAACCCAATGGAGTAAATCTGTTGACTGAATCACTGCATGAGTAAGGGATGAGGGTTAACGCTTGCTTTGCTGATTTGAGTTAGGCTGGAAGACTTCTGGTTGACTGATTAGCATTAGATTTCTTTCCTAACATCTCTTCCTGCAAGAATTCTCTGTTTGAAAACCGGAGAAGCAATTTTAGCTGCCTTTTAAATATTCAATGTCAAAATAAAAAATGTTTCGTATGGCTTGCCATCTTGCAAAAATTTGCTTTGATGCAATAGTTTGAACGCTTTCTCTAAAACATGCTTATATAGTGTTCTTGCAATCTACTCTTAGTAAAAAAAATTTGATTTAATAAATCATCTTAAAATTTTGATATATATAGTAGTATAGATAATATTTTCTTTTTAATAAATCATCTAGAATGCTTAAGATTAATTAGGAGTGTTGGATGTATTATGATATATATGACACACCCCGACCCGGAATGCCTACTTAGACTTCGAATCGAGCTGTGCTGGCCGACACCTGGAAGGTGACAAAGCCATAAAGTGTAGTGTAGTGGAAAATGTGAATAAATTTAAACCTAAAAGTGCCTAATTTGAAAAGTGCCCTGTGAGCGGGAATGAACCAATTTCACACGTGATGACAGAGCATAAGTAAAGTACAGTAAAGTGGAAAGGGAATTATACCATCGAAGGTAACCACCTATACCAATATTTGCCAACAATCCTCGTCGATACGAAAGCTCAGCTACTAAAACCTGGAAGGGCGAAAAACAAGGATAAGTAGGTCTGAAAATAAAGTTTTATAAAAACCTTTATGAAAACATTGTAACCCCTCACCGTAAAATAAGTTTAGTTTACAGAAAATCATACTACATATAAGTATGAGATCAAATGCATGCCAACAGTAAATCCAGAAATATGCCACAGCACAACATCTCAACGGTAATATAAATATAATCATGTGCACGTAATTTGGAGTCACCTAATGTGACTTGTACTACTGCACTTATTGCTCATCCATCTATGCTAACACACGAGTCGGAAACACCTAATGTGACTTGTATGACAGGGCTAGGTGTAATAATATACGCTCTAGTGCTATGATCAAGTGAAGGCAAGCGCTATGAGCGTCACCTACGAGTCGGAGTCGCCTAATGCTACCTGTACGACAGGGCTAGCATCTACTTGGACCTAAGGCGAGCGTGCGGTGCAAGGTGAACATCACGTGAAATGTTACACCCCACCCCCGATTTTAAAGGTAGTTTTGGGTTTTTATTTAAAAATTATTTTTAAGCCCTTAATAGGTGTGCCCAGGGGGCCCACCTTTTTTGTGTGTCCCCCGGCCTCACTCCTCTCTGCTCTCCCCCGAGCTCTCTTTCGCTCATTCAGCTCTCACTCTCCCTTATCTCTCCCTCTTGACTCTCCTTGCAACCTTCTCCCCTAAGCACCTCACACACACAGCAAGCACCCATTCTCTCCAGCGAGCACCATCAACCACCATCTAGACCTCCCCGTCATGACACCGGACCACCAGGGTTGTCCTCCTCTTTCCCCTCTCACAGAACAGTGACACCGTCACTGTTCAAAGTGTGCTCTGGCAAACCCCGACGTAGGTGAGCTTCGAAACCACTCTAAAACTTTCCCTTTCTATCCTCATAATTCATTCTTGATTGTATCTGTGTGTTTTGGTCATCGAAACTATGAAGAAACACGTAGGGGAAACTTCCCTAGATTTCAGCGAGGAACCCGTCACTTTCGAGTCAATTTTCGGCCAAACCACGGTGAGTTAGCCGGCGTGCAAGGTATCAATCTCTTATTCTCGCTGAGTACTACAACTTTCCTGTTTTTTTTTCACCCAATTTCGTTGAGTATTGAAGAATTTAAATTCATTTGAATCTTACCCAGTTTCTGGCGACCTCTGCTAATTTCATGGTGTTTTCTGCCCAAACCACGGTGAGTTAGCCATTGTGCGATATACCATTCTCTTATTCTCGTCGAGAACTATAACTTTCATTTTCATTTCACTTGATTTCATTGAGTAACAAAGAAGTTATGGGCATTTGAAATGGTGCCCAGAAACCAGCCAATTCATTGGCCTAAAAACGGGTCAACTCGACCTAAGTCATTTGAAACCAGCCCAAAACCCACGGGCCTTAAGCCTAACCCATGACCCCTTTAAGCTTAAACCCAATTAATCACCCCAGGCCATTTTATCAACCCAATTCCCTAACCCATTAACCTAGAAACCCAAAACCCTTTAGGCTTAAACCCTTAGCCCATTTACCTAAACCCAACCCAATTTCCTAATTCTAAAACCCAACCCAAAACCCTAAGTGAACTAAGGCCCTTGGGCCGTGTGAAGCATGGACCCAAGCTCAAAAACCCTAGGGCCATTCGACCAAAACCCGCCAGCCCATCAGACAGAATATTCCTGGAATATTTCCCTGTTGACTTTTGTTGACTTTTTGGAAATTTAACCGGGACGACGTCCTGAATCCATTTTCGACGTTCGTTTTTCCAAATTTAATTGTTTTATTATAGTTTTATTAATTGGACCCTTTATGTGCTTAGGAGCAATTATTTGTGGCGTTTCTGTTTTCATTAGTTTGCGTGGCTCTTCGACGACGAAATACTGTGAGTGGACCCCTTCTAAAATGCATGTTTTAATAGTAGAAATTCATACATGAAAAGCATGATTTAATGATTAAGTTTTATGAGATAACATGCTTACTGAGGCTAGTTTGAATTACTACTATTTTTCCTATAACCCGTGTTCTTCATAGAGTATCTGATGGATGACGATATGATATTTAGAACATGTTTCGAACACCTCTTTATAATATAGATGACGAAAGACTTTATACTATGGTTTTGTACTTACCTAGTGGTCCCTATTCCACTACGGGGTGAAGGATAGATTCCGTCTCGGGCGAGGGTACGGTGTTGGCATAAGGCCTGAAGATGGTTTTCCTCTGGCAATTAGCATATGGACATGGACCTGGCACGAGGCCTGAATGTGATTTTCCTCTGGCAATTGGCATAGGTACGGGGAGCTGGCATGGGCCTGGATGGATATTGGACATTCACTAGTGATTACGATGTATACGAGATATGGTTTGAAACATTGCACACCATGCTAGGTTTCGGAAAACCTATTTTTATCATGATATATTGCACACCTGGGGGTTAGTATGTTGATAACTGTTATATATATATATGGAAGACCTTATGCAAAGGGATCCCCATTTTTAGAAAAAAATGGGGATTAGGTGTGGGGCTCACTCCACATCGAATTTCAACGATCCAAACCATCTATTTTTCAAGTTACACCTCATAGATCATCCTTACAAAAATTCAATTCAATCCGAAACCATTTGCCTATTTAATTATCACGATAAAAATTCATTGTTTCTTATATAACAAAGTATTTGTTAATTTCTTTGAACCCAATTAGATGCCTTAAACATTTCCGATTTGCCTAATATTTTGCAAGGATGATTAATGAGGTGGAACTTGAAAAATAGACGGTTCGGATCGTTGAAATTCGATGTGGAGTGGGCCCCACACCTAATCCCCATTTTTTTCTAAAAATGGGATCCATCCTTTGTTTCATTCAATTTTATATTATTTCTTTTAGTGTTCTAGTTAGTTGTATGTTCTGAACACGTTCCTTAAATGCATATTCATTATTCTTTTATATTTATAAGTCTTATCTATCCCTTGTTTTATGCATCTGCACTCAATAAATGGCTTTCGTCATCCTCGGGTGTTAGCCAATGTGTGCCTATCCTGGTATTCGGGGAATATCGGGATCGGGGCGTGTCATGAAGGACTGGCCCTGGCACGAGACGGGAGCACTAACACCAGGTGTAGCAATGATGAGCCACTATATGAATATGAGCATGCCATAATGATGCAATAATTCCAATCAATATAATAAACTTACCTGTGCATCCCATAGAATTATCTTGGTATTTCACAACAGTGCAACATTTCTCATAACATAATTTAATCATGGCATGAAGTGCATAAATCAATTCAAAAACATATGTGGAAACTATCAATAATATATATATATATATATATATATATATATATACTTCTCTTACCATCATATGTTTCATTTCTTTTATTTGTTTGACAATCATTGTAGGTAAATTATTTTGCATGTATGTATTAGGCATATTTTGTTAAAATTATATATATGCGTGCAAATAATTTATCTATAATTTTTTATGTAAAATAATATGTAATTAATTAATTTTGAATCAATTGGCTAAAAACATTTATTTATTTTGTAGATCAATTACTTTTCATTTGATATTACATATATCATAACCACATTTTGTTGTTATTATATAGAGTGTGCAATAAATCGACATTCTTTTATTTTGTAGGTAAACTATTTTGCATGCAGGTAAATTGTTTTTTATATGTATTGCAAAATATTGGTATTTTATTAATTTTGAATAAAAAAATATTTATTTATTTTGTAGGTAAATTATTTTGCATGTATTATTACATAATTTACTAGGAACTTATATTGTTGTTATATTTATGTTGTGCAAAATAATTCACCTATGTTCTATTTAAAATATTGATGATTTTGAATAAAATAACATTTTCATATTTGTAGGATATACTAATTTGCCTATTAGCATCATGTGAAAATAATTGTACAAGGAACATTGGTATTGTGTAAATTTTTGTTTTTAAATGCATAGGAATCATGACATTTAAATTTTTTTCCAAATCCCCATAAAGTATTTGAAGACATTTAATTGAATGAAATAATGTAAAATAAATGTAGATAATAAGTGAGAGACCTAAAGTAAGTGTTATTAGGGGTAATTTAGACATCCAAAAATACAAATTTTGCAAAGTCATACATAATTATGGATATTGCTTAGTTGGAGCCCAGTCATTGGGTTTTTGTTGGAGAAATTTACCATGATGGGTTTTAGTTAAAGAAAATTGAATTTCGAGGGGAGTACTCATATTTTCAGTAAAATTTATACAATCCAAATACAATAACTAAATGAAAAGACAGAGTGGCGCGCATCCACGAGGTTAATGCAAGTATATTCCAAAAAGTTAAAAGGACCCAGTTAGCTATATGATTTAGCATTTGTACTGTATGAGTTGATAAAGGCTCCTAAACATCAATTCACCGTCTTAAATGGTGGGGTTTTTGCCTTTGGGGACGCCAAAAAACTTGTCTCGCATTAAGGTGTGAGATAATAGGCTAGGACATCCAGTTGCAGAGATAGGTTCTGGCCACAAATTAAACAAGAAAAGACTTCCAATTACAAGATAGGGTTCTTGAGAGCTTATAAAATGTAGGGTCAGGTGTGACTAGGTTTGATTGTATATGTCTAGTTATGCTGTTGCTATATATTGTTGTTGCTCTTGCGGTTGCTGTTTGTTTACCCTCAATGTCATGCTATTCTTGTCGAAAGTTCCCTGTTCATAAATCATGATAAATGATAGGTCCGAATGGCATTGTTAAGGTAAAGTGAACGGAAGAGTAAATGTGTATGATATCAACTGGAGTTGAGAAGAGAAAAGAAGATTAAAGCGATGGTATGTCGCCTCTGAAGGGGTATTTAATAAACTTCTACCATTTGAACGTCAGTTTCACATATGTATAGGGATGGAGCGGATGGAGCCAGGAAGGGAACATAATGGTCTGGAACCTATCATGATATTTTCTTTTTCACACAGAAAAAAACTAGAGTTTTCCCACTGATTTTTTTTAAAAAAAATTCAAGGTATTAGGGCCCCAACTAGAATCTTTTCCTTATTTCCTTCACTAGGTTTCATTTGAGGCTGCTGATTCTTATCTAGTTAATCGGCGTCCAGTCGCGGAGCCAAAAATCGAAGTTAGGAGCAGCCTCTAAGCTATATAAAAGAAAAATAATATAACTAATTGAAAAAAAAAGGTTCATTTTTTGTAGTCGAATGAAAAAAAATTAATTAAAAGAGAGTGATGAAGTCACGAAATACATCATAAGCACCGAACTTCTTTATAAGTTCTTACATTGAAGTTGAACAAAATTTTATAATCATGACTCAAAACTACAACTATGAAAATTGGCTATCATGATAAATTATTCCTCTATCCCATATATGCGCGGTTTCATTGTTGTGCTTTCATATCAGTCCAAAACAACATTATTCTATCACAGTTAGAATTTCTATATATCCACAAGCATGTCAAACAACATGGTTCTGTATTGATACCCAAAGAGCATGTCTATGGCAAGATTCGTTCTTCACTGTGAGGTTGAGTTTTTTGGGCTACAGTTTGAGAGATAACATCTCTTTCAGAGTTTCGATTTCGCCAGCAGATTTTTGGAGCTGACTTTTCTTTATCGTCTATTAGTTTTTATTTCTATGCTAGTGAAAGACAAAAAGGAAGGGGATATAGTCCACTTAATATTATATGGTCCGTTTATCGTTTCACTTGTTTAAACAATCCTCAAACTTAATTATAAGGGACCTTTAGTTTGTTCTAGCAGGTTTTATGTTTGTTGAAACGAGTCTTATTATTTTCCTATCTGTACAGCCTGTGGTGAAATGTGTTACGTTCCATTTTACAATAAGGTCTAGGTTTATAGTCATTCACTTTTAATTTGTGTGTGATATTTCTACAGAAGCAGAGAGCTTACTTTGAAGAGATTGAGGAGAAGAGAAAATACTTCGCAGAGATTGATGCATTTGAACTGACAGAAGAGGAAGTTGATTCAGTTGATTAGAGTAAATGGGAGAGCTATATAGTGCATCGTATAGAAAAAGCAAAGTAGCCGAAACCGTTGTGTTCTGTGTGTAGTCACAATAGTGTGCAATCGAGTAATTCAGATGTAACTACCACCGCTCGCCAATTTACATCGATGTAAGTCCTTGATAGTTAGAACACCTTTATCTCTGTGTACAGTAAACTCGAGAAGTAGAGATGATGGTTAAGCAAGTAAATGAAAGAAAGTATGAGAAAGTGTAAAAGTTTCCTGAAGTAATGGAACAATCACTCGGGGTCCCTGTTTACCCTCTTTTTGTAGCTTCTCTTCAACCTACTAAATTTTGTATCGGATTTGATTTGATTTGATTTGATTGTGTAAGTGGATGTGTAGTGACATATTTGGGGCATTATAGCTCAAGTAGTTTTTGGACTCGAGTTTGAAATTCTCTCCCAATATCATTTGTATAAAAATAGATAATTGTGGCAAAATTAAATAAAATTTAAACAGGTTAACAAAAACCACAAATTTAAATAGAAAGTTCGATTTAAAATAACATTGATAATAAGTTTAATTGCCAACATTATGGTTTAGTCGCATTTATCCCACTTATTTATTTATTTATTTTTGTCCAAACACATGAGTACTTTTATGCAAATGAAAAGATTTTCGCACTCTATTTATCTTTCTATGAGCTCATAAAATTTTAGTTCACCTTCCTGCAATTAGTTCTGATTTGGCCCTGGCTTCCCGTAAGAGGATTGATGTTTCCCATTTTGACCATGGCCACGGCAAAGTGATTGAAGAATGTCAATGTGTTATTTGCATAAATTTTAACCAGTTCATCAGTAGAAGTTGTTCCGTTGAAGAGCTCCTGGTCTGAATGAAGAAGTCCCTTTTCTTTCAGCAAATTCTTGTAGTACAAGTTATCAAAATGTGTTGGGGTCTGGAGGTCAAGGCTTGCAAGGTTGTTGTCACTTCCGCTTCTTGGGCAAATTCTTTGCAATGACTGGGCAAAGGTGGCGTCGATGGCGGAGTCGTTGTAGATGCGTGGGCGGAATGATGTGCATCTTGCAAGGCCAATTGTGTGAGAACCCGAAAGAGCGACCAAGTCCCTTAAGGAGAGGCCTTGTACAGAGAAGCTTGAAATTAAAGCACTTAAATTGGAATTTGGTGAAGGAAGGAAGGTGTTGGCAGCACTTCTGTTAGCAGTGGTTGAATCTCTTCTTCCCAAACCAACTTTCCATGAAGGACCTCCCAACTGCAAATCCAAAAGTATTAATTTCCATGTAAAAATAGATGCCAATGGAGAAGATTTATGACAAATGTTAATTGAAATTTTAGATTTTGGAGGAAGAGATCAGGGAATATATGCACAAATGAACGAGTTAAAGACTTGAGAGACACTAAACAGACAATAAAGGATACTAAACCATATTATGTGTATGGTTTCTTGTCCGTTTAGTGACGGTCAGTTCCATTTTTGATGAATTTTTTTTGTAGCCAGTTCATTTTGTACATATTTCACAAGAAATTAAGATAGGTTACTTACATAAACTGTCGAATCACGCGCAGCAAGAGCTAGAAGATCAGCACATGAGACTACTCCGGGGCATGCTTTCTCAAGCTTGGCTTTAATTTGATCAACAACTTCAAATCCTCTAATGGAGTTGTTGTTAGGAACTGCTGTTTTCTCGCCAACAAAGCTTGATGTATCGTCCAACAGCACCGACGCATCACAACCCTGAGATTAAACAAAGAAAGTAAGCCAACCCCTTCAGTTAAGAATGGCTGAACACGAGCACAGTAAGTGAAGGTATGTATACTTACATTTACGAAGCAATCGTGGAAATGTAGACGGAGCAAGGAAGCTCCGACGCGCGTTTCGTTTTTTATGGCTGCTATAACTCCTTCTTGCACAATGGACAATGCTTTTGGACATTTAGATTCGTAGAAATTTTGAGTGAGTGTGCAGTGGGATTCAAGAAATGCACCAGCAAAGACAAAGACAAGAAGGAATAAGTGGTAATTGGAAGCCATGTTACACTTCTCTCTAGGCTAGTAGAAGATCACACACATTCATATATAGGGGCAGATCCGTGACACCATTTTTTACACAACTTTTGGCGTACGTTTTTGTGAGATTCACTTTGTAATGTATTTTCACAATCCGAATCGTCTATATTTTAAGTCTTCCCTCAAAGATTATGCATGCAAAAAATCACCCAAATCTGAAACCATATGATTGGTAGATTAAGAGTTTAGGATTTTTTTTTTGTAGAACCGTATTGGTCTATTGTATTCATTACAAATGAATGTCTTAATGGTTTTGATTTGTCTAATTTTTTGTAATGACCATCTATAAATGATGGTCTAAAAGATAAACGATTTGGATCTTTAAAGTAAATTACAGAATGAGCCCCACAAAAACGTGTCCAAAAAGTATATAAAACAATGGTGTAATATATATATATATATATATATATATATATATATATATATATATATATATATATATATATAGGAAGACCTTATGCAAAGGGATCCCCATTTTTAGAAAAAAATAGAGATTAGGTGTGGGGCCCACTCCACATCGAATTTCAACGATCCGAACCGTTTATTTTTCAAGTTACACCTCATAGATCATCCTTGCAAAAATTCAATTCAATCCGAAACCATTTGCCTATTTAATTATCACGATAAAATTTCATTGTTTCTTATATAACAAAATATTCGTTAATTTCTTTGAACCCAATTAGATGCCTTAAACATTTCCGATTTGCCTAATATTTTGCAAGGATGATCTATGAGGTGGAACTTGAAAAATAGACGGTTCGGATCGTTGAAATTCGATGTGGAGTGGGCCCCACACCTAATCCCCATTTTTTTCTAAAAATGGGGATCCCTTTGCATAAGGTCCATGTATATATATATTTGTTTGCCTTTATCAAGCTTGTTGGTTTCTCTTGAGTTGTGACTTGAGTAGTTATGATATATATCTTCATGCCTAATAACCACACAAGTCACAACTCAAGAGAAACCAACAAGCTTGATGAAGGCACTTGAGAAACCAACAAAGCTTGATGTATCGTCCAACAGCACCGACACATCACAACCCTGAGATTAAACAAAGAAAGTAAGCCAACCCCTTATGGCTGAACACGAGCATAATAAGGGCTGGTTTGGTATTGCTGTGCTTTGAAAAAAAAACACTACTTCTGCTGTGCTGTGAGAATAAGCAGCAGAGTGTTTAGTAAATTTTTTTGTAAAAGTGATTTCGGAAAAAAAAAAAAAAAAAAAAAAAAAAAAAAAACAGTATTATAGTGTTTGGTAAACTTTTATGTAAAACAGCTGTGACTGTGTGAAATGACAAAAAAAGATTTGGTCTTATTTAGTGTGCCTTGAGGGGCCCACTCCTTTTATTTGGTCTCCCTCCTTTTCTCTCTTTCTTCCCTTTTTCCCGTGAGACTCCCCTTTCTCTCTACCTCTCTCTATGGGAGGCAGATTCTCTGCCCTCCTTTTACCATATCCTTCACATTCCCTCCTGTGTTGTGAAATCAGGGTTAAGTCACATCAACATTTTATATTGATTTTTTTATAGAGTCACATCAACATTTTATATTGATTTTTTTATAGAGATAATAAGACAAAAAACAATAAGAATATAAAATGTTGGTGTGGCTTAACCGTGACCGCACAAATATAAGGGGATGGGAAGGGTATGGTATTGGGAGGGCAAAGAATCTGCCTCCCTTTCTATGATACTCTCACTCTCTCTAATTACCGAGAGAATCACCCACACTAACACCAATTTTCGAGTGAAATCCATACCAATATTCCCTGTTTTAGGTGTAGTTTGACCTATGGATTCGAATGGTGGCGTTGCATGTGAAGATTAAGTACTCAAAAATGAAGAAAGCCAACCCTTCTCTCTCGGTGAAAAACTCTTCGACGAGTTGACCTGAGGCTCGACGAAATTGGGGTGCTTCAAACTCAATTCAACCTTCATTTAATCTCAGGTACAACTTCTGTATCCTTCATATCGAATTTTGGCATGAAATTCTTGGGATTTAACCCCAAATGCCCTCTCTGTGTTCATGCCCAGAAATTTGATGACCTTCTTGGTCATTTTTTGGGCGAATTCGAGACTGAATCCACATAATCGCCAAATCTCAACTTTGGGTAACTCTGAATCTACACCGAGCCGGAGAAACCTGGAGAATAAGAGAGATCTAGGATTGAAGTTTTATGGTTCAGATTTTGCAAGAGCGTGAATGCGAGAGCTAAAAGTGTGAGGAAATGAGGGCAATTTTGGGTTATTGAAAAATTCATTAAAGATTACCATTCACCCGTGTTTTTGAAAATAAGCTGGTTTTTGGAAGCCATGTTACACTTCTCTATAGGCTAGTAGAAGATCACACACACATTCATATATAGGGGACAGATCTATAACACCATTTTTTACACAACTTTTGACACACGTTTTTGGGAGATCCACTTTGTAATGTATTTCCACAATCCGAACTGTCTATAATTTAAGTCTTCCCTCAAAGATTATGCATACAAAAAATCACCCAAATCTGAAACTATATGATTGGTAGATTAAGAGTTTAGCTTTTTTTTTTTTTTTTCTAGAACTGTATTGGTCTCTTTTATTCAGTACAAATGAATGTCTTAATGGTTTTGATTTGTTTAATTTTTTGCAATGAACATCTATAAATGATGGTCTAAAAGATAAACGATTTGGATCTTTAAAATAAATTACAAAATGAGCCCCACAAAAACGTGTCTAAAAAATATATAAAAGAATGGTGTAATATATAGATTTGTCTGCCTTTATCAAGCTTATTGGTTTCTCTTGACTCTTGAGTTGTGACTTGTGTGGTTATTAGGCATATATATATCGTTATCAAGCTTGTTGGTTTCTCTTGACTCTTGAGCGTATATATATCTTCATAAATATAGATATAGATATATATCTACATATATCTTCAAGAGTCACGAGAAACCAACAAGCTTGATAAAGATATAGATATATATCTTCATGCTTAATAACCACCCAAGTCACAACTCAAGAGTCAAGAGAAAGCAACAAGCTTGATAAAAGCACTTGAGAAACCAACAAGATTAATAAAGGCAGACAAATCTAATGAAATTATTTTCCATTATTGGGAAAGCGACTAAAGTAAAGCTGGATTGATACATATATTTTGCTTTGGCTAATTTCATTGTCTAGGAAATAATTTTAAGATCATTTGCGTGTCAAGATTCGCTTTCTGTATTTGTCATTTTTTTCTTTCTTGTCCTAGCTTGATAATGCACAACATAAGAGACTTGTGGCATGTTTACTTGACATGATCATGAAAATTAAAGAATTGAGAAACTTAAACGTAGAGAAGTAAGGAAAGAAAATCGAATTAACTAGTCTGATTTTGTATGTGTTAGTAAACATAGAAAAAGTTAATTTAAATGATTCAAACGTCATATATATTATGTAGTCATGGCATATTGCTTGGTATCAGTTATGATTTGTAAAAGTCCTGAACATTAGTAATCACTAATATTCAACAAAGGAAAAATTGAAAGTTAGTCTTAATTCACAATCGCTTGCTAAGAGTTACAATCTCCCACTGTCTTGCTAAACAAAACCTAATAAATCATATACCGTGTAAAGATGAATATAAAAAGATATCAATGAGATGGGTAAGCAATTAAATAATTTAATTAAACATTTCTAATCTTTCTATACAAATCCAAATTATTGGACCACCTTTAGGCTTTGTTATTGTCCACACTTTCCACGTTAGTCCATTTTATGTCTTTTAGTCAAGGAAGGGCCCCTGCAGATTGTAATGTCCCTCTTTTGAGAACCTTGTAGTTGCAGAGTCATATAGATGTTCCATCACGCATGCATGCATCAAGAAAGAGAGGCTTTATCGCAGCGCTATGCCAAAGTTCGGCACTACGTACTAGAGAAATAGTTGTCTTAATTCAATCCTTCTCCAACTAGTCTCCAAAAAAATGTGCAGTTTCCCATAAAAAGCCGGTTAAAGTTCTTGTTAGGACCCAATATATATCGTTGAAGATTTATAGCATATTTTGGGATTGTTACAATCTTTTGGGCATCGTTTTTCTATACAAATTAACCGGTTATACAAGTACTATATCCTTATCTTGCAAAACCGACTTGTAGTGTTGAAAGTGTTAATCTAACATTCTAATACGACATCAGAACAAGAGTCTCTCCCTCAAAGATATGCTTATTACCAACCCTTTCACTTTATGACTTTATTCCAATAATATTTTGGGAATGCCCAACCCAATTTAAGAGTACCTCATTGACGAACCCAAATGAACTCTCTCATCGCTGTGTCGTTGTTGAATTTTAACTAAAGCCCATATGCCAAGTGGAAAAGTCACAGATGAATCTGATAGCCTGTTCATTGTGCCATTTGAGATATATTCTCTTGTTTTTCTTTGTTCGCCAGAATTGAAGGGCAAAAGGAGCAGCTTTTTCCCCTTTCTTTTCTCGTTTGTTTTATCTTTTATGATAGTGCTGCTGCACGATACAATATTGCTCGAAGTTGACCAAACCATTCATTCGTGTATATATATGTTCACTTCATTATCTAATCCTAGAGTCCATCTAGCTAAAGCTAGTAAAGCTAGCCAATTATATCTTTGCACCATTTTGGCATTTTCCTCAGCGATCGAATACGAGAAATAAAGATTCCAAATTCATATGGGACTGACTGTATGCTTAGATGCGTGTAATTTCTCAAGTCAAATTGTCTCCAACTGCATGCATGCGTGAATGTTTATCTAAACCCTAACCCTAAGAATCTATCATTTCGTTTCGACAACTCTCGATTAAATTGAATGCTTATGTGTTCTTGTTTCACATAAACTTCTGTTGTTTTTGGTTTGTTCGTACGTTCTTGTAATTACATGAATATAACGAAAGATGGATACAAAAATGGCTGGACGGGCAGCTATTGCAGTATTGACCTTGTCGTTGTTGTTGTTGTGGGTTCGAACAGCGATGTTGGACCTATTTCAATAGGTTGCCCTATTATTGCGACGACTCTGAGCAATTTGCAAATGTTCCATGCAGCGCCCGACTTGGCAATAGATCATCATTTTCACCCATAAAACTTGATATATATACTTCAAACAAAATAAAAAAATGAAACAGGAATACTATCTTGTATAACTTATACTATTTTGTATAACTTGCTAACTTAGGCTTCGGAGCACTTCTTTTATAGAAGGGAGAATGAGGCATGAATGATTGCACAATTGGCAATAGAAGCACGGGCTGGATGACTGTTGATTTATGCATGAATAGTGGTTTGTTTGAATGATTAATATTTTGACTGTTGTAGAGTAATTATTGGTACGACGGCATTGTGGATGAATAGAATCTTGTCGGTTTACTGTTGAACTTGTAAGTGGAATGATTATTGGCACAACAACTGCACCGTAGATGAATAGTGGTCCCCAAAATCAATTTTTAACTTTTGGTTAGCTTAGGTCTTGACAATCTGCCCATATAAACTTCTGCTCTTCTTTTATTGGTTCAGTTTTAACTGTAGTGGCCAACTTCTATGAGGAAGCATCTGAAGATTCTGAAGACAAATCATATTCATTTTCAGAAGCTAAGGCCATCTTCAACCGAAGGGTCAAGAAGGCTGAAAATAGCCTGAAAATCATCTTCAACCGAGGGCTAGGGCAGAGGGCTCGTGGGCCCCACAGAATCTGAAAGGGCCAAAGGGCTAGCCCATTCCAGCCAGCCAGCCAGCCCCGGGCTGGCCAAAATTTTTGCTTAAAATTGTCGGATATAACATACAGGAATAAGAGCAATAGTGCCGGTTATAACCGACATAAATAGTAGAGAAAAATTTGAATACAACGGCTAGCTGACTTCAGCTAGCAGTTATTTTTTATTTATTTTTTTTTTACAAAAATTTTTAAAATTGTTTTTTTTTAAATTCTATTTTTTTTTCCCTATGACTTCTTAAGTCATCATACAACATTAAATTAAATTAAATAACTTGAAACAACATTAAACAATATGAAACAACATTAAATTTAAATAATAAATTATGTTTGGCCCAATGGCTCTTTGGCCCTTGGTTGGAGACGATTTTTTGTGACGGCTAAAACAAGCCCTATCGCCCTTTGACCCTCGGTTGGAGATGGAAGCAAATATGACCATGTACTGTTCATGAAAATATTAATTTCTTGGAGGGCCAGAGGGCTAAAACGAGCCCTCTAGCTAGCCTTCGGTTGGAGATGACCTAACTGGCTGATTGGGCAAGTAGTTGATGATCTAAATCTGTAAATCCTGCTGCTGACTTTTCTTTTGAGGAAGATGATTTTGACATTGCTTGGAGGGAAGAGGAAGGGAAAATCTCTAAGAGTACTATGTTAGAGGAACCCGAGATTGCTCAATTGGAAACTTTTCGAGGACCTGGTCGATGGTTCGTTGTTGGTTGAATTTGACGAGTACTTGACTGAGATGACTCTGAAAACTTCTTTATAGTTGACATCTTATTCTTACTTTAAGATCCATCTCACCTTTGTCTTTCTTGTAATGGTACTAGAAATGCCTGAAGTTTTTGCATGAGAGTTTCTAAAATGACAGTGACTATTGGCCCATGAGAAATCCACCACCTGGAAAACCAAGCTGAGAAGTTTGGCCTGAATTTACTTTCAAAATTGATACAACATGAATGACTGAAATCCTCTGTTTGATAAAGAAAAATGTTAGTCCATCCGTCAATATAACCATAGCAATTATATTAAATATTTGGTAGCTGGGAATGTAGAGGCTTGTATTGATGAATGAGAATACCCCATTCTTGACTTTTCCTATGTGGATGGAATGGTAAAGAATTTTGGTTTGGCCATTGGAACTTCTAATTTCTTAATAGACATTGACTCTGTTTCAAATAAGATGCTTTTGTAAAACTTGAGTAGATTTCCCGGAGAGTAATGGAAACCTGGGGGAAATAGGCTTTGTCACTACAAGAAAACATGTCTTAGGTGGCGACAGATATTCGTCACATAAACAAGAAAATTAGTCACATTTGACTATATGTGACGAAATTCTAGCGTCACCAATTTCGTCACCTATACAGTGTCACCTATAGTCCATGTGACGAATTTTATTTTCGCCACATTTTTTCAGTATACGTGACACAACATTCGTCACTTAATAATAATATGTGTGACGGATTATACATCACAAATTAACCATATGTGTGACGAATTATATGTCACTTAATAGCAATATGTGTGACGGATTATACATCATCAAATACAAAATCATGTGACCTATTTTTTCGTCTCGTATCAGGTTTATAAGTGATGATCTTGTAGTCATCCAATATGATACCAGATGATATAGTTTACACTAAGTGACGTTGAATCTAGAATTGTAGTTCATAACAATTATAAGGTAATACTTCACATTTTCATTAATCAACAATTAAAACACATAAGTTGAATACATTCACCAAATGTACATCCCAAAAGTTAAAGTCATGGTGACCTATCTCAAAAGAGAAGTTTAAAAGAGCTTGAGATGCCTAACAAAAGATAGCTTGAGGTGCCTAACAAACGGCAGCTTGAGGTTCCCAACAAAAGAGAACTCTAAGCTAGAATAATCAAGAGTAGTAACACCTATATATAGACATCTTGGGTACTAACAAATGACAAGTCCAAGGCACATTTAGGTGCTAATTAACAAAAGATGTGCTCCATGTGCTAACAAAAGAGGTGTACTATGTGCATACTTGAAACTAATCGCAAAATACACAATATGGACATCATTCCTCTTCCAAATCATGTTCTTCCAGCTCAGGATAAGTGTTTTCACCCTCTAAAATATCACCATTAGATTTTGTAGAGTTGTTGGTCTTCTTCTGACTTGCAGCAATAAATGCTTTTATTTTTGTGAACAGATTTTCATCATTATTACGTAAATCCAATCGAGCTCTCAATTGTTCATTCTCTTGTTGAAATTTGAGGAAACCATCTGACAGAAGCTTGATCTGAGATCTCATATCAGTTAACTCGGAACTTGATGCCATAGAAGAAATGCAACCAGAGGTATTCGTACGAGGAAAAACACCTACACCATTAACTGATTTTCCCTTCCTCTCGAGGTTTTCAACCATGATTCCAAACTCATCATCCAATTGCACATGTACGGAATCTGATGGTGTACCTTCAGGTGAATCTTGGATCAGCTTCTCCCTCATTTCATCGTTCATTTTCTTCATGTTATCCTTTCATAATCAAATAGAAACAATTTAGTTTCTTTCATTCCAAACATTTCAACTATAATATGCTTAAGAAAACACAACTTGACCACTTGTATGTTTTCCTTATCAGATGCAGAAGCAAATCACCATGAAAAATCTGTATGTAAACATGATTTGTAGTTTCTATTTGACTATGGATTAAATTGAACTAGGCACATATAATGTTTTTCTCAACAAGTAACAGACGCAAAGTTAGCATAAGATATATTAGTGGGACAAACAAGTAGTATCGTGTCAATTTTGCATGTTCATTTCAACTGTGTTTCATAAGTTGTATCTTGTCAATTGTAAAATTTTAATCTCCAATGCATTTGAAATGACAAAAAATGAGTGGCCCATGAATGACTTGCATATTTGTCTCGAGCAACATCATTGATCCACTGGCCATTCTTGTCTTTGTGAAGAGCACCCCAATTGTCAATCATTGATAATGAATCTCCTTTCTGTTTAATAATGAAGATACAAACGTGAGAGTGCATAATGAGTATTATAAGTACTTTAGTTTCATTACCTTGTGAGCTGTCCTAGCATGTTGGATGAATGGCCTTGCTCTTCCCTTGTGGTAATACTTTAGTTTCTTCCTATTATTAGCATTTTGCTTTGAAAGCTCCTACATTACACAAGTGGTACATAACAAGCAAAATACATATTCATATATTTGAGTTGTACATATTTGTTCAAATGCAATAGAATACCACTATCTAACATCTTCTCCAATCAATTAGAATCTAATTTTCATAAACACTATATCCAATGATTTTTGCTCTCGTTCTCTTGTAGACGTTCTCAAATTTTACCAACCTGAAATGTAGAACTAAAAGCAATGAATAGCCTAATAAATGCAAACAAGCTCTACATTCGATTATGCCTAATACCAATAAAATACATGTAAAAGCTTGTGAAGAAGCAAAGCTTATTTATCAGTGAAGAAGCTTTGCATTATATACATGTAAAAGCTTGTGAAGAAGCAGAGCTTATTTATCAATAAAATACATGTACAAGCTCTTCATTATATATATATATACAGAGACCTTAAGGGGAGGGATCTCCATTTTTTTATAAAAATGGGGATTAGGTGTGGGGTCCACACCACATCGAACTTTAACGATCCGAACCGTCTATTTTTCAAGTTGCACCTCATAGATCATCCTTGCAAAATATTAGCCAAATCAAAAATGTTTAAGGCATCTAATTGGGTTCAAAGAAATTAACGAATACTTTGTTATATAAGAAACAATGAAATTTGATCTTGATAATTAAATAGGCAAATGGTTTCAGATTGAATTGAATTTTTGTAAGGATGATCTATGAATCGAGACTTACAAAATAGACGGTTCGGATCGTTGAAATTTGATGTGGAGTGGGTCCCACACCTAATCCCCATTTTTATAAAAAAATAGGGATCCCTCCCCTTAAGGTCTCTGTATATATATATATATATATATATATATATATATGTATGTATGTATATATATGTATGTATATATTATAAGCTCACCAGTGAAGAAGCATAACTTATTTATCACAAGCCCTGCATTCGAATGTATGTATATATTATAAGCTCACCAGTGAAGAAGCATAACTTATTTATCACAAGCCCTGCATTCGATTATTTATCACAGGCTTATATATATTAATACCAACAAATACATGTAAAAGTTAATATATGCTTATATATTAAATTTTAATATAAAAAAAAAAGCATTGTTATATGCTCATTCCATTTATTACAAAATCAACTTGTGATAAAAAAAAATTGTTGTTCAACAATATAAGAAAACGTTGGCATCTAACTTGGACATATATTAGAAAATGATGTATAGAATGCATACCAAAAAGTGGGTAGTAGTGTAAACATTATCACATAGCCAGTCCCAGCGACTCTTAGGTCTCCCATTCCATATCCGATCATTTGGCAGATTAGCTCGTCCTCTTGCAGGTGTTTCACATGACAAGTAGTACTTATACAACCGGTGCCTAAACACAGAGTACAATTCGCCATCTTCTTATCAACATATTCAATTATCTTTGGATGAGATAAGTCCACCACAAATAATACCTATATTATCAAGCATAAATATATAAAAGTGAGTGCTTGAAATTATTATGAATAAACTAAATTAAAATCAAACTCACAAGCAACTTATTCCGCAACGTCCTCTTTTCTGAAGATGGGACCTTCATCCATTTCTTGTAGCAAACTGGCGAGTGAGTCCGAACAATATTCCCTATCTCAGTAGTGAAAAAACCTGATACTACCAAGTCACTTGGAACTTGAAGTTTGAAATCAAACATGACTGGCATCTTCTTCCCATTATTTGCCTCCAAAATATCGTGGTGGCTTTTCCCGCATGACTTTCCGCGTGTCATCTTTTTGGCATTAAAGTTAAAATCTGTCTCTAAAAATTAAAAAAGAATATATGCATTTGATTAATTTTATAACTTGTTTAAAACAAAATATATTAGTGGCGGAGGTGGCGGATGAGGGGGTGGTGGCGGAGGTGGTAGTGGCGGAGGAGGTGGTGGTGGCGGAGGTGGAGGTGGGGCATCCCTCACCCATTTCACCCTCTTTCCTCGTTGAGTGGGAGTTGTCATCTAATAAATTTAAAAAATAATAATAATAAGTAAAAGACTAATATCATAGATAAATCATAATAATCGTATAATAATAAACATTCATTTGTATTAGACGATATAGGGTGATTGATGATGTATACTGATGTTGCATATGGATATTAGACGATATGGGGTGACTGATGTTGCATATTGATACTGCATATGGAGTATTAGACGATATGGGGTAACTGATGTTGCATACTGATGCTGCATATGGATATTAGACGATATGAGTTGCTCGTAACCTTCTACCTCGTTATATATCCCCCCCTTGTACATTCAATCAATCTATGAAAAATACATTTAAACAAACTTAAAATTTCCACAATTTGTTATAAAAAAAATATGACTATTAGTAAATATATAAGCAAATAGACTATTAGAGAATATAAATATTGATTTATAATGTACAGATCTCACCATAATCATCAATCACTATTTGTGTCACAAGTTGCAACCCCTTCCTCCATCTCCTCCTCCTCCTCCTCCTCCTCTTCTTCCTCATCCTCTCCCCTCATTCTCTAGCCCTAACATTCTTCGCACTTCTTTGTCATTAGCATCAAAAGATTCAGAATCAACATCATCTCTAGATAATTCAATATTAACTTCATCATCTTCGTTCAGGATTGGTCTCATGAAAATTTCATTTTCATCTACATAATCATTATCGTCTTCATCATTATCATGGTCCACGCTATCATCATCTTTTTCAGGGACATCCCAAATATGCCTATGTTGAATCTTCTGCACAACTTTCCAAGGATGGCCAAACTTTAAGTCATCAATGTAAAATACGTGATGTGATGGTCTAGCTAGCATATATGGATCACTATCGTACCACCGATTATTTACATTGACTGATGTAAGATGATAATCTTGAATAAATCTTTTTTCCTCTGGTATCTGTATTGTACCATTGACATTTGAAAAGAATCACCTTATAACATCTTATAAATTGTACTTTAATGACATTCACTAATCTTCCATATAAGTTACATGGTTCACCGTTGTGCGACCCTGGTGTCATTACCCCACTGTTCTGCGTTGTACAATTTTGATCAACTTGTGCGACCAAATAGCGAATGTCGTTCACAATACAAACTGTGTATTGGACAGTACGTCGATCCGGACCTTGGGCTAATGAAACAAATTCTTCACTCACCAATCTAGGTTCTTGATAATACAATGACGTGGCCTGCTGCCTAAACCATTCAGGAAACAACTGTTTATGTCTCAGTTGTACATTGACATGATTATCTCTTTCCAAAATCTGGATATGCTCACTGCATACATAAAAAAAAAATATAAGTTCAAGTTGTAGAATTATAAATATTTCAATATATGTAAAACCATTATTATCACATACCTCTTGAAGTCTTCTATTTCTTCACAATTGTCTAAGATATACCAATATGCCACTTCTATATCTTCCCTCGAAAGTTCAACCAATACATGAGCTCCAAATGGACGTGCTTTTTGTGCAAACACTGAGAGCAACACATTGGGATCACCACTGTCATCGTTTCTTTCTGGTCGAGTGAATGAAGTCTCAACATCACACAAATACACTGAGCAAAAAGTTGAGGACTCGTATGCTAAGTGTGCTTCCACAATAGAGTCTTCAGGGCGAGCTTTGTTACCTATAGATTTCTTGTACGAGCCTAACAATCTAGTAAATGAACAATTATCAGTATGTAGAAAGACACACTTAATGCAATTAAAGTAAACCTGATGGCATTCTACCTTTCTACAGGATACATCCATCGGTAATCGACTGGTCCTGCCAAATTTGTTTCATGTGGTAAATGCACTGTTAAGTGAACCATAGGAACAAAGTATGCATGCGGGAATATTTTCTCTAGTTTGCACTATATGAGGATAATGTCTTCTTCCAACTTATCAAGATCAGAAACAATCAGTGTCTTTGCACATATTTGTTGGAAGAAACTTGACAGCTCTACAAGTGGACCATATATCTGCTTTTTCAAATGTTTTCTAACTCCCACTAGAAGCACACGTTGCATTAACACATGACAATTTGGAAATTTATCTCACTTTATGGGATATATTTGTTGCATAACCATTTGGAAATTTAATTGATTTCAACCAGTGCAAGAAATCTTTACACTCAGATGGCTTGAATACATACTGAGCCAAAGGATTATCCAATATATTACGTGCATTTAGTTTCAAATGCAAACTTTCTCTGATATTCATGTCTTGTAAATCCATCATCGCCTTAAGGGATCCTTTGATTCCCCATATTCAGCAATGTCCCAATCAAATAATCAAATATATTCTTCTCAATATGCATAACGTCAAGATTATGCCTAATCTTTAATTTGGACCAGTATTCCAACTCGAAAAAAAATACTCTTCTTTGTCCAATTTAATTCTTCAGCATTCCGCTTCCTCTTCCTATCTTTATTGCTATCATGTTTACCAAACTTACGGGGTACAAGGTAATCAAAATTATCAAGTATATCATTGCCTGAGAATTCTCGTGGACGATGTCTCATCTCCCAACGACCATTAAATAGTTGAGTATTTTTGCGCCATGAATGATTCATAGGTAAATAGCGACGATGTGCAATATGACAATACTTACTTCTTAACTTGGTGTACGATCCATCCTCATTGCACACCGGACATGCCAACTTACCATGAGTGCTCCAACCTGATAAATTTCCATAAGCAAAAAAATCATTAATGGTCCACATAACAGCTCCACGCAAATTAAATGTACTCTCATTCATCTTATCATGAGTTTGAAAGCCATTTTCCCACAATTCCTTAAGCTCGTCAACTAATGGGCGCAAATACACATCAATCTCATTTCCAGGTGCTTTTGGCCCAATAATTAACAAGGTTAAAAAAGAGAATGGTTTTTTCATGCATTTCCAATGGGGCAAATTATATGGAAATATAACAACTGGCCACATACTATACGGCTTACTTATATCTGAAAATGGAGTAAACCCGTCACTTGCAAGGCCCAATCTGACATTTCGTGGGTCTTGAGCAAATTCAGGGTACATGTGGTCAAATTCTTTCCATGTGATTGAGTCTATTGGATGTCTCATTGTGTTTAAATCATTAACTCTTTTTTCCATATGCCACCTCATGTCTTCACTCGTATGTCTCGACATGAACAACCTTTGTAGCCTGGGTTTAAGTGGAAAATATTGTAACATTTTTCTTGGAACCTTTTTTCTTTGCTCATAATGACTATCTTTATACCTTGGCTCATTACAAATTGGACATCTATCTTTCTTTTCATGTTCTTTATAGAACAATACACAATCATAGTAGCAAGCATGTATATTCTCACACCCCAATCCAAGACTTTTCAATATCTTCTTGCACTCATGGAACGATTGGGAACACTGTTTGGTTTAGGACTTATCAACTTTGTTGTGAATTAACTCCATAACATAAGACAAAACTGTATATTGATTGCATCCAGGGTATAGTTCCTTTTGAGCTTCACGAAGCAACATATCATAAGTATCAACATCTACCCCAAGAGCATTGGTCATATCTCCGCCCCACATGGTATCTTGGACCCCCATTGTATCTTGATCATCATCATCATCATCATCATGCATTCTTCCAAATGCATCATCCATCGTATTAAACATGTCGTAGACATCGAAGACTCTCCTTTCACTTGATTAATATGCTCACCATGATTTATCCATATATCATAATTCATATCCATACCAGAATTCAATAAATGGAGATGAACATCTTCAACTGAGTGAAAAAATCTATTATGACAAACTCTACAAGGACACAATATCTAATTATTCTAGTTCGCATGGTGACAAGCAGCGTCAATGAATGATTGGACCCCTTCCGGAACTAAGGCTATTCCGACAACAAATCCATTGTCTATCCATAACGCCATATCACTTCAATACTAGTATTGGGCGCAAACTTTGATATATTCTAATAGGTTGCCATAAAAATTTTAAAAAATTTGTTAAGATAGGCATACAAAATAGCAAAGATGAATTTCATTTAACTAGAAATTCAAGATCATGAAGATGCTAAAACAAAGAAAGTAGACCATTAAGCATTTGCATCCATCTAACTACAATTTTTTTTTAAACAAAAAAGCATGCCATTTAACTATTCACACCCACATTGTAAACCCTAATTTAGAAATATATATCAACTTTAAGACTAAGTCCTGACTCCTCATCCAAAAGAAACTCTTAAGTTGTTACTCGGTCAACAGTTCTATGTTGGATAGGTTTTATATTTTTGAATATTTGTTTTTCACAGATTATTGTCATTAGCTTCCACCATTTAATCTTGTTCATTGTTTTTAGTTTCCTGCGAGTTTCTACTTTTATAATCTTCTATGATTCCCTAGTTCTTTATGGTACTCAGAGCCCTATAAGTCCAACGACATAATTTTTTTTTCTACCCCCACCTGCAGTCCCTACTGCAAATATGTCTTCCTACATGACTACTATTGTGAACATCAAACTAGATAGTGTGAGATCCCACATCGCCCAGGGAAGTGATCCTTATATGTATATTCTCATCCCTACCTAGCGCGAGGCCTTTTGGGAGCTCACTGGCTTCGGGTTCCATGGGAACTCCGAAGTTAAGCGAGTAGCGCGCGAGAGCACTCCCATGATGGGTGACCCACTGGGAAGTTCTCGTGTGGGTTCCCATAAACAAAACCGTGAGGGCGTAGTCGGGGCCCAAAGCGGACAATATTGTGCTACGGTGGTGGAGCGGGCCCGGGATGTGGTGGACCCCGGGTCGGGATGTGACAATTTGGTATCAGAGCCTAACCCTGGCCGTGGTGTGCCGACGAGGACGTCGGGCCCCTAAGGGGGGTGGATTGTGAGATCCAACATCGCCCAAGGGAGTGATCCTTATATGTATATTCCCATCCCTACCTAACGCGAGGCATTTTGGGAGCTCACTGGCTTCGGGTTCCATGGGAACTCCAAAGTTAAGCGAGTAGCGCGCGAGAGCACTCCTATGATGGGTGACCCACTGGGAAGTTCTCGTGTGAGTTCCTAGAAACAAAACCGTGAGGGCGTAGTCGGGGCCCAAAGCGGACAATATCGTGCTACGGTGGTGGAGCGGGCCCGAGATGTGGTGGACCCTGGGCCGGGATGTGATAGATAGGACTAACTATCCGTTGTGGTTAGCCCAGATTCTAGTCGTGATCTTATAGGCTATGACGATGGCATCATCCTAAAATTTAATTAAACAACAAAAATAGAAAAATCTTCTACCCCAATAACATGAGTGAGATTTCTACTGCTGAGTTTCTCTACACATACTCAGAATGATCTATTCCACCAAAAAAAATTCCTTACCAAAGGCGGCCAACAGGGCTGACAAACCCAAATCCGAACAAGCTAGTTGTACCCACTCTTCTCCAGTTGATCTTTAACTCTTCATTCTCACCATGTACACGAAGACAAATAAGTTAGTCTATTATCATTGGAAACTAATTAACAACATATTTGATAGCAACGTCTTGCAGGCATGCATTTGATCATTTAATATAAACCAACATTTTGAGAAATTTCAAAACTTCTACGTTATATTCTCTCATGTATGTAGCCTAAAATTGGGGACTCTGCACAAAGTGTTATGCTTAATAGCTTTTTCATAAAGTGTTTGGTACATTTACAACAGAAAAATCGTTTAAAAACATTACCAAAACATGTCCTGTTTCTCTAAACTAAGAAAAATATACACTATGAACAAGTAGTTTAATATCCTCTCCAAAATATGCGATCCTCCAAATCATGAGATAAAGAAAATGCAGCTACCAAACCTTTTCCCTAAACATGAAGAAAGACTTAAATGGAACGGGTTCACTGCCATTTACACATGGAATTGTATTATTGAACACTATGCGACAGTGAACCTGCTCAATGTAAGTTGCTCACAAGGAACCATATCCTCCTGGTGCCACATTGACCCCATTATTAAGCAACAGATCCGACACTTCTTGAAGATTAAAAAAACAACAAGCACAATAAAGGTCTTTTCAAATCCCATGGCAACAATTCAATAAACATTGACATATGAAATAAACAAATACAAAGGCCATCCCAAGCATGAAAGCAATTCCACAAACACAGACACATAAACACAAGAACAAGAGCTAAAGAAGAAAGTAACCATTCTTCGAACAATGAAACAAGATATTTCAAATTTTTTTGCAAGACACAAAAGAAACTAAACAGGCGTTCCCTTGCATTTCTATAAACTGATGATATTTGTGTTTTCACATAATGCTCTTACAGATTCTATAAGTTCTTATTAGATGATATAGGGTGACTAATGCTGCACACTGATGTTGCATATGACTGATGTTGCATATGGATATTAGAAGATATGGGGTGACTGATGCTGCATACTAATATTGACTGATACTGCATATAGATATTAGACGATATGGTTGATTGATGCTGCCAAATTTTATGTTTCCTCTTTCCATAGAATTCTCTATTAAGTCTAATCCCTTAATTTAAGGAAGATTGACATCTAGATGACTTGTTGATAGTTGTGTGCTAGCTACTTGCTGCACTTCCTTAATTTAAGGAGTGACAACTTTAGGGTTTACCGGGTTAGTAGGATTTGCCAAGTTAAGGTTGCTTGTAACCTTTTACCTCATTATATATTCCCCCTTGTACATTCAATCAATCTATGAAAAATACATTCAAACAAACTTAAAATTTCCACAGTTCTACTTGAAAAATACTCCACTCCTATCCTCATATTAACTTTAAAAGACAAATGTGTACTAATTAGCCGACATAAATCATGCTCCATGTGCTAAATGCTCTCATAAATACCATTTTACATTTCTAGAACATAACATCAGACTATTCCCTAGCAAAGTTCATCAACTAGTCAATCCCTCTTACTTAAATAGCACTTGAATAAGAAGATTCTGGTCCGTCCCACACTAAGCGAAAAACCTACTCCATAACAATGCAAAAAAAAAAAAAAAAACCTCTAAGACAATGCACCTAATATCAAGTAAGGACCTATATATATAGTACTTCTTAAAAATTAAACTTGCGTTGTGCTGATATTTCAAAAATTTGTTCATCGTAACTTGTAAACATAAAAGGCAAATCGATTCAAGAACTACTAAATATATGACCCTGTATCGCGGAACCCACTTTGATTGATTCATCCTTAATACAATCTGGCAAAGGCCATGCCAAGCATGAAAGTAATTCCACAAACACAGACACATAAACACAAGAACAAGAGCTAAATTATCAAATGTAGGAGAAAACAAGAGAGACCCATCTGGGAAAACAGTGAATAACATAGACCCATTTAAGCAAAAATTCAAATTTTCACAGTTGAGACAAATTTACCAGAGAGAAATCAAGAAAAGTGCAGTAATTTCAAGAGACAGCGAGATTTGAGTACCTTTTGAGAGGAAATTGGGAGAAATGACAACTGAGAGACTAGGTCTTCTTAAATCAAAGAGAGTAGAGTACGAGAGCAAGCAGCTGAGGTTTGAGGAAGACGAAAGCGAGATGCAATCATGGCCACCAACAATCCGTCATCGGCAAAGTTGAGAGACTAAGAGACGAAGTGGGGTGGAAGTAGAATAGATGAGTTCTAATTGGGGCTTTGTTTTTATGTTTTTATTTTTTTATTTTTTCCCTCTGCCTTTAGTAAAACAAATGGTGATGAATTGACTTTTCTCACATACCTAGGTCACCTAATCTTAGATTATGTGAAGAACCCAATCTTTTCGTCACCCAGTGAAAACAATTGGGCGGCAAAATTTGGCGCCTAAAAATTTGTGAGGAATTTAGGCTTGCTATGTGACGAACAACATTCCAAAATTATTTTGTATCCCAAGTAAGTAATATGTATGTGACGCTTTTTTTAAATTCCTCACCTATTATACTAAAATGTGATGAATTTATAGGCGTCGCATAAAATGTCGTCACCTAATCCATATTTTTTTTGTAGTGTGTCTAACTTTTCTGGTGTCTTGATGTGACTGAACTTGGTCGGGGTACTCAACATGTGTTCACTAGGAGGTTTTTCAATGTAATAGGATGTTATACTGTAATTTATTGCAGGATATGATGAATTTCTTATTGGTGATTGGAGTGGATCATACGAAGTACGAACTTACTAAGGCTAACTGGTAGTTTAGTCTGATATTCTCTAAAGTAGAACCCAATGGAGTAAATCTGTTGACTGAACCACTGCATGAGTAAGGGATGAGGGTTAACTCTTGTTTTACTGATTTGAGTAAGGCTGGAAGTCTTCTGGTTGATTGATTAGTATTACGTTTCTTTCCTAACATCTCTTCCTGCAAGAATTCTCTGTTTGAAAGTTGGGGAATCAATTTTGGCTGCCTTTTAAATATTCAATGTCAAAATACGTCGTATGGTTTGCCATCTTGCAAAAATTTGCTTCGATGTAATAGTTTGAATGCTTTTTCGAAAACATGCTTATATAGTGTTCTTGCAATCTACTCTTACTAAAAAAAAATTGATTTAATAAATCATCTTAAAATTTTGATATATAGTACTATAGATAATATTTTCTTTTTAATAAATCATCTAGAATGCTTAAGATTAATTGGGAGTGTTGGATGTATTATGATATATAGGAGTGTTGGACCATGCATATCTGAAACTTAATTAATTGGTTTGGCCATACCATCAAGTTGGCAATTTCAACATTATGTGGCTAACTAGTAGTACAAGAAAAAAGGAAACTACTTGCATCCACTTTAATTATGAGCTAGTGTGCTATCTTGTTCATCCACAAGTGACTAACGTATTCTTCGCGTACACATGTTCTCAATTACAGTGCTTTAAATAGTATTTTTCAAAGACATAAAATTAGAAATCATCTAGTCATCTATATATTGAACAAATTGACAGTTTTAATTAGTAATAATTAACATTCTCATGATGAATTAAGCATTCATTTGACACAAATATCTAACTATATATCCCTAATTTAATTTATTTGTTGCACATATAATCTTTTAATGATAATTAGAAAAATAAATGATTTCGATTATAAAATTTATACAATACAAACAAATACACTAACGTAAATGAAGAGACAAAGTGGCACGCATCCACGAGGTTAATGCAAGTATATTCCAAAAAGTTAAAAGGACCCAGTTAGCTATATGATTTAGCATTTGTACTGTATCAGTTGATAAAGGCTCCTAAACATCAATTCACCGTCTTGAATGGTGGGGTTTTTGCCTTTGGGGACGCCAAAAAACTTGTCTCGCATTAAGGTGTGAGATGATAGGCTAGGACATCCAATTGCAGAGACAGGTTCTGGCCACAAATTAAACGAGAAAAGACTTCCAATTACAAGCTAGGTTCTTGAGAGCTAATAGAATGTAGGGTCAGGTGTGACTAGGTTTGATTGTATATGTCTAGTTATGCTGTTGCTATATATTGTTGTTGCTCTTGCTGTTGCTGTTTACCCTCAATGTCATATGCTATTCTTGTCGAAAGTTCCCTGCTCATAAATCATGATAAATGATAGGTCCGAATGGCATTGTTAAGGTAAAGTGAACGGAAGAGTAAATGTGTATGATGATCAATCAACTGGAGTTGAGAGGAGAAAAAGAAGATTAAAGCGATGGTATGTCGCCTCTGAAGGGGTATTTAATAAACTTCTACCATTTGAACGTTAGTTTCACATATTTATAGGGATGGAGCCATGAAGGAACCAGAATGATCCGGGACCTACCATGATATTTTCTTTGTCACACAGAAAAAAACTAGAGTTTTCTCATTGATTTTCTAAAAAAAAAAAAAATTCAAGGTATTAAGGCCCCAACTAGAATCTTTTCCTTATTTCCTTCACTGGGTTTCATTCGAGGTTGCTGATTCTTATCCTAGTTAACTGGGGTCCAATGGCGGAGTCAAAAATCGAAGTTAGGAGGAGCCTCTAAGCCATATAAAAGAAAATTAATATAACTAATCGAAAAAAAGGTTCATTTTATGTAGTCGAATGAAAAAAAAATTAATTAAAAGAGAGTAATGAAGTCACAAAATACATCATAAGCACCGAACTTCTTTATAAGTTCTTACATTGAAATTGAACAAAATTTAATAATCATGACTCAAAACTACAGCTATGAAAATTGTCTTTCAAGATAAATTATTCCTCTATTCCGTATATGTGTGGTTACACTATAAAACAACATTCTATCATACAAAATAGTGAACTAACTAAGGAAGGCTAGTTGATATAAGGCTTTGTTTCATAACAATACTACTTTAAAACACTTTTTTTTTTCAATTAGAGAAACACAATAAAGCTAGCTGGAGGAAAATCACATAAGTCAAAGAATGCAGAGTATCCAACCAAAAGCACACAAACATAAGCTACAAAATAAAAAACTTCAGGGTAGGACCTGACCTCCCATAGTCCTCAAGTGGCTCCGCCACTGCCGGCGTCACTGTGAGTTTTAAGGAACTCATGTGATCAAAAGAGGGAGAGAGAGGAAGTAGGCGAGACAACTGGTTTTTATTTTTACTTTTACTTTATTATTTTATTTTATTCCTCGAAATTTTTTAATACTATTACTTTTGATTTTGTTTTTGTTTTTTCGTATTTTTATGCCCCTCCTTCTTTCTTTCACTTAAAGAACTTTTATTTTGAATCTAAGTAATGATAAAAACGACGTCATACCAAACCTAAATTATGGTGGTCAATAGCTTAGGACACAACTGATCCTTATTTTTTATTTTTTGTTAGAAGAGTGTTTTAGGGTGAAACATTTAGCTCCTCCTGAGCCAAAAAGCGTTTTCGTTCATAAGAAGATATGGACTTAACCAAGTTAGTTAGAGCTGTATGATTTTTCTCCACTCAAGTTTGAATATGTAGTTAAGATAAATTTAGTGTAGAATATCGTTCGTATAAACAAAAAAGAAAAATATGGGTAATGACATATATGTAGTTAACATTTCAATCTTATATATAACCTCAGACCTAGGTAATATTTTATTTTTTATTTTTTATTTTTATTTTTTATTGAAAGGATGGTAATGGATTAGGCAGGTAATACACTATTCAACCAAAGTACTATGATGGACCACGACATATATGGTGATGTTCTAAATGATGAAGCATATGCAATAGAGTGTAGGACAGGCAAAACAAAAATTTGAATTTGGGTTGGATAGTGCTCGAGTTAAAACCTCACTTGTCTGGGGTGCTGTTTAATGATCATTTTAATTTTTGTTTTTGAGTTTTTAGTGTTTATTTTTTTTAACTGAAAATTTGTTTAATAATTGTTTTCAAATGAAAATTAAAAACTAAAATCAAGCCAAATTTTAAAAACTAAAAAAATGGCTTCTAGTTTTTTTATTTTTAATTTTTAAAAATAAAAACAAAATAGTTATAAGTTATTTTTTATTATTAATTAAAGCGTGCATATATAATACTTAGTGCTCCATTATCATTTTGCGTTGACCTCAAAGGCGATGCTAGAATATTTTTCTCTCATTTCTTATCATCAAGATTCCCAAAAGATCGGTATCGACATTTAAATTCTAACTTAGAAATAGGAGTCGTTGAAGTTAGAGCGTTTGGGTATAATAAAATTGATTAGGATAATCTGTTTTCAACTCAGCACTCAATTTCGGATTTTTTTTATTTTTATTTTTTTTAATTTGAGTTGATTAAAAATTTGCTCAAATAAAATAAAATAAAACATACATAATATGCTAGATAAAATCATCATACACATATACATTGTCAAGAATTTACATCACCAAAAGGCTTGCACCACTAGAAAAATGGCTATATATGTTTTCTGCCTGTCTAGGATTCTCGGAATTGAAGTCATGATCTCAATCATTCGTCGAAAGCAACAATATTTGTTCCATGAGAAGAAATGCATTCGATATATGTACGATGATTAAGATATTGACTAATTAACATTTCCATTTTTCATTAGTGAATATGCACAATTCCTGAATAAGGATTAAGGATACATATTAAGACCACATAAAAAAAATATCAAATATCAAAGAGATGGTGGGCCTGGTTTAATTGAAAATTAGACTTAAACCAAGGATAAGGCACCAACTTGTTAATTTTCTTGGTGAGTACTTAAGAAAGCTGAGATTCCACCATAAAACTACTTGACAATCATTCTCAACACGCTCCCTCACGTGTGGTGAATTTTCAAGCCTTACACGTGGACAATACAATCGGATGACCGCACATGGACAATACAATTGGGTGACCACACGTGAACATGAGGTGACGTGGAGCGCGCGTGGCCTTTTAGCTTCACATATTAGACAACTTACTCTGGTACCATGAAGAAAGTTGAGGTTCCACCATAAAACTAATTGGCTATATAGGGAGTAGCCTAACTTACTTATAAGCTCATGCAAGGTCTCTCCTCCCATCAATGTGGAACTCATTCTTAACAAGTACAATGTGTTTCCCATTTTCTCCAACATATTTTTTTTTTATGTAGAAGCTATAGTGAGGAAAGGAGAACCAAACTTAAGGTCTTGAGTGCAAAGGTAAATGCTCTTCGTTACAGGTCTCTCTCGAAAAACAAACCATATTTATTTCGATCGGTATTCCATAACTACATACTTTACTATATAGGAAATTTATAGACTACTTCAAGCACGAGCTACTAGAATTACTTTGGTTAGTATATGAACTAGTTGGGTGTTTATAAAAGTAGCTGAGTATTTTGTGTATTGAAGGTTGTACCTATCCTTGTGTGTCATCCTGTTATCATTAAATCAATACATTACATACATATCACAACAATATCATCTCACAGCATAAAAGCTCACCTAAGACTTAAGAACTCCCACTTGGATTTGATGACGTGGCATTACAATTACATTACTGCTTTTAGGGCTATAAATAAGATTTACCACTTCACCTTCTTCTTGTATAATATAGTGTTTCCAGCTATTTTTTGGCTATCTAAGCTAAGCTCTTATAGTCATATGGTTCTTCCTTCAATCATCACTCTCATCAAACTGTGTGATGGAAGCCAAAGCTGCTGGTTACACCCGAGACGGCACGGTCGATCTCTGGGGCGGCCCTGTGCTGGCCTCCAAGACTGGAAAATGGAAAGCTTGTTCTTTTCTTATTGGTAATTTATCATAACAATTTCATGCTTAATTTATACAAGAATGTAATAATTATTTTTTTCCTTTCCAAACCTTAAATAAATTTGTTAAGTATAATCTTTCAGGATACGAAGCATTTGAGAGGATGGCCTTCTACGGAATAGCTTCCAATTTGGTGAATTACTTGACCACCCAACTTCATGAAGAGACAGTTTCTTCAGTCAGGAATGTCAATAATTGGTCTGGAGCAGTATGGATGACACCGGTTCTAGGGGCTTACATAGCTGACTCTTACTTGGGTCGTTTCTGGACTTTCACTGTCTCCTCCGTCATTTACGTCATGGTAAATTACTTTAAGAAAGTTTATTCTGCATGTGGTCGGTTAATCCAGTAGTTAGAGTCTTAAGCTAGTTTCGAATTTGAGCCTCCTCATCCTTTAGTAATTTACAGATTAGAATTGTGGTTTGTAATTAAATAAAAAAAGTTCCTTTTGATCTAAAAAATTTCAACATTTTATATTCTACTTCAATAATTTCATTTCTTGGCATGGTTAAGGTAAGGTGGTGACTGTTCCATATGCTTTAGAGTTATGTTCAAAAGACTGCACCATTCTTTTTTACCATATTTTATTAAGGCCAATCAGATTCCTTCGTTTCTCTCGTGGACCAATGAATGGCTCATTTGATTGTTAATCTCATTTCTCAACATGCTAATTATTTGCATTAGCCTCATATATGCATCGGCGGAGCTACTAAGCGACCAAAATGGTCCTTAGCCCATCCTGCTTTTTTTTTTCCTTGCTATTCTAACAGATGTTGATGCTGCATCATCAGTCTGATATCCTTAACATTCAAGTTTATTCTCAATTCAAACTCTTTTTCAGTCTAGACCAAACCTTATTTTTCTCTCCACCCCTCTTATTACGCGCAGACTTCAATTCCCCTTTGTATTCTATCAACTTTTCTTTAGCTTAAACTTATATTTAAAAAAATTATTGCTTACTCTTTACCTCATATTTTGGTTTATGAGGGTTTGTATAATGTTTTTTGTTCTATCTATTGAATTTTTGGGTCTTTCAATGTTTATGCAAATTACTCCAAACTCTCATACTTTGAGTTCAAATTACCTATGTTGTGAGAGGCCCCCACACATGAAATCCTAGTTCCACCACTGCACATAAGTTAAAGTACCATATATAGACGATAAAAATACAAAAAATATATGGGGATAATATTCTGTTTTTTAATGCTTCCAACGTTGATGGAAAATGAACTAAAACTGACAGAAAAAGGACATGAAATTATTTGTATTCATCAATAGAAACACCAAACTTGATCCCTACTGATCTACTGCTTAAAGAAAGACAAACCAACATCCAATTATTTTCTTTTAAAAAAAAAACAATATTAATTTGTAGAGTTATTTGAATACAGGGAATGATGTTTCTGACAGTGGCTGTTTCACTCAAAAGCTTCAAACCAAGCTGCATCAATGGCGTTTGCAACAAGGCCTCTACTTCACAAATTGCATTCTTCTACATTTCTCTCTACACCATAGCCATAGGTTCTGGGGGGACAAAACCCAACATATCCACCTTTGGGGCAGACCAGTTTGACGATTTTGACCCCCATGAGAAACAGCTCAAGGCCTCATTTTTCAACTGGTGGATGTTCAGCTCTTTCTTGGGTGCCCTAGTTGCAACTCTTGGCCTTGTTTATATTCAGGAAAACTTGGGTTGGGGGTTAGGGTATGCTATCCCCACAGTTGGTCTCGTGTTATCCTTGTTCATCTTTTATTTTGGAACCCCAATATATAGGCGCAAAGTTAGTAAGATCAAAAGCCCTGCAAGATATTTCATTCAAATTCCCTTTGCTGCCTACAAAAATCGAAAATTTGAGCTCCCTACCGATCCATCACAGCTTCATGAGTTTGAGCCGCAACATTACACTAATAGCAGTAAACGCCAGATGTACCACACCCCGATTTTCAGGTAAGTTTTTTTTAATACTATTATTATTATTATTATTAGTTCATGGGTTTATATCACAAATGGTTTTTGAAATTGACCCCATCAATCATGATGGTCTCTGAAATTGAAAATCGATCAATGTAGTCCCTGAATTTTAACTCGCGAATCAATGTGGTCCTTCTGTTAGTGTTCCGTCCAAATTAACACTAAAAAAAGGTTAGAGAACCAATTTTTCATGGTAAAATGACCAAAAAAAGGTTAGAGAACCACTTTTTTTTGTTTTTATTTTAGTTTTAGCACCAAACCCATGAAAAAATGGAGAGAAAAGTGAAGATGGTAAAAAGAAAAGAGAGGTGGCAAGTAAAATTATAAGTAACAGGGTTATTTTTTATCATTTTACCATGAAAAATTGGTTCTCTAACATTTTTTTAAAGTTAATTTGGACAGAACACTAACAGAAGAACCACATTGATTCGCGAGTTAAAATTCAGGGACTACATTGATCGATTTTCAATTTCAGGGACCATCATGATTGATGGGGTCAATTTCAAGGACCATTTGTGATATAAACCCTTAGTTCATAATTAACTTTAAAATTGCTGCTTTAATTACATGTGAAAAGTAGTAGTAGCTTGGGGAAAAAGTTACCTTTTTCCATCTGGAGCGGAATATTCTGAGGACATATCAATTAGATTCAGACCCTCATATGGATTCTGTAGTTCTTTACTCCTTTAAAGTTTAAAGCTCTGCCTTGGTGGAATGAACAAATGTGAAGGGGGGACCTCCCATTTTCTGTACATAACTAGGAAATTTACTGTGGAAAATGCCACGTTGGGCTTTCTGTGACATTTATAACCATTTCTTCTAATAAATTGTTTCCACGCGCACTGTTCATGACACTACTTTTGTAGTATCTTTCTTTGAATGGTCACAATCTCTCCCAGTTAAGATGTTTCTGATATGGATTGCATCATTCACTTGGATATACCCACCATTAATTGTCTCAAACCCAGACAGTGTATATGAAATACAACCTCAATACTCCTCTCATTAGCATTTAAAAATGATATATCTAGAAAAATAATAATAATTTTGTGTTAGTCTAATACGATATGTTATTAATCGAAAGAATTCTTGTTTGGATAGGTTTTTTGACAAAGCTGCTATAAAATATGGCGGCAACACAGATGCCTCAATGAGGCCACCATGCACAGTGACTCAGGTTGAAGGAACAAAGCTTGTTGTAGGAATGGCCATAATATGGCTTGTCACACTAATTCCTAGTACTATTTGGGCACAAATCAACACTCTTTTTGTCAAACAAGGTACCACCCTCGACCGAAGTTTGGGTGGACACTTCCAAATCCCCGCAGCCTCCTTGGGGAGCTTTGTAACCCTCTCAATGCTTCTATCCGTGCCTCTGTACGACCGTTACTTTGTGCCACTCGTACGTGCTAGAACTAAAAACCCTAGGGGAATCACACTTCTCCAAAGGCTTGGCATTGGATTTCTGATACAAGTTATAGCCATTGCAGTTGCTTATGCTGTGGAAGTTAAGAGAATGCATGTGATTAGAGTGCACCATGTCAACGGGCCTAAAGAAATAGTACCCATGAGCATTTTTTGGTTGCTGCCCCAGTATGTGCTACTAGGGATAGCTGATGTGTTCAATGCAATTGGATTGTTAGAGTTTTTCTATGACCAGTCACCGGAGGACATGCAGAGTCTTGGGACAACTTTTTTCACAAGTGGGATTGGGGTTGGTAACTTCTTGAATAGCTTTTTGGTAACTATGGTGGATAAAGTTACCGGGAGAAATGGGGGTAAAAGTTGGATTGCGAATAACTTAAATGACTGTCACTTGGATTATCACTACGGATTTCTTATGGTCATATCTACTCTCAATTTAGGGGCATTTTTGTGGGCATCTTGCAAATATATTTACAAAAAGGAGTCTGTGGAAGTGGAGGAGGGCTGTGTACTTAATATGGTGGAGGGTCAAGCAATCCCCACTCCTCCACTTGGACTACAAGTCTAAAGAAAGTTGGAATGTTTGGTGTATATTGACTATTGTTGTGATATGGATTATGATTAATCCACTTTTATGTATGTGAACTTTTTTTACTTCCAATCCAGTTTATATCTCAACTCTAAGAGCACGTCCACGGGGACCAAATAGGCCGGCTCACAGCAGCCAAAATGGCCCGGCACCCAGCCAATTTGCTCCAGCCCAACCTAATAGGCTGGCACCCAGCCCAAGTCGTCCTATAGGCCAGCCCATAAAGTGTTGAGCTAAGGCCCGGCCTATGTGACGTCATGCTAACGCCAGCGTGACGTCACATGCCGTTTTAATTTTTTTTCTTTTTGCACCAGTCGCATGGGAAACACGCGCGAGTGGCCGCGCGTCCCCGACAAGCAGGCGCACTCACGGTTCTGACGGGAGGCACGTGGCTCGTTCTGGGCTGTTGGATTTCCAACAGCTAGTTCTCTGGACCGTTGGATTTCAAACGGTAAAAAAAATTTGAATTTGAAAACCAACGGCTAGTGATGTGGCGTGATCTGGGTCGTCCAATCCAGAAATCAACGGTCCACGTTTTTCCCCTAATTTTTTTTTTAAAAAAGGCACAATGATTAGAATTATGACCATTGGCCATGTGTCAACATATGGGCTATTGGATTTGAATCTTTTTCAAATCCAACGATCCAGATTAATTAACTAAATTAAAATTAATAAAAAATTATTTAAAGATTATTAAAAATTGTTAAAAAAATTAATATTTTTCTTCTATAAATACCTAAAACTCTCATCTTCCACCTTATACCACATTTCAATATTTTCAACACTTTCTACCAAAGCTTTCATATAATTTTTTAGAGAAAAAATTACATAAACTCACCAAATAAACTTTAAAAAAAAACACACTAAATAAAATCACATAAACTGACCAAATAAACTTAACAAAACACACTAAATAAAATTACATAAACTCACCACATAAACTTTAAAAAATACACTAAATAAACTAAGAACTTTATTCTTCCACCACAAACTCCTTTTAATTATCTTCACCTTGTTGCAATCCCCACTGGTGCTCAATCAAGTCATTTTCACGGGTACAGTGCTAGTATGGCTCTTGCATTGAAGTGTACCGCACAACGATCAATTAATTGTAACATCCATCCCGTTCTAATGACTCGTGTTGCACGGGATCTTCGATGCCGTCATGAGCACAAGAGATACGTGTTCTTGAGTTGTTCATTGTGTTCGGCTCGTATTCATCGACGGCATCATAATTATACTCATCTTCCACAATCATGTTGTGGAGAATGATACACGTCATCATGATGGATCGAAGAGCCTCGACATCAAACATTCTGGCAGCTGACCTGACAATCGCCCAACGAGCTTGCAGGATACCAAAACAACACTCTACATCCTTCCTACACCCCTCTTGACATTGTGCGAAGTGTTTTTCTTTTTCACTTTGTGGATGTGGCACTATTTTGACAAACGTTGTCCACCTTGGGTAAATGTCGTCTGCAAGGTAGTACAGTCCTTCGTATCTATGGCCATTGACCCAATATATGACTATGGGTGCTTTTCCTTGCAGCACTTCGTGGAAGACTGGAGATTAATCAAGGACATTTAGGTCATTCTGAGCTCCTGGAACACCAAAAAATGCATGCCAAATCTATGTATCAATGAAACCACTGCTTCCAAAATGATATTTTTGGCTCATTTTAGTCGCTATAAACTCCTTGCCACGCACTTGGACAATTTTTCCATGTCCAATGCATGCAGTCAATGCTTCCAATCATGCCAGTGAAGCCTCGCATCTTACCCTTCCTCAGCAGCCTTCACAGATACCTTGGTGTGGGTTTCCAGAGGTACTCATTGGTATAGAGGGCTTCAATTACGAAGCAAAACTGCATCAAGGACTCCAGAACAGTTGATTTTTCCATCCTCGTTATCTCATCTAATTGATATGCAGATGCTCCATATGCAAGCATCCGCAAGGCAGCAATAATTTTTTGCTCATGAAGAAGACCTAGAACATGAAAAACATCTCTTTCTTTTTTTGCATAAAGTATGGATCATGGTTCAAATAACACTCATGATTTTGTCGAACAAACTTCGTTGCATTCTAAAACGACGTCTAAAAACATGATTAGGGAATACACAGTTCGGGGTGGAGAAGCATTTGGCCAATTTACTATTCATGAGGTCTATCATTGTTCACTGAGTGGATTAAATGGGCTGAATGTCAACGCATTTTTTTAGGACTGGACTTGCTCTAAGGCCATCTCCAACCGAAGGGGCCAGAGGGCCGAAAATGGCCCTAAAACCGTCTCCAACCGAGGGCTAGGCCAGAGGGCTCTGGAATCTGGGAGGGCCCCACGGAATCGGAGAGGGCTGGAGGGCTGGCTGTGTTCGGCCAGCCAGCCAGCCCCGGGCTGGCTGTTTTTTTTTTTAATGCATTCTATTGCTGTCGGTTTTAACCGACAGCTTTAGGCAGTTTGAATTTTTTTTTAAATTAATTAGTATTGCTGTCGGTTACAATCGACAGCATTAGGCAGTTTAAATTTTTGAATTCTAACGGCTAGTGAGTCCACTAGCCGTTGCTTCAGGTTTTTTTTTTTTTTTTTTTTTTTTTTTTTTTTCTGTAACTTGCAGGTTACCGTTCTAAATTTTTTTTTTTTTTTTTTTTCTGAAAATTGTAGGTTACCGTTCTTACATTTTTTTTTTTTTTTTTTTTTTTAACATTTCTTTTCTTCTATAAATATGGTGAAGTTCTTTCAATTCTTCACTTCAATTGCAATATATTCTTCACTTCAATTGCAATATTTCATTCTCAATATTTCCTTCAATATATTTCTAAATATTTGTTTCAATTTCTCAATATTTCCTTCAATATATTTTCCAATATTTCCTTATCTATAATATTTGTTTCAATTTTTCAATAATTTCCTTCAATATATTTTCAATAATTTCCTTCAATATTTCCTTCATTTTTTTTCCAAAAAAATGGCCTCATCTGCAATCAAAGGTAGGCCTTGGACCCGAAAAGAAGATGAAGCTCTTTGCAAGGCTTATAGATGGGTCTCAGAAGATAGTGTGAGGGGATTTCTCAAACAAGTGAGGGTGTTTGGACTCGTGTGTCCAAAAAATATTTAGAGTTCTACGAAGGCACCATTCCACCGAATACCCGAAACCACGAAAGTTGTTCTTCAAGATGGAAGAAACATCTTCATCCAAGTTTGAATAAATGGCATCAAGCACTATTAGCAGCCGCAAGTAGACATGAAAGCGGCGCCAATTACTATGACGAAGTTAGTGTTTTCACAGTTTATTTTAAATGTTTAATTATATTACATTTAATTTTTGTAATTATATGTCATTATATTACATTTAATTTCATGAATTAATTTCCTAAATTTTTTGTAATTATATTTTTTAGGGACGTCAAGCGGAGGAGTTGTATATGGAGGGCAGCACAAAACCCTTTCAGTTTCACGGTTGTTGGGAAATTTGTAAAGGGTGGGTGTTATTTGAAGATCCACCTCAACATAGAGTAGATCCTTTGGGTGCTGCATCCCCATATGTAGATCCTTTGAATGAAGATGGATCTCCTGCCATTCAACAAACAAGGGTAGAAAATCCGATTCCGTCCGAAGCTTCTTTACCTAGGGCTATGGGACGAAACAAGGCCCGAAGGTTGAGGGAAAAGGGCAAGGCAAATGATGATTACGCCGCTCAACATGAAGTGGCGGCCTCATTGCGATTAATGGCGGAGCAAAATGCCCTTGAGGCGGAAGAAAGGAAGCATAGGCATGAAGAACGGGCCAAACAAATACAAGAAGAGATGGATGATAAGAATATGGAAAGGAACACTACGGATTACACTCCAATGAGTAAGGCCTATTTTGATAGGAAAAAAAAGGAAATTATGCATCGGCGGCAGTTGTTTAACGATGACTATACTCCTACAATGGCGGATGATGAAGATGATGTTAATTATGGATATTAAATTTAAGTTGTTGTAGTTTTTAAATTTAAGTTAATGTTGTTTTTAAATTTAATTTGTAGTTTTTAAATTTAATTTGTCGTTTTTAAATTTAATTTGTAGTTTTTTAAATTTAAGTTAATGTTGTTTTTAAATTTAAGTTGTTGTAGTTTTTAAATTTAAATAATAAATTATGTTTGGCCCTATGGCCCTCTGGCCCTCGGTTGGAGACGGTTTTTTGTGACAGGGCTAAAACGAGCCCTCTGGCCCTCGGTTGGAGACGGAGGCAAATATGGCCCTGTACTGTTCATTAAAATATTAATATCTTGGAGAATCTTGGAGGGCCAGAGGGCTCAAACGAGCCCTCTGGCCAGCCCTCGGTTGGAGATGGCCTAAGAGATGTCCCGGCCCTTTTTCTTTTCCACTTTTAGCTAGAAGAGGAATCAAAACACGACTGTCTCTTTAGATTGAAATTAGTACACAATGTTATCATTTAGGGTACTTTAAACATAATCACATAATGGTATTGATCAAATCAAATTACAACATATGTACTTGTTTTTACGAAATTGCTAAAAAATTGCTTTGTTTTTTTTTTTATAATATAGAACAGTTTTTTTTAATGTATTTTTAACACAGTCACGTAATGTTATTATTCTCCTCAAATATCAAAATGTTTGTATTTCTCTCTAAAAATGAGGCATATGAACATGTTCACTCTTATAATAATTTTGAAATGGTATATATTCATAATACCCATAAAAATTCTGAAATAATATGAACATACTTCTGTCAAATTACAATAAGCTAGTGGACAAACAACTTTCTTTTTCGTTTGGTCAATAATTCCCCGAGCCTTGATAGAAGGAAGATTCAGTGATCTCTATGTGGTAACACAAAGAACTAATATCACTTCAAGAAAATACTTAAACTACTACCACTCTCCAATCAAATTAATATGATTGCAGTACTAATTTCGACGACCAGAAAGTACAATGCAGAAAAGTCAAGGATCATAAGAGTAATTAACTAATTAAGTTATGACCTTGATGAACCGCGATTAGATTAGTATGTGTGATCAAGAAAGAAAAATCGTTTATTCTTGCATCAAAAGTCCGATTCACATATAGTATACTCGGTGTACATAGAGTAGTAGTCAGCAACCACTACTGAAAGCCACCAACACCAGTTCCTCCGCGTAGAGTTAGAATCCTTTGAGTACGTATCTATCCAAGATGCCATGTGTTCAATTTCAAACTTTTGCAATCCATGGTTGGTGGCACATGTCATGGATTCTAGATTGATAAATTAACTTTTCATTATTAAATTATCTATAATCAACATTAATTAAAGTTAAACATATTTCAGTGTGGACACTAATTAACATAGTCCAGCTTGACAACGTAGTCGTATGGCAGTATGCATAGGTAGCAGTATATATATTGAGAAAGAGACACATATTAATCACTAATGATCGACAAATTAGATTTAGATATCAGATTGTAGATTGATGAAAATGAAGTATAATAGACATACCAATAAATTTTTTTTTTAAAAAAAAAAGGAAAAAGAAAAAAGAAAAAAGAAAAGAGTAATGCGGCCTACCCACACTAAATTTTATTCATCAAGTTTTGTTCACCAAATAATTGTCAATATCATTTATTCAAATTCCGATTCGCTCGAACATTATTACACGGTTGATTACTCAATTTTAGGAATGACAATGGTGCAATATGTGCAATTAGTAGTCAAATCAGTAAAATTAATTCATTATATGGCGATGCTAGCTTGATGATGGCTGCTATGAAGGGACAAGGAGATGATCTTTCCCCCTTAGGGCCTATAATTAAAGATTTGAGGTGTTTTCTTGCGGGAATGCCGAACTCGAGGGTCAATCATGTTCAGCGGGAAGGAAACGATGCGGTGCATCGACTTGCTCGGATGGGCCTTAGTAGCTCTCAGGAGTTGGTGTGGTTTGAGGAACCTCCAGATTTGATACAGGACATTTTAGTCGAGGAGGGATTGTAATTTAGTTTGCCTATTGTTCATGTGAGGATAGGTTTTCAGTTTGTATGGGACACTCTTTTCCTTACACCGGGTTGAAAGCCCCGACAAGGTTTTTATTGAGGCCTATTGAGCACACTATCCTCAGTATGTACGTATTCTTTATTGCTTAATGAATATCGTACTTTCTTCAAAAAATAAATTCATTATATGAACGCAATGACTAAGCAAATATGTGTGTGTGTGTGTGTGTGTACATATATGTCTAGAACATATGTGCTCTTCTTTATATATCTAATTTCTGATTTATTTTACTACAATCTTAATTAATTAACCTAAAGTAGAAATAGAATACCATTTGCACAAAAGGGAAGTAAAAACATACGTTTCTGTCGCGCACCAAGTATAAACACACGAAAAAGATCGATTCATGCTCAAATTTTCAGTAGTAGCTTACCTGCCAAAAGATGTTTTGGGGTCCATATATTTATAAAATTTTGACTCTGTTTGGAAGCGAGACGTTGAAGTCAATTAAAAAATTTTAGACAAAAGTACTCTAGCTATACACTTTTGACCAGTACGATTATGATGAGTTACTGGAAGAGAGATTCAAAACGAAATGAAAAGGAAGTTGACAAATCAGTGCATGCGCTTCGATTCCAATAGAAGTAAGGCTTCTGTCTAGCCGGCTATAGAGCAAAGATAATCCGGAATCTTCCTTCAAAAATGAAAATGAACAAGCATGGATCTCTTGTAAGAAAATTTCGAATAGTTTATTTGATTGCAAAACATTAGAAAAAAAAAATTGAAGCAATGATCTCTAAATTTTGGTTCAATTAGAGCTTTAGTCTTTAAGCTAAAAATTCATGAGTATTGGTTTCTGAACTTGTTATAATATTGTGGAGCAATAGTCTTTTGGCTAACTTAGTTAGAACTTTCATCCATTTTTGTCCCTTTAAAACCTTTATTTTGGATGAAAGTTCTAACGGAGTTAGCCAAAATGACCATTACTCCACATTATAACAAGTTCAAGGACCAATATTCACTTATTTTTAGTTTAGGAATCAAAGTTCCAATTGAGCTGAAGTTAATATTTATATAAATATAAATAATAAAATAATTACACTAAGATTTATCTAATATACTGAGGGAAAATTTGAACTCAAACACAAAGAATAAAGCACACTGCTCTAACTTCTAGCCATCTTACTTAAACTCAAATCTACGAGTGAATTGACGATATTATATTTTGTAAGAAGTTATTTGACAACCTATTTTAGTTTTCAGTATTTATATTACAAAAGATGAAAATTAAAATTAAAATTAAATTAAAATCTGAAACTATTACCGAACACATCCTTAACTTTAGAGGCATGCATGTAGGTAATCATACAAACTCGCATAATCTAAATTGAAGTGTCTAAACTCACTGATTCGCAGATCGCTGCCGCCCCAAAATGAAAAACCGCGTTTCTTGCTAATGGGCTTTACTTTGTCAAAATCACTTTCCTGTAATGGTGCTTTTAAAGTTCTGTTTACTACTTTTTCAACTTCGAATAATCAAACGCCATGCACAAAAATTTCTACGTGTTTAGGTAACCTGCCGACCCAAGTCACCTTGAGAAGGCCTCTATATAAATACCACCATGGTGTCCTTGTTTTCAACACAAGCTAGCTTTACATTCTCCACTTCACTTAAAATACACTGCATTGAGCGTCAATGGCTTCCTCTTCTTTCATGGCCACTTTCACCTTGGCTTTCCTTGCGCTCATGAGCACCACCAGTGCTCAACTTTCAACAAATTTCTACTCTAGTTCTTGTCCTAGGCTCTTCTCAACCGTGAAATCCACCGTGCAATCCGCCATACAAAAAGAGGCCCGAATGGGTGCCTCTCTTCTTCGGCTCCACTTTCACGACTGCTTTGTTAATGTATGTACATTCAAGTCAATACTACTTTTATAAAAATAGTTACGTGGTAGCTTTCGAAGTTATATATATTTTAAACGTGACAATATGACTCATGAGCCAAAAGGTCAACAAAATTGTCTAGGTTTTAAAGTACAAGCATAATATATCATGCCTTTGAACGTACAATATTCAGATGCATTGGTTATTAAATGTGTACTCTAAAATGACCTTCCCTAACTAGCTAGTTTTTTCATTGATATGCCAATTAACTGCAGGGATGTGACGGGTCGCTGCTCCTTGACGACACATCGAGCTTTACCGGAGAGAAAAATGCAGTTCCTAATCAGAATTCTGCACGGGGATTTGACGTGGTTGACAACATAAAATCGGCAGTGGAAAACGTGTGCCCCGGCGTGGTGTCATGTGCTGATATATTAGCCATTGCTGCCAGAGACTCAGTTGTCACTGTAAATTTTTATTATAATTACCTACTTATTACATTCAATCAATCTTAATTTCAAGTTTCAGCAAGTTAACTAATTTAACTAACTACGTTCTTGTTTGACACAAACGAATAATGCAGCTTGGAGGGCCAAGTTGGAACGTTAAGTTGGGAAGAAGAGACGCAAGGACTGCAAGCCAAGCCGCTGCTAACAACAACATCCCCCCTCCAACCCGAAACCTAAACCAGCTCATCTCTACATTCAGTGCTGTTGGTCTTTCCACCAGAGACTTGGTTGCTTTATCCGGTATACTATTTTCCGATGAACATTCTCTCCGGTGATTCTAATTTCTGCATGTAGACATACAACACTTGTGTTTTTCTGGACACCAAAAATTTGTCACTAGAGTTAATGTCTAGATATAACTATTTTGGTGTCCACAACAATCACTCGATAATCAAGTATGGTAATAATCTTGACACTCCTATTTTAGCCGTATGCACTCAAAACTGACTATTTTATCGTTCTTTATGCATTTTTAGGAAGAATTTAAAAAATTAAAAAGGCGTGTCCTCAACTAATTTGGGGTTTGTAAAAATTGAGCAGGATCCCATACAATTGGGCAAGCAAGGTGCACATCATTCAGACCTCGCATATACAACGAGACCAATATTGACAGTTCCTTCGCTCAAACAAGGCGATCCAACTGTCCAAGAACCTCTGGCTCAGGAGATAACAATTTGGCTCCACTTGATCTTCAAACCCCTACTTCTTTCGACAACAACTACTTCAAAAACCTAATCCAGAACAAAGGTCTCCTCCACTCTGACCAGCAGCTCTTCAATGGTGGTTCCACCGATTCGATAGTGAGAGCCTACAGCAACAGCTACAACACCTTCAGTTCTGACTTTGCGAGTGCCATGATCAAGATGGGAGACATCAAACCTCTCACTGGATCCAGTGGGGAGATTAGGAAGAATTGTAGGAAGACCAACTAAGCTAGCAGCCCCTATCTTTGACTATAGCATTTATGGCTTTAGAATAAACTTGTTTTGGGGAGATTTTGTTGTTAGTATGTATTTGGTTTTTGTGTAGAGGTGCAACTAATGGCCTACTGTTACCACATTTTTCATACCACATTACAATCTCTCTAATAGGGATGAGATTCAGATGTGTTGGTGGATCCTACCTTTATCAGAGAGGCAGTATAAATGTAGTATAAAAAATATGTTAAGTGAAGCTTTACTCTGGAAGAATTTAAGAATTTCATTTGAAATTTGGAACGTGTCTTTTTCATCTTTGTTAAGATCTACTAAATTCCTTAAATAGTTATATATACACTCTATTGGTAATCATAGATAAGGTTTTGCTTTCCTTCCAAGTAGTACATCATCATAGGATAAGATCTCCAAAATCTTCTTGGTTACTGCTTTTAAGTTTACACAATCACGCTCTTATAATATTATTATTTACAATAAATACTATTTCGTCACAAGATCCGCCAACTTTACTACTTAATCATATTTTCTAAATTTGTTATGTGCCTTGGATTTTCTTTATCAAATATGTAACAATTAAAATCCTGTTTTTGACAAAGAAAATCCCGTTTTGTAATCTTTCTTTCCGTAATGTTATTCTCACTAAACTCAGAATAATCAAACCCATGAACAAAGATTTCTACGTGTTAGGTCAGCTGCAGACCCAAGTCACCTGGAGGCTGGATAGGACCTGTGTGTATGTATAAATCCCAACATATTTGTCCATCGTTTTCAACAATATATTGAGCATCAATGGCTTCCTCTTTGTTCATGACCATTTTGACCTTACCTCTGATCCTTGTGACCATGGGAATCACTAGTGCTACTGGTCACCTTTCAACCAATTTTTACTCCAGCTCCTGTCCAAGGCTTCAAGGTTATTCTCCACCGTCAGATCCGCAATCCAAAAAGAGCCCCGAACAGGTGTATTTCTTCTCCGAAAAATATAGAAGAAAAAAAAAGCGTCAAACGAAATGGGCTCTCCACTTGTGGGCATTAATGTTAGGGCTAGGCCCATCTAGTTGGATCCACAAATGGGTTGGGTTTTTCTTTGTCGGCCTTTCTCGTATTGGAATACTAGTAGACAGAAGCAATTTAATTTCTAATTATACTATGCATCCATCCCACTAGAATAGGTTTTATACTAACACTGTAGTCCATCAATCATTAGTTTGTTTATAACTTATAATCATCCTAATTAATTAAGGGTTTCAGAGATTGACATTCTTGTTTAGTTGACTTTACACATACGGGTCTGCTAAAATTGCACAAACATGCATATGATTTTAACTAAATGATCTTATATCATCTAGAAAAAATTGTCATTAACAACATTTTACAATTGTTCAAATGAAAGGTTTGTATGCGCCATCATGCTTGTGGATGCAAATTTTCTCCTCTTCGGTCTTGGACGATTTTGCACCTACAAAACAATTAACACCTTAGGTTAAGGCCAAAAACCTCACGCGCCCACGATGAATGGGGGGGGGGCTTTGGCCGAAGAACCTCCGATGCTAAAGTTAGAATTTTAGAGAGAAAAAGTGTTTAGAGTATTTTTGCCAAAGGATTGGAATTAGGTTTTGTGAGAACAAGGGGTAGTATTTATAGGAGATGGGGGGTGGCCGGCCTAGCTAGGGTTTTTGTGTGAGATCTAGGTTTAATTAGCCCATTTATTGGCTCATTAAACCAATAGGGAATGTATTTGTATTTATAAAAAAGGGTTATAATGAGTAATTGATTGATTGGCTTGAAAAAGGAAGGACAAAAGGGAAGGAAATATGGGAAATAAAGGGGAAGTGGCCGGCCCCCTTTGGAGGAGGGATGGCCGGCCTTTAGGGTAAGTTTTGGGCTTTAAAGGCTAAGTTAATTGACAAATTAATGAGGAATAATCTCATTAATTTGCCAATTATCTCCATTTATGTGGGATAATTGGTAGATTTATGAGATAATAGCCTTAAATGCGGATGGATGAAATAATTCGGATTTGTTTACCTTTTATGGGCGCTTTTGACTTGACCGACGATAATTACCGGCTGCTCGCGCGTAGGATTTCTGATGCACCTCAAGGACATTTTTGTCTCCTTAATCCGAAAGTCCACGTGTCGCCTTGTGATTATTTTTGGCTCCACAAATGCCCCCACACCTGTTGGGCTGCTCGTAGGAAAGGGCAACAGGTGTAGAGATCTTCTTGCTTCAGGAACTATAGGATTGCTTCCTATCTCGATGTTGATCCTCTCTTTAATTGGAAATTAGGTCCTTCTAGGAAAGGGAAATAAACTTCTCTCAAAGCCTATTTAAGTCCACCTTAAGTGGGTTATTAAATCAACTTTGGAGAGTAATTTCTTCTACCCTACAAGAGAGAGAAAGCTAGAGGATATTTGTTCCCCCTCCTCTAGCAATCTTCTACATCTTGCCCATGAAAAGGACCGTCTTTCGTTGATTTCTTCGTCTTCTCCGTGCCGCACTGATGTAAGAAAAATTTAATTTTTCTTGCCTTCTTCTTGGATAGTGCTATTACGGGGCAGCCGTCGGGGTGGTGCGGTACGTCGGCTGGCAGGAGCCAGGAGTTGGCTTGGCAAGGGCCGAGGAGATGTCGTGGCGGGGACCACTGCTTGGGCAGCTCAGCTTGCCTAGAGCCAAGGGCAGCTTGAGCGGCTAGGGCCGCGGATTGTGGCGCAGTGCTAGGCGAGCCGCATGGCTCATGTCCTTTGGGCTCTTGGACCTGACTTGGGCCAGGCTGGCGATTGAGAGAAATGAGAAGGTTGCGGACTTCATGGGCAGCCGGAATGCTGGGCATGCAGACCTCCTGCCTGCTAGAATGCTGGGTTGAGCTCCTCTGCCGCTGCCGAGTACCATGAATGGCATTAGCTTCTTAGTCCTCTTTGTCGGGAGAAAGGTAGGCTGTTCAAGAGATGCCGGTTGGGAAAAACTGAAGACTTTATCCGCTGCTTGTGAGGGTCCGCCAGCTGCCGAGAGGTCTGTGATTGGCACGACTTCTTCCAATGGGAAGAGAAATGAGGCTGCTAGATGTGCCCCCAATGCCGAAGTCTGCTGGGATGGAAGAGACTGCTTGCGTGGGCAGCTGCGAGAGTTCCACTAAGCCTGCTTCTAGGGAGGCTGATAAGATCCGTGTGCTCTTAAGACCAAACCTTCTCTATTTCTCCAGGAGATTTCCTCGCCTTTACTTTCGAGTCTTCCATCGGTGAAATAGTTGGAGATGGAAGTGTCCACGGCGGGGCAGCCGGGAGTGAAGCGCCGGATGGTACCACTGCTGTAGCTGCCGTGGCTACCGAAGGTGTGACAATGGAGTAGTCGTCGGATGGCCAAGCTGCTGAAGAGTAGTCTTCTAGGTAGCCTTTAGGATTTATTTTTTCTTGTTGCTTTTGCTTTGCTTGAACTCCTCCAATCTTTGTCGGTTGTTTATCAATTTTGCTAGAAAATTTAATAAATTTGTCTCCTTCGTTTTTCTCCATCTTCGCTTCTTTTGTTCATGCCTTAACCTTTAGACCTTATAGGCCAGTAGCAGGCGCGCCACTTTTTATAAGCAGACGGGCCGCGTAGCCTACATGGTCGTAAGTGTTGGTGTAGAACCTTTCCTTGCAAAGTTACTAGCCGTAGGGTTGGCAGCCGGACGCCTTACTTACAGAAGCAGACAAATTCGCGTAACCACTAAGCTATTAACCTTTGTTTTTCTCCAATTCCGTGGGTTGCGCAGCAAGTGCCACAACACTTTAGGACTTGGTGCAAGTTGCCGCAAAGTCGTTAGCCGCAGGATCGGCATCCGGATGCCTTATTCACTGTAGTAGCCACATCCGCGCGATCCCTAGGCCGTTAACCTTGGTATTTCCCAATTCCGTAGGTTGCGCAGCAAGTGCCACAACACTTTAGGACTTGGTACAAGTCGTCGCAAAGTTGTTAATCATAGGATCGGCAGCCGGATGCCTTACTCACTGTAGCAGCCACATCCGCGTGATCACTAGACTATTAACCTTGGTTTTCCCCAATTCTGTAGGTTGCGCAGCTAGTGTCACAACACTTTAGGACTTGGTTCAAGTCATCGCAAAGTTGTTAGCCGCAGGATCGTCAGCTGGATGCCTTACTCACTGTAGCAACCGCATCCGCGCGATCCCTAGGCTGTTAACCTTGGTTTTTTCCAATTCCGTAGGCTGCGCAGCGAGTGTCACAACACTTTAGGACTTGGTACAAGTGAAGCTTATCAACTACGTAGCATGTTGGTAGTGGATAAAACTTCACATATGCCTGCTAGCTTGTTTAACCTTTCACAAGAATGTGCGGTTGTATAAGTCTAGTGTGGCTTCACTGCTTGAAGGGCAAGCCGTAGGCAGTCTTCCGAAATCGTAGGCTACCTTAGTATGCTCGGTAACAACTTTAGAGTTCCAGGGATAATGTGCCCCCTCCGTCTCTAGGGCCCGATTTCCCGCGGATTAGGCCAAGAGACCCAAAATCCTTCAATTAGCAAAGCCTTGAAAAAGACCATTGTGGCTATTTCTAGGAATTCCGGCGCAAGCCATCGTGCATCTAGTTACACTAGGGCAACCAGGCTCATCCACGTCTGGATGTTCGGAGTGAAGAGTTTATCCTTTGCGTTGGAGAACAGATTGGTCCCGCGGGGGGCGCTATTCTTGCAGTGAGTCCCTAAGAAGGGCGCGAGCTTCTTTTGAAGCACAGGAGTTGTCAGTTGCCGCAATGGAATCAAGTTGTAAAAGCGTTCCTTGTTGAAAAACAAGTGAACAAATAACTTAATTGTAAAGATTGCAGAACAACTGGTAGTCATTGGCTTGCGAGGGTTGTGCCCGTCTGGGCTGCTTGAGCCTTCGGGCGTCGGTGGAGATCACACGTGGTACTTCCTCAAGTTGTAGGCGTTCCACTGCTTTTCGATCTCATTGTCATTCATGGTGGCGAGGGTGTAGCTTGCCTTGTCGCGTACTCTGCTGATCTTGTAAGGTCCTTCCCAAATAGGGTTCATCTTCTTCGATCCCTCCCTTTGAGCACTGATGAAAGCCTTCCTCAGAACTAGATCTCCGGGTTGAAACTGCCGGATTTTGGACCTTTTGTTGTAACTAGAGAAGAGCTGCTGCTAGCAGGATGCGATGTGGGCTATGGTCTGCTCGCGCCTTTCCTCCGCTAGGTCTAGGTTCGTGGCCATCTCTTCACTGTTCTGCTCGACATCTGGCAGTAGGGTGGTGATGCTTGGCATGATGATGTTGGGAGGAATGATTTTTTCCGAGCCAAACACCAAAGAGAAAGGGGTTACTCCGGTTGCTCGCCTCTTGGTAGTGCGATATGCTTATAGACATCAAGGGAGTTCATCTGGCCGTTTTCCCTTCTTGTTGGTGAGGGATTTCTTGAGGCAGTCGAGGATCGTCTTGTTGGATGCTTCGACATGCCCGTTGCTTTGAGAATGTCTTGGCATGGACATGTGCTGCCTGATGTTTTACTTTCGGAAGAACTTTGTCAAATCTTCGTCCGTAAATTACGGGCCGTCGTTGGTGACGATGAACTGAGGGATGACAATCAGCAAATGATGTTCCTCCATACGAAGCACTCTATGTCCGTCTGAGTCGTGGTTGTCGTGGGCTATGCTTCTACCCATTTGGTGAAGTAGTCGGTTGCCACGATCATCATGCCTCTGCCCCCAGTAGTAGGCGGCATAGGTCCTACTAGGTCGATTGCCCACTGCATGAACGGCCAGGGACTTGCTTGAGGATGTAGCTTGTTGGCAGGCAGGGCTGGTACAGGCTTGTAACGTTGGCAGCGGTCGTACTTTTGCACTAACTCCCGGGCATCTTGATGCATGGTTGGCCAGTAGTAGCCTGCGTTGAGAGCTTTTTGCGCCAAAGATCGTCCTCCAGAATGGTTCCCACAAACGCCTTCATGGATTGAACTTAGGACCTTCAAATCATCGGGAGGTGCCAAACATCGGAGGTGCGGTCCGGTGTAGGATTTTCGAACTAAAATGTCCTTCCACATGTAGTAGCGCGCTGCTCGGGTTTGAAGTTTCTTTGACTCCAATCTTTCTGTAGGGAGCGTGTCGTTGACCAAGTAATCTATGATAGAACTTTGCCAATTTAGAGTTACACTAACCTGTGTTACCTCGGCTACTGGCTCGGACTCTATGCTTGGCTTGTCTAGGTACTCCACCGGAATTGAACGCTTGAGCTGGTGATCGAGGGCGGAGCCCAGGCCGGCTAGCGCATCTGCATGGGCATTTTTCGTCTGTGGAACCTGAGTGAGCGTGTAAGTCTGAAATGCCTTCAGCTGCTCGCGTACCTTCTTTAGATATTGCGCCATCCTTGGATGCTTTGCCATGTATTCCCCTGCGGTTTGGCTAGTAATCAGCTGAGAATCAGAATAAATCGCCAGCTTCTTCACTGCTAAGTCTTTCGCCATACGGAGGCCTGCCAGTAGGGCATCCTACTCTGCTTCATTGTTGGGTGCCTTGAACCCTAGAGTGATCGTCTGCTCGAGCATTGAACCGTCTGGGGTGGTAAAGACCATGTTTGCTCCCGAACCTTTGTAGTTGGATGTGTCGTCAACATGCAAATGCTGGAAATCTCCATTGAGGGAGCAGGTGCGGCTAAGGTGTGCTCGGCTACTTTCGGGGCGAGCAGGTGCGGCTAAGGTGTGCTCGGCTGCTTCCGGGGCGTCGTTGGACCGCTCTGTTGCTCTGCCTAGGCTAGGCGTGAAGGCGCGGTAGGGAGCTGTAGAGCTGGTGCCATGTTACACGTAGCAGGAAGTGCTCAAATGCCGGTATTGGGCCACTCTAGAGTTGAATTATGGAACAAAGGTCGGCTGGGGCCGTGTGACACATAGCAGGAGGTAGTGCTCAACTGCTGGTACATGATGCTCCTACGTAGAATCTTTTGGGACGACGAGGACAAAGCTTACTTTTGAGTGCGTCCTTCTAGTGTTCGTCTGCCCTTGGCACACCTTTTGGGCTGAGTTGTTACGTTCGTCAGAAAACTTTGCATCGCCAGTGTCTGCGCCTTTATCGTCACGCGTCTAGATTGGACGGAATAGCGCGTCATGAAGATGACTGTGTGCGCCTGATTTGAGCTTCTAGGTTGCAACAACTATCGCCAAAGTTCATTTTTTGAATTTCTGGTAGCATCCAGGAGAGCTTTTGAACTGTGGAATACAGGTAGTCGGGCCCCCAGCTCTTCTCGTATGATGGTAGAGCTTTTTGCTGCCTCAGATACCGTCAAACATGCGAATAGGTCATCCGTTGCTTCCGGTTTGGATAGTAATGGAGGCGATGTGGGATACTTCTTTGGAAGGCTTCTTCGCATTCTTCATCCCACTCATCACGTTGCGCCCTCTTGATGGCTTTGAAGAAAGGCTTGCATCTATCAGTAGACCGCTAGAGGAAACGGTTGAGGGCGGCTGCTCGTCCAGTCAAGCTTTGGATCTCTTTCAAGGTTGTGGGAGACTTCATTTCCAGAATTTCTCGGATCTGCTTGAGCGCCATCTTCTCGATCATGGTATCAGAGCAAAGTTATCTCTCGTGTGAAGCCGATGATGGGCCCTGGTAGTGCGTCGGCTGCCTGGACTTGAGAGATCAATAGGGCCTGCTGGATCTTCCTCTCCTTAGAGTTGCTGGTGGCCCCCAAGTGCTCGGATTTCTGCAAGGATACCATTAATCTGGATTGTCTTTGGCTGGTGGCTCCTCTTCCTCCTCAGCATTCATTCTTGGCTGCGCTGCTGGCTTGTCCAAATATTCGTCGACTTTGCCTTCCTTCACGAGCTTTTCCAGATAATTCTTCCAAGTGTAGCAGCTGTCAGTGGTGTGACCTGGTCCTCGGTGGAATGCACAATATTTGGCGTGGTCCAACTTGGAAGTATCTCCTCTTGATTGCTTTGGTAGCTTGAACCACGGCTCATTCTTCACGTCGCAGAGAATTTGATGGATCAGAATTGAAAACTTCGAGTAATTCCTGATCGTGGAGCCTTCTTTGGTCATGGGCATGTCCCTCCGCTTGGCCTCATGTCTGCTCTTGCTGGGCCGCTTTCCATCTTCCTTTCTTTGAGCCTTCACCAATTCTTTTTGAGGCTGCTCGGGTGCCTTTTCTGCTCGTCGGGCCTTCGTCCCAAAGTGCATGCTTCTCTGCTAGGGTGAAGGAATCTGCTAGAGTCAAGTCTTCTTTCATGATCATCTCTCCAAATAAGGGGTGATCTGCGGGGAGGCCCTTTTGAAAGGCTGCACTGGCTATTGAGTCGTCCCATCCAACGATCTTCGCCTTCTCTGCTTTAAACCTCTTCACGTAGTCACGGAGTGATTCTTTCGGGTTCTTGAACAGGTGATCAGATTTTCCTTGATCGAGCGGTAAGATGAGTATTCTTTGGTGAAGACCAAGGAAAGATCGTCAAAGCTCCGGATGGATTGTGGCGGTAAGGTGTGGAACCAATCTTGCGCTTCGGAGGTGGTGGCGAATGTTTTGCACATAAGGGCGTCATTACTCCGGTAAAGGACCATTGCACTTCGGTAATGCTTCAAGTGTCTCTCTGGATCTTCATCTCCTTTGAATGATGTGAAGTGCGGCATGCTAAACTTACGCGGAGATTCCGTCTGCTCGATCTCATCTGTGAAGGGTGGTCGGCTTATGTTGGTCATCTCCCGCCATAGTGCCTCGTCGGTGACCTCGTTGCGTTGGAATTTGCTCAATCGCTTGGTCAAGATTCTCTCTGCTTCTTTCTTAGTTGAGGTAGTGGAGCTCTCGGCTGCCCCCAGTTTTGACCTGTTGGTCCAGGCTGCTCTTCTACGTGCTCGACTCGTCTATGCCGCGGTAGCGGTGCATGTGGTGGATTCCTAGCAAGCGAGGGATTTCGCAAGCTGCTGGTTGAACTTGAGCCGGATTAGTGATTGCTTCTCTCCGTCCGTCATGCTACCTACTCCGATGTGATGTGGAGGATGCTCCTTGCAGACTTAGCCGCGAATGAACACTTCGCTTGGAAGATTGCTCATATTGATTATCGGAGTGTGGCCCCAACCGTGAGTGTATGCTCATCCATGGGCCTAGTCGAGAGTGCACGCTCCTCAGCGCGCTAAGACGGGAGTATACGCTATCTCGGGGGCCCAATTGGGAGTGTGCTCTGCCCAAACGCTCGGTTAGGGGCTGGTCGAGTGGCTGCTTGTCGGGACGCTGTTGGAGAGGTTCTTCCTCTGCCCTTGTCCTTCTTCGAGACACGTCGTTTGGGACACGTTGCATCTTGGTGCGCTGCAAGAGCTGGTTTACCAAGGTCGTCCGTTGTGCTAGGGCGCTCGTCAACTCCATGACTTATCGAGACAAGTGTTATTCGCTATTTGGATCGGAGGAGCTTGTAAAGAATGTGCCTCATTGAGTAGTGGAAATGTGGTAAACTTCGGGCGCGAGATTTGAGTTAGGAAGGCTGAGATGGTCTTAGGCCGACTTGGGCCATAGTAGCGGTGCCATGGACCTCGCCGCGGGTGGTCACCGCGGTGGTTCCCATGGTGTAGCAAGCTTGGGCTGCTTGAAAGATCACGAGGGCATGACGGGCCACGAGTGCGGGCTAGGCCAAGGGAGTGGGCTGCTCGGCAGGAACATGATGGACCATGGGAGTAGGCTGCTCGGCGGGAACAGGCTGGACCACGGGAATGGGCTGCTCGACGGGAGCAGGCTGGACCACGAGAGTAGACTGCTCGGCGGGAGTAGGCTGGACCACGGGAGTGGACCGCTTAGCGTGTGCCACACGTGGGTGCGAGGCTTGGGCTCGGCTAGGCAACGTATTGGGCTCGCGTCGGGCTTGGAATAACATGGCTTGGGCCGGGACCTTGGATGGCACGGCGATGCCGTGGTGATGACGCCACGGACCTCGCCGCGGTGAGCTACCGTGGTAACCACCGCGGTGGTTCCCGTGGTGGAAACTCGTGGTGGCGGTGCCGCTCCATTTAGGATTCTCCTTCGGAAAGACTTGCTGCCATGAAGAATGGCAAGACATCCTCGTCTGCTAAAGCGGCGCCAAAACTTGTCCCTTCCGCTGCTGAGGCCAGGTTGCCTTCCGAGAAGAGAGAGACTGCTTGCGCTAGTGGTCCTGATACATCCGCCAAGTCTAACTTCAAGGAACCTGCTGGGACTTGTGCGCTTTTGAGGCCAGACCTTCTTGAGGATATGGACGCGTGCGCTGAGTTTGTTGACGGCGTCAAAGGGTTTGTTGGTCCAGGCTCTTTCGTGAAGCATACGCCTGAGTACAGGAGGGCTGCTCTGCTAACCATGATGCAAAAACGGCGGTTTTGGCTGCCAAGTCCCTGGTCCTTGATCAAGAGGATGCCAAGGCTGCCCAGGGGGTGGCGAGGTCTATGGCTGTTGAAGCTTACTCCTTGGCCGAGAAAGTTAAAAATTTGGAGTCTGAACTTGCTGCTTTGAAGGGGTCTAACGTCTCTATTCCCACTTATCTGCAACTTGAGACCGCTTGCTAAGAGATCACGAACTTGAAGGCTAGGCTTGACGCGGATTTGTCTTCGCTGGGGCAGTGGAGTCCTGGTCTGCCTAGCTGGCGAATGATTTCTTCGTGGGCTGCCCATTGAGCTTGAAGAGGACCGAGTGGCTGTTTCCCTTCTGGCTTTGGCGCTGCATTCTCCGAAGCGACATGGAAAATGCTCCTTGAGGGCCTAAGCGCGAATGAATGCTCTGCCTAGAAGGCTGCTCATGCGGTTCTTCAAAACGTGGCCCCAACCTTGATTGTATGCTCGCTCGTGGGCCTAACCGAGAATGCACGCTCCTCCTCGCGCTAAGACGGGAGTCCACACTATCTCGGAGGCCCAGTCGAGATTGCACACCGCCCGACTGCTCGGCTTGATTGATTGATTGCTTGGGACACCACTGAGGCAGGCCGGGTTGCGGGGGCAGACTAGGCTGCAGGGGGCAGGCTTGGCTGCAGGAGCAGGCTGCTCAGTACAAGATGCACGCGAGTGTGAGGCTTGGGCCATGGCTTTGGTGGCATGGACTTTGGCTGGTATGGCTTAGGCTTGCCTCGGCGGCACGACTCGGGCCGTAGTAGCAGTCCCATGGACCTCGCCGCGGGTGGTCACCGCGATGGTTCCCATGGTGGAGCCTCGTGGTAGTGGTGCCATCTCTGCCATTGCAACTTCGGTTTCCACGTGAGCTGCATGCGCTGATTTTGGGCCATCTCTTGATGCCGTGTCTGCTGCAATGGTGCATGGGCCTCCCTCATTGTTGGAGCTATTACAACTGCTGCTCCTTGGACTTGCGAGAATGGCGGAGGGTGATGCCTGCGACCCTTGCTTCGTGATCCGTCCAGAGGGTGAAAACCCAAATTTGTAGGGAGTATATTTTGTTGTTGTTTCATAATTTTTCCATCATTGTATTTCTTCCCCAGGGCTATTCAAAGAATTTATATAAAAATTCTAGGAGTAGGAACGTGTGGGAAAATTTACAGATGAATGAAGAAAATTAGAAATGTTGAACGCGAGAGTCTTCTTCGAGCGTAGATTTCTTTTCTCAATGAAAGCACCAATTTGTGGATGCAAATTTTCTCCTCTTCGGTCTTGAACGATTTTGCACCTACAAAACAATTAACACCTTAGGTTAAGGCCAAAAACCTCACGCGCCCACGATGAATGGGGGGGGCTTTGGCCGAAGAACCTCTGATGCCAAAGTTAGAATTTTAGAGAGAAAAAGTGTTTAGAGTATTTTTGCCAAAGGATTGGAATTAGGTTTTGTGAGAACAAGGGGTAGTATTTATAGGAGATGGGGGGTGGCCGGCCTAGCTAGGGTTTTTGTGTGAGATCTAGGTTTAATTAGCCCATTTATTGGCTAATTAAACCAATAGGGAATGTATTTGTATTTATGAAAAAGGGTTATAATGAGTAATTGATTGATTGGCTTGAAAAAGGAAGGACAAAAGGGAAGGAAATATGGGAAATAAAGGGGAAGTGGCCGGCCCCCTTTGGAGGAGGGATGGCCGACCTTTAAGGTAAGTTTTGGGCTTTAAAGGCTAAGTTAATTGACAAATTAATGAGGAATAATCTCATTAATTTGCCAATTATCTCCATTTATGTGGGATAATTGGTAGATTTATGATGCACCTCAAGGGCATTTTTGTCTCCTTAATCCGAAAGTCCACGTGTCGCCTTGTGATTATTTTTGGCTCCACAACGCTCATTTTATAAACATTGATGTGAAAATTTTAATTTTTTTTGCAGGGTTTAGGGGTATGTTTCAACTTGGGTTAAACAATTAAAAAAAATATATCGATTCACAAAGATAAACTATAGCCACCAACCTCTTGCCTTTGCTCTAGGAATCCTTCTTGATCTCTTCTCTCTCTTTATCTCTTTGTTTCCAGTTGTGGTCGCTCCTCGCTTTGTCGATGAGAGTCTTTGTGGTTATGGTCTCGATTTGTCGATGAGACCTTTCATGGTTGTAACTTGTAGTCGTGGTCATGATATGAGGTGATGATTTTTGTGGTTTGTACGCTTAGCAAAGGATTATAAGGAGGATGCTCGAAGTTTGTTGAAGGTGACTCATAGCAGAGTTTCTTTGTTGACAATTACAAGTTCATCACGGGGTGGTACGATTTTTTTCCTCATGGTGCCTTTAGTCCTTCGACTTGCAAGGTTTAGTCATCGTGACTATGGTTTTGGGTTTAAGACAACTAATAACAGTCCTTAGAGGCTTAGAGGCTGAAGAATAATTTTGTAGTTGTGGTGTTATGACATGTGTGACCTCTTGAATTGTTTTAAGAATTTAGTATCGCATCACATTAAACAATTTTTGCTTAATTTAATCCCATTGTCAACCCACCTAAAAGCCATGGGAATCTAAAAAAGATGTAATGATATATACATACTCTTCAACTTCCCAAAGTCATGCGTGCACTTTTGTTTACAATTCAGCGTAGGAGGTGCTCCAACATGTTAAAAATTAAAATACAAGCTGTATGTTAACTGTATAGTCTAATTAATTTTCCATTTGTACAAGTGGGGTTTCTTAATTTGTTATATTACTTTATTCTATCACTATAATTAAACATATGTTCGGATAATTCCTCAATGCATGGCTACAGCTAGCTCGTATTTGCTTTAGTTTCACCCTCGAGATTTGAGAACAAACATGTGCTGCTCTGAGAGAGAGGGAAACATCGGTCAAGTATTTGATTTCTGAACTTATATTTTGATCAGAAACTTGTTTACAATGATCAGAAACATATTAGGTATAGATTATGAAGCAAATATAATTATACTGAGATGGCGGTCGATACTACTAAATCTCCTATGGAAAAAAAACAAGTTTGCAGAGTCCAACAGTTTCAAATTAAGTAGGAAAATTGAGGATTATTATCTGGTCCAGTGATATGCACTGCATGGATAATAAAAGGGGAAACTTGATATAAATTCAATTTTTTTAGCCAATAGTAGAAATAGTACAATTTATTAAAATAAGTCCAATTCTTTAAATTTAATTATTTTATTATCGATAAATATTTATTCAATAATAAGATTTATTATAAAAATCAAATTTCTTCCAAATTATCTCTTTGATTATTTCTTTTTATTTATTTATTTTGTTATTTCTTGTTCTTCCTCCCGCTCCTGCTTTAAACCTTTTTTATAGATTTTGTTTTTAATTTTTATAATCAACCTATATCACAAGTTAATTATACCAACCTATATCACAGGTTAATTATACCGACCCTTAACACCAATTTATTTTCCTCATTTGTCTGTTTGCTTCAAGGGTAAAAGAAATTAGCACGCAAAATGTCATTCAACTGGCTCATATAGTTTCGCTAGCTGAAGATAAAAAAACAAGTAAGTATTACTAGATTTAGTAAATTATGAGATATATTTTATATTCTAAGTATCTCTTGAATTGCCACTCAGTACTACGGTCTGGTGGTATTCCTCTTCACTTAGAAGTGAGAGGTTTTAGGTTTGAATCTCGTGGATAACAAATTTGATGCCAAATTAGGTTGTTCATTATGTGGCTTAGCCGAACTCTCTCTTCCTCTAGTGTAAAAATATCGATGTACTCAAAAAAAGTATCTCTTGAATTAAGATTTAGGAAGAAATAAGGTCTAAGTTTCCTCATCTTTCTAGATTTAGGTTAATTGATTTCCTTGTTCAATTAGAATTAATGTCTTTCTTGTTTTGTATTAGCCTTCAATCTTATTTTCTTATAAAACTTTCTTATAAAGAAAAATGAAATGTGTGAGATTAGGCGAAAATTTTGAATAACTTTGTTAAGCAAATTATATAACCAAATGGTAAGATGGGAGTAGCTAGCAATTTGGTATTTTAGGCTATAGGTTTGTTTTATATATTTTAGGTTATGGTAAGGATATTTGAGGTTTATTTCCTTTTTTATTAGGGTTTAACATTGCTTTCCTGTTTGTTTTAGGATTAGGTATTATAAATACATCTCTAGGAACTCAATAGAATCAAGTCTTCCCAAGATGTTTTTTTTTTTGTTATATTGGTGACTTTGTAGTGTTCTTGTTTCTTATGTGTTTATGAAAAAAGATTTTAATTTTTGTATCGGTTTTTTTTTTACCCCCTTTGAATTTTTAATATAAAATGTGTGTTCATATTATGTGAAAAGTCTGAAATACTTTGTTTAAACCAAATGGTAGGATGGAGTGGTCGGATTTATCCTACACATACGGAAAATTAAATATATTGATCAATTATTAGTTAATGATGCTTCAAAATATTTGAAACTGTTAATTAAGTGAGTTTTAAGCAAGCATGCATGTATACATGCATATATTTATCAGTAAATAGATACAAGGCATTGGGAATCCTCTATTCACATGCATATTGATAGATTCGAGACTGATCAAAACAACCTCTCATATATAAGGGATACAAACAGACCCTATTAAACCTTTAGTGAATGTGAACTTCTAAACAATATATAAAATAATTGATAACGCCCCTTGGTTTCAAAAAAAGGATTATTATTCGAATATTGTAGCATAAGTCTAAGAGTTTTTTTTTATCTTTTATCTTTTTTTTTTAAAGGAGGATAACAGGTGACAAGCCATGGTTATCCATCCCTTTCGGGGGCCGAGAAGAGTCATAAAGACATTTCAGTCTCCCCCTGACCACATTCAAGCAAACTCACCAACTTAAAGCCTCGAACCCGTAAGTCTAAGAGTTTTTAGGCTGGCTATTAATTTTGATATGATAATTAATTCATTTGAATGTTTGGAGCCACAATTTTTAGTTTTATTCAAGTAATTGGTTGAATTATTGATTAGTTGTTCATAGTGTTGGAATGACTATTGGTTAATAGAATTGTTATTCACTGAGACTTAATATTGTGAAGTTATAATTCATCTTGATGCTTATGAATCAAGTTGTGGTTTGATTAAGCAATTGGTTGAATTACTACTTTATTACTCATTGTGTTGATGTAATTTGAAGGTTAACCAAGTTTGTTGTTAAAATGAAGCTTAACATTATTGTTGTTAAGTTTGGCTTGATAAGTGGCAAATTATTTTGAATTTGCTTTGTCAATTTTTGTTGATTATGCAAATTGGATATCAGTAATCATAGAATCCGTTCTGCATTATGTTTTCAGCCTTGGTTCTTTGGTTGTATACTTTAAATGCATTGGCAGATTATTTGTGATGATAAATTCTTTTGATGAAAAGACTTGGTGATCACTTCTGTTATTATTTGAAAGTTGTGCTAGAAACATGGTTCATACTCAAGTGAGGGAATGTAAGAATATAAGTAAAAGATTATTGTGATAACCAATTAATTCAAATTGGTACAGAAAAGTCTTATGAAAAGAGGATTGCTTTATCCTAATTTACATGGAATTGGACTTAGTATGTAAACTGGTTTCTACCACTTGTAATTTGACAAGGAGACTATTTTTGTGTTCTATGTGAATTCTAATAGGAGGGTCATATGGATTGCTTGTCTATACAACTAGTGGTACTCTCATAAAAAAAAACGCTCGTTATTGGACTTAGGTTTTATTGTAATCGAACATATTGTTTTTGCAAAATAGAAAAAGCTTACTATTGAAATTGGTCAGACTTCATTTTCTTTGTTATTTTTAAAGATTCTTACCACTAGTAAAAAAAATCTCTTGAGTGACCAAAGACGAAATTTTAGACTTTGTCGCACAATATGTTTAAAAAAATAAAAATGATTTTTTAAAAAACTTTGCACGATTAAATCCAAATATTTCGTCGCCTAAACCCAATTTATTTTCGTTTTTATTTAATTTTATATTTTCAATTGTAAAATAAATTATTTTCATAGTTTTTATTTTTTTTTTTAACTTTGCCCAGCGGATATTCTATTTCGTCGCCTAAACCCTATTTATTTCATTTTTATTTAATTTTATAATTTATATTATTTTCTTTGTGAGATGAATCAACATTTCGTCGCCTAAATCATATTTATTTTATTTATATTTTAAATTGTATTTTATACTATTTTTTAAAAACTTTGCACGACGAATACTAATATTTCGTCTCATAAATCATGTTTATTTTATTTTTTATTTTAAATTGTCTAATGAAATAAATTTTTGAGCGAAGAACCAATATTTCATCGTGCAAAATCGTTAAATTTGGGTGGGTGCCGAAAATCATATGCGGAAAATTTAATTTTTAAAACTTTGCGTGGTCAATCTTTCGTCGTGCAAAGTTTTGTGCGACCAATATTTTGTCGCACAAAACCCTAAAAATTTGGGTGGGTGCCAAAAATGAGGCGCGGAATTTTTTTAAGACTTTGCGCGATCAATCTTTCATCGTGCAAAATCGTATCCTTCATCGCGCAAAGTGATACAGTTTTTAAAACCAAAATAACTCCTTCACAATTTTCTCAATGTATCCCTCTAGTTCTCTTACCTCTCCTATCTTTCTCTCTTCCCAAATCCGACCCCTCTTTCACCCTCAATCTCTCCTTTCTCTCTCTTTATCTCTCACTATCTCTTCTCACTCTCTCACACTCTCTCCTCTCTCTCCCTATTTGTCACTTACTCCTCGCTCCCTATCTCTGACTCACTCTCAATCTTGCCAAAAGGTATTTTCTCTCTAAATTTTAATTTATTTTTCATTAATATGTGTTTTTGGATTAAATTTGGGTTTGGGTGGGGTTTGGGGTTGGGTTTAGGGTATAGGGTGAGGAGTGGAGTTTGGGGTATGCCAATTTTAGGGGATGTTATGTCCATTTTTTGGTATTATTTTTTTTATTTTTTATTTTTTGGTTATTTGACCATGTTTTTTTTTGTAGGAAATCGTCGGCACTTTGACGGTGAAAGTTTAGGAGTAGAGGATTATGACGCTATCAGACCATATCCCCCGCCACCACCACCAAAATAGACTTGTATTAGGATTTTATTATTGTAATTTGTTCATTTATATGTATATTATGGATAATTTGATCACTATTTTTCATATGTAGTTTTATTTTGAATATTTCAATTTAAATTAAAGTAATTAAAAAATAAAAACATACAATTTAATTTAATTTAAAAAGTAAAAATTAAAAAAAATGTTGCGCTAGCAAATATTTCGTCGCCCAAACAATTAATGTAATTAAATTAAATAATAGGAATAATAAAACAAAAATTCAATTTAATTTAATTAAAAATTGAAACCAAAACCTTTTGTTGCGCAAAATCTTGCACTACCAAATATTTCGTTGCGCAAAATATTAAATTAATTTAATTAAATCAAAAATCAAAAACTTTGCGCGACGAAATATTTCGTCACGCAAACTACCTTCGCGCAACGAAGATTAATTTTCGTTGCGCAAACCCTATCTTCACGAGCTTTGCACGACAAAATCTTACTTTGTGCAACAAATCTTATTTCATCGCGCAAAGTGTTTTTTTTTTTTTTGTAGTAGTGTACAGATGCACCGGTACATCTTGCTGTGTAAAGAAGGGCAAAGATGATCTTTTGGGAAAAAACTAAAGAGGATATGATAGTTTTTTTCAACAATTTTCAATAGAGAGAATCAAAGGGAGTTGTATGAAAACAAGAGAAGGTGCCACTATTGTAAGCAACCATGACATAAGACCAAATTCCATAACATTTAATTGTTTCTAGAATCTTGAAGGAGGGAGGCCAAATTCAGTATACGTACATACATACAATTAGAAAATTTTGTCATTATTATTTTTCTCTATTTGGTTATCTTGCTTGTGTGATTCATCAGGTTCCTCTTTGCCTACTTCCCACTTGGGTTGAAATCCCACACGCCAAGGAAACAAAACTGCTTTGAGAAACTAATATAGCTGGCAAGACCATTGACCATCCAACAAATACATACATCTACTTCACAAAATGCTGTAACTTCACTAAATAGCAATATATATGTATGCATTATCTGATTATACTGATAATTTAAGTTTACTAAACTGGCCTTTCACCTAGCACCAAACAACAGATCCAAATAGAAACCACCACCACCACCCAAACAATAATAAAGACCATTGTGTTCAAGCTTGATGCCATTAATTTAGCGATGTTGCAGAAAAGTATATAATGTAATATGAATTGTTAGAATGTCAAAATCCTCATCTATTCCTCAAATTATTTCAGATATTATTCCAGATACTGTAATATGACTTTTTAGAATGTAGAAATCTATGAAATTTTGCTAATTAATTAGAAATGTTCTAACACCAATAAAACTGCATGAACTTATTAATCTAACGGAAAAGTTCATGACACATTTTCAATTCTTTTAATTTTGATAAAAGATTCAAAATAATCTTGAGGGTTTGGTGTAGCGTCATATGGTTTGACAAAAAAAAAAGTAGCGTCTCATATGGGATTTCAAAAATAAATTTTAATTATCATTTCATGAAGCAATGAGGTTTCAAATATAACCTTCAATTCTATCATCATGCAATAAAACAATCCTTAGTTCGTGAGCAGGATATCCTATTATTTCTTGACCTCACTAATTAAGAACCACCGGATAAAGAGAAATCATAATTTTATTGTTAAAAGCTATATATATATATATATATATATATATATTTTTTTTTTTTTTTTTTTTTTTTTTTTTTTTCTAATTAATCTACCCTACAAAGGATTGATGGTTTGAACTCAAGATGCAATAAGTTACAAAATATAGCACTAATCAAGACAATTCATCACTTCAAGAAATCATTATTAAGTTTTTATAATAAAATATATATACATAGTCGAAGTTAATATCTTAAAAACGCTTAACATAAGAACCATCTATTATTTTACTAGCAAGCTATGTTGCCATTTCTGTCATTCCTCCGATGTGGGATTCACTCTCAACAAGCCTTAAAATCTTACTTAGCAAATAGAAGCCATGATTTATCCAGAATTGTTTGATGAAATATTTATGATCTGCTTCCCAATTGCTCTGCAAACTCTATTACGTTGTAACAAATTTGTGATCAAGTAGAATAGTACACAAGTTATCCAACAATAAGGAAGAACAGTGAAGCTTACCGTTTCCAGTATTCAAGTACCCATTACAATATAAGGGTAGTAAATATTAAATAACTGCAAATATTGGTAGAAACTACGTACGTACGTATACTAAGTTGCGCAGAAGTTATAATTTACTCCTAAAATGCTAAGGATCTAAATTCACAAGCCTTTAATTGATTGTCTCCTCCCCCCTCTTCAATAGTAATTTCTTCGAATCAACAATAATTCAGGATCCTTGATTGGCATGGATTAACATGTGCAAGTGTCTATATAGTCCATAGACATGTACTAGGTCCCGCACGCGAAATACCACCATGATTAAACCCAAATCCCAACCAAACCTAATGTCAGAGAACCTTCAGCCTCAAGTTTGTCTCAGTTCAATTACTAATTTGATTGCCAGTATATTCGTTTTGTTGGGTTTTCTGACATTGCTTCCGTGCATTTAGAGGAGAGATTCGTTGCTATCCACAGTGTATATGCTTATTACTAATTATACGATTATAGAGATAGACAGAATGAGATATACAACATGTTATCAAGCATATTCTACATATCTTATAGTATGGTTTTATTAAAATCTTGATCTTACTCAATTTGTAAATAACATATATAAGGATCAAATAATTCAAAAACATGTTACATGGCAGTATCGTGAATAATGTGCAACAATTGAACAAATTAACAGGTTTGGTTTTGGTGACTAGAGCACGAGTTTTAATTTGGACATGCCTTAGTTTCGTTGAATAACTAGGAAGAAGAACAAGTGGTGGAAATTAAATTTAGCATGAGGAAAGGAACACAACAACCAACAATATCTGGCGACAAAATAAGGACCTAAAATGGATTAAGACAGTACCTAAGAAACTAAAAACCTCCCAAGAAACTGTATATCAATTATAAAACATCTCTCTGTATCGTCACTTTATTCCACTTGAAGAATCATCATAATAAGAAAATTAAATGGGATCGATGTCTTAATTTCAGTCTAAAAATTAAAATTTAACCAAAGAAGGAAACATTTTCACTTGAAAGGGAGCTATAGTCCGCGGCACTGGTTTGTTGACTAGTGTATATAGAAGAAGAGGAAGAAGTAGGAGGTAGAGGAGGTGGAGGTGGCGGCGGTGGTTGTGGGGTCTGCGGCAAGGAAGCAGCGGAAACAGCCCCCGAAGTAGAGAACAAAGCCATATGATGATGAGAATTAGAAGGAAGGAGATTTGCTTCCCTATATTTGTATTTAAGTATCTCGCCCCTTACTGCGTTTAGCTCAGCTTGTAAAGATTGAACTTGTTGTTGCAAAGCTGAAATTACACCCATGCATCCATACACGGGATCTCTTAGCCTTACATTTGCTTCATAAACTAGACTATTTGCTGCATCTGCTCTTTGAGTCTCCGGCACCTCCTGATTAAATGTTTAATTGCACCACACACAAGGAAAAATAAATCATTAATTATTAATGTAATTGAAAAACAAGATAATAAAGTCCCAGTGGCTGCTACGGATAGAAATTAATCTACAGTGAGGGTGATGAAAGGATTAGGCTATCCTTTATCCCTCCAAACACCAACACCGGTCAATATTTATTATATAAAACCAAATGTTAACAAAATATGGACAAGATGCAGATTGATACCGGTATCAAACGCTTTCTCCGAAATTGAATGTACATAATCAATGCATAATGATGACATAAAGAATTAGGGTTTATAGTTTAATTACCATGAGCATCTTCGAGACGTTGCTGGCACCAAAGACCTTATGGACCGAGGCGAACTTCTGGGGTTCGTGGGGAGAGAAGTAAGGAGAGAAGGGGCATTCCTGTGCACACCTTCGTCTGAGGAGTTTACAGGCAGCACAAGGAGTGATGGTGTTTAGGGTTCCAGGAGGGCCCAACATGTGTCTTCTTCCCATTTGATAATGGGAAGCATCAGTTTCTCTTTTAAACTTCTTGCCTACCTCATCAAATCTATCCCTAGAAGCAGAAAATAAATGCATAAACAAAATTGTGATGACACATATAATACAACTATAGATAGGAAGGTGATATCCGCACAGCACTCCTATTTATTTCCGTTCTTCGGTTCTCTTTTAATTCTTTTCATTTCAAAAGTCAGAAACAAATAGGGGATAAAAATGTGCGTGAAAATCAGTTCCGATATAGAAAACGTTGCAATTACATGAAAATTAATTATTACCTTTCTCTGGACATCCAGGCATGCTCTCCCAGGGTAAGGATAGGCAGGTGGAGTTGCTAAAGGAGAAAGAGAAGGATTGAAGGAAAGAAGGAAGTATAAAAGACGGGGTACAAATTAATAATGAATGAACTTCAAAGGCAAGGTACACGATAAAAAAATAAAAAATAAAAATAAAAAAGTGTTAATATAGTTTTATAAAACAAATTGTAGGAGACAAAAGGGGTTGGAGTGTTAGATTACAACTGACTGAAATTATAAGAGAAGCAGAAAGCTAAGATACTTTTGTTTGTTGGTGATGATAAAGATTTCTTTGGTTGATGTACGAGGATTTTGAAAATTATAGTTCTCCAGAAATCAACAGAGCACTCTCGGTCTCTGAGATAAAAGCATCAATGGAGAGAGACGAGAGAGAGAGAGGGGGAAGAGAAGCATAAATGCCAACTCTGTGACTGCTAGCTCTCTCTCTCTCTCTCTTGCTCACGTGTGGTTCCTTAATGTGTTTTGACTTTTTGATCAACCATTTGATTTCATGCCGCATGTGGTTCTTTCTTCATTCTCAGGAAAGACCTAACTTATTTTGACCAAAAAAAAAAGGTAAGACCTAACTAGTTTCTCTCTTTGTTTTTTCTTTGAAAGTTGAACACGAATTATCTTATAATACACATGTTTTTTAATTAATAAGCTAAGACAAACTAGTAATGAAAATGCAAAAGTAGCTCAGTGTTCAGAATTAGAGAGTACATCTTCTATTTGTTGATATTGAATGCGAATCTATGGTATATATGGTACATTGTATAGTTGAACACACTCACATAATTTGTTGTTCTTCTCCACAAAGAATTTATAAGATGCAAAGCTAATTCAAATAATAAATAAATCAAAACCTAATTAAATAGATGTTATAAGCACATGCAAGGTCCATTCTTTTTATTCGTAATCTCAACAATGGATAAGAAAACTTAATTTCCTCCTAAAGGCTATTATTAGAAATAAATTAGAGATCTCTCACTTCTCTTTTTCATTATTTTCCAATATGGATAACAACAATATTAATGTATCAAAAACTATAGATTAGCATGCTCGGTACCAAAATATTTTTCTCTTTCACATCATAAACTTGACAAAATAAAAAATAACTTATATCAAATGGTATTATTTCGATTGCATCAAAGTCTTTTGTAATAAAATCTCACCTAAGTTGAGTAATTTTGAGTAAAATATAATCTCTCACCTGTCTATTTCATCATTTTCTAAATATGTATAACAACAATGTTAATGATCTGGAACTATAGATTAGTATGCTCGGTACCAAACATTTTCTTCTCTTTCACATTTTATAACCGATGAGATATATCTCCTTATTAAGTTGTAATAGGCATGTTAGTATTCCTTGTCAAAATCAAGAACCCACCTTTGATGAAAAAGCCTGTATCTGGGATCTTGCTCCGAAAAGGAAATTTTATATCGGTCACCGTATGAAAACCACAATTTGTACTTGAAGATGGGTAATGCCAATAAACCCATATGATTTAGTCAGAACTTGAATCTGTCAAACATTGATTGTCCCTTTCTTTACAACGAGATGGGATCTTCTGCACCCATTTTTGTCTGTGGCCTCCCTGTGCCTTTGTTAATTGAACTAAACATAATTAATGTTAACTTGACAATAATTAAAATAATAAAAAATAAACCAAATTCTCAGCCAATTAACAAAGGCACAGGGAGGCCACAGGCAAAAATGGGTGCAGAAGATCTCATCTCCTCAACTAGCCATACGTATGGATCATCAGCAAATTAATTCAAACACTCCCTTGTTTCCCCTTCTGGTATAGCCAGCAACTACATGTAGGTTAATTAAAGTCAATTATACATATATTTGTCTAATTTAGTAAGTCATATTTACAAGCAAAAGAAGCATACAAATGAGGTTGATTGATGGGACGAAGAACTAATTCTCGAAAGTTGCTTGTAAATATTTTTTCCTTCCCCTTTTCAGTCATCTCTTAAACTCTTCAAGGAATTCACTACTCTTCTATAAACTTACTCAACACATCAGTGATGTTTACAGAAAAAGACTAGGCACCCTTCAAGATAGGTTATATATAACGACAGATATATGGACAATGGATCTATATGTGCTAATTTTCGGGACAGCTTACCTACATTTTCATACAGGGAAAGCATTGTGATTAATCCATCATGGTTGTCTATTTGAACTATCCAAATGCTGCGTTGTCCATATTTTAACTAGTGCTGTCAACGGCTTCAATGATTGTATACGTTGTTCAATGACTCATCTGGCTAGCCGCCAGCCATCAGATTTTCTTTCTTTCTTTCATTTGATTAATAATTAGCTTATTACGAAGAAACCCAATGGCTTAATTTCGAGTTGTCTGCCATTATAACATGGCACACTCATGCTTGACTAGAAAAATTGTGTTGAAGAATGTGAAAAAAATCTCACATCAAAAACTTGACAAAATAAAAATATAACTTATATCAAGTACAGTACTATTTCAAATTGCATTGAAGTCTTTGTGATACAATCTAACATCAATCGGGTTGGTACATGGTTAAGTTGAAAACAATATCGGTATATGACCCATTAGTAGTGGACCATTAAATTCCCTTTGAAATCTTGCAAAAAATTTCAATAGTTTCTCGATTAACTCTCATTCTTATATATATATATATGTATGAAAGCTGCATGTAACTACAGCAGTAGTGCAATCTAATTAATTAAAATCATTGAATTAAATAACAAATGATAAGATTAGACACATACTTAAGCCAAGTCTCCAATGACCTAATTACTAAGACTAGGGGAATGAGGAATACTATTAATAAATATTTGGTCAGTAGTAGATGGGGCAAATTCTTAGTTGTGAATTTGAGGAGTGTTATGTCAAAGGTGGGTGGTGAAATTCATATATGTGCATTGCTTAGATTGTAAGAAAATGGCACCATCTTACAATCTTGTTTGACCCGTATTTTAAGGCTCGCAAGTCGCCCCGATGTTCTCTCATCCCCAACCTACTTTCTCACACTTTAACTCTCTTATCTCTCTGCACCAAAACCATAATTATCCGTCATTTTGTAAGTGATCATTTATCACAGTGCTGAAAATAAGTTGTGCCCTTATATTTCGGCGTAGGTTTGAACTCCATCGGCTCTCTAATCTAACATCTAACCACTAATGCTATCGTCTTATCAAAAAATAAAAAATTATCCGCCATTTTTCTTATGCCAATAGGTTTGAAGGTCCTCCAAATAAAGAGTAACTCAAGTTTTTTTTTTGCCTTCGTTGTCATACACATGAGTAAATTGTATTTTACTTGGAACAACTTCTCACATGATATTACTATTTCACTTAATGAATTATAACATGTGTCGTCCAACCACATTATAACAGGTATAGTGATAACACCACATAACGGTGTTTTGAGTCCACACAAAAAATTTCTCTATATGCGGTGCTATTTGATTTGATATGAAACCTGGCTAAGCTACCACACATTTTCGTTTTTGTTTTCAACTCTTTATACCGAACAAACATTCGTTTCAAATTTTTAAATAATTAAGTCAACATATGTACATGGTAGCCAACTAACCATTTCAAGAAATCTGTAAGTAAGCTGTGTGCATGAACTTTAGTTGTAAAACGTTGCTATCTAGTTAAATTGTTAATCTATGATAGCATGAGATCTCTTCCATTGGTCACTAATAAAAAACCTGAGACTTCTCCATCCAGATCCTCTGCATCCTTAATATATTTCTCTTCTTATTTTTACAAAAAGAAGAAATTAGATGTAAGTCTAATTAATGCCCCCTTATTAGGTAGTAGTATTATTATTAATTAAAAAATATATATTCTGTAGATGGCTGGATTGTTAATGGGTAGACTTTGCCCTACTCTTGGCAAATTTAAAGGAATTATTATCTTAGCCCAACCTAAAATTAGAAGGCCCAAATCGGACGAACCTTGCCCTCAGACGTAGGGGTGGGTTCGGTACGGTTAACGTACCAAAATCCTCGTACCAATTACCGTACCAAACTTTCGGCTTGGTAAAATCTATTACCATTACCATACCAAACTTTCGGTATACCAAAGTTCGGTATTGCCAAAAGTTCGGTTGGCATGGTATGGCAATGGTAATTGCCATTTTGTTTTTGGACAAAATTTGTTTTTGTTTTTTTTTACCCAATTCAAGGGCAAAACTTTTTTTTTGTACCTTTATCTCATACATTGTAGCTTAAATTCATTTATTATTCATCGTTCACAATTCACACACACAATAATTCAAATAATGCATCAAGATTCATGATGAAAATTAAGCTTGCAATCCAAATAGAAGTTACGAACCAAAACAAATAGAAGTTAACAATCCAAATAGAAATTAAAGTTTCAAACCAAATGAAAATTGGAACTAAACTTCAAAAGTAGTATTCATTGATCGGTTATTCAAGCTTGAGATGTCAAAACTTTTGAAGGAGGCACTGAACTTGTAAAAGATTGAGCTTGTGTCAAGCCTACATTACAAACAAATAAAACATATTAATTAGTAGCAAAAAGAATTAAAGTTGAAAACCATTTAATAACAAATTTACTAAAAAAATTAAAGCATATCTTTCTTGTTTCCTCTTTTTCCATTTCCTTGTAAAATTGAAGCATATCTTCCGTTGGTTCCTTGTAGAAGCTTACTTCATCTATTATTTTAGGAATCACTAGTGCCTCTACTATTTTAGGAATCAAGGATGCCCTAAAAAGGTCAACAACCCTCATTCCTAGGCTAAATGCATTTTCACTAGCAACGATAGAAGTGGGGGTTACAAAGATATCTTGGCTATTTGTGAAAGAATTAGGAACTCTTTTGTATTTGATTTCCATCATTTCAAGAGATCAAAGTCACCAACAACAATACTAATATAAGTAGGGTTTTATTTTCAAATTATTGGAATATTATAAATATGTGTTATATAATTATCTATTATATAATTTATAAATTATATATTTTATTTTATTTTAGGTATGGTACGGTAATACCGTGGTAATGGTATCCATTACCAATACCGTACCATAAAATTTCGGTATGGTACATTACCGTACCATTACCGATTGGCGCAAAAAATTTGACACAAAATCGGTATGGCACGGTTGGCAATTCGGTTGGTACGGCAATTTGGCAAAAAAATCCACCCCTACTCAGACGATATGAATAATGAGCCGATGAGCAATTATATTGACTTGGCGTTGCACATGACAAGGATAGACTGCAGTGCTCGCAACCATCATTGATTTGGCATCCTCCACAACAGGACCAACGTCGGACAAGTTGATGGAGGCCTCCTTCAAAGCATAAATAATCTGGAGCGAGTTACTCTCAACAATCATGTAAACCTCTTTCCGCCGCCAAAACTAAACCTTCTCCAGCCATAATAGCCTCCATGAACAAAGGAGAAAAAACATTTTCCACAGAAGCAGCAGCAGCAGCCACAAACTCTCCGTTCCCATCTCTAATAATAGCTCTGATACCTCCAACCTTTATGTTTTCAACCCAAGCACCACCTACGTTTATCTTAAGTCTTCCGCGCGGAGGTTTGACCCATTTGACAATGAAAAGGCGGTGTTAACAGGGATACACGTCTTCCCTTTCCATAATTGGCTGTTACTCGAATTTCACACTGCCCACCAGACCATCAAGCAAATGTCAAAATTGGAGCTACTTAGGTTGTTGGCCAGGAACGAGCCCCGTTCATTGATACACATTTGCTGATTTCCTTTAGGAGGGTGACCAGTGAAGAAGCCATCCAAACACAAGAAGTAGGCAATCTCTCATCAAGTGAATGGCAGATTCCAAGTGGTGTTTAGTTTAGCATGAGTAGAAACTTCTTGAGATATTGGTTGAAATGACGAAAATACAATTTCAATTGCTAAGATGATAAATTTTTCATAATTTTGTCCGTGTCATCAATATGTGATTGATAATGTCATAAATATATATCCATGATGCAGTCATATTTAAAATAGGAATATGATTGTATAAATCCTAGAGAATATGGGAAATATCTTATATTCCTATTAGGAGTAGATTACCTATTAAATGTTGTAATCCTAAAGGGAAAAATATTTACCTATCCTACTACTATAAATAAAGGCACAATGGGGTGAATCAAACACACCTCACAATTAAATCAATCTCTCTTCTCTCTAATAGTGGCCGGCCCCCCTCTCTCTCTCTCTAAACCCTAGATCGTTCAATCAAATAGGCCTACAACACGTTATCAGCACGCTCTTGCCAGAAGCTAAGGAATTGATGCATCGTAGGAGGAGGCTATCATCCACCAACTTCAAAGGCTTATTCGTTTTCTGCTAATCAAGCGCTTAAAATAAAAGAAGACATTTGAAACGTCCACAAAGCATGAAAACATTCCCCATGATGCATGAACCCCTCTATGTTTATATTTTCCTTTCGATATATATATATTGTATATGTTCATATATTTGTCAATATACATATTTGTTTCATGCATCGCACAATTAAATTGTTATGTGGAATTTGTGAGTCAAAGTACAAAAATAAATTAGAAGCAAATTTGGGTTTCCTAAACCCTAAGGGATTTGAAAAAAAAAAGGAATGGGAACCGCACCACCACTATGGACACAGCACCAGGCCACGGCCTGGATTCCAACTCGGCAGAACCTGCAGCCCCTAGCCCCTAGCCCCTAGCCCCAAACGCTGCCATCCCAGATTGGCTGGGCTTTGTCCCTGCAGCCCACACACAGGCATCCAGCCCTTGCGGCTGGGCTCCCCGTGACCAAACCCGCAAGCCTTTGGGCTTGCTCCCGTGCCTCTCCTTGGCCCAAACATTAAACACAGATGCGGCTGGGGTTTCTCCCGTCCACCCCATGGCCTGCAGCCATCACCCAAGGACCTTTAGGCCTTGCCTTATGCTTAAGGCACCCAAACCCATGCCCCCTTTACCCACGGCACCAAGTCCAAATTATTTTGGGGCTATATTTTCGATCCAATAATATTATGTTAATATTATTTTGCTTCTACAATCGACCACGTATGGCCCGATTTATTGAATTAATTAAAAGTGACATGCAGTCCATTAATCTGATAATGAATCCAAAATTATTGACCTAAATATCACTTTTTGACATTAACGATTCAATAATTTATTTTTATAGTTTAAACCGTCACATACTTTCGTAGTAACGAAGCTCTCACACTTGAGTTCCTGAAGAACCTCAAATCCACTATATTCAAATTAGTATATTGCATTCTGTGTTTCTTGCATGAACCTTTCATTATGAACTAATTGTTCATAAAAACCTAAATTGAACCTGTAGTTTCAAATTTAGTGTCTTTGAAACCTGAAGTTTTCATTCAAAACATACCACATGAAACCTGTAGTTTTCATGCATAAATTAAACCAATACATGTCTAAAGAACCTGTATGTTCTACGATATATGTCTATAGCTTACCATATGACTACTCACGTTTTTTCCTCCGTTTTAGGGATATGTCGAACTTGAACAAGCTCGATTTCACCGCTCTAGAAGTCTCTGGAAAAAACTATCTGAAGTGGGTTCAAGACGTGAAACTTCATCTAACTGCAAAGGGTATTAGAGCCACCATCGAGACTCCTATCGCCGACAAACCCGTTGACGAAGCTCAGAAGGCTACTGCAATGATCTTCATTCGAAGACACATCCATGATGCACTGCAGACTGAGTATCTCGCTAAGGAAGACCCATGCACCCTCTGGCTTGCTTTGGCTGACCGTTTCGATCACCAGAAAGACATATACTTGCCTGAAGCAAGACACGACTGGCATCATCTTCGTTTCCAGGACTTTAAGTCCGTGAATGAATACAACTTTGAAGTTTGTAGAATCTGTTCTTTGTTGAAATTCTGCAAAGTGGAACTAACCGAATCAGATCTCCTGGAGAAGACCTATTCGACCTTCCATGCCACCAATATTGTCATGCAGCAACAATATAGGGCACAGAAATTCACCAAGTTTTGGGATTTGATCTCTGTTTTACTTCTCGCTGAAAAGCATAACCAGCTTTTGATGAAGAATCATCAAGCTCGACCCACTGGCTCAAATGCCGCACCTGAAGCGCATGCGATTAATTCTCGCAACCATAAACGACGACACAATCGTCGTGGCCGTGGCAATGGGGGGACAAGCCCAACCACGAGCCCAAGGTCAGCAGAGTGCCGCACCTAAGGGAAGAATTACGACCCAGCAGCGTCCATCACTCGCCCCTAAAGTCCCAAACTTCAAGAGCAAGGGCAAAACTTTCATTCAGGCTGCTTCTACTGAATTGGACATATGTTATCGCTGTGGATCAAAGGATCATTGGTCACGCGTATGCCGAGCTTCCCCTGAGACTATTGCCAAGTATCATTCCCGTCGTGAGTCTAACTTTGCACATATGGATCATCCGGAAGATGCAACTACATCAATGGAGATATCATATTTTCAAGAGGCGTCAGTGCCTATGGATGAATAAATTAGACATGTTTTTAGGGTGTTTACCCCTAGTGGCCGAACCCACTAGGAGTGGCCCGCCCTACCCCCTATTTTCTAGGTTTGTGGTTTAATTTTGAACAATTTTTCTAAGTATTTGAAATAATTTGTTTGGTTTTGGTTTGTTTTGAATTATAGATTGTTATTTGAATGGATATTATTCTCTCGAATTGCTTAATTGAATGAATGGACTTATATTTATACATGTGACCAATTATATTTATACATGTGACCAATTCAATCAATTTATTTCTAGGTATGTCTAGTGGGGAAGTTAGTTGTCTGGCAGATAGTGCAACCACACACACCATCTTGCGTGAACGACACTATTTTACTAACTTAATACCCAAGAAAGCTCATTTGACAACTCTTTCAGGCACATCCAACTTGATTGAAGGATACGGCAAGACATGTATCATGTTGTCTAATGGTACAATCTTGACCATTAAGGATGCACTATATTCTCCACGTTCCGGAAGAACGTTGCTAAGTTTTAGAGATATTCGAGATAATAAATATCATCTTGAAACCACTGAAGATAATGGTTCTGAATTTCTTTGTATCACTTCGTACGAATATGGCCAGAAGCATATTCATGAGAAGTTGGAAGGTCTGCCAAGTAGGTTGTACATCATAACCATTCGCGGCATAGAAGCCCACACTATGGCCAGCCCTATGCCTAAGTTCCAGGACACTTTGTTGCTTTGGCATGATTGTTTGGGACATCTTGGATGTGACATGATGCGCCGTATCCTCAAATCTTCTCACGGGCATAAGTTACATCCCTATGTTGGACTCTCGCCATGCAAAACATGTTCTATAGGGAAGTTGAATACTCAACGCTCCCATACAAAGATTATTCACTACCCCCCTAAATTTCTTCAGAGGATTCAAGGGGACATTTGTGGACCTATCCAACCAACCTGCGGACCATTTAAATATTTTATGGTGTTGGTTGATGCATCAACAAGATGGTCACATGTTTGCTTGTTGTCCACACGCAACGCCGCGTTTGCTAAACTCCTAGCTCAAATCATTAAGCTAAGGGTTCACCACCCTGATTATTCGATTAAGTCGATTCGACTGGATAACGCTGGAGAGTTTACGTCACAGACTTTTAACGATTATTGCATGTCAGTAGGGATTGATGTGGAACATCTTGTGCCCTATGTTCACACCCAAAACGGCCTGGCAGAAGCTTTCATAAAGCGTCTTCAAATGATAGCTCAGACTTTGGTTATGAGAACCAAACTGCCGGTATTTGCCTGGGGCTATGTAATATTGCACGCAGCTATGTTGGTCCGCCTGAGGCCCACCGCTACCCAACCACATTCACCATTACAGTTGGTCACTGGATATGAGCATGACGTCTAGCATTTACGAGTGTTTGGGTGCGCCATTTATGTGCTAATAGCGCCGCCACTACGTACCAAAATGGGTCCTCAGAAAAAAAATGGGAATCTATGTCGGTTATGATTCGCCATCATTTGTTCGCTACTTAGAACCCTTAACAGGAGATCTCTGTATCGCACGTTTTGCGGATTATCACTTTGATGAGACAGTTTTCCCGTCGTTAAGGGGAGATAAGCATGTTAATGTTCCCGCAGAACGTCGTGGATTGTCGTGGTATCTCCCACTATGTCTCATTTAGATCCCCGCACTGCCCAGTCTGAAACTGAGGTGCGACAAATTATAGATCTTCAGAGCATTGCTCAAAGCATGCCGGATGCTTTTAATGATCTAGCAAAGGTGACAAGATCACATATACCCGCTGCAAACACACCTGCAAGGATAGATGTACCCCGCGTACATCAACAACCCGCCTGGGAAGGCCGAACCATCCCCGAAGGTGGGGAGGCTGCACCCTCCACGCGGCAAGGTACATTGGCGGCTAGCCAATCATCTGCTCTAACCCTAAAGCGTGGCAGACCCCTTGGTTCAAAGGATTCATAACCCCGGAAGAGGAAAACGGCACCAACTAGTGACCCTAGTTTAAATCCGACCATTGCTCACTCATCCGTTCCAACACATGAGGTTATTCTAGATTACGGTGATGCTTCAAACGAAACATGCTGGCCTCCCGAGAATCGCGAGATTTCAGTCCACTACATAGTATTGGATCAGGTTTGGAATAAGAATGAGATGATCGTCGACGATGCATTCGCGTACTCAGTAGCTACTGACATCATGCTTAGCGATGACATTGAACCACGTTCCATCAATGAATGCCGACATAGAACCGATTGGTCAAACTGGAAACAAGCAATCCAGGTTGAACTCGATTCGCTCGCGAAACGTAAGGTATTTGGACCTATCGTTCCTACACCACCACGTGTGAAGCTCGTTGGCTACAAGTGAGTTTTCGTGAGGAATCGTAATGAGAAGAATGAAATAGTGTGATACAAAGCACGCCTCGTAGCGCAAGGCTTCTCTCAGCGCCCTAGAATTGATTACGAGGAGACATATTCCCCCGTAATGGACGTTATAACGTTCCGCTACCTAATCAGTTTGGTAGTTTCCGAAAAATTGAATATGCAGCTTATAGACGTGGTAACCGCGTATCTCTATGGGGATCTAGATACGCAAATATACATGAAAGTTCCAGAAGGACTTCCATTGACTGGTTCAAATGGTTCTAGATCACGTAACACTCTCTCAATTAGGTTGAGGAGGTCACTCTACGGATTGAAACAATCTGGGCTGATGTGTTATAACCGTCTGAGTGAATATTGATAAGTCAGGGTTATGTGAACAACAAACTATGCCCATGCGTGGTCATAAAGAAGTCATATTTCGGATTAGCAATCGTTACATTTTATGTCGATGACATGAACCTTATCGGGACTCCCGCAAAGCTTGAGGAAATTGCTGCACACTTGAAATCAGAATTTGAGATGAAGGATCTTAGGAAAACTCGATACTGCCTCGACCTGAAGATCGAGCATTGTTCAGATGAAATGCTAGTACATCAATTGAACTACACCCAAAAGGTGTTGCGTCGTTTTAATGAGGATAAAGCAAAGCCTTCGAGCACACTTATGGTCGTTCGGACTCTAGATGCTAAACAAGATCTCTTCCGTCTAAAGGAGGATAAGGAAGAGATTTTGGAACCCGAAGTTCCTTACCTAAGTGCAATTGGGGCTTTATTGTACTTGGCTTAGTGCACTAGACCTGACATCTCATTCGCTGTGAATCTATTATCTAGATACAGCAATGCTCCCACACGCAGGCACTGGAATGGTGTTAACATTTTCCGCTACCTCAAGGGCACTACGGATTTGGGCTTGTTTTATACCCGCGAATCTCCGAGTGTTGCCGCCCCCTATGGTTCTCGGGTTGATTCTTGCCTTGTTGGTTATGCAGATGCTGAAAATCTGTCTAACCCACATTGAGCATATTCTCAAATGGGTTATGTCTTTACCGTTGGAGACACCGCTATATCTTGGAGGTCTACCAAGCAAATGCTAGTCGCGACTTCGTCTAACCATGCTGAGATTCTCGCCCTGCATGAAGCATCGCGTGAGTGCATTTGGCTGAGAGAAGTTATGGAACATATTCGAAACACTAGTTGTCTTACATTAGTCGTTGACCTTCCTACGACAATCTTTGAAGACAATGCAGCATGTATCGAGTAGTTGAAGAAGGGATACATCAAGGGAGACAACACCAAACACATAGTGTCAAAGTTCTTTTACTCACAGCAGCATCAGAACATTGAAGTCAAGTAAATCCATTCCCAGGACAACCTGGCCGATCTCTTCACCAAGTCGTTGCCCAAGTCTACTTTTCAGAAGCTCGTCCAAGGAATTGGTATGCGTAAATTATCTGACTTGAATAGCTTGTAGTTTTCTTATTTAGAAGTTATGTCTAACTCAGAGGGAGTATCTAAAAGCATACTCACATGATCTTAATGTAATCTTTTTCCTACGATTAGGAGCATTTTTCCCACTGGGTTTTTGCTACCTAACGAGGTTTTAATGAGGCACCCATCTTGGGATGATCATACTCCGTTAAGTTCACTACATTCGTCTAGTTTGACGTTTGTTTTAGACATTATGCATATTTTCTTACTTTTCTCCTTAGTCTATGGGTTTTCCCCATGCCTTGGGTTTTACCATAGCGAGGTTTTTGTGAGTTTTTACAAATGCATACTTCAAATTAAATTTGAGACTCGCAATCACCCGTTGTGCTGATGACTTCATCAACTATTCTACCTTATCTGCTGAAGATCTGATGCGATGATTTGTTGAGTATTTACACACTCAAGGGAGAGTTCTGCATTCATATTTAGAATAGGAAAGTGATTGTGTAAATCCTAGAGAATATGGGAAAGTATCTTATATTCCTATTAGAAGTAGATTACCTATTAAATGTTGTAATCCTAAAGGGAAAGGTATTTACCTATCCTACTACTATAAATAAAGGCACAATGGGGTGAACCAAACACACCTCACAATTAAATCAATCTCTCTTCTCTCTAATAGTGGCCAGCTCCCTCTCTCTCTAAACCCTAGATCGTTCAATCAAATAGACCTACAACAATCCATGATTTGATTTTGATCATTTTAGCTCAAATCAAATCATTTTAGCTATTGAGATACTTATTTCAACTAATTTCCCAACTTTTACCAACCATGCCTTTATATCCAATAATCAAAATTTTATCACTCTCAATTAGACATGGTAACATGGTTTTTTTTTTCGTGTGTCGTGTTAACGACAAATCACATTTTAACAAGTCATCCGAACCCGAACTCCTAAGCTTACTAACAACGATTGTTTAACTCGATTAAAATTGTTTATTTAATGATTCATTTAACGAGTACCCGTTAATGAAAAACTTTATTTGAGATACATTTTAAATCAATGATTTTGACTTGTACTCTTGAGAACAAAATAAGTGGTTAACAAAATAATAAGATATATACCACACATGTTATCTCTACTAATTAATAAAACACTCATTGTCAATCAAAATCCTATAAAATTACCAGTTTAACTCTCTAATTAAAATAGAACATGAATAAGAAATATGGGGCAGAAATGCAATTTCACACAACCAATTTTTTTTTTCAAAGCCTCATCTACATGTAAGATCCCACATCGCCTAGAGGTGTGGATCATGTAAGCCTTATATATACATTCTCATCTCTACCTAGCACGAGGCTTTTTGAGAGCTCACTGGCTTCGGGTTCCGTAGGAACTCCGAAGTTAAATGAGAATGAGCCAGATCATTCCCAGGATGGGTGACCCACTGGGAAGTTCTGCTCGCGTGAGTTCCCAAAAACAAAACCGTGAGGGCGTGGTCGGGGCTCAAAGCGGACAATATCGTGCTACGGCGGAGTCGAGCTCAGGGTGTGGTAGAGCCTGGGTCGGGATGTGACAATTTGGTATCAGAGCCAATCCCTGGCCGGAAGTGTGCCGACGAGTACGTCGGGCCCCTAAAGGGGGTGGATTGTAAGATCCCACATTCCCCAGGGGTGTGGATCCTGTAAGTTTTATATGTATATTCCCATCTCTACCTAGCACGAGGCCTTTTGGGAGCTCACTGGCTTTGGGTTTCGTAGGAACTCTGAAGTTAAGAGAGAATGGGCCAGAGCATTCCCAGGATGGGTGACCCACTGGGAAGTTTTGCTCGCGAGTTCCCAAAAACAAAACCGTGAGGGCGTGGTCGGGGCCTAAAGCGGACAATATCGTGCTACGGCGGAGTTGAGCCCAGTGTGTAGTGGAGCCCTAGTCGGGATGTGACATACATGTAATGCTAACATATTTCTAATTTAAAAAAAAAAAAAAAAAAAAAAAAAAAAAAAAAAAAAAACTTCCCACTCCCACATTCTCTATTACTCTCCTTCTATTTCAAAAACAAAAATTTCTCACACACTTTGTGTATGCCCATATGCTAGTAATACTTAAAGTCATGCATAATAGGCCCCGTTAAAAAGGTTAGGTAACAACACAAATCTTGAAGAAGGAAAAAAAAGGTTCAAATTCAAATAAATGGTCTAAAGAGCAATAAATCTTAAAATTTGACATCCCGTCACGTGTGGCGAATTTTCAAGCATAACACATGAACAACACAAATCAGGTGACGTAGAGCACGTGTAGCCGTTGGACTTCACACGAGGGACAACCTGCTTTGATACCATGAAGAAAGTTGAGGTTTCGCCATAAACCAATTGATAATATGGAGTAGCCCAATCTCTTATTAGCCTATGCAAAGTCCTATTCTCATCAATGTGAGATTCATTCTCATTCTCAACAAGAACCAGCTCATTAAGTACTATTTATATTTAATTGTAAATTTTAAATTTTAAATGATTTATGACCGCACGATATACGATGAACAGGTCACGATCACGAGATCCCTAGAAAAAAAATCCAGCGAGGATCCCTTTTCCTAAAATAAGAGAAGGGCGCTGACAAAAGTGAAAGTGGTGAAAGAGTTCTTTAAGCCCTGATAAAGGATCCGAATCCCTTTCTGACCTTTAAAAACTGAGTGTGCTGAGCAGGCAATCGTGGCCGTTGAATTTTGATCCAATGGCTACAAACAAGGGGTTCTCTAAAAGTTATAATAATTGTAGTTGTTGGATTAAATTTCAACAGCCACAATTATCTGCTCAGCAGACTCAGTTTTTAAAGGTCAGAAGGGGATCCGGATCCCCCTAATAAATATTACTTAGTTGAATTCACTTTTATGAACATGTACAGAAGCCTAGTAGACTAGGAGATCGAAGCAACTTACTAAAAGAGGGATGATTTACAAGATAAATAATTATTTATCTTCTGTCATTGGATTATCTCATGTTCTTAGATTAATATAAATCAAAATACATGAGATAATGATACAAGATAAGTAGACAAATATTGAGATGATGACAGAATTAGATAAATACACAAACAAGGAGATGATGACAGAATTAGTAATGTGATATCTGATATCTATAATCTTTTTTGTTTACAGTATTAATTGCAGTCAATTAATGGGAGTTTTAACGAAGCATGTATTGTTCACTTTTAACGAAAATGACATTTTTATTCTAAAAAGTCACTTATTATATTATTCATTTACAATATCTTTTTGTCCTTTTGATTAAAACTCAAAGTTTCAAGTTATTTTCATTAGTATTCTTATTAATATTTAAGCACCCAAAATAAACATTACTGCAAAGCTACGTTGTGTAATATTTCTTTATAAATTATCACATAAAATAATGGGATTTATAACTCCAACATGCAATGTTGCATCCTCATCTCACATCCACAATAAAAGAGTTTAACTTTACAAGAAAAGGAAATGGCAGGTAAATATTCAATAAAATAGAAAACTGAATTTCAAATGTATTATGTTGGAATATTGATCATGAGATATGACATCAAATGGAACCCTCCGCATGTTCTTGTTATTGGTAGTCCACACACTGCATGCCCACTTACACTTCTGGAATTAATTAAAATTCTAATGCAAAACCCAAAAATAAAAAAGATTTAATTAACACGACCACAGAAAATTCTAATTAAGCAGCAGCACCTCGGCCAGATTCATGGTTTTACAATGGACAGACACGCAATTTTTATTTTCCTCACTGAATAGCAGCCTCGGATCCCATGAAAATGAGTAGAAATCGTACCTTTGCGTTTACCACCAGAGCATAAAGCTGAAGTAGGTGATCCAGAATTTCGATGATGACTATCATAATAATAATCTTCCTCATAATTATTCTCTAATGGCATCCTCGAAACCGAAAAACATCGATTTTTTCTACCCTTTTTGGTTCTCAAACCTGAAGAAGAATTCGATGATGATGATGATAATGAATACGAGTATGATGCCAACGACGACGATGATGCCGATGACAACGATGGAGATGGTGATGGTGATAACATGTTATGTGCCTTGACCATTTTCCTAAGCCTTGGGAAAATGGTGCCCAAAAACTTTGCTTTGGAGCTAGGGTTTTGCTGGATATGTTTTTTGCTGGGTGGGGTAGTGGAATAGGAAGGTGGGGGTGTGAGAGGAGGAAGAGACGACTCCGAAAACTTGTGCTTCGGTGTACCCGGTTGTGATTCCCACATGAATGGGATAGCACCAGCTTCTCCATAGTAAACCCTGCAAGAAGCGTTGGCCATGGATGATTCCTTGGTGACAATCTTGGAGGAAAAGTGCTTGTTTTCAGTCACCATTTTTTAATCTGGTTTTGGGTTCTGACAGTCTCTGGCTTAGCTACTTGGCTAGCGATAGAGCAGATCTGAAATTTCAAGATCCGAAGAAGAAGCAGCGAGGTAGCTGATGGTATTGAATTGAATAGAATATCTTGTAGAGTATTGGTTGCAGTTGAATGTGGGTCGTCTAGTATTAATTTAAGGTTCCACACATTATAGGGCTTATAAAATGAAAATATATACACAAAACCCTACTCACATTTGATGCTGATTTGCGGAATTTGTCTCTTATATAGGACATAAATCTCATGAGCTTAAAATTGGGGAGATTATATCTCTCAAAAGAATTTGTGAGATTATAGATATTTTTATATTTTCTGAAACTATTTTAAAAGAGTTGGCTACTCGCACTCCAATAAAGTTATATATACTTTTAAATAAAAATATATCATACTGAAGCTTTTCAACTTTCATTTGATTAAAGTGTATTTGTATTTAACACTTATGTTCATAAACGCTTAATTAAAAATAAAAAACGTATTAAAAGCCTAAATACTTCTTGGAAATGTTTATTAAAGTCGCATCTCTAAAAGTGTTTTTATGATCTAAAAATGCATCAAGCCTTTCAAAAACAGTCTCAAGCAAACCATTAGAATGGAGAGGTGATATTACGTTCATAATTAGCAGAAGGAGTTGAGAGTCATTTATTTATACGTGGCATTTTTTTATACAAATGATATGTAAGCTAATGTGACGGAGGAATAAATTATTAGTTGCGAACTCGTCATTTACAAAATTCGAACATAAAACTGTCCGCTAAAAAAATATCATCAATTTATAGTATTAAATCAATATTTACGTGGCATCTTCAATCAAATAAATTAAAAAAATATTATTGACGCATTTGCAACTACCAAAATCATAAATAGTTTTTGGGAAGAATAATATTTTATGTGATGACTGAGATTTAGTAGGACCATAAATAATAGCCATAAGAAAAACAGTTGAGAAAGTGTGGGATCTGGTCGCGATGAGCACTGTATCATAAATGAGAGTTTGTCGCAGATCATATACGACCCGGCCTGAGTGGTTCTTTTTTTTATGGTGGCAACAACTCTGGGGAAGCCTGATTGTGCTGGTTCAAAAAACATGTTTATCGTTGCAATTTTTAGGGTTTATCTTTCTTTGGGACCACTTGCCTTATGCACAATTTGATCAATTTCTCTTTGGGATGTCACACAGACAATGTGATTTATAAGGGTGCTAATAATTCAGATCAATAGACAGTCTAATCCATATCAAACTGCATTTGCTGGCTCTTGCTGAGAAATACATACACGAAATTATTGAGTTCATGTGATTTCTTTTTCATCATGTGACACATCATGTGATCAGAGAAATAGAAATAGATTTTCATGAACCTATGTTATTTTGAACTATCAGAGAAATAGAAATAGATCATAGAAATAGAAATAGAAATAGATCAGAGAAATAGCAATTTTTTTTTTTTTTTTTTTTGAGAAATAATAGCATGTTTACTTACCGAGAATAAGAATTGAAATTATTTTTTTGTTTTTACTAAAATATTGGTATAAGACTTGTTTCACTTGTTAATTTTCTCATGTGTTTACTATACTAGCACATATAAAATCAGAAACATATGAGTTTTTTTTAGGGAGGTTTAATAAAAAGGTCCCGGTACTGTTCACTTTTAATGAAAAGTCCTTTTTAAAGGTATAGTGAATAGTGTCAGTTAAAGGTAAAAAATGACTTTTCGTTAAAAGAGAAGTTTTTTTGGGACTTTTCATTAGTTTTCCTTTTTTTTTTATGGAAATTTGTAATCAAATTAATACCCTAAAATTTCGGGAATCATATCAACTAATTGATCTCATCATTCTCGTTATTTGCTTCACCTAATTCTATCTCTTCCGTTTCTGTTAACTAATTGCACTCTCTTTATATTCTTTGTGCATGTTTTGATCCTGTGTAATCAATTACATTAACAAGTATTTCCTTTCTTGGGATTCGGGAACAACATTCATCAAATTTGTACAATCAAATTGTACATGAAATGAACTTAGCTAGCAAACCTCCTAATGCGTGTAGTTACTGCTGATGTGCCCTAATTAAAATGTTCAACAACCCTACCGGATTTTGTGCCCAAAAATTATGAGTTCATGACCCTCGACTTTAAAACCAGTCTGAAGACTCTGAACCCTTTTGTCACAAAAAAACAAGGGAATAAGATGCTTTGGTTTCTCTTAATTCTTTCCTGCTGACCTGGTCACTGCATGCATAATGAAATCGTTGGCTGTTTAGTTATTATATATTCTTGGGGCAGTTACAAAGTTATTAATTTCTCTACGTTTAGGTACGTAATAGAATTGACGTTTGCCTGTGGTCAGGTGTGAACTAACTCACGTCGATCGACCAAGAATATATACATTCAAGCAAGAAAGCAACCATGCATGTTGCAATGCGGAACCAACGGGACCTAGATCATGAATCACATGTTATCTTTTTTATTTTACAATTTTTGGAAAGTTGTACAAAACTTTTGCTGTATTTTATTATCAGGATTTTCCAGTATATTTCAAAGTACCTTATACTTTGAGAGTTTTGATCGTTAGATCGTTGGTCAAAGATACAATGATCAATATTCTTACTACCGAGCATGCTAATATCTTGAATACTCCATAGCATATAGAATTTTCGTTTCATTATCTATGCTCCAAGTTGCAAGAAATTATCATTGGGGTATCAAAGAAAATTATGCTCTACTATTGTTATGCAAGGGCATGCATATTGGTATATGTGTCTCGTGTTCAATTGAATGTGAAAGGGAAGTGTTGATGAGAATGAATTCTACAATGTGGATGAACTTTGCATGCGTTTATAAGCAAGCTGGGTTACTTCCTATATTATCAATTGGTTTATGGTGAAACCTCAATTTTTTTTATGGTCTCAGACCAGGTTGTTTTGCGTGTTGCGTTGACTATGTGTTAGGCTTGAAAACATGTTACATGTGAGGAGGCATGTCGAGAATGAATCTCACATTGATGGGAGAAAGAACCTACATGAGCTCGTAAATAATTGAACTATTCCTTATATTGTCAATTGTTTTTATTGTCAATTGTTTTTATGGTAAAACCTCAACCATTTTATAAGTTTACCAAAATTGTTACTCATTGAATATTGTGGATGTGGTCCATGAATTGATGAACTACACAAAATTGGTTGCCAAAAAATGGATTCATGATTAACAGAGTATAATGCTAGAAGTACTAATAGTGCATTTTTTTTTTTATGATATTATGTTATGTGGTTGTTGACATGAATTAGTATAACGATCAATTCGTATGGTGTAGGGTGTTACGTTATTGCGTTTTTTTTTATGAAATTAATCATGTGGTTGTTGACGTGCGTGTATTAATTGTTTATCAATTCTTGTAGACTTCCAAGTTCCAATAGGAACTCCTCATTTGGAGCTAACACCGAGCTAAAAGATTGAAAAGCTAGTCGCTTTTGAAGTTAACTACTACTTCAACTTCTCTCTTTCAATTAGCTCTAGTCTTTTTCTTATGAATTATTTTAACTCACTTATATGGTTTAGCTTAGATCCTCAACAAAGATACGTATATCTTTGCATTGCAAAAAAAAAAAAAATTCACACATATATATATATATTCTATATGTATAAATATATGCACGATCACCATTACTACCACATCTCCTAACTACAATTTCTCATTTATATATTAAATATATTAATGACTTTATACACGCATTAAAATTCGTATTTAAATTTAATTTTCTTTTAGTTTAGCCAAACAATAAAAGTCACAAATTCTAGAAAATAAAATTTTATCATTTTAAAATTTTAATTTCTTAGTAATCTTAAAGTTACTCATCTATAATTCTCTTCCCTCTTGACTAAAGGTAGCCACTATCCACAAAACTATTTTAGATTGATGTACTAGTATTCTGAGACAAGTGTTTTTTTTTTTTTTTTTTTGATTAAAATAGCTAAACAAAATGACTTAAATAGCTTATTCGGAGATGTTCTTAGGCTCTTGAATATGAGAAAATCTATGATGCGGCAGTTTCACTACTTGACGATGCGATGATACTCACACAGATGACCCCCTTGTATTTGAACCCACCCACTCTAAGTTAGTTTCACCCTATTAGTTCTAATGGTATATGCGATTGACATAGGATCGGTTGGCGGTAAGTTTGAAACCCTCTTTACTTTAATTTGTGGTAAGTATTTATAGTGAGGAACGTAGAGCTGTCAAGGAATTCTCTCATTCGCACAAGGTCGTAAGCATGGGTTACTTATGACTCGTATTTGTAGTGTATCAACAACATAATAAAAGTATAACAATATATATACTATCAATACGAGAGGAATATGTTGTCGATACATTGTTAACACGAATCATGCACAACCTATGCTTACGTCGGCTGCGTGCATGAGAGAATTGTGATCAAGTGGATCATTGAAGTGAATGGGGTCTGAAAAGGCCCATTTCGTTATGGTTTGGGCACATTGAGTTCTAATCTGACATGGGTTTTCTAAGTTCAAGTCCAAATGACTTGTTTAGGGGATTAACTTCCATTTCCATATTTAATTGGAATTTACTTTTACACCATATGATTGTTAGGATAATAGTGCCATGTGCAGGAACCTTCTTTAAATCTTTTAGAAAAAGGAGATTTTTTTTTTCTCACTTTAATAGCTTTTACTTTTACGATAAAAGCAAATAAAAAAAAATCACTCTCTAATCTAATTTTACAAAGAAAAATGTTAAGGGGAATCTATTAAAAGTAGGAGTTTCTATAAACTCTGCTATCTTATATTTTTTACACAATATTTTATAATGTCGGTATAAAAATATTTTCTTTATACAAAGTAAAAAAAATAAAAAAAATTATCAACCAAAAAGAACCTGTCATCTTCTTTAAAAAGTCAATCATAACTGGTTTCAAAAAAAAAAAAAAAGTCAATCATAACCTCTACTGGGTAATGACTTTCCCAAACACCGCAAATCACGCTCATGATCCAAAGCACAAAAAATAGACTAGTCAACAACCACATTCCCTCATCCTCATTTTACAGCATAAGCATATGGCTATAGAAGTGTCGTCTGTGAATGATACTCTTATCATTTAGTTGTGTTATCTCTTTAATAGAGATGAGATCCACATCGTTGACGGACTTTATTTTTATTATAGAAATGTTATAAATGATGGACAACTAAATGATAAATATACCATTACTTTGTAGTCGAAATGCCAATTTATATATGGTATAATATAGATTAATATCAAAGTAGGTTCCTGTCAAATTTGACAATTACTTTAAATTTATTTTTAGTGATTAAAAATAATTATTGCAATTATGAAAATATAAATAACGTAATAAATAATAGTTTAAAATTGACATATTTAGATGAAGAAAAAAAAATCAAAGTACCACATAAGTCTTCAATTTAATGGAAAAAATAAAATATATGATTTTTTTTTTACGTATTTCATTATATTGCTTGGGTCTAAATTAAAAGACCTCTTTAATTAACATTGCCATTAATCATGCACATAATCTTCTCCATAAATAATCATAATAATTTGATATTAAATTTGATACTCATAGAGAGTCAAACTTAAAACTTGTTAGAAATAACATTTGTCCAAAAACAATCACTGATTTTCCCTCCAATAATCTCTCGTTCGCCACGCCGTTAATAATCACCCCCATCGCTTAAACCCCACTCACACTGAAAACCACCAAGAATGTTTTGTTTTTCCATCATGGGCTTGTCCCAAATCTCCCCTTTAAAGCCTTCGTCTTGCTGCGGCGGAGAACTGCGCTTCAACAATTTCGGAGCTTTCTGCAATGGCTGCCGAAGCGGTTCCGGGTACACCCGGCATAAAAGAAATGAGGTCCGAAACCGGGACGGAGTTCCGTTTTAGCAATGGTTCGGGTCATGGACATGGAGTTCCCGGGTCCCCCTGTCCGCCGGGGATAAGGAGGGTGAGTTTAAGAGCGGAGATTGATACGTCCCCGCCTTTCGGGTCGGTCGAGGAGGCTGTTACCCGTTTTGGCGGGAAGGGGTCTTGGATACCATTCTACAGGCTCGGAGAAAACTATGTATGTCTAGCTTCTTGTCTTTTTATATTTTGGTTACATTGGGAATTTTAGCTTGACAAATTTGTGTAACATATGTTTAAAAAATAAAAAAAAATTCGAAGATTTTGTGCTATGAGATGTAGAAATTCTCGGTGCAAGATGTTGTTCTTGATAAAGAACATATTTTGTATTTGATAATTTTGGTATTTGTATAATAACGTAGACAATGTATGTTGATGCATTTTGTAGTGACATGTAGTTTACCGCGAAACTGTTGCGATACTATACTAATTGTTCATCATTTAATGTTAATAAAGAATGAACGTCTTTGTCCAGTCGTCCTATCAAGAGAATAACTAATGAGATCTATATACGCATTTCTTCATGTCCTACTGAATTGTGGTACTTCCACTTCTAGATCATGCTTGCTTCTTGAATTATTCAGTTGTTTAAAAGTTTTTCGGGTGTTTAGTTTGTTTTGGTTCAGATTTGATATAACATTGTCATAAGCAGACTGGGGTTGAAGAGTTTGACCTAAAGAAAGTGGAGGAGCAGGCAGTAGAGCTGGAGAAGGATCTGATTGTGAAAGAATTGGAGACACTTGATGTCCTGGAGGAACTGTCAACAACGAAAAGGATAGTGGAAGAGCTAAAGCGCCAGCTGCAGAAAGAGGAGTTGAAATGCTTGACAGTCTCGCCCCCGGATTTCCATTTTGAAGAACACATTTCATCATCCCCTGCCATCAAAGAAATGGACAAGGAAAGTTATAGGACTCCGGGAAATAACCATGAACACATGATGGGAAATTCGAGTCCCTACCCGAATTCTCCTGATCTGATCTTGATGGAGTTGAAGCAAGCAAAATTGAACCTCGGTAAAACAATCAGCGATCTTGGGGTGATTCAGTCTTCTGTCGAATGTTTAAATAAGAAGATGCGAAGCGAGAAAGTGTTACTTGAAAAGACCCAGGAGAGGCTGACTTTGCAGTTTGCAGGGGTGTCGTCGCTAGAGGAGGAGATGAACATAAAAGTGAAGGAACAAATAGGTGATGATGCAGAAACAGATACTAAGAGCGGCTTTGACAATTCAGCATTTGTTTCAAGGGAGCATATGCAGTTTAGGAATATACCGGAAACTGTGAACTTTGAAACATCCGGGGCAATGTCAAGGAATGAACATGCCACGAACATTATGAAGACTGCCGAAATGAGGTGGATTGCAGCTAAAAAGATGGAAGAAGCGGCAAGGGCAGCAGAGGCCGTTGCTCTTGCTGAAATCAAGGCTTTAACAAGTGGTGGGAGCTCGTCAGGATACGTCCTTCCAGAGCCCGAGAAAATGAGTTTTAGTTCTCAGATGAAATCTCCTCTAAACTCGAAAGCTCAAGAAGCTAAGGGCTTGTTCAAGAAGAAGCTAGTGGATGCCATGCGCCAAATCGATGAAGCTCATACTTCTAAACTGGCTATATTGAGGAAGCTGAAAGAAGCAACAGAAGAGGTTAAACACAGTAAGCAATTCTTGGAGGAGGCTCTGAGCAAAGTAGAACTTGCGAATCGAAGGCAACTCGCTGCTGAAGAGGCTCTTCAGAGTTGGGGAACCGTGCATGATCTGAAGGGACAAGCAGCAGCTTATAACATTCGCAACCTAAACAATTTCCAATCACCAGATTATAGCCTGAACTCTCCGATCAACGGGATGAACAAGTCAGCCCTACTAAATGATGGTCCGAAGCCAGTTTTAAGGTCAACGTGTTCAATGCGAGATGTACTTAGCAGGAAGCAAGTTCTCCCCGAAGATGTTGTGGCAACAAAGGAAATGGGTCGCAGCCAGACTGAAACGCACAGAGTAGCTTTGAGTGAAATGCTTCATGCTCTAAGGAAGGATGTAACATTTCCTTCGAAAGTCGAGAAGGAAGGAACTGATCAGAAGCCGGGTTTAGCACATAGGAAGAAATTCGGGTTCATCCAGATTTCCCTTCCCTTGTCGAAGCCGAGTAAGAAAAAGATGCAAACTTCGAATGCAGTGTGACGACACTAGATTGATTTAACAGTTTCTGTTCAGTTCTTTTGTTCTTTGAGTTATGGTTTTGCTTATGCCAGTGTCTTGGAGGTGTTGTTTTATTGTTTTGGCAGTCTGTATATGTGGTCTACTAATCTGTATTATGCAGTGAGGCTGGATATTTGTTTGACTTTGTTTAATGCATTGGAGTGTGGTTTTTTACTAAAATATTTTGTACAATTATATATACGTTCTTCCCACCCTCGCAAAGTGGGAAGCCATGTTGGCTTGGTGTTGCATTTTTAGGTTGTACTTAAATTCTCATGGACTATTACTATAAATTCATCAGTAGGCAGCTATGCTTGGATTGAGGAAGTAAATCAGAAAGCTTACGAACAAAGAAATTAAGGAATGCGAATCGCATCAACTACTCCTCCTCCTAGTTGATTCTAATTCTTAGTTTTTAGAGTATTTGATTGCTAATTTTAAGGTGAGACTCACACGTTGATTTTTAGGTGCATAGTAAACATCACAGAAGTTAAGAATTTGAATAATCATTTTTTACTGTACCTAGTTTTAGTAAGTAAAAATGCCAAAAGGTCATTTTGTCCCATCGAGTTTCATGCTTATTGTACATGTCATTAACAGTCTAAAATATCGATGATATCGGAAATATCGGTAGTCCAAAAACACGAAAATTTCGATGAAAATATCGGGATATTATCAATATCGATAAAAATTGAATAAAAACCACGGAAATTGTAAGAAAAACTTGGAAATTTTTATTGAAACTTTGCAAGATGTTTATTTAGTCAATTATCTATCAGTTTATCACAAAAAATTGGAAGGAAATGCATTGTATGATAGATTTAACTGATTTAAGTTGATTATATAGGGAGCTGGCAAACATTGTGAGTGTAGAAAATATGTAGTAATTAATGAAAGAAGTTTAAACACACCATAATCATTTATATATAATGAATTAGTACAATATTTCACACTTTATACATTGCATGGTAAGATACATGAGTGACTGAGCAAGGTCTAAAATATCGATGATATCGGAAATATCGGTAGTTCAAAAAAATATCGGTAGTCCAAAAACACGAAAATTTCGATGGAAATATCGGGATATTATGGATACCACGACGACACATCCACTATACAAGGATAAAATATGATGACACATTCTTGACAAGTTTCTCCTTTGTGACGCATCGCGAGTGTAGAGGGATGCAAATGTATATCCTCGGAGCCAAGTTTTCTAGAATCTATCAGAGTTCGAGATAAAACTCAAACATTGTTTGATTAATTCTGAATTGACAGATTATATTGGGAGTTAAATGACTTAAATAAGCTTAATCACCCTGGAGAAACCATGAAGTCTTAGGGAGTTGAAAACGAATAAGATGTAAAACAAAAAGTATGATTTTTATTACAAACATTAAATATTGTTTTGGAAACCGAAACGACCTGAGATGGCTAAAATCCATCATACATCGCAACATAGTTATGCCCTTGAACCAAGACTGCACGCTCTTTTCGCAAAGGTATCACGAACCATAAACGAAGCTCGAAGAGTTGCTATTATCACTCCGAACGTGATCTAAGTCTAAAATTTTCAGAAGGCATAACAAATTCATAAAAATTTCAAATTCTTTAATTATGAAAGGCATTGTGCTTTAGTTGTCAGTTGTCATTAAAAAGCATTGTGCGCCATGCTGTCATTTCCACGTTTGCGCGCATTCTAATGTTACCGCGGGAAAAGTCCTTTCCACCTTTAAATTTTACAGCAATCCCGCCCGCCAAAAATCCGCGCGCAAGTTAGCAATCTACATAGAACTACACTACCGTGCACCCTAGGGGGTAGACCACGTCGGCGTAGTGGGGAAAAATTGGAAGTGGATTGTCCTGCATAATGCACAACTATGTGCGCACTTAACGACCGGCGCATCTTAGTAAGTTGCGCCCGTCCTTTGGTCTTCCACTAATTTACGCGTGTCCTATAAATCAGCAGCAAATATAACGTTAAAAAGTTGCAGAGTTGCAGAGCGGTCTTCAATGGCGAATCCGAGAAGGACCCGGAAGAGGGTTCATGCAATCCCTCGAGCTCCCGACGGAAGTGCCTTTCAAAAGTGGTGTGCCAAAAAATGCAATTTTTTTTTTGCGTTTAATTAGTTTTTGATTTTTTTCATAATTTAATTTGGATAATATTTTGGGATTTTGATAATTTTGTTTGTAGCAATTCCTGTGGAGCTTCAGTGCCCATTGCTTTGGCTGGGATGCACGACTGTGAAATCAACGAGAAGGTGAAGAGGTTTAAAGGCGTAGGCGTGGATGTTAAGAAACAGAGCATTTGGGACCAGCTCGTAGTCATTGCCCCTTTTCATTTCTTCATGTGAGTTTTTATTTTCATTTTTTTATGAAGTTGTTTAATTTCTTGATTCTGTTTTTTTTATTCTTTATCTAGGTTGATTAGGGGTTGTTTGGAAGTGTTTTTACTATAATTAAATGTGGTTTTAGACAACTAAAAGTACTTATGGCAATGCTTTAAAGCAAAGTTAAAGGTATGGGATTGTTTTTGTTTACACTCTTTTGCTAGAAGCAATTTCATGTTGAAATTGGTGTCAAAATATTACGAGTGCTTCTTGACAAAGCACTTGAGAGTGCTTCGTGCTTTCTGAAAGTTGGATGTTTTTTCAGGAATTGCTTATGGTCTAGTAGCACTTTTAAATTTTTTGCCAAACGTAACCATAAGCATTTTTTGTTGTTATATAGGACTTTTAGCACTTTTAAACGCAATTCTGGGACCTTTGGGAGCTTTAATAGAAAAGCACCTAGCAAGTGCTGTTTTAGGAAGCAATTTCAATTGCTTCTCTAGAAACCACTTGAACTTTTATTGAAATTGTTGATGTACTTCTATTAAATAAGTGGATCCAGTAGCAGTGCTTATGGACATAAGTGCTTTCTAAATCCTAATTTTGTGGGTTTATCAGGAAAGAATTTACCAAGACGAGCAAGGCTGAAAATTGGGTTGCCATTAATAGAGAAGGGTTCGAGGCGTGGAAGAACATGTCCGAGAAGGTAAAGATCGGATCTTTAATCTTTATAAGCCATACCCAGTTGTTATGATATGAACTTAATGTGTTTTACCATGTACATTTGGAATTTTGTTTTGTTAGGAGAGGCAACCGTATGTTGCAGAAGCTGAAAAGATCGACAAGGCTTACCAGAAAGCTTTGCTCGAAGAAGAAAATGATAAACTTGAGGTAAATCCAAGGTTAAATATGTATATGCCTGGTTTTTGTGTTTTGAATTCATTGATATGAGGTTTCCAACTGTTTGTGTGGAAATCGAAACCAATGGCAGTGCGTGATTGGTTCACACAACGCAGCGTGAGGAAATGAAACCAATGACAATGCATGATTGGTTTGAGATATTGCAGCAATGACATTCCCGTTGTATCACTCTTAGAAGTGTGAAAGTTTTGGGTTTGCATATCTACCTTCACTGAATGAGTAGTTTCATCTTGCAGGTAGATGATGAGGCAGATTCAGCCGCCGCCGCCAGGAACAATGGGAAGGCTGGTGAGGTATGTTTGCTTCTTCAAGGCTCTGAATAAAATTGGTTGGGTTAAACTTCAATCACCATCTATCTAGTTCTGATTGTTTATGGATGGGACACAGTTTTATGAAGACTATGAGAATTCTGACGGCTCTGATGTATTTTGGGATCACTCTGCTACAACTGGGTCTTGGCACACCTATCATGGGTCTCTCTCTCTGTCCAAAATGTGTGTTTATGTTTGGAATTGGATAATAGTGATTTTCACACTTCGAGTTCTCTTTTGACTTATTCAAACCAAATATTGGAGAAAAAGAGAACAGTATTGGAGGAGAAATTGAGTGCGAAAATCACGTACCAATTTTATCGTTCTCTTTTCGTATTCTGTATTGCCCTGCTAATTTCCTATCTTTCTTTGCCTCTTGAAACAGGCCTATGGTGCACGAGTGCACCTCATGAAACAGGAAAATGGTGCATGGTTTTTGAGTCCGCGGGAAATTAAACCATTGAGTTATTAATGGGTATCTGTTAAGATTCGTTTAATTTGATGTCGCTATAACATAAGGGTGAGATGGATAGTGATGCCTATTAACAACTCAATAGATTGATTTAACATCTCGGGGCCAGTTTTTGGGGACTCTAAAGCTAAGAAATTGCTTCTTTTAGCTGATCATTTTTTGGGGTAATGGAAGCATTTGATCATTTTTTAGATTAATTTTCCCGTTACCTGTTTCTTCAAAGGCAAGTCATTTGGCTATTGTATAGTACCAAAAGGGTAGTTATTTTCCAATGTAGAGTTGAAAAAGTTTTACTTTGTGATGTGAAATACTTGAGACCTAGACATTTTGTGTTTATATTATGGTTTAAAGAATGTTTACATTATCGTATTTATGCATTCATTTGCTATATAATCTATGTAATACGTTGGGTTTTCTTTTCTTTCTTTTTTCTACGTCGAGAGAAGCTGAGAGAAATAGAGAGATTTATATGGTATAGGTAATTTATTTTCCTTGGTGCAAGGAAAAACTTCAATTCAAGGGTTGGATTAGTTTAGAATCTTTTTAGATGAAAGGGGTTTAGAGGCATGCTTTACCAAGATTCAACCTACTTCCATTCCCAACAAGCCTTGTTCTATTCTCCCACGCAATATGGTAAATATTTAACATTTCATTTTAAAATCATGCATGTAAAATTCCATTTTAATTCAATTTTTAACTATATTAAACTACTATAATCTACAAAAAGAAGTTTTGTAAGCAGAGGCAGTATAATTGTAATACCCTGAAAATTTAAATATATGTATATGTGAAGAAAATCGAAAATAAATCGATTTATGGTTATGGAAATAGAGAAAGGGAAATTTTAAAGTTTATTTCCAAAAATTATTATAATTTACGCATTTGGATTATTGAGATTTTATGTTATTTTTCGAGAAATTATATAAATTTACTTGAGTTTAGTTTTAAAGTAAATTAGTTACGAAGGTTGAAGTTTGAAAATTAATTATTTAAAATCCGTAGACCTTTTGAAGTCACAATTTATATTTTTGAATAGAGCTCGATCTCATGAATGCGTAGGCGCAAACCGTTCGTGAAACAGAGTTATAATGAAAAAGTTATTAACGTTCAAAGTCAGGGTTATTTTGGTAATTTTAATTTTATTTAGAAGACTCCAGAAATCTGGAGTCATGGGCTGTGCCGCGTGTGTGGTTGTGATTGCAGAAGGACATAATGATGGATGGTTGGGATTAAAAGAGAAGGATAAAAAGGAGATAAAGGAGGGAGAGAAGGGGGGAAGGTGACGAATAGGGAAGGAGAGAAAGGAGAGACAAGGAGAGAAAGGGGTGCGGGAGATTTAGACCCGCGATTGGAGCAACCCGACCCGGTCGGGATTTCATGGTATTTCCGACAGGTTTTAGCCATTTTTCCGGCCAATTACTTAAATTAATCACTTGGAAAACCCTCCATGACCTTCCCTCTCCTTATTACACCTCAAAAATCATAGGATTTGTCCCTAAAATGGGGAAAAACGCATTGTGGGTGCGATACAAACCGTGCTTCAATTCTCTCAATCCTGAAACGAATCCATCAAATTAATACCATCATTAGAGTTCCCTTGAGGTGTGGAAAAAAGCCCAACCAATGGTAGGGGCGGCGGAGCACCTGAGGTGTCGAATTTAGGACACCTATTTATAGGGTTTCCGGCGGGTTCGAGGCAAATTGGAGCCTTTCCAGGCAAAATTGAATTTGTCCGCAGGTATAAAGTTTGCTCTACTCTTTGATATCTTCATTTTTGTAATTTTTGAGAATTTTTAAAAATGGTTGAGTTTTCCGGCGAGCCGGGGCGCACTGTAAGATCCCACATCGCCTAGGGGAGTGATCCTTATATGTATATTCTCATCCCTACCTAGCACGAGGCCTTTTGGGAGTTCACTGGCTTTGAATTCCATCGGAACTCCGAAGTTAAGCGAGTTCGCGCAAAAGCAATCCCATGATGGGTGACCCACTGGAAGTTCTCGTGTGAGTTCCCAAAAATAAAACTGTGAGGGTTGTGGCTGAGGCCCAAAGCGGACAATATCGTGCTACGGCGGAGTCGAGCCCGGGATGTGATGGGGGCCCGGGCCGAGATGTGACAATTTGGTATCAGAGCCAATCCCTGGCCGGAAGTGTGCCGACGAGGACGTCGGGCCCCTAAAGGGGGTGGATTGTAAGATCCCACATTGCCCAGGGGTGTGGATCATGTAAGCCTTATATGTATATTCCCATCTCTACCTAGCATGAGGCCTTTTGGGAGCTCACTGGCTTTGGGTTCCGTAGGAACTCCGAAGTTAAACGAGAAAGGGGCCAAAGCATTTCTAAGATGAGTGACCCACTGGGAAGTTGCTCGTGAGTTCCCAGAAAAAAAATCGTGAGGGCGTGGTCGGGGCCCAAAGCTGACAATATAATGCTACGGTGGAGTCGAGCCCAGGATGTGGTGCATGCCCGGGCCGGGATGTGACAATTGTAAGATCCCACATCGCCCAGGGGAGTGATCCTTATATGTATATTCTCATCCCTACCTAGCACGAGGCCTTTTGGGAGCTCACTGGCTTCGAATTCCATCGGAACTTCGAAGTTAAGCGAGTTCGCGCGAGAGCAATCCCATGATGGGTGATCCACTGGGAAGTTCTCGTGTGAGTTCCCAAAAACAAAACCGTGAGGGCGTGGTCAGGGCCCAAAGCGGACAATATCGTGCTATGGCGGAGTCGAGCCCGGGATGTGGTGGGCGCCCGGGCCGGGATGTGACACGCACGGCCGAATAGCAGATATCGTGTTTTTATGTGAAGTTCATTATTTTGAGTATGTTTATAGAGACCTAACTATTGTGGAACTAAATATAAATACAATTGTGGTATATGTTGGATTAAATATTTGTTTATAGAGACCTAACTATTGTGGAACTAAATATAAATACAATTGTGGTATATGTTGGATTAAATATTTGTTCTCGGTTTTGGGTTAAAGTTAAGTTGAAAATGTGAACTACGATTGGCTTGATCCCTTGTTAGGGTACATAGGCAGTCTAACGAGATGTTAGATGCAGCCATAAATTATATGGGACTTAATAATTCGAGAATTGGTACATTAATGGAAATGTTGGCCTAAGAGAAGGAAGTGATTTTTAAATGGGCAGTTAATTTGGACTAAAATGGTTATTTAAATATTTACTTTGATATTCAAGAAAATCGGGTTAGCTTGTAGGTTTAAATATTTGACTCAGAGGGATACAATTAATGAAAATAAACTAAAATATATGGAACTTTTTGGGCCTATCCACAAAAACAAATCCCCGAAATTAAATATTTCGGGACTGGGACGTTACAATAATTTTGGCACATTTAAGCAAATGTCCGGACATATTGGCCTCAATTATTAAAGGTGAACTTAAATCACATTATTACTAGTTCATTATAAGGTTATGTTCATCCTTCCTCTTAGTTTAGATTATATCACTTGTTAAAAAAAAAAGACAGTCTTAAAGACGTCACTCATTTAATAAATATTATTAAATATAGTTAGAGATATTCTCTATTTGTGCGAATTAAAACGACAAATATTTCATTGAAAAAATATTGAAATCGGCCTATGGAAAAACCAAAAATTAAATATTGGTTTTTCTGAAATCACGTGATTCCCACGGAAAGGAGCAACTTATGGTCACGTGGACTCCATATCAGTCTCACACCAACCCTCCCAACAACAAAAATGATTTTTACAAAATTATACACAAAAAACAAGATAATTACATTTAACCAAAAAAAGAAACAGAAAAAAAGAAGATAATTACATTAAATATAAATAAAAATACTAAAATAAACAATAAAAATTGTAAGTACAGCAAAAGCTTGTACAAACGGCTCTGTTTTCGTCTCTGATGGACTATGCCTGCAGCAGTTTCAGAAGCTCGTCTCTGCTCCTTCCATGGCGATCCCCGTCTCCTCACCCGTACACTTCCTTCGCTTCCAAGCTCAAATTTATGGTAAGCCCTTGTCGTTCTCCCGTAATTTCTTGCTGTATTTTTGTTGTTAATTGCTTCAATTTCACAGAGACTCAAGCGTTTGGACATGGCGAAGCATCAAAGAGTGGTCAGGAGTTCTTGTGGGTTCAACGAAAATGGCTCCGTCAACGGGTTTCCGGTCATACCCAACAAACTTTTCATGCCGGAGGTAATGATTTCTCATGCCCTTTTTTCATATTTTCTTTATTTGTTGGGGTTTTTTGTGTGTTTTATATGGGTTATAAAGCTTGAAAATTTTCGGTTTTGAATTGCAGTTTTGCTTGAATTTTCAATTTTTATGTTATTTGGAAACCAGAGCTTCTGGGTTTGATTATTTTCCATTTTTAACAAAATTTTGGGTGGTAATTTTGATGAATTTATGTTTTTCTTCCGCTTTTCGGTGTTTTTAGGCGATTGGAGCTGAATATGGAGAAGGTTTTGAAACTTTTAGACCAGATGGACCTCTTAAGGTCGATGTGGTAAGTAATTTATGGAGCTATATGTATAGTACTCAAATTGTTTTTTGTATTCTGTGAAATTTAATTTACTTGTTATACTTTCTGCTGCTAGACTTACTATTGTTAATTCTTATTCCAAGTAGGATTTTTTGAATGACAAACTGCAAGAAGGTTTTCTTAAACGAATACGATATGCCATGAAACCAGATGAAGCTTATGGTCTAATATTCTCTTTTGACAATGTCGTGGTAAGTTTCTATAACGCTCATTAGTTATACGTTCCAGGTTCTGATGTCTGGAAATGAAAATGTAATGAAGTGTGGAAAATCATATTTATGACATCTTACGGATCAAGAAAAAAACTTTAAATGTGCAATTATTGAAAAGTGATCTGATGCGTAAAATATGTGTTTCAGGCTGATACTCGAACTTTGAAATTAAATACTTGGAAGCAGCTTGCCTCCGAAGAGGGTACATCTCCATTTCTTCCATTGCATGGTTTTCGATTGATTCTCAATATTGGATCACATGTTGAACTGGTATATGCTGATTCATGTGTTTGTGAAACCTTTTTTTCGTTCCCTAAAATTTTGACTCTTGGTCAGGAAAGGAAATTCCCAAAGATGCAGCTTTGCAAAGACAGATGCTTTATGCAGGTGCTGATCATGTGTTGCATAAGGTTTGGGATTAGTGTACATTTCAGGAATTTTTGTCTGATTGTATTTATCTATTTCTACTCTAATAAAAATTACGATTATTTCCGATGACTTCTGAACCATCAATTCTTGACACTTATATGAATAACTCACAAGTTTCCAAAAACGTTCAGCTTTTACTCTGGGATAAAGCAGACGGAGAACTGGATAGGTTGGCTTTAAAGTTTTCACAGTTATACCATGATAACCTTCTCAGGGTGAGTGCTAAGCCACTTGTAACTTATTTGAGGGGGTTCAGTTTGTCTCATAGATGCAACGATCTTACTCGCCTTTTCTTGTTTTTCAGCTTAGTGAACCCGTGGAGGGGCTCAAAGAGTGGTTAGATGCTGTATCCACAGCTCGTATCCCTTGTGCTGTAGTTTCAAGTCTTGATAGGAGAAACATGACAGAAGCCCTAGAACGAATGGGTCTCAAGAAGTATTTTCAGGTTGGTGTGCTTTTGACTTACACTAATGTTTCTATTGAAATTTACCGTTGGGTTGAATGCTTTCATAATCATAGACCATCACACCTTTCATTTGTTGTTTTTCATTGAGATGTAAATGATAAACTCGGAATCATTCATGTGTTTTTGTTGATTCGACTTATATCAACGATTTCCTCTTTGTGCGGAGACAGGCAATTGTGACAGAAGAAGATGGAATGGATTCGATAGCTCATAGGTTTCTTTCAGCAGCTGTGAAGGTATTGTATGCAACTTGCTATTATTAATTTACAAATATGGATTGCAAGTGTCACTCTTGAATTGGAAGGTTGGATCATCACTTAAGGCACACTCGCATGTCTGGAGTTGTTCTGTCAGTATTTATATGTTCACATGTTATCGTGTAGGATAAAAAAATTGCGTACTCGATTTATTCCATGGTATCATTCTCTGACTCTCTGACCAAATGTATTCTACTCCTTGCAGCTGGATCGGAAGCCATCCAAGTGCGTTGTGTTCGAGGATGAGCCTAGGAGTATAACTGCTGCTCACAACTGTACAATGATGGCTGTGGCACTGATTGGCGCCCACCCTGCGTATGCATTCTCATCCTCTTCTCCCTTGATAGCGCTGTTTATCCTTCTGATATAAAAGTTTTATCAATTAACTCGCACATCTAATATGCATATATGTTTAGTACACCTTTATCTACGTTCAAAGGTATGGCACTGTATACTCTGAGATTGATTGAGATCGACGGTGGCACATGCAGGTATGACCTGGTGCAGGCTGATCTTGCAGTTGCTAGTTTTAACGAACTTTCTGTGATCAATCTTAGAAGACTATTTGCAAACAAGGGTTCTACATTCATGGACTTGCAGAAGCAGGTTATAGAGAAATCTCCACCGAAGAGGAAGCTTACGGTAGATACTATTTTCTGATTCATTTTTTCCCTTTTGTAATTCATCCTCTCTACCTCTCACCCACTCTTGTAATCTAGAAGCTGATCATCTTCTTTTCCTTGGTTTGTAATTGATCTCATAAATTTGTTTGTGTTCTTGATATACGAACTTCTTATAGTGAAAAATCAAAGAAACTCTTTATCAACGTCACATTGTTCAAGTAGATGTTGGTTAGACCAATTGGCCAAAGCAGTATACTCGCAGCTTTGTACCCAAGTTTGAATAACCTCGTAATCTTACATATTAGATAAATCAAATCTCCAATAAAAGATGCAATTTTTAGCATAAGAGCAAACTACGTTTGGTTCCCATTAAATATTGATCTGTGCCCTTGATTAATTCTATCATTATCAGGTTTCAAGTTCGATTCTTTTTTTTTTTAATATTAGAAGGGGTTTTAAGTTTGATTTGCTCTCTCCTACTATCAAAAGAAAGAGAAACAATGAAAAAAAACTTACATGGAGCATGTAAGCGGAACCAAAACATTCCGGAACATTAATGTTAATCTCGTTTCATGTTGCATTGTATTATTAGACCGGAATGCTAGTCCGTCGATATACTTGGTCTCCGTAAGTTGTTCTTGAAAACAACCGTGTCTGTTGCTTTAGACGATTATCAATGGATAAGATTGGGGTCCCAGTCTCCCTTATCCTTTATCGAGCGTAGACAAACGGCATGTCGCAATACACATACGACAATCGTTTACTCTTTTAATTTCGTTACCGTTGACCGTTGAAGCACTGGTGACATGGCAAAAACCAACACCGGTGGGAAATTTCCCCATATCGTTATTGTCATCCACCTCTGACAGACTTCCACTCCCTTCTTCTCCGCCATCGCTGAGAGAGCTGCGGATTAGAGAGACTTCCGATTCAATTCCTCCTTCGCATCCGAACATGTCTTGCATTCACAGCTACGGCTCCATAGCTTCCATCTCTCTTCCCACCTCCCCTTCCTTCTCTCCAAGATCCAGATGCGCCTACAAGCCTCGCTTCCTCTGCGCCCTCGGAGGTATTTACAAAACGATGTTGTTGCTTAATTTGGAGCTTTCGACTTTTGGATTCTGTGGGAAGTGGTCTGATTGGTGATGGGTGTTTTCTAATTTGGGGTCTTTATGTAAGATACGGTGTCGTTTCTGTGCTTAACATGAACTTTGAAGCTTACCCCAACTGGGTTATGTGGGATATGGTGTAATTGATGTTGGGTTTGCTCCAATTTGGGTTCTTTGTTTAATACTTAATACTTAATATGCTTGCTAATCAAATTTGATAATGCCCACGTGCTTAATTTGAAGCTACTCCAGCTGGGTTTTGTGGGGTACTGTCTAATTGATGTTGAGTGTGTTCGAATTCGGTTCTTTATTTAGCACACAAATTGTACTTAATAATTTGCTAATAAGTTTGATTATGCCCAATTGTCTAATTGTATGGTTCATTTCAGGGAGTGTGGCAGAACCCCAAGTTGCCTCCGTTGCCGAGCCTCTTTTGCTCAATGCAGTTCGCGGGGACGATGTTGAGAGACCCCCAGTTTGGCTCATGAGGCAAGCAGGGAGGTACATGAAGGCAGGTTTATGCATATATCGATTACCATCTCATTCGCTCTTAATTAGTTCTGGTTTAGTGTAATGGACCAATTAACTTATTTAAGCATTTTGATATGATAGAGTTACCAAACTCTCTGCGAGAGGTACCCTTCGTTTCGAGAAAGATCCGAAAATGTTGACCTCATTGTTGAAATTTCGCTACAGCCCTGGAAGGTCTTCAAGCCTGATGGTGTAAGATGTCACTCTGGGATTCAGTGTTGGTGGTTTTCCAGTTTAGCCACTTACCTGTTGTAATCTTGTTATCCCTTCCGATGGGTTGCTCGTTTCCTTTTTCTGACAAGTCTCCCCTTGTGTTGTGACAGGTCATTTTGTTCTCGGATATTCTAACTCCTCTTTCCGGGATGAATATACCATTTGACATTGTAAAAGGTAAGGGTCCTGTAATATTCGATCCTCTGTATACTGTTGATGATGTTGATCAAGTAAGAGAGTTTGTTCCACAAGAATCAGTTCCGTATGTTGGGGAAGCGTTGACAATCTTGCGAAAAGAGGTCTAACACTTTCTCTACTTATTCTGTTTCAACTTTGAATATCTTTTGCATTTCATCCTAAACTTGGAATAGTTGCATGTATAATTCACTAAAAGTAGTTCCTTGCCGCTATGGTGCCAATAATATTGCCATAAAATGAAGCAAAAAGAGGAGAATATATCACATGAAATTTGGAAGCTAAGACCTGAATTTACAAAAGTGTCAAGGGATTCATTTGAGTCCTTATGATATTATGTTAGTCTGCGGGGACCTCGGATATATGACACTGCATACCATGGTTATGATTCCTAAATGCTATCAGCCACCATTTTGAAGCTTAATAGAGTTTGATATTGGATGTGATTTGAGAATGATTTCTCTGCTTGAGCCAGCATCATAACCTTTGGTATCCTCACTGATACGATGATATCTTTACTTTTCCAGGTAGATAATAAGGCAGCAGTGCTAGGTTTTGTTGGGGCTCCTTTTACCCTAGCATCGTATGTAGTGGAAGGTGGTTCATCAAAGCATTTCTCAAAGATAAAGAGATTAGCCTTCTCTCAACCAAAGGTAACTCTAGTGCTGCCTATATCTGGTGTACGCAACTTTATGGGGTGTTAATCGTAAATGCAACATTGAAAATGTGTTTCAGTGGTCTTTCATGGTGGTACAACATTGACTGGGGCTGATTGTATTGAGGGTTATCAATGGTTGCAGCATTTTCAGTTTGGGTTGCTTTTTGTTGTTTGGCTGGAGTTCTGAAATTAGATGCAAGTTGTTCCCCTATTTATTTTTCAATCTTGTCTTCTAACTTGTTAATATCATGGTTACATACATTGAGAGTGCCAATAAGTATGGTCCTTTAGCAATTGGTTGCTAGCTCCTAGGGTATTCCCACCTTCGTTTCAAACCCAGTTTGCGACTTATCATTAATAATTTGATGTTTTCTGGGAGTGTTACATTGTTAACAGAGGTGTGAATATCCTTCTTATCATTCTTGTTTGGTTTTTAACATGGGACGCTTCCTGCTGGTATATGCCAACTTTGCTGACCTTTGGTTCTTTCCTCAGGTCCTCCATGCATTACTTCAGAAATTTACAACTTCGATGACAAAGTATATTCGATACCAAGCTGATAATGGAGCTCAAGCTGTTCAGATCTTTGACTCATGGGCCACAGAACTCAGCCCTGTGGATTTTGAGGAATTCAGTCTGCCATACTTGAAGAAAATCGTGGATGCTGTGAAAGAGACCCATCCAGATCTCCCTTTAATCCTTTACGCAAGTGGATCTGGGGGTTTGCTTGAGAGGCTAGCTTTGACCGGTGTTGATGTAGTTAGCTTGGACTGGACAGTTGATATGGCGGAAGGTAGAAGGCGACTGGGACCAAATATAGCAGTTCAAGGTAATGTGGATCCCGGTGTTCTCTTTGGTTCAAAAGAATTCATCACCAGCAGAATAAACGATACGGTGAGGAAAGCCGGTAGAGGAAAACATATTTTGAATCTTGGCCACGGCATTGTAGTAGGTACACCTGAGGAGAATGTTGCCCATTTCTTTGAGGTTGCTAAAGATATCAGATATTGAAAATACATTTAGCTTGAATTGATTTCCTCTTTAGTTGAGCTCTTTCCCTTGTAATTTTTGTTCCCATTTTAGTCCTTGTTAATTATTTGCTTAATTAATACGGCTCTTTGTTTCTTGAAAAAAAAAATACTGCTCTTTGTAATTTGTTGAGGACTTGATGGGCGAACATGGAAAGTCGATTGCGATATTTATCTTTCTGCAACTCCTTGAGCATGTTGCTCTTTTTTTACCGAAAAATCACAGGTTCGAGTCGTAAAAACAGTTTTTTTGCAAAGTAAGAGTAAAACTGCATATAATAGATGTTCTCTCCACTCACCCCCACCCACAAAACCCCCTGCCCACTCCCCAACTGACCCTCGCAAAGCAGGAGCTTTGTTGGCCTGGCTCGCCCTTTTTAACTCCTTGAGTAGGGCCCTCAATTAGTATTTGATCTTAAATTATGGCTTTAATAACTTAGTGTAGGAAAAATCATACATTGCATTTTCAACGCATATAGGCAAGCACTCATTTTCTGGGATTCTGGATGGAGAAGATATTTTCTTATTTCGTCTGTAAGCATGTGTTCACCAGCCAACCTTGTCCCAGAAAATGATGAATTTGTTCGTACATCTATTGTATAATAAAATTAGAATAATCAGCACATGCTTAAATTGTTTGGTGTTTTCTTTTCTTGGAGAATATCAACAATTAATCATTAAACCTAATTAAGCATAAACCTTGCAACCATCGAATCTTACCGTCACTAATCACTAATCACTGATCGCAACGCAACATCTGATCATTCCAATTTATCATCTATAGCCCGCTTCCCATCAATCTACAACTCCTCGTAATCTTAACAATTCACAAACAAACTGGCCTTGAATAAAAGACTTGTAGATCTCGAACAAAAAAACTTATAGCTTGAATGTTTAAGAGCGTATATTCATGCACTTAGTGTTCTATATATTAAAAGGAAAACTAATGAAAAGGGCTTGAAAACTTTGAATTTTAACGATAAGAACAAAATAAAGGGTAAAGTGAATAGTACCAGGTTTGACTTTTTAGTGTAAAAATATGGTTTTTTGTTAAAGTGAACAGTACCGCGAGTTTTTCGTTAAAACTCTCATTATTAAAATCCCACCTCTCTCGACCTGCCTTGTATAAAAGAAAATAATAACCCTTGGGCCTCGACTAAACTGTTGCAATTTGGTTGGTGTGTCCAACTAAGGTACAGGGGCATGCTGACAAAGGTCGATTGACCTTCCTTAACAACTATAATTCGAATTTAGTGGAAAATAATACAAACAGCCGTTACGTACATATATATATACAACTATACACACTGCTTTCTGTATCCCTATTTCTCCTCTTATTTTCTCTCTTTTCTCCTCCCAACGTTCAGATCTTCTGGACTCCTTGTGTTCTCCTAAAAAAGGTAATCCCTTTACTTCTTTTTTTTCCCTTTAATTTTCTTATTTTTCTCATTGACTGCTTTAACTTTGTAAAAATTATGTGTGACCATATTCAAATATTAACGTTGTCACATGTTCTTTGAATCAGATAGATAACGGGTTTTTCTTTTGGAAATTTTTAGCAAGATACAGCAACTGAGGATGCAAAACAGATGTGTTTTTTCTTTCATTATTCAAGCCTCTGAAGTGGAACTTAATCTGGCCTGCTTCCCTTGCAATTTGTTCTTGATGAGGCTGGATCCTAAACACACTGTGAAGTTGAGATCAGGGTCGTACAAATGCAAATTGAAGCTGCAAAAAGAATTTCTGTCACGTTGAAAGCGGCCGAGAACTCCTGCCCTGTGAGTAAAATTATTCATAGTAGCATAATTTCTAGCAATAAATTTGGCGTTGCTGTTGTTGTTGTTGTTGTTGTTGTGGATTAGGGTTAGGGTTTAAGATTTTAAAATGGAAAATAAGGGCAAGATTTTGATGCAAAAATATGAGATTGGGAGAATGTTAGGGCAAGGAAACTTTGCTAAAGTTTATCATGCAAGAAACCTCCAAACTGGCCAAAGCGTGGCAATTAAGGTAATTAACAAAGAAAAGGTTCTGAAAGTTGGACTAATTGATCAAACAAAAAGAGAGATTTCTGTTATGAGACTCGTTAAGCACCCGAATATAGTGCAACTTTTTGAGGTCATGGCTACGAAAACCAAGATCTATTTTGTTTTAGAGTATGTCAAAGGCGGCGAGCTTTTCCACAAGGTGTCGAAAGGGAGGCTCAAGGAGGAAATGGCAAGGAAGTACTTTCAGCAGCTGATCAGCGCTGTGGATTTCTGCCACAGCAGAGGTGTTTACCACCGCGATTTGAAGCCCGAGAACTTGCTGCTGGACGAAAATGGAACGCTGAAGGTGTCGGATTTTGGGTTGAGTGCGCTTGCGGAATCCAAGAGGCAAGATGGTCTTTTGCACACAACTTGTGGAACTCCTGCTTATGTAGCTCCTGAAATTGCTGGGAGAAAAGCATATGATGGGGCAAAAGCTGACATTTGGTCTTGTGGTGTGATTTTGTATGTGCTTTTGGCTGGTTATCTGCCGTTTCATGGAACAAATCTGATACAAATGTATAGGAAAATTGGAAGAGCAGATTACGAATGCCCCAAGTGGTTTTCGAATGAAGTGCGACGGCTACTCTCTAAAATCCTCAACCCTAACCCTAGTAAAAGGATTTTCATTTCAAACATAATGCAAAATCCCTGGTTTAGCAAAGGGTTCAACTCCAAATCAATTGCAACCATAACAGAAGTCGGAAGCCCGGGTTTTTCGGATGTTGATCAGACTACTGAACTGGCAAAGCAGCAAGAGTTGGCTAGACCTAGATCTACATATTTAAATGCTTTTGACATCATCTCTCTTTCTGGTGGATTTGATTTGTCTGGCTTGTTTATGGGACAAGAACAAGATGTGAAAAAAGAAGTGAAGTTCACATCTGTGCAATCTGCCTCATCAATTGTATCCAAACTGGAGAACATTGCTCATCATTTGAAGTTGAAAGTCAAGAAAGATGGAGGGTTACTGAAATTCGAGAAATCCGATAACGGAAGGAAGGGTGCATTGGCAATAGAGGCCGAGATTTTTGAGTTCACTTCATCTTTTCATTTAGTTGAGATGAAGAAATCCAATGGCGACACATTGGAATTTAGGAAGGTGTTGGAAGATGATATAAGACCAGCTCTCAAAGATGTTGTGTGGGCATGGCACGGTGAGCAGGAACAAGAACGAGAACAAAAACAGCATATGCGTTATTCTTCCTAAGTCTGCACATCTCATACTTGAATGTTCTCAAGCTTTTCTAATTTAAACTATTGTTTGATGAATTTATTCTTGTTATTATTGTAAAGTTATTGTTATATCAAGATTGGTTTTGTAAGCTTCAAGTTACATGTGATTGCATATTATGAGTGAGGTTTTCCAATCTTTTGTTCCGTTTGACCAATCCCCAAGTTTCGTTGGGCTTAGACTTTTTGGGCTCATACCATAATTGTATTCATGATGTTCGTTACAATATCCATTTTAGTGAGGGTAGATATTTGAACCAGAAAAAGAAGAAACAGGGTCGAACCAAACCAGAAAAAATCAATAAGTAAACTTGATATAATATAAGTCCAATTTTATGAATCAGAATTGAGTTCAGTCCACTCGCCAATTATCCATATTCAAACCGAATCAAAATCGAACAAAACTAATTATTTTATTCATTTCAATTTTATATCAAGGTGAAGTATACTTAAACTAAACAGACCATGCATACCACTACATTCTACGCATCCATCTTCTGTCAATAAAGTGCATGTATTTCATTGAGAAGCCCGTTTTCCACGCAAACCCCAATGGTAAGCATTAGATATATATGCGAGTTGGCTGGCCTTCACAGACGCACCAATACAGCCGGTCGACGAACCACTCACATCTACGTCTAATGCGCATTATTAGGGTCTACATAAGAGAATTTTCACTCCAATGCGTCACTAGTAATAATAAGGGAAGATTAATTTTTTTTTGTACTCATTTTATGTGTGGTATCCATTTTGCCTGTATTGATTGACACATGTTAAATTTAATATGATAACAAAGTTAAGAAAGATTAAGTTTACTAATGATAGGATTAAAAGCACACCACAAAGTAGCACACAAATATCCTATTGATTTTCCTTATTAACACTAAGATTTGTCAATTGTAGCATATGAAAATAAGGGTCTTTCCCGCAGAAGATTGTTTTATCTAACTACTTAAAATGTCACAAAAACTGGGCTGCTGTCCCTACTGACCAGCCACCGAAAAATAATTATTAGACCAACTTACACTTATCTAAAGTCTACGAAATTTTATATGCAGATGCTAGACACACGGAACTACACTCACACAAATTTTTGGGATTTTTGGAGTTTATTTGATATTTAAATTAAATCGAACAAAAACAGGACATAAACAAATTTTAAATAGTAAAAATAGATTGTAGTTCACAAGTTAAGAAAACGAGTTAGGGGAAGTGTTATCCACCACCAAATAATCATGCAAACATGTTATGTTTCATTCAAATTCCTTTTATTTCCGGATGAAGATGCTCAAGTTGGCTCAATGTTAGAACTCAACCTATTACTCTTTCTTATGTAGTATGTTAAGAGAATGGCGTTTTCAACTTAACTTAGTCCCTAGCATGCAATCTAGAATGGCGTGTTCATAGATTTAACAAGTAGAAATCATTAAGAACGAAAAGAGTTTGAGTCATCACAAGGCATCGTAAGTACTGGCGTTGTCTTACTTATCCTAGAAATTGGTTCACATGTTAATCGCAATTAACAAGTACTACTATAGAACATATGTAGGTCCTCATTCGACAAGGGCAGGCACACACATATTCATAGCATTAGAATCCTAGATATGCTTACTAAGTATGCATCCATAGAAAACACATAAAGAATTCATCAATGAGATAAGTAGTGAGCCAATTTTCATCCATTCATAAAATAAATTGAAACGAAATGTCATAACACACTTGCAATCATATTCGGGGCTTCAAAACAGCCCCTAACTACTAAAAATTTAGTTATACATAATTCTTAAATAAAACCAAAAGAAAGACATGAGGCCTCCGCCTATTTCCTTCCTTCCCCAATGCTGCTTTTAAACCAATTCTTGCTGCATCATTTTCTTCTCCTTAACTCACCCACTAATAGCCATTTAGTGATGACAATAAGTGAGAGGAAATGGTAAAACAATTGTAACTCTTTAGGTAGCCTTTATGCCCATTACTCCCACTTAATCCTCATCTTTAATTCCATTTCCTCTGATATTTGAATAGAGGTCAGCTGGCTTGTTCTTTACTGCATCAGTTTTGGCTGCTAGATTGATTGAGTTTATTGCTTTCATTTCAGTTACAAACTGCTCAGCCTATTGTCAACCTTTTAGTGTTAAAACAGCCATAACTTCTTCTAGAAAAATGATATTAATAATCCGTGAAATGCTCCAGAAAATAGACATCCGTAGCTTTCCAAGCATATAAGGCTCATTCTCTAATTCATTCTGAGCTGTTCGCAACTTGCTTCCAAAGTCAGCTGACCTGCACAGGCAGTTTTGACGAATTTGTTACTTAAAATCCCACTTGTGCTATTTTTCTTTTATTTGCTTGACAAATCCTACAAAACACAAAAACAAAGTAAATAGCTCAAAAATATAAGGAACTAACTAAGGAAAGACAAGTGAATTTGATGTCAAATATATATAAATATGAGCTTATCAACTAACACTTATTAATCAATGATAGATGTCAAATAGAAACCATACATAAAAGGAATGCATAAAATTTGAACTCTAATAAAGGTGCCTAACTTTTATCATCATCATTTGGAGCAGCTGGCATATGACCCCATGTTAGCATATTCCAATATTGATTGCTGCATGGCACCCAAATGGAGCAAGACGCATAGAAAAAGAAATGCACAGATTAATATTGTGAGGAAGCAAAGCAGAAGCATATTTTCTGTTTTTGTTTTTTGCCACCTCTTAAATTCCAAGAACTTAAAAGGCCAACTATTTTTTATGGAGTAATGTTAGAGAGATTAAATTTGCAAACAAAATTATGTGTAACCAATATGAATAAGCACGTTTATCAACGTTTAAGAAATAAACAAATCATCAACTTCCACGCACTTAGTTTCCAAAATTTTACCTATAAATTTAATCTTCCTAACATTACCCTTTTATTAATCAGAATTTGGTCTACGAGAATCAACTTGGGATCACATGCTTCGGCCACGTGATCCTTGGCGGAATCGCGGCAGGTATTTTGCTGGCAACCCACCCGGATTTGACTCACAACTCAAATTCCGAATCCGAATTGTTTTGTTTAGTATTCAAATTAATCAAAAAGGTTAGGGTTGGTCGGCTCGGGGATTACAGGGGTAAAGATTATCAACAGTTAGTAGTTCTAGAATTTAAGTTCGAATCACGCTATGTTAAAATAAACTTTCTCGTTTCTGAAAAGATGATGAGCATTTAACAACATTATTATTATTATTATGTTCACGTTCTTAAGGTTTTTCGCTTTAACGAATGTAAGTTAAAGTAGTTGATAGAGCATTGTGTCTATTCCCTTGAATTTAAGTTCGAATCATCCTCCATCGAGATTTAATAAAAAAATTCCCATTACATTAAAGGGACTAATTACAATTAGATCTAAAGGGTAATGATGAGTGAGCCCACATGATTTCCATCATAAAAAATACTTTAGAAAATCATAGAATAAAAAGCAAAAATTGGTTCTCCACTGTCCCATTGAAAATGGACAAAGAAGACAGGAGAAAGAGATGGTATAAATATATCATAAATCATCCTAAATTGTCTCCAACCCATGTCATGAGGGGGTTCTCCACTTGCTAAAGCTATAGCATCATTCAGTCCCTCTTCTCTTGAGTTCTAATCTTTTGATATAAATCAACCCACACATCACATGCATTATGCTCTGCTCTTTTCTTTTCTTTTCTTTTCTTTTTCATTTTTTAAGTTTTTAATTTGGTCCATAAACATAATTTAATTTAATTTAAAGATAATTAATATTGATATAGAGGGAGTGACCCAAAAAAATTATTCAAAGTTTGACAATGGAAATGTATAGAATCAATAGATGCATGAAACTTCACCTGCTTGGTGCGAATGGGGGCTCTACCACTTTTATCTAAAATATTGAAACTTCGAGTAAGTAATTTATCTAAAAGAATGAAACTTTTAAGTAATTGACTTAGTAGGGTTAATTTCCTTAATTCTCAACTCAAAAATCGATGAGTTCCATGTTGTATAGTTTCTTAATTGTCATGTCATACATGTAACTGTTAAACTACTATGAGATATAACTATTTTAGCTGTCATATAACTCACGACAACCATAAACGTAATTGCCATGCAAACGAATGCCGTCATACATTGAAGGAAGAAGTTACACCTCTCCATTTGTCTAGTTTCCTTTTAAATACCCAAAACCTAGCTTTAGCAAAATGATAACTTATAAGGTCGACCTGAGTATTTAGGAACCTTGTGTAAAACTTAGATGGACGCTCTTTATTTTTTATTTTTTAATGGTATCTTTTCTTTATTATTTTTTATTTTTCAATTTCGTTCTATAAAATTTAAATATTATAAGTTATTGCACTAAAAATAAGTTTGTTTGAGTGGATAAATAGGGCTTTGTTTCTTCAAAGGTCTCCACTTTGAAACAGGTTGCAATCTTGGGCTCGAACCCGGCACCTCGGCGAAGAGACAAAAAAGCTCCACAGCTAGCGCTGGAACATTTATTAGTACAATCCGGCACATTTAAATATATGTTATGTAGGTGTTTACATGTAAAGAAAATTTAGGGATCCTTCCAAATCGGGGGCCTTGTGCGGTGGCACATTTTGCACACCCTCAGGGATGAGACATCTTACTAAGTTCTAAGCCTCAAGTCCTTACCCTAGAGTTAGCGAGCGGATTAGAGAGAACCAAAAAATGAATTAGGATTACAATAGTCAATGATCTGCTCGTTAATTAAATTTGATAAAATGAAAAATGGTTTGGAGTATAAATGAATTAGTAGATCCGATCCAGTATTGTCTAAAAAGAAAAGTTTAGATCTTTTGGATGGTCATGGTTGGACGCAAATGGGATTGAGAGATACAAGATTGTGATATTTGAAGCAACTTGTAGTACTTCAACATCAAATCACCTTTCACTAAACAAAGCAAAGCCGAAAGATCTTTGTCCTGCTGCATGCTTTCAAAGAAATGTGTATATAATATGTAGAGTGTGGACTGTGGAGTGCCACAGATAAAAAAAAAATGAAATAAACTCTTACTTCTTCTTGGCCATTCAAAGTCCCACACCATGGATGAATCAGAGAAAAGTGCCACTATGGAAATTGTGGGTCCAATACTAAGTGTATAAGTGCATTTGTTTTTCTTTTTGTCTAGATTGGTTGGGAATTTCAGTGAAACTCCTATGATTAGGGAATAAGAAATGTTTCTTATATTAAGCATATCTCAATTACGAGTACGAATGAACTTTGCTTTGTATAATGTGATAATTGTACATATATAATATGCAAATGCACGCGTAAATTATCGTCAACCGGTGATGTAAAAACGTTCAATAATTATCCATCAAAGAGCAATCGATGAAAGTGCAACCAACTATTAACTTAAGTTTAACAATTATATAATCAAAATAAAGCACAAATGTGCCATGTACTAGATGCCATGATTATACAAGTGGGCAGAAAACGGGGGTCCAGCAAGCTAATGACAGTATGAGATGTCATTTTTCTCAAACTAATTAACTTCATGTATTTCTCAATTGTGCTCCATGAAAGACAATTAGCAGGAAACTTTGTCTTAAATGACACAATGTATTTCGATCTCTTCTTATTTGAGACTTTGAAACTTGGGTTTATATCACAAATGGTCTCTGAAATTGACCCCATCAATCATGATGGTCCCTGAAATTGAAAATCGATCAATGTAGTCCCTGAATTTTAACTCGCGAATCAATGTGGTCATTCTGTTAGTGTTCCGTCCAAATTAACACTAAAAAAAGGTTAGAGAACCAATTTTTCATGGTAAAATGACCAAAAAAAGGTTAGAGAACCACTTTTTTTTGTTTTTATTTTAGTTTTAGCACCAAATCCATGAAAAAAAGGAGAGAAAAGTGAAGATGGAAAAAAGAAAAGAGAGGTAGTAAGTAAAATTATAAGTAACAGGGTTATTTTTGATTATTTTACCATGAAAAATTGGTTATCTAACCTTTTTTTAAAGTTAATTTGGACGGAACACTAACAGAAGGACCACATTGATTCGCGAGTTAAAATTCAGGGACTATATTGATCGATTTTCAATTTCAGGGACCATCATGATTGATGTGGTCAATTTCAGGGACCATTTGTGTTAAAGAAGATATCTCCGATTAATTATAGTAAATATTGTAAATCTGTGATTAGTTATTTACTTCCTGTTATAGTTTGGTTTCCTTGATTGTAGGCATTAGTTTAGGATCAGGAATGTATCTGTTTCCTATATATATATTGTAACCCTAGCTTTCGGTGATAATAAGAAAAACCATTCTACCATATTGCGTTTTTCTATATGGTACCAGAGTGATCGATCTGGGAAAACCACGACAGAAATTTAAACCCTAGCAACCATAGCCATGGGTGACAAACCAGATAAGTCAACCTCTTCAGGCATGACTTTGTATCAGAAGTGGGAAAACCCTAATCATCCACTTTACCTTCATCACTCGGATCAGCTTGGCGCCATCCTTGTGCCGCAGCCACTCGTGGAAGACAACTATGGCACATGGGTGCAATCCATGACCATGGCCTTGATGGTCAAAAACAAGTTAGGGCTGGTTAATGGAACAATCACGAAGCCAACTGATGCACAGGTTGAAGAATTACAACAATGGAACCGGTGCAATAATTTGGTGAAAACATGGTTGCTCGGTTCCATGTCAAAAGAAATCTCAGGAAGTGTCATACACTGCAAGGACGCACGGCAGATGTGGCTTGACCTGCAAGAAAGGTTTTCTCATGTGAACATTGTTCAACTGTTTCACATAGAAAACGAAATTCATAATTGTGTGCAAAGCAACATGACGGTGAGTTCTTATTTCACCAAACTCAAAAGTCTTTGGGATGAACGTGATGCCTTATGTTCAATCCCGACATGCCATTGTGAAGCAAGGAATGAGATAGCATCATATGTTGAGACTCAGAAAACAATGAAGTTCCTTATGGGTTTGAGTGACTCATATGCTACGGTTCGTAGCAACACTCTCTTGTTGGACCCATTGCCAACTGTTAACAAAGCTTATGCACTTGTCCTTCGTCATGAGAAACAAGTCGAAGTGTCAAACGGAAAGAGCAGCAACGTGCAACCTGAAGCTGCTGTGTTCGCAGTAAAAGGTGCTGCTCGAGAACCCGAGACAGAAGATGGTAGTCAGCGATGCGCCAAATGCAACAAGACCAACCATAGCACCAAGAATTGTCGTGCTCATCTCAAGTGTACATTTTGTGGTTGGAAGGGACACACTATCGACTTTTGCCGCAAACGAAAAGCAGCGGCTGAAACTGACCAAACTCGGCCTTTCAAGGGTTATCAAGTCACGGCATGTGACAAGAAGGACACAATGCCCAACTTCCCTTTCTCTCCGGAGGACTGTAAGCAGATCCTTCAGCTTTTGAACAAGAGCAAATCCTCCTTTGCTAATCAAGTGGGTAATTCTTCGAAACATGAAGAACTTTCAGGTAAAGCATTTTCTTTTGTGCATAATGGAAAGCCAACCATTTGGATTTTGGACAGTGGCGCCACGGACCACATCGTTTGCAGTCCTGAGTTTCTCACGGCCTCAAAACGTGTTGACAATCATAGTGTTGAACTACCAAATGGTTCCCTTGCTACCGTAACCCATGTCGGCCAAGTGGTCTTCTCTCCCAACCTTATCCTTGACAATGTTTTATGTGTACCATTGTTTAGGTTGAATTTAATATCCATTAGCAAGTTAGCCTATGATTCCCTCTACATCACCATTTTTCTCAAACAATTTTGTGTCATACAGGACCTACGTTCGGGGAAGATGATTGGGACGGGAATTGAACGGGAGGGACTCTACTATCTCGAACCACCAAAGAAGAGATCCTGCAACACCATCACCACCATGAGCTCTCCCTTTTGGCACCAACGACTTGGGCACCCATCACCTAAAGTGTCCTCGTTACTTCCTTTTGTGCACAATAAATCGTGTGATTCAAATAAATGTTTAATTTGCCCATTGGCTAAACAAACCAGATTGTCTTTTCCCTTGAGTTCTATATCTACTCATTCATGTTTTGAATTAATACACATTGACATTTGGGGTGGTTATCAAGTTCCTTCCCTCTCAGGTGCAAAATATTTTCTCACCATTGTTGATGATTACACACGGTGCACCTGGGTTTACTTGATGAAACACAAATCTGACACACAAGACCTTCTTGTTCAATTTATTCACATGGTTGAGAATCAATTCAACACAACAGTTAAGGTGCTTCGAAGTGATAATGGCCCCGAGTTCAAACTTGCCACATTTTACAAACTCAAAGGGATCCTTCACCAAACCAGTTGCGTCAACACACCACAACAAAATGGTGTTGCTGAACGCAAACACAGACATCTGTTAAATGTTGCTAGAGCCCTTCTTTTCCAAGCCAACCTTCCTAAACACTTTTGGGGGGATGCCATTCTCACTTCGGCCTATCTTATCAATCGTACACCCACACCTCTTCTTCAAAGGCAAACACCATATCACAAATTGTTTCACAAGGCACCCAGTTACCTGCATTTACGTGTCTTTGGATGCTTATGTTTTGCATCAACCCATGCACAAAAACCCTCTAAATTTGATCCTCGTGCACGACGATGTCTTTTCCTTGGGTACCCTTATGGTCAAAAGGGTTACCGTTTGTTTGATCTCACACTTAAAAAGGTTTTTGTGTCACGGGATGTAACATTTTTCGAAGATCACTTCCCATATCAATTATCCCATACTTCCGCTGCTCCCACTACCAGTCCTACCCCACTTCCCATAGAACCCTATCTGCCATCGTTTGATCCGTCCCCTGCTCTCCTTCATTCACCTCCCATAGAACCCTCTCCTGAAGAAGACTCTGCCCTTGTCCCTATTTCACCACCTCTACCCGTTGAGACCTCTACCTTTCCGTCTCTCTCACCGTCACCTCCGCCTTCTTCTCCAGCTCCTACTGCACCACCGCCACCCCGTCGTGGCACACGCCCTACCAAAACCTCCTCTTTCTTGCAGGATTTTCACGTCGAGACCTCTCTCCCGTCCCGATCTGCTTCTTCCTCGAATTTGGTTTCATCCTCAGGTACTTCTCATCCTTTGTCTACTTACCTTTCTTACCATCGCCTTTCTCCCATGCATAAACATTTTGTCACTAATGTCACCACCATCCGAGAGCCTACCACTTTTCTGCAGGCTGTCCAAAATCCACAATGGCGCGCTGCCATGCAACACGAAATTGCTGCCCTTCAGGCCAACAACACGTGGTCTCTTGTTTCACTTCCCCATCACAAAAAGGCGATTGGCTGCAAATGGGTGTACAAGGTTAAACTTAAACCTGATGGGAGCATCGAGCGTTACAAAGCCCGGTTAGTTGCCAAGGGCTATAGCCAAATCGAAGGGGTTGACTATCGTGAAACCTTTGCTCCGGTTGCCAAGTTAACCACTGTTCGTGTGCTTCTTAGTGTTGTTGCTGTGCGTCAGTGGCATTTGCATCAACTCGATGTCAACAACGCCTTCTTGCATGGTGATCTTGACGAGGAAGTGTACATGCAATTACCTCCTGGCTTCTGACGAAAGGGGGAGACTCGTGTATGCAAGCTACACAAATCCTTATATGGTTTAAAGCAGGCCTCAAGACAATGGTTCATCAAACTTTCCACTGCTCTCAAGGCTGCCGGATTCCATCAATCATGGTCTGATTATTCCTTGTTCGTCCGAAGTCAGCAAGGTAACTTCATTGCTTTGCTGGTATATGTTAATGAAGCAACGAAGCAGTTTCTCTCGCAACAATTCAAATTGAAGGACTTAGGCCAACTTAAATATTTCTTGGGCATAGAGGTCGCACGGTCCAAAAATGGCATCAACTTGTGTCAACGAAAATACGCATTGGATATATTAGATGATGCGGGATTTTTGGGTGCCAAACCTTCACGATTCCCTGTGGAGCAAAATGTTTCTCTCACGCAAGCAGAAGGAGAACTTCTGATAGATGCTTCATCATATAGGAGACTTGTAGGTAGGCTGATCTACCTGACCATAACAAGGCCGGACTTAGCCTATGCTGTGCACATGTTAAGTCAGTTTATGGAAAAGCCTCGACAACCACACCTTGAGGCGGCACACAAAGTTCTCAGATACATCAAGAGTGCACCGGGACAAGGCATATTTTTGCCATCCAAGGGATCTTTGCAGTTAAGGGCATTTTGTGACGCTGACTGGGCTAGATGCAAAGACACAAGAAGATCGGTAACAGGTTACTGTATTCAACTTGGTCAAGCACCGATATCCTGGAAAACAAAGAAACAAACCACTGTCTCTCGTTCCAGTGCAGAAGCCGAGTATCGTTCCATGGCAGCCACATGTTGTGAGATCACATGGTTAAAGAGCATTTTAAGAGATTTAAAAGTGATTCATTCACAACCAGTCACGTTGTTTTGTGACAACCAAGCAGCCATATACATTGCTTCGAACCCGGTATTTCATGAAAGGACAAAGCACATAGAGATTGATTGTCATTTAGTAAGAGAGAAGATTCAAGAAGGACTGATTCGTACGGCCTACATACGAACAACTGACCAGCCAGCAGACATCTTCACCAAACCGTTGAGTTCTACACAGTTTGAACTATTGCTCAGCAAGTTGGGTGTCATTAACATACACTCCAACTTGAGGGGGAGTGTTAAAGAAGATATCTCCGATTAATTATAGTAAATATTGTAAATCTGTGATTAGTTATTTACTTCCTGTTATAGTTTGGTTTCCTTGATTGTAGGCATTAGTTTAGGATCAGGAATGTATCTGTTTCCTATATATATATTGTAACCCTAGCTTTCGGTGATAATAAGAAAAACCATTCTACCATATTGCGTTTTTCTATAATTTGTGATATAAACCCTTGAAACTTTGAAAAGTTCCTCAAATGGTGGGGTGCATGGCGCCCAAACTTTCATATAAAGCAAGAAATTACTGCTTAATCTAAAATTTAATCCTATGTGCTTGTCATAATCATCTAAAGGAAATTTTACATTACTACCATATAATTATAATTAACCCACAGAAAGTAGAAATATAATGCCATCCAGCTTAAGAAGCATAACTAATCATGCTTTAATTTGCATAAACCATCTTATTATAGTTAATTACCATGGAAACAGGTAAAAATGATTTGCTTGTGGAAAGTCACGGAATAGGTAGTTAAAAGGGTTTTTTTCAACATCACTAGCTGGCAGCTTCTTATAGGGTTTCATTAAAACAAGAGAAATTTTTATCCATACTAGAAATACAAGCCACATAGTGTATCATTCTAACTGTTGAGGATAGATGATGGTTGATACTTCATACTTTTAATATATATTAATGAAAGAATAAGTTCACGTGTTACATAAAGTAGTAACATCAATAGAAAACTTCATTTTAATCTTTAAAAAAGATGAGTTTTAGACTATAACCTTGTGTAAGATTAAAATCCAATTTTAGTCCCTAGTATATTTCATCATATCATTTATTAGTTATATTTTGATGTTTTATTTATCTTTTTATTTTTATTTTAATGTATTAATTACATTTAATTTTAATTTTAATTTTTATTTCATTCATCATAATATATTTTAATGTCTACATTTAGGCAACTAATTTTTTTTATAATATATGTTCCGATAACAATTTTGTATGTTCTTCATTTAGGTACATTAATACATTTGAATATTTCGGTATATCAATCGGTACAAACATATAGGTACATTGATTCAATATAATGCATTTCGGTCAATATAATACATTTCGTTACGTACATTTTGGTACACACATTTGAGTATTGACTTTTAGGTACATTAATTCAATATATTACATTTTGGTACATACATTTCGGTATTGACATTTAGGTACATACATTTCGATATTGACATTTCGGTACGTTCATTTTGGTACATACATTTCAGTATTGATATTTAAGTACATTAATTCAATATAATACATTTTGGTACATACATTTAGGTTCATTATAATATATTTCGATACAATCATGTAGGTACAAATATTTAAGTACAAAAAGTCAATTTTATATATTTCGGCACAATCATTTATGTACACTTATGTATTTATATATTTTTGTATCACAAATTTCTTTTAATATTTTCTCATTTAAGTTCATTTATAATTAAAAAACTAAATATGTGCATATTAATAAAATTAAATTTAAGGTGGAGAGATTAAATAAAAATACACATTAAATAACAAATATTGAATGTAAATTTTGATAAAAGTACACTTTAAAGGATTAAATTGAATATGTAATTTAGCACCAGGTTTTTTTTAAATTTTAATCTTTTGCAAGGACTAATGTTCAAAAACCCCTAACATCAATCCCAAAGAGTTGGTTTAGTGGAACAAGGAAAGACTTAATTAGAACTCGAAATTCGAGTTTGGACTCTTACAGATACATTCTGTATGACCACCGGCTTTTCGTTATGGCATATCGTTTGATCAGGAAGTCAAAAGTACTATACCGTCTCATGATATATCGAGACTGCATGAAAGGAAGATTATTCTACCATCAATGCCTTATGACCGTGATGCGAGACATAAAAATATTAGTTCAGAATACACCTAACTCGAACAACTTTGAGCCCGATTCATTTACTATACTCTTTTCGGCGTATACTAATATTTAGGGGTGTGATATCCACACATTCCATTTTACTTCTCACACACCTTTTTAATTTTCGGCCGTCATATCGGATGAATTGAAGAATATCAACGGATAGAAATCAGGATGTGTGAGAAGTAAAATGGGATATGTGGTGGATAGCACATCCCAATATTTATAGTACGTGCATGCATGTTTATGAGCTGCTGGGTAGCTAGGACCAAAAACCATAATGCAATGGATCTGACGAGAGATAGAGAGTCTTCTTTTCTCGCCAGATCCGGTCGAATTTTGTATGGAAGTAGATGCAGCATTCAATACTCAAAACCACTGTGCCCTGCCAACAAGGACACTGCTGCTCTCGTGAAGTTGTCACCCAATAATTGAAGACCTGGCTTATCTTTACACTTGATGACGATGAATATCTGTTTTCACCAGTTCAAATAATTAGGGTTAGTATAGGCTCTCATGAATCATGATATGTAGTCGTAACTTTGCATGAATACGTACGGGAGATTTCGCTCCATTTATGTCCTTTCCATGCAGCTTTAGAAGAGGGCATGGGTAATGACTTTTAAGCCCTCTAGTTAGAAGAAACAAATTTGGTTGGAAACCAATTAAAATAAAAAAGATTATTTGTATACCGACATATAGCAATTGACTTTGTGTACATAAGCATGTTTAGACACGATACGACACCTTAAAACAACCCGAAACTTTCACCTTATGTATGTACAAGGTTAACACTATTAACAACTCTTGTTTAACTAATACTACAATAATTGAGCCCAAAATAATAATAATAATAATACAATAGTATAATGTGATGTAACTTTTCCTTATTTTTATGATTAATAGTATAATGATTTTGTTTTTTTTAGAGAATTGTTATTGGCATTCCAAAATTCTCATTCTACACTCCAAACTTTCTATATTTAGAAAGAAAAATACACTTGTAAGGAGTGTAGAAAGAGATTTTTAGAATGCCAATAACACTTTTTTTATTTTATTGTTATTCTTATGCTTATATGTTTGCATGTTGGTCAACTCGTGAGCATGACACATATAAATAAGTAAACTCGAATACAAGCTATTGTCACAAGAAATTCTCTCTTGCAATTAGTGTCACCACGGACCAACTATCCAACGAAATATAATGCACTATTCAAATACGCAATAATCATTTATTCCATCAGTTGTGCCAATAAAATAATATATAGATTTCAAGAATATTGCCACCCCTTTCATCATACTACCATGATCAGTTCATAGAATGTGTTTTACTGGTCAATTACCTGGAATCCATTACTAGATCCTTGAAAGGTGGAAGTTATTGCACATTGACCCCTAGCTTTCTCCCTTTGCTTAATTGGACCACCGTATTGTAGATCCAGCTGCGCACTGTTGCTGCGTTTGTAAGATGCATCATTTACTTTAAGGTTTGATCCCGATTGGTAATTAGGTTTAAATTAATTGCTGGTGTTCATTTTAAAAATAAACAAAATAATAACAATAATCAAGAGTATCAGCTGTGAATTATTGAATATCCCCGCATTCCCAAACCCGTTTTATTTTATAATGTGAAAAAAGAAAATATTACTATTAGTCTATTAGGGAGAGTGGTATCGAAGTTGAGTATAAAAATCACATAAACAACGAGAAATTTTTTAGTGTGCCGAAAACATTACTTGGTACACCAAGTGTTTAATATAATTGATTAAAAAGAATTTCAAGTTTCCAACCAATTATACTATTACACTTAATATACCAAAGTGTGTTTCAAGTACACTGAAAAATCTCTTGCAAATAACATACATGCATGCCGCAGTTTTCTTGTGGAACAAATACACACACATATACTGAATATTGAAAGCAAGGGGGGAAGGTCAACTTCAACCTCAAGGCATTGCTGTGTTTATTTGTCTCTACCAGCGATTAATTTTCAAATTTATTAACAAAATTCGCAACTGGACAGCAGCAGCCACTTTGCTACATGCTCCCACATTCTATGAACTAAAACTAATGGTTCCTTTATTGATGGTCAGAACCAAAAAGTTTGAATCTTACAACTGTATAATTGAGCAGAAAATTTTATGAAAATAAGAACACAAATTATAATAAGATAAAACAACATAGTTATTGCGTTACATCTCTAAAGTTAATTATTAATAACCAACAAATTCACATATTATATAATTTAAATGAAAAACAACATTACGTTATCGTGTTTAGTACATCTATTACTTGTATTCACTGAGGGAGCCAGTTAAATCCTAGGAGGGCCATATGACCCTTCTCACATATTTGGAAATGTTGTATTTATATGTGGTATATTGATAGCTTGGTTTTTATATATTTACAGTTGACCTTCCTTACAAATATAATTTGCTCATAGTTAAGGGTCCACTTAATTTTATAATTTCATTCTTTGCCTTAATCAAATAAAATATGTTTAATTTCATATCCTCGTACTCATATCTAATTATTTTTATTCGAATTTGCACTAAGGTGCATAGGCATGATTGTTTTTCATCATTGTTGTAAAGTGTCATTTGCTATAATCCAATTAATTAAATCATAACAATATCAAGGTTGGAAATTTAGAATATTTTTTTATACTTATGATCATTTTCTTTAGTAATCTTCACATATAAGCTCAATTTCTCATAATTTTGTAGTCACGTAAAATGAACTCTCTTTAACAAAAAATTTGGCTCCACAACCGCTGGTATATTATAGATCAGGCCGTTGAATATAGACTGCAATTTATGCTTGAAAATTCAGAAAAATACCTAAAACAAACTAAAAAGTCGCAATATATCTTTATCAATCTGGTTAGGGTGGAATGAAGTCATAGTTTGACTTTCAACTTTTTACAACCTTTGCTGTTATACACGCGAGTAACGATTTGTTATAAGTCGTTTGGTCACAAATTTCATACTAATCTTTTAATAGTTCGATTGGGAAATAAGTTATGATTTTGTTCCAAATTTTCGAAAGACTGCTACTATTGTTCACACCACATTCACACTTGTCACCATTCTTCATTATCTGACCACATAAATATGTTTCCGCAAAGAAAAATATTAGGAGAACTAAATTTTTAGACATTTTTTATAGATCACATGTTGTAACGGTTGATGGTTGAGCTTCTTTTTTAATGATTTAAAAAAAAAAAAAAAGTCTAACCATCAATCACCATATAATGCGATTTATAAAAAATAATTTAAAATTTTGATCTCTCTAACATCATACCGCCACAAAACGTTCAAAATGTACCCATGTGGTCAAATTATACTTTTCAAATAACGGAAAATGCAATGCATGGTTTTATTTCAAATTGCATATGATGATTAGTAAGAAAAACACAAGATAAAACATATTTCTTTTTCCAGTCAGACAAGTACGAATATTCTTTGAAGTTCTTTCCAAAATGATTTTCCCTTAAACCTTAATTTTAGTTATTTAAGAAAAACAACAAATGTCAATATAAGAATCCTAACTTATTCGGGAAACTTAGGAATTTTGAATTCTAATTTGTTGATTATTTTGCTATTTGGGAAACCATTTCACTTGAATCGATCTAGACGCTTATCGTTTTAGATACACGATACTGATTTCCACACTTTTGATTTCTCTTTCAATATTTTTCTTCTTTATTTTCTAATTTATTTCTTTAAAAAGCTAGAACAACGAGAAGTACACCGAAGAAAATGAGACGTGAGAAAACCACTATCTTAATATAAAATCACAAGAGAATAGCAAAGAAACGGTCGTTAATTCCCACACACGTGTGAGTAGCTATCAATCAATGTTACAAGTAGGTCTCACAATGCAAAAACCCGTAATAAACCATTTGCCTGCATGATAGACCGTTGCAAGCACAACCATAAACGCAAAATCCACGGTATCCAAATAGAAATACAATTTCAACTCGGAAATACTTTTCAACCGCATAAAAGATCCCCTCTCCCGCTCCCTCTCGGAATCTTTCCCTCAAACACGCAAATAATTTGTCATGGATGTGGATCCCATCCGGATCCAAATGGTGGGAATCCTCACATCCTAGTCATTCATCGTATATCGTGCGGTCAGCTTTCGTCAGATACTATTTGTGTTTAATTTTAAATAATAAAATTCAAATGATTTCTGACCGTACAATATATGATGAACTGCTAGGATATGAGGATTTCTAGGATCCCCACCATTTAGATCCGGATGGGATCCAAATCCTTTTGTCATTACTAGTCCTCCACTACTCTACCTCTTCTACATATAGATACACACATATATTTTATATAAATATGTGGATTATATATCCTCATATTTATATTTATTCAAAACAACCACACATCACCATTTCCTTGTATAAGCCAACCTAAACAACACCGGCACTAGCAGAGACTTCCAAGCTCTCAATCTCTCCAAACACAACAAAACAACACAAAGTTCGATGGACGTGGAGGCTCACGAGCAGCGGCCGCCGCCATCAGCCCTAACGCGGCTCAACAAGTACGTTGCCAAAACCCGAGTCGGCAAGCACTTCAAACTCGCCGAGCGCAACTCCACTTTCACCACCGAACTCCGTGCCGGCACCGCCACGTTTCTCACCATGGCCTACATCCTCGCAGTCAACGCCTCCATTCTTTCCGACTCTGGTGGCACCTGCTCCGTCTCGGACTGCATCCCTCTCTGCTCAGACCCGACACAGTCTCTCCAAAACTGCACCGGATCGGTCATCCAACCTGACTCGACGTGCAAATTTAACCCGGTCAACCCTGGCTACTCCACCTGCATAGAAAAAGTTCGAAAAGATCTCATCGTCGCCACTGTTGCCTCCTCCCTCATCGGCTGCTTAATCATGGGCACCTTCGCGAATCTCCCGCTGGCTTTAGCTCCGGGTATGGGCACCAACGCCTATTTCGCATACACCGTCGTCGGGTTTCACGGGTCGGGTAATGTCTCGTACAAGAGCGCATTGGCCGCTGTGTTTATCGAAGGCTTGATTTTCCTCTTCATCTCCGCAATCGGGTTGCGCGCCAAGCTCGCAAAATTGATCCCGAAACCGGTTCGGATCAGCTCCTCCGCTGGTATTGGACTTTTTCTGGCGTTTATCGGGTTGCAGAACAACCAGGGAATCGGGTTAATCGGGTACAGTTCGTCGACGTTGTTGACGCTCGGAGCCTGCCCGGCTTCCTCGCGGGCATCTTTGGCTCCCGTCATAACGGCCGCTAACGGCACCGTTAGTTTGATCCAGGGCGCTACCGTTTCGGGGGATATTATGTGCCTCCGGGACCGCATGGAAAGCGCGACGTTTTGGCTCGGCGTGGTCGGCTTCGTAATTATTGCGTATTGTTTGGTTAAAAATGTGAAGGGGGCGATGATTTACGGGATTATTTTCGTGACGGCCATTTCGTGGTTCCGTAACACCAAAGTAACGGCGTTTCCTAATACGGACGCCGGAGACTCGGCGTATGAATACTTTAAAAAGGTGGTTGATATACATACGATCAAGAGTACGGCCGGTGCACTGAGCTTCAAGGATATTGGAAAGGGGTATTTTTGGGAGGCACTAATTACGTTTCTATACGTAGACATACTCGACACCACTGGTACTTTGTACTCGATGGCCCGATTCGCCGGATTCACCGACGTCGACGGCAATTTTGAGGGCCAATATTTTGCTTTCATGTCGGATGCTTCGTCCATTGTGGTGGGTTCCTTGCTGGGCACGTCACCCGTGACGGCATTTATTGAGTCATCTACAGGTATACGGGAGGGCGGACGTACAGGACTAACGGCGTTGACGGTGGCGGGGTATTTCTTTTTGGCGTTTTTCTTCACGCCGTTATTGGCTTCGATACCGGCTTGGGCAGTGGGGCCGCCCCTGATTTTGGTTGGGGTGCTGATGATGAAATCAGTGGTGGAGATTGAGTGGGACGACATGAGGCAGGCGATCCCGGCCTTTGTGACGTTGATTTTGATGCCGTTGACTTACTCCATAGCGTATGGGCTGATTGGTGGGATTGGAACATTCATAGTGTTGCACGTAGTGGATTGGGGCCTAGAACTCTTGGTCAAATTAGGGATTGTAAAGGGGGGAGGAGGTGGTGGGGTCAATGGGGCATATGATCATCAATCTAGAGAAGAAGATGCAAAAGTGGCTGAAATTGGAGTTTAAACTTTTCAATTTTCACTTATATAGCAAAAATTGGGGTCAATTGGTTCATAGATACATGTACATATTTTACATGTTTCAAAAGTCTTGGTAGACTCTTTGGATCTCTGTTTTTGTTTTTATTTTTGAAATTGATATCTATTTTGTTTTGTATACAAATGATGTTGAGTCGAATTTAAGGTACAATCATTTGAACTGTAAATTTTTTTTTTGATATTTGTATGAAATACTTATACTCACAAGCGATAAATATATTTTCTATTATAAATATGTAAATTATATTGTTGACAAACCAAGTGCTTCCTTAAAAAGCACTTGGAATCTCTTTTAACACTCATAAGCTCTTTAATTTTATTTTTTTTTTGGTAAGGTGGTGTTATCCATGTACCTCATTTTTCTTTTTAAATACTCCATGTTAATTTCTGTAATTTGGCCCTCTTCAATTCACTCAATCCAACATACAAAAATTAAGAGGTGTGTGTGGAAGGTAAAAATGAGTGCGAATAACATAACATTTTTTGTAAGACGTAGTTAGATTCACTTTCGGTTATGAAAAAACAATAACAAACATACCCTTAGTTATGTTCAATGACTTGATCTTTTGGGTGGACCATTTATTTAAATCATATTTTGTAAACCATCTGACATGGTTGTTGATTATTAGATTATTACTTGAGTGTTAATTAACGTGCTTATTTTCTATTGGTAACACATCATAAAATTTGTAGATGTGCTCTAAAATTTTATCTTAATCAACACTTTAATCAAACCCTATTTATTTGCTTTCTTTCGAAATCACACGGGATTATTTGGCAAAACCAAAAAGAAAACCGGACTAGGATATTTATCTCTTAATACCTCACCAAAATGGGTTGCAAAGTCTTCATCAAAATTGGTTTTGAGTCTCTCTCATTGTTACTGTATTTCCAAAGACGACAACAATGCATATATAAATGTAATTTCCCCTTTCTTCGATCTATCAGTTTTCATGGGTTCTCTGGATAATTTGTTATTCTAGTATTAACCATAACTATTATATTATAAGAACATAAAAGAAAACAAAAGTTGCGCATAAGCCACAAAGTATACTCTTCTTTTCTCCTTTTTTTTTTTGGCAACAAGATATGATTAATGACATAAAGTATACTTAAACCAAGCAAATAATGGCACTAGCCATTCGATCGGGCAAACCAGAGGTCCAGAACAGGCTCAAGTTCAGATTCGGTATAACAAATTATTATTCTCTTCTCAAAGGTTCTTGGATAACACATTCACAATAAAATTCGACCATCATAAAGGAGCCAGTTAAACTTGGACCGTCATAATAAAAGGCAACTATCTTTAGATCAACCATGTATAATACCAATCTCACACCTGTATGAATCGAATATGAGACTTCTTCGAACCAAGCGAAGACAACTGTCACTAGGTCAAACGTTGATTAGTCATGATATAGCATAGTAGCTTTTGCTTAGGCTGATTGGACTCTATGAAAACCACAACTTAAAACGTTATTGAAAGGGGACCATCTAAATCAAGCAGGCAGTGCTTAGTGGGGGGATATTTGGTACCACTCCACTGACCAAACACCTGTCTTGTTCTAGTGGGGATTTTAACTGATTGATCAAAAAGCATGCACCAAACTCACAACCAGAGAACTAATCCTCCTTTTTGTTTCTGTGTACAAATAATTGAGACTAATATTATACGTACAAACGTACATTGGGAGGAGATTTTTGATAGGTGATTGGCTAGTTTAGCAGAAAACTGACAGAAGATAATATTATTCTTTTGTGCTACTATATGCTAAGTTGATAACCGTAATTCCTATTCTGCAGTGAAAAATAAAAAAGGCAAAAAGGATAGAGAATTGCAAAGTATGGTTCTGAGAACATATTCTTTGCATGGTGATGAACTGACACGAAACATCAAACCATGGTGCATGTGTCCTCTAATCCTAAAAAGTCATGCTTTGGAGTTCTTTCCAAAGGCAAATCAAGAAATAAATAAGGATGTGGTTTGATGATTTGTAGCCACAGTAGTGACAGGTGTGCAGGGATTTTCATGCGAATTGACACCAGTTTTGTTAGATATATGTTTTCTTGAGTGTGTCTGGCACTAACTTGATGGTGTTAGGAATGTATTCAAATAAGAAATTCCTTCATATCTCGGGGGTGTGACATCGAACCATGAGGTATGCATCTTGGGATATATAAGAAAGTTCGCCTTTGTGCAAGTGAGGCTTAAAATTTGTCATTGCAAGTTGAAAAAAAAGAAGAAAAAAGCATGTACATGCAGCCTCTTTCACGTATACAATTATGTGTCACAAAATATTGCAAATACAAAAAAAAAAAAAAAAAAAAAAAAAAAAAAGAGAAAAGAAAAAAAAAACGTCGCATGCAACGGTTGTATCTTTCTCGTGTAACTTTAACCTAATATATTCAAATCGAAATTTGTTCATATCTCGGTGTGTTTACGTGTGACATCAAACCATGAGGTATATGCATCTTGGGATCTATAAGAAAGTTCCACTTTTTGCAAGTGAGACTTAATATTTGTGATTGCAAGTTGAAATAAACTTGCATGTAACATCTCTTTCACGTATACAATTATATCATACTCATATAATGTTGTAAATACGAGAAAAACGTCGAATGCAACAATTGCATGCAAGTCTTTCTCGTGTAAGTCGCAGTTTAACCTACTATAAACAACAGTTTATAAAAATGAGAAATTAGGTTCTCATCCGTCTTTCTTTTATTGCATTGATTAAAACCTTATTTCTTTTTAATTTTTTTTAATCAAGGTCCCTAACTTTTAATGAAAGTCATTATTATTATTATTATTTTGAAGAAAGTACGATATTCATTGAACAATAAAATACGTACAAATCGAGGATAGGGTGTTTATAGTAGGCCTCAATAAAAATCTTGTTGGGGCTTTCAACCAGATCGAAGAGAAAAAAAATGTCCCGCACCAATTAACTACTAATACTATCCTCCAATAATAATTCAGAAATTACATTAGGGGGCTCTTTGAACCCAAAGACTGGGTGATCTAGAGTGAGACTAAACCTCGCAATGCGGTGAGCCACCTTATTCGTCTCTCTTCGACCAAACGTAATTTTCCATTTTCTGAACTCTTGCAATAACTTTCTGGTATCTTCGAACAAATGCCCATAATGACCACTATATGCTGCACCTGCATTCTGAATTGTGGAAGTCACCAATAACGTATCACCTTCCAGCTGGACTTGCTCCGTGTTCCACCTGCGCAAAAACAAAGTTGCTGCCCTTGCAGCAGCAGCCTTCGCATGTAGTGCAGACCGCACTCCTTCCACCTTCCCACCTGCGCCGCTAGAAAACTACCTTCTGTGTCACGAACTATCAAGCCAAAACCTCCAATTGAACCATTTTCATCCCATGCAGCGTCAAAATTGCATTTGATCCACCCCGATGCAAGATTCTGCCAACGAAGAATTCTGATGGAGGATGGTTGGGTTGTAGCAACATTCCACTTTCTATATTATGCCAGCCACGTTTGTGCTTTGATTTGGGTATCCAACGGAGAAACCTCGATACCATTCCAAAGAAAATCCTTACGTACCTTCCAAATACTCCAAACTAGAACAAAGATCAACTCAAAACTTTCTTTAGAGACTTCATGCGCCATAAATTCTAGCCACCCTACAAAACCATGCTCACTGCTTGTAAAGGATTGAATTCCCAAAGGGCTTCCAAACCACACCACTGCCGTTCTAGGGCACTTTAACAATGCATGTTCTACCATCTCATCTTCTTGATAACAAAATCCGCAAGTGGGCTCCATAAGCACTCGTCTCTTCTGCAGGTTTACTTTGGAAGGCATCGCGTTCATACACCCCTCCAAACATAAATTTTCACTTTCCCCGGAACTTGGGCTCGCCATAGTGCTTTCCACAGAAACTTTGTTTTCTCACTAACCATCGAAACCGTGGGCTCCTTACCACCCAACTCGGGGCATGATCTTGCCACAAAATACGCACTGTTAGTCGTGAATAACCCTTTTGGTTCCTTCACCCAAATCAACGAATTAGCATGATAAAATAAACTCAAAGGTATGCTCAAAACGAGATTCGCTTCCTCTTCCACAAACCAACTACGCACTAAATTCGATTTCCACCGGACCCCATCATCCTCCACCATTAGAGATCGTACCGTAAGACATGGATGTACCCCTGTCGGTAAGGGGCTTAGAACGTGATAAAATTGATCCCGTGGTAGCCAATTGTCTCCCCAAATGCGGATTTTTAGGCCATCCCCCACTCTCCATCTCGCACCCCTATCAACATAATTTATTTCTAAAATTACCTTTGGCATATTTATATTTATGGTTAAACTTTATATCATATATTTCTATTTTTAGTTTGCACCATTTTTAATTGGCAACCTTTTTTTAATTTGTACCAATTTTCTTTTTAGTTTTGATTTGTACCCATATATTAATTTCATTTTGTGCCCATATTTTCAAAAATTTCATTTATACTCGTAATTTATTTATAATGTACCCATTTTTCTTTATAAATGTACCATGCTTTGTTATATGTAAAATGTACCCCCTTTTTTCTTTTCTTTTTTGTAAATGTACCATTTTTTATGTAAATTGTACCCATTTTTTTAATGTGAAATCTATTTATTTTTTATTTATCATGTATACATATTTTATAATAAAATTTACCCTTTTTCATTTTTTAACACTATGAGTACATTCATTTGACATTTATTATTCAAAGTTATACTGTTACCTGTTTTTATCTATTTATTCAATCAATTTTTTTTCTTTTTTATTGTAATCGTTTTTAATTTATATGCCATATAATATGAGATTTTAAATCTCAAAACATTTTAAGTAATTAATATCAAACATATGAAAATACATATTAAAAGCAATAATGAAGTGTACACAGTTAAGGAATTTTGATCAAAAATTGAATATCATTAAGATTTTAGTCAAAAATGTTAATGGCTAAGGATCGAATTCAAAGTCTCTCTTGTAAAAATTAGAAACTTAGATGTCAACCATTGCATGGTTGTAGACAAAAGTTGAAGACTTGAAAAGTGGTCTAAACTAAAACTTCTTGGAAAAGTGAAGGCCACATGCTCAAGGATCTTGCTAAAAGGTTCTGGTCTTTAGTGAACCAATAATATGGTCCAGGAGAAACCTGATTTTATGATCCCAAGCCCATCTGTTGTATTAGAAAATTATCATCTTGGAACTTGGTAGATTCACATTCACTGCCCTCACATTTTGGAAATTTTGATTTGATTCCAAGGGGCATTTTGGACAAATCACCTGTCTGGTATAAACTTCTGATTCCAGCAGAAGAAGAAAGAAGCGGAGAGAAATGGCAAGTGTTGGCAGCAGTTGCTTTGGCTCAGTCTTCGTCGCTCCGCTTGAAAACGATGCGTTTTTAAAGAAGATTAAGAAATCTCCATGCAATTATTTAATGGGATTCAATAATTCCTCCAAATCCAACAAAATTTATTGTGGATTGCCAGAAATCCCCACGAGCAGCAGACCCTCCAATCCAATGAACACGGTGGAGGAATACAACACTGCCATGAAGAAGATGATGAGGAACCCCTATGAGTACCACCATGATCTGGGTCAGTCTCGTAATTTCCCCGCGTATAAATTTCTGTAATTTCAGGTTGCATTTCATTTTTTTATCAATTGATGATTCTGTAATTTGTTATCTTTTGTCGGGTTTTCTCTATTTTCTGATTAGTGGTGTAGTTTGATCAAAAGATTGAAACTTGAAAGTGCTAAATGCAATTTATTGACAAAACCCAGTTAAATTTATGTTATTGGATTTTAAATTTTGTGCCTTTGTGTGATATATATGACCCAGTTGCACACTTTTTATCCTTACTTAAATGTAGGTTTAGTGCTTTAAGATGGTTACTAATTAACTTTTCATTGAACCTTTTCTGTAAGAAATTCTGGCACCAGTTCAATTAACTTTGCTTTTCCTTCTTTTTGGTCCTGAAAACTGTTTTTAGTTTGATACAAGATGCGAAAAGTTCATTACTTTGCAGTACTTTGATGCGAAAAGTTCATCAGATATCAGTCAGTCTGCGTAGATTACCACGATTTTGAGCAGCAGCAGCAATGCCTTGTTGCTGAATTTGTTGAGGATTAGGACTTTTCTTTTTATAATTGACTAGTGATTCAGGACGTCCTTTTACGAATTCAGAATGAGTAGGGACAATGGTGATAAGTGAACTTTAAGCTAAGGGAATTTTGGGTTTTGCATTTGGGAAGAAATAAACAAATCCCGTACTATGTAAGAGTATAGAATTAGTAACTTTTAATCTGTTCCAGTGGCTTCAACTAATGTGATTGCTCGTGTTCAATGTTCAGGCATGAACTACACGCTGATAACTGATGACTTGATAGTCGGCTCCCAGCCTCAGAAACCGGATGATATAGACCACCTGAAGGAAGAAGAGAATGTGGCATACATTTTAAACTTGCAGCAGGACAATGATGTTGAATATTGGGGAATTGACTTGCAGTCGATAATAAAAAGGTGTAAAGAACTTGGAATCCGGCACATGAGGAGACCTGTAAGCAAATATCCCTTCCCACATTCATTTAACAGATAAAGTGCATTCATACTAAAATGACCTGGATAAAGTCCCAAACTTTCTAGACATAGCATAGTCTTTCTTTTTACGGACATCATGATTTCGGTTTGCAGAAGCATCGTGCTCTGTTCTGGAAACCATTCCAGACCAACAACAAAATAAGTTTTGGTACCCTTTGTGCATTTGCCTTACTTTGTTTATCGACTACCGCAGGCAAAGGATTTCGATCCAGATTCCTTGCGAAATGGTCTACCTAAAGCAGTTTCATCACTCGAATGGGCCATCTCTGAGGGAAAAGGAAAAGTGTATGTGCATTGTACTGCTGGATTGGGAAGGGCCCCGGCTGTTGCAATTGCTTACATGTACTGGTTCCTTGGAATGAATGTGAGTCCTTGTTCATCGATATATTTCTGCTTCTTTCCATTAAGAAATCGCACAATGCCAGACCCTTTGGTAACATGCGACCGTTTTAGTGTTCCAGACTTCCAGTGAAGTATTGAAGCCTCTGTGACGTCTAAATGACTACGAAATCTGAAACATGACCATATTATTCAAGAAAATTGAGATTTTCTGTTCTCAGTTAACGAATTGTTCGAAATTGATAGCTATTGTGACCATGTGCAGCTGAATGCAGCATATGATGAGCTAACTTCCAAGAGACCTTGCGGGCCAAATAAGACGGCAATACGCGGAGCTACCTACGATCTGACCAAAACTGACCCATGGAAGGAGCCCTTTGAGAGTCTTCCTGAATATGCATTTGAGGATATAGCAGACTGGGAAAGGAACTTGATTAGAGACCGCGTCTATTCTCTCCGCGGAACTTGATCACTTAGGTAAGCATTTCTTGTCTTAAAACTTCAATCTATAATCTCAGGACAGTCTGCTCCTGAACATTTGGGCCGTGTCCGAAGATATTGGTTCTTAAAACTGCTCTGAAACGTACTTTTCGTGTTGTATGATTTCTAGCATTCTGTCCGCATAGCCGAACAATTGTTTTTGCACCTTTTTTTGTTGTCTAATTTCCACACAATTGACCAAACTGATTCGTATTTTAACTTGTCGCTGATCCAATGAAGCATAAGCTACCAATTTTTCAATCCCTTACTTGTTAACATTGTGATGGTATGTTGGTTCTTGACAGGTTCCCATGCCATAAGAAGCTCAACATCGTTGATCACGGCAATGCAGCATAGAGTTGGTACAGGGGATTGGTGGTGGGTTAATTTCTGGGCAATGCTCGACGCCGGACGCCTTTCAAGGATGCTCATCATTTTTTTCATTCTACCCCTGTGCGTTCATACATTGTTTAGCTTCGTGTATAAGATTAAACAAAAATAATGTGGCCGCAGAAGTAAATGCGGCATCGAAACGGTAAATTGGTAATTGCGGTGTTCAAGCCGTGCACTTGCGAGTCTGATATTTTATGAATCTGCAACTACAAGTTTAATAAAGTGCGGTTCTTTTCATATTTTGGTCAAGATTTTAAGTGCTGTTCATCGCAGTGTTTCTTCAGCAGGTTTGTTCCCAGTACAGAAAGCACTTGCATTAGCAGAAAGCACTTGCACTTCGTACAACATTGTATATCTATCTCCCGAGGCAACATGCTCTACGTTGTTATCGGTTTTTCTTGACAAAACAGCAGCAAGCTGCCCTTGCTCGAAAAAAGCGAGCTAACAGAACTCTTGTATATTTAGTTCTTTAAACGCTCATAAACGATTCATCTTTACAGTAGATGAACAGCAAGAGAATGTGCGCACGAAACATTAGGAAGTGGAATGTGTCCGGAGTTTTGCGAGTTCTGCTTGACGGCGACCTAAATGAAATGCAGTAACTATCCATAGCAAACAGACCTGGGGAAGAACAAAGAGGACCAGCATTAGTTCATCGTTCTTTGTTCGATAGAAATAATCCGGAAGAAAAAATTGCAAATGCTTTACAAATTTAAACATACAGGCAGGCCGTAGAGAGAGACAGTTGGTGCCCTTCCGTTCAGAGTGCTGAAAAGTAGCTTGTACATTCCTGCTGCTGTAGCATCTCCTAGTCTTTGAACAAATACATCGATGCAAACCTGCAATATCACGTACTCGGTTTAATAATGTTTCAAATTGTTGGGTGATTTGCTTAAAATTTCACGGTACAGGATCAATGCAATGTAGGGCGCCAAATAAGAAATCCTGTGAAAAAGAATTCAGAAACTCGTACCTTGGCTTTGTATTTTTCATCCTGCGAGACAACGGTAAACAGGAGTTCTCTGCCAGGCCTGGTCATAACATAAGTAACAAACTGCAGAGAAACACAAAAAGAAAGCTGTAAGATCCAACTTCACAATGTTCTCTCATATTGAGACTTCGACTGTTGTTTCTATCCTAATGAAAGAAATATCATATTTGCATATTACATATGTTTTAACATGTATTAAGCAATTTACAGGCAGATGTCTTGCCGTCTTGGATTAAGTTATAAGATAAACTGTGAAAGGGAAAGCGCAACCCAGAAGTTAGAGAATACAAACCTTCCTTGAGGTCTCAGAAACTGCGACAGCTACCCAAGTTGGCCAGACAGCAATGGCAACCAAATTTAAGAAGGCAACAAATGGAGCCGCACAAATAGCTGTAGTAACCCCCACTGTTGTTAGAAAACGCCCCTGTAAAAGTGCCATAAAACACGGTAGGTGATTATACATAAACACCTATAATGATATATGATACAAAGCATACACATCCGTGGAAACATTTGTTGGAAGTTTATGACAGCAAATAAACAGTTTCACAATGTCGTAGATGAGTTGCATTGCACTTTCAAAGAAAGTTCATCCTAGAACCACTACCAAAATCCAAAAAAGTCAGCTTTCTAGAAACACTCCCTAATTTGCTTCAAGAATCTTTAATTTTTCTTGCGACGCCTAGATATAGAAACATATTACTCACAACACATCAGAAACATAACAAGATAGGACACCAGATTGCCTTCAGCAGGAAAGCAGAAAAGTGATAATGTTAAACACAGCTGCAAACATGATATTAGGGCAATCTGCTTTTAGCAAGCAATGAGCTAAGAAAATATTCTACCTAGGACATCTCATGTTAGTTACTATAGAAACTAGACAAAGTATCAGCTATATAACAAAATCTCCAAAAAACAGCATACCGTTATGGTAAGTTGTCCGGCAAGGATAAAAACAGCAATAAAGCTGTTTATCTGAGCCAGCAATTTTCTTCTTCCAAGAGAGGTAGTAACAGTCATGGCAATTACACTCACTTTCTGCAGTTACAAAAAACAAGAGACAAACATCAGCATAAATAAAGACAAAAAGAATAACAGAAGGAAGACAGAAAACAGGAGAAAAGGAAGATGAAAATATATGGGTAGCGCAACATATCCGCAGACAAGACTCCCTTTTGAGTCAAGTCAGGTAAAATATATAGGGAGGCTAATTTAGAATTAAGTTAGACCTCGTGATAGTGGAAGGTCTTACCTGAAAATAAAAGAATGACGAGATAACTGCACTCAACCATAGGAACAAGGACATATACAACAAGTAAGACGATGACAATATAAGCCAAAATCCATCTAAAATGGCCCACATCTGAGGCTTCACCACCGGAGTAGGTGAGTTGGGAGAATTTCCTTTGTTGCGAATGGTTTGCCCATTAGGCTCAGTTTTCCGATCAGGGTCAGACTCTCTAACGCCAAAAAAGAAACCATGTCAAGAAACACAAAGTTTTATAACCGCATATATAATACACGTTAAGCCAAAGAATGCAAACTTATAATTTTCAGGACTGTTCAACTGCAGACTGGAAATAATTTGAAACCCAATAAATTTCATTCTTGACTGGCTTATTTGTTAAATCTAAGATGTCTGCTGCAACAGCTCTGTGATTCACTCCACAGCTGTAACACAAGAAATAACAATCCAAGACAAGAACATGTACGACATTCTTTTGAGATGCCCATAGCTCATACGCACTTAATATGGAAGAACTACAGAGATTATTACAAAATTGTAACAGAGAATTCAGTCTTGAGCCTTGACTCTTGTCTGTGCTTTATAAAATGTTGCAAGCAACAATTTCAGAGAATCCGGTGACAAAAGAAAAAATGATAATATAGTTGACCTGATCGGAGTTAATTCCTCATGGACATGGGATAAATCCAGGGTTATCCCTTTGGACGACTGTGCAGCAAATTCCATTAACAAAGCAGAAAACAGTAGCAGAACTGCAACAAATCAATCCAAGGTTTAAGACATATCAAAGATACACCTAAACTATTGCAACTGTCAGATTCCAAAAGATGGAATAAGGAAACATACACGGCCCCAACCTAGCCATCCCCGTGGCAAACAATGACCCAAAAAGCTGGCCTAGTGTAGCACCGGCACCAATAAAACCAAATAATCTTGAACCTGACTGAATACCCAACAAGTTACACGTGTAACAAAATTTTGTATTGCAATCAAATTTGTGTGGCAGGGATAGGATACATATTGTATTGCAATCAAATTTGTGTGGCAGGGATAGGATACATACCTCACTATCCATAACATCGATTATTCTAGCCCAAGTCGAAGAAATTGTAATTAGATTAAGTAAGGCAATCTTCAAAAAACAGCACAAATTTTTATCACTATATAAAGTTTGATAAATAAACAACTTTACATATTCAGAAATAGGTTCTAATAGATATTAAAAAAAAGAAAGAAAGCAATTTAGATTTATTCATCATACCCAGAGGAACAATGCAATTCTGACCGAGACATAGAACCAGCCAAGGTTCTCCCACGCTATGGAATATGCAGTGCCAGCTTGACTAACATCAACCTTTTCGCCATTTACTGACGTGGAGTCTACAGTGACGAAGCCCTAGCCATACACAAGGCAGCTAGCTATTCAGTACAATATGAACATATTTCTTGAGTGTTAAAGCAACCAAATCAGAAACAACTTGAAGCCCAATGAGACTTCATCTCACCTTCACCTCAGCTTGTGATCCGGCTGACGAAGCACGCCATAGAAAGAAGAATGCAACAAGTGATACACTAAAAAACCTGAGCATCAAAACCAAAGCCTGGAATTTCAAGAAGCAACTATTACAGAGCGATATGCAAACAAGCACATATCAAAAACAAGGAAAGAACCAGTTATACCCTTCTACTCTTCAACCCAAATTATCAAGTTACACAAACACCCCATATCAAAAGAATCAATTTTTACCACAAAAACAATAATTTCGAACTCCCCATACCCAAAAAAACAGAAACCACGCATATCGAAATCTGGCAAGAACCAGCTATACCCATTTGCTTTTCAACCAAATTATCAAGTTACAGAGACACCCCACATGAAAATAATCAATCTTTACCACAAAAAAACAACAATTTGAAAGCTCCCCATGTTGAAAAAATGGCGGAAATACACACATACCTTGCCTTTCGAAAGGTTGGGCAGAGAGAAAATGAGAGTTGCAACTGGGGCGGCAATGGAGGTGAGGGCCAATGACCCCACAAACAGGCTCGGCAGGCTCGACAGACCTAAGGAAATTGCACCCTCGTCACGCAGCGGAAGCACCACGAAGTAAGCGCACAGAATCTGCATTGGAAAATCAAAATTTAGCCGAAATCCCAAACCCCAGTTCTTGAAATTTGAGAAAGTGTTGAAATTTAGCCAAAAGGGGCTGGAGAATTTAGGAGAGCTTACGAAGAAGAAGCAGGATGAGGAGTGGAGGAGAGCTGAGGTCTCGTGAGGGTGCACCGAAACGAAGGTGGAGAGGATCGTATCAAATCGGGACCTGCTCATGGCTTCTGTGTCGATGGAATCATGGAAGACTGGATTTTGGTGGATGAATGCTACGAGGAAAAAGAAGAAAAGCTTCAGTTCGACGTTCGTGGTTGGACAAGCTTAGCGTGAAAGTCAAAGTATATGACTGGGCCTGGGGTCTGGGCTGGCCCAATAGATAACTGACGAATCAGGTAATACTACCTCGTACTTTGTGGTTTTTTTGTGTGTGTGTGTGTGTGTGTCTCTCTCAAATCAATGTGCGATGCCCAGCTACCTGTGCAGAGCATCTAGATTTCTCAGCTCAGCTCCCACGATCAGACTCGCATCTTCGAACCCTGCAAGATTTCGCTGCTCTGTTAAGCTTTCGACCATGTCTAATGGAGAAGGAGCTGTTCGCTTCCCGTTATCGGCTTCAAGCACTCTCGTAATCCAAAAGGGAGATATCACCAAGTGGTCCGTCGACGGCTCCACGGACGCCATCGTCAGTCCTCCTCTCTTTCTCTTTACTCTGTGATTTCTGTGTCGTTCTCTCTCTTTATTTATTTATTTTTTCTGTTTGTTTCTCGAGAAAATAATAGGAAAAGAAAAGATGATAACTTTGCACCCTTTTGGGGTCTTAACTTTGAATGGGTTGATGGGTTTGAATTTCTGTTACTGGGAAATCAAAATATCAAATCAAATTTTGTGTAGATTTAGTTTTAGTTTTATAATTTCTGATTGCTGTGTTCTGGGGTTTGTGCTTCTCTGTGCTTATAGCATATAACTTCGTGCACGTATTGATAGAATCTGAGCATCCAACCGAAACCGAAACCGGTTGATTACGGTTCATATTGTTTCTTGGTTCATGTTAGTACACTGTATTTTTGTTCCATGAATGTCCCAAATTGCTCCCATTGTGTTCTTGTGCCATGTTTTCGATAATATATAATCCGGTTTAATGCAATTTGGTTCTTTGGTCAGCATCCGGTTCTATGAATGTGAGCATATCGATGGGCATTTTTTGTAGGTTAATCCAGCAAATGAGCGGATGCTTGGAGGTGGTGGTGCAGATGGAGGTAATTTTGTTTTACGATTTTGAATCGACATTTCAAAGCGAACCTGCCATAGCTTTACTGATTTTGAATGATCTTCCAGCTATACATAGGGCTGCTGGCCCAGATCTTCTGCAAGCATGCTATAGTGTCCCAGAAGTCAGGCCAGGCGTTCGCTGTCCCACCGGAGAAGCAAGGATCACCCCGTAAGTTCTCATGATTTAGCCACCATTTATGCATATGGCATCACTTGGTTTTGATTCGTAGTTTCGTGCAGAACATAATCAGTGATCACTTGCATTGTAAACTATGCAGGGGTTTTAAGTTGCCTGCATCTCATGTAATTCATACTGTTGGACCAGTCTACCGTTCTGGCAGCAACCCGGAAACCTTTCTGAGTGCTGCATACAGGTTGTAATCTGTTTCTTGCTGATTTGTAGTTTAATGTTTTGGTACTTTATTCCTTATTAAAACTCCTGTGCAAATCGATTACAGGAATAGCTTGACCTTAGCCAAATCAAACAACCTTCAGTACATCGCGTTTCCTGCTATTTCTTGTGGTGTGTATGGGTAAGTTGACAACGGAACTCCCATTGGTGTTCGAGTACATAAGCTTTACATTGAAGGATACGAATCATAGTAACATCTGATCATATTGACTTGTCACATTGAAGTTGTAAGCGACTAACAGATTAATCTCGTCTTGACTGTCATATTCTTCCAGATATCCGTACGATGAAGCAGCCACAGTATCTTTATCCACAATTAAGGAGTTTGTGGATGGCCTAAAGGAGGTATGTATGCTTGTATCCTACATTTTCATGGATCAATCGAATATTCTTCTAAAACTCACTGGCATTTTCATTCGATGTTCGTTGCAGGTGCACTTTGTTCTCTTCGCAGATGATATTTACGATGTTTGGGTGAAAAAGGCCAATAAATTGCTTAAAGCTTAATATGCACCGTGAGCAAGCAGTTAGCAGATATATGACTTTACCTTTCTATCAGTGTAATTGGATGCAAAACCTTTTATGTAGAACCGAAGTTTATTGGCTTGTAATGTGCAGAACGAAATGGTGAAATAAAGCATATCGTAGATTGCCAATGTACTCGAGATATTATCGCAAAAAATACCATGGAATTATATGAAATGTATGCATTGCAGAAGTGTTCTGTTCTATACATCTAAGCTTACGTTCATTATTGCACAAGAAACCAAATCCAGACTCCGACGCGAAACGGGGAAAATGGCTTTACGCTGAAAACTTCACTCGAAGGAACTTGAAGTTTCACATCCCGACCAACACAATTAGAAAGCAACATGCAGATGACAGAACAAGTACAAAAACAACGGGAAAAAATCCGCTAGGCCTTGTAACATATCGATGGCTTTATAACGAAATCCCAAACTCATCGGTATGCTACGGATGACAAAGAGTCTGACTCTAAATTTTCCGGATTAGGAATCTTTGTCATTTGGTACATTTCTGGGCAGTCTGTTAAAAACACCCTCGTCCACGATTTTGTAATGCTTTGAAAACTGCCGGTGGATCTTTCCGCAATACCCATCCACAGTTTCTTCATGCTTGCTGTACAAGGCAGGAAGTGTTATTGATAAGATTGAACCTGCCACCATCAAAGAAGTTTTAAGTATTAAATCTCACAAGAAAATTACAGGTACCAACCACCTCGTTTCTGGAAGAAAAATATTCAACCTAACGGGTCCAGAACTTGACAAATTATAAAGAAAAATTTAAAAGAGACAGTCACAAAGATCATTCATTTGACAGACACAGGAGGAGGATGCACATACCGATATACGCAAGTGTACAGAAGGAGAAAAAGCTTCCAATGACGGAGAAGAGCCACAGACAAACCACCACCTGTCAAATGTATAGTAGCTTCGTAAAAGTCATATTCATTCGAATCAGTAACAGATAAAAATGAGAAGTCGAAAGAGAACACCTTGTGGTTTCAGCTAGAAAATAGATTCCAAAAACATTATTATCGCAAGATGCAACGCAACACTGACCTTGAAAAACAGTCTAAAGTCTTTGCCGAGAGTGATGTCATGAGCCATAAGCAGCACATTGTTGATTTTAACACGAAACGATGCTGCAGCATTGTTAACCATTTCCTCTGATAGTACTAACTCCGGTAATGTTTGCAATTGTCTACTCAAAGAATATGATATAGTTATCCTCATTGTAAACAGTTTCCGTGCAAGGTTGATAATAATACAAGTGGAGAGTAGAAAATTCATACTTATTTCTATAAACAGCATAGTTGGCACGAAGGAATAAGAGTACAACCAAAATCAGCAAGACGTCCGCACAAATTGATAAGAATGATAATCCAGACCGCTCAAACACAAGCCAAGAAACTGTAGAAACAATGATAGAGCCGAAGGAAACACGCCCCCGCTTCCACAACAAAACATCAGCAGCTAAAAGGAAAAAGAGATATAGTAAGGAATAGAACTAAGAAAAATGTTGGCAAAACAAGATAGGTAGATATGCAAATAACAAGTGAAAACCATTCTCGGGTCAGTCATTACTATATTCAGATACTTGAAATCCAATTCCTACATTCAAGTTGTTCACATATGCATGAATGAATAACGAGGGAACAACTAGCCTAGCTATTTCCAAAAGACTCTTCTGGAAGAGCGAATGTGACAGGAAAAGAATCAGGCAAGTTGTACACACGTACTGATAGGCAAATGTGAGATTTCCGAAACTGGATAATGGGGGCATACTCGGTGATCACTACTAGAAGCCTACTATATATCTACCTGATTCGAGTTTGTCTACATGCATCAGATCATAATAAAAATATGCAGTGTTTACACTTGCACTATGGAAAGATGTCATTTGCTCCTCTATCACGGATTAACAACAGTGGAGTCTTGGAAAGTAAATGTGGTGGTAGAGTCAATACGATGCAAATTAACTCAAACAAACCGCTAAAGTTAGCTTGCTCTTCAGTTTCCCTAAGTTGAACAAAAAGACAGTCACTTAATTCACAAAACAAGCCCAACAAGCCCTGCGACACATCTATCCCCTACCCTAAAATATGCAAGTGATTGCAAATTTGCATTCCAAGAATGCCATTGATTGCTACAAGATACATTGTTTTTTCCGCAGTTTTTCTTTCTTTTCTTCAACTACAAACAGAAAATTGAAAACGATTGCCCAAATAACCTTCATTCTCCCACTCTTTAACTTTCAGGCTTCTCCGGCAGTTGTAACTAACCACACATTCTTTTCAACTAAGGAGCAAACTGATCAACTGCCCTCTTTACCACAACCTCTACATTACGCCTTTACTCATCCATTGGCTTTCGCCATCTAACGTCACTCTAATTTCTAATCAATTGGCAACATAGACACTTCGAGATAAACCAGAGCTACATTCAAGTTAACCAATCAATTCTAAAAAGTAAATGCAACCCAACATTGATCCATCTCAGATAATCAAGAACCCAAAAGCACAACATTTTCGTTTTTGCAGATAATCAAGAACCAAAAGCACAACATTTTCAGATAATCAAATTACAAAACCCAAAAGTTTAAAAGATGGAAAGGAAATTATAGAGAAACCCCACAAATCCAAACGCCAGAAATGTCCTAAAAGTTTCGATCTTTTTAAATCAAAGATAAAATAAAACAAAAAGTTTCAATTTTTCTCACCTTGACCGCCGCCCAAGCAGTTGTGCACTGACTCTTGACGTCCAAACAACCGATACGCAACGCCGACGCATGCGGTGGTGTAAGAAGTGGAAGCCACATCCTTCCGTCCATCCCCATCTCCCTCTGTGCTGCATAAATCTTGTGAATTCTCCATCAAGAAATTCAAATATCTGTCTCTCCGAAGAGTAAGGAGTTATAAAATTCGTCAGTATTTCTCGTAGAATTGAAACGCAAAGAACAGGTTCCTCGGTTATTTTTTGGTCACCTACTTTCTTCAGATCGACAAAATTCTATGAGCCATAAAGTTTGGATATTCGGCGGGGAAAGGATCCTGTCCAATCCTGTCCAATCCCTTCCGTCTAATTTTTGACATTTGAAATTTAATATATCGGCTAAATAAACAAGCCCAGTTATAATAGCTTTAGCCGTTGAATTAAATTTCAAGAGCCGAATTATTTGATAAGAATGATTAGATGAAAGGGATCCGGAGATAATCTTTTTCCATTTGACGGGACCATAGTGGACAATTAGACATAAAATATTTGTTCTTTGATACCAACGGACATGTAACAAACGGGGCAAGCAGCCTTTAGCACAATGGTTCGTGGATTTGATTTCCGGCAATTCCTAATCTAACAAAATTTATCGTTTGACAATTAAAAAAAAAACACCTTGGGGTGATCCAGTGGTTAGGGACGAATTTCAGGCCTGTATTCTACACGGCACGTCCTGAATTCGATTCCTGGCACTGGTTAATCGCACGATAGCCATAAGAGGCTAAAATGCCTTTGTGAAAATGATATTTAGCTGTATAAGCCCCCCAAATCAGAGAGCACGATGGTGGCCATAAGAGTCTAAATACCTTTGTGAAAATGATATTAAGCTGTACAAGAACCCCAAATCAGAGAGTTTCCCTTCTTCGTGATATGGTCGCACGTATGATTTGGTTGAGCTACTCAACCAAGATTTTTTCTCCTTCCTCAAAGAAATGACTTCTGTATGTATATTAACACATGAAAATATTACCTTGAAATTAGTATATAATATTTCAAAATAAAGAATAAAATAAGCTATGAGCTAATTGATTTGATTCTAATTTATTATTTTCTATTTTTGTACAAGACTTCTACCTAATTTTAATAAAATTTTTAAAATGCTCCGTAAAAAATGCTTCAGATATTTCAACCGTTACATTTTAATTTTTATATTTAAACAAATATCTAACGGTTAAAATAAAAAAATTCTCCTACTGGTGGGCATCATAAAAATATCAAGGGAGGTTTAATAAAAAGGTCCCGGTACTGTTCACTTTTAATTAAAAGTCATTTTTAAAGGTATAGTGAATAGTATCAGTTAAAGGTAAAAAAGGACTTTTCGTTAAAAGAGAAGTTTTTTTGGAACTTTTCATTAGTTTTCCTAAATATCAAATCATAATAGTGAGTGGAATGCAACCTTTTGCGAGTGTCATATATCCAGGATACAACTCCCACCAAAGACCAAAGCCTTTTCACCGTGCGCGTCCACCCCCCTCATTCTCCAGCAAGAAAAGAGAATAGGAAAGAGACACGAAACCCACTGACCTCACCAGCAGCTCTCTGTCAGCTGTGAGACCTCCCTCCCCCTCTTTCTCTCCTCTTACAAGTATTTTTTTAAGTTGGACGCAAATTGTTAGGTGCATCTCTCTTGAATCAGCTGACCAATAGTCTCCAATTCGACAAGCAAATCACAGAGACAGAAAGCACAACCAATTGGGCATTGACCTCCAACTGATCTCAGCCATCCATCAGATCTGCGACTCTGATCCCTTTCCAAACAACTCAACGTCTAGTTCTCCGATTGCCCATTTATCTGTTTCTGTCACTCTCAGTGAGTTCGCTTCATATTCTGCAATATTTTTATTCTGATTTATGGACAAAGATGCTAAATTTTTAAGATTTTGGGGTTTTTATGTGATTAAAACCCATTATTTATGTTTCTTTGATTGCCCCTTTCTCAGATTCTGCCACTCTCAGTGAGTTCACTTCAATTTCTGCATTTCGTTTCTAGTTTTATGGTAAAAAGAGTGGATTTTTGAGATTTTGGGGTTGTTTGAATCTGTGATCCCCTCAAAACCCATTAACTCTATTGTTATGATATCCCATTTCTCAGTTTTTGCTACCTTTAGTGAGTACACTTCATATTCTGCATAACATTTTTCTCTTATTTCATAGAAAAAAGATTGAAATTTTGAGTTTTTGGGGTTGTTTGAGACTGTGATCCCCTCTAAACCCATTAATATCTGCTTCTCTGATTGCGCTTTTTCCAGTTTTTGCTAATCTTAGTGAGCGCACTTGATATTCTGCATTTGTTTTCTTATCATTTTATGGATTATTATTTTTTTATTTTTTTATTTTTTTTTTAAGTTTTTGGGTTGTTTGTGGATAGCTTGAAGTTGGGTCGGAGGCAAAAAAGATGGGGGAAGGCGCGAGGTTTCAGCTGGGGACAGTGGGAGCGTTGACCCTCTCTGTGGTCTCGTCTGTCTCCATTGTCATTTGCAACAAGGCCCTCATTAGTTCTTTGGGTTTCACTTTTGGTAAGCTTTTCACAGTCTCCATTGTTGCCTTATTTTTTGTTGGTATTTCAAATTCTGGACCATGTGTTTTATTGCATTCAATGCTGAATTTACTTGGGTTGCATTAATTTTTAGAAATCTAAGTTTGGTAAGAATGATGCAGGTTTCGTGTGCAAACAAATGAAACTGATGAAGTTGTTGCTATTGAATAACGAACTTTAGTAGAAACAAAAATTTGGAGCTTTCGAAACAATTGCAATTTTATTTTCTGTTTTAAAGGGTAAGGCGGGGGAGTTATTGTTGGTGATTCCACATGTTATAGCTTTTGATTTGTAGTTCAACTTTAATCAGCATTGAAAGATAATTCAACCAGTATGCAGTAAGGAGATAGAATTTGGGTCCTTTAGCAATTCAGACAGGTCGCATTGGTAAATCCCACCACTAAATGTTCTTTTTGAAGGAAAATTAAGACTATTGTTAACATGTGGAAGATTATTGCCATCCTGTTAATTTTTACTTGGTTTACCAGAATTTACTGTGATTACTGATTAGATTGTTATACATATTTGTGCAGCCACAACTTTGACAAGCTGGCATCTTTTAGTCACCTTTTGTTCCCTTCACGTGGCTTTAAAGATGAAATTATTTGAGCACAAACCGCTTGATCAAACGACTGTGACGGGGTTTGGCATTCTGAATGGAATCTCAATTGGACTGTTAAATCTGAGCCTGGGGTTCAATTCAGTTGGCTTTTATCAGGTACATTTGTTTCCTTCAATTTCATTTTGACTTTGTAGCTTCTAGCTAAAACTTTGTTGTTTCAGCATTTTTCCAGATATTAGAATTCTGAAATCCTCTTTTGTTCTTGCATTCTAGATGACTAAGCTGGCAATCATCCCTTGTACTGTACTATTGGAGACCCTTTTCCTAGCGAAGAAATTCAGGTTTAGTCTTCTTTTTTTTTTTTTTTTTTTTAATACTAAGATGCTGATTTACCGATTCGTTCAAGCATATCCAAAATTTTAAACTCATATGCCATCACTGATTCTGACCACCTCAGTTCACTTCCTGCTGCGATAGCTGATTTTCAGTACTTAATGAACCTACTGCTTCACGTCTTTCAATCCATTTACTCTTTTCACATCACGGTTCAACTTTCAACGTACTGCATTTAGTTGCCTCTTAATCTGAAACATTTGTTTGTTAATCCATAATCTTATATTCTGATTTCCTTACCTATTACCATTCTAATATTATCTTAACTTCAATTCCTATTGCAGTAGGAGCATTCAGATTGCCCTCCTTATTCTGCTCCTTGGTGTTGGGATTGCAACAGTCACTGATGTTCAACTTAATGCTCTTGGAAGTATCTTGTCTCTTCTTGCAGTTATTACAACTTGCGTTGCCCAAATTGTATCCTCGATAGAGTTTTCTTTTTTGACTAATATCTCTGTCTAGTTTGTGTTAAAGTATGAACCATTGACACATACACCACTGCATAATTAAAGAAAGAAAATACCTGGACCTAAGAATTCTTGAATGATATTGTCTAATGTCATGGATGCAAAGTCTCTAAATCACTTCTATTTTTTATTGCATTAAGAAAAAAAATTTACCAGCACTGCCTGTATAAGTTTTTCTCTGTCTTGAAAAACATACTTACATGTACGAGTCTGAAGCTGTTCAGGTCTCACAGTTCATAGTGCTGGATACTTTCCATTAGAAAGAGCTGACATGCACGCCCTTATTAAGGTTATTTCGATAGGTCTCAGTAGTTTTGTCTGTCCAATTTTGTTTCCTTAACTAGTTTCTTTCAGATGACCAATACCATCCAAAAGAAGTTTAAGGTTTCTTCAACACAACTTCTGTATCAATCATGTCCATATCAATCAGGAACTTTATTAATCACTGGGCCGTTTCTGGATTGGTTCTTGACGAATCAAAATGTATTTGCTTTCAAGTATACAACTCAAGTGCTGGTGAGAATTGAAATCATTATTTTTTTCCCCTTTTCTCTAGAAAGCATTACTGATTGTGTTTTCTCTCTGGTTTTGCAGGCTTTCATAATTATATCCTGCCTAATCTCCGTCTCTGTAAACTTTAGCACATTTCTTGTGATCGGAAAGACATCTCCTGTCACCTATCAAGTTCTTGGACATCTAAAGACATGCCTTGTGCTGGCATTTGGTTATATTTTGCTTCATGATCCATTTGACTGGAGGAACATCCTCGGAATATTAGTCGCACTTGCTGGGATGGTTTTATATTCTTACTTTTGCACTCGTGAGGGTCAGAAAAAGGCTGCTGAAGAAGCAACGCAGCCACCGCAGGTTCTAGCCCACTTTGCTTAATCTCTGTAATTGCTTGACGTACTTTCTAGATATCTGAATCATTTTCGTAAACATTGAATAACGAAGTGATGTATGAAGTCCTCTCTTTTCCTTTGAAATGGTTTCAGGCAGGAGAAGGTGAGTCTGATCCTCTAATGGGGGTGGAAAACGGAAGCGGGGTGGGAACTGATTCTGCTCCCCAAATTGCCCCTGTATGGAAGTCGAACAAAGATTTGCATGTGTGATGGCGAAAACTTTCAAGTCTTGTTAATTTACCCACCTAAGAGTACTAATAGCAGCATATAGAGCTGTTAGAGAGCAATGACCATATTATTTGTGTAAAAATTCTTCACCCTTGCGTCTCCAATTCGAACAGGTGTCCGTCTCGCCCTTTCTTCGTTCGTGTTGATTGCGAATTACATTAAGTTGATAGATCGACAATTAGTTCAAAAGAAGATGGTTCAATTTTGTACGCATTTGTAATGCAATTTTATTGTCTGTTATATACAAAGTGAATTAACTCCTTTACCGTTACTCCATCGAATCCCGGAGTTTTTTATCAAGTATCCACCTAAATGTTTTTGGGTTTGCATGTCATTATACAAGTTGACGTAAAAAAATTTGGGGTTGCATGTTATTTTCGGGTTTTAATAGGACTGTAAACCACATGTCATTATACAAGTTGACGGAAGTTTTATTTTTTAAAGTGTTGCTCCTTAAAGAAGATGAAAAACAACAGCAAACTTGACCCCAAAGGAAAAAAGCTCCTAAATTCCTTAGCAAACTAAACTCTAACCAAGAATACAATAAGATCCACGTTACTTGGGTGGGTATGGCCCTTTTGTTTTCAAATAAAAGTCATCGTAAGTTGGGATATCATAATCATAATCGTAATCGTAATCGTAATCATAATTATTATACCTTCTATACTGACGACGTTCTAACTCGGAACAAATGACGTCGTCTTGAGCTGCTTCAGCAAATTCATAGTCGGCAATGGAATCTTCGGGCAGCCACAATGTTCTGATTTCTTCAGCACATCTCATTCTCAAACCTCCCTCGAGCTTAAGGTTAAAACAATAGCGCAGGTCGAGCGACACGAGACGAGGACGACAGTCAAGAATTTTTCGCAAGCCCTTCGTCTGTCAGCTCATTTCCTAAAACTTGGAGGTGCTGCAAACCATGCATAGTTCCTGCTATTGCAAGTGCTTCGTCTGTCAGCAGATCTTTGCTCGGAGGCTTTTCTTGATCTTTTTCTTCCCCATTCCGCTTGTGGTTCTTGTAGTCTCTTTGAAGATTAAGACAATAAAACGCATATATATATATATATATATATATATATATATATATATACACACACACATGATAATTACTTTACAGAGAAAACAAAGAACAACTAATCATATTGTAACCCTAAAAGAGTCTTAGGAGATAGAATTCGTTTATATTTAGGATACTAAAAGATGCTTATCACCTTATGATTTTTTTTTTTTTTTAACAATCGATATTAAAGGGGAGGAGTGGATTTAGCCTCGCAATGAGCTAATAGGTGAAGAATAATACTACCTACTAGACCTAGTACTAAGTGACGAGAAAAAAAAAATACTATGCAGTTTACAGTAGATAAACCACACAAGTGAAGAGAATAAACAAAGGTCGACGAACATGTTTACACTTGTTTATAGTCTTTAGATTAATTCTCATCCAATGGTCTAAAATAAAGGGTATGATGACTCAACCTTAATTAAACTTGGCTGTACAAGGAAATAAAAATAGGGTTGATAATTTCTGTCCGTTGATCTTCTTCATTTCATCCAATTCGTTGGTCTAAAATTAAAAAGGTGCGTGAGAAGTAAAATAGGGTGTGTAGATATCACATCCCTAAAAATAAACTCCAACTAATCAAAATAATTTGAGAAGTAATATTATGCTAAAAGAGTGAAAACCTCAGCCTTGCACCTGTGGTTTTCATGTAAATACAATGTTTATCATGTTAGTGGCTTGTAATGCAATTGGTTGAAGGCATTTACCCTTGCACCTGAGGTTCCGTTCCAATTCTCCTCTCGGTAGTTTCTGATGCATTATGTTAAAACTAATGTAACTATCTAAGTCATGGTTTTACCATAGAAGAGGAGACTGCTGCCAAACGGAGCTTACGGGAAAATAGAAGGCTGGAGATCATTCAAAGATGAGTTCTGAATGGTAATTGAAGCAGAATTCGAGGAATTAGGGTTTGAGGATACTACGGGAAACAATGAAATTTCAAGGTGCTCCAACAATGGAAGCTTTGAAGCCACTTTTCCCGGTTCCACACAAAATTCCACGAGTCGGAGGCTTTTAATTCTACTCGGACTGCATAAAGAGGTGAAAATTTTAGCCACCAAAGTACAACAAAATCAAATTCTAAAGTAACAATAATATATAAACATGCAAAACTGACATACCTATCAGCGATATACTCAAGGACAGTAGCGGCGTCGTCGAATTCGTCGAACTTGACCTCGACCAAATTTCCAACATTCTTTTCAACTAAAGAGCACACTGATCAACTGCCCTCTTTTCCACAACCTCTACATTACGCCCTTACTCATCCGTTGGCTTTCGCCATCTAACTTCACTCTAAACTTGTAAACGGGTAGGGTTCAATCCGACCTGTTAAGTTAACAGGTCATCCGAATTTGACCGTTAACTTAACGAGTCATCCGAACTCGACCCGTTAAGCTAACGGATCACCCGTTAACACCTATTAAAAATTATTATTATTATTTTTCTTTTTCATAGAAATTTTTTTTTTTGTTAAGACTTTAATGAAATTACTAAAACATTCTCAACTAACGGATGCTAACCGATCTAACGGATTGACCCGAAGTGACCTGTTATTTAACGGGTTCATTCATTAGCGACCCGACCCGTTAAACATCTACTCAAATACTAATATTAACGGATTTGATCGGATTAACGGGTCAAGTTCAAAATGCGAGGTCTATTACATAGGCACTGCGAGATAAACCAGAGCTACATTCAAGTTAACCAATCAATTCTACAAAGTACATGCAACCCAACTTGCTCCATCTCAGATAATCAAGAACCCAAAAGCACAACATTTTCGTTTTTGCAGATAATCAAGAATCAAAAGCACAACATTTTCGTCTTTGCAGATAATCAAATTACAAAACCCATAAGTTTATAAGATGGAAAGGAAATTATAGAGAAACCCCACAGATCCAAACGCCAGAAATGTCCTAAAAGTTCGATCTTTTTAAATTAAAGATAAAATAATAAAAAAAGTTTCAGTTTCGATCTTTTTAAATTAAAGATAAAATAAAAATAAAAGTTTTGATTATTACTTATTTAATAATTAGATTTGAATTTTAAGTTTTTTTAGTATGAAGAGTTTAATTAAATATGTACTTAATGTTTAGTATTAATAAAATTAAAGTATTTTTATAAATATGTATATTAATTAATTTGTACAAGTGGTATAACCAAATAAGTTCTTGGTTTATTAAGTATTTAGGTGGTTTGAAAAAAATGCAAAGGGTGAATGAAAAAATTAATTAATTTTTTCCGTAAAAAAATGTTATTAAAAAAAAAAGTATTGCACGACGAATTACGGTTCGTAGCGCAATCTGTTATAAAAATGCTGCAAGGCTTTGCTAAATAAATTATTGTAAACAAATAGTGACACGTGGCGCGTCAAGATTGATTGAAAATCTTATCAGAAATCCATCCATAAAATAGTACGTTCAGATAATGATACGTGGCGTGACAAGATTGGTTGAAAAGCTTATCGAAATCTTGGCTAAATTATTGTAAACAAATAGTGACACGTGGCGCCTCGAGATTGGTTGAAAATCTTATCGGACATCTATCCACAAAATAGTACTTTTGGATAATGATACGTGGCATAACAAGATTAAAAATTATATCCGAAATTAAACTACATTTTTTATTTATTATTTTATAAAAAAATTAATAATATTTTAAATGGGCTGGATGCTATCGCATTTTTTTAGAAGTGGAGTTGCTCTAAGAGCATATATATATATAACCTCCTCTTTTTAGTTCAATACTTATTCATTCTCACTTCTCACAGCTGCACTCGGACAACACCCTCAGCCTCAGGTAGTCTCTGTCCCAACACCAAGATCTCATTGACAACCCTCCCTCATCTTTACCTGCCAATCTTTCTGTCATATTCTGTTAAAAGAAATGTAACTATGCATGTAAGATCCCACATCGTCCAGGGGTGAGGATCCTGTAAGTCTTATATGTATATTCTCATCTTTACCTAGCGCAAAGTTTTTTGGGAGCTCACTGGCTTTAGGTTCCATGGGAACTCCGAAGTTAAGCGAGTAGCGCGCGAGATCACTCCTATGATGGGTGACCCACTGAGAAGTTCTCGTGTGAGTTCCCAGAAACAAAACCGTGATGGCGTAATCGGGGCCCAAAGCGAACAATATCGTGCTACGGTGGTGGAGAAGGCCTGAGATGTGGTGGACCTCGGGTCGGGATGTGACAATTTGGTATCAGAGTCAATCACTGGCTGGAAATATGCCGACGAGGACGTCGGGCCCCTAAGGGGGTGGATTGTAAGATCCCACATCGTTCAGGGGTGTGGATCATGTAAGCCTTATATGTATATTCACATCTCTACCTAGTATGAGGCCTTTTGAGAGTTCACTGGCTTCAGGTTCCATGGAAACTCCGAAGTTAAGCGAGTGGCGCGCAAGAACACTCCCATGATGGGTGACCCATTGGGAAGTTCTCGTGTGAGTTCCCAGAAACAAAACCGTGAGGGCGTAGTTGGGGCCCAAAACGGACAATATCATGCTACAGTGGTGGAGCAGGCCCGAGATGTGATGGACCCCAAATCGGGATGTGACAATGCAAGTCATCCAAAAGTTCACATTGCCAACATAAACTAATTGCAGAAAACAAACTACTCTCTTTGTGCAGTTGAATCATTTCCCCAGTTTGATTCTCATTCAACTTTGAATTTAATAACTACTATATTTATTGTATTAGTATTTTTTTATTATTCAATTAGAAAAATGAATTTTAATAAATTGTTGTATAGAAAGTGACTTAGGGCTCGTTTGGATTTGTTTTTAAAATAACTAAAAACATTTTTAGAGAAAATATTTTTGGGTTCTAAAAGCACTTAAAGTGCTTTATGTAAGAAGCATCAGTTATGTACTTCTTCCAGGAAGCACTTTAAGTGCTTTTCTAGGATTTACTTGCATTCTTACTAAGCATTAGTTCGAAAAATATTTTCACTAAAAACGCTATCGGTTATTTAAAAAACACATCCAAATGAGCTCTTAGATTGCAAAGATTGGAGAGCAATGAGTCAATGGCTCAATAAAAAACAGTGACCAAAATAGATTTTGGCCATTAACACTGTGACGGAAAAGCTTTAACCCTTCTTTTAGCTGCACTTGTTTTTGAGACTCAAAAATTAAGGGCAAGAGAGAAAATATTCCATTACTTTGTGTCATAGGTCTTGAGAGACAACATGCATGTCACATAAGATTAGTATCGTATAGAGCATGCTGATTGGTTTTAACATATACCTGTTTCAGCATCATGTCGGGACCGATGACATATGCAGCTGCCCTTGGAGCACCTCCGCGTCTTAACAGGACGTTCCAGGAGATCATGGATGTGGTACCTCCATGGGAAGGAGACAAACCTGCAGACACTTATCGAACTACTTTGAGGTTAGCCTTATTTACAATAATATTTCAGATTAGTTAGCTAAATAAGTTAAAGGGAGGAAATTGTAGCAATGATCTCTTAACTAAAATATATGACTATTTGTCCTTTAACTTATCAAAATATGCAACTACGGTTCTTTTCGCCAACTCCGTTAGAACTTCTGTTAAAATGACTCACGTGTCGTACACATGACGCTAAATCACAGGGCAAATATGAGAAACTAAATGCGAAAATTGTAGCAATGACCCCTCAACTTTAACTAAACTGTAGCGCTGGTTCTTTTAACATGACTCAAAGTTCAGACCGATTTGCTGAAAAGGACCATGTTTAGGAAAAAAATTAGGTACACAACTCTAACACAATTGTTAGAGATACAAAACAAGTAAACAAATTACTTGTATTACACTTACAAAATATTACAACACAAACTCTCAAAGACATACTTTAGAAGTTATGACATTCTCTCACTTTTTAGAAACTAACTCTAGACCACTCGTATTTTTTTACAAGACCACTCTTACTTCTTATTTTGGTTGATTTCTTACTTTCTTCTTAGTTTCTCTCTTTTTAATTACAAGCTTACAACACCACTCCCATATTTATAGGCAATGTTCGCAGACTTTAAACATTGCTAGAACATTCTAGTGTATTGATCATGCACTCAACATTTCCGACCTAGGCTTGCATAATAGCCATATATTAGCTATCTTTTAGTATATTCTAAGGAAAATTAATGAAAATTACTTATAAATTTTGAGTTTTAACGATAAGGACAAAATAAAGGGTGAAGTGAATAAAACCAAGATTGACTTTTTATTGTAAAAATGTGGTTTTTCGTTAAAGTGAACAGTATCATGAGCTTTTCATTAAAGATCCCTATATTCTACAAACTACTTTAATTAGCTTAGATGTTTCTAGAGTCTTTTAGTCAACCGGCCTTGGTGCATGAATATGCTAGCTAGATTTGTGTAGGATTTTTAATGGGCTGTGGTTTGACTCTTTTAACATACCATAAATGCACGTTTTAATGAGTTAAGAAACTAATGATCACAAATTTTTAGTTGAGAAAGTATTGCTCTAATTTGGTGAAAGTTGAGGACCATTGCTATAGTTTTTCATTCAGTTAAATGTAACTGAAATTGAAGCAATTAAGTTTTCAATTTTCGCCAATAATAGAAACTGTCAAGGTCTTTATAATTCTTTAAACCTCGTCCATAGTGAATCTCTTGAATCTGAATATGTCTTTTTATTTTCAGAGGTATAATTAAAAGAGTGGCCCAATTACAAGATGAAGGCATAACGTGTGGAATCCTAGATGCATCACTTGTAAACATATACCGAAGTTACAAAGTAACAATTTTAAACGAACCAAAAGAAAATAATTTTAGCCACCCAACTTTCAAAGAGCAGATAGGAACTTTGGTAAGAAGAGCTTTTGATGTCCCAGGAGCACCCCCGGCTAACTTGGAGTATAATAACTTCCTGCAGATATGTCATGGAGAAGATGGGTAAGAAACAAGCTTTGTTTTATTTTTCTTGTTGTTTTTATGTAATAGTATTTTTATTAACTTTTCTTTTCTTTTGTTTTTAGTCTCAATCAGTTGGAAAGCCACCCCTTTTTGTTATCGGACGAACAAAAGGCGTATTCGCTACTCGAAGCAATAATCAAGCTCGACGCGGAGTATGACAATTGGCAAAGTGATTACCGAGGAGAAGTGAACAAGTTCATAAAAATCAATGACGTGGTTGGTGAGGAGAATGGTTATGTCAATGTTCTTAATTATCAATACTATGAGGATAATGCACTAGGAGCATTATTATATTCAAGAAATGTCGTCTGCCACATTGAAAACTATTTCGGATCTGAAGAAATGCCACCGGTACGGATATTTATTGCATTGTTATTTATTTCTGGAATTTTGATATAGTCCATCCCTAAAGTTTATTTATTTTTTATATTAATTATTGTAGAGCAAAGAGGAAGTCAGCAAGAGGCTCAGTGAGTTCTTCCCCGAAATGATGCTAGACCTCTACAAGTTTATGGTTAGACATCATTTTGACACCAGAGGTGAACCGAGAAGGTTTAACTTGGACTCCTACTTTTGATTGCCAACTTGGACTCCTGTGAGAAAGGTGAGAATTTTGATGATGATGATGATGATGATGATGATGATGGATGGTTGTTTTTGTAAAATTTTGGGTATATTGTGCAGGTTGGCTGTGGCGAAGAGATATAAGAAGACATGAATGGTGAATGGAACGGTTATGGTGTTCGAACAAACTATATCGTACCTGGCCCTAAAAATGATCGGCATACCGAAACTCTAATTAAGAATTATATTATAATTATAGTAGTTTTATCATCATGACAATATATGTATTAATATCGAGTAGTCGGGAGCTACTTTGGAAGTTTGGAGGTCTATTGCTTGGATCAAATAGAGATCTTAATCCTATTTATTATGTACATGTTAAAACTATCTCATCCTTTGCCACTTTATATATATGTTAAAACTATCCCATCTCTCGCCACTTAGTATTACGGTTTAGTGGTATTGTTACCGGTATTCCTCTTCACTTGTAAGTAAGAGGTCATATGCTCGATTATCGGCAATGACAAATTTAAACCATATTATTGCTAGCACATTGTGAGGTTAGACTAAGCCCACCCATTTCCCTTTAAGGTAGATAATATCGTTGTGCAAAAAACATCACATCTCTTTTCTTCTACTTCAGAAAAAAAAAAAAAAACATCTTCCTTATAATTTCTTCTTAACCGCGTTTATGTTATAGTTGTAAAACCATTTTGAAGGTTAAAAAACATCTTGCTTATAATTTCTTCTTAGCCACGTTTATGACGTAGTTATCTGTTGGAACCCCCATTTGTCCCACATCGGACAGAGGGAGAAGAGAAGAGTGCTTTATATAGAATTACCCCATTCTAACTAACACCGAGGCCTTTTGTGAGAAAACCCCACACCTGAGGATTGTGCATGTGGTTAAGTGGGGACAGTATCGGTGTTGTTGGAGTGGGCCCTCGGCCCGTCGACCTGAAAATTTCTACATGGTATCAGAGCAAGGGGACGGGCCCGTACTGCCACATGATTGGATGGGTCCCCGTTTGGCCCCACGCGATGGGTGAGTCCCGACATGGCTCCACGTAGGCCAAAGATGCCACGTGATTGGGTGGGTCCCCGTTTGGCCCCGCGTGATGGGTGAGCCCCCACTGGCTCCACGTGGTTGCCGATGTGGATTTTCACGTGTGACCCATGAAATGGGGTCTCACGTGCGGGGGAGTGTTGGAACCCCCATTTGTCCCACATCGGACAGATGGAGAAGAGAATAGTGCTTTATATAGAATTACCCCACTCTAACTAACACCGAGGCCTTTTGTGAGAAAACCCCACACCTGAGGATTGTGCAGGTGGTTGAAAATTTCTACATGGTATCAGAGCCAGGGGACGGGCCCGTACTGCCACATGATTGGGTGGGTCCCCGTTTGGCCCCACGCGATGGGTGAGTCCTAACATGGCTCCACGTAGGCCAAAGATGCCATGTGATTGGGTGGGTCCCCGTTTGGCCCCACATGATGGGTGAGCCCCCACTGGCTCCACGTGGTTACCGATGTGGATTTTCACGTGTGACCCATAAAATGGGGTCTCACGTGCGGGGGAGTGTTGGAACCCCCATTTGTCCCACATCGGACAGAGGGAGAAGAGAAGAGTGCTTTATATAGAATTACCCCACTCTAACTAACACCGAGGCCTTTTGTGAGAAAACCCCACACCTGAGGATTATGCAGGTGGTTAAGTGGGGACAGTATCGGTGTTGTTGGAGTGGGCCCTCGGCCCGTCGACCTGAAAATTTCTACATTATCAAACCATTTTGAAGGTATCTCTGTAGCACCATATTGTTCATATGTGTGCGTGTGTATCTATTCCAACATTATTTTCTTAGTAACCTAGAACATACAACTTGAAAATCCTCTATTGTTCTTACATTCTAGATTATTAAGCTGAAACTTTGGTGTTTCGGCATTTTTTTGGATATTAGAATTCTGAAATCCTCTATTGTTCTTGCATTCTAGATGATTAAGCTGTAAATCATCCCTTGTACTGTACTATAGAAGACCCTTAAGAAAAAAAAACATAATAACAGTGATCTTTGCTGGTATTTCATACACCAAAGACTCTTTCAGATCCAGGGTTTCTAAGTTTTGCAGATTGCCTATGGAGTCTAGAAGCAACTCCACCTCTGTATTCCTTAGGCTTAAGTACGTCAAGAGATTCAAATCTCCCACATATTTCGGAAGTTGAGTGATTGGAGTTGTGAAGTCTTGTCCCCGGATTTCACTATTTAAAATTACGTATTATTAATTTTCATACATTTATATTTACGACGTATGTTTTTTTAAGGCACCTCGATCGTGTAATGTTGAAAAGAAAACCACGTGAATGGTTGAGGAGGAAAAAAAAAAAGAAAATAGGGGGAAGGAAGAAAAGGCTACAGGAGGGAAAGCAGCGAAAAGAAAGAAAAAAAAAAGAGTGGTGGGAGAGAAATAAGGCATCAGGTGGACGAATCAGAAGGAGGAAGAGGGAGAGAAAAGAGAGAAGGGAGAAACAGCCACCCCGTCCCCAACCCTTCGACTCAGTTCCAATTTCCAACCCGACCCGGCCTTCCTCACCACCTCCAGGGGTTTTTCGTCACTTTTTCCAGCAAACCATGTTATCTAACCCCTTGGGAAATGTTCCACGACCTTTCCTCTACCCATTACAACCCAAAATTGTAGAAATTTAGCCATGAAATTACGAAAATCGCACCGGTGGGTGCGAGAACCTCTTGCCGTCGATTCTCTCATTTTTGAAACGATTTTCACCACCATTAAACACTCCTTGAACCCAGGAACAAAGCCCAAGCAGTGGTGGGGGCGTTGGAGATCGAATTGAGGTCGAATCAAGGGACACCCATTTCTAGGGTTCATGCGGGTTCGAGTGAAATTGGAGCCTTTCCCGGCCAAATTGGACTTGGCCACAGGTATAAATTTTGTTCTACACTTCGAGATCTTGATTTCTGTAATTTTTGGTAATTTTTAAAAATAGTTGAATTTTCCGGCAAGTCGGGACTGCTGACTGCCACCCACGGCGGCGGGTGCGGCGGCGGCCCGTCCAGTGGGCCGAAGATGTCCTTTTGAGTTCAAATAGATGCCTTGATTTCATAATTGATATCCATATGACGTAATTGGATTATTTGGACTTAGTTTCATTACGATACCTTACTTGGTCAAAATATGAATCGACGATCCGACCGTTGGATCATCACCAAACCTTAGTGCATGATAGAACATAATATTTGAAGATCATAGAAACTTAAAAATTGGGAATCCGATGTACGGATCTTCCCTAATTGGATTTCTAAGTTTGTAAAATAAAATGTCGACTGTCACTTGAATTTTGAAATTGGCGGAGATCCGACCGTCGGATAGTGATGAGATTTTAGCATGTTGTTCTAGAAACATAATGTGAAATTTTGGGAATTACGGATCCAAATTCTAATATGCGGATCTTCTGGATCGATTTACGTAAAGTTGTGGGTCCTACGTTGACCGAGAATTGACTTTTGGTCAACATGTCTCGAAACGTTCTAGATACTAGAATTGGTACTACTAGAGACTAAGTGAAGTCTAGTGGACCCACATTGGTTAGAGAATGGCTTGAATATAGGTGATACGATTATTACATTAATTTCTCATATTAATATCATATGTGAATATGAATTGGGTTTATAAATATGATTTCTATTGGAATGTGATTTTTATATATTAGTCATAGCCTTATGTTTAATAAACATGATTTGTCATACGTACTGATGTTGATTGTGATATATATGTGTTTAGTTATCTTTTTAGTAATGTGATTAATAAGTAAGATAAATGTTATGACTGTGCGACCCTAGAATCATATTAGAAGTATGTTACGGTACTTATACACTTATGTGGCATATTAGTGAGAGCCATGAGAAGATGATGGTACAGGTGACCACGTTGTAACTCATAGGGGTTGAGGTGTTGATAAGTGGTATGTTGAATTTACTGCATAATATAGCAGTTGTACGTTGATGGTCCTGCTTGGTATATCCGCATCGGGGGACCATACGCATTCTAGGAGTGATCGTGCTTGGTATATCCGTATTGGGTGATCACTACCTACCTGATTATCTTGACCCTGCTTGGTTAATCCGCATTGGGGGACCATACTATATATGGATCACGCTTGGTTAATCCGCGTTGGGCGATCTTTATGGCCATGTATGCTTAGGAGTGACTATGCTTGGTTAATCCGCATTGGGGGGGGGGGGGTCATTGCCTACTTGATTATTCTATCACGAGTGGTTCTGCTTGGTTAATCCGCTTTGGGGGCCCACCCACTTCCTGTTTGGTTACTTAAACAGACTTGGCTTAACTGCATCACTCTAGCCTTAGTCTTTATATGTTTGTGACAATGGTTTCGAGAACCTTGTGAAATGAGCTAGAAAAGTTGTTGGACGTCTGGGTGACTCTTTCAGGATTTTCTATGATTCGATTATGACTTCATATGGTATGAAATTAGAAGATATGGGAATGATTGTTATTATTTTGATCAGACTAATTAATTAATGTGGCTAGAGAATGGTTTTGTGCTTCATCTTCTCTTAAATATGATGTATATTATGAATTGTGACATCGTGACGAGACATAATGATTTCTGTGTTGTTTGAAAGAGAAATCACGATTTCATGGAGATTTGTTATGTAACTTGAATTCAGGAATTTCAGGTTATTGGGTTATATTAAATGATTGAGGAATGTTGTGCTTTTCTGCTTGAACTTAGTGGGGGTAAACATTTGATTATATGAATGGTGAACTACAAATGACTTGATCCCTTTTAAGGGTACGTAGGCAGTCTAACAAGGAGGTTAGATGCAGCTATAAAGTACACGAAAAATTACCACGCAATTCGAGTATTGAGTTGTGCTTTGTCCATATCTCGGAGGTGGGGTATGTGAGTTATACGGGTATTTGGTAACGTCACGTATCGATTCTGGACATATGTCGGGATCAGGACGTGATAGGAGCATCCATGAAATCCAATACTTTAAGAAGTTTAAATTTCCACTCCATGTATTGAGAAAAAACTTGGACCATTCTTCTTGGTTGAAAGTAAATACATAACGAATATGAGACTGTGTAATGCTTCCCAGGGCTTCAGAGGGACTGATGTCCATTGAGAGGCGTCGAATTGTTGGTTTAAAAGTTGACTCGTCCTTTGGTAACATATGACAAAAGCTCGAATCCATACCCTTTTTAAGGACGACTTCGTACAATAGATCATGAACTCTACAACTTCGAGCTTTTCCATCAATGTAAGCTGTGAAGTTACAAATAAAACTGCAAAATGTTTCGACTTGATTTCCAAAGGACAAAACCTCCCAAATTCCCTAGCAAACTAACTTCTGACAAATAATACAATAAGATCCATGTTACTTGGATGGGTATGGCCCCTTCGTTTCAAATAAAAGTCATCGTAAGTTGGGATATCATAATCGTCATCATTATACCTTCTACCTATCCGGATGCGATACTTTTCTTATTTTATTATCTCTCTAATGTCTGCATTGTCATTTGCATAGTGTTGAGTCAAGTTTAATTCATGTGGGGGATTGTTGGAAAAATTATTATTATATTAAATTTATTAATTAAATGGAAATTAGAAATGGTGCCTTTATGTGTCTACCCTAATGAAGAGTTGCAACTTTTGACTCTTCATGAATAGTCATATGTTTTCCAAAAGATATATCTCAAACTCTATAAATAGGAAAGCCCCTATAATCATTCAATAACTTTTCATTGTTTACATAATCTTATCTTATATATAAAGCCAACAAGAGCTCATGAATAGCGTTTTTTGGTGTCACAAGCTTCACAAAAATGAATTGGACAAAAATGCCCCTCATACAAAAAACTTCAAAAGCAACAAAAATGCATACAATGTGGCAGGGGTATTTTGTCATTTGACAGTGTTTTTTAATAATTAATTTTTTTGTATAGTTTTTTTTTTTAATTAGTACCTCACAATAGGCTAATAATAATGTGATTCAATTAATTGTTCATTTAAATATTATTTTCTCTATTTTTAAACACGTTCAAAACATCTTGATAGACGTGTAATGCTAGTTACAAACAAAATATGTCGCACGGGCATAATAATGTAATTAAATTAGTTGTCAAATAATGGTTTTTTTTTTTTAACAAACGATATTATCTACACTAAGAGATTTCTTCTAACATGATCTAAGACTATTCATTTACTTCCAATATTTGACTTCCCTTTTGTCAATTCACGCATATAAATACATTTAAAACGTGTTGCATGCGTGTTGCATGCTGTGATTCAAAAAATGAATTATGCACGCGTGTGAGCGCGTGCATGAAGGCTAGTAGTTATATATAAAGCCAATGGCCTAATGAACAGTGCTTTTTGGTGTCACAAGCTTCACAAAAAAAAGGGACAAAAATGCCTCTCAAACAAAAAACTTCAAAATTGCATAGAAATACCCCTCAAACAATTTTTTTTTTTTGATATCAATAAAATTCCTCTTGTACCATCCCAAACTATAAGAGCAACTCCACCCTTGGAGCCCTTTCCCTGGCAGTAGGCAATAAAATATTTTTTTTTAATAATACAAAATAAAATTATTTGTAATTTCGGATAATAATTTTTAAATCATTCTCGTTGCGCCATGTGTCATTTTATCCAAAAAAAAAACAATTATTTTAGCGATGGATTTCGATAAGATTTTTATCCAATGTCATCGTGCCACGTGTCATTATCTTTTTAGAATTTTTGAAGGATATATTTCGATCATATTTTAAATCGTTCTCGTTGCGCCACTTGTCATTATCCGAAAAGAATGGCCAAGTAATTTCCAACGACTGGACACCGATTCTTTGGTTCTTGTCCCACCCATTTTCTTAAGAAATTTGGTATGAATTAAACCCCACATTTCTCGCAACTGCATCTCGTTACCCGTAAGCGAACTATGAGTAACATCAACCCAGCTAGTGCACAACGCAACATCTTCAAGAAGCGAACAATTCGTACCTGCATCATTAGTCATTTTGTGGAAAAAAAATTGGATTGAAACTTTGAGAGAAAGATAGGAATTTGATTGAAAGTAGTTGAGAAAATATGAAATTGTGGTGTAAGGTAGATGGAGAAGAAGTGGTATTTATAGAAAAGTAAAAACAATTTTTCACAAAAATTTTCAGAATTTTTTTTGGATTTTTAACAATTTTTTATTCAACTAATTAATTTCTGCTGTTGGATTTAAAAAAATTTGAATTCCAACACTCCAGATTGTGCCACGTGTCACAATGGTAACTTTTTTAATTTTAAAACTATTTTTTTTAATTTATAAAGCAGATTAATATCAACCGTTGATCTCAGATCGAACGGTTGATATTAAATCAGTTTTTTTAATTACCGTTGCAAATCGGACGACTCGTATTAAAGAGCCGTTGGGATCGAACGGACTGTGGGAAGCCACGTGGCTTCCCAATGGTCACTTGTTGAAACTGGCGCGCGGGTCCTGTGCCCTGAAATTCGGTAGATTGACGCGCCCCCACTCGCGAGTGAGGGGCACGCGCCTGACAAAAAAAATAAAAAAAAAGGATCGACGCCAGGCCTGGCGTCAGCCTGACGTCACACCACTCGGGCTGCAGGGCTAGCAATCCCCCACGGGCCTGACCCTCGGGCTCCCACCCTCACTTGGACTGCCCAACGCTGGAGGCCTATCCACCAGGCCTCGGGCCCTTTCCTCTCGCCTGTCCCCCGAGCACCCACCAAGTGTGGACTTGCTCTAAAGACCTAGACGAGATCTCAAAATCCTCGCCTTGTATAGGCCGATGTTGGCCCAGCCTTTCCCTAGTGCACACAACACACTCCACACTCCACACGTAAATGACTTTCATTCGTCAAATCTCTCCCTTTCTGTCGCTCTCTCTCTCTCTCTCTCTCTCTCTCATCGCAAGCAGGCTCTCCGAGCTCGCGCGGCCTGCAGACCTTCTCGCTCCGCGACCTTCCCTGTGACTATGGCGCTCTGGAGCCTGCAATCAGCGGCGAGATCGTGCAGATCCTCCACCAGAAGCACCACCAGGCTTACGTCATCAACTACAACAAAGCTCTTGAGCAGCTCCATGTCGCCATCGGCAAGGGAGACGCTGCTGCCGTTGAGAAGTTGCAGAGCGCCATCAAATTCAATGGCGGAGGTCAAACATCTCTCTGTATCTCTTTGCTATTTTTTGTAGTTATTTATTTGTTTTCATTTGCTGCATTTTCAGATTATGAATTTTTGTTGAATTTGTTAAAATAAAGTTTAAATTTAATTAAATGTTCAAATATTTTTGTTAAATTATAATTGTTTGTGGAAGTAAACTTATATTAGAAGTAGCAATTCAATTAGGTAGCATTGTGTTAGTTTTCCCATAATTAGGCTGCTACTTATACTAATTACCGCAATCGAAACCACTGATTTAATTCTTTGGTTTCAAGTTTTTGGATGTCTTGTTAATCTCAGGATTTAAGCTCATGATTTTGTTTGTTTCCATGCCGAAATGCATTGTCTTTCCTTTTACAAGAGAAATGTTGGTTAATGGAAAAGGGATTTCTTTTTTCTCGCAGGTCATGTCAACCACCGGAGTTTCTGGAAGAATCTGACTCCTGTTAGTGTAAGTTCATCTCTCTCTCTCTCTCTCTCTCTCTCTCTCTCTCTCTCTCTCTCTATCTTACATGCTGGTTATTAACCGTTCATCTACCTAACACAGTAGTGCTTTATTTATTGCAGCTTACACAAATTTCGGAATTTTGAAGCATTGGTGCAAAAGATCAGTGCAGAGGGCGCTGATTTGCTGCAGGGTACTGGTAAGAGTTGAAGAAACTTGTGGTTGAAACCACCGCAAATCAGGTAAACCTCAAAATATATACATAAATACCATCTAATCTAGTAGCGTAGAATTTTCTTATTCAAATTTAAGTAATGCCTTTTAAAACTGAAACAAAAATGAGTTTGGACTTTAAACCCAGATAGTGCTTAAAGTGTTATGGATAAAATCCTACTAACTGCAGTGGATAGGCCTGTTGGTGTTTAACTTTGTACACTTAGTCATGCATCTGAATTGGGCATAAAATCCCGTGTCTTGTGGGAACTGCTCTGATACAAACAAATATTTGAAGTTACAAAGTCTGTGACTTCAAATAGTTAATGTTAGATTTCGTTGAAGCTGGCTGATGATACACTGGATAAGATCCCTTCTTCCTCCTAACTTCTGCTTCTCCGTCTCCTAGCAAGGGATACAAACAATAGTGTGAAAAACCAAATAGAGTATAGATATTGGAGGTAGCGAATGATAACAACTGTATAAAAACTATTTTTGAGAAGAGACATATGATGTATGAGATACTCCCTTAATAGTTTGATAGAAAGACCATGCTACTCCCCAAGGCGGTCTGTTAGTCTAGTCTAGAACCAGGGATCTTCCTCCTAACTTCTGCTTCTCCGTCTCCTAGCAATGTGAAAAACCAAATAGAGTATAGATATTGGAGGTAGCGAATGATAAATAAAAACTATTTTTGAGTAGAGACATATGATATACGAGATACTACCTTATTAGTTTGATAGAAAGACCATGCTAGTCCCTGAGGCAACTAGAAATTCAAAGAGGTCTGTTAGTCTAGTTGGGAACAATCTGGTCAGCTCGCGCTCTATTTCATTAAGCGTCTGCATAGAACATGCATACATTACTTTCAAAAAAAAAAGGAGGGGGGATTATTAATACAACAAACTTAAAAAGCAAAAACAAAGCATACCATCCGATTCCTCCCGTGCCTTTTTGCATGCTGGTTCACATGGTTAGCTATATTTTTTGTAAATTCAAGTACACCTAGCACGTTGTCTCGGTATCTGTTTTTATTGTGAAATTTATCGTCGAGAACGGACATGAAGCACTCTTTGTAGACTGACGTTTCAAGTGATGACCGAAGGTTCACTGCTGTCCTGTTGTGCTGAGTGTACTTGTCTCTCCAGGTGCTCCTTTTTGTGTCATTGAGGTGTAGAATAGTGCGAATCGGAAAAAAAAACCTCTCTGAAGACCCTTGTAGTAAGGGGTGGTAATATAGGTCGAAAAATGTAGTTCTGTTGGATAGTAAATCAATCAATTTAGTTTTGAGTCTTGTTTCATAAAAAAACGAAACAATATATGTATTTGTAAATTACCTTCGTTGCCCTATCATGTTCATGAAATGCCTAAGTTCATGGCAGTCCTTGTCACCTAGAACGGTTTGAAGTAACCCTTTCAACTGTATTCGCAGTGGTGGCGGCGTTGCGGTGCTAGTTACTTTAAGAACTTTTGCCTCAGCGGAGGTGATAACAATGTTTACCGGTACCAAAAACGCACGAGCGTTTTCAGGTTTGAAGACTTCCATTAAAATGAACCTGTAAGTAGTTTAAAAAGAATTATTAATTTCTTCCATTAAAATGAACCTGTAAGTAGTTTAAAAAGAATTATTAATTTAAACATAAAGTAAGGGTCTAATTTTTTTTTCAACTAACGATCACCTGGTAAGGTTCTGGTAAGTGGGGGGACCAAAGATTGCCCGTTCCATCGGGTTTCGATGCTGTCCTTTTTGAGAATTTCCGAGAGTCGGCGGTGCTTGGGCGGTATAGAATGTATGGTGGAAAACATGTCTTCCACAATCTCGACACGGTGTTACTGTATTAAGAAATAATAATTTTTTTATTTAACAAATGCAATTCTAGGGTTTAGGGAAAGAACTGATGGGACAAAAGAACTGCTGCAATTCTTATCAATTCTAATAAAGAAGCAAACGTTGACACATCTTATCAGAAGAAAACATCTGTTACCTCGACTGCCACCCAATGTGTGCGGCGGTGCAAGGGAGGCCGAAGAAATCAATGGGGGGAGAGGTGGATACCCAGGCCGTAACGGTGACCGTTGCGAAGAAGCCGTCTGGTTCTTGACCGTTGCTTAGAAGCGGTGTCTTAAGTCATTTCTAATTGACTTTGACACTAACCGAAATATTAATTTTTCAACGGTCACTGATATATATAAAATTATTATCTAACGGTCCTTTTTTTTTTTTTTTTAATAAAGTTTGTGGGCTGTTTGAGTCGGTGATCCCCGCAAAACCCACTAATCTCTATTTCAAACTCATTTCTCAGTGTTTGCTACCTTTAGTGAGTTCACTGCATATTCTGCATAACTTTGTTATCTCATTTCATAGAAAAAAGATAGAATTTTTTAGACTTTGGGGTTGTTTTTAGTGTCAATCCTCTCTAAACCCATCAATCTCTGTTTCTCCGATTGCCCACTTCCCAGTTTTTGCCATTCTGCATGTCTTTCCTCTCATTTAATGAAATTTTTTTTTTCATTCAATTTCAATGATGAATTCACTTGGGTTGCCTTCGTTCAGAAATCTAAGTTCGGTAAGAATGATGAGCTACGAAGGTTTTGTGTGCAAGCAAACAAAACTAATGAAGTTATTGCTATTCAATAACAAACTTATACTCTAAGATGCTGATTTACCAATTCATTCAAGCATATCCAAATTTTAAACTAGTAACAAAGCCAATTGTTGCCCAATATTACTAATATATAATCATGTTATATTTGTTTATTACGTGTTTATATTCTTGATCCAGTAGAAATCTAATTGTTTCGCGAAATATAGAATTGTGATATTGTGTTTGTTCTTTCATTTGTCTGTGCCTGTTTTTCATGTTATTTTAACAAGGAATGCGGTTATATCTTGAAGAAATAAATATGAAGAGGAAGAGGAGGGGGAAAGGGTGGAGGTTTTGTATTGGTATGTTGGTGCATTTCCTTATCATTTAGCATATCGAATGCCAAATTCTCATATACCATCATTGATTCTGACAACCTCAGTTCACTTCCTGCTGTGATAGCTGATATACAGTGGAAGAAGGCGTGAGGTTTTATCTGGGGACAGTGGGAACATTGACCCTTTCTGTGGTCTCGTCAGTCTCCATTGTCATTTGCAACAAGGCTCACATTAGTTCTTTGGGTTTCACTTTTGGACAGTCTCCATTGTTGCCTTATTTTTTGGTGGTATTTCAAATTCTGGATTGCATTCAATGCTGAATTTACTTGGGTTGCCTTTAGTTCTTAGAAATCTAAGTTTGGTAAGAATGATGCGCTTTGAAGGTTTCATGTGCAAACAAAACAAACTGATGAAGTTGTTGCTATTGAATAACGAACTTAAGTAGAAACAAAAATCTGGAGCTTTCGAAACAATTGCAGTTTCTTCTGTTTTGAAGGGTAAGGCTTGTGGAGTTATTGATGGTGATTCCGCATATTATAGCTTTTGACTTGTAGTTCAACTTTAATGAGCATTGAAATATAATTCAACCAGTATGCGGTAAGGAGACATAATTTGGGTCCTTTAGCAATTCAAACAGGTCACATTGTGAATCCCACCACTAAATGTACTTTTTGAAGGAAAATTACCGGAGTGAACTATTGTTAACATGTGGAAGATTAATGCCATCCTGTTAATGTTTACTTGGTTTATCGGAATTTACTGTGATTACTGATTAGATTGTTATACATATTTGTGCAGCCACAACTTTGACAAGCTGGCATCTTTTAGTCACCTTTTGTTCCCTGCATGTGGCTTTAAAGATTAAATTCTTTGAGCACAAACCCCTTGATCAAAAGACTGTTACAGGGTTTGGCATTCTGAATGGAATCTCAATTTGACTGTTAAATATGAGCCTGGGTTCAATTCAGTTGGCTTTTATCAGGTACATTTGTTTCCTTCAATTTCATCTTGACTTTGTAGCTTCTAGCTAAAACTTTGGTGTTTAAGCATTTCTCTAGATATTAGAATTCTGAAATCTTCTTTTGTTCTTGCATTCTAGATGACTATGCTGGCAATCGTACCTTGTACGGTACTATTGGAGACCCTTTTCCTCGCGAAGAAATTCAGGTTTAGCCTTTTATTTTACTAGACGCTGATTTACCGATTCGTTCAAGCATATCCAAAATTATTTTCAACTAGAAACAGAGACAATCGTTGCCCAATGTTACCAATATATAATCACGTTATATTTGTTTATTATGTGTTTATATTCTTGATCCAGTGGAAATCTAATTGTTTTGCGAAATATAAAGTTGTGATATCGTGGTTATTCTTTTATTTTCTTTCCCTCGGAATTCATATAAAGGAATGCCGTTATACCTTAAATAAATAAATATGAAGAGGAAGAGGAGGGGAAAGGGTTGAGTTTTGTATTGGTATGATGGTGCATTCCATACTATTTAGTACTGTCGAATGCCAAATTATTGTATGCCATCACTGATTTTGACCACCTCAGTTCACTCCCTGCTGCGATAGCTGATATTAAGTACTTGATGAACCTACTGCTTCACGTCTTTCAATCCGTTTACTCTTTTCACATCACGGTTGGACTTTACTGCATTTATGTTGCCTCTTTTAATCTGATAATCTTACATTCTGATTTCCTTACCTATAACCGTTCTGATATTATCTTAACTTCAATTCATATTCGTCGCACCTGCTGGGATGGTTTCATATTCTTACTTGTGCACTCGTGAGGGTCAGAAAAAGGCTGGTGAAGAAGGAACGCAGCCATTGCAGGTTCTAGCCCACTCTGCTTAATCTCTGTAATTGCATGACGTACTTTCTAGATATCTGAATCATTTTCGTAAACATTTAATAACGAAGTGATATTTGAAGTCCGCTCTTTTCCTTTGAAATGGTCTCAGGCAGGGGAAGGTGAGTCTGATCCTCTAATGAGCGTGGAAAACGGAAGCGGGGTAGGAACTGATTCTGCTCCCCAAATTGCCCCTGTATGGAAGTCGAACAAAGATTTGCATATAGAGCTGTTAAGAGGGCAATGACAATATCATTGGAGTAAAATTCTTCACCCTTGTGTCTCCAATTCAAACAGGTGTCCGTCCTGCTCTATGTTGATTGCTAATTACATTAAGTTGATAGATCGACAATTAGTTCAAGAGAATATGGTTCAATTTTATTCGCATTTGTAATGCAATTTTATTGTCTGTTATATACAAAGTGATTAACTCCTTTACGTTTAATTACCCCGTTTCTCCATCGAATCCCGGAGTTTTTTATGAAGTATCTACGTAAATTTTTGGGTTTGCATGTCATTTTTAGGTTTTAATGGAACGGTACCCTACCTGCCATTATACAAGTTGACAGGAGTTTTATTTTTCAAAGTGTTGCTCCTTAAAAATGAAGAAAAACAACAGCAAACTTGACCCCAAATTTGCGTGCGAAGTTACAAATGGCACTGGTAAGTGTTTCAACTTGATTTCCAAAGGAAAAAAGCTCCTAAATTCCCTGGCAAACAACTAGACTCTAACAAAGAATACAATGAGATCCATGTTACTTGGATGGGTATGGCCCTTTTGTTTTCAAATAAAAATCATCGTAAGTTGGGATATCATCATAATCGTAATCGTAATCGTAATCAAAATCGTAATCATTACGATTATACCATCTATGCTGACGAAGTTCTAAACGACGCTCTAACTCGGAATAAACGACGTCCTCTTGAGCTGCTTCAGCAAATTCATAGTCGGCAATGGAATCTTCAGGCAGCCGCAATGTTCTGATTCCTTCAGCACATCTCATTCTCAAATCTCCCTCAAGCTTAAGGTTAAAACAATGGCGCAGGTCAAGCGACACGAGACGAGGACAAGAGTCAAGAATTTTTCGCAAGCCTTCGTCCGTCAGCTTATTTCCGAAAACTTGGAGGTACTGCAAACCATGCATAGTTCCTGCTATTGCAAGTGCGTCGTCGTTACACCCGGTTCGTCCCATGGACCACATGTTGTTAAGTTTAAGTGATTTCAAAAGTGGACAAGAGCGTCCGACCACTTGCAAGGATTCACGTGAGATTACTACGGGAAACAATGAAATTTCAAGGTGCTCCAACCATGGAAGCTTTGAAGCCACTTTTCCCGGTTCCACACAAAAATCCACGAGTCGGAGGCTTTTAATTCTACTCGGACTGCATAAAGAGGTGAAAATTTTAGCCACCGAAGTACAACAAAATCAAATTCTAAAGTAACAATAATACATAAACATGCAAAACTGACATACCTATCAGCGATATACTCAAGGACAGTAGCGGCGTCGTCGAATTCGTCGAACTTGACCTCGATCAAATTACCACAGCTGCTATCAACCGCGTGTCGACACATCTTCTTCAAATCGTACTTCGTGCTTAAGAGAGATATCTCACGATTGCTCTTGACTAAGAGTCCTCGCATGTCAATGGTGCGCCACATGAGAGGGTTCTTACAGATGTTGAACCACACCTTGCACACCATCTGAGCGCTCGTCAGGATTTCAAAGGTTGTCAACCGTGAGAGTATCGATATTATAAGGTCGTCTGGTAGTTCCGTCCATGTATGACAGTTTCGCACACGCTTTGCTCGGAGGCTTTTCTTGATCTTTTTCTTCCCCATTCCGCTTCTTGTTCTTGTAGTCTCTTTGAAGATTAAGACAATAAAACGAATATATATATATATATATATAAACATATGATAATTACTTTACACAGAATATAAAGAACAACTAATCCTATTGTAACCCTAAAACCTAAGAGTCTTAGGAGATAGATTTCGTTTATATTTAGGATACTAAAAGATGTTTTTTTGTTGCAGTTATCTTTAGAATAGGAATGTGATTGTGTAAATCCTAGAGAATATGGGAAAGTATCTTATATTCATATTAGGACTAAATTACCTATTAAATGTTGTAATCCTAAAGGGAAAGGTATTTACCCTTTCTACTACTATAAATAAAGGCACAATGGGGTGAATCAAACACACATCACAATTAACTCAATCCCTCTCCTCTCTAAAGTGGTCGGCCCCCTCTCTCTCACTCTCTTCCTAGATCACTCAATCAAATAGGCCTACAACACATTATCAGCACGCTCTTGCCAGAAGCTAAGGAATTGACGCATCGTAGGAGGAGGCTATCATCCACCAAATTCAAAGGCTTATTTGTTTTCTACTAATCAGGTACGCTTAAAATAAAGTAAGATATTTGAAATGACTCTGAAGCATGAAAACATTCCCCATGATGTATGAACCCCTATGTTTATATTTTCCTTTCGTTATATATATATATATATATTTGTTTCATGCATCGCACAATTAAATTGTTATGTGGAATTTGTGAGTCAAAGTATAAAAACAAATTAGAAGCAAGTTAGGGTTTCCTAAACCCTAAGGGATTTGAAAAAAAAAGGAAAAAAAAAAAGAAGGGGAAATTGGGCATGGTGCGGCACACCCACCGCACCATCACTATTGACAAATTTGCTGGCCTGAAGTCCAGCTCATTCTCACCAGGCTCCAACCTGGAATTCACCTCAACACGGGCATGAAGCCCTGCCTTCTTGTCTCAGCCCGCGACCATTAACCAACCTTTTGAGGTTGGGCCCCCATATGGACGCACACGCCAACCCTCGGGCTGGGCTCTTCGCGTAGCAAACTAAAGGCCAGCTTTTGCTGGGCCTTTCCCCCGTGCTTTCCCCTTGGTCCAAACCCAAACCCAGTTGTAGCTGGGGGATCCTCACCCTCCCCATGGTCTGCAGGCCACCCCAAGGCCCTTTTTGGGCCATGACTTTCTACTTAAGGCACCAGTCGTGCCTTTCACCCACGACACAAGCCCAAAAATTATTCTGGGGCTCTAATTTTGATCCAATAATATTATGTTAATATTATTTTGCTTCTACAATCGACCCTGTATGGCCTGATTTATTGAATTAATTAAAAGTGACCTGCAATCCATTAATCTGATAATTAATCCAAAATTCCTGACCTGAAGATCACTATTGGACATTAACGATTCAATAATTTATCTTTATATTTTGAACCATCATATACTTTCGTAGTAACGAAGCTCTCACACTTGAGTTCCCGAAGAGCCTCAAATCCACTACACTTAGTTAGTATATTGCATTCTGTGTTTCTTGCAAGAACCTCTCATTATGAACTAATCGTTCATAAAAGTCTAAATTGAACCTGTAGTTTCAAATTTAGTGCCTTTGAAACCTGAAGTTTTCATTCAAAACATATCACATAAAACCTGTAGTTTTCATGCATAAATTAAACCAATACATGTCTAAAGAACCTATATGTTCTACGATATATGTCTATGGCTTACCATATGACTACTCATGCTTTTTCCCTTCGTTTTAAGAACATGTCGAACTTGAACAAGCTCGACTTCACAGCTCTAGAAGTCTCTAGAAGAAACTATCTGAAGTAGGTTCAAGACGTGAAACTCCATTTAACTGCAAAGGGCATTAGAGCCACCATCGAGACTTCTATCGCCGACAAACCTGTTGACGAAGCTCAGAAGGCTACTGCAATGATCTTTATTCGAAGACACATCTATAATGCACTGCAGACCGAGTATCTCGCTGAAGAGGACCCACGCACCCTATGGCTTGCTCTGGCTGACCGTTTCGATCACCAGAAAGACATATACTTGCCTGAAGTAAGACACGACTGACAAATCTTCGCTTCCCAGACTTTAAGTTTGTGAATGAATACAACTCTGAAGTTTGTAGAATCCGTTATTTGTTGAAATTCTGCAAAATGGAACTCACCGAATCAGATCTCCTAGAGAAGGCCTATTCGACCTTCCATGCCACCAATATTGTCCTGCGATAACAATATAGGGCACAAAAATTCACCAAGTTTTCGGATTTGATCTCTATTTTACTTCTCGCTGAAAAGCAGAATCAACTTTTGATGAGAAACCATCAAGCTCGACCCACTGGCTCGCACGCCGCGCCTGAAGCGCATGCGATTAATTCTCGCAACCAGAAACGATGACAGAATTGTCGTGGCTGTGGCAATGAGGGACAAGCCCAACCACGAGCCCAAGGTCAACAGAGTGCCGCACCTAAGGGAAGAATTGCGACCCAGTAGCGTCCACCACTTGTCCCTAAGGTCCTAAACTTCAAGAATAAGGACAAAAATCCCATTCAGGCTGCTTCTACTGAATTGGACATGTGTTATCGCTGTGGATCAAATGATCATTGATCACACATATGCAGAGCTTCCCCTGAGGCTATTGCCAAGTATCATTCCCGTCGTGAGTTTAACTTTGCACATGTGGATCATTCGGAAGATGCAACTACATCAATGAAGATATCAGATTTCCAGGAGGCGTCAACACCTATGGACGAATAAATTAGACATGTTTTAGGGCGTTTACCCCTAGTGACCGAACCCACTAGAAGTGGCCGGCCCCTACCCTATATTTTGTTAGGTTTATGATTTAATTTTGAACAATTTTCTTAAATGTTTGGAATAATTTGTTTGGTTTTGGTTTGTTTTGAATTATGGATTATTATTGGAATGGATATTATTTTCTCAAATTGCTTAATTGAATGAATGGACTTATATTTATACATGTGACCAATTCAATCAATTTATTTCTAGGTATGTTTAGTGGGGAAGTTAGTTGTTTGGCAGATAGTGCAACCACGCACACCATCTTGCATGAACGACACTATTTTACTAACTCGATACCCAAGAAAGCTCTTTTGACAACCCTCTCAGGCCCATTCAACCTGATTGAAGGATACAGAAAGGCATGTATCATGTTGTCTAATGGTACAATCTTGACATTAAGGAAGCACTCTATTCTCCATGTTCCGGAAGAACGTTGCTGAGTTTTAGAGATATTCGAGATAATAAATATCATCTTGAAACCACTAAAGACCATGGTTCTGAATTTATTTGTATCATTTCGTACGAATATGACCAGAAGCATATTCATAAGAAGTTGGAACGTCTGCTGAGTGGGTTGTACATCATAACCATTCGCGACATAGAAGCCCACACAGTGGTCGACCCTATGCCTGAGTTCCAGGACACTTTGTTCCTTTGGCATGATCGTTTGGGACACCTTGGACGTGACATAATGCACTGTATCCTCAAATCTTCTAACGGGCATAAGTTACATCCCTATGTTAGGGTCCCGACATGCCAAGCGTGTTCTATAGGGAAGTTGAATATTCAACCCTCCCACACAAAGATTATTCACGACCCCCCTAAATTTCTTCAGATGATTCAAGGGGACATTTGTGGACCTATCCAACCAACCTGCGGACCATTTAAATATTTTATGGTGTTGGTTGATGCATCGACAAGATGGTCACATGTTTGCTTGTTGTCCACACGCAATGCCGCGTTTGCTAAACTCCTAACTCAAATCATTAAGCTCAGGGCCCACCACCCTGATTATCCGATTAAGTCGATTCGACTGGATAACACTGGAGAGTTTACGTCACAGACTTTTGTATTGCATGTCAGTATGGATTGATGTGGAACATCATGTGCTCCATGTTCACACCCAAAACAGCCTGGCAGAAGATTTCATAAAGCGCCTTCAAATGATAGCTCAGACTTTGGTTATGAGAACCAAACTGCCGGTATCTACTTGGGGCTATGCAATATTGCACGCAGCTATGTTGGTCCGCCTGAGGCCCATCACTACCCAACCACATTCACCGTTACAGTTGGTCACTGGATACGAGCCTAACATCTCGCATTTACGGGTGTTTGGGTGCGCCATTTATGTGCCAATAGCGCCACCACTACGTACCAAAATGGGTCCTCAAAGAAAAATGGAAATCTATGTCGGTTATGATTCGCCATCAATTGTTTGCTATTTAGAACCCTTGACAGGAGATCTCTTTACCGCACGTTTTGCAGATTGTCACTTTGATGAGACAGTCTTCCCGTCGTTAAGGGAAGATAAGCATGCTAACGTTTCCGTAGAACGCAGCGAATTGTTGTGGTATGCTCCCACTATGTCTCATTTAGATCCCCGCACTGCCCAGTCTGAAACTGAGGTGCGTCGAATTATAGATCTTCAGAGCATTGCTCAAAGCATACCGGATGCTTTTAATGATCTAGCAAAGGTGACAAGATCACATATACCAGCTGCAAACACACCTGCAAGGATAGATGTATTGGAATAAGTCAATCTTTAGGGAAAAAAAGAATGTAAATATTGTAATTACTAGAGTTATGTTTTAGGAAGGATATCATGTCCTTTATTCTTTTTGCCTTTTGTAACAAGGTTTGTATGTACTATTTATTAAGAGTTATGGAATACAGAAAAATTAAGCCGTAAATTCTATTTGGTATCAAAAGCCAAGGCTGCCGAAACCCTAGTTTTTTTTTTTCCGCTGTGTTTGGTGACTGTTTTCTGCAAATCTTCTGCAGCAAACACTGTTGCCGTGCGTGTGTAACCTGACTGCGTGTACAGTCTTGTCGGTGGTGCTGTGTGGGGTTGACTTTTCTCTACATAGTGTTGCCGTGTGTGTATGGTATTGTTGTTGCCGTGTGTGTAGCAGTGTGGTGAATCATCAGTGTAGCTGTTGCCGTGAATCATCAGTCAATTGGTCAAGCCGTGACTACTAGGAATTGTAGCAGTCTTGTTTTACTGATGCCGTGTCTGTGGGAATTGCAGCAGCTTTGTCTTTTTTTGCTGATGCCGTGAGGTTTTGTTTTGTGCAGTGCCGTGTGTAAGTGGAACTGCGGTGCTGTTTTGCTGTGCGTGCTTAAAGTATTTTTGGACTGAAGAAAAGAAGTCACGGAGAGTGTAGTGCAGTGTGTCGTGTCTTATTGCAGTGCAGTGTGTGTGCTGTGATTATTGTGACAGTGATTAATGGCAGGCGACAGAGGAGGTGAGTCGGTGCTGAAGTTGGAGGGTGGGGCTCATGGCTCTACCCACGGCTCAGTCGTGAATCCAGTAGTTATCCAAAGTGATGCTTCGGCCACTCCAGGTAATATGGGGCATGTTATTTTAGCCTCTGATATGGAACAGCATACAGGTTGGATTTTAGACTCGGGTGCAACTAATCATATGACTTTTGATAAAAAAATATTTACTAGTATGACAACCAATTCACGGAAGTGTATTGCAACTGCTAACGGAACGACATCATCGGTTTTGGGGGCTAGCACTGTGAACCTCACGCCGGCCCTTCCCCTTTATGACTGCCTGTTTGTTCCCTCGTTGTCTCATAATTTGTTATCTATTCCTCAAGTTACTGAGCAATTAGATTGTGTTGTACTTATGTATCCACTGTTTTGTTTGCTTCAGGATATTCAAACCAAGGAGATAATTGGGCGTGACACTAAGAGAGAGGGGTTATATTACGTGGATGACGTCGTTCCTGGCAGAGCTAATGCAGTTCAAGCATCCCGTACCAATAATTTACAAGAAGTTTGGTTATTGCATCGTCGGTTAGGACATGCTTCGTTTGGTTATTTAAGGCGTATGTTGCCTAGTTTATTTCATGCAATAAAAGAATCAGACTTACATTGTGAGGTATGTATTCTCGCGAAGAGTCATCGCATTTCATTTCCTCCTAGTATGAATAGAAGATTGTTTCCTTTTGAACTTGTGCACTCTGATGTTTGGGGTTCCTCTCATGTTAGTACCTTGTCTGGAATTAAATGGTTTGTTACCTTCGTTGATGATTGCACTCGTATGACTTGGATTTATGTGATGAAGAATAAAAGTGATGTGGGTATGGTGTTTCGATCATTCTCTCAAATGGTTGCAACACAATATTCCTCTGTTGTTAAGGTTCTCCGCTCTGATAATGGAGGTGAGTATATTGGTTCCGAGTTGTCTGGCTTTCTTCGGGATCAAGGAATTCTACATGAGACTACTTGTCCTCATACCCCACAACAAAATGAAGTTGTTGAAAGAAAGAACCGTCATATCTTGGAAATTGCCCATGCCTTGCTCATTGATGCATTTGTACCTAAACGGTTCTGGCCTGAAGCTGTCGCCTATGTTGTGTATGTGATTAACCGTATGCCATCCCGGGTTGTGGATTTTCGTACACCTCTCCAAGTATTGACAGAATTTGTTCCAGTAGTGTCAACCAATACTCTTTCTCCTCGTGTATTTGGGTGTGTAGCCTATGTTCATATTCACAAGATTCATCGTAGTAAGCTCGATCCATGTGCTCACCGATGTGTTTTTCTGGGATTTGCTCCTCAACAGAAAGGGTATAAGTGCTACCACCCTGAAACTCGTCATATGTATGTAACTATGGATGTTACCTTTTCCGAATCCGAGTTCTTTTATGCTTCGACTCCATCACCTTCCGATCACCTGGGGGAGAATATGAGTGGTGATCTTGGGTGGTTGGAAATATGTAGCTCAGGGGGAGTATTTATTGACAAAAATAGATGTGAAAGCTCTCGGCAAGACAGTGACTCTCAGCAAGACACTGCCGAGAATGTGAGTATCATTCAGCCAAGTAGCATCGAACCAGCTGAGTCTTCTCGGCAACGTGCTGTCGAGTGTGATGCAGAGTGTCAGCAGGGAGTTGCCGAACCAGTTTCACCGCTCCAGCAACCATTAGCTACCGAACCCGCAACCCCCTTTCTCTCAAGCTCAATAGTGTCACCCAATATGTCTTCTCTGAATATTCCTAAGGTAAGTACTACTGATGCTCATGTAACTAATTCAGATAATGTTATGAGTACATATAAGTTGCCGCCAAGGCAAAATCGTGGTGTTCCTCCTGACAAGTTTTCTCTTGAAGAAAAAGTGAAGTATCCAATAGCTAATTATGTGTCATGCTCAAACCTTGCATCAGAACGTCAAGCCTGGGTAAACAATATGGAAGCAATCCAAGCACCAACCCGAGTTGAGGAGGCCTTGAAGGATCCAAAATGGGCTGCTGCGATGGATGAGGAAATGATGACACTACATAAGAATGATACATGGGAGGTAACAGAGCTACCTAAGGGAAAGAAACCAGTTGGGTGTAGATGGGTCTTTACGATCAAATACAAGGCAGACGGATCAGTAGACAGGTATAAAGCAAGGTTAGTAGCAAAAGGCTATACTCAAACTTATGGTGTTGATTATCAGGAGACCTTTTCTCCAGTAGCAAAGATGAATACAGTACGAGTTCTGATTTCTTTAGCTGCAAATTTGAATTGGCCACTAAAACAGTTTGATGTGAAAAATGCTTTTCTTCATGGGCATTTAGAATATGAGGTATATATGGATTTTCCTCCGGGGTACAATGCTGGAGGAAAACACGGAGTATGTAGGTTGAGAAAGTCACTCTACGGACTTAAGCAATCACCTCGTGCGTGGTTTGGTAGATTTACCCAAGTTATGAGGCAGATTGGGTATTATCAAAGTCACTCGGATCATACATTATTTTTGAAACGGGGAAATGGTAAAGTGACAGCCTTAAAAATTTATGTGGATGACATGATAATAACAGGTGATGATTCGGAAGAGATGATGAAGCTAGAACAAAACCTTGCCGCTGAGTTTGAGATGAAGAATTTGGGAGATTTGAAATATTTTCCTGGCGTGGAAGTTGCTCGGTCATCTAGAGGTATTTTCTTGTCTCAACGTAAATATGTGCTGGATTTATTAAAGGAAACAGGAATGCTGGGATGTAAGCCTGTGAACACTCCTATTATAGAGAAACATTATTTGGGGATTTATCCAGATCAGGAACCGGTTGATAGAGGTAAATATCAAAGACTAGTGGGGAGACTGATTTATCTTTCTCACACTCGTCCATATATTGCCTATGCAGTAAGTGTGGTTAGTCAGTTTATGCAGTCACCAAGTGTGGATCATATGGTTGCAGTAATGAGAATCTTGGCATATTTGAAGTCTGCCCCTGATAAAGGAATTTTGTATAAATGTCATGGACATATGAGGATTGAAGGATTTACTGATGCTGATTGGGCAGGTGATGTGACTGATAGACGGTCTACATCTGGGTATTTTACTTTTGTTGGAGGTAATTTGGTTACGTGGTGAAGCAAGAAGCAGAATGTGGTATCACGGTCTTCTGCCGAAGCCGAGTATAGAGGTATGGCACATGGTGTGTGTGAGATTCTTTGGCTACGAAAGTTGCTTTGGAGTCTTGGTTTTAAACAGAAATAGGCAATGAAGTTGTATTGTGATAATAAGTCCGCTCGAGAAATAGCTGAGAATCCAGTACAGCATGACAGAACTAAGCATGTGGAGGTTGATAAACATTTTATCAAAGAAAAGCTGGAGAGGAAGATTGTGTCAATACCGTTTGTGAACTCAAAAGAACAACTTGCAGATATCCTTACCCATGCCGTGTGTAGTAGAAGATTTGGTGATTCCCTTGTCAAGTTGGGCATGAGTAATATCTATGCTCCAACTTGAGTGGGAGTATTAGAATAAGTCAATCTTTAGGGAAAAAAGGAATGTAAATATTGTATTTACTAGAGTTATGTTTTAGGAAGGATATCATGTCCTTTATTCTTTTTGCCTTTTGTAACAAGGTTTGTATGTACTATTTATTAAGAGTTATGGAATACAGAAAAATTAAGCTGTAAATTCTATTAGATGTACCATGCGTATGTCAACAACCCACCTAGGAAGGCCGGGCCATCCCTGAAGGTAGGGAGGCCGCACCCTCCACCCGGCAAGGTACATGGGCGGCTAGCCAATCATCTGCTCTGACCCTGAAGCGTGGCAGACCTCTTGGTTCAAAGGATTCACAACCCCGGAAGAGAAAAACGACACTAACTAGTGACCCTAGTTTGAATCCGACCATCGCCCACTCATCCGTTCCAATGCATGAGGTCATTCTAGATTATGGTAATGCTTCAGATGAAACATGTCGGCCTCCCGAGAATCGCGAGATTTCGGTCCACTACACAGTATTGGATGAGGTTTGGAATAGGAATGACATGATCGTCAACGATGCATTCGCGTACTCGGTAGCTACTGACATCATGCTTAGCGTTGACATTGAACCACGTTCCGTCGATGAATGCCGACGTAAAACCGATCGTCGTCGATGAATGCTTAGCTTATCACTTTATGATTTTTTTTTAACAATTGATATTATCTATATTAAAGCGGAGGGGTGGATTTAACCTCACAATGGGCTAATAGGTGAAGAATAATATTACCTACTAGACCGTAGTACTAAATGACAAGAAAAAAAAAACTATGCCGTTTACTGTAGATAAACCACACAAGTGAAGAGAATAAACAAAGGGTCGACGAATATGTTTACACTTGTTTTTAGTCTTTAGATTAATTCTCATCCAATGGTCTAAAATAAAGGGTAAGATGACTCAACCTCCAATGGTCTAAAATAAAGGGTACAATGACTCAACCTTAATTAAACGTGGATGTACAAGGAAATAAAAATAGGGGTGTGTTATCCACACATCCCTTGATAATTTATGTCCGTTGATCTTCTTCAGTTCATCCGATCCGTCAGTCGAAAATTAAAAAGTTGTGTGAGAAGTAAAATGGGATGTGTAGATATCACACCCCTAAAAATAAACTCCAACTAATCAAAATAATTTGAGAAATAATATTATGCTAAAAGAGTGAAAACCTCAGCCTTGCACCTGTGGTTTTCATGTAAATACAATGTTTATCATGTTAGTGGCTTGTAATGCAATTGGTTAAAGGCATTCACCCTTGCACCTGAGGTTCCGTTCCAATTCTCCTCTCGGTAGTTTCTGTTGCATTATGTTAAAACTAATGTAACTAAGTCATGGTTTTACCATAGAGAAGAGAATACTGCTGCCAAACGGAGCTTACGGGAAAATAGAAGGCTGGAGATCATTCAAAGATGAGTTCTAACGGATACAAAGTCTAGAGTAGTGCAACAACCCTAGACAACTCAAATTTTAGTTGTAGACAAGCATGAAGAGATAATGAGGGGTAGATAAGAGGTTGGATAAAAGTAACTTTGAAACCTTTACTCACATTTATGAGTGTGAGAAAACGAGCAAACTATTTTGACCTACTCACATTAACCTGTTTAGTTTTGGAAAATCAATAATACAAGAATATTTTGTACTTGAGTGTAAGAAACCGATCACACTGCTTTAACTTGCTGACCTAACTCATATTAACCTCATTTCAATTGATTTAGTCATATTCTCAGAACTTATAGTGGCAAATATTGTATTTACAACATGAAGGTTGTAAGATTAAGCTAAATAGTGGTTCCACCATACATTTGTGTATAGTATACGTTATTTTTTAAGTGTATCATATTCATAATATTCGACTCTTAAACGACCATCCGACCGTTAAATTTTCTTCATGTATATATTTAATAGGGTAAATTACACAAAACTACCTCAACTATTGGTCTCACGACACTTTCATACCTAATCTTTTAAAATTGACAATGTCATACCACATCTTATGAATTTGTGACAATGTCATACCTCCGTCAAATTTTCTGTTAAGTGCTGACGTGGCTAGAGATGGGGACCACTTACTAATCCAGTTGGATTAAAAAATAATTAAATATATTTTTAATAATTAAATATTAAAAAATTAAAAATAAAAAAAACAAAAAATTCCTACGGGCGCTCCCCCTCCTGCTTCTTCTTTTCTTCTTCTTCTTTCTCTCCTCCTGGGCCGAAACTGATATGTAAGCTTTTTTTTTTTTTTTTTTCTTCTTCTCTCTCCTCCTTCTCCTTCCCTTTCTCCTTCTTCTTCTCCTTCTTCTTGGGCCGAAACTGGGTTTGAATTTTTTTTTTTTTCTGGGTTGCAGATGGAGGGAAAAGGGGAAGAAGATGAAGATGGGGGAGGAGAGAGAGAAGGTTCTTCTTCTTCTTCTTCTTGAGCCGAAACTGGGTTCGAATTTTTTTTTTTTTTTTTTTTTTTTTTGTTTCTGGGTTGTAGGTAGAGGGAAAAGGGGAAGCAGATGAAGATGGGGGAGGAGAGAGAGGGGGGGAGGGGGGAAGGGACGAACTGATTTGGGTTTGAATTTTTTTTTTTTTTTTTTTTTTGGGGTTGTACGGGGTAGGAGAGAGAGAGAGGGGGAGGGGGGGGGAAGGGAAGGGGGTTTGAAGAAGAAGAAGGAGGAGAAGAGAGATGAAGAACAAAAAAAAAAAAAAAATTACAAATCAGTTTCGGCCCAGAAGGAGGAGGAGGGGGATTTGAAGAAGAAGAAGAAGGAGGAGAAGAGAGATGAAGAACAAAAAAAAAAAAAAAAAATTGCAAATCAGTTTCGGCCCAGGAGGAGAGAAAGAAGGAGGAGGAGGAGGAGGAGAGAGAAGATGAAGAAAAAAAAAAGGAAGTTACATATCAGTTTGCCCAGGAGAAGGAGAGAAAGAAGAAGAAGAACGAGAGGGGCCCGCGCCCTAGGAATTTGTTTTTATTTTTTTATTTTTTATTCTTAGTTTTTTAATATTTAATTATTAAAAATATATTTAATTATTTTTTAATTCAGCTGGATTAGTAAGTGGTCCCCGTCTCAAGCCACGTCAGCATTTAACTGACAAATTAACGGTCAGACTATCGGAAGGTATAAAATTGACCAAATTCTAAAGATGAGGTATGACATTGTCAATTTTAAAAGATGAGGTATGAAAGTGTCGTGAGACTAATAGTTGAGGTAGTTTTGTGTAATTTACCCTATTTAATATTAGTAGAAAGTATATATACATGTTTTTCAACTCATTTGACCGGATATCCAAAGATGGAAAGGTGAAAAATGAAAAAGGTGTGTATCAGAGCATGAAAAAGTTGTCTATAAAAGCATATATATAACCTCCTCTTTTCAGTTCAGTCCTTACTCATTCTCACTTCTCACAGCTGCACTCCCCTCTCGGACAAGACCCTCAGCCTCAGTTAGTCTCCGTCCCAACACCAAGATCTCATTGCTAACCCTCCCTCCCTCCCCTTTCTTTCTGTCGTATTCTGTTAAAACAAATGTAACTATGCAAGTCACCCAAAAGTTCACATTGCCAAAATAAACTAATTGTAGAAAACAAACTACTCTCTTTGTGCAGTTGAATCATTTTCCTAGTTTGATTCTCATTCAACTTTGAATTTAATAACTACTATATTTCCTGTATTAGTATTTTTTTTAATATTCAATTAGAAAAATGAATTTTAATAAATTGTTTTATAGAAAGTGACTTAGATTGCAAAGGTTGGAGAACAGTGAGTCAATGGCTAAATGAAAAACACAATGACCAAAATAGATTTTGGTCACCAACACTGACGGAAAAGCTTTAACCCTTCTTTTAGCTGCACTTGTTTTTGAGACTCAAAAATTAAGGGCAAGAGAGAAAATATTCCATTACTTTGTGTCATAGGTCTTGACAGACATGCATGTCACATAAGATTAGTACCGTATAAAGCATAACCAAAGCATACTATCCGATTCTCCCCAAGCCTTTCCGCGTGTTGATTCACAAGGTTTGTTATATTTTTGGTGATTTCAAATCTATCCAGCGCGGTGTCCTTGTATTCATTTTTGTTGTGCGATTTATCGGTGAGAACAGACATAAAAACACTTTTTGTGGACTGACGTTTCAAGCGATGATTGAAAGCTCACTACTACCCCGATTATCAATGTAAACTTGTCTCCAATTGCTCCTTTTCGTGTCATTGAGGTGCAGAATGGTGCGAAGTGGGAAAAAGAACCTCTCCGAAGACCCTTGTAGTTATGTTTTATGACCTATATCACCACCCTTTACTACAAGGGTCTTCAGAGAGGTTCTTTTTTCCCACTTCGTGCCATTCTGCACCTTAATGACACGAAAATGAGCATTTGGAGACAAGCTTACACTGATAAGCACATCGGATAGCGATGAGCTTTCAATCATCGCTTGAAACGTCAGTCCACAAAAAATATTTCATGTTTGTTCTCACAGATAAATCGCACAATAAAAACAGATACAAAAACACTGGGTATACTTAAAATCACCAAAAATACAGCAAACCATGTGAATCAACACGCGTAAAGGCTTGGAGAAGCGGAAGGCACCGCCTTTCTTGAAGACAACTTTTGAATCAATCATGTCCATATCAATCAGGAACTTTATTATTCACTGGCCCGTTTCTGGATTGGTTCTTGGCGAATCGAAATGTATTTGCTTTCAAGTATACAACTCAAGTGCTGGTGAGAATCGAAATCAAATCATTATTTTTCCCCTTTTCTCTAAAATCATTACTGATTGTGTTTTCTCTCTGATTATAAACTTCATTTTAATTCTTAAAAAAAAGATGAGTTTTATGTTATTACTTTGTGTAAGATTAAAATCCAATTTTAATCCTTAGTACATTTAATCATCTCATTTATTAGTTATATTTTGATGTTTTATTTATCTTTTCATTCCTATTTTAATGTATAAATTACATTTAAATTTAATTTTCATTTCATTTATCATAATATATTTTAAGAGTAAATTGTAGCAATGGTCCCTCAACTTTAATCAAATTGGAGCAATGGTCCCTCAACTAAAAATTCATTACCATTGGTCCCTCAACTTATCAAAATGTGTAGCTATAGTCTTTTTCGTCAATTTGGTCAAAATTTTGTCAAAATAAGTTATGTTGGAATAACCATTTATATAATTAGGGTCCCTCAACTCATCAAAGTGTGTAATTATGATTCTTTTCGTCAACTACGTCAAAATTTTTGTCAAAACGAGTTATGTTGGAATGACCATTGCTACAATTGGGTTAAAGTTAAGGGACCATTTCTCCAGTTAAATTAAAGTTGAGGGACCAATGGTAATGAATTTTTAGTTGAGGGACCATTGCTTCAATTGAGTTAAAATTCAGGGACCATAGTACAATTTACTAATATTTTAATGTTTACATTTAGGCAACTAGCTTTTTTTATAATATATATTCCGATAACAATTTTGTATGTTCTTCATTTAAGTATATTAATACGTTTGAATATTTCGGTATATCTATCGATACAAACATATAGGTACATTAATTCATATAATGCATTTCGGTATGTACATTTTGGTACGTCTCTGTAAATTTTAGCACATTTCTTGTGATCGGGAAGACATCTCCTGTCACCTATCAAGTTTTTGGACATCTAAAGACATGCCTTGTGCTGGCATTTGGTTATATTTTGCTTCATGATCCATTTGACTGGAGGAACATCCTCGGAATATTAGTCGCACTTGCTGGGATGGTTTTGTATTCTTACTGTTGCACTAGTTAGGGTCAGAAAAAGCTTGCTGAAGAAGCAACGCAGCCATCGCAGGTTCTAGCCCACTTTGCTTAATCTCCGTTATTGCATAACGTACTTTCTACATATCTGAATCATTTGAAATGGTTTCAGGCAGGGGAAGGTGAGTCGGATCCTCTAATGGACGCTGAAAACGGAAGCGGGGTAGGAACTGATTCTGTTCCCCAAATTGCCCCTGTATGGAAGTCGAACAAAGATTTACGTGCGTGATGGCGACCACTCTCAGTCTTGTCGATTTACACACCTAATAGAACTAGTAGCAGCATATAGAGCTGTTAAAAATTCTTCACCCTTCGCTCCAATTCGAACAGGTGTTCGTCACGCCCTTTCTTCGTTCGTGTTGATGACGAATTACATTAAGTTGATAGATCGACAACTGGTTCAAGAGAATGTGGTTCAATTTCGTACGCATTTGTACTGCAATTTTATTCTGTTGTATACACAGTAATTGAATCCTGGAGTTTTTGATGATTGTGTATATAAATCAACAAAAACTATCCGCGTAAATATATTAAGGTTTAATTTTACACAATTCGATGCTACTTCGGAATTATGTTTTAGCCCTTCCAAAAATAATCTCAAACAAATCGTCGAGTAATCACGTTGAAACAATGTTTCGAGACCGATCCTGCTTAGGTCTTCCAACAAACATGTGCCTTACTGTTTTGCAAAGATTTTTTGAAAGGTTTGCTTTCTCCATGGGGGTAGTTTCATTAGTAGCTGAGGTGTGGATTAATTTGTGGGTTTGGTCATGTATTGTTGCTTGGTCAGAGTAATGTTTTTGTTAATTTAGGCCCGTACTAAGCTTGTTAGAGTAATATTTTTGCTCATTTAGGCCCGTACTAGGTCTGACTCAATTAGTTGTGACTCATTTAAACATATCTGGTTTCTCTTTAAGGTTAAGGATTTCATTAGTGGGGCAAGTTCATTTTCATCAAATAGATAATGGGTTGAATGTCATGATATGTAAGCACATTTAGTTGTATTTTTTTTTTCAACGACATTTAATTGTATTATTCTTAAAAGCAATTTTTTTTTTTAATATTGCTCTAATTTCATTGTGAGGAGAGAATAAACCACATTTCTTTTTCTTGCACAAATACAAATGGCACCGTAAAATGTTTCAAATTGATTTCCAAAGGAACAAAGAGCCTAAATTCCCTAGCAAACAACTCTTCTACCAAAAAAAAAAAAAACAACTAAACTCTCTAACAAAGAATACAAACGAGATCGATGTCACTTGGATGAATCTGGCCGTTTTTTTTTTTTGAACAAACGATATTCTCTACACTAAGAGGAGGGGGTGGGCTTAGCCTCACAATGGGCTAGCAATAATGTGGTTCAAATTTTTTGAAATTTTCACATCCCGACCAGGACTCGACTCCGCCGTAGCACGATATTGTCCGATTTGGGCCCCGGTCACGCCCTCACGGTTTTGTTTCTGGGAACTCATACGAGAACTTCCCAGTGGGTCACCCATCATGGAACTCGCTTAACTTCGGAGTTCCGATGGAAGCCGAAACTAGTAATCATTAATTGAATTAGACCCTCCCCTTATATTTCTTAAATTAATAATTCTTTTTCTTCCTACATATAGATTCATTTTAATGGAGTTGTTCGAAAACGAAAACGCTCGTGGGTTTTTGGGATCGGCAAACATACTTATCATCTCCGGCAAGGCAAAAATACTTAGGCCTCGTTTGGCAGCTCAGACTGTACTGACTATTTCAGTCGGATAGGATAAATAGCCACCGTATAGTACTGACTAAATTAGTCAGACGTTTGGTGCAGTATCGGACTAATAACCGTATTATTTATACTGTGTTTGGTTTGGTACTCTATTGGATAAGAAACACAAAAATATTATTATTTTTAAGAGAAAAATTGATGATTGATGCATTTTGGTGAATTTCCCAGCATGTCCCGATCTTGAATACAACCTGCAACATCTCAAGCCATAATCGGATAAACGCCAACCAAAAAGTAAACCAATTTAGCAGATTAACAAAGATAATAACCCAATTCACCAAAAAGTTCAAGAAGTTGGGAAAAATCGCCCAACTAATTTGTTCAACTGGGTTCGAATTTTCAACATACCAAACTCAAGATCTTTGCAATTCTTGTAAAAACCCAACCAAATTGATTTATTTTCAAATGATTTGACCCATACCAGGCAAACAAACCATGTGGGTAGTGTTCTTCTGGCAGGGGAGATGGGCGCACAAGCAGAAAAAATATATATATACAGATCAATTTTTTTTTTTTAGATCTGAAAATTGCACAAAAATGGGAGGAGGGCAGAACAGAGAGAGAAGAAGAAGAAAAATAAAAGGAAGAGGGCGGAACGGAAAGGAGGATGAGAACCTGGGTTCAGATGAGGAGGGCAGAACAGAGAGAGAAGAAGAAGAAAAATAGAAGGAAGAGGGCGGAACGGAATGCAAGAGAGGCGCAGAGAGCAAGAGGGTGCAGTATGGTGGAGAGAGCGAAGAGGGCGGAACGAAGAGAGGGAAGAGGGCGGAGAGAGCGAAGAGGGAGGAACGAAGGAATCAGAGAGGTTGTCTTCTACCCGACTAAATAATACCGTCCTTTTGGAAAGTATAACTAAGATGGTATCAGCAGTATTAATTAGGTTGGGCCGGATTATATAATTCGGTGCCTATTTAATCCAAATAGGCATCAAACATCGTATTTCGTATTATTAGTACTATCTGGTGTCTTATACGATGTGCCAAACAGGGCCTTAGAGTACTTAGCAGAGGAACGCCGTTGACGCCACTTCGTAAACAGTTGATAGAGTTACTTAAAACCATTATGGGCGACAAAGATTACCCTGAACTTAAAAACATTTATGTACATGGCAGGACAACAAAGGTACTTTACAAATAAATATCTTGTTTTGTTTTTTTATAACAAGACTCAGACTAAATTCATTTACAATCCAACAGAGTTACGTTTTATGACCCATATCACCACCCTTTACTTTCGGAGAGGTTCTTTTTCCCACCAGTGGAACAACCCCATATAACTCAAATTATAGTCGTAGACAGGCATGAAGAGATGAGAGGGTAGGTACAGGTTGGATAAAAGTACAAGTAACTTTGAAACCTAACTCACATTCATGACTCGTGAGTTTGAGAAAACCAACAAACTATTTATATTTAATTTAAAATTTAAAATGATTTTTTACCGCACGATATACGATGAACGGTCACGATCACGAGATCTCCGAGATTCCCAAGAAAAGAATCTGGCGAGGTTCCTTTTCCCCTTTTAAGCACCAGACAAGGCCAAAATGGCAGAGTAGAGAGAGTGTCGTTCATGAAAGGGATTGGGGAAGAAGCTGAAGATCGATAAGGTCTAGGCATCAAAGGCATAAAAATTCTGGTGGGATTTAAGGTAATTAGGATTGAACTAGGTTGGGATTTTCTTCATGTTTAGGTCTTCAATCGCATTGAAAGAGAAAAATCAAGCGCAATCAAAATTACCAACTTCACTTTACTCGCCCCGCCTTGGGCAGCGAGCAGTGGCGAAGCCAGGAATTGACGAGGGGAGGGGCGAAGTTAAAAGATTGCAAGTGAGGCATTCAATAATGTATGATAATTAATACAAGCTTCATCGGTTTGTTTAATCACAAATGTTTCAATGTGTTGTTTTTGTGTCATCAAATCTCTAGCTTGTTGTACAGCTTTATTAAGACTTCCAACACCTCTCTCATGGACTAGAAGATTTTCGGGTCCCTTCTTCCAATTTGTAAACCCTATCTCAGTGAAGACATCACTTCCAGTGCTACCCATTTGATTGAAATCACATTTGAAAAGATAGCAAAACGGCAAAATGCAACAATTTTTGATATACTATACTTCAACCACGAGGAGGAGGAGGACCACTTGGAATATTTGAAAGAGAATTTAAGCATTGTTTCTTATAGTATCGTTCCATTACATTACGTAACTGTAAAATGGAGAGGAACAAAAAAAATTTAGACTCTTAATCCTAGAGTAGACTATATTAATATGCATAATAATTAATCCAACCAAAAATCCAATTAATCATTATCATTAAGCATACAAATTATTCAATAAATAAATATTCAATTCAACTAATCATATGAATAATTGTATACATTATGTACTAATTCAATTATTAAGCATACAAATTATTCAATAAATAAATATTCAATTCAACTAATCATATGAATAATTGTATACATTATGTACTAATTCAATTAATTAATCAATAATCAAGAATTCAAATTTTAATTTTCACCTTGAAAAATAATTTCATATAAATAATCATAGAACCATATCAATAATCAATAACCAATAATCATAATAGTGCATTACCATAAGATTTTATACCAATTAAACAAAATTCATATTAAATAATTAATTAGGATTAGAGATTATAAATTTAAGAATTAAAAAATTTACATTTGAATGGCTGGAAGTCGGCGGCTCAGCGGCTAGAGAAGTGGAGAGTGGCTGGTGCGGCTGCCAAAAAGCGAATGGGAATTAATAAAAATTTATTTGTTGCTGCTGGGATTTTGAGGGGACAGACAGAAAGCTTGAAAGGACTCTGAGGGGAATTGATTGAGAGCAAAAGGGAGACAGGACCCCCCTCCCCACCACACATATATATTTTTTTACTTCCAAACATACAAACGGTGCCGTTCCAAACATACAAACCTGGATGTTTAAAAAAAAAAAAATTCTGCAGATTCCCGAACGATTGACAGGGAAGGCTGAACCACTGAACCAGTGGGTTTTCCAGCAAGGGGAGGGCCCGACCCAGAGTTCCAGTCCTATTTTCCGGCGAGGGGAGTGGCGGTCGCCACTCCTCGCCCTCACGTGGCTTCGCCACTGGCAGCGAGTAGGCACACCTGCAACACAAACTAGAAGTACCAAGAAACCCCAAAATTCTCGGCTTGTTGGCCAAGATTGATTTTGAAACCACCGGTCGAACCTAAAACTACCTAGTCGTGGTACTAATGACAAGGTAGTTTTTGAATGCAAAAGGAATTAATCTTTGGATCTAAACATAAAGGGAGCTAGAGTAAATAATTTGTAGTTTAGTTAGTTAAGAACATTCATCCTGATATACAAATTCAATCCTTCCGTCACCCCGAAATCACTTCTATTAAAAATAAAAAATAAAAATTCAAGGCAGGGATTATTGGATTAAGCCCACAAAATAATGAGATGCTCAAGAGGCCCAATGTATCTGGCCCATAGTTTGCATTTCCCTACTACGCCCACAGATTAGCACCTAAAATATATATCCACTCGACAACTCTTCTCTCACCTCGCACTGTCTCTCTCTACTCAGTCTGAGTTCATCGCAAGCAGCGTTTCCATGGCTCTCCGAGCTCTCGTGGCCAGTAAAGCCCTCCGATTAGGTCTTCAGAGCGAGCCCAGAATCCTCGCCCAGTCTCGCGGCCTGCAGACCTTCTCGCTGCCCGACCTTCCCTACGACTATGGCGCCCTGGAGCCTGCAATCAGCGGCGAGATCATGCAGATCCACCACCAGAAGCACCACCAGGCTTACGTCACCAACTACAACAAAGCTCTCGAGCAGCTCCACGACGCCATCGGCAAGGGCGACGCTGCTGCCGTTGTTAAGTTGCAGAGCGCCATCAAGTTCAATGGCGGAGGTCAAACATCTCTCTGTGTATATGTGCTATTTTTGTTATTATTTATTTGTTTTCATTTGTTGCATTTTCAGATTAGGAATTTTTGTTCAATTTGTTGAAAAAAAGTTTAAATTTAATTAAAATGTTCAAATATTTGTTGAATTTTAATTGTTTGTTGAAGTAAATAGCAATTCAATTAGGTAGCATTGTGTTAGTTTTCCCGTAATTAGGCTGCTACTTATACGAATTACCGCAATCGAAACCGCTGAGTTAATTCTTTGGTTTCAAGTTCTTGGATGTCTTGTTAATCTCAGGATTTAAGCTCATGATTTTGTTTGTTTCCATGCCGAAATGCATTGTCTTTTCTTTTAAAAGAGAAATGTTGGTTAATGTAAAAGGGGTTTCTTTTTTCTCGCAGGTCATGTAAACCACTCGATTTTCTGGAAGAATCTGACTCCTGTTAGTGTGAGTTCATGTGTCCCTCTCGCTCTATCTTACAAGCTGGTTATTAACCGTTCATTTACCTTATACAGTAATGCTTTATTTATGGCAGCAAGGAGGCGGCGAGCCCCCTCATGGTAACCTGGGCTGGGCTATTGACACAAATTTTGGAACTTTTGAAGCATTGGTGCAAAAGATCAGTGCAGAAGGCGCTGCTTTGCAGGGTTCTGGATGGGTGGTAAGTTTTGCATTTTCTTGATTTTACAGCATTTGTTCCATGTCATTCAACTAGATGCTTCAATCGATATTCAACCTGTTCACATGCTTGTTTGATCTTTCTTGGCAGTGGCTTGCTCTAGACACAGAGTTGAAGAAACTTGTGGTTGAAACCACTGCAAATCAGGTAAACTCAAATATTTACTTCAATATTACCATCTAATCTAGTAGCGCAGAATTTTCTTTTAGGTCTACTCAACATTACTTCTGGCCATATTCAAGTTGCACAAATCCATCGTGCGTGTTGTTTTACATTGATAGCAATGATAGCCTCTCAGCAATGTCGTTTAGACTCCTCATGAATTGTTACTATTAGTTCCTTACGGGATGGTATATCTTCTTTCCAGTAATCAAGTAGGCTACTGTTGGCTGTTGATTTATGACGGTTAGACTTAGTCTAAAACTTTAGCTCCAGCATAGAACTCATGTTGAAGATTTGTTTTCTTGTTACCCCATCTCAAGGATTATTCAACATTCAGGACTTTAGGATTTACAAAGGTTTCTGTTCTGAATCTCTTTGTCCAAAGCACTTGTAGTAGTTGATATGCAGCACACATTTATGGTTTTTGTTTCATCTGAATATTCTTTAATTTGAGTAACTTGTTACAGGATCCATTGGTTACTAAGGGAGCATCTTTGGTTCCATTGCTTGGTATTGACGTTTGGGAGCATGCGTACTACTTACAGGTAAATCCTTCAGTTATTTTCACTTATTGTCTAATTGGCGAGCCTTGGAAGTCTAAGATATTGGTTATCTTGTGGAGTACAAGTGGATTAGGTAGGAGGGTTGTTAAACTGTCTTTGTGAAGGACAAATTAGTTTTTGCTCCTTGGGATTGAATTGTTTATAGGGGATAGGTCATTCCGTGGGATGAAGTTTATAGTTAGGCTTTCGTTCAGACGCTACAGAAGTGACACCGATTCTTGTTTTCCTATAATGTTTGGTGTTTGTACACAGCCTCCATCCTTTTCTGTCACTACTTGAATTAGCATCTGAAATGCCCCGAGACCTGAAACAAGCTCATCGTTTATTCAATTTATCACTGTCATCAATTTTATCTAAGTCCAGTGATGATTTTTTGTAGAATACATGTCAGTGGTGTGTGCTCTTGTCAGCTGTTTGTATTATTAGTTTCCTCCTATCCCTTTCGTGTATCATGCGACATGAAAGTTTGAATTAAGACACATCCATTTTTCGAGTTGCAGTACAAGAATGTAAGACCAGATTATCTGAAGAACATATGGAAAGTCATCAACTGGAAGTATGCCAGTGAAGTGTACGAGAAAGAAAGCCCTTGAGCTAAACAAGGTGCCCGCATTTGCAGCTGGTTGAGTTCACGAAAATAAAACAACCAACGTGACAAATGAGGACCCTTATTTAATCACGGATATGATCCAAGTTATGAGTTTATGTACTATTTTAGTCTCAGTTTTTATAATTTGCTTCTTGTTATGACTGAGGGGTTTGCAATTGATATACAATGAACGGAAAGTGATTTTGGCACTTTTTTTTTTCTTGTCAAGTGCAAGAGGAAGAGTACATAACAAGAAAACGGGTGTGCAAATCACTACCCTGTCGAAATCTTTTGCAAGTTGTCTTTAAAAGAAGATTAGTCCATTGGGCTTTCTGTTTAACAAAAGAAAATTATTTATAAAAGGATAAAATATGGCGCAGATTATTAAATGAAAACCCAGAATTGAATTACAATTATAGGAAAATAGCCAGAAATCAAGAGCTTCAAATTTCAACTCATCTCAACTAAAGAGCAAATTTTTTAGTGTTTAGAAAACACAGTTTGGTATACCAAGTGTCATAATATAATTTTTTTTTCTTTCAAGTTTCTAACCAATTGTTTTATTACACCTGGTGTACCGGATTGTAATTCTGGAAAAACCTCTCCAGCCAAAGATATTGTGGTTATTGGTTCTTGCCTGAGCAACAACTACAATATTTTAAATTTCGTTTTTGCAATGATATTCTATTTCAAAAGTGGAGATTTGACGTAAATCATATAAAAATTAGGTATCAGTACCTCGTTATCTAATTCTAAGAAATCCGAGACCTTTCACTTATAAGTAAGTAAGAATATCATTATACCGTAAGGGGGCGTTTGTTTGGCCTCGTTAACTGGGACTGGACTGGACTGGACTATAGTCCCATGTTTGGTTTGTACTGGGACTAAGTTAAATGGGACTAAAGGGGACTTGCTAGGATTAGAGACCTCACTAGGAGTTCTTAGCGGGACACTCCACAAACCACGGGACTCGCTAAGACCATCCCTTTTGCTTCACCCCTGCTTCTTCTTCTCCGCTCCCGCATCCATTTTCATCTCTTCTTCCTCATCCCGCAACCTCCTTCTGAGATTCCTCATCTCTTCTTCCTCATCCTGCAACCTCCTTCTGAGATTTCTCATAATCTGCTCGACTCTCGCAGCGGACAACGTCTTTTTGCGGTGATGATGAACTGGCGGAGAGTGTTGAAGTCCGTGTAGGCCTTGGCGGCGCATAGCCTCCTCTTCTCCTTTACGCTACTGCTCGTCCTCAAGCTTGACGGCGTCGCCGTCTTCTACTCTTGGTTGTCCGTTTTGTCACATCCCGACCCGGGGTCCACCATATCCCGGGCCCGCTCCACCACCGTAGCACGATATTGTCCGCTTTGGGCCCCGACGGCGCCCTCACGGTTTTGTTTATGGGAACTCACACGAGAACTTCCCAGTGGGTCACCCATCATGGGAATGCTCTCGTGCGCTACTCGCTTAACTTCAGAGTTCCCATGGAACCCGAAGCCAGTGAGCTCCCAAAAGGCCTCGTGCTAGGTAGGGATGAGAATATACATATAAGGATCACTCCCCTGGGCGATGTGGGATCTCACAATCCACCCCCCTTAGGGGCCCGACGTCCTCGTCGGCACACCACGGCCAGGGTTAGGCTTTGATACCAAATTGTCACATCCCGACCCGGGGTCGACCACTTCCCGGGCCCGCTCCACCACCGTAGCACGATATTGTCCGCTTTGGGCCCCAACTACGCCCTCACGGTTTTGTTTCTGGGAACTCACACAAGAACTCCCCAAATTGTCACATCCCGACCCGGGGTCCACCATATCCCGGGCCCGCTCCACCACCGTAGCACGATATTGTCCGCTTTGGGCCCCGACGGCGCCCTCACGGTTTTGTTTCTGGGAACTCACACGAGAACTTCCCAGTGGGTCACCCATCATGGGAATGCTCTCGTGCGCTACTCGCTTAACTTCAGAGTTCCCATGGAACCCGAAGCCAGTGAGCTCCCAAAAGGCCTCGTGCTAGGTAGGGATGAGAATATACATATAAGGATCACTCCCCTGGGCGATGTGGGATCTCACACGTTTACTCTCATTCCCTCTCTCTCTCTCTCTCTCCCCCCTCAATTTTTCAGCTCTAACTTTTGTTTAATTCGAATGGAATTGTCAAATTTTAGGGTGGGAAAGTTTGGGAATTTTGTTGGATTGATGAGGCAGGTGATGGGTTTTGTTTGGTTTGATGGAAAATTGATTTGCATGTGAACTGTGCATATTTGTGATCGAGAAGAAAATGAAAAAGGAGTTGGAAGGGAAAGGAAAATGGAAGAGATGGAGAAAAATGAGGAGAGACAGTTTGACCAAAGAAAAGGGGGAGACAGAGAGAATTCTTTGTTTTTGGAAGAAAAAAAATAAAGAAAATGAAAATTAATTTTGATCCTGCTTCTTAGTCTGATACTGTACCAAACGCTTCACTAAGCTAGTCCAGCTTAGTCTAGTCTAAACCAGTCCAGTCCGAGACAGTCCGGTGCAACAAACGCACCCTAATGTCATTGGCTAATCCTTTGGATGATAGCAGCTATGATTTTCATCAGCTCTTTTTCTTTTCTTCCCAACTTCAATATTTTTGGTTTCTAATTAGAAATTATAGGGATCGAAAGGTAAATAAGCAAAAAAATGGGGACGCAATTACAAATGTGCAAGAACGAAGGGCCGTTTTGTTGGGCTAGGGCGCCAGGCCGCTCTCCCATATAAAACGGAAGCCTTCCCGAAGCCACTCACTCTCTGGCTTCTGCAGCAGCGAGAAAAACCCTAAACGGCCCCAGAACTCTCAGATCTCCTCCTCTCGGAACGCCATGGTCAGAACTCCGCCCTAAACGCCGCCGCGTTTTATCCATAACTCCGTCCTCTGTTTCTTTTTGCTAAATTTTCGTGTTTTTTCTCTGCAGACTTTCAAGCGCAGAAATGGAGGTCGCAACAAGCACGGCCGCGGACACGTCAAGTTCATCCGCTGCTCCAACTGCGGCAAGTGCTGCCCCAAGGTATATATACGTATACATTTGTACGTTTCTGTATATGTATAGGTATGCGAATCGTATAAATACGTGATTGATTGGATTGGATTTTGTATTGGTGATGAACTAGGACAAGGCCATCAAGAGATTCTTGGTGAGGAACATCGTCGAGCAAGCTGCGGTGAGAGATGTTCAGGAAGCCTGTGTCTATGAGCGTAAGTTCCAATTTACCCTCACATTTCTCTGTTTTTTCTTAAATTGTTATTGATTTATCGGTTTTTTTATTCGATTATCGCGGTGGTTGGTCAAATTTGTAGATTGTGTATTGCATTTGGATATTGAGATCATGTGGAGATGTAAAGGATTGATTTTTTTTGTTGGTGTTGTTTGTGATGTGTAGAATACACGTTGCCTAAGCTGTATGCCAAGATGCAGTACTGTGTTTCCTGTGCAATTCACTCCCATGTTGTGAGGGTGCGATCCCGCACCAACAGGAGGAACCGTGAGCCACCACAGCGATTCATCAGACGCAGGGTGAGTTCTCGTTTTTGATATTTGATTGTCAATGTTTGTTCTCTTCTATTTAACGGTGTCATTGATTCATTGCTTGTACTGTGCCGTATTAAGTTAGTCCCAAAACCTAATTGAAACATATACATCCCGAATAGTTTGTTCCATGAAACCTGCTCCAAGCAACTCCATTTTGTATAAGGAAATAGGACCCGCCAAGTTTTTATCTAACTGATTGTTCGTATGCTTCTTGTTCATCCATTGAAGACAGTGTGATGAACGATTGAAAATTATTTTAATTCCATCTTAGGCTACAACTTAACCCCTGTTAGATTTGTGGTGCTGTTACCAGAAACAATTTAATCAGGTAGAATCTAAGTTTATTTTTCGGAAGCCTTTACAGTTTCATTGGCTGATTCGGAACTGTATATTTCATGTCTATAGTGTTGGTGTTTCAATGTACTTTTCCACAACCGATTTTAAGGCTTTTGTAGCAGCATGGGTTTTGTTATATATTTATTTACGCCGCTGTCTATTTTATATTGTGTTGCTAGGCATTTCGTGTTCCTTGCATGCTTTTGGTTTGCACTTGGCACATACATATTTTAATGTCTATGGAGCCTGATGGCCGATGCTTACAGTTGATATGTTATTCTAGTTTACTTGATATGCTTATATTTGGATTTCCAGGATGATGCGCCGAGGCCCGGTCAGCCTGGTCAAGCTCCCCGACCTGCTGGAGCTGGTGTTCCTGCTCGTACTTGATTTGAGCATATCGATCCTTTCATTTTGTGATGGACACCTCCCAGTATCTACACAATCTTCTGGACTGAGTTGTGTAGAACTTTTTTGTGATTCTTGTGTTATTGTTTAGATGTTTTGGGGATTAAATTACAATGTTTTTGGATGTTTTGTTTTGATGATAATGCAATTTTAGATTTCGTTATGGTTTTATTTCGTGGTTTCTCCACTTTCATTTCAGATAAACTCTTCTAATCTATTTAGTTAAACCCTAAGAGTAAATTGTAGCAATGGTCCCTCAACTAAAAATCCATTACCATTGGTCCCTCAACTTATCAAAATGTGTAGCTATAGTCTTTTTCATCAATTTTGTCAAAATAAGTTATGTTGGAATAACCATTTATATAATTAGGATCACTTAACTCATCAAAGTGTGTAATTATGATCTTTTTTGTCAACTACATCAAATTTTTTTTCAAAATGAGTTGTGTTAGAACCATTGCTACAATTGGGTTAAAGTTAGGGGACATTTTCTCCAGTTGAATTAAAGTTGAGGGACCAATGATAATGAATTTTTAGTTGAGGGAGTATAGCTGCACGTTTTGATGAGTTCAGGGACCAATGATAATAGATTTTTGGTTTAGGGACCATTGCTACAATTAAACCTAATCCACAGTTTGAAGAACACAATGTGCATTTTTAATTGATTGTCTCTTTCATCCTCCGACGGTTATGTGCAGTCTCACACTTGCAGGTTTACAGGGTGATGCAAAATCGTTGAATTCGATTATTTGACAACATTGATACGAGAGTAGTCCCTTTTCTCCCATAAACTGTTTCTTACATGTAACAATTAGCTCCCAAGTTACAATCAATGTTTCAGATCACTGCTTTCTGTGGAAACTTGCAAGGTTTTCACAAGTTTCGGGGATCGAAAAGTGTCAAAACCAAATTTATGAATCCGACTCTAAAATGTTACATAAGACATCACAGTGAGACTGCATTATAGCATGAGCTGAGCAGAGCAGCTACGACATTGCTTCTCTCATTGAGCGACAACACCTCCACGTCGCGCAACAAAATGAGATGCTGCTTTACTGGCCCAGAGAGAGGTTCCCCGCTCTTCTTTGATCCGTCAGTGCCCTCGACCCAAGCGGAAGTGCAACGCGTCTGGAAACTCGTCTTCTCATGGGTGTGATTCAGCGCTGCTGAAGTTGCTTGGCAATTCTAATGCAGTCTTCCATCGGACAATTCGTCTTGATTGCATTGGATTCAATGTGTGACCTACTCACAGCATATCCTTCCTGCAAGAGAGTATTAGTCTTTGGACTGAAACGAAAAAACTATTGAGGACTCTAAAATGTACAGTAAAACCTAAACCCGACAAGTGTCAAACATGCACTTCTAAGTAGTCGGTGGCTAGACTGTCATACTCAAGTTTTTCTCCGTCAAGTGGCATACATGCAAAACCATACCAACAAGTGTCAACATGCGTTTGTAACTGACCAGAATGCCCTACTCAAAATTTTCACCATACAATTGGCAAATATGCAAAATCGTACCCAACAAGTGTCCACCATGCACTGCAAATCAAACAAGTATTCAACATGCACTTGTAACCGATAACGCTGCTCTACTCAAAATTTTCTTTGTACAATTGGCAAACATGCAAGACCATATCTAACAAGTGTCCATCATGCACGCACTGATACCCAACAGCTCCTAAAACTCCCAAGTGGAAAACATGCACCCATATATCCAACGGAGTAAGATTCTCTCCCCTCTGAATTCCCCTTCCCTTCTCTCCCCTCATATTTGAATCCCCTCATATTTGAATGGTCACGAAGCCACGTCAACATCTTGTGTTGACTTCTTTATTGAGAGAGAGAAACAAAAAGAAAAGTGAGAAAAGAGGGGAGAGAATGAGAGGGTAATGGGAAGGGAGACAACCCTACTCTATTCCCAACACCCTCCAAAACAAATGTCAAACATGCACTCATATGCCACACTGGAGTAGTGTGGAAATTACCTTTTGAAGGGTGGACATCACGGCTCTCAGTGACGGAGAATTTACTTTCGCACGGCTTGCTACCTGGGACGGTAAAAACAGAAAATCCATCATTTTCCCAGATTAACAACTTTGGGAACAAAAGGGAGTGGTAAATTTTTTTTTACTGAGAACCTCGTCCAACTTGGTGTAGCCAAAGGGTAATCTTGGGTCACTCTCAGCCACCATTTGGTTCAAAAGTTTGTCCAGATCAGTTCCTGTTTCAATGCCCGCCCATCCCCATTCCTCGGCCAAACTTAACATTTCTGTAATATAAGCAGTGTCATGCAACGGCCCTGTCCAGAGAGGGCCAGAAACAACAAGTGACTTGGAGACCTACAAAACACCGAAACAACTTAAGGTTTCATTTAAGATTAGAGTACATTGGAATATTGATCATAATTCAGAGATTCAAGATTAATCTTTTATAGTGAAAGAAAGAACAAAAACTTGGGAAGTCAACAAAACGAAATCATACGACCAAAACATTACCCAATACCTTTGAGTCACCGCAGGGGCAACCGATCCGACCAAGTTCAGCCCATGAGTACTCTTGAGAACTTCCACAGCTGTTGCAGTAGCTGATGAACCCATAATGTCTGTCGGAGAAAGTATAAAATTTGATCAGCAACAACATAAGAGGCCTAATAAACCACACAGCTTTCACACACATACAAAATCATGCAACCACCTTACTTGTTATCAGGAAGCTTTCCCCGATTGACTCGGAGCATGACTCTGAAAATTGGTCCATGATATGAATAGTATGAAAACAGTGGAGTAACTCGATACCCCAGCACTGAAGCTTCCCGCACAGCCCCACCGATGAGCATTCGCAAGCCGAGCTCATTCGAGTATGGCATTGGCCGGACATAAGCTCCATATGCAGCTAAAGTTCTACAGAAACAACGTAAAATATATCAGAATTGTATGCAATCAACCAATACAACCTTCAATTGTAAATCCCATTTAATTACGATATCAAATTCGAACGCATCAAGAAAAAATGCAGTTAGTGCTGCAATACCAAATGGTCAAGAAATGAACATGTTATTGCGCAAAGCATCAAACTTTAAAGGAATAGAGAATCGAAACAACCATTTTGCTTGACATTAGATTTGACACTCACTGTTGAGGCCTGCGACCACCGGACGAGAACCCATCGGTTGAAGTAACATACAACAATCCATTCAACTTCAAAGCATTAAACGCCGACCTCAAAAACGACGAATCGCTCCCAAATGAATCAATGTCAATCAAATCAAAGAAATCCCGTTTCAGATAACACTCCGTCATGATCCGATTCGCATCCGTAAGCGAAACCTCCCACCTCGCCTCGTCCCCGGAACCACTCTCCACCTGCGACAAGTTCTCCGTGATAACTTTCTTGTTCTCATCATTCGCGTCATTTGCCAAAACAAAATCGGCCTCCGCCTCGACGAGGTACCGAACAGACCGAATCCCGCAGCCGCACAGTGCATCGAGAACACGCAATTTTCCCTTGGACTTCTTGTACAGCGCGGCGGCGAGCACGCCGAGGTCGCGGCCGGTGGCACTTTCGTGTCGGAAGAAGGTCCCGCCGACGTCGAATTTAAGACCCCTCTCTGTCTGGAACTCCGATTCACAATCGGAATCGAGGGTTGGCTTCGAATTGGAGTCCGAGTATTGGGTCACTGAGGCGAATTTAGGGTTTTGGATTTGGGGTTTGGGGATGGGGTTGCAGAGAAATGAGAAAGGAGATAGGGTTTTAGGCGGACAGAGAGTTATCATGGCGGGAATTAAATGGGTTGGAGTTGGGGGCTAATTTTGGCGGGTCTTAATAAAATGGGTTTATCCGCTGCACACGTGTATGAATGTATGGCTAAGATTTGATCTCGGATTTTTATTTTTGCCACGTCATCAGATGGGTCCCGGTCTGTTTGTATAGTTGGTCCCACCGCACCGTCGAAATTATAGGAGAGGATCCTCTCCGGACCCAAACCCACCGGATCCTCCTTCTCCTTCTTTCTTCTCTGCAGATTTTCATCACCCTCATCCATGTTTTCCTGCTGAAACACTATTTCCAGTCAACTCTCCAAACTCTCTTTAACTCCTCCACGTATGAAGATTTCAGTTCTTTTTCTTTCATTTTTATCCTCCGTGCATATATATATATATATATATATATATATATATATATATATGTATGTATATATATATGTATGTATGTATGTATGTATGTATGTATAGGCTGTGTTTTGAATCGGATCTGATTGTTTTTAACGTGGTGTTGAAATCTTTCAGAAAAAATGGATGATGGTGATGAAAATCTGCAGAGAAGAAAGAAGAAGGAGGATCCGGTGGGTTTGGGTCCGGAGAGGATCCTCTCCCGAAATTATACTGCCATTGGAGCAGTGAAGACTTTCACTGTTTCGAGCATTTGCTCTTTGCTGGGTTTTTACTTTTGGGTCTGGAATTAGGGTTTTGACCAGCGAAGAAGATGGTGGCGATGAACTTGCTTGCGTTTGGTGGGTCCCACGAAGAAGTGGGCTCTGGCCAAATGCGGAAGATGAAGCGGAGGAGCAGAAGGAAACCGCCATGAAAGGTAGAAAGCTCTGAACTTTAATGCTGTTTTCGTTCGCAGTGAATGTTTTTCCATATTTGGTTGTTTTTTGAATTTCAGTTGTAGTTTTTAGATATTGTGAAAGATGGGATTTTTATTGGAAATGTTACGATTGCTCTGTTTGGAAAAGTGCTTCTAGCTTGTGACTTTGTTTGCAATAAGCAAGTTAATGATGGATTAATGTGTTTGTAAGACACCATAGTAGTAGGTTTAGTTGTGTTGGTGTTCTTTGCTCTTCGGGTAGGCAGCTTATCCAGTTTAGCTATTACTCAAAACATCGTAATGTTTCGAGTCTTCCCAAATAGGGAAAGCACAAACATGTTGCTAATTTGAGAGAATTGCACCCAACCCTTAGATTGGATTTTGGATGTGGTTTTTTTCTTTCCAAGATAAAAGTTTATGTTGGAGAACCGACAAAAGAGAACGAGAAATAGAAATGAGAGGGGACACAAAAGGAAGTGGCTAAGCTTCAGTTAAATCTTTATTTCAAAATCTTAAATCAAATCTCAAAAGTTTGTTTTTTTAATCACTTATCTAATGGGAAACTTAGTGTATTAAGTTTTTCAATCTCAGTTAACATCATTTCATATTATTCCTAAATACTAGTCAGCTGAAAATGGAAACATGTTAGCAGAATGCCTCATAAACGGCCTTCAAACCATATGGGTGTGAGGAGCATGAAGGATTAACTCTAACTCTGCATATTAAACCTATGCTGTAAAGGTCTCCTTTTAAGTCTGGAAACCATTGCAAGAGTGGGATTGGTCTGTAGATAATAGATTTGTCGGTAAACATTAGACCATTGGGCATAAAAGAAAAACAGCATACTAGTTTAGCTTCTTGGATACGTTACAGGAGAGATTTATATGATAAGTGGAATTCTCTATTAGCTTCGTGGCTCACCTGATTTGGTTATTGTTTCGTAACCTATGAAAGAACTCCCAAAACAAGATGGAAACCTATAAGAAAATGTATTTTATCCCCAACGACTCCTACCTATCAGTAAGCAAATGGGAGTAATCTTAGCATGAGTTGTCTAAAAGCAAAGTATCCAGGTGATTTTTAAGTCCTTTTGGAGCCTTAATCATTTTTCGGTGCAATCTTCATTAGCTTGGATCAAAGGATGTTTGAAAAGACAACTGAAGTTCAAATTGAGTTGTTTTTGTCCTTTACGACCAAGACATGATTGTTAAGGATGTTATAGAGCTAACTGGCCAACAAGGAAGTTGTTTTGGTGGATATCACTACGCTAGCTGTGCTTTACAATTTTGTGGTACATTAGGGTGTCTAGAAAGTTCATTTTGTTCATCTTCTTTTGGACAAAGTTGGCAGGCGCCTGTCCAACAATCATAGTTTAACATACATACCTGTATTGTTTTCTCACACCTGTGCTCTTCGAAGTTAATCGAAGATGATTTTCAGGCCATCTTGACTTGCCTAGTCATGGGGTAATTTAGATACATTTCGGCGGGATCAAAATAACAATGTGGAACCACTTTTATTGTAGGGCCCATCACAGTGGGGTGGGTGGGGACATTCAGTAATTTTTTTCTGGTCATGAGCCCGAATTAAGGGAGAACTATAGAGATGCCTGCACGCACTTGAGCTGGAACAACTGGGTGTGGTCAATGTGGCATAGTCGATTGTGGGCCCCAATGAGTGCCCCTAGGTTAAATTGACGTTTTTGGTAGGAAGACAAGTATTGGGTATGAAAACAAATTCTAAATCTATTTGTAACCAATGCAATTAATATCTTACTCAGGAAGGAGAAATTTAGGATTTGATATTAATTAGGGTCATGCATCTCAGGATTTAAGTAGGGTAAAACTTGGAGAGGTAACAATGAGAAACAGTTGAGGGTGGACTAATTAGTACCATGTATGCAAGCCACAGAAATTTGTATTCTTAACCCCATTACATTTTTCTTTGTTTGTTAACTCATTTATGGAGAAGAATCTAGTCTTCAGAAAAAAACTGAAAATTTGAGAAAAGTTAGACTAAACTTTTATATGGTTGTAAGGTTTGATTAAGACCGTTTCATTGGATTGTACTTAAGTTCTCTTGGCGGCAAGATGTTTTCGTGGCAAGATGTGTTCGCATTCATCATATTCCATCTCTTTCCCTTTCATCATTTTGCTTCGCTTCTGCTCTTTTGCTTCTAAGTTGGCCTTGGAGCTTGGAGCTTCCTCATAAAGGAGTGTTTTCCGTTCTTTGATAGTTCATATCACTTCTGAGTTCTGTCCTTCTTCTTCTATATTTTTTCGTGCTTGTAGAGTTTCTTCAGATAATTTCCCTTGAGGACTTGGGAATCTTTTCTATTTTTCATCAGTTATTTCACGATTCCTTTTCCCCTATCCTCATAGCACACATGTCAAAATAGCCCCAAAATACATAATTTTCAGCACAGACAAGGACTTTAAATACAGAGTTCGAGGATGTAACAGATATGGACGAACTCTGCATAAAATTTCAAGCATCTAATTAGCTGGTTTTTTTCTCTTCTGCTGAATACACATCCTGGATTAAGCTCTACTGATCTGTGAGCTATTTCAATTGCTACTCATCTGCTGAAGGTGCCCCGGTCTATCCTTCCTTCTCTGTTCTCAGGTTTTTTTTAACCAACCCATCTCATTCCTCCCCCTCCCTGCACCAAAAACTCATTATTTTAAATTTCTTAGTTTTGCAGGTTCCTAATACCGTGTAAACATTCACTTGTTGAAATCATCACTGGGAGGGTGTTTGTGTGGGTTTCCTTGGTTGCATTTTTGAAGAGTTGAAAGTCTTACCTTTATATTTATGGAAGTTTGTCAAGTGGGGTTATCATATTCCCCTTATTTTCAATCTTCTTCCTCCTCCACTAAGACCTTGTTGAGGTCAATGGATGCAGAAGTGTGGTCCTCTCTAGAACAAAGGACCCAAGAGATTTTACAGACTATTCAACCAAATGTTGAATCTGAGTTGAGGCGGAGGATTTTTACTAATTATGTTCAGGGGCTTCTTGTATGTCATTTGCCACCTGAGGTGAGAAGTTCCCCAGCTCCCTACTTTTCTTTTTTTCTATTTTTGCTTCTTGGGGCGAACTGCGAAGAGAAATCAGCAATGGTGGATTTTTTATTTTATTCTATTTTTGATAACTGTAATCCATGCTTCTTTGAAGTCTGTTCGTGAGGAATTAAAATTGTACTTCATCACATTGCTATAGGTCTGTGCTTTATAATTTGGGTTCATTGATTACCTCTGTATGTTTCTAGATTGGTAATTCCCAATGTCTTAAGATGGAAGAATGTCAGTAAAATTAAAATCTATAAAAGGGCCTGGATTTATCTGTGTATCCATTTCTGTGATTAGATGTATGCTCCCTCCCTAGCATTTCGAAGCATTCCCATTGTTACCTTTATCAAATGGATTCTGTAAGTATAGTCAGCATACCTAGTATTTTATTCGATTTCCCATTGGTGCGGAAAGAGCTGTGCTACACACGTATGGAAGTGTGGTTTGTCGTTACAGCCAAACAAAACCAAACAAAGTTTTAGGCGTCAAGATGAAGTAACTATTTGACATTGTAGCATGTCTGGATATAATGAAATTGGTATCTCTTATCTGTTACAAAAAGAGCACAGAGTTATTCCTTAGATCTTGCTGATGTCTTCCGATGCCACTGCCACATGACCTAGCGTCGTATGTCCAGCTTTCAATGTCATCTTGGAGGGTTTTGTATTTCAGTTTTATTACAAGTTGTATTCATTGGTTCTAGTTCTGTGAAAGTCTGACCTATCCTCAGAGAACTCATTTATGCAGCTTCCATAACATTTAGCATCCAGTACGTTAACTGTTTGTGTTGGATATACTTTTAGGGTTTGGCATGGAAGTGTTGGATATGCTTTTAGGGTTTTCCTCTTCTTTCTTTCTTGATCAATACATAACGTATGTGGCCATTCATTTTGGAATCTGATTGTCACTCATATTTGAAATCCACGTGTTTCATTCCGTGGACCTGAAATTAATATAATTGAGAGATACAGGATTTCGATGTTTTAACTTCTAACTGCTATTTGCAATAAGAACACTCTACTGGGGGAATCTTTGATTGATTCATTACAATTATTGTATGCTGCTATTTTAATATCCCTAAATTAATGTGAGCTTGTGGAACAGCTTGCGTTACAGTTCTACTCCTTTGGCTCATTCCCATTGAAGGCCTATCTTCCTGATGGAGATATTGATTTGACTGCTCTCTGCCGTCCAAACTTGATGGAGGGGCTTGCTCGTAAAATCTGTACAATCCTCAGGAGTCGTCGACCACAGGACTCCGAGTTCCAGATTAAGGACGTCCGCTACATTCGCGCACGGGTTGAGATTACTTAGCTCCTTTTACCCTTTCCAATAATTGATCTGCATGTTTGCTATATTTTTGGTTACATATTACATGTATCCTTTTTAGTATTTTCCTCCCTCATTCTTGATTGTCTGTTATTTCAGTTATTCGCATTAAGGGCTATTTACCCCTTTACTTTCACAAATGAAAATGTCCAGAAGCGAAAAGTTTGTCAGTTCTTTCTTTTCTTCTCATTGTAGTGCTAAGCATGAGGGCCACATCCTATCCCCTTATCTTGAAATTAGACCAACATTAGTACTCTAGATCCCAATTGCTCTTGGTACTCTGAGAGTGACTTCTGACTCTTGTTATGTAGGATTTGTCTCCATCTTGACAAGTAGTGATTCCCAAAAGTGTGATAAAATGAAGAAATATCTACTCAATCAGTCCTCGCACCCTGGTACCACATCAACCAAAGCTACACCTGTAAAAAGCACATCATATGTGTGCATGCCTAACACCTGTTGCACGCTTAAAAGACAGCTTATTAGTTTATGTTCAGAGTATAAAGACTCGTGCCTTGTTCTCGTGAGTGGTTTTTATCCGCTCCCACTGTTGAAATTCTTATTAGGTTGTGAGAACTTCAACAAAAAGTTGATTTTTGCTTATGAGCCTGAACCAATAATGTTCAGTTCTGATATAGAAAGGGTGAATGAGTTTGTAAACGTATGGATTGTGCATGCTAATTGTGATATAATTATTTTCCATTTATTAGAAAATTGTGTGAACGGGTTGATTTAGTACATTCCAGGAAAATAGATAACTCAAACAGAAAGATGGGGGATGATCAGGGGATGCGCACAAGGAAAACTAGAAATTGACAAAGATGGCATACATCGCAACCTCAAGATTCAAACCTAAGAATTGAGATCAAAAGCCCATTGCTCCACCTCTTCTTCCTCTTCTCCTCCTTGATATCCTCTATCCTACTTCCCGACTTTGCTCAAATGTCACCTTCTCGTGGACTTATTTCTTCTATCCTCAAGCTACTGCGCCAAACTGTTTGGATTTATTTTTTATCTGAAATTGTATTTTTGGTGGTTTCTGTTTAATGTGAAATATTTATTGGATTGGTAGACAAATTATTTTAATGCTTTTGTCATAGTTTAAGGGAAGCATTTTCACTGCCTCAGTTGCTTTTTTTCTTAATAAATCAATCATGTTGCATAAAGGAGGTATTATCATTTCTTAACTTTAAAAGGGGGGATCCACTGTACTTTTTTGATATCATTTTTGCTGGAATTTTGGGTGGTAGGTTAAGGTCGTAAAATGCTTTGTGAATAACATGGCAGTTGACATCTCCTTCAATCAGACAGCTGGCCTCAGTACACTGTGCTTTCTGGAGAAGGTTAAAATCTTAACCCTTGATAATATGAAGCTATTATTTTTTTCCTGTTTAACGAAAAGTAGCTTAGAGTAATAACTAGCATTCTTAAAAGCTTTCCTTCAGCTAGCTTGAATTATTTTACAAGCTTTGTCAATTTCGTACTAATAATTGTAAATATAAACTTAGCTGCACTTGTAATTTTTGCACTTAATTACTTTGAATTTCTTCTGTATATGTTAACATGCTTCACTTCAACTTTTGGTTCTGATCCGTTGGCAGGTTTGAAGTTGGCTTATCCCCAATTTTTTGTCGCTTTCTTTGCTTAGCTCTCCATTTACATAGATAGACAATGTTTTGATGGTTTAGTAAATGTAGTCAGCCCCATCTGATTTTTTTTTTTTTTTTTTTTTGTGTCGTTTCAAGCTCTTCATTCTCATAAATAATTATTGTTCCACATGCAAACATCTTAATTTTTCTGGGACAGTGGTAAACCAACAAACGATTAAACATGTCGAAGATCTTGAGTTCGAATCCCTCCAGCTTAAGCTTTTTGGCTCTTCAGTAGTGGAGGAGACTCATCTGAACAGCTTAATCTTTTTGTAGTAGTCGTAAACCAACAAAATATCTACACTTGGCAATACTTAATATCAACAAAACTTATTAACATACACATACACGCGCATCCACGCGCGCGCCACACACACACACACACTCTCTCTCTCTCTCACTCTCTCATTTGAAAATTTTAATGTTCCTCTTCAACTGACATGCCTGGTGCTTTATTCAGGTTGACCAACTGATTGGAAAAGACCATCTTTACAAAAAGAGTGTTATCTTAACCAAAGCTTGGTGCTACTACGAGAGTCGAATTCTTGGGGCCCAATATGGCCTGATCGCATCATATGGACTGGAAACATTGGTGTTGTTTATCATCAATCGCTTTCATTCATCGCTACGTGGTCCTTTAGAGGTATTTCTTTTGTTTTGTTTCTTCAGTTCAGCAGTCACATTTACATCTGCAAGTGCTCAAACACGACTTTGAAATTGTGTGAACAGGTCCTGCATAGGTTTTTGGAATACTATAGCACATTTGATTGGCGCAACTATGGTATCAGTATAAATGGTCCATTTGCCGTATCTTCCCTTCCTGAAATCATAGGTAATTTATGCTCAAATATGTGAATGTGTAACTGATTTGATTACTCATTGATTAGAATCTTTTATCTGTATTATTTGCTACAGTGACACCCCAAAACGAGGGGGAAGAATTTCTCCTGAGTGAGGAGTTTGTAAGAGAGTGCAGGCTGGCGTTTCCAGATCCATCGGTGGCAAACGCAGCTAGAGTTGATGAATTCCAAATTAAGTTCCTCAACATAGTGGATCCTCTAAAGGACAACAACAATCTAGGCCGTAGCGTCAGTAAAGGTACTCGACCACTTCACCTGCTGGATCAGTTTTTAGTTCACTCTCTTCAAAAAAAAAAAAAAAAAAAAAAAAAAGTTTTTTGTTCACTCTTTTTGAGATGACTGAATTTGCAATATACTGTATTACCCCTGGTAAATGAAAGTGGGAATATCTATTCTTCCTCCATCATCGTTAATGTGATAAACTTGAATCAGAATATTAGTGAATAACAAAGTCGCAACGGATTTGTTTGTATCATTTAAAGGTTGCTCCTTTGTGACCAAAAGGTCATAGGTTCGGGCAACAGAAAGGTTTCTCCTTTGTGAACAAAAGGTCACAGGTTCGAGTCGTGGAAGCAGCCTCTTTGCAACGCAAGGGTAAGGCTGTGTAAGATAGATGTTCCCTCCCCGACCCTCACAAAGCGGGGAGCCTTGTTGGCTTGGGGTTGCCCTTTTTTATTTAAAGCATGTTCAAGGAGAGATTTTAAGTGTCTCATACTATTAACATTTTTATGCATGAAGTTGTTGTTTTAAGAGTTTAATCTATGTGCCCTTATGCTGAAAATGTTTGTAGAGTAGATTATAGTTACCTTGATAATTGACATAACTATCCAATAATTAAATTATGGTTTTAGACAAAATCTTGTATTTAAGACGATGACGTTTTCTTAACAAGATATGATTTACAAAGCATAAATTTGGTATATTTTTAATAATCTTTAATTCATATAGATTTCCATTTATTAAAAATCTCTTATTCAAAGTGTTTACTTTCTGTTCTAGTGTATGTCTATTTCTTACCGGTTCTGTATGCTAATTAGCTGACATGCTGAACCACCTAATCTTCTCCAGGAAACTTCTGTCGTATAAGATCTGCTTTTTCCCTTGGGGCTAAAAAACTTCGAGAGGTATTAATGCTACCAGGTGAACGCAGAGGCATGACAATTGAGAAATTCTTTGCGACCACTCTAGATAGGAATGGGGGTGGACAGAGAGCAGATCTGGCAACTCCTGTCCCTGCATTTGGTACTGGAACATCTGAAAAATCTGACCTCACTGGGGACTACGAAGAATATTGTGATAGCCTGTTGTCTGCAAATGCATATCACTTTTCTATTACACACAACGGTGCTCCACCTTTTGAAGCCGAAGACATGAGCAAATCGAATGCCCTGGTTCATACGGCTCAACAAGATGGGAATGTCATTTCTCAAATGGCACAAAATGCAGACCAAATCTTTTCATTTCGCCTTCCTCACCTGGTATATCGAATTCAACTCATTCTTTAATTCAAATTAAAATTTTAGATACTGCAGATTTCTTCTTTTTTGTTTCAACTTTGGACCGTAAAAGATGACTGACTGGCTTTCTCATCCCAAAACTAAAATACTTCAGGTAATGCAGAATCAAAATAATTCCACCAACGCGTCTCCAAGAGCGAGGGGAAAGGTCCCAGAGTCTAGCAGCTGCGGTCTGAGGATGAAATCACCTCAAAAGACTAAGACTAACCAAGTTGAGGTTTCCACCAAAGCAGGCCCGAGTGAAAATGCTCCTCGGTTTAAATTTTTACCTGAAGAACAAAATGATTCCACCAATGTGTCTCCAAGAGCGAGGGGAAAGATCCCGGAGTCTAGCAGCCGTGGTCCAAGGATGAAATCACCTCAAGAGACTAACCAAGTTGAGGTTTCCACGGAAGCAGGCCCGAGTGAAAATGCTCCCCAGTTTAAATTTTCACCTGAAGAATTCCCACAGCTTCCTGGCACTCAAATACCTTCATCATCAGAAGTACATCAATCTGCTCAGACCGAATTGGCATCTCCTCTAGCCAAGGAATTCCCAAAGGTTACCGCAGCGACGTAAGGCCATTTTCATCTCTTGAGAGTTCTTGCCATATTTAAGATAGCAACTGATGTACCCTTTTAAACGGTTAACTCTGCAGGATTTGCTTCAAGAGGTTCAAGCTAGACAATGATAATGACTTCCCCCCCCCCCCCCCTTGACTTGATGGAGGCACCAAGGCGGCAAATGTGAATTAGATCAGTTGGTCAGCGCAATGTGTCTACCCCTTTTGCATCCGATCTCAAATCCTTTCGAAGTTCAAATAAAAAACGCTGAGACATCAATCTCGTTTTGTGTGTTTCCGCTTTCGCTATTTGAACTTGTGCATAAATGTTGAAGTTTTCTTTTGGTTTCTGGATATTATCCTATAAATGTTGAATGTTGGAGTTTCCCATGTACGTATCATTATTTCAACAGCTGATGGTTCCGAATAAGTACGTAGTCAATACAAACTGCGGTACAATACTTTTATGTGAGCAATATACATTTCAGATTGGCACTTCGATCGTCGCAAGTTCTGCAAAACCCGAGAGATTTACAGCCGTTATGCGTCAACAGATGGACGCCGCCTTTCGCCGGAACCATTTTAAGGCTAAGCTACGTTTCTGAGCGAGGCAGTATGGGGAGTAAAAATGTACATCCGGCAGTCGTGAGCGTCAACTTGAGCACCAAATGACGATACTGCATTGACCGCTACTTCTTTGTGCTGCAAGAAATTTGGATGCCATATAAGCACGAAACGAGTAAGTTCATAAAAGGATAATGAAACGAATTAAAGCTGTCAATGGATGAAATTGTTAGAAGTCGTATAGGTCAGTTTCATTACCTGCCACAAATCTCTCACTGAGACACTAATGCCGGATTTGAGTCCAAGTGCTTCCCATGTAGCTGTTATAGTATTTGCTTTCGAGCAACGGTTCCAGAGAACAACGGCCCATCGATCGCCCGATAGAGGACCTGCCCAAACCTGGAAAACAGAATTGTCACCAAAGTTTTAACGAAACAGTTGATATACAACAGGCTTATGTTCAAGATCCAACAGATGTAACGAACTTCTCCCTTTGCTCGTAATGATACAAGCGAAGGGAGATATATTCTGTCAGAGTACCATAGATACTAAATCTATCAACCAGATATATGAATTTTATCCTATCGAGTTTCGACTAAGCAATCACTGCAACTTTGCACTGCACAAGAAAGGGGAGAAAACCTGATAGCAGCCATCTGGTCCAGAAACATTAACCTTCCTTCCCTGAACCCCAAGTGGATCTGCAAAAACAAAATCATTCCTCTTTCAGTTTCAGAACTTCATAGTTGAAAAGACCGATACGGCAAAATGATACTTTCAACCGAACTGATTAGCACCAAATTCTCACCTTGGTTTACCGCAATAACCTCCTCGTTGCTTAGAATCTCAAATGTTTCTGCAGTCATGTTTCTCACATCGCAACCAATCAAAAGAGGGGCCTGGATATTCGAACGCCCAATTCTCAGTATGTGAAGAACTAGGAAGTATATGAAATCGAGCCAAGTACAAAACAGTTCATATGCAACATGTATTATGATGCCCCTTGTGCAAGCTAGAATTGAACTAAATTCGTTACATGGACTGCAGAACAAATAAAAGCCATTACAATTTACGAAAATGATAACTTTTAATCAGACTAGACAGTGTGGTCGAAACTGATATTAAATATGAAATAAAGCAGCCGAGAGAAAACAAGTAGCTTCTTTGAACTGCTCATATAAGATTATTTTTGTGACACAACTCTGCGAGACAATGGATGAAGGTTCGATCTGAATTATGGGAGCGACATGCAAACCAGGAAGAAAGGAGCAGAAGTTTAAGGACCTTCATCAAAGCCCAGATGCTAAAATGAGAACGGTACTCCTGGTAAGTCATGCCTCCATTGCCAACTTCCAACATATCGGGATCTGCCCAAAATAAAAAGATGGAGCATGAAAAATAAATCACAGTTGGAGTACTGATACCTAATATCTATGCCTGTTTCGAAAAGCTCATGTATATACCATTCCATCCACCAGGTCCTGCATATGCCGCCCACTTGTCATTCAAATCAGCAATTGCTGTCATGCTAAATAACATAAGAACAGACAACTTAATCAGTATGACCACTGAAGATTTTATTAACAGTAAACTGCAGGATCATGTATATAAAACCTCGCAGCCAAATAATAACAGCGAGAAAGAATGACAGACAACAAATGTGAGACGTTCTTGTACAATTTCTACAATTTCTGAAATAAATGCACACATATGAACGATCAACTTGGAAGTTACAAAGCACTTTTAAGGGTCCTCTAAGGTGAAAGCATATACCACAAACCATTTCTGAGGGTTTACTACAAAATTACAAATGATGGTTTCAGTGTGTGCAAGTAGAACTATGATGTAACCCCAGACACCGTGAAGTTACTGTCCAAGTTAATGGATAAAGAGTTATAACCTCGCCCAACTATCATTGATGTCGTCTGTAGTACGCCAACTATTTCCGAGCTTGCCAGCCCATAAAGCAGGGTCATCAACACCCCTGTCAAATAAAGAGTTTATGAATCAGGATTTTCATAAACTAAAAGTGAACTAATCCAAATATTATAACACAGATCAATAAACTGGATTACCATTCACAAATCGAATAGAAAATTGAGCGTCCAGACACATTTAGGGCCTCGCGCATTGGTGGGTATCTGGAAAGTATGAAACCACATCAAATGAATTTATAGCTACTGAATGCAATACCCTCACAATTAAAGTTGAGAGTAAGAAGAGCCAATACCGTTCTTTTGGTGGGATCCCCAGGTTATAACAGTTGTCATACTTCAAATAATCCACGCCCTGAAAATACAACATTACTCCTTGATTATAAGTAATATCGTAAGCAAAGGAATGGCTATAATTCCAAAATAATTATTCTCAACAAAACTCATGCATCCCAAACTTTGATTGCAAAAAATTGTTGAGAAAAGATTACATACTGTCAAATATTCGAGCAACTCCACTTTTTTGCAAACATCGATTAAGTCTATTAACATTGAGAGTAATCAAAATAGAGGGCTTTAAATTTAGTAGTAATGAGCTCACTATTTGCACAGAGGTGAATCTGTTCTACTTGTATTTCAGTCTTTGACTTACAAAAGCAATATAAAATGCAGAAACAGTGCACAAGGGTATTGAATGCCCGCTAAACCAAATATATACATTCAACAAAACTTGACTTGAGGAAACAGAAACTAACCCAAGAAGCAAACAGCTTTGCATCATCACTTTCATGATAAAGTGATCCGGGTCGAACTTGACATGTAAAAGCCCTACAAAATAGAATCGGTTGGGAGTAGTCAGGAAACTGTACTGAGTATAACACACTTGATATTCAAATAAAAATACATAGAATTTCATTCATCCTACCCAGCGTCAGAATAAATTCCAAGCTTGAGTCCTTTTCCATGTATATAATCAGCAAGCGCTTTAATTCCCGATGGAAATGCTTTAGGATCCGGGACCAATTGACCCTGAAACAAAAACAGTTCGGAATTCAAAATTTAAGCATCCATCAAATTCACAATTTTACAAGGACGTGATTTTCCATGCTAGAACCTCTATAGGAAAATTTATATTCTTCCATGTTTGTGCGGTAGACTGGAGAAGAACTTATAGCTACTGGACTGAGATATGATTTTGAAAAGTTGCACTTAAATAATTTAAAGCAGAAGTGCCTTCATATACGATGAAGACGGGTATTCCCCAGAGACCACAAATAATAGAGATAGTGAGAAATATATCTTGGTTAAGTAATGCAATTCAACTGACCTCAGAATTTCGTGTTGGACACCAGCAATCATCTGCATTTATTGACATTGCATTACATCGTAAGTATGAGCAAGTGTTAAAGTTTACTAAATACTTAAGGTTTGCCAGAATGATACCTATATTGACATACACATAGCCTAAATCAGCTAAGCCAGTTGAGATGAGCGCATCAGCTGTCCATCATCAAAATACATGTTAGTACTTTCACAAAATTCGATTGCGGATGAAGAAATGTTATACTTCATTGAACCGATCGAATCATAATGGTCATTTTTCCCAATTAATATAAGCATATTCACCATGTGCCGGATACACCAGCACAAAAACAAACATTGAGATGCAATAAGGAAATGCAACCAATGATCTATAAATGGTATCGGAGCAGAATCAATAGCAACGAAAGGAGATGAACAATGAAAGCACAAAATTTACCGGTTTCTTTGATCACGGTTTCATCAATATTGCAAGCAAAGAAATTCCAGCTATTCCACCTGCCCACATACAGTACAATACTCATTAAACACAATTATAATGTCAAGAAGTGAAATTCCCTTCATATATCCAAAAACAAGTAAACCACCAAAAGGGTAACTATAAAGCTGTAATTCCAAGCTACCCAATTCTAAAAACCCACAAAAATTTCCAATTAACACATAAAGATTTGATATTTTCCATCAAATACAAACAATCCAAAAGCTGGGAAGGCGTAAGCAGACCAAGAAAGAACAGACTTCAAAGACTACAAGTTAGAGAGAGAGAGAGAGAGAAAGAGAGAGAGAGAGAGAGAGAGAGGAACCCCATCTGAGGCGTTTGAGCCAAGCCGTTGTTGAGCTGCCAAATCCCATACTTGGAAGTATCAAAAATCCGATTAAATGTTGGTCTTTTAATACTGCGCTTCTCCTGGGTTTGCAGGACAGGCGTTAATCTGACTGCAACTGCCAAGGAGACAACCGATAGAGAGAGAATCAGAGTGTAGAGAGAGAGAGTGATCTTCCTCTTCGCCATTGTTGAATGAATGCTCTGTTTTTTTCCCTTCCTCGATCTTCTTTTGGCTTTTTTTAAAAACTGCGAGTCCGTCAATCGGAAGGAACCCCGAATATACGACAAAGAAAGAAAATAACGACGTGGGATATCAGGCCAAACACCCGCCAATTTTTTATCGGTAATATTAGGAAATTAAATTTGTAGATTAAATTTATAAATTAAATTAATATGTTATCAATAGAATATAAACATATTTATTAATATTTAATTATTAATTTTTATGCTATTTAATTTATCAAAATTTTTTACAAATTTAGTCTATAGTATTATTTATTTTTTATTTATTTTCAAAAAATGAAAATGTCAGTCTTACCACATTTATTAGTGAAAGATTTTTTTAGTGTACCAAAAGTACAATCCGATACATCCCAATATCATAATACAAGTAGTTAGATACTTGAAGAAAAGAATTTTAACCACTTGTTTTATGTCACTTGGTGTACATGGTTGTAATTCCAATACACCTAAAACATTTCTCCTCTAATAAAATGAGATACTTATATTAATGAGCTCTATTTCTATTAAAAATACAGTATAGGATATGAAAATTGTGGTAAATATTCCTTTACTCTCCTTTTATTACAAATTAAATAATTAGATTATGTTACTAGTGTATTGTAAAGTTAAAAACGTCTCTTTCTCATAATAGATAATATCTTTTATTAAAAAAGAAGTTATTGAATTATTCTCAAAGAATCAAGCAATATTTAAGGCTTATCCTCTAATTGTCATGTCATGAGTAATTATCTCATTTTTGGATTTACGTATTTTTTTATTGTTCATTTCAAATTATGACTTTGATCTTTGTAATTAGGGTGAAGTTTTTTTTTTTTAAGTAAATTGTAGCTATGGTCTCTGAACTTTAACTCAATTAGAGCAATGGTCCCTCAACTAAAAATTCATTACCATTGGTCCCTCAACTCATCAAAACGTGCAGCTGGGGTCCCTCAACTAAAAATTTGTTACCATTGGTCCCTCAACTTTAATTCAACTGGAGAAATGGTCTATTAATTTTAACCCAATTGTAGCAATGGTCCTTCCAATATAACTCATTTTGACAAAAAAAATTACGTAGTTGACGAAAATGATCATAATTACACACTTTGATGAGTTGAGGGACCCTAATTATATAAATGGTTATTCAAACATAAAAATTCATTGCTACAATTTGATTAAAGTTGAGGGACCATTGCTACAATTTACTCTAATTTTTTTGTTTCTTTAGTTTTGAGATTGACTCGTGTGTGTTGTTACATATTTTTTTTAAACTACCCCATCCCTTACCCACCCCAAACTTCGAACCCAAGACCTAGACACCCCACCCCACCAGGCTAGTGGTGAATTGCGATTGAAAAGACAAATTTCAATTCTTACATGTGACAATTGAAAAGACAAATTCAACGTTACTTTATATAAGTTATTTTTGTATATACGTGAATTGCGATTTGTAGCAAATGAAAAAGGATAATGTTAGGAAGGTTAAATTTATAGATAAAAGTTGTAAATTAAATGATGTGTCACCAATATAAAATGTGCACGTTTATCAACCGTTAAACAATAATTCAATCGTCAATTTCTATGTAATTTAGTTTACAAAAAATTTATCTACAAATTTAATTTCCTTAGCATTACTCGATAAAAAATAATGACTCCACAAAGATAAAGTTATTCTTTAAGTGTAGAACTACGTTACAAACATGGCACTTGGAGATGACATCAAGTCATTGACTATATGGCACTTGATAAGCATAAGATAGTAAACAAGTAAAGCTCTCGACCAAAAGGAAAAAGTAAAGTGAAGCTTTGTTCTCCACGTAATTGTCTGCTAATTTTTCAAAGGGTGGCAATGGATTGAGATTACTTGCAAAGCTTTCCAAAACCAAGGTCTAATACTAATTGACAGAGTGCTAGGTTGTACAGTTTTGTTAGTTAGGGCACCAAGCAGCTGCGCCTTCACATTCATCTTTCTTGATTTCAAAACTAACGTACTTTAACTACTCAATATTATGATTTGGTGGTATTCCTCTTCATTTAGAGGTAAGAGATCTTAAATTCGAATCTCGTGGATGACGAATTCGATACCAAATTAGGTTGCTCATTGTATAGCTTAGTCGACTCCCCCTTAATGTAAAAGAGCGATGTACTTAAAAAAAAAAAAAAAAAAAAAAAAAAAAAAAAAAAACTGCTTAATTATCACTAATCTAATTAGAAAACACCAATAAGAATATTCATTGTTTTGTGCTTTTTAATCAAAATAGTTTCTGAGATTGACATAACTTTTCATTTTGGTCTCTAACGATAAAAATTGATAGAAGTGGTCCATGAGTTTGTCCATCGTAAATTATTTTGGTCATTTCATGAAAAATATGTCAATTCATATCTTTGTTAAGTAGAGAGGATGATTTGACAAAAATACACTTAAAAATGTAGTCTCGTAGTTGTTCAAGTGACCATTAAATGATGACATTAACAAATTTTTCACGCTATGATCAAAATGAGATTTATAATGGATAAACTCATGACCACTTCTATCGATTGTCATTATCAAATATCAAAATGATGAATTTTGTAAAATTCAGAGACCATTTGGACAAAAAAAACCCGAGGGGCCTAAATATCTTTCATTTTTCCTTAAGGTTCCCCGTCTTTCTTTGAACTGCAGTCTGTAGCTATACCTATCAAAGTCAAAATTGGACAGCAAACATTGATTTCTTAATCTTTAAAGTATAGAAAGGCTTCTATCTTCACAACGAAATATCAACTTCTTTGCAATTTTTTATTTATATATTGAGTGTCGGTATTCTCAACCGAAATATTCAATTAAATTGTTTAGCTATAGATCATGGTCTGCAGGCACCCTTGATTGTTACTTGATTGTTAATTGATTGTTTGAAACCAGGAATAGACTTTGTGATTAAATTACTCCAATTGAAGGAGAAAAAGAAATGAAATGAGGGTAAAAGTATATAGCTTTATTGTAAGTTATGAAGCTTTCATATTTGAAACATGTAACGCTTGTAGGAACTTAAGTTTCCATGCACGCACCAAATTTATAGTAACTGAAACAAAATTTATGGCTTATGGAAACTTAAGTTATTATAAATTTGGTGTCATGCGCTACAAATTTGGTTAATATAAACTTGTCATGATTTGAGGAAACTGTCTTGATTTCATTCAGAACTTTATATTTGGAGGATTGTATTTCATTTTAATAGTTTTGAAATGTGAGGTCATTTCCTTTGAAAAAGATCAAAGAAAAAACGTACAACCTAGCTTAATGCTTGACTCATGATATGGATCATGAGTGGATAAACCTTGTTAAAACTGTCCCACATCGGTGGGGTGAAGAAAACCAAAAGAGGTTTAAATAGTATTACATCACTTTAACTAATATCGAGGTTTTTTGTCGTAAAACCCCACACTTGACGGATTGGGCAGATGGTTAAGTTGAAGACAGTATCGGTGTCGTTAGAGTGAGATGGGCCTGGCGATTCAAAAAATCCAACATGGTATCAGAGCCAGGTTGCGGGCCCGTGCAAGCCAACGAGCTTGTCACCACCCGGAAGGAAATAAGTCTGAGCTCTTAATATAGGGACGACCGCTGAGTTCTAATTGAAAACAAATGGGCGCAACGTGAGCTGACCTCTGAGTTTCAATTACCGATGTGGATCTTCACGTGTAAACAACTAAATGAGGTTATACATGAGGGGAGTGTTAAAACTGTCTCACATGGTTTAAATAGTATTACCTCACTCTAACTAATACCAGGTCTTTTGTGGTAAAACCCTTTACTTGATGGATTTGGCAGATGGTTAAGTTTGGGACAGTATCGGTGTCGTTAGAGTGGGACGGGTCCGGCGATCCAAAATTTTCAACAAACCTTACTTAATGCTTGACTTAAACCAGTATTTGTTTGGATTAATTAATTAATGAAATATCAAACTATTGTTTCTTGCTAAAAATAAATAAATACAGAGAAATGAAATCTGCTTCGATTCGTATCACTCGATGTGTTTAGTTCTTGAGGTCGTTGGTTCCTTTGCTGGGTCCAGAAGGCGGCTTTGTCCCTTTGGGAAGAAGATTCAAAACGAGCGGTCCATACTTTGCAGCTGCAGCAGCACCAAATCTTGAACTTTCAACATCAGAAGCTTGAATATCTGTATTGTCGTCTCTGCGGTATGGCAACACTTGCTGTTTCCGTGGCTGTGAAGGGTTTTCTGGTAATAACGTAAGGTGGTCGTTCAAGAGCCTAGCGGATGCAGAAGATGTTAGCACTGATGACAACACTAAGAGGAGGAGGATTAATACCATTTTTGCCATTAGGGTTTCAGTGAAAAACTTGGAGAATATGAACTGATTTGGAGGGAAATAATGGGATTGGAAGAATGAGGAGGAGGAGGAGGAGGAGGAGGAGGAAGAGTGGTGTGAGCTGAATAAGCTGCTGGTTAATTTGGCTTTGGGTGAAGAAGATGTTGTGAGGTTTATGATGAATTTGTGTGAATTTAAAGTTGTTTCGGAACCTCAAAAGTGTTGTACTCCACGGTTTGACAGAGTCTTGTAAAAGACTTGTCACGCGCTGCTACGACTTTACTAGGAAGTTGACTCCTTACATAATTTCAAGCATAATTATTATTTTGAGCTGAGTATGGTTACGAAGTTTATATTTTTTATGATGTGATAGGTTAAATGATGCGTACAACTAATACTAAATAAAATAAAATTATTTTCCAAAAAAAAAAAACTATTAACCAGCATAGAATAGAATGGTACGAAATATGTTCTCACTTAGCATTTTTCTTTTGATATTAAGAGCGTCAAAGCTAAAGCTACAGTCTAATTTTTTTCGTGTCTAAAAACTTTACAAATATATACGAACAAAACTCATCTTATATAGGTTGTTCAATCAACAGTTAACAAAATAATAACATTAATCAATATGACCTTTATGCATCACTGATGTCGCATAATACGGTATTACATCCTAATTTATATAAAAATATAAAGTGTACATCTTAATTTGAGAAACTTTTTTTAGTGTGCTGAGAATACAGCTCAATATACTAAGTGTCATAATACAAATAGTTAAAAGTTTGTTTTTCAAGTATCTAATTATTTGTATTATAATACGTGATGCACTGTGATATGTTATTGACACATATAAAAACTCCACCCAATTTAGATGTTCACTATTTTCTTTAGAAACTGTTATTAGCACTTTAAAAATCTCATTATACACTCTTTTAAAGTATATTTTTCTTTCTAATTATAAAAAATTTGAAGCTCAAACTGAGATTTTTGAAATATCAATATCAATTCTCTTTTCTTTTTGTGATGCGATAATTTTGGTGAAAGCGCGTGGAGAGGACGGGGAGTGGGAGAGGAGGTTCCAGAGATTGCAGACCAGATAAGATGCGATCGGCTACACGTCAGATGGAGGGAGATTTTAACCGCGTAGAAATTTGTCAGCTTTTAGTCCATCAAACAGTCCGTGTCCGTGAGTAAGCGGTTCTTCTCGCCCACGTCGACACCGTCACAACTCACAAACCTTTTCTTTCTGGACATTTGGACCGGACGGTAGGGAAAACTGTTTGCTAGGCCTGCTTTGGCAAAGCAATTTATTTACCTTTTCCCAAGAGAAATTCCCAAAACTGTCCATTGCCCCATGCAATATAGAATGGAAGATGACAGATGTTTTAAATTACTCTTAAAAAGTAACCATTACAGGTGGTTTAATGATTGAGGATAAATTTTTAGATTTGTATTCTATACGATACGTTTTGAGTTCGATTTCTGACTTTGGTGAATCACACGATTGTGGTTATGAGAGGTTGAAATACCTCTTTGAGTTTTATCAACTTCCGAGAAGGTAGAATGTTTGACGAAGGCACCAGCTAGTGATCTATTTACAAAGAAAAAATTACTCTAAAAAAGTTGAGTTTGAATGCAGAGAGACGAGCGTGCTCTTCTAACTAGTTGCCCTAACCCTACGTACGTATGAGATGAACAACATATCAACTGTAAAATGAAATTTAAATTGCACTAAAAAAAGGTTGAACAATCAACAAGGTATCTATAAAAAGTGACTGTTGCTTAGGAATCGCATTTAAATTTTGTCACTACTTAATTGGAGTCATTTGGGCCATAAGTGTCACCCAATTGGAGCATAATATTGGAGCATGGGAGACTTGCTTGACTATATGGATTGGAGGAATTAAACCGCGTTGATGTCACAACTTGTATTCATCAAATAGTATACAACAAATTGAAATTTGAAACCAATAACAAGTATTTAATTCAAAGTGGAGAAATGGCACGGTTGCACCATGCATGAGATCAGGGTCGGCACCAAGATTTTGGGCCTTAAGACTTAAACGGAGATCTTGTGCAATGTCACCACTTGCATTCTTTCAGAGTAAATTCTGCATGAGATTAAAAATGTATTTACTTACTCATTCTGTTTTAAAAGCTGTCTGAGAATGTTTTTATAAAAGTTGAGAAGTGTTTTTGAAAAAATTAAAAGTGTTTTCTTACAAACAAAACGTTTCTAACTATATTAGCGCATAACTTAAAAGTGTTTATGAGGAAGGGAATCACTTTACAGATAAGTACATGATATATGCTCACTACATAAGCTAGTTGTCAACATGGCCTTAGAATGAAGTAGGGAACTTTCATCATGGCAATGTCACAGTCGATCCTAACTAGTTCCCAACACATCTCGTAACCCATACCATGCTACTGGAAACTTTTTGACGCATGGTGTTATCAACACATTATAAAGCGTGTTTAATTCACTTAGCAATATAACACGTCTGAAGTATATAAATTTTGTTGCTCACTTATATTATTAGTATGTGATGATACGACTATGACATCCAAATTTGCTTTGCTTTTGCGAGTTATTTTGAATGGGCAGCATACATTGAAAATTGCCATAGCTTGCAACCTGTTTGTTTGTACGTGCATACACATGTAGCTTGAAAGGGAAAACGGTGTCGACGTGTATAAACCATTCGGCAGATGATCAAAATCCCATCCGAATGAACAGAGTTTTGAGAAAATATATGTCATTCGCACGCAGTCGTTGCATCATTTGGGACATAAAGTGGTACTTTCTTTTTTTTTGGGTCAGTACATCCGGCGGTACCAAGGGAATTCCTCTTCGAAAGAGCATCATCTCCGGATTTACTTTGTGAGGATCATAAGGATTCTCATATTCTAACCATTCATTATATATCGTGCGTTCAGTTTTTGTCAAATATTATTTGTATTTAATTTTAAATAATAAAAAATTAAATGATTTATAACTGTACGATACACAATGAATGATTAAGATATGAGAATTTCTAGAATCCTAACAATTTGAATCCGAATGAAATCCAATTCCTCTTCTAAATGATAGGTTTAGGCTTAAAATTTAAACTCGGCTTTTGGACGTGAATATGCCAAAAATGTAACAGTCAATAAAATAATATCAAGTAAATTATACTTTTTAAAACCATATTACGAAAGAATAATAAAGAATTTAAAAGTAATCGGTTTAAACAAGCAGATCAGAACCAAGTTCGAGCTTGAAACAAGACATGCCCCGATCTTGGTGTCCTTCATGGCCATGTATTGGCCGACATTTGAAGATGAAGCAAGTCATCTTATCATGTGTATATTCTGAACATGTTCATGTATTTTCATATTTTAATTTTAAAAATATGTATGTTATTTGGAACAAATTTGTCTGGATATTTACATCTTCTTAGCATAAACATGAAAGAATAGCTTGCATCACCCTTGATAGTCGGCCAACACGGGGTCATCCCGTTGTAATATGAGAATGTGTAAACATGTTCAGAGCATACACATAATAAGATGGCTTGCATCATCCTCGGATGTCTTCCATCATGTGGCGATGGCCATCTCGGTGTCCTCCTATGAACCTTTTTTGAGTTTGAACAGAACTTGAACACGAATAATATCATCTGAGCTTAGTTTGATTACTTTACTACTCGGCTTGACTCGGCCAATTTACATCCTTTAGTGGTGTGTCTCTACATCAACCTTGTATACGTTGGTCCGCAGGCCAACTTTTTAACGAAGCTTTATCTCTGTCCAGATTGGATGACATGACACTAGCACCATATGATGGTTCATGAACTAACTTAATAAATCAAATTCATGAGCATATGGCCTCACCACCTATTAAAATAGTGCATGTCTCGCTTCTTATTCTCCCTTTCGACTCTCAATTACCATATCGATTCTACTGAAAAATGGGGAGTAGGAAGTTGTTCAATGTTCTGCTCATTTTTCTTCTTCTTCTGCCTGTGGGCTCTGGTTGCAACTATCAGGCTCAGTAGTGGAAAATATCAACCCCGGGAGCCACAATTTTAAATCATCGCGAAAGCGTTTGGTTATGGAAGATTTTCCGGGAGAAGTTGCTGATTATGATGTCGGCAATGGAGATTACGATTATTATAGATGGTACGGCGATGTTCCGAGCCCTGGTGTTGCTCACTGATCGATCATGATCATGAAGTGAGTCTGCTCTGATGGGGTTTTTAATTTTCCTTTTAAGGGGTTTGTTTTACTCCAAATGTGCCAACTTCTTGTTAGACATGTATATTTCCCATCAAGAAGGAGCTTTATAAGAAGGATTCCGCTCCATTATTTATGGAGTAGGGTAAGACAGTGCGCGTCTTGTCTTGAACGTTTCGTGATTAGTATTAATAATATAGTGACTAGTTAGAGTACAATATTTTCACTCTATTTTTTGCTTCACACCATAAAGGTACCGTATAGTCAACACATGTTACCAAACGGGCAATATTTATCCGATCCTTGAGTCATCATATTTCTTGACTATTTGTAAGTCCAAATTAAGTAGCCAATTATAATATTAATCAAACATGTATAATACTCTCTCTTCAATCAATCAACAGTTGAAGGATTCTTGATTAATCAAAAGTTCACAATTAGTAGGTAAAAAACACAAAGAAAAGCGACTTCATCTCACTTTTACATCATAAAGTTTGCTCACTATCCTATTTTTAAAACAAAGTAAAAAAAAATACAATCAAACAAAAGTATGGTCGTTGTCACAGCAAGGAAAATGCCAACAAGCTCACTCAAATACATGATACAGTTTAAGCACCATCCTATTTAACAACTATGAAAGAAGAATGCTCCATGGCATGTTTACTAGCAAAGAACCAAGCACAATCCAAAACCCCGCAAAGAATCCAGGTCCCAAGCTCAGGTAGAACCACTTGTCTTCAAGTAAACGGTATCCTCCTCCGTCTTGCTCAATTGTTGGTGGCACCATCCTATCTGAGCTGCAATTCGTGTTGAGTGGATCTCCGCAAAGTTCATTGCCGATGAAGCTAGACTGATCAAGACTCTGAAGCTGAGTGCTTTTCGGAATTTCTCCCGTCAAACTGTTGTAGGACACGTTTAAGTGACTCAAAAATGTAAAACTTCTCATGCTTTGGGGAATTTCACCATCAAGTTGGTTCATTGATAAATCCATAGACTGTAACCATTTCATGTTACCAATCTTTGAAGGGATTCTTCCGGTCAAAAGATTTTTTTGATAAATTCAAGGACTGCAAGCCATGGAGACTGGTCAGTTCCTCAGGTATCTCTCCAGATATCATGTTGTCTGAAAGGTCCATAACTATAACCAACCTAAGTGTTGGCGCCCCATTATATTCGTCTTGTCTCCCTTTTGTCACCACTATCACATAATCCATCATAAAATCGACTAAACTCGGCCTCTTGTATACATCTGGCGTGGTGGCCATGGCACTGATATTTTGTAGGCATGTCGGTATTGCTCCTGAAGGTTATTGTGTGCAAGGTCCAAGATTTGGAGAGTTTTACGATGACAGAGTTCATGAGGAATGTCTCCTTGAAGCTTATTTGAACGAATGTTAAAAATCATCAAATTCGGAAGGCTTGTCCCAATCCATGTTGGAATGCTTCCGGAAAACTTATTTTGGCCAAGGTTAACAACTAACAACTCCGTACAGTTTTGCATGGACATATAGATGATTATTGCGCAAATGCAATGATACCAGTCTCTTTAAGTACCCTATGGAGCTTGGAAATTTTTCCCAGTCAGCTTGTTGCTGTTTAGGTTTAAAGTTAACAACCGTTTCCAGTTCATCAAACAATTAGGAATTTCTCCAATGAGAAGATTGTCGCTGAGATGAAGGCTAGTAAGGTTTCTTGGTTCGTCCATCCTATCACAAAAGAAGTGGAAGAGAGATCCAGAAAATGATGAGCCGGAAAGATCTAGTGTGACTACTGAGGAGGAAACCAAAGGTAACGAACTGTTAAACTGGTTAAACTTCAGGTCAACCGAAAACAAACTCCCCCCAACTATTCCTGGAATCTCACCATGCAACTGGTTGCTATAGAGAGATTTAAAGTACTCAACTGTAAAGATATGTTCCAAAACCAAGTCGGAATGGTGTCTGAAATTCCTGTATTGGGTAGGCTTAGAAGCTTCAACTGTGTTTGTGTCCGAAGCCGCATAGGAAATTCATGCCCTAGATGCCAATAATCCAACAATAAACGCTCAAGTTGGAAAGGAGGAAGCCAGTCTCGACTTGTTTTCAAAGTCAATGGGTTCCTGGCTGCAATGAAATGCTTCAGTTTTGGGAGGTGGGAAAAATGAGCTTCAGACACCACACCTTCGAATGAGTTAACCGATATCTCCAAATAACTCAGCATTTTCAGTTGGCCAATCACTTCCGGAAGAGTTCCATTAAACCGATTATTAGAAATGCTTAAGAACTCCAAGTATGGAAGGTTACCTAATGAAATTGGGATGGGACCTGATATTGAATTGCCATAGATATCAAGGTGGTTTAAGCTTATAAACTCTCCTAACTGCTTTGTTAAATGACCTGAAAAATTATTACGCACTAAAGACAATGACTTTATTCGGTCTGGACCACACACAGACAAGCTTTCAAAGATATCTGATACGTTTCCATTGAAATTGTTGTATGAAAGATCAAGATCCATCAGCTCACACAGATTATCTAATAAAAGATCTGGTTCCTTGGGATGGCTAGAAAATGTACCTTGGAAACCACAACTACTGAGATAAAGGGAAGTTAAATTTCGAAGACTGAAAACCCACCTAGGCATCAAAGAATCAAAACTGTTATAGGAAAGATCGAGGACAGAAAGCGAAGTAAAATTTATGATGGGAAGAGGGGGAATGTGATCAAGTTGACAATTGACCATATGTAACTCTACCGAAAAAAGGAGCTTGTTTATTGCTTGCAAGTTGCAACCAATTAGTTGCTTTGGTAAGATTAATAAAACTCAGGTCTAGGTTTTTCAAGTGGGAAAGACTGGAAATCCATTCGAGATTCTCAACCTCCAGCGATTGACAACTGAGACTGAGAAAATGTAGATTTGTGAGGTTTCCCAATTGAGGAGGAATTAATCCTTGGAATCCGGCTACTGAGATGTTAAGGTATCTCAAAGCTTTCAGAGAACCCAAGAAGCTAGGAATCATGCCTTGAAAATTGTTGCAACTTAGTCCAAATAGTTGAGGTGCTTCAAATGGAGCAAAGAAGGATTTATCTTACCACCCAACCAATTAGGGAGGTGAAGCTCACGGACGTGACCGGTTAAGTCATCACAGACAACTCCAGTACAGTTGCAACAGTCCCCATCACTAGTCCATGACGAGAGCCAATTTGAAGGATCCTCAAGATCTTGCTTGAACATCAGAAGCACTCGTTTGTCACCTTCCCTGCAACGCACACGCAGATTTCCATTGCATAAACTGACATCAGTAAAGATTGCAATGGTTAGAAACATGATCATAAGAAGCAAAACAGCTCTCATGGGGTTCTCCATAGAGTTGCCTTGTAATAAAAACGAAGTAGGTGATTTGTATGAGCAATGACGAATAGTGCTACCTATATATACACACATATACTAAACATTAAAGACAACAGGAGAATTACAGAACTTTGGTTTTTTCTTTACAACATGTGTCTGTCTTCTTCATCAAAGGAATATAAAAGAATGCAAAGATAACTTGGGAAAACTGTTTGCTAGGCCTGCTTTGAAATTTTATTTACCATTTCCCAAGAGAGAATTTCAAAAATGTTCGTTGCTCATACAATATTGAATTGACAATATTATATGTTTTAAATTACTCTAAAAAAATTGAATCTGAGTGTGAACAGATGAGCTTACTCTTCTAACTAGCTGACCTAATTTTATGTATGTATTCGAGTTCAAGATGAACAACATACAAATTGTGAAAAGAATGTTGCTTAGAAATCGCATTTGAATTTTGTCACTACTTAACTGGATTCATTTGGAGTACACTGCCAACTGGAGCATAATATTAGAGCATGGGAGACTTGCTTGACTATATGAACCTCACGTGACCTACCCCATTAATTAATTAATGAAATACGTTTAGATTGGAGGAATTAGACCGCGTTGATATCACAACTTGTATTCATCAAATAGTTTACAACAAATTGAAATTTGAATCTAATAACAAGTATTTAATTCAAAGTTTTTTGTATTAGAATTAAAGGGTTTTGTTTTTCTCCTTATGTGCCACCTTCTTGTTAGACATGTATATTTTCCTATTAGGAAGAGCTTCATAAGAAGGATTCCGCTCCATTATTTATGGAGTATGATAAGATAGCGCGCGTTTTTGTCTAAAACGTCCCGTGATCATGTACAGATCATATAGTGACTAGTTAGAGTTGAATGATTTTACTCTATTTTGGGTTCATACCATAAAGGTACCATATTTTGTTAATACACGTCACCAAACGGACAATATGAGAACACTATCTATCACGCTTCATGAAAAGTAGAGCTAGACCTCAAGAAGGTCTCGTAGAGACATATACGAATTGCTTATTCTTTCCTAGCTAGGATTGATTTCCTTTTTCTTCCCCTCTATACGTTTTGTAATATATCCTCTGCGAGTTCGAGTTCTTGGTGTTAAATTATATACATGATGTCAGAGATGTATAGTCCCAAATGTGTTGTATACGTAAGAAATACATTGTCTTATTAATAAGAGAGTCTCCACTTGAGCCTTGGAGTTTTGTTGAAGCAACACTTTGTCTTAGTTTAATTACCAATTTAATTTGATTAACTAAACAAATTCAGGCAACAGATCCTTGGAGCTGCATTCTCCACCTTCGAATTATCTCCCGCTGAATCCTTGACGCCATGTTGTTTCGAGGTTACAAAATTTTACTTTGAAGAACACCTGAGTTTAACGACCAAAGAGAAAAAAAGTTCTAGTGCCTCACATCAGCCAGTGGAGATGGGAATGTGCTAAAGAGGTAAAATAAAAACCAAGGCCCAGCATCGTGTTAAAACTCATACCTTTCTCGGTCTTTTGTCTAAGATCAAGTGTAGTATTTGTTTTTATTAGTTTAATATTTGATACGAGGGCTAATAGTTCACACAATATTAAATTAATTTTTTAAGGAGGAGAGCCCACTACAGTAGCTTGCTACTGGAGTTCTCACGCGTGGCCAAGCGTTGCCCTGCTGCTTGGGCCCCTCTCACCCCACCAAATCTCAGTCATATTCTTTCTCACGAAGCCCAATGGGCTTATGCCCTTCTGAATTTGGAGTTTCTTTTAAAGATAAAAATTCAGTAAAATAAACTAGAACTAGAAGTAAATAATCTCTACATGTGAAAAAAGTATACGTGATTATGAGGATGAGGATCCCATCCGGATTCAAATGGTGAGGATTCTAAGGATCCTCAAATCCTAGCCGTTCATCGTATATCGTACGATAAAAAATTATTTGAATTTTATTATTTAAAATTAAATACAAATAGTATCTGACGAAAACTGACCGCACAATATACGATGAACGGTTAGTGTGTGAGGATCCCTAGGATCTCCACTATTTGGATCTGGATGGGATCCTCATCCGTGATTATGATAACTTAATTAAACTCATAACTTGTTATTTCTAAAAATGCTAAAGGACTGAAACTTAGGTGAGGGTCAACTTTAAATTGATTTCGTACGTGGAATTAGATGCATCAGGAGCATAACAAAGTATAAATTGATTTGTACGTGGAATTACTAAGAAATTTGTTATAAATTACTTTGTGCGTGTAATTAATTAGAAATGATTTTGTACGTGGAATTAAAAGTACATCACATGAGCATAATGCAGTAGCAGATTTCTTGATTAGAAATTATTTAGTACGTGGAAATAAAATGCCTCACATGAGCGTAATACAGTAGCTGATTTCTTGGGTTGACGAAGTGTAAACGCTTCCAAGTTCTTATTTTTTTACGTCCTAGAGTCGCTCCGCCTACTAGAACACTTAGAGGAGCTCTAATTTCAATCACTTCCATTCCCCTCCTTAGGCCATCAACACACTTATAGCTACTATTCTAACTCGATTATTCTAATAATTGTTGTACTTCACAATTCACATTATTATGTAACTCGTGTTCCTAACTTCCTGCGAAGTGATTTTTTAATGAATTTCACTTGTTGCTCCAACTACAATCACACACACATAGGGGTGCAAGCAGGCCCGGCCCAAGCGCAGTGCTGGCAGGGCGATCGTCCAGGGCCCAAAAAAAATTGGGGCATCAAAATTATTACGGTAGTATATTTATATATGTTTTCATAAGAGTATAAATTTATAAAATTTGGTTAGATTACAAAGAAATTGAGCTAGAAGTGGAGGTTTCTTCATTTGAAAATAATTAAGAGGTCTTGGGTTCAAAACACTACATGTGCTTATTTACTTTCCAATTTTTACAAATTTTTTTCATAAGAGTATAAATTAATTTTTACAATTTTTTTTTCTTTTTCATAAGAGTATAAATTTATAAAATTTGGTTAAATGATCAAAAAGTTTAAATAGAAGCAATGGTTTTTCTTGTTTAAAATTAACAAGATTTCCTAAGTTCGAAATGCTATATGTGTGTTTATTCTTTTCAATTTTTACGAATATTTGTTTGGTTGTTAATTTATTTTTAGTTATTAGCTAGTAGTTACGTGGGTCGCTATTTTTAAATATTCGTTTGAATTCAAGTCTAATCTTCTACAAAGAGTAATATGTAGACCAAATTTTTAGAGCAAATTTGCAAATCATATGACGTGTCATCAAAATGTTTAATTTAGTGCTCATTCATTACTTATACATATTAATTAAAGACTCAAACATCATTATTTTTTGAGTCTCATATTGACAAGGTTAGTAAATAAGAAAAAACACCTCACGATTTATACAAAAACACTTTAAAAGTTCATATGGAAAACAAAACTCATCATCTATCTACATGGAAGCTCGGAGTTTTTTGGTTTCCTTCTCTGGATACAAATAAATTAGTCTTTCTGTGTTTCTAAATTATTGAGTTTGAACTGCTTTTCTAAGTATAATTTTATCGATATCTTACGTGAGAAAATAAATAATTTTCTTATATAAAGTTAGGGCACATTTTTTGGTATCGCACCGGGCCTCAAAAATCTCTGGACCGGCCCTGGGTGCAAGTTGGAATGCTGCTTTCGACTCTGACTGTAAAATTTTCGAATTCGAATATTTTTCGAAAAATTAGAACCTAAATTGGAATGCATTTACAGATTTCAAAAATTCTGAATTTGCAATTTGAATTTTTTTTCAAAGTGTTCTGAACTTATTCTGTTAAAAAAACTTTCAATTTTTGTATAGTTATTGACTCAAATTATATATTTTGTAATCTGGTTTTGCATTTTATTATCAGTTTTGTATACATTTTGTTTATTGTTTTTAACAAAATTAATTGAATTTATACATAAGCATATATCAAATATGTAGATAAAATAATAAATTACATGTACGAAAAAGTTAGAGAATATTCAAAAAATTATAAAATATATGAATTTCTTAATTATGTTCCGAAACTTTCGAGATTATTCCGATTCTAAAATTTCTTAATATGTCGAAATTTATGAATATAAAAACTGAGATCCGGTTCGATCCTATTTGATTCCAAAATTTTAGAATATAAATTAAAAACGTTGTTTTTGATCTGATCCTTAAGTCGTATTTTCTTGACTATTTGTACGTTCAAATTAAGTAGCCAATTATAAATCACAATCAAACATGTATAAAACTCTCTCTTCAATCAATCAACAGTTGAGGAATTCTTGATTAATCAAAAGTTCACAATTAGCAGCACCAGAAGGAGATGGATCGTGATTGTAATATTGTACAGAAAAGACATAAAGAAAAGAGACTTCATCTCACTTTTACATCATAAACTTTGCGTACTACCCTATTTTTAAAACAAAGTAAAAAAAAAAAAAATACAATCAACGAAAGTACGATATTCGTCAAAGCAAGAAAAATGCCAACAAGCTCACTTGAATACATGATACAGTTTAAGCACTATCCTATTCAGCAACTGTGAAAGAAGAATGCTCCCTGGCATGTTTACCAGCAAAGAACCAAGCACAATCCAAAACCCCGTGAAGAATCCAACTCCCAAGCTCACGTAGAACCACTGGTCTTCGAGTAAACGGTATCCTCCTTCTCTGTCTTGCTCAACTGTTGGCGGCATCCTATCTGTACTGCAATTCGTGTTGAGTGGAGCTCCGCAAAGTTCGTTGCCGATGAAGCTAGACTGATCAAGGCTCTGAAGCTGAGTGCTTTTCGGAATTTCTCCGGTCAAATTGTTGTAGGACACGTTTAAGTGACTCAAAAATGTCAAACTTCTCATGCTTTGGGGAATTCCACCTTCAAGTTCGTTCATTGATAAATCCATAGACTGTAACCATTTCATGTTACCAATCTTTGAAGGGATTCTTCCGGTCAAAAGATTTTTCGATAAATTCAAGGACTGCAAGCCAGGGAGGCTGGTTAGTTCCTCTGGGATCTCTCCAGATATCATGTTGTCTGAAAGGTCCATAACTATGACCAACCCAAGTGTTGACGTCCCATAATATTCGTCTTGTCTCCCTTTTGTCACCACCATCACAGAATCCATAACGAAAGGGGCAAGACCCAGACTCTTTTTTTCATCTGGAGTGGTGGCCATGGCACTGAAATTTTGGAAGCATGTCGGTATTGCTCCTGAAAGGTTATTTTGTGCAAGGTCCAAGATTTGGAGAGTTTTCCGATGACAGAGTTCATGAGGGATGTCTCCTTGAAGCTTATTGGAACGAATGTTAAGAATCATCAAACTCGGAAGGCTTGTCCCAATCCATGTTGGAATGCTTCCAGAAAACTTATTCTGGCCAAGGTTAATCACTAACAACATCGTACAGTTTTGCATGGACAAAGGTAATTCTCCATATAGATGATTATTGCGCAAATGCAACGATGCCAGTCCCTCTAAGTACCCTATGGAGCTTGGGATGTTCCCAGTCAGCTTGTTGCTGTTTAAGTTTAAAATTGACAACCGTTTCCAGTTCATCAAACAATTAGGAATTTCTCCAGTGAGAAGATTGTCCCCAAGATGAAGGATGCCAAGGTTTCTTGGTTCGTCCATCCTATCACAAAAGAAGTGGAAGAGAGATCCAGAAAATGATGAGTTGGAAAGATCTAGTGAGACTACTGCGGAGGAAACCAAAGGTAACGAACCGTTAAACTGGTTAAAACTCAGGTCAACATCAGAGTCACTCCCCCCAACTATTCTTTGAAGCTCACCATGCAACTGGTTGCTAGAGAGATTTAAAGCCCAGAACTGCGAAGATATGTTCCAAAACCAAGTCGGAATGGTATCTGAAATTTCTGTATTGGGTAGGCTTAGAAGTTTCAATTGCGTTTGTGTCCGAAGCCACACAGGAAATTCAGGCCCTAGATGCCAATAATCCAACCATAAACGCTTAAGTTGGAAAGGAGGAAGCCAGTCTCGACTTGTTTTCAAAGTCAATGGGTTCCTGGCTGCACTGAAATGCTTGAGTTTTGTGAGGTGGGAAAAATGAGCTTCAGACACCACACCTTCGAATGAGTTATCCGATATATACAGAATACTCAGCATTTTCAGTTGACCAATCACTTCCGGAAGAGTTCCATTAAACCGATTATCAGAAATGCTTAAGAACTCCAAGCATGATAGGTTACCTAATGAAATTGGGATGGGACCTGATATTGAATTGTCATCAATCTCAAGGTGGCTTAAGTTTCTAAACTCTCCTACCTGCTCTGTTAAATGACCTGAAAAATTATTACTCGATAACGACAAGGACTTAATTCGGTCTGGACCACACACAGACAAGCTTTCAAAGATGTCTGATGCATTTCCATTGAATTTGTTAAATGACAGATCAAGATGCATCAGCTCACACAGATTATCTAATGAAAGATCTAGTTCCTTGGGATGGCTAGAAAATGTACCTTGGAAACCACAACTATTGAGTTTAAGAGAAGTTAAATTTCTAAGACTGAAAACCCACCTAGGCATCAAAGAATCAAAACTGTTCTCGGAAAGATCGAGGACAGAAAGCGAAGTAAAATTTATGATTGGAAGAGGGGGAATGTGATCAAGTTGACAGTCGACCATATGTAACTCTACCAAAAAAGGAAGCTTGTTTATTGCTTGCAACCAATTAGATGCTTTGCTAACATTAACAGAACTCAGGTCTAGTTTTTTCAAGTGGAAAAGACTGGAAATCCATTCGAGATTATCAACCTTCAGGTTATCACTGAGACTCAGAAAATGTAGATTTGTGAGGTTTCCCAATTGAGGAGGAATTAATCCTCGGAATCCGGCTTCTGAGAGGTTAAGGTATCTCAAAGTTTTAAGAGACCCCAAGAAGCTAGGAATCTGCATGCCTTGAAAATTGTTGTAACTTAAGTCCAAATAGTTGAGATGCTTCAAATGGAGCAAAGAAGGATTTATCTTACCACCCAACCAAGTAGTACTGTTGTAGGAATCCCAAATGGCGTAGTGGAAATCCTGATGAAAGTTGGGATTGGTGAGGCGGAGCTCGCGGACATGACCAGTTGAGGGATCACAGACAACTCCAGTCCAGTTGCAACAGTCTCCATCACTAATCCATGATGAGAGCCGATTTGAAGGATCCTCAAGACCTTGCTTGAACATCAGAAGCGCTCGTTTCTCACCTTCCCTGCAATGCACACTCAGATTTCCATTGCATAAACCCACATCAGTAAAGGTTGCAATAGTTAAAAACATGATCATAAGAAGCAAAACAGGTCTCATGGGCTTCTCCATGGCGTTGCCTTGTAATAAGAACGAAGTAGGTGGTTTGTATGAGCAATGACAAGAGTAGTGCTACCTATATATACACACATATACTAAACACAAGCCTATCTAACCTTGCAGTTTCAAAGAAGACTGACTGAAGGTTGAATTTTCTCTAATGACAGCGAATGCTTCCTTGCAGTTTCAGAGAAGACTGACTGAAGGTCGAATTTTCTCTCTTTACCCTTTCTACGTTATGCACGTAACGTGCTGAAATTTCGAGTGCGTCCAATTTATTTATTTATTTATTTTTATTTTTTTTGGGTCTCCCAGGTTTGTGTTCAATTGTCGCGGAGAGTCCTGCCCCGCTAAGTAACTAATTGGCAAGCTCATTGCATATCCGCGTAATTTGAGTAGCTTGCGTGACATTCAACATGGTTCGCTGGTGATGAATTGGGCCTAAGGGCCTGTTGATTGTTTGCTTCTATAGCCTTCGTAGAGAAAGTAGCATGTTATTCCAATAGAGTGTGAAAGGTCTGCATATTCCATCAAAGACAGAGTAGCTATATTTAATAAGTTGTACACATGACGTGTTCTTATTGGTCGAGATGTTTGATAAGTTATACACGTGACTTGTTCTCTTTGAAATTTCATGTAACCATCTTAATTGTCTCTCCTTGTCTTGGTGGGTATCTTCGCGCGCACGACACTTGGGACTCATTCATTTGTAAGCGGATTTTTAGCTAAAATTGTCCATAAGATTTGCGTAACTCATTAGTTTGGTCCTTGAGATTTGAAATCAATAGAAATAGTCCCTGAATTTGTACACCATCACTCATTTTGGTCATTCCTTGAAAAATTATATCAAATAAGAACCAAAATGACAAAAAATACTTTCAATTTAATAAACAATGGGACAAATGATTTGACAAAAATTGATGGTAATTTTGTCATTTTAGACTTATTTATTGGAGATTTTTCATAAAATGACCAAAATAATTGAAAGTAGATAAACTCAGGGATTACTTCTATTAATTTTAAATCTAAAAAACTAAAATGATAAATTATGCAAATCTTAAAAATCATTTTAACAAAAAAAAAAAAAAAACCTTTGTAAACGGATCGGTAATCTTGGTATATTGGAATTCTGTACCGAACCCGACATAGTTTGGAAAATCTTCACGTCGTCTGGCCCATCACAAGGTTCTATCAACTTTTCGTAATTTGAAAAGTCTTCACAAGGTTCTATTTACTTTTCGTTCCTCATTGCAAAATCTTCACAACATCTGGCCCATCCAAGGTCCCATCAACTTTTCGTAATTGGGAAAATCTTGATAAGGTCCTATCAACTTTTCGTTCCGCATACGTAAACCTTACCATGTGACCATAACACATTAATGACGTACAAAATGTCAACAGCGGATGCTTCCTTGCAGTTTAAAAGAAAGGAAAAGGACGGATCAATTTTTTAGGCATCCTGGAAATTTTGTAATTGTGATCGTTTATCGTATATCGTGCGATCAGTTTTCGTTTATCGTATTTGTGTTCTTTCTTTATGCGCGTGTGAAAGGTCTTTCTTATCATTGGCGCTCTGCGCAGTTTAAGATGTTTTGAATGCATTTAAAAATAAAGAAAATAATATTTAATAAATAACTGATTGAATCACATTATTGTGCGCGTGCAAGAGACCTTTTTATCACCGGCGTTACGCGCCTTTTAAAAATAGAGAAAATAATATTTAATAAACAACTGATTGAATCACATTATTGCTAGTACATTGTGATGTTGTTTTTATGACGAATTTATCCTTGCATTATTTTGAGCTACTTTTGGACTTTTTTGTTTGGAGGCATTTCTGTTTAATTTTTATTTATTTTTTTTGTGAAGCTTATGACCCCAAATGAGGCCTTCTGGCTTTAAATGTACATATTTCTTTAATAAGTTATAACATCTCGTTAATTTTTTTGTCATTGATTAACGATCAAATATTAAAAGAAGTGTATGAAAAATAAAAATAGACGTGTGAATAACACTACATTAAATAAAAAAACAGCAGGAGAATTACAAAACACTGGTTTTTTTTTTTTTTTTTTTTACAACATTTGTCTGTCTTCATCAAAGAAACATAAAGGAATCCACAGATAAATTTGGAAGGTTTGGACTTTTCGAAATATTTAAACATTTGACCAGCTCAACCAACGACAGTGTGCGGGGACCAGGACCGCAACTCCGGAGAGCCCACAATTTTTTTAAATAAATAAATAAATATATATATATATATATATATATATATACAGAACCCTTATGCAAAGAGATCCCCATTTTTTTCTAAAAATGGGGATTAGGTGTGGGACCCACTTCACATCAAATTTTAACGATCCGAACCGTCTATTTTGTAAGTCTCGATTCATAGATCTTCGTTACAAAAATTCAATTCAATCTGAAATCATTTGCCTATTTAATTATCAAGATCAAATTTTATTGTTTCTTATATAACAAAGTATTCGTTAATTTCTTTGAACCCAATTAGATGCCTTAAACATTTCCGATTTGCCTAATATTTTGCAAGGATGATCTATGAGGTGCAACTTGAAAAATAGACGGTTCGGATCGTTAAAGTTCGATGTGGTGTGGACCCCACACCTAATCCCCATTTTTATAAAAAAATGGGGATCCCTTTGCATAAGGGTTCTGTATATATATATATTTTTACAATTTAAGTTCAATAAAAATATCAAAAAATAAAATCTTAAGCAATAATATAATTTTCTACAAAAAGAATTTTACTATTTTTTTTCTTTTTTCTCAGTCACATGTAATCATAGTTTTATTCTTTCAAATCTAATTAAAATTTAAAAATAAAAAATATCAGTTATTTTTCTCAATGCAGCCCCACTTGCTTTCTATCTTCGATTTCACAAAAACTATCGTTCTTCTCTCTCGGTCTTCACATGGTGATAATTTTGATATTGATGGAAAAGACTTGTTTCTAGAGCTAAGAATCTTGAGATAAACTTTATCGGAGGAAATAAATCGAGCAATGGAAGTGTTGAAATATCTGAGACAAATGGATAGTTGTTTCTTGAATGCATGAGTTGCTTATAGAATTTTTTTAACCACACCAGTTACAGTTGCCTCTGTAGAAAGAAGTTTTTCAAAATTAAAGTTGATCAAATCTTATCTTCGATCAACTATGTCACAAGAAATATTGAATGAGTTAACTATTTTATCAATTGAAAAGGAATTGGTAGAAAAATTAGATTATGTAAATTTAATCAGTACATTGCGAGACGTGTAATATTTAAGTAATGTTTGTATCTCTTTTTTATTTTGATATTAACTTTTAATGATATTTGATGTAGAAATAGATTTTTTTCATGTACTTAGCGAATTTTTTTTTTGTACACATCAATGTTCAAAGGGTCGGGGGTTAGAAAACTTTTGGTTACCTACTTCGAAGGCTCGCCTAAGACCCCAATTCTCAGATCCGGCTCTGCCTCCACCCTCAACATAACAAATACATGGGAGAGAGATTTGTTTCAACATGTGTTCTTTGTGGCTAAAAAGGGACTTTGATTGTTTGTGTTATGAGCTTGCCAACTAGCTAGGGTGGTTCACCATCTAGATTGGATTGATTGTATGATTTTCTATCCCAAAACCCTCATCGAATCGTTTATGGTAGAACATGTAGCTTCGAGTTTTTCTCTTGCTCCCGAGGGGTACGTCAGGGTGACCCTCTTTCTCCACTTCTTTTTTGTCTAGCAGAGGAAGCTTTGAGCAGAGGTTTATCTTTGCTTTTCTCTACTGGACGAATTACTTCTATTTTAGCTCCGCGAGGTTGTTGCCCTCATACTTATGTGTTATATGCTGATGATCTTTTCATCTTTTGTCGTGGGAATGTTCGATCTCTTCGTTCTCTTCGAAATTTCTTGGATAAGTATGGTTGTGCATCGGGGCAACTTGTTAATGCATCTAAGAGTACTTTTTATCTAGGCTCTTCCTCGATCCATCGTAAAGCTAATGTCTCCAGGCACCTTGGCTTTCGTTTGGGTGTTGTTCCTTTCACTTATCTTGGGGTACCCATTTTTCGTGGTAAGCCAAGGAGAATTCACTTTCAAGCTTTGGTAGACAAGGCTAAAGCTCGTCTCTCGGGTTGGAAAGGTAAACTTCTCTCAATGGCTGGACGATTTCAATTGGTGCAGTCTGTTTATCAAAACTTATTTCTCCATTGTTTCTCAGTTTATCAATTGCCATCTTGCGTTTTAAAGCATCTTTCTGCTTGCGCAAGGAATTTTATTTGGTCAGGGGATTTATCTTCCTGAAAATTGGTAACAGTTGATTGGAGTATGGTATGTGGACCTAAAAAAGAAGGTGGGCTTGGTCTTCGTGATTTAGCTTCTTTGAATTTGACAGCTTTGCTTAGTTTTGGATGGGATGCTTCACAATCCTGTTCTCTGTGGGGTTCTTTTGCTCGTCAGCGCTTTCCTCTTTCGCCTTACAGAAATCAAAATGTTTATTTATGATCTTCTGTGTGGCATGGTTTGAAGCGTGCTTTGCCTATTTTGAATAATAATAGTCGTTGGATTATTGGTGATGGGAAGTCAGTTTCCTTTTGGTTTGACAAATGGTTGGATGAGCCTATTATTAGCCCTTATTTATTTTCGGTTATTTCTCCTCAGGTTCTTCCTCGGGTTTCAGATGTTATTGAAGCACAAAGTTGGTCTTTGCCAGGTTATTTTACAAATTTATTCCCTTCAATTGTGCAACAGATTTTACGTCTGCCTTTACCTTTAAATGTGGAGGATGACAAATTGATTTGGGAGCCCTCACCTACTGGGAAGTTTTCTTTTTCTTCTGGTTATCACCTTATTCGAATGAGACATTTTGATTGCGCTTGGGCTAAGGTTATCTGGCAACATTTTATTTCGCCACGCCTATCTATTTTGGCTTGGAGGCTCTTTCATAATAAACTTCCTACAGAGGATACGCTACAACGACGTGGTATTTCTTTGGCATCCATTTTTTGTTTATGTCATAATTCTACTGCTCATCTTTTCTTTGGATGTCGGATATCTAGGCAACTTTGGAGGTGGTTAGCATGTCAATTTGGTACATCCTTGCCTCTTTCAGATTCTTTGGCTGTTTTTTGGGATGTCTATGTCCGAAAACCCTTTTCTAAACAGTTACACATTCTATGGATATTTGCTGGTCTTTCTACTATTTCAGCTATTTGGAAGGCTCGAAATAAATTTATTTTTGAGGGTCGTCCAATCTATTTTAATCGTCTTTGCATGTCTATCAATTCGGCGATTGTTCATGGTGGGAAGTTTATTCTTGGTTATTCTCAGGGTTTGGACACTCGGATCATTTCTTCTATGGGGATCCAACCTATCCCTCGCAAGGCACCCAGTATTCTTCCCATCCTTTGGTCTCTTCCTTGGTTTCCTTGGGTTAAGCTTAATACAGATGGTTTGTCTAAAGGAAATCCTGGTCCTGCTACATGTGGAGGAATTTTCAGGAATTGCCATGGTCGTTTTCTTGGAGGTTTCTGTCAACGGATTGGTCATCGCAACTCTTTTTTTGCAGAGTTATCAGCAATTATTATTGGTATTGAGTTTGCATATCAGCGGGGTTGACATTGTCTTTGGTTGGAATGTGATAGTTCTAGTGTTATTGCTGTTCTTCAATCGTCTGATTTTGATCCTCCTTGGCCTCTTTATACGCAATGGTCTATTTGTTTGGATCGCATTCGGAAAATGACTTTCTACGCATCTCACATATATCGCGAAGGAAATCTTGTTGCGGACAATTTTGCTAACAAGGGCTTGTCTACTCCATCTTTAACATGGCATGATTCTCCTCCGATGGCGGCTCGTGCTGCTCTGTTTTCTGACTATGTTGGCTTGCATGGTTACCGCTTCTCAAATTAATGTGCATGTCGGCATCCAGGTTTGTCTCACTTTCTTTCTTTTTTTCTCCTAACTTTATGGTGTTGTTTGACATGTTTTGCAGGTTTAGACCTTTAGGTTTGGTTCTAGAGGGGTAAGGTTTCAGGTCCCCCCCCTCTTTTCTTTGTATCATTCTCGTTTTTTGTTTCTAGAAGGGTAAGGTTTATGTCCCCCCTTCTTTTTCGTGTATTCCTTTTTATTGTCTCTGTTTTTTTAGGCGTAAGATTTATGTCTCCCCTATCTAGGTGTAACTCTTTTTTTTCGTTATCAATAAAATTACCCTCGTACCGTCGAGGTTTCCCAAAAAAAAAAAAAAAACAAAAAAAAAAAAACAAAACACGCTCACAAATCAAAGTAAACCAAACTATTTTTAAACGATTGGACTGACAATTTGGCCTAAACTAAGTTCTTGTTTTCTTTTGCATTTTACAACTTTGTTAAGGCAATTAAGATTTAAAAAAAAAATTAATATGCATCTAAACTTTAAAGTTTACTAACTGATGTAGGACCAACCTCTTCCAACAAACCCAGAAAAACCCATCTCCTTGCTACCGACCTCTGGCTATGGCTGGGGGCCCGTGGCTGTTTCTTCCTCCCTACTTTTAGCTTCTCCTCCTTGCGTCCATCCCTCTCTTCTCCCTCTCCCTCATCCCGGGCTTCTTTCCTTTCCCTTTCCTCCCACGTTTTTTCCATCGTCCCATTGGCAGGCTTAGAACCGGAGGTTGTGTGTTCCCTTGGATGGCTTTGTCATCGTGTGTGTTTCAGTTTTGACGGTTCTGGCGACTATTTTTCCTGTTTCTCTCCTAAGTGAGATGATTGATGACATCTCTTGGTCCTTCGTTTGGTGGATGTTAACCCGGGGTTTTCTTTTTGGTGGATCGCATCTTCTGCTCCCCTACGATATAAGTGGCTTTCCTAGACGGTTATGGTGGCTGCTGGGTTTGGTGTTGCAGCGTTCTTGATGCAAGTTTCGTAAGGTCGCTCTCTCACTTTGGTGTGGAGAGCTTTTTGATTTGTCATGTTTATGTGTCTTGGGTGGAGTCAGTTTTTGGGGTGTTCCCAGCCACAGCTTTCTTGGATGCCCACAGTTTGGCGTGCAGATCTGCTATCGTTGTCTCGGTGATTTGGGTTATCCAAGGGCTTTGCCGTTAGAACTATCGTTTCAGCCTATTTGGGTTCGTCGTGGTGGTGCGGCGACGTGGATGGTTTGGCCTGCCCTCTGCCATCCATGTCGTTTATTGTTAACCTTACTACCGTTAGAGCAAGTCTACCCTTGGTGGTTGCTCGGGGGACAGACGAAGGGAAAGAGCCCGAGGGTCTGTGGATAGGGCTCGAGCGTGGGCTACCCGAGTGAAGGTAGGAGCCTGAGGGCCAGGCCCGTGGAGGATTGCCAGCCCTGCAGCCCGAGGTGGGTGTGACGCCAGGTCTGACGTCAGCCTGGCGTCGGGCCATTTTTAAATTTTTTTGTGTCAGGCGCGTGCCCCTTACTCGCTAGTGGGGGTGCGTCAGCCGACACATTTTCAGACGGAAGGGACCCGCGCGCAGTTGCGTCAGTTACCGTTGGGAAGCCACGTGGCTTCCCTGTGAGATCCCACATCGCCTAGGGGAGTGATCCTTATATGTATATTCCCATCCCTACCTAGCGCGAGGCCTTTTGGGAGCTCACTGGCTTCGGGTTCTATAGGAACTCTGAAGTTAAGCGAGTATCGTGCGAGAGCACTCCCATGATGGGTGACCCACTGGGAAGTTCTCGTGTGAGTTCCCAGAAACAAAATCGTGAGGGCGTAGTCGGGGCCCAAAGTGGACAATATCGTGCTATGGTGGTGGAGCGGGGTCGGGATGTGGTGGACCCCGGGCCGGGATGTGACATTCCCACGGTCTGTTCAATCTCAACGGCTCTTTAATACGAGCCGTCCGATTTGCAACGGTAATTAAAAAAAAAAGCTGATTTAATATCAACCGTTCGATCTGAGAATAACAGTTGATATTAATCTGCTTTAGAAATTTTAAAAAAAAAAATAGTTTTAAAGTTAAGAAAAGTTACCGTTGTGACACGTGGCACAATCTGGAGTGTTGGAATTCAAATTTTTTTAAATCCAACGGCAGAGATTAATTGGTTGAATAAAATTTGTAAAAAATCCGAAAAAAATTGTGAAAAAATTTGAAATTTTTTTTTTTTACTTTTCTATAAATACCACTTCTATAACGACACGTGACATGATGACATTGGATAAAAATCTTATCGAAATCCATCACTAAAATAATTTGTTTTTTTATAAAATGACACGCGGCGCAACGAGAACGATTTAAAAATTCTTATCCGAAATTACAAATAATTTTATTTTGTATTATTTAAACAAAAAAAACACTAATATTTTATTGCCTATTGCCAGGGGGAGGGCTCCAAGGGTGGAGATGCAAATAGTAATTACTATTCATTAAGGGCAGTTACTGTTCATGAGGTGGATTGAATAGTAGATTGCCTGGGGAGAGAGCTCCAAGGGTTGAGTTGCTCTTACGACCCACACCAGGCGGCATAATTTCTGACGGATTTTGGTGCTATGGGTGTCGCCCCATGCCTCCTGCCATCTCTGGTTCCATGTCTCCTGCCAATTTTGCACCTGTTCTTCCACTGTGGACATGTCAGTTTTTGTTGTTTTTTTAGTCTAGGTCGTTTTGGTATTTTGTCTGCTTGCTTCGTCAAGTTGACTGTGCCGCTATGGTGTTTTGTAGTCTCGCTGACCGCGATGGCTTTTGTGAGGGTTTTGATGCTCGGTATATCACGTCAAGTCTATGAGGCAGATCTTTTTCAAGACTCCTCGTTCTAGTGGTATGATTTATGGGGTAGTTGTACAGGGGTTCTAAATTATTTGCGTTCTTGTGCTAATTTTCTACATATCAAGAAATTAATCATTGAAGCATATATATTCATCTGACAACCTTGTAATTGGTCTGTAATTGATTCTTTGTGGTAATGAAACTTTATCGCTTTTGTTAAAGAAAAAAAAAACTAATATAGTTACAGTAAATATCTTCAAAGTTCCATTGAACTTTAAATTCCACGTTCTTATCTAGTTATTAGCCAATAAGAACACCATACATGTAAATCAAAATAGAAGCATAAATGAATATATAAATGGTCAGTCCGTCCATCAACGAAAGCTCAATATCGCAGACCATTGATTTAACATCCGTTGCATTATTTTTTTTATACAAGTTTTTATAGTTCTCGCTCTGTAATTATTTCGATGATCTGAATCGTTTATTTTTAGGATTTTTCTTAAAGATTATGTCTACTAAAAATCATGCAAATCCGAAATCATATGATCATTGAATTAAGGTTTAGAGTTTCTTTGTAAAACCGTATTAGTCTATATTCTATGGCTTAATAGTTTTGGATTTATCTAATTTTTTGTAAGGATGATCCATGAATGGTGTTTTAAAAAATAAACGGTTCGGATCGTTAAAATACATTACGGAGTGGGCCTCACAAGTGAATAGTAATACACCAATGAATCTTTCCTGTCACACAATTTCATTGGAATGTCAATTTTCAAATGTATTGTTCTTAATGTCATCTACTGTTTGGAGGTTACAAAAATCTTTATCCCAAGACGGGGATAATGTTTACGACCAAGGAAAAATGATTTTTTTCTATCCCATATTGACCGGTTTGGAGGATAATGAGTTAAATAATTGATAATAAAGGCTGAGTTGCATAATTGATATAAAAATAAAGGCTCAATCAAATAAAACTCAAACTTTTCTTGGCCTTTTGGACCACATTATTATAGTTAGTCTAGTGTAAGATTTAATCAATTTCCTCATTCTCTTGATGTAGATAATATCGTTTGTGAAAAAGAAAACGTGTAGTATAAGTTCTTAGATCATCTCCAAATAAGATGTCAGATCTTAAGTGGAATGTCATGTAATCAAATTTGAAGGTAGAAGTAAGCTCCAACCGATGTGTCAATTCTATGTGGATTGACATATGAGTTTTCATATGTCAAAATTGATATATGAGAAAATGTGATGTCAAATAATTTTTAATTATTTTATTGTGTGGGTCACATTAATACACTAGATCTTGAAAATTTATTTTAATGGATCCTACAAATATCATTTATAACAAAAAAACATATCGGTTGGAAAAAGAGAAAATCTGACATTACCACGTCAGTCATCAAATTAACATTTAATATTTATCTTTTAATATCTCTATTGGAGATGCTCTTATCAATTTAATATAAGATACGTGAACCAATGATTCACATGATATTAAATTAATTTCTTTAAAATGAGAGCCTACTACAATAACTTGGTATTGAGGTTCTCACACGTCGCCTAAGCATTGCACTTTGCTCGTACCCGGCGCACTCCATCAAATTTAGTCTGAACTTTTTCTTTGTAGCAAGCCCAAGGGCCTTGATCTGTTTCCATGAAAGTGTTATCTTATATTTACGAATTGACTTGGTCTTATGGATTCGTTTTGCCACGTATACTTAACTAAATCTGCCCTTTCATTAATTGGCACATGATAAAGCATTTAAAAAAAAACTAATGAAAAGGATTTTAATACGAATTTTAACAAAACCAGTTCAATTAAATGATCCAAATGATGAGTTTCCGATTTTACCCCTATCAACGAGTTTTTTTGTCCGTCTAATATCCTTCCAAAGCACTCTGCTACAAGGTTTTAAAAGTCGTTAGGTGCTAGTCAGGTGGGGGGCTGGGGCCTAGCACCTAAGCGGTTAGGCAGCTAGGCGGATGCCTAGGCGGACTATGCGGATTTAAGTAAATCTATCATATTTCGTGTAAATAAGTGCATGCTTATACTTGAAATATATATAATTTCATCATAAACTACAAAATAAAATGCATATATATTATGAAGTATTGGAACGAAATGAAAACATGTGAAATAAGAATATAATGTGTGTTCATTTAAGTATGCAACATGCCTCTTACAATTTATTAGAAAAAAACAAAATGCAAAATGAAAAATGAAAGTAATCTATTTTCTGTCTAAGTAAGTTGGGACTTAGGCGGGTGTTTGCCGTCGAGATTCACCAAGACGAGAGGGTCTACGTCTCGGAGTTGATCTTCGGACACCTCCTAACCAGTAGCAGCTATGATGATACGATGAAGAAGACCACCGGTGGACGCAAAGGCTACGGTACCAAGCTTACGAACATCTTCTCCACCGAGTTCATCATCGAGACGACATACATAATGCGGCAGAAGAAGTATAAGCAGGTATAAAATTGTGAATTCTCTAATTTATGTGATGTTTGATTTGTGTGTTTAGGGTTTTAGTGTTTTGTGGAATTTCAGAATTAGGATTTGGTCTTCTATTTTAGGGTTTGGTGTGTGTAAAATTGTGGATTTTAGGGTTTCAATGTTTGGTGGAATTGCAGAATTAGGATTTCGTCTTCCATTGTGATTGTTCATTTGATGTAATTTTCGTTTTGTAACATGTGATTTATTGGGGATTACTGTGACTAATTTTTCAATGTGTTTGACTAATATGCGATTGTTCGTTTTATGGACTTAAAAGTAGGTTTATCTTGAGCACCTGTAAGAGGTCCTGAGAAGATTATGAACATGGAAATGGCATTGAAAGCCAACATAAGAGAATTTTAAAGAATTTTTAGATTTCATTTTGATGAATCCACACACACACACACATATATATGCACACTTAATAAGAAATATGAATATATACTAGCTAGTATGCATGTAGCTTTTGACGGTGATCAATAGTTGATGAACCGAACTGTTAAATAGAATTATACATAAAACTATGATAGAAACTTGGCAACGGCATAATCAAACCAAAAGTACACTTAACATAAGTGAATAACTTTACCCTGATCCCTGAATTGATTTTTTTTTAATGGATACTTTTAAAGATGCATAGTACTTACCTGAGACTTAAGAGTAAAAAATTACGGGGTTATATAGCTTTAAAGCATTTTCTGCATAATGATTTTTTTTAAGTCCAGTGTATGTCTGCAACCAAATTCTTAGACTTTTCCTTTAAGAGTTAATGTCAAATTATTGGAAAGTGATCTTGTTATCGCATCATGAAACTAAGTGTTATACTTTGTGTTCCTTGCCAAACATCCATGCACTGCATAGCTTAATTAATAAATAACTGCTCTCATTCTTCCCACCTAATAAGCTCCTTACTCAATGAAAATTATAGGATCCTGAAACAAAAAAACCCCGTGTGAAGCTATTTTGACAAAGCGACCGGAAAGAAAAAGGGAGACACATTGTTACATATATGAAGGTAACAATGCTTTTTATTACTTATGCTGCCTTTGTGATTGTAACAATGCTTTTTATTACATATATGATTGTAACACATCATATCTGGGTATTTTATTATGTGTTTATGTAAACTGCAGGAACCATCGATTTTAACCAAAGTTATAGGAACAAGTTCAAGGCTTTGAGAGTCGATTTTTAAATCCTAATCAATTTGAGAGGGATTTTCGTAGAAACTCATTGTCGTTGTTCACCGCTCCATTGACGAAACTTCAAAATCATGAGTCATTTGCCAGTAGAAATTGGTTCCCATGAAAAGCGCTCTGCACTCAGAAGACTAATTGGTTTTGGAGTTGTAACTGGAGACTAAAAACTTGAACGATTATAACTTGATTCGTTAAGTGCATTTCTTTACATCAACTTTTTTCATAGTATTTTCTATGTTATCATTTTATACAATGGTGTATGGACCTCTTGTAAAACTGACTGGGAAAAAAAATTAAGTACTGAAAATTTGAAATCTATTAAAAATATATATTGTATTTTTTCAGTGCATGGTAAATGGAAGAACACTAATAGATGGAACACAATTTTGGATCCTTTAAATGGGGAGCCATTCATTAGAGTTTGCGAAGTTGATGAAATAAGAATTAAGGTATGCTTGCGGATTGTATAATACAAGTATACTTTTCGTTTTTGTTTCAAACCTTTCATTTCCTTTGTAGAATGCATATATAGTAAGCAACTGAGCACCCATCTCGGTTAATACTATAGGCACTTTTTGAAGTGCCTACTGCCTTTTCATCATGTCCTATTTTGATTTCCCTTTGTAATGCAACATAATAATTAGCTTAAACTGTGATTTGTTCTATGCCAGTGTATGTGCATCGTAACTAATGTTTTTGGATTGCTGGATTGCTATTGCAGCCATTTGTGCAGAGCTTGTCCAAGTGCCCGAAACATGGTCTTCACAATCCATTCAAGGCACCAAAGCTTGTGTTTATTACCATTCTGTTTCTATGTCCTCATTTATTTTTAGGCATAATTTGTTTCTTTAGATTACTCGCATAGATTCATGTAATAGTAGAGGGCAGCAAGATTTTCATTTACTTTTCCCTTTTGAAGAACTCGACAGTGATATTGTGCAACAATATCAATTAGCGAAACTCTTCACTCTTAACAATTTTTTATTTTTTCTATCTGTAATAGTGAAAATAGTTAAGACACTAATTTATGAACTACAACTATTTTTGGAACTACAACGAGTAAACTCACATTATTTATGAAATGAACCAAACTAAGGGCTGGTTTGATATTGCTGTGCTTTGAAAAAAAACTGCTTCTGCTGTGCTATGAGAATAAGCTCATTTTTGCTGATTCACGTTTTCAGCTTTTTTTCACCAAAAACTGCGAAAATAAGCTATTTTTAAGTATTTACCAAACACCTTTTTGAGCTCAGTTTTTTTTATACCCACTTTTTATAAAAGTATCTCAAAACCAAACCAGTACTAACCCAAACTATGTCTGAATGTAACAAAATCATATATATTAAAACTCCAACCGGCTGGTCACTGTGGATGACCAGTGGGCGGACGATTTTGCCCCTGGCTTTTTCCTCCGGTTGCTCTTCTCTTTGGTTTTTGGGGCTGCAAAATGTCGCTTTTGCCCATTGCTTCCACGCGTTTGTCATCGATGGATCCTCTATTTGGATTGTGTGTTCTCGATTTTTCTTTTGCTTTCTGCTGCTTTCTCACAGATCTCTCTTCTGCTGTTCTTAGGCTTACTAAATCTCGCATTCGATTCCAACAAGTGCGATCAATCTCACCCCTCAATTCCCTTCATAACCCTCATTTTCCACATCTCTGCGCCCATTCGCTTGAACGAAAACCCATATCCATTGCTTCCTCTGAAATCAAACCCTAATTTTGCCTCCAAACGAATTGGAACGCAGTCGAACTCGATTTCTAATTGGAGGTGCACCGATTCTAGGGGTCTAATCTGGCGTTTCCAGGTGAGTTTTGCATGTTTATGAGCGTGTATGATTTGGATTAGTAAATTTCCTTCTTTGTCAACCTCTATTTACTTATTTCAACATTTTTAGTTGGGAAATTGAAATATTGAACTGGATAATTGGAAGATTTGGGTTTCTTTAAACTTTGTAGTCTCCAAAGCGTTTTGGGTTTAAGTTTTATTAATTGGTTAGCGAAAATGGGGCACCAGTTCTTCAAAGGCTTCTTTGAATTGGTGCTGTGATATATAGTATAGGGTAATCAGGGTTTATGGGTTTCTGTGTAATCAGGGTTTCTGGGTGCTGTGATATATAGTTAGGGTAATCAGTAGTAATATACGTAAAAGGAGTTTCTGGGTTTCCATCAAAATATAAAATTGAAATAGAACACCAAGAATACAAGTAAAGGAATGTTCTTGATTGAATGAAGTTTTGTTATGGGCTGAGATTACAAGTGGAAAGCAAATGGCTTTCGACCATTTAGGGTTTAATGAACTAACCTGTGAAATCTCGTTCCTGGATTTCACTGTTATAATCTACGCATTTGTATTACTGAGATTTTATATTATTTTTCGAGAATTTATATAAATTGTATGAATTTAGATTTTAAATTATTTTTTTAAAACCCCCACTTAGTGGGAAAGGGACCAAGGAGAAATGGGGAAGGAAAGAAGAACCAATGGAAAAAAAAGGGGGAGGAAAAAAAAAAAAAAAAAAAAAAAAAAGAGAAAAAAAAAAAAAAAAAACAGAAACTGCCTAATGGCAGCGGGGAAGAAGTGAAAAAGGGGAGGGGGAGGGCATGGGCTGCCCAATCAGAGAAGAAATGAGGGACCAATTAGGGAAGAGAAGGAGTGGAGAAGGAGAGGAAGTGACCAATGAGAGACAGAAGAAAGGAGAGAAAGGAGAGGGAAGAAAAGGAGAGGAACCAGGGTTAACAACCCAGCCAAACGGGTCATCGCGTGACCCGCGGCTCGACCCGGAGAAATCCATGGTTTCCGACTCCTTTTCAGGCGTTTTCTTTGGCAATTAAAAGCCACACACCACCAGAAATTGACCTATCACCCTTTTCTCTTCCAAATTCATCAAAAAACCGAGTTAATTTGGTTTGATACCGTGATAAATCACCGGCGCGTTCGTGGGGTGTACGGCTTAATTCCTCCATTTTTGATGTTAGCGCAGTCGACCACCCCCATCAAAATACTCCCCTCAACCTCAGGAACAAAGCCCAAGCACTTGTGGAGGCGTCGGAGTGAGCATGGAGGTCGAATCGAAGCACACCCCCTTTAGGGTTTCTGGCGGGTTTGTGTAAAATTGAGGTGTTTCCTGGCCAAGTTAGCCTTGTTCACAGGTATGAAACTTGCTCTACTCATTGAGATCTTCATTTCTGTACATTTTGGTAATTTTTAAAAATAATTGAATTTTCCGGCAAGTCGGGGCGGCGCGTGCGGCGGCGGTCTGGCCAGTGGGCCGATGATGTCCTTTTAAGTTCAATTAGATGCCTTGATTTCGTAATTAATATCTGTATGATGTGGTTTGATTGTTTGAACTTAGTTTCATTATGATACATCAGTTGACCTTTATATGAATCGATTATTTGACCGTTGGATCATCATCAAACTTTAATGAATCGTAGAACGTAATATTTTAGGATAGCTGGAACTGACGGATCGGGAATCCAATGTACGGATCTTCCCGAATTAGATTTCTAAGTTAGTAAAATTCATTGTTAACTACCATCTAATTCTGGTAATTGGCGAGGATTATACCGTCGGATCGCCATGAGATTTTAGTAGGTTGTTCTAGAAGCATAATGTGGACTTTGGGAAGTTACGGATCAGAAATCCGAGGTGTGGATCTTCCGGATCAAATTACGTAAGTTTGTGGACCCTACTGTTGATCGAGAGTTGATTTTTGGTCAACATGTCATGAAACGTCCTAATCACTAAAATTAGTACTACGGAAGATTAAGTGAAGTCTAGTGAGTTCACATTGGTTAGAGAGCGACTTGAATATAGGGGATAGAGTTATTACCTTAATTTTGTATATTAGTATCCGTTGTGAATATGAATTGGTTTTATAAATGTGATTTCTATTGAAATGTGATTTTTATATATTTAGCCATAGACATATGTTTATTAACATGATTTGGCTTGTGTATTGATGATGGTTGTGATATATGTGAGTTTAATTATTCTTTTAGTAATGTGAATGATGTGTATGATTATTTTTACGACAATATGACCCTAGAATCCTATTAGAAGTATGTTGTAGCACTTATATGCTTGTGTGACATATCAGTGATGGCCTTGAGAAGTTGATGGTGCAGGTGACTACGTTGTAACTCATAGAGGTCGAGGTGTTGATAAGTTGTGTGTTGAATTTACTGCACCATGTAGCAGTTGTACATTGATGGTCCTGCTTGGTATATCCGCATTGGGGGACCATACGCATTCTAGGAATGATCATGCTTGGTATATCCGCATTGGGTGATCACTACCTACCTGATTATCTTAACCCTGCTTGGTTAATCCGCATTGGGGGGTCACGAGTGGTCCTGCTTGGTTAATCCGCATTGGGGGACCATACTATATATGGATCGCGCTTGGTTAATCCGTGTTGGGCGATCCTTACGGCCATGTATGCTTAGGAGTGATTTTGCTTGGTTAAGCCGCATTGGGGGGTTACTGCCTACTTGGTTATTTTCTCAAGGGTGGCTTTGCTTGGTTAATCCGCTTTGGAGGGCCCACTTCCTGGTTGGTTACTTATGTAGGCTTCGGCCGAACTGTGTCCCTCTAGCCCTAGTTTTTAATGTACATATGAATGATAGTTTTCGAGAATCACGTGGTTTGAATTAGAAAAGTCGTTGGATGTCTAGGTGACTCATTCAGAGTTTTCAGCGACTTGATTGTGATTCCATAAAGCATGATTTGATACTTGATGTTTATAAATTGTGATCAATGGTCTGTTTTAATTAAATATCACATACTTGAATTGTTGTCACTCATCCGAGCTTCACAGTATACCCGAGTGTCTGATTTGCCCAGTGTGCTATCTCCTTGATTCATGGAATTGGTTAAATTGAGTGATTGTGGATAGGATGTTGGTTATGACTCTTGTGAGTGATTAATTGGAGTGATTAGACCCATTGACAAGGTGACTAGGGAATAATATTGTGCTATGTCGATTCTTTGAATTGTTGCATGCAATGAATTGTGGTATTAAGTTGAAACATAATGATTTATGTGATAGGTGAAGTGGAAATCTTGATTGTCATGTGGGGTTATTATGTAGCCTTGAATATAATATTTTCATGCTTGTCAAGTTCTCATAATTGATTGATGAGTGTTATGATTTTCTACCTAAAAGTATTGTGATGAATGTTCAAGTGAAGTGAAGGGTGAACTACGAATGGCTTAATCCCTTTTGAGGGTACGTAGGCAGTCTAACAAGGAGGTTAGATGCAGCCATAAAGTATACGAAAAATTATCACGCAATTCGAGTATTGAGTTGTGCTTTGTCCATATCTCGGAGGCGTGGTATGTGAGTTATACAGGGTATTTGGTAACGTCACGTGTCGATCCTGGACGTATGTCGGGATCGGGGCGTGACAAACCTAAGGGAGTAAAGCTAAATAGTTAAGTTCTCCTGCAATTTTTGTTTCTGGGTTCCTTCAAATTTATTAGTATTTTTGTATGAAGTCTGCTCTTTTCGGCCAGCGGGCATTGTTGTTCCATGTTAAGCACCAAAGGAACACAACTGAGTTGTCTTCCATTTTAAAGGTATTATCAAAGATGTCTCATCCTTGAGTGAACACAATTTTGGTTATCAAAGATGTCCCCTCCGGTTCATGAATCCCCATATTGAAGAGGACTTGGGCTGATGCCCCATCCATCATTAGCGAGGACCTCCTCATAACCTCAGGTACATTATATCTGCTTTAAATTTGTGATTTCAGTTTAAACCCTAACTGCTGCGTTTTCTGGCAAATTTACAGAGAATAGGGAAGCTCAATCTGGGCCAAATTCTGTCAAATTAGGCGGTAATTAGCCATTCGCTCCTAACCCTCCCTCCCATGTGTTATAGCAGTTTCAGATCGAAGCTCTATCCTTCTTGCTTCATTTGTAATACACACAAAGAAGGTATTGCAATCTCTTCTCTCTTTATCTATTTATATTATTTATTCAAATGGTTTGGTGCTATGATTCCTCTGTTTGTGTATCACGATATAGATTCTTGATTTATGGTAATTCATTTCTTTTGCTGTAAATGGCAGCAAATGCTTTTATACTTCTGCTAGATTCTGTCCGATGGGTGATGAGTCCGTCATGATCGGTTGTAACTTTCCCCAATGGAATGGGCTTACCAGTTATATTCGACTCGAAGCCTCGCATGTGAGAGTATTTGAAAATTCTATATACTTATTTCTATGATTATATGTATTTTTTTCCCAAATCTAGATACAGCTTCTTTTGCTGTCACACGTGATGCTGCTCTTCGGTCTTCACTAATGTCATTCCATATAATTAAATAACGTTAAACACTCCTACCTGTTAGTTTTCTTATTTTGTTTTTTCAATTATTCTAGAAAAAGTTTGAGACCAAAATTGTTCACTTTTTTTATACAACCTCATTACTTGCAGAATCTGGTTTGGTCAACCTTTAATGCCTTATTGTCGGAATAAGTTAAAGGTAAGGGTCACCAAATCATACTATTTTCATTGCTATTTATTTCCTTGTTGAACATGATGTAACAAATTATCTTCATTTGTAGTCTTGCATTTAAATTGGCATGTCAGTTTATGGTAAATAATATTCAATTTTCATTGTATTCGATTATACTGAGTTGCAGTTTTATCATCTATTTATAGAACCCATTTAGACTCACAATTTTTTTGTATGGTAAAACTTAAACTGAAGCATTATGTATGTCCAAAATTGAACAAGAAACTTTAAGTTAAATTAGATGGACACACAATACTAGGGGTGATGTTACCAGCATTATAACCATATTAGTAGTCGATTTTATAAATAAAGTGAAATACAAGACTAACCCAACATGTATCATAAAATAATGTGAAACTACTTTTTCTTTCTCTCGGTACTTAAAGATATCATTCATCACTTGGCCAAAAATGATAGATTATCCCTCATGATGTGCTTTCCATGTTTGAATATTTTGTTCATTCAGTTTCAAGTGTTTTCTTTTTGTGTATAAGAATATCTCAGTAATTCATTGTTTTTTCTTTCCTCTAGGTGGTACAATAGTTCTATCCGATGATGGTCGCTATTTTTCAAAGGATACTGTGGAATTTCAAGATTGAAAACCGCTGACTTTCAATCTTTTTAAACAAGTTACCTTTGTACGGTATCAAAACTATAATTTTTCTATAGCAAATAAAATTATTTCCTTCACTATGGTAATTTTGTTTAGATTAATTAATGTTACACTGATGCTAACTCAAGTTTATGCACTGCTAGAAAGTCAATTTGTAATCCCGCATCAACGCGCGGGCATTACTAGCTAGTAAACACTATTTCTGGAAGGGAACTGTTATTAGCACTTCAAAAATCTCATTCTACACTTCTCACAAGGGAACTATTATTAGCCCTATGTGTGTGTGATTATTGCTCCAACTGCAATCACACACACATAGGGTTGCAAGTTGGAATGCTGCTTTTGACTCCGACTGTAAAATTTTCGAATTTGAATATTTTTCGAAAAACTAGAACCTAAATTGGAATTCATTTACAGATTTCAAAAATTCTGAATTTGTAATTTGAATTTTTTCAAAGTGTTCCGAACTTATTATGTTAAAATAACTTTTGAAATATTTCGATTTTTGTATAGTTATTGACTCATATATATATTTTGTAATCTGGTTTTGCATTTTATTATCATTTTTAATACATTTTCTTTATTGTTTTTAACAAAACTAATTGAATTTATACATAAGCATATATCAAACACGTAAATAAAATAATAAATTACATGTACGAAAAAGTTTAGAGAATATTCAAAATCTTATAAAATTTATGAATTTATGAATTATATTTCGAAACTTTCGAGATTATTCTGATTCTAAATTTTTTGAATATGTCGAAATTTATGAATATAAAAATTGAGATCCGGTCCGATCCTATTCGATTCCAAAATTTTCGAACATCAATTAAAAACATTGTTTTTGATCCGATTCTTGAGTCGTATTTCTTACTCTTCTTGACTATTTGTACGTTCAAATTAAGTAGCCAATTATAAATCACAAAAAAACATGTAGGGAAATTTTATTTAAATCCATTTAACCTTTTCTTACACCTAACTTAAATTTTAAATGTTAATTGTCTATTTTATCCTATTGCATAATTACTATTAAGTACAAAATGAAATTAATAATAAAACTCATAGTTATCAATAAACCCAAACATGTATTGTGTAAATGGCATATTAACAAAAAAATGTAGATGGCAGCACTTTCTCTTAAGAGAAACAACCAATAATTTACAAGATTGGGGAAATATCAATAAACATGATTAATGTTTCTTCGATTACATGCAACCAACTGATCACACATGCGTAAACAAACATAGTTCCATTTGATATATGTTAATGGCGGGGATCGGGGATCGGGGATCAGTGATCTGGATTATACTTTGGAGTTTGGAGGGGTACAGTTGAACAGACAAGAAATGTAATTGTTTCTGGTGAGGGAAGTTGCAGCCAGATACAAGATGGAAAACAAACACGAAACGTTAAAAAGGGGTTGGAACTTTCAATTCAAATCTAACTTCTTGTCCCACAATCCCTTTTTCTAGTTCCCCTTTTCAGACTTTTGGTGTGGATTACACACTCAGATTTCTATGTTGAAATCCTCCCACAAGTTACAACAACAACATTTTAATTTCATCTCGGAGCCAAAGTTGCCGAGGGTTTATGGAATTGGGTGTAAAGAAAAATCTACATATGGAATTGGGTTTATGAGGGTATAATAGGTAATAAATTTGGGTTTAAAGAGATATTAATAGTTAAGTTAAAAATCAAAAGGGTGCAAAAATTAAGTTAGTGTAGAAATAGGTTACATGGGTTTAAATAAAATTTCCCACATGTATAATACTCTCTCTTTAATCAATCAATAGTTGAATTCTTGATTAATCAAAAGTTCACAATTAGCAGCACCAGGAGATGGATCGTGATTGTAATATTGTACAGAAAAAACACAAAGAAAAGAGACTTCATCTCACTCTTACATCATAAACTTTGCGTACTATCCTATTTTTAAAACAAAGTAAAAAGAAAAAAATGCAATCAACAAAAGTACGATATTCGTCAAAGCAAGAAAAATGCCAACAAGCTCACTCAAATACATGATACAGTTTAAGCACTATCCCATTCAGCAACTGTGAAAGAAGAATGCTCCATGGCATGTTTACCAGCAAAGAACCAAGCACAATCCAAAACCCCACAAAGAATCCTACTCCCAAGCTCACGTAGAACCACTCATCTTCGAGTAAACGGTATCCTCCTCCGTCTTGCTCAACTGTTGGCGGAATCCCATCTACGCTGCAATTCGTGTTGAGTGGAGCTCCGCAAAGTTCATTGCCGATGAAGCTAGATTGATCAAGGCTCTGAAGCTGAGTACTTTTCGGAATTTCTCCTGTCAAACTGTTGTATGACACGTTTAAGTGACTCAAAAATGTCAAACTTCTCATGCTTTGGGGAATTTCACCATCAAGTTTATTCATTGATAAATCCATAGACTGTAACCATTTCATGTTACCAATCTTTGAAGGGATTCTTCCGGTCAAAAGATTTTTCGATAAATTCAAGGACTGCAAGCCAGGGAGATTGGTCAGTTCCTCAGGTATCTCTCCAGATATCATGTTGTCTGAAAGGTCCATAACTATAACCAACCTAAGTGTTGACGCCCCATTATATTCGTCTTGTCTCCCTTTCGTCACCACTATCACAGAATCCATCATAAAATCGAAAAAACTCGGCATCTTGTATACATCTGGCGTGGTGGCCATGGCACTGAAATTTTGGAAGCATGTCGGTATTGCTCCTGAAAGGTTGTTGTGTGCAAGGTCCAAGATTTGGAGAGTTTTCCGATGACAGAGTTCATGAGGAATGTCTCCCTGAAGCTTATTTGAACGAAGGTTAAGAATCATCAAATTCGGAATGCTTGTCCCAATCCATGTTGGAATGCTTCCGGAAAACTTATTTTGGCCAAGGTTAACCGCTAACAACTTCGTACAGTTTTGCATGGACAAAGGTAATTCTCCATATAGATGATTATTGCGCAAATGCAATGATACCAGTATCTCTAAGTACCCTATGGAGCTTGGAATATTCCCAGTCAGCTTGTTGCTGTTTAAGTTTAAAACTGTCAACCGTTTCCAGTTCATCAAACAATTAGGAATTTCTCCAGTGAGAAGATTGTCCCTAAGATGAAGGCTGGAAAGGTTTCTTGGTTCGTCCATCCTATCACAAAAGAAGTGGAAGAGGGATCCAGAAAATGATGAGCCGGAAAGATCTAGTGTGGATACAGAGGAGGAAACCAAAGGTAACGAACCGTTAAACTGGTTAAAACTCAGGTCAACGAAAAGCAAACTCCCCCCAACTATTCCTTGAATCTCACCATGCAACTGGTTGCTAGAGAGATTTACATTACCCAACTGTGAAGAAATGTTCCAAAACCAAGTCGGAATGGTATCTGAAATTTCTGTATTGGGTAGGCTTAGAAGCTTCGATTGCGTTTGTGTCCGAAGCCACACAGGAAATTCAGGCCCTAGATGCCAAAAATCCAACCATAAACGCTCAAGTTGGAAAGGAGGAAGCCAGTCTCGACTTGTTTTCAAAGTCAATGGGTTCCGGGCTGCAATGAAATGCTTGAGTTTTGTGAGGTGGCAAAAATGAGCTTCAGACACCACACCTTCGAATGAGTTATCCGATATCTCCAGAAAACTTAGCATTTTCAGTTGACCAATCACTTCCGGAAGAGTTCCATTAAACCGATTATCAGAAATGATTAAGAACTCCAAGCATGATAGGTTACCTAATGAAATTGGGATGGGACCTGATATTGAATTGCTATAAATCTCAAGGTGGCTTAAGTTTCTAAACTCTCCTACCTGCTCTGTTAAATGACCTGAAAAATTATTACGCGCTAACGACAATGATTTTAATCGATCTGGACCACACACAGACAAGCTTTCAAAGATATCTGATACGTTTCCATTGAAATTGTTGTCTGAAAGATCAAGATCCATCAGCTCACACAGATTATCTAATGAAAGATCTGGTTCCTTGGGATGGCTAGAAAATGTACCTTGGAAACCACAACTATTGAGATAAAGAGAAGTTAAATTTCTAAGACTGAAAACCTACCTAGGCATCAAAGAATCAAAACTGTTCTCGGAAAGATCGAGGACAGAAAGCGAAGTAAAATTTATGATAGGAAGAGGGGGAATGTGATCAAGTTGACAGTAGACCATATGTAACTCTACCAAAAAAGGAAGCTTGTTTATTGCTTGCAACCAATTAGATGCTTTGCTGACATTAACAGAACTCAGGTCTAGGTTTTTCAAGTGGAAAAGACTGGAAATCCATTCGAGATTATCAACCTTCAGGTTATCACTGAGACTCAGAAAATGTAGATTTGTGAGGTTTCCCAATTGAGGAGGAATTAATCCTCGGAATCCGGCTTCTGAGAGGTTAAGGTATCTCAAAGTTTTAAGAGACCCCAAGAAGCTAGGAATCTGCATGCCTTGAAAATTGTTGTAACTTAAGTCCAAATAATTGAGATGCTTCAAATGGAGCAAAGAAGGATTTATCTTACCACCCAACCAAGTAGTACTGTTGTAGGAATCCCAAATGGCGTAGTGGAAATCCTGATGAAAGTTGGGATTGGTGAGGCGGAGCTCGCGGACATGACCAGTTGAGGGATCACAGACAACTCCAGTCCAGTTGCAACAGTCTCCATCACTAATCCATGATGAGAGCCGATTTGAAGGATCCTCAAGACCTTGCTTGAACATCAGAAGCGCTCGTTTCTCACCTTCCCGGCAATGCACACTCAGATTTCCATTGCATAAACCGACATCAGTAAAGGTTGCAATAGTTAAAAACATGATCATAAGAAGCAAAACAGGTCTCATGGGCTTCTCCATGGAGTTGCCTTGTAATAAGAATGAAGTAGGTAGTTTGTATGAGCAATGACAATAGTACTACCTATATATACACACATATACTAAACACAAGCCTATCTAACCTTGCAGTTTCAAAGAAGACTGACTGAAGGTTGAATTTTCTCTAATGACAGCGAATGCTTCCTTGCAGTTTCAGAGAAGACCGACTGAAGGTCGAATTTTCTCTCTTTACCCTTTCTACGTTATGCACGTAACGTGCTGAAATTTGAGTGCGTTCAATTTTTTGTTTTTTTTTTTTTTTTTTTTTTTTTTTGGTCTCCCAGGTTTGTGTTCAATTGTCGCGGAGAGTCCTGCCCCGCTAAGTAACTAATTGGCAAGCTCATTGCATATCAGCGTAATTTGAGTAGCTTGCTTCGCTGGTGATAAATTGGGCCTAAGGGCTTGTTGATTGTTTGCTTCTAGAGCCGGACAATATGAGAACATTACCAATCACGCTTCATGAACAGTAGAGCTAAATCCCCTTAAGAAGGTCTCGTATAGACACATACGAATTGCTTATTCTTTCCTAGCTAGGATTGATTTTCTTTTTCTTCCCCTCTATACTTTTTGTAATATATCCTCTGCGAGTTCGAGTTCTTGGTGTTAAATTATATACATGATGTCAGAGATGTATGGTCCCAAATGTGTTGTATACGTAAGAAATACATTGTCTTGTTAATAAGAGAGTCTCCTGTTGAGCCTTGGAGTTTTGTTGAAGCAACAGTTTGTCTTAGTTTAATTACCAATTTAATTTGATTAACTAAACAAATTCAGGCAACAGATCCTTGAAGCTGCATTCTCCACCTTCGAATTATCTCCCGCTGAATCCTTGACGCCATGTTGTTTCGAGGTTACAAAATTTTACTTTGAAGACCTGAGTTTAACGACCAAGGAGAAAAAAAAGTTCTAGCGCCTGACATCAGCCAGTGGAGATGGGAATGTGCTAAAGAGGTAAAATAAAAACCAAGGCCCAGCGTGTTAAAGCTCATACCTTTCTCGGTCTTTTGTCTAAGATCAAGTGTAGTATCTGTTTTTATTAGTTTAATATTTGATACGTGTTCTAATGATCCACACAATATTAAATTAATTTTTTAAGGAGGAGAGCCCACTACAGTAGCTTACAACTGAAGTTCTCACGCGTCACCAAGCGTTGCCCTGCTGCTTGGGCCCCTCGCACCCCACCAAATCTCAGTCATATTCTTTCTCACGAAGCCCAATGGGCTTATGCCCTTCTGAATCTGGAGTTTCTTTTAAAGATAAAAATTCAGTAAAATAAACTAGAACTAGAAGTAAATAATCTCTACATGTGAAAAAAGTACACGTGATTATGAGGATGAGGATCCCATCCGGATCTAAATGGTGGGGATCTTAAGGCCATCTCCAACCGATGGCTGGCCAGAGGGCTCGTTTGAGCCCTCTGGCCCTCCAAGATTCTCCAAGATATTAATATTTTAATGAACAGTACATGACCATATTTGCCTCCGTCTTCAACCGAGGGCCAGAGGGCTCGTTTTAGCCCTGTCACAAAAAACCGTCTCCAACCAAGGGCCAAATGGCCATAGGGCTAAACATAATTTATTATTTAAATTTAAAAACTACAACAACTTAAATTTAAAAACAACAACAACTTAAATTTAAAAACTACAACTTAAATGTTGTTTAAGTTTCATGTTGTTAAATGTTTTTTTTATGTTGGTTAATGTTATTAATGTTGTTTTATATTGTTTAATGTTGTTTCATGTTACTTAATTTAATTTAATGTTATATAATGGCTTAGGAAGTTATAGGAAAAAAATAGAATTAAAAAAAAATATGAAACAAATTTTGTGAATAGAAGTTATAGGAAAAAATAGAATTTAAAAATAAAATGAAACAAATTTTGTGAAATATAAGTTATAGGAAAAAATGGAATTTAAAAAAATATGAAACAAATTTGTAAAATAAAAGTTATGGAAAAAAATAGAATTTAAAAAAAATATATGAAAAATAGAAGTTATAGGAAAAAATTTGTAAACAAAAAAAAATAAAACTGTTAAAAAAAAGGGCTTTTAGATCCAAGTCCAAAAAGGTAGAGTGTTTTTAGGAGTGAGTCCAGTTATCTAATTATATGTTTTTATTTTTTTTATACTCATTTTATATTTTTTAAAATTAATCTGATTCTTTAATTTTAAATTTCGAATTAAGTTTTTAATTAATTTATTAATTAAAATGTTTTGATTAATAGACACAACTCTTTGGAAAGAGTTGTATAGCTTCAGATACATCCAAAAGGTATTTGAAGAGGTATGAAAGAGCCTATATAAGTGGAGTCCTCTGTTCAATTACGTTCATTCGATTCTCCATCCTTTCATTCATATAATCTGTTTAGAGAGAGTAAACACACAAAAGCAATTCGTTAATATTAATTGTATTTAGGCTATATTACACAAGCCTAATCCACACAACCATAAGGCCCAAGCCTTCAACCCATTTCCAAATGGTCCATGTTCTAATTACTAGAATAAAGCACTAAAGCTATATAAAGGGTATGAAGAATCTTGTTTTCTCCAATGTGGGACAAGAGTCTCAAAACTCCCAACAAAGGTATCTCAAAGTTTTAAGAGACCCCAAGAAGCTAGGAATCTGCATGCCTTGAAAATTGTTGTAACTTAAGTCCAAATAGTTGAGATGCTTCAAATGGAGCAAAGAAGGATTTATCTTACCACCCAACCAAGTAGTACTGTTGTAGGAATCCCAAATGGCGTAGTGGAAATCCTGATGAAAGTTGGGATTGGTGAGGCGGAGCTCGCGGACATGACCAGTTGAGGGATCACAGACAACTCCAGTCCAGTTGCAACAGTCTCCATCACTAATCCATGATGAGAGCCGATTTGAAGGATCCTCAAGACCTTGCTTGAACATCAGAAGCGCTCGTTTCTCACCTTCCCGGCAATGCACACTCAGATTTCCATTGCAAAAACCGACATCAATAAAGGTTGCAATAGTTAAAAACATGATCATAAGAAGCAAAACAGGTCTCATGGGCTTCTCCATGGAGTTGCCTTGTAATAGAACGAAGTAGGTGGTTTGTATGAGCAATGACGAGTAGTGCTACCTATATACACACACACATATACTAAACAACAATTTCTTGAATAAGTTGTAACACTTCGTTAATTTTTTGCCATTGATTTTTTTAATTCATTCGATCCGACGGTCGAAAATTAAGAAAAGCATGTGAGAAGTTAAAATCGGTGTATGGATAGCACTATTGTAAATAAAAGACAACAGGAGAATTACAAAACTGGTTTTTTGTTTACAACATTTGTCTGTCTTCATCAAAGGAACATAAAAGAATCCACAGATAAATTAGTAAGGTTTGGACATTGTGAAATATTTCAACAGTTAGAGCAGCTCAGCGACAGTGACTCAGTCTTTTGGAAGACTGGAAGACACTGCAGTGCCGGCCTGGAGGTAGCCAAAGTAAACGCCGGCCTACGACAGCAACTCAGGAGGGGCCCTCAAAAATTTTCAAATAAATAAATATAAATATTATTTTTTACAAATTTAAGTTCAATAAAAATATTAAAAAAATAAAATCATAGACAATAATATAATTTTCCACAAAAAGTAATTTACTGTTTTTTTTTTCTTTTCTCTCATCCATATGTAACTATAATTTTATTCTTTCAAATCTAATTAAAATTTAAAAAATAAAAAATAAAAGTTATTTTTCTCAATACAGCCCACTCGCTTCTCTTCGTTTTCACAAAAACTATCGCCCTTCACTCTCGGTCTTCACATGGTGATCATTCTAGTATTGATGGAAAATACTTGTTTCTACAGCCAATAATATTGAGAGAAACTTTACCGAATGAACTAAATCAAGCAATGAAAGTGTTGAAATATCTGAGATAAATGGATGGTTGTTTCCTGAATGTATGAGTTGCTTATAGAATTTTGTTAACCATATCAGTTATAGTTGCCTCTGAAGAAATAAGTTTTTTAAAATTAAAGTTGATCAAATCTTATCTTCGATCAACTATGTCACAAGAAAGATTGAATGAGTTAACTATTTTATCAATTAAAAAAGAATTAGTAGAAAAATTAGATTATGTAAACTTAATCAGTATATTGTGACACGTGTAATATTAAAGTAACATTTATATCTCTTTTTTCTTTTGATGTTAACTTTTAATAATAGTTGATGTAGAAATATACTTTTTCATGTACTTAGCGATTTTTATTTTTATTTTTTGTACATATCAATGTTCGAATGGCGGGGGCTAGAAAACTTTTGGTTACCTACTTCGAAGCCTCGCCTAAGACCCCAATTCTCAGATCTGGCTCTGCGTCCGCCCTTAACATAACAAATACATGGGAAAGAGACTTGTTTCAACATGTGTTCTTTGTGGCTTAAAACGGGACTTTGATTGTTTGTGTTATGAGCTTGCCAACCATCTAGGGTGGATCACCATCTAGATTGGATTGATTGTATGATTTTGGTTTGGTATGATTTTGTATCCCAAAACCCTCATCGAATCGATTATGGTAGAACATGTAGCTTCGGTTCAGTTTAACAAACCGCGCTCACAAAAACGAAGTAAACCAAACTATTGTTAAACGGTTTTCCAAAAAAAAAAATATATATTGTTAAACTGTTGGACTGGACAGTTTAGCCTAAACCAAGTTCTTGTTTTCTTTTGCATTTTACAACTTTGTTAAGGCAATTACGATTTTGAAAAAAAAAATAAAAAAATATGCATCTAAACTTTAAAGTTTACTAACTAATATAGTTACAGTAAATATCTTCAAAGTTCCATTGAACTTTAAATTCTAAGTTCTTATCTAGTTATTAGCAAATAAGAACACCGTACATGTAAAAAAAAAATAAATAAATAGAAGCATTAATGAATATATAAATGGTCAGTCCATCCATCAACGAAAGCTCAATATCGCAGAGCATTGATATAACATCTGTGACATCATTTTTTTTACAATTTTTTATACAAGTTTTTATAGTTTTCATTCTGGAATTATTTCAATGATTTGAACCGTCTATTTTTTAAGATATTTTACAAAGATCATGTCTACTAAAAATCATGCAAATCCGAAATCATATGACCATTAAATTAATGTTTAGAATTTCTTTGTAGAAGCATATTAGTCCATATTATTTGTCTTAATAGTTTTGGATTTGTCTAATTTTTTTGTAAAAACGATCCATGAATGATGTTCTAATACACAAACGATTCGAATCGTTAAAATACAGCCTCATAAGTAAATAGTAATACACCAATAAATCTTTCATGTCACACAATTTTATTGGAATGTCAATTTTCAAATTGTATTGTTCTTAATGTCATTTACTGTTTGGAGGTTCCAAAAATCTTTATCCGAAGACGAGGATAATGTTTACGACCCAAGAAAAATGGTTTTTTTCTATCCCACATTGACCGGTCTAGATGATAGTGAGTTGCATAATTGATATAAAAATAAAGGCTCAATCAAATAAAACTCAAACCTATTATAGTTAGTTTAGTATAAGGCTTAACCTATTTTCTCGGTCTTTTGAACCACATTATTATAGTTAGTCTTGTGTAAGATTTAGCCCATTTTCTTACTAATTTAGTGTAGATAATATTGTTTGTGAAAAAGAAAATGTGTAGTATAGGTTTTTAGACCATCTTCAAAGGAGATTTTAGATCCTAAGTGAAATGTCATGTAATCAAATTTGAAAGTAAGAGTTAGCTCCAACCGATATGTCAATCCTATGTGGATTGACATATGAGTTTTCATATGTCAAATTTGACATGAGAAAATGTGATATCAAACAATTTTTAATTATTTTATTATGTAGGTCTCATTAATACACCAATTATAAATCTTGAAATTTATTTTAATGGATCTTACAAATATCATTTATAACAAAAAAAAACATATCGGTTGAAAAAATAGAAAATCTGACGTTGCCACATCAGCCATCAAATTTAACATTTGATACTTATCTTTTGATATCTTCATTAAAGATGCTCTTATCAGTTTAATATATGATACATATATCAATTATTTACATGATATTAAATTAATTTCTTTAAAATGAGAGCCTACTAAAATAGCTTGCTATTGAGGTTCTCACACGTTGCCTAAGCGTTGCACTATTACTCGGACCCGGCGCTCTCCATCAAATTTAGTCCGAACTTTTTCTTTGTAGCAAGCCCAATGGGCTTTTGACTGTTTCCATGGAAGTGTTATATTTACGAATCGGTTTGGTCTAATGGATTCGTTTTGCCACGTATACTTAACTAAATCTGCCCTTACATTAGTTGGCACATGATAAAGCATTTAAAAAAAAAAAAAAAACTAATAAATGTTGTAAAATCAACTGTGTGTGCAGTGGAATAAATAAACAAGACACAAAATTTACGAGGTTCATCTTTCTCTACAGTATGACTGAAGTACGTCCTCCGGGTAGCAGTGGTGCTTTCATTTATAATATGGAACAATAAGATTACAAAGATAACTCTCTCTATTTTCTCCTCTCTTTTTCTTTTCACTGCCATGAGTCTTGTGGCTTCTCTCTCTTCCTCTCTTCTTCCTTCTTTCTTTTCTCTCTTCTCAGCCGTGTGACTTGAGTTGATGTTCATTTTTTCTTCATTCCATATGTCTTGTATTTATATAAAAAGCAAGGGTAATAAAAACAAGCATCAGCCACTTCTAGTGGAATGACAGTTTTGCTTGTTTAGTGGATAGTCGTTGAATAAGGATTCCTTTTGTTGAGTGGGCATCCATTGCTTTACAACAATAAAAAAGACTTTAATATATTGAATTTTGATAAAAAAAAATCATGTTTTAGATTTATTTAAGGGAGTTTTAACGAAAAGCCCATGGTACTGTTCACTTTAACGAAAAACCACATTTTTACACTAAAAAGTCAAACCTGGTACTATTCACTTTATCTTTTATTTTGTCCTTATCGTTAAGACTCAAAGTTTTCAAACATTTTTCATTAGTTTTCCTTTTATTTAATAGTTAAGACAAAATCCAACGTTAAACCAGTCCAATTAAAATAGTCAAATGATGAGTTTTCGATTTTACCCTTAACGGCACGTCTTTTGTCCGTCTAATATCCTTCCAAAGCTCTCTGCTAAGCTGTGTCTCCCGTCTCCGTCTCCTCTTCCGTTGCTCCATTGCCCCAACAATGACTACCTCCGCCATCTCACTCGCTCTCAATCATCATTAGGTGGTACTCTCACTCGTGTCCTCATTGTCTCCGTCCATTGACGTCGAACAGAACTGCCTCAGCAGAATGCGATAGAAGAAGTATAAGCAGGTATAAAATTGTGGATTCTCTAATTTATGTGATGTTTGATTTGTGTTTTAGGGTTTTCGTGTTTTGTGGAATTTCGGAATTGGGATTTGGTCTTCTATTTTAGGGTTTGGTGTGTATAAAATTGTGGATTTTAGGGTTTCAATGTTCGGTGGAATTGCAGAATTAGGATTTCGTCTTCCATTGTGATTGTTCATTTGATGTAATTTTCGTTTGTAACATGTGATTTATTGGGGATTACTGTGACTAATTTTTCTGCATAATGATTTTTTTTTTAAGTCCAGTGTATGTCTGCAACCAAATTCTTAGACTTTTCCTTTAAGAGTTACTGTCAAATTATCGGAAAGTGGTCTTGTTATCGCATCATGAAACTAAGTGTTATACTTTGTGTTCCTTGCCAAACATCCATGCACTGCGTAGCTGAATTAATTAATAACTGCTCTCATTCTTCCCACCTAGTAAGCTCCTTACTCAATGGAAATTATAGGATCCTGAAACAAAAAAGCTTTACGTAACAAAAAAAGCCTCGTGTATAATTAAGCTCATTTTCATAAATAGTGTGAGTTATTTTAGTTCGGTTTCATAATTTCTGCTGCAACCTATCATTTTTACTTTGATGTGCTTGAAGTAAGATTTGCATATTGTCATCTTTACATCATGTGTCTCCAGACAATCCTGTTTTGAATGGATTGTGAATCGGTGATAGACTTTCAAATCTGCTTTTGTGGTTGAAAGAGGTTGGTTATTCAATATTTTCATTTATGCCCTTTTAGACTTTTAGTTGTTTGAATGGACTTTCTATAATCTAAATGAAGCTAAATTTAATAGCTGTCTTGGTATATTGTATTTGCATTGTTAAATTTTTTGTTTTTTTGTTTTTTTGTTTTTTTTTTCTGCTGAAAGTTTATTAGATAATTTAATGATTTAATGTAAGTTTACTACTTACATTAATAATTTAATGAAAGTTTATTAGATACATCACAATTTTGTTCATAAGATTTGTACAAGTATCTCAACCCCCATATATTCTATCTGTTAAACAGAACAGAAGTGCTCCTAATGCTACTCACCAAGGTGAAAATCACCAGGAATCATTTTTCCGACTCTTTCAAAGCCCCTCTTGTGAGATTCCAAGTTTTACCCCCAATTTATTTTCTCCGTTTCTGTGATTTTGAAAAGTTTCAGTTTTTTCGTATTTCTCTAACCCATCAAACACAGTACTCACACACACACATATATATATATATATATATATGTATATGCACCTTTTTTAGTTTCTCTGTGAAACATGTACTCTCTCTGTTATTGTAAAGAATGTTTGATTTAGTGACTTAATTAATCTCAACTAGCCTAATGTAGTTGAAGATTTGGATTTTACTTTGGTTTATTTTCAATGAATGGTTTGCACTCCTAATTCCATGTCTTTCTTATGTTCATGGTTTTGGTTAAGCTTTGTGACTGTGAGGCAGTGTGTCTAAAACTTCAGTTGGTATTTCTGAATGAAAGAAACTAATACAATAATCAAGGGTCCGGTTGGGACCCATTTTGCGCGGGTTAAAATCACTTCTGAGAACAACACCTCCTACTTTTAAGCATAGAATCACCTCCAAAACAGGCCATAAGCAATACAAAATCCAAAAGCTTTAATTAGTCATCCACCTGCCTAGCAATTCATAGGTTTTAAAATTTATATCTTTTCATGCATAAGGTCTAAAAGATAATTTGCCTTTTTCCATTATTCTGTGTCCCTTATATGATTGGTCTAGAAGATAATTTGCCGTTTTCCATTATTCTGTGTCCCGTATATGATTGAATTATCAACTATGTATTAAGTTCAGCTACCAAATTTTGACAGAAGTGGGACTGAGAAATTTATTTGTGCCTAGTAAGTTGTTTTCTAAAATCACTTATGAGCTTTATGTGGAACATGGAGAATGTGTCGGTTATTATTTCCTTCTGCTCTGCTCTTAACTCTTGGGAACTTTCATGTATGAGGGAAGACTGGGTTGCGAAGAATGCAAAACAATCAGCTCCTAAACCAGTAGATATGAGCATCAGTTCCAACAATTTGGTAAAGGATGGAGTCACATGTGGAGCTCCAAAGAAAACAAGGAGACATTCTCTTGAGGAAGCAATGCTTTTTACGGTGGCGGAAGCTGCTCCTCTGCTAGCAAGATCCCGTGGGGTAGATTTTAACTGGATCTCTCTTTCACAGTTGCAAAATAATGGTTAGTTGGTGGGACGATATTGACTTCACTAATGGACAAGGAAAGTAGACATGGTACAGTAAACATGAAGTACAACTTTTTTGTTACGTATTAGATGGAATTGGTTTGAGCACGATAGAGTTGATTGGTATGAGTATGAATGGTTTTTAAAATTTGGATGAAAAAGTATTGTTTGAGACACATGATGGCTAGAAGATAAACACTGGGTTTTAATAGAAAACATAGATAATTCAATTTTGAGATTTATATTAGTGAATTTAGTTTGAAAATTGGATTTATATTTGCAATTCACATTTATATTATATTTTTCCTAAGTGGTATTCTCCAATTTTGAAACTACATTCTCCTGCCCTCCATATCTACTAAATGAATGATATGCGTGCCCAGTATCTAACAATGTTCATTAGCCTCCACATCCATGAGCATGCCTTCGTATATTCTCCATCTTACAAATAAGTAGCCAACTTTTTTACATATTTGTTCTAAGCTGGACGATGTTTGTAATTTTATAGCGGCTTGCTTCTTCTTTTCCCTCTACTCTATCAGGACTATTCAATCCTTTTTTAGGTTTCGAACAATCCTATTAAATAGGTTTCAACATTGGATTTAATAAACCTCTGATACAAGCTTATAGTTTTAGCTTGGCTTTTATGTTTTCCACCATCACAGATTTTCCCTAAATCTTTCTATATTTTATTTTTTTTATTTTTATATTTTGCTTATTAGTGAAATTGTTCTCTGGATTGCAGTTACTTTTCAGCATCCAACAACACCGAAAAAGCATTTGGTGTACACTACTTTTGAATCCCAATCGGAATTATGCCTCACTCAGTACTGAGGATCCCGGTAATTCCAAGTCTCTCTTTTCTCTCTTTCCCTCTGCCTGTATGTAGTTTAATATAATTGAACAGCTCTGTTTGATTTAAGATTTAGTTGAAAGTGTTTGAGATTTAACAATAGTGGAAAAGAAATGTAACAGCCAGATAGTGGATAAAGAACGAAGCCTGTAATGCAGGAAGGTATTTGAAAACCTTTTAGTAAGTTTGGGACGTTAGTAATTACTGAAAATTTTGTTGCAAGAAATTGGGGGATGAATTTGGTTTAAGGGGAATGTTATCCTTTTTTATTCTTATACTGCACAGAAAAAAAAATGCATTGGATGCAAGTATGTGGTTTTTATCATTTGCTTATGTAGTGTGAAAGTCAATTGTGTTTTTATTGCGGAAGATGGAGTCCCTCCTCGCCGTATGGTTAGAGCTTTGGAGGTGAATGGTTTTTTTTTCTCTTTAAACAAGTTTTTGGAAACAATATTATTTGAATTTTTTATATTTTAACGAGCAAGTGAAGTCAAGTCTTGGTGATTTTGATGCACATTGGGTTTATGGGTATTTTATTAGTGATTTTGATGCCACCAAACTTATCTCAATGTATCACCTTTAACATTTTATTCAGCTTCCTTTGGTAATCATACTTAATTAATAGGATTATAAATGTTTTCATTCTCGGTTCATTTAGTCAGCAAGGTATTAATTTGTTTCAATTAGGCTCATGAAGGTTGATTAAACTCTTCATTTTCAATTGTACCAATTAGGCTCATAAAGTCGTTCAAAGAGCTCCAAGAGCGATTCACCCAATTTATACATTTCATGTGAAACTTCTTTCAAAAAGTTGGAACATCTTTCAGTGTAAATAACATTAACCATCTCGAACAATCTTTTATCCTTCTGAAACATATATTTTTCGTGCGGTTTCTAATCCCGCAGCAACTCGCGGACAATATTTCTTGTACTAACAAAAACAATCGCATCAATAACAGTTGATGCGATCAAGTTTGCATCTGAGGACAAAAACTTCAATGTAGTTGTGGTGGAATTGAATGCATGTTATAGAATCTCGTTACCATATAAAAATTAGGAAAACTAATGAAAAGTCCAAAAAAACTTCCCTTTTAACGAAAAGTCATTTTTAAAGGTATAGTGAATAGTGTCAGTTAAAGGTAAAAAAGTGGTTTTTCGTTAAAAGTAAACAGTACCGGGACCTTTTCATTAAACCTCCCTATAAAAATTAGGGTTTCAATACTAAACCAACAAAAGCATACTATCTGGAATATGGGAATTAACACAGAAAATTTTCATTTCATTCATTATTCACCATACGTAACCTCCCAATTATAATAGAAGAATTTTTTATTCACCAAACAAGCAAACTAGGTAGAATTCAATAACCCATTTTTGACTACGGTTCGCTCCTGAGATAGTCCGTCATTGTTGAAATACCAAATAGTGTCCCGTCCACTTCTGCATGTATCGATGACAAGTGATTTTCCCTCTCCAATGGGACAATTTTGACATCTAACCAAATCGAAAATATATAACAAGAGCGCATCCATCATATGGCCACAGCCTCCGAGGGACATATATTTCTGGGTTTGTTCCTTTTGCGTAAGAACATGCTTGTCAGCTTCTCACCATATTAAGTCATTAAGTTTCACAATTGAATACACCTTCTTAAATTTGATTCTATTTTTAAAATCCTCTCAAATTCTTTGACTAGATGATTTTAATTTAAAAATCCTAATTAACTCACTACAAGAAAACATAGATTAAGAGATTAAGTGACGGAATTAATTGTGATGCCTAAAAATTCGTCACATACTATAATAATACGTGAGGAATTATTCATTTGCGTCACATATACTACTTTGCTAGATATCTAACTTAAAAACAAGCTAGTGGCAAGTGATTCATCACGTATTTTTTTGAAAAATGTGACGAAAAGCATTTGCGTCACATAAACTTTTAAGATTTTTACAAAAGATGCACAACGGGAAATTATAGCGCCATTATTTTTCTTTTTTGCTGTGAATTTGTAGGATGAAATCATATTTCTGGGATGCTTCTGTTTTTCTTGTTGTTCAAAGGCAAAATCTTTTTGGCAAGCTTATACAAATTAATAAGAAAAGAAGGTGTAGTATTTTTGGGCTTGTAGATGCTATGAAACTAAACCGTACATAATTTTTTAAGCTACAACTTCATACTTTGCAGTCAATTCTAAGAGCTATCATTTATGTTTTCTGAAGAAGCGATTTTATTATGTGAGGTTCTCTTTGAATCCAGAGCAGCGAGTGCTTTGTACTTGAGTACTATTAAAAATTAAAAACATAAGCTACTATTTATTGGATATTAGGATATTAGTGCTCTCAATTGTAATGTTTATCTTTTAGTTGCTCTGCATTGTAATCCTACACGTCCTAGAGGCTTATCTCCTCATGTTGCTTGTGTGCACCAATACCTGTATCACTCATACGAAAATCAATTAATCAATCGGTTCCTGCTAGTGATGGAACTTGTGCTTATTGGTTATATTTTGATTTTGGGATCCCTATCTAATCCATGGTTTGTAATACACTTCAATATTTTTTCTTTATTGTGTTTTTGGGCTTCTACATTTGGATCTTTCTGAATGTTTGTTGAATTCATTTTTTGATATTAATTTTCAATTACAGGTTGGTAATTGGTTGCTTGACTTCTAACCGTTTTATTAGCTCATATGAGGAATTGGGTGTGTGTTGTATTCTCTTTGTTGTGATGGACTTTTGTTTGAAATTTTGGTTGGAGTTCTTGTGTCTCACTAAAGTCTACTTGCTTTGCCTTATAATTGGGATTGAGTATTTGGGTTTCACTGTTTTTTAGGAATGGTCTCTTCAAAGGTCCAAATAGCTTAGGCAGCAAATGACTTGTGTGAATCCATTTCTGTCCTTTGCAGGTTGATCATGCTATTCGTTAGATCACCACCTATATTTCCATGTTGTTGTGTTCCGTTTGAATTTTGTAGAAGCTGAAAGCTTGTTTAATTGTATGCTTATCTAAGATGTGCTTCCTATCTCTTCCGATGGAGCTCTAGCCTTTGATAAGGCCCAGATAACTCTTTCACTAACTTGAGATTAGGTTATATTATTTTTTCTAATTACTCTAATTTTGCCATATATAATAGTTGTGCTTAATTTTCTCCTATGAATAATTTGTGCCCTTGCTTTCGACGGGGTTTGGTTGTTGTGCTTTTGCTTGTTGATGATGATTTTGCTTTACCTTGGTGTCTTAGAAAACTTATGAAAGTTTACAAGGATTTGAGAAGGGGGCTGAGCCATAAGTAATGTTTATATGAATTTGAGCTCTTAGATTATACAATAACAGTTCAAATAGCTGGGGTTGCAACTCCAACCCCACATTCTCCTCCTCTCCCTCTGAGAATCACATAAAACCTTATCCATGCTTGTTGTCCTTGCCTTGTTGTCAATGAAGAATTCTGGAGTTCTCTAGATGTACAATGGGTGGTATGGTCAGTTGTGTGGGTGTGCAGATGAGGTGAGACATCTTGGGGCATAATATTAGGACTTATCTTTTAGAATCATTTTGCTATCTAAAGCCTTGAGGACATACCATCCACTAGCACCAAACTACACGTTTGTCTTGTACTGGCTTGGCCTTGTGGCCTTTGGAAAAGGAACATCAATTAGCTTGAATGAACTTCTGCTGCTTCTTTAAATTTTAGTTAATGATTTTCAGTTACAAGTTGATAGCTAGTTGGCTGACTTCTTTCCTTGTTACTTTCAGTGACAGGTTTATTATTTACGTTACTTTCCTTGGCATCAAAGTGAACTATACCTAGCTAGAATTTGTGCACTCTTAAGCATAGATTAATTGGGTTTGTTTGCAATTTGTTGCCTGTTGTATTGTTCTTAATTTTTTTTTCTCTTACATCTCCGCAGTTTTATGAGAAATTTTTGTCAGCTAAGTTACTTGCACCCTCCGACCAACAGTAGCAACAACGCAAAGATCTTCATGGTTTAGTTGGGTTTCATGTAGTATTCTGTATGGTAGACTTAGGTTGCTTTATGGTTTTTTTATTTACTTTATTGTTTCTAAACGACATTTGTTCTCTTTGTACATGTTTAGTTTAATAAACATGTTAGTAATGTAAAAATTACTTCTCTTGAAATATAAATATCATTATGATGTTGTTCATATTATTCATTTGCTTGTTCACTGAAATTAAAGTTTTAATTATATATTATCAGCCAAAATTATAAAAATAATTAATTGAAAAAAATAATATAAAATTAGGATAAATTATACAAAATTACCTCAATTATGGGCTTAACCATAATCTCATACCTTATCTTTTGAACATTGCAATGGTATACATCAACTTACACATTTGTAGCAATGTCAGATCTTCGTTAATCAATCTATCAAATTGGTGGTTAAGTAATAACGTGGCAAATGTAAGCCTATATTTTTGTTGACATGATGCCAACTTTGCACACTATAAATAATAAAAAAAATTAATAGAAAGAATTTCAGAAATACAAAAGAATCCAAATGGGTATCAGAAAAAAGGGATCTTGGACGTGGATGTAGCTACGGTTCTCCGGCGAGCTCCACTCGCAGGTTGTCGAAGGGTACACTTTAGGGGCAAATGGAATCTTGGACGCCTCGTCGTTCCACACGACGAACAAACCCAGACCAGCAAAGCAACTCAAACCCCCACAGAGCCAAGCCAAAGCTTCGTACTTTCCGACAGTGTCGGCGATTCGATCGATTCAGGGTTCGGGAAACGGCGTGCCGTTGTCCCAGAGAGCTCGTAGTTTACGAAATCTGTTCGGGAAACAGTGTGTGGCTGATCCTAAGGTTGATGGAGAAGAAGGGGTTGGGTCGTCGAATTTGAGTTTCAAATTCTCAAAAATGGGTTCCAGGTCAAGAACAATGGGATCCGATGGTAGAGAATTTGGTTTGGAATTTGGCCGAGCCTCTCGCAATGACTTCGAGCAACGACATGGCGGAAGAAGCGCGGAGCTTTTGGACATAGTGGGGGCGGCGGCGTCGGAGTCGGCGGCGAAAGTGAAAAGATTGGGCAATATTAATATATTTTTTTTATTAGTTTCCAATATTTACAAAATATTTTGTATTAGTTTTTTGTCCACGTGGCTCATCCATGTCATAAAAATGTGGATCCTTATTTGTCACATGATCATTTAACAGTTAAACTAACATAAATTTTTATGATATTGCAACAAATTTGTAAATTGATGTATGATATTGCAGTGTTCAGAAGATGATGTATGAACATATTATGTGGTTCAAAATTAAGATGGTAAAATGTAATTTACCTATAAAATTATATTGAACTTAACGTAGTATGTGACGAAAGAATAAGTCATCAAACATTTCAATAATTAAGTGACACCCAAAGCGTCACATATTGGTTCAACTATGGAATATGAGCAGAGAATGTGAGGAAAGTTGGGTCACATAAGAGCTAATAAGTGACTGAAAAATTTGTCACATATACTATAGGTGACGATTTCAGTGAATTTGTGACGAAACCCGTTCCTCTCAAAATCCATGTTTTCTTGTAGTGACTATACTCGAGTTTTAAAGTCTATTGTCGAATCTAATCTGACTCCACCCCTAAAAATGTTTTATTGTTAATAAATTTTAAAAGGCTTTAAAATTAATAGATTTGATAGAAATTAATATGAATATTTAAAGATTTCTGTGGTTTTAGTCTGACTTATGAGATGGATGGACTTTTTATGAACGAGAATTCTCTCCGGATTTTTTTTGTGAGGATCTTGGGAATCCATCGTACATCGTGCGTTCAGAAATCATTTAAAAAAATATTTAAAATTGAACACAAAAAATATATGACGAAAACTGAACGCACAACGAGTCAAATTGTAAATAGGCAAATATGTATGTTTATTCCTCTCTGAATTGAGTGTATATATAGGTTTACGAGGAGTCTATACAAGTAAATTAGCTATACAAGGAAACAAATAAAATCCCTAATATCGGGTTACTAATATACAATTGCTGTAATCAATACAAATTGCTACAATTTCGGGATTTCAGACTGGTGGTATAAATACGGAACACCTTAAAGAATCCAACCAGCACCCCAAGATTTTCAACACCAAAAGAATTCTGAGGAAGAGGAACTGAGGAACAGAATCTGCCTGTTTTAATCCCTCAGCCGCTCTCTCATCACATCCACAGAGATCGACGTCGTTTTGAGCATTTATGGCGGATGATGATGAAAAATTGTCGATCTTCTCCTCCAACAACGAGGATATAATCGTCGAGATACTTTCGTGGCTACCGGTCATATGTCTCCTGCGATTCCGTTGTGTATGCAAGTCATGGCGCGCCTTAATCTCCACTCCCCATTTCTTCGACAAGACCAACGACAACGACAACAAGAAGAATGTCCTGATTCTCTTCAACCGCTCCTCTAGACGTGCCGATTACTGGGAATCACACGATTCACTCCCTTCTCGATTTCCCCAACTCATTGACTACCAACCACTGAAGAAAAAGAAGAATGTTGCAGCCTCCGCCTCCGCCGCTGCAGCAGCAATACGAAGCAGACGTAGACACCTTGAAGATGAATTTCCAGATGATACTTTTGTCCGCGATTCATCCCTTGCGGGTTCTTGCAATGGCCTCATCTGCCTACTAGGTAAATTTGAAGGAGTCTGTGAACGTCGTGACATGTTTATAAAATGGTATGGAAACAATAGACTTCTCCTGTGTAACCCTAGTACCAGAAAAGCCCGAAAGTTACCGGACATCGACTGTTTTCGTTTCGGCCCAAGTTATTACGGATTCGGCTATGATTCCACCACTCAAGACTACAAGGTCCTTTTGGGTGGTAGGAATTCTCCCGAGGGCCCAGGATTGGTTGCAATCTTTGCACTCAAAACGGGTTCATGGAAGATGCTCGAGGCTGCCTTGGTAGAAGCCTCGCCGGAAATTGATAGGCGAGGGTGCTTTTTGAATGGAGCTCTACATTGGGATCTGTGCACATCACATCGGGAAGGGGGAACAAGAATCTGTTGCTTTGACTTCGCACAGGAGAAATTTCATTCGTTTTCCTTTGTTAGGCATAAACCATCGACAGGGAGGGGACTGGGAACTATTGGAAACCGTCTCTCCTTTTACACTTCCCGCTATAAGCATGCAGATCATCATGCGTTGGAGGACGGCCTTACCATATGGGTGATGATGGAATATGGGGTCGATCAGTCTTGGACTATTTTCGCCAAAATCCGTTTCGAGATTTTCCCTTCAGATGTGAAGTGGTTGATGCCTATATACCGTATGGAAGATGATGGTAAAGTTCTGATGCGGTCGAATCAAGGTGACTTTGTATTATATATACCTAAGGAAGAGGAAGAGGAAGAAGACACATGCATGACTGCGCTCGACAATCCTGGTATTCCTAGTAATCCTTATTTTGGAGAACCAGATCTGACCATAGAAGCGGTTATGTACGTGGAAACTTTGGTTTCACCGGTGACTGGTGACGGCTAGCTCATACATTTGATTTGAACATACCCATAGAAGCGGTTATGTACGTACGTGGAAACTTTGCTGTGTTGCTTACTGCAGATGCAATTTCTCAATAAGTTTTGAACATCAAGACAGTATTGAAAAAAATAATAATTTGGAAGCACTAGTGTACATTTTCCTTTTATCTTTTATATCACCCTCTCATACTTGTTCTACATCACTGAAAAATTAAGAATTATTCATCTGCACTGAATTTGCGTATGATGATCCAACTATATCTTCAAAAGCTTCCACGGTGATGGTCATGTCATCATCGATATCTGGTTGCTCTAGCTCTGCCATAACTTCATACCTATCGCCGCCTACCATAAGTTCCACCCCATTTTGCACTAGTGAATCAGAGTCAGTTTTAGCTTCTTCAACTGCCTTGTCTGGTTCAACTGAATTTTGCACCGTGAACTGTGGATACGGATCCCTTGAGACTGGCGACATGGATGTCGCCAATAGATTCTGCAAGCAAGAAATGCTACGAATCAAAAGTTTTATGAAAACCAATATGCAAGTTGTAGCTGTTGCAATATTAGTTAAATTAAGGTGGCAAGGATTAACTTAAAGAAGCAATTTGATCAGGCGGATAAGAATACCTTCATCCAACCTCTTCACCAACTCAAGATAGGTTTCTCGTAACAATTAACGTAAAGTGCCTAATTTCCCTTTGTATGCTCAGCCGGAGATATATTTCCTCGACAAAAAACCATTACCGACCAAAGGTTAGTCCACCTCTCTCCTAACATTTGAAACTTGAAAGTTCTTGATGTGTTCGGCATCTAATATTTGAAAATTCTTGAAGCAGGAACTCGGCGGTGGGATTCGAGCAACCATCCAAGATGTCGTAGCAAAAGCAAAGGCCAAGCTGAATACTGCTCAGATGCCAAAGTTGGCACCCCAATTTGTCGCAAGAAAATTTGAAGGAACTGTGGGATATCCAACATTGCCAAAATGCTATTTATCAGATCAATCAGTAAATTATCTATGAATTAGCAAATGCCAATGTATCCTACAATCCAAAAGAGGCAAATTTGTTACAGGATTATCAGGCATCTAGTGGGATGTGATCACTGGTTAATGACAAACTTGCACAAATTAAGTTAAGAGAAGATGTGAGAATGACCTATGGTTTATTAACGTCCGAAAATGTTGAATTATAAGTTATGAGTTGATTAGTAGTACTAGAAATGAGGAGGAGTGCGGTGTCACAATATTAACGGTGGATGGAATGCATTGCAAAGTTGCAATGCAATTGGACCCTAACCACCACCCTCTATAATCTATGTGGATTATTGAGCCAGTTATAATGCTTTTGGTAGAGTGCACTAGTGTCCATCGCATGTGGCAGTGTCATAGTCCTTGGAAGGTGTGAAATCAAAAGAGTTGTGTTAGCGATAGTCGCTTGCGACGCTGTTATAATCGTTGAAAGCTGCGTTGTGCTAGCTTCAGTTGCACGAGACACCATCATAGGCGACGGATGTGAAACCTAAAGATTTGTGCCAGTTCAATTGTGTGTGACGCTATCATAGCCCTTGATCATGCCTGTGAAACCCAAGGAGTTGTGCTACGCACCTATAACGCTATCGCAATTGTTGGTGGGTGTGAATTGTGAAACCAAATGATTTGTGCTAATGTGATACACGAGTTGTGCTAGCGACAGTACCTCATAAATTTTAATGATTCAATCCCATTTCATTGCTATTGTATTGAAAGTAGAGAACTATACGTAAATCTACTACCACTCTAGTCACCTTATATTCAAAATGATATCTCATTCAGTCCTCTAGCCACCTTCGTAACCAGCTTCTCCAAACAAATTACTCTAAAATATTCTACATGAAACGATCGTCACAAGAATCCATTCAAGCCGATTAATTCTTAGGGAACAAGCCACCACCCGCCCACCTTTTACAGGCTCACAAAAGCAGGTCGAATCGTCGAATCCTTTAACTAAAAGACTGGGCTGATCTTGCTAACAATCAACTTATGCTTAAACTGATCGATATACAAAAGAGATATGACAGGATTCCAGCACTAATGCGAATTTGGCGAGGTAGGTTTTGGCCGCCGAGGACCGGCTTCAAAGTTCAATGCCCGGAAAACTCAAAATAATCAAAGTGCGGTATATATCCAGGAAACTATGTTTCGAAACAATTGAAGTTTTGGAGAGGAAAAGGGTCGCCATTTGGGGGTTAGGGTTCATTGAGCTGGAGATTGAGCTATGGATTTTCAGAGAAACGTCCAAATGTTGATTAGATTGGAGGAAATAATTCATTTATATACGAGGGCAATTAAGTCATTTCATGTTAAAAAAAAAAATTCTATTTTGGTCCCCAATATTAAGAAATCGTGTGCATATATGCATGTTCTGTACATATTATAAAAATGCTATTTTGGTCTCAAGATTAACAAAATGGGTCCTTTCTAGTAATTTCATTGTATTAAATCAAACACTTTTTTGTCCCTCACAGCTGAGTAACCATATCAATTGCCCCCCCCCCCCCTCTCAGCTTCCTCTCTCTTCCACGATTTTCTCCCAAACAAAATACTTTTAGTGACGAAATAGTTAATCAGAAACAATCACTAAAAATATGAGCAACCTATTTAACGACCAAAAATCATTTGAAGGTCGTCTAAAAATCTTTAACAACCATTTTATATTTTCTCTTTTTATCAAAATTTTTGATAGCGTACAATTGCTAGTATTAATAAACGGAGAAATTAGGTTCACATCCTTCATTTTGCTACTCTTTTGATTAAAATCTTATTCTTTTTCCTTTTTTGATCAAGGTCCTTGGTATTAATAACATCATTAATTATTTCAATAATAAATATTTTTTATTTCTAAATATATTCATTTAATGTTAAAAATGTTACAATTAGTATATTTATATTTATGGCTAAATTTTTTATCATATATTTTTATTTTTAGTTTGTACCAATTTTTAATTTGCAACCCTTTTTTAATTTGTACCAATTCTTTTCAATTTTAATTTGTACCCATATATTAATTTCTTTTTGTGCTCATATTTTATAAAGTTTTATTTGTATTTGTACCCATATTTTTTTTATTTATTTGTACCCATTTTTAATTTTGCTAAATGTACCCATGCTAATTATATGTACCTTCACGTATTTTTTTTCAAAATTTTAATCTTAAAATGTATTCATTCTTAAATTTTCCAATTTTTTATATAAAATCTATTCAATTTTTTTCTAATCCATTTTAAAACTTATATGGGTACATTCTTTTTTCTTTGTTTTGAGAATGTATCCATGTTAAGTTTAATCGAAGAAATTTACTAATTTTATTAAGCCTAATATTATTTTTTTGTGATTTTGAAGAATGTACCCGTGTTTTGATACAATAATTTTTTGGTTAAATGTTTAAATATATATACACACACAATAGTATATTTATATTTTAATATTTTTAATCCCACAAATTATCGTTTTTATTTAAAATCTCATTAATATAAACAAGTATAAATTTCAATTTTTAATTTAAAAAAATATAGTAACGTACATAGAAATAAATTATCACATTAATTTCGGGGACTTGGATCAAAAATTGAAAACCAACAAAGTTTTAGTCAAATAATATTCATAGTTAGGGACCACATCCAAAGTCTCCCATTAATAAACTAACAACATGTTTGGATGAAGAAGTTTAAGATTACTAAAGAATTTTAAAATGACAGAAATTGAAATGATGAGATTTTATTTTTTAGAATTTGTGAACTTTCTTGTTTGGTTAACATAAAAGAACAATGAAATTCAATACGGAATTTGTTATTTTTAAACTCTCAATTATAGAAATTGGGAAATTACACCTATTTACATGGAATTTAAACTTGAGAATTGAAAGTCCCAAATTTCAAGTATTTTTTCCACGTGGAAATTCTAAATTTCTATGTCTATGAATCTAAACAAGAGAATTAATGTATGTCAATTTATAAATTCTAAATTTTATCTAAATTCTAAGTTTATTTCCCTCATCCAATCATAGTGTAAACAATTAACCAAAAAAAACAAAAAATAAACATTCATTCTCATTTGTAAAAGTCTCATGTATGACACGACCTTTAATTTCCTCAGAACAATTTTAAGAACAGAATCAATCAATATCCTCCCAAACTCACCCACGTTCATAAATCATATAATATTGTCACTTTACTGATGAGTGAATAATATATTGAGAGAGAAACATTCGCAATGGTCGGTTGGTCGACACATTTTGAATCTTTGACATGCAATGCACCCGAATCCACCATGACTCACTGTCACAAGCTTTTTCACTCCACTCAAACACGGATCAAATCCATCCCCTATCGAACCGAATAAACACCCAAATCTTTGATCCATCTGTTTACTGCTTCAGTTTACTTTGACAAAGCCTGCTAAACACCCAGTTGCCAGTTGCTGTCACCTCTGAGCAAAAAAGTGTGCGGCTCAGCTCAAGTGTTCTCAAGTAGAAAAACCTCGTTTACGCGAAGGGGTTTGTAGCTAGGTTGGTTAAGAAGAGCATTCAAACTTGCGTTCGAGTTCGTGAGTTTGATTTTTCCGTCTCCCAATACGGTTGTGAAAAGAAGAAGAAAAACAGAAATATAAAAGCCTCATTTTCTGTTCAATGCCCGGAGATCTATGCTGATTTGCTGGTGCGAAAATCTTAGGTAATTTTAATTTGTAATCGGTTTGTGTAAATGCGAGCTATATTTCATTCTCTTTGTTATTGGTTCCATTTTTTTTTCCAGGAATCGATATTCTAAATTACTCTAATTCACGAGATAGAAATTCGAACTTAAGCCAAAGGAGATAAAAGCACATTGCCTACTAACTGCTTAACTGATAGATTTAAAGTTATTTCCTTGAATTTCAAGCTCAAATTTTAATATTGTATTGGTGGGTTATAATTGCAAAGGCAGAACCTTCCGGAAAATAACTGTAATTTGGACAAAAATGGAAGTCACAATCTTCAATCCCGGCAAAGATTGATGATAGTTTGATGCAATCAAAAAGTTGTTTAGCTAAAATGAAAAAAGGACAACGTGGGTGGGTCAGAAGGGAAGAGCCCACAGAGGCCAATCCTACTGGGTGTGATGGAAAATCTGAAAAGGCTGGGCCTTTCATCCCCTCATGTTGTTTGTCTTTAAGGGTTGGGAAAAAGTTAGCTCCTTTGAGCTAGCATTAGCAGGTTCAGAAGTCCTTAATTTCACATGGGTTTGCCAATTGCCTCTATAATTTAGATTATATAGTCCTTGTTTTGCAATTTTGTTTCTTTCTCTGGCATTTGGGTAATCTTACAAGTTTCTGGAAGTTAATTTTTGGTATGCTCTTGGTTTTGTTTGTTGATTTCTTCAGTTAGCTGCAAACCCTTTTGTTTATTTATTGAGATAGTGACAGTTTACCTTCTGTGTTGGTAAAAAACTTGTAAAGACACAAGCTTTCAATATCATGGTTTACAAGCAAAAGAAAATGAAGGGTTTTGGCAGTTAGGTGGGAATATGGAACAACCAGACCACTCATAAATGAAATACTTGATTTATCAAAGTTTGTGGGTTAGAGAGAGAGAATGAGAGGAGAGAGAGAGAGAGAGAGAGAGAGAGGTGATAAGATAGTGGCTATGAATCTGAGATAAATGGTCCTTGAAATCAGCTTTATTTGCGTGGGCACCAGTTGCCTGACCCTGAATTTTCTTGTCTTTTGGGTATAGGCAACTCTTCTTACTGATTCACGTGGCTATGCTCTTGTTTCCATTACTCAACTTTTTCTTTGGCCATCTGCTGATTTCTCCAATTTCCATATGTTTTTCTTGTGAAAAATGCGAAGTTTTATGTCACATGCATCATAGTTAAATTCAAGTTTCTCCATCATTTTCCTATAGAATGTTGACTACAAGGTCTAAGTTTTTATTTTTTAACCCTACCAACCTTTGAAGGTTGAGAAGGGTAAAGTGACAGGGAGCTGCGTATAGAATGATTGAGGGCCCCTTACTTAGTTCTATGAGATATTTATCTGAAGAATTCTAGACTTTCTAGTGTAGCTGACCACCAATTCTTTTTTATTTTTTGGCTTTTGGGTTTTTATCCCTTTTGAGTTTTCATTCTTATCCCACAAATTTGCAAAAGATTTTTCTCTGAGCTTGGTGGGAATGTGATTACAGGTATGGATTCAATGTGGGTTTACTGGAAAGTGTGTGAATATGTTCTTGGAAGTGTGATTATTCATACTTTGAAATCTATAAAGCTGTGGATTTTACATATTTGGATTCTGCAAAATCTGCACTTTGAGTTAACCAATGAAATTTGTACTCTTTCAATGCAGATCTGCAAATAACTGCTTCCAACTGATGAATCTAGCACTCAAAGCTGAAATTTGAGCAGCGCCATGGATCTTGAGAGAATTAAGTGTTGGGACACTTCAAAGGTTAGTGCTGTATCTTCATTGTTCTTATGTTCATCAACCCTTTTGATGTTTCTGGCTGGTTGTGATGGTATAAGTCTATAGAAGCAAAGCAATTTATGTTTTAAAAACTTGGTGAACGATTGTTCCTAGAATCAACCCGAACACTCAGAAACTTGTATGTTGGACTGAATTTCCAGAAGGATTCTTGGAAGAATGTTATGCTGTTGGCCTACCAGAGCCTTGGAGTAGTGTATGGTGACCTGAGCATTTCCCCTCTCTATGTTTACAAGAGTGCATTTGCAGAAGACATTCAACATTCGGATACGAATGAAGAGATTTATGGTGTACTTTCTTTTGTCTTCTGGACTCTTACTTTAGTCCCGCTGTTCAAGTATGTCTTTATAGTCCTTCGAGCTGATGATAATGGAGAGGGTAAGTACTAAACAAGCGGTTATATGAAAAAAGTACTAAACAAGCAGTGAACGCGTACATCTTGTATTTAGGCTATAACATTTGGTGCATGATTTTCTGCAGGTGGTACATTTGCACTGTATTCATTGATATGTAGGCATGCGAAAGTAAGCCTTCTGCCCAACCGGCAGCTTGCTGATGAGGCACTTTCTACTTATAAATTGGAGCACCCACCGGAGAAGGAAAAAAGTTCGAGGGTGAAATTTGTACTCGAGAAGTGCAAGACCTTGCACACTGCTTTGCTAATTCTTGTTCTTCTCGGAACTTGTATGGTAATTGGCGATGGAGTGCTCACTCCAGCCATTTCAGGTAGAATGCATTTCGTATTGAAGAATAAAAGATGTGGCAATTTCTTCTGGTTTGATGACTAATTCATGTCTGTGCTTTATTTTAGTCTTTTCTGCGGTGTCTGGTCTCGAATTATCCATGTCCAAGGAGCATCACCAGTGTAAGCAGTCTCGTCTCCTACTTGATTTTCCATTTCCAATCAATATGAGCGTAGGATTAATCAGTTTTTGTTTTCTTAAGATTTGTATATGGTGAAATGTCAACTTCGATTATACTGATGTGCGTAAATTTCACTTGCCAATTTTCAGATGCTGTGGTTCCAATTACTTGTTTCATACTGTTATGTCTATTTGCACTTCAACACTATGGCACCCATCGAATCGGATTCTTTTTTGCACCAGTGGTGTTGGCATGGCTTCTGTGCATCAGTGCTCTTGGCTTGTATAATATAATCCACTGGAACCAGCATGTCTATCAAGCTCTGTCTCCGTATTACATGTTCAAGTTCTTGAGGAAGACAAGGATAAGTGGGTGGATGTCTCTAGGTGGAATATTGCTGTGCATAACAGGTAACATCGGAGAATAATTATCATATTCCCCTATATACATCCTGTCGTGTTGCTTGTCCTGCATATTGATGAGTTGTGGAAAACGTATGCATAAAGCATAAGTTTGCCAGTGCATGCCAGATCCCATATGGTAGAAAGCATTAAACATGGAATTCCAGAAAACCTGAACTGATATAATTTCATAGAACTGACATTCGTTTCCTGAAATAATTTGATGGCAAATAAATGCAAACGAAAAGAGAGAAACCAAATAAATGCTAATGATATGTGTGACTACGTTTGCAGGCTCAGAGGCAATGTTTGCTGATCTTGGTCACTTCTCATATAATGCCATTCAGGTAATACCTTCCTAGTAATGTCTTCTCTATGCATTTCCAACGCTGATTTGCGTACTGATAACAGAAGCTGCAACCCCCTTCGTTGTGCAGGTTGCTTTTACCTTTTTGGTTTATCCAGCGCTTATATTGGCATATATGGGGCAGGCTGCTTACTTATCGCAACATCACCACAGCAGTCACCGAATCAGTTTCTATGTCTCGGTTCCAGGTATGTGTCATTCTTGTTTTAAAAGCAGGAATATATCCAGCACCTGTAGAAATAGAATCAGATATGCTGCTGCATGAGAATTGGATGATTTAGTTTGCGTTGTACTACAAGGGGTTCATGCCGTAATCTTTTAGGATATCTATGATATTGTAGTTGTCTAGTATATATACTTATTATGGAAGATGTAACAGCTCTTCATTTTTTGGGACAGAAAGTGTGAGATGGCCGGTGCTTGTACTAGCCATTCTTGCTTCTGTTGTGGGAAGCCAAGCAATCATCAGCGGAACATTTTCTATCATAAACCAGAGCCAATCATTAGGTTGTTTTCCGAGAGTCAAGGTCATCCACACTTCTGACAAGGTACATGGCCAGATATACATCCCCGAGATCAATTGGATGCTCATGATCCTCTGCATTGCAGTGACCATTGGATTTAGAGACACAAAACACCTGGGAAATGCTTCTGGTAAGTTACCCTTACATATTTTGCAAGCTCGTACTATATATTTGATCTTAAAGCCTGCGTAAACTTCAAAACACGAATGCATCCAAGAAGAAGTTACTTAATCACTTTTGTTGCTTGAAGTACTAAGTGGTTGTTATCTTTAATTGCAGGGCTAGCAGTGATGACAGTTATGTTGGTTACCACATGCCTCACTTCCTTGGTGATTATCATTTGTTGGCACAAGCCGCCTATTGTAGCCCTTTGCTTCCTAATCTTCTTTGGCTCCATTGAATTGCTCTACTTCTCAGCTTCGCTCACCAAGTTCCGAGAGGGTGCCTGGCTTCCCATCCTTCTTGCGCTGTTCCTCATGACTATCATGTTTGTATGGCACTATGGAACCATCAAGAAGTACGAATATGACCTCCACAACAAGGTTTCATTAGACTGGCTTCTAGCTTTGGGTCCAAGCTTGGGAATTGCTCGGGTCCCTGGCATTGGCCTAGTGTTCACAGATCTCACCTCCGGCATTCCTGCTAACTTCTCCCGCTTTGTAACCAACCTCCCTGCTTTCCACCGCGTCCTAGTTTTCGTGTGTGTAAAATCAGTCCCGGTCCCTTATGTGCCGCCTGCTGAGCGATACTTGGCGGGTCGCGTTGGTCCTGCAGCTCATCGGTCATACAGGTGCATTGTTCGTTATGGATACCGTGATGTTCATCAAGATGTTGACTCCTTTGAAAAAGAACTAGTTGAAAGGCTGGTTGATTTCATCCGATATGACTGGTGTCGAACACAGAGAACCAGCTCATGCACCGAGGATGATGCATCAAGGTCTACTGACACGAGCGAGTGTAGACTAGCTGTCATCGGAACAGTAACATTTTCTGGTGCACCAGCTTATGAGATTGAGGAGACTCAACCGGCAAGTGTATCTGCTGGTTTCCCAACTATAGAAAGTATAGCAGAAGTTATTGAGATGGAACCGGTTGAAAGAAGAGTGAGGTTTGTTATCGACGAGGAGTCTCAGCCTGACACCCGGCCTGAGAATACAATGCAGATGCGCGAGGAGCTTGAGGATCTCTACGCAGCTCAACAGGCTGGGACTGCATTTATACTTGGGCACTCACACGTTAAAGCCAAGCAAGGATCGTCCTTTATGAAGAGATTCGCCATTAACTTCGGTTATAACTGCCTGAGGAGGAATTGCAGGGGGGCAGACGTGGCGCTGAAGGTCCCTCCGGTGTCTCTTCTCGAGGTTGGCATGGTTTATATTGTGTAGACCAGACGGACATGCAATTACCGCAACAGTTTTGTCTTTGTTTTTATCATGTCAGTCTCATTGATGAAATTTACTACCAGAAAATTTTAAAAGTTACTTCTTTTTTCTTGGGTGGATATGAGGCATGACTTGTTAGAAGTGTTTTTATTAGAAGCACGTTAGGCTTATTTGCTTTTATTCCCCGTCCTTTGACGAAAATCTCGCTGTTCTGAACTTACAACTGTAGGACTGTGCCTCTTACGTTTCATCTCGGAAACCTATGTTACCTCCTATGTGACATAACCGTTGCCCATCCCTACATATGTCAAGTTGTTCAGAAAAAATAGTTAACTTCGATAATGTTCAACTGACCAAAAACAATGAGTGCCCTTAGGCCACATCATTCCTCATAAGCCAAGTTAACGAGTTTCTCGTTTTACTTGATAAACTAAGATACCTAGAACATGAAATGAAAACACCAAAAATTAAGTCACACCGTTATAAGTTCAGAGAGGAAAGTGAGACTTTCGTTAAAGCAAAACCTTGGTTTTTCACTGGCCATCGGTATTATATCAGATACTTCATGTTTGGATCGAATGACATGGAAAAAAACACCAAACGACTGCTATGACAAATGGCCGCGTAGTATTATACAAACCACCAGGTCTTCTGAGTTCCGAGTAGTGGCCACTACTTAGTCCACCAAACAGGCAAAAAGTGGCATTCGTCACAAAGACCCTCCAACCAAACAGGGAATAAGCAATTAGTCCAGACATGGGAGTACTAATTAGAACACTTCTCTGAGCTATCCCCATGGCAACTTCCCTTCAAATTTTGAAGCTGCACAGAGATTACCAAACAGTGGATTTATCAGCAGGAGCTTCTTCTATCAGTCTATAGTGCCGGCCAAAACAGAGAAGGGGGAGAAGGAGGAAGAACCAGAGAAGAAAACCAAACAGTCATTCTTAAGCAGTGTGACAGTAAGCACTTGATTTTTCTCAGACCAGGTCTGAAGAGGATGCTGTGCTTATTGAAGAAGCTAGGGATGCCACTAAAATCTGGAGACAGAATGTCCAGAGAACAGGTAAATCTCACGACCTTCTTGAATTTGCCCTCTCAACTTTCAATTTGGTCATGAGCTCTCTAATCTTTTATAACGTGTCAATTTATCCACACCATCACATGTGATGCATTTTATGTGAGTTTTTCTCACTTAAGTGGCAAATTGGCATGTTCTACAAGATTAAGGAGCTCATAATAAATTTAAAAATCAGCTGATAAATCCGAATAACGCCTTAAGTTAAGAGGGATTAACATAAAATTATTAATTAAACTAGAATGCTTGTGTGAATGTGCTAATAGGGTTTCTTTTCATGCAGTATGGGGCTCTGAGAAGGAAAATTGGAGGGACGTACAAGGATTTCTTCAAAGACCATGTTGAGGGCATGTAGCATGAGCAATTTCAAAAATTCATATATTCTACAAAGAAATTCAGGAAAATATGCACAAAAATTGAATACAAACAAGAACCGGAAGGACACTAAACTAGGCCTGGCAAGTGGACAAACTTGGAAGATAATTTCATGTGGCCTGTTTTGAGAAATCTAAGTCCAGCAACTTTTTTACCAGACTTTTCTCTGGGCGATGAAGGCTCATCAGTTTGCTTTGCTCTGTATATCAGATGTCCCAGAAAGCCTAAACATAAATACGTTCGTTATACATCAATGATCGGATTTAACGTCGGTGATTGCTTGCATGCCAAGTCAGGCAAAAAACTTTAACCGGAAACACACATTCTCCATTTAGGAATATATGGTTAAGTTGAGACAATATCAGTGTGGTTAGGATTTGGCCAATGACCTATCTCTCTAAATTTCTGACCAAAACGTCATCCTGCACTCTTTTTCTCTTAACTTTTTACACTAGAGAACAATGCAGCTCTTTGAGTGCTAATATCAATTTCCGCTTTAGTTTCATTAATTTAGGTTTTTCTTTTCTAATATCAATTCCCGTTTCAATTTTATTAATTTAGGTTTTCCTAGTCTGAGAGTTGAAATCCTCAATATTTTAGGAAATTTCCTGTTTTTGTTAGTTTAAGTTTCCCTTTCCAAAAATGCAGTTCGAGTTTCGATTTCCTTTTGTCCATCAGGAAATCATGTTTTTTTTTTCCTGGTTCAATTGGGGTTTGATAACCATATAAAGCATGGTTTAGAGTTGAATAACTTGCAAATTACTCACGCTACCAATTCAGCCCAAGTTAGAGCTTGTCTAATCCTGTGTCCTTAAATCGGTCTCTGCAATGGCCGATAATCTTCTACTGCTTTGTCTCGCCTTCTTCGTCACGCTTTCGACAGCACTCGGTTCTCCGATCGGAGTATGCTATGGAATGCTAGGCAACGACTTGCCACCACCAACAGAAGTAATCAACATGTACAAACTGAATCAAATTGGTCTAATGAGACTCTACGATCCAAACCACGAAGCGCTTGAGGCCCTTCGTGGTTCTGGCATTAACGTCCTAGTTGGAGTTCGTAATGATGAACTTCAACAACTTGCAAGCACTGAATCCGCTGCTGAGGACTGGGTAGCAGCTTACATTCGTCCTTATTGGCCGCAATTCAATTTTCGATACATAGCCGTTGGGAACGAGGTCGTCCCAGGAGAGGTTGCAAGATACGTCCTCCCAGCAATGCAAAACTTGCACAATGCATTGAGCTCCCGGGTTCTTAACTCTATTGAGCAAATAAAGGTCTCGACCGCAGTTGCAATGTCAGTACTGGGCGAGTCTTACCCTCCCTCGGCCGCAACATTTTCTCAAGACACCGCGGAGTACATGGTTCCGATCGCACGATACTTGAATAGCATTGGTGCACCGTTGCTAGTCAATGTGTACCCTTACTTTACCTACGTTGAAAACCCTAGCGACGTTTCACTACCTTATGCATTGTTCACTTCCGAAAACGCTGTCGTGACAGATGATGGTCTGAGTTATTACAACCTGTTTGATGCCATGGTAGATGCGGTTTATGCATCGTTGGAGAAAGCAGGCGCACCCCAAGTCCGAGTGGTGGTGTCCGAGACGGGGTGGCCCTCCGGCGGGAATGGGAACGTGACAACACCAAGCACTGCGCAAAAATACAACTCTAACCTAATTAGGCACGTCCAGTCGTCCCATGGCACTCCAAGGCGGCCGGGAAAGTCCGTCGAGACTTACTTGTTTGCCATGTTTAACGAGAACATGAAATCTGGTGAAGCAGTGGAGCGACAATGGGGTCTGTTTTATCCGAACAAGAGACCCGTTTATCCGATCAATTTTGAAGAACAAAGGATGGAGCCGGTAACGGAAAGTAATGCGAGTGCACTACTAGCTCAAAGTACAGTTATATTGTGTTTTTGTTTAATTTCTTTTTTCTTAATTAGAATGTAATTCGTCTCCAAATAATGTAACATTCTTAGATTTATTTTTAATTTTTTTTTTAAATTTATGCGTTTGTCCAATTTGATTCTCTTCTACGTTTATGAACTGCTAAGCACCAAATTAATCAAACAAAGAACTCACAACAAAACCCCGAGTTTATTATCATATGCTAATTAACCAGCAAAATCAATCGTAGTCGAAGATTAGAGGCGTAGCTAAAATGACTAAACAATATGCTATCTCTAAACACCCAATAAAGTTCAACGATTTCAACAATAAAATTGCAATAGAAATGGATTTTATCATCATGAAATAATTAGCCAATATAATTAAATTCAACCTTGACGTAATTAAGTTCGTTAAAATAATACACAGACTCTAACCTAAGTTCGAATCATTCTATCATACTTATCACATTAAAATCTAAAAATAAAAATTTGCTTGGCTCACCCAAGCCAAGCAAGCAAAAGCAAAACACAACTTAGCTTTCCCGGCATCCAACGATCCAAAAGTCGTCTGCGACATCCGACGATCCGAAACTCATTAAATTATACTCTTTGTAAGTTAGAACTTAGAAGATAGAAACGGTAACCTAGGACCAAAATGGCGGGAACAAGCACTTCTTAGCGGGAAAAACCCAACGGCCTCACTTAAAAGCGCGGGAAACCGAATCCCAAACGGCACATCGACAGAGAGAGAGAGAGTGAACTCAAAGGAGAGAGAGAGAGAGAGAATCAGATATGGTGGGAGTAGCGTACGACTGTCTGGCGAACCCTCTCGGAGCGGTTCGATCCACTTTCGAGAAGGCGATTGCGTCGGGATCCGACCCGGCCTCCTTCAGCGGCAAGGACTGGGGCGATGTCGATCTCTTCCGCAGCTTTCTCCACGACGACGGCGGCCTCTCTCAGGTCCAAAACCTAATACCCACTTTCAATTGCTACTATGCCTTTTGATTTTCTCATTTTATTCTCCTTGAAACCGTAATTGTGTATTTTCCCCCTTTTCCCCATTAATCTCTTGTTCTTAGCTGGGCTTATATACTATTATTCTGTGTGCGATGCCAATTAACAATTGAATTTATTTCTATGGCAAAAGAAGATTTGAAATTTATTTATTTGCTTGTGAAAATTTAGGTGCCGATTCTGAATTCTGCAAGTATAAGATGGGTTCAGCCCAACACTCTGGTTCGATTTCGCGGAATGATACAAGACATGTTGGGAAATGAATTCTACGTCGGCGCTTATAAGGTAGCAGTCTTATGCCCTCTGATCATTTTTCTTATGATCCAATACTGACTGATTTCTTTGGTGCTAAAACAATGTGTTGTTTGTATTGAAGGATGGTTCTGTTTGGAGGACCAACAAGTTTACCGATGTTCCTCAATTCCCCATGGATTCTACGCCCGATATGCGATTGTGGGAACGCCGTATGATCTATTGCATACCGGTGAATCTATGTTCAAACTCTTTCTTCTTTATAGCACCATATGCTTTAGTTTTAGTAAAATGGTGATAGAAATTCGAAGCACATAAGCATATGCCTAGTGTTGGTATTTGGTATTTGAATTTTCACTTTGTGAGGATAAATGACATTCCTTTAATTTCACAGAGCCTGCAAGGATTTGCTTTTGATTTTCATTTTGTTATATTGTTTTTGTCTTTAGGTGCCAGGACAGAATTCATGGACTGAATCTCCTTCAAAAGCGGTGGTATATAGAAGTATGGATTCGGCAACCCAACAAAGAGAGAAGCGTCAGAGAGTGGATGCTGAAGCTACTGATATCATGGATTACGAAGTAATTTCCATTTTCATAATCTGCATATTAACTGTTTCTTCTTTATTGAAAGGATAATCGTGATTAAGTATGCATTTTAACTGTTTCTTCTTTATTGAAAGGATATTCGTGATTAAGTAGAAAATGCATACTATATTACAGTGCAAAACCTCCATATGGTCATCTTTGTGATGGGCTCCAAAGCAGCTCAAAGCAGCTCAAAGCGGTTATTTGGATTTAGGAAGTTTTGGTTAGCGAAATGAGTGGGAAGCTCTCTGCAAGGGTTTCAGTTAATTGGATTCTCATAATTTACTTGATTGGCTAGATGCATTCATGTTGCTTTGTTTATTTCAGATGGTTTTTATTTTCTGCACATCCCATTCTCTGAATTGTGCCCTCAGCTTTGTACTGGGAACATGACATCATGTTTGTCTACCTAACATACTGCATTAAATAACAGGTTTCAGATGATGGGATTGAAGGTTCTCCTTCTCCCAAAAAGCTGGTAAGTAGTACCAACTTTATTCAAATAAATAAAAAAAAAACATTAGTTTTCAATTCTGATGGAACATATACTTAGTCATACTGAATTTCTTCTCGTTTTCCAGAAAGAGAATGGACATTCTTCCCTTCCTACTCCATCTCAGCAGTCAATTACTGAGGGCACCAGCTCTAGTGTGATTATGGTGCCTGATGTCGACAGGGATTTGCTTCCTTGTCTTATTAAGGTACATTGGACAATTAATTGTACTAATAGAAAAATGATGAACCGAGATTTGTTCTCTCTTTTCGTGAAAGCTGATGAAACTCTTGTTGCTTTCAGATATATGATTGTCCGGAGTCTGACTTAAAGCTAAATGAGGTTTTTGAGTTTGTTGGAGTCTTCACTTTCGATTCAGAGTTTAAAGAGGACAAGGATGTATCAGATGATTTCACAAATGGTTTTAGCGAAGATGTGTTGGTTCACTTGCCCCCTAATAAGGTATTGGTTCATCTTGCATTTATGAGATAGTTGGTCTCCATATAAGAAAAAGACTAACTTTTGCATGTTTGGTTGTGTACAGCTTATTTGTTAGTACTTGGTATTGGACTATAAGTACATACATTTTTATACACTCTTTTTTGTTTCACATTTTTCCCTTGGTGCAGGTACCTCGTCTCCACTGTTTTATTCACAGGAAACTTGAAGTTCACGACTTCCTTCCTTGTTCCCCTACAATCAAGGTGATTTTGTGCTCATTATGGTCTCATATTTCCTCAAACAAAGGACTTCTATGCATGTCTGCGTGTGTATATGCAAACCTGGGATCTCTAAATTTCCCCACTTCCACATTCTTTCCTTAATTATTTAGATATTGTGTTTGACAATGCTATTATTGTCTACCTTATAGCCAAAGCCCAACGTGGTGAAAGAGATCAGGGAATCTCTCTTGAGGCATCTCACAGCTGTTCTCGGTGATGATGGCATAGCTGCTAATTTCATGCTGTTGCATCTCATGTCCACGGTAAATGGTCCTTCTCATATCAAAATTTTCGGTGTTGGATCCACATGATGATACTATTTTTGTTCGTCATGTCGTTTGATTTCATGTCTTATTTCAATCTCATAAATGACATCTCTCCTCATCTCCTTTACTTATGAGGTATACGATTTAATCTCTTTTTGACAGGTGTATTCTAGAGTTGAAACTGTCGCTGTGGGGAAGCTTTCACTAAATCTTACTTGTTTAAGCAAAGAAAGTGCACCCGTGTTTGGTACTCGGATTGGCCTTGCTCTCAAGAATCTTTTACCTTTCACACAATGTATATCTCTCACAGTGGATTATCTCAACACTGCTTCTCTTGCGCCAAGAAAGGATTATGAGACAAGCAGGTAATGAGATTTCTAATTCTGTACCTTAGTGTCAATTTTGTTCTAGTTTGTAACTTTTCACATTGCTCCAGGCTGATAACCGGAGCTCTGCAGCTGGCTGAGGGTTCACACATGATATTTGATGAGACCCGGTTGGAAGCTGGCATTCTTAACTCTGTTGGGGTTGAAAATGCAAGATTGCTTAAAACTTTAATAGAGTTGCAAAAGGTTATTTTTCTGTTCTATTATACATGTGTCAGTTTATAGCACCGAAATGCACACTGAGGCATGATACTTTTTAATTTGTCCTCTTCAGGTGGAATATGATTTCAAGTTCTATAAACTGGACATGCCAGCAGACATCCAAATGCTTGTTCTTTCGGAAGGCAAATCAAACATTTTGCCAGCTGATGTAGTGTTACCTTTCCATCCTGCTTCAGTGGCTTCTGTTGACGTTACTGCAGAAGCACTAGAGGCTTGGAGATGGTACTTGGCTACTCTTAGATCATTGCCACATTCTATTGAGCCAGAAATACAGAAGGTAAGAGTTGCTTTGGATGATTTTATACCCGGAAATTGCTACTTCAATAGAGTTAGGAACTTAGGATAACTAATTTAGTTCAGAAATGTTTTTCTCCATGTACGATAAAATGATGGATCCGCCTCTAACTTATGTCGTTGTCTGAAACCTTACAGGTGATAGAAAATGACTTGGTTGCGGCAAGGCAGGAAGATAGGACACTGGGAACCCAAGATTTCAGCAGGTTAGAGATTGAAAGATTTGCAAAATGTTCGTTCTTCTTTCGAGATTCGTTAGTCATTCATTATTTTCTTGCTCGTGCTTGCAGATTGCTGACAATGGGTCGATTGATGTCTATGAGTTTCGGTGAAACCTCCCTATCATTAGAACACTGGCAGATGGTCAAGGAACTCGAGAGGTTACGAAGAGAGAGACTCAAGTGAATGTACTTTTTTTATTTTTTGGAAACTCAAAGTGAATGTACTATTCACCACTGAGATTTGTTGTTACCGGCCACAGGTGCAGATATTTTTGTAAGAAAATATTGTGCCATTAATGTTATCATGCTCTGCCAATTTACATCAAATTTCAGACTCTTCAAACTCTGGAGTGGACCCTTTCTGTTTGGTTTACTGAATGGAGGCAGATTGTCTGCCCTCCTGTTTGGGTGCTCTCCCCATGCCCTTCTATTTTGTGTGGTTAAGTGAAGTCAACATTTTATATTGATTTTTTTTATAGAGATAATAAGACAAAAAATAATAGGAATATAAAATATTGACGTGGTTTAATCGTGACCGTACAAATAGAAGGGTATGGGGAGGGCACCCAAACAGAAGGGCAGACAATCTGCCTCCTTACATTCACCTCTTTAGGTTTTGTGATCGAATGAGGAGTAACACTAACTTTCTTCAAAACTTAATATGTTGATGTCCAAAATCGGATCAACGATGTTAAAACCGCTAAACACAAATGTTAACGTCGATCACCCAATACTATTCAAGTTCCGCACACAAACGAATTATACTCGAACCGTCTTGAGAACCTGTCTACCATACAGGTAGAGAGATTTCACAGGGCATCTTATTTCTCATGTCAATGACTTTGGTTTAAAGCACGAGTACGCATGATCATTTTTTTAGAGTATCGATAACAGTTTCAAAAAAAAAATTAGGGAAACAAATAAGTCTTCATACTAAACCAAAGTATTTAACTAAGAGGGAAGTACAAATTTGCCCCAACTGGGTTCAGTACCTACTTTAGGGTATGAGTAATAAAATCTGCATACCACATCCAAAGGTACAAAATGCATCGTCAAATTCGGAAACGATAGTACTTGTGTTCTTCGCATGAGAGAACTTACCTGTCCTTTTACTTACGATTAACAAATCTATAATAAATTACCTATAAACTCACAATCTCCTCACTATATATAAATAAATAATATTATTAGAGATATATATATATATAGGACTAGCGGGTGCCAGTTAGCCACCTCAGCAATCAGTTGCCTCTCCTAAAACTATCCCCCAACTCTCCTCTTCCCATCCACGTACAAATTACCATATACAATTCACCCTTCACCATTCACCATTCTCCAGACTTTTTAACTGTTTTACCGCCGGAGGAATCTCAGAATTGACTGCCCTCAAATGTTTGTCCGAACTGCCAGTTTCCCGGCGCAACATTGTTGGCGGTGAGAGTTCTGCCGTCGCTGGTGGTGACCTGGAAGGAGAGGCTCTGGCCGTTGAGGTAAGAGTTGCTCTGCCAGTTCTGGCCCCAGTTCCTTGACAAGGCTTGCCACCCAGTCTTGGAACCCTTGATCGACACAGAGTGGATGTCTCCTGCTCCTCCGACGTTGGTGATCAAAACCAAGTTGAAGTAAGAGTGGCCGTTGATTGTGAACCTTATTCCTCCCTTCTTCACACACGAAACCCTACAAAAATACCAGCACATGCATGTCAGTGTCACCACCCTCACAAAATATTAATAACTTTAAAAAAAAACAAATAAATTATTATGTGTGACCGTCCCACGTGACTTTCGCAAGAAAAACTCCAATGAAACAGTTGTATATCGTCTTTTTCGTGTCTCACTTATTACGTGATGTGGTGAGCAGATGAATGAGGTAAAAAGAAAGATGTACCCCGTGGTGTATGCAAGTGTTTCCATGCAAAGGAGATACTATTGTGAGTATGTGATAATGTTTTAGGTCAATCACACATTTTTATACAAAAAAATTAAAATGCATGACGTTGTGTTATTGACTTCATATGCTCCCGCGTTTCCATTGTAGGTAAACTTCAAGGTCACGTATAAGAGTCGCACCGAAAAATTACTGAGGCAGTTTAAGTTAATGTTGTTTTTACCTTCTGAATGAGATAGGGACAATTCCAGCTCTGTATTGGGCAATTTTCAAGAAAGCAGGCTCAGCCAAATCAAAGTGCTGGAGAGGAGGGTTGCACCAGCCACCATTGTCGTTAGCCTGCGCAAAGTTGGGAGGGCAGAAGTTGGTGGCGGTGACGATGATGCTGCCGGGGAGGCACCATTTGGGGTCACTGCCACATTTCATCTCATAGCAAGACCCGCAGCTCAAGCCATTGTTGAAGAGAGCTGTGCTCAGTGCTGCAGTGTTGGTTCCGTACCCTTGGCTATACAAATTCCCATATCCACAAGCACCTCCTGCAATATCCAAATATACACCCCATTAGCATTCATGGTAAAAAATATTTACCATCTTGCATCTTGGGTTTTCGTGCTTTTGTGTATAAGTGATATTCTACTTTAAACTAATCTAAACTGCAGTGAGACGAATTTGAAGTCGGATGTATAAGGAGAACACATTTGCTCTAGTGTGACTATGTCCACATATGCAGGATTTGGGTTTAACACATTGAAGCTCAAATTACGGTAAAGTTTTTACCTTTACCACATGAAGTTACCCAAAAGTGAAAAAATAAAGTGAGTTGTGACTTACCCATTGTGCCAGAGGCATCACCACCACCATAAAATGTGGCGTGGCCACCTTCCCATCCACCTCCATAGTCACCAAAAATACCTTGAAGACATAGATTGAGGACAAAGAACAGAAGAGCAATGGTGGAGTGAGAAGTAAAAGCCATTGTTTGTGTTTTTAGAGAAAGAAACTAAGGAGAGAGAGGAGGAGGAGGAAGTATTGAGTGCAAAGTGAGAGGTGAGTTGTTGCATTGGGGATGGATTTGGGGTTTGCTTATATAGGAGAGTTGAAGTGTGATGGGGCAGAGGCAGTGTGACCAGAAAGAGACAAGTTTAGCACAATGTTTGATCACCTTTTAGAGAGAGAGAGAGAGAGAGAGAGAGAGAGAGAGCCACATAACACAGATTCATATTTTCAGGTCATATTACAAGAATCGATGTGCACATGCAAATGTTCCAGTTAGACTTGCCAACTGCTAAGCTCGACGACCCTACCTGCACATGCATTTCTCAACCGTTTTCTACAACTACAAATAACTTGTAAAAATTGGTATTTTCTTCTTCTTCCTAATTTGCCTGAAGTTACGGAGATTAATTAACCAACAACTTTATCCCTTCAATTTGGGGTGTTTAGGTTCGACCACGAGTCCAATTTGGTGGCTTTGGAAAGGAGAAAATCTTGGTTTTCCTAAGTTGTGTTCTTACGTTTATAAACTCAGTCTGTAAGCATAAACTTGTAACTAAAAATGTCAATACATATGTTAAGTCGAGTGGATGAGATATTCGCTATTACGTTCTGATAAAGTCAAATTAAACATGTGTTGCTTCCTCATGTTAATAGGGTGACCTCGCCCTATAAGTGGGTAGCAAATCATTTTCAAAGAGAGATGAACGCATGAGATATACAACCGGTTGCAAGATAGATAAAACTTGTATTATAATTTAAACATGTTTTACATGTCATGATAGTTTGAACAGAGATCCACTCCAGATTTTACAATTGGAGCCCAAGGACCAAGCAATTCGGAGCACTTAAATTGAATCTGACGATCCCGATTAACTCATTCCGTTGGTCCAGCTCACACAAACCAAGAGCTCTGATTTCTCTTTCACACAAACCAAGAGCTCGAACTTCCTGATCCTTAAACTCTGAACACAAAAATCCAAAGAGAATTCATATTCGATTTGCTTGATCCCTCTTTTTTTCCCTCCCCTCCTATTTGAACGGTCACAGTTAAGCCACGTCAACATCTTATATTAATTTTTTTTATAGAAAAAGAAAGACAAAATAGAAAATATGAAAAGAGGAAATGAAAAGGAATGGAAGGAAGAGGGGAAAGAATCCTAGTTCCTTTCTTAAAGACACAAAAAAACATAATTTGCAGAATGCACTGAACATTGTTGTACGGTGCAGAGGATCTGCTAGAAAATCTGACATGAAAATCATTACCGTCTTTACGAGATGCTCGAACAATATCAGTTCCCACGTGTATTGATGATTTGAAGAGACTGAGAAGAATCTGCAATTTTTTTTTAACAATCGATATTATCTATACTAAGAGGAAGGTGTGGGTCTAATTTCATAATGGGCTACCAATAATATGATTCAAAATCATCTTTAGCGAGAATCGAACCTTAAACTTTTCACTTACAAGTAAAAAGTAATACCACTAAATTGTAGTACTAAGTAGGGAGAATCTGTTTAAGGGTTAATATACGCTTGATTTGTAAGACATTTGTCAAGTTAATTAAACAACCAAATCTACTAATCTAGTTAATTTCTTCCAATAAATTTTAAATAACTAGAGGCGAGTCATCGAATCATTAGGAAAATGAAAAACCAAAGAGTAGATAGATGATCTGGAATAATTTGTCGGTTGAAATTATGAAATAAAATAACATTATTAATAAAGAGTAATTGTCAAGCCAACCAATTATGGTTCATATATAATTCTCAACCTTACACGTTTGTTGCCTTCAGTACGACGAATTAAGAAATTAGAATATGATTAGCTTGTTACTTGTTGACAATGTAATCGTATCATCAAGATTACGTGGATGACAATTATTTTAAAGCATATACTTTTTTGGTATGTCGGGGTAAAAATGGTGGGTTAAGTCGGGTATAAGGTTGGCGTACTGTGTTAGACTCTATTAATCATGTGGAATAGACAATACGTGCAACGATTTGTGAAGAATGTAGGGTAATTCGATGTGTGACTTTAACGTCGTTGTATGTAAATTGTAATTGCTATAAAGCTTTTTTTTTTTTTTTTTTTTTTTCCAACGAAAAAAGTCTCTCACTGATTTTACCACTGTTCTAAAAATCTCTGCCTAGGTCGCGTCTAAACACTAGGCGGCTGACCACCGCTCTGATTAATCTTTAGGTTTTTGAAAATTAAGAAATGACGTATAGACCTGCCTAGTCCCACCTAGACACCCGTCTAGGTCATAACTCTCACTTAAACATAAAATAGTAACTTTCATTTTGCATTTAATTTTTTCAATAAATTGTGAAAGACGGTTGAATAATTGGATTAACATTCATTATATGTTTGTCACCTATGTTTTCAATATATTTTAGTACTTTATAATCTGTATATCATTCTCTTTTGGGATTTATATATTTCAATACAATTATGTATTTGTTTTATGGGAAAGGATCCTCTCCGAATCCCTTCCTCCTAACCCATCAAATCAGGGAATCCGTGCCGTTGAAATTTGATATAACAACTACAAACAGGAGCCCACTTTAAAAGTTATAATAACTTCAGCCGTTGGATCAAATTTCAACGGAATCCCCTAATTTTGTAGATTAAGAGGAAGGGATCCGGAGAGAATTCATTTCCTGTTTTATGTATACATAGACAATTATTTATATGTTACATAATAAATTTAATTAAATAATAAATAATAAAACCCAACTAGACCTTCCCCTAAACGCCTAAGCTTTAAACTGCTGTCCGCCACCCGACTAGCACTCAACGTCTTTTAGAACTTTGAATTTTACTATGTAACAATGGAGATAAGTATTATCCTTTTATAATCGAGACTTTATTCTTTAAATTAATGATGGTTTTATTTAATTGAAAAATTGGAATATATTTAGATGATGAACCCTACCATGTTAGCAGCACATGCAGTTCCCGGGCTTGGCGGTCCCTTTAATTCACACATCATTTTCAGATGATTTTTGGCGATGCTTTTCGGTTTTCTAAGATAATGATAAATAAATAAAACATGGAGGAAACAGAAACTAGAGAGAAAAAAATGAAAAATAAATATTTGACTGTGACTTTTAGAAGATAAAAAACAAAGAATAGTGATGAACTTTATAAATAAATTTCAAAAAAAGGACATGATTTAACCTCAGCAAAATCATCAACTTTGTTTCTTCTGTAAAGGAATATCATAGGGATGGATTTGTCGAATCAAAATCACTAGGATTGTTATGTCACACACTTATTTCTCGCACATACATTTTCCATTTTGTTGATGTCGATTAGGCCGGTTCGTTTGGGCATTATGTATGTCTCCTTCAATAAAATAAATATCGTTACATCACTTAAATTACCATGTTTCGATCTTTAAATTTGTTCATAATCGACATGTTGATGTTGGAACACCATAATGTGATAAAAAGTAAAGTTGGTCAAGTGGGATTGTTTCCCACCAATATATGAGGAATAGGATTACAAATTTACAACATAACGAAGTTCCTCACGCGAAGAATCACGCATGTACAATCAAGATAAATAAGTACCAAATAGACAAGAATAAATAAACCCTAAACACTCGAACACTCGGCCGAATACCGTTACACATGAAGCCTTTGCACTTAAAAGATGCTTATCATCTGAGAGTGATTCGCTTAAGATCATTTTAGCTTTGCATGAGCAATCTACGAATGTGTCTCATATTGGACCTATCATGGAAGATACTAAGTGTTTACTGTAATTGGTTGCTGAAGCTTCTGCTTCCCATGTCCGCTAGCAAGCAAACTGTGTAGCGCATCGGCTTGCTCGTTTGCCCTCCATTTTGAAGATGATTGTACTTGATTGGATGAATTTTCTGTTGTAAACTGTGATCTACTTGATGAGGAGAAATTTTTAGTTGTGACGAGAATACGGATGGTACACCATGTGTTTTTATGCAAGTGGTGGAAAATTTTAATTTTTAAGTTATTAATCTTTTAACACACATAACCCACCATTTTTATAGGAACACGTAGTGTACCATCTTGTGTGACGGTCATACAGAAAAATCTTTTCTCGATGAGGATATATCCTTGTTTTGTACAGAAATCCGAGTAGCTTATTTTTTGCTTTATTGAATGAAATTTAGGCCGTTCCCTATAATAATAAATAAATAAATAAATCCTTATCACCTTCTAAATCAAACCTCTACTCTACACCGTGGAAATCAATAATATACATTTTATAATCATGATCATTATTTTATTTTTTTTTTATTTTTTTTTTAATTTTTGAAATAAGTGAATAAAATGACAACGGTCCAAAGTGAGTGATGCTACACGAATTCGGTGCAAAGTCAAAGTTTGTGGCTTCATTCATTTTTAACGAATCGAAATGTCGTAAGAGAAGAATACATAGTAAACATATAAAATATGTATTGGGGTTTGTGGTCATGGGGTTTGAACAAAGTTGTTCTCGATCGAGAATCCAAAGTACCATTGCATTGCATTCATGGTCATGATGTTCCTGCATTTGCTACCGACGCCTAAATATGTTATCTTGCACTCAATTTTTCGAAAAATACAAAAAAAATTGTACTCAAATAGTCAAATTGCTACGTAATGATTCTTTTAGAATGTCAGAGCAATTCCATCTCTAAAGATTTTGCGCCAGCACCCAGCGCATTTATCCACTCAAGTGAACAGTAATAGACCCCAGTGAACAGTAATAGGCCAAAGCATCTCCACCCCTAACAAAAAATAGGCTAGTCAACTTTATTAAAATATTATTACTTTTTATTATAAAATAATAATTTGGTTTTTTAATTTCTGACTTCTTCTCTCTGACTCCCTTCTTCTTCTCTCTGACTCCCGTCTTCTACTTCTTCTTCTTCTTCCCCCTTTTTTCTTCTCTCTGTACACCAAACCGTCGAACCCATCCTACTCTGAACATGGACACCCACCATCCTGGACCTGCGCACACCGTAAACCCGCAAAAATCAACACCTACATATTCAAAAATTCATCGAAAATATACAAAACGGAAAAAAAAATTCCAATTGCAGGAAGATCCGAGTTAATCAACCGATCGACGACGATCCGAGTTGCAGGAAGATCACGATTTGGAAGGGGGACATGATGTTGAATATATGGATTTATCAGGGGAAGGGGGTTGATGGGGTTCCAGGGATCGGGATGGGTTACAAGGATCGAGATTGGGTTCCAGGCGTCGGATGGGGTTTCAGATGAGAGAGACGGTAGCCATGACGTTAGCATGGCGTCAGATGAGTCGTCTCCTTCCTCTGTCGATTTTAGGCCGGTCTCTTGCCTGGCTTGGGCTGGGTGCCGGTCAAAATGCGCCGCTGGAGTGGATAGACTGGGTCCCGGGCTGGTTTTTTGGCTGGGTGCTGGGCTATTCCACCTCCGGTGGAACTGCTCTCAGTAACATCGTCTTTTAAAAATTTATATATTTTTTATCGTCGTTTTCTTTTTTGAACAAAGGTAGAAAGAGCTCGAATTGAGATCCACAAAAAGGCATGTGGATATTGTCCAAATGTCGAGAGTGAAGGACCCATGCAAGTGCCCTTCACTTGGGGTTGTCTACCTAATTTAGTCGCTCAACTATGAACTATCCCAATTGCATGAAACTAAAATCCCAAAACAAAGGTAATGGACCCATTTGGTCATTGGCAAGAAGGATTTGAGTGGTCAATTTTTTAGGGTAGTTAATAACATGGTCTGTTGTAGCAGCCACAACTAGTCCCACATGTATTGCCAACTTCCAATTTAGTGGATAAAACTTGTAGTGTAGGCCATTGCAAACCTGGTGACATGTTACCTGTGTCTGGCGTCATAAAACCTCTGCCTTTCATGTTATACAAAACGATGTTGACGGCCAACTAAGTCTTGGGCTAGTGATACTTCTTTTTCAAGTACCGAAAGAGATTCAAAGCTCAAATTCTTAGAAGCAGGTCCTCTCGGAGCAAAAGAAACATGACGCTGCATATCTCTCCTTCCGTCGCTCTCTCCTTTTCCTCTCACCACAACTCTAAACGCGCCGCTGCAAGCCTACTATTGCAAAAGCTGCCTCCTCTTTTCGCCGTTGCAATCATCGATTTTGTCGATTATTCTCCCACAAAGTCTCCTGAGCCACTCCCTAATTGATTTGAGCCATAACCAAGCCGAACTCCGTTTGCATAGCTACATGCATAGATTCATTGGAAAAAGATTAGAAGTCCTTATCTTCTTCTTCTTCTTTTTTTTTGTTTTTTTTTTTTTTTAGTATATCGATATTTTTATACTACGAGGAGGGAGAATTCGACTAAGCCACACAATGCGCAACCTAATTTGGTATCGAATTCGCCATTCATGAGATTCAAACCTAAGACCTCTCACTTTTAAGTGAAAATGAATACCATCAGACCGTAGTACGGAGTAACAAGTCCTTATCTTCTTCTTCTTCTTTTTTTTTTTTTTTTTTTAAGTACATCGATATTTTTACACCATGAAGAGTAAGAGTTCGACTAAGCACACAATGAGCAACCTAATTTGGTATCGAATTCACCATTCACGAGATTTGAACCTAAGACCTCTCACTTTTAAATTAAGAGAAATACCACCAGACCGTTGTACTAAGTGACAAATCCTTATCTTCTTTTAGTTGCGCTGCTGCTGCCTATGAGTTCAGCTGCTACCCGCAGTCTAGATGACGGGCTTAACCTTTCCAATTTTTCATTTTTCTTTTTGATAACTAATCATGGGCTAATGAAGCCTATAAATCATTTGTTAATGTACCCGTCGGGGACGGATAGGAGAAAGTCTTGTGTCCAGACATCGAATATGACACCGCACACAAGGGAGGGACCATTGGCCACATATACACGTTGGTCCTTTGCACCCAAAAACCGGGTGGGAGTGGATCCTTCCACAATTTCGACAAAGCCATGGGATGTGGGAGTTCAAAACCCAACACAGAATTCGTGAGTTAAAAATGTAAAATTAACAATTGTTCGAGTCAGGCTATTTTTTACGATCGGTGGTTAAAAATCAGACTGCATTTCTCACCAGGAAGGGAAGAAGGAAAAAAACATCAATTGTTGTTAGATCAAAAGCAAGTTAATATAATTTGAGAGCGACAACGGATGAACAACACAACACCGATTTCCACAGCATGTCAAATTATCTATGGTTACAAACGAAGAGAACACATGGGGGAAAGGGGGATCCCCAGCATGAAGAGCTGCATCTCTTAAAATAACGGGAAGTGGGAACAACACTCTATTCCCACATAAGCAACCCGAACGAATGAATTTGGAATTCAATAAGCATTCATGAACAACTTACGGCCTAAAGCAGCTACCAAAAATTTTGGGAGCAATCAATTCAAAGAATCAAAGTCCAGTAAAAGAAGTTTAAACCATACCTTTGGCTGAGGTCAGTCTATGAACAATCCAACAAATAAGGTGGACCTGAGGTAGATTAGGTTTTAAAATCTTCTGTTGCTTTCGCCGGCAGATATTGAGGGCCCTTCAGGCCTCACTAGATGAGAACCTCTGTTATTGATGTCAAGTCCCTGAAATCGGCCAATAGGATCCTGCTGTGACATATCTAAGCAGGCATGTGACTGGGATGATCCAAGCATAGGCTGATGGGGAGCTGACATATTAGGCTGGAATTGATGGAACTGTGGCATCTGAATGTTCTGGGAATCCCGTAACCCGGGCTGTGACTCACTGGGAAAGAAGGGGGACTGCGAATATGGAAAATGGTGCATTCCCAGATTGTATGAATCACTGTGTGTTAATTGTTCTCCAGTTGCAACCTTGAGCCTCTCAAGTTCTTTCTTCAGTGCATCATTGAGAGCTGTATTATGGGAACAGTACAACAAGAGTATCGATGGTTAGCAATTACCAGAGTACTATTGGGGAAAACTTAGTTTAAGGAAATGGAAAAGATACTTGCACACTTTTAAGTACAGTTACCCGATTCAACCCAAATGAGATAACCAAGATCAAAATAGTAAACCAGTGAATTGGTTAAGAGTACAACAGACCCAAAGGTAGAGCTTTTAAATTTCGATACATCAGACTCAAAGAGGAAAGTGCTATACTAGTATTTTCTAAATATGGGATAGCAATCGACTTAGCGCATCTTAACTGGTATTAACCACAAATATAGCACTGAACCACCTTAGACCAATATCCAGATGATGATCCATTGTCCACATGCATAACAAGTAAAACAATAAACGGAGCCTGGAACTGAGATCTACAGTGAAAAGTTGACAACAATTGCAAAACTGGCTGGATGACACATACCATCACGTAATTGAGCTTGTTGTTCCATAGCTTGCACCCGAAGCTTAAGCTCTGTGTTCTCAGAAGATAAGCCCGTTGTGTCTCTCTAGAAAATAACACAAGGAAACAAATAAATCTCTCAGAGAGCAGTAGGTGAGAACAAGCAATGTGCGGGTACTGAGTACAACGTCAAAAACTCCTAACTAAAAGTCCTGTAAAACGTCAAAATAATCTCTTGGAGGTGGCATGAAGCTAGTGCGTGCCACTCAACTGTATTTTTATGAACTACATTACTATAATCAGATAAGACAAGCCATATGAGCATTTCCGTACAAACCTGGAACAAAGTGAGCTGTGCTGATAGAGTAGTAGCTTCTGTTTGTAGCGTCTGAACTTTTCTTTCAAGTTCGATTATGTACCGGGCCTTCCTCTCTTTTGACCGAGCAGCAGACTGCCGATTTGCCAAAATCCTGGAACAATATGTACATGATGAACTTTTTTTTTGAAACACCACCATGAACTTCACTCTATTAATTAACTTTACAATTATCCATATATTATAGATACGTGTGCGTATCTCGTTGACTACTTTAACGAGATACATGCTATACGCTAAGCTGTATAATGAAGATCCAAGTGTGAAGTATTTCAACCCCGATACACACAATATTTTAAGCTTCTGGATGGTAATCAAAATCCTAATAATAACTTACATGCTTAAAGCCTTTGACAAATATTAGGATAACACTAATCATTTATTTTGAGAATCGCCCTTTTCCAGATGTATTTGAGAGAGAATTTCCTCTGCTCTTTGTCTCTTTGTACTTCAAATCTAGGTCTCTAGAGTTGCTAGAAGACATGAAAACTATAATGTTCCACTAAACATCCTTTACATGTTTGAAAGTTATGTTGGCAATTTGTTGGTAAATTTCGGAACCATGAAAAGCAATTATCTTTGAGCGAATCTAGAGTAACTGTTGTTTTTTTCCGCTAGGTTGTCGAACAGCTCGGTTAAGAAAGATCATAAATTCATAATGCTTCCTCAGCATTGTTGATAAAGAATGATTCTTAAACTTATAATTAGGAAAATGATTTCCGCAAAATGCAGATTATGGTGTTTCGGCATCTGGATTAGTTATTTCTTTCTTATTAGCTTCATTCATCGCGATTTAACAATCATAAATCCCTCCAAAGATTTGTTCTTTATTATAATAATTGTTTCTAAGCTGATTATATCCAACTGAAACATGAACATTATGCAAAATTCGAGTCGAAATACAAGAAAGAAGGAACAATTAAAGTCAAAGAAACACAATTTCAATCGAAACAGATTGAAGAAATACCTCTTAGCTCGTTTGGGATCGACGGTCCAGAGCTCAGCCAGCTTATCGGGAGCCATGGCCTTCTTAGCCTCTATGCTATCCAAAGACGCGTCCACGGAGTTGCTATGGCGATGCCTCGGCCTCTCGCTCATCTCTCCACCAAACCCGCCGCCCTCCGAGTGCAGGGAACCGCCGGCATTCTCTGGTTTCAGGTCGGAGGGCCCGTCGTCGAGTTTGGATCCGAGTTTCTCCATATCCATGTAGGTGCCGAAGATATCTTCCTCGGAGCCCCCCAGCTCCTCGAATCTGCCGGACGGGCCGTCGAACGGGTCCTGGAGCAGATCCAGGTCCTCGGGGATCCGGAAATGGACCTCGGATTGGGCTCGACGGTGGCAGGAGCCCCGGAACGGAAGGCTCGGAGTCGCGTCCGGAAACGGCGGCGCCATGCGTGGACGCTGAGAGTCCTGAGAGCTGGAGCTCGGATCCGGTTTCGGGTTGGCCGGATCTTGCATTTTTGTCGAGTCCGGAGCTCAGCTCTCTTTCTCTCTCTTGTCTCTCTCTCCTCGCGACCGTACTAGATGCGTTGACGGTGAGTGTTCTTCACTCGAGATCAAGTTGGAGGGACATTTCGGAGCGAAACTGAGAAACGAATGAAACGGCGTCGTAGTCATGTGGATTGGGCTTAAAGGATCGAGATAGTACATTTATGATTGTAGCCCAATGGACTTTAAATATCACCAAACCCAAAGTATGCTTAATATCATGTCGAAATATTCGAAAAATTAAATATCGATATAAAAAGGTGGAGGAGAAAGGGTGAAATGTAAACTTTACTTTATATATCACGAAATATAAAATAATCAATGAATATCGACGATAATTACCAATTCATTACAGAAATTTTAAATCTAAATGAGTTAATGTACGCACTTCATTACAAATTTTCATAATTTATACTGAAGATCACTGATATCTATATTAATATTTTCACATATATCAATATAAGATCGCAGATAACAAAAAACTAACGTGAATATAAAAAATTAGGACAACATTTAAAAATAAAAAAAAAAGACATACGATATGATTACCATCAAGGTCGGATTGTTTAAATTTGATGTGAAAAAAGTTGTCAAAAAAGCATGCGACAAACGATAGTGATACTGGTGATACTTGTACTACAAAAAAGAGGCTTTTTTTAGTAGGCTCCTACATAACCAAATTATAAATGTTTCAAAGGCTCCAATTTACACGTTAGGTTGTCTTAGGTGCAGGCAAACATCTAGGTCCAACCAACTATTTGGGTTTCTTTTGTCAGCCACTTTCATATGTTTCTCTATTTTTCTAGTCAAATGACATTAGAAACAAAGGTGGTTATTTTTCTCGTCAAATGACATTATAATCAAAGGCGGATGGACATTGAGATCAGGGTGATCCCAAGACTACTTAGAGTCCATGAGATATATATGTGAAGATCTTTAACAGATCCTCTGAATATTTGGTCAGGTCCTTTTTATGTGCACTAAGTGTTTGATATAATATATGTTAGACATATCTAGATAAGTTGTGTCGACAAGACTCAACGAAACCTCTCGAATCTCAACATCATTCATCAGGTTGTTTCTAGATATGTTGACATTGTGCAACATGTTTTGGCTAACGACAACAAGCTCACCAAGTGTCCAAAGAAATGCCTCAGTAAAATAAACTGAAAAATTAAAGTTTGAACACCTCGCGCTCTATTTCTATTCAAAAAACTTGAATCATTAACACTAGGATCTCAAGGTTCGCATCTTGCTTGAATTTGCCATTGACTAGAATTCATAATAGATACAAACGAACGTTAACGTGTGAGGAGAGACATTTTGATAAGACTTGATTAAAACAGTTCTTACATCGAACAAAATCGACGTGTAATTAAGTAAAATCAAAATACAAAGAATCTCGTATCATTATGAGGAGTATTTATCGAATCACGTGATTAGACATTCTTATTTCATGCTTGAGAAGTTAGCTAGTGTGTTTGGTTGAAGTTGCTCCACATGTTCACCTAATCAATTAAGGTGTTGAAGACTTGAGGAGGCTAGCAAAGTCGGTAGGCCATTTGATTTTAACATTTTGTACATGGATCTTGATGGAACTTGAATGGGTTTAGTCAATCCAAGCATAACATGTGTTTATCCCTTGAATTTTGAGGGCCCATTGAGACACTTGGACTAGACATGTATGGACCCATCAACTCCCTCAGCCATCTGATCTCCAGTATGAATCATCACGTGCCTCTCACGTGCCCTACTCATGGTCACGCACTCACAACTCACAAGTATCTTGACAATATAAACATGTCATTGTCAAGAGAGTGATTAATGTTGAATTTTATATGATTACCAATTAGTATAGAGACATGGGGAATGCCGACGAAGCTCTCTCAATGTTACTTTTATTGAGTTTCTGTTAATTTACAGTTTAATATTAATTTTTTATAACAATATTATAAAATATTATACCAAAATATAAGGTGATAAAGAATATATAAAGAGTCGTATTTTTTAACAAATAATATTATTTATACTAAAAGGGTGAGGAAGTGAGCTAAGCCTCACAATGAATTAGCAATAATGTAGTTCAAATTCGTTTTTAACGAGAATGTAACCTAAAACCTTTCACTTACAAGTGGGAAAAAATATTACTATTTCGTAGTACTAAGTGGTTGAAAAATCTCACTTTTAGAAGGATCTTTGTAACGTTTCTCATGGTGACATTTACTAGATGCTTAAAGAAGCCAATTACTTGGTCAAATTCCATGATTTGCTGACAATTAGAATTTTTGCATGTTCATGTGTCAATGCCTACAATTTAGGTTCCAAATACTCATCTTGTATTAAACTTACTCCAATTTTTAGAGTAAAACTCAAATTTTAGGTTCTAAACTTATCCTAACTTGCTCCAACCCTTAGGGCAAATATGAGTTAAAACTTAAAACTTATTTATGGGCCAAATTTAGCCTAGGATTCCCCCTTGGGTTAGTGGGGCTGGTGTCACATCCCGACCCGTGCTCCACCACAATCCGGGCTCGACTACATCGTAACACGATATTGTCCGCTTTGGGCCCCGACCACGCCCACACGGTTTTGTTTATGGGAACTCACGCGAGCAGAACTTCTCAGTGCGTCACCCATCCTGAGAATGCTCTGGCCCATTCTCTCTTAACTTCGGAGTTCTTATGGAACCCGAAGTACTAAGTGGTTCAATAATATGGTTCAAATTCGTTTTTAACGAGAATGTAACCTAAAACCTTTCACTTACAAGTGATAAAAAATATCACTATACCGTAGTACTAAGTGGTTGAAAAATCTCACTTTTAGGAGGATCTTTGTAACGTTTCTCATGGTGACATTTACTAGATGCTTAAAGAAGCCAATTACTTGGTCAAATTCCATGATTTGCTGACAATTAGAATTTTTGCATGTTCATGTGTCAATGCCTACAATTTAGGTTCCAAATCTTCATCTCCTATTAGACCTACTCCAATTCTTAGAGTAAAACTCAAATTTTAGGTTCTAAAATTATCCCAACTTGCTCCAACCCTTAGGACAAATATGAGTTAAAATTCAAAACTCATTTCAGAGCCAAATTTAGCCTAGGATTCCACCTTGGGTTAGTGAGGCTGGTGTCACATCCCGACCCGGGCTCCACCAAAACCCGGGCTGGACTCCATTGTAGCACGATATTTTCTGCTTTGGGCCCCGACCATGCCCTCACGGTTTTGTTTCTGGGAACTCAAAAGGCAGAACTTCCTAGTGCGTCACCCATCCTGGTATGCTTTGGCCCATTCTCGCTTAACTTCGGAGTTTTTACGGAACCCAGAGCCAGTGAGCTCCCAAAATGCCTCGTGTTAAAGGAGGTGGGCATGCACATATAAGGCATAGAGGATCCACTCCCCTGGGCGATGTGGGATCTAACAATCCACCCCCTTAAGGGCCCGACGTCTTCGTCGGCATACTTCCGGCTAGGGATTGGCTCTGATACCAAATTGTCACATCCCGACCCTGGCTCCACCACAACATGGGCTCGACTCCATCGTAGCACGATATTGTCCGCTTTGGACCCTGACCACGCCTTCACGGTTTTGTTTCTGGGAACTCACACGAGCAGAACTTCCTAGTGCATCACCAATCCTGGGAATGCTCTGGCCTATTCTCGCTTAACTTCGAAGCTCTTACGGAACCCAAAGCCAGTAAGCTCCCAAAAGGCCTCGTGCTAAAGGAGGTGGGCATGTACATATAAGGCATAGAGGATCCACTTCCCTAGGCGATGTAGGATCTAACAGCTGGCCAATCATATATATATATATATATGTATATATATTAGTTTTATATTTATAAATTCATTGAATTCAACAGTTAAGATCTAATTTAATGAAATCCAAAGGTAAAAAAAATATCTAACGATTCAAATTTAAATCCAATGGCTAGAGTAATAAAAAAAAAAGGTTAATCTCTGTTTACTACCATCATGTTTCGTGGTTTTCAACATTTAGCACATCAATTTTTTTTCGTCCCAGAGTCATACCTAAAGTGTTAATTTTGGGACAGTCTCATACATCCTTTAGTCAAACTGTTAATTCTCCCGTTAAGTGATGACGTGGTGCCCAGGTGGACAATGACTGGGCGCCACGTGTCATTTAAAATATTAAAATAATTAATTTAAAAAAATAAAAATAAAAATAAATAAAAAAAGCAAATTTGCAAACGCATAAGAAGAAGGAAGAGGAAGAAGGAGGAAGAAGAAGAAGAAGGAAGAAGAAGGAAGAAGAAGAAAAAAATAAATAAATAAATAAAAAAGCCGAATCTGCAAACGCAGAAGAAGAAGGAAAAAGAAGAAAAAAAAACGAATCTGGGAATCTGCAACCCATAAGAAGAAGAAGGAAGAAGAAGAAGGAAGAAGAAGGAAGAAGGAAGGAGGAAAAAGAAGAAAAAAAAAAAAAAGCCAAATCTGCAAACACAGAAGAAGAAGGAAGAGGAAGAAGAAGGAAGAAGGAAGAAGGAAGAGGAAGAGGAGGAAGAAGGAAGAAGAAGGAAGAAGAAAAAATGAATCTGGGAAGAAGAAGAAGAAAACAAAAATCTGGGAAGAAGAAGGAAGAAGAAGGAAGAAGAAGAAGAGGAAGAAGAGGAAGAGGAAGAGGAAGAGGAAGAGGAAGGAAGAAGAAGAGGAAGAGAAAAAAAAAAAAAAAACCTTCTTCCCTGCAACCCGCAAGAAGAAGAAGAAGAAGAAGTTTTTTTTTTTTTTTTCAAATTAATATTTTAATATTTTTAATGACACGTGGCGCCCAGTAATTGTCCACGTGGGCGCCACGTCATCAGTTAACGGAAGACTTAACAGTTTGACTAACGAATGTATGAGACTGTCCCAAAATTTACACTTTAGGTATGACTCTGGGACGAAAAAAAATTGATGTACTAATTGTTGAAAACCACGAAACATGAGGGTAGTAAACAGAGATTAACCCTAAAAAAAATTATTTTATGCGTTTCATATTCTTTCATAGTGTTTCACGAGTTTCATGGTGTCAGTTAGTGATTTTTCAATATTTGTCAGAATCTAAATACTTTTAGGGTAAAATGTTCATAAAATTAAGGGTAAATCTCAGTTTACTACCCTCAAGTTTCGTGGTTTTCAACATTTGGTACATGAAGTTTTTTTCGTCCCATGAGTCAAACCTAAAGTGTTAATTTTGAGACAGTCTCATACATTCGTTAGTCTGGCTGTTAAGTCTTCCGTTGACTGATGACGTGGCACCCATGTGGACAATGACTGGACGTCATGTGTCATTAAGGGGTCCACATGGAAATTTAAAAAAAAAACCTTTTGTAATTTGTCTTCCTCCTAAGGGAAGTTCGATCCGCCCATCCGTCCCCAATCCCCTCCTACATTCTCTTATCCGCATCCCACCCAACCTTCCTCTCTTACCTCACCCTCCGACCACCTCTTCTTCCGGATTAGCCGAACCCACATTTCCCTGCAAATACCTCAAAACCAACGGAGACCACGAAGAGTTCTTACACAAACTCTGGATCTTCTTCAAGAACATCCAATAATTTGATTACAAAAGCAAAACCCAATTGCCAGCATCCAAAATTAAAATTACCAAAAGCTAAATCTTCTAGGCCGCCCAACTGCCTCCTGCAAATCCTACTTCAAACTGAAAAATACAAGCAAAACCCAATTACCCAACTGCCACCTGCAAATCAAACTAAAAAATTCAAACAAAATTCAATTACCCAACAACTTCTACAAATCATAAACTCAAAATTGGGCATGTGGGAGGACATAACTCGTGAGCTTGTTCACTTTGTGAACCTTCTCGTTGCAAGCCCAGCATATGGTGGGAGGACAAAAATCAAACTCAAAACTAGACGATTTCAGAGTCCCGATCGAGCAAATCACCAAGGAATCGCAGACAATGCTCGTCTCGATTGGCTCGTCGGCGCCTGTTTGGGGGAAACCGATAACTTTTCCCGACAACTTGGACGACCCATACGATTGGCTCGTTAATGTGAACGACAAGGCTCTGGAGAAGTTTGACTCGTCGGTGGACGAGTTTAAGATTGCAAGGAAGGAAGCGGAGATGGCCAAGCGATGAGTGCAGCTATGGACACAGACGATAGGTTTCAATTGGTGTGTGGGAAGAAGAAAGGCCTACTAGGTTTCAATTGGTTTGACTCGTCGGTGGATGAGTTCAAGATTATGAGGAATGAGGCGGATGAGGCCAGAAACCTTTTCTTTTTTTTAAATGTTTTTAATTTTTTAATATTTATGTGGGCCATTATGACACGTGGCATCTAGTCATTGTCCACGTGAGTGTCACATCATCAGTTAACGGCTGATTTAACAGCAAACTTAACGGATGTATGAAAGTGTCCTAAAATTATAACTTTATGTACCACTCTGGGATGAAAAAAATTTATGTATTAAATGTTGAAAACCAATAAACTTCATAATAGTAAATTGATATTAACCCTAAAATTAAATTACGATAGTCTACATAATTTTTTTTCTTTTAAAAAAGTTACTTTAAGAAAAAAAATTAACCTAAATTCATTCTTTAATAATCTGAGGCTAAAACTTTAACCCAAAATTGTTGGAGTAAAAAAGCTGTTTATGGGTTAAAACCTAAATTTTAGGACTAAAAATTTTAGGATTCAACCCTTGAATGAAATCTTGAGTTTAAATATGATAAATGACAATTGTTCATTGAGAAATACACGATCCAATATGCATTGAGTCTTATAAGCTAAATTTTACATGTCTTCAAACCCACAAGTGCTATCGGAGACATAATATTGTATTAATATTAGTCAGGGTAAATTATATAAAACTACCTCAACTATTGTGTCATTAATAGTTTCTTACCTCGTCTTTAAAAAGTTTCAATGTCATACCTTATCTTCGAATTTGTTGCAATGTCATACCTTATCTTCGAATTTGTTGCAATGTCCTATCTTTCGTCAGTTGTCTATCAATTTGTCTGTTAAATGCTGACTTGGCTTGAGGTGGGACCCACTTTCTATTAAAAAATTAATTAAATATTAAAAAAATATAAAAAAAATTTTGGCATGGGGACCCACCCTTATCAGAAAGAGGGAAAAAAAAAAAAAAAAAAACTCACCATTCTTCCCCGCTCCCATCTTCCCCCAACCCAAAATGTCTCACCCAGCTTACCCAAAACCAGAATCCCCTGCCCCACTAGATCCCCAAAACAAAAAACAAATCTCCTAAATTCCCCCAATTTCCAAATTCAGAAACCCACAAATTCCCCCAATTTTTAAATTCAAATCCCTCCTCCCGAAAGAAGAAATCCAGTCCATCCTCCGCCGCACCCCACCCCGCCTTCGCCCCCACACACTCGCAAGCCCCTTCTTCCACTCGCGCGCCCAAATCGCACGATTTGGGATTTGTTTTTGGGGATATATGAGAAAATATGTGAGGAGAGGGAAAGAGGAAAGAGAAAGAGAGTTTGGTTAGGGAGCGGGGAAGATCAGGACCATTGATGGAGGCTGAGTTGGGTGGGATCTTGAAGATAGAGGAAGAGAGGCGACGGTGGGGTGGTGAAGATGGAGGAAGAGAGGCGGCGATGGGGTGGTGAAAGAAGGTTTGCGTGCATGTGGGGGGACACGGGTCAATGGGAAGTTTGGGGAGGGGAGGGGATCTGGGTGTGGGTGGTTTTTTTTTGTTTTTTGGGTTTTTTTTATTTTAATTTTTTAATATTTAATTAATTTTTAAAAATATTTTATTAATTTTTAATAGAAAGTGGGCTCTGCCTCAATCACGTCAGCATTTAACAGAGGAATTGACAGACAACTAACGGAAGGTATGACATTGCAACAAATTCGAAGATAAGGTATGACATTGAAACTTTTTAAAGACGAGGTATGAAACTGTTAATGACCCAATAGCAAGGTTCTAAAAAACGCTAGGCGCTAGTCGGGCGGTCGGCTGGCGCCTAGCGCCTAGGCGGACGCCTAGGCGGCCTAGGCGGATTTAAGTATATGTGTAAAAAATTTGGACTTTTTATGTTGATTTTGTAACATTTAGTTAGCCTATTTATCTTAATCATTGTTGGGGATAACAATATGAAGGGATCCAAGTAGTGAGGAGTCAAGCATTGGGCCGTGGACAACCAAAGGAAAACATGAAGAAGGGCCCACGAAAATAGAGACAAATCAGCCCATATTTCTGTTCACTTCACACGCACAACACACACGAGCACCAGAAACCCTGATCTGAAATAAACATTGGATGCTCATTTGCCTCGAGCCTAGAGCTAATGTTGCTTGTAGAACCCGAGAAATCTGAAAGGCATCTGAATGGATTTAGTTCTCCAATTGCAAACCTAGCGCCCATCCATTTCATACCAACTAAATCCATTTCAAATCAAACCTATCCTTCACCGTCCCTCTTCTTTACCTTTCCGCTCCTTCACCTTTATCTGCAATTGCAGATACCTTTCTCTCTCTCTCTCTCTCTCTCTCTCTCTCTCTCTCTCTCTCTCTCTCTTCCCAGCCAAGCCGTCCCTCTTCTTTACCTTGCAATTGCAGATCTATCTTGTCCCACATCTTTACTCTTTAATTGCAGATCGATGGTTATCGCTCTCATCCCAGCAAATCGTCGTCTCACTTCGGTTTCTCTGCAATTGCAGATCGAAACTGTAGGGATGGTCGCCCAGTCGTCCAACACCATCAAAGCCGCCTAGGCGGTCGCCGAGGCCGCCGAGCCCGCCCAACACCCGTCTAGGCGCCGCCTAATACCATTTCCGATTTCTTCAACGATTTTGGTTAAATCGCGACGGCGAACCACCGCCCAGCGCCTAGGCGCCGCCCAGGCGGCCGCCTAGGCCGCGTTTTCGAACACTGCCCAATAGTTGAGGTAGTTTTATGTAATTTACCCTATTAGTTAATTAGAAGTGGGGGTTAACTTTTTAATTTTTTGGATAAAGTGGGGGTTAGGTTTTACATGTATAATATTGGGAGCATTTTTGCTCACGGAAAGGAATCCTCTCTGGATCCCTTTCTACCTAATCCACCTAGTTTGGAATTCAGGCCATTGAAATTTGATTCAACAACTACAGTTATTATCACTATCACTTTTAAAGGGATCCCCTATTTGTAGCTGTTAGATCAAATTTCAACGGTCCGAATCCCGAACTGAATCCCTTTCCTTTGCTCACCACCACACATCATACACCTAATCATTTACAACGTGTCATTTCACTTAATTTTAATTAATTTTTTTTTAATTCAAAAAGTAATATTTAATGTAAAAATTATCTATAATTAGGTAAGAAAACACGTTATAGATTATTAAATATATAATAAACATATATCATAGCTGGCGATAAAAATACTCTTATAATATTGGTAATCCTCTTACAAATTGCAAATGTGGACATTATCATTAATGAATAATTATGTCATCTAAATTGGGGGAACAATGATTTGACTTTTCAATAATAGAGAGGAGCGAAAGAGGTGGAAGGAGGATTAGTGCTTGGAATAAATAAGGGCTTTTCTTTCTTGTTGAAGCCACAATTGAGACGAGGATAAGGTGGAATGAGGTAAATTAGAGCTTAATCAAGCATTTTAGAGAAATGCTAAGAAGCTTTCTTTTATTGACTCTTTGTCATTTTACAGTTTAATGTTAATTTTCATACCAACATTATAAAATATTGTATAAAAAAAAATAAGGTAACAAAGTGTCTATGAAGACTCCTATTTTTTAGAGAGTCTTCGTAACCTTTCTCAACATATTTACTTTATTTTGTTGAATGATTTGGTTGTTGATGATTGAATTATTACTTAAGCGTTAATTAATGTACTTATTTTTTTCTACTGATGACATATTATTTAGTGTCCCAATAATTTTGATTTACCGCCCATTACTCCGGTAATTAGAGCACCACCTTTTTCCCCACTCGATTCCACACTTTTGCACTGCATGTCATTTCTCTACCCACAATAATGCGCACACTGGAATTTGAAAGGACAACCATCTTTATCTCGTTTGGCATCCTCTTATCTGCAATCCCTTCAACCACAAACAATCCAAATACTACAAAAAGGTCTCTATATAACTCTCACAAATCTGCAGAAAAATACCATTCTCTCTCTCTCTCTCTCTCTCTCAATGAAGGAAAGTAGAACAAGCTTCAACCTTTGAGCCTCTGAGTTTTCTGGATCTTCATCTTGTCTTTTTCCAGTTTTAGGGTTGTTCTTAGGAATTATTGGGTTATTAGTAAAAGTGATTATTTACCTTAAAAGCTTCAGCTTTTTTACTATTCACCACCTCTTCCCTCATCACCGACACCACAATATCTATATATATATGCTTTTCTAGAAAGTCCTTTTATCCAATTGCAATTCTTATAGACATTGCTAGCAACCCTGAAGGCCTCTCTCTCTCTCTCACTCTCTCTCTCTCTCTCTCTCTCTCTCTCTCTCTCAGCTAGCTAGAGAGTGGAGCAAAAAATAAGAGAAAGCCTTGGCTGTACATGGGGAAGATGAAATCCCTTCACTCAGTTTCCTTTGTCGTGCGATTTGGCGCTAAAAAATCATAGAGAAGTCAAACTCCAAGCTTATTTGCCTAGCTTCACCAAAAAGGTACCTTCTTTTACCTTTTCTTCAAGTAGAGGAAATTGGGTTCTCTTAGTTTTGGTGAACTGATATTTAGGGGGAGAGCGGAATCCAACTCAGAATCTCGGATTGTACGAGTTGAATGCTCTCAACCAATTAAGCAGTACGTCCCTAGTGAATTGATATAGCGATATTGAATTGGTGAAAAACGAACCTGAAACCTAAGTTGCACGAAGTGAATACAGTTAACTAACTGAGCTACAAGTCTATTGTCTTAATTTTGGTGAATTGAAGTAACCCATCAAAAGTTCATCATTCATCGATCAATGGTAACTCTTCGTCACCACCGTCCACATCGCCTACTTCTAGACCAACCAACAACACCACCAGCATCACCAACGCATGGGAGCAGACCACGTGGTACAAACGCCAATGAAGCCAATGGGAGCAAGGCACCTACATACGCCAATGATGCCAATTTTGACACCAACATGGTCATCATCCTAGCAGCCTTGCTGTGCGCACTGATATTTGCATTGGGACTAAACTCAATAGTCCGGTGTGCGCTGAGATGCAGCAGAAGGTTCTCTCCTGAGACACCAGACGAGACGGCAGCGCGGTTGGCGGCCACGGGGCTTAGAAAGCGCACATTGCGCCAGATTCCCGTCGTGGTATATGGGACTGGACAAAATATTCCCTCCACAGATTGTCCAATTTGCCTTGGAGAGTTTACAGACGGGCAGAAAGTGAGGCTGCTGCCGAAATGCAGCCATGGATTTCATGTCAGGTGCATAGACACATGGTTTTTGTCACACTCGTCGTGCCCGATTTGCCGCCATTCGTTGCTTGAGCTGCCGGCTGCAGGCAGTTCCGATTCGGCCGAAAATGTTGATGGTGGTGGTGCTAGACATGCTGGAAATGTATCATCAGGTGGACAAGGTGATGCGACAATCTCTGTTGATGAGGCTGGCTAGCTAAGAGAATGTTATATTTTTGTATTTTATTAAGAATAGGTGCTAGGGCAATGCTTATATATGGACATTTGGAGGAGGACTTTTACTAGAGGATACAATTGTGACAGTATTTTTAAGTTAATCACATATTGCAATGTGATTAAGTTAAAACGAATGACAGTGCTTAATTTTAACAGATGTCGTCATAATGTGGTATCCTTGTAAGTTTCTCTGTTGTATATGAGGATTTTGAGGAAATACTATTGTGCATGTATACTCTTTAATTACTTGTGTTAAAGAAGGAAGATGGAGTTTGTCAAACTAATGTAGGTCCTCTGATTATTTTGCAATTAGTTGAGGCATATAAAATTAGGGATCGGATATGTACATGTATTTAATACAATCACAATTTGATAGTTAGAAATAGTTCATGTGAATATATGTATTAAATACAATCATTATTTGACGATCGAGATAATAATTATATCAGATTCATATAAGTAACATGAAAATTTTCAATTTCAAATCAACCCAAACTTTTTAGAATGGATCTAGTGGTACTTGTTCTAGTTCCCACCACAAGAATGTAAATCACCCAGATATTGGTCTAGTGTTAATTCTCTTCATGGTGTTGAAAAACGTCTGAAGTTCGAATCTCCCTCTTTCCGTTGATGAAAAACTGATAGTAAAAGTTAAGTTAGAAAAATGGGAAGCTAACGAAAACATAAGCATTTCTCATGAGCTGCATTTGATCTAACCAAGTTCATATAAATTAATCATCCATGACCATGATCCAAGCACCTTTGAATTTCCCTGTTTGATTTGATGGGAACACAAGGAAAAGAAACCACCATTGTTGTGCTAACAGAATGGAATCACAAACTCTTTTCGCCCTGCATTCTTCACCTTTTCTTGGCCCACAAGAAATTTGATTCCTGCACTATCTCATTTCAAACCCATGTTTTCAAGCAATGAGGAGCTGAAGGCATTTTCTTAAGCATCATATTTTATCAGTGGACGACCCCCTCCTCTTTTCAACTTGATTGATCAATATACCTTTTGTCTTCGAGATTTTTCTTGGATTCCATAGATTACTTTACTGCCAACGCAATATTTGGTATAGAAACTTGAGGAAAACTATTCTAACTGAAATACTAACGACTTTTGTTGAAATTGACTGTGAAATACGTGTATTGAATAATTTAAAGAAATTAAATGGATGGTCAAAGTCACTTAAAAGACAACATATATTATACACTCAGGTTTCGTTTGTGGCAATTTCTTTTTGGTTGAAGTAGAATCTTTCAAACAATGTGTCCTCCAGAAGTGTGCATTACTGTGTTTATGTGCGGTGATCCACTAGGTATATATGACTAGTACACCAAAAACGAAAGGACATGAAAAGTACCAGTAAGGTATATCTAAAGATCGAGAGTTTTTTCAATGTGCCTAACACAGAGCAGAACGCCATATAGCAGTATACAAGGGGCGAGAATTCTTTTTCTTTTTTCAAATCTCTCTCCATTTGTATAATGACATATGACATATGTACCTGTATTCCAGACACTGAAAAAATATCTACTAAAGCTTGTCATGGATGAGCAATTGAATACTTGTGTTGTCATGGACTATTTGTATTCTTTTATTTAGGAAGAGGGAATTTGAGGCCAATCTTTTTATTCAAGTCTTGAAGATCATATGGATGGAGTTGATAATGAATTTAATCTTGTCATTAGTACTACAAAGTAGTGATATTTTTCAATATTTATAAGTGTAAGACAAGAAGTTATCAAGTTTACATCTGAATGTCGAGTTTAATACCTAATTATCATTTACTCTTGGCTTGCCAAAATCATCCTCCATAATCATTGTATGAAATAATAGAAAAATTAATTCTTCTGCTCACGGGTCAGACCAATTGTGCCACTCTAATTGGGCCAAGGTCCAACCCGGCTCGTATAAGACAGGTGGGGCTGAGACTTTGAACCTAAAGTCGGCTGGGCCCAAAATAGTCCAACCCAAGCCCGGTCCATTTCCTAATCAACAATGGTATATTCATATTGTGATCATATTATTTGACCTTTATGAGCAGGATGATCAACAATGTGCTACCAATAAGTTTTCTTGATATAATAATTCATCAGATTTTAAGAGGTTTGAGGACAGAAAGAGGACGGATTAGTCATTTTCAACGGTGAAGTATGAATACCGACGTTCTCCTTCACGAGAGACACTTATTTATACCAGATAAGTCACTGTGACAGTATTTCAAACTAATAACGTATTGTCATGTATGTTTTCGATAAGCACAATACACTTGAATGGGCAGAACTCGATATAGCATTCATTTTATTACGCAAAACAGAACAAGAAATCGCAGATTTTTTCACTTAACAAACTTTCAAAACGAGCCTTGCAATTCAAACAGTAACATCCCATAAGTCCCAAGAACTAGACATTCACTTGATTAACTCACTTGCTCAGTTCAGCTGAGAGTGTGTTGGCCAGGGAGGAGATGATCGAAGGAGACACCCCTCTCGTCCCACCCAAATACCATTTCTTGATGTTCTCCACCACATTTGCATTCTCCACTTTGAGTTTCGACTCTTCCTTCCCTTCCGTGCTAAACACGATCTGCATACACACAAAAGTTCAGGTACAAATTAAACAATAGCTAGTAACGATGTTTGCAAAGATTTCAGAGAGTCGGATAAGCAACTAAGTACTAATCAATATTGATATCGTCTTCAACATGCATTACAAAATGTCTCGGTAGCGGAACCACCAACCACACACTTATATATCGTACATTATTTTGTCAAGTTTCCGATGTGGACTTTACATTCATTCATTTTTACTTTCTACCCCTTGATTAAGATGATTTTTTACCTCGGCAGCGGCAGAAGTTGCTGGGAAATGGAATGTGATGACGGAATCCTTCTTGAAGTACTTTGATTGGAAGAACTCAACAACTTTTTCCAAGGCCTCCTCCTCCTCTTCCTCATATTTGTCATCAGCTGCCAATCTGTCCCTCACTGCACTCTCAAGCTGCACTCCATATTGTGACCCTTTGATCTCCTTGATCACCACAACCCTAATGAATTTCTCAACAGGGGCTACATGAACACACAACTTGATCAAAGAACTAATTGGGTTAACTTAAAATTTTGGTCGATATTTTAAACTACTCTAATTTCTCAACACGAGCTACATGAACACTATCCTGATCAACTGGCCGACACACGTTTATCAAATTGGTATTGGGCTATTAGCCAAATGAAATATGAAAGCTAAAGATTGAAACTTTACCAGAAATAAGAGCATCAAAGAAGTCATCATCTTCTGCAAGTTTATCTGCCTTTTTGGTCTTCCACTGTTGAAGGTGTGACACAACTTCAGGGTCCAAGTAAACCCCAATTGCTGTGAACTTGATTTGAAGAAAGTGAATCTCAATGTCGGTAATTCCTGTGAAAACCCCAACTTACCCATCAATAATTATTCATTTACTTTGCTAATTAAAGTTAAACCCCAGATATGTAATTAATTAGCATGTGAAAAAGATGATGGCTTTACCTTGACCCAACAGAGATAATGGCTTGGTGGTTGTGATCTGAGGAGGAAAAGGGACTTCATCCACCATTACAACTTCAGTGCCCACTGCAAAACACAAAGATTAAAACCTTAATCATGAAAAAATCCCCCCAAAAAATATAAAAATAAATGGGATTATAAACATTGGGGGGTGTGATTAGCAATTTAGCAGAGAGGCAGAGAGGTATTACTCTTACTGGGTTTGTGATTTGGGGGTATGATTAGCAGGAAGCTGTGGAGAAGAAGGGAGGAGATGGAAATATTTGTCTGAAAAAATAACTGGGATTGCAAGTAACCGATGTTTGAGCGGCTATATATCTTGGGTGTGAGATTTTCAGCTGACAATTGCCTTCCTAGCAAGTGGTAGGTGGTGCTATTTTGGAGGTTAGAAAGCTTGTGATCACATCTCACTTTCTCCAACTTAACTTTGCAAATTGTGAAAATTACAATAACAACCCCAAATTTTTATTACATATTTATACAGTTTTGGGTCCCTAGCTTGTTGACACCTCACCTAGTAACTTGTCATCAGAATCTGGAGTAATTATTGTATGATAGTCAGAATCTCAAACATCATATGGATTTGCTCATATTATAACATATAAATTGTTAGCTAATATTACACGTCGAAACAAATTCGTCGGTTAGACTTTGTGACAAGATAAATTTTCCATGATCCAGGTTACTTGTGGAAATAAATAAACGTACAATAAGTTGGTAAGAGGCTTGACATTAATTGATTACAAATATTCATCTTTGCACCTGATGTTTGCAGTTTGAATTCCCCTCCACTATTATTGCTTATAAAAGCAAACACAAATTGAGGTTAAAATTTACAAAATACACAGGAGAGATTGTAATTGATGAGGAATGGAAATCCTCCCAAAATGGCAAGAGTGTGTCACTTGGTTTGCAAGGCACAAAGACAGTCACTTTTCATATTTCATATATCATATTATTCCTCCAAAATTTGCTAACAAGTCCTCAATATTTATTACCTATCCTAATAAGAATTTAGTTAGGGGCATTTACGGAAAATAATAAATATTTTTATTTTAGCTGAAAATTATATTGGAGGGCCTCCAGCTACCCACGTGTGCAACAGTTCAAGTTTTGCATCGGCCGTTCCTTCTACCTACCCACCCTTATTCATCTCTTCTGTTCTGTTGTCACAATTATACATCAACGTCATACCGGTCCACCATCCCAAGAACAAAAATGAAATATTAAAGAACAATTAGTCTAGCTCTAGTGACTACATATAAATCATCGAAAAGAGTTCGAATTAAACAGGGAGGAGGCTCCGTAAGGTCTTGAAAATTCATCTTGCTATTTAAACTCAACTTGGCTAACCTGTCAATTGCAAATTACGCTCTCTATGAACATGCTGCAAATTACAACTATAGTACTCTGAGACAAGAGCATAAAGAGAAAAAAAAACTAACGAAAAGTTCAAAAAAACTTTAGTTTTAATGAAAAATGACATATAAAGGTGTAGTAAATAGTACTAAAGAAAGGTAAAAATGTATTTTTTTGTTAAAAATGAATAATACCGAAAGTGTTTCGTTAAAACTCACAGACATACTGCAACAATATTGTGGGTGGGATTTTATGGAAGCCCCATAGCATTGGGCCAATCCTTAGATCCGCCTCCACATTATAATAAGAAGCCCACTAGCATTGCCAAGGGGCGGGCTGGTACGTGGAAAAATAAAGGGAATCTTAAAGAAAAAATTTCAATACTGTTCACTTCAACAAAAAATTACATTTTTACACTAAAAAGTCACATGGTATTATTTACTTTACACTTTATTTTGTCTTTATCGTTAAAACTCAAAGTTTTCAAGTCTTTTTCATTAGTTTTCCAAAAAATGAAACCAGTTTGCGACTTATTAGGATTTAGGAGGAGAAATGACAATTTTAAATACGATACGTTATAGTTTTATAATTCACCCGAATATACATGAGTACACGCTTAACACCATCAATATTAATATTGTTTAATATGATTTCAAATGTACATGAGCAAGCAAACGTTGTTTCCAACAATTTTGTTTTGTAGCCGACCTTCTCATATATTAACATGCACATTTTGTGCTATTAAAAATTCAACGTTAACGTGACTCACTTGCAGTGTAGCCGACCTTCTCAAATGTTTGCATGGTTAATTAATCTTACATAACGAATCATGTCTCAAACAGTTTTTCATTAATTTATATACGTCAACGTGACACTTAAATTGTACGAGAATGTTTAATAAAAAATTTAAAAGGCATACGTCATTACATGTTTAATCCGAAAAATAGTGGAACAAGGTATCTAAATCTAAAAACCTCTCCAGTTTAGTCCTGGGGTGCATGAACTCGATCGGCCATGCATGTTATATTTGCAAATACCACTGCAGTCGTGCTTGGAGTGCCATGTTGGTCCCTAAATAATAATAATAGTAGTAGTAATAAGGAATTTATACAAACAGTTTTTTATTAAGGTCAAATAAATGGTTCCCGTGATCATAAGACATTCCGAAGATAACCCCTATGGTAAAAAAAGTCGGATTTAAACCCCTGTAGGCTTGTGGTCAAAGTATGTTAGGATTTATGTCCGATATTAGAACTTCTGTCATTTCCTCAGTTCGTAGCCTGCACATGGGCCTCATCTCATCTTCTCCGGCAACAACGATTCGCTGTCATCGTCTATGGAGCTCTTTAAATGGTGAGTTTGAAAGGGATGAAATGGAATGACCATTCATCGTTTCATGAAAGGAGATCAACAATGAAAGGAATGAAATTGAAATGATGATATGACCATCTTAACCTTACACGTAAGGCTCACGTGCAAGTTACTAACGGAAAAATGACATAAGTTTTATTTTGGGCATAAATTCTAACAGACTTATACCATAGGGGTTTAAATCTAAATTCTTTTACCATACCTTATGACCGCATAACCATTTATCCGATTAGACCAATACTAGTAATAGTAGTAATAAGGAATTAATACAAATGGTGTGGTAGATCAGAAGAAGGTTTAAATGAGGTTATATCTTTAAGAGTAGGTAGCGTGTAAAGATGGCGCTGCGCCCTCTGCATTAAAAAAGAATGACTTGTGCAGGGTTGATTAGGGTTTTGGGTAGCTCACGCGGAAGAAGGAGACTTGTATGGAAAATTAAAATAAAAAATTAATTAATGGGGGTGATTTTTGGTAATAAGTAGGTTGGTGTAGTGTGACAATCAAACTTCCACCTACAATTTGCAGACTCAGAGTTATTGTTCTCACCTCATACACCCCTCAAGTTCCTTCCCATTTTTTCCATTTCAAGTAGAATCAACACAGCAGCAGATTTGGGTACTTGTGGAGGGACGGAGCTCCAACAATGGCTTCCACGACGGTACGACCTCGACTCAAAACGGGTCGCATCAATGTCTGCGTCCATTCGGGTGTCCTGCACTTTCTCGCTCGTGTTTTCTTCCACAAGTTTAGTTTTCTCATTTGATTTTCCTTCTTGTTTTTTCCCCTTTTTTCAGAAAAAAAAAAAAAAAATCGAGTTTTGGTGGAGCTATTTTCTTACGTTTTACGTTTTCACTTGGTGTTTGCAGGGTCCCGAATGGACGCAGCATTGATGCGAACTGTGAAGCGGGTTTTGACAAAAAACTCTTCGTGCTGCGGTGAAGGTTTTACTGAAGGTTGGTTTATTTTTTTATATGTGTTTTCATTATTTTCTCATAGGAAATCGCTTTAGGATTTGGGGTTTTGTTAGAAATGTGAAAAGGATTTTACTTTCATGTTGATAAGGGAAATAATACGACAGTGAATATGGCGATTTATAGAAGAGGTTGTTATATGCTCTTGATTGAACAACTGCTTGACAAAGTAGAAGCATAAGATGCTGTTGAAATTAGAATAAGTTGATTGCTGCTGCTTCTGCTTCTTGTAGTTTTTGTATGCTGAACTCGTTGTTTCTCGGTAGGTTGGGGATCTCGGGATCATCTTCATCTATCTCTCAGACGGCAAGCAGAGGGCGTCTTCCATACTGCAGCAGTTAGAAATGGAGTTAGGGCTCACCTCTTCTCGCTAGTGCACGGCCACTAACTTTGTCTCTAACTCTATCTCTAACTGCAGTATGGGAGACGTTTCGCTTGGAGGCTGAGAGCTAGATGAAGAAGATCCATGAGATTCCGAACCTAAAGGGAAGCAAGTTCAGCACACAAAAATAACAACGAGAAGCAATCAACTTATCCTATTTTCAACATCTTCTCCTCCTATTTTTTTCAAGAAGTTGTTAGATCAAGAGCGTATGAAAACCATCTTCAATAAATAACCATGGATTCACTGTCCTAATGCAAAACCCATTTCACATTTCAAACAAAAACCAAAATCCTCACGCACTTTGCTTAGTTAAACAATTAGTACGATAACTATATGGTTATAGGAGGTCTTAGATTCGAGGCTGGATGCATCAACCAAAAAATGGAGATCCTTTTGAATAAAAGGCATACATACTATAATCTAGAGCTTTGATTCGTTCAGTCTTTCTCAATAGTTCATCATATGAGTCTTATTTGAGCCCGTATACACTTTACATCCACGCAATCTCTTGCAACAAAACAGATTTGTGCCTTCAGATTGTGGCGCGGCGGAGCTCCAAGTACGAGGCAAAAAGGTTCAGCCTTTACTTTCATTTTCTCACACTTTCTCGCTTTTTCCCGCAATTTTTTCTTCCACAAGTTTTGTTTTCTCACATTTGATTTCCTTTATTCAGAGATTTTTAGGAGCTGTTTTCTCAGATTTTGCACTTTCACTTGGTATTTGCAGGACACCTGAATGGACGCAGCCATCGATGCGATGCGTGAAATGGGTTTTCACGACAAACTCGTTCGTGCTACGGAGGAACGAGTGAAGGTGGACGATTCAAATAGTGAGTTTGCCCAATAACTTTTTGTTACTGAATCCAAATCTTGGGTTATCTTTTTCGTCAACAAATTCAAATAGCAGGTTTTACAAAAGAAAAAATATGGATGAATTTTTGCAAACTTGGGAAGCATACAATTATAGTGACTAACCTAGATAGAGCGCGGATGAGCAAATAGGATATGAGTGCAAGACAACATTTTGCAGAACTAGATTAGCATCAATATTGAAGCCCCTGAATTCCAACTATCCTGTCAAATTGGGACCAAGAATAAGAACATAATGGTTTTCCAAGAACAATAACATGATATTCATGATTTTCCAAGAACATTAGGATCAAGAACATTTCCATGTATGGTTTTCCAAGAAAAAGAAGCTGAAGTGCATGGTTTTAGTTTCCATATACATGACCAAGTCTCTTTGCCTATAAATATTAGGCCATTTTCAAATTGAATGCATATCACTCATCTGGCTTTACTTTCCTCAAGAAAAGACCAAATTAGTGCATGTTGGGACTAAGTTAGGCCCTTGATCAAATCTACTAAGGATTCTTCATCTTCACCACAAGACTATACACAAATATTCTCTCTATGCCTAACAAAGACTCATTTCCTTAACGCCCACTCATAGGCTATTCATTAAGGATGGTTGATGATGTGCACGCTTCACATTATTCTTCCTTAGAACTACACCAATGGTTTAATTCTCCTCCTTAGATATATGTAGGCAGTCTTCTCTGATTCAACCACACCTTCCCTAATCAACCTCATTCTCCTCTTGCCGTATATCATGAACAATTACGATTACGACTGGGTCTCACCTCCGTCTGCGGATGTGCACGAATTTGGTTTCAACACTAGTATTTTTTAATACTAAATGTTACTAGGGTCTCGACTTCCCTCTAATTGGAGACATCTGTGTTGTAGCTAGAGACGGTCGTGCTACAGATTGCAACTTACACAGATTTCGTTAGAGCTCTCCAATGTGCCCTTAGATAGTACATGAATTTCCAGTAATTTGTTATTCGTCAAAGGTGGAGTATCAAGAACATTTCTTCTAAGTCCATCTTTTTAACCACAACGAAGAGTTTGTCACTGTGATAATTCATGTAGTGAATGTTTACGTGGTGGGATTCTTCGCTGAGAACTAGTATCTCGACTTCAGAGGTGTTTTTTCAAATGCAAATGCTTACCGAGCTTTATTTCCCTATACTGAGAGCTTAATTTCAACGGCAAATATGATAAACTAGAGTATGAGGCATGAATTGCGCTTTGTGGAATGTGTTGCCGCTACAGCCAGACACTTATTTTGATCATTCAGATGATATCTGAAGCAGTAATGCTCAATGCAATAGAGTGTCATGTCGCTTCCCACATGGGCATGAGAACAACTTACATACTGACTATACAGTTGGTTGACGTCAAAATAAAAAATAAAAAATTGTGGGCGGCTACCACAAGATATACATAGTGCAAGACCTTTTGGAACATTCCAAAGTCCCGTTCATATTAGAAATAGGGACCACCAACAATTCAAAATTTGTAGCACCCATTTCGCTAACCTTATTACATGTATGGTCTTATTAGTTCACATAAATCTGTGATGCAACCCAAATACTAACGAGGACTCCAAGCTCTAACACAAGTCATAGGACGGGTTGCCGGTTGTGATGGCAGATGTCTTGAGGCAAGTGATAACCCAACTCCCCCTATTTGAATTTGTCACGGTACAATACCACAGAAGCCAACCAATAGTAAACTTTCCAAACGGATGGGGCAATTAGTGTTTAAGGATAGATATTGTATGGGCATCGGACAATATTATCGGTAGTGTCGTGTTAATAAATTGTGAGATGCTAGGTATTGTACAATGGATGATTTCACCCAATGCCTTTGGTTTGGTTTTGCACGACGATTTATTAACATAATATTGACGATGTTACCACCCGATGCTTATACAATATATCTCCTTCCACATTATTTCACCATACGTTTGGAAGGTCCAGTTAAGTTTCATTTTATTGCATCGCTACAAATACAAATAGAGAAAGTCGAGTTATCCTTTGCCTCAAGACATTTGCCATCAAAACCAGCAATTCATTCTGTTACTTGTGTCAAACACATGCTTGGAGTCTTTATTAGTATTTGAGCCGCATCACGGATTTTTAGGTGGAGTAATAAGGGCCCGACATGTAATAAGATTAGCAGAATGCGTGCTACCCATTTCGACATGCTTGTAGTCTCCATTTCTAATTTGAATGGGGTTTCGAAACGTTCCAGACGGTCATGCACCATGTATCTGTCGTGACAGCCGTCCTCAATTTTGTTAGGCATCGATCGACGAAATAGTCGGTACGTAAGTTGTTCGTGTGTTTATGTGAGAAGCATGCTTCATTGCACTAAGCCTTGCTCCTTCGGATATCATTTGAATGGTCAAAAGAAGTGATCCGGCTATAGAGGAAACACGGTTCATAAAGCGCAATTGGGAAATGGCATCGTGTAGTGACGCAAGTCCTAATTCATGATTAAGCTTTATTGTTCTCGCCTCATACTCTTGTTCATCATACCTACCCCCAAAATTAAGCTCCTTAGTTAAGGAAATAAAGCTCGGTAAGCATTGACATTTGAAAAAGCGCCTCTTAAATGACAATATCAGTTGTTAGCAAAGAATCCCTCTACATAACCATTCGCTACATTAATTATCACAGTAATGAAATCTTATAGTTGAAAAGCTGAACTTGGAATAAGCGTTCTTGATGTTCCACCCTCGAAGCTTCACAAAGCATTGGAAATTCATGTACCGTGGACACATTAGGACCAAGCACCGCATCAGAGAGCTCTGATGAAAACTACGCAAGCTGCAGCTTGCAGAACGGTCGTCTCCAACTAGATGGAACTTGAGACCTAACATTTAGTATAAAAAATATTAGCACTTCCATCATCATGTGTTGAATTTGAATGTGATAGAAAAGTATGCTAAATTTGATTGTTGAAGAATATTTGGTCAAAGGTCTAACTTAGTCTCACTGGTCTGATAGTAATGTGAGATCAATTTCAAAATGTCCTAGTATTTATAGGCAAAGAGACTTAGTCATGTATATGGAACTAAAACCATGCATGTCATGTTCTTGTTCTTGGTCCTAATTTGCTAGTACAGTTGGAATTCAGGCTTCATATTGATGTTAACCTAGTTATGCAAAAAGTTTTCTTGCACTCATATCCAATTTGTTCACTCGCGCTCTCTCTTTCTTGATGAACCAGAAGCAGTACTGTCATCATCCATATCAGCTTGCTCTATCTCTGCCATAACTTCCTCCCTATTGCCGCCTACCATAGGTTCCACCTCCTTTTGCACTTAATCAGAATGAATTTTAGGTTCTTGAATTGCTTTGTCTGGTTCAACTGAATTGTGCACCGTGGATTGTCGACATGAATACGTTTAGACTGTCAGCATAGATGTCACCAATAGATTCTACAAGCAAGAAAATGCTGGTTGTAATGCTACGAATCAAAAGTTCTAAGAAAATTAATATGCAAGTTGTAGGTTTTATATACTTCAATATAAGTTTCAGAAAATGCAGGACAAATTTGACTGAGGATGGAGCTGATGTTATTTTAGATTATCTCTTTTGCGTCTAAGATAAAACCAACTCCGTTTAATGGGACAATTTTAGGAATCATTTGTAATGAAAACCCCTAATTTATATTTCAATATCATGTTACAAGATATTTGGAACTTCATATGGTTCAATAATGTTCTCATATGTGAAATTTATAAACAATTTTTAGCTTCTCTTGTACTCCTATTTGTTTATGGGCATCGAATTGAATAAATCAAACATAAATTACAAGCATAATTAATTAAATAAAAGTGTGAGAAAATAAAATAAAAATATACACACACACGCACGCACACCATGGGAAGGGATCCTCTTCGGATTCTTTCCACTAAATCAATCAAATCAATCAATCAATCAATCCGGTCCCTTGAATTTTGATCCAACGGTTACAAAAAGATGACCTCTTTAAAAGTTAATAACTTTAGTGTTTGATCAAATTTCAGGGGCTCGAATTATGTGATTGGATGAATTTGGTAGAAGGGATGATTCTTTTTCATACACCATAATCTGGAGCTTTGATTTGTTCAAAGTCTTCCTCAATAGTCCATCATATGGGTCTTATCTGAGGGGTATGGGTCTTAATTGAGGGGATTGACCTAGTTCCTTGATCCAACCACCCACATGCAGGATGCAGCCTTCTTTCAAGTTTCATGTTTCAAATACTCAATATTTGAGTACTGTTTTTTTTTTTTTTTTTTTTTATCATGCTTTTCTTGCGTTGTAGTTATTGATACTAGGGTATAAAGCACATACTTTGTGTTCATTTTGTTTTTTTTGTTTTTGATTAAGGAGTGATTAGTTTTAAAAAATTTTAAAAAGAGTATAAGACAATGATGATGAGATCTTTTAATAAGGGCATATTTTTCTTAATATTACAGAATTACCATTTTACCCTCTTTATGTAAATATTGTGTATAAAAAGTAAGGATAAAATAAGAAAAATTGGGATATGATTGTCATTTTGTCAAAAGGTACAAAATTACTATTTTGCCCTCTCATGTCAACATTATGTATTCAAAAGTGAGGGGCAAAATTGGAAGAAAATGGGCAAAAAATTGACAAGAAATAGTATAGATATTAACTTCCTTTTTCTTTTTATTTGTTTTTGTTTTGTTCCAATAATATATAGAACCTTCTATATGTCATATTCAAAAATGAAGATATTAAAAGAGGTAACGCAGAATAATGATACAATAACTTCTCATACGTCGTTATTTTCGCAATCCAAAAACTTTTAACCTACCTTATACATCGATAAAATTTAATTATAATTCAACAAGAGACTAACAAATATATCAGTAACATCACGTAACAAGTACAAAAATGGGCCATGGAATAAGTTGGGGTTGTACAGTTTAAGGCCAATCGAAAAAAGAGGAGATGATGATGTGATGTGGGTGCCTGCTGTCTACAATCGTAAACGCTTTACGTCCACGCAAATCTCTTGCAACAGTTTCCGGATCCACTTAAGTGAGGATTATAAGAATCTTTACGTCTTACATCGTATGATCAATTTTCATCAGATATTATTTATGTTTAATTTTAAATATAAAAATCAAGTAATTTCTGACCGCACGATGAATTGCTAAAATGTGAAGATTTTTAAGATACTCACAAAATGGATCCGGATGAGAACCAATTTTCTTGCAACATAACAGAGGCCGAAATTCCAGGTGGATTTACTCTGTCTACGTGGATATATAAATCATAACAGGTCTGCCAACGTGTCAATTCTCTCTAGATTCATTGGTCGAGCTTTCCACGGAGCGGTACGGGCTGTGCCAGCGTCCGCACTGCATGCAATTTCCACGAGTCACCACGTGCCACGTCCTCTCATTGCCAAATGGGACCCATCCTTCCGCCTCCATTATTCACATCCCACTCAATCCATAACTAAAATGTGCACGCCACAATTTAAAAACTCCAACACCCTTGATCTGACCAGAAGTCATCACCGCCAACGGCCCAGATTAAAAGATCATGTTCCACGCCAAGAATTTATACCCCACGTCCACGTGGACCGGGCGGGGACGAAGCATCCGAACACGCGCTGCCTCGTGCCGAACGAAATTCCACTCGGAAACTCTAAAGCGTTTCCTTTTATAAACTGACTCAAATTCTAACCGGTCTCGGAAACGAGAAAAACAGCAGTCAGTTTTGGATTCGGAATCCAACTCCGTCACTCGTCACCGTCTATTTTACAGAAACAGCTCGTGCTTCCACCACAAAATCCTGACCCAGATTCAAAGACGTGCGCGGCAAGAAAACGTTTCCAGAAAACGCTGAACGACGCCTTTCTCTGTGGTTGCTAATGGCGTCGCTGGGAGTCCAGTTCGGAGGGAATAACAACGCCGTTCTTGATCACCGCCGTCAGAACAGTCTTTGCATCTGCAGTCCTTCTTCCAGTCAGAGTGTTTCGATGATACGTGGATCCGGGGGCAAAAGAGGAAGTTCGGTACTGGCGATGGCGGGGGCGGGGTTGGAGGCGGTGGGGCGGGAACGGCGACGAGGCGGTGGGAATGGGGGTGGGAGCGACGCGGCAGCGGCGGCGTATGAGAAGTTGGACGAGTGGATGAGGGAGTCGGTTGTGGAGATTGTTAAGAATCTCCGGGAAGCACCGCTGTTGGTTAACGTGTACGGGCGAAGCACGGACGGGAGGCCGAGGCTGGAGACGGAGAAGCGGGTGGAGGAGGAGAATTGGGACGGGCTCAGACGGAAATGGGAGGCGGGAGTGGCGCCGTTCCCCGACGGCGTTATCTTTGTGGAAGAATTAGACGATGATAACGGTGACGGAGAGGGCAGCGGTAACGACGAGGGAGGGGATGCGATCACGAGGGCGTGGGGGTTAGTGGTGCAGGGGAGGGGGGAGGAGAGTGGGCCCGCCTGTTACTTGTTGAAGACGAGTAAAGTAGATAGCGGGCCGGGTTTCGGGCTGGGAATGGGTTTGGGTTGCACTCATTTCTGTTTGGTTCGGGTCAACAGTTTCATGGAGAAGGCCCAGTCGCAGCTCAAGAATTGTTGGTTGTTGCAGGCCCAGGCCCAATGAAACATTCCCATTCCATTCCAAGACAATTGTAAATTAATACCAAATAGAGTGATCTCTCCCAGAAGAAAACAAAAATGTAGAAAAGGGAGATGAGTTGATGTAAAGTTGAATGATTTAGTTCATGATGATTATGATAATATACCACGAAGAAACCAATTTACTATAAAGGTAGAAACTCATTTCCTTTGGTTTTTGTTTGTTTGATTATTTAATTATATTCGAACTTAGGGGTGTATGCAATTGAGATTCAGGTTTTTCGCATTAGATTTGGCGGTGAAGTATATGCAGATCTTTTCTATAAAAAAGGTTGATGAATACGCAATTAGAGATAAGATTTTAGGGCAGTTCCATTCACTCTGTTTTACCTCCACATACGCTTGTTAATTTATTTTTTTTCCATTGATGTTCTTCCATATATTTGATATGATATCCATAAATTGAAAACTCTTGTTAAATTTTGTTCATTGATCTTGTTCGATTTGATGACCGAAAAATGAAAACAATATGTAAGGGGGTAAAAATGAGTGTGTGAATAACACCACTCAAGATTTTAGTGTGATGTGAGATAAAGTCCTAATTATTACAAACCCATGATCCCAACACAAAATTAGATGGGTAATAATTTTGAGTGAGGATTCTCGCCAGGTCCTCTTTGTGAGGATGCTATGAATTCTCAAATTACATCCGTTTATCGTATATCGTGCGGTTATAAATCATTGTAATTTTTATTATATAAAATTGAACATAAACAGTATTTGACAAAAACTGACCGCATGATTCACGATGAATGGATATGATTTGAGAATCTCCAGAATTTTGGCCACCTATAACCTATCCATGCAACCAAACAATCCCCTAATAAGGAACGCGTGGGAAGGGAAAAGCATGACGTTTCCCCTTTGGGCCCAAACCAAACAAAAACCCCTCCATCCCAAAACCAGGTTTGAATTTGAAAACTCCCTACGTTGTTTGCCGTTGTTTAATCTTAAAAGCTTCCTCCCAAATCACAATTTAAAACGAACAACGTTTGTAACTCAGTAGCGAGAGAGAGTGCGCGCTCTTCTCTTTCCTCTGCAAAAATTCAAATTTGATAATCTCGAAATCGAAATAATAATATAAATGTCCAACGGAGATCTGCCTTCCTAACCCCGGCAACCCCACTTCCCTCCCAATCGAAATCTCCGACCTCACGCTTCCCATTTCTTGATTTCTCTTCGGAAGAACGAAGACTCGTCGTTTTGGGACAAACCCTTTTCATTTCCGGGTGGAAAGTTTTCAAATTTTTGCGCCCATGAGATAAGTTTAGTGGTTTTTGCAGAAGGGTTGCTCTGAAAGTTTCGTTTTTTTGAATTGGGTTCGAAGGTTATGGAGAATCGATGCGATTCGGGGAGAGTTTCCGACGGGGCAGTCCCGATGCATAGATTCGATTCAAAGGTGGGGTTTTTTTTGTTTTTTTTTTCCCCTGCGGTTAGTTCAAATTTATGGCATTTATGTTCTGGGTTTTGATTCATTTTATTGGGTTTTAGATTGCTGGCCAGAAGCGAGTCAGTACTGAGATGGGACGAGAACGTGAGCTGGGACCTCGCAAACGGGCGAAAATGCGAGATCTTAAGACGGTGTGCCGGTCCGAAGGTAATTTATCTTAAATTTTTGAAATTTCTTGTTGCTGTATTGATTTTATTGGTGTGGAATGTTGTCTCCCTTTTCAGGAATGATTTTGCAATTATTTGGCGCTTAAAATGTTGATTTTTAAACCTATTAAATTTTAATGTTTCATGTGCTTTTATTGTGCTATAGAAATCGTTCAATTACAAGTACTTGTGCAAATTGCACTCGGTTTACAGGTCAGAGTTTAATGCATTTGAAACCCACTGAAAAGGTATGATTTATCTGAGACTTTGATGTCCAAGATTTTAAGTAGTAAGCAGCTTCATGAGATTAGCATTTGAGTTGTGTTTGAAAATCATTTGTGAATTCGTTTACTTAACGAGGTTGTTTTTGGTTTGCGATTTGGAGTGGTTTGGGGTTCACTGATTAACTCCTACTCTTTATGCCGCAGGAATTCAGACCAATAATCCAACATCGTTGAAAAACAAGGAATCAAGTGATCAATTTCAATCTGGTGATGATGAGATGTCTCAAGTTACTGAGGTGCCTATAACTTTGGGTTTAGATGCTTCCCAAGCTGGAAAGTCTTGGAGAAATACGTTGTCAGTACAAGTCAATCATGCTTCTAGACTAGATCTGACTACTGGTGCGTGCATTGGCAAAAGTACGGTTCTAAACAACAGTCAGCAATGCACCGAGAGTTTTGAGATCACCTTGCTTAGGGATCAGAGTAAATGTGAAAAGGCAAAAGGCATTGGATTGGATCTCAATGCAGCAGATGTTTCTAGTTCAGAAAAACAAGATCCATTTTATCCTTATAAAAGCACCAATTCCTTGAAGCCGAGAGCTGCCTCTGAATGTGGGAGTTGTCCTGGCCCACTGGAAGAGAAAGATCCAATGAAAGTGTGGAAGGAGATGAAGCAAAATGGTTTCCTATCATCCACTCATGGAGGCATACCGGTGCCAAAACCATGTCCCAAGAAGACTAAAAGTGACGAGGTCAAGAAAAAGATGGAACGTGCAAAGAGGGAACAAGGGGACAGGTTCGCGAAGATTGCTGCTCCAAGTGGACTGCTCAATGAACTGAACCCTGGGATTATCAACCATGTCAGGAACAGAAAACAGGTCCGTTCAATAATAGAGTCCCTTGTAAAATTAGAAAGACTTGAAAATGACTGTCTGGGAAACAAGCAAACAACCCATCCGAAGAGTGGAACTTGTGAAATTGGGAACAGGCAGGACATTGGAAATATGAATGACTCTGCAATATATCTCTATCATGAAAATCAGCCTCCAAATACTGTCTGTCATGACTGGCAGACAAGAGGGCTACCTATATTGACGAACAAATCTTCTTTGATTCCAGTAGACAAAGGTGGAGATGTTGAACGAACCACAGTAGAGAGGTTTAGTGGTAAAAGTCTTGAATCGCACTCCATCCCTGAAAGAGAGGAAGATTCGCTAGTATTGAAGTTGTCATCATCAATGCAGGCGCCTGAGGATGACAGCCCTTTGTCTAGTGAGGAAACATCATCCTATCTCTCTATCAAAGGTCATTTTATTTATTCAATTATTATAAATCTTAAATGTTCAGTAATTTAGGTATGCTCTATTAACGCATGAAAGTGGTATAAGTTAGTAGTTAAGTGATGGTTACGGAAGATCATACATGAATACACTGTTGAGAAAGGTTGAATGTGATATCTGATATAAATTTTCGTTCTTTTGCAGCTGCTACCATTGCTTCTCAATGGTTGGAACTTATTCTTCTGGACGTCAAAGGACGTCTTGAAGGTAATGCTCTATCTGTTATATCACTAGTGGATCTCGTTGATGGAGCATATTCTTATCTGTTCTTTATTATGAAACTGCAGCATTGTGGCGCAGTAGGAGGAGAGTTCGAGATGTAATAACTACAGATTTGCCATCTTTGCTAGCAAAAGAATTTTCACCTGATCAGGAGAATAATTCTCAGATCGCGAAAACTTCCGCCCATGGATTTTCTAGATGTGCTATTGCAGATATGCATAGAGCGAGATGGATTCCGCTGTTTGAGCAAATGGACAAAGCACTTTCTGAAGAAGAGGAACAACTTGTGAGTGCTCGAAATGAAACCTTGAATTCATTTCATAGCTTGTTTATTGCATGCATTGCCTTACAGAACATACTGGTTATAAATTTCAGGAAAGTTGGTCGAACCAAGTAAAAGAAATGCAGCTTCACTGTGACCAGGGCCTGCAACTTGTCCAATGGAATGCTGCTTCCGGCATTCAACATTTCGGATCATCTGAAAATGGTGCCAGGTAAATGTTTGCTTTCGTAAATCTAAGCAGAATTCTTCTCAAAAATTGCTTAGAGTCAGATTGCAACGCAATTTTTTCAACTAAAGCAAATGCTGTAATCTTATCATTTGTCTTTTTGTTTGTCTTGCAGACCATTGATGTTGGATAACTCAGAAAGGGCATTAACTGTTAGGGCTGCTGCAGCTTCGATCTACTCGACGTGCAACTTCCTGTTGTCGACAAACATGCCGTGTTTCTGATCTTGTTCAGGACTGCAGTCCTTCATTCAATCTTTGTCTAATTAAGTAGATTAGGTTCTTGAGGCTATGTTCATTAAGTGCTTGAGTCTGTAACATTAACATGTAATCTGGGCTTTTTTCTTGAGATTTTTCACTTTGATTTTGGCCAACAATGAGTTGTCGATTCTCAGCTTCTTTTGAACATTTGAATTATAATCCGTTTGGAACATTTGGCGGTTTTATTGACGGTTTTATTGGATAACAATGAAGTGACGACATGTAAGTTTTTGTCCACATGTTCTTGTTTTATTGGCACGGGACGCCACTTGACTGTGTTCCCGTGCTATGTAAGTTCTCAATTGGAGGGGGTGGCTTCGCAGACATGTTAATTGATCAAGAAGAGAGTTAAACTTGGTTGTTGTGGAACGAGCGAAAACAAAAAGAAATGCCTTGTTTTGAACAAAACGTCAAATTCCAAGTCAAATTAACGATTTTCCGGACCAATTTGACGAAACAAGATCACATTAAACGCAAATTGAAAAGCGAAGTGCGATTTTCGGCAAAATGCAAGGGGCATATAAGCAAAGAATGGAATATCAACCTTCAAAGGTTTACACAGGATTCAAATACAACATTGCTCAACATAAAAGACATATGGATACATAATTTTTACAATCTAAATTCACAATTGTAGTGGCTTTCGTCGAAGTAGTTGTGACATGGCTTCTATAATTTACAACGCGAATGTCACCATGTTTCCTCGTGATAAAATACAACTTAAACAGAGGCAGAAACTTCTTAAACAACCAAGTTAGTTATAGTGTGGCATGTTGCCGACGAAGTAGTATGGCCTACAGCCAGTTAGGTGCCATCTTGCTCGACATTGGCTTGGATGTTGGGTCGTCGGATACCTTGGCAAGGGAGCGATACTGCAATTTCACGCTCTCTGCGTTATCCAACGTCTTTACCACATACCTGTTGAAGCAATATGTATACATTAAAACAACTCTAAGCCGGCATCTCATTTGACAACGGCATGTAAGGCAAGCAATATATACGATTAAGGTGGAATAAAACTAGAAATATGACAAACCATCCGTTTAAGCATTGGGTTGTCACAACAGCCTCGCGTCCGACGAAGCGTTGTGGTGTCCTCTTGTTCCCCTGTGACAATATCACTCCAATTGTTGGTTCGAACAAACAATGGAACAAGAACGAGAGCCAAGATTGGGACTTTAGTCTGCTAACCTTTATAATAACTCTGTCAGTCACGGCGAACGGAAACTGAACACCTCTACCCCTTGGAGAATCCATGAAAACTAAATCACCACAACCACCCTTTTCCTACATGAGAAAATAAAGGACTTAGTTTCGAGGTTTTGATATTCTTTTCCCTAGTTTTTTTTAAAACCTAATGATGCAACCATTTCTGAATCATGAAAAAAGACAAACCTGGTCAAACCTTTCTCTTCTTCTTTTGGATGAGCGATAAAACTGTAACTCTTCTTCCCGACGGAATGCCTGCACAGCAGCTCGAAGAGCTGCACATGTGAGACAAAATTGTCATACTGGAATGATTTCTAAAACAAATCAATTTTGTACAGTTTGTCATCTGACAGTTATTCTTTCATCCTTTTTTTTTCATCTCTAGGATCCCCAAAAGCCTGATCTTTCCACTTAAATTGTCGATGTTTTTCTTTTTCTAAGACACTTGATGATCCCTAGGTATTTACTCCAACGTTTCTGATTCCATCTCTCTCTTTGAGATTTCAATTTTTCCACATTTTTCCTACACTGGAGTTTTACTAAATAATGTTTACGTCAGAGAATATTACACCATGGATTCCAAGCACATTAACATTAAGTCCCTTTTTTTCAGGCTACTGATGCGACTTTGGCATGGAGAAGTTCAGCATGTAGCAAACAAAACCAAGAAATCGGGAAATAATGTGCTGCCTGTTCCATTACATTGATGATGTGCAAGCAGTATAATTTCAGTTACAGTTTGTCAGAAAGAGATATATTTTGACATGGTAAGGGATTATAAACCATCAATGACAAACTTTTACTTACAAAGATTTGGAGCAATTGAGTCTTCTGAAATCGACTGAGAACAGGTGCAGCAAGCTTTCTGGAAATTATAAAGAAAATAAAACTTCAATTTGACAATCAAAACGAAACAAAAACTTGCAAGTGATAGAGCATAACTTCTTATTGGTTCATAGAATCCCACATGCATGTACCAGATATACTTTGCAAGCAAAAGGTTCAAAATAGTGAATGCAAAAACATATGCTTATGAAGCCACACTAGGTCTCGTGCGTGCAAAATAAATTTAACGAGAGCCTTTTTGTCTTTGCCAAACCATTTGGCAGTAGTAGCTCTCTTCATTGAGTGCCAGCCACGGAAAACAGTTAATGACATGCATATATGATAACATGTTGACACCCTGAAGAAAGGGAAACAATCAAAGCAACGACAATACTGTGGGCCGTGACTATCTCTGTTTCAAAGTTTTAACCCAAGATTGTAATTATGCATGTTATTATATTTGATGTAGAACCATTAGCACATACACAGCCAAAATACAGCAGAAAACATATGTTAGCTTGTGGTCTAGCTTTAGGGGTTGTGACGAAAGTTCACATTCCTAGCAAGAAAGCAATAATGTTTGAGATATCTATACGTTTTTTTGTGTAGGATCGTCCAAATATTTTCAAAGACAAACAGAACGATCACATCTATATATATGAGAGAAAAATGTGTGTCCTACTCCGAGGAACTCACCATCCTAATAACATGCTGAATTCCACCACCTCCAAAGGAATGTCCACAAGGCAATATCATTGCGTCATCCATCAGAGCTCCCCTGAAATTCAACACGCCTCAAAGTCTCGGTCACCAATTCTAAAACTCGATGAATCAAATGCAAAACCAGTATATGAAAAAACAAAACTCACGTCACGGGATCAGAGAGAATGGCCCTCAAAGAGTCTCCAGACTCGCTCGAGTACAAAACATCCTTTCTTCCACTAAGACCACAACCATTTTCCACAACCAAATCCTTCGGAGCAGAACCACACCCGTCAGAGCCCTGCAAATACTGCGAATAATACATGTCGCCATCCGGTTCAGCAACCGTGACGGCATTGTGGTAATTCCCCAGTCTTCCTTGCTGCGCATTACTACTGGGACTAGCCCTTGTGTTGTTATTCAGTGTTTGCTGTCCAGCACTATGTTCTTTCACCAACGCTTCTCTACTTGATCCTACTATCACAGTCCCACCTTAAAATTAACAAAAAAACCAACATTCCAAAAATCAAACATTCGACAAAGGTTTCCAAAATTAGAAACTAAATTATGAAAAGATCAAAACTTTCCACAAAAATCTCTTACCAAAAGAAGGTAGGTGCTGCTGCTGATGATGCTTAACTTTCCCATTTCCCATTTTGTCATCCCCATTACTCCCATTATTACCGGCAATGCCCTTGTTTCTGCTCTCCACTCCGACAAGCCCGCCATCACCTTCGTCATCGTCGTCCACGTCATCATCGTCGTCCTCGTCGTCATCGTCGTCCTCGTCCGATCCCTCGCCGCTCGGCGTCGTGTCAGCTCCGTTCGAGTTCCAGTTTCGCCGCTCGGGCGGGTCCCGCCGATCCAGGTTCTCGCTATACATGCTCCGCCGGAAGTCCGAGCTCTGTGGCGCGAAGAACCGGTCGTCAATGAACCCGGTGAGCTCGCGGGTCTTGGGACCCGTGTCCCCGACCCGGCGCTGCGGCGGAGCTCCGCAATTGAATCGCAAGTTCTCGTCTTGGAACACGATTGGAGAGTTGAGCCCGTTCTGGGTCGAAACCAGACCCAATTCTTCGGAGGACATGCTTGGGGTTGGGGCGAATTGGGGAATTGGGGAACTGGAAACCCTAATTTGGGGAATTGGGCATGATTTGGGGATTGAAATTAGGGAAATTAAGCTGCTTTGGAGGGGTTTGGGGAAAGTGAATTAGGGTTTTAGGAGAGTGATTTGGGTGGGAAAAAGACACACTCTACTACTCTAGAGAGAGTTTACTTTGCTCACTTACATGGAATTTAGGGGGAAAGTGAAAAAGTGGAAAGGTTCTAAGATTTGGGGAGCTCAGGTGGAAATTAGAAAAGATGAAGGACTTAAAGCTCAACATTTAATTGCAATTAGGAACACTGTAAAATTGGGAAATTACAAAATCATCTGAATTTTCTTCAGAATTAGAACTCTCCTCCTTGGAGATGGTTAAGCTTTTGGAGCAGCTGGTCATGTCATCTTGGAACAATGTCGAATGCATGAGGTGGTAATGGTGTTTGTGTGATGAGACAACAAAGGACAGAACTTTGGAGGGACTAAAGACATTGACGAGGATTTAGGAAGATGGAGAAGACAAGGAGACAGACACATACAAACCAAAACAAGGACATAAAATCCACATTGACATTGACGTTGACACTGAAATGAATGAGCTGGAAGATTCTTAGACGTTACACTGTTATATTTCACTTTTTCTATCTTTCTCATCATGTGAATTTAGCGAATGAACGTTTTATGATTTTCATTTTTCATTTCCTTCGAATGTGGTGAGTTATGAGTGTTTTGCAAGTTTGAGGTAAAGGGGTTTAAGTTTTTAGAGACAGTTCTGGTAAAGGTGACAAGAAATGCAACTGCTTTTGGAGTTAATTAGTGGTTTTACTGTGGTTTTGTTTGCTGCAATTCAACCTTAGCGTCAATGGTTAAGATGCAATGGTCAAATGTGTCAATTTTCCCATCAGTGACTCCACAATCTCTTTACTTTTCGCCGTGGGATGGGACAGTTCTTCACATTCTCACATTGGTTTCTCTTCATTTATCGAGAATGATCAGATATTTATTGTGTGTGAAAGATGAACGCAATCCATGCTCGTTTATAAGTTACTAGATCAAACCAAACCAGCTGATTAACCAAATTCAAAAAAATTGATGCAAATCGTTTGAGAATCAAAGACCAGCTGAAGGCAATATTGTGAATGAAAGTTTGCTTCAACTATATTTCCAATGTTTATTCTCAACATTGTTGTGTTGCCTCTGAACTCCATCACGAAAGCGATCATTTGAATGTTTATGAATGGTTTGTGTGTGCAGTAATCATGATGTTCTTTTTGGATTTAGTTTTCTTAACAAGACACATTCAGGATCAGATTAGTTTGGTACATGTTCTTGTAAACTGATCACTCTCTTTAACTGATAACCTGTATGAACTTGGTGAAAATATGGCTTGAATCCTTGTCTTTCATGGTTTTCGCAAGCACTTTGAGCACACTTTCGAGAATTCGAGCTTCCGAGATCAAATTAATCGCAGTTGAAGCATTTGGTCTGATATACTTCTCACCTCCTAAACCCTTGTTTTATTCCTTGAAGCTCTTATTTCTGCAAAAGAATTGCGTCCTACTGTGTTGGGGTACACTAAATTTTCTTCAGTATGTGTTTGCACTAAACACTAACACATTGCGAGAAAAATAGTAATGTTGGTGTTTAAAGCGGTAGTGTTGATACTTCGATTGGTAATATTGTGTTGAGTGTAATGCACAATTCCGAAAAGGCAATGCATCACCCCAAACGATGAAACGAATAATGTACCACTTGGACGATGTGAAAAATGAAATCATAGCATAAAATTGTTATAGGGCATGTGTTGGTAGGTGATATGCGGTGGTGCCCCTACCAGCAAGGCAAGGCAACCCAACAGTAACAGGCTCCAGTTTCAACTGCCGTGAGACCAAAAGCTAGAGACTTTTAGTTTTATGAGGGCATCATACTGTTGCCCCTCACCAAAGCAAAGCATGAACAAAGCAAACTACCAAAGAAAAAAGCAGATTTCTTTATTATCTCCAAACAATGAAAGCAGCAAGGAGCAGCTTTTTACAGCTTTTCGTTTAAGTGCTTTTCCCTAAGTTTGTAATTTGAATGGTGGTTAAGCATTTAGAAGTACTTAAATTGTGAAAGCAAAGTCTTTTCCTTGACTGACTGCCCATACCAAAGCACTTCTTGGGCTTAATGCTCATGTTTTGGTCCTATCAAAGGTAGTGGGTTTCTCCACTTTCAAGAACATTACATGGAAATAAACATTGTGAGAATTAACAAGCAAAAGATCGATAAGAGAGGATGTACAAACGGTTAGAAGGTAGATTAATTAAAAGAAACACTTCCGAATAGAAGAATCTCTCTCCGATTCTACATCTCATTCTCCATTCTAATACCGAGAGAAATAGACAAAATGAAATAACCAACCGGTTATAATACAGATTGCTTCTTGAACACGCACTAATAATATTTATATAATTAAAAAAAATAAAAAAAATTAGGGCATTTGATCCTTGTTTCTTTGACCTGCATTAATCATCTAAATCCAAAGAAAATCATATAATTTATGAAGGAGCCATGTGCAAGGTGATAATTCAAATGCCAATGTACTTATAATTTAATTAAATTAATCTCTTGGGCCCAAAACCATATATTTATTTGGCTGAAAGCATTAGCTAATGGCTAGGGACAACTCATTGGCATTGCTCAAAGTCTATGCACATGGCTATGCAAAATCATTATATTCTTTGACTTCCCTTTACAGATATGGGCGTTGTAGTTGTTAGGAGTGCCACATTTTTTATTGTGCTTTTGGAGATATTTTATAACGTGTGTCAGGAATATAGTTTCGTATGCCAACTAATATAATATAAATGATTAGATGCTTAAAAGAAAAAATTTATAACAACTTATATTATGGTTTTTAATGTATCCAGTCGTGTTTCCGACACACTAAAAAAATTTATCGTGCCTTTGGCTAGAGAAGAGAGAAAGATGAGTTAGATCGTTTTTCTGATTATTCGATAACGACAAGCATATTGATATGTTATCAAATCGTCGATATGCTTATTGGTAAAAGTTTACATAACAGATAATTAATAACGAGTTCTCGTTTTAATAATTGGTCTGACCATTCAGCTGATTAGACGATCTAACTCAAATTTTACCCAAGAGGAGGGGAAATCCATGCAAGTTACCATCAATTCATTGGAAAGATAAACATTAGGGAGGGTATAAACAAGAATAAACAAATAGTTACTGCAGATAAATATAACATGGAGAAATGGGTGGTAAAATATGGAATTGGATCCGCTTGGGATCTTAGATCATCTCCAACAGAAAGGTTCAGAGAGCTAGAATGCCGAAAATAGCCTGAAAACCGACTCCAATTGATGGCTAGGCCAAAGAGCTCGTAGGCCCCACGGGACAAAAAAAGGACCAAAGGGTCAACCAGCTGGCTCAATCCAGCCAGCCAGCCTCGGGCCGGGCTGGATTTTTCATTATTAATACATTTTCTGTCAGATATATCTGACAATATTGTCCTTTTTTTTTGGGCCAAAATTTTAATTTTTTAATTTTTAAGTTTCCCCTTTTTTTCCTATCAATACCTAAGTCACATCATTTTTCACATAATTTTCATCATTTTTAAATTTAAGTTGTAGTTTTTAAATTAAAATAATAAATTATGTTTTGCCCTATGACCCTTTAGCCCTTGGTCTGACCATTCAGCTGATTAGACGGTCTAACTCAAATTTTACCCAAGAGGAGGGGAAATCCATGCAAGTTACCATCAATTCATTGGAAAGATAAACATTGGGGAGGGTATAAACAGGAATAAACAAATAGTTACTGCAGATAAATATAACATGGAGAAATGGGTGGTAAAATATGGAATTGGATCCGCTTGGGATCTTAGATATTCTCCAAACGAAAGGTTCAGAGAGCCAGAATGCCGAAAATAGCCTGAAAACCGTCTCCAATTGAGGGCTAGGCCAAAGAGCTCGTAGGCCCCACGGGACAAAAAAAGGACCAAAGGGTCAACCGGCTGGCCCAATCCAGCCAGCCAGCCTCGGGCCGGGTTGGATTTTTCATTATTAATACATTTTCTGTCGGATATATCCGACAATATTGTCCTTTTTTTTTGGGCCAAATTTTTAATTTTTAAATTTTTAAATTTCCCTTTTTTTCCTATCAATACCTAAGTCACATCATTTTTCACATAATTTTCACCATTTTTAAATTTAAGTTGTTGTAGTTTTTAAATTAAAATAATAAATTATGTTTTGCCCTATGACCCTTTAGCCCTTGGTTGGAGACGATTTTTTGTCACATGGCTAAAACGAGCCCTATGGCCCTCGGTTAGAGATGGAAGCAAATATGGTCTTGTACTGTTAATTAAATTATTAATATCTTGGAGGGCCAGAGGATTAAAACGAGCCCTCTGGCCCTCGTTCGGTTGGAGATGGCCTTAGTGTCCAGAGCCTAAAGATCAATTCATCAGGGCCGTACAAATTCAATCCAACGATCTCCATTAACTTATTTTCTTGGCCCACCGCACAAAACCAACTGTTCTAATTTATTTTACACACCAATCGGCGATCCATATAATTTAATCCCAAGGCTCTAAACACTAAGGTTCGGAGCAGATAAAATATAAAAACATAGCTTCTATTCCGACAGGGAGCTCCCTAATCTATATATATATATATATATATATATAATTTTATTTTTTTCTATATTCCGACAGGGTGCTCTCTCTCTCTCTCTCTCTCTCTCTCTCTCTCTCTCTCTCTAATATTAGCATATAATTGTAGATAAGATTATCTTCGAATCTCTTCCATCAAGACCATTGGATCAAGTAATCCAGACTTTTGAAATTTCATCAAACTGTCAAAACAGATAAACCGTTGAATAAAATTTCAAAAACTCAGATTACTTGATTCGGTAACTTGATAGAAAAGATCTAGAGAATAACTCTTCTCATAATTGTATATGGCCCGCCACTTTTGTTTCTTCTTGCTTTTACATTTTTGTACTGAGCTCTTTAGATTTATTTGCCTTAAAGTGGGCACTAAGATTCTCTGGTCTCAGGCCTCTCGACTCACTTTTGACTTCTAGAAATTGTATTTTATTTCCCATCATTGGGACACACATGGGGCAAGAATAACAACAAACCCCCTTCCCATACGTGTCTTGGGAAGTCAATTCTGCCCTAGACGGGTGCCACTGTGCCGGTATTTCAACAAAACTGTACTTTATCGTGCATTTTAACTTTTTCTTACAACACAATTTGTTTTAACTAATGCAATTCGCTTAAATATTGAAATACCGTTAAAATGACATTCACGTCGATAGCAATTAGAAAAACTAAAATGTAGGATCAGTGAAATGTTGCAAAACTTTCCAAGCATTTAGAAGTTAACAAATAGAATCAGCGCTTGTAAGAAACATGAACAAAGAGAAATTGGAAGAGTTCATAAGATTAGTCGTGACAATTTCTGACGGGGACTCGAATCGGAATCCGGCAAAGGAGAATCTGGTGACCTAGCTACTTGTAGCATGGAGGAGAAACTACAGAAATGTAACACAAGAAATCCACAACAGACGGATAACAAATACAACAATGCAGGAAAAGAAAAAACCTTACAACAATTAAAATTTCCTTCTCCCTCGATGGAACGAACAAACTGGATTCTCCTGTGCCGGATAACTTGCTGTGAATCCCTTCACCGAATATCGGTTAAGATTAGTTTAATTCATCACAACTCCTCTTGGCCTTCGGAAGGACATCGGATCAGCTCCAAAATGTTGACGACCTCCCCCATTTCTGGTCTGTTTGATGGCACTTGTGAAGTACATATCAAGCCTAGTTTCATCACAGGTATAGCCTCTTCTGCTGGGAAAATTCCTTGGAGCCGAGCATCAACGCATTCTTCTACCCTGCCTTCTTCTAGTGCTTCTCTCACCATGTCACAAAGCACCACAACATCATCTTCCATGTACTCGACAGGTTTTTTCCCGGTGACAATCTCCAGAACCAAAATCCCAAACCCGTACACATCACATTTCTCGGTTATCTTTACCGTTTTGCAAGCAAACTCTGGTGCCATGTAGCCAAGGGCGCTCTGAATCTTGCTGCTCAGAACATATCGGTCAAGCATTGGCAACAACCTAGCCAGGCCAAAGTCTCCCACTTTGGGTTCGCCTGAGCTGCCAATCAGGACATTGCTGGACTTTATATTGTAGTGAATTATGTTCATCTGGTGCAAGTGAGCCAAACTTTTCGCAGTTCCAAGAATTATGTTGAACCGGTCATTCCACGACAGGAAGTTTCCACCTGCGCCATCGTGAAGATGCTTGTATAAACTACCACCGGCAACATATTCGTATATGATGAGCTGTAATGATGGAGTCCAGTAATACCCTTCGATCTCCACCAGGTTATCGTGCCTCACTTTCCCCAATTTCTTCACTTCCCTTTCAAATTCTCCTTGAGACTTGACAAGACTAGAAACAGTGAGCTTCTTGATTGCAACTGGTCGTCCATCTCGAAGAACAGTCCGGTAGACTGCTCCAAACCCGCCTCGCCCAAGCTCACAGTCCTTGTTGAGCAGAGCATGTGCGCCAGTGCTGAAGTCAGGCTCACCTGAGAACATGACAAGCTTGCCAGAGTTTCCATCTGTTGTAGGGGAATGGCTGAAGTCATCCCCACCTGAAAATGCAAGGGCTGCCGCCGGTTGAGTTGTGGAAGACGAAGACCGGACACGGAGATTAAGCACAGTAATGGCAATTACACCAATGACAATGACAGCGGCTGCAGCAATGGCAATAAGCGAAGAAATACTGAGTAAGATTCTTCGATGACCAAGATTTGATGAGACTTCTCCTGTGCTGGAATCAGAAGAGGAATTGGGATTGAGGACAATGGGTTTGGGAAGGACTCCCGGGCAAGACTTATTAACTGCAGAACCACAGAGAGATGGATTTCCAGAGACGGAGGAAGGTGAGATGGTGTTGAAAAAGGCACCCGCAGGTAGTTCACCCTGGAGGTTGTTGTGGGAAATGTTGAAGGAAAGAAGGTTGGGAAGATTGGCTAACCGCTTCGGCAGGCCTCCCGTGAGGCTATTGAAAGACAAGTCCACATTTTGTAAGTTGGTAAGTTTGGACATTGCTGCAGGTATTGGACCAGTCAGTCTGTTCTGTGATACAATTCTGGAGAATTCAACCAAAACCAATATATCAAAAACCAACAAAAAAAATTTCAAAGAATCTCAAACAACAGAAAAACATACTAGGATTAAGGTAAACACGATTGGTGCGTAAAATCATTCTCATATCTTGATTAAGTAAGTGCAGAGGATTTCTAATATTAACAAGTTACTAACCTTAAAGATTAAGAAAAATTAGGACACGAAAATGAAATGTAAGAGAGCAAAGGGAACTTACAAAGTGGTTAGAGAAGAACAGTTCTCGATTGAAGTTGGAATGGTTCCATTGAGCCGATTCTCGCTCAAGTCGAGATTGTCCAGGACCTTCAAGTCTCCAATGGCCACAGGAATAGGACCAGCAAGAGAGTTACCAGAGAGGTTCAAAACTTGCAAGCTGCTTAAGGCCCCAATGTCAGACGTGATTTCACCCGAAAAATGATTAAGGGATAAATCCAAGACTTGGAGATTCTTTAGTGCATTTCCAGCTGATGAAGATAGAGGGATGTTCTTGCTTCCACTTAGTTTTTTCTCTGAAAGAGAAACTTCCTCTGTACCTGCCGCGAATATCCACACAGGAAGCTCACCCGCCATCGAATTCTTGCTAAAATCTAAAGCCAGAAGGTTTGTGCAATAAGACAGAGACTTTGGCAAGCTACCAGTGAACCCATTTGCAGAAAAATTCAACACCTTCAAAGACTCAAGATTGCCTATTGAACTTGGAACTTCACCCGAAAATCGGTTGCTAGAAAGGTCCAAAGTCTCCAGGTTCTTCATCTCTCCAATCCACTCCGGAACCTCACCGGAAAATGTGTTCTGGTGCAAATTCAGATAGCTGCACAGGCCAAGTTTCTGCATTGTCTGAGGAAGGTTACCCGAGAACGAATTCTCGCTCAGATCAATGGACCTCAAGAGCAACAAGTTTCCAATTCCATCTGGAAATTGCCCAGTAAACCGATTCCTGGCCAAATTAATTCCTCGCAAATTATTCAATCCTTCAACCCCCATTGGAATTCCACCATCCAACAAGTTGTCAGACAAATCTAGTGATCTAATCCCACTCAAGGACCAAACCCCAGCCGGAACCGAACCGGAAAACTGGTTCAACGACAAGTTAACAGAAGCTAGACTCGGACAAGAGCCCAAACTCTCCGGAATTTTCCCGGAAAACTTGTTTTTCGCCAGAGAAATCACTCTCAGTGACCCACATTGCCGGAAAAACTCTTCTGGAACATCACCGGAGAGACTGTTCTCACTCAAATCGAGGACTCGGAGGTTGTCGATGTGAGCAATGCTAGGCGTTAAGCTTCCGGTGAGATTGTTCTTCGAAAGCGAGAGCTTCCGGAGCGCTTGCAGTTGCAGAAGGCCGCGCCCGATGTGACCCGAAAGCGAGCAGTCGTCGAGGTTGAGCTCGATGACCCGGTTGGATCTCGGGTGGCATTTTACCCCGACCCAACTGCAAGCACTGTCGTCGTCTTCGCTCCAAGACGCTAACTTTCCCTTCGGATCTTGGATATCCGCCTTGAACACTATCAGCCCCAACACGTCGTCGTTCAGGGACGGGTTCAGAGATCTCGCGAGAACCGGAGACAAAACGACGACGGCGAATAGGAGGAGCACCGGTTTCATGCCTGAAAAGGGTCGCATTGTTCGGTGTTCAAGGTCCCCACTACAAGGCCATAAAAACCAGAGAGCTCAAAGCTAAAAGAAAGAAGACAACTTTCTCCAACGGCTAGATTTATGGGTGAAGGTTCTCCGGAAAACGGCGCTGTTTGCCGGTAAGAAGCCCAATAAACCAAAAGAGGGCGTGAAATCGGAAAGATTCACAGCCAAAAACCCCAGAAATTAACCGCTCCCAGGTGAAGAACAGTCGAGCTACAGAGCTCGAACAGTCAACAAAAGTCAAAGAAGAAGCTCCGAGCTTGTTCGATACGAGAACCGTCAAATGCCAAGCCTGGAGTTTTCGAATATCAGCCGGGGAATGCTACAATAGTGGGGAAACACGCCGGAATTTGCAGCGGGAAAAGCTCCGGCGACGGAGGAGGAGAATTAGAGTTTTGATAAAGCTGAAGGCTTTGAGTCTTCGGGGAACTTTCTAGAGAGCTTCACCCTCTCTCTCTCTCTCTCTCTCTCTCCTCTCTCTCTCTTCTGTGTGTGTCTATGACTGTACGTAGTCTTTAAACACTGATGAGCTTCTGAAAAGTGAAAATTAAATTAAAGTTTCTTATTAACGGCAGAAGAGGGCGGGACCGGCTGGGTAGATGGAGGCCTATTTATTACGTGTTGGACACGTGTCGAGATCCCGAAGGGTGTACGGTGTCCGACGTGGAACACGCCCAAAGATCCTTTGAATATTGAGTGCGACTCCATTTCTTATTAATTAATATAATAAATTTAATAAACCCAGGGAGTTATCTTCAGAGAAGAGAGTTGGAGGTTCCGGTTGGTTTTGTTCCATTCGGAATGAGTTTTGCTGGTTATTTCTATGGCCCTTTTTGACGGGGAAGGCACAAGTGGCGGTAACCGTCGACGGAGCGAATGTGACTGGATAATTATCTTTCGATTTCGCCCTGATTAGTGTGAAATTACGGTTGTGACATGTTGTTACTACCATTTTTCAGGTAAAATTGTTTCTGCAACGCAGGCATATGTTATAAATTATCTTTTAATTCTCCGCTTTACTCGATTCAAACATCAAAAATAAATAAGCGTTTGCATAAAGAGCAAAAATGGTGTATTTAAATTATTTAATTTTTATATTCAAATTTTCCGATTCATTGTGTAAATTAAAATCAAAATTTTCGAATAAACAAGATTATGAAAATCATGTGAAGCTGGATAAAACTCGATCCCTAGCAATTTGATTAGGATTTTGGTATCTTGAACTCCATTTTTTGTATTGTTTGCACCTGCTCAAACTTAATTATATAAGCAATAATGCAGATTACCTAAATCAATGATTCAGTCTTTTAGACTGGCAGTTGATAACATAATCATAAACTAAATTAATAAAGAAATAAAAACTTGCCTTGTACATCAAAATTTATGTTTATTTGATACCATGTTTATTGGACATCTGTGGAGACCTAACAAACGGGTGATATTTGTCGTGTTTGGCATGAAAAAGATAAATGAAATATGTTCTTTTTATACATATGTTTCTAAAGCAGCACTTCCCTAAGTTTTAATTTTTGAAAGATACAAGGATAAACAAAAATACCAACCAATTGAAAGGATAAATCAATTGAAAATATTTATGTCGTTTTCATGTCATATCCGTTATCTTATTGGATTGTGTCGAGTCAAACTTGTTATCTTAACGGGTTCTTAATAGGCAACATGATAACGACTCAACTCGTTAATAGGCCGTGTCGTTTCGTGTCGAATTAATTGGTCATGCAAGAAATTATCATGCCTAAGGTCTAGACCGGACAAACATGTTGTGTTCATGTCGTTACATATCATACCCGTTATCTTAACGGATTTTTAACGCTGATTCGATCATAACCCGAATCGTTAACTGATTCTAAACGGGTTACCCGATAATAACCTGACTCATTAACGAGTTGACCTGAACCTGTTATTATCATGTAGCTACATGTCGAGTTAACAGGTTGACTGAAACTTTTTATTTTCATGTCGGGTTATGGGTCATACAAAACATTGCGAGGCACTGTTGGCATGTGGGGGTAATTGTAATTTTCTGGTGCATAGGGTTTAATTTGCAAAGTTGCTTGCTGCCATAAACAAAAGGCATAGCTGAGCTGAGTGAAAAAGATAGTTGAGAGTTGGGTGTGGATGGTGGATAAACAGAAAAAGTGGAGGCAAAAAAGCAATAAAGGCAATTAAATAGGTGGTGCAAGGTGGGTGGTGTAATAAATAAAGAAAATGTGACAGAAGTGGTGTGGTGCGGATGGCAGGGTTGTGAAAAGTACTCAACTTTCTTTGCTTTTTATTTTTCTAAATTACGTTGCATTATTAGATTGAGATGTTTCGTGGAAAATCAGAGCTAAACCCATTTTTTGCATATTGCTTTCTAATTTTAGAGAAGGTTTTTTTTATATTCAAAATGGTCTTTGAGATTTGTGTAACTCATCACTTTGGTCTCTGAGATTTGAAATTGATAGAAGTGGTCCCTAAGTTTGTCTACCATTAATCATTTTGATCATTTTATGGAAAATTTTTGTTAAGTAAGGACCAAAATGACGAACATATCTTCAATTTAATAAACAATGAGCCAAAATGATATAACAAAAACATATCTTCAATTTATCCTTATTTAACAAAAATTTTACATGGAATGACCAAAATAATTGATGATTGACAAATTCAGGCATGCCATGAGGGAAAATGTACCAATTCCCTCTACCAAGCAACACAAAAAAGAAGAGAACTTCTATGTCACGGATTTTATTTATTAATGTACAGTTTGAGACTTCAAATTATGTCAATTTCATCTCATAAAACCATATTTCATGGTCAATTTTCAAAAATTAATAATTTTGTGAAAGAATGTCATATCCGCTTTTAAATGCACCCGGGACTTCAACTACAAATGTGGTACAATATACTCTCAACTACTTAATCTACAAATCGCTTACTCACTTCTCGATCTTTACTGATCTTTACAGACACAACATTATCGGCGTTCAAAATAGTTTTGAAACGGATGGATAGAAAGGGTTGTGAAGTTTTGGAATTGAAGTAGCATTTTGTGTTGTCTTTATGCGTTGAGGTTTAGTGCTCACCCTTTTATGGTGAGAATTTGGAGGTTTCTCAACGACCAAAAGAATGAGTCCATTCTGCACTACAAATTTCAGGCTGTCAAGCATTTTCCCCAACTGCTGCGCTGTCTCCACGCTCTGCAACACCATACCAAACTGTTAATTCATCTTGCTTCCTCCCTCCCTCCCTCAACAAACCCTAATTTTTTGATAATACAATGATTAATTAATTAATACAAAATTAATCCCAATACTTGTTCAGGTAAATCCATGTATGTAACGACAGTTAAAAACGACCATTTTTACAGTTTTAGTTTCTTAGAAAAAAGAGTAATGTGAAAAATGAACATGTGGTGACTAAATGTCAAACACTATTGCCCAAAAACCCTAATCCTAAGCCTCAGTGGCGGTCCGGATGGGTTGAGCCACATATTCTGTAATGTTTTTCTTTTGCTTTAGGTATAATTAAGAACCTTTGCTCATGCTATGTATGCATAAGTGGCGTCTTTATTGTACCTTCCTCATTTATGAGGCGGCTGTGTTTTGTACTATGTCCATTTGGACTTTGTTATAAAATTCCACCTTGACCAAAAAAAAAAAAAGCCTCAGTGGCGGTGAATTTCAAAAGGGAATGAGGAGGAAGGAGAATTCTCTCACTGTGCCCGCTGCATCTCAATTCTCTTTATCTGACACATAACTGGTAAGAAAACTCATTAAAAGGGAGATTTTTGGTGGACTTCATGTTATCTGATATTTTAATGTTAATTTACATGACAACATTATAAAATATTATGTTAAAAACATGAGATAACAGAGAGTTCAACGAGAGTCCAATTTTGAGAGAGTTTCTTTAGCATTTCCCTTATCTAACTTTATGAGAAATGTTAAGAGGTCTCTCGCAAATTGAGACTCTCACAGACTTTTTGTTACCTCACAGTTTAAAATCAATTTTCATACTAATATTATAAAACATTGTGCCATTGTGCCAGTAGGTAACAGAGATTACATGAAAGGTCATATTTTTTAGAGATTCTCTTGGCATTTCTCCTCACTTTATTATTTGGTTTTTTTACTTTTTACTTTTTCACCTTTTTTCTTATCCCAAGTAAAATAAAAAGTATGGAATATAGAGAATTGACGGTAAAACGCCATGGTCCAATGGATGCACCTTCTGCAATTTATTTACCTTTGTCTTTGTGTTTTTAACTTGCTTTTTCTGTTGTGTGCCCTAGTTGTGGTTGACACAAATTCTCGACCAAAAGAATACCGGCAGCGTTGGAAGGAGGAGGAAAAAACTAACAAGAACAAGACGATGCATATGGGACCATTTTTTTTTAATCCTTTAGTGGAGGGACTCTCCATAATCCATATAGTTGGTAAACGTTAGCCTTTGAATTCTCTGTAACAACTAGGGGTGGATACAATCCGATTTAATTCGCTTTGCTCTGAAAAAACGTAACTTAAATCAAACCAAATAATGTGATTTGTTTTTGAGTCAATTTATGTCATTATCAAAGAAAATTTTTCATGCAAAGTCATGCACGTTCATCCCACTTACGAGACTTAGGATAGGTTCTTCAATTTTCAATCAAGCACTCCACATTATAATAACCTAACAACTACAAGAATAATAGCTCAATAGTCTTCTTTTCAACAAAGTGAATGCCTAGTGCCACTGAATCAATAATCATGTGCGTTAGTTAGGGACGAATGTACATTGGGACCAAGGTGATCGCAAGATCACACGAAGTCCGAAAAATATACATGTAAAGGTCTTCCGATTATTCTCTAATATTTGGTACTAGTTCCTTTTGTCCTTACCAAGTGTTTGATATGATGCCTGATGGGCATGCCTTGACAGCTTGCGTTAACAATACTTGACAAATTTTCTCGATATCACTCATCAGATTGCTTCGACATATGTCTATATTTGTTTACATGCACGCAACATGGTTTGGCCGACAAAAACAAGCTCACCAAGTGTTAGATGAAATGCCTCAGTGAATAAATGAGTTTTTTTTTTTTTTTTTTTTTTTTGCGCACTTCGTGCTATGTTTCTAGATCAACCCTATGACCTCCCAAAGTTTGAGTCCTAAATCCGCCACTAGCAATCTCTCAAGATTATGAAACTACATGGTACAATATAAGTGAGCGACATACTTAACATAACACGTTGTAAATAATTTTTCAGTGTGACGGTGACTGGAAAATGACCTATTTACTCCCATTCACTTATTTATTTCTCATGGGCTATTTGGGCCTTTTCAATAGTATATTTAGTTATGGGTGAGCCCAAGGCAGCCCAAATCATGCAAAAACCCTAAATCTCCAATTAAATTGCCCACGCAACTCTGAACCGAGAAATTGTGGAGCTCTGATTTGTGCAGGGGAGAGATGGCAGCTAATGGAAGCACTAGCGTAAGCAGAAAGCAGCTGATACTATCAGCTCTCTGCAAATACTTCTCTCTCGATCCTGTAAGCAACTTCATCTCTCTCAATCAGCTTCAAGTTTTTAACTTTTTTGCCACTTTGATTGCTCAAGTTTTGAGCTCGATATCTGCAGAAATCGTTGCCGGAAAACATCGCTGCCGATGAAGTCACGAGCTTGTACTCAATCGTACTCAAATCAGCCAAAAGCGACGCCGCAGGGGAAGTGAAAGATGGGGTAATGTTTTACAGTTTTACTAAAAGCTTAGTTGAATTGGATTTCTGGTAACTTTTATGTGATCTGCAAGTAAAAGTTTTGTGTTTTGGGGTTTGCAGGTGGTGAATTGGATAAGATATGCAGAGGGTTTTCCTACAGATTCGCAGGCATGCTCTGGAGCTCTCAAAGGGTTGAATGAAACCTTGGCTGACGTGTCAGTGCTTTTGGGCAATGGGTTCACCCCCTCTGAAGCTGATGCTGTTGTGTTTGCTGCTGTGCATTCTTCTGTGGTATGGATAATGGATTGTTCTTCTGCATGCATGCGTTCGATCTTGTTTCTCATTTTTCGATACTTTTGCGATTTGTAATTCTGTTGATGTTTTTGCTTAAGAAATGCAAGAATTTTGAGTTGTTAGTATTTTCTGGAATTCTTTTTGAATTCGCGCACGCACATTTTGTTCCAATGTGGCAGCAATGGCGCTTGAAATCGTGGTGATTTTGTTGAGTGGTTTATCTGCAGATTGGACTTTCAAATTCAGATAGGCAAAAGTTGCCGCATTTGTTGAGATGGGTGGATTACATCCAGGTACGTCCCCATGTTGTGAGTAGTGCTAATATCTTTAATTCAGACTCAGTGAAGGTTCAATCTCACTGTCCACTGTCCAGGGCTCTCCCTTAAGTTTATTAGCAACACTTAACAAAGTGTGCAAGTTATTTCGGTTGGAGTAAAGTACCATGTGGTTATGAACTTCTGTCACTAGATGCAGAAACATGAGCTACTTGTTATTGTTTCCACATGTAGCTTTCAGAAATTTCATAGTCAACTAGTGCTCACAACTTTTTTCTCCTCCAGAACAAGGTGGATTTCGGGGACATACTTGAGAAGATAGTGATAGAGAAGGATAAATTTGATTTTCGAGTAAGTAAAATCTACTATTTAACTTGACTCCGTATTTCAGTTTTGCTTCTCTGAACCTGATATTGCACTACAAGGGAAATATTAAATGTTGAAAAGATAGTAAAAAGATGTTTTCTTGTGAATCACAAAGTTGACTTATGTTACTCTTGTATCCTTTGATCGTTATGTATGCAGAAGTTGGATGAATTGCTGGGAACTAAAAGTGCAGGTAAGGTGGAAATTGATTCAAATGCAAAGAAGACTGTTCAAAGTGCAAAAAGTGCAGACAAGCCAGAGGCAGACCTGAACACAAAGAAAAGTGATGCTGGGGTACATCCTTTTAAACTTTCACCTGTTCTTTATCGTGTACAATCAAATAATCTTACAGACATATGACATGTTTCTTTATAATCATATTAATTGTAAATTTTATGGCTATACCTACATGGATAATGATGCTTCAAACATGTAGTTAATAGGAAAACTCAATTCATTTGAGAAGAAAATTTAGATAGTTATCTAACTTATCTTCTAAGAATGCTTTGGATTTCCTGCAAGGATGAATTCATGTAATTTCTTTTTAGAAAAAAGCATAGAATTGTGAAATGATTAGCGGTACCAAACAGTGTAGTAGAGTAGGCTCATGCACCACCGTTCCTCACCTCATCTGAAGACCAAGTAGCTAGATGTATAATTATGGGTATCCACCACCTAAGTTCTTTAACTTTTATTACAAACAATACCCATACTACTATGTGAGATATCTGTACAAAACTATTTTAGCCGTATAATTAAACTTTCTAGATAGAAATATCTGTACTGTTCCTTTCAAATATAACTGGGAATAACCATGTTGCCCTTCATCAGTTAGTTGACTAACAACATTATATCTGATCGCTCTATTTCAAATATAGATGGTTGGGTTTGTGCGGTAAACTACTACAGTCCGAACAAATGCTTCTACTTTCAGATTTCCTTAGTATACTGTTCTTTCCTGATGACCTTTTTATTGGAATTGTTAGGTAAAGGCAGCAGGAGATGAGAAAATTACTTCGGATAAGAAAGCAGATAAAAAAGCAGATAAGAAAGCTACTGAAGAGAAGAAAAAATCACCGGAAACAGAGGCAGTTGAGAAAGACAAAGAAGTTAGTGTCAGTTTATTGAATATACAGGTTGGCCTCGTGCGCAAAGCTTGGAAGCATCCGTCTGCTGATAGGTGTGTGGGCAACATTTTTTCTCTTTCTTTTTGTCTAGGTGCCCCATTAATTCATTAAAAAGCTAATTAAACTGCTGGCCGTCTTACCTTGAAGTTTGGACTCTGAATGCTATTGCATATTTGGAGGATGCAAAATCAGTCATAACCCATGTTTAACTTAATACAGTTTACTGGTTGAGGAGATAGATGTCGGAGAAGCTAAATTACGGCAAGTGGTCAGCGGCTTGGCAAAATATATCAGTCCAGAGGAGTTGACAGTATGATTACTTCTTGATCTTTTGGAACTAGACAGTTTTTTACATAATTTTTTGCATGTTTTCTGTTCATTTTATTTTCATAGTTGTTAGACAGATGCATGTCACACTTAAATTCTGATGTATCCACTCGGTGCATGCACTATGCAGAACCGTCATGTTGTGCTGATTACGAATGTGAAACCTGGGAAGTTACGGGATGTGATGTCACAAGGACTGGTATGTGTCTCTTCTCATTTAACTCGTATTTTTCGCTGCTGAGGTAGTTTTATGAGTTGGAAAGGGGATGTTGTTTACTCCTGCACTGCTTAACTAGTAATCAAAATCATGTCTTCATTTTCATATCTATACTCAAAGTATTCAAGTTTTCACTCTGATCGGACATTGGAAATATTTATAATCCCACCTACTATACTCTAGTATAAGATTCCAAATTGGCTCATGAAGAGTCCTTTTTTAGTAAAAGCTGAATGTTTCTAAACTTAGCTTATACTAAACAAATATAAAGGCATGGATTTCATTTGTGTGAATGTATTCAGGTGCTCTGTGCTTCTAACGAAGATCACACCCTTGTAGAGCCTTTGCTCCCTCCACAAGGGGCTAAACCGGGGGAACGAGTGTCATTTTCTGGGTGAGTTAGCTGAAACTACTTGGAGCTTTAAACAGACATTTTCTTTCATTGGTAACTTCCCTTGACATGCACTTCTTTCTATTCAGGATTGATGGAAAGCCAGAAGATGTTCTGAACCCAAAAAAGAAACAGCTGGACAAGATCACTCCGGTATGTTTTCGTTGCTCTCGTTTTGTGGATCTTCTTAGTGTGATTAGGGGACAAACATAGATGTGCTGCCTAATTTAATTAGACTGTTCACAACTTCTATGGAAACTTGTAGTCCACAAATTACTGCCCGGCTAACCATTAAAAAGTTCGCTTGAAAATTCTGGGGTACTGGGGGTGTCCCAATCCGTGCAGGAATCAGTTTGTCGATATGCCTGTGTTTCTATTGATTGTGAATCCATTCTTGCATTTCTTTTACGTATTGGAATTTTACGGAGGCATTGACAGTTATTACAGTTGTGGCAACTTGGTCAGAATAGTCATAATCTCCCCTCTCATCAATTTTGCCTTAAGTATCTCTACAACATCGCATTTATGATGCTTCAAAGTTAAAATTGGGCATATGAATCTCATGTGTGTTTCATCGTTGCAGCATCTTTTCACTGATGATAAGGGCGTCGCTACCTTCAAGGGAATCCCATTTATGACCTCGGCTGGGCCTTGTACATCATCCATCCCAAAGGCAACCATCAAATGATCATATCTTGCTCTTACAACCAATGTAATTCTCATTGTTCAAGGAAGTTCTTGCTCACCATGTAGTTCTACTGATTCGATGTGAAGATATATTATGGAATTACAGGTTCATGTTTCGTTTTTGGTAAAGAAAATTGCTTTCGTGTCGATTATACTATTATATCAAATGGTTTCACTTTCACTTGATCAATTTGAAACCGAAGATGAAATGCCGATGTGCCATGTTAAATTAGGCCAGGAGGATTAGGAGAAAAACTTTGCCTACACCTGTTTTCAGTTCGCTTGCATATAATCGTATGTCTGGGAGACCCGTGCCTACACCTGTTTCGGTGCAACTAATATTAGGTTATCATTATAAACAGTGTCAGTGAACTTATTTTATGTAAATATTTACGTTGTTCATTTATTATACAGTTCAAACAAGAATATTTAAGCTAACGATTCGGATAGTGGTCGTATGAGTTTGCGATTAGCAAAACATAGTTGTAAAGTACCAGAAGACTCGCTATTTGGTCCGTGCAAATGATCTCTTGTTGTTTTGAGTAGGGTGGGTTCGGTACTGTTACCGTACCGAAACCCTCATACCAATTACCGTACCAAACTTTCGGCTTGGTAAAATCTATTACCATTACCATACCAAACTTTCGGTATACCGAAGTTTGGTATTGCCAAAAGTTCGGTTGGCATGGTATGGCAATGGTAATTGCCAATTTGTTTTGGGACAAAATTTGTTTTTGTTTTTTTTACCCAATTCAAGGGCAAAACTTTTTTTTTTGTACCTTTATCTCATACATTGTAGCTTAAATTCATCTATTATTCATCGTTCACAATTCACACACACAATAATTCAAATAATGCACCAAGATTCATGATGAAAATTAAGCTTGCAATCCAAATAGAAGTTACGAACCAAAACAAATAGAAATTAACAATCCAAATAGAAATTAAAGTTTCAAACCAAATGAAAATTGGAACTAAACTTCAAAAGTAGAATTCATTGATCAGTTATTCAAGCTTGAGATGTCAAAGCTTTTGAAGGAGGCATTGAACTTGTAAAAGATTAAGTTTGTGTCAAGCCTACATTACAAACAAATAAAACATATTAATTAGTAGCAAAAAGAATTAAAGTTGAAAACCATTTAATAACAAATTTACTAAAAAAATATATCTTTTTTGTTTCCTCTTTTTCCATTTCCTTGTAAAATTGAAGCATATCTTCCGTTGGTTCCTTGTAGAAGTTTATTTCATCTGCCCCCTAAGCCAACCACTAGTACAATCTAGTGCCTCTACTATTTTAGGAATCAAGGATGCCCTAAAAAGGTCTACAACCCTCATTCCTAGGCTAAATTCATTTTCACTAGCAACGATAGAAGTGGGGGTTACAAAGATATATTGGCTATTTATGAAAGAATTAAGAACTCTTTTGTATTTGATTTCCACCATTTCAAGAGATCAAAGTCACCAACAATGCTAATATAAGTAGGGTTTTATTTTCACATTATTGGAATATTATAAATATGTGTTATATAATGATCTATTATATAATTTATAAATTATAAATTATATTTTATTTTCGATACGGTACGGTAATACCGTGGTAATGGTATCCATTACCAATACCGTACCATAAAATTTCGGTACGGTACATTACCGTACCATTAAAAAATTTGGCACAAAATTGGTATGGCACGGTTGGCACGGCAATTTGGCAAAAAAATCCACCCCTAGTTTTGAGTATTGAGTAGAAAGAAAGAAAAAAATGAGTGGGTCAGAGAAGAAGGCATGACAAAGATTCTGTGGATTTACGTATGTGATATGTAATATGTATGTATCGGATATGCATGGATTCTGCACCAAGACAGATGGGATTTGGATCTTTTTGACGTATAGTGGTATGGTGTAGTAACTCCACCACCTCCATCCTTTTGACCTGATTTACTCAAGCAACCACCAATTTTGCTGTTTTTCAATCCAATCCACCTTTTTCAAAACTATGAAAGGAAATTTAAATTTAAGTCCAAAAGCGATTACATTAACGTAAGTCTACTCAATTCTTCTTTAGTACCTATATGCACTAAACGCTATCATTATTTGATCGAACTATCTTCTATCACTCAATTCAAGTTATCAAATCAAATTCAAAGATTAAATTTAAATATAACAATAAAAAACACTGAGTTCTACGTAGTATTAAAACCACACTCGAAAATTATGGATTTTAAAATTGTTGGGGGTTTGAATTTATGTCACAAGGTCCAAAAGGGGTAATAATGAGGTCATGGTTATTGTTGTATCAGCAGCCAGCAGCAGTAAAAACCTGCTATAAAATGAATAAAATGACATAATTTAGCAGCTGTATCCATGCAGATTGCTGAATTCTGATACCGACTAATTTTCTCTGCACACACAGAGAGAGAAAATCATAGAGATAGAGAAGATAATAAAATATACCAAGTCACTGATATTTCGTGATCTTCTTTGGGTTTCTACCTTTGATTTGATTCAGTTCTCTCTCACAAATTTTCTAGCAGCATATCTGCATATGCATTTACTTATCACAGTCTCTAATCTCTATAAATACAAAAATCCCACCTTCCAGAATCCACTTTACGTGTTGTTCATACATTTCCCATGAGTTTGTTTGTTTTGTGTTTTAATGTATGAATTTGAATCCCCATATGCTTAATTGTTACTGTCAGATTCAGACAAGTCGTTTCGTTTTTGGTCTTATGTAATTAAATCTTGTCTGTTACTGCAACTGCGTTTGTTATAAGTCTCTCTCTCTCTCTCTTTCTGCAGTTACGTCTTTGCTTTCTTTTGGCTATTATTTTTGTAAGTTGGTGGGTGAGAGAGTGAGAGGAGTTATTATTTCTAGGGTTTAAGAAATATGGAGGCTTCTTCTTCCTCCTCCTCAAAGGGTTTCATGGCAAATGTGGAGCAACCCCATGTTTTAGCCGTCGATGACAGTCTCATCGATCGAAAACTGATCGAAAAGCTGCTCACAAATTTGTCTTGCAAAGGTAACAATCTCTCTTCTTGAATCTTGCACAACCCTCCATTTTTTTCTTTCTTTTTTATAGTTTGCTCTATATTCTCATGCTGTTTTACTTGAAAATAAATGGTAGTGATTTTTACACTCTTGTTTTCTCCATGCAAGAGGAGAAAGTGTAAGTGTAAGAATCACCTCCCGGAAGAAACGCTATATTGTATGTTTTAAGGGTTTATTTATAGAAAGATTAAGAAGACTTTGTAATGGTGAATTAAATTAATATTAAGCTGCTTAATGGAAATAAAGTATATTGAAAACAGAGTCTATTTTTGCTTGGTAAAATAAAAAAGCTAATGATTTTCTTCTATTTGGTGCAGTGACAACTGCAGAAAATGGGGCAAGGGCGTTGGAGTTTCTGGGCTTGGGAGATCAACAACACAATAGCTTGGAGAGTAATGTGAGTAGCTAATTACCATTAATCCATCGTATTAATTCAATATTTAAGCTTTACACTGAGAAGGGAGAAGGGTCTTGTTCTTACTTGCAGGTTTCAAACTCAAAGGTAAATTTGGTAATTACTGACTATTGTATGCCAGGAATGACAGGCTATGAACTGCTCAAGAAAATCAAGGTACTGCAGATTTTTTGATAAATTTTTAGCATGTAATTAATATGGTTCAATATAGAATATAGAATCATGCTTTATTTTCTTACCCTTTTGCAAGCAGGAATCATCAATCATGAAGGAGGTTCCAGTGGTGATTATGTCATCTGAAAACGTACCGAATCGGATTAACAAGTAAATATGAACTGATTATTTGTTCTTTCCTTTGTTTTTATTTATTATTATTATTTTTATTTATGGTTTTAATTTCTAATTAACAACAGGTGCTTAGAGGAAGGAGCTCAAATGTTCATGCTAAAGCCACTGAAACAGTCAGATATAAATAAATTGAGATATCATTTGATGAACTGCAATAGCTAGAAAAACGTTTTTCTTTTCCTTTATTTTTTTCTGGAGAAAGAATTGGAAATAGCCTAAGAGCTAGTTCAATTACTAAGTTTTTCTGTGCAACATAGCATGGTATGTACTGGAGATTTAGTCTATTAAACTTTTTATAATTTCCCTATGACATAGGAACTTCCTTCAATATGCTAATTTTTAATTTTGGGTTTTGTTTTGCTCAGGACTTGTTAACTCCACCTTTTTAAATTATTGTTTGAGGCACAAATACTTCCAATTAATATTTATCTTGTTTAGGAATTAAAACTATCAAATTGACTTTTTAGAAAAATGAAGGAATGCTATTCTATTGATTCTCCTTTGATGCTTTTTTTTTTTTTTTTTTGTAGTTTTAATTCAGAAAATGATTTACGCACACTATATTATTTCATCTCTACACACTTCGCCTTTGTTTTGTCACTGGTTTGAACAAATCAAAGGAAATTCAATGGCTAGATTAAAAAGAGTGCAGAAGTAGAAATCACTCATCATGTCATGCAATTTCTTGAAATTATTATATATGTACAGAAGTTGTATATAATATAATGATTAAAAAGAAAAGAAAATGGACAGGAAAATTAATTAGAGTGTAAATTCAATGAACTAAATGATTCTTGGATAATTTGCTTTGCAATTTGCAGAGAAAAAGCTAAAGAATCATGAGATCTACAATCAAAATCAATCATATTCAAATCAAAATTCCAAACTGCAACAATTTTTAATTGATGGAATTTGGATTCTTGTAAACTTTTGACATATGCCAAATCCCTAACTTTCCGTATATCTAAAATGTGTTCTTCTCCCCAAGGACCCCAAACCTTCATCTTCTGCAGGATAACAAGGAAAATATCGTGATTCACTTCCTCATCAGAGACAAGGCCTCGAAAGTAAACCTCAAATACGCACAATCACCCATGTATGCTTTTGTCCAACCCTTGATCTTTCCTTGACATGTATATTTATTTACACAAGGATCCGGGACGTACCAAATAAAAAAAGATGCAGCAAAACCTCAAACATTTCCACCAACGCACAATTGAAGTCATGAAACTCATGGAAATGTCTGTGGTGGTGATGGTGGTGGTGGTGGTCGTGGCACTCAACCAATCCAAAGCACTGCATGACGGGAAACAATGTCACGAACACGCATCTCCCTATCCCTCTAGATATCGAGGACACTGCAAAACTATGGCACGTCCTCTTTTGTATTTCGTGGGCTCTTCTTTATTCCATTGTTGGAGTGATCATGGCCAACACAGCGAGAACCGCTACGTTGACGCTTTCCCATTACCAACTAGCAGTAACCTAAAAAATTCAAAATTCATGCATGCATATCAAAAAACTGACGACCCAATTACTTAAAACAGAAAAAAAAAAAAAAAAAAAAAAAATCAAAGTTCATAGCTATTTTCAATTTTTGCTTAACATACCTTGAGAAACTCTTGGTGTTGGCGATGGGGAGCTTCAATTTTCTCTCTTGGTTTTGACAAGAGAGAGAGAGAGAGAGAGAGAGAGAGAGAAAGATTGAATCACAACATGTTTAGCAATGCAATTAGATTTAGAAGGTTGAAATGGAAGCTGCTTAAAGTTAAAAGATGGAGTTTAAAAATTAATCAACTGATTGATATTGTTTAATTATGGATGGATGTGATTAACTAGAAGCCAAAAGAATATGCTTTTTTGATAAATAGTGATCAAGGTTCTTTGTTATTTGTACAAGCAAGGTCCATCTTTTTCTTGCGCGTTGCTTGTGTGGTTGGCAATGGCATTCCTAAATCTTTTGCCATTTTAGTCAAATTCTTTTGTGTAGAAATTAAACTGTGGAAGGGTAAATGCTCTGTCGAGTCAAAGATCCTTATTGGACTAGAATGTATTAAAAGTCTAAATTAAGAAACTACATTAGTAATATGTGTGCCATGCCCGTCCTAACTGATTGGTGATGGTAACAAGACCCCCAGAAGCGATATGCGGGAGAATGAGTCTAATGCAACACTATATAGGGAGTTTTATTCCCACATTACAGATCGTGACTTTCGGCGGCGATCCCTCTATCCATGATCTTCCAGTTTCCTGGACTCTACTCGCTCGTCTACGCTCCGACCCAGCAAGCAATAAATTAATAGCTAGGTTTCTACTTTTTACATTGGTATGGAGAGAGATTGTTAAGGTCTTAACACATTAGGTGTCATTAGGTGCAAAAGGAAAGATTAAATTAGACATTAAGCATGATCAAGGAAGTTGTGTATGAGAAAGAAATTCACTTTGAGGTGTATAATTAGGGTTAATTGTAATATTGGTTCTTAAACTAATACCCGAGCTTCGTTCCCGCAGTTTATTTGTGATTATGTGCTCCTCAAATTTGGTCGCTTATTGCACATTGAGTCATTTACGTCAATTATGTCTCATTTCTTGCATGTTTTACGAGGGTAATGATTTTTTCACGTTCCCTCCAAAATTTGTTAGTAATAACACATCACACCCCTCCCCTACCATCACAAACCCCACTCCTCCCCTCCCCACCCTCAATCGACCTCGACTTCCCCTTCACACCCACTCTTCCCCTTAGAGCATCTTCACCCGTTGGTGGAGAGCAAGGGCAATGAAATTGCTATCATTATTTACTCTAAACAGTAATTGTCTTTGTGCAGTTCACTCGTTTGGAAAGAACGAGGCAAGGACGATTACTATTCATAAATATATTTTTATTTTCTAATCTTTGCTTCGTCTTATCCTCACATATTTTGATCGCTGTAGATTTTTAGATAATGTTGAATGTTTAATTTGCAAGTATGTTGAACTTTGTAAGATTTTTTATTCTTTGCTTCGTCTTGCCCTCTCGCCGCTGACGGAGGGCAAGGGCAATGAAATTGCTCTCACTGTTGAATGTTTAATCTGCTGGGCTTCCCCTCACAGGAGGTTGTCTGCTGGGCTTTCACTCGGGCGCAAGCGCTTGCAATTGTTGAAGGGGCCTTTTTATCTAATTGCCTCCCACAATTTCCACCGGTTGACCACATTTGTTTGGTCCAAATGCAGTACATCCAATTGCCAGTCTATCAATAGCAACCATTATATTCGGTAAGACTTGCGAAGTATTAACTTTTATGCATAACCCGAAAGCTATCATTTCTTTTGAATTCGAAATGTAATTGGTTTTGTTTTTCTTCACAATAAGTACTTCCCAGAACACAGGCTACCAGAAAATATAGTTGCAACAACTGATGCCAAAGCTGCTGTGCCGGGTGCCGATTATCGCCTTCATGCGGTCCCTGTGCAGGTCTTTCATTTTTATTCCTGTCCTGGTATTGCATTGATAACTTAGGGTGTGTTTGAGACTGCTTCTAGAGGTTAAAAGCGCTTTTTGACAACCAGATGCGCTTCTGACTACATTTGGCAGAGAAACCTAAACTTGATTATCGTTTGTAGAAATGCACTTCCAAGTTCCAAGTGTGCTTCTCGAAGAAAATCTCAATCTTCTCTAATATAAGCTCTTCTAACCTTCCTACAGAAGTAGTCCCAAACGGGCCCTTAGAGCTTTTCCTCAATCGATATCTGAAAAGCACTTCTGCATGATAGGTTTAGATCAAGCTCTTTCCTGTCAGACAGTGGAAGATTGGTGTACTGCTTAATCGACAACTTTGAAAATGCTTTAGTCCGAGGCTAGTACCTGAATCCTTGTCTGTGATATCGCAGTTTCGCTCGTCGCTTCTTCATGAAATTGCAGAACATGTACGTCCAGGCTTGCCCTTCATATCAGTTAGCAAGGGCCTAGAGCTCAATACGTTGAGGACCATGTCTCAGATCATCCCCCAAGCATTTAACAATCACTGGCCTATCAGGAATTTGGAGACATTATGCTTATATGTCTTTGTATCGGGGGAGCAGCTTGACGATAACTAAGCTCCATGAATCAGGTGGAAGAGGGTGCATCAACAGCAAGAGCTGTGATTGCACTCGCACAGAAGTACAACGTGAAGATGCCGGTTTTGACCGTCGTTGCGCGGATTATCGACGACGAACTAAACGAATTGACCCCGAAAGCGGTTCTCCGGCTGATGAGCCTCCCTCAGGTCCTCCTCTGTTCCCTCTCCCCTTTGCATTAGATAACAAGAATAGAAGTCGTGGCTTTTGGTTGTTATTCATTAGGGTTTTACATTTCCAACTGCAGGTTGAAGAAGTCTGAACCCGTTGACTACTTCAACAAGTGAGAGTTTTTGCAGAATTCAGATTACATTTTTTTTTTTGCAGAGGTTTTACATACAGCAGAATTCATCATACACTGGGATTCACCCCCTTTGTGCTCATACATCCGGCCAAATTCAAACGGGAGAACGATTTCTTGTTGATCTGGTCAAGTATTTCTTCTTGATCAAATACTTGACGCTGACCAATTGGATAAATGCAAAATAACATAGCATATAATATATAAAAGTTGACTTAACACATACAACTCGTTGACTTAACACATATAATTTGTTGCCTCTGTTTCTTACAAAAGAAAAGAGAAGATCTTGTGGGTTATAAACAACAAACTCACAATAGGCGGATGCGACTGCGACTGCGACTGCGACGGTATTCAAAACTAATCAAGCTCTATCGAACAAAACAAACAATTGTTGAAGTCTTTCTCAATCCGTGTCTCTGATATTCCTGTGGCTAACGGTACAAGCCAACAGGTTATGAACTTCCCTCTTCAAACCAAGCAGCAATTGCCTGAGGCTATTACTCCCGCTTTCCCCATCTGATTGGTCCTCTTCCTCTTCCTCCGACGCACCAACATCCGACCCCAACCCCGCCGCCGACTCTGTCGGATTCACACCACAACCGGGCGAAACAAGAGTCTCGCAATACACCGTCTCCTGCAACCAGTGATTCGCACCTTTGATGTCGACGTGTTCGAATGTATTGTCTTTTGTATCTAATGTCACAAACCTCTCCCCTCCAACGCTCATCAGCACAGCTCCCTTCTTGGTAAAAGACAGCGGCATGTACCGAAACGAATCGAGGAACGGGTCTTTGGTCGGAATCCTCGGAAACTTGGAAGTGGTGATGATCTTACTCCAGTTCTTGTCATCTTTTGTTCCCCAAACATGAACATCACTCAACCTCCGAGTGTGCACGACACAAAGGTGGTCTTTCAAAGATCCAATCCACGCTATACTCCGACCACTCTCATCTGGCGGCGGCGGCACCACCTTAAACTTCTCCTCGGCCAAATCGAATCGCAGGATCACGCACCTCCCCGAATCGTGGTCCTCTGCCATCCAATACAACCCGCCATTCACTTCCGTTGATTGGAAAATATGCTCAATGAAAAACGGCGGCGTATCCTCGTCTGGAATCTTCCTCCAGCAATTGGTTTTTAGTTCCAATACCTCGACTTGCGGCTTGTAACCCGCAACTTTCAGGCGGCAATAGTTCGACGGGACTCGAACAACCTTGTAATCATCGATTGAGGCATCGTAACCCAAACCCAGCACCTCCCTCGTACTTCTGAAATTCTGAGGAGAAGGGAGCTTCCGGTACTCCTGGATCGTCGGGTTGTAAATTACAGCCACACCCTCGATCCCATCATTGATAACCACACAGAGCAGCCCGTCGGAGTGTCCCTTTACGTAATACGGCAAGTTCCGAACCAGAGCGAAGTCAAGCTCGGCAGTCCCGACAACATTGTTGTTTTCGGACTCCATCATCAAAAGGGTGTCGCAGTAACGCGACAAAATCACGCGGGTGCTGGTTCCCAGCTCCGATTGGAACATGGCTCGGTTTTTCTCGAGAAGGGCTCGGACGAAACTGGTGCTTTTAATCAGAGAGCACCATGGTTTGCAGACGCACCTGAATCGGACCAGGGATTTGGGGGGAAGCCGTTTGAGGATGTCGACGATGAGTTCTTCCGGAAGCTCCATTGGGTTTGGGTTTAGCGGCGGCGGCGGCTGGTGTTTGGCGGTGGTTAGGGTTGTGTGTTTTTCTTGTTGGGTTAGGTGGAGTGGCGGCGAGGTGGCCATCTTTGCATTGGCTTCCGTGACTATATAATCTCGAAGGCTATCTAGTATTCCTGGCTTGGCGGTGAGGTGGCGGTGAGGTGTCGGCGAAGCGCCGTGGAAAGCTTTCCATGTGTCCCGAGACGATGAGTGCCATGTGATGTGTGTAAAGCAGAGTGATGCCGCATTTCACGCTTTCTTTGTGTTGTCTTCTTTCTCTCTCTCTCTCTCTCTCCCCCACGCGTCTTCTTTGTCGTTGTCAGATTTGGTATTGGAATGGATCTCTATTATTTTTTCCTTTTGATATTTAAATTCAAATGTTAGCAATTATGCACTCTTAGAAAGCAAGAGAACTCATTTCGTAGATCACACGTAGTTGAACAACTTGAATTTGAAGTATTGATTCTATCTTTTTTACGTGATTAAAACGTTTATCTATTATGTAGCTTTTTTATGTTCGATTTTCGTCGCATGATAAAGAGTAAGGATATTTATTTTGCATTTGAGGTCTTTTGTTCGATGATTTCCGTCATGTAATTAAGAGTAAGAGCATTTATTTAAAATCTCAAGTTGGATTCTTTATATTTTTAATTTTACTTGTATATTATATATAAGAGAAGTACTAATGCGACTCTCTCAAAAGTAATTTTTTATGAACTTTTTGTCGTTTCTAACAAAACGTTTTATAATGTTGACATAAAAATTAACATGAATTGTGAAGTAACAAAACGTGAGTCTCACTTTAAGAGTGTTCAGGGTTAGGATTCCCTTAACATTTCTCAATATATAATAAAAATTACTTTATGGTTAATCGGTGGTTTGGTTGTTGGTTGGTTAACCATCGTGATGTGAAGTCGAATCATCACTGCATTGGTTGGAGGCCGCCGTGTTTGTTAAGTTGATGCCTTTAAAAGCTTCGAGAAATTTTTAGTTGTGACGGAAACATGAATGATACACCATATATATTTATGTAATGGTGAGAAATTTTAATTTTTAAGTTATTTACCTTTTAACACACCTATCACACTATTTATACAAGAACACGTGGTGTATCGCATCGTGTGACGGTTACATTGAAAAACCCCTCATACTTTTCTCTCTTTTTTAATTTCTTTAACTGCTCCGCTTGTATTTATCACTTTATTTTCGCCTTTTTCCCCAAACAAGAAAGAAAAAGTAAGACGTTTGACGATCTGCCGAGAGGAGTACAATTATCCCTCCTTCTATTACGATCTCTGTTGCCCTGCCCCGAACAAGAAGAAAGAAAAAACAAGACGTTTGACGATCCGCCGAGAACCACCACAGAAAATAAAGAAGGAATAAAATGAGTGGCTTATCACTTTAGGCCCATCCAATATGTAACCCCCGACGTCACGTCACTTCCACCCACCTTATCAGATATACAGGTTGAAAGCTCTCAGCCACAAACAAGGGCGGCAAGATTTTGGTTTTTTAGGTGGGTTAGTTGAATTTAGTACTATAAATTAGAAAAAAAATCCTTGCTGGATCATTTTCTTAAGGATTACAAAATCGTGTCTGTTCATTTTATATTATGCGATTTGAAATCATTTAAAATTTAAAATTTAAAATTCAAATATTAATAGTACCTAACAAAAACTAACCGTACGATGTATGATAAACAGATACGATTGCTGGATCTTTAGGATCATGAAGAAAAGGATCGCTGTAAATGATATGTTTAATTTTTTGTTGATATTAAATTATATAATAGTCAATGTAAAACAATGGGACAAAGCATTATTCTTACGGTAGATCCAATGGCATGGTGCATGCGGAAAGGAAAACGAATATCACGTTCTTCATTTTAAATTATTCTTAAAATCGTAACTTTGATAGACAAATTCGATGCATATAAATAACTTAACCCACTGATTAAATTAAGTATAAGTGAATAACGAGATTAAGAACGTACCAAATGTGACATCTAGTGGAAAACCTCAATGGAAAGAAAAATATTTGCGGAGATAGGGGTTTAATGGTGGATTAAAAGAAAAAAATTCTTTTTCTTTGCTCGAGTATGAAGCACATAGGCTAAATTGAATAGGGTAAAACGTCTTTTTCTTTACAAATAGGATCAAAGGGTGTAGAAGAAGGGAGAGAACTAATGTATTATTTTTAGCATGAGAAGTACTATTTTATTACCTATCTTGCATTATATATCTTAAATAATAATTTGTATTGAAATTGAGCGGGTTATACAGGCTACATATATTACCATAAGCCATTAAGGATGAATTTACCAAAACGTTTCCTGGGCCACAACCCCACTTTGGCCTTTTGGGTGGCTTCCCCACTAGCCACAAAGAATTCTATTCAGTGCAACTAGTTGCATATTCATCTCTCTCTCTCTCTCTCTCTCTCTCTCTCTCTCATCAAGTCGGCGAGGGATACATTATCAGGGATGGGGATTGTCTGCCCTCTCACTTTCCATCCCCTTCCATTTTCTTTCTCATCAAGTCGGCGAGGGATACATTATCAGGGATGGGGATTGTCTGCCCTCCCACTTCCCATCCCCTTCCATTTGAGCGGTCACGGTTAAGCCACGTCAACATTTTATATTTCTATTCCTTTTTGTCTTATTATCTTTATAAAAACATCAATATAAAATATTGACGTGACTTAACCGTGACCGCTCAAATAGGAGGGGATGGGAAGGGGATGAGAAATGGGAGGGCAGACAATCCCCATCCCATTATCAGTGACATCCAAGATTATGCCTTGAGCAACATGGAAGTACACAAAATTTTAGGACTAGTTCGGTATGGGATACAGGACCAAAAACCATATCCCGATTCCCAAATCGAAATTTTCGGGAATCCCAATTTCAAGACCGATCCCAAACCAAATTTTCGGGAATCCCGAAATCGTTTCGTGATTTCGGGACAAATCGGAAATCCCAAACCATTTCTCATGCTAATTGAATTTCTGCAAAACTCAATTCTTTCACACCTTTGCACGTGAGAAATGTTTACTAACTTTACTTTGACATCACAATTACAGAATTGATCTAATCACTAGCAGCAAACGAATCACCACCCTAAAGACCTCAAAAACCCTAGGATCAAACTTCTAGTGCACGGAATGGAAAGAAGAAAAAAAACCTGTCGTTCGAAGTCAACTTTTGACGTTGGGGTCGCAGTAAGGAACACTTGCTCAATAACAGGCTCAGACTGCAAAGCAGAATTCCCGAAGTCTGAGTTATCTGTTGGAACAGATCGCCACCCCAGAACAGTGTGTCCAAGGAACTCTGCAACCTGAAAACAGATGAACAATGTTCACATAAATGCCGTCGGACAAGAAATGAATGTCACGATTAGAGATGGTAATTAACACTATTACGCTAACAAGGTCGACCTAACAACACATGGACATGCAAGAACAAAATGACACAAACAAACTAAGCATTCTGCAGGACAAGTGTGTAACGTCCAATACGAAATTATACGAAATTATTCCCTTTTCATTTGTACATTTGGCTAAGCAACTATAACAAATGTATAATATGTATTGAGTTCAACAAAAGTGGTGAAGCTCAAATTGACGTGCGTCAATGGAATCATAAGACATTAGATAATCAACAGCTAACCAGACTAACAACAAGAAAGCAGATTCCCTTTTTCTCTTTGGAGAGAACCAAATTTCAATTTTTTTTTTTCAATCCTCAGCTCAATCAAACACCAATCTGTTGATGGAACCAGATGGAAAGGGGGGTTTTGAATCTCTCCAAACTATGACCAAAAAATTAGGGAGAAGGAGAAACACTCCAAGCTTCAAGCAATTGAATATTATAATTTATAATAATAATTAATAAAATTGGCTGCCAATTTACCTATAATGCAATTCACCAATGTGACAGAAGAGAAAATGGGTACTCCCAGAAAGATCAAAGGGCATCAAATAAAATTTATGCTTCAATTGTGACAGAAGAGAAAATGGGCAGGGTTTTAGCTCAGTCCCTGAATTGGGATTTTGATTTTACCTCCAAAGGAATCAAATTTGACAGGAAAATCCCAATTCACAAATTGGGTATTTGCACAAACAGAAAATCCTAATTCACCAATTTAGGATAATAAATTGAACTACCGTTCATCATCAACCTCCATATCAGTATCTTCCAAGTGCTAAATTTCACAAACCCTAATCTAGAATTCGAACCCTAAATTAAATTTCAAACCCTGAATTAATTCCAGAATTTACCTGATTTCATCATCAACCTCCATATCAGTCGAGATTGTGTGATGTGGGTGTGGCCGGATTCGAAGACGGAGAGAGAAATCGGCGAGGAGGGGTGGTGAGGTAGTCTGAGGTGAGGTCGAGACGTCGAGTAGAGAGTGACTGAGTTCTGAGTCACTGTGAGTCTGTGAGGGTTTCATTTGTATTCAACGGTTGAGATTACAATTTCAAATATATATTTTTTATTTAAGTTCAGTTGGATATTACCGAACGATTGAAAATGTGAGACCGATTTCCGTATCGAAATTTCAGGATCGGTTCAGTATTGAGTATCGAAATTTTCAGGAATTTCAGTTTGATATTTTTTCGGTTTGGTTTGGAACATTCAGTATTTTTTTCCACCCCTACACAATTTTACACGAGTGTTTAATTTCTATCTAATTTTAGGGTTGAAGAACATCATTGATAGAAATGTCAAAAGATAAGCGTTAAATGTTAATTTAATGACTGACATAGTCAAGTGATAATGTTAAATTTTTACTTTCTCCAACCCATATTTTTTTGTTATAATAATATGTATAAGATCTACTTTGAAAAAAAAAATCAATTAAGATATATTTTAGTGATTTATAATTAATGCATGGGATCCACACAACAAAACAATTATAAAAAAATTTAATTGACAGCCCCTTCTCATATATCAAAATTGTCAGTAAAAAACTTTTATGTCGACTCACCTAGAATTGACACATCGGTTAGAGCTTTTTCCTACGTTCATATTTAATTACTTAACATTCTATTTAAAATTTGACATCTCTTGATCAGAGGCGGATCTATTAAGGGACCGGGGTGGTCCCAGGACCACCCGGAAGCTCAGATAAAGGCCTATTGAAACCACCAAGGACCACCCAAGTCTGGGCTGTGGTGGTGGAGAACAGCAGCCATGGCTGCCGATGCACTGCTCCTTCTATTGCAGAAGGAGAAAGAAGAGGACTTTGTTTTAAAATGACTTGGCCAAACGCACCGTTTTGAGCCAAGCCAATAAAAAAAGTTTTAAAAGCACTGCCGACTGCTCCTCATTGTGATTGGACATCTATAGACTCCACATGATGGGTTTTTAGGAAATGGATCCTCTCCTAAGTAATTTCCACCTAATCCTCCTAATTCGGGATCCGGACCGTTCAAATTTTCATCCAACGGCTACAATTATTATCACTTTAAAGGGGGCCCCTTATTTGTAGCCGTTGGATGAAATTTGAACGGCCCGGATCCCGGATTAGGAGGATTAGGTGGAAATTGCTTAGGAGAGGATCTTGGTCCGGGTTTTTAATCAATTCCCAAGTGAAAAACAATTTAGAGATTTTAATAAAAATGAGAGAGTAAATTAGGAGGGTCTCAATCTCATTCAAGTAAACATTTCCTTTTACCTTTGGCATGGGATTGTCTGCCCTCCCCATCTCATACCCTTCTCATCTCTTTCTATTTATGCGGTTACGGTTAAACCACGTCAACATTTTATATTCCCATTGCTGTTTGTCTTATTATTTCTATGAAAAAATTCAATATAAAATGTTGACGTGGCTTAACCGTGACCACATAAATAAGAGGGCATGGGATGGGAGACGGCAGACAATCCAGGTCCCTTTTTGCTATGCACCTTTGCCATTTGGTTGCTGCAAGAAAATACGATTTTCGCCGGATTTTATTTGTGAGGATTCTGAAGATTTTTTCATCGCATCCATTTATTGTAAATCGTGAGGTTAGAAATTATTGTAATTTTTATTTAAAATTGAATATAAACAGTACCTGACGAAAACTGACCGCACGATGTACAATAAACAGATGTGATTGAAAGATTCTCAGAATCCTAAAAAAAAGGATCCGACGAGGATCCTCATTCGCTAGCAAAGATACTTTGGGATTCATCAACTCTTCTAGCCAGTAAAAAAACCATTGAACTTACCCTCCTCTCTATCCCTTGGCTTAGGGTAGCCTCTAGGTTTGCAAACGTCTTCCATTTTCTTTTGATCCCAAAACCCTAATTAGGGTTTAGTTATGCAAGTTTTTCTTGGGGAGGCTGGTTTATTTATTAGTGCATATTGTAAGGACTTGTCACTCAAGTGTTCGACACAATGTTTATTTATGTATTAATCGTAAAAGTTTTGATAGTCTTGCATTCACGATAAGAGTTATACATATGTAGTTGTAATCATTTTTATTTTGTTAGACATATAAATAGTAATGACTTTGTCGTTTATTTTTTTCAGTGTTATTTTGGTCTTTTTATTTATTTTTTTTGCTATAAAATTGGGACCACCCGATATTAAAATTCTGGATCCGCCACTGCTCTCGATACTCTAAGTTACTAAGCTTTATGTCGTACAACCCTCCCACCTCCTCCTCCTCTTCACCCTTTTCTTTCTCTAAGGGCTCTCTACTAGACACTGACAACATGGTGAAGACGTGCATTCCTGCAAACGAATGCTAATATCCAGAGGGAGTCAAGTGGAAATATAGGAAGAAAAGCCGGTCGTTATTCTCTCTTGTCCTCCTCTAGATCTTCCCCAAGCCCAAACACGTGATGATCTGCTGTGCTCGAGGCCTTCCTTTCCTTTCTCTCTAACTTGGTTGCCAAGTCTCCGCCCGCCACCTTAACTCCGCTTCCCGTGAGTGATATAGCCTCGTCATCGAAGTCATCCGCTGTCTCCTCCGAGTATGCATATCTGCAGAAGCCCGCATTAAGTCATAATTCAAAGTATCCTGACCAGGTGTATCGGAAGATCATTAAGAAAACTGAAGAAATTGAATATCTAGAGAACGTCTTGTAAACATCGCTCAGAGAGCATTTTGATGCATGATTACAAAACTCTCTGAAGAAATTGAATTGGACTAATGTGAGTAGTTTTACAAGTGCTTCATAAGCAAAAGCCGAAGGAAGCAAACTCGGAAAGTTGGCTGATGCAATGAAAAGGAGGCTTAGAGCGTACCCGGTTGGGTTATGGGATGGAGCCCAAAGAGCACATATCACCATCAACAGCAAATAAGAAGGCAAAGTCCAGAAAGCTGGGATGATCCAGGCTCTTCGCCACAGCTCACTCAACGGATCAGTCGCGTTGAAATACAACTGAACAGACAAAGATCAGGAGTTAAATTATTAGTTATACAGATCGTAATACCCTACAAGAAAAGAAAAAGAGGAGTGGAGCACATACACAAGTAGAAAGAAATAAAGAACCAAGGAACAGAAAATAAAACAAAACAGACCTCATAACCAATCCAAGCAACAGAGAGCAGCACTGTTACTGCAAGGAAATTGGTAAACTTCCGGTACAGCTCAAGTTTGGCCATGCTTCTTCGAATCTGTGAGCACAGTAGACAGAGACATATGCACTTAGTTTCCTCAGGCTGAATACAAACTACGAAGTGTTGCATTCAAACGCAAGCTAATGAATCCTCATGTATGTAACAGACATTAAGACATTCTCATATATATAGATGCTACCGTGCTTCTAAGCACTAAAATACCACCTAAGTAAAACAATTTCTTCAGAGGTAGTCATGTTGTAAAACACAGATGGATTCAAACTGTGCAACTTCCATTGGAAATATATCGGCCAGGTATCTATGATGCATACACATTTCCAAGACAGGAAATCCAGATGACTTAGTTACCAAATGTGCTGATCAAGGTCAAGCCAAAAAGTAAATTCATGGAGTAATAACAAGGTAGGAAAGGATGAACATGAAAAATAAGGTTACCTGAAGCTTCTCCAAAGTTTTAGATAACGAGGAAAAGATCCAAAGAATAAAACAGGCATCCAAAAGAGCAACCGGTAGCACCAGAAAAAGCCTTGCGTTTCCAGAAAAGTCATTGATATTCCCCAAATGTTCAACAAGCTCAAGTGCTTCTGATGCTACAAAATATATTACCCCAAGGAGAAGTACTTTCGAGGTTATACCACCAAGAGTTGGCCGTACAACACCATAGCCCATTGAAACCACCAGAAGAAGAAGCCGCGAGACAGTTTTCTTAACAGCGCTGAAGGTTACTGCCCATATGGTAATTCCCATTGGTCTGCTTCCAGTGGAATTAAAATTTGCATATTCAAAATACCAAAGGGCCATTTCACACATTCCAAGTCCAATTACAGCACTGATGTGGTAGTGCAACTGTATTATGTCTTTCCAATACTGTAACAAGCGGAGAAACCAGAAAAGACCGAGGACAAGATGTGCTAAAGACATTAGGCCAAAAAATGTCATCAATGGGGACATCTTTCCGGGTAAATAACCGTCAGGGTTCCTCCAAACAGTTCTTCCGCTGATTAACGTGCCCACAAGTTCTGGATCACAGAACATAAAGTAGAGATAATACATTCCGGTGCTGTTGAACTCAATAGTTTGGATATCCATATTAGCCTCTTCATTTTTACCCTCGAAGAAGGTCTGAATCCTTTTGGGCCCATCAGGGTTGTCTGGGTTTTGTTGGATGATAACCTCTCCCACCTTGCAGGAACCATCCTTGGACAGCTCTGGAGTGCAGCATATTGCTACGGAGTTCAAATAGGAACCTCCAATCTTCTCCCCGTCCCTAACCTCGAGTATAATAGCCTCTACCAAGCCAGTCCTCTGCTGCATCTCATTCTTCTTTTCAGCAGATTCCCGGGTTCTTCGAAATATGATCGATTCGAACCTGCATTCACATATGGAAAGGATGGATAAACCCCTTTGAAATGTTTCGTTTATACGCAAAAACCTACAAATACTTCTGATCGAAAATGGTTAGCTGAAGAATTTCCTATATACAGCCATAAGTAACATCCTCTTATATATTGTTTCCTTTCAAGTTTTTGTTTTCGTATAATCTCTTTCATTTTCTCCCTCCTACCTCCCACCAGTCCCTGCATCCCTCTCCGTTCCTCATTTCTCCTGCATACTTTCTCTCTACCTCGAGCAGAAAACATGAAAACTAAAATCAAAATGGTTATCAAACGCGCCCTACATTAGTGATACAAGTGGCGTCCCCTCATTATATTCATTCCTTCATCTCTAGATTTCAACTTCATACCATGAAGCACTGCCATTTCAACAGCCAACCCTCATTGAAACAAATCAATCACTGCACAATGCATTGCACGTTTAATCCATAAACCCCAATTTTCAACAGACACCAACACAAACCCAATTCAATTCACTCAAAAATTCAACTGTTTCCAATCAAAACAATCACCAGTCAGCAAATGCACATTATTTGGCTATATATGACAGTGTGTCCGGGCCCTTGCACCCGGAGTTCTAAGTCTAACCCATCGCCCTGTAAATTAGATTAGTTTAGACTATCGTCTTATCAAACAAAACAAATAACAAAGAACCCATAAATTATTTCCCCAAAAAAACAGATCAAGAACAAAAAGGTGGAAACTTAATCCATTTACCTGATGAATGACTTGCCATTGAGATTGAGGGGCTTATCCTCAGAGCTAGACTTGTCATTGCCAGAGTCGAGCTTGGAAGCGTAAAGGCCCTCACTTCCGCCATGGAAGAAGAAGGAATTGGAACGACGGATGAAGGACTCGTCCTGGTAGTCATGGATCGAAGCAGATGCTAAAATAATCGAGCGCATCAGCACCAACAATATAAAATATCCATATGAACTTGGAGAAGACAGATCTCTGTAACCCATTGTGTCTTTGTCTCTGTGTGTCACTTCCTCTGACAACGTTGTTAATCAATCACAAGGAATGATATAGAATCATGGGATCTTAGGATTTTTAGCACACTTCGAGATTTGACTTAACCGGGTTAACAGACACTTAGACATTTCAGTAATTCAGTCTACCCTCTGAACTTTCTAATTTTAGAAAGAAAAAAATATTTTTTTACGCTAACAAGTCACAAGAGATTTTTTGGTGTGCTACACTTATATCATATGTCATTATATAAGTAAAGATACATTTGAAAAAAAAAAAAAAAAAAAAAAACTTCTCACTACTTGTATAATAATATATGACGTACCGTTCCGCACAGTGTTCTAGCACATTTAAAAATCCCTCAACAAGTCATGAGACTTTGCATCAATTTATCAAAATTAAATAAGAATTACCCAATGAGTTTCTAGGTTAAGTGATCATGAGTTTTTTATGAAATTACAAAACGTAGTATGCCCACTCCAACGATCGCTTGTATGAAAAATAAATCAGAATGTTGATTATAATTTTATTTAAGAAAAATGTTAGCATTACCCCTCAACTTGCCCCTGAATTTGCAATTTTGATTCGAGCCTCCTAATCTTTTTTAAAACATGTCAATTGTTCCCTCTCTTATAATCAAGGACTAAAAAATCGATAATATCGGCGAAATATCGCCGATATTATCGTTTTTGGGACCGGACGATTTTTTGGCACGGTTACATTGTAATTTCGTCTAAATATCGGCGATATTATCGATAATATCGCGATATTTTCGAAATATCGAGATATTTTCGAAATATCGAGATATTTTCGAAATATCGGGATATTTTTTGAACATCCATTTCGGAGAAGAACGCCGGAGCTTCTACAGCTCCGGCCGACTGTAAAACAACACCATAGTCACCACCACGCTGCTGCTCCGTATCGCTTCTGCTATCCGCACCCAGTTCGAAACACCGCTGCATGTCGTCGGAGAAAGACGATCCGGCCGAAATTGCACCCGCACCTGCAGATCTGCAGAACCTCCACCACCCCATCACCATCTGCACCCCACAATCAACCTGCCCTTCTCGCACTAGACCTCCCGCACAGCCAGATCGACCCAGCGATCCATAGTCGCCGTCCCCGCATCCTACCAGATTTCCTGCACTGCATCCGCATCCGCATCCGTCCCCGCATCCTACCAGATTTCCTGCATCCGCATCCTCTGTGCTGTGCATGTGTGTGGGAGATGGAGGAAGAAGAGAGAAGGTTCGAGAGAGAGGTGAGGTGAGGAGGTCTCTGTGCGTGTGTGTGTATGCGTGTGATTGTTTGTGTGGGAGTCTGGGAGATGGAGGAAGAAGAAGAGAGAAGGTTCGAGAGTCTGTGTGCAAGTGGGGGACAGAGGAGAGAGGCGTCTGTGACTCTGTGTGCGTGTGTGGTGGTGGTGTGCCTGGTGGCATGTGTGTGTGTGTGAGTGTACAATTTCAGACCATGGAATTATTTTTGTACAATTATTTATCTGACTCACTAGTGAATAGTGATTGTACAATTATTTTTATACAATTTCAGACCATGGACAACAAATAATAGTGGTTTCATAATGAAACCGTGTGCCCCAATTCCTGTGATATTCTTTCACATGCAAAACTGTGTGCCAGCTCGCTATATAATCAACTTGATAATGTTAAATCCTTCATGCAATGCATTTCCTTCCAATTTTTTTTGATAAACTAATAGATAATTGACTAAATAAACATCCTGCAAAGTTTCAATAAAAATTTCCAAGTTTTTCTTACAATTTCCGTGGTTTCCATGGAAATTTTATCGATATCGATATTATCCCGATATTTCCATCGATATTTCCGTGTTTTCGGACTACCGATATTTCCGATATTACCGATATTTAATACCTTGCTTATAATAAGTAGATATAAATAGTAATTATCGGCAAAAAAAGAAAAAAATAATGGAATAGACACCGGTCAATTCAAAGGCGACACCGGGAACTTGAAATTCTAGATATGAGAATCACAGCCTCCCCAACTCTCTCAATGCAAATGCGTATTTCCCCGAAATGAATAAGATTCTCTCCCTTCTAAATTTTCTCTCCTCTGGTCTTCTCCTCTCTCACTTTATTCTTTTTCTCTCTTTCTCTAAAAAAGTAAAAAATGAGATGTTGACGCAGCTTAATCGTGACCGTTTAAATAGAAGAGAACCGGAGGGGAGAGTAATTTGGAGAGGAGAGAATCCTACTCCTCCCCGAAAACCCTTCCTGCGAAAATTCAAGTTTTTCTTCATACATGACCCCAAATGAAGTGGAAGATCATGGCAATGAAGTCACCAAGTCTTGTGACACAAGAAAGAGTGGAGAGAGTAACATTAAAGTGACAAGGCTGAGAAGTGGCGTGTGATATATTCCTCGAATATCATTGTCGTCGACTAGCCAGGATTAGGTCTTGTGGGAAGAAAAATGGAGTAAAGAGTGATGTGTTTGAAAAGAGTGATGATATTTTCCCCGAATATCACTTCTTATGCTTTTTTCTTCTTTTTTTGTTATGGCGCTTGGGGTATGGCCAAATCTTCTTCTTTTGGCGAAACAAGTTAGCAACTCGGTCGAATGTGCCAACTCCCTCAGAAAGAAAAAAGGGTCTGCAATCTCTCGCTCTCTCGGATCATCACGAACAATTCAGTTTTCTTCGATTAGTTTAAGTTTGATAGAAGGGAAGATTAAGAGATATAATGCGAATGTATTTTGCAGTTATACAAGCAGATGGCGAAGAAGGACAATGCAAGGTACAAGAGGCAATGCAGGCAGCTGATGGGAAAACAGCTCATGGTACTGCAAAACAATCACGAGGATAACACAAGATGCAGATTCAAGAATGGCTTCCAGATGATTTATTATTTTACGGATTTTTCTAGTTTTTTTCTTCAGTTCCTGTTTTCTTCTTGACATGAATATTGAGATGATTTTAGCATAATATTGTAATGTAAGTGATAAATATGCATTTTCCTTGTTAATTAAGCCTGTGATTTTATGGTGTTGTGGACTTGCATTTTTTCGTATGCAAAACAGGAGAACGAAAACAGATGACGAAAATCACAGGGAGAATATCTTCTTCAGCTTAAAGTTTTTACTTGCTGTGAGCTGTGGTTCCTGCAGAAACCAAAATTACAAGAAGACAACCAAGCTAAATTGGAAGCATTAACGATCATGTGTACCTGTCTCAACTTGCAAGCAAGAATCGGACATGATTTCGAGGTACTACCTCCGTGATGTGGCCAATACTTCGCAGTATGACGAGAGAATATACAATCGATTACATGTTGTAAGAGAGAGAGATTATCTCAACTACTTCATGTTGTATATTCTTTTGTGTTTATCTCTTTTGTCATATAAGAATATACAACTGAAAACAAGACAAATTCTCTCGACTTGTTTTGGCACACCAGCTCCTAAAATATCCAGCTTGGACTGTACAAGGTGGGGCTATTGGGTTCAGATGACCTCAATTGCTAGGTACGTTTTTCTCTTACCCATGTTTAGTCTTGACAAAAAAGAAGTTTAATTTCCTTTTTCCATTATCTCCTCCTCCACCTCCTTTTTTTTATTTTTCTTTTTTTTTTGGTCAAATCCTCCTCCACCTCCTTTCCCATTGCTTTTGGATAGAAAAAGCAACTCATAAATTTTAAATTTTTTAAGAAATTTAAATGAACAGAAATGATCAATGACAAAATTGAAAAGCATGGTAGTTCTTAACAACCTTTGGTTGTTTATTTAAATTATACTTTTGAGGTGTAATACCAGCGGCCGAATCAGGGCCTCTCTAGATCCTCTTTGTGAGGATCTCAGAGATCTGTAAATCATGTTCGTTCATCGTACATCGTGTGGTCGATTTTCGTCAGATACTATTTATGTTCAATTTTAAATAATAAAATTTAAAATAATTTTGACCGCACAATGTACGATGAACAGACACGATACACGGATCTCCGGAATTCTTACAAAGAGGATCCTTATTCGGATCCCAGCAGCCCATATGTAAAGTCTGCCTTTGTCCTACACTCTTTCATGGAAAGAGAGTAATGGGGTCGGCGACTCGTGGAATCTTCACTACCTCTCTGTGATTGGTTTGTGTAGGATTTCAGTGGAGGACCAATTTTCCTTCAACACAGCCTTGACGTAGGGGCAAGGGTTTCAAACACTATTTTACCGTTGTTAACTAGTTAAATAACATTTTCCTCAATGGTCTAGTATAAGCAATGGTTTAGTCATCATTTTTTTTAAGGAATAACTAAAATTTCGACGATTCTAACTCTTTGACCATTTTCCAACTCTTTGACCATTTTTTATATTAAAATGATCTTGTATGTTACGCTAGATTATTTTATCTGCGTTAATATATCATATATGTGGATAACTTTTACGTTATAGAAAAGTAAAAAAACTCATTAAAATGAGTTATTTCAATGTATAGAATTTCTACAATTCTAACTCTTTGACCATTTTCTATACCAAAATGATCTTATATATATGTTACGCTCGGTTACTTTATTCGCTACAACATATGTGGATTTTTTTTTCACGTTATAGATAAGTAAAAGACTCATTAAAATGAGTTATTTCAAACATATATATGTTGTAGCATATTTTGATTAGGTCAGTTAGTCAAGACAATATGTTCACCCCTCACACACAAGTTTGAATTTTCTCTCCATAAATTAAAATAGCTAGTTAAAAATATGTTATGTAAAAATATTGCGGCTAATTAAGTTAATAAATTCGAGTCTTAGTCATATTTGCATATGACTCAATGGAGCAAGTCTTCCTTAAAGGATCCAACAAAATTGGTTTCAAAGAAGCAAGTCATCTTCTAGACTCGATGGAAAAGAGAAGGGTTGAAATTGAAATCCGAACTAAGTAGACCACACTTGTTCCAATCTGACCAAGACTTAGTCATATTTGCATATTTTCCAAATTTTGTACCGTGTAAAAGAAACATAAATATCTTTGAACAATTTCTCTATCTTTTTCATGAAACACCAACTCAGATGAACCCTCACAAAAGCAGCTTATATTCACAACACTTTTAAATTTCCCCACCACCACCATATAGCATGTTCAAATCCAAACCAACCCAACAAAAGCAAAAGCTGCAAGAACCAGAATCCATGGAAGAAATCATTTCTTTAATCCACCATGGATGCATGTTGGCCGGAAAGCTTAAAGAAACCTTACCCAACTTGGCCACCCAACCTGACTTACTCTCCGATTCTTTGGAAGAAATCACAAAGATTTTTGGTTCAGCAAAAGAGAGGGTTTTACATAGTCAAGGCTCAAGTAGTACTTCATATCTTCACAACCTATTTACACTTGAGCACCAGCAGATTGGAACAAGTGTTGAACAATGGCTGAGGTCTAATACGCAGGCTATGGATATAATCCAAACCCAACTAGCAGCTGATCGAAACGAAGCAAAGGTCAGTGGCGGCGTTGATGTCCGGGTTTCGGAGGCGGCAGTTGGGGGTTTTCAGGCAGCGGATGTGTCGGCTTCTAACGTGAACATTGCGTCATCAAGCACACAAAGACCGCGACGAAGGTATGTGTATTTACGAATTTATTTGAGAGCTTAGATTTTGTGATTATTTTGTAACATGATCTTAATTTGTGCATGTATACGTAAAAACGTTGTCTTGAATTATCGTCACACAAACAATAAAAAACTCCATAAAAGATTATTGCCTTGTGTGTGCACGACTAGAGATTTTTTAGTGTGATCGGAACACGAGGTGGTACACCACGCATCACCAAATTGTGGAATATGTGTGTTAAAAAAATTAATAACTTAAAAAATAAAATTTCTCACCATTTACATAAAAAAATTCTCGACGGTTGAACAACACACATGTAGTCAGTATTGTATTTGATATTATTTATCGAGAATGTACTAATAGCTTATACATATATTTTGTTAGCGACGATGATATCAACACATCATCAATAAAAACAGATGTATGTTCCACAATTAGAGTATGAAAGTACAAATACGGTAACTTTGCTAAGAAGAAAGAAGGAAAATGTGTTGAAAGCAGAAGAGCATTTCCAAGCTGCTTCTTAGAAAATGACCCCAATCAAGCATATAAACTTTGCATGGCTTTCACTGTGCGAATAAAAGTTCTTTCCAAACTGTTTTGGCAGCATGCATTTGTTTTCTAATCATATTATCTTATGTTCATTTTGATTACTTAAATAGGAAAGATCAAGGGGTAATTAACAAAATAACAGTGCCAGCACCTAGGATTGGAAACACTGAAATCCCACCGGAAGATGGCTTCACCTGGAGAAAATACGGCCAAAAGGAGATCATGAACAGCAGATTCCCAAGGTAATTAATTTGACCATAACCATTTAGATTAAGGTTAATTATATCTTGTTTGACACTTTCAATTCAAAGATTTGCAACCTTCTTCTACTTCATCTTAGTGGGGCTGGCGACGCTAAGGCATGCCATATATGCTAGATATTGGAGCCCTTTTTGTCAAGTTGGTATAATTAATTAGTGTCATTTTATCATGGAAATATTGAAATATTCATGACGTTGACCAGACTTGACTTGGTCAGCAATCAATCAGTTTTAATTCGAATTTGGCAAACGGTCCTTAATTTGTTCTTATGACCAATTGCTGCTTAGTAAATGGGAAGACCCCTGCAAAGAGTGGAGCCTTGACTTGAGAATGTTCAATTAGTTTTATTCTCTAAATTCAAATGTTGGGTCAAAATTAACTACTTATAATTATTTACTGGGTAGCCTACGAGAAATGTTATGACAACAAGATTAGCATGTGACGGGTAATAAGTTTTTTGTCCTTATATTTTGACGCCTAAAGTGTTTACGTGTTCAATTATGGAAGAAACAAAAAAATAAACTCATCACCTGCCAACTGTTAATGTTTGTGCCACAACAATTAGGTGTTACTATAGATGCACCCCATCAAAAGTTGTACAATTGCCCTGCCAACCGTTAATGTCTGTGCCATAAGTTCTTTGTCTTTATATCTTTGAAACGATACTTTATGTGTTTTTACTGACTAATTATGTCATGTTTCTTTTTCAGGGGTTACTATAGATGCACCCATCAAAAGATGTACAATTGCCCAGCCAAGAAGCAAGTCCAGAGGCTGGACAATGATCCCTTAACATTTGAGGTAATGTACAGAGGTGAACACACATGCCACATGTCAGCCACTGCACCTTCAACTCTACCACCACCAACAGCAGAAGATCATATTCCACAAGATCATATGTCAGCAACCACCGAGCCTCCAACATCTCTATGGCTTTCCATGGACTTTAACCCTGTTAGACAAGGAGGCAGCAGCAGTGGTATGATCGGTGGCGGTCGTGGCAGCGGTCGTGGCAGAGGTGATGATGTTGGTACATCCACCGGAACACGTTTTGGTAAAGAAGTTGACTTTCCTGTGATGGATTTGGCGGATACTATGTTTAATTCAGGCAGCAGCAGCAGTAGTATGGATTTTATTTTCAATTCTGCTGAACATAGATGGGAGTCAGATGACAAGAAAAATTGAGATCACTAGGCAGGAAATGCTAGTACTTGGGCCGGCAGGTCAATTTTCTTTATATTGTTGTTTAGCCAATGAAAAGATCATAGGAGCTAATTAACAAAATTAATCTGAGTCGGTCATCTTAATCTTCTAAGTAGGTTAATTAAAGTAATTTTACACAGGCGTCTGTAAACTTTTTTTTTTCTGGTCAATAGTTGTTTGCAAACTTTATTTATGTATTTCAAAAAAATGATATTTTAAAGTGTTTTAACCTTCGAGAATGGTGATTTAGATTCAAAAGCAAGAGAATGAGCACATTGCCTTAACATATTGATTGTATTTTTGTTAATTTTTGAAGTGTGTACTATATTCACTTATGTTTTGTGCATGCCTACTACTTTCCATGACAAGTTTAGAATTAAGATACTTTATCTTACGAGGGCAATAATTTAAACTTATACGTGAGATGAAACAGATATATTATTTTACTCAATTAATTGAATTCACATGTGTCTAGTTTAAACTTTTACTTTTAAAGTGTGCAATGTGATAACTCATGTTATTTTAGGGCCAAGTTTGAAACCATAATGTAAAACTTGCGATAGTCAAAGAATTTTTTGTCTACCGCCACAAATTAGGGTTTTCTTTTTCTCGTCAATAATACCACCTTATGACTAATGCAACCGTTAAAGAATTTTTGTTTGTCACTGTAAATTAGGATCTTCTTTTTCTCAGTCAACAATATTACTTTACGGCTAATGTGATCGTTGAGAAATATGTGTCCACCACAACTTAGGATTTCCTTTTTCTCGTCAACAATAACACTAGATCAATAACTAATTGATCGGTTGATATTTGTGTAGCTAAGTAGCATTGAACTGAGTTTGTTTCATGTGTAAAGATATGACACCGAATATTTCAACTTCAATCAACATTAAACTTTTTCCAACTCAAACGGATTATGAACAACATTATTAGGAAAATGCCTTGAGTGGCACATCAACCCTAGCTATTACAAGAAGCGAACAAAAAGTAGCATCAAATCTATCACTGCAAGGAGTTCATAGGAAACTCAGCTTCATCAAAACTAAAATCATCCTCAAAATTAATAGACTTAACCACATAATCCCAGTGCATGTTTGAAACCACATCATCGTTGCAAGACACGCAGATTCCCACAGGCTCTGATAAATCCAAGTGATAATCATGCCACATATTGTCCGTTTGATCACTTGGTGTCCCCACTTTGTAATCTTCTTGTTTCGCGATGAGAATTGACTGTGAGGTTGTGCCAAAGAAACTAGGGTTTTGGTGATGTGGGGTCCCAGATTCTGAACTAACAGTCTGAGACTCCCAGGGATTAGAGCCGATGATCATTGGTGAAGGCTTGATCATGGCTCTGCACGTGTGCTCGCCGATGTAGGTGGTTTGGTACGAACGTGGGTTGTCTTGGATTTGTTGGACTTGTTTGGTTGCCTTGCAACCTTGGTCAAATTTTCTTGTGCATCTGAAGTAAGCCCTGCGATTGAGATCATGAAACCGTTAGCGTCCATCTGGTGCCGTTTTCTATCATTTTTACTGTACAATGTTTCCGTAGTACGAAAACGAGAAAATAAATTAAAATTTTTATAATTTGTGGATGCGTCAACACATACTCAATGACCAGATACAAATTAAATCCACTCTAATACCACTTCCAACTTTTGTATTTTGATATAGCTAAGTGATCTGACAATTTCTTGCACGACTTGTTAATCAGCAAAAAAAATAACAGGTCTCAGATTAATTCGTTAACGAGTCAAGTTATTATCGGATCAACTGTTAAGAATCCATTAATGAGTTACCGAATCACCTATTAAAAACTCGATAATATATCATTTGCCAGATCTATATATTTGGCATGACAATAACTTGCATCACCCGTTAACTCGACATGAAACGACCCAACTCGCAACCGAATCAGGTCGTTATCTGATCACCTATTAGAAACTGTTAAGTTAACAAACTAACACGACACGATCTGTTAAGAAAACATAGTATAACCAAAAAATAACATGAACACAACAACCACAACCTTTTTGCTGGTCCTAAATTAACTATATGTGCATATGTATTGGTACAACCATTTCTACGGTTTGTTTGTTGAATGCACTTCAATCAGCACTGCTGCAATAATTGTTGGGGCCTGGTGTTTTAACTTTATACGTGTGCACCGTGCATCGCATCGAAAGTGGAAATGTGAACCCAACTTTTGTTTGAACCACAAAACAAAGTGCACACCAACTTTTCTATTTGGGGTTTCCTTACTCCCTTTATCCTTTCTAATTTAATTATTTGTGCGGATTGAAAGGGATAAGTATTATTTAAAAATATCTTTTTATTTTTTGTTTTTTACTTTAACATGCGTTGAATCTATCGAGTTATGCAATGCAAACAAATTTAAACACGAACCATACCCTGTATTGCCATGTTGTCTTTAATTTAATTGTATTATTTAAATCGAACAAAACAAATGAGTAAATAGTTTGAATAAATCATTTTCCCAAAAAATTGTTCATAAATCCTTAACAATAAAAGCAAAAGAAAACTAATGAAAAGAGTTTGAAAATTTTGAGTTTTAACAATAAAGACAAAATAAAGGGTAAAATGAATAGTACCAAAATTTATTTTTTAGTGTAAAAATATAATTTTTTGTTAAAATAAACAGTACTGAAATTTTTTCGTTAATATTCCCTGAAAACAAACCTTGGATATGGAGCATTGAGGATTGTCTTTTGGCCATATTTTCTCCAAGCCTGTCCATCTTCAATTTTGGTCGAGGTTATTGTCCATGATTGACATGTCTTTCTGCAACCATGAACATGAAACAAACTTTTAGTCTCCATGTCATATTAAAGAAGTAAAACAGTATAAAAAACAATTCAGTATTTTTTTTTGGATTATTATTTTTTTTAATTTTTACAACCAATAACTATTAAGTAATTTAATTACAGTCATTTTTTCTTTAAAAGTATAAAAAAAATTCTTATTGAATATCAAACAATTCTAATTAACTCCGTTAAAATATTGATATTTGCTACAAGATGATATTTTATATAAGCCTAAACAATAAATACAAACACGCTTTCAAAAGAGATATACATTTTTCTAGCCAACTAATTTATTTATGTGCAATTACTTTAGTAATAAAATTGATATTTAATTAGAAAATTCAAACGCGGCCTAGATCTATAAAAAAAATTCTAAATAACTCTGTTAAAAAAATTGATATTTGCTACAAGATGATATTTCATACTAATCTGAGCTACAAAAAGAAAATTCAAACACGCTTTCAAGAGAGAGATACACTTTTCCGGCCACCTAACGTGTGTGTTAAAGGCTAAGGGTTCGTTGGAGATGTTTTTTAAAATAATTAAAAACGCTTTTGGTGAAAATATTTTTAAAATCAATTCTTAATAAAATACAAGAAAATTTTAAAAAAAAAACACTCCAAAAATATTTTTTTCTAAATACAGTTTAAAAGAACTTTCAAACAGAGTTTTAAATCTATATCAAAACTAAGGTATTTGCAAATCCTTTGGTAACGTGACATTACACCGCTGATCTGTGTATCATACTGGCTAGGAGATTAAACAAATAAAAGAAAAATGGCATACAATTATTTAGATATGAATCTATGGTTGAGATGTTTCAGTTCATTACCTCCTCTTGTAGCAACCTCTCCGATCCTTGAAAGCCTGAGTCTTTCGACTCTCACCGGAATCTTCAGAGCTCCGGTCACCGCAATGCGAGTTCTCCACTTGGGAAGGTTCCGGCTTGACCTGATAAACCTCACCGGAAGCAGCAGACTGGTGATCCTCATGGCCATCAGAAGCAGTCAGAACAGAGAGGCTCTCTGCGAATGCGGTCATGATCTTCGTCAAAAGCTCCTCCGCCAAGACGCGATCTCCGTACGGCTTCTGGAGCAGAATCTGAAGCTCCGCCGCCGTCTTCCGGCCCTCATGTAGCTCTTCGATCAGTCTCTTGTGGTTGGTTCCCATTGGTTCTAGGATGCTCTGCTTTTGCTCTGTTTCTAGCTTTAACTCCTCCCTCTCCCTCTCCCTCTCCCTCTCTCTTTCTCTCTCTGTTTTTTTGAGGGAAAATCTGAAATGGGTTTTGCTTAGATGGAGCAAGAGATCAAGGGTACATGGCTTTTATGGTATGAGATAGGCTACTGATCGAATTGCTTCTAAAATGACTGAAAGCGTTTCTGACTGTGTTTGACGGTTCTTATCAGAAGTGTTTCCTTACGTACACAAATTCAAACAAACTATTGGAGGGTGGGAAGCGAATCATGAAAGATGAGAAAATGGCTTTTAGGCTGCTGCTCTTTTTTTTTTATCTGTTTTGTGTGGAATATTTTTGGTTGAATTGGGGTTTGTATGGATGAGGTGGGAGAAGGGGATATGGTTTTATGATGTGAGAGTAGGAAGGTGGGAAGCAATTCACTGGAAGATGTAAGGAAGGAGGTGAAGCCCCCCTTTCCCATAATTTTAAGAGAGAAAGTTCTAAAATTGCTTACACAGCTGAGGTGATGTCATGGTGGTGATGCAAAGTTACATCAGTAATATCATACTTTTTTTTCCCACCTGGTAGGTTGTGCAAATTATTATATGCCTCCTCTTGAATATGAGATAACTAAGAAGATTGAAACTGTTTGTACCTTTTTTGTAATTTCATGTTTTTATATAATATTTTATAATGTTGATTTAAGAATTATCGTTAAATTACGAAGAAATTAAGAGCACGTGAACTTTAAGTTTTAAAAAAGTTCATGAAGACTCTCCTTGGCATTTATTTTAGAATATTGATTGGTGTAAGTAAAGTCTGAGTAATCATTCAATGCATATCTGCTTGTCTGATTCTAGATAGCTACACTTCATATTAAGTTATCTTTATATTTTTTTTTCACTAATCTAGTTTTAATCTTAGACGTTGGAAACTTTTTAATAATTCTTATAGTTAAAGAGTAATGCTTTATATGTTTTTGGGAGAATGTGTTATGTTTTGGAGAAAATTAAAGATTGGACTCAAATGGTAGTTAGGAGAGATTTTATAAAGAATTATTGATGACTAGTTTTTTTTTTTTTTCGTCAAACGATGTATTTTGTTAGATTAACAACATATGAGGTTTTGAATCCACGCCGTTATGCAAGAGCTCAACACATTTTTATTATTGTGGTAAATGACCACTTGCATATGATGACTAGTTTGGAGTGTCAATAATTATTATTTTAATTTAATATAGTTCAAGCAGTTAAAAAACAATTTATCCTGCTTACATTAAAAAATAATTTATATAAAACAACAACTCGAAGTTCATTTTAATGGACTATCTAAATGAGCTCCTAATTAAAATTTAGAGAAAGATTTGAAAATTATCTTCAATCACACATCCTATCTTGCTCATCAAATTGGAAATTGTTTAGGAGCTTTTGATTTTGAAGAGAAAGAAATGGTCTCTCGGTAACTCCTAGCATTAGAAAACTAGTTTACTCATCTCACTATCCTAGCCATGAACTTATATCAGATTTAGGTTTTTATGCCCCTTTTTTTCCCGTAGGCAGCCCTCCACCATCGACCTTTGCTACTTGGCCCATCGTATGTCTCTTCTCGGCGAAGCACTTTAGTGTTAGGTGGTATATACTTTAATTTGGGAGTAAATGTCGCAATTAAATTAAATTTAACTGAAATATTTATTACATAATTAAAACATTTATGACCTAACTAAAGCATGTATTACCCTTTAAATTATGACAACTTGCATGACATTTATACACATAAACTTTATAGCTTTTTGTTGTAACGGTACAAATGCCTCGTGGACAAAAAATGTACACATGTTTCCACAACAATAATGTACTTGTGTCATTTGATTAACTACCTTAAACTTATACGGTTGAACAGGCTCTAATATGGCATTGCAAATAAATTATGCGGCACCATACTTAAATAATTAAAAAGTCGAAATAAGTCCTACAAAATCAGAATACTAATTAAAAAGCAAAAAAATTATTCATAACCAAAAGCATATACATACAACAACTTGTTATAGAATAAGATTCTATTCCCTCCAAATTCCCTCCTCTTTAACTCCCTCGTGCTTGAATGGTCACCATTAAATTACGTTAACATCATTTCTTTTTTTTTTTTATAAGGAAATAAGGACAACGATGAAAGTGAAAGAGAAATGGAAAGAACGGGAAGAAATTTGAAAGGGAGAGAATCCGACTCAATATGATTTATGTAGTCTCACTTTTACAACATCCACGTTAACATCATTTCTTACTTTTTTCATAAGGAAATAACGACAAAGATGAAAGTGAAAGAGAAATGGAAAGAACGGGAAGAAATTCGGAAGGAAGAGAATCCGGCTCATTAGGATTTATGTATTCTCAAAAAACAGAGCTTTCTAATTTATAAACATGGGGATTATTTTAATTGGGCAATGTGTTTGGACTTTTTCGAAGTTAATATTAAAGTGTAGGTGGCAGATTAAAATGTTACAAAAATATACATTGTTGCAATGGAACCCTAGTTGCTAACACGGTAGACGAAGTTTCCCAATACAAAGTATTGCCACCATATTTCTTAGGTCCGCCCCTTCTCAATGTAACCCTTTGCCCTTTTGGAAAACTATATATTATAATGTAACTCCACCGCCCTTTCATCTAGATTCTAGAGGCCACTTGGCTTGTTGGTCCATTAATCATTGTACGACAATCTTAAAAAATACAAATACAATTACTTTATTGACCAACTAACTTAATTTTATATTTGTGGGAATTCAAATCTTTCCCAACACATCAATTAATAAATTAAGGTATTTAATATTAGTATAACTCCTTACTTTGATATATGAAATTTGAAATCGATATAACTGGTCCTTGAATTTATCCACCGTCAATCATCTTAGTCATTCTGTAAAAAATCTCTGTTAAATAAAGATAAAAAAATGCCCTCAAACTTTGTCAAATCAATTTGGCCAATTGTTCATTAAAATGAGAGTATTTTTGTCATTTTGGTCCTTATTTGATAGAGATTTTTCATGGAATGATCAAAATGATTGATGATGGACAAACTAAGGGACAATTTCTATTAATTTCAAATCTTAGGGACCAAAATAAGAAGTTATGTCATTCTCAAAGACCATTTTAAGTAAAAAAATCATAATAATTTAATCCCTCTTTTGGAATGGGACATTAAGATTTTTATTAAAACTGTGAGTTTTTCGGTAGAGTTAAATAGTTATTAGTGGGGAAGGGAATGAGTGAAGATCAAATTCGCACCAAATATGAATATAATTATTTTTAATCCCTGCAGTAAAACGTTATATGCACTTTTGTCTTGTTATATATATTTATGTGTGACAAAGTACAATGTATTTGTATGAGAGCAAAAATATTATAAAAAAAGAGGTTGGCTTGGGATAAACAACCTACTAATTGAGACTAAGGTTCTAAAAAATATTAGGCGCTAGTCGAGCGGTAGATAGCAATCTAGCACTTAGTGTAAGATCTCACATCGTCCAGGGGAGTGGATCCTGTAAGCCCTATATGTATATTCCCATCTCTACCTAGCACGAGGCCTTTTGGGAGTTCACTGGCTTTGGGTTCCGTAGGAACTCTGAAGTTAAGCGAGTAGCACGCAAGAGCAATCCCATGATGGGTGACCCACTGGGAAGTTCTCGTGTGAGTTCCCAGAAACAAAACCGTGAGGGCGTGGTAGGGGCCCAAAACGGATAATATCGTGATACGCGCGGAGTCGAGCCCATGATGTGATGGGGGCCTGGGCCGGGATGTGACACTTAGGCGGACTTATGTAAATTTATTATATATCTTGTAAATAAGTGACTATTTACAATTAAAAAAAAACCATACTTGTATGGATAATAAAAAAATGACAAAATGCAAAAATAGAAGTAGAAGAATTCACAAAGTATATCCATCCAACAAGTTCAATATTTAAAAAACAATAAGCATATAATCATAATGAGGAGTATTCTTGGATGATAGACTAAATTATTCTTGTTCATGATCCTTTGCATTGGATTGGACATAGACTAAACTATTGTTGTATTTAGTTTATTATTATTATTATTTTGGTATGTAACCCCTCAAAATTCTCCAATTCATTTCACAATTGGATAAACTTGTAGTCAATTCATCATTTGCAAATTAGGTACACCATTTCCATAAGTATACCATCATGAAAATAAAACATAAAAAAACACATAATTTTTTTTCTTTTTCAAAAAAAAACCAAATCCGCATAGACGTATTTTTTGAAAAGATTTGTCCTAGATTACGACGGGTCTTCACCATCAAGCCGATTTTTAGAACACTGATTGAGATAATATACAACGCATTGATCGGATAGTATAGACTTTTAGGAACACTTGTTCGAAATAGTGGAAGACAATTTTTCTGAAAAATTCGCAGGATAAAGCCACGCATCTAACCCACTATACACCCACCACGTGTCCCTCTAATACCGCGGACACGATTGTAAATTCACACATCGAGAGCAATGCAGATAACCCAACGACCGCAGCGCAGTACGTGAACCCTACCTCCAGCAGCCCACTTTATGCTAAGGTGGAGGTCACCTCCATCACTGTCGCTGAGGATGCTATCGTCACCTCCACTGCACTCCGTAAGCCCTAACCCTAGATTCCACCACGCTTCTTCAGTTTCGCCGCCCTCCGATCGACCTCCTCAGCCGTTCTTCAACCCCAGTAGGATTCCGGTCTCCGATTCTCGCGGCGCCCCTCAAAGCATGACGCTTTCCAGGTGCTTCTCCGGGCCCACCAGTCCGGTCCCGATTCCGAGCTCACCCGAGTCGGATAACTCGGATTCGCAGATTCTCGTGGTGGTCTCCTTCTACAAGTTCGCTGATTTTCCTGACCATGCTCGTCTGCGGCAACCATTGAAGCAGCTCTGCGAAGAACTGGTACCCGCATTTCATCAGCATTTCTGTATTTCTTTAATTTTTAGTTTGTTAATGGTTAATTTCCATGAAATTTTAATTAAATTGTGGTAATTTCTGTAAAGGAAGTAAATTTCAAATCTTTATGCATCCTTGGACTACTGGGGACTAAAGCTTTGATGGATTAGAAAATGTCGATCTTAATTTTGTTGGCTAATTAGCGTATGACAGTTCGATAATGTTCGTTTTTATTTTTTATTTTTTCTATCAGTTTATTGTTTAAATTCTTAATTAGTGCATACTAATTCGCAAAAGCCTTCACGTTTACAGATTAGGGTTTGTTTTACTCTCCCTGAGCTTATGTTCTGTGTAGTTCGTACCTTACTAAGCTGATCATGTCCAGCGTGTTTCAGGCGGTATCATACTTGCACCGGAAGGGATAAACGGGAGCATTTGTGGGACAAGAGAATCAGTGGAGAAAGTTCTTGAGTTCATCCAGAGTGATAACGGCCTTGAGGGACTAAGAAGATTGGAGTCACCTGTTAGTCCTGAGGATGAAGCCATCCATCATGGACACACGAGTAGTTCTCCTCTGGCGGCAGGGGAAGATGCGCCTTTCAGGTGGGATCATGTGAGGGTCAAGTTGAAGAAGGAGGTACGGGTTATAACATAACTTGATCGTGAACTTGGGTGTATATTTTGTTGTTATCAGTTATGAGGTGGTTCTGATTTTCTCATTGCACATGTTTAATCAGATTGTTAGTCTTGGAATGCCTGATGTATCGCCAATTGAAAAGGTCGGAAAGTATGTGAGTCCACAGGATTGGAATACATTAATTAGCGATCCAGATACGGTGAGTACTTTCTTTCTTACATTGGTTTCTTTATACGTGTGTCACTGAGCTGTAATCAATATGCAGAATGTGTTCCGTCCCTTTGTTTTTGAGTTCAGTTATTTGATTTATGAGTAGTCTAAAGCAAACTAAGCAGTATAATTTCCAACGCTACCAAGTGCATTAGAAAATCTGACCTTCATGACTCGCTTTTAATTCTGGAAAAATCATGTTTTTAACAGCTTGATACTGTGTTTTTATGAAGTTTTGATGAATGCTGGCATTTCATTGCAGTCCTAACACATGCATATATCCAGGTAGTTATTGATGTGCGGAATAATTATGAAACTAGAATAGGGAAGTTCAAAGGAGCAATTGATCCAAGTACTAAAGCATTCCGGGAGTTCCCATCTTGGGTAGACGATCAGTTTCAACCTTCTGAACCTGAGAATGGTGATCCGGAGATGCAAGTCAAGAGTCCAAATGGAAGCCCCAACAATCAGCTGGATACATCAAAACCAAAAACACCTCCGAAAGTTGCCATGTACTGTACTGGGGGCATTAGATGTGAGAAAGCTTCAAGTTTTCTCCTCAGCAAAGGCTTCGAAGAGGTGAATATCTTTCAAGTTGTATTTATTTTATGCCACAAATCTTATCTGTAGGAATGGATTTGTTTGTGAAGGTTCAAACGAACTTGGCTGATAGTTTGATTTGGAACATCTGTGTTTCTCAGGTCTATCATCTAGAAGGTGGAATTCTGAAGTATCTTGAGGAAGTTCCCCCGACAGAGAGCCTGTGGGAGGGAGAGTGCTTCGTCTTTGACAAGAGGGTCTCAGTTGAGCATGGCTTAGCACAGGGAACTCACAAGTTATGCTATGGGTGTAAGCAACCGGTCAGCGATGCAGATATGGAGTCTCCTCAGTGGGAATACGGAGTTACTTGTCCGTACTGTTTCTCGTCAAAATCTGATGAAGAGAAAGAGAGGGCACGAGCTCGACAAAGGCAGTTTGAGACGTGGGGGATCATTGGTGGTCCGGACAAGGGACGCAAACCGGATAGTATCAAGAAGAACGCTACTCAGCTTTCAAATTCAGTTTAAATAGAGACTTAGAGAAGAAGAAAGGAATGTTTCGAAAATCGACATGGACATGTTGAATGATAAATCAGGCGTGAGATGTTTTTTTCTGTTAAGAGTAGCATCTGAAATGTTGCAAACCCCACATGTAGCCGGTTTTCTTGATTATTCGTTTCGAATGCGGTTTAGAGGATAAATTCTTGGAAAGGGGTGTAGCTTGTAATGAGAGGCGAACTTGCGACCTTTCACTTATGAGACACGAACTTGAGTCCAGATGAGAGAGACACGAGTGCATACGAGATACACTGCTCTAGTGAACTTAGCTGAACTCCTATGATTCGGTTATACTCGTTTTTACGGCGTCATGTGATCAATTTGAGATGTTTGTTTTATAGGCCCAACTCCATGTCTCTCTCCCTAGTTTTGGCCCACGAGAGTCGCATTCGAAACAGAATTTTACACGGTCAATTGAATGGACCTGGATTGTCTGCCATTCCCCATCTCTCATCCCATTCCTATCATCTTCTATTTTTGTGGTCACGGTTAAGCTACGTCAACATTTTATATTGATTTTTTTATAAAAATAATAAGACAAAAAGCAATGAGAATATAAAATGTTGACGTGACTTAACCGTGATCACAGAAATAGGAGGGAATGAGAAGGGTATGGGATGAGGAGGTCAGACAATTCATCTCCCAATTCAATTCCTTATAAATTGGAAAAAAAACAAAAATGATTAAAAATAATTTGATAAAAATGAAAAAGAAAAAAAATAGACACCTTTATTGGAAAGGAATCCTTTCCAGATCATTTCCATCAAATCCACCCAATCAATTAATTTGGTTTTTGAAATTTGATCCAACGGTTACAAACAGGAAGCCCTACAATAACTTTAGTCATTGAATCAAATTTCAAGGATCCGAATTAGGTGATTTGGTGAATTTGGTCGATGATCCCTTTCCACGTTTATTAAGTGAGATTATTTCTGAGTCCCACAAACCATCAGAACAATCTAACGGTAGAAGATTAATGATCAAGTGATACAGTATCCAAGTGACCGACCGCACCGGAAGGATCTAGCCTTATTACGTAGAGAACATTCTGGCGGTGACATGAGAAACAAAGATTTGGTTCATTTAATTTGGGTGACTTTAAGAGGGTTAGGGCTGAGAATTCAGAAAAATCGGAGAAAATGGCAGGTGAATTGCCTATGTTCAAGTTCGTGAAGCCAAGGCTTCGTCCCCATAATACCGATCTCCAAGCCGCCGTCGGGTGGGGCGTCGCCGCCTTCACCGGTGCACTTTGGCTCGTCCAGGTCTGTACATCCCCATCCCTGTCACTTCGATTTTCCATGCCCTCTGTTTGATCGCGCCCTTTGTCTTCTTTTTGAAATCAAATCAATCATTTCACGTGTGCAAATTTGATCAAAGATTATCAGAAATCCATGTTTTATTTTAAAGAATTGTAGCATTAAGATTGCGGATGATCATTGATCTAAAAATTTCCGGTTAGTGCCGGCTTGTCTATGCCTAGACACTAGGCGGCTGATCACCGTCAGATTAATCCTTAGTCGTTTGAAAATTAAGAAAAAACCTAAATCGATGACTACCTAGCCCACCTAGATTCTAGATAGCAAGTATCATTTAAACAAAAAATAAATAACTTCTATATGCATTTTATTTTTTCAACAAAGTGTGTTGTTCTATACTTGAATCAATGTTTTCAATACGTAAGTGGCTTTTTACTACAGAGGTCGAAGGATTGAGCCTTTTCATGACTGCATGAGTTCAAATTCCGACGGTGGCTAATCTAACACCTAATCTAACAAAATCTATCATACCGAGTAGCACAACTGGAGATTTGTGTTGGTGGATGCTTTTGAGAGTTATGCTTGGATGAAATCCATCTACAATTTGGTGCACAAGATGCAATTTATCTTGTTATCATTGTTAATTTTCTTTAATATCAACCCGTCGGTAGTTAAAACTTGAGTCTTAGCGCAAGTGGAATTATTACTTCTTTACATCGGCCTCGGGGATGGGTTCAAAACTCATCTCCATCATTTTCTTCTTCAAAAAAAACCCGTCGGTAGTTTCATAAACTTCTCCGAGCTCTGGTTGTGTGTCTGCACTTTACCAGAACCTATGTTTACATCATTGTTACTTTGCCTTTGTAAGTTATTAATCTAACGATTAAGTCTAATAGTTTGTAATTCTATTTGCAGCCATTTGATTGGATTAGGAAGACGTTTATTGAGAAGCCGGAGCCCGAAGCTAAGTGAGGAAGGGAATTTAACATTCTGGTAGAACTTTTGGGTTTCTGTATTGTGGTCTGATATAACCATGGGACATCATGTTTTGATGAGACTACAGTTGAAGAGTTTATGCAAATAATCTTGTACTTTCGTACCCTTGATCGTCGTTAATTACATGTTGATCGTCGTTAATTACATGCGAAGGCCTTTCTTTGCATTATTTTACTAATTATAGCGTCTTTGTTTGTGCGTTCTTGCTATTTACTTTCTTTTTAACTCTGTTTTGTTTGGCATGTGAATGTGATCTCCTAACCCTGTTGAAAATAAATAAGTATATGACATTCACACTTTATGTAAATGAACAAGCCGTTCTTTAGCCATTCCTTTTACAGGCAAATCACAGTTTGGTGTGTGTCCGAAAACTTTTCTTTTTCTGATTTTAATCGAGTTAAAACTGATTTGCATTTTAAGGAAAATCACTTATTTTCTGTCCGGTAGTGATTTGAAGTTAAAGAGAAATCACTTCTTAATAGCTTTTTCGGTCGAAATTTGAGAGTTTTTAAAATCTAATTTGTATATAGAACGACAATCACGCAATAAGAAGTGATTTTCACACTTCTATTTTTTCTTTCTCTCGTGCACCTCTTCTCTTTTGTCTCCTTTGGATTGAATAAAGAAAAATCAAGAGATATAAATAAAGAGAGAAGGAGGCAAGTTAAAGAAAATAAATAAGCATATGAAAATCACACGTTATGTAAATGAACAAGCCGTTCTTGTCAAATCCCGACCTGGGGTCCACCATATCCCGGGCCCGCTCCACCACACGATATTGTCCGCTTTGGGCCCCGACTACGCCCTCACGGTTTTGTTTCTGGGAACTCACACGAGAACTTCCCAGTGACCCATCATGGGAGTGCTCTCGCGCGCTACTCACTTAACTTCGGAGTTCCCATGGAACCCGAAGCCAGTGAGCTCCCAAAAGGCATCGCGCAAGGTAGGGATGAGAATATACATATAAGGATCACTCCCCTGGGCGATGTGGGATCTCACAATCCGCCCCCCTTAAGGGCCCGACGTCCTCGTCGACACACCACGGCCAGGGTTAGGCTCTGATACCAAATTGTCACATCCCGACCCGGGGTCCACCATATCCCGGGCCCGCTCCACCACCGTAGCACGATATTGTCCGCTTTGGGCCCCGACTATGCCCTCACGGTTTTGTTTTTGGGAACTCACACGAGAACTTCCGTGAGGGCGTAGTCGGGGCCCAAAGCGGACAATATCGTGCTACGGTAGAGTTGAGCCCGGGTTGTGGTGGGGCCCGGGTCGGGATGTGACAGTTCTTTAGCCATTCCTTCTAAAGGCAAATCACAGTTGACGTGTGTCCGAAAACTTTTCTTTTTCTGATTTTAATTGAGTTAAAATTGATTTGCATTTTAAGGAAAATCACTTATTTTCGTGTCCGGTAGTGATTTGAAGTTGAAGAGAAATCACTTCTTAATAGCTTTTTCGGTCGAAATTTGAGAGTTTTTAAAATCTAATTTGTATATAGAACGACAGTCATGCAATAAGAAGTGATTCTCACACTTATCTTTTTTTTCTTTCTCTCGTGCACCTCTTCTCTTTTGTCTATCCTTTGGATTGAATAAAGAAAAATCAAGAGACATAAATAAAGAGAGGAGGAAAGTTAAAGAAAATAAATAAGCATATGAAAATCACACGTTATGTAAATGAACAAGCTGTTCTTTAGCCATTCCTTCTAAAGGCAAATTACAGTCTGATGTGTGTCCGAAAACTTTTCTTTTTCTGATTTTAATCGAATTAAAACTGATTTGCATTTTAAGGAATCACTTATTTTCGTGTCCGGTAGTGATTTGAAGTTGAAGAGAAATCACTTCTTAATAGCTTTTTTCGGTCGAAATTTGATAGTTTTTAAAATCTAATTTGTATATAGAATGACAGTCATGCAATAAGAAGTGATTCTCACACTTCTCTTCTTCTTCTTTTTTTTTCTTTCTCTCGTGCACCTCTTCTCTTTTGTCTATCATTTGGATTGAATAAAGAAAAATCAAGAGACATAAATAAAGAGAGGAGGAGGAAAGTTAAAGGGACTCTTGTGCAATATTTTTGTATTTGGGTACCTGACCTGGTTTGGATAGACTAAGTTTTTTATTTAATTTAAAAATCTTATGTTTGATTATTGTCAAAAGTTAATTTGAATTATAAATTCATTATGAGGATAAGGGATAAGTCATTCTCCACTAAAGTTAATATCGTCATGCAAGTGGTCTTTTACCGTAGTTGTGAAAAGGTGTTGAATCCTTATGACGGCGAGGATCTGAATTCCGTTAAGAGCTAATCTAACATCTAATTTAATAAAATTTATTATATGACAAAAAAAAAATCTTAAATAAAAAGGGAAAGGCAAAAGCGTGCGAAAGCAACGAACTCAATCCGTGGATTCCTGTTCTTTTTCTAATTTTAGGTTTTGGCAGTTGGTGGTGGTACACTCAAGAAGGCGCGTAACCAGACGCGCCAAACTCCATAACAAAAGTAAGAGAAATGGTAAACAAACAGAAAAACCGAACCCTAAAGCACACGTGCCACAACATGGGCCGTCGATCTCCCGATCAGAATTTAGTCTAAACGATTGTGTCGCCTCTCGAAACCGAAGAGGAGATTTAATCGGAAGCGAAATAAAGGAGAGGACTTTCGACAGTCCCAACGACCCCTCTCTCTCTATCTAAGTTTTCTCACTCCTCCCCATCGATTCGATTTCTAGGTTTTCTGGGTTTTTTCCCCTTCGATTCACTTATCAAAGGGTGGATTTTGAAATTCGATTTGGAGGAAGAATTGCGAATTGGGGGCGATGGAGAAGGACCTTCTGGAGTTGTTCGACGCCGTGAAGAAATCGGCGGACGCCGCCACATCTTGCGACGGAGGAGCCGAAGAAAGCGAATGCCTTGAGGCCTTCGAGCAGCTCAATAATTTTCCCGTCACTCATCAAATCCTCGTCTCAACCCAAGTACGTTCCTTTTTCGTTTTTCCCCCAATTTAATTTGAATTCAGGTTTCATTTTTTAGGTCAAAATATTGTTTTGATTTTATTCTTCACTGTTAATTCAATTACTCACATCTAGATAACATGAATCAATTTTTGATCTGAAAGTCTGATTTTTTTTTTTTTTCCGAAGAAGAAATTTGGTAGACTATAACAATTTGAACTTATCATTCATAGATCAGAAATTATTTGCCCTAATTTGATCACATTGGTATTTTATCTTATATGGATTCAACTGTTTACGAAACGATGGTATGCAGTTTCAGTTCTTAGAGACTTAGATCATAGCTGCATTTAAGATTAAATTGAAGTTCTGTATCTAGATGTCCCGCCCCAGGCACTTGTCTGTTTAGGACCCGAAAATGCTGCATTGTCTATATCTTTTGCTATGGTGCATGGTTGGAATGGCATGAAATTGGATTTGAAGCTTGTTCTTCTGACCTTTGGTATGTAATTTTTCAGGTTGGAAAGCGTCTTCGACATCTCACAAAACATCCTAGAAAGAAAATACAGTCTGTTGCTTCAGGCCTGTTGGAGAAATGGAAAGAGATTGTTATGAGCGAGGTAGGGAAAAATGTGAAAAATGGAAACTTGGAAAGAATAGACTCTCTAAAACGTGATTCCCCACGTGCCGACAGCCCCAGGCCTGAGAAGGTTCAGAAGACGTCTGCTGTGAAGGTTGAGAAGGTTTCCAAGGCTGAACCTGTTGAGGTTAAGAAGGTTGATCGTGATGTCAAACCAAGCTCTGAGAAAGCTTATAGTTCGGGAACTGTCAAAACAGAAAGAAAGGTTCAAAATGTTAATCCTGTCAAGACTGAGAAAGCTGCTTCAGTGGAGAGTGTGAAGGTTGAAAAGGTAGCCAAAGACGTGAAGAAACCAGCACTGAACTCTTCTGGTCCCCCAAAGTTAACCTCTATGATTAAGTGTAATGATACAGCTCGGGACAAAGTGAGGGTACTGCTGCATGAGGCTTTGTCCAAGGTTTCTGAGGAGGGTGATGAAAGGTTTGTGGATGAGGTGAATGCAGCTGATCCTATTCGAGTTGCTGTCACCGTGGAATCTGTGCTGTTTGAGAACTGGGGTGGTTCCACCGGCTCCCAGAAGGCCAAGTATCGATCTTTGATTTTCAACCTGAAGGACCAAAAGAATCCAGATTTCCGCAGAAAAGTTCTGCTTGGACATATCGAGGCAGAGAGGCTCGTGGACCTGTCAACAGCGGAAATGGCAAGTGATCAGAGGCAAGAGGAGAACCAAAAGCTTGAACAAAAAGCATTGTTTGAGTGCGAGCGTGGAGGTCCACCAAAAGCCACAACCGATCAATTCAAATGTGGTCGATGTGGACAGCGCAAGACCACTTACTACCAAATGCAGACCCGGAGTGCGGATGAACCTATGACAACGTATGTAACATGTGTAAACTGCAATAATCGTTGGAAGTTCTGTTAGGGATTCTTGTAGGAGCCATGGACAAACGTCATAAGAGTCATAAAACGAGCAGTTTGTACCGTGGTTGTGCGATTAGGGCAGTTGGACGGATGGGAACTGGTCGGACGAATGGATCCGGTTCAGAATATTGTAGCATATAGAATTCTTTGGTTGATCATGTTTTCTTCTTCTAGGGTTGGTAGGCTTAATTTGTTTACTTTTTATTGAATCGACTCTTTTATTTCGTTTCACCGATGATTAATAATTTCATTTTGCTGTGTTATTGTGAATGATATTCCAGGCTAGGGATGGTGTTTCAACTCTCGTTTTCTCTTTCTGCACTTTTCTTGTTTCTATCTCGTGATTCTTTTTAAGTTTATTCAATTTAAAAATTAGCAAACTGAAAAAATGAAGACAAAAGGAGTGCGAGAATCATTCTTCTTCTGCACGCAAGCTTTAGTTGTTGGTTTGCTTTTGACAGTGGAAGCAACTCAGCAAGTGCTTTTGACAATGTTGAAGCAAGTGTTTCTGAGGGAGAAGGATTTTCTTTTTTTCTTTTTTTTTTCTTTCTCCCCTTCTCTTCCCTCTTATTTGAACTTATTTGAACGATTACGAGAGTATGAGAGGAGGGGATGAAAAGAGGAGAATAGAGAATCCTAGTCCGTTTATGATTACGCTTTGGGAATGCTTTTACGAGAAGTACTTCTTGTAAAACATTGTTAGAACCTCAACTGATTTTGTTATTAAAATTCAGGCGTAAACATTGAATGTTTTACAGATTTTTATTAGGAATCTGAATCGATTCATCCTGCAGAAATTGATAGGACATATATTGGTATACCAGAAGTGCGTTATTCTTCCTCAAGAACTTGGCAGTACATAACTTGGGACAATCTGAAACCAGAAGTGCTTTTTTTTTTTTTTTTTTTTTTTTTTAAATTATTTACACGAGAGGAATGGAAGAGGGGTAAGCCCACAATCAACTTACAAATGAAAAAGAATACCCCTAGACTGTTATACTAAGTGACAAACCAAAAGTGCTTCTATAATCTAGAAAACACAAAAACAATTGGGAGCTTTCTAGCCACCCTCAATTTTGTAACAAGATATCCATAATTCTGCCGAAATTTAATGAACTTTTAGTGGATAAATACCGAGTAAGACTGGGTTATTTCGGAATAGTTTTACAATGCATTTGTTTTGGAAGTGCTTTTAGCTCTTCTAACCCTCCCCTGCTTTTACAACTTTGTATGAACAATACTTCTTGAAATTAAAACACACAACAAGATGGGAGAGGGGGGTAAGCCTCAAACATTAGAGGGTTGGATTATTAATTACAAATTAAACACAACATTTAAAAGTTAAAACCAAATTAAAAAAAAAAGGAAAATCAAGATTGGGAACGTTCCTTGAGAGCCTGAAAAACCCTCGAGCTCTTGTAAAATATTTGAGCCCTTCTATGGTAGTCGTTAGGTTCTTTGCCTTCATCTTCCCCCATGATCGCTTCACGCTCCAAACATTCCAAAAGCTCCACCACTCCTCTATCTCCGCACTTCTCGCTCCACCTCCCTTCCCTCATCCACTCCTCTTCTTCCTCCGGCCGCAGCTCCGCCTCCCATTCGCCTTCCACCTCGGATGAGCATCCCACGTCCCCGCACCTCACCGCCACCGCCGGTTTCTTGCGGTCCAAGCTTTGCTGCCTTAAGATGGCCCCATGATTCTGCCAGGTCCTAGGTCTCAAACCTAAACTGTTGGGAGTTGTAGGGATCCTGGCCGTGTGTGGGGGGAGGATGGAAGGGCGAAAGTTGGGGGTTTTTGTGCGACAGAGAGGGATCTCCATTGTCGAGCCCTAATTTTCAAGTCAATGGTGTTGGCTTGGTTGGGATAGATATATAGGGGATGGAGGGTGTGAGAGGGTGGATGGCGGTGTTCTTGTTGCTCCACGTGTCTTGGACACGTGACATGGCGGGGAGGCACGTGTTAGATGAAGGTTTCGAGAACCGAGATGATGGTTGCAGAGGGTGTGACATTGTTTTCTTCGTTGTTGACACAAAAAGGCTTACTTGTCAAAGTTTCATGGGCCACGTCAGCACTCCGATTCCTTTGCTGGTGTATTGTTTATGACTAATTCAAGGGAATGATCGTGCTTTTTAGATTCTCTTTGTTAGGAATTTGGAGATCCTTTAATCACATCCGTTTATCGTATATCGCACGATTAATTTTCGTCAAGATACTGTTTATATTCAATTTTAATCCTCTAATCACATCCGTTTATCGTATATCGTACGGTTAATTTTTGTCAAGATACTGTTTATATTCAATTTTAAACAAATTTTTTACAATAATGTATAACCGCACGATATAAGATGAACGAACGTGATTAAAAGATCCCTAAAATCCTCACAAAGAGAATCCATGAACTATTCTCATTCAATTCAAGGGAACGACTGTTTAATGTTTTATTGGCAATCGTTCTAGAAATCAAATTATAATAGAAACGACTCAATGACTAATAAATAAGAATTTTCAAACTGTCATGACAATGAGTTATATGTTGCAGTCATATTGAAATATGAATGTGATTATGTAAATCCTAGTAAATATGGGAATGTATCTTATATTCCTATTAGGAGTAGATTACCTATTAAATGTTGTAATCCTAAAGGGTAAGTAAGTAACCCTTTCTACTACTATAAATAAAGGCACAATGGGGTGAGATAACACACACCCACAATTACACATCTCTCTCTTCTCTCTCAATCTTGCCGCACCTCTCTCTCTCTTTTGGCCTCCATAATTGTTTCAGTAAATTATGCCTACAACACGTTATCAGCACGCTCTTGACGCTGCGCTAAAGAGAGTTTATTCTTCAATCAGGGGAGTATTACGTTTTAATCATTCTTTTCATGATTAATTTATTATTATTTTAAATTGATCTACATGCTATTGATTCAATTTAATTTTTCTATGTTGAACGTGATACAACGCATTGGAGATGCTATTCCGGCTTTCTGCGAAGGAACTTCTACAAATTCAAAGGCTTTTGTTGTTTTCTGCTACTCAGGTACGCTTAAAATAAAGTAAGATATTTGAAACGACCCATGAAGCATGAAAACATTCCCCATGATGCATGAACCCCCTATGTTTACATTTTCCTTCCGATATATATATTCACAAATTCATATATATATTTGTTTCATGCATCGCACAATTAAATTGTTATGTGGAATTTGTGAGTCAAAGTATAAAAATCAATTAGAAGCAAGTTAGGGTTTTCCTAAAACCCTAAGGGAATTGAAAAAAAAAAAAGGGGAAACAAAGGGACCGAATTTGGTGCACTGCACCATCCACCTGCGCACAGAACACCAGGCTTCGGCCTGGACCGTGTTCTTCCTGGGCCAGCAGCCCTTGGCCTCAAAGCCCCGCATCCCTATTGCCAGCCTTCGGCTGGGCACAAGCATGCACACACGCACGCATAAGCCAGTTTTTCGCTGGGCTTTTTGCGCCACAAAACAAACGCCAGCCTTTGGCTGGGCTCCTCACGCGAGGCCCGCAGTCCACAATCGCCAGCCCTCTGTTTTTTGGGCTCTCCCCGTGCAAACCCTTGGTCCATATGGACCCAACCCAGCTCCGGCTGGAAGCTATCTTCCCCCGTGGCCTGCAGCCATGATTCCAGGCCTTTTTAGGCCATACCGTGACCCCTCAAGGCACCCCGTGCCTACCCACCCCACGGCACAAGCCCAAAATTATCTTTGGGGCTTCAATTTCTATCCAATAATATTATGCTAATATTATTTTGCTTCTACAATCGACCCTGTATGACCCGATTTATTGAATTAATTAAAAGTGACCTGCAGTCCATTAATCTGATAATGAATCCAAAATTCTTGACCTGAAGATCACTTTTGGACATTAACGATTCAATAATTTCTCTTTATACTTTGAGCCGTCACATACTTTCGTAGTAACGAAGCTCTCACACTTGAGTTCCCGAAGACAACTCAAATCCACTACACTTAGTTAGTATATTGCATTTTGTGTTTCTTGCAGGAACCTCTCTTTTATGAACTAAATGTTCATAAACTAAATCGAACCTGTAGTTTCGAATTTAGTGCCTTTGAAACCCGAAGTTTTCATAAAACAATACACCCATGAAAACCCGACGATTTTCATGAAAACCATGTCTTAGACATCGAATGTTGATGCATATGGATGTTTTCATTCCCATAGCACCAATCACAATCTTGTTCCCTCCAAATCAGTGGATTGTTGAACTGTCACAAGTTCGATTTTCCTGATTTGGATGTTTCCCATAGAAACCACTTAATGTGGGGCACAAGACGTGAATCTCCCATTGACTATTAAGAAGATGAGAAACCATTGAAGCCACTAATGGCATGAATAAGCCTCCGCCATGATCTTCACTCGAAGACTTATGCCCGAAGCATTACAAATGGAAATACCTCCCGAACGAGTATTCCATGGCTCTTTGGCTCGCTTCTACGGACTGTCTAATCATGAAATAAATTGCCCGAAGCACACCATGATTATGTCCATGAATGAGTACAATTCTGAAGTTTATAAATCTGATCGAACTTTGACTAGAGAATACTTTTCTCGTCCTTCCATGTTTCTAACTCGCCCTTGAAGCAGCAGTGTAGAAAGCGGAAGTTTACCAAATTCTCGGATCTGATTACTACCACAAACGAGAGAAAGGTATGGACCCAGTTCGACTGGAGTCTACCATATAGCTCAACCCAGTTCGGTCAAAGCCTACTGAACCCAAGTTTGGGTCTGTCTATCTCATAATCCAATTTTGAGTTTGTTTTTACAAACATATGGTAGAATCAGGGCCTGCCAAGGTGTGGCATCATGCCCGAAGCATGATCCTTGGTACCTAAGACCTAAAAACTTCAAGAATAAGGGATAGTATTCCCAACCTTAACCCTGCAGAATCTATTTCCGTCCCGATGGAATAGATTATTGGTTATGCACCTGTTCGTGCCCCTACCAATATTGTTAAGGAGTACCATTCTAGTAGTCAATATGTGAGACTAATTTTGCTCCACCTAACATCGTTGGAAGTGCAAAATTTTGACATGGATGGCCTTTTGGCCGAATCCACCTAGTAGCTTTGCTTACTTTGTGAACATTTTTCCATGTTCTTGGATTCAAGTTTGGTGTATGTTTTACTTATGGATAATCTTATTGATATTGTCCTCGAATATGAGTTAATTGAATCATGTTTCTTAGTACATGTGACCGATTCAATTAAACACGTGATTAGGTTGGAATGTGGGAAAGTTAGTTGTCTGGATGAATGCGTACTACGCACACTAACTTTACACCTAAATCACATCTCTAACAACGACTTCAGGTCTATCCAACCTGATTAAGAGCAATGGCACGCTCCTCGTTGTATGAATGGTACTGAATCACCATTTAAGGGACCTTAAATTCTCCCTGACGTTGAGTTTTTAAGGATATTCGAGTTGACAATGATCATAAATGAAACCACTGAAGAAAATAGAGTGAAATATCTTTGCACCACCTCCAAAAATGAGCCTGAAGCTTTGATTTGGGGCCAATAGGTTGTCCCCCAACTGGGGCACACGCCATATGTGGCCGGCCTAGGGCTAGGTGATTGAGCAGTTTACTTGCTTTGGCACGACCTTTTGGGACACTTAGGTCGACCAACGATGCTACGATGCATCTCCTTACCCGAAGTAAGGATATTGTGCCTACAAGCACACTTTGCCAAGCATGCTCATTAGGGAAATTCGATTTTATAAATCATCCCTTGCAAAGATACGAAACGACTCTCTTTTCACATTGGATTCAAGGGAATATACGTGGACTAATCCAACCAAAATGCGGACCATATAAAGACTTATGGTTTTGGTTGATGAATCGACAAACTGGTCACATGTTTGTCCACACACATTACTGCTAAAACCTCTGGCCGATTAAGGGCTCACCACCCTACTTATCCCCTAAGGTCCGGGAGACTGGATAATGTCAGAGAGTTTACATCGACAGTTTTCGATAAAGTATTGCATGTCGTTTTGGGTTTATAATTGAACATCGAATTCCCATGTTCACCCCAAATAGCCTCGCCTAAGTGATCATAAAGCGCAATTTAAATGATCGCCCGAATTTTGGTAAACGTACCAAGTTTTCAGTTTCTGCCTAGGGCTATGCAATCCTTGTACGCAGTGATGATTGGTCCGCCTTGAGGCCCATTGCCACCCAACCTATATGACGTTACAGTTGGTTACTGGGTACGAACCTGACGATTTTCGTATTTACGCATTTGGGTGTGCATTCTATGTGCCAAGTTGCGCCGCCGCAACGTACCACCATGGGTCCTCAAAGAAGGATGTGTATCTTTTGTCGATCATGATTCTCCTTCACACTAGCTCTCTTCGAGCCCTTGCACGCGATCTCTTTACCGCTCATTTGCGGGTTGTCACTTTAATGAGACAGTCTTCCCGCCGTTAGGGGGAGATAAGAACGTCAACGTTCCTGTAGAACGACGCGAATTTGCGTGGACGTTGCTCACTATGTCTCATCTCGATCCCCATACCGCACAAGTATGATAAGCAAGTGCGATGAATTCTAGATTTCAGAATGTTGCTCCAGACGCATTACTCTGATCTAGCTAAAGTGACGAGATCATATACCAGCTGCAAACATGCCTGCAAGGATAGACGTACTTAACGGAAGTCGAGTCAACATCCCTGGAGGGTGTGCCGCCCCTATTGGACGGTTTGGACGCCCCTGTTGGACGGTCCGGTACACCGGCGGATAGCCAATCAATCTGTCTTGGCCTGGAGCACGACAGATCATTCGGTTCGTAGGATTCACTTCCCTGGAAGAGGAAGACACGGCACAACATTGAATCTGAACTCGATCGCTGTCTCAAATCATTTCCATCTCATGAGATTAATCCGGATTACTCCCAAGACATGAAGTTCTTGGTCCAGTATACTAGTTTGGGTGAGCTAAATGGAATTGAAATGAGATTATCATCGATGATGTTTTCACTTATATGGTAGCTACCGACATAAATGAAAAGCGACGATATCGAACCGTGTTCCGTTGATTAAGTGACAACGTAGAACTGATTGGACAAGTGGAATTACAATCCAGGTCAAATTCCTTACCAAAGTGTGTATTGGACTTGTCGTTCCTACACTGCCCAAGGTAACCCTGTTATGTTACAAGTGGGAAATGAAGCGTTATGAGATGAATGAAATAGTGCGATATGATGCACGCCTTACGGCGCAAGGTTTCTCTCAAACGTCCTGTGATTGATAGCAGCATTATGAAATGTGGTTAGTATTTCTCCATGGGGATATAGATACGGAGATTGACATGTAAGTTCCTGAAGAATTACATGGACTGACTCAAATAGTTCCAGAACCATGGAACACCCTCTTAACTTGTTTTGAGGCGTTCACTTATGGATTGAAAAATCTGACGGATGTGGTATACCCGTCTACGTGATTATTTGATCAGTCAGGGATATGAATGAATGCCCTTGCGTGTTAAACTATGAAGTCTTATTCCAAATTGCTAGAGTTACAATTTATGTCATTAACACGAATCTCACTAAGACTCCGGAAGAGCATGAGAAAACTGCCTCTCACCTGAAGATGGAATTTGAGATGAAGGATCTTAGGAAAACTCGTTTATGCCTTGACCTGAAGTTCAAGCATTGGTCTGACGGTATTTTGGTGTACCAGTCGAACTACACCCCGAATGTGTTACCTTTGAGTATACCTTTGATCGTCCATACGTTATATGCAAATGAGACTCTAGAAGAGGCTATGGAATCCGAAATTCCATATCTAAGTTCAACTTTGCGCTTCGTTGTACTTAGCTCATTGTATTTAGACAGGACATCTCCTTCGATGTTGATCTTGGTAAAGATGCAGCACCGCGCCTACACGCAACCACTGAATTGGTATTAAAGACGTTCCCTGAAGGTACTACAAATTTGGGCAAATCAAATCCCAACGCATCTTGAGCAGATCCAACCCCCCTGATCCTCGAAATGATGCTTGCCTTGTTGTTATGCTGACGCAGGTTACTTATCAAACCCGCACAAGGCAAAATCCCCGAATGGTTATGTCTTTACCATTAGGGATATCGCAATATCTTGAAGGTCCACGATATGACCTTAGTTGCGAAATCTTTGAATCATTCCAAGACTCACCTCACTTCACTACGCCACACGTGAGACATGGTTATGAGTTCTTGTTGAGCATATTCAAAGTACTTGCTGTGTTTTCATCCATCGTTGAGTCCCAACGACGATCCATGAAGACTATGCCGCATGTATCAACCCGACCAAGCCATGATACATCAACGAAGCCAACGCCAAGACATATTGCGTCTACATCTACATCAGCAAAGCATCAGGAGATTTGAAGTCATGCAAGCCGATCCCAGACAACCTTGCCGACCTCTACACGACGTCACTGCCGAAGTCAACCTTCCAGAAGTTTGTCCAAGGAATCGGTATGCGCAAATTATCTGAATTGAATCGCTTGTAGTTCTCTTATTTAGAAGTTATGTCTAACTCAGGGGGAGTATCCAGAAGCATACTCACATGATCTTAATGTACTCTTTTTCCTACGATTAGGAGCATTTTTCCCACTGGGTTTTTGCTACCTAACGAGGTTTTAATGAGGCACCCATCCTGGGATGATCATACTCCGTTGAGTTCACTACACTCGTCCAGTTTGACGTTTGTTTAAGACATTATGCATATTTTCTTACTTTTCCCTTAGTCTATGGGTTTTCCCCATTCCTTGGGTTTTACCATAGCGAGGTTTTTGTGAGTTTTTACACATGCATACTTCAAAGTAAATTTGAGACTCGCGATCACCCATTGTGCCGATGACTTCATCAACTATACCTGCTTCATCACTGAAGACCTGATGCGCCATTTACTTGAGTATTTACACACTCAAGGGGGAGTGTTGCAGTCATATTGGAATAGGAATGTGATTATGTAAATCCTAGTAAATATGGGAATGTATCTTATATTCCTATTAGGAGTAGATTACCTATTAAATGTTGTAATCCTAAAGGGTAAGCACTGTTCTAAAAAACGGCCTAGGCGGCCGCCTAGGCGGCCGCCTAGGCGCTAGGCGGTGGTGGTCCGAGGCGTTTTTGTGCAAATCGGTTGAAAAAATCGGATGGGCTCTAGGCGGCCGCCTAGGCGGGCTAGGCGGCGCCTAGGCGGTCTAGGCGGGCTAGGCGGCTAGGCGGGCGAGGCGGGCTAGGCGGGGCTAGGCGGGGCTAGGCGGTGCTAGGCGGACCTAGGCGGTGCTAGGCCTTTTTTTTTTATTTTTTTTTTATTTTTTTTTATTGACATTAAAAAAAAAATCCTATCTAAGTCTAAGTGGTTTAAAATTGTGAACTTGTTGTATATGTGTCATCCTACAATACTCATCACCATGGTTATATGACATATATGCTTAATGTGTTTTTAAATTTTGGACTTGTTGGATACTCTTTTTGCATTTTATCATTCTTTTATTATCTTATCCATGAATTTCATACAAAGTATAATTTTTTTGTAAGTGTGAATATGCATTTATTTACAAGATATACAAGAAATTTACCCAAATCCGCCTAGGCCGCCTAGGCACCCGCCTAGACCCCGCCTAGCCGCCTAGGCGCTAGGCACCAGCCTTCCGCCCGACTAGCGCCTAGCGTTTTTTAGAACCTTGAGGGTAAGTAATTAACCCTTTCTACTACTATAAATAAAGGCACAATGGGGTGAGATAACACACACCCACAATTACACATCTCTCTCTTCTCTCTCAATCTTGCCGCACCTCTCTCTCTCTTTTGGCCTCCATAATTGTTTCAGTAAATTATGCCTACAACATTATAATATTAATTGTGTAATTTATTCAAAATGGTTATCCAGATTTACATCCCTTTATTTTAGTTTTTGAGATTTAGAATTGATAGAGGTGGTTTTGAATTTGTCCACCATCAATTATTTTGGTCATTCCATAAAAATCTTCATTAAGTAAGAATAAGATGACAAAAATACTTTCAATTTTTGTCAAATTATTTGAATAATTGTTTATTAAATTTTGCATATTTTTGTCATTTTAGTTATTATTTAACAAAAAATTTCACGAAGGCCAAAATGATTGTTATTAGACAAAGTTGGAAACCACTTATAATGATTTCAAATCTCATGGAACAAAATGAGGAGTTATCCCAATCTCAAAAACCATTTTGACTAAGAAACTGAAAATAAATGAACGAACTCGGATCAAGTAGCCCCCTAATTGGTATGATCCCTTTTTTTTTTTTTAGTACATTGATATTTTTATACTAAATGGAGGGAGAGTCCGGTTAGGCCACACAATGGGCAGCCTAATTTAGTATGATCTCTTATTTTAGCTATTTGATTGCTGTTTTCAGAAGAAACTAAACACTTATGAATTCTATATGGATTAAGAGACTAAAGTTCAAAAGTAAAATGATTCTTGTGTTGATATTTTATCTAACGAAAGAAACTCAGTACTCAAAAAGAAAGAAACCGATGCTTTTAAGTCTCTTCCACCATAAAAGAAAGGGACTCACCAACGAAGAACCCTAATCAGATAGAATGTCACGCCTCTTTTTCCTGCTATTTCTTTGTCCAACTTCCAAGTTTAGAACTTTTTGCTTTGACAATTCAAATTTGAACAGAAGATTGTTTTCTTTACGTTTTGTTTGGAAATTAGCCTTGTGGTGTGAACAGGTACGAGCCAAATTACTGCAAACCATACAAAGAGTCGGGTCAAACACACCGTTTTGTATTTCTGATATCTTCCATATTCCGTGTCACAGTACCCATGAAGAATATGGAGATGCTGATAAAACCTACCCAATACGACTTCTACCGTCTTGACAAATCAATTAATTTTTTCGGGGTAAAAGTTTGTACTAAGTCGTATGGACTAACAATAATTTAGTTTTGAGCTCGTTAAAAGTTTGGACTAAATCGTATGGAACAACAATAATTTAGTTTTGAGCTCGTTATACGAGGGCCGAGCTAAGACTTCGATACCAATAGACGTAGTCAGGGTTTAAAGTGGTACGAGTGGAAATAACGATACGTAAATTTGTAAAAATATCGACGGATGTATCGAGATCGATATCGGTTGCCTTCAATGAAAATAATAAAAATTTGCTAAAAAAGCGTGGACATTCAAAATAAAACTTCAGAAAATATTAAATGAAATTTTTTCGATATTTAACCGGATTGTCAAAAATATCGACAAATCTGTCAATTTTGACAGAAATTTAAAAGTTTTTCCAATATCTTGTGAAGTTTAAACTTCTCCTCCCCTCCATATATTTTAATTTTTATAATATTGTAGTGCAACTAGTACCAGCCACGAATCAATTCTTAGACCAAAAGAATACTACAGAGAGAGAGAGAGAGAGAGAGAGAGAGAGAGAGAGATTTTATTATTTAGTGACTAGCATGTGTGCCATTAACATCACAAACATCCAAAAAAATAGCAATAAATAATGAAGGATTCAATATATACAAGAAAAATAATAGTTTCAAAAATAAAATCCTAATTAAGAAAAAAAAAAAAAAACATGGTCAAAAGCCTAACAAGATATCTTTTTTCTTGAGTTGCCATGTGTTTCTACGAAATTGCTGCTAACTTGAGCTGCAAGTTATGGTCACAAAGAAGATGCATGCTGCTCCTTATGTCTCTTCTCAGCTGCTATGGCAGCTGCCACAGAAGGTGGCAAATGCCGTAGACTTTCCGTTGGGTTCTCGTCGGGAACTTCAGTTGCCTTTCCTCCAGTTTCTGGTACCGGGGGTGGCACTGTTGCGAATAAGGATTCAATGTCTTTCAATGTGAAGAAAGGCTGATCTTGATTCTTCGTGTTCCCGATGAACGCAGCGCTGTTCCGGCTTTTGTTGAGTTTATATATACTCTCTTCAACCGTGTCTTTAACCTAACTCCACATGATGGATAAGCGTGATTAAATATCGAAAATGCAGAGATGATTGTGTTCGCACAAGCACCTTCTGATAACATGGTAGTGAATCTTGAAAACAAGTTATTCTACGAAACACAGAAGTGTAGGAAAGGGAGATGCACGTACTATGAAACGATGAGCTATGGTTTTGCTTTTCTGTCCGATTCGGTGGACACGGCTGATTGCCTGTGCTTCTACTGCTGGATTGAGAAGCGGCTCGACAAGAATAACATGCTTCGCTTCCAGAAGATTGAGGCCGTTAGCTCCATGTTGAATCAAGAGCAGTAACACTTGGAAAGATCTTTGCTCTTTCTGTCCACGTATCTTGTGATTTCCTTTTGCACTTATCTTTTCGCCTTTAAATTCGCTAATGGCAACTTGTGATTTCCTGCACTTAGACAGCAGGCATATTAAGAAAAATGGAGAAGCAATTCGAACTTCAGTAAATTTTATCTGCTCTGAATTTGGTAATGGCAACTTAACCTTCCTCCTTTCATCCGAACATGCGTAATGTCATTAGCAGTGAAGGCATGCTCCAATACGTCGAGCACATCATGCCAGCTTGAGAAAACAAGAACTTTAGCCTCTGGATCTGTAGACTTTATCCACAGGATTCTTCTTGTCACTGCTTCAATCTGCACAAATATACCCCCCAAAATGAACATTAATGTAAACTTGCTGACACAAACTACACTAATAAAATGGTAAGGGTCAGCGGAAAATGAGGAAGTGGTATGCTAGAGTTATTTGTTTGGTCAGGGAACCACACCTACAAAATCGAGGACAGTAGAACACATACCTTTGTTCCATATGAACCTTGCACCATAACAGATGCTTCAGACATTTCACGACTTTCGGTTGTATGAAGCACAGAAGTACTAGTTTCACTCTGTCCATCATCAGCATAAGCAATGTTTCCAACATCAGTATGTTGTCGGCATGTTGGGCATTTTACCCACTTATCTTGAACCTTGTTATTCCGTTCAGTAATTGCAAATAAACCTAGCAGGAACGGTTGTGAACTCGAATTAAATGAAAGTTATTTAAGAGAACATAACGAATTATCAAGGAAGAGACGCACCAAGAAAAATAATGATAATAATAATAATAACAAAAGTAATAATAATAACAAAAGTAGGACAAAAGGAAATTAGCAAGATGGAGACATAGATAGAAGGTTGCCACTGATGACTCACGTAAGGTTTCCCAAAAGCTACAGTTTTAGTTGCCGAATCACATTTTTGGTCAACCAAGGAAGGCTCTCAGAGATTTTAGCAGAAGAGTGGTGTAAAGATTTTGGGAGATACAGACTAACATTCTAGGTCTTTAGTGGCCATAGTCCATATTTTCATTTTTTTGGTAACAAAATAATAGAAGTATGTCTCCTATTTCTTGAGGCAACGGTTTTATCATGGAGATGGTACAGGGAATACTTACATTTACAGCATGTAAGATGCCCACACGGAAAAACCATCTTCCGAATGGTTAATGGATCTTGACAAACTGGGCATGTTTCTTTATCGCCTGTAGGTATGCATACATTTTTCTGTTCTGTGGATGTTGGAATAGTGGCTGCCCCTTCAGCTACCAAGGAAGGATTTGGACTTTGCAACGGCACCTTTTGTTTAGCTTGTACCAGACCCTGGGAACAGTAAAAGAGAGTTAGTATCGACTCCCGACAGTAGCAACAACAAAGACATTCTGTTTTTCGTAGTTTAAGTTTCAACAGACTCAGTCGAAAGGTCAGTGCGCAAAGCATACCACCAAAAGGCACACAATTCTGCGCCCAAGAAAAGAAAATCTAAATCTGAATGATTAAAATGGACTTTTGCTTCTACCTTTAAATAACGAAGTTTCCCTTTTATAACAGACAACGAATTCAAGGATGTGAACTTGTCACTAGTATATAGGACGCTAGCTGAAGGTAATTCTTCTTCACTTAAAGCATCAAGAGCTTTATCATCCTCATCTTCTGCCAGGCGCAATCTTGAGGTTGCCATGTTAAGCTCATCATAAGCTTGTAGAATTTGAGCTTGGGCTATTGCCAAGGATCTTGCATGGGGATACTCCTTGCGCATGCCCTAAACCAGGTAAGAAAGAAAAAGGATCATATTTTGCGAATGCCCAACGGGAATACTATTAGCAGGACAATTAGTATCCCAAAGAAAGAAAACAAAAGTTTAGAACGAGTAGGCTCCGTTCTATGATCCATTAACTACAGGAGTTCTTAGTTTCAGAGCTGCAGTCAAATAGTTGCTGCTGAAAGAATACTACAATACAGGACATACCTCAAGAACGTGGAGGTGCTTCGCGGCTTCTGATGTACCGTCCCTCCCTAATTGGGCCTTGCAATGATTTCTTATAACTCCAAGAACAACCTCTAATTCAGATGGAGCTTTTGAAACCTATCATCCGAATATGATAAACAGGACAAGTTATAGAAGCTCCATCTACCTTTAGTTTCAGTGACATTTAAAGTATAAACGAAAGACGGCTGCATTTTAGCACCTTTTAAGGATGAACAAAACTAATAGTGAGATAAAGTGACTGACCACAACTTTTCCAGCATCTCTCTTCTTTGACTCTTTATTAGAATTGGATGATGTTGAATCTTTATTTGGCTGTGACAAATTCTGATAAAAACGATTAAGTTCAGAGTTCTTCTTCTGCAAAGCCACAGCCTCTTCAGCACATGTAGCTGTCCCTCCGCCTACTTTTTCACTACGAAAGAGCCTTGCTTCATAGTCCTAGTAAAGAAATCATAAATTGTAAAAACTATGCTACATGTTAAGCCATACAGCAAATCAACAGGGATTAAAAAAAGAAGAAGAAGAGTAACAAACCCGAAACAATTCATCTAGTTCACAGAGAACACATAAAGGACCATCATCACAACCCTTGCAATTTCGACAGTTTCTCACGCGATGAATATCCTCCTCCTTTGGCTTCTCCATCGTCTGATCAATTTCTAAAAGTCGATCAAGCAACGCCTTCCTAGATGCTGCTAATTGGTCCAAACCAGTCTGCATATGATACTTCAGGCCACTTATGCTTCGGAAGCTATATCAAAGGGACACAACTAATCAGAATCCACACAATATAGACAGCTAGATTCAGTTTACTTGAAATTGAAAGCCACGAGCAACATTCTTGAGATACTGGTGAAGAGACAAACAGTGCAAAAAGTCAAATAATGACCCTGCAGTAGATGTGATGTAGAGGACCAAATGTTTACTTACCGAGAGGCAATTCTAGATGACTTCCCATTGTTTAGAGTTCCTACAAGGGCCTCTTCAATCTTTCTCATCAAATCCCTAGAGAGGTCTATGTTCTTTTCAGCATGAAGAAGGGCTTCCAACCACCAAACTGTACTTAGATCTTTTCTGTCGCTGATTGCATTGCAAACCTTCAAAAGAGTTTATCTAAATGTTAATATATAAAGAGAACAAATCGATGATCGGAAAAGAACAACATATGGAAAAAATACACATGAACTTTTTTAGCCTGCTCAAAACCATAAAAAAGAAAGAGAACTAAAATGAACTACCATCGATAATTTAGCATACAAAGTGTGATTGTCTAGACAATCCTATATAGAGGATCATAAAGTGCTACACGGATGCAGTTACGAAAAATACCTGTGTGTAAGACTTGTTAAACTCTTGTTGAGCCATGGATAGCTTTGAACTGAATACAGACAAGTACTTCTGTTTAATATTATCACAGGCTATTCTCAAAGATGCATCACTGAAAGAACTACATGATTGCTGGGGCCCATTATCGCATTCTTGGTGAGCAGCAGGAACATTATCTGATAATTCAGATGTACCTTCCAGTGAGTTACCGGCATCATTGGCAATTTCTTCTTTCCAAAGTTTTTGCCTCTTCGCTACATGTTGATCACACGTTTCAATGCCCTGTATCTTGGAGGCCATTTCCCTAGAGCTCCCAGGAAGCTGTTCTTTTGAAGGGCAGCAGTTTGTTGGCAAAGGGAGTATTTCAGCAAGATTATGATAAATGTGGATACTCAACAAAGGGTCCAGGCGGAAATCCTCATTGTGCTCTTCAGCTAAATCCAGCGCTTCCTTGTACAAGGATAGAGCTTGGGTGAAGTTTTGTTCGAGTATAGCTATCCCTGCAAGCCCATTGAGAGCGACGACTGACCTCCTAAGCGCTTCCTCTCCTTCTACCTTTGTTTTACCTACAAGAACCTATAGAACAAGATCCCATAAAACAAAAAGAATCAATCACAAAAAATTTAGTAATAAAGTACAGAAACACACCATTAGTATTTCCTCCATAGTCATGGGCGACTGTTGCAGAGAACGAAGCCCAAAACTTCCTACTTGAGGGTGGCAGCAGGCTTGGCGAAGCTTCAACAGTGTATTCAGAAGCTTTCCTGCCTCTGCATGTGTGATGAGTGGATCTGATGAATCATTAGATGCTAAGCATCCTGGACAGCAAGCATGAAAAATGTCAGACCTTAAAGTTGCGTCTTCACATGCAAACTTTAGGGTTACTTATAGAATGACTTAAATGAAGTTGCAAAATAATCATTAACAACCTCTGACTTCTCTTTTCCGAATATCATCTTTCAGACTGTCAATGACTTCTCGGGCATAACCCACACAAGTTTCATGTTGCCTTTGGTAAAAGTGTTCTTCTATTGGAGATAAAGTGAGCCAAGAGAGGCACTCCTCCTGAGGAGGAAGCTCCAACTCATCTGCAACATGCACTTTCAAAGATCGCCACATAATTTTCTTGAAAAATTTATGTGCAAATTCCATAGCTGCCACATCTTTCCTCTGAAAAGGCAAATTAAAAAAAAAAAATTAAGTGACTAAAACTAGCAGTAGAAAGCAAGAACGATGTCTTTGGGAAAATCATGAGAAAACACTTAGAGCCCTAAATGTGGATAAAGTAATAGAAGGATGCGCTCATGATAAATGGGCGTATTTTCTTGAATCAAAGTGTCAACTTGGCTGAAACTTATACATTAAACTTTAGATTTTATCTTAATGGTTCCAGTTATGTGGCATCTTAGAACTTTTGCAAATATTTGGAATTGAAACACGAAAGGATGCACTGAGCTTCATACCTCATATGGATCTCGTATAACTTCAACCCACCACCTAGAACCATCAAATGGGCATGCTTTGAGAAATCGTAGAAGTCCATATAAGTCATCAAGTTTACGTTGTATAGGAGTCCCTGTGATGCACCAACGGTGCTTAGTATACAACCGCAGAGCCATGTCTGTGGCCGCAGCAGCATTATTCTCCACCATTTGAGCCTCATCCAAACAAACTCTCCACCAGAATATTCTGGTCAGTACAGTTGGAACAACAGGGTACCTAAAACAAAATGGCAGGTCATCATCTTGAAAAATACAGGTCCAAGAGCGCTTCTAAATCAACCCAATGATGTTCTAAGGTAAAGCACTGAAATATGTAAACTTAAAGCCTAATAAGAAAGGAGAAAGAAACCAAAAAAATAAAGCAAATTCCTAACAACTTGAACACTGATCGTTTACAAGAACATGATGGCATTTAAGTACATTTGCTTCAAGAGTTCATGATGAGGGGCAGCAATTAATAAAATAAGTGGCTGGAAACTGGGAAATTATTTTTAAACCAAATATGTATCATTCCAAACAAATCATCCTAATGCAAGGGAAAACATTAAAGTTATGCAACATCCTTGCAAGCAATCAGGCAAAGATTTTATCCAATTGTTTGAAGAATCAGTTCAAACTAGTGTAGCCAATTTTGAGCAAAGAAAAAAAAAAGCAAGAACATCACAAGTTTTGAAGGAACCTTTTATGGAATCTCATCAAGCGCCGATCACCTTCATGCCTATCAGAGTCGTGTGACAGGTCCTCTTTAAGCACATCATATGTTGTTAATACAATGTCAGCGCTAACAAGTTCACTGATATCAATTTCCGACGCGTTAGAAAAAGAAGTCTCCCTCGCACCTTCATAGATACATGTTTTTAAAGAACCTGCACGGGTATGACTGGGGTGATAAGATAAGTTAGTAGGACTTACATCATTCATTAATGGAAATTTTTTGATGTAGCGAGTAATAGCTACAACACCCATGATCTGGTGATAAATAATTCAGAAACATCTCAAGACCATGTTAAACAATAAACACAATCAAAATTGAATCGATTTATCACAAAATGAGTCATCTAAGAAGATTGAAGGATAGCATTCGAAATATTTATACAGTTTAACAACCCTATCTTTCTGGGATACAAATCAGTTTAACAAAACCAAATTAACATAAAATATACCGTATAATTATAGTTTAGACATAAAATATACCGTATAATTTCAGAATGCCATTGGAGCAAAATAGAGGCTGGACAAATTATAAGAGTGGCAGCAGTAGCCACAGGAGAGTTAGTAGCCTGTATCAGTTCTAAGCACAGCTGGCAAATATATTTTCCATCTCTTTCAACTACAGTGGTTGTATTTTTCCTCTTCAGGTGCTTTTGAGAGGCCTCATTGGATTTGATGGATTTTCCATCAGCTGAATAACCCACACAGTCTGCATGTTGCCATGCATCGCATATGTCACACTGTACCCATAATCCTGTGTATGACATATTTTCACTTACAGCTCCACATACACATTCAACTCGCTCCCTTTTTAATCTTTTAAGATTGATTTTCTGATCTTCGGTAGCTTGAGATTCAGAATCAGCAAATATGTTGTCTTCATCTGCCGACTTCGGATGCGCAAATATACAAGCAAGAAGTTCAACAGTTTTTCCCATTCCCATCTCATCTGTGATCGTCACAAAAGAAAAACGTCACACAGAAAGCAATTCGGGAAACACCAGTCTTCCCTTCAGAATGAAATATAAAATGCTTAAGAAGATAGAACATTATTAAGAATATTTCTTCTATTACCAAAAACAGCCATAGATATTTTGAAAAGGCCAAAGACTAGTTGATGGAGAACTTCACTAAATATGTGGTAGAAGAAACTTTAGGAGCTCGTAAATGGAAATTTTCCAACAACTTCTTGTGATATTTGTTTCATTCCTAGTTTTCTCGTTCAGGTAGGGCCTTATGACTAAGCTATTTAAGAAAACTAGGCGCTCACACGACAATAGATTGTCATGTAGAAGTGACAGATTCTGATTGTTTGATAAGGCATTACTGTATTTATATCATCATTAAATACCACTGATCGCTCATGTTTTTAGAATTAAGTTCAATTGTTTAACAGTAATACAGCCAATAGTGTGCAAAACTAGATTTCCAGACAAAAGCGAATTTCAACATCTGTAAAACCTGAAGAAAAATCTAAACACATGCAAGAAAATGTAGAGTAGTGGGTTTACCAGCAAGAATACCACCATAGACATTAGCTGAATCATTCTCTGGGTGCAATGAAACATTTCCACTGGAATACATTATCAAATTTGCAGTAATAGTTAGATAGGGAGGAGATGGAAGAGGAGAAGGATGTAGAACGCAAGAACTTGCTTAAAAGGTAAACCAACATATTTGAGAAAGCCACTACCTGAATGGGTTGTAGAACATTTTTGAACATGTGTCAAGAAATTCCAAGGGCAAACACAAAGGTGATATCAACTGACTGTTCCCCTTTTCGACCGGACTTTCTGCATATCCTTTCTCTCTATGTACCATCCAGTAAGCTGCACGGCGCTGATAGGGCTTCAACTCAGGAAGCAAATCGGGCATGTCAGCTTGAAGCATTGCATCTGCTCTGTACACAATATATAATAGAAATTAAACTCAAAGATTGATACACATAATAGCCTCAGAAGTTGGAAATAGACTATAAAATTGAAAGGTGGTGATACTCACTTTGATCGCTTAATAGCTTCATAGAACACAGAGACGTCAAACCTTGCTAGTTTACTACGGTCTGAATTAGCATATCCATTTTCAGTACGCAAATCAATTTCCATTTCTGTTGATTTACTGACCCCGTACCTAGCCTCTGATGTCATTACTTCTGGATGAAGCCAGCCCATGACATTCCTCATACTTTTTTTCCAGACTTGCCTAGTAATGTCCAGAAGTGACTGACAAGCATCAAATGCACGCTTAAGTATCTCCACCCTAACCGTAACAGTGGACATATCAATCGACACAACCCACTGAAGTGGCCTTAGGGTCATAAACCTCAAACTTGCCAAGTGAACAAGACCAGAGATACCTTCATCCGGTCCATCAAAACTCCCTGATAAAATCACCGAGCACTCGCCCCTACCCTCTGTTGGACACTTCTTAATGAACTCCAAAGATATATCAGCAGAGGATAATACAGGCCAATGGCCTAACTTCATACGGCCAATAAACTCATTCACGTTGCACACTCGAAACCTTAATGAGTAATCATCCTGATTAAAATCCCCACTCAATCCATCACCAGAAAACCCTTCTCCGAAATTCAAATTTGTCAAAACAACTTCAGCAATATCAAGGTGCTCGTCCGAAACCCAACAAGACCCATCAACTTCCACAAAATACGGCTCATCAACTTTATCCAGTTCATTCTTTCCTGATTCCCCATTTGAAATATTGATTCCATCCAATTCTGCCTGATCATCATTGCTGCGACTCTCCAATACAACCCCACCGGATCGGTGCGGCCGCCTTTGCTTCCTTCTACCCATCACTCTAAGCAAAAAAAACCTAATTCACACACTCTGAATCCAAAAGCACACACTTTAATTATAATTAACCATAAATCCTAAACATGGAAGGTAATCGCTACCCAGATTATATTCATAATTATCAAATCATAATTCAAAAATTAAACTAGAAGACACCAAAAAAAAAAAAACCTAAAAGCTAATTAAATACACAATTTAACAAACAAAAAAGAAAGCTTTTGCATTGAAATTCGAGAAGCATTGACAAATAAAAATTGCGAAATTCAAAAAGCCACAGAATTTTAATCCCATATGATTAAATTAACGAACTTTGATTATCCGGATATGTTCATCACTGGAACAATGTAATTAAGTGAAAAGTACAAAAACGGAAACGACGAATTAATTCAAAGGAAATTAAAAATCGAATAAAAACACAAGAATTTTTGGAGAATTTCGAACCTGATAACTTGTTGATTCTGTGAGAGCAGTGGATTCAAGAGACGGACGTGGGGTCTCTCTCTCCCTCCTCCCGGGTACTGAGCTCACGCGCGAATTGCGACTCGGCAAGGATCACGCTTTGTATTCGACTTTTTGCGTATGTTGTGATACTGTTAAAAAAAACTCACCTAACGTCACGGCCAAGTCAACAGCATCTCGGTTTTTCTACAGTTTCTAGCATTTTTATTGGCCCGTTATATTTTCTTGGGTTACAGTCAGTTAAAAGATCTTCGTCGGATCCTTATCGTGAGGATTCTAGAAATTCTGTGATCATGACCGCTCATCGAATATCGCGCGGTTAATAATCATTTCAAAATTTAAAATTAAATATAAATAGTACCTAACGAAAACTAACCTGCGATGAATGAATCACATAATCCTTAGAATTCTCGAACGATCACGATTACGATTACATAATCTCCAAAAAAAAAAATCCCATTGAATCCAGATTAAGTCGGTTAGGATAGGTACAAAAGGTAATCCTATTTCGCGCCGTGAATACATTACAGTTACTTACGTCATATCTTTTACCCCGAACGGCGGCGTTTCGGGACAATTTCAGGAAATAGGGTTTAAACCTTTAAGGCCGAGTCTTGATCAATTACTAGGGTTTTTAATTTGAGTCCCCAAATGAAAGGAGGAAGGAAGAATCTGAAGAGGGCGGTGGAGCAACAGAGCTTTACGCTCGAAGATGGTCACTCTGTAATGCAAGTGCTTTCTCTCCGCGGCTCCAATCTCATCGAGGTGGGCGCTTCTATTCCTATTCAATTTTTTAGGGTTTTTGGCCCGGAAATAAAAAACCCTTTTAAAACCCTAAATCCCAAATCGATGTCTTTGTGAAAATGCAGTAGTGGGTATCGATCAATTTGTAAAAAAATGATGTGGGTTTGGGCTAGTTTTTAGATTCAGATGCTGTAACAAAAGAAAAATGTGAACTTGGATTGCATAATGTGTGTAGAATTGCTTAACTTGCTTCTGATTCTACTGTAATTGTTTAAGGTAATGGATGCAAAGGGAGAGAAATTTTTGGCGCTGTTTCCGGCTAAGTTTTCAAAGAGCATGTGGATTAAACGAGGTTGGTTTCCTATATACGTATCTCATTTCAACGTATTCTAGCAAATGTAGCCAAAAGGCGGGATTTTGAGTCGATTTTCGATTGGCAGGGAGTTATGTTGTGGTTGATGCAAGTGGGAAGGAGAAGGTTCTTGAATCTGGCAGCAAGGTGGCATGCATTGTTTCGCAAGTTCTGTTTTACGAACAAGTACGAGTGCTGAAGAAATCGCCAGACTGGTGTGTATTCTCTTCCCATCCTAAAACGATTTGACACTATCTCAACAAAAGGGCAGCTTGTGTTGCTTACACATTTAATAGTGCGATGACCTTTTTATGTTTCGGTTACTTCATATCGAACTTTGAAATGTCCCTCGAACAAACTCAAATGTTTGCTCTGACTTTCTCTTTTTATGGTTAAGTGTATACTGATTCAGCATTGTATCACAACTTGAGAAAGCTGAAAATGTCAAATAGTTTTGTTCTTATAAAATAGTAATCCACAAGCCACCGTAGTTTCGCGCATTGCACATAATTGTATTGAGGGATGGACAAGGTTGCTCGTGAAAGTGTGGGTAAAATCTGTAGCCTTTGTGGCACTTCTTGTTTAACGTGTTTATGTGATCTTAAGATTCTCAGTGTTCTTTTTTGGTGATCTTTTGTTCCTTATATTTGCTTTTGCCGCCCAATTTCAGGCCAGAACTCTTCAAATCCGAAGTTTCAGACGGATGCGATGGAAGTTTGCAGGGAGACACCTCCCAAAAAGAAGACAATGAGCTCGACGACTCAAGCGACGATGATGGACTTCCTCCACTCGAGGCCAACACAAACAGGAATAAACCAGCTGACTGGAAATCGGATACAGAATCGGATTCCGATTCAACATAAGTCAGATTAGGACTTTGAGTTCAGAAACTGATTCTTGAGTAGTTCTGCAGTGGATGTAGATGAATCACCTGAAGCGAGGATAACAGCTCAGATTTTAGTCCAGAATTTTTCTGGACATAATTTTTGTTGGGTTGACTATGTACGTAATCTTGTATTAATACGATACACAGTTAATGGCAAAAAAACATTTATCAATCCATTATTAATGTCTGAACTTTTTATGATTGAAATTTTGGAACTGAATTTTGGGCTTCGGTGCCGTATCCTTCGTGTATGTATCCAATTTCGCATTTTTTCGTATTTTTTTAAAACCAATGAGTAAGTAACATTTATCAGTTTTGATATGAGCATCTCATACACTTTCCCATCTCCCATCTCCCAGAGATGTAATCATGTAAATATATACGTTTTTATTTACAACTCTTGACGAAAGATGAATAATTTACATTTAGCCATTGGAGAACGTTCTAGCTAAGAAAAATGGTAAAATGCCCATTTCAATTTTTTTGCCCATGTCATTGTATACCACCTTTGTTTTTAAGGAAAACTAATGAAAAGTAAAAAAAAAACTTCTCTTTTAACGAAAAGTCATTTTTAAAGGTATAGTAAATAATGTCAGGTAAAGGTAAAAATGTGGTTTTTCGTTAAAAGTGAACACTACAGGGAGTGTACTGTTCACTTTTAACGAAAAACCACATTTTTACCTTTACCTGACACTATTCACTATACCTTTAAAAAGAATTTTTCGTTAAAAATGAAGTTTTTTTGGACTTTTCATTAGTTTTCCTTTGTTTTTAAAGGAAATTTAATGAAAAGTCTTTAAAAACTTTAGTTTTAATGAAAAATAACAAATAAAGGTATAATGAATAATATCAAAGAAATATAAAAATATAATTTTTCGCTAAAAATGAACAGTACAAAAAATGTTTCGTTAAAATCCTCTTGTTTTTAAACACTGTGTCTCGAAGACAAATTGCACTTTTACAAAAATTGGAGTAGTTCCGGACTGGAGAGAAATCGAACGGCGGGTAAGAGGAGGTCTCAGAATGGCGCCAACAGTGAACAGCCTAGCCACGTGGCGTCCTCCGCTTCACTTACAACTTGTTTAACGTTACACAGAAATGCAAAGGATTTTTCTTGTTCTTTATTTTTCTCTCTCAGCAATGACGGAGGGACTGAGACGGAGATAGGAGTTAGCAGACACTCGCAAGCTGACAGAGACGAAAAGCAATTGTCAGAACCACGTCGTGAAGGTTTCCAAATTCCGCTTTGACAACTTTGCAAATTCCAAGCTCCGATTTCACTTCCTGAAATTTTGATATTTTCGTTGTTGTGGAAGTGAAGAGATGGCTGTGGCGATGGTCTCAGCCGTGAGAGGCGGTCGTTTGCCGTCACGGCACCATCATCACCGCCGTCAGATGATTCTAAGCTCCACGTCGTCGTCGATTATTGGTAGTTGGGGTTCGTTAAAATCATCGAAGCAGCTCATTTGCAGCTCAAACTCAAAGGGTTTCACTCTCTTTGCCCGTTACTCACAAACTCAGGATCCCTACTCCTCCCGCCTTCAAGGTGCTTAATTTCTCTCTCCCTTTAGTTTTTGGATTTTGGGTTTGCATTTTGGATTCTGGGTTTATCTCAAGCTTAAATCTTTATTTGATTTATGGGTTTTTTTCCTAATAATTTATTTGTTACCTATATGAACATGAATAATAGATTATACTTCTGTTAATGGTTGTGCTCTGGTCACATTGATATTTTGAATCATGAAGTTGCGAACTTAGCGATGAAAAATGTTCATTTTTTCACTTCTTTTAGTGAGTGATTGGCTGTTGCCTTTTCGTGGACATACAGAAGTGAAACTTAGGTGTAAAAAACTGTTGAAGTAGAAGTACAACTCTTCTGTTTGGCAGATAGTTATCAATTAATTGCATCACCTCTCAGAATGGGAAGGAAACTTTGATTAACGCCTTTGTTTAGACCTCGTCATGAGCATCTGTGTTCTTCAGGCTTGAATTCTTTTCTTTCTTGATCACTCTATTCGTTTGAGGTTTTAAGCTGAAGCTGGAATTTCATGCTGTTACCAGATAGGTTTGAAGACTTGCCTAAACTGGTGGAGGACATTCTCCAAACATCAGTAAGCACAGGTCCACGTGGCGCTCTTAGGATGGTCCAAGGAATTCAGGCGTTTATTGGGGTTGGTGGGGAGTGGCTTGCCGATGTATCAAAGGTAACAGGAACTTGCTTGCTTGGCTTTCACCTTGTTCAATTGTCAATTGGTATAGTTCTTGAAACGGCTCATTGACAAAATGCGTTTAAATAGCCAATTCCAATAACTTGGGATTAAGAATTTACTCGGTTGGGTGTTCTGTTAACACCTAGGCATTCGTTAATACTGGCCCTTTTATCTGAATAAGCAAACAGGAATAACCCTTCCTTTTGTTTGTAGTCAGCAAACTCATCTGCTGGATTACCAACCCAACTGCAGCTTGGATTGCTGTCCCCCCTTTATTTGAGGAAATTGTTTGAGCGCATGGGGGCAACCTACGTTAAGTTGGGTCAGGTAACTCTTGTTGTATTCTTGTTTTTTGATCGCCACTCCATAACTTTATTCATTATTTCCAATGTAAATTAGCAAAAGATTATTATTTTACTTGTCTATCTTTGTTCATTCAACGTACACAATCACTAATGCTATGCTACTTACAAATGGTAGTTCATTGCATCTGCTCCAACATTGTTCCCATCAGAATACGTCGAAGAATTTCAGAACTGCTTTGACAGAACTCCTGCAGTACCCTTTGCGGAGATTCAAGCAATCTTGCGTCAGGAATTGGGGAGACCAATTGAAAGCGTTTATGACTATGTTGACCCAACCCCACTCGCTTCGGCCTCAATAGCACAAGTTCTTTTCTCTTCCTATCAAATTTCTCATGTTCCTCAAACCATTCGCTAAGCTTAGGAATTAGAATTGTGTTGTATTTTGTTTAGGTTCATGGTGCAAGGCTAAGAGGCTCCCAAGAAGATGTAGTAATAAAGATCTTGAAACCCGGAATAGAAGATATGTTGGTTGCAGATCTCAATTTTATCTACGTTGTTGTCCGCATTTTGGAATTCTTGAATCCTGATATAAACCGCGCTTCATTGGTATGTGGACATAAATTTCTGCATATGCAACAAATGAATTTAACACTTATACTGGATGACAGGTATAAGTATAGTAATTATTTTCATACTCTTAGAAGTCATTTACACTGCTAGTTTCTTCAGTTACAACTTACAAGTTATATTCTGTGAAAGCATAACATCTTTGGGATGATGTCAGCATCTTTGGTTCATATGTTGGAAAATGATGGAAGATAGAAGTTTCCGTTGTAATCTGTTTGTCGTTTCAGTAGGTTGGTATTGTGCAAGATATACGGGAGTCCATGCTTGAAGAAGTTGATTTCTACAAGGAGGCTGCAAACGTTGAGTCCTTTAGGAGATATTTAGAAGCTATGGGACTCACAAGGCAGGCTACGGCTCCAAAAGTGTATCACCAATGCAGCAGCAAACGAATTTTAACAATGGAGAGGCTGTATGGAGTTCCTCTTACTGACTTGAACAGTATAAGTTCCTTTGTTTCTAATCCGGAGACCAGTCTCATAACTGCCCTTAATGTGTGGTAGGAGTAGGACTTGAATATTTTATCCACCATTCATGTGCTTGTAGTTTTTGTGTTCATTTATTTGTCAAATTTTTACCTTGTCATTTGTTATGAAATGTCTCTCTAGGTTTGGCAGTTTGCTTGCCTGTGAAAGCTTCCATGCAGATGTGCATGCAGGCAATCTGTGGTTGTTGCGTGATGGCCGCATTGGGTTTCTTGATTTTGGTATAATTGTATTCATTGCTTTACTTATAGTTGTGATTGTCGTCAGTTTCTTTCAATGTTTCAGTTATTTATACAATCTCCGCAAATATGACTTAAGGTTTATACTTTATCTACCGTGCAGAAAAAAGGATCGAGTAAAGATATCGATATTTTTTTTTGTCAGTGTATAATGTTTATCTTTGTGGACTTGCTAATTGTCTGTTCTTTAACAACCGTGCGTAGTTCCAATATGCAGTACCTACCATTTGCTTGATAGTTTTAGAAGTTCTCTGTATTTGTCCACTGTTCAAATGTTATTGACGTTATTTTTTTGGTTTGTTACCTTTCGGTTATGTGAAATCATTCTTGCGTTTGACTTAAATTTACAGGAATTGTTGGCCGTATATCCCCGAAAACATGGGGTGCCATGGAAATCTTTCTGGCATCAATTGCAACTGAAGAATATGAATCAATGGCATCTGCACTGATTGAAATGGGTGCTACAGACACAAACGTTGATGTTAAGGCCTTTGCAAGTGACTTGGAAAAGATGTTCTCGTCAATAAAGGCAAGCATTAAACTCAGGAGTTTGGTAATTGTGTTTTGCTTTCCAAATAGGGTTATCTTTTTGGTCTGTACTTCTCCTGGGACAATTTCGGAGCTGAGGGGAAATAATGTTTCGCAGAACCGGTGCAGCCAAAAGATAACTTTTTTTGTTCCTTGCCCGTAAATATTCCATTACAGAAAAGAATGCTGCCTAAAAGAGCTGTGCCATAGCTAGAAATTACCGAATTTAGAATATAGAACGGAAGTGGCATATCTGTTTGTTTGAATCTGAAACAAGCTTATTGATAGCAATCACATTGCTTCTAACAATTCCTCATGTGCAGGATTTGGATACGGAAGTAGTCGTAGCAACTGCCGGGGAGCCATCTACAAATGCAACTGCTGTCTCAGCAAATCTAGTTGTTGATGAGAGACAAATGAATGCACTTTTTCTCGATGTGGTACGCGGCTGACTCCCTTTAGGTTTACATGCCTGCATTATACATCGGTACTACCGCAGCATATGCCATCACTTTTTTAACTAACTGTTCCGAAGTCATGAGCTGCTTGCATGTTCTTATTTCAGATTCGGGTTAGTGAATCATATGGACTGAAATTTCCTCGAGAGTTTGCACTTCTCCTGAAGCAGCTTTTGTATTTTGACCGGTACACCCGTTTGTTGGCCCCGGACTTGAATATGCTCCAAGACCAAAGGATTTCTATCGCTTCGAATCGGAGAACCAACTACAGGAACAATTCCAGATGAACTAGGAAGTGCAGATGCAGCTTCTTGTAAGTTGTGTAAATATAAATAAAAAGTACTCCTGCATTCGGGGTTACATTCAACAGAAACAATGTCGAGAACAAGAAACAGATTGTAATCTGATACTTTACGAAAACAAAGTGTGTATGGTTTTACGTAGGAATTGATCATATCGGATCCTTCTCCTCTTTGATAACTGCTACTAGAAGCAAACAAGGAACCATATAATTGCACAAGATGTGTTATTTTTTTATATGCTGCAAATGAACAAATAAATCAAATAGGAGTCTGGTAAGCATGTACATACACACAACAATCGAAAGCTTGATTTCTACATATAACATATACTCACTTGTGGGATGCTGAATCAGAAAGAGCGAAAGGGAAGTCCTAACATGTAGATACGGCAAAAACAAGGCAGTATCTGTCGTCGAATCACTTCCCGGAAACCTTTGCTTCCGTCAGGGCTCTATTCGCTTTATCCAACTTTGCAATGCTCCAGGGTCCGGTAAGTGAGACGAAGAAGCTCTTCCGTTTGAGAAAAACCCTGGGGAGCTTCATATAATCGTACTCTGAGAAATCTGTTAGTTCCTTGAGTTCAAAGTTATCTCTGCAATGTGTATGAGCTTCTCCCTGTCTGAGATGTTCCAGACCCTCTAATCACTAGGCTTGGCGAATTGTAGCCCATGAGTCGATGAAGTGGTGAACTCGACGTTGCTGGCAGCTCTTCGATTTCTGAGGATAACGACGGTCTTTCTGACACAAATGTTTCAATTGGATTCTTATCTCTGTTCTGAGACTCTCTCAAAACAAGCTTCTTCCTCTCTCTCATTGGATCCAATAAATTTTGTGACATATTTTGGTCCTCTGAATCACCTTGGAGAGAGTTGGAGGGTGCAAAAGCTCCAGGATCACCGTCAGAAGAGTAACTATTGTAGTAAGAGGGTCCATAACCATAATCATCAGAGCATGAAACAGGATCCGCATGGTGAGCCAAGTTACCGCCATTAGCGGCAGCATTATAGTCGCCAACCTCACTCGGAGGGGCTGTAGCATTCTGTTCATAGGGGACAATATGAGCTCTCTTTTGGAGCGAAAACTTGAGCACCTCCGAACAAGCCCCACATCGAAGTCTATGGTATCTCCTTTTGAAAAGGAGAAAATCTGCAGGTATCTGCAGCAGTGTTGAGCAGTTGTAACAAGTTATGATAGGGGCTCCACCTGCCATGGGGCGGAAATGTCGCTTAGCCAAATGTTGTTTCTCTCTGTAAAGCTTCTTCGCATCATGCCCTTGGTGCCTCAGATCATCAGACATTGTTTCATGGCCCCAAAGCGGAGAATCAGATCCCATATACCGTTCGGGAGTTGATCCCATATACCGTTCGGGAGTTGAAGGACGAGACTTGTCATAGGATGTCCAGCAACTGTGACCAGGGTGAACCCTACATAACCCGTTGTTGCTGCAACGAACGGGTTGAGACAATGGTGCTGAGCACTGCCAGTCTTGGGGGCCATAATGCAAATATGAAGAATCAGGTTGGTGCCTGCTGGTTGTTGCCTCACTTGAGAAAGGTATGCACATGTTTTTGCGGTGGTGCTGGGGGGGATAGAGGCTGCCTGGCCTGTGTTTTCTCAGATACCTCTGATAGTTTGGATCATGATAGAGTTCCTTCTCGAATGCCTCATAGCTACGGTACTGGGGCATGCTCTTCTCCTTCCAAATGGCTCCTCCGGCAACCCTTCCACTCGCCTTTCCATTCAAACTGTTAACTTGATCCTGCAGTTCATAAACCATTCTCAATAGTGTCATCTTGTCCTGTTCAGCCTTCACAGACATTTCAGATGATTGGTAGCCTGAATTGCGCTGGTACTCGTTATGCAATTGCCTTGTAGGGCCTCCATTTTCGTATCCACCTTGGGAAACTCTTCGAGGGAAATCCATCCTATACATAGATTCATCACTTTGCAATCTGTTCCAATCTCTGCTTGGATGACCTTGTTTTCTAGGTGGCAGTGATGCATCTTGATCCCGCTTTCTGTATCTCATGGCACGATCGTTCTTCATGGGCAAATTTGACCAGGGATCCCTTGGTTGATGTTGCAATCCTGAATCTCTATTCATCATGCTACTTGCCATGAATTTATCCCGTCTGGTTCGTTCTTCAGAATGAACAACATTTGAACGTGTAGTTCGGTTGAAGTACTGATCATCCATGCCATCATAAGAAGAAACACTGGGATCATAAGCATGATGACTTCTATTTGCTGGGGACTTTGACAGATCTCTAGGTGCACCGCTAAGCTCAAAGCTGGGGAAGAACTCCGTATTTTCAAATACATCAGGAGACCTTACATGATCGAAGCCATTGGGAAAAGCACTATTCTGAGGTTCCTCCATTTGTCCATCAGGAGAAGATGTCAGGGAATCTGATGAAACGGTTTCCCTTTCCGGCATATGAACAGTAACTCTATTTTCAAATGCATCAGGAGACCTTACATGATCAAAGCCAATGGGAACAATGTTCTGAGGTTCCACCTGTTGTCCATTAGAAGAAGATGTCAGGGAATCCAATGAAATGCTTTCCCTTTCCGGCATATGAGCAGTAACTCTATTTTCAAATGCATCAGGAGACCTTACATGATCAAAGCCATTGGGAACACTATTCTGAGGTCCCCAATGTCGTCCATTAGGAGAAGATTTAAAGGAATCCGATGAAATGCTTTCCCGTGCGGCTGTATGAGCAGTAGCAATTGAACTACTTCCCCTCGCATCTCCTGGATTTACAGTATTTGAGTTCTGGAAATCAGAATCAATCTCCTTGTTGATGTCTACGTCCACATTTGTTTCTCCTAAAGGTGGGCTCCCATCATTTGTTAATACTTCTGCACCTTTTCTCTTCTCGTTGTTTTGGTCCGAAAAGATTTTTTCTGAGTCAACAAAAGTAACTGTATGAGTACTTGAGCTGATAGATTCGTTGCCTTCTGAAGATTTACTCTCATCCCTCTCATTGTTTTGGTATGGAAGAGCAGCATTATGACTTGAGATGCTAGATTTCTGTTCTTCGGAAGGCTTGTCTTCATTCTTCTCAATGTTTTGGTTCGAAAAGCAATTTCCTGATTCAGGATAAGCAGCCTTAGGAGTACTTGAGGTGCTAGACTCGTTGCCTTCGGAAGACTTACTCTGATCCCTCTCATTGTCTTGGTCTGCAGAGCATTCTCCAGATTCGGGAAGAGTTGCATTACGTCCTGAGCTTCTGGATTTTTTATGTTCCGAATCGTGATCCAAACGAATCATCTGAGCTGCCTCAGTGTCATTTACGCTAGCGCTCTTGCTTCTCAATCCATTTATTCGACTTTTCGCTGCATTCAGAAGGATAGTTTAGGAAACTAATCATAATCATAAACCAAAAATCCGAATCTATAAAACGGCACAGATGAAAAAAGGAGGAGCTCAATTACTCAGAACGTGAATCAATAGACAGAACATGCAATTTCGTATATTAAACAAATTAAGCAATCCAAGAACACAATTAAGTCTCTTAATCTATTAGCAATTCAGAAATTTTTTTATCTTAGTCCTGCAGAAAATTTCGCTTACGGGGTCAGGCCAGTTGGCCAGGCCCCTGCAACCGAGTTTGAATCCCCCGCCCCATAAACTGTAGTAGTTTAGAACAGAATATCGCGTTATCAATTAAAATATCGCAGAAAACCTCAATAGTATGACATTGTTTACAGTGAGAAATGAATTAGACAAGAAAGTGGATAGCAGATTAAATTAGTGGGATGATTTGATTTAATACCTTGGAGAGTGGCGTTGCATCCGCCACACTTGTAGACCGGAATTTCGGGCAACTCCGGAAGAAGCTGCCGGCATTTCGGACATCGAACCAGCCGAACTTTTGTTGTCGATTCAGGAGACATCTATCTTTGTCCAACACAAACAAAAGGGCTTCAAGTTCCAACAAAAAAGTCTCGAACTTTGAACTTATTGAACTCCAAACACCATCTGAATGCAATCAAAACATGTTTCTGGCGTCAGAACAAAAGCTAACTCTCCAAAAAAACAAAATTAGATCCATGAAATAACAAGAAGAACGACAAAAAAAAAAAAAAAAAAAAAAAAACAGGAAATTCGGAACGAGAATTTGAAGAAATTAAGGAAGCGGTACCTGAACGAAACAGAAGTGAAACTTCAGAGAGATCCGAAAGAGACAGACAGACAGACAGACAGAAAAAGGCAATGGATTTGTTGGTGTGTTTGGTTTTCGAGAAATGGGTGAAGAAGGCAAAGGGAGTTGTTTGGCAAAAATGTTGAAAAATAAATAAATAAATAATGGAAAAGCTCCTCAAAGTCTTTGGGAGTGTGGAAAAGGGTAAGTCTTTGATTTCCAAACAGAGGAATTGACGATGGAGGATTTGGAATTGGTCTTTTTTCCGTGGCGAAGAAGCTTCTATCTGTTCAGACCACGGCTTACCGTCAGAAACAAGGCCAAGCTCAAAGACTTACAGAGAAGAGAGAGAGATGAATTATGGCTCCGCCGACCATATTTAAAGCGTCAGTGTTGACGTGTCATCTTATTACTATCTCCGAGATTTACTTACGGAAACGGAAATGTCAAAGTTACCAGAAATCTTGTGTTCACGTAGAAAACGGAAACTGATCTTTTTCGGATCATTTTCTTCTAATTCATCAAGTTCGAAGATTTGGAGCGTTAAATTTTGACCTAATGATTAAAGTTATTAGAACTTTTAAAGTGAGCCACTATTTGTAGCCGTTGGACAGGACCGGTCTAGAGTTTTTTGAGGCCCGGGACGATGCCACAAAATGTGCCCTCATTTTATATAAGAAAATTATTTGTTTTCACACGTAAGACATCGATAAAATTATACTTAGAAAAACACTTCAAACTTAATAATTTAGAAACACGGAAAAACTAATTTATTTTGTATCGTGAAAAGGAAACAAAAAAAAGCTCTGTGTTTACAAGTAGATAAATATGAGTTTTGTTTTTCATCTGAACTTTTAAAGTGTTTTTGTATGAATCGTGAGGTGTTTTTTCTTATTTACTAACCTTGTCAATATGGGACTAAAAAAATAATGATGTTTTTGAGTCTTTAGTTGATATGTATAAGTAATAAATGGGTACTAAATTAAACTTTTTTATGACACGTCATATGATTTGTAAATTTGGTCTAAAAATATGGTCAACACATTACTGTTTGTTGAAGATTAGACTTGAATTGGAACAAATGTTTTAAAAATAATAACTCACATAGTTACTAGCTATTAATTAAAAATAAATTACCAACCAAACAAAAATTTGTAAAAATTGAAAAGTAAATAAGCACACATGGGGTTTTGAACCCAAGACCCCCTCATTAATTTTAAACAACAAAACCACCAGCTCTAGTTAAATTTCTTTGTCATTGAGCCAAATTTTATAAATTTATACTCTTATGAAAACATATATAAATATACCACCCTAATTGTGAGATCCCACATCGCCCAGGGGAGTGATCCTTATATGTATATTCTCATCCCTACCTAGCGCGAGGCCTTTTGGGAGCTCACTGGCTTCGGGTTCCATGGGAACTCCGAAGTTAAGCGAGTAGCGCGCGAGAGCACTCCCATGATGGGTGACCCACTGGGAAGTTCTCGTGTGAGTTCCCAGAAACAAAACCGTGAGGGCGTAGTCGGGGCCCAAAGCGGACAATATCGTGCTACGGTGGTGGAGCGGGCCCGGGATGTGGTGGACCCCGGGTCGGGATGTGACACTAATAATTTTGGTGCCCCCAATTATTTTGGGCCCTGGACGGTCGCCCTGCCTGCACTAGGCCTGGGCCGGCCCTGCCGTTGGATTAAATTTCAACCGTTTGGATCCCCGAACTTAGTAGATTAGGAGGAATGGGATCCGGAGATGATCCATTTCCGTAGAAAACTATGTTATCCCTATGCTCACACACAAAACTAGTGGGACTCCTGTAATTTATCAAAGATTCTCTCTTGAAACTAAAATATAGTTTAAGTAGAGTCACATGACCAATGAATGTTTGTCACGTGTTTAAAAAGTATAACAACTATTTAACATTGTTGATATATGGCGTCATTGATTACATGAGAGGATCCACCACTATCCCACTTTAACCAACCAAGCACAAAACAATCAGTTTGGTTGTGAGTGGGAGCATGGATAACATGATTCTTAGACTAACACAAGTCTAAAGTGACGATATCTCAATTAATCATACAGTGTTTTTGTGAGACAAATAATTTATGTTATTAATTCAAAATGTTAGGGCAGCATTATAGAGTGTAGGTAGGCCCTTTTATACTAACTCCCCTCCCACTCATAATTCAAATCAATCAATGTAAAGCAAAACATTATAGCCTTTTAATTTTTAATTTTTAATTTTAAAAGGAAACAACTATTAGCTAATCACGATTATTCACTTATTTCAGGTTCAGATGAAAGTAGATGGGAATTATACCCTACACGTAATCACAATTAAGCAGATTTTCAACTTACAGAGTATCAAACTCAGAATCTCCTATTATTTTTTTTTAGAGAACTGATGTATGCACTTTTCGATTGGACTACTTGTCTAGGTTCTATAGCCTTTGAATTTGAGTCCTTTGCTTTTGGCGATTACCTTTTGGCCGTAATAGCCAAACCACTCTTTCCCTTGCTGGCACGACCGTTATACAAGTAGGGTATTTTTGTAATTTTTCCAAACTCCAATGTCTCCATGTCAAAGTCAACGCCTCGGCCACTCAGCTTCCTTCTAATCTTATTTCTGGGTTTTTGCTGGGAAATGCCAGGGGAGTTTTCAGTTTTATAAAATCCCAATTGGCTACTAAGAATCCCAGAACAACAGAGAAAGGGTTGCAAAGTCAAAGCTTCTGGAATTGTAGGAGCTGTCTCTCATACGTGGCATTCGTAAGTCTGGCGCTATAGGAGAGGAGAGTAGGTATGATTTTTGGGTGGGTCCAAATTTTGACGATAGGGGCTCAACACGTAAAACAAGTCGAATCAAAACATTAGGTTAATTAACCACTACAAGGGTGACTCAAGGCGAATTCAGATCTGTATTTTATACGGTTTGTTCTAAATATGATTTTTAACGTTAGTGAATCACATGATAATATTTATGGAGTAAAATGCTTTTATGATATTCCTATTCTCATAAAGAATAGATTGTCGTGACTTTACCATCAACTGATTCCTTTTTCTGCAAAATAAAAAAAAAATTATTAGGTTAATTACAATTACAATAGTAAGCGGAAGTTAGGTTACATATTGTTGAATGTATAAACGATTTAATAGATATGTGATTAGTAGCAAAAATGCTGATTAGTTAGTAAGTTAATGCAATATTATTCACGATATTTGTGATGATTTAAACCAATCATATTGGTGACCTTAAATTAAAAAGTGTTTAACAATCTAATTATGACCACAAATAGACAAACACAATGTACTAAATAATCAATGAAACGTTTGTCAAATTTTCAATGACTTAACGATGTTTATTTGAGTGAAATTTTGCAAGAAAGATTTTTCTAGTGAATACCTAAAGAATGAACAACTTTGATCTTGAGATTAAATTGTGGAACAAATTCAATTAAGTAGTTAATGTTGTATTAACTTATTAATTAGTTAGCAATTGAACACAATTATAAGTGAGTTAATGAACCTCAAGTATAAAACCAAAGATTTCCTTTAAGCAAGGGTACCTCTTGGAAAAGGACGAGGCCGCACGTGCTTCGAAACGTGGCTTTGCATTCACAAGGGAAAGAAGGTTTCAACATTTCTCCATGTGACGACTTGATTTCGATGTCCTGACGCGCATGAATGTTTCCAGGCAGGGACTTGACTGACATTTCAATCCCCACCCAAGTTTCTATTTCTACATGGAAGTAACTTGGCTGCTGAAGCTGAATTCAGCAGCCGGTTTTGCTTACACCAAATCACGGATGGACACGTGTTCAAGTTTTGATTAAAAAAATTAAAATTTGAACACGTATCCACCCGTGATTGGGTGTAAACAGGACCGGCTGCTGAATTTACAGCAGCCAAGTCTTGTTCTTTCTACATAAGTCATTTTTTGGTCAAACATTTCTCCTTTGTTCTCTTTATTCCTGTTTTATTCTTGTTTGTGTTCCCTAGTATTTTGCTTTGCATTTGCATGCCTTGTTGTCCTTCTTGGTAACCCAAAAAACAATTTGGAAAGATATTTTAATGTGCAGGAACATGATTAGGCACACCAAATGTAATTAATACAAGAGAAATGCTAAGGAAACTCTCAAAGTAAAACTCTCTACGAACTATTTGCTACCTTACTATTTAACGTCAATTTTTGTGCTAATATTATAAAATATTGTTCAGAAAACATGATGTGACGTAGAGTCTATAGACTATACAAAGTTCCACTTATTAGAGAGTCTCCTTAACATTTCTTTTAGTACAATTGGTTGGAATTTTTTTTTTTTCAATTTCTAACTAATTGTATTAGTACACTTACTGTACTAGACCGTTTTTCCGACACGTTCATAAATTTGCACTCGAATGCCAACAAACAAAACGTATGGGATAATGGATTGGCCTATGAGAACTCATTAGCTTTTACCTCTTTTTATAGCATCTCAACACTCGACATAATTATTGAAATGTCCGCATGTTTTTACCATTTTTTAGTTTCTAACACCGACCAAACAAACAGATTGAAGTCTCCTGTGCATTTGGAGGCCATGTGAGGTGAAATAAGTTTTCCTAAGTTTTATAGGGGCTCACTAAATCGAGCAATGCTAGCATGAAAAACTCTAATTTGGCAGCCTGACCACGTCATATGCATCGTAGCTCTAACAAGCAACACAATTGTGGGGTTTGGTGGAAGAATGCAAGCAGTCTTGCTTGTTTGTGAGAGTTATCTCACCGAGGATGTGGTCAAGTTGTTCTATTTATGATTTTCTTGAGAAATTTTTCATTGTGACAGAAACACGGGTAACACATTACGTGTTTTTTTTTATAGTGGGAAATTGTATTTTTTAAATTATTAACATTTTAACATATATATTCCATCATTGATATAGTGACACGTGGTGTACCACTCCGTGTTCCAGTCATATTGAAAATCTCTCATGCGATCATGGTCATCTATATTGTAGATCATTAATGCGTAGAGTTCACAAAATCGAGCAATGTCATCATAGTTGTTCATGATGTTACCATAGCGAGTCAGTGTATTAATAATCACAACCCATCAACTGCGTACAATCACTCATGTCAGAATTTATGACGTGCTACTTAATCCTACAAAGGCATGTATAATATAAAATAAATTTGCATACAGTTACAGAGACACCCTTAATGCCTAATTGAGTACATTGTTGTTATTAATTTTCTTTGTTTTTTTTTTTTTTTAAGTACATCGATATTTTTACATTAAGGCAGGAAAGTTCGGCTAAATCATACAATGCAGAGTTGCCTTCCCGCTGTACAAAATTAACTTGCTCGTATGGGTATTGGATGTTCCCAAGAGTTAATGTGGTTTGAGGAGCCTCCAGATTTAATTCTAGATATTTTAAATGTTGAAGAAATGTAAGTGTTTCTGTTTTTCATCTGAGGTTAGGTTCTTTCCTATGCGGGACGCTCTTTTCCTTAGTCCGGGTTGAAATCCCCGGCAAGGTTTTTATCGAGGCCCAATATGCACTCTAACCTCAGGTTGTACATATTCTTCGTTGCTTAATGAATATCGTACCGTTCTCAAAAAAAAAAAAAAAAAAAAAAAAAAAAAAAACCACACAATGCAACCTAATTTGATATCGAATTTGTCATCCACGAGATTCGAACCTAAGACCTCTCACTTCCAAATAAAAAGGAATATCACCAAATCTTAGTAGTGAGTGACAATTATTTTCCTTTGTTAAGTGGCAGAGATAATAGGTTTTAGTTCCCTTTCAATTGGACTGTTTTGACCATTTTGCCCCTCTAAACAAATGAGAAGACTGAGTTTTAACACCTTAATCAATAATTAGCAAAGGGTTTACATGCCATTGTTGTTCTTTAACATTCAAAATCTAGAGCATTTAGTATCATAATTAACTAAACATTGATTTCACATCCGACCTGAATTGACCATATGACCCTAAACAAAAACTTCTACCATACAAACACAAGACATCATAAAACTAATTTCCAGACCCATTGCCTTCGGAAGACGTAATCTGATCCCGCTCACGGTCTTGGTCCGAAGAGCATTCTCGGGATTAGGGGAATAGCTGCATGACGAACTGAGCTTCTGGATTTTCCATCTTCAGCTGCCTCAGTGTCATTTACGCTAGCGCTCTTGCTTCTCAGTCCATTTATTCGACTTGTTGCTGCATTCAGAGAATCAGAAGGATGGTTTAGGAAACTAATCCGAACCATAAACTAAAACAGCGAGTAGCAGCATGTGGAAGTTAATCAATTATTATCCATAAAACGGTGCGGATGAAAAAAGACGGAGCTCGATTACTCAGAACGCTGAATCAATAGACAGAAATGAAATCGGTCCAACATGCAATTTCGTATATTAAACAGATTAAGCAGTCCTAGAAGACAATTTAGCCTTTTAATCTACTAGCACTTCAGAATTTTTTTTATCTTAATCTTGCAGAAAATCTCGCTGACGGGGTTAGGCCAGTTGGCCAGGTCCCTGCACCCGAGTTTGAATCTCCCGCCCCATAAACTGTACTAGTTTATAACAGAATATCGCATTATCAATAAAAATATCGCAGAAAACCCCCATAGTATATGCCATTGTTTACAGTGAGAAATGAATTAGACAAGAAAGTGGATAGCAGATTAAATTAGTGGGATGATTTGATTTAATACCTTGGAGAGTGACGCCACATCCGCCACACCTGTAGACCGGAATTTCGGGCAACTCCGGAAGAAGCTGCCGGCATTCCGGACATCGAACCAGTCGAACTTTTGTTGTCAATTCAGGAGACATCTTGGTCCAACACAAACAACAGGGTTTCCAGTTCCAACAAAAAAGTCTCAAACTTTGAACTTATTGAACTCCAAACGCCATCTGTAATGCAATCATAACATGCTTACGGCATCAGAACAAAAGCTGATTCTCCCAAAAAAAAAAAAAAAGATCCATGAAATAACAACAAGAACAACAAAAAAGACATAAAAACTGGAAATTCTGAGCCAGAATTTGAAGAAATTAAGGAAGCGGTACCTGAACAAAACAGAAGTGAAACCTCAGAGAGATAGACAGAAAAAGGCAATGGATTTGTTGGTGTGTTTGGTTTTCATGAAATGGGTGAAGAAGTCAAAGGGAGGTGTTTGGCAAAAATGTTGAAAAAAAAAGTAAATAAATAATGGAAAAGCTCCTCAAGGTCTTTGGGAGTGTGGAAAAGGGTAAGTCTTTGATTTCCAAACACAGGAATCAATGATGGAGGATTTGGAATTGGCCTTATTTTCCGTGGTGAAGAAGCTTCTATCAGGTCGGACCACTGCTGACCGTCAGAAACACGGCCAAGCTCAAAGACTTACAGAGAAGAGAGAGAGAGAGAGATGAATGACATCGAGATTAGCTTACGAGAAATTCTTGTGTTCAGATGGAGAACTATGTTACCCCTATGTCCACACAAAAAACTAGTGAAACCCCTATAATTTACCAAAGATTATTTCTTTCAACTAAAACATAGTCCAAGTAGCGTCACCTGACCGATAAATGTTTGTCACGTGTTTTCAAAAATATAGCATCTATTTAATATTGTTCATATATGGCGTCTTTGATTACATGAGAATATCTCATGTGTAATAAGGTCTACCACCATCCTACTTTTAGCAACAAAACACAAAGCCATGTGTTTGGTTGTGAGTGGAAGCATGGATAACATTGTTTTTAGATCGACATAAAGTGACGATACATTGAATTAATCATGAAGCGTTTTTGTGAGAAAAATAATTTATGTTATTAATTTAAGATGTTATGATAACGTTATAGTGTTGGTAGGCCCTTTCATACCAACTCCTCTAGACTTGATTCTCTCTGCTTTTCTTTCCATCCTCTTCCATTCCATCTTCTCACATTCTTTATTTTGTCTTTCTCTTTCTCTAAAACATTAATATAAAATGTTGACATAGATTAACCATCACCGTTCAAATAAGAGAGAAAAAAATAGGAAAAGAATCCTATTTCCAACTCCTCTCCCACTCTAGCCTTTTAATTTGGGTCCTTTCCCTTTTGGTCATTACCATAATAGCCAACCACTATTTACCTTGCTGGCACAACCGTTATATAAGGAGGGTATTTTTGGTATTTTCGTAAACTACATGTCTCCAAGTCAAAGTCAACTGCCTCGGCCACTCTGCCTCCTCCCGATCCTATTTCTGGAGAGATTTTTCAGTGTTCTCGTTACACGAGACGTTACACCATGTATCTTTATGTAAATGGTTGAATATATATGTTAAAAGATTAATAACTTAAAAATTAAAAAATTTCACCACTTACATAAAAACACGTGATGTACAATCCGTATTTTCGTTACAACTAAATTTTTTCCATATTTCTGTGTGTTTTATTGGGAAATCCCAGTACAATTTTCACTTAAAGAAAATCCCCATTGGTGCAAAGTCAAACTTCTGAAAGTGTGTGAGCTGTCTCTCGTACGTGGCAATCGTAGGTCTGGCACTTTAGGAGAGGAGAGTACGTATGTTTTTTGTGTGGGTCCAACTTTTGACTTATGGGATTAACACATAAAACAAGTCAAATTAAATTATTAGGTTAATTAACCACCAAGGAGTGGCATAACCGTCGAGTACAAAACCAAAGATATCCTCGAAGCGAGGGCACCTCTTGGAAAAAGACGCGGCCGCTGGTGCTTGCTGCTTGGAAACGTGGCTTCGCATTCACAAGTGAAAGAAGGTTTCAAAACTTCTCCGTATGACTACTTGATTTCGATGGCCAACAAGCAAGACCTATTGGATAATGGATTGGCCTATGAGATCTCTCTAACTTTTAATTGGAAGGACATTTAAAGAGAAAAAAAAATTTCCTCCGCTAGTAGTATAATGACGTGTGACGTACCCTTCTATATTCTGAACACATTAACAAACCTATCCTTCTTAACAACAGCTTACACTCGACATAATCATTGAAATGTCCGCATGATTTTCCTTTTTGTTAATTTCTACCACCGACCAAACAAACAGATTAAGTCACTTGTGCATTTGAACTTTTGAAGGCCATGCGAGGTGAAATAAGTTTTGTGGGAGCTCACAAAATTGGCAATGCTAGCATGACAAAATCTCTAGTTTGGCATCCTGATCACGTCATATGTATCGCAACTCTAAGAATAAGTTCATCCCTAATAAATAAGCTAGGCCAAAATTCAATTTTTAGGCCAGCCCTCCCAAAAACCCACTCCACCCCACCCAATATACCGGCCCAAAGTCCACCCCAACTTCTAGGCTGGCCCAGAATGGACTGAGTGACAACCGACCCATCTGACGTCAACCACGGGTTGAGATTTTTTTTTACTTCTGGCGCATTTCCGACAACTATTAGACGGCGAGCCCTTCGCTGCAGGCGCACTAATGGGATGTGGGACATGGGCCACGTGGCGCGGCGATGGCAGTTGGATTTCCAACAGCTAGTTTTCTGGACGGTAAAAAAATTTTGATTTTCAAACCTAGCAGTTAGTGACGTGGAAAAATATGGACCGTTCGATTTCCAGATCAACGGTCCAGGTTTTTCGCTAAAAAACTTTAAAAAAAGGCCATAATTCTTACCATTGGCCATGTGTCCAATTTTGGGTTGTTGGATTTCAATCTTTTTGATATCCAACAGTCCAGATTAATTAACTTAATAAAAATTGTTAAAAAGTTATTAAAAATTGTTTTAAAATACAGAAAAAATAAAACGAATATTTATTATTATTTTTCTATAAATAGTACTTTTGGATAATGACGCGTGACGTGATAAGTGTCGAAATAATCCAACCCTTCCTTTTGGCGATAACCTTTGGCTACTAAACGTGCCTTGAACTTGTCAATTGTTTCATCCGCCTTAAGTTTCTTCTTGAAAATTCATTTATGACCAATTGGTTTACTACCAGGAGGTAATTCAACCAATTCCCATGTGTTATTTTCCATAATGGATTCCATTTCACTTTTAATTGCTTTCTTCCATAAAGGAGCCTCGGAAGAAGACATTGCTTCTTTAAAAGTTATTGGTTCATTCTCAAACAAGTAGGCAATGAAATCTGGCCCAAAGTTTTTAGAAACTTTGGTTCTTTTTACTCTTCTTGGTTCCACATCATTTTCTTGGACACCAGAAGAAGAGGCTTCATCATGACTATGATCGTGAACCCTCTTTGTATTAGAACCAGATTCATTTTCTTTGTAAGAAAATATATCCTCAAAGAATTGTGCATCCGCCGATTCTAATATAGTGTTAACATGTATGTCATAAATTGAAGATTTTACAACAAGACACCTATAAGCAGCACTATTGTTTGCATATCCAATGAATACACAATCAATAGTTTTAGATCCTAGTTTCGTTCTTTTTGGTAACGGAACTTGCACCTTTGCTAAGCAACCCCACACTTTGAGGGTTTTATAAGTGGGTTTATGTCATTTCCATAGTTCATAAGGTGACTTGTCAATCTTCTTTAGAGGGACCTTATTCAATATGGTATTTGCAGTAAGTAAAGCTTCACCCCACAAACTGTGTGGGAAGCCCAAAACTATTTAACATGGAATTAATCATATCCTTGAATGTTCTATTTTTCCTTTCGGCAACACCATTTTGTTGTGGTGTGTATGAAGCCGTTGTTTGATGTATAATTTCATGGTGTGCACAAAAATCTGAGAAGGTAGTAGACTCATACTCTCCTCCTCTATCGGATCTAAGTGCTTTGATTTTTTTCTCAAGTTGATTTTCAACTTCGGCTTTATATGTCTTAAACATATTCAAAACTTCGTCCTTGCTATGAATCAAATAAACATAGCAATACTTACTGCAATCATCAATAAAAGTGACATAATAATTCTTTCCTCCACGAGTTGGTGTGGATTTAAAGTCACAAAGATCACTATGAATTAATCCAAGTAATCCATTTAATCTTTCCAAAATTGACTTTCTCGTTTGCCTAGCAAATTTCGATTCAGTACATGTTTCACACTTATGATTAAAATCAATTTCGAATATAGGTAATAATTATAATTTAACCATTCTTTGCATGGAACGAAAATTAACATGTCCTAATCTAGCATGCCAAATATTAGAAGACTCAACAATATAAGTAGAAGCAGTTATTTTATTAGCATCATCAATGACAATTACATTGAGTTTCATGAGGCCATCAGCCACATATCCCTTTCCAACAAACATCTCACCCTTGGTAAGTACAAATTTGTTGGATTCCATTACAAGTTTAAAGCCCTTAGTAATCAGAATAGGTCTAGAAACCAAGTTCATCCTTATTTCAGGAACATGCAGCCCATCTTTTTGATAATTAATTATATATATTAATTATTAATTAATTATCAATTAATTAGTATACCCCAAAGCCCAACCCCAAGGGTGAGCCCAAGTTTATATTCCAGTCACTTTCTATAAGGGATAAAGCCTTATAAAGTGAGGAAACCTTTTGGGAATGGCCAACGTGGGACAATGAAATTTCTACTCAAAATTTCCAACACATCCGACCTGAATTGACCATATGACCCTAAACAAAAACTTCCACCATACAAACACAACACATCATAAAACCAATTTCCAGACTCATTGCCTTCGGAAGACATAATCTGATCCCACTCATTGTCTTGGTCTGAAAAGCATTCTCCGGATTCTGGAAGAGCTGCATTACGACCTGAGCTTCTGAATTTTCCATCTTCAGAAGCGTGATTCAAACCAATCCTCTGAGCTGCCTCAGTGTCATTTACGCTAGCGCTCTTGCTTCTCAGTCCATTTATTCGACTTTTCGCTGCATTCAGAATGATGGTTTAGGAAACTAATCCGAACCATAAACTAAAAAACTGAGTAGCAACATGTGGAAGTTAATCAATTATTATTTATAAAACGGTGCAGATGGAAAAAAAGACGGAGCTAAATTACTCAGAACGCTGAATCAATAGACAGAAATGAAATCGGTCCAACATGCAATTTCGTATATTAAACAGATTAAGCAATCCTCGAAGACAATTTAGTCTTTTAATCTATTAGCACTTCAGATTTTATTTTTTATTTTTTTTATTTTTTATCTTAATCTTGCGGAAAATCTCGCTGACGGGGTTAGGGCAGTTGGCCAAGTCCCCTACACCCGATTTTGAATCTCCCGCCCCATAAACTTTAGTAGTTTAGAATAGAATATCGCGTTATCAATAAAAATATCGCATAAAACCTCAATAGTATATGCCATTGTTTACAGTGAGAAATGAATTAGACAAGAAAGTGGATAGCAAATTAAATTAGTGGGATGATTTGATTTTTATTACCTTGGAGAGTGACGCCACATCCCCCACACTTGTAGACCGGAATTTCGGGCAACTCCGGAAGAAGCTGCCGGCATTTCGGACATCGAACCAGTCGAACTTTTGTTGTCGATTCAGGAGACATCTTTGTCCAACACAAACAACAGGGTTTCCAGTTCCAACAAAGGGAGGTGTTTGGCAAAAATGTTGAAAAAAAGAAGTAAATAAATAATGGGAAAGCTCCTCAAAGTCTTTGGGAGTGTGGAAAAGGGTAAGTCTTTGATTTCCAAACATAGGAATTAATGATGGAGGATTTGGAATTGGCCTTATTTTCCATGGTGAAGAAGCTTCTATCAGGTCGGACCACTGCTGACCGTCAGAAACACGGCCAAGCTCAAAGACTTACAGAGAAGAGAGAGAGAGAGGGAGAGAGAGAGATGAATGACTTTGAGATTAGCTTACGAGAAATTCTTGTGTTCAGACGGAGAACTATGTTATTCCTATGTCCACACAAAAAACTAGTGAAACCCCTATAGTTTACCAAAGATTATTTCTTGCAACTAAAACATAGTCCAAGTAGCGTCACCTGACCGATAAATGTTTATCACGTGTTTTCAAAAGTAAAGCAACTATTTAATATTGTTCATATGTGGCATCTTTGATTACATGAGAGTATCTCATGTGTAATAAGGTCTACCACCATCCTACTTTCAGCAACAAAACACAAAGCCATGTGTTTGGTTGTGAGTGGAAGCATGGATAACATTGTTTTTAGATCGACATAAAGTGACGATACTTCGAATTAATCATGAAGCGTTTTTGTGAGAAAAATAATTTATGTTATTAATTTAAGATGTTATGGTAACGTTATAGTGTTGGTAGGCCCTTCCATACCAACTCATCTGGACTAGGATTCTTTCTGCTCCTCTTTCCATCATCTTCCATCCCCTCTTCTCACATTCTTTATTTTGTCTTTCTCTTTCTCTAAAAAATTAATATAAGATGTTGACATAACTTAACCATCACCGTTCAAATAGGAGAGAAAGAAATGAGAGAAAATAAAAAAGGGAGATAATCATATTCCCAACTCCCCTCCCTCTCTAGCCTTAGGGCGCATTTACTAATCTGTAATCAAATTGAGAGGAATTGAATTGAGGAGGAAATGAAATTAGGCGGAATCAGAATCAGATTCATGTTGAAGTTGTTTACTAAAACTGTTTGGAATCGGAATAGAATTCCATAAAGTTGTTTACTAATTCAACAGAATCGAAATATAAACCAGTATGATTACTAAAATGCCCTTGTCCCAAATCAAATATTTATATACTTTTTTAATAAAATTTGATATAGTATATAATAGTAAGAAAAAATTAATTTGCTTTTTTATATTCATAGACACACTAAAATGATTTTGTTTATTTATTTATTTTTTATAAATTTAAGTATTTACTTTAATATCTAAATTTTCTCGCTCAAGTTGTAGTTTGTTCTCTTTGGCATATATATGGAGTTGTGCATAATGTGAGTCTACGGTTAAGGATAATCTTGGAAATAATGAAAATAAGTGAGGGCATAAAGGGAAAAAAATTATCATTCCGATTGCTTGGGTAATCCGGAATCCAAATACCTTCTCTATGTTGGGAATCCAAATCAGCCGAATCTTGGAATTTAATTCCATTTTTTGTGTGGGCCCCACGCACATTTGATTCCTCTCAATTTTACTAAACACATATATAATCCGTAATCGGAATCGGATTCCTTATTCTCATTCCGATTACAGGTTAGTAAACACACTATTATAATTTGGGTCCTTATTCCTTATTCTCATTCCGATTACAGGTTAGTAAACACACTATTATAATTTGGGTCCTTTCCCTTTTGGTCATTACCATAATAATAGCCAACCATTCTTTACCTTGCTGGCACGACCGTTATATAAGTAGGGTATTTTTGGTATTTTCGTAAACTACATGTCTCCAGGTCAAAGTCAACTGCCTCGGCCACTTTGCCTCCTCACAATCCTATTTCTGGGTTTTTACTGGGAAATCCCAGGACAATTTTCACTTACAGAAAATCCCCATTGGTGCAAAGTCAAACTTCTGGAAGTGTATGAGCTGTCTCTCATACGCGGCAATCGTAGGTCTGGCACTTTAGTAAAAGGATCCTCGCCGGATCCTTTTCCTAGGATCCTAAGGATCCTTCAATCTCAACCGTGTATCGTATATCGTGCGGTTAGAAATCATTTCAAAATTTAAAATTTAAAATTAAATATGAATAGTATCTAACGAAAACTGACCGCACGATATACGATAAACGGTTGAGATTGAAGAATTCCTAGGAAAAGAATTCGGCGGGGATCCTTTTCCGGCACTTTAGGAGAGGAGAGTACATGTTTTTTGTGTGGGTCCAAGTTTTGACTTTAGGGGATTAACACATAAAACAAGTCAAATTAAATTATTAGGTTAATTAACCACCAAGGAGTGGCATAATCGTCGAGTACAAAAAGCAAGGAGTGGCGAAATCAAGTAGAGAATGTTTCAAAACTTCTCCGTATGACTACTTGATTTCGATGGCCAACAAGCAAGACCTATTGGATAATGGATTGGCCTATGAGATCTCTCTAACTTTTAACTTTTTTTATGAGAGATTTTTTAATGTGCTCAGAACACGGAAAGATTACACTACAATTTATTATATAATTGGAAGGACATTTAAAAAGAAATTTTTTTTTCCTCCACTAGTATAATAACGTGTGACGTACCCTTCTATATTCCGAACACATTGACAAACCTATCCTTCTTAACAGCAGCTTACACTCGACATAATCATTGAAATGTCCGCATGATTTTCCTTTTTGTTAATTTCTACCACCGACCAAACAAACAGTTTAAGTCACTTGTGCATTTGAGCTTTTGAAGGCCATGGGAGGTGAAATAAGTTTTGTGGGAGCTCACAAATTTGGCAATGCTAGCATGACAAAATCTCTAGTTTGGCATCCTGATCACGTAACATGTACCGCAACTCTAAGAGTAAGTCTACCCCTAATAAATAAGCTAGGCCCAAATTCAGTTTTTAGGCCAGCCTTCCCAAAAACCCACTTCACCCCACCCAATATGCTGGCCCAAAGTCCACCCCAACTTCTTAGCTAGCCTAGAATGGGCTAAGTGACAAACTGGCCCATCTAACGTCATGCTGACGCCAGCATGACATCAACCACGGGTTGAGATTTTTTATTTTTTTTTTGCTTCTGGTGCATTCCCGACAACTATCAGACGGCGGGCACTGCGCTGCAGGCGCACTAATGGGACGTGTGACATGGACCATGTGGCACGGCGATGGCAGTTGGATTTCCAATAGCTAGTTTTCTGGATGGTCAAAAAATTTTGATTTTCAAACCTAGCGGTTAGTGACGTGGTAAAATCAGGACCGTTCGATTTCCAGATCAACGGTCTAGGTTTTTAGGTCAAAAAACTTTTTTAAAAGAGGCCAGAATTCTTACCATTGGCCATGTGTCCAATTTTGGTTGTTGGATTTCAATCTTTTTGAAATCCAACGGTCCAGATTAATTCACTTAATAAAAATTGTTTTAAAATATAGAAAAAATAAAACGAATATTTATTATTTTTTCTATAAATAGTATTTTCGGATAATGATACGTGACGTGACAAGATTGGTTAAAAATCCTATCCCAAATTAAAAATAATTTTTTTTATTATTTTATAAAAAAAATAATAATATTTTAATAGGAATTGACTAAACTCTTGCACAGCTTATTTTTTAGGGATGGAGATGCACTTAACCAATTACCATTCATTGCAGTCAATTACTATTCATTTGAATGGATTAAATGGACTTTGCGCCAACTCATTTTTCAGGTGGAACAATGCAGGGACTCCCACTTGTTTGTGAGAGTTATCTTACCAAAGACATCGTCAAGTTATCCTATTTAAGATTTTCTCATGCTAGCATAGTTGTCTATGTTGTCATTGTAGATCGTTGATGCGTAGAGCTCACAAAATAGAGCAATAATATCATAGTTTTCTAGGATGTTTACTATCAATGGCGTAGAATCACTCGTATGAAAATTCTTGACAACTTATGCTACTTAATCCTTCATGAATAATATAAAATAAATTTGCAGACAAATACGAAGACACCCTTAATGCCTAATTGAGTACATTAATATTATTATTATTATTTTCCTTTGTTAACTGGTAGAGATAATAGGTTTTAATTCTCTTTTAATTGGAATATTTTGACCACTTTGCCCCTCTAAACAAATGAGAAGACTGAGTTTAACACCTTAATCAATAATTACCAAAGCTTTTCCATGCCATTGTTGTTCTTTAACATCCAAAATCTAGAGCTTTAGTACCACAACTAACTAAACATTGATATAACATCCGACCTGAATTGACCATATTACCCTAAACAAAAACTTCTTCCATACAAACACAACGCATCTTGCAAGAGACATCAAGTCAAGTAAGCCTCAGAACCATACCAGAGCATTCCATAGAAGAAACCGAGTTTACGCAGCTGCAACCGCCCGCCGCCTGTGCCCGGTAAATGCTTGACGAAGCTCTTGGTATCCGCTCCTGTAGTGCTCCAGCGAGAAGCAAAGCTGCCGGATCACCTCTCTTTTCTCCTCAGCCCCTTCCGAGATCACAACACTCTGCCTATTCACCTCTTGCTGCAACTCCTCCACTCTCGATTTCAACTCATCTACTAGTCTATGTGCACATTCGGATCCAACAATCAGACCCCCGTGTTCTGTTCGTAACAGACTAAGATGTCCCGCCATTTCCTGAATCTGATTGTCGCGGGAACTCACATTCGCCATAAGCGTTTGAGTCCAAGCATTGAGCTCATCTTTCTCCGCCATCAGCATATCATATTTCAGTTTAAACCTGTCGAAGTCTTTGTTTACAGCTTCCACATTTCCATTTCTGTCAGCAACTTCTACTTTCAGGCGGCTTATTTCATCTTGCAATGCCATCTCGCGGACAACATGCAGCCTTTCCATTTCCATCTTATCCGTTTCACATTGCCTTATTTCGTCTTCCAAACTCTTGCTTTTGAAGCTCAATTCTTCAACTCTTGAGTCCAAAAGGGTTTGTTTCTGTGAAAAACTTGAAATGTCAGCCTGCAAGTTTGCTTTCTCAAGAGAGAATTGTTCCTGTGCATCATGCAATGCACTCTTCAGCTGCATCACCTCAAGATCACGGCCGAGTATATCAGCATTGTACCTCACTATCCTCTCCTCCAGCTCCGAAACATGCTTTCTCTCCAAGTCAAGTTGGGCTTCCAGACCTTGCATTTGATGAGCGCCTTCGGAAATTCTATGGGCATGTTCATCCTTCAACTTTACAATCTCTTCCTCCAACCCCTTACGACTTTCCTTAGTCACTTCCAAGTCTCCCAGCAATCTCCCAATCTCATTTTCTCTGTCTGATGCCATACTCTCCAACTCAACTATCTGATTTTGCAGCTCAAAGACCCGCATTTTCTCCATTTTAAGATCAGCCTCCCTCATTTGGAGCTTCTCTCTCACGCTAGAAAGTTCAGTTTCAAGCTCAGTAATCTTCTGCTGCCATCCCTGGCCGTCAAAATCATCGTTCGGAGGTGGAACCAAGTAATTGCTAACGGGGGAGTTAAGAGATTCTGATTCGGATCCCGATGATGACGAGGAAGATGATTCACTGCCATTCTTTAAAGAAAGAGCTGGACTAGAACCATCTGAGTTTGGTGATATATCTAACCCAACAACTTGATGGCCGGATTTCTGCAGACCATGTTTAGCATCCGGAGTCAGCAGAAGAGAGCGTTGGTCGAAACCATATTCAGAATCCCCAAACCCCTTATGTGCTTCTTTGGTCAAGTGTTCATAGCATCCAGCCAGCGACCGATACATTCTGTGAAATTCCTCAACCAATTCTGGCTTCTTCTGAGAAAACGCTTCGTCATTTTTCGGCAAAGAATCGCCATCTTCTTTGATCAGCATCATCATTTGCTTAATCCTTTGGTCCATCTCTGTAAGAACCGACATTTTGAACACTTATTAGGACAAATCAGCACAGAAACATTACAGTAAGGAACAATATATAATCAGCAAGACAGAGAACAACAAACCAGACGGGCTCGAAAATAGCCACTTACCTTCAAGATTTTCTACCAGCCACATAGAAGTAGAACGATCTGGGGTGATACCATTGTCCAATTCAGTTGAATCTGACTCCTTCAGTTCGGTTCTCTCCATATCAAGCATCTATTGGCATCAAATGATGAAAAACACAGCACATAAATCCCCAGAAAAACAGGAAAAATTAGTAGATATCTAAATTCTGACTCCGATTCGGTTGAGAACAGGAAGTTCTGTGGAAGAGGTGAACGGAGAAGGTAGCTAGCATTCTCCTAATTTATACACGAGCGAAATTTTGGAGGGGATTCAAACACAGAACCTCGAGCGAAAGGATAGACGCTCTTAACCACTCTGAGCTACCAAGGGTTGCTAGTTTAAATCTCAATTAGCAATTAAAAACTCTTTTAAACACATATTAACATGAAAAAGATGCAAAATCAAATCAAATCTCGAATCAGATCCGAGATAAGAATTCCTATGCATTTCTAATTAGTAATTTAAACGAAAACATCGAATCAGCCATTGCAGCTGACAAGTCACCAAACAACATGCAAGAATTAAAACAAAAGCGATTCTGAAAAAAGCATAATCTGTACGCAATCGATTCTATAAACTCAAAAGCCGAAAAGGAGAATTGACAGATCAACAAGAAGAGTGAGCTCACTGTCACTGACCTTTTGCTGCGACAGAGGTGAAGAGACTTAGAGCTCCAGATCCAATGCCTGCCGAATCAGAAGGATAACCGAAGCGATTAATCGGTGCTTTTGCGTTTTGAGCTAAAAGCGGCTTTTTTCAAAATTCAAAACAGATACATTCGGTTGAGGACGACGAGAAAAATTTGTTGCCCGCGTGTTCTGTCACAGATTTCTATGTGCCCAAAATGCCCTCCCACCTACCGTTACTTTTCAGTGTCGTGATTTCTGTCAATGGGTATTTTCGTAACTTAACGAACTACTCCGATAATTAGGCCGTCAGAGGTGGGGCCGTAACGCATGATGGACCAGCGGCGTCCCATCCCTGCCAGCGGAACAACCAAATATTTATGGCGGGAAAACATTCCAAACTTAATAAAAAAAAAAATCTGATTTTATTTTATTTCTATTTGCAAAACATATCTACTCTTACTAGGGGATGTGAGTAAATAAATTTTTTTATTGACACTGTTGAGAATAATGCTCACATCATGGTATCAGAGTCAAATTATCTCACGTGTGAAGCCCAACAGGCACATGCACTTCACATCATCCCATTTGTGTTGTCCACATGATAGGGTTGAAATTTCATCGCACGGGGGCTTGTTGAGAATGAATCTCATATTGATAGAAAAAGGGTCTTGCATATATTTATAATTAAATTGAACCACTCTCCATATTACTAATTAATTTTATGGTAAAATATTTTTTTTTTTCAACACAAAACTCGAAAAAAATAAAAAACTACGTTAAAATGTCACGTGTCTAAGCCACTTTGATTATTCAACAAAATAACTAGAGTTGAATTTGTGGTACACCGAAATTATTTAAATAATTTTGGCAATTTTATCTAATTTTGATATTTCAAATTTATAAGATTATCTCTTTTTGTTTTCCATTATTTTCGTTAAGGTGGGAACCCACAACACATAGGCTAAACAAAGTTATTTCTTTTGGAATTTTATCATAGTCTTTATTCAAAACATACGACCCCATATTTTATCTAATTGCATATTCTAAGGCCATCTCCAACCGATCCGGCCAGAGGGCCAGAGGGCCGAAAATGGCCCTAAAACCGTCTCCAACCGAGGGCTAGGCCAGAGGGCTCTGGAATCTGGGAGGGCCCCACGGAATCGGAGAGGGCTGGAGGGCTGGAGGGCTGGCTGTGTTCGGCCAGCCAGCCAGCCCGGGGCTGGCTATTTTTTTTTTTAATCTTTCTTATTTCTGTCGGATATAACCGACAGAAATAGTATAATATATATTATTTCTGTCGGTTATAACCGACAGAAATAAGAATTTGAATTTGAAATTTGCAACGGCTAGCGAGCCACTAGCCGTTGCTTCCCTTTTTTTTTTTTTTTTTTTTTTTTAAATTTTTTATGAATTTAAACCTTTTTTTTCTTTCTATAACTTCAATTTAAACCTTTTTTTTTCTTTTTTTTTTCTATAACTTCAATTTAAACCTTATTTTTTTTTTTTTTCTATAACTTCAATTTAAACCTTATTTTTTTTTTTTTTCTATAACTTCAATTTAAACCTTATTTTTTTTCTTTTTTTTTCTATAACTTCCTATAACTTCTATTTTACAAAATTTGTTTCAATTTTTTTTAATTCAATTTTTTTCCTATAACTTCCTAGGCCATTATACAACATTAAATTAAATTAAGTGAATTATAGCCCAACATTAAACAATATGAAACAACATTAAATAACATTAACCAACATAAAAATTATACAACATAAAAAAAACATTTAACAACATAAAACTTAAACAATATTTTTAAAAATATTTAAAAACATAAAACGTAAACGCCTACTCGAGGCTTCTTTTGGCCCAAAGATGTGCAACAAGATCCTGTTGTAGATGCTTGTTTGTGGCACGAGAACGTATCATTCTATAGCGCCTCATGTACTCTTCTATAGAGATACTACCAGTTCTTGGATTGAAAGGCAAATTAGGCCCATCATATATTTTTGCACGAGCCCTTCTTGACCTATTTGGATCTTCTTCGTCGTCATCGGACTCTCCATCAATATACCCATCTCGCTCATCCTCCACTATCATATTGTGTAATATGATGCAAGACATCATGATGGAGTCCAAGTTTTCTCGACTCCACCCTCTTGCCGGTTCGTTGATGATCTTCCATCGTGCTTGTAGAATACCGAAAGCTCTCTCAACATCTTTCCTATATGCCTCTTGGTGTAAGGTAAACAACTTTTCCGCGTCATTCTTAGGGTTCGGAATTGCTTGGACAAGTGTCGCCCACTTTGGGTAGATGCCATCTGCCAAGTAATACCCCATATTGTATTGACGACCGTTGATGTCGTAGTCAAGTTGAGGTGCTTTACCTTCCGTCAGGCGATTGAAGAGGGGTGAACGCCCAAGAACTGTAATGTCATTTTGGGATCCAGGGACTCCAAAGAAAGCATGCCAAATCCATGTGTCATATGAGGCAACCGCCTCTAGCACAACAGTTGGCTTTCTCGACCTTCCGCTAAAGCCTCCTTGCCATCCGGTGGGACAGTTCTTCCAATCCCAATGCATGCAGTCTAATGACCCTATCATGCCCGGAAACCCACGGTCTTCAGCTTTGCGAAGGAGCCGATTCAGATCTTCTTGATTTGGCGCGCGGAGGTACTCGTCTTTGTAAACCTGAACAATTGTGACACAGAATTGTTCAAGAGTATCAAGGCATGTAGACTCAGACATACCATGGGTTTCATCCATCGAATCAGCTGGGGAGCCATAGGCCATCATTCGGAGTGCAACAGTAACCTTCTGATGAGGTGAGAAACCTTGGCGGCCTGCTCTGTCCCGCTTCTGTCGAAAGTATGGATTGACTTGCTGGACATCACGAAGTAAACGCTCGAAGACATGACGCCTCATCCGGAAACGACGTCTGAAATCCTCTTCTGTGTACACTGAGTTGGGGTTGAAGTAGTTGTTCATCAGATTGGCTTGTGTCATCTCTCTGTTTCGTGGTTTGTAAGATCGACCAGCAATAGAGCCACCCCATTGAGGTTGTTCCTCAGTTGGCTGACACACCTTCGCCGCTGCCATGGCTGCTGCTCTGTTTTGTTTGTTGCGCCTTACTTCAACTTCTTCATCAGACTCCTCATCTTCTCGTCTCATTTGCGCCCATTTTTCTTCCAATTTGGAATTGGATGAGGACCCCCAATTGGAATTTGAAGAGGATCCAAAGTTGGAATTCATTGCAAACTTGAATTGAAAGAGATTGAATTGAAATAGATTGAAATCAAAGTTGTGTGAATTATAGCCCAATATCCACCCTATTTATAGCAAAAAAAAATTCAAATCCAACGGCTAGCTGACCTCAGCATGATGTCAGCTACCAACGGCTAGTTGACGTCATGCTGACGTCACTTAGCCGTTGGATTTGAATTTAAATTGTAGCTTTAAAATAATAAATTATGTTTGGCCCTATGGCCCTTTGGCCCTCGGTTGGAGACGGTTTTTTGTGACAGGGCTAAAACGAGCCCTCTGGCCCTCTGGCCCTCGGTTGGAGACGGAGGCAAATATGGCCCTGTACTGTTCATTAAAATATTAATATCTTGGAGAATCTTGGAGGGCTAGAGGGCTCAAACGAGCCCTCTGGCCAGCCCTCGGTTGGAGATGGCCTAACATTATAATTTTAGTCTTTTTCTTGTTAGACTTGTCTATCTCTATAATTTAGTTTTGATTGATGCTCAAAAAGCATGTTACTTACGCTAATTATTTGTTATTTTAATCTTTCATCTTTCACCAACCATTTTTTTTTTTCAATATACACTTGTGTTTGAATCTCGTATTACTTAGAGTTTCGATTCTTAATCTGCATTGATCGTACGAACATTGTATAGAATAGATGTGCTCCCTTTTATGCACCCAAATTTGATTTCATTTATTTTTTCATATAAATAGTTTTAACTCATTAAACATGTTAAAGATATGGGGTTTTAGTTATTGACCCAAAAACGGAGAAAAAAATGAAGTGGGCTCAAGCCATGCTTTGCTTTCTTCAAGGGCCTTACCGCCCTAGCAACCTTGTCATCCTTTGCTTTCGGACTAGTTTCTTCTTTTAAGCCTTTATTTGTTTTTTATTTTTTTGTCAAACGCTTTCTATCTAGTTTTTTTGTTATAATTTATAAGTGATAAGTTGAGTTTGAACTCAAGATGCAATAGATTGAAAGAAAAAAAAAATTAATTCTAACCATTAGGACATTTTATCACTTGCAAGGTGACAAGTGCAGAAAAAAAGGAGTAAAAATCACTGATCATTGTATAAATATAATCAAACACGACAAAAAACTCTAGGGTTAATTTGTGAATCTAGGAAATATATAATCTCTTTTACCCTGATAGGTTACAGAAACAATAAGGACAGTATTGAGTTTTCTGATTTTCATTCCTGCTGCTTTTACTCAGTTTTACAAGATCTTGCAAAATTTAGGGTCAGGTTTAGGTTTATGTTATGTTTGGGTAAGCTGTGTTTTTCTTAATTTTGGATCCGTAATAAGTATTGATAGCAATTAAGCACACCAAACACAGTCTAATCTAATTGTTATTTAGTAGAATAAAACAAGAATTTGCATATATCATTTCCCACAACGCAAATGGAAGAGGTGGAAAATGCAGTCCGGCACTCGTGGGGGAGACAACCAAACGTGGACTTACCACTTCGATATCTTATTTGGAAGAAACTTGTGGGTGTGTGTGTGTGTGTATATTGTTTGGTGGAGACAACCAAACGTGTGGTGAAGGAATCGATATCCTCTTCGAATCTTGAAGTTTGTAGCTAGCGGATTTAGAGATTCGGGCTATTTAAGCGAGGGACAGAGATCAAAATCCTAGTTTGTGTAAAGTGAGTTAGTGGATGGGCTAATAGAGCATAGGATTTAAAATAAGTAATCCGAATCTCTGGATCTACCTACTTTGAATACAGAGATCCGAAGTCAATCTCAATTCCTGGTGGAGAGACAACCAAACGTGGACTTAACCCTATATATATATATCCATATTCTCATCCATCCATAGCGACCAGTACTGCACCAGAACCACATTGGACGTACGGGGGATTCTGCAGCACTATTTTCTTTTTAATCGAGAACTTTGCTTGCCCAAAAGAACGACAGGCTTTTTACATATGCATCCATGCAGGATGCAGCTGCTGATACATGCATGTATACGTATATAACCCATCCATGAACCAAACAAATATTTTCCTAAAAATTACCCGAGTCTTGGTTTAATTATTACAAAATCCAGCTGTTAGGCTGCAGTTCTGCAATTTTTTCTCTCGTTCTTTTCTGTTCCTTAATAATTAACAGATATACATCCTTTCTTTTTCGAAATGTCTTTTGTGATATTGGAATTTGATGAGTCAATTTACTTCTCCAGTGTGGGACTACATGTCTTTTGAATAAAATTACTAACTTTTGGAGTTGTCCCGACGTCACGTAGTACTGTCCATAGCAAAAGATGCAGATTAAATTATTAACCCACTTTTTGCAAATTGCAGTTCTTGACTTGTAGTAGTGGATGTAGTCAAGGAGGAATCCTATTAGTAATTTAGTTCGTCGTCCTCTTCAGCTTCTGCTAATAATTAGCTTTGGCAATGGCAATATATAAATCATTAGTTTCAAACACATGGTATTGTGGAAGATCAAAGTTGAGCATACCGAATCTTACAAAATATATAAAATAATGTTGACTTTGGATAATTTAAGAGAAATGTTAAGGAGACTCTTAAAAATAAGACTTTTCATAGATTCTCGGTCATTTCATAGTTTATCGTCAATGTTTGTGCCAACATTATAAAATAGTGTGCCAAAAACATTACATGACAGAAAGTTCATAGAGAGTCCCACTTTTAAGAGATTCTCCTTAGCATTTCTCTAATTTTAAATGGTGAAATCTCAAGTTAAAGATGATAGTAGGAGATGATTTCCAAACTTCAGTTTTTTTTTTTCATTTATTCTTTCGTTATTGTTCATTGGTTCTCTTTTAATTTGTTCAATCCAACAGTTTAGATCAAAAGAAAAGTGCGCAGGCTAGCTAGAAGAAGAAAGATGAGTGCAAAAATCATTTCCTACTCGAAAAACTGTTTTACTAAGAAAAGGCAAAACTCTTGCTTCAACAAATAATCACCACCTGGCTTTGCAAGATGCCAATACAAACGATGGAAATGTTTGCTTCAGAGAATGGAGAAGCAAAAACATTGTTGTCTTTGATATATAATATAATACAGAAACCGTGTTTCCAGTACTTAAATTAAAATCAAAGATCAAATAATGGCACTAATTTAGACGTTTTCATTGCCTCAATATTCTTCAAAGTGGAAGTGGTCTTCTCAACCAACAAGTGGAAATAATAAAAATGCCAATGGACTTTAGCTGATGCTCCTTGTCAGTTTCTAATTTAGAAGGGACAATTAGGAGGCATATCAAATCAAAGATAAAAATTGCCCAACAAAACTTCATTTCCTGGGATATAATTAATTTCTTCCAAGTGCACCTGCATTGCCAGTCCCATATCAACTTAAACCGCCACCAATTCTGATATTCAAAGACTCTATCACTAATAAGCAATTGTTACTTAGGTATTATGAATCAGATATAATTGTCGCACGTTAAAGTTGAGACTGTCCATGGACTAATATCACAGGGAAACGACTCATTCAAAAAATTGATTATAGTAGTGTCCAATTGCACCAGTACCTTTTGACCTAATGCGTCTGTGCATGGAGCTAGTCACATATAGACATGAACGGTAAAGTTGGAGATCAATATTAGTGCAACTGAAAAAGAGCTGAACGACTTAGACCCAACACATGAATATAGAGTAAATTGTCACAACAAAAGCCTTTTGTGTATAATATGTATATATGACAGCTACACTTACCTAAATTATCTCTCCCTTGCTTCCGTGACTTTTTTTCATGTCCCTTCCACTTGTATTTAGCATTATTTACTCTATGCATTGCATTGTAAATAGACTATCTTTTTACTGCTCAAATGGACTCAATTTTTATGATCAACTTGTAGTTGACATCGCTCAGTGATGTAGAACTGAAGTAGAAACTAGAAGAATATCTTCGTATTCTACTAGGAAGCCTTGAATCCACAAGGAAATTAGCGCTCTTCAATGAGAGAACTTAAGATAGTCTGTAATTGGAATACTGAAAAGTTAAGAGAACAAGCCTCCCTTATATAACTAGGTGTTGCATAAATGCAAAACAAAGACTACACAATTGTAATGCATGAACCTAAGATAGCATGAATCTAATATAAATACACCAGCGGTTATAATAGGGATGATGAATGAATGATATTGAATCATCAAAATGATCATAAACCCTTTCATTAATGCGCTGCATCACCAAGGCTCCCTTTTCCAAAGATCAAAGATCATAAGAAAGAGAGAGGTAGATGCTCTGTTCACGGTCTCAACTTTTCAGAAAAAAAAAAAAAAAAAAAAGAAGAAGATGAAAACTGGAGAGACACTAATGTAATTGCTCAATCATGATCCATCTGTTAGCGCTTTTTTTAGCCAATCTTTTTCATTCCCTAAAACTTCCTAACTTTCTGGACTCTCAAACAGTCAACTGGGTCATTCACTATTCACTATGATTATTTACCTTGGGTATAGTTTTTTTCACACCAATTATGCTTTTGGTAAAATTCGGTAAAATTTCGTAGCATATGAGTGCAGCATACGAAAAGCTGCGTTGAAGTGACTCCACATGGTGCCAAGTGGCATGCGACTTTGATCCAATTTGATTCATTGGTGATGCTTGTTGCGTGGCAATGTAGTCGAACTGCATAAAATAAGAGTTGAGAATGGAGATAAGGGACACTGTGTTTCATTTGGCATCGTATGATTAGTTTGGAGAACTGTTATCTTGGCATTTTCGTTTTATACAAGTCGTTATCTTACGTAACTCATTATCCCTGGTAATAAATTATGCACATTCTACATCATCAAGCTGTATATCCTTTACATTAATTAATATTTGACTATGCGCATGATTAGAATAAAAGCAAAACTCATGACAAGTGCAGAAAATTAAACTATTTCAACTGCATGTATATAGAGAGACAAGTGGGGCTCTGGGAAAGAGGAAAATAGAAGAGCTTTGGAGCAGTGGCTTTTGGGAAGCAGAAAGTATGGTAGAGGAGAGGGCTACGGAAGAAACCATGGTAGATGAGGAGAAGGAAATATCAGAAGAACCCTTGAAGGCTACTACTCACTTTGTGCTGGTCCATGGCATAAGTCACGGGGCATGGTGTTGGTACAAAATCCGGTGTCTCATGGAGTGTTCCGGCTACAAAGTTTCGTGTGTCGATCTGAAGAGCGCCGGCGTCGATCAATCCGATGCAAATTCAGTCCTTTCTTTTGATGATTACAACAAGCCACTCCTGGACTTGCTGTCTGCTCTCCCTGAGAATGAAAAGGTCTTCTATTTGGTTCACTAATCATGATTAATTATTATTTTTCCATGTTTAATTATTGGAAACATGATTGGGGGATTGTTTTGTCTACTTGATTAATATTTTCTGTGCAGGTAATTCTGGTGGGACACAGTGCTGGAGGGCTGAATGTAACTCAGGCCACTCTCAAGTTCCCAAAGAAAATTCTCTTAGCAGTCTATGTTGCAGCGACAATGCTCAAACTTGGGTTCTCCACTGATCAAGATTTTAAAGATGTAATATATTTTTTTAATTCCTACTTAATTCCTTTTTTAATTAAACTATATTTTTATTATGATTTAATTTGAATTTAACATGGGAATTAAACTGTGAGTAGGCAGTCATGCATGACAGGTTGAATACAATTTTGATTGGAAATTAGTCAGGTCTGCTGTAGTTTGTAAGATCCCAAAGTTGGTAATGGCTGCCAACTGCAATAAAAAAATTAATGGTTGTTCGGCCTTAATTATCTCCTAAGAAATAATTAAATAATTAATTACACCATTAGTCTTTGAAGCATATTTGGTGAGGAAACAAACCCAAAGTTGGTAAGGTGGAAACTGATTAAATTTTGATTACAAAGTCATTAGTAGCTTATCAATTTTTTTTTAATTCTATCACAATGCATAGCAATCATATATTCAAATTAGGGCATCATGTTTCCAATCAAGCCCAAATGATTGAGATGGGGCCAATTACTTTTTATATTTTTTTTACAAGTAATAACAGATGTAGAAAAATCGAATTCAGAAGTTCAGTTTCAACGATGAATATTCTTAATTAGTTAACTGAGTTCCAAGTCTTTATAATTAATTAATTAATTTATTGATAATAATGTTTGTGTGAAACAGGGGGTGCCAGATTTATCTGAGTTTGGTGATGTGTATGAGTTAGGGTTTGGATTGGGATCTGATAAACCTCCAACAAGCGCTATTGTCAAGAAAGAATTCCAACGCAAAATCTTATACCAATTGAGCCCTCACGAGGTATAAATAATATAAACCAATAATTCTATCACAAGTGGATTGAATAATAGGTTGTGCCAGCCTTTTCTTTCTTATTTCTTCTTTCTTCTTTTAGTGGTGGGCTCTTGGCAATTTGTGTTAGTCCTTTGCTTTGCTTTTGAAGCAAATTGGATGGTCTTGAACTTGTGCATCAGCATCCTTCACATGATGAATTCCAATATGTGCATGAATTACTTTTTTATTTTATAGATTGACGTGTTGAGAAAATTTCTTTTATTCGATATTTTGTTGTTGTTAATTTTGTCTAATTTATTGACATGGTAAATTCTTAACATGTAGAATCATCATGAAGAGCTTAGATTACTTTAGGTTTCTAGTATGGTTAATTCTTTTGGGTTTAGCTAGGTTAGTTTTTAGTTCGTTCCACATTCCTAAAAGATAATACGTCACGCACAAAATCGCCCTTCACCTGATCCTTCACATGATTGATGTACTGGCATTCAAGTTTTAGCTCATCTTAATTAGTATAACATAAACATGTTAGGATTTTCCTATCAACCGTCCATGCACTCATGTTGATTTCTTGTTGTTGATAAAACGTGAGTCCTACAACGATTAACCGTCAAAGAATGGACGGTCGGTAGCATATGCAGCTCATGCACGAATGTTAATAATAATATCATCCCGATTTTCCACAGGATTCGACGCTAGCTGCTATGCTTTTGAGGCCAGGACCGCTCTTGGCAATAACGTCAGCCCGTTTCGCAGTGGACAGCGTCGTTGACAAAGTGCCGCGAGTTTACTTCAGAACACTGCATGACCATGTCGTAAAACCAGGGCAACAAGAAGCGATGGTGAAGAGGTGGCCACCGTCGGAGGTCTATGTTTTGGATAGTGATCACAGCCCAATGTTCTCCACCCCATTTTTGCTGTTTGGCTTCCTTGTAAAAGCAGCGGCTTCTTTTGGTGGACTTAAATAGTAGCAAGGAACTAGGAGCCTGGATTTTTTTTTTAAATAACATAGGGGAATAAGAACATTTAAATTTCACCAATTGGATGTGTGGGAACATATAGTTGTAATAAAATGATTGTGCATGGTAAACATGAATTTATGTTTTTTTATTTTGGGTACAATTAGTATATGAATTATTTGGTTACATCTGTGGAGTATGAGACATTTTCAATATAATTGCTTTTGTTTTTGTTGGTAATTTAAAGTTGAGAAATGAGTATGAGTAAACTGTCTGCTAATATCATCGAGTTTTTCTATCTTGGTCGTGGTTCTATGTTGCAAGCTGAGTTAGGAACGATTTTACATGGATTAAGAGTGGCTTCTCTACATAATTGGTTTCCTCTTATCATTGAGTATGATTTTAAAATTACAGGAGATATGTTTGGTGAGTTAGCTTGTGATCCTTTGCATCCTCTCTTTAAATTGGTGGCTTCTTGTAAATCTTTAATGCATGGTGACAGATATGTAGGATTCAACACACTTGGAAGGGGAACTATGTTGTGGATAAATTAATTAGCAGGAATTGGTCCTTCTTTGGAGTATGGTTGTCATATGTTTTAGGCTCCTCTCGATAGTGTTGGTGGTTTGGTTCAGGGAGATTTTTGGGGGGCTACTAGACCAAAATTTGATTAATTGTTTTAGTTTTTTAGTGGCTTTAGGTTTGTACTAAAAAAATGCACGCATCCTATGATGCAGTTAAACGATAAAAATTGTATATAATTTGAGAAATTCTTGACGATTTATTTCTATTAAAAATCGTCCAAAATCAAAATTGATCATCTAAATTTTGAAATGACGTCACATTGACATCTCCTTTTCATGTCCCTTCCACTTGAATGTAGTATTATTTTCTAAGGAAAACTAACGACAAAAAAACTTTAGTTTTAATAAAAAATGACAAATAAATGTGTAGTGAATAGTACCAAGGAAAGATAAAAATGTGGTTTTTAGGAGCGTTTCATTAAAACTCTCTATTTTCTATGCATTGCATTGTAAATAGACTATCTTTTTACTACTTAAATAGCTCAAATGGAACGGAATTGGATCCCATTCGGATCCATTTTGTGGATCCCCTCCCCACATCTTAACCATTCATCGTGTATTGTGCGGTCAGAAATCATTTGACTTTTTTATTTAAAATTAAACATAAATAGTATTTGACGAAAACTGATTGTACAATATACGATGAACGGTTAGGATATAAGAATCACTACGATCCCCGTAAAATGGATCCGGAGAAGATTATCTTCCAAATGGGACTCAATTTTTCTGATCAACTTGTAGTTGACATCGCTGAGCTGGCAGTTCTATGCTCACATCTTTTACAAAGATCAAAGATCAGGTTTTAAAAAAAAAAAGATCAAAGATCAGAAGAGAGAGAGGGAATAGGATTCTCCCTCCCCCCCCCTCTTTTTATCTTCTTATTTTTCCTTCTCTCACATTCTCTATTTTGTCTTTCTTTTTCTATATAAAATTAATATAAGATGTTGACATGACTTAATCGTGACCGTTCAAATAATAGGAGAGTTAAGAGAAGGAGAAAAAAGAGGAGAGAGAAACTCCGAAAGAGAAAGGTAGATGCTCTGTTCACCGTCTCAACTTTTCAGAAGAAAAAAAAAATGAAAACTGGAGAGACACTAATGTAATTGCTCAATCATGATCCATCTTTTAGCCTCTTTTTAGCTTATCTTTTTCATTCCCTAAAAATTCCTAACTTTCTGGAGGCTCAAACAGTCAACTGGGTCATTCACTATTCACTATGATTATTTACCTTGGGAAAAGTTTTTTTCACACCAACAATACTTTTGGTAAAATTCGGTAAAATTTTGAGTGCAATCCGAGGGTGCAAGAGTAGATGGATAAATGAGGTATACAGAGATTCTCTCCTAATTTTACTGTTTAGACTCTAAAGACAAGTAATTTGGATTACTCAATTGAATTTGATGGTCATCATTAATTTATTGCATTGACTCATCTGACATAAATTAAAGACTTCAATCTCTCTTTCATATAAATTAAGGGTCAAATTTCTTTATCATTAGGCTCTAAAAATAAACATCCTTACACGCTTGAGAAATTTTTTTTTGTCAAGTGTATCCAAGTAAATTCGGAAAGAAGGAAAAAGAAAAATAATTAAGGGCAAACAACTGGCTTATTAATTTGAGTCAGATAATCATTGACAAATAGAGATGTCCCAGCATATTGTTAGCCTGCAATATATGGATAATATAACAAGGAAATGGTATTTCGATAACCGACAATTTTATTTTTATTTTTATAAACCGTAAAAGGCGGTACAAAAGTTATCGCTGCTGTGTGCGATGACAAAGTCTCCATTTCCAAAGATATCTTTTTGTTAAGACTGCCATAATGTTTATTTCTAACATGTCCAGCACATGACTGCAGCATACAAAAAGCTGCGTGGAATGACTCCACATGGTGCCAAGTGGTATGGGACTTTGATCCGATATGATTCATTGGTGATGCTTGTTGTTTGGCAATGTAGTCGACCTGCATAAAATAAGAGTACGGAGATATCAAAGGGACAGTCTTTCATTTGGCGTCATATGATAAGTTTGTAACACTTATTTTAGCATTCGTGGTAATAAATGATTCACATCCTACATCATCAAGCTATATATCCTTTACCTTAATTAATATCTGACCATGTGCATGATTAGAATAAAAGCAAAACTCATGACCAGTGCAGAAAATTAAACTATTTCAACTGCATGTATAGAGAGACAAGTGGGGGCTCTGGGAAAGAGGAAACTAAAAGAGCTTTGGAGCATTGGCTTTTGGGAAGCAGAAAGCATGGTAGAGGAGAAGGCTACGGAAGAAACCATGGTAGATGAGAAGGAAATATCAGAACCCTTGAAGGCTACTACTCACTTTGTGCTGGTCCATGGCATAAGTCACGGGGCATGGTGTTGGTACAAAATCCGGTGTCTCATGGAGAGTTCCGGCTATAAAGTTTCGTGTGTCGATCTGAAGAGCGCCGGCGTCGATCAATCCGATGCAAATTCAGTCCTTTCTTTTGATGATTACAACAAGCCACTCCTGGACTTGCTGTCTGCTCTCCCTGAGAATGAAAAGGTCTTCTATTTGGTTCACTGATCATGATTAATTATTATTTTTCCATGTTTAATTATTGGAAACATGATTGGGGGATTGTTTTGTCTACTTGATTAATATTTTCTGTGCAGGTAATTCTGGTGGGACACAGTGCTGGAGGGCTGAATGTAACTCAGGCCACTCTCAAGTCCCAAAGAAAATTCTCTTAGCAGTCTATGTTGCAGCGACAATGCTCAAACTTGGGTTCTCCAGTGATCAAGATTTTAAGGATGTAATATATTTTTTTAAATCCTACTTAATTCCTTTTTTAATTAAACTATATTTTTATTATGATTTAATTTGAATTTAACATGGGAATTAAACTGTGAGTAGGCAGTCATGCATGGCAGGTTGAAAACAATTTTGATCGAAAATTAGTCAGGTTTGCTTTTGTTTGTAAGATCCCAATGTTGGTAATGGCTGCCAACTGCAATAACAAACAAAATGGTTGTTCGGCCTTAATTATCTCCTAAGAAATAATTAAATAATTAATTACACCATTAGTCTTTGAAGCACATTTGTTGAGGAAACAAACCCAAAGTTGGTATTGTGGGAACTGATTAAATTTTGATTACAAAGTCATTAGTAGCTTTTCAATTTTTTGTATTCTATTACAATGCATGCCAATCATATATTCAAATTAGGGCATCATGTTTCCAATTAAGCCCAAACGATTGAGATGGGGCCAATTACTTTTTATTTTTATTTTTTACAACTGATAACGGATGTAGAAAAATCGAATTCTGAAGTTCAGTTTCAACGATGAATACTCTTAATTAGTTAACTGAATTCCAAGTCTTTATAATTAATTAATTAATTAATTGATAATAATGTTTGTGTGAAACAGGGGGTGCCAGATTTATCTGAGTTTGGTGAAGTGTATGAGTTAGGGTTTGGATTGGGATCTGATAAACCTCCAACAAGCGCCATTGTCAAGAAAGAATTCCAACGCAAAATCTCATACCAATTGAGTCCTCAAGAGGTATAAATAATATAAACCAATAATTCTATCACAAGTGAATCTTTTGTCACATCCCAATCCGTGTAGCAAGATATTGTCTGTTTTAGGCCACGCCCTCACGGATTTATTCTTGGGTTTCGGCACGAGAACTTCCCAGGGGGTCACCCATCATAGGACTGCTCTCGCCCAAACTCACTTAACTTCGAAGTTCTTATGGGATCCGGAGCCAGTGAGTTCCCAAAACGAGTCTTGCAATGAGAGGTGAGCATGTACATATAAGGCATAGAGGATCCTCTTCCCTGGGCGATGTGGGATCTCACAATCCACCCCCTTGGGGGAGCCCGACGTCCTCATCGGCACACTCAAAAGGACGGTAAGTCTGGTTCTGATACCAAATTGTCACATCCCAGCCTCCGCCGTGGTAAGATATTGTCTGCTTTGAGTCACGCCCTCAGGAATTTGTTCTTGGGTTTCGGCATGAGAACTTCCCAGGGGGTCACCCATCCTAAGACTGCTCTCGCCCAAACTCACTTAACTTTAGAGTTCTTATGGGATCCGGAGCCAGTGAGTTCCCAAAACGCGTCTTGCAATGAGAGGTGAGCATGTACATATAAGGCATAGAGGATCCTCTCCCCTGGACGATGTGGGACACTACAGTCCACCCCCTTTAGGGACTAGACATCGTCGTCGACATACTTTCGGCCAGGGAGTGGCTCTGATACCAAATTGTCACATCCTAATCCGCGTAGCAAGATATTTTCCGCTTTGGGCCATGCCCTCACGGTTTTGTTATTGGGCTTCAGCACGAGAACTTCCCAGGGGATCATCCATCCTAGGACTTCTCCCGCCCAAACTCACTTAATTTCGGAGTTCTTATGAGATCCGGAGCCAGTGAGTTCCCTAAACGCGTCTTGCAATGGGAGGTGAACATGTACATATAAGGCCATGGACCAACTCTCACCCTGTGGGAACTCACATCTTTCTTCTTTCTTCTTTCTTCTTTTAGTGGTGGGCTCTTGGCAATTTGTGTTAGTCCTTTGCTTTGCTTTTGAAGCCAATTGGATGGTCTTGAACTTGTGCATCAGCATCCTTCACATGATGAATTCCAATATGTGCATGAATTACTTTTTTATTTTATAGATTGACGTGTTGAGAAAATTTCTTTTATTCGATCTTTTGGTGTTGGTAATTTTGTCTAACTTATTGACATGGTAAATTCTTAACATGTAGAATCATCATGAAGAGCTTAGATTACTTTAGGTTTCTAGTATGGTTACTTCTTTTGGGTTTAGCTAGGTTAGTTTTTAGTTCGTTCCACATTCCTAAAAGATAATACGTCATGCACAAAATCGCCCTTCACATGATTGATGTACTTGCATTCAAGTTTTAGTTCATCTTAATAACATAAACATGTTAGGATTTTCCTATCAATCGTCCATGCACTCGTGTTGATTTCTTGTTGTTGATAAAACGAGAGTCCTACTACGATTAACCGTCAAAGCATTGGCTGTCGGTAGCATATGCAGCTCATGCACGCATGTTAATAATAATATCATCCCGATTTTCCACAGGATTCGACGCTAGCTGCTATGCTTTTGAGGCCGGGACCGCTCTTGGCAATAACGTCAGCCCGTTTCGCAGAGGACAGCGTCGTTGACAAAGTGCAGCGAGTTTACTTTAGAACGTTGCACGACCATGTCGTAAAACCAGGGCAACAAGAAGCGATGGTGAAGAGGTGGCCACCGTCGGAGGTCTATGTTTTGGATAGTGATCACAGCCCCATGTTCTCCACCCCATTTTTGCTGTTTGGCTTCCTTGTAAAAGCAGCGGCTTCTTTTGGTGGACTTAAATAGTAGCAAGGAACTAGCAGCCTGGATTTTTCTTATTTAATTGGATTTTTTTTTAAATAACATAGTGGAATAAGAACATTTAAATTTCACCAATTGGATGTGTGGGAACATAGTTGTAATAAAATGATTATGCATGGTAAACATGAATTTATGTTTTTTTATTTTGGGTACAATTAGTATGTGGTCACATCTGTGGAGTATGAGACATTTTCAATATAATTGCTTTTGTTTTTGTTGGTAATTTAAAGTTGAGAAATGAGTATGAGTAAACTATCTGCTAATATCATCGAGTTTTTCTGTCGTGGTCGTGGTTCTATGTTGCAAGCTGAGTTAGGAACGATTTTACATGGATTAAGAGTGGCTTCTCTACATAATTGGTTTCCTCTTATCATTGAGTATGATTTTAAAATTACAGGACATATGTTTGGTGAGTTAGCTTGTGATCCTTTGCATCCTCTCTTTAAATTGGTGGCTTCTTGTAAATCTTTAATGCATGGTGACAGATATGTAGGATTCAACACACTTGGAAGGGGAACTATGTTTGGAGTATGGTTGTCATATTTTTGAGGCTCCTCTCGATAGTGTTGGTGGTTTGTTTCAGGGAGATTTATGGGGGGTTACTAGACCAAAATTTGATTAATTGTTTTAGTTTTTAGTGGCTTTAGGTTTGTACTAAAAAAATGCACGCATCCTATGATGCAGTTAAACGATAAAAATTGTAAATAATTTGGGAAATTCTTGACGATTTATTTATATTAAAATTCGTCCAAAATCAAAATTGTTCATCTAAAATTTGAGTAAAAAATTTGAAATGACGCCACATTGACATCTCCTTTTCATGTCCCTTCCACTTGAATGTAGTATTATTTTCTAAGGAAAACTAACGAAAAAAAAAAAAAACTTTAGTTTTAATGAAAAATGACAAATAAAGGTGTAGTGCATAGTACCAAGGAAATGTAAAAATGTGGTTTTTCGTTAAAAGTGAACAATACCGGAAGTGTTTCGTTAAAACTCTCTATTTTCTATGCATTGCATTGTAAATAGACTATCTTTTTACTACTTAAATAGCTCAAATGGAACGGAATTGGATCCTACCCCGATCCATTTTGTGGGGATCCTTGGGAGTCCCACATCTTAACCATTCATCGTGTATTGTACGGTTATAAATCATTTGACTTTTTCTATTTAAAATTAAATATAAATAATATTTGATGAAAACTGATCGTACAATATACGATGAACAGTTAAGATATTAGGATCCCTACAATCCCCACAAAGTGAATCCGGAGATGTTCCTCTTCCAAATGGGACTCAAGTTTTCTGATCAACTTGTAGTTGACATCGCTGAGCTGGCAGTTCTATGCTCACATCACCAAGGCTCCCTTTTACAAAGATCAAAGATCAGGTTTCCAAAAAAAAAGAAAAAAGAAAAAAGATCAAAGATCAGAAGAAAGAGAGAGGTAGATGCTCTGTTCACTGTCTCAACTTTTCAGAATAAAAAAAGAAGATGAAAACTGGAGAGACACTAATGTAATTGCTCAATCATGATCCATCTTTTAGCCTTTTTTTAGCTAATCTTTTTCATTCCCTAAAAATTCCTAACTTTCTGGAGGCTCAAACAGTCAACTGGGTCATTCACTATTCACTATGATTATTTACCTTCGGAAAAGTTTTTTCACACCAACAATACTTTTGGTATTGCAAGAGTAGATAGATAAATGAGGTATACAGAGATTATCTCCTAATTTTACTGTTTAGACTCTAAAGACAAGCAATTTGAACTACTCAATTGAATTTGACAGTCACCATTAACTTATTACAATTTACAGTGGTTCACCTGACACAAATTAAAGACTTCAATCTCTCTTTCATATAAATTAAGGGTCAATTTTCTTTATCATCAGGCTCTAAAAATAAACATCCTTACACGGTTGAGAATTTTTCTATGATTACTGGGTCATTCACTATTCACTATGATTATTTACCTTCGGAAAAGTTTTTTCACACCAACAATACTTTTGGTATTGCAAGAGTAGATAGATAAATGAGGTATACAGAGATTATCTCCTAATTTTACTGTTTAGACTCTAAAGACAAGCAATTTGAACTACTCAATTGAATTTGACAGTCACCATTAACTTATTACAATTTACAGTTGTTCACCTGACACAAATTAAAGACTTCAATCTCTCTTTCATATAAATTAAGGGTCAATTTTCTTTATCATCAGGCTCTAAAAATAAACATCCTTACACGGTTGAGAATTTTTTTTTTGTCGAGTGTATCCAAGTAAATTCGGAAAGAAGGAAAAAGAAAAATAATTAAGGGCAAACAACTGGCTTATTAATTTGAGTCAGATAATCATTGACAAATAGAAAAGTCCCAGCATATTGTTAGCCTGCAATATATGGATAATATAACAAGGAAATGATATTTCAATAACCCACAATTTTATTTTTATTTTTATAAACCGTAAAAGGAGGTACAAAAGTTCTCGCTGCTGTATGCGATTTCCAAAGTCTCCATTTCCAAAGATATCTTTTTGTTAGGACTGCCATATTGTTTATTTCTAACATGTCCAGCACATGACTGCAGCATACAAAAAGCTGCGTTGAAATGACTCCACATGGTGCCAAGTGGCATGGGACTTTGATCCAATATGATTCATTGGTGATGCTTCTTGTTTGGCGATGTAGTCGACCTGCATAAAATAAGGGTATGGAGATATCAAAGGGACGGTTTTTCATTTGGCGTCATATGATTAATTTGGAACACTGTTATTTTAACGTTTCGTTTCATATAAGTTATTATCTTATGTAACTCATTATCCGTGATCATAAATGATTCACATCCTACATCATCAAGCTATATATCCTTTACCTTAATTAATATTTGACTATGTGCATGATTAGAATAAAAGCAAAACTCATGACCAGTACAGAAAATTAAACTATTTCAACTGCATGTATAGAGAGACAAGTGGGGGCTCTGGGAAAGAGGAAAATAAAAGAGCTTTGGAGCAGTGGCTTTTGGGAAGAAGGCTACGGAAGAAACCATGGTAGATGAGGAGAAGGAAATATCAGAACCCTTGAAGGCTACTACTCACTTTGTGCTGGTCCCTGGCATAAGTCACGGGGCATGGTGTTGGTACAAAATCCGGTGTCTCATGGAGAGTTCCGGCTACAAAGTTTCGTGTGTCGATCTGAAGAGCGCCGGCGTCGATCAATCCGATGCAAATTCAGTCCTTTCTTTTGACGATTACAACAAGCCACTCCTGGACTTGCTGTCTGCTCTCCCTGAGAATGAAAAGGTCTTCTATTTGGTTCACTAATCATGATTAATTATTATTTTTCCATGTTTAGTTATTGGAAACATGATTGGGGGATTGTTTTGTCTACTTGATTAATATTTTCTGTGCAGGTAATTCTGGTGGGACACAGTGCTGGAGGGCTGAATGTAACTCAGGCCACTCTAAAGTTCCCAAAGAAAATTCTCTTAGCAGTCTATGTTGCAGCGACAATGCTCAAACTAGGGTTCTCCAGTGATCAAGATTTTAAGGATGTAATATATTTTTTTAAATCCTACTTAATTCCTTTTTTAATTAAACTATATTTTTATTATGATTTAATTTGAATTTAACATGGAAATTAAACTGTGAGTAGGCAGTCATACATGACAGGTTGAATACAATTTTGATTGGAAATTAGTCAGGTCTGCTGTTGTTTGTAAGATCCCAATGTTGGTAATGGCTGCCAACTGCAATAACAAACAAAATGGTTGTTCGGCCTTAATTATCTCCTAAGAAATAATTAAATAATTAATTACACCATTAGTCTTTGAATCACATTTGGTGTTGAAACAAACCCAAAGTTGGTATTGTGGAAACTGATTAAATTTTGATTACAAAGTCATTAGTAGCTTTTCAATTTTTTGTATTCTATCACAATGCATAGCAATCATATATTCAAATTAGGGCATCATGTTTCCAATCAAGCCCAAACGATTGAGATGGATGTTTCCAATCAAGCCCAAACGATTGAGATGGGGCCAATTACTTTTTATTTTTATTTTTTACAAGCGATAATGGATGTAGAAAAATCGAATTCTGAAGTTCAGTTTCAACGATAAATACTCTTAATTAGTTAACTGAATTCCAAGTCTTTATAATTAATTAATTAATTAATTGATAATAATGTTTGTGTGAAACAGGGGGTGCCAGATTTATCTGAGTTTGGTGATGTGTATGAGTTAGGGTTTGGATTGGGATCTGATAAACCTCCAACAAGCGCCATTGTCAAGAAAGAATTCCAATGCAAAATCTCATACCAATTGAGTCCTCAAGAGGTATAAATAATATAAACCAATAATTCTATCGCAAATGGATCTTTTGTCACATCCCAATCCGCGTAGCAAGATATTGTCCGTTTTGGGCCACGCCCTCACAGATTTGTTCTTGGGTTTCGGCACAAGAACTTCCCAGGGAGTCACCCATCCTAGGACTGCTCTCGCCTAAACTCACTTAACTTCGGAGTTCTTATGGGATCCGGAGCCAGTGAGTTCCCAAAACGCGTCTTGGAATGGGAGGTGAGCATGTAAATATAAGGCTAGGGACCAACCCTCACCCCGGCGATGTGGGATCTCACAACCACCTCCTTGGGAGCCCGACGTCCTCGTCGGCACACTTGAACGGACAGTAAGTCTGGCTCTGATACCAAATTGTCACATCCCAGCCTCCGCCGTAGCAAGATATTGTCCGCTTTGGGCCATGCCTTCACGAATTTGTTCTTGAGTTTCGGCACGAGAACTTCTCAGGGGGTCACCCATCCTAGGGCTGCTCTCGCCTAAACTCACTTAACTTCGGAGTTCTTATGGGATCTGGAGCCAGTGAGTTCCAAAACGCGTCTTGGAATGGGAGGTGAGCATGTACATATAAGGCATAGAGGATCCTCTCCCCTGGACGATGTGGGACACTACAGTCTACCCCCCTTAGGGGCTCGACATCCTCGTCGGCACACTTCCGGCCAGGGAGTGGCTCTGATACCAAATTGTCACATCCCAATCCACGTAACAAGATATTGTCTGCTTTGGGCCATGCCCTCACAGATTTGTTATTGGGTTTCAGCACAAGAACTTCCTAGGGGATCACCCATCCTAGGACTGCTCTCGCCCAAACTCACTTAACTTCAGAGTTCTTATGAGATCCGGAGCCAGTAAGTTCCCAAAACGCGTCTTGCAATGGGAGATGAGCATGTACATATAAGGCCAGGGACCAACTCTCACCCTGCTGATGTGGGATCTCACATCTTTCTTCTTTCTTCTTTCTTCTTTTAGTGGTGGGCTCTTGGCAATTTGTGTTAGTGCTTTGCTTTGCTTTTGAAGCAAATTGGATGGTCTTGAACTTGTGCATCAGCTTCACATGATGAATTCCAATATGTGCATGAATTACTTTTTTATTTTATGGGTTTATATCACAAATGGTCCCTGAAATTGACCCCATCAATCATGATGGTCCCTGAAATTGAAAATCGATCAATGTAGTCCCTGAATTTTAACTCGCGAATCAATGTGGTCCTTCTGTTAGTGTTCCGTCCAAATTAACTTTAAAAAAAGGTTAGAGAACCAATTTTTCATGGTAAAATGATCAAAAATAACCTTGTTACTTATAATTTTTCATGGATTTGGTGCTAAAACTAAAATAAAAAGAAAAAAAAGTGGTTCTCTAAACTTTTTTTGGTCATTTTACCATGAAAAATTGGTTCTCTAACCTTTTTTTAGTGTTAATTTGGACGGAACACTAATAGACGGACCACATTGATTCGCGAGTTAAAATTCAGGGATTACATTGATCGATTTTCAATTTCAGGGACCATCATGATTGATGGGGTCAATTTCAGGGACCATTTGTGATATAAACTCTTTATTTTATAGATTGACGTGTTGAGAAAGTTTCTTTTATTCGATCTTTTGTTGTTGTTAATTTTGTCTAGCTTATTGACATGGTAAATTCTTAACATGTAAAATCATCATGAAGAGCTTAGATTACTTTAGGTTTCTAGTATGGTTAATTCTTTTGGGTTTTAGCTAGGTTAGTTTTTAGTTCGTTCCACATTCCTAAAAGATAATACGTCATGCACAAAATCGCCCTTCACATGATTCTTCACATAATTGATGTACTTGCATTCAAGTTTTAGTTCATCTTAATAACATAAACATGTTAGGATTTTCCTATCAATCGTCCATGCACTCGTGTTGATTTCTTGTTGTTGATAAAACGAGAGTCCTACTACGATTAACCGTCAAAGCATGGACTGTCGGTAGCATATGCAGCTCATGCACGCATGTTAATAATAATATCATCCCGATTTTCCACAGGATTCGACGCTAGCTGCTATGCTTTTGAGGCCGGGACCGCTCTTGGCAATAACGTCAGCCCGTTTCGCAGAGGACAGCGTCGTTGACAAAGTGCCGCGAGTTTACTTTAGAACGCTGCACGACCATGTCGTAAAACCAGGGCAACAAGAAGCGATGGTGAAGAGGTGGCCACCGTCGGAGGTCTATGTTTTGGATAGTGATCACAGTCCCATGTTCTCCACCCCATTTTTGCTGTTTGGCTTCCTTGTAAAAGCAGCGGCTTCTTTTGGTGGACTTAAATAGTAGCAAGGAACTAGCAGCCTGGATTTTTCATATTTAATTGGATTTTTTTTTTTTAAATAACATAGGGGAATAAGAACATTTAAATTTCACCAATTGGATGTGTGGGAACATAGTTGTAATAAAATGATTGTGCATGGTAAACATGAATTTATGTTTTTTATTTTGGGTACAATTAGTATATGAATTATTTGGTTACATCTGTGGAGTATGAGACATTTTCAATATAATTGCTTTTGTTTTTGTTGGTAATTTAAAGTTGAGAGAAATGAGTATGAGTAAACTATCTGCTAATATCATCGAGTTTTTCTATCTTGGCCGTGGTTCTGTGTTGCAAGCTGAGTTAGGAACGATTTTACATGGACAGTGGCTTCTCTACACAATTGGTTAATTTCGTCTTATTATTGAGTCTGATTTTAAAATTACAGGAGATATGTTTAGTGAGTTAGCTTGTAATCCTCAGCATCCTCTCTTTAACTTGGTGGCTTCTTGTAAATCTTTAATGCATGGTGGTAGGATTCAACACACTTGGGAAGGGAACTATGTTGCGGATAAATTAATTAGCACGAATTGGTCCTTCTTTGGAGTATGGTTGTCATATTTTTGAGGCTCCTCCCGATAGTGTTTGTGGTTTGGTTCATGGAGATTTATGGGGGGTTACTACACCAAAATTTGTTTAGTTGTCATTGTTTTTGGTGGTTTTAGGTTTGTATTGAAAAAAGTGCATGCATCCTATGATGCAGCGATAAAAATTGTATATAATTTGGGAAATTCTTGAAGATTTATCTCTATTAAAAATCGTCCACAATCAAAATAATTGTTCATCTAAAATTTAAGGAAAAAATTTGAAATAACGTCACATTGACATCTCATTTTTCGATAAATCAGAAAGATAGTGAGAAAAATGTGATCTAACATGAAAACTATAAACCTCATTGAAAAGGAGACCTTTTTATTAGGATACACAAATCAGCAAAGGCACGAAATATCTCTAAACCATTATTATTTCAGCTTGTGGAACATTATCTTTGCTAACAATGGCAGCACTAGTTTCAACTGCCTTCTCATCTGCACTAACGGCTGTCACACCATTGCCTCCAAAATCATTGTCCTCCCCTGAACCTCCTCAAACGACCGGCCCTTCGTCTCCGGCACCAAGAAACTGAAGAAGAATCCGATCAAATTAATCACAGCAAGCGCCTGGATCGCCTTTTGCACCCCTTCAACCTCATGAGTGTAATCTGCAGCACAAATGCAGCAAGTATAGCCTCCGCTTTGCCCGCGGCAGCTGACACCTCGTGTCATGTGGTCCGAAATCTAGCTGTGAAAAGCTCGGCCAACACGATAAATGTCGTGCTGTTGGGTCCAAAGTTTGCGAAAAAAATGTCAGCCCATATAACAAAGTGAACAATTTGGTGTGACCCTTGCAGAACTCAAAGTTGGAGTTTTTATCCTCACACTCATCTCCCCTAAGATTTCCATCCTGAAACCCTAGAACTCCCATGAAAATCGACATCAGTACAAACCCACCGAGCTGGATCGGTTTTCTTCCAAGCTTGTCAATTGTGAACACAGTAAACCAGTAACCGGGGAACCGTGGCAAAAAGTGCTACTAGCAGCATTGCTCTGGAGAGCTTGTAGACTTCTTCAATTGCATTCATTGCCGAAGCGGCGAAGCCCTAGGTAAAAGTCCAATTGAAGGATAAATATCCTTCTGAGTTAGCTGGAGGCTGTAAAATGCAATGTCTGGCAAGAACCAGGTGGTGGCGGTACAAAGAAGATGTACTGATGGGATTCTGCATTAAGGTTGCTGGGATGGACTCCAAGTAACTTGGAGTCATGATCGGAATTCCTCCCTCATGGACTGGAAGGGGAAATTGTTGGTATACCATGAGTCCAGCCCATGATGAAGGACATTAAAGGTCTAGCCCATTATAAAGGAAGGATGCTAGAAAATTCTAGCATGCAAAGTAGGATGGCTAGTCTAGAATTATCTAAACTAGAGGTTTGTAGAATATACTAGAAACTAGAAACTAGTTCTAGTTTGTAGAAAGAACTAGAAACTAGTAGAATGCCAAGCCGTCACCTAGAAATATGGGTGTGATGTTGTAGTCATGTAACCAATCAAGAAAGAAGTGAGTAGAAAATGATCAAGTCCAAAGCTAGAGTTCCACTCCAAGAGTGAGAGTGAGAGTGTTCCACTACACATTGTGAGTGAAGTTTAGAGTGATAGAAAGTGTGCATTATACTTTCTTGTATCCATCAAGCCTTGTCTTTGGCTTGGTAAGACTACTCTTATTGTACTCATCTTTTTCATATAGTGAAGATTGATCCTTGTTTCGTGGACGTAGGCATAAATTGCTGAACCACATAAATTCTTGGTGTCCATTTTCTACTTTACTTTGTGCATTCTCTATCTTGTAGTACCGACATTCCTAACAAAGATGTGTGCCGTGCCGCCTAAGAAACTCCCTAGACAATTCATATGCGGAATTTGGATCAACTAGGGGTTTGGTACCAGATTCTCCGACCGGTATGTCCCTTTCGAGGACTTTGGCCATGTCTGCATTGGCCTTGTCATGACTTCCTGCAACCAAGGCAGTGTACCTTGCAGTCTCGGGCTTTTTTAGTCTCCAATAGAAGGTCAGAACCGCGGGGACTGTGCCGGTTCACCACACAAAATCGCCTTCTGGCTTAGTGGAGAGGACATGATTAGTCCAAAAATCATCAGCCTAATAGGCTAGCAAGTATAGTTTGGACACGAACATGGCCACGGCTCCTGCAACCAAAATGCCGATTCCTTGCATCGAAAACACGGCTGCAATGAACCCGCCTCGGGTTTTTTGGTTGGAGTATTCAGACATGATCACAGCCGAGAGGGGGTAGTCCCCTCCAATTCCAAATCCGAGCTAAAATCGGAAGAAACAGAGAGTTGTGACAACGCCTTGAGCACTGTGGCCAAAGGAAAGGCCGGAGGCCCGAGCACATCCCACCATTGTGACTAATGTGATTCCATGAACTTTTTTCCTACCGAGTTTGTCTCCAAGCCAGCCCTAGTCCCGAACAAAGCAACCTCTGTTATGGCATTGTTGATGTGGTTAGGCAGAGCGCGGGGCTTGTTCTTTGAAGGGTCGTAGTAGTAAAGGCGGCCTATGAGTTTTGTGACGGCAGTGATGCAGAAGAGGTCATAAACATCGGTGAAAAATCCCATGCCGGCACAATCGCCTTGTAATGATAGAGTTGAGTCTTGGCATTGTCGAGAGACGAAAATATGGTTTTTTTTTTTCCACCTGCCATGGCAGAAAGTTGTGTTTTTCGGCGACTGAGTGACAGATCCTGGGAAGGGTTTGCTAAAGATATAAGTGATGATTCAAGAAGATCAATGGGGTGGAGATTCCTCTGTTTTGTTTTGGATTTTGGAACTTTGACAGATTTTGATTTTCCTTCACTATATTTCGAGAAATTTGCACTGTGATTAACGATTAATTTGTTTGAAAAGCCGTTAGTACCGAAAGGACACTAATATCTGGGACAATTTTCTATATACAAGTCTGTCTCTTTCTGTCCTTTCTTGTCTGGTATACAATACATAGTTTGAGAAAGCTTGACATACAAGAAACGTATTCGGATGTATGTAAAATTGGTTGTTTTCTTCATTTTCATAGAGATTTCCTCTCAAATAATGCTGAATTTTGTCCGAATGTGGTTATCTTATCATTTTTCATTCGGATGCAAATTGAATTTAATATCGACTTTTTTATAAGCTATATCTGTGTGTCGTAGTATCGGTGTCAAGAATTTGTCTATGTAGGGCTATTAACAGAAACCTTGTACGGCAGTTACCTTGTCTATGTAGGGTTACTAAAATAGCATTCAGTTTCCTTCAGCTCCAGAAACCTTGTGCTGCAAGCAACAAAGATACGTTTATGAAACAGAAGATCTCAAAAATCTCTGATTTGATCATATAACTAGTTCATATGGACATCATTCTACACGCTGAGGCCGGATTGATTTTCATGAGAATATCCAGAAGAGATGAAAAGCGAAAAAATTCATCACAAGAGTCATCTTGGAGACTGGGTTGCTAATTGAGCCACGACGGCTGCTGTCTTCTTCTGGAGCTCTGGCTTGTTTCCTCCGACGAGTTTGTCCACTTGTCTTCCATCTTTAAGAAAAACGAATGTCGGAGTGGCCTTTATATCCCATGAAGTACTCAACTCCTGCAACCCCAGATTAAAGGGAAGGAACATTTCATTGGCAGCTGCAATTCTATACATCTGTTCTACGCAAATCATGCAATAAAATAAGAAATCATTCGCACTTACAGCGAGAATGTCAACATCCAATGTTAGGAATAAGATAGAAGGATATTTATCTGCAAGCTCACAGTAGGCTGGTGCAATCATAATACAGGGCCTACACCATGATGCACTGAAATTTGCAACAACCTGTTGGACAGTTTTCAATAGAGAAGATCTTATGAGAGAAAATTCGGGTTTAGGGTTACACATCATCTCTTATGAGCCCGATTTTGGTTACATTTGGTGCACGAAGGTTTGCTTGTTTATCGTGATGTGAACAGGTCATTACATTATGTGAAATGACGGTAAGAAAACTCACATTACGAGAACTCACAATAAGAAATGGTACATTATGCGAATTCACGAAATCAGGAAGTTAAGAGCGCTGCAAACTTACAATTTTTCCATCCTTGATTGCTTCTGATGACTTTTCCTCCCAACTTTCCATGGTCTTTATAAGGTGCACATTTCTGCCGGCAAGATGATGACCCTCTTGATGAACCTCATCGATATTGTGTCCGGAACACTGCAAGAATTGAAGCATTTTGTCGAAAGATATGCAGAAAAATGTCATTTACCTGAGAGGCTTCTAAATTATCATCTGTTTGCATACAAAGAAACTTACCATAGAGCAGCAAATTCCCATTGAGTGTGCACAGATGAACTAGGAATATATTTACCAGAAACATCTATCAAAGTAAAAATGAAAACCTTGTCAGGCAACCAATACATGCTATTGTGACTTCTCGTGTCGATTTGGTCTAGAGACATTTGCTTAGCATAAAATGAAGAAAAAACCCTCCGAAAAAGGGTCCCTTTCTTCATTCCTCCAACTTTTCTCCATGGAAATTTACAGGCAGTGTTACATTTGAAATGAAGAGCAAACAAACATGAACGCCCTCATTTTTCGTATTAATTTGAGCTTTTGAATTTCGATGCCAAGTAAAAAAGATAGACAATAAAAGGCTAATTGATGTTAATTTCATGAAACAATAATTTCAATGGTGGAATGCTCATGTGAAATTTTATTAATTACATGAAAAAATATCCAAATTATGGAGGATGAAGGGAAATGTTTGATCAAAACAATGGCATTATATTTTTTGGATTAATTAGAAGATTTACCTTTGGCAAGCTTTAATCTTCATGGTGATTAAAGCTTAATCCGCAACCAAGGATAAAGAAAAAAAAAACCCAGAAATTGGGATTAAGAAGATGGAAGAAAGGGATTATGATAGGAAAGTTGAATTTGTGGACGTCAAAAATGGGAAAATTATACATTGCTCAAACGACAGCAGAGCTGGCTTGCCATATAAGGTGTAATTAACACAAATTAATAATCGGATATTTGGAGTTTTTATTTGGACTAAACACAAATAATATGACAATATGAAGTAATATTAAGGGTTCGTTTGAAAAGTGTTTCTAAATAACTGAAAGCACTTTTAGAGAAAAGTTAATGAGTTACAAAGACACTTGAAGTATTTTTTGCAAGAAACACTAATTATGCCCGTCTTGCAGCCTTATAGGAAATACTTTAATTGATTTTCTATGATTTACTTGCATTTTTATTAACGCCTTCAAGTTTTCTAAACAGAAGTTATGAGTTGTAAAAAACCGAACTGAAATATGATGAGGGAAAATGTTTTGATTTTGTCGTTGATTGATAAATGGTGGAAAAAACCTAGTACGTCCAATTGTTTGCAAAAATAAATTGTTAATGTTTGTTACGGAAAATTAGTTTCATATTATTGAGAAGTAATTTCAAGTTGAATCGTTTGACTTTACATACCTAAAAAAAAAAAAAAAAAGGTACTAGAGTTTTTTCATGGGAACGCACATCAAATACAGACTCGGAGGATTTCCTAGTTTTCGTTTGGGATTGCCGGAGTTCCTCTATCATTCTGACTACTGCATCCATGCTGGGGTGTGTTTCGGGCAATTTTGTTACGCATGCCAGAGCAATCTGCGGCATCTGCACCATCTGTTCTTCACCGTGTTGCTGTTTTAGAAGTTCCAAATCAAAAACCTCAGCTGTCCACTGGGAGATCAACCACGCAATCATAACCCGGATATTGAAGCGTGGTTTTGCCTGTCAGCATTTCTAAGAGGAGCACACCAAAGCTATAGACATCAGATTTGTGAGTGATTTTCCGCATGTCAATTGCCTCGGGAGCGCGATATCCCATGGCCCGGGACATGGCTGGAGGGAAGTTCATTAGAGGACTATGCAGGCCTCGAGTTCTTGGGTGAGGACGACGTTTGTGGGCTTTATATTGCCATGGCTAGATTTTGCACCCTCGGAATGAATGTGGGCAAGTCCCTTGGCAATCCCGAGCGAAATTTTTACTCTTGAATCCCAGTCTAGTGGAGACCTCCCAGTATCACTGCTTCCTACAAATCCATCGGAACAACAACAACATCATCAAAGCCTTATCCATCGAAACAACGAAAATAAATTAAAGTAACTATAATTAGACATTAGGATTTAGATTAGGCATCATACCATGCAAGTGTGCAAAAAAGCTTCCTGTTGGCATGTAGTTGTACACCAAAAGCTTCTCATCTTTGGAGAGATAATAAGCGAGAGGAGGCAGGACATTCGGGTGCTTCCCTACCCTCTCCACCACCTCCATATGCTGCTCAAACTCCCTCTTCCCCACCACAACTTCCCTCGACCGCTTCACCACAACTGTTGTTTCCTCATCCAATACAGCTTTGTAAGTTGTTCCGAAACTTCCTTTGCCAAGAACTTCAGCTGACGCTCTCAGCAGATCCTCAAGATCAAAATTGTAATAGCAACCTTCAAAGAACAGCTTGTTCTTCTCAGCCTATAGCCTTCCATTTCAACATCCCGCCACCTACTTTGTTAGTCCGTTTCCAGCAGCATATGACAACCACCAGGACTAGAAGAATAAACACTGCAGAGCACCCAAATTCCATGGAAATAATGGATCCCGGGCTGAGTTTTTTTATGAGTGTTGTGGAGCAAAAAATAATCACAAGGCGACACGTGGAAATTTTGACAAAAAATGACCAAACTACCCCTGAGGTACACTGGGATTTCTAGACTCAAGTAGCAGACAAATCAACCTTCAACAAAGTAAAAAATGCTCCAAAAGAGGTAAACAATTCAAAGACCATCTCATCGAATTCCCTTTTTGCAAGGTAACCTCCAAAAATAATGTTAATTGGTTAATTAATGGATTAATTATCCAATTAATCCATTAAATATCAATTAAAACTATCCAATTTAACCTCAAAATTATCCCAAGGCCGGCCACCTCCCTTTCTTCCTTACTTTTCTCATTTTCTCCATTTTATTACCCTTATTAAGATAGACATTTATTTTTATAACCTCCCAATTATTTTTTTCATATTTAATTAGCCAATAAATTGGCTAATTAAATCTAAAATTTAACCCAAAAAACCTTAAGGTGGCCGGCCACTTCCTCTCTAAAGTGGTCCAACCTAGCCCTATAAATAGGCACCCATTTTCACCAAATACCTATTTCATTCCTCTTGCAAAAAATCCTAAATACTCTAAACACTCTTTCTCTCTAAAATTCTAACTTTGGCATCGGAGGTTCTTCGGCTAAAGCCCCCCCATTCATCGTGGGCGAGTGAGGCTTTTGGCCTTAACCTAAGGTACTAGTTGTTTTGTAGGTGCAAAATCGTCCAAGATCGAGGAGGAGAAAATTTGCATCCACAAGTATAGCATGGTGATTTTTCAGAATGGTTGGCGAGCGTGGCAAGAAAGCAGAGGATGCAGAAGGGGTGGAGGAGGTGGTTTTAGAACAATTGTTGAGAGGTTCTCCACATAACTGAGGATTCTCAACAAATGAAGAGTTCGAATGTTTTTTGAGGGAATATGGAACCGAGTCATTCAAGTTACTGTAGCTCAAATTCAAAAGCTTAAGTGCGGGGAGGTTCAGATTGGGGATGGCTCCAGAGATGAAATTGTTTTGGAGGCATAACGTAGTGAGGCGTGTAAGATTCTGGATTTTGGTTGGAATGCTTCCGGAAAAGGAGTTGAAGGAGAAGTCCAAGACAACGAGGTTGGAAGGCAGAGAGGCAGGAAGCACGGCGGAGAAATTATTGTGTTGGAGGTAAAGGTACTCCAAGGAAGGAATGGATGGGATATCAGAAGGCAGACTTCCATAGAGGAAGTTGGAGCGGAGGCTGAGGACTCGGAGAGCATGAAGCTTCCCTATACTGTTGGAAGGGATGGAACCGAAAAGTCCAATCCCCGGAAGATGGATGGCAGTCACACTCGTTTTGTTTAGATTGCAAGTGATTCCAACCCAAGACGTGCAAACTGGTGTGGAAGCATTCCAGTTGAGTTTTCGGATGTGGACAACGGTGGCAGCAAAGTTGAGGAGGGCTTGTCTATCCGAGTTCAAGTCAGAAAAAACCGAGGAAGGGAAAGGCGGAATAAGGAAAAGGAAGATACTCTTGCAAACGGAGACCTGAAGCTTAATGGTTTTCTGCTCAGAAAGAAAATGATACAATTAGAAAACTCCGAAAACAAAGTTAACAAATCATGCAGAAGGGATACAGATAGCAGCGAAAATTTGTCTACATTTCGAGTTTAGGATGGCAAAGAGTGGCAAAGAACCACTCAATGACTTGGAAAATCCCAGAGGATTGTTCACAACAGTGAAAAGTGTTGTGCTAGATAAATCGCCTCGCTTTATGCCTTATAGCGATTTCAAACTTCGGATCAAACGCATCCCAAACAAAAAGGTGATAAAAGAAACCCCACTCAACTCAGCATCAAAGGTCACATAACTTGAGACAGATTCCATTAGGGACAAATATGCTAGCTAGCCTGTCTTAATTCTTATGATTAACATAAGAAATTGATTGAATTTCTTTCAAAAAATTACAGTGGTTGTTCAAATACGAATTCGACGCGTTGCATCGATTTTTACCTACTAGGAAAGCACAGAAGATTAAAAACAAAAACATGGATTAGTGAAAAGTAATCTCTATATATTTAGACGGATTAATCATGGGTTTTTTTTTTCTTTTTTTTCTTTCTTAAATCTAATTATTACACACATAATTAAGCTAATGACATTATATAGGACACACCAATATCAACTTTATTTGTTCATTAATACTTATAAAGTCATTACACGAGAATTTTCTTAAAGAAAATTCTAGTGTATTGACTTTATAAGTATTAATGGCTTTGGTATTAATTAATGAACAAATAAAGTTGATATTGGTGTGTCCTCTATAATGTTATTAGCTTAATTATGTGTGTAATAATTAGATTTAAGAAAAAAAAAAAAAGAAAAAAAAAACCATGATTTCAAACCTCCACAAACCACAAACATGATTTCAACCAAATTTCTTCTTCCATTCTGCCAACACCAACTTCAGCCCATCTTTGCTTGTCACCGAGCAAGCTGCATTGTAGTCCGCCATTGGAATATTAGCATACTTGTCTGCCAGTTGCACCGCAAGCTCATCCTTCTGATCCCACCGCTTCCTTGCGGATTGGGAGCTTCTTGCTCTGGAGCCTTCTGTGGGGCAGATTGAGATGTGCTCGCCCCATGGTGGGATCAGAAGGATGAGATTGGAGATCAAAGATCGTAGTGCTGCTATCTCTCTAGGAACTAGCACGCTGAGATTGTTGAATCTGTCCAGCAGTTGTTTTGAGATTTCTCGCTCTGATGCAAATTGAACGTTAAGGCGCTCGACTGTCTGGGTGAGGGTGTTAACAATTCCCTAAAGTTTGTTTGCAGCAGACAATTGGTTTGCGAGAAGGACAGCTGACAGGTATATCGATACCTCGGATTGACCCAAATCTGTAGGACTTGCACAGTTGAGAGTCCACATGTTCTGGATATGCAGATGGTCCAGCATGACTCCTTTCTCAATGGACCTGTTTAGAACCATTGTCTCAAATTCTCCTTTATTCCACTTTGATGGGGTCTTCTTGTAGGTGGGATCTGGATCTCGAGGTTGTCCAAAGAAGCCAAAAGCAATTCCCTTTGGGCCGGTAGGAGGTAAGACTGACTGGGATGGAGAGTGTTGAGCCTTGGCCCGTTCGTTAGTGCGGAAACAAGATTCAGATTATCTCACCAAAATACAGACCCACAGTTTAACAGAATAAAATACAAGAAATAAAGACACCGAGAAAATTACGAGGTTCGGCAAACATCCTGCCTACGTCCCCGGAGAGATATTGTTCTTCACTATGAGAATAACAGTACAAGTTACATATGAGTTAAATCGACATAACCCAATCCCAAATCCCTTGTACACCCACTCATAGAATTTTTCCAAGAGCCTCACTCTACCCCAAGAGTTCTTTCACTAGAATACTTTTCACTCTAGCTCTCTTGATTTTCTCTCAACCCATGTTCAACTTTTCCCATGGAGAGCCGGATGCTCTCCCCTTGGATGCTCTCTCTCTCTCATGCTTACCCTCTCACTCGGCAAGCAAATAAATAGAAAAGAAAAATGAGTCAACTTGTCCTTTTTCCACAAACACAATGATGATGCATCGCTCCCTTTGCCTTTTCCAAACCCCAAAGCCACTCTCATGGCATTCACATGGGAAACCAAGAAAAGAAGCCAAAGAAAAAGAATCCCAAGCAAACATCATCATTGTCTTCTACTATTAGCCGAAAGTATGCACACAAAGTCAAGGTTGCTGCATGGTCTTCAATTGTTGTTAACACATGACTCATAATTACACACTAATGTATGAGCCAAACACAACAGAGAGGCCGCAGGAGGTGACGGTGTGACTTGACCCTCTATAGGATTGTTGACAGGTATCCCATACATGTTGACTGGAAACTGGCTGGTTGACGAGACAGGGAGATCCGCAGTTGCAGAGCTTGAAGTGGGCTGCCCAATCTGAGGAGAGGTTGCCACCGGAGGAGTGGTTGGCGGCAGGGGCGGAGCACTGCCGGTGGCTGTTGTATTAGGAGGAACCGGGCCTTGATCTTGCCAGTTGAATAAAGGACTTGATACATCAGGCGCTAGAGTTATCTGAGGATACGAAATCTGGCCTTGTTTGACATCATTTCCGTTAGGAATTGTGCTCCAGCGCTTTCGTCTTCAGCAGTCGACATCTTTCTCGACCAATAAATAAAATTCTCAACAAGATATAAAACTTTACAGGTAGAACATTAACGGTGTTCCTCCTCATTAATCATGGGTTTAAATTAACTGGAAAATTTCATGGTTCAAACATATAGAGGAAAAAGGAATGGCATCTCTACCAACTTTTGTAAATTGGGAAAAAGCAAAGTGCACCATCTTTAGCCGAAAGAAAAAGAAAAAAAGAAAAGAGAAGAGAGCTTGATCATCACCACAATATAAGCTACAGTGCACCTTTTCCCCTAAAAGAAAAAAATTATGCACTTCAAAGTTTAAAACAAGTGGGAAAAGCAATCAAATATACAAAGCGAAGTGGTGACAAAGATGGAATCCAAGAAGATAATCTTCCTAAACAAAAAGGAAAAAGAAAAACTAATGAAAATGATTGAAAATTTTGAGTTTTAATCAAAATGACAAAAATATGTTGTAAGTGAGTAGTATAAGGAGTGATTTTTTAGAGTAAAAATATCATTTTCGTTAAACGTGAATACTACCGGAAGTGTTTCGTTAAAACTCCCGAATTTCACATGATTTAGTTGCCTTTTGTTGCAGGTTTGCTAAAAAAAGAACATTACTTGGCTCTTTATCTGTAACGAGTCATTCATTTTAAACTGTTAATCACTTGCTGATACATATACACAATTAGAGACGCACGAAAAGAAAAGTTACTGCTGCTAAACTGTAAATTGAACAATCCCGAACTCTTATAGGTAAGAAGCCAAGTAATTTCGACGATGTAATTTGACTTGGGATGATCATTCATGCATTTTAAGCCAAAGTGTTGCTGCAGATCTTACAAAACAAAAGTAAACTCAGTTAAGAACAATGCCAGAAATATCAACTCAGAAATATACAAATACACTGAGGCTCAGAAAAAAAATCTACCTCAAAATTTGATCAATCTGTCACAGATTTCCGTGCCACTTGAAAGTCACTAGGGGTGGGCATAAAAACCGCAAAACCGCATCGAACCGTATGAAAAAAAACCGAAAAAAACCGTGTTGACCAGAAAAGTCAACTTTGAGTGAAAAATCGGACCGAACCGTTAAAACCGGTTCCGGTTCCGGTTTCGAATGACCAAGAACCGTTCGAACCGAACCGAACCGTTTTATTAATAATAAATAAATAAATTATATATATACACACATGTCATGATATAATAGGTTGACAAATTGGTTTCACTAAATTGCAAAGCAGAGAATCCTCCCAATTAGGTCACTCACACACACGGTGCTTCACTTCACACACACACATTTCACAGACACAATCGAATCGACCCTCGCCCGCAGCTTGTAACCCAGATCTCCAAGCTTGTAAGGTCGTGCCCACAGCTTCTCATAACCAAACCGGAGAAAATCCTTTTGCCAAAGCTTGAGTTTTTCACTTCTCTTGAAGCTTCAAATGATGACCTCGCAAAAATTCTTGCTTGCTGTCCTGCTGTTTTGGGTATGAGCTTGCAGGAACGGATAAAACCCACTTGCCATTTCCTTAGGAAACAGCTTTCTGAGAAGAAGTTCGTTGTTTTTTTTAAGAGAGGCGGCCCGCCGCCCGCGGATTTTCTTGGAAGGCCATTCGAAGAATGTGGCGCCAAATATTGAGATTTTGAGAGAATTAGGTATGCCCCCAATCATGTATTTCTCTGTTGCTGGTTCATTTTCCTAGCTCTTTAATGCGGAAGCCTGAGAATTTTGGCAAAGTTGTGGATGAGGTTAAGCAAATGGGATTTGATATGAAAAAAACTAAATATGTTGCAGCAATAATCAAGGGTAGGAGGAGCTCAGATAGAGAGAGAACCTGATAGTGAAGAGGTGCGGGAAAGAGCAAGCATCTGCGGCGGCCGGTTGCTGGATTGGGCGGATACTGGAGTCCCTTGTGCTGCAGAAAGACTGACAAAAGTCCATAGATTCGAGCCTCTGCGCTTCCTCAACTGCGACCTCCGTGCTTCCTCCTTGGTAATTTCTTTTGCTAGCTTCCGTTGTAGCCTTGTCTTGCTGTGATTCGATGTCCAGTGTCTATTATTCATGTCCTGTATTGGTTTGTTGTTCAAGTGTTTCATGGGTCAATTGATTTATTGACTCAATAAAGCTGAGCTTCCGTTGGGTATTACTATTGATGTTGGCTTATCTAAGAAAACAATAGCTTTGCCCTCTACACAAATCAATTGTGGGAAAAATCTACTCATGCATATGAAATCTGAAAGTTAGCGCAAACCCCAGTAATTAGGAGCCTATATGAACCCATATGAAGTTCTTGGGTTTCTGTTATCCCGTGGTTATTAGGTTCCTAGATTTTCTGAAATTATGATGATGGTGCTATATATGAGATTCTGAAGCTTGGTTTTCTGTTATCCCATGGTTATTAGGTTCCTAGATTTTCTGAAATTGATGCCAGTGCTGTACGAAATGATGGGAAAATTAGTGTTTCGTATCATTCATAATTTAAAATTTCAAGAGTAGAATTCTAATTCGCATTGCTCTTTGCTGGTTCTCTGCCAAGATTCTACATTTTTGGTTGTGAAATGTTGATGCTCTCTGCTGGTTCTGTGCTGGTTTGAATTGAATAGCTCTCTGCTGGTTTGAATTGAATAGCTCTCTGCTGGTTTTCTGCTATTGTTAGGCCAAGATTCTACATTTTTGGTTTTTTGGTTGTGAAATGTTGATGCTCTCTGCTGGTTTTCTGCTATTGTTAGGCCAAGATTCTATATGAAGTTAGAGCATTTGTGTGTCTAAAGTCATTTCCTGCAAAACATGTCCATCAAATAATGCAAATATATCATGCATGTTGGGTTAGGGATGACGAACCAATGCTTAACAATAGCATTTTTTTTTTTGTCTATTTTAGGGATGACGAACCAATCAACATCAGGTTTTTGTTCTTCTGTTGCATCTGTTTCTTCATCATCGCCTTTGTCATTACCGGGTCCAACACCATTACCACCAACTCCACCACAACCCGAACCACCAATTCCACCCCAAGCACAATCACCAACTCAACCGAGTGGTATTCCTCCATTGCCTCCTCTTGGGAATAGTAGGCGTAGGGCAAAAGTGTAGGAGCATTTTGTTGAATACGATGACATAGAAAACATTGTGAAGCCAGATGGGACGAAAGAAACAATAATTAGAATGAGAGCTAGGTGTAAGCACTGTTCTACTACCTTTGCTGCTAACCCTTCTGGAAATGGTACTTCAACCATTACAAAACATATTGAGGGAGGAAGATGTAAGAGTTACCCGGGAAAAAATCAGGATAAAAGGCAAAAGACTTTGTCTTTTGATGATGGTGTTGGTACTCTTATGGCTAGGGGGAATACGAAAGAGGATTGCATAAAGGCGTTGGTACAAATGGTTGTCTTAGATGAGTTGCCGTTTACACATGTTGAAGGGAGAGGGTTTAGGTTTTTTTGTAGTGTTGTTTTCCCCCATTTTTATCCACCATCTCGTAGGACACTTGCGAGACACTTTGTCCTCATGTCTGATGAAATGAAAGCAAAATTGAAAACTGAGTTAGCCTCACATAGAGTTAGCCTCACAACCGACACCTGGACAAGTCTTCAAAAGGTAAACTACATGGTGATAACGGCACATTTCATAGATAGTAACTGGAAGTTGCACAAAAGAATACTAAACTTTTGTGTCATAGCTAATCACAAGGGGAACTCCATTGGAAAACTTCTTGAGGTTTGTTTGCTAGAATGGGGTTTGGAGAATGTTCTAACCATCACGGTCGATAACGCTTCTTCAAACAAGGTGGCAGTAGAGTATTTGAAAACAAAGATGTGTCATTGGCAAAATTCAAGAATGATACTTGAGGGAAAGCACATGCATGTTAGGTGTTGTGCTCATATTGTCAACTTGATAGTTCAAGATGGTTTGAGGACGTTAGATAAATCCATCTTAGCTATTAGGAATGCGTTGGTGTATGTAACGTCTTCTCCACAAAGGGTGGAAGCTTTTAGGAGTTGTGTTAAGAAGGAAAAAATTGAATGCAAGGGTCTTGTTTTTCTAGATGTGCCAACTAGGTGGAATTCCACCTATTTGATGCTAACAAATGCTTTGAAATTTGAAAAAGCTTTTGTGAGAATGGGCGATGATGAGATTGCATACTTGTCATGGTTTGGTGAAGACTTGCCGGGAGAAGAAGAACATGTGGGTGGACCTTCCAATTGTAAAAAGAGGCATGGGCCACCAAATATGGAAGATTGGAGCAATGCCGCTATCTTTGTCAATTTTTTGAAAGTGTTCTATCAAATGACATTGAAGATGAGTGTTACTTTGCATCCGGCTTGTCATAGTACTTTCTCTGATTTGCTTGCAATTGATGAAGAGATAGTTGATTTGTTCATCGAAGAAGATATGTTATTAACTCAAACCTACACAAGCTTGATATTGCATGAAATGGCACGAAGCATGAAAGTAAAATTTGATAAGTATTAGGGTGATCTTGTTAAAGTGAATCCTTTTCTATTTGTGGGACTTGTGCTTGATCCAAGATATAAACTGGGCTATGTGCCACATATTTTGAAGCGTCGTGGGTGTAGTATTGATGAAGCCATGGCTAAGAAGGATGAGATAAAAAGCCTAATCTTCAAACTATATGATGAATATGTTCCTTCTTCCAACCAACCAAGTGGTTCTAGTGCTAATAGGAGTTCTAATACTACTAGTACTACAACTATTATTAGTGGGGCTGATCCAAATCAACATGGAAGGGGGAAAAAACGAGCGGAAATGGATGAAAGTTGGATAAAAGAAGTTGAAGCAAGTAATGCCGTGCTCTCGGACCATGAGTTTAATAGGTACTTGTCAGATCGCAATGAAAAAGTGGAAGTAGGTCAAGATTTTGATATTTTAAATTGGTGGAAATTGAATGGTGTTAAATACCCAGTGTTGGCACTAGTTGCAAAGGAAGTTCTTGCAATTCTGATAAGCTCATATTTATATATATTTTACATCAAATTCACTTGTCTTTTCTTAGTTAGTTCCTTATATTTTTGAGCTATTTACTTTGTTTTTGTGTTTTGTAGGATTTGTCAAGCAAATAAAATAAAAATAGCATATGTGGAATTTTAAGTAACAAATTCGTCAAAACTGCCTGTGCAGGTCAGCTGACTTTGGAAGCAAGTTGCGAACAGCTCAGAATGAATTAGAGAATGAGCCTTATATGATTGGAAAGCTACAGATGTCTATTTTCTGGAGCATTTCGCGGATTGTTAATATCATTTTTCTAGAAGAAGTTATGGCCGTTTTAACACTGAAAGGTTGACAAGAGGCTGAGCAGTTTGTAACTGAAATGAAAGCAATAAACCCAATAAATCTATCAGCCAAAATTGATGCAGCCAAGAACAATTCAGCTGAAACCTATTCAAATATTAAAGGGAATGGAATTAAAGATGAGGATTAAGAGGGAGTAATTGGCATAAAGGCTACCCAAAGAGTTACAATTGTTTTACCATTTCCTCTCACTTATTGTCATCACTAAATGGCTATGAGTGGGTGAGTTAAGGAGAAGAAAATGATGCAGCAAGAATTGGTATAAAAGCAGCATTGGGGAAGGAAGGAAATAGGCGGAGGCCTCATATGTCTTTCTTTTGGTTTTATTTAAGAATTATGTGTAACTAAATTTTTAGTAGTTAGGGGCTGTTTTGAAGCCCCGAATATGATTGCAAGCGTGCTATGACATTTCGTTTCAATTTCTTTTATGAATGGATGAAAATTGGCTCACTACTTATCTCATTGATGAATTCTTTATGTGTTTTCTATGGATGCATACTTAGTGAGCATATCTAGGATTCTAATGCTATGAATATGTGTGTGCCTGCCCTTGTCGAATGAGGACCTACATATGTTCTAGAGTAGTACTTGTTAATTGCGATTAACATGTGGACCAATTTCTAGGATAAGTAAGACAACGCCAGTACTTACGATGCCTTGTGATGACTCAAACTCTTTTCGTTCTTAATGATTTCTACTTGTTAAATCTATGAACACGCCATTCTAGATTGCATGCTAGGGACTAAGTTAAGTTGAAAACGCCATTCTCTTAACATACCACATAAGAAAGAGTAATAGGTTGAGTTCTAACATTGAGCCAGCTTGAGCATCTTCATCCGGAAATAAAAGGAATTTGAATGAAACATAACATGTTTGCATGATTATTTGGTGGTGGATAGCACTTCCCCTAACTCGTTTTCTTAACTTGTGACTACAATCTATTTTTACTACTTAAAATTTGTTTCTGTCCTGTTTTTGTTCGATTTAATTTAAATATCAAATCAACTCCAAAAATCCCAAAAATTTGTGTGAGTGTAGTTCCGTGTGTCTAGTATCTGCATATAAAATTTCGTAGACTTTAGATAAGTATAAGTCGGTCTAATAATTATTTTTCGGTGGCTGGTCAGTAGGGACAGCAGCCCAGTTTTTGTGACATTTTAAGTAGTTAGATAAAACAATCTTCTGCGGGAAAGACCCTTATTTTCATATGCTACAATTGACAAATCTTAGTGTTAATAAGGAAAATCAATAGGATATTTGTGTGCTACTTTGTGGTGTGTATTTAATCCTATCAAATTCCAGTCTCAACGGTAGCTTCAGAATCTGCCTTTAGCACGGGAGGAAGGATTGTGAACCCATATCGATCTTCATTGACTCCTCTAATGGTAGAGAGGTTAATTTGTACTCAAAATTGGTTGATGTCAGATAACATCTCAAATTTAGACTATGAGACAATCTTGGAAGATATAGAGTTTTATGAAGCACTTGAAACAGGTATGAATATTTATTTTTCATTACTTTGTTTTTGTTTTTTCTCTTGTTTTATTGCATGCTTACACTTACTTTCTTATTTTCTAATGAGTTCTTAATTTTTATATGTTCTAGAAAAAAGGAATGGTGGCACATCCACATCTAGCATTGGGGATTCGCCTAATATTCAGTCCTAACTTATCATCTTTTACTAGTGATGGTATGTAACTTTAGTTTTTTAGCACATTCCTTATGGCTAATTTCTGGATTTATTTGGAGCTTGTAAGAATGTACATACATATGCCAGTTGTTGCTTGCCATGGGAGCAGTCTTAAAGAGTCAAAACTGTGAAAGCATTTTTTTGGCTGCATTATCTTTGAAATATATAAAGAATGAGAGAGATTTTCTGTAGACTCTTACAACTATGTCTAATTGACATTTGAAAACTCTCTCTCGAATGATGAAGTACCTACATCCTTGTTAAGTCTGCAGAGGCTCACACCCTCACAGCCGTAGGTAGTGCCAATGAAGTCTGATTGTGTTCTATGAATCAGTGTACAAGAGCTGCTGCTGCTGCTGCTGTTCTAGATTTTCTGTACAGGAGCTGCTGCTGCTCTCTATGAATCAGTGTATGCATATGAAGTCTGATTGTGTACAGGAGCTGCTTCCTGCTTACTGCGATCAGACTGCTTCCTGCTTCCTGCGATCAGAAGGTGTACAGGAGCTGCTGCTGCTGCTTCCTGCTTGCTTCATCATTTGTCTGTATCTTTTTGTTTGTTGACTTGGTGCCACTACCAAAGACATTTGCATTAAAAAAATGTGTTGTATGCAACTTTATATAATCAGTTTTAGAAGATGTATTTGAATGCATGATGATTTGGTGTTCAAATAATTTAATATTCGGAACCGTGAACCGGCAAGAACCGAATCGGAACCGGTGTAGACCGAACCGTAAGGTTCTAGTAATAAATTTAAGCGGAACCGCACCGAACCGAACCGTTGATATATTTCGGTTCCGGTTCCAGTTTAGGGGTGGAACCGCACCGAACCGCACCGTGCCCACCCCTAAAAGTCACGGTGTGTGAAAATAGTTGAAGAGGCTGAGAGTGGGTGAGACACCAGTTTCTTGCACTTACTTTTCTCAGGACGAAAACCAATGGAAGATGAACTTATTATTTAAATAAAACGGGAATATAATTTTTATTTTCCCCTTAGTTTACTGAAAATAATAATAAATATACCATAATTGAGAGAAATGGATTTTTTTGATAAATTGGTGATTTTTTTTTTTCATTTTAAAAAGGGGATAAGCGGGTGCTGAAATTATAGCAGTTTATTATTTTAGGAGTTGTGAAGACTCACAAAGCATTTTAACCTCTCTTGACCACCATCTTGTAGATCATCAGCGCCAAAAATCGAATTCAGAACGAGTTGTATAGAATGAGGTCTACAATTCGCTCCAACCACTGAATCATCACGTAGTAATTAATGAATTGGTGATTGGATTCCGGAGTTAAGAGGTAAGAATGTGAGGTATGGAGTATAAAGGAAATAATTAAAATATTATTAAATAGAGGGGTCAATTTATTCTTCAACAGTACCGTCGGCAATTATATATGGACCTGGATTGTCTGCCCTCCCCCTTCCCTCCTCTTCCCATCCCCTCCTATTTTTGTGGTCACGGTTAAGCCACGTCAATATTTTATATTGATTTTTTTATAAAAATAATAAAATAAAAAGCAATATGAATATAAAATGTTGACGTAGCTTAACCGTGACCACAGAAATAGGAGAGGATGGGAAGGGAAGGGAATTGGGAGGGCAAACAATCCATGTCCTTTATATGTAGGAATAACAAACCAGAAAAGCTAAATGCAGCTTTAATATAAAATAAATAAATAAATATAGTGCAATGGGGAACAGAATCCATGGAAGCATGCTTCACTCAAAGTAAGGACTGGAGACACTACTAGAAATTTCCACTTTGCCGACAAAACTAGTTTGTCTGCAAAAGTCAAAATTCGCCAGCAAAGAGCCTTTCCCAACGAAAAATTTTGTCGGCAATTTTGTCACTAAAAGCATGTTGCGCAAGATCGTTCATGACAAATCTTGATATTTCGTCGTGTCATTTTTAAGGCGACAAATCTCAGCCGTCAAACTGTGCCCGTCACCAAAACAACATTGCGACAAAATATTTTGTCAGCAAAGGTTGGTTTTTCGCGATGAAATTATTTGTCGGCTTAGTGATCTTGTCACGACAAAACATTTTGTAGGCTGAGTAATCTTGTCGCGATGAAATTATTTGTCGGCTTAGTGATCTTGTCACGAGAAACATTTTGTAGGCTGAGTAATCTTGTTGCGACAAAATGGTTTTTCGATTGAGAAGTCCTATCCCAACAAACTGGTTTGTCGGCTCAGAGTACTTGTGTAGACAAAATAATTGGTTGATTGAATCTTATGTCAACAAAAACGTTTGTCGGCTAATTATTTTTATGCCGACAAAACATGTCCAGTTCAATATTTTCTGATTTTTATTCGCATTTTGTTTTTTTAATAATATTTTTAACCATCACAAACAAGCAAGCTTAAGAGATCGAGAAGGGGCGCGAATGAGGAATTAATGTAGGAACAACACAAAAATTCATGTAATATAAACTAATGTAAGGTTCACAATTCGGTTCAGTTACAAAATACAAAAATATACATGTTCTGACTATAGTCCTCATCATGTTGGTATGCAACACCACAAAATCGGGAAACGGTGAGGATCATCATGAAAGATACCAGTATCAAACAACTGTAGAAGAAAGACAAATTAAAAAACTTAATTAGCAAACGTTAAGGGTGCTAAATATCATTGACATTAAGGAAACGCAAGGCCACACTAGAGTGGTATTTCTAATATTATGAATGTCAAAGGCAAAAATGCAAACACAAAGGCAATGACTAGAGAGGTGAACGAAAAAATACCTTGCACTTGTGAGAAACGCACAGATTGTAGAATATATAGTTTACGCCTTCCAAAGGCTGCAACTTGATCAACTCACTATACTCTACGAAATAGTCCTGCAATTCCACTACCACTTCAAGTTCAGAAAACAAGCACGGAAACAATATCGAAAGAAAGCACATATTTTTACACACCCTTTTAGCATCACAAACTAATTTCACTCCAATTCACAATACATATAGCCAACACATTACACAAATATATATATATATATATATATATATATATATATATATATATATATATATATATTCAAATACACCCTGGTATAGATGATGTATGGAATCAACAGCTTGCAGGTCTCACCACAAAACTTTTGTTTTTATTTTTGTACCAAAAGCTATTTTATTGGCCAGATCAAATCCAAAGCAATGGAGATTTCTACGGAAAAAAAAATTAATATACTATCAAATTATGAACTTCCAGAGGCATTTGTATGCATGATTATATGCAGTTGTGCAAGGTGAACAAGTGAGCACCTCAACATCATATGATAATCGTCATGCTTTTCTGGGAGCAATTCATCCAAAATCAGTGCTTGTCGAAATGCATCAACAGCCTGCAGCTCTTCAATATCACGAACGTCTTCAATGGAAACAGAGCTGACTCGGCCATCACTCTTTCACCTACCGCCCTTTTTCTTGAGAGAATGTTTGAATTTGGTAGATGCATTTAGCGCCTTCTTCTTCAGAGTCCCAATTCTAGTCCTCCGCTCATCCTCGGAATTCTCAAAATCAGACTTCCTCTCCCTCCTCTCATCACTACCATAAAACCCTTCAAAACCTGCAGCACCACAACAACAACAACAACGGGATTGACATTAAAAACTCGCCGGAGTTAACCGAATTCACAAACCAGCATTTGAGAACAAGAATAAGAATAGGGTTTGTGAAAACATTAACAAATATAATACAACAAATTTGTAAAATTTGATGTCTTGACCTGAGAAAAGACGATCCATTTACTAAAAACACAACCATGAGAGGAAAAAGAAAGTCAAAATTCAAACTTTCTAAAACATTAACAAATATAATACAACAAATTGGTAAAATTTGATGTCTTGACCTGAGAAAAGACGACCCATTTACTAAACACAAAACCATGAGAGAGAAAAAAAAGTCAAAATTTAAACTTTCCTCAGATTTCCGTTTCATTTCTACTGAATTTTCCTAATGTGGTAAGGAAAATGCATATACAAAATGACGAAATTATTTAGACAAAAACACAATGAGCAAACTAAATACTGACTTACTAATAATCCAAATCACTATCGTCATCAGTAGTACTGCTTGAACTATCATCACCATGAGTACTATTTTCCTCATTGCTTATGTAGTCATCAGTATCTGTCCTCTTTCTTCATTATAATTGTCATCAATTCTAGGAAGAGCCCCAAGATCTATAATGATGGAGTCAATCTCAACTGCAACTGGAGGAACGTTTTCCAAGCAGAGTCAAAGTTTCATCAATGTGTTGTACCTGTGCCGTATTGGGAATGTCTGATGAAGAGTTCTCTTGGTATGTCACATCATCATCACTACTATCACCCTCGGAGTCCCCTTTTTCTGGAATATCCCATACATTTCTATGTTGAATTCTTTGAATTACTTTCCAACCAGTACCTGCCTTAGGATCAGCCACATAAAACACTTGCTTCGCTTGAGTGGCAAGAATATAAGGATCATTATCATACCAACGAGTGTTTGTGTTGACTGATATTAAGTGGTAGTCGCGCTTTATACTCCCTCGTCTAGAAGGGTCTGTATTGAACCTGTGGCACTTAAATAACACCACTTTATACCCCTGCCTATATAACAATTCAATGACACTAGTCAACTTTCCATAAAATTCTAATTCTCCAGTATCGACATCTCCAGGCACATACACCCCACTATTCTGAGTGATTAATCTATCATCTCGTTCGGCAACTACAAACTTAACCCCATTCACAACACAACCTTGATATGTTTCAGCTCGCACAACACCTCTCGCTAACTCAAACAATTCATCATTATATAAAGGTGACTTTTCCTTACCCAAGCTCCTCATCTAGTAATATGATGGACAGTGTTATGCACAAATTATTTTAAAATAATGGAACACATAACAATAACTACAAACTTCGACTTACATGTTCACGAAACCAAGAAGGAAACTTATCTTTGTGTCTTTGCTCCACGTTTGAACTACTTTCACGCCTTATTATTTCCTCATGCTCCCTGCTTAAAATGTCAAATAAATATTAGAGGAGGAGGAGGAAGAGGAGGAGGAGGAGGAGGGGGTGGGGAACTACTTAAAGTAAATACAGATGTCACCTACTCAAGGAATGGTGTCACCTCGTCACAATTGTTGAATATAAACCATTCAGCTATCTTCATGTCAGCAGTAGTGAATTCAACACTTGAACTACCCATAAACGGCTTTGCAATTTGAGCAAATACAGAAAGCTTCTCTTGTCGCACGCCAATGTCAATATTCCGTTCACGTAGATTAAAAGAACTTTCAACATTACGGAGATACATCCCACAAAAAGTGAGGGATTCATTTGAAAGGTATACCACTGTAATAGATCCCTCAGGACGTGCTTTGTTCTGCACATAGCGTTTATACCTTCCCAATAGTCTGCAAAGAAATTAAAGTGTTACAATATTGTTACCTTTCTATAGGGTACATCCATCGAAAATTAACAGGCCCAGCAAGTATTGTTTCATCTACTAAGTGGATCATGACGTGAATCATTACATCAAAGAATGCAGGGGGAAATATTTGTTCAAGCTTGCACAATATGTACACAATATTTTCTTTCAGCCTTTCCAAGTCTACCACACGCAATGTTTTGGCACATATTTGCTGAAAGAAGCTCGATAATTCAATGATCGGTTCAACCACATTTTCTGGCAAAAATTTTCGAATACCCACAGGAATAAGTCGCTGCAATAACACGTGACAATCATGACTCTTCAATCCGGAAATTTTTTTCTCACCGACTTTCACATTTCGAGAGATACTGGCTGCATATCCATCTGGGTACTTTACTGATTTCAAAAACTCAAGGAATTCTTTTTGGAACTTTGGTTCCACGGTATAACACGGGTGACCTTTATTCCACTTACTCCCATCCCACTCTAACCACAAATTTTCTTTTATGCCCAAATTCATCAAATCATTGCGAGCTTTGTGCGTGTCTTTAGATTTTCCTTCTAGGTCCAGTATTGTTCCAACAACACTATCAGAAACATTCTTCTCGATGTGCATCACATCTAAGTTATGCCTGATTTTCAACTTTGACCAATACTCCAACTCAAAGAACACACTCTTTTTCGACCAATTTCGATGCGCAGGCGTTTTCTTCTTTTTCTTGTCTGGATTGTAACACTTTAATTTCTTTGCAGACTATTGGGAAAATTGAACAAATTTAGAGAGATATATATAATTGAATGGAATTGAACAACTTGAAACAGTTCTCAATCATTCCATGTCCATGGCATATAAAGTATCTACTCCCTGTTTAAATGGAATTGAACTCTGATTTCAACAAAAATGTCCATGCAAGTTCTTAGTAAGATATCAAAGAGCATGATGTTTCCATTTATTTCTCCCAAAGCACCAGAATGATGCCCAAAACAGACTAATTATAGGAAATCACATAAGTGAGACTTACAGCAGTGATAAAAGGGTCATACGCTTCGGCTGCGAGGTATGCCAAAGTTGTACCAGAATCGACTATAGTTCCTCGGTTGCTTGATGTTGCAAACACTGCGGAATCAATGGGTAATATCTGCCCGTTGACAGAAATGCTCTGCAGATTCAAATTATAATGAGGCCTGAAATATTAAATGTCCAAATGGTTAGTCAAAAACACATCGTCGGCTAATATTTCAATATAGCGGGAAAAGTTCCCGTCAAGGTTTACTCGTCAAAACAAAATTCATCGGGGCATGGAATTTACGCCTACAAAATGATCGTCGGCTAACGTTCCAATTTTCTCGGCTAAGATTGATGTTGTAAATTGTTTATGGCGTGAGTATTTAGCCGACAAAGTAAAATTTTCGTCGAGAAAGGACTCTTGTGCCAACAAAATTTTGCTTTGTCGGCTTATAATTTGTCGGCAAAATTATAATTTCTAGTAGTGAGAGTTGGAATAGGGACTGGGGAGTAAACTGCTCCCATGTCATTGTCTTGCCTCTTACTTGTCATTTTATTTGGTATTGGTTAGGAGTTGGGACAAATCATTGCTGCACAATTCTTGCCACAAAACTCGCATACTGTGCGAAGAGATAAATTTTGGTAGGACTGGGATCTGGGTTGTTCTCACATTAAGTACTAGCTTGGTATTGTTGAAATTTTAAACAAAGTTGGCATGCATTTCAGTGTTTGGTAAACATTTTAAATCGGTTTTTTTTATTTACAATTTTAGGTGAAAAAAAAAAAAGTAACATTTGAAATGAATTTTTCAACATTACAATTCTGCCCTCCTTTCTCTATACGTTATCAATTGCGAACCAGATCTGAAATTTGGGGCACCCTAAGCCCTCGTTTGGCAGCTCGGACTGTACTTACTATTTCAGTCGGATAGGATAAATACTCACTGGATAGTATTGACTAAATTAGTCGGACGTTTGGTGCTTTACCGGATAAATTTGTGCATCAGATAATACATCGTACTACAATAAATTTCTAAAAAAAATTACCGAATAATTGAGGTTAAAATGGAAAAAAGGAAGAAAACCCAAAAAAAAAAAAGAATTCATCCTCATTGCACCGACAAAATTAAAAAACAAAACATGAAAATGGAAGGAAAGAAACCCAGGTTTCTCTCACAGTTGTGTTACTCGTTTCTTCATCATCATCGCCGCGCATCAAATCTCACTCTCTCTGCTGAACCCACTTCCTCATTTCTTCAATTAATCTCCCAAAACCCATATGGATTCACCAACCAAAATAATATAATTGAAGATACAAATTGATGAAGAAATGAAATCAATTTGTAAGAAATAGACAGATCAACCAATTTCATAAGAGAGGGAACAGAGAGCAAACAGAGAGAGGGAGCGGAGAAAAATGACGAAGAAGAACGAATGATAGCAGATGCATTTAAGAGGAGGAAGAAGAACAAAGAACAGCATATGGAGTTCGTTCTGGATAGAGGAGCGAACGGAGAAGGCACAGATCCGTTTGAGAGCGAAGAGAAAACGCGATTAAATTTTCCTGGGCTTTTCAGTTTTGAACCCGCTAAATTATCCTTAGCTTTTGGAGTGTATTATTTAGCAGGTGTGAGCCGGACTAAAACGTGGGCCCGGGATATTTAATCGGCCGACTAATTAATTCAAAACTCTACCAAACACCTGCCTCGCACTATTAATCCTATCCGGAGTCTAATACAGTGTACCAAATGAGGCCTAAGTGGATTAGTGAGAGGGTCAAGTGTAACCAAAATACATGATTTCTCTTTCTTTTTTATGGGAGGTGCCTTATATATGATTTTGAGAGGCATCCTACATATGACGTGATCAGACCAATTTTTTTCTCTAGTAGAAGGGCTTGTCCAAGACAAAACCTTTAAAAAAATTTAAGATTCACACACCTTTAGCTACCATTTCAAATATTTTTTTAAGAAACACAAGTGCTTATCTTTTATTAGAAACACGTCCAAATTTTCATAAAAATTTATGTGCTTTAAATAGCCCCTAGTAGATACTTCTTCAAAAGGTATTACAAGCGTGATTAGTTTTATAAAAGTAATGTTGGAGATTGTGATGCTGAAAGCACAATAGCATTGAACATTATTTCCAAATTACCAATTGCATTCCAAAAACAAGATGACAATGCTTAAACAGAAAGAAAGAAAGAAAAAAAAGAGTACTAGAGTTTTTTCATGGGGTTTGCACATCAAATTCCGACTCGGAGGATTGTCTTGTTTTCGTGACGGATTGCGGGAGTTCCTCTATCATTCTGACTACTTCATCCATGTTGGGGCGTGTTTCAGGCAATTTTGTTACGCATGCCAGAGCAATCTGCAGCATCTGCACCATCTCTTCTTCACTGTGTTGCTGTTTTAGAAGTTCCAAATCAAAAACCTCAGCTGTCCACTCCTCACGCACAACAGACTTAACCCAACGCGGGAGATCAACCACGCAATCATAACCCGGATATTGAAGCGTGGTTTTGCCTGTCAGCATTTCTAAGAGGAGCACACCAAAGCTATAGACATCAGATTTGTGAGTGATTTTCCGCATGTCAATTGCCTCGGGAGCGCGATATCCCATGGCCCGGGACATGGCTGGAGGGAAGTTCATTAGAGGAGTCAACCCTACGTCTGAGATGCAAGCCTCGAGTTCTTGGGTGAGGAGGACGTTTGTGGACTTTACATTGCCATGGCTAGATTTTGCACCCTCGGAATGAATGTGGGCAAGTCCCTTGGCAATTCCGAGCGAAATCTTTACTCTTGAATCCCAGTCTAGTGGAGACCTCCCAGCATCACTGCTTCCTACAAATTCATCGGAACAACAACAACAACAACAACAACAAAGCCTTATCCATCGAAACAACGGAAATAAAAGGAACTATAATCAGACATTAGGATTTATATTAGGCATCATACCATGCAAGTGTGCAAACAAGCTTCCTGTTGGCATGTAGTTGTACACCAAAAGCTTCTCATCTTTGGAGAAATAATAAGCGCGAGGAGGCAGGACATTCGGGTGCTTCCCTACCCTCTCCACCACCTCCATATGCTGCTCAAACTCCCTCTTCCCCACCACAACTTCCCTTAACCGCTTCACCACAACCGTTGTTTCCTCATCCAATACAGCTTTGTAAGTTGTTCCGAAACTTCCTTTGCCGAGAACTTCAGCTGACGCTCTCAGCAGATCCTCAAGATCAAAATTGTAATAGCAACCTTCAAAGAAGAACAGCTTGTTCTTCTCAGCCTCTTGCACTCCACTCCCAAAATCCTTAGGCATCTCACTCTTTCCATCACCCGCAGCCTTCCCTTTCAACATCCCGCCACCTACTTTGTTAGTCCGTTTCCAGCAGCATATGACAACCACCAGGACTAGAAGAATAAACACTGCAGAGCACCCAAATGCCATGGCAATAATGGATCCCGGGCTGAGTTTTTTTATGAGTGTAGCATGGTGATTTTTCAGAATGGTTGGCGAGGGTGGCAAGAAAGCAGAGGATGCAGAAGGGGTGGAGGAGGTGGTTTTAGAACAATTGTTGAGAGGTTCTCCACATAACTTAGGATTCCCAACAAATGAAGAGTTCGAATATTTTTTGAGGGAATATGGAACCGAGCCATTCAAGTTATTGTAGCTCAAATTCAAAAGCTTAAGTGCGGGGAGGTTCAGATTGGGGATGGCTCCAGAGATGAAATTGTTTTGGAGGTACAATGTAGTGAGGCGTGTAAGATTCTGGATTTTGGTTGGAATGCTTCCGGAAAAGGAGTTGAAGGAGAAGTCCAAGACAACGAGGGTAGGAGGCAGAGAGGCAGGAAGCACGCCGGAGAAATTATTGTGTTGGAGGTAAAGGTACTCCAAGGAAGGAATGGATAGGATATCAGAAGGCAGACTTCCATAGAGGAAGTTGGAGCGGAGGCTGAGGACTTGAAGAGCATGAAGCTTCCCTACACTGTTGGAAGGGATGGAACCGAAAAGTCCAATCCCCGGAAGATGGATGGCAGTCACACTCGTTTTGTTTAGATTGCAAGTGATTCCAACCCAAGACGTGCAAACTGATATGGAAGCATTCCAGTTGAGTTTTCGGATGTGGACAACGGTGGCGGCAAAGTTGAGGAGGGCTTGTCTATCCGAGTTCAGGTCAGAAAAAACCGAGGAAGGGAAAGGCGGAATAAGGAAAAGGAAGATAAGCGTGCAAACGGAGACCTGAAGCTTCATGATTTTCTGCTTAGAAAGAAAATAATACAATTAGAAAACTCCGAAAGCAAAGTTAACGAATCATGCAGAAGGGATACAGATAGCAGCGAAAATTAGTCTACATTTCGAGTTTAGGATGGCAAAGAGTGGCAAAGAACCACTCAATGACTTTGGGAAAATCCCAGAGGATTGATCACAACTGTGTTTGAAAAGTGTTGTTCTAGATAAAACGCCTCGCTTTATGACGTAGCGATTTCAAACTTCGGATCAAACACAACCCAAACAAAAAGTTGATAAAAGAAAAACCACTCAACTCAGCATCAAAGGTCACATAACTTGAGACAGATTCCATCAAGGACAAATAAACATGCTAGCTAGCCTGTCTTAATTCTTATGATTAACATAAGAAATTGATTGAATTTCTTTCAAAAAATTAGAGTGGCTGTTCAAATACAAAGTCGACGCGTTGCATCGATTTTTACCTACTAGGAAAGCACAGAAGATTAAAAACAAAAATATGGATTTTTGAAAAGTAATCACTATATTTGGACAGATTAATCATGGGTTTAAATTAACTGGAAAATTTCATGGTTCAAACATATAGAGGAAAAAAGCGATGGCATCTCTACCAACTTTTGTAAATTGGGAAAAAGCAAAGTGCACCATCTTTAGCCAAAAGAAAAAGAAATAAAGAAAAGAGAGTTTGATCACCACCAAAATATAAGCTGCAGTGAACCTTTTCCCCTAAAAGAAAACAATTATGCACTTCAAAGTTTAAAACAAGTGGGAAAAGCAATCAAATATACAAAGCAAAGTGGTGACAAAAATGGAATCCAAGAAGATAATCTTCCTAAAGAAAAAGGAAAAGCTAAATATTCTGTGAAAGATGGAAGGTTTGTTGCGTGCTACAGGTTTCCCTTGGTATTGTGCAGAATTTCACATGATTTAGTTGCCATTTTGTTGCAGGTTTGCTTAAAAAAGAACGTTACTTGGCTCTTTACATGTAACGAGTCATTCATTTTAAACTGTCAATCACTTGCTGATACATATACACAATTGGAGAAGCACGAAAATAAAAGTTACTGCTGCTAAACTGTGTATTGAACAATCTCGAATTCTTACATGTAAGAAGCCAAGTAATTTCCACGACGTAATTTGACTTGGGATGATCATTCATGCATTTTAAGCCAAAGCGTTCCTGCTGATCTGACAAAACAAAAGTAAACTCAGTAAAGAACACTGCCAGAAATATCAACTCAGAAATATAGAAATACACTGATGCGCTATACAATTGTGGAAAAGAAGAACTTGTATCTAGAATTTAATCCCATGAGGCTCAGAAAAAGATCTACCTGAAAATCTGATCAATTTGTCACAGATTTCTGTGCTACTTGAATGTCAAGGTGTGTGAAAATTAGTTGAAGAGGCTTGAGAGTGAGTGAGACACCAGTTTCTTGCACTTACTTTTCTCAGGACTAAAACCAATGGAAAATGAACTTATTATTTAAATAAAACGGGAATATAATTTTTATTTTCCCCTTAGTTTAATGAAAATAATAATAAATATACCAGAATCCATGAAAGCATGCTTCACTCAAAGGACTGAGGAGAGTTGGAATGGGGACTGGAGAGCAAACTGCTCCCATGTCATTGTCCTGCCTCTTACTTGTCATTTTATTTGGTATTGGTTAGGAGTTGGGACAAATCATTGTTGCATAAGTCTTGCCACAAAATTCGCATGCTGTGCGAAGAGATAAATTTTGGTAGGACTGTCGGATTAGAGTAGTTCTCACATTAAGTACCGATTTGGTATTGTTGAAATTTTAAACAAAACTGGCATGCTTTTATGTATATGGCAAACATTTTAAATCGGTTTTTTTTTTCTTCACAATTTTAGGTGGAAAAAAAAAGGCCAAAAAACTGAAGCTGTATAAGACGGTTTTAGAAAACAATCATTTTCATCTCATAAACGGGTGAACAGTAACATTTAAAATGAATTTTTCAATATTACAATTCTACCCTCCTTTCTCTATACGCTACTAGTTTCGAACCAAATCTGAAATTTGGGGAATCCTAAATGGATTAGTGAGAGGGTCCACTGTGATCAAAATACATGACTTCTCATTTATTTTTTTTGGGAGATGCCTTATATATGATCTTGAGAGACATCCTACATATGACGTGATCAGACCAATTTTTTTCTCTAGTAGACTAGTAGAAGGGGTTGTCCAGGACAAAACCTTTAAAAAAATTTAAGTCACAAACCTTTAGTTACCATTTCAAATGTTTTTTTTAAGAAACACAAGTGCTTGTCTTCTATTAGAAACACGTCAAAATTTTTATAAAATTTAAGTGCTTTGAAGAGCTCCTAGTAGATACTTCTTCAAACGGTATAACATGCGTGATTAGTTTTATAAAAGTGCTTTTTTTTAGCCAGTCTAAAAATGCGTAAAAATGACTTATAACTAGAAAGAGAACCATTTTCTTAAACCCTAATATCAGTATTGATCACCCCTGTAATTACTAATGGGAAATTTTTAATGTTGATATGGGGTGTAATGATGAATTATCATGCATGATAATTATAATTATCCCCTGTTTTGACTTCAAAGTTCAAACCCATCACTTTCCACTACCAGAATTCAGAACCCTAATTAAATAAAGAGAATTCTTCAACTCTCACATGGTAGGGTCCTTGATAAAGTTAAAGGGTTTAGTTTCGGAAACTTTTCTGATGGAAAACATGGTCCCTCAACAGAAACCATATCATGGTAAGTTGTCTCTTCCGAGAGTTGGTAATTCCCAACAACTTCAGTAACAGTACTACCAGTAAAACTGGAATATCGAACTCGTCATTTAAGTGAGTCAAACATCATATGTCTTATTTACGAGTGAAAAGAAAACAGAGCATATGAATTAAAGACGAGGAAAGAGATTTAAAACTGAAATCGATGTCAGTGAGTGAGACTAACATTATTATGAGTAGTTTACTCTTGATGTTCTCGTATTTGATGTCCTTCTCTGGTTGATGTTATTGAGACAACCGCTGCCGTGTGATGGACAGACAGACTCACGTCGCGCTACAGTTATTTCACTTGCAGTTGCAGGCTTGCTTGTTTTGTAGGGACTATTTTGTAGGGTTGCCGCACTACGGACAACAGTTAGTGAGATAGAATTAGGGTTTCCGTTCTAATAATACGGAGTCCGGTGTAAGAGTTTTTAACACTTGTATTATTGGATCGGACACTATATGATGGTGAATATGTTCTATGTAAGTTGCTCTTGAGGAGGAGAGGGCTGGTTTGTGTGTTCCGGCACACATGCTACGTGTTCTGCAAGCCCATACTGCAGTTTTTCTCCAACTTAGCATATTAGTCTTTGCAGTTTTATGGATTATGGTTCAACGCCATAGGAGCTTTGAGAACTGAAGCAGATTTAAGAGTGAACTTTATTAGATCATGGGCCGGTTCTAGAACTTGTTTGTCAATTTCATGGAGAAATTGAAAGTTTCAATCACAACTTTGCTCTCATACCTCCTAAGAATATGGCTTAAATATTACATCTTATAACGTAAAATTAAAAGGGAGAGCAACTTACATGGGCGGACGCTACAGCAGTGTATGTAAGCCCTTCCCAAATGGAAGGGACACTAACTTGAAAAGAAGAATCCAATTAACTATGTTTGATGACCAAGCAGGATCTCGAATCGAAAGTGCTGGAAAATTACAAGACCTTTCACCCTTCAACCACATAAAAAACAGTCATAACAATCCGAAGTAAGATCACGAAGTTTCGGAAGAGGATGAAGATTACAGATCAGATAAACAAAGAATCAAAGCCTTTCTTTTTGCTTCAGCTGTTAGTCTGTCATTTTTATTTGCCTCTTTGGGGCCATCTTAACTTCGAAATTTCCAAAGCTGGCTGTTTGTGGTAGAAGGTAACTTCAACTCAACTCTGCAAAACAATGCAAGGGTAGCCGACACCAACAATCTGATATGATGGCCAAAGACTTGCGCATTATTTACAAACTCCTGTATTTGGAAGGGGGCATGAACAAAATCTAGAAAAACAATCACTGTGACGGGGTCTTTTCAAGCTTTTCAATTTCTTCACGGTGCTTTCTTTCGGCCTCCTGAAGTGCTTTTTCAGCATCCTCCTCTTCTTCAATCTGGTCAAGATTATCGAATTCCTTGGTTGCAGCCATTGCTTTCACAACCGGATCTCTAAGCTCAGCTATAAGTCCGCCGCCAACCTTGTACTCTTCTTCATCGCCAATCAGGAACAAACGCTGGTCAGGTCCTGATGCCATGGGAATGTCAACTGCCAGTAGCTTCATATCATACTGCATAAGAAGATGACACCCTTCAATGAGAAAAACTTGGCCATCCAAGTACCCTTCAAGTCATAAGATCAAAATATACGGCTTTTCAACACCCCCTTCTACTAACTAACTAATGTAAAGCATCATTTGATTAGTCACGTCCCAGAGCATGCACTCAATCTGCTCTGTTTGACAGGCACTCGATCTGTTGTTTAACGAGGAAACTTTACCAGAAGAATCACAGCAGCAGATAGTACACACGCTGCAGTACAATTTTAACAAGATACATTCTCGCAATGTACATTTACACAGCATCAACCAGTGCATGAAATTAGTCTAGTTTCAACTTCTACTTGCATGCACCCAAGGAGATCAAGGAAGAAAATTGAAATAGAAACGAATGCTTATGAAGAGAAAAATTTAGAAGCATCCAGCATAGCACAAATACAAACCTGGCCTTTTTTCTTCTTTACTTCAACATTAACCAGACCCTTCCTCTCAGAACCTCGCACAGGGAAAATGAGGAAACACCGCTTCCTCCTAAAAGTTGGCTTGAACTTCTTCAATGTAACCCCACCTCCGGACATTACATAGGCTCTTAAATCTGATCCAGAAAGAGGAGCACCCATAACCTCGAGAATCCCAGCAGATGTATTAAGCTTCCTCATGGCCATTCTATAAACTTTATCAGGATTGATTGTGAATCTCGAGCGGATATGAAGGCCCTAAGAGTAGTAAAAAAGAGCACATAACTATCAAGTAGTAATCTACAACGAAAAGCAAGATGATCTACCAGGAAAACAAATACACCGAATAAGAAAATATCACGATTTCAGTTCATGCTATCCTATAGGTAAAGACTTCAACTTTTGATCATACATAGGCTCCGAAAAACAGTAAAACTGAACCCATTGGAAAAGAATCTGAATAACTTCATTACAAATCCACCACTAGAGCTTCTAAATCATTAACTTGAGCAGCAATTTGTGCATTCTTAGCTACTTATAAATCATTGAATTGAATAGCAATTTGTGCATTCTCAGCTACTTCTATGTTATTACAAGATCAGTTAGGGATTGAGAGGAACTTACAGCGAATGCGACAATGGCGGTAGAAAGGGCGAGGAAGCCATACTTGGCCATGCCTTCAGAGAGTCCAATGAAGGTGCTAGCAATCCCAAACATGAGCCGCCACAGCAGAGCACACACCAACACTGCGCCAATTCCCAACAGCACCAGATTGTTTCTCTTCCAGAACGCCTCAATCTGCAACCCAATGGCCCCCTGATACCGCGAGAAAGCCGATGACACCACGGAGAGCGGCTTATCAAACACCTTCTTTGCATCGATTTTGTTGAAATTCGATGGCTTGACGGAGAAGAACCTCAGGCCCAGGCCGTAACCGAGTCCCGGCCCGGAGTAGCTTCCGCCACCGCCGCCGGGGACTGGTTTTGGGTGAGAGGGGAATTGGGGAGGAGGCCCATTGGTTGAGTGGCAGCTCCTCCTGGCGGCGGAGAAAGGAGGCGGAGACGGAGACGAGGGTTTTGAGATTTGATTGCGGTGGAATCTAAGCAGGCCTTGGATGATCCCAGACGAGGGTTTTGACATTTGAATTTTGGGTGTGTGTGTGATTTGGGGATTCGACTAGGGATTTGGATTCAGCTTCACCAAAATGCAGAGACTCCAGTCGGATTTCGATTCACCAAATTCAACGGCTTTTTTCACCTGTCCGCATTTCCCACCATTAAAAATTGGTAATTTTCTTTGCACTCTTGGGTGAAGACTCGCAAGCGCGCGGTCATTTTTGGGAAGCCTCCATGGAAATGAAAAACCCTGCAAATGGACTTTATGTCAATGGGGAGTTTGGTCAAATGCCTGGCAATAGTGTGAGAAGCTGCGACATAAAATCTGTTTCTACAAATCTCACCCCGTTTATTTTGAATGGAGCCAACAGACGAGTAATTTAGATGTTTCAAAGAGAGGGAAGAAGAGATTTCGACCCTTGATTTCTGTGAGGTGGATCTCGATTTAAATTACTCTATCCGTTGGCTTAGACTATAAGTTTCGGAGAGGATCTCGATTTGTTTATTTTTACGTTTTATTGAATACAATGTGGTACTATAATTTTTTTGACTACTTTGAACTTATACGATTGCTCTATTGTCAATTTCCATAAAACTTATGTACTCGTCAGCTATGAATCGAAAAAGTCAGAAATAAAGTGTATCACTTCACTAATTAATTATATTCTATAAAATCTATGCTCTCAGTCGAATTGAAACCAAATTATGATTTTTCAATTTAGAAAGGATAATGCTAGTAAGACTAAATTTTATAAACCAAATGACATGGTTGTTGATGATTGAATTATTACTAAGCGTTAATTAACGTGCTTATTTCCTATTGGTGACACATAATTTGGTTTGCAAATTTAGTTTAAAAATTTGGTCTACTCAGCATTACCCTTTTAGAAAATGAGGCACAACTAGAACTACGTAGGAGAATCAATGCATGAGGAGTTGAATCTTGGATCCCAAGTCATGATATATTGCACACTATTCTGTACCGAAGAAACAAGCCCTTGATACAAGGTTAACTCGAGCAACCGTGTTGCTAGTCCGACGGTGGTAGGGAGTCGGGAGCCGAAATCATTCACAGAAGACTAGACCGACAGTGGTCAGGATGCAACGAGTGGCAAAATACCTCCAAAGAATGCACAAAAAAATGATAAACCAACATTTAGTGAAATGATACTGCATCTTTATATAAGTCTAACCGGCGTTCACAAATCGCAAATACCAAATACCACATTCGTTTGATTCGAACCAGACGAACCACAAAAGAAATACTCAGTATGAGTTCTACATAGATGCTACGACAAAAGCAATATCATATTTCAAGCAGTCGATGAGGCAGGTTGAGTCAGGAATGCTTTTCCGGGTTGACGGTTGGCCAGAGGACCATGGCATCCAAGAAGCTGCACAAATATTAAGAATCATTAGTTACAAAGGGCTGCTTATACATTTAAACCTTGGGAGTTTTAATGAAACACTCCCAGTACTGTTTACTTTTAACGAAAAACCATATTTTTCCCTTTACCTAACACTATTCACTATACCTTTAAAAAGGGCTTTTCGTTTAAAGGGAAGTTTTTTTAGACTTTTCATAACTTTTCCTTTAAACGTTTCGGGAACTAAGGTAAATGATAAGTTTGAGGGAGGAGATTGTTACAACACTGAAATCGCTATCCCACCTTCCTATTTTTGGTAACTTGCGTTACAAATAATAGAATGTAGGATATAATGAAAAAAAAATTGAGACACTAGCTCAAGTATTACCTTAGCATTAACACCATCTGGCTGGATTCGGCCTTCCTTCTTGTACTTCACATAATCAGCACGGCTGAACTTGGTGAAACCCCTGAGACAAAGGATATCAAGAAGCATCAGCAATGAAAACTGAAAGATTCTTTCGTGCACAATATCCCTAACAACTAGTTGCAACTCTCCGTTCGGATAGATCATTACTTTAAGGTTCCACCTAGAAACCTACTTATTTCCCATGAAACTTAACGCCTATGGCACATTGAAACCAAATTCTTCAAGGAGAGCATACCATCTAGAGAAAAGCAAATTGCATCAAGGCTTGAACTTGCAAGGCAGAAACATAAAAAGGCAAAATAACAAAAGCATACCACTTCCTGCTGACAATAATCTTTTGGCGACCAGGAAACTTGAACTTTGCACGGCGGAGGGCCTCCTGTGCATGTTGACTGTTACTATCCCTGCAGCGAACAGACAAGAGGACTTGCCCGATATCAACTCGAGCACATGTTCCCAGTGGCTTGCCAAACGCACCTCTCATTCCAGTCTGGAGCCTATCAGCTCCAGCGCATGAAAGCATCTTGTTGATGCGCAGAACATGGAACGGATGCACCCTCACTCTCAAATGGAAAGTATCTTTCCCAGCAGACTTTGTCATGTACTTGTTGCAAGCGATGCGAGCTGCCTCAAGCGCCTCACTCGAGACATTCTCCTTCTCCCAACTCACAAGATGGACACAGAAGGGGAACTCATCAACACCCCTCTTCTTCATTCCAACATCATAAATTCTGATCTTGGGATCAGGGACACCGCGACAGAAACGCGATTTCGGGTATGGCTTGTTCTTAATCTGCCTATAGCACCTTGCAGGCCCTACAACATTACCAACCAGAACCAAATTATCACCAAAACATGATTACGGCGCAAAAGACTTTACAAATATGAAATATCCAATCTAAACGAATCACATTTATACAAATCCAATTAAAAACAAACGATCTTCTCACGCAACCAAGAACTTGAAAATTTTACACCGAAATTAATCATAATAAACCGAAATTACAGCATCTTAATAACAGATTATCTCAGTATTAACAAATTAATCACGTATAAAATAATCCCATTTCTGTATCAAAAACTGAAATCCACGTAAAAATCATTTAATCACATAAAATTACATATCAAGAACACAAAATTCAGAGAAATATTACGAAATCGGTTCGCTTACAAGCACATAAGGTTAGATCGACATCAAAATCCATCCAGCACTAACAAAATGGTAAACCCGATTGGATCTTAACATACAAAATTCGATAGATACATGTATAATACATCGATGTGCGAAGATGGAAGAAATAATAATAGGAAAAATAAGATAAAAGCAAGAACGAAGGACTCACTCCTCCCCATGGCGAGCTCTTCGATTCTCCTCCTCCTGTTTACGATTCCGGGAAGAACAGGCCTCACAAACCTTATGCGGGCATTTTATACTCGGTACCCCCGCGAAAACCCTACTCCGGCCTAAGTGGTTTCATCACAAAGGCCCAATTAAAGAGGCCCAAAATATTTTTCATTCGGGTCGACCGGGCTCTCAACTGTTGTGTATTTCCATTTCTTCATCTCCCTAGTTGGTCGGGTTAGTAATTTCTTCGACCATTCGTTACTTTGATTCGAAACAAATGAAAATAACAGATTTTGAGTTAATTTATTGAAGACTTGGGGCATCATCAGTACTCGTTTAAAACTCGTTAGTGTATTGCGTTGTTATCGAGTCATAATTAAGAATTAAATAAGATATCATTTGTCAAATCTAAACATTAAGTTGACGATTTTTTGTATAATCGTCTGGCACTAAGGGTTGGTTTGGTATTGCTGTGCTTTGAAAAAAAACTGCTTCTGCTGTGCTGTGAGAATAAGCAGCTGTGAAATAAAGTAGCAGAGTGTTTGGTAAACTTTTTTGAAAAAGTGCTTTTGAAGAAAAAAAACAGTATTATAGTGTTTGGTAAACTTTTATGTAAAACATATGTGAAAAAAAGCCGATTTTTCAAAGCTGGATTTTGCAGCTTTGTGTTTTTGGCTTTTTTTCACCCGTGAAAAAAAATTGAAGCTGAATGTTTACCAAACACAAAAAAGCTCCCAACTTTTTTGATACCCATTTTTTTCAGAATCACCTCGGTACCAAATCAGACATAAATCATACGACAAGTTTAGTGGGCCTACTAGTTGGTCTTAGCGGATTTGGATCCTCGCCGGATCCCCTCCATGGGGATCCTAGGGATCAATGCACGTGGACCGTTGATCAAAAATTGTACGGTCCCAATTAAATGCTTTTTATATTTTTAAAAGTAAAATAATATCGTTTTACGTGAAAAATATAAAAAAAGAAAAAACTGTGACCGCACGATTTTCGATCAACGGTCCAGATTCGTTGATTCCTAGGATCCCCATGAAGGGGATCCGGCGAGGATCTTCGTCCGGTCTTAGCTTACAGGTCTCGCCTGGTGACATGGACAGGCTTGCGACACGTGTAAGCTAATACCGACGTGGCTCCTTGTTGCCTTGTGTTTATCATTTCTTCAGCTTCTAGCTCCTACCACTGAACTGTTGACCAAAACTCGGAGGATTCCAGAAAAAGCTCCAAGAAACGGAAGATGAAAATCGATCACGTAGCTTGCTTGGAGGACAACTACTCGTACCTGTAAGCCCAAATCGTCCCTTTCCATCTCAATTCTGATTATCTTAACTAGGGTTTTATTAATTAATTATGCTTAATTATTGATCAGTTCTAAATTCAATTGTTCTTTGGTGATTAGAATAATTGACGAGAGCACAAAAGAAGCGGCGGTTGTGGATCCAGTTGAGCCGGAGAAGGTTCTCAAAGCAGCCCAAGAACACGGTGCCGATATCAAGCTCGTCCTCACCACTCACCACCACTGGTACGTTTAGACTTCCTCATCCAATTTACCATTCAATCCCTCATATCCATACTCATATATATTTTTTTTGGGTATTTTATTACTTTCCAGAAATGGATTTGTGGGGATTTATATCTTTAGTTGGGTACATGATGAAATATTTTTGCTTTGCCAACCTTTCAAGTGGAGAGATTTTTTAGTGTGACCGGAACCGAGTGGTACACCACATATTTTTACGTAAGTGATGAAAAATTTTAGTTTGAAAGTTATTAACTTTGTAACACATATATCTCATCATATGCACAGTGAGACATGCTGTACCATCCCGTATTTTGATCATACTGAAAAATCTCTCACTACAAGTCAAGTATCATACTACAAGTGTTTGAATACTTTAAAAAAATTAAAAAAATTCAACCACTTATAATATGACACTGGAACTATTGGGCCGTGTAACCGACACATTGAAAATTTTCACCAAGTAATGATGATGCTCAACCATCTTCTTTATCAACGTTTGATTAGTTTAAATTTCGAGATGTGTAGTGGATAGACACAAATCTCAAAGTTTAAACTCATCTCAATGGTGATAAATAGAATGTTTAGCATTACCACCACTTGAAGGTGGTGAGCAAAAATGCACGCGGGTACGTGATGTGGTTTAATTGTGTTTGCTGCTGAACTGATGCTGAATGTATGTGATAGGGATCATGCTGGTGGGAATGAGAAGATAAAGCAGTTGGTGCCGGGGATTAAGGTGTATGGCGGTTCTATTGATAATGTGAAGGGCTGCACCAATAAGGTGGAAAATGGTGATAAGATTTCGCTCGGGGCTGATGTTCACATATTGTGTCTTCACACACCTTGGTACACACCTTCCTACAGATTTCTCGTTCATCAGTGTATCTAAATTTTCTTAAATCTATGTGATGGAGAATATGTTAGTCTCTTTGCACTATTTCCTTGCCTATTTTTGGACTGTGTGCTTTGTAATTAGCAGCAGCATATCATTGCCTTTCGGGTACACGAATGTTTTCAAGTTCTGCATTTGTTTGGGATCGAAGCATCGGTGCATATAGTTGTTATAGAGAATAAATCAAACCCCGAAAAGAATTATTTGAGCCGTAGAACCAGCTGATCAATTGATTAGTTGCTTCCATGCTATCTTGGCAAATTGTAATTCTACATTGTCGTTTAAGCTTGATGCTTTATTTAGTGGATGATTTAAGATTTAACCTTTTCAATCTATGTATCATAACCTTTTCTATGTTTATAATTTTGGTCTTGCTTTCACCAGCCATACTAATGGTCACATAAGTTATTATGTGACTAGCAAAGAGGGAGAGGATCCAGCTGTTTTTACCGGAGACACACTGGTAAGTTTGCATACCTGATTTCCTTAGTCTAAGTTTTTATCTGGATGCACTGTGCAACACACAGGAGTTATTGCCTTGTTTAATGAAGCCGATATCTCGTCTGTCATGGATTTCCAAATTGTTTGAAGTCTGGGATATTTAAACGTTATAACCTTTTTTTAGTTTCCTTGTGTTATATCTAGTTATAAGGGTGCAAGCAATTAACTTTGGTTAGAGCATATCTAACACATGGCTTTTAGCGCAGGCTAGAAGAAGATCTAGCCCCAAGTTGCAAAGAAAATCTTTCTAACGCACCCAATCAGCCTAGGCTAGTTGTAGCTCAAGGCTTCTTGTGAGGCCAAGTTAGCCCCAGCTATTGCCCAAGGCTCCTTAAGAGGGCTGTTTAGGACAACATTGATAGCCACTGAAAACGAGCCACCTAACACTTTTTAGCCTCTAGCGTCTCTCACCATTAGAACACCAAAAAAAATTATAGCCTAGATTTCATGAATGATGTCAACTTTTTTTTTTTTTTTGCTTTTTTTTTGTTTTGTTTTTGGGAGGGGGGGGTGTAGATTTATCTTTAGCCCATGCTCCTACTGTTCTGTGTGTAGTTCATTGCTGGTTGCGGGAAATTTTTCGAAGGAACCGCAGAGCAGATGCATCAGTCGCTATGCGTAACTTTGGCTTCATTGCCAAAGCCAACCCAAGTTTACTGTGGCCACGAGGTAAAAGAAGATTCTGGTTATAGCGACCTAGTCAATACTATTAAAAGTTGTATTCGGATCAGAAACTTAATGATACGTTTTGTGTTGGTCCAGTACACTGTGAAGAACTTGCAATTTGCTCAAACGGTTGAACCGGACAATGCGAGGATAAAGCAGAAGCTATCATGGGCACAGCAGCAGCGTGAAGCAGGCCTCCCCACGGTTCCTTCAACCATTGAGGAAGAAATGGAGACAAACCCTTTTATCCGTGCCGATCTACCAGAGCTTCAGGTTTGCTTATTCTCCTACCATTTCATGGTTCCCAATTGGAATAAAATAACAGATGAAATCTTATGGAAACTGATGTCACAGTTTGTAACTGAACCCGAAGTGTTGTCCAACAGCACGCGTTCTATCGCCAAGTTGTGCCATACACTGCTTCCTTACGAAGAAATATTTACTTGTTTTACAGGAAAGGGTCGGTTGCAATACCGCCGTTGAAGCTCTTCGGGAGATAAGGCAGCGGAAGGACAATTGGAGGGGCTAATTGACGCTCCGTTCATGTCATCTTTCTTTTGGTTTTTCGTTTCAACAGAAATCGGACCTTATATATGTAAAGACAATATCTTTTGTTATTGTTACTTGTTGGTTGGACCATGAATGTCTGTAAAACATATGTCGACAGTCGACACCTAAAACGGTTCCTTTTGATGTATTATTATTGGCTTTATTGTTGTTGATTTCGGCCAACCTACCCCATGAGAGTGTGCAGGTAAGTTGATTATTGTTTGATTTCTGGTCTCTCTGATTTTTTTTTTTTTTTCAATGTGCCGAGAATTGGGTGGTACACTTTATACAAGTTGTGAGATTTTTGTGTTAAAAAATTAATAACATAAAAAATAAAAATTTTCATCACTTGTATAACAACACGTGGTGTACCATTTGTGTTACGGGTACAAGAAAAAATTTCTTCAAGATGACACTCAAGCTCATGAAATTGATTGGAGAGTTACATTTATTATCGTAGATATATGAAAAAAGTGAGGAAAAAAGTGAGGAATTTTAATTTGGTAATTGAAAACAGCTTTTTAAATATAATTATTTATAACATAATCTTCTCAAGGTTTTAATCTAAAGAGTCATTTATGGGTTTATCGTTTTCGGCGCAATTGGTGCTTTTACAGGACCAAAAAGATTCTAAGTTTCAAACCTTATGAAACTGAACCAAGAATTAAACATTATTTATAAAATTCACCAATAAGTAGACATTATTCATGAAACTAGACCAATAAATATACACTATTTATGAAACTGGACCAGTTAATAGACACTATTTATGAAACAAAAACAAGAATTACACATTATTTCCAAAACTAAACCAATAGGTATAAACTATTTATGAAACTAGAATAAGAACTAGACAATATTTATGAAACATGACTTAACTAGGCACTATTTATAAAAGTAGACCGATAACTATACACTATTTATGAAACCGGACCAAGAAAGAGATACTATTAATGAAACTGTACCAATTACAATACATTATTTATAAAACTGGACCTAATAACTGGGCATTATTTATGAAACATGATCAAGAACTAGACACTATTTATGACAGTGGACCAAAAACTAGGCCCTTTTCATGAAACTTCCCTAAAATATAACTTAGTGGGGCCACTTAATATTACGGTATATTTGATACTCGTTAAAAATAAATTTGAAACACATTATTGCCGGTTCATAACAAGATGTATATAATATTATTTGTTTGAAAATCTTGGTGGGGCCTTTTCTTCTCCTACAAGTATCTCATAATTCGAATCCAAATAATGGATTTCTTTTATAGAAAATGACCCTCATTAAAGAAATTAAATAAAAGCATATGGCACCTGGGAAATGCAATAAAAAAAAAAAGAGAAATAATTAGTGGAGTCGTTGTTCGATTGCATTGTCCAGACTCCGGATCAGGATTGAATCGGTTTCATCCTAAAATTGAGAACATGTCCACTACGATAGAATTGTTTGGTTTAGTTTTCACAAATAATTGAAGAAATCGAACTAAATTGAAGAAACGTTGGATAGTTGAATCGTTTTCACCTTAAAATTGAAAATGTATCAATTACAATAGAATCGTTCGATTTAGTTTTAACAAAGAAGTGAAGAAGTTGAACCAAACTGAAGATATGTTAGACAATTTGATTTAGGCGGTGTTTGCCTTCAACTTAATATTTTTTTTTCTTTTGCATTTTTAAACTTTCTTTAGTAGTGTGCTACAATTTTCATTTGTTTAGCAAATCATCCTAAAATTTAACCAGTGAGCAAACTTCAAACTTCAACATTTCTTGGAAAAGAAATCCTCTTCGGATCCTTTCCACTAAGTCCACATATCTGGACCATTGAAATTTAATCAAACAGCTAAAGTTATTATAACTTTTAAAAGGACAATTATTTGTAACCATTTGATTAAATTTCAATGACCTGATGGGTGAATATGGTGGAGGTAAAAGAGATCCGGAGAGGATCCCTTTTCCAATTTATTGCACTTCAAAATTGTTATCTAATCACAAAACAATGAATATACTACACGTGCAAACCATAATAATTTAAAGATTATTCATGGGTCATGGGTCAATCGACCCCATCTTCGCTGGTTTTTGTGCTTCAAAATGATGGACTGCCATGTCCTCCGTAATGTTTTGTGGGCAGTGGAGGGAGCGACGTGTTAGCTTGGCTATAACGTCTTCCTTGTAACTCCCTCTACTGTCCGTTGTCTCTTTTTTGCTTTCCTGTTTGCTTGCCTCGGTGTAAGCTTTCTCTGTGTTTACTGGCATCTTTGCCGGGTAATGAATTCCCCAGTTTCCAAAAAAAAAAAAAAAAAAAACCACAATAATTTAAAGATTAATACGTAACTGAGTAATTTATAGTTTAACCGAGGCTAATTGATTTGATTCGGTTCAACACGCTTGACATTTTATCCCCACACTACTTTATGTTTTGCTGCTGTTTAGTATGTTAAGTCTCCTTGTAGGCTTTCTCTGTAATTTCCTTTGGCTTGTTGGTCATGGTAATACATTTCTATTTCCAAAAAAAAAAAAAAAATCAGCCAACCTGATAGACCGGTCAATCCGTTTGAACTGACCGGTTCGGCAAGTTCGACCGGATTGGTACCGCGCCAAAAGCGGAGCAAAGTCAACACGTTACTGCTAACAGCCAAAACAATGGCCAATGCAATGACGATGAATAAATAAATAAACCAATAAATAAAATAAAATAAATAAACAAAAAGCACGGCAGAAAAAAGAGGGGAGAGGAGGGACCAGCGAGGAAGCCGACGATGCTTAGTTTACCGTTCATCTTACTCGAGCAAGAAAACGAAAGCTTTGATCCCCAAATTTTGGTTCAAGCTTTGGAATTTCCAGTCGCAGCTCTCTCAGTAAGTAAGGCGGGCCCGTTTTATTCGGTCTGGTCTGTCGTTTTTTTGACTGTTTCTTCTTCAACGGTCCGCCGACTCTGAATCCGTCGCGTTTCGTCGGTACAAAACCGAAAGGTTGGTTCTTCTGAAACCCCAAAGAGATTTTTTTTAGGGTTTTCGGTTTTCATGGAGGTTTCTTCCGGAAATAGTAGTCCCGCCAGTGGGGGAGCCACTGGGAATAACAGCAACAGCAATACGTCGTCGTTCGGGTCTATGCAGTTCCCCGCCCTCCGGTTCTTCCAGTCGCCGCTCTCATTCGTATTGGATTACTCCGGAATACTCTCTCCCAGCTCTTCCCGCCGCGATTCCGATGTTCCGGTGGTCAACGCTGGAGTCGTTGCCGATTCTCTGCCACACTCCCCTACGGCCTGCACCTCCGGGTCGAGCAACACCAGGGAGGTTTCAATTCGGATTATCGGCGCCGGTGAGCATGTGGACCGTGGGAACGGGGGTGCGACGGTGCCGGTTCAAGGGGAGGAGAATGGTGTGTCGCTGGATAGGCTTCATTCGTTGGATAATCAGGCGGGTACGGTCAATGGGGTCGGATCGGACGAGAGAGTCCCCTTGGTGGCTCCGTCGTCTCCGGAACACGGTGGGGATACTGGGAATGGCGCGGAGGATAGTTCTAGGGATTCTGCTTACCAGAGATATGATATTCAGCAGATAGCTAGGTGGATTGAGCAGATTCTTCCGTTTTCGTTGCTCTTGCTCGTCGTCTTCATTCGTCAGCATTTGCAAGGTACAGACTTTCACCACTTGCTTACTAACTTCAAATTTTAAGTGCCTATTGTGGGTTATTCTAGTTGTTCTTAATTTGCAATCAGCTATAATTTGCTAGGATTTTGGCTTTAGTTTTACGTTTGAATCAACTTAATGTGTAACGAAAAACTCGGCCTTTGCTTTGTAAGTGTGCAGCTGTAGTGTTTTCGGTTCTGTTTATGTCACTTTAGAGGGCCTATGCTTTGCATTCTCTAGTATATCTTTGTTTTGCAGTTTGGATGGAGCTAGGATTTTCTTGGCCCATTTGGAGTTGAGTCACATCCATGTTCTTTGGTAACGTTAACAGTTGATGTTAAAGATATAGAAACTGGTTCTAATAGTCGGTGATATAAAATAGAAATACTAGCTTGATGGAGCTCAGTGCTTTGTTCTTATTATCAACTATCATAGAGATGCCAATGTGAGAGACTGTACCATCGTACACGAACGTTTGAAATCTTGATAGCAAGTTTTTTTCCGCCAGGCTCATGCTTAATAGTTTTCAGTCCTAAGAATAACTAAGTCTGAATATTAAGCTTATTGGGTGCTAAAAAATATCCTTTCTCATAAATAGTGTGATTAAGCTGTCAATGGCATTATCTATGCAAATGAATGGCGATCACTTTTTCACCTAAATGGTTTTAATGCACTTCTCTTGCATGTTTTTTAGGGTAATATTATTCACACATCCATTTTTACTTCTCTCACACCCTTGTTAATTTTTGGCTATTGATCTTCTTCAATTCATTTGATCCGATGACCGAAACTGAAAAGAGTGTGTGTGGATAGCACTACACTTTTTTTATTACTGCAGTGCTGTATTCATTTGTTTTTTGGGTTATGAACTTGCAGGTTTCTTTGTCACTATATGGGTGTCAGCTGTCATGTATAGGTCAAATGATGTTGTTAAGAAACAGACTGCTCTAAAGGTGATTTAATACATCTTTAATTCTATGAGATTTTTTGTGCATTCTTCCGCCCTAAGATATGCTCAAATGCCAGATCAAATATCTTAAACAATCATTGGTTTCTGCAGGGAGATAGAAAAATCTCAGTTCTTGTAAGTATTGCTGGTGCTTTTATGCTTCATGTAATTGGTGTTTACTGGTGGTATCGAAGTGATGATCTTCTGTACCCATTGGCAATGCTTCCTCCAAAAGCCATACCACCTTTCTGGCATGCCATATTCACCATTTTGGTAAATGGTAAGGAAACGGTCTTTTTTGCTATATTATTTTGTGAATACAATTGTTTTACTGATATATTAGATGTAGAGAAGACAGCTGATCGGTTGCAACCGTAAGAAGAGGATGTAGTGGATGTTGGGGATAGAATGACAATATGTTTTAAGTTTTGTATTGAAGTCATCAACTTGTCAACTTAGAACCTATCTGTTAATGTGGGGCTGAGCAGTCACTTTTTCTGGTTCTATATTGAATTCATGCTTCTGTCCTCTGTTTGCCCCCTTAATGTTGCCTGTTTATTTGCACTATGCCACTGGCCCACTGCTATTGTAGTGCAATACTTGTTTTTCTTTGAATTTGTGGGAGAATTTCTCTAAATTCTATTACTTTCAGATACCATGGTGAGGCAGGCAGGGATGGCTTTCAAGTGTTTGTTGCTTATATACTACAAGAATGGCAGAGGCCATAATTATCGTCGGCAGGTGATATGATGCTGAGACTATGAATTTCCATAATCATATCATCCTCAAGTATCTCTTAATTTGGAATTACTCTCTGAATGTTGCTATCTCATTTTGAAGGGTCAAATGTTAACTGTGGTTGAGTATTCACTGCTGCTGTACCGGGCCTTGTTACCAACACCTGTTTGGTACAGATTTTTCCTCAACAGAGACAATGGGAGCCTCTTCTCCTCACTTACAACGGGATTATATTTAACTTTTAAGCTAACATCTGTTGTTGAGAAGGTAAGCCTATAAATAGTAAACTGTTGTACTGGAAGATAATGATTTACTTTGTGACACTTGAATTCAATCTATTAGTTATATTTTGTTTTATTGCCTTTTAGGTCCAATCCTTTTTAGCTTCCATAAGAGCATTGTCACGAAAGGATATCCATTATGGGTCTCATGCAACATTGGAACAGGTATGACATCAAACTGAATTATTTGATTTACTTTGGATTCTGGAAAGGGTTGAGATCACTTTCTTTTTTTTTTTCTCTACGAGTTTAGCCTCAAGTTATTATCCTTCATTACCCAAGGAAAAACAAGCTCTACCCATCCTTTACATATCCTTGTTTAATGTTAATCTTTGACATACTACTCTTGGTTTCTATTGTCCTGATACCAAGCACAAGCTCGTTAGTAACATATATTTTGAAGTTTATAAGTTTTAATCTTTTATTTATAACTAACATCTTCCTGCCTTTTGGTAGTGGTGTGCCTTATCCTTAAGTTTCTTGGTTAACTTGTTTACTGGAACAACTTTGAGGCTTCTTTCCTAGCTCAAATCAAAACTTTGATATCTCTTTTCATGCTAAGAGTTCAAGCAATGATGATTTTCCATGTATGTGCACATATGTTTTTATGCATGCAAGCATGTCTATGGAATGGCCAGTTAGAACTTAACATTTGTCACCTAGAAAGGTGGGTAATTGTTCTCATCCCCTAGGAGACACTTTGGTTTGAACTTGGGAGTTGTTTTCTCCCTCGGTCCGTAGTTTCAAGTCTGGTTCCTCCCTTGCTTCTTTATGCATTAATGCGTGTTTAGTGTTACATAGTGAATACTGTTAATGTTTTTCTGCCTGAGCTGTTACTTGCGCATTCTAGCTCACACGTGTATTGAGTCAGGTAAATACAGCGGGAGACCTTTGTGCCATTTGCCAGGAGAAGATGCATGCTCCGATTCTGTTGCGCTGTAAACATATTTTCTGCGAGGATTGTGTCACTGAATGGTTAGCTTATTTGCCTTATGTTTCTCATCAATTTTAAAATCAATGATCGCGATATTATGTCAGAAATATTGGAATGTGAGTTTCTTATGGTTTGTCTTGTAATGCTTCTTGCCTGTTGTTTATAAGTATTAATGATGAGCCAAATAACTCTCTTTAAAAGGGTCATGGCCTTGGAACAAATTCTGCCTGCGGCAAGTTTTGCTTTGCTCCAAGTAGCTTGGGACCCATCTATTTGCTAGTTGGGCCAACTGCATGACACTTTTTGTGGATGTTGTTGCCTTCGTGTTTGAACTAGAATCCTACTAGGTCACTACTGGCTGCGGCTCGATATTTTTATGTTTCAACTGTTTTACAATGTCGTAGTGCTTCGCTTATGTTCACCTTTTAGCCCTTTCAACTAACTGACCACTGCTTACCTTTTTTCAGGTTTGAGAGAGAAAGAACTTGCCCACTATGCAGGGCACTAGTAAAACCTGCAGATTTGCGAACATTTGGGGACGGATCAACGAGTTTATTTTTCCAGTTTTTCTGAACGCCGAGTGTTGTACGTGTTGTGGAGCGTAGATATATGAGCAGCATTCTTGAGACGGTCTCGCTTTGGTTTTGTTATATAGGCAAAAATGAAAGTATGTCTGATAGCATTGTATCATCATTAGGTTGCCTCCGTGGAATCAGATGGAAGGTATAACTAGAGGAGACGAGATGCGGATCGATATTATGTCAATGTATCGCAATCACGAGGTCATCCATGATCCGAATGGATGATGAAAAACAGTAGATGCGAAACCATGGCCTCTGATGACCGGGGAACCTCTTTTCATGTGTTATCTCCTTTGTATAGATACAACTCTCCGCTTTCTTCACTAATAATTACAAGTTAATTCTCATGCGTCTCTCTTCTCTAAGTGGAGAGATTTTTTTTGTGCAAAAACAACCCGACTGTCTGATCGGGGACACAAAATACCTCACCTATCATGTATTTTGGTCGCACTCGACTCCTGTGTCCCTTAAATGAGGACCAAAGAATTCTTCCTGTTACGAGAAACCGATTGGGGGGTTTATACAAAGGTGCAGTAATGAACAGCTGAGGCACTTGCACTATTTCCGATGTGAGATTAGCAAGTAATAAAAGAAAAAGGTTAAATGAGTTGGAAATAATCTAAAAGAATGTTGCTTGACAAAAAAGGGAAAACAAAAATTATTAGAGTATGAAATGCACTCCTTACATAACCTTTACAAGGACATAAATAAAAGAGTTGCTAATCCCTTCACATGTTTACAGACTTTGAGTGGGTAAAGTTATGAATCCGCAAAAGAATGAGAATGAGATCAAGAAGCCTCCCAGTTAATATGATCTTTTATTTATATTGCATTGGATTATGGATTTGAAGTATTCTTGATTTTCATACATTGGATTATGGATTTGTAGCAGAAATCCACACCCTTTTTTATATATTCCATATGTTAGTAAACTTAAGATAATTAGAACGTGAAATAATTATAATACTCATGTTTTACTAAATACGGAAAAATCAAGAATCGGAACGACCGATATCATTTCACGTAAGTGAACATGCTATTGCATAATCCTTTCAAAACCCTCCGTTTAATCATTTGTAGGGCTCCTTTCTAACTATTGTCCAACTGCCTTGCTAATTGAAAATTCATCTGTAGGGCTCATTTCTAACTATTGTCCTATTGCCTTACTATTTGAAAATTCCTTGTCCAAACATGCCATTACACTTCATGACGTTGCTGCATGCCACGAAATGCAATATATAAGAAGCCTAAGTGGTCCATTAGCTTTTGCATTCAAGGTCAATAAACTTTTTAAGGTAGTTTTTTTATTTTTTATTTTTTTATTTTTTATGAGTGGCATGAATCTAATAAGGATAATGCAGGATCCAGAATTGTTGGTGGTCCAATGACATAGCCTGGCTTGTATATGGCTCCAGAATCTAGTCACTTAGGCTGATTTTGCTGCTCCCCATAGTATGTGGCTGTGGAATCAAAGTCGTACCATCGTCGTCATCCGTCCAATCTTCATGTCTTTTTATAGTGCTGAAAAAGTAATACAAAAAGGGCTCATGCATTCACACATTTGGTCAATAATCCAACATTTTACTTGTTCACTTTCCTTATGCCACTCAAATAGTTTCAACTTGTGTCTTTTGGGACCACAATTTGGCAAAACCCCTTATTTGTTTTTGCATCATGGATCTTTGGCTGAGGTGTTGACTCCTATAATTTGCATCATTTGGTTATTTTTTTTGGCTTCTTGGGCATTGGAAGTTTCTGACTGCTATCAGTTCATTACATATTTCCCCTTCATGTTTACCAGCAATAGAGCCTTCGAAAAATCTTTGGACCAGCAGGCTAGGGTTTCCCCAACATCTTTACTAATAAGCATCTATTTCCTTCTTGTACTTGTAACTTGATAGGCCTACTTGAGAGTTTTTTTTTAGAATGGTTAATGATATGTTTGAGATTGCTTCTGAAATGGCTAAAAGTATTTTCTTTTACAACTAATTAAGAACACTTCTGATTACGTCTAACATAAAACTTAAAAAGCTATAATTTGTAGAAGTGTTTTCTGAAAAAACACTAGTTAGACTTAAACATGTTCAAATTTTAAACACTTATAGCATAAACGTTTTTGACCAAAAGTGCTTTTCTACATAAACTAGTCATAGACTACCGTGCTTCTAAAAAATCAAAAGTGCTTTTAGGATATCAAAAGCACTTATATATATAATAGAGTTTGATATAGAAAAGTACAAGTGCTTTTATGTGAAACACATTGTTTCTTACAAAAAGTTCCAATATGTTTCTAAAAAAACCGATTCTAACAAAACCCTAAAACATCAGCACCCCCAAACATTCTCGTTGTAATTTGATTTCTAGTTGGCTATGACACTAAAACCAGACTGAAATTGAGACCATCTGGTCTTTTGGTGGTGGCTACGATAACGCAGGACTGACAGTCGTTCAGCAATTGATTTGATTCTTGCGCACTTCCCCGTTGAGCAATGAGTGTGTGCAGATTTTATGCCATGGTGAAAAATCGGAATATTGCAGTGGCTCAGACATTATATACACTATGATGATGGCAAACAAGACTAGCTGAAAAAAAAATACACAGACGCCCGTCTGGTTTCCACAATCAGAGAACCGACTGAATTTGTGGATTCCCTCCTTACACCCAACACAATCAGAATCTGGCACTGTAGCTATAGCTAGGTCCGAACTCGATGATGGAATAGCTGTGCTAGGCAAGGGCTATGGCTGTCATGTAAAGTTGTCCATTTTTTTTCTAAAAAATTCATCCCAAAGGAACAGTGCCTATGGTGAAAAAATTGTTATGGACATAAAGTGAAACAGGATGATAGTAAAACCTGTCTCGGTAGAAAATGATAAAAAGGACATGGACGTGACTTATGAATTTGATTGTGTCTTTTGTGCGTACATACCAACCCTAAAACTGAAAGGATACCCCCCCCTACTGGCTACTACCACCACTGTGGTGTTTACTGTTTGGAAACAGAACAATTTACTGTGTCTTTTGTGCGTACATACCAACCCTAAAACTGAAAGGATACCCCTCTACTGGCTACTACTACCACTGTGGTGTTTACTGTTTAGAAACAGAACAATTTAGATCCTTCATTGATTGCTCGCAGAGGCTTTGAAAAGAAAACCCCAAGTGGTAGCTGCAGTGGGAGAGGGAACCGGATCCCCTCCGGATCTATCAAATTTGAGCTCACTAATCAATGAATCTAGACCGTTGAAATTTGATCAAACGGGTACAAATATTATAATTTTAGAGAAGCTTCATGTTTGTAACCGTTGGATCAAATTTTAACGATCCGAATTCATTGATTAATTGACTCAGATTTCAAGGATTCGGAAGGGATCCTATTCCCAGTGGGAGTCGGACTGTGATGGTGCACGCAGTAGGCTCTCAGAGAGGGACGTGGGCTGTCGGTTGTCCACATTCCACAATATTTTTTTGTGTTAATTGTATTTTACACAACAATTTTGGGAGTTATTTGTAAAATTCTTTACGAGGTTTTAATTTTTGTATAATACATTACGTAGTTTTTGAATTGTATTAATTTAACTTCTTCATTAATTTTTACTGTCTAATTAAACGTTAAGTATTGATGTAGCATAGACTAGATGCACATTTTAAACAGGTGTTGACCTTCAATTTTAGTGTTTAATACTTTACTCTTTTAATCATTTTATGAAATTGATAGTTAACGTGTGCTTTAAATGTGAGCTAAGTCTATGTTACATTAGCACTTAACGTTTAATTAGTTGATGAAATTGACGAAGAGTTTAAATTGATGCAATTCAAAAACCACGTAGTGTAATATAATACAAAAATTAAAACCACATGTTTCATTTTGCAAACGGCATCCAAATGTATAACATGTAGTTAACTCTATATTTTTTTTCTACCATATTTTCTTGTCTTTTTTCGAACAAATTACTTTGTATCAGATAACACTATACCGCAGAAAGTAAATGTATCTGTGGGGGATATCACATTTGTGTTGATGTTTTTTTGGGTCAAATAGGATTGATGTATGTTATGTACCATAATAACAGATTGCTACAGTACAAACTCCAAACTCATATCCAATCCATGTCTATATATATATATATTCTTCTCCTATGTTTGCGTCAGCCAAATGTTGTTTACATGTGCGTATGGGGTGGGTGAGTGTGTGTTTGAGACAGAGAGAGGAGGCTGCTTAGTATTATCTCTCACAAATCCCTTCAGGCTTATCTTCATGATTATCTTGTGGTGAAAAATCTCCTGAAAGCAGAAAAGTGACCACCTTCTCTCCTCTCTGGCCTTAGATCTTGAGTCGCTTTCCTGCGTCTGACTCTCAGTCTCATATGGCCATGGAGATAATGACACATCATTTCCTTTTGCCTTAGACATACTAAAACTCTCTCTCTCTCTCTCTCTCTCTTCTCTGCAACGCCCTTTTCTTCTTCACCTGCCAGGAAAATAAATATGGATTAGGGTTTATAACAACGTCTCTAATTACTTAGATTCTAGGGTTTCGTAGTCGTCTCTTCCACTATTTTGTGCACTGTTTGTGGATCCTATAGTCTGCAGATATGCTTAGATCTTGAGTCGCTTTACTACTAGCTGCTTGGAAGTTTCATCACAAGTCAATGGTTTCTTTCCTCTCTCTATATATTGGTACTTATGTAGTTTTTACTGGGAATATTGGGGGGTTTTACTCTCTCTTCTAGCTGCAGTACTTTGGTCTGATTTTGAATTTTGTTTAAATCGATTTAGTCTGAAGCAGAAAATGGGTTTTATTTGTAAGATTTAAATCTGTTTTATATTACTATTAGCCTCTTCTTTTAAGCGATGTGTTCTCGTATGATTAGGCCTCTTTGTATTTCAGTTTGCTAAGGATTCACTTGTTAGCTTAGCCTCCTCAAAGTACCAATTTTTTTTTTCAACTGTAAAAAAATATGCCATCTTCTATTTAAATTCACTTAACGAGTTATTTTTCAACTGTAAATTTATATGCTCGTGATGAAACTTGGGTTCTAATCAGTAAACTACTCTAGATTTCTGAAATAGACAGTCTTAATTTATTTTAGCCTTCTGGGATACATGAGAATCTGAGACAAACATAACTTTAACTTGTGCGAGTTTGACCTACTCAATGAATTAGAAAATTTTGTGGGTTGTGATAAATAACCATATTTGGGACTGAGAAAAGAATTCTCACTTTCTAAGTCTATATATCTTTTATCTATTTAGATCTTCCCTTTCCCCCCCTAAGAATCCATGGAAAGGATTAGGGTTGCTCTTAATTAAGCTAAACCTTGGGCATTTTTTTTATGGGAACAGCTCTCGATATAATGAAATAGCAAGCTAGCCCTCTTCCATAAGAAAATTTGACTAAACGAATTCAATCTCTCTTTTTTGGACTAAGAATATGTGTTTGTTTTTTATTTGCAGATGCTGATGTTGCTTTCATTGATTTGAGTGCTTCGTAGTGAAAGTGGTGCACAGTAGCACTAGTAGTACTGCAGTTACATGGTGGGTTTAATTTACATGAGCTTAATTTATTGGTTTATATGAATGTCAGAAAGCAACTTAAAGTAGTAGTACAACGAATTGAAGGAGTGAATGTGTTGGGCAGTAGAAATTAAAATGTTGCATGGTGGGTTTTGCTTTATTAATTGATACAAAATCACTATGCAATATATCAATTAGGTCTAAAGTTACATGGTGAATAATGAAGAAATGGTGAGAGAGAGCTTTCCTCAGTCCACTCATGGATAGGATTTGATAGGGTTGTCGAAGTAGCTGCCGACTCATTCACTCAAGCACTCAGTAGAGATTAAAGGAGTATCCGGTCTTTTTACTTTCCTTCATTCCTGCTGCACATCCATATGTTGCTCTCAGAGCGGCTGCAGATGGACCATCATCGGATGTGGGACTTGTGCCTTTCCGAAATCATCAGACAATTTGCTACTGTGGTTGTGTGAATGATGCGGGAGATATTTTACATCCCTCTTTCTCTGCGCTTGGACTGAAGGGAGCTCCTCCTTTCCATTCTCTCCACTTTTCTCCATACTTTAGTTAAGGTTTAGCTGCCAAACTTTTAATTAGTTTCATATGCTTGTATATCAGTTAAAAGAGTTGATCATTATCATCGTCATTCTTTCCCATCTCTTACATGCTTAGGTTAAGTGATGATTAACCATTTGATCTTCTCTTGCAAGAAATACTGTTAGGTGGTCTCTTGTTGAAAAGTGTAGTTCAAATTTATAGTTTGGCAAGTAAATTGTCAGATGTATACGTGCACTTGTTTTGTTTCAACCTGCATTTTATGGGTTGTACTTTCTAGTAGGTGTACTCTAGCTAGGGCTAATGACCATGCATATGAACAAGGGGGCCTACGTCGAGTGCCTTCTCTAGTCCATTGAGTTGATCACAGCTTTCCCATTGTCCTCCTGTAATCAGTTCACCCAGTCCCCGTCATTTCCTATACTTTTTTCACCCGACAAGTAAATCTTGGTCAGGTGCATTTATCTCTTTTTACCTTCCCATTTTTCTAGATAATGTTTTCAGTCAGTAACTTTTCCCTTTTCCTCATGTACTTCAAAGTTCAAATCATGTGCATGCCATGCCAGTAACATGCAGCAGCATCAAGCACCATGCTGGCACTCACCATTCATAACACTTCACTGAAAATTTTCCATGAAACTGCTCTTTTTTTTAGGTTACAAGAAACTGTGTTTTCTGCAATATTGGCCAAGCATTGCGTTTCTTATTTGTGCGTGTGTGCGCGTGTGTAAGTATATATATATTTATGTATATTTGAAGGCAGAAGACCTCGGTTCTCATTCTCGCATTGCATGTGCTCATCGAAAGACGTACCCTTTGTCACATTTTTAACTTCATCTGGAGTTGAGCCGTCCAGTCTTCTATGCTGTCTTGTCTTTCGTTGATTTATTATTAATTTTTAATTACAGCGATTGATCTAGTAATATCAGATGCTTAATCCGTACATTACCAAATACTTTAAAAATAATTGCCATATTTGTGGAACAAATAAGGAAATTAAAGCCAGCATTTTATATATTTGAATCAAAGCTTTGTTGGAGTTGGGTTTGTTTTTTTTAGTTATTTCTGGAACTGGACGGTGAGTGGTGTTTAAACTTTGATTATGTGGCGATGTGATGGCTGTATATTTCCATATTCGGAACGATTGGAGTTCATGCCTTAAGTCCTCTTTTGGAAATCAGCTTTTGTCTTAATTCAAATTGCTTAGACAAGCTTGGAGTGCGTCCACTGATGACGTTGTAATATCTGTAAAATGTGCTGCAGACTGAACTAGGTTGTTTGAGCATTGTGATCCTTTTATTATTTATTTTTCTTTTCAGGAGTTTCAAGTTCCAATGTGGTTGATGAAGCTCCAGTAGGATCAAGTTCAAATTTATTGTTTTATTATTGGCTAATGCTAGAATGACTATATTTTAAGTCAAATTTTGTAATAAATACTAAGGAGACTTTTACGATAGTGGACACTTCATGAATTTTTTGTTATCTCACAGTATAACATCAATTGTTGTGTCAACATTATAAAATATTATGCTAAGAACATGAGATGGTAGAGCATCGATGGAGAGTCACTATTGAGAGTCTTCTTAACATTTCTCATCCTGTAAATTGTATGATGTCGTTGATGATCAAATTATTACTCAAATTTTGATTAATGTGTTTATTTCATATTGGTGACTCATAATATGAGTTATAAATTTTGTCTACAAATTGGTCTACATGATTTTTTTTGTGTTTTTCTTTTTGGGTAATGATAAATGACAAATATTTGCTGGTGGTAATTCAATTATAAAGCAGTTGTTAAGAACATAGAACTTCTAGGGTTTAGAAAGAATATTAAATGATGAAAATAGAAGTATTCCGTCATTAGTGAGCAAAAATATTCTCTTTTATTTCTATTTTTTTTTTGGAAGTATTTAAATACGAATAAGATGAATTATAATATAATAGCATTCTTAATCAGGGAAAGGGATCATCTCCGGATCTTTTCCACCAAATTCTTCTTATCAATTAATTCGGGTCCTTGAAATTTGATCCAACGGCTAAAATCAGGGGTCAATTTTTTAAGTTATAATAACTTTAGTCGTTGAATCAACTTTCAAAGGCCCGAACTGGTTGATGGGGAGGATTTGATGGAAGAGATTTGGAGAGGATCCCTTTCCTTAATCAGTGCTGTAATACCCTGGAAATTTAAATATATGAATATGTGAAGAAAAACGAAAGTAAATCAATTTATGGTTATGAAAATAGAATTAGAAAATTTTAAAGTTTTGTTTCCGAAAATCTTCATAATTTACGTATTTAAATTATTGAGATTTTATGTTATTTTTGGGGAAATTATATTAATTCATTTAGGTTTAGTTTTAAATTAAACTAGTTATGAAGTTTGGGATTTGGAAGTTAATTATTTAAAATCCGTAGACCTTTTGGGGTCAAAATTTATATTTTTGGATAGAACTCGATCTCACGAACGCGTAGGCGCAAACCGTTTGTGAAACGGAGTTATAACGAAGAAGTTATTAACGATAGAAGTTGTGGGTAAAATAGTCATTTTGGCATTAAGTGAGAAGATTCCAGAAAATCTGGAATCAAAAGAGAGTGCCACGTGTGTGGCTGTGATGGAGAGGGGAGGAGAGAAAAAGGAGAGAATCGGTGTTTTCCAGGGGGGGGCGTTGGAGAGACTTCTTGGAGGGGAAGCAGCTCCTCCCGCTTGCTTGGTGAATCCTTCCGCTCCGGTGAGTTTCCGCTGAATGACTACCGTTTTATTCCTTTAAAAACCTGTGCATGCAACTTCACTAGAAGCTAATGCATTTACTGGATGCCAGAAAACTATATTTAAGTATGTGTATCTGTGTGCTTCGAAGGAAGGAGGATATTTTGTGATTGTAAAATCTGGAATGATTTGGTGGGTTATGAACTAATTAGGGAGTAATATAGCTTTTAATTGTTGCATGCAAGAATTGGGTATTAAGTAAAATGCACTTAACACCTAAAAAGCTTCCAACTTTATAAAAAAGGGGTTTTGATCGGAGTACTTGTTTCTGTGATTGATCATAGATTTATGCCCTTTTCTGAATTTCTTGAACTCATAGGAACGATTCTTTGTTTGGTTAACTAACGGCGAACGCAGTTTGATTGTTATGGCTATTTGCTTGTGGAATCGTAGTAAAAGATAATCTTCGTATTCGTGGGTTTAACTAAGAAATTGAGAATGTTGTTAATATACAGCATCCTTCTTGCAGATGTCACTTATCGGGCTTGCATTCTCTTGAAGTTGGGACTTTAATGATTTTATCTAGGCCATCGTTTGGTTATTGCAATTCAATTCAGGTTTTGATTGTTTGAGTGTCTCAGTGTATGTGATTTTATTTGTTTCGGCCATCATTTTAATTGTGTGCGTCAAGTGCTAGATTCCGAGGAAATTACTGCTGCTGTAGTCGAACATGGTATCCCAACTTTTGAGATTTACCTGTGAAGCTTTAAAGATTATCTAGCAAGTTTTTCTTTTTTTCCAATTTGTTTTTGAACTACGATTGGCTTGATCCCTGTTTAGGGTACGTAGGCAGTCTAACGAGAAGTTAGATGCAGCCATAAAATAAGTGAGAAAATTAAATTGTTAAGTTAATTCATGCTTTTGACACTTGAGAAAATATGTTTAGTTTGTAAAGTTTCAAACTATTGATTTAGAGGAATACAATTAATGAAAATAAATTTTTAGCGTGGGCCTATCCACGAAACTAACCCCCGAATATAAATATTTCGGGGCCGGGGGCGTGACAAGTGCCATATGTCAGACTTTATTTAATTACCCCTGGCTTGGCTACCGAATCACCGATTAGGAGTAAGATTCTTTATCCTTCTATTTCCTTCTTCTTTCCTCCCTTCCTCTCACAATTTTCATTTTGTCTTTCTCTTTTTTTATAAGACCATCTCCAATGGTGACCTAAAACTTAAAAATATTTAGCCCAGAAAATTTAGGTTTTAGCCCAGAAACAGCTTTTTTGCTCCAATGGTTATGACCTATAATTTTAGCCCGAGATTATCAAAGAATGAATTAAAGGCTAATTTTTTTAAATTAACTTTTTAAAAAAAAAATTACGTAGACTATCCTAAATTAATTATATGAACATTTTAACCTAAAAATATTTAAATTCCGATAAATTTTGAAAAATCACTAAATCAATACATGAAAATCATGATAAACCGCATAAACTTAATACAAACAACGTTTAATAAACCACATAAACTTAATACAATCGAAAACTCATAAACTACTTAAACTTAATAATGATATCCACCATCTTGACTTGGTGGTGGACTTGGGTGATAGTCTTGAGATGAATCATCATCTTGAAATATCCTCCTTGTGGCATCCTTTCGTAAAATGTCATTTTGCTTACCACGTAAGTATTTCTTCCTCTCTAGAGTGTATTTGTCGAGGTCCTCCATCATAAAATTAATTTCGAACCTTTCTTGCTCCCTATCCCCTTCTTCCTTCATGGCCAAACGCATTCGGGCCGATTCTTCTGCTCGATGGCACTGGTTTTCCTTCATTCTTGCCATTTCACTAGCAAATTGTGCACCGGTCGGATCTTGGGACTTCCCTTTTCTCTTTGCTTCCTTTTGCTTATCTCTACCCGGAGGCCTTGCAAAGGAAGGATTGACATCATTGACATCATTTGGGGATGGGGAACCTTCATTGTCGGCAAAATTCACACCTTCATTGACATCATTTGGGGATGGGGCTTCACTATGAAATAATCTTCCACATTGTTGGTTCGCATCGATTCCCCACCTCGGACAATCTTTGAGGATGTTCCAAGCATGATGCAACTTAAAAGCTTGATTTTTTGGTGTAGTTCTTGTCTTGTAAATTGACATTGCTTTGTCACCCCTGTGCAACAAATACATAAAAACAATTAGTTGCAAAATACTATTATGTACATGACAACTAAAATATCAACAAAGAAACTCACAATTTCTGAGGCGCCCCTTCCACTAGGCATGTCAACCGTGGCTCTCTCCAAGCATCCCTTCCACAAAGTGCACACTTTGTTGATAATCTTCCATCGATCATAAACACCACCAACTTCCCTTCGACCGGCGTTGGAGTTTTCATGGAACTTATCAACGATTTTACCCCACAAAACCTTTCTATTTTGATTCGTGCCGATGGCACCATCTTCGCTAACAGAAATCCATGCCAAACATAAAGCAATATCTTCATCAAAGGTCCAATTACGACCTCTAACATGCTCTTTTGCCATCTTGAAAAATTTGGAAATGTGAAGAAATGGTAGAAAGAAAAATTGGAAGAATTGTAGGAGAAAAGTGAAATTTGTGTGGATGTTTGAACAAATACATAGGTATTTATAGAGTTTTTGATTGAATTTTAAGTTAAATTATTTTTTTAAATTATTTTAGCCGTTGGATTTAAATTTGGACCGTTTGATTTTTTTTTTACCGTTAGATTTGATTATATTCGATCTAAGCCGTTGGATTCAATAAATATATAAATATAAAAAAAAATAGGCATGAAATCCAGCCGTTGGATTCATTTGAATCCAACCGTTTGTTTCAAAAAAAGTAGCCGTTGGGCTACTGTTATCCCTGACACCCGGGGGACAGCCCCCACGTGGGTGTGTCTCTCCTGGGTGGAAAAAAAGCTAAATTTTAGGTTATAAGTCACCATTGGAGATGGTTTAAAAAAAGTAATATAAATTGTTGACGTGACTTAATTAATCGTGACTGTTTAAATAGGAAGAGAGGAAAAAAAAGAGAGGAGAAAATCCTACTACCACCGCTTGGATGTTGGGTAGGGCAGTCTCATCTGTTCGATGGCTAACACCAAGAGAAAAATAAAAAAGGGTAAATTACAAAAAACTACCTCAACTATTGGGTCATTAACAGTTTCATACCTCGTCTTTAAAAAATTTCAATGTTATACCTTATCTTCGAATTTGTTGCAATGTCATACATTCCGTCAGTTGTCTATCAATTATTCTGTTAAATGCTGACGTGGCATGCCACATGACACATTTTATATTAAAAAATTTATTAAAAACTAAAAAAAATATTAATTAAATATTAAAAAATTTAATTTTTTTTTTCTCTTCTTCTCTCTCCTCCTCCTGCTTCTTCTTCTTGTTCTTCGTCCGTCCCCCCCCCCCCCCCCGCCATCCCAATCCCCTGCAAACCTAAAAAGAAGAAGAAGGAGGAAGAGGAAGAAGAAAAAAAAAAAAAAAAAAAAACCAGTTCATCTGTCCCCCCCCCCCCCCCCCATGAAAAAACCCAACCCTCTACAACCCAGAAATAAGGAAGAAGAAGGAGGGAAAAAAAAAAAAAAAACCAGTTTCGGCCCCCCCCCCCCCAAAACCTGCCGATAAGGAAAAGAAGAAGAAGAAGAAGAAAGAGGGAAGAAGAAGGAGGGGAAAAAAAAAAAAAAACCCCGAACTCATGCCCAGAAGAAGAAGGAGGAGGAGAGAGAAGAAGAAGAGAAAAAAAAAACAAAAAAAACAAAAAAACAAAAAAACAACCCGAACCCTTGCCTAGAAAAAGAAGAAGGAGAGAAAGAGAGAAGAAGAAGAGAAAAAAAAAAAAAAAAAACCGAACCCGTGCCCAGAAGAAGGAGCAGAAGAAGAAGAAGAAAACAAAAAAAAAAAGTGTTTCGGCCCTGCCCAGAAGAAGGAGCAGAAGAAGGAGAAGAGAAGAAGAAGAAGAAAAAAAAAAAAAGTGTTTCGGCCCTAGAGCAGAAGAAGGAGAAGAGAAGAAGAAGAAGAAAACAAAAAAAAAAGTGTTTCGGCCCTGCCCAGAAGAAGAAGAAGAAGAAGGAGAAAGAGAAGGAGAAGAGGAGAAGAGAAGAAGAGGAAGAAGAAGAGGAAGAAGAGGAAAAGAAGAAAAAAAAAAGAGTGTTTCGGCCCTGACCAGGAGGAGAGAGAATAATTTTTTTTTTAATATTGTATTAATTTTTTTAATATAAAATGGGTCCCGTCATTTGCCACGTCAGCATTTTAACGGAGGAATTGACGAAAGGCTGACGGAAGGTATGAAATTGAAACAAATTCGAAGATAAGGTATGACATTGAAAATTTTTAAAGACGAGGTACGAAACTGTTCAAGATTAATATTTGAGGTGGTTATGTGTAATTTACCCAATAAAAAAAGATCATTGGAGCATTTGTTCTTGAATTTCGACCTAATTGGGGTTTCATTTCATAAATTTAAAATCCGTGAATATGGTTCAATTCATGAACTTATCACGACTACATCAATAGTCATTTTGGATAATTCTGTCGCCTTTTATATGTTCCTTAAAATCTTTTATTTCTAGATGAAAGTTTAGTAAAGTCAATAAAAAAGACTACTAATAAAGAATTTACTTACAATACTTGTGTGTATTCGAATATAATTACTATCTCGACCATGTAACTGTAACACCCCACCCCTATTTCTTTTAAATATTTTTTTTGTTCTTAAATGGTGAGCCGGGTGGGACCCTTGTTCCTTTTTGGTCCCCGGTCTCTCTCTCTCCTCTTCTCTCACCGTGACCCCTTCTTTCTCTTTCCGTCTCTTCTTATCTCTTCCTTTCTTTTCTGTTTCTGTAACTCTGCTCTCGTCTCTCTCTTGCTCTTCTTTTGTGCATCGAGAGCACACACGCACGTTAACGATCACGCACACCGGCGCCATCATCTCGCGTCATCTCTCTTTTCCTCTCTCTTCCGTCGCAGTGAGAGTAGCAAACCCAGGAAGGTTCTCCGGCGAACTTCCATTTTTGCTCCGGTTAGGTAAGCTTCGAATTCTCTTCGTTATGTTCTAGTGTGTGCTTGGTTGAGATGTTAGAAGCTTATTCTGTTCTTTTCTTCAAGTTTGTGGCACGGATTCGACTCGGGGAAGGCGCACCCAACTCCGGCGCACCCGTGGGTTTTGAGGAGTTTTCCGGTCACTCTCGACCGTTCTACGTTGAACCAAGGGTATAGACTTACTCCTCTCTTCGTTATCTTCAATTTGGTACCTAGATCGGGGCCTAACGCCCTATCGTTCAGTCAGCCGGAGCTACCACAGCTCCGGTGTTCTTCTCCGGCGGACCCAAGGCCTTTCAGGTCATTCTAAAAACCCTCGGGCCTTAGGCCTGTGTGTCTAACCCAAACCCCAAGCCCTTTGGGCTTTCTGCCGAGCCCAACCCAAACCAAATTTCCTTATTTTCTGTTTTATTTTAATTGTTTTGAATTAAGGCCCTTTGGGCCGTTCCTCTTAGCCTAGCCCGCGAAGGCATTAGGCCTTCGGGCCGTTTCCTTTAAGTGGCGGGCCTTGGCCTTAGGCCGGCCCTAAACTCTAAAACCCAAAACCCTTAGCCCTTTGGGCTTATTTAACTTAGGGCCTTAAGCCCGTAACCTTTAACCCTAAACCCAAACCCTTTAGCCCAAATCAAAACCCAAACCCAAACGGGTTGACCCGGTTTGACTGGTCTGACCCGGACCCGTTTGACCGTTGACCCTGACCCTTTTGACCGTTGACTTTGACCGTTGACCGGTCAATAGTCAACGTTGACTTTGACCATTGACTTTTCTGATTCCGTTCGGGACCCCTCCTAGGCTAATTTCGACGTCCTGGACCCGTTTTTGAAGTCCGTTTTCCCAAATAAAATCGTTTGAATAGAGTTTGACTAAAGGTACCATTTATTATGTTTAGGGGCAAGTAAGGTGGTATTGTTTATTCGCTAGTCTGCGCAACTTTCGACGGCGAAGTACTGTGAGTGGACCCCTTCTAAAAAGGCATGTTTTAATATTAGAAATGCATACATGAAAAGCATGATTTAATGAATATGTTTTATGAAATGCTTTGAGATAACATGCTTACTGAGGCTAGTTTGAATTATTACTATTTTTCCTATAACCCATGTTCTTTATAGGATATCCGATCGATGACGATATAATATTTAGAACATGTTTCGAACACTTCTTCATAGTATAGACGATCGATGACTTTATACTATGAAGTTGCTTTTCAATACTTATGCTAAATGGCTTTGTATTTACCTAGTGGTCCACATTCCGCTACGGGACGTAGAGATAGTGTCCGGTCCGTCCCGGGCGACAGTTTGGTGCTGGCATAGGGCCTGGAGGGTGTTTCCTCTGGCTATTTAGCACAGAGACGGGGAGCCGGTAGTGATATTTCCTCTGACTGTCTGCTCAGAGACGGGGAGCCGGCATGGGGCCTGAAGTGTATTATTGGACATTCACTAGCGGCTATTATTTTACGAGATATGATTTGAGAAATTGCACGACATGCTAGGTTTCGGAAAACCTATGTTTATCATGATATATATATGTGTTTTCATAAAACCTGGGGGTTAGTATGTTGATAACTGTTTTACTATATGTATATCAAATTGGTTCACTCACCTTTGTTTTGCGCCCCCTTCAGGGCATAGAATCGAGGCATACAATCCCGACGTCAAGGCACTTCCGCATCGGCATCTTCGAGTCCTCTCGGTGTAGGACCCATTCTTTATTTCATTAAATTTTACATTAATTCTTTTAGTGTTCTAGATTAGATGTGCTCTGAACACGTTCCTTAAATGATTATTCATTATTCTTTTATATTCATAAGTCGTATTTATTCTTTATTCTCAGCATTTGCACTCAATAAATGGCTTTCGTCACCTTCGGGTGTCGGCCAACACGTGCTTACCCTGGTATTCGGGGAATATCCGGGTCGGGGCGTGTCAGTAACTGTATTAATGCAGATATTCATATGAACTATTCTAGCCCTTATATAATGATGATACAAAATACATGTAAATATTGTGACTAATTGAGACGAGAAAGAACCTTAGAGCATCTCCAAAGGAGATGTCAAAATGTCCAAATCAGTAATAACAGTAAAAAACAGACAGATGCAATGTTTCCCAACCGAGAAGCCAAATCTGATGTGACATGACATAAAATAGCAGCTCTTCCCTTGTCAAATTTGACAGCAGCTTCAAGTATTTTTTTAATTAATTTTTAAATGTCGGTAATTTCCCATGGTGACAGCTGCTTTATTTTTTTCTTTTAATGTTTAATTTCTGTCATTGACTGATTCGAAAAACTTTCGGCTCTAAAGACTACGAATGCCAATGGTACGATCACTGAAACAAATCCAAAAAGTCTCCTCCGATTGTCAGTCGAATCGAGCAGCCGACGAAAACTTCGAACTCTCTAACTTCAAAAATTCTTAGAAGCTCAAATCTTTCAGCTGCATATTCGAATTCACGATGCTCGCCAAGCAGCTTTTGCAGAAATCCATAAACGATTCTCAAGTAATCGTATTCCCAAGCAATCGATCGCCGCCACTGTTTGCTTGTAATTTTCGTTTTTACTTACAAAATTACTTTCCTTTTTGTTGCGTTGGATTAAATTTCAATTCTTTAGCTTGTTAGTATCCTGGAAAATTGGAAATTTGCATTAATATTTCATAATTTTTTTTATTCATTTCTGTGTGTTTTTTGCTGAAATACCAGGATTAATTTAATTTTAGATACCTTTTAGTATCGGCGTTTTGGATTGATACGTGCCATTTTTTTAATTTGGATTTGTGTTGGGGAAATTGTTGGTTTCAGCGTAGTGTAATAAAATAATATTTAATTTGACATATCGGTAGAGAGCAAAATTTTGAAAGAAGTCAAAATGCTACATAAGCTGTCAAATTCAAATTTTATGTTTAAAATTTGACATCTAATTTTGAAATGCTCTTCTAAATGTAAGTTCAAAGACCAAAACACCTAATTGGGCTAATTTTCAATAATTTTTTTTTTAATCTAAAATAGTTCATGAGATTGTCATATAACTCTTCATTTTGTTCATTGAGATTGTCCACGTCAACTATTTTAGTTATTCCGTGAAAAATCATCATTCAATTGAGGGTATTTTTGTCAAATCAACATTTTCACCTGAACTTATGGTTTTTTCAATTTAACTGAGATTTTTCACAAAAGAATCAAAATAATTAATGATTTGTTGCAGTCCTATTAGAATAGGAATGTGATTGTGTAAATCCTAGAGAATATGGGAAAGTATCTTATATTCCTATTAGGAGTAGATTACCTATTAAATGTTGTAATCCTAAAGGGAAAGGTATTTACCCTTTCTACTACTATAAATAAAGGCACAATGGGGTGAGATAACACACACCCACAATTACACATCTCTCTCTTCTCTCTCAATCTTGCCGCACCCTCTCTCTCTTTTGGCCTCCATAATTGTTTCAGTAAATTATGCCTACAACACGTTATCAGCACGCTCTTGACGCTGCGCTAAAGAGAGTTTATTCTTCAATCAGGGGAGTATTACGTTTTGATCATTCTTTGTATGATTAATTTATTATTATTTTAAATTGATCTACATGCTATTGATTCAATTTAATTTTTCTATGTTGAACGTGATACAATGCATTGGAGATGCTATTCCGGCTTTCTGCGAAGGAACTTTTACAAATTCAAAGGCTTTTGTTGTTTTCTGCTACTCAGGTACGCTTTAAATAAAGTAAGATATTTGAAACGACCCATGAAGCATGAAAACATTCCCCATGATGTATGAACCCCCTATGTTTACATTTTCCTTCCGATATATATATTCTCTATGTTCATATATATATTTGTTTCATGCATCACGCAATAATTGCTATGTGGAATTTGTGAGTCAAAGTATAAAAATAAATTAGAAGCAAGTTAGGGTTTTCCTAAAACCCTAAGGGAATTGAAAAAAAAAAAAAAAAATGGGAAACCAAGGGATCGGGATTGGGTGCACTGCACCCTCCCTGCGCAGCAAGAAACATCAGGCCTCGCCTGCTTTGTTTCTGGACTTGGGCCTGCAGCCCTCGGCCACACCTGGCCCGCATCCATTTGCCAGCCTTCGGCTGGGCACTGCTCGCACAAACGCCAGCCTTTTTTTTTGGCTGGGCTCATTCACGCGAGGCCCGCAGCCTCCACACGACATCCCACTATCTTGGGCTCCCCCGTGCAATCCCCTCGGTCCATATGGACCCAACCCAGCTTCGGCTGGAAGCCCTTCTTCCCCCGTGACCTGCTGCTATGGTTCCTGGCCCTTTCCCAGGCCCTGCCGTGACCCTTAAGGCACCCCGTGCCTTCCCACACCCCACGGCACAAGCCCAAATTATTTTGGGGCTCCAATTTCGATCCAATAATATTATGCTAATATTATTTTGCTTCTACAATCGACCCTGTATGGTCCCGATTTATTGAATTAATTAAAAGTGACCTGCAGTCCATTAATCTGATAATGAATCCAAAATTATTGACCTGAAGATCACTTTTGGACATTAACGATTCAATAATTTCTCTTTATACTTTGAACCGTCACATACTTTCGTAGTAACGAAGCTCTCACACTTGAGTTCCCGAAGACAACTCAAATCCACTACACTAAGTTAGTATATTGCATTATGTGTTTCTTGCAAGAACCTCTCTTTTATGAACTACATGTTCATAAACTAAATCGAACCTGTAGTTTCGAATTTAGTGCCTTTGAAACCCGAAGTTTTCATAAAAAATACACCCATGAAAACCCGACGATTTTCATGAAAACCATGTCTTAGACATCGAATGTTGATGCCTATGGATGTTTCATTCCCATAGCACCAATCACAATCTTGTTCCCTCCAAATCAGTGGTTTGTTGAACTGTCACAAGTTCGATTTTCCTGATTTGGATGTTTCCCATAGAAACCACTTAATGTGGGGTACAAGATGTGAATCTCCCTTTGACTATTAAGAAGCTGAGACACCATTGAAGCCAACAATGGCATGGAAGAGCTGAATAAGCCTCCGCCATGATCTTCACTCAAAGACTTATGCCCGAAGCATTACAAATGGAAAGACCTCCAGATCGAGGATTCCATGGCTCTTTGGCTCGCTCCTACGGACTGTCTAATCATGAAAGACATTGCCTAAAGCACACCATGATTATGTCCACGAATGTGTACAATTCTGAAGTTTATAAAACTGATCGAATTTTGACTGGAGAATATTTTTCTCGTCCTTCCATGTTTCTATAGAAAGCGGAAGTTTACCAAATTCTCGGATCTGATTACTACCACAAACGAGAGAAAGGTATGGACCCAGTTCGGCTGGAGTCTACCAAATGGCTCAACCCAGTTCGGTCAAAGCCTACTAAACCCAAGTTTGGGTCTGTTTCTCTCATAAATCCAATTTCGAGTTTGTTTTTACAACATATGGTAGAATCAGGGCCTACCAAGGTGTGGCATCATGCCCGAAGCATGATCCTTGGTACCTAAGACCTAAAACTTCAAGAATAAGGGATAGTATTCCCAACCTTAACCCTGCAGAATCTACTTCCGTCTCGATGGAATAGATCGTTGGTTATGCACCTGTTCGTGCCTATACCAATGTCGTTGAGGAGTACCATTCTAGTAGTCAATATGTGAGACTAATTTTGCTCCACCAAACATCTTTGGAAGTGCAAAATTTTGACATGGATGGCCTTTTGGCCGAATCCACCTAGTAGCTTTGCTTACTTTGTGAACATTTTTCCATGTTCTTGGATTCAAGTTTGGTGTATGTTTTACTTATGGATAATCTTATTGATATTGTCCTCGAATATGAGTTAATTGAATCATGTTTCTTAGTACATGTGACCGATTCAATTAAACACGTGATTAGGTTGGAATGTGGGAAAGTTAGTTGTCTGGATGAATGCGTACTACGCACACTAACTTTACACCTAAATCACATCTCTAACAATGACTTCAGGTCTATCCAACCTGACTAAGAGCAATGGCACGCTCCTCGTTGTATGAATGGTACTGAATCACCATTTAAGGGACCTTAAATTCTCCCTGACGTTGAGTTTTTAAGGATATTCGAGTTGACAATGATCATAAATGAAACCACTGAAGAAAATAGAGTGAAATATCTTTGCACCACCACCAAAAATGAGCCTGAAGCTTTGATTTGGGGCCAATGGGTTGTCCCCCAACTGGGGCACATGCCATATGTGGCCGGCCTAGGGCTAGGTGATTGAGCAGTTTACTTGCTTTGGCACGACCTTTTGAGACACTTAGGTCGACCAACGATGCTACGATGCATCTCCTTACCCGAAGTAAGGATATTGTGCCTACAAGCACACTTTGCCAAGCATGCTCATTAGGGAAATTCGATTTTATAAATCATCCCTTGCAAAGATACGACTCGACTCTCTTTTCACAGTGGATTCAAGGGAATATACGTGGACTAATCCAACCAAAATGCGGACCATATAAAGACTTATGGTTTTGGTTGATGAATCGACAAACTGGTCACATGTTTGTCCACACACATTACTGCTAAACCCTCTGGCCGATTAAGGGCTCACCACCCTACTTATCCCTTAAGGTCCGGGAGACTGGATAATGTCGGAGAGTTTACATCGACAGTTTTCGATAAAGTATTGCATGTCGTTTTGGGTTTATAATTGAACATCGAATTCCCATGTTCACCCCAAATAGCCTCGCCTAAGTGATCATAAAGCGCAATTTAAATGATCGCCCGAATTTTGGTAAACGTACCAAGTTTTCGGTTTCTGCCTAGGGCTATGCAATCCTTGTACGCAGTGATGAATTGGTCCGCCTTGAGGCCCATTGCCACCCAACCTATATGACGTTACAGTTGGTTACTGGGTACGAACCTGACGATTTTCGTATTTACGCATTTGGGTGTGCATTCCATGTGCCAAGTTGCGCCGCCGCAACGTACCACCATGGGTCCTCAAAGAAGGATGTGTATCTTTTGTCGATCATGATTCTCCTTCACACTAGCTCTTTTCGAGCCCTTGCACGCAATCTCTTTACCGCTCATTTGCGGGTTGTCACTTTAATGAGACAGTCTTCCCGCCGTTAGGGGGAGATAAGAACGTCAACGTTCCTGTAGAACGACGCGAATTTACGTGGACGTTGCCCACTATGTCTCATCTCGATCCCCATACCGCACAAGTGTGATAAGCAAGTGCGATGAATTCTAGATTTCAGAATGTTGCTCCAGACGCATTCCTCTGATCTAGCTAAAGTGACGAGATCATATACCAGCTGCAAACATGCCTGCAAGGATAGACGTACTTAACGGACGTCGAGTCAACATCCCTGGAGGGTGTGCCGCCCCTGTTGGACGGTTTGGACGCCCCTGTTGGACGGTCCGGTACACCGGCGGATAGCCAATCAATCTGTCTTGGCCTGGAGCACGACAGATCATTCGGTTCGTAGGATTCACTTCCCTGGAAGAGGAAGACAAGGCACAACATTGAATCTGAACTCGATCGCTGTCTCAAATCATTTCCATCTCATGAGATTAATCCGGATTACTCCCAAGACATGAAGTTCTTGGTCCAGTATACTAGTTTGGGTGAGCTAAATGGAATTGAAATGAGATTATCATCGATGATGTTTTCACTTATATGGTAGCTACCGACATAAATGAAAAGCGACGATATCGAACCGTGTTCCGTTGATTAAGTGACAACGTAGAATTGATTGGACAACGGAAACTACAATCTAGGTCAAATTCCTTACCAAAGTGTGTATTGGACCCGTAGTTCCTACACTGCCCAAGGTAACCTTATTGTGTTACAAGTGGGAAAGGAAGCGTTATGAGATGAATGAAATAGTGCGATATGATGCACGCCTTACGGCGCAAGGTTTCTCTCAAACGTCCTGTGATTGATAGCAGCATTATGAAAAGTGGTTAGTATTTCTCCATGGGGATATAAGATACGGAGATTAACATGTAAGTTCTCGAATAATTACATGGACTGACTCAAATAGTTCCAGAACCACGGAACACCCTCTTAACTCATTTTGAGGCGTTCACTTATGGATTGAAAAATCCGACGGATGTGGTATACCCGTCTACGTGATAATTTGATCAGTCAGGGATATGAATGAATGCCTTTGCGTGTTAAACTATGAAGTCTTATTCCAAATTGCTAGAGTTACAGTTTATGTCGTTAACACGAATCTCACTAAGACTCTGGAAGAGCATGAGAAAACTGCCTCGCACCTGAAGATGGAACTTGAGATGAAGGATCTTAGGAAAACTCGTTTATGCCTTGACCTGAAGTTGAAGCATTGGTCTGACGGTATTTTGGTCTACCAGTCGAACTACATTCTGAATGTGTCACCTTTGAGTATACCTTTGATCGTCCATACGTTATATGCAAATGAGACTCTAGAAGAGGCTGTGGAATCCGAAATTCCATATCTAAGTTCAACTTTGCGCTTCGTTGTACTTAGCTCATTGCATTTAGACAGGACATCTCCTTCGCTGTTGATCTTGGTAAAGATGCAGCACCGCGCCTACACGCAACCACTGAATTGGTATTAAAGACGTTCCCTGAAGGTACTACAAATTTGGGCAAATCAAATCCCAACGCATCTCGAGCGGATCCAACCCCCCTGATCCTCGAAATGATGCTTGCCTTGTTGTTATGCTGACGCTGGTTACTTATCAAACCCGCACAAGGCAAAATCCCCGAATGGTTATGTCTTTACCATTAGGGATATCGCAATATCTTGGAGGTCCACGATATGACCTTAGTTGCGAAATCTTCGAATCGTTCCAAGACTCACCTCACTTCACTACGCCACACGTGAGACATGGTTAGGAGTTCTTGTTGAGCATATTCGAAGTACTTGCTGTGTTTTCATCCATCGTTGAGTCCCAACGACGATCCATGAAGACTATGCCATATGTATCAACCCGACCAAGCCATGATACATCAACGAAGCCAACGCCAAGACATATTGCGTCTACATCTACATCAGCAAAGCATCAGGAGATTTGAAGTCATGCAAGCCGATCCCAGACAACCTTGCCGACCTCTACACGACGTCACTGCCGAAGTCAACCTTCCAGAAGTTTGTCCAAGGAATCGGTATGCGCAAATTATCTGAATTGAATCGCTTGTAGCTCTCTTATTTAGAAGTTATGTCTAACTCAGGGGGAGTATCCAAAAGCATACTCACATGATCTTAATGTACTCTTTTTCCTACGATTAGGAGCATTTTTCCCACTGGGTTTTTGCTACCTAACGAGGTTTTAATGAGGCACCCATCCTGGGATGATCATACTCCGTTGAGTTCACTACACTCGTCCAGTTTGACGTTTGTTTAAGACATTATGCATATTTTCTTACTTTTCCCTTAGTCTATGGGTTTTCCCCATTCCTTGGGTTTTACCATAGCGAGGTTTTTGTGAGTTTTTACACATGCATACTTCAAAGTAAATTTGAGACTCGCGATCACCCGTTGTGCCAATGACTTCATCAACTTTACCTGCTTCATCACTGAAGACCTGATGTGCCATTTACTTGAGTATTTACACACTCAAGGGGGAGTGTTGCAGTCCTATTGGAATAGGAATGTGATTGTGTAAATCCTAGAGAATATGGGAAAGTATCTTATATTCCTATTAGGAGTAGATTACCTATTAAATGTTGTAATCCTAAAGGGAAAGGTATTTACCCTTTCTACTACTATAAATAAAGGCACAATGGGGTGAGATAACACACACCCACAATTACACATCTCTCTCTTCTCTCTCAATCTTGCCGCACCCTCTCTCTCTTTTGGCCTCCATAATTGTTTCAGTAAATTATGCCTACAACATGATTGACAATTTCAAGATCATTTTTATCAATTTTGAATCTCAAAGAGTTATAACAATCTCATCTAAAAGAACGTAAAAAAAAATTAAAACTAAATAGGGAGAGGAAAGGAAGTAAAAAGAGAAAATCGAAAAAAAAGAAAAAGGAAAAACAGACGTATCCCTCTCGTCTCCTCTCGTCTCGTCTGGTGCTGATGGCCAGTCTCAGATCGAAATTCAGCAATCGACTCTCATACTCTGAATCTAATTTCGTCTCCTTCCTGTTGTTCTCCTCCACTCCCCTCCTCTCTCTTTCTCCCATGAATATAATTAACTAATTCGATTAGTCATTTTTTTCTGATAGAACATCTGCGGCTCCACGAAAGATTCAATTTTTGGCTGATCACTGACGATGTAGCAACTGTAAGTTTGTGAAAATTCGTAATCATGGTTATTGATTTCTGGAATATGATCGTATCTGAATATCAAGCGGTCCAGATTTACGTGATCATGATCTTCTCATTGCTTTTACTGTGAAAAGATGGATAATTTATTGCTAAATGTGCTTAATTTAATGGTGATTTGCTAGGTTTTGAATACAATTGGGTTAATTTGGTAATGGGTATTGCGGATTTTTTTCTTCTTCTTAAGGATGATAATTTATATAGAGTTTTTAAGTTTGATCTCTTTCGGGTTACTTTTTGTTTCGAATTAGTTGGATTTAGCATTCTTCACAAGGTTGATTTGATATTGTTGTTCAGTTTTTATACTTTCTGTTTGACATTGTTGCTCCTGATGCGTAATTGGTCATCTCCTCTCAGCTCTGATATAAACTGCTTTTCTTGTATTTGAAGAATTTAGCATTGATTTTTATTTATTTTTTAATTGGAATGGCAGAGTTGATCTTGTGGTTATCCATCTTTGATTCCGGGTTATCTGTCGTGTCGCGTGATTATTGATTGTGGAAATGGATTGTAACTTGTAAGTGAGCCTGATTCCGACATGAGTTCAACAGTGTCAACATCTCGAGGAATACATTCACCCGCAAGGCTTGCCAGGCACGAATCACCGGATTCTGGGGCTTCTGGTTCTTTTAGCCCGCTTGAACCAGACATTAATGACAGTGAAACGGAGTTGCTCTCTGTGTTTTGGAATCAAGACAACGGTTGCTTCTCTGCCGGCACAAGCAATGGTTTTCGCATCTACAACTGCGAGCCTTTCAAAGAAACTTTCAGACGTGATTTGAAAAGTGGGGGATTCAAAATTGTGGAGATGTTATTCCGATGCAACATTCTTGTACTTGTTGGTAGCGGGGACAATTCACAATATCCGCCTCACAAGGTTATGATTTGGGATGATCATCAGAGCCGATGTATTGGTGAATTTTCATTCAGGTCTGAGGTTCGTGCAGTAAAGTTAAGGCGCGATCGCATAGTAGTTGTTCTTGAGCACAAGATATATGCTTATAACTTTATGGATCTGAAGCTGCTGCATCAGGTTGAAACTGTAGCAAATCCTAGGGGATTGTGCTGCCTTTCACACCATCCAAATACATCTGTGCTGGCTTGCCCAGGCCTTCAACGAGGACAAGTTCGAATTGAACATTTTGGGCTCAACGTGACAAAGTTAATCAATGCTCATGATTCTCATATTGCATGCTTCACCCTGACAATGGACGGGCTGCTTCTTGCAACTGCTAGTAATAAGGGTACTTTGATAAGAATTTTCAACACAATGGATGGGACTCATTTACAAGAGGTAGCATATTGCATGTGAACTTTTTGTAATATGTATTGGTTGTTCTTCAAGTTTATGATGAATCGCTTCAGATTCCGTATGACAGAATGAATTTTTTAAACTAGCATGCTGTGAATTACTGAATAGAAGAACAAAGTTCATTTGTATTTATATATTAATCTATTGCCTTTCTGTAGGTACGCAGAGGAGTGAATAGAGCAGAAATTTACAGTATTGCTCTCTCTCCAAATGTCCAGTGGTTGGCAACATCGAGTGACAAGGGTACTGTGCATATATTCAGCCTCAGAGTTAGAGTACTCGGGGAGGATTTATCTGCTCAAGGGCCAGCAATGTTTCAGCAGAACTCTTCAAATTCCCTGGATCCTCTTATTTCTCCAAACACCGGTGCCAATTCTAGTTCGTCATTGTCTTTCATGAGAGGTGATAAAATTGTGCTCAAAATTTCTTTTCAAGACTACTATGTGTCATCTGCTTGGACACTACGTGTCTATGTGTTAAAGTGTTTAAGGGATTTTGGTTTGGATTTCTCCGTAACTTCTTGCCCTTGAATGATTTTAATTGTTTTCTTCTAAAAATAATCTTTCGGACAATTGCAGGGGTTTTACCAAAATATTTTAGCTCTGAATGGTCATTTGCTCAGTTCCACTTGCCAGAAGACACTCAATTCATTACCGCATTTGGTTCTCAAAACAGTGTCATCATTGTTGGCATGGATGGGAGGTATGCTCCCTCCTTGTATGTGTTTCTATTTGTCCTTGCATATTCCGCTAGCCTAAAATAGTTGAAATATTCGAGTAATTATTCCTCAGTGGTTCATCTAGTTCCATGATTGAAACTGTAAGTTATTCCTCAACAGTTCATCTAGGTCCATGATTGAAATTATAAGTAGTTTTTGTTTCGTAATGAAGATTTCTTAAAATCGATCCCCCTTAAGTTGTCTCCTTTTTTTTTACCAATTCATTTGTCTCCCACCCCTGCTTCGCTGATTTTTTCTTCTTCTTCTGGTTTATCAGTTTCTACAAATGCAGTTTTGATCCAGTGAATGGAGGTGAGATGTTTCAGCAGGAATACGTACGCTTTCTAAAAACCGAAAGCAGGCCAAGATAGAACTTCGAATGATCCATGCAACTATACGTTCTTTCATCCTGTGTAAATATAGATTCAGAATCTCTGTTGGATGTAAATATTTGGAAGCGTTATGTTCCTTTTCACCGCATCTCGTAAAATAAAGCAATCTTTATAGCTACATTGCCAGAAGCAAAACCTGTCCCATAAATTGCTAGGATTATCAATCATAACAGTGTTGTTTCAGCTTCAGAAACGGCACAAAACATTGAAACCGAAACAATCTGGTTTCTCGAACGATCTTGATCGTGCATTTTGTCCAAATGTTCCGAGTTCTGGCTTGAAAAATCTATCAGTCCAGCACAATGGTTGTATGGTTGTCTGGAAAAATACTTGTAAATTGAAGAATAATACAATATCTGTAAAACCCTTTCCATTACAAATCTCTGTTTGGATGTTTCATAGTTGTAATTAAAAAGCAACCAACAAATTTTCACTTCATAATCTGATGCTAATTACAATCGTGGTCAGAAAGGAGGATCGGTTGATATGGTAAGACTAGCATCTTGTAAGCCAGAAGGAACATCGAATCCTGACATGAAGTCATCACCAAAGATCACAGCACCAGCCGCCAGCGCTCCAGCTCCGATTCCCATTCCAACACCAGCTGCTCCTCTACGACCAGGCGGTGCTCCAGATGATGGCATATTGATATATGTCTCCTGCATTCGGTCTGTTCTCGGGATAAAAGTAGGTATGTAGCCAACATTGGAAGGTGGGGGAGGCGGTGATGGAGTTCTAGGCGGCTGATAGCTCGGCCCGCCTGCTGGTGGGTAGCTTGGCCCCCCTTCCGGGGGGTAGCTTGGTCCGCTTGCTGGCGGGTAGCCTGCTGGTGGGTAGCTTGGCCCCCTTGCTGGGGGGTAGCTTGGTCCGCTTGCTGGCGGGTAGTTTGGTCCGCCTGCCGGCGGGTAACTTGTTGCGCTGGCTGGTGGGTAGCTTGGTCCGACTGCGGATGGATTGGAATAGTTTGGAGGGAAAGGCATTGGTTGTGCATGTAGGGAGTTGATACGGAATTGATCTTCCGGCCTTTGTTGTCGAGCTACAGGTCGTATCGCTGGTGCAGATCCGTCTCCGGTAGCCAAGGTGATGGTGATGCTGTTATCCATAGGTCCTCCTTCACTGCCTAAAAACAGAATTGAAGTCGATAATCACATCAAGTTCGAAACTCAATTTATACAAGATCTTTCGAAGTTTTTCAATGAATTATGAATACCTGTGTACGAGCTTCGAGCTTCCATATCCTCAGAAATACGTATCGAGACATCGACGAACCCTTGAGGTTTGTTGGAATTCTTTTTCCGCAACTGGTAGCTCCCAACTTCTTCAGCTCCATGCCTCGGAGCCTCGGAGTTCTTTTTATGCTTAGCCAGAAACTCTCTCAGGACAATAGTTGCCGTCCCCTGAAGCTTTTCCCGGAGGAAGATAGGCTCTCTGCTGTACACCTCAACGTGCAGCGCCAGATCCTGCAAGTCCGCCTCCGAGCCCTCAACCAAGGTAGCAAACTTGGTCCTCCACACTGGATTCTCATTTCCAGACGCATCAATCTTTGTGCAGTACTTGTTATTCGGATTAGTCCACCCAACAGCATACCACTGGAGCTTCCACAACGCAGACGAACGCCTGAGCCCTCGGGCGGATATCAAGCACACTTCAACCCAGAGCTTCCCCATGCCAGGCTAATTGAAGGAAAGAGAGGAGCTGAAAGACAACTTTCTTGAAGAAAAAGAAGGGAAGCTGTTTAGCATTATCTAAACTCTGCTACTTTACTTTGGAGGTGAGATAACTTTTATACCCTACCAACATTGTGGGGTAACGGTAACCCCTTTTGTCAAACTTCTTTTCCCAGCCAAAAGTGCTTCACAGATGGGCAGGAATCGGTAATTAACAATACAAAACGCACAGCATAATACTGTAGGGAATATGACTTTGAAGGCTATATGTAACCATTCTAAAAATCCCCGCCTAAGCCCTAGGCGGTTGGTCACCGTCCCGATTAATGTTTAGGTGTTTAAAAATTAAGAAATGACGCCTAAACCTGCTGAGGCACCCTCCTAAACCGCCTAGGCATCCGCATAGCCCATCCAGACCCATCTAGGTTACGACTCACTTGGACAAGAAATACATAACTTTCATTTTGTATTTTATTTTTTTTAATAAATTGTAAGAGACTTATTGAATACTTAAATGAAAACACATTATATGTTTGTTCTCCATGTTTTTCGTTATATTCTAATACTTTATAATATATATGTCATTCTATTTTGTAGTTTACAATGAAATTATGTATATTTTATGTATAAACAGACACTTATTTACACGAAATAGACACTTATTTACACGAAATATAATAGATCTACTTAAATCCGCCTAGGCCACCTAAATCCGCCTAGGCGCTAGGCCCCAGCTCGCCGGCCGACTAGCGTCTAACATCTTTTAGAATCTTGTCATTAACAATGAGACTATTTTTTACAGAAGTTTACATGATCAAAAGCTTACAGGTAGACTAGCTTACTCCCTCCCTCCTCCAAGAAAAGAGAAGACGAAAAGAGTCCATTTTGGGTCTCGAATGCCGATGCATCAGCCAAGGGTATATCGAGGCTGGGGTTGACGATTTCTTAGTCTTCTTGCATTCTAAGGTATTTAAAAGGGGTGGAACTTGCAATAGCTTTCGACCGGCACGTTTATTCATCTGTTGATTGCCTTCAGGATCAGTTGGAACACTACATATATACATCATTGAAATGGAGGCCAAAATGACATCCCCAAAGCCACCCTTAGAAGAATGACCTGAAATTAAGATTTACAGCAGATATATTTTCACCAACTTGAGGCTTTTCGGCATTCAAACGAGATTGGTATAATTTGTTACCTCTCATCTTCTGAGCAAAGGGGCTGCTATGTCATAGATGTCTCTACTTGTGAGTATTCTGCAACAAGTAAAGGAAAGCTTTTTTATTCGAGTGATATTCTAATCCTCGTAGGAAATTGGTTGTGAGAGAGGTTTACAGTATGCAACTGCGAAAATATGTTCCAAAACCAAGTCAGAATGGTATCTGAAATTCCTGTATTGGGTAGGATTAGAACCACCAATTGCGTTTGTGTCTGATTCCACATAGGAAATTCAGGCCCTGGATGCCAATAATCCAACCATAAACGCGGAAGTTGAAAAGGAGGAATCCAATCTCGACTAGTTTTCAAAGTGAAGTAAACGGTATCCTCCTCCATCATGCTCAACTATTCTCATTACCATCCTATTTGCACTAAAATTCTTGTTCAATGGGGGTCTGCAAAGTTCATTGCCGATAAAGCCAGACAAATCAAGACTTTGAAGCCGAGTGCTTATTAGAATTGCTTCAGTCAAAATGTCACATCCCGACCCGGGCTCTACCACATCCCGGGCTCGACTCCGCCGTAGCACGATATTGTCCGCTTTGGGCCCCGATCACGCACTCACGGTTTTGTATCTGAGAACTCAGACGAGCAACTTCTCAATGGGTCACCCATCATGGGATTGCTCTCGCGCGAACTCGCTTAACTTCGGAATTCCGATGGAACCCGAAGCCAGTGAGCTCCCAAAATGCCTCATGCTAATTGGAGGTGGGTATGTACATATAAGGCATAGATGATCCACTCCCCTGGACGATGTGGGATCTCACACAAAATGTTGTAGGACTCAGAAATGTCAAACTCCTCATGCTTTGTGGAATTTCTCCCTGAACGATTCAAACTGTGGTCAGCAATGAAGATTTGAATGGTTCACTAATTGAACACCACTAGAGGTGAAAACAATGCTTTCAGCTTAATCAAATTTTACTTTTATCATCATAAACCTGGCTAATAACAATATAAGTGCTTGTTTGAACATCATAAGTGCTAGTTTTTCGCCAACATACGCGCAGATTTCCGTTGCATAAACCAATACGCAAAATTCAGGAATGGTTGCAAAGCTAGAAAGCTGATCATCAGTAGTGTGTGTGTGTGTGTGTGTTTAACAGCTCTAATCAGCATCGCCATGAAGTTGTGTTATTTAACTTAAATGAATCAAGTACGTGATGGGGATGAACACATGAGACATCTCTATATAGATGTTGAAACGGAAACTTGGTGCAACGAAAATTTGAAAACAATGCTTTCAGGTCATATCAAAGTGAATAGATTGTGTCATTGTAATTCTCGTTGTAAAATTTGCGACAAAATCACAACCAAGCAAAAGAACAGCAATGTGTCAAAATTATTCAACAATTACACCATAAATTTTTCCTACCATACCATTTAGGAATCTTAAGATAACATTGCTTAATGGCGTGTCTACCAGCAACAAACCAAGTAAACTCCAAAAACCGAACATGAATCCCAACCCCAAGCTAATATAGAACCACTTGTCTTCAAGCAGATTGTATTCTCTGTCTTGCTCAACTGCTGCTGGTATCACCCTAGTTGCACTGCAATCGTCGAGTGGAGCACCACAGAGTTCATTGCCGATAAAGCTGGATGGATCAAGGCTCTGAAGCTGAGTGCTTTCTGGAATCTGTCCCGTCAAATTGTTGTCGGACAAGTTTAAGTGACTCAAGAATGTCAAACTCCTCATGCTTTGAGGAATTTCTCCATCAAGCTGGTTCATCGACAAGTCAAGAGATTCAATTCGTCTCATGTTTCCAATCTTTGAAGGGATTCCTCCAGTCAAAAGATTTTTTTGATAAGTTCAGTGTTCGTAAATGGAATAGGCTGGTCAGTTCCTCAGGGATCTATCCGGATATAATGTTGTTCGAAAGGTCCATGCTAGTTACCAATCCAAGAATTTCGCGATATTCCACTTTTCTACCCTTGGTCACCAGGATTGCTTCGACTAGGTACCTCCCATAAGAAAAAATGTCAAACAACAAAATATTCGGACTGTTCGAATTTGACAAGGTGGCCATGGCACTAAAATTGTGGAAGCATTTTGGTATTGTCCCTGAAAGATTGTTATCCGCGAGGTCCAAGATTTGGAGATTTATGAGATTAGAGAGTTCATGAGGAACGTCTCCATGAAGCTTGTTCGAACGGAAGTTCAGAAGCATCAAATTTGAGAGGCTTTTCCCTATCCACATTGGTAAGCTTCCGATAAACTTATTCCCACCAAGGTCAACAACAGACAACTCGGTACAGTTCTGTAGGGACAGAGGTAATTCTCCGGATAGCTGATTATTGAGCAACTGCAATGATTTGAGGTTGAACAAGTATCCAATGGAGCTTGGAATGTACCCAGTTAAATTGTTGCTTTCCAAGTTTAAGACCGCCAAGTTTTGCCAATTCATCCAACAATCAGGAATTTTTCCGTTGAGAAGATTTTTTCCGAGATTGAGAAGATAGAGTTCTTTTGGTTCGTCCACACTATCACAAAAGAAGCGGGAGACAGATCCTGAAAAGGATGAATGGGAAAGATCTAGCATATAAACTGTGGAGGGAACCAAAGGTAATGAACCATTGAACCGGTTAGAACCCATGTCGATCACTAACGAAGGGCCAACCACCATATCTTGAACCTCTCCACACAATTGATTGTGGGAGATATTCAAATAAAGTAATTGGGAAGATAAGTTCCAAAAACAAGTTGGAATTGCGCCCGAAAGCCCTGTATTCGACAAGCTTAGAGACCAAACTTGAGTTTGTGATCAAAGCCAGTTAGGCAATTCAGGCCCCAAATGCCAAGAGTCTAAGTATAACTGGTGAAGTTGAAAAGGAGGAAGCCAGTTTTTACTAGTATTCAGAATTAATGAGTTTCCTTTTGCATTGAACTCCAGCAGTCTTGTGAGCCTAGTAAAATGGACTTCAGACACCACGCCTTCTAATGAATTATATGACACGTCCAAATTTGTAAGAAATTAGAGCTGACCAATAATTTCTGGAAGAGTCCCATTGAATTGATTGTCAGAGATGTCTAGGTTTAATAAGAATGACAAGTTCCCTAGTGACGCTGGAACGGGACCTGATATTGAATTACCAGAAAGATCAAGATTGCTTAAATTTTTAAAATCTCCTATCTTCTCTGTCAAATGACCAGAAAGATTGCAATAACTCAACGACAAAGACTTCATTTTAGCTGAAGCACACACAGCGGACAAACTGTCGATGATTTCTGATACCTTTTCAACTGTGAAGTTGTTCATTGACAGATCAAGATCCATCAACTTACAAAGCTTTCCCAATGACTTTGGGATTTTCCCTTCCAGCTGATTATTATCCAACCGAAGACTAACAATGGATGTCAATTTTCCAACGGAGCTTGAAATTTCACCCTGCAAGTGATTGCTAGAAAGAAACAAGGACTCGAGATTGCTAAAACTGTACAGCCATTCAGGTATAGTACAATTGAAGAGGTTCGACTCGAGATTAAGAACTTTAAGACCAGTCATGTTTAGAATACCATGTGGAATTGGTCCTTCAAGAGAATTGTATCCTAGATTCAAAGAAGCAAGGTCTTTATGGTTGAACAGCCATTTGGGTATCGGAAGACTGAGATTGTTCAACGAGAAATCAATTTCCCTGAGAGAGCTGATGTTTTGTGGATAGTTTGGGATTGACCCTGGAAACCACGGTTACCGAGGGAAAGAGAAACTAGATTTTCAAGACTGAAAACCCATTTGGAAATCGAAGAAGCAAACATGTTTGCAGAAAGATCGAGAATGGCAAGCGAAGTAAAATTGATTGAAGGTAGAGGTGGAATGCGATCAAGTCTGCAGTCGAACATATGCAACTCTTTCAAAGAGGGGAGCATGTTTGTGACTTGCAACCAGTCGGATGCTTTGCTATGATCAACAGAGTTCATGTCCAGGTGTTCCAAATGAGAGAGACCAGAAATCCATTGAAGGTTCTCAGCCTTAAGCTTGTAATCACTGAGAGAGAGGTAGCGTAGACTCGAGAGATTTCCCAACTGATGAGGAATTATTCCTGCGAATCCTGCTTTTGAGATGTTAAGATATCTTAAACTTCTAAGAGAACCAAAGAACTTTGGAACCTGTGCTTCTTGAAAATTATTGTTGCTTAAGTCCAAGTAGTTGAGATGCCTTAAATTGAGCAAAGAATGACTTACCTTGCCACCCAAGGAAGAGTTGAAATTCAATGAAGGGTTGGAATTACCAAGATGAAGCTTGCAGATGTGACCAGTTAAGTCATCGCAGACAACTCCGGTCCAAATACAACAGTCGGAATCTTCTTCATCAACCCACGAAGAAAGCCGATTTGCAGGATCCTTGAGATCTTGCTTGAACATCAAAAGGGATTGCTTTTCGCTTTCTTTGCAAAGCGGAGTCCAGCCCAGATTTTCATTGCAGGAACCAAAACTAATTGAAATGGTTGCAATAGCTAGAGCCCTGATTAGAAGTAAAACAACTCTCATGGTTATGTCCATAAAGTTTTAGTTTATGAAGTAGGTGATGTGCGCGCGCGCGTGTATATATATACATACACAATGGCAAGACAGTCAGACCTGTTGAACCTTTGATAATGTTGAAAGGTTGAAAATTCATACAGAAATAATCAAAGCTTTGATTTATTATTTTTTTTTTTTTAGGGACTTTCATCTTCCCCCGAAATTAATGGAAGGCAGAGTCACCAGCCTTCATTTTCTTGAAAAGTGACGGATCAACGTTCCATCGGAACACAGGAAATCTCGAAGCTCTCAGACCAAATTGAGTGGTCGGTGATGTCGAACAATCAGCCAACAATACTAATATTAATCAAAAAGTTCACAAGTGGCAGCATCACTCGTGAATACAAGTTATATAGAACAATCACATGACAAATGTAGTCGAAACCAAGTCTTGCAATCTACAAAAGTAGCTACATGGATTGAACAACTACATCGTGAAGTTTAAATACAATGCTATTCAGGAATCCAGAAAGAAGAATGCTCCATGGCATGTTTACCAGCAAAGAACCAAGCACGCTCCAAAAACCGAAGAAGAATCCTAGTCCCAAGCTCAGGTAGAACCACTTATCTTCAAGTAAACGGTATCCGCCTCCTCTGTCTTGCTCAACTGTTGGCGGCACCATCCTATCTGCACTGCAATTCTTGTCCAGTGGAGCTCCGCAAAGTTCATTGCCGATGAAGCAAGACTGATCAAGGCTCTGAAGCTAAGTGCTTTTCGGAATCTCTCCCGTCAAATTGTTGTAGGACAAGTTTAAGTTGCTCAGAAATGTCAAAGTCCTCGTGCTTTGGGGAATCCCACCATCAAGTTGGTTCATTGATAAATCCACAGACTCTAACCATTTCATGTTACCAAGTTTTTAAGGGATTCTTCCGGTCAAAAGATTTTTGGATAAATTCAATGATTGCAAACCGCTGAAGTTGGTCAGTTCCTCAGGGATCTCTCCCGATATCATGTTCTCTGAAAGGTCCATGATTACTACCAATCTAAGCATTATCCAACCATATTCTGCTTCTCTCCCCTTTGTCACCAACTTTACATTATCCAGATAAGTGTCATATATCAACAATACCTTGTAAACATCTGGCGTGTTGATCATGGCACTGAAATTGTTGAAGCATCTTGGTATTATTCCGGAAATGTTGTTATCTGCAAGGTCCAATACTTGGGAGACTTTTCAGCTGACAGAGTTCATGAGGAATGTGTCCTTGAAGCTTATTTGAACGAATGTTCAGAACCCTCAAATTCGAAAGGCTTTCTCCAATCCATGTTGGAAGGCTTCCGGAAAGCTTATTTTGGCCAAGGTCAACAAGAAGCAAATTCGAACAGTTTTGCATGGACAAAGGCAATTCTCCAGATAGATGATTATCTTGCAACTGCAGTGCTTTCAGCAGTTTCAAGTACCCTATGGAGATTGGAATATTCCCAGTTAACTTGTTGCCTTTCAAGTTTAAAGTTAACAACCATTTCCAGTTCATCAAACACTTAGGAATTTCTCCAGTGAGAAGATTGTCCCCAAGATAACGAGAAGTAAGTTCTTTTGGCTCGTCCATCCTATCACAGAAGAAGTGGAAGAGAGATCCAGAAAGTGAAGAGTTTGCAAGATTTAGTATCCTTACTGAGGAGGAAACCAAAGGCAATGACCCATTGAACTGGTTAGAACTTAGGTCAATATGACGCCCCACAACTATATTTTGAAGCTTCCCATGCATTTGGTTGTGAGAGAGATTTACAGTATGCAACTGCGAATATATGTTCCAAAACCAAGTAGGAATGGTATCTGAAATTCCTGTATTGGGTAGGCTTAGAACCACCAATTGCGTTTGTGTTTGAAGCCACATAGGAAAATCAGGCCCTAGATGCCAAAAATCCAACCATAAACGCTGAAGTTGAAAAGGAAGAAGCCAGTCTCGGCTAGTTTTCAAAGTCAATGAGTTTCCTCTTGCATTGAAATCCTTCAACTTTGTAAGGTGAGTGAAATGAACTTTGGAAACTATTCCTTCTAAGAAATTATAAGATACATCAAAATCAGTCAGCATTCTGAGCTGACCAATACCTTCTGGAAGAGTTCCCTTAAACTGGTTATGAGAAATGAGCAATCGCGTTAAGTGTGATAGATTTCTAAATGACTCTGGGATGAGACCTGATATTGAATTGCGAGAAAGATCAAGGTGGATTAATCTTCTAAACTTTTCAACATGCTCTGTCAAATGGCCTGAAAGATTATTAGACCCCAACAACAATGACTCTCTATTCGAAATGAACTGCACCCGGACAAACTCTCAAAGATTTCAGATACATTTCCATGGAACCTGTTGTGTGACAGGTCAAGATGAATCAACTTACAAAGCTTGTCCAATGAAAGATCAGTTTCCTTGAGAGGAGTGGTATTTGTGGACGGATGGGTGGAAACCGAACCTTGGAAATCACAACCTTTGAGAGAAAGAGAGACAATATTTGTAAGACTGAAAACCCACCTAGGCATCAAAGAATTAAATCTGTTCTCGGAAAGATCAAGGATGGAAAGCGAAGTAAAATTTATGGCAGGTAGAATAAGTGGAATGTGATCGAGTTGACAAATGACCATACGTAACACTACCAAAGAGGGGAGCATGTTTACTGGTCCGCCTTCAGTGTGTCATCACGGAGGCCAAGATATCGTAGATTTGTGAGGTTCCCCAATTGAGGAGGAATTAATCCCATACCATTAAGGACGGAGCTTGAAATTCTTCTAGTGGCGGCAACCCAAAAAAATAACTAGCAAAACTTTACTATAGTAGGGCTTACACCGATATGATAATGAAGATGATTTCAAATAATAACGTATCACAGTTCCATCGATACAAAATTGCACTGTAGTAGTAAAAAGTGGTAATGTGAATAGAAAAATATTAACACATGAGAGGGGATAGAGGAGTTTTTCTATTTGAATGATGAAACAAAAGCGCTTGTGAATTGTGATCATATAATATTTAATATGTAGTAGAAGTAGAGCTCGTTTGAATGTGTTTTTAAAATGATTGAAAGCGTTTTTGGTGAAAATGTTTCTAGAACCATTTTTAGTAAAAATGTAAGTAAATCCAAGAAAAACATTTAAAATGCTTCCTGGAAGAAGCACATAACTGGTGTTTCTTGCAGAAAGTACTTCAAGTGCTTTTGGAACCCAAAAACATTTTTGTAAAAACGCTTTCAGTAATTTCAAAAGTACATCCAAACGAGCCCGTAATTTTTAGGTAATGCTTGATATTAGATACATAAAAATAAATAAATAAAAGCATGATAGATAACTGGAAAATAAATAAGGTTAGGTTGGAATATTTCGACCTTCAAACTTTGAATGGTTCAGCACACGACCGGGGTCTGAAAGTGGAATTGACAACAGTGCATGCTTCCAGTCCCAGGTCGATCAAAATTCAAATTTTTTATCATCGTAATTTCAAAGAATTAGTCTTTTATTTATTTATACTAGCTTAAATAAACATATTATGTATCACGATTTGACTTTGATCCCAAGATAGCTCTGGTTTCTTGTTCGAAAATTGCCGATTTTTGCAGCAGAGGACATATTTGGTTTCATCAAATTTTCAAATGTCGTGCCTTCCTTCAGTCGCCCGCGCAGGCCGGCGAACTCGGCAAGCTTAGTAAATTCAACCCGTGTACAACTATACATATATATACAAGCGATAATGAGAGACGAAAATTGAACTTACAACCTTTGAGACAACCTTTGAGACGGAAGCAAATGTTAACCATTTTAACTACAAGCCTTTGAACCAATGTGGATGGTTATCAACGATGCTCCAATCTTAGTCAAGCTAATGTTATCAATCAAAAAGTTGGCAATTGAAAGCAACAAGCAGGAGATGGATTGTAATTGTCTAGGAAAAACCAAAACCAAAAGTTGAGTTCATCTCAGCATTTTCATTAAAACAACAAAGCATAACTTCAAACTCTTATGTTCTCACGAAATGGAAAAGGTACGATGAAATAGAACTGCGGGCACACTGACATGTTTAGTCACGCAACATATTCATCCAACCTTCATGGCCGAAAGTTCCACAGGTTCCAATCACATCCCTCAGAGCTTGCAGGAAGAGCTCCAGCATTTGATCCCCCTGAGTGCTGAAAGTCACAAGGAAACATGTTTGTTTCCGCGGCACCTAGCCCTTGTGAGCTTGCAGGAAGGGCTCCAGTGTTTGATCCCCCTCCACTCCGACCATGCCCGAACCATTGATCTATGTCTGACAAATTTATAGGCCTCACGCTGATTCCAGAGGCTGGTGTGCCCGAGCCTTGCCCTTGCTGCTGGAATGGTTTGAAGTCGGGTATTTGTGGTCCTATCTCTGCTTGCCTCAACCCGTTCAGACCTTGGCTTGCCTGCTCGAAACTATTACTTCCATACGGTGTGCTTCCACTACCACCCATAGGTTGAAATTGATGCTGTCCACCTCCAAAACAATTTGAGTTCAGCCCATGTGTGGAGCCAAAGGCTGGGCTCCAACTTGAATTAGAAATAATTGGAGGGCAATGCCACCTTATGGAAGAAGGCGGTGACTGGCCATAAACCTTTTCACGGTTCCCCCTTGGATCTGAAGCAGGCAGATTAGCTATAAAAAGATTCCTACCCCTACCAATATCAGTCCCAATGCTGTTGTTAAACAAGGCATTGATTGAAGGCGCAGTCCCAATAAACTGACCATTATGGTGCGAGTGTAGAGGTGGGGTGGAACTCCGAAGGATATTTGAAGGTTGAGTATTTATGATGCCATTCTGAAATAATGCCACATTAAGATCTAGATCACTAAACTGAAAGTTTGAAGTTGAATTACGAGGATTAAGAACTCCGGTCGTTTGTAACTTCTGCTCGGCAACCCCTTGCGCTGTTACAAGCAAATGCAGAATACTGAATTAAGTCTTTGATCAATATCTCATATGAAATAAGGGTAGTCTAGTACTTTATAATTACTGTAGCAAAAATGTAAATTTCAAAGTTGAACTTAGGGCATGCGTAGTTTTTATTTACACCAACCCCTTGAAGGCATCCCATTAGTTGACCTATCAGCAGAACTGTTCATGATGTTCTTGCTCCTCTTACCAGCTCGTGATATTTTCGAGGAACATACACTTTCAAAACTTTTATAATCTTTCTCTAGGGCTTCAAACAACTCCACCGCTAGATTTTTCATATCACAAGCCTGGACAACCATAAATTGAATATAGTTAAGGAGAAAATGGAGATTTCAAGAGCATAAAATGTTCAACCTTGACGATAACAACAATGCTCAGTGGACTGACCTTTCGATTAAAGATGGAAGATGGAGCGTTGTATGACATTGCATTACTGAATACCAAAAACACATCGCGCTACACATCAACCAAATGAACATCAAAACTAAAGCACCAGATTTGTGTATCAGTATTAACAAATAATTCACTATTAAGGTTACAATCACAAATGTGATGGAACACAGTTTGTTTTAATCCTACCACCATAAAGTAGAGAAAAAACTAAATTTGATAAGGAAACTTCTGAACCAAACCCAGCCGACCTGTTTACGCCGAAACAAATGTGTATACACATGCTGACTCAAATTTTTCAGCAAATACAGAAAGGGAGAGGAAATTAAATACAGAAGCTCAAAAACCAGTTCTCTCTTCCGAGCCTTACTGAAAGGAAAAACAAGTAGAGAACTTAAAAAACAATTAGAGAACTAAGGAGTATAGAAGCACACCTGAAATTCTTCCAGTGTTCTGTAGCTTCCTCCACTGAGTTTTTCTGAAATCGTGCCGAAATCCATTGGCTCTTTAATGATATCATTGTACCCTTTAACCTTTCACATCAAGAACCATATGTTAGCAACTATACAAGTATATACACTTGGAAAGACCATAAATAAAGAGGGCAAACCTCTTGTGGGTTTACTGGTTTTGCAAACATATTGTACAAGTCTTTCCTGTAGTTAAAGTTGAAGAAAGATAAAAGGCATTAACTTTCTTGACGAGGAATTCACTGAAGAAGGAGCTAATCACTTATACGAGCAAAAGAAAAAAAAATTCGCTCCGTAAATATTATAGCATGGCTAACTATATATACTCATTAAGAAAAGATGTCATAACCCAGTGTTTACTTTTGCAGAATGCTAAGAAGCAGTTCAAGCTTCCCTGATTCTGGTAGAGGTGTCTCCGATGGCGCAGCTATTTGATTAAATACAAGAAAAATGAATTAGTGAGTCTTTTCCATCATAGAATATATATATCAAGTTGCAATTTAAATCTTAAAAGAAAAAGAAGTACATACCACCACCGGCATTTGTACAATTGTTGTTGCTCGAATTACCAACCTACAATTTATGAACAAAAGAAAAAAGAATAAAAAACAATGACACCTGTGCAAATCCACAATAAATAAACTTGTCCTTCCATTCAAAATAAAATAACTTAAATAAATATAAGTATTTAGAAAAGAATGCGGAGTGCCTACCAGATTTTATTACTAAGAAATTATGCTTGATTAAAAAAACTCAAAACAATAAATTAATCGTCATATAGTCCAATATATTTATTTTATATCAGGTATACAACTATACATACATAAATACATATTATGTTAACACACTTCAACATTTCCACCTCTTGTTCAATAATTGTTCCAGTTTTCACAGCATTATTAAGGACACACCTCTGTTTTCAATGGATGCTCATTTCTACTTGCAGCCAGATCTTGGACAGGTCTACTCTTAACCCTTTTTCTTCTCCGTTTCTGGCAGGAATCATCTTCTTCAGAAGACACATCCTCTTCTGCATAACATATTACTGTGCCCTTACTTTCCGCCCTTGATTCAAGTTCCACCAATCTCGCACTTCTTCTTCTTTCCCCATTCGACATCATTGCTACTGCTATTTGTTATTTTCCAGTCTCCTGATCCATAAATCAAGTTATAAATATTAGGGATGAAGCATGGTATTTTCAAGAAGACTATTAGATATTCATGTAATATATTCAATTTTGGAAAAGTAAAAGTGTCTGAAAAAGTAAAGGCACTGAAATTCCTTGTGATTCCATAAAAAGTTTAGTTTTAGTAGAAGGGGGTTACATCGGATATATTTGTTCCTAAACTAATCTGTGGGGAGGTTCTCAGACTTCACAAAACCAAGTTGTGAGGTGCTCTTCTTACTAGAAAACTCACTTAAGAGCATAGTTAGAAAACTGACTGAACTTTCATATTCTCTCACATCCTCTTAGACAGGAAACCATCACATCTTTCAGGCTTTTTTTAGATTGGGCCCCCTTTTCATCTCATTTAAAAAACTGATTCGCATTATAATCCACCAAGAAAAATGGGAAAAAATTGAATGAACTGATGCCACCTGATCTTTGATTTACAATGTGATGGAACACATATTCAAGTATTACTCAACTGAAACATTGCAAGTTTTACAATAAATGCAAACCAAAAAAAGCAAACCCACAATCGTCTTTAACTCTGCAGAATGAAATATGAGTAATTATGTTAACTTTCACAAGCTAAATTTCTTATTGGCAGTGAAATATGAGTAATTATGTTAACTTTCTTAAGATAAATTTCTTATTCGCAGTTCAATCTCCTAAAAGAACACTTCAGTGAATTTTCTAGTCCAATTCTAGTAGAATACGTATTCCAAAAGAACAACAGGCAACCTGTTTCTGCATCAATGAGTACTACCACCACCACCATATTTTGGCATTTTCCAAAAAAGAAGACGCATGAACAAAAAAATACATACTGAATGACAGGCTACATAATGAACAAAGCAAATGTGCTTTTTCCTTATTTATTTGTTTCTTCATTATATTGCTAATTTGATGGACCTGTTTTTTCTATGAGGAAAATTTCTGTCTTTGGTACCTAGAAATCCCTCAACCTGCATTCTGGACTTGGATTCAAATTAGGGACATGGCAGAACCCTACAATCCTTTGACATTCTAATTTATAACGAAACTAGAGTATACAAAGTTTTCTTTTCCTCCATCCATTTGACTTCTCCCCCTTGGGCATGAACTGTTTAACAATCTGATAAGCAATCAGGTGTTGGAAGTTGGAACTAAGCTCAGATGCCAAAAATAATATGACTCTGGGTTTAGCTTAGCTTTATATCAAGCTAGTGTGCTTGAAGATCTGATGCCAACACAACTGGTTCCAAGCCTACTACAAAAATATCATTTTTTGTACCAGCCGCAACATTTTTTACATCAATGAACTTCCAAGACTACTCCAAATCCATCAATTCTTAACAATCACAACATATTCCGCAACAGAGCTTCTCTAAGAGGCAAAATCTTAACACATCAATATCATAAATTGATGACAACCACAACATAAATGATAGGATTGAATCCAATTAATCCCAAAACACCACTTGATATAAAAACAATTAAAGAATCAACAAGGTACAAAGCCCTTTGGGAAGGGCTAAAAAAAAAATTCACTCTTATATTTATTCAGAAATACTCTTCCTTTCTAGCAGGACTCACCTACCAGCAGATTACCTTGATTATCGTAAATCTGATATCCGTGCAACTGATCTACTCAAAACAATTCACCACTGGTAAACCTTCAATCCCTTTACATCCTGATCATGGCGGCAAAAATGATTAGTGAAAATACAAAAACATAGAAAGATTATCAAAGAGCAATCAGGATCTGCAATTTTTCTTCTTAAGACTCTCCTACGGCCATCAAAACACAACTGAAGACAAAATGCAAGACTTTCATTCAAAAATGAAAAGCAATAGTTACCGATTGCTCTTCTTCAAGAAACCGACCAGAGAAAGAATTTACAAGAGCTGCGCCGCGATAACGTCAATCCTCGTTGCTCAAACAAACCCTAAGAAGGCCATTTTATAAAGCGCCTCAATAAATACCACCCCCGTTTAAGGTAAGCTAGGTGGATTTTATTGGATATGAACGAATAATGACTAGCACGGGACACCCGGTGCATGAAGCACTTTACCTGACAAATGCGTTCTGCTGAACAAGTGCAGTGGCATTTGTCACATCTGGCAAAACACTGATAGTGAGAATAATGCATGGTTCAAAAACAAAACTTAGCAGTTAAACTCAGATTTACTTCTCTAAACTGCGGTGATAAAAGCGATTAAAATGAACAAGAGCTTTATTTTTTTCAAAAGTCATGTAAATGAAAATAAAATGAGGAGTTACAAATTATTACTTTGTTTCATTTCCATGTGTGATTTTGAATTCATTCCTCAGAAGCCTTTACAAACCAAATCTTCACTATTATGGCAATTTCTAAGTAACTCTCTTGATGAATGAACAAAAAAGAAAAGCACATATCTAGCTTAGATATGATTTCTGAAAAATGCATCATCGGTTATAGAACTTTTGAACTAAATCAGTAAATGAAGCACTTGATAATGCCTACAAACTCCTTGTGTGTTTCCCAAATATACTTCATTCGTTAGAGACTAGAACTAATACACTATTGGACTTTTTAGAAGCTCTCGATTAAACCACATTAGTTTCTACATCTATTTATTGATCAATGCCTTGTGCTCAATGCTTTCGAACACAAATCAATTATGTGATAAGGCTTGTTCATATGGTACATAGTACTACATACTACAACGAAAAAAGTAAGTAACAATTCATGAAGCTATAATCAAGTCAATTATGTTAAATTTTAGATAAAAAGGGCACTTAAATAAACAGGAAAATGCAGACGCGGGCGTACCAGTATCCATCTCTGCAACCATTGGAAACCGACTTATGGTGGTTTGAACCAATCCCCAAGTACTCAAGAAGATTCTTGCAATATCTACTCTCACTGCAAAATCAATTCAATAATTGCATAAACTGCCTATGCTGAAAATTAACAAAACCCTAAGAGAGAAAGAGAGAGTAGAATAAAAATTATGGGTTTTCTTACAAATACTCACTCTGAAATTTGTAAGCAATGATGAATGCCCCAGAATTGATGGACCCAGATGAATGATAAGGTGTTCTTGCACACTCTGAGAGTCTGAAGATTTTCCAAGCAGCTGGAGCACTCAAAGTTGTGATCTTTTGAGGTAATTTCAGAGGTTCTGTGTATGAAGGGAGGATTGAGAGCCCAAAAGTCCATAACTTTGATGGGTTGCACTGAGCTCCTTCTTCTGGGTCGGAATCTGACACCATTATCGCCATTGAAGTAAAAGAAGGCGGTGGTGAATCGATGCTGCTTCTTTGGTCTCTGTGAATTTCAGGAAACATGGTGGAGGATGAGGAGTTGGATACGCTTGTATTGAATTGCGATTTGCAAATCGTGTAAAAAATCTCGTGGTGGTTTCAATGCAAGTTACAAAGTTGCAACAGAAACAACATAGGCGCCAACTCAATCATGTTTCTCATAAATTTGGTACGACAATACGACTTCTTCAAGTTTTCCTTCCCTACATTTTTTTTTTCGTGAAATTACATTAATCACCCACATATTCTTACATTACATCAATTTTCTAGGGTTACACCAAGGAATTTTTGTCAACAATACAAAAAAAAAATTAAAATTAGGGTTGGGTTATTCACACATTCTTTTTACCTTCCACGTACTTCTATTAATTTTTTGTCATCGGATCGAATGCATTAAAGAGAATAAAAAATAATAATAAAGGATGTTGTGGGACGAAAAAAAGATGTATGGATAGTACTACAAAAGATTGTTGCATTCTTTTCTCTTGTATGTGATTCCATGATTTTATAAGAAGATTGTTATTAACTCCGTTACACCTTATCATGCACTTATTTTTCTCTTATTTGGTTTATTAGAGAGAAGTGCATGATGACTTTGTTTGAATGCATTCCTCTATCTGAATGTAATGTACATATTTCTTTTAGATCCATAGATCGGTCGATTATAATGACGATGTAAATGTGCGAATTTCATTCGGATGCATATTATCGGCCTATTGGAATGACGATGTAAATTCACTATGAAGTTATGTATGAATTTGCTTTCTGTATTGTTTATTTGGTTCTGAAACAAGTACTATTGATTTCATGAGTAAATGTTGTTAACACTTTCGAGTGAGATGAAATGCAAGGAAATTTCAACTCCTAATATATAACGATCATTTTTTATTACAAGGAAATCAAAAGTTGGCATATGTATATAAATATTGGATGGTAATCGAGCACCTAAATTTAAAAAAGAACAATAACTTATATAAGAAAACCTTTGTCTACATTCCACAATCCCACATTTTGCGAACATGACATATCTTATCTATATAATTCCAATCAACAAACACATCCCATCCGAATCCAAATTGTGGGGATCCTAGGAATCCTCACATCTTAATCATTTATCGTACATTGTACGATCAGAAATCATTTGACTTTTTTATTTAAAATTAAACATAAATATTACCTGATGAAAACTAGCAGCACGATGTACGATGAATGACTAAGATGTGGAGATTTCTAGGATCCTCACAAAGTGGATCCAGAGAATCCTCTTTCCATCTGCTTGAATCATTTTGACTTATTTTTCAATCGGTCAACAGATTTTCTGGAGAATAATATGTACACCATTTCCTGGCCCCACAATCATTTTGTAGGCAGGAGAATGCTTGTATTTTGGAGAAAGAGAGAAAGAAAACTTGGAGATAACAAGTGAGAGCACAACCTTCAGTTCAACCATGGCTAAGTTCTTGCCCAAACATGTCCTAGGCCCCAACCCGAATGGGATATAAGCTTGGGGAAACTTGCATGCCTTTGAGACTCCATCGGTGAACCTCTCTGGTTTGAACTCATTTGCATCTGGTCCCCAAATTTCTGTGTCTCTGTGCAATGTTGGGATCAATGTCCATAAGCATACGCCTTTTGGAACGGTCATGTTTCCCACTTGAGTGTCTTCGAGTGCCTCTCTCGACACAAATGCGGCTGGCGGATATAGACGCATGACTTCTTGAATCACCATGGCCATCTGCATGGTCAAACAATCTAACATGTTATGTTTTCAGGTGGACTATTGTTTCGATGTGCAGACAATACTTAGTTGTATTGTCACACTGTCAATTTGGATCGTCAACTTAGCAAGACTTTGTTTGAATGTATAGTGACAACATAGTATGGTATCAGAACATTACTCAACATTGAACATAATTAACTAACATAACGAGCAATGCAAACACCCGTACCGTTTTCAACTGAGGGAGGTAGTTTGCGTCCGGCAGGCCATCCGGGCAAGCTTGAACCAACTCCGTCCTGATTCGGGCTTGCCACTCGGGATGTAAAGCGAGAAGCATCAAACACCAAGAGGCAGCAACAGCTGTGGATTCATGGCCTGCAAAATATATGTTCTTGCAGTTGTCAACTATGAAGCGCTTGGATGAACCTTTCCCTAGGGTTTGGTTATTGATGGCTCCCTCCAGTATTGTCTGCAACAAATCTTTTTGGTCACATGAGCCTTCTCTTTCTTCCACTGCCTCCCAGATCAAAGACTCAATCTCCCTCTCCAAACAGCCTATCTCGTTTGTCTTCTTCAATCCACTGCATTGTTCAACATTTATGAATTATGTTTTTCGTGTAGTGACAATCTAATGTAATCTAAACTGCCAATTTGGTTTAGTGTACATTGTTAAATAATGGAAAGTTTACGTACCCCAAATTACTAAAGAGGAAGTTTTGCTTGGATATCACTTCTTGAAGACTTCTAAGTTTTTTGAAAATCTCTTTGCCCTTTACGTAAGAGCTTCCAAAACAAGCTCTTGATATAACATCTGCAGAGAAATCTCTCAAATCCTCATCCACCTGAATCTCCGCTCTCACACCGCCTTGTGCTCCAATGGAGTCCTCCCATTTTCCAAGCAACGTCTGTCCAGACTCCAGCATCAGCCACACCATGCCCTGCCACATTATCTCAATGATAAGTCTCAGTTTACATATTAATCATGGAATAAAACAAATTTTCATCGTTCGAAATTTTGATTCGGAACCGGGTTTAATTACCTTGACTTTGTCTGAGAAGAACTCGGGGGCAACAATCTTCCTTTGGTGTGACCAAACAATGCCATTGGACCTCAAAATGCCATTGCCAAGCATGGGTGCAAGTCTCTTGCTTACATAAGAAGGCTTGCCTAAACCCAAACTCATACACTGGTTCATCTCCTTCACTAGCTCTGGGTTGTTCACATACAAATGGTGCCTCATTCCTGTTGAATATGTGTACACTGGACCTGCAACCATTTCATACTTCATGTCACTTTTCTTACCAACAGATAAGAGAGAGATTATAACTTGGAACATCTTTCAACGTTCTAAAGAGAAGTACAGTAAGATAAGAGCTTCTTTGAGAATATTTATGCAGGAAACACTTCTACTTGTAAGTGTTACTGCTGAAAACACTATTATTAGAAGCACATCGGAAAATTCATTAAAAATAGAAATTTCTTCCCGTCATTCTTGACAAAACACTTTTGTATGTTAACTTTTTCTAACCAAATCATGTTAGAGCGTTTGTAGTTATGTTCAAGCGTTTTTAGTCTTTTGAAAAACAGTTATGAATTGATCATGAGCATATTAATACATGATTTGGAGGATATGCCCACTTACCAAAGGAATTGATCAAGGTAATAAAGAACAGAAATGATGCCCATTTTGATCATTCGAGTACTTCAGATATGGCCCCTCCCATGGTACAACCATTTTAATCATTAGTTAATGCTCTAAATCTTCATCTAAATCTTCAAACTTATATAAAGTAATATTTATTTTTTGTTATATTATCAATCATGCCGCATCAACAATTTTGGTTGATAATTTTGAGAATAAGTAATTTTGTAATCTAATACTATATATTAGATGTGGCCCTCCCATGTTCCAATCATTCTAAATAAAATAGTAAAATTCGGAAAGGGATCCTCTCAAGATCCCTTCCATCATATCCACATAATCAATGAATCCAGGCTCTTAAAATTTGATTCAAGGGTTAAAATTATTATAACTTTTAAAAGGGCCTCTTGTTTTTTAGCCGTTGTATCAAATTTTAAGGGCCCGGATTCATTGATTATGTGGATTTGGTGGAAAAATTCTAGAATATTGTATTAAAAATCTGTATAAAGTGGTCTCTTAAAACTACGGTCTAAAGATATTTATCTATATCTGTAAGTGAGAGATCTTAAGTTGATTCTCGCCAAAAGTGAATTCGAACCAAATTATTATATTTAGCGCATTGTGAGGCTTAGCTGACTCTCCTGCTCATTTGTGTAGATAATATCGTATGCATTAAAAATATAAAAAAAATAGTATTCTTTTACTTAGTTTAAAAAGTTGACATCCCATATTTAATTGTATCTTATAATAAAGAGAATATAATTAGAAAGTAACAAGATTTAATATTTCTCTATTTGTACACCTTGGACTCTATTCATTAGTTCTAGGGCCCGAGACACTGACACGATGTTTATTTATTATTAGCAAAAGAAATGAAATTTGAACATAAATACAGAAGAATGAATACATTGTGTAAACATTGGCTTAAGCATTTGCAGACTATGATATTTTATTTTTACCTTCATTGTTAAGTGCGTGTTATTCACTTCAAATCCAGAAATTGATCATTGAAAAAAAGGAGGAAAACTAATGAAAATGACTTGAAAACTTTGAGTTTTAATGATAAGGACAAAATAAAGGATAAAGCGAATAGTACCAGGTTTGACTTTTTAGTGTAAAAATGTGGTTTTTCGTTAAAGTGAACAGTACCGCGGGCTTTTCGTTAAAACTCCCTTGAAAAAGCTGTACTCATTTGGCAACTTGTACTTGTTATGTTTATATTAACAAATCTCCATTGCTTCTTGTCGAAAAAAAAAACACACACAATATTTGTATCTACTTTAACTTATATAAGATTTGAACATGAATTTAAAAGACAAGTTGTTCAGACTAATTAGTTAAAGGGTAATGTAAGATAGATCAAAATTTGAATTAAATTTGCAAAGCAAGTATCACCAATATAAAATAAACACGTTAATCAATGCTTAAATCTAATCATCAACAACAATATTATTCTTTTAAAGGAACCAAATGGTGACTTCTGCCACAACAATTCAGAGAAAAATCACAAACAACAATACATTTGTAAAAATTTAACTTAAAATTTCTCTAACATTTCTTCAAAAACATATCCACAACTCTAAGATGGCTTAGTTTTGACATGCCCTAGTCAAACTCTGACAAGTGTGTATGGAATCCAAGCATCTTAAAAATGGTTTGCATAGGCCAGATTCCGCCAAATCCCATTGATTGAGCGGGACCGTTGACTCCCCTCTTCAATCTCCAAAAGATTCGACATATCCCAGCAAAAATCAAATTCTTATGAACTCTATTTTCTTCTTAGCTTTATTGTATCCATTCATTTGTTTGGATTTAGTTCCCTTATAAATTATATGTTTTCACGTTTAATAATTTTTTTTTTTTTTTACAGAAATATGTGGGAGTCATAGCCTTTGTGTTACGTATAAAAATTCATATATATAACATATATAGCAGGCCACAGATAAATGCTTAAAGAACAAACATTGGATCGGATGGGATTTGATGGGACTAATTATAACAAGCAGAGAAGGATTAATGAATACCGTATTGTTTTCTCCAGTGTTCGAAGTATGGGAAGAGAGTGGATGTGTAGTCATGGGCTACAAACTCAGCAGCCAGCAGGTTTGGAGGCTTCAACTCTTGCTGTTGTTGGATTTTCTGCATCTCGGGAAGATTCCCATACAGAAAAGAAGGTGCAGGGCCTTTGATGCCTTGCAGTCGGAGCTTCCTTCTGACCCTCTTGGATTTTAGCCAAACAGTGCTGTAGAGGTGGAGGAAGAAGCCAACCAGTCCCACGACAGCCATGGAAGAAACTATTCTCAATAGAAGAGACACCTCCATCTCTCTCTCTCTCTCTCTCTCTCTCTCTCTCTCTCTCTCTCTCTGAGTTTCAGTTATAGCTAGCTAGAGTGATGATATATATAGGCTAAGAACCAGCAGAAATGTTCTTATCAAACGTTTGTCATTTTTAATTATTGAGTAAATATACTTATATTTATTTTGAATATTATAAAATATGCTAATTGTCTAACAAAAAACTATTACCACAGTTGCTTAGCTCCATACAAGTGAAGATGTATTTATTTCTTTCTTAATTGTAAATCACATTATATATATTTTATTGAAGCAAAAAAAAAAAAAAAAAAAACATGTCAATTCTGGTTTGTGTGCAATGAAGAACGACTTATATATATATATATATAAAGAGTAATATTTTTCTATATAAAAATGAAGCATTTACCAATTTTGTTTAGGAGACGGATTCGTGACATAATTTTTTTATACATGTTTTTTGTGGAGCTTACTTCGTAATGTATTTCAAAGATCCGAATCCTCTATCTTTTAGGTTGTCTCTCAAAGATCATGTCTACCAAAATTCAATCAAATTTAAAACTGTATTCGTCTATTTTCTTTACTACAAATGAATGTTTTATTGGTTTTTTATTTGTCTTTTTTTTTTTTTTGCAAAAGATGATCTATGAATGATATTCTAAAAGATGGATGGTTTGGATCATTAAAATACATCACGGAGTAAGCCTCACAAAAATATGTGTTAAAAGTTATGTAAAAAAATTGGTACCAAGGTTCCGCCCCCTTTTGTTTATTAAGCAAGTGATACCACCTTATCTATTCTAATTTGTATCCACTTTGAAAATAATTTTATTTTTGAGAAATGATTTTTGAAGAATGCTAGCTACTTTCCCTATTTGCATTTTCTTATTTATTTTGTTTACTCATCATTTGACAGGTGTATTTTACTAACAAATTGAACTACATAATTCATGTTTTTGAGGTAGAAAATTAGAATTATGATTTTAATGGATTAATTGTCACATCCAGACTTAGCTTTGCCGTAACACGATATTGTCTACTTTGGGCCACGCCTTCACTGTTTTGTTTCTGGGAACTCACATGAGAACTTCTCAGTGGGTCCCAAAAGACCACATGCTATAGGGAGGGGAGCATGTACATATAAGACACATCACCCCATCTCGGTTAATCGATGTGAGATCTCACATTAATTATATAATTTAATTTGTTAGTAGAATACACATATCAAGTAATGAGTAGAAAAGATACATAAAGCAAAGCAAATGAAAAAAAAAAACAGATACCATTCCTCACAATTTTATACATCATTTTTCTCCTTTTATATACCTTTATTTATTTATGTCTCTTAATTCTTCTTGATTTTTCTTTACTTCATTCAAATTTAAATGCAAATAGTAGCCAACTTCACTAGTCCTTTACTTTGACAGGCAAGATATTGACATATGTACTAAATAATCAATGACGAAAATTGTATACAGATTTGATATGTCTAGCATTATTGATATAAAATAGGAGTGTGCCCAGTAAATCTGTACTAAATAATCTGTACGTGGAAACACATAAAAGGTTGAAGAGCTTACCATGTTTAAGAAGAGGGAAGAGAAAGAATGGGAGAGAAAAATGCTAACGAGATTATTTTAGAGTAAGATTTTTTACCATTTAATAGTTTAACGTTAATTTTTATATTAATATTATGCTAAAACACACAAAAGAACTAAAAGTTCACCAAATATTTTGCTTTTAAGAAAGTCTCTTAAGCATTTCTCTTAATGTGAATGGATTAGCATTATTTACAAGTCGGTCGGCATGAAGCCCAAAAAGGAGCTGCAAGACAAAGGCACGTTTTAACTCTTTTATCATAATGAATGATCATGTACTTGTTGTGCCGATAACATGATTGATGAAATGGACAAAATCAATTTCGTTGAATTTAATTTTATTTGGGTTAGTCGGCAATCTTAGAAACTGATGTACGCAAGTTAAATACGGTGCTGATCACATGCATTTTTACACATATAATAAGATCCAAAATTTAAAAAAGGAAGTTTGGTATGTATGTTCAGCATATGTTTTGCTACATATGAAGAGCTGTCGTCTCCGAAACAATTTAGTCAAGTTAGTTTGAACAATATACTTTCCTTTTTACATTTGAGTTGGAAGAATCAGAATTCATGCATGACGAAACAAGGTGCTTAGAGCCTGTTATTTGCAACCTCATAAGCGGTTTCCCGTTTGTTGGGCCTGATAGTGGCACGGGGATCCTGCGAGAGAAAAAGGCCCTCGATTTTATTGTAAATTATTTATTATTTGTCAAAAAAAAAAAGAAAAAAAAAACAAAGATAACATTTTAGTAAAATTGGAGCACAATTACAAAGTGAAACCTCTCTCACACCCACCATTTTAGAGTCAGACAAGAGTAGGTTAGGTAGAGTCCTATCCCACAAAAAGAAATATTTTTGCTCACCACTTTAAAATAGTAGTGATGTCCACCACTCCATAATTACCGTTTGTTTGTTGAATTTAATTTAATTTATCTCTTACACAAATTTTAAAATTCAATCCAACGATAATTAATATAGTGGTGAGCAAAAATTACACTCTCCCAAAAATAAACTTCTTCAAATTTTGTTTCAAATTAGCAATAGCACATGCAAGAAAGTAAGGGCCTATTTGCAGTGGCGGATCCACAGTGGGGTCGTCGGGGTCGCACGACCCCTTGGAAACCATGGAAATAACCTTGAAGCTCCCATGTGCGACCCCTTGGAGCTGGGGTCGTCGGGGTCGGACTCGCACGCCAACTGTTCGACAAAAAGCCTGAACGAACGCACGCCAACAGATTACCACTCACACTCTCCAAATTTTCAAAAGGTTCTCTCTCTCTCTCGCTCTTTCAAAAGGTTTTCTTTATTGGCTATGGAATCCATGCTTGCTTCTTGATTACTGCCGTTAATTAGTTATTTTCTGCAACTCTTTTTTATGCCATTACTGTTTTCTGAAATTATTTGAATCCTAATGCAGGTCCGCACTTGATTCCGAGTGCCAGAAATTATCCGGTACTGTGCTTCTGCAAGGAAATACAAACTAGCACATACCAAGTTGTCAAGGGAAGCTATGTACCGTCCGGCGTCAGCAGTTGTAAAACCGGAAAGCAAGCCGAAGGTATTTTTCCTTGCTATCTGTATTTGTTTGGTCTCATGAAATACTAGCGAGTGAAGCAAAGCAAGAAATGATATGAAATTATAAATTGGTCCGGAAAAGGGAAAAGAATAAGGAAGCAAAGGTTTAAAATTATGTAATTATTACTTTCTAGTTTCTTGGAAATTGTATAATTTCAAGAGCATTGAGTTAGTAATTGGTTTGCTCTTGTGTTCTTATTACAAATTGTATGTCTTTGAGTTAGTAATTGGTTTGCTCTTGTGTTCTACTACTACCATTTTCTTATTGGACGATAAGAGTACGAGAGGTTGGAGAGACCCTATGAATAAGTATCAGGGTATAGTGCAAATTAACACGAAATTCAGGATTTAAGCATAAATCATTGACTGCAAAAAGGGTAAGACCTTCTGGAGCAGTCAACGAGGGAGTTGGGTTTTGTTGATCAATAACCGCCATGAACAACGTCTTTGAAGTTTGGGATTTAGAAATTTCTGACTGTATAGTGGTATAGGGGCTGGATTTATTGGGTGTGCATCTCGTACGATAGGTTGCAGGATTTATTTGAACTTTTACACTGCGACCCCTTAGGGTGCAATTCCTGGATCCGCCACTGCCTATTTGGTACTCTATTTGAATCCAGTTTTTTTTAAATTAAAAAACAATTTTCTAGTTTTAGTTCTTAAAAACTTATTTGGTATAACTATTTTAAAAAATTGAATTCAAGACTAACTTAAAAACATTAAAAGTGAGTTTTTAGAGTTTTTAAATTTAAAATCCACTTTTTTAATTTTCTTTCTTCCCCTCTCATTCCGAATCTCTCTCTTTTCTTCTCTCTCTACACCTTTTTTTTTTTCTTCTTTCGCACTCCTCCAGTCTGCTCTTTTCATTTTCTATCTTCTTCCTTCTTTATCTCTTCCCTCTTTCTCTCTATCTCCTTTGATCTTTTATCTTTCTTTCTTTCTTTCTTTCTCTCTCGTCTTTCTCCCACTCCTGCGACCTCTCTCTTTGGATCTCTTTTGTTCACTTTAAGTTTTAAGATGTAAAAGTTTTAAATCTCATATCAAATAAGTTTTTTAGCCTTAAAGAAATTTATTTTTTTTAAATAATGTTCTTAAGAAATATTTTGAAAAATGATGAAATTTTTTGAATAAAACACCGAAAATATCATAAACATCTCGTCGATATTATCGTAATAAAGTATTTTAAAAACATAGACTAAATAATGGATTTTAATCTTGGAATAATAGATGGCCACTCCAAAACTATGTGAATCACACGTTTCGAGTCCCTTCAACAAACATCACTGTTGTAGATGCACGCGGGATGGGCTATAGTAATATGGGAGTGGCAACAGTGAAAGTGGCGATCCCGGGATCCACCTAAGCTAGCTAGCTAAACAATTGGTGGGCGGAAATAGTGATTTACAAAACATTAATTTAACTACATGAGAAATGCAAATATAATTAACTTAATTAGTTTCAAAGAAATACTAAAGAGACACTCTTAAAAGTGCGATTCTTTATAGATTTTCTATTACCTTATTTTTGCAAAATATTTTATAATGTTGACATGAAAATTGACGTTAAACTTTGAGGTGTCAGAAAGTCCATAAAAAATTTTACTTTGTGAGAATCTTCTTAGTACTTTTCTTAGTTTGATTAGCATTACCTAAAAACTGTCTTAATTTTTTTTTGAAAACAAAAAGTTTAGGGGAAGGGGAAGGGTATGATATCTTATCTCAATGACATGCCATACCACAAGTCTTTTTCAAAACTTACAAAAAGATCTTAGCTCCTTTTTTTTTTTAGTTTTTATAAATCGCCCACCACAAAAAAAAATTGTCTGCAGCGAAACTCGCTAAAGACTATCTTAATTACTAAAAGAGAAATGCTAAGAATATTCTCTCAAAAGTGAGATTCTCTATGAACTCTCAGCCAATTCGTGTGTTAGCACATTGTTTTTCGTAATGTTGGCTCGGAAATTGACGTTAAACTGTGAGATGACAGAGAGTTTATGAAGAGTCTCACTTTAAAAGAATATCTTAACATTTTTCTTACTAGAAAATAACACATGCATTGCAATTTGCACACACTCATATGTGAGAAATTGACAAAAGATCTTCGAGGTTCCTAATTACTTTTTAGGACCACTTTATAGTTTATACTTGAGTTATCCCAATGATCTAATGGACCACCGATGTGACCAAACTTATCTTGTGAATCGATCTTGTGTTGAGAGGCTTTGAAACTATCTTCTTGTTTCCAACTCTCAACTAATTATGCCCTAATCGCACTTGCGGCCGAGATTGTTTGTTATACGAACATATAGAGTGTACCGTTATATTAGCACAACTATATTGACCTAATAGTTCAAATCACTATTATTAATTACATAAACACATCTTGAATTGCTAAATTAACATAATTTAACAATCCGGACAACAATTGCACGAGAAAATTCCTCTCGACATTGTACAATTACACACTTCTTGGACCATTATTATTTTTTATCCAATTACTTCTTGGATTACTAAATCAACGTAATTTTGTTAATCTGACGGTTCAAACAGTGATTGCCAGCTAATAGCTATTGGTTGTAGGGGACTATAGGAATAGTAGCACAAGTATGACGCTTCAATAATCAACAATGTTTTTAAGTATTATCGAGTACAATAGAGAGGGCGAGCCATTACGCAATGAAAATGTTGTTTTTTTATGATCAAAAGGTCATTGATTTGAGTTGTAGAAATAGTTTATTTGCAAAGCAAGTTAAGATTACGTACGATAGACGTTTCTCATTCGATCATTGTAAAGCAGGAAGCTTTACTAGCTTGAGATCTTCTTTTATTGGATGCATGTAGAAAGTAAAGAACAGGAACTGGCGGCCCGCGCAGTCCTTGGAACATAGGATTGCCCCGTGGCTAAACAATGTGTAGGGGCTAGCGGTACTCCTTGTTGTCCATCAGACAGGTTGGGGTTCTTGGTTAATCAGATAGTCCTTCACTTTAAGGACAAGAGCCAGCATCATTCCACTTCATCTCAACAATTTTCAACCATACAACACACACACTTGGGGGTGGAGAGGAATGATAGGGATCCACCGACTTCCTGAAATCACAGAATGTGTTCAGTGAACTCAATTGCAGTTTCACTGGTGAATTGTCTGGTGAATGAACGCAGTTGTAGCTGTTAGATTGTCGAGTTCATCTTCTTTTTTGAGTTTAAATTTATCATAATCGGTTGAGTTTGTGTCAGCATGATAATTTTAAATGTCAAGTCTGTATATGCTAACCGTCGCTTAAGCTAACACCATTTTATATGCTAGATTGACGAGTTCATCGTTCTTTAGTGCAGTATAAGTTCGTCATAATCTATTGCATTTTGTCTAACCCAACAGTTTAAACAATCACTTTTGCACGGTGGTTCTTAAGTAAGAACATAATTGTAGCCGTTAGATTGATGAGTTCATCACTATCTAACTATCCATTCGTGTTGGACTGTATGGTTCAATAATTGGTTACACCAAGACAGAAAGAGATCTCTTGGTTGGATAAAGTGGTGATACTATCTTGTTACTTCCAAGAAGAGAGAACAAAATACTAAATAACATTATACTTTATGCATGATGTACTAAATAAATCTGCCATTTCCATACATGCAATTTCAAAGTGCCTTTTGGAATTTAGGTATAATCTATGACACTATAAGATACTTACGCATTTTTTGAAGCCGTTATTAGAAGAAAGTGTTTTCAGATAATCAAAAAGTATTTTGTTGCGACATGTGAGAAAATAAAAAAGTGCTTCTAAATTATAAATGAATTTATTAGTGCTTGCTAGAGAAATAACTGCTCTCAAGAATCGGTTGGAATTTTAAGAAAACATTTGTTGTGCTTCCAATAAATATGTTTCTAACAAATCACTTATGAGCATAAGTATTTCTTACACAAACACACCATGTTAGAAATTACAGTCTCGTTTGAAACTGCTTTTAAAATGATTGAAACTTTTTTTAGTGAAAATGTTTTTGGAACCAATTTTTATAAAAATGCAAGTAAATCTTTGAAAAACACTTGAAATGCTTTGGAACCCAAAAACATTTTTTTCTCAATGCGCTTTTAGTCATTTTAAAAGCACTTCCAAGCGAGCTATACTTATAGAAGGGCTAAAGCTAGGGATGGGCAAAATACCCATGGGTTTGGGTAACCCCGCCCATTTAAAGTTCATGGTTACGGTTATGGGTAACCGTTTAGACGAACAAACGGTTATGGGTATAACCGTTTATCCGTGAAATTTAAATGGACGGTTATGGGTATTACCCGTGGTTATAACGGGTATCTATTTACCCATTTAATTTAATATATGTAAAATTTAAAAAAAATAATTTAAAAACCCTAAATTTTCAATCTCTCCGTCAGACTCAGAGTCTCAAACCCTCCGTCCCCCGCTCATCTCTCTCCCCTCTCCGGAACTCACTCTCTATCTCAACAGCAAGCGGAGCAGAGGACTTCAGCAAGGATTCCGAGTGGGCCAGCACAGCTAATCAGAGCTCAGGTGAGCACGAGTTTGTCTGTGTCGCGTTTAGTTATTTGATTATTGCTTGATGCAGTGCGTTTTGATTCCCTGCCTGAAACGTGCAAACCCCATGAATATCATCAACTTGCTTTGATCAATTGCTTGTTTCCTCCTTAATTTAATTACATTTGAGGCAGTAAAGTTTAAGTATTTCAAGTTAGAATTTTCATAATTTGTGTATTTGTCAATGTTTAAGATACGTTACTACATGCTGGCATGAGCATAGCCGCATTGACTAGAATGGATGTGCTCCCTCGTTGCACCCGGATAAGCAAACTTGTTTAATTGTCAGAAAAAGAAAATTATGACAGATTTTTATTTTGTAATTTTCAAGTTGTTAAAAAAATATATATATAGACGGGTGAAAAAGGGGTAAATGGGTAAAAAAAAGGATAAACGGGTTCAAAAACGGGTAAACGGGTATGATTATGGTTAAATGGGTACACGATTATGGGTATGGTTAACCGTTTATAAACGGTTGTGGGTATGTGTATAACCGTTTATGCAATTACCCAACGGGTAAACGGTTATACGAGTATGAATATAAACGGTTATGGCTAAATAACCGCGGTTAACCGTCCGCCATAACCGTTTTCCAAATTCATAGTTTGGGCTTTAAACCGAGCTTCCAAATTACAATTGGGCATCATGATAACCATCCGAAACCCAACAATGTTGGGCCAAACACTTTGATGTGCTCTTTCTGATCCAATATTTCATATAAAAGCCCACCAAACCGCCGTCGGTAATTGCCGTCAACTTTTCCAAAAAGAGAGATTTTTGAAAACGGATCAGAGCAAGACACACTGAGCATCCACAATCCGACAACAAAAATCTCTCCCTCCGTCACAGAGCTGGACCTCCGAGTGCTCCGCTTACAGAGAGAGATAGAGGGAGACGACGCCACGTTTTGTCTCTGAAACTAGGGTTGCGTGTGTGTGGGTGTCTCTGCTGCTAAAGCCCTAGAATTTTTTTTATTCTCCTCTCGAATTTTCTTTCCCTGAGTTTTTAGGGTTTATGCGATGCTGCAAAAGATCAAAAATTGGGTAATTAAAGAGGAATTGGAGGAGTAGATATGTGTTACTCTCTGGTTCTGGGTTTAAAGTGAGTTTATTGGGGTTTTTCTGTGAGGGAAATTGATGGAAGGGGGAAGGAGAATCTCTGCGAGTCCTCGGCCTTGCAACGGTAGGAGAGTGGTGGCGAAGAAACGACCTCGTATTGGTGGGGTTGATGGGTTTGTCAACAGCGTTAAGAAGCTTCAGAGGCGCGAAATCAGCTCCAAGCGCGACCGTGCTTTCACTATGAGCGATGCCCAAGAGAGGTTTCGCAATATTCGCCTCCAGGTACTGTTTCTATCTTTGAATTATTTATTTATTTATTTTAATCGAAGGAAAGCTTGGGGCTTTGATGCTTGTTTACGTCTTATGCTTGGTTCGATGGTTTTCATTTAATTCGAAAACCAAAAGTAAATAATGGGTTTTTGTTGATAAGTTATTAGGATGCTAGTGTAAACGCGGAATTCTTGAAATTTCGATGTCTACAGCTAGGTCCTCTCGCAAAACTTGAAGAAAAAAAGGTTTTTGTTATGATTTTTTTTGCATTTTTAGCTTAATTTTGATTAGTCTTTCTGTTAGCTGTTAAGAAATGGGTAATTACTTTGTCAAGTTCCCTAGCAGAAAATTCCCCCCCCCCCCCCCCCCCCGTAGCGTTACTCTCTGGGTGTTAGGAGCATTCAGTGGCATTCAATCAACATAAACATACTTATGCTTCTGTGTTCGTGACTTATGAGTGTGTGTGAAGGTTTTAGTTAATACCTCCTCTTTAGTTTGGGCAAATGTGTCTTTTATTCTTGTGAGGTTCTTACCATCAAATTTGTAGTGCCATGAGTATGTGTTCCGAGTCCATGTTATGTTACTAATGACAACACTTGAAAGCACGCAGTATAGAAAAGCGCAACAATGCACTAAGAAAGTTTTGAGTTTCAAGATTGGTGATTTGAATTTGTGCAGTCAAGTTGTTTCATGTTATTGTGTACATATGCTTTGTTCCATTTGAAATACGAGTGGAATTTCTTTCTACTTGTGGTGTTAGTGTGTGTCTGCAAAACCTAACTTCTGCTTGTCATGATATTTGGATGCATAGGAGGAATATGATACACATGATCCGAAAGGTCATTGTGCCATGGTTCTTCCTTTCCTGCGAAAGAGGTCCAAAATTATTGAAATTGTAGCAGCACGTGACATTGTGTTTGCCCTCGCACAGTCTGGTGTTTGTGCAGCATTTAGCCGAGGTAGTAGCTGTATTATCTGTATTTCTCATCTTATATTGCATGCACTAATCTTATAACTAATAAATGTTTGAACAAAGGGAATATGTAATGTTTATATTGTTGTATGCAGAAACCAACCAGAGAATATGCTTTCTGAATGTCAGTCCTGATGAAGTGATAAGAAGCTTGTTTTACAATAAAAACAATGACTCACTTATCACTGTCTCGGTTTATGCTTCAGACAACTTCAGTTCTTTGAAATGCAGAAGCACAAGGATTGAGTAAGTAAAATCTCTCCAGTCTCCCCCCTTCCTTCTTCTAGACACACAGAAAAAGGAAAGGAAATTCAAAAGAAACACAGTGTAGTTGTCCCAATTTACTTCCATCTTCTCTTATTTCTTTTGGAATATTCTGTCAAATTGTATGATCCAGATACATACGAAGGGGTAAACCAGATGCTGGATTTGCTCTTTTTGAATCCGAGTCATTGAAATGGCCTGGTTTTGTAGAGTTCGATGATGTAAATGGGAAGGTTCTTACTTATTCTGCACAGGATAGGTAAATATTCTGTCTTATTGGTATTTGTTTTTAATACACTATTGTCTTCTTGATTTGATTTACCTTCCTTATGCTTCTATATTGTTACCAGTATATACAAGGTGTTTGATCTGAAAAACTATACAATGTTGTACTCCATATCGGATAAGCATGTCCAAGAGATTAAGATCAGGTAAGCTTAGTTTGGACACCTCTTCTTCTTAAACGTGTGTGTGTGTGGCCACACACTCGCACTAGTGGTGGTTAATGCGTTTGTTATTCCTTTGTTATTGCTTAGTGGACATTTTGTTTCTGTTACAGTCCTGGGATCATGCTGTTGATTTTTACTAAAGCTAGCAGTCATGTTCCTCTTAAGATTCTGTCTATAGAGGATGGTACTGTTCTCAAATCCTTTAACCATCTCCTTCATCGGAATAAGAAGGTGGATTTCATCGAACAGTTCAACGAGAAGCTTCTTGTAAAGCAAGAAAATGAGAACCTTCAAATTCTTGACGTGAGGACTTTCTTGATATCTTGCAGAAGTACTATAATTTATTCATTTGGATTTACACGTCTTACTGCTATCATCTGTAGGTTCGCAATTTTGAGATGACAGAAGTAAGCAGAACTCAATTCATGACCCCATCAGCCTTCATATTTCTATATGAGAATCAGTTATTCTTGACATTTCGGAATCGAACAGTGGCTGTTTGGAACTTTAGAGGAGAACTTGTGACTTCATTTGAGGATCATCTTTTGTGGCATCCCGACTGCAATACCAATAACATATATATTACTAGTGACCAGGATCTTATTATTTCTTACTGCAAGGCTGATTCTGATGATCCATTGTCGGAAGGAAATGGTAAAGTTGTTTTTTGCCCTACTACCACTATCTAGTCTGATATTTAACTACCCACCACTGGATCACCTTTGGAGATCTAATTGGATGGAGGGTCCATTATGTCTTTGGATCTCTAACGGTGTTTGCATCTCTTTTGCAGCCGGATCCATCAATATCAGCAACATCTTGACTGGAAAATGCCTTGCCAAGATAAGAGCAACCAACAACGCTGAAAAAGAATGCATTTGTAGTGGTGAGGCTTGTGGCAGCAGTTGCAAATCGAAGAAGCGGTCCCTTTCCTCCCGAATTAGGAGTACAGTTGCAGAAGCCTTGGAAGACATTACTGCCCTCTTCTACGATGAAGAGCGCAATGAGATCTACACGGGCAATAGGCTCGGTCTAGTTCACGTATGGTCTAACTAATTGTTTCTCCGAGTTTATTCTCCATGTCTATTTAGTTTCTTTCTTGGTCTTCTAGACGTTTGAATCGATCTCGCTGCCCCCCACCGCAAGAACTCCCTAGAACTGTACCCTTAGTTCGCTCTTGTACCATGAATCCCTTTGTTTTACCTGAAATCCGATTTCTTTCCTTGTGTCTGTTGAGCTTAAGAACTTCTTGTACCATTAATCTCTTCGTTTTACCTGAATTCCGAATTCTTTCATGGTGGTGTAATATAAATGTAGAATTGAGTTTGCCTCGGTCCTTCATAGGCTCTTTTTTATCTAATTTTCAGCACTCTTGTATCTAACTGCACTCTTTTTACTCTTTACTTTCCTTTTGAATTGTTCTTACAACAATTATTGTTACTATAAATGGAGTTGGAATGTTAGGCCATCTCCAATCGATGGCTAGTCATAAGGCTCGTTTTAGCCTTCTAGTCTTTCAAGATATTAATATTTAACGAACAGTACATGGTCATATTTTCCTCCATCTTGAATCGAGGGCCAAAGGGCCATTACACTCGTTTTAGCCCTGTCATAAAAAATCGTCTCCAACCGAGGTCAAACATAATTTATTATTTAAATTTAAAAATGGTGAAAATTATGTGAGAAATAGTGTAGGAATGGCTTAGGTATTTATAGGAAAAAAAGGGGAATTTTTTAAGTTCATTAAAAAAAAATTTGGCCAAAAAAAAAAAATTGAATCCAATGGTAACTAGTTGTTGGATTCAAAATTTTCCCTTCTATTTGTTTCGGTTATAACCGATACCACTTCTTTTATTCTTGTCGGTTATAACCAACAGGAAATCTGACAGGAATAAAAAAAAAAATTGGGCCAGCCTGGGGCTGACTGGCTAGTTGTATGCAGTTAGCCCTTTGGCCCTTTCAGATTCCGTGGGGCCCACGAGCCTTTGACCTAGCCCTCGGTTAGAGACGATTTTCATGCTATTTTCGACCTTCAGGACCCTTCGGTTGGAGATGACCTTAAGAAGTGGGAATTGGTGCGACCACATGGACATGGCGCAGCTAGCTCACTCTTTCCTACCTTTTTCTGAGAGGAATTGGCTTTGTGCTTAAGAAAGTGGAGTTGGTGTACTCACTTTACATGGATTAGAAGGCTCGCAATAACCAATCAAGCGTCATATGGAAATACCAAGGCATGAGTGTGAGTGGATCGGCAGCTTTACGATTTGCCAACCGAAGGTCCCTTTGACAAGCTCGTGCTACTTCTGCAGCACCACTCATTTACAACAATTTATGGCCCCGTTTGCGATCACTTTTTGTAGAAGCACTTCTACTTGCAGGAGCTTTTAATGAAAGCATGCTGAGATTTTACAAAAATTCTATTATTTTTCGAAAAACACTTGAAAATGATTTTTGAAGATGTCGGACCTGTTTGAAAGTGCTTCTCTAATAACATTTTTGTTCATAAGTGATTCTAGTGATAGCGCGTTTATTAGATGAATATTTTATAAAAATGTAAATACTTTCTGGATAAGCATCTAACTTAGAAATCATTTCAAGTATTTTTTCACAACCGAAAACACTTCTTTTTTTCATGTCAAACATCATCAAAAATGTTTTTGGTAGTTTAAGTTTATGAGCTCTTGTGAAAATGCTTTTAAAATGACTATAAACACTTTTAAGAAAAATGTTTTTGTGTTCCAAAAGTACTTTTAAAAAAATATTTTTGAGTTCCAAAAGCACTTGAAGTGCTTCTTAGAAGAAGCACATAAACCAATTACGTGTTTCTTACAGGAAGTATTTTACATGTTTTTCAAGGATTCATTGTCATTTTTGCTAAGTTGTGGTTTTAAAAATATTTTTGCCAAAAACGTTTTCTGTTATTTTAAAAATAATTTTAAATGAGTACTTAATTATTTTAAAAATACCTCTAAATAATTTAGCCATTGCATAAAATACTTTTATACGTAAATATTTTAAATTTTTCTGTCCAATAGCGGCGACCCCATATAGGCTTCTTCTTCGTGGCACCTTATGTGCGTGACAACATATGCAACATTTGTCAAGAGGTGATGACAACATAGGGAAATAGATTCTCGTCAGATCATTTTTTTGGGGATCTGAAGATTTCATGATCATCACAGTTCATCGTATATTGTATGATCAGAAATCATTTAAAATTTAAAATTAAATATAAATAGTACTTAACGAATACTGATCATACGATGTACACCGAACGATCATGATCACGGAATCTTCAGAATCTACATGAAAAGAATCCGACGATGATCATTTTCCACAATATAGGACGAGAGATAATTCGAGTTGTTAGTCATATGGGAAACGGAGTCGTTTCGTCCTGTATGTTGGATCTTAATTGCAGCAAAACGAATTATAAAATATTTCTTTCCTTTTGGAAACAAGTTCCTCTTTTTATTCTTGTCCTTGAATTTTCTAAGCAACACGACGCGAGCTGCATGTGATATTGGGAATAACAAACCAAATGGCGGTTGCTTTTGGAATTTCCAACCCCAAAACATGGAATGAATTAAAAATAAAATAATAATTAGATAAAACAATTACATCACTCGATTTTCACTTTGATTCTTTGTGATCTTGTTAATTATTACATTTTCATTAAATACTGTTTAGTTAGGGTTTGAAATCAAGTCCTAATCATAAAAAAACAGATAAATCAATTTAATACATGGAATCCAATGGGGGTAAAGTAATATGCAACTACCATCATGCCATCTAATTTTCTTTTAACAATTTTAGACGTGCAGCGGCATTTGGTAGACTGGATAAAATAGGTTATAATTAATTAAATTTGATTTGAGTTCAGTCTGTTATTTGTTGTGTCAAATATGAGATGGAAATAAACTGATACGATGAGTTACTAATTCAAAATAGAGTAAGTTATCTAACATATCCTTGTACGTAAGTTACTAGTCACTGCCAATCCAATCCTCTTCCTAAGGCCGAACCACATTCAACCCATCAAACGGGGCCGTAGGACTTCGCTTGCTAAATAAACAAGATTACAAGACTAAAAATGGGTACTCCTATTTGAATCACATCTACAAATCACATAATTCACGTCTCATTTTCAATATATGTGAAGTTCACATCTATTAAAGTAGTAAACAAATTTACATGGCACAACTGGTGTTTGTGTCAATGATGCAACGATATATGAAAAGAAAGTTATACATGTCAATCGTATCAGTGATATCGAACGTCTCAATGACAATAAACACATGTCAGATAGAAGATAAACTCTTTCAAAAAACCGATATATATTATAACACAAGTAAAAAGACACCAAAAGACATATATCTTCTCTACTTATACGATGACACGTGATATACCGACTTTGAATACCGAGTACTTGAAAAAATCTGTCGGCACGAAAGTGCTACAACTAACATTATTCTCAGAAAAAAATCAAACATGCTAAGAATTGAAATGAAAGTGACTAAAGTGAAAAAAGCAAAGGAAAGTTAAGGAAGGAAAAAAGCCCGCAGGAAAAAGAAGGTGGAGGGAGAGCGTGAGAGGTACGCGAGCGGAGGACAAGTAGTACCATCCAATTCCAATCCGCCACAAAGATGCGTTGGATTTTTGGTTCAACAAGCAACAGCAATCAAGGCGGTGTCTTTATTTCTACGAGTCTTGTGTGCTGCATTGCAGCTGCGAGCTAGCTACCTACACTGACAGAGAGAGTGAAAGAGACGACTGAGATATTCAGACGCTCCTCCTCCTCCTGCATTCGCCGTTTAAAGCTCACAGTCTCTCACTCGCAGTCCTGCTCGCTCTCGGATCTCTCAGGCTGAAAGGTAGACATTGGCTGTTATGTTTTGTAGTTACTATTTTAGTTCTCGATTTCGATTTTTTTTTGAATTTTTGGTTTGATTTGGTTTTGAAATCAATGAAGTGCGAATGAAATGAATTGAATCGGATTTATTTGATATTGCGATGTATAGTTCTTGAGATGTTTGGTGAGATTAGGAGTGATTGATTTGGTTCGTGAGTTTTCTAGATCTGCATTTCAACTGCGGAAATTTCTGGCGTATGCAATGAAATGCTCAAGTTTCAGCTGAATTTCGATCGAAAAAGAAATATGTTTCAAGTGAATTTTGGTATTTTTGAGTAATGGTTTTGATATGGATAAGCAATGTACGACTGTGATTGCATTTCTGAGTCTGAGAAGGATATGTTCATGGTGTTTTTATTCCTTTTCAAATACAATTAGTTTGAATTTCGGGTTGTCGGTGCGCCTACGCCTTACCAGAATCTGCACTTGTGCAGCATAAAAATTACTACTTTTTAGCAGCCTCGGCACACACTCTCTTTGTCTATACTCAGTTGAAAATGGAGGCGGAAATTGATGCCGGTACACCCTTGGATTACGCTGAATTTCAGATTTTTCCATCCGAGAACAGGTTAGGTTCTCACCTTTCGGTGAATTTAATTATTTTAAGGGTATATTTTTGCTCTTCTGTTGTATTGGATTATAAAAATGTATTCTTTCTGTATATACTATACTTGTGCGTTATCAAAATTACAACGAACTTTACAAAACCTTTGATCTTCACTTTAACTAGAATGGGTTTGTAGAGATATGATTCGATGAAAAATTCAAAATGTCCATGAAAATGATTCCTTTTATTTGTGGTTTGCTTCACTAATGTGTTTGAGGATGGTCTAGGTATGAGGCGCTTGTTTCCAGTGACGGAGAAGTAGAAAAGTTAGCAGGCGGGGCACTTGAACCGTTGTTGCCACATTTTCCGGAAGTAAATGAGTTGCATTGCAAGGGATCAAATGCTAACCTCACACTCCGACTTCCTAAAAGCCTGCATGGTGCTGCCTGGTTCACGAAATCAACTTTAACCAGGTTTTTAAACACTTAAGTGTTTCATTTTTCTCGTCTCTTTATCTTAAGTTAATTATCCATTTTATTTCCTGATACACAAATTGTTTTGCTTCATCACAGATTCCTGCAAGTTACTGGTTCACCAGACGTAATGCATACCGTTACTGCTACTGAAGAAGAAATATCTCAATTGGAAGAAGCCAAAAAGTTTCATGTTTCTTTATATGGCCAGGTCCCTTCTCCCGTCTTTCAAGATTGATGTTTGAATGTGTATGGTTTAATAAATATTCCGGTATCCGGCGACTAATGTGTGATTTTTATGAACAGTCTGAAGCTGAGATTGCATCATCAGATGCTTCAAAGTATGTCCTTTTAATTCTTCATTTAAGATTTCATTTGAGTTGCATCAGCATGACACTATAGGAATTTGTGCTGTCAGGAACGAACTTTTGCGGGCTCTGGACTTGAGGCTCACTGCATTAAGAAGGGAATTGATGACCTCAATTGAAAAGGCTTGTCATTCCTCGTTCAACTCTAAAGAGATTTCAAATTTAGCAAACTTTTCTCAACATTTTGGAACAACAGATTTCAGGTAAGGTAGTCACTTAGATTAATAGAAAGGGCACTGGTATTTTAGCTTCTTAGTTGCTCTGAAAGAGTCCGTTGTTTGAAGATTTATCTGCTGAATGTTCTTACAAAAGCAGTATCATGATGAAAACGCAGGAATACTCTGTTCAAGATTTTAGAACAGTATCAACAAGGCAAGAGTGGTGATCCTCAAAATGATGACAAGTCGGGTAATTTTGGAGATGACAATGTTGAGACAGATGGGAGTGCTCAGATATCTAAGCCGATGAATTTCGCTACGCCAGTAAAATATAGTGTTTCGCCTGCAAAAGCTGCCCAGGTTGAGCGACGGAGTTCAACCGAAAGCGGGGAGTCTTCTGAGTCAAGTGACGAGGACCGAAGATCTGCAGAAAGAAGTCGGAGTCTCATGAGAAGTGCCGCACCTAGAAGGTCAGCATCTCCAATGCGGAGGATTCAAATTGGAAGAACTGGGTCACGCAGAGCTGCTGCATTAACCATTAAGAGCCTCAATTACTTTCCTTCTAGGGAAAAGCCTTTTTCAGAAGAGGGTGAACCTGAACACTCAAACAAGAAATCTGAGAGCAATGCACGAAGGATGAGTGTTCAAGATGCAATTAGTCTTTTTGAAAGCAAACAAAGAGATCAAGCTGCTGCAGATGCTCAAAAAAGGAGCTCGTTAACAAATATCTCTGTGAGTACAAATAAAGCTGTATTAAGAAGATGGAGCTCAGGTTTGGGGGAAACTTCCACCCAAAGTCAATCTGAAATTGCCTCTGGAGACAGTGGTCCAGCGACTTCCAATGATATAAAGAATGGTGAGGCGCCAACATCTTCAGAAGAAATGAAACCAGAGTCTGATCTTTTACCCACAGATCAAAGTACTAGTGAAGCTCCTAAACTGGCAGTTAACGAAGGAAGATTTGAGAAAAAATTATCTAGTCCAATTGATACTGAAGCAGACTCTACTATAATTCCGGGAGAGAAAAGTAATCGAAAATCAATAGCTTCAATGGAATGGAGTCAAGAAAGGGAAGCAGAATTGAACCAAATGCTGATGAAAATGATGGAAAGTAAACCTGTTAAGCCAGTGAAGCCCGTTAAATCTACAAAGCCTCAAGCTAAAATAAATCAAAGCCTTCCTTCTGAACAGAGAGGTGGCTTTTATGACCACTACAAGGAGAAGAGAGATGAAAAACTACGACATGAGAATTCTAGAAAGCGAGCGGAGAAAGAAGCACAATTTAAAGCAATGCAGCGAATTCTTGATGAAGGGAAAGCCGAAATGTCCTCTACAAAGGCGAATGATATTGATAAAAAACGTGCTACGCAGAAGCCCCAAAAATCAGTTGGAAAAGTATCTCAACCTGCAAATCTTAGAAAGGAAAATGCAAAGCCTTCTGTTACAAAGAAGGCTTCACCTAGAACATCACCCTTGCCTGCTACACGCAAGTCGTGGCCATCAACACCAACACCGAGAGCCACAGGGGCATCGCCAGCTAGAACTCCTGTTGGGGTTACCAGCACTACCCCAACCCGTCAAAAACCCAAGCCAACACCACCCAGCACTAAAGTGGAAAGACCCCCACAGCGACAGAGGAATGTGAAGGAATCTGTGATTACTAATGACAGGAGCTCGAAGGGAGTAAATGAGAAGCAGCAGCAAGCAGTGAAAAAGAGTGGTAAAACAACAAAACCTAAAGTAGTGACAACCTCTGGTGATTATTCTGATATAATTCTAGCAAAGCACAACAAGGTGACCAAGAAAAGCAGTGTAGTGCCAGTGGAATCAAAACCATTTCTTCGGAAGGGTACTCGAATGAGCCCTGGTGTTGGTCCTGTCGTTAACAAGACAAGAACTTCTCCTCAATCGGAGGAATCTTTGAGAAACAACACAAATATTATTGAAACTCAAGAGGATGAGGTGATTGGTAGCGCTTCTGATCCTGTAAGTCAGCATCAAAAGCCAGATACTGTGTCAGTCGACCTTTCAAATGATGCTGTGGAACCAGAAGCTCTGGTAAATGATAGCCTGATGTGTAGTGAGACACAACATGTTGACCCAGTTTCTCCTGATCGTAATGATGACTTAAAAAATGTTGCAGAATCATCATTGCAAGTTCAAGCTGAAGAAGAATCTACCATCTCCCCAAGTGCTTGGGTGGAAATAGAGGAGCATCAGGCCATGTCCCCATGTAACAACGGCTCATCTCAAGTAACCACTTCAGCCAATGTTGCACCAGCTGGACTAAGTCCTCGTGTCCGTCATTCTTTATCCCAGATGCTGCAAGAAGAAAGTAACGAACCAGATAATATTGAGTGGGGAAATGATGAAAATCCTCCTGCCATTGTGTTCCAAAAGGATGCACCGAAAGGACTGAAGAGGCTCTTAAAATTTGCTCGGAAGAGCAAGGGAGATGCCAATTCGACTGGTTGGTCTAGTCCATCAGTTTTCTCTGAAGGAGAGGATGATGCTGACGGTGTACACAGAAAGTCTTCGCTTCATACAAGTAAGTATGAACCGTACTCTAGTAAGTTTCCTGTTTTCGTTAGAATTCGTCCTGCCTTTGTGTCTTTTTTCTTTTGCTCCTTTCCTCCCTCCCTCGCTAACACTTGCTTTAATTTGTTGTGAAAGCTGATAGTTGACAAAAGCAGATTATTTCATATTATATTAGTGAAAAGTTAGATGTTTGGATGTTCATTTTTTCCTCATGCTAATAATCATTTTGGATTTGTGCATGCAGCTCAATCAAACATTAGCAGATTTGACGGGCAGAGTTCACATAAGTCACAAGAGAACCGCGATGCAGCTGCAGGACCTGCAACTAAAGGTTGTCTTTCCACGTGACGAGTACACACTATCGTTTTCTATGATTTTTTATCTTCCTGCAAATTTTTTCTACACCTGCATACAGAATTTCTACGCGCCATTTCTAATTCGTTTGATTAAGATTCCAATACTCTCTACTATCTGTGTTTCAGCTGCAACAAGGTCATTCTTCTCTCTTTCAGCGTTTAGGGGCAGCAAACCAAATGAGATGAAGTTTCGCTAATGCTAGAGACTCGTAGAGTACTGGAGTCAGATTCTTCGAAACTTTCTATTCTTCCTTCACCGTCGTTGTGGCATGCATGATGCATTCATCCACACGCAGAGACGAGGGACCATCCCTAAACTTCTGGCATTTCTTTTTTCTTCTTTCCTGTCATAAAACTTTGTTTCCGGGTCTTTTGTACATGCAATATATGCCTTGTTCTGTTCTTTTCAGAGATTTAAACAGACCCCTGTTCTTAACCCTTATGCTTAGGATGTCAAGCAACTACAGATCGATACATGTCGAGTCGAGTCGATTCGATTTTATTTATTCTAGGAACAAAGTTGCTTCATAATGTATCCAGTTTCAAATCTGTAAACTTTGCGTATATTGGCATCAATACGAATGCTTTGTGACAGAGAATGCCTCTAAATAACATAGGAACATTTCAAAGTTTCATAGCAATTGGGTTTTCTCGTAGAAGAGAGAGGTGTCACGTGAATTAGTATGAAGAAGAGTGAGAGAAGTACTGCGTAGAAGGGGAGAGAGAGAGAGAGAACAAAAGAAAGATCGAGGGGTATAATTGTAAATGAAAAATAATTAAAAATACATCAATTAAATGATGTGAATAATGTGAGTTTGCTGATAATTAATTAATAGGTAACTAATTCTTAAACCATTTTTACACATTTCTCATGTCATTCAATTTACTTATGCTGAATAAAGAGTTCATTGTTCATAAAACAAGTCTTTTCATTTTATATGGGATAATTTTTTCTATTTTTTTTTAAGAAAACCTCGACGGTACGAGGGATATTTTATTGATAACGAAAAAAAAAATTACACCTAGTCAGGGGGGGACATAAACCTTACCCCTCTATAAACGAAAACAAAAACGATACAAGAGAGGGGGAGACATGAATCCTAACCCTTCTAAAGCCAAACCTAAAAAACAAAATACAATGAAACAAGAGGATGACATTTGACAAAATCATACAACACAACCATACTGGCATATTCGTCACAGCAAGGAAAATGCCAACAAACTTACTCAAAGTACAAAACAAAGCTAAACATATTCAACAATTACATGATACATTTTAAGCACTATCTTATTCAGCAACTGTGAAAGAAGAATGCTCCATGGCATGTTTACCAGCAAAGAACCAAGCACAATCCAAAACCCCGTGAAGAATCCAACGCCCAAGCTCATGTAGAACCACTCGTCTTCGAGTAAACGGTATCCTCCCCCTCCGTCTTGCTCAACTGTTGGTGGCGGTATCACTCCATTTGCGCTGCAATTCTTGTTGAGTGGAGCTCCGCATAGTTTGTTGCCGACGAAGCTAGACTGATCAAGGCTCTGCAGCTGAGTGCTTTCCGGAATTCGTCCCGTCAAATTGTTGTAGGACAAGTTTAAGTGACTCAGAAATGTCAAAATAGTCATGCTCGGAGGAATTTCACCATGGAGTTTGTTCGTGGACAAATCAAGTGATTCTAACTGTGTCATATTGCCAATCTTTGAAGGAATTCTTCCGGTGAAGCGATTATTCGATAAATTGAGCGACTGCAATGCGAGGAGGTCGGTAAGTTCTTCAGGGATCTCTCCATACATAAAGTTGCATGGAAGATCCATACTTTTTACAAATATCAGATTCTTGGTATATTCCGCTTCTAGCCCTTTCGTTACCACTGTAGAAGCCTCAGAAATATTCCGATGCGGAGATGATTCTGACAAATCAGCCATGGCACTCAAATTGTGGAAGCATCTCGGTATCGTTCCAGAGAGTTTATTACGTGCAAGGTCCAATATCTGGAGACTTTCCAAATAACAAATTTCAGAAGGAATGTCTCCTTCAAACTCATTCGAACGAAGGTTAAGAATGTTCAACCGTGAAAGGCTTTTACCCATCCATATTGGTATGCTTCCAACAAACCCATTTCCACTAAGGTCAACAAGTGACAACATGGTACAGTTCTGTAGGGAATGTGGCAATTCTCCGTACAGGTGATTATTGCGCAAGTGTAGCGAGTCCAAGTCTTGCAAGTATCCCATGGACATTGGGACAATCCCAGTTAGGTTGTTGTTTTCCAAATTTAGGACTATCAAGAATGGCCAACTCATCCAACAGTCGGGTACTTTTCCAGTGAGATGATTGTTCCCGAGATAAAGAATTTGAAGTTGCTTTGGTTCATCCGGCCTATCACAGAAGACGTGGAAAACAGATCCAGAAAATGATGAATTGGAAAGATCTAGCAAAACTAATGAGGTGGGAACAATAGGCAATGCACCGGTGAATTGGTTAGAACCAAGATCAACTTCTGAATGAGGAGCAACAACTATATTTTGAATCTCCCCGTACAATTGATTGTGAGAGAGATTCAGATACAGTAATTGGGAAGTTCCGTTCCAAAACCAAGTTGGAATAGTACTTGAAATTCCTGTACCAGACAAGCTTAGTTGTTCTAATTGCGTTTGTGTCAGCAACCACATTGGCCATTCAGGTCCCAGATGCCATGAATCCAATCGTAAACTTTTAAGTTGAAAAGGAGGTAGCCAATCTCGACTGGTTTTCAGAGTAAATGAGTTTCCATTTGCAATGAAATGCTTCAATTTTGTAAGGTTACAAAGAGAAACTTCTGACCACACACCTTCGAACAAATTATAAGATATATCCAAATCTGTTAGCAATTTGAGTTTACTAATAACTTCTATGAAAGTTCCATTGAACTGATTTCCAGATATGTCTGGTTCTACTAAGCTTGACAGGTTTCCTAGGGATATTGGAATGGGACCTGATATTGAATTACCTGAAAGATCAAAGTGCCTTAAACTTTTAAGGTTTCCTAGGGACATTGGAATGGGACCTGATATTGAATTACCTGAAAGATCCAAGTGCCTTAAACTTTTAAGGTTTCCAATGGAACTCGATATTTCACCACGTAAGGCAGTGCTAGAAAGAAGTAAGGACTCAAGATTTTTCAAGCTATACAGCCATTCAGGTATGGTAGAATTGAAGTCATTCTCCTCGAGATTAAGAGATGTAAGACTAATCATATTCTGAATACTGCTTGGAATGGGATCAAGACTAATAGAATTGTATGACAAATCAATTTCCCTCAAAGATGTGATATTTTGTGAAATGCTAGGAATTGGACCTTGGAAATCACAACCTCTGAGATGAAGAGAAACTAGATTTTTAAGACTGAACACCCACCTTGGCATCAAAGAATAAAAATGGTTATCAGAAAGATCAAGGACGACCATGGAAGTAAAATTTGGGGTGGGTAGAGGGGGAATTTGATCAAGTTGACAATAGGACATATCGTTCCAGATACATAGCCCCACAAACCTTTTCCAACCAAGAAATTCTTCATGACATATGCCCAATGCACATAATTATTACCATTCAATCTCACACCAATCGCTTGCAGCGAGTCATCCTTAGTTGTCATATTCAATGAACCAAAAAAAGCCAAAGACAAAGTGCACAATACCGACAATAGTTTGATGTAGGTTGCAGACTGATGCAAGCAAATCTGATTTTGGGCAGCAGGTTGTGCGTGCAATATGGTGACGAGGACGAATAACTTGCAGCAGCGAATGCGTGGTTCAATGGTCCAGTCGATTCTGGACACACACACGGATCAAGCAAACGAGGCAGCAGATTCAACGGGTGGTGATGGTCTGTGCAATGGTCAAGCGGCGACAGGTAGAAGGTTGGTCAGGCGGTGAGATTGTCGGGACGACAGCGGTGGTTCTGATTCTGCGATGGTGATGGCAATGGTCTGCGGATCAAAGCGGCGGCGGACGGTGCGAGACAAACGAATTAAACTGAACAAACAAGCTATCAGACAAACAAATAATCTACAAACAAATAATCTACGAGACAGGTCTTCACGAACCTGCTCTGATACCAAGAAGAAACATATAGGGAAAAATTATTGTCATTGATTAAAATTAAAAATATCAAATACAAAGATGTCTTTATATAGAGAAAGACTAAAGCAAACCCTAGAGTAAAACAAAAACTTAACGGGCAAGTAACTAATCCTTGGCCCGCAAGATAACTAATAATAACCTAAATTCCAACAAGCCTCACTTTTTCTAAACCATCCTCTACGAGCACTTTTTCTAAACCACCCTCTACGGCATGAGATTGAGACCGCATTTTCGAACACATCAATGAGAGTAGCAGTCGGACAGAGCCTAGGAATCTTTGACAAAAGTTTCATAGATGATAAGATGGTCGGTCCTTCAAATTTAATCTCTAAATTTAATCCCATCCACTACGGCATGAGCACTTTTTCTAAACCATCCTCTCCGGCATGAGCACTTTTTCTAAACCATCCTCTACGGCATCAGACCGCATTTTCTAAACAGATGCACATCAATGAGAGTAGCAGTCGGACACTCTAGGAATCTTTGACAAAAGTTTCATAGATGATAACCTGGAATAATTACGTTCTTTGAATGGTCGGTCCTTCAAATACGTTGTCTTGAGTATCTCGCATGAATAGTAAGTTTCTAAAAAAATTGCTAAACTGTCTTACAAATTCAATCGTCAACCGTTATATTGTAACCCAAGACAAAGATAAAGTATATAGTTTGTTTATAAATCAAAACAAAGTGATGCTATAATCCGCAACAGCTATGAATCATTTCCACATAAAGATACACAAATTTAACGGCACATCGAATAACCATCAAGCAAAGCAAAATATGCCACGTGCTAACACGAAACCAAAACAAAAGGAGGATTAAATATCAAAAATTTTCCATAAGGCATCAATTGACAAAATGCTTCTTAATGTGGTCTTCCAAAAAATGAATGCAACTCCCAAACTCAGAAAACACCTTAGAAATCTTTATCACCCCAATCTTACTAAATAGAAGCAACATGGACAGGATAGCCCCCTAATTTTGTAATGGAAACTCTAAAAAAAGAATATCAGGCTCCAAAGGCCCGACTTTTTCTTGGCATAAATCTGTACATTGCAAATTTAATTCCAACGAGACAAATATGCGTGTAAAGTAAAAGGCATCAACGCTACATGTACTGCTTTACAACCATCTCAAGTTACTGACACAATGCCTAAAATATTCAAGACTCAAAGATTTTCATATAAATAGAACAGTTCACCAAAACAATAACCGAGGTTCTGGTACTCAAATCAAGCAGGCAGATGCTTTGCAAGGCTGCCTTCAATATTATCTCATATTCTCTTTTCATTTTTCCTATATGATACAATAAACCGTTCAAATTCAGTTCGTGTGGAATTGGGGGAAAGAAAAGATTCAAAACTCTAATCATCCAAATATAACCTATTATGTTAAAATGTTTCTTGAATATGGTCAGCAACAGTATTTGCACAGAAACACGATGTTAACTCTCATGTATACGTTCAACGATTAGATTCGATTGAATACCATTTTCTTGGGATGTAGAGCTGGGTGATGATTCCCTCCTCGTTTTGCATCTTGTTGATTAAGATTATAACCTAGAAACCAAAATATAACAAACATAGGAACATATATGAGAATTTACACGAATAGGCAAGGATTTTAAATATTTGGAATCTAATGAAGAGAGGAAAACATGCTTATATGGCTAACAAGATCAAAGAAATTGCAAAAAACAACAAATGGGGAAAATTACAGAACATGGGTATTTCCAAAAACTCCATCACGTTTTCAATTCAAATTTTTCTGGGCATACAAAATGAAGCTTATGGAATGAAGAGTAGAATTATTACCTTTGCCAGACCCAAAGTGGTTGCAAAAGCTTGAAAAACCACATGCCAATCCTAACAAAATCGAATCGACAAACGAAAGGAAACCCATTAAACCCACATTCCAATTCAACCAAAATTCAAACTTCACCCCAAATTAGATCAACAAAAAGAGAAACAGGGGAAAACCCAAATGCAATAGGATAGAAAAACAGGGGGGGAGAGAGAGAGAGAGATTACTATGTGTGAGTTGGCAAAATTTGAAAGCTTCAGTGAACTCGCGCCTCCCCTTTGACTCGTTGCATCAATAGGATTAGAAGATTCTGGAAATAAAAAAAATTAATGAACGGCCATAAACTGAATTAAATAAAATTCTCAGAATTTCGTACAATATCCATGAAAGAATGCTCACAAAGATGAATAACATATAAATATAAACATAAACATAATGAAAAATACCTCAATAGAACAGATGGGCAATAGTTATAAACTATTGGCCTGGAAATAGTTGACAAACCACAACCCCATGTCCATGATGTCGACACTGTCGATGTATTATATGTTTGTTAATTTCTACAACTAAAATCAAAATCAAATACCAACATACTTCCTCATGTGTTATGTTTTGCGAAAATTCAAATGAAAATGTACAAAAAAAACATAATTATACGGTAGCAACTCTTCATAGAATTCTTCCTCTATCTCCTCCACTTTTTGACCATGATGTCTGCTTCCATATATTGAGCTCAATTCTTCAGAGCTTGATGAGAGACTAAACCTTTGATGTGGAGGCAGTCTAGCAATAACATAAGCAACTTCTGCAGCAGCCGCATCTTGCGCGGGAACCTGCTCGAGAAGGTAAACAACGCATGAATACATTTAGGACAGAAAATAAACGTTTATTTTAACCCTGTACCAATCAGCTACATTTCGCAGTAAGCACAACGTTTTCATTCCCTATTTAACAGTGAATTAACTACGACTGCCAGATTAATAAGCATTGCTCTTAAAATGATACTTAGTAAACTTAACCTTCTTCTTAATTAACACGAAACCGCAGATAATCTACCAAACCAAACTGTTATTCAGCATATAAAGCAAAATACACACGCTTGGAATAAACATTTAAAATTATATGATCTAATTACACAATTTCAACTCGCTTTTACTCCGCACAATCGACTTTCACACAACTAAACACTAAACGCATCGAATTGGAGGGCTTAAAAGCTGCATTACATGCAAAAACTGAAATTTCAATCACCTCGGGGCGATCAGAAGCAGAAGGAAGAAGGCCGAGCGACCTGGCACACCTAATGGAGCTCAGAATCTTCTCGCCGACCTTTGACAAATCCATCGCACCACCTTGGAACAGCAAAAAGGGGACCAAGCACGAAACCCCAAAGCTCTCAGTGGCCTCGCTCAAATGGCCATTGAACACAAACGGATTCGCCAAAACGCCGCCGAAGGGAGATAGATTCAGCTGCATTTCAATTCGAACCATGGAAAATGACTAACCCAATTTTCAATCACTTAAAATTAGACCGAGAAAGAGAATGTAGGGAAACAACAGCAGGGCAAGGGAGCAAGACGTTGTCGTTTAGGCTAGGGTTTAAAAAAAAATAAAAATCCCTTCTTCCTCCCACGGCTTCTGGTTTGCCGATTTGCTGCTTTTCTCAAGCAGGTTTCTGGTCATTCTTTCTGGGTGGGCATACTGAGTTCCGGTCAAGGGGTTTTCCGGCGTCTGATGGCCACAAAACCTGTTGACAAAGTGAGAGCATAACTGACAGAGTGAGTGAGTTTTGGGTTCGCTGAACATTGAACAGTGTGGAGGAATCCGGTGGTGAAATTGATCTCGATGAGCAGATAGGGATTTGGGTTTGGAAGTACCTGGAGAAATGTCACGGTGCAATTTCTTGTCTCCATGGTGTGCATTTGGGTGAACTTTCTTTGGTTTCGATTCGAATTGGAGTAAAAAAGGGAACGGTGCAGAGGAAGGATGCGGTGGAGGAGAAATCTCGCCCAGAACGCCCCGCGTGCAGAATTGTTTATTGCATACGGAGAGCCAACATGTACGCCTATAGGCAATTTGGGGATTTTACTGTACAGGGACAAAAAGTAGGATCACAGAAACATTAAAAATGAGGGCAAAACGTCAAAACACTGTTGCTTATTAACAGTGTTTTTCACATTCCGCTTTAGTATATATAAAGAACTTCACGTTTGAAAGAGTCCCTTATATAATACTCTTTTTGGAGAATTACGTACTATAATAATAAGATTAATAGTCCTAAAATAGTTTGATTCCACGATCAATATGTCACTACACACAATCTCATACTTCTGCGCCGTGTCATCAAATGTAATATTTGGCATACTTTTTGGCGATCCATAGAATGTAACAAAGGGTTTGTTATGTGGAATTGTGATTTTCTCGTTGTACACTCCCCTTTTGATATACACAAAGCACGCATTTTGTGTTCTTGGCTGGAATGTTATTGATGGCGTCTGTAATGTTCTTGAATTTTCCACCTCCATCTTGGATAACCTTGATGACCTGGGGAGCATCCTCAGCTACAACAAGGGCAGGGTCAAGCGTTGACTTCGTTCATTGTAGGTTTTCACATTATTAGCGAACCAGCTAGCTACTTGGGAACTATCGGAAGGTATCGATATCGTATCATCGAGGATGACAGCGGTACTTGAAGTGAGTAGAATTGTTATTATCATCAGAGATGCGTGAATGAATATGCATGTTGTTTTTCCGACCATCTTTTTCTTTTAAGACGCACAATATATTAAAATTTTTTAAGTTTTGCTCCAAAAAAATACAAAAACAATCTAAACTTTTTTGAAATCTCAAATCTACGTTTTTCAGCTTTATTCTACTGATTAGCTAGAGCAGTAGGTTGATGGTTGTTTATGAATGAATAATACCACGATCCATGATTTTAGGATTGACCCAAAATATGTGAGGTTAGAAAGCTCTAGCTCTCGCACATGTTGATTTTTAATGGCAATAATACGTTTTAGATTCTAAGGCTTTCTCCCTAATATTTTAGGGCTCTCTTGAGAGCTAATTGTATTACCTACTGAAAAAATGCATAGCCAAAATTAAAAGTAGCTAAAGACAGTAATAATCCATAACACTGTTGCACCAGAGGGAGAGCAGCGAGAAAAAAAATCAAGATAGTAGAATATCTTCTATAATTTCATTGCTTTTTTTTTTCCTCAAATTTCATTAGGCCAACTAGTATGCATTTTTTTCCACGATGATCGCTTATTATTATACATATTATTTGAAAATTTCAACTGATCAATTAATGTGAGATCTCATATCGTCCAAGGGAGTGATCCTTATATGTATATTCTCATCCTTACTTAGCACGAGACCTTTTGGAAGCTCACTGGCTTTCGTAGGAACTCCGAAGTTAAGCGAGTAGCGCGTGAGAGCACTCCCATGATGGGTGACCCACTGAGAAGTTCTCATGTGAGTTCCTAGAAACAAAACCGTGAGGACGTAGTCAGGGCCCAAAGCGGACAATATGGTGAAGCTGACCCGAGATGTGGTGGACCCCGGATCGGGATGTGACAATTAAAGTACTTAAATATAATAAATTCAAAATATATATGTCTTTTACTTTATATTTATTTGAAGAAGCATGAATAATATGATACATATATTCTCTGCCCTTATGTAAGCATCATTTTTTTTTCCTTCGCACAAAACTTTAATTAGGGGGCCGTCTTATTGAGCCTTAGCTGCCTCCGTCGTTATGCAACATTATAGTGTGCTGAGAGGTAGCAACGTTTATAAAAAAAGTATGATTTTGGATAATCATCAGTATAGATGCAAGTGGAAGATTTTTCTTGCTAGATATAATCTTCATCTTTAATTTATTGTGTCCTATGCTTAAATTCTCTTATGCTTTTTTATTTTGTAATAACTAAAGAAATATATAATTATTGTGTACTTCTGAAGTAATTCCTTAATAATTAATCTTTTTGGATATATATAGGTTTGTTGTCTTGTTGGTATTAATTTTTTTTGTCACATCCCAGTCCGGGCCCCTACCACAATCCGGGCCCGCTCCACCACCGTAGCACGATATTGTCGGGCCCGCTTCACCACCGTAGCACGATATTGTCCGCTTTGGGCCCCGACTACGCCCTCACGGTTTTGTTTTTGGGAACTCACAGGCAACTTCCCAATGGGTCACCCATCCTGGGAGTGCTCTCGTGCACTATTCGCTTAACTTCGGAGTTCCCATGGAACCCGAAGCCAATGAGCTCCCAAAATGCCTCGTGCTAGGTAGGGATGAGAATATACATATAAGGATCATTCCCTTGGACGATGTGGGATCTCACATTTTTTGTCTCAGTTTTTATGATGATGTCAATTCAATTATCGTTAAAGACGAATTTGAATTATATTATCGTTCATTTATTATAAAGTTTAGCTCACTTTCCACAATATAAATAATACAATTTGTTAATAAAAAGTAAGTAGAAGTCATGATGGAAAGATGAGAACCCCGCTCCCGCAACAAATCAACCATTTCTCTCTACCCCCACTAATTTTTCTTCCTTTTTTTGCACTTTTTCTTTCGACGGTCAGGATTGTGTTGATTTCATAAAGTGAGAGGGAGAGAAAAAGGAAAGAGCCAGCGAAGGGGAGAGGACTCACTCCCACTCTGCCACTTTCTCCCACACTCTGATTATTGGAAGCAGATTCTCTATCCTCTCAATACAATACCCTTCTTATTTTTTTATATTTTTATTACTTTTATCTTATTATCTTCGTAAAAAAAATTCAGTATAAACAAATTAATATAAAATATTAACGTGAAAATGACCGAAGACAACTGAAAATGGTGGTCAAGAAAAGTCAATCAGCAACCCATTTGGCCAAGGATTCAAAGGTGGAAGTTTGCAGCAATGAAGATGGCTTCAAGGGCGCATGGTTCCCCGCCAAAATCATCGACTCGAAGCCTTGGATTCCCGCGACGACGAAGAAAAGGAAGAGCTTTTCCGACGGCAGCAGCAACTCCTTCTCACCAACCCAGGCTGAGGTCCAGTACGAGACTCTGCTCTCCGACGTCGACCCGGACAAGCCCCTGACGGAGTTTGTCGAGTTGGGTCAAAGCCGGTCGGTGCCTCCGGACGACAATGTCGACGGGCCCTTCGAGCCCGGCGACAAAGTCGACGCCTTTCACCTCGACGCGTGGTGGCCCGGGGTTGTGATCAAGCGCGAGGGGGATGAGTACATGGTGGGGTTAATGTACCCGCCTGATCTGCTTGTGGTGCGGCGGTCCGAATTGCGTTCTCACTGGATTTGGTGGACGGCGTTTGGGTCCGAGCCAAAAAGGAGGTACTGGTTCTGGGTTTTTGGTAATGCATGTGGGTTTTGTTTTCTGTTGCATGATATTTCGAGGTTTATGGTTGCATGGGGTTTTTTGTGTGCTTATTTATGATTTTTTATTTGAAGATTTCTGACATGGGTTTTCATGATTTAAGAACATGCAGGATGTTTGTACATATTTGGCTCTGCCTTCTGTTATTTTGCTTTTAAATTCCCCTTTTTTACTTTAAAAAATAAGTTTTTCTCCACTTTGATTGCTTGTTTTGGTCCCCCAGTTTCATCATATCTTGGCTAATGTTGTATTTCTCTACCTTGAATGCTTGTATTGATCTCTTTTGCAATGAATCTGACTTTCCTCTAATTTTGGGAGAGGATAGACAATTTTCTTATGGTATATATGGTTGTCAATTGTCATAGACAGAAACTGATATTTTCCACTATTGTTTCATAGATGATGATGGGATCAAATTTCAGCCCTGGGACAGCAGTTGAAATGAATCCCGACGAAGAAAGAATATTTTATGCTTGGTTTCCAGCAGTTTATCTTGGTCAATTGGGGATCGACTCTTTCTTGCTTCAATAGAAGAAATCAAACAACAGCGATGTTAAAATTGTCGTAGGCCTCCAAATTCGACTGAAAGAGATTTTAGCCTTTTAGAATTGAGGACTCACATGGATTGGAATGATGGAGGATGGGCTACAATGAGCCATGGAAGATGGATTACTGAAATTCGGGTACGTGTATTTTTTCCCTCTTGTTTTAAGGGGAAAGGTGATGGTCATTACTTGTTTCTTATGGGCAACATGGTAATCATGTTTGAAACATTCTGTCTTGGAAATGAGATCATTAAGATGTAATTTAATTCAGAAAGGTTTAATGATGTCCATGTAAATTCAAGTTGCTATGCCGAAGAGCATTTGATGGATTCAAATTAGTTGTGTGACTAAAATTTTGGCGGTTCTTTTCAGGAATTTCACTTTAGAAGGGGTTCTAAAGCACAATCAAAGCATTCATATCAGAGTTCCAAACGTGATTATAAATTACAATCTTGTGAGAGTTTCAGAATGTCACATCCCGGCCCGGGGTCGACCACTTCCCGGGCCCGCTCCACTACCGTAGCACGATATTGTCCGCTTTGGACCCCGACTACGCCCTCACGGTTTTGTTTCTGGGAACTCACACGAGAACTTCCCAGTGGGTCACCCATCATAGGAATGCTCTCGCGCGCCACTCGCTTAACTTCGGAGTTCCGACAGAACCCGAAGCCAGTGAGCTCCCAAAAGGCCTCGCGCTAGGTAGGGATGGGAATATACATTTAAGGATCACTCCCTTGGGCGATGTGGGATCTCACAATCCACCCCCCTTAGGGGCCCGACGTCCTCGTCGGCACACCACGACCAGGGTTAGGCTCTGATACCAAATTGTCACATCCCGGCCCGGGGTCGACCACTTCCCGGGCCCGCTCCACTACCGTAGCACGATATTGTCCGCTTTGGGCCCCGACTACGCCCTCACGGTTTTGTTTCTGGGAACTCACACGAGAACTTCCCAGTGGGTCACCCATCATAAGAATGCTCTCGCGCGCCACTCGCTTAACTTCGGAGTTCCGACAGAACCCGAAGCCAGTGAGCTCCCAAAAGGCCTCGCGCTAGGTAGGGATGGGAATATACATTTAAGGATCACTCCCCTGGGCGATGTGGGATCTCACACAGAAACTCTAACGTAGCTACACCACTTCGAAAGAAAACACCTTGTTCTAGGATCCCATTGAAAATTCAATCGAAGCACTTGAGTCCTTGCACGGATAAATCACCTTATGGAGAGACCAAAAAGAAATTGAAAATGTCCCCGCAACCTAAAGATGATGGAACAATTTTAAGCCTTTACAGGAAATTAAAAGGTGGGCATTCAGAAGACTCCTTATCCTTGGAGAACGCCCGTTAAAATCTCTTAACAAAGAATCCCCAGTTATTAATGTTTTGGTTAGTGAACTCTCAGAAAAATGTTGTTGGTATTTAGTTATTTATTCTCCTATAGCTGAGTGCTTATTTGTGGTATACAAATTCACGATTCCAGTCTTCCCTCTCTAAACCTCATTAACTTGCTCTATTCTATGCATTTTACTCAAGATACCCTGTAATCACAGAGAAATGTGTTGGTTCACTTAGTATTGGTCAAAGTACTTGAGTCGGTGAGTATTATCAGAACTACTTAAACTATACTGACAACACTCACTGACTCATATGATTCCAAGAGTAACTTGTGCTCATTACTGGGGACATGTCATTACGTAAAACTACCCAATTTTCATCTCTGCATGATATTTAAAATGAAAACAACAAATACTAGGCCTCTGTTGCCTCTATGGTTTGTATGGCATAATAATGCCTGATGGAAATGTTCCAAGATTAAGGTTAGGTTCCTATCCTCGGAGGCCTCTGTATCCATTCATTTTGCTTGAGTAAGCAGTCCAAGCAGCTTGCCTTCTTTTAGGTCCATTCAAGCATGATTGGAATCAAATGTTTTCATCTTCATTATTTGAAAGTAGGAAGTGCTATACAAAGAAAGCCTTGCACTATTTTTCCTCTGATTTTGTTTCTTCTAAAACCTACTGGTCCTGATTAATATGCGTTCGTTGCTCTTGCAGAAGATTGCGAAACAGAAGGTTAGAGGACTGGATGATCAAGCATTAACTCATTCTAAAAGAAAAGGTAAACCATGGAAATCTCAAAGTGATATCCCACGACCTAGAGTAGGACATTATATTAGGGCAGACCACTGAAATTGCATGGTAAAAAATTCAATAGTCCTCAGAAATGGACATATACACGATAGGTCCACAGAATCAAGCAATACTTTCAAAAATAAGGGTAAACCGTGAATATCTCAAGCTGATATCCGATGGCCTAGAGTAAGACATGAGAAACTCATAACATTACCTTATATTATTCCTATGCTAATAGGTTCATTGGATAATCCACATAAAATAAATGTGTATAATCTGTTGCAGGCAAGAAAGCCAGTGAAATCGAAAAGACTGGTGAAGTAAATGTTGGAGATGAGCATGTAATGGACAACACTGAATCTTCTGGTATCAGGTCAGAGTCTGGAGCAACAGGGGGATCTCATGCTGGAGCATCATGTCTGCTCCCTATGGAGGTATTTATATCTGAAGCCTGTATGCAATGCTTCTTTCATTTGTCTCTACATATCAGAAGTTCAGAACTGTAGCCTACGTTAAGCTTTTGCGTAAATTCCAATGCACGAGCAATATGACAATGCAAGACTTTTCTGTTCAAAACAAAGAGATGTTTCTCTTGTTTGTTGAAAGACATTTATTAGACATAACTATGAAGTGTTGTTGTTGTTGTTGTTTTTTTATTTTTTTATTTTTTATTTTATTTTTTTATCCATAATTAATTTGAAGGTATTCAGCTGTCCTATTATCTCTTGAAAAGTTATGGATTTGGAGGTACCATATTGGGATTTCTTTGCTTCTAATTTAGTTTTATTGATCACGATGTTTGTTCTTAACTCATTCAGGGGGTTGGACAGAATGAAGATGGAGTGAGCAGTGCAGTGGAAGGGAATGGAAAACTGACTGAATTGCTTGTTGAGTACTCGAAAGATCCAGCAATAGGTGTGCATATGTCAAAGCTACAGCATTCTGTGGATCTGTAATTATTTCAAAATCTAATGTGTGCCAGCATGTGCAGGCGAGGAACATAATGGCGGTGGATCTATGGCTGTGGATTGCACGAATGATATATTCGAATTGTCTATGATCACAAGGTTGGATTTGAAAGGTATGAGAGGCTAACAACCCTAACAATCCACTAAGCACAGTGGAATAGAACACTGTAGCCTAAATAAATTCTACTTTTGCAGGTGAGAAGCACAATGACACATCACAACCTGAAGAACCTTAAATTCATAAAAAGTAATTACAGGAACTAATGTGTAATTTAATTTGAACACTTCTTACTCTCCCTTTCCCATCACTGCTCTGCTTTTGCTTTGTCAAAATCTCAGGTTCTGAAGATGCAACGGTCGAAGAGGAAGCTGTACATTCTGCAATGGATATCGATAAAGACATTACAAGTATAACAGTGGGCTCAAGTAAGATATCGAGAATAGTATAAAGGAATTTCTTTGGCTAGTTGTTTGAATAACATCAATGTTGTCTTATAGGTAATCCTGCTGGGATTTCCAAACAACAAAGTGAGGTCAGAGACCAGGTCGAAACTGGTGTAACAGGTGACATTGACAGTCCACATTTGCCTTTTCAGAAAAGTCCTACAGTTGGGGAAAAACATTGAAACCATGGATGTATTCAAAATATTGCTTGGCCAAGAGAAATGTTAGACGAGACATAATAGGGATGAACTTTTTCCTTGTTTTTCCCCTATGGAAGTACTTACTTGTCTTGTTCAATTTTAGGAAATTTCATGGCTTTATTGAATTTCGGGTTTTGAAGAAGCAAATAGAGAGACGGAAACTGTGAATTTAAGGTTCTGAAGAAGTTCAGGTGGCTGTGACTGGAGTATTGCCAAAGACATCTGCTCATGATCAACCTTTATCACTGTGCATAAATGAAATGCATTCTGTAAAAAGCATAGGTGGTCCAAGTAAGATATTGTGAAGCTGAGATGGCATCATCAGATGCTTAAAAGTATGTCCTTTTAATTCTTCATTTAAGATTTCATTTGAGTTGCATCAGCATGACACCATGGGAATTTGTGCTGTCAGGAACGAACTTTTGCGGGCTCTGGACTTGAGGCTTACTGCATTAAGAAGGGAATTAACGACCGCTATTGAAAAGGCTTGTCATTCCTCGTTCAACTCTAAAGCGATTTCAAATTTAGCAAACTTTTCTCAACATTTTGGAACAACAGATTTCAGGTAAGGTAGTCACTTAGATTCATAGAAAGGTATTTTAGAACAGTATCAACAAGGCAAGAGTGGTGATCCTCAAAATGATGACAAGTCGGGTAATTTTGGAGATGACAATGTTGAGACAGATGGGAGTGCTCAGATATCTAAGCCGATGAATTTCGCTACGCCAGTAAAATATAGTGTTTCGCCTGCAAGCCCAGGTTGAGCGACAGAGTTCAACCGAAAGCGGGGAGTCTTCTGAGTCAAGTGACGACGAGCAAACATCTGCAGAAAGAAGTCGGAGTCTTATGAGAAGTGCCGCACCTAGAAGGTCAGCATCTCCAATGCGGAGGATTCAAATAGGAAGAACTGGGTCACGCAGAGCTGCTGCATTAACCATTAAGAGCCTCAATTACTTTCCTTCTAGGGAAAAGCCTTTTTCAGAAGAGGGTGAACCTGAACTGACACGCCCCGACCCTGATATTCGAAGAATATCAGGATAGATACGTGCTGGCCGACACCCAAGGGTGACGTAAGCCATTTATTAATTACAAGAGTAATAATTAGATGAAAACATGTATAATTAAACATAAGAAGTTTACAAAAAAACAAATAATAATACAGAAAGCGGCTATAGTGCGCAGAGCATGTTCTAACTAAAGATTACAAGAAAAGATCTATTACAAGATGTCACGCAAGAAAGAGTGCACAGCTACTGGTAGGGAAATGCCTCGAATGATATGCCGTAGTCCTCGTTCACAGGATCTGAATGGGGGCGCAAAACAAGGGTGAGTGGACCAAGTATATATATGTAGTATAAAAACAGTTATGAATATACTAACCCCCACAGTTAATAATGAAAACTAATAACATAATAAGTGATAGGTTTTTCAAACCCTCTAGCATGCCATAAAACCATTCATATCTATTTGTCATTCAATCTCAGAAATCATAACAGGAAACATAATACAAGTTGTGCTGCTAATGAGTATCACCGAATAGTAACAATAACTTCCGGCCCATTGCCTGCACCTAAATCTCTATGGCCTTCACCATGAGATAACTCCCTCCCGGCCCGATGCCAGACTCCGTGGTCCCTCAGCCTTCCGCTAGGGATTATTTCTCCAGGCCTCTGCCAACTACAAGTCCTCGCACTTTGCGGCATGGTGTTCACTAGGTATGCACAAAACAGCTTTCTAAAATACAACTTCGTAGCATAAGTTCATCGATCCCCCATACTACGAAGAGGTGTCTAAAAGCATTTGAAACACATTCTTAGCATCCTATCGTCATCGATCAGATAGTCTACCAGAATGAGGGTTAATAGAAATATGATATAGTGAAAATAGTTCAAAACGATCTATCTATTCAATAATATTCAAATCATCATGCTTCCTGTAAAGTATTCATCAAATCGAGGCATGCTAGGAACATATGCAATTCTTTAATTAAAACATGCTATTTTTGAAGGTGATCCACTCACAGTACTCCTCAGCAGCAGGGTCGTCCTCAAAAGGAACTTCGGATTCCTCACAGTCAACTTCACCTAAACACAAGAATATGTAATTAATCAAACTATGCCCAAACGAAAGAATTTCAGAAAACGGACTCCACAGATGTGTTCAGGACGTCGAGTTTAGCTTAGGAGTAGTCCTGAAGAAAGTTGGAAAAAGTCAACGGTTAAAGTCAACGTTGACTGTTGACCGGTCAACGGTCAAAGTCAACGGTCAACGTTGACTGACAGTCAACGGTCAACATTGACTGACAGTCAACGGTCAAACGGGTCAGGTCAACGGGTCCGGGTCGGACCCAGTCAAACGGGTCAAACGGGTCAAACCCAGATAGGGTTTGGGTCTTAGGGTTTTTGGGTTTGGACAAATGGGTTTAGGGTTTAGGGAAAATGGGCCGAAGGCCCTAGGTTAGAAAACCCAAAGGGTTTTAGAGTTTTGGGTTAGAGATTAGGGCCCGGCCTAAGGCCAAGGGCCCGATACTAATTTGTGAAACGGCCCAAAGGCCTAAGCCCTCACGGGCTGGGTTTAAAAGAGACGGCCCGAAGGGCCTTAACTTAACAGAAAAAGAAAAGAAAAACAAAAATTTAAAAAAAGAAAAAGAATTGGGTTGGGCTCGACCTAAGCCCAAAGGGATGGTCCGAGGGCCTTTGAAAGGGTTTGGGTTGGAACTAAACGGGCTGGAGCCCGTGTTGCACAGACGGCCTGAGGGCCTTGCTTCGAGGAAGAAGAAGGCCGGAGCTGCTACAGCTCCGGCGACCTGAAAACTATACTTCTAAAACCCGATCTATATATCAAAATGAAGTACGAGCTGAGGGGAATAAAATGCTACCTTTAGATTGTCGAAAAACGTTTCGAGAAGTCGGAGAAGCTCCCTAGAAGCCACGGGTCTCGCCGGAAAACGGGTGTGCTCACCCAAGCTTAAATCCAACGAAAATCTGGGCAATGAAGGGAGGATTCGATTTACAAGTTCCAATCAGTCACAAAACATAAGAAATGAAAGATTTGTGACTTACCAAATCAGAACAAACAGAGGGAGTTCGCCGGAGCTTCTTGCTCCCGTGCCGTCGCTCCCCACCGAATCGAGAAGGAAGGAAGAAGACACGGTGAAGATGATGATGAAGGATGTTCTCGCACGGATCTCAGGGCGTGGGTGTATGTGAGGTGCGTGCTGGTGAGGTTTACGGGGAGAGAGTGAGCTGAGAGAGAGAGAGAGACAGTAACAGAAAAGAGATAAGAGAAAGAAAAGAGAGGGGCCTGAGGCTTTTCGGGAAAAGGAAAGGGAAGAGTTAGGGGACTGCCACTTGGCAGTTTAGGAGAGAAAGAGAGACCAAGATGAGTGGCTAGGATTAAAGGTTGAAACAAGAAAATAAACAAAGTTAGGGAAAAAGAAAAAAAAAATTACCTCAAATTTGGGTTGGGGTGTTTCATGAACACTCAAACAAGAAATCTGAGAGCAATGCACGAAGGATGAGTGTTCAAGATGCAATTAGTCTTTTCGAAAGCAAACAAAGAGATCAAGCTGCTGCGGATGCTCAAAAAAGGAGCTCGTTAACAAGTATCTCTGTGAGTACAAATAAAGCTGTATTAAGAAGATGGAGCTCAGGTTTGGGGAAACTTCCACCCAAAGTCAATCTGAAATTGCCTCTGGAGACAGTGGTCCAGTGACTTCCAATGATGTAAAGAATGGTGAGGTGCCAACATCTTCAGAAGAAATGAAACCAGAGTCTGATCTTTTACCCACAGTTAACAAAGGAAGCTCCTAAACCGGCAGTTAACAAAGGAAGATTTGAGAAAAATTTATCTAGTCCAATTGATACTGAAGCAGACTCTACTATAGCTCTGGGAGAGAAAAGTAATTGAAAATCAATAGCTTCAATGGAATGGAGTCAAGAAAGGGAAGCAGAATTGAACCAAATGCTGATGAAAATGATGGAAACCAAACCTGTTAAGCCTGTGAAGCCTGTTAAATCTACAAAGCCTCAAGCTACAAGGAGAAGAGAGATGAAAAAGTACGAGGTGAGAATTCTAGAAAGCTGGCAGAGAAAGCAGCACAATTTAAAGCCATGCAGCGAATTCTTGATGAAAGGAAAACAGAAATGTCCTCTACAAAGGCAAATGATATTGATAAAAAACGTGCTACGCTGAAGCCCCAAAAATCAGTTGGAAAGGACAATGCAAAGCCTTGTGTTACAAAGAAGGCTTCACCTAGAACATCACCCTTGCCTGCTACACGCAAGTCGTAGCCATCAACACCAACACCGAGAGCCATAGGGGCATCACCAGCTAGAACTCCTGTTGGGGTTACCAGCACTACCCCGACCCGTCAAAAACCCAAGCCAACACCACCCAGCGCTAAAGTGGAAAGACTCCCACAGCGACAGAGGAATGTGAAGGAATCTGTGATTACTAATGACAGGAGCTCTAAGGGAGTAAATGAGAAGCAGCAGTAAGCAGTGAAAAAGAGTGGTAAAACAAAAAAACCTAAAGTAGTGACAACCTCTGGTGATTATTCTGATATAATTCCAGCAAAGCACAACAAGGTGACCAAGAAAAGCAGTGTAGTGCCAGTGGAATCAAAACCATTTCTTCGGAAGGGAACTCGAACGAGCCCTGGTGTTGGTCCTGTCGTTAACAAGACAAGAACTTCTCCTCAATCGGAGGAATCTTTCAGATACAACACAAATATTATTAAAACTCAAGAGGATGAGGTGATTGGTAGCGCTTCTGATCCTGTGAGTCAGCATCAAGAGCCAGATACTGTGTCAGTCGGCCTTTCAAATGATGCTGTGGAACCAGAAGCTCTGGTAAATGATAGCCTGATGTGTAGTGAGACACTGAGACACAACATGTTGACCCAGTTTCTCCTGATCGTAATGATGACTTAAAAAATGTTGCAGAATCGTCATTGCAAGTTCAAGCTGAAGAAGAATCAACCATCTCCCCAAGTGCTTGGGTGGAAATAGAGGAGCATCAGGCCATGTCCCCATGTAACGATGACTCATCTCAAGTAACCACTTCAGCCAATGTTGCACCAGTTGGACTGTCAAGTCCTCGTGTCCGCCATTCTTTGTCCCAGATGCTGCAAGAAGAAAGTAACGAAGCAGATAATATTGAGTGGGGAAATGCTGAAAATTTTCCTGCTATTGTGTTCCAAAAGGATGCACCAAAAGGACTGAAGAGGCTCTTAAAATTTGCTCGGAAGAGTAAGGGAGATTCCAATTTGACTGGTTGGTCTAGTCCGTCAGTTTTCTCTGAAGGAGAGAATGATGCTGACAGTGTACTCAGAAAGTCTTCGCTTCATACAAGGAACTGTACTCTAGTAAGTTTCCTGCTTTCGTTAGAATTTCGTCCTGCCTTTGTGTCTTTTTTCTTTTGCTCCTTTCCCCCCTCCCTCGCTAACCCTTGCTTTAATTTGTTGTGAAAGCAGATAGTTGACAAAATCAGATTGTATTTCATATTGTAGTAGAGAAAAGTTAGATGGTTGGATGTTCATTTTTTCCTCATGCTAATAATCATTTTGGATTTGTGCATGCAGCTCAATCAAATATTAGCATATTTGACGGGCAGAGTTCACATAAGTCGCAAGAGAACCGGATGCAGCTGCAGGACCTGCAACTAAAGGTTGTCTTTCCACGTGATGAGTACACAGAGTATTGTTTTCTATGATTTATTTATTTTCCTGCAAATTTTTTCTACACCTGCATACAGAATTTCTACGTGCCATTTCTAATTCGCTTGATTAAGATTCCAGTACTCTACTATCTGTGCTTCAGCTGCAACAAGGTCATTCTTCTCTCTTTCAGCATTTAGGGGAAGCAAACCGAATGAGATGAAGTTTCGCTAATGCTAGAGACTCGTAGAGTACTGAAGTCAGATTCTTCAAAACTTTCCATTCTTCCTTCACCGTCGTTGTAGCATGCATGATGCATTCATCCTCACGCAGAGACGAGGGATCGTCCCTATACTTCTGACATTTCTTTTTCATATTTCATGTCGTAAAACTTTGTTTGCGGGTCTTTTGTACATGCAATAAATGCCCTTGTTCTGTTCTTTTCAGAGATTTAAACAGACCCCTGTTCTTAACCCTTATGCTTAGGATGTCAAGCATCTACAGATCGATACATGTCGAGGCGAGTCCGAGTCGATTACATTTATTCTAGGAACAAAGTTGCTTCATAATGTATCCAGTTTCAAGTCTGTAAACTTTGCGTATACTGGCATCAATACGAATGCTTTGTGACAGAGAATGCCTCTAAATAACATAGGAACCATTTTGCTTGCTCCACAAGCATTTCAAAGCTGCATAGCAATTGGGTTTTCTCGTAGAAGAGAGAGGTGTCACGTGAATTAGTACGAAGAAGAGAGAGAAGTACTGCGAAGAAGGGGGGAGAGAAGAGAGAGAACAAAAGAAAGATCGAGGGTAAAACTGTAAATGAAAAATATTTAAAAATACAACCACAAACTAATGTGAATAATGTGAGTTTGCTGATAATAGGCAACTAATCCCTAACTATTTTCACACATTTCCCATGTCATTCAATTTATTCTGCTGAATGAAGAGTTACTTGTTCAGAAAATAAATCTTTTAATTTTATATGGGATTATTTTTTGTATTTTTTATTTTTTAAGAACCTCGACGGTACGAGGGGTATTTTATTGATAACGAAAAAAAATTACACCTAATCAGGGGGGGACATAAACCTTACCACTCTAGAAACGAAAACAAAAACGATACAAGGAAGGGGGGACATGAAACCTAACCCTTCTAAAGCCAAACCTGAAAGAAAAATACAATGAAAGAAGAGGATGAAATTTGACAAAATCATACAACACAACCATACTAGCATATTCGTCACAGTAGAGAAAATGCCAACAGACTTGCTAAAAGTACAAAACAAAGCTAAACATATTCAACAATTACACGATACATTTTAAGCACTATGCTATTCAGCAACCGTGAAAGAAGAATGCTCCATGGCATGTTTACCAACAAAGAACCAAGCACAATCCAAAACCCCGTGAAGAATCCAACTCCCAAGCTCACGTAGAACCACTCGTCTTCGAGTAAACGGTATCCTCCTCCTCCGTGTTGCTCAACTGTTGGTGGCGGTATCACCCCATTTGCGCTGCAATTCTTGATGAGTGGAGCTCCGCATAGTTCATTGCCGATGAAGCTAGACTGATCAAGGCTCTGCAATTGAGTGCTTTCCGGAATTCGTCCCGTCAAATTGTTGTAGGATAAGTTCAAGTGACTCAGAAATGTCAAATTCTTCATGCTTGGAGGAATTTCACCATGAAGTCGGTTCATGGAAAAATCAAGAGATTCTAACCGTTCCATATTACCAATCTTTGAAGGAATTCTTCCGGTGAAACGATTATTCGATAAATTGAGTGACTGCAATGCGAGGAGGCCGGTAAGTTCTTCAGGGATCTCTCCATACATAAAGTTGCATGAAAGATCCATGATCTTTACAAATTTTAGAATCTTGGTATATTCCACTTCTCTCCCTTTCGTTACCAAGATTGCCTTCTCTGGAATATTATACTCAAGATCCTCAAGCACTCCAAGCACTGGTTGCGATAAGGATTCTGACAAATCAGCCATGGCGCTCAAATTGTGAAAGCATCTTGGTATCGTTCCAGAGAGTTTATTACGTGCAAGGTCCAATATCTGGAGACCTTCCAAATAACAAATTTCAGAAGGAATGTCTCCTTCAAACTCATTCGAACGAAGGTTAAGAACGCTCAACAGTGGAAGGCTTTTACCCATCCATATTGGTATGCTTCCAACAAACCCATTTTCACTAAGGTCAAGAACTGACAACGAGGTATTCTGTAGGGAATGTGGCAATTCTCCGTACAGGTGATTATTGCGCAACTGCAGCGAATCCAGCTGTTGCAAGTATCCTATGGACATTGGGACATTCCCAGTTAGGTAGTTGTTTTCTAAATTTAGGAATTGCAAGTCTTGCCAACTCATCCAACAGTCGGGTACATTTCCAGTGAGAAGATTGTTCCCGAGGTAAAGAATATGAAGTTGCTTTGGTTCATTCGGCCTATCACATAAGAAGTGGAAAACAGATCCAAAAAATGCTGAAGTGGAAAGATCTAGCAGATATAATGAGGTGGGAAAAATAGGCAATGCACCAGTGAATTGGTTAGAACCGAGATCGACTATTGAACCAGGAGCAACAACTATATTTTGAATCTCCCCGTACAATTGATTGTGAGAGAGATTCAGATGACTTAAGTTGGAAGATAAGTTCCAAAACCAAGTTGGAATAGTACCTGAAATTCCTGTACTAGATAAGCTTAGATCTGTTAACTGCGTTTGTGTCTGAAGCCACATTGGCCATTCAGGTCTCAGATGCCATGAATCCAACTGCGAACTTTCAAGTTGAAAAGGAGGAACCCAATCTTGACTAGTTTTCAGAGTAAATGAGTTTCCTTTTGCAATGAAATGCTTCAACTTTGTAAGGTTACTAAAAGAAACTTCCGACACCACACCTTCGAACGAATTATAAGATATATCCAAATCTGTTAGCATTTTGAGTTGACCAATAACTTCTATGAAAGCTCCATTAAACTGATTTCCAAATATGTTTAGTTCTACTAAGCTTGACAGATTTCCCAGGGACATTGGAATGAGACCTGACATTGAATTACCTGAAAGATCAAAGTGCCTTAAACTTTTAAGGTTTCCTAGGGACATTGGAATGAGACCTGACATTGAATTACCTGAAAGATCAAAACTTTTAAGGTTTCCTAGGGACATTGGAATGGGACCTGATATTGAATTATATGAAAGATCAAAGTGCCTTAAACTTTTAAGGTTTCCAATGGAACTCAATATTTCACCACGTAAGGCATTGCTAGAAAGAAGTAAGGACTCGAGATTGTTCAAGTTGTACAACCATTCAGGTATGGTAGAATTGAAGACGTTATTCGCAAGATTAAGAATTTTTAGACTAGTCATATTTTGAATACTGCTTGGAAATTGTCCTGTAAGGTCATTGTATTCTAGGTTCAATGCAAGGACTTTTTGGTTAAGCAACCATTTGGGAATCGGATCAAGACTAATAGAATTCCATGACAAATCAATTTCCCTCAAAGATGTGATATTTTGTGAAATGCTAGGAATTGGACCTTGGAAACCACAACTGGCGAGACGAAGAGAAACTATATTTTTAATACTGAAAACCCACCTCGGCATCAAAGATTGAAAATTGTTGAAAGAAAGATCAAGGACAACTAGGGAAGTAAAATTTGGGGTGGGTAGAGAGGGAATTTGATCAAGTTCACAACGGGACACATCTAACTCTACCAAAGAAGGGAGCATGTTTGTAACTTGCAACCAGTCTGATGCTTTGCTAAGATCTACAAATCTCAAGTCCAAGTGTTTCAGCAGAGAAAGACCAGAAATCCACTGAAGGTTCTTTACCTTCAGATTGGATCCAGATGAACTACTGAGATTGAGATAGCATAGACTGGAGAGGTTTCCTAGTTTATGAGGAATTACTCCATAAAACATTGAGCGTCCAAGATTAAGGTGTGTTAAACTTGTCATAGAACCAAAGAAACCAGGAATTTGTGTTGTGCTGAAATTATTGTTACTCAAGTCCAAGTAGTTGAGATGCTTTAAACTGAGCAAAGAAGGATTTATCTTACCAATGAAGTAAGAGTCGGAATCCCAAACAATGTTGGAACCATTAAGGTGCAGCTTGTGGATGTGGCTGGTTATGTGATCACAGACAACTCCTGTCCAATTGCAACAGTCTGAACCTTCTTCTGCAACCCACGATGAAAGAAGATTGGCAGGATCCTCAAGATCTTGCTTGAACATCAGAAGTGCTTGCCTTTCGCTTTCTTTGCAAAGCGGAGGCCAACCGGGAATTCCATTGCATAAACCAATACTGAAAGTAATGGTCGCAATAGCTAGAACCCTGATTAGTAGTAAAACAACTCTCATGCTTCTCTCCATTTTAGTGTATGAAGTAGGTGATGTGTACGAGCAATGAACCATCCAGTGTAGTGCTAGCTATATATACTAGGGAGCCTCACCTTTTCTAAACCATCATCTACGACATAGCACTTGACATAGCACTTTTTCTAAACCATCCTCTACGACATGAGCACTTTTTCTAAACCACCCTCTACGGCATGAAATAGAGACCGCATTTTTTTAACACATCAATGAGAGTAGCAGTAGGACAGAGTCTTGGAATCTTTGACAAAAGTTTCATAGATGAAGATGGAATAATTACTTTCTTTGAATGAATGGCCCTTCAAATACGTTGTATTGATAAAGATGAAAAATTAATTTCTTTGATTGATGTGATATTTATTGGGATATAATATTCCTACCTAAACTGGGCGTCAAACATGTAAATGTGCAAGTAAAAAGAGTTTTACCTCTTTAAGTTTTGGTACAATTGCAACCTCATATAACATCTTTATAACATTTCAATGTCATACATTTACTTATAACTAGAAAATGTGCCCACACTTTGCTGCGGGCGCTAACTCTGTTAGTCGCAACAGGTATGACTAGTTTCAACACAAAGCAACTAAAAAGACATTGTAATACCCAAGAAACAATGAAATCAAACTTTGCTTGCCATATATGGATAGCTATAAAAAAAAAAACATTCATTTGTAGATCGTATTGTGTCATCAATATAATAATTTCAAGTAATCAACCTACTAAATGGAGGAAAAACATAGAAAAAAGGAAAGTAGAAAAGCAGAAGACATAATACTTGTGCATCTCGTAGGAATAGTAAGTTTCTGAAAAAGTTGCTAAACCATCTTACAAATTCAATCGTCAAACGTTACATTGTAACCCAAGACAAAGATATAGTATATAGTTTGTTTAAAAATCAAAACAAAGTGCTGCTATAATCCGCAACAGCTATGAATCATTTCTACATAAAAATACTCAAATTTGACAGCACATCGAATAACCATCAAGCAAAGCAAAATACGCCATATACTTACACAAAACCAAAACAAAAGGAGGATCAAATATCAAAATTTTTCCATAAGACATCAATTGACAAAATGCTTCTTAATGTGGTCTTCCAAGAAATGAATGCAGCTCCAAAACAACTCAGAAAACACCTTAGAAATCTTTATCACCCCAATCTAACTAATTAGAAGCATATATGGACAGGATAGCTCCCTAATTTTGTAATAGAAACTCTAACAAAGAATATCAGGCTCCAAAGTCCCTGACTTTTCCTTGGCATAAATCTGTACATTGCAAGTTTAATTCCAACGAAACAAATACGCGTGTAAAGTAAAAGGCATCAACGCTAGATGTACAGCTTTACAATCATCTCAAGTTGCTGACACAATGCCTAAAATATTCAAGACTCAAAGATTTTCATATAAATAGAACACTTCACCAAAACAATAACCGAGATTGTGGTATTTGAATCAAGAAGGCAGATGCTTTGCAAGGCTGCCTTCAATATCATCTCATATTCTTTTTTCATTTTTCCTATATGATACAATAAACCATTCAAATTCAGTTCATTTAGAATTGGGAGAAAGAAAAGGTTCAAAACTCTAATCATCCAAATAGAACCTATTATGTTAAAATGGTTCTTGAAAATGGTCAGCAGCGGTATTTGCAAAGAAACACGATGTTAACTCTCATGTACACGTTCAACTATTAGATTCGATTGGATACCATTTTCTTGGGATGTAGAGCTGGGTGATGATTCCCTCCTTGTTTTGTGTCTTGTTGATTAAGATTATAACCTAGAAACCAAAATCAAACAAACATAGAAACATATATGAGAATTTACACGAATAGGCAAGGATCTTAGAGATTCGGAATGTAATGAAGAGAGGAAAGCATGCTTATATGGCTAACAAGATCAAAGAAATTGCAAAAAACAACAAATGGGGAAAATTACAGAACATGGGTATTTCCTAAAACTCCATAATGTTTTCAATTCAAATGAAGCTTATGGAATGAAGAGTAGAATTATTACCTTTGCCAGACCCAAAGTGGTTGCAAAAGCTTGAAAAACCACATGCCAATCCTAACAAAATCGAATCGACAAATGTAAGGAAACCCATTAAACCCACATTCCAATTCAACCAAAATTCAAACTTCACCTCAAATTAGATCAACAGAAACAAAAACAGGGGAAAACCCAAATACAACAGGATAGAAAAACTCTGGGGGGAGAGAGAGGGGGAGAGAGAGAGAGAGAGATTACAGATCGGCAAAATTTGAAAGCTTCGGTGCGACTCCCCTTCGACTCAGCGCATCAATAAGATTAGAAGATTCTGGAAAAAAAAAATTCTCAGAATTCCGTATAATATCCATGAACTAATCCTCACAAAAGATGAATAACATGTAAATATAAACATAAAAAAATGAAAAGTACGTCAACAGAACAGATGGGCAATAGTTATAAACTATTGGCCTGGAAATAGTTGACAAACCACAACCCCATGTCCATGATGTCGACACTGTTGATGTCATCACCTGAAAAGGTATGTATTATATGTTTGTTAATTTCTACAACTAAAATCAAAATCAAATACCAACATACTTCCTCATGTGTTATGTTTTGCGAAAATTCAAATGAAAATGTACAAAAAAACATAATTATACAGTAACTCTTCATAGAATTCTTCCTCTATCTCCTCCACTTTTTGACCATGATGTCCGCTTCCATATATTGAGCTCAATTCTTCAGAGCTTGATGAGAGACTAAACCTTTGATGTGGAGGCAGTCCAGCAACAGCTGCAGCAGCCGCATCTTGCGCTGGAACCTGTTCGAGAAGGTAAACAACACATGAATACATTTAGGACAGAAAATAAATGTTTACTTTAACCCTGTACCAATCAGCCAAATTTCGCAGTAAGCACAACATTTTCATTCCCTACTTAACAATGAATTAACTACGACTGCCAGATTAATACGCATTGTTCTTAAAATGATATTTATTAAACTTAACCTTCTTAATTAACACGAAACCACAAATAATCTACCAAACCAAACTGTTATTCAGCATATAAAGCAAAAATACACACGCTCGGAACAAACATTTAAAATTATATGATCTAATTACACAATTTCAACTTGGTTTTACTCCGAAACAATCGACTTTCACACAACTAAACACTAAACGCATCGAATTGGAGGGCTTAAAAGCTGCATTACGTGCAAAAACTGAAATTTCAATCACCTCGGGGCGATCAGAAGCAAAAGGAAGAAGGCCGAGCGACCTGGCACACCTAATGGAGCTCAGAATCTTCTCGCCGACCTTTGACAAATCCATCGCAACACCTTGGAACAGCGAAAAGGGGACCAAGAACGAAACCCTAGAGCTCTCAGTGCCCTCGTTCAAATCGCCATTGAACAAAAATAAAATAAATAAATAAAATCAAGCAATCATGATTTTCTATCAGAGCAACCAGGAAGAGAATAAAATCCCCAAGAGCAGAGAAAGAACTCACCGAAATTGAATCGAATAGAGAGAACCAACCACCAGGAGACGAGGAAAGTGGCAAGCCCAGGAGAGGGCCGAAGTATGAGTGAGTTTTGGGCTGTGGGTTTCGGATTTCTTGTTCAGGGGAAAGGGGAAGGATCCTAGGGTTGGGGAAGGCAAAGAGCAGGGAGAAATAAGGAGGAGCCCTCCGGATACCTAGGGTTTGACTGTGCAGGCTATCGGAATTGCTGTGGAGTGTTTTTTTTTTTTTTTTTTTTTTTTTTCCCCCCCGAAGCTATGGCTGCCAAATGGAGGCGCGGGAAGGGTTTTTCGCATAAAATATATAACTTTTCATAACTAATCAAAAGCTTACAAATGTCAAGTAAGAATATATTCAAAATAATGAATTTTACAGTACATATTTCAATTAACAAACCTCAAATAAAGTGGAATTCAAATTGATAAACTGGCAGAGGAGAATGCATTAACATTTTCATGCCATCCGTCCTGATGACAATATTCATGAGTGTGAGATTTTATAGAAATAGATAGTGAAATGAGAGAGAAAATAACAAAAAATGTTCATCCTTTTTCAACCAGAATAGCAATCCAAAAACAAAAACAAAAAAGAACCCGTCTTTCAGTTTTAGCTCTTTGACACCATTGAAAAAACATTACAATAAAAATTTTGGAAATTGATACTTATCATTCTTCAGAAGCATCTTTATGATTTCTAGACATATTTAATAAAAAAAAAAGTAGAAATATGAATCCAAACAACCTCTAATAGATACGCTAATAGGATTGTCCAGTCAACCACCAAATGCTTTCAAAGTTTATAATCTCTGTTACATGCTTCTTCAACCCAACCCTCCCCCAACCAAGAGAGGGAGAGGGGGTGGGGGAGAGAAAAAGGAAGGCAAAAATCAAAATTTGCCTTTGCCTTGGGTTACTGAAAGTTTAAACTAAAACATTGTCTTGATTTGAAATATGTCAAGGGCTATACCATATTACCCTAAATTCTTTTATCAACAATCTAGAAAACCACTAAACAACCACCATTCCAGTAAATCTCACAGAAAACTCAGGAAAGAACAATGCAAAGAATAATAGAAAAATATTGAAATATAGGATTTACCTGAATGCTCACAATGAAGAAGAATTTTTGCTTATTATGAGCTGCATATTTCTGCAAAACAAAAAAAATTGCAAAAAATATTAGTCTCGTTTTAATCACCATTTCTTAACAACTATTCAGTAAAGGATCAAACAATCATGCCATAAAACAATTTTTTTTTTTTTAAAGGAACTAAATTAAGTTGAGTAGGGTAAATAATTGAAGTGACTTTGAAGCATTTAAGGTAAAATTTTTGTACAGTGTTGTCAGCCCATATTTTTAACATAATCTTGTTCTGTTACATATTATCTAAATAGCAGATATGTACTATTTTCACACAAGCAACACATTGCTTACAACAAAAAAAGATAGATTAGACAAATATACAGGTACACCATCATGTAATTTAAAATCACAATAAACAGAACCTGAGTTACATCACTAAAAACACAGTATCGTTCTCTTTGATTTATTTATTTCCCTGCAAATTTTTCTACTCCTACATACAGAATTTCAACGCGCCATTTCGCTTGATTAAGATTCCAATACTCTCTACTATCTGTGTTTCAGCTGCAACATGGTCATTCTTCTCTCTTTCCGCGTCTCGGGGCAGCAAACCAAATAAGATGAAGTTTCGCTAATGCTAGAGACTCATGTAGAGTACTGGAGTCGGATTCTGCGAAACTCTCTATTCTTCCTTCACTGTCGTTGTAGCATGCATGATGCATTCATCCACATGCAGAGACGAGGGACCAATCCGGCCCTTTATTTCTGGCATTTCTTTTTTCTTCTTTTACTGCCGTAATACTTTGTTTCGTTGTACATGCAATTTATGCCCTTGTCCTGCACTTCTCAGAGATTTAAACAGAGCCCTCTTCTTAACCCTTGTGCTTAGGATGTCAAGCAACTACAGATCGGTACATGTCGAATCGAGTCGTTTTTATTTATTCTAGGAACATCAAAGTTGCTTCATAATGTATCCAATTTCAAATCAGTAAACTTTACGTATATTGGCATCAATATGAATGCCAGAGAATGCCTCTCTTTTCTAAATGGCAGAAAAAATAAAAGAAAAGAAAGGATGAACAAAGTTCAATCAAGAAACAAATAATGGAATCTATGGCTAATGGAGAGCAAGAAACAAAACACTGAGTAGAAAGAGCAGAAGGGTGTCACGTGAATTAGTACGAATAAGAGAGAGAAGTACTACTACGAAGAAGGGGAGAGAGAACAAAAGAAAGATCGAGAGGCAAAATTGTAAATAAAAAAACCAATTAAAAATACAACCAAAATAATGCGAGTTTGCTAATAATTAATTAACAGATAACTATTCCTTAAACTATTTTCACACATTTCCATGTCATTCAATTTACTTTTGTTGAATGAAGAGGTACTTGTTCTGAGAACAAGTCTTTTAATTTTTTAAGGGATAATATTTTTGTAAAACAACTACAATCAAACAAAAGGATGAAATTTGGGAAAAACATACCATTCAACCATACTGACTTATTCATCATAGCAAAGGAAATGCTGACAACAACAAGCTCACTCAAAGTACAAAACAAAGATAAACATATTCAACAATTATAAGATACAGTTAAAGCACTATCCTATCCTGAAAGAAGAATGCTCCATGGCATGTTTACGAGCAAAGAACCAAGCACAATCCAAAACCCTGTAGAGAATCTAAGTCCCAAGGTCACGTAGAACCACTTGTCTCCAAGTAAATGGTATCCTCCACCTCCGTCCTGCTCAACTGTTTGTAGCTTAATCACCCCATTCACTTTGCAATTCTTGTTGAGCGGAGGTCCGCAAAGTTTGTTGTTGACGAAGCTAGACTGATCAAGACTCTGCAGCTGAGTGCTTTCCGGAATTCTTCCCGTCAAATTTTTGTAGGTCAAGGTCAAGTGACTTAGAAATGTCAAATTCGTCATGCTCGAAGGAATTTCACCATGGAGTTTGTTCGTGGACAAATTGAAAGATTCTAACCATCTCATGTTACCAATCTTTGAAGGAATTATTCCGGTAAAGCGATATTTTGATAAGTTGAATGACTGCAATGCGAGGAGGCCTGTAAGTTCTTCATTGAGATCTTGCTTGAACATTAGAAGTGCTTGTCTTTCGCTTTCTTTCCAAAGTGGAGGCCAACGGAGATTTCCATTGCATAAACCAATACGGATAATAACAGTTGCAATAGCTAGAAACCTGATCAGTAGTAAAACAACTCTCGTGCTTCTCTCCATATAGTTTTTGTGTATGAAGTAGGTGATGTGTATGAGCAATGAGCTATCCAGAGTAGTGCTAGCTATATAAACTAGGGAGCCTCACTTTTTTCTAAACCATCCTCTACGGATGAGCACTTTCTACGGCATGAGCAGTTTGTCTAAACCATCCTCTACGGCATGAGACGGTATTTTCAAAATCGATGCACATCAATAACAGTAGCTGTCGGACGGACTCTTGGAATCTTTGACAAAAGTTTCATAGATGATAAGATGGATTAAACTAGTTATTTTGACTCTGAGACACAACAAACTTTAATCTTTTTGCTGTTGAGTGACAAATAATTAAAAATCAACACTAAAAAATATTTTGTTCTCAATCTAAATCCCAAACAACGCTTGAAAAGATTTGAAATTTAGCCGTTGAGCTCGTATTCCTCGTCATATTACTCGAAAGTATTGACAAATTTGCCAATTAGATGCTTACAGCTTCAAATTTTCATCGAATTGGCATGGAAAGGCCCACAGTTTGAAAAATAGAATGAAGGGGAAAATGGAAAGTCCCAAATAAGGAAATTTTATTTAAACTCATCTAATCTCTCTTTACACTCAACTTACTCTCTATTCCTATATTATTTTTTAATTAAACTATCAATATCTCTTTAAACCTAAATTTACTAACTAAACTACCCTCACAAACCCAATCAATATGTAAAATTATCTTTACACCCATTCAAAAAATAAAAATTCAAACTCAAAGCATACATTCTCTCCTCTGAAGTTCTTACCTTTCAACATATCCGTCATATTTTCTTTCAATATTCCGTTGCTTTACAAGAACACACCACTCTTAGCATCAAACACAAATTTATCATAATTTAAAACCGTTGAACTGTCCATGTGGACAATAACAAGCAGAAACAATCTTGGAGACTAGGTTTTAAATCTTTTCAAGCCAAAACAGAATTCGGACTAGTTAGATAAGCGAAACAACACGCCATTATCGATCCAATTTATATAAACCCAGAATGGAGGATTAATCGTGCCAAAATTTCGAGCAAGAGCTAGGTAAGTTTCGGAAGTGAGATGAATAACAGATAAAAATAGGAAGCCAGTACTGAAATGGTTCAAATGAATGAAGTTATGATCCCCCATTGCTACTACGAAATAAAGCTAGGATTTTTAAGTTCACAGATTAAAGAGCAACACAACTGATCAAATCATAGTACATAAAATGTTCAGAAACTGAATCTATCACATTCCCACTCTGAACATAATCCTCAATTAGGATTCTTTTACCTAGAATAGTAACTAGCCATTTGTATAAATCCTTGTATTCGCTGTACAAAAATATATCAATAAAATCACAAATTCTAAAATTTCACATACATAACCAAAAAAATATTATTACAACTCCAACGAAAGCATATAAACTTTGGCTATCAAGCTAAACCAAGAGAGGCACGAACGCGTGTGCGAAGAAAAAAGAAATATTTTACCGATGATCGTCTAGTCTTCCACTTTTACTTTGTCTAGATTCTAGTGAGTTTATGCCTTCATATCTTACTAATGGAGTTAATGTAGAATTAATTGAAAAACAAAACTTGCACAAATCGGAAATAGCTTATTTTATCTGAGAGCATCTTAGGATTTTAGGCAAAATAGAACATAGGAGAAAGATTGTGTGATAGTAATATATGGTGTGGGTTTATTGATAAATGTTAGTTTTATAATTAATTTTAACTTGTACTTTATGGTAATTACGCAATAAGGTAAAAAAGAAACTTCACATTTAAAATTTAAGTGGGGTGTAAAAAGAGATTAGGTGGGTTCAAATAAAATTTTCCTTCCAAATATTCATGACATTTTTTTTGTGTCAAACGATAGATTTGTTAGATTAAATTTTAAAATAAGAGGCCGATTGGGTTCGAACACATGCTGTGGTGCAAAAGCCACACTCCTTTCTACCACAGTGGTAGAGAGCCACTCATATGACAATTTGTTATATTTAATCAGTCTTGAAGACAAATTGTTTCTGAGGTGTAAGATTATTACAAGAAAAATCAAATTCTTGAGACAAAAAGGGGAAAAAAAAAACACTGAAGAAAGGAATAAGGAGAAACATAACAAGTTTTTACAACGGTTAAGTGTTGGCTCAACCCAATATGTAGGAGAAAAACTTGATTTTGAAGTCTGAAAATCCATCTAGCTAGGCATTGAAGAAGTAAATGTGTTCTCAGCAAGGTCTTAAAAATCGATATTATCAGCGAAATATCGTTTTTTGCACATAGCGATATTTTCACACGGTTACACTATATTATCGCCGGGGATTCGTCGTCGTCGTCGTTGCAACGGCGGCCGAAAATGAGCAATCCACGCTCAGACCCTGAAAATGAGCATTCCTCTATTTGCAATCCACGGCCAGACACTGAAAATGAGCAATCCCTTTCTTCGGATCCCAAAACCCGCTCGGATTTGATGGATCCTCCCCTTGCCTGATGGTGCTCGCCGCCGCCGGGAGGTGAGAAAGGGAGAAGGAACGGTCCACAGGTGGTGATGGTGCTCGACAGAGTTGCAGAGAAGAGATGGGGGAGAACCGGAGAAGGATCGAGAGACTGAGGGAGAAGGATCGAGAGACTGAGGGAGAAGGATGGACGGAGAGACTGAGGGAGAGAAGGATCCAGAGACTGAGGGTCTGCGTGCGTGCGTGTGTGTGGTCTGCGTGCGTGTGTGTGGTCTGCCAGAGAGAGATTAGAGAGAGAGAGAGCCGGGAGAGTGAGAGAGTGAGAGAGAGTCCAAAGGTGGAGGAGAGGGTGCCTCAGGGCATGAGATGAAATGAGAGTTTGTGTGGGTGTGAGCCCCTTGGTCAGAAAAATTATTAAAAATATTAAAAATATCCTGCCAAAAACTATTAAAGTAATAAAATACCCAAAATTTAAATTTCATAAAACACCCTCAAGTTTTGTAGTTCCGTAAAGTCTTCATCGTTGCTCCAAATTTGATTTTGTGCCTACGCATTCGTATTGTCGAGTATTGCGAGGATATGGTAAAGTGTAAAATATTGTACTAATTCATTATATATAAATGATTTTGGTGTGTTTAAACTTCTTTCATTAATTACTACATATTTTCTACACTTACAATGTTTGCCAGCTCGCTATATAATCAACTTAAATCAGTTAAATCTATCATGCAATGCATTTCCTTCCAAATTTTTTGTGATAAACTAATAGATAATTGACTAAATAAACATCCTGCAAAGTTTCAATAAAAATTTCCAAGTTTTTCTTACAATTTCCGTGGTTTTTATTCAATTTTTATCGATATCGATAATATCCTGATATTTTCATTGATATTTCCGTGTTTTTGGACTACCGATATTTCCGATATCATCGATATTTAATACCTTGATTCTCAGAACAATCACTGATGTCAAGTGAAGTAAGATTTGTGATGCTTTTCTAATATCTTCAAAGTTCGTATCTGTGAGACCATATTTTCTACCTTTTCGGGACAGTGATTCATGTGGCAGTCTGATTCTCGCCTCAATTCAGATCTTGTTCATTCCGATGATCCATATGAGTAGAGAGATCCGAAATGCACAACAGTAATCCGCCAACTTTGGGTGGCAATCGAAAGGAGCCCTAAGCGGATATATTGACCAAGGCTGGCCTTGAGAATTTGGGGTTCTGAGTGGGGCCTTAGAGGCTAGAATTTTCTGACCGCCTTGTACATTGATATGTATAAAATAAAAATTTGCTAAATACATGAAAAATGTCTATTTCTACATTAAGTATCTTAATTTAAAAATTAACATCAAATATTAAATGGCCCCTATCCTTTATTACGTACCTCTACAAATTCTTCAAGGTTAGGTTTAGACTTTTATGTTTGACATTAGAGAATTTCATATCCCTAACTTTTATTTGTATTTTTCTTATTTTCATTTTTAGAGGCATAAAATTTATGTCCCTCCTTTTTTTTGTATTCTTTGTCTTGTATTATGAGAGATAATGATTTTAGCTCATGACTAGGCGTAACTTATTTCTCAGTATCAATAAAATTCTCTTTATACAACAGAGGTTTTAATTAAAAAAAAAAAAAGGTCTTGAGGGGGAAAGGAAGTACTGGGGTGGGGTTGGCTGGTTAATTAGTGTCTTATAATTAATAATTTGATTCCAGATTTACAAGTCACTGATTACAAATTTACACTTTTATTTTTCAACGCATATCAATGTGTTACATGTAATACTGTACGTAATACATAGGCTTTCTCGGCTAACCTTACCGAAATAGGTAAAAAATAATTTCCTATATATTTTCAAACAATGCTAATGGGGAAGAAGCCATTTGGAACCCTGAATATTGCCAAGGCTGATGAAAGGTTTTGCTTCTCCATCCTTAGTTTTCTGGTGTAGTGAGCTTGACCGCCGGTTATATTTGACCCTTGACCCCAATTGTTGTACTCTCCATAGAACAAATTGCTGCAAAAATACCACATAAATCAAATTAATATACATGGATTCCAAGAATAATAAAGCACTTAATAAAAAAAATAGGCAAAAAAAAGGGGAAAGAATTTGCTTACGATTCTCGTTCAGGGTGGCCAAAATCACTCCACCGTTCAGGGTGGATAATATCTGCTATGTCGGTGTAGGCAACCACCATGTTGGGGCTGCTTCCCCAAGCCCTACCCAAATATGTTCGACGAGCATACGTGGTGCCAGCTATTTTGCAATGCACAAACGAAAATCCACTATCCTCCGAGGCACTGTCCCTTTGTTGTGTCGTTATCACTGTCAAATTTCGTTCTACAATATGTATCTCAGTGTTCTGCACAAAATTATCACACCATACATGAGAAGAAGATCAAAAATATAACATGGGTGGGTCGACGATAAACTTATACTTCTAAATATAACATTAAGAAATAAAAGACACTTCATAATTATTTAAGTTGATTATGTAACTTTACGTTGCAATGTGACGTTGAACCTAAAAAATTTCTCACGGACTTTAATTACGTACCAAGTAGAGGGATCTTCCTTTTCCAAATATGAAATCTACAGTGCCTTGAATGAAGCAGTCTTTGAACAAATGCAACCCCTTGTAAATAAAGGGTGTCCTGATATCCAATCATTTTGCAATTGTAGAAGGCTGCCTTGTTCCCGGATATCTGCAATGCAACTGCCTGTGCACCCTCTCTTATTCCATTCGGCTCTGGCGCTGAATTCTACAACAAAACAAAAAAATTTCTACATTAATCTATTAATTTTTAATTACCATCAAAATGACGCTCAAAATGTGAGTTTGTAGAAGAGGAATGCTAAAGGAACTCTCAAAAGTGAGATTCTCAATACCCAACACTATAAAATAGGATAGTGCTATTCATACACGCTCTTTTATCTTCCACACATCCTTATTAATTTTTTGTCATTGATATTTTCAATTCATTTGATCCGACGGTAGAAAATTAAGAGGGGTGTGGAGTAAAAATGGGTGTGTAGATAGCACTACCGTAAAACATTGTGCAGAAAGCATGAGGTGACAAAAGGTCTACGAAGAGCTTCACTTTTGAAAGAGTCCCCTTATATAGTACTTTCCTTGGAGAATTACGTACTATAATAACAAGATTAACAGCCCTAAAATAATCTGATTCCACGATCAACGTGCCACTATACACAATCCCATACTTCTGTGCGGTGCCATCAAATGTAATATTTGGCATACTTTTTGGTGATCCATAGAACGTAACAAAGGGTTTGTTATGTGGAATTGTGATTTTCTCATTGTACACTCCCCCTTTGATGTATACAAACACACGTTTTGTGTTCCCGGCTGGAATGCTATTGGTGGCGTCGGTGATGGTCTTGAAGTTTCCACCTCCATCTTGCACGACCTTGATGACCTGGGGAGCTTGCTCAACTGCAACAAGGGTAGGGTCAAGCGTTGACTTTCGTTAATTGTAGGTTTTCACATTATTATCGAACCAGCTAGCTACTTGGGAACTATCGGAAGGTATCGGTATCGTTTCATCGGCAATGGCAGCGGTACTTGAAGTGAGTAGAATTGTTATTATCATCAGAGATGCATGAATGAACATGCATGAGGTTATAGAGCTCTAGATCTCGCACATGTTGATTTTTAATGGCAGTTATACGTTTCAGATTCTAAGGCTCTCTCCCTAATATTTTAGGGCTCTCTTGAGAGCTAATTGTATTACATACTAAAAAATTGCATAGCCAAAATTAAAAGTAGCTAAAGACATATAATCCATAACATTGTTGCACCAAAGGGAGCGGAGCGAAAAACATTTTTAGCAGGGCAACCTTAACCTCTAGTTATACTTGAAAAAAAAAATTAAGATAGTAGAATATCTTCTATAATCTCTTTGCTTTTTTTTTTCCCCTCAAATTTCATTAGGCCAACTTCTATGCATATTTTTAACAATGATTGCTTATTTTTATACATATTATTTGAAAATTTCAACTAATCAATTAAAGTACTTAAATATAATAAATTCAAATTATATATGTCTTTTACTTTATATTTATTTGAAGAAGCATGAATAATATGGGGAAATTTGGAAATGTAGCCATTTTGAGAACCAACTAAAGAAATATAACCTATTTTTCTCAATTACTATAAAACTAGCCAAAATTGAAGTTAAAAAGACTTAATTACCCTTAGGTTGCATATTGAATTATTTAAACAATCAGCCTTTACTCATACAACGGAACCTGCGTTCCTCTGCTTCCATGGTTTCATTCAGCCATCTTTAGTTTTATCAGCCGTTCAGTCATCTTTATATCTATCACTCCATATGGTAAAACTTTGTAAAAGATCATTTTGAAAAAATAAATTGCAGCAAAGAATACATCTCTGTAGAATAGCTTATGCGGTATTGATTCTATCCATTTGACAAAAAACTGCAAGTCTATGAGCCAAGCGACTTGAAAAACCAACACATGTTTAGAAAAGATAAACCCTTCGTATATAAGTATAATTGCCAATCTTCTGTTCTAAAAGAGGAAACAATACTTTAGCAACTTGTATGATCGCATTCAATCCTAGATCTTTCTCGAATATCTCCTTAATTGATGTCTGATTTGCAATCCCACCTGCGATCGCAAACGTTGAACCAGAGCTTGTCGTTGGATTTGCAGCGTGAAACAAACCGCTCCGATTTGCAGGCCAAGCTGGTGATCTCGGAAGGCGTGATGAAGGAGACGATGCAGCTCGACATCCTCAAGAAAATTGGAGAAGTAAATGGCGCTACCCGATTAGTCAATTGCGAGACTTGGGTCTTTAATTGTCATCATTTTCGGATTTGGGAACCTGAGCCTGATTTTCTCGAGAAAGTTGGGAATTCTATGGGGGAAATTGGTGGATATACGAGTATCATGTAAGCCTTATATGTATATTCTCATATCTACCTAGCACGAGGCCTTTTGGGAACTCACTGTCTTCGGATTCCATAGGAACTCCGAAGTTAAGCGAGAATGAGCCAGAGCATTCTCAGGATGGATGACCTACTGGGAAGTTCTGCTCGCATGAGTTCCCAGAAACAAAACCGTGAGGGCGTGGTCGGGCCCAAAGTGGACAATATCGTGCTATGGTGGAGTCGAGTCCGGAATGTGGTGGGGACTCGGGTCGGGATGTGACACAAGTGGTAGATTTTCTTGCTAGATATAATCTTCATCTTTAATTTATTGTGTCCTATGCTCCAATTCTCCTATGTTTTTTTAGTGTAACTTAAAATAATAATATCGTTTGTAATAATCAAAGAAATATATAATTATCGTTCACTAATTCTGAAGTAATTCCTTAATAATTAATCTTCTTGGAAATATATAGGTTTGTTGTCTCTGTTGGTATTAATTTCTTTTGTCTCAGCTTTTACAGTGATGTCAATTCAATTATCATCACCAATAACAAATTTGAATCATATTATTATTTATTAAATACTCACTTTCTACACATGCAGAGTAAATATCATTGGTTAATAAAAAGTGATGTACAAGTGACTTGTAACAAGTCATATGATGGAAACATGAGAACTTTTTCTCTTGTCCCTCCGCTCCCGCAAAAATAAACCCTTTTTCTCTCCTTTTTGCACTTTTTCTTTCAACGGTCAAGATTGTGTTGATTGCATAAAGTGAGAGAGAGAAAAAGGAAAGAGCGAGCGGAGGGGAGAGGACTCTCACTCACTCCCACTCTGCCACTGTCTCCCACACTGATTATTTTTCTCGGGAAAGTGACAGAAGACAACTGAAAATGGTGGTCAATAAAAGTCAATCAGCAACACATTTGGGCAAGGATTCAAAGGTGGAAGTTTGCAGCAATGATGATGGCTTCAAGGGCGCATGGTTCCCCGCCAAAATCATCGACTCGAGGCCCCTGATTCCGGCGACGAAGAAGAAAGGACGAGTTTTTCCGACGGCAGCAGCAGCTCCATCTCACCCACCAAGGCTGAGGTCCAGTACGAGACTCTGCTCTCCGACGTCGACCCGGACAAGCCCCTGACGGAGTTTTTCGAGTTGGGTCAAATCCTGCCGGTGCCTCTGGACGACAATGTCGACAGGCCCTTCGAGCCCGGCGGCAAAGTCGACGCCTTTCACCTCGACGCGTGGTGGCCCGGGGTTGTGATCAAGCGCGAGGAGGATGAGTACACGGTGGGGTTCATGTACCCGCCTGATCTGCTTGTGATGCGGCCGTCCGAATTGCGTTCTCACTGGGATTTGGCGGACGGCGTTTGGGTCCGAGCCAAAAAGGAGGTACTGGTTCTGGGTTTTTGGTAATGCATGTGGGTTTTGTTTTCTGATGCATGATTTTTCAAGAGTTATGGTTGCATGGGGTTTTTTTTGTGTGTTTATTTATGATTTTTTTCTTTGAAGATTTCTGACATAGGTTTTCATGATTTAAGAACGTGCAGGTTGTTTGTACATATTTGGCTCTGCCTTCTGTTGTTTTCCTTTTAAATTCCCCTTTTTTACTTTAAAAAAATAAGTTTTTCTCCACCTTGAATGCTTGTTTTGGTCCCCCAGTTTCATCATATCTTGGCTCATGTTGTATTTCTCTGCCTTGAATGCTTGTATTGATCTCTTTTGCAATGAATCTGACTTTCTTCTAATTTTGGGAGAGGATAGACAATTTTCTTATGCTATATATGGTTGTCAATTGTCATGGAGAGAAACTGATATTTTTCACTATTGTTTCATAGGTGATGGTGGGATCAAATTTCAGCCCTGGGACAGCAGTTGAAATGAATCCGGACGAAGAAAGACTATTTTATGCTTGGTTTCCAGCAATTTATCTTGGTCAACTGGGGATCGACTCTTTCTTGCTTCAATATAAGAAAACAAACAACAGCGATGTTAAAATTGTCGTACGTGGCCATCAGATTCGGCCTCAGCCTCCAAATTCGACTGAAAGAGATTTTAACTTGTTCGATAAGGTGGATGCATTCCATGGCATGGGTTGGTGGGTTGGAGCAGGAGGATCAGCGAGACTGATTTCAGCGGCAGGATCAGGAAGCCGGAGTTCAGCGGCAAGAAGAAGAGCCGCAAGATCGGGAAACGAGATGGGTTTGTCACGGGCTTAAGCAGCGGCAACAGTGTTCTCAAATTTGGGGCCGACGTTGGACATGACAACCGGCACCATGTCATCAGCAGAAACAGGCGCTCCGGCAGAGCCAATTGATCTGCAATACCATTAATCTTATAAAGGAAATCAGAAATTGAAGAAAAACCTCGCTTGGTCTGGATGAAAGCGGTACGGAGCTGAAGGACGCGACTTTGGTTCGTAGAGGCAAAACGCTGTCGGACCAAACATCACGGGCAGTGGAATGACGAGCAGTCGCGGCGAGGGCCTGATGACCAAGGGAGCCATTGATCCAGGAAAGCACAAGTCCTTCTGAACCCATTCAGCATACGCGGGGTTGGGTTTGGTAGAGACTTTGCCGTTATCGTCGGACAGGAACGCCAAGGGGCAGGGTGAAGTACCATCAACAAAAGCCATCAATTGATGACTGCGAAGAACAGGAAGCAACTGAGCCAACCAAAGAGAATGGTTGGAAGAGTCAAGCTTGATGTTGATTGCATGAGAAACGGAGGCGAAGACATCAGAGGAAGGGGTGGTTTGATTGTTTGAGGCAGCCATGGAAAAGGGGAGGGAGAATCAGAAAAGGAAAAAAAAGACGCTGGTCACCGGCTCTGAAATACCATAAAAGATAATGCACAGCAGCAATTGCAGAAAGGACAGCAAAGGTAATCGAAGGTAATTTGGCTCAATCCCTCGATACCTTGGAGGGTGCATTATCATTGATTTAAATAGTGTACAATGATTTGATTTACAAGTATAATTAATATACAAATAATACATAAAGGGAATGTCTTAATAATACAGGGAAATCGGGAAATCATGATAAAATAGGAAACAATCTCAAGAGATCATGAAGATATCATCTTTCAGAAGCAACACTAATATTATTGAAACTCAAGAAGATGAGGTGATTGGTAGCGTTCTGATCCTGTGAGTCAGCATCAAGAGCCAGATATTGTGTCAGTCGGCCTTTCAAATGATGCTAGCATGATGTGTGGTGAGACACATGTTGACCCAGTTTCTCCTGATCGTAATGATGACTTAAAAATTGTTGCAGAATCGTTTTCAAGTTCAAGCTGAAGAAGAATCAACCATCTCCCCAAGTGTTTGGATGGAAATAGAGGAGCATCAGGCCATGTCCCCATGTAACGACTCATCTGAAGTAACTACTTCAACCAATGTTGCACCAACTGGACTGTCAAGTCCTCGTGTCCGCCATTCTTTGTCCCAGATGCTGCAAGAAGAAAGTAACGAACCAGATAATATTGAGTGGGGAAATGCTGAAAATCCTCCTGCTATTGTGTTCCAAAAGGACTGAAGAGGCTCTTAAAATTTGCTTGGAAGAGCAAGGGAGATGCCAATTCGACTGGTTGGTCTAGTCCGTCAGTTTTCTCTGAAGGAGAGGATGATGCTGACAGTGTGTACTCAGAAAGTCTTCATACGAGGAAGTATGAACCGGACTCTAGTAAGTTCCCTGCTTTTGTTAGAATTTCGTCCTGTCTTTGTGTCTTTTTTCTTTTGCTCCTTTCCCCCCTCCCTCGCTAACCCTTGCTTTAATTTGTTGTGAAAGCAGATAGTTGACAAAAGCAGATTATATTTCATATTGTAGTAGAAAAAAGTTAGATGGTTGGATGTTCATTTTTTCCTCACGCTAATAGTCATTTTGGATTTGTGGATGCAGCTCAATCAAATATTAGCAGATTTGACGGGCAGAGTTCACATAAGTCACAATAGAACCGCGATGCAGCTGCAGGACCTGCAACTAAAGGTTGTCTTTCCACGTCACGAGTACACACAGTAACGTTTTCTATGATTTATTTATTTTCCTGCAAATTTTCTCTACACCTGCGTACAGAATTTCTACGCGCCATTTCTAATTCGCTTGATTAAGATTCCAATACTCTCTACTAAGTACCATCTCTGTTTCAGCTGCAACAAGGTCATTCTTTTCTCTTTCAGCGTTTAGGGGCAGCAAACCAAATGAGATGAAGTTTCGCTAATGCTAGAGACTCGTAGAGTACTGGAGTCAGATTCTTCGAAACTTTCTATTCTCCCTTCACCGTCGTTGTAGCTTGCATGATCCATTCATCCACACGCAGAGACGAGGGACCGTCCTTATACTTGTGGCATTTCTTTTTTCTTATCTCCTGTCGTAAAACGTTGTTTCCGGATCTTTTGTACATGCAATATATGCCCGTGTTCTGCTCTTTTCAGAGATTTAAACAAACCTCTGTTCTTAGCCCTTATGCTTAGGATGTCAAGCAACTACAGATCGATACATGTCAAGTCAAGTAGAGTGAATTTTATTTATTCTAGGAACAAAGTTGCTTCATAATGTATCCAGTTTCAAGTTGTAAACTTTGCGTATATTGGCATCAATACGAATGCTTTGTGACAGAGAATGCATCTAAATAACATAGGAACATGCTAACTCCGTCATCACCATTTTGCTTGCTCCACAAGCATTTCAAAGCTGCATAGCAATTGGGTTTTCTCGTAGAAGAGAGAGAGTACTCCGAAGAAGGGGAGGAGAGAACAAAAGAAAGAAAGAGAGGTAAAATTGTAAATGAAAAATAATTAAAAATGCAACCACGAAATGATGTGAATAATGTGAATTTGCTGATAATTAATTAATAGGTAATTAATTCCTAAACCATTTTTACACATTTCTCATGTCATTCAATTTACTTCTGCTGAATAAAGAGTTACTTGTTCATTGAACAAGTCTTTTAATTTTATATGGGATAATTTTTTATATTTTAAGAAAACCTTGACGGTACGAGGGATATTTTAGTGATAATGAAAAAAAAGTGTTACATCTAGTAGGGGGACATAAACCTTACCCCTTGTAATGCCAAGAAAAGGAAAAAAATATTGAGTAAGAAGGGAGGACATAAACCTTACCCCTCTAGAAATGAAAACAATAAGAACACAAGAAGGGGGGGGGGGGGGGGGGGGGGGGGGGGGGGGGTGAAACCTAACCCCTTTAAAGCCAAACATGAAAAGAAAAATACAATGAAACAAGAGGATGAAATTTGACAAAATCATACAACACAACCATACTGGCATATTCGTTACAGCAAGGAAAATGCCAACAAACTTACTCAAAGTAGAAAACAAAGCTAAACATATTCAACAATTACATGATACATTTTAAGCACTATCCTATTCAGCAACTGTGAAAGAAGAATACTCCATGGCAAGTTTACCAGCAAAGAACCAAGCACAATCCAAAACCCTGTGAAGAATCCAACTACCAAGCTCACGTAGAACCACTCGTCTTCGAGTAAACGGTATCCTCCTCCTCCATCTTGCTCAACTGTTGGTGGCGGTATCACCCCATTTGCGCTGCAATTCTTGTTGAGTGGAGCTCCGCATAGTTCGTTGCCGATGAAGCTAGACTGATCAATGCTCTGCAGCTGAGTGCTTTCCGGAATTCGTCCCATCAAATTGTTGTAGGACAAGTTTAAGTGACTCAGAAATGTCAAATTCGTCATGCTTGGAGGAATTTCACCATCAAGTTGGTTCATGGAAAAATCAAGAGATTCTAATCGTGCCATATTACCAATCTTTGAAGGAATTCTTCCAGTGAAGCGATTATTCGATAAATTGAGTGACTGCAATGCGAGGAGGCCGGTAAGTTCTTCAGGGATCTCTCCATACATAAGGTTGCATGAAAGGTCCATGAATTTTACGAGTTCTAGAATCTTGCTATATTCCACTTCTATCCCTTTCGTCACCAAGACTGCATTCTCTATATTTGTAGAATATTCAACAGAATTAATAATCGGCAAAAATGTTGGCCAATTGGATTCTGAAAAATCAGCCATGGCGCTCAAATTGTGGAAGCATCTCGATAACGTTCCAGAGAGTTTATTACGTGCAAGGTCCAATATCTGGAGACTTTTCAAGTAACAAACTTGAGAAGGAATGTCTCCCTCAAACTCATTCGAACGAAGGTTAAGAACCTGCAACCCTGAAAGGCTTTCCCCTATCCATATTGGTATGCTTCCGACAAACCCATTTCCACCAAGGTCAACAACGGACAATGAGGAACAGTATTGTAGGGATTGTGGCAATTCTCCGTACAGGTGATTATTGCGCAAGTGCAGCGATTCTAGATATAGCAAGTATCCCATGGACATTGGGATATTCCCAATTAGGTAGTTGTTTTCTAAATTTAGGTATCCCAATGATGGCCAATTCATCCAACAGTCGGGTACTTTTCCAGTGAGATTATTGTTCCCGAGATGAAGAGTATAAAGTTGGTACGGTTTATCCCTCCTACCACAGAAGAAGTGGAAAACAGATCCAGAAAATGATGAAGTGGAAAGATCTAGCCATTTTAATAAGGTGGGAACAATAGGCAATGCACCAGTGAAATGGTTAGAACTAAGATCAACCACTGAAGAAGGACCAGCAACTATATTTTGAATCTCCCCATACAATTGATTGTGTGAGAGATTTAGATACTGTACTTGGGAAGTTAAGTTCCAAAACCAAGTTGGAATAGTAGTTGAAATTCCTGTAGCAGATAAGCTTAGATGTGTTAACTGCGTTTGCGTCTGAAGCCACACTGGCCATTCAGGTCCCAAATGCCATGAATCCAATCGTAAACTTTCAAGTTGAAAAGGTGGAAGCCAATCTTGACTGGTTTTCAGAGTAAATGAGTTTCCTTTTGCAATGAAATGCTTCAATTTTGTAAGGTTACTAAAAGAATCTTCCGACACCACACCTTCGAACGAATTATAAGATATATCCAATTCTGTTAGCATTCTGAGTTTACCAATAACTTCTGCGAAAGTTCCATTAAACTGATTTCCAGATATGTCTAGTTCTACTAAGCTTGACAGGTTTCCTAGGGACATGGGAATGGGACCTGATATTGAATTACCTGAAAGATCAAAGTGCCTTAAACTTTTAAGGTTTCCTAGGGACATTGGAATGTGACCTGATATTAAATTACCTGAAAGATCAAAGTGCCTTAAACTTTTAAGGTTTCCAATGGAACTCGATAGTTCACCACGTAAGGCATTGCCAGAAAGAAGTAAGAACTCGAGATTGTTCAAGCTATACAACCATTCAGGTATGGTAGAATTGAAGTTGTTCCATCTGAGATTAAGAACATTAAGACCAGTCATATTCCGAATACTGCTTGGAAGTTGTCCTGTAAGTTGATTGGCTTCTAGACTCAATCCAAGGAATTTTTTGTTAAACAACCATGTGGGAATCGGATCAAGACTAATAGAATTGTATGACAAATCAATTTCCCTCAAAGATGTGATATTCTGTGAAATGCTAGGAATTGGACCTTGGAAACCACAAAAACGGAGATGAAGAGAAACTAGATTTTTAAGACTGAAAACCCACCTCGGCATCAAAGAATAAAAACTGTTGGAAGAAAGATCAAGGACGACTAGGGAAGTAAAATTTGGGGTGGGTAGAGGGGGAATTTGATCAAGTTGACAATAGGACATATCTAACTCTACCAAAGAAGGGAGCATGTTTGTAACTTGCAACCAGTCAGATGCTTTGCTAAGATTTACAAAACTCAAGTCCAAGTGTTCTAGCAGAGAAAGACCAGAAATCCACTGAAGGTTCTCTACCTTCAGACTGTAACTACTGAGATTGAGATAGCGTAGACTGGAGAGATTTCCTAGTTTATGAGGAATTACTCCATCAAACAATGAGTATCCAAGATTAAGGTGTGTTAAACTTGTCATAGAACCAAAGAAACTAGGAACTTGTGTTGTACTGAAATTGTTGTTACTCATGTCCAAGTAGTTGAGATGCTTTAAACTGAGCAAAGAAGGATTTATCTTACCACCGAAACAAGAGTCACAATCCCAATCAGAGTCGGAATTATTAAGGTGCAGCTCGTGGATGTGGCCGGTTATGTGATCACAGACGACTCCTGTCCAACTGCAACAGTCTGAACCTTCTTCTGCAACCCACGAAGAAAGCCGATTGGCAGGGTCCTCGAGATCTTGCTTGAACATCAGAACTGCTTGTCTTTCCCTTTCTTTGCAAAGCGGAGGCCAATCGGGAATTCCATTGCATAAACCAGTACTGAAAGTAATGGTTGCAATAGCTAGAAACCTGATTAGGAGTAAAACAACTCTCATGCTTCTATCCATAAAGTTTTTGTGTATGAAGAAGGTGATGTGTATGAGCAATGAAGCATCCAGAGTAGTGCTAGCTATATATACTAGGGAGTCTCACTTTTTCCAAACCATCCTCTACGACATGAGCACTTTTTCTAATCCATGCTCTACACATGGGCACTTTTTCTAATCCATGCTCTACACATGGGTACTTTGTTCTAAACCATCCTCAATCTACGGCATGTGATTGAGACCGCATTTTCTAACACATCAATGAGAGCAGCAGTCGGACAGTCTTGGAATCTTTGACAAATGCACAACAGCAATCCGCCAACTTTGGGTGGCAATCGAAAGGAGTCCTAAGCAGATATATTGACCAAGGCTGGCCTTGAGAAGTTGGGGGTTCTAAGCGAGCTCTGAGCCTCAAGTGGGGCCCTAGAGGCTATAATTTTCTGACCGTCTTGTACATTGATATGTATAAAAAAAATCCGCTAAATACATGAAAAATGTCTATTTCTACATCTAGTATCTTAATTTAAAAATTAACATCAAATATTAAAATGGCCCCATCTTTTATTACGTGCCTCTACAAATTCTTCAAGGTTAGGTTTAGACTTTTATATTTGACATTAGAGGGGTTAAGTTTCATATCCCTAACTTTTATTTGTATTTTTCTTATTTTCATTTTTAGAGGCATAAAATTTATGTCCCTCCTTTTTTTTTTGTATTCTTTCTCTTGTATTATGATAGATAATGCTTTTAACTCATGACTAGGCGTAACTTATTTCTCAGTATCGATAAAATTCTCTTTATACAACAGAGGTTTTAATAAAAAAACAAAAAAAAGTCTTGAGGGGGAAAGGAAGTACTGGGGTGGGGTTGGCTGATTAATTAGTGTCTTATAATTAATAATTTGATTCCAGATTTACAAGTCACTGATTACAAATTTACACTTTTATTTTTCAACACATATCAATGTGTTATATGTCATACTGTACGTAATACATAGGCTTTCTCGGTTAACCTTACCGAAATAGGTAAAAAATAATTTCCTATATATTTTCAAACAATGCTACTGGGGAAGAAGCCATTTGGAACCCTGAATATTGCCAAGGCTGACGAAAGGTTTTGCTTCTCCATCGCTTAGTTTTCTAGTGTAGCGAGCTTGACCGGTTATATTTGACCCTTGACCCCAATTGTTGTACTCTCCATAGAACAAATTGCTGCAAAAATACCACATAAATCAAATTAATATACATGGATTCCAAGAAAAATAAAGCACTTAATAAAAAAAATTGGGCAAAAAAAAGGGGAAAGAATTTGCTTACGATTCACGTTCAGGGTGGCCAAAATCACTCCACCGTTCAGGGTGGACAATATCTGCTATGTCGGTGTAGGCAACCACCACGTTGGGGCTGCTTCCCCAAGCCCTACCCAAATATGTCCGACGAGCATACGTGGTGCCAGTTATTTTGCAATGCACAAACGAAAATCCACTATCCTCCGAGGCACTGTCCCTTTGTTGTGCCGTTATCACTGTCAAATTTCGTTCTACAACATGTATCTCAGTGTTCTGCACCAAATTATCACACTATACATGAGAAGAAGATCAAAAATATAACATGGGTGGGTCGACGATAAACTTATACTTCTAAATATAACATTAAGAAATAAAATAAACTTCATAATTATTTAAGTTGATTATGTAACTCAACGTTGCAATGTGACGTTGAACCTAAAAAATTTCTCACGGACTTTAATTACGTACCAAGTAAAGGGATCTTCCTTTTCCAAATATGAAATCTACAGTGCCTTGAATGAAGCAGTCTTTGAACAAATGCAACCCCTTGTAATCATAAAGGGTGTCCTGATATCCAATCATTTTGCAATTGTAGAAGGCTGCCTTGTTCCCGGATATCTGCAATGCAACTGCCTGTGCACCCTCTCTTATTCCATCCGGCTCCGGCGCTGAATTCTACGACAAAACAAAAAAATTTCTACATTAATCTATTAATTTTTAATGACCATCAAAATGACGCTCTAAATGTGAGTTTGGACAAGAGGAATGCTAAGGGGATTCTCAAAAGTGAGACTCTCAATACCCAACACTATAAAATAGGATAGTGCTATTCATACACGCTCTTTTATCTCCCACACATCCTTATTAATTTTTTGTCATTGATATTTTCAATTCATTTGATCCGATGGTCGAAAATTAAGAGGGGTGTGGAGTAAAAATGGGTGTGTAGATAGCACTACCGTAAAACATTGTGCGGAAAGCATGAGGTGACAAAAAGTCTATAAAGAGCTTCACTTTTGAGAGAGTCCCCTTATATAGTACTTTCCTTGGAGAATTACGTACTATAATAACAAGATTAACAGCCCTAAAATAGTCTGATTCCACGATCAACGTGCCACTATACACAGTCCCATACTTCTGCGCGGTGCCATCAAATGTAATATTTGGCATACTTTTTGGTGATCCATAGAACGTAACAAAGGGTTTGTTATGTGGAATTGTGATTTTCTCATTGTACACTCCCCCTTTGATGTACACAAACACACGTTTTGTGTTCCCGGCTGGAATGCTATTGATGGCGTCGGTGATGGTCTTGAAGTTTCCACCTCCATCTTGCATGACCTTGATGACCTGGGGAGCTTGCTCAGCTGCAACAAGGGCAGGGTCAAGCGTTGACTTTCGTTCATTGTAGGTTTTCACATTATTATTGAACCAGCTAGCTACTCGGGAACTATCGGAAGGTATCGGTATCGTATCATCGGCGATGGCAGCGGTACTTGAAGTGAGTAGAATTGTTATTATCATCAGAGATGCATGAATGAACATGCATGGCGTTTTTCCGGCCATCTTTCTCCTTCTTGACGCACGATATATTAAAAAAAGTAAAGTTTTGCTCGAAAACTATACAAAAACAATCTAAACTTTTCTGAAATTTCAAATCTACGTTTTTCAGCTTTATTCTACTGATTAGCTAGAGCAGTAGGTTGATGGTTGTTTATGAATGAATAATACCACAATCCATGATTATAGGATTGACCCAAAACATGAGGTTAGAGAGCTCTAGCTTTCGCACATGTTGATTTTTAATGGCAATTATACGTTTCAGATTCTAAGGCTTTCTCCCTAATATTTTAGGGCTCTCTTGAGAGCTGAGTATATTACATACTAAAAAAATGCGTGGCCAAAATTAAAAGTAGCTAAAGACAGTAATAATCCATAACATTGTTGCACCATAGGGAGGGGAGCGAGAAACATTTTTAGCGGAGGCAACCTTAACCTCCAGTTATACTTGAGAAAAAAAAAATTAAGATAGTAGAATATCTTCTATAATTTCATTGCTTTTTTTTTCCTCAAATTTCATTAGGCCAACTTGTATGCATTTTTTTCACAATGATCGCTTATTATTGTACATATTATTTGGAAATCTCAACTGATCTACTTAAATATAATAAATTCAAGTTTTTTTTTTTTTTTTTTGAAATTCAAGTACGATATTCATTGCATAACGGGAACAACGTACAATCAGAGAAAGGGTGCTAACAGTGGGCCTCAATAAAAACCTTCCCGGGAAACAACCCAAATGAAGGGAAAAAGAGTGTCCCGCACCAACAAACTTAATAATTAAAACTATCCTCCAAAATAAGTTCAAAAATTATATCAGGAGGGTCCTCAAACCAAGAGACGGGATGCTCCAAAATTAAACTAAATCTAGCTAACCGATGAGCCACCATATTGGCATCTCTTTGCACAAAGTTAGCTTTCCATAGTTGGAAAGATTGTAGGATCCGTCTTGTGTCATCCATCAAATGCCCAAATGGCCCATGATTGGCCGCCAAATTATTTTGAATTGCAGCTATCACCAAAAGTGCATCTCCTTCCAATATCACATGTTCAGTCTGCCATTGGTAAGCAAATGAAGCAGCTTCACGAGCAGCTGCAATCTCCATAAGCATAGGTGATGCAATACCAGTCAACTTCAAAGCCGTAGCTGCTATAAAATCCCCAGCCGCATTCCTGATGATCACGCCAACGCTTCCCACTGCCTCTAACACACTAATATTGTCCCCAACTTGATAATTATCACTTGCTAAATCCGCCAGGTGTGGGGCTTTCTCAAAAAATGTTTTGATATTAGTTAGAGTGGGTTAATCATATTTAAAGTCATTATGTTTACTTTCTCCCACCGATTTTGTTTGTACCTTGTAGGAAATTAGCGCATTAACATCAACCATTTCTTTTCATTCCATATTTTAAAAGTTCTTCGCCAACTCTGCTCTTCCTTTCCGTATCCTCTCTCTCTACAATTCCCTTTTTATTCTCGTCAGAACGCTAATAATATTTCTTCCTCAATTTTCGTCTCCATTAGTTTTTCGAGCAGGAGCTAGCATGCTTTGGAGCTCACTTAATATATATATATATATATATATATATATATAGAAATAATTACTCCTCTCATAAATCTTCTACTTCTTATTAGTCACTCTTTTACATTAATTTGCAAAACACAGTAACTACTTTGTCTTTCACTTTATATTTATTTGAAGAAGCATGAATAATATGATACATATATTCTCTGCCCTTATGTAAGCATCATTTTTTTTATTTCTTCCTCAATTTTCGTCTCCATTAGTTTTTCGAGCAGGAGCTAGCATGCTTTGGAGCTCACTTAATATATATATATATATATATATATATATATATATATATATATATATATATATATATAGAAATAATTACTCCTCTCATAAATCTTCTACTTCTTATTAGTCACTCTTTTACATTAATTTGCAAAACACAGTAACTACTTTGTCTTTCACTTTATATTTATTTGAAGAAGCATGAATAATATGATACATATATTCTCTGCCCTTATGTAAGCATCATTTTTTTTTCCTTCGCACAAAACTTTAATAAGTAGGGGGCCGTCTCATTGAGCCTTAGCTGCCTCCATCCTTATGCACCATTATAGTGTGCTAAGAGGTAGCAACGTTTATATAAAAAAAATTCAAAAAAAAAAGTATGATTCTCTTTAATTTATTGTGTCCTATGCTCAAATTCTCCTATGTATTTTTTAGTGTAACTTAGAGTAATAATATCGTTTGTAATAACTAAAGAATTATATAATTATCGTGTACTAATTCTGAAGTAATTCCTTAATAATTAATCTTTTTGGAAATATATAGATTTGTTGTCTCTGTTGCTATTAATTTCTTTTGTAGCCTTTACAGTGATGCCAAAAACAAAATCCAGAACTCTTAACTTGTTATAGATTTGTTTTGGTTTAGCTATATATGATATGCATAATACACATAGGGAGTTGATTATTTCACACTATTTCAGCTTCTTACACACACCTTTATTTCTAATTATCGAATTGAATAAATCAAACCGAAACAAGGGTTATTAAATAGTGTGTGTAAAAGCTAAAAATGGTATATGTTTATCATTTCTTTATGTATTTACCGTCCCCTCCTAATGAAGGATGCCTTGTGCCCACATTATATAAATTTTTTCAACAATTCATACCGTCTATATTTTAATCTATCATTTACAGGTCCTCTTTGCAAAAAAATTAGACAATCCAAAATCATTAACATATATATCCAATTGTAGTGAAGAAAATCGACAAATTTGATGCTTCAAAGAAACACTAAAATAACTACCATTTAACGAAAGGTCATATGTGTTCCGACTTATGTAACTTTTGGTAGAAATGATCATTAAGAGAATAATTAAAAGATCAATGGTTTGATCATTAAAATACAATGTAGATTGGCCTAAGCTTAATTGATGCCTCAATTGATATATGTCGCGGATTATTTACCTACCTAATTTCTTGAAAATGGATATTTTCAAGGAGGATGGATATGTTAGTCTAGAATCTGAACCAGTATTTGATATTATCATTTCTCTTCCATGTAGGTATTAAAAAGTTCAAGCTTTTTAGGAGATACATCGATAACACTTTGAAAATAAAAGAAATTCTTATTTTCTGAAAATTGAAAGGGTAGTTATAAGAATGCTAACCAGTCCACAAAGTCGAATATATGTGCATATATTAGCGGATTCTATACAAAGTAAGGCACGATATTAGTTTTATACACTGCAAGCTCATGATATACGTACATTTTGCATGAGTCATACATGCGTGTGGCTTGCTCAATGGCACCCAAATATATACATAGAAAAATCAACTATTTTCCCAGCCCTAACAGTATTATTAGTAGTGTATATACGTATACTATATATAACACTACACTTTTGGATTTGGAGGAGGAAGCAGCCATTTGGAACCCTGAATATAGCCAAGGCTAATGAAACGCTTGACTTGTTCGTCAGCCAGCTCTTTGCCCAAATTTCTCTTATTATTCTTACTTGAACCTGGACCCATGCACTTGTACTCTCCGTAGGACACAGTTCTGCAATATCAAATTACTTATTAATTAATTTCAAAAATTAATTGTACGAAAATGCTTAATTTTGTTTTAATTAACATAATCTGCTCACTTGTCGCGTTCGGAGTGGTTATCGTTGCTCCATCCGGCAGGGTTTACCACCTTGGTCATGTTGGTGTATGCATACACCACCTGGGGTCTGGCCCTCCAAGCCCTTCCCAAGTATGTGCCAATGCCTGTCCCAGTTATCTTGCAGTGAACAAATGAGTATCCAGTGTCTTCCGAATCTGAGTCCCTTGCCTGTGCTGTTATCACCGTTATTCCATTATCCCCCAGCACATGCAACTCAGTGTTCTGCACCCATTAATTATATGTTGCATTATTAATCACCAACCATCAAAAGTTCAAAACCATGACTTGACAAACAAAAAAGATTAACTATATGTTAACCCACCCAAATAATGTTTTGGGAGGGGGACGGGGAACAATGATGTGGAATATGATGAGACTCAAATAATCCCCACTTGACTAATGTTGTTCCTATATATGACATGATCTCATACATAATTTTTCAATGGAAGAAAAAGATAATTGTATAAGTCAATCATAAGTAACCTTTTTCTCACAACATGTACGTGAAATACATTGCTACGGTCAAACTCTGCCATGTAAGGTTAAAATCATGGGCTTTATTTAGGAATTATAGGTTAGATTGGGAGGCATTGATTACCAAATAGAGAGACTTTCCACTTCCCCAAATGAAATCCACAGTGCCTTCAATGTAGCAGTCCTTGAACAAATGATTGCCCCTGTCATCACAAAGGGTGTCCTGAAACCCAAACAGCTTGCAATTGAACAAGGCTGCTTTGTTCCCCGACACCCTCAATGCCACTGCCTGCGCTCCCACTCTTTTCCCATCTGGCCTTGGTGAAGAGTTCTACACAAACCAATCCACCAAAATGTTAATCAAAAATAATTATATAACGGTAATATCACGTGATATGACGTAAATAGCTTACTTTAATAATAAGATTAGCAGCAACAAAGTTGTCGGATTCTGCGATCACTGTGGCACTATTTACAGTTCCATACTTCTGGGCCGTGCCATCAAATGTCAAAATTGGCATATTAGTTGGAGAACCATATAATGTGACAAATGGTTTATTTCGTGGAATCGTAATTTTTTCTTTGTACTCTCCTTTTCCAATGTACACAATGACACGTTTGGTATTCCCGGCCGGAATGCTATTAATGGCGTCGGTGACGGTCTTGAAGTTACCTTTTCCATCTTGCATGACCTTGATGACTTTTTGACCAGCCTCGGCCGTCACAACGGCAGGGTCAAGCGTTTTCTGCCGCTGTGTGTACGGCTTCACATTGTTATTGAACCACGTGTTGACTTGGGAAAGGGCGGCTGGTACCGGTGTATTGTCGTCCGCCATGGCAATGGTGGCAGAGAGGAGAATTGTCATGATTAAAGCTGCATGGACACCCATGCATTTGTTTTTTCCAGCCATTTTATTTTTTGGTTTTGTTTTTTTTGGTGCTATTGATTAGAGTGGTGGAAGGTTTTGATTTTATAGTCCACAAAGCATAAGGTGCTTTAAGGCAAAGTGTAAGATTAGAGGGGTTATTAACCTAAAATATGGGAGACTTGGATAACTTTTCGGATAGTTTGATTCGTCATTTGGGGTTTATGTTTGTTGGGATTTCAAATCCACCCTTTGTATTAACGAAATAAAAAAACCATAGCTATAGAAGCAACAGCTAAAGTTGGGAAAGAACATGGATAGCCTTATGGTTCTATGATTGATATATTTACCGCAACACTCTTAAAACTCGACTCACTCTACATCTTAAAATTCTTTTTATTCAAACTCAACCCTCTTGAAGGACTCTCTCTCTCTCTCTCTCTCTCTCTCTCTCTCTCTCAAAGAAACATTAGAATAACCTATATGGCGCTATATGTATCGTCCATATTATAGAGGATTAAAATTCAATTAGTTAAAGTCCTATATACACTTCTCTATTTTCAGGGGTACGTGTGCTGAAAACTGAGGGATGGAGGAATTCGTGGGTCTTAAATTGATTCTTTTACGACTCAATTAATTTTTTTTTCCTACATATTAGTAGAGATTTTGCTTCTATTAATTTGGTGCCGAAAAAGCATTAGCCATTCAGCCATGTATTACTTGGTAACAGACCCACTTCTAACAGAGCCAATTGTTCAGAATTCTAGAAATAGGTAAACCGCAAATCCATATAATTTGAATACAAGAAATTGGTCAGCCCGTCTAGCCCATTAATATGGTTAGCCCACTGTAAGACTTAACACATCTCTCACGTGTAGATGATATCGTTTGTTAAAAAAAAATAATAATCTTATCTTAAATTGGGTATGATCTAACATTGAATCTATGTTGGATCCCGCATAGCCGTCATCTTCTCTGAAATTCCTAGCTATGTGCATTTCTCAATTTTATTTTACCAAAATAGACATAAATATCAACCGTCTATACTTTGTTGGAGGAGCTTATGAGTTCAAACTTGACGAATACAAGACAAAAATTGTTACTTAATAATATAAAAAAATTATTTATTTTATAATTAAATGACTTAGTTGCAAACAATACTATCCTTTATGGGTTTATCAACATTGCATAAATAATTTTAAAATAAATTTTATGTAGAAATTAAAATAGTATTTCTTTATTATTTATTTAGAAATTGAAAGAGTATTTCTTTATTATTCTAAACTTTTTTTATTTTCCCGAGAACAAAAAAGAAGTCAAGTATTTCATCAAAATAAAAAATTAAAATTAAAATTATTTTCCACTTTGATTGCCACTTCCAGATCCAAATGTACGTTGACATAGCCGTCGATACAGAAACCGGAATTGCACATTGCTTCCAGGTCCAGACAGATCAAGTGAGAGACTGAGTATATATTATTATGCCTAAAAATCAAAGAGGTGTAATTAGATCACGTTCTGAACCGGCTTTGAACCCTAATCGACTCAGAGACAAATCTTTGGCTCCTTCGACGTCACTTGCCGCCAATCCCAATGATATTGATACATTCTATGATCAGGGTAAATTTCAGTTCCACACACATTATTCAACGTTCATGCATGCATGCATGCATAATCCCACAATATTCAGGTACACATTTTTCAAAATTAATTTCCTTGTTATTTTCCTAGTATTAGGAGCTAGGTTTTGTAGTAATTCATATATTATGTTCATCGTAGAATGGTTAACCAAAGCTTACTTGTCATAGCATTTTCGTTTTTTATCACTGGGGCTGGGAAATTCAAACTTAGGACATCTTCCAACGTTAATTGTGGAAGATAAATACAATCAGATCAACATTTGCTTAAGGATTCATATTTGTATCATTTGAATAGATCGACTAATTCATGTTAAAAGGTTTTTGAATTTGGTTTTAAGCTATAGTAACTTTTTTCCATCTATGGAGAGTGAATCTCACATCGGGGAAAGAAGGGATAAAGTATATATATGCTCATAAGTATTTGACCTATTTCACATATTACCAATTGGTTTTATAGTATCAAAGCAGGTTGTCCCACACTAAAGCTCAACGGCCACACGTACGTCACCCGATTTGTGTTATCCACGTGCTAAGCTTAAAAATCCATCACACGTGAGAGAGCGTGTTTAGGGTATCAATTCTACATTAGAAGGGACATTTAATGTGCTTATAAGTAATTGGGTTACTCTCGTATTACCAATTAATTTTATGATGGAAACCAACTTTCTTCACCATTCATCATGTGTTTGGCGATAAATTTTTATTGAGTAAATCGAAATGGGCAATTAATTAGGAAAAAAACTTCTTCCAAAACACCATGATAGCATACATAAGATTAGCCGTGGCTAATCAAAATCCACGGTTGGTGAACCGTGAGCATGAACCCGAGGTTACTGCCCCTTTTTTAGTAGTGTCTCTAGCTCATTTTTGTTCAACAAGTTGATTTTGATTTAATTCTATAAACCCCAGTTTGCATTCTTTCTGATGTGTTTATAGTTAATCTTTTGAATGTATGTTTCCCCACTACAAATGTGCAGCGGAATCAGCTGATACAAGTTGCAAAGATTCAGAAGTTATATGCTATGATGATGAAGATGCATCCTGGATATCATGGTTCTGCAATCAGAAAGGAAATGAATTGTTTAGTGAAGTCGACGACGATTACATCCTCGATGATTTCAACCGTTCAGGTTTAAGAAACCATGTACCGTTCTATGATTATGCACTGGATTTAATTTTGGACGTTGAGTCTTCCAATGGTAAGAATCAGATAAGTCGATCAACCAAAATTACTTTGATGAAGATTTCAGCTGCCATCGCAGTACGAAGCTATTAAGTTCTTACGTAATTTCCAATGAGATCAACAGATGGCTTAACTGATGAGGAACAGAACAATCTGATCGAATCCGCGGCGGAGATGCTCTATGGTTTAATACATGCCAGATACATAGCAACTAACAAAGGATTGTCTGCAATGGTAAGGTGTTTACAAAATACATACTAATTGCTTTATTTTCTTTCAAAATATTAGGTGTCACACGACTCACACCCCGAAATACCGTTCGTGTTTCGGAGTGTGGCATTAGATTTGAGGCTTCCTAATTTAACAGTGCAATTCAGTTGGAGAAGTACAGGGAACTATGATTTTGGCAGATGTCCGAGAGTTAACTGCAATAAACAACGTTGTTTGCCTGTTGGTCAGTCAGACATCCCAAGATTAAGCACTGTACAAATCTACTGTCCCAAGTGTGAAGACATTTATTCCCCACAATCCAGACACCAAGAACGTATCCTTATGTACGACTTTGTAAATGACATGGCGAGTGCTTCTACTATACATCTATGAATATCCACCTGTTAAATTTCATGCGATTCTTAAGTGCATATTCAGTTGTTAAATTCAGATGTCTGCCATACATGGCGTAAACTAGAATTTTCGATGACACCAATTTGGTTTTGTTCTGGAGCAGTTTTTCAATGTTTGCCTTGACAACAATCGCAGAAATTGATGGCGCATACTTTGGAACCACATTTCCTCACCTTTTCTTCTTGACCTACGGGCATCTTAAGCCGCAGAAGGCGATTCAGAACTACGTTCCGAGAATATACGGCTTCAAAGTCTGCAACGAATAATGAATCTTGCTCCTCTTGGTGAAGAAAATATCAAGGGGTCCAAGCAAGCGGTGTTGTTGCTTTGCAGGAAAAGAACACAGGGGCAGTTCACTAGTTTTACTTGGTTTTAGGTTGTGGATCAATGATTCTTTTGCAATTATGTGTAAAATTTCATTTCTTCAGTTTTAAGTTTAACTAGACTCCAAGATAGCGGTATCTTAAACTAATCACGAGATGTCACGTGGAAAAGTTTAAACACAATGACTACGCGTGACATCGAAATTGTGCAAGTTTCTCTCCATCAATCATGGGCTCTTGCCCAAAATTTGCTGAAAGGAAACTAGAGGCTAAATGTACACCAGAAAGAAGTTAACTTAATTACCGGCTGACGACACTGCAGTACAGATACCTGTTGCCACAATTTGTAGGGCTAATAGCTGTTACAAAATAAACTACAGACTAGCTTGGTATCACTTTCACCATTACAGTCAAAAGAATGTTGTCACGAGGATCACCATGCTTCGCTCAGTTTCTCAAAGTTACGACGGGTGCTCAGAATGTTTTCAGTGATGGCGTTTTCTTCGGATTGCAACCTGCTAATTTCAGTACCTTTGGCCGCATCCTCTGACATCAGCACCACCTGTTGATCCTGCAAGTCCTTAATCTGCTTAGCAACCCCACTGATTTTTTCATTATGTTTCTTTCTTTCTTGAGTTTGCTCAGCAATCTGAATTTCAACTTCCTTTGACTTGTCCTGAAGCTGCCCCAACTGAACTTTCATTTCTAGCAAAGAGTTCAGACGGTCACGTACTGGCTTGACATCAAATCCAAACGTTTCTAAATCACCTAGTTCTTGGAAGCTGCTATCAAAGTCGTCAGGAACCTCAATGTTCAACTTGGAGGTCTTCTCAACCAAAGAGGCAAACGTTAACATCTTTGCAATGGCTAATGATTCACGACTTAGCTCTCCACACTTAACTAAAGGATAAAAATGTGGTTTTTGCGGATATCTTCTAAATGCATCCATAGATTCAACTTTTCCCCAAATTTCAGGATAAGATTTCACAAATGGCAAATCTGGACTGTCTTGTTGCTCAATGTTAACAGTGACACCAGTTTCAACTTGTGTACCTGTAACCTCAGTTTGTTCGTTATCAGTCTCAGCTGGGTTACCTACAACAGACTCGACGTAAATCAAAATAACTAGTCAAAGGAATCTATTGAAATTTTTCACATTTGCTTACTTGAGCCCTTTGTAGGTTTGACAAAATGCATTTCACTTGTGCACGACAAAAAGGGTTGATCATGAGCAGATGCCTTTTCGGATATTCCAGTCACAGCCACCTGAAGTTCTTTTGTCGAGCAACCCATTGGAGAATCAACAGTTTCCGCCTGTCTCACTGCATCTTGATAACATACAAAGAAGACAAAAGTAAATAGGAAAAATAAGTACTACCAAATGAGGGCAAAAGGAAAAAGGATAAATAAGTACTGTTGTTTTGCTCCACATCGGCCTCATCTGTGACACCAGTTTCAACTTGTCTTCCATTAACCTCGTTTTGTTGGTTCGGAGTCCCAGCAAGGTTACCTAGAACACAATCTTGAGATTAGTCAAACTTGCTACAGGCAAAGGAACCCATGGATTCAATTTTTTCCAAAAACCAAAGGTGGATTGTTGTGTTTCTCCACCTCACCTGTGACACTAATTTCAAATTGTCTTCCATTAACCTCATTTTGTTGGTTGGCAGTCCCAGCAGGGTTACCTAGGAAACAAACTTGATGTTAGTCAAAGAGCTACAGGCAAAGGAATCCACTGAATTTTCTTCACAATATCTTACTTGTACCACCTATGGTTTTTACAGAATGCATTTCATTTATGCACAGTGATAAAGGTTGATCATGAGCAGATGTCTTTGGCAATACTCCAGTCACAGCCACCTGACCTTCTTGTGTCAAGTAATCCGTTGTAGAATTCACAGTTTCCGTCTCTCTCATTGCTTCTTCAGAACCTGAAAATGAATAAGACAAGTACTTCCATACTTCCATAGGGGGAAAACAAGGAAAAAGTACATCCCTATTATGTTTAGTCTAACATTTCCCTTGGCCTAGCAATAGTTTAAATACATCCCTGGTTTCAATGTTTTTCCCCTATTGTAGAATTTTTGGAAAAGGCAAATGTGGACTGTCAACGTCACCTGTTACGCCAGTTTTAACCTGTTGTCTGACCTCACTTTGTTGTTTGGAAATCCCAGCAGGGTTACCTATAACACAAAATTGACGTTATTCAAACAACTATAGCCAAAGAAATTCCTTCAAAATATTCTTGATAGCTTACTTGAGCCCACTGTAACACTGGTAATGCCTTTATCGATATCCATTGCAGAATGTACAGCTTCCTCTTCAACCGTTGCATCTTCAAAACCTGAGACTTTGACAAAGTAAGAGCAGAGCAGTGATGGGAAAGGGAAAGTAAGAAGCATTCAAATTAAATTACACATTAGTTCCTGTAATTAGTTTTTATGAACTTAAGGTTCTTCAGGTTGTGATGTGTCATACCTTTATCTTTGGCAACTTGAGTCTCAGTTGATTCAACTTGAGCAACAACTCCAGTTCCATCTTGCTTCTCACCTGCCAAAGTAGAAATTATTTAGGCTACAGTGTTCTATTCCACTGTGCTTAGTGGATTTTTGGGGTTGTTAGCCTCCCATACCTTTCAAATCCAACCTCGTGATCATAGACAATTCGAATATATCATTCAAGCCATCTGCAGCCATAGATCCACCGCCATTATGTTCCTCGCCTGCACATGCTGTCACACATTAGATTTTGAAATAATTACAGATCTATAGAATGCTGTAGGTTTGACATATACACACCTTCAAAAAGCAATGCAGTCAGTTTTCCATTCCCTTCTACTGCACTGCTCACTCCATCTTCATTCTGTCCAACCCCCTGAATGAGTTAAGAACAAACATCGTGATGAATAAAACTAAATTAGAAGCAAAGAAATCCCAATATGGTACCTCCAAATCCATAACTTTTCAAGAGTTTATTGGACAGCTGAATACCTTCGAATTAATTATGGATAAAAAAACAACACTTCATATTTATGTCTAATAAATGTCTTTCATCAAACAAGAGAAACATCTCTTTGTTTTGAACAGAAAAATCTTGCATTGTCATATTGGTCGTGCATGGAATTTACGCAAAAGCTTAATGTAGGCTACAGTTCTGAACTTCTGATATGTAGAGACAAATGAGAGAAGCATAGCATACTGGCTTCAGATATAAATACCTCCATAGGGAGCAGACATGATGCTCCAGCATGAGATCCCCCAGTTGCTTCAGACTCTGACTTGATACCAGAAGATTCAGTGTTGGCCATTACATGCTCATCTCCAACATTTACTTCACCGGTCTTTTCGATTTCACTGCTTTTCTTGCCTGCAATAGTTTATACACATTTATTTTATGTGGATTATCCAATGAACCTATTAGCATAGAAATATCATGTAATGTTAAAAGTTTCTTATGTCTTACTGTAGGCCATCGGATATCAGCTTGAGATATTCATGGTTTACCCTTGCTTTCAAAATTATTGCTTGATTATGTGGACCTATCGTGTATATGTCTGTTTCTGAGGGCTATTGATTTTTTTTACCATGCAATTTCAGTAGTCTGCCCCTCCTATCATGTCCTACTCTAGGTCATGGGATATCACTTTGAGGTTTCCGTGGTTTACCTTTTCTTTTGAAATGAGTTAATGCTTGATCATCTAGTCCTCTAACCTTCTGTTTCGCAATCTTCTGCAAGAGCAAATAACGCATTTTAATCAGGACCAGTAGGTTTTAGAAGAACAAAATCAGAGGAAAAATAGTGCACAGCTTTCTTTGTATAGCACTTCTACTTTCAAATAATGAAGATGAAAACATATGATCCCAATTATCCTTGAATGGACCTAAAAGAAGGCAAGCCGCTTGGACTGCTTACTCAAGCAAAATGAATGAATACAGAGGCCTCCGAGAATATGAACCTAACCTTAATCTTGGAATATTTCCATCAGGCATTATTATGCCATAAAAACGATAGAGGCAACAGAGGCCTATTTTTGTTGTTTTCCTATTAAATATCATGCAGAGATGAAAACTGAGTAGTTTTATGTACCGACATGTCCCCAGGTGATGAGCACTAGTTAACCATGCTCTTGGAATTACTTGAGTCGGTGAGTGTTGACCGTATAGTTTAAGTAGTTTTGATAATACTCACCGACTCAAGTACTTTGACCAATACTGAGTGAACCAACACACTTCTCTGTGATTACAGGGTATCTCGTGTAAAATGCATAGAATAGAGCAAGTTAATGAGGTTAGAAAGGGAAGACTGAAATCATGAATTTGTATACCACAAAGAAACACTCAGCTATAGGAGAATAAATAATTAAATACCAACAACATTTTTCTAAGAGTTCACTTACCACAACATTAATAACTGGGGATTCTTTGTTTCGAGTTTTAACCAGTGTTCTCCTTGCAAATGGTTTCTCCAAAGATAAGGATTCATCTGAATGCCCACCTTTTATCTTCTTGTAAAGACTTAAAATTGTTGCATCATCTTTAGGTTGCAGAGACATTTTCAATTTCTTTTTGGTCCTTCCATAAGGTAATTTATCCGTGCAAGGACTCAAGGGCTTCGATTGAATTTTCACTGAGATCCTAGAACAAGGTGTTTTCTTTCGAAGTGGTGTACCTACGTCAGAGTTTCCGAAACTCTCACATGATTGTAATTCATAATCACGTTTAGAACTCTGACATGAATGCTTTGATTGTGCTTCAGACCCCCTTCTAAAGTGAATTTCCTGAAAAGAACCGCCAGAATTTTAGTCACACACAACTAATTTGAATCCATCAAATGATCTTCAGCATAGCAACTTGAATTTACATGGACATTGTTAAATCTTTCTGAATAAAATTACATCTTAATGATCTCATTTCCAAGACACAGAATGTTTCAAACATGATTACCATCTTGCCCATAAGAAACAAGTAATGACCATCACCTTTCCACTTATAAAACAAGAGGAAAAAATACACGTACCCCAACTTCAGTAATCCATCTTCCACGGCTCATAGTAGCCCATCCTCCATCAGTCCAATCCATGTGAGTCCTCAATTCTGAAAGGCTGAATTCCTTCTCCTGCCTCGTGCAACTTAAAGTGACCGCATACTTGTTTCCTTTAAGAACTTTTGTAATATCTCCGACCCACCAACCCATGTCATCGAATGCATCCACTTTATCCAACAAGCTAAAATCTCTTTCAGTCGAATTTGGAGGCTGAGGCCGAATCTGATGGCCACGTACAACAATTTTAGCATCGCTGTTGTTTGATTTCTTATATTGGAGCAAGAAAGAGTCAATCCCCAGTTGACCAAGATAAATTGCTGGAAACCAAGCATAAAATAGTCTTTCTTCGTCCGGATTCATTTCAACTGCTGTCCCAGTGCTGAAATTTGATACCATCATCATCTATGAAACAATAGTGAAAAATATCAGTTTCTGTCTATGACAATTGACAACCATATATAGCATAAGGAAATTTTCTATCCTCTACCAAAATTAGAAGAAAGTCAAATTCATTGCAAAAGAGATCAATACAAGCATTCAAGCTAGAGAAATACAACATTAGCCAAGATATGATGAAACTGGGCGACCAAAACAACCAATCAAGGTGGAGAAAAACTTATTTTTTAAAGTAAAAAAGGGGAATTTAAAAGCAAAACAACAGAAGGCAGAGCCAAATATGTACAAACAACCTGCATGTTGTTAAATCATGAAAACCCCTGTCAGAAATTTTCAAAGAAAAAAATCATAAATAAGCACACAAAAAACCCTATGCAACCATAAATCTCGAAAAATCATGCATCAGAAAACAAAACCCAGAACCAGTACCTCCTTTTTGGCTCGGACCCAAACGCCGTCCGCCAAATCCCAGTGAGAACGCAAATCGGACCGCCGCAGCACAAGCAGATCAGGCGGGTACATGAACCCCACCGTGTACTCATCCTCCTCGCGCTTGATCACAACCCCTGGCCACCACGCGTCGAGGTAAAAGGCGTCGACTTTGTCGCCGGGCTCGAAGGGCCTGTCGACATTGTCGTCCGGAGGCACCGGCCGGATTTGACCCAACTCGACAAACTCCGTCAGGGGCTTGTCCGGGTCGACGTCGGAGACCAGAGTCTCGTACTGGACCTCAGCCTTGGTGGGTGAGAAGGAGTTGCTGCTGCCGTCGGAAAAGCTCTTCCTTTTCTTCTTCGTCGCCGGAATCAGGGGCTTCGAGTCGATGATTTTGGCGGGGAACCATGCGCCCTTGAAGCCATCTTCATTGCTGCAAACTTCCACCTTTGAATCCTTGCCCAAATGGGTTGCTGAATGACTTTTCTTGACCACCATTTTCAGTTGTCTTCTGTCACTTTCCCGAGAAAATAATCAGTGTGGGAGAAAGTGGCAGAGTGGGAGTGAGTCCTATCCCCTCCGCTCGCTCTTTCCATTTTCTCTCTCTATTTTTAACTTTATGAAATCAACACAATCCTGACCGTTGAAAGAAAAAGAGAAAAAAGGGAAGAAAAATTAAGGGGGAAAGAGAATCTTAATCCGATCATTAGTATCTGCTAAGTAAGTTATCAATCAGTCAAAAGGGTTTTGATTTGTTGCGGGTTGGGGGGGAGAGAATCTTTCCATCATAATTTCTAAGGATTAGTCTCATTTTACTACCTTAAAAATTTTTGATTTTTAACATTTAATATATGAAATTTTTTTCATCCCAGAGTGGTATATAAAGTCATAATCTTGGGACACTTTCATACATCTGTTAAGTTTGCTGTTAAATCAGCTATTAATTGATAACGTGTCACTCATATGGACAGTGACTAGGTAACACGTGTAATAGGGACCCACATAACTATTAAAAATTTTAAATAAAATAAAAAAGGGTTTATGGGCTGTCCCTACCTCAACCCGGACCCCCTCCCTCCCTTCTCTCTTCTGCGCACCCTCACACCCACCCTCAACTCAATTCCCTCTCCAAAACCCTTAATTCCATCTCCCTTTTTAGCTTTCTTTCATTTTTCTTTTTCTCCTTCTATTCTGTCCATTTTTCTTGCTCTTTTTTTTTTTTCCAAACCCCAAAATTTACATAACCCAGTTTTCAGGCGGAGCTTTAGCGGCATGGGATGGGGTTGGTGTGTAGCCAATCGCAACCGTCCATCTCCGTCTCCACAAGCAGACTCTCACCCCCTTCTCTGTGATCCAGCATTGGCGACTTCAATTTTCAAGCTCTCTAATCCCACCCCACTTCCTCTTTATCCTCCATCTTCAGCCCTATAACGCCGCATCCCAAGTGTTCATCGAGTGCAAATCGTAGAAAAACGTCATCGCAATTGAGCCTTCCCCCTCGTCTAATTATTGTCACGAGCGTCCAATCAGCCGGACCCACATTTCCTCGTTGCCGACGATGACGGATCTGCGGTCACATTTGAGGGCGAGCTTGGTGACGGCGTCAAAGCGGGAGAAGAAGCAATGGATGATGGGTTTTGGCCATGTGGTAGAGGTGGGTCGCAATGGGAGGTGGGTTTTGGTCGGCAGTCGAAATGGAGCCCGGCCCAGATCTGTACGGGTCCGTCGAAAAGACACGGTTGAAGACGGAGGAGTTGGAGGGTGAGATGTAGTTGATGAGGTAGTTATTTGAGGGAGTGAAAGAGGTTGTGAAGTGGAGGAGAAAAAGGAGGGTTAAAGAGAGAAAGTGGAGATTAATGTTGAGGGTTGTCGAGGTTCGTTTTTGGTAAATTAAATTTTGTAAGTTTTGTCCTCTTAGTTTAATAGTGGATGCAATTCAAAAACAATTCCTAGTTTATGTGTTCCTCACAGGGGAGATCAAATCTTCTGCACCCAAAATGGGTGTGGCCTCTCTGTGGTCCCAATAAGTGTTTGACACGTATTCATTATCTTAACTTTTCTTAATTTTGTTGTCATAAATTTAATATGTGTCGAACACTTATTGGGGCCACAGGGAGGCCACACCCATTTTGGGTGCAGATGATTTGATCTTCTCAAAGGGTGGGGTATTTCACTCTTTTCGTATTTTTAAATAATAATATAAAAACATTTAAAATCTAAAAATTGTAGACCATTTCCTTTTTTTTTTTTAAGTTATTGTGCATCTATTCACTTTCATTTCTCTTAGAGCAACTCCACCCGTTGCTCTTGCTCGGGGGATAGGGGAGTGCAAGGGGCCTGAGGGCCAGTGGGAAGTGCTCCAGCCGTTGGGGGCCCGAGCAAGGGGGCAGTCACGAACTCACGGGCCTGTTGCCCGAGGGCTTTGCAATTTTTTATTTTTTTTGTGTCAGAGAGAGAGAGAGAGAGAGAGAGAGGGGACCGGAGCTGGGTTTGTGTCAAAGAGAGAGAGGACCGGAGCTAGGCTTCCATGCGGAAGGGAAGTGGGTCGTCGCGGCCGGGGGGGGGGGGGGGGGAAGGCAGGGTGGGTCGTCGCGGGGGGTGGGGTGGGTCGTCGCGGCGCGGGGGGGGGGGTCGTCGCCGCGGCTCTGGTTTTTTCAGGGGGTTCTCGGGGGTAGGGGAGGGGGAGAGAGAGAGAGAGAGAGAGGGGGACCGGTTAAAGAAAAAGAAAAATATTAATATTTTATGGATTGAGTTAGAAAAAAATATATAATATTTTATTACCAATTGACTGGGGGAAGGGCTCCATGGGTGGAGATGCAAATGGCAATTACTGTTCATTAATGGCAGTTACTATTCATTAAAGGCAGTTACTGTTCAATAGGGTGGATTGCATAGTGAGTTGCCTGGGGGAAAGGCTCTATGGGTGGAGTTGCTCTTAACATCGCGTTCTACTGATCGAGACTAAACCTAATCACTTTAAAAATGAAAACCATAAAAAAAATTGAGGTAGTGAGTAGAGAGATGGAACAAGCGCGATAACTCATGAGTGCTTTTCACCACTTCTCTTAGCCTTTATCCCCTCCCAAATTATTTTAACTCTTTTTAACTCTAATTTCTCAATTATATATTTATATAGTTTACTATTTTAGAGGTCCCCTATATGGCCAATACTTCTCATTTGTCAAGGAATTGACACCAATTGGGAGTGTCCTTAAATTGAAGGGACAAAACCAGCACAACCGAAACTAAGGTACTAGAAACCAAATAAGTTTTGTCACTTAGTATTACGGTCTAATATTATTTATTTTCATTTGTAAGTGAGAGATGTTTTAAGTTCAAAACTTTCGCCAAAAGCGAATTTGAACAATATTATACTAGCTCATTGTGAGACTAAACTCACTCCCTCACATTTAATATCAATAATATCGTTGGTTAAAAAAACTAATAAGCTTTTATTCAAGGGTAGGTCTTCAACGTGTATGCAGAGCAAACAAGTAAGTCGTTTTGGGCTCTGGGAAGTTTGGGCAACTTCCTGTAGCCCATCGCCTAATTATGGAAGATTCTACACAATTTTGTTAATGCATAAATAAAGAAAAAATTGGTTTTGATCTAAGTAACATATAAAACATTCAGAAATATTCCAATTTATTTTAATATGCTGAAAATACGATCATTTACACAAAGTGAAATAATATAATTAGATGAATTTTTTTTGTTCAAGTTTTTAATTGTATTATTACACTTTTTGTGTGAAACAGTATTCTCAGAACAATAAAAAATCTTTTATATAAAAAGAAAAATACTATATTAACTGACTTGATTAACTCCATAGCTGCTCACGCTAGAAAAGACAAACGACTATAAGGAACCAGAACGTTTTTTAGTTGAAAGATGAGTAATTACATCAATCATATGTGTGAAGAACGTTGCAACCACTTCTTTTTTTATATCTAATGTATGACGCTTAATGCATCAAATCGTGTTTATAGCACACTGAAAAATTTATCGCGTTTTTGGTGTCTGAGAGTATAATTCAGCTAAAAACCAAACTAAGATTATAATTTATAACATTGGTTGTCCTTGCTCCGTTGTCATTGGTCCAGTTGAATTCCACTTCCCTCTCTCTCTCTCTCTCTCTCTCTCTCTCTCTCTCTCTCTCTCGCATTTCACGTCACCTTCCTCCCAAAGTGACGAACCAGTCCACCCACGAAGTCACCTTCCTCCCAAAGTCACGAACCAGTCCACCATTCCACCGAGTCAATAAAAGCCTTCTCCTTTTGCAACCCCTCTCCCTCCCCACCATTTCCTTCTTCCTCAATCCCTTCTCTCTCATCGCCTTCCGATCACAACAATCTCTCCCAATCCAATTCAATTCAGCTCCGGCATGCCGTTGCTGGTAGACTGCTCCAGCTGCAAAACGCCGCTGCAGCTGCCGCCCGGCGCTAGGACGATCCGCTGCCCCCTGTGCCAGGCCTTCACCCGCATCGCCGACTCCCACGCTCTTCCACCTCCGCCCTACTCTTCCTCCTCCTCCTCATCTAACCACCACCCTCCTCCGCCCTCCACTTCTCCCTACAACCACGCGCCGCCGGTGCCTCCTCCTTCGGTGCACGGGCGTAAGCGAGCTGTGATATGTGCCGTGTCGTACAAGCGATCCCGGCACGAGCTCAAGGGATGCATTAACGACGCCAAGTGTATGAAGTACTTGCTGGTCAACAAGTTCAGCTTTCCAGAATCCTCCATTCTCATGCTCACCGGTAAACTCTTTCTCTTCCCATTTCTTCAACGCTTGATGTTGCGTGTGGATTGAATTTTATGGTTAATATCTGTTTAACTAAGACTTTAATTTATGGGTCAGCGAAGACTAGGTCTTGCGTTCTTAATTTCCACATTTATGGTCCGCAATCGAATTGTTCTAAATTTGCTGAAAAGCATCGATATATATATATATATATATATATATATATATATATATATATATATATATATATATATATATATATATATATATATTTTGCAAAGTGGGTATTTTTCTGTAGATTTTAATGATATCGACATTGTGAATAATTATGCAATTACCACTTAAGTAATCAATTAAGTATGATTAATAACAATTTAGCAATTGAGAATTCAAAATTATTACTTTGGTGTGTTTAAATTTTATCATGTTTTGATGAACTGAGTTTTTGAACATTTGCATTATGACTCTGCCATGTTACTGTTGTTCCATATATTCTGAAATGGTAGTAAAAAGTTAAAAGCTTGCTTTAGTAATGCACTCGGGTTTCTTTAGAACGTCGTTATGTTAATGTTCGTGTGTATTGCTTGCAGAAGAAGAAGCTGATCCTTCTAGGCACCCGACCAAGCAAAATATGAGAACGGCGCTGTTTTGGCTTGTGCAAGGTTGTCAAGCGGGGGATTCTTTGGTGTTTCATTATTCTGGTCATGGATCACAACAGAGGAACTACACTGGGGATGAGGTGGATGGATTTGATGAAACGCTATGTCCTTCGGATTTTAAGACTCAGGGGATGATTGTCGATGATGAGATCAATGAAACAATTGTCAGACCTCTTCCCACCGGGGCCAGGCTTCATGCAATTGTGGATGCTTGCCACAGTGGTACTGTGCTGGATTTACCGTATCTCTGTAGGATGGACAGGTAACTCTAGCTTGATATTTTGTTATGTATCTGTGCATAATGTTACTCCCGCAATCTGTAATCTGTTTTGTGCTTATCATTGCTCTGTGTACATTTTCGTTTATTCATTCTGATATTGAATGTAGGAACGGGAAGTGCGTATGGGAGGATCATCGCCCTAGATCAGGTGTTTGGAAAGGAACAAACGGTGGAGAGGTCATTTCCTTTAGTGGCTGTGATGATGATCAAACCTCTGCTGATACCTCAGTAAAGTCTTGGACAAAATCTTAAACTGTTATTTATGCTAGACTGGCAATGTCTCCTTTTCTGAATAAGGCTGTTAAAAGAAACAAAGCTAACGCTCCATGTGTGCAGGCTTTGTCAAAGATTACATCGACTGGTGCCATGACTTATGCTTTCATCCAAGCGATCGAGCGTGGACATGGAAATACATATGGGAACATGCTGAATGCAATGCGATCAACCATCCGTAAAACAGATAATGATGTTGGAGGTGGTATTGTGACATCTCTTATCTCCATGCTTTTGACAGGAGGGAGTCTTGGCGGGTTAAGACAGGTATTATTTTTGCACTTGTACTGACCATATTCAAAATCTGATGTTTGTTGGTGGTATTTTGATTGGAAACAGCATGCCAAATTGCGTGAGCAATTAAACGCTCCCATCAAATTAGATTTTGTATAAACTTGATTTAAATCAATTAAGTTGGTTTCGGTTAGCATCTTTAACTCTCCTTTGAACGATCTTTGGTGCAGGAACCACAGCTAACCGCCAATCAACCATTTGATGTGTATACAAAGCCTTTCTCCTTGTAGATATTGAAGCAGGACTTGACTATTATTGCTCATAACCATTCATTAATCGTGTCCCGGCCTCCTATTCGTTTGTACATTTCTCAGAGAAACCCAATTTTGTATCTGCTTGTGTTTAATTCTATTGTTTTCCGTGTTCTTGGATGATGCTCGATGGGCGTTAGGCATGCTGTGTAGCTCCGATATCAAATAAACCCTAACCGATAAAATCTGTATTGGAAACTTCCTTGCATGGGAACAAGTTGCACCAAGTAAACAACGTAAGCAGCCTACCGACGAATAATTCACACCTAATTAGTCTTTTTTGCCTGTCAAGTTTCGAAATCCTACGTCTTTAATGTCCACAAATAGAGTCAAAAGCTTAGTCATTTCAAATTATTCGACATCTAAATAGCTTAGAATAAGCCCGCGACATTTTTTTTTAACATAAATATGTTTGCACAGAAAAGAATCGAAGAACAAGATGCAAAGTATTGTAGCATAAAACGAAGATGCAAAAAGCATCTAGAAAACATTAGAAGAATAGATACGTTCGAATCTTGACCAAACTAACATGAGAAGTTGGAGATTTGGAATTATATAAAGTCCCATGATTTGCGGTTGATGATCACAACATCTTCTGTTCCCGTTTTCCCCCAGACTCTCTCACCATGTCGATGCCTGTACAATGCTCGAACTGCCACAAAAAGGTGCAGCTACTACGGCCAGGCGAAGCCCCCGTCTACTGCCCCATATGCCAGATTGCCACCTACACAGCCCCGTACTCGTATTCCCACCACTACCCGCCTCATCAACCGCCCGTCCTCACCCTGTCTCCGGCCCCGTACAGCCAATTACCCCCAGGGACACCTATGTTGGCTCGAGGATGCAAGCGAGCGGTGATATGCGCTGTGTCGTATAAGAACTCCAAGCATGAGCTTAAGGGCTGCATCAATGATGCAAAATATATGAAGTATTTGCTTGTCAATCGGTTCCACTTCCCGGATTCCTCCATTTTCATGCTCACCGGTAACTTCTCAACCTCGTAATTTGGTTTTAAACCTATTTTCCTAGAAACTGAACAGGCTGAGAGTTACTTGCAGAAGAAGAAACTGACCCTAATCGGCATCCTACCAAACAAAACATGATAAGGGCTCTGCATTGGCTTGTGCAAGGTTGCCAACCAGGAGACTCCTTGGTCTTCCATTATTCTGGTCACGGAAAAAGAAAGAGGAACTACACCGGGGATGAGGTGGATGGATATGACGAAAACTTGTGTCCCGTGGATTTCAAGAGTCGGGGACTGATTTCAGACGATGAGATCAATGCAATGATTGTAAGACCTCTTCCTCGTGGGGTTAAGCTCCACGCCTTTATAGATGCTTGCCATAGCGGTACTGCTCTAGATTTAGCATTCCTCGGCAGGATCGACAGGTACCTAGGCCGAGTTTTAAATTTTGTTGCTAAAATCTAGGGTTGTGGTTTTCACACTCGAGTTTTCTCCTTCTGCACTCTTCCTTTACTCAGTCCAAAGGATGAGAAAATGAGAGTGCACAAATCACTCCGCAAAATCTAATGTTGACAAGTTGTACTCAAGAGTTTAGCATAATTCATGGATGCAGAAGTGGGAGATACGTATGGGAGGATCATCGCCCTGGATCGGGTGTTTGGAAAGGAACAAATGGCGGGAAGGTCATTTGCCTCAGTGGCTGTGATGATCATCAGACCTCTGCTGATGCTTCAGTACTTCAAAAATTCTAACATCTTAATTTCTTAAACTATTTGTTGTACTAAAATGCGACTAATAAGTCGGGTTAATGTTCATTTGTCTGCACAGAATCTGTCGACAACTACTCCAACTGGTGTCATGACTTTTTCTTTCATCCAAGCCATTGAGCATGGACATGGAACCACATACGGCAGCATCATGAGGGCGATAAGATCTACCATTCTCAACATGGAGAATGAAGACCGTGATACCTCAACGTCATCTCCGAGTCTTGCTGGCAGGTTGACACAGGTAATTAAATATGATCGTCATTGCTTCTGAATTAGTTCGGAGGCATAAGAAATGTTCCGTTTGTTGAACTTTCCTTTGTCATTTCTTTTGCAGGAACCGCAGCTAACATCAAGTAAAATGCTTAAGCTGAAGAAGAAATTCTCCCTGTGATTTTCGTCATCTGTTTTCGTTCTCCTGTTCGGTATACGGAAATGTGAAAGTCCAAATTTCCTAAGCACCAGCAAAATCACAGGCTTAATAACAAGGAAAATGTAACGCATATTTATCACTTACATTACAATATTATGCTGAAATTATCTACATTTTCTGTTATCCTCATGATCTGCCGTTTCGCAGTACCACGAGCGGCTTTCCCATGAACTGCCTGCATTGCCTCTGGTACCTTGCATTGTCCTTCTTCGCCATCTTCTCGTATACCTGCAAAATACATTCGCATTACATCTCTTAGTTTTCCGTTCCATTTCAAACTAAACTAATACAACAAAACTGAATCGTCCGCAATTGAAAATGGTCACGCAATGAGTGAGATTGCAGACCTTTTTCTCATTTGGAGGTAGTTGGCACCACATTCGACCGAGTTGCTTAGTCGTTTCACCAAACCAAGAGGATTTTGCAAAACCCCAACCCTCCAAGTCGCCATCACACACATAAAGAAAAAAAAACATAGGAAGTGCATGGCATAATGGGGCAACTATGCGTTTATGGAACATTATCAGTGTGGTTAGAAGTGGACGAGTAGTCTGTCTCTCTAAATATTTAACATGATATTAGAGCAGGGTTGATTGTGAGTCACGTGGGTTCGTGTCATGCCCAAGTTATCAAATTTAATGTAACACCATGTTTGCGCGCTTAATGTCCGATGTGAGATTGGTTCCACATGTAGCCTATTATGTGCTGATCTCATGTGAGGGGTGTATTATATATAAGTTTCACATCCGAAATTAAGAAAATTAAAAACATTTTGTAATAAAACTCACCACCTAGCAATATGTGATTAATTAAGGTATTACATAATAGAACTCAACATTTAATAATAAATAATTAAGTTAGAACAATATCGATTAAAAGTAATTCAATGCCCCGTTTCTACCCTCCACTTTGACACAATAATTGGCCAAATTAGATTATTAATTTAATGTGCAAAGTTCAAATCTTGTTCTCCAACAATGATTTGGAAAGTAAATTCCAATTTCAGTGCTATTTGCCTAATTTAACGACATCAAGTTGCCACAATGATTGACCAAAAAAATGTTTACACAATGACACATAAGATAGACCCAACAAAGTTGATATATTTTACTCAAGCCCCTCCCAAAATATACATTTACTATTCAGTCCCATCCCCTGTTAAAAATGTTGAGCTGCTTCTTTATCCAAAGTTTTCAACTTTAAGACATGGTAACACCAATCGGAGTTGCAGCGGCAGCAACAGCACCGCAAGCTACGACTGGTCCGCTAACGTGCGCACTGGGTCCGTCCTGTCAAGGTCATTACACTCGTTACCCGCCTCCCCCCTCCATCTCTTCCTCTGCGTGCTAGTGGGTTTTCATTAAGTTAAACGGTTAATCGAAATTTGCAGGGCTCAGTGGAAGTCTGGGACCGGCTCGCAGTTTGCAATGGCCAAAGAAGCAGGTTCGTTCATTTCGATTTTTTTTTTTAATTTTTATTTTCGTGCAAGCAGAAATGGGTTTCCATTGGTTTCTGAGAATTTTGAAGAAAATGTTTGAAAATTTGATTTCGTGTTGTTTAAAATTAATTTGGGATTTGATGCTGTCAAAGCAGAGAAAATGCAGAAGGAAAATCGGTGCCATCGATATTAGGGCACAATTTGAGCTGAAGCCTCCTCCATATCCACTGGTAAGTAAGCTTTTTCTTTGCATATGAAGTTTCTTATATATAAATACAAGCTGGTTTTGTGTAGCTAATCACTGTTTTACCAGTGGGTTTTGACTCATTTCCATAAAGTTACAAGCTTTCATCTTTTATTAACCATATTGAGATGGTAAAATTTGGGTACTTGTTCGCTTTGTATGATAATGCTGTGTAAATTTGACACTTTGTTTTGATGTTTGGTTTTGAGCAGGATGCATTGGAGCCGCATATGAGCAAGGAGACGTTAGAGTATCACTGGGGGAAGCACCATAGGGGTTATGTGGATAACCTAAACAAGTTGATAGCAGGAACCGAACTAGATGAATTGTCATTGGAAGATGTCATACTTGCTACATACAACAAGGGGGATCTGCTCCCACCTTTCAACCAAGCAGCGCAGGTATGCTGTCCGCGACATGGCTTTCTATAACGATTTTGAATTGTTTTAGTCGATTATATTCTGGAATTGTGGAGAAGTGTCTCAACCTGAAATTACACATTTTAAGCTTATATTCGGTATTGGTGAATTTACGACTACTTGAAAGTTAAGGTAGATAATGATTAATCCACCTGATGCGTCTTTTGCAATTTCAAGTTTATAATGTTTTGTTCTGTATCAATGCCATATTGTTAACTACTCACGCCTTTTTTTACCTGTTTGCAGATCTGGAACCATGACTTCTTCTGGGAATCCATGAAACCAGGTGGCGGGGGAAAACCATCCGGGGAACTTCTAGAACTAATTAATAGAGACTTTGGTTCTTTTGAGAGATTGATTGATGACTTAAGGTCAGCTGCAACTACACAGTTGGGTTCTGGCTGGGCTTGGCTTGCATGTGAGTAGTTGTCTTCCCACCATGACACTTAATATTATTTGCTTTAAGATTAATGTTCCTCTCCATGCTGAATTTTGCGTAAACTAATATATGTATTGCCTTTTCCAGATAAAGCGAATAGACTTGATGTTGGAAACGCAGTAAATCCTAAGCCATCTGATGAAGACAAGAAGCTTGTAGTGGTGAAGAGTCCTAATGCCGTTAACCCACTTATTTGGGATTATTCTGTGAGTAAAGATGAGTACTGTACTACTTTATAGTCTTTAGGAAATCTTACCATTCACATTAAGACTTTTCTTTCTTGTGTGTGATGAGTTTTCATATTGACTTCTGCAGCCGCTCCTTACTATCGATGTTTGGGAGGTATTAGACATTTACCATGTTTCTTCCTATATGGAAATAGTTGTATTGCTCAATTCATTTGGGAAAAGCCATTACTAACAGATTTGAATTGCTTTTGTTTCAACAGCATGCTTACTACCTTGATTTTCAGGTGAGTCTCTGTTTATTGAACATTTAAACTTCCGTCTTATGATTTGGGACCTATGCATTCTGTCTTATACCAATGCATCTAACAACCACATCTTTGATTCTTCCCTCAGAACCGGCGAGCAGATTACTTATCAATCTTCTTGGAGAAACTCGTATCGTGGGAAGCAGTCAGTTCTAGGCTTGAAATAGCGAAGGCTCGAGCTACTGAAAGAGAGGAAGAAGAGGAAAGGAAGAAAAGAGAGGAGGAGGAGAAAACATCAGACGGCGAAGTTCCAGAGATTTATGTGGACAACAAGAGCGATGACTCAGAGACCGAATGAGTTCAGTTTATTTGCAGTCTAGACAATCCGGGAACAGTTATGGGCTCGTTGCCTTCTATTTTGCTCCGAATGTAATAGAGGTCATCTGAGTTTAGGCGGCATGTGCCAAATTTTGTGTATCCATGAGGAATGAGTTGATAGAATGTAGGGCACGATTTAGCAAAAAGTAAGACAACACGTTCTTGATTTTTCTCAAGGAAATTTTTGGCAGTGCAAAAGTCATAAGGGAACATGTATATTTCTCTGTGGTTTTCTACAATCTATAGAGCTGTTCATGTACATTTTCTTTTCTCCATAAACTAACTACAGCTTTTATCCGCATCATCGTAAGGGAGAAGTCTTGAGAGATAAGAGACTATCCAGAGGAGAGATTTTGTCAATGCTTGGTGGTCCGAAGATCTCCCAGAATCGAAGTGTCTCATCTCCGACAGCTGAGACCACAGCTAACCCATCGGGGCTCTGCACCGAAAATCAATCAAAAGAAACCAAGTTAGATGCTTCTGAAGATATTTCACGTCGACAACTATTTGCACTCACGCGATGAGTGCTATATAGGAATATCGAGATATATTCATGGATGTATGGGGATCAATAAGCTTTACGGGTTGTCAAACCTGGGAAACGTGGAGGATTCTGGATGTGTGGCGATTCAAGTTTCCGACATTCTCCATAGAGGGATACCTCCAAATGCACAGCTGATTCTTGATGAGCCCGCTTCGACTATAGCCATGGGCACTCAGAATCTCCTTGTGATGCCTGTTCCACTCCAGTCCACAGACCTGGAAATACAATGTGAACTGATTGCAGGTAACAAGAGACCGAAAAGAAAAAAAACCACGAAATGCTGGCAAAACGGAGACCGAATTCTATAACTTGCCTGAGCATTGGTTTCAATGGTTTTAATGCAGGTTCCCTTTTTTGTATTCCATAACTTAATACACCCATCTTCTGTGCCTCCACCAGAGGCAAGCACCTCTGACTGATATGGACACCACGCAAGGGCCTTGACTGCAGCACTATGCTCTCTAAACCGAAACAGGAAACGACTCGAGTTCATTTTCGACGAGTCCCAGATGTACAGAAGATTATCATTGCCTCCGCTTGCCAGTACATTGCCTCCTTCTGACCATTTCAAACCGCACACTTCTTCTTTATGCGCCTGCAATCTGGAAGCCACATTGCTCCCTGCTCTGACTGCCAAAACAGTTAACAAAAAATATGTGAAATGTTGCAATAAGATGAATGTGAAACAATATTTTTGACCTACCATCATGGTTGATGATGGATGTGTCGCGGCTGCCGGAAGTTAAAACTTGACCATTCCACGCAACGGTGGCTATCCTGTCCTTGTGGTTTTCAAACCTCCTAACCTGTGTGTCAAACAGATAAACCAAATGTTTGAAAACAACGAAAAAACTCGAAACTCACGAGAGGGTGTTTGAGAGAGATTTTACAAGCTTGGAAGTCTCAACATCCCAAAGTTGGAGCTTGGATCGCCTATATCCAACGGCTAAAGTTTTAGCATTTTCAGACCAGGCTACACTTGTTGGGAAATCACTCGGATCATCAACATGCAGGAGTTTGTGCACTTCGCGGTTCGTCGAGTTCCAGAAGAACAAATCGCTCCCCAGAGCAACTGCAAGAATACTGTTCTTCCCCCAATCCATGATGCTGGAGTAAAAGTCATTTTTTATGTTAACTGCATCCAGAACCCTAGCTTCCCCCTGCAGCATTTGCACTCAATTAGATCAAAGTTCAAAAAATATAGACCATTTGATAACGTTTGACAACCATTTCGTTTTTAGTACCTTAGGCAATCTTCGAGGCTGAACATTTTTAACACTACTGTCCAATTCCTTTGCTTCATCCTGTCGCATCAGATCAACAGAACGGATCGGCTTTCGGTTTGATTTTGGACTTCCCCTAAAAACCAACATCCTAAATGGATTCCCATCCGAATCCAAAGTCAGTTTGTCCTCTAAGCTCCGTCTGTATACATCCTGCAAAGACCCAACAAGTTCGAGAATTGTTTACAAGAAAACTCAGCAGACCCAAATCTTGAAATTCATCAGAAGTTGGATGCAACACTCAAACAGAAGTGAAAACTACAAAACAACAAAACCCACAAACAATTTACCAGAAAACAAAGAAAAAAACTAAAAACTGATAGAATTGGAGCAGGCCCAAATCTTGATATTCAAAAGTTAAATGCAACTTTCAAATTTAAGAAAAACTAAACCCCCATAAAACCCAGAAACAATTTCCCAAAAAGACAAAGAAAGAAACTAAAAACTGATGAATTGAAAGCAATGTGGATTCATACATTGAAATTCGAATTTCGGGTCGGCGTTGTTCTGTTGGTCAATAAACTGCGGGCTTGATCAAGATCCATCAAACTCCTACTGGGTATAAACCGATCTCCCTGAATTTGCAGATGCATGAACAAAACCCAAAATTCGAGAACACCAAATCAGAAACCAAATGTCGAAGAAACAACAACGCATGGATGAGCGGCGGAGAAAGGTGAAATCTTGATGGAGATAAAGGGTAATGGATGCAGTGATTCGTACCGGAAAATCGAATCGGGCAATGGGGCTGGTTTGGAGGCGAGTAGGGGAGCACCAATCCGACTGAAGTTCCTGCATTTTTTGATAATTTGTGTTGCTGGCGAATTGGTGATGTAGAGAATATACAAACTCCTTCTTTACTTGGAAATAAAGAAGAAGATGAAGATGATGAAGGAAGAAGATGCAAAAGAAAATATCTTTGTCCACAGAAACGACATCTCCCGCCAAATATTTTATATACGGGAGCAAATCCAACCGTTGCTTCCGTTGAGAAGACGACTCAGAGAAATATTGGGGCCCACTTGGGTTTAAATGGGGTCTCTAGAGTTTAGGAACAATTTTGAGTACGTACTGCTGAGTGACTCGAAAAATCAATAGTTATATTTTGCATATTAGTATTTAATGAATTGTTGTTATTAGATTTTACATAAAATTCGAATCACTGAGTGGTATGTATCATTATAGTCGAACTCATTTCTTATTGTCACAAAGATCTCGAATTTTCAGGGTTTGTATAGTTTTTCTTACATTTGCGTTCTTATACCTTCGTTATGTTTACCATTTAATTCATTTTCTCAACTTAGTTAAACTTTTCATTCATTTTTGTGCATATCTTCTCATTTGAAAAGCCCAACTTGAAAAAAAAAATATTTGACGAATTAGACTAACAGTGCAGACAAAATGAAACTACATCACTACATGGACAAAAATGCTAGGAAAAAAGATATGGTAGTGCTATCCACACAATCACTTTTATTTCTCACATATTTCTCTTAATTTCGACCGTCAAATCGAATGAAGTAAAGAAGATCAATGATAAAAAATTAACAAATGTGAGCGAGAAATAAAAATAATGTATGAATATCATTTTCCAAAGTATAAGAACGAAAGTGAAAATTCGAGTAAATTACAATGACTGTTAGTGCAATTTAGCCAAATTAAAAAGCTCCCACCTTTTTTCACGAAAAAGTCATCATTTCCCCAGTTCTGCTCAAGGAAGAAGAGAAGGCCTGGCACGAGAAAGAAGAGCCTGTCAAATTAGCCAGGGATGCCTGCCTGGCCATACAGGAGTTTTCCTCACACAAACAGAGTGGAGTTCGTCTGTCTAGGTAGAGCAGGCAAGTCATCCTTGGCTACCAAACAAGTCTCTTACTCTCATGCAAGACCTCTCTTCCTCTTCACACTTCTCACTCGGCGGACGCCTGTTAAGTGACTGGTCGTAGGCTCGAATCTTTCTCATTGAGACTTCGGAAACCCGCTACAATGTTGAGACGGGGATGCAAAGATCGTTGTTTGAACTCTCTATTTATAGCCTGTGAAACGAACAAAAATTATTTCAGTGCCATAATTCTTTTTTATTATTTCATTTATGTGTGTTTGCACCATTTGGCTGACACCAGGGAATATATTCTTTGGAGCAAAAGGGAAGATCATGGAGGTCAATCTGGCAGCCACCTTGATCAAAAATATGTCTTCACTCATATATAATGCAATTTATTTCTTGCCTCGATGAGGCACATTGCCAGTTGCCATTTTAGGCCAGAGGAGTGTTTTGCTGCTTTTGGCTTTTGGCTTTTGGCTTTTTAATGCAGAGAAAAGCATCTTTGAGCTGCTTTTGCGTTTGAGATGATTCTAGGAAGTGGGCAACATCACCAACTTATTTGAAATGCCACATCTTTAAAAGAGTCAATGCCTTGGCCACTAACAAAGATTTTGTTCTTGTTGACTGGTTTTCTTAGGCCTCATCACTAGATCCTTTTGGTTAAAAGGTTTTACTTTGATGGATATATGATTGCTTAGAACTTATGCAGAAGCAAACAATTTGGAATGTTTGGAAGTGTTTTTAAAATGATTGAAAACGTTTTCGATCAAATAGTATTCGGGTTCCAACTTGGAAATGCATTTGAAAGAAACATTAGTTATGTGGTTCTTGCCAAAAGCACTTCAAATGCTTTTGGGTTCCTAAACAACTTTCATAAAAAAAAGCACATCCATTACATAAGAAATATGCTAGAAACATAAAGCTAACGTAGTGTGATATGACATTATTAACCATTTTGTTTTTAATTTTTCGAGTATGTGCTTGTGAATACAAGGAGATTCCATTGCTTCCTTGGCTTCTCCATGATAATATTCTTGTGTTACCTTCATTCTGTTTACATGGAGAAATGGCCTTTGAGTTAAAAATATGTGAGTATTGATCTTTGAACTTGTTATAATGCGGAGTATTGATCATTCTGATTAACTCCTTAGAACTTCTATCCAATTTTTTCCATCCTTGTTTTGGATAAAATTGGATAGAAGTTTTAACGGAGTTAGCTAAAATAACTATTGCTCCACATTATAATAAGTTCAAGGACCAACGATCTAATTGAGCTAAAGTTCAAGGACCAAAGATTCAATTGAGCTAAAATTTATGGACCAAAACTCCAATTGAGCTAAACATTAGGGATCATTCCTCCAATTATTTCAAAAGAAAAAAAACTCAACGGCCAACAAAACTCTCCACCCAACCGACCCTCGTCAGCCACTTGACTCCATCGTCGACTTCCACCTTCCTCACCGCCGGTTACCGCGTCTCAACGGTTTCGTTGGCTTTGAAATATGAGAGAAAGCACCAGAGAGAAAGAAAGCTGCCGCCGGTGGATTTGAAGCCAAAGTGACACTGCTCTTCACTTTCTTCACTGAAAATTTAGTGCATGAACTCGCATGTCGACTTGCAAACCATTTTTTAGTCTCGCTTAATTTTAACAATGGATCGAGAGAGAGGATACGAACTCGGGGCCTCCTCTAACAATTTCAATCTTAACTTTTACGACTTTTTTGGTCGTGAATATCTGAATATGACGAATTGTTCCGTGTATATCTTTGCTTTGAAACAAAACAATTTGAATTAGTCGGTCAACTGAAATGTGTATTATCCATATAGGAGATCTTTGAATTGAGAAAATCCATCAACCTGAGACGAAGAGAAATGTCTACCTATTTTATTGCTCTCGACACCATTTTTGTATTCTCATACGATCACTTTGTCATGGTCATAAACCATTCCAACTAATTGAAATTTGAAAATTGCAATGTTTATAAATAAACCAGGCATTAAAAGGTTCACGAGTTAAATTAATGTGTAGGTTGTTTTGTGAAAGTCAAGTAAACACCTTCAAATTCATGTCTTCATAACTTGTTTCCCTTTCCTAGTATAATTTCTATGCTAAATTCTTTTAGTAGTAACTCTTATGTTAGACTAACTTCAACTGTTGGGTTAAAATTCAAAATTCAAAATTTAAATTTTAAACTCGCCTAAATCTTCTTGAATCATTGGAAAAAAAAAATTGTGGGTTAAAACTTATTTTTATGCCAAATTTAATCCAAAAAATAAGCCAAGGTTAGTGGTTGGGATCCAATACTAAAACTCAAGTGTTGGCCAATTAGGCCATCTCCAACCGAAGGGGCTAGAGGGCCGAAAATGGTCCTAAAACCGTCTCCAACCGAGGGCTAGGCCAGAAGGCTCTGGAATCTGGGAGGGCCCCACGGAATCGGAGAGGGCTAGAGGGCTGGAGGGCTGGCTGTTTTTTTTTTTAATGCATTCTATTGCTGTCGGTTTTAATCGACAGCTTTAGGCAGTTTGAATTTTTTTTTTAATTAATTAGTATTGCTGTCGGTTACAACCGACAGCATTAGGCAGTTTAAATTTTTGAATTCTAACGGCTAGTGAGTCCACTAGCCGTTGCTTCAGGTTTTTTTTTTTTTTTTTTTTTTTTCTGAAAATTGCAGGTTGTCGTTTTCAAATTTAATTTGTAGTTTTTTAAATTTAAGTTAATGTTGTTTTTAAATTTAAGTTGTTGTAGTTTTTAAATTTAAATAATAAATTATGTTTGGCCCTATGGCCCTTTGGCCCTCGGTTGGAGACGGTTTTTTGTGACAGGGCTAAAACGAGCCCTTGGTTGGAGACGGAGGCAAATATGGCCCTGTACTGTTCATTAAAATATTAATATCTTGGAGAATCTTGGAGGGCCAAAGGGCTCAAACGAGCCATCTGGCCAGCCCTCGGTTGGAGATGGCCTTATAGAAGAAGAAAGATTATCTTCCCTCGTAATCTCTCTCTCTCTTTCCCTCTCATCATTCTTACTTAAACAATTATGATTAATTCATACTAACATCTTATATTGATTTTAAATACAGTACGAGAGGAGGACAGAAAAAAAAAGAAAAAAAAAAGAAATTGGAGACGAGATAATTCAACCCTCTCGCGAAAAGCCAAACGACTTTAGTACGCGAATAGTGACCTAAAGCAAAACGAAAAATAAGAAGCGAAAGGCAGCAGCATGATATTCCTTCAATCCACGCGGTTCAATCTTCAACGTTCATCATCAGCATATAAAAGTCGGAATCCAACGAGCCAATCAAAGACAAGCGGATAAACACGTAAAAACCCCAAAATACCCCTACAAATTCCCCAAAATTTCAAATTCGAGCCGCATGCTTCCTCAACCCCAAGCGGCCAAGCCGCAAGCCCAAACACACCGACCGCCCGATCCCAAATATATAATATCCCCAAAACCAAAAACCTCAAAAAAACCAGACACACGCGCACACAGACCTCTGGGAATCGCACTCAATCCGACAGCCACCGAGAGAGTGCTATGGAGGAGCAACAGGAGCACGAGGTTTACGGCGCCGAGATCCCCAACGACGACGGCGAGGACGTCGACATGTCGTCCAGGGCCGACGGGGTCGATGACGACCAAGACTACAACGACGACCCTAACTCCAAGGTACTCCCTCAATCAATTTAGCCTCGTAAATCTGGTGCTCTAGCTTTTGGTTTGACCTGGTTGGGCTGATTCGGGTCGGGTTCTGGTTTCAATGTGGTGTAGGAGCTGGAGGACATGAAGAAGCGGCTGAAGGAGATAGAGGAGGAGGCCGGCGCTCTCCGCGATATGCAGGCCAAGGTCGAGAAGGAGATGGGCGCTGTTCAAGGTATCGGATTTTACTTCTCTTTTTTGTAATTTTATTTCTTTTGGGTGTTTTGGGGATGATTTCTTGAGCTAGGGTTGGACTGCATTGGGTTTTTTGGTGGGTTTGAATTGGAACTTAACGATGACTGTGTAGGTAATGCTAGGTCAAAATCCACTATGTTGTCCCTTTGTGATTGTGTTTGGGGAATGTTGATTCACAAAAGCTTAAAATAATGGAAAGATCTGATTTTTTTTCGAATCTTGATGCCTCTAACTGGTCCATGTTGTTATGGATAAGTAGTATTTCTGAACTGTTCATGTTTGTAATTGATGAAACATGATATCCTCTGTCAAATTTTACTCTAGTGATGCTTCAAGTAATGATATCTATCAGTAGCTAATGCTTTTTGTTTTATGTGTTTTGATTGTGAATGAAGATTCCTCGAGTGGTTCTGCGTCTCAGGCTGAGAAGGAGGAGGTGGATTCTAGATCCATCTATGTTGGTAATGTGAGGCTCAACAACCCTTTTGTCTTTTTCATTTTAATTTCGACCTTTTTATATAATGCATTTGTGTTTCCATGCTCTGCGCTCTGTCTCTATCTATTTACACATGTCAAATTTATTTTGTTGGTATCAAATCTTTCAGAATTTAAAGATATCGAGTTTAGGATATTACTGAGTTTATCCTAGGAGAGATTTTCATTTTTGCTTTTGGCGTTCCCTAGGACAGGGCTGTCCACAGAGTTTGTTTGCTGTCCGTTTCTTGCACTTACTGGGTGACTTTTATGTTTATTTAGACTATTTTTTTCCTGTAGGCTACAAATTATGGAGGTTTTTTAGTGTGATTAAGTTCTCGTTTGAGATTTGAATCAAGTAGCGACCTGCTGTCCACAGCCATACTAATCTTGAAAGAATAGCTAGTTTGGATAATTTCTGGTTCAGATATAGTTGGGTCAGTTGACTTAAACTGTAACAAAGATATAGTTGGATCGGTTGACTTAAACCGTAACAAATACTTAATATTAGTTAATGTATAGTTCAATGTACTTTATAAGCTGCAGTCTCAAGTTTTAGTATGCTTTCCTATGTCTTTGGACTAAGTTCATCTGCCGTAGGGAAAAAATTCTTTTTAAATTGTTACCATGTGATATTTGGAACGCTCTCTGGAAGCATTATGGCCAAGAGTGAGAACCTATTGTTTGACTTCACCGTCAGGTTGATTATGCATGTACTCCTGAGGAAGTCCAGCAGCATTTTCAGTCTTGTGGAACCGTTAACAGAGTTACAATTTTGACCGACAAGTTTGGTCAACCAAAAGGATTTGCTTATGTTGAGTTTGTTGAAGTTGAGGCTGTTCAGAATGCTCTCCTGTTAAATGATTCAGAATTGCATGGCCGTCAATTGAAGGTACTTGATTTTTTTCTTTCTTATTTTATGTATAGGTCTCTATACTTATTTGAATATTGATTTTTTAGTCGATCAATTGGGTAATAGTGATTGGTTTTGGTATATTAACAGGTCTCTGCTAAGCGTACAAACGTTCCTGGACTGAAACAGTATCGAGGAAGGCGCCCCAGCCCATTTTCTCGATCTCGGAGGCCTTTCATACCTGCTGCACCCTTCTATCCTACGTTTGGTTATGGGTAAGCACAGTGATCTCCTTTTCTACTTTGTTGCTTTTTAAGGAAGTCAAAAGAGGCATGGAAGTTTGGAAAATAATATGTTGTCTCCAGCAAGGGCAGCCTATATTTATTGTGCTTAAACCGATAATATGTTGTCTTTTGGAAAATAATATGTTGTCTCCAGCAAAAGGGAAAAAAAGGCGAAAATGCTTAAACCGCCAAAACTGGAAACTAAAACGACCTTAAAGGACTAGGCCATTTCTCATAGGCTACAATGATCTCCTGTATCAAGTTATCAATATTGCGGCTTGATTAAGTTTATTGAATTTTTGTTGAAGTTACTTCGTTAGTTGCATTGCTTGAAAGTTGTAGCTTTGTTTTTGTTTCTCTCGCTCACTTTGAGAAACTGTGCATAATCTCTTCATATTGTGACATGCCATCGACCTGATTTTTCTTTTGTTCAGGAGGGTTCCGAGGTTCAGGCGGCCCATGCGATACCGACCATACTAATGATGAATCACATCCCCAGGTGGCCACATTGTGCGAAAGGCCATGTATGTTTGATTATGGTCCTATACCATACCAATGACGAATTTAAATTGCTAGGTGGCTGCGCTGTATGAGGGCCATTTATGTTTTATTACGGACGTATCTATAGTTTTGGGAACCGGAGAAAAGAAGTTGAACAAACAATTTGCATGGCAAAGGCCCACTCGATTCGTTCTTGAATTTGTAGTGCACAAAAAGGGTTTAGTTTATGTAGGGATGAGAGAAGGCAGATGTGCAAATGCTGTATCAGAGACTATTCCTTTTTACAGATTTCTGTGCTTAGATTTGTAGTTTTAAGACCGTTGTCGATGTTTCATAACATTGAAGGATCCCCTGTGCCAAAGAATTGTTATTGCATTCGATTTTATGATTTGAGTAGTGAAATATAACTCTATGAATCGTCTTTTTGGGTCAAAAATATATGTGAATGGAGCCGGTGAAATCTGACAGTCTGATATGTCGATCGCGTGAAGTGAATTTGTTTGTTGCTAGATTGTTGCTTTGATTTGATTTCCAAGAGGTTAAATCACTTTTTAGGCATCCTAATTTCTAATAAATATATTCAGCTAAAGTGTTTTTAGTAGGAAATATGGTTGTTGATATTAGCAATGGATAGGGATTGCCTATCAAGAGGAATTTCCGCTAGCGGGACTTGAACCTATTCCTTGGTCCAGCGAAGAGAACAATTGTTAACAACTCAACCGACACTTGTTAGCAATGGATTGAGTCTTCCTAGGGTAGTTAAACTTGGTATGGTTACAAGATTTTTCTATAACATGAAAACATTTACCAGAGAAAAAAAAATTCTTAAATTAGTCGTAGCTCTGACATGGTAGTACAATTTTGCAATGAGTTTATATCAGAACAATTATGACTTTAAATTACGGGCAAATGACAAATTTTGTTTACAAGACTGCGCGTGCGGGTGAATCTCTTCTCTTTAATTAATTAAGTTATAAGTTTCGTGCTGGTTCAAAGTTGGGGAGGTGAGTTCAAACTCTTGCATGGAGGGGAGCATGTATGTGGCTCCTCTCACGTCTGCATGTTCGAAAGGAGTGTGGATAAAAACAAAACAATAACAGTTGGGATCTTGAATTTGAAGAATTGTTTAATTTGTTTTGATGAAATTGTAATTCTACTCAATATCAACAATGTGAGCTCAGAAATGGACACTGATGAACACAAATAAAAATATGTAAGCTTAGAAGTGGACAAATAATGACAAATGAAAGGGTTTTTATTTTAGGGTAAACTGTTGGCTTTTCTCTTGAACTTTCACTTAACTTTCGATTTACCAAAACTTTTTAATTGGAAAATCATGGATTTGAATTTTTTTTTGACCGATTTTTCCCAGTTTTGCATAGACTTCACCCAAATTAACGTTAACTCTTATCATGTGCACACCACGTGACTCTCATTTGAGGACAAAAAGGTCATTTCGCTAGACCTTTAGACACAAAAGCTATAGAATCACACAGATTTGCATAGGTCAACATTTTAGAAATCTAGGGTTTTTAGAGGTGACTAATTACCCTCATATGTTGTGCACATGCTTCCATTTAACATAGATTTTGATGGAATAAATGGATGAAAAACTAACAACAGGGAGAATTCGGCTTAAAAAATTAGTTTGAGTCCTTAATTTTTCAATTAAAAAGTTTAGGGAGGAATTCCAAAACTAAAAGTGAATTTTCCGGGGGGAAATCGGTAGTTTACTTTGATATATCAAAGGAATACAAAATACATCGCTCGACGATCCTTTGTCGTCACCTGAAATTGACACAGAGGAATATAGGATGTGACCCTTTGTCGTCCCCGGAAATTTCAGATGAAAAAACCATTTGGTAAGACTTACTTGACAACAACAAGAAGAAGGAGGAGGAGGGAATTAATAAGTACGACTGAGCGCTCTACACAAAGCGCAGTGCAATGGAGGACTCAACTTTGGTTAACTCTCGACGGCACCCACTGTTAGTACATTTCCTTTGCTTTACTTTTGCCCGTTTGCTCGTTTTCCATACTTCTCCATGCAGCATGTATGTATGTATGTTGTGATTTTGTTCTCATATTTCTGGATAGTTATGTGGAAAGCTCTTTTTTTCCCTTTTCATATTTTGTTCATTCAAAATCAGCTGGGAAAAAAGCTCTGCCTTCTGTTTAAAACCTGTTGTTAGCTTTGGAGTGAGTCCACGCAAACTAATCCTAAAATCTTGGATTGTGTGGGTGTTGCGGAGAAATTATAGAGTGAAAAAAAAATAGAAAACGAAAATAGTTCCACAGGGACGACGACGCCGCCTACACTGAGGGAAACGACGGCAGCGAGGATGTCGAGGTCGTAGCAGTCGGCGCTCCAGCAGAAGTCGGCGAGCCAGGCCTTGGGAGCCATGCCGACAGCGACGCCCTTGGCGTACCCGAGAGTAGACGTGTGAGTCTCGTGACGGTCGGAGTCTCTAAGGGAGCGGTACCCCGTGGTCTCATTCATCTTGCCGTTAATGGTTATTTATAATTGTATTTATCATATGTAGAAATCGTTGAGTTTTAGGTGCCCCGTTTAATAACTGTTCGCTTTTAATATTTGTGTGCAATACATATAGGAGATATGTAATAAGTACTCACATATACGGAAGAAATGACGAATGAAGAAGGGTGAAGAAACAACTATAGAATGTATATCAAACGGGGTCTTAGATAAGCTCATGTTCTTTAGTTGGCTAGCAAATGTGCTTGCGTTGTGGGCAGATATCCTCTATGTAAATTTGACATCCATTATGTATACCATTCGCAGTAGCAGCACTAGGGTGGAGGGTGGTCAGTACAATTCTCTACCGTCAGAACACAAATGTATATTCTTTCTTCTCACCATGCTAGGAGTCCTCCTCCAGGTGAAGCATGCGACCGGAGATACGCCGTCTCCATTTGTCACAGACCACAACATTGTTGTGATGTTGATTGTTGCTTTATTCACTTACGCAGGGGCATTGGCAACTGTCAAGATATTCCAAGCTTCCAACAATACAGAGATATATGAATTGATGAACAACATCAGCCTCTTGTGCGGAACTCTTGCATTGATTCTAATGGTGCTCATCCTCGTTCCAAATTTTGGTTATTTTAATCTCGTATGTTGGGTCATATATTTTGCGAGAATTGTGACCAAGTCCTACCAAACCCTAAAAAGACTCTGTAATGCAGCTCTTCGTTATGTCCGTCATAAAATGAAGGCAGGTGTTCGTCATGTCCGTGATAGAACGAAGACAGGTGTTCGTCATGTCTGTGATAGAACGAAGGCAGGTGTTCGTTATGTATGTGACAAAATGAAGGCACAAATTCGTTATGTCCATGACAAAATGAAGGAGTTGATGATGCTATCGAAGGGCACCGAAGAACCCCAAAACCAGAATGGGATGCTTTAATTATATGATGATTGTATTACGTAAATGCATTAGTGTCATGAAGTTCTAGGCATGTGCCTTTTGGTAAGGTGGAAATAATTATTTCGTTTCCCTTTGATTAAATTAGAAAAAAAAATACCTTACCAACCGTGTAAAAACAAAACAAAACACTTGAAAGCTCAGTCGAGAAAAAGCCGTTGACACGCCGATGGCCAACATCTGGAACTGTTCTCACAACTTTGATGGAGAATGGCAGAAAGAATACGAAACTGAAACTTCATTCCCAGATCAAGCCTCCATCTCCTGCCACATCAAAACTCGTATATTATTCAATTCTTTTCCCTTGCTTCCATGGCAGGAGAGAAGGATTCGATAGTCCAAAGTAGGGAATATTGGGCATGTCAGGTGATGTTGATATCATCGAAAAATCCGCTATTTTAACGACGATGAAGAAGATGAAGAAGACGGAGAAAATGAGAAGATTAAAGGAAAAAAAAAGGCCGGAGAAACGGAGGGAGAAGAGAGGTCTAGAAAGAGACATTATATATAAAAAAATATTACTATATTAAATACAACATTATATTAAAATGTCAAAATCAACAATAACGACAAGAAAAAAAAACAATGTTTTTCAATCGAAAAGTTAAATTTGATGTGGCATTACTGCTAAATTTGACAGCAGTTTCAAATTTTATCAAATCTGCGACATTTCTCACTTGCTAAAACATGAGAATCTCAGCCGAGCCGAGCATCGTCGTCTTCTTCCCTTTACTGAGAACCAAACCCCGAAACAAACATCACGATCTCAACCTAAAACCCCGAAACAAACGGTGTTTTTTCGATAAAGAGGAGAATTGGTATGTGATGAAATTGGGGTTCCACCATAAAACCAATTGGCAATATGGGGAGTAGCCCAAGACCATATAAGCACATAACAAACTTTGTCCCTCACCAATGTGGGACAACTCTCAACACGCCGTTGGGCTTCACACGTGGACAACCTTGCTCTGATACCATGATGAAATTGGGGTTCCACCATAAAACCAATTGGCAATATGGGGAGTAGCCCAAGACCATATAAGCACATAGCAAACCTTGTCCCTCACCAATGTGGGACAACTCTCAACAGTATGGTTGGTTAGCAAGATAGCTGGTACTTGGGTGATAGTTCATTTTACACGTGTCATAAATTTAATGAGCCACATAGGATAGTCAGCAAATTCAGTACTGGATGGTGAGTACTCAAGTATTATCAAGGTTCATTTTTGTATTTTAAAAGGGAAAATACTTGAGAATTATCTATTCAGCAATCCGGATCCTCGCCGGGTTCTCGAGAATGCCTACCAAAGATTCTCCGGATCTTGTTGGCCTATTCAGTATCCAGTTTACTGCCTTTCCTATCTGCATTTCTGCCATGGAGTCCGTCACCACACCTGGAAAGGGAGTCGCAGGCCTGAAGGTAGAATCTTCTCCTCCCTTGTTCGTCGTGGTCTTCATAATTGGATTTCTTCTTTGCAATGGATATTAATTCGTGTTCTCGTCTGTGCACAGGATTCTCTCTCCCGTTCCACAGTTCCACTCGTCTTTCTCCTTCCCCTTGATAAGCCCACTTCAGATATCTCTCAGTCCAAGTCAGACTCCTCCACCAGCAATCTGCAGAGTTTGAGTTCATCTGCAACTCTAAAGCATCCAAGTTCATCAGCCGCACAAGTCTCTCTTATCTGATAATACTTTCAAATATTTGTACTTATCTTTTGAATGTATACTTATCTGTTGAGTGTAACAATCTGATTCCAACTGATTCATTGTAATCTTATATATATGAATGAAAGAACTCTCACTCGGTATCGAGTTGAGATTACACAATTCGAGTACTGTTTTTCAGTTTCAAATCTCCTTTACCCCTCTCCTTCCCCTCTCCTCCCTTTCCACAGTTTCTTGGATTCTAAATCACTGAAACCCAGCTCGTTCCTCCAATCCCCAACCATGATACCCAACAAAGGCAACAAGGGAGAGCAGCAGATCAGATGGATTCGCCGGCACAGAGAGTGATGACACAGCCGGTACTCCAAGGTCCCCTCCACTTTCCCCTTTCAGTTCATCACTAACGTTTCTGCCCTTCCTTCTTGTTCCGGTCGCCATCGCCAGCTCCATTTTGGCAATTCGTTAGAACCAGCTAAATGTACCAAATTCTGCACCCATCGATTAAAATTTAAAGGCAAACACTTACAGAGTCAGGAATTAAATAACAGAAAACTAGATTTTAATTCTTAAATAAAATGAAGTTTAGAAAAATGTTTTATACAAGATTAAAAATTGATTTAGTTCCTGAACTCTATTTAATGTCAGCATATTAAATGTCTTTCTTTTTTATTTATAATTTTATAGTGTTCATAAATTTAATTTTATGAAAATATTATAAATTTTAATTCTCATTATGTTAAGTATCTTATATAAGAAAATATTTTCGTAAAGATTTTTTGGTACACATGGTTTGCATATTTTTTTATGTGCCACTAATTCATTACAATATATTTAGGTACGAACATTTCGGTACACTAGGTTAGCATAATATGTTTAGGTATAAACATTTAGGTACATTAGTTTATTATAATATATTTAGGTACCGACATTTTGGTACACTAGTTTAATATCATATATTTAGGTACGGAATTTTTGGGTACACTTATGTTTTTACATATTTTCTTATGTGTCACTAGTTTACTACAATATATTTAGGTACGGACATTTCAGTACACTAATTTAGTAAAATATATATTATGATACGAACGTTTAGATACACTAATTAAAGGAAGTAAAATAAATATAATGAATTAAAATGTGTATAATAATAAATAATTTTAATTTTAATATAATGACATTAAATAAGATATCTATTAAATATTGAAACAAAATATAATATAAATTTGAATTAAGTATATTAGAGAACTAAAATCAATACCCAAACCAAATTTTTATTGAATTTTAATATTTTTTAAGAATTAAAGTTCAAAAATCCCATTAAATAATTATGTTATTATCAAGCATAAGATAACAATTAGCTCAAACTGTTCTCACAACTTTGATAGAGTATGGGAGAAAGAATACAAACTTGAAACTTCATGCCCAGATCAAGCCTCCAGCTCCTGCCACATCAAAACTCCTACATTATGCAGGAAAGGGAACTTCTTCGGACTTTCCTTCTAATTCATCAAATCAGATAATTCGTGTCATTGAAATTTGATATAACGGTTGAAATTATTATAACTTTTATAGTGAGCCCCTGTTTATAGCCGTTTGATCAAATTTCAATGACACAGATTCTCTGATTTGATAGATTAAGAAGAAGAAATCGGGAGAGAATTCCTTTCCCATTATTCAGTTCTTTATCCTTGTAACTGGCAGGTGATGAGTTGAACTCCAACCGCATATATAGTCTGGGGAAATTTTTGGGAGGTACAATAGGGTTAATGTTGATATCATCGAAAAAGACGCTATCTTATGTTGATTATCATCGAAAAAGACGCTATCTTTTCTACACGGAGACGAAGAAGAAGAGGACAGGCGAAAAAAGACGGGAAAATGATAAGATCAAGAAAAAAGGCCGGAGATTTCGGGGTCGAGGAGAGGCCTAGAAAGAGAGATTATAATTAAAAGAAGAATTAGGATTTTTTATTGGGTTTTTATAATCAATGGTTCTTAAGATTGATCAAATTTATCATTTTAGTTTCTCACTTTCAAAATCAATTAATGTCGTCCTAACATTCATCACCGCATATCAATTTGATCATTCCGTTTAGATTTCGTCAAATATTTTTGTTAGTTTGCATGTGGGATCTACAAAGCCAATAAAATGGTGACACATGTATTACACAAAAGAAGGTTTTTATCACAAATGGTCCCTAACATTGATCAAACTCCTCATTCTGGTCTCTGAGTTTCAAATCAATAAATTTGATCCCTGACTTTAAGTACTGCACAACAATTTAGGGCTCGTTTGGATGTGCTTTTAAAATAATTGAAAGCGCTTTTAGAGAAAATGTTTTTGGGTTCCAAAAGCACTTTAAGTGCTTTTTACAAGAAGCACCAATTATGTGCTTCTTCCAGGAAGCACTTTAAGCGCTTTTCTAGGATTTATTAGCATTTTTACTAAGGATTGTTTCCAAAAATATTTTCACCAAAAACGCTTTCAGTTATTTTAAAAGCACATCCAAACAAGCTCTTAGTCATTCCGTTAAAATTTCAGTCATTATTTTTTGCTAGTGTGATAATATGGTATCACTGATTCAATCATATGGCGCCACATATAATAACTATAAAAAAATATTTTTAAAGATTTAAAACTAAAAGTACTATAAGAAATTAAAAATAAAAACTAAAAAGAAAAAAAAATCATCATCTTGTCCTCTGTGAACTCACTTCTCATTCTCTCTAGTTTGTTATAATCCTATCAATTTTGAATTGAATTTGGATTCAATTTTATCGAATTTAATTTGAATCTTATTTTCCAATCGAGATTATGGGATGCGAGATAAATGTTAGCGTGAAATATTCACCAGTTAGTTCATCCTAAAAAAATTAGTTTCTTATAGTTAATCCACTTTGCGTCATATGATTGGACTAGTGGGACCGCATCAGCACACTAACAAAAAATTTTGACGAAATTTTAATGGAAGGACTATTGATGTGCGATAGTGAAAGTTAGGGACCAAATTTAATGATTTTTGAAACTCAGGGACTAAAATGAGGAGTTTGATCAATGTCAAAGACCATTTGTGATAAAAACCTTCTTTTATGTAATACATGTGTCACCATTTTATTGGCTTTGTGGGTCCCAAATGAAAACAAACAGAAATATTTGACGGAATCTAAACGGAATGACCAAATTGATGTGCGGTGATGAATGTTAGGACGACATTAATTGATTTTGAAAGTGAGAAACTAAAATGATAAATTTAATCAATCTTAAGAACCATTGATGAGTTTTGTCAATCTCATAGACTATTGGTGATAAAAACCCTTTTTTTTATTAGGAAAACTAATGAAAAGTCCAAAAAAACTTTCATTTTAAAGAAAAACCATTTTTAAAGGTATAGTAAATAGTGTCAGGTAAAGATAAAAATGTGGTTTTTCGTTAAAAGTGAACAGTACCGGGAGTGTTTCGTTAAAACTTCCTTTTTTTTATTAGTACATACACTCCACGTTTAAACTTATTATTAGATAACTTATGAAAGAGAATTTATCAAATATAACTAAAAATTAACTTTTAAATTAAAAATGTCAATTTTTATAAAAGCGTTCAAATATATTCTAAATTTACTTAAATAAACAAAAATACCGCTCAATTTATATGTATAACTAGTTGTTAACTAAAATACTTTTTGTGCTATAATCAAGTATTGTTGACCCATGAAATTAAAGACTATGGCGGTGATTGATTTTGTTGGCAAATACGGCATAGAAAAATTGGCCTCATCATGTTCAGCTTGCACTAACAAAATTCATAAACATGCACAACGAAATTGTCATCTTCACTATACGTATGTTCAACTTCAAACTAAATTCTATGTCCTTGTAACATATTTACGGGCTCCGGGCAAAAAGGAATTCATGTATAGTGTATACTGCAGATATCAAAAATCCAAGGATTGTCTTTTTTTTTGTCAAATTTAAATTATTGTAGGTACATCTAAAATAATAATAAGATCGTCAAAAGAAAATATTTATTAACTACACCTAAATATAATAAAAGTTCTACAAAGTAGGATGAAGTGGAACGGAATTCCTATAAGTTTGTTTATGATGGCCATTTGAACCACATTTTGAGCACTTTCGAGTTGATTTTTCTACTTCACGTCATGAGATTCTATTTTCTTTGCGCCTACCATATCTTCTTCATGTAATTGGTGGTAAGATAATTATTTCACGCACATCATCAATTACTATCCAATCAGTTTAATCACCAACTAGTTATATAGCTTCTGCATACGGAATGACTAAGGAGTTTAGTATAATGATGGGAAGACATAGGATAACTTGATTGGTGTCTACATGCAGCACAAGCATGTGAGCAAAGTAGTTGGTCAAGATCAAATTGTCGGCGAATGCAACTCTTCTCCTCTAAATTCACAACTTCAATACGAGATCCATCGCATACATGAAATAAGAAAAAGTAAAACAATATGCAAGCAAACAAATAATCGAATAAACAGATAGTTGCAATCACAAGGTCTAACAAAAAACAAAAAACAAAAATTAATAAACTAGTGTTGCACAAATTGTTTTGTATAAAAGGTTCTTAATATGTGATGAACTGCTCCAGACGATACAAAAATCAAATTGTCGGATTAAGCAAACAAAATGAAGAAAAATCTGTTTTAACCATGTAAACAAAATCTGGGATAATATACTGTTGATTTAACCATGTCAAAGATGCATTAGGTCCCTTTCGTAGGTTCTTAAGATACTACGATTTTGTTAACTATCGTATTAAGCAACCAAAAATCTGCTTTAAACATTTTTGCCAGATTTTGTTTGCATTAAGAAGGAAGAAACTACAGGGCCGATTCAAACGGGCCGGTTCCTTTGGGTACACAGGTTCTTGAATTCTGCAGACGCTGGAACGTCAAGGCCTGAAACCTCCTTGAATTCGATAATAGCTCTGTCATCATATCTGATTGGATAAAAAATCACCGAGCAACCAAAAACTGTAGGATACTATTGAATCGATTGAGCTTGCAGATTTACAAAATTTAATCGATAGCATGTATAAAAACGATACAATGCATATATGTACCAGATTTTGAACAAATTCAACCAATTATGGGCCTGCAAAATGGTGAAATGGTGTTAAAATTAAGAAATATAAACTGAAGGTCGTGATCCAAAAATTTTCTATTGTTTTTCTTTCACCAAACAAATATCTTCAAAAATTAAAGTATAGAATATTAAATTTGTGCCAAAAGTTAAGCCCAGATCAAGAGAATACAATATGCTTGAAATCTTCACCAACCCACCGGGGGCCGTTTTCTCAGATTCTTAGACCCGTCCCGTCCCGTCCCATTTTGTGTTCAAGAATTTTTGAACCTATTCTGTACCCGTCCCGAATCGCATGAACCCGCCCACCCCGCGGGTTTATACCCGATTGCCTGCCTAGTGTGTAGTGGTTGGGTGCGGGAAGGACAACCATTAATAATATCATGAATCCTTTCTTAAAACATGATTAAGACTTGAGAGTCCATAATGTGATGTTGAAGAGTCTTTCATGACAGTAGGGGGACATGGCTGCTTTTGGTGTGGCATTGGCTCTGCCACTGATGTGGAATACATGTTGATGTGGGGCTGTACATGCAGAGTGTGAGATGGGATATATGGAAATGTGAGGTGTGAGGGTAATATGAAAAATTATATGGGGTGTATTAGAATAAATTTTAATTGAAAAAGTAATTGTGAGGTGTATTCAGCATGTAAAATGTATTCAACAGTAGGGTGCTAATAAAAAAACTCAAAAAATTATTATACTACATACAACATTGTATATTTTTAGTCATTTAGCGCAATCACATCAGTTTTATATAAAAACTTTATCAAACACTTAGACACTACTTTGTTTTGTTAAAAACACTTTTATAAAAGAAAAAAAAAATTTACCAAGCACTGACTGCTCTATTTTACGGTGTTTATATTCACAACATTGTAGAAACATTTTTTTTAAAAAGCACAGTAATACTAAATTAGCCCAATTTGATGTAGCTTAATCCCTAAAAATATATGGTCTTTGCCCATTCATATTGATGTGAGCTTTACCGCATTAACGAAAACATTCTTACTTATGCCGTTATGCGCCACAATGCGAATTTGATCTCCACCAATTTTTCTTATCTTAATAGTTAATTATCTAACCCACTAACACTTTAACATTATCGTTCTACTAAAAAACAGTGAGTGTGACAATGTCGCATTGGGCTAAATAGTCGTTTTGAGATTGGGGTCTGTTTAGGCCGGCCCGGCCCATACTCGTTGCTGTAGTTGTTACGTACTGTTACAGTAGAAGCTAGAAAAAGGGGACGATTCAGGGTCGCTCCCAAAATCTGGGTGCTTTCCGATTGGAAGTGTTGATATTTAATGGCGTCCGGCACAGAGAGTGATGACACAGCCGATACTCCACCCCCGTAAGCAAACCCACTTCTTCCTTTCCCCTTTCAGTTCAATTCATCACTAAAGTTTCTGCCTTTCCTTCTGATTCCTCCACTTTCTCGGCTGCCAAACACATCTTAGTTAATTTCTTAAATTTTACCCATTTGATTGCAACAGAGAACGAACTCGTTTGATTGATTGATTTGTGCTTGTAATTTCAGGACAAACAGTATTTACAAGGACCCAGATGACGGCCGGCAGCGTTTCTTGCTCGAATTGGAGTTCGTCCAGTGCCTTTCAAATCCCACCTACATTCACTGTATGTGTGTGTATATATATCTCTTACTATTTGGATTTTTTTTTTTCCTTTAAGTTTGTCCTTGCATTTGATTCCCTGCAGCTTACATTTTGTATATGTAATGTAGATTTGGCTCAGAATCGTTACTTTGAGGATGAGGCTTTCATTGGGTACTTGAAACATCTTCAGTATTGGCAGCGTCCCGAGTATACGAGATTTATAATGTGAGCGAAAACCGTCTCGTCTGATAGCTTTGTGGTGGTTTTGAGTTGATTGAATGGTCTTACATTGTTTTCTGAGGTTTTAATTTCTTTCCCTTGACATGTTTTCTTGTAATTGTTCAGGTATCCTCATTGCCTGTTTTTTCTTGAGCAACTTCAAAATGCAAACTTTCGCGCTGCAATGGCACATCCCGGAAACAAGGTCAGTCTCTGTATGCATTTTCTCCCTTGAAATTTTAATTCTTTGAAACTGTATGTTGAAGCCAGCAGCATATTCATCTGGTTTTTCTTTTTATTTCTAGGAATTGGCACATAGGCAGCAATTCTACTTCTGGAAGAACTATAGGAACAACCGATTGAAACATATATTACCGAGACCCCTCCCTGAACCTGTTCCTGCACTTCCACCACCTGCACCACCTCAGCAAGCTGTGCCTCCCGTTCCACCTGTGCCGGCTACTTCTGTTTCTGTTACAGCAACTGCTCCAGCCCCTTCTCCTATGCAGTATGCTATGCCCCCTGGGTCAGCTCCAAAAGTTGAACCGAGGAATAGTGGGGTTGATCGACGAAAGAGGAAGTATGTTAATTAACTTTATCTAGTTTATGTTAATTGTTATTTTAGAGGTACATGTTTTCTGCAATTTTTAGCCAAAAGACCATACTAGATCAGTTTCCTGATTTATGCATGTGGTTATTACTATAGGAAAGACGGTTAACTTGACAATATCATACATAATAACAGCAATGGAAAATAAATCAGGTGAGGTAAGTTTTAATTTCTTGGTCTTCAGGCTTATGAGATTAGCATTATGACAATCTATAGTATTCACCGCTTCTGCATTTCTCTCTTGTTGCTTTGATAGTGATTAGCTAATTCACAAAATCTTTCTGCTCTATTAAACTATTGGTTAGCGGTAGCATTCAGTGACTAGTTTATCACATTCCTCATATTCCATCTGATTATGTAATTTTCACTGGCAGCTGAAAATTGGGAGGAGAACGGAAAAGAACCAAAGAAGTTTCTGTTTCTTTTTCTTTTCTTTCGTTTTGTATTTTTTCTTGGGGTGGGGTTGGGTGTTAAAATACCACAATGGAGTGGAAATTGTAGCTGGGGCAACTTCGAATTTCTTATCAAGTGGCTACCAGGTCTTGCGAACATATCATATTGCTCCTAATTGTTCGTGGTTTTTTGTTATCGTCTTTGTTCCCCCTCCCACCTATACATGGCAATGATGATGTGCTCTTGTTAAACTACACCTCTCAGGGTGAGAACAGCTACTCTGCAGTTGTTCTTTGAGCAGAACTAGTAAAAAATCTGAGCCATTTTGGTGAGAGTGACTTATAAGATGCTTATTTCATTGATCTCAAAGCTGTACTAGTTTAATGTTTTCAAGTAGATGGGCACCTTAATTTTTGTCTGGCCTACACGACGGGAAAATTGTGTTGTAAGGGTTCTTTGTATCAATTTTTTTTTTTTTTTTTGCATCACTTTCATTTAAATTAAAGTATATTCACAACTAGTCTGTCACTGCATTTTAGAGCAATTGTATGTTTACCCTATTGTTCGACCATTTGAGATTATGGATGGTCTGCGATTTTCGTTGTTATCCAGTGGCAGAATCTTGGCACTTTTAATACTTACTGTATCTTGAAATCATCGAAAGAATGGCCTTTGGCTGGGATAAGTTATCTTGTTCATTATATTTCAGGCTTTTAGTACGTGTTTGAAAATTGTCGTTGATTGTAGGAGAATGGTCAAGAACTGAAGGTGCAGCGGTTTCCATCTTTCAAAGAGATTCTGACGATACGATGTTAGAATCTTTGAGGGCACTTATGAGCGCATGGGAGTTTGGTTGGTGAGATCGTGACGTTATATCACAAAGCTTTGGGAGACAGTTTTGTTTTTGCCTTCTTCTAGTTTCGATTGAGTTGAAGATATGTTGAGTTGCCTTGCTAATGGCCTAACCCAGAACTGCCCTTCGATCGGTTTGTCAATCTTTACTGGTAGAGTAAAATGTACTTTGCTTTGGTTCGATCGGAATTATTTTTCTCCGAATTTGAACTCCATGATACGATGGCTAAGCGGTATACATCATTATTTGCCTTCAAGCGTTTGATGAAGACTAATTACATTTTCATCTGATTTCATGAGTCATATTTGCGAGGGATTTGTATGTAAGTTAATAGCGTTTACCGTTGTGCTCGAGATTTTGAGTTTGATTCCCCCTCGTTTGTGTAAAAAGATGGATGTTCTTCAGGTCCTACCAAAGTAGACAAAGTTTCAAGAAGAGAGAAATCAAACGTTTCATAAATCTTATTGCTTGTGCCTATTTTGTTAAGGAAATCACCGAAGCTTGGACCTTTTCGGTCTCCAATTTTTACGAAAAAATTTACGTTGAATGCTTGGTCGCACATTATAATATTAGAGCATGTTATTCACATATTTAAGTACCAAGCATGTTCTCCTTCCAAATTCACTCATAATGCGGTGAGACAGATCTTTTTCATATTTTAACAAAATAAATATAATTCAGTTACCGCACGGCACCTTTTAAATTTCAAGCAAATAAAAAAGGAAATAAATCAAAAATCAAAACCAACACGTTACATAGTCACCCACCATTTCAATCATATCTCTCTCTCCACGTCATCACCAAAACGCGGCGAAACGCGGTCCAAATTAGTAACCTAGCGCGCGGCGTCCCGAGGACGTTGGTTTCCACCTGGCAAAATTTCATTGGCCGTTACCCATCTCTCTCCCATTCAACTCTGAGTTGTCGTGACTCGTGAGGCAGTTGTTAAAAAGAGAAATTTTTTATTATGATCAGAATATGAGAAGTATATTACATGTTTTTATACGAATATTGAGAAATTTTATTTTTAATGTTATTAACTTTTTAACATATTTATTCTATTATTTGTATAATGATACATAACACAACGTCTAATATATTGATTACACTGAAAAATCTCTTATTACAAAGAAGTTGGCGGAATCAACGGATTGGGATGCCAAATACGTGGTGTGACAAATACAAACAAAAATTTAAAATTTAAATATAAATTAATTATGATTAATGCCATGCACATAATTTCACGTGATGAGCTGCCCCGTTAAAACCTGCTGGCTTTCCTTGACCGCTCACTACATTGACGGTTATGCCCTTCATCTCATAACTCACCAAACATCAGGTCCGAGTGGCTATTTCGTAAATTCACAACTGTTCTTGTTAGCTATTTAACTGACCAAGCTCAATCTTATCCCTATAAATCCTCATTAGTGTATCCATCTAAGCATACACACAGCACTAATCCCTCTCTCTCTCTCTCTACTTTCTCTCTCTAAACTCAGTGGCAGCTCAGCTTTCATTTTCTACTCCTCCTTCCCTATATATACTCACCAAACGTTTCACCCTTTGCCCAACTCGTAGTCTTCGTTTTTGACTCTCTCATTTACCCCATTTCACCATCTTTACCACAACCCAAGTTACTTTCCTATAAATTTGGAGCTTTTCTGGTGCTTTGAGCACATCCCATCACATCATTTTTTCTGGGTTTTCTCTGTTTTCGAGTTTGATCAGCAACCATGAACGCCCTCGCCGCAACAAGCCGCAATTTCAAAAACGCCGCGCGTATTCTCGGACTCGATGCTAAGATTGAGAAGAGTCTCTTGATCCCCTTCAGAGAGATCAAGGTTGTTCATCAGCTGCTTTTTCTGTCCTTTTTTTTTTTGTTTGAAGTTAATGTTTTGATTAATTTCTGTTTGTTTCTTGAGAAAGTTCTGAACTTTGTGTGTGTGTGTGTGTTGATTAGGTGGAGTGCACAATCCCTAAGGACGATGGAAGCTTGGTGTCGTACGTTGGATTCAGAGTGCAACATGATAATGCACGTGGACCAATGAAGGGAGGGATCAGATATCATCCTGAGGTGACGATGATGTCTTAATTCGGTTTTTGTATTTTGTTTTTCTTGTTTTTTCTTGATCTATTTGTTTTCTGTTCGAAAAGATGTCATTTGGGTTTTGGGGTTCTCTGTCTAGATCCAGTGATTTGATTGTTTTTTGGAGATAAAGCTGAATACTTTTATCATCATATTCCAGAAAAAGGCCAGGAGGGAGGAATGATCGTTAAAGATATTAGCTTTTCGGTCCAAGTGGCGAGGGAGGGGTGGGGTAACGTGTTAGGATTATGATACGTTCAAGGTTCGATTCTCTTCGGTAATGAAAAAAAGGAGTTGAACTTTGTTTCTGAAATTTTGGGTACTAATCGAACTGGTATAATTTTTAATTAGAGATTAGATTTGCATAAATATGTTAAGAACAAGTGTAACGATGCATTTGCGTTACCTTTAATTGTGTTTTTGGCTTCTGATTGGTTTGCCTAAACTGTTCATATGCAATCACACAAGAAAACATCGGTATGGATTAGCGAAATGTTTGTTCTGTTGGTGAATTCTGTATTGAATTTGTTGTTGCTTTGTTTCTTAAAGGTTGATCCGGATGAAGTGAATGCCCTGGCTCAGCTGATGACCTGGAAGACTGCTGTGGCAGACATTCCATATGGTGGAGCCAAGGGTGGAATCGGATGCACCCCCAGGGACTTAAGTATGAGCGAGTTGGAGCGTCTGACTCGCGTCTTCACTCAGAAAATCCATGATCTCATTGGAATTCATACTGATGTTCCCGCACCTGATATGGGCACCAATGCTCAGACCATGGCATGGATTTTGGATGAGTACTCCAAATTTCATGGTCACTCACCCGCTGTTGTCACTGGAAAGCCCATAGTAAGTATTCGACACTGAGAAAATTAAGCCAAAAATCGGTTTCCTAGAATTGGATCAAATATATGTCACTGGAACTGTCTAAGTTTTCTTTTGTATTTGGGATTTTAGGATCTTGGGGGATCTCTAGGTAGGGAGGCTGCAACTGGACGTGGTGTCGTTTTTGGAACAGAAGCTTTACTTGCAGAATACGGGAAGTCAAGCAAGGGCTTGACTTTTGTTATTCAGGTATGTATGCACATTTGATGCTGTCATGTTTGTTAAGAAGTTTCGGTAAATGATGTAAACAAGTTGAGTTTTGGGTGAACTTTTATAGGGTTTCGGAAACGTGGGATCCTGGGCAGCAAAGCTTATACAAGAGAGAGGTGGTAAGGTCATTGCTGTGAGTGACATTACTGGTGCAGTTAAGAACCCGAATGGACTTGATATCATTGAGTTGGTTAAGCACAAGGAAAGCACTGGGAGTTTGTTAAATTTCAATGGAGGAGATAACATGGACCCTAATGAGATACTTACACACGAATGCGATGTTCTTATCCCTTCTGCTTTAGGTGGAGTTTTGAACAGGTTTGAGCCTTTTTCCGACAAAATCACTGCTTTCATTGTTTCTTGTACAATGTTGCATATATTGTCCGCATAATCACTGTCATAGATTAATTTGTTTTAATCACTTATTGTAAAGGGAAAATGCTTCATCTGTGAGAGCAAAATTCATTGTTGAGGCAGCAAATCACCCTACCGATCCAGAAGCTGATGAGGTACTATTACCTTTTCATTCTTCCGCGATTTTGAATACGGAAAAAGATAGTTCCAGTTCTGAGATGATTTTTTATTGATGCAGATTTTATCCAAGAAAGGAGTTATCATACTCCCAGACATATATGCAAATGCTGGTGGTGTGACCGTTAGCTACTTTGAGTGGGTTCAGGTGACTGACAGGACTTCAGCTCGATTTTTCTAAGTTGCATTTGAATATTAGAGACATAATTTTAACATACTGAAATTCGATTTATTTTGTTGCAGAACATTCAAGGGTTTATGTGGGAGGAAGAGAAGGTGAATAACGAGCTTCAGAGGTACATGACTCGGGCGTTTCATAACATCAAGAGCATGTGCAAGACCTATGATTGTAATCTCAGAATGGGTGCCTTCACATTGGGTGTAAATCGGGTTGCGCGCGCCACCAACTTAAGGGGTTGGGAAGCATAAGGAGCTTCTTCTGTTAGCCTGTTGCATTTCTTTTTCCCCCCTTTACATATATAGTCATAGTTGAAGAAGGCAGATTTGAAGCCATTCTTAGTTTACCTCCAAATTTATCGGCTCTTTTTTTGGGCAGTAACTGTTTGCATTCAGAATTTTGTATTTGATTAGAGGGATTGATTTATTAAGGAGAAAAAAATTCTGATTTTTCTTGTTCCAATGTGTCTTAAATGATAAAATTGCTAATTTCTGTTCCTATACTCCTATCAGTAGTGCTTATGGTAAATAGTTCCATGTGATATTTAATCTTGAGAAGAGGTTTGAGCGCATTATTCTTCTCCTACACGCCCTTGTTTATTTCTTATCTTTGGATTGAATTAGATCAAAGAAGAATTAATGAACAAAAATAAACAGAAGTGTGCAAGCAAATGGGCGTGCGGCAATTATTTCCCCTTTCCAAGGAGTGATTTCTTTGAGAGTCATTTCTGGCATTTTTTACTTGTTCTTCAAAGTGCACGGCGTTAAAGCAGATGCAGCAAAAAAGCTGCCCATAACTTCACTGACAAAAGCAGGAGAGGGAGGATAAGCTTTCAAATTTCAAAGCATGGGCTTTCCTCCCCATTTTCTGCAATTCTATATACAAATTCATATGCAAAAGGGGAAGAAATCAAGAAGCTGAAGAACCAAATCAACAAGAACAAAAAGAAGGAAGAAGAAAAAAAAGTCTCTCAGATAAGGCTATGGCTTCAATTGTCATTTCTGCTTCACTGCAAACAGTTTGCAGCTCACATCAAGTCACAAAACAGCCCCAATCGAAACCAGGAGCTTGCTCTTTGGGGACGAAAGAAGCAATGCGTGTTGTTGCTCTGAATGTGGAAGCAAATAGTTTGAACGTATCTGCACAAGAGGAATCTGCTTTACGCATCGAAAAACACAAGGCAGAGGATGCTGCTGACTCCAAATCAAAGGATGGTCTCGGGGGAGCAGAGTTGTCCGTCGTGAAATTCAGGGATGAGAGGTGGAAGAATGGGACATGGGATCTGAATATGTTTTCCAAAAATGGCAAGATGGATTGGGATGGCATGATTCTAGCAGGTTTGTAATTTATTCAGTTTGAGTTGTAATTTTTCTGTGCTTCTGTTCGATTTAATCCAAATATAAAATTCGATGAGAATATCGTTGATTATATATGTGTTGGCACTGCAGAAGCAAAAAGGAGGAAGTTCCTTGAGCTTCACCCGGAAGCATCTACGAACGATGACCCGGTAGTGTTTAGGAGCTCCATCATACCAGGGTGGGCATGGATGATGAGATCTTATCTCCCGGAGGCTGAGCTGATCAACGGTTGTTTCCAATCACCCATCACTTCACACACTCACACTTTTCTGTCATTAGAATTACATATCTCTTGCTGCACGCATTGCTTTATTATACGTCACATGAACTTATACACCCAATTTCAATTTTTGCTGCTTTGTAATTAGGTTGAGCGGCAATGGTGGGATTCTTCATGGCATATGTTGTAGATGCCTTGACGGGGCTCGGGGTTGTGGGGCAAACAGGAAACTTCATCTGCAAGGCAGGGTTTTTCGTGACAGTCATTGCTATAATACTCATTAGGAGAACACAAGATCTCGGAAACCTTAGGAAGCTTGCCGATGAAGCTACCTTCTACGACAAGCAATGGCAAGCTTCGTGGCAAGATCGAAATGATCAAACTGGAAAAAAGATATAAATCTGCCTTCCAAAAGAAAATTTGTATTATCTTAACTAGAAGCGCTTCTGCTTGTCCATATATATGTTTCTTGAGTTCCTGTCCATTTTATGGACATACAGTGACACGATCGAATCATTTTTGCTTTTATGCTTTCACCTCCAAGGATTTAGAACTCCAGGGTGGGGGTTTGTCGTACTAATCCGAGGGCTTGAAGCATGCTTAATTTAACTTCAATATGAAGTGATAATGAATCATTCACTTGCTTATCTTTAATGGGCTCTAAGAGCATCTCTAAATGAGTTAGCAAATCTTTTCTTTGAAAGTGTCATTTGCTAACCCATTTTGGCACTAAATTCGTCACTCCAACCTACTCTTCAGCCTATTATTTAAATTTCATCTTTCATTTTAAAATATTAAGGCCAATTTCTTTTTCGTGGTTCCTGTGATGACACGCCACTTTCAAGGTTACCTTCATAGTAAAAAAGTTGTTAATTAAACCCCGTGGTGAGGCTTGTTAACAATTGAGGTATAAACCCAAACTTCCGTTAGTCTTCTATTAAACAAACTCCCGTGACTAGGGGTACGGGAGTGCCATTTTGCCCGCTGCACCTGGTTAGCATCCCACCTGGACGTCTACCTAGATGCCGCGTTGGGACACCCATGGGCGACTGGGCCATGAGCCTGGCTGAGCAGCTATCACCACCAGATTTTGATCTCTTCATGATGCTGTGTTGGGCGATCCGGGGAGCTAGGAACTCGCGGCTGTGGAATGACAAGTAGGAAGCCCCATATTTTCTTGCCTCTCGAATTACTTCTTTATGGCTGGAATTTGTCCTCACTAACTCCCATCCAACCCACACTCTCCAATCCGATTAATTTGAAGTGGAAAAGACCACCCAGGGACAGCTCAAGCTAAATGCTGATGGTGCCTGGAACAAGGGACTCAACACGGGGGTGTTGGCATTGTTGTTCGTGACTGCCAGGGGAACTGTATTGCTGCTCTTGTGAAGAACTATAGCTTCGTTCCCTCCCCTCTACATGCGGAGGCTCTAGCATTCAAGGGTGGCTTGGTTTTGGCCGCGACAAGGGTGTTTCAAAATGTGATATTCGGATATTGAAGATTCTGCTGAGGAGGATCACTGAGGCTTCTTACACCCACGTCCGTCACAAGCTAATGGTCTCGCTCGCTATGCCCTTGAAGCTGTTAGTCCTTGTCTTTGGTTAGATACACCTCCCGCTTTTTAAGCCAATGTGATTTTGGAGGATGTGCTGTAAATGTAATGGACCGACTTTTGTATCTCCTTTTGTACTATCTTTGCTATTAATGCACTACAGTTTTCATGAATAAAAATTTGATATATAGTATGCTTTAGTATAAATCCAAAAAGTTCTATAACATACTAGTATGTTTGTTATGTTTTAAGGTGAAGTGCTGATTTAGTCCATAAACTATCACCTTAACGAATATTAGGTCTCTGAATAATTTTTTCAATAAAATACGTCCCTTAATTCATTTATCATCCCTACTACTCTATTCAAAGCTATTTTATTCAATTTTTTTTTATCAACTTAAGTAACCTGACACACTTTAGAATGTAATACCGTTATTTTCTCACCTATAAGCTCTTAACATTTTATAAAGATTGTGAATCTAACGTCTAATTTACCCTAAAAAATTAACTTACATTATTTCTTATGTAAAACTACCCATTTACCCTCCAAAGTTAACTTCATACACTATTTTTTCATGAAAAACTACCAATCTACCCTCTAATGTGTATCAAATACAAGTAACATGACTGAAATTGACAAAAAATTGAATATAGTAGTTTCAAATATAATATTAGGGATGTAAATTGGTAGATTTTTATAATTCAAGGACTGATTTTTCTGAAAAAATAGTTTAGGGACCTAATTTTCACTGAGATGATAATTCAGGCACTAAATTGGCAGTTCACCTTATGTTTTATATAAGTGTATGATTAATATAAACACATTACAATAAACGAAGAAGACATCGTTGTATTTTTTTTTCATTAGAACTATTATTTTTATGATTGTGAAAATGTATTGTGGGTTGTGAATTACTGTTTTCAGGTTTTAGGAAATGATATACTATTATGGGAGGTTTTGCCCAATTTTATGTAGAAATTTAAGCTTCGGATTTTCATCATTTAAGTTTTATTGGGTAGCTAAAAAAAACATCAGGGGCCTAATCGAATGCTGAAGCCAGCATAGAACGTACGTATGTCCGCCTCCTTGATCAAGATTGCGTATGACTTGCGACATCGTGGAGCGGCTAGCTCACAGCAGCGTCGTTACTAGCTGTGGTTATGTTATTCGGTGGTGTTTCCTGTGCAGTGGGAGTTTTGGGCACAAATTCCTGAGGAGACGAAGAAGTACTGGTGCGAGACAAGTTGTTGGTTAGTATATTAATTTTTAGCCTTTATCTTTTTTTTTAATTTTGTTTACAAATATTATAAACCAAAGTATATTATCTTAATATTATTAAATTTTTTACTATTACTTTATTTTTTTCATCTTTGTAGGTCAGTTATGATCTTCAGGACATATCCTCCGAGGCCATACCCGACTTAGAGGATTGGGCTTCTCCATCATTCCAGTTCGATACCCTTTTCGTATAGGCTTGAGACGTGACGTCAGGTAAAAGTATATTAATTTTGAAATTTTATACAATTTATTTTTTATTAGTGATTAATAAAATTTTATTAATGTTTTTTTTTTGTTCAGGAAGGTTCTAAGTTTCCAGAGATCGAAAGTTTGCAATTGGATTCATGGCATCTGGGACCTGTGAAACACCCCATCCCCCATTTTTATTTTAAAAATTGTTTTAAAACATTAATTGGTGAGCCACGTGGGGCCCACCATATGAATTTTGTCCCCCAGTCTCTCTCCTCTCTTTTTCCCCCGTGTCTGCCCTTTCCCAACTCTCTCTTCTCCTTCTCTCGGCTCTCTCTGTAACGAGTCCAAATCTTCTGCACCCAAATCTTTCTGTGGCCCCTCTGTGTCTTTGCTTTTTGAACTAAACATAATTAATGTTAACTTGATAATAATTAAAATAATAAAAAATAAACCAAATCCTCAACCAAAAAACAAAGACACAGAGGGGCCACAGGGGGATTTGGGTGCAGAAGATCTGGACTCCTCTGTAACTCCCTCTTTCTCGAACCCTCGTCTCTCTCTCCATCTTGCCGTGGACACACACTCACACGCACACCAGCTACACCACCTGCACGGGGACACCATCGCCATCAATACCTCATTTCCCTTTCTATCTCTCGTCGCTGCGAGAAAGGCAAAGGACAGAAACCTCTCCGACGATTTCTTGTCTCTTCGGCAAGGTAAGCCTTGGATCTTCCTCTCTTCGTTTTAATGTGATGCTCTGAGGTGATTTTGAATGTTACCTCGTTGTTTTCGAGGTTTTGGGAACGAAATCAGTGCGAGGGAAATCACACCCATTTCCGGCGAGCCCAGGGGTGTCGAGGAGCTTTCCGACCACCACGGCCGTTTCACGGCGAACCAAGCGTATGAACACACTCCTCTCTCTTTCTTCTTCACGTTGGTAGTTAAATCGGAGCCTAAAGACTACGTTTGCAGTCGGCCGGAGCTAGGAAAGCTCCGGCGTTCTTCTCCGTTTCGCACCAGGCCTCCCAGGCCGTTTCTCAACCCACGGGCCTTAAGCCCGTTGTGAATTAACCCAGAAAACCCAAAGGCCATCAGGCCGTTTTCTTTGGGCCTCTGCTGAGCCCAACCCAAAGCCCTTTCCTTATTTATTTGTCTTTAAACGAAGACCCAAGCCCGCGAAGGCTTAAGGCCTTCGGGCCGGTTCCTTTTCCAATTCAGCAGGCCCTTGGCCGTAAGGGCCGGGCCCAAGCCTTTTCCCATAAACCCTTCGGCTTAAAGCCTTTGGGCTTTTAGTAACCAGGGCCGCTGGCCCGTTTGCTCCTAAACCCAATTCCCTTTTAACCTAGGCCTTTGGGCTTTAAGACTTTGGGCTTTTAGTAACCAGGGCCGCTGGCCCGTTTGCTCCTAAACCCAATTCCCTTTTAACCTAGGCCTTTGGGCTTTAAGACCAAGCCCTTTTGGGCAGCCCAGTTCTTTTAAGTTTTGTTTATTTATTTGTTATTTCTTTTAAAACCAAGGCTTTTGGGCCTTATCTAAAATCCCAAAACCCTTTTATTTATTTTATTTCAAACCCAATACTCTTTAAACCTTAAACTCAATCCTCTAACCTATTAGCCCAAAACCTTTTTAAATTAAGAGACCCTTAACCCTAGATCCGGTCCAACCCATACCCTTTATGTGGAATATTCCGTCAGGGAATATTCCATTAGAGAATATTCTATGGACGTTTACAAAATTTACCCGGGACCTGTCTTAGGGTATTTCGATGTCCTGAATCCGTTTTCGACATCCGTTTTCCCAAATTAAATCATTTGAATAGAGTTTGACCAAATGTACCCTTTATGTGCTTAGGGGCAATTATGGTGGCGATTCTATCTTCGCTAGTCTGCGCAGCTTTTAACGACAAAGTACTGTGAGTGGACCACCTTCAAAAATAGCATGTTTTAAATTAAAGAATTGTATATGTTCCTAGCATGCCTTGCAGATTTATGATTTGATGAATACTTTACAGGAAGCATGATGATTTGATTATTATTGATTATATATATATATATATATATATATATATATATATATATTTTGAACTATTTTCATTATATCGTATTTTCTATAAACCAAATTCTGGTAGGCTATGTGATCGATGACGATAGAATGCTAAGAATGTGTTTCAAATGCTTTTAGAACACCTCTTCGTAGTATGGAGGATCAATGAATTTATGCTACGAAGTTGTATTTTAGAAAACTGTTTTGTGCATACCTAGTGAACACCATGCCGCTAAGGGCGAGGACTTGAGTTGGCAGAGGCCTGGAGAAATAATCCCTAGCGGAAGGCTGAGGGACCACGGAGACTGGCATCGGGCCGGGATGAAGTTATCTCATGGTGAAGGCCATAGAGATTTAGGTGCAGGCATTATACCGGAAGTTATTATTATTATTCGGTGATACTCACTAGCAGCACAACTTGTATTATTTTTTCACCTCTTCTGTGATAGGCCGGATGAGCCAATGTATTATTTTTTTGTTCTTCATCTCGGGAACAATCTTCTCACTGGAAAAGTACCCGACTGTTGGATGAGTTGGCAAAGCTTGGTAGTCCTAAATTTAGAAAACAACCACCTAACTGGGAATGTCCCAATGTCCGTGGGATCCTTGCAAAGATTGACTTCGCTGCACTTGCGCAATAATCACATGTACGGCGAATTGCCACATTCCCTACAGAACTGTACCGAGTTGTCAGTTGTTGACCTTAGTGGAAATGGGTTTGTTGGAAGCATACCAATATGGATAGGGAAAAGACTTTCAGAGTTGCAGATTCTGAACCTTCGTTCGAATGAGCTTAAAGGAGACATTCCTCATGAAGTTTGTTATTTGAAAAAGCTCCAGATATTGGACCTTGCACGTAACAAACTCTCAGGATCGATACCAAGATGCTTCCACAATTTGAGCGCCATGGCTAATTTGTCAGAATCATTTGGTCCAATATCGTATGGGTTTGGGAGTTCTGCAGTGGGATTTTCATTTGTAGAGAATGCAATCTTGGTAACGAAAGGGAGAGAAGTAGAATATATCAAGATTCTGGGATTCGTAAAAAGCATGGACCTTTCATGCAACTTTTTGTCTGGAGAGATTCCTGAAGAACTTACCAGCCTCGTGGAATTGCAGTCGATCAATTTATTGTATAATAGCTTCACCGGAAGAATTCCTTCAAAGATTGGTAATATGGCACAGTTAGAATCTCTCGATTTTTCCATGAACGAACTCCATGGTGGAATTCCTCCAAGCATGACAACTTTGACATTTCTGAGTCACTTGAACGTATCCTTCAACAATTTGACAGGATGAATTCCGGAAAGCACTCAGCTGCAGAGCCTTAATCAGTCTAGCTTCGTCGGCAATGAACTCTGCGGATCTCCACTCAACAATAATTGCGGCGCGAATGGAGTGATACCGCCACCAACAATTGAGCAAGACGGAGGAGGAGGATACCATATACTCGAAGATGAGTGGTTCTACATGAGTTTGGGAGTTGGATTCTTTACGGGGTTTTGGATTGTGCTTGGTTCTTTGCTGGTAAACATGCCATGGAGTATTCTTCTTTCAGGATTGCTGAATAGGATTGTTCTTAAACTGTATCATGTAATTATTGAATATGTTTAGCTTTCTTTTGTATTCGAGTGATTTTGTTGTATTGTATGATTTTGTCAAGTTTCAACTTTTGTTTGATTGTAGTTTTCTTTGGCTTAAAGTATTATCCCCTATAAAATAAAAAGACTATTTTTCTGAACAAGAACCTCTTCATTCAGCAAAAATAAATTGAATGACAAGTATGGTTGTTTGTTGGCATTTTCCTTGCTGTGATGAATATGCCAGTATGGTTGTATTATATGATTTTGTCAAGCTTCATCCTTTTGTTTGATTGTATTTTTCTTTACTTTGTTTTAAAAAAGTTCTCTCTTATAAAACTAAAAGACGTTTTCTGAACACATACCTCTTCATTCACCAAATATAAATTGAATGACATGAGAAAAATGTGAAAATGGTTTACGAATTAGTTACCTACTAGAATTTGATGCCCGCGCTTTGCTGCGAGATTAAAAATTGTATGGATATAATTATGTTTGAAAGACTACCAAAGTTAAATTTAGTGTAACAAAGTGGAATGAATATTGACATAGACATACAGTAGTGGGATTGATGATGGATGCACCGTGTCATTTTCTAGCAAATTCAAATGAATCAAAAATATTAAAGGAACTATAGGTCATAGTTTGGAATATGCAAAAGTACTACTTCAAATTTCCAACATGCTCAGCAGATCTCTAACTTTCAAAAAGTATATAAATTGAAACTAATAGAGCTATCTCTATCTTTCCAAAAGTATTTAAACTGAAACTAATAGATCTTTCTTTAGTATACTGATAATTTAAGAATTGAAACTAATTTATCTCTTCTGCATATTGATAACTTAATATTTGCTACGAAAAATGAATCCATAACTTTCTTAGAGCATGAAATTGGAGCTAGCACCAAAACAAATGTATCAAACTAACAATATGCAATCAATTAACAATTTCATAACAAAACAATAAAAAGTCAGACCCAAAGAACACAGGTTTTATTCGCTTTTGCGTACCAATTAAGAAAAAATCTTATCATAAAATTCAAAACCCACATAAACAAAAAATTTTAATAAACTGAAATCTCACCCTAGGAATAAAGCACACTTAGAGAAACTTTCCTTTATGTTGAGATTGATTTCGTCAGTTAATGAAGTTGCAGTCTTTTCTTTCTTTTGGGAGCCATTCATACCTGAAGAAACATTTAACTATCAATGGATGTGTTAACATGTTTAAGTAGAAAAAAGCTTAGAACACAATGTATGTGGTAACACATCCATAAGTTGATGGCTCCCTCTCTAGTTTACTGCATCATTCTTGACATATATGCATATTCATTCTCACAAATTTTATTATTTTTTACATTAAAAACCTTATGTACATATTATTTGGTTATAACTTTATAAATCCAGCAATTTTACCAATATATAATCAATTTACTCTTAATCATACTTTTTTCAGCAACCAGAAAAACTTCAAAACATCCTAAACAGTCCCAAACTTGGAAATTGCTTTCAACCAACATCATTAACATTGCAGTTACCTGTCAAAGAATTTAATTCGCTTTCCGTCCTTGATCTTTTCCAGAACAGATTTAACTCTTTGATGCCTAGGTGGGTTTTTAGTATTAAAAATCTAGTTTTTCTTTATCTTAAAGAATATGCAATTGAAGTGCTTTTGAAATACCTAACTGATGTTTCTTTTAGGAAATAATTCAAGTGTTTTTTTAAGAATTTATTTGCGTTTTTTCTACGGAAAATTACCTCTTAAACTCTCTCTTTCCCGCTCATCTCCTCCGCCTGCTTCTTTCTTCATTTCTCTGTTAAGACAAACGAGCCCTACTACTCTCAAGGAAAATGATATTTCATGGGGCAATCTTTGTCAGTTGGTGACTTGAATTGTCATTCAACAATTCCGTGGAAACAGATCAACAATCTTTGAGAGTTTCTCTCTGTGTAGTTCAAATCGAATTGAGTCATCGTGGTTACAGTACAATAATCTCTCAGGTCATTTAACAGGGAACGTAGGAAATTTTAGAAAATTAAGCCGCTTGATCTTTTTGTTAATTCAATATCTGATCCCATTCCCGCTCTTCTGGTCCTGTCCTCCTCCTTGTTCTTCACGAGTCAGTTCGCCCATTAATTATCATACCTTGCTGAGTCAGAACGGGTTGACTCAGCGTTAGGATGGCTCAGCTTCAAAGCATGGTGTGGAACTTGGAATCAGTGATAGTGAATTCGAGTGATCTCTTGCAAATTTGAGATGGGATACTTTAACGATACATTTAAGGTTATGTACGCGTCAATGGTAATACTTCAACAAAATGATAATTTAAAATATTTTGCTCAATCAGTGATAATGAATTTGAGTTTCTCTTGCGGATTATGCTTAAGGTTATGTACGCTTTTCTAATGCATCCTGAGAGCTTGCCAAAATCTTATCAAGAATTTATGCAGAAGATTGGGCCAGCTGCCCAACCTGTATACAAATAAGGGATGGCTGTAGAGGCCACCCGGTCGATATTGCCTTGTTCGGTTGTTCATCCAGATACAAATTCTTGTTTAGCTCAGAATGCACGGGCTACATCAGCTACATTTAGGAAAACATTTCCGCTTTACTTTTCCTTGACGTTTGTTCCATTCGTTGTTTTCCGCCTACAGAAGGTAAATTCTTCAAACTCAGCCTTTTCTTCTCATTTTTTTTATAGGATATTGCCTCTTCAACAATTATTGTCTGATATGGTGCGTTTATTTATTAGTTCTGCCGACCACGATATTGGATTTATTGCCATGAATGTACATTTGCCTTCAGAAGGGAATTCGATGTTTCAGTCTAATCTACTTTGTTATTGTCAGTTTGCCACTATCTTGGGCTAAGATCTTACTTCTTCACTACCTTGAGTTAAAATCTAACCTTTTCACTCTAACGGAATGTTCTGTGCAGACTTGGGGGTTATTACATAGCACTTTTACTCAAAGAGATTTGTTTTACTTTCTGATCTTTGAGTGAATAATTCCTTGTGAACTTGGAAATCTCTCAAGTCTACGTGTTGTGCACCTCGGCTGTACAGTTCAACCCTTCTTATCATCTTCGAGCAAGAAAAGCCAAAGCTTTAATTAATTATTCTGTTTGAATTTTCATGCATTCATCGTATGGAATATATAAAGTTGTGGATTAAATCATTTGCTTGTTTGATTTTCCTAGCTAGCAAGGAGGGTCTTTAGTCTTAGCTGCGACTTGTACGAAGGACTGTTCCCAGTTCCAGGTGGGGCTGCGAATACGACTGTATGTATAGTTCAACCCTTCTTATCATCTTTGAGCAAGAACAATCAAAACTTTGATTATTCTGCATGACTTCTCATGCATTCACCATCGTATGGAATATATCAGAGTTTTTGGCTAAATTTTCCACATAAAATTTAATCCTCTCAACTTCCTAACATTATCAAACAGTCAATGACAGTCGGACTGACTCATTCATGGGCATGGATTCACAAAAGCCTACGTTCTCCTCCCATCCTTTTCGTCAAACGTTGGCATTATTACTCACTTTCAAATGAGAAAAAGGATGGTTTAGAAAATGTAGAATAAAAATGCCAAATAAGTTAGCAAATAACACTTTCAAAGAAATTGGTGTAGAAAATAGGTGTTTATTGACCTGTTCTCCGAACTCATAAAATGGTGCCAATTTTTGTCGTGAATTTTATTTTAGTTAATTACTTTACTAAAGGAATGTTCTGCAAACTTGTAGAATTTGTACGTGGCACTTTTACTCATTTGTTGGAATCTCAGATTTTTTTTTTTTTTCCAAGGAAAATCTTGACAGTAATTTTCAACTTTTCTTCCATTTGGTTCATGGAGGCCGTGCTCGCACCTTTTTAGTTGCTGTTACAGATGCTGTTCTCTCAAAATCATTTTTTCCCGCATTTTTTGGAATCTTTCGCGTACTTTTATTTCTCTGTTTTGCTTTTTCCTACTTGTATAATACGTTAGCGACATTCTTATTCTTTCTTAGTGTTAGGGTGTCATATGTTTGCATAGAAAAGTTGATTCAAAAGACCACAAGCTTGAATATTGGTTTGCTGGTGCAATATCTGCTCTTTCGCTTTTAGCAAACGCCCCTGCTTCCAGATATTATGAACGCAGAGGTGCCGTTTTTCTATCATGCCACTTATCCCTAAGCTGTGATCATCGACAAGGAAATCTATTTCAACATTTGATGCTTAAATCCTTTTTTGTTCGTGTTGGATTTCATTGAACAGTTGGCGATTTTATATTATTGAGAAATTGCATTAAAGTGCCACATGAGTTAGCACACAACACTTGTAAAAAAAAAGTTTCTGCTAACTCCTTTGGAGATGCTGTTACAGAAAACATCACAAATTTTACTTTCATTTGCACTTGAGAAATGCTACGGAGGACTCTGACACCTTTCAATTTAACGTCAATTCTCGTATCAACATTATGTGGTGACAGAGAGTCCATGAAACAAGTAAATCTGCATTTCTCTTTGCATTAGGTTTGTAATTTCCAAGTTCCAATCCCTATAATATCATATCCCAGCAAATATCACATCCATTAAAGAAAATAATTTTTCATCTCTATTTATGTTACACTTCCAAATACCTATTGAAGGACCGACGATTCCCAATTCCAAGTGGGGTCTTAAATTATCTTCTGTCTCTATAGATGTGGACTAGCTAGTCCTAAATAGCCGCTTAGTTTAATCCATCTTATCATCTATGAAACTTTTGTCAAAGATTCCAAGAGTCCGTCCGATTGCTCCTCTCATTGATGCGCACCAATTTTGAAAATGCGGTCTCATGCCGTAGAGGATGGTTTAGAAAAGGTGAGGCTCCCTAGTATATATAGATAGCAATACTCTGGATTGTTCATTGCTCATGTACGCATCACCTGCTTCATACACTAGAACTTTATGGAGAGAACCATGAGAGTTGTTTTACTACTAATCAGGTTTCTGGCCATTGCAACCATTACTTTCAGTATTGGTTTATGCCATGGAAATCCCAGTTGGCCTCCACTTTGCAAAGAAAGCGAAAGACAAGCACTTCTGATGTTCAAGCAAGATCTCAAGGACCCTGCCAATCGGCTTGCATCGTGGGTTGCAGAAGAAGGTTCGGATTGTTGCGGTTGGACAGGAGTTGTCTGTGATCAGATAACCGGCCACATCCACAAGCTGCACCTTAATAATTCCGACTATGATTGGGATTGTAACTCTTGTTTCAGTGGTAAGATAAATCATTCTTTGCTCAAATTAAAGCATCTCAACTTATTGGACTTGAGTAAAAATAATTTCAGTACAACACCGAATTCCTAGTTTCTTTGGTTCTATGACAAGTTTAACACACCTTAATCTTGCTTTCTCATGGTTTGATGGAGTAATTCCTCATAAACTAGGAAATCTCTCCAGTCTACGCTATCTCAATCTCAGTAGTTTCTATGTTTCCAATCTAAAGGTAGAGAAGCTTCAGTGGATTTCTGGTCTTTCTCTGCTGAAACACTTGGACTTGAGTTCTGTAAATCTTAGCAAAGCATCTGACTGGTTGCAAGTTACAAACAAGCTCCCTTCTTTGGCAGAGTTAATTATGCCCTATTGTCAATTTGATCAAATTCCCCATCTACCCACCACGAATTTTACTTCTCTGGTCGTCCTTGATCTTTCCGGATACAAATATAATTCTTTGATGCTGAGGTGGGTTTTGAGTATTAAAAATCTAGTTTCTCTTTATCTTTGGGATTGTGGTTTCCAAGGTCCAATTCCTAGCATTTCACAGAATATCACATCTTTGAGGGAAATTGATTTGTCATACAATTCTATTAGTCTTGATCCAATTCCCAAATGGTTGTTTAACCTAAAAGACCTTGCATTGAGTCTAGAATACAATTACATTACAGGACAACTTCCAAGCAGTATTCAGAATATGACTGGTCTTAAAGTTCTTAATCTTGTGGGGAACGACTTCAATTCTACCATACCTGAATGGTTGTATAGCTTGAACAATCTCGAGTCCTTACTTCTTTCTCACAATGCCTTACATGGTGAAATATCAAGTTCAACTGGAAAATTGACACCCCTTGTCAATCTTCACTTAGATAGTAATCAGTTGGAAGGGAAAATCCCAAATTCTTTGGGACATCTTTCTAAGTTGAAAATTCTTGATCTGTCAAACAACCATTTCACAGGTCCCATTCCAATGTCCCTAGGAAATCTGTCAAGCTTAGAAAAATTGGACATATCTGGAAATCAGTTTAATGGAACTTTCACAGAAGTTATTGGTCAACTCAAAATGCTAACGAATTTGGATATATCTAATAATTCGTTAGAAGGTGCAGTGTCAGAAGTTTCTTTTAGCAACCTTACAAAGTTGAAGCATTTAATTGCAAATGGAAACTCATTTACTCTGCAAACCAGTCGAGATTGGGTTCCTCCTTTTCAACTAGAAATTTTGCGATTGGATTCTTGGCATATGGGACCTGAATGGCCAATGTGGTTGCGGACACAAACGCAATTGACAGAACTAAGCTTATCTGATACAGGAATTTCAAGTACTATTCCAACTTGGTTTTGGAACTTAACTTCCCATTTACAGTATCTGAATCTCTCTCACAATCAATTGTATGGGCAAATTCAAAATATATTTGGTGCTCAAGGTTCCGTGGTCGATCTTAGTTCTAACCATTTCACCGGTGCATTGCCTATTGTTCCCATCTCATTGTGGTGGCTAGATCTTTCCAATTCATCATTTTCTGGATCTGTTTTCCACTTCTTCTGTGATAGGCCGGATGAACCAAGGCAACTTCTTTTTCTTCTTCTTGGGAACAATCTTCTCACTGGAAAAGTACCCGACTGTTGGATGAGTTGGCAGGGCTTGTTGGTCCTAAATTTAGAAAACAACCACCTAACTGGGAATGTCCCAATGTCCATGGGATACTTGCAAAATCTAGTATGGCTGCACTTGCGCCATAATCACCTGTATGGAGAATTGCCACGTTCCCTACAGAACTGTACCTCATTGTCAGTTGTTGACCTCAGTGGAAATGGGTTTGTCGGAAGCATACCAATCTGGTCAGACTTGCAGATTCTGAACCTTCGTTCGAATGAGTTTAAAGGAGACATTCCTCATGAAGTTTGTTATTCGAAAAGTCTCCAGATATTGGACCTTTCACGTAACAAACTCTCAGGAACGATACCGAGATGCTTCCACAATTTGAGCGTTATGGCTGATTTGTCAGAATCCATTTCGACAATAGCGGTTGGGCTTGGGAGTTCTGTTGGGGATATTTTACATCTGGAGATTCAAATCTTAGTAACGAAAGGGAGTGAAGTGGAATATAGCGAGATTCTGGGATTCGTAAAAAGCATGGACCTTTCATGCAACTCTTTGTCTGGAGAGATCCCTGAAGAACTTACCAGCCTCCTCGCATTGCAGTCACTCAATTTATCGAATAATTGCTTCACCGGAAAAATTCCTTCAAAGATTGGTACTATGGCACGGTTAGAATCTCTCGATTTTTCCATGAACCAACTCCATGGTGAAATTCCTCCAAGCATGATGACTTTGACATTTCTAAGTCACTTGAACTTGTCCTACAACAATTTGACAGGACGAATTCCGGAAAGCACTCAGCTGCAGAGCCTTGATCAGTCTAGTTTCGACGACAATGATCTCTGCGGACCTCCACTCAACAACAATTGTAGCACGAATGGGGTGATACCGCCACCAACAGTTGAGCAAGACAGAGGGGAAGGATACCATATACTCGAAGACAAGTGGTTCTATGTGAGCTTGGGAGTTGGATTCTTTACGGGGTTTTGGATTGTGCTTGGTTCTTTGCTGGTAAACATGCCATGGAGCATTCTTCTTTCAGGATTGCTGAATAGGATAGTTCTTAAACTGTATCATGTAATTGTTGAATATGTTTAGCTTTCTTTTGTATTTGAGTGAGTTTGTTGTATTGTATGATTTTGTCAAGTTTCAACTTTTGTTTTATTGTAGTTTTCTTTGGCTTAAAAGTACTATCCCCTATATAATAAAAAGACTCTTTTTCTGTACAAGAACCTCTTCATTCAGCAAAAATAAATTGACTGACAAGGATTGTTGTTTGTTGGCATTTTCCTTGCTATGATGAATATGCCAGTATGGTTGTATTGTATGATTTTGTCAAGCTTCATCCTTTTGTTTGATTGTATTTTTTTTTACTTTGTTTTAAAAAAGTTCTCTCTTACAAAACTAAAAGACGTTTTCTGAACACATACCCCTTCATTCAGCAAATATAAATTGAATGACATGAGAAATGTGAAAATGGTTTACGAATTAGTTACCTACTAGAATTTGATGCCCGCGCGTTGCTGCGTGAATAGAGTCTTTAAGAGAAGAGATATCATTTTATTCAAAGATAGTTGTGAGATCCCACACCACATCAAACTTAAACGATTTGAACTGTTTATTTTTCAAGTTACATCTCACATATCATCATTCCAAAATATTAGCCAAATCGAAAATATTTAAGACATCTAATTGAGTTCAAAGAAATTGACAAACATTAAGTTCTAAGAGACATTGAAATTCAATCGTGACAATGGTTTCAAATTGAATTGAATTTTTACATGAATTATTTATAATTCAAGACTTATAAAATAGACGGTTCGAATTATTAAAATTCGATGTAAAATAAGTCCTACAAGTAATATATCCCTTTCATTAAAGGGTCAGAGTGTGAATAAATGTAGTCTACACGAAAGGCCAGTAGATATTAAATAGGAAATAGGATCCTCGCCATATTTTTTTATTTTTTTTTTAGGATTTCGAGAATTCGTAAAGGGAAATTTTATTCAAACTCATTTGTTGTATCTCTATACCCAACTTATAAAATTTCTCTATCACATTTCCAAATTTGCCCTTAAATAAGGAATAAAAAAATTATATTAAAACTCAAAACCCATGAACAACAAAACACTATTTTTATCTCTACACCCATCAATTTATCCAAGTAAATTCAACTCAGACGCCGGTTACACTTACATCGACGTTGTCGACGGCCACCATTCCCTTTCACCTTTTTATCCTTTTCTTTTGTTTCTTGAATTTCCTTCAGTTTTTTGGGATTCAATCAACTCTTGTTCATGAATATGTTTAACTTCTATCTCACCCTTGTTTTTCAAGGACCTCAAACGAAGAGTATTTGCAGAGAAAATTTATTGTCTAGAGCGAAGATCTTCTCGTTCTGTTCAATATAATCATCACCATCATCATAGCCTTTATGAATCTTCCCTTGCTGTTTTATATGTGAAATTTAGCACTAGCAGCAGGTTTACCTCTTCTTGCACAAATGCTCCCATCCCCATGCTTGATTTACTCTATGATCACAGTGGAGAGGTATGATGGCTGTCGAAAATGTCAAGGAATTATCGCCGGCTCTTGGGCTAGGTTCACCGGAATGTAAGGAAGGGGTGTGGAGATAAGAATAAAGAATTTTTTTTATGTTCGTGGGTTTTAGGTCTAATCTAAATTTTCTCAGCTATTAATTAAGGGCAAAATTGGAAGTTTGGTGAAGAAAATTTATAAATTGGGTGTAGAGATACATAAGTAAGGTTTGAATAAAATTTCTCATTTGTAAATCGTGTCCGTTAATCATACATTGTGCGGTTAGAAATCATTTTAAATATTTTTATATAAAATTAAATATAAACAGTACCTGACAAAAACTGATCTCACGATGTACGATGAGCGGACACGATTTCTATATTCTCAGGATCCTCACCAAAAAATCTGGAAAGGATCTGTTGGATTCAATTGAAGGGGGAGAAATGAGTGCCTGCTTCTAAACCGACTGGCCTTCCCAAGTACCCAAGCTCTCCTATAACCGCAACAATTCCCCCAATCTTGTTCAAATCTGAGAATCACCAAGTTAATCGCTTCAATTCACCACATTAATCAAACCCTAATCATCCAAATAACAAAAATCCCAAATCAGACTTACCATTTGCATTATCAATCGGCTCCACCAGCACCAGCAGGCCCCCCCAGACCACGATGCCAATCTCCCAACGACAGCGACGGTTTCCTCAAGTTGTCAATCGCAATCTGCATCAGCTGCGTGTCCGACGGTGAGCTGCTTTATCTCAAGCCGGCGGTCTTTTAGGTCGGCGGGAGACAATTGCTGGACATCTCGCGCCTTTTCTTTCAATTGGACGGTATCGGAGTGGCCTACGGCCTGCTGTAACATCCCCTCCAGGGAAGAGAAACAGCCGTCAGCGTCAAGGTCGGGGACGGCGGTATCGTCGTCCCGAAGCTGAGTCCGAGTCTGAGCACGCACCTCATCTTATGCGCTGGACCAATCGCAACTACTAAAATCCATGAACTCTCGCGCGTCATATCTTCTTCAGTGAACTAGGAACGCATCTTGCTGATGTGTGTCCCTTGTTAGACAACTATGTTGGTTTTCTTATTTTTCACATTTGATTTATATACAGTTTTGTACAAAAATGCCCCTAGCAATTATTATTCTAAATTTTCTGTTAACTTTAAAAGAAAAATTAATGAAAATGACTTAAAAACTTTGAATCTTAACTAAAAATCAAGTAATAAGTTTATTTAATAGTGAGGATAAAGTCCAACGTCAAATCAGCCCGATAAAATTAGCCCAAGGAATGAGTTTCCAGTTTAACCCGAATGGCAAACCCTTTCCTGTTTGATCCTCTCTCTGTTTCTCAATCTTTCCACGTAATCCCTATTTCTTGATCTCCCTTCTCAATCTCTCTGCCTAATCTTGATCTCTCATTTGCACAAGAAACAATAAAAATGAAATGACCCTATCGTGCAATTTGAATGACTTATACAAGTAATAAAGGTTGTTTCCATTTGATTGTATTAACAAGGAATAGTTGTAACAAAATAGAACTAGCCAGGAATTACATGTTTTGTTGGAAAATATACTTTAATCAATATGAAAGAAACATAATAAGATCAATACAACGAATGATCAAAACTCAGACATGGAAATTTGGATAAAAAGAACGGTTGTTTTATAAAGAAGCGTTATTTGAAGCTTCACTTCACGAGAATAAAACAAAAGTGAATGCAAAATACACATGCCCTCTCATCACATGTTCCAAACCATCTCTTCAAATGACGTAATTTATGGGTGCAATGCGTTGAGTCTCAGTTAAAGAAACTTTTTCCAAAAACAATATGCAGGACAAAACTTCAAGATAAGAAAAAAAAACACAGCAGCACATGCCACAATTTTATAACTTGTGACAAGTCCTTCTATGCCAGAGCTTTATGTTGTTGTACGACGTTAGGGTTGGAATTGGCATCCTTCTTCGCGCTTTTAAGCTCGCGTGCCAGCAGCCGTACTCTTCGCTCCTCGATCTTAAGGTATGGATTGACAGTTTCTGTAATTACTCAGTTTTTGTGCCTGATTGTGTCCCTTTATCATTTGGTCAGTTAAAAGAATGTGTTTTTTTATTGATGGTATGAAGAATTGGAGAAATTGTACGATTGAAATGATAAATTGCTCAATTAGTGATAGTGAATTTGAATTTCTCATGTAATTTGAGATAGGATACTTGTGAAGAATCGAAAATGGAATTACAAAGAATCGAGACTTTGAACAAAATATTATAATTCTGCAAAGTCTAAGAGTATGTTTCACTTCAGGGGAAGCCATTGGAGGCGTGCAGATTCTTTACTTTTCTCTCTTGCATGCGCACAGGTGGCACCTTATCTCTATTTATTTGTTGAGTTTGTATTTTGTCACCTTTCGCAAAACCCTTCAAATCTTTCTTTTTCCCTCTCTCTCTCTCTCTCTCTCTCTCTCTCTCTCTCTCTCTCTCTCTCTCTCCCCCTTGTTGTCCAAAATTCGAATTACAAATTATGTTTAAGGTTATGTACGCCTTTGTAACGCGTCCTGTGAGCTTGCCAAAATCTTATCAAGAATCCACAAGACTGGGCCAGATGCCCCCAACCTATTTACAAGGCTATAAGAGCAACTTCACTGGGCAATTGGGTGATTCAATCCCCCAAATCCAAGAAAAACAGCTCCAGCCCCTCCAAATAAGTGGGGCGATTCAGTGCAATTTAAACTCTCTCTTTCCCGCTAATCTCCTGCTTATTTCTTCATTTCTCTCTGTTAAGACAAACGAGCCCTACTACTCTCAAGGAAAATGATATTTCATGGGGCAATCTTTGTCAGTTGGTGACTTGAATTGTCATTCAACAATTCGTTGGAAACGGATCAACAATCTTTGAGAGTTTCTCTCTGTGTAGTTCAAATCGAATTGAGTCATCGTCGTTACAGTACAATAATCTCTCGGGTCATTTAACAGGGAACGTAGGAAATTTTAGAAAATTAAGCCGCTTGATCTTTCTGCTAATTCAATATCTGATCCCATTCCCGCTCTTCTGGTCCTGTCCTCCTCCTTGTTCTTCACGAGTCTGTTCGCCCATTAATTATCATACCTTGCTGAGTCAGAACGGGTTGACTCACCCCGTGTCTTGGTGTTCAGCTTTAGGATACTTTAACAATATATTTAAGGTTATGTACGCGTCAGTGGTAATACTTCAACAAAATGATAATTTAAAATATTTTGCTCAATCAGTGATAGTGAATTTGAGTTTCTCTTGCGGATTATGCTTAAGGTTATGTACGCTTTTGTAATGCATCCTGAGAGCTTGCCCAAATCTTATCAAGAATTTATGCAGAAGAGTGGGCCAGTTGCCCAACCTGTATACAACGGCTATAAGGGATGGCTGTAGAGGCCACCCGGTCGATATTGCCTTGTTCGGTTGTTCATCCAGATACAAATTCTTGTTTAGCTCAGAATGCACGGGCTACATCGGCTACATTTAGGAAAACGTTTCAGCTTTTACTTTTTTTTAACGTTTGTATCATTCGTTGTTTTCCTCCTACAGAAGGTACATTCTTCAAACTCAGCCTTTTCTTCTCATTTTTTTTTCTAGGATATTGCTTCTTTAACAATTATTGTCTGAAATGGTGCGTTTACCTATTAGTTCTGCCGACCACGATATTAGATATATTGCCATGAATGCACATTTGCCTTCAGAAGGCAATTCGATGTTCCATCCTAATCTACTTTGTTATTGCCAGTTTGCCACTATTTTGGGAATAAATCCAATATCGAGGTCGGCAGAACTATTAGGTAAACGTGCCATTTCAGACAATAATTGGTAAAGAAGAAATATCCTTTCTATGCTACTTTGTTATTGCCAGTTTGCCACTATTTTGGGAAAAGATCTAATATTTTCACTATCTTGAGTTAAGATCTAACTTTTTCACCGACGGAATGTTCTGCAGACTTTGGGGTCATTACATAGCACTTTTCACTATCTTGGATTAAATCATTTGCTTGTTTGATTTGCCTAGCTAGCAAGGAGGGTCTTTAGTCTTAGCTACGACTTGTACCAAGGACTGTTCCCAGTTCCAGGTGGGGCTGCGAATACGACTGGCCTTAAAGTTCTGTCTCTACCGATGGACCAGTTCAACCCTTCTTATCATCTTTGAGCAAGAAAAATCAGAGCTTTAATTATTCTGCATTACTTTGCTTTCACCATCATATGGAATATATCAGAGTTTTTGGCCAAATTTTCCACATAAAATTTAATCCTCTCAACTTCCTAACATTATCAAACAGTCAATGACAGTCGGACTGACTCATTCATGGGCATGGATTCACAAAAGCCTACGTTCTCCTGCCGTTGAGGATGGTTTAGAAAAAAATATCCATCCTTTTCGTCAAACGTTGGCATTATTACTCACTTTCAAATGAGAAAAAGGATGGTTTAGAAAAAGTAGAATAAAAATGCCAAATAAGTTAGCAAATAACACTTTCAAAGAAATTGGTGTAGAAAATAGGTGTTTATTGACCTGTTCTCCGAACTCATAAAATGGTGCCAATTTTTCTCGTGAATTTTATTTTAGTTAATTTCTTTACTAAAGGAATGTTCTGCAAACTTGTAGAATTTGTACGTGGCACTTTTACTCATTTGTTGGAATCTCAGATTTTTTTATTTATTTATTTTTTTTCCAAGGAAAATCTTGACAGTAATTTTCAACTTTTCTTCCATTTGGTTCATGGAGGCCGTGCTCGCACCTTTTTATTTGCTCTTACAGATGCTGTTCGCTCAACATCATTTTTCCGCATTTGTTGGAATCTTTCGCGTACTTTTATTCCTCTGTTTTGCTTTTTCCTACTTGTATAATACGTTAGCGACATTCGTATTCTTAGTGTTAGGGTGTTATATGTTTGCATAGAAAAGTTGATTCAAAAGACCACAAGCTTGAATATTGGTTTGCTGGTGCAATATCTGCTCTTTCACTTTTAGCAAACGCCCCTGCTTCCAGATATTATGAACGCAGAGGTGCTGTTTTTCTACCATGCCACTTATCCCTAAGCTGTGATCATCGACAAGGAAATCTATTTCAACATTTGATGCTTAAATCCTTTTTTGTTCGTGTTGGATTTCATTGAACAGTTGGCGATTTTATATTATTGAGAAATTGCATTGAAGTGCCACATGAGTTAGCACACAACACTTATAAAAAATAAAGTTTTTGCTATCTCCTTTGGAGATGCTGTTACAGAAAACATCCCAAATTTTACTTTCATTTGCACTTGAGAAATGCTAAAGAGGACTCTGACACCTCATAGTTTAACGTCAATTCTCGTATCAACATTATGTGGTGACAGAGAGTCCATGAAACAAGTAAATCTGCATTTCTCTTTGCATTAGGGTTGTAATTTCCAAGTTCCAATCCCTATAATATCATATCCCAGTAAATATCACATCCATTAAAGAAAATAATTTTTCATCTCTATTTATCTTACACTTCCAAACACCTTTTGAAGGACCGACGATTCCCAATTCCAAGTGGGGTCTTAAATTAACTTGTGTCTCTATAGATGTGGACTAGCTAGTCCTAAATAGCCTCTTATTTTATTCCATCTTATCATCTATGAAACTTTTGTCAAAGATTCCAAGAGTCCGTCCGACTGCTACTCTCATTGATGTGCACCGATTTTGAAAATGTCGTCTCACGCCGTAGAGGATGGTTTAGTATTGGTTTATGCAATGGAAATCCCGGTTGGCCTCCACTTTGCAAAGAAAGGGAAAGACAAGCACTTCTGATGTTCAAGCAAGATCTCAAGGACCCTGCCAATCGGCTTGCATCGTGGGTTGCAGAAGAAGATTCAGACTGTTGCAATTGGACAAGAGTTGTCTGTGATCACATAACCGGCCACATCCGCGAGCTGCACCTTTATAATTCCGACCCTTATTTGGGTTTGGGTTTCCAATCTTCCTTCAGTGGTAAGATAAATCCTTCTTTACTCAGTTTAAAGCATCTCAACTTCTTGGACTTGAGTTACAATAATTTTTCGGGAACACATATTCCTAGTTTCTTTGGTTCTATGACAAGTTTAACACACCTTAATCTTGGATTCTCACTGTTTGGTGGAATAATTCCTCATAAACTGGGAAATCTCTCCAGTCTACGCTATCTCAATCTCAGTAGTTTCTATGATTCCAATATGAAGGTAGAGAACCTTCAGTGGATTTCTGGTCTTTCTCTGTTGAAACACTTGGACTTGAGTGGTGTAAATCTTAGCAAAGCATCTGACTGGTTGCAAGTTACAAACATGCTCCCTTCTTTGGTAGAGTTAATTATGTCAGATTGTCAACTTGATAAAATTCCCCATCTACCCACCACAAATTTTACTTCCCTGGTCATCATCGATCTTTCTGAAAACTATTTTTATTCTTTGATGCTAAGGTGGGTTTTCAGTATTAGAAATCTAGTTTCTCTTCGTCTCGGTTATTGTGGTTTCCACGGTCCAATTCCTAGCATTCCACAGAATATCACATATGTGAGGGAAATTGATTTGTCAGGCAATTCTATTAGTCTTGATCCGATTCCCAAATGGTTGTTTAACCAAAAAGATCTTGCATTGAGTCTAGAAGGGAATGGCCTTACAGGACGACTTCCAAGCAGTATCCAGAATATGACTAGTCTTAAAGTTCTTAATCTCGGGTGGAACGACTTCAATTCTACCATACCTGAATGGTTGTATAGCTTGAACAATCTCGAGTCCCTACTTCTTTCTCGCAGTGCCTTACATGGTGAAATATCAAGTTCCATTGGAAACCTTAAAAGTTTAAGGTACTTTGATCTTTCAGGTAATTCGATATCAGGTCCCATTCCAATGTCCCTAGGAAATCTGTCAAGCTTAGAAAAACTGGACATATCTGGAAATCAGTTTAATGGAACTTTCATAGAAGTTATTGGTCAACTCAAAATGCTAACGAATTTGGATATGTCTTATAATTCGTTAGAAGGTGTAGTGTCGGAAGTTTCTTTTAGCAACCTTACAAAGTTGAAGCATTTCACTGCAAAAGGAAACTCATTTACTCTGAAAACTAGTCGAGATTGGGTTCCTCCTTTTCAACTTGAAAGTTTGCAATTGGATTCATGGCATCTAGAACCTGAATGGCCAATGTGGCTTCAGACACAAACGCAATTAACAGATCTAAGTCTATCTGGTACAGGAATTTCAAATACTATTCCAACTTGGTTTTGGAACTTATCTTCCCACTTACGTTATCTGAATCTCTCTCACAATCAATTGTATGGGGAGATTCAATATATAGTTGCTGCTCCTAGTCCTTTTTCAGTGGTTGACCTTAGTTCTAATAAGTTCACTGGTGCTTTGCCTTATGTTCCCACCTCATTACAATGGCTAGATCTTTCCAATTCATCATTTTCTGGATCTGTTTTCCACTTCTTCTGTGATGGGAAAGATGAGCCAAAGAAACTTTTTCTTCTTCATCTCGGGAACAATCATCTCACTGGAAACCTACCTGACTGTTGGATGAATTGGCAAGACTTAGAAGTCCTACATTTAGAAAACAACCACCTAACTGGGAATGTCCCAATGTCCATGGGATGCTTGCACTATCTGATATGGCTGCACTTGCGCAATAATCACCCGTATGGAGAATTGCCGCATTCCCTACAGAATTGTACCTCGTTGTCAATTGTTGACCTCGGTGGAAACGGGTTTGTCGGAAGCATACCAATATGGACAGGGAAAAGCCTTTCAAAGTTGCAGATTCTTAACCTTCGATCAAATGAATTTGAAGGAGACATTCCTTATGAAGTTTGTTATTTGAAAAGTCTCCAGATATTGGACCTTGCACGTAACAAACTCTCACGAACGATACCGAGATGCTTCCATAATTTGAGCGCCATGGCTGGTTTGTCAGAATCCTTTTCTCAAACATCGTTTTCGTTTTCTATTTGGGATTCTGCTGGGGAGTTTTCATTTCTAGAGAATGCAATCTTGGTAATGAAAGGGAGAGAAGTGGAATATAGCAAGATTCTGAGACTCGTAAAAAGCATGGACCTTTCATGCAACTTTTTGTCTGGAGAGATTCCTAAAGAACTTACTAGCCTCCTTGCATTGCAGTCGCTCAATTTATCAAATAATATCTTCACCGGAAGAATTCCTTCAAAGATTGGTAATATGGCACAGTTAGAATCTCTCGATTTTTCCATGAACCAACTCCAAGGTGAAATTCCTTCAAGCATGACGGCTTTGACATTTCTGAGTCGCTTGAACTTGTCCTACAACAATTTGACAGGACGAATTCCGAAAAGCACTCAACTGCAAACCCTTGATGAATCTAGCTTCATCGGCAATGAACTTTGCGGGCCTCCACTCAACAAGAATTGCAGCACGAATGGCGTGATACCACCAACAACAGTTGAGCAAGACAGAGGAAGGGGATACCATTTACTCAAAGACGAGGGCTTCTATGTGAGCTTGGGACTTGGATTCTTCACGGGGTTTTGGATTGTGCTTGGTTCTTTGCTGGTAAGCATGCCATGGAGCATTCTTGTTTCAGGATTGCTAAATAGGATAGTGCTTAAACTTTATCATGTAATTGTTGAATATGTTTAGCTTTGTTCTGTATTTGAGTGAGCATGTTGTTGTTGGCATTTTCCTCCTTGTGACGATTTTGCCAGTATGGTTGTATTGTATGATTTTGTCAAGTTGCATCCTTTTGTTTGATTGTAATTTTCTGTACTTTGTTTAAAAATACTCTTAGAAAATTAAAAGACTTGTTTTCTGAACGAGTACCTCTTCATTTAACAATATAAATTGGATGACATGGCAAGAGAAAATTGTAGCAATAGTCCTTCAATTTTAACCCAATTAGAGTAATTGTCCCTTAACTAAAAATTCAAGATCATCGGTCTCTTAACTTATCAAAACATGCAGCTATGGTCATTTTCGTTTACTCCGTCAAAATTCCGTCAAAATGAGTTAAATGACCATTGCTACAATTGGGTTAAAGTTGAGAGACCATTGCTCCAATTGAATTAAAGTTGAGGGACCATTTCTCCAGTTGGGTTAAAGTTGAGAGATCATTGCTACAATTTTTGTTATTTGATTTTTCATATTTGCCCCTCGATTCAGTCTTATGTGCATGGCATGTAACACATTTTGACGGAAATTCTAACAGAATTGACGAAAAAGACCATATTTGCACGTTTTAAGAAGTTAAGTGACCAGAAGTCATGAATTTTTAGTTGAGGACCCATTACTCCAATTGGGTAGTTGAAGGACCATTGCTACAATTTCCTCACATGGAAAATATGTGAAAATAGTTTAGGAATTAGTTACCTATTTAATTAATTATTAGATTTTTTGTACGCGCATGAGTGCGTTTGAAATGCCGTTTTTAACATTACGTCGCACTATGTGTGAGGCCCACACCTTATCGAACTTCAACGAGTCGAACCGTTTATTTTTGAAGTTGCAACTCATAAATCGACCTTGCAAAATATTATGCAAATTATAAATATTTGAGACATCTAATTGAGTGCAAAGAAATTAACGAACACTATATTTTAACAAAGATTGAAATTTCATCGCGACAATTAAATAGGCAAATAGTTCTAATTGAATTGAATTTTTACATAAATGATCTATAAATGATCGTTGAAATATGTATTGAGTCCTACCACTAATTTCCATTAAAAAAAAAAAAAAAACAGAATCATTTCTCTTAAAGCCTGTGCGTGAATAAATGTAAAAAGAAAAAAAAGAACTCTACACGAAGGGGTGGATATTAAATAGAGAGGAATGAAATGATTGCCTGCTTAGTTGTTCTGACTGGCCTTCCCAAGTACCCAAGCTCTCCTATACCAGCAACAATTCCCCAGGCTTGTTCAAATCTGAGAACCACCAACTTAATCGCTTCAATTCACCACATTAATCAATCCCTAATCACCCAAATAACGAAAATCCCAAATTACACTTACCATTTGAATTATCAAATTAGACTTAAATTTCAAATGGGTATTTTCTAGTTGGGTTTTGTACTGTGTTTCTTTGTTTAATTATTCTTTGGGCTATTGATTTTGCTTTTTCCAACCTCTAGAGTCTAGAGGGTAGTGATGATTCTTTACTCCGAAGCTATCATTCCATATATCTCCGCCATATTATAATAAAATCAACAACAATAAAAACAGACAATAAAAGAAAAGAAAATACTACACCAAACCAAAATGAGAGACTTCTACGACCAAAAGAACGGATTTCTAAGTCCCAACTAACTGGATCAGAAATTTTGAAATCTAATGTTGGAACAATACTAATCCAATTAGACAGTGTTAATCAGAACAATTAACTTTTCTCAAGAAGAATTGAAACCAAGTGCTTTCTCGAAAAAGGCACCTTCTTGAAAATGAGATGGAGATTTAGTGATGATCGGCAATTAGATCGTTAGAGGAGAAAGTAAAGAACTTTTTGCGAAATGTGGTTGAGATTTTGGAAAGAGTTGGAGTAAATCTTTGTTGGGTAGATGATTGACCAGAATGGATTTCCCCTGTTCCAACTTAAGATGTATACTTCAATGAAAAAACAAGAGGCATTTGCGATGTAATGGCCTTTGAACTGAAGTTAAAAATTAGGATTTAGAGAAGCAAAAGGGGCCCATTACTCTAAAGCAGAAAAAGTAAAAAGATTGTGGTTCTTTGCATTACTATACTCTTGCACTGGATTTTCCTCTTTTTTTTTCTCAAATTAAAGCCAGTTTAATATTCATTATTGGGACAGTGAACTGAAAATTCTTAAGCAAAATAGTTGAATAATCCTTGGCTTAGACTTTTAATTATGGTGGATTCATTAAGCATAATTCTGTTGCAGCTGCAATTAATTTAGTTAGTTTTTGTGAACAGGTGACAAACCGAAACTGAAAAAGCGATGAGTATAATCTGTACTTTCCACAATTGGAATGATTGCAATCCAGAAATAAAGATTAGACCCTTTCTAGGTCACAGAAAACAGTCGCCATTTAGAGTTTTCAAAACCGATAAAGTATTATGAATTTGTGATCTTCCAACTGTGGCAGTTAGAAGAGTATCAGAGTAACGAAATACGCAAGCTACAAATATTACTGAAGGTGACTATAGATAAATCCTCTAGAGTTCTATGCATACGTTTCGCATTAAACAGCATGAAAACAACAAATCCCCAGAGTGTGCCACTGCAAGAGATTTAAGAAAATGCATTTAGTTATTCGTTCTCTATGGAATTCAACTAATTTACCACTCGATCATAATAGGGGAAAACAATTGAACCTAGCAAATTTTCTGTAATTCAAAAAACTCAGAGAACAGTTGGCAACAAAGATTTAGAGTTAATTTATACCATGGAGTGCCAACTGATGGACATAAAAAAAAGGAACAAAGGTGGATCATATAATAATCTTCTTTCTTTAATCATATGTATTGCATTATTTCAAAAACTAAGTATCTAATTTCACCTAAAAAAACCCAGATCAAATATTTCACAAAAATTAACAACCCCAGAAATTACCTTCCAATTTGGTAGCTTCCATCTATTCGATTTGAAGTGGGTCTGCAAAAAAAATGTCCTTTGATGACCCAAGAGGAAAACAGAGAAAAACCCATCTCTCGAAAACCCTTTCTGCTAAGCGGTTTCGCTGCGAAAATCACAAAATCACACACAATTTCAACATAAACTTGAAATTAAAGAAATGACTAAACAATATAATGATTCAAAATCATTGGAATTTAAATCACAATTCTTACAAATTCAGCTAGATTATGACTATAATTCGTCAGTAGCTCGACCCCCTCTTGCTCATACATGAATGTCGTCTTTCGGAGGCCATGGCTGCAACAAGTTAACAGTACAATTTTCATTTCCCACTATCAACTGTGCGGCAGATGGACTTCTGTGTACATGCAAGCTCGCGGTCTGGGAATGATTCATCCAGTCAGAAACTCAACCAAACATAGAGATCCACAACCTTTAATTTTGGCACAAACAGATAAATTATCAGAAGGTCACCTCACAGAAAACTTATATCTTTCGGTTCGGAGTCTTACTAATGAACAAATAGTACAGACCAGGATATTTTCAAGTAAAGTGAGAACTAAAATGATCGCTATAACTGAATCCTACGGGCTAGTTAGTATTTCCATCGATTGTTAGTGAATATTCCACTGGTGAAATTTGGAAATTAAACTCCCATATTCCTCACAAAACAGGCAATCTAAACAAACTATATTACCTTGTGAAGGGATTCAAGCTCCTCGAGCGTGGCTTCCAATTTTGGTACCTTAAGTGACCCTGGCGTGAATCTTTCCCGGAGCCTAACAATGGCCTTCTTATGCAAACTATAATAGGATAGAATGGTTATAATGGTTACCGGTAAAGAATAAACAAGATGCAACACTCGAGAACAGTATTTTAATGTCACCTGCGTAGGCTCTGAGCTGAAATTTCATCATCCATGTCAACTGGGCTGCAAATCGCAATGATAATAAATCTGAATCGGACAAATTTCAACACAAAACAACTTTTAAGTTTAGAAGATATGCATTATGGTGATAATCAATTTATTCTGAGCACTGCCACCTAAACTTTAATCTTCATTTTTTATTTTTTAAAGAAATCTCGAACACATTTCATCCTGATCTAACTACCACACTATGCAGTCAAAATATAAACCAAAATTCAACCGAACCAATCAAAACCCACAAACAAAATATTTCACACAGATCCAATCAGAGCAAAACCCAGATTCAATCACACACAAATACCCCAAATTAACACAACCCAGATACAAAATCCCCAAATTTAACTGAAAACCGCAGCTCAGAAGGAGCTAGAAGATTACCCTGCCATCGATGACGAGGCAGCAGTCCTTGCGATCATCGTGAGTGTAGACCTCAGCCAAAGTGTAGACCTTTTTGTCTCCAGCCATTCTTGAGGAACAGGAGAGTCAGACGCCGATCTGCTTCTTCTCCTAAAAGACTTCGAAATGCAGAGCTTCTGTGCGAAGGGGAAGGATTGGCAAATCGCTGAAATCCCTCTGTCCCATCTCCGTCTCTGTGCGGATGCCTTTATTAATTAATTATTAGACTTTACGCACGCGTCATATACGAAAATGTTTTTTTTAACGTTACATCTCAGTACAAATTTGTTTTTCCTTTTACATTTATTCACGCATAAAAGAAAAGAAATAATTTATACGCCACGCACTATAATTATAAAAAATTGTCTTCAACCCTCAGTCTCATTTTATTCCAAAATAGTTGTGAGACTTCATAATATATTAAAGGGATGCGTTGGATGCGGTCCATAATCCTTAACATTCTTTGATTAAAATTCTAATAGTATTCAAAGTTTGATCAAGGTCCCTTGACTTTGTACACCTCATTATATTACTATTAATATTTATATTTTTATAGTTTTGACATTAATTGTTTGATATTTTATGAGATTTATAATCTTATAAATTTAAAATCCCTCATTATAATACTATTAGAAACGGTTACAATAAAAAAACTCAAACATTTTGATTGAATAAATGGATAAAAACTATGTAAAAATAAGAAATAATAAATGGCAAAAGAATGTATCCATAATGTTAAAAAGATTGGTACATTTTACAAAAAAATTGGTACATTTCACATATAACAAAGTGGTACATTAATAAAGTAGAATGGGTACATTATAAATAAATTAGGGTATAGATAAAAGATTAAAAATTATGAGTACAAATGAATTTTTAAAAATATAGGCGCTAAAAGAAATTAATACATGAGTACAAAATAAAACTAAAAAGAAAATACTACAAATTTAAAAAAAAAATGTTGCAAATTAAAAGTGGGTACAAACTAAAAATATAAATATATGATAAAAAGTTTAGGCATAAAACATAAATATACCATATGTAATTTTTCTATCATTAATTAAATATACAATGTCACGTGACGGTATGCACATGGATACAAACACAAATAAAACTTTAAAAAAAATATGGGCACAAAAAGAAACTAATATATGGGTACAAATTAAAAATCAAAAGAAAATTGGTACAAATTAAAAATAGGTACAAACTAAAAATAAAAATATATGATAAAAAATTTAGCCATAAATATAAATATACTAATTATAACATTTTTAACTACGAATCTGGGAATCTGGGAATCTGCAACCCAGAAGAAGAAGAAGAAGAAGGAAGAAGGAAGAAGGAGGAAGAAGAAGAAAAAAAAAAAAAAAAAAAAGCCAAATCTGCAAACGCAGAAGAAGGAGGAGGAGGAAGAAGAAGGGAAAAAAAAAAACGAATCTGGGAAAAAAACAAAAATCTGGGAAGAAGAAGGAAAAAAAAAAAAAAAAAAAAAAAAAACCTTCTTCCCTGCAACCCGCAGGAAGAGGAAGAAGAAAGGAAAAAAAAAAAAAAAAAAACTTCTTCCCTACAACCCGCAGGAAGAAGAAGAAGGAAAGAGTGTTTTTTTTTTTTTTTTTTCTTTTCAAATTAATATTTTAATATTTTTAATGCCACGTGGCGCCCAGTCATTGTCCACGTGGGCGCCACGTCATCACTTAATGGGAGAATTAACAGTTTGACTAACGTATGTATGAGACTGTCCCAAAATTTACACTTTAGGTATGACTCTGGAACGAAAAAAAATTGATGTACTAAATGTTGAAAACCACGAAACATGAGGGTAGTAAACAGTCTTTTGCCCAAATGTATTTAAACTTAGAAATGTTGACTTTATTATTTTACTAATGCTACCAATCTGTTAAAGATATACTAAGTTATTTGAAAGAAAAAAAGATATACTAAGTTATTTCATAATGTTGACCAAATCCAACCTTATCAACAAATTATGAGCCAATGTTAAAAGATGAAAGATAGGGAAGGAAATACAATAAAGTTTGGTCATAGCACCAAAGCATATGTGGTTAGACTAATTGATCATAGCATTGTTTGGGCCATTTCTGTTGCACTTGAGTTCGAATCTCTATACATAAAAAATATGAGTAGTTTAAAATACCGTTTTGAAAAAAAATATATATATAAAAAGCTGAGAATCTTCGTAGGTTGTGGAGTGGTTAGTTGGCACTGGAACTACTCGAAGCGCGTTGGAAGTAAACATTGTAAACCAGGGTGGTCTCACACCTCTTGATCTTCTACTAGTCTTCCCGAGTGAAGCCGGTGATAGGGAAATCGAAGAGATCCTTCGTGGTGCTGGAGCTTCGAGAGCACAAGACATAAACCATACTCCCTCTCATTGCCCCATGGAGACCAATACCCTTCAGCTGCAGCAGCCAAAAAACTTGATGGAATACTTCAAGTTCAAAAAGGGCAGAGACTCTCCCAGTGATGCCCGCACTGCGCTACTAGTTATCGCTGTACTAGTGGCTACTGCCACCTTTCAAGTTGGACTCAGCCCTCCGAATGGCATTTGGCAGGACAGCTCCGGATCAAACAATAATGGGGCTGGCAGTGGGAGCAACGAACCTGCACACTTAGCAGGGAAGTCCATCTTGGGTTCTGACAATGCAGTTGCATTTGTCTTCTTTGTGGCTTTCAACTCGATTGGATTTTCGCTTTCGCTTTACATGATCAATGTCCTCACCAGCAATTTCCCTTTGCAGTTGGAGCTTCAAATCTGTATTGTTGTGGTGTACTGCACGTACAACTTTGCAGTTACCTGCATTGCACCGGATAACACGAAGCTCATCATTATTGTGATCACTTCAGTTTTGCCTACTTTCGTTTCACTTGCTTTCCAATGTGCTAGGCGGCTTATCATGATCAGGGTTAGAGAACCTGTATTAAATTGGACTCGAAGGTTCATTTGACATTAGCTGTACAGTGTGTCTATTTCCAGGATCATATCATCGTTGGTGCATTCATCATAGAAGCTCCAGCTTCATATCCAAGTCACAGTCATTACTATCATCAATACAGTTAAAATAGTTACTATATATTACGAAATTTCTGGTGTAAAAACTTATATGATGATGTGTTAAGAATTCAATAAGAAAACAGTAAACAGAATTATTTGTACTAATTCTTGTTCTATTTGTTTCATGATGGTGTTTGTTCTATAAGTCAACATCTTTGCCAATCGTAATTGAGTCTGTCGTTAATTAATATTCATGGAAGAAAGTTATACATAATGATCATCTTTCCACATTCATCACAATGGCTAGCTATCTTCAATCACAATGACTTGTACTGCTCGATCAAACGAGAAGCATGGAGGTGTGACGTAGGAGCAACAGTGCAGCCAAACTTTGCAGATAAGAAATCTGGAAATTAACACGAAAACAGGTTTATTTCGTCTCCTGACCACCCTAGAAACCAATGTGTGCGCGAGGAAAGGAGTAAGGAAATCAAATGCCGAGTCTTGCGTACCTGTTTTGATGTTGGTTCCGATGAACCCACGGAGTTCTCGATCCTAAACTTATGGAAATGCTCCTGAAAGCATATATATGCAAGTGGATTTACGGCACTGACAATTGAATATGATCTACGAACAAGGATTGGAGCAAATACATATATAAATTCCCCAATGTTTCATTAATGGAAGTTCTAGAATTGATGTATCAAATGTCCTACGTTGAGACGGCGATCTGGCAAAGTGTTCTAGAATTTGGCTCAGAAGTCGAATCATAAGAACTTCAAACAACAAAAAGTAACGGTTGCTTTACAAAACCGACCTATAAAAGGTAGAACAGAAAACATAAACAGTAATCAGAACATCAAGCATCACCATTCACATTGCCTCCAATTCAAAGTTGTCTAAAGGAAAAACAGTATAGTTCTTATCTATCGTCAATTATTATTACAGTTAATGGTATTTTCTCCAGTTGTAGGAAATAGTTTTTAGGTTAGATTTCTATCCATAGCGAGTTTTATACCAAATTATTGTGGCATGTTCATTTTGTGGCTTAACCCAAATTCTCCACTCCTTAATGTATTAAAAAAAAATTATTATTCAAGACACCACAAAATAGGCGGCCTAATATTTTTAAGATTACCGTTTCGAAAATGACCATATGCAATTACACTTGCCTCTATTGCTACGATGGATATAGAAAATAAAAATAATTAGAAAGAGAGTTGTACACAACTCACTCTGCAATTAGATTTGTCGTAACACTAAACTGTCGATTTTCTCCTGAACTTTCACTTAGCTTTCGATTTTCCCGCTAAACTTTTTAATTGGAAAATCAAGATTTTAAACTTCTTCTTTCTTTTTTTGCCAATTTCCTCCTACCATTAGTTTTTTTTATAGATTTCATCCAAATTAACGTTAATTCTTATCATGTGCACACCACGTGACTCTCCTAGGGTTATCAATTATTTTAAAGACTGCCCTCATATGTTGTGCACATGCTTCTATTTAATAGAAATTTGGATCAAAAGAATGAAACACTAACATCAGGGGGAAATCGGCCAAAAAAATTAGTTTGAGTCCTTAATTTTCCAATTGAAAGGTTTATGGAGGAAATCAAAAGATAAGTAAAAGTTCAGAGGAAAAATCGACAGTTTATTCTTCGACGTAAATACCAAATTAGACTAACCCATTAAGTAGCTTAGCCCACCTTTTGTATCCCTTTAAATGTAAATTTGTGGTTGTAATAATAAAAAATAAAAAATAAAAGTTCACAATTTGAAAGTGTTGTTGGGTGAATCATTATCTCCAGCCTTCTACAGTCTACTTGCCGACAGTTTTTTTTTTTTTTTTTTTTAAGATAAATTTTGTTATATTAGTTATTGAGGGGTTCAAACATCAGTTATTATGCAAAACCTTAACATATTTTACTATTACAGTTTAATATGTCTAAAATATAGAATGGTATATGACATGTTATTATATAAGTAAACAAACACTAAGAAAATAAACTTTTTCCGATACATGTCGTTATATAAGTAAACGAACAACAGATGATGCCGTGTTCCGGCACACTACAAAATTTCTAGTACTTGCCCAAGTCTGGTTCACTTTTTACTCGAGAGAGAAATGGAGGCCCTGATCGCCTCGTACGGAAACTCGTCGTCGGCCTCCGACTCCAAGTCGCCGGTTCCACATCCAGATCTGAACAACTCTCAAAACCCGGCCCCAGCTCTGCCTCCGCCACCTCTACCACTTCGCGAAAGCGCCAATTCATTGGGTAACCTCCAATTCCCATCAACTTTCTCTCTTTTTTTACTTTCTATTTAGATAGCTTTCATCAAGTTGCCAACCAAGTGTTTGGTCCACTGAAGATTTTCTGGACTTGTCACTAAGCGATCGGCCGAGCAGAGTCAGGAACTTCCCTCACGTCAAAGGGAACTACGTAGTATATGTATACATCCCAGGTAATCAAATTCTCGAAATTTCAGCTCGATTAGCAAAAATGCAATCGCTTTGCAGTTAGATTTGCTTGTTCAATTGTGTACTTTCAGTTTATATACCGCCAGCACCGAGGAAAGAGATGGCCTTGTTTTTGAACAAGCTAGCTTCTCTGGTGCCTGGTCTCCATGCCGTTGACACTAACGTCCCGCTTGACATTCTGCGGAATGACAAGCACAAGCTCGAACAAGTTGCTTTAGGTAGAAAATTGCATATAAGTCTGGGAAGAACTGTCCAGGTTCGGGTACACCAGATTGATTCCTTGGTGACAATGCTCCGGCAGAAGCTTCAAACTCAGAGGCGGTATGGTTACATTTACATGAACTTTAGTACTGTTATTTAACACAGCGCTGCAAGCCTGCAACTTTTTTGTACCCGATTGTCGATTTTTGGTTTTCAATACATTTTATTCTTGTGAAACAGATATTGGATTGATTTTAGCAAATGGGAAGTTTTTGTTAACGATGATCAGACCCGGACCTTTGTGTCGATAGAAGTGATTGCTGCTGGGTTAGCTGAGGTATGATTTAGTAACTGTCTAATTTCATGGGTTTTGAAACTTCGATATCTGCTTATTAGCTTACGGATTGTTCAGTGCTAGATACACTTGTAACATGAAAAGTGAAATGGACAAGAATGTCTGATATATTCATGGTTCTCATGCTGGTTGGTCCGGCATAAATTATGCGCCAAATTATCATGTGAGAGTAAGCCTTCACCATGTGCAATGAAACATAAAAAAGCTTAAACCATAGTTAGCTATAGCTTCTAGTCAAATTTAGTTTAGTGGAAGGTCTGTTGGGACGAGCAACAAACGGGAACAAAGTATTGGGGGAATCTGATTCACCTCTGATATGCTGGAGGAGTAAAAGGAGAGAACTAGTAAGGGCTTCTAACTAGTTGGGTTACTTCTCATATTGTCAATTGGTTTTACGGTGGAAGACTTAGAACCCCAACTTTCGTTAGGGTATCAGAGCAGGTTGGCCCACATGTGAAGCCCAACGGTCACACGTGCTTTACGTCACCCAATTTGTGTTGTCCACGTGTTTGCCTTGAAAATTCGCTACACGTTAGGGAGCATGTGAGGATGTGAAGGTAAAAGAATCCCACATCGGTGAAAGAAGAAACCTAGCAAAGGCTTATAAGGAGTTGGACGACTCCATATTGCCATCTGGTTTAGTGGAACCCCAACTTCCTTCAATATCATGGTTACTCGAAGCATACTTGTTTTTCGTATTATACATGCTTGAGTTAGGTTTCATTGTCAAATCACTGCCGTCACAGTGCTATAAGTCTGAGAGTTCTCAATTTCTATTGATTTCAGATAACAAAGCAGATTCAAGCTGTCAATGAGGTGTATAAGCTTCACAATCTTCCTGAATTTTACAAGGTTAGCATTTTTTGTGCTTTACCAATCTCGAGCAATAATTGGAGCAAATTAATGTGCATTAATATTACTCAAAAAACTAATTCACTTCATGGGGTGTCGTTCATCGCAGGTTCCACGCCCTCATATATCGGTAGCTTGGGCATCGGGTGACAAAAGCAATTCCCTGAAGAAAGTTTTTGAAGGAGAAAGAAGAAGATCTGCAGTTGGAAGATCATTACAGAAAAGTATTTTTACCAGTAAGTTCAACGGCATCGAATGTAGGATTGGGAATAAAATACACAAAATATGTAAATTTTCTGAAGAGTAATGTAATTATTAAGTTGTTAACTAAATAGTGAAATATGTGTGAAAATATCGCAGAGTATTGAATATGAATGAAACGTCGCACTTCTAAGTACTACTCGTTTTTGTATACGATTTTAGCTTCACCTCTACCTGCTGAGATTCTTTGCTGGTACGGTTAACGACCTCCCCCCAACGGCCGTTCGACGATGTATTGGTTGTAGACTCTCGCGTCCTTGAGGCGAAGAGTGACATTCACTGATCCTCCTTGAAAGAAAAATTATCTTCCACCTCCAGGTATGCCTCTCTGTCGATAGTGGAAGCGTTGGCATTGAGACCGCTTGTATTTTCGTCGGTGGCAGTAAATCTCCTGCAGAAATTGTTGTTGCGCATATTGCGGAGAGCAATGATGCCATCACCAAGCCTTACAGGTCCGAACAACATGTTGGACTCGTTGCCGGTGGAGTCATCGGAGGCAGCTAAACGTCCAGCTATCGTTGGTGAGCCTCCAAAATTTACCTGTGGAGATGGACTTTATGCGGAGGCTGCCGTTCGCGTTTGGTGAAGACTTGGTTCCCCTTCCCCACCGTTGGATCTTCAAGGTCAATGGATTCAAACGGCAGGTGCGGGTGTTGGTCGACCAGGCGGCGTGCTGAGGTAGTTTGTAGTTACCGTTATGGCCCTTGAACGCCACATCCAATCCATGACCGTGAACGCATCCCAGGCCAGGCGGGGACAGACAATGCAGGTCGTGGAACGTATGTACTATTCGCTCTCTCTACTTCGAACTTTGCGTAATGGCTCCCGGCCTCCGCTCCGATGAATTTTAGAAACCCCTGGAGCTGTCAATCCATCCAAATCTCCATCGTATGCGTAGCGCAAGTTTTTGCTGTGTAGGTAGGTTTTGATTTCACCACCACGAATCTTGGAAGAGTCGACATTTTCGTTCTCTTCGAGCAACAAAAGGAAGAAAGGGAAGATGTTGCACGAAGAAAGAAACCTTTCAATTTATTAAGATGTCTAGCCATTTTCCTGAACAATTGATGCATATACAAGTTCTTGGTTACATAACGACTCAGGAGAGGATGTATGTATTGCACCGCATCAAAAGAGAGGAGAAAGATAAAAAGTTTCTAAGTGGTAGGGGAACGACAAATGATGGCGTTGCACTTCTAATCGAAGGGATCAATCCGAGGGTCGTGTTCACTTGCCATCGCCATTCCAGTGCAAAGGCATGTAGGGCACATTACCTGCCAAATTACAGACACAATGTAAGAAATGGTTGACATTTGGAAATCACCTCTCAAAAATTTGCTACCAAATTATCCTAAACTTCATTTCCGGTGCAATTTTTTTTTTCCAAAATGTTTTTCGCGTGCCCAACAAACACAAGTATCATTCACCAAACATGCGAGTTAGCTATTCCAACGTATACGATGAGCCAAGTACAACTAAGCGGCAGGCAAGAAGAGAAATTTAGTATGCAATAAACATTCAAGAAAATTTTATGTCTAACCTTTCCCGCTCCTGAGCAGTTTGAGCATCTTTCGGTTTTAGGCAGTGAGAGGGGCTGACTTCTGCCATCAACTGTTGATAATGGTTCAGTAAGAACAAGGGTTCCAGTGCTAGAGCAGCGAGCACAAGCAAGATATCCTGCATAAGTATCGAATACACAGATCAAGAATATAGAGAAGGTAGACTAGACACTAACAGGTAGCGAATTCAAGAATATAGAGAAGGTAGACTAGACACTAACAGGTAGCGAATTCAAAACAATTAACCGTAATGGCATATTCTGGCTCAAGATGCAACCCTAGATTTTAGTAGATTCATTTGGTCCAACCCCAGTAGTTGACATGACACCAATACAAACATCTCCATCTTATAAATTTAAAGCTATCTTATAACTAAAAGTGAGAAATATAGGACCTTATCGTACCAGTTCCAATACAATATTTGCATCTTTTTTGCTCCTGCTGTTTCACATTGTTTATTTCAACTACCATCAATGCTGAGATCACTCCGACTGCTCCTCCTGAGAACGACGCCACGATGGGATCAACTTGGCTGTAGTTTGAAAGCATAGCAGATCAATAAGCGAAACTGGTAACAGCTTAGTATCAACATCATTTAGCTGCTTCATGTCAAGATAGATGACATCCTACGTTTTTCCAATGTGTAAAACTTGAGGATTCTCATAAAATTTGACTATATCAGTTCCCAAAAGTAAAAGTTAGTACTTTTGTTCCCTACATTACAGATAGAAAAAATTTTCGAAACAATAATTACTAGAGAACGGGAGGGTTAAAAGCCCGAAATACGAGCCATACCTCAACTGCAACGGCAGATGCATATTTACAATAAAATCTTTATATGATGTGCCTCCTATCCCCAGCTTCAACTCCAGCTGGAAGATGTAAAGATAATTGTAGGCAAAGAGTTAGAAACATAACCGAATCCAAACTATACTTATTTGATATGTTTACTTATTTTTTGACTTGCAAATTCAGAAACACATTGTCAAACCAGTAAAAGAAAATCATAAAACATTGGCCAGCATACCCTTCGAGACAAAATGTAATGTTTATGAATAACTGTTAAAACTAATTACAAAGTTAAAGCATAAATAACTTACAGAGGGTGATATGAGGCCACCGAAAAGTATAAACCCTGCAATAATTGAATAACAGACAGCATAATACTGCTTAAGGTTGTCTGAACTCTGCAAGCAATGCATTCACAATTTTTATATGAATCAACAAAAGGCTACCTAAAAATGTCGGGGAAATTAAATAGCCAAGGTTAATGAAACAGTGAAACCTTTATTAACCATGAACATACATGTCTTCACTGGGGCAAGCAGCTTACCAAGGGAGGCAAAAATGGAATGAAAGACGGAAAACTAGGAAGTTCGTTTTCTTGGTCCAAAGTTCCAAGCTCTGCGCTTTTAATCCTTTGTTGTATCCGCAGCCTGCGAACCTACACAGATTGAAGCTTATAAAGCAACCAACATACTCACAATTTCACAAATCACAATTCTGGCAAGAAAAATAAAAACGAGTCTGTCTAAAATGGCAATCATATGCAACAACATGCTAATACGAAGAAAGTGGCCTCACCTCTTCCATATGCAAGAAAATCTTGTTTCGTCGGCTTCGAATATTATCTTTGATCTCCTGCAACTCCATTTTGGCAAAGTCCTGCCCCATTTCAGGCCCCTCTATAATACAAAATCTGCATAATTAAGCATGTAAAATATGATTGAATAATTACAAGCTTTTGACAAAAAAAAAATTAGAGGCTACAAAGCAATCCGTGTCATTGTTGGGGTTAATTAAGATCAACAGCAAATAAATCACATGGGTTTTTCACAGAAAGTTACAAACTTTTGAAGACCAGTAAACTGTCTGCAATCAGATAAATTTCAAAGTGCAAAGTAACAAACCAAAGCTCGGAACTTTGAATTTCCACTTTCTGTAAATTTCCTAGAGTGAGAGTGAGAGTGAGAGAGAGTACCCAGCAGGGTTTGTATCGCCGGCGGGATTAGGATCAGAGTCGACAGAGGGACCGAAAGAGGAGGAATCGGGGTCGGACGCCATCGCCATGGATCTCCATTTGGAGCTGCTTGATTTGGGGCTTCTTGCGTAGCTGAATCCGGAGCAGCTGGAGCTATGCAATTTGTAAGGACAGTACCGAATTGGCGGGAAAGAAACGGCCAAAAGTCGGCCGGAACAGAGCATCTCTCTCTGTCTCTGTAAAACCCAGATAGCAGAGCTCTCTGTTGCTCTGAAAAATTGCGATGGTACAAGTGGAAACGATCACAAAAGTAAATCTTGAAGCACTGTCAATGTGCAGAACACTCGTCAATTACCTAACACTAGGGGGGAGAGATGGAGCGATCGGCAAAAGAATAAATAATGGAGGGAAGTGGGTGATTCTTGTTTCTCTCAGCATTTTTAATTTATTACTATTTTTTAAGAAAACATAATTTTTAGTGGATCTAGTGTCGTTAGATTCGAGTTAGTGTTCATGCGTGTACTATGCTTCAGTGCATATTAAAACATATATGGTATTGATCAATCTGATAGTCCCCCTAATAACGTTAATTGAGATACTATTCTAAAAATCTTCAGTCTTGTGCCGCTTAGGTCCCGTTTAAATGCTAGGTTGCTAATCATTATCCTGATTATTTTCTAGACGTTTGAAAATTAAAACATGATGCTTAGACTTACTTAGACGTCCGTCTAAACCCATCTAGACATTTGCTTAGGTCGTCTAGACTCACAACTCTCACTTAGATGAAAAATCGAAATTATAGGTAGTTTGTTGAATACTTTGATAAACACTCATTATATACTTGTTTCTCATATTTTCAATATATTCATTTTATTTTGCAATTTTATGTATCCCCAAACAATTATGTATTATTAAGTATAAATATGCATTTATTTATACAATATATAATAAATTTAATTAAATCAGTCTAATCCACCTAGGAACCCGCCTAGCCGTCTAGATACTACATCTCAGCTTACCGCTAACTACCGTCTAACGTTTTTTAAATACTTGATTTGAGAGTGTTATTTGTCTCATGCAAACAATTGTACGTTCTACTTAAATTAAAAATCGTGAATCAAAATGATACGTGGTCATTCATGTATGGTGTGACTCAATTATTTTTTTTCATTTCTCATTATGCGTCCAAAATTATACAAATTCTTTGCATTTTTCTCTATTCTAATGAGTGAACATAACATGCTATAAATTTCGTTAAATTCCAAGAGATATCCCAACCGAGCAATTTCTTATTTATTTTAAGAGAAATACTTAGGAGATTCTCTTAAAAGTGCGACCCTTTACAAATTATCCGTTCTCTCATGTTTTTAGCACACTGTTTTATGATGTTGGTTTATAAATTGGCGTTAAACTGTATCAGAATGTCTGTAGAATCTTATTTGAAGAAAGTTCCCCTAGCCTTTCTCTTATTTTAAACAATAAAGAAAGTGACAAAACATGAGAAATCAATCGTTTTCGTTATCTAAGAGTGTCTCTATTTTTCTCTGGTGTTGGGTGTATCGTGTAACAAAATGAAAACGACCATCATCATGGATTCATGGTTTTATTCTCATATCCATTAAATGTGGATAAATAGAAAAAAGAGATATTTGTATTTTTCTTTTTTATTCTTCTTTTGTTGTTGAGATATTTGTAATTTAATTAGTCCAATATTTCATGACCATGGAATATTGTTTGGTCTAAAATGCAATTCCATAAATGTTGTCTTCATCCTAGTCTTTTTCTGACTTTTGAGACTTTTGAGACCTTGGATTCGACATGGAATTAATATAAATCGGTTACAAACGCCTAAAAAGTCTCATCAACATTTGAAACACCGAGGAAAGCATTTAAAAAACCAAAACAGGTGCTATTTTTTTTAACAAATGATATTTCTATTCGGGAAGGAGGTTGACTTAGCCTCAGAATGAACTTCAAATTCGTCTTTGGTGAAAATCGAATATAAAACCTCCAATCATCAAATCTGTGTTTGGTGATTGGATTTGAAATCAAACTTTGGGTAAGGTACCACGTTTTGTGTTTTAAGTTTCGAGTTTTTGGTTAATAATTTATAGTGTTCAAACAATCGCCACATCTGTTGAAAGCGTCCACTAATTCGGAACTTAATTTGAAATTTATGTATTAATTTAGAAATGACTCTAACAATCAACTATTGACAATTAGTTCTCTTTGTATGAATTTTATTTTAATGGGAACTTGACAAGTTAATCCGCCTAGCTATCATGCCACGCACGTAAACAATATTTTACAAGATGTCTATACAATTGATGTGCCTCATCGCATTTTACAAAGAATCATCTAGCTCTAGGTCAAACCCTCAAGTCGTTTACATTTTTTTTGGTCTAGGGTTCCACTCTTGGATTCGAGTCATGGGCATGAGTTGCAATTCTATAGTCTTAGGTTTGAGTACCAATTAAGTTCATCTTACCTCCTTAATGAATATACATTACTTTTTTCTTTTTTTTTGTATCACGACATAATTAATCACACAACGAGACAGATAAAAAGAACTAATGGATACCAAAGTCTTGACTACATCGCTCATGTTTTCGGATTCAACATATCGGGTCGGATTCATCATATTTTATCCAACGGCGGCAGCTGACGACCCCAAAACTGCTTCTCCCTTTTGTTTTACAAACCCTAGCAAAACCTCCCCCTAATTACCATCACATCCGCCGCAGGAGCCACCAAATGCTCCTTTTTCTCAACTTTCACACACTAATCCTCTCACAGAGACGGTAGGGAATCCAGTTGCTTCTCCATTCCAGAAAGCTTTCCTTGTCCATATTTTTACACCATCGCCTCTGTTTTTTTATTTATTTACTTAATAATTTGAGCAATTTCATTTATCCCTGCTATGCATATTTCAGATATTTAGCATGTATTTTATCAACACAAAAAAAAAATCAAGTCTATGGTTTTTTTTTAAAAAATAAATAAAATCGTTAGATGAGGCCGGTGATGATTTATACATATTTTGCCTACTTTGCTTGATTATCTCATATCATATTGTTGAGATAGTGATAAAACTCAAATGTATCTGAGGCCGGCCTTCCTCTCCCTGGGAAGAAGAACAACCTTTTATTTTTTATGTTATTTTAATTTTGGGTTAAATGTGATAAACTTGTATTAAAATATACAAAATCCATGTATTTTCATAAAAAATAAATAAATAAATTGTTAAGAAGAACTGCAATGAGCTACACCTGATGGATTGTTAAAGTTGAAAAAATAAAATTTTTAAAGAGTACATTTTTAAAATACTCTTTATGTTGAGCAAATATTGGATAATGGTGGTGTTATTCACTCTTTTTTTACCTTTTATATACCCATTTCAATTTTTGTCCATCTCATCAAATGAATTAAAAAATATTAAAGAATAAAAATTGATAAAGAATGTATAGAAAATAAAAATAAAAGCGTGGATAACCTTGGACAAACAAACAATGGGTGAACTACGAACATATAGAAAAGAATTTTTTATGAGATTTTTTTACGGTGCTTCAATTAAAGTCTACAATATCATATAGAAAGGAGAATGGATAGAGATCTCAGCTATATAATAAAAGTTGGATAGATGAGGTGAAATAGTGCATTGGATGTATAGTGCAACTTACGTATACCATTAAAATTCAAAAAAAAAAATTATAGGACGACAATAAGGCCAACAATACTTATGACATAGTATGTTGGGTCAAGCATCAATACATGCAAAAAATAAAGTATAGCAAAGATGAGAATGATTTGTTGGATGTATGGGCCCACGAGAAAAGACATGAAAAGAACTAGAATATCCAAGATAAAGTAGGAGTATCCGCAATTGATGATAAGATAAAAGAGAATAGGTTAAGTTGATTTAGACACGTGAACCGAATACTATTGATGCTTGGTTAGAATATGCAATTATGAGGTAGAGAATCAGGCAAAAGTGGTGGAGGGAAACCTAAGAGTACTTGGAAAGAGATTTTAAAAATAAACATGAAGTATTTGAAGCCAACGAAGAACTTAACGCAAAATATAACGTGATTACGTTCTAAAATTCATAAAAGCAACCCTATTTAATGAAGTAATGCTTTTTTATTGTCGTATACTGAATATAACTTGAAATTGCCTAAAAAAAATTGTAATGTGTTTTAGACCATCTCCAATGGTTGGGCTAAAAGCCAAACATTTTAGCGCGAAAAATTTAGCTTTTTGCCCATAAACAGTTTTTCTACTCCAACCCATTCTACCCTAAAATTTTAGCCCGGGATTATTAAAGAATAAACTTAGGCTATTTTTTTTCTTAAATTAATTTAAAAATAAAAAATAAATATGTAGACTATCGTAAATTAATTTTATGAACATTTTAATCTAAAAAAATTTAAATTCTGATAAATATTTTCACTCGGTTCGGTGGAGCCCACACCGATTTCTGGGCTAAATTATGGGGGGAATCTGGCCTTAGTTTAGCATTTAGCATTTAGCCCAAATTTTTCCCTTGCATTGGAGTAAGTTTGGGGGAAAATTTTGGAGGGTAATTTGGCTTTTAGCCCACCATTGGAGATGATCTTATGAAAAATGCTATGAACACCATGAATCAGTATCTTGAGTTCTCACGTTTACTGTTTTGACTCTATTGTTGGAAATTGCCCCACACCAAAAAAAAATATATTAAAACGCATATACTCACGTTTACTGTTTTAACTTCACTCTGTTGTTGGAAATTGCACCCCCCCCTAACTTGACTCTGTTGGAAATTGCACCCCCCCTATATATTAACATGTCTCAAACGGGTCCAACCATTAACAACGCGAAAGCAACAAGCTCCAACAGGAACACTAAATTTGCCATATCTACTTTCCATCAATTGTCACAACCAACTTGAATATCCCATAGAGATCCCCCCCCCCCCCCCCCCCCACAAAAAAAAAAAAAATCTTAAAACGCATATATATTAACATGTCCAACCATTAACAACGCGAAGCTACAAGCTTCAACAGGAACACTAAATTTGCCATATCTACTTTCCATCAATTGTCAAACATGCAATCACCATCTTCGTTACCTGCTTGAAAATCCCATCGTTTCGTCTCTATCATTCACAGATTTGATACTTCTCCTGGTTCAAACCACAATTCTCTTATACATGATTGTACATTTTCTTTTTGAGTAATGAATGATTATTTTAAAAGAAAACCAAAAGAAGCAACAAACATCAAGAAGGCAGCAAAGGCCAAGCTAAAATCCAAAAAACACATAATGCTGTAAACAGCAGCAGCAACCTAACCTAACGACCAGTAACAAAGGGAGAACAACAAGATAGGAATTCTCCATTCTTAAAAAATAGGCACATTTGCAGTAAAGAGTGAAATCTGCAAAGAACATAACCACAAACATATAGAGTTCGTAATGATTTTAAAGACAACAATGGAGTTGAGGTGCTCATTTTTGAATTTCCGGTTGGTTAGCTCTCTTATGCACATTTGAATTATTATGTCAGATGTAGGGCGTTGCGACCATTAATTTTGTTCTGAGCAGGCATGTGATCGCAGTTGTTGCACTTCTTACCAACTCAACATTTACACAAACTAATACCAAGAATTTTGAAGTACTAGGACTCTTACTGCGGTAGTTGATGATAATATATAAATATATACAGGATTAAAGATATGGTGACACGCACTTTTATCACGTTTTCACACACACATTTGATAGGATTCACTTCGTGATGTATTTTAACAATTCGGACTTGTCTATATTTTAGTGCATCATTTATAGATGCTTGCAAAAAATTAGACAAATCTAAAACCACTAAAAAAATTGTTTGTAGTGAAGAAAAATGGACGAATACTATTTCTACGAATAAACACTCAATTTAGTCCAATTGTCATATAATTTTCTGATTTTTAGTAAATATATCTTTGAGATAAGACATAAAAGATAAAAGTTTGGATCTTCGAAGTATGTTCAGTGTTTAATATATTGGTATCAATGGAAATATCGATATGCAAATATCAATCAGGTATTGTGTAAAAAATAAATATGTGATATGTGAGAAGGAAAACTTCTTTCTAATGACAAGTAATAAAATAAAGCATTCCATTAGAACGAATATGTAACAAAACGCTCAAATAGTGTATAATAATTAACATATAAAAAGCTGATGGTGCTGCCAACGATTAATTGGCGTCCGTAGAAATTTCATGATATCAACTTAAAATAGATACAACATTATGTCTTGCTTTTTAATATCAAAATACAATTTACCCAAGATTACTCTTTTGGTCTCCGGTATATGTATCTAGACTTAAATGACAAGAACGACAAAGCCACGGTGTTTTAATTCTATCATTCGTCATCATGTGCTTTAATTTTTTTTTTTTATATGTAGCATCACTTGATCGGTTTGAGACACCACTATTATCATCATCGTTTTATACAAATCATTCTCGTATATTTGATATAGAATTCAAAAAATCAATATTCAATGTTCTCAAAGAGAGAAACTTTGATAAATTGTTGATCGACAGATGAGAACCCAAAAGCTAAAGGTACAAGATTTAAATATGCATGCATATATGATAAAACTTGATAATGGATCTGAGATAAATATGTATACATCAAGGGTAATGCAAGAAAGACTAAATTTATAAACTAAATGATATAAAATTTGACGATTGGATTATTGCTTAAGCGTTAATAAACACGCTCATTTCCTATTGGTGACACGTCATCTAGTTTGCAAATTTTGTCTACAAATTTAATCTCTCTAGTATTACCCATACATGAATTAGGATTATATCAATTTATGTTCCTTATTTAATACCAAGGGGAGACTATTGTAGATTAAATGTGTAGACGAAATGATGCGTCACCAATACGAAATAAGCACAATAATAAACACTTAAGTAATAGTCCAATCATCAACTTTCGTCGTTTAGTTTACAAAATTTAGTCTCCCTAGCATTACTCTTAATATGAAACATGAACCAAAACCAAAAAATTAACTTTACCTATAACTAATTAGGGTAATGCTAGGGAGACTAAATTGGTAAGAGAAAATTTTGAAAACTAAATGACATGGAAGTTGATGATTGGATTAGTATATAAGCATTGATAAACATGCTCATTTCTACTAGTGACACATCATTTAGTTTGTAAATTTTATTTACAAATTTAGTCTCCCTAGCATTACCCAACTAATTTACTATGTAGATGAATATATGCCCCTTTCTTGTTTTACATCAAACCTGCAAAGTCTTCAATTCTTGGTTGGGTGAAATATTGGGACTACATTACCTAGGCTCAGTGCAGATCTAGGAAATATTATTAGGGGTCAGTAAAAATAGTGCGAGCAGTGCGCAAATTTTTTTTACTAACAAAAATAACATGCAAATTATCATTTCATTGACTCCTGGTAGATGTGAAGTCATTTGCAAAAGTATATTGCACACCTGTTAATACCTCATTTGCGTGGGTAACTAACATGTGTTCCAAGGCTGCTCCCATATGAATGTTTAATAAAGTAACACACTTATCTTGAACACACTAACAAATTGATTGCTATCATTGCATCCCATAAATATGTTTGTCCAAGAATGATGAAGTTTTGTTCATTCTATGAGATTACCATTTCATTTACTTTGCATTTTTGGATAGTCTTTTACTTCGTTTTTTTTCCTACAATTGTAATCACAACCAACAAATAAGCCAAAGGTAAATAATATTAGGACTAGACTATAAAGGGGCAGTCTATCCTAATGCATTATACATTTCTAACGCATTTTATCAAGTAGTTGGAGGACATATATGAAGGGCAACTTCAACCTTCAAAGGATAGCACCCAAGTCATTCATGAAGACTCACCGAAATTCGAAATGTCAGCTGACCCCCCTTGCACCTAAGTCGGTCCACCTCTACCTACGCTATATATGTTTGGGTGAAAGATTTTCAAGTCCCAAAGAATGGAGCTCAAATTATTAAGGAATAAATTACTAAAATTAGATAAAAGAAATTAAAAATATCTTTCATGAGCATTACAAAACGAAATGAGAGAAATTTACAAATTCCTTACTCGTTGTGACTTGTAATCCCTCGCTCAAACATAACCATAGTGTTTTATGGAATTAACAGGTTATCCACGTAAGAAGTTGACTGGACTCTGAACTATGAGAAATTTTTTATTATATCTAGAACACGGATGATACATCACGTGTTATTATATAACTGGTGGAAAGTTTTATTTTTTAAATTATTAAATTTTTAACACAAATATCTCATCAATTGTACAGTAGCACGTTATATACCACCATATTTCTGATACATTAAAAAATCTCTTCTGAACCAAGTTAAATTAGCACATTAGCAAGTTATACAGAAATTTTTAATTGTGACGGGAACACAAGTGGTACATCACTTGTTTTAATAGAAGTGATGAAATTTTTTATTTTTTAAGTTATTAACATTTTAGCACACATATCCTACTATTTGTATAGTAACATGTGATTTACCACTCCGTATACCCGTCACTTAGAAAAATCTTGACTGTTTCACCAGCCCATAGCTAATCAAGTTCATTGCTCTGTCAGTAAAACAAGCCCGAGAGATTTTTCAGTGTGACCGTCACACGTGGTTATGTGCGTTATAAGGTTAATAACTTAAAAATTAAAAAATTTCACCACTTACATAAAAATACGTGATGTACCATCCGTATTCCCTTCATGAGTAAAAATTTATGCCTGTGCAGAAGAAAACGTGACTGTTTTGACCAGTTGAAGAGCAAGCAGGTGGCAAGAGATGAGTAGGTGAATCAATAAATATTCCAACAGTTAATGCTTTTATGGTTTAAAATTAAATTACCCATATATTAGGGTTAAGAAGATAGATCAAATCAATAGCTTTCAAGTCCACGCGTCTCTCTATATATAGTACTCAGCAACTTCATCAACTTAATCATTCCTCTCTCTTTTTGCTTTTAAATTTGTATTGGTTACAGAGAGAGAAGTTGGTAAGCTAAGCTAAGGTTATAATATTATCCATGGAGGGGGTGATGATGGACGTCGTTCTGGTGTGTTTGGGGCTTATCTTTTTCCTGCTATGGTGGCGCTACTGGTCTGTTACTGGTGGCGGGCCTAAGAACCTGCCGCCGGGGCCGCCAGGGTGGCCGATAGTGGGAAACCTAATTCAAGTCATCCTCCAACGTCGGCACTTCATCTACGTCGTCCGCGACTTACGTGCAAAGTATGGACCTATCTTCACCATGCAGATGGGGCAGCGGACTCTCATAATCGTCACCAGCTCCGACCTCATCCACGAGGCCCTCGTCCAGAGAGGTCCCCAGTTCGCGTCCCGCCCTGCTGACTCCCCCATCCGCCTCCTGTTTAGCGTCGGAAAGTGTGCCATCAACTCTGCAGAGTACGGTCCTTTCTGGCGTACCTTGCGGAGAAACTTCGTCACCGAGCTGATCAACCCGGCGAGGATAAGGCAGTGTAGCTGGATCAGAAACTGGGCTATTAAATCCCACATGGACAGGCTGATAAAATCCAACGATGGCATCGTCCATGTGATGAGCGAGTGCCGGCTCACCATCTGTAGTATCCTCATATGCTTGTGCTTTGGGGCGAAGCTCTCCGATGAGAAGATTAAGACGATCGAGAGCGTGTTGAAAGACGTTATGATGATGACAACTCCAAAGCTCCCCGATTTCCTGCCGGTGCTGACTCCATTGTTACGCCGGCAGGTCAGGGAAGCGAAGGAGCTGAGGAGGAGGCAGTTGGAGTGTTTGGTTCCACTCGTTAGAGACAGAAAAGCATTTGTTCTTCAAGGTGATAATGTTGAGGATGAAAAAGTTAATAAGATAATGGTGAGTCCAAAGGGTGCTGCTTACATTGACTCCTTGTTTGAGCTGGAGGTGCCTGTAAGAGGGAAAGATCGCGGACGCAGGCGGTTGGAAGAGGAGGAGCTCGTGACGCTAGTCTCCGAAGTCATCAATGCTGGTACGGATACGAGTGCTACGGCGTTGGAGTGGGCTTTGCTTCATTTGGTGATGGACCAAAAAATTCAAGAGAAGCTCTACAAGGAAATGGTTGATTGTGTAGGGACAGATCGCAGTCCCTACACAAATGAACAAAAGCCGCACGAAGAGGTGATCACTGAGAGTGACGTGGAAAAAATGAGCTACCTTTCCGCGGTGGTGAAAGAAACATTCCGGCGGCACCCCCCGAGCCACTTCGTCCTGTCACACGCAGCCTTGGAGAACACGGAGCTCGGCGGATACACTGTGCCCGCAGATGCGAGCGTGGAGTTTTACACTGCATGGGTGACTGAAGATCCCGATATGTGGGAGGACCCGGGTGAGTTCCGACCGGAGAGGTTCTTGGAGGGAGGAGACGGGGTTGACGTGGACGTGACCGGAACCAAAGGGGTGAAGATGGTGCCGTTTGGCGCTGGCAGGCGGATCTGCCCCGCGTGGACGTTAGGGACTTTGCATATCAACTTGTTGCTTGCTCGGATGGTGCATGCTTTTAAATGGTTGCCGGTTCCAGATGCGCCGCCGGACCCGACTGAGACATTTGCTTTTACAGTTGTCATGAAGAACCCTCTCAAGGCCATCATTGTGCCTAGGTCGTTAATGTCACCAACCAAGATCTAATGTTTCAACACCAGGTTTAATTAACTTGTTTTATATTAATTAATTATAGTTATTATAAGGCAGGGTTGTTTACTGTTAGTTTATTCTTAATTATGCTCTAAATTTATGAGAAAAAACTGCAAGTTGGAATTATAAGGACTATAAGATGGATGCGATATGATGAATTGGTATTCTTATTAATATTTAATACGTATGTTTTCTTGTTTCTGATAAAAATTAAACAAAATCCTATGTTTTCTTTTGCTCTTGCAAGCTAAAAGTGAAGAGACAATTTGCTCAAAAAAAAAAGAAAAAGTGAAGAGACAATCTTAGTAGATTCAGAGCACTTTTAAGTCGTAACAGTGCTGTCTCTCGATCACTTGCTTTGTCCTTTAAAAATTAGAGTAATGTTAGGAAAATTAAATTTTTAGATAAAATTTTGTAAATTATTTGATATGGAAGTTGATGATTGAAGTATGACTTAAGCGTTGATACACGTGCTCATTCATATTAGTGACACATCATTTAGTTTACAAATTTAGTCTCTCTAACATTATCCTTAAAAACTATAGCTGCTTAGCATTTAATTACTTGTAACAAAGTTACTTTGTGAATTTGGTAGTGCAATGAAATAGGAATATTGAGAGGAATGAATCAAACGCGGAACTTTGAATGCATGAGGTTAAGTGTTTATTTTACAAAGTTACATGTTATTTTCAGCAAAGAAATAGAAAGTAATAAAAAGGGGTAAAGTATGAAAACCAACCTAATATTTTGAGTGGAATGAGAATTCTCTTCAGATTCTCTTTGTGAGGATTCTCTCCGGATACTTTCTGTGAGGATTATCTTCGGATCCTCTTTGTGAGGATTCCGGGATTCCTCTAATCATATTTATTCATCGTACATCGTGAGGTCAGTTTTCTCATATACTATTTATATTCAATTTTAAATAAAAAAAATTTACAATAAATTTTGACCGTATAATGTACGATGAATGAACGATAATGGAGGATTTTCAAAATCCTCTCAAAGACGATCCGAAGAGCATCCTTATTCTTTTGAGTGATTGTAAGTTAGACTCAACCTTAACAAGTATCGTACCTTTGTTCAAAAAAAAGAGAAAAAAGGTCAGACTCAACCTTTTTAGTATTCAAGTGCAAGGAGCCAAGCCGGAAAAGGGTAGAGGTTACATTAAATAACCGTGCCAAACCAAGAGGTCTTAAAAGCTCTTAATAGGGATGCAAACAATATGAATAATGCTTGTGTTCCTCCTATGGGTACCTATGTATCATTTACTTACGATTAACGAATTATTACTGTTTAAACATCATAATTGGAATCATTTTTTCTCTTTATCATCATTTAAAGGTTATATTTGTAAAAAAAAATCATTTAATTTGGAAATTGTTTAGTTATTCATCCGTGTCAAACCAATCAATGATTTTGGTAACAAGTAACATCCTCTTGTTAAACCGTTCATTTTTTTAATGCATATGAATACTTAAAAGATCTCCATTTTGAATAATATCTACGTATATGATCTTCAAACGATAATAAAGAGAATAAACAGTTCTTATTATGATGTTCGAAAGATAAACACTGTTAATTATAAGTGGAGGATAAGCAAGTTCCGGAGGAAACACAAACATTGCTCGGACAATCTATTCTGGACATTACGTATTTTTTGACATTATTTGGACAAAAACCTATTAAATTCTTTTACTTGATCAAAAACTTGGAAAAATATATCACCGAAACATAAAAGTCCGGGAAACAAATGGTGGCCCATTAAAGCCCATTTGTTTTTCAAAACGATAACTGCTCGATTTGGTTGATAATATATAGGCCCATTGAAATCCCCGTGTTTCCCTCAAAACCCTAGCTCTCTCTATCACTATAAAACGATGGCGAACGCCCGCTTTCCAGTCAACCCAGCAACGCCTCCAGCGCCATTTTTTTTAGCAGAAATCCAATTTAAGTCGGCAAAAGTTTGAGAGAGAGAGAGAGAAAGAGATTGGCGGTGATGACCCAATGAAATTCAAGCTCAACAGACCGGATTGTAGGCCTTCTCTTTTTTAGAGAAGGTTTGCGTGTCGACAACCCCGCTGAACTGAGCCTTCTCTTTCTCCCTTCTTTTTTTTCTCTATTTTATTTCCCAGAAAATTTTAAAATTTGGGTTTTTTTTATTTGTATTTAATTTGTTTTCAGTTGTTTTTTAATTTAATTGAATTTTGGTGGGAAAGTGAAGGAAAAGGGGGATTGCTATGAGGATACCAAGCTCCCTCTTCTGAGTAAGGTTGAGGAAACTTGCCGGCAGAATCGAACCTAATAATTATCAGCCACCACTGAGTATTTCTCCCCTTTTTCCCACCTTAATTTTTTCTTTTTTTTCTTTATTTTTTTAATCAAAGTTTTGATCTTTTTATTTATTTATAATAATTGTGAATTTAGTTGTGGGAATGATGGATTGGGATGAAGCAATCAAATTATCCAACACTTGATCTGAGATATTTGTTATCGAGTGATGCTAACTGATATACTTCTGAATCTGAATTATTAATTTTGGTTGTTTTATTTTATATTTGTGATTGTTTTGATGGTTTATAAATAAAAATTCGTCAGGTGATGAAAAATGGAATAATCTTAGGACACCTTCCTACACAGCAATAATCTTGCTGTGGATGAGAACAACTTTCCATTCTGATGATGATTTATTATTTAAATCTTGAAGAAAAAAATTAAATTCATTTGTTTGTTTGTTTACGATTTAAACTTACTTCACAAGCTTAATCAATTTTAAAACATAATACAAAATATTTGGCATTTATTTCCTATTTTTACTATATAAAATGGAGAATGCTATCTCCAAATAATTGGATATTGGACCGTTAGATGTCAGGGTCTCATATTATGACAGTGAAATCTATCCGTTAGTTTGATTGCTGCAAAAATTGATGGAATAATAAAAAATTTGAAAAGGGTCACTTAATACAGTATTTTTTTAGCTTATAAATGAAAGATTTTAGGTTTATTTTTGCTAAATGCGAATTTAAATTAGAGTATTGTTAAAAAATGAGAGATTTTAGGTTTATCATCTTATTAGTGTGGAAAATATTGTTAGTTTAAACAAAAAAATAAAAATTTTGAAACTGAAAGACTTTCATGCTCTTTTTAGAAATTGTGATTATAGGATGGGGACAGAAGATATGAAAAGAGATTTTAAGAAAAGATGTAGAGTGTTTGGAATGAACGAAAAACTTGATACAAAATCAGGTTCAATTGTGTTTGAAGATTCATACAACCGACTCTACTTAATGGTAAAATTTATGAAATAGTTAAACAACTAATGTGACGGCACTTATTAGAGGCACTGTAACATGCGTGTATCTATCTCGTAAAAAATGTTAGAGAGACTAAATTTGAAAACTAAATGATGTATCACCAATATAAATAAGTATGTAATAAATCAATCATTAATTTCTATGTCATTTAATCTACAAATTTATTTTCTCTAGCATTATCCGTTCCATAAAATTGCTCGATTTCTTATTGGATTGAGAGTCGGGACGACACCCGTTTCACCCAAGTCCTTCTCTTGGACTGGGCTTCGAGGCCATCAGCTTCTCAATGATTCTTCTTTTGGGCTGCTATCAATCGTGTCTTCTCTTGAAGTGGGCATGCGCATCAGAGAAATTGCTCGATTCCACTCTGTTCTGAATTAAAAATGCTACTCTTATCACATATTTGTGTATGAGAAAAAAAATTGCTCGAACTCTAGTCCATTGGGGATTCTGGCAATACTTGCATTTATGGATGTGTCCATTTTATGATGGCCCAAAGTTGACAGTCGCTTAAGCTATTTGTTAAAACTCGCCATATTGTGCTATTAATTCATATTCAATGATGTAACATAAGTGGATGAAATTAATGTTTAATATTTCAGTGAAATAGAGTTTTGAAATAGATACTTATGTGTATAAGACAAGCGTATTGTAACATCACGTAACGGTGTGTCTGTAGTGCAAAGAAAAGGAAAGTATAACTGTGCTTATGGTGCGGTATGTGGATCACTAGGCCCATTTGGGCCTTGACGAATGCGTCACAGTGAGGACGCCCCCACAGTAACCCGCATAGCCAACTAAACCCTAATACGAGCTTTAGCATGTGCTGATAGCGCATGTGCTGATATTGCTCTCTAGATTCCAGACAACTCCAAACCTCTGGGATAACACATCTTTTCCGAATTTGTCTAAATATAAAAAAATATAAAAATATAAAAATATAAAAATAAAAAATATGATAGTCTAAAGTATGAGATATTTCGATCTTTTAACCATTTGATTTTAAATTTTGCGTTTATTTTGACCAAAGATTAAACGAATAAAAAAACCTGAAGTATTTGATATCCTGAAACATCAAAGAAAATCTCATACTTCCGTTTGCCAAAAAAGAAAAAATGAAAATCTCATACTTCCAATCATATATCTAATTTCCTCATTGAGTTTAAAATTTGCTGCAATCCTTTTTTCCCAGATTCTCCAAACAAACTTGAATGTGGTCCAATAATTGCACGCGTTACTGTATATGCTAAAGATAATTTCTGTGTAGTGCACCCTCAGATACTCATTAGAAACTCGAAAACCATTGATCTGACGTGCACATGTCATGATTAAGACACTTTCTTTGAGAAGGATCAGGACGAGTTGAATCTTCAACTTCATCCAAATGACTCAAACCTTAGAAGGTGGAGGTTAGACAGAGTTAGATGTGGCATGGGAGCCACTACTCCACCATAAATAAGAAGAGAGGCCAAATGTCCCTTTAGCTTCTCTCAAACTTAAAAGCAAATTCCAATAATTTCTATCAAGGTTCTAAAAGACGTTAAACGCTAGTCGGACTACGGACAATGATCTAGCACCTAAGGGTTTAGGTGGAGGCCTAGGTGGCATGCGCCTAGGTCTAGTAGGGTACCTAGACATGTCTATGAGTTCTTTCTTAATTTTCAAACGTCTAGGGATTAATCGGGACAATGGTTAGCCCCTTAACACCTAGGTAGGGCTTAAGCGGCGCTAGAAGGAAATTTTTAAAACAGTGGTGGTGCTGGTTTGCATGCTTATCTAGCCATGTGTCCCCATTTTCTAACATGAAACTGATATACTCATTGAACTTAATATATTCTCTAATTGATATGAGCATAACATACAATAATACAGATACACTTACGAAGAATATGTCAACATATCAATTTTATGTGTCGAAATAATTTTATTATCTCTACTCTTACATTTTTCTATTTCACTAGAAACCGAAAGGGTACTCCACTATGATGATCATCACACATGTTGTCTTTCTAATATGATAGTGCATGATCAACTTCAACAACAGCTACCGAATTAATTCTGTCACCTTGAATCAGTTGTAGGGTGATTCATATGCATGTAATAACCATTTGAAATGCGGTGGTGGGAATTATAATCTGTCCTTGTAGTGCTTTTTTGATGGGTTAAAATTATCCCATATGCCGACCTTGGAGCCACATAATTGTCCGACTTATTTGAAATCGAGTGTTAATTAATGTCACGGGAGTGCAAGTGCGTGCCACTGTGCATATCACATCAAACTCCATTATAAATGCCCACTTACCTGCATGCAGAAAAACCTATCTCACATACACCTGCATTCACACAACCTAACCTAAAATGCAGCTCAACTCTTTTCACTTCACGCTCTTCCTTTTTCTTTTGATCGCTGCTGCTTCTTGTTCTAGGGAAATGTCCTCAAGGAAGAACGAGGAGACCCCAAGTAGCGGTAGCGGTTCGGCACACGGGCCGAACTGGGGGTATAATTGGGGGTGGAGTTCGACCCCGAGTGGGGGGTCGGGTTATGGATCGGGATCCGGGAGGTCACCAACTGGATTTGGCAGGGGGTACGGTTATGGGTTTGGTTCTGGGGGTGGACATGGCTCTGGGTCAGGCTATGGGTCCGGGGGTGGTGGAGCTCGTGGCGGAGGTTATGGGTCTGGGGGTGGCGGAGCTCATGGTGGCAGCTATGGGTCTGGGGGTGGTTATGGAAGTTCGGGAGGTGGGGGTGGAGCTGGTGGCGGTGGAGGGACAAACAACCACGGCTGATGAGATAATTGGCTGAGAGTTAGGGTTTCATGAACCCCAGGCCAATTTGAAGTGTGTACTATATGATAAACATATTATATAACTAGCTAGATACATGCATGTAAGCTTTTAATAAATTTTACGCGACTTTGACAAATAATATTAGCATTGCTCGTATATTTATTATTTCGTGGTGTAGTTCATAGTTTGATGTGTTGCCATCTCTCTGTGGCTTATGTTTTTAATTTAGCAGATAACAACGTGAGTATGTAAAACGTTTGCGTCACAACCCTAATCATCGTTCCATCTACTTCAATATATTGATATTTCTCTTCTCACTACTGAAAGAACGTTTCAAGTTTGACTCATTCATTTTTCTTATACTTCGTGTTAAATCTTCTTTTACATGACAGTGCTTGTTAGGATGAGGGTGGTGGGTGGGACAAAAACGTAGATGACTTTGTATGGGATTGAAGCCTGTTAAGCTATGTAAAGATGGCCCCTGTGTGTCTCATATGTGCAGATGGCTTGATCCTCTTTTATTAGGAGGCAGATTGTCTGCCCTCCTGTTTGGGTGCCCTCCTATTTTGTGTGGTCACGGTTAAGCCACGTCAACATTTTATACTGATTTTTTTATAGAGATAATAAGACAAAAAACAATAGGAATATAAAATATTGACATGACCGCACAAATAGAAGGACATGAGGAGGGCACCCAAACAGAAGGGCAGACAATCTGCCTCCCTTTTTTTAAGCTTCTATGGATCAAGAACAATGAGCAATTTTATGAGAAATCAAATCATTTTAAAAGAGTCATGTCGTCTTATGTCACAAAAGTCTCCGCATCTAGAACTCATACAAGTTAACAAGAGCATAAATAATAATAGAAAAATTAAAAACGAACGAGTTATCAAACGAATCCTGAACGATCATGAATTGGGCACCTTACACAAATTTAGAAGAGCATGAATTGGGCTCAAGTAAGAAAAGCTTTTAACTTGTTGCTTCTGCTGACACCATATAGGCCATTCAACTATACACACCCAAAAACTCCAATGGGGCTTTGAGCCCATATGGCCCAAAACTTCAAGAACAACCAATATATGTTGGATTAAACCAAATACAGAAGAAACCCACATACATTGTTCCCAAACTTTTCCAAAACCAAAAAGTGCTTAAACAGCAAGCTGCTTTTGATGGGCGGATTCATCTTCATCAAAGGAGCAGTGAAGCTTCAAACGTCTTGCCAAATCCACAGGAGAATCTGCAAATTGTAGAGGATATTGCAGCAGCATTTCTCTCTGAAGGTAAGTGCAGTAGGCGTAATAGGTCGCCGGCGTCACGTTCATTTGGAACCCTAATCCGAACAAGAAGTCCACCTCAAGAAGGTTCATCTCTTGTGTGCTGATCCCTCCAACTCTGGCATAAAATGCATTGTTGTAGTAACTGCAAGAAGCAAATGTAGATAAGATTAATTAGTTATATTTTCTAAGTTCTAACCAAATATTTTGAATAACTGTAGTGATTAATTAGAGATGTCATTTATTGCTGGAGTAATGCTAGGGATACTCAATTGGGAGACTAAATTTTGGAAATTAAAAGACATGAAAGTTGATGATTGGCTTATTACTTAAACGTTGATAGACGTGCTCATTTATATTGGTGACCCATCATTTAGTTTACAATTTGAGTCTCCAAATTTAGTCTACCTAGCATTACTCTTATTGCTGTTATATTGGACCACTATATGGGTTTGTATAGGACCAAAGATTATCTTATAATTTAAGGCATCGTATATGGCTCTGATGAGAAGCAAAAACAGGTGGATTTTGTTAACTTTTGGCAGACTATACAAATACTAACATGGCCTTTGATTGAGATGTCGTTAGCATCGATAATGATGCCAGCTGATGCTTTTTCTCGTAAGTTTTGCGATGAGAAAACATGCACACCGTCGGATAATCTTACTAATTCACGTGTAATACTAGAACGACGACGTAACCGAAAAATTACAGGCATGGACAGCAACACCATATAAAAGAAGGGAGGCATTCACATGGCTATTGCTGTCCTCCTTTTTGGCAGCGGTTGCTTCCAAACGGCGATGCCATTACTAATTATGAACCTAATTTTGTAATTATGTGACAGAATTAAGAAGAAGAAGAGAATACAGAACAGTGATCACAAACTTTGAACGTGCAAAATTACCCAATTTTCCACCAAAATACATTCTAATTTTCTACTTAAAATATTGAGATGCAATCTCCTAAAGAACCATATCCAGAAGAAAAAAATTATGTAAAAACAGAGAGATCATAAGAGTATTAATTCAACAAATTTCGGGTTAAAAAAGCTTGAATCTTGAAACACAAATAACAAAACCCAGTTCAACAAGTAAAGAAATTAGTAAAAACTTGATTAATTTGAGCTAGATGAACTGGCCCATTAATTAAGTAAATAAAACCCAGTTTAACAAGTAAACAAACTAGCATTGCCCACACAGAGAAAAAAATTAAACTTTGATTAAATTGAGCTAGTTTAATTAACCCATCTGATTTACTAGACAAAACCCAAAATTAGAAATCTGAAAATCTCAACAAAAGACAATCTTTGAAAGAATCAGAGCAAAAGAAAACAACCCAAATCAAGAAATCGAAAAAAAAAAGGGAAAAAGAAAAGAAAGCTTACATGTCGTCCATGAACTTTGCAGAGACCAAGACGCTGGTGATGAGCAAGCGGTGAACGCTGAAAGAATCAATGGGCAGCAATGGCTGCATCTGGGTGAAACGGTCGAGATATACGTAGGCGACGACGAAGCAAGATGGGCTGCAGTCGGCGTACTTGAAGATCCTCTGGAGGTAGCTGTGGATTGAGATGGTGGGCGTGGTCAGGGAGTGGAAGACGGACAGCTTCTGCGTCGGCTCTAACCGCCGGTTCAGGTCATTGGAGTTGGAAACCCGCTCGAGGATGGAGGACATGAAGGCTATCATTCTTGGCATGGATTCTGGGCTCGTCGTCGACGTCTCGAGCTGATCAGCCATTGTTGTGTTTAATTTGCTCTGTTTTTTCTTCTGTTGGTTTCTTTTCGTTTCTTTTTTTCTGTTGGCTGCTTTTTATATATAGGCTTTCCTTTCTGAAATTATTTTATTTTTTATTTTGAAATTATTTTATTTTTTATTTTGCTATGCGTTACTTGTATGAAGGGTTACATTTTCCTAATTAACTTTGGCTTAGAGAAAGATTCAATGAATAACAATTCTATAAGGAAAAAAAAAAACCGAATCCTTAGAGAAAAAGGAAATATGAAACTAAACAAATTTTAAATAGAAAGAAAATACACAAATTTTAAAAAGAAAATATGTTTTGCAGTATTTTTTTAGAATATCAGACCGTGTTTTCGGTATACTGAAAAATTTCTTCGTTAAGGTGAGTGTAAAACTATGTATAGGAGGAATCTCTTTATTTCTGAACCAAATCCAAGAAGTAAAGGTGAAGACAGAGACCAACTTCCTACGAAATTCCTGCTGCAATAATTTCAGAATAGGACTATCTTTTCCACTGTTGGTAATTGGTATGAACTTTTAATCATCACCCACTTTGCCAGCTTTCCTTACCAAGCAAACAATATATATATTACAAAATTAATTTTGTCCCCCATATAATTAAAAGTGTGATTTGCAGCAAGTAAAATCCTAGCTAACTTGTTCACCTTTTGGCTATTTGCAACATATCAGATCGGAGTATCAGACCGTGAGTCCTCCCTCTCTCTCTCTCTCTCTCTCTCTCTCTCTCTCTCTCTCTCTGTGTCTCTGCTGGTTTTTTCTTGCTTGACAGCTTTGTTTCTTGTATGAATTACGGTTCCCTTCACTAAAAGAATTAAAAATTTAGAACAGCTATATATTTCCTTGGTTGACAGCTTTGTTTTTTTGCATTGGCACTTGGCAGTGCACAAAAGTCTCTATGGCCCCTGTATATCATGGCATGATTCGTGTCGCTGAAATATGGTACCGAATAAGTTCAAAAAAAATGGCACTCGTCTGAAGTTATCTGTATATATTTAACTTTAGGAATTCAACCAAAAAAAAAAACTTTAAGAAAAAATAGTCCCAATATTGTTCACAATCATTAAGCTGGCTATAGGATGACTGAAATGTTGGTTAGGGTTAATAAATCGGGGCAATAATAAGTAATAATTAACCGGCAAACCACTGATTATTGCAGCTAATTAATCACCTTGTTGCTTTCTGTGTAGACCCAGTCCAACCATATGCACGATGGAGCATGATCTGATGATTTAGTGATGTGGAATGTTAATTTGTTGAATAAAGAAGAAAGTGTAGGTGATATTACAGCAAATAGTTTGGTCAAATATGCTCTCGTGCTCGTAAACATACTGCTGGCACTTGCTTGCTAGCTCACTCGTCTGTGTTATCCTATCTGCATTGACCGTCCTCTCACGTTTCCTTATTCTAAATGTTTGATTTTCAATTTTGATTTTTATCTCATCTTTACAGCCGGTTCTGAGAGTATGCAAGTGGTGCTACAACACAGAGCTCCTAGTTTGAGAAGAGCTTCCGATTTACGGTTTTATTTTATCTATATATAAATTATATATATTTAAAAGTGCACTAGTTAACCATATTAAGCTCTTAGTGATAGTGCAAGTGTTCTCGTACTTCTTATTTCTGTATCTAGCCACCACACCATGCTTCATTTTATCTATTTTCTTTTGTGCTATATCAATTTATACACAATAAAAAAAATATAAAAGCAACAAAACATTTCGGCCTTATAAGAGCCTCCATTTGAGTCTCGCACAACTCTCAAAATCTCGAGACCGGCCTATGGTTACTTATCTAGAATAGGTATTGGAAGGAACTATTTTATTTTCTGATTTTCGATTTTGGTATTGACTATCACATGCAGAATAAAAAAGTATATGAGCTTTACGCAATGTTCTGTCATTTATTAAATGAAGAATCATGAACTAGATTGATTAGGAAAAAGAGAGATTTTCATGTAACAGTTTCACCACCATCGTGGCATTACAAACCACCACTAAAATGTCACGTGAAGAGAGTCTATGCATGACTTTTTACTAATAGTCCAAAATACCATAATAACAATGAACCTGTTCTACGTAAATCTTTCTTAATTGAATAGAAGGGATATCTCAGATGCATATTATATACAAAAGGGGATGAACATGAAGGCCGTATTGCCGTATTGGGGACTCATAAATGGGCAAACTGTAGATATACATGGGACGCAAGGCAAGCAAATGTCCCCCTCAGTCTTCACCTCCCATGTGTTGGTTCTCTTCTCATGTGTGATCCAGAACCAACCACCTAATCCAAATACAAAACACACATGATCTAACACCTACTTAATACACAAATAATTGAGATTTAACATCTGATTAATTACTGTTAATTACTGAACTAGCACCTATTTCTCTCTCTAGATTTACAGCTTTGCTTCTGTATCTCTGTTTATGGCAAGGGAGTGGAAATCACGTAGCTTATAATACGACACCATACTTGCCCAATTTATATATGCCCTCCCACTCCCTGACTTCCAGCATTTTGGTTTGCTCATGCTCACCTGTAAAGTATATAGGTATGTAGTGCATGTTACTACTTACCAATTCTCTCCGTTTACCCTAAGGAACTTTTATATTCTATGGGTAATTCCTTACCCATATATTCCATGCATAACCTATCAAAGCGGGGACGTCGGTAATGAGCTTTTCGAACAAAAAGAACTTGCATATCCCGCGTTTCTGCAACACTCATCACGTGAGGCCACTTGATGAGTGCAACTGAGACCTGGCTCACGTGATGGGTGCTAGAGAGACACCGGGGGTATGGAAGCCGTCAAATTCAAGTTTTACTCATTTGCGTAGAAGCTGCATGTATTGGGAACTCGAGCTTAAATTAGTGCGACTCCAGAGAAAAGATTGCATAGGATTGATTTATAATAAGAAAAAGAAGCTTACCTGGAACAGGTAAGAGTGCCAATAACATATATTAACAAAACCAATTGCCAGACAGAAACCTTAGCACAAAAGTGAAGACAACAGCTCTTCACTTCCAAATTTATCCAATAGTAGATGAGGCAACACACGCAAAAGTACAAATTACTTATGGATCCAGGCTCACTCATAACATATTTTACTCGACAAAAGTACGCGGAAGCTAGTTACACGTAAAATATATGGACAAAAACATCAATCTATGAACAATAACGGGTACGGTTTGCCTTTAGAGACATTACCAAATAGATTAGCCGTAGCATCGGATTGGATCATTGCATCCTTTCTCAGCAGACTGACTAAAACCAAAACGTCCCCCTTTTGCAAGGTACTGCTGATGGTACTCCTCTGCTCGGTAGAACTTCTTGGCAGGAAGGATCTCTGTGACAATCTTCCGGTTCACTTTCTTCTGGTGTTGTTCCAGAGATTCTCGTGCTGCCTTCTCTTGCTCAGGTGTGTAGAAGTATATTCCGGATCTGTATTGTGTCCCGACATCACCCCCCTGCCCATTACAGATGGATAAACTGTTATGGTTCCTCGAGTCATAAGACAAATATAATTTTTTGGATCACGCTCAAATAAGAATAATCAAATATCACATAGTAGCCACTTAGTAGTACGGTCTAGTAGTATTCCTCTTCACTTGTAAGTGAAAGGTCTTAGGTTCGATTCTCGCCAAAGGCAAACTTGAACCACATTATTGATATCCCATTGTGAGGCTAAGCCCACCCCCTCTCCCTTAGTGAAGATAATATCGTTTGTTCAAAAAAAAAAATCACATAGTAGAATTTTTATTTACTAGAATAACTAGGACGAATATATGAATATAACATTCGCTTAAGGATGTGAAAAAGAGAGACAACAAAAGATATTGACATGCAATAAGACAAAGACGAATTTTGAGTTAATTAAATAAGGGTTTGATAAAGTGAAACAAGGAATCATAAACAAGCCAAGTCCTGCAAATAATAACATCCAGTCAATCCTAGGTTATACAATGATCTTCAATAATGAAACTGAGATCTCATTGACCAACACTGCTATATGCAACTCATTGAAGTCCTGTTCAAGAACTTGTTCTGCTAATTTTATCATTCCCTTCTTTGGTAACTTGAACCCTCATGCAAAGTACTGGAACTGGCCACGTGTTTTGGTAACTTACCATTACAAAGAAAGTAGTTACGAGAATTAATAGCAATAAAACATCTTTTTGTTGGGTGTATTACACTACGAGCCTAAGGCACCAGGCTGCCCTCTCTATATGCAATTTATCTCAATATTTTGATAGGGGAAACTGAACTTTGAGACCAACTGGACTACGCCTTAAGCCCTTAACCACGTCGGACATCCACTCATACAATGTCATGTACATTCTTAATAAAATCCAAAATAAACCTATTTACTATTCCTTTGTGTTCCCCAATGCTTTCTTTAACAGAAGAGGACTATACCATTAGCAGAACTCTTGTAAGCAGTTAAAACTTGAAAGATAATAGTTCAGGAGAATTCTATCAACAGGTGAAGATAACCTCATCGATTGCCCTAAAATAAAAATAGTGCACCCTACTTCCTAATTTCATCCTCTAACAGGCTTCCAATTTAACACCAGTCTATGCCATCTATTCTCAAGAATCTAAACGACCTCAAGTAACAGTATGAACTCAAAGCAAAATTCCAGCAATTGAACAGAAACCATACCGCACTGAACATAACATAAACATAAAAACTGTCTTTGCTCATCGATTTTTAATAAACATGACTTTTACTCATGCTACTGACTAACTTACCACGAATTCAAAAAGAAAGAAGCCAAATTCCTAAAGTGAATGCTTTTAACAATCAACAATGGGACATCGACTGAAGTAACTACATGAGAGCTTCTTAGACAAAGTTCCAATCATATTCTTCACTACAGTATTCAGAAAGTAGACATTCTTATGAAAACATTCACTCCTATTTCACATTAGAAGAAAGCCTAAACGTAAAGCAGTACTCATAACCGGAGCATCTAGACAGCGACGTTCAAACATTTGAATTCTCAGTAGTCACTTGCTTAAAAAGATATGACGTTCAAACATTTGAATTCTCAGTAATCACTTGCTTAAAAAGATATAGCTTCTCAACTACGATAACAAATTGACAACAGTTAAACAACAGACCAAAGTAGGACTAACTATAGCAATACAAGAAGTTGAATAGTCAATCAAAATCTCCTTTTGTTTGTTGTGCTGATTTGAATGCGATAGATAGGTAACTTACAGAGAGCCAAACCTCAATTTCTTCAAAAACCTCAGTAAATCAGGTAGCAAAACAAATCAATCACAAACTGATACACAATCTTATTACTTGCGGAAAAAGAAAAAAAAACCCAAAATTTGTCAATCAAAGTTTATCCAAAATTCATCAATAAACACAGACGATTATCAACCCAATGCATCAAATTTCACAAAAACTGGTCCAACCCACACAAAAATTATCAAAATTTGGAGCAACCCACCTGGCGATTGAGCGTGGTTGGGTCGTGCCTGGACCAGAAAAGATCGAGCAGGCTCTCAAAGCTGCACTCTTTAGGGTCGTACTGCACTCTCACGACCTCCGAGTGCTGGGTGGTGCCGGTACACACGTCCTCGTAACTCGGGTTGTGCAGAAACCCCTGGCTGTACCCAACCTCCGTCTTCGTCACGCCGGGCACTCGCTGAAACGCCAGCTCGACACCCCAGAAGCACCCAGCTCCAAACTGCGCGAACTGCTGACCTGGAGCCGGAACGTCATCGTCGGGGCCCTTTGCGATGGCGGAGGATTCGGAGTTGGGGTCGGCGGTCTTGGGGCCGAACCCGAGCTTGTTGAGGATGTTCATTTGGGGGGTGCGGAAGGAGATGGTCCGGTGGGTATGCGGGAAACTGGAGGCGGGTTTGGGTCGGAGCTTAGAGAGAGAAAGAAAGGGGTTACAGAGAGAGAATTTGGGGGCGGTTGCCGTGGTGGCGGTGGAGATGAGTGGTGAAGTGGTGGGTATGGTGGCTAAGATTTTGAGCATTTTTGGGTGTGACGTGTTGCTGCTGGGCCAAAATGGGAGTTTCGTCTTTCGTGACGTTTCTTCTGTTTACTATATTATTTCTTTATTATTATTTTTTTTTTGTTGAATCTTTATTTATTTCTTCATAATTTTATTTTCATCCAAATTTTTTTTTTTAAAAAAAGAAAAAGAATATGCCCATACGCTGATATACACACCATGCTCTTGGATAATGAATATTATTTTATTTTCCAGGAAAATAAATAACATGATTTCTTCAATTTATATGTGTTTTTAATTAATTTGGTTTAATTTTGTATGTTATTTTCTAGGAATTGTGTCGCGCCTTCTGGGAGCTTGGCGTCGGCGAGTTGTTTACCCATATGAGGTGGGACCACGGGAGGATAAGAATCGAAAATGAACACCCATTGTGAACATTACTTTCACATTTTTAAATTAATTGATCTATATTAAGATTTTTACTAAAAATTGGTTTTAAAAAAATATTTTCACAAAGAACGCTTGTATTTTAAGAACATTTTCAAACGAGCTCATAAAAAATTAAAACTTAATACTCAAGTATGTATATATGTCATTGTATTAGTGTAAATCAAATCTAAATTCTGTTCCAAGTAAATAAAAATTGATATAAAAATTGAGTAACGAAGAGCTGGTTATACTTTTTTTTATTCTGTCATTTATCATAAGATTACTTACATGTTGGAACATTAAAAGTCAAAGCTTTTCCTTGATCATTTGATGTAACCTAAGTTGGTTTAAGCAAAATGACAGGTTGTTGGTGGTGATTAATACAGCTACAGCCACATACAAGATGATAATAAAACAATTACTGTTAATTTTGACCCGTTTCTTTTGCGTAGACGGTAGGTAAGAAATGAAAGTTAATTTAATATCTCAATTGCCTCTCAAAATTCTTCTTTTCCTGATATGGAAATGAACAAGCAGAAATTGGCTTTGTGCACGTCGACTTTCATCAGCAGCCAGACCTTATAAGTTATATGTACTCTAATTTTATGAATAATCATGATTTGTATTTAATAAACTTAGATTTAGCTATAATCTCCCCTAGTTATTTTCCATTATTTAGCTGTAAATCATAATCTAATTGTAATCAAATCTTAAACTTTGAGAAATTAAGAGGAAACTTAAGAATGTATCGAAACCTGCAGCCGTTAGCCTGCTATATATATTCATATGTAATATACTAATATGTATATAATTTCATCACAAATACAAATACAAAACTCAAATTGTCAATATAATTTCATCACAAATACAAAATCTCAAATTGTCGCATCCATATATAGCATGACAGCAATAAGTCCAAAGATGGCCAGCACAAGGGCATTAGGTCCACAGTTGATGAAAGCAGTTGAGGTGGTAATGTTGCTCTTAGTAGTAGGGTTTGGAACATCCCCTTGGCCGGAACCAGTTGCTGCCTCTGGCGCACCGGCCGGCGCATAAGCCAGGTTGTTTTCTACTTTTGCTACGAGCTTCATCCCTCCCAAACAATACAGCTTGCTCCCACTCACAAAGTAAATAAAAATTGATATAAAAATTGAGTAACGAAGAGCTGGTTATACTTTTTTTTATTCTGTCATTTATCATAAGATTACTTACATGTTGGAACATTAAAAGTCAAAGCTTTTCCTTGATCATTTGATGTAACCTAAGTTGGTTTAAGCAAAATGACAGGTTGTTGGTGGTGGTTAATACAGCTACAGCCACATACAAGATGATAATAAAACAATTACTGTTAATTTTGACCCTTTCTTTTGCGTAGACGGTAAGAAATGAAAGTTAATTTAATATCTCAATTGCCTCTCAAAATTCTTCTTTTCCTGATATGGAAATGAACAAGCAGAAATTGGCTTTGTGCACGTCGACTTTCATCAGCAGCCAGACCTTATAAGTTATATGTACTCTAATTTTATGAATGATCATGATTTGTATTTAATAAACTTAGATTTAGCTATATTCTCCCCTAGTTATTTTCCATTATTTAGCTGTAAATCATAATCTAATTGTAATCAAATCTTAAACTTTGAGAAATTAAGAGGAAACTTAAGAATGTATCGAAACCTGCAACCGCTAGCCTGCTATATATATTCATATGTAATATACTAATATGTATATAATTTCATCACAAATACCAATTCAAATACAAAACTCAAATTGTCAATATAATTTCATCACAAATACAAAATTTCAAATCGTCGCATCCATATATAGCGTGACAGCAATAAATCCAAAGATGGCCAGCACAAAGGCATTAGGTCCACAGTTGATGAAAGCGGTTGAGGTGGGAATGTTGCTCTTAGTAGTAGGGTTTGGAACATCCCCTTGACCGGAACCAGTTGCTGCCTCTGGCGCACCGGCCGGCGCATAAGCCAGGTTGTTTTCTACTTTTGCTACGAGCTTCATCCCTCCCAAACAATACAGCTTGCTCCCACTCACAAAGTACCAGTCACCAGGTTTTGTCAATATAACCGTTGTGTTTCCTCCTGTATATGTCTTTATAACTTTTGTTGTGTTGCAAACATCATAGCTTTCTTTGGTCACTTGGCTCACACTGTTAGATGATGAGTACTGAAACGCTGTAAAAATAAACAAAAAATTAAAAAGAAATCAAACGGAAGTAAGTTACCTAATGAATTTTTATATTATTTGCTTGAAATCGGTTCGTTATTCATCAAAGTTTTGTTTTCTCAAAACCACAAAAGAAAACAAGAGTTTTCTCAATGACCAAAAGCAAACGAGAGCATATATATAGCTAGAAGACGTAGAACAAAAAATCATGTATTTGCATTAACCTTTTGAGGAGGTTGTAATTCAAGAATTGCTCGTATTGTTATTCAACACAAAATAAGCTCTTTGGTTTCGATTGAGTCATGAGATAATGTATGTATACTTACATAGAGCATCGCCGACTTTGAATTTCTTGTCGTTGGACCATGTACTGAGGCTAGTGCTTATGTCCCAGCCGGAGGTGTCCCCAACTGTGTAAACTGTGGCGGAGCTTGTCAATGCAAATCCAAGAACAAGAAGAACACAAACTAGAATTTGAGGCAGCTTTGCCATTTTTAATTTGTGAGATGAGATGAGACATAATATGAGAGAGAAGTTTCATTTATAGGTATATTGTGTATGAGGATTGATGAATAATTAGATGACCTAACTTCAACTATGAGAAGTGAATTTCATTTCTTGCTTAATTCCTTGATTAACTATTTAAATATTATAGATACTATTTCGATCTTATTATTTGAGTGTAGGAGAACAATAATCTGCCTTTAACTAATCACCAAGTAATTAATTAAACTTTGTCATAGGGTCTTGATTGGTAGATGATGATTTAACCAACTTTTGTACTCAAATTTGGATTTAAAAATCTCTATATATTCCCCACGAGGAAGTTGGTGAGCAGTTAAAGACCTCCATATCCAAATCCTCTTTTTGGTGACCTTGGCAAAGACTTCGAGACTCATGTAGGCATGTTTGTGCTACAAGAAATTGAGATGGGCAATAAAATTGCTTGTACAAACAGTCAAACAAGTCTTGCAGCTTTCATATTTCATATGAGAGAAAGTGTTCTTCATAAACCCTAGTTTTTTTCTCTCCCCCATTGACAATTTGATACTTTTAATTTTTATTTTTTTTCACCAGTCCATGAATGTGGGGATTTACATATCAACTAGGGACCCTCAATTATTTGATTTGAAACAGAAGCAGCAACCAAATGACAAATTATATGATCCTCAAGCTGAATTCCCAATTCTCACGATAATGCAAAAGTCGGAAACTGTCTTTTATTGAGGACGATTGATCTTCTGCCATCAATAAAATATATTGTATCCCATCTCTGTCCAAAGTCCAACTAAAAGCACAATATTGTCTCTTTTTGAGAAAAGTATTAAAACATATGGCCACTAGGGGCAGATCCGTCTTGGGGCAAGGTGGATTAGCTGATCCTTCAAGCTCAGAAATTTTTGGGTGTTGTCTTTTGAAAATCGGAGATGTCCTTATAAGCTATCCTCTAATTGCTCAACGAATTACCTTTATGGGCATTGAGTAGGGTAGCTGCTAGCCTCAAGCTTTTGTATTTGTATGTGTTGCTATGGCCATATGTCGATATACCGACTCGGTATATGTTGGCATTTGTCGGCATGCTTGCTTAAAAGTTATTGGTATATGTTGACATCAGTCAACATGCTTACTCTCAAATGTTATTGGCATCTATCGACATCGACAATGTGCAATGTGACTTGGGATACGCAAACAGTGTAGAAAGTGTTTGTTTGCGTAGAAAGAGTAAAGCCCATAGCTATATTTCATTCATACTATCATTATTTATGTTCCATTCATTAGTGTTATCATTAGATATATTTATTGTTGGATGAGGATCCTCCAGAATTTGAGCCTTATAATACACCAATTTTTTTAACAATTCAAGAATGTAAGAATGCATATATCAACTCGGTGGTGTTTTGAAACAGAAGCGGCACCAAAATGACAAATTGCTGATTCCCATATTCCAGTATATGGGGCAACAGGACGGGGAAAAGTTAGGATCCACGCAAGTTCAGTTTTGAGTTTCAAAATTCCCATGATATTGCAAAAGTGAGAAACTGTATTATAGTGAAGCGGTTCAATAAATTATCGCATACTATCCCTGTCCAAGGCCCAAGAAAAGCACAATGTTGTCTATTTGTAAAAGTAGTACCAAGATTTAGGGATTGCATTGAATGCATAAGGTGCAATTGTGCAGGATTCCTGATCTGCTTGGATAATATATATATATGAAGAAGCTATAGCTATCTAGCTAAGGTGTGAAGCCTAGCTAGAATCAAGGAATAAAACATAAATTCCATAAAATAAAATAAAAGAAAAGGGTAATACATATCCAACGACGAATCCACATAGGGGTCAGTATATGCATTATTTTGCCTCTTCAATATTATCACACGTGAAATTGTCTAATGTTCTTATTAGGCGGGAAAATGCCTTGACAAAATAAATGTGTGAATTTTCATATTGTCTAGTGTATGCATTGCTCCCATTATCTGTTACGTACCTGAAAACTTTTAATGTTCTGTTGATGTTCTTATTAAGCACGGTTGCTATGAGACAAACTTAACTCGAAAAATTAACTCCCAACCTTTTTTCTCTCTCGCAAGAAGCCCCCCAAAATCCTCTCTAGCCTGGTACCCACGCCGTTAAGTCCTCCTCTTTCCCCCTCCGCCCCTTTCTCTCTTGCTACATCCCAGCCCGCTACCCACACCCTCATGTCCTCCCTCTTCCCCTTTCAAGCCTTCATTTCCATTTCCTTTTTCTCCTTCTCCTTTGTTTTTATTTTTTCCTGCGGTGCTTTATTTCTGTTTTACTTTTGGCTTTCTTTGAGCTTTGTCTCAATTCCCTGAGCTTGTCTCAGATCGGAACCTTCAGACACCTCTTTTGCTCCGATTCTTTTTTCCGTCGCGTGTCCTCAACTACCGACCACTGCTATTCGGCCCCTGGTGCTTCTCCTCGGCGACGCGCTTGGGTTTTGGGTGACTGTTAAAGTACATTTTGCACTATTTGGTAGGATTATGAAAGCTCTCACTGCGCTGGTGGCTCGCTCACCCCCATTTTCAGTTGATCCAGTTGTTATGTTTGGTTCATTTTCTTCGTGGTGATGGCCTTGCGATGGAGGCGCGTCAGATTTGGTGGTGGCTGATGGTTTCCTCTTTAATTTTAGGGTTTCTGTTATTTTTCAGTTAGGCCATTTTCGGCTTTTATGTTATATTTGTTTTTTCTTGCTGGGCTTGTATTTAGGTTGCAGGATACCTTCTGGGCTCTCTTGTCCTTGTACTAGTCTTTTTATTTAATGAAATGGAATTAACTTTGTTCAAAAATAAAAATAAAAACACTCAAAAAATTAACTCAAAGAGGCTGATGAATAGTTACTAGCTAAGACAACTAGCCAAATGATGTGTAAACTTTCATCTTGTCTTCAACAAGAAATTTTTTTAGATCCAACGACTCGAGATATCATTACATAGGAAGAGGGAACATTGATAATTGAGAAATGCTAAAGAGACTCTCAAACTCGGACTCTTCATGAACTCTCTGCCACTTCCTATTTTTAACATATTGTTTTATAATGCTGGCACGGTAATATTACCACAAAAATAAGATGACAGAAAATCTATGAAGATTCTCACTTTTCAAAAAAAATTCTTAGCATTATAGTTGTGTCTCTCTTTTCTCTTCCCATCCGGAGTCAAGCTCGAAGACTACCGGAGTTTAATGAGAAAATGCCAGTGACATTAAAATTTGTGTTTTTTAATCAAAACAGCTGCAACAAAAAACCACAACCCTTTCAAGAAACTATGAACCCGAAATTGAGGGACGAGTGAATCTCATCCAATAATTAATAACACATGTGACCTATCTGCATGCATGGCCAAGTACATGGTGGATATGCGTACCTGATTGAGTTTCCATGTCTGACAAATTCCTACTTTCACACAGTTTTACGACTTTCCCACACTACAAAAAAAAAAAAGAAAAAAAAAAGGTCAATTGCAAGGGTCAAATATTGTCGAAAAAGATATTTTGTCGTCGTAAATACTTATTTACAACAGGAAAAAACTCTCGTTGGACGTCGCAAATTGATCTATTGGAAATACTTTTTTGACCAACTGCGAAAATGCTTCATTTACGACGCTTGTGGATTTGTCGTTACTAGTTATCTTTTCGTCGGAATTGATTTTTCAAAATGACAAAAATTATTTTATTTTTGACATGTTTATGTGGTCGCAAATACTTGTATGGTCGTCGAATATACTTTCTATCTGTTTTTTGCAATGATTTTCTTACGACCAAAACATTATGTCGAAAAATGATTTTCCAACAGTAAAATGTTGTTTACAAGAGCGCACAATCATCACAATTACGATTACCAACAATTAAGAATTGTCGAAAATACGCACAAAAATATATTTGTGCGCGTCAAGAGTCGTTGGAATTATACATTTCCGTTGATCCTACTTTATCGACAAAAATAAAAGGATACAAATACAATTTTTTTTTAAATTTAATAATATTTTCAATGCCAATTTTTATTGAAAGAATTGTTTTATATTAATAATCATATATTAACTACATATACAAAAAAATCAATGTAAAAATTTTACAAGTATTTGTTACAATCATATGTCAATGAGTTCGAATGTAGTGCTACGAACATTGATCCACAATTATTATCTTTATTCTGCCAAAAAAAAAAAAAACAACAACAACTTATATCAAACACAATATAATTGTCAATTGGTAAGAAACCCAAACAAAGAAAATCAGAAAATAAACATAAGCTCTAATGAAGAGCCTTGCATAATTTTAGCTCAAGATGTGAGCATAGCAACCATCAATCCATACCATAAATAATACAAGTGAGTAGTTGAAGTGAAAATTAAACACATATTCAATACATTCTTCAATTTTTTTTGTACCACCCTAAGATCAAAGATGTTCATCATACTTCACAAATGAACAAATACCTAGTTTATTTCCTTTGTTTTGTGGGACCAGGAAATCTCTGGATAGACACGAGAAACCAATTAATCAAACCTTGAGTATGTGCTTTTGGACCTGCTTTTGATCAATAAAATACTATCGCCCACATCAAAATGCAACTGATTTGATAGTTTTGGGCCTCAAATATCTCCCATTGTTAAAATGGGTATAGGATGATATATCAGAGGCATCGTCTACTAAATCTTTTTTTTTTTTTTTTGGAAAACCGTCTACTAAATCATATTTGATAGAGTACATAATCCGATAGTTGATTGATGAATTTTTTGTTTATTTAAAAAAATTATCCAACCAATCAACATATTATGTTTTACAAAACATAATTTAAAAATATAAAAATATAGTCTACCTAATATTTTTCTTTGGTACAAGCAAAAAGGTCCAATTATTCTGTCTTTATATAAATGTACAGCCAATGGAAACTTAATAGTGACACTAAATCTTTTTCTATATAAACCCTAGCTATTCTTGCATTTTGCACCAAACCATCATCTGACAATTATCTTCTTCTCTTTGCATTCTGTACTTTTCTAGCTGAGGATAAGTTAGGGTTTCGCAGAAATAAGATGGACGACGAAAAAAGGTCAAGCTCATTTTCAATTGGGAAGAGTGCACAAGAGAGAGGCTTGCCATATGTGCCTGAGTGCTATGTGATTCCAACATGACATCGTCCAAGTTTGACTCCAGAAGATGTTGCCACTGTTCCGACCATTGATTTTGGAAGACTGAAACAAGGCCCTGATGAACGAGCACCTGTTATTGAAGAAATTAGGGGTTGTCGTCAGTTAGGGTTCTTCTAAGTAAGAGTACTAAACATGTCCTTACAAATTTTTTTCATACAAAATTAAAAAATAGGTTTAGTCTATTCTACCCTTTAAAAATAAAAGGGTATTGGTATTTTTTAATTTGTACGAAAATTTTGTAATGCAGTCACGTACTATGCATAACATTCTATTCTAACAATATAATAATACGTCTACAATGTGAACCTCAACTTTGTTACAGTAATAATAGTTGATGATCTTCATGTTCATCTCATTAGATTGTGAACCATGGCATCTGTCAAACCGTGTTGGATGAGGCTTTTTTGTCCGCGTCGGAGTTTTTCAATTTGCCGGGCTCAGAGAAGGCAAAGTTCATGTCTAATGATGTTCACAACCCAGTGAGGTACTGGACAAGCTTGAAGGATGGACTTGATAAGATTCAGTTTTGGAGGGCTTTTCTCAAACATTATGCTCACCCGTTGGCAGATTGGATCAAGTACTGGCCTAACAATCCTTCTAATTACAGGTACGTATCTACAAGATTCATTCTCTTAATTATTTAATTAAGATGCATGGATCGGCAAGCTGGAGCCGGGTAGCGGATGAGTACTTCATGCACTCAACTTCGTCATCAGCCGGCCGGGAAGGGGCCGTCAGGGCTGCGAGTGTCGGTGTCATTTGATCAAGGCAGAGATCAGCTGCCCATATACGATCCTGTAGCTGAGTTGGCCAAGAAGGAGAGGTCTTGCGTTTAAGTTTTCGGAGAATGCATGCATGTCATCCCCTTTGTGCCTATGTGGCCGTTTTGTTATTTGGTTTTTCTTTAATCCAGGTAATTAATTACAAATAAATAAATATATCGTAAATGTTTATCATTCTAGAGTAACATTTATCACTTGTCTCTAAGAGGAGTCACATTTTTATTTGGGTGATTTTGTATAAAATCAGTAAAAAGTTATAATAATAATATTTAGTTAATTATAAATAGGTAAATCATGTATTTTAATACTAAATATATTCAAGATAAACAAAAACTACAAACTCTGTCATTACAGCTGACACCCACTTTAATTAACACCCCATTTCTCATGTTTTTTTTTTTAAAAAAAAAAAAAAATATATTTTGGAATAGATCAATACGGATTCAAACACTGCAACGCAATGTCTTGTTCTGGTTCTAGTTTTATTGAATTCAGATGTTGCGGTGTCTGTTTCCTAGTTTTTTTTTTTTTTTTTTTCACTCACACGTCCTACGCTTCACACCTTACGCGGTTCTTATTTTTACATTTGGATTCAGACATTGCAATGCAGTGTTGTTTCATGATTCTGTTTTTTACATTCTGGTTCAGATGCTGTTGCAGACACATACTCTTACTCTCGTCTTCTTCCCGCATTAGAGAGAGCTAGAGAGCCTCGATTTCTCTCTCTCCTCGGATTCAAAATTCACATAATTCAACTCAAATTCTGGGATCGCAAATTCGGCTAAATTCTTTCCGATCTTACGATGGCAGGACCTTCAAGACCATTAGATCAGACCCAGATTTCTCCCTCTCCGTCCTCCGAGCATCATTACTGCAAGTCAGAATTCGAAACTCTCTCAATCGTCCTTGTATTACTCTTATACAACAGAACTAATGATATCAGATGATAATAATTTACGACTCAGAAGAGTAAACAATGCGATTTAAGGAGATGTCTCTTGAGTGAAGAAGCAATATAGCCAGCTAGAAAAGTCAACATGAAGCGTGTTCAAAACCTTGAAAATTAGGCAGCTGTTTTATATATATATATATATATATATATATATATATTTTTTTTTTTTTTCATCTTGTCAGTCTTCTATGTAAATTACTTTACTCATTATTCTTTACAAGCTTAAAATGACGGAGCAAAATAACACGAATTAACTTAAATGGTAAAATTGTGCGAACGAGCTTTTCTTACATATCAAGCAAAACTTTATAACTGAAAATAATTAGGGGCTTTTAGATCTAGGTCCAAAAACATAGATGTTTTTAGGAGCGATTCTAGTTACCAAATTACATGTATTTATTTTTTTATGCTTATTTTATATTTTCTAAAAATATTAAAATCTTCTAATATTATGCATTTTCTAACTCCAAAAAATATAATTAATATATACTAACATAAATCTATCTGCAAAACATTCTACCCTAACTCATGTAACAAATATATGAATGTATATCATACCTATAAGCAAAATATGAAACCTAACTAAAAGGTAGAAAAACATAATATACCTACAAGCAAGACACATTAATCTTAGTTGATTATAAAAAATTTGTCGTATAGGTAGATAAATATAATTAACCTGTGATATAGGTTGATTATAAAAATTAAAAATAAAATCTATAAATGGGGTTTAAAGTAGGAGGAAGAACAAGAAATAACAAATAAATAAATAAAAATAAATAATCAAAGAGATAATTAGGAAGAAATTTGATTTTTATAATAAATCTTATAATTGAATAGATAATTATTGATAATAAAATAATTAAACTTAAAGAATTGGACTTATTTTAATAAATTGGACTATTCCTATTAGCTCAAAAAATTGAACTTATATCAAGTTTCTCCAAATAATTAGTGGTAGAATCTTGTGTTACTTTCATTCTAACTTTATTCTCGACATATTGACTGTTGAGACACACAATTTTATTTTAAAAGTTATGATTTAGAAGTTTAGCTATCAAAGTTTTGACGGAGTGATCAATCATCCAGATGAAAAAAATAATCAATGACACCCTTTTGAGTCTTTTGGACTACAAGTTGTAATCAACAGTCAAATTTTGGAATGAAGTGTCTGATTACTTCATTTATAAAAACACTTATCATAAAAGTATAAAATTTCATGTATTTTAATCAAATCCGACTTCCAACTAATATGACCTGTACCTGTACGAAAGCGATCATAATTAAATAATTCATAACGGGTCGAGAAGTATATTCAAACTAAAGAGACAATGAAATATCTGGCCACAGGACATGCCTAACAAAGAGTTGGCCCACAAGTGAAACAGTAAAAAAAAAGCGTATTTGGCTCCAAATTTACGTGTTTAATATAAACCGAACTTTTCGGTTTCATCATCGCTTCGTCATTTTCTCCAGTTCTATTTTCCTCCTCTCTCCTCTTCCACTTGCCTTCTCTGAACCTTTTTCTTCCTAAAATCTGACCTGGTCCAGATTCTGTTCTCCCTGGACCGGTCGAGTTTTTGGCAGATCAACGGCTCACGGTCATGAATCCTGAATAGTAAGCTTCCGATCTCTTTCCCCTTTCACTTTTGTTTCCAATTACGCAAACTTTTGCCCCTTTTTGCATCTGAGTATTTTTGTACCGTTCAAATGTTTGGAAATGAAAGTGGGTCTTTTTTTTATTACTTTTCTATGATTTCGGCGAAAGCGGATTGAAGGTTTGATCTTTTCTTTAGATCCGTGATGATTTGGTGCTGAATTGTAATGGGTTTGTGGTCAATTTTGAAACCCTTTTGAAAAATTGTTAATTTTGTTGGAATTCTGTTTGTTTGCTTGTGAAAATTAAGAAACTGAAAACCCAAAATATCGGATTTGTAGTTGATTTCATTTTTGTTTGTATCAGCTTTTAATTTTGATTACTGAATAAAAAAAAAAAAAAAAAAAAAAAAGCATTGAATTATCTTAAGATCTTAAATTGTAGCTTGGATCATCGTGTGGAGGTTAATAGGTCAACTAAGATCTTGATGGTCAGCTAGTTTTTGGGCTCAGTGAATGCATATTTACTAAATATAAATTACATGTGGTTAAACCAACAGGGTTAATTGCGACTGAACCTGTTGAATACAGATTTGAAGTATTGCTAATGAATGATTATGTTGGAATGTTATTTGCTGCAGTGATTACTTGTTTAAACTTTTGCTGATTGGAGACTCTGGGGTTGGAAAATCATGCCTTCTTCTGAGGTTTGCTGTAAGTTTTTCATACTTTTTGATTAAATTCATACGGATCTTTTTGCATGATTCATTGTTTGCATTACTGCCTCTCCGCGAACTGCTTAATTTATACCTCTTTGTTTTGATCAAATGAAATAAATACTTACTCCCATGGAAATTATAATACCTATTGTCGAAAGGAAATAAAATGTATGCTTTGTTTCTTGAATCAAGCCGTTCGGGTTAGCTCAAGCGGTGAGGGAGGGTAGGATAGGTCCAGGGTTCAAATCCCTCCAATGTAACCATAGAACTAATACTATGAATTGCATTGATTTACCCAAAATATTCAGTTAGTTTAATAACATATTCATGGTTTTCTCTATCATATAATACCTATTGTTGAATGTGACATTCTGTGCGGGTGTGTATACTTACTCCCATGGAAATTATTATTTGTTTTGATCAATGTATTAAAAGCGTGAGGCGTGGGCGAGGCGTCCGAGGGATAGCCCAGCTTAGGCGTGAGGCGAAGCCTCACGAGACCTAAATTTTTTAATATATACACTGAGCATACACATATATTACATTAAAAAAGAAGAAGATTATTAATCGATAATCACCCTGAGCACACACATATATTATAAATACATATACACACACATATATATATATATATACATATATTATATTATATATATAATAGAGGATGAAAAGCACAATGAGCATACATATGACAATGCACCCAGACAACACACACATCCATTATATAGAAAAATAAAAATCAGAAAAAAAAAGGCAGATAGATGATAGTGCAAGGAAGAGGTATGAGGCTGTTAAACCCTACCCAAAATTTGGATTTGGGAGTATAAAAATTAAAAAAAAAAAAAAAAAGAAGAAAAAAATCCCCTGAGGTGCGCCTAGGCGGCTCCGGAGGCGCCTTCCGCCCACTCCCTCAAAACAGAGGCGGCAACCCTCAAGCCCAGCCTCACAAGGTGCCTAGGCGCGCCTTGAGGCAAGACTTTTAAAACATTGGTTTTGATCAACTTTGAGAATCCCAACTGACTTTTCAATTTAGATTTTGTTGGTCCTGAGCTTCTGAGGCATAGTGTAATATGGTTAATCATTTCTGGAGCTGACTTCATCAATATCAGTGCTGACCTTTCATCTCTATCTGTATGATGCAGGACGATTCATATCTGGACAGCTACATTAGCACAATAGGAGTTGATTTTGTAAGCTTCATATGCAGGATCTAAATAATGTTATAGAAGATATGACTGTTGATTATTTTTCTTGTCCTATCTCTGTAGAAAATTCGCACAGTGGAGCAGGATGAGAAGACCATTAAACTTCAAATTGTGAGACTCTCTCTCTCTCTCTCTCTCTCTCTCTGAAATATGGTACTGCGTGGGCATTTAAGCCATTTAAAGAATACCTTTACTCACATATCTGAACGTTGATGTCAAAGTCTTGTGGCTGGTTGTTTTAATCATTTAATCTTTTAAGAGTGGGCACTATTTTCCTTCTTTATTCGTGTCCTTTTTCTTGAATCATATGTGTGTTCTCTTGTTAAAGAGTTGTGTTACTGGTTTGTTTTGCCTTTTCAATTGTTTGTTCAATTACATTCAACTATTTTAGTAGAACTTCTTGTTGCATGAGATTGTTTATGTGTTTACGTTTTGTTGTATTATGAACAAATATGTATCGTAGGAATGGAACACTTATTCTGGCATTATTATTGGGCTGAAACTTAGTTCTGGTGCATATTTCATAATGTTCTTATCGCATGAAACACTGTTGTTTAGTCAATCTAGCTATGAGACTTATCTGTCATATTTGTCTTTGCCTCCCTGGACATGTAGTGGGACACTGCTGGACAAGAACGTTTTAGGACAATTACTAGTAGCTACTACCGTGGGGCACATGGAATTATAGTAAGTTTGCCGTTCTTCATTTGTTTTATGTTTCATTGTTACAGTCTCGGTTTTCCTTGAGGTCGTGTACTGTGGATTCTGTTTATTAATGTTGGTGTATGTTGCAGATAGTTTATGATGTGACAGACCAAGAGAGCTTCAACAATGTTAAGCAATGGTTAAATGAAATTGACCGTTACGCTAGCGAGAATGTAAACAAGCTTCTTGTAGGCAACAAGGCTGATCTCACTGCTAACAAAGTTGTGTCTTATGAAACAGCTAAGGTGATAATTTTGTGAACCTCCCCTTAGTTTTTGTTTCCATATTTTTGTTTAATGGATTCTCCTTATTGACTCATTGGTAATTTAACAGGCATTTGCGGATGAGATTGGGATCCCTTTCATGGAGACTAGTGCAAAAAATGCTACCAATGTGGAGCAGGCTTTCATGGCAATGGCTGCTGAAATCAAGAATAGGTACTTTTCCATATGTCTCTGTGTGTGTTTTCCTTACTCCGTATTTTATAAGATAAAAGGTTCAATTAGGCACAAGTTGTGCACAGTTTCTGCATCTTTGAGTTCAATGATTTATCACTGGCCTATCGGTATTCACTCATTTATTTCACGACATAATGCAGGATGGCAAGTCAACCAATGAACAATGCAAGGCCGCCAACAGTGCAGATCCGCGGACAACCCGTCAACCAGAAATCTGGCTGCTGCTCATCTTAGTTCGATTCTGTTGCTGATCTTATGTGGCAGGAGTGCGCGTAGGAGAAGAAGGCGTCTCGTCATTCTTCTGTAAACCGTAGGGGACTATTTGTGCCTTCTTAAACGATATATGGTGACTTTGCTCGTCAGTAATTCCATTCTTTATAGTCTTTTACCTGGTATGTACAAATGATGTCTGCTGCTCAGCTACATTTCAAATTTATCTGGTTTCTTCTGTTTAAAGTGACTCGTTGAATTGTTCATGTGGATGCTTAAAGGAAATTTGTACGTTTCTGATGTTATTATATGGCAACTAGCCAAGTTATACAATCTTGAAATAGACCACTCCATGAGACTATTTTTTTCTCCAAATGTCCCTTAATTATAAAATGTAGATTTATCCCAACTATTTTTTGTCAATTTACTGGGCAAATGATAAGGCATACGAGGAAGACGTAGTGCTCAAGTGCTAATTAGTTAGTAAGATAATACGATACTAATTTCTTGTTTAAACTCACTCTACAAATTTGTTTTACAATCCAAATTGTTAAATTTGAGGTTTTCATTCAAAGATCATACTTGAAAGTCTGGGAATCATTTCACATTTTGATCAATATCGTGAGCATTTTATTAGTCAACAATATTGTGTGTTAATGGTTTGGTCATAATTGAATAACTAAACACTTATTTGAGTGTGCTTTTGCCGGGATAATATTTCAGTATTTGAACTTAAATAATGATCTATTCGTATCATGAAACTTACACCCCAAACTAAATGTCAGTGCCCTAAACTAAGAAAGATTATCTTATTTAAGTTCATGTCATCTGAGTTGAGAAGGAAAAGTTGCAAAAAATAAAATAAAATTCGTTTGGCCAAAATTGCAAATTCTGCAGAATTATGACTGACTTAATGCTATGAAGGGGACACAGGTCCGACAATTCGGACCACTCAAATCGAATCTGACAGTTTCGATTAACTCAATTTGTTGGTCCACCTCTAACAAACCGGGGGCTACGATTTCTCTTCAACACAAATCAAAGATCCAAAATTTCTTATCCTTAGGCTCCGGACAGTAACGTCTAGAGATGTCCAAATTTCAATGAAGGCATTTCATTTCATCATAAACATAGTATAAAAAAGTGGGACTCATAAAAACCCTTTCCGCATTTTACAATTGTACACCTCCCTCCATGAGTGATTCGACTGAATCAACTTAATTCATTATTCTCGTAATTCTTCTTCTATCTTAAGCTTGTTGTGAATCAAAATTGTTAAAAAATTAAAAAATTATAAGATGTAAAAAGTAGTTTTCTATGTGACTCTGATGGCACCAGAAGAAGAAGAAGGGGACAAGTTTGCCCCCTGAGAGGGCTGAGGCTGCCCAATTTTAAGCTCCAAAGCATCTTTCTCAGCTGCTGACGTCATGCTGCTGATCCGGCCAGCTGCCATGGATGGACTGCTTGGGAGGGACCTTGGTGATGATGGGATTCCAGAAGGGTGAGATATTACCGGAGCACTAGTTGGAGAGTTACCATGGTTTTTGATCATGTGGTGGTAATTTGGTCTGTAAAAGTGCATCATTGGGGCGTATGAGACATTTCCAGGAATTCCCATCTGTTCAAACATGAGCAAAATCATCATCCATAAGTTTGGCACTTTGTTTTAGAAAAATTAACTTCAAATGGAAACAAACACATTTCACTTCACAGTTGTTCTAATTCTCCTTCTCATAGGTTAGAGTAGTTCCAAATATATAGTCTTGTAATATTGTAAGAAAACTTCATTTCATGGTGAAAAAGTACTTTAAAAGATCATTTTAAAGAAACAAACTCATGGATCGAACTGTAATTGCAACCGACTATTGCACCTGACATTAACAATTGATAGGTGAGTGATTTTTGTTCTTTCTATTGTGCGGTTCTTGAAGTATTTCTCGCTAACAATAACAGTTGTCACGGGGATTACACTGATAGAGTAACACTCAAAACTAGGTTCGCATATAATCATGGGAAAAAGGCAAAAGGGTTCTTACCATAAATGGCATGGCAGGGTAATTTGGCAGAGTGCAAATCGAAGACAACGGAGGAGCTGGCGAGCTATCCAAGCACATATGTGGGAATCTGTCAAGAATCTGGGTTGGAACGTTGCTAGCCGGTGGCGAGTTATTGCCTGTATTGATTTTCAGTTGCCTAGTTTTAGAGCTGCTAGCCTGTGGTGAAGTTTCAGCAGCTGACTTTGTAGGTGTAACTGAGGAATCTTGAGGACCCTGATCCTGCGAATCCCATCAAAATCCAGTCATTGTTATGAATTAATAAGAACTCCCTCTACCATATTGTAAAAGAAATTTGCATAAACAGTACCGGTCACAACTTTTTAATAAAAAGACGTATATAAGTTAATTAGGGTTTCGTGCTTCTCTATTGTCTGTTTAGTGCCATCTCAATTTTAATTCTGATAGAAATTCATAACTTGTTCTATCCGTGCAATGCATATTTCCTCGGAAACTGCACAGTATGTTTGAAGTGGGAGGGAGAGAGAGAGTTACAGAGAGTTCTTTTAAGTGCATGTCAAAGAGGCTTGATCTGCGTTTCCTCTTATCATTTGTAGCCTGCCTGAGGAAATACTTCTGTGCATGACTAGCAACCTGGGTTGGGGTTCTTGTGGTCACAAATTTTCTTGCTATTCCTCTCCAATCACCTTTCCCAAGCTTCTTCAAACCAGCTAGAAATACTCTATGCTCTTCCTCGGTCCATGGCCTCCCTGGAAATATTCATTTCAAATTCAGTCAAACCCAAACCTGAAGAATCTAGATGCAATTACTCTAATCTACGGAAAAAGAATTTGAACTTGAGTGCAAAAGAGCAAACATATTGTCTTGGCCAACTGATTTAACCTAAACTAGGTTCCCTTAAAAAAAAAGAGTAATTTTGGACGAGGGAAATAAACTTGAAATTTGAGTAAAAGTCAGAATTTATAAATTGACATGCACCAATTCTTTTGTTTGGATTCATAAACATAGAAATTTAAAATTTATGCATAGAAAAAAAAACTTGGAATTTGGGACCTCCAATTCCCAAGTTTAAATTCCATGTAAATAAGTGTCATTTTCCAATTTCTATGATTGAGAGTTTAAAAATAACAAATTCCATATTCAATTTATTCTTTTAGGTTAACCAAACAAGAAAATTCACAAATTCTAAAAAATAAAATCCCGTCATTTCAATTACCGTCATTTTAAAATTTCTTAGTAATTTTAAATTTCTTCGTCCAAACATAATGTTAAAGAAGATTTACGTATACAAATAATCAATGTAATAGAAAGAAGAAAAACACCGATGAAGAACAATGCAGTCACTCATGCATTCCTTTGACATCACAGCAGGCAATTAAATCAAAGAGCAAACAGAAAACCTAGACACATAAAATCAGTTGGAATTGATGAAATTATCAACAACAAAAATAGACCTTTTCTTCTCTCATGGGCGGCCTTGTGTCGCTTGTTATGAATGAGGCCATCGGAGAGGTAGCCGGCATCGTGATCAGCCCCAACAGCGTTGTTGTTGTGGTCTCCGTTGCTGTCTGTATGCAGATTCCCCATGCTGTAACTCTTCTTCATAGAATCCTCCTGGTTTTCCAAAATGTTCACGCCGAAAAGCTTCAAGCAAACCCCTTTATTTACATGGCTGTGGTTGCACGTCCTCGAGTTGTGGCCATTGTGACCACAATGCGAACACTTTCGTGCCGATTCCTTCACCATAATTTGCAACCCTTTTCTCGTGGAGATCAATCCACAAATCTTCTAGAAAAAATAACAAAGAAGATGATGGATTTGATTGCTTAGATATTGATTTGTTTTGGGTGAAAAGAAAAAAGAATATTAGTTTTTCTCTCTTTCGTGCAAAGGAAGGTCTACGAGTATTTATGGGGCTTTTGGTTTCCTTTTCTATAATAAGTCTATAACAATCAAACACACGTAATTTTACTTTTTCCTTCACCACTAAGCTCACTTAATCCCTTTACTAATTTTCCCTACAAAAACTTCGAAAAAACAGATGTGAAAGTTGAATCAAGGGTTGTGATTGTTTCAGTGGCCGGTGAACTATAACCTAAGCCGTTGGATTTATGGTTTGAAATTGGTTAATTTTTTGTACTTTAATGGGTAACTGGCACGTGGAAATGCACTCCCAGTCCTATGTGAAGCTGGTCTTACGCGGTTGTCTGTACCTCTCTGGAAAGTCGGTGCGCGTCCCTAGTCCTTGCTGCTAATTTTATCTTTTTACCCAAAAATAAAGGAGAAAAAGAAAAGAAGAAAAAAGAAGAAATAACTTGTACAGCTTTTTTTGTTGATTTAGGTTAACTAATTTGGGAGATAAATTTTAATCTTTTTACCCAAAAATAAAGGAGAAAAAGAGAAGAAAAAATAACTTGTACAGCTTTTTTTTGTTGATTTAGGTTAACTAATTTGGGAGATAAATTTTAACAGCTAATCTGAATTTTAACTCGAGTCCACCCTGTGAAATTCTAGAGCGAGGTAAAAAGCTACCTGTTTCCGTATGTTGTTGGGACTCAGAGATTACAATTGGACGGTCAGGATTGGTTGATATTTGATTAAGCTTCAACTTACAAGCAATCAGGTCCGTTTATATGTAATAGAAGGCAGTGCGGTAAATCTGATCAACAAAAAAGGAGGTGTGGTAAAGCTTGCTCAAATGTGGTTAATCTGCTTATCATTCTAGTTATTTAGACTCAAGCGATAAGCTTGCTTAATTATATAAAGCTGGACATTTGTTACTTGGATGCCAAGAAAACGACTTACAGATAACATAAAACACATAATAAGAGTCAGTTCTGTAGTTAAAAAAGAAATTAGACAGATAATATAAATGATATGGCTTTTTAGTCAAAATGATCCCTAAGATTTAAATAACACATATCTGAGATTTAAAATCAATAGAAGTGGTCCCTGAGATTGTTCACCATCTATTATTTTGATCATTCTGTTAAAAAAGTCCGTTAACTTGAGGGTATAACACATAACTTGGTCCCTGAGATTTGCATAACACATAATTTTGGTCCCTGAAATTTGCATAACACATAACTTTGGTCCCTAAGATTGTCCATCATCCATCATTTTTCTCCTCCTTGATTTGCGTAACACTTAACAAGTATGGAGCAACCAAGGAGGAGAGGAAAAAATAGAAGCAAAGTAACATGTCACACTAAAAAGTCACTTTCAAGCATAAATTTTGTCAATCCAGCGCGTGAGCTGACTCCACAGCAAGGATGACAACATAAAATTCTGCATAGAAAGAAGAAAATTCCTTATCAATTGGCATAACACGATTTAATTGTAAGTAAACCTAAAAAAAACTTGGTTGTAAGTCCCTAATTTTGCCCAAAAAATTAGTGTTTTAAGGCTTGAGCTTAGATTCTTCCCGTCCAACAAAATTAAGTGAGATTTGTATATATGAAAGGGTTATAATGCTCTTGAACCTGAAACGCACAAGACACCAAATATACCGATCGACTTGAACATATGATATGACCAAACGCTATGAACCCCTTGAAAATAAATTTATAGGTATAACCTCTATGGTGCTACTATTTTAGGCTGACATCTAAATCGCCTTCCTCTTAAGATACTTCACTTTAAATATGTTTAGATTAATAGCTTGCTAATCAGTTTGAACGATTATCGAGTTCACCTGATATTAATTGCAACTGAAAGATATATATATTTTCTTTTGCTGGTATTTAAAAGATATATTACTATAATATCAATATTGGGAATATAATCTTATTGTTGACTAAAAACGAAAAATCTTGACAATTAATAATATATATCTTTCATAATTAACTAATTTTCTGTCCAAAAGATCACTGGTGGAGCCAGTTTAAGGGCTGTCCTGGGTTGTAGCCCAGGTGGCTTTCGATGAAAAATAAAGTTTTACATAATTTTGATTAATTTTCGAATGCAGCCCATTAAATATTTAGTCAACGATCCGAATCCTCTAGGTTTAACTATTGTAAAATTATACAATACAGTTTATAACCATCTCTTTTTCTTACATCATTTTTCTCATCGCTTTTTGTACATGTACAAGTTTGGATTTGTTTAATTTTAACACGTATGTGTTTAATTACAAAAATTTTTGGCTCATCTTGTGAATTTTTTAAAACTAGCTGATACTATGAAAAATACGGTATCAAGTTTCTTTATTCATAAAGATTTAATTTTTTAAGCTAGTCCACCCGGTAAAAAATTTCTAGCTTCGTCATTGCAAAAGATAGTAACCAAACAATGAAAAAAAATTCAATGTGCCATAAATATGGGGTGGTACATCACATATTATTATATAATTGAAGAAAAATTAGTTTTTTCAAGTGCCCCTCTAATTGTATAATAATATGTGACGTACCATGCGGTTTCGGGCACACCGAAAAATCTCTCCCAACAATAATGCCCCATTTCCAATCCATGTTGAGATGATAAATGAAATACTATCAGGAGTTTAATTTGGGGGAAGAAATCCTTGAGAAACTCAATGATATCACAATCATCCAAACTTTATTTAATTGCATATTCAACAAGATATTAGTTTCAGATTTTTAGGTAAGCCCTGTGAGTCTTCGACTGTGACTGTGACTAACCTAATTAACCAAAAACTTGCCTATAAATTTTTTTTCCCTTTATTTTCTAAATATGTTTTATCAAAGAGTAATTTAGGAAAACTAAATTTATAGACAAAATTAACAAGCTAAATAATGTGTCACTAATATGAATGATCACGTTTATCAATGTTTAAGTAATAAACGAATTATCAACTTTCATGTTTTTTTAGTTTCTAAAATTTAATCTTCCTAACATTACTATATAATAATATTTGACGTATATGATAGTATTCCGTACAACTAAAAAATTTCTCCCTTTTTTCTGGGTGAGGTGGAGCCTACAGCTCTCGCGATCCACGTTGGTGGTGAGAAAATGACGACAACGTTTGTCTGCAGAGAATAGAACCTTCAAGCAGAAGAGAGAAGCAGTGAAAAAACTGAAACGCATACATGCAGAAGAACACGTGGTTGATAAACAATTAAAAGAAACGTAAATATTGACGAAAGGTTTTTGGCTTCCAGGATGCTTACTTCCCTCCTTTGTCTCTGCCTATATCAAGTATGCATTTCTTTCCTTTCTTGGTGACAAAACGACAACCCCAACAAACTGCCTTTTTATTGCAATCCACCGCATCCGGAATTTATTAATCAGAGAGAAAAAGGAAAAATATATAATGTCATGTAATTTGACAAAAAGTAATGTTAAGGAAACTAAAATTATAGATTAAATTTTACAAACTAAAGAAGTAGAGGGACATTAAAAAATAAAAAATAAAACTCTTCATCACTTATATACTAACATATGACACACCGTCTTATGTTCCAAACACATTAAAAAACCTCACAAAAAAAAAAGTTAGGCTCCACTATCTAGATACAGTCGGAAGCCATGCATATTTGCTCGCGAGAGGATGCAACGTATTAGTAGATGACATCATGGAAGTCTTCTTTTTCGACATCTCAAAGGAGGCATTTGGACTTGTTTACAGCTCTTAAAAAGACCAAAAAATTGCGACTTTCAGTTACCCCAACTTTTAATTAGGTCATAAAATTACCCTACTTGCACTTACAGCTCGGTAGGAATGCAATTGATTCAATTGTATATGATTGTCTAATTGTCTCTTCATAGGCTGGATTGACTAAATTAACTAAAAGGGGTCACGTACAAAGAATGTGTTAAAGAAAGTGGAGTGTAACTACTATTATCGACCTAAAGTTTTAAGTTTATCAATCCACTTGTTTAATGTCATCACCGTATAATTGAGGTTGTATTTTCTTTATCCGACAAAGAGGGTTCTCTAATAATAGTTTAGATCATAAATGATGCAGACCGATTCCTCTCCTTCCTTAATAACTAACTATTTAACCTACTAACGCTATCATTTTTTCAAAAAATTAACTAGTTATAATAACTTATTCCGATTTGTTAAAAGAATTTACGGACTTCAAATTATTGTTTTCAAACTGATGTCACGATTAAGAAATTAGGGTTGAAATCCAGAAAAACCGATTGTCGGCATTATCACCTTAGCACTATTTAAACTCGCTCAGTTACGGTTTGAGTAATAATCTCCCGGCCTCCTCAATCAACTTCCGTTTCATAACCAAACTCTTCACCATCCTCTTAGTAGGGCGACAAGAATGTACAGTGTATCACCCTCCACCTTGATTGATCGACACCTAAGAAACTATAATTTGGAGAAAATTGGAGCTATTGGGCTCACAAGCGTCGTGGTATAGTTGTAGTTGGGGATTGACGGCTTTGAAGTCACATAGTGTTGTGGTCTTAGTCACAGTTTGAGCCAGAGAAATGCATTCCAAATACAACAATTACTAGATATAGAATGATTAAAGTCAGATCCAGAAATTCTATCACTCACATCATGCTCATGAATGCTTGAATCCATATTAAGGAAGGATTGCTCTTGGTAATTCAAATAATGGTGATACAAAATCAATCTATTTCCGGCATCAAATCCATAGTTAGCGGATTTATTAGAACGAAGCCCTTACTTCATGTCAAAGTCATCGACCGACTTCCATCCCTATTTACTTAGGGAGTTGTTATTGGTACTCTAAAAACATCATGTACTCCATATATATTTTTCTCTTATACTCATAAGGGAGAACTACATGATAATTTTTTGAAGTGTTAATAACAATGTACTTTATTAATACGGTAAGTAGTACATATATTAAGTGTTGTTTGTGATCAAATCATTTGTTTGACAACAGTCTTTGAGCCATTCAACAGAAGACAAGTCATTAATTAGGTTCACATGTAATCCATCTCTTATTTAAGTTCACAAATTCAGTCTGTTCCCTTATCCATATTATATATAATGTTTTAATACTTTTTCGTCCTGTTTTTTTCACTAGGGCTGGACTGGGGATGGTGGGTTCGACGCCAAGCTGCAGGAGCAATCTCAGTGCAAGTGCAACCGGTCAAGACAAGTTAGTTTGACTGATTTGTCCTTTAAAGCAAGTAACGCCCGCAGAATTCAGGGCAGAGACACTGAAACAACCCCAAGAACTTGAGTCCAAACCCTCAACAACTGCCCCACAGCCTCCATATCCAGGTTTCGACGCCTTACAAGCCATCCCCTTATCACCTACACGTGTGGGTCGCCATGCAGAAATTGCCATTTACCAAACAGTAACAATATTTTACGCAGGAGATTTTTCAGTTTGACGGAAACACGAGATGGTACACACGTGTTATTATACAAATGGTAAGATATGTGTGTTAAAAAGTTAATAACTTAAAAAATATAATTTTCCACCACTTGTATAAAAACATGTGGTGTATTATTCATGTTCTGGTTAGAAGCAAAAAAATTTCCAACTCCACGGACCTAGGTCTATTCCACAACGGCACAACCCCACAATGAAGGGTATAATTGGAAATCCGACTTTATTACGACGGATCTCCACCCTGTCATCGCCCTAAAAACCCATCAACACCCGGCGGGAGCTGCTGAGTTTCCGCCAACAATTGTCGCACTCTTGGAGTATCAACCTCCAAGCAAATGCAATCTATGCAATCCACTCCCGAACATCAACATATTAACGCCCGTTAATAACGACTAACTGACGGTGGGTGAAATCATGGTTAAAACTTTAACCCTAGCTAGAAAGCACTTCCCACACTATAAATACACCCTCTCCGGTAGCTCTCCAACCCGTCCCATAACTTGTAATAAGCTCTTTTCTTTCAATCCTTTGTAGCCGAAGCCATGATGCAAGGCGTGTATCCGGGCTACTACTACCAGTTGGCCGAACCAAACGTGTATTCGGGTCTCTTCGGGAGTCCCGTCCAGTATGACGAACCGCTGATCCCCGTCCTGTATCAGTACCAACACCAGTGCCAGTACCACGACCGGATGATCGACAATGCCATATTTGGGTCCGACGAGTTCCGGATGTACGGTTACAAGGTGAAGCGTTGCCCTCGCATGCGAGCCCACGACTGGACAGAGTGCCCCTACGCTCATCGCGGCGAGAGGGCCCAGCGCCGTGACCCCCGCAAATACGCCTACGTGGCGATTGTTTGCCCCGCATTTCGCAGAACCGGTCACTGCCGCAAGGGCGACAGTTGCGAATTTGCCCACGGAGTGTTCGAGTATTGGCTCCACCCGGCCAAGTACCGTACCAGGGCATGCAATATTCTCAACAACGGGTACTGCCCGCGCAAGGTGTGCTTCTTCGCTCACTCGCCCGACCAGCTCCACCCGGAACACAAGTATTCCGCCCAGAAATACTTCATTGCTTATCAGCAAGCAGCTGATTATCCTCCCAACCAGTACTACCAGTACCAGAACAGTAACAACGACACCTACGACTACGTGTACCGTGCGTCCCCTAGGACCCCGAAGGCCAACAGTGGAGGAGGAGGCGTGGAAGTGAAAGCACCGTTGACCGTTGAGGAGTATCAGACTATGATGAACAACAAGAAGATCGTTGTCGAGTCTTGCTTGAAGGTGGATGAATTCCTGAACAGTTTGAGGGCGTTGAAGCTGAGTGACTATGAGATGGAGTATGACCAAGGTGAAATCGATGCTGCTTGTGGGATGAAAAGTTATGGTGGTGGAGAGGCGTCGGTGTCGGAGATGCCTCAGTTCGACTGGATTACCGAACTGCTGCAGTAAATCTCTCGAGCTTACTTGAGCGGGAGAGTCTGAAAATGTCAATCAAGTGTGTAGATTTGATGATGAGGAGATATTGTGGGGTTAATTGGTGTTGATGAATTGTGTGGCGTTCTACATGTGCAAATGAATGGTTTCCTCCATTTAGTTTAATGCAGGTATCTTGAGAGATTGCCTAGCTAGTAATAAGGAGGAAATATCTTTGTAATGTAAGGGGTTATGTTGTAATTTTATGTTTTCATGTCAGTTAATGTACTACCTACATGGTACTTAAGAGTGTAAAATTTATGTGTAATGAAATGTTAATCGTGTTTATCTTTTTCGACTCCTTTATTTTCCTCCATTTTCATTCATTAAATCCAATCCTTTTTTAACTCCTGGAAAAGAAAAAGGAAGTTCTAATAAAAAGTCCCTACAAATATTCATTTTCCCCAAAAAATTAAGATAGTTTTTTAACTAAAGAGATTTTTCCAACAGAGGTTGGTTGAGTTGATAACTAATGATTGTTCTCTTCGCTAGACTAAGATATAGATTCAAGTCTCACTATTTGCAATCTCTCATGGTGGGAGATCTCTAAAAACCCCCATGTAAGTCCTAAATAGTACTTTATGTCGTCAAATTTAGTAAATAATTAATGTGGTAATATTGTCAATGTGAAACGTTGTATTCATCGTGATGGTTGTCGTCTTTTGACCGACACACATAGTAAACACAGGGTTGGATCCAGTTATCAGTCTCAATATAAGGTTGAAGCTGGAAGCCATGAAAGATGTCTGATTGCGTTGAGATTGGGTTTAGTCATAACGACACTATGGATTTAGTCAGTGCGGTTATATGGCTCACGAATGTTCGGAAGATGTGAAGCGGCGACATGATTTTATCCTTTTATTTGTTTCTGTTTAATAATTTCCAGAAATTGCCTTCGAGTTTGGTTTTGATTTCTCTCTGTAGGAGAGTTTGCAAGTTTAATTGTTCTTTGTACACTACTACAATATTAGCTTTAGGTGGCGGGTGACGGTGGCGGACATTAGAAAATTCATGTCGGATAAATTATATCTGACGCATCATTTAATTAGTGGTGGATATTAGAAAAATCATGTCGGTTATATCCGACATGAAGTCATGGCGGATATTTAGTGGTGGATATCAATAAAAATCCTGTCGGTTATAACCGACAATATTTTTTAATCCTTTTTTAAAAAAAAATTGACAGATTCTGGCGGTTTTTAAGATAATGGTGGTTGTTATAACCGACAGAAATTGATTATTTTATTATTTTACTTTCTGACGATTATTTATTTTAGTATCCTGTCGGATAAATTATTATTTTATTATTTTAAATAGTAACAAAATTTTGGGAGGGAATTTAAAAGTTTGGGAGGGAATTGAAAATTTTCTGTCGGTTTTTATTTAAAAAAAATATTTTTTTCACATTAAAACCCCTTGCCTTCTCCTTCCCCCTTTCCTTCCCCATTTTCTCCTCTCCGCATTTCCTTCTTCTTTTTATATTTTTTGTTGAGTATTCTCCCTTCTCCTTTTAATTTTCCCCATTCCTTCCCCCAGTTTCTCTTCTGTGTTCCTTCTCACACCACTCATGTGTCTTCTGCCATCAACTCAGGCTTGGCTATCCAGACCACCGACGACATGGTCACACTCACAGCTGCTGTTGCAACAAGTAATTCCCAACCCATCGAATGTTTCCTTCGCCAGAATCTGCATGAAAAACATAGGTTTTTAACTTGACGAAATCATCCCTTGCCAGGTTTAAGAGAAGCTGCATCACTCAAAGCAAGAGCTAACGCGGATGCCTACTTTCCAAAAACCCGAAATCTGGTGGAAGTAAAAGGCGAGATATCAATTTTCACTCCTTCTAGCAAGAAAATACAGACTCATTTTTCACCCCCGTTGCTGTTATAAGAACAAAATGAAGATAATTTCTTCTTTGCGGAAGCAGGAAGCAAAAGATACGGGTTGGCGTCTGTATACTCGAAGCATAGACAGCTCATTCTGAGCATCCAAAATAAGCATCTGGGATTCATAGCAACAAGAAAGGAGTGTAAGATTAGAGGCTTCTGATTTTCGTTTCGTTTTCGTTTTGTTTTTGGTGGAATTTACAGTTTCCTTACGATATTTCCAGATAAGATTTTGCGTGTGATAGAGGGATACCAGGAAGCTCAAGGTCACGACAACTTTTCGATATGCCTAAGGAGCAACAATGGAGATATGCCCAACACCTGTTTGTGATAATGCCTCTTTGAAGTTATTTTCTGGAGTTACAAGAGTGTGAATTTAACTATTCGAAGGAAAACCCTTTTCTTACGATTTGGTTTGTCTAACTTGCCTAAGACTTTAAGGGCCCTGAGGTTTTCAAGATCGAGCTCCGGCGAGGTTTCGGATGGTGAATGCTATGGAAAATGCAGAAAGTTCAGGGGATATGGAAAATGCAGAAAGTGATTTATTATTTTTTTTATTATTAATATATTTTTTGTCGGTTTTATCCGACAAGAATGCTTTTATTTATTCTTATTAATAAATTCTATGTCGGTTATATCCGACAGAAGTTCTGGCGATATTGTATTTTCTGTCGGTTTTATTCGACAGAAATTCTCTTATTTATTTATTATAAATATATATCATGTCGGTTATATCCGACACAATTTCTGTCGGTTTTAGAGTATTTTCTGTCGGAAAATTCATTTCCTGACGCTGGCAATTATGTCGCTTATTATATCCGCCACTGCATCCATTTTCTGTCGGATTTTGCTTAAAATCCGACAGTAATATATGTTTTTTTGTCGGTTTTTGGACCGCCAGTTATAGATAACTTTGTAGTAGTGGTAAGAGATTTTTCTAAATTTAATTTTCGTTTTGGTTGGTGTGCTACATCTTTTGAATCTATGTGTGAAGGGTGGAGTTTTTTGCTTAGTGGATCTACTTCACTTGGTGTTCTGGCATCGTGGCAGTGATTAAGTGATGTGATCGATCCATGGGCATCGTACTTCATGTTCCAACTTCAAATATAAGATTTAAGATTTTGTTTACAAATTAAACATGATCTCCGTGTAACACGAGGCTTAAATATAATCCTTCGAATATCAAGCCACGTCAAACACATGGGAGATTGAATTGGACTCTACTCAAGGATTAAGCCACGCCAAGCATGCATGTCTCTATAAATAGGAGTGCTTGTGCAACAACAAAGGGACCTCCAACTCAATACACAAAAACTGCCATCGCAAACCCTCGCTCTACGCGAAACCTCTCAACAACCTTGAGATTTTATTTGCTTTTTCGCCAACACATCTTCAGTTTGGATAGACAGCACTGTGAAGGCAACTGGTGATATCTTCAGTTTGGATAAACAGCACTATCGCCGTAGAACCAGTCGATCGCGGAGCACCTTCAGTTTGGATAAACAGCACTGCGTCGAGGCTGACTGGTTACCTATCCAAGTCTCGGTTGAGAAGGACTTTCGAGTTCCTATCGACAGAGGTCATCTCATCAGCCTTCTCGACGAAGTGAGGTATTACGAGTTACTGGGCTCGGCACATTGAACGCCGAGTTATTTTATGATTGGATATTCGCGAGTTAGTTTCAGAGTTCGGCATTCTCACGGCCAAACCATATTCACCATCAAGACATACATCTCCTTTGAGTACCTGTGCCCCTATACACTGGTGTCGATTCGGCGTGCTTATACTCTTACAAATATAATCACTGTGATCGAATCCGGCGCCGACGATTCGTGAACTTCGCAAATTATAAGCCTTGTCTTCAGGCTCTAGAATCCAAAGGCCGAGGCGTATTCCTTCCTCGGCCGCAGTTGCAAGATCGAGAAGTCAGCCGCGCACACAACGTAGCACCAACAAATTTTACTCACCAGCCGAGCTCGGCCGTCGAGTTGGCACACCCCGCATTCAACCGAAGGACGTAGTTAGCTCATTAGTTACTCGGCCTGCGCGCCACGTAGGCTTGGTAGTTTTTAGGGTCAACAGTAATACATTTATATTAGTTTGCGAGGACCCTTTGAGGACTGAGTTATTCATGATATGTATTTGTAATGCCCTTTTGAATTAGTCAAACACAAAACCTCTCATTTACAAATGAACAAAAATATCATAACTAGGCCGTAGAACTATGTAATACTATTTTAATAATAACTTTATTCACAAAAGTACAAGTCACAATGTATACTATTACCAAAGGAAGAGGGCTTCTCATGAATTAAGGAAAGAGTTTTAAAATCTAAGTGTTGGCTTGTTTACAAACCGTTGGTTTAAGGTTTAGTACCAGCGGAGGAGACTGTTTAGGACCCATGCATTACCAGGTCTTCTAACTTGCGTCTGCATCTTGTTTTATATATTTAATTATTACATCATTTTACTCGAGTTTTTGACAGTCAATTAATATTCCCTGGATGTACTCCATTAATTGTACCATCACTACATCATCAGGCTTATTTCTGGATTATTGTTTATGCGTGTAATTGACGAAGGACACCTGCAGATAGAAAAACTAATCGGTCGGATGAATGAATATATAGCAATTTAGCAAATGAAAATGGTAGGGAAATTAAATTTTTAATCTTGATGATTGGAGTATTAATTAAGTCAATTAGCGTGCTTATTTTCTATTGGTGACACATTATTTGGTTTGCAAATTTGGTTGATCGGGTAATGCTAGGGAGACCAAAATTTTAAACCACATTTTAAAACCAAATTTGTAAACAAAATGATGTGGTGTTTGATGATTGGATTATTATGTAAGTGTTGATTAACGTACTTATTTCCTATTGGTTACTGAAAAATTGGTCTTCCCAGCATTGGTCTCTCTGGCATTATCTGCAAAAGAAAATGTATATGCTAACATGCGGTGGGTTCATGGAGAGGATAAATATTTAAGTACATGAAATGAACATGGCTCCGTACACTAAGTGACACAGTACAAGTGGTTGGATACTCATAAGTAAAAATTTCCAATTACTTGTGTTATGACTCTTGATATACCAAACAATATTCCCCAGTGGCGGAGCTAGGATTTTGGTTTAGGAAGGGCCTCTCACAAATATTAAAAAAAAATTAAATCGATAGTAGTTACAAAACTGTTAACCAAAACGTCATAGTATATATATGAAAAGTAACCAAAATTCAAAATAACATAGCATTGATAATATTACATATTCCCAATAATTAAAATAATTGTCCTCGACGAGTTTTCATATTTTGAGAAATTGCAAGACATCAATTTAATCATAATTTATAAACAAAAAATTGTAAGAGAAGTTGATAGTAAAATACATACTTTGGGCTGTTGACCAATTAACTAAACTTCAATGTCTTTTTTTTTATGGAATGATGGAATAATGGAATTCTTTAATCTGCAAAAAAAAAAATTATTATTTTTTAAATTAATTTACAATTGTAGATGACAACATATATGAATTAGCAAATTGCAAAAAAAAATTGAAAATGACAACTTTGGAGATTCGAAATTCATACCTTTGAGGATCATGGAAACTGAAGACTGATCGAAAAGCAATACACATATATCAACCGTAACCCAGACTGGTAGACTGCAATCGGCTAGAAACTTGGAGAATAATAAAATACTAATTTTTAGTATTGGGAAAAGGAATATAAGTGTTGTAATTTGGAATAAGTATGCTTTAGGGTTAGACTAGATTACATAAATATTCCTAAAATATTTAAAGAGAGCGGGATCTTTTGTCTAGGAAATTGGAATGTTTTAAGTGAAAAAGTCATGGAAAAGTGATTAAAAAAAAAGTAGTACTAATTTTTTTTTATAAACAAAAGTAGGGTGGGCCTAGGACTATTGTGGTCCCATGGTCCCTATGTCCCTGGTATTCCTGGCATATTGAAAAATCTCTAGAACAAAACGATTCACTTTTTTCATCTGCGTAAATGCTGACATGGACTAGGCACATGCAAACACTTAGGGAGTAGGATTCTCTTTCCTCCTATTCCCATCCCCTTCCCTCCCCTCTTTTCACATATTGTTTTTTTTTTATTTTTTTTATTGTCTCTATAAAAAAATCAATATAAGATGTTGACGTGGCTAAACCGTAACAGTTCAAATACGAGAGGAGGGAAGGGGAGAGAGATTAGGATGGGAGAGAATCCTCCTCCAACACTTAGACCGTCGCGGGCCCCACCACCAATTTAGTGTGAGGCCAACACCCGGACAACCACTACCACTACCGCTACCCATCACCACTTTGTACTACCACTTTGCAACTTTAGGTCATTTCCAACCGAAAAGGTTAAACATATAGTCCAGTAAAAAATTATAACACTGCAAAAAAATATTTTTAAATGAACAGTATCAGGCCATGCATAACTATATCCAACCAAGGGGCCTAAACATAACCCCTCAATAATTTATTAGTTTTAAGCTTATACTTTAAATTTATTGGTTAATTTAATTAAACTACCTTTGGATGCTTTCAAATCTAATTGTTGAATGTGAATCAATTAATATTGCAACTGATGAGCTGGGACCCAATCAAGGGGCTAAAAGGGGGACTACATTTGACCAGCTTGATACTCATTTGGCCAAATAATTGTCGGGTGAGCTTCACAAAATTATAGTCCAGTCATTTGTTGGATATGACTTTTTAAGAAAATCATGCTATATTAATCCTCTCCACGGAAGATTGCCTCACTTCGCTACGTGCCCACGTTTTCCAAACCGTCCAAATATTACCAACATCATCCCTTCTTTTCATTGATTCCACCCCACATGTTATTACAAAAATGTAAACAGACCCTTCCACCCTCCTCCTCCTCCTCCTCTTCCTCTTCCCTTCATGTCCTCCCTCTCAAGGTCACCCCCATATCAATCACAATATTGCCTGATCAGCCCTTTACGTGTCGAGTGAGTCGATGGCGATTGGCTGCGTGAAGCTGGTGTGGAACTCACGTGAGATTGTATGTCACTATATGCGGTCCGTCAGGGGGTTTTGGCTCGATGCCTTTTGTCATTCTACCAATTCCTCAGGTACCCCCTCCCCTGCAAATTGCGTTGCATTCAATTTAATTCTGACTTCTGAGGCCATCAAGCTTGATATTTTTTCACCGAAGGTAGAAGATATTAATTATTAACCGTCGGATTTACTTGTGTTTCTATGGAGATTATGATAACTTATTTCAATTAGGCGGTACGAAATTGTTATTACAAAATCATCGAAATTAAGGTAATCGAATTGAATTTTAAAGCTCTATCTGCACCACATACATATACTCAATACAATAATCATCTAACGGTCAAATATTATTCGATTTTTTTTTTCTTTCTCAGTGGACACTGTGGACTAAACGACATAACTTGTTACAAGAGCCTCCTAATATTGTTTCCCACATCCTCGACTAAAATATATTAAAAATAAGATTTTTATCACCAATGATTCATGAGATTGACCAAACTCATCATTTTGGTCCCTCACTTTCAAAATCAATCAATGTCGTCCCTGACATTCACCACCACACATCAATTTGGTCCTTCCGTTTAGATTCCGTCAAATATTTCTGTTAGTTTGCATATGGGACCCACAAAGCCTAATGGTAACACATGTATTACACAAAAGAAGGTTTTTATCACAAATGGTCACTGATTTTGATCAAACTCCTCATTCTGGTCCCTGAGTTTCAGAAATCAATAAATTTGGTCCCTAACTTTTACTATCGCACATCGATAGAGTCATTCCATTAAAATTTTGTCAATATTTTTTGTTAGTGTGTTGATGCGGTCCCACTAGTCCAATCATATGGCGCCAAGTGAATTAACTATAAGAAACTAATATTTTTAGGGTGAACCAACTGGAAAATATTCCACTCTAACATTTATCTCGCATCCCACAATCCTGATTGAAAATTAAGATTCAAAATTTGATAAAATTGAATCCAAATTCAATTCAAATTTGATAGGATTATAACCAACTAGAGAGAATGAGAAGTGAGTTCACGGAGGACAAGATGATGATGTCTTTTTTTCTTCCTTTTAGTTTTTATTTTTAATTTTTTATAGTACTTTTAGTTTTAAATCTTAAAAAATATTTTTTTATAGTTAATCCATGTGGCGTTATATGATTGGATCAGTGTGACCATATTATCACACTAACAAAAAATAATGACCAAATTTTTTACGGAATGACTAAATTGATGTGCAGTACTTAAAGTCAGGGACCAAATTTATTGATTTTTGAAACTCAGGGACCAGAATGAGGAGTTTGATCAATGTCAGTGACCATTTGTTATAAAAACCTTCCTTGTGTAATACACGTGTCACCATTTTATTGATTTTGTGGGTCCCACATGCAAACTAACAGAAATATTTGACGGAATCTAAATGGAAGGACCAAATTGATGTGCGGTGGTGAATGTCAGGGACGACATTGATTGATTTTGAAAGTGAAGGACCAAAATGATGAGTTTGATCAATCTCAGGGACCATTGGTGATAAAAACCCTTAAAAATATAAAGTCATAAATGAAATCATAATGATAAAATTCGACGGTATGAGTAAACTTAACAAATATACACCTATTTTTGAGAAAAGATCGATAGCTTATTAAGATAGTATCAAAAGGGTTGCAAAATCCATTACAACACTGCTTCAACACTGCTTCTTCTAATAATAAATCAGAGCCACATGAAGGCTAAGATAGGGTGACAAAAGGGTTACAAAATGGTATCAAAAGCAGTGGCGGAGCTAGGAATCTTACCTTAAGGGGTCGTAGTGTAAAAGTCCAAATAAAAATTTAGGATGGAAAAACATATTGAAAATGAAATCATAGTACTTTCATTCATAATTCATAACAGAAACAATATTACAAGCTATAATTATCCTAGTTTATTTTCTTTTAGAGTTGGCTACTTTAGTTGCTAAGATGTAGTTACAACTTCAAAGATACAATGGGTGTATTCTGCACGAGCGCGTCTAGGAATTCGACAATCAAACAATCTTGAAAAAAAAGTAAGTAATTCCTGGCAAACAAAACAAGGGTTATCCAACCAATCAAACTCGCAAACAAAAGTTGCAGCACATCATCTGTTGCAACTCAAACTCGCAAACAAAACAAGGGTTATCCAACCAATCAAACTAAACCAATTCCAAGCTTTACAATTCTACAAGTAATGTGAACATCCAAATGTTAAACAACAAACCATCCTATCAAAGTTAATGCTTTTAATTCTGAAAAATCAGGATTCTTGCGTAGGCAAGCACAAAAACTGCCCAGTAACCTGCAACTTTACCCAAAAAATAAGCAGTAATTTCATTTTTCTTGTAAGAAAACCGGGATTTTCTGCAACCCTGTTTCCAAATGAACAAAACCCACCAGCCCAAATCTCAACTGCTAAAGCAGAATAAGTCAACGAAATCAATGCAGAATGTAGAAGAATAATTCTATGCCGTTTTGCCCAATCTGTTTTAAAAAAAAAAAAAAAACCGCGCGCTTCTTCTTCTTCTTCCTGCCGAGCTGCCCTGCTTCTTCCTTTCACACATTTTGTCGAACAGGTGGTGTGCGACCTCCAAGAGGTCGCACCAGCAGCTCCAAGAGGTCGCCGATGGAGCTCCAAGCTTACTTCCATGGCTTCCAAGGGGTCGTGCGACCCCGACGACCCCACTGTGGCTCCGCCACTGATCAAAAGGATCACAAAATCCATTACAAGTTAACACTGCTTCTTCTAATCTTTTTGGCTGATTCCAACAGGGATGACAATACCATTATTGAAGCTCTTGACCAAAAAGTAACGGAGGAGATGAATTACTATCTGACGGGTTACAAAATCCATTACAACACTGCTCAATAACTCAAGTCGTTCTAGAGGAGGTCCCGATCGAGCAATGAGAATTAGGCAAACAAAAATTTGAATCCAGTTAAGGTAAAAAACTTGTTTTTCGATAATTCAAATTTAGTTTCAAAAGAGGATCGATTATTTTCGTTGGTTTATCCGTTTTCAACATGAATATTTTGAAACTAGTAGTCTTAGTTAGATAATACAAATTCTTTTACCATTTCTACTACCATTTCTACACAGAAAGTTATGGCTTAACCTTTTTTTAACCCTTCATATTTGGTACGATTTCTGTAAAGAAATTATTATTAGCACTCAAAAGATTTCATTCTACACTCTAACGAATGTATTTTCCTTTCTAATTATAGAAAATTTAGATTGCCAAGTAAGATTTTTGAAATGCTAATAACAATATTTCTGTAATACCTTTAATATAAAATACTTTAAAATGTATATTTTATTTTCGCGAAAAGCTCTTCCATTGAGGAAATGCAAAATACTATATTAATCTGAAAATGTAGACAAAAATGTAAATTTACATGTTCATCCACTCATCCACATCTTTAAGATGCACATAGTACTTCACCGTATTAATTTGATAATAAAATTTACACATCTCCATGATTTTCCGGAGACTAACAAAAAAGTTCAAAGGATCAATCTCAAAAACCCCAACAAACTTTAGGGAGGGGCATCTATTTCATTACGCTCGCTCAGACGATGCCATGCATGGCAACACGTACTCCACAGAGCCACATAGCATATCATCGTCATCACTCAGTCGAATCAAATATGATCAAGAATCCAGCAAATTAAAATTCACAAGAAAATATAATTAAAAACACAAACCTTTTTTTTCTTGCAGGAAGTTAAAAATCACAAATTAAACAAGTTCTCAGTTCCCAAATGTTCAGCTCATTACAAGAGAGAGAGACATACATTTAATTAACAAAATAAACAGAGACGTACGACACACTAACTCGTACACAAAATACACATGAAATTACAGAGACGGAGGACAACCAATGCACTGCCCTAGAGGACAACCAATGCACTGCCCTATCTATATATAAAAATCCAAATTTTATTATTATTGTAGCCGTACGATCTCTACCTTAAAACTCCTTACCACGGGATCAAACTGCATGGACACAACATATATATGGTGGTAGGTACACAGATTAGGGAGTCTGATGTTGACCAGAGGTATGCTGCTGACCGAACTGCTCGGCCCTGTCCTTCATCTCCCTCGCCTTCCCAGCCAGCTTGTGACGAGCCGAGTCCAGCTGGTCCGCGCCAGGTGGCTGCTTCCCGGTCACGTATCTGTAGATCCATGTCAACACCGTCACCGAAGCCACACCAAACCCACCGGATGTCAAGAACCCCATTATTATGAGGGAAAGGGTGATCACGGCCGGGACAAGAACGGGGCTGAATATGACCAGCAGGGGGGTGGCTATGGTCAAAGCTATGACCGTGCCAGCAAGGACCAACCCAGAGAGCACTAAAAGGGAACCACCGACGGTCACAGCGGTGGCCGTCTTGGCGACTTGGTAGGACATCTCGTGCTGATGCTGCATGCCTTGTTGACCGCCCTGGAAATGATGGGGTTGCTGGTATTGCTGATAGCCGTGTGTATCAGCCATTTTTTTTCCCGAGGTCGGTGGATTGAGGAAATGTTTGAGTGTGAATATGAGAATCTGTAGGGGGAGAGAGAGATGGGTTGAAGAAATAATTTAATTGGTATGAATATGAAGTGGGAAGAGGGGTTTTATGTAAGAGTGGGGGTGTGAAGGGCGGTGGCACGTGTTATGGAAAGGTAGGGTACGTGTTGAGGAGCTTGTCATGCACGGGTTGCATGCAATGAAGTGGCTTCGTTCTGCGACACGTCGTTTGTCGTTATTTGAGTGATCTGTTGAGCAACAGGGATATTCCTAGCCTGATCCTTATGTGAGGGTATCCAGATGATCAGTTGATTGTGTTCGTCTATTGTATATCGTGAGGTTAGAAATTATTTTATTTATAATTAAATATAAATAGTACCTATTAAAAAACGACTGCACAATGTATGATGAATTGACATGATGGATAAATCATCTAAATCCCCACAAAAAAAATCAGAAGAGATCCTCATCCGAGCAACGAGAAAAAGGGTGGGGAGATTTTGAGGAATCAGTAATGATCATCGATATTTTATTTCAAGTTGGGCTACCTCAAATTTGTTTTCGGTTTAATTAGTCTCAGCCCAATTCAAATCCAAATATCTTATTGGGTTGAACTGTTGATTACTGATTATTTAGTGTCAGCCAAAGCCCAACCCAACTATTGGACTGAACTGATCAGTAACCTTTAATCAGTTTCAGCCCAATTAGATGATGATGATCACCAGTCCATTAATCACTAAGCCTAATAGTAGGTTTGGTGAGTTTAGTTAAAACTATTATCATTAGCACTTGGTATTACGGTGTAGTGGTATTATTCTTCACTTGTAAGTAAGAGGTCTTAGGATCAGTTCTTGCCAAAAGCGAATTTGAATCACATTATTATTAGCCTATTATGAGGCTTAGTCCACTTTCTTACATTCTTAGTATAGATAATATCGTTTATTAAACTTAAAAATTAGGATGTACCCATTTGCTAGTATGTTGTAGGGAAACTAAAGGACCTCTTTGTCCATGTAAGAAACAAACAAAAGGGAAAGAAATATACACCAACGTTAAGTTTTGAAACCAACACCTATCAATTAACAAACAACCTGACCACCGCATTTGAATTTCAATTTCTATCATTTGTTTGCATTCTATAATATTTATACGAAAATAATAATTTTCACCTCTGTATACAGTTCATTTTTTGACTTTTTCCGAAGCCTTTGGAGTTTGAGACTCTGCGCGTGGAGTCGACCTGCTCCATACAAGGCCGGCTCTGGCGATGCGCTGCATCAAGTATTTGCTAGGCCATCACTTCGTGGTCTCCATAAAAAATAAAAAATAAAAACCTAAGGGCTCGGGGCTGTCCCTTTTTACAGGTATTATTGTCTGAACGACCATTAGATCATCTCCAATCGAAACATCCAGAGGGTTAGAGGGTCGAAAATAATCCGAAAATCGTCTTTAAGACCATCTTCAGCTCTTGGGCTAAAAGCCAAATTTTTTAGCCCAGAAACAGTTTTTCTGCTCCAACCCTTCTGGCATAAAATTTTAGCCCGGGATTATTAAAAAATAAACTTAGGTTAATTTTTTTCTTAAATTTTCTTTAAAAAAATTATGTAGACTATTGTAAATTAATTTTATGAACATTTTAATCTAAAAATATTTAAATTCCGATAAATATTGAAAAATCACTAAATCGATACATGAAACTATGAAAATCATGATAGAGATGTATAAACACAAAATACATAAAACACACAAGACACACTGAACACATGTGAACAATTACGACCTCTGATATGCTTTCTTGCCATGTTGAACAATTTGGAAATGGAAAGAAATGGTAGAAAGAAAAATTGGAAGAATTGTACGAGAAAATTGAGTTTTGTGTGGATGTTTGAACAAATACATAGGTATTTATAGAGTTTTTGGGTGAATTTTGAGTTAAATAATTTTTTTAATTATTTGGGCCGTTGGATTTAAATTTGGATTTTATTATATTTGATCTCAGCCGTTGGATTCAATATATTTTAAAATTACATTTCTTAAAAAAACAAAATTTGAATCTGGACCGTTGGTTGATCCAACGGTCCCAAAAGCCCAACCGTTCGATGATAAAAAGAGCTGTTGGGCTCATGATGGCAGCTGACAGTGGGTCCTACCTTGTCGAGTGCTAAAGGCCTCAGCTCGCATGGGGCGAGTTGGGCCCGTGATCGGGCCAAGACTAGGCTCCTTTTGGGCAAGTCCACGCTTTTCTAGGCTATTTCTTGATGGGTATTTGACCTTGGTTTGGCATTTGGCTTTTAGCCCAAAGATTTGACTTGGGTTAGGTTGGGTTTTTTTGTTTTTTGGGTGGGGGGGGGGGGGAATAAGTGGGGAAATTTGGCAAATTGCCCAGGGTTGGGTTTGGTCTGACCGAGGGTTAGACCAAACGGCTCGTGGGCCCCACGGGATAAAAAAAGGGCCAAAGGGCCAACCGGCTGGTCATCTTCAGCTAGCCCGTTGACTAGCCCATTTTGTTTTTGTTTTTTTTGTTCTTTTCCATTTGCCCAACCCACTTTAGGGTTTAGGGCTCGGGTTTTTTTTTTTCTTTTGTCCCAGCCCACTTTATTTTATTTTTTCTAATTTTTTCCTACACCATTTCTCACATGTTTTTCACAATTCCATACTATCTTGCCTCATTTTATTTCAATTCTTCACATTTCATACTATAGCCCTTTGGCCTTCGGTTGGAGACAGTTTTTTTTGGAGACAGTTTTTTGTGACAGGACTAAAACGGGTCATATGGCCATTTGGCCCTCGGTTGGAGATGGTAAGAAGTATGGCCCTGCAATGTTTATTAAAATATTAATTTCTTAGAGGATCAGAGGGTTAAAACAAACTCTTTGGCTCTTCTTCGGTTGGAGATGGTCTTAGTGGCTGAAACATGAACCTCCCCACCTACCAACCCATAAACCCTAATTCTTCTTCGGTTGGAGATGGTCTTAGTGGCCGAAACATGAACCTCCCCACCTACCAACCCATAAACCCTAATTCACAAGCGTTAGAAAGTGCTCTGCGGGTTGCTCTTTGACATGTTCATCCTGGTACCACAAAAAATGCCAAAGGTGGGAAATGGAATCCACATGTTTGAGATTGACCGGATGACGACGACTTGGTATTCCCTATCAAATGATAATTATTGGATCAGTGACTTGGTTTTGGGGATTGGTGTGGACAAGATTGTTGCTTGATATCTTGCCAATTCATGGATATATTGATTTGTTTTACTTGATGACTTGATGTTCGTTGGCACTGGATTGTGGCATTTGGAGACTGGAAGATCCGCAACACTTTAATCTTATAAAGAACTTATATAATTATTGTGTTTAATAGAAAAACTTTTCAGAATATTTCATTTTTTTTCCCTTAAAAAGGGGCTACTAGTGACTTTGCAACGGCATCCCACCATTTTCGAATTCGGGAAGACTTAAGTTAGTTGTAAACCACCTCCGACCTTATAAGTTGTAAAAGGCAGTTAATCGATGCTTTTGAATGGGAACTCTCGGTGGAAAACTTTTCTCGAGGAACTTGACTGCTTCTTACTGAGCACTTAGGAAGTACTTAACCACCACAATGATATCGATCAGGAAAGGTGAAGGCTTAAAGCTGTTTTACTTTTTGATCGAGTCTTTCTTCTTTTCTTATTTGCATTTGATTCCTTTCACTTGAAAAGTTTAGCAAACGAAACTCATAAAAAAAATTATTATTATTAAAGAGAGTGAAAAGTTTTGAATCCGAACCGCATAGATAGAAATTCATTTTAATTTGGTGTGTATTTTATAGGCGCTTAAGAGATTTTTTTAGTATGAATTGGTTGTTTTATGCTATTATATGATCGAAAATCCTTTTAACTTTTCAAATGTCCAACCTATTTTGTAAGTCAGGCTATTTAATTGGTACACCTTTATCCCTTCCATTTTTCTAGGCTCTTCCAAATTTGTGTTTTGGGTAGGCTTATATTTTATAACATTATCATATTCTTTTTCAAATTCATTTCTTAAGCTTTGACCTATTAATCCTAGTAACTTCATCATATACCCATTACATGTACTTTCTTCAAAAGTTTTTCCCGCTTTACTAGCTAAATAATTTTTTGTTTCTTTACTGCCTCTCTTAAGATAAAGATTTTCTTTATATTTTTCCATCAAAGCGATATTTTCTAAAAGCTCTTCTATTTGATCTAAAATTGTCGTAATAATTTTTGCTTTATACTGAACATCTATTCAATTGACTAAATCCGGTCTTATCATCATTACTCTAATCTGTTGCTCAATTTGTATGAGCTGCTCTAAAAGGCTTTCTTTCATATCGATATATATGTATTGGTGGTGGCTTAGGCATGTAGTTTGGTGGTTGAATAGGGGTTGTTCCATATGTTGATTTGTGAGTTGTGACTATCTTCAGATCATTTCATTGTTTTCGAGTTTTCTGCAAATGTAAAGTTGGAATTGGCTCTAAGTTAAGGTTTTCCCCATATTTAGTATCATATTTATTCTTTATATTGATATCTTTTTTCTGTGATGACGTATTGCTTGAATTTTGATATTTTTTTTAATAACAATATCATCTCTTCTTTTCCAAGGTTAGGCTTAGAACCACAATGATTATAAATTTCTTTCATCAAAAAGTCCTTAATCTACGAGTGGTTTGCATGCATTAGTGCTTGAAGAAGATATACATAATCAGTTAAGCTCAGTTGAATGGACGAAGTTCAACTGAATTATGCCAATCAGTTTGAATTAATTAATTAAGTGGTGTTAATTTGTAATGATGGCGACCATGAAATCGGATTCACCAACCCCCTAATCGTCTCACTCGGATGAATTATAAGAGACAAAACTCCTATTCTTTTGTAGCACCGCAAACACTTCTCAAAAGTGAGATTATCTATAAATTTTTGTCACATCACATTTTAAGATTAATTTATGTAATAATGTTATAAAATATTGTGTAAAAAAATATGAGATAGTAGAGAGTAAAAAAAACTCCCAATGTTGAGAGAATCTCATTAGCATTTCTATTTTATCAAATCGAAAAGATGCTTATCCGACCCTATACTGATGCATGGAAATGTGTTGCATGCCGTAGTGAATCGTTATGCATTTAATTTTACTATCCAACTGGTGGCGACACTGTGCAATGTGTCACACATTCAAGGATAAAATTAATGTGTTTAATAATTTGAGTTTTTTTTTCTAAATGGACGCCCCACTCAGCTAGCTACTAATTGAAAAATATTTACGTACAAATTTATAACGAATGCTATTTTGGATATGTAAAGGCATAGATATCATTATAATTTACTGAAAATTATTAGACACGAGACATAATAAAAGAATGAGGATCTTCTCCGAATTATCTTTGTGAGGATCCAGAGATCCTTTAATCGTGTTCATTCTCGTACATATTGTCCGAAATCTTATGCAGTTATACATGTTTATTTGAAATCATATATATATACATGGACCTTATGCAAAGGGATCCCCATTTTTAGAAAAAAATGGGGATTAGGTGTGGGGCCCACTCCACATCGAATTTCAACGATCCGAACCGTCTATTTTTCAAGTTGCACCTCATAGATCATCCTTGCAAAAATTCAATTCAATCCGAAACCATTTGCCTATTTAATTATCACAATAAAATTTCATTGTTTCTTATATAACAAAGTATTTGTTAATTTCTTTGAACCCAATTAGATGCCTTAAACATTTCCGATTTGCCTAATATTTTGCAAGGATGATCTATGAGGTGCAACTTGAAAAATAGACGGTTCGGATCGTTGAAATTCGATGTGGAGTGGGCCCCACACCTAATCTCCATTTTTTTCTAAAAATAGGGATCCCTGTATATATATATATATATACAATAACATGTTTCCTGAAGGGAATATAATTAGAAGAATTTTTATCACAAATAGTCCTTGAAATTGATCTATATACTCACTTTGATCCTTTAATTTCAAAATCAATCAATGTTGTCCCTGAAATTGACTACCACACATCAACTTGGTCCCTACCGTTACAATCTGTTAAATTTTCTGTTAATGTATTGATGTGACATAAAAGTGGGACCCATTGCTCCAATAATACAATGCCACGTAGATTATAACTTTTAAATTGTTTAAGTTCTAAAATTTATTTTTCAAAAATGAAAAGGAAAAAAGAAAATAAAAAGGGGAAATTTCACAGCGGTCGTAACTTAGGGCTTTGCTGTAGAGGCGTCGGCGCTGCTATATTGGACGAAGACCTTTAACTGGTGGTGACGAAGTGCGGTGTTGGCTGCAAGGGAGGAGCCATTAGAACCTCAGGTTCAGGTGAGGGGCAAAATTTGTTGTTCAATAAACAAGGTTTTGGAGCCAATTTCCAATTCGCAGGAGACAAGCTTTAAATTTAAACTTGTAATATTCATTAGATTGTCCATTAATTGGTTATAATTATAAGGGTCTGGATTCAGATTTTCTGTTTGGTTACTGGGAGTGCGCGAACAAGAAAATAGAGCTAAACCAAACGAAAAAGAGATTATCGGTGGCTTTACCCAGTTCCAAGTCTTGCCCATTGACAATATCTCTTTTTTCATTTTTTTATTGGTTTTAAAATTTTAAGAAACTTTTTAAAAAATGTACTGTATAATCCATGTGTCATCATACTATTGGAGCAGTGGGACCACATCAGCACATTAACAGAAAATTTAACGGATTGTTACGGTAGGGACCAAATTGATGTGGAGTAGTCAATTTCAAGGACGACATTGATTGATTTTGAAATTGAGGGACCAAAGTGAGGATATAGGTCAATTTCAAAAATCGTTTGTGATAAAAACCCCAATTAGAAATAAGGAAAGTAAGGCAGGGGAAAAACCAAAAACGAAATTAAGAAGTAAATTATTCTCGTGAAAATATTTTAGCCAAAAAGATTCCTCCAGTGATCTTCCAACAATTTCCTCATTTTGCTTGCATTATATGTTAGTGTTCTTTCATAAAACCATTTAATCCATATAATAAATTACATCATGTTATGTGTCGTTATATAAAACCAAACCCCTTTGTTTTGTTCAATTCATACTAGCATATGGGTACACACAAAGTGTGTGAGAAAAAAATTTATTTTTGCTTTTGAAATATAATGAGAGGAAGGGAGTGATAGAGAATGTGGGAGAGAGAAGGTTTTTATTTTTTATTTATTTTTTTAATTTTTAATTTTTTTTTTTATATAATTAGAGATATGTTATGATCACATGTAGGTGAGGTTTTGAAAAAAAAAACAGCAAAATTTGGTTGTGTGAAATTACATTTCTGCCCCATATTTCTTATTTATGTTCTGTTTTAATTAGAGGGTTAAACTGGTAATTTCATAGGATTTTGGTTGACAATGAGTGTTTTATTAATTAGTAGAGATAAAACAACGAGTGTACGGACTAAAGGAATATTAAATTATGTTGTAAGAAAAAATCCCTTGTATAATACCAGTTTTGAGCCATGCCTATAAACTTTTGTTCAAATCTAATGTGTTAATCATATTTCTTATCTTCAATAGTAAGGTTTTCATAAATATTTAAAGCTCCATCACTTTTATTTGATTAAAAATTTCCATCAAATACAAAGAAAAAAGACTTTTGATCCTCTCATTAATCACTTAAAGGCCCCTGTTAGCCTAGATTTCTGGCTCCGCCATCGCCACTTGGTTTCTCTTCAATTCAAGTCACAAAATCACACACGCTAATTTCATATTTTGTCATCGCATGAGCATCTATGTTGCAAGAACTTTTTCTCCAGTGCACAAGAAAGATTATGAGCTCGCTTGGAAGTGTTTTTAAAATGATTGAAAACGCTTTTGGTGAAATTGAATTTGAGTTCCAAAAGTACTTTAAGTGTTTTTTAGAAGAAGTACCAGATATGTGCTTATTGTATGAAGCACTTAAAGTCTTTTTTCAGGATCCAATTGGATTTTTACTAATGGTTGGTTATAAAAACATTTTCACCAAAAGCGTTTTCAGTCATTTTAAAAGTACTTCTAAGGGTTTAGTCCTTGTAAATATACATTTAAAAAGTTCAAATAGCTTCCATATGATTTTTTTTTTTATTCTGATTACCAAAAAAAATAAACTTTATTCTGTTTTGTTTTTTCGGTCAATAAGTCATTGATAAAACAATTAATTACTAGCTAGGAATTTCATGGTTATTTTCCACGTAATTTCAATATAATATATATGCACGTCAACTTCATAATCTCCGAAGTTTAAAAAGTAAACCAAATTACACTGACAATAATATTCTCTGATTAAACCGCAGAATACAATTTGATTTTAAGGTGTGAACTGGGCATCAGACCAGTATCAAATCATTTCATATGCTTAAGTTTTTCCTCATTTCTGATTAGTTGGGAGGCTTGCATTCATTCATGAGCGACCGGCAACATCTAGGTCAAACACTCAAAGGTGTGTGAAGTCTTCCAACCTAGAAATTTGGGGCATATAAACCGTAATTAATTGATTTCACTTTCTTAAGACAGCCCCAGTATATTGACGAATAGTTTGCACTATATGCTGGAAAAGTAAATTAATTAAGAAGCTATTAAGGATTTGAAAATGATATAGCAAGAATCAAACAATAGATGTGAAATTGACGTCTTTCACCTTGATGTGGAAATAATTCAACAACGTTCGAGGAATTCATCATGTTCATATTTTATCTGAAACAGTGATACTTAAATTAGTGTATGATGATAGACGGTTAGAAATCGCAAATATAGTTGTTTATAAGTTTTCTCTTTTAGTCGTAGAAAAACTCTAAACCGTACTCCAAAATCATCACTAGCCAAAACGTAACAAATTGAAAAATTAGCAAGTCACAGTACCTTCACCTACCATATGTCCCTATTTTGCTTACTTGCTCTTCCAACTATACTATATTATATGCAAGGTCCTAATAATAATAAGAGTAATCTAGTTACACCAATTTAAAAATTAAAAACTAGGAAACTCGCTTGTACCTAAGGTACCGTTTGGTACGCAGACGGGACGGGACGGGACATGACGGAACAGATGATGTAAATATTGAAAAAAGATAAGGGGAAATTTTATCTTAAAATGTTATAAATTTGTGTTCTACGGATGTGGAACGAGTCGTTCCAGGGGGAGAGGTGGAGCGAAAAATCAGCCAAATTTCGTCCCATGGGACAACCCGTTCCACGGTTTTTAGGCGCACCAAACGTGGGACGAAATGCCTCGTCCAACTGTGTTCCGTCCCGTCTCACGTACCAAACGGTACCTAAATGGACAAACGAAAAAGAAATGGACAAATTTGAAAAGCTTGGAACTGGAAAGGATTAGATGAGTGGGTGGTGGGCGCAGAGGCAGGGGTGCATGAGGACTGGGTGGGATGCAAAAGGCAAAATTTGGTCCCAATTTGTTTGTGGCCTTGCATTTTCCTTATTTATTATTATTATACTATTTCATATACAATTAGCAACACAGCTGGGTGGGATTTCTCTGCCAAAAGCAAAATTTGTGGGAATAGAGATAATCTTCGGATTCTAGACCTTAAATTTTAAGTATTCTAATTCGGTGATCTTTATGAAAGAGATCCTAAGATGATTTCTTTTTAATTTGTGGCTTCACATTTTTTTAATTATTATTTCATATACAATTAGCAACAGTTGGGTGGGATATCTCAGCAAAAACAAATTGGCCCCCATTTGTTTGTGGCTTCACATTTTTTTTTTAATTATTATTTCATATACAGTTAGCAACCGTTGGGTGGGATATCTCAGCAAAATATTTTGGCCGCCTTAACAATTTTTTTATTATTATTATTTAACCAAATTTCGTGATTTTCAACATTTAGTAAATGAAGTTATACCTAAAGTGTTAATTTTAGGACAGTCTCATACATTCATTAGTATGGCTGTTAAGTCTCCTGTGACGTGACGTTCATGTAAACAATGATTGGATATCACGTGTCATTAAGAGATCCACGTGAAAATTAAAAATTCAAAAACAAAAAAAATTTCTCGCCTAAATTTAAAATAATTAATTAATAAAAGTATCAAAAATAAACCCAGAACCCCTTTGGTCTTCCCCACCCTCCACCCTCCACCCTCCACCCTCCAACACCCTTCCCCTTCCCTGATACCCACCCCCAGGGCCGGCCCTAGCCCAGTGCCACAAGGGCCACTGTCCAGGGCCCAAAAATTAAAGGGGCACCAAAAAAAAAAAAAAACCCAAATAACTAGGTATAAAAAAATAAAAAAATAAAACCTAAAGCCCAAATAGGGGACGGCAAAGCAGGAATCAGGTTTTAGAGCCCAAAGGGGCCATGTTTTAGGCATTAAAAAAAATATTATAATAAAAAAGGTCAAAACAGGTTAGCGTAATGCATGGGGAGATTGTTGACTGTGTAATACAGTTTGGAATATATGGCAATCAAAGTTGATTAATTACTTTTGCTTAATCCTATGTATATTTATGCTATTATGATTTATGTTTGCTAATTCTAATTTGAACAATACTTGGCAACTTAAAAATAAATAGGAACTTCTACTCAAAAACTCTTAGTGTTTTTAATCACAGAGTTTTGTGCATGTAAAGATTTTTTTGCAAAAAATAAATCAAAACTAAAATAGTTTAGTCAGTCTATTGTAGTAAATACATAGACGATTGATAATGTTTTTACTAATTCATAGACGGTTTGTAATGTTTTTACTAATTCCGTTTATTTGTTTTAAAATAGTTTGATGATTAAACGGTCTTAGTTTTAATTGATTTTTGTAGATGTGATTTTTAAAATGTGATTTATAATATGAACGGTTCTGATTCTAAACACAAAATTTTATATATTGACAACGAATAATTTTGAAAATTTTTGAGTATGAGTTTTTACTCATATTTGAGTAGCCATGTATTATCCTTCTAATTTGCAAGTTTAGTTGGTATGTGTTTGTATTTATACAACTTCCCCACAATTTGCTACTGTGATTTTGTTTCTTGTCCTTTCGTTTCGTGTCGCAAGTTTGTTCACTCCATCAAGTTGGTTATGAAAGATAGTTACTTTGGCATTTGTGAAATTAGAGTCCATACCAAGAGAGCCTAGCCCGCCCCCCCCCCCCCCCCCCAGTTTCGACTGGGTTTCAGCCCTCGTTAAATATTATTTTTTTTAAACATATGTTTCCGTAATAAAAAAGGGCACATTTTGAGCTTTCGCACTGGGCATCTAAAAACTCAGGACCGGCCCTGCCCACCCCTGCCACCAAGCCTTTTCTCCTTCCCCAAAAACCCAGCCCTTCCTTCCTCCAAAACTCCAAAATTCCCTCCCTCTCTTCTCTTCCTGTGCCTTGACCGCTCCATTCTGCGAAGTGGGTCTTCCTCGTCTCGCCGTCGTGACCTCGTTTTCGTTGTCAATCCTAGCAGTCTCTCTCTCTCTCTCTCTGTGCTTTTATGAGTTTTGTGGATTATTGAAATGGGAAATTGGAGCAGCTGCCAATGGGAGGACAGGGAAGGAGTGGAAGAAGCTGCTTCCATATCTATCTAAGGTCTCGCCTTGGTGCTGATTGCAATGTGAGTTTCTTACCAATTTTCCTTTCTTTGGTTTATTACCGTTTGGAGGGGAAGGGGTTGGGTTTTTGGGAAATGAGAATAGGCTTGGTGGTAGGGGTGGAGCCGTGGAAGGGGTGGAGGGATGGAGGGGTGGATGGTAGGGAGGAATTTTTCAACTTTTATTTAATTAATTATTTTAATATTTTAAATTTGGACGAGAAATTTGTTTTGAATTTTTAATTTCTACATGAACTCTTAATAACACGTGGAGTCCAGTCATTATCCAAATAGACGTCACATCATCAGTTAACGGGAGACTTAACAGCCAGACTAACGCATGTATGAGACTGTCTCAAAATTAACGTTTTAGGTATGACTCTGAGACGAAAAAAAACTTCATATACTAAATGTTGAAAACCACGAAACTTGAGGGTAGTAAACTGGGACTGACCCTATTATTTAATATACAATCAACAACAGTTTGTGCCACAACTATAATTAACTAGTTGAGTCTTAAAGCATGAAATTGTAACTAAGTATGCTATATTAAACAAAATAGTTGTATGAATAAATCAAAAGAGTCAGAAATATAAAATCACCTCTTTCTAAAATCACATTAAACACGTCCCAAACCTCCGAATTAGTAGCATAGCCAACCTATAATACGTATATCGCAAACCACAACTTGTCATTTCTCAAGTTTAATTAGCCAAAAAAAAATTAAAAAAAAAAAACTATGGGTATCTCAACTGCTCAATCGAGCCATTGTTCGATAGTGATATCAAAAGACTAACTTCAGTTGTACTTTTCTTATCATGAATAATGTTGTTGTACGGTGAACTGGGGTTTTGAAAATACTCGTCCAAAGCATCAAGTAGGAATAATCGGTGAAATCAACCTTTCTTGCCTGACCAACTTAAAAGATTTAATTATTGACTTTTTACATGTACATGTATTAAAATATAGAGCTTTTGAAAAGAAATCATCACCGTACATGATTTTTCAAAAGAGTTCATTGCCCTTACAACTTGTGAAAGTGACGTCTTTTCAGTAAACACTTTCAGGTATTAGAAATACATCAGGGATTTGGATCCTCGCCGGATCCTCTTCATGGGGATCCTAGGAATCAATGCACGTGGACCGTTGATAAAAAATCGTGCGGTTTCAATTAAATACTTTTTATATTTTTAAAAGTAAAACAACCTCGTTTTGATTGAAAAATATAAAAAAAGAAAAAACTATAGCCGCACGATTTTCGATCAACGGTCCTGATTCGTTGATCCCTAGGATCCCATGGAGGGGATCCGGCGAGGATCCGAATCCATACATCAGCATCCGTGATTTTGAAAATTACATCCACCTTCATACATAAATAATAAAAAAAAATATTTTACCAAATAAAAATAATAAAATAATTCAAATAAAAGTTACATGAAAGATTAATCATTTTTCTAAAGTCACAATCGAACAGTACGGCTTTTTAAACTAATAGATTTGATAGTCGAATAAGAATTTTAGAAGATTTTAGAAGGCATTTTAAAGTAAAAGATTTGATACGATTGTAGACTCTGTATAACATTTAAATAGGTTTTTAAGGATTATTATGGATTTTATTAAAAATTTGAATTGATTTTGAGAACGTTCTTATCATTTAAAAAAAAAAAGTAGTTTTAAATAGAAATTAGGATTATAATAAAAAAAAACTTGTAAAAAAGTAATGGCGAAGATTCTCTATAGGATAAAGTTAACGTGGAGAGAGCTGCTTGAAAAGAAATTATAGGCGTGGAGGTGAGATTCTCTATGGCCTTTTCTATGCATATCAATATTCTCAATCCTACAAAATCTTTAATTCAATGAAATCCTTCTAAATTTATAATTTTTTGAATACTTATAGATTTGTATTAACTCGTTAAAAGTCTTTTAAAAACTTAATCGATTACTCATGGATTTCGATGCATTATTTTAAATTGTATTAAACCTTATTTTAGCTACAATATGCTTTTACAATATTTTAAAATCCTTTAAAATTTTAATTTGACTACCCCAAACCAAATTTTTGCAATGAACTTTATTTCAGGTTGTTGCAGCCATGGGCCTTTTTTTGTTCATTAGGCCTCTGAATTATTCTCTTTTTAGGATAGCCTAATGAGACAAATCTAATCTTTTTTATTTATTTATTTAGACAATCTTTTGTCCGATCACTCATCAAATATCCAAGTTACTTTTCTCTCATTAGAATTTCAAAAAATAAAAATAAAAAATCGATGTAGTAAGACTATGGGTGGTTACAATTCGTTATTTCTCAAAATTTTAATAAAACCATATATCTAAAATAAGTAAAACTGAAAAAAAAAAAATACAAAAGAGCTTTTGACAGAAAAAGACAAGTAAATTGTAGTACATTTGATTAATTAAGTGAAAGGAGACAAAGTTATATTAAATTTAAATAAGCAACCAAAGTTTCAGCATATATATGTATATATTCTACCTAGATATGGGTACATGGATATTAATCTCAACAACATAAAATAGAAATCAGGTATTGTTGCATAAATATATGTCATCTATGGGCGGAACTAAGTTAGCTAAGGTCCTTTTTGCTAGGTTATCTCCACTTCAACGACAAGGTATAATTTGACTTTTAACGTTTAATTTAGATGCCTTAAACCAATTTTAGAGTTAAATAAGTCTCACTTTTAACTATAGAGTTTGCATTTAGCACCAAAATTATATATAATCTCGACTTTTTTGGTGTATCGAAGAAGAATTGAGTTAAATTTCGAGTCAAAACATAACTTTTTACTCTAAAAATTCCAATACATTAAAAATAGCCTTAGAGATTTTATTGTATAACCTTTCTTGCTAATTTTATCATCACGGTGACACCCAAGATTTGCCTCCTTTGACCCATCATTTGTATTATGCACTTTGCAATTTGACTAGTTGTTCTTCATGACGTAAGTTGCAAGATCATCAATTTTATTTTTATTGTTATTTTTCAAAACAGGTTTGTACGTTCATAACACCATAGTTAACCATATCATACATGAATCATATTTATAACAAAAAGTTTGTATCTTTTAGCAAAAGAAATTCTATTCAAAATAGTCAAATCGTACATGTGATAGACATATTAAACGTGTCTCTAGAACAATTTAAAAGGCTACATATGTTAAAAGAACTTTTAATCCTAGAATTACAAACACATGAAAAATTCAAAAGAGAAATAAAGAAAGGAGATTTTCGGTTAACACGGTGATCCCACGGATGCATACAGTTATGATCAACTATTAAATCCGTGAGTATTTTTTTCTTTGGACAATCCGTGTCTGATTGTGTCTCTCTACAGTAATTTATCAGTTTCACAACGCATGCAGAGACTAATTACAGATAAAGACTAAACATGAGTTGTTCTTGTCGTACACAGACCTGGCGCACTGCCTACGGAAGGCACCTTGACATCAGTGTGTATATAGAGGCCGAGTGGCCCCAATGGCACACGTGACAGAAGAAACCCCCCAACCAATTTGGCCACTTAATTGTGACTTTGCAATTTCCGTTCATATTATGTCAGAAAATAAAAGAGAGAAAAAGAAAGGCAGAAAATTCGTAGAAGTTTTCGAAAAGTATTTTCTAAAAGACAATCATTAAGAAAATAGAGAAAGATATTTATTTTATTTTTTTTATCAGAAAACAGATATTTATCTGAGTCCTCATGAAGAATCAGAAAATACAAAAAGATTTTTTTTTTTTGGGTCGGAAAAAAAGATATTTATCTGAGTCTTTTTCGTTGACAAATTTATTTTTACGTTTTATAATATGGTAAAGAGCGACATGGTTGTATATCCTAGTTTTAAGTGTGTTAATAAATAAATAAATACACATCTAAGTTGATTGCAATTCTAACACAATGTCTTCGGATACCAAAAGATCTTTGCCTCCCCGACTCTATATATACCCCTTCATACCTTCTCTTCCATAATTCGTGAATCAACTTCTCAATTCCACTCTCTCTCTCTCTCTCTCTCTCTCTCTCACTCTCTCTCTCATTTCTGTTTTCGTTAGCCGAAGTCATCCAAATTAAGGACACTGCTAACAAGCGAAGATGGAAGAACAAGCTCAGCACTACACAAGCTGCTGCTCATCGACGATGAGTAATATTAGCAGTCCATATGTGATGCCGTGCTTAACAGAACAATGGGGAGATTTACCCTTCCAAGTTGACGATTCCGAGGACATGATCGTCTACAACTCCCTTCGTGATGCTTTTAGCCTCGGATGGTCTCCCGACCACACTTCCCCCTTCCAAGTCGACGATTGGGAGGACATGATCAACTACAACTCAGACGCTCTTAGCCTCGGCTGGTCTCCCGACCACTCCTTGGAATGCATCAAACCCGAACAAACGTATGATCTTGATCATCTTTTTGATCAATATCATGATCAGCTGCCACCTGATCTTTTCACTCAATCTCAACCCCACGATTTTGATGTTTCCATCAATGGAAACAAACCCTCACAAACCCTAGTACTCGCACCTGATACTGATATTCCTCCGTTGGATCATGACGATCGTGATCAAAATCAAGTACAAGTAGGAGATGCAGCAGCTGAACAAGGGGAAGTGAATGTGAATGTCCCGAAATTACAAAAGTCGGGGGTGGCGAGAGGGAGGCATTATCGAGGGGTGAGGCAGAGGCCGTGGGGGAAATTCGCGGCAGAGATTCGTGACCCGGCTAAGAATGGGGCCAGAGTGTGGCTTGGTACCTACGAGACTTCCGAGGAAGCTGCTTTGGCTTACGACCGCGCCGCCTTTCGCATTCGTGGCTCCAAGGCTCTACTCAATTTTCCTCACCGGATTGGGTTGAATGAGCCTCCGCCTGTTCGAGTCACCGGCAAGCGAAAAGAGCCAGAGCAAGACGCCGCCGCCAGTAGTAGTACTTCTTCTTCAGCGACGCCAACGGCGGCCACCAAGAGGACCAAATTAGACAAGTCGGTCTCCTCGTCGTCAGATCATGATCATCAAGCAAATGTGTGTCACACAAGGCAAAAGAATAATAGCTCATATATGCTGCCACTTGGCGAGCAACTATTGGTTAGCTGATCATCATCTGTGACCTTAAATGTAATATACATGGTGGTTAATGCGGACTTGCAATTGTTATTACAAAGATCGATTGATCAGTAATTACAATTGCAAACCACTAAATCACGAGCTTGTTTATTCAGTTTAATTTACTGTGTATGTGCGGGATTGGTCACTGAAATTGCAGTGCAAGGACTAATGTAGAACAAATGATTGAAACAACTAAGGAACAATTTGGCAGACATAAAATTGGTGAAATTTTTCATTGTGATAGGAACTCAAGTGGTACACTACGTGTTTTTATATAAGTGGTGGGAAATTTTATATTTTAAGTTATTAACTTTTTAAAACACATATCTCACCATTTATATGATGACACGTGGTATTTCACTCCGTGTTCCGATCATACTAAAAAAAACTATCCATGATAAATATAAAAATAAAAGTTGATGAGGAGTAATTGTAATATTTTTGTGTGCATTTCTGAATCCCATCATCACCAAGAAAAGATGGCAATAACGTAAATCACGAGCCCACATTTTAAAAAATGGTTGGATGATTTGAGTACTTTAAATACCCAACCAAATAAATTGGCAAATATTAATGTATTCATAGATTCCAGCATGCAATAGACAAGTGTAAAGCCACAACTGATAAAATCATAGAAATAGGGTTACCGGTGTAGTATCTATCGATCACAAGGCCCACAATCCATCGGGGGGGAATAGACATTCGGGATTTGTCATCTTCATCTTTGTCTCCCACGGAACCAAATAGGCCGTCAGGGTGGGTAGAATATATTTCTCCACGCACACACATATATACGCATTATTTTAAAATTATTTTGTAATTAAAATATCCTTTTAGTGGCTTCAGCTATTTGGTCTTGATAGAGGACCATGTTATTTTAACCAAAAAAACCATTAGATGTTTAGTCTGAATAGAAAAGTAGTCATGACAAGCTGGATCGAGACATGGAGCTTCGACAAGTCTTCTTATTGGATACTGTTGTTGGCTTACCATCCCACTCTCGAGAGAAAAGGAAGAATTCATTTTTTCACTAAATACCAATCCCTTTGCCCAATAAAAAGATATTTAGTTTAAGATTATCAAACGTGGGTGTACATTTAGTAGTCAAAGAAACAAGAAAAAAATTTCCTTCTACGTACAGTTTGCTTCTGTATAGGCAAAGGGATCCTCTTCGATTCTTTTCACCAAATTCACTCAATCATTTAATTCGGGTCCTTGAAATTTGATCCAACGGCTAAAGTTATTATAACGTTTAAAGAGGTTCCCTGTCTGTAGCCGTTGGATCAAATTTCAAAGGCCCGGATTGATTGATTGGATGAATTTGGTGGAAAGGATCCGAATATCATCCCTTTCCCTTTATAGAACCTCATGCTGCAAGATGGGCATGCCTTTTCGAACATCGTTTTGATTTTTCAAAACACGGTTCATTTAGAGTTTAGGAATTTGTAAGTAAATTGGTTAAGATTTTTTAGTTTGTATGTTTAAATTTCCTCTTTTTATTATTAATTATATCATAGAAGAAAGAAAAAACTTAAAATTTACCTTTTAACTCTTTCATTTACACAAAATTAACTTGAGGTTTTAATTGCAATTACACGAAGTCTTAAACGATGCATGTGGTCTACAATCTATAAATCATAAGGGTAGTAATCTCTACGTACTTTTCTTGTTTTTGTCTTCATTTTTTAATTTATTCAAATCAAAAGTTAAACAATTGGAGGATTAGGATTTTATAGAATTTTCAAGGGTGATGTCAAATTTTAAACATATTAAATTGGGTAAATTACAAAAAACTACCTCAACTATTGGGTCATTAACAATTTCATACCTCGTCTTTAAAAATTTTCAATGTCATACCTTATCTTCGAATTTGTTTCAATTTCATACCTTCCGTCAGTTGTCTGTCAATTTTTCTGTTAAATGCTGACGTGGCATGTGATGTGGCACATTTTATATTAAAAAATTAATAAAATATTATAAAAACTTAAAAAAATATTTTAAATATTATTTAAATTTTTTTTTTCTCTCTCTCTTCTTCTTCCGCCGAACTGGGTCTTTTCGTTTTTTTTTTTTTTTTCTCTGTGTCTCTTCTCTTCTTCCTGCCCAGAGAGAAGAAGAAAAAGAAAAAAAAAAAAAAACAAAGTATTTCGGCCCTGCCAAGAAGAAGAAGAAGAAGGAGAAAGAGAAGGAGAAAAGAAGAAGAAGAAGAAGAAGAAGAAGAAGAAGAGGGAGAGGGAAGAGAAGAAAAAAAAAAAAAAAAAAAAAAAAAAAGAGGGTTCGGCCCTGCCCAGAAGAAGAAGAAAGAGAAGGAGAAAGAGAAGGAGAAGGAGAAGAAGAAGAAGGAGAAAGAGGAAGAAAGAAAGAAAAAAAAAAAAAAAAAACAGGTTTCGGCCCTGCCCAGAAGAAGAAGAAGGAGGAGAAAGAAAAGGAGAAGAAGAAGAAGAAGAAGAAGAAGAAGGAGAAAGAGAGAGGAAGAGAAAAAAAAAAAATGTGGTTTCGGCGCCCAGAAGAAGAAGAAGAAAGAGAAGGAGAAGGAGAAAGAGAAGAAGAAGAAGAAGAAGAAGAAGGAGAAGGAGAAGGAGAAAGAGAGAGAAAGAGAAAAAAAAAAAAAAAAAAAGTGGTTTCGGCGCCCAGAAGAAGAAGAAGAAGGAGAAAGAGAAGGAGAAGAGAAGAAGAAGAGGAGGAGGAGGAGAAGAAGAAGAGAGAAGAAGAAAAAAAATAAAAAAGGAGTAGGAGAGAGAAGAAAATTTTTTTTTTTAATATTTTATTAATTTTTTAATATAAAATGGGTCCCGACACTTGCCACGTCAGCATTTTAACGGAGGAACTAACGGAAGGCTGACGGAAGGTATGAAATTGAAACAAATTCGAAGATAAGGTAGCACTATATTGTCTGTTTTGGGCCACGCCCTCACGAGAACTTCCCAATGGGTCACCCATCCTAGGAATGTTCTCGCCTGAACTCGCTTAACTTCAGAGTTCCAATAGAATCCGAAGCTAGTGAGTTCCCAAAATGCCTCATGCTATATGGAGGTGGGCATGTACATATAAGGCACATCACCTCCTCTCCGTTGGTCGATGTGGGATGTTACATATGTAGCGCTTTAACATCTTTTAAAGTTTTGCTCTTCACCTGACATGTCAAATTAAACTATTATAATTAATATGTTAATACACAAAACAATAATATAAAGGAAAATATTTTAGAGATTTGATTTAATTAGTGATTTTATATGATTTAATTAGTGATTTCATATGATTTGATTCAATTTGGTATAGCTTTCCTTATCTTGTGGAGGGTTTTTTTTATCACCAATGGTCCCTGAGATTGACCAAACTCATCATTTTGGTCCCTCACTTTCAAAATCAATCAATGTCGTCCCTGACATTCACCACCGCACATCAATTTGGTCATTCCGTTTAGATTCCGTCAAATATTTCTGTTAGTTTGCATGTGGGACCCACAAAGCCAATAAAATGGTGACACGTGTATTACACAAAAGAAGGTTTTTATACAAATGGTCCATGACATTAATCAAACTCCTCATTCTGGTCCCTGAGTTTCAAAAATCAATAAATTTGATCCCTGACTTTCACTATCGCACATCAATAGAGTCCTTTCATTAAAATTTCGTCAATATTTTTTGTTAGTGTGCTGATGCGGTCCCACTAGTCCAATCATATGGCGCCAAGTGGATTAACTATAAAACAACTAATTTTTTTAGGGTGAACCAACTGGCAAATATTCAGCGCTGACATTTATCTCGCATCCCACAATCCCTATTAGAAAATAAGATTCAATCTAAATTCGAATCCAAATTCACTTCAAATTTGATAGGATTATAACCAACTAGAGAGAATGAGAAGTGGGTTCACGGAGGACAAGATGATAATGTCTTTTTTTTCCTTTAATTTTTATTTTTAATTTCTTATAGTACTTTTAGTTTTAAATATTAAAAAATATTTTTTTATAGTTAATCCATGTGGCGCCATATGATTGGATCAGTGGGACCATATTATCACACTAACAAAAAATAATGACCAAAATTTTAACAGAATGACTAAATTGATGTGCAGTACTTAAGGTCAGAGACCAAATTTATTGATTTTTGAAACTCAGGGACTAGAATGAGGAGTTTGATCAATGTCATGGACCATTTGTGATAAAAACCTTCTTTTGTGTGATACACGTGTCATCATTTTATTGCTTTGTGGGTCCCACATGCAAACTAACATAAATATTTGACGGAATCTAAATAGAAGGACCAAATTGATGTGTGGTGGTGAATGTCAGGGACGACATTGATTGATTTTGAAAGTGAGGGACCAAAATGATGAGTTTGGTCAATCTCAGGGACCATTGGTGATAAAAACCCTCTTATGGACAAAGAATTGTTTTGATTTATTTCCTAGTATTACTCCTTTGTAATCCTTTAAATACTTCCTTATGGAGAAGAAAAAAGTATTAAAATAGTATTTGAGAATTGTGAGATTGTAAAGAATTTTAAATTTATCCTAAACCCTTTATTTTCAACTTGGTGTCAGATTTTGATTTGCTGAGGTTTCGGAAAGATAGGCATTAGTTTTAGCTTAAGATTTTATGCAAATGTGGCTTACTTAATGCGTGGTTCCAAGTGAGGGGGGGGGGGGGGGAGGTGTTGAATTTATAAAGTTTCAAATAGGATCTTATTTCCTTCTAGGCCAAATCATCAGTTTGAAAGGGGGTGTTGAAAGATAAATTTGATTTAGTTAGTGATTTGATATGATTTAATAAGGGATTTTATATGATTTGATTTGGTATAGGTTTTTTTTGATGTATTCATAGTATTGCTTATTTGTGCTTTAATAAATACCTTCTCATGGAGAAGAATAAGTATTGAAATTGTATTTAAGAATTGTGAGATTGTAAAAAATTCTAAGTTTATCCTAAAATCTTTATTTTCAATAGTTGCTAATTCATGTTATGCCACATTAGATTTTGCTTTTCTATTGAAAAATATTTTTTTCTACCATTTTTAACTTTAGTGTTAATTTAGACATTTTGACATCTATTTTAAAGATGCCCTAATTTTTTTTTAAAAAGTGCATCGACAACCCTAAGGGTGCGTTTGTTGCACCGGACTGTCTTGGACTGGACTAGCTGCAGGGACTAAGATGGACTGGCTTAGACTAGACTAAGCTGGATTAACTTAGTGGAGTGTTTGGTGCAGTGTCGGACTAAAAAACTGGATAATAAAAATAATAAAAATTAATTCATTTTTTATTTTTTTACTTTTTTCATTTTCTTTTCTGTTTTCTAGAATTACCCTATCTTTTGGTCAAACTATTTTCTTCCTTTTTCTCCTCTGTCTCTTCCTTTTCCCTATCCTGTCCGACTCTCTTCTTCAAACTATTTTCTTCTTTTTTCTCCTCTGTCTCTTCCTTTTCCCTATCCTGTCCGACTCTCTTCTTTTTCTCCCCTCTCTTCCCTTTTCCTTATCTTGTCTGACTGTCTCTCCTCCTCTCTCTCTCTCTCTCTCCCTCTTCACTTCCTCTCACAACTTTCATAATCTATTGCAAATCTTCAAAATCAAACCACATAGCAAGAAATAAAGTGAAATTTAGGAGTTGGGGTTGTGGTGCATGTGTGATTGGCTCGACCTTTGTCTGCTTCCCCTCTCCTCACTTCACCCCTCCCATCTGCTTCTTCCTTAGCGAGACCCCCCAAAATTGTGGTGCATGTGTGATTGGCTCGAAGGTGGGAGATGGAGAAAGTCTGCAATCAGGAAGTTTCATGTTTTCTGGGTTCGATTTTCATGTTTTCTGGGTTTGATTTTCATGTTTTCATGTTTTCTGGAAACTTATACCCACTGCATATTTTTTTTTTTTGGGTGTGTTTTATAGGTTTCTGGGTTCTATTTTGCAGGTTGGATCTAGATTTTAAAAATGGAACGACTGCAATTTTTTTTGTTTTGAATTTTGCGGGATATGGGTTGAAAATGGTTGTGGAAGCAAGGAAGAAGTAGATGGGAGGGGCGAAGTGAGGAGAGGGGAAGCAGACAGAGGTGGTCTTAGCAATCTGCCCGATTTCGGGGGGTCTCGCTAAGCCCCTCTAGCGAATCGTTTAGTCGGGGTTAGTGTAGGCGAGTCCCATTAATGCTAGTCCGGGTGTGCAACAAACACGGGATTACAGTGATGTTTAGTCCAGTCCAAGCTAGCGAGCTCAAACAAACACGCCCTAAAAGTTTTCCATTCACTAACCCATCCATATAAAAGTCCAAAAATTTGGCCAAGAATTCTAAATGGAATGGAATCTAATCAGAGAGAGCGCACAGTGCATACATACAGGTAGGTACGTGAAATAATTAATCAGATTTATCTTAATTATGCAAAGTCTAACTAGTTGGCAAGTTAATTATTTGTTTTTGATATCTGTTTTCTCCTGTGCGTTCAAAAAAACAACCCGTCCGGATGAATGCAACTGCCCTATCATATCCAAAGACAGGGACATCTCCAAGATACATTAACCCTACCCACAAATTTCCGATCATCAAAAACGTCTTAAAAGACTAAATCGATATAACTTTTTCTATATATATTCATTGTTTTTTTCACTTGACGTCTATCAGTTTGCTCGGTTTCAAATCAACTTTCAATATTCACCACCAACCACAATGTTTGTTGGTATCATATATACATCTAGCCGGCCAACGTATGTTTAAAAATGACACCCTAATTTCTTATAATACTGACCTAGTATGTATGTATATATATATATATATGTATATGTACCACACTACCTTGTTAGGTTATGTACACACTCAAAACCACAAGTGGAAAGAAATTGACTCGTCATCGTTAGAATGCTACTTGTTAATTACGATAATCTTTGTTTTGCTCAACAATATAGATGGTTAAACTAAACAATTTTCTAATCGGATGATTTTTTTAAAAGATGATAATAAAGAGTACGAACAGTACGATTACAATGTCATCACATCAAGTTATAAAAAGGTCTAAATTATTTATGCATTTCATAAAGGTGTAGACTTAGGCGACTACTGAAAGAGATGAAAAATGTTGAACATGTGTAACAAAAAAGAAATATTATAACCTAAAGAGAAGGCCACTTTTCAGTCTAAATGCATCGATTAGGTCAGATGTGAATAGCATATGGCTTATAGACTTTGGATGTTAAGATCGGTAGCCTCTCTGTACATATCTGAGTTGACTGTTGAATTTTTAAAACTCAATTCCCTGCGCCCACCCTTGATTAATTTTTTCCTGCTATCATTTTTAACGTATAATTATACTAACTATTCTAATCTCCTTTACATTCCTTTAGCAATATTAAACATTGTACGAAAAATCAAAGATTCTTAATTCTCATCACCGATATCAACGGTTGCGATCATTACAAAAAAAAAACCAGGCTTATTTGATGCTTGGTCAATGTTCAACCCTATCCCTCGTCACGAATGAAGAAAATAAGAGTTACACTTAGACATGCTCGAGGTCACAAGTTTGACGCGAATGTTTTTAGTGGAAGTAAAGTGCCGCAATGTTTGAGTCAACCGCAAAATAACAAAGCAAGATGAACCCCACGATTAAAATGTCCGACCAATAATGTAATGGCTTTGCTCAGAATCACATGGTCCAGCAATGTATGGAGCTAGATAGCTAGGCCATGTCCACCTCAAACATATGCATATTCTTCAGAATTTTGGTGCTATGTCGTGATTATTTAATCGATATGTCGTCGTTATTTAATTGTAATCATTTTTAAATTTTATATTATCCTAATTTCAGCCATTTTGTTTAATATCGAATTAAACGCATGCAAAGCCAAAAAGAAATAATTGAGGTTGCAATTTCAAGCTAAAAGATTGAGCCAATTTTCTTCCTTTGTATGCGAAAATTATCTTTCACGCCAAATGTATCAAAATTATTTTCCACCTTGTTTCATGAGGTGGATTTCAAACTAGGTATCTCTTTTTTTTGGTGAAAAACATAATCTCAAAAATCACCACAAAAAATAAATATTTCTACACTTCTGTAGTTTTATCCCCCACGACCTTGATTTTCCTCACCGTCATCTTCTTTTTTCTTCATAACTTTCACCGGTTAAAATTACTGTCTAATGTTTCACTACAATACTAAAATACTAAAAACCTGTCTAATGTTTCTCACATGTGATTAACTTTTTTTTTTTTTCTCTGAATCAAGCTTTCACTACACCACCATCTGTCAAACCGGCCTGCCCTGTGCCGTCCATTGATCATGTTCTCATGCATTTACATGTAATATGCATGTCGACCGGATATGTACCGACCAGAGTTGTTCCACCGTCGTCTTTTTCTTGCATATGTGGACGCCCATGCAAACCCTCTTTACTGTGCTTATAAGTTATAGCATACAGCTAGCTACCTCCGCATAATAGTTGAAATTGGGGGCCGATACTTTTAGTGACAAGTCACCAACTTTTTCTAGCGTACGTAACTTTTGCATACAAATTTCTAAGCTCCACGTACATTAAATTATAAATGATCAATCGATACACCCACCCCAGCTGCATGCTGTTAAATTTGTCGTGGTACGTGTTACGGCATGCAGCTCCTTACCAAGTCGGCTAATGAATGATACGTCATAGAATTCCCATCGACAGCCAAATTACTATTTGGTTGGTTTGTCCCAAATAACTTAATTGTTTCACTTTCGCTCCTTTGAACAGATCATACACGCGCATATTTCTTTATATATCGTCAAAAAAAAAAAAGAAGAAGAAAAATCTCGCAGCAGAAATGATTGAACGAGACTTTGTCGTAAAGGTCTGGTTTAGTATGATAATAGCACAGCTTAATAACCTTGTTTAAGATTTGTCCACACAAAAAGTATGTAGGCTAGCTAGGTTTTAATTTTTTTATTAGAAACGTAGGGTATTCGTTAAAATTGAAACAATACGTATAGAAGAGGATAGAGTGCAATAAAAATGGGTATCGTTACAAACTTTAATGGGAATTCCAACTCAATCAGAAGGCAAAAGTGGGTTTGCGCCGAACAAATCAATTAGAGCTATCCTCAAATAACATATCAACAATCAAATCAAGAAATTCCTCGAATCAAATCTATTTTCTTTTCTCAAATAGACTAAAAGCGTGCAAGTCTATATGCTGTTGGTCTTCAGTTTCATAGTCAGAAGGTTTTCATTTGAACTTAGAGTTAATCAAATTAAGTATTCTTGTTAATTTGCAGGTATATAGTGTACATTACGTAGCTAATTGATATATTTGCAATTAATTAATTTGGTCCATTGGTTTACTTACATGAATAAATAGCAAGATTATCTCTACCGCTTTAATTCAACCCTATTCGAACGAGTTTTTTATGACATATTTTGTTCAATAAACCCATGACTTTAACTGATGAAAACAACTAATTAATGTATAAGTTTGACTAGTGCAAACAAGGGAAAATGGCAAGTTTGTCACTATATATGTCCATAAGCAATGATCGTAATTAACCATAATAGTCTCTATGTCGGCTCCATCATTGTCACCAACATAATGTACACATACAATACAATTAATTAGGATAATAATTAACATGGATCGTGTCATAACCCGTAATTTAATATAAGCGATATCGGTCCAACTAGGCCACAGCTACATAAAAAGCAAAACTCCAAAAGAATGCAGTTGGTTCTTTTGTGTTCACTCTTTTCCTAAGGCTACCCAAAAGCCACACCCAAACCCACTTGGTTGACAGTTTGACTGTACTATCAAACTGTGGGATCGATATTGATATAAATTTAATGTACATATTGTTGCATGCAAGTTGAACAAACTAAAGCGACTTTTGCAAGTGGATTACTGCGATACAAAGAACTTTCATGCAGTTGGACAAATTCATCTTGCTCAAGAGAAAGGAACCACGACCATTCTTAAAGTTTGATTATTATTAGCTTAGAGACGCCAGAGTCAAGTTTGAAACTCCACGTGGTTTTTGAATTCCACTATTCAAGTCTTCAAGATCAGACAAACACAAAAGTTGTTTTCAAATGGTATATATTATCCATAAACAAATTGGTAATGGTTTGGTTCTTTTGTATTTAGCATTTTGTTTTCCTTTTCTTTAAATTGGGTTCTAATTAAACACAGAAGGAATAGGGGACGGGAGACATAAGAGAGACAGGAGGAATCATTGGAGAAGAGAGAAGTTTTTGTGACGTCGGAAACACAAGCTAGTCTATCATTTTACGTGTTATAATAATTAAGAGTAGATGTTGACATTGATGTTTCTCATTTTTAAGGTATATTAATAAAAGAAATTCACAAGTTATAATTTTAGTGAAATAGTTACACCACAAAGTTGTATTCTGAGTACACCAAAAAAAATTACCCGAAAAAGTAGAAGTAATTACCTAAATTTTAAAAAAAATATTTAAATACAAGATAAAATGTGATATGGTATAAAAATGGTGAAATGAATTTTGTATGTATATCTGTTGATATCAACAAGGCTACAATATTATTCTGGCAAAACACGCATTGGATAAAATTAATAATTGTGGATTAGTTTTCGGGATGCATGTGGAAGCCTGCAGAACCCTAATGACAATCACTTGATCGGCCAGATATTGCAAATTGGCTAGTCTAGTTGATGTTGGATGGTATTAATTTTGGTACTTAAGTTCTATAGCAGTTTTGTTCAAAATAAAAAATAAAAAAAAAATAAAAAAAGAAAAAAGAAGTTCTAGAGCAGTTACAAGTTCGGTCCGGCTACAATGATTTGTATTAATAGTATGAGTTTTATGCAAGAACTAACGGTTTTGAAAATTTCTTCAATTCTTTATTCAAAAGTTAACCATTAATTTTTCAATTTATTTCAGACTTCAGTGGTATGCACAATAAAAATAAAAAATAAAAAATAAAGGTCATTTCCATATAAAATAAAAGTAAAATTAGATTTTAATCCCTAAATAAGATGAAATTTAGAAAAATGAATACAAGATTAAAAATTAATTTTACTCCCTAGACTCTATTTAATGCCACCATATGCATTCAATGATTTTTTTTTTTATATTTTCTTTTATTTATAATTTTATGAATTTAAATTTATGAAAATATTATAAAGTTTAATTCTCACTATGGTTTAAAAAAATGTTTTCGTAGAGATTTTTCGGTACACTTATGTTTTTGCATATTTTATTATCTGCCACTAATTCATTACATTATATTTAGGTACGAATATTTCGGTACAATGAGTTAGTATAATATGTTTATGTACGGACATTTCGGTACACTAATTTAGTATAATATATTTAGGTACCGACATTTCGGTACACTAGTTTAGTATCATATAGTTATTAGGTAAGAAATTTTTCAGTACGCTTATGTTTTTACAAATTTTCTTATGTGTCACTAATTCACTACAATATATTTAGTTACGGGCATTTCGGTACACTAATTTAGTAAAATACATTATGATACAGACGTTTAGGTACACTAATTAGAGAAAGTTAAATAAAATTAATGAATTAAAATGTGTATAATAATAAACTTAAAATTTAATGTAATAACATTAAATAAGTTATCTATTAAATATAAAAACAAAAATATAATATGATTTTGAATTAAGTACACATTAAGGGACTAAAATCAATATTCAATCTAATACCAGGCTTTTATTAAATTTTAATCTTCTTGAAATATTAAAGTTTAAAAACCCCTAAAATAAATAATAAAAAAGAAGTTTGTACAAAACTCTTCTCTCCGTCTGTGAGAGAACCTCTCTCCCTCTGTGAGAGTTACTTCCCTCCTGTGTTGGTGAGGGTTTCCGTGTCCCCATTTTCTCCGGCGCCGACTCTGGCTTCGGCTGGAGTCGGTCGTCCATTTCCCCTTCCTCCTTCTGGTTTTCTCTTACTTTTCCCTTCTCTGTCTTTTCCTCTTCCTCTCCTTCTTTTGTCTTTCATTTTTGTTTTCGCCTCTGTTTTTCCGTTCACCCCTGTTTCCCTTCCCGATCTGGCAATGCCCTCCTTCCCCCAGCGGCGCTCACCCTCCTTTATCTCTGATTCGGCATGCAGCTGCTTCCAAACCGCGTTTTGCTGCGGTATTTCGAGAGGGTGCGTAGAGATCCGGTGTTCTCACCGGCTCGGGTGCTCCGCACCACCACCCTTTCACTGTCTCTGCATGTTGTGGCAGCGTTGTTCGTGGGTCGCCGCGAACTTCCTCCTCTTCCTCAGCTGTGTGCGGATCATTCTTCGTGATGAGATGCTGAACATCTTCTGGCGCTGCTTGGCCATGGCCGTGGTTTGGTCGGATCGAGATCGGCGGCGGCGACGGGTGTACCAGTTTCTGGCGTTTGTTCTCGTGTCTATGTTGGGCTTCACCTTTTGGGTGGCCCGGGGTACTGTGTTGTTTGGGTTTCTGATTTGCTGGTTTTTGTATTTTGTTTGGGCCTTAAGTGTGCCTATGTGTATGTTTTCTTTGTGTTAATAATGAAGAAGCCTCTGTTCAAAAAAAAAAAAAAAAGTTTGTACGGTCATGCTTTTTTTGGGTTTTATATTTTCTTCAATGTCGAGTTTTAGGGCTCGTTTGGATGTACTTTTAAAATAATTGAAAGCGCTTTTAGATAAAATGTTTTTGGGTTTCAAAAGGACTTTAAGTGCTTTCTATAAGAAGCACCAGTTATGTGCTTCTTCTAGGAAGCACTTTAAGTGCTTTTCAAGAATTTACTAGCATTTTTACTAAGGATTGTTTCCAAAAATATTTCACCAAAAACGCTTTCAGTCATTTTAAAAGCACATCCAAACGAGCTCTTATATGCTAGAAGTTCGCTATTCCCTTTTCATATATCTTTGTCAAGATATAAAGGATCCCAAAGGTAAACTAATGAGATTGGGAAAGTACGAATTGATACATGGAATCTTTTTATTTTTCTTGCACTCTGCATTTTTTTTAAAGAAAATACGATAACTTGTTGAATTTAAGATGAGATTCAACTTGATTTTAGCTGACTGGCCAAGCCTTAGTTGCTCGCAGAAATCTGGACTGGAGGGTCTTCGTTCAAATTCTTGTGTGTTTTTGTAAGAGTAAATTGTAGCAATGGTCCTTCAACTTTAATCAAATTGAAGCAATGGTCTATCAACTAAAAATCTATTACCATTGTTCCCTCAACTTATCAAAATGTGTAACTATAGTCATTTTCATCAATTTAGTCAAAATTTTGTGAAAATAAGTTATGTTGGAATAACCATTTATATAATTAGGGTCCCTCAACTCATCAAAGTGTATAATTATGATCATTTTCGTCAACTACGTCAAAAATTTTGTCAAAATGAGTTATGTTGGAAGGACCATTGCTACAATTGGGTTAAAGTTAAGGGATCATTTCTCTAGTTGAATTAAAGTTGAGGGACCAATGGTAATGAATATTTAGTTGAGGGACCATAGCTGCACATTTTTATGAGTTGAGTGACCAATGGTAATGAATTTTTAGTTGAGGGACCATTGCTCCAATTGAGTTAAAGTTCAGGAACCATAGCTACAATTTACTCTTTTTTAATTCACCAGTTGGGTTGTCGTTTAAATTTTAATTAGACAGTGCGCTCTAACGACATTTGTGGGACGACTGCTCTCGTCACTTAGCACGTTCGTCGTTTGCCAATAGATGAGACTTATTCTTCCTACAGCTAGCAACTCTCATCTGTATAAAATACAAGCCACATTCAACTAAACAAACCAGATCTGCTATCTTTCATGAGGTTTCTTTATGTTAAGGATATCCTCAAATACAAATATGTTTAGATCTATATCATAATTTATGTTTGAATCCCGCATGGTTTAAGGGTTATCTATACTAAAAATAATCCAAATCGAATCAATCGATGACGTGCAAAAAAACAAGTTCATTAGTTAAAACTTAAAACTAAAACTAAAGTTCAGATAATATCGAGTGACGATAAAATTACTAATTAGACCAATGTTTTGCATGAAAATTTCTTAACCCTCTATTTAGATAAGGAAAATAAACTTAAATTTAAACAAATCTCAGAATTTATAAATTATCATGCACAACTTCCTTGTTGGATTCATAAGAAATTTAAAATTTCAGCATGAAAAAAAAAATTTGGCATTTGGAACCTTCAATTCCCACCTTCAAATTCTATATAAATAGTTGTCATTTCTAAATTTTTATGAGGGAGAGTTTAAACAGTAATAATAATAATTTTTTAACCACCCTTGCCGCCGCCGCCACCACTACCAGTCACAATCATCATTGATGTCGTGACCACCACCCACCATAGCTCATCGGCACCTTCAACGCCACCACTGCCAACCATCAACATCATCGATGCCACCACTACCACCTATGATCACCACTGCCACTGTACTGCCTCCAACAAACATCATCTTCATCACTGTCATCGGTACCACCACTACTACCCACCACCCACCATCGTCATTGCCACCACTACCATCACCATCTATTATCATCACTGTCCACGCTGCTGTCAGTGCGCCATCACCCACCATCGTCGTCAATATCACCACATTCGCCACCACCACCTCCATTAGTACATTTTCAAACTACTATCTCTCACATATATATTAATAATATACACATTAAATTTCACATTTGAATTTCCTTATATTTTTTAAGGTTAGCCGAACAAGTAAATTCTCAAATTATAGAAAATAAATTTCCATCATTTGAAATTTCTTGAATTTCTTCATCCAAATATAGTGTGACATGTTTGGTATCCTTCTTGGATCCGAGAAAGATACCAAACAACCTCTTAAAAATTAAATAGTTCTAAACATCCGATCAAACTATATATTCTTGCTCTTCTTAAACGGGACATCCTTAATAAATAAAGCTTCATTGTTTTGTGTGAGGATTATAAATTTATAGAGTACATTGTTTTACATACGTTACTTAAGTTAACAGCCGGATAGAACCTCAATCATTTAGAAACAATAATACGACATTGATATATTAGTAGAAATGCTAATATATAAACTTTACTATTATTTATTTTCTCTGACATTGTTCCAAGCCATCCCTGGGATAAACTACAAGTAGTACAGTTGTTCTCTAATTTAAAAACATAATAATAGTGCTCTTATAAAGACACAAATAAACAATGGTTTCAAATTAAAACACGTGGGCTGTTTAAATAATATTAGTTGAAATTAACCTGCAAGTTGCAACAAACAAAAACCACTGAATTAAACCCTAATACAAGCGAAGCAAGCTTTAGGGTTTATTAAACTGGCTCTGGAAGTAGCGTGGAAGCTTAGTAATTGAAAACGTGGTCCCTTTTGAATAAAAAGACATTCAAGTAATGGTATCCTTAGTCCAAAGACCACTATTTTTTGTGATTTTATATCACCAAAGTGACCAGATGATGTTTCCTAGCTCTATCTTGGAAGCTAACGTGAACGCCTCAAACCTTCACCTTTGAACACATACTTTTCAATCTTCCCGATCTTCCCTTCCCCTTATATATATTTCGTTCAAACCCTCACTCTCTTCCATTCCACTATAACACTTCTAGTCTTCACTTCTTTCCTAGTTTTTGAAATGGCATCAGAAGACTCTTCAGCTTTAGAGCTGATTAGACAACACCTTTTGAATGAATTTACAACAGCGGATAGCTTCATCGCTAATCTCAACCTTTGCACCTCCCATATCCCCCAACAACATGAAATCACCCAATCACCCTTTATCACAACTTCCTCCTCCTCCTCCTCCGCAATCACCACCAGCACCACCAACAGTGGTAGTGAGTCTACTGACCAATATTTCAAAATCTCTGATTACTTGGTCCCTGAAATTGATCAAGACACCCAATTCGAAACCAAACCCCAAATCTCCCACCCAAAACCACCAAAACACTCCACTCTCAGCCACCGCAAGCCCGCCATAAACGTGGCCATTCCATCCCCACCACCTCTGTCTTCTTCTTCTGGTGATGAAAATCAAAACACATCAAACACTTCCACCGTGGTCGAAGCTGCTGCAAGGCACTACAGGGGGGTGAGGAGAAGGCCGTGGGGAAAGTACGCAGCGGAGATTCGTGACCCAAACAGAAGGGGTTCCCGGGTTTGGCTCGGAACCTTCGACACCGCCATTGAAGCCGCCAAAGCTTACGACGTTGCTGCTTTCAAGCTGCGTGGAAGCAAAGCAATTCTCAACTTTCCACTTGAAGCTGGAAGATCAGCAGAACTCTCAGCCGATCATCCTCTGCTGGTCAGCAGAAAAAGGAGGAGAGAACGGAGCACCGAAAGTAATGAGAGTTCCGGTGAGATGATCGGAAACAAAGAGATAAAGAAGGAGGAGGATGTTCAGGATATAAAAATCCCCGCCCAAGAGAGAGTTTCGACCACCGTTTGCCCATTAACACCGTCAAGTTGGACGGCGGTTTGGGATCTCAGCAAAGAAAACGAACTGGGGATTTTCAGTGTGCCTCCTCTGTCTCCGTTGTCACCTCATCCCAATTTCATGGGATATTCTCAGCTCATGGTTACTTGAACTTTTAATTTATGGTTATCATTCCTTCATTACCAGAGTTTAATTTGTATCATCCATCTGCAAAAAAGCAGCATAAACAGAGTACTGTAAATAGTCCAAAGGACCAGAGCAATGTGGATTGAAGAACTCATATTGTTTTTTAAGTTTGATTTGTTTATATATTCCTTTAATCTTTATATATAATGAAATACTTTCTTCAACAAATTTTGTATGGACTTTCTGTATTAATTTCATTGATTTTTGAGTATTGAACCAGCAATTCTGCAAGTATAATAACTGGTTCTTTAGATGTAGGCCTTTGCCACTCGCATTTCATAAATAAAAACTCATATAATTTTAGGGTAGAAGATTGTTTACTACCCTCATGTTTCGTGGTTTTCAACATTTAGTACATAAAATTTTTTTCATCTCAGAATCATACCTCAAGTCTTAATTTTGGGACAATTTCGTACATCCGTTAAGTTTTCTGTCAGGACCTCCGTTAACTAATGACGTGGCGCTTACATGGACAATGACTTGGCGCCACGTGTCAATTTGGACCCACTTAAATATTAAAAAATTAAAATTAAAAAATAATAATAATAATAACTTTTCTGGGCATCCTGCCCCACCTTCCCGACCCCCTCCTTCCTTCTCCCTCCATCCTCCTCCCTCCCTTCTCTTCCCTGCACCCACCTCCTCGCACAACAACCCATCTACCCCGCTCCTTCCCTTCTATCCTTTGCACACACCCAAGTACTCACCCTCAACCTCTGTACGGTACCCACCCCCACCCTAGCTATCAGTCCCCAAAACAATTTTTTTTTCCTGGGCCGCTTCTCACCCCTACAACCCCCTCCCTCCCTTCTCTCCTTTCTCTCCTCAGCAATCACCTCGTGGACCCAGAGATCTGGGTCGTCGAAGACAGAGTCAGCGCTGCTGACATTGCTGGTTTGCTCATCCGTCGACTCTTCTTCTTATGATGAATATCACAGAGGGTGCGTCTGGTGGATCTGAGCCTGGTGAAGAGCGAACGCGAACAGAGCTCCGGCAACGTATCGCTGCGTCGGCATCAAATACGACGGCGTGGCCATGAGAGATGCCCCCATGAGTGGGATGATTGGATTGGTGGCGTTTTGGGGTGGAGCAGCTGATTCTAGCGAGAGAGGGGGCGGTTGTTAACATGAGCGAGGGCGGATGCGCTGGAGGCGAGAGCAGATCTGGGGCTTGTGCTGGTGGATGGACGGGGGTGGGTTAGAGAATCGATCGTGGGCGGGAGAGCCGATGAGCTTCTGAATGATGTCGCGGAAGTGGGAGAGAGACAGAGGAAGAAAAGAAGAGGAAGGAAAACGGGTGTACGCAGAAATGGAGACGGTCATCTCTTCCAAGTCGAGTACGAGCTCCATTTCGCCGTGCCCATGCCCGGTGTTATCCTCAACAACATCAACACCTGCACCGTCTCCGTACTTCTGCGCCACAGCGAAGCCATTTCTCTCTTCCCGCCGAACACCCCCTCCCCTCGACTCGTCCTCATCGTTGACGATTCGAGCACGCTGTCACGCGCAGCACCACTCGATCACTTCTTGTGCACATACGAGGACCTCGTGGATAGAGGCGACGAGGGGTTCGAGTGGGTCCCGCAGTCGAACGAGTGGGATCCGATGATTGCCACATCGTTGGGAGTCTTTCACCACCATAGAGAACGACGCAGCAGCGGCCGAGGGTCTTAACGTCGCCGATCTGGTTAAAGACGAGGATGAGGAGGGAGATTCAAGTGCGCCGTCACGTGCAACACCAATCGATCACTTCCTGCGCACATACGAGGACCTCGTGGACAGAGGCGATGATGGGTTCAAGTGGGTCCCGCCGTCGAACGAGTGGGATTCGATGACTGCCACATCATCGGAAGTCGTTCACCGCCACAGAGAACAACGTAGCAGCGACCGAGGGTCTTGACATCACCGATCTTGTTGAAGACGAGGAGGGTGAGGGAGTCCGAGAGGTGATCGAAGAGGTCGTCATCGATAGAGGAGTAGAGTTCCAAACGACATCACCGATCTGGGTTGCAGATTCCCCCCCCCCCCCCCCCCTTTTTTTTTTTTTGTTCTTTTTCCTCCTCCTCCTCCTCCTCCTTCCTTCCTCTTCTTCTTCTGCTGGGCTGGGAAAGGGGGAGAAGAAAGGCTTTTTTTTATTTTTATTTATTTATTATTATTATTATTTTTTAATTAATTATTTTAATATTTTTAATGACACGTGGCGCCTAGTCATTGTCCACATGGGCGCCACGTCACAGTTAACGGGAGACTTAACAGTTTGACTAACGGATGTATGAGACTGTCCCAAAATTTACACTTTAGGTATGACTCTGGGACAAAAAAAACTTTATGTACTAAATGTTGAAAACCACGAAACATGAGGGTAGTAAACAGTCTTTTACCCTAATTTTAAACATCCAAGTAATAAGTAACTTTCAAATAATCTGTATGCAAATAAGTAACCTATTATTACAATATATTTACAACTTATGCAACAACACCCTATTTAAGTTAGAGATAAATGTTAGCATAACTCATCCTAATTCTGATGAGCAACAAGCCCCTATATACTAATATATTATACTAATTAATTTACCTATATTTTGTAGATTAAATAATAAGTATATTTATCACTGTTCTAAAAATCCCCGCCTAGCGCCGCCTAGGCCCCGCCTAGGCGCTAGGCGGTTGGCCACCGCCCCGATTAATGCCTAGGCGTTTGAAAATTAAGAAAGGACGCCTAGACCTGCTGAGGCGCCCGTCTAGACCGCCTAGGCACCCGCCTAGCCCGCCCAGACCTGCCTAGGCACCCGCCTAGCCCGCCCAGACCTGCCTAGGCACCCGCCTAGCCCGCCCAGACCTGCCTAGGCACCCGCCTAGGTTGCAACTCATTTAGATAGAAAATAGATAACTTTCATTTTGCATTTTATTTTTTCCAATAAATTGTAAGAGACTTGTTGAATATTTAAATGAATACACATTATATGCATGTTCTCCATATTTTCATTATACCTTCTAATATATATGTCATTCTATTTTGTAGTTTATAATGACATTATATATATTTTAAGTATAAATAGACACTTATTTACACAAAATATAATAGATTTACTTAAATCCGCCTAGTCCGCCTAGGCGCCCGCCTAGTCCCCGCCTAGCCGCCTAGGCGCTAGGCCCCAGCTCACCGCCCGACTAGCGCCTAGCGTCTTTTAGAACCTTGATATTTATATGAGAAATATTAATGATATGCCTGCTCATAGAGGCTCGGGATCCATGATAAACATGTATGAGATATTATAATAGTTTTATATAAATTAATTTATCTATATTTTGTAGATTCACTAACTTAAATAAACCCAAAAAAGATTCACTAATTTAAATACTAATATATTTAAATGAAAATATTAATAATATGCCTTCTAATAGAGGCTCGGGATCCATAATAAACATGTATGCAATGTTATACTAATTTACTATATAAATTAATTTACCTATATTTTTTAGATCCATAAATTTAATAATAGGTACATTATTTTTCGATATCAACATAAAATGCTATCATGACTTAATTGAGGGGAATTTGGGGAACACGAAAAATAAAAAAAATATGACACACGGTCTCAATTAGGTAATTTTCTTAGATGGAATCTAATAATCGAATTTTTGTTAGAAAAATATATTGAAAATATGACTTTAATCCCTCAAACTCAGTTTCTTTCATATAAAACCCGACATAACCATTTTACTCTAATAAAACTCAATTACTAAACTTCACATAAGCAAATTCAATTAATTATGTTTGATTTTACACATTTTAAATTTTTTGAATACCTAAAATACCCCTTTTTGTATGTTTAATGTGCATAATTAAACATATGCAGATTTTAAGGAGGATAAATGATTTACAAAAATAAAAAATAAAAAAGTCACTAATATTCTAAATGCATTGCATGTTATATGAAAATTCAAGATTTCCATGTTTTGTAATTAATTTGGTTGATTCATGTTTCTCTCACTCCATAAAATTTGCATCTAATTTGATATAGGAATTAATTTGGCAAGTTTTCTTAATCTTAACAAAAATTTTCAATTTAAATATATTTTGGCTTATTCTATTAACACATATTGTTGATTAAACCTCACATATTTAATACACCCCACATGTGGGGTGCATTCAACATTATGTGAAGTGCTAATAAAAAAAGCCTATATTTTTTTAGTGAAATAGTCTATGTTATAAAATATTTATCAATAAAATAATGTACCTATAATTTTTTTTTTTTGCCAACTATAAATTTATACCAGAATTTATCTATCATATCAAATTTGTGGAGTAATAATGTACCTATTATTTAATTTTTACAACACTAATGTATCATAAAAGATAATTTACTTATTGTTTAGTTTTAGCAAAAATCATGTACCTATTGTTTTAATTTTTTAAAAATGAATGTATGTACAAAAATAATTTATCTATTGTTCAAAATTTCAGGAAAAAAATTTACATGTTCTTATTTAACAATAATGTATTCATAATTTTATTTTTGTATGAATATAATTTACCTACTTTTAAATTTTATATGAAACTTGTGAGATCCCGTATCGCCCAGGGGAGTGGATCATCTATGCCTTATATGTACATACACACCTCATTTAGCACGAGGCCTTTTGGGAGCTCACTGGCTTCGGGTTTTTCTATGAGGTTATTCTATTTATATGAGTATTTCTATTATTGCAAATGTTGAGTGAGTTATTTCCACTCTTGGTTTTAAGCTTGATACAAGTATTTGAATCATACGTTTATATATATATGTATCTATTTTTGATATTTTATTATATGTATATTTCTTCCTTATGTTATTACGTAGTAATTGGTGTTCTTAACTTTACGGCTTATACGGGTGTTATACTATTATGTTATCGAGGAAGGAAAAAGGTATGAGCTTGGAGGCATGAAAGAGGAATAATTGCAATCCGATCGCGACAGAATGACACTCTCTTTTATGCAGCCGCTTTAACTTGATTTCTTCCTCGTGTAAGTAATTAGATAGATATGCTTTTCCTATTTTTGAGTATTTTATATTTAACAAATTATTTGAAATTTCAGGGACGAAATTTTCTTAAGGGGGGTGGATTGTGAGATCCCACATCGCCCAGGGCAGTGGATCCTCTATGCCTTATATGTGCATACCCACCTCATTTAGCACGAGGCCTTTTGTGAGCTCACTGGCTTCGGGTTTCGTAGGAACTCCGAAGTTAAGCAAGAATGGGCTAGAGCATTCCCAGGATGGGTGACCCACTGGGAAGTTCTGCTCGAGTGAGTTCCCAAAAAACAAAACCGTACGGGTGTGGTCGGGGCCCAAAGCGGACAATATCGTGCTACGATGGAGTCGAGCCTGGGATGTGGTGGGGGCCCGGGCCGGGATGTGACAATTTGGTATTAGAGTCAATCCCTGGCCGGAAGTGTGCCGACAAGGACGTCGGGCCCCTAAGGGGGGTGGATTGTAAGATCCCACACCGCCCAGGGGTGTGGATCCTGTAAGCCTTATATGTATATTCTCATCTATACCTAGCACGATGCCTTTTGGGAGCTCACTGGCATCATATTCCATCGGAACTCCGAAGTTAAGCGAGTTCGGGCGAGAGCATTTCCAGGATGGGTTACCCACTGGGAAGTTCTCGTGTGAGTTCCCAGAAACAAAACCGTGAGGGTGTGGCCGGGGCCCAAAGCGGACAATATCGTGCTACGGCGGAGTCGAGCCCGGAATGTGGTGAGGGCCCGGGCCGAGATGTGACAAAACTAATTTACTTATTGTGACAATAATGTATCTACAATTTTGGTTTTGTATGAATATAATTTACCTACAATTTAACTTTTCAAAAAATGTATCTTCTATGCTTTTACTATTATATATATATATATATGTTTGATGTTTCTGTGTTCGCAAAATAATTTATCTAAAGTTACATGGTTAAGAGATATGGTAATGCACTATATTAATTCATTATTAGACTGGTAAAATAAATTGTTAAAAAGTTAGCCATAATGGTTGTATGAGAATAGTTATAGAAAGTTGTGGCATAAATTGTAAATAACTTATATTAATGGGTTATTTATTTTCTTATGTGGCAATTTATTTAAATTTAAATTTTTTATTGGACGTTTATTCTTAGATGGGTTTTTATCCGAAGTATATGAGTTGTATTGTATGAGTCTATATTTATGATTCATATGAAAATGTTGAGTTTGAAAAGGTAAAGTCACATTTCATTATAATATATATTCATATTTTAGGGTTTTAAAGTCATTGGAGACTGTTCATTACACTAATGTTCTTAAGTTCATAATATTATATTGTTTGGGATAATGGTATATATTTCCATACGGGAGGCTCCACTTCTGATGTAGCTTATCGTTCTCCGATTGATTGTATGTATTGTTTAATGAATAATTAACTTTTTAATTAGAAACTGATATGGATATGGATGACAGCTACAGGTTTATCACAAAACATGATTTACAAAGGTGTTGAACAATCAAAAACGTTTTACCTGCATTGATTATTATAAACTTTTGACCAAGTTAACTTTGTTCGAGGCTCATTGATCCCAATTGCTAATCTAATGTGTATGCCAAGTCATTTCTGTTTTTATTCGAGGCAATGCGAGGGATACTTACACATACGTAGGCCTTGTACACACTGACTGTTATAAGAGTGTGATGATGTTGTGCGTTTGAAGGAAAAGATATATACATGATTCTTTTCGTGTATAATATGTGATGATGTTGTGCGTTTGAAGAAAAAGATATATACCTGATTCTTTTCGTGTACATAACACAGACATAATTGTCTTCTATGTCTGTCGACTCAAGTGAAATGTGTATTAAATAGAATTGATATGTTTAATGAGCGTAGAAAAGAGATCGGAACTTGATGTTACAAGTGTGGACCATGATGAACGGCTTACAGTTAAGCCAGGGTTTACTTTTCCTTAGGTGTCAATACATAAGGGTTCATGTATATCCTCCACAAGTTGAAAGGCATGCAAATCTGAATGCGAAATGTTAATGTAATTAACTTTAATACAAATGGATGTAATGTAAAGTAAATTAGGTTTCAAAGCATGCATGCATGAGGCATCAATTACCAAATTTAGTGATTCAACGGTACTTATTTATTTTTTATACGAAAATGAAAAATCGAACACACGATCTTAAATGCGAAAGTGAAAGTTTAACCACTTAATATACAAGTCATTTACGTAATATAAAAGGCCTTCGATCTAACCAACATTTGTCAACTTCAAAACCAGCTGATGCATGCATGCGCTAGAATATATCTTCCTGACAATGTTATGAAGCTGTTAATTAATCTGGTTTATTCATTAAATGAGATGTGCTGTGTTAGAGAGAGAGAGAGAGAGAGAGAGAGAGAGAGAGAGAGGTCTCCTCTTCTGTTTCTTTCAGTTTGATAAGAGGAGACTTAGTGGGAAAGGGATCCTCTCCGAATCCCTTTCACCAAGTCCATCAAGTTCATTTATCCGGACTATTGAAATTTGATTCAACGGTTAAAGTTATTATAACTTTTAAAAATGTTTCCTGTTTGTAGCCGTTTGATCAAATTTTAATAATTCGGATAAGTGGACTTGATGAACTTGGTGGAAGGGATCCGGAGAGGATCCCTTTCCGACTTAGAGGGGTCTGCTCACAAGTTGATGAGATGCGTGTGGGGGAGGATCCTCTTTAATTAATTAGTTAAGTTTCTTTTCGATACAGCTTTATTCATACATGGCTTGTATCTGGACAAGAGCGACAGTGAGAGATCGACATTATGTGTTGGTTGCATGGGAGGGACCCCTGTTATCACAAGTTGCAAAACTTCTTCAACCTAATTGCAAGCAAGTGGCAAGTTGGATAACCCTCTGCTGGAAACAAAACTGTGGGCTGCTCTCAAATTTGATTTATTTTTTGACAATTTGATATCTTAAATTACTTTAATTCGAACTCTAGTGCAGTGACGCTAACAATACACTACCATGGTTCACATATGCAAACATTTATGTCTTAAAAGATTATAATTTATCGAAAGTAACATTTGTACTTAAGTGTAATGGGATCACTTATGCTCTTACATTTCGTTTATGTCAGACGCCACGTTAACGAAGCTGCCCATCTCTTAGCTCACCTTAGTCTCTTCTCCTCCAGCTCTTGCTTGTGATTCGAAGATCCCCCAAATTATCTAGTGGATATTTTATTTGATGATTGTAATCAAATGTAGCAGTTAGGTTGTTTTGGTCTGACAATTTCTTACATGACTCATTAACTCGACACGAAAAGACATGAAAATAACATGTTTAGTTGGGTCGTTATCAAATAACCCGTTAACGTGTCGAATCGTTATCGAGTCACCAGTTAAGAACCCGATAACCGATGACATATTATTTGCCAGATCTAGACATGCATGTCAATTTCTTGCATGACCCGTTAGTCCGTCACAACACGACCCGGTAACGAATCGGGTCGTTATTGGATCACCCGTTAAGATAACGAGTTTGACACGACACGATCTGTTAAGATAACGGGTATGACACGAACACAACAAACACGACTCGTTTACCAAACCTTTCTTTATTATGAGTGTAACTCTTCTATTTATCAATAAAATCTCATCATTTAAATATAAAGAAGTGGGGATTTGAACCAGAGTGCAAGGACGAGCACACTGCGTTAACTAATTAGTCTAAGTTCGTTGTAGCAGAAAAGGATTGCATTCATCATTATCGTAATCATTGAGAAGAATGGATAGGACCATTGGATTAATAGGGCAGCCCCCTTTTATGGTGAAATGTGGGTGACTGGGTAGTGATTCCACCTAAGAAAATAAAAGAAAGAAAAAGAAAAAGAAAAAGAAAAAGAAATGATTTTTCCTATATAAATTTCCTCAATTTCTTCTCCACAAGTCATCAAATATTATTTCTCAAATTAAAAAATAAAAAATAGTATCCATATCCTTCCCATGCATGGCAATTAGCTTCCCCTTCTGCTCTCAGTTCAAAATGTCAATACATGAAGAACAAGATGATTCAACTCTTGAGCTCATCCGCCAACACCTCTTAGAAGACTTCACCTTCACAGATTCCTTCATTTCTCATCTCAATTTCGAGATTACCCCTGATGATATCTCATATTTCGAGTTCCAACCAGTTAAACCCGAGTACTCATCCCGCTCTGAATCAGGGTCCAGCTCCCCCATTTCAACCCCAAATTACCACAGCCCCCAACTCTCAAATTCCGAAACGAAACCCGAAAGCGTAAACTTACCATCCATGGAAGTAGAGCCCCTGAATTTGAGCTCACAAGGCTCACCAAAGAGAGAAAATAGCACTTGTCAAACTTCCAGTTCAAAAGATGAATTACAACAAGTTTCAGGCTCTGGTGATGTGTTAAGGCATTACAGGGGAGTCCGGCGGAGGCCGTGGGGCAAGTACGCGGCGGAGATACGTGATCCGGCCCGGAAAGGAACCCGGGTTTGGCTAGGGACATATGACACTAATGTTGAAGCTGCCAAGGCCTATGATTGTGCTGCATTTAAGCTAAGGGGTAGGAAAGCAATACTGAATTTTCCGTTGGAGGCCGGACTGTCCGAATCGCCAGTGAACACGGCGCGGAAGAGGAGGAGATCGGTAAAGCAGGAGGAGGTAACAGAGACTGAAGAATTGGAGCTTCAAAGTTGGGTGCTTTGGGAAGGAGAAGGTGCTTGAAGGAGCTGAGTGTTAATCTCAGGATCCTCCTCTGCTGATGTGTTAGAATATGATTGGATGGTGGATTTACTGATTTACTATATACATGATTTATGTATTACTAGAACAACAACCAAGCCTTAATTATCCACTAAGTTGAGTTGGTTGTATAATTAGTAGAACGTCACTGTGCTTAATTTTGTGCCAAATCTTCCGTTAGATTTATGTATTTCTACAATATGAAATACTGGAAGGATCAAATGTATGTAAAAATGTGGAATAATAAAAGATTGTTCGTAAGATGAAAAATGAAAGTGACTAATTATAATTAATGAAATGTGTAATTATTATACAATCTTTACTTGTTACATTCGTAATCAAAATCGTTCTAAATTGTAAAGATGTGTTTCATCTTTCATGATCAACAACAATAATCTTCACTTCGTTCAATAAAATAAAAACTAAATGTCACTAAATCAAATGATCATGTGCGATGCAATGTGTAATTACTATACACTCCAAATTTGTTGCGTTTGTTATTAAAATTGTATAAAATGGCAAGGTGCGAGGTCATTGGCCGAAACCCTAACATTTTCAGAATGCCGATGTCATGATGTTGATCTAGCTTCTAAGAGCACGACATCCGTGAGGCTCTCAACACATGCATTGAACTCTTTGCTCGATGTCCCACATACATATTTGACATGGTTCAAAAAGTTGAAATCTGGTAACTTAGTTGATTAAAAGCTTACTCAACCATCCGAGTTCCGGTGATTGACTTCCTCCTTCCAAATATCGCTTTGACATTTCCTTTGGAGTTGCTGACTTTCTTTCACATAAGACCTACTGTAGCTGCAGTTGGGGTGGACTTGCTCTGTGGGTATAGAATCATATCATCAAAGCATGTCCCCAATTTTCCTACTTTCATACCTCACCACCTTCTTGATCAGAATGTTCAGGTAGAATGCAAATGTCAAAGTATGTTGACAAATGAGACCAAAGGATGATAACAAAAGTCAATAGGCATATTTCAGAGACAATCTCGTGTCTAGGCGATATCTATAGGTAGGGAACACTTCGTCGACGAACAAGTGTTCGGTGCAGCACGGCCCATACGGCACACCTCACAACGGATGGGACTGGACATGAATGATACAATATACAACGGAATTCAAGTTTAGCGTGTGACCGCACATACATGTGATTCGACTAATTCGACTAATTCGACCTAATTGCGATCCTTGGAATTGTCACCATGTCCCGTACACGACTCCTAATTTGCACGAGTACGCAACTCGCAGATAAACGACAGCCAATTTATGCAACTTGGAAGTTTGGGGTCCATGATGGAACTTTGCTAGTTGAAAACTTTAAGATAAGCGGGACAAGAGATATTGTTTGTCGACTTTGTTGTTGCCGTCACTTTATCCGGATGGTTTGAAACGGATTAGTGTGAAAAAATTGATGCTAAACAATAAACCCTACACCACGAAAGAAAGAAATATTTTCTCTCTATTCGTTCGATAATCTAATCTAATCTAATCTAAACTGTGGAGAGAAAGATTCGAACTTGAAAACTTGGATGAAGATGCATAGCCCTAGCCAGGTTAGCTACGCTCGGGCCTGCAAAAAAGGAAAGAAATGTACTTAGAGGTAAGGGAAGTAGAACAAATTTACTGCAAAAGCTCCCCTTCCATAGAGAGACTTCCAAAGGCCACAAAAAAATTTAGTATGGTTGTTCATTCTAATCCTTCATTTTACTCTAAAGTCCCTCCTAGAAGAAGCTAAAATTTAGTATTGGTCGAATCCCTGTAACCAGTCTCCCCCTCTCTACTCCTATCCGAGCGGACCATAGCCTTATCCCATAACCCGTCAAGGACCCGACTGCAAGCGTGTGTTGGCGAGTCAACTGAATGTTGAGAATGAATCCCACACTAAACACTTCTAAGCGCCATTATTCTATATCATGTCCTCGCACAAAGCGAAAAACTTGGATAGCATACTTCATGCTGCAAGGAATTTTGGGCAGTGAAAATATTAAAAAGTGAAGTGATGATGCTTAAGATAGCAGAAGTATCTATTAACAGAATAACTGGATTGACGATATTGTTATACAAACATTTGCAGCATATTCAAAAGCCTAAGGGTCCTAAGATATTTCTTTCGAATTTTTGTACTTAGTTTTTATTCTAACTATTCTCCCAGCTCCTCTTTTCCTCACTTCTCTCGTCTCTTTTCTCGTCCTCCATGTCCTCTGTTTCTGTTTGGTTTACCTTTTCTTGAAAATAAAAGCGTGAACAAGCAAGCCCGTAGACTATGTAAAACCTCTTCATAATGGTAAGACCTGTTGGCATAATTCCAAGAAACAATGTTGCATTGTGCTGCCCACTTGAAAGAACCGAGCTCCGCTACATAAATTTATAAAGTAGCTCTCATGTTGTTGTTTATCACATCAACATCCTCTTCAGCTTTTTCTTGCCGTTCACTGTCTTCCAAGAAACTAGGCTGGTTCGTTGATGCAAGAAGTCTAGCCCACATCCGATCTGTCAACTTTACTGTGTTTTGCGTCTCTGTCACACGCTGCAATACCACATATCCCGTTCATAACTACACACTTCCCATCTTTTAGTGAATCATAACCATATACCTCCAACTTAATCAACATATTCGACCCACAACAGTACACTAGCATATAGATTATGAACTATTAGCCTCCGGATTCATAACATTGTTTCAGTTCAGGCCTCAAATTCAGTTCCATTGAACATGGGCAGTAGTTGTGGTCCATGAGTTTTATTCTATGCTCTCTATTCTAATTTCGTTTAACATATAAGTTATGCCGTTGAACATTTTATAGTTTGGCTTTGGCCTCAGTCAAAATAATTGTAGTTTCTTAAGAGTGCCGTTTATGAACTTCTCCCATTTGTATAAAAGTTTTTGCCAAAGTTTTGTAGTTACTTTCATGCATGCTACTGCAAATTCAACCTTGCATCATCTAGTTATCTAAAGATTCTATCCGCTCTTAGAATTTTCACACAAAAATCAAATAAAATGCAGTTCAAAAACCCAACAACTGGAGCCAAAACTACCCAATAAGAACAAATGGAGCAGGGAAAGTACTTACAGCAATTGGAAGATAAGCATGTCTACTGTTTACAGGCCCGACCGTGAAACCACTGAATCCTGCCATGGCTCCATGAACAGCACTCTGAGCAAGAAGAGTGCAGTATATATTGTCCGATGCATTACTTGGGATAGCTCGAATCATATAGGTGGGATCTGTAGGTAAGAAGATAAACATATATTTTACCGAGATGTATTGCCCAGAAACTTTCTAGTTTCTACAGTAATAGTTTGCGAATGATAAGATCTTGACTTCTTAGCAAATCTACATAGACTATAATTAATGTAAACAAAAAAGGAAATCGTAATAAGAATGAAATAAAAGGAAAAATGAGTGCACAAACATTACTTACCATTTCATTTCTTTTAAATGTTATCTACAAAGAAGATTCAGTTACAGAAGGGGAAGAAAGTCCCTTATGAGTTTTGGCAAGAATCAACGGATTGACTATTAAGGGCTATTTAGTAGAGACAAAACTCTATATATGATCAAAATTTACCTATATATTTCATATTTATCGCCGTCTTGTGAACTTTTGTAAAATGATCCTGTGATATGAAATATATGAGCATATAACTGAATCAGTATTATTGGATGATACAAGAAAACTATGGCAGAAAAAACTACTCACGATGTAGATTAAGTAAAACAGAAGTGTCTCAAAACTACTCAAAATACTATTGACAGTTTGTACTACACCTTAATCTTTTGGGTTAGCCATAGACCAACATCGAGGAGTAGCTTATTTCCTGATGCATCTTTCACATCAACTGCATTCATCTCCCCTGCAATATATTCCTGCCCTGCTCCTTCTGCTAACACAATAACCACATGTCCATTTTCTTTAAGCCGCTCTTCGACAAATTCAAAAAGCCCACCTCGGCCTTCCAAATAGAAAGGAGATTCTGGAATCAAGCAGCAATCCTGTTACATCCAAAAGTGTATTTGAGAGTTTTTATAGAAGGTAAGTTACTACTTGCTGAATACTTCTTTCGAGCAATAACACTTAAACTATGAGCGTGTTCTTAACAGTCGCAGCATATTTCATTTTATGGAGAACGGATGTTCAATATCATTGAAAGGTGCTAGTCTGAATTAAAGCAAATTCCTTTGCAGATATAACTGTATAGTCTCTAGGACAATGTTCACACCCTTGTCCGACATATAGAACATGGGCTAAATGAACGCTCCCTCAGATTCACTATTTTGAATCACTGAAGAATACTGGAATGCACGTACAAAGGTACGATTTCCATAAGTAATTTTTTGTCTAATCCTTATAATAGATGTCCTTGTTATAAATTTCATATATTTGAAATGCTGGACTATATTGGGGTGTGCATACAAAGTTATGATTTCTGAAACAAATTTTTTTGAAATGCTTTTAATATAAGTCCTTTTGGATCTCATTACATGTTATGATATGTGCAACTGTGCAAGAATCCTAAGTTTTTTCCATAATCATCGAGATCATAAGTAGGTTATGTTCTAGGGAGAGGGGTTAAAATTCTTACCACATCTCGACTTGCCAAAGTTGCATATAGAGCAATGAAACCTACAGAAGAAAAGTGTATCAAGTACAGGCAAAAAAATGTGAAACCAAATACTAGAGACGTTCATTCGTCATCTGACATAAGTTGATAAGGAAAAGGTAAAAAATGAAAGTATGTCATTTGTTCTATCATTCAAGACACATACCACTGTATCTGCCCATCAGTTTGACAATTCCAACTCCATTTTCCACACTTTCAGCCTCCACATGTGCAGCGTTAATAGCTCTCTGTGCTTCTTCAACAGCAGTATCGAAACCAAAAGATTTGTCTATCACCTAAACCCAAATTTCCAAAATCATACAGGTAGATTAATGATCCACTTGATCAAAGCACAATATCCTAAACCGAAAGAAGAAAGATTTTTGAACTACAAAACCAAATTGCATAATAAATGAGAAAAGGGAAAACAAACTTTCTTTTATGCCCTTTCCATTTAAGATTTTGGTGGAACTTTCTGAATGTTGACTCTAGAATTCAACAGCATGTCATCCAGATTAAATATAGTTCTTCATCATATGTGGACAAAAAATATGTTGCTCATGAAAATTTAGAGTGCTCGTGTTGAGCTTGTGAACTTTCCAAATTCAAAACTGGCATCAAAATTTTATTGCATCTTGCAGAAGTTAACAGGATAATGATACCTATAAATGCAAATCATTCGTGAACGATAGAACTTACAGCAATATCATTATCAATTGTCTTAGGGATCCCAGCAACTGCCACTTGAAGACCACGTTTCTCAACTTCCTTGACAAAATATGCTAATGTCAGAACATGATGCGATAAGGAAATGGATTAATCTTAGAGAGAATATGTTCACCTTGTATATAAGATCTGCTCCTCTTTGGGTGCCATCGCCTCCAATTATGTATACCTAGAAGTCATGTTAGCAACTTCCACTCATCAACTTCAACATTTTTCATTGGGGTTAACACAACCCAACACAAACATGCAGGAAATGCGAGCATACATAATATATTCACCTGATTTATTCCTCGGTCCTGTATGTTATCCACTATCTTGTTTGTGTCATGACCTCCTCGTGAAGTTCGAAGAAAGGTGCCACCGCGCTTATGGATATCATTGACAACTTTTGGTGTCAACCTCAATGTATTTTTAGAATAAAATCCCCTATACCCTCCCTGAAAGTTTTCAACATCTGCAAGTTTACATTTCTTGAAACGATAACATTCTTAAACGTTCCAAAATCATTAAACAGAACTTTTAGCAGCCTTTCACTAGAAGTGCTGCAGAGTTAGAAACATTGTGAACTGAACCAACCTCAATTCCAAGTATATCTTCAACACCATACATGTTGTTCAAGCCGCATACTATTTCCCGAATCACAGTATTGATCCCTGGGCATAAACCCCCACACGTGACTATGCAAGCACGAACTTCATCCGACTTGAAATAAACCTAACATTAGAAGCCTCGCGTCACATTTTCCGATAGAAAGAAAAATCATGGTACTACAGTTTCATTTTCCCTAAGCATATGGCGGTTTAGATGAAAAAGAATGCACCTTTTCCCGGGGTCCTGCACGTCGGAAATGCACCCCTCTAGGACCTTCCTTTTGGACAACAACCTAGAGCCATTGCACAATGCAGTTATTCAAATGCAGCAAAAAACGAAGACAAAAACAACAAAATTGAAAACTTGGCAGTTAGATTTTACAAAAAACACTCACTTTCTGCGCAACCACATCGTCAGGGCTCACAAAAGTTTGCCTACCAACATAAACAGATTATCTGAATAAATATAATTACCGAAAATTTAAATTTTCAGCATGAAATTGGTAGAATTTGCAATATTGACGTAAGCAAAACTTACTTGACAACTGCATAAGCTTGGCTCTCTTTCAATGGATTTGGATATGACTGCAAAAACAGGAAAGAACAAATATTAAAAAAAAATCGAATACAAATTGCTTAAATTTTTTTATACGGTGATTAATTACTAATTAGAAAACTTACCGGCAAATTAGGGAGAAAATTAGTCAAGTGGGGGACGTCTTCGAGGACGAAGCCGTCGTTAGCCGGCTGATGATTCGAGCTCTGAGATCGGATAGGCTGGTTTTGGCGCGAACGGAACGGAAATCCGAGGAAGCTTCTGGATTTGAAGCTGGGATAGCGGAGGTTTTGATGCGACGGAAGCGAAGGGAGCGACGGAAAAGATTGGGATCTGGAGCCGAGTGAATGGGAAGCCGAATGCAACAGAGGCGAGGACTTGGTGGAGGAGATAGGAGATGAAATGGTGGATTCCATTGGAATTTCGCAGCCTCCGATGTCAAAGCTTTTGAAAATTTGCAGAGAGAGAGAGAGGGTGTCAATGGCGGAAGTTTGGGAGGAGCTGCGTTTTGGGTCAGCTGCGTTTGATTCCGTTAAATGGTGGCGGTAAAGTCTAACCGAAACTAAGATGGTCGTTAATGGTGTTTGACTACAACACGACACCTGTTCGGTCAAAGTTAAAGGAAGAGGTCACTAGCTGATTTACGAAGAAGCCCCTGGTGTTCACATTATTCACAAAACTTCCACCATATTGGGCATCGATTGAAAAAAATTTAGGCGTGACACTGTGACCGTCGCATTGTGTTGCTAGCAATGTTTTAAAATAAAATAATAAGAAAAACTAATGAAAATAGTTTAAAAATCTTGAGTTTTAACGTATCCGGAGCTTTTCGTTAAAATTCCTTTTAAAATATGATTGGGCAAAAAAAATTAATATTCATAAATGTATGATATATTTAGAAATAAATTCATGAATATTTATATCCCCCGCCGTTAGCATTATGGGAAAACTATTTTCATATTATTAATTAATAGATAGACGTGTGATATTTTAGCGGACTGAAGACACCGTGCAGTGTAAAGGATACACTGAAGATGCATATATGGATGTAGCTAGTCATACTCGCAAGGGGCTCGTGAAGCTGGTTAAGAACATTCACCTCTCTCGGAGTCTCTATCCGAAAGCCTACGTTCAATTTCCCCTTCTATAATTAGAAAGAAAAAGTAGCGGGGACATGATGGTAGATAAACAAGTGGAAATGTTTGCATTTGTAATGAAGATCTTGTTCATATACATCCATATCATCGCATACCATAACGAGTAAACAAAATTTCTATCACATGGCTTGCTTGAATTGAACACATTTCGTGCACAGCTTTTCGGTCTAATAACCGATGGCCTTCGGCCGCAAGCTGCAACGTACCAACAAAATACAGATACATTCTTCTTTCGGCCAGTAATTGAGATACAATTCAACGGTGCAGATAATCGTGGATTTCTCTCCACTCAGCGTAGCATTACTGAAAGAACCGCAGCCAGGACCACGTTGCGATGACAATTCTTCTAGCTGTCGTTAGGTTTTACTTGAGGAAATGATCCATTATATGGCGTATGACATCTTCACCTTCTATATGTACACTTTTATTTTTGACCTGTAAAATGTTCCAGAGTGCAAGTTTGTTTCTTTAGCGTAAGGTGTGAGCGTGCTGGTGTGTGAGTGTGTGAGTGTGCGAGTGGGAGAGGGAGGAGAGAGAAAGAGACCTGAATGACACTATGAGCAGCAAATCTATGTCTGCTGCTGTGGAAACTAACATCTACTTTTTCCCAGGACACGCGAGATAGGCCTTTCAATAGTTCCTCTGCACAAAACAAAGGTGTTAAGAAATAAATTATTTAGGAACAACCGATATATGCAACTCACTACGACACAACAAATGAAAGTAAAAGGTAGGTAACACACAGATGCAAACTGATACAAGAGCAATGAAATTTATTAACAAAATATAAACAAATTAGCGAAGTAACACAAGCAGAAGAGCAACACGAATAGACAACGACTTCTATTCACATAGAATTCAATAATTAGTATACTATTGAAAGTTGGAAACAAAAGAGAACTGAGTTGTTAACCTTCAAGCTCGTCAGAGCCACCATCCTCCGCTGAAGTAGGCTCACACTGCTCAGCGTCATAGGCCTTGCAGTGTTCTTCATAAACAATATGCGGATATTTTTCATCAACAGTATTTTCCCACTGATAAGCAGAAAACTCAAAACTTCAAATGAAAATCATAAAACCTGACCTTAAAATTATAATTACAAAACCATGGAGATGGCAATACCTTTGGAAGTTCACTATTACGTCTGATACATGACGTTTTCCAGCCGACAATATCTTTATAGCATTAATTATCGAAAACAAAAAAGTGATTATGACATCGAAAAATGGAAAGTATATATATATAGATCGTAGAAAATAGGATACGGTCATAGCCCACATTTGAATACACCACCCTTCGCTTAAAACTACGCAATGCAGACCTGTCAAACAAAAGACAAGTGTCATTCTATATACATGAAATCTCAAGAAACTTCGGATCTCAAATTAATGTTTGGAATATGGATGCAAGTAACATACATGAAATAACAACCATCACAATCTTCTATCATGCGTTTAAGCAGTGGAGGCTTCCCATCGTCGTCATCATTAAGAAAAAGATGCCGACCGGTCCTCCTAAATATCAAATGAATAACTGCACTAGCAAGTTTTTCAAAGGCAGGCACACCAAAAAGGAATGGTACCTACACAAGGAGAATGAATTCATAAGTGAAAAGTGGCAAGTGCATAGACCAACTGGGTTACTACCGAAGAAAACAACATAAGATCAACCTAACATCTATCTCTCCTGCGTCCTACCTTAACTAAGTTTTTCACTACATAAAACAGAATCAGGCGAACCAATACAAGCCAAGAACTTGATCAAACTTGAGATGCTACAAAAACTCTAGCAATTCCAGTACATTCTGAATGAGCAAGTGTTAAAGGCAATTGTATTACCTGCTTGTTACCCCTTGATCCAAGATGAGGTGTAGCAACAGTAATAAAGTTCATAGGCTCCAAGCCAGCTAATGTACTCCTTGCATCCTCTTCACGTCCATTAGGAGATGAATGCTCCGTATTGTCACTTTTAGGGGGTCTATACAGCCTCCCAATTGCATATCTTGCCACTAATCCTCCGACAGAATGTCCAATAAATGAGATCTTACATAGATTAGGCTTTTTTTGAGTCAGTTCGATAACCTAAAATTAATGAACTTGGTTAACAACGGTACAGAACTGGAAGTGGAAGCATCTTTTCAGAAATGAAAATAGATCCAATAAATTCCTCTACACATAAATACATCAGGTAGAAACCAACCTCCTCAGCCAATCGCTCACCCATTACATCCACACCATCTAGAGTCAACCTAGAGACATTCCGTTCACTACCTGCAGTCGAATTTCAACCAAATTAATTAGATTGGACGAACATTATATCTTCTACAAACAATATCAACTGCAATAGATCACTTAGAAGTTAAGAACATCAACATTGCAGTAATTTCACTCTTTTAAAATTGTCTAAAAAGTTAAAAAAGAGCTAAAAATATAAGAAACAAGCAGCAAGGGCATCAGGATCCAAAAAGCTCAAACTTTGGACATGAAAACAGCCAAAAACAAAGAAGCACCACTAATGCAAGCAGGGATCCAAACTTAGAGCAGAAAAGTAAAGCAGCAGGGTGATCTTTTCTCTGTTTCAAGGTTCTTTTCTTCCGCCAAGCTTCTATGAAAATAGAAACACTAAAAAGAAATGCTTAGAGTAGCAGTAAAGTGGCAGGTAACAAATCATGAAGAAGATACATTTTAATAAAAATGTAACCAACGACGGACGAAGACCATGGGACTTGAAATGATAGCATGTTTAATAAAATACAACCCAACAAAGCCTTACTAGATGAAGTGTATCGGCATTAATTGAATGCATAGAACAAAAGGATGTTCCTTACAATGAACAATAACTTTATCTGGAAGTGTTTTAACAAATTGCTCCGCCCCAAACTTCCAATCCGCGGCACTGCACGAGCTAATGCAAAAACGATATCAACATTGTACAAAGCAGAACGGTTCAAATACTCAAACATACAAAATGAAGGAGGTCATGCTCAAAATCTACTTTAACGTACACACAACCAAAGCAGATACTTTCCGATTCGCCAAACATCAAACTGTAATCTTTGCCCAATCAGCAAGCATACATTCGTACAGTAAATACAAAAATCTAAATTGTATACCAAAAATGAAGTCTTGGTACGACTAATACAGATTTAGAACTACCAATTTAACTAAAAAAATCAAATTTATCATCAAAACAATATTATTTGTCAATAAAATCACTAGAAATTCAAAATTATCTACCGCAATAAGCCAAATCCCCATCAAACCATCTCAATCTCTCGATAAATCAAGAAAATTCAGAGTACAGCTAAATCAAATCGTGATTATATAATTTTCTTCCAAGAAAAAAGATTAAAATATGAAATTGAAAAGTCGTACGTTCCCATAATTCCATGAACCATGACGACAAGATGATCAGCGGAGGAAGATTCCGACTCCTTCGAGCTCCAGACGTCGCGATTCCCGTTAGCCGACTCCGAGGAGCAGACTCCGTTCTCTACGACGCCGTTTTCCATGGCTGCTACTGACCGCCGTTCGGCTACGGGCATTGACTGAGAAAAACGGTGGCGGGAAGCAGAAAATCGGAAGTGATTGGGGAGATTGGAGAGCGGGTGAGGAAGAAGAAAAGGAGGAGAGCTTTTATGTTGTGGGACGTCGGTTGGTGGTGGTTGCGAGAGACAGAAATGGTATGGAAAATTGTAAGAAACGAGTGAAGGAAACTGAATTTTTCACTCAATATTTATAATAAAATTTGAACCGGCAAAAAAAAAATATATACATTATTGTTTGGACCTAAATTTACAATTTGGGCCGAGCTTGAAGTTATTCTCAGCCCGACAGTTTTTCAGGTATTATTGGTCGGTTAGGTTACCATGGGTTATCCAATCAGGTTGGCCGAGTCCTATGGCAAGGAGGATTGATTTGGATAAGAATGATGAGGTGGGGCGCTAGAAGCTTGGGAATGAATCTGGCTCATATTTGAGCTTGCTTCAGAGACCCATTGAAACCTGGATTGGCTGAATCCTAATCGGATTGGATTTGGGAGTTTTAGTCTGAGTACATCTCTAATTCGGCCAGGAGTAGGCTTATTGCTATAAATACATGGGGCTGTGCAACATTCAAAAGCTCTCCAATTCAACACACAAATCTGCCCTGCGCAAACCCTCTCAACCTTTGAGATTTTTATTTTCTTGTTCGCCAACACATCTTCAGTTTGGATAAACAGCACTGTGAAGGCAACCGGTGATATCTTCAGTTTGGATAAACAGCACTATCGCCGTAGAACCAGTCGACCGTGGAGCACCTTCAGTTTGGATAAACAGCACTGCATCGAGGCCAGTTGGTTACCTATCCAAGTCTCGGTCGAGAAGGATTTTCGAATCCTTATTGGCAGAGGTTATCTCATCAGCATTCTTGGCGAAGTGAGGTATTACGAATTACCAGGCTCGGCACATTGAACGCCGAGTTGTTTTATGATTGGATACTCACAGGTTGGTTTCAGAGTTCGGCATTCAGACGGCCGAACCACTTTCACAATCAAGACCTACATCAGTTTCGAGTACCTGTGCCCTTATACGTTGGTATCGATTCAGCGTGCTTATACCTTCACGAATATAATCACCGTGACCGAATTCGGCGCCAACGAGTCGTGAACTTCGCAAAACTAGTACCCTTGTCTTCAGGCTCTAGAACCCAAAGGCTGAGGCGTGTTCCTTCCTCGGTTGCAGTCGCAAGACTCAGAAGTCAGCCGCGCACACAACGCAACATCAACATTTTACTCACCGACCGAGCTCGGCCGTCGAGTTGGCACGCCCCGCATTCAACTGAAGGACGTAGTTAGCTCATAGATTACTCGGCTGCGCACCACGTAGGCTTGGTAGTTTTTTTAGGGTCAACAATTATATTATAATATTTTTTTGTACTAGAAAGGTAAATGTTGCAGATTGTAAAGTAAGTTTGTGAATTGGCATGTTGCTTGATTACTTGCTCGTTTAGATGTGTTTTTAAAATAATTGAAATTGTTTTTAAAAAAAAAAATTAGGTTTAAAAAACACTTAAAGTGTTTTTTGCAAGAAACACCAGATATGTGCTTCTTTCAGGAAGCACCAGTTATGTGCTTCTTTCAGGAAGCATTTTAAGTGTATTTTCAGAAATTAATTGCATTTTTACGAATGATTGGTCCTAAACATATTTTCATCAAAAACGCTTTCAATCATTTCAAAACACATCCAAACTAGCACTACTTCTCATATACGACTTGATTTTATAATATAATTCGAACTTTCGTCAGTTCATTAAGCTTAATAATTTGTTCTTAATTTCCGAAGAAATAAAATATAAAACCAAGTTTTATTTTAGTGGATGAGAATTGTTGCATGACATCGTAATCGTAGTTTGATTAAAGATTCGGGAGCGTGTTGTGGCGCGAGGGAAATAAAGGAGATCGGGTCGGCACGCGGGTGATGTAAAGATTTGGCGCTTTCCAAGTTGGGGGGTTTTGGGAAAGCGTCAAGGGTCGGTCGTAAATAGGCAAACTATGGACGAGATTGAATTTTGCACATCACATTTAAATGGTGGTAGTTCTCTTTTATGCTTATCTCGAAATTTAAACTCATCAACAATGATAGATAAATGATAATATGTTATCACTTGAAGATGGTGAACAAATTCGACCAGTGTAGGGTTGACGGAATTAAAACATAGAGAATCTTATGCTTTAATGAAAAATATCTTACAAATGATGCGATCAGATATCGTTTCCAAAGTTTTCTCTTGTGGATAGATCGTATATGACAGGAAAGGGAGTTAGCTTAGCTAGGCGGACAGGGCAATAGTTTGGACCTTGCTTGAATCTACAATTTGGTCCACTTTGGATTTTCAGATCCCAAATTTTTATATAAAAGTGATATTCCAACGTGCAGCACTATCCACTTATCCTCCTCCTCCTCCAACTAACTAGGAAAACGACACGCAGTATGAGTTGTTCACCATTTGCCTATGGTGACCTGTATCTGTAATGGCTGTATTATCATAATTATTAATCAATGATCAACCAAATACCTTGACGCCACGTGTATGGACTTATCTCATACATGATGCCATCCATTGTAGCATTAGTCCACGAAAAACACACAACGACAACAACAACAATAACAAAGCCTTTTCCCACTAAGTGGGATCGGCTATATGAATCCTAGAACGTCATTACGCTCGGTCCTGTGTCATATCCTCTGTTAGATCCAAGTACTCTAAGTCTTTTCTTAGTCTCTTCCAAAGTATTCCTAGGTCTTCCTCTACCCCTTCGGCCCTGGACCTCTGTCCAGTCCACGAAAAACACAATGAAATTTAATTACTTCATAAGTTACTGTAATTGTATTCTAAACTAATTTATCTCATGTCTAGAAAGTTGAAACATATATCAATGTTTTACTAAATCTACAAAGGTCTTATTTGGAAATTCATCGTACGGGTTCTCAAAGTCAGTCAATTTTCTGTGAGCACTAACGATAACTGAGACGCAAGTTATGACAACATTCCAAACCAATTAAGTATTTGTCACATAGAAAATTTAAAATACAAAACGTGGTTTGATTGATTTAGCAGAGCGTTGCAATGGCATCCCAGTTATAGGTAAGTTCTAGGCTGTACGAAAGAAATTGGTCATGTGGGTTTAGCAAGTCAGTCAGTCAATTTCCATGAGCACTAATGCTAATCCAGAGAAATGAGAAACAAATGGGAGAGGGAAAGGCCACCGTTATAGTCAGACTGTTGATGTTCCAACTACTACATAAACATATTACACAGAGAGAGCATGTTAAACATTGAGAAAAGCAAACCTGGCTCAATCATCCGAGCTATATTCACTCGATTCTTCAGGAAGAACGGCGACAGCAGCGCAGCAAAACAACTCTTTATCCTTCAGGAGAAGACAACTTCCATCCGAATTCCATTTCAGATCAACTATGCTAAACCGTGGTTGCGGCGGGATGCTCACGCAATAGGCACCACCAGGAGTCCACATGTACAGATGAGAACTTCCAGTGCAAACAAGAAGACGAGTGCACGTAGGATCCCAAACTGCCGCACGAATAGCATCTTTCTGCACCAAGATAGCAGCGAGTTCAAGATGGCGTATGTCCCATATCCAGAGAATGCTTGGCATGCTATCGTTGCGAGTACAAATATATTGACTATCGTTGCTCCATGACATCAGACCTACAGCAAAACCTCATAGCTTTAGCCATATGTTCATACAATGAACTCTTAAACAATTTCGAGGTAGCATCTAAGGGATACCACAACCATTATTCAAACAAAATCCCTCAGTAATACGTTGAAAGTGCATCTGTGGTATATTATATTATACCACAACCAGTTTGATTGTCTTCATATTTGACTGTTTACAAACTTTGTGTTCATTTGCATCAGACAGTGCAAGAGGGAGAAAGGGCTTACCAATTCCTTGTTTGGGGTTAGGTTTGTCTGCATGAGGCTTCTGGAAAGGCAAACTGATGGGCACTTCTGTAACCTCGTATCTAACTCTGACTTGTCCTTCCAAAGCATCTACTTGAAATGAAACAAAAATTATGGGGGGAAAAGAAAAGGGGATCAAATCAAATAAGTTTTGCATATTAACAGAAGGATCTGTGATTCTCCGGCCAAAAGGCGTAATTTATGTATCATGCAAAAGATGGTCAATGTGATACAATGGCAAGCCACTCTTTGAGTTTTGCTTGCAAGAGTAAAATTTAAGGATGTAGCACTGTTACATTATATTGATCTTACGTTATTAAAATTTTACCGTCATCCATCAACAGGTTAAAAGGTGAATGAAGGAATAAGTTATTCTGTGAGCTTTGAATACAAGTCAGTTCGAAAGGCAGAAATGAAATCTAGTAGATACAAACACATACCAACAACAGGAAAAGAAATCTGACCTAGCATACGAATGATACAGCGTATTATTTTCGTACTCTGAGCACCTTTTATAAGTTAAAAAATAACTGTATTAACATGGAAACATCATGCTTACAATTATTGCCTTCTGCAAAATCATCATTTAAACTTAGCTCGGACATATCAAGTAGCAGTGGCTCATCTACTTCCTGACATTTAGACATTATGGGATGAGCAATCATCCAACACACTAAAAGAACATGATATCTCGCTATCTCAAATATTAACAAGCAATAACCTTAAACACGGCCGCACAACAGGGAGCACGGACAGTAGATAGATGCATAAATTCAGCAAAAGTCTTCCAAGTCAAGTGATTTAAAACCCGCAACATCTGGTCATAACTACCCACTGCTAGAAACTGGCCACACGGAGACCATGAAACACTTTTTACACCCAAAGCACTTTCGTATGCTTGATACTTATACAGACACCTCCCATCTGGGGAGTATATCAGAACCTGCATCAAACCGCACCATGAGATGTTTCAAACAAAAACATTATATAGCTACTGCAAATCTTTTTGCCATAACAAAAAAGAAAAAAAAACCGAAGTTCTCACCTTATATTCGAGAGGTGAATCCCATATCACTATTGCACTGTCATCTGGTGACCATTCAGTATCAGCCAAGTCCAAAGTGTCCACAGCAAATACACCCATCATTTCCCATGTATGACAGGACAGAAGATTAATATAGTCCTTGCAATCACGCCTTGTGCAAATTGCAGCAAATTGCCCATCTTTGGTGAATGAAACTCCCTTGGAAGGATGCTTTGGCCATTGCACATGTACACATGCTGTGTTTAACAGTGACCAAACTGTTAACCTCAGTTGGAAGTCTGATGTGGTAAGTATATGACGGCTATCTGGGCTCCACCTAGCATAGGCAATACCGGCAGGACCTTCATCTATCTTACATGTCCATTCAGGTTGGGCCAGCGACCATGCTTGTATCATTGGTCTTTTATATAGACCACAAAGAATGTATTCAGAATCAAGCGCCCATTCAATGTAGCTTATCTTATCCAAACACGAGAACAACTGCACAACCTGCATTAGAAATGACATTTAATTATATATCAGACAACGTACCTTCAAGATATATGAAATGGAGTTCAGCAATTCAAATTTATAAGATGTTGCACAACAGCGATGAATGTGAAGCATGCCGAAACCTGTTTAAACCATTGTTCGCTACAGCTTATGTTCAAACGCTTAAGGGTATATTTCTGCCTCCAAAAAGTTCAGAACCTTGTAACTGCTCATGAACCCTACCGTACAATTTTGTCCACTGTAAAAGAGTGATCAGAACGGAGCATTATTCTATGGATTAGTTCACCTCTAATTAGGGTTGAATCCTTCGGTCTGTATAAACTCTCTAGGTGTAAGAAACACTGAAATCATTTTCCTCAAATTTTCCGTTTTACTTTTTAAGAACCTCAACGGAAACATGCCGCATGAACTCACTCAAGTTTTGAGGTTCTCTCCCAAGGACAGTCAAAATACAAGAATACATAGCGGTCCAAAATTCGCTTTGAATCGCTTGGCGAAAAACTCATACTGCAACTGCTGTGATCAGATCATCGGCATTAAACTAAGTTTCCCTTAAAATGAAGAAACAAAATTAAGATTTTTTTACTAATTTCTCAGCAACCAAACAAGTTACAGCATACTGAAGCTACAACACTACATCTTGTGTGTCAACAGCTAAATGCAACGGCTGAGATCTACAGAAACTTAACCATGTACGTGCCAAACCCAATCGGCCCAGCTCAATTGTGCACCATATGATTGCTTTTGAAAATGCAGAGAGATAAGTGATAAATGAACGAATTAGGACATTTGGACCATCATTTTCCTGGCATTTTCTCGGTAACCAAACAGAGCATGAAATAAATTTATTAAATTACAAAAAAAAAAAAAAAAAGCAAATTGGATAGCAGCATACCTTAAAGGAAAGAGTGTCGCGAATGACGAGGCGGTAGTCGACGGCGACGGCAATGTAGCGAGCATTAGGTGAGAAGCAACAAGGACCGGTCTGCTTGTAAGCCTCTGTGAACTCCATTCACATTCAGATCAAATTTCGGGACCACAGCACTCCCTGCTAGCTTATATTTCAAGTGTAGGTCCTCATATTAGCTGTGAAATTTAGCAATGCAGCGGTGGCGGTGGTTGCTATTACTGTTGCTGTTGCCGTTGCTGGAGAGTGTTTGGCTGAGTGGATGAGATCTGCGAGGCTCTGTTTTGGAGTGAAATGTTGAAGTTCGAATTTGTACTGGCAAAAGTCGATCGTGGAACTGTTGGGATTTTGGGTTTGAATTTCGAACGGACGATGAGGGAAGGGCCGGGGATTGAAGTCAGTCGGCCCAAAGTGGTATTTTTATTTTTTTGCGGGCTTTGGCGCTTAGGACCTTCTGTTTTGTGGGAAACAGGTGTATCAAATAAATTTTTGCGGAAATATGAATTGTATCGAAGAAATTTCAAACACTGCACCAATATATGTGACAATTCGATGCTATCAGCAGAGGAAGGGGTGGTCCGGCGGTTGTTCTTAAATATTTTTAGGGGAAGAATGGGAAGTTCAGAATGAATTTTATTTTTCTCTGAGTTTTTCTAATAATTTCACAAAAATATTGACATGTCGAAGAAATTTTAAACACAAAAAAGGTGGCAATCTGATGCTAGCGTAAAAGGAAGGGGTGGTCCGGCGAGTTCTCTTACATATTTTTAGGGGAGTTCAAAATTACAATCGATATAATCTACACTCGGAGAGGGGTTGGGTTTAGCATCATAATTGGTCAGCAATAATGTGGTTCAAATTCATCTTTGGTAAAAACGAACGTAAGACCTCTTATTTATCAATGAAAAATGAAGAGGAATATCACTTGACCGTATTACTAGCGGTTCAAAATTATAATTGGGTAGGAAGAGCATAAATAGAGGGTGCAAATAGAATTGACCAAAAAAAATGATAAACCCATTAACCGCCACCATCACCCGCAAAGGCGCAAACTTTAAAAAGAACAAAAACCCTAAACCCCTCCAAAGGCGCCTCTGAGACTCTGAGACTCTGAGGCAGTGAGTCAGCGTCCCCGAACCCAAAACCCTGAAACCTCCGGAGCCGTCCGAATCTTCCGCAGAGAACTCCATTGTTTGAGTATATCTATCAGCTTCTAGAGAGAGAAAGAGAGGAGAGAGAGACATGGCGTCCTCGATTGCTGCTCAGCTAGAAGCCATAAAATCCGTGATACAAGCCGATACGGAGCCGTCGGGGTCGAGCAAGAGGCCGTTCACCCGCCCTTCCGTTCTCTTCGACGCAAAAGAGGCCGCCGATATCGATGTCCACACCATTTTCTCCATAGCACTCCAAGGTCTCTCTTCTTTTTTCCGTTTTTTTCTCGAGAAAATTTAGAGGGAAAATTGCTTCTGCTCGCTATCGAAGCGAGCTAGCGATGCCTATAAGTTGGCCTGTTAGTGTGCGTTTTGGATTCAACTTTTGAAGGAGTCAATGCAAGCAACTTAATTTAGAGTTCAGTTTCTATTTTTTCTGATAAATTAGTTGAAACTTGAATATATGTTTCTCTATTTTCAGGTCTGGAGGTCCTTATAAGCGTCGACGAGCGATTTAGAATCTATAAGAATGATTTGTTCAGCCACAAAAGCAAAGATTTGGATAGAGAGTTGATGGGCATTGATGATAATAATCGGATTAATGCTTCGATTAGTTCATACTTACGGTTACTCTCAGGATACTTTGAACTGTCATCATCAATCAAGACACTTGAGTACTTGATACGAAGATACAAGTAGGTGTTCATTTGAATTGTTTTTATTTTCTTTTTCAAATAATTTATGGGTTATTTCATCATATTTTGTATCTGGGAATTTCAGGATTCATGTCTACAATTTTGAGGAATTAATTTTGTGTGGTTTGCCATACCATGACACCCACATTTTTGTTCGAATAGTTCAATTGATTAACTTGAGGTTAGTCAGTTATAATTCTTGCACATTGTCATTTGCTGAAGTTAACAGAATTGACTTGATATGTCATTGTGGTTCAGAAATAGTAAATGGAAATTTCTGGACGGCGTAAAAGTTTCTGGTGCACCACCGCCTAGAAATGTTATTGTCCAGCAATGTATTCGTGATAAGGGGGTTTTGGAGATTTTATGCAACTATGTAAGTTCTTGCAACTGTAATTGGTTGTTTGATTACTTTATTGTCATGGTTCTGTTTATAAAAGAAAAGTTCTTTTTAATGACTTTTTTTTTTTTCTGCAGGCATCCCCGTCAAAGAAGTATCGGCCTTCAAGGACCGTGATAAAATTTTGCATGGCAGTTGTCATTGAGGTTTTGGGTTCTGCTACATCTGTTGACAGTGATGTTGTGCAGAGAATCCTACCACTTGTTGTTTCTGGACTTGAGGCAGGCACAAAAGGACATCCAGAAAACAAGGTGAGGCTCTGCGGATTGTCATTTTGGACATTTTGGCATCTCCTGAAAGTATTATGCAAACTGTACCAAAAGAGTAGAAGTTATAGTATGCTTTCTAGACACATACAAGGAATAGGAAAGCAAAAAATATTGAATGATGGGATGAACTTTGATTACTTTGCCACATTAATATCTTCCTGTCTTCTTGCTATGGGGTACCTCTGTGATTTTTGTTTTCTTTTTCATGAAGTTTAAATTATATATTCTTTTTGTAGGCTGGAGCCATGATGATTGTTGGGTTGCTAGCAAGTAAAGTTACATTATCTCCCAAACTTGTGAAGAGTTTGATTAGGTCAATTGCTGAAATTGTTCGAGAAGAGACGAAAGAGTCGGCTGATTTTCAGCTGCTTCGCTTATCACTTATGACTTTGATCAACCTTGTTCAGGTACTGCTTTGTTCTTATACGCAGTAGGTTGCAGCATTATTCCTGAATTTTGCTGTGTCATTTCTCCTTGAATACTGTCTGATGTCCTTACAATAGATCATCTTTTTAGCTGGGTTGTGGTCAGTGTCCCTTAATCCAGTGGTCTTTTTATAACCCTATATTTTAATTGTTTTAAAGAAAAAATATATTCCTTCATGTAAGAGTGTTTTATAAGAGTTACTGAATTTCATGATTTAGTAATATAGTTTTCTGCTTGTATGTATACATTTTCGTAACTTTCTTTTACTTATAAGTTTCCATGAATTTTTTCAGTTGCAAGCTGTGGATATATTTCCAATCAAGACTTTGGAGATTTTTAAGGACATTAGGTAGTTCTTGATTCCACTAATTTTCCGAACAGTTCCATATCTTTTGTGTGTTTGCAATTAATTTCATATTCCCTAAGGTTATTTTCTACTTTCGTTTGAAGGGATATTGCTGGAATACTTTTGGGACTGTTTAACGAGTTCAATATTGATAGATTCATTCTGGTGCTTTTGGATTCTCTGGTTGACTACAGGTGAGAATCCAATTTTGGTATTCAGTTATTCTTGTAGACATCTCTATTCTCCTTCCTGTTTCATTTAACTTATGATCATTTATTTGCAGTTCTTCTAATGAATCATGCCAGCTTGCTTTGATCTCGGTATTAGAGACAATTCCTTCTAAGAGATTTGTTGAACATGTAGTTGCTAAGGTCTTATCATCCTGCTTGCAAAATTCACAGAAAATAAAAAATTCAACACCATCAGTATCAGGTATTTTTGTTTTGAGTTTTCAATTCTTATTTTGGTATGCATGTTATATCATTACATATGTGGGCATTCTTGTTTTGTCTTCTCTAATGTGCACATTCTTATGACTGCATTGGTTGCCTTCTAGGAAGCTGGGCGAAGAAAATCTTAATGGTTCTTAGTAAGAAATATCCATCTGAACTACAGGGAGCGGTTCATAAATTTCTTGATGTATGTTTCCTACCCCTCTCTCTCTCTCTCTCTCTCTCTGAGTACCCATGCATGCTTTCTTCGTTCATGTTTAGGGTATGCTGATTGACTTCTTGAACAGGAAAAGAATGTGAAATCTAAGAAAGGGGGCTCAGTATATGAAACTTTGGGTAAAATATTGGATGGTAATTTGGACACGTCACTAACTTTCTCGGAATCAAAAATTTGGTTTGGGTTGCATCATCCAAAGGTATTCTTGGTTATCATCTCATTTCTATTTCTATGTTTGAGTGCATATTCTGTCAATAAGTTATGGAAGCAATGTCCTGATGTAAGCTTGTGTTATTGTGTGTTTTTGTATTGTGGCCTAGGCTGATGTTCGTCGTCATATACTGTCTGCATTGGGCACATCAGGTGTTCTGGAAACCAAGACTACTAATCCACAGGTAGCTTTGTGGTTGCAAAATCTAAAGAAAATATTGTTCAATTTTACTATTGCTGCATCAACCAAGTTGCAAATTTATCCAGATTTAAAGATTTGTTTGTTTTTCTTGGGGAGATGCTATTATATAAATCTGGTTGGATTTGCTTTCTAATATTTCCTTTCCGGTTTTAACTGTTGATATAACCAAAGTGTTCAACACTTAAAACTGGAAGTGTTTGCGAGCAAAAAGGGAGGGAAAGGGGGTGTTGGATAGGCTTGCCATGCATAAGCATTCTGTTACATTCAGTGTCAAATTGTCCTGCTTAGTTCATGATTTTATTTTCCTGTGTACCAGAGTTTTGTAACCATCCAAGATGCCATATTGCGGCAGCTTTATGATGATGATCTTACTGTTGTGCGGGCGGCTCTGTCCTTAGACAGATTGTCCACTATTGTAAATTCTTCCGATCTTGTTGAAGCACTGGATAATGTTCTTAAAAGATGTTTTGGTATTCTGATGTCATGTGAGTAATTATTTGTTGGATGCTTTCGCTCCGTATTTTATTCTCTCATGTTGAGTTTCCCATACTCTGGCATGCAAATATCTCATTTTCAGTCTATTTTCTTGCAGGTTCTTTGGAGAATACCAGTCTAGCATGTGATGTTGCTGTTTTATGCCTGAATAATGCTAGTTCTGATAACCATGATAATGTTGACCGTTGCAATACACTTGCTGCCATGATATTTCCTGTACTCCTTGCTCTGCCTAAGGTTCTTTCCTTTTTGTCTAAGACATCAAATTTAATCATTCTCCATTTCTCCCATTCTTGCACCACCAAGTTGAACTTTTGTTAAAAGATTTATATTTCACTGAGTACAGACACAGAAGTTAAATTTGAAAGCTTTGGAAATAGCTAAGGAGGTAAAATGGCCACTTTTTGGGAATCTTGCTGGTGTTTCAAGTATAGCGTTGGTAAGTCATCTCGTTGTTAGCTCCACCATGCTTGCTGTCTTCAATTCTCTTCTTCATTTTACAATGAGTTGGGTAAAATATTTATAAGCTTTTAGAAAGCTGTGTGCTGTGTATGGAGTGTGGTCTCTATTTCTATTTTGACTACCCTTTTTTTTGTTTTTGAGTTATGCATGGTTATTGATAGTGGTAAGTGTAATTCATGTGACATTAGTAACTCTGAAGTTGTAAATTTGTATATAGGCATCACAGCTAGGAAGGCTGTCCTCAATTAACATGGACACCATTACCGGTCTGGCCAGCAGGTTCTCATTGCACCCTGAAGAATTTATGCTGTGGCTTATTACTAGTGCTAATGCCTTCGAGTCATCAAGGACACTTTTTTTCTTGGTGATGTTGCAGACACTTCTCATTCAGAAGAACGGTATGTTCTCTTTTTCCATTCCAGATCAGGAATCAATCAATCAATTTCTCTCTTGTGGTGGACTTTTGAACCCTTTGTCCGTGTTTTCATTTGTAAATCCATATGTTGCCTATTGAATTCTGAATGACTTCTCCCTACTTTTTGTTTTTAGCATAATTGCTGGTTTGTGCTTCTTCTGTATCAATGTGTGTGTCCTTTGTTCTTGTCTTGCTCTCTCCTTTCTGTTTTGGCACTTAAGATATTCTATTTTTTTTCTTTATGCGTCAGAATCTGCTGAAACTTTGGCCTTTTTCGAAATTGGGTTTCCTGCACTAAAGACTGAATGGGAAGCATTTGAGTCTGTGGGTGACAGCTCTATAGAAGAGGTATGAGAAAAATTCTGGAGCTAGCCTGAAATTCCAACTTCCAGATCTTTCATTCATACTGATGATCTTTGTTGTTTCATGTTTTTGTAGTACGATACGGAGATGCTAAATTGGGATTGCAGAAAGTTCCTTGATAAGCTTGATTCCAATTTGAAATCACTAAATGCAAATATTCTCATATGCTTAGTTTGGAATTTAATGAAGGCATTTTTGTCTGTGATGCCTGCAAATGTCTCCATGGTTCGTGATTCCTTATTTGGACTGTTTCTTGAGACTAGTAGTCTAGTACGTTAAGTGGTCATGGATCCCTCTTGTAGAAAAATGGACAGGGGTATCGTATCTTTATATATTTGTGTTGTTGCCCCTACTAAATGTGATAAATGCTTTTTAATTATTGCAGGATGATGATAAGAAGTGGCTTAGCTGGCTTAGGGACTTGTTTGTCTTTTTCTCAGTTTCTAAATTTAAGAAAGTTTTCAAAGAACACCTTCTTTACCTTGTCACAAAGTGCAAGGTCTCCGCTGTTTGCTTCTTGCCCAAGTTTTTCACAGAAGAAGGTGCACTGCTCCCTTTCGATACATCTTCTGTGACTTTTTTTTTTTTTTTGCACTCCTTTTGGAACTTTTGATTCTTTGGCATTATCATTGCTCTGTATTTTTCTTCTTCTGAAAGATCATCTTGAATTGACATGTTGTCTGATTCATTTTACAGATGTTCCACTTGCAGTCCAAGTTGAAAGTCTGAATTGTTTTGCATATCTCTGTCGTCAACCAGAAGTTAGACTGCCAATCCAACTTCTTGCGGAATTTCCATCTGTTCTTGTTCCATTGGCTAGTTATAATCAGGTAACCTTAGTTGTCTTGTCTCTTTTGTGATTGTATTTTCAGTAAAACGTTTAATTTGGTACGTATTTCTTTTTCTGTCAAGTGTGTTAATTATGTTCTTTGTTTTAGTAATGCTATAAGCACAGGCAGTTAACTTGGTTTGCTGAGATTTATTCTTGGTTTGTGCCCTTCTTGCAGGATATAAGAAATGCTGCTATGAACTGTATTGAGGGGTTACTCACACTTTGGGCTCATGTTGACACTTCGAGCAAGAAAAATGGTATTACTTAGAATAAATACTTTCTACCCTTTCCGATTTTGTTTTGACAAATGCCTAATCTGAGCTTGTAAAATGCCAGGAAACCATGCAACTTGGATTCATTTTCTTGGTAAGCTTTTGGACTTGGTGGTTCAGCAAAAAAGACTCATCTTATCAGACAAAAACTTTCTTCCTTCCCTTTTGGCCTCTTCGCTCAGCCCATCCTACGAGAGCTTCATGGCACCAAAGAATGTTGAGCTAAGGTGATATAGTGTTGTTATATTTGCCATTGTTTAACTACTTTGCTCATCATCATTATCTCATCTTACATATTCATCTACAATGAGCCTTGCTTTGTTGCTTCTAACTTGGCTATTGAAGACATTTGACTTCAAATAATTTCTTCTATGTTTGAATTTCTTATGGAAAAAGTTCGCTTTGTTATGTTGGTGCTGTGGTTAATATGGTCTAAAGTTCATTCGCGAGCATGATAATAATGCATTTGATTGTTAAGTTAATCCGGATTTTTTTTTGTAGGGTTGATCAATCTACAAGAGAGAAGATTCTTGCTTTCATTTTAAATTCTTCCCTGAAACTGCCTGATTATGCAAAGGTTTGTTTATTTGATCTGCTGTTACCTTCAAATCCCGCTCTTCTTCCAACTGTTTATAGTTATAATTACTCGTGTTTCAAATCAGATACATAGGATATAATAAAGTCAATTGTTTCTGGCAGCTTTCAATTTTATCTTTGCTTAAAGGAATGGGCAATGCCATTTTGCACGATAGCGAGATGAAGTCATTTTTATCACTGCTTTTGGAAAGACGCAGTCAAGATCATGTCTCCAGCCATAGTTTGTCAAAAATTAAAGTTCAGATACTATGCCATCTACTGGAGGTAAGTCAACAATGTTCTCAAAGCGTTGTTTGACTTTATGCATACATGCTTCATCTTATTTATACTCTGTAATGAGAAATTTGGCTTCTGCCTGTTCTAGAGCTGTGCTATGCCTTCTCCATCAGATAAGCACGTTTCAGAGGATCATTTGTTGGAGGCTTTGAAGGTGAGAAGCTATCAACTAGATTGTTGTGCATCCTGGTCTTCAATGTTAAATCCTTTGACCTTACGTGTATTGACATTACTTTTTGCTATTCTAGTTGGATGATTTGTCTTCAGAAGACCCTGCTGTTATACAGCCTTGTATAACTGTTCTGCAGAAGCTTAACAGTCAGATATACAGTGGGCTAGAAACAGAAATACAGGTTAACTTTTATCTGTTTTTTAAAATTATGCATGTATGTTGCTTGGGCAATATCAATGAGCTCTTTTGGTAATAAGTTATTGTGTTTAGTTATATCCAGAAGTATGAATTTGAAGTAAAGATTAGTACTTAGGACACTAATAAGGGTTAATTACAAACATGTGGCACCTATGTTATTTTTCTCGTTGATATTCCCTGAATTCCCTGCTCTCCAGATGTAGGCACTGAACATGGACATCCTGTGAATTGTTATACTGTTCTTATTTGTCATATCATTGAAGCGTACAGATTTGTTCATAAATTGGAGATAGCAAATACAGATAGGCTAAATTTGTCATCATTTTCCTGTATTGTGCAGGAGCTTCTATTTCGAAGACTTGTTTCTTTATTTCGGAACGCTAATGGTGATGTACAAAACGAAACTAGAGCGGCGCTGCTGCGGTTAAATGTTGTTCTTCTCTCTCCCTGCCTCTATCTCTTTTTTCTCTTTCTTTTTTGTGTTCATTTTGTGCTATTTGGTTTTGCTTTGCTTCATATGTTGTCAGACTAGCTATTTTTGACTGAAAATGTGATGCTAGAGATAACTAATATATTTTTTTTTAACATTCATCAAGTATGTTATTGAGATTGAGTACTTTCTCTTGGAGTTGATTTATGTTTTTTTCATTGAACCATTCTGCACACAACTCATTTGCATACATTTGGATGTATCAGATTACGTGCTCTACTATCATTCGGACACTTGATTACATAGTACAAGACAGAAGTTATGGTACTGGTTCAGTGCATGGAAAGAAGAAAATGAAATTAGTTGGTCATCCGAAGTCAAGCCAGTTCCATGATTTGTCATGTCATGGAGAAAATGCGCTCTCTCTCCTTGGCTCTCTCCTTGATGTTTTGCTATTTAAGAAAGACATAGAGAACAGGTTTGTACTCTCTTATACTACCACTGTTGTAAAAAAAAAACTAGAAAGCAAGGCTTTGATACCTTTTTAGACTTATTGCTTTCAATTTGTTTGTTGCAGGGATTCTCTTTTGGGGTCACTATTTAAACTTCTTTCCAAAACATTTTCCAATGAGTGGGTACACTGTGTTCTTGACCAGGATGAAAAGTTTATTCAAGTCCCTTCTAGCAAATCTGATTCCTTCTCGAGCACAATCAGTTCCATACAACAGACATTGCTGATAATCCTAGAAGATATTTGTTCTTCTCTAACACATTCAGTGTTACTGGGGGTATGCTACGATATTTGGAATTTGAATTTGTTATTTGGAAATGCTGACAGTACCATAATTTTACAATGTTTTGTAGTCTGCGTTTCTTTATTTTAGTATTCTTTAATTTGTGGCAGGATGACATATTAAATGAGATTGATGTCAAAATGTTGGTTGAGTGCGCCCATTCAGCAAAAGATGGAGTTACTCGTAACCATGTATTTTCACTAATTTCCTCTGTCGCAAAGATTATTCCGGAAAAAGTTTTGGAGCATATACCGGATATTTTTACTGTTATTGGTGAAGCAGCAGTCACACAGGTTTGTTGATATACTTGACTGCTTTTAACTAGCTAATATTGTGCCTTTGTGCCTTGCACTTTCAACTTCTGTCTTGAGTTCTGCTCTCTCAATGTGTAAAATAGTCATGGTTATTATGTTATTGTGTAGATTGACAGCCATTCACAGCGTGTGTTTGAGGATCTTATATCCACAGTTGTTCCATGCTGGTTATCTGGGACAGGCAACAATGACAAATTGCTCCAGGTAATATTTTTTTACTGTTTTCAATGGTGAAGCAAGCAACTTGCAATGGGGTTAATGTTCGTAACTAAGTTGTGATTTCATTTGCCCTTCAGATTTTTATCAATGTATTGCCTGAAGTTGCCGAGCATAGAAGGCTATCAATCCTTGTATACCTATTGAGGTACTGTTGGTTTAAACACTAATAATTTTTTTTCTTATTTTCTCTTCTTTAGGTTCTGCTTATGTTGTATGTCCATATGCAGGACCTTGGGAGAGGCAAATAGTTTGGCTTCATTACTTGTCCTTCTCTTCCATTCATTGGTTACACGAAAAGAATTATCTTGCTTTGAGAACACACATGCTTCAGATAGCTCCACAGCCTCATTACAGAGAGAATGGGAATATTCACTGGGTCTCCAAATATGTGAGCAATATTCGTGCATGATATGGCTTCCCCCTTTGGTTTTGATGCTTAAACAAATAGGAGCTGGTGTTCAGTCGCAAGAACTGTTTATTGAATTATTAATTGCTATGCAATTCACCTTAAACAAATTGCAAGATCCAGAGTTTGCATTTAAGCTTGCATCAGGGGAAGATCCAGAAAAGATTCAGGTACCGATTTTGCACAAATGAGTTCAATATAACAAGAATGTTAGTTTAAATGGGCTAATTAATAATGATGAGTTCTGTTATATTGATCAACAAATGTCTACCATATCGTTATGAATATTTTTCCCTTAGAAAAGTTGATATATTGTTAAGGGTGAAATATCCAGGCTACGCTGGAGGAACTCATGGAGCAGGTTGTCTCTATCCAGCAACTTGTCGATGCAACAAGGAAGAAAAAGAGTATCAATGTTTCTATTAGAAAAGAGCTGAAGGAGTGCATGCATACTGTATTAAGGACGATTACGGTGGTCATGATCCCCCAGACACACTTCAGTGGTATCACTAAGTTGCTTGGCCATAGAGATAGAAATGTGGCAAAGAAGGTAATTATTGGATTCTACTTCTAGGACTTGTAGATGTCTATATGCATGCATACATATTACTACATATATTTGTCTCTATATTTATATGAAAAGATGAGTAGGATTTGGAGGCTGCTTGGTATAATGATACATCATTGACAACTGAGTTAAAACTGCAATATGTGTGATTGTACATTTTAGGCACTTGTTTCTGCTTTTACTGTGGGTTGACAAAATTGGAAATCTTGTAAAAAATGATTCGGCCTGAAAGTGTAAACAGTAAGACTTCATCATAGTTCAATAACGGGATACTTGATAACTGTTTTTGTCGCAAAAAAACCTTGAAACAACATGCACAAAAGGAGATATTCTGAGAGTACTGATGAAATTCCCTGTTCTGCGCTGCCAGTGTAATCATATCATGATATAGATTAGCAGTTGGATGGTAGTTATTGGTCTATTAATATAGTCTTTGCTTACATGTGCCTTGTAATAACAATTTGAATTATGATAGGTAGTATTATTTTTTTTTTTTCACATTAAGTTCAATTTTTGGCAGGCACTTGGACTATTGTGTGAAACAGTTAGGGAGCATGACATGGTCCGACCAAAGCAAAAACATAAATCCATTTCCAGTGATCGGTGGCAGCATCTAGATGAGAATTCTCTTGAATCGTTTCGCAGTTTATGTTTGAAAATTGTTCAGTTAGTTGATAATTCATCAGATGATAAGGAAGTCTCCTTGAAGGTGGCAGCGGCTTTGGCTCTAGAAGTTCTGGCCCATAGGTTTTCTTCTAATCATTCCATCTTCAATGAGTGTCTACCATATGTTACAAAAAATATCAGTATGCACAACTTGGCAGTGTCCTCTAGCTGCCTTCAAGCAACTGGTGCTTTGATTAATGTGCTCGGCCCCAGGGCACTCTCTGAGCTTCCTCACATAATGGACAATTTGATTAGGATTTCTCACAAAATATTTTTATCTTCTGATATGAAAACCATATCTGGTGTGGATGGCACGGATATTGCATTACAGATACCAAAGGAATCTCTCATTTTATCAATTCTAGTCACTTTGGAGGCTGTTGTGGTTAAGCTAGGAGGTTTCTTGAACCCATATCTTGAAGAAATTACAAGAATTATAGTGCTTGATCTTGATTATGCGTCAGGGTCTGATCTGAAGCTGAAAATGAAAGCTGACTCAGTACGAAGGCTCATCACTGAGAATATCCCTGTAAGCATCATAATATTGTTTACCGTCAATTAGTTATTTTTCTTCATTGCTTATAGTAAAATGGTTTTTCCCTTTGTTGCGTCATCTCACTTTATATCAATTCGGATTCTGTTATCCAGGTTCGACTTGCCCTACCGCCTTTGCTGAAAATATACTCTAGTACGGTTGAGTCTGGTGATTCGAGCTTAGCAGTTTATTTTGGAATGCTGGAAAACTTGATTGGGAAAATGGATAGATCATCTGTTAGTGGTTACCATGCTAAGATCTTTGACCTCTGCTTGCTTGCTCTTGATCTGCGTCACCAACATCCTGCGTCTGTTCAGAAAATTGATGATGTAGAGAAGATTGTGTTCAATGCAATGATTGCTCTCACTATGAAACTCACTGAGAGCTTGTTCAAGCCTCTTTTCATTAGGAGTATTGATTGGGCAGAGTCAGATGTGGAAGATATTGCATGTACAGGAAATATATCTAGGGCTATATCTTTCTATGGTCTGGTAAATAAACTTGCTGAGAACCATCGGTGAGTCAGTTCCTCCTGTTTGTGCTTACAACAGCCAGAAGCTACTTATATTTGTTGTAGTGATTTGATTGCCCTTCTGTGTATGTCTGTGTCTGTCTGTGGTGCCAATCTGTGAATTGGGTTTATAATTAGGGCCCTTGATTTCAGAGATTAGGTTGAATATATGATGATTGACTGCGACGAGGAATAGTTATTTTCTCCACATTGCATTTTGTGCATTCTTGTTGGTAAAAATTGGTATTAATTGGATTCAGCTGGTCTATGATGATTTAACTTTCTGCATCTTAGGATTGATCATTGCATCACCTTTTTAAAGTCTTATTTTGTTTGATTTCCTTATTATTTAGGGGGCTGATAATTCAAGTGAATTCATGCTTTATTTTATGTTAAATCTCATTTAAACTGCAGCTCTCTTTTTGTTCCTTACTTCAAATACTTGGTGGAGGGTTGTGTGCGTTACCTTACTGTTTCTGGAGATGCAAATACTTCTGGTTCTACACGAAAAAAGAAGGCTAAGATTCAGGAAGGGAAGGACAACAGTATGTTGCTTGGAAATTGGCATCTCAGGGCTTTGGTGTTATCGTCTTTACACAAGTGTTTTCTTTATGATACTGGAAGCCTGAAATTTTTGGACTCTTCAAATTTTCAGGTCAGTCCATTTTTTGTTTTCCTGCAAATTTGGTACACAAGGATAAGTAATGTGTATACTTTCCTTGTTTATATTGGATGTCGTTGATCCCTAATTAATAGTCAGGACTCAGGAGAGATAAGAGAAGGGGAAAAGGGAATTTTTAATGGAGAGAACCTTTAATTAAAATATTTTTTCGAAAATTTCAACCATTTTTTCTTTTAATGTCTCCACTTGTATTCAGTTGGTTATGATGTGAATAATAGCTTGACATCCTTTTATTATTTTTCTCTGTCTCTCTAAGCATTTTGTCATGTATTCTGGCAAAACTGTTTAGGAAGTGATGCACACGTCTAGGTTCCTTTTAGTATAGATGAAGAAAACAGAAACTTTTTATGTTTCTTCAGCGTGCTGTATGCTACTATGTTACTGTCTCACACTCACTTTATAAATTTGTATGTGTTCTCGGTCTTCTACCAAGAATTTTCATTTGAGTTGTTGGAACCAACCTTTCCTTTAGGCTTGAGCCTCTTTTCAACCTTGGAATGAATGATAGCGTCTCAAAGACACGTTGACTTTTAGAATTTTGAAGTCTCATTATGTTCTGCCATCATTTCTGTTATTTATTAAAGCCGCTTGTATTTGCAGGTTCTTCTGAAACCCATCGTTTCACAGCTTGTCGCTGAACCACCATCATGTCTAGAAGAGCATCCAGACATACCATCCGTGGACGAAGTTGATAATTTATTGGTTGTTTGTATTGGTCAAATGGCTGTGACTGCAGGAAGTGACCTTTTATGGAAGCCCTTGAATTATGAGGTGATTTTCCTTCTCATGATATTTTACGCTTATATACACAGATCTCTACTTCGATCTTGTCTCTGTCACCGTACACATTCATATGAAGTTGGACTTTACCCAGGTTTCTTAAAGTGGCCGAACACTTGGTTGTTCTAGTCTTTTCGATTCTCTCTTTTAGTTCAAAGATTAAGCTTCTCTTCCTACATGTTTGTGTGTCCTTATGCTTTTATATTATGAATCCAGGTGCTGATGCAGACACGCAGTGACAAGGTCCGGACCCGAATTTTGGGCCTGAGAATTGAAAAGTATTTGTTGGAGCATCTGAGAGAAGAGTATCTGGTATTCCTGCCTGAGACCATTCCGATCTTGGGAGAATTGCTCGAGGATGTGGAGCTCCCTGTTAAATCTCTTGCACAGTCGATTCTCAAGGATATGGAGACCATGAGTGGTGAAAGCCTCAGAGAGTACCTGTGAATGCAGTTCATACACTGACGTTGGCCGAGCTTTTTTGCATCCCAGGGGTCGTTTTGCTCTATTTACTGACGGCAACATTGGATCCCTCATCTTAGGAATGCGTTTACGTGCGGTCTGACGGAACTGTAAAAGTTTTGACGTTTTAGTTTACAGAATGGTTCGCACAGCACCCGAATTATAGATGGTGGTGGTGTATGTATATAGGCGCAGCCCGCAGGCTGAGCTTTTGAATTTTTGTAGTTTTATTTGCATATAGTTTTCAAAGTTAGTATTTGTTTCTTTGCAATTCTCTTGGCAACCGCTTTATCTAGTCTATCTTTACTACCACTTACTTTACACACTGCATAGCGCAATCTGCTCGACTCGTTTGGAAGTCTTTTTAAAAAGATTGAAAACTCTTTTAGAAAAAATATTTTTGGGTTTCAAAAGCACTTGAAGTGCTTGAAAGAAGCAATTCAAGTGTGTTTTTAGGATTCACTTGCATTTTTACCATGTCTTGTTTTAAATACATTCTAGTTTTTTTACCAACCTTCAGTGATGTAGAGTTCATTTGGATGTGCTTTTAAAATGACTCAAAGCGTTTTTGATGAAAATATTTTTGAAATCAATTCTTAGTAAAAATGCAAGTAAATCCTGAAAAAGCACTTAAAGTGCTTCCTAGAAGAAGCACATAACTGGTGCTTCTTACAGAAAGCATTTAAAGTGCTTTTTTTTTTTTTTTGAGGAAACATTTAAAGTGCTTTTGGAACTCAAATATTTTGTCTAAAAACGCTTTTAACCATTTTAAAAACATATACAAACAAACCCTTACATATTTAATCAAAACTTTCACTAGTTAGTTTCTGATATCCTAAATTTAAGTTCGACTTTCGTGAATGGCGATACTAAATTGTCATGGCCAGAGTTCAATTTTCTCACCGCTTCAACTTAGTAAACGCATAAGACGTCTTGGAAGCATCATTGGAATTTGGAAATATGACGAGCATGTGGTCGGCCCATTGGGCTTATTCGATGGAATCGGATACAGGCCTTCAACAATGACAACAACAAAAGCCCTTTCTAATTGGAAGAAAAAAGAAAGAGAGAAAAAAAAAAAATGGAGATTTAATGAAAAGGTCCCGGTACTGTTCACTTTTAATGAAAAATCACTTTTTTACATTTAACTGATACTATTCACTATAGCTTTAAAAATGACTTTTCGTTAAAAATGAAGTCTTTTTGAACTTTTCATTAGTTTTCTTATAAAAAAAAAATGGGAAAGAGAACATGGGGTTCGCCGGACCTCCACACCTACGCAGTCTCCGCCGTTAGTTTTTTCACTTCGCGCGCTCCTCCTTCCCGGTCTGTTTCTCATTCGCGCACTCCTCTGTAGGGTTTTGGACTCGCAAAACTCTCAAGCATTTCCATCAACTGAACTCAAAACCTTTCAAATTTCAATCTAAGGTACCTGCACTTTTCCTTGTCAACTGATTTTCAAACTGATTTGTGTTTGTTTTCTGTTTGGTTCCCGAGAAAATATTGATCCTGGAATTCTTGTTATTTGGGTCGATTAATGTGTTTAAGATGAACATGTGTACGGTGTTGTTGTGCCCCGTATGTGTTTGAAGAAATGTTTCTGTGAATCCAACAGGGAGCTCGAGATGCTGCCGAGATGGAGCAGAGCTGTTGCTCAGCTCTCGAGGCTGGGTACGCAGCAGAACCTGAATCTCAGAAACGAATTCTATGTTTTTTCGCGCCAAAGTTATGCCAGGGCTGCTGCTACTGCTGCGGTGGCTCCGGATACGGCTTTTACACTGGAAAAACCTCTCCCTGCCGAGCCAGTGGTACGATTGGTGCTACCCTTTTGGTTTTAGTAATCAAGCTTGCTAATTTAAGTAATTATTGGTTGTAATTTGAATTGGGTTTGATGGTTTTCGTGTTAATGGGCATAGATTATCCTGAAATTAAAACACTAGTGTCGGACCTGTTTTCTTGTGATCGTGCATCTGTGGTTATGTTTGCATATTTTTATTGTTTTAAGGTTTCTGGAATCGGTTCATTGTTGAGACTTTGGGTAACAATGTTGGACAGGTAAATTTGGACAAACTGTTTTGGTCTAAGCCTTCCTCATTGGCTTTGGCCCCGGACTCCCCATTGAGAATTGATGAGCCACAATATGGGAGGTTTAGGCGTGCGATTCTTACGATGTTGCTGTTTTATAGCAAACAAAGCAAGTCTATTCGAGGGGCCAATGTCGTGTATAAGCGAATCGTTTCACAAGTTGATAAACCAGGCATCTATGAAGGTCAATTTTTCCTCTCAATTTAGTTTCTCCTAGTCATATATGATTACAAGCGGTGGGGAAACTTTCACATGAGTATAAGGTTGAAGGGGGAATGGGCTATCTTTTGTGGAAGCATTTTTTTGTAGCCAAAAAAGGATGTATTGGGTTTTCCACATTTGTGCAGTAACACCTCCACCTCATTTAATGTAAAAGAATCAACCATTTTATCTTATTCATATGTAAATTATTCTCACCTTTTAATTTTTCTATTTTTTTGGTCCAGGAAACTGTCTATATGTGTTAGGAAACTTTACTTGAAATAACAACACTTACATAGCTCTATGTAGGAACTAAACTGTTCTCCTAAATATGCAGTATTCAATTTGGAGAAAACCTTTAAGACAACATTCTCTCTACTTGTACTTCATATGTGGCTTTGCTTACGCCGGTTGAAAGAAGAGGGAAAGGATGGTGTTGAATTCGGGCAATACATGTATGAGATTTACAATCATGATGTGGAACTTAGAGTATCTAAGGCTGGGGTATGTTCCGTTCTGTTAAACTTAAATATTCTGCTTTGAACTCAATATTGACAGTTTAGTTGCTTTTTCATGAGATTATTTCTAGATCAAATTGAGTTCATCCGTCTTTAAAAAGAAGCTGTTGCTAATAACCTTTCTTTATGTTGTACGATTCAACCCTTTAGGTTTGAACTATTGTCCTTTTGGCATAAGAAGTTATGAGAACATGCTTGCTATACCATATGCGTTTATCATTTTTAGGGTGTCCTACCATTGAGCCTGAGGTTGCTTACACTTTCCATGACCTGTAGAACTTCTTCTCAGTTATGAAATTGGTCCGTCGACACCTGAGGCACATGATAATGTTATTTGTTTATTATCTCTTAGTATCTGCAGGTTCATTTTCAAGCACATGAATACCAAAAGTAGATGCTTTGTTTGGCCTGCTCAATTCTCAATACATACATTTATAGATAGCTATATCCAATACTGGTTAACATCTTTGACGTTACACACTTGTGCTTCTATGCACATTTTCTAGTAACTTGGCTAAGTGAACATTCTTGGAGGCTAATAATATTTGAGACTTCGGCATTAGGAGAGCATAGGATTTACCGTTAAGCATGCTGATTGATTAATTTACCCTTGAAATCTCAGGTCAACTTACTACTGTCTAGATGGATGAAGGATTTGGAGAAGATATTCTATGGAAATATTGTTGCCTATGATGCTGCCGTGCTTCCAGAGGCTAAGCTGGATGATCTGCAAAATGTGATATGGAGGTAAATACATCAACTCTCCCGAGCCCCAACATAAAAATTATCAAACATTTAATCATGGGATACATATTAACCTTCTGCACTGCTGTGCAGGAATGTCTTTTCCGACGATGGTTCATCACAACCAACCGGAGATGCATCACGAGCAGTCCAGGCATGTTCTCTACCTTGACCCGCAAACTTTCAACAGCTTTTAGCGTTAACTAATAACTCTTTTATATGATGCATAGAGTTACATTGAATGTTTGTGTACATGTAGGCAATGGCAAGATATATTCGCCGAGAACTTTGTTGCCTGTCCTTAACAGGTATTCCTTCCTTGTTCTTTGTCTTTCCTGTTCCGCATTCGGTATTTCTGATGTTGTTAATTTGTTTCCCTTGAGATTGCACAAAAACTCTCATCTCTTGACGAGATATAACGTTGTAATTCGGATGTGCAGATAAAGAAGCTATGTTTTCTGGTAATTTCATGTTTACTCCACTGAAGGGCGAGAAAACGAAACCGGAGGCCTGCAAATGAGAATCCATCTACTCACTTTCAAGTTTCTGTCGTTTGGAAGAAATTTTTTCACTCCAATCATAGACATGTAAAAACGATCACAATAAAATATTTTGTAAAATTATCAAAAGTAACTTTATTTTTGTTTTTATTGTTATTTTTATATATTTTTTCTTGAAACCGCATTTCAATAATACAATAGGAGAGGCTGTGACGCTTTTGCTCTGGGTTTTCAATATTACGTGTTATAATATGAGTGTACGGTAATGTTAATAAGTCTCACTAAGGTATAATTTAAGCAAAGTAACACAATAGTGGTGTTCCAGGTATACCAACAAACTTGTAAACAGCACAATTAAGCTACGAAATGTCATGAAACACCTTTTCCTTTCGGCCACTATTATTTGCACTTCGAAAACTCTTATTCAAATATAAAAAGTTTGAAGAGCAAAATTAAATTTTTGAAATGTCATTAACAATTCTCTCGCTCTTTCTGTAATTAATAGGGTAAAAGCGAATTACTTATTAAGGGCTCGTTTGGATGTACTTTTAAAATGATAGAAAACATTTTTAGATAAAATATTTTTGGATTCCAAAAGTACTTGAAGTACTTTCTGCAATAAGTATCAGTTATGTGCTTCTTCCAGGAAGCAATTTTAAGTATTTTTCTAGGATTTACTTACATTTTTACTAAGGATTGTTCCAAAAATATTTTCCCAAAAGCACTTTCAATCATTTTAAAAGCACATCCAAACGAGCTCTAAAACATTGACCCTAAGGTCTGTTCTTTGGGTTTGGGCTCTTATTCATATATCACACATGCTCGGGGGCCCTGATTCTTAATGGCTTCGGCACGTTGATATGGGTCCCACTAGCCACATTTCCCAGAATATCTGAGGATCTTTAGCCCGGAAAGGGATTATCTTCGATATCTTCCTCTTAATCTATCAAATCAGAAAATTCGTACTATTAAAATTTAATTCAACAGAAGTTATTATAATATTTAAAATAAGTCATTATGTAATTATTAAATTAAATTTTAATAGCACGAATTTCCTAATTTGATGATTAAGAGAGCATGCTTTCTCTTTCCCCCATTCACTTCGTATGCCATACGCGGTTACGTGCTCCATCTCAAGGCTCTTCCTTCAACTATTCAACCTCTGAAAAAACCGAACTTTCAAATCTTCTTGTTTCCTTCCCTCTCTCTCTACAGTTACTTCACTCGCACGCAACACTCTCCAAGTCCTCCTCTTGAAACCAAAGCCTAAGAGGTTACCGTTCCATTAAGGCTTTCTTCTTCGCACACCAACAAAGACATTTTCCTTTTCTGTCAGATTTCGCTTCAATTTTTCACATATACCCACAAAATCTTCTTCGATCTTCTCCAATACCCATAATTTAATTTCCCCAAACTCTCAGAAATCCGCAGTCTTTCTCCACCGACCACCATGAACTTTTTGAAAATTTTCCTTCTTTTTTCCCTGCTTTCGATCGCCTTTTCTCACGAGACCTTCGACTCCCGCCTCCTGCCGCGGCCGTTGATCCTCGAATACCCAGACATCGCCGAGACCCACTTCCATGATTTGGAGAATGAGCTCGGATTACACTGCGACAGCTGGAGATTTTCTGTGGAGGCAAACAATGTCAATCCCTGGAAAACAATCCCGGAGGAGTGTGCGGAGTATGTCAAGGATTACTTGACGGGTCGTGCTTACGGATTCGATCTTGAAAGGGTGTATAAGGAGGCTGGGGTTTATGCCAAGAGTGTTGAATTGAATGGCGACGGAAAGGATGTGTGGATTTTCGACATTGATGACACTTTGCTTTCCAACCTTCCCTATTATGCTGACAATGGTTATGGGTATGACTCTTCAACTTCCCCTTTGAGAAATTTAAATTTTGTTTGGTTTATTAGAAAGTGTAGCAAATTTGTAATTTTCATTGTTCTAACTTGTTAATACTAGAAATTCAGTCAGACTCTTCAATTCAACAAATTGAATCAATTGAATGAGAATTCTTATTACGAAAATTTGAATTGAGAGTTGTAGAAGGAAGTTTTATAGCCAAGAATTCGAAAGTAAATTGGAATGTAGGAACTTGGAACACTGATAATATGTTGTTGAAAAAGTATAACCAGAATCCTGCTTTCTAAATTTCATTGAATTTTATCATGGTCTGTTGGTTTGAGTTTTTTCGTTTTTTGATGACATTTATGTGCTGTGTTGATATTGTGTGTAATTTTGTAGCTTGGAGGTGTTTGAAACGGTGGAGTTTGATAAGTGGGTTGAGAAGGCCATGGCACCTGCTATAAAGTCCAGCTTGAAACTCTATGAAGAGGTCTTGAGTTTGGGATTTAAGGTTTTCTTGCTCACGGGGCGCACCGAAGGGAAAAGGAAGGTTACTGTTGAGAATCTGAACAATGCAGGATTCCGAGAATGGCATAAGCTTATTTTGAGGTGAGTACGAATGTCGATTATGAATTGATATGGAACTGAATTGTTGTATTGCATTGCCTGACTAGTATAAGTACCCATATTTCTATTGCATTTGACTGTTTTAGCATGAGTAATCGTTGTAAGTTTTGAAGAAATGTTAGGTTACCTGTCTTGTTGCTGTAACTGTGGGTAGGAGTAGGACATGTGAAAACTAAGAACAATGCAGGATCGTGACTGTTAAAAATAGACAAACTTTATAGGCATATAGCATTAGCATGAATAGTCGTTTTTCTTTTCATCATTCAGGCTGCTCTCGGTGGAGTAGAATAGATGAAGTGTTCAATTTTTTCCACTGTTCTAAAAATCTCCGGTTAGAGCCGCCTAGGCCTTGCCTAGGCGCTAGGCAGCTGGCCACTGTCCCGATTGATGTTTAGGCGTTTGAAAATTAAGAAATGACGCCTAGACCTGATAAGATGCCCACTTAGACTGCCTAGGCACCCGCCTAGCCCGCCTATATCCGCTTAGGTTGCGAGCAACTCACCTAGACAAAAATATATAACTTTCATTTTGCATTTTATTTTTTTTCAATAAATTGTAAGAACTTGTTGAATAGTTAAGTAAATACACATTATATGCTTGTTCCCCATGTTTTCATGATGTTCTAATACTCCATAATATATATGTAATTCTATTATGGTACAAATACACTTATTTACACGAAATATAATCGATTTACTTTAATCCGCCTAGGCCGCCTAGCCGCCCGTCTAGGCCCTGCCTAGCCGCTAGGCCCTAACCTGTCGCCCAACTAGCTCCTAGCGTTTTTTAAAACCTTGATTTTTTTTCCATGGTCTTTTTGTTATAATGTCGATCGTCCTTCCACCCTGTTTCAATCAGATGAAAATATGATTTAGTTTTTAGTTGTGTCCTGCACATACGGATATACATTAGCACACCACTATTAAGGACACACCTCCCCTATGGGCGTGTTATCTAAGATGAAACGATGGCTTTAACTATTTTGAATTTTGTTTGATAATTAGACCCAATCGCTTTGTTAGGGGTGGTCGGTGCACGGTTTTGATGATTTCATCCTGGTTTCCGGATAAATGTTCAGTTTCCTTTTTGTAAATCTGTAAATATCATTGCATCATGTGTTTTTCACGTCATCCTATCGCTGGTATTCGTCAATTGAGTAAAAAAAATTAATGACACTGTTATTTGATGATTATGTCTGAATAGAGGACGTAAACCCGAAGCTTTCATTTTAAGACAATGCTCATTATATATGCTATCATAAAGCTTCAGACTTTAGGTCATTGTGCTACTTTAGGTCCTTGTACCAGCTTCATAATGGCCATTCGAAATTCTGAATCCTATGTTTTATGTACCATGCAGGTCAGCTGATGACCACGAGAAATTGGCGATAATTTACAAGTCCGAAAAGAGGAGTGAGATGGAAGAGGAGGGATATAGACTACTTGGGAATTCCGGAGACCAGTGGAGTGATTTACTTGGTACCTCAGTCGCCCTCCGCTCGTTCAAGCTTCCGAATCCTATGTATTACATTCCGTGACAGGGCATGCATCGTTCGTTTCAAAACTATCGTACCGATGAATGCAAATCAAGCTGTCTTAGAATTGTTATGCAGCTTGTACTGATTTAATTCATGATGCCATACACAAATGATACAGTGAATTGTTCATATCATACTGAATCATATATATTGGAATCCCATCTTAGAGAGAAAATTGTAATGTAGTTCTTTGGATGCTTGGAATTGTAAAGGGCCACTTTTATGAGTACATGTCTCCTGAGTTGTATTATTATGAAAGCGCTTTTAAAATGACCGAAAGCGCTTGTTAAAGAAAATGTTTATGGGTTTCAAAAGCACGTGTACTTATTGCTGGAAACCCTTCAAGTACTTTCATATGATTCACCTGCAGTTTACTAAGGATTTGTTCTAAAAATATTTTTACCAAAAACGTTTTTAATCATTTTAAAAGTATTTTCAAATGAGTTCATTATTCATATGTTTTGGCCCTCCACATGACATAGTATTACAGGTCCGAGACGCCATCGGCAAATTGGTTCAACGGAAGTCCTGCCTCCGTAGATTCGACCACTCCCTACCGCTAACAAAGTGGATCCTCCTCCTAGGCTTGTAAACGGGTCGGGTTTATCGGATTTGGATCGAGTTGAACCCGACCCGTTAATTTAACGGGTCATCCGAACTCAACCCGTTAAGCTAACGGGTCACCCGAACCCAACCCGTTAAGCTAACGGATCTTAACGGGTCATCCGTTTCACCAGTTACATGTTTTTTTTTTTTTTTGGTTTTTTTTACACACTTCATCCAAATCAATTACAGCCCCGTTTTATATAGTAGAATTCAACTTTCTATCAATTACATACGTCTCCGAATCTTAACATGAATATAAGTAAAACACAGTAATTCTCTTTCTCAAATCTCAACCAATGTCTCACTACAGTAGCTCTCTTTCTTCTTCTTGCATTGCATCCTCTTCTGCTTTTTTGCCAACCTTGCATTGCATCCTCTGCAAGAAATGAAATGAAATTGCAAATCGGACAGAAGAAATGAAACATCAAAGGATATTAAGCCAGATGACAGAGAAATGCATGCTCAACATTATGAAATGGTGAATAATGAGAAAGGTAGACAATTCCAAGATCCACGGGCTGAAGGTGTTTTTTGCAGAGCTTGTACGCATGCTTCATCATCTTAACCAGAAAAGCAAACGGAACCAGATCCCAAAACTAAGACAGAATCCAATTTTCCGAGAAAATGTGAATCATTCCACCGCATTCAAGGAAAAATTCCTGAAGGAGCTCAAGAAATAGAGCCCAAGAGTTTGTGGGCAAGAACAAGATATGGATCCCTAATCAAAATCTCTCCATCTCTCTTGGGGAAGAAACAGGAAACGAAATATAATTTAAAAACAAAAAGAGAAGGAAACGACAACAACAACCCAATTCCAATCCAAAAACCAACCAAAACAAAGCAAACTCAATACTTTTAACGTCATGGGGGTAAATTAACAGCTCCAATTTACCCAAAAATGGAAATTTTAATTGGAGAATATACAAATGAACAAATTTTACACAAAACCCATGAACAAAAAGCAAAACCCATTATCCAAAACACAACCGAAAAGGGTCGGAAAGAAAAAGCAGCATTAGATTATCAAAACGAAATTGTTCTCACACCCGGCCTTTTTTGGAGATGACCCTCCATAGTCTCCCACAATACATTCACAAGTAAAATTTGCAGAAACGAATAATCGAAATGAAAGAAGAGGTGGAAGGGAATCGGAGTAGCGGAGCTTACCATAGAGAGAGTGGTGGAGTTCAGTAAAATTTTTTAGGGAAGAAGATGAGGGAGATAACCGGAGCCAGAAGGAAAGAGCACAGCGATCTCTCAGACTCGAGAGCAACGGCGTGCGACGAGGCGGCGAGAGAGAGTTAGGAACCTGAGGGTTTTGGATTAGGACTATTGAAATTACACAAAAGTCCTTACTAACGGGTGTTAACGGGTGATTAACGGGTTTCGCGGGTTCACCCAAACTGATCCGTTATTTAACGGGTGATTAATGGGTTGACCCGTTTATCACTCACCCGAATACTAATTTTAACGGGTCGGATCGGGTTAACGGGTTGAGTTGAAAATGCCAGGCCTACCTCCTCCTAGTCCGCCCGTTTTAAACAAACCCGGCCCGGGTTTGCATATTCGGACCCTCCTAACAGCCGAAATAAAATTTGTACACGTAGTCATTAATCACCCTAATACGAATTTAGGCACATTCTTAACTTATTAATCCAATCAATGGAGCACACGTGTCTGTAGAATCTGACTTTTTCTTTGACGAAGCATCGTGTCTCACGTGGTGGGAGATCCTACGCGTTTGATTTTGACGAAGAAGCTGGGCCCCAAAATACCTCGTTCTTTGGTGATGGGGGCCACTGAACAGCGCATCAATCCCTGCCGTTAATTAACAAATAGTCTCCAACCGCCCCGCTTAACCTTCATTAGTTACATATTAATAATGAGCAAGATCCTAATCTGTATCTTTGACCCAAAAAAAATAAAATAAAAATCCAACTAGTATTTATTGTAGCGTTCTAGTTCAATGATAAATTACTATGTTGAAAAAAATTTACGTGTGTCAATGCATTATTAGACTGAGTAACTGTGTACATGTTTCATATAAATTAGTCTTCATATATATTGTAGAAAACTTAATAAAATAGGCTATTGTGGTACCAAAAAAACCATAAGATTTCCTTCTGTCCTAAGTTATTAATGTGTACTTAAATTAACCTAAATAATAGATTAATTTTAACTAATTTTTATTCGCAAACGCACGACTCAATTGTAGTAAAGATATGCATGGAAGACGTTGATTCTACGAGGATTGCGTTAAAATTAATTAAACGTATAGTTACGCCAAACTTAATTAAACAAATGAGTGATTGGTCAAGACTAAAATTAACAAATGAATTAAAAAGTAAACAAAACAAAAGACAACGATGAAAACGAGTTTTGGAGATTAAGATGTGAAGACACTAGGACACCGAATTTACGGCTAATAATCCAATCTTTTTTTCTTTTTTTTTGAACAAGGCTAATAATCCAATTTGGCTTCTCAACTACCTATCCGTTGATTAATCCAATTGATGTTGTTGATTAGTTTTCCTTATGCATAAGGGTTTAGGGCAGTCTATTTATACTAGAAAATTCTAAAAGGTCTCGTAAAAATTCTCCTAGAAGAAACAAAAACTTAAACAACATCAGACACAAACACATGAAGAATCGTCACACAAAAACTGAGAAAGAATCATTCTTCACTTGGAAAACACGTAAGTTACTTTGCACGCCAAATTACGGTCGTTCCACCTTCTAGAAAAATTCCCAAAAAAAAAAAGAAACCTGTATATGTATCTTGTATTTCCAGGCATATATGTCACATCACCATGAAAAATCACAAAAGTCTTCAAATCTTCAATCTCCTGCAACTACGCAATTATGACATGAATGTAACTTTCGCGGGAATGATTTGCAAAACTGGAACGTTTGGCTCCATGAAAAATATATGAAATTCAAACAAAATGATCTCCAACTTCTTAGCTTCCTTCTCCAATTGGTCATGCATTAAAACTCCTCTAAAAAGTCGATTATCATATAAAATAAAATAAAGTCTTTAATGCGCAACTTGGCTAGATTGGGAAAGAAAAATAATAAGACTATTTTAAGACCAATTCTTTAACAAAACCATGGGATAATTGACATAAAAATATAGAAAATAATGCACCTATCAGTTATTGTTTTGGTGTATAAACATATACCAAAATAAATTCAAAATCAAACTTGCTCAGATGAGCAAACAAAATTCATCTAATCTGTTGGATCCTCTCCGGATCCTTTAGGTGAGGATCCTAAGGATCTGTAAATCGTGTTCATTCATCGTATATCGTGCGGTCAATTTTTGTCAGGTACTGTTTGTATTTAATTTTAAATAAAAATATTTAAAATGATTTATGACCGCACGATGTACGATAAACGGATATGATTCACGGATCCTCGGGATTCTCACAAAAAGGATCCGGCGAGGATCCAGATTCCATCTAATCTAGATCATGTGTCAATATTGTTTTTCTTTTTTAATATTATTAATTACAATAATTGAACAAATATGGACCTGAAAATGGTTTCCAATTTCTTACTCTCGCCTATATTTTAATTAAATGACAATAACCTTGCAGTTTGTTTGTTAAATACGAACAAAATGCCAAAATTTGCTTCCAAAGCAAGGGAAATTAAAATACGCGTATTTTGTAACGATTTTGCAGCTAAAAATTTCATAGCATGATGTGACATCCCTCCTTCCTTGATCCCTTCACATTTTTAATCATCAATACCAATTTTAGGCAAGCGATGTAACAAAATGGAACACAATAGCTCGTATGCAAATATAAATTGTTTTTCACTCTTTGCATATATATTATTTACTTCAAAACACATAATCTCGAATATATACAGATGTAACGTTCTTAAACACTTTAACTGCAGAACATTTGCTTTAAAAAAAGAAAGAAAAGTACCACTTTTTACAAAGGCAACTACTTTTTGTCTCCAGCTTCTGAATCTCACTATTCCTTCCTTCCATTAGCACATCAATCAGAAGAAGACACACGGTCGATGCAGAAATGCAATGTGGAGTATTGATTTGTTGGCAAAAGTGAACTTTCACACACTCAAAGCACAAAAACAAGAGTCAAAAACAGGTGCAACATCACATGGCTTAGATCTGTCCTCCAAGTTTTCTGCCACACTATATTAGATCCTCGTTGGATTCTTTTTGCGAGAATGATTCGTGAATTATGTATGGTTATTATATATCGTGCGGTCAGAAATCATTTTAAATATTTTTATTTAAAATTAAACACAAATAGTATTTGATAAAAACTGACCGCACGATATACGATGAACGAACATGATTTACAAATCCTCACCGAAAGGATCAGGAGAGGATCATGTTGGTTATATTAGCTCATCTTCTCATCTCCCTTCTCCAACTCCATCCAACTCCATCACCTCTCTCTATCTCTCAAATCTTGGGTTCCACAGACAACTCTCCAGCCAAATGTACAATTCTATCCCAAACCTCTCGACTCCTACATGCATTTAAATCTTTCCCCATGAAAGTGATCCACACCTGCAATCTGTTCATCACCTTCTCAACTCCCCACATCAAAACCAGATCCCTCAATTGGGTTTTCCTCCAATGTTTCACATGAAGAATTTGCTTTTTTTGACACAATGAACAGACCCCAGGTTCTAAATTTGCTTCTTGCACTGACTTCGTCAACAACTTTGGTGTTTTTCCTACTTTTCATCTACTTTTATTGCAAGAAAACTGCAAAGAGTGGGCAAAAGGATGTGGAAAAAACAGAGCAGAAGCAAGAGGAAGTTGTGGAGGCAGAGGAGCTGGTGACTTTTCAGGATGGGGAGGACTTAACAATCTGTGACATTCTGGATGCCCCAGGGGAAGTGATCGGAAAATCGAACTACGGTACGCTGTATAAGGCGCTGTTGCAGAGCAGCAACTCGGTGAAGTTGCTGAGGTTTTTGAGGCCTGTTTGCACTGCAAAAGTTCAAGATTTTGGTGAAGTTGTTCGGCTTTTGGGGTGCATAAGGCATCATAATTTGGTGCCTCTTATGGGATTTTATGCAGGGCCGAGAGGTGAGAAGCTTTTGATTCATCCGTTTTATTGGCGCGGCAATCTGGCTCAGTTTGTGAGAGGTGATGATTCTAATTTCTCTTTCCTTGTTTGATCAGTTTCTGTTTTTGTTCTGTTTGGTTGCCGAGAAAATCCCCAAGACTATGAAAAGAATGAAACTTGAATCTCTTTTTTTGTTTGGTTTTTGAGGATTTTGTGTTTTTCCATTGTGTTTCAAAAGAATCAAATCAAAAAGTTTTGGCTTGAAAAAACCTGTTCTGTTTTTCGAGTCTGGATTGCTTCTGCTTTCGACTATTCTGTTTTCTCTGCATAATTTTGATCTCCTTTGTACATGTTGTACAACCATATTTGGATTCTTTCCTTCTTAATTTATATATATTGCTTGTCGGAATGAAACTTCTCTACATCAGGATGTCATTATAGCGGAATTCCAAGGCGATACACACTTTCTGTCGTTTTAACTTTCCCCATATGACATTGCGTGATTAAATTAGGATACCGCGAAATGACATCTCTATCTTTTCTTATCATTGCCAAATTTAGAAATGTTCTCTTAGATGTTCTCTTAGAAGTTGTCTTTGCCTGTATAATTATAATTTTAGTTCCCATTAAATTGATAGACAACCTTTGTTTTCAATGGCAGAAAGCAACCCTGACTCTCACAAATGGCCCATAATCTATAAAATCTCAGTTGGTATAGCCGAAGGCTTGGATCACCTTCACACCGGCTTTGAACAGCCGATAATTCACGGCAATCTCAAGTCGAAAAACATACTCTTGGATCACCATTATCGCCCTTTCATATCCGATTTCAGCCTCCATCTTCTGCTGAATCCAACTGCTGGCCATGAAATGCTTGAAGTCTCGGCATCCGAAGGCTACAAAGCACCTGAGCTGATAAAAATGAGGGATGCGAACGAAGAGACCGATATATACAGTCTTGGGGTTATCTTGCTTGAATTTCTCACAGGGAAGGAACCCATCAACCAAAACCCTACAACTCCTGATGAGGATTTTAGTTTGCCAAATTTCATGAGAAACGCAGTGCTTGAACATAGAATTCATGACTTGTTCCATCCAGATTTGCTTCTCAATAGCAGCGTTGGCTATGGAGAAACCCCCGTCACAAAAGAAAGGATTCTCGAATTCTTTCAGCTTGCTATGGCATGTTGTGCTCCTTCTCCGTCACTTAGACCAAACTCCAAGCAAGTTCTGTCGAAGCTTGAAGAAATTGGAAACTGAACACTATGAGCATTGTTTGGGTAGGGGAACTAGTAACTACACCTGGGATGACACTATGACGTTATTTCAAGCCAACAACGCACTGTCACGTAAAACAGTTGATCACATGACAGTGCATAGATGACTTGAGATGCCGTCACCCTGACATTCCGTGTGTAAGTTTGTTTCTCTCGTTTGAAGACCATAGAGCCTTGATTCGAGGATGTTTGTATTTTGCAAAATCTGCATGATTGATGGCCATGACAACAACTCAGTGACCATATTGACATAGACATGTATAGTAAAAGTAAAAGTGGGGTATACCATAATGACAAATTCAAGATGATAAGTTGGTGATTTAGTTTGTCAGATTGCATATTTCTTTATTGCCAAGTAATGAGCAGCCTTAGACAATGGATTCCATATGGTCCCACCTAGCTTTCATATTGTTGAGCAAAAATTTATAAAAGAAGGTGCCTTTAATCAGAAGTAAGCAATGAAATTATGCATTTTACTAAAGTTTTTTTTAGCTAAAATGGTATTTGAGATTGACATAATTTTTTATTTTGATCATTGAGATTTAAAGTCGATAGAATTGGTCTTTGAGTTTGTCCGACGTCGATCATTTTGATCATTCCGTGAAAAATCTCCGTTAAATAAGGATAAAGTGACAAAAATACCCTCATTTTTGTCAAATCACTTTGACCAATTATTTGTTAAATTAAAAATATTTTTGTCTTTTTAATCTTTATTTAACAGTCATATTGATCCTTATCAAATCTCAAGCTATTTTAACTAAAATGTTTTATCTAAATTCACATTTGTTTGCAACTATGACTTAACCATTTAAGCTTCATAGCACGATTATGGAACAAGTGTCTTTTCTTTTGTGAAAATAAATTCTTGACGTCCCAATCTCATTAATAACGTGCCAATAACATTGTAGCCACAAAAATGTGTCATGTTATTTGTACAATATTGGCAATATCGATGATACATTCGTTCTCTAATAGATACATTCGTTCTCTAATAGACCCCCTGCAGATAGAATAAATGAAATTGTCCCAAAATAATTTAGATTGAAGTATATTCTAACATTTGAATATTGGAAACTTGTTTAGTTTGTTTCCTGTTCATTCCTTGATTATATAAAATACATGGTGGGTGGTTGGTGGTGGGTGGGCATAAGTTGCTCTGAGTCCGACTGTGAGAGATCACTATCTAGCTGGGGTGTGTGGAGGTATGACATTATTGTGACCATCCAAAATAATAATAATAATATTACAGGTAGAGTACACTGTTATACTGATGTTTTATGTCAATATGTATGATACAAGAGCTTTTTTTTTTTCACTTAATATTATGAGAGTTTTAACGAAAAGTACGCGGTACTGTTCACTGTAACGAAAAATCATATTTTTACACTAAAAAGTCAAACCTGATACTATTCACTTTACCCTTTATTTTGTCCTTAACGTTAAAACTCAAAGTTTTCTAGCCATTTTCATTAGTTTTCCTTAATATTATATCATTGGCATGAAATATGTGCTATGTGCATTGTTCTTCAGAGTAAAACAAAATTTTTAAGTATGACGATTACGTTATTACACAATACAATTAATCAATTTACATATTATAATATAAATGAACAATTTAATCACTTTTTTATAAACTCATATCACCGTATGATCATTATTGCACTGCTTTAATAAAATTGACACTTTTTTTTGTCAAGATCTTGTGCTTTATAAACCTTTTGCCAATTGAAGCCCTAGTAGTAGCATGATACGTGGCACATTGGTATGACAGAGGACCACACCCTCTTTTCCCAACAAATTTTGCAGCAATTTTAAAAGAGACTAATGTATTTTAACTTTCTCACATGACATCGTATAATTGGTTTAAAACGTTAGTATTTTGTTGTTCGCATTTTATACGTCACCACAATTTTTCATGTCTACAGTAAAATGCTTTAGAACGCTAGTATTTTGTTGTTCACGTTTTATGCGTCCGTACAATTTTTCATGTCTACAGTAAAATATTTTATGGCCTTCAATTCTTGAATCTTATAGTTTTTTTGTTGTTGGATGCAACAGAAACTCCACTGAAATTTGAAACCAAGGACGAATTCAGCTACTTACAAAATATTCAACTCTGAACACTACCTAATGCCAATTAACAAAGGAAGATGCTATTGTTCTCTCGACTTCCACTCCATAATTGCAGAAAGAAGAGTATAATTTGGCATTACATTCTTGTTTGGCAATGGCACATTTGTCACCCGCGAGTAATCGTTCTCTTCGAGCCATGTCTCGATCGCTTTGCGGTCGTAAGTGTAACCATCTGCGGCCACACAAGGCTCATTCATCACATCCTGCAACAAAAGATAGCATACAGATTACTAGGTGGAATTATCGCATGAAACTATGTATTCTTTATTTTGGATATGTAGATCAAATACAATTGTCACGCATCGAGACTCACTAACGTGGCGTTTAACAGTAAGAATTTGACACTGAACTGCAAGCGATTAAGCGTACCTTAAGAATTGGACAGATGAAGTGGTTAGGAGGTAGGCAATGAACCGCAGAAGCTGAATTTTTCGCTGCATCAGCAACCTCCTTCAATCTCTCAAGTACAGGAACTACTTGTTCTTTCAAGTCAGGTCTGTCTCTGCGTCGAAGCTCTGCGCAGCTCAATCCCAATTCAGCCAACTGCCTTGTCTCTTCCATTGGCCAAAGACCGGCTTTAGGGTCCAAAATATCCGTTAAATTTTTATCGTTAACAGCTGTTTCTACCAGATGTGTTATAGCTCTTGCTGGTTTTGCAGTAAGCAACTGCAAGATAACCATTCCGAAAGCATAAACATCCGATTGTGGAGAGATTATTCCTGTCCTTTGGTACTCGGGGTCTATGTAAGAGAGAGTGCCAACGGGCCCTGTGTCATCGTATATACTGGACGTAGAAGGATCTGAATTAAGCATTGTGGCAAGGCCAACGTCGCCAATCTTGCTCACAAGGTTATGATCTAGCAAGATGTTTGCTGGTTTCAGATCACGATGGATGATTGGTTTTGGCTTTGAGCTGTGAAGAAAGACGAGAGTTGAGGCTATCTCCCAAGCAATTCGGAACCTCTCAAACCAAGGAATAGGAGGTGTACCGTTTTTCTGCAGCAACCTGTCCTCCAAGCTACCGTTTTCCATGTACTCGTAGACTAGGCTACTGTGATCAGGACATGCACCGAGAAGGAGAAGCAAATGGGGATGTCGGATTTTGCTCAAGATCTCCAGCTGCAAGCCAAAACGAAATTTAAATTAGTGTTCAGTACATGCAGGAAGGATAATAAGTTTACTGCTTTATGTCATGATTGTCACTTACCTCCTGCTGGAATTGCTTAGTTTGGTGATTCTCTATAGAGTGAAGGACTTTCACTGCTGCAGTTGTATGATGAAAGCTGCATTTATATACATTTCCGTACGCTCCCATTCCAATCTTATGATCCTCGGAGAAAGATGAGGTGGCTGTAACAATCTCATCCCACAAGAACTTCTGGTATCGTTGCACAGGACCTACAAGTGCATTTTCAAGTTTTTCGTTCTCCTTGGCACCATGCATGGCTTTCATCTCTGCTTCTCTCCTTAGTGAAACTTCTCTTTCGACACATTCTCTCATGTAATCAGCTTCCCTCTTAGCAGATTCATACTTCTCCTTTTCTTGTGTTGCAAATACTTTCGCTTTCTCCTCCATAGAATTTATCTCCTTGAACCTTACTGCTTCCTCCAACCGGCGTTTATTTAAATTGTTTATCTGATTATCAAAAAGAAAATTTTCTTACCATCCAAATTAAAGATCTTAAGGATCATGAAGTATTTTCTGCTGTCAACAAGGATAAGAATGCCTACCTTCCTGGAAGCATCCATATTCTCGCTTTGAGCCATTGCATACATTCCTTTGACATGTCTGAGTTCAATTCTCAGCTTTTCTATCTCGAGGTTGATATTCGCCTGCGTGGAAATTGATCAATACAATCACTACTGAAAAACATACAACTCTCATATTGTTGAAATCAAAGAGAACTACCAACAATGTAATTTGTAAACCACATCTCATAAATGAAATTCCAACTATGTCTTTTTCTGCATGATTCATTGAGAAGCACCATTTAACCAAGTCAAAAGAAGTCAGGAAGTGCCACCTGGCTCTCCGATGAATACTCTCTAACCACGTCTGAGGTGGACACTTGATCTGAAGTCCATGACTGGTTATCTGCAACAAAGCTTCCAAGATCCTGAGATTGGCATCTAGAATGGATGGTGTCATTTGAATTTGTCTTTGTACGAAGAAGGGTCTTGTTGATATTTGTAAGAGCTTGAAATCGCTGCATTGTCAGAGGAGGAGAACGGAAATGAGAGTATGAACCAACAGAGCTGCGATCTGTGCCTGAAAAACAGAAGACCGGAATTAAGTATTCATCTGCTTGCATAGGTAGCAACATTAGCACATGACATATGAAGATGGCACTCAACCCTAGTCAAGTATCGTACCTGTCTGTAAACTAGACGTGTAACTCGAAGAACTGCTGATAGAACATGTGTCACTGTTGTCATCTTTGATGCTTCCTACTGACTCGGAATCAGATGTGCGTAGGGATGACAACTTTCCTTTTGAAACAGCAGAATCAGATGCGCGTAGGGATGACAACTTTCCTTTTGAAACAGCATACACGGTGCAAAATCTTGGAGTGCAGGCTGAGATTTTGAAGGAGAGCCCCTTTTGTTTCCTAAGAGCATTAATTGTTAACATGATCACTCAGAAGGCAATTCTGACACAATTGCTCACAAAATACAAAGAAGATACATGGATGGTTCTCTATGTTCCTAATTAGTAATATTAATTTGCGCTTGCGTGTGTGAGTGCAGGAGGACGTGATTTATAACGACAACCTGAACGTTATATAACCAAATCACATATGCTCGGGGACCAAAGAAACAAGAAGAAAATTTGAATAACTAACAAATGATTAGCAAGGTCCAACAAGTGTTAATCCATTTGAACGCCTGCATTTCAAGCAAAATACCTTTTAAACATGCCACGAGATGGGGCACCTAAGACGAGATTGCTTATAGCAGACTTAGCAACTTCTTCTGCTATTGCATTTGCAACGTCATCTGATTCAACTAGTGCAACTTCTACTTGCACCTGCATTCAAAATATAGTGGATTACGCTTTTGTCACCTCCGATATTCTTACTATCAAACTTCACAGAATAAGAAAATTTACCTTCCTATAACCACACATTTTCTTGTATGGAACAAGCATTTCACTCGCCTGCCACTCCATTTCCTTTCGATAGGCAGCTACTACGTCCTCTCGTACTTGCGAAATAGGAATCAGACTTCCCACTACAATCACAGCAAGAACAAGAATTTCTAAACATAACAGGAAAAGAAAATTGTTCGCCACACATGAACTCGAAGAAGAAAGGCTTACTTGGTGTTGGAACTCCGGTGATCCTTTCCCGGACATGAATCAACTTGAAGAAAACATTTCCCTCCGGAACAAACTTATCCAGAGCCCACCTAACTATGTATTTGCTATTTCTGTCCCCACTGACAGCAATGCCAACAATTGAATGAGAAGAAAGTTGAATATTTTCACCTCCTTCAGTAATTTCACTCCCATCCATCTCTCTGACACTCCTCTGTGGAACTGGAAATCCTCTGTAGCATGTAGAAATGAAGCACAATAGCACAACCAAATAAATCAGCATTTACAATACAACAAATTAGCAAATTTGAAATAATCCTCAAACTACCAAAAATAAAAGCCAAAAATCTGAAAGAAAACGAGTGTGTGGAATCCACTAGGCGTGTGCAAAGAAAGAAAACGAGTGTGCAGAAATCACTTCCCGCTTCCCATATAAATATAAAATTCCATAAAGTGGCACTCAAAAGTTCAAAAGAACAACAAAAACTCAAAACCCCAGAAAAGTAATGCACAGAAAACAAAAGAAAAACATACCAGCTGCTCAAGCTTCAAGACTCATCAGACTTGAAGCACTTGTTCAACTCCTCATGAGAAAAGAACAAAAACCCATCAATCTCTCTCTCTCTGCAAAAACACGTTGACATTCAACCTCCACTTGCAAAACTGGAAATTTGGAATAAGTTATAGCTGGTCAGAAGCAGATGACGTTAGAAATGCAACCCCACCAAGGTATGTTTGATTCTGGTACGACTTTTCAGTCTCTGTTTGTTTTCAACGTATTGTAAACTTGATTTGGTATTTGTAAGTGTAATAATCTGAATTACTGCTTCACCGAAGCGTTTGAAAATCCACCACCTTTGGACTCTTACCTAAAAGGCTTAGGATAAGAGCAAATTCGATGCTCCGGGGAGGAAACCACCATGAATTTTCTACTATTTATCTGCCAATTAATTAGTAATTAGGCACTATCAGAAGTCACAAGGGGATAGAGACCTTCGCATGCTAAAATACTACAACCGCAATTTCCTTATATATATATATATATAATACTGTATATTATATTAGCAGCTGGTACAGAGAACTTAACTGGTTATTTCTAAGAATCTGGACGAGATTTCTTAGCATGTATGTATATGTATAATACCTCTGAATCAGAATGCATAATCTTAATTAGAATTTAAAACCATTCAATTAATCCCAGAGTGAGTGGTTTATATAAAGTATATTCATCTTGCGTAAGTCATTGCTCTAGTGGTATGTTTACTCGATGAGTTTCTGAAATATGAGTCTTAAAATTATTATGATCCTGATTCTCTACGCATATGAAAAAGAAAAATTGTTGGTTTCACATTAAAATTTGGACTACAATATTTTGAATTAATTATTAATTTTCTATGTATAAATTGTCCAAGACCATGACATGCTTTTTTCTAGTAAAATAAAGTTTAGAGGGAGATTGGCTATTATCATCGCCAGGGCATATCTACAACTTGAAGCTGTAAGGACTTACATGTGACACATAATTGTCAATTGCTACCAGTATGAATTTACGTAAGAATTTACAGAACACGTACCAACAAGAATCAAGAATCGATGGCAGCGGGGATCGACCTTGGATTAAGGGTTAACCACATACACGTCCTTACCAACTGAACTAACTCTCGTTGGCCAAAGACCGTGACATTACATATGAAAAAATGATAGAAATAATCAAACGTTTGCATAAGAATGGTCCTTCAAAAAATCGAAGTCCAATGTATTTGGTAGCAAAGTAAACAAACATGACCAGAATAATTAGTTGGTCTATCAAAAAATCGAAGTCCAATGGGAGAAATATGAATTTTTTTTTGTTTAATTTAGTTGGTCTATTATTTTTCCTTGTTTAATAAATATTTAATTGGTGTCGACGACCAACAATTACAGTGGACTCATCTAAGAGTATGACATTTGCAAGTGATCCTTTACCACAGTGGTAGAAAGGAACCCTTGCATGACGGCGTGGGTTTGAACTTTACTGATGATTAATCTAATATTTAATCTAACAAAATTTGTCGTTTTGATAAAAAAAAATCCAAGAGTATGACATTTGACATACACGGTGAGTAGAAAGAGACAACATGTTGAGCTGATCGATTTGAAGCTTTTGACTTGGTAGCTCAACCTTTTCCATGCATGTCGATTCAACACCAACTTTGATATAACGATTTTCTATTGCATGTTGTTGGTAGGTTGCTAGGTCGTCTTGTTTTCTTTGAGCCACATTTTGGACTTCTCTTCAAAAATAGAGCAGATGCTCACAAAAAGTATTTGTAAACTTCTTGTCAAATGTGATCAGAATTGATTTTTTATTATTTGAAAGCGTTTTTGTCAGTCACTACTATAAATTTGTTGCACTGTCAAGTTCACGTGGACGTTGGTTGAGTAATTTCAGAGAAGATACATAGGCAAATAATATTATCAATGTCTACCAAATGTAACTCTCTAGAGAGCATAGCCATTGTTGTATCTCAGCTACAAATCTTTTGTAGCAACAATATCTGAGAGCTGATCATAGCGAACTAGCTAATCAATGACAGTTGAGGCGCCCGCCTGTTCCCCGGAAGGCAACTCCGTCAGCCTGATTAGCTAGTTCGCTGCTTGTTTGTGGCTGCACTGTGGACTGCTTGTTCTTGTACTCCCGTTGAGTCGAGAGCTTCTTCTTTGGAATGCAACTCTAGCCTGTGGATTCCGCTCTTTAATAATTTACGAGGACAAAGGATTCACTTTTGCGTTAGATTTCCCCTTTCCAATATCGCTTGTATAAAACACACACTAATCAAAGTTTGGAAATGAAATTGTTGGATTTATTTTCTTGAAATTTATATTTGGGTACCAAACTAGAAAATGGAAAATACAAAATAAGTATGAATATGGTACATCATGGGCAGAGTTGTATCAAATTTCAGGACCGGAGGCAAACAAGCTAACAAGGCCTCGAAATACTTGCGCCGATAATTGGTGTGCTTGAAAGAGTTCCCCGTCCAAATTCCATACACTCTCGTTGCCGGAAGACGTGAACGTAAAAGCAGTGGTCTGTACCAAACATATGAACAAAAAATATTACATTCGAGATTAATTTGACAATACGAGCGATGAAAACATGATGAATAAACATATATACCTTGTGATGTTCAACAAACTTGAAATCGAAGGGGTTTCCGCCCTTCTTTGCAAGCTGGGTAAGATGCCTGCAAATTAATCATGCATAAGAAACTTTTAATATGATCTTCATGGATAAAGCAGTCAAGAAGTATCGACATATGCACGATGGTTGTTGCCAAGAAAAAGTAAAATCTTCAGAGTTTTGCATCGAAACCTCCATAACAGATAATTCTTAAGGTGGTGAGAGGAATAATAGAAAGATGCTTAAGAACTTGTAATCGAAACCTCCACAGAAGAACACTTCAAAAGACTAAACAAATAGACGACTCTAGACTGCCATGTTACTAATGGGAGCCTTTCAAATGCATCATAAAAATCATTTGGCCGTCAAAAGATTGGTGCAGCTTCGAATGTTCCCATCCCAACAATTTGAAACCCGAAATATGTTTCTAGCTTAAATGTGGGAACCGATATCAGTTATTATCCAATTCTCAAGGGGAGAAGGAAGGAATGTGCATTTAGATGGGGGCTATAAATTATTACCATAGATAAAGAGCATGAGAGCAGTCTTTGATCAATATGAGATGCATGAAACCGTCTGAAAGGTGTGCATCAGCCACCAAACCGTCAGGTGCTCTTTCATTTCTATTGGAAATTACTGCGGCACCAATGCTAAGAAACTTTCCCTTTGATATGGACCATTTTGTTTCTCCTGGATATGAGCAAGGGGTGGTGCTGCTACAGACCTTGCAGTTAACACGGCATATTGCTTGATCGGATTTATTTGGGCTCCAAAATGGTCGCTTGCGACCGCTCAAACTTCCTCTTTCAGGAATTGACTTTCCTTCTGGTTTGACTTCTATATATGCTACTTCTGCCTCATATGACCTGAATGATACGGCGTATATAAGATAGATGGTTCAATGTTGTTAATTAAAATAAAAGATAATTTCTTGTTAAGTCACAATTCATAGAAAGCTAATGAAGAGAATTTACATGGTGAAAGTGTATTGGGAAACAAATACACAGAGACCATATGAATGATTTAAGACCCAACATTCGTGATTTTGGGACTCGCATAGCAAAATATGAAATCCAACTAGTAAATTACCGGTGCTTTAAAAATACCCTTGTTCCTGCATAATCATATCTTTTCGGACCCATCCAACGGTATTTTTCACTCTCAGTAATGACATCTCCATAAAATCCGTACCTACAAAATATAGAACATCTGGAATTTTAGAGAATTTAAAATGAGAATCAAATATCTGATTTTTCCAGACCAGAGCATCACCCATATCATTGAGTAATTGTAAAGAGAAACTACCCGGCAAAAGACGCAGCATAGCGCACAAAAGGTTCAACCTTTGATGTAGATGTTGTTTTCCACCTTACAACTTGGGCTACATCAAGGGAAACTCTTTTCCCAAGGACAATGTGAAATGTAGATGTTATAGGATCTCGAGCCCCAGTTGTACTGACAAAATGAAAAGAAAAAAAAAATTGAACACCTTACATTAGGCCAAGGAGAACAACACCAGATGAAATAAAGGTAGAACGATACTGTATCGTTATGCTCTGCAACTCAATATTCTGAGATATGTTATTATGTCCAGTAGACACATTGAATATTAACGGTTTTTGTAATGTGCATAGTGACTTCATATACGATAAACGATGAGAGATACACTCAAATAAACCCCACGCCAACAAACAGGAAGAGGCCTAAAGAAGTTTCAACTTTAGATTAAGCACTTTAAGTTCAAGCTTTCTGGTGCAATGTTAAAAAAAAAAGTGGATTCAACAAACCCCTATAAGATCTAGGACTAAGAATCATACTGGAACAGGATCGAGAGCAGCAATCTATTAACATTTCTAATATCCATCACTACTCAGCAGAGGTTTACTATCATAAACACTAATTTCAAGAAAGAATCCTTGGCATTTTGTAAGTTAGTGAACTATATTGCAATTTAAACGATCTAAATACCACATTATATATGTAAACTACAGTCAAACGGTTAATTATGTTCAATTCAAATTAAGTATCAATTTGGACAACATTGTGGGTAATGCAAGTGTAGACCCAATAAGGCAGAAAATTTTGAATGCTGGCTGAGAAGTGTAGAGAAGTACCACAACACAATGGCATCGGTGGAGCCAGCAGGAATAATTCCAAATCTGAAATGCTTATTGGGGAAGGGAAACTCTGGATCTTCATCTGCTGGGTTTTCAAAAAGAGAAAAAACAGTAATCATGTTTTAGGCATTAGAAAATACAAATACAAATACTATATACTATTATATCATGTTTGTACAACAGAACCAATCAGCCGATGGGGGAAGAAATATCCTCAATTCTTGTAGTGTTAGATACATCCAGTGATATGTACGAAAACAACCAGTTACAACTAGAAATCAAATCAAAGCTGATGTGTATGGAAAATATTATTATGATACATACTGATAACTGGGTTTCCCGAACCATCGTGGATTGGACTTGGGAGGAGAGGAGACTGCTCAATGTTCTGAGAAGAAGTTCCAATAACTGTTTCATTTGGATCATGAACACAGAAACTGTCATGACATGTATCAGAAGGAAGAAAATCTGAAGGAGTTGGCGGGTATGGAGCTTTATGCCTTGAAGAAAGAAATCCATTGAGGATTTCATTGAAGAAACCATCACCGCCCTAGTTTCAAATCAATTATTACCAAGTGATCAACAATTAGGAATAGAATAAATTCAAAATCCTAAAAAGTAATACAATATAGCATCAACTGAAGAAGTATGCCAGTATAGATGTTCCTTTTACAAAGATTGAAATAAGTCTAGGAAAGTTATAACTTACAACGGCTATAACTCCGTCATATGAAGCAAGCTCTTTGTTACCTATAGATGCCATCATATCATATGCGTGCCCTGACCTTTGGGTCACAATGACCTGATGTTGGAATTGAAAACAAAATTTAAGAAGGATCACTTTGTACATTCAATAGGTTTGCTTGTGGTCTTGATTCCCATTACAGGAGTAAATGATCAAGCTAGAACTCTACCTTTGTTTTCACTTTAGCATGGGAGAATATAGGAGCCATCGAGTCCCAAATTTTGCAGCCGTTTCCCTTCCCACTCTTTGGATGAACAAAAACCTAGTCAATCAGAAAAAGATTCTGGAAAAATATAATACCACTTTATGTCAATTTTGATAAACCACCTAAAGGACTCAAAAACCCAAACAAGCATAATGATATAGCGATTGGCAAACTACAAAACATACCAATAGATTATTTGGTCGCCCCTGTTCTAGGGCCAGAGAAGCATTAATCTGATCGACCCACATCTGACATGCTTGGAGATCATTATGACCAAATGTATATGCAGCCAGGACCCGAAGAGAAGGCAGAGTCTTTGACTGCTGGAAACCATGCACTGTAAAGCGGTAAACCTGAACCTATGTAAACACCAACGACATCAATAAATACCATATGAGGGAGTGAAACAAAATAGCCAAGAATAGGAATTGAACAAACCTCAGATTCATGATGACCCGAAAGGCATCTTCTAGCATTTGAAACCTTTGGTACATGGATCAAACCGTGGCTGATCAACTCAACGGAATACACATTGGAAAATTTGATCTCGGTTGCAACCTTTGAAGTAAATGTGATGCCCAAACAAGTTGAGTCATCCTGATATATTAGACATAAATAAAAATTTCAAAATTTCGTGATTAATCGGTATCATCAACTCATCGTTTAGCAACCAAAAATGCTTCACCGACCAATAATACAGGATCCCAAGTAAATAAATTAACAAAGTACAATGTTTGCCACAAAGCTCAGGCAAAAAGTGATCAAAAATCAGAAATTTAGAAGAACCCAGTTGCTGTTAAAGCCTAATAAGCAGCAGAAATCCCAGAATCCATACAAAAAATAAAAATTATCACAAAATGTAACACAATTAAAAACAAATTTCAATCTAGAGTTGATAAAAATATAAACTTTACTATCAAATAAATCAATTTAAAGACAAAACAAAAGGGAAATAAGAGGAGAGAAATTAAATACATTTTCCAATGGCTCGAGCGATTTCCAAGACAACCCATCTGAGTTTAAGGAGAGAAGGACTTCCCCGACGCGGTCCAAGGTGAGGCTGCAGCTCAAAGCCGCCGCCGTGGCTCCGCCTTCAAACTGTGCGTGCGGGAGAGGGGGAGATTCATCTGGTTCAATACAGCAATCTACATCACGTTCCATTCAATGAGGTTTGAATTATATGAAGGATAATGTTCAAGGCGGCGAAAACGGAAGCACTTTCAGGTGGAATTTCAAAAACCCGGTGATCGCGTTCGTTGGGCGAAGTGGAATTTGGCGCTTTATTGACCAAATATGGAAACAAAACGACAGGAAAACGGGTCGTTGTAGCCAGAGATCTAGGCTTCTAGCATGTTTGCTTTTCTCTGGTTATTTTCTTTGAACTTCGATTGTCTGCCCTCCACATTCCATGTTCTCCCATATTCTTCTATTTTTGTAGTCACGCTTAAACCACGTCAACATTTTATATTGATCTTACTTTTTGTCTTATTATTTTTATAAAAAAAAATCAATATAAAATGTTGACGTGGTTTAACCGTGACCACAAAACATTGAAAGACATTGAGAGGGCATGGAATAGGATGGGCAGACAATCCAAGTTCATTTTCTTTTTACCCTTTGACCATTCATTGCTTGTTGGTCAGTGCATGGAAATAGAAATACCAGTGGTAAATCATTTTTTTTTTAATATAAGTGGTATAAAATTTTATTTTAAATAAATATTAGTTTATTATCCTTAAGTTTTATAGTTTTCAACCTTTTAGTACATGAATTTTTTTTCGTCCCACCAGTCATAGTTAATTTTGGAACAGTCTCATACATCTCAAACTGTTAACTCTACCGTTAACTGATATATGAAGCCTATATGAACAATGACTAAAAGTCACGTTTTTTCAAAGTTAAAATTTTTTTAAAAATATTATTTAAAGAAAAGTTATAAAATTTTAAAATTTTAAAAATAAAGAAATAAAACAGGTCGTCTTCCCCAAATCCACCTGCAACCACTTCCCTCCCCATTGCGCCTCCATCCCCTCCACCCCTCACCCACCGACACCCTTCCCTGATACCCACACAGCAAAACCCATTTCATCCCGCAATTTTATCAAGACACCCACCACCCCAGCCACGCCCACCACAGTTTCCAACCCTGGCAGCTCAAATTCTACAGAACCCAATATACAAAACAATCAAAAACAAAATTTGGTTTTAAGATTTAGAGTTCACAATCCAAAATTCACAGATTACACTGACAATATTTCAACAAGAACAAGAAAAAGATTCAATTCTACACAAAAGAGAAATTACAAAATACAAATAAAAAATTAAATCTTGGGTTTTAGATTATAAGCTCAAAAAAAAACTCAGAAGTGATAAACCATACCATTTCCTGCTCTCAATGATCTTTTGGCGTCCAGGAAACTTGAACTTGGCACGGCGGTGTGGGTCTTGTTGCTTTCCTTGCAACGAACAGAGAGCAGCACCTGCCCAATAGCAACCCTAGCTCAGATCCCGAGCGGCTTCCCGAAAGCTCTGCGCATACCAGTCTGAAATCTATCGACTTCGGCGCACGAAAGCATCTTGTTGATGCGGAGGACGTGGAAGGGGTGAACCCTAACCATCAGGTGGAACGTATCCTTTCCGGCGAACTTGGTCATGTACTTGTTGCAGGGATTCGCGCCGCCTCGAGAGCCTCGCTGGAAAATTTTCCTTCTTCCAGGAGACGAGCTGGAGTAAGCGATAGGGGCAAAGCAATGGAGAAGAAGCAGAGCAAACCAATAGAGCTGTTAAACACGATGGTATCTGGAGAGGAGTGGACCACATTGGGTGGTGGAGTTGGAGGAGGAGGGCGACGGCGGGATTTTTGGGATGGGAGAAGGGGGTGGGCTCAGGTGGCGACGGCGAGATTTGTGGGAGAGATGATGGGGGATGGGAGAAGGTGGGATGGAAGCACAATGGGGAGGGAAGTGGTTGCGGGTTGAAAACCATGAATTGACAAGATGCAATCTCTTTTTATACCTAATTTAAAATTTTGAATGTTAATTATCTATTTTACCCTATTGCATAATTACTATTAAGTACAAAATGAAATTAATAATAAAACTCAAATTTATCAATAAACTCAAACCCTAATAATTAAACCTTACGATCATTCTTTGTCTATCCTACGTTTATTGTGGCTAAAACCTTAATAGTTCTCGTAGAGAAAAATAAGTTTTTCTATTGATGGATGGTGATTTTGAAGTTTTGAATCCTCCAACCAAGGTATGACTCAATTTATGAATTATTTGTTTGTTCGATTTCAATTTTTTACAGTTTAGAAGATGAGTATTTTGGTTATAATTTTTTTTCAATGAATCCTGCATAGTGTGTTTATCTTTCTGCAACAGTATATTGATGCAATCGGTTTCCCATTGTTCATCTGCATCCCAAAGAACCAAAAAATCTTGCAGATATTGCAAGAACCTTGATTCCATTGGTTCTTCTGTTTTTATATTTTTTTTTTCTTCTCTGTCCTATAATAATCACACCGCCCACCGATTCATGCCGCTCTCCCTCCTCTACCACTTCAAAAAGGCTTTTATTCGCTCACGCTAACGCAAACCCTAACTACGCAAACATGGGCATGCTAGGTCTCTCTCTCTCTCTCTCTAGTTCTTGGGTTGTGAAGATTAATGGAGAAATTAGATATGGGTTTTGTTTATTTTGTTTAATATGTTATTGGGTTTTCATTAGAATAATACAAACCTGAGGCTTCGTTTGGTTTGCTGACCAGCTGTATGTATGAGAAGAAGAATAGAATACGATGCAAAGCTTCAATTTTGGGCACTTCAATATACTGTTTTTCTTTCTCCAGTTACGGACAATCACTCACATGAAAATTCCAATTGAAGTCTGATTACACCCCAAAATCATGGCATCGCTATTGGTGCAAACTAAAAGTCGTAATACGAAGTCTGCACTCTGCACCCCGAAAAAGTCTTCCTTGCAGATATTGAATTTGGGTTTAAAGATAAATCCACATATTGAATTGGGTTTATGGGGGTATATTAGGTATTAAATTTGGATTTAAAGAGATATTAATAGTTTAGTTAAAAATCAAATGGGTGCAAAGAGTAAGTTGAGTGTAGAAATAGGTTAGATGGGTTTAAATAAATTTTCCATAAACTGTATTTACCTTTCATTTTTTAAGTTATTAACTTTTTAACACATATATTATATTATTTATATAGTAACATATAGTGTACTACTTCATGTATCGATTATACTGAAAAATATCTCCATGAAGCCAAATCCAACCAATAAAATCTAGTAAAAGATATATTTACAATTAAATGATAAGTTTGTTGGTCAGTGCATTATGCTTATCTTTGTATTCAAGGTTGAATTTTTCTTCTCATATATTAGATTGGTCCAAAATACCACCTTGTAAAACAAATTAACTTGTCGAAATTTTTTTTTCTCAAAAGTAGAACACTTTTTTCAGAAAACGTAACATGACAAAACATCAAACAAAAAAAGGATCTATGTGCTACCTAAATTACAATCAAGTGAAGTATATTAAATTGCGAGTTGAGTTAGAGGAGTTTAAAAGGTTTTTTAGCCAAAATAGTTCATGAGATTGGTCCATTGTTTATTAAATTGAAAGTATTATTGTTATTAGGAAAACTAATGAAAAGGGCTTGAAAACTTTGAGTTTTAACGATAAGGACAAAATAAAGGGTAAAGTGAATAGTACCAGATTTGACTTTTTAGTGTAAAAATGTGGTTTTTGGTTAAAGTGAACAGTACCGCGGGCTTTTCGTTAAAACTCCCATTGTTATTTTGGTCCTTATTTAACAAATATTTTTCACGGGATGACCAACGATTGATCGTGATTCATCGACAAACTCAGGACCAATTCTATCGATTTCAAATCTTAGAAACTAAAGTGAGGAGTTATGTCAATCTCAAAATCCAATTTAACTAAAATGCCGAGTTTATTACATCTCCAGGCTTCTCACTGAGTACTGAAATGTCCATCCGTGGCAAACTCCAGCATGCACGCCCTTCTTATCGATGGCAAAAACAGCTCCAACAAAACCAGGGAATTTTCTCCTGATTCGTGATATCGCATCGTTGGCAGCGAGTTTAGGTTCCATCCCTAATCTCATACTCTCCACAACTTGATAACTATTCAATCATTTAAAGTAAACTGTTAAGAATCATTAAATACAAGTGAATAGATTCAGTAGAGGAGCGAACTGGGTACTAAATACACAGGGCAGGACAACAAAGCCTGCTCGACACACGCACAACGCGTTCTTTATATCAGGTGAATGAACCTACATAGAAACTACGTACCGAGAGAAGTTTTCACATCAAAACATACTGAAGCTGCAAAATGATGGATCGGATTGGTTTGTTACGTTCAAAACACAAGCCACCAGGCCGGAAACCAGTTTATAATGCTTGACAAGCTTCCAACGGGCATGGTTTGATTAATAACAGTGTTTGCTTTACATTTAAAGACAAACTATATATAATACTTGATTAAGGCTTTAAGAAGACAAGTCAATAGCAATAATTCATAATTTCATCGTCACCCTGTTGGTATTGTCGGAGCAAAACCTAATTTCAAATACGAAGATTTGTAATTGTTGACAGACATAACATCCTTCAGCAATATATGCTGCAAAGGAAGAACCTAAGTAAGACCAGGACCAAAGGTGACCAATATTGTTTAAGAGGTGTTTTTTGCATTACCGTGGAAGGAAACGCATTATGACATCGCCATCTCCGGTTGCACCTCAAGCCTCGACTTCGTCATCTGCTTATGCAGAAGATCCTGCAAGCACTGCAAGCAGTCAAGAAACCGTGCTTTCACTCATGCACTCGGAGTTCTGTGTTAGACTCTCCTTGGTGCCAACCCTAGTAATCGCTTGTATCAAAATCTTGATCACATCCAACGGTGATCCATGATATTGCAAATCATGCAAGAGGACATATACGTAATTTTATCATCTATTTTGAACAAGCAAAGAAAGGGCGGGGGTGGGTGCTTAGCACTAACCGTCATAACCGTCTTTACGTGGTAGTGGGATAAAATTTCCACTGTTTTTCACACACAATTTAGATGACCAATTAGAAACGTGAACACCGTAATCAGGCCCTTCAAATTTCATCATCTTTGATCCTTAATGGTCCCACAATCTAAGTACTTTGATTCAACGGCTAGCTTTAATTCACCAGTTACGTTTCCTTAAGATGCGCCATATGCATGCAAACCCTAGCATGCTCGAGATTTTGAAGAAACTCAAAACTCAAAACTCAAAAGTTCATTTTCCATAATCTCATTTTGTCCAAGTATTTCAATTAATTTCCGGAAGAAAATTTTGTTTTCCATTGGAGTGAAGAAAATTGAGAGATTAATTTTGTCGAAAAATGGCGAGGCAAAAGCAAAACGATGGAGCATACATCAGGAAAGGGCCATGGACTGCTGAGGAAGATGAGGTGCTAATAAGTCATGTGAAGAGAAATGGTCCTAGAGACTGGAGCTCCATTCGATCCAAAGGACTCTTGCCGCGAACTGGAAAATCATGCCGGCTCAGATGGGTTAATAAGCTCCGACCGAACTTGAAGACGTAAGTAAGCCCTACGAATCCTTGGAATATTATATAGATCTCAAACACTAATTAGTTTTTGTAAGTTCAGTTGATGAGTGTTCATTAATTTGTTATGTTCACGTTTTTGTTGATTATTGGTGGGTTTTTGGCAATTTGGTAGTTGTAATCTGTATTTTCTTGCTTAAGATTGACGCTAACAAAAAATGTGAACTTGAACTTTTACAACAAAGTGGATGCAAGTTTTCTGCAGAGGAGGAGAGGATGGTGATACAACTGCAAGCGCAATTCGGGAACAAGTGGGCGAAAATCGCGACATATCTGCAAGGCAGAACGGACAATGATGTGAAGAATTTCTGGAGCACTCGGCGAAAGAGGTTTGAGAGGATTCTGCAGAAATCGACATCCTCAAACTCCCCCAAAAACAAAGGGAAGAGCCTTTTGCATCATGAATTTCCAGTGGATAAGGTAAGGTAGCCTTGTTCTCAAATTTCCAAGACAACTTTTTCAAACTAACAATTGTGAATTCTCAGGTTTCTTCTCATCCAAGCAATTCCTTTTTGAATTCTGAAGAGTTGGGAATGGTGGATCTACCGGATTTGGTGAAAGCAAACCAACTGCTGAATGTGGAAGCAGAGCAGCAGCCCATGCTTGAGGCCACGCCGATTAATATGATCCCGTCTTCTGATTTCCCACCACACTTATCTTTGTCTCAGCTTCCTCAGCCCCAACTAGACCTCTCATTTTTATCAGGATGCAAAGAACTTGACCAGGACCCTATCGTTCTGAACTTGCTGGACGTGTTCGGGCAGGAGATCCCACCTCTTGGACTGGAGGAGAATGCTCAAGGTAACAAGTTAGGAGAGCTTGGAGACCTTTCGACTCCTAACATTTTCTTCGATGAATTCCCACCTGAGATGCTTGATTATCTTGAAACTCTTACAAGCTCGTCAGAGTTATGAATTCCTGGGAGTCTTGTGCAACTGTTATTTGGTATGAATTCTGGGGCACAATTGATGTTTGATACACTAGAAATGAAGATTAGAACTTGTTTAATAAATATTCTGTTTCATTGTTGAACATGACGAAAATCGCTTCTTTATACAATGTGCTAGTCCAATATACTGCAACCTGAGTCCATAAACTCAGTGTTCATTGATCTTATTAAGAAATTTACATAACCAATGGTGATGAAATACATTTTCCTAATATTAACTCTACCCAAAGTAAGAAAACAATGCCAAAACCAATTACAACGTCCAATTCAGTATTAAATCCAAGCTTTTTCACAGCTGCACCAAACAATTCATGGTCTACCATGCTCCAACTCGAAATACTGAACCTTCGTAGGACTGGCAAAGGTCATAAATTCTTCTACTTTGTAAATATCGTCTCAGCCAGATCTGGTTTCAGTCTCAATGCGTTAGTCAGTTGGACTGCCCAAGGAATTTGTATCATCTCCAGATTGTTTCATTAGCATCTGTGAAAATTGCGTTGTGATGTTCCATGAGGCACTGGACAACCTCAATGGCGCCGAAGTCCATGGGCACGCCATCATCCAAGGGGATGGAATCATCTACAGCATCACCTTCATCTGAATCCACAATAAAAAAAATACACGCAAAAGAAATGAATATGTTCTTTCGAAAAACCAACAATATAACACCTGTTTAGTTCGAATAATTTCTCTAAAATAGAAATAGTTTGCTAATGAAGAACCGCTCACCAGAAAGCATGTCCCACGCAGTATAAGTAGGCTCAGGATCCAAGTTCTTCCTGGAAGGACCTTTTGATGGTTGATTCCAATATTTCCTATATAGGTCCGGTGTCTTACCCTTCTGCCAAATTATAACAGGGGCCATCTCCATCGCGAGACTTTGGGTGCTCATCTGTGTACAGTAAACAACTATTTAAGCAAGCTTATCAACGATTCAGGCTATGAACAACCCGCCATGCATACAACAGAGAGAGAGAGAGAGAGAGAGAGAGAGATGCTTCCTGCCTTGTTAAGAACTGACTTCTGGCTAACACGGAACAGTAATGCAGTGACAAATTCTAGGGTTGTGTAGTTGACTGTAGGAAGCTTCCTGAGCATGGTTCTCATTGCATGTATGCTGGATCGAGCACCCTTGATCTCATCATAAAGCTCAAATGTGGTTAGTGGCTCAGGAAGGGTAGCTAGGTAACATTTGACTAGAGCCGCTACATCAATTGGGTTTACACCCTCTGGTAATGGTGCATTTGAATCTGATATTACAACACTAGATTAGTGTCATCTAAATAGAACTAAGAAAATTATGTTTCAAAGAAATAAATAAAAAGAAATTATACACACTTCATATACCTTGGTTGTACAGTGAAACCAGTTGGTGAATGACTTTTCTATCTCCCTCGCCTTTAAATAGATAAGGTGTATTTAGTCCTAGGAGTCAAAAACATTACGAACAAGTTAATCATACTTGCAAAGGAAATCAAAGTAATATATGTGTAAGTGATCATACATGCACCAGAAGTGTATAAATTAGAGAAGTATAGACTATAGAGTACCTGATAATATGAGATAATCTGCACATCTGACCAAAATTTGAGGAATGGGCCTACTAGATTGTTGCCGTTGCACAATAACTTCAATCGGAACTCCAAAAACTGAAAATAAAAATTTAAATAACTATCACCATTCACTATTTAACCCAAGATTAAAAGCAACTACCATCCTGATACAGTTTATCTTGACACACAAACCACCAAATTAGGTAGATGCAGAGGATCCAGAACTTCACCATTCTTCAAACAATGCTAACTATAAAAAACCTGAGTCATTTTCTATAAATTCTCAGCTACAAATTTCACCTTACAGCTATCAGTACAAATGCATTTTAGGGGGAACCCGTGTAACAGAAGGTCATGTGTAATTTTATCAGGAGTCAAAGAAACAACGCTTCCAAAGTTTCCTCAATCCCAACTTCGTCCACCAGCACTAACTGCTACCCACCATCTCATATCCTACAATTAATATGTATATTCCTTGCTTGTTGATTCCAGAAAAAAGCCAGACATGGGTCATTGGAGAAGAAGTAGCCGGACAGCCAAACAAGCCACAAATCCTCAACAATCCCCACTATAACCCTCGAAACCAAATGTAGTACAGTATCTCAGTTTCAAATTCCATCCAATTTAACACTGTAAATCTCACAGATAAAAAGCTATTTCCAAATATTACAATTAGGGGTGTGCTATCCACACACCTCTTTTTACTTCTCACACACCCCTTGTTAATTTATGTCCTTTGATTTTCTTTAATTTAGTCGATCCAACAACTGCAAATTAAGAGGGTGTGTACGAAGTAAAAAGGGGTGTGTGGATAGCACACCCCTACAATTAATAATGCTAGGCAAAAAAGTATATGGAGGGTGTAGAAAGTTCAAGAAACTTACCGTCGGTGCTTGCAACACCCTGAAAATGAAAAGACAAGATTTAGACTTTCAAAATGTGTATAACAAAGAAGAAAAAGAAAGGTAACAATTGCTTCAAGACTCTATACCTTCTGCCATCTTTCGATATCACTCAAAATGGTTTTGCTCTTTTGGGCAGTCTTCTTTGCCACCTGAAAGAAAAATCACCATTTCAAATGTGTCAGTGATGAGTTCAACTAAAAAACATGCTCTAGGCACACACTTAGATTGTCAAGCTCTGGAGCATTTACAGAAGTCAGTATTTACGATCAATTGCATTCACCGTTGGGGTTAAAGAAACAGAAAAATAGTACCATACGTTCAGTGACTTCAGTCTAAGTTCAAGTTGGATATGAATCATTATCGCCTAGCAAAGTTCTAGCCAGTTTACCTCTTCAACTTTTATCTTCCCAACAGAAACCTTTTCCTTCGTCTCTGATAAGCCCTTCCTAAACAATGTACCAGTTGTCGCAGCAGCAGTTATAAGGCGTTCCTGCACAGCATGTCTTGTAGCCGGTTGCTGAAGAATCGCCCATCGACTTTTGAACATTGACCCAACTCGTTCTGCAGCATCAGCAACATTCACTTTTGCATCTTTAGTAACCTCTCCAACAAATGTTCCAGCTTCTTTAATCTTCACCCCTGCATTAAAATATAGTTGGCTATAGTCAAACACCAATCTTTTTCTTAGAAAACGATTAAACAATAAAAAACGGTGTAATCGGAAGGTACCTGAGGAAGAAAAGAAATCGGTAGCTGCCTCTTGTGTGATGGGGGGTGAGAACGGGAAAGCCATTGTAGCAGTTGCAGAGACCAGAATCAAATTATAAAGGCAAAGACCAGTTCAGCCTGTTTTGAAGGGAACAGATAAAAAATATGTCAAAGAAGATCGAAGGCCACCACTTTTCATAGGTCTACAAATTCAAGAAAAAAAAATTGCAATAAATCACAACGGTTTCCCTCTTTCGCTAAGAAAAACTAAGGTATATATAAGAAGGAAACCAGCTTTGATTTCACAGGCAGTAAGTCTCTTGAATCCATTTATTAACACGAACTCGAAAATCAAGTTAAACAAGAATTCATCAAAGTTTCCCCCCCCTCTACTCCAATAAATCAACTTTAACAATAATCTTTCTAAGTCAACTGTTTGGTTGGTGAGAAAATGAAAGAAAGTCAAATCCCCTCCCCCCATCATTCCGAAATACAAAATTTCTCAACTTAAAATTAAAAAAATTACAATCTCAACTCTGCCAATCAGCTCGAATCAATTCTCTTTCACTGTAATCTGCCTAAAGATTATTCCTTTTTCATCAAATTTTATCCAATTATCAAAACCCAGTTCCTACTAATTACATATAAAAATTGGCCAAATCAACATCAATCAACCTGATTAAAATTTTAATTACAAATTGAAAAGAAAAATAGTACTCATACAGCAGTAGTTGAATAAAATTTTAATTTACTTTTCCACTAATTAAAACAAACAAAAACGCCAGTTTTAATCAGTGAAATCCGAGAGAAGATTACCTCGTTGGGGCTTGCTGATCAAGGAAGCTGGAAGCGAAGCAGCTGAAAGGCGAAAATTGCACAATTGCAAATAGAAAAATCCCCTCCTTTTAGAGAGAGGAGAGAGAAAGTCGTCCTCTTTAGAAAATTCAAAAAAAGGTGCTTGTCTGCGATTGGTTGGGCATTTCGGTGGGGTAGGCGGACGAATAGTATGACGCCACGTAAGCGTTAACTGGCGAACACGCGGACTAGGACCCGCGGGTGATCCTGGAGTTTTTTAACTGATATAACCGTCGCGTGCGCAGACTGAGATTAACACTTTGTTTGGTTTAAAATTTTAAGTTAAGACTGAGATTAACATTCCCCCTGTCCCCACCTTAATCCTCGAATATTCAACTTTTTAATCAAACTGCCTGTGTCAGGGGCCCCACTCCACTCCCACGTTGTTATCTTTTCTGTTATGGTGATGATGCTACGTAAAATCAAGGGTGAGGATTGAGGGAATCAATCAAAACGGTTGGCAATAAATAAGAAAGTTGGAAAAGTAAACCTGCTCATAGCAGGTAATGTTTGGACCAACGTCTAAAATATCGACGATATCGGAAATATCGGTAGTTCAAAAACACGGAAATTTCGATGGAAATATCGGGATAGTATCGATATCGATAAAAATTGAATAAAAACCACGGAAATTGTAAGAAAAACTTGGAAATTTTTATTGAAACTTTGCAGGATGTTTATTTAGTCAATTATCTATTAGTTTATCACAAAAAATTGGAAGGAAATGCATTGCATGATGGATTTAACTGATTTAAGTTGATTATATAGCGAGCTGGCAAACATTGTGAGTGTAGAAAATATGTAGTAATTAATGAAAGAAGTTTAAACACACCATAATCATTTATATATAATGAATTAGTACAATATTTTATACTTTATACATTGCATGGTAAGATACATGAGTGACTTAGCAAGGTCTAAAATATCGATGATATCGAAAATATCGGTAGTCCAAAAACACAGAAATTTCGATGGAAATATCGGGATATTATGGATATTTTAGACCTTGGTTTGGACCGACTTATTTCATCTCATTTGATTGATTCCAATTGCTAAATAATTAAAAAAATTATTTTATGTGTTTCATATTCTTTTATGATGTTACACGAGTTTCATGGTATCGATTTATAGATTTTTTAATATTTATCGGAATCTAAATATTTTTAAGTTAAAATGTTCATAAAATTAAATTAGAATAGTCTACATAATTTTTTTTAAGTTACTTTAAGAAGAAAAAAATTGTCCTAAATTCATCCTTTAATACTCTTAAGCTAAAAATTTAACCCAGAAGCATTGGAGGAGGAAAATTGTTTCTGGTTAAAACCTAATTTTTCAAGGTTAAAAATTTTAGATTTTAACCCAAGAATTAGAGATGATCTAAGTAAAGGAATAAGATCCTCTCAAGATCCTACTAAAAATTGAACAGTCATAAATTAATTTGTCGTTTATGTTCACTTTTTTCTGTCCATCTTCTTTTATCTTCACCTTTTGTTGTTCATCTTCTTGCATCTTCTTCCCGGTCAATCTTTTCATGTTCATCTTCTTCTCTGTTCACGATCATTTAGTGGAATAATGTTTGGTTGTTATTGTTGTTGTATTTTCTTTTAAAAAAAAACGATATTATTTACACTTACATGGTGGGGGATTTGGCTCAGTCTCACAATGAGTTAGCAATGATGTGATTTAAATTTGTCTTTAAGGAGAGTCGAACCTAAGACCTATCACTTACAAATGATATTATTGTTATATTTAAACCTTGGATTTTTAACATTTTTTAATATTAAGTATTGAATGATACTAAAATAAATGGTTAATATTAAAAAAAGAATATTTGTAACATAACATTGAATAATAACCCCATATCTAACATAACATTGAATAATATAATAAGAGCAATGAAGCCATACTCGTAAATCACTGTTTATTTATGTTATTTTATTTTATTTAATTTTTCAAAATTAGTAGAAATTACTGGTATAATCAAGGGCTCTTTTGATATAAGCGCCTCATTTTTGAATTTTTTAGATTAAACATTCATGCCTTTTAGTAATTTGATTAAACTTTTTTTATCATAATTTTGGTGCTACATGCACATTATATTGTAACAAATTTCCTATAATCTAGCCTTTTAATTACACTCTCATCCATTAGAGATAATTGTAAAAAAAAAAAAAAAAAGTTGGTTAGATTCAATTTATTTTCATAATAATGCTACAATTTAGCAATAATTATCTACAATTTAAGATATTTTCTTTCCAAAATAGTTTAAAATATTTTTAAATCCCACAAAATCAAACGTACCGAAATAAGTTTTTCTTTTAGTACGTTAAGAGAAAAAAAGGATTGAGAATAATACAAACGTACCAATACACAATGTGTACAAAATAAAACGTACCAAAATAAAAATAATGTACCAATATTAACAATATGTATCAAATCAAACGTACCAATATTAACAATATATATCAAATCAAACGAACCAAAATTGCAAATAAACGTACCAATTAATAATTTTTGCAACTTCAAACGTACCCGCAGATAATATATACGTAATGTATTGTACCTAATAATAATTCGTCAAACAACTATACTTTTAAAAAAAACAACAAAAAAAATTGAAAAAAATTACACGGAGCTTTTATGTTGATCACCAACTATTTGATTAAAAAAAACATTTGAAAAAAGAAATAATATTAAATGTTTGCATAACAAAAAAAGAAATTGTGATCGAAAAAAAAAAATCTGGAAGAAGAAAAAATATAGTTTAATTATTAGAATCTACACTAAATAAGGAAAAGTGCATCATGCAGATAAAATGATAAATTCAAAAATTATTTTAATTTTAAAAGATATAATAATAACATGTACTTTAGCTTGAGATGATTATTGGTCAAAGCACTTTAATCAAATTTTAAAAAGACACAGATGTTTTGTCACATCCCGACCCTGGGTCCACCACATCCCGGGCCCGCTCCACCACCGTAGCACGATATTGTCCGCTTTGGGCCCCGACTACGCCCTCACGGTTTTGTTTCTAGGAACTCACACGAGAACTTCTCAGTGGGTCACCCATCATGGGATTGCTCTTGCGCGAACTCGCTTAACTTCGGAGTTCCGATGGAATCCGAAGCCAGTGAGCTCCCAAAATGCCTCGCGCTAGGTAGGGATAGGAATATACATATAAGGATCACTCCCCTGGACGATGTGGGATCTCACATGTTTAATCTAAATGATATAGAAAAACCGTAGGGGATTCTAATTTTCCCTATAATCAATTCATAGAACTTCGTTATAAGTACATCAAGGAGCCATCTTGGTGTCCTTGCTAGAGTCCCCCACAATCCTCCTCCAAAACCAGTGCTCCTGCCACACTATCTCCATCTTCTCAATCGGCACATTCTTCGTCTCCGGCAAAAACAAGTACACAAACACCGTCATCACCGCCACCCAACCCCCGAAAAAGAAGAAAATCCCAGCCTTGAAGTGGCACAGCATTGCTAGAAAAGTTTGAGCAACAATGAAAGTGAACAAAAAGTTCACCACCACATTGATACTTTGTCCCACTGATCGAATTTCCAACGGGAAAATCTCACTCGGAACCAACCATCCGAGAGGCCCCCATGACCACCCGAATCCCGCTACATAAATGCATATCAAAACCAGCACCAAATAGGCATAGCCTTTGCTCACTCCGCCGCGATCACCAAGCTGAGCTGCCATTACACCTCCCACCACGATTTGTGACACCAACATTTGAATCCCACCAGCTAAAAACAACGCTCTTCGCCCAAATTTGTCTACGATAAGCATAGATACGAATGTTGAGCTTGTACCAACCACTCCAGTCGTCAGGACAACGAACAAGAGCGAAGCGCTTTCTCCCAACCCAATTGTTCGAAAAAGTACGGCAGAATAAAAGGATATGACATTGATCCCTGTCACTTGCTGAAAAAATGGTATGGCTATTGCCATCACAAGCTGAGGCCTATACTTTCTCTCCAGGATTTTCTTGAAAGGGTGTTTGACGTTTTTCGATATGTTGTTTGCCTTGATCAGATCATCGAGTTCTGCTTGGACATCATCGACACCTCTGATACGTTGTAGCATTTGCTTGGCTGTTTGGTGATCCGTGCTACGCTGGATTAGGCTGTTAGGTGTTTCGGGAAGGAAAAATGCGCCCAGTGTTAGCATTGAGGCAGGGACTGCAGCCATGGCTAGGGAGATTCGCCACCCCCAACCGCCTTTGATCTTCTCAGAGCCGTAGTTGATGAGGTTAGCTGATAATACGCCAATGCCGACGCTAAATTGGAAGCCATTGTTAATTGCTCCTCTGTATTTTGGTGGTGCCATTTCCGAAAGGTACAATGGAACAGCCTGCACAACACAAACACAGATTACACAAGTAACACGAAAAATAGAAACATCAAATAGGGTATGCTTATATGATTAATGTTGGGGGAAAAAAGTACTACCTGATTTCCAAAACCAATACCAACTCCAAGCAATAAGCGGCCGAGGATGAGCATGTAGATGTTCATAGCTGCGCCGTTTAGAGCTGAGCCGGCAAGGAATGCAGCTCCACCAGCAAGGATTGAAGGCTTGCGGCCGTAAGCCCTTGTGACCAAACTGGCAAAAAGGGAAGCTACAAGACCAGCTATGTAGAGTGAGGATGTGAAGGAGGTCAACAGTTCACTGTCGAATTTACAGTAGTTGCTGATTTTGGTGTCCGATTTCATCTTAGTGTTTACTTCAGGGAAGAATTTTTTAAGAAACGGCTCCATTGATGTCACGCCGCCGGAAATTCCAATGTCGTAGCCAAAAATTACACCTCCTATGGCTGCCATCATGCAAGAGAGGATGACGAACGGTGTCATCCTGCCGTTGTATTGCCCGGCGTCGCCTGCCATTGCTTCTTCCAAGCTCACACACAGAGAAATGAAGACAGAACTCAAAGTTGTAATTTATACCAAGAGAATGGAAATATAGAGAGCAGTCTAACTCCGTTTTCCGACAATACGATATTTTAAACTATTGTAATCTACGGAGAACGAATTCTTGGCCTAACCACGTCTGCAAGAGCAGCCTTACTTGACTGGTATAGTCAACAAATGGTTTTGGACTTCTGCGGAATATGTAGGCAGTGGTTGCAATCACTACCACTACCAGACAACTTGAGGCAGGACCATGAGCATTTGTCTGAACTCTGAAGAAAGTTAAGCGCCTGTTTGGCCACTCTTCAGCTGCCATTGCCTGGTTTAACAAACCCTTTTGTACTTATCACTCTTTTTTGCTGCTTTAATATCTGCTTTGCAGTTAATCGCAAGCACTTAAACTTGTCGACCGCTGCCACCCGTTGGCACCCTGCCGGAGCTAATGGGTATGGTAGTGCGGATGCCGCCGGAAGTGACGGTATAATGCATGATTAATGTGTACAATGTTTGTAATTTTTGGTTTACAGATAATACAGTATTGTTACTTAATTATTTATATTAATAGCATATGCTAAACTAATTGATTATTGTCATAGTTTACAAAGTGATTTCAAAACAACTTTCATTTACGGTAAGAGAGACTCGGAAATAATACAACGAACAAAATTAAACAGAGAATATGCAGAAGGAGAAATAAATGTGCGCGGAAGTGAATGGCATGAAAGCGAAAAGAGAGAGAGAGAGCCTACTAGAAACAATAGAGTGTGCCAGTCGGGCACCTTGGCATGCTTCCCACGTCACTCTAGTTACATTGGCACCCTACATGAACTCCACATACTAGAATTTGAGGGCTTGCTTGAGAAAACCATGTGTATACTCACGTGATGAGAGAGACATATGTTACGTGATACATCCGTGCTGTTTCACAGAAACAGTTTTGCCTTTCATCAGAAATGCGAAAAATACAATTGCCTTTTTTGCTTGCTTAACAAGTCTATCTGTCACTAAAGTTGGAGATAACATCATTGCATTTTGCAAACCAACTCATATTAATCTGTTCACAAAGAACAGCAGTTGAGGCAGAAATTTTAGGGTATAAGCACAGCCGAGCCGGATGTTTTCCTGTTCTCGAGGTCTGCATGAGCTTGTGCTGCGTGAGACAATGGGTATTTGTGATTTACTCGAACTTGCAATACGCCTGATGCAACATTAGCAAATACCTCTCCCGCAACCTCTAACAACTTGTCTCGAGCTGCAGTGTACTGGAACAGGGCCGGTCTGGTCAGGAAGAGTGACTTTGCTGCAAGAGCTGATAGTGGGACCGGATCAATTGCACCTGATGCTTGTCCGAAACTCACCATGTAGCCACGAGTCTTCAAGCATGCCAATGATCCCTGTAAACAATGCCCCAATTAAGTACTAAGTCCAAAATTCACCATTAAGAAATTAGACTAGCTAATCTTCTGAACTGAAAAAATCAAAGGGTAGCTAGCATTTGCTTTAACAGTTTCATAAAACTAGCTCGAACGGAACAGTATAGAGATTTGGTATGCCTGGCCTAGCATTGAGAAACTTCAACGCTAGATTAGGTAATAAGTCACGGTAAAGCAGAAGCATTAACAGGTTGTGTTCATACTCAATGAAACCAAGAACATCAAACGAACAGTGCAGAAGGAGAACCTAGAATCATTTCTGTAACTTCAATATAAAGTTCAGGGATGAAAAGAAAGATTTACCTGAAAGGTATCCTTTCCTACGGAATCATAGACAACATCAACCCCATTGTCAGATGTTATTTCTGTCACTCGAGCAACAAAATCCTCTTCCGTGTAGACTATGACATGGTGACACCCATCATCCTTGGCCTGAGCTGTCTTCTCTTTAGTTGATACAGTTCCAATGACAGTTGCACCAAGCGCATTAGCCCACTGGCATAAAAGGGATCCAACTCCACCAGCTGCTGCGTGAACAAGGACTGTGTGTCCTGGTTTGACCTGTATCCTTAACAGCACAAAATTCAGATCGAACATTAAAAGCAGCAGCATTCAAATTTATAAACAATTTCTAACATTGAATCAACCGTGTTTAGATAATGAAATTACAAATTCAGGAAGCATTTAGTTACAACTTGACCACCAATATTTGTCAGTTGATTGTACTTTTTCGACACATAAATCACATAGTTAACAACACAGAAAATCGTACAAAAAAAACAACCTTGAAAGACTGCCGTAGTAGAACCTGAGCTGTCATACCCTTAAGCAATACGGATGCTGCAACAATAGGATCAATTGAAGGAGGAACGGGCACCACTTTGTTTTCAGGAAGGATCTGCTCTTCTGCATACGACCCCATCGGAGTGCCAACATAGGCCACCAGATCTCCAACTCGCCTGCCTGTTACTCCAGGTCCTACGGCTGTCACAACTCCACAAGCTTCCATGCCTGAAATGGAAATTGATTTCTGAATGAATAGAGTTTATCCGTCAGCCTTCTGATCAGGAACTAGAAGGCGAAAAGAAGGCCGGACTCCAAGTTGTTCAAGAATAGTGACGTTGAGTTTCTCAACCATTTATCTTAGGATTAGTCAGTTCTATTTCAAACAGCAGGAATGGCTACTCTGGTTTCATGCCCTGCATTATTTTAGGTTTACTAAATCATTGCTGATCATACCTGAAAATAATCTCACGAAAAATGTTTATTCAAGAAACTTCAAAGAGTGGACTAGATGTGAATCCTTCCTACATTTCAGAACTTGGAAATGAAGCAAAACCTGGGGTGAAGGGCATTGTATCAGCCTTATAATAAAGTCCTTTGCGGAAGTATACATCGATGAAATTAACCCCTATCGCCTTGTTCTTCACACGAACCTCCCCCTCGTCCGGCTCTCCTATTTCCACATCTTCCCATTTCAAGACCTAGCAGCATTACATCACAAAATTAAGCGAACTGGGAATAAAGCATTGGAAATTTGGATAATCAGTTTCAAAGAAAAATTACGAGCAAATGAAACTTCTTTCAAGGAAAACAAACTGAAGTAAAACTCCAGAACAAACGGGTTTTGAATAATCAGTTTCAAAGGTTGTGTATGAACGCACTTGATATGGCTCGAGATAAACTATAACACAATATAAACTTAAGTTTACAGACTCAAATACTTCAAGGCCTCGCTCGATGTCTACGATTGAATTGGACTGAAAAATGGTTAGATTCAAAGTATCTCAAAGAAAGAAATTTGGAAGGCATAAGAAGGATTAATCATGAAGAACATTCCAATCGCCAAAGAAATAGTAGGGTTGGAAGGGATAAGCTTACTTCATGACTACTCATACTTCTACTTTCAACTTATGGCTCGTCTGGAAGTGCTTTTAGAATGACTGAAAGCGTTTTTTGTGAAACTAATTTTGGATTCCAAAAGCACTTGGAAGAAGCATTGAATATGTGTTTATTTCAGGAATTACTTCAAGTACTTTTTTAAGATTCACTAGTATCACAAAAAACACTTTCTCCTATTTTAAAAGCACTTCCAAACTGCCCTTAGACAAAATTTAGAAGTTGACTTCTATTTCTTCCTTCGACATTGAATCATAGTGAGTGATCTAATCCAGTCAAATTCTTGACGCCAAACAAGAACTAACCTTCCCCGGATTGGTCCGATGAATACAATGGCATAAGAAATCATGTACTCTTGGCTAAAAGCAGAAAGGCTATCACTTTCAGCCTGTTACCAGATTTCCCATCAAACAACTTGGATTTATTGTAAACAGAAATAGTTTACAAATCAAATCAGGCACTTAATATTGCAACTGACAAACAAGTCTTGATTTTGTGATGGCAAATTCAAACATTTAAGTTACCCAAAAAAATACAGGAGAGAGAGAGAGAGAGAGAGAGAGAGAGAGAGAGAGACCTGAGGACCACCAAGTTCATGAACTCGAATGGCTTTCACCATCTTTGTTGGCGATACTGCTTGATTTCTGGGTACGAACTATTTTCCGGTCAAAAGTGTGATTTCTTGGTAATTAATAGATTATTCTTGTTAATATTATAGTGTTGGATCTACATCTTTTTTTTAGTCTATGTCTCTCACACGCACCTGAAATCATAAATTGTATTTTTTTTTTTTTGTCAAAAATCATTAATTGTTAAGTCTATACTACTTATTAATAGATTATTCTTTATCAATTACTTTGGTCTAAATAAAGTAAGGTTTGAAATTGCCACCATTTTAATGAACAATATTTCAACCTGAATTTTATTTTATTTACGACCATGCCACTGCTTCAGAGTGGCCTATATGTTTGGGTCCAAATTTCAGTTTAATTACGATCATGCCACTGCTTTACAAAGTGGGCTTTGTGGGTTTGGATATTTCAACTTTTTTACGAAGCTGCCATGGGTTCGAATGACGGGAATGCCCGTTTAGGGTTAACATTGCACTGTTGTTGGGGCTAAAAGTTGGGTGGGCATTGTTGTCAGTTTGGGTTTGAAACAAGTTAGGGTTGTATTCGGTGGGATCGACTGCTCAGTGTGAGATTTGGTATGGGGAAGGCATGCGGCTTAGAGCAACTCTAGCGGGAGCTGGAGCCCGATGGACTGGCGACTTTGATGACCTAATAGCCCCAGCTACCTTCTTCAGCCCATGCGGGCGATTGGGCAGGGGGGTCCAAGTGAGAGGCCCAGCTTGAATTGGTGGCCCGAGAGCTTGAGGTAGTATGATGCATGGCTGAAGTTAGCCACATTACAAAATTTTTTAAAAATATAAATAAGTAAATGTAAAAATGCAATAAAAATATAAAAAAAAAATTAATAAAAAATCCGAAAAAATTAAAAAACAAAGATTTAATTTTTCTATAAATATCTTATCATTGTCTTTCACTCTACACCATAATTTTATATTTTCTTAAGTATTTTAGGTTGTAATTTCTTATTTAATGAAACATGGTTCAACGAGACTAATTAAAAATTATATACGAAATTTGAAATAAAATTATTTTTTATTATCTTATAAAATAAAAAATATTAATATTTTATTGTATATCACCATTTTATTTGAGTTTAGAGATGGAGATGAAAAATCTAATTACCGTTAAGGCGGCTTGATACGCTGGAGTTGCTCTTAATTCGGGGAAGGAATGCATGCGGCTTGCAGAGAGGAGGAAGGGAGGGAGGAGAAGAAGAAAAACAACTGCAGCAAGTTCATGGACAGGGAGAGAGAGAGCGTTCTGCAGCCCGCTAGCAGTTTTCGTTCAGATCCAGGTTTGTTTTTTTTTTCCCTTAAAATTAAGATTTTTTTTCGCCATTTTATGTTTCATTCAGATCCGGGTCCGTTTGGTTGCCGAGAAATTCACTTGAAAATTTCCATTTCTTTGGGTTTTAATTTGTTATTTGGGGTCGCGCCTAGGATGAATTGCTTGCCGGCATTTGAATTCGACTTCTGGGATTGCGAAATTCTTCGATTCGAATTATTGCTCGTCGGCATTTCATAGATCACATTATGCATTATGTTAGTGAATCGTGTGAATCGTGCTGAGAACATGTCAATCATATTTAGGTTCTGTGCAAGGAAGGGGACATATGAATCCTGCTCTTGATGATTCAATATGCCATCAAACATTACTTAGGCTTCTAATTTCATACAGAAATCAAAAACCCATTTGGTGAGCCCTTGAGTCAGGGGCTACGCTAGAACATTTGGAATGAGAGTGGTCAAAGCCAATCATGTTTTTGTATTATTTTCGAGTTGAAAAATTAGGTTTTTCTTCATAAGAAGTTCAAATTACACTCTATTGGGTCTGAGACTTGGAAACTCAATATCTTTGTGATATTAGATTAACATAGTTAAACTATATTTTCTTTTGATTATCTGCGCTGTAGGGATGTCTTATCTGGTGAAGTGTTCAAAATCCTTCTGCCAACTGATTTAATAGGTTGAATTTGTATCCAAGGTTTTCTTCCAATATGGTTTGAACTATTTTGTTTAATTAACGAAAACAGGTCACTTCTCTCTATGGTGGTCCCTCAGAGTTTATGTTTATCGTGCAAAGCACAGAAGACCCTGCTTATCAGGCTGTATCTATGCTACCATCAGAGCTTAAGGTATACGCAACAATAATCATGGTTTCTTTAATATAAGAAGAACATCCAGGACAAGTCATATATAATATATGCTTGGAAGCACATGTTTAATGCATAACATTTTTTCGCTTACATGTGTTCCCAGAATGATCTGTTTTACGTTTAACTTCATTTCCTTGCGGGACGAGGTTGATGCTAAGATTGTTGTGGCTGGTATTTCAACAACCTGCAGTCAGAAAATTCACAACCAATTGGTATGTACCTGATTAAAATAATTTACGCTTTGCTACCATGCTGGTGCAATAGCAAGGTCTTGCACAGTTTAAATGTTGTCTGATCAAATCATTATGTACCTATAATTGTTCTATATGACGGGTTTCTTTTCTTTATGGAATACAGGAATATAAATTTATTACTAAGTCTTAATGGTGTAGGGTATATGTAAATGAATTCAATTAGAACTCACATAATGAAGTGGAATTTTTCGTGGTATTATCAACTTGCTTGTTATAAAGAATTCTTCATTTAATTTTTTGGGTTGTGTGTTTTGTGCTGTTTCATTCGTGACTTGTGTGTTTTGTTGTATCTGATTCCAAAATGGGTACGAAAGGAAATAAACTTGCTGAACTGCATTGGCATCTATTGTTCTGGTTTTTCTTTGCCAAGTTAACTTGCTCTCTCTTTGCAGTAAGGTGCACAAATATGGGAAAAGCACGACAGGGGAAAGCTGGGATATTGTTGTGGATGAGGAGACCTATTACGAGTGAGTCTGGACTTGGTTCTGGTTCTGGTTCTGTCTGCATATAGTATGTTGAAGCAGTCAAAAGGATTTCAGGGGAACCAAATATAAATAATTTAGATTACATCTTCTGGTATTGCTCTTACTGTAAAAGTAATTTTGATCTTTCACTTTTTGATGAAGGGCTGAGCTGTCAATTAAACCTCGAGAAAGGCCACCTGGCGTCTACCCTGCCCTTGATTTTGGATCATCATCGCCTTCAGTTGATGAACCACCAGATGAATTTTCTCCAATATCGTGTGGCTCAAAAAAATTTGTATGTGTTTACGCGTATTTTTGTGCTCTGAATAATTCTAATCAAATTCCATTGCTCCTAAGCTAAAGTCAGAATTTGTAGCATATAAGGGAAGGTTAGCAGATACTTGCCAATTATCCAAAGCTGGATATTAAGGTCTTTAAGCTTAATATCTTTTTGTATGTGCAGCATCTGCTTGGAAAAAGGTTTCAACTTTAATGTCTGTATGTGTTATTACTCTCCACTGATTGTCAAGAACCAGGATTAAAGAAAAGCATCCTTTAAAGTTTAAACTGGAAGGGGGCAGGTTATAAATTACAGGTGAAATGAAACTAGAAATATATAGTCTTATGATTTGTGTCTAAAAACATAATAAAGGATATTACGTCCATCCATGATAATAATAAGATTGTTATTTATGTGGTTATGAGTTTCAAGTCTCTTTGATTAAACATTTTCTTTCTCACTCGGGGGTTCACCATGAACCACCTCTTTTTGATCAGCTATTATACTTGAATATGATTATCAAGTATAAACATTTGAATCGAACCATAAGGTAATCGTGTTGTAATTAGTGACTCAAATTGTTTTGCTTCTGTCGTCAAATTATGTAGCAGTAGCGAAGTATAAACATTTGAAATAACGTTGCTTAAAAGAGCGGTTTTAATCCGAGCTCAATTCTTTTCGGGGACATATTGTAGGTTGATTCACATTCTGGGATGTAATATAGTTGGCGTGTTGGGGCTGATCGTGGAGATTCTGTTTACACTGTAATTGCTGTTGTAAAGAGTCCCTATATGCTGCTTAAAGGCTGGTATCGACTCATTCATGATCTGATTACTCGAGAAGGTCCATTTCTTGAAATAGCTTGCATCCTTATTGCTGGTTTGACAATCATTATGTGGCTAATTGTCGTTGTTTCAAGTATCGTCTTGGCAGTTTTCGTGAACATTTTAATTGGATTGTATGCATCAGTTGTAGTATATCAGGTTTGCTTACACCAGACTATAATCATTGTAATCTCCTTGGCCTTTTAGGACACATTATATGTGTGAACTACATGTTTCTTAAGGAAACAGAACTTTTTCGGAAACCATCTCTTTCTAATCAAAGACATTCAGTTTCTTCCCACTCATTGTACAATGTGTTTATATGCCAGCTTACTTATATGTATATAAAAGCAAAATTGCTTAATTTTATCGACCCCATTCACTCATGTATCCCTCTGTTTGTTCATAATTGTGTTGAATTTATTTAACCTAAATGTGTTTTATTCATTCGATTACGCGTGAAACAGTTTGTTCCCGCTGCAACATGCGGGCGCAGTTTCTAGTTGATACTGAAACTGAGTTGGCCATTCTGTGAAACCGGAACTTCATCATTTAAACAACGGTTCAAAATTCAAGGGATTTCCCAATCCAACTTCTCTCAAACTCTGAAGCTCAAATTCTGATTCGTTTCCGTAAATCCAGTATGTATGATATGTTTTGATTTGTTTGAGTTTGTTTTACAGATGACGGGCAAGTATAAGGATTTCAGATATATGGCTACTTCTGATATGCTGAACAAATTAAACAAAGATAGTTTTAAAGTTGACAAGTACTATTATACGGAAACTTGATGATGTTGCTGGTGATGTATCTGGATTGGCCGTGAAATGGTATGGAATTTGTTTATGGTTTTACCACTTACACAAACTGAGTCGTTTTTGCTCTCACCTGTTGGAGTTTTATGAGTTGTATCTGGTGTGCCTTGCCATGAATAATGAAGGATCATTGACTGTGTACTTCTTAGCAGTAGCTGGATAGTCTTTCATATACAATTGGATCATGTTAACGTTTTGAGGCATTTCAAATTATTCCACGTGTAAATAGTTTTGAATTCAGAGTTGTCTTTCAATTTCAAGCTGGCATATGATCTTTGAATAGTTCAAGCATTTTTGTTATCATTCTAATTTTCTGAATAGAAAAATTTCGTGTACATCGAACAATGTTTCATAATCTTTTGTATGTTGGTACTATTGTTGATCCAAAGCCACAAGAACTTTGTTGGTCTAATCTTTTTTTGCATGTAAATAGAAGTCTGATCTTTTGTGTGTATACAAGCATCAGTATCATTTAAGCGCTTTCAAAACTCGCAGCATCGCGTGGGCAATTTTTGCTAGTTATAATTGTAGACATCGAAATTTCGTGAAAATAAACGTTGACCAAAAACTAAAATTTCAACGCTCACGTATCACATAAATTTTGTACGTAATGTGTGAATCAACGAAAAATCGAAATAATGCAGAAAAGTCATCAAACAGGACATGTGTCAACGTCTTGCAGAAGTGATTTATTTCATCTGATTATTTAAACCTAAAAATCAAGTTTTGGAATTCTATAAATAGAAGGCCATTTCATTCATTTTGGGGTTGGACTTCACATTACGCCAAAGCTTTGAAGCTCTGAAACTCCAAACGCTCTCAAGCAAATCCCGAAAGACCAAGGAAATTCCCTTTGTTCTTTGTCAAATCCGCCTTAAAGATCAGGCCCCAAGGCTCCAAGCACAGGCTCCAAGCACACAGGCCCCAAGGCTCGAAGCACAGGCTCCAAGCACACGCCCCAAGGCTCCAAGCACAGGCCCCAAAGCTCCAAGCCCAAGCCCCAAAGCTCCTCGAAGACCCGCTCATTCACCTTCAAGACCAAGCCCAAAAGCTCTTGAAGATCCGCTCATTCACAAACCCACACCATTGTTCATCCTAGATCAAGCCTCAACGGCCCCTGGATCAACAGCCTAATCCACCAAATCAACATCTTACGGAGATAGAATCAGAGGCAAATTGTAAAAGAGATTGTAACCCTAAACTAAATCATCAAACACAAATATTACTTTGTACACGTTGTCCCTGTCGCGTTTTCATTTCAGGAAATTTTCGTGTTTACAATAACCAAATGTATGAAATTGAAATGTTATAGAAATGTTGTAGGAAGTTACAATTGGAGAGATTTTTTAGTGAAACCGAAACACGGGATGGTACACTACGTGTTACTATACAAATAGTAGAATATGTGTGTTAAAAAATTAATAATTTAAAAAATAAATTTTTCACCACTTATATAAAAACACGTGGTGTACTATCCGTGTTTTGATCACAATGAAAAATTTATCGTTACATTTGTACCAAAATTTAAAGTAAATTGTAATTTACCCTTTTTACTTTCATTTGCACATTTACCTGTTTGACGTCCAGCTTAGGTGGGCATATTATATCCCAGTAAAAATATCACATCCATAAAAAAAAAAAAATTAATTTTTCATCTATATTAAATTATTAATACAATGCATTTGAAGGACCGACGATTCCCAATTCCGAGTGGGGTCTTAAATTAACTTCCGTCTCTGTAGATGTGGACTAGCTAGTCCTAAATAGCCGCTTAGTTTAATCCATCTTATCATCTATGAAACTTTTGTCATAGATTCCTAGAGTCCGTCCGACTGCTACTGTCATTGATGTGCATCGATTTTGAAAATGCGGTCTCATGCCGTAGAGGATGGTTTAGAAAAGGTGAGGCTGCCTAGTATTATATTGGTAGAACTTATGGAGAGAACCATGAGAGTTGTTATACTACTAATCAGGTTTCTAGCCAGTGCAACCAATTTCAGTATTGGTTTATGCAATGGAAATCCCAGTCGGCCTCCACTTTGCAAAGAAAGCGAAAGACAAGCACTTCTGATGTTCAAGCAAGATCTCAAGGACCCTGCCAGTCGGCTTGCATCATGGGTTGCAGAAGAAGATTCAGACTGTTGCAGTTGGGCATGAGTTGTCTGTGATCACATGACCGGCCACATCCACGAGCTGCACCTTAATAATACTGACCCTTATTTGGGTTTCAAATCTTCATTCGGTGGTATGATAAATCATTCTTTGCTCAGTTTAAAGCATCTCAACTTCTTGGACTTGAGTAACAATAATTTTCAGGGAACACATATTCCTAGTTTCTTTGGTTCTATGACGAGGTTAACACACCTTAACCTTGGAAACTCAGAGTTTGATGGAATAATTCCTCATAAACTGGGGAATCTCTCCGGTCTACGCTATCTCAATCTCAGTAGTTACAGTCTGAAGGTAGAGAACCTTCAGTGGATTTCTGATCTTTCTCTGCTGAAACACTTGGACTTGAGCCAGGCAGATCTTAGCAAAGCATCTGACTGGTTGCAGAGTTAATTATGTCTGATTGTGAACTTGATCCAAGTGGGGTCTTAATATAAAGCAGAATGAATAAAGGTGGGGTTTTAATAAAATGGAATGATAAAGTGAAGTGAATCCATCTTGATCTCATGCATGATGAAATCGTGCTTTTTCTCCACTATGAATTAAATACTTGTTATTGGATTCAAATTTCAGTTTGTTGTATGCTATTTCATGAATACAAGTTGTGGCATCAACGCGGTTTGATTAATTTCAGTTTGTTGTATGCTATTTCATGAATACAAGTTGTGTCTCACATGGTCAGACTTGTGCACTTAGTGGTGTTAGTCTTTGTCTGCCGATATACTACTGGAGGATGGTCATTCATTGTAATTGGACTCACTCTTTTTTTCGCCTTTTCTGTATTCTCACTTTTTGCAATGAAATGCAATGCATTGTTTGTGGATACTTTGTTGATTGTTCCAACCTTTTTTTAGTGCAACTTAAATTTCTTTTTGCAATTTGGATGTTGTTTATCTTGAACTCGAAAAAGTGAGGCTCGCTAGTAAATATAGGTGGCACTACTCTGGATTGTTCATTGCTCATACACATCACCTGCTTCATACTCTAGAAATTTATGGAGAGAACCATGAGAGTTGTTTTACTACTAATCAGGTTTCTAGCCATTGCAACCATTACTTTCAGTATTGGTTTATGCAATGGAAATCCCAGTTGGCCTCCTCCACTTTGCAAAGAAAGCGAAAGACAAGCACTTCTGATGTTCAAGCAAGATCTCAAGGACCCTGCCAATCGGCTTGCATCGTGGGTTGCAGAAGAAGATTCAGACTGTTGCAGTTGGACAGGAGTTGTCTGTGATCACATGACCGGCCACATCCATGAGCTGCACCTTAATAATACCGACCCTTATTTGGTCGAATCTTCCTTCGGCGGTAAGATAAATCCTTCTTTGCTCAGTTTAAAGCATCTCAACTACTTGGACTTGAGTAACAATGATTTCATTACAACACGAATTCCTAGTTTCTTTGGTTCTATGACAAGTTTAACACACCTTAATCTGGCATACTCATTGTTTGACGGAGTAATTCCTCATAAACTAGGAAATCTCTCCAGTCTACGCTATCTCAATTTCAGTGGTAGTTATTGGAGTCTGAACGTTGAAAACCTTCAGTGGATTTCTGGTCTTTCTCTGCTGAAACACTTGGACTTGAGTTATGTAAATCTTAGCAAAGCATCTGACTGGTTGCAAGTTACAAACATGCTCCCTTCTTTGGTAGAGTTAGTTATGTCCGATTGTGAACTTGATCAAATTCCCCCTCTACCCACCCCAAATTTTACTTCCCTGGTTGTCCTTGATCTTTCTTTCAACAATTTTCATTCTTTGATGTTGACGTGGGTTTTGAGTATTAAAAATCTAGTTTCTCTTCATCTCGGAGGTTGTGGTTTCCAAGGTCCAATTCCTAGCATTTCACAGAACATCACATCTTTGAGGGAAATTGATTTGTCATACAATTCTATTAGTCTTGATTCAATTCCAAGCAGTATTCAGAATATGACTGGTCTTACAGCTCTTAATCTCGAGCAGAACGAATTCAATTCTACCATACCTGAGTGGTTGTATAGCTTGAATAATCTTGAGTCCTTACTTCTTTCCTACAATTTCTTACGCGGTGAAATATCGAGTTCCATTGGAAACATGACATCCCTTGTCAATCTTCACTTGGATGGTAATCAGTTGGAAGGGAAAATACCAAATTCTTTGGGGCATCTTTGTAAGTTGAAAGTTCTTGATTTGTCAGAGAACCATTTCACGGTTCGAAGACCATCCGAAATCTTTGAAAGTTTGTCCAGATGTGGTCCAGATGGAATAAAGTCATTGTCGTTGAGGTATACTAATATATCAGGCCCCATTCCAATGTCATTAGGAAATCTGTCAAGCTTAGAAAAATTGGACATATCTGTAAATCAGTTTAATGGAACTTTCACAGAAGTTATTGGTCAACTCAAAATGCTAACGGATTTGGATATATCTTATAATTCGTTAGAAGGTGCAGTGTCGGAAGTTTCTTTTAGCAACCTTACAAAGTTGAAGTATTTCATTGCAAAAGGAAACTCATTTACTCTGAAAACTAGTCGAGATTGGGTTCCTCCTTTTCAACTTGAAATTTTGCTGCTGGATTCCTGGAATTTGGGGCCGGAATGGCCAATGTGGTTGCGGACACAAACGCAATTACAAGAACTAAGCTTGTCTGGTACAGGAATTTCAAGTACTGTTCCAACTTGGTTTTGGAACTTAACTTTCCATGTACAGTATCTGAATCTCTCTCACAATCAATTGTATGGGCAGATTCAAAATATATTTGGTGGTTATGGTTCAGTGGTTGATCTTAGTTCTAACCAATTCACTGGTGCATTGCCTATTGTTCCCACATCATTATCATGGCTAGATCTTTCCAATTCATCATTTTCTGGATCTGTTTTCCACTTCTTCTGTGATAGGCCGGATGAACTAAAGTTTCTTTCTGTTCATCTCGGGAACAATTTTCTCACTGGAAAAGTACCCGATTGTTGGATGAGTTGGCAATCCTTGGGATTCCTAAATTTAGAAAACAACAATCTAACTGGGAATGTCCCAATGTCCATGGGATACTTGCAATGGCTGGAATCCCTGCACTTGCGCAATAATCACCTGTACGGAGAATTGCCACATTCCCTGCAGAACTGTACCGCGTTGTCAGTTGTTGACCTTAGTGAAAATGGGTTTTCCGGAAGCATACCAATATGGATAGGGAAAAGCCTTTCAGGGTTGAATGTTCTTAACCTTCGTTCAAATAAGTTTGAAGGAGATATTCCTAATGAAGTTTGTTATTTGAAAAGTCTCCAGATATTGGACCTTGCACATAACAAACTCTCAGGAATGATACCGAGATGCTTCCACAATTTGAGCGCCTTGGCTAATTTTTCAGAATCATTTTCTCCTAGTTCTCCGGGTCTTTGGGCTGGACCTACACTGAAGGTAATCGGCGGCATGGTGAGTGAAACTCGAGAGAAAGCAATCGTGGTAACGAAAGGGATAGAAATGGAATATAGCAACATTCTGGGATTGGTAAAAGTCATGGACCTTTCATGCAACTTTATGTATGGAGAGATCCCTGAAGAACTTACCGGCCTCCTCGCACTGCAATCACTCAATTTATCGAATAATTGCTTCACCGGAAGAATTCCTTCAAAGATTGGTAATATGACACAGTTAGAATCTCTCGATTTTTCCATGAACCAACTTGATGGTGAAATTCCTCCAAGCATGACGAATTTGACATTTCTGAGTCACTTAAACTTGGCCTACAACAATTTGACGGGACAAATTCCGAAAAGCACTCAGCTGCAGAGCCTTGATCAGTCGAGCTTCATCGGCAATAAACTATGCGGAGCTCCACTCAACAAGAATTGCAGCACGAATGGGGTGATATCGCCACCAACAATTGAGCAAGATGGAGGAGGAGGATACTGTTTACTCAAAGACGAGTGGTTCTACGTGAGCTTGGGTGTTGGATTCTTCACGGGGTTTTGGATTGTGCTTGGTTCTTTGCTGGTAAACATGCCATGGAGCATTCTTCTTTCACAGTTGCTGAATAGGACGATGCTTAAAATGTATCATGTAATTGTTGAATATGTTTAGCTTTGTTTTGTACTTTGAGTAAGTTTGTTGGCATTTTCCTTGCCGTGACGAATATGCCAATATGGTTGTGTTGTATGATTTTGTCAAATTTCGTCCTCTTGTTTCATTGTATTTTTCGTTCAGGTTTGGCATTAGAGGGGTTAGGTTTCATGTCCCCCCTCCATTGTATCGTTTTTGTTTTCGTTTCTAGAGGGGTAAGGTTTATGTCTCCCCTTCTCACTCAATGTTGTTTTCTCATTTTCTTGGTATTATGAGGGATAAGGTTTATGTTCTTCCCTGACTAGGTGTAACTTATTTTTTTCGTTATCAATAAAATATCCCTTGTACCGTCAAGGTTTTCTTAAAAAAATAAAAAATAGAAAAAATTATCCCATATAAAATTAAAAGACTTTTTTCTGAACAAGTAATTCTTAATTCAGCAGAAGTAAATTGAATGTCAAGAGAAATGTGTGAAAATGGTATAGGGATTAGTTACCTATTAATTAATTATCAGCAAACTCACATTATTCACATTATTTCGTGGTTGTATTTTTAATTATTTTTCATTTACAATTTTACCCCAAGATCTTTCTTTTGTTCTCTCCTCTCTCTCCCCTTCTTCTTCGTTGTACTTCTCACTCTCTCTCTTCTTCGAACTAATTCACATGACACCTCTCGCTCTTCTACGAGAAAACCCAATTGCTATGCAGCTTTGAAATGCTCGTGGAGCAAGCAAAATGGTGACGACAGAGTTAGCATGTTCCTAAGTTATTTAGAGGCACTCTCTGTCACAAAGTTGATGCCAATATACGCAAAGTTTACAAACTTGAAACATGATACATTATGAAGCAACTTTGTTCCTAGAATAAATAAAATCGACTCGACTCGACTCGACATGTATCGATCTGTAGTTGCTTGACATCCTAAGCATAAAGGTTAAGAACATGGGTCTGTTTAAATCTCTGAAAAGAACATAATAAGGGCATATATTGCATGTACAAAAGACCCGGAAACAAAGTTTTACGACAGGAAAGAAGAAAAAAGAAATGCCAGAAGTATAGGGACGGTCCCTCGTCTCTGCGTGTGGATGAATGCATCATGCATGCTCACGAGTCTTCAACGCTGCCAGCGATCCCTGAAAACAATATCTATTGTAAGAATTCGTAGTCCAAAATAAATGTTAAATATCAGATAATGTTGAATGCCCTTAACCGAGTTAGAAGTCACTTGCGTCGATTTTGGAGTTGGTCAAGCATATATATGCAGCAACATTTCAGTAAATCATGACACACTTATGGAGATTATAAGAAAAGTAAAACTTATACCTCAAACGTATCCTTCCCTACGCCATCATAGACAACATCAACGCCATTGTCGAAAGTTATTTCTTTCACACGAGCGACAAAGTCCTCTTCCTTATATATTATGACATGGTGGCATCCATCCTCCTTGGCTTGAGCTGGCTTCTCTTGAGTTGATACGGTTCCTATGACAGTGGCACCAATGGCATTAGTCCACTGGCATAAATGGGATCCAACTCCACCGGCGGCGTGAACAAGGACCATCTGTCCAGGTTCGACCTGTATAATTAACAACACTCGAGTCATATCTAATAACTTCAAGTAACAATTGCTTTTGAAAAGGGATGGCCAGTACGCGTGTTACAAATGCAATTGTAGAATGTAGTAATGTTATGATAAAACGATTATTGACCCTTTAATTATAATTTGCTGTTAAGATTAATTTTAAAATTGTTCTTGCCACATTTCTTTTCAAGGAAGATTAAAACGAGCAAATGCAGCTGCACAAGTAACAACAGCGTAGTAGACACTAGACACTGAGCTGCCATCCCCTTCAATCAAGATGTCGGTCAAATTGCATATATTTCAACTATGATTATGATCGTGAAGTATAGGTTAGCGCAAAAAGTTTGTATACCGTGATTTAGGTGTGTATGATGACATTGAAAGTCAGAGCTTTTCACAACCTTGCACTCTAGATCCGAAGACGCTTTTGGACAAGACCATGCAACGAAACTTGTTATGTATTTTCTTCTCATTTGCTTGTCCTTTTTTTTGGGAGATTGAATATTGGGATTTCCTATTTTCCTTTTTTATTCTATTTTTAAAATTTTTGACCTTTCTATGCCACTTCGATGAAAAGTCAAAAAGCTTTTGAAAATGTTGGGATTTTCTGTTCATTGAGTGTGCTGCCGATTTTGCTCCTGCTTGGTTTGTATACTTTCAATTTGATGTACGCGTCACGGGTGGCACTCTTCGTCTTTCTGCTTCTCCAGTTTTCTTTCTCAGAAAGAGTAATGTTATTCTTACCATAATTTTATACCACATTTATTTACCATCTTAGTTAGCAGATGAATTGGACAAGCTACATCATTTAATTTCAATCTTTTTATTAATTAAAACACTTAAATAATCTTATATGGCAAAAAAAGACTTCTCGTATACCACAATCATCATTTGATTAACAATTTTTTTTATTAATTATTGATTAACATTTTGAAATTAAATGCTAATTAAGTACATAAACCTTATGTGATAGTAACCTCGTCCTATATAACGTCTCAGGCTCGTTGGACTCACTTTGCTAATGTATCAGCCCAAATATTTTCATTAATTGGTTTAATTCCTGTTAATTTTGAATTACGCATTGTAGTGTTGGATTCACAAACTTATTAATTCTCCACTTTCAATTGAATAAACAAGTGTGGTATGTATTTCAAACAAACAAGATTGAACATCTAATTAATGATTAGTTTTCAGATAAAATGCACCAAACACTCATCTTCTTCTGGCAAGCAATAAAAACTAGTTATGCGATGCGGCATGTTTGAATTGCGCGACAAAAACCAAATTTTCAATAAGTGAAAAACTCAAATAGATTACATAATTTGATTTTTTTAAAGGGATTAGCTCGTACGAAAGCTACAGTAGTCCACCTCTTCGGAGGTCAGGAAGACTTGCAGAGGCATTTCAGTCATGCTCTGACTACCATCGTGTGATTCACTATTGCTAAAAATCGAACCTATGAAAAGGCGTGTGGAATGCGAATATAAAATTGGTGAAGCATTCATAATTTCAAAATTTCCCTCTCCTTACGTATTTCTTTTATCAAGCCCTCCATGCATATAACAATTGGAAAAATTTACTTAATTAATATGGGGTAAAACAGTAAATTAATACATGCGAATTAAAACCACTCCATGTTGGAGTAGTTACAAACTTTTTTTTTAAGTACGCTTGTTGCAAGAGATTAATGTCTACATTGATTTTGGTCGCAATTAATTTGAAGAGTGAGATGGAGATCTTGGTGGTGTTGATTTAAAGGAGGCCTCCTCATCGGACGGTGTTGATGAATAGCGCCATGCAGCAGTCAATGGGTGTTGTGTGCAAACTCTGGACATCTGGTACTCAGGACCGGTTCAGAGATTTTTAAGGTCCGGGGCGACATAAAAAAATGTGCCCTCATTTCATATAAAAAAAATGTTTGTTTTCACACGTAAGACATCGATAAAATTATATTTAGAAAAATACTTCAAACTCAATAATTTAGAAACACGGAATAATTAATTTATTTTGTATCAAGAGAATGAAACTAAAAAACTTCGGGCTTACAAGTAGATAGATAGTGATTTTTGTTTTCCATCTAAACTTTTAAAGTGTTTTTGTATAAATCGTGAGTTATTTTTTCTTATTTATTAATCTCGTCAATATAAGACTGAAAAAATATTAATGTTTTTTGAGTCTTTAAGAATATGTATAAGTAATGAATGAACACGAAAATTAAACCTTTTGATGAAACGTAATATTATTTGCAAATTTGGTCTAAAAATTTAGTCTACGCATTACTCTTTACTGAAAATTAGACTTGAATTGGAACAGATATTTAAAAATAGCAACCCACATAGCTACTAGCTAGTAAATAAATTAACAACCAAACAAAAATTTGTAAAAATTGAAAAAAATAAACATGCACATAGCATTTTGAACTTAGGACCTCTCGTTAATTTTAAACAACAAAAACCATTGCTTCCAATTAAACTTCTTGACCATTTAGTCAAATTTTATAAATTATATTGTTAAGAAAAGAAATTTGTAAAAATTGGAATGTAAATAAGCACACATGGTGTTTTGAATCTAAGACCTCCTTATTCATTTTAAGCAACAAAACCACCAGTTCTAGTTAAATTTCTTTGTCATTGAACCAAATTTTATAAAGTTATACTCTTATAAAAACATATATAAATATATCACCCTAATAATTTTGGTGCCCCCAATTTTTTTGGACCCCGGATGATCGCCCTGCCCTGCACTGGGCCTGCTGGTACTTCTCTTTATTGAAAAAATTAAGACGGAAAAAGGTGCAAGATAACTATTTTGAAGTACTAATAGTAATTTTCCGAGAATGAAATTAAGAAATGTGGTCAAGTTCTTCAAATCTAGTTGAATCTGCTAAACCATCACCTGTTAAAAGAGAAAGAAAAGAAGTTATAAACATTACCAAAATTGTATCAATCTTAACGAAGACATCAAAAAACAAAAATTGGAAAAGAAAATGAAAATTGTTTGAAATCAAAATCACAATCTCTAATTGGGTGGCATGAAAGGGAAAAGGGAGAGACTCTAAGGAACACTAAAAATGAGTGGCATGGGAGGGAACTCATGTTATGTCATCTTCTTAATTTTATGAAGAAGCGAAGATCGGACATAAACTCTGAGATCGCCCTCCCTACCACTCATCTTCACTGACCTCTGAGAGATTATCTCCCATTTCAACTCAGCCAATTCAAAAACTGTATGTTGTGGTGGTTACTTGACTAGGATGCCTTAATTTATAGAAACTCGAGGGCACACAAATTCAGAAAACTAGCATTAGAGCCCATGGTTTTCACAGCAAGAATTGCGCGTGTCAGTCTAGTTATATTCACGCACATGCATTCTTCCCATGTCATTCTAGTAAAGTTGGTAATCTCTCATGATTCACGGACTCCGCGTCACCCTAGTAACGCTATCAATCTTGAGAAAAACGTGTGTGCGTTCACGTGATAAGAAAGATGAAACGTCTAAATTTGACTTGACAATAAGGGAAAATAATCCAAGAGCCAAAAGGGTTGGTAAGATGTCAGTTTCATTTTCCTTATGAGACCCATCAGGGTTGGTGACTAGAGGCCTGGTTTGGTGTACTTGGATCTGATATCTCGTCGTTGCATTCACCTTGCACATTTTCCAGCCCAAAAAACTTTCAACTAATGTCCGACCTTATCATAAGCATATTTAAAAACATGTGGTCCAATATCTTATTATCGTGCTGGATTCCTAACCATACGTCGTCGATTCGAAGTATTATATGCAATAGTGGGAAAAATATATTGTTCTCAATCTGTAAAGTTCTAAGTTTTGTTCATACAAATCACCCCTTTTTATGTTGATGGAAATTAATCGAGGTTCATTACATCGCATGTCTCTTGAGCACAACAGGTACAAGAAGTTTCGGAACCGGAAGGCGACGTTCCGTTCCTTATTCGTAACTTTTTTCACACATACCGCAAAGCTTTTGAAGTGAACAAACCAACCCGTATATGTTCGCTTCAGATCTAGGGGATAAGAACGATAGATCCAGATGTTTTCCTGTTCTCAAGGTCTGCGTGTGCCTGTGCTGCTTCAGATAATGGGTAGGTGTGATTCACTCGAACCCGCAATATACCCGATGCAACATTAGCAAATACCTCTCCTGCAGCCTCTAACAATTCCTCTCGAGTTACAGCGTAATGAAAGAGGCTAGGCCGAGTCAAGAAGAGTGATTTCGCTGCAAGAGCTGATAATGGAACCGGATCAGACGCACCTGATGACTGCCCAAAATTCACCATGTATCCCCGAAATTTTAAGACTTCCAGTGATCCCTGAAAACAATACCTCCCGATAAGAATTCATAGTCGAAAACATTACTTATCTATTAGATGATGTCAATGTTGGAGTTCTTACCTCAAACGTATCCTTCCCTACAGAATCGTAGACAACTTCAACTCCATTGTTGGATGTTATTTCTTTCACACGAGCGACAAAGTCCTCTTCCTTGTATATTATGACGTGGTGGCATCCATCCTCCTTGGCCTGAGCTGCCTTTTCTTTAGTTGATACAGTCCCAATGACAGTCGCACCAAGGGCATTAGCCCACTGGCATAAAAGGGATCCAACTCCACCAGCTGCTGCATGAACAAGGACTGTGTGTCCAGGTTCGACCTGTATAACAGTGGTCAAGTCAGATCTAATAACAAAAGCAACAAAGGTTTCAAATTTTCAAAACACTCAAAAAATTAGGAAAAATGATGGCCACCATCGTTAGGCATGCAATTGTAGAATGAAGATATGTTGAGATTAACAAAGCACTTCACTTTTCACACTTAGCTGTGATGCTTTTCTTATTTCCGCAGACTGTCCATCATAACGGAAACAAGAAGCGTACCACAAATGAAAAAGTGAAAGAGAAAAGGAATGGCAGTTTTTCCTTGTATCAGATAGTTAAAGGAACAGATTAATAGAGAGAGAAAGCTTCTCAACTTCTATGAGTGCTCATGATTCGCACATGAAAGGGTTACACACAACTCAGCTTACGTTGCCGAAACAGGGACAATAGCTAAAATTGGTTAGCGGTACATTGAATTTCATTTACTGATTTACATTAGCCGGCAGTGACCTACTTATTAGTAACAAATATTCACCTTGACAGGAACAGTATGTGTATGAAACAAAGAGCTCTATAAAAACATTCTGCAATTCCACATTTATTTTCAAGAGAGATTAAAAGAGCAGATGCGGGTACATATGTGTAAAACTACCTTGAAACAGCGGCGTAGTAGAAACTGAGCTGTCATACCCTTAAGCATGAGGGAGGCTGCAACTTTAGGATCAATCGAAGGAGGAAGAGGCACAGCTCTGTTTGCAGGAAGGATCTGCTCTTCCGCATATGAGCCCATTGGCTGACCAGCATAGGCTACAAGATCTCCAACTTGCCTGCCTGTTAGACCTGGTCCCACAGCTGTCACGACTCCACAAGCCTCGACACCTGAAATCAGTTTTGATTTATACATAAATAGGGTAACTAGTAACTACATCTGTGTTGCCCCATAAAGTTTTAGATGTATATATACACAATAAAACTATTGGTGGGAACTGTTATCTGATTTCATGCTCTGCACTCTTGTTTTAAGTTCATCCAAATCATTCCTCGAAATTTATACTCACGGGAGAGGTTTACAGTTTACACAAAAACTGTCAGGAAACCCAAAATTTTTAATAGAACTTGGATACAAGTGAATCTTGGTTGAAATGTATCTCATAATCTCAAAAAATGAATTTTTATTCAATCAGTGAACTTGTTGAAATGAAGCAAAACCTGGGGTATAGGGAAGCGTAGCAGCCTTATAAAGGCCTTTGCGGAAGTACACATCGATGAAATTAATCCCGATGGCCTCATTCTTGACACGAATCTCGCCCTCCTTTGGCTCCCCTACTTCCACATCTTCCCATTTCAACACCTAACATGATCACATTGCAAAAGTAAGAAAAACGATTAGGAATTATTGGCATAAACTAATAACCAAAGCAAAACTTTAACGAAATGGATATCGAATAATCAGCATCAAAGGAGTATAAATCGTTTTCGGGTCCAATTGCCGGCTTATATGAACGATTATATAAGAAAAGCACTTGATATGGCACTATAAACTCTCTACCAGACAGTATAAATTGAAGCTTATCATCCATCAACAAGCATGCTCACTTTCAAATAAATTATCATAGCACAGATTAGAAGCAATTCTCAAATTCAATGAGTCAAAATTACAAACAATAAAAACAACTCAGAGGCTTCTTAATTAAATTGGGCTGATTCCCATTTTCTCATACAAATCAAAGCACAACCCAGAATTCCAATTCGTAAACAATATATGTAGAGAGAGAGAGAGAGAGACCTCAGGGCCACCATGTTCATGGATTCGAATGGCTTTGACCATCTTTGCTGCTGTCGGTGATGCTGCTGCTTCAGTGGCAACTGCTCTAACTGCTACTGATGATCTCCGGGTCCTGAAAGGTAAACAATTGACGAAATTGTTGCCGGAAATCTGTGAAAAATGTGTGAATTTTGGAGCTGACAGCAACTGGAAATAGGGCGGTGGACTTGTGATTAAGAAATGGGTTAAACTTAAACCGCGGTTCTGGAAGCTAATTGGAAGTAAACCCATTTCGGTTTTGACGCTGCCGATTTGATTTGTCGTACATCGGAATTGTATCCAGTCTGAGATAGTGGCCAGATGAAGAAAGGCCGTTTGGATGTACTTTTAAAATGACTAAAAGCGTTAGAAAATATTTTTGGAACCAAACCTTAGTAAAAATGCAAAGAAATCCTGGAAAAGCACTTAAAGTGCTTATTGGAAGAAGCACATAACTGGTGATTCTTGCAGAAAACATTTCAAGTGCTTTTGAAACCCAAAAACGTTTTCTCCAAAAGCTCTTTTAGTCATTTTAAAAGCACATCCAAACGAGTTGCAAATCTCGTGTGTGGTTTGTGGAATGTGGATCACTCTCAACTATATTTCAAGAGCAAGGAAAATAAACTGTACTTGTTACTTTCACATATCATCAATGGTTTGTTTTACAATACACGTATCACATGTTCAGTGACGGGACTATCATTTTATATTGTTAGGGGCTTTTTATAGAAAACGTATTTCAAAAGAGAAGTTTGTTAGCCCGATTGATATTTGAGATATTTGAGAGTACAAAGAAACGTTAGTGTTAAGGACCTTTTCTCTCAGCGCTTAGTATTCATGTTCTAGTTGCTCTATCCTTGTATGTGTTCCTGCTCTAATAAAGCGGTACTATTAGATGTAACAATTGTGTCATTTTTGCAATTATTTTTTTTTTTTTTGGGTTATTGGCTTGGATGTACATTAATTATTTTTTTTTTAGTACATCGATATTTTTATACTAGAGAGAAGGAGAGTTCGATTAAGCCATACAATGGACAGCCTAATTTGGTACGAATTTGTCATTCGAGATTCGAACCTAAAACCTCACTTTTAAGTGAAGAAGAATATCACCAGACCGTAGTATTGAGTGGCTGGATGTCCATTAATTTAAAGATGCAAACTTTCAATATGTGACAAATGTAGCACTAAGCCATAGTATGTGACATTACAACAAAAAAGGTTACTTGATAAATTAGACGTACCAATTTATGTATAACTCATGACTCATGGGACCATCCACCTCAATATATCCATATAAGAACAATCCTCTCTCTCTCTCTCTCTCTCTCTCTCTCTCTCTATTCCGTTACTCTCCCGCTAACAACTTCCATCCCATCAGATCCATCACAACCCCAACGCGCCAAACCCAACGTCACCCAAAACAGATCCAACGCCCAAGAAATTCCAACCGCAACAACCAAGAAACACATCCGACGCTCCACGTTAAAAACTCAGTAAGGCAACCAATCAAAACGCCCATCATTCAAAGTCACTGCTCCTCCGGTCTCCCACGCGCCAAGACAAACGCAAGTGAAGAAGCAGCCGCGCGCGAGATTATCGCGTTCATGCAGCAGAACGCAAAGCTCAGCGGAGCAAAACGACGTCGAGTGTCCGCAGCGATCTCTGTATTTATGAGATTGCAGACAAACAAACCCGCATGAACGTCCGAATAATGCAGAATCAAATTTACCCAGCGGTAAATTCTAGAAGGTTGTTTGGGTAAATCGGTCTGCATCCCGCAGGCTTTATAAATATCTACTGCGGTGAAAGTGTGTGAGCTTTTGGTGGAAGCTTGGGTTTTTGACTGAGTGGTGATTTCTCTGCGGGAGTGTGAAAAGAGTGAGCTTTTTCTTCGATTTTCTTGGAGAGGATGAGCAAGTACTTGGAGAAGAAGCAAGTCCAAAAAAAGCCAGAAAGCAAAAGCACTTTTTTGGCCACACATGCTCTGCTCTCCTCTGCTTCTGCTTCTCCTTCTTCCTCCCCCGTTTCTTCGCTCGGTACGTACTTTCATCGAACACATTGTCTTCATCTCTTCGTCTTCCTTCTTCTTCTGATAATTTCCGTTTCGTTTTCGTTTTTTTTTTTTCCTGATGTGATTGTTTCTTTTGGGTATTTTGCAGATGCTATCGAGCACATTAAAGTCGGCTGTTTCTACCAAATGGACCAGTCCAAGCTCCATGGAAGAACAGTACCAGAGCAGCTCAGGGCCGTACGGATCGTCATGGTACTATTTCATATTTTCATTACCCATAAAACCCACAAAAACCCATTGTTCTTGAATCTGGTTTATATTTTTCAGTTTTTTTTTTTTTTTTGTTGGTTTCAATCAAATGGGGTTTTTGATTTGGGGTCGTTTGATTTGTATACAGGTGAGTGCGAAGTGCGCGTTTAAAGTGGCGGTGAGGTTTCCGAGCCTTCACTCTCTCCACGCTCATATCTCCGCAAAGGGGTATCCAAAACCAGACGCCAAGCAGATTCCGGCGCTCAACGAGAAGTATGTGATGTCCCCGGAAATGGCGTCAGAGGTGCTTTACCGGAGAATCCCACCTCAGGAGATGGTAGATCGGAGCAACATTTGGAGCTTCTGGGCCGTTCAACCTCCGTTGAAGAATCACCCGAGAAGCACGTTGTCGAGCCCAGCAGTAAGTGGCGGAGGCGGAGCCATGGCTAGCAGCATGGTTCCTAAAAAGGGTCCGTGTTGGTCCGAGCTCACGTTCGCCGGAATGGTGAAGTGGGGAAAGCGCCGGCAGATTCGCTACCTCCGGAGGCACGAGTCGTCGCCGAGCTCTGGCTCTGACGATGTAGAAAAGGGGAAGGGAAAGGAGGTAATGGAGCTGGAGGAAGATAGCGATGATGGTTTCACTGAGAAAGTAGTAACTGTGAAAGACGAAGACGATGACATTGGAGAAGAAGGTGAGGAGACAGAGGAAGAAGCTGCTCCTCATGTTCTGCCATGGAAGATGAACCTCCGGAGTCGGAAGCGGAAGCGTCCCGATAATAAGAGAAAAATCAAATCTCCAACCCAAAAGCGATCAAAATCCAGAGCAAAGCCTCCGAATCAGAATAACCATATTGTAGCAGTTCCTGATCGCAGCAGCAGAAAATTGGCTGAAGTTAAACACACAGTAGCAAGATGGTCAGCAGGAAGGTGAGAACGAGATTAATTAATGTAGTAATATCATTAATTGGGTTTATTAATCTGTTAATTACATTAACGGGGTCGATTTTTGGTTTTAATAATCGTGGGTTCTTGACTTGATTTGGGTTTTTTGCAGGTACAAGCTGGCGGAGGAGAACATGTTGAAGGTGATGAAGGAGAAAGGGGCGGCGATTGGGAACCCAATACGGCGGCCGGCGCTGAGAGCGGAGGCTCGGAGGCTGATTGGAGACACGGGGCTACTGGATCATTTACTCAAACACATGGCGGGCAAGGTGGCGCCTGGTGGGACCGAGAGATTTAGGCGGCGGCACAACGCCGATGGGGCCATGGAGTATTGGCTGGAGAGTGCTGATCTGGTCCACGTCCGGAAGGAGGCTGGGGTTCAAGATCCTTACTGGACCCCTCCGCCGGGGTGGAAGCCCGGCGATAGTCCCACCCAGGACCCCACTTGCGCAAATGAGATTAAGAAGCTCCGTGAAGAAATTAACAAGATTAGAAGGTAGTTAAACACGTTTTTAGTCTCTTAATTATGGTATTAGTCTCTTAACTGTTTGTGACACACTCTGGATTTTTACAGGGAGATGGAGGAGTCCAAGCAGCAAGGGAATGCTAGTTTGGCTATGGTGACCGCTTCAAATTCTAATTTGACCGGTGTTGACTTGGATCGTGACGGTTCATTAATCCAGATTAAGGTTGTAACTTGTTCATGATTAAGTTTGATTATATCTGCTTAATCTTGATTAAGTTCTCTACTTAATGTTTGATAGGGTTTACCATTTTTGCAGGAGGCTTGTGCAGAGCTAGAGAAGAAGATAGCTAAGATGGATGAAGAAAGGATGGAGTTTGTGACCAAAAAAGAAGAACAAATGATGGAGGTTACTCAATCTTTGTCGGGAATTAAGGTAATTAATTGAACCCCTAATTATCTTAATTATGTCTGTCTTAATTGCGTTTAATGAATATATTGATTGGTGGAGGTTTAAATGTTAATGCAGGAGAAAATCAGGATGTTTGAATCAAACAAGGAAGATGCAGTCACAATTTCAGGAGCACCACCACCGTCAGAAGCAAAACCAGCCGGTGAGAAGACAGAAGAAGATAAACTAAGCGGAGGAGACAAGGCGGCTGCGGCGGCGGAGTGCAAGGCGGCAAAAATAGAGAGGCTGAGGAGTGGGTTCAGGATATGCAAGCCGCAAGGCACGTTTCTCTGGCCAGACATGGGCAGCCCCACCAACATTCCTAGTCCTTCTTCCCAGATTCTGGCCCCACCACTTGACCTCTTTGTGGTTCCCACCCCACCCTCATCCTCCTCCTCCGCCCCACGGCCCCTCATCAGCCCCACCACTCCACCTGTGAAGCCGGTGGCTGAGCGGCGCCCAGTGACCACCACCACATTGTGCAATGTGACCACAATACCCTCTTCAACTCCTATTGTCGCTCCTCCACCTGTCCTGGACCCACAGACCCAGAGTTCCACTACCGTCTCCATCAGTAAAACCCTACTCATAAACCTCAACGAGCTCCCTGCAACAACAGCACCAAACCCTAACCCTAATCCCCAAACCAGCTGTGAAGCCACCACTACCCTCACCACCTACCAGAGAAGACACCACCATCATCTGCCACGTGTACGTCTCTCACCCCCTTCTCCTTCTCAATTGATCATTTCCTCAGCCCTAATTATCTAACTAAATTAAACTAATTACATTTTTTTGTGTGGAAATTAATGCACAGATGGTGAAGGAGGAGGAGGACGACGACGACGACGAAACTGCAAGAAACGGTGATGATCAGCAGATGCGGTGCGCCTCTCCTGCTTCCACGTGGAACGGAGAGAAATGGTGGATGGCTGTGGGAACTCCTAGCACTTCTTTGGAGGGTTGATTTTGGACCGTTGGATCAATCTAGCAGCTAGAGCTAAATATATATGGGGTATACTTTATAGGGCTACTTTATAATTATAGGAAATTGGCGGGTATAGAAATAACTGTATCTAGGTATACATGATGATTAGGGATTTTGCACTATAGTCCAAAAATTAGGTTTTTTGCCGGCTTTACTCTAAATTTGCTGGTATGCCGTTTTGGACCCGGATAAAGATTGGTTTTGTCCAAGTGAGAAAATCAAAAGGAGGCTAAATTTTGTCACACACACGTGAGAGCGTGGGTAATATGATTAATATTATGTATAATAAGGCAATGATATGTGTCTTTTTTATTAATGCTTACTTTTTGATGAAATTGAGGTTCCACCATAAAACCAATTGGCAATATAGGGAGTAGCCCAAGACCATATAAGCACATAGCAAACCTTGTCCCTCACCAATATGGGACAACTCTCAACACGCCCCCGCACGTGTGGCGGATTTTCAAGCCTACACGTGGACAACAACTGGGTGACGTGGAGCGCGTGTGGCCGTTGGGCTTCACACGTGAACAACCTTGCTCTGATACCATGATGAAATTGAGGTTCCACCATAAAACCAATTGGCAATATGGGGAGTAGCTCAAGACCATATAAGCACATAGCAAACCTTGTCCCTCACCAATGTGGGACAACTCTCAACACGCCCCCGCACGTGTGGCGGATTTTCAAGCCTACACGTGGACAACAACTGGGTGACGTGGAGCGCGTGTGGCCGTTGGGCTTCACACGTGGACAACCTTGCTCTGATACCATGATGAAATTGAGGTTCCACCATAAAACCAATTGGCAATATGAGGAGTAGCCCAAGATCATATAAGCACATAGCAAACATTGTCCCTCACCAATGTGGGACAACTCTCAACACGCCCCCGCACGTGTGGCAGATTTCAAGCCTACACGTGGACAACAACTGGGTGACGTGGAGCGCGTGTGGCCGTTAGGCTTCACACGTGGACAACCTTGCTCTGATACCATAATGAAATTGAGGTTCCACCATAAAACCAATTGGCAATATAGGGAGTAGCCCAAGACCATATAAGCACATAGCAAACCTTGTCCCTCACCAATATGGGACAACTCTCAACACTTTTAACTACGCTTTTAGAAATCGATTTTATTTTAACTTTGTTTCTGTAATTAAAAAACCGTCACTTTACTCTCTAAGCCACAAAATTTTATCCGATTTGTCTCATAAAACTCGATTTTGGATGGGAACCCTCCTTAACCGCTTGCAGTCGACAATTTGAAAATACTAAGATTTGGAATTGCATCATCTTCCAACTTTCAACTCTTCCAAATTTTCCAACACGTCGAGATGGCGAGTTCCCATTTAGTCTTGGTATTGCGGGTGTAGGCTTTTTTATCAGGAAACTTAGAAGAGGCTTGGTGCAGTCTATTACTGTCAACTTGTTTTCTTCATTTTTGACATCAAAATATGAGAGGTCAAGTTCGATTTTCGCATAAGACGAGTTTGAACCACTTTATTTATAGCTCATTGTGAGGCTAAGTTCACTTCATTTCCGTGTTGATAATACCATTTGTTCAAAAAAAAAATATCTCTAAAACCTTGGATGTTTGGTTTAAGAAATTCAAAAACCAAGAATCTAGATCAAAATGCCATTCTGAAGCTGATGGGGTGTCATAAATTTCAGTTTCTTTCTACGGTAAGAAGGTTTTAGCCCGAGATTCGTGTGTCAGGCAGCTTACTTAATGACGCAGCCAACAGAAGAGAGTTGAGAAGTGATGGGAAAACAGCTGTCGACAGACTACAACGACAGCCTTGGCCAAGGAATCGAAAAGTTGGTAACGTTCAAAGACATCAGAAAAGTGTCGACGATGGCCATAACACCATCACACAAGATTACCTGTGTATGCATTCACGTGTTATGATATGAGTAGAAGACTGATTTAGGTACCCAGGAAACTCATATATTGTATCACATCAACTTCAACATAGTATATATTCATAGGCTTGCAGGACTATGAGGGAACCCATAAACAGTTGCTAATTAAAACCATAATATATGTTCCAGATCCATACGTCAAACAAAACCAAACCAGGAGGAATAAACAATAGTACTCTACAACTTATACGTTGGTAGAATCCATATCGGAGGTACATCGGTCTTGCTCATCAGAGTCACAACATCTCCGTGGAACGGATGTTCTAAAACCCTCTTTTCCTCGACGTTGTAGATGCAATAATCAAAAGCTCTCCTTGGTCCAAGGCATCTTTCAGGATGATCATGAATGAAGTATATGCAATTTGCTCGATATCCCGACTTTGAAGCACAAACAGATATTGAAGAGTTATGTCCCAGAAACAAAGCAACGTCGCCTAAAGTGTTCTTCTCCGTCCACTTACCCTTGCTGCTATCTAGTTCATAAACTCTGAATCTTTTTGTCTTTATCCTATGATCGTCATAAGGTTCCATGCACCTTCGAACGATCAGCATTGTTCTCTCATTACAAACCACAAGATATTCCTTGCAAATATAGTTATCATCGCCTCCAAATTCGCGTAAAACCACTTTCACAGGTGACACAGACTGAGCACTCTCATCAAAAGAATAGAGATGACCGTTATAATCAACAAGATGGAATCTGTCTTCAACTTTAACAACTTCATCGATAAACAACCATCTTCGCTCAACCGTTTCTGTTTCAGGGACGTAAGTCCAATTACTGTCTTTGTTAAGTCGAATACAAGCCAATTTGTACATGTCGTCAAACATGAGCATAACAATGCAGTTGTCGGCATTTAGTATTGGATCTTCTGAAATTGTAGCCTTGGAGACAAAATAATATCCATGATGATTCCAATTCAAATCTGCAGGGCTTAGCGGAGGAAGGTGAATTATCGACATTTCATGATCTCTTCTCCCTCCAACACCAAAAAGGAATGGATTTATCAGTGACACAACACGATTCTGATCCATAGCAATTAACCATCCTTTCGAAGACCCACAGAATCGTTGTCTTCCCAAATTCATTTGGGTTTTAAGAACCTTGTCATCCACCGGATCGTATAAATGCCACTTATCTTTCTCTGCATCGGAAGAAATCAATATCATAGGGGTTGTCGTGACGGCACAATGGGTCTGTATATTCTTTGCAGCCGAACGCCATGACCTGCAAACAAAGCTAAATTCTTTTGGTGTCTCCAGTCTCCCTACAACTAAATTCAAAAGCTCTCTCGGCAACGCAGCCCAATCTGACATGAACCAAAAGATAAAAAAATACTAGTCAGCCGAGCTAATGATGAAGAATTAGACCGACGTTCCTATATTCTTTGATCAGCATGTACCAGTTCACAAACTAAACAGATATAAAGATACATCTAAAAAACCCTAATTAAACACAAACTAAACAATTTCATTTATCGATTCTGAGGAGAAACAGTAGAATTTCATCAAAACCCAAATAGCTTCAATAAGAAAACGTACCTCGATCCATAGATTCTAACCCCACAGCAAGAATGCTTAGTATTTTTGTTGTATTTTCAGGGAAAATCAGAAGAAATTGAAGGCGGCCGCTTCAGCTCCCGCTCCTTAGAGCAACTCCACCCCATGTGCGGGTAAGCCGGCTCACAGCACACAAATAGGCCAGCCTCCCCTTTTTTGGCTCCAGCCCAGCCCAAGCCAGTCTTCAATGGTTAGTTTTCTGAACAGTTGGATTTCTAACGATAAAAAAAATTTGAAATTTGAACCTAACGGCTGGTTGACATGGCACTTTCTGGGCCGTCCGATCCAAGATCAACGGTCGACCATTTTCATTCCAAAAAATACATAAAAAAGGTCATAATTATGACCATTGGTCCACGTGTTTTCAAATCCAACAGTCCAGATTAATTAAGTTAATAAAAATTAATTAAAAATTGTTTAAAAATACAGAAAAAAAATTAAAAAATTAATTATTTTTTTCTATAAATACCTAACCTTCATCTTCCATCTTACACCACATTTCAATATTTTCAACACTTTCAACCAAAGCTTTCATATGTTTTTTTTGGAAAAATGGAAACGTGGAAGCTCATCGAAGATGCCACGTGGCACTATATGATTAGTAGAAAATCTTATCAAAATCTTGGCTAAATTATTATAAACAGATAGTGACACGTGATGCGTCGGGATTGGTTGAAAATCTTATTGGAAATCTATCCATAAAGTAGTACGTTCGGATAATGACATGTGGCGTGACAAGATTGGTTGAAAATCTGATCGAAATCTTGGCTAAATTATTGTAAACAGATAGTGACACATTGCACATCGGGATTGGTTCAAAATCTTATCAGTCATCTATCCACAAAATAGTACTTTCGAATAATGACACGTCGCGTGACAAGATTGGTTAAAAATCCTATCGAAATTAAAACTAAATTTTTTATTTATTATTTTATATAAAAAAATTAATAATATTTTAAATGGGTTAGGTGTCAACGCATTTTTTATGGGTTAGGTGTCAACGCATTTTTTATGGGTTAGGTGTCAACGCATTTTTTAGGAGTGGAGATGCTTTTGGCCAACTACTGTTTATTGGGTCTATCACTATTCATTGAGTGAATTAAATGGGCTAGGTGCTAGCGTATTTTTTTAGGGGTGGAGTTGTTCTTAGGGTTAAATCAAATTTGCATACTAAATGATGTGTCACCAATAGGAAACAAGTACGTTAATCAAGGCTTGAATAATAATTCAATAATCAACACCATGGTTTACAAAATTAGGTATAAACATTTGATCTCTCTAGCATTACTCAAAAATAAATAAATAAAGAATAAATTGTAGCAATGGTCACACAACTTTGATCAAATTAGAGTAATGGTCCTTACTACAATTGGGTTAAAGTTGAGGTATCATTGCTCCAATTTGGTTAAAGTTGAGGGATCATTTCTCCAGTTGAATTAAAGTTGAGGGACAATACAATTTTTCTTATTTGATTTTTCATATTTGCCCATTGATTTAGCCTCACGTGCATGACACATGACTCATTTTGACGGAAGTTCTAACAGAGTTGACGAAAAGGACCATAGCTGCACGTTTTGATGAGTTGAGTGAATAATGGTAATAGATTTTTAGTTGAGGGACCATTGCCCCATTTGGGTTAAAGTGAAGGAACCATTACTACAATTTACTCTTAAATAAATCAACAGTACAACGAATAATAAAATGCAAAAATGAGATTGCAACAATTAACAGGTTGTGCCAATGAGGCCGTGAAACTAAGGAGTTCACGAAAATTTCCAGTTTAGAGCAAACTAGCAAAAATGCCCGTGCACTCTGCTGCAGGTTTTAGATCCGTAATCACAATTTGACACACCAATTTTTAAATTATTTATAAATCAATCAAAACAGCTTAATCTACATGGTAAAATAAGTCTTTCAGTTGCATCTACATTCTATTGAATTTACATTAAAAGACTACGTAAAAACAAAATGGCGGATTTTTAAGTCCCAGATATATACAATTTACTTGAGTTTTCCACATGAATTGGAGAATGATGGTTGTTTAATTGTACCTAAAGTGCAGTACTACTTATCGGTGATGTGGCTAAATGCACCTGCACAGAGATTCAAAATTGAGTCGTGATTCCTTGCACTTGTAGCATAAGTAGAAAAGGAGGTGTTGCAATACAATCTATCAGTGATAAATAACTCTTATCAAAGCTCTACTCATTTACCACATGTATCACCAATGACTTTATGCATATATATCAAGGACGCAAATAGTTGCAGAGGCGTGGATTATACCTTTTCATCTTGGATTTGAGAACATGGTGGCGTCTACGATCTCGAGGCTTCTACACAGAGAATACGTACATGAGACAGTCATCTTCTATTTTTCCCTAATCTACTATGATCGGAGATGAAATTCAAGGCAGAAGGTGAGAAAATTTTACCTGTGAGTGTCTCGGCACAAACATCAGGAGGTTTGGCATCTTGACTTGCACGGCTGAGCACCATTTATGAAGAGCAGAGAACGATTTCAGGAACCAAAATCAACCCTAACCCCCCATTTTGGTACCCCTGCTCCTCCATCTCTCTCCCTCTATACTAAAAGTGATGAATCTACTATTAGATGCCATGCAATCATGGAGCAAAAAACCAAAAGCCAAAAGTCAAAAAACCTATGAGGAATTAAAAAATCTGCTTTCAGTTGGTGCACGTTTGGAGGCATCTAATCTACATCCTCACTAGCCACTCAGTACTATGGCCTGATGATATTTCTCTTCACTTGGAAGTGAGAAGTCTTAGGTTTGAATCTCGTGGATGGAAAATTTGATACCAAATTAGGTTGCCCATTGTGTGGCTTAGCCGAACTCCCTCTTCCCTTAGTATAAAAATATCGATGTACTAAAATAAAAAATCTACATCCTCACCCCACACAATTCGCACGAAGCTGTGTGTGTTGTGTAAGGAGGAAGATTTGGGGGACAGGTGCTAGAAATTTTTATTGACAGACCTGAGTCCCACTCTAACGACGATGATACTACCACCTGCCCAATCCGTCAGGTGTGTGGTTTTATTACAAAAGATCTTGGGATTAGTTAGAGTAGAGTAATCCAATTTAAAATCATAATTGTTGACTTCCCCACTGATGTGGGATAGCCAACAGCAGGTGTATCGTCGAATTTGTTACTTCGTATTGGTGAAAAAACTAAGAAATTGGCAGTCACTCTTTAGGTGGTGTACCATATTGTCTCCTTTGTGTACTGTCTGTAAAACATCTTTTAAGGATCTTCAACCCTAATGATAGGCGATATCTCGCTGAGACCGGCTAATTTAGCCATGTATGTTTTGAAAGAAATATAAGGCGATATTCATGTATTTTACTTTTTCTACAATAACAGTATCATTATATATAGATGTGCATTTACACTAGCTCAATAAACTGGTAGTTATCCACCTCTTTCTGTGTTCTCAATCTCACACTCGCAGATCTCTGCATCTAAACAAGTAGAAGGCAAAAATGACGAGTTTCCGCTTCACGGTGACCCTTATGGTGATCGCTCTCTTCTTCTCTGCAGCAGCTGGAAATCCTTATGTGAGTGCTAATTTCCTAATTGTAACGTTCAGCTAATCGTTTTCGTTAACCCCTCTATCCTAGACGCAACCTGAATTTCGTATATATATGCAGGACAAATGTGTGTACACAATTTATGTAAAGACGGGGTCGATCATCAAGGCGGCCACAGACTCAAAGATAAGCATGACCCTCGGTGATTTCTCCGGCCGGTCTGTATGGGTGCCGGATCTTAGGTCATGGGGGCTAATGGGGCCGCACTATGACTACTTTGAGCGTGGCAACGTGGACGTGTTTAGCGTACGTGGTCCATGCATGGATGCACCAGTTTGTCGGCTCACCCTCACCTCCAACGAGTTTGGTGCACACGCCGGGTGGTACTGCGACCATGTGGAGGTTACTGCCACGGGGCCTAACACTGCATGTTCGAAATCCATGTTCTATGTTCAACAATGGTTGTCCAACGATGTTGCTCCATATCAGATGACTGCAACTCGCGATGCGTGTAATCCGTGGAATGTCAATGCCGCTGCGGAGCAGCTGGGGAAAGATGGGAAGTTTGTTGTGGAGTATCCCAAAAGATATGCTTGATTGTTATTTGATGGGATCTTGAATAGAAATATTTTGGTGCTTTGGTTCGTTGGGATTTTTTTATTTTTTTTATTTTATAATTTGGATCAGAAAATGTTTTGGTGTTCTTTTCTACTTGAGGAAATGGTCCTATCTGTAGTTTGGAGTTTGTTTTTTCGGAGACTTAATTATCATTAATCTACGAAAAATTAACAATGTTGATCTCATTTTGTTCATTCACTATTCCAAATACAAGTTAGGTTCGCTTCACCATTCACGGGTAAACTTAATTTTGGTCACTGACATTGATGTCGTAATGCTCTGGGTTCGATAGTGTAAACTATGAATCTACTTGATCGTTGTCATCGGTAAGGTGTAATTCCCAACTAGTCTCTTCCGGGCCCAGAAGGAGTGGATAATCGTGGTTCGCCACTAGTTGTCACCCTTTAGTAAAAAAAAGAAAAGAAAAGAGATATATCAATTGTCCGGGAGTATGACCTAAATCCGTCTGCTTTTCAGTGGTCATATACGTTAATACGTGAACAAATGAATTTGTGTATCATTTGATATGGCAAGTGAAGTGTACATGTCATGTCAACTAATAATTTATTTTATTGGACGATTGTATACATCATGCATTACTTGTCTCATGTGATAGTACCCCAATATGGTATAAATATGTGGTTTCCCCAGCATTACTCCTGTAAAACAAGACAAATTTTAGTGTTCGTTTATCGGACTACATGGTTGTTGTCCAAACATAGAAAGAGAGCCGTTGCATGTAGAAGTTCTTGTGTGAGGCCATCAACAATGGTGAGCCATAGTGTGCTTTGAGAGGGAGTGAGGCACAAAATGAGGCCGGATGAATGAACCTAACAAAATCAAGTGGTGGGGTAGAGTGTGGTTTTTGAGTCTCTTGATCCGTAAGGACACATGGTCTGATCCAAACCCAGAAGAATTCCTCCCTTGCAAGGCCCTTTACTCTCATCCCTACATTTATCTTCACTTGTAAGTGAGAAGTCTTAAGTTTTAATTTTTGCCAAAATTGAGTTTGAACCATATTATTACTTGCCCATTGTGAGGCTATGCCCATCCATTTCCCTTAGTGTAGATAATATCGTTTGTTGAAAAAAAAAATACATATATGGCTCAGTGGTCAAAAGTTTTTGTCTTAAAATAATCAACACTTTATGTCTTTGACATCATATTGATCATATCCATGTTAAAGTTGAACTTAAAGAATGTTTTGACAAAAATTAAGGGCATTTTTATCATTTTCCTTATTTAATGGAGATTTTGCACAAAATGATTGACAGTGGACAAACTCAGATACCAGTCTATTGATTTTAAACCTTATAAACCAAAATGAGGAGTCATGTCAATCTTAAGAATCATTTTGGCTAAAAAGCCAATCAACAATTAAGCAGTCTTTCATGTTAGCATTTAGATATTTCTTAAAGAATCATCATCAGAAAAAGCACACAAATTCAAAACAATTTATGAATCGTTTGAAGGTGTTTTTAGGAATCCTATGAAGGTGCTTTTAAAATTGCTGAAAGCGTTTTCATTTTAACGGAAAAACCACATTTTTACACTAAAAAGCCAATTCTGGTAGTATTCACTTTACCCTTTATTTTATTCTTATCGTTAAAACTCAAAGTTTTCAAGTCATTTTTTTAGTTTTCCTTTTTTTTTTTTTAACTAATTCTTAGTAAATATGCAAGTAAATTCTATAAAAACAGTTGCAATAAGCACCAGTTATCCACCTAACCAAATGTTTGTTATTTTGGTGTTTGGGTATCTCAAGTTTGAGTACTATTTCAAACTCATACCTTATCTTTGAAATATCACAATTTAATACACAAACATATGATTTAGTTGTAATTTGTTAAATGAACTATTAAATGATAACATGTCAAAAATATAGCCACATTTGTGTTCACGTGGATGCCAATTTTCTCAATGTGAATAATCATAAAAAAGAAAAAGGGTTTAATTAATAAAAATTATTAAACAAAATAAAAGATAAAAAATGGGGCCCAGCCCTTATTCTCAATCATCCTTCGGACCACCCATACACCCCACATCCGATGCCCCCTTCCGCCCCGAACTGTGCGGCTATGCCTTTTTTTCTTGTATTCCGATAGAAACCCAGTTCAGTTTCTACTCTCTTAGTCTCTTTGATTATCTTCTTTTCTTGCTTAAATAATGATCAAAATGAGATTGTGAATCTCACATCGATTTTGATTTCAAAAAAATTACTGAAAATCGATTTGAGATTCAAAACCCCAAAAGTTTGTTCATATTTTTGCAACTTTTACTCATTAATTATTTGTTCTCAGTAAGTCTTTAACCGTCAGGTATTCGCTCTTCAATCCTTTATGGATGATGCGACGAATAAAGATCATAACTTATTGTCTCGAACATCAATAATTCGTAAATTGGTGCAATTCTTGAAGGATGAAGGCAACTCTCCAACAAATTTGTTGCTTCTTAATCTCAATGATCTCACGTGATATAGTGAGCCTACTGTGGCTGGAATTTTCCCGGAAAAAGCATTGTAACTCAAATCAAGGATGACCAGATCGCCTAAATGTGTCAAGCATTCTGGAAGTTCTCCAGAGAGATTGTTGCTTGAGAGATTAAGTAACATTAATCCCTTGTATGCTTCACACAAAATAGAAATTGACCCTGAAATTTTATTATTAGAGAGATCCAGATATAACGGATTCTGAGTTTGAAGCCATTTTGGAAAATACGGACCCATCCTACAAGACCCCAAAAATATATAGTCCAATTGAAAAGGTGGAACCCAATTAGAATTGAAGCTTAAAGCTAGTGAATTGGAGGACAAATGCAAAGATGTTAATCTAGAGAGATTGGAGAAGTGGCTTTCCGAAACCACACCTTCCAAAGCATTCATATCCAAATACATATACTCCAAATTAGACATTTGCCCAATGCTTTCAGGTATTGTTCCTCTCAATTGATTTTCATAGAGATCTAATCCATTCAACGATGAAAAGTTTGTGAGATTAGGAATTGATCCAGAAAGATGATTGTCTGATAGTATTAAAGTCTCTAATGAGTTCTGATCAGGGCATGCAGACATTAATATTTGAACCAACCAGGAAAGTTGTCCACTCAAAGTGTTGTTGACAAGGTACAATTCTTGCAGATTACATAACCTGGAAAAAGATTGCGGAATCCCTCCTTCAATTTTGTTATAAGAGAGATATAGATAGACAAGAGAGCTCATGTTTCCAAAAACTTGGGGAATTAAACCAGTTAAACTGTTGAAAGAGAGGTCAAGATAAACAAGGCTGGCATTGTAGTTTGACAACCATAAGAATATTGAAGGAGAAGTGAATTGGTTGTGCCTGAGATCAACATGAGCAAGAGATTTAGAAGAATTCATGTTAAAAGGAGTACTGGAATGAATTGGAGGAGAAGAAAGACGACATCCAACCAATGTCAAGTTTGTAAGCTTAGAGTGGTTATTAACTATTTCCAGCCAGTCAGGAACATTACGAAGATTGATGTAACTCAGGTCCAAATATGTTAAAGAAAAAAGAAGAGGGAGCCATGAATTCAGATTTTCTACATTAGCAAAGGCATTGTAGCTGAGATCGAGAAATTGCAAGTGGGTAAGGTTTCCAACTTGACTTGGAACTCGACCACCAAAAGAAGCACGAGAGAGATCGAGGTGTCTTAAATTGGAAAGACAACCAATGAAACCGGGAATTTGGGTCCCATGAAAGTTAATATCCGAAAGGTCCAAATATTTCAAATGCTGCAACTCAATCAGTTTAGAACTCATCATACCTTGCAAATAATATTTGATTTCCTGCGGGTCTCCTTTCTGTTGAAGTGAGTAAGTTTGAAAGCAAGAAGTGCTTTTCTTTCCCTCCCAATGCACCTCATCACTCCTCCTGAAGAAATATTATTGGATCCAAGGGCAAGGGAAGAGTTGACACATTGCAGTAGAGTCAGCACCGCAATTAAAGCATGAAAGAGTTTCTTCAAGCGCCCGATTCCGTCACCCTCCATCTTACTTCAACTAAATCAACGAAGAGATAGTTGAAGAATGAAGAAGAAAAACTGTGGATTCAGGATTTGATTTACGAGCAAAAGGAAAGCTGCAAGTGTGGTTCAAATGGTAAGCTCAGATATACAATGATTTCTAGACAGCATGATTGTCCCTTTTTTCAATAAAAAAGACATGCCACATGCATACTGTAAAAATTTCAAATGCGTAATAGTATAATTTGTTTGTTTTCAAGGTAGTCGCTTTATAAATAGAGCATTAAGAGCGTTCAAACGATACAACAAGACGAAAAGAAAGAAAAATTAGAATATTTTCTGTATCCTCCTATTTCTCCCTTATCTGCAATCATTTTGTGTTAGTGTAATATTTTGCAACCGTTTCGCTCATGTTCCTAACAAAAATTATTTCTCTAACTTTTATCTATTTATAACAGGACAACAATAATTGGTAAAATGAAGACTTTTTGATGCACCGATCTCGGCAAGTCATTACTCAATTTACTTCCCCACCTAATTTATTGCTTTTTCTAGTTCGCCCATGTACGGAAACTACTAATTGAAAGATGCCGTGTATAATTATGCTTTCCCTCAAACTGCTTTATTTATTTATTTATTTATTTTTTTATTTTTTTATTCAAGGTATTGAAATCTTAGCATAAAGTAATTTTATCTAAACCAAAAAGTGATTATCTTTTAAGTGATCAACTGAATTTGGATGAAAATTATTAATCCCTTTGAAAGCAAGGCATTCAGCACACGTTTCAGCATGTGAGATGTTATAGTAAAAAAGATTAATATTATTGGAACAAATGCTTACATCACAATCATACTTTTCATGATCATTATGGGGCTTGAGTTTGAGTCTACATCTAAATTTTCTCATTCGAGCAATATCCTAAGCTAATCTCAAGGGGAGGAGAATTCGAACTTTGGGTGAACGTTCAGGAGGAAGCATACTTCTACAGGCAACTTGCTACACCCTGATATGTTGGGGGTGACAAATGACTTTGGTAGGTACGTCAGATTGTGAATGAATTTGACCGTGTCTAGTTGTTTTTCTTACAATAAGGGTGATTCAGTGGACACTCAAGAATTGTCTCTAGGCACCCAAGAATGGCTTATGAACAACTAAGAATTTGTCTTCATTGTTGGGTGTCTTTTGGGGCTCGTTGTTGATTGTTAAAAGCCTCTTCCGCGACTGGAGCTGCAAGGGAAAGAAACATGCCAACAGATGGCTTACTTGGTCTGGGTTTGCATTTGAGAGAGAGAGAGAGAGGACTATCCAACTCCGGCGAGGATACTTCGCAAACAGCCGGCCTCTTTCTGCAATAAAACTGCTGGCATAAATTTCAGTTGATCAAATCTTTACATCATCCATTCTAATATTACAACGTCCACTGATCCCTTTTGAAAACATTACATCCACTCATCCAATATTACAACGTCTAATGAAAACATTACATTCATTTCAATTAATCAAATCATCAATGAAATCCCCCTTTTTGCTATATGATATAAACAACTAACAATTGTTTCAATAAAATCGTAATTAACGGTTAAATAAATATAGTAATTAACCGATGTATGACATTATAATAAAATCGTAAGTTTGTTTATGACATTGCAATGTTTTAAAGATGAAATATGAGTTTGTAATTACAATTACACTCAAATTTGAGAATGCAAAATGTAATTTATAGCATTACTCACAAATTGTAAGAGCGTGTCTAACTCACAATTACACTCTATTGAACAAATATGTTAGCGAAAATTTTTGTGTGTCTAAATAACATTGCTTTACAAATTATTAGAACATGTCGTCTAGTCCTATAGAAGTAGAAAATGTATGGGACCCAGCTAGTTTTAATAAAATTATATTAAATTGTTTATTTTTAATCTCAGCTATTCATTTTCAATAGCATTAGTATTACGGATCCCGCTCTCACATCTGTAAGCTTCTCCAATCTCAAATCCATGGAGGCTGCACTCCATTCAAACCCTAACCTTCCTCCTCCAATCGAATCCCTAGATCCTCACCCTCCTCATTCCGATTTCAATCCTCCTCCCCCTGCAGAAACCCTAGCCTCAGATTCTAATGGCCCGTCTCAACCGCCACCCACTGAAACCCTAGCTTCCTATGCTCAAGACCCCTCTACGAATCCCAATACCGCTGCTGAGAACGGTAACTCGACTGGCGCGTGCAAGGCGCTTGCTATTATGAAGCCGCTGCTGTCGGAAAACGGATTGACCAACACCACTAGCGGCAACGAAAGGGATGGCTCGGGCGGGGAGGAGGAGACGACCAGCAGGCGCCGCCGCCGCAGCCGGTGGGATCCTCAGCCCGAGTCGGACAATCAGAGTGGTGGTGGCGAGACGGGCAGTGGCACGAGGAAGAGGAAGTCGAGGTGGGCGGATGAGGAGCCGAAGCAGGCGATTCAGCTGCCGGATTTCATGGGAGGTATTGAGTTTGATCCAGAAATTCAAGCTTTGAATAGTAGGTTGCTTGAGATTAGTCGAATGCTGTCTTCGGGGTTGCCCTTAGATGATCGTCCCGAAGGGGCTAGGTCTCCTTCGCCGGAACCTATTTATGATAACATGGGAATTAGGATTAATACTAGAGAGTTCCGAGCCCGTGAGAGGTTGAACAAAGAGAGACAGGAAATTATTGCCCAGATTATTAAGAGGAACCCAGCATTTAAGCCCCCGGCTGATTACAGGCCACCCAAGCTTCACAAGAAGCTTTACATTCCGATGAAGGAATATCCCGGATACAATTTTATCGGACTTATCATTGGGCCGAGGGGTAATACCCAGAAGAGGATGGAGAAAGAAACTGGTGCAAAAATTGTCATTAGGGGTAAAGGTTCGGTGAAAGAGGGCAGGTCACAACAGAAGAGGGATTTGAAACCTGACCCTTCCGAGAACGAGGACTTGCATGTTTTGGTTGAGGCCGATACACAAGACGCTCTTGATGCTGCGGCTGGAATGGTGGAGAAACTCTTGCAGCCTGTCGATGAGGTGTTGAATGAGCATAAGAGGCAACAACTTAGGGAACTTGCGTCATTGAATGGGACAATAAGGGATGAGGAGTATTGTAGGTTGTGTGGTGAGCCGGGGCACCGTCAATATGCTTGTCCATCACGTACTTCGACCTTTAAGAGCGATGTTCTTTGTAAGATATGTGGTGATGGTGGGCATCCAACGATTGATTGCCCAGTGAAGGGTACAACTGGGAAGAAAATGGATGATGAGTATCAGAACTTCTTGGCTGAGTTAGGGGGGACAGTTCCTGAATCTGCAACTAAGCAGACCGCTACATTGGCACTTGGCCCAGGCAACAGTACATCAAGCAATCCTCCTTGGGCTAACAGTACTGGCAGTGCTAGTGCATCATCACATCCAGGCTTGGGATCAATTGGAGTCAAGCCAGTCAAGGACTATGACGAGACAAACTTGTACATTGGATACTTGCCGCCTACTTTTGATGATGATGGTTTAATCCAATTGTTTTCACCATTTGGTGATATTGTGATGGCCAAAGTTATCAAGGACCGAGTTACTGGAGCGAGTAAAGGTTATGGTTTTGTGAAGTATGGAGATGTTCAAATGGCTAATAATGCAATTGCAAGCATGAATGGTTATCGCCTAGACCAGCGAACCATTGCTGTCAGAGTTGCTGGCAAGCCTCCTCAGCCTGCTGCGCCTCCTGGACCTCCAGCATCGGCACTGCCCACATACCCAGTTCCCCAGCCTGTTGGTGCCTATCCATCCCAGCAGTTTACCGCAGGTGGTCCTCTTGGGAATGCACCACCTACTAGCTACGCCGGTACTCCTGTTCCTTGGGGACCCCCTGTTCCTCCTCCTTATGCTCCTTATGCTCCACCTCCTCCACATCCCCCTGGTTCAACCATGTATCCTCCTCCCATGCCGGGTCAACATATGGCTCCTTATGGTGCACGATACCCTCCTCCCCCTGGGGCACCACCTCAACCGGTGACTTCAAGTGAAGCACAACAGAGTTACCCCCCTCCAGGGGTTCAATCTGAACACAATGTCTCTACCCAATCTCTACAATCTAATATGTATGGTGGCTCCTCAGCACCAATGCCACCAAACGGCCAACACACTTATCCTTCTGCTTCGTATGGTTACTCATCTTACTACAATGCAGTTCCACCACCTCCGCCTCCCCCTGCCCATGTACCTGGATCAACTGCAGACCAATCTCAGAACATTGGTAACGTTCCATGGCCCACGAGTGCTCCAGTTCCCCCTCATGCTTCTTCTGCAGAAAGGACAACTTACGGTGCAGATGCAGAGTATGAGAAGTTCATGGCAGAAATGAAATGATACCTCCAAGCTGATAGGTATGCACTGCACATTTTTGCTTCATTCCTGGTTAAATAAATTATGTTTTGGTATTTTGAGTTGTGTTGCTTGGATATTTGGTCCATTTGAACTGCCCGGGGCAATTCATTTTTACAAAAATATCAACCTGTGTCAATATATAGAAATTAATATTCAGCACTTCAACTAGAGACCATTATACATTAGACTCACAAGGATTTTAACTCGCTGTCCCTTGCTCCCTTCTGCTGCTTATGTGAGTGATGTATGACGAAAATAGCTTTGGGTTTCTCACTTTTTATTGGGGTGGGTGAGCGATGTGTACTGTTTATTAATTTACTTATAATTTCCCACTTTTTATTTTACACCAGGACTTTCATTTGGTCTTTTGTATATATGAAGGTTGTTTACAGAAACAGATGATCATGCCATCGTTGTCAGTATGTGATTCCCCAGGAAAGTTCTGGATATCTATCCTGGCTTTTGTTCAATGTTTTATATGGTTCTATTTTTCTTGAATTATGGCACTGGTTTATACTAATGCGTGATGGAGGCTAACGCAAGCCTTCTTTTCCGACCCCTCTGGATGGAATGAAGAAAAATGTGCATTTTTTGTGTTTAATTGAATCACCCAAAAAGCTTGTTGTGCAGGGATGATCTTCAAAGTCGCATGGCTAGGATTACATTTTATAGTTTCCATTCTTATGTTGAGGGGCACAGATATCTGATTTTTCTATATTGTGCTGCGGAAGTCATTTATATCTTGTTTTTGCAGTACTTGACCCTTCTCCATTGCCATTATGTAAAATTTTGACAGGACTGATGTTTCTTGGAGCTCTTGTGAACCGATTTCTTACCTCTTGCCATGACTTTGTTGAAGTTTGGGACTCACATCTTTAAACTTGCTGTAGTGTTATGACCTTTGCAGAGACTTGGTCTGGAACTTCCGTTGATCGTTTCGTGTTGGAGAAGTCATCTTTAAACAATATGATTTATATTATTTTGGGTGCTTATGTTGGACGTAATTTTGTTATTTTTCTGGTTACTTTTCTCTTACAAATTCTAGCTACTAATTTTCTCCTTGTTCAAATTTCTTCTGAACGTCCATTATTTGGTACTAATGTTTTGTGATGTTATGTTGGGTTGCATAACTAGTTTTGTTGCTTTGCCTAACGGTTTTCCATCTCTAGTTTCTTTTGTAATCCAATTTTTACCTTAAGGACCCTAAGTTTTTCCGCCTGCCGTGGTTTCTGAAGCTGCTTCAGTGATGCATTATCTTTCTATTGAAAAGGTAATCATGCCTTGCAACTCACGGCATTCTTGGTAGGTGGAAGATAATGTTATGCTTTATTTATATTATTTGTGTTTTCGTATAACAATGGGATATTGATGTTCTTTTCTAGTTTTTCATTGGCAGGTAAAAGAAATCATTCATGTGTGTATTGGTTATCACTTGTTTTTGAATATCCAGAGTTTTGGTTCTGTCTATGGTTTCTTCCATAAATTTGACACTTGTTTTGGCATCTTAGTAAAACTAACCCTGATCATAACCTAAATTGTCAAGTCTTGAGTGTTGCTATGATATATGTTAGAGGCCCTGAGGTAGAAAGTGGTCGATTTCGGGCGAGTTTGAATATGCTAGGTGGTGAGGATTACTTTTACTATGTATTTCGTTATCTAATTTCTTCATAGTGGTGGTGTTACTAGGTTTGCCAGATCCTCATGGATGAAGCCACTAGATACATACAGCATGCTTATATTCTTCTATCGAGTTCAATCATCGTTCCTAGGTGTCGCCCCGCTTTTGAGCTTTGGTTGTGAAGGAGGAAAAGAACCTGTGTAACTTGTTAGAAATAGTCCCAATTGTGATTGTGATTCTGGGTACTGTACATTTCTGGCAATATTAACCAGTTTCTAACACTTGTCCTTCACACCTCGTTTTGTTATTTCATTGTGTTGAATTGGCCCTCCCATTTCTCACTCTTACCATGCATGTACAGTCTTCCCTTTGAAGCCTTGGAGGGAGAGGTTGGTTCGGTGGGGGATTAGATATGGGGTGGTGGTTGCCGGGGGGGGGGGGGGGGGGGGGGGGGGGGGGCGGGGGCGGGGGTTCTTGCGCACCGGGAGGGGAAGAGGCGAAAAGACGGGTCTCGGGTTTTTTTCTTTACCCGGTCGTAGCAAAAACCCACGGTCCGGATCAATCTAACGGCAATAGTTTCAACTACTACCACTTTGATATGTGCCAAAACTTGAAATTGCTTATTGTGGTAATGAATGAGAGATTGGGCATTATGTGTTAACCATACAGCTGTGTCTGAGACCGTTAAAACTAAATGACATATTGCAATTGGAATTCAGAGACTTGGCCAAATGGGCCTCGCATAGTGGCATGCCAAAACATTGCTATTAGCCCCGACACTAGCTTTGCTTCTAAATTATTTCAAAATAATAGTCGAAGTGTTGGCAAAATGCATGTAACAAAAAAGGATCTAGAAAAGAGTAGACCCCGAAGTCTTCAATTATTTTTTTGAAAATTACTACAATATGGTAGGCAATTATATATGAAGGTTTCTTACTGGTAAAAAACACGGTCGCTCTGATTGAGCAGAAAATTTACATAGGTTACCGGTAAGAACACTTGCAAATATTCAGCTCTACTTTTGAACATGTTCTTACCGATAAGAACACGTATAAATTTTCAGCTCTACTAATGAACGTCTTCTTACCGGTAAGAACACGTTTGTATATGACTACCATCTTGTTTTGTACTAATTTCTTAAAATTTAATGTTGGCCCCTGTCTACTCTTTCTTAGATCTTTTTCTTCTTAAAAAAAAAAAAATATTCCAAAATAGTAGGCAAAGTGTTAGAAAAATGCATGTCATAACAAGCCTCATGAATTGTCGACAGAATGCATGACTTGTCATGAATTCTTCTAGCCTCTATGAAGGTCTGTAATATTGATACAACAATCGTAATTTAGTTTAATTATTCTATGTTTAGTTATTTCATTTAACATTATTCTATTATGTGGCATTTATATTAGGTGGTGCTATCCACACACACATTGTTAACTTCTGTTCTTCGATCTTCTTCAATCAGTTGGTCGGAAATTTTGAGGGTTTGTGGAAAGGAAAAAAAAGATGTGTGGATAACCCAACCTTTATATATAGTTATTTAAGTGTTTTTATGCGCATCGCGGATAGCATAATTGTGCAATCGTTGAATCTACTCGCACTCGACCTCGGTTCGATTCCCGCCCTTTTTACTTTTTTCCCCAATTTTCATTTTTCGTCCTTCTTCTTCGTCAAGAAAGCCATGGATAACGACGATCCCTCTCACCGTCGCAGAAGGGTAACTTCCCGCTCTTTCTCTCTCTCTCCCTCATCAAAATTCTTGTTCAATTTCACCAGAACTCCATCTCAGATCTGAAATTCTTGTTCTTCTTTCCAGCATAGGTTCATTCCCAGAGTCCAGCCACGCAAGAAGGTTGGACCAACTGCCCCCACTCCGTAACTCTCATAATTTCACCCTCCAATTTTCATTTAATTTCATTTTTCGTCAAAATTCATGGCATAATTAGTTTTTTATTTGACATTTTTGAGTTGCGAATCGATGCAGCGACGTCGGCGACGGCGGCGATGGTGGTCAAGAAACTCGCCAGGCCCAGACTCTGCCGAGTCAGCACAATGTAAGCTCGCTCTCTCAGCTTTTAACTTATTTTCTTTCTTTATTGCTGTCCGTATTTTGATTTTTCATTTTCTTGCTTAATCAATTTCTTGGTTTTTATTTGTGATTTATTTATTCATTTGTTATTTCTTTTAATTCTTGGGTTTTTTTTTCTTTTAAAAGAAAAAAAAAATAAAGAGATTAAGCGGCTTTTGGCTTTTTTGAAAAGTTAAATAAGGCTGGTTGGGGTGAAGCGTACGATTTGGTCATGGGGTGTGTTTGGTACGGACCGTATGGTATTAAATTAGACAATCGTAATGTGGTAATTTCCTTTTTTGGGGTTTAGGGTTTAGACTTTAATTTTCGATATATAAAAGATACGGGAAGAAAAATAATTTACTTTTGGATTTGGCAGAAAAAGGAGATGGTTTGCACTTGTGGGTTGGGCCAATTGGCGAAAAAAGTGTGCCTGTCATTTTTGCATTCAAGTTCGAATCCTTCTCACTCTCAAGTTTGAGTCGCCGTGCCCGTATAAATACTAGTTTAGAAATGGAAACATAATTCACATCATATGTTTTGCCAATATGTGCAGCTGGAATGTGGTTCTGAAGTCAATAACCTGGAATTATTCTTGCTTTCCTATGATGTCTACTTTGCTTTGACAATGTGTTGGATAGAATGTGATATTTGATAACTCTTGATTTCTTTCAATTATATAAGATTAGCTGAACAAATGATTGATTCTTGTTCTTGAATTTACAGGAGAGAAGACGGGGAGTCGAAAAGAAATGTAATTTCTCATTAACTTTGCTTGCATATTATTAACTTGCCGTATCACATGCCGTCTTTAGATTCGACATGGTTTCTTGTAACTATGAGAATGGTTATAATGTTACTGATCCGAAAATGTGTTGAGTACAATAGTTGCTTCCTTTAGATTATCCTGGATTCACTTTCCGATCATGTTTGCTGTTCAATCTGCAGCTTCACTGCAAGTTGCATTTGGTCCTGGAGGAGCAGGGGCGTCCTCAACTTCTATCAGAACATTTGGAGCTGCAAAGGACGGCAATGATGGTAAAAGCGGCTGCGTAGTTCTCAAAGACTCTGATGATGATGAGCAAAACCTCTCAACTTTTCCTTCAGCCTCTACTGAAACTGAAACGGATGTAACCATGGAAGATGCTATCGGTGCAGAAGCAGAACCACTTCAGAATGTCAAGAATACAGAATGTTGGGTAAGAACATGCGGCATATATGTCTCTACGTCACTCTATCTCTCTGTATTGCTCTCTCACAAATGATTCTCTGGTGATTTGTATTGCTCTCTCACAGACGATTCTCTGGTGCTTCTGCAGGATTATGAGAACACATACTATCCTACTACTCTCCCTCTCAGGCAACCAAACTCTGGAGACCCAGGTATTCTTTTTGAAAGCTGGAAAACCCTTTCGGTTTTCCTTATGCAAATAATGGCACTTTTAGTTTATAATCATCTTGTGATTCATATATCTTTTGTTTTGCTTTTAGAAATCCTTAATGAGATTGAATTTGGGGAGGATGCTGAAAAAGAGTATGATGAGAACACTATAAACCCTGCTTCAGAACTCGGGCTGCTGGTGCGTATTGGATTAGTAACTTATTTCTGATGTAACAATGTTAAACACTAAACAGAGTGATATATTTGATTGGCTGTTACTGAACTTGCTTGACAGGAGGAAAAAGAGAAAGCGAAGTTGTTATTCATTCAACTTCCTTCCATTTTGCCATTGACATCGAAGCCAGCAGCTACTTCAAAGGGCAAAGAGAAAGCTGGAAGCTCAACATCACTGGAGAGCACAGGTGCTCCAGAGAAGGGATGCAGTTTGGAAGAGTTGCCTGCCGGATATATGGGTAAAATGCTAGTTTACAAGAGTGGAAAAGTCAAGCTGAGGCTAGGAGATACCTTGTATGATGTAAGTCACAGCCATTAACTTTCCTTAAACTGAAAGAAAAGCACGATTATAGAAACTTTTTATCATCTTTGTCTGGTTATGTATATGTTAATCATTCCGTGATCAAGTTCAATAACGTTCAGTTTACTTACCACTTGCTCTTACTGTTTCACAATCCAAAGAATGATGATTTCGTGTCATCTGCCCGGCACAGAATAGTTTTTCATTAGATTTCACCTCCCACGAGTACGAGCTAGATTCAGTATTATGAATGAGAACATAATGTTCATTTTTGTGCTTACGATACACAGGTTGCACCTGGTTCAAATAGCAAGTTTGCTCAAGATTATGTTGCGGTAGCCAACACTGTGGAGAAGAAATGCATCGTTCTCGGAGAGCTACGCCAGCGAGCTGTTGTAATTCCTGATGTGGATTCCCTCCTAAATGAGATTAACAAGGATTGAATGCAGGGATGTTACCAAAATTATGTGCATTTTGAGGTGTAATGGGGGAATTATGCACATGAGAAAGCTGGAAATGGTAGATATGTAGGGGAAAATCTTGAGTAAATATGTTGCTAGAATTACTGAAGCCTGAAGGTGCCAAGTGTAATGAAATGTAAGCGGTTGTAGGTGAAAATTAGTAGGTCATACAGAAAAATTCATCTGGTTAAACAGTTTTACTGACTCCATGTGGTTAAACAGGTAATGTTTGAAGTTTTTTCAGGTGAATCCATCTCTTTCAGGATAACCTCTTTTTTCTTTTTACCGAGTCCATGTGGTTAAACAGTTTTATTGTTTGCATGGAAAGGTATAGTGTAGATCACTATATTCTAAAAGGCGACCCCAAATCAATAAGGTTTTCCACTTTGCGAGAGTCGGGGGAAAACGTCTATTGTACGCAGGTTTACCAGAGATCGTTTTCGCAACTCGAACCTGTAACCTTTTGATCACAAAAAGAACAACTTTTTGTTTTGAGCCAAGGCTCGCCCTCTGACAAAGCTATATTTTAATCTACTTAAATCTACGGGTAGGGAACTCGAACTCGGATAAATCTACCGGCAGGGAATTCGAACTCGGATAAATAGTGATCAGATGTACTTGGCCTTTCAAGTGCATCCCATAGAAAGAAAATTAAAATTGCATAGTTGGACCTCAACTATTCGGTAATTACCGTTTCGGTTGCAATTGTTACCAAAAGATTCAGGTGCAATTGCAAAAAATTAAGATCTCTGAACAAAAGGTAAACTGATAATATTACAAAAAACCAAAGCTAATATCCATAAATCCCCACATTGCAGGCAACCTGCTAACTCCAATGTACCAAGCACTGGAAGTTCATAACAAAACATAATTTGAAACACAGAATGCCTAACAATGGAGTGGAAAACTTCAACTGCAAGTCATCCAATGGAGATATGCTAGTGATGTCGTCGGATTAGGGTCAAGCCTTGTGGGTTCGAGTAACCACAACAATCAACAGGACCACAACGGAGAGCAAGAACGATTTTTTCAGCCTGTCCTCAAAGCGATTGCTGGGTTCTGCTTGCGCGTTTTCCCTGCTTGGAGGTTGAAATAAGTCGCCCATGACCTTTGTAATTTTCTCGATTGCTTCCATGACTTTTGCCATGGTATTTTGAAAGATCCAGTTGACAATGTTTGTTGCTTTATCGTTATCATCAGAATTCTCATCTGGACTCTCGGATTTACTGTCTTCATCTGCGTATATGATGAAAAATTCACATCGAAACTAGCATTAGTCACGAGCACATTCCTTCAACCTTTGAGCATTGACAAGGTATTTCACTCTCAACTATTACATACTTTTCAGCTCTCTTTTGGATTTTCTAGCGTATTGCTCTAACGTTTAATTTCATCTAACTAAAGCCAGCAAGAAACACGTAAAAGAGGCATCAACATCGAACAAAAAACACTCGTGAATACAGTACGATATTTCTCAAATCTGGATTCAATGCTAGAATATCTTCCTTATAAATTCAATGAACTAAAGTCTATAGAATATAGTCCTTGATTAAATCCAAATCATACCAACCTGCATAGAAAGATTCCCGGAGCTCCCGCACCACCTCATTGTTCATTACCGCATCCCAAACTGCTCTATCAGATGACAATGAGATCACCATTCTCTGCACAACAAAAAACCCTTAAGACATAATTATAAAAAGTTCATACGAGATTAGACAATACAAAGCAGATGCTATTATGTTTCATCCTCTGCAATACAGAAATTAAAAAAAGAACACCTTTTCTGGAATAATTTGCAAATTAAATTTTTTTTTTTTTTTTAACAGAGTCAATGGTCTGAATAAATTCAAAATAAAATTCAGAAAAAAATATATGAATAAAAGACTTGTTCTGGTAAAAATAAAATGGTCAACACAGAAAGGGACCTGCACAGAAGACTCGGTCTGCAAGAGATGGAAAGCATCATAAACTCTCTCAGAACCATAAGACTGCAACATCTTTGAATTATTAGAAAGACAGGCGGAAGGCTCCATCCAATCGAATTCTGACCCAGCTGAAGATGCTGGGTGCACAAACCCAGCAGAAGCACTTGTAATTTGATCATCCACAGCTCTGTCTGACTCACAACCAAACTTATCCCTGATGAAGGGACTGATAACCCTACCAATCACAAAACCCCATTTCATCAAACAAGGCGTGATTAGTATAAAATGTAACAAGGCAGGCAGTTAATCATTGTTTGTATTCGACAGGATGATAAACTAATCTAATTTGTGGGGGAGCGAGATTCAAACTCGAGTGCAATAGGTCATGCACAGCTGCCCTCACCAACTAACCTGACCCACATCTGCCGGCGTAAAAATTATTTTTATGACAAGATGATAAACTAAGGCATGAATATTGTCTTGACCAACTGACCTAATTTACATATGCGGGCTCTAAAACACATAAAGTAAAATAACATAAAGGGTTTTTGTTAACAGAGACAAAAGAGTATTGAGTTGCTTACTGTTGAAGGGCAGAGACAGCACTGTGAACTTCATCCTTGGAAGGAACAGGTCCAAGAACAAAATCATCAAGAAACCCATGTGAAACTCTCTCATCATCCTCACTGCTAATGCCATTATCCACAGTCACCCAATCAAAATCATCAACGCGAGGGGAAGAAGGCCAGCCGGGCGTGCCACAATTGGAAGCCAGAGGAATATTGCACGAGGCAAAAGGCGAGGTGGGTGAGGAGAGAGAGAGGTTGTGGGAAGAACTGGGCTTCTGGGTGTGCCTAGAAGTGGAAGTGGTGGTGGTGGTGGTATTAGCAGCAGCAGAAGAACTGGAAGAAGAAGAAGAAAGGGGTTCTTGAATTGGTGGGCCACCAGCAACAGTTCTGGTGACTGCTGCCCTACTCACAGTCCTAAACACGCTTCCTCCTCCACCTCCTCCGCCCATGCTTCTTCCACTAAACATCATTGAAATTCTTTATGGTTTTCTTTCTTCTCCTTTTTTAGTTCTCAGATTATGAATCTCTGCCTTCCCTTTTCTACGTTATCTAAATCTGGGAGGAGGCAGGATTGAGTGGATTCCTTAGTTTGTCAGGCTCTGAGTCTCTGACTCGTGTTCTGTTGATATTCTCGAGGACATGAATGTGGATAGGGTTGATATAAAATGGTTCAGAGTTCCATTGGCGTCACACAACTTCTAGGTATAAAAAGAAGACTCCGACGTTTTGGTTCTTAGTGGGAGGTGGCTTGGCTTCCCTCATACCTTTCTGTTGTTTTTTTTTTTTTTTTTTTTTTTTGGAAAACATATCTTTCTGTTGTTTATTCGTTTGCTTGGATATATCATTCCTTATATTTTGTATTGTTAGACCATCTCCAAATGAAATGATAAAATGTCCACATAAATTATAACAGTAATAAAAGATCACATTAATGTTCTCCAATTGAAATGTCAAATCCTATGTGGCGATGACATGGATTGACATCAAGAGAGTTGCTGTCAAATTTCACAGCAACTTCAAAATTAATTAGAAATGCTTTTGTTAATTTTTTATTGGTTCAATCATCATTGCAATTACTGTTGTTGATCCGTTTCTCTTTTGTTCAATCAAGGTAAGTGAACGATCCCCTGTTGTTAAAAAGAAGTGGTGAACGGTCCGGACTTCATAATTATTAAATGCCTTTTATTAATTTTTTATTAATTTAATCATTTATTTTAGAATATAATAAAATAATAATTTAATTTGACATATCGGGTGGATAATAAAACTTTAAAAGATGTCAAAATACCACATAGGTTGTCAAATTTAAATTTTATGTTCAAAATTTGTAATCTCCTTTGGAAATGCTCTTATCTACATTACGGTTAACCTATATGAAAATACTTTATAACATATGTGGACTTCGGCCGGTTGATTAGGATATGCAGCCTATTATATCGGAGTTATGATTTTCCTCTCGATAGCAAATGGGGTTAACTATATTCTATATACCACAACAAAGATACACTACTAGAAATATATGAACGAAATATAGTAGATTGTCCTCTAAATATATTATTGCAAGCAAGTGAAGAATTTTCAGATAGTTAAGAAATTTCAAATTTCTTGGGTTCAAATCCTCTCTTTTTCTCTCTCCTGCCCTTTTTTCAGGGGCGGATTCATTCATTGACATTGGTAGTCCCTGGACCACCAAAAGCCTAAAGAAGCTCCTATGAGGATCTCTAAGGACCATCCAACGGTCTGTGCAAATGGTGAAGAGAGAAGATCATTATGGTTGTTCAACAGAAGCTTTGAACCAAGAACAAACATCTATTTCAGATAAAGAGGAACACAAAGAAGATCACCATGGCTCTTTTGTTCTTGGAAGAAAAACTCTCTCTCAATTTCCAACGTGACCAACCCCCCTTATTATTTTAATTGTTGTCAAATTAGGTTGTGCAACTTAACATTTTATTTAATAAAGAGGGGGTGTATTATTCAACCAATATTTTTATACCATATATGTTTGACACCTTTTTTATTTATTTTTAAATTCACTTGAACTTTCATATCATAACATCAAATTCACTAAAATACTAAAACAAAAATTCTAATATTTTTATGTGTTATATGTTAAATAATAAACACAAATTCTCAAGACAATTTTTAAGAGTAAATAGACACTTATTTATATCATATATAATGAATTTACTTAAATCTGCCTAGTCCAGCTAACCTTGCCTAGGTGTATGGGCTCCAGTTTCAGCCCGCCACCCAACTAGCATCTAGCATACCACCTAATATTAAAATTATGAATCTAGCATTGCCCTCCATTGATGTAAATTAATATAATACTCCCCTTTTTCAAAAGGGAATATAAACACATTTTGGCCATATACATATTTTAATATGAATGCATCCAAAAATAGATATTTTCTTCCTTTGTTTTAAAATTTTGTTGTGAAGTCACTTAATACTACGGTCTAGCTATATTCGTCTTCACTTATAAGTAGGAGGTATTACGTACGTTCGATTCTCGCCAAAAGCGAATTTGAACCACATTATTATGGTTAGTCTAGCATTATTCCTTTTCCCTTATAAGTGAGAGGTCTTACGTTCGATTCTTGCCAAATGTGAATTTGAACCACATTAGTAGGGTTAGCTCAGTATGAGGTTTAACCCACTGTCACACCCCCTTAATATAGAAATTATTGTTTCTTCTTAAAAAAAAATGTTGTGAAAACTCTTGGCCCAGAAAATTTTGCACAAGTTTGGGCTAAAAATCACCACTAGGGAGGCCCAATTTGGGAATGGAAAATATCAGTGAAACCCCTAGCTAGTCCCGAAACCTATATAAACGCCCAAGTTTTAGTAGAAATAACGGGAGAGGAAGGAGGAGATTAGTCCAATTTGACATTGAGTACTGAGGATTTCTTCAATCTGAACGAGTCTCTTTTTCTCGGTTTCTCCATTTTTCTAAGGTTGTATTTTACTACTTAACGATGTTATGGTTTTGGTTGATGAGAAAAACTTGGCAAAGTTAAGAAAATATTTGAATGTTGTGATTTCCGTTCCATTTCTCGCCAACACCTGAAAGTGAAACTTAAGATTTGAAGATATTATTTTGCTCGTATTCTATGGAGGAGGAAGCCGTCTGAGTTATGCGGTTCTCGCAGTGGTACGTTCTACCGCCAGCATCCTTTATTGTGCAGATCACTCATCCCAGCGCCCCGATAAGGCTCGACAATCGGGCTACAGGCTGAGCAGGTAATGAAATTCTTCATCTCTGAGATTGTACATATGAAATTCTTCATTTTGTCTTGTTTTCAATTGCTTTGCAGTGATGTTAAACATACATGTTGTATATATTTTCAATGGTTTTTCAATTATGGTTTATTCAATGACCATGGTAACTCGATGTATGGACTGATTCTGGTGGTTGGATACTTGATGTTTTCAGTGTGCCAGAAACACAGCCCGGTTTCAACCATTTGGTTAAGTATTTTTGAGTAATTGGAGTTTTAGTTGTAAATGGTTAAGTATGTCATGAATTTCATTCGGCCGCTAGAGTATTCTTACTCTGTAATACAGACAGAAGTATACGAAAAATCAAGAAATAGCATAGATGGTCTACTATCTTGCATGCTAAGGGTGGAAGATAATGGTATTCTTTATCCCCCACGGGCCACGATTGGGTTGGAATTCTACCTGCTGTGCTTCAGATTTTGTGACTAAAGTTTACCTCTTTGCAGGCCTATGATGTTTACTCTGTGTGTGTGAGTCGAGGTGGACATAAGCGACCAGTTGCTATATTGTGTATGGTAAACCCACAAACCAGTTCGTCACTCAATTGGAATTACAACGGAGCAACCGCACGGTTGCAGAGGAGTGTGCTGGCCGGAAACTAGGCGTCCTCACAGACTCACAGAGTCACAGTTCTCAACTCTTACTAGGTTAATGAGGCATTCACAACATGCTGATTAGGGTTTGCACAAAGTTTTCCTCTTCTCGTTGACAAAATCATGTTGGTTTGTTGTGATATATGTGACGGGTGACATTGATCAGTCCCTAACTGAACGGAACAGGCAACCGATCGATGCTTGTACATTCCAAATGTTTGATATTATAGTATCTTTAACTTGTATTCAGAACATTGTCACGTAGTGTTACTAATTCACTTGTTAAAATATGATTAAACGGCATAGTTGATATGTCACACTTCTAAGTACATTGATAAACAAACAAAACAACTATACTTGTTAGACTATGAGTTAAGTCGTAACATAACGTGACAGCATGTATAAATCAAAAAATTATCCCTCTTTCCATTTTCCTTGTATATACAAATATTATGAGGTAATCTTGGTTGATGCCCCCCACAACCCAAGGATAAGTTGGATCTGCAATCGGGTTCACAAGCACAGGGAGCTTCGCGGACTCATTTCTGCTGGAAAGAAGTGCAGAGGCTTGAATGGCAAGGGACACTTGCACCACAAGGCACGGCCATCGAGGAGGGCAAACTGGAAGAACAACACCGGATCTCTTCCACGCTATCGTTGATTGTACTGACTTTTCTCGTTTATATTCGGTTTTTGGCATTGAAAGAGAACCTGTCGAGTTTTGCTATTGGTAAACTAGCTTTGAACTATTTATCCTACGAATGCTTAATAAGTTGGTTTTTGCCCCTTCTATAAGTTCCTTTTATTTGTGCTTAGGCTAGCTCCTATCGCAACCAAAAAATTCTGACAATAAAATGTTAATAGCTTTTGTGATTGATCCAATATTTTAAGACATTGTTAAGAAGTACTTTTTTTTAGCCACTTGTGTAGATACCAAATGGTTTGGGCTCGGAATGGATGAATCTGTTCATCTCTGTAATAGAGATAAAGTCACAAACACATGTAAATCTCATCTCTATTAAAGAGATGGTATAAATAGAGATCAAATTTTCAGCAACCATTTTGTATGTCCTCTATTATTGATTGACACATGTTAAGAAGCTTAATTTTACTTAACTTTGTTATCATAAAAGTAATATGTGTCAAACAATAATAGAGGTCAAACACAAAATAAGTGCAAAAGATTCGAACTCTTATAAATATGATAAAAGTAGCAATTTTGTGTGGAGAAAGGATGTGAAATCGTAAAATCGCAAGTGAAGTGACGCTGTATCCCCATCCGCTAGGCAATCATTTTCTTCATCTCCACCAACATTTGCCACACAAAATGTCAAAAACCAAAACATTCTCTGTTGACCAAACTTAACAAGAAAACAAATATCAATTATGAATTCTTTGCTAATAGGGATTTGTTTAATTAGTGTGAAAATATTGTAGAAATACGATTATAATTAAGAGAAGTGAACGTTTTAACTTTCAACTCAAATGAGCAAAAAGTTTTACCCTTACGCGTTTAATCATAATTAAACCTAACGACTTAAATGCTTTTTTTGGACGCTAATTAGTGAGATGCATGTGGAGGAAAATTTTGCATGTAAGTTTAGGAAAAGGGTTAGGTGAAAGTCTTGGGATTTGTCAAAAAAAAAAAAAAAAAAGTCTTGGGATGAAAATTGAGCAGATAGCCAGTAGCATAGCGAGAAGAAAGAAGAAATTGTGATGATTCATTGGACTCCCACGGGCACGTTGGTTGTCCTCCAATGTCTCCAGAAATGAGCAACAATGGTAATTATAAGCTTTGAAAGCTTGGCCAAAAAAGTGGTGCAAAAGAGAAAGATGAAACTTATGATTAAGATGCAGACTAGGGTTTTAGACAAGTATCCAACAAACACACATGAGTATAAAGTGAAGTTCATCTTCCAAAAGGAAATGATGGAGGTTTTTGGGGTTTTCTTTGGGAGGTTGAATTTCCTCCGCAGTTTTCATAGCATTTAGTCTTTGATGTGCTTCGAAATGCAGGAAAGCATAAGTATGAAACAATGCATTTTAAAGAGAAGGTGGATGTGGGGAGGATAAGAAACACTATATGATCACCAAAAATGTGTAACAATGCATTCTAAAATCTGTAACAATACACAGAAAATGTTATCAAACTCAACTCTTTTTCTAATGTTTTTCCTAACTATTTCACACAAGATGGGTATGAGGGGATTACGGTCGAAAATTGAAAAACCGTTGGCATTAAGATACCACCAGAATCCTCCTTATCATCATCGTGTGATTCATCAGCATCAAGAATCTAACCCATAACATGTCATGTGAAATACATACCTAAAATTCGTTCTCAACCACTGGGCCACCCATGGTGATTCTTGTTGAGCTTAAGTTGGATTCAACATAAAAATACCTCCTTCAAGAAAACTTGTTTGATGTATGAAAATGAAGTGGATAACCATGAAAGCACATCCAACAATATGTAATTTGGGCAGCTTCCCAAAGCCGTCCCACACAGTTAGTAATTTGCCCTACCTTTTCTATCCGTTTGCTTTAGAAGGTCTTATAAATCATTTTGCTTGTCTATCTCTACACATACTCTCAAAATAACTGGCGGTGCTCTCAAGTCTTAACCTATCTTCATCTTTACAGCATCTTTTGTTTTTTTCCCTTCTAAACAGAAACACCAAATGATAGAGCATGGCATGTAAATGCAATGATAATATGGGACCCTTTTTTTTGTAATGTTGTTGAAATTCACTTAGACCACAAAGATTCACATATATATATTTAAAGGTTTTCAAATAGGTGATTATTACAAAAGCTAATCGATCACATGGATCCATCTTAATTATCACTCTCTACATTAATCTCCCATAAAGCTAAACGACAAGATTTTATCCATCTTACAACTAATTAACCCTTTTCCCCCTTTCTTAATTATATAACTTGCATTGTGATCCAAGTCAATTGACCTCCTTTGTATTTTTATCAATTTCTTAATCATCGTAGAAGTAAAAAATTAGCATTTTGTCACTAGTAAACATTAATTACTATCACAACCAAACAAACTATTTATGTTTTTTTTTATTACAAGCGATATTATTATTCTAGGAATTGAAGAGTTTGAAACCGGTGCATAGTAAATTGAGAAAAAGATCCTATTTAAAGAGAGATTTTTCAGTGTGATCGAAATACGAAGTGATACGTCACATGTCACCTTAATACTAATGGAGATTAGAAAGCCATGCATATGTCTTGCTATTTAGCACTAAGGTGAACTCCATTAGCACACCCAAAAAGGCCATGCATGTATCAAATTAACCATCACAAAACGTCACTTAATTAGACACCAACATGGAGAGAAAGATAATTAACTAAGGGTAATGGATTTGAGCAGTTGTTAATTAGTCCTATTCTTTTCCCTCCTAAAAGATGAACCACTTTTGGGTATGATTCACAAGCAAATTAACGATATACATTGGTATGGGGGCATATATATATATGTGTGTGTGTGTCTCGTTTCTAAGAATTTGGGAAAAGGTCAAGACCTCATCTTCAAAACATAAAAGACAAGGAATATATGATGAAGTTTAATTCAGAAGGGAAAATAATTAGGAAGAAGAACTGAACTTATGTACTCAAAAGTCGATTAAGGGCTTCCTTCCAATCAACAGAGTTGTATTGCATTTGCATGTCCACGTCTTAATGGGGGGAGGGCAAAATTGTATTTGTATATGATCGGTAGGTTGTGTGGTGGTTCTAGTGCTCACTGTACGTTGAGATATATTAGCTTTTAGCTCCAAATCTTGACTTAAGAGGGCGGAGATCTTCTCACATGCTGATCATATCACTCACCTTCAAACCCTAATAATTCTGTTCTCCACTAATTACTAAGTGCATGATATTATGTGAAGAAAAACCCACACAAAGAGGATACACTAAAAGGGGAAAAGGCCGTTCACACATTTAATTACGAAAGGGCAAGAAAATGACGAAATGAGAGAGGAGGGAGGCGACTCGCAGTCGCTGAGTGTGAACAGTTAAACAGTGACTGGGACTGCAACTCGCACAGTGTTGGTTTCTGCAGAAGAGTGAAGTGGGGTCCTCCTTTTACTCTCGCTCAATCTTATTCTATTTTCATTTTATCGAGAACACGGTCCAATAGACCAAGTCTCACTCGGGTTTCTATATCTGCTTTGGTTTGAGCCATGCTGGTTTGTATTGTAAACGCCTGATGTGTAGAGAGTCTTGGGGCAGAAACGTACTTTCATGTACATTTGGGGCCTTTGGCATGTGCACAGAGGTCAGTGGCTCAGTTTTTGTAGCTTAGTTGTTTGAAAATTCAAATTAATCTCTAACACAATTTCAAACAAAGGAGATTAAAGACATCAAACTTGTGCCTGTTTAGGCTTTAGGGTAGATTTTAGTATGTTTCGGTATATTTTATCTAACGAGACTTTGAACCGTTAATTTTTTCTTGACTATATGGATCTAGCGACCAAAAGTGTCATTGTATGTGACATAGTGGTGGATCCTATCAATTGGTAGACAAAGGGAGATTAGGGACCAAATAGTGTTGTACGGATCTTCAGGGAGAGGTATACAAGCAACAGTAGTGCTATATTCATCCATGCAGGTATAAGTTTATATACAGTAAGATTCATCAGGACAAATATCAATAGGGGCTATTCAAAGCTAACCATGTGACAATAATAACGCTCTCGAGTGTGTCTAGCCACATAATACAATAACATGAAAGCAACATGCATTAAGTAAGAACAAAGATTTTTTCGTTAGAATTTTTTATTTAGCAGCAATTGCTGGTATTACGCGAAATCTCAGTTTTTCATTGTTGTTTTGCCCTAGTTACTGTGTCAATTTAATCCGTGGAGCGTCTCGTGGGTAGATCGAAGAAAGATTTACCTGTCACTGCGGTATATTCCTATTCGAGATGAGTGAGGTAAAAGCATGGAATATCAGCTACCTCCGGGACAGGTCAGTTTTCTGCTCCGGTAGGCCTTAACACTAACAGCCAGCAGAAACAGCAAGATAACAACGTTTGGTTGCTTGTTATTTTCGAAACTTGTTTTAAGTATGTACGACTGTACGAGCACGACCGCTAGAATTCGATTTATCGAAAATACAAGATGGAACAGTCACGTTGAACATGCAAATATTGACAAACAATTCTGAAGTCACCTGCTGATTGTAACTGTTCATCACTTTCTCGAATATACCAATTTCGAGACTGCCTTTTTCGTCATGGAAATGCATATTATCATCATCCATCAAATTCCATTTAAAAATAATAAAAAAAAAAAACAAAAAGAAGAAATTGAAAAATGGAAAAAGCAGAGGGAGAGAGAAGGAAGGGGAAAAGGGAGAGAAGCGTCGGAGAAAAAGAAAAGTGGCCGGAGCAGGAGGAGCAACCGTTATAGGAATTGAGATGAAATCACGCGTTGGCGTGGGAGGGGGCAAAAGGAGCCTTCTCGCCCATCATGCCTCTTCATGCCACATGTCTCTTGTGCCATGCCGAGCCCTACTGTGGTGGTAGGGTCACCTCCGTCACGCCTCATACCCTCCCTCTACCTTAATAACGCATGCACCTCATACGTTCCTTTCTCATATTTACCCTCTTTTTTTATTTATTTTGTATTTCTAATTTTATTATAGTTGCATTTTGCACCATGTAGATTAGTCTATGTCATTTCAAAAATCTAGCAAAAAGACATTTTGTTTTCTACAAACGATAGTGTTGAAGGTTGAATCGAATATAAGATCTCGACTGCAAGAATAAATGTCTTTACTCTTTAACCACTTGACCTACAAGTCTTTTGTTAAGAAGACAAAGAATGTGTAAAATTACAAAGTGTTGCATCATAGGTCCGTATCAAGTTAACTACTATATATTTTTTTTCTGCACTTATTTGAGACGTTTTGTGTTAGCCATTTTTTATATCTCTTCAATATGTAGGAGGTTATATTTATTACTCATATTATATATAATATTAATATGTGAATCTACGTGACCCCGATATGACGTTAGTAAAAGCAAACATTGGGCTCCCGAAGTGCTAAGAATAACAATTAATTTGAGAGTTTACCTAACAACATTGCTACTTAGTACGACGCTCTAGTGATATTTTTTTTATTTGTGAATAAAATGTCTTAGGTTCGATTCTTGCTAAAAACAAATTTGAACCACATTATTGTCATCCATTGTGAGGTTAAGTCCACATCTCTCTCTTAGTGTAGATAATATTGTTTGTTAAAAAAAATACCAACATTAGACATATTTTGTTCAATTTTTAGGCAATAAGGACCAAACTATAATTGATCACAAACTACATGGTGCATAGTGTAATTTCCTCTTTATTTTATTTATATGTAGCGACAAACCTGCAAAGTCTACTACAACTCTCAACTAGACAAGACGACAAGTGAAGGGTATGAAGGAGACAAAGTGGTTCTGGACCCCACTATAGCACATCTTACATTCTCTTATAGTGGGCCCCACCTGGCCACCCTCACCGTTCTCATGGGCCCATCAACCATGACCTGGTATTTTTTACTTCTAGGGTTGGGTTGTGTGTTATTTTAACATTTTAAAGGGTCTAAAGGTAAAACTACAAGATAAGAAATGCATGGAAAGAATAAGAACACCGTAAGACGTCCCTTTCAAATTCCTCATCTTTCTTTGAGGGGTGGATAATTAGATAGCTTCGCATTACGGATAAACTGGTTCTGGTTATTCATCATATAATTTGAGATTCCAAGGATGCTTCTTTTGTAGTGTAACACGTAGATACATGGTGAAGAAAATATGAAGTTTTAACGAAACACTCCCGGTACTATTAATTTTTAACGAAAAACCACATTTTTACCTTTTCCTGACACTATTCACCATACCTTTAAAAGTGAAGTTTTTTTGAACTTTTCATTAGTTTTCCTAAGAAAATAAGATAGTTGTGGGTTTAAGCAGGTTTGTCAATTTCTTGGACGATTATTAATTTGATCTAAAAGGACATGGATATAACAGGTTTTGAGTTAACCATTGACAAGTCACTGAATAAGAATCCATTAACAATTTTTAATTATTATCGGGTCATACGTTAAAAACTGTTAAGATAACAGATATGACACGTAAACGACACGAATACGACTTGTTTGTCATGTCTATACATTAGGCATTACAATTTCTTTAATGATCCATTAATTCGACACAAAACGATATGACGATATGTTGACGAGTCGTATCGTTATCAGGTTAACTATAAAGAATTCGTTGATACAACATGATCTATCAAAATAACGAATATGATATGAAAATGACACAAACAAAATAAAGAATTCGTTGATAAAACATGATCTATTAAAATAACGAATATGATATGAAAATGATACAAACAAAACAAACACGATTTATTTGTTAAGTCTAGATATGAGGCACTGAGCACGCGCAGTTGAAAAGGCATGCATAAAGCAAGTATTCTTATGATTTGAACTCTTCAGTCTCCATTGTACCATCATAGAAGACGACTACACAGAATATGACAATATGTACGTTCTCGTTTCCTCTATGACTGAAAAATTAAATTACCACTTTAATTTAATTCTGTTGTTTTATCTTTTACTTTATATTCTTTTATTTTAACCTTTTCTTAATTGGGTAAACATTTGGCTCGTTTTCTTTGATTGTTTGTTTGTTTTCCATTATTTTATGTGACATTCTTTTAGAATTTGGAGAAAAAGAGACTTCCAAATTGGCAAAGAAAGCAGAGGGACAGCTGATGAAAGCTTAACTTGTAGTTCTTGAACCACGCAACTGTGCGTATTGGCTCTCACTGCTGCCTCTGAGTCCGAGTAACTAAAATTATGTTTTTGTTTCTAGCTAGTTAACCAACTAATTGTTTTATTTGGATGCTAATAATTTGTGTGATATTGACATACGCGAAATACTAAGATTCTTGAAGCATAGTTTTTTATGAATTTTCTGCAACTTTATAGTTTAAAGTTAAGTTTCGTACTAATATTATAAAATATTGTGTAAAAAACATGAAAAAACTGAGAGTTTATTCATATCCCGCTTTTGACAATACAGATAATACAATACGAAGAGTTAACACTGAATGGTATTTAAATAAATCTATATATTATTTTATAAATATCTAAGTTTGTTAATATTTTAAAGAGAGCTTTACTTATAGGGATAAAAAATAGAATATACATCTTATAGAATTTCACTAGTTTTAAATCATTTCAACCAGAGATAGAAGTTTAAACCCTAACAAACCTAGCCAGAACTACAAATTAACCCCCATCTATAAAAACTTCAAACTTATTTAAGATCCGTAAAAATTAATTTATCCACTTTTGCAGAATTAGCCTCAAAATTGTATGCCCTTTGGCAATATCAATTTCAAAATTCCAGCTCTTCGGCAAGATCACTTCTAAAATACTATGTCCTATTTTAAACTACTTTTAAGCCTTTCAGAGTTCCAATAAATATCGTCGACAATCACGTAAGCAATCAACAAAAAAGCTGTTGGGTGTAAGTATTAGCAATAGCCTGGATCCAAATGAATAATATAATGAGGGAAGATGATGGTGTTTCAAGCTTTACTCAATCGTAATACAATACTTTAAACAAAGCTTAATCATACAAAGTAAATCCCCATCATTCCTTGTTAACCTTTATCTAAGTCAAATTAAGTAGGAAAAAAATAATAGTAGCAGCTCAAAACAAAACCAGTATATCCCCCATATAAAATTAATCGACACTAATCGAAAATGTAGATCTTCTAATCTTTATTCAAATAATTAATCTATGAGAAATGTTAAGGAGACTCTCAAAGATGAAACCTCTTTATGAATTATCTGTAACCTCACAGTTTAATGTCAATTTCCGTACCATAACTATAAGACGAGATGAAAGAAAAATAAGAAGTAGAAAAGAGTCCACAGATAGTCGATAAAGAATCTTACTTTTGAGAGAGTTCGAAGCAATTCCTCTTAATCTAATTAGCATCCTATAATTTATTCCTAGAATCCTAGTGGGTCGACTGTCCCTGCCAAAAGAGAAGAAAGAAAAATAAGAAGTGGGTTTGTTGGGGAATTTTCTTGAATTTCAAAAACCCGCGCCAACTTGTTTCATATGTTATTGCGTATTCTGTACATCACACATTCACACTCAAAGTGTCATGGTGGCATGCGATGTGAAATATGACAAACCACACTTATAATGCGCCTTATACTGTATAAAATGTATTTGTTTGTTTAAATACAGATGTAATGATAAATAATTTTAATTACTTAAGGTACAAGTAAGCTTGATAAAAAAGCGTTATTCGTGATCAGTTTACTCTTTTATAATACCATATTTTTGTACGAAAGTACAAATAACATTCTCATTACACTAGTATTATTCACATTTATACACTGCATGTCATACACTCAAAGTATAAAAAATTAGAATGCCAACTTGTAACATTTTTAATTATGACGAGGGAATGGAAAAACTGTTTTGAACGGTAAGTTCGGGCTAGTTGCAGTGAATAATGTTTTCCAGATTTTTAGTATTTGATTTAGGTCCATGATATTTTTCTGCAAAGAGAACGACGAAAAGAATGCAACTTCGCCGCGGCATAAGATGAATTTTGGCATTTTACCAAGGTAAACAACTTTTAAGTTTTAAGAATGATTTTGAAACTTTTGTAATTTCCTGTTTTATTTCCTTTTGCATTTAGGGTTTTTCTAAGACTATATAAACAACTTTAGTGTTGTATTTTCAATTATCTGTTGTTCAGTATAATTTAGAAAACGAGAGTTTTTCTTCCTATTTATGATATTCGTGAAGTCTACAAATGATCGATAATCACCTACAAATGAATTTCATGAAATCATTTGAATTTTATCCCACCCACAAACTAAGAATTTTTTCGAACATAAACCAAGCAACATATTTCATATATGACTCACATGCATAACGAGTTCGACACGTAATTATAACTCCACTTCAAATTCCCACCCTCAATATCGTTAACTTAAACAAACAAAAAATCCAATAATTGACATGGAAATGTTGGGAATAAGGGAAAAGAAAAAGAAGAAAAGAAAAGGGAATGGGAGAAAATGTTTAAAAAAATGGAAGGTGAATATGGTGGGAAATTGGGATGACTTTCTTGGATCCTGTGAGGGGCATTTGTCACTGCTCAGTGCTAACATTTGCCAATTTGTTAGACACAAAGATAAAGGGTACCCCAAGGAATGATGAAAAGTAGAACCAAAAGAAAAGGAAAAAAAATGAAATATCCGAATAAAACCGAAAGTATTAGGATTTATATGATACATCAGACAAAAGGTAGAATACCCAAACAAACAGAAAATTCTAGAGAGAGAAAATCAGCCATTGAAATTGAAATCCAAAGCTTATATTAGCAGGGGGAGAGAGAGAAGAAGGGAGGAGAGTATGTATTTCTTTGCTTCTTTCTCACTCTGGTTTCTCTCACTAGGATTTGAAGTCCACCAAGAAATCCCACCGAAGCAAAAAACCTAATGATGATGATGATGAAAAACCCTCTGCACCCAGCACTCCTGAAAAGCACTTCTCTCATGAGCAGAAGCAGCCATCAAGACCTCCCTTCCCTTAAATTTCCCAACCCTCTCTCCCTCTCACTCTCACCCAGCACCTTCCCCACACCCCCAAAACCATGAAAGTACCTTCCTTTTCCTCCTCCTCCTTCCCTCTTTCTCTCCTCTTCTTCTTCTCTCTCCAAACCTCCATAACTCTCTGCTCTTCTTCCTCTAATTCTTCTGTGTCCTTCCAGCTCATTGCTCTGCTCTCCCTCAAATCCTCCCTCAAAGACCCTCTCTCCTCCTTCCACGACTGGGTTTCCCCCAATTCCCACCCAAACGGCGGCGTCTCCGGTTGGTGTTCGTGGTCCGGGGTCAAATGCCAACCCGACACCTCCCAAGTCGTTTCCCTCGACCTCTCCCGCCGCAACCTCTCCGGCCAAATCCCACCACCAATCCGCCACCTTTCTTCACTAATCCACCTCAATTTGAGCGGCAACGCCTTCCACGGCCCTCTCCAGCCAGCCATTTTCGAGCTCTACAACCTCAGGATCCTCGACATCAGCCACAACGACTTCAAGTCGGATTTCCCGCCCGGGATTTCGAAGCTCAGGTTTTTAAGAGTCTTTACCGCTTACAGTAACAGCTTCACTGGCCCATTGCCTCAAGAATTCGTCAAGCTCCGCTACCTCGAGCAGCTCAACCTCGGTGGAAGTTACTTCGATGGTAAAATCCCAGAAGGGTACGGAACATTCTCCAAGTTAAAATTGCTCTACCTCGCCGGAAATGCACTCAACGGTCCAATTCCGCCGCAATTGGGTTCCTTATCGGAGCTGACTCGGATGGAGATCGGGTACAACGAGTATTCAGGTGGGTTTCCTGCAGAACTGGGAATGCTGTCAAATCTCACGTACTTGGACGTCTCCAGCGCCTTTCTCTCCGGCGCTCTCCCGCCGGAGCTCGGCAACTTAACCATGCTCGACACATTGCTGCTCTTCAAGAACCGATTTTCAGGCTTTATCCCGGCAACTTTCGGCCTCTTACAGAGACTGAAGACGCTCGACTTGTCGGATAATCAGCTTTCCGGCTCAATCCCGCTGGAAATCGGTGCACTGAAAGAGCTGACCGTGATAAGCTTGATGAACAACTTTCTCGTCGGACAAATCCCGGAAGAAATCGGAGAGCTGCCCAACTTGGAAAACCTCCTTCTCTGGAACAATTCGCTGACGGGTCTCCTTCCCCAGGGCTTAGGATTCAGCTGGAAGCTCCTGCGAGTCGACGTCTCCTCCAATTCTCTCACCGGCCCGATCCCGCCAAATCTCTGCGACGGCAATAAGCTCCAAAAGCTCATACTTTTCTCCAACAGGTTCACCGATCCTCTTCCCAAAACCTTAGCAAACTGCACTTCTCTGTTCCGACTCCGAATCCAGAACAACCAAATCAACGGGTCGGTTCCGACGGGTTTCGGGTTATTACCCAATCTAACCTTCGTCGATTTGAGCGGCAACAATTTCACTGGCGCGATCCCGGAAGATCTCGGCAATGCCGAAGCGCTCAGTTACTTGAACATTTCGCTGAACCCATTGCACTCAGTCCTTCCGTCAAACATCTGGCGCGCACCAAATCTGCAGATCTTCTCCGCTAGCTCCGGCCACCTCACAGGAAAAATCCCCGACTTCATCGGCTGCCAAAGCCTGTACAAGATCGAACTTCAACGTAACGACTTTAACGGCGCGATCCCCTGGGACATCGGGCACTGCCAGAAGCTTCTCAGCTTGAATCTAAGCCGCAATTCTCTCACCGGCATTATCCCATGGGAAATCTCCGCTTTGCCCTCCATCACCGACCTCGACCTCTCCCGGAACTTTCTCTCCGGCACTATCCCGTCCAACTTCGACAACTGTAGCACGTTGGAGAGCTTCAACGTTTCGTTTAATATGTTGACCGGTCCGATCCCCGCGTCCGGTTCCATTTTCCCGAATCTCCATCCGTCGTCGTTTTTGGGGAATAAAGGATTATGTGGCGGCGTTTTGGGGAAGCCCTGTGACACCTTGTCGGCCGGAGCCATGGAGGTTCGCGGCCACGAGCAGCCGAAGAAGACGGCCGGCGCGATAGTCTGGATCATGGCGGCTGCTTTCGGTATCGGGCTTTTTGTTCTCATCGCTGGGACCCGCTGCTTCCGCGCGAATTACAGCCGCCGGATGGACGAGAGTCAGCAGATTGGACCGTGGAAATTAACCGCTTTCCAGCGGTTAAATTTCACGGCGGATGATGTGTTGGAGTGTTTGGAGATGAGTGATAAAATCATAGGGATGGGGTCCACGGGTACGGTTTATAGAGCGGAGATGCCAGGTGGCGAGTTCATAGCCGTTAAGAAGCTGTGGGGAAAACAGAAGGAGAACAGTAGTGATCTGATCCGACGGCGGAGAGGGGTCCTGGCTGAGGTGGAGGTGTTGGGGAACGTGAGGCACAGGAATATAGTAAGATTGTTAGGCTGCTGCTGCAACAGGGACATCACCATGCTGCTCTACGAGTACATGCCCAACGGGAATTTGGATGATTTGTTGCATGGCAAAAACAAGGCGCAAAATTTGGGTGCGGATTGGGTCACGAGGTACAAGATCGCCCTCGGCGTGGCGCAGGGGATTTGTTACCTGCACCACGACTGTAACCCGGTGATCGTGCACCGTGATCTTAAGCCGAGTAATATCTTGTTGGATAGCGAGATGGAGGCTAGAGTGGCGGATTTTGGGGTGGCTAAGTTGATCCAGAGCGATGAGTCAATGTCCGTCATCGCCGGCTCCTATGGCTACATTGCTCCAGGTGCGTTGATTCATCAATCTCCATTTCTCGTATTGTCTTAATTTGTGGACGATGATCATGAGTATGATATATGCACTTATAAAACTGGTTCAAAATTTCTAACCGATTTTGTTTGTGCATATTATTCGTATAATGTTTGACCTCTAGCATAAGTTGGTGAAATAATGCTTGTTTTTGTTTGTTATTTGTTGTTTTGGTTTTGTTGAAAATTCGTTTTGTTGGGTGACGAAATCTAAATTATCGAATGTGTTAGGGTTAATCAACCAAAGGAATGTTTTATCTCCAAAAGCAAGAGTCACCTACCAAATCCCAAATTGTAATATTAGTATACATAATCCAAATGGAATACTAACATTGGTCGGTCCAATTGGTCAAAAAGTGTAACAATTTTGTTCTCTTTTGGATCCTTTATCTACACAACTATGATGAAGTTCATACAATGGTCGGGTCCCCGTACATATAAAATACAAGTCACTATTACTTCACGTTACATCAATCTACAAAGGAAAAGGTAAAAAAAGAAGTTGACATTATTTGAAATAGATGTCCACACCACACCAACTTTCGGGCCATGCTATTTATCTTCATTTTAAATATGGTTAATTAACCGACGTGACGGATTATCTTGGTGAATATGACATTCTTGTCGAGAGGCGAGCTTTAACGTAATGAAAAAATTGTTTCTTTTGAATAAAAAGTCACATGTTTGAGTCGTAAAAACAGTCTATTTGCAAAGTAAGGATAAAACTGCTTATGATAGACGTTCTTCTCGACTCTATCAAAATAGAGAGCGTTGTTAGCTTGGACTCTTGATGTGATATTTTTGTTGAGCTTACTGCATTTTGAATTGAAATCTTCTCTTTTTTGTTTAGAGTAGCATAACTTACGTAGCAATATCGTTAATTGAAAAGAAAAAAAAATGTGAGTTAACTTTGTTATTGTTTTATTTTTGCAGAATATGCTTATACCCTACAAGTGGATGAAAAGAGTGACATATACAGTTATGGTGTGGTGCTGATGGAGATTTTAAGCGGGAAAAGATCGGTGGACGCCGAGTTCGGAGATGGGAACAGCATAGTGGATTGGGTTAGGTCGAAGATCAAGGCGAAAGACGGGATCAACGATGTTTTGGACAAGAATGCCGGGGCGGGTTGTGCGCCGGTGAGGGAAGAGATGATGCAGATGCTTAGGATTGCTTTGCTCTGCACGAGCCGGAACCCGGCGGACCGGCCGTCGATGAGGGACGTGGTGTTGATGCTGCTTGAGGCCAAGCCCAAGAGGAAGGTCCTAGGAAATGTTGGGCATGGTCACAATGGGAGTGGTTGTGCTGAATATCATGATCTTCCCTTGCCACAGAAGCCGTCGGTGGAATGTTAATAGGATTAATCAATCACCTCTAAATGCCTTTGAAGGGTTTTTACTTTTTTTTTTTCTTCTTTTTTTTTTGGGGGTTTTTTTACTTTTTTTTTTTTTTTTTTTGAAATGGTGGGGGATTGGTATAGGAGAAGCGATTTCTTGTTTCACTTTGATTTCAATGGAATTTTCTCAAGTGTTAGTGCTATGTTCTTATGGTTTTGGGTTCTGGACTTATGTGTATATATAAGTATTGATGCATGAGTTCCAAGTGGTGGAAGGATATTAAATCCCCCTCTCATTTGTTTTGTAGATACAATTTCGTTAAATCTGAATACGACGAATTTTTACCAACACGCATAGCAATGCTCTTTGTTTAAATTTAGCATTCAGATTGAATAAATGAAATAAACAAAAATCAAGGACAAAATAAATGAAGATGTACATAAGGAAAAAAACATAGTGATGGGTTCGAGCCATATAAATAATTTCTTTGCAAAACAAGGATAATGCTGCATAAGATAGACATTCCTCCCTCCCCCGACACTCGCAAAGCTGAGAGCCTTGTTGGTTTGGGGTCATCTTTTTTTTCTTTCGTTCGTACTAGACCTGACAATTTCTTACACGATTTGGTAACACGACACGTAAACGTCACAAAAATAACGGGTTTCGGGTTAACATAATAACTGATCAGATTATTATCGGGTAACACGATAAGAAATTATTAATAACGGGTCCTTAACAGGTTTACACGAGGATGACACGAGGGTAACCCGTTTCGACATGTTAAGAAGAAGGTTATTTTGATGATTTTGATTTTTTAAATTACTAAAAAAACTTACTACAAAATACAATAGTCATAATGTATATGTATATATTGTATTATTATTCTATATAAATTAAAAAAATTAAGTTTCTTTATTTATTTATTTTTATAGTATACAATAGGCAAAGAGTGAAATTAAAAAAAATTAAAACACATGATAAATAAAAAAAATCAAGAAATTTAAAAATACAACACACATTAAAAAAATTATAATAATTTATTTACAAGTGTGAAAAATGTGAAGAAAAAAAATTTAAACGTTGGTGATCGCATCCTCTACCCTTTGAGGATGGGTACATCGTCATTTGAATTTTTAAAACCATAAAAATCCTCATGAATAGTATTTTGAAGAGGGTTCAAATTAAATTAAATTCAAAATCATTAATGTACAAGTTTGAAAAATGTGAAAGAATATATAAGTGCTCGTGATTTTAGGCAATGGTTACGTGGTCATTTAGATTTTTAAAACCCTCCAAATCTCATGAATAATGTTTTTATTTGAGTGCAAAATTAATAATAATTATTGTAGGAGAATGAAAAATATAAAATAAATATACAACCATTCGTTTACAACTTTCATGAAGATATCAACTCCAAAACCAGACACCATAATCCATAAACCTTAGATTTAAATTTAACAACCAAATGTTGTTTTTGCTTTATTCTACCGAATTTTATTTTTTAAGATTTTTATTATTTATTGATTTAAAATATGTTTTCTTTAACGGGTAACAGATTGAGTCATATTACTTGATAATATTAACGGGTCAATTTCGGGTCGGATCATATTACCCGTTTACTTTAACAGGTGTTACACGAAAAGACTCGTTACGATATCGGGTATGTCACGAAAACAACACAAATACAAAAAACACGACACGAATACCAGGTCTAGTCTGTACAACTAATTAGGGCTTAACTATGTTGTTGGGTCAATCTAGAACAAAACTATGTTGTTGGGCTGAATTTGCAAGCCCACTGGGCCCTCAAGTACGCAATGTTATTTCCCCCATGGTAAAACCTGTTCCCGCCTATAACAGATACCGCAAGTACAAATTAGGTTTTCACCATTTCCCATTAAGCTAGACTTTTCATCTCTCTCTCTCTCTCTCGCTCTCTGCGCCAGTAGCGCTGCAATTCTTCCATGTAATTCCTCTCAACTCTTTCCTACTTCCTAATTTCAAAACTTCATTTATGTATTTATTTTTCTTAATTTATGTTTTAGATTTTTAGATTTGGCACAAAACCGAATCCAGTAACGTTCTAAATTCATACACTTCGTGGAATAAGATTTAATTGTTATTGTTGTACGTTTTAGATTCTAATCATACAGCCGACCCACTTAGTCGGATAAAGCTTGATCGTTGTTGTCGTATGTTTTAGGATATAATTTTGATCATATTGTACTCTTAAGATTCTCATCCGAGCAGTAAATATTCTTCGTTTTTATTAACCGATGTCATATAAAAGAGTATGGTTTTTTTCCCACTTCAGTTATTTTTCAAATAGATTGAGACATAAGCCATGAAAAGGAAAAGAAAGTCAGCAGCTTCTTCTGCCACCCAAATGGTGAAAAACGATGTGAAAAACGATGAACACATTCAACAACTGGGAACCATCATAACGGATCACATTCAAAAAGACCCCGAATTTACTAAGTTGCACTTTTCACAAGCACAGCCCTTTCCCATGATCCGGCCCCTGGATCCGTCCCGTGTGTCAAGAACGCTTTACTTGGCCGAGCCGGATGACGGGTCTGGTTTTGATTTGAGGAAATGCACCTGTAAGATTAACTATGATCGGTCTGGGGGTGGAAAGTCTTATATCCACATGAAACTCACCAAATACAAAATCCCGTTGCGCAATGCGGACGAGGTAATCGATAGCCAGGGCAATGTGGCGAGTTCGGTGGGTGGGAGGAAACATCATGGCAGGAAACGGAAGCCTTGTATCAGGATAAGGCCGAATCATCACAAGTACAAGGTGGTGAATTCGTGTAATGGCTTTCTTTGCCTGTCTAGTCCATTCTCTAATGACCCTGTTGTTGTCTGCAATCCAATCACTGGCGAGTTTATACACCTCCCGGAATCAGCCTCTAAGTGCGAGAAGGAAAATGAATGGTATGATTGTGGATTTGGTTTCAATCCAAAGACAAACGAATATAAGGTGTTGAGAATATTTCAGCAAAGGGAACCCTACACTAAAGCGGCTGAGGTGCACACACTTGGGACAGGCTCGTGGAAATTTGTCGGAACTGCTCCATTCTTCTTATCCATGCTAGAACACACTACCTATGCGAAAGGAGCACTTTTCTACCAGGAGAGTTTACGTTATACAATATACTCTTTTGACTTGGACACCGAAAAGTTCGAATCTGTTCCATCACCTCCTATTGGAATGGAGAAGTCGCGTACCTGTGAGCATGGGAGTTTTGGGAGATTGCCTTTGTTTGTGTGATTATCACGTTTTAAATCACATTTTACGCATGAAGTTTTGGGTATTGGAAGATCACGGTGCACAGAAAATATGGAGCAGAAGATTTCTGTTGATACTGAAAATTGTGGAAGGTGGCCATACGGCATGTATAAATCGATAAACTACTTGAAGAATGGGGCTTTTTTGATGTTTCATTCTCGTACTAATTCCTTCTTCTACTGTCACCCAAGAAGATATCGTAAGGCCATTTATCTTAAGATTCGTGGGTTTAAGTCGGATTTTGAAGCAATTAGTCATGTTCCAAGCTTGATTTCACTCAAGGACATTCTGGAGGGAAGTGATGTACAAGTCCTGAATATACATTCAAGGTAAGGATGTGAAACATTGAAATATCTTTTTACCTTCTGTGCTGACACCTTATCTGAATTGTTTGTATTTTGAACTAGTCCTGCTTTTCTATAAATAGCAAATTTTTTAAGCTTTTTAAGTTCATCATGGTCCCAAGTTATTTCTTGTGATACACGGAAAACATGCATGCTTTGCAGCTGCAACTCCACAATCTAAACATGAATACATCACTTGGTATATGTTTACGATTTGCTTCCCAGTCGATTTGACTTCCATCAATGTTTTTTATTGTCTTTAGTTCTAGGTGATTGAGTTGCTTTCACTTAGTGCTGACAAATTGGGTTAGCATCTCGTTGGATCTTTACATACACGGATGCTTACTGCTTACATAGACACGTATACGTATGTATTCATGTATGTGCGAGTACTTTACGTAAGGGCAAGTAGGATTCAGTGTTTTTCATTTCCCATATATTGCTTGCCTTAATACGTATTGTCCTTTGACATCTGATTTGATCGTGCTGTGAAAGTCGGGCAAAGATTGATATTGCGATATCTGTTTTCTCAAACGTTACTTCTTAAGCATCAAGAGAATAACGTCTTGGTATTATTTGACTGCTATTTGTTTCAAGTATTTTACTTCTAATATTGTCACATCTGTTAACACAGGTGCGCAGAGTTGAGGCTGCTAGGAGAGTCCAAAGCTCTTTTTCTGGATGAAGAAATTGCGGAGTTGGCATCTGATTTTAATTCGTCCGACAGTGGTGGTGAAGATGAAGATGAAGATGAAGAATGAAACAAGCATAATGGCGGAGGTGATGCAGCCTTACAACGGCGGAGTGTCAACTGTCTAAGGCGGTAAACTACCATTTTGTTAAAGGGTATAACTGCCCTCAGTACCATTTAGTTGGACACCAGAACTTGGGTTCCCATCTAGCCTCAATGACCAACTACTGTTTTTGTTTGAAGTTACTTTGAATTGTTTTGGATCAGAAAATTACTTGCTGTGTTTATGGAAACTTAGTGCTGAACAAGAATGTTGATGAAATTGGGGTTTCACCGTAAAACCAATTGGCAATATAGGGAGTAGCCCAAGACCATATAAGCACATAGCAAACCTTGTCTCTCACCAATGTGGGATAACTCTCAACAAATGTATGCCATAAAAGATCAGATTGGAGCAAAGGAAAATGAGCACAACGATCTAAGGATCATTTAAGTAGAAGATGGCATTTTCATTGATCAAATTTATAAGAATTTGTTGGCGGCAACAGGTACATTGACTCCACCTTGGATTAGATGTGCTCTTACACTTGCCTCCTCCTCCTGTTAATAATATAGAAGATCAATTTACGACTTCCAATTATTTGCCTCTAAAAACATGATTAATTTCCAAAATTTCATTCAAATTAAATTATCGAATTAATGGTTCGATCTAGGCCACTGTTCTAATATTCTACGGCCCAGAGATTTGTATTTGGCGCAAGTAAAACAATCCAACCCAGTAGGGCAACTCCTTAATTATCTAATGCTGTGTGTGTGTGTGTGTGTGTATATATATTTATCATTAGCAAAAATGGTTGAGCTTGACAGCAAGAGATTATGTTACTGACCGCAAGTGCAGAAACCAAGGCTAAATTATTCTCCAATTCTCTCTGTTGTTTCTGTGCGATTAAAAGCTCCGTAACCATGTAAAGCACCTTTTCCAGCTGAAGAAAATCATCGGAATTAGTACTTAATTATATACAAATAGTGATCCAATGAAAGATACCAAACTACATTAGGCTTTTTTCTGCGTTAATCAACTGTATAAAGAGGAACTAACCTGCGGCAACAGTTTAGAGACCATTCCTAAAATACCTTCCATCATAGCCATGGCCGTGGTCATGGCTTCGTACACAGACTTCACATCTGCCTGTGATATACAAAAGGAGAGATTCAAACTTAAGTACAAAGAGGCGGACAAACTACTCACTAACTGACCTAATTTTTTAATTGTTTAAATTATGATCTAATTATATAAAGAGAGAGATATTATACCTCCGCATTATGTACCAAAGGGATTGTGTTTGAAATTCCAGACAATTTTCTCACCAACCTGCTGACGGATTCTTGATTTTTTTTATCCAATTTTCCCCATTCATTCAATAGAATAATTTGTGGGTTCAAAATCTGGTACACCTTAATCTCATGCTTGAGCTTTTGCACTTGCATTCTTTTGTCTAGGATGAAGTTTCTCACCTTCAATGTTCTAAGCCACACACTAAATATTTTATCCTGAAAAAAAAAAGACAATCTATTAAGCAAATTACAAAGTATGCCACTTAATTTGTAAAAAAAAATTTAGGATTGCGTACCTAAAATGGCCCAACTCTTTAGTGTCATTCTAAATTGATTTCAAGTTTTTAAACATTTCAAACAAATACTCAACTTATTGAAAATGTAACCATCCGTTAAATCCTAGTTAAATTTATGTTAAATTAACTAGGACTTCTTTTATCTTCAAAATCAATAAAAGGTTATGAAACCTCCACCAACTGATGGTCACCACCAACTCCACCCTACAACTCTAGGCCACTCCAAAAATGAGCAAAATAAATATGCTATCGCTGATCACTTTATCAAATATCCTAGGACTTAATAGTTTCCAACCAACAAGTAGGCCAATCAAAGCTTTCATAGTATAAAAGTTGTTTGACCAAAATATATATATATACATATAAGTTGTGATGGAGTTTTTGTTGTCGTAGGTTGAGTTTAGAGGTGGAGAGGGCTTGATAGTTCTCGATTTCATTTTTGTTTTTTATTTTATTTGTGAATTTATTTATTTATTTTTATTTTTTTCATCTTCATTTCTTTTTTGAAGTTATTTTTTTATTATTGGTGTCCAAGTAAGCTAAAAAGTGAGACCTATTGTTGCCACATGTACATTTACCGGAAAAATTAAATAGAGTTTAACGGATGTGACATTTTCAATAGGTTAGTACTTGTTTGGAATGTTCCAAAAGGATGAGACAAATTTAGAATGACACTAAATAGTTGGGGGTTTTAAGTATTTAATCCAAAATTTTATGTGATAGAATTTTGTGGATTTCATAGACTTTTATTGACTATTAGAAACTCCATGAAATTTACAGACTTTTCAATAATAGACTTCTACATATCTTTGAGAGTTTAGTGACAGACTTAAGTAATAATTATACCATTTTTTTTTTAAATTTCTTCTACTAAGAAACTAAATAGGAGTAGGCAAGACTACACTTACCTAATTTTACTTTTTCTACTATGACCAAAATTGTTAGACATGTGAAAGAATCCTTAACTGATGAACATTATATAATTTTCATTCCAAATTCTTGTAAGTTGTGTGTTTCTGATGTGGTATCGGGTGGTGGAGGAGTGGGGGTTTGGGTGGTGGTGATGGGCAAGGTAAGACGGTAAATGTGGCGATCAAGCGATGTTAGTAGTTGTCATGGATGGGGTTGGCGGTGGTAAAGTGGACGTAGAAGGTTATGGTTGATTACTGTGACAAGGCGGTTACAGTAGAGGAAGTGATGGGAGTGGTGGTGGCGGACAAGGTAAAATAGTGGCACTATAGGTGGCGATCATGGTGGTCGTATTAATTACAGCATAAATATATTTGTAGGAGGTTGTGGTACAGTGATGATGAGTATGACAAGGTGGTGGTAGAAGAAGGGATATAATGGTGGGGCGGCGATAACAATGGTGATTACGGTAGTAGCAATTGTGCCGATGCCAGCGCAATAGGGTAGTGGAGGTGGTCATGGTTAGGTGGTGGTGACGACATATATATTATATAGTGTGGCAAAAGTGAAAATAATGATCCTCGATGCATTATGGTAGGTGGTTGAGTATCAAAGTCTAACAAAGTCTATCAAACTCCATACACAATACACCCTCCTTAAGTGTTGTTGCGGCACAAATAAGTAAAATAATGAGCTCCATTATGCCTCGCCAGCATGTTGGACGGAATATTTTACGGAATTTAACGGCATAAACAAAGTGGTAACAAAAACATGGTTGAGCGGGTGAATTGGGTCATAGGAATATCATGAGGAAAATAGTAATTTACAAACACCTTCAGGGTCAAATAGTGAATTAAGCATTAATATATGATTAGTACCTGTGAACTTTTCTGTGCAGCAATCTTAGCAGCCTCAGCTCTGGCATTTGCAAACCTCCACTGCAGTAGCCTATTATGCAAAAGCCGAAACCGGTGGAAGTCCTCCTCTTGTACCGGCGACACTTTCTTCTGCAGCCTAAAATACTTCAAAAGCCCACCAACCCCGCCACCACTAGACTTAACCCTAGATGCTCTTGTGGAAGGCACAGCCGCCGGGGACTCCGGCGCCACCTTCCATGGCAAAGATCGTCCCGGCGACAACGCCCATGCGGACGGAGACCTCGGAGGTGGCACGGACACTGATATCCTAGGGCGTGGACTTGGACTAGTACTCCCACCCTGCAACTTATCAAAACTTGTATTTAAACCCAAATTATTAGTACCTTGCTTTCTACTGATATTTTCTTGGCCCCCCTTCTTTTGCTTGAGTGCATGTACTTTCTCTTCCTTGTGATCCTTATTGCCTTTTGATTTTATGATGGATTTCGAGCGGCAGGGGGTGGTGAATCTTTGGCTGTTGCATGGCGTGGTAGTGCATGATGAACTTGAAATGTTTTGCTGTATGGTTAGGGTTAGGGTTGTGGTCGGAGAAGTAGTTCCACTTCTGCTTCTGAGAAGTCGAGGGCTGGATTGCTGCTGCTCCCTGCGTGACATGTAAGTGTTGTTCATCTCATGAATTAATTTCTGGGACTAATTGGACAAATGATGACTTTGATTAATATAAGGCATGGATATTGAGGGAGTTGGTCGCACGTTAGGATTGAGCGTGCAAACTATACAGTTTAATTAATTCATCATGTCATGCTAGTCAGTATGTACTCACCAACTCTATTGTTTTATCTATCGCATTGGTCAACGCTACAGAAATATATAAAACAAACAACTATATGCATGCATGATTCTATCGTTTGTCACTTAATTACAAATTTACAAGCATCCAATGGCTAATTTAATTACTAAGCTGTCATGAGGTTTTGATCCATTGAATGTACACCAATTTAGAATGAAACCCAACAATTCATCTCTATCCTATAGTATATAAGTAGGGGTGGGTTCGGTACGGTTACCGTACCAAAACCCTCGTACCAATTACCTTACCAAATTTTCGGCTTGGTAAAATATATTACCATTACCATACCAAACTTTCGGTATACCGAAGTTCGGTATTGCCAAAAGTTCGGTCGGCATGGTATGGCAATGGTAATTGCCATTTTGTTTTGGGACAAAATTTGTTTTTGTTTTTTTTACCCAATTTCAGGGCAAAACTTTTTTTTTGTACCTTTATCTCATACATTGTAGCTTAAATTCATCTATTATTCATCGTTCACAATTCACACACAATAATTCAAATAATGCATCAAGATTCATGATGAAAATTAAGCTTGCAATCCAAATAGAAGTTACGAACCAAAACAAATAGAAGTTAACAATCCAAATAGAAATTAAAGTTTCAAACCAAATGAAAATTGGAACTAAACTTCAAAAGTAGAATTCATTGATCAGTTATTCAAGCTTGAGATGTAAAAGCTTTTGAAGGAGGCATTGAACTTGTACAAGATTAAGCTTGTGTCAAGCCTACATTACAAACAAATAAAACATATTAATTAGTAGCAAAAAGAATTAAAGTTGAAAACCATTTAATAACAAATTTACTAAAAAAATTAAAGCATATCTTTCTTGTTTCCTCTTTTTCCATTTCCTTGTAAAATTGAAGCATATCTTCCGTTGGTTCCTTGTAGAAGTTTACTTCATCTGCCATAAGCCAACCACTAGTACACACTAGTGCCTCTACTATTTTAGGAATCAAGGATGCCCTAAAAAGGTCCACAACCCTCCTTCCTAGGCTAAATGCATTTTCACTAGCAACGATAGAAAGAGGGGTTACAAATATATCTTGGCTATTTGTGAAAGAATTAGGAACTCTTTTGTATTTGATTTCCACCATTTCAAGTGATCAAAGTCACCAACAACAATGCTAATATAAGTAGGGTTTTATTTTCAAATTATTGGAATATTATAAATATGTGTTATATAATTATCTATTATATAATTTATAAATTATAAATTTTATTTTATTTTCGGTACGGTACGGTAATGTCGTGGTAATGATATCCATTACCAATACCGTACCATGAAATTTCGGTACGGTACATTACCGTACCATTACCGATTGGCGCAAAAAAATGGGCAAAAAATCGGTATGGCACGGTTGGCAATTCGGTTGGCACGGCAATTTGGCAAAAAAATCCACCCCTATATATAAGGAGGAAAACTCTCAAATACTAAAGCCTCTACCAATTTACAATAAAATTAAAAAAAATTATTTGTTATTAACCTTGGCATGATTTTAGGGAGGTGTAACTAAATTCGTCATTAAATTTCTTAATTAATAATGAAATTTAACATTTTGTCATTCAATCAAAGTACTCAAATTAATAACGTTTCAATCTAAGATTTTAGTCTACTAGAGACCAGATTGAAAGTTCCTTAAAAAAATTCAGTCTAATATTTCAATTTTTGACCTTTGCTTCCTTGAATAGAAATGTTAATTCATATTTCGCGAGAAATTTTTCAGTGTGTCGGGAACACAGTCCGGTGCACCAAGAGTGATAATACAATTGGTTGTAGTTTTTTTTCTTCAAGTTTCCAACCAATTGTATTAGACACTTCGCTCTAAAAAATCTCTCGACATTTCGCCTCCTTGTACGTGTACTTTGTGAAATTAAGGTTATAATTAATTACTATATTTGATATGAAAGTTTCAATTTTAGAGTAAAATTCTCTCTCCTTCTCTCTCCTCTTGTTTGAACGGTCACGATAAGCCACGTCAACATCTTGTGTTGGCTTCTTTATAGAGAGAGAAAGACAAAAGAAGAGTGAGAGAGGAGGGAAGAGAAGGGAGGAAAATTAAAGGGAAGAGGATCCTAGTCCTTCAATTTTGGTTGTTATTAACTTGACATTAATGATGATAATTAATGGCTAGGAAGCAGCTCATAGTGCAATAAACAACCGCTCAATAGTCTGGTTTGACTATCATCAAGTAAGCTGAGCACATTACCATAAGGTATTTTTTGACCGCTTGAAACAAATTGTCATACTAACAACTTTATAGCACAACTTTATAGCACGATTGATTGATCATTCGGATCCACACAAAGAGGATCCGGAGAGGATTCTTGTCCGACTTTCAGCACTAAGCCAAAAGATAAGGATGACGTCATTCCATCATGCTTCTTGTGCCTTGGGCTATATCCGAACTAACTTGAAACCCGTTCGTAGACTCGATTCACCTATTTCTTCTCACTTATAATGAAAAAATTGAAGAAGAGGTAATACCATAAAATAAAAAAATTGTTAAACGCATACGTATCTAGTTTTCAAACTAATTAACAATTAGATAAATGCACAATCGGGTTCAAATATTAGGCATCACTACGATCTCCAAGTCCAAATACTGAAATGAATGAGCTTATCCAAGTTGGACCAAAATCAATTAAGCAAATCTTCACTTATCCCAAAAATCTTAAATCCACTGCCACAAGTTTAATTTGAAGGATATTTTTCTCTTTCATTTTGGAAAAAAGTTTGAAAGGATTGAAAAACCAAGGTTCATCTGGAATATAAATAACGGTTGGTTTGCATCATCAACCCACCTACTTCTACTCATCATTCTATCCACTCTTTCAATTAGTTTTTTTTTCTTTTTCTTTTTTAATATACGAGTAAGGGTAATTTTATAATCTAACCTAAACTACGTGGTACGGATTTGAACTTAAATGCAAAAGAAAAACACAGATTTATCTAACTTGTCTACACTCGAGACGGCATAAAACAGCTGGATTAGGGTAGGTTGCGACTTGGGGGACGTCTTGGCTGAGGACTATATTTGATTCCAAAACCCCATTATTCAATTAAATGCAAAATGGCATTACGTGACATGTCATGCTTGACCATGCATGGCTTCACCTCACAGAATTACTACAGCACACCAGAGCTAAAAGGAATCCAGAGAGAGAGAGAGAGAGAGCTGCACTGTGGATAAATTTTTAGTTGTGATAAGAATACGAATGACACATCACGTGTTTTTATGCAAGTGGTGAGAAATTTTATTTTTTAAGTTATTAAATTTTCAACACACATATCCCACCATTTATATAACCACACGTGGTGTATCATCTCATGTGACGGTTACACTGAAAAATATCTCTTCACTGTGGGGGGCTCTCTCTCTTGACTTCTTCACCAACCGTGCAAACTATAAAGGAGGAAATGACAGGTAGAAACTTAAAAGTATTTTGGACTTTAATTTATCAACTTATATTTTTGTCCTCATATTATTCAACTTTTTAATGAAATTATTTTCCTAAAGAGAAAAACGAGGGAAACAGTTTTTGATTTGGTAAAAACAATTACATGGACAAGCAAAAACAAGGGCCAGCTTCACTGTAACTTATTTATTTCGTTTGACAATTGACATTGACTTTCCTCCGAGCAAAGAAAATTTCTCATCTTTTTAATGAGATTGATTGAACGTAAAACAGAAAATTTATTGCCTCATCTCCAATTCCTAATTGAGCTTGGAAATTGTAAAGTTCATGGAATGGAATAGCTCGTGTTTAGCGATTTTGGCACTCCCAATTTAACTTCCGAATACCAAAATCGAGTTCAAAATTTCGACACTCCCACTTTAACTCCCGAATGCCAAAGTCGAGTTCGACGATTTCCACACGCATAATTTAGCTTCCAAGGACCAAAATCGAGCTATTCCATATTTCGTCTCATGCAGTAGAAAGCATAAACTATTAAATAATCAGAATAAAAAAAGAACCTATCTCCATTAAAATATCCATAACAAAAACCGCTGTATAACACTCTCAAAAGGGAAACGAGAAATTTCTAGTTCATCAGTATATACAACAAAAAGAAAACCATGTGTTGGGAAAACAAAACAACATGATGAGCACTTTTTAACTTTTAAGTTGTCATGATCATTGATCAAAGATTTCAACTTATAATTCAAAAGCACTTTTTTTAACTGCATCAATCGGAAACTGTTGAGAATTCAACCTGGCTAACCTCTTCATCTTCTTCTTCCTCCTCCTCTGGTGCAGGGAGATTGAGGTCAATGACCAAACTGTCCACAAAATTAGTAGAAGATGATGTCAAATTAACATTCCTGGCAGGGGCATTGTTGGTCAAATTATTGTAGTAGTGTACTTTTTTATGCCCGCCGAGTGCTTGGCCGGAATCAAACCGTCTGAAACAAACAGAGCACTCAAATGTCCTGTGATTCTCCACCACATCCAGGTTACCATCCTGCCCATCATCTTCCTCGAAATCTTCATCTCCTTCCTCTTCATAGTCATCAAACACTTGGGTTTTGATGGTTTTCTTGTGACTCGCTCTGTGCCCTCCGAGCGCTTGATAAGATCGGAACACTTTGTCACAAGTCTCGCACTTGTACTTTCCCCGACTCCGGACTGGATCCTTGATCCGAAAATCTGAACGGCCACCGCTGTCGGACTCATCTTCCTCCTCCTCCTCCATGGACTCATCCACCCCATTTTTTACTTTCACTTTTTCCCATTTATCCATCGATAGCATGATGAGACACCTGGCAACATCTTCAGTTGAAAAAGTATCGGAAACAGAACTCACCTGTTCTGCCTCGAACGGCAGCGGCGAAGATTTCCCAATCACTTTGCGGCGCCGCTTGGATCTTCTCCGAGTTGGGTTTCTCGGGTGGGACTCGCTGTCGCTGTCTTCATGGACCAGGGCTGAATCCAGAGAAGAATGCATGCCCCTGTTCGAGGTCGAAAATGGAAGAGACGACGACTCCGGCGAGTTACTGAGTTGGTGATACTGCTGCTGCCGCCGCGGCGACTGCGGCTTCGGAGGGAGAGGAAGCTTGGCGAGGTGGGACCTCATGTGACCCCCCATCGCTTTTCCATTGGAGAACCGCTTGTTGCAGATCTTGCAGATTCTGTGCTTCTCCATGGAAGATGAAGAGCAACAAATCTCTCTGCTTTCTCTCTCTCTCTAAAAACTCTCTGCGTTTGATGTGGAGAGAGAGAGAGAGAGGAAGGGAGGGTGTGATACGTGATATCGATAGGGGACTTAATATGCTGAGTAGGTGACAAGCATTTCCTTACGCGAAAGGAACAAAACCAGAAATATATGTCCTTCGGAGGCCGTGGCCATATGGTGCATGATGCTTTTTATTTTTTGTTTTTTGTATTTTCAATTTTATTTCTTTGTATATGGTGCAATCATAATCGTATCTGGCTCACATCTATGTAAATCCGAACACATTAAATATAAGTTTAAAGTTCATCCCAAAAGAAAAATAATAGTTCATTTTTTTCAGATTTTGATTTCGTTTTCCATATTTTCTGCTCCTTTTTAAGTTTTATCTTTTTATTTTTATGGCTTGAATGTGCCTTTATTTTATGGTCAAACAATCTTTCAATGTGGATTACTTGCCTTTTATTATTTATGGTGAAATATCAAGTTTTTATCTTGAATATTGGTCGTTTTAATATAAAGTGACCTTTAGGTTTCAAAATTATATAAATGTCACTTTAAATGGCTGGTCATCAGTTATGAAGAAAATCAAATGACACAAAACAACATTCTTGATTTGGAGGATACATTTATAATGATAGCTTCGCGTATTACTAACTTTTACGTGGACGATTCTAAGCATGGCTAAGTTCCACGTATACTGTAAAGTTTCGCTTTAATGACTAAATATAAGTAACACGTGAGTGCGATTTTACTTTCTTTGGGAAGTTCCATTTACACGGTTAGACTAGTGTTATCCACATTTTTACGTTGACATTAGCACAAAAGGTGCTAATACAAACACACACACACCTACAGGCACAGATAATATTACCAGTAATTTGTGTGAATAATTCTATAAATGGTGAAATCTAAATCTTGATAGTCTGGAATTATGCAAAACAACGGCTGTAAATTCGATTTAATATCTGATTAATTTGCATGGATTGGAAGCGGTCTTCGAGAAAGGAAGCTAATTTGGATTCCTTAAATTATGAGGTGGAGTTTAAGTTGGGTTGGGCTGAATTGGTATGGGGCAGCGTAAAGTGTGTTTTTTTTTTTTTTGGAAAAAAGTTTGACTGCAACAAAGCTACAGACAAACTCTCTCAACTTTATTCACTAACAAGCTCAAAAGTACAAACAAACCACAGGCCCAATTTACAAATATACATAACCAGAAAAGGGCCCAATCCAAAAGAAAAAACAGAAGGAGAGATGGGGAAAACGTGGTGGTATTGGAAACACCCGAGCCAGGGAAAACATCCCCACTCACGAACTCAAAAGGAAAGAAAATAGCGGCTGAAGATCGGACTGAGGGAGAGATGGGGAGAGATATACCGACGGGAAACCCTCACCAAAAGAGGGAATGAACCTCTCACAGAAGGAGAGAAGCGCTCTCACGGAAGGAGAGAAAGTTTTGGTCTGGGGAATTAGAGTTAGGTTTTGTTGTCGGGGGATTGCAAGGGAGAATTGCTTCCGTGCGTAAAGTGTGTTTTGCTAAGCAAGTTGGGACTCCAATTCAGGTCCAGGTGTCGTGCACATATTAAGTCATGTTGAGATTTATCCATTTATATAAATGGCAGAATCTGTGGTACCGCTTTTTATACTCAAGTTTTGATACACGTTTTTCTAGGTCTATTTTGTAATGTATTTTAACGATTCAAACTATTTATCTTTTAGATCATCATTCACATATCATCCTTATCTTATGCACTAAAAAGATAGTCTACCTTTTATGTTTTGATAAAAAATAAGATTAGTACCACGAAATATATGATGCACTCACAAAAAAGCTACATTATCAAGATTAGTCACAATTATGTTTCTAGTACATTATAAATATATATCGTTTCGTCATTTACGTGAGTCGAAGTTGAGACATCTGAACAACTTTAGACGAATATCTATTTACCAAATGTTTGTTTATGAGGATAGTCGACCAAACGACACAAGGAAAGAGTATAAACTCTAATCATTTTCGTTTCCTCCCATTGTTTTTCTTTTCTTTTGCGTCCTACCTTGAAGGGAAATTTGAATTAAACGGCTATTTAACAGTATTATTTGATGAGTGGACAACTGAGGCAAACTCCTTTTGCCTACTTTTGGCTGGAAAATATATTCCAAAAAAAAATTTAAAATTGGTTGGTGAATTTTAAACATACCTAAACCATTTTTGGTTGAAAATCTTCATTACATTGTTTGTTGTGTTTCTGGTCTAATTCATCACTAAATAAAATTTGTATTTATGTTAAATTACCCACCAATATGTGTAACTAATATTTCAAATGTGGCAAAAATGTCAAAACATTTTACTGACACAAAATTTTAACTAGATGCAATTGTGTGCCGCTCTTTGCATTAAAATTTGAATCTTCTCCTCAAATATCACCTTAAAAATACTAGATACACACTTAACACTTAATCGAAAAAGAAAAAAAGGAAAAGATTTACAATTGGCCAAGAAAAAGAAAATGAAATTACATTTGGTCACAAATGGAAAAGAATCTAGGTAGACAAATATCAAAACATCTTGCTAACGTACAATTCCAATCAGATGTGACAGTGTACTGTTCTTTGCATTAAAGTTCGAATACCCACCTTAAATATCACCTTAAAAATTCCAAAGACGCACTTCATTAAAAAAGAAAAAAAAAAAAAAATTTACATTTGGCCAAGAAAAAGAAAAAAAATTACATTCGGCCACAAAGAGAAAAGAATTAAGGTAGACTTTCCAAAAGGGTATAAAGAAATCAAATTTTACTCAAAGACTCGATAAAAGTCCAAATCTCAAAAACTTGAGTAAAAACAAAAAGTGTCACTTAAATTATTGTGCTATAGTGTATTTTTGCTCACCACCTTAATTATCAATTATAGTATTCTTTTTCATTTGGAAGTGAGAATTTTTAAGTTCAATTATCGTTAAAGATAAATTTAAACCACATTATTACTAATTTATTATGAAACTAAACCCCTTCTCTTATATTATTGTAAATATTTTTTTTGTTCAAATAAAAACAAAAAGCGAAGCGCCACACACCCATTCATTCTCATAAAGTTTAGAGAGAGAAAATCTAGCGGTTCACATGCATACTGAGAAAATCGAGAGAGAGAGAGAGAAATGTGATGTGGACATGGTGAAGAAGAAGAACTGAGACAAGCTGAAAGAGGAGACAAAAATGGGATACAGGGCAACAGCGGAAGACGACCCGGAAACGATGTCGTTACAGGCAGTGAAAGCGAACCTAAAGACCGGCCCTTTACCGTTGTCGAAGCGGCGGACGGCGAGCTGGTCAGACATCTGGCTCAAGAAGAACACCACCCCTCTCAGGAACCTGATATTCGCTATGCAGCTGGCTTCCCCCAAATCGAAACCCGCCCACGAGACCCTTATCCCCCATTGTGAAAACATTGATCGGACTTCCGTGTTATCCGACGAAATCCTCCTCAAGATCCTCGCCAGGCTGCCGGAGTCGCAGCTGAAGCCTAGCTCCGTCGTCTGCAAGCGGTGGCTCAACCTCCACGGCTGCCTTGTACGGTCAATCAAGGTCTTGGACTGGAACTTTCTCCAATCTGGTCGGTTAATTTCTCGGTTTCCCAATCTGAATCAGGTGGACCTGCTAGCTGGGTCGTTGATTCCGGACCAAAATTCTGGAATTTTGTTGAGTTGTGGGATGTTTTCGGTGCACACCGGCTCTGGGTTTTCGCCGAATCAGCGAGTTCTGGAATCGAGTTTGCTTCCAGCTGAAGTTGTTGACAGAGGGCTTGACGGGTTGGCGAGTGGGTGCCCCAACTTGCGGAAGCTTGTGGTGATTGGCGCTAGTGAATTGGGGCTGCTGAGTGTAGCAGAGGAGTGCCCCACATTGCAAGAACTGGAATTGCATAAGTGCAGCGACAATGTGCTGCGTGGGATTGCGGCGTGTGAGAATCTGCAGGTGTTGAAGCTGGTTGCAAATGTAGAGGGACTTTACAGTTCAGTGGTTTCAGATATCGGATTGACGATTTTAGCTCAAGGGTGTACTAGATTGGTAAAGCTGGAGCTTTGGGGATGTGAGGGAAGCTTTGATGGGATTAAGGCAATTGGGCAGTGTTGCCAAATGTTGGAGGAGCTGACTTTCTGTGATCATAGGATGGATGGTGGGTGGGTGCCCGCCCTTTCGTACTGCGAAAATTTGAAGACTTTGAGGTTTCAGTCGTGTAAGAGGATTGAAACTGTTCTGGGGCCGGACGAGTATTTGGACTCTTGTCCGGCTCTGGAAAGGTTGCATTTGGAGAAATGTCAGCTGAGGGACAAGAAGGGTGTGGGAGCTTTGTTTATGGTGTGTGGAGCCGCTAGGGAGATTGTTTTACAGGACTGTTGGGGATTGGAGAATGATATGTTCAGGCTAGCTAGCACTTGCAGGTATATTGGTTCTTTTCTCTCTGTTAAGTCGTTTGTTGCCTGAGATTTATATTGCATTGGCATGTATAAAATTCATCCTTTTACAGTTATACTAGAGATTAGTTATCTCGTATCGATCTACGAATGTTCATAACGTTATGAATAGGTTTGATAGATCTAAAGTTAAAATCTTTCTGAGATTGGTGATGTTGTAATGAACTATAGATACTTCGATATGCTGGAATTGTCGAAAGTTCATGTATATGATTCAGTAGCTTTTACTGTTTGAGTTGCTAAGATTTTCGTCATCGAATTCTTCTTGAGAAAGAGGATATTTCGGGAAATGTAGTTAGTAATTACTAGTCCTCTTGACTGATTTGATATTCTTGAATTGGGATTTTCATGGGTGTTTGATGTTGTCACAGGAGAGTGAAGTTCCTATCACTAGAAGGATGCTCGGTGCTAACGACAGAGGGTCTGGAGTCTGTAATTCTTCCCTGGAAGGAGCTCGAATGTCTTCGAGTAGTGTCGTGCAAGAACTTAAAGGACAAGGAATTATCTCCTGCACTCGTAACCTTATTTTCTACTCTCAAAGAGCTGCAATGGAGACCGGAAACCAAATCTCTTTTCCCGTCAAGCATTATCGGAACCATCATAGGAAAAAAAGGCAGTAGATTTTTCAGGAAGAGTCGAAGACACGAGATTTGAAGATGCTGTTCATCGATCAGAATCCACCCCTCGAATTTATACACAGCTGACATGGTTTCTTGTATGAAGAATGTATGAGGATAGTATAGTTAGCTGTACTCATTTGTTGTCCATTTGGATGGTTAAGAACACAGATGTTGACAGTGGCAGATCGTTGTTAGTTTTAATCTTCCACAGTGAGGAAACAGCCCAGATTGTACAAATATATTACAGTTTGCCGGCAAACCCTTTTCTCCATAACGTTGATTTTATGGTACAAATGTTTTAGTTCTTTGTTCTTGCAAAATAAGAGTAAGACTGCGTATGATATATTTTTTTTTTCCTGACTTTTGCAAAGTGGGGAGCTTTGTTGGTTTGAAATCATCCCTTTTATTCTTGTTTGCTCCTCCAACACATTATAAGAAGTATCTAAAACCCTAGATGTCACATCCCTGACTCGGGGTCCACCACATCCCGGGCCCGCTCCATCACCGTAGCACGATATTGTCTGCTTTGGGTCCCGACTACGCCCTCACGGTTTTGTTTCTGGGAACTCACATGAGAACTTCCCGTGGGTCACCCATCATGGGAATGCTCTCGCGCGCTACTCACTGGCTTTGGGTTCCATGGGAACTCCAAAGTTAAGCGAGTAGCGCGCGAGAGCACTCCCATGATGGGTGACCCACTAGGAAGTTCTCGTGTGAGTTCCCATAAACAAAACCGTGAGGGCGTAGTCGGAGCCCAAAACGGACAATATCGTGCTACGGTGGTGGAACGGGCCCGGGATGTGGTGGACCCCGGGTCGGGATGTGACACTAGATCTTCTTTATGTTTAGAAAATTGTAACCAATGCCCCTCTAAACTTAGGACTTCTTTCAAATTGGTTTTGAGCCCTCTGTCCATTTAATGCGTAAATTCTCCCTACCATTAACTTTGTCAATTGTTCTGTCAAGTTGAGATTAACTTTCATTCATCTATGGGACATTGCTTACACAAAAAAAAACTACTTTGGTCTGATTACTTTATCCATACAGTACATATCAAAAAAGCATGAGACCGAGCGTATTTTAATCTCATCTCGTTATATAATGGACAAATAATCTCACCGTGAATTGCCCAAATCGGAGTCTTACCCAAGCTTGTGATCATTGCATTCAAAGGCAACACTGGAAAATCCCTTTGATGGGTGCTGTGTTCAAATCCTAGATTCCTACGTGTGTGTAGAAATTCCACAAAAACAAAACAAAAACAAAAAAAACCTCAATCTATAAAGAACACCTTTACAATTTTACATAACTCGGAATATAACCATATGAACTTTGTGCAAACGAAATAAAGATATGTAACGGAAACGCACCCATGTCTTTATTTTATTAGATAAAAACATCATTGACAGTGTACAGTGTACTCGTCATATAGATAAGAGAAGTGTTATTGACACTTCAAAAATCTCATTCTACACTGTACTTTTCTTTCCAAATATAGAAAGTTTGAAGTGCAGAATAAGATTTTTAGAATACCAATAACAATTCCCCTAGATAATACTTAAGTATTATAATATACGACTATTTTAATTTAGTCCAGTAAAAAAATCCTACAATTTTTCTTTATTTTTTTTCAGTACATCGATCGTAAAATCTCTTACTTCCAAAATCTCTTACAAGGAATACGAATACACTAACTGCTGACGCTTGGAAAAGTTTTCTTTCATTCTCCCCCCTCCCACCCACGCAACTCTCTCTCTCTCTCTCTCTCTCTCGCTCTCTGCAACTCCGCTCTCCAACTGCAACAACAGTGGGATTCCACCCACACCCAGAAGATGAACAACAACAAAGGCAAAGCAGCCGCCGTCTCAAACCCCAACGTCGAGGACATCGACGACGACGACGTCAACGGTAACATCAGCGAAAACGAATTGGACGACGACGACAACAACAGAAGCAGTGGCGTCTCTTCGACTTCCATCAGATTCTCGTCCCGCAACACTTCCTCCAAATACGACTTCGTCAAGGTTCTTTATTTTATTCTGACCCAAATAGCAAAGATTCTTCATTTCTGTTTGGTTCCCGAGAAAATGATTCAGAAATCGAGTATCTTTTCTGTTTTGGTCATCAGGTGAAGGTCTGGCTGGGTGATAATGCAGACCACTACTACGTTCTGTCCAGATTTTTGGTCAGTCGAATGTTGACTGTCACTAAGGTATCGGTTTCAGTCGACCCAATTCAGTATTTTGATTCAATTGTTTGTTTGTTTTGGTAAATTGTAATGGTTTTGATTTGGTTTGGTGATTTGCAGATCCCGAATTATGTAGCGATTAAAATAGCGCTGGAGCTCAAGAAGTTGCTGATTGACAACAGCCTGCTAGATGTGTATGCTGTCTCCACATTGATTATGTTTTGTTATTCTGATGTTTCTTGTTGTTTTGATTGGATTTTTATAAATGGGTTCGCTTTTGGGTTCGCCTGATGTGTTGTAGTTCGCAGTCCGATTTGGAATTGAATTTGTTTAAGGTAATGTCATATGCTTGTGTAGTTGTCGGAAAAGTAGTGCACTTTGCAAACTTTCTAGATGCTGAATGAGTTCATGCTGAATGTGTAGCTTATGGAACGAAGGGGTTATGGGGAAGAGTACATAAATCGGTACAAGATGATGACCAGGTCAGTCTAAAATCTATGTGCTCTTAGGAAGTGCCTAGAAATCGAATAAACAAAAGATTGTAAATTTTACTAAAGTAATACTGATACCAGTTTTTTTCTTTGGTGGGACAAATTCTTACAGATTTCACCATCAACGAGTGCCATTAGTTATTCTTGTATGTGGAACTGCCTGTGTTGGAAAGTCGACCATTGCTACCCAACTCGCACAAAGACTAAATTTGCCTAATGTCTTGCAGGTTCTAATATTTTTCATCTCTCTCTCTCTCTCTCTCTCTCTCCCACAACTTTTTTTCAAGGTGCACAGAGATGTCTTTGATATTTTCAATTGATCCTCTGTTTCCTGTGTAACTGTTACAGACGGATATGGTATATGAATTGTTGCGCACGGCAACTGAGTATGTCCCAATTTCACTCATTTCCCTTGTTTTTCATTTGAATGTACACAAAAAAAATAGTTTGCAAAAGAAAAGCGTGTCCTATGTTAAGCTGATTAGTTATGGTTGTGTGTAAGTCTTTTGTTTTGATGAACGATATTAGAATGCTTATTCTCTCCTTTTATCCAATTCAGTGCACCGTTGACATCTACTCCTGTATGGGCACGAGATTTCAGCTCCTCTGAGGAATTAATTACTGAATTTTGTAGGGAATGCAGGATTGTCCGTAAAGGTAATGTCTTTATTAATCCATCTGCTGAGATGTGCCAGATGACTACTTTTGAAGTTATAACCTTGAGAAATCAGAAATATCTCTTTGGCTAGTGTATTGATCAAAGTTCTGAAACATGTGTTTACCAGGATTGCGTGGTGATATGAAGAAAGCTATGAAAGATGGAAAGCCAATAATAATAGAGGTGTGTTTATTATTAAAACTTGTGGATGACAATCGCATTGTAACTTACTGTTGTCCTCTCAAAAGTTTTTTCTCTCTCTCTCTCTCTCTCTCTCTGTCTTCCTTTTCATTTCTTTTTCTTATCATTGAAAGGATCTGTTTCAAATATTAAGCATGAAAAAGCTCATACAGATTTGAATCTCCAATATTTTTGTTCTCTCCTTGCTTAGTTTTTATGGAGATTCTGCACAAGTGACGATTATCTTGTTATGTACCTGAACCTTGTCTTGAAGTGAGAATCAATCATATGTGAACTTTTATTGCTCTATTTGCTTAGGTTGGTAATTTTCAGTAAGAAGTGTTGGAACAAATTTTATTGTTACTACTTCTAACAAAGGATTGGGTGCGCATGTATATCATATGGCTTAAGAATCTTTCCTCATGATGTTCCAGTTTGGGTGCTATGTTCATGCTTATGTTAAAAAATCCTTGATATTTGCTGCCATCCATGTTGCAGACGGGACTTTCTAGTTTACTAGAGGGATAGAGAGAGAATGCTTATCATGGCACTGCATGGACTATTGAGTTTTGTAATGCCGAACAATAAAGAGGGATTTTTTTGTATAACAAATTATCGATGACAATGTCATAAGCATTAGCAAGCCTCTGTCCACTTAGTTTGTCTCGCTTTCAGGTTGGATGATTTCATTTGTATGATGATAATGGCAGGGAATACATTTGGATCCAAGCATTTATTTAATGGAAGATGATAATAAAACACAAGAACAAGAGAAAACTCAGGAGGCAGACCCCGTTGCAGTAGATGGTTCCAAAACACAGACGGAAAACAATTCTCCAAGTGGAAGTGGAAGTTCATCTGAAGTTTGCAACAGTACTGCACATGTCAGCTGCAAAGAAGGGACACCAACTAACAAGGTGGACGAAGTCTCGGATCACCTGGAAGCTATTGGTCTAGCCGGAAGTGTTTCTGAGGAAAAAGGTTGATCCCCGCTGTGGATAATTCTGAGATTGTTTATGTTCTGTTCAAACACTCTTAATTTTGGTCAGGAACATATTAGGCACAGTGCAGACGTCAGTTCTCTAACTACTTTTGTGCGATGCAGCTGAAAGTGTTACTGATCCAGAGTTGAGTAAAAGTACTTCTGTTAAGAAAGAGAAGTCTGGTACTAAACCAATTATTATACCTATAGTTTTGAATATGGCTGAATTTGATCATAAGGTGCGGTCACATTCTCTTTCACTTATATAGTTTATTTTGGTACAAACTGGTTTTCCCACTGTCCTCATTTTCTTTGTGAGTGCATTTGGCCTTGATTGGTTTTGGTTTCGTTTCACAAGTAACTTGGCATTTATGCCAAGAAGTAGTGGTGACTGCTGTGCTTGTGGATGCACATTTATTAGTGCTGTCTTCGCTCTCCTCTCTTAATCATAGGCCTCTAAATCCTGAATTGGTATCATTTAGAAATTAGAATACATATAGTTTTCATAGAAAAATGAATATATTCTCGTGTTTTATTCTTGGCTCTTGGTAAAGAATTTTCTTGAGTTTTTCATGTTGGTGATGTAACTGCAAGTTTTTCATTGTTTGTGTTATATTCTGAATCTTTGTTTATTTTGTAATTTGTGTACCTATACTTCTCATTTGCAGGCATTACTAGAAGAGGAGATCTCGACTCGTACATTTAGTGATAATTCTATAGTCCAGGTACAAAATATTTTTTGCTATCCATGAAGAATGCTTAAATGGACTGTTTTGCCAATTAATTAATCTCGAATTACAATAGAGTTCATGCGGTGCATGGTAGTTTTGGCCTATTGGTGTTCTGAACCTTTTTGTCGTTTCTCTTGTCATTCCCTTTAGTTCTTAAATGTTAGTTAAATGAGGAGTTTCCCGTCAGATAAGTTAGAAAAATCCCCTCAAACATTCGTATTTATCATTTCCAGGATAAAGATAAGCTAATACGCAACTTAAAGACCATCCAGGACTATCTTTGTTCATTCAATTCGCAGGTAAGTTCTTTCATGTGTTGTAACTCCTTTTATCTATGGGCTAGCTGATTGTTTATTATTGGTTGTCTTATTCTATCATCTTTGATTCAAACAGGGATTGAGAGTCGTCAATATATCAGCAACCACATTTCCGCAAACACTGGATTGGCTGCACGGTTATCTTCTTGAGGTACTTCTGATGAACTCTTTTAAATTTGTGCTGTCCTGGCCTCTTTAGTGCTGCTAAAACCTGGAAATTTTGGATGTTTAATGCCCAACTGATGGCCCCAAATGATACCATCATGTTATACCTTCACCAGTACAAGATTACATAAAATTTAACTGCCACTGTGGCCGGAATATGAGAAAAATACATTAACCGGTTCCTTGTTTCTTTATACAGTGTATAGAGCACGGTATTTCACCAGTGTCCAATGAAAATAGTAGGCAGCCTGCGGAAAGTTAGACTGCATTGCAATGTTAGCTGGCGGCTGGTATGAGTTGGACTTCCATTGTTTTGATCTTATTTTTTTGAATCTATATGATACATTGATACATAGATTCGTATTCATTGTTTTTTCTTTAAACGTAATCATTACATGGTAAATTCAATGAAATTTATCTTTAAGAAAAAGTTGCATCTTATCAGTCTGATTCTGAACTGTTGTGCTCTATAGACATTGTAAAGGGGGGAAAAGATGATGGTAGAGGTAAAACAAACACGAAAAATATTATGCTCGTCACCAACTTTACATTCATTCGTTTGTGCTTAAATTCATTCCTTGATGATATCTGCTTGTGGTTCACATAGAGCTGGAGAAAAGAACCAGTAACGGTTTTGAAACAGTGATTGGCTGGACGATATAGATCAAATGTTTCCTTTGCAGCAGCGGCCGCAGCAGCTTGCAAAACAAATTTCTACTTGCATTATTTGTTCCTCGTTACAAGATCCCAGACTTCAACTAAATGCAGCCTCTTTAACGCATCCAAGACTTCTCCAAAATTCAATTTTTCGACACTAAATTTCGGGCTTGGGAGAAGAAACTTGCTGGCATGCAAAATCAGTCGATAAGTTGTCTTCGTAGTGTTCGTATGTATAACTGAAGAGATCCTGTATTTAAGATAATGATGTTCTTAACCACTTTTTCGATGGTCGACACATTATTTGGACTGCTTCAGTTGTATATGCATCCTCGTCTCCTTTTCTCTGTATATATGAACAAAGAGACACAATAAATTGTCTGTCGATTAATGTTAGGGTTACCATATATTTGTAGCACATTTGGATACCGCATGACGTGGCATGATGTATTCAGAGGAATGCCGAAGTTACCTCGTATTAATACCGTATGATATGGTGTGTGATGTATTCATATCCCGTGATTTTATCGATGTGACAGTTACACCGCATATCGACGTTAAAGTATGGTATAAAAATGTAATAAGCCTATCATTATTGTTTACCATAACTTGGATATCACCTGCTACTATTGTTTGTCTGGCGAATTTTTCGGTGCTCTCTTATTCTAACACGTGAAATGAAGTACTATATGATTTATCATCTCAAAATCAGCAAAAATCAGGTAAGTTAGAAATAATATAAAAAATCAACGAGCTGCATGGAACATTAAAATCTTAGGTCATTTTGACTAGAGATTAAATCCAAGAATCGAAGATACATGCAATCTGCATTTTGTAATATACAAATTTGCAGGAGATGGGTCCTAGAACCATAACTGCTTCCTCCAAATACGACTTTGTCAAGTTAGTTTTCTTTTTCTTGATCATTCTTTCTGTTTGGTTCCTGAGAAAATTGAAGTGGTAAAGTTTGTTGTTTCGTAACCAGGTGAAGGTGTGGTTGGGTGAACATGCCGAGCACTACTACGTGTTTTCGAGGTTTTTGCTCAGCCAAATGTTAACTGTCACCAAGGTGGTTTCAATTCAATCTGCATTTCCTTAACAATGCTTCGTTTGGCTGATCACAATTCGATCATTTATTTCCTAGCGCGAAATCTGATGACGAAATTATAATTTTGTTTATAACGAAATTATAATTTTGTTAGATGTGTATGTCGCGTCATTGGTTTTTCAATTTCTTGTTTAGATTTTCACCAATGGATTAACTTTGCAGTCTGTTGCTGCATCGCAGGTCGCAGTCTGATTTGGAAGCTAATATGTTCAAGGTAATGGCACGCATTTGCCGTTGTACCACACAAGTTGAAGCTGTGAACTTATGCGAAATTACACCATGTCGAATTTGATCAGCTTCACATTTCTGTATAATGTGCAGCTTATGGAGCAAAGGGGCTATGGGGACGAGCACCTAAATCGTTACAAGATGATGACGAGGTCAGTCCATGGTAAATTTTTCGCTGCATTATATGGCGATTCATTATTTTTTCAAGAAACAATTTGGTGGGGGTTACATTTCTTTCAGATTTCGCCATCAAAGAGTACCATTGATCATTCTTTTATGTGGAACTGCCTGCGTTGGAAAGTCGACGATTGCAACACAAATTGCACAGAGGTTGAATTTGCCTAATGTCATGCAGACAGATGTGGTATACGAATTGCTGCGCACATCAGCTGAGCAGGTCTTGTTTTATTTAGTTTCTTACATTTGAAGAGAGGAATGAATGCTTCCTATGTTAAAACTTTGATTCTTGTTGCTCAAGTTAAGTTTTTCTGTTCTATATCGAAGTTTTTATTCTGTCGTTTTATCCAATTCAGTGCACCATTGGCATCTACTCCGGTATGGGCGCGAGACTTCAGCTCCGCGGCGGAGTGAATTGCCGAGTTTTGTAGGGATTGCAGGATTGTACGTAAAGGTAGTCGCTTTATTAGAAAATCGGAAGCGTTTCAAGTCTGTAAGAGAATGTTTTGGCGGGTGATTTGAAGAAAGCAGTGAAAGATGGGACGCCAATAATAATCGAAGTATGATAATTGTAAAGCGTTTCCGAGAGCTGGCTCCGAACCATATATCTTTGCCGTGTTGAAATGCCTGTAACCCATCTGCATCACTCAACCATGCATTAGTTTCAACTAGTTAAGAAGAGTATACATATAATCGAAATCCTAATTTCGGTTTGTCCCTCTCAGGTATCGCTAGTATAAAAAAAAAGTACATGAAAAGGAGTGGAGAGAAGATAAATGTTGTGTCGCTAGAGTATATCTCCTTGTGGCTACAATGCTGAGTATTGTAGACACAAGAAGATATATTTTCGGTTGTACGAGGGATTATGTCATGTTTGTAGGGTTTGTACCTTGAGGGCCATATGGACAGCAAGCTCTGTTGTTTTCCTATCGTTTTGGAAGGAATAAGTGCCTAACCCAATGGCACGCATTGCAATTCCACAATTCAATCGAACCTGGTTGCTCCTCATCTTTCTTTGTCTCTCTCACTCTTTCTACTTTCTATCTGTATGTGTATTTCTCAATGCAAAAATGGCTCCTTTTATATAGGGACATCACCAACAATGTCAAACATTTTAAACTGTTTTCTTAATCCACTTCAAACCCATAAAATATGTTTTAAAATTAATTAAACTTGTTTATTAGAGAGCTAATGACATCGAAATATATACAAAATCAAGGCATGGGAGATCTTCCATGTCTCTAGGGATTTTTCATGAAATGGCAAGACTTAGCTTAGCTGTACATAAAATAAAAGGAAATTATATTATTTTTGAAAAATATTTACGCAAAAGTCAACTAATATATATGCATCTGTGTCACCATTAAAGCAACAGTTGCTTCTATGAACAACAGGTGTTACCTCCTCCTACCTTTCTCTCAATCTCTCTCATCCTTTCCCTCAAGCCAATGAGGGTTGGTTCAGTGGTTTGGGCGTGTTTTTGGTTAACCTCTAATTCAAGTTCGATTTCAATTGTCAACCGTTCATTTAGGTGCATGAACTGTAAATTCCTATAAATCTATACTGATAATAGCTAGTAATTAAACGGCATGCGTAAGTCTTTCCGACTTAAAATTGTGAGTCTATCCCAGCATTGATAGTGAGAGTTACCAATTCTCCTAAACTTTTTGTTACCAAAAAAAAAAAATGGAAAATGCTTGAGCGTGCAAAAAGTTAATCTTTTTTTGTTAGGTTTGTTGACTCTAAACCATAATTAAATAAATTAATCAAGTAATTTGGTATTTGACATGCAAATTTGTCAAGGAATCAAGTCAATCGAAATTTGAAAAGTAACTAAATTATATTAGCATTATTCTTCCTTAGTCTTGCACACTGCACGCTCTTAGTTGACATTGCTCTAAAGTCAAATACAAGTACATTTAAACGGTTCTATTTTTAGTTTTTAAGAAGATTGGAAGATTGTAAGTATGAGATTGTTGCTTAATCTTGTGGCTTATACAGCCTAATTTGCAATTATGGACTCTTTAAGCAACAACCCTAAACATAAAATTTTGAAAATTATAATACAGTTGTTTAACTTATCGTTAATCAAACTCAAGACCTGTTGACCTTTAGTTATTACCCCCAAAGGATATGAGCCCGAGGATTAAGTGATCCGGGCCGTCCAAATATAATCAAACGGCTACAATTATTATAACTTTTAGAGACGCCCCCTGTTTGTAACCATTAGATCAAATTTCAACAGCTCGAATCACTTGATCGGACCCGGAAGGATCCAAATCCGAGAACAATAGCATTAAAAAAGACCAACCACTTGACATCTTCCTAAAAAAGCATTTAAAAAGTTAAATTTTCCCTCCTCAATTAGTTTTTCCTTCGGCAACAAACATTTCCATCTAAAAAGTTTATCTTTAGTCAAACTCAAGACCTGCTAACCTTTCATTATATCACTAAACCAACAAGTTACAAAGTAAATATAAATGCGTTAGTTTCATGTTTAAATTTACAGTTTGTCAGTTTTACACGTGCGGTCAAACAAGAAGTTTCCGTACACATGTTTCAGGTAAATAACCTTCACCGGGAGAGCTCCCGATCTGAAGCACACCATCTGAACAAAAACAAAAGGTTTAACCACGGAAACGCAGCGTTTTAGTCGTGTTTCTGTAAGGAAGAAGATTCAGTAGAAGAGACTGATAAGGAGGGCGGGTGGAGAGGTACCTTGGTTTGCAAGACTCTCCAAAAGCAACCAAAATCACTTGTGCTTAGCTGCAACAGTCCTTTGAACAGTCGATACTCCGTCCACGAATTTCGTTCGGAAAAGAACGTTGGCATTGTTGAACATGCCTTCTTTCAGAGAAACCACGATAAACTGCAAAATGTGAAAACCGGGAGCAAGATCAAGTTTCAAAGGATGTTTTATCAATAAGAAAATGATGCATGCCGTGCAAGGCTGTTAATATGAAGTTTCGAAGATCTGAGAACCCTAGATGTTTATTAGCCTGCATTTGATGCGTACATTTAGTGTTTAAATTCATGACGAATATGTACAAGTTGCGAAAATATGCTGTATTAAAACAAGCAGATTCCGACAAGGTGAAACATCGAATGAACACAAAAGAGAAACCATGCACGAAACCTGGGAGTGGGGGAAATGAGTTTTGATCATCCTTCCAATGTTCTGCGTGTGGCTTAGATCAAGAGCCGCATCAACCTGTAAGTGAAACGACATCCCGGCAACCACCTCATGTAAGCAGAATAGCAAATAGAGAACAAGAAGACATTGAAGGAGTTTAGTAAAGTGGAGAAGCTGGTTTTTGATACAGGAAAAGTTAGGCGTACCTCATCCAGTATATAAAGTGGGGCGGGTTTGAAGAGAAGCAACGCCAAGATCAGAGAAAGTGCAAGCAGAGATCGCTGACCTCCACTCAGTTCTGACAAGGACTGTTTCCAAACACCCCCAAATGCAACACGAACCTCAAGTCCATCTAAGAAGCTGCACCCTTCAGGAGGTTCAAGCTTTCCCATTGTGCCAGGCAAAAGGGTAGAAAAGATAGATCCAAAGTCACTGAATAAAGAAAATATGAAATTGTAATTGTTGGATAAAGAACCAAGAACATGACAAACATAGAGAACTAATTAGCTAATTGTAAATCCGCCTATAGATTTGAGAAGACGACTCACCTGTTAACTTTTACCCAAGTAACTTTCAGTGTTTCCTTCTTTTTCTCATCCAGCTCTTCAATCACCTTCTCGATCTTAGACTTATCATTCTACGAAAGCCAGAAGTAGAGTAAGTAAAAGAAAGCAATAACAGGTATGTGGACAGAAGAAAAGTAAACAACCTCAATGATGTTCTTCTTAGACATTAGGTCATTGTACTCATCTTCTGCTTTCTCGAACATGGCCATAACTTTCTTATTCACCCTTTTCTCAAGGCTGCAAAAGAAGGAGAATCATCACCTTCTTGGAACCATGCAAGATACTAATAGCATAACTCAGAAGTTTAGAGCATATCAAATTGAAAATTCTTCTGTCATAGAAGCAGGCGACAAAAACCAAAAATGAAGAGAAAGAGAATTCCAAGTCACGAACCCAGACTGTTGGGCCTGCAGTCTCTCAAATTCTTCCTTTGCATTACGAGGATCACGCAAGGAAAAATCATAATCAGTCCCACTTTTACCAAATAACTGTTTCTCAGATGCAATCCAGGCATGTTTCTCTACCAATCTATCAACTTTGGTAGAGCAATCTTTCTGCTCCATTTCCATTCGTTTTACCTAGAAAAATTGAAAAGGAGGTTGGTTAGCATGTAATGGTATAAAGAACTTTACAAATATAAAGGATAATTACCTCATTTTCCATTTTCTTCCTTTCAAGATTTGTCTCACTAAGTTTATGCTGAAGTGTTTGTTGCTCCTTAAGAATGCCACTAATTTGGGAATCACAATCCTTCATCTTCATACGAATTGAGTTAAGCTCAGATTGGGCACTATCATGAATATTTCTTGTACAACCTACCTGCAAAGGAGAAGCACGCACCATGAAACTTGTATCCAAAAGATCTAGCCAAATCAAATATCAGTGTTTACCTTTGCTCTCTGTTCTTCCACTTCTGAAATTAGGTTGTTAATTTGTGTTCTCAAAGAAGCTAATTGAGTCTCTAAAGATGCAAGTTCCTTTACAACAGCTTCCTTTTCCATAATAAGCTTCTCTTTTTCATTCTCATGACCCTAGCAGTGAATAAAATCATGTCACACAAAAGTTGACGGGCTACTGCAGAATCAGGCAGTTACTTCAAAATCCAGCAACTAAGATAAAACCATGCGAAGCCAATCATAACCTACCTTGAGATTCTTTGAAGCTGATTGCATTTGAGTTTTTGTTTCTTTAATCTTCTTTTCAAGATCTTTGAGCCTTCCCTCCCGACTATTATCATTCTCTTTGATTGATGTCTCAAGTAATGAAACTTTATTCACACAATCTTCATACAACAGCTGTTTTTCTTTTGCTGCAAATTGTGCTTCTAGAAGTTCCTGCTCAATCCTTTTTACTAATTCACCAAGCTAGTAATACCAAGAAATCATTATAAATATATGAACCAGTAAAGGAAGTTGCAATATAAAGCGTGTGGTTGGTATGCAAAGAGAAAGAGAGGCTGCACAAAACCTTATGATGCTCATTTTGCTCAGCCCTGCCCTGGAATAATGAAAGGTCATAGGATTTAAGTTCTAACTGTGCTTTAATGTCCATGAACTTCTTCTGAAGAGGCAGAAGCTCTGTAATCTGCAATTTAAGAAGTTGACAATTATAAAACTCGTGTAAATGCCTCCAATTTGCAAAGAAATGCAAAAACATCCCCAAAAATAGTCTTTAAGATATGCAAACAAGAAGGGTCCTAACTATCACAAAATTCATCTCATTCGTTCTTATTTAAAGAAAGAGAACAAGATTCTTATGGTCAACCTTAGCTTCAATTTCGGTCAATCTTCTCTGATGCACGGAAAGTTTTTGTTCAGTCTCTGCCAGCTCGTGAAGTTGCCTTAACAAATCACCCCCACCCCTGTGACAGAGTAAATGGTTTGTTTAATAGGCTGACTAGCTAGATGTAGACAAAAGCAATTAAAACAACTTTTAGAGAAATGTAAGATTTTAGTTACTCAGTGTAGCATGAGTATTACGAAGAAGACAATAACTAGTTTGGAGCATTCACCAGGAAAATGTTAACGACAACAAGAATTTGAAAGTTGGAGACAGAAGCAACAGATATATGGCTATTCCAATTTGAACTAAGGAGACAAACAACAATGACTTACTTGCGGCTTCCACCAGTCAAAAGGCCACTAGGCTGAAAGATATCACCTTCAAGAGTGACACTTGGGGTGCGAATTTCCTTGTTAAAAGCAACCTAGAAAACATTCAAAGAGATGCAATTTGTGTCATGCACCCTTCTAAATATAGATTTCATTTTCATAAAAGTACAATATTATAGAATCATTCTACACCAAATCAAACATAATCAAGATGAGAAGCATGTGCACTGTTAAAGAAATATTATACATGAACAAATTAGCTAAGTTGGCCTACCTCCTTTGCAGCATCTACGGTTTTGCAAACAAAGGTTGAACCAAAAACGAATTCCATAGCACTCTGCAATAAAAATTCAAAATTCAAAATGAGCAGAATATAAAATTCCAAAATCCATTGTTCGCGTCTGCATAATATCCCAATGAAGAAAGAAAGAAGCCTACAACAAACTTAAAGTATTAATAATTGTCTCAAGTATAGAAAACACACATCAAAGAACTCTACACTCCATAGTATATGTATTAAAAATAATATCAGGTTTAAGTTTTATATGGGGCTGCTTGACGCATACCTTCAATTCATTATCATACCCAACCAAAGAAAGTGCAAGCTCTGCATTCTCCTTGCCAACCTGAAATTGAAGCCAAGTTTCAGCAAATACGCTACCGGCTACACAACTGAGAGAATAAGGGTGGCATGAAAGGGGGGTGGGTTCTATTGGTAGAGAAACTAACCAATTTAGAAGCAGCTTGTTGAACCCTAGGATGAACAGTATACGGTTGTATTTTGTTCAGAGGTATAATTGTTACTCTTCTTCGAAGGTTGCCATTCTGAAGAAGTTGTTTTCCTGTACTTTCTGTGTCTACAACAACATTAAACAACTTTCCACCAGCAGTAACCTGCGAAATGAATCAATCTAAGAATTAATACATTATCTAACTCATGAAATAAAATTCTCAGTTACAAATTCATTCTGACCTCTAAGGCAGTCATGGTTGAGCTATCCTTCACTTTGATAAGTTTTGCAACTACACCCTTGACCTTAGACCTATCGAAGTTATTCACAGGATCCCGATAGGTGAACTCAACATTTGATAATTGAGCAGAAAGATTTCGCATTTCATCCCTCAACTTCTGCACCTCCCCTAACTCAGACGCACGATCCTGAAGAAATATTCATAGAGCTAAACTGAGATTGAACTATTTACGTGCAGAGAAAATGATCAAACATAAATCAAGTTTACCTTTTGTAATGCTTCCATCTGGCCCTCTTTATATGGAACAGACTTCAGTGCATTTTCAAGATTTTCCAGATCTCTTTTTCTAGCAGTAAGCTCACTCTTAACCGCATCAGCTTCTTCACGTTTTGACATTAGTTGATTATTTTTCTCTTTTAACTCCCTTTGACAATGACTTATTTTTGTATTCAGCTGTTTTAGTTCTGTTTCAGCATTCCCAACAGCTACTTTGGCATCACCCAGTTGATCTTCGAGGCATTTCTCCTCATTTCCACTGCTCTTGCCGGCTAGTACACCCTAAACATAGTTTATTTTTAAAATATTAGTCTCCTCAACCATAGTGATTGTAATTTATAATAAATAATATGGTTTGCATGCACATTGATCATTGACAATATAAAGTAGAAAACCAATACACATTTACCTGGTAATCCATTTCATACTCATTCAGTGTCTGAGAAAGTTCCTCTGCTCTCTTTTTCAAATCAGCTGCTCCTTCTTCAGCCTTTCTTATAGCGAAGTCCGTTTCTTTTACAGACTGCTTCATGTCTTCAATATTGTTAACAATCTGCCAATATCAAGGATGTCATAATCCAATCGTTAAACTAAGGAATATAAGGAATAACAATAGAACAAACTTGAAAGCGCCTGACAGCATTAGAAGTATCTATCGAATCATAGACTACAACATTTACCTTTTCAGCATTTTTATTTTCAATAGCAAGAGTGTCCTCTTTATTACTCAACACAGACACTTCCTTCACAAGATCTTGAGAAAGCGCATCTAAATTGTCAGACAAAGTTTTTACTTCTCCACCCATTCTAGCCTCCTTTTCAGCAGTCAACTTCGACACTTGTGTCTCCATTTCCTGTATTTCTCCCTTCATCTTTCTCATATCATCATCAACCTCGGAAATCCTGGCCTTCACTTGTTCCAGCTCAGACGCTGCACTGTCTCTAATTCTCTCTGCTTGAACATATTCATGCGCAATGCAAAACCTTTTCAGGCGATCCAAGTCAGCGTTTCCATTAGCCCATTGCATATATTGGGCCCTTTCTCTCCTCAACTTGTCCAAGGCAGGCAGTATCTCCTGGTCAAGAAGCTTATTGATCTCATCAACTTTACTCTGCTTCTTCTCAAGTGTCTTCAAAGCGGCCTCTTTCTTGGTCTCATACATTCTCGTCCCAGCAGCCTCCTCAAGCATAGAGAGAATCTCGGGTGGTTTCATATTCAAAACCTTGGTAATGCGCCCTTGCATTATCAGAAAATGCGGGTTGTTAACATTGAGCTGCACGGAATGAAAAAGGTTCTGGACCTGACTAGGCTGTGCAAGTTTCCCATTGATCAAATACTTGTTCCTTCCACCAACCACAATCTGTAAAGCAAACAAATAGCTTCTCATCAACCACTTAGCACTCTTTGTTTGAGTCCAACAACAAAAAATTTCGCATGCAATTCGATACCGTGGAAGTTATTAGCCCTCATCAGATTGTCACCAAAATCAAGATATTTTAAGAAATACAAAAAAATCCGAAGTTGAACTAAAAAAGGAACAGCAAATCTCATCACACACTTAACAACAGTTAGTTCATTTCTATTCAAAATTCTAAAATATGGAAAGAATTAGACAATTCAATTAAAGGGGACTTACAAGCAAAACAAAATTGAACACCAATTGGACACCAAAACCAGACCCAATTGACAAAACCCAGCAAAATTCAAGATAATGGAAGCGAAATTGAACAGTAAAACGAGACCCAATTGTGAAAACCCGGGAAACGAAATACCTGACGGGTGACGGTGATTTCATAATGGGCCTCGTATCCGAGGGGACTACGGGCGCGATCGGAATTGTCGAAGACGATGGAGACGGTGGCCTTGGTGATTCCGGCCTGGCCCTGCTTGTAGACGAGTTCCTGGAGGTTGGCGGCGCGGACCTGCTGCAAATTGGTAATGCCCAAGACGAAGCAGATGGAGTCTAGGATGTTGGACTTTCCCGACCCGTTCAAACCCGTTATGGCGTTGAAAAAGGGGTCGAAGCCGGGCACCACTGTCCTCGTCGCGTAGGATTTGAAGCCCTCCAGGCATACCTCCTTGATGTACATTTTCTTCCGAAAGCCGAAAAGGTTTTCGATTTCAATGGAGGGTGTACGGACAGTGAGATTTGAAAACCCTAGAACGAGGATCTTTCTCTGCTTCTGCTTCTCCTTCCTCTCTGAAAGTCTAAAGTTTTCGAATTTTCAATCTCATCACGCGGGACGTGCAAGGCGGGAACTTGGCTCTCTCGATTCAACAATGAGGAACCGGACGACGTCGTTTGGAGTTATATTGGACCGGCAATCCACTATTCACTTGGAGCCCTCCCCCCTGGCAATCCACTATTCAATCCACCTAGTCCTTTAATGAACAGTCATTGACATTTGCATTTCCATCCTTGGAGCCCTCCCCCCTGGCAATTGGTAATAAAATATTAATATTTTTTTCTCACCCAATCCATAAAATATTAATATTTTTCTTTAATTGACCGGTCTCTCTCTCTCTCTCTTTCTCTCGAACAGCAGCAGCCATGTCCTCGCCATCGAAAAAATGGATTGATGTCACCGCCTTCGTCGTCGTCGTCGTCACCGTCTTCGTCCTCATCGTCGTCAACTCCCTCGCCATCGTCGTCATCGTCACCGCCTTCATCCTCGTCATCTCCCTCGCCATCGTCCTCCTCCTCATCGCCTACACTGTCGTCGAACTCGAACTCACCCTCGGACTACACCCAGGCCTGGCGTCAGCCTAACGTCACACCCCTTAGGCTGCAGGGCTGGCAATCGCCCACCGGCCTGGCCCTCGGGCTTCCACCCTCACTCGGGCTCCCCAACGCTGGAGAGCAACCCACCGGCCCTCGGGCCCTTTCCTCTCGCCTGTCCCCCGAGCAGACCACAACGGTGGACTTGCTCTAAAAGGTCAGGTTTGGGCCTTAAACCACACTAACAAATGTCAATGGGACTCTAAATAAAACCACCATAGAGTGGTCAGTGATGGAAAACGAATCACACATTCGTATTCTACACGGTACATTCTGAGTTCAATTCATGTTATTAGTGAATCACATGATGGTTGTAGGCTCGTATATCAGTCTGTTCTAATTATTCAATGTTTTAATATAAAAATCGTTATTTAGTACGTAGTGTCTAGTGGTATTCCTATTCAATTGTAAGTGCGAAGTCTTTGGCTCAATTTTCGCCAAATGCGAATTTGAACCACATTATTATAGCTGGCCCGTTGTGAGGATTAACTCACTTCCTCACCCTTTATGGCGTGTTTACCAAACGTGAATGGAGTAGAAAGAAACAGAATCGCATTCCTGCATTCCAACGTTTACTAACATGTAGGGAATGAAAAAGTAAGTAGGGCCCACTTAAAATCCGGAATCGAATTCCTTAATCTTCCGGAATTCAATTACCTACATAGAGGTGGTAATTGAATTTCCGGAGGAAGCCTCCTTCTGGAATCAAACATTTATACCCAAAATACCCTGGTACCTTCCACCAGTAGCGCACCCTCTCCTTCGTTTCTCCTCCGCCGACTCCTTATACCTTGACCACCACCGCGACATGCCCTTAGACATTGCAGTTCCAGGCGGAGCATCAGGTCGAGTCATGTTCTTCCGGAATGAGTCATGGAACGGCAGTCCCTTCTTTATGCGAATGTTGCAGACCAATTTGGGGTTGCAATTCAGAAATTGATTTCTTGGATTAGTGTGGATGGCAGACCCTTATTCCCCAGAGCGTTTGTCAACGAGGATTTGGTGAACATCCATGAACAGTACGGAAGAAGGATGGATCCCCATCACACTGCAGATCGGGTAAGAGACAGGCGGAGGAGAAGCCAAAGCCGACGGGGTATGCAAGGAGGAGGGGTCGATGGAGAAAAACATAATATTGGGAGCAAGCAACTTGGTTGCATTGACCTTGCCTCTAGTGACCAAAACATAGGTATTGACGACCTGTGTTTGGGAGGCATGGCTTCCTCGGCAATGCCTGGGTTTGGGCGGCTTTGAATCTTTTTTTTTTTTTTTTTTTGGCAGGGAAAGACACCTTCATTTTTTGGGGTGTTCTAATTAAAAGAAAAAAAAATTACCTGACACAAGGATATTTTAGTAATCACATTAATTTTCATTTTGATTCATGTGAATTAGTAAACAGTTTTATCGTTCATATTTCGATTCCATAAAGTTTTAGTAAACAACTTTAATAAGAATCTGATTATGATTCCACCTCATTCTAATTCCTCCTCAATTCAATTCTTCCGTAATTCAATTCCCTTAATTTTGATTACGGATTAGTAAACTCGCCGTTAATATAGATAATATCGTTTGTTAAAAAAATATAAAATATTAGGCTTACTTCCCCACAAATAACAAAGTACATGAATTGATTAGTACTAATTAAAAATTAAAGCAACAAGAGTAGTCTTGGGTTAACTACAAATGCTACACCAAAAACAACTAAAAAATGTTACAAAACAAACAAAGATTAATGCCTAATACAAATATCTAAGAAACATTAATCGAAGAAAATCCCGTAGAAATCCCCGTAAGAGAATCCGGAGATTGGGTAGGGTATACCACATTATCATACAGTAGTCCAGCAACCGCCGCGCCAATCAGAGGCCCCACCCAATAAACCGCCTGGTTCCTGAAACTGCCGGCAACGACTGCCGACCCGAATGCACAAGCCGGGTTCATAGACCCACCAGAGAACGGCCCGGTTGCTAAAACGCTGGCTCCGGCCATGAACCCAACCGCCAGGGGTCCAATGCCCCCATATGCACCATTCCTTCGGTCACCGGCAATATAAACAGTGTACACCAGCCCAAATGTCAGCACGCCCTCCAAAACCGACGCCCCGAAACCCGTCATCTCTTCGGTGATTCCGTAGGTCGGAACATGCTGCACAGTCCCATAAAAAAGTTTGTCACTAGGGTGTGAGATTAGGGTCAACATCAGTTCAGGTTGAAATCCTTTTGAAAAGGCGACTCCAAACCGACAAGATTCTCCGCTTTGCAAGAATCAAAGGTTTTTTTATGGAGAAAAGGTTGAAATCGGTTTAATATAAAACGTATGAAATTCATTGAAAAATTACTAGCTTGCATTGAGGTTCAAAAACTTACAATGAAAAATAGTTATATGGAGAAAAGGTTTTTTTACCTGTCCAACAGTAGTGACTTTCAAGAGAAGGCATGCCATGATAGAAGCCACCATCTGAGAAATCCAGCAGCAGATGGCATTGAGGACACTAATGTGTCCTCCGACCGCCATGCCGAAGGTGACTGCCGGGTTGATGTGGCCGCCAGAGATGTTGGCCGCAATGTACACGGCCGAGGACAATGCGAAGGCGTTGGCGACGGCAACCATCACCAAACTTGCTGGATCTGATGCAGCATCCGGCATCAACTTCCCTGCCACATTATATCACAACCAAAGACTAAAAGTGATGACATTTAGGTCCCAGTGTAACGGACCCAACATACACAAGAAATTAAATTTTATTTTCAAAACTTACATTACACTAAAACTAGAACAAAAAACTTTAAGTTCAATTCACGATTTTGCTCCTTTTTCACACGTCGCGTGAGATGCGTGATAAAGAAACGTATACATTTCAGGATAGAAAAGGATTTCTGCTAACACGAAAAGTGAAAACTAATGGAAAGAAAGACTCACTTGACGACATCATGGAGCCAACAACAGTGAACACGAAGAAGAAGGTTGATATGAACTCTGCGAGATAAGATCGGAGGGCGTTGGGAGTGATTGTTTTCTGAAGTCGAGCGGTCAATGCAATCCTAGCCATTGATCCAAATCACATGTAAAAATCAAAACTCGATGTTGAAGAACGAATTGAATTCTCAAGGTAATTTTAGAGGAGAGTTTTGGTGTAAATGAGAGTGAAAAAACAGCGGTGAAATCGAACAGTTAACGCAGCATTTGTTCTGGAAAGGAGTTACTTGTATATTTGAGCAAGTTAAAAATGGCAACGTTTTGGTGAAGGTTGGAGAGAATTTTCAATATGACCGGAACATGAGGTGGTACACCAAGTGTTACTATATAAATGGTGGATATGTGTGTGAAAAAATTAATAACCTAAAAAGTAAAACTTATCACCACTTGTATAAAAACATATGCTGTATCACCCGTATTGCGATCATAATGAAAATTTTCTCATGAAGGTTGATGGTGTTTCGAAAAATGGTTAAACGCCAAGCCACATGGCAACGTACACGTTCGCATGATTGGGAGGACATGGGTGATTGGTGGATTCTCTTTCCTCCGTATTTCCTACCCTCCTCTTTAAATAGTTACGATTAAACGTATCCAGTGTTGATTTTTTTTTATAGAGAGAGACAAAAATAAAGTGTGAGAGGAGGGGAGGGAAATAGAGTGAATTAAGAGGGAAGAGAATCTTACTCCTGTAATTATACTGTTACACAACTTTCTTCAAAACACAAACGTCTTTCCTTTGTTTGATACGAAATTATCGTGAGACCTCGGGTGCAAGGCAGGAGAAGTGATCGCTTAAGCTACAAGTCATTCATTCAACATATTTCTTTTATTATATACCAACAAATAAAACATCATCTCATAACGAAAGTTTTTTGTATCGTTGAATTATAAAATATGACAAAGATCTTAAAACATACTGAGCAAATTAAAAACATTACAATACATGAAACAAAAAAAGAACCAAATTGATTAACCCTATGATCTAAACTCAAGATATTAATTAAAATTTGAGGCAGAAAATAGTCTTCAAGAAATCCAAACAAGCAGCAAGCGAGGCACGTCTCTTTCTTTTAGCCCCATATATTACCGCACTCCTCATGTACTTCTCCAGGTCATCTTCTCTCTGCATAAACTTCCTCCTCGTGTGCTTCTCCAGGTCATCTTCTCTGTACATAAAATCCCCCACGTCGTTTCTACCATAAAGGACATCTCCCACGCCCGTCTCCGCTGCTGCACTACCGGATTTAGTATAACAATCCAGGGACAACATCGAAAGTCCATAACAAGGTGGTGGGTTTTCCGTCGCGTGCTTTTGCTCAGCGTACCCACCACCACGACCGAGAGAAAATTCACAGTGCATGATGGAAGAAGCGAAAAACATATTTTCTTTCTTGTGGGAATTTAATTTAGTGAAGAGTCCCATACATATATGTATAGTTTTTTTTTTTTTTTTTTTTCTGCGAGGCTAATATGTATTAATTAGCGTAGGAGAAGGAATGATTATTCTGTTTTTTATATCCTAAACCTGTTAGAACTTGGCTACTTAGTCCTTTTAGTATAAGAAGTCCTTATATGTTTATACTAATTTGTTACTGGCTTGTTAGCTAAAATGGTCTTTAAGATTTGCATAACACATCACTTTAGTCTCTGAAATTTGAAATCAATAGAAGTAGAGATTGTCCACCATCAATCATTTTGGTCATTCTGTGCAAAATTATGTTAAATAAGGATCAAAATGACAAATATACCCTCAAATTAATAAATAATGGGTCAAAATGATTTGACAAAAATTAAGGGTATTTTGGTCATTCTATTCTTATTTAATGGAGATTTTTCAAGGAATAACCAAAATGATTGATGGTCGACAAACTCAGAGACCAATTTTATTGATTTCAAATCTCAGATACCAAAGTGAGGAGTTACGCTAATCTCAAAAACCATTTTGGGTAAAAAGCCATTTGTTACTTGGACTTTAATTAGAATGAATTAATATTTGAGTAATCTACGCGAACTTAATTATAACTAATTTATATGCATGTGATTATCCACTTTTGTTATGAATGATATGGCAGCTTCTTTTCTTTTTCGATCGAAAACGTTGGCTTTCATTCCCAAACAGAAAGATTACATACTACATCAACCAACAAAAGGGAGAGTTATATTAGTTTTCAAGTCTTAATAAAAGACTTGATGCAAAACTGAGGCCAGTGTCGTTCTAAGATTCATACACCGACCTCATTTAGTAAGATAAGACTTGATTGTTGTTGTTGTATGACCTCGCAAAGCTGAGAGCAGTTAAGGCAACATTTGTTATGTGAAGGAGTAACTTATATATTTGAGCAAGTAAAAATTGGCATCGTTTTGGTGAAGGGTTGTGAAGGTTGATGAAGTTTTTATCCGAAATGGTTCCTAAGATTTACATACTCCTCATTTTTTATATGTGAAATTTGAAATCGATAGAATTGGTCCCTGAGTTGTCCACCATTAATCATTTTGGTCATTTAGTGAAAAATCTTCATTAAATAAGGATGAAATGACTAAATTACCCTTAATCTTTTGTCAAATCATTTTGGCCTATTGTTTATTAAATTGATGGTAGTTTTGTCATTTTAATATTTATTTACATAACTATTCACGGAATGACTAAAATGATTAATGATTGATAATCTCAAAGACCAGTTGTATTGATTTTAAATATCAGGGACCAAAATGAGCAGTTATGCAAATCTCAAAGATCATTTTGGCTAAAAAAATTCGAAAAATGGTTAAACGTCAAGCCACGTGGCAATGTACATGTTCGCATGACTGGGAGGACATGGTTGATTAGCAGATTCTCTCCCCTTCTAATCACCTTCATCTTTCCTCCCCTCCTCTTTAAACAGTTACGATTAAGCCTCAGTATCTTGTGTTGATTTTTTTATATATATAGAGAGAGACAAAAAAAAAGTATGCGAGGGAAAAGAGAGAACCCTACTTCTATAATTACCGTTATGCAACTTTCTTCAAAATACAAATGAGTTTCCTTTGTTTGACACGGAATTATCGTGAGACTAACAAAATGGGACAACATTTATAATATTTTCAATTTTCTCGCTACGGATTTTTAAAAATTAAATAAATAAATAATTCACCAAAAACCTCACATAGTGCGACAGTGGTTTGTTAGTAAATTTATTATTTTTCACAACGCATTTTAGTAATAAAATAAAAAAAGGTCAATTGTCTTTTACAAACTCCTAGCCTTTCCACAACTGGTAATTAATAACAACTCCTATTTTATTTGCTTTTCTGATTTGCTATATTTCTGGCCCATATTAAGATCATCGTTTTTTGTAATTAGTATTATTTTGGATCGATATAACAACACTATTATTCTGTCTTATCTGCCATTCAAATTCTTTTTCTTACAAAACTAGTACTAACACCATTACATGTGATCGAGCATAGACCTCGGGTGCAAGGATGAAGAACTGATCGTTTAAGTTACAAGTCATTCATTGAACGTATTTCTTTTACCATATACCCACAAATTAAACATTATCTCATAACGCAATTTCATTGTTTCGTCGAATTATAAAAAAATGACAAAGATCTTAAAACATATTGAGCAAATTAAAAACATTACAATACATGAAACAAAAAAAGAACCAAATTGATTAACCCTATGACCTAAACTCGAGCTATTAAAATTTGAGGCAGAAAATAGTCGTCAAGAACTCCAAACAACCAGCAAGCGAGGCACGTCTCTTTCTTTTAGCCCTATATATTACCGCACTCTTCATGTACTTCTCCAGGTTATCTTCTCTCTGCATAAACTTCTTCGTCCTGTGCTTCTCCACATCTTGTCTGTAAATAAAATCCCTCACGTCCTTTTTACTATAAAGGACATCTCCCACCCCCGTCTCCGCGGCGGCACTGCCGGATTTAGTAGAACAAGCTGGGGACAACATCGAAAGTCCATAACAAGGTGGTGGGTTTTCCGTCGCGTGCTTTTGCTCAGCGTACCCACCACCACGACCGGGAGAAAATTCAGTGTGCATGATGGAAGAAGCGAAAAACATATATTCGATTTCTTTCTTGTGGGAATTTAATTTAGTGAAGAGTCCCATACATTATATATATACAGTATTTTTTCTGTGAGGCAAATATGTATTTTAATTAGCGTAGGAGAAGGAATGATTATTCTGTTTTTATTAAACCTGTTAGAACTTGGCTACTAAAATGTAATTAGTCCTTTTAGGATAAGAAGTCATTTGTATGTTTATGTTTTTAACTTGGCAATTGCGCTAAAAGAGAGATTAATCCACGTGGACTTAATTAAAATTAATTAATACGTGATTATCCACTTTGTTTTGAATCATATAGCAGGTTCGTTTTGAAAACATTGGATTTCATTCCCAAACAGAAAAATTACAGGCTCATTTGGAAGTGTTTTCAAAATGACGGAACATGTTTTTGGTGAAAATATTTATGAATTCAATCCTTAATGATAATAATGCAAATGAATCCTTAAAAAACATTAAAGGAACCACTTTAAGTACTTTTGAAATCTAAAAACATTTTTTCAAAAGACGTTTTCACTCATTTTAAAAGAACTTCAAAACGAACCCTACATACTACGTCAACCAACAAACAAAAGAGAGATAGCCGGAAGGCAAGCTTGGGCCTCTAAAAAAAACTCCGTCTTGAAAACCCTCGAATTGAGAGTTATGATAGTTCAATTGTGTGCGACAGGGACCACTACAGTCATATCTCAAACTAATCATGTACAAACACGTCTTTTAAGTGCCATGCATGATTGATATAAGATACCGTGGCATTCCTATTGCATAAAAGTCCTTCGCGTGATCCTCGCATCAATTGCAAAAATCGAATAGAAAGAGAAAAAAAATACAATAAAAGCCTTTCTAGTCCAGCTGTGAGCAATTCTTCTTAGTGGGTGTAAAAACCAAAAAATAGACTAAGACACCTTAGTATGTCCTCTAAGGCTTGTGGTATGCCCTGCCTCGGATGGGGGAGGCTCCCCTCCCCCCTAAAATTTAAAAAAACAAGCACACAACAATGTATCCAATTAGAAGTGAAATCTTTTCAAAATTAAAATGTCTCCAATCCTCACTGCAATGGAAAAGGATAAGACTCTAAAGATTGAGGTTTATACAGAATCGCGGATTAATATTAAGCAATTGTATAGACGACTTCCCGTGTATGTGACATCAAACCATTTTACAACAATGGCGGCAGCTCACACACATTAAACCCTAGTGAAATGATGCTTAGCTTAAACCCTACAACGCCTGCATCTCCATATTGGTGTGGCCGTTATTGTTGGTAGAGGATGGTGCAGCAGAGTCCTGGTTGTCGTCAGCAGACTTCATCTGTTGAACTTGGGGCGGGTTGACGACCGTCATTGGCATCACAGCATTGTCCGAGAGACGTCCCTTCATCTCCCTGTGCTCTTGGCACAAGGCGCACCAGTGCAAGCAGCAGTGTGTCAAGCATGGGTCACACGGCGAGTTCTGCAGTCAACAACGCAATTAAGCATCCAGCAAGCTTCAGTTAAGAAAAATATATTCCACATGAGATAAACTTGAGATACGGATAAACAAAAGGTTACCCTTAGATGATACTTCTTCTGCAAGGATTGCCGGACAAGACCTGTATATATCCCACACATCCACCAAGAAAATAACAGACCCTCGCAAATAAGAAATGAAGTCCTTGGGTCAACGCCATGGAAGATAGCAGTTAATGCTGCCAGAGCCATACCACCTTCAATACAAACGGCATGACAAATGCATGGTCTGTTCCAAGGGGTATCGTCTCTTAGGCTCTCAACATTGCGCCCAAACAGAACACATGGACAAAATAACCCTGTCAAGCCTGAAGAGGTAACAAAAGGCAGTGTTATCAGTAGACCATGTTTTTATATTGCAGAAACGAATTACAGGAACTAGAGTCTAGATGCACAGTAGTACGAGCAAAGATGTTCATGCTTATCAACCACAGGACTATGGTCAACCAATTGAATGGGCAGAAACATCCTACTTGATAAAGTTGGAGGTGGCATTCAGAGCATAAAATGAATAAATTATAATAAAAGAATATGAAACAGGGCAATGCTAGAGTTATAAATTTCAAACTTTTGAAAGGCAAGCTTCCAGAGACAAACTCCAACAGACGCAAAATACCCCAGAAAAATCGAAAGGAAGAAGGTATCTTATCAAATATAGCCATAAGCGTCATAAATTTAACAAATGCACTGCTATAGTTGCATATTTGTGAAAAAAAAAACCTATTGCAAGGGCTTTGCGCTTTGTTTATGAGGCAAGCTCAGTGGGACACCGAATTCCCCGCAAAAGGAAAAGATCAAAATAAATGGAAATCAAAGGTAAGCATAAACTTCATACTGCGTCCCTGTAAAAGAAATGAAAAGCTAGTTCCCATATCAACTTACAACTTTCTCTATCTTCAGCACAGCCAAAAATTCCGGTTGTCCAAGGCTCATCTGCAGGGGCCTGATAGCTGTCGGGTAAAGGCTGTCCACATTCGTTACACCTGTGAACATTGAACTGGCCCGTAACACACAAGATCAGTTGCCGAATCACATTCTCATCCGATCCAACGACTTAAAATTACAACCCTCCAATGCAAACAAACTCACATGTAAAATTCACAAACTCATCAACATCTACCCCATAAACCTACAACATAAATGTAGTTTATCAACCATATTCAAGTTGTAGCCAAAATCAACCAGTCGTCCTCTTTCGAAAACTACGAGAATTCTAGATCTGAACCATTCTTTGATGTACCAATACAAATTCAAAAATCTGATTCACATCTTATCCCAGAAATGGCATTATACAAATTACAAAGCACCAATTTTTTTTACTATAAATTTCGTCAATCCCCCCAAAAACCTTCTAATCAGAAATACATACAAAAAGTAGAAAAATTTAACAATCCAAACCAAATCCCACCAACACAAATTTTAACGAAATACAATTCATACAAAATCATACAGGAAAACAAATGGGATATTAGCAACGGAGTTTCCAGAGCAAACCCATGTCAAATTAACAAAAAATACGATGAACCGGTCTAGAGAGAGAGAGAGAGAGAGAGAGAGAGTGGGGTGAGAAACCTGAGGAACTTCGATGGGCTGATTGAGCTCGCCGGGATTAATGTCCTCCGCCGGCGCTTGTTCCTTCGTCAGCTTCACATACCGCGAGTGCGCAGTCCCATCCGCCATCCGATCTGCTCTGCTCTCTCCGGCACCGCTTTGGGAAAACCCGGGACTAATTAGTGAGGGAAGATCCGGACTGGGACTAGATTTAAGCCGGTCAACTTTTTGTCTTCTTAACGCTTATTTGAAAACTCGTCCCTGCGAGTCTCGCTCCTTCGCCTCGGCCTTCGGATTTGTTTGGATTGCTGTCTTCTTTCCCGTCGTTCGGTGTAATACGACTTGTCGATGTCCGCCGACAAATGTTGTTGTATACGATGTCGTTTCAAGAGACGGACTTAGGTTTTCTACGACGTGTCGTTTTTTTTTTTGCGACTATTTATATTTCTAGCCAATCGGATTGTATCCCAATATTTCTTTCATCACGTGATTAATCTGCATACTTATGAGACCATCCCGAATCTTTTAAAAAAGGTCATCTCTAACGCAAAACCTTCTAAATCTTTTGGTCGAAGTACATCACTTAGGTACCGTTTGGTACGTGGGACGGGACGGGACGGAACGCAGTGGGATGAGGCGTTCCGTCCCACGTTTGGTGTGCCTAAAAATCGTTGAACCGGTTGTACCATGGGACGAAATTTGGCTGATTTTTCGTTCCACCTCTCCCCCTGGAACGACCCGTTCCACATCTGTGGAACACAAATTTGTAACATTTTAAGCACTGTTCTAAAAATCCCCGCCTAGCGCCGCCTAGGCGCTAGTCGGTTGGTCACCGTCCCGATTAATGCCTAGGAGTTTGAAAATTAAGAAAGGGGGCCTGGACCTACTGAGGCGCCCGCCTAGACCACCTAGGCACCCGCCTAGCCCGCCCAAACCTGTCTAGGTTGCGACTCACTTAGATAGAAAATAGATAACTTTCATTTTGCATTTTATTTTTTCCAATAAATTGTAAGAGACTTGTTGAATACTTAAATGAATACACATTATATGCATGTTCTCCATGTTTTCATTATATTCCAATACCTTCTAATATATATGACATTCTATTTTGTAGTCTATAATGACATTATATATATTTTAAGTATAAATAGACACTTGTTTACACGAAATATAATAGATTTACTTAAATCCGCCTAGTCCGCCTAGGCGCTAGGCCCCAGCTCGCCGCCCGACTAGCGCCTAACGTCTTTTAGAACCTTGATTTTAAGACAAAATTTCCCCTTATCTTTTTCAATATTTACATCATCCATTCCGTCCTGTTCTGTCTCGTCTGCGTACCAAACTGTACCTTATGTATATGAGAATTTAGAGTTTTGAGTTTACAATGCTCCTTAAAAACAACTGGACTCAAAATTCAAACTTTTATTTTTAACACTCCACTTCATTTCCTCATCGTTGTAGGACACAAATTTTGAGTTTCCAGTTAAAAGAAACGTAGACTTTAGTGCATTATTTAAAAAAAATATTATGTAATATTGAAATACAATCATGTTATATAATTACTTCACGTATTAAGATAAAGCAAATTGCGACAAAGCAAGTTTAGGTGGCATTGGTTTAATAATTTCGGAAAGGGATCCTCTTCGAATCCCTTCCACCAAGTTCATTCATCCGGATCATTGAAATTTGATCAAACGACTACAAACAGGAGGCCCATTGAAGTTATAATAACTTTAGTCATTGGATCAAATTTAAATGATCCGGATGGAAGGACTTGGTGGAAGGGATCCGGAGAGGATCCCTTTCCAATAATTTACAAACTTCAGCACTAAACACAATTAACAAGAGCTTAATCACTTAGGAAGGCCAGTTTCTGTACCAACCGGACCATGCAGATACCAAACCACTAATCCCAAGAGTGACAGCATGATTACAGAACGGATTAGGCTCGATGTCCGCGATTCCGATGATCAAATCCGCGACGTTGGCCGCCACTGCCATTAATCTCATCACTCTATCAGCCCTAATCTTTCTCAAACTCTCGCTCTTCGTATCCGCAGACTTGTCCTCCAAGGCAGAAACCTTTTTCTCCGTCTCCACGCCCTCCTTCAACGCAATGAAATCCAAAACGATGAAGAAAACATACCCAAACGACTCACCAAACGCCGATATAAAGCTCATCTTTCGCGCCAGATTAGGGTTCAGAGTCCCGATTCTGGACAGCCAGAGAAAATGGTCGAAAAAGAAGTAGACCATCTCCCCAGCATTAGCAAGAACGGCTAGGAACCGAAGCGTAGGGGTGGAGCCGGGGCTTCTTCTCAGCGCATTGAATCCCGTGAGAAACCGCCCCGTTCGAAAGGCCTTCCGGCTAAGCCCGGATGCAACTTCCCACTGCTTGGCTCGCTGCGCAATTTCGGGGTTCTTGGCCTCGGCGTGCCAGTGCGCAATCTTGGAGACGTATTGGAAGGTTTTGACAAGCTTGTCAATGCCGTCTCTCTTTGCCAGGAAGATAACAAGTTTGTCTACTGTGTCGTTCATGATTGAAAATTTGCGCAGCAGATGTTTCGTTGTGATTGGCGATGAAGTATGAATCGCGCTAGCTCGATGGGAGGATTTTGGGGTTGGATTAGTAGAAGAAACGAGAGATTAAAGAGCACCACAGAAGTTGCAGGATTTTGGATAATAGCATACAAGCTTCTGTGGTTGGACTGCATGCCATGCAACTCGCTGACAGTAGTAGGCTTTCTTGTCTTTAGCCAACAACAGTCCAAGCTTGTTATCTCCACAAAACTAGACCTCAAATTTAACATCTGCCAAAAAATCATTTAGGTCACGATACGACTCACGTGTTCGAATTTCCTTCGCCAATATCACTTGTATTTTTGGTAAAGACCCTACTACTTGTTTTTAGACTTGGTTTCAACATATTGGATGTGTAATTCGTTGTATCTTATGGAAAATTTGTGGAAGTTATCTATTATCTTCAAGTCAAGGGTGGATGTACATTGGGATCAAAGGAGTTCTATGACCATTCAGAAATTGGAAAACAAGCATGTAAAGGTTCTTCGAATTTGTCAAGTGTCAAGTGTTATCGATAACATTTGTCATGTGTGTCAAAGCAACATGCTAATGCCGAAATATGCCTAGTAGGTTTACATCAAATACTTTGTGAGCACAAAAAGGACCCGACCAAACATTCGAAGAATCCGACCTTTACATGTTTGTTTCCCGACCTTCAACTGGTCTTGGGACCACCTTGGTCCCAATGTACATCCGTTTTTAATCACGTATTGTTACTAATTCACATATTACAAGATCGATGAGCTATGGAGTTGGTATTTCACTATTATAAGGTAGACAATATGAAGTTAGAATTTTCCGTAATTTAGATGAATTTAATATAATTAACCTGTACTTTTGTTAAAAAAACAAGTTCAATTCCGGTGACCAAGAGCGCCTCGCACGGAAACAGACATGACCAGGCCCAGTTCGCCTCTTTTCTCTTCTTCTCTAATGTCTCTCTCAGATTCTAGTCCTTGGAGAGCAAAACCCTAGAAGCCATTGATACCTATTCCACTGCTCGATCCTCACTGGTTCCTCCGCTACAAACCCTTCTGAATTTCTTCTCTCCAAAAACCCAAATCAGTTTCTTTTTGTTGTTCCCCTTCCCAATCCCAAATCATCACTTGACACAGCCATGGATGCTCAGAGAGCTCTGCTGGACGAACTTATGGGCACAGGTTCAAACCCCAATTGATCGCCTCTCTGTTTAGAAACGATAGTTGCTGATTATGAGTTGGGGACTTTGGATCTGTTTAGAAAAGATAATGGCTTTAATGGGTTTTAATTTGTTCGATGTTTTTCTTTGTTGATTTTGGTTTCAATTTGGTTTTGAATACTGGTTTGTGGTGAATTCCAGCTCGTAATTTGACGGAGGAGGAGAGAAAGGGGTACAAGGAAATTACTTGGGATGAGAAGGAGGTTTGTGGAGCCTATATGGTTCGATTTTGTCCTCACGATCTCTTCGTTAACACTCGAAGCGATTTAGGTGAGTTGCGGTTGGAATTGTATTGATTTTCAATTGTTTAACACTATGTTTCTTGCTGAGGAATAAGATCAAATGCTTGAATCATGATTAGGGATTTCAGTTTTTCGTATCAGATGCTTAAATTTGCTTTTGTGGAGTGCGCGCTTTCACTGACCGTAAATTTTTTGTTTTTGTATCAGGACCTTGCTCTAAAATACATGACCCAAAGTTGAAAGAAAGGTGATAGACTGAACATTTATAGAGTTTAGAGTTTATGTTTTTTGGCAATGTGAACGTATCACAATGTTATCTAATGTCTTCGCATTTTGCTATGTACGGAGTTTATATTTGCAATCAAAAGAGGGTCCTTTGTGCTTGTTTGGAATTGTTTTGTCACGAATTCTATCAAAAGAACGATATGATTTTTGAAAAAGTTTTAGCTTGCTAACCCATAAGACTTTTTGATCATTTATATGCTTCTGTTGTAAGAATGTTGTTTCTCTTGTCTTCCTACAAACAAGTTTTCTGCTTCTTATGTGTGTTGTAGGGTGTAGGATGAAACTTTGACATGCCTTACATGGTATTCTAAGCGGTAGCTGGGTTTTTCTTTTTGAGGTAACTTATTTATGCATTTGAACAGATATTTCCACGAAGGGGAGAATCGTTTATCAATTCCAAGTCAGCAGTAGCTAAATAGTTGCTCATAATATAGAGTAAAATATTTGCTTAGTGATGCTCTGCTGCATGAGACGTCCAATAAAATGTCTGCTGCATGAATCGTCTATCAATTATTTATTTTGGCAGATAATTATGCATGGTCTACTCTCTTTTGTATTCAGTAGGGGTTCGGTTCTAGCTTATTTGCCCCTTTTCAGGTTAATTATTTGATTTTTCTTACCAATGCATTGTTGATGTACAGATATTTTGCACAAATTATCAGGGAAGTGATATATAATTACTATATTTATGTTTATACGATGAGTATCTAGAAGGGTTTGCAAAAATCGAAGTTTTATTTTTGACCTTGGGTGATGACCAGAGGTCATTTCATACACTCTCCCTTTTCATAAGTACCCCAGTTATATTTTAGTTTTGATATCACAATTCAGTGCACGAGACCAAACCAAAGATTATCCATATCAATCTTTTTTGTTTTCGCATTTCAGGTTTTGTTCTCTAGCTCAACACTTGCTGGTTTTTGCTTTTGTTTTAATATTTCTGTTGTTTCCTGTTCCAAAGTTGTCATTATTTTATGTAGTTCCAGTTTTATTGATTTTAGTTTTGAAGAGTCCCCGCGGCATGATGCTTATGTACCCAAGTTTGAAGCTGAACTTACTCACTTTTGTGAGAAATTGGTATGTTTTGCATGTCTCCTCATTTCTCTTCGTGATGTATGATTTTTCACCTATATTTCTGTGTCTTATTATAATTTGCTTTTCAGGTGATGGATTTGGATAGAAGAGTAAAGCGTGGGAGAGAACGCCTTGCTCAGGAGGTGGAACCTGCGCCAGCTCCTCCACTGTCAGCTGAAAAGTCTGAACAGCTATCTGTTCTGGAGGAAAAGATTAAGAACTTACTGGAACAAGTGGAAGCCCTTGGTGAAGCTGGAAAGGTCGATGAAGCTGAAGCGCTCATGAGAAAGGTGCTGCTGTTGGGGATTTCTAATTATTACGGTGAAGTATATTGCTACATGAAATTTGACTACTTGATTTCTCTATCCTTTCATTTGGTAGGTGGATATGCTTAATTCCGAGAAGACAGCCTTGGTTCAGCAGCCCCAGAATGATAAAGTGTTGATGCTGGCACAGGAGAAAAAAATGGCACTCTGTGAGATCTGTGGTTCATTTCTTGTGGCCAATGATGCTGTAGAGAGAACTCAGTCTCATGTTACAGGGAAACAGCATATTGGTTATGGCATAATTCGGGATTTTATTGCTGAGTTCAAGGTGAGTCTCTCTGTTGATTAATGAAGTATTGAAGTTAAGGAAAAATATGATTTCTTGCTCATGGACTGAAAAACGTGGACCTTTTTTTTTCAGGAATCTAAGGAGAAGGCAAGGGAAGAAGAAAGGTTAGCGAGGGAGAAAGAAGCAGAAGCACGGAGGAAACAAAGGGAGAAGGAACAGGAGGATAGAAGCACAAGTAATTCAAGTGATAGGGACAGGTATCGTGATAGAGATCGTGACAGGGAGCGGGACAGATATCGGGAACGAGACTCGGATTATGAAAGGTCAAGGGAGTGGAATGGCAGAGGTAGTCGGGATGGAGGGAGAGGGGTGAACTACAGGTCCAGAAATGGAAGAGATGGAGGAAGGGATAGGTACCGTGATCGAAGCAGGTCACGTTCCCCTGTTAGGCACAGTCACAGGAGGTCACCTAGAAGTCCAGTTCGCCCGTATTGATGAATCGTGTAGAATGATGTCTGAGCTTTGAAACTTAATGAGGTAGTTTCCATATCTCACATCTTTGTTGAGACTACCATCTCCCATTCATCAGTATTATTAGCGGAGAAAATGGTTGAGGTAGGTATAATTTTATTATTGTAACTCATGTTTACATTTCATTTTAGACTTGGGATGAAGCAAATTTCCTTTTGCTGTATGAAACTTCTGTGTTTACACATATTTAAGACATCAGAACACCGCAGCTGGTGACGTGATGATTTTTAATCATTTTTGAGGTAACACATTTATCGTATATTTACCGTCACCAACCCATGCAATATTTCCTTCTTTCCATAGGTACACTTTTCCCTTTCTTTTCCATCCTTCTGTATCTGGTTTTTAGTTTTAACCACTCTGTTGCTGGTGCTGCTTGTTTAACTGGGATGGGGATCCGAAGAAACCAGTCGTCAAATGCGCGGATTGTGTGCTACATGTTCATTCCTCTTGAGGTATTTAGGTTACTCTCATACATCTAGAAATAATTGGTCTTGTTTTTACCCTTCTAATGGTTAGATCGGTGCAAGCATTCTTTACGGTGAGAGAATAAAGACCAGTCATAAAACTGGGGATAATCTGAAAGACTACACTATCATGTGAAATAGGTAGTTTTGGAGTTCAAATTTCTGTCTCGGTCACTATTCGGTCTCTGAGGAGCTGCTTTTGAGCATAACTGTTGTTTCCATGGGCATGGACATCTGCTTCACCAGACTGGGATGCGATATAAGATTTTCCGTCATCGGTGAATGGAGGTAACTGCCAATCATAACTCTGCAGATTAGTGCATTTCTTTTAAAGTTTTGCAGGAAAGGCAAGATAAAATCCGGTAAACCTCGACGATTAGATTCGCTACGGGTCAAATATCTCTCATGGCCTGCAATGGTTTGCGGAGGGCGTCCCTGTTCATCTTGCTGAACTAGTTTAAGAGTAGGGAGAATTGAGTTACCAAATGGAACTGAAATGATTGAACATGATGTGTATCACTTTTGACATTGTCGCGTGATCGAGGCCATGTAAAGTTGTATAATCTTCAAACTTGTACACACCATAGTCACCGATGGGAATATGGAATACGATCCTAATCCACTCAGCACTTGCCGGAAGCTAAATTCGAATGCGCTAAACCAAACCAATATTTCCATGGTTATTTTTAAGTTTAAGATATTCATGAAATTGTTGATATTTTTGTCGAAATATTCAAAAAATTAAGGATTGATATGAAAGTGGGGTGAAATGCAAAACTTCACACCATATCGGCAAGATAAAGAAAAAGCAATGAATATCAATTATATATACTGAGAGCGAGCCTTGATGCAACAGAAAGGTTGCTCTTTTGTGATCGAAAGGTCATGCGTTCGAATCGTGGAAACAACCTCCTTGCAAAATAAGGGTTGTGGACGATAAACGTTCCTCTCTCCCCCCAAACCCTAATGTGTCAAAAGTGTTAGAAAAATGCATGTCATGACTTGTCTTGACACGGTAACCCTTGCATCGTGGCATGCCAGAACATCATTATTGGCCACGACATGACAAACGTCGCGAATTGTCGGCAGAATGCATGTCATGACACGCAATGCATAATGTCAACAATTCGCGAGGCTTGTTATGATGTGCCACGATGCGAGGGTTATTGTGTCAAGATAAGTCATTACACGCCATGCATTTTTCTAACACTTTGCCTACTATATCGGAATAATTAAAAAAAATATCTAGGAAATATATGCAATTTGGTTGACACCCCAAACTTTGAAACACAGACAGACATTGAAGAGACATCGCCCAGGAAAAGAGCAACATCATCAGTCATCACAAAAGTGTTACCCTCTCGCGGTCCATCCATTTGCCGCAGCTACCACTTGAAAACTGAAGATACTTTGTTACCATCAATAGTTTTCTCTCATCAGAAACCACAAGATATATCTTCAAGCTGAGGACCTTGTCTCGATCAATGCCGAACAATCATTCAAGCCGGTTGCAACTGCATTTGCATCCGAGCACTCTCAGAATTCGGAGGTCATATGCAGAAATTTTAAATAATTTCACTGTTTTTGTTGAAAGCCTCACAACCAAGTAACCATATCAGTTGCCGTCATTTTACTTTCACGTTTTTTCTTCGAGTAAAATAAACTTTGACTGACGAAATAGTTATCTAGAAATAGTCGCTAAAGATAATAACAGCCCCTTCAGCGACGAAAAATTGTTTGAAGGCCGTCATAAAAAAGCTTTAGCACCCATTGATGTTTCCCCTCTTTGTAAATTTTATTTCAAAAATCTTAATAAGCACATGCAAAGCATGTATACGATTGCTAGTATTTCAAAATTTTACATACTCGTTGTATTTGCCAAAGCACATGATAACTCCATTAACTACAAAATGTTGAAACATCGGACCGATGGCTAATTCAAACACAAAAACAACCCGACCTTTTGTATAAATTCAAGAATGTATTGCACATCTTTCAAACAATTTCTTCCGCGACGAAATTATGACTAGTCTAGACTCAAACGCCGGATCTTACATACAAGGTTTGCAGTTGGAAGGTCGAGATTTCCTGCGTCCGACTTCACAAGGTCCTTGAGCTGGTCTCTTGGGGTAGAAAGACAGGTGTGGAATGTGGCAAGGACAGGAGGAATTGGCATTGATAAGGCAGACAGCACATTGCTTAGATACTCTATGTCAACAGATAGCTGTTGCGCTCCACGATCTGTGATGTACTGAATTCCTCGCAGTTGCTCCATGTATAGAGCTGTGGCACCCTCTGCAACCTTCATTACAGAAACACAGCATTGTCAAAACGGAAGAGTGTCGTTGAATCATCTATTACGCAATTTTGATAAGATTCACAAAGTTACTACAAAATATTGCAGATGTAAGTCGGTACCTTGAACATCCATTCTGTAGCAAAAATCTGGGCTTCATCATTGTTGGCATCACTGTTCGAAATGCCCTCCGCAAGTGGCTCTAACTGCTGAGGTAAAGTAAGAAGATATTCACCGATACTAGTCACGTAGGCCTGAGGGTAAGCACTGAAGGTTGGGAGATGATATGCACTTTGTTCTTCAACCGAGGACCAAATAGGTAATCGAGAAACATCACTGAGGCGTTGCCGTACTTTGGAGATGAGAACATCGTATACAAGTTCATTAACTGTGTCAGCAAATGCTGCAACTCTCTGGGATGCGAGGGGAAGTGCATGAAACCGAGGATCTTTAGACTGCATTGCACCAAAAGGTGATGTCAATTTATATTTAGACCCCCAAAATAATGCTCTCATTTAAACTGAAGGAAGAGGATATGGAAGAGAGAATAGCAAGGCTGAAACATTAATCTAATCATACCTGACTTAAAAGGTTAAAGAGTTTTCGAGCCTTCTCAGGAACATCAATGAGCCGCACAGCCGCCACATCCAGGGCAGCCCTTCCACCCAAAGATGAAGAACCATTTCCATCGTCACTAGCAAGATGAGATAGGTTTTGGTCCACACTTGAACCAAACACGGAAACTGAGAGCGTAGTGCTCAATCTCGCAAGAGTAGCTCTCAAGGAAGCTTCAAATACAGAGGACCTGCTAGTTAGACAATCTGCAACTGTAAGGATTTGTAAAGCACCTTGCACGATGGACCATTCCTCCTCATTCGAAATCGAATCAACCTTGCGTGCGCTTTGGGTGTCCTTCTTATCCAACCCCACCTCCTTCTTTGAACCAACACCGTCACCACCATGATCCACTCCACAAACAACTCTTAACGATTTCAGGGTTTCTTGCAAGGTAGAAATATACTGTAACATTATGTCATCAATTGCAAGAATTAACTCATCTGCCTCAGAACCTCCAGTCAAGCTGATGCATCTTTCAACAGCTGCTTCAAGAAGTACAATAACTTGGGGGATTGATTCCTCCATTCTGCGAACTGTTTCACTAAGTTCAATTCCCTGAGCTCCCACACCACGAGTAACAGCTCCTCTTAGATCCACTCCAGCAATCTCAGCAGAAAGTATAGCACGCTCCATCTGTCCATACCTAGACCATATGTTTCACCATAAATCAACAAATAAAAAAATAAATAAATAAATAAAATAAAAAAAAAAAAATAATAATAATAATAAAAGATAGCATCATATTAGTATATCAAAAAGAAGGAAATTAAGTGCCGGTCTGAACTGAATCAAATGCAAGTAAGAAAAGAAAACAAGGCCTGAATGACAACTCAAACCCTGATCTTTCCTACCTTTGCTTAAATGATTCATATGGAAGATAAACTGCCTTTAGTGTATCCATTAAAACACGTAGATCAGATTCTGAAAACAAATGCTGAATATTCCTTGCAAAGGTCTGGGTCATATTGTGTAATTCAATTAAAGCCTCCAGATGCTTCGTCTGGATCTTGATACCCTTTGGCATGTCACCAGAAAGGATATCTAATATACCTGAAGTTTGAAATAAGAAATTTGAGATATAATAATCAAGAATTAATCATCAGAAAAATATCGAAATGGTGAAAGGTGTGAGAGATAGGACAAAAAGACTTTGTATATCCATCCAGCAGACAGAATCAGAATTGCAAACCTCTCATGGGTAGCAATGTACATTTCACACCGCCTAATATCTATGCAATACCCAAGTCATTCGGATCAGTACAAGTTTTAAGAGAAGAAAGATGATAAAATAGAACAAGTTTCAGATCATAATCATTTAAAACACCATCTAATATTAACAGAACATAAATTCACATCTAACCTTTTGCCAATGATTTTGTTTCAGGAACAACATCTCCGGTCGCAAGGTTGATACGGGAAACAAAACTTGCCCCAACAGCTACCATCGTCTCAACTAGCAGTTTTGGGACAAGAGACTTATAATCTTCAGGAAAGGCAACCATGCACCTATACACAACAGTTGAAGCTAATTTTTATATTCTGTGACCTAGAAATAAAATTCTATAACTTCATAAACCTGTCCTGAATATTTATTTTTTTTCTCCCTTGGAAGGATATAAATTCAATTTTCTCTTAACATTATGGAAGATCATAATAGTGAACATGAACATCAGAAGCATCAAAAGTATGTCGTGCCCATTTGGAGTTGTAAAACCAGATAAAGAGCATAAGCAAAAGACAGTTTACATTGCGGGTTATATACAAATGCAATATCTCATGGTAACACATTAAGGGCTCGTTTGGACAATAGAATTGGATTGGAATGGATAACTTTCTAATCTCAAGGCATGTTGAGGGGAGACATGAAAAAATTATGATCAACTAGAGGGTAGAAGATGGATTACTCATGAAGGAAACATATCCATTCCAATCCTTTCCAAAATGGTAGGATTAGAAGGAATGAGTTTACTTCATGTCTAATCCGCTTCTAAGTAATCCCCTCCAAGCAAAAAATCATTCACTTCTACCTTCAATTTGCCTAGAAATTGGAGAGTTATTAATTCCAATCCAATCCTACTTATCAAACGAGGCCTAAGAATAAGGATAAACGAGAAAGATATCTTGGAATCAAAGAGTGAGAATGTACCACTTCCATTCTTGTTCAAGATAGAGTAGCAATTCATCATAGAAATTTGGGAGCCAAGTGGAGAATAGAATTGTGGGAGCAGTTAACTGAGACTCATTAGTAGTGGATGGCCTTTCAAATTGAGACTTCTCAGTTGCAAGTTTATTAGGCGGTGGTTGTTTTGCCTCAAAATCTTCCCATAGCTGCTTTATGGGCTTTAGGTGAACTTTTGTATAATGCAACTCCATGGACTTGAACCTCCCAATTCGAATGAGAATGCCACGCAAATCTTGAGCAATTTCGACCTGTAAAGACGTATAAATCGTCATTTTTCATCTAGAGTCTAGCCACAAAAAAGGCTGTCGGACTATAATAGAAAGGAAGCAATTCAATAAGAAAAATGTTATGAATTGTGACCTTGCGATTGGATATTGCGTCGGTAAGACGTGGTTGCACCATTGAATCAAGCCTATCCTCTAAGACCTCAAGTTGCTTCCTCACATTAGCAAATTCCGCAACCTAAAATCACGGGGTTGATCATCGATATGCCTTCATTATGACCAAATACATACCAAAAATGCACTATGGTACTGAATCAACTACAAAAATATATATCTTTAAAAACATAATATGCAGCTTCCATTACCTCCCCAACAGCAGACAAGCAATGCCTCATGTTGGCTAAAGTTTCGGCCACACGAGGAAGATCACCGCTTGCAAAAACATCCTCCACCGTCGCACTCAGTTGAGTTAACCCAGCAGCATCTTGCAATGTCTCGTATGCAGCTTCCATTCTCTGCTTCACAATATCGACTTTCGCAAGCGCCGCTATAGATTCAGCTGAAGATCCCTCTGCCTGCACAATGCACATTATTGATTGATTGTTCAATTCCCAAATAATCCCAATTCAATTTCCCACATTTTCTCAGCAACCAAACAGAGTATAACACACAGAGGAGGCGGTAACGGTAACCTACCTTCTTGAGCTTGTCGAGAATGGAGGACACGGCGGAGCGGAGCGATACGGCATCATCGCGGAGGCGGACGACGTCACGTGTGGCACGTGGAACGCGGAGGAGGGCGGAGGCGCTCTGCTCCTCGAGCGAACCTGCGATCTCCTCCGAGACCATCTGGAGCTTCATCTCGAGATCCACCATGTGCTTGTCTACCGAGTCCTGCGGGTGCCGGGCCTGGCACGCCGAGTTCACCCACTTCTTCGGGTCGAAATTTGGGTCCGAGAACGGACCCAGATCCAGCATCATTGCTTCCCGCGCTCACTGACTCGGTTCCAAATCCGACGGGTCGACTCGCTTTTTCGATTCGGTACCGATCTGCCAACTGCCAAGTTTCAAGCTTTGGGAGTTACTTCTCTACTGATCTGAATCATCCGATCGCCGAGGAGATGAAGAAAAAAGGAGAAGAAGGACCAATTGGCAATACTTTCCAATACGACACCAGACTTTTGGGTCAGATTGTGAATAACGATAAATATGTAATGACTGTTTTACCCTTATGTAAGTGCGGGCCTATTTTACATTTTGTTCAATCATGTCCTTTACTTTCGTTGTGTTTTAGTCGTTTTATGACTGGTTTAAAAAGTGTTTTTAAATAACTGCAAGCATTTTTAGAATCAATTATTAGTAAAATTACAAGTTAATTTTAAAAAAACACTTAAAAGTATTTTTTGTAAAAAGCACATAATTGGTGGAGTATAACCGTGAAATGCCTCTGTGAATCTTCCCGTTTCCTGAAAAGGTAGATAAGCCACCAGGTTGTTCCCCTTTTGAATAAAAAAAACACATAACTGAATTTTTTTTAAATCCAAAAATATTTTTTCTAAAAACAATTTCAACGGCCCTTAATACGTTTAGATATAGGTGCCTTAGTTTTGAAATTCTTAGATTTAACATCCATAGCTTTTAGACTTTTGATCAAACATTTTTATGTAATTTTTAATAACAAAAATTACATATATTTGGTTTACCAATCATGTCATATCCCGGCCCCGGCCCCCACCACATCCTGGGTTCGACTCCACCGTAGCACGATATTGTCCGCTTTGGGCCCCGACCACGCCCTCACGGTTTTGTTTCTGGGAACTCACGCAAGTAGAACTTCCCAATGGGTCACCCATCCTAGGAATGCTCTGGCCCCTTTCTCACTTAACTTCGGAGTTCCTACAGAACCCGAAGCTAGTGAGCTCCCAAAAGGCCTCGTGCTAGGTAGAGATGAGAATATACATATAAGGCTTAGAGGATCCACACCCATGGACGATGTGGGATGTTACAAATTAATATCACGTAAATCCTAAAATCTAGGAGATATATTATCCTATAATTCATTTCAAACGATACTTTGCATTACTCGAATAAAAAATATCATTAAAATTCTAAAAATACAACTAACATCCTATTAAACATAACGTATCAATAACTTGGTACATAATTGGTACATTATATAATCTTAGTTTTGGTACGTATTAATATTTTGGTACATTACATATTACTAATTTTGGTACGTTATGTGATTCTTGTTTTAGTATGTATCATGGTATTGGTACAATGTGTTAACCTAACATTGGTTCGTACAATCTAGTGGTACGTTATGACCCTTAAAAAAAAGAATTTTTCATATTAAAACTTTGTATTGAAAATTAATTATATCAAATTATTAACAATTAATTAATGGGATAATGACTCAATCAAAATTTTCAAACTTATTTTCTTTCCACAAATTTAGGGATTTTAGATCTGATCAGTTTCAATATAAATAACTCTTATTTTCATTTTTTTTTTGTTTTCTTTAAAATTTACTTTAAATGATGAGTTGGAAATTAAAAAATGACATGGATAAAGATGGAAGCAGCTTAATCAAAATACAAAGCGTTTTAATAAAAAGTTGAAAACCCACAAATGTTTAATTAATAAGAGGTAGAATTGAAGCGCTTTTATCTAATTTTGCAAATTTTTAATCATGTTAACATATGGCTTACAACCCTTATGAAGTAATAGTAAAAGTAGAGATAAAATCCAAATTGGCTTGTTTGCTTGCTCTCCACACTTTTTCCCCCTTATCTAAATACGTCCCTCCAATTTAGGTGCAAGATTTGCTCGCGAAATTAAATCTGGTTTTGGTTTCGTGCTCTGCAAGCTATTTTTATATCTTTGGAGTTCCAATGGCGTCCTCGCTTGCCCTCAGGCGACTTTTCCCCAACTTCAAGTTCCTCGCCGCGGATATCTCCCTCAGTCGCCCAAATCCAATCGCTGCAGCCACCCGCTCGGGCTTTGCTGCCTCCCGGAGGTACTTCTCTAACTCCGGTGGAGTTGATGAAGACGAGGATTGGTACGTGCGCGAGACGGATGAGGGTTATTACGTGCGAATGGAGATGGAGGGGCTTGAGAAAGAGGACGTGAAGGTGTTGGTGAATGTGGAGGAGAACACACTCAGCATCAAAGGCGAGGGCGGCTTCTGCAGCTTCCATCACCTGCCGGAGTTATGCAAGACTGACGGCGTGAAGGCGGAGCTGAAGAACGGCGTGCTCAAGGTGGTTGTTCCGAAGGTCCACGAACAGGACAGGGCCGAGTTGATTCATGTCAAGGTTGAGTAGTTTTGCAGAAACATATATACTTATTGGCAAATTGATTGCTTGCTCTTTTTAAATACATACACGTACTTATTGGTTTCTTTGATGTTTGAGATTGGATGAATGCTCATGTTTTGAGATTAAGGTCAGGAATTAATTACGATTTGGGTTGGCTTATAATCGGGTAGCGATAACGAAACTAAACAAGATCAACTTGCTGCCTTAGACAACAGTTAGGTGGTGATTTCGCTGAGTTGCAGCTTAATTAGCAGTCAGATGATAATCTTGACGTGCAACATTAGCAAAACAATGATTAATTATGTATGAGTTGATGTCGATTGTGGAGTTGAATAGGTCGAGTTTTGCAACATTTGAGTGAATCATGATGCGCCGGTGGAGATAAGAATCATAGGCAAAGGCAACCTCAAGCTTCTGGTCGGATGTTATTTCTTTCACATGACCAACTCCAGCAGCTGCATGATGAACAAGGACCGTGTGCCCGGGTTCAACCTGTATATCAACCCTAAAGTTAAGACAAGTTGTTTGAAATTCTTAAAAATTTATAACAATAAAAATAGGAAATAGGAAATTGGAGAGACCTTTGTTATATTAGTGTCGTTTTCGTGACATATATCGATATCTTAACGGATAGTTATGTGTCAAACCCATTAAATTAAACGGGTAATATGACTCGATCCGAACTCAGACATTGACCAACGTCAGGGATGCAATTGTAATTGTAGAACGATGACATGTATATCACTCGAAATATACATGGGTTACACTAAAATGTTAAATTAAACCGAAAAAGCAACGAAAAGGCCGGCTGGCAACCGACGGATTACATGAAACAGATGGGCCAAAATCAGAAAAACAAAACGAGAGCAACCGAGGTCCAATATAAGCCTTGGAAATTGGAATCCTATTCCCTTTGGAAATCTAATATTTTGTGTATGAATAGGGGATGTAGGAGGCAGATCTCTCTTCCTGTCAAATAAAACCCTAACAGCAGCTCCTGCCCTACCCAAGTGCCAACGGAATCTATGGATCCAGGTTCGTTTTCTTATTGAAATTATTGATTTGATTACATAATTTTTTTGTTTAGTTTGTGTTCAATTAGTACTTTTTAATTTTATATATTTTGTGATTAGGAGATCAAACACTGTTTATTTGTATATTTGTTTAGTTAGTGAAGTTGTATACGCTGATCAAAGAATATAGGAACGTCGGTCTAATTCTTCATCATCAGCTCAGCTGACTTGTGTTTATTATCTTTTGGTTCATGTCAGATTGGGCTGCGTTGTCTAGAGAGCTTTTAAATTTAGTTGTAGAGAGACTGGAGACGCCAAAAGAATTTAGCTTGGTTTGCAAGTCATGGCGTTCGGCTGCAAAGGATATACAGACCCATTGTGCCGTCACGACAACCCCAATGATCTTGATTTCTTCTCATACAGACAAAGATAAGTGGCATTTATACAATCCCTTGGATGACAAGGTTCTTAAAACCGAATTGGGAAGACATGAACGAATTTGTGGGTCTTCAAAAGGATGGTTAATCGCTGTCAATGAACATCGAACTGTATCACTAATAAATCCTTTCCTTACCACTGAAAAGTAAATAGTTAGCCTTCCTCCATTCAACCCTCCAAAGTTGGGTCAGTTTCAACATGAAAGTTATTATGTCTACCGGGCTACAATTTCAGCGGATCCAATATTAGATGCCGACAACTGCATTATTATGGTCATGTGTGATATGTGCAGTGCTTTTCTTCGACTGAACAAAGACAGTAAGTGGAGTTATGCCCATGAAACGGTTGACATAAAATGGTGGTGGTTTCTTCAAGATGTTGTTCAATTTGAAGACAGATTCTATGCTGTTGATGTTTATGGTAAACCCTATTCTTTTGATGCTATTACTACTGATCAGTCAATCTCGGATATGAAAGTGGTTGTACGAGAATGTGTAAGGCAGCACGATGGCTATCATGTCAAGATACATCTTGTGGTTTGTAATGAGAAAACAATACTGATGGTTCAAATGTGCAGGGATGTTTTTGACGGTCGTCGGAAACTAAAATTCAGTGTATTTGAACTAGATATCAGCAAGGGTGAGTGGACGGAGAAGAACACTTTAGGTGACGTTGCTTTGTTTGTGTGTTATAACTCTTCAATATCTGTTTGTGCTTCAAAGTCGGGATATCGAGCAAATTGCATATACTTCTTTAATGACGATGTTCGCGATGAAAGAGGCCTTAAACTACCCGGAGCTTATGATTGTGGTGTTTACAACGTCGAGGAAAGGAGGGTGTTGGAAAATCCTTTCCACGGGGATGCTGCGACTCTAATGAGGGAGACCGCTGCACCTCCGATATGGATTGTACCAACTTATAACTTGTAAAACAGTACCTTTTTGTTTCTTGGTTTTCTTGGATGTATTTGCGTTGTCATTTGGTTGAGTATTTGTTTGGAATGTATTTGCGTTGTCATTTAGTTGAGTATTTGTTTGGAATGTTTAATCTTAAAATAAAAATAAAAATCATGGATCACGAATTTTGTAGAGAGAAATAGATCAATGGAGATGGAGAACAAAAGACTGAGGAGGTAGAGAGGAAAGAGAGAGAAGAGGGAAGAAGATGAACGCAAAATTTTTATTATTAATTTCAGGCCGTTTGATTTTTGCGTGAGCGGACAAGATTGAATGATCATAAGGATCCAGATGAAATGAATCTGGAAAAGATCCTAAATTTAATGTTTTTTGAAGAAATGAGATCGTCTTCGAATCTCCTCTATACAGACCTTTGGTATCAATTAAGACTGGTTGTTGATACATGATCATGCGCCTAGAATTGAATTTTAAATTTTTAACAATTTTTCACGCGAAGTGAGCTATGTATCATCCAAAATAGAATGAGGATCCTCTTTGTGAGGATCCCGGGGATCCTCCAATCACATCCGTTCATCGTATATCGTGCGGCCAATTTTAGTCAGGTACTGTTTTTATTTAATTTAAAAAAAAATTATAATGATTTCTTACCGCACGATATACGATGAACGGATGTGATTGGAAGATTTCGGGGATCCTCACAAAAAGAATTCCCAAGATCCTCACAAAAAGGATCGGAAGATGATTCTCATTCCTCAAAATATACATGCCATTACACAGACGGACTGTTTAAAGCAGATGGGCCAAAATCACAAAATCACAAAAACAAAACGAGAACAACCGAGACCCAATGTAATCCTCGAAATCCTATTCCTTTAGGGAGTATAAATATGTTGTATAACTTTTATTATCAGAAAATATTTTGTATATAACTAGCGGATGTAGGGGCAGATTTTTCTTTCTGTCAAATAAAACCCTAACTAGGTGAGAAAAAAGTTTTGTTATTGTCGTTGTTAAAATATAAAAGTTGTATGTGGGTTAGAATGTGACAACCCGTCCCAAATTATTATATATATTTTCTTCCTTAATGTGTAAAGTGACGATATTGCCCTCGTTGGCTTAGTGATGTGGATGTACATATGTAGTTTTAAACTATTTCCTTGCCGTCGTAATTAAATCGTACTCGACGTCATGAGCGCGTCAACACGAGATAGGGCCGAATCAGCTTCGCAACAAAAAAGTTACGATTAATTGATTACGTAAACGAGTAAATCACGAACCAATTATAGTAGCTCCTATTACCTCTAAACCAATCAGATTTTGGGCTTTTATCTTTCTTTGGGCCAATTGGAATTTTATCTCTCTCTCACGGCAGCCCAATCAGAAAATATTATATTCTGATTCTGGCCAATCACACACACACACACACACACCTACACGTACACTTTCTCTCTCATTCTCAACTCTTCTCATTTCTTCTACCTTCTGCACCCGAGACACCCTACACGCACAAACCACACCAAAACAGCACAGATCGAACCTACGAAGACTACCATCACACTCCTCACAAACTCACGAACCTAGCCATACCCTTAGGTTTCAGTTTTGGTGAGTTTTGACCGTCGACTCACGAGCTCCGACGAGGAGCCAAGTTGCTCCAACGCATCCCGACGTGGTTTCGAGGTTTTAAGGCTTGAAAAGGTATCCACGCAACTTCCCTAACACTTTGGAGTAGTTTTGGAGTGAAGCGGACGTCGGTATAAGCGAGTCTGGAAAGTTGCAGAATTGGCCGGGTTTTACAAGAAATTTTTCGACCGTTTTTTCATAGGATTTTGAACTCCTAATAGGTACGAATGTGTTCTACTATTCAAGACCTTCAAATCCATATAAATTTCATGGATTTTGGTTGAGAAATGAAGTAGATATTAAGCTTTGAAAAGTTTCCAGAAATCGGCGAACCAGACGGCGGCCGGCGGAGACCAACGAGATCCATGGGAGAAGAAGAAGAATATTATGTCAAAGTTGACGGAATATTCTAACGGCGTCAGGTAACACCGTTAGAATTTAATGGAATATTTTGCTATTTTAACGGTATATTTCTAACGTTGTTAGGGTTTCTGTCCCGTGTGCCAGGCACGTGCCTGCGTGTGGCTGGAACGTGCGACATCCAAATTTTTTTTCTAAAAATATGGGGGTGTTCGTGTTGTCGAGTAGATCACATTAGTATATTCAAACACCTCATTTGAGCAACACATGAGGAATTAATCCCAGGCTTTGTTTATGTGCTATCAAATTAACGTTAAATTAGTTATTTTGCATATAGGTGAGGCGTACCCTGAGGGCGAGCGTGGATCGACAAGGCTAGAGGGCTACGATCCTGCTACTTATCAATGAGTGGGTATTTGTTTTCTATATATATATATATACACTTACTGTTTCCAGAAACGTTTTTATATGGAATTATGCTTTGCTTGCTATGTCGTAAGTATGTTACATTTTAAATATTGCATTGTTACACTTGTGAATTGTATTGTGTGATGATGCGGAGACTCAGGTAAGCTTCATATGAGTATTATGTGATTGAATGGGTTGTATTGCATTGGTATGCACACATTTATTTAGAGTTCATCATGGCTGCACCCCGGTGTTAGTGTTCCCGCCCAGGACTAGGACCAGCCTTCACGTGATTGTTCACCTCATGCACCGCACGCTCACCTTGGATCTAAGTCTGGTGCCAGCCTGTCGTACAAACCACAGTAGGTGGTTCCAACTTGTAGGTGACCCGCGATTTATCGCACAACTTTCACGTGATCGTAGCACTTGAGCGTACACATTTATAGTTAGCATGTTGTACAGGTCACACTATGTGACTCCGACTCGTGTGTTAGCCTAGATTGATGAGCTACAGGTCCAGTCGTACATGTCACGCTAGGTGACTCTGATTAGCATGCTAGTTTAGACTGATTTCACATCTGGCTTACATTTACTATTGTTAAGATATTATGACATAACATACTTCAGTTTTCTCTGCTTTTGTGCATCGGTTTTTGTACATATGTAGTATTATTTTCTAGAAACTATACAGGTTTTACAGTGAGGGGTTATTACTTTCAGAAAAGATAAATGTGTTTTCTAAAGTGTTTTTTTTTCTGCCTACTCACTCTTCTGTTTTGCGCCCCTCCAGGTTCTAGGTAGTTGTTCATCTTTGGTGGCTTACGAGGACTACACGGCGGTTTTGACGTTTCCATAAATAAAAGTAGGGATCTTATCCCTGTTTGTATAATTAGTACTTAGTTTGTTTGACTGCACTTTCGTTTTACCTATGCTATGAGATGCGTGTATCTTATACTTGATCACTTTCACACACTTATTATCTCTAGTTAAATAAGTTTAATTTTTGTTTTTATTTATTCGCGTTTTCTTATTATTATCATAATTTCTGTTACGCACTTGGCTACGTCACATTCACGTGACGGCAAGCTAACTCAATGGGCCTATCACTGTGGATGTGGAATTCTTGCTGACTCTGATCGCTAAAGTTGTTGTTGCCCACATTCGCCAAGCTAACTCAATGGCCCAAAGACTAGCTCGATTTGCCCTCCATTGTGGAGATGATGGTACTTTGGTGTAATGAACCTCCTACTATAATTAGTGATGTGCTTGTGAAGGATATTACTTCACACTGTGCAAACTAGTCTGTTCTTGGCTTTAATGAAATCTATGTCATTCCTTTTCAAAAAAAAAAAAAAAAGTAGGAGGGAAATTCCAAATAAATGAGAGGACTGATCAACCCCGACCAACAACGATAGTTATTATTTATTTAGGGAATTTGTATTGGCACTTTAAATTTCTCATTCTAAAATCCATATTCTATATATTTAGAAAGAAAAATATTAAAAGTGCAAAATAAAGCTTTCAGAGTGTCAATAATAGTTCCATTTATTTATTAAAATTTCATTTGCTGTTATGGATGCGGAGATCCGTTGCAGAATTCGGAGCGGGATGCCGGGTTCAACCTGTATATCAACCCTAAAGTTAACACAAATTGTTTGAAATTCTTAAAAATTTATAACACTAAAAATAGGAAATAGGAAATTGGAGAGACCTTTGCTATATTCGTGTCGTTTTTGTGACATATATCGATATAGTTATATGTCAAATCAATTAAATTAAGCGGGTAATATGACTCGACCCGAACTTGACATTGGCCAACGTCAGGGATGCAAATGTAATTGTAGAACGATGACATGTATATCACTCAAAATATACATGGGTTACACTAAAATGTTAAAATTAAACAGAAAAGCAACGAAAAGGCCGGCTGGCAACCGACGGATTACATGAAGCAGATGGGCCAAAATCAGAAAAACAAAACGAGAACAACCGAGGTCCAATATAAGCCTTGGAAATTGGAATCCTATTCCCTTTGGAAATCTAATATTTTGTGTATGAATAGGGGATGTAGGAGGCAGATCTCTCTTCCTGTCAAATAAAACCCTAACAGCAGCTCCTGCCCTACCCAAGTGCCAACGGAATCTATGGATCCAGGTTCGTTTTCTTATTGAAATTATTGATTTGATTACATAATTTTTTTGTTTAGTTTGTGTTCAATTAGTACTTTTTAATTTTATATATTTTGTGATTAGGAGATAAAACACTGTTTATTTGTATATTTGTTTAGTTAGTGAAGTTGTATACGCTGATCAAAGAATATAGGAACGTCGGTCTAATTCTTCATCATCAGCTCAGCTGACTTGTGTTTATTATCTTTTGGTTCATGTCAGATTGGGCTGCGTTGTCTAGAGAGCTTTTAAATTTAGTTGTAGAGAGACTGGAGACGCCAAAAGAATTTAGCTTGGTTTGCAAGTCATGGCGTTCGGCTGCAAAGGATATACAGACCCATTGTGCCGTCACGACAACCCCAATGATCTTGATTTCTTCTCATACAGACAAAGATAAGTGGCATTTATACAATCCCTTGAATGACAAGGTTCTTAAAACCGATATCAATTTGGGAAGACATGAACGAATTTGTGGGTCTTCAAAAGGATGGTTAATCGCTGTCAATGGACATCGAACTGTATCACTAATAAATCCTTTCCTTACCACTGAAAAGTCAATAGTTCGCCTTCCTCCATTGAACCCTCCAAAGTTGGGTCAGTTTGAACATGAAATTTATTATGTCTACCAGGCTACAATTTCAGCGGATCCAATATCAGATGCCGACAACTGCATTATTATGGTCAGGTGTGATATGTACAGTGCTTTTCTTCGACTGAACAAAGACAGTAAGTGGAGTTATGCCCATGAAACGGTTGACATAAAATGGTGGTGGTTTCTTCAAGATGTTGTTCAATTTGAAGACAGATTCTATGCTGTTGATGTTTATGGTAAACCCTATTCTTTTGATGCTATTACTACTGATCAGTCAATCTCGGATATGAAAGTGGTTGTACGCGAATGTGGAAGGCAGCAGGATGGCCATCATGTCAAGATATATCTTGTGGTATGTAATGAGAAAACAATACTGATGGTTCAAATGTGCAGGGATGGTTTTGACGGTCTTCGGAAACTAAAATTCAGTGTATTTGAACTAGATATCAGCAAGGGTGAGTGGACGGAGAAGAACACTTTAGGTGACGTTGCTTTGTTTGTGTGTTATAACTCTTCAATATCTGTTTGTGCTTCAAAGTCGGGATATCGAGCAAATTGCATATACTTCTTTAATGACGATGTTCGCGATGAAAGAGACCTTAAACTGCCCGGAGCTTATGATTGTGGTGTTTACAACGTCGAGGAAAGGAGGGTTTTGGAAAATCCTTTCCACGGAGATGCTGCGACTCTAATGAGGGAGACCGCTGCACCTCCGATATGGATTGTACCAACTTATAACTTGTAAAACAGTAGCTTTTTGTTTCTTGGTTTTCTTGGATGTATTTGCGTTGTCATTTGGTTGAGTATTTGTTTGGAATGTTTAATTTTTTTAAGCAAGAAAAGCACTTTAATTTGAGTCCGAAGTGGTTTTGTTGACGCTCTGACGCTCCATAGATGTAGAGAATTTGTGCTTTTGCTTACAAGTTTTGAATGTGCAGAAGAAGAAACACCACCAGCTTAAAAGCGTTAAACTTGGAAGCTTGAATATTAAGAAAAAATTCAGGAGCTTTTTCATTAGTTGACGAAACTTGAATTTAGTTTCTTACGACTAAATGATTTCATAACTTTATTAAATTTATTTTTGAGATCACCTTTTTCATATTGGAATAGGATCCTCTCTTGTTCCGTTCCATTCGGATTCTCCAAGTCCTCAATTTTGGAGCTTTAGAATCTTAAAATAAAAATAAAAATCATGGATCACGAATTTTGTAGAGAGAAATAGATCAATGGAGATGGAGAACAAAAGACTGAGGAGGTAGAGAGGAAAGAGAGAAGAGGGAAGAAGATGAACATGAGAAGGTGAAAGCAAAATTTTTATTATTAGTTTCAAGTCGTTCGATTTTTGCGTGAGTGGACAAGATTGAATGATCCTAAAGATCCACATGAAAAGAATCTGGAGAAGATCCTAAATTGAATGTTTTTTGAAGAACTGAGATCCTCTCCGAATCAACTCTATGCAAACATTCGGTATCAATTAAGACTAGCTGTTGATACAAGATCGTGCGGCTAGAATTGAATTTTAATTTTTTAACAATTTTTCACGCGAAGCAAGCTATGTATCATCCAAAATAGAATGAGGATCCTCTTTGTGAAGATCTCGGGGATCCTCCAATCACATACGTTCATCCTACATTGTGCGACCAGTTTTCGTCAGGTACTGTTTATATTAAATTTTAAATAAAAAAATTTACAATAATTTCTGACCGTACGATGTACAATGAACGGATGTGATTAAAGGATCTTCGAGATTCTCACAAAGAGAATCTCTAGGATCCTCACAAAAAAAAAGAAGATCGAGAGAGAATCCTCATTCCTCAAAATATACATGCCATTACACAGACGGACTATTTAAAGCAGATGGGCCAAAATCGCAAAATCACAAAAACAAAACGAGAACAACCGAGGCCCAATGTAATCCTCGGAATCCTATTCCTTTAGGGAGTATAAATATTTTATATAATTTTTTATATCAGAAATTATTTTGTATATAACTAGAAGATATAGGGGCAGATTTTTCTTTCTGTCAAATAAAACCCTAATTTTGTGAAAAAAGATTTTGTTGTTTTCGTCGTTAAAATATAAAACTTCTATGTGGGTTAGAATCTATGGATCCAGGTATGTTTTCTTGTTGAAACTACTGATTTGATTATATAATTTTTTCAATTTTTTATGCGTTCTATTAAGTGTTTAAAATATCGGTGTCGATGAAAATTTAAAATGAAACTTGGATTGTCAAACACTGATTTAAACGAAATATAAGAATTTTTCTTCGATGTTTAACCGATATTTCGAAAATAACGATAAATCTATCGATTTTAGTCGAAATTTAAGAGTTTCTTTCAGTTTTGGATTTTTTTCATGACAATATTGTCGATATTGAAGAAAATGTTTCATTAGCGTTTTTTTTTTTTTTTTCGTGAATAGGAGATAAACACGGTTTATTTTTATATTCGTTGAATTCTTTATCATCAGCTAACTTGTGTTTTTTAACTTTTGATTTGAGTCGGATTGGGCTGCATTGCCTAATATGATTAATGTTGAAAGTGATTCGCTTTTGATCGTCTCAGCAATGCACAAATTTTCAGCGAATTTGCCTCCGACAGGCCTATCATTGGGATGCGGAATTCTTGTTGACTCTGATCGCTGAAGTTGTTGTTGCTCACATCACTAAATGAACGGTGTCGATTTCCATCACCTGCACTCTAAATGCTCAACGATCTATTCATTCCCACCTACACCAAGCGCAATATCATCACCCGCAATCTCATGTAACTTAACGACCAACAACAGTAGTTATTATTTATTTAGGAAATTAGTATTGGCACTTTAAAATTCTTATTTTAAAATTCATACTCTTTATATTTAAAAAGAAAAATACCGAAAGTGCAAAATGAAGCTTTTAGAATGTCAATAATAATTTCCTTTATTTATTAAAATTTCATTTGTTGTTATGGATGCGGAGCTCCGTTGCAGAATTCGAAGCGGACTGCCGGGTTATTCGAACCATGAGACGTGTGTGTGAACCTTGTTTACCTGACTGAAGCTATCGATATTAGTTAATTAAAATTTGGTGATTTCTTTGTGGAGCAAGCGTTCCAACTTATAATTGTAGAATTCGACCACTCAATTTAGCTCCACGAATATTTCTTCAGGATTGTGCATCTCAGTTAAGGGAGGTGCCGAACTTGATGGATGAAATGCGAAATCCTTCTGCTTAATTATCAAATATTGACTTCACCTATCGGGATCCTGTAAATTACCTTATTACCTTACACAAAAATTTGGATTAAGCTCTCAAATGCGGCTCCAAAGTCCTTTCATTTTTTGTTACAGTACAAAATACATGCTCGCAATTGATCTCATTACGTGTTAAAAAAACAAGTTCTAAGAACCCTTATGAAAGTTGCAAGTAATAACCAACCAATGGTGTCTCGAGACCCAACAATTTAAGGACTTACTTACACTTCACGTAAGCATTCCAAATCAAACATGGGCAGATCTTTGTAGCAGAACTTAACAACGTATAGATTCCGCTTGTTATAATGAGATACAGACTCTTTAACTCGTATAAAGTTAGTCAATAAAATAAACTAATAAGAACAACAAAATTTAAAATAAATAGTCCAAATAGCTGAATTTGTCAGCTCGGACAATCCCAAACACGAATTTGGATCCTTTCCTGAACAGAGGGTTCGAATCCTCTTCATCAAATAACATAATCCAACGGCTACGCCAAACACTAGTTTGTGGTTGCTAACCTAGCGGATTATCAATTAATGCGACAGTAACAAAGGACTAGTGACTAGCATAGTTGGGCCCCAAATTAGTCCAATCGGAAACACTTCTGAAACGTCGAAACAAGAAAACGAAACTTCCACATTCATCCAAAGTCGTATCAATTGTCGCGTGGATGTAGACGAACGTTCCAGTATGGGGCAAGCGCGACGTGTCACGTGTCGTCAAAGGAGTGTTTCGTTTTAGAGAGTAAGATTCTCTCATCTCTTTTTTCTTTTTCTTTCCTTTTTTTTATTTGAACGGCCACGTTTAAGTCATGTCAAAATTTTATATTTTTTTTTTTTATAGAAAGATAAAGATAAAATAGAAAATGTGAGAGAAGAGAATGAAAGGGGATGAAAATATAAGGGGAGAGAATCATAGTCCTCGTTTTAGTAGCTTAAAACTCATCCATTAACCATCGACTTCGCCACGTCATCTGAACATGCGTTGGCGACGTGCATTAACTTTTAAATAATAATGTACCCATGTACAATTATAGTAATTCACAAGAAGGTGCCCATATACAATTTCAACATTAAAACTCATACATGACATTAAAAAAAAAAAAAAAAAAAAAAACAATGTACCCATATAAACTCTTAATGTAAAAATGATTAAAGGATAGAAAAATGGAAGCAAACCATAAGTGAGAGATCTTAGGTTTGATTCTCGACAAAGACGAGTTTGAACTAGCCCATTGTGAGGCTAAGCCCACCCCTCTCTCTTTAGTGTAGATAATATCGTTTGTTAAAAAAAATTAGTTAAGGGTACATACTATATAAATCTCATAGGAAAAAGTTATACATATATGGATACAAAATCATTTAGAAGAAAAAGTTTCATGTACCCAATGAAATTAAAATAGCTTTCATAGCAATATAATGGTCATTTGTTATGATTTTGCAATATGATGGTCATGGAGAAAAAGTAAGAAATTTAATTTGAAGATACATATTCAATATAATAATGTTGAATTTGAATATAAACATAAATTTGAGTGAGAGAATTTTGAGATTTTCAGTTACAAACGTGATAATGTAGTAGAAATTATAAATTAAAATTTGTAAAACAAATAAAAAGATGATATGGAAGTATTTTAATAGTAAAATGTAGAGGTGTACAAAGTCAAGGGATTTTGACAAAAAACTGAAAACCAATAAGGTTTCAGTTTATGAACATTAGTAATCAGGGACTGGATCCTAATTTTTTTTCAAAATTTTATTCATCGAATGTACAAAAGAGACTGACAATGTGAATAACAGGTAACATATTTATAATAAATTGTTCGTTTATTTGATACATTTCTATGTTAAAGAGATATATTCGACAATAAAATTTATAGAATAAAATGAAGGTGCAATTATCAGTCATAAGTTGCGTGTTATAAGTCTTTATAGGCCCGGAATTTCGGGGAGAGTATATACGCAGCACGTCAGGAATAATTCCATCTGGATATGCGAATATCCTTTTCTTGATCCGGATTCCGCATGCTGCAGCTCTATTTGTGTTGTCGTAGGACAGTGGGCTGACGATTGCAGCCCTTACTGAGTTGTTGGAATTACGTTTTTGCCACCGTGTTTGGTGTGGTGACTTTTAATCAATTTAACGAAATTGCCCTTAGTCGATGAATGTCGGCTTTAGCTAGGTTCATATTTTCTTCGTTTTAGGCAATGGTTGGTTGCGTTCTCGACGACATGAAAAACAGGTTCACATTTTCTTCACCGAAGGATCCTCGTCAGATCTTTTTTGTGAGGATTTTAAGAATCTTCTAATTATATCTGTTCATCGTATATTATGGGATCAGAAATCATTGTAAATTTTTTTTATTTAAAATTGAATATAAACAGTATCTGACAAAAACTAACCGCACGATATACGATGAACGGATGTGATTGGAAAATTCTCGGAATTCTCACAAAGAGGATCCTCTCTTTTCCCCTTGTGTGGGTTGTGAGATCACATTGTTCTATATCTTCTTCAAAAGTTAATTGATTTTTTTAGGGTTAGAAAAAATTGAATTTTAACGAAACACTCAAGTACTGTTCACTTTTAAAGAAAAAGACATTTTTAATTAAAAAAGTCACTTCTGGTATTATTCGCTTATAACACCCTTTTGTCATTTTAATTAAAACTCAAATTTTCAAGCCATTTTCATTAGTTTTCTTTGAAGAAAAAAAAAGGCTGAGTAACTTTCTAAAAGTTGATTTGGAGTTGCTTAATTTTTTTCAAAGCTTGGGTGTTAATTGTGTTTGGTAGATAAAACAATTCTTTTTCCTTTTGAAAATTATGGATTCAAAATAGCAGAAAGTAACTTTACACATATTTCTCAAGAAGCGCTTTTTTCATTGGACTTTGGTGAATAATATCAATTAATGAAGCTCTATATTGACAATCCTACCCATATCTTATTTTTTGCTAAAAGCACTTGTAGCATTATAGTTTACCAAATACTTGTTTTTTTTTTTTCCACAGTTGTTTATTCTCATAACATAATGAAGAAGTAATTTAAAAAAATAATATATATAGTAACTCCAAACTAGCCCTAAGTGTTTCAGATGATGGACATTGTTACAATATATGACTATCGATTGTAAAAAGTAATTTACTTACTATAAAAGTTCGATTCGTTTGAAAAAAGTGCAATGTGGCAATGAACGTGACGAGGATGAAAATGAAATCCAACATTCACTTTGTTTTATTTATGTTCTTATATTGTATGTGTAAGACACAATCTAATTAAGAATTCCCAAGTACGAATAATATTTTAAAAAAAGTTACATTGCAAATTCACTTTATATTGTGAGAAAAGAAAAAGCGACCAATGTTTTTAAGAATTATTGTCAAACTATGATTTGGAATCTCGGATTGATGAGTGTATGCCATTATTGCTTTTATAGGTATTATTATTATAATTATTTAGTGGTTATGTGGTATCCGTCTTAGATTCAATATTTAGTTTTTTATTTATAAATGATGCCTGTAGCTAAATTATATAATACTCATGCACAGAATCGACAAATGTAATTTCTTTCGTTATTATAAAGTGATGATTGTAGCTAAATTATATAATTTGTCTAAATGAATTTAGTTAAGTTTTCACCGTTAAAAAATTCATAATATTTCGGTGTATGACATTAATCAGACAATGAAAGGTCAAAATATTTTATTTGTTTATTTGATAAAATAGTTCAACGAATTCAACAATTTGAAATTTTAGTTCATGCTTCGGTGAATAAATATTAGGACAACGGTGTCGTTTGATGGGCTAGCCGTTGGACCAGTCCAGGACATGGAACCAGCTACTTATATTCTAGATGTGTTGCTTCTGCATGCATACTTGTATGTGTCGTTTTAATAATAAAATTTAAAAAAAAAAAATTCCAAAAACCCGAGAGATTTCTAGGGCACGGGATTGGAATCACGTGTCGCCATACAAAGTGATGAGATACTTGTATTAAAAAAAAAAAACTTAAAAAGTAAAACGTTCAACTATTTATATAATAACACGTGGTGTGCCACTCATGTTTCGAGACAATGAAAAATTTCTCCAAAAACTGTGTCTGTGTGTTAGGGTTATTTCCAAAAGAGCATATTTATACTATCTCTCAACTAGAAGTATGGCTCACAACACATGTATGTCTCATCTGTATTAATTAGAGAGATGGTATGACCGTGCAAATGTGTGGTAAGACTATCATTTTTGTTTACGAAGCCAATGAGTAACACTACACTTACCACATATTTTTACCATCTTTCTAATAGAAATAGAGCCTACTAACAAACATATGTGAGTTTTATTTTTAGAAATACAATACAATAATCGTATAAATATGTGATAAAAGTAATATTTTTTTTAAATGAATTTAGAGCCTACCAAAGTCAAACGCATCCCATTTTGTGGCGTAGATTTCAACAGGCAACACCAGCTTGGACTTTAGAAAACTTTTTGTAAAAACGACAAGTTATTTACCGTATATACTTGCAGAAACAATAAAGTAGTTGAAATAATCGGGATTAAATCTGAACAGGTGTACAAATGTATGGGCCAGAAGCATTTTGATATAATTATTAGAGACAATAAATACAAAAAATTAGATTATTTTTTGAAGTCTAGAACTATAAAAATATGTTACGTTTTCTATACAAATACGTTACATTGAAAGCGAAATTGCACATGGACTTTAACGTGCACGAATCAACTCTTTAAAACTTAAATTTATCTAGTTATAACCTAGTCGTTTAAAGGTAATTTTAGGAAGACTAAATTTACAAACTAAATGATGTGTTAGTAATAAGAAATAAACATGTTAATCAACACTTAAGTAATAATCTAATTATCAACTTCCTTCTTATTTAGTTTACAAAATTTAGTCTCTCTAGCATTTTCTATTTTTCAAACTATTCCCAACGTTAGTATTTTGCTTCACAAAACTTTTTGTTAAAAATGAAGCTCATCGTCTTATAACTAGTTTGGATGTGCTTTTAAAATGACTGAAAGCTTTTTTGGTGAAAATGTTTTGGATCCAATTTTTAGTAAAAATGCAAGTAAATTATAGAAAAACACTTTTAAGTGCTTTTGGAATAAAAAAAACATTTTCTCTAAAAATACTTTCAATCATTTTAAAAACACATCCAAACGAGCACTTAGTCAACTCTCCTCCGCTCAAATTTGCAAAGAATTTGTAATTAATGGAGCCAACTTATCAGCCCACATAGGGGTATTTTCGTCATCACAAGTACCCACGTGAGCTACCAAATCCGAAAATCCAAATAGAGTGAAACAGTAACAAGAAGGGAAACCGAGGGCAAATTCGGAATTCAACAACATAATATAGTATTACCACCAAGCTCACGTTGCTTGCTTTCTTTGCGCGTTTTCTTTAAGAGCTCAAACTTCCACCGGATAAAAAACAGAGCATTTGAAGGAGGAGAGAAACACTGCAAATTCAAATACACAGAACGGTTCCGGCGAAGCTCGGATCTACTGATAGGTATGCTCCTCAGCTGTGTATTTTCATGTAATTTCCATCTGGGTGTTTGTTTTTTTTAAAAAAAATTCTATGACCGTTTTTCTTCCTCTCAGTTATCTATTGATCCCTTTTTCATTCTGGATTGTTTTTAAATTTTGGGTTTCAGGATATTGATTCTAATTATATCTAAGGAAGAAATTTGAGGAATGGGTTGTTGTTCAAACATCCATTTTTGTTGGGCAAAGGATAAATTTTTTGACCGTTTCGTTTCGTTACTCTTCTGTTCTTGTTGGTCAGAAGGTGGAAGGTTTTCAATTTTCCAGGAAACGTCTTTGAAAGGAGAAATTAATTAATGGGGTTTGTTCTGATTGTTGAAAAGATTATTACTTTCTTTTTTCTTGGCTTAAATTTTAATTTTTAAACTTTTTTCCCCCTGTAATTCTGTGTAGTTTGAGGTGCATATTGTTTTAGTACAGCTGCCTCTTCAAGTTGGATTTAATTGGATTTTTTAAAGTTTTCTCAGGATTATTTATAAATCTGTTTTTTTACTGTTCCAATTATTTAAATTTCTACTGGAATTGTGGCTACTGCTGAAGGTGTTTGACAAAAGTCCAGGGTTTGGGGATTTCCTGCTGAATTGAAACTTTGTCAAGAATGTTTGGAAGTTGGGAATCATGGAATTGATAGGTTTGAGCATGTTCCTCCCACTCAACATATGATGAAACTTTGAGCTATTTTATATGAATCTGTAGTTTATTAAATCATAGCAATTGGTAATTTCATTGGTTAAATTTCCTAATCTGAATATATTACTGGATTTTAGCATACTAATAGTTTGTAGTTTTTTTTTGGGTTTGCAACTTACAAGTTTGCATGCTGCTTGACTCACTCTTTCTTGTTTTTTCTCTCTAGCTTGAAGGTTTTAGTGGATAAGAGGAGGTAGAAATCAATTACTTGGGTTCAATGTCAGAGCCGGAACCTGAGACAAGTTACAGTAAGCCCCCGGGAATTCGGTTAGTAGAGCACATAAAGAGATCACCCCTTTCCTACAAAACCCACCAAGCCATTGTTCTGGTTGTTACATTTGTAGCATATGCTAGCTACCACGCCGCTCGAAAAACCACGAGCGTGGTCAAGAGTACTCTTGATCCCGAATCTTCGGTTACGAGATTAAGGTCTTGGCCATGGAGGATGAGTTACTTAAGTGAGCCAGATGAGAGCAGAAGGTTTTCTAGGGTTCTTGGAGATGGATGGGCCCCATTTGATGGATCAGATGGCACAGCCTTGCTTGGTGAAGTAGACCTAGCTTTCCTGGCTGTGTATGCCATAGGAATGTACTTCTCCGGACACTTGGGTGATAGAACGAATTTACGAATCTTCCTAACAATCGGAATGGTGGGAGCAGGGGTGTTTACTGCAGCATTTGGAGTTGGATATTGGGCAAATATTCACATCTTCTATTACTTCCTCGGCGTTCAAATGCTTGCTGGTTTGTTCCAATCGACCGGATGGCCTTCAGTAGTTGCAGTTGTTGGTAACTGGTTTGGGAAGAAGAAGAGAGGGCTGATTATGGGTATATGGAATGCTCACACTTCTGTTGGGAACATTACAGGGTCTTTGGTTGCTTCAGCCCTACTGGGATACGGGTGGGGTTGGTCCTTTGTAGTTCCGGGTCTTATAATCGCTACTGTTGGTGTGGTGGTTTTTCTGTTCTTGCCTGTTAGTCCGGAGGACGTTGGAGCCAGTGAAGAAGATGAATTGCACTCTCCCAGGAAAATCGGGGAAGGTGTAATGGAACCATTGTTGGAACCAGAGGCAAAAGTGCAGGAGAGCGCTGTCGGGTTCATAGAAGCTTGGAAAATTCCCGGAGTTGCTCCTTTCGCTCTATGCCTCTTCTTTTCAAAACTGGTTGCTTATACATTTCTATACTGGCTTCCTTTCTACATTACTAACACAGGTACTTTAACTTGCTGTTTTGAATTTGTTGTTGTGTTAAGAGCATTTCTCAATTTGCTTTTATGTATATGTCATAATTCTTCGTATCAAGTCTTGTTATTGACTTGCATTACTTGTTTATGCATGTTGCAGCTATTGACGGTAAGTACTTATCCAGTGAAGCAGCTGGTAACTTATCCACATTGTTCGATGTTGGAGGTGTTCTTGGGGGAATCCTTGCCGGCCATATATCTGACCGCTTAGGCGCCAGAGCCATAACAGCTGCAAGTTTCATGTACTGTGCTATCCCTGCTCTCTTTTTATACCGAAGCTATGGACACGTATCCATAACTGTGAACATTGTGCTCATGTTCATCACCGGCATGTTTGTGAATGGGCCATATGCTCTAATAACAACAGCAGTCTCAGCTGATCTCGGAACACACAGCTCATTGCGTGGGAACTCGAGGGCATTGGCGACAGTGACAGCAATCATAGATGGAACAGGCTCCGTTGGGGCTGCCATTGGACCGTTGCTGACCGGCTACATTTCAGCCATAAGCTGGAGTGCAGTTTTCACAATGCTGATGGGAGCAGCTCTGATTGCAGGGCTGCTTCTGACTAGGCTTGTCTTGGCTGAAGTTGCTGCAAAGATTGAAGAATCAAGATCGCGAGGGTCTGCATCACGGCCTGAACCTGCAGCAATCGATGTGTGATAGTTATAGAGAAGAAGAACCTGGTTTTTTAATGAAGAGGCGATGGTCCTCCATTTTCATAGGAGATAGAGGTTTTATCCTAAACCTTCTCCCCAGTTGCACCTCAAATTGAAGGGGAAGGGGAAGAAGGAAGGGCTGTTGCGTCTTTGTATTATAATTTTGTACATTATTTGTTCGTTTTGTGAAATTAATTACACCATGATTGGGGAGGATGACAAATTAAGTCATCCGGGAACCACAAAATTCCATTTGTTGGCTGCTTCTTTTTTGTGCTTGAAAAACTGGTTGAGGAAACGTCTTTGCAGAAGTATCTGGTTGCTCAAACATTGAAGCATCCATATGCTGGGCGACAATGGTAGGGAAATGTTCTTCTCTTAGAACTTAGAAGATAACCGAAAAATATCATTATGACGGAGTTTTCAAGCTAATCAAGGCAATATGTCCAACTTTTTCACATGCTATTGCATAATTGACTTAAGATATCATCACAATAATAGCGTCCGATTGCGGCCGCATAAATTGATTGTACGGAAGGAGATCCTGTGCAGTAATAATGACCACTCGAAGCTTGTGCTCCTTGCTCTGTTGTGGGGTGGGGGGTTGCGTGGGTGGGGTTTGGGAAAGGGAATGGTAGGCAGCTAACCCATTGCCATGCAACTATAAGAACGGTTGGTGGGAGATTATTGGTGCTAGTAAGTTTATATTATAGGCCCTCCTTAAAAGTCAGCCTTGACAATGACTTTGAAGAAAAAGATGATGCATTTTTCATCTACTTTGAGTGTTGTTATTTTCGGATTCAAGTACGCTCCCTTATTTGGATAGCAGACTTTTATATATCGAGAAATTTTGTAGATATTGAAAATTTTGTTCTGTAGTGTTCTTATTTCACGTATTATAATATGTGTAAACGATATAGTTATTATGTCTCATTTCTAAAATATAATAATAAAAAAAAATATTTATACGTGTAGTGGAATACGCGGTATGGGTATACGAATAAAGTATAATGTTGCACAACCCCAATTTCCCTTATGCTCCCCTAGCTAGTAATATACTAAATGACGGGGGTAGTTCGGAAATTCTACTGCGAAAAGCACGTATGATCACAAGGGTTTTGTTGGAAGCGCTTTCATTAGAATCATATCAAAACTTCTATACAAAGTTCAATTGTTCATGCGGAAATCACATATGCTCATAAGCATTTGAGTACAAACTCAGCAAACGCTTATGCAGAAAGCACTTCTCAAGTGAAAAGCGCTTTAGCCCTTTGAAAAAAAATACTGCCTAAAGGGATGGCTGACTTAAAAGAAAAGAAAATTTATAAAAGGTTGGTGCATGATTACATGGCAATAAAAAGAATAAATATTGCTGGACACGTAATCCATTCGTGACAATTGCATCTCAATAATAGTGGTTTAGCGATGGCGACAGACAATTTCCCTTGGTAGTGTTGTGTTTTGCTACGTTTTCTCTAACATGTTGGTTGCATTCCGAGAGATTTTTAAGTTTGTCGAGAACACTGTTCGGTACATAAGTGTTATAATACAAGTAGTTTGATACTTAAAAAACAATTTCAACTACTTATATTGTGATACGTAATGTACCGAACCGTATTTCCAACCTACTGAAAAATCTGTCCTTGCCTCGTCTAATAAACCACACGAATGACATAATTAATTCATGGATTAAACTTAATCAAATGCGTTCCACTTTCTTATCCACCACAAATAAGATAGTGTCATACTGATTTCTCCGTAATTCGATTAAATATTCAAGCTCTAAGATTAAATTAATAACCTCCTTAACCATTTACTAATCCGATTTATATGAACCACAAACTTAGCTGCACGATTCACGTCGCAATTCTCTTTAAGCATTTACTAATGAGATTCAAAATGAATCTGAACCACGAGCGATATAGAAGCCAATCATTTTATAAGTATTTTCTGACCTAACTTTGTCCGTCGCAAATTAATGGATAACGATTTTCACACTTTCATTTTGTCCGTCTGCAAGAGTCGAGTAAACAAAAGCAACACTTTCAATTTGGATGTTATCCAGCCCATTTAGGATGAAAAACAACGCAAGGCCCAAGACTGCAGGAGCAACAAAAGAAATCTGCACCAGAAGGAAGAAAAGGGTTTTTATCACCAATGATCCCCGAGATTGACCAAACTCATCATTTTGGTCTCACTTTCAAAATCAATCAATGTCATCCTTGACATTCACCACCGCACATCAATTTGGTCATTCCGTTTAGATTTCGTCAAATATTTTTGTTAATTTGCATGTGGGACCCACAAAGCCAATAAAATGGTGACACATGTATTACACAAAAGAAGGTTTTTATCACAAATGGTCCCTGACATTGATCAAACTCCTCATTCTGGTCATTGAGTTTCAAAAATCAATAAACTCATGGACCATAATGAGAAGTTTAATCAATGTCAGAGACCATTTGCGATAAAAAATTTCTTTTGTGTAATACACGTGTCATCATTTTATTGGCTTTGTGGGTCCCACATGCAAACTAACAGAAATATTTGACGGAATCTAAACGAAAGGACCAAATTGATGTGCGGTGGTGAATGTCATTGTCAGGGACGACATTGATTGATTTTGAAAATGAGGGACCAAAATGATGAGTTTTATCAATCTCAGGGACCATTAGTAATAAAAACCCGGAAGAAAAAGCACTAGCAGGAAGGATAAGAACAAGCAGAGAAACACAGCCAAACGAGGCAGAAAAAACATCACGGCTAGAAGGAGGAATTAACATAAGGAATTCAACACCGCCTAATGCGGGAAAGATTCATTCCGGAAGATCCTGTAATTTATCACTCCAAATTGAATAAATCACCAACTGCTAAACGAAACCTTCCTGACAGTAGTAGACAGCCACAAGAGTGACGAACGCTTGCAGTCCCTAATTGTTCCTACCCTACCAAAAATTTTCCAGCTCTGATATGCAGAAGCGCTATTAATCCTACTGGCTGCCTTTAAGCGTCATTAAGACATTACAACATAATCAATAGACCACAAAAGACACAGACAGTTAACAAAGCTAGACATGTAAAATGAATGATTGCAGCCAGCAACGAAACTATGCTGCATTGAAGGAAACATCGTACCAGATACAACTGTGCAAAGGAAGAACCTTCTCAACAGAATGCCAGACCGAGAGAAGAAATGTCATAGGCCGATAATAAATCCTGCACACTGTTTGGGCGATCCCAAGCAAAAAACTACAACGAAATCAGAAAGACGTCTCAAGGAAGCATGTTACGAATTGACTTCAAAAAGTGAAAGCACCATGTTACGAAGACAAAAGAAGCCTACTCTACGATGGCACTTCGTATGACCTCGAATCATTATACATTCACTTCAAGATCTTTCAAGATCACAACCCGGAATTGTGACTCCAATAACATAACATTAACTTAATGATGGATCATGCCAAAGCGTACTAATTCTGCTCCCTAATGTTTCTAAAAATTGGACATCCACCTCACACGCAATAATTTTTGCTCAACGATAATCGCCATTGAGCATCCATTATTATACGCATGTCTAGGCCATTAAATTGATCTGCTAAAAGGGCTGAATTCTAACAGCTGACTACTTTCAATAAGTGAACCTGCACACTCCCACTCGATACTCTGCACTAAGCCCTAGTTTGGTACTGAGGTGATTCTGAAAAAAGTGGCTATCAAAAAAAGCTGCCAGCTTTTTTATGTTTGCTAAACATTCAGCTTCAGTTTTTTTCCACAGTTTTGGGTTAAAAAAAGCCAAAAACACAAAGCTGCAAAACCCAACTTTGAAAAACCAGTTTTTTTTCACATCTGTTTTACTTAAAAGTTTATCAAACACTATAATACTGCTTTTTTTTCTTTCAAAAGTACTTTTACAAAAAAATTTACCAAACACTCTGCTATTTTATTTCACAGCTGTTAAGCACAGCGGAAACAGTTTTTTTTCAAAGCACAACAATACCAAACCAGCCCTAAATGCTATCAACTATCTAGCAAAATCTCTAATTCTTCGATAAAATCACAATTACCCAACAATAACTTTTATCCAAAAGCGATTCGACTGAAAAATCTTCACATACAGCTATGTTTACACAAATGCAGGCACAGCAGTAAAGTGCATAAAATTGTGAAACTCCTTCAAGGCTTTTCATTTACTATAACAAAAAGAGTATACATTTTGCATTGAATCGAAACCCGAACCCCGAAAGCAATGAGTTCATCACAAATTACCTGTAACATTTTCTCCAGCAAAAATTTCATAACCGTGTACTGATCACATAAGATTAGCATTAAAGCAGAAGAATTTCCCCAAACGAGAAGCTGGGTCGGAATCGGCGTCGTTGAGGAAGCAAGCAATCCTAGTCGTCGTCTCGCTTTTTGGGCTTGCGGTACTTCTCCTCGTATTGCTTGGCGATGAAGACGGCAGTGTCGCCGAGCTTCTTGATGTTCGGAACGTCGTAGTTTTGGGCTATGTAGATCCCGGCGACCGTGCCCACTAGGAAGGAGAAGCTGCTCTTGATTATCCCCATCCGAATTTGCAGAACAACAATCGATTCAAATCGATTTCTAGGGCTCCCGATTTGAATTCGCGGGTTTTTATGGGGACGAAGACGTTGGGGGCTGTCAGAAAATTCTCCGTAACGACGGTGTCGTTTTGAGTGAGTTGACTTGTACCGGTCAACAACGTACAACTGCCCAATGCGCCAATTTATTTAAGAGAACTTTAACGAGCTTCGTTACTGTTTAATTTGACGAAAAATCATATTTTTATTTTGTCTATATAATAAAAATTCAAAGTTTTTAAATTTTTTTTATTTAATTTTTTTCAGGTCTTATTTTTTATTTTTTGAAATATATTTGTTTTAGTTTTTTTTTAATTAATCGTTAGAATTTGGGATCTTGCTTTTTTTCCTTTTGCTTTCCACTTCCTGCAAAAATTGACCCAGCCAATAAACTGTCTTTTAGTAAAAAATAAAAAAAATAAACAGTCTTTTAATCAAAATATAAAAACCAAAAATCAAAATTAACAAAATTAAAATCCACCTCCGTCTCTCTCTCTCTCCGACGCGGGTGAAATTTGCAGAAACTCCCCACCGACGCAGCGGTCAGCGTCGTCTCAGCTTTAATCAGGTCCTTAATTTCTCAACCTTTGCTGATTTTTCATTTAATTACTCCCAAAGATCGAACCTTTCTGCGTTTATTTCGCTTAATCACCTTTGGTTTTCGAGCTTTTTACGGTTTTACCCGCGTTTTCATGGCTTCGAATTATAGGGCTTCTGGATTTTATGCTTTGGCTGTTTCTAATAGCAATCACAGGAGAAAGCCGATTCCTTTTGATTGAATTTATATTTTTTCAGGTATCTGTGCAACTTGATCATTCGGTGGCGTCCAATTTGTCACATATTGTTGGCAATTATAGTTTCGATTTCGAATTTTTTTCTAAAATGATTGAAATTATCACTGATCTGGGTTTAAAGAGTTAATTGTTTATTAATTAGGAATTGTTTAGCATTCTAACAGCTCGTTCTAGTCATTGTTGTTGATTGTAGTGTTATTCATTGTTGTTTTGAGAAACTGCTCATCAATGTCGCTTTTTCGTGGCAGGTCGTACAGTTTCGATCTGAGAATTTACCCTCGTATGTTGACGATTAATTCCCCGTCATGTTTGAAGCTAACTTGAGGTCTATGCTCCGATTTTTTACTTCAATGACAAGATATGGTCAAAATGAGGAAGGGATCTTGCTCATTCAGTGGTGATGAGAATTTTGGAGTTGGGGTTTAGTAAAGAGGTTGAATTTGTTACCAATGGGTTTGAGATATATAGCCATCTCTGCGGCATGTACAGCAATAAGCTTTGCGGGTCTCCAGTTGTGGACGGAAACTTCTTTAGTTAAACTAAAATCGGATGGACTGATTGCGGAGAATTTGATTAATGCGGCCAATTTTGGCCATGTATTTGATCTGCTTTTGGGTTCTTATACTACCGTCGGACTGCTGGCAAATTTTGTACTTAATGCATTTATTTTACTCGTTCTATGTCTCAAGGTAATATTCTACCTCATCTGGAAACTTCTGTTGTTGCACAACGTAAGGTTGATGGATGCATGAACTAGTGCAGTGGGTTTATAAACTTTATATTACAGCGAGTAGGAGATTTATTAGTTTGTGGGTCACAGTTGTTGCTATCGGTTCTAGTATTACTTTCATATGTAGTGTCAGTTTGATGAATTTTGGCAAGAAACCAATTTTCTACATTTCCTGCTAGAGATGGTCAGTTTGTTTTAAGATACCAGATGCCATTATTGAAACATGCAATAAAAATCTTGGAGCTACTAAACTACTCATTGTCTGTTTTCCTTTATGTATGTGAAATTTGTTTGAGGAAGGTTGATTTGATCATCTGATGTCTGTTTCTAATCTGCAGACTATATTCTTCGTGGAGTTGTATCCTTCTGAAACTCGCAAATTAATTGAACGCCTTATCAATTATGTTATTTACAAGGTGAATACTTTAACTTGCTGTCAGTTAATTCGCTTGCTACCAGTATAATCACTACTTTAACGTGATAAACTTTCCTTTTTAATTGTTTTATAATACTTAGTGTTTAATAACTCTGTCATGTATTAATATGTATTGTTCAATGATTTATGCTTATCGATGAATGTCAAACAGGGCACTTTTCTACCCCTGGTCATCCCTCCTACAATATATCATGCGGGCATGTGGTCAGTCTGGTTGATTGTTCTTTGTTCTTTAAAGGTATATAACATGATATTTATCAAGAACATGATGTTTATGGAAGTATAAAAGTAAGTGCATACCTTTTTACCTATCTTTTCTATGTACTTATATAGATGTTTCAAGCTTTGGCTCGAGATCGACTTGAACGGTTGAATGCATCCCCTTCTGCCACACCATGGACATATTTTCGTGTGTATTCAGTGTTATTGCTGGTGCTCACCGTTGACATTTTCTGGTATTGCTTTTTCACTTTTCTTGGAGTATGAACTAGCTCGCTTGCATGTCACTTATAATGTCCATTTTGGGTGCATAACAGGATAACACCACAGGTTACAGGGTGAAATACTCTTTTATTTTATCTTTAAAAAAATTTCTTTGTTTGTCTAGCAGTATTAAACCACTCCAATGCCATCTTTCTAGGCCAAGTTTTTCTTTTGCCAGGACTAGATCATCAATCAGCTTGGATTTTTCATTCCCAAAACCTGCCGAGAAAATACTTATAGTGGATCAGTTGTTTAGCACTCTGAAATTATTTAATTGATTCATGAAGTCTTTGTTCACATAACTGTGTGTTGCTCTTCTCTCATTGCATGAGTTTGTATTACTGAGAATTGGTTCATTCTGTATAGTTTGCTCGTTGCTTGCAGGATAAGGCTGTGTGTGGTGATATATAAAACACTGGGTTTATCCATGTTTCTCCTGTTATTATTCGAGCCTTTCAGTATTGCATTTGAGACACTGCAGGTAATCTCCTGGGAATTTTGTCATGAAACGTTATCATGTTATCTGTCAAATTTTAAAAAGATAGTTGACAGGGTTGGTTGGCTTCTCACAATGCTTTTGTAGGCTATTTTGGTGCATGGATTTCAGTTACTTGATATATGGATCCATCATTCGGCATGGGACAGTTCAAATTGCGAGGGGTCTAAATTATTTGATACATCAGCAGCTGGTAGTTCTCCAAATTTATTTTTATTTTCTCACATTTAAATGGGGTTGTTGGGGATGTTCCTATTCTCTATAGTACGTTGTATTGGTAACGGCTTTCTTGAGTTTTCGGATCTAAATTGGGGGTTATATGTAGTCAGGTTATAGTAGTTACTATTTTCATTTTGTCTCACTGCAGGTTTATTGTTGGAATGGAAAGGCAGTCTTACTCGGAATTTGGGATTTGTTCTTGATATGGCAACATTGTTAATGGCCCTTGGTCACTACATGCATATTTGGTGGCTTCATGGCATGGCATTCCATCTGGTGGATGCAATCCTTTTTCTAAACATACGTGTAAATATTTGTGTAAATATTTTCATTCTACTTTCTATTGGAACATCTGTTTTTCTTTCTTACTTGATTCCCCAATATCATCTTATTCCTAATTAAGGATTCATTATTGAGCAGGCCTTGCTAAGTGCAATTTTAAAACGTATAAAAGGGTTCATCAAACTGAGGAAAGCCTTAGGTGCTCTTCATGCAGCACTTCCGGATGCAACATCTGAAGAACTACGAGCATATGATGATGAATGTGCAATTTGTAGGGTATGATTAGTTTTCCCCGAAATTGGTTAATATTTCAGTTTCCTGTTGGCTCCCTAAACTTACTTGGAAAATGGCAGGAACCTATGGCTAAGGCCAAAAGACTACACTGCAGTCACCTTTTTCATCTTGCATGTTTGAGATCTTGGTATGGTTCATATTATTTGTTAAGAAATACTTTTTTCTTTATTTTTAATTTTAAAGCATGTGGTGCCTAGGAAAATGATGAAATTTATTAATGATTCCAGGTTGGATCAAGGTTTGAATGAGATATATTCATGTCCGACTTGTCGCAAGCCACTTTTTGTAGGCAGACCTGAAAATGAAGTACATACCCACGTTGAAGAAACTTCGAATGATGAGCAGCTTGCTCGTCAAATAAGTTCAGGACTTGATCGACAAAATACTCCTGGACATGCAATACCTGCTGGTGTGTTTCCCAATCAGGCTCAGAACCCTGCAGAAGGCGATCCATGGAGGTACGAAACCTTATTTAGGAAGTATTGTAGTTTCTCTTTGTACTAAATTCCATTGGGTGATTAGATTCCAGTTCATAAACAAGAAGACAAATACTCTGTATGGTTGCATAATCCTTAAAGATGCATGCAAAACCGGCACTCCTCGTCGCTTTTTCCTTAAACTGTTTGATTGCGAAGTAATAGAAAGCAAACAATTTCTTTCCCGTTGCTGTTTATTCCATATATGCTCAGATACTGTAAAAGAAATTAAATCTGTTAGAATAAAACCGCATCAGGTAAAGACTTCCATTAAAAAGAAAACATAATTGTTTATTAGTTTATATAATACACAATATATATCATGCTTCTCCTTATGGCCCATAGGGGTGCAGGACTGGATCCAGATTGGTTGCATACTTGGCCAAGTCAGGGAGTTGACGGGGCAGGTCCTTCTACAGCCATAGGATCTGTTGGACTGGGGAGAGTTCAGATGATGATGAGGCATCTTGCCTCTGTAGGAGAGACGTATGCCCAAACAGCGCTCGAAGATAGTGCGTGGAGCCTCTGGCCTATGAATGCCCCTCAGGTTGCTGCAACTGTTCCATCTATTCCTCCTGCTGACGATGGAAGAAACCGTGGAGGAGCACGAAATTTACATACAAGGACCCCCTCACGTACTGTGAATGACAACCTAGCAAACATACTTGCTATGGCTGAGACGGTGAGGGAAGTTCTGCCTCATATGCCAGATGACCTAATTTTCCAGGTACAGTTTGTTTTTACGACACATCTATGCTTTTTCGTACGAATATATTGTCCATTGTCATTCTATAACAATTATATTGAAGCTTGTTTTTAAACTTTCATTTTACATTCCGTAATGTATTACGTTTCACAGGATTTGCAGCGAACAAATTCAGTTACAGTTACTGTGAATAATCTTCTCCAAATGTGACGAGGCATTGTATCTTCTTTTGTTGTAATGTGTTCCCAAGTACCCGAAAACTAGTTGAGGTTGTCTAAACACCGCGATCGTCCTCTGTGAGACTGTTTCCCCACCCACAGTGTACATAAAGGCAGCTCACCGGATCACTTTTACCGACTGAAAGACGGAAAAGAGGCACAAGTATAGTTTCTTTGTTTTGTAATTCCCCCGTGAAAAATAAATTTTCGATGTGTATCGTTGATTGTTGTTTCCTGTGGTTTGGAATTTTGCCATTCGGCTGGCTCGGCCAGAAGAGTTGGTGCATACACGAAAATCTCCCCTGCGGTTCATAGCTTTGCAAGAAATACGACATATGCACAAATAGAATTGAGTTACGTATTTTTAATCGAAAATAGAATTGGAGGGACATCAAACGAATAGTAAACGAGCATTCACCTGTGATTTATATACGACGTATCCAATTATAGGGACGTATTTCTCTACTTTCGTATGCAATACCCAATTGTGTGTGTATATATCGAGTTTGAACGACAGGAGATGACAGTAGTCAAAGGGCAAAACGCCGGCTGAACGACATGGGAGCCGAGACGACCAAGAAGTGCCGGGTTTGAGACTACATGAGTTGGGCTATTTCGTCAGAGCACGAATACCGATGGTTATTGTCTAACTAAAGCCGTTAACAAAACAACAGGTTTCTTCAAAATGTCAAAGTCAACAAGCCATTGTCTCTGCACGTGTCAAATTCTGGTTAGACCAACCAAATTTCTGATTTTCTTCTGCTTTGACTTTCCTACTTAATTCTGTTCTTCGATTTGATTAGCCAAACTATGAAGAAAAGAAGTCTACCATACGATTCTAATTATTAAGAAAAGACTAGACAGCGAACTCTAGATCAAGTGATTTATTTTTTGAATATTGTATAATATATAAAAGAGCGACATTAAGCCTACAAGACTTTTCGGTTTGAAAGGGATGGAGGAACGTCTTTCGTATGTTGTTTTACTCTTGTTGCAAATAAGCTGTTTCTACAACTCAAAAGAAACAACATTTCCGTCTCGATTCCTCGCTAATCAATCTATGTATTAACTTTGTCTTTTAATGGTCTCTTTTTCACCTGAATTTTGTGGGTATGGTTTTTAACTTCACATTGAGGGTCCTATTCAAATTTCAATGGAGTTGTTAATGTTGTCTGTGTTATTAGTGACAATTGCAGCTACTGTTTTACTGAGGTTCAACCATTTTTATGTCCCCTTGCACCTCTTTTTCTATTCAAAACAGTGCCTTCTGTCTCTCACCAGCTCTCGCCCTTCGGCAGCCACGAGAAGCTGGTCGTAGGCTGAGTTTCCATATGTCATGGTAAATAATAATCCCACCAAATTAACCCACGATTAAGCATGTTAGGTTAATGTTTTAGGATAAAGTTTTTTGTGCAGGTACGGAAGTTCGAGCATTAAGCATGCATGCAACAGACACGGATCGACAACCATGAAAATCTGACGGAAAGAATTGAGGAGGTTTTCGATAGAAACAAATCAACGTGTATTTTCTTTTGTGCCTTTCCACTTTTGGCCTCAGCACATTCCCCTTGGTTCTATATTTTTATATGAACGCCATCGACAACGATGCTTCGAAGTTCGAATTTACAAACTATATAGTCCAAAGGTTTAATTGTTTTTTACTGATCTAATTGGGACCACGAAACTTTTTCTTGATGGGAAAGCGAGGTCTTAGTTCGATGTGAATGCAGATGAACACTATCACGTGCTCGGGTTTTTAAGGCGTGACAGAAAAACTAGCGATACATTGCAACTAATTTTTAAGTGCAGAACATATGAATTGGCTGATCCCAGCTGCAACAAACCCACTTTTCTTTTTTTTGCACAAAGTACTAAGTGTTGTAGTGTAAATTCATGAGAAGTTGGAAAATTATAGTCTGTCCAAATCATCCTCCGCAACTGAAGGAAACATGCATGCGCCCTTGTCTAATTATGTTTTGGTTTACTTTCCACACACCTCTTATTAATTTATGTTCTTTGATCTCATTCAATTCATCCGATTCGACTGCCGAAAATTAAAAAGGTGTGTGAAAAGTAAAAAAGGGTGTGTGGATATCACACCCCTATTTTTTAATTCTCTACATTTGGTCATAATCCCGATTAAACTAGTTAACTTTAAACCGATTAAGTTGTGGCTTAATTCTCTCATACATGTCCGGAGTCCATGAACATATATATATGTTTCTCTCAAAGCTTCAAAGTATAGCATATCTAATATATCTAGGAGTTACGGTTTCACTTTCCTTGGTGAGGGTTTAGGGTTAGGTCTTTATCTTGGGGCCCTTGTTTTAATTTCTAGTAAAATAGACAAGTCATGCAACCCACTACAGCCTTCTTTTTTCTTCTTGCATAAGTCTCATCACTCACTGTTTCTCCATCTTGTCACAACAAATCGAAATATCCTTATATAGTTGCTGCTGCTGCTTCTTCTCCATCTCAAGATCATCGCCATGTCGAGTACCATATCTTCTGTTTTCTCGATCTTTCTTCTGTTTCTTTCCATGCATGATTGCGAGGCTCGCTATATCGTGCTTGTCCCTAAGGGTTTTGGAGCACCATTCCAACCTTCCAGCAAGGTTTGTTATTCTTGCATGTGTTTCAATTAACAGCGGTCGTTTGATAATAATTTCATTTCTAGTTTTCACTTTGTTTGAAAACTAAAAACTTGTTTGGTAATGAAACCCAAAGACTACAAATTACTTTTGTGAGTTCTCAAATTTGGCTTGATTTTGGTTTTCTGTTTCCAATATTTGAAAACTAAAATGGTTATCAAACGAGCGCTTAATATTTCCGCTAAGTTTATCTATGAAAGTTCATAAACTAATACATGCACTGTTAAAATTTCAGGGTCTGTTACTTGTGGAAAAATTTAAAACACTTGGAATGGGTTCCAGTCAAGGATTTGTTGCGAAGGAAGATGATGAAGCTGAAAAGGTTCATGGTGTAGCAATCACTAGTACTACTCAAGACACAAATGAAACAAAGGACTCAAAGACTACTTCTCCTCCTCCTGTAAATGAAGTGAAGTACACTAGCAGAGGACAAAAATCAGGTGTTGTACCAGCTACTAAGCCTCTTGTTTCAGTTTCTTGGCCTGTACCGCGCAGGATTAATCGCGACAAGAACCATGGAAAAACTAATCCCGGGATTTACTCAGATTATTCGAGACCAAGAACACGTCCTCCGTCTCATAACTGAGCTTAAATTCTTTATGTAGTGACATCATTTTTCCTTCTTCATTTATAATTTTCATAAGAATATACATAAAGAAAGCGCTTGAAGTACCTAAATAGTAGTCAGATCCAATTGAACATATCAATTATTCCTTGCCGAGATCTCCCGTTTTAATTGTAAACCTAGATATTAAGTATTAACTAATCAATGTATTATATATGATCGGTCTTCTTCTTGTCATTTCATTGATAGGGATGGAACCCGCCGGAAGTGAGATTCTAGAGTCTCTTGATCACATGGTGGGTTTGCTTAAAGCAACAAGTCCTACTAGTAAAAAGGTAATCAAATTCACCATAGGAGTCTTACTACTTCAGTTGGGTTTTAATTTTCTAGTAGATGGGAACTCATCAGGATCAATCTTTTTCATTATGTCGAACCCTGGAGGGTGACAAGGGAAGACATATTGTTTGTATGCCTGAATTGTCAAAATGTGCGAGTTGGAAAAAATTAATTGGATGTCAGTACTTGTAGTTGCAAAAGTTGAGGTTCCACCGTAAAACCAATTAGTTTTATGAAGAGTAGCTCAAATCCTTATAAGCACATGCAAAGTTTCTTAGTTATCCGATGTGAGATTCACACTCTCAACAATCATCTTATGGATGAAACCCACAGAAAAAAATGAATGGAATAATTAATGGGTCCGGAGAGATTAGACAACTCAAAGTTCTATAGAGGATTATTAGTTGAGAATGTCAATAATTGATCAACGTGTTTCATATGCATATGTTGTATATGTAGGAAGCAAGGAGGAGAGCTTTATCTGGTAAAGAAACAGTAAATTACAACAGTGATGACAAAGTAGAAGACAATGTGGTGCATACAGATTACAACCCACCACATTCGACACCACCCATTCACAACAGAAAAACTTAATTACGATGGAGGACGTACGTGATCTAGGGTTTATACAAGTAGCTATTCATGGGCCTATGGCTACAAGAATATATAGTGCAAACATATATTATATCTACAGACAACCAGTTGGTTTGCTAATTTGCTGTTACGTTTTCTCATATCAAAGGGTTCATCAGTGATGCCCCTGTAAACGGGAGCCCTAGGCGGCCGCCTCTTCCGGCTACCCTCAGGGCCGGCCCTGTTCATCACAGAGACACCATTGGTTCTATTAATACAAAAGTAAGGACACTACTTATATATCAATCTAGCTAAATTAAATATCAGAATTCAAGATAAGATCATGCCAATGCAATTAACCAATGCTGCAAACAAATTTCACAAGCGGTAAACACTCAATATGTTAAGTAATTACAATCTACAACGCAAATTAAAGGAAGAAACTGTTAGTTAATACGGCATAATTTCAATTGATATCCAGAAGGTAGGTAGATGCACTACCAAAACAGAAATAAAGAAACAAATGAAAAGGTTAAGTAGGAGTGAGAAAATTCCCATATTGTTGTGATCCACATTGAAACAGGAAACCTCCAGGCGACAACCCCGCCACGACGGCAGAAACCATCCCAAGCAACCACCCTGTCACCACCGCCCCACACATCATCCTCACCCCAACACCTCCGTTACTCCCACCACTCCTCCTCTCTCCTTCTGACGCCGATGATGAAGATCTCTTCACATCAACTATCTTAGCAACTACTTCTTCATCTTTCATCGTAGTCTCTTCCTTCTCCTCCACGATCACTTGACTACGATTCTCACAACCATCATTAAACAAAACCACCGGCAGTTCCTTGTACTCTTCTTCTTGTACTTCTTCCTTTTCTTCATAACATCCTTCTAGGTCTTGGTACCGCTGCGGGGACGACAACCCATCTACTCCATCGTCTGCAGTGGCATCGCCGTCGTCATTCAAGCACGACTCGGTACAAGAACACGTCGAACCGACATCTTCATGATCATCACGCACGTGTTCACAATCCATGCCGGAAGAGGTTAATCCCAAACTGTCTACCCACTCGGAAAGTATCTTCCCGAGTTCCCTGAGCCTCCGGGACATGTGTTCCAAGTGCTTGGGCTTCGACGGGCTAGACGCTTTCTCCGCCGACAGCATTTTCTCGAGAAAACTCAGCCTTTGCGCCATATCTAGGAAGTGATGAAGCTGGCAATCGGCCGCCAACTCTTCCGGTGGAAGAGCTAACACGCTTTCGAGATACGACTCCAGTTCTTTCAGTTTCTTCCGCAAAATTCTGTATGTCTTCGTCATCGTTGGTCTTCTGTGTGATCTGGGAGGGTTGTGGTTGTGATGGAGAGGGTGGCGGTTTCCTTGAAAGCGATTTGGGTTTTGGTTGGGATTATATCGTGGGATGTGGCGGTTGAGGTTTTGGGTAATAACCGACGTAGTGTTTACCTATTTGCACCAGCCCCCAACCCCACTACTTCCCCTTTTGCATTGACAGTTATACCTTTTTCGGTTTTTCCCCAAGCATTGCAATCCAGCGATATTCTTCATTTACAAAAAGAAATTTAAGTTTGTGAGATTTTGACACTAATTTATTATGCTGACTTATAGTGTGGATTAGGGCTAGTTTATTGATCCGCTTTTAAAAACTGTTTCTAATGTGTTTTAAGAATGATCAGTTATAAAATAAAACAGATAAGCGTTTAATAACTTGTATTTTTAAAATTATTGTACGTATGAAAAAAAAGAAGTTTAAAGTGTTTACTAAATTAATGTAAAAAGTGATATAATGTATTAATGACAAAAATGAACATGGTAGTGAGAGTAATGATGACGACTGTGGTGGCGGTGGGGTGATGGTAGCGGCAATGGTAGGGGTGTGTTGGTAGTGTCAGTAGTGGTGTGGTGGTTGAGGATGCAGAGGTAACAATGGTGGTAGGGCAACGATAGCGGCGGCAACAAAAATGGTGGTGGCAATAGTGGTGGTGTAAGGTTAGTGTTTGTAGTAATAGATGGCAGCGGTTACTTTGTTTAACAAGGGATAAAATGTATATAAAAGGATAAATAATGTAATTTAAAAAAAAATTGGCTCTACCCGCTGTTCTCCTTTCTCTTTGGGCTTTGCACTTAAGGATTTGAGGTAATGGGCCTAACAGGCTTGACTGTTTGGTTAGACATCACAACCCAAGGTTCTGTTTCGATCTAAATAAAACTGTCATAAAGCCCGGCCCAACTCTAAGCCGGATCCAGTACAAAAAGTCTCACGTGCGGCGCCGAAAGCCTCATCACGTGGGGTCAGAAACCGCACATGCCCACCTCCACTATTCCCCCACTCAACCCAACCCACAGAGTCAACAATTCCCGGATTCTCATGTCCTCTAAATTCGACATCTTACCATGCCCATTTCCGTCCATTCACACCACACTCAATTGCGCGGCCAGTCCTCTTTGTAAATCGGATCTTCTTTGCGAGAATTTCGGAAATCTTCTAATCATGTCCGTTCATCATAAATCATGTAGTCATAAATTATTATAATTTTTTTATTTAAAATTGAATATAAATAGCATCTTATGAAAATTAAAGTAGAATAATAAACAAATGTGATTGAAAGATCTCGAGATGCTCACAAAAAGAATCCGGAAAAGATCTCGATCTCCTTTCTTCCAATCCGAGTCACCAACATCCTCACACCAGCTGTTCTCGAACACGCGAAATTACAGTTCTACCCTTCCTTATCCTCTTCCCTTTTCAGTTTTCACCCGTATCCCCGTACTCTTCATAAATTTGTCGTCTTCCTCTTTTCATCATCTTTTAATCCGCGTCTCTCAACATCCACAGATCACAATCACATCGCAGATTGCTTCCAACTCGTTCGCTCCGACTCAGTGTTTTTAGTACCGAGTTTACTCAGTCGAACACTATGAGCTGGCTCAGGAGGATCGAGCTCATCGAGCCCTACTACTGCCCACCGCCGCCGACGTCGGCAGTTATTCTCCGGGAGACCTCCATTTTTGCCGCTCCCAAAACCCTGCATTTTCCTTTCCCTTCGTTTTTCGAAGAGGTTGAGGAGGATTACGAGCTCGGATACGCACTGGAGCTGTTGAGTCCGATCCCGATCAAAACGCCGTCGCTTCTTTCGTACGGGATGATTCGGCGAGTCGAGAGGTTCGGGGGTGAGCTGTTCCTGCAGAGCCTGAGCGACCGAGTCAGTGAGCTCGAGTCGCGGTTCGATCGGCTGGCGAAGGTGAAATCGGGCGGGGATCGGAAGTACACTTGGACGGCGGAGATCAAGGGGCCGGAGAAGCACGCGCTCGAGCGGAAGTACAAGTGGACGACGGAGATTAAGGAGGGGAAGCATAAGAAGAAGGCGGCAGAGGAGGCGACTGAGAAGAAGTACAAATGGACGGCTGAGATTGAAGGGAAGGGAGAGATCTCGCGGAAGTACTCGTTCACGGCGTCGAATGGCGGTGATAGTGACAGTAGCGACACCAAGGAGAAGAAGGAGAAGAAGAAGACGAAGGGCAAGAATGGAAGCAAGAAGGAAAAGAAGGAAGAGAGCAACACGCGTCTGGTGGAGATTGAAGAGCTTGTTGATCATGGGGCTGTCGTTCTACGACAGGTAATCTGAAATTACACTTTAAGCCATGGATTGGTACTTGAGCTTAATTTCTTATAGAAAAGTTTGATTTTTAATTCATTTTGTTCATAAATGTTAATCCTTTGAGCTTAAACATAGTTAAGCTGGTGGATTACTATTTACTAGTAGTAATATGAGATTACATTACCATGGATTAGTTCTTGAGTTGATCCAGTTGAATTTACATCGATATCGACATTGAATTGTTTATCTGGGTTTAGTGGGATACGATCTTTGGTTTAGTTGATTGGCAATGCTAATGTGAACTTACATTGCGAAACCCCGGATTTGTTCATGAGTTGATTCAGTTAAAATTACATTGATTTGATTTGATTAGCATGTTTAAGAGAAACTTCAATTTTGTTAATTGCAAATGATTTAACGTTGTGTTCCCGAATTGCTCTAGTATAATGAGGTGTTGTATTTGTAGGCTTTTGCAAAGAGAGCAGGAGGCAGCAGAAATGCGAAGGGCAAGAGGAAGGAGTTGTCTCCTCAAGATGCAGCAATGATGATACAGATGACTTTCAGAGCTTATCTGATCCGCAGATCACAGGCTCTTAGGGCCCTTCGGGATCTCGCTATTGCCAAGTCCAAGTTGAAGGAGCTCAGGGCACTGTTTAATAACTTCCCTTACCGCCGCCGTGTTGCCCATGATGCAGCGGAGCGTCAGAGGTTCACTGAAAGAATCATCGTCCTGCTCCTCACTGTTGATGCTATTGAGGTAACTTTCGTGACCTGTGTTTTGAATTTATATTTGTGACGCTCAAACTCATGTTCGTGTACGATTCCAAGAACTTGAATGTAAAATAGCTAGGTGTTGTTGATGCCTGTCAGGTTATGTTATTGTTTGATCCTTATTGCCACCACTTCTTTGAGAACTTCATTCAGTAATTGAACCTTTTATTTGGTCCAAAGGAGTGTATCAATGTCGGTCGGTTCCTTAATACTGAATGCTGCCCTACAATAATCAAGGAAGGCATTACCTAACTTGAAACTGATCTACAATATGTTCTCTTAAACGACGTCAATCGATTTTTACTCTGAATATGAGAATAAAGTGTTACGAAACATCCCTTGATCTTTAGATGAAAAAAGATCATCAATTTCCGGAAGAGAGTACTAAAGTTAACAAATCATGTTTCATGTTTTGCACAAATATGCACATTTTGCACAGAAAGCTAAGAAAATTCTAATTTCACTGACTGGCACACTAGGTTCCTTGTTTTCCCTTATTTTACTACCATGTCAAAGCGAAAATTAACGGGTTTTTGACAATTTGCATTGTATTTAGGGTGCTGATGTGATGGTGCGTTCGGCAAAGAGGTCAATGGTGGATGAACTTGAAGCGATGCTTGATGTGGTTGACCCTCAGCCTGCTGGAGCTGGAAAATCACTTTCCATGAGGAGGAGGACGTTCGATATGCCAGATGGTGTCATTCAGAGGGAAATCGCTGAAGGTGTGGCACAGGTTGTCCAAATGCTTGACCGCCAAGAGAACAGTTCTAATACCTTTGAGGCATGCTTGTGAGCGTACGGTAATACCACCGATCACCGCCATTTAGTGGTTTTTCTTGTTGTAGATGTAGCTTAGCTGAGGACTTTGAAGGGCTTGCTTCTTCTCATGAGTATTTAAGTTAAAAACTGCATGATATTCGCCCGGTAGCAAGATGGTAGTCTGGTTTGCCTGCATTGTGCTTAGACTTGTATCGTCAAATCGCAGCGTTATATATTCAGTTTTCTAAATCTAGATGATCCTTGTTTTGTGAACTACCTTTAATAACATGTTTGACAGAGCTTTGTACATATTCTTGCATGAAGTCCTTCATTTTGCTCAACTTATTTTTATCATTGATATGTGGAAATCCGAGGTAAAGTAGGAGTAGTCGAAATTGAAGGAAAGAGGAGAGAAAATCGGTTACGATGGTTTGGACATGTGCAAAGAAGGCCTACTGACGCTCCGGTTAGAAGATACGACCACGGGACAGAGGTCTAGGGCCGAAGGGGTAGAGGAAGACTTAGGAAAATGTTGGAAGAAAAGACTTAGAGTACTTGGATCTAACGGAGGACATGACACAGGATCGAGCGCAATAACGTTCTAGGATTCATATAGCAGACCCCACTTAGTGGGAAAAGGCTTTGTTGTTGTTTATATGTGGAAATCGGTCCGTAGGTTAGAGCTTTCCTCACCCGCACTTTTTTTTCACATGTGAACGGTTGTGATTAACTAAATCTCGACCTACTCGCATTTGAGAATAGTCGAATCTAAAGACCTCCCAGTACGACCGGAGAGAAACGATTTTGTAGAATCTAAAGACCTCGGCAAAGAGGTCGACGTTTTTTATCCCCAGCCTGCCGGAAAATTAATCACTATCCATGACGAGGAGAACCTTCGATATGCGGTCTCATATTCAGAGGGAAGTTGCTGAAGGTGTACGTAGCACAGGTTGTCCAAATGCTTGACCGTGAAGAGAACAGTTCTAATACTTTTGGCGCATGCTTGCCCAAATGCAATTACTATCCTTTAATTTACGTCTCTTCACATGATAAGAGAGCGAGTATCGCAGGCACGAGTATCACCCTATCACACGAGAAAAGAGAGAGAGTTTCATAAACTCATTGCACGTGAGTTTCTCGTCTTAGTTAGGGACCTTTGAGGGTACTGACAGGCAAGAATGATCCTAACTAAAGCGAGAAACTAAATGAGGTAAGTCATGGAGCTATTAAATACTATGTAGCGTAGAACACCGCATTTGGATTGTTCCAATGGAATTCGGTGGTTTTGGTTTGGAATAATATGGAAGTTTGAATTTTGTAGGAGAAATTAAATACGTGTGCTCCACATTGTGTACGGTAGGCAAGGCATGGAGCTAAGCCCCAGTTTAGGCCTATAACTTTGACCCAACTTTGTCTCCAAATTCAAAAACGCTACCAATCTCATGAAGAAAAAGGTATCATAAACTCGTGGGCATTGTCAGATGAGTCGGTGTTTTTGATACAATGATATATTGGTTGTGAATTCGTCATTTTCGAGATTTGAACATAAGATCTTTCACTTATAAGTAAATACGAATACACTCAGACAAAAAAGTTCAGGGTTAGCATGGAAAATAAAACAACTTCATAAGGATAAAGTTGAGAAATGAAATTAACACGAATGTCAAAACTTTTGAGCACTTTACAAACTAGCTATTCGTATAATGATATTTCTCTTCTCAATATTGAAAGAGAAAGATCCTTACATCGAATCCACTGCCCTTTTTGACCCAGAAACAGATTAAAAAAAAAAAAAAACTTTCGAGTGTTTTGTGGTGTTGTACCTGTCCCAAGATGTTCCATTAATACTCATGAAAGGAGGCTTTAGATTGCAAATGACCTCACCACATATTATACCAACCTTTTCTTGGAAAGCAATCGCCACGCCAATGTTGTAACCCAAACCTATTCATCAAAGTAACAAGACCAAACCTATTATTTTGATAGGGTGCAATTACTTGGATATCACTCAACTGAAAGTAGATTATATTGTTAGGGTTTGTGAGGGCTATGTTGAGGGTAAGGTTGTAGGAGAGAGTATGGTTGACTTTGGTGTAATTGAATTGGCTAAGGTCAGTGTTGTCGATGGTGAATTCAAAGAATTTGTTCAACTCCGAATGCCTTCTATTCATCGCAAGAACAAACATACAAGTAAACAACACAAACAGAAACAACAACACGCCACCACCAAATTCGGGAACTTTGTCCAACTCCGTATGCCTTCTACACATCACAAGAACAAACATACTAGCAAACAACACGAACATAAATAGCAGCACGCCACCACCGGTATTCTCGATGTCTAGGCTTTCAGTTTCAGAAATGGCTAAGAAATTGTTAGTGAATGGAAGAAAGGTCACAAAAAGTTCTAGGGTTTAGGGTTTGTATGCTACGGACAATCTTAGGGTTTATATGAAAGAAAACCTACTTAAAAGAGAAATGAAATATATATTAACATGTCTATTATTCTTCTAAATGATATTGTCTCAAGTTCTTTTTTTTCTTTTTTCCTTTTTTTTTCTTTTTTCTTTTCTGGCCGAATATTGTCTCAAGTTCAAACTCATCATCTTCAAAAAATTTCAACCATTACACGGTGAGACCTCCCAGCCTTGTCAGATTGCATAACTAGTTAAAGACCACTACCAGAAGACAATTCATATATACTATCACACCTTCCGTCGTCTAATTTAGAAAGACAACTTTACCGAATGAGACGCCACGAAATAGCGTAACGGTGTTCATAAAAGTCTTTTTCCTAATTTAACCGTAGTATCGGTAGGAAGACTTTTCTCATGATCATTTATGGTTAACATGGGCAATACAGCACAACATTTTAATATTTTTAGTTTGAATTTCTGAAAACCTAGCCTCTTGTTTATTCACATTCCACAGCATCTCGTTCCTGCAGCAGCATACCCTACTGTCTCAATTTTTGACCTCGATCTTGCTGTCGGTAAACAATCAATGCTTCGATATTGTTTTAGGTCAAATTTAAAGGCACGCATATATGAACATACGTTCAAAATTGTTCCATTCAACCAAATCTGGTAAAAAAATGAGATGAATGTTAACAACTTTAACAGAGTATAATTAATAGCATAAAATCTTTATATTATGTAACATGCACATTTTTTTTTGTCAGCATACTTTGAGAAATTAAGTTGTGTGTGTGTGTATGTTTTTTTTTTTTTTTTTTTTTGTCAATAATACTCTCGCTTCTCTCTGAAAAAGCTCCAAAAGAAAACCCTCTCAGCCGCCGGTCCTAGCCTTTGGCTTTTGCGTCGGTGGCAGTTCTCACTCTCTCTTCTTTTCTTTCGCTTTTCCTTCTTCTCTTCCTTTTCTTTCTTTGTTTCTATGTATTTTTTTATGAGCTAAGTCCCATCTATCTGAGCCTTGGTCTCAATTTTGTACCTGATCCTCAACCATCTGCTTCTCACCGCCATCCCCCTCCTCCCTCCCCATCACACCCTTTTCTCCTACCTCCCTCTTCCTGCCCTTCATCTTTTCCAACCTTCATAGCCCACTGCCAATCCGGCATACCGGAAAATTTGGGCGAAGTGTGGAATGATTCACGTCGGAACAAGGGTGTTTTACACACCCCCTTCGCCATCCCCCTCTTCCTGTTACTTTTGGTGACTTTTCTTGCAGGTGTGGCTATGGAGACTTTGGCTCTTGGCGGATTGACTGTGCGTAATACTCTCAGATCTAGTGTTTGGTTAGGGTGCATTTTTCAGTTTGGTGTGATGTCTTCCTTCACAGAGGTAGCAGCGGCTGTGGAGGTGGTGACTGGCTTTTGGCACTTGGAGCTTAGGGTTTTACTGTTCACTATTTCTTTTGTAGCTTATCGGCCTAAATTTGTGTGGGCCTCCCTTTGTGGATGGGGTTGTAGCTCTTCTTTTTTTTGGGCTTGGTTTCTATTTTATGTTTGCTTTGTTGTGTAAGACTTTGTGCTTTGTTTAGGTCTTGGTTTTTCTTAATACAAATTGTATTTCTCTTTCATTAATGAAGCTTCACACTTGTCCAATTTTTTTTTTTTGTGAATTAAAATAAAATAGCTCCCATCAAAAGTTGTGTCACTGATTCATTGCCCAATGGAAGTGATCATTCGCATAAATAATTCTCGTGATAATAAGGTATTCAAAAAAGGAAAACTAATGAAAAGGGCTTGAAAACTTTGAGTTTTAACGATAAGGACAAAATAAAGGGTAAAATGAATAGTACCATGTTTGACTTTTTAGTGTAAAAATATGGTTTTTCGTTAAAGTGAACAGTACCGCGGGCTTTTCGTTAAAACTCCCATTCAAAAATTGGATTCCGTAGTAAAAAATTAGGAAATAAATCTTTGAGGTAAAATTTGTTATGCATTAAATGGAAATTGAATTTTTTGTCAAGTCTCCCTCAATATGCAAGACTAAATTAGTCATTTAGCCTCCGTTAACCCATTTAAGATAATGAGGTCACAGCTGCAGCCCGACCTCCCGTCACGAAGCTTCATTGGAGTGCCGTGCATGATGCGGTGGAATTGTAGTGGAATTAACCGGAAGAGTAATGATATAGGCTGGCTAAATTTGTAAATCAAATTTGCAAACAAAATGTTATGCCACAAAAAATAAATAAGTACGTTAATCAACACTTAATAATTCAATCATCAACTTTTATGTTATTTAGTTTATAGAATTTTATCTACAAATTTAGTCTTCATAACATTACTGTAACCGGAACTAGTTCATCGTTGAGCTAAGATGAGCAGAAGAGGCCATCGATTATTCGATTCGTTTGTTGCATTTTGCCGGGAGGTGTGGACGAAGGCGCCATTTGGGGACATGTTTTGCACTTGTTTGGTGCACTTTACATGTAACCTTTCGTGTCATAAAAGGGCAGTACATAGTATATAGCATGCGGTGGTACCTAATTTATACTTTTGAAATATATTGTATATTTCCATCAAGTCACGCAATATGTTTTAAATTAGTGTGACTTTCTGATGGACTTTATTGGTTTTAATTATTGGTTACAATTAGGGTTTCCCTTTTGTCAAACGCCATGCAATTTCAAACACCTTTTCATTGATTCTGGGGCACTGTTTGGTCACCTTTCAACTTTCAACCAATTTCCAGGCAATCTCACCATAATCATTACCAAATTTCATGATTTAATTTCCTACTAAACAACGTAAGCTAACATCATATGTATCGTAAATACTTTATTTTCTCATATTGTCTCATAATATAATATGGTGAGTCAAATCAAGCGTTTTCATAACTTAATTTAACATCTCATGCTCTTATTTAGAACAAGAAACAAAAAAAGAGATTCCTAATTTTGCTTAACGTCAGATTTTTTTTGTTTTTATTAAATTGTAAATATTTCACCAAATGGAACCATTTTAATTTTTATTTAGCTATAAAAAAATAAACGTGCATGCTTAGAGCAACTCCACCCATGGAGCCTGCCCCCCAGGCAACTCACTATGCAATCCACCCTAATGAACAGTAACTGCCTTAAATGAATAGTAACTACCTTAAATGAACAGTAACTGCCATTTACATCTCCACCCATAGAGCCCTTCCCTCAGGCAATAAGCAATTAAAATATTAGTTTTTTTTGTTTGTTTAAATAATACAAAATAAAATTATTTGTAAATTCGGATAAGAATTTTTAAATCGTTCTCGTTGCGCCACGTGTCATTTTATAAAAAAAAAACAATTATTTAGCAAAGGATTTCGATAAGATTTTTATCCAATACGATCGTGCCACGTGTCGTTATCTTTTCAGAATCTTTGAGGATAGATTTAGATCGGATTTTTAACGAATGACGGCATGCCACGTGTGGTTATCTTTTCAGATTTTTTACATTTTTTTTTTAAATTTTATTCAAATAATTAATCTCTGCCGTTGGATTTTAAAAAATTTGAATTCCAACACTCCAGATTGTGCCACGTGTCACAACGGTAACTTTTCTTATTTATTAAACTGTTTTTTCTTTTTTTTTTTTAATTTCAAATCAGTTTTTTTTTTAGATCGGATGGCTTATATTTAAAGGGGGAAGGATCGAACGGACCGTGGGAAGCCACGTGGCTTCCCAACGGTCACTGACAGACCTGAAAAGTTTTTTTTTTTTCTGACTTTTGGTCAGCGACGCGCCCCCACTCGCGAGTGAGGGGCACGCGCCTGACACAAAAAAAATTAAATATTCTGAGGGCCTCGGGCCACAGGCCCGTGAGTTACCCACCGCCCCTCTGCTCGGGCCTCACTGCTGCTCGGGCTCCTGCACGGCTGGACTTGGAGTGACTGGCCCTCGGGCTCTTTGAAGGGACTCTCCCCCGAGCAACTGCTCCAGGTGGAGTTGCTCTTACAAAACAGAGAAAAATAAATTTGGTAGAAAACCTGGAGTCAGAGTCTTTAAACCGCAACAGCAACTCACGGCGTTGAAAATTCGTTTGTTCGAGACTGCAAGTACCCAACTGTCACTTTGGCCCCCACCATGCCCTAATCGAAACATAAAATTACGTAATCAGAGACCAGTCAAACCCTCTCGCTTTTTCCCACAAAGTGTTTTCCATTTTCCGACAATCTTCCACGTAACTTCCATTTTTCCCTTTTGGTTTCAGTTGTCCCTGTCTTTAACTGGTTATGTAAGATCCCACATCGTTCAGGGGTGTGAATCTTGTAAGCCTTATATGTATATTCTCATCTCTACCTAGCACGAGACCTTTTGGGAGCTCATTGGCTTCGGGTTCCGTAGGAACTTAGAAGTTAAGCGAGAACGGGGCCAGAGCATTCCCAGGATGGGTGACCCACTGTGAAGTTCTGTTCGCCGTGAGGGCGTGGTCGAGGCCCAAAGCCGACAATATCGTGCTACGGTGGAGTCGAGCCTGGGATGCGGTGGGGGCCCGGGTCGGGATGTGACAGGTTAAACTAGGAAAGAGATCCTCTTCGGATCTTTTCCTCTAAAACCCACGGATCAAGTGATCCAGACCCTTGAAATTTGATCTAACAGTCGAAAACAGATAAGTTAGTAAAAACTTTTAAAAGTTATAATAATTTATTACCGTTTGATTAAATTTCAAAGATCCGGATCACTTGATCCTTGAGCTTTGGAAGAAGAGATCCAGAAATGATCTCTTTGTTAAACTAAGCCGGAGATGTGTAGCCAGCTCGGACGGGCCCCGCCGGATCATCCCACACGTGTGCCAATAGTTCTTCATAGGATAATTATACGGGTCTTGTTCCTTCTCCGTGCGGGGATTGGTAAGGTGACGAAATGAGGCTACTGTAGTCTGTATGGTTGAGAAAAAGTTTGTTAAGGATATTTGAACACCATGCTGTTCATACGCATTTGTTTATTTTATTGATCCCATCGTTTATGGACTCATCTGAAAACGTATTTTAAGTGCTTCCTATAATAAGGTAATTTTTTCAAAAAACATTTAAATGCTTTTGAAATTCAAAATCAATTTCATCAAAAGCGTTTTCAATTATTTTAAAGCATTTTTTAATGAACCATGTATTTGGTATTATTCGTTGCGAGAATTGTATTAGTTGGACGATTATACTGAGTATCTTATACTGCATCGTTATTTTGTGCATTATAAGTATGAGTTATATAATTTTAATGGTTTAGTTGTGATTAAACAGTATATATTTATTTCTCTTAGCCTCCAATCCATACCATTTTCTTGAGCAAATGTACAATTTTGTATCAATTTTTTTTTTTCTAGTAATTAATATGGAATAAAAACCACAAAAATAACATCGCTATGGGGCTAAGCAGACTATTGTTTGATTATGGTGAGAGTCATCTCATGCAGAAAAGGAAAACATTGTCTTAGTTGTTAAAATAATTTCGAACCTTTCTCTACCAATTAATTTTAAGCTGAATGTTCACATTTTAGTAGAGTTTTAAAACAAATTTTTTTATTTTGAGCTAATCACATGTACATGCTTTTCCATTACGCCAATGAACAATTATCAACAGCGTTTTCAGTTATTTTAAAGCATTTCCAAATGAACCATGTATTTGGTATTATTCGTTACGAGAATTGTCTTAGTTAGACGATTATACTGACTCGTTATTTTGTGCATTATAAGTATGAGTTGTATAATTTTATGGGAGACTTTGGATGCGGTCCTTGTTCTTCAATATTCTTTAATTGAAACCTTATTAGTTTTCAATGTTTGATTAAAGTCCCTGAATTATGTACACCTTAGCACATTAGTATTAACGTATGTTATTTTTGTAATTGTAGTCAGTGGCGAAGCCACGTGAGGACGAGGAGTGGCGGCCGCCACTCCCCTGGCCGGAAAACACCACTGGAGAGCTGGGTTCGCCACTCCCCTCGCGCCTCGCCGAAAAAAATGGTGCAGTCTGTTCTGCTGCGCAGCAGCAGCAGATTGCTGTTTTTTTTTTTCAAAATCCAGGCCAAAACAACGTCGTTTTGGGCCTGGTAAAAAAAAATTAAAACTTTTAGAACAAAACGGCGCCGTTTACAAGGCCCATGGTGCCATTCCAGATCCTGGATCAGTTGTCATTGCTAGAGTAAGGGATCATCAACAACAACATTGCATAACATAGCTCACTTTCTCCAATCATGAAGCAGATTGTTGGACTGATTCGTGTATGTAAATCTTGCCGACGTTTCTTTCATTATAGCAGGTTACCAAAGTGATGGAAGGGATGGCTTCTGCTGATATTTTTGTGTCTTGGTACGAAGTCTGTGCGCAGTATATGCAGTATTCCTTTTGAATAATGACTACACAGGCGTTGCATTTATCTCATGCATATTCGGATTGTAGTTTGTCTAGTGAAGTTAGTTGCTGTTCTGTTTCGTTTTCAAAACGTCATTTGGCTTATAAGCTGTTTCTATTATCAGGCTTCAAGATGTAAGAGCCACCGAAATTGACAAAGTAGATAATCTTTCGTCTTTTCACCCAGGTGACATTGTGAGAGCTCATGTTGTATCCTTTATGTGTGGAATGCCCATGTTAGTACTAGGTTAAAAACATTATCATGCAGATAAGCTAGGTGTTAGCAGAGATGACGCCTTTTCATTTGCAGATAATTCCTTTTTCTGAACATTTGACATTACCCCTTGAAACAATATTTTTCTCAATTAAAACCCATGTCCTTTTGTTTTCTTGAATAAAACCCATTTACTAGCCTCCAACTAAACAAATTCTTTAATTAAGTTTGACTTTTCAAATTGTGTATTTTTCGAATGTCTAAACTACCCCTATTAATACTTGGATAAGGTTTTTGGATCAATTACTTGTTATACCCATTTAATTAATTTTATATATTTTACATAATAATTCATGCCATTCATTGTATATTTAATGGATTAACTTTCAAATTGTTATAAGGTGCTTAATGCACAAAACAAAAGCTATATGTTCCACACAATTTTTACCTACAAAATAGTCTAATTTACCTATTCCATCAAACCAAAATTTAAAGGGTTTAATTTACTTCCAAAATGGTCTTAATTACCTACATGATTTATGTGCATTAGATTAAAAGTTTATTTAATTGCCTACAAGCACAAACCCACAACATTCGAACATTATCTAATATCACTATTTTTTTTGGAATAGGTAAATTAATTTAAATGTAGGTAAATTAGTATAATATTTTATAAGTAGGTAAATTAATTTGTATGTAGGTAATTACATGATTGAAACAATATTGATTTTTTTTCCGTACAAGTTATGTCTTTTTTTTTTAATTTGGTAGACTAATATATATATATATATATATATATATATATATATATATATATATATATATATATATGTTGCTAATATTTATGATACAAGAAAGGTAAAATATTCATATGGATTTAATTGCTCATCATAATTAGGATGAGTAATAACATTTATTGACCAAATTAGGATTTTGTGGCATATGTATTGTAATAGTTGGTTATATATTTGTCTACATGGCAGTTTAATTGAAATTTGGGTTTTATTTGAATGTTTAAATTTAGGTGGGTTTTTGTTTGTAAAATAAGAGTTTCAAGGGCCTATATCTAAAGAACCCTTTCTTTTTTTGGGTGAACTTCGGTGATATGTTTAATACTACGTCAATGCTTGATATTCATATTGTAGTGATTAGTTACGGAAACAGTTTCCTTGATTCTTTCATTAAGCTGTCGCTTGGAGACACTAAGGCTTATTATCTGTCAATCACAAAGAATGAATTGGGTGTTACTTCTGCAGAGTGAAGCAGCCAACAGGTATATGAATTTTCTGCTAGTGTTCACTGGATTTTTTACTAGTGCTAGTAACACTATCAAATCCACATGATGTGAACTCGGATGTGATTTTCTCTTTGTTCATCATAGGTGAAACGATGGTGGCAAGAAGCTAGACAGAGAACTATATGAAAATATTTAGTTGTTGCCATTTTTCTTTAACCTTGCACTCTTTTAAGTTCGCCCCTCCCCTGAGAAATCCTGGCTTCGCCATTGATTGCAGTTACCAATATTTATGGAATTAAAAACTCATAATTTGTGATTTAAATATTAAGGATAGGTTAAACTCTTAAATATCCTTATCATCATAATCTTCACAATCATTCATCAATACCAGCCTTAAAACCTAGAACCTTGAGGAATAATGTACTAGAAAACATTGGGTAAATCAATGCCAACCTTATGGGTACATTCATCAATTTAACAAAAAAAATAATGTACTACAAAACATTGGGTACATTCTCTTACAAAAAAACTCACATGGATGCATACGAGGTTTATTCTATGTCTGAAAGAAAAAACATATGGGTAAACCTCATATGGACTCATGTTATGTATTCATGTTCAGAAGTGGGTGCAATATTTATTGACATATGGGTACATTCTAGGACCCAAAAAAAAAATATATATATATAGGCAATTGATATGGGGTACATAATATAAACATAAATATTGCACCCAAAAATTATAAACACAGATACGCAATATGAATACAAAAATATTTTTTCCCACTTATTTTAATTTTTTGGGTAGAATAAAAAAAATTAACAAAACGTTTAGGAATTAAATTGTATTGAAAAAGTAATTAATGTAAGATGATAATTAGTTGCATGAGCTAGAGGAGTTAAACACTCAATTAAATTCTCATTTATAATAAAGGTTTAAAAGACATTTATTGTAAGATCACACATCGTCCAGGGGTATGGATCTTGTAAGCCTTATATGTATATTCTCATCTCTACCTGGCATGAGGCTTTTTGGGAGCTCACTGGCTTCGGGTTCCGTAGGAACTCCGAAATTAAGCGAGTTCGCGTGAGAGCAATCCCATGATGAGTGACCCACTGGGAAGTTTTCGTGTGAGTTCCCATAAACAAAACCGTGAGGGCGTAGTCAGGACCCAAAGCGGACAATATCGTGCTACGGCGGAGTCGAGCCCGGATTGTGGTGGGGGCCCGGACCGGGATGTGACATTTATAATCTAAAATGTTGATGCGGAAATAACTCAAGGACTTCAATCAAAAGTTTAAAAGACATAAGGTTTCAATCAAGAAAATGTCATTACTAGGGATTGGAACCTAATTTTTCCTAATTTTGATTGTTTAGCTGTGATTAAACAGTATAAAAGCAAATGTACAATTTTGTATCAATTTTTTTTCTAGTAATTAATATGGAATAAAAACTACAAAAATAACATCTCTATGGGCTAAGCTGACTATTGTTTGATTATGGTGAGAGTCATCTCATGCTGAAAAAGAAAGCATTGCTTTAGTTGTTTAAATAATTTCGAACCCTTCTCTGCCAATTAATTAAGCTAAATGTTCACATTTTAGTAGAGTTTTAAAACGAAATTTGCTATTTTGAGCTAATCACGTGTATTGGTTTTTCCATTTTGCCAATGAACAACTATCAACTACGTACAAGACGATAAATGTCGATTGAAGATGGCCTTACATCTAACCTTTCGTGTCATAAAAGGGCACTATATAGTACATAGCATGCAGTCCGACCTAATTTATAGTTTTGAAAGATATTGTATATTTCTATCAAGTCACGCAATATGTTTTTAATTAGTGTGACTTTCTAATGGACTTTATTGGTTTAAATTATTGGTTACAATTAGGGTATCCCTTTTGTCAAACGCCATGCAGTTTCAAATACCTTTTCATTGACTTTGTGGCACTGTTTGATCACCTTTCAACTTCAACCAATTTCCAGGCAATTTCACCATAATCATTACCAAATTACCAAATTTCAAGATTTAACGTACTACTATTTGAGAGGATCAATCTCTGATGGCAGATGGGAGGCTTTTCCTATATTAGGGAAGTGTTTGAAGCTTGGGGAAGCCTTTCAGGACTGTCGCTGGTCTTGGACTCCAAGATCAGCCAATTTGGTGGCTGACCATATGGCGTCGTGTAGATGTGTGGAGATGTGTGATGGGTCTTGGGTTGATCGACCCTCATCTTCGCCTATGCACGTACTGCATCATAATGGTTTACCTTGCCCGCCTTAATTATGTGTTGGGGTATAAGGGGGGACACTTTCAGCTTGGCTTCGAGTGCCAGGTCTTCTACCCCCTTGTACTTCCTGTCTGTTTTTTTGTTGTTTGTCGGCTTCTGGCTGTCGTTGTACTATTTGGCTATTGTTTCTTGTCTTATTATCTCTATAAAAAAATCAATATAAAATGTTGATGTGGTTTAACCGTGACCGCACAAAACAGAAAGGTATGAAAAGGGCACCCAAACAGAAGGGCATACAATCTGCCTCCAAAATAAAATTACGTAGGAAATCTGGAGTCAGAGTCTTTAAACCGAAAACCGCACCTCACGACTTTGAAAATAAGATTCCGTCGTCGCTTGTCCGAGACCGCAAGTACCCAACTGCCAATTGGGCCCCCACCCTGCTCTAATCGACACATAAAATTACCCAATCAGGGTCCAGTCAAACCCTCTCGCTTTTTCCCACGAATTGTTTTCCATTTTCCGGCAATCTTCCTCGTAACTTCCATTTTCCCCTATCGGTTTCAGCTGTCCCTGTCTTTGACTGGTTAAACTAAGCAGGACATGTGTCGCCAGCTCAGACGGGGCCCCGCCGGATCATCCCACACGTGTGCCGATAGTTCTTCGTAGGATCATTGTACGGGTCTTGTTCCTTCTCTGTGCGGGGATTGGTGACGTGAGGAAACGAGGCTACTGTATGGTTGAGAAAAAGTTTTGTTAAAAAGATACTTCAACCTTGTTGTTCATACGCACTTGTTTATTGGTCCCTTCGCTTATGGATTCGTTTGGAAATGATTTTAAAATAATCGAAATCGTTTTTTATGAAATTTCTTTTAAAATCAATTTTTACTAAAAATTCAAGTGAATCATGAAAAAAATACTTCAAGTGCTTCTTGTACTAAGGTACTTTAAGTGTTTTTGAAACCCAAAATCAATTTCATCAAAAGCGTTTTCAGTTGTTTTAATGCATTTCCAAATGAACCATGTATTTGGTATTATTCGTTGCGAGAATGGTCTTAGTTAGTCGATTATACTGAATATCTTATACTGCATCGTTATTTTGTGCATTATAAGTATGAGTTATATAATTGTAATGGTTTAGCTGTGATTAAACAGTATAAATTTATTTCTCTTAGGCTCCAATCCATACCATTTTCTTGAGCAAATGTACAATTTTGTATCAAAACTTTTTTTCTTTTCTAGTAATTAATATGGAATAAAAACTACAAAAATAACATCTCTATGGGCTAAGCTGACTATTGTTTGATTATGGTGAGAGGCATCTCATGCTGAAAAAGAAAGCATTGTCTTAGTTGTTTAAATAATTTCAAACCCTTCTCTACCAATTAATTTTAAGCTAAACGTTCACATTTTAGTAGAGTTTTAAAACGAAATTTGCTATTTTGAGCTAATCACATGTACTGGTTTTTCCATTTTTCCAATGAACAACTATCTGCTACGTACAAGACGATAAATGTCATTAGGCGAGACTAATAGTTGGCGCTTGAATGTTCTTTCATCATATCTTAGTTTATACTTTTAACTAAACTAACGATGTGACTCATAGACTTGCTCGTACTTACTTCTTCAAGTATATATTATATATAAACCTAAATTAGAGAAATTTTTATTCCATATTTTCTTGCCCACAGATCAATCAAGTGGTAGTGAAGTGGATGGAAAGAGGCAAAACCAATTGCCAAATAGGTTTTTGTTTCATAGCACAAGAAGGGCACTTATATTTACTTTCCCTCTCAAACGCACATGCAGAAACGCATCAACGTAGTGTCGTTTTGCTAACACCATCGTCCACGTCTTGCTCACGCATCGGGTCCATCGGCTGCCACGCAGTTCCATCGTGTGTCCCGAAACACGCGTGGGGCCCCACCATCCCTCTCATCGCCACGTGCGACCAACGTCTTTCGGGTATTATTGTCAACACGGACCCACCGCCACCGACGACCACCAACTTGCTGCTGGAAGCAACGACACGTCCAACACTTTCGTGGTGGGCCCCGCTCCAGAACGTGGCCATGTCAGCTCCTACTCGGACACAAGTGCCCTCACGCGCTTCCCCGCGAAACTCCCGCCGTACGTGTCCCGCCTTGGATCCTCTGGCCCCCACTAATTCCCCACTCTTTTTTATTATAATATTAATTTAACGTTTTAATTATAAAATTAAACTGATTCTTCAGTTATAAACGGAGATTGTTATTTTATTAAACCCGCCACCAAAATCCACTCTTCGACCACCTCAGCGATTCTCCACAGCATATTGTTAGGACTCAATTGGCTGAAATTAAGAAAAATAATACATTTTAAAGATCCCTGAGCTCTATTTACTTCAAAAAGTCAACTTTTGTAACTCACTTGACGTTATGTGTCGATGATATAATACAACGTTGTAATAGTTATATATAAGAAGCTATATTATTAACAATTCGTATGAAAACCTAATTACATTACTCAACTTAAATTAACAGTGCAAAAGTGCAATCTATAAGCTGAACTAATTAATATTGTATATCAAATTTATTATCGGCTCAGTGAATAGTGGTAGACGAGCGAAACTGCTTTTAAGGAAGAAAACGACTAGCAAACTGATTTCTACACCCCCTAATATTTTTCGACTTACACGCGCATACGCATTTTTAGCCTTCAAATTAAGAAGATAAAAACCAAATTAAAAACAAAACAACTAAAAGTGTGCAGAAAAAGAAAAGAAAGAAACTCAATATTCAAGTAGAGTGACTTTAGGGTTTAAGTTTTGAATTGGCTGAGTAGTTAAGGATCGTTTTCTTCGTTAGACCAAAACTTAGGTTTGAGTCCCTATCACAATTTTGCTTGGCTTCCATTGTGTAAAAATCAAAAAATTAGCTAAGACCCCACCTCAAAGAGGTTTGTGGTATGCAGCCTTGAATGGGGTAGCTTCTCCTCCTCTTAAACTTTATGTTAAAAAAAAAATGTTAGGTATAGAAGGATGATAAAATAATTAGAACCAACTAATCTAGAAGACTAGAAAGCTGCGCGTACACGCGCGAAGCCGCGGTGGCGTTTGTGTCTTTTTCTTCGGGGGAAGGGCGTTGCCGGGTTGGATTGTGGAGCACGTTTCTCGTGGAAATCCGAAACTTTCTATAAATGCAGAAGCTCTAAAATTGAGGCCTTTCTTTCTCCTCTCTATCTCTCTCTCTTTCTCTCTCTCTCTCGTTCGCTCATTTGCCGTTTCGTCGATTCCGATTTTATACGTTTCTTTCTTTTTTGGCCCCTTTTTTTCTAATTGGCCGTTTCCTTCGCGATTCTCCGCCATAACTTTTCCCTCTATTATTTTCGATTTCCTGCGCAGCTTGTTGCTTGCGGATTAAGGTAATTGTTTAAAGCCTCTCCCTTTTCTAAGTCTTCTGTTTGGCCGCCGAGAAAATAAGTCGTTTGTTTGAAGCGGCTGCTGCCGAAGAATGTTCCTTTCCTTTTCGTTTTCCCCTTTTGTTTTCCTCTGTTTTCTTGGCTGCCAAACAGAGCATTTCGGATTTTTCCATCCGCCTCACTGTTTTTATTTTTTTTATCCGCTGCTGATTTTTCGATAGTTTGGTTTTGAAGGTTTCCTGAATCCGCCTCTGCATTTCGAAGACTGCTGGCGTTTCGGATCAAAGTTTCCTCAACCTGGTACGTCGTCGTTCCGTCTTCTTCTTTCAGTTTTGCACGTAATGCTATTCGAAGATTCGAATTTCTGAGTGTATTTTTTGTTGCCTGGTAAGAAAAATGTAAACTTTTTAGCACTAAACGGGTGATTAATTAAGAAAGTTTTGATCTTTGTCACCGACGAGAATTGGGTTCTGTTATTAATTAAGATTTATGAATATTAAATTGATTTAATTATGGTTGTTTACTTTCCTAATTAATTTTTTTTTTTCCAACCGTAAAAACTGATCATGTCAACATCGTCTCCCATTGAGCTGTTTTCGGCTGAGCTGATGTGATACTGTTATTTTGTTTCCATCCTTCGATTTTTCACCCCGATTTGTTAAATTTATTTTCTTTGCTTCGATGCAAATGCTTGGTCAAATGTCGAACCATGTCGCAGTCGCGTAAACTGTTCACAACCGAGGGGAAAATTAAAAAGAGAAGAAAAGTCTTAGTCATTGAAGTCATTTATGCAAAATCTTGACCATAGACTTCGATTCTACTCTTGGGTTTGTCTCGGTCGTACTTTCTAGAATGGCCCAAGTGGCGTGTAGCTCACGTGGTTAAAAGTATTTACCCGAGTCGGGTTTTCAAATCCCCCTCCTCTCAAAAGTAAGATCGAGTAGTATATAGGCCTTTCCAACTTGTTTTCTTTTTATAGGTTGTGTTGTTGGTTGTCACGCATTTTCTCACATCCAAATCTGTCCATTTCACATGTTTTTAAGACTCCGTGTTTGTGTGTAGGGCCTCTTTTTGTGGTTGTGTGCGATTCATTTGATGTGTGTTCGTCGCCTGGTGTGTGGGGCTTGGGATTCATTTGAGTTGTATGTCCAAACATTTTCATTAGATATAAGGAGCCATGTACTTGAGGGATTGATTGTTAACTGGCAGTTACAAGACGCTGAAATGGTTGTTTTTCGTTGATTACAGGGTCATCTGAAGAAGTTATAATAGATTTATACACTTGCTTATTGTGATAACGTTACTTCATACGACGTGCTACAAATCTGGATCCAATGGACCTGAAATCAAATCATGCTTCTCCTGTTCTTGCTGACCCTGCAACCTTGAGCAAGTCAAGACTTGGGGGCGTCCATACCAGCCTGTTACCATATGCAACTCCAGGAGCAGCTTTCCCGGCACTATTCCTAGCAATCCCTAGGAGGAAGACTGGATTACTTGATGATGTTCGCTCTAGCTCTTGGCTCGATGCCATGAAATCTTCATCGCCTCCTCACAGAAAGATAACGAAGGGTGTTAACAATGAGTCCGGGGCGACAGATGCTGATATTGCTTACCACTCATGGATGGTAATAATAAATCCTTAATGTGTTTTTACCTCCAACAGGCTTTGAAACTAAGTTATTTATGCAGTACTTAACATCTTTCTGTCTAATCTTGCAGGTCAAGTATCCATCAGCGCTTACATCTTTTGAGCAAATCTCTAATCATGCCAAGGGCAAGAGAATAGCACTGTTTCTTGATTATGACGGGACTCTTTCACCGATTGTGGATAACCCTGACCTGTGCCTTTATGTCTGATGCCGTAAGAATATCTTGATACTTGTATCTTTTACATGCCAAACTTAAAATGCTCTGCTTGCTCATCAAAGATGTTTGAACCCTTTTAGATGCGTGCAGCCGTTAAAAGCGTAGCAAAACATTTCCCAACAGCAATTATTAGTGGAAGAAGCCATGACAAGGTAATTGCTAGTCGGGGCCTTAAATATTAGCATGACATACTCTTCAGCAATCATCTGTTTGTTTAACCATCTTTTCTCGTGCTTGCTGATTTTGATTGTTCCATTTCCTAATCTATCAGGTATATGAATTTGTAAAACTAAATGAACTCTATTATGCCGGTAGTCATGGAATGGACATAATGGCCCCTGTTACACAATCTACAAACGATGACCAGAGAAACGGTTTTAAGTCAACTGACAAAAAGGTAATTGGCTACAAGCTCTCTCCTCATGCGAAAAAATACTTGTGTATTGGAGTTTTGTTTCTATTTGTTCTTTTAACATCTTTTGGTTTCTGGTAAATTCAGGGTAAGGCGGTTAGTTTGTTCCAGCCTGCAGCTGAATTTTTACCTATGATTAGAGAGGTTTGTAAATTTCTTCTCTGCAATCGTGTTCATCAACAATAAATAAGATGTTCCTTCCTATCTTTTCTGTTACGAATGACAATATAGTATTGTAGTGTTCTGATTTTTTATGCTCAACCAGGTATTTAAATTGCTTGTTAAAAGTACGAAAGACATCCAAGGAGCTAAAGTTGAGGACAATAAGTTCTGTGTCTCTGTACATTACCGCAATGTAGATGAGAAGGTAGTCTCTTCTTAGGGTAATAAATTTTGATTAGCTATGAGTTTAAGATATTTTATTTCCGGCAGAGGAAAAAAGAAACTAGGAGAGGCTGGAGGGAGCCTCTTTTTTGTTATGGATTTAATTTTTCTTTTGCATTTACTAATTATACACTCCGTCTTCAGAGTTGGCCTGTAGTTGCGCAATGTGTCCGCGAAATTCTTAAAGACTACCCACGCTTGCGCTTGACGCATGGGCGAAAGGTATTTTTAAAAGCCTAAATGCAAGCTGATCTACCTTAATGTGCTTTCTTTGTGCTATGGTAATTTTTATTCAAAATATTTTCGTTCTCTTTTCTTTATTTGTAGGTTTTGGAGGTTCGACCTACAATAAACTGGGATAAAGGGAAGGCCGTCACGTTTTTACTTGAATCTCTCGGTGAGTATTTCTTCTTCTACTCATCTCTCTTGCTGCTTTTAAGTGATCTTCAAGAATTCATTAAATTCCATCTTATACTCTCCCTACAACGAATTGTTATATCAGGGCTAAGTAATTGCGAAGATGTGCTCCCGATATATATTGGTGACGATCGGACAGATGAAGATGCATTCAAGGTATAATTCGAAATTTTCATCACCAAAGTTGTTTTGACTGTCTTCTATAAAACCGAGAGAATCGCTAACTTGATGGGGGACTGTAACAGGTCTTGAGGGAAGGAAACCAAGGCTATGGCATTCTAGTCTCGGCCGTGCCCAAGGACAGCAATGCATTTTACTCTCTAAGGGAACCCTTGGAGGTAATGGAGTTTCTCAAGTCACTGGTTTTTATGGAGGCAGTCAAATGGAGGTAATGGAGTTTCTCAAGTCACTGGTTTTATGGAGGAAGTCAAGTGCTCTATAAAAATTACTGCATAGATAATTACATAGAAGATATAATCTTCACATGCTTATACAACGAAAACCAGCAGGACGACGTATTTTTTGGTTTCTCTAGATATGTATACTTCAAGAGGTTTTGGGGGAGCAGGCTGGCATGGAAGAATGCTTCCCGGTCTGTGCTCGTCGCTTCTTGCCGGTTTTTTGGTCGTAAAAAGCTTTGTGCCTTAATTGTAAATGCTTTTGGTTAATTTATCTTCTGTTTTTACTAGGTTAAGGTGCCTTCATTCACTCTTTCTTTCTTTCTCAATGTATTAATTATTTCATTCCATTTTGTTCTTGGATTTTGGTTGATCAAGTATAATATCTTACACTCCTAAGGTCTCTATAGATAATCGAATGATGTTTATTCGTTGATTCTTTTAATTACGCGAAATATAAATGTTGTGTTGTATTCTTTTTCCTTTCTGATAATTCGATATACTAATCAACGTGATCGGGAGATTTGAACTCGGAATTTAACTGGGCGGGCGCATAGCTTTTAGGAAACAGAAAAGAAAGTCATTAGGACTATCACATGCTGGAAACTGTTCAGTTCGTCTCAAGTTTCCAGCATGCTCCACAGTCCACCAAATTCAAATTAAAAGGATTATAGTCACAAAAATGTTACATAATTAATCATGAAGATTGCCAAACACTGGAATGATAGCAAGTCCAGCACTTGGAAGTTGATGGAAGATTTGGACTTGAAACATTTTTTATGTTCTTTATTGTGCACCTAATTTAGTGGTTAGAGGAAGAAATCAAGTTTTGGTGACGGGAGGAGACCCCATCATCATCAGTCTTTATTCTGTTCATTTGACGACCATAAATTTGTAATGACCGTCCATCTTGATTTGTTTATTGGGTTTTTCACGATATTTCTACGAACACACATGGACGGAGCCATAAATATTTTTTAGTGGAAGCAACTTCAAATGATAAAATACATGGCTTGAAGGGTGAGAGTAAGTATAAAACATGAGAGAGTATATTGAGTTGAGTGTTTGAACTGAGACTTCATTTCTAACTATATATGTAATTCATAGTTTAATTGAAGCATTTTTCATGACAAAAAACGTTGAGTGGGTGCAGCTGCCCCCCCCCGATGAACATATGTTGGCTCCGTCCATGCGGACACAGTACACTGGTGTATTATGCATATTCAATTGTTCGATACACCAGGTGTATATGATGCAACTGGTAATTTTTTAATTTATTTATGATTATTTACCATGACGCAACTGGTAAGAAATAATAAAAGGCAGCTTTAATAAAACGGCACTGACTTTCTTTAAGGTAAAAATAACTGGCAAAGCATGTTTTTAGCATGTTTGTAGACCATATACTAGTTTTTGCATGGGAACTAATAAGTAGGTTTATCCATAACTTTTGGAAATACAAGGTGGAATGTGGATCGGTTTCATCTTTAATTTGTTTCATATGGGCTGCTAGGTTTTCTTATAACAACCAAAATTAGATGAAAGTCAAGGGCTTATTGTAACTAATTTTTGGGTTAATCCAACAAAAAGAAAACTAATTTTTGGGTTAAGACTTAGATCCATTCATGATCACTCAATTAAAGATACTTCAGGCATGGTCGATTCAATAGGACATCTCTCACATCAAGTGAGATTAACATGAGTTCAGGCATAACCAAAATACATAGAATTTCATATTTTTTTTTGTCAATAGTCTCAACAAATAACATGGTCGGAGATATCTACCCGAATTTTCCTCCTTCCCTAACAACTTATATAGGATTCGGCATAGTTGAATGCAATTTAGAAAGTGATTGAGTGCTTATAATTGACAAATCTTGACTCCACTTTTTTATGATAGGTGAAGAATCTTAATATAGCAAGTCGTAGGTTCATTTGAACCTACCATTCCTTCATTCCTCTGGCTACTAATTTCAACAATTCCAGAAATCAAACCAACTAAGACTCTGAATGTTAGGTAATGCTAACTTAATCATGTGATATTTTAAAACCAAAAATGGGTTGGTTTAGGTTGACACATGAAGATCTATCCGATGTCAATTATATACTAGAGTGATGTGAGATTTGGAGCAATTTATTAGACAAATCCACATGTTCGCTCGTGTTTGATGGTGTTTCATGTTCTCTGTCGATCGATGTCGTTGTTTTCCATGCATATGCACGCACGTACCCAACGTTAATTACAACCCTAATCAAATCACAAACATTAATATTGTTTATTTAATTTTGTATCGATTTTCTTCACAGGTCTCGTATGTAAATTCAAAATTTTGAGCTCACGTCATTTCATCATCGTCATCAACATGTATAGCTGCCCGGTTAATTACTTCTTCTAAAAACATGTGAGAAAAAAATTATAAGAATATTGTTGCTAAAATTATAAACGACGTATTTTCAATGCGATTAATTGCACTTTTCAAATAAGATTACTTTATTAGTAGGTTTGCATCGTCGACATTCAACACCAACCTGACTTTCAGTAATGACGAAGAAAAAAATACCTTCACCTATATGCTATTAAAAAAAATTCACGCGTAAAAAACCTTCACTTACAAGGTGAAAGAGGAACAAACTTCAAATTTATTTCCAACAAATCGTACCATGGAAAAGAATATTTATTTCTCTTTAAACCACTTCAATAATTACGTCACTTAGATTAAAATTCATGGCTAAATAAGAAGATAAATTATGATTGTTTGTGGGACATACACATATATACAGAGAACCAAAATTGTTTACCTCACGAGAAATTTATGGCTAAATAAGATGATAAATTTTGATGGTTTGTGGGACATACAGATATATATAGAGAACCAAAATTATTTACCTCATGAATCACGACTAACTTGTATAATATTGCAACTTTCAACTACTTTTTGTATTAAAATTTAGTTTTCTACCTTTAATCTCACTCTATGATTAAAGTCCTTTCTCTTCTAGTTTCAGTTCTTACCACATTACACATGAATCACACGATATAACTTTTGATTTCGACGGATCCTCTTTGTGAGGATTTTGGAAATTTTTCAATCACATCTGTTTATTGTACATCGCGCAATCAGTTTTCGTTAAATACTATTTATATTTAATTTTAGATTTTTTTTAAACAATATATACGAATTGAGGATTCTTGAAATCCTCATAAAGTGAATCCGACAAGGATCCTCATTCATAACTTTTGGTCTGGCAATTACCAATACTCTCTGGTAGGCACGTTTTGACGTGGACCCTTCGACAACGTTTTTTGTTTTTTTTTGGTAAATTCGACAACGTTTTTTTAACTGTGGCGGCAAACAAAGGTCTTTTTTATCATTCACATTCTTTTTTCTTTTCTTTTTTTAATTTACATTCATCACTTGTTTTTTTAATGTCCGTTTGATATCAATTTTATAACAATAAATTATTTTGGTCATTCACTATGCACGAGGATTTCTGATAAGCATTTATGGTTGAATGGTTAAAGCGCCAAACTCATAACAGGTGGATTTGTAGGTTTAGTTCTTACTGGCACCCTAAATTCTATCAAAGTAAAAGATTGTCAACAAGGACATTCTAGTACGTTGTAGATTCTTGACACACAATATTCTTGTCATAATAGGCGATTTGTAGGTTCAGCTCCTATTGACACCCTAAATCCTGTCAAAGTAAAGGATTGTCAACAAGGGCATTCTAATACGTTGTAGATTCTTGACACACAATATTCTTGTTAAGATATATTCAAAGATTAATAATTTTCACATACTTTTTTATTCTCATGCATACTTTGTTTACCTGTAGTCTTTAGTTTGAATAACTGCAAACACGAATCGAGAACACATAAGTTAATATGAGCATGCATAAAGAGAAAAACAACGTGCGAAAATACTTACCCGTTCAAACTAACGTGGCATTAAGACTCAAAACAGTTAATCTTAACTAACGTGTGGCATAAAGCTTTCTAAATTGACTTGAGACCATCCCAATTCCCACGTTGAAATTCTTGTAAAATGTTATACAAATAATAGCAATCTCCCCCCACAAAAAACAAAAGAAAACGTTTGAATTGCTTCTCTGTATGAAATATTGAAAATATACAGATATACACACATCGTTTGTAATCGTGTCGAATTGGAAGTCCAAGAATGGAGCAAACAGAACAAGTTTTGCCCACACCATGTTTCGTGCTCCATCTGCACGTCTCTTGACAAAAGGATCTTCTCAATTTCGTCTACTTATTAAAATATACGAACCAAATTTGAGAGGTTCGAGTTTTAGAGACCTCCACAATTCGAAGACTTAAAATATTAATAAAAGAATGGTTTAATTTACGTACAATTTTCATCTTTGATTTTTCTTGTCCATATCACTAGAGATTAAGGCATATCCGATTTGTATTAGGATTCTGAAGGAACTATATATATTATGAGGTAAGTGATTTTTCTATCGTATTCACTATGTATGGAATCCCAACTAATTAGTGTATTTTCACATGCCCAACTAATTTATCGAGTCCACATCTGAGGGGCATTCAAATTTTAACTTTTCGAAATGCGAGATTTTCTAGCGTGTTGGGAAATATGTCTCGATACATCAAGTATCATAATAAAAGTTGTTAGAATTTTCTTTTTCAAGCATCCAATCACTTGTATCATAACACTTGTATATCGAACTGTGTTTCCAACACAATGATAAATTTCAGCATCCAAAGAGGCAAAGGACAATGAGGTCTCTCTCTCCTCTCTCCAATTAAATTGGACAACCACCAATCCACCCTTTACACTCCAATCTCCATGCGGATTCCTCACAACCTCTCCCGCTCTATATAAACCCCATTTAATTTACTTCTCCCCACATTCACTCATCTCTCTCTCAATTTCCACCTGCAGAGAGAGACTACAACAACATGGACTCCAACAACACTTCCTACACTCCCTTGCCGGGAGAAGACCCCTCCGCCGCGGTCCCTCCGCCGACTCATCGCAGACCCTTTAAGGTTTTTGCAGTCACATTCTGCCTCGGTCATATTCCTCTTGTCATTGGTCACATTAATAATCCACCAAGGACCGGAAGCGCCACCAAAGACAGTGCCAGAACAACCAGATCACGACCACCGCCACCAGCAGCCGGCAGCTTCAACTAGTCCAGAACCGAGGTCGTTCTCAGTGCCTAGGGGAAAATTAGAAGGCGTCTCGGCGAAATCGAATCCATATTTTTCAGAGGAAGCTTCGTATAACTGGACGAATGCTATGTTTTCTTGGCAAAGAACTGCCTTCCATTTCCAACCAGAAGACAATTGGATGAATGGTTGGTGCACTTACAGCTTTTATTTTGCTTTTTATATATTTGTTATTTATTTAAATTTATTTTCGACTAACAGCAATGGTTAGGTGAGATTTGCCATTGGACTTTCTTCTTTTGAATTTCAGTAAATTTAATTTTATGATTTTTAATTATATTGGACTAATCATGTATGTTCTTATCTTCCAATCTTGTTCTTTTGGTGGTGGACTCTGGTTTCTTCTACTTCAGATCCTGATGGTAAGTTCTTAAATCAAAACTCTTTCTGTTTTTTCTTTTCGTTTTATTTTTTTGACATTTCCTTTTCTGTTCCTAATCATGTGATTAATTTATAATTTTTTTTGCTTAGACCACAATTAACCATATTGTATTGTTAGTACTTTGTGTTTCCTACTTAATAGTTTATATATGAAACAATATATTATAGAACTAATGGCAAATTGCATGGGATTATTCGACTATGTATTTAATTGTGTCTATTGGATTGACATTGTTCTTCACAGGCCTTCTTTCGTGATTAAGTTAATTGATCAGTGTAGTGTATTCATTTTTTATACTAAAGTTTTTTTTTTGTCAAATGATAGATTTTGTTAGATTAGATGTTAGATTAGCCACCGACGGAGTTTGAACCCACGTCATCATGTAAATACTCAACACTTTCCACCACTATAATACAGTTTGAATCTCCTTTTTCATAATTAGAACGATTTAGAGTATACATTGTTGTCATGTCAAATACATGCATATATAAGGTTAGGATTGGAAGACGGGAAATGTCATTGACATACTCTTATTAATTTTGTTAATTGATTTTACAATTCATTCGATTCGACGATCGAAATTTAAAAATGGTGTGTTAGAGGTAAAAATAAGTGTGTTGATAGCAAGGTTCTAAAAGATTCTAGGCGTTAGTCGGACGGCAGGCTGGGGTTTTTCACCTAGGTAGACTAGGGGGATTTAAGTAAATATATTGTATTTCGTGTAAATAAGTGTCTGTTTATACTTAAAATATATATAATTTCATCATAAAATAGAAAATAGAATGACATATATATTATGAAATATTAGAACATAATGAACACATGGAGAGCAAACATATAATGTATGTTTATTTAAGTGTTCAATAAGTCTTTTACAATTTATTGAAAATAATACAATGCAAAAGGAAAATTATTTATTTTATATCTACCTGAGTTGCAACCTAGGTAGATGTCTAAGCGGGTTTGGATGGGCTTGGCGGTTGCCTAAGCGGTCTAGGCAGGCGCCTCAGCAGGTTTATGCGTTTTTTTTTAATTTTTAAACGCCTAAGTATTAATCAGGACAGTGACCAGCTGTCTAATACCTAGACTGTGCTAGACGAGAATTTTTAGAACAGTGATAGATAGTATCACCCTCGAAAATTTGGTTCCCTAACGTTATCCTACAAACCAACACTATTATTTTTCAAGGATATCCCAGCAAAGCGCTGATGCTTTGTGAGTTGTGGACCAGTCAATCAAGCTGGAAATTGGACTGGTCAGATAGGGCCCACCTCTACGAATCTAATACCTAATCCATTCCAGCCACGTGGAACACATGTATCCACAGGTACTTTGCAGGTATTTGCTGACGTAATTAGCAATGTGCCCATCTGCCGCCGTGGACTGTGGCAGATACGATGCACCCGCCATTCAAACTTCTTTTTTTTTTGGAAACTCCATTCAAACTTACGGACGACCAAATTTAGTGTTTGTGGTGGGACCCCCGTGTTTCCCATGTCACATGGTGTTCGTGATCTTTTATTTTTTTATTAAAAAATAGACAACTGTCACCGTTATCTATCATTTTCGGAAATCAAGAAGATTTATAGAGCCATTTCAACATTCCATAACCAAGTCTGACTTCCACATCAGCCGTTGGTGTTCGGGATTGATCTTATTCTAAATTGCTAATTTATTAATAATTTAATGAGTTTTTTTTTTTTTTGGAAAACTAATTTAATGAGTTAATATTCAAATGTTTTGTAGGTCCATTGTTTTACAAGGGATGGTATCATCTGTTCTACCAGTACAATCCGGACTCAGCTGTGTGGGGAAACATCACATGGGGCCATGCAGTATCAACGGACATGATTCACTGGCTCTACCTCCCGCTCGCCATGGTCCCCGATCGATGGTTCGATGCGAACGGGGTGTGGACCGGGTCCGCCACCATACTCCCTAATGGCGAAATCATGATTCTTTACACCGGAAGCACCAACGATTCCGTGCAAGTACAAAACCTCGCCTACCCCACCAACCTATCGGATCCCCTCCTCCTTGATTGGATCAAGTACGAGGGTAACCCCGTTTTGACTCCGCCATCCGGGATCGGATCCACGGATTTTCGTGACCCCACAACTGCGTGGATCGGTCCTGATGGCAAATGGCGCATTACCATTGGATCAAAAATCAACACAACCGGCATTTCAATGGTGTACACCACAACTGATTTTATAAACTATGAGCTCCATGATGGGGTCTTGCATGAGGTCCCGGGTACGGGTATGTGGGAGTGCGTGGACTTTTACCCGGTTTCCATAAACGGGACCAAGGGTTTGGAAACGTCCGTAAATAACGACGGAGTTAAGCACGTTCTAAAAGCTAGTTTGGATGACACAAAATTGGATCACTACGCAATTGGGACTTATTTTATAGAGAATGAGACATGGGTGCCCGATGACCCGACGATCGACGTCGGTATCGGGTTGAGGTACGACTATGGAAGGTACTATGCATCAAAGACATTTTACGATCAAAATAAGGAGAGAAGGATCTTGTGGGGTTGGATTAATGAAACTGATACTGAAACTGATGATTTGGAGAAAGGTTGGTCCTCGCTTCAGGTACGTGATCATATGACTTTTTTCGAGTGACAATAACTGTTTTTCGAGTGACAATAACTGTTTTGTTATGACATACGAGCGTATTTAATTTATGTGCTCGCATTTTGCAGACCATTCCAAGGACCGTGTTGTTTGATAGCAAAACTGGAACCAATTTGCTTCAATGGCCAGTGGAGGAGATTGAAGACTTGAGATTAGACAGTACCGAATTTACTGATGTTTTGGTTGAAGCAGGAACAACTGTGCCACTTGATATTGGAACTGCTACACAAGTATGTCAAGCATTCGAAAATAGTTGCTTGAGGCTCCTTCGAGCAATCCTCGAGTGGTTAAAATTCTAAATGTCGAAAAATTGGCTAAACTTCTTTAACATGTTCATATTATATGTTTAAATTTTCCTACTCACTAACGTTTTTCTTGCTTGAAAATGTGGACAGTTGGACATATTCGTCGACTTTGAAATCGAATTTTTGGATACAGAGGAGAGTGTGAATGGGAGTTCAGGGTGTGGCGATGGTGCTGCAGATAGGAGCACATTCGGACCCTTTGGCATTTTGGCTCTTGCAGATGAAACTCTGTCCGAGTTAACCCCGGTTTATTTCCGAGTTACCAACTCGACCGATGGGGACGTCACAACTTACTTCTGCGCCGACGAATCGAGGTTAACCTTGATCTTAATGAATGTTAATTAGTGCTGAGATGTTAATGTAGCGGTTATCTTACATGGTTCTTGGTAATGCAGGTCCTCCAAGGCTCCTGAAGTCTTCAAACACGTTTATGGAGGCGAAGTTCCTGTGTTGGATGATGAAACATATTCTGCTAGAGTATTGGTGAGACTTTCTTTCCTTACCAAGTTGTATTATCTTTTGTAGCATAAAACTTCAAACCACACGCTATTTACGCGCACGTGTCAAACTATGAAAGACAGAAGGACCTCGAGAATGGCGATGAATCTAAATTGTTGGGTGTTGAATGTGCAGGTTGATCATTCGATCGTGGAAAGCTACGCGCAAGGGGGCAGGACGGTAATTTCATCGCGGGTTTACCCAACGGAAGCAATCTATGGGGCAGCAAGGCTATTCTTGTTCAACAATGCAACAGGAGTGAATGTCAAGGCTACCCTCAAGATCTGGCAGCTCAACTCAGCCTTCATTCATCCATTCCCATTAGACCAGGTTTAATCAGTGACATTACTTCAATTCTTGCAACACAAGCAAAAGCGTCTCCTGCATCAGCAGCTGCCAGTCATCACTTGGCTACCAAGGGATCACAAACTTTCGGGCAAGCAAAATGTCAAAAATGTGCATCGATGGTGGTGTTATTACTCTTTTCTCATTGGGCTGCCATTTAGTTTGTAGCTAACGCTTGTCCTCGAGCGATATCTATCGATTGAGATTCTAAGAAGAAAAAAATTAATAAAGTTAAATTTTTGCCCATTGGTCTCTGTGTGCTGCGTATGATAGACATTCTTCCCCTGACACTCGCAAAACGGGAAGCCTTGTTGGTTTTAGGTTGCCCATTTTTGCTCTCTATCACTTTCTTTGCGCTATTAGCTCACTCAGCTAAAATTCATCTTTCTTCTATGTCCTACACGTTATTATCCAATGTGTATTGTTGTTATTTAAAAAATAAAAGTGCTAACTGCTAAGCAAAGAGTTTGTAACCCGAGTAGTTAATCGTGTTTGTTTTTTGGCATAAAGTAATATGTTGGTTTCTTGATCTCAATATTATTTGTATAACAAAAATAAAAAGAGTGCTAGTTGTCCACTACCATATGCAGTGGCGAATTCAGAATTTTAAATTCGGGGGATCCTCAAAAAATTAATAGACAAAAATAACATTGAAAAGTTTAATTATAACATTGAAGTTTTATTCTCGGATCTCTTTCAAGATTATTCAAATTAGTGTAACATTCATTTGGACTTGAACTTGAATTATCCGAACAAATAGAGGGTGCTATTGGCTTTGGTTTGAAAATTCTTTCCATGTTTCTTATTTCTGCATTACACAATTGATAAAAAATACACAAACATGTAACAATTAACCAATAAACAAAAATTCTATCTAAATTCCAATAACCACATGAGTATACAAACATAAAATATATCAATAATCATATTAAATAATTGACTATACACCTCTATCAATATCTAATATGTGACGATCCGTCCTTAATTTTTCCTATGTAATTTCTCCATGAATTAGTGAAATGACTATTATGCCCTTATCGGCGAATGACGTGGACGTGTTTATATTAGTTTTCTTCGTTCACATCTTCGTATTTTAATTTTTACACGTCGTTACGGGTACACAAGAGTTTGTATCAGTAGAAAATTACTATTTCAAGTAGTGTAGGATTTCCTTTACAGAAAATCAAATCCAACTTTCCCTAAAAAAGGGATCTATGTTTCCTTTTCCTCCCTCCAACCCGTCAGTCCTTTCCCCCAACACCCTCTCCTCCATGCCTTTAGCCAATCACCTTTACTCCTATTAGTAGGCATCCAATCAGAAACCATCATTCACACACTTCTCTCTCTCTCATCTCTTTCTTCTTCCTCTAGTCGTGACCACCATTTTCTTCTTCTCTGTAAGATTTCAACCTCGCACAAAAACACCCAAACGTCCCAAACGAATTTCACCACAATGCTCATCTCGACTCCACGAACACAGCCATACCCTTGGTTCGCGAGTTGAGTGAGTTTTGGACGTCCAACTCAAAAGGTTCGAATCGGCGGAGTTTCGTACATTTTCATACACGGCCTAGGTAAGCCCCGAGAAGCTCTAAGAACCTTCATTTCATCTTTATATGTTGTTTTTAAACTCATATACTTGTTTTGGACGAACACAAACCCAGAAAACTCGAGGAAAAGAAGTTCTCAGTTTTCCAACAAAGGAAAACCGTGGTTGTTTGACCACATTCAGCTCGGATTTCTGGTCAACCTCGACCACTACTGGACTTCACTAGGTATGGACTTGTTCTTCACATTCCTAACTTCAAAATGGCTTTTTAATCACTAGATTTGGTTAAGTATTCGGTTAGTTATAAGCTTTGGAAGTTAGGAATAAAATTTCAAGTTTCTGGAATTTTTGGCCGTGGCCATTTGACCACATTTAGACCTAATTTCCGACCAATTCAGACCACCCATGAACTTTTTGCGAGGTATATTGATAGACCACATTCCTAGCTTCATTTCGGCTTTTGTAGAAGTGATTTTGGTTGAGAAACGAGCGTTTTTGAAGCTCTATTGTACTCGCGGGGCGCGTGGGGTATTGAACCGGCCACCTTGTGGCGGCGCGTGGGGGCGCGTGCGGCCTTCGGCCGGCTCGTGGTTGGTACCTACGTGTGTTTGTCGTCGAATAGATCGATTTCATATATTTATACCCTAGGTTTGGGCAAACTATGGGGATTTTATTTAGGTTTCCGTTTATGTGCTTTAATTAATTATATTTTAGTTATTTCGCATATAGGGAAAACGTATCCTGAGGACGTACGAGGCCAAGCTAGGCTCGGGGGCTACGACCCAACGACGTATTTGTGAGTGGGCAGTTTGTTTTTATACCTATACATATTATAGTTTCTTAAATTGCATAATTACTTCAGTTTATGCTTAAATTGCCAATTACTTTTAAATGTGATATAGAATTGTGATAAATGCTGCTATATGGTTGGGATATCACTGTCATGACATTCATACATATTTGTACATGCTCATCTTGCTGCACCCCGGTGTTCGTACTCTCCCCTAGGCCAGGGCCAGTCCTTCACGTGTACTGTTCACATCTGCACCGTTCACTCGTCTTGGATCCAGGTTAGGTGCCTAGCCTGTCGGGTAGATTGCGTTAGGCAATCCGACTTGTATGTGATCGTGTTTCTACACCAGTCTTCACGTGATCGTAGTACTAGAGCGTATTGATTACACCCAGTCTTGTCGGGTAGAATTGCTTTAGGCGATTCCGACTCGTGTGCTAGCTTAGATGATGAGCAAACAGTTTATAATTGATTATCACATGATTATATTGCTGTGACATTTGACATATCACATATTGGCATATCATAAATTATATTGCTGTCATACGTAATTGCTATTACCTATGTACTTAGTACGTTTGAAAGAAACTATACTTGTTTTTACGGCGAGGGGTTAGTACTTTTCGAAAATAAAAGTTTTATATTAAGCATTGTTTTGCTGACCCACTCAACCATGTTTTTCGCCCCTCCAGGACCTAGATAGATGTACTCTTGAGGCACTCCAGGATTTCCGGCAGTTTCTGACATTCATTTCTTATTTAGACGTATGAACTTATCACAACTATGTAATAAGTGTACTTTGGTACTTGACTACTCTAACGTAGTCTTACTGTCTTAACACTCCGAATATTTATAAAGGGTTACTCCCACAATTGCGCACTCTATCACTGTTTAGCATTATTAGTTCTACTTAGTTTAGTTTTAAATTCATTCACTTTTCATGTCACATATCCTTATGGTTACGTCACCTCTCGGTGATGGCCAACATGCTTCGACCTTCCCAGGGTCGGGGTGTGTCAGATAAATTGTCACATCCCGACTCGGGGTCCACCACATCCCGGGCCCGCTCTATCACGGTAGCACGATATTGTCCGCTTTGGGCCCCGACTACGCCCTCACGGTTTTGTTTCTGGGAACTCACACGAGAACTTCCCAGTGGGTCACCCATCATGGGAGTGCTCTCGCCCGCTACTCGCTTAACTTCGGAGTTCCTACAGAACCCGAAGCCAGTGAGCTTCCAAAAGGCCTCGTGCTAGGTATGGATGTGAATATACATATAAGGATCACTCCCCTGGGCGATGTGGGATCTCACAATCCACCCCCCTTAGGGGCCCGACGTCCTCGTCGGCCCACCACGGCCAGGGTTAGGCTCTGATACCAAATTGTCACATCCCGACCCTGGGTCCACCACATCTCGGGCCCGCTCCACCACCGTAGCACGATATTGTCCGTTTTGGGCCCCGACTACGCCCTCACGGTTTTGTTTCTGGGAACTCACACGAGAACTTCCTAGTGGGATCTTGTGCTAGGTAGGGATGTGAATATACATATAAGGATCACTCCCCTGGGCGATGTGGGATCTCACAATCCACCCCCCTTAGGGGCCCGACGTTCTCGTCGGCACACCACGGTCAGTGTTAGGCTCTGATACCAAATTGTCACATCCCGACCTGGGGTCCACCACATCTCGGGCCCGCTCCACCACTGTAGCACGATATTGTCTGCTTTGGGCCCTGACTACGCCCTCACGGTTTTGTTTCTGGGAACTCACATGAGAACTTCCCAGTGGGTCACCCATCATGGGAGTGCTCTCGCGCGCTACTCACTTAACTTCGGAGTTCCTACAGAACCCGAAGCCAGTGAGCTCCCAAAAGGCCTCGTGCTAGGTAGGGATGTGAATATACATATAAGGATCACTCCTCTGGGTGATGTGTGGGATCTCACATAATATAATTTAATTGAGATTAGATTAGAATACCAAAAAACTTGCATGAATTTTGAACCAAATGGTGGTGATTTAAAACAAATTGAGGTATGATATTGGAGTAAAGTTTAAATATGGGATCAGGGTAGGATTTAGAATTTTAGAGCCTGTTTGGTATCATATTTGAATTTTTTTATCATTTCTCAAAACATTTCTTAAGAACAGTTCTTGAAAACAATTTTCGTTAAGACTCAAAAACTTGATTGGTTTGCGATTTAAATTTTTTAAATTTTACAACTTAAACTAGATAAAGAGATCTAAAAAGAGGGGGTTCCAAGAGAGGGAGAAAGAGGAGAGAGGATGAAAGAAAGTAAGAGATGATTGAAAGAAAGAGAAAGAAAAGAGAATTGGACGAGATAGAGAGGAACATGAGTGAGAGAACCGAGAGAATGAATAAACAAAATTGGAGAAGAGACGAAAAAATATCAAAAAAAGAGAGAAAGAAGAAAAGAGAGTGAGATAGATTTTGGAGTGAGGGGAAGAGAGAGAAAGAAAAGAAATGAGTGAATTTAATTTTAAAAACTCTAAAAACTTACTTTTTAATATTTTTAGAGAATAGACTATATTTTTGAGTTCGTCTTGAGTTCATTTTTTTGAAAATAGTCATACCAAACAAGTTTTTAAGGTCGAAAACTTAAAAAAAAAATTGACTTAAAAAAGTTGGATTCAAGTATATTACCAAACATGCCTTTAGGGTTTTGAAATTTAGGGAATTTGGTAAATATGTGAAAATCAGGGCAATGGGATGGGGAAGAGTGGGACTTGGGGGACGTGCTAGTTGGAAATTTAAAACAAAATATACACTAACGACTGCGTTTTGTATATTGTTTTAATTAAAAAAATTAAAACAATTGGCAAAAACGAGCATTTTGGCCCAAACCTTAAAAATGAAAACTTCTTCACGCGGTCATCTTCTTCGAAGATGCCGTTGCTCAGCCGCTGCAGTTTGTACACACAGGCCTTCGCCCTTGAGTGCGAGGGATCCCTGAAAAATTTCAATCAATGATTCAAGGTTGCCGAGGGGTCCTGGGACCTCCCAGATCCCTCTATGGGTCCGCCACTGACCATATGGTGTTCGTCATTTCAGGCTACATACTACTCAACATTTTTAACGAATGAGCGGTTGAGATTGAACTAAATTTCTTTATTGCCATTTGATGCTTATGAGAGCAAGGCTCGTAATCACTTTCCTCAAGCAATTGAATCTAATGATTTGGGCCCTAAAAGCCCAATTGTCTGATGCATGTTGGATTGGGCTAGAAAATTTGGGGCTGCAAGTAAAAGTGAGAGCCCACATGGAATTGAGCCATTAGGGTTTTTTCTTCTTGAACAACATGTGCTTTTGTCCTTACTTTAATTCAATTCCCCATGTAACATGACTGACTTGGTATTCGACCGTTAGGCCTATTTTTTTATTTTATTTTAAATTATGGTTTTTTAAATTGTCAAGCACCATTTGACCGTTTATTTTCAGTTCTGAATCTTTTTGGCAGCATCAATGCATCCAATACCCATCCCAACAAAAGAAGATTTAAGCTTAATGGTGATCTTGCCTAATCCTAATTATTTATTTATTTATTTTTCTAGGGTTTTGAATGGGTCATAAGCCAGCACACTGGCAAATTAAGAGACATTAAAATATGCTTAGCAAGTTAATTAAAAAACCAACTAACTGATTAAATTTCTCCACCAACCATGTGCAAGTTACTTGCTTCCATTTCCTGCCAATGCTCTCAGGATATATATATAATATATATACACACACGGATGCCAAACTTTTAGGCCACCTTTTATAAACTATATGATGTTGCGGTTGAATATTGCAAAATGCAAAGGGAAATGTTTAATTGCACACTTTTTGCGGAAGGATAATGTGAAAATTCAATGTTTATCGTAGTTGCGAAGATAACCCACTAAAGCATTAATTATAAGATTATAAATACAAAAGTTTCCTCTTAGTTTGCAATTCTTCTTCAATGTATCTAGCACTAATAATTGTTCTGAAATAATATGAAAATGAATAAATGAGATTGAAAGTAGTAGATTAATGGTTGTCGAAATCAAATCTAACCGCTAAATCATCCGTTATGGTGAAGCCACTCCTTTATTTTGTATCATTCTTCTTGTGCCGCAGACGTTGGGTGCACGTCTTCCATTGACATTAGTAAGATTCTCATTAATCGTGACTAAGATACTATAAACTTCGACCAATAAATAAAATATGGAAACACAACCACCTCACAGTCGCCAATTTCCCACAATTCCCGCAATTTGTTCACTTGAAAGTTGTGACTTGCCACTACCACTTTTATCCACTCAATGCTAATATTTCACTTGAGATATTAAACTTCGACGATTGTTAAAATTTTACAATGTACTTATAGCATCGCAACAAAATCATGTCATCACAATAAGGTTAATCATAATTATATACTGTCATTATCATCTATATGAGTCGACCTTCAATTACTCTTCAACTAATTCATACAATTACCGCTTCTAAATGCTAGCCGGTTGGTCACAATTAGCGATTATGTACACCATTCCTTATTCGGTTTGATACGACTCATTTCACTCGATAAATGAAGATTTGGACGTCATTAATTGTATCTTCACACGAGTCTAGATGATAAACTCATAAATATATATAACGGGTAATACAACAATTTATTTCGGACATTGGTTTTAAACAAAAAGAAATAAACAAATGTCATATAATATAAAGCACAAGGTTTGTTGGATGGTACAAGCCGGCCATATAAATTTTGGGTTCTATTGCACATGCTGCCACACAAACCTTAGCTCTCACGAAAACTCCCGAAACCTGTATTTCACCAAATCCATACATATAATGGTAAATTTTTGGCCAACAAAATAACTATATTATTTAAAATTTACCAATAAAGTAATATTATCTTTTTTTTGGTTAACATAAAGTAATATTATCTAGGTGAGACAATAGTAAAGTGAAAAACAAGTTTCGGGTATGCAAATTAATGCTCCTTACTTAACCATATTTTAAATCACCTCCCTGATTGACAGGTCAACTAGTCATTTTTTTATGACAATGGAAAATCTGACATTTTTAAAACAGCTTAGCCGTAAATTTTACGTTATTTTTCTGTGTCTATAAGTACACATTTTGACGATTAAAAACTTCAAATTATTAATCCTTAATTTAATAAGAAATTATAATTTCTTACTCACTAATTTTGTTTGCAAATCCATCAGTGGGCACGCAACAGACAAAGTGACATGGCAACAGATTATGCCACCTCAGTAAAGAATCCCAAAAATTTAGTTGCCCAATGCATATGTTTTTTCTTTTCCATAAGAACCCAGATCGGATCATTTGATTACGAGCCTAGAGATCAAATGTTCTAGTTCGTTGAAATTTAATCAAACGACTACAAACATGAGATCTTTCTAAAAATTATAATAATTGTAGTTGTTGGATTAAACTTCAACGAACCGGATCATTTGATCCCTAAGCTCATGATCAAATAATTCAAAGAGGATCTGAGTTCCTTCCATAAAACAAACTGTGGAATTAGTAAACCGTGTAACCTGCGTGTTCCAGAAAGAAAATAATCACCCAGAAAAATAAAAAAGGTCAAAATATTAAAAAAAAAATAAAAAACACAGTCAGCATATTTGGGGGTGGGGCCAGAAGTGGTTGCTTTTGCTGGATGAGAACGTTAGAAAATTTGCGCGAGCGCGAGGCGCCGAAACTTGTGCCTTTTGCGCTAGTGGGGCAGTTGTGCGAGAAAATACTATTCCCACCGGCAGCACCCGGTAAATCAGTCACCTATTATCTTTTTTGGTTTTTTAGCCAAAATAATTTTTGAGATTTGCATAGCTCATCACTTTGGTATTTGAGATTTGAAATCAATAGTAGTGATTCCTGAGTTAGTACACCATCAATCATTTTGGTTATTCTATGAAAAATTATATTAAATAAATACCAAAATGACAAAAATACCTCCCATTTATTAAACAATAGGCAAAGGATTTGACAAAAATTAAATGTGTTTTTGTCATTTTAAAATTTGATGAGAAAAATACTATTATAGTGTTTAAAATATCGATATAAGTAAAAATACGGATATGTGAATTTATAAAAATATAGATAGATATATCATTTTCGATGAAATATTGATGTTAATATCATTATTAGTATCAGTTGACTTGGACGGAAACTATAGAAAATTCCAGTGGGATGAGGATCAACTTATTTCTGATTAGTCGAAATTAGAGAAAACTTTCTCAAAAAATTTAAAAGTTCGACATTTGCAATGAGTATTGGCAAAATCACTGTAGTGAATCAGTAAATATAGACTATAGTCGATATTCATTGATTTTTCTCTATCTCGCCGATATTATAAGAAAAAAACTTGTGTGGGGCTCAGCGTGTCATTGGACTTTGCTCAGTGACACTAGCGCCCACTCAAAACTTGCCATTTGTTAAACATTAATATGATTTCTATCTAAACGTTTCAAAATATTTAAGTATAAAAACTAAAAAGATTATTTAAAACTAAACGATAAAAATAAATAAAAACAGACCCCCAGTTCATCTCCATCTGCACACCTACTGCCCGCCCCCTCTTCTGGGTAAAGACTTTGACTAAATTTACAGAGAGCGGTGACATTCAAACCCCGACCCAAAAAATAAACTCTCCCCTTTCTTTCCTTTTTTTTTTTTTTTTTTTTTTGTCGAAAACTCTCCCCTTTATTTCTTAACAATTCTCACTTTGTAAAAAAGAGTTTGATGATTAGAGGAAAACAAGAAAGGTTTGTTGAATCGAGAAATATGTATTTCTGGGCATGCATTGAACTTTGACTAAATGAAGGGGTTGGGTTGGTGGGGACTGGAAGGGGGGAGAGAGGGTGGAGGTGAGGTCGAGATAATAAATCTTACATTTTTTTCGATTTTAGTTTATGCAGTAACTTTTTTTAGGAAAACTAGAGAAATATCGATTTTAGTTTATGCAGTAACTTTTCTTTTAACGAAAAACTCTTTTTAAAGGTATAGTGAATAATGTCAGGTAAAAGTAAAAATGTGATTTTTCGTTAAAAAATGAACAGTACCGAGAGTGTTTCGTTAAAACTCTATTTTTTTTCTTCAACTTTTAGATTAAATTTAATAAGGAGAATCTTATATTAATTTGGCTTAATACATGGTAAGTTTGAGTGGCGATGAAGTGTCATTCAGTAAAGTTCAATGGCAAGTTTGCTTTCATCACTTATTTCCATATCGATCATTGATTTTTCAGATATTTATTATTTGCGGAAAGAATGAAATTAAAAATCCAACCGGTTGAGGCAGTCACCTGCCGCACTCCTTAATATACGCGCGTTAAGCGGAAATGGTTGTAGCGCAACACTGTCTTGACCTGGAGCTTTCTCCATTCTCGCTTACACACTGTGAGAGCAGCTGAAGAAGAAGAACGAAACTTCCTCTCCTCGTAACCTCCGTTTCAGCTGAAGAAAGTTCGACTTTGATTTCGTGGACTTCGCAGTTGCAGACCCCCATGGCAGCTCTGTCGAGGTTCTCTCTGTTTACTCTGTTTTCTCTGACCTGCATTGCTCTGCTCTCGGCTCTCTGTTCTGCTGGAGACCCCTACGTCTTCTTCGACTTCCGCGTCTCTTACATCACCGCCTCCCCTCTCGGCGTTCCTCAGCAGGTACGGTTTTCTCGTCTCCCTTTCGTTTGGGTTTTACTCTGTTTATTTACTGCTGAATGACAGTGCGAACGCCTGTTAACTTTTCTGTTCAGCTCTGGATCCATTGGAACTGGCATTTAATACATTTGTAATTCATGGGTTTTGTGTATTTTTGTGATTTATTTATTAAATCTGTGGTTTTTGCTGTTTGTGGGTTTATATCAGTGGCGGGGGTTTTAGTGACAGTGAGGTGGATTGGGGTTTAAGATGAGTATATATAGATCATTTCGATGTGGTTTTTTGTTTTTCCAGCCATACTTGCTTGATTTTGAGTGCATTCATGGATTATTTCTGGTCCTGTTAACAAGGGTTTTAGTTACTGTGAGGTGGATTGGGCGTTTAATAAGAGTATTTATAGATCATTTTGATGTGAGTCTTCGGTTTTTCAGCGATATTTGCTTGATTTTGACAGAGCCGGCTCTGAGTATTTAGAGGCCTGTGCAAAACTTAGATAGAGGCCCTTTAAGTTTTTTTAATGTTATATTTCTTTATTATTATTTTTTTCAATTTTTTCATCTATAAAACTAAAATATTACAAGTAACTGGAACAAAAATAAGTTGTTTGATCTTTACAAATTTGCAAAAGCTTAAAATATAACAAAATAATATCATAGGGATTCGAACCCAACACATGGGCTATAAGAAAGAAGAGCTAAACTGCTAGCGCTAGAACATACATAATTGTCTTTTACATCTAATTTATTTTATATGCATCTGTATACATGTAATGAAAATTTGGGGGCCCTTACCAATCGGGGCCTTGTGCGGTGGCACCTGTTGCACACCCTCAGGGCCGGCTCTGATTTTTTGCAGTACATATTATTTTTAGATTATTTGTGTCCTGATAGTGAAATTTTATTGTTCTAAAACCCTTGTGCGGAAGGGGTTTTACCCCCCTTTTCTTATAATTTACGAGTATATTTTCGTTTATGTTTGGATGATTAATGTAGATAGTAGGATATGTTGTATCTTACATTTTTTGGAGTTTGAGCAATTTTCGAAGTGTATCATTATATGTTTTTATTGGAATTTTGATTGCAGGTTATAGCAGTTAATGGGAAGTTTCCAGGTCCTCCTATCAATGCTACTACAAATAACAATGTTGTTGTCAATGTACACAATGAATTGGACGAAAATCTCCTGATGACATGGTAAGGTTTTTGTACAAATTTCATTGTATTTCTTGAATGGGATGTTTTTGAGATGTTTGTGATGAATTTCTTTGACAGGTCTGGGGTTCAAATGCGGCGGAATTCATGGCAGGATGGTGTTCTTGGCACAAATTGTCCGATCCCTCCTTCATGGAATTGGACTTATCAGTTTCAAGTTAAGGACCAGATCGGGAGCTTCTTCTACTTCCCGTCTCTTAATTTGCAGAGAGCATCTGGAGGTTTTGGCTCCTTTCATATTAATAACAGGGCAGAAATTAATGTTCCTTTTAATCTGCCTGCTGGTGATATCTTCATTACTATCGGTGACTGGTACACAAAAAACCATACGGTCAGTATTTGTTGGTGTGTTAGTCTTTTCATGTGACCAATGAAGACTGAAGTTCAGGAATGACCTCCTCCCTTTCCTTTCCTTTGATTTTTAGGCACTGAGAACTGCTCTGGATGCTGGAAAAGACCTCGGGATGCCAGATGGAGTTCTTATCAATGGAAAGGGACCTTATCGATACAATAATACCCTAGTACCTGATGGAATTCAGTATGAAACCATCAATGTTGATCCAGGTATATATTTGAAAGGCTTTTGCAACCATTATCCAACCTCCTTCCCAACACTCCATCCCTTTCAAGCTTCGTCTTGTTTCATATTATTATTGTTTGTTATGAACTACCTGTCTAATTTTGATACATTGAAGCATATTTCTCCCCGGTAAAGATCACTAATGTCGATTAAGGAATTTGGATTTCCTAGTCTTCAGAATTGGAGACGTAAAATGGTGAAATGTGTAGTGCGATATTATTATTTCTGTGATATATTTTGTATTCTCTCGGATAAATGTTTCAAATTAATGTGTTTTGCAGGAAAGACGTACAGAATACGAGTCCACAACGTTGGTATTTCAACAAGTTTGAACTTTAGAATTCAGAATCACAATCTGGTTTTAGCTGAAACAGAGGGATATTATACAATGCAACAAAACTATACAAACTTAGACATTCATGTTGGACAGTCATATTCATTTCTTATCACCATGGATCAGAATGCCAGTAGTGATTACTACATTGTTGCAAGTGCGAGGTTTGTAAATGAATCACTTTGGCAAAGAGTTACTGGTGTTGCTGTCTTGCACTATTCCAACTCTAAAGGACCAGCAAGTGGTCCTCTCCCTGACCCTCCGAACGATTTTTATGACAAGACATGGTCGATGAACCAGGCATTGTCTATCAGGTTTGTTTTTGAAGATTTATATTCCTTCAAGATGTTGATTTCTTGTAACGTCTTGTGGTAGAAAGATGTTAAAAGTTTGCTGTTGAGGAGCCATCATTTCTCTTATCTTAAATCAACTTGAACAGATGATCAGTTCTTGACTTAAATTTACAGAAATATTTAGATCACTGCCATAACAGATGATTCAGTTAGATGCTGTAAACTATGCCTTGTTTTCGTTCTTGCATATATTGGATTTGCGTTTTCCTCATTTCTTCCCCTTAATTGTTCGGTTTTAGGGAAATTCTCAGAGTAGTTCATTCGTCTGAAGTCTTTGGCTTTCTTATTGCTAGGCAAAATGGATCTGCAAGTGGAGCTCGCCCTAATCCTCAGGGATCATTTCACTATGGTCAAATTAATGTCACTGATGTGTACGTGATAAAGACTGTGCCACCGCAGATAATTGGTGGGAAACTGCGGGCTACGCTGAATGGCATCTCATTTGCCAACCTTACTACACCAATCAGGCTTGCAGATAAGAACAATGTTAGAGGAGCCTATAAGCTTGATTTCCCCAATAAGCCACTTAATAGAACCCCCCGAACAGACATATCTGTCATCAATGCTACATATAAGGGTTTTATTGAAATCATTTTCCAGAACAATGATACCGCAGTGCAGAGTTTTCATTTGGATGGATATGCCTTTTTTTTGGTTGGGTAAGTTTTATTTTCATTTGTATCGTTTTATATCAGCTACTTTGAAATTAGTTTGTGTTTAGAGAAAATGATTTGATGTGTGCAGGATGGGTTTTGGTGATTGGACTGAAAATAGCAGAAGTGCATATAATAAGTGGGATGCAATTACTCGATGCACTACACAGGTTTGTCTTTTAACCAGAACATCTGTTTTTCTTAAATCTTTATGATACCTTTTGCTTTTCAGCTGGTTATTATGCCCTTTCTTAAAAATCCAGAGAAGAAACTAAAATGGAAACCCTATAAAAAAAGTCCTGATGGCCGTGTAGCAAATATTTCGTGCATACATTCAAGTCAAATGCAAATGTGTAGATGTTTGATGATATCTGCTTTAGCATGTGACTTCTGAAATGATTGCTTACATACTTATTGTCCAGTCTGTTCATGCATGGTATGCTTGTTTTATGTCTTGCATGAAGTGCTTGTGTTTCTGTGTTGTGATTGTGTAGGTTTTCCCAGGCGCATGGACAGCAGTGCTTGTCTCGCTTGACAATCCCGGAGCGTGGAATCTTAGAACTCAAAACCTTGATAGATGGTACCTTGGCCAAGAGACATATCTGAGAATCGTTAATCCAGAGGAGACCGGTGAAACAGAGTTTGGTGTGCCCAATAATGTTCTTTATTGTGGTGCTTTAGCCAGCAGGCAGAAGTATGCTTAACAATTCTCACTCTCTCTCTCTCTCTCTCTCTCTCTAGATGAAAATTATCATTTTAATTTTCCTTCTTTGGCATCTTCAGGGAACAGAAGCACTCTTCTGCAACATCAATTGCTGGGGGAAGCTCAAGGCTGCTCATCTCTCTGCTGGTGGCATTCTTCACATTGGTTTGTACTTTTAGATGATGAGTTAATTACTGGCGACGGTTGATTCCGAGCAGGGGCGGCTTTTTCGTGCTGAATTGCTGGGTTGGTTGTAATACAGATGGTAGTTTTAGGTGTGCAAATCAAAGTGTGATGGTGGTACATTTCGGGTTTTGGGTGGTAACTTTTAGTGACAGATAAATGCTTGTTTCTTACTTTTTCTGTGGCGATACTTGCCATACCATAGCGTTGTAATAGATCATTTTGTATCCAACATTCTTTTGTGCGTTTCTCTTGAAATTATGTGTACTCATGAATTGCAGTCTCATGATGTTTAACCCCAATATTCTCAATCAATATTTATACCATTTGACTTCATTTTTCTCAAGTTTCCAATGTGTGTGTGTGTGTTTATTATTATTATTTTTTTTTTTTAATGATGATTTTTATTTGTCCTTTGAGAATGTGGGCCTTGACCGGCCCTCAAATTGTTAATGTGTTTTTTATGATGATTTATCTCGGTCATCTTATGATTCATTCGGAAGCTATTGCCTCACTAACTATCTAATCAAATATGAGTCTCTCCTCAGCCTAGGGGGTATTATCACCCGCTTCCAGCTATTGTTCACTTGTTTTTTTTTTTTTTTGTTACAAACGATATTAGGAGTGGGCTAAGCTTCACAATGGACTAGCAATAATGTGGTTCAAATTCATTTTTGGCGAGAATCGAACCTAAGATTCTCACTTACAAGTGAAGAGAAATACTATTAAAGTTATAGTACTAAGTGACAGCTGTTGTTCACTTGTTTGAACCATGGTTTTAAACCAAACTTGTAGTCAGAGGATAGATGGGGCAATTTAGTTGAGATTCAATGGGGCGATCAACCCTTATATTGTTGTCATCTTACAAGAAAATCTTAGTAGCATGTGAAAATTTTAATTAAAAATCACGTGCTTTTTGAAAAAGCACTTGAAAAGCACTTCCTAATCAACTAAATTAGTTTTACGCTATAGCATTCGTTCGATCCTAACGAAATGGCGACTTCCTGAAACTGACGATAGGATCAAGGACTATGTGACCTAGAAGAGCAATGTTTAAGGGTAGATCTAGGATGGGGACCCGATTCAGAAAGAGGTTAATTTGTGTGTTAATTGAAGAACATGATAGCAGTCACATGGACTAAGTATGATTACACTGGATATCATCCTTCTTTCACAAGCAATAATTTCAGAAATATATAAAACCCTAATTACATATTTGCAATTAATTACCACCTTCTAAAGTCTTCTTCTGTTCATGTCATGCGTGTGGGTAACATTTTCTTCTTACACTCATTAGTTCATTCTTTTTTCCATTTTAAATTTTAAAACAAACAATATGATTAATATTTACAAAGATACTGTAATTAACTTATCCACAATAAACTAGAATGGGTTAGAAAGTAATATCTAATTGACTATAAGATATATAATATTCTTACATTCATCTGAATCGAACATAAAACTTTCTATAATAATCAAATCAAGTGGAAACTAGGTGCCGCTAAACCTTTGATCATATACAAACTGATCACTTATTCACTTGACTTTTCTATTCTAGGATACCTCATTGACTTAATTAATTTCTTGTCTTGTTCTCTCTCGAACATGCCTAATGAGTATGTCGCAGTCGCACCAAAACTTTCATTGCTTGAAAGGGACTGTCGAGTTTGACTTGGCAACAAGTAAATAATGAAATGATCTGTCCAAATAAATAGGTAGCCAATGTCCTCAAATTTCCTTGCAACCGTTTCTTCGTTTCTCTTGCATGCAAATGCTACAAAATTCAGAGGGCATCCTACTGGAGCTCTCCAAATCCCTACCATATAGAACTGATATCTATATTTAGCAACTGGGTGTATTTTATGCTTTGGTGCAAATTGCCTCCAGCTTATCTTTCTCACATATCCACGATCCCCATATATAGGTTAGTAGTTCATGTTCTTTTTTATGTTTTTTTCTTTCTAAAAAGTTTCCAAGTTTAGTTGTAAATTCAGCTTAAAATTTTCATCTGGGTCGGTTGCATGTTTCGTTTTCAAGTTGGAGATAGTTTTTCTTTTTCAGCTCCTCATGGTAGTGCCAAATACACAAGAGAAGAGTGACATATCTAAAAAGTTGATGAAGTAATGCATTAATAGGCATTCTTCTCTCCCTTGATTTGCTAGTAGCTAGCTTAGAATTTGAGCATTAAGTTATCAATAAAACTGTTTCGACACACAAAACTGACACACTTGTTGATTTGCTATTGGATGTGAATCTCACCAATATTAAAGAGTGTGATATAATTTTTTGTGTCCAACTAGCATCACCCATTAATTAGGGTGAGAATAATGAAGAAAACGAAACTTAGCTATTGTATATAAGAGCCTATGAAACACGGCCATGTGTATAATCCGTGTATTATAATATTACATCACAAGTTAGGAAGACCATATTTTGTAAACTACACCTAAACTGTCTCTCAAATAGAAGTAGGATCCACAATACAACTAGGTTCCACTTCTATTAGAAAGATGATTTTTATGTGATTTACAAAAGGTGAATTCCCTGATACATTGACATGATATATATCACATAACCTTATTCCAGTACCTAATAAAAAATATACCTTTCAGTAAAACACATTAACTTTTCAGAGTCATACACAATAACATTTCAAAGTCTATGACAACGAGCACCCAAAAATTAGCTATAGAGACCACTTCCAAACATCTGCCCTATCTAGTACTTATTAGAACATGGTAATTGATAAGAAATTTAATCTAAGCATACTCTGTCAGCGCTTAAAACCTACCTCTTGTGGTGCCGACTATATTGATACGTGTTCTTGCTGGTTGATTGAATTACATACTTGCCTTCTACGATTTGAAAAGAAGGAAATGTACTATAATTGCATTTGCCAAGCTTTACAGCAAAGCAAGTATTCATCATTCATGTAATATATAACTTTATTATTTCGGCCCTCATATCAGATATCATGATATAGACGGTAACCGGAGCACTCGATCCTCTTTCCACTAATGTTTTGGGTGCTAAATTTGTGAGCAGTCAAAACAAGAAACAACCATTCTGGTGAGGCAGATATTTAAAGGAACTTTTTCTCTTTTTTAGAGGAGCAATAAAGGAATTCGAACTCGGAGTTTCGAGTGCAAGGGTGAATATTTTTAACCAACTGAGCTACACGCTCCTTGCATTATTAAAAAAAAATTAAATACAAACATATAGAACTCAGTAATAGTAATATCATTCAGTTGACATAAAAAGTAACATTTCTAAAATCAATCGACCATCTGGTCGACTTCGTTAACAGCGTACATGGCTGTTAGCTATAGGTAGCACATAATAAAGTCCCATGACATGCAAATTAACCATGCTTCATCAACTTCATTTCTTCAAGCAAACTCAGCTCCATGCACAGTCCGCTTGCTAACTAGATGTAGAAATTTCAAAGTGATGACTAATTTGATGGGGTTAACTTACTACTCAAACAAACATAAGTTTAGAGTTTAATTAAGTTACAATGTTGATGCAGTAGTTTTATTATGTACAGGGAAATGTTGAGATCAATATCCTGTCGATTTTCCCTAATGTACTTAAATCCTATGATCAGTATGTATATATATATATACACACACACTACTTAATGATAAATTTCATATGGTGTCACTTCCTTCCGAATGTTTGAGTATTAATCCATATTTGTCTAATATATAATATAGACATTTTATTAGCAGGGCATGTAATATCATGAGTAGCTATTTCCCTTTGAAGCGTCATCCTGGCTGAGCTGTGAAGCTACAAACTTGTCCAGCGCTCGCCAATCAGTCAGTTGATCTACTGCTCGCTGATGATCGTCATTACTATTGTTACCATAGACTACACCATGAAAGTTTTGGTCTTGATCCGACGGCTGAAAAGTGCAAGCGTGGTTAATGTCGATACTATATGCATGAGGTGCCATGGAGTTGGAGCTGCTTACAGCTGTGGCTGATGATGATTGAAGTAGTTTTGGGCTTCCGAGAAGAGGGAGCTGGAAGAAGTGCTCGTGGGGAACCTGGAAGGGCAAGTGATCAAGCTCTTTCTTACATGGATAACTAGGAAGGTGGTGGAATGGCACCATGTTCATGTTCATAGAGCTAGAGTTGTGCCCTGGTGAGTCCAAGTCTGGCATGAAGGAGACTTGATCATCGTACCAACATGGTGACTCATGTTCACTCATCTTAATTCTCATGCTTGCAATTTTCTTCTTGAATACCCTACATACAACCCATCCTTCTTCCTGCTTTAATTGCACAAGAATCGAGTTTGAACACAGTGTAATAAGGAAATACAAATTTATTTTATCATCTCAACTGACCTTTAAGAGTGTACTCCCTTGGTTAAAGTAGTACAATACATGATCAGTTAAGATGATACAAATACGGCGGCACGTACATAAGAAATTTAGAATATGTGCACATTAAATTCTTGCCTGCGGAGTTCCATTTTCATCAGTTTCAAGGCGGTATTCATGCATAATCCAATCGGACTTCTGACCATTTGGGGCTCGACCTTTATAAAACACTAAAGTCTTCCTCATGCCAATTAAGTCATGCTTTGAATAAATGGCCTTGTCTCTTCCTGTGGCTTTCCAAAACCCTGCAGCTGTGGCTCTGTTTGTTCGAGTTCCAGTAGGATACTTCTTATCTTTATGGCTGAAAAAGTACCAATCGTTTTGCTCTTCTGTCCCTATTCTGCATAGTTCTGTATTTACAGGTTTATGTAACTGATATTAGTTGTTGTCCGATTGATTAAATAAATTGAAGTGACTCCAATATCTTGATTGTGATAATATATACCTTGAAGATCCCATGGCTCAATTTTATAGAGGTCGACATCTTTAATAACATCGAGGTCAATCCTTCTTGAAGTAACCTTTTTCCTGAGGTAGTAATCAACAAGTTCTTCATCCGTTGGATGGAACCGGAAACCAGGGGGAACGTGTGAAAAAGTTTCCATATTGTCCAGCTCTTGGTCTTCGGTCCTGAAATTTATTTGTCATACTGATCAAATAGGCATGCATGCATGCAAAGTTTTATCCTGAAACAATATTCAACCAACTGTAAATTGCCTTACACAACCCTAAGGAATCATCTCAATGGAATTTCATTTTTGCGTACTTTAGCCCTAATCAAAGACATGTGTGCATGCCAAAAAAAGATATGATTATCAGAATGCGCTCGATGTAACATATGCAACATTTTCTTTGTAAGTAATCAATGGTGACTGATTTTGTCTTATTTTTTCAACAAAATGAGCTCGGATCTTATTGAACTACTGCCTACTTAACTAAAAGTTCATTTGACCTAATGTGGGAAATTTATCCATTGTGAAGTTGATAATGAAAAGTGTCATGTAATCATGAATATTCAATTAGATGAATGAACTCGTGAAAAAAAAAGGTTCTTTTTGAGGAGTTCATTGTCAATGCTATATAATTCACACAGAATATTTATTCTGATACAGAAAATGATGCTTCAGATGAGAAAAAACTTTTTCTGTATGGTAATCATAAATACTTCTGATAATCGATCTTGGTGCAGGGAAGAAAGCATGAAAGAAATCAAAATAACAAAACTGATCATTCCACATAAATTGTACTTTACTGTTATTGTTAATTGGATCCGAAGGTCGATGAGAATCCAGATCATGTAAAAAAGAAAAGCCATATTTTTGTTTTCTTGAGATACGGTTGATGAAGAACAAGTTTCTACCCTAGCAAACCCTCAAACTTCTTGTTGGAGCGGAAAATAACCGAAATTATAATATTGAAAAGCTAACCCACAAAGAATTCAACTCAAGAATACTTGGAGAACAAAGAAGTAGAATTTCATGAAGAGAGAGAGAGAGAGAGAGAGAGAGAGAGAGAGAGAGAGCTTACAGAAAAGAAAAATCTTTAGCTTTGCAGTCCACGGATCTGATCGGTTGTGTGTCAATCTTCCTCACGACTTCAAACTATAGAGGGGGCTGAACGGAGGTTAGAGATATCAGGGAAGAAACAAGGATAGCCGAGCAGAACATGTCAGTGATTTGTAAGATTTATATCAGTACTGCCCTCGGGAATTGAAAACGAACTTGTTTTCTGGTCCCCAAAAACTTTATTGTCGACTTTTCTGGATTATTTGGATCCCGAGAAAATAAGAAAGACAAGCCAAGAAAATGGAAAAGTTGAGGAATGGAAGAATAGGGACCAAGTAGGTTTAAATAAGAAGAAAAACCCTAAAAACAAAGATATAGCTTCTGGTTAATGTCTTAGGTTTTCATTGTCTTGTGTCTCACTATCGATAAAAGCTAGATTGCGGGGAAAGATTAGGCGGGAAGAAAGGGTGGCGCAAAACTGGCTGATCAAACTGGAAGCAAAGCTCTTTCTCTACTGCCACCTCTACCCGCCACTGATAGTGATAGAGACCGAAACCTTAATCAACCCAATATATATATATATATATATATATATATATTTCAATATTGTTTGTCTATCTGAGCTAGCTTGGTCTCTATGCCAGTGACAAAGATTGTCAGAGAGAGAGAAATGTGGACATAAAGATCAAGAACAAATAAGATATATGAGAGCTAGGGATATAATGATGACGTATTGGAACGGCCACCAGCCAAAAAGTTACAAACAAATGCGGCATCATCCTTCTAGTCCCTACCATTAATTACTTACATCCCTCGATCCCCCTTCTTTTTTAACTCTCAACTCCAATAAATTTACGATCATGATCATGGTGTTGTTACTGTGTCCATATGAGTCGTGATCCATGGTTTCTTGCATGTTCCAACACATTTTTCTGGGGTTTACCACACGTGGAATTGCTATAACTAGTAATTGGCTCTAGGGTTTTACTGATCTTTCTTAGTATTAGGTTTGTTTTCAGCTGTGTTAATTATATCTTCCATAATTAAAGTAGAACATAAATGGGGCAAAGTAACAATCATGGATGATTAATTCAAAGTGTTGTTGAAGAAAGTATTAATTTGGTTCGGTAGATATGGTTCTGGCTCAAAACCAATTAAAACTAATTAGCCATTATGTTTTCACAATAATTCTCCAGCATTGTTCTTAATTATTCTGGTGTTGTTGATCACATATAAATTACAATAACGAATTCAGGTGTCTGATTACTTATTTCTAGGACATGATAAATTTTATACTTGTTGGTTGCTGATTTGTCAAAAAAATTTACAATGTAACGGTTAGAATTACATATTTGAATTTTGATAATCTTAATCTAACTGTTCAAACATTGGTGCACCTCTCTACACCGAAATATTATAGACAAACTCCAACTTAAAAAGTGAGACCTAAAAGTTGATGAAAAAACCAATGGTGAAATTATAGCACTCCAATACGCTTCTCTCTACAAACCCTAGTCCTATTACATATTCTGTTGAGATCAACTCGTGACCTATACGCTTCCATTGTCATCATTATACGCGGTCTTAAAATATCTACCTACATGTTCTTTTGTCAGCTGAGTCGACTGTAACGGAGCTCGAGCCCCGTTCTAACACCGTCCTCTCCTTCCCCGTTCCATCGAAAAAGGAAGGGCAGCACAGGTGGCAACTTTCTACTATACTAACGTTGTCCTATATTCTTTGGTATTGACGGTGTTGTTAGTTAGGGTTTTTGCACGAGGTGCTTTTCCAGAAGAAAAGTGGGACCCATTAACCGACGTTTAACATCAAGAAAGTGACAGTCCTCCAAATGGCTTCTTTATCCTGGGGAGTTGGGCGGAGTTGGGCGGGGCTGAGCTGAGCGGAGCCGAACGGACCGAGAGTATTGAGGAAGGTTTTGGAGGAACTAGGATGAGTAAAGTAAAGGGCGGCAAGTGTGGTTGGATGTGGGACCCATAGAGGAGGGGAATGATGGCCTGGACGGCTTGGCAATCCGGCGTGGGCTAGCCACTATCATTGAGCTCGCAAGTTGAGGGAGGGACGACGGAGGGGTCGTGTATTTTTCTGAGTTGTGTCTGTGGGATCCGAGCTCGCGTGGTCCACTCGGTGGCCCCTTCCGTTGTGTACCAAAACAAAATAGGCTTTAGTGGGTCCTACTGTTGGGTTTTAGGAATGAGCACGCTTCTTCCCGCTAAGACTCAGTAGTCAGCAGCCTGCTCCCATCGCATTGCAACCCAGAAGCATGGAAAAAGATCAACCGCGTGCGTGCGTACATTAGCCAAGTTCAGTTAGGGTTAGTGTGTGTGAGAGAGGACAAACTTATCCATATAGTTATTTCAAGCTAATTGCCTAACTTAATCGAGAACGTTATTTAATGTGAATAACATATTGTTATATATCTATATTTTTTCGTATAACATAGATAAATAATTTAGCATACTGCCACAATAACATCTTGGTTCTTGAAAGATCTTCTGGTGCAGCCTCATATACCTTTTTGATTTTTATGAATATAAATGTAAGACCATTTCTAATGAGATGTCAAATCCTAAGTGGAAAGTCATGTAATCAAATTTGAATGCAGGAGCAAGCTCCAACCGATATATTAATCCTATGTGGATTGACATATGAGAAATCAGAAAAGATGATGTCAAATATTTTTTAATTATTTTATTGTGTGAGTCCCATTAATGCATTATTATAAATCTTGAAATTTTATTTTAATTGATTTCCTTTTATAATGAGTCCAACAAATATCATTTATAATAAAAAAAATATATCGGTTGGAAAAAGAGAAAATTTAACATTGTCACGTCAAATAACATTTGATATTTATCTTTTAACATCTTCATTGAAGATGCTCTAATAGATTCATATGAAAATGAAGATCACAAAGCGGTCTGATACACGAGCTTTACAAATCGAACACTTGCTTAATTGAACAATCTCTCAAATTAATACAGAGCCTACCAATTCAAATGGATTCTAATTGTAATAAAAAAGGGCACAAATATGGTATGAAAAATATAATAAGAATAAATTTTTTGTAATTAAAATGGAAATAGCTTGTATAAATTAGTGCTGAGATTTTGAGTACTCATGTAGGTCCCGTATTTTTCATGATGACGGATGAGAAACATCATTGTTTCCGTCCGAACGTTTTGGTGGACGGTAAGACTCCGTTGTTACATCGACGTGTCGTCATTTGGGTGGCTGAACTTCTCCGCAACCAATAAGGATGCGGCTTCCCTAATACTCTTAGGGCCCCACATCTAATCACATGCCTACGTCTCAGGGTCCCACCCTGTATAATCCCTGGATTCGGAAGGATATGTTTTTTCTGTCAAAACTGGACGGGTCCCGTTGTTGTTCTTGTTCTTAATTTAATTGGTAAAAGATAATATTGCCAAAATATCCATAAAGCTTCGATTTTTCAACTAAAGTTTTTCATTTTAATTTTATGACTTGTTGGTTATTGCTAAGAATACGTTTAATGTTTTTTGACTACATGGAAATATTTTTCTTATATTTTTAAGTGTCTTTTTACAATTATTATAATTGCTTATCTAGCGTTGCGTTTATTAAAGCAAATTTACAAACTTCTTTGTAAATGCTCTATCTCACATCCAAACGTCAATGCCTGTGTATTTCAGTCCATTCAATAACTTACAATAGTCTCTTCTTTGATTAACAGAATTGGAGTTGGTTTAGAGGTGATTTTTTCTTTTTATCCGGTAAATAAAATATATATGTTTAATCCATGTTGTTTTGCCTCTTCCATACAAGCAAAGGTCATTCCCTATAAAATAATTCTATAAAGCATTGTTGCATGCAAGTTTCATCTAATTGTGAGGTTACTTCCTCTTGAAAAATGCGGATCACTTTCGTACTTGGTTGCAACGTGTGGACTGTGTGGTTCATATTTTGGTTCCTCTGTTTTCTCAAATTTTGCCAAAATTTATTTAAAAATAGTGATTCTATTCATACACATTTTTTTTTTTTTTCGATCATCGGATCGAATAAAAAGACGAAGATCGAATGAAAAAATTAACAAGTGATATGTGGAAAGTAAAATTTGTGTTTGTATAGCCCCACTCATCTAAAAATTAGTAAGAAAAGCAAAGTTAAGCGGGTGACGCATGGTTGATAAGTTTTGGGCATATGCACTCACGAAGACACAAATTAGTGACGATTAAGTGGTTTATGATTCTAATAATTGTGTTTTTAGTGTTTAGTTGTCACTTCATTGAAAAAGAAAATGCATAAGTCTTACCTAAAATATTTGGATAAGTACAAAACATGTGAATATATGATTGCATTTTGGTTTATATGTCACCTCGAAAATTGTAATGACTATTATTACCATGATTATGTGAATATGAAACCTGATCAACTAAAGCTGGAATAGTTAAAGCTCAAATGATTAAGACTATAGTCATAGTCGCTTACTACATATCTAAAATGACATTTTCATCACGTCACAAAGCAAAAGCAAGAAGAAACACAAGTCTAGTGTGTATTATTTCACATGTCATAGTAAATGTGGACGATATAATTGATATGTTTTTATTTCAAGAGTTTACTAATAAAAATAATTCCGTATCTTAATTTAAATAGAATAATATATTACGTGATTGTGTTCCAATTATCGCAGATTTTAAGGCATACTTACACTCTCCCTTAAATATCCAAATGATTGAGTATCTCACCAACTCAAACCCAAATTGGGTGTTACTTTTAGGTTTTTGCTGCATTTAGGTATTTTCTCATTGTGAAGGGTGTCGATTTGATCGCTCTTATTTTCTCCTTCTCGACTCGGTGTCATTTGATTGTTGCTTCGTTGCGGTGGCCTTTTGCTGCTTAATTATGTAACCAAGAAAAATAAAAGAAACTCAGAATCACATTTTATCTTTGCAAGAATTTTTTTTTTTTTTTTTTTTTTCCGTTAAGTAATTTTCGATACAATAATTAAAAAACAAATTACTGTCAAATAATTGGCACAATTCATGCAATGGTATGATCAGAGGTTATGATCAAAGGCCAGCAGTGAATGGTACATTTGTAGCAGGCAACCATGAGCTTCCAGCAATGAAATTATCCACAGTAAACTTCGATGCTTCCGATGAACCAGTTATAACTCGATAACCACCCCACTTGACCCTGCCAGTAGTAGGTGCACCCGGTCCAATGTTCTTGTACTCTCCATAATACAATGTCTTCAAAGCAAAATCACCGCTCCACTTGAGCCACCCAGCTGGGTCAACCAGGGTGTCTAGAAAGGATTGCATAAAAACTGTGCGTGAATACTCCTTCCATGGTCTACCCAAGAATGTCTTGATTGAGCCGACGGACGATTCAAAGTCCGGTGCGGCCATGACACGTGAGTCGTGGATAGAAATACCCGTGTTCTGGTTCGGGTCCGTTCGGCCCTGGGCTGTGATTGTGTTCTGTTGACCACTCATGGGCTTTCTTGCGTAGATCATGCAGTTTTGGAAAACAACCGCAGCGTTGCCAAAGATGAAATCAACGGTGCCGTAGACATAGCATTCTCTGTAGAACTGTCGTTGGGAGTGGGTGTAGAGGGTATCTTGGTAGCCTTCGAATCCGCAGCCGTAGAAAACTGAGAGGTCGGCGCCTGATCGGAGGGCTACTGCTTGATGGTTCTCTGGACCAGCTGTGTTGCGGAATGTTATGCCACGAGCAATGAAGCCTTCACCAGTTACCGCTGTAATTACACCCGGCGCCCCCAAAAAAATCAAGAATTAGAAAGTATGAATTTTTAGTTTTACCTTTTGGGTTCAAATCTTTTAAGATAAACTATGTATGTCTTTCAAGGGGAACATGTATCTTGTAGTAGTTAAGTTCTAAGTTTATATGTCTGCTCAGCTCGTAGAAGATTTTGTTTTTGACTTTGTTATTTTTTTTGTTCATATCATTGAGTAATGCATAAATTAACCGTTATAAATTTAAAAAGTAAAAGTTTATACTAATTAAAAGTCAACAATTTACCACACCTTTTGTGCTCTATTGAGACAATTTCAATGGTCCATACATTTTGACATTTGAGAAGACTAGTGATTTGAGACAGAGAGTCATGACTTACCAACAGTTGCAGACTTGAAAGTTGTAGAACCTCCAACAACACTACGGCTGCCGGTGATAATAGTATACCTCAGTCCATCACCCAGCAGATAAATGTTCTTCAACTTAATCTCAAGGTTTTCCTTATAAACCCCTCTCTTCACATGTATCACAAACCTCTTACTCCCACTCCTTGCGGCCGCAGCATCCAAAGCGGCTTTGATCGTCTTATAGTTCCCCGACCCGTCTTGAGCGACCACTACGTCCGGTGTGGGCACCGACTGCAACAGTTTCCTATCCCCAGGGGAAACCCAACTAGGATAACCCTCTGTGTACATTTTTGTCACAGGTGAAACATTTGAGGAATTCCAAAGTGACAAAGTGTTACTAATCAGCTTGGACACATTGTTGGACATGAGTGGAAACACGAAGTCCGAAACCCCAAGCTCCACGAACCCAACCCGACACGTGTCGAGGTTCGTGAGGGCAGTGCTGAGCCAAGTTTGCGTGTCATAGTCGGTGCATTTTGTGGCAGGGTCTATGGTTTGGTTGAGGAGTTTGATGGTTTCCTCATAGAGGCTTATGCAGTCAGCCCATGCAGCTCTTTCTTTCTTGTTTCTACACTTTTGCCCTAGCCACTTGTTGTGACTTTGCGCTTTGAGTGCTCTTTCTAGTGTTACTTGGACAACAAGTTTCTTGAAGTTGGATAGTTGTTTGGGGATAGAGAGAGATTTTTGGTCTTGGGTCATGGTGTATTTGCAAGTTTCAGGGTAGGGGGTTTTTTCGCACCATGAATCTATGCTGGTGTGGAGAATGTTTGAAAGGGCGGGTGAGAAGAATAAAACAAAGGAGACACATAGGACGAATGAACTTAGATTTGTCGCCATTGATGAGCTCTTAGCTGGTTTGGTTGCTAGGGTTTGTGAGGGTTTTGTGTTCGTGATAAGAAGTTGCTTATATATACAGGGGCGGTTGGAGAAATGAAAAATGGGGTGTAGTGGCGACAGCTGGTTTGGCTAGGGTATAGTTTGAACATGGAGGGATGATGGAGACGGTCAGATAATTTAAATCCAAAATAGTAAGACGAATTGAAAGATTCTCAATCAACGGCTTATTAAACTATGATACACTTGCGTAGCCAATGATGAAATAATGTGATTAGAACAAGTATCAAACATATTGTTCATTATTCAACATATCCGAGAAGCTAGAACTTCTCAACACGACTGCATGTCACATATATAGTCCATTATTTTAATTAGAAGCACCCGGCCTGCAACTTAATTTGTGTACGTAACATTCTCTTCAACCAAACACACAAATTATGGATAATGGTGGTCATGGATCGTTTTAAGACGTGCGGTAGTACTTTCCTTAGTTAATTCACTTTAACTCATATTATTTTGACCAGTTGACCTAATTCACATTTATATTCTAAAAGTAACACGCTTAATTAGTAACCAATCAATTGAGTGAATGATGTATAATGAACGAACCTTATTATTAATTTTATAGTATAAAACTTATAATACATTGCTATTAAACTTGTCCTCTGGAGTATGGTGGAATACAATATGTATATCTGAAAATATTTTGTAATGAAACTGGTAGAAGCGTCCTAACAATTTCCTCTACTTGTCCTTTAGAATATGATATAATTCAACTATCATCTGCCGTATAAAGTTGTTTACATAAAAAAATAATCTCCCTAAGTTATTTCTTATAAATTATTAGGCTCCTAAAATTAACTTATTTGTAATTAATTGCCATTTGTTAATACATGGGCCATTGGCAATTTGGCATGCAAATCTAGCTGCAAATTTGACTATATTTTAGGTAGTTGACTTTGAAGTAGCGCCAATTCAGAACGCGTTGCGCGCATATAAATATACCGACCACTGTTTTTGTCGTCTTGATTAGTTTTAATAAGTTTGATGGTTTCAACGTTCACGAGAACTCGTAGAATGTTGAGTTTTCATTTGATTTGTAACACAAACTCGATTAAGGTAAAAGAAGTGCTGAATCCTACAATTTCACATTCAGAACTTTTACTGAATAACTTATATGGAATGGTTACATTTATATTTGCGCCAAAACATTGTGTAATGAAATTTAATACTTGTTGAATTGTGCAAGTAATTAATTTAAGACGGTGTCAATATAATTAGTAGCAGATGTGTCATTATCCGTTGCGTTGGTTTTATATAGCAAAGGTTGACAGATGGCATCATCTAGTGTAATGTGCTATTATAAATTTGTTAAGAGTTGTTAGTAGTTTGTTATGTTGTTAAGTTATATATATATATATATATATATATATATATATATATATATATATATATATATATATATGTAGCTGAAGGAGGCACTGTAGTATCATTTAATCATCAATCATAATACAAAGAGCTTTTAAGTTTCTCTCTCTAGTTCTTCATCATTTTTATCCTTTATTGTTCTTTGATTTTTCCCAACGTAGTTAATAAAAGGTAAGGAATTCAGGCAAATGAGTAATGCCTGCCGCTTTATGTTAGCTGGACAACAATGTTGTATGTTTATTATTTTAATTTATAATATTATAATATATAATTTTTGTGTGAATAAAAAATAATAGTCAAGTGTTTTAGTTTAATTTAAATTCAATTGCATAAGTTATATATGTTCGTTAAAATTTTAGGCAACAGTCACAATATTTCAAAAGGGGTGGTTTAAGTTCTATATAAACTCAAGCATCACACTTGTCTAAATGAATTAAGAGAGGATTTTCTCCAATGTTTTTTTATTTGTTTGCTAGTCAAATTCCGAGTCGTGACTCAAGAGTACGAATGCCAGAGTCCGAAGATTACGATGCTCTGACTTCGGATTGTAGACTGTTCACTACTGAGAGACGGATGCGTACCGAACTACAAACACAAGAGTAATGCAGGATTCTTCTAACATCTACCAATCGATATATACCAACTAAGGAATAGAAGCATGAATATGAAACTTTCCATAAACATAAAGAAAATCAGTTGGTATATATTAAAACAAGTCTGTTTTTATGAGCTTGGACAAAATAGATAACTCACTACTTTATAAAAATCACACAAACTTTGACGTCACGTTCTATATTTCGAACAATAATGTTACCTAGACATACAAAAAGAATATTCTAACTATAACCGAGGCCAAGTCATTCTATTCCTTTTTAGAATTTACGTGTTGACGTGATTATTTGGGTAATTGTTAAGGGCATTGATCATAGACCGGTTGTGAACGGCACACCGGTGTTGGGCAACCACGACCAACCAGCAATAAGGCTACCGGCGGTGAACATAGACGCCTCATTTGGATTAGTGATGGCATGAAAACCAGGCCACTTCACTCTATACCCAGTACAAGAGCCAGGTCCAAAGTTCTGATACTCTCCATAATACAAAGTACTAAGGGCAAAATTACTTCTTTGCCACCGCAACCAGCCCGCTGGATTTACCAAATTGTCCAGATAACATTTCATAAAGACAACCCTTGAGTACTGCATCCACGGCCGGCCCAAATATGTTTTGTAAGAACTGGCCACGGGCTTTAGGTCAGCGGCTGCCCGTACCTGAGAATTGTGGATCGAAATTGCTGTGTTTTGAAACGGGTCGTTTCGACCTTGTGCCGTGATGACGTTGACTTGGCCCCACAATGGCTTTCTCACATATATCATGCAATTTTGGAAAACTGCAGCTGCGTTACCAAATATGAAGTCGATGGTGCCAAAGATGTAGCATTCTCTGTAGAACTGGCGCTGGGAGTGGACCATGAGGGTATCTTGGTAGCCCTGGAAGGCGCATCGGTAGAAGACCGAGAGGTCGGATGCCGACCGGAGCGCCACAGCTTGGCCTTTTAGTGGTCCGGCAGTGTTGCTAAATGTGATGCCACGAGCAATGAATCCTTGACCGTTTATGCCTAAAAAACATATTTTGTAATGACAAAACGATTAAAATAGTAAAAGTTATACTTTTGATCTTACAGATTGGGTGAAATTTCATTTTGATTCATGTAACTTTAATTGTGGCGACTTTTTAACTCTAAGATTACTTATTGTTCAATTCAAGAATAATGGCTTATATTAATGTTTTTACAACTTCAAAAAACGTACGTAATGCACGCGCGCACATATATATATCACACACACATATATATATATATATATCTATGTGTATATATATATATATTTTTTTTTTTTAAATTTATTATTATTAAGTGGTGGGAGAGAGCTCGACACCCAACACCTTTCCACTAAGATATGAGACCACATGAAAAAAGATGATAAAATAGCAGAATCAATCTTGTTGATTTCAATAATTAATTATAAACGAGAGTTTAGATCGTGACAATGGAAATTAGACTGACCAAATTGGAACCTCGCAAAAGTACAAGAACTACAATTTTATGAACTGGACAAAAATTAAGTATCAAACTTAAAAAACAATTAGATCAGATTAAGCAAATAATTAGAGATGGAGAGAAATTATATGTACATACCAGCAGTTGCAGAAGTATAGGTTGTGTAACCTCCACTGACACTTCGGCCAGATGTGATTATTGTATATCTAATGCCAGCACCAACCAACATGATTTTACTGTTAGTGTTGCAAACTTGAATGTTCTCCTTGTAGACACCTTTCTTCACATAGATTATAAACTTGCTCTTAACTCTTCTCCTCGCGGCTGCATCTAAGGCGGCTTGGACGGTCGAAAAATGCCCCGATCCATCTTTAGCCACCACAAGCTTTGCCCTAAAGTTTGAAGCTTGCAATAACCTCCGGTCATGCTTCGAAACCCAATTTGGAAACTTTTCGCTCTCATTGTAACTTTCTTCCGTGCCTAGAAGTTGGGAACCAATTGCCAAACTGTTGCTAATGAGCTCCGACACATTGTTACTGGACCTGTAAATCGGCGTTATGAAGTCCGTAACGTTCAGTTCCAAAGACCCGACTCGGCACGTGTGAATGTTGGTGAGGGCAGCGCTGAGCCAAGTTTGCGCATCAAAATTGGAACACTTGCGTTTGTTGCCTAAGCCTTCAAGTGTAACGTTGAGCTGGTTGACGGTGTTATCGAAAAGTTTCAAGCAATCGGCCCACGCGGCTTTTTCGTTATTGTTTTGGCAGTTTTGGTCATACTGGGAGGTGTATGTTATGACATCGAGAGCTCTCTCCAAGGCCACTTGAACCAGCATTTTTCGGAACTCGGAAATGTGTTTCGGGCGGAAGCGGTGGATGCTATTCGACAGGCAGTAGTTGCAAGACTCTGGGTGAGGGGTTTTTCTGCACCACGTACGTATACGGCTAGGGTGGCGGTGGTGACTTCTGGCTAGGGTTGTGTGGAATAACAAAGAGATGAATATGAGTAAGAAAAATAAAGATAAGTGGGCAAATTTGTGAATGTGACTCATGGTTGACAAGTTTTGGGCATACACACGCACGAAGATACAAAATAGTGACAATTAAGTAGCTTATGATTCTAATAATTGTGTTTTTAGTGTTTAGTTATGACTTTATTTTAAAGAAAATGCGTAAGTCTTACCTAAAAAATTTCGATAATTACAAAACAGTTGAATATATGATTGCATTTTGGTTTATAAGTCACCTCGAAAATTGTAATGACTATTATTACCATGATCACGTGAATATGAAACCTAATCAAATAAAGCAGGAACGGTTAAAGCTGAAATGATCATAGTTACTTGCTACATGCTACATATCCAAAGTGACATTTTCATCGCGTCACAAAGCTAAAGTATCTAGAAACCCAAATCGTGTGTGTATTATTTCAAATAGAAAACTTCATTTTAATGCTTAAAAAATATGAGTTTTAGACTATAACTTTGTGTAAGATTAAAATTCAATTTTAGTTCCTAGTACATTTAATCATCTCATTTATTAGTTATATTTTGATGTTTTATTTATCTTTTTATTTTTATTTTAATGTATTAATTACATTTAAATTTAATTTTGATTCATTCATCATAATTAAAGAACTAAATATGTGCACATTAATAAAATTAAAATTTAATGTGGAGAGATTAAATAAAAATACACATTAAATAACAAAAATTGAATATTAATTTTGATAAAAGTACACTTCAATGGATTAAATTAATATGTAATTTAGCACCAGTTTTTTTTGTTTTTGTTTTTGTTTTTTTATTTTAAATTTTAATCTTTTGCAAGGACTAATGTTCAAAATGTTATAATAAGGGTGAACGATATAATTGATATGTCTCATTTCCAGAGTGTATAATTGATATGTCTCATTTCTAGAGTGTATTAAGGTGTTATAATTTGAGTGAAATAATAATATTACGTGATTGTGTTTTTTTTTTAACAAACGATATTATTTACACTAAGAGGAGGGGAGTGTTTGTTGGAACTACAAACAAAAGAGTAGGGGCGGAATTTTATCTTTAGGACATTGCATTTATGCAAGCCTCAATCTCCAAGTTTGTTAGTTTTTCTTACTTTTTGTCTAGTTTTATTTTATTCTTATACATAATTGATGTTGTGATTTCTTTATGATTATTATTATTCAAATTCTTTTATTATTCTCATATTTTCTAATACTGCTTCAACAATGTTGAGTTTCTATCCATGCGTCATGAGTTCGAAACTCTACATTTCCTAAATTATTATAATAGTTTCAAACTCTATCATTCTCCTAATAATAATATTTTTTTTAAATGAATACCTTACCCACTCAAACCCAAATGGGTGTTGTTACTTTTAGGTTTTAGTTGCATTTAGGACTTTTCTCATTGTGATCAAGGGTGTTGATTTAATCACTCTTACCTTCTCCTTCTCGACTCAGTCTCATTTGCCCCCTGAACTATCACTTGCAATTTCCCTCATGAACTTTTTAATTAAAAAAAATTAAGGACTTAAACTATTTTTTTTGGCCAATTTCCCCCAACCATTAGTTTTTCATAGATTTCATCCAAATTAACGTTAACTCTTATCACATGTACACCACGTGACTCTCTTTTGTGGATAAAAGTCACTTCGCTAGACCTTTAGACACAAAAGTTATAGAAGCACACATATTTGCATAGGTTTATATTTTAGAAATCTAAGGTTTTCAATTATTTTAAAGAATGAAGCGATCGAACTACTCTTATATGTTGTGCACATGCTTTCATTTAACATAAATTTGGATGGAATGAATGAAAAATTAACAACAAGGGCAAATCGGCAAAAAAAAAGTAGTTTAAGTCCTTAATTTTCCAATTAAAAAGTTCACAGGGCAAATCGAAAGTTAGGTGATAGTTCATGGGGCAAATCGATAGTTTACTCAAAATTAAAATAAAAAATTAGAAAATATGGATTTTTAATATTAAATTTTTTGGTTTCAAATCTTTTAAGATGGACTATGTATGTCGTTCAATGGGAACACACACACACACACACACACACACACACACACATATATATATATATATAGATATATATAGATATGTAGTAGTAGTAATAGTAGTAGTTAAGTTCTAAGTTTATATGTCTGCTCATAGAAGATTATGTTTTTGACTTTGTTATTTGTTTGTTCATATCATTGAATAATACATAAATTAAACGTTATAAATTTAAAAATAAAGTTTATACTAATTAAAAATCAACAGTTCACCACATATTTTGTGCTCTATTGAGACAATTTCAGTGGCACATACGTTTTGACATTTGAGAAGACTAGGGATGGGCAAATACCCATCGGTTATGGGTAACCGCGGTTATCCGCCCATTTAAATTTCGCGGTTACGGTTATGGGTAACCGTTTAGATAATTAAATGGTTATGGGTATAACCGTTTACCCGTAAAATTTAAATGGGCGGTTATGGGTATTAACCGCGGTTATAACGGTTACCCGTTTATTTTAATAAATATATAAAATTAAAAAAACAAAAAACCTACAGATTCATATTTCAGGAACTCCGTCCTCGTTCTCTCCGCCAGGAGGCCGCTAGGACCAGAACTCCGTCCGCCGCTTGTCTCTCTCTCCTCGCTGCTCCCTCTCATCTCCACCGCTCATCTCTCTCTCCTCGCTGCCCTCTCTCTCATCGCTGAAAATCAATACAGAACCATCGTGCTCGTTCTCTCCGCCAGGACCAGAACTCCGTCCGCCGCTTGTCTCTCTCTCCTCGCTGCACCCTCTCATCTCCACAGCTCATCTCTCTCTCCTCGCTGCCCTCTCTCTCATCGCTGCTCATCTCATTGAATCTCTGTCGGAAAAAGTAGAGAAGCATAAAGCAGACGGCAGAGCAAGCAGCAGTTAAAATCCAGAGCTTCGACGGAGCCCCTAGCACCACCAAATCAAAGCTAGCCGACATAAAATCTCTCCACGCAGCCTCCTCTTTCGCTCTCCTCCGTTCCCCAGAGAAAACCCAAATCCAAAACCCTTCTGTGAAAATCTGTGAGAAAGGAGAGAGAGAGATAGAGAGAGAGCCAAAGCGAAGGAAGAAGACTTTAGGAGGCAGAGTGATAGCTAGATATAGCCGCAGCAAAACCCCTAAAGCCTCTCAGCCGGTTTGGTGGTCAAAAAGAGAGGATGACGAATCGATGGCCACGATTTTATGTGACAGAGATCAGAGACTATGGTTAAATAGTTTTCATCGACTTTTACAATACACCGACTCTACAGAATAAATGGGTTAAAAATGGATAAACGGGTAAACGGGTATGAATAAACGGGTATACGATTATGGTTAAATGGGTACCCGGTTATGGGTATGGTTAACCATTTATAAACGGTTACGGTTATGGGTATAACCGTTTAGGCAATTACCCAACGGGTAAACGGTTATGCGGGTATGAGTATAAACGGTTATGGGTAAATAACCGCGGTTACCCGCCCGCCATAACCATTGCCCATCCCTAGAGAAGACTAGTGATTTGAGAGAGAGAGAGAGAGGCATGACTCACCAACAGTTGCAGACTTGAAAGTTGTAGAACTTCCAACAAACACTACGGCAGCCGGTGATAATAGTATACCTCAGCAGATAAATGTTCTTCAACTTAATCTCAAGGTTCTCCTTATAAACCCTTCTCTTCAAATGTATCACAAACCTCTTACTCCCAGTCCTTGCCGCCGCAGCATCCAAAGCGTCTTTGATAGTCTTATAGTTCCCGACCCGTCTTGAGCGACCACTACGTCCGCTGAGACCGTCAACTGCAACAGTTTCCTATCCCCAGGGGAAACCCAGCTAGGATAACCCTCTGAGTACAAATTTGTCGCAGGTGGAACATTTGAGGAATTCCCAAGTGACAAAGTGTTACTTATCAGCTTGGGCACATTGTTGGACATAAGTGGAAACACAAAGTCCGAAACCCCAAGCTCCACGAATCCAGCCCGACAATTGTCGATGTTCGTAAGGGCAGTGCTGAGCCAAGTTTGCGTGTCATCTATAGTCGGTGCATTTTGTGGCAGGGTCTACGGTTTGGTTGAGGAGTTTGATGGTTTCCTCATAGAGGTTCATGCAGTTAGCCCATGCAGCTATTTCTTGTTTCTGTTGACTGATATTGACTCAATGCCACATCATATGCCATGTCATCAATATTTCTGTTGAAGGTTAGTTAGGATAGATATTAGTAGCTTACACAGTAAGCAAGGTAGTTAGACTTTGAGAGAGATATAAAAGGCTAGTTGTAGCCTAACCTTTGTAAGAAAAATAATCATTCGGTTAATACAAGAACCTTTCATCTTCTCTATAATTTTCTCTTGAGTCTTTCAGCGTTCTCTGTATTACTTTCATCGTCCTCTTTCTGCCATTCTATTTGCTTCTGTTAAGATGGTATTGAGCCATGCCCAGTGTGGATATTTTTTTTTGGGGTTTCTCTTCCGCTGAGCATTTCTTTGGGAGGATCGCTGAAGACTTTGTGAAGTTCTTGGAGGATTGTTGCAGTTCTTGAAAGTTTGCTGATGAATATTGGGTTGAGGATCTTCGAATCAGGTTGTTGATTTCCTTTCTTTGCTGTTTGCACATCAAGTGTTTGTGTTTTTGCTTCAGTGAAGATATATGGCGTATTTGGATGTTGTCTTCTGCTTTTCATAAATTGGGAATTTTCTATATTTGATTACGGCCGATGCCAAGATTTGTTGATGATAGAAGAATTGTAATTGTGGTGCGATACGATTGAAGCAAAAGATTTGTGAAAATTGGTGAAATATGTGTATCTGTGTTGTATAAATTCAGAAGGTTGATGTCAAGAAGAAAGTTTGTTATCTTGAAGAATTGATAAGCGTTAGACATTGGAGTTAAAGATTAGTGCTGCTAAGCTTGTTGATTTGTTAATTGTGATTTGTACGCAGAATTAAGTGATCAAAATGTCTGATAAATCAGTACGCATTGAAAGTTTACTTGGTATGTTAACTGTGAAGTTGCAAGATGACAATTTTGTTAAGTGGAATTATCAGTTTCAATCTGTTTTAAGAGGGTATGATTTCTTTGAGTTCTTTACTGGTGAATGTCCTTGCCCACCAAAGTTTGTGATTGACACTGAGAAGGGAGTGACTACAGAAATGACAGAGGCTTATAAATCTTGGGTTCAGAAAGATATGGCACTATTGAGTTTGCTGATTGCAACTCTATCAGATGATGCTATGGAATATGTGATAGGATGTAAAACATCTAATGAAGCGTGGACAAATTTACAAGATCGATATGCTTCGGTATCAAGGGCAAGGATCAATCAACTCAAGACTGAGTTCCAGACAATTCAAAAGGGAAGTGATTCTATTGACAAGTATTTGCTTCGATTAAAAGCTATTCGTGATCAGCTTGTGTCTGCAGGGGAAAGAGTTACGGATAATGATGTGGTTATTACTGCTTTATCTGGTTTACCACCAGAATTTGATATTGTAAAGACTGTTGTTTTAGCAAGAGAGACTTTTATTCCACTGAAAGATTTCAGAGCACAATTGATTGGTGCTGAATCTGCCGTAGAAGCCCGGATCACTACTCTAGCAAGTGGTATGGCTGCAATGTATGTACAAGGAGATCGGGTGAAAGATGGTCATCAAAGTTCAGGATATTCACAAGGCGAGAGCTCAGATGCAGGATCCAGATCTGGTGCTAATCAGGGCTATCAAGGGAACAACAAGTTTCAAAACAGAAATGGGTATAATAATTCTCAGAACTACAACATGAATGGTTATGGATCTTTCAATAATTCAAGACCTTACTACAATGGGAATAGACAGAGATGGGGAAACAATTATAATGGCTCTTCTAGTACTGGACAAAGGTCTTCTTGGAATGGTAACACAAACTTTAAAACAGGTGCTGTGGTTGAATGTCAAATTTGTTCTCGCAGAGGTCATACTGCTGCAAACTGTTCAAATAGGAGTGATGGCTATCAGGTTATAATATGTCAGATTTGTGGGAAAAAAGGTCACAGTGCTTTGGAATGTAGGCATCGAAATAACTTTTCCTATCAGGGTGCACCTCCACCTCCTTCTCTTACTGCATTTTCTGCTCAAGCTCCAACTCACATGACTGCTGCAGAATTTGGTCAGAATGTTCAACATTTCTCTGCTGCTGACACATGGGTGCTAGACACTGGTGCATCCCATCACATGACTCCTAATCTTGGGAATCTAAATCAACCTGTGCAGTACAATGGTGATGAGAAAATCACTATTGGTAATGGGGAAGGTTTGACTGTTAATCATATTGGTTCTACAACACTTTCAACTCCACAACATTTATTATTTCTCAAGAATGTTTTACATGTTCCAACAATTGCTGTTAATCTTTTATCTGTCAAGAAGTTGTGTGAAGATAATCATTGCTGGTTTATCTGTGATGAGATTGTGTTTTTTATCCAGGACAAGGCAACATGAATGATTTTGTACCAAGGAAAGAGTAAAGGAGAGTTATATGAGATACCTGTGAATGTGTTTTCAAGAAGATTGGTTGCTGGTTCGAATAAAGCTGTTGCACTACTTGGAAAAGCTGTGAAGATTTCAGTTTGGCATAAGAGGCTTGGGCACCCATCTGCAGAAGTACTTGCTGTTATGCTCAGAAATGTTGGACAATCTGTTAGGGCAGATTCCTCACCTTCTGTTTGTTCTTCATGTCTTTCTGGAAAAATGTGTAGACAACCCTTTCCTGTAAAAGAAACTAGGGCTAGTTCTATATTTGAAAAAGTACATTCCGACATTTGGGGACCTGCTCCTGTTAAGTCTCTAGAAGGATTTAGGTACTATGTAAGCTTTGTGGATGAGTTCTCAAGATTTGTATGGATCTTCCCTATTATCAATAAATCAGATGTCTTTCAAGTATTTGTCAAGTTCTCTGCATTTGTTACAACTCAGTTTGATTCTGTCATTAAATGCTTACAAACAGATGGTGATGCTGAATATATGAGTCACAGGTTTCAGTCTTTCTTAGCTACTAAAGGAATTGCACATTCTATCTCATGCCCTTACACTCCTCAGCAGAATGGTCTTGCTGAGAGGAAACATAGGCATCTAATTGAGACTGCAATCACAATGTTAACTGAGGCTGAGGTCCCATTACAGTTTTGGAATCATGCTTGCAATCATGCTGCCTTCTTGATTAATAGAATGCCATGTAGGATTTTGGGAATGAAGTCTCCATATCAGCTACTGTTTAGACACGAACCTGTGATATATACATTGAAGATATTTGGATCTGCAGTGTATCCATTCTTAAGGCCATATACTCAAAATAAATTGCAGCCTAGATCCAAGCAATGTGTTTTTCTGGGTTTTGCTGCTGGATATAAAGGGGCAGTATGTTATGATTTAAGCACCAATAAATTGGTATTGTCCAGACATGTGGTACATGATGAGAATACATTTCCATTTAAAAATAAGGTGCTGCTATCCTCGGGAAAGTCACACAAGGTACAACATTCAACACAGCCTCCGATTATTGTTCAAATGCCATATTTTACTCCTAATTCTGCCATGTCATCAACTCCAACACATGAAGAGTCATTTGTAATTCCAGAAATAGTTGAAGACCAAACAAGAGATGGTTTACCGGTTCTAAGCTCATCAAGTCAGGATTCACAGGATCTCAATGTTCATATCGATAACTCTCCTACTCTCTCCACACCAACTCCCAATCCGATATCTTTGTTGCCTGTCCATACTTCTTCCCAATTAGAGGTCATACTACCAGCTCCTTCATCTATGGTTGAATCTAATGAAGACTCAGGTCACAATATGATTACTAGGTTGAAATTAGGTGCAGTTACGAGAAGATCTTACACAGGGTACATTGGTTCATTTCCAGAATTACAAACACTACAGTTAGACGATGCGTGTGCATTTACTGGGGGTTTTTCTTTCATTGCTGCAATACAAGAGTTGGAGGAACCTTCAACATTCAGAAAAGCTTCTACAATTCCACATTGGCAAAATGCAATGCAAAAAGAGTTTAATGCCCTCAAAGCTCAAGGAACTTGGCAATTGGTCCCTTCTCCTCATAATAGAACAATTATTGCAAGTAAGTGGGTGTATAAAGTTAAGAAAAATCCTGATGGCAGTGTATCTAGGTATAAAGCCAGACTTGTAGCTCAAGGTTTTTCCCAAGAACAAGGTATTGACTACTCAGAAACCTTTAGTCCAGTAGTGAGACATACTACTGTGAGACTTCTCTTGTCATTAGCAGCTATACATAAGTGGGAATTGAGACAATTGGATATTAAAAATGCATTTCTGCATGGTGACTTACAAGAAGAGGTGTATATGAAACAGCCTCAAGGGTTTGTTGATCAAACTAAACCCAATTATGTCTGCAAGTTGATTAAGTCGTTATATGGGTTGAAACAGGCCCCTCGGGCATGGAATTCAAAGTTCACAAGCTATCTACCAGCCTTGGGATTTATTGCATCTTCATCTGACACAAGTTTGTTTGTGAAACGAGATGATAAGGATGTGGTGGTTCTTTTATTATATGTGGATGACATCATTTTGACAGGCTCCGATGCTAGTAAAGTTCAGCAAGTTATTGATGATTTGGGGAGTGTATTTGACTTGAAAGATATGGGCAGATTGACTTACTTCTTGGGACTTCAGATTCACTACAAGGAGAATGGTGACATATTTGTGAATCAATCAAAGTATGTTAAAGATCTTATTCACAAGGCTGGAATGGAATCTTGCAAACCAGCAAATACTCCATGCAAGCCACACAATCAAATGTTATTAAATGAGGGTATACCATTGCAGGATTCTACTTTATACAGAAGCTTGGTTGGTTCATTGCAATATCTTACTTTTACACGACCAGATATAGCCTATGCTGTGAATTCAGTGTGTCAGTTCATGACTGCTCCTACATATGTACATCTTACTTCAGTGAAACGGATTATTAGATATCTTCAAGGCACTGCAGCATGTGGAATTACTTATGCTGCTGATACTGATATTCATTTGACAGCATTTTCCGATGCTGATTGGGCTGCTGACTTGAATACAAGACGATCTGTAACTGGTTATGTGGTTTATCTTGGTGGGAATCCAATCTCGTGGCAGTCCAAGAAGCAATCCTCGGTCTCTCGGAGCTCTACAGAGGCAGAATACAAGGCACTTGCACATACTACAGCAGATGTGGCATGGATTCGACTGCTTCTGAAAGATTTGGGGGTTGTATTACCTATTCAACCAACTATATTCTGTGATAATAAGTCCGCAATCGCACTTAGTGCTAATCCAGTATATCACTCCCGAATTAAACACCTTGATACGGATTATCATTTTGTCCGGGAAAGGGTCCATAATGGTGATTTGTCAATTGAGTATTTGTCTACTGATGAACAGACAGCTGATATTCTTACTAAAGGTCTTCACAGTCCAACGTTCACTCGACATTGTTTCAACCTCAAACTCGGTTACCCTCGTTGAGATTGAGGGGGGATGTTGACTGATATTGACTCAATGCCACATCATATGCCATGTCATCAATATTTCTGTTGAAGGTTAGTTAGGATAGATATTAGTAGCTTACACAGTAAGCAAGGTAGTTAGACTTTGAAAGAGATATAAAAGGCTAGTTGTAGCCTAACCTTTGTAAGAAAAATAATCATTCGGTTAATACAAGAACCTTTCATCTTCTCTATAATTTTCTCTTGAGTCTTTCAGCGTTCTCTGTATTACTTTCATCTTCCTCTTTCTGCCATTCTATTTGCTTCTGTTAAGAGTTTCTACACTTTTGCCCTAGCCACTTGTTGTGACTTTGTGCTTTGAGTGCTCTTTCTAGTGTTGCTTGGACTGCAAGTTTCTTGAAGTCGGATGGTTGTTTGGGGGATAGAGAGAGATTTTTGGTCTTGGGTCATGTGTATTTGCAAGTTTCAGGGTAGGGGTTTTTTGCACCATGAATCTATGCCGGTGTGGAGAATGTTTGAAAGGGCTGGTTAGAAGAATAAAGCAAAGGAGACACATAGGATGAATGGACTGAGCTTTGTTGCCATTGATGAGCTTCTTAGCTCGTTTGGCTAGGGTTTGTGAGGGTTTTGTGTGTTTGGTGATAAGAAGTTGCTGATATATATGGGGGCGATTGGAGAAATGACAAATGGGGTGTGGTGGTGACAGCTAGGGTATAGTTTGAACATGGAGAATGATAGAGACAGCCAGATAATTTAAATCCAAAATAAAAAGATGAAAGATTCTCAATCCTTGTCTTATTAATCAGTGCTAAATAAACTATGATACTCTTGCTTAGCCAATGATGAAATAATGTGATTAGAACAAGTATCATACATATGTATTTGAACTTGTCAACATGACTGCATGTCATATATAGATATAATCATATAGTTGATTTTTAATTAGAAACACCCCGCCTGTAATTTAATTTGCGTAATATTCTCTTCAACCAAACACACAGATTATGGATAATGGTGGTCATGGATCGTTTTAAGACGTGTGGTATTACTTTCCTTAGTTAATTCACTTAACTCATATTATTTTTACCGGGGAATATGATATATGTATCTGAATGTACTGAAACTGATAGAATTGAAGCGTCCTAATGGTTTCCTTTACTTGTTGGAATTGCGTATCTCATGAATTTTTCAAACACATATTGACTCCATCATGAATTTCTACTAAATTATGAAAAATAAAGAATTATCTACTAATTAATTAAAGTGGCCAACATAAAAGTTTAGAAAATAGGTGATGTTGGAGAGATCATTTACTTAAACTATATTTTGTAGATCTCATCATGTTGGGGTTAACGGTTGGATTCATTTTTCAATGATTTAAATAAAGAATTGAACTGTTAACCGCCACATAATGTTGTTTACAGAATATAATCTAAAAAGATGAATTTTCTTAAAAAATTATTAGGCTCCTAAATTTGACTTATTTCTAACTAATGGTAATACCATGCCATCTGCTAATATATGGGCCATTGACATGCAATACCTAGCTGCAAATCTGACTATTGTTTTGGGAGTTTTAATGAAAAGCCCGCGGTACTGTTCACTTTAACGAAAAACCACATTTTTACACTAAAAAGTCAAACCTGGTACTATTCACTTTACCCTTTATTTTGTCCTTATCGTTAAAACTCAAAGTTTTCAAGCCATTTTCATTAGTTTTCCTCATTATTTTAGGTTATTGACTTTGAAATCTGAACAGTTTAAGCAGCAACAGTTTCAAACGCGTTGAGCATACATATACACCCACCACTGTTTTTGTGTCTTCGATTAGTTTTAATAAGTTTGATGGTTTCAAGTTTCAACATTTACGAGAACTCGTAGAAGAGTTTTCATTTGATTTGTAACACAAACTCGAATAAGGTAAAAGACGTATTGAACAATGCAATTTCATATTCAGAACTTTGACAACAAAACTTATATTGAACGGCTGCATCACCAAGACAATATGTGAAAAACTCAATACTTCCTAAATTGTGCAAGTGATTAATTTAAGACAGTGCCAGTGTAATTAGTAGCAGAACACTTTCTCGACTTTAAGTATTAATAGGTATTAACTGATGTGTCACTATCTGATGCTTTGGTTTTATATAGCAAGGAAGATTAACATATGACATTATCTGGTGTAATGAGCTATTACAGTTTTGTTAAGAAATATTGTTAGTAGTTTGTTATGTTGATAAGCGATCAAGATATATATAGCTGAAGAAAGAGTTGTAGTATCAAATTTTTTTTTTTTTTTTTTTAAACAAACGATATTATCTACACTAAGGGGGTGGGGGAGTGACTAAGCCTCACAATGGGTTAGCAATAAAGTGGTTCAACTTCAAACTCGCAATTAACAAGAATCGAACATAAGACCTCTCACTTACAAGTGAAGAGAAATATCACTAGACCATAGTACTAAGTGACAACTGTAGTATCAATTAACTTACAATTAACCATCAATCATAATACAAAGAGGTTTCGAGTTTCTCTCTTTTATTTCTCTCTAGTTCTTCGTCTTTTCTCAATCCTTGATTGTTCCTTGATTTTCCTATTAGCTGGACTATAATTGTATCCATAACTGTATACATCGCTCTGCAGTATTTTCTTAGACTTTATAGTGACTTTCTAAGTAATACCATTATGTTTAATTAATTTATTCATCCGCCAGAATGCATTCTGTTACATTTTAATCTTACTATTTGAACAAATAGTTCGTTCCCAGCAGCCAAATTTTGTTCCATGGATAACATATGCACTGCTGGTGCTAAACGAATGAGCAATATCCATATATCGAATTATCAATTGATTAAAGTAAAATATTCATAAATTAAGAAAATTATCCTAATTAAGCCGTCGTCAAGTACGAAGCCAATCTTTCTTACACTACTACAATATTAGCTTTAGGTGGCGGATGATGGTGACAGATATTAGAAAATCCTGTCGGATAAATTATATCCGACAAATCATTTCATTACTGGCGGATATTAGAAAAATCCTGTCGGTTATATATTCCTGGCGGATATACAAAAAATCCCGTCGGTTATAACCGACAGTATTTTTGAATCCTTTTTTTAAATATTTTTGACAGATTTTGGCGGTTTTTTAGTTAATGGTGGCGGTTATAACCGACAAAAATGAAAATTTTATTATTTTAAAATCTCTCCAATGACATGTCGAATTTCATAAAATCATCCGATCTTTGAATTTAATATTAAAGATTGATATTAAAACATTAAAAGCACATTTATTTATTCACCATTTGTGATGGATTCCTTGATCATCATGTGACCAATACAACATTTCTGTGAACTTCAAATCTCTACATTTAAACTTTTATTAAAATAATAAATTTTCTTAGGAAACAAATAAAGACCAACCAAAATGATCAGATACTTAAGGAATTGTTATAACCCACATGCATTTGATTTTGGAGTAAAATGCCAATTTTTCCCTGAATTTTTACTCAACTTTCTATTTCCTCTCTAAACTCTTTTTTTTTCTTTTTTCTTTTTGTCAAACCCCTAAACTTTTTAATTGGAAAATTAAATACTCAAATTAATTTTTTGGCCAATGTCCCCCTTGCTGTTAGTTTTCATTCATTTCATCCAAACTTCTCTTAAATGGAAGCATGTACACAACATGTGAGGATAGTTCAGTCGCTTCATTTTTTAAAATAACTGAAAACTATAGATTTCTAAAATGTCGACAAAAATGAAAATTTTATTATTTTAAAATGTTATATTGATAAAAATAAATAAATAAACAAACACATATTTTATTTTATTTTTCACTCATGACCCTAAAGTCTAATGAACCCATTTCCCACGAGCCATAAATTTTCTGAGAGAATAATAATAACAGACTACAATCTGAAGCTCTATCATTTTTGTAATAAGGATTATGCTCCCTCACAAGCAAGCAACAAGATACAAAGAAATTCAAACAATTTTTGTCAATGCGTCACAAAACACATTGTCTGGCATATAAATCAGAGCTAAAATAACCGTTAAATTGTGATTTTTCGTTTATAACCGTCGAAAACTTTTGTTCTGTTACCTATCTCTGAATGTTTGTTTTTTATGATTTTTTACGTATGCGTTTCGGAGTGTATACATCCCCGTCAAGTATAAAATAAGATTTTGTGGTATCCACTAGTGTAAATATTTTAAATTGAAGATCAAATTTATTCATTACATTCTTATAGGGTCGATGAGTGTAGCTGTAAAAAAATCATTAAAATCGGAGCTAAAATAACTGTTAAATTATGATTTTTTGTTTATAACCGTCGAATTTTTTTTTTTCCGTTACGTAATCTCTGAATCTTTGTTTTTTACGATTTTTTGCGTATGCAATCTCGGAGTGTTAACAAATAAGTTTGACGGTTGGATCGTTGAAAAAAGTTTTGTAGAATGCATATCGCGTCAAAACAGTAGATTAAACAAACACTTAAAGTTAATATTATACTTCCATTAAGTATAAAATAAGATTTTGTGGTATCCACTAGTGTAAATATTTTAAATTGAAGATCAAATTCATTCCGTGCATTCTTATAGGGTCGAGGAGTGTAGCTAAAAAAAATCATTAAAATCGGAGCTAAAATAACCGTTAAATTGTGATTTTTTGTTTATAACCGTCGAATTTTTTTGTTCCATTACGTAATCTCTGAATCTTCGTTTTTTACGATTTTTCGCGTATGAAATCTCAGAGTGTTAACAAATAAGTTTAACGGTTGGATCGTTGAAAAAAGTTTCGTAGAATGCATATCGCGTCAAAACGGTATATTAAACAAACACTTAGAGTTAATATTATACTTCCATTCAGTATAAAATAAGGTTTTATGGTATCCACTAGTGTAAATATTTTAAATTGAAGATCGAATTCATTCATTACATTCTTATAGGGTCGATGAGTGTAACTGTAAAAAATCATTAAAATCGGAGCTAAAATAACCGTTAAATTGTGATTTTTTGTTTGTAACCGTCGAAAACTTTTGTTCCGTTACGTAATCTCTTAATGTTTGTTTTTCTACGATTTTTTGCGTATGCAATCTCGGAGTGTTAACAAATAAGTTTAACGGTTGGATCGTTGAAAAAAGTTTCGTAGAATGCATTTTGCGTCAAAACGGTAGATTAAACAAACACTTAGAGTTAATATTATACTTCCATCAAGTATAAAATAAGATTTTGTGGTATCCACTAGTGTAAAATATTTTAAATTGAAGATCGAATTCATTCATTACATTCTTATAGGGTCGATGAGTATAACTGTAAAAAATCATTAAAATCGGAGCTAAAATAACCGTTAAATTGTGATTTTTCGTTTGTAACCGTCGAAAACTTTTGTTCTGTTACCTAATCTCTGAATGTTTGTTTTTTACGATTTTTTGCGTATGCAATCTCGGAGTGTTAACAAATAAGTTTGACGGTTGGATAAATTAGAATGGTCTTTTTGTTTAATTATCTTTTTGTTAACAAGCTCGGATTGACATTTTCATTGTATAATTATCTTTTTGTTTCTTTATTGCATATTTTACATGGGTTATTATATATTAAAACAAACAATTATTTATTTTCAACAAAAAAAAAACAATTATTTATTTAATTTTTAAAAATGTATTCTATTTAAATACAAATTATTTATTTATTAAACCAAACAATTATTATTTTATTTTTGAAAATCGTAACAAAATTTTGGGGGGAAATTTAAAACTTTGGGAGGGATTTAAAATTTTGGATGGCAATTTTGGGGGGAATTTTGCCGCCATTTTTTTTCTGTCGGTTATAACCGACAGGAATGAAAATTTTATGTGGGTTTATATTTTTAAAATTTTTTTTTGTCGGTTTTAACCGACAATAATGTCAATTTTCCAACATAATACCCCTCCTTCCCCCTTTTATCCTCTCCGTATTTCCTTTTCTTCTATTCTCTCCACACACGAGAAAACTCCATCTGAAAGCCGAAAGGTATTCCCTTTTCATATCTTCTCTCCCAATTTCTTTAGGGTTAATTTCGATTTTCTTATGCTATTTGCAGTGGTGCTTTTTAGGGTTTAATTATTTGATTTCACAGCAATGGCAGAGCATGGTGGAGGCAAGACCACATTCGAAAAAACAGCTTCATTAGCGGAGAAAGCCAAAGACGTTTCAGTCTCCGCCGGTCAGACCAATTTACATTATGTGGAAGAAGGGGCGGTGAAGGCCAAGGACATGACTTTGGAGGGCGGGAAGACTGCGGCGGCGTATGCAGGTGATGTGGCGGTGGATTTGAAGGACAAGGCGACTGTGGCCGGTTGGACGGCAGCGCATTACACCACAGAGGCTGCAGTGGAGGGGACTAAAAAGGCAGCGAAGGTTGTGATAGGGGCAGCTGAATATGCTGGGCATAAAGCGGTGGATGTTGTTTCGAAGCCTTTGAGTGTGGCTAAAGTTGTCGCTGCGGTGGCGAGGGAGAAGGCTGAGGAGTATACCGCGAGGAAGGAGGAGGAGGCTCGGAGAAAACTGGAGGCCAAGCGATCAGCTGAAGAGAAAAATAAGCAGCATGTATATATTTGTCAGGAGTACTATTTAATTACATACTGCTCACCGATTTGCTAAATTCAGGTTTATTTTTTTTAATTATTAGTATATTTTCTGTCGGTTCTATCCGACAAGAAAGCTTTTATTTATTCTTATTACTAAATTCTCTGTCGGTTATATCCGACAGAGGTTCTGTCGGTTTTGATATTTTCTGTCGGTTTTAACCGACAGAAATTCTCTTTTTATTTATTATTAATATATTCTCTGTCGGTTATATCCGACACAATTTCTGTTGGTTTTAGAGTATTTTCTGTCGGAAAATTCATTTCCTGACGCTGGCAATTCTGTCGCTTATTATATCCGCCACTGCATCTATTTTCTGTCGAATTTTGCTTAAAATCCGACAATAATATATGTTTTTTGTCGGTTTTTGGACCGCCAATTATAGATAATTTTGTAGTAGTGTTAATGTGGCCGCATGGTTGGTACAACTTACAACACATACTAAAATCAGTTTAAATAGTAGTAATGCAGTAGTCTTCTAACATCTACCCAAAAAATAAAAAAATAAAAAAATCTAACAATATCGATATATACCAACTAGGGAATAGAAGCATGAATATGAAACCTTCCATAAACATCAAGAAAACTAGTTGGTATTAACCCAAGTCGTTGTTTATGTTTTTGCACAAAATAGACATTTCACTATAACCCAGATCAAGTTATTCTATTTTTAGAATTTACGTGATTGTTTGGATAATTATTGACAACGTTAGCTATGAGTTTGGGGTGGAGAAAATTGAAATAATTAAGAGGCCCTTAGCTACAACGTCACCCTTATATAAAATTAATTGAATTTGTATGACGTTTTTCTTTTTATTTTTAAACAAGCGATATTATTTATATTAAAAGGGAGAGGATGGACTTAGCCTCACAATGAGCTACCAATAATTTGGTTCAAATTCAACTTTGGCAAGAATCGAACCTACAACCTCTCACTTACAAGTGAAGAGAAATACCACTAGACCGTAGTACTAAGTGACAATTGATATTTTTCTGTCAGAGACCTTTGTTAGCTTAGTTCTATGAAATGATTAATCAGTAATATTCATTCCTTGTGAAAATGTATCATATGTACAAAAGTCCAAAACCAAATTACCAACATTCAGTAAATGCAAATAATTTTCTTTTCCAAACACACACAATAAGGTGACAAGTATAACTGTGAACACGAAAATTTCCCGAAACGGAACGCGACGGGGAACAACGCGTACAAAGTGATATTTTAAGTATTTGATTTTGGGTGACAATCTCTTTTAACCTTATCCTCTGATTCGATCTCCGTAAGGTGTTGATTTGTGGATGTGTGATTTGATCCAAGGGCCGTCGAGGCTTGATCTTGGATGAACGATTGGAAGTTTCTTCAAGGGCCGTTGGGGCTTGATCTTGAAGGTTGATGAATGGGTCTTCAAGGGGCTTTTGGGCTTGATCTTGAAGGTTGTGAGGATTTCTTCAAGGGCTTTTGGGCTTGATCTTGAAGAACGGTTGTGCGGATTTCTTCAAGGGCTTTTGGGTTTGATCTTGAAGGTTGATGTGTGGATTTGTTGATGTTGTTGATCCAAAGGGCCTTTGGGGCTTGATCTTAGGATGAACGGATGAACGGATCTTCAAGGGCTTTTGGGCTTGATCTTGAATAATGGCGGATGAATTTATTGATGAACACTTTCTTCAAGGGCCGTCGGGGCTTGATCTTGAATTGGTGGAAGTTCTTCAAGGACCGTTGGGGCTTGATCTTGAATTGGTAGGAGGTCTTTAAGGGCCTTGGGGCTTGATCTTGAAGGCGGATTTGGCGAAGAACAAAGAGAGCTTTCTTGATCCTTCAGGAATTGCTTGAGAGCTTTAGAGCTTCAAGGCTTTGGGGGAATTCTCTTCCAATTTGGGAGTAGAGAGATGTGTTTGTGAATTGGTTATGAATTGGTGTTGTTGATCCAAAGGGCCGTCGGGGCTTGATCTTAGGATGAACGATGAACACTTTCTTCAAGGGCCGTTGGGGCTTGATCTTGAATTGGTGGCAGTTCTTCAAAGGCCTTAGGGCTTGATCTTGAAGGCAGATTTGGCGAAGAACGAAGAGAGCTTTCTTGATCCTTCGGGACTTGCTTGAGAGCTTTAGAGTTTCAAAGCTCCAAGGACACAATTCTAAGTGATTTCTCTTCCAATTTGGGAGTAGAGAGATGTATTTGTGAATTTGTGTTCTTAAAGCCTACCAAGAAGGCCTATTTATACAAAACAAAAATTGATAAACAATACAACAACATATGCAATGAATGATGGTGTTCACAATCTTTACTCCCTTTCAAACACATGTAGCAACTTTGGATAGTTGGCACACACATGCATTGCATCATTCCAACTTTGGTGAAGTAAGTGGAGGTTGTAGGTGAAATGAGTGGAGGTTGTAGGTGAAGTAGGTGGAGTTTTTGTAGGTGAAATAAGTGGAGGTTGTAATTTTAATGCGTTGGTTAACACTTGTTTTACAGAAATTTCGATGTCTACAAATGCCCCCACTTCAAGGCGCGTCGCATACCTGTGCTTGTCACTTGTAGGCGATGTGTTTTGAAGTTTCTTAATGTAGATGTCGATTCAAGGGCCATCGGGGCTTGATCTTGAATTGGACTGGAAATTTCTTCAAGGGCCGTTGAGGCTTGATCTTGAATTGGGTTGGAGGATTCTCTGCAAGACTTGCTCCAAATGTTTGATTTTACCCATTTTATCTGGGGCTGGAATTGATTCAAGGGTGGTGGACACTTGATCTTGAATCGGACTTGTGATTTCTTCAAGGGCCGGCGAGGCTTGTTCTTGAATTTTGTGCTGCAAATTTCTTCAAGGGCCGTTGAGGCTTGATCTTGAAATGGATTGTAAATTTCTTCAAGGGCCGCTGAGGCTTGATCTTGAATGAACTGCAAATTTCTTCAAGGGTCGCTGAGGCTTGATCTTTGAATGAAGTTGGATTGTAAATTAGTTGAGCTTTGACTTTGGTAGTGGATGAATCGGCACGTATTTTGTTGCGCTTGTTGACTTTCCACAGCTTTGATCTTGAACTGGGTTGAAGGATTTTCTGGTTTCCTCCGGATGGATCATGTGATTCTGCAGGCGAGGGCATCATGCTACAGTGATCTGTTACAACTGTTGCATTTTTCTCTGCTTGTTTCTTTTGTCTGGCAGAAGTGGTACGCAACCTTTTGCTTTTAAATGGTCATTTAGAGCACTTGAAGATGAGTACTTGAGAGCAAGGCTCGGTAAGCAACCAGGCAAAGGTTCCGGGCAATCAGTTCCAGATCGGACGTTTGATTTCAGGTTCCGACTGATTGCTTTCTTTCTCCCTGTCTTGTAGGTAAGAGCAAGGGTAAAGGAAAGAAAAAGGAAAAGCATGATATGAGATACTCTTGCTTTCAACCCTGATGATATGAGATACTTTTGCTTTTAAAGGAGTCGCTTTCCACAGGTTTAATCTTGAACTGGGCTGGGCAGTTTCTTCTGCTAGAGTGGCTCCAAATGTCTGAATTTACTCATTTTCCTTGTAGCTGAGCTCGATTCAAGGGTGGTGGACACTTGATCATGAATCGGGCTTGTGATTTCTTCAAGGGCCGTTGAGGCTTGATCTTGATGAATGGAAACGGGACCACGAACGGCTTCAGGATTTGAGCACCCGGCAAGCAGACACGAGATGGAGGTAATGGTCTGTTTCTTTGTTCAATCTCCCCAATTCATGTTGAAGAGGGTTAGAGGATGAATCAGCACGTGCAGTTGTTGTGCTTACTGATGATCCACAAGATTGATGCTTCATTGTCGCTCGTCTCGTCTGTTTCCCAGGCCGATGTGGATGAGCAAGGCTAGGTAAGCCATCAGGGAAGGATTTCTCAGCAATCCGTTCCAACACGCCGGCTGATCGCTTTCTTTCTCCTTGTCCTGTAGTGAAGATGGAGGACAAAGAAAAAGGATAGGGGAAAGCATGATATGAGATACTCTTGCTTTCGACCCTGCTGATATGAGATACTTTTGCTCTGGTGTGACTTGTTTGCAGAGGCATTCTCGGGGAGGAAGAAGACTAAGTATTTCAAGAGGTATTGCTGGGAGTGTTACTCTCGGAGGTGAGGAAGGGTTGGGCATTTTTGCAGGTTTGCCTTGCCATGAAGACAAGCGTCGACATATGTAGGGATTTTTTTTTTGACAGCAAGCAGTGGCACTATTCGTTTACCTTTGTCGGTAACGTTGGGTAATTGGAACAGTAAGATCCACGCGTTTTCCTTTTGTCAGAAATCTTTTGACAAAGTTGCCCGTGATTTACGCAAAGCTGAGGTTGCGTGTGAAAAGTGCCGACAAACCTGGAAAAGCTGATATTTTGAGATGCGTGGAGCGGCGCCTCTTCAAATTTCCGAACCGACGGCCTCGTTGCCTCTTTGATTTCCGAACCGATGGCCTTGTTGCTTCTTCGATTTCGGAACAGGCAGCCATGTTGCTTCTTCTTTTATAGAGGCGTCGATGGTGCGCCAAAAGCATGCTTAGAGAGTTGTTGCCTACAAAGAATTTCCCTCTTTTTGTATTTTTTGAGAATTTGATTTACCCGACCTCTCATTCCTTCATCGTTTTCGCAAATGGCTTGCCCATCTGATCGTCGTCTTGACTTGAATGTTGGGGAAGATGCCGAAATGTCTTCTCCAGACAATATATGGCATCCATCCTTCTTGTCCCCCACCGGTCCTCTCACGATCGGGGATTCTGTGAAGAAGAATGACATCACCGCTACGGTGGTAGCTAGGAATCTTTTCACCCCTAAAGACAACAGGGTTCTCTCCAAGCGGTCTGATGAGCTGGCTGTTCAAGACTCTTTGGCTTTCAGTGTTCAGTGTGCGGGCTCCGTATCGAATATGGGCCAACGCCTTCTTGCTCGAACTCGCCAGGTTGAATCCTTGACGGCTGAGGTGGCGAGCCTTAAGCTGGAGATTAGAGGGCTCCGACACGAGAATAGGGAGTTGCACATGCTTGCTAATGGTTATTCGACGAGCATGAAGAGAAAGCTTGACCAGCTGCAGGAATCAGAAGGTCGGATTCAGAGTGACCATCAGATGTTTATGGCTTTACTTCAAAGGCACCTATTGCCTTCGTCCTCTGGAGCTTCGCCGAGTGTTGAGGCTCCAAACAATCAACTTCCAGCGCCTCTTCTTCCTGGGGTTCCGCCGAGTGATGAGGTGTCACCTGATCAACCTTCATGAAGGCGTTTTTTTTTTTCACTCATGTAAAATGTACATTTATGTAAATTTTTAGAGAATTCAATGAACGAGTTTTATTTCATTCAGTGTCTATATATATATATAGTTTTTTTTTTTAATGCTCCTTATTTTTTTATTTTTTTATTTTTATGTGTGTGTGTGTGTGTATTTTTGATGAAACTATAAATTTTTTTTTTTTCTTAAAGAAAATTGGCATTTTTTTTTTTTGTGTGTATATATATATATTTTTTTTTTGTGCCGTACGCAGTTTATGCTCTTGCGGGCCAGGAGCATTTGTGCCGTGTGCAGTTTAGGCTCATGCAGGCAAGGAGCGTTGATGCCGTGTGCAGTTTAGGCTCGTGCATGCAAGGAGCGTTTGGTGCCTTTTAGGCTCGTGCGAACGAGGGGCATTGGTTGTCGCCTTTTATGCTCGTGCAGACGAGGAGCGTTGTGTGTCGTGTGCAGTTTAGGCTCTTGCGGGCCAGGAGCATTTTGTGTCGCCTTTTATGCTCGTGCGGACCAGGAGCGTTTTGGTGAAGAAGTCTTTCGGGAAATACTCGTGTAAGGAGACAGGAATGCGTGGCTCTTGCTCCATGAGTTCCCCACTGTATGTTGGTTTAGCGGCTTTTGCGCTTCTCTTGGACTCTCTATTGTTGTGGCGGCGGTGTTTTCTCCCTTGCTCCACCTTTGGCTTTGTGGCTTGTGGTCTTGGCTTCCTTGTCTTTTTGTAGGTCACCAATGTCCACCCTTCTTCCTCGTTGGTAGGTGCGTTTTGGTTGCTTGCCCCCAGCGGTGGTTGCGCAGAAAGTGCCTTGTGACTTGAGCTTTGGCGGGAACGGTCATGAGTCATTTGGACGGGAACGGGATCGAAGGATCCAAACATGATCGTAGTGGTGTGTCTTGCGGCCTGCGGTCTTGGTTTCCTCATTTTTTTGTAGGTCACCAATGTCCATCATTCTTCATCGTTGGTAGGTGCATTTTGGTTGCTTGCCCCCAGCGGTGGTTGCGCAAAAGGTGCCGTGTGGCTTGAGCTTTGAGGTGTTGGCGTGCTAAGCCGCTTGAAGACGGAAGTTCGGTCTTGACTACCAATGCAATCAAGTGCCGAAATTCTGGGTTTTGAACGGTTCAATCTATCGAAGACTGAAGTTCGAGGGGCGGGTTTAGGCTCCTCTTGATCTTGTTCAACGTTTACACTGATGTGTTGAGTGCTAGCGTTTTTCGTCGCGCTTGAAATCTTCACGGGTGCATTTGGTGTGAAGCCAAGTCCAGCCTTGTTGTTGTTAACTCCGTAACCATGCTCCTTCAACTTCTTTTGAGTCATGGTGAGGTCACGTTCTTTGTCGTTGACAGTGCTTACAACCTTCTTTCCAAGATTTGAAAAGGAAGATAAGTTGTACCCAGCCTTCGCCATGAGTTTGTAGGCGTTTGGATCGAAACCTTCTTCGGTCCTCTTGGTTGGGAGAGAGCTTGATTTTGATTTCACGTCGTTTTGTGCCCCCAGGCGGTTGATGAGTGTGTTGACTTGCAAGTTTTGCCCCTTCTGCTCTCTTTGTGAGCCTTGCAATTGCTTCACTCATTTGAGCCAGCCGTTGTTCAATGGAGGTAGCTCCGACGGTTGCAAGAATGGCTTGTCCCTTGCTTGATGCCATTGCTTTTGGAGTGTGATTTGATTTTCTTGAACGGAGAAAGAGATGAGAGGTAGAGATTGTCCCACTGGGCGTGCCAAATCTGTGAACACGAAAATTTCCCGAAACGGAACGCGACGGGGAACAACGCGTACAAAGTGATATTTTAAGTATTTGATTTTGGGTGACAATCTCTTTTAACCTTATCCTCTGATTCGATCTCCGTAAGGTGTTGATTTGTGGATGTGTGATTTGATCCAAGGGCCGTCGAGGCTTGATTTTGGATGAACGATTGGAAGTTTCTTCAAGGGCCGTTGGGGCTTGATCTTGAAGGTTGATGAATGGGTCTTCAAGGGGCTTTTGGGCTTGATCTTGAAGAACGTTTGTGCAAATTTCTTCAAGGGCTTTTAGGCTTGATCTTGAAGGTTGTGCGGATTTCTTCAAGGGCTTTTGGGCTTGATCTTGAAGAACGGTTGTGCGGATTTCTTCAAGGGCTTTTGGGTTTGATCTTGAAGGTTGATGTGTGGATTTGTTGATGTTGTTGATCCAAAGGGCTGTTGGGGCTTGATCTTAGGATGAACGGATGAACGGATCTTTAAGGGCTTTTGGGCTTGATCTTGAAGAATGGCGGATGAATTTATTGATGAACACTTTCTTCAAGGGCCGTCGGGGCTTGATCTTGAATTGGTGGAAGTTCTTCAAGGGCCGTTGGGGCTTGATCTTGAATTGGTAGGAGGTCTTCAAGGGCCTTGGGGCTTGATCTTGAAGGTGGATTTGGCGAAGAACAAAGAGAGCTTTCTTGATCCTTCAGGAATTGCTTGAGAGCTTTAGAGCTTCAAGGCTTTGGGGGAATTCTCTTCCAATTTGGGAGTAGAGAGATGTGTTTGTGAATTGGTTATGAATTGGTGTTGTTGATCCAAAGGGCCGTCGGGGCTTGATCTTAGGATGAACGATGAACACTTTCTTCAAGGGCCGTTGGGGCTTGATCTTGAATTGGTGGAAGTTCTTCAAGGGCCTTAGGGCTTGATCTTGAAGGCGGATTTGGCGAAGAACGAAGAGAGCTTTCTTGATCCTTCGGGACTTGCTTGACAGCTTTAGAGTTTCAAAGCTCCAAGGACACAATTCTAAGTGATTTCTCTTCCAATTTGGGAGTAGAGAGATGTATTTGTGAATTTGTGTTCTTAAAGCCTACCAAGAAGGCCTATTTATACAAAACAAAAATTGATAAACAATACAACAACATATGCAATGAATGATGGTGTTCACAATCTTTACTCCCTTTCAAACACATGTAGCAACTTTGGATAGTTGGCACACACATGCATTGCATCATTCCAACTTTGGTGAAGTAAGTGGAGGTTGTAGGTGAAATGAGTGGAGGTTGTAGGTGAAGTAGGTGGAGTTTTTGTAGGTGAAATAAGTGGAGGTTGTAATTTTAATGCGTTGGTTAACACTTGTTTTACCGAAATTTCGATGTCTACAATAACATTATGGGCATTGATCATAGACCCGTCGTGAATGGCACACCGGTGGCGGGCAACCACGACCGACCAACAATAAGGTTACCGGCGGTGAACATAGACGCCACATTTGGACTGGTGATGGCATGAAAACCAGGCCATTTCACTCTATACCTAGTAGAAGAGGCAGGTCCAAAGTTCTTATACTCCCCATAATACAAAGTACTAAGGGCAAAATTACTTCTTTGCCACTGCAACCAGCCCGCCGGATTTATCAAACCGTCGAGATAACATTTCATAAAGACAACCCTAGAGTACTGCATCCACGGCCGGCCCAAATATGTTTTGTAAGAACTGGCCACGGGCTTTAGGTCAGCGGCCGCCAGTACCTGAGAATTGTGGATCGAAATTGCTGTGTTTTGAAACGGGTCGTTTCGACCTTGTGCCGTGATGACGTTGACTTGGCCCCACAATGGCTTTCTCACATAAATAATGCAATTTTGGAAAACTGCAGCTGCATTACCAAATATGAAGTCTATGGTGCCAAAGATGTAGCATTCTCTATAGAACTGGCGCTGGGAGTGGACCATGAGGGTGTCTTGGTAGCCCTGGAAGGCGCATCGGTAGAAGACCGAGAGGTCGGATGCCGACATGAGCGCCACGGCTTGGCCCTTCAGCGGTCCGGCGGTGTTTCTAAATGTGATACCACGTGCAATGAATCCTTGACCGTTTATACCTAAAGAAAATATTTTGTAATGAAAAACCAATTAAAAATAGTAAAAGTTTACCTTTTGGTCCTTATAATTTTGGTGAATTTTCATTTTAATTCATGTAATTTCAATTGTGGCTACTTTTTAACTCTTGAATTACTTAATGGACAGTGGACATTAGACAGACCAAATTGGAACCTCGCAGAAGTATAAGAACTACAATTATAAATTGGCCAAAAATTAAGTACTCAAACTTAAGAAAACATTAGATCAAATTAAGCAAATAATTAGAGATGGAGATCAATCATATGTACATACCAGCAGTTGCAGAATTATAGGTTGTGTAACCTCCACTGACACTTCGGCTAGATGTGATTACTGTATATCTAATGCCAGCACCAACCAACATGATTTTACTGTTAGTGTTGCTAACTTGAATGTTCTCTGTGTAGACACCTTTCTTCACATAGATTATAAACTTGTTCTTAACTCTTCTCCTCGCGGCTGCATCTAAAGCGGCTTGGACGGTCCGAAAATTCCCCGATCCATCTTTGGCCACCACAAGATTTGCCCTAATGTTTGAAGCTTGCAATAACCTCCGGTCATGCTTCGAAACCCAATTTGGAAACTTTTCGCTCTCATTGTAACTTTCTTCCGTGCCTAAAAGTTGGGAACCAATTGCCAAACTGTTGCTAATCAGCTCCGACACATTGTTATTGGACGTGTAAATTGGCGATATGAAGTTCGTAACGTTCAGATCCACAGACCCGACTCGGCATGTGTGAATGTTGGTGAGGGCAGCGCTGAGCCAAGTTTGCGCATCAAAATTGGAACAATTGCGTTTGGTGCCTAAGCCTTCTAGTGTAACGTTGAGCTGGTTGACGGTGTTAGTGAAAAGCTTCAAGCAATCGGCCCACGCGGCTTTTTCTTTAGCGTTTTGGCAGTTTTGGCCGTACTGGGAAGCATATGTTGTGGCATTGAGAGCTCTCTCCAAGGCCACTTGGACCAGCATTTTTCGGAACTCGGAGGTGTGTTTCGGACGGAAGTGGTGGCGGCTATTCGACATGCAGTAGTTGCATGGCTCGGGGTGAGGGGTTTTTTTACACCACGTACGTATACGGCTAGAGTGGCGGTGGTGACTTCTGGCTACGGCTGTGTGGAAGAACAAAGAGAAGAATATGAGTATTGAGAGAAGTGGTAGACTTACCTTCATGACCATGTTTGATGAGCAATGAGATTGACAAGGTGGGGTTGTTGAGGGTTGCGAGGGTCATATCTTTTAAGGGTGTCTCTTTTATGTGGGTAGGAGAAGGAAGAGCCGGGGTAGAGATAGGCTGGCTTGTTTGACACATATAAAAGAGTGCAAGATGTGTGTAAATGCATCATGAGTAAGATCGCATCGCAAGGTATACCATGTTGACTTTACTTAGAATTGTGTGCAATTCAAAATATAATATGCTTAATTTCTTTTAAATACTTCACGGATGATGTAACATGAATGTTAAGTACATATATAAAGTCATCAAAAAATAAATAAAATACATATATTGGATCTTTGCATTAATGAGAAGAATAGATATGTAAATATGTTTTGTATATATGTACTTCACATTAATGCTAAGATCTAATATATGTTATATATACACACACATATATACCTAAAAAACTAAAACCATAGCCGTCTAGGGAGAAAACCAAATAAAACCCTCATTTGTTGTTGGCTCCCGCCTTTGGTCTTGGGGTCGGCAACAACCCTTGTACAAATCCTTCTTGGTCTCTTCTTTCGCTCTCCTTCCTCTTGTATTTATTTTTTGGTGTTGAATTGTAAACGTTATAGTTGTCAAGAAAATTGTCTTGTTTTGCCTAACCACACAACGAACACACAATTTTGGTTCCACGCACTTTCGATATGGATTTAGAGTTGCAAGATGCTGAAGCTATCATATTGCGTCTGGTTAAGGTTTAGCCGGTACATAACTATGGATTTAGACAGTACGACACTGTGGCTCTCTTTGAGATGTCATGAGGTTGTCGAGTGGCGACACTGTTTTGTCATTTTTAGTTTTGAATGTGTTTAATAATTTCCAAAAACTCACTAGGAGTTTCCTGTTTTTTATGTTTTCAGCAAATAATAGGATAATCTACACTAAATTCATCTAAACTAGAGGGAGGGAAAACCGAACATAGGACCTCGGGTGCAAAGGCAAATGCTTTAGCCAACTGAGCTACAAACCATTTGTAAAGTTTTCTGGTTTTGATTTGTCTTTTCATGAAAGTTTCTTTATTTTCAATTTTCGTCATGGTGTGTTGGCTCTCTTTCCAATCTGATCTATGTGTGAAGGGGTGGAGCAGTTCGATTTGATAAATCTACCTCATCTGTGTTGAGAGTTGTCCCACATTGGTGAGGGACAAGCTTTGCTATGTGCTTATATGGTCTTGGGTTACTCCCCATATTGCCAATTGGTTTTATGGTGGAACCCCAATTTCATCATGGTATCAGAGCAAGATTGTCCACGTGTGAAGCCCAACGGCCACACGCGCTCCACGTCACCCAGTTGTTGTCCACGTGTAGGCTTGAAAATCCGCCGCACGTGCGGGGGCGTGTTGAGAGTTGTCCCACATTGGTGAGGGACAAGCTTTGCTATGTGCTTATATGGTCTTGGGTTACTCCCCATATTGCCAATTGGTTTTATGGTGGAACCCCAATTTCATCAATCTGGTGTTAGAGGGTCATGACGGTGATTAGGTGATGAAGTTAAGCTTGACATCGTACTCTCTATCGCACTACAACTTTGAGAGTTTTCTTGTTCTCACATGCTCTCGTGTAACACGATATTTAGAGATTCTATTGCTTCTTGTAATCTTGCGGTTTTCGTTAAGCACAACTTTTGACTAAGTTCTTGAAGTCTACTTATGGCTTTACAACTGGTCATGCTCTTGTAATATTTTTTAGATATAATTTGTCAGGACCTTTTGAGGCTAAATTCTTCATGTATTTTGTATTTTGTTGAAATTTGGAGGATATATAATGCTTTTTTCTTTCTTTTTTTTTTTTATAGAAAGTAATTACATTTGTATGAATGTTTTTCAAAACATTTCTCATGGATTTTTCATTACGCTGAATTTTATGAAAACTCATACTTAGTCAATAATTAAATTAATATATTTTTTTTCAAAAAAAATAAATACACAATACAACTTAATAGTGGAATGATATAATTAACATGTCAAATTATGAGGTAATATTTCTTGTACATAAGGAAAAGTTAGGCATGAAACAGAAAACGTGATTGGTCATGATTTGCTTAAATTCCTCAACTAATTATCAACGGTTTAGGAACTAGAACCAAGATTACCAAGAATATCAAATGTAGGTGTAGACTGTGTAAAAAATAATATGAAAATATGCCTAATCGGCGACATACTAGTGATCGATTGGTGTGACTTTTGCAAGTTCCCATCTAAGTCACCGATTGAAAAGAATATATAACATGCTCCGTACGGATTCCATGCAGCACAATATTAGATTAGATTATGTTAGGTAATATATAATTATAGTTATGTATGGTTGAGTAAATTGATCCTTTCAGATACTGTACATCGAAAGTAACAGTTTCTTAAACGAAACGAGTCATGTTCTTGGTATACTCAATGTCCAATGTCCTGCCCTTAAGTTTAGGGTAACCCCATGTGACATTTTAATTAGTTTCTGAATTAAGCATGCAAAACCATATTCTTCTTTATTTTTCAATTAATTGAGTTTTCCCTTTTCTTAATCCATAACCCATTTTGAGACTTCTAAGCCTACATTTTACAAGGAAATATAACATCTATTGAGTTATGTCTAATCCATTTAACAATTTAACCCACTAACGTTACTGTTTGTCAAAAATTATATCCATTCATAAGTCTCGAAGAGATATTACATACCAAAGTTTGCATGGTTGACTTGCATAATTTTATATTTTTCGTCAAATTAAACTTAATAGTCCCCTTAGTTATCTAGGGTTCACTTTCGCCCCCCTAGTTTGTCCTCATAGTTTCATTTCGTTATCATCATTAGTCCAATCTATCAAATGAGGCAAAATTCCTTCCAAGTTGAATTCTTTTCAGATCATAAGATGTGCACAAAAATGTATAGGAAATCAACTTAACTAAGATATTGGACTAAAGTGAAAAATGAGTGAAACTATAAGGACAAAACACAAGGAAAAAAAACCTACATGGACAAAAGTGACAATCCAAATAAATTGCGTGAACTATCACTACAATTTAACTATAAATTGGTCTTTGACATGAAAGCTCTTAGAGAAAAACACGTGAAGTGCAATTAGGAACACTCGACTGACTTTATAATGTGAGGAGGACACTAAAAGAATTTTCACAACTAAGAATAAACTAGAGCATGCCAAATGAAAAGATGAGAGTCTCTCTCTCCATACAAGTACTCAAAAAGAAATTGGGCCATTAGAACAAAAAGAAATTGGGCCAGACCCACCCCTTAGTGAAAGGGCTTGCCATTTGTTTGTTCAATTCAAACGATGGTTTTCCCGTCAACTTATCAATCAGTTTCATGCAGGATTGATAGAAATACAACGTATGCTTCCAACTTTAAGAAACAAACATAAATAGAAAACATACAGATCTGATAAAAATGGGTTCATTGGCATTGCAGTTTACACCATAAGGTTGGGGTTATATACAAAATAAGTCACGATGTTTCAATTTTCGCATTTTTACACCATATGGTTTTCGAATGTACTAACTTCACATCTCCGTCAATTTCACTATCTAATTAGACGTTAAGTGCTGATATGGCATAGACTTAACTCTCATTTTGAGCACTCGTTGATCGTTAGTTTCAATGTCTAGTGTTTTATGAAATAGACAGACAATGTGTGCTTAAAATGTAGGCCTAGTTTATGCCACATCAGCAACTAACGTTTAATTAGGCAGCGAAATTGACAGAGACGTTAAATTTGTGCAATTTAAAAATTACGTGGTGTAAAATGCAAAAACCAAAATCTCGTGGCTCATATGGCAAATAACCAAACCTTTCGGTATAAAATGCAGTTAACCGGAAAAAAAAAAGAAAAAAAAAGAAAAAAAGGAGAATAGAACAACAAATTGTTCAAATAAGCACCAAGCAAATCAACTAAATAGGTACCCGAAACTAGAATTTTATCGTATCCAATCTAGAGTCCTATTAATATCTGTAAACAATACAAATATTGTACCTCAAACGGGGCCTAAATTAATTTAGCCAAATTGTAAGCACAAAGATTAAATTGGCCAAATGAGTAAAACACATTGACTAGTGGTCGATTGTAGTTTGAGGTTTGATTTGTTTAAACCAAATGGGCGTATGTTTACTACTCACTGAAGCATTCGTGGAGTCTGTAGTAGTGTTGCTGCCACCTCAAGTAAAGTGTGTTTACATATACGGTGGCTTCAAAAATCATTTCCTGCAGGTTCATGCTTTTGGTTTTTGGGAAAGAAAAATTCTTTAATTCTTTCTTAAAAAACCTTCATTTTCCCTTAAAATGAAATTCCACAAAATAAAATCTTAATTAGATTGTTAATTAATTAACTTCTTGGTTGGAACGTCATTAGATTACATGGATATAATACTGCCTTTAATTACATGCCAACATGGAACGTTATTAATCAATAAGATAAGAACATAAATTTACTCCTATATAATAATAATTGGATTTCCTTAAAAACAATTTATGTCTCACATTGACATTGTCATCAATGAGGTTGCCATTCAAAATCGGACTTGAGGCTTCGGATGTAAATATAAATGTTCTTAACCATTCAAAATCGGACTTGGTTGTGTACATATCTTCTTCATCTTCGTTTTTTAACACAAACAATATTAAAGAAAAATAAAATTCAAACACAGAAGTTGGAGTGACCGCTATGGACTTCATAGCCCCTTTTGAGTGTGTGTGAAATGAAGTAAAAATGTATAAGATATTAGGAAAAGTATTTCTCATTTTCACTCTGAATAAAAGTTACATTTGGGTATTTATACACACTCTGTTATAACTAATGAAAAGATAAAAATAACTAATCTAACTAAGTTTCCTTATCCTCTAAGTATTCTCCTTTGTAGGTGTATTTACAATTCTATCCTTAATATCTCCCCTTAAACGAAACTGAGGAACCTTCAGTTGTAGTTTGTCTCGCAGAAACAGGAATCGTGGTTTTGAGAGAGACTTTGTACATATGTCAGCAATCTGGTTCTGGGAACACACAAAGTCAAGAGAGATTTGATTTGCCAAAACCTTTTCTCGGATGAAGTGATAATCGATTTCAATGTGTTTGGTCCGAGCATGGAAGAGAGGGTTCTTGGCTAAGGAGATGGCAGATAGGTTATCACACCATAGTTGTGGAGGAGACGAAAGAGGATAAGCAATATCAGTGAGTAATTTGCATATCCAGGTGATTTCAGCAGCTGTAGTTGCCAGAGATCGGTATTCGGCTTCTGTTGAAGATCGAGCAACACTAGGTTGCTTTTTAACGCTTCAACTGATGAGAGAGTTGCCAAAGAAAATGCAATGTCCTCCAGTAGATTTTCTGTCCAGTGAACAACCGGCCCAATCTGCGTCTGAGAATGCTCGAAGAAATAGAGTTGTAGAACTTTTGGAAAACCATAAACCCAGATTGAAAGAACCCTTTAGATATCTGAGAATACGTTTGACTGCTTGCATATGTGAAATTCGGGGACTGTGCATGAATTGACAGACCAGGTTGACTGCAAAACTAAGATCAGGGTGAGTCCAGGTTAAATATTGTAAAGCTCCAACCATAGACCGATATTCAGAAGCATTTGCAAGCAGCGGAGAAGTGTGATCAAGCTTAGTTGTACTCAAGGGAGTGCTGCAAGGTTTGGCCCCTTCCATTTTGGCTTTTGTTAAGAGGTCGAGGATGTACTTGGTCTGAGATATGAAGAAACCAGAAGATGATCTTGTGACTTCAAGACCAAGAAAATAGTGAAGTGCACCAAGATCCTTGATGGGAAATAGGGCACTGAGGTGATGAATAACATCTTGACATGCTGCAGAGTCTGGACCAGTCACCAAGATATCATCCACATATACTAGAATAAAGACCAGTGATGGAGATCTTTTCACAAATAAAGAGTGATCACTTTGAGAACCTGTGAATCCAAGGGAATACAAAGCATGATGCAGTTTGTCATACCAAGCTCGAGGAGCTTGTTTTAAACCATAGAGAGATTTGTGTAGCTGACAAACATGATTTGGTCTGGTAGGATCCTCAAAGCCAGGAGGCTGTTGCATAAACACGGATTCAGTGAGTGTGCCATGTAGGAAGGCGTTGCTGACATCGAGCTGATTGAGGAACCAATCAAATTGAGCTGCAAGAGTAAGAAGTAGTCGAATTGTCACAGGTTTGGCAACTGAACTGAAGGTTTCAGTGTAGTCTAAACCTTCTTGTTGGTGAAACCCTTTAGCTACCAAGCGGGCTTTGTACCGATCAATGGAGCCATCTGGTTTCCTTTTTATCCGAAAGACCCACTTGCATCCAACAATATTTTGAGATGAGGATGAGGGTACAAGAGACCAAGTGCCAGTTTTGAGAAGGGCAGTGAATTCTTCTTGCATTGCTGTGCACCAATGAGGATGTTTAGAAGCTTGAAGGTAGGTGTTTGGAACATAATCAACTGCAAGGTTAGAGGGAAGAGGGTGCTTAGTGGCAGTTAAAGCTTTTGGTTTGAAGATGCCAGACTTGGATCGAGCCTGCATAGGGTGAGTATTAGAGGGCAAATGTTGTTGTGAAGAGGAGGATGATGGGTTTGTAGAAGGTGATATGATAATAGGATCTGAGGTAGAGATATGACTGGGGGATGGAATAGATGTAAGAGGCACTGATTAAGTGGTATTGGATATAGGGACAGGGTTTGAAGAAAAAGAATGAAAAGTAAGGGAGGAGGGAATGGTGGATTGAGAGACTGTAGAGGTAACATGATGTGAAGGGGACAGTGTGGGCAGAGAGTGGTAGGGGAATTGTACCTTATTAAATAGAACATGTCGTGAAATATAAATCCTGTGAGTTGTTGGATCAAGACAGAGATAGCCCTTGTGGTTGAGACTGTACCCCAAGAAAACACAGGCCTTACTCTTAGGCTCCAGTTTGGAAGATGTGTAGGGTTGTAACCATGGGAAGCAAGAGCAACCAAAGACCTTGAGAGACTTGTAATCTGGAACTTTGTGAAAAAGAGACTGCCAAGGAGAATCTCTGGATATAGTGGGAAGCCTGTTGATGAGATAGACTGATGTAGCAAAAGCTTCCACCCAATACATAAGAGGAACTTTAGATGCAGTTAATAAAGTCCGAGCAGTCTCAACAATATGCCTGTGCTTACGTTCTGCACACCCATTTTGCTCAGGGGTGTGAGGACAAGTAAGTTGGTGCTGAATACCATGTGCAGTGAGGAACTGAGAGAAAGCAGTACTAACATATTCTCCACCAGAATCAGATCGTAAGGCAATGACAGTTGTTCCCAGAGACTTTTCAACAAGTAATTTCCATTGAATAAAAGTGGAGAGTACATCAGATTTGTGCTTCAAGGGATAGAACCAACAGTAGCGAGTGTAGTCATCTACAAATATAACATAGTACCTAAACCCATGATGAGAAACTGTGGATGATGGTCCCCATACATCTGTGTGAATGAGTTGTAAGGGTTTCTGTGTAGTACATGTAGTGCTAGAAAAAGGAAGCTTAGAACATTTCCCTAATGCACAATCTAAGCAAAAATGCTTATTGGAACTATTGAAAACAGAGATACATGACTTAGATGACAATTTATTTATGATCTTGGCAGATGGATGACCCAATCTTTGATGCCAGAGATACTGCGGAGCTTTAACAGATGCAGTGAGTGCCTGAGAAGCTGCAGGAGATGATGGGTGAAAAGAATAGAAGCCATGTTGAACCGGGCCTTTAAAAAGCATCCTCCTCGAAGAATCCTTCACAGTGAAGTGAAAAGGATAAAGATGCATTGAACACCAATTATCAAGAAGAAATTGATTTGTAGACAGAAGATTAGGCTTTAGATCAGGCACATGTAAAACACGTTTTATTGTAAATGAATTTTGTGGAGTATGTAAAGAAGAAGAACCATGATGAAGAATGGGCAAACCTTTGCCGTCTCCAATATACACTTGCGCTCAGGGCCATTATATGGTTCTGGATTCTGAAGATTGGCATAAGAGTTTGTTATGTGCGAGCTTGCTCCAGAGTCCACGATCCAGGGAGATGTAGAGGTGGAGGTGTTTGCAACCATAGCAGATTGAGAAGATTTGCTGCCATAATTTTGATCCATACGATGGGGACAGTCATATGCTTCATGATCGAATTGACGACAAATCTGGCACGAAATCTTCTTTGAATATGAGTAATTAGGGCGAGCTCCACGGTTGAATCTTTGAGTGGTGTTGCGGGAGTTGGTGTTCCGACTATTGTTGAAGCGGTAGTTGCCACGATTGTGATGATTGCCACGATTGTGATTCTGATAATTCCGATCCATAGGTCGACCTTGATTTGAAAATTGAGAGGCAGGATGAGCAACAAAAGCTTGAGAAGTAGGAGTCGCAGGCAAGGGAAGAATACCAGCCGAGGAGTTATAAGCCTGAAAAGGTGTAGCCGAAACTGTTTGCTTCCGATTTGTGAGTTGGATCTCTTTGCTCAACAGTAAGCCATGCAATTCATCAATAGTCGTAGAACCAAGTCGAAATTGAATAGCATCCACAAAAGAATCAAATTCAGGAGGTAATCCATGAAGAGTAACTGAGATCAGTTCTGAATCTGCAATCGGAGCTCCAGCACTGGCGAGTGCATCTGCAATTTCTTCAATCTTCTGGAGATACTGAGCAGCAGTAGATTCGCCTTTAACAATACTACGAAGGCGAGATCGGAGCTCGTGAATGTGCGATTGCGAGGCAGAAGCAAGACGAGATTCTAACTTCGCCCAAAGCTCGCGAGCAGATGTTACACCAACGGTGTAAGGGATGAGAGCCTCCGAGAGAGTTGAATTGATCCAGATAAGAATGTTTTGATCATTCTCGAACCAAGCGACATAGGCTGGATTGAGAGTAGTAGATCGATTTCCTGACAAATCGAGAAGATATTTGGGCGGCGCCACCATAGTTCCATCAATGAAACCAGTAAGGTTGTAGCGACGGAAGATCGGAGCAAACAAGGCACTCCAAGTCAGGTAATTGGTGGTGGTGAGCTTGATTGGAACCATAGATCCAATATTTTGGATCGTAATTGAAGAAATCGCTGGATTAGGGTTAGGGATTTCATTAGAAGAAGGATGAACAGGAGAAGCTGATTCCGAAGAGGGAGAGGCAGAGGCCACCATAGCTTGAAGATTTGAGGAAGAAATCACAAGTAATTAGGGAAGATCACGATCAAGATCAAGAAATCGATCGATTTGATCGGAGAAGATGAAGAAGTTCACGCGGTGCAGAGAGAAGCGAGAACCAAGGACCGAAGAAGGAGGTCGTGAGACTATTGGCGGTTGATACCATATTAGGAAAAGTATTTCTCATTTTCACTCTGAATAAAAGTTACATTTGGGTATTTATACACACTCTGTTATAACTAATGAAAAGATAAAAATAACTAATCTAACTAAATTTCCTTATCCTCTAAGTATTCTCCTTTGTAGGTGTATTTACAATTCTATCCTTAATATAAGAAACATTCCATATGGTCAAAGAAGTTAGAAGGATAATCCCAAGTGGTAGGGATACAATACACAAATACACTGAAACTAACAAATACATTCATCGCCTCAATCGGAGGCTGCGGAAGTGCCTCCCTTCGTTACATAGTTCGATTGTGTGATTTGTGAACTTCCTCTCTCTCTCTCTCTCTCTGCAGTCATTCAAACTATTTTCTCCTTTTCCCCTTTAATTTCTTGGTAAGGGATAGAAAGTCACGCTTCCATCCCAAGTGATCGGCATACATCGTACACTCATGCAGTTTCTCATTTATCTCTATCAATATTTTTATGCCCTAGATATTTTTCTCATCATATAAATATAGAGCGTGTCACAACACACAAGTTACAAACTTGCGAGCACAAGAAAATAGTAGTGGGGTTTCGAAGAGACAGAGATTGAAGAAAAAAATGTCTGCGCTTCATAAGATGGTGGGCTTAGTGGGGGCGATTATGGCGGCGATGGTGATGACGGTGGCTTCTTCTTCTTCTTCAGTTCATGACTATGGAGATGCTTTGACCAAGAGCATTTTGTTCTTTGAAGGTCAGCGGTCGGGCAAGTTACCTTCTTCACAGAGAATGACTTGGAGGAAGGATTCTGCTCTTCGCGATGGCTTCGAGATTGGCGTAAGTCTCTCCACTTGATCTCTTTGAATTTGGATAGAACATGATATTGCCAATTAGATTTTATAAATTCTTAATTATTACCCAAATCATGATTAGGAAAAAAAAATTTAAAGTTGCTTTCATCAAATTTTTCTCTTTGCCTTTTCATGTGCCAGAATGGTTAAATAATGAAAATTTGGCAAGATTTCATGGTATTTATTTCAGTAATCACACGCTAATGGGAAAAAAGTTGAAACGGTACACTATTACGTACTTATAGGAGAAAAAGTATTTGACAAATGTGACTTACATTCTGGAGAAAAAGAACTTGCATTGCTTCACATTTTCCCTTTATAAAACATGTGAATTCGCCTCATTTTCCCCCTTTTTATTTGGCGGTGTTTGGTTAGTTTTTGTACCAATTAGTGCGATTAAATTGACTGTTAATTCTGAACTTAATTATGACCTCACAATTAGTAATTTTGGTTATTTAATCCATTTCTCTGTAGCAATTGGTGGAATGGCTTTCCTGACGTTTTTAGCTATCAAGGACTTTTTTGTGTGTATGGACTAACCATTTGTTTTTTGTATGATCAGGTAGATTTAGTAGGAGGTTACTACGATGCCGGCGACAACGTGAAGTTCAACTTTCCGATGGCATTCTCCACAACAATGCTGGCATGGAGCGTTTTAGAGTTCGGGAAGGACATGAGCTCGGACTTGCCGCATGCTTTCGACGCGATTCGATGGGCAACCGACTACTTCCTAAAAGCAACTAGCATTCCTGGCTTTGTCTTTGTCCAAGTTGGCGACCCTTATGGTGATCACAACTGCTGGGAGAGGCCGGAGGACATGGACACCCAGAGGACCCCCTTTGCCGTGAGCAAACAGTTCCCGGGGTCCGAAGTTTCCGCTGAGATTGCGGCAGCTCTTGCAGCTTCTTCCATGGTGTTTAGGCAGATTGATAGAGGGTACTCCGCCAGGCTTCTCAAAAGGGCTAAAATGGTACTAATTTTCACGAGATTAATAATTGTGATTAATTAATAATTATGTGAAACTTGATTGATACGTTATACTTACTTTGTGCATGGCCTAGGTTTTTGATTTTGCAGATAAATATCAGGGCTCCTATAATGACAGCCTTGGACCGTGGGTCTGCCCGTTTTATTGCGATTTTAGTGGCTACGAGGTATGAAGAGAACAATACTCTGCTCCGTACATTTAAAGAATCATTCTTACTCAGTGGTATATTACAAATTGACATGTACTAAAATGAGGTTAACAAAATATGCACGTGTTAAACTGTGATTTGTTTGACAATCTCTAATGTTTAGGACGAATTGATATGGGGAGCAGCATGGTTGTTTAAGGCAACTAAGCAAATCAACTACTGGAACTATGTGTTGCAAAACATGCCTAAGTTGGACAGCGGTAACACAAATGGTGTCTCATGGGTTGGTGGAGGCTTTGCAGAATTCGGATGGGATTCGAAGCATGCAGGCATCAACGTACTCGTTTCCAAGGTAATGAAGTACTTACATTTCCTTCCTTCTCTTCTAATTAAACATATTGTCTAATACAAGATCCGATTTGGTCCAATGCATGTTTTCGTGACAGCTAAGCATGTCTACCATCAGTACGGAGTCTCTTCTTTTCATTTCAAATGCAGATAGGTTCATATGCACCTTGCTGCCTGAATCACCAACCCTGTCTGTCTCATATTCTCCAGGTAGCTACTTCTTTAATCAGTGAATATATAATCACCATTCATATTACTGTTATTGGTCATTAATGTGGATTAATTAATTAATTAGGTGGCCTTTTGTTTAAACCTGGAGGAAGCAATCTGCAGCATGCAACAACTCTGTCATTTCTTCTAGTTGTCTATGCTCGTTATTTGAATCAAGCCAAGAGAGCAGTCTGTTGTGGCGATGTTGTTGCCAGTCCTGCTAGACTTGTACAACTTGCTAAAGGCCAGGTACATATTTGCTACATTGTCATCTTGGTATATATTTACATTTTGATTAAATTGTAGTTAAAGAGTCTCGAATTATATATTTACCCGAATCTTACTTTGGTTTTAAATTCAATATTTGTATTTTATATTTCTCAAATTTTTAACATCGTGTCACTTTAGTCGTTCCATCAAAATATGTTTAGTTTTTCTATCATTTGTAGGGGCAAAAATGTCTAACCACATTATATATACTTACCAAGTCTCTCACCCTCCACTTTTCTTCTCTCATTGATTCAAAATTTAAGTTTTAACTTCAAACTGGGATGTAAATGTGCCATTGCAAATTTGCAATGGAATAGAAGAGAAGAGGAAGGTGGAGGTTAGGGAAGCATTTGTAATTGTATATACAATGTGGTTGGCTATTTACCCCTAAGTTTTGACAGATTAACAAACGGACTTTTAATGACTAAAATGAGGAATGATTAAATCTTTAAAAACTATATAAAATCCGAAAAATAATAATTCGTAGACCAAAGCGAGAATCAATTAATAATTAAGGGACTATGATTTCAATTTAAGCTTTACTATATATTCAAATGATTGTACAATTTGGATACTTATTAATTTATATAAATTTGGACCGACGGATATTGGATGCAGGCTGATTACATACTAGGAAGTAATCCATTGAGCATGTCATATATGGTGGGATATGGTGAAAAATTCCCTCAAAATATTCACCATCGCGGGTCGTCTTTACCGTCATTTGATCAGCACTCAGAACAGATTGACTGCAAAGGTGGAAACGATTACCTTTACAGCGGGAACCCTAATCCGAATTTGCTAATTGGAGCTATTGTTGGAGGACCAGATATCAAAGACGCATATGCTGATTCTCGAGAGGATTTTGTACATTCGGAGCCAACCACATACATCAATGCACCTTTTGTGGGGGTCTTAGCTTACTTCAAATCTCAATTATCCTAGCTTAGTTAGCTTAATTATAGCTCATAATTAAATTCTTCATCCTCTCTCTTACAAATTATTGATCTTATGTTTACATCTTGCAACTGCAAAGAAAAAGAAGAAGAGTTGATTAGAAATGTAAGACTTGTGCAAAAATGTGAAATATGTCCTTAACCTTTTGACCGGCGTCATTAACCCTAATTATATAACGAAAATTAACTTAAACTTTCGGTGGATCAAAGTCGATCGTTTGATCTGCATTTCATACAAAACTTCACGACATGTCACAAACTAGAAAATACTAATTGTTAGTACCATAATTTGGTGACTCATTTTGCCCACATAAATACATAAAAGGGTATTTGGATGAGCCCTTATCCTATAAAAGGATTCTCTGCTCTCATCCCGTTATGTAAATAGGAACCTACATTATCATAGTGAAAACCTGAGTACTCAGTCTGGACGTAGTCACGTAGCCAAACTTCAGGTGAAAAATGATACATCACTTGTAACGTTCTTGTATTTGTCTGGTTTTACAATCTCGTTCAACTTTGTGTATCAACATTAATTAAAGATAAAAACTCAATGATTGAGTTGCCGGACATTTACATGTTTACGTGGCCAGGGAAAAACAATCCCGGAAAAAAGGAACTTAGTATTTTCGGTTGCAGAAAAATAATTTATTCAGTATAGTCAAAATTACATGCATACCGGCAAAGGAAATAAAACAAATCCCTACTTGTTCTTGGCATAAACTTCCAACCATATAGTGATATCATATCACTGATATCCAACCATATAGTGATATCATATCACTGATATCCACCTCGGATTTTGGTAATTGTGGAATGCCTTAAACATGACTTAATTTAAACATTGTAATATGGACAAGGAATTCCTAATCAAGGTTTACGTACGTTTTGTTTTTCGCTAAGCACTGCAGATTCCTTAATCGCTTCTTTGGACCTTGCTTGATTGTATGAATTTACCATTACCAACCCCTCTGTGCCTTGGATTAATTGACAGAGTTTTAACTACACCAACTTAATTAGTTACCTATTGTGGAGAAGGGACAATGTTGACCACTATATATATGTAGCGATATATTGAACCCTAATTAAACAGATAATTATAACCAAAAGAGAAATGAGGAACATAATCATGTCTAGTAATTCGCTTTTAATATTAGCATTAGGGAGTTTGGCAATGGTAGCAGCTGCACATTTTGACTATGCTGATGCCTTGTCGAAAAGCATTTTATTCTTTGAAAGGCAGAGGTCCGGAAAGCTACCGTCTTCCCAACAAATGACTTGGAGGAAGGATTCTGGCGTCCACGATGGCTCTGATGTTCATGTGAGTCACCCAACCATGAAACTTAGTCCAGAATGGACAAGTTGGTGAATCCTATTTTATTTATAAACACCATACCACCCTCACATGGTGTTACTAATCCATGTGTACGATTTAAGTCAATTATTTTGTTGTTGTCTTAGTTGTAACATTTTCCTCTACTCTTACTTACCACTTGTGCTAAACCCTAGTTTTTTCGCGCAACACTTTTCAAAATTGTATAATAATTAATTAGTAGACTGGATATTCTAACACCAAGTTTCCCACAGATTGATCTGGCGGGGGGATACTATGATGCAGGCGACAACGTGAAGTTCAACTTTCCTATGGCCTTCACAACAACAATGTTGTCATGGAGTGTTCTAGAGTTCGGACAACTTATGGAAGCCATAAGATGGGGGACTGATTATATGCTCAAGGCCACAAGTGTTCCTGATTCTGTAGTCGGCGTAGTTGGTGACCCCATTAGCGATCACAATTGTTGGGAAAGGCCTGAAGACATGGACACCCCTCAAACCTCTTATGTCGTGAATAAAGGAAAGCCCGGCTCAGAAGTTTCGGCCGAAATTGCAGCTGCACTTGCAGCTTCTTCCGTGGTGTTTAAAGATTTGGACAAAGCATACTCCGATTCACTTCTAGATAGAGCTATCCAAGTATGCAATTGATGATCAAAACTTTTATTTTTTTTGCTTTTGTATTGTACTTCAACATTTGGGTTAACAAATCTTTCTTTGTCGGATTAGGTTTTTGAATTTGCAGATAAGTACAAAGGATCTTACAATGATAGTATCGGAGAAGGAACATGCCCTTTTTACTGCGATTATAGTGGCTATATGGTATGTTACGTGTTACATTAATTGATACAAATTTAAAATTGATAATCTTAGTATTGATGGCCTTAATTTCGTTTTTCTAGGATATGATTTATACTCCACGTACCCTTTGTTTATTTTGTTTGACTATTTATATATGTGTGTGTTGCAGGATGAATTGATTTGGGGAGCTTCATGGTTATACAAGGCAACCAAGGATCCTAATTATTGGAACTATGTCAAAAACAACATTAACTCTTTGGAGTCCAATGTTGTAATTAGAAATGTGAATGGGAATCCTGTTGCATCTGTAGGTGGTAGTTTCGTTGAATTTGGATGGGATGCAAAGCATGCTGGTATTAACATACTTGTTTGTCAGGTGATTAAAAATGCGAGTTCGATTTCGGTTGCTGGAAACGCCAGGCTATGCGGTGGTACTTCTAATCTCCAACTTCCGAAGTGCAACTCCAAGGTGTCCAACCTAGATTGATATTAATAATCTCTTTAGTATCCTGGTTTGTATTTCTTGGAATAGTGATGGTTATTTCCTTTTTATTTGTTCGTTCATCAAGAAAGAAACACAAAGGAACTGACCAAGCACTTTGGGAAACTCTTGTTTGCAAGTGTCTTATAATACTCTGCTCAAAGCTACTGATGGGTTCTCTCCAGCTAATTTGATTGGCGTGGGTGGTTTTGGATCTGTCTACAAAGGACTTCTTGACGACTATGAAGCTCAGCCTGTTGCTGTCAAGGTATTCAACATGTTACACCAAGGAGCCTCAAAGAGTTTCATTGCTGAGTGTGAAGCAATGAGAAGTATCAGGCACCGAAATCTTGTCAAGGTTATTACTGCATGTTCAAGCATTGATTTTCGTGGTAATGATTTCAAGGCTTTGGTGTATGAGTTCATGGACAACGGGAGCTTAGAGGAGTGGTTGTACCCAACTACGGGAGCACCCAAGAATTTGAGTCTTGGACACCAATTGTTCATTGTGATCTCAAGCCCAGCAACGTTCTTTTGGGAAAAGAATTGACTGGACATGTTTCTGACTTTGGCCTGGTAAGATTTCTCACAAACCTATCCAGTAATGTTCCGGGAAATCAAACAAGTTCCCTTGGAATAAGAGGATCCGTTGGCTATGCCGCTCCAGGTAAAATGTCCATATGATTCTTTGTTTTGTCTTTTATCCTTCTTTTTACTTGGCCTGGAAATATTCAGTTCAATATGTCGCTCACTTGTGATTTTTGAATTGTAGAGTATGGTATGGGAAGTGAGGTTGCAACAAACGGGGACATCTACAGCTTTGGCATTCTCTTGATAGAGATGTTCACAGCGAAGAGGCCCACTGACCATATGTTTAGTGATAGTTTCAACCTCCATAATTTTGTCAAGAGGAGGAAACTCGGGCGCAAGCACTAGTACTGCCACTCCCAGTCAATGCAGCACGACTACCGAAAAAATCCATGTGTGTTTGAGTTTAATATTTGGAATTGGAATCGCATGTTCTGTGGAGTCCCCAGGAGACCGAACGGATATCAACGAAGCTATATCTGCAAGGGTTGTTCTGTTTGGATAGAAGATTTTGCCACTATCTTATGGTGAGACTGTGGCAGCCAACCATGTTTCTTCACATAATGAAAATAAAGGGGCGCCTCCTGTTTAAGGCTGCCTCAATCCTCACTTTATTAATAGTTTTATCTTCTTCTTTTTCAATTTTCGTTTCCTGCGTCTTGCAGCAGTGAAGTTTTATCGCTGAAGCTGATCAAAAAATGGAAGTGTACACCAATGATGTACATTGTTCTACATATTGTGTAAACCTATATATTTAGTCTCAAATTTCACACACTTGATCCAAGTCGTATGACTAAGATATAAACTTGATAAACGAGGCGGTAATTGAAGAACCAAACTGGATTCCGAGCATATACATTTACCATCCATGCATGCATTTAGAAAATTTTGACACTTTGATCAGTCCAATAATGTTACTTAGTGCACAGTTTGAATTGTAGAGTACGGTATGGGAAGTGAGGCGTCAAAAAATGGGGATGTGTACAGCTTTTGGCATTTTCTCTTGTTAGTGATGTTGTAATTCAACTGCAATCCATCAGAAGCCTTCTTCTTGGCTAGTGTGCTTCCTCTTTTGATTGTTGCTATAAATTAAGGGTGATAAATTGCAAATAAGGATCACCAATGAGATACGTTTTGTGCAAACTGTAAAGCAAAGTCATGTAAAATATATGGCACCTGAAATTTTAGTCTGATCACAGTTAGCTATCGCATAACCATTGTTCTTTTCAACATATTCCGACTATCTTCGCTGAAATTTCAACAGCGTTTACTTGGGAGCGGCTGGGAAGCAACTCCGATGACCCCGTGACCTGCTGGTTCGTGACCCTCTGGTGACCACAACCGGTTCGACAAAATGCTTGAACGGGCTGTCCAAACTAGCTGCGGCTTGCTGCGTTTTTAACTCTAAAATGCCTAAAAAAGTATATAAAAAAAACCCACAAACCCAGACAAACAGGAGGCCAAGATATCCCCTAAACATTCAAATCCCTATTAACCTATTGTCTCCCAAGTTGTACGTGTTGGAAGCTAAACAGCTTCTGGAGTTGAAGGATCGAAGGCAGCAAGGAGCTCCCGAGCATGGTTGCTGTCTGTATCGAAGAAGAAAGAAGAAAGGAAGGGCTTTCAGTCCCAACAGCTAGTTTTTTGTTTAAATGTATGTGTGAGTGTGTGAGTGACAAATGTACACTCCAGATTAGATCACTTTAAACCCAAATGAAGGGCTATGATTTAATCTGGAGTAGTAAGGATGAAAGAGTTGTTTAAGTCTCTTGTCAATCATTGTCTTAAACAAATTGGATCATGGCAATGCACCATACCATACAAGATTTCCTCTACTTAATGACATTATGGCTGCTGCATTTTGCACAGCCTTCGAAGCCGTCAATCACATCTCCAAGTCCTCTCCATTCTCTACCAGTCTAACCCAAGAAACTAATCCAAACAATCAACCAAAAACACCAAAACAAACAAAGTACGGTCACACCCACATACCATCCCTAACCCACCAAATTTATGATAATCTTGATATAATAATGATTTGGCACAAATGGCATAACCGAAAATCGTAATTACCTTGGCACAAACTGTTGGTATTCAGTCCACCTTCATCACTAATAAAACTTGAATAAAAGTGAAAAAGATAGAAATATTTTTCTTTATGAGGAAGGAGCAGCAACAGTTTGTTGCAGAGAGAAAGAAGTCGGAGAGAAAAGATAGCTCAACTATTTTTTTCAGAGTGTTTTTACTTTACAGCACATGACCGACTTATATAAGAATAGTCAGCCCAATTTCTACAGATCTTAGCCATACAGGTGGCATTAGATCCGAGTTCCAGCATCACTTTATATTACAGAATCAGTTTCTGCAATAGATCAGTTTGAGTAAAGCATACAGAATCAGTTTAAGTAAAGCATTAACTTTAACACTCCCTCTTAATGCTTTGCTGCTTCACTCCCAAAAGTTCTCTTAGATAGATGAATCTATCCTTTGGTAATGCCTTGGTGAAGATATCAGCAACTTGATCTTCTGTCCTGCAGTAGACCACATCCACTTCCTTATCTTCCACAGCACCTCTGATGTAATGATGTTTCAGAGCTATATGTTTTGATTTACCATGACAGACAGGATTCTTGCTCATGGCAATAGCTGACTTGTTGTCACAAAGGATAGGAGTTGCTGATTCTTGTTTCTCACCAAAGTCTTGCATAATTCTTCTCAGCCACACTGCTTGAGAAGTTGCAATTAAAGCCGACACATACTCAGCCTCTGCCGTTGATAGTGCAACTGATTTCTGCTTCTTAGACGCCCAAGAGAATACACCAATCCCCAATGTAAAAGTATAGCCAGATGTGCTCTTCAAGTCATCCACACTACCTCCCCAATCACTATCACAGAACCCATACAATTTTGGCTCAACATTCCTTTCATACATAATACCAAAGTCAAGTGTACCTTGTATGTATCTTAGGATCCTCTTTGCAGCTCCCTAGTGAATGCAAGTAGGCTTGTGCATAAATCTGGACAACAAGCTTGTAGCATACATAATATCGGGTCTAGTCGCTGTCAAATACAACAAACTCCCAACTAGGCTTCTATACACAGATTCATCAGTATCACCACTACTATCTTCTCTTTGAAACTTTTCATTCACAACTAGAGGTGTTGCAACAGGCTTGCAACCAACCATTTTGAATTTCTCTAGAAGTGTTTTTGCATATTTCTTTTGAGTAATAAAGATACCATCATTTGATTGAATGATACTAATTCCCAAAAAATAATGCAACATGCCTAGATCACTCATCTCATATTTTCTCATCATGTCATTCTTGAAATTCAAGATCATTTTATCACTACTTCCAGTATAAACCAAATCATCAACATATAAGGAAATGATAAGGATATCTGAAATACCTTCGGTTTTGACATAGAGGGCAGGTTCATTCTCACTTCTTTGAAATCCCCTTTCACTGAAATATGAGTCGATCTCTCCATACCATGCTCTCGGTGCTTGTTTTAGGCCATAAAGTGCCTTATTAAGCTTGTACACCTTGTGCTCTTGTCCTCTAAGAACAAATCCTTGAGGTTGATCAACGAACACCTCTTCTTTTAGGATTCCATTTAGGAAAGCAGACTTGACATCAAGTTGGTGTAGAAACCACCCCTTCTGAGCAGCTACAGAAATAAGGCCTCTGATTGTTTCATGCCTAGCTACTGGAGCAAAGGTTTCTTGGAAGTCAATCCCAGGTTTCTGAGAATAACCCTTTGCTACCAATCTAGCTTTGTTCCTTTGAACGGAACCATCTTGATTTAGCTTAGTCTTATAAATCCACTTCACTCCAATGACGGAGTTATCACAAGGTCTGTCCACTAGTTCCCATGTCTTGTTTTTCACAATGACATTGATCTCCTCTTGCATTGAATTCTTCCATGTATCTTCTTTCACTGCATCATCAAAGTTTTCTGGTTCTACAACACAGAAATTGCAGCTTTCATAGACTTCATTTAAGCTCCTTAACCGAACCGGTGTTGAACTTGGACTCGAAGATGTAGGAGAGTGAACTTGAGGACTGTTTTCAGGTGACATTTGTGGAATTTGCAGCTCAATTTGCTCTTCATTTTGCTGATTTTCTTCTTCAATTCTGATTAGTGCAGATTCCTCTTGGATGGTTGCTTGATTCCAATCCCACGAAGATTTCTCACTAAAGAGAACATCTCTACAAACCACAACTTTCTTCCTTTTTAAATTGTAGAGTCTGTACCCTTTTGTGTGTGAAGCATAGCCTACGAAAATGCATCTTTCACTTGACTCATCAATTTTTTGTCTTAGTTCTTTCGGAACATAAGCAAAGCAGATTGACCCAAACACTCTCAAGTGATTCACGGAAGGCTTTCTTCCACTCCATGCTTCAAATGGTGTCTTGTCTTCAACCGCCACTGTCGGATGCCTATTCATCAAGTAGATCGCTGTATTAACTGCCTCACCCCACAAATATTGAGGCATTCCTTTGTCATGCAACATTGCCTTAGCCATTTCGACTATGGTTCTGTTTTTTCGCTCAGCTACTCCATTTTGTTGTGGAGTGTAGCTGACAGTAAGCTGCATTTCCAAGCCAATATCTTGACAAAACTTATCAAATTCTGTAGATGTGTACTCTCCTCCTCTGTCACTTTTAAGAACTTTGATTAGATAACCAGATTGTCGCTCGACCATAGCTTGAAACTTCTTGAAAATTGAGAACACTTCTGATTTCTGTCTTAGAAAGTATACCCAAGTCATTCTGGAATAATCATCCACAAAGATTAGGAAATACTTGTTTCCCACTTGAGTAGAGGTCTTCATGGGTCCGCAAACATCTGTATGAATCAATTCCAATGGAGCTTTTGCTCTCCAAGCTTTACCATGTGGAAATGAATCTCTATGTTGCTTCCCAAGTGCACACCCTTCACAGATTTCTTCATTTTCTTGGATACTCGGCAACCCATGCACCATTTCTTTTTCTTGTAGCTTCTTGAGACTTTGAAAATTCAAGTGGCCAAGCCTTTTATGCCATAGCTTTGAATCTTCTTGCACTTCCATCTTGAGTGCAGATTGAGTTGCATACTCAATCGTAAGAGGAAAACTTCTACTCTTCCTCATCTCAATCTTAGCTAAGAGTTGTTTACGATTCCTCCTATCATATATCTTGCAAGTATTGTCTCCAAAATATAAGTAGTAGCCATGCTCAATGAGTTGTCCAAGACTTAGCAAATTTTGCTTCAAATCAGGAACTAACATGACATCCTTGATGAACATCTTCCCATTCTTCGTATGCACGGCAATAGTACCTCTTCCCAATGTATCAACAAGCTGCCCATTTCCCATCTTCACTCGGGTTAGGTTTGAAGTGTCAATATTATTGAGAATGCTCTTGTTTGCCGTCATATGATTGCTACAACCGCTGTCCACAAACCAAACTTTAGCTTCTTCTTAGACAGTTGTATCATGACCAACATAAAACATATTGGTCTCTTCATTTTCTGCTTCGGTGTAGTGAGCTAGCTGATTATAGTTGGATGTACAATCCTTTTGCATATGCCCGAATCTGCTACACTTGTGGCATTTCACTTTTCCCTTGAACCAACATTCACCGGAATGAGCTTTGTCACAAATTTTGCACTTCGAAACATAAGAACTCTTCTCAACCTTTTTCTTCTCTTCAAAATTACCCTTTCCTTCCCACTTTTTGTTTTTGCCTTTCCAATTCTTGTTGGACTTGGCTTTGCTTTGACTTGAACTTGCTTCAGTTTTTGGATTCACTGTAAGTGTTTGGAAGGCATTTTCTACATCATTGTTGTCATGCCTGGATAGTCTCTGAGCAAAACCTTTGAGTGAACCAATCAATTCTTCAACACTCAAAGTTGACAAATCCTTAGTCTCTTCTATGATTGAAACTATGTTGTCATACTTTCTTGGCAAGCTAATTAGATACTTCTGAACTATTCTCTCATCAGACAAGGTTTCACCATAACTTTTCATTTGATTAATAATCTCAGACAATCTACTCAGGTAATCATCAAGCAATTCATCATCTTTCATTCTTATGTACTCAAAATCTCTTCTCAAAGATTGGAGTTTGACAGCCCTTACCTTAGTAGAGCCTCTGTAGACTTTCTCCAGTACATCCCAAGCTGATTTTGCACTTGTCTCATTTGAAATTCTTGGAAAATTTTCATCTGAGATAGCATTTTGGATGACCCCAAGAGCTTTTGCATCTCTCTTGATGTTTTCCTTCAGTTCCTTTGTCTGAGCCTCTGTCAAAGCCATAGTACTTAGAGGAACCACATAGCCATCTTCAACCATGCTCCACAAATCATGAGATATAAAAATTATTCTCAACTTTGTCCTCCAGAAGTCATAATTCACTCCACTGAAGATAGGAGTTCGTATCTCTCCAGTGCTACTTGAACTAGCCATGAATTTGAAAATTTTGATTCTAGGGTTTCACTTAGAATTTTCCCCCTTTTTGAGAATCAAAAAACGCCCCACTCCTTGATCAGATTGGCTCTGATACCATGTTGGTATTCAGTCCACCTTCATCACTAATAAAACTTGAATAAAAGTGAAAAAGATAGAAATATTTTTCTTTATGAGGAAGGAGCAGCAACAGTTTGTTGCAGAGAGAAAGAAGTCGGAGAGAAAAGATAGCTCAACTATTTTTTTCAGAGTGTTTTTACTTTACAGCACATGACCGACTTATATAAGAATAGTCAGCCCAATTTCTACAGATCTTAACCATACAGGTGGCATTAGATCCGAGTTCCAGCATCACTTTATATTACAGAATCAGTTTATGCAATAGATCAGTTTGAGTAAAGCATACAGAATCAGTTTAAGTAAAGCATTAACTTTAACACAAACTATGTACTACTTACTAGATAGGGGTTTAGGGACGAGGAAGAAAACTATGAACTCAACTGAGTATGTATAGATTGGTATAAAGATGACGATAATGATAATGAACATTAAGATAATAAGGCTACACGTTTTTTTGGTCGAAACAAAATAATATATACATATTTAAATGTTAAAATAAAATACTTTCACCTTCTTCTTCTACTTCTCTCCTTCTTTCCCGTTTTCACTCACATGCATGAATAGCAGAGGATTGCATACGTAAGAATGACAAGTTGATAAGGTATGGAGAATGACAAGTTGCTAAAGTGGGGTGTGATAAGCAAAACAACGGCAGCCGTTCCTGTTGGCTGCCAGCAAATCGTGTTGGAAAAACTACTCAACTTGTCGCTGATCATAGTTGAATTTTGTTTAAAAGTATAATATTTTATGTGCAGTTAACATCTTCCCCTTTCTATGATCCTTTCCTTTAAGGCTATAAATTACTTCATCATGCCGAAACTGAAACTTGCCAATTCAAAACTCAATACGAAATGGGAATTTTGGTTGCGAAATTCATCTTATCATGCTCACTTTTCATTGCAGTTTTGAGCTTTTCCTTAGGGTTGGGGTTGCAGCAGGGAGGGAATGAGACTGATAGGCTGGCACTGCTAGCCTTCAAAGCTCAGATAAACCAGGATCCTCATCAAGTCATGAGCACCTGGAATGAATCCACTCACTTCTGCCAATGGCACGGTGTCACCTGTGGTCGGCGACATCGTCAGAGGGTCACTACGCTGGACCTACGATCCCAAAATTTGGGGGGTTCCATATCTCCACACATAGGTAATTTATGTTAGAGTATGAGTGTGATTCTCACAGTTGAGTAATAATCATTGTTATTTCAGATTGGTATAAAGAGGTCTTAATGTGTTTATAAGAGTTAATTCAACTTTGGTTTGGATTGAAACTCTATTGTTGGCTTGAGAATAGAACTCATACTTGTACAAGGATTTGGTCTTGTATTCCTTGTAGGATTATTATAGGGTAATCCAGATTTTGTAGTATAAAAACCACAAGCCCCTGCTCTCACAAAACACGCTCTTATTGTTCCAATTACCTATAACTTGGAGAGCATTGAGTTTTGCAGAGAGGAGAATGTTGTGTGTAGAGGGTGTCTTGGTATGCGTCCATGTGACTGTTTAAAGAAGATGGAGAAGTCGGATTGCACACGCAGTGCCACGGCTTGGTGCTTTACGTGTCCTGTTGTATTCTTGAACCCAGTTCCCTATAGTTTTCAAGTGCGGCAAAGGTTGCGGTGTTCATGGTCGTGACACCATCCGTGTGGCTCTTGCTTCCGCTCATCCTGGTCATGGTTGGACTGTCACCAATCATCACAACATTGGTCATTTGCTTTTCAACGATGACAGGTATGTATTGTAGATATTACTTCAGTATTTGCATATACATAATATATTTGGAGTGATGATTGTGATTTAGTTGGTTAAATCTTATGTTCTTGGCTAGTTTGTTATAGAGCTTGTATGGCAACTCTTACAATTTAACCTTCCTTAGAAAGCTATTTCTCCAAAACAATAGCTTTGTTCATGAAATCCCTCCAGAAATCGGGCGTTTGCGTAGATTACAGTTTTTACTTCTTTTGGATAACTCGCTCAGTGGCTCTATTCCTGCCAACATTTCCAATTGCTTCAACCTCATCTCTCTCTATTTGGGTGGCAACAATCTGGTGGGTAAAATTCCTCCACAACTTGGCTCCTTATCGCAACTTTACGCATTTGCTTTAGACCGAAATAATTTAATAGGAGAGATCCCTTCTTCCCTGGGAAACCTTACAGCTCTCGATAGAATTTCTTTTCTCTATAATAACTTGGTAGGAAACATCCCTACTTCTCTAGGCCAATTGAAGCAATTGACATTTTTCTCAGCTGCTGCAAATAAGTTTTCTGGTCTCTTTCCTCCTTCCATCTATAACATCTCTGGTCTCCAAATTTTTGATGTAACGCAAAACCAACTTCAAGGAAGCATTCCCTCAAACTTCGACAAAACTCTTCCGAATCTCTTATACTTTAGCATCGGCGCCAACCAGTTCACTGGATCCATTCCTCTCTCGATATCCAATGCTACAAGTCTAGTGGATTTCGCAGTTGCAGATAACAAACTGACCGGAGGGGTGCCAAATCTTCAAAAGCTTCACAACCTCCAAAAATTCAGCATTTTCATCAACCAACTTGGAAGCAATGAACCGGGTGACTTGAGGTTTGTGTCAGACTTAACTAATGCCACAGAACTGATATGGTGCATTTTCAGTGATAACAATTTTGGAGGGACGTTGCCCGCCTCAATATCCAATCTATCAAAACTTGAAATACTTCAGGTCGGTGGAAACAAACTACATGGAAGCATCCCAGCTGGGATAGGGAATCTGGTTAACTTGCAAACATTAATTTTGGGGGTAAACTCCTTCACAGGTAGCATCCCCATTCAAATTGGGAAGCTTACAAAGCTTGGGGTATTGTATGGTCAAGACAATGAATTAACAGGGAGCATTCCTTTGTCTTTAGGAAATTTAACCAAGTTAACTGAACTCACATTGCAACGAAATAATCTTCAGGGAGGCATCCCTTTGAGCTTAGGGGAGTGCCACGGGCTTCTAGAATTAGATCTTTCTCAAAATAACCTTGATGGTGCAGTACCTCTACAACTCCTAAATGGTCTCCCATCTTTATCAAGATCTTTGAACTTGTCAAGAAACCAATTAACTGGTTCTCTTCCGATGGATGTTGGAAAGTTGAGCAGTTTAGGTAAACTAGACTTTTCTGATAACAGGTTATCAGGAAACCTTCCAAGTAGCCTTGGTAGTTGTGTGAGTTTAGAAGTCCTGCACTTGCAAGGTAACTTCTTCAATGGGACCATTCCATCATCTATGAGTTCACTAGGAGGGATTCAAGATTTAGACCTTTCTCGCAATAATTTGTCAGGTGAAATTCCACAGTTTTTAGAGGGCTTTCGCGGCTTAAAGAATTTGAATCTATCTTTCAATGAGTTTCGGGGAGCAGTACCAGTCGATGGAGTTTTCAAGAATGCAACTGCAACTTCGGTTGTTGGAAACAGTAGGCTTTGCGGCGGTATTGAGGATCTCCGGCTTTCCAAATGCAGCTCTAAAGAGACCAAGGGAAGAGGTTTGTCTCGTCGATTCAAGTTAACCATCTGTATAGTATGGTCCTGTCATTGTTATTTCTTTGTTCGCGGAGAAAGAAAAGAAAATCAACTGCACAGAGTACTTTGGCTAACTCTATTTTGCAAGTGTCATACAATACTCTCTTAAAGGCTACCAATGGGTTCTCTTCAACTAATTTGATTGGTGTTGGAAGCTTTGGTTCTGTGTACAAAGGAGTTCTTGACAATGATAGAGCTCAACTTGTTGCTGTGAAGGTTTTTAACCTGTTACGCCGAGGAGCTTCAAAGAGTTTCTTAGCCGAATGTGAGGCAATGAGAAACATCAGGCATCGAAATCTTATCAAAATTTTAACTGCATGTTCAAGTGTTGACTTTCATGGAAATGATTTCAAGGCTCTAGTTTATGAATTCATGGGCAATGGGAGCTTGGAGGAATGGATTCATCCAACCGATGGATCAGAAGAGGTAACTGATGCGTCCAAGAAACTGAGTCTTCTTCAGAGGCTAGACATCGCCATTGATGTTTCTCGTGCGCTAGACTATCTTCATAATCATTGTGAACCACTAATAGTTCATTGTGATCTCAAGCCGAGCAATGTTCTTTTGGACAACGAGTTGGTTGGGCATGTTTCTGACTTTGGACTTGCAAGATTCCTCTCAAAACTAGCCAACAACGTCTCTACAAATGATCAAACAAGTTCCATTGGATTGAGAGGATCAATGGGTTATGTTGCTCCAGGTATTTCACTATATGCTCCATTTATTTTATTTTTTCTTCTTTTATTTTGCAATATTTGTGACAGTATATTTTGATGTTTGAAACATATGTAGAGTATGGTATGGGAAGTGAGGTTTCAACAAATGGGGATGTCTACAGCTTTGGCATTCTCTTGTTAGAGATGTTTACAGGGAAGAGACCCACTGACCGCATGTTCAGTGATGGCTTGAACCTTCATAATTTTGTGAAGGTGAATTTTGGTGGACGAGTTACAGAAGTTGCAGATTCGATACTTGTTCAAGAAGGTATGACTACCAACACCACCCCCAACCAATGCAGCGCAAGATCTGAAAAAGTGGAGGAGTGCTGGAGTTTGATCCTTGGAATTGGAGTCTCTTGTTCTGTTGAATCCCCAAGAGACCGAAAAGAGATAAGTGATGTTGTAAATGAGTTGCAATCCATCAGGGCTGTTCTTCTTGGGTAGAAATTTCTTCTTGACTTGTGTGTTTACTTCAAGGCCCTTCTTTTCTTTTTAACCCTCTTTTTAATTATGTACCTCCCTTGAAGTTTTATCGCTGCTATAAATAAAAGGTGATGAATGGCAAGTAATCATTCACCAGTGTGTTCGCATATAATTCTCCAATCTCAAATCATTTAAAATTTTATTTAATCAACTAAATCGTATGAGAGAGTGAGCCTTGACGCAACTGAAATGTTGCTTCATTGTGACCAAAAGATCACAAGTTCAAGTCATGAAAACAATCTTTTTTGCAAAACAAAGATAAGATTGCATATTATATACGTTCTCCCCGACCTTCGCAAAACAAGAAGCTTTATTGACTTGGGAACTGGATCATATGAGAGCCACCAGAACCAAGTTGATGAACCCGCCTTCACCTTGTGTGTCACATCCCGGCCCGAGCCACCACCACATCTCGGGCTCGACTCCACCGTAGCACGATATTGTCCGCTTTGGGCCCCGACCACACCTTCACTGTTTTGTTTATGGGAACTCACGCGAGCAGAACTTCCCAGTGGGTCAACCATCATGGGAATGCTCTGGCCCCGTACTCGTTTAACTTTGGAATTCCTACGGAACCCGAAGCCAGTGAGTTCCCAAAAGGCCTCGTGCTAGGTAGAGATGGGAATATACATATAAGGCTTACAGGATCCACACCCCTGAGCGATGTGGGATCTTACAATCCACCCCCTTAGGGGCCCGACGTCCTCGTTGGCACACTTCCGGCCAGAGATTGGCTCTGATACCAAATTGTCACATCCCGACCCGGGCCACCACCACATCCCGGGCTCGACTCCACCGTAGCACGATATTGTCCACTTTGGGCCCCGACCACGCCCTCACGGTTTTTGTTTCTGGGAACTCACGCGAGCAGAACTTCCCAGCGGGTCACTCATCCTGGGAATGCTCTGGCCCCGTACTCGCTTAACTTCGAAGTTCCTATGGGACCCGAAGCCAGTGAGTTCCAAAAGGCCTCGTGCTAGGTAGAGATGAGAATATAGATATAAGGCTTACATGATCCATACCCCTGGGCGATGTGGGATCTTACATTGTGTTTAGTTTGGACCACGTTTCAATTGCATGAAAACGACGTTATGAATGGCTGACAAAGATGTTTTTTCCTTGTCGGTCCTAACCTTCGTAAATTATTGGAATTTTACCCAAATGCAATTGAAAGCTTTTCTGTATGATATTTCTCACCTTGGCACAATTGTGTGTTCTTCTTACTATCTTTCTACCATGGCAGAAAATGTGCTATGTCTAGCAATGGGTCACGCCCTCACGGTTTTGTTTCTGGGAACTCATGCGAGCAGAACTTCCCAATGGGTCACCCATCCTGGGAATGCTCTGGCCCCGTACTCGCTTAACTTCGGAGTTCCTACAGAACCCTAAGCCAGTGAGTTCCCAAAAGGCATCGTGCTAGGTAGAGATGGGAATATACATATAAGGCTTACATGATCCACACCCCTGGGCGATGTGGGATCTTACAATCCACCCCCTTAGGGGCCCGACGTCTTCGTCGGCACATTTCCGGCCAGGGATTGGCTCTGATACCAAATTGTCACATCCCGGGCTCGACTCCACCATAGCACGATATTGTCTGCTTTGAGCCCTGACCACGCCCTCACGGTTTTTGTTTCTGGGAACTCACGCGAGCAGAACTTCCCAGTGGGTCACTCATCCTGGGAATGCTCTGGCCCCGTACTCGCTTAACTTCGGAGTTCCTACAGAACCCGAAGCCAGTGAGTTCCCAAAATGCCTCGTGCTAGGTAGAGATTGGAATATACATATAAGGCTTACAAGATCCACACCCCTGGGCGATGTAGGATCTTACATTGTGTTTAGTTTGGACCACGTTTCAATTGCATGAAAACGACGTTATGAATGGCTGACAAAGATGTTTTTTCCTTGTCGGTCCTAACTTTCGTAAATTATTGGAATTTTACCCAAATGCAATTGAAAGCTTTTTTGTATGATATTTCTCACCTTGGCACAATTGTGTGTTCTTCTTACTATCTTTCTACCATGGCAGAAAATGTGCTATGTGTGAGATCCCACATCGTCCAGGGGAGTGATCCTTATATGTATATTCCCATCCCTACCTAGCGCGAGGCCTTTTGGGAGCTCACTGGCTTCGGGTTCCATGGGAACTCCGAAGTTAAGCGAGTAGCGCGCGAGAGCATTCCCATGATGGGTGACCCATTGGGAAGTTCTCGTGTGAGTTCCCAGAAACAAAACCGTGAGGGCGTAGTTGGGGTCCAAAGCGGACAATATCGTGCTACGGTAGTGGAGCGGGCCCGGGATGTGGTGGACCCCGGGTCGGGATGTGACACTATGTCTAGCAAAAAAGTAGAACCATGAGCTGGGACCTTGACCTACCAGACATCCTCAATTTGATAAACTGATAAGCTTCCTGTTATCGAAATTTATGAACATTATTTGAAGCCTTAGATAAACATAAGGGTTTGTATGGCAAGCAATTCTCTTAATCTATACCTCTACTTAATTAAAGAAACCCAAAAACAAACTGCTGGTCTAGTACATTAAAGACTTTTTGTATATATAAAAAGAAAAAGGCTCCTAACCTTTTTTGTTTAAGATTTTTATTTATTTATTTATAAATATGAGCATCAGTTGCGATTTGCTATGCACCTATTAGAAGTGGGTGTACCCTACTAACTCAAGGGTCCGGGCGGTACTTTAATATAACCTTGAGATGATAATGAATTTCTTACCCCCTTTACTTAATTTAGTCTTTGAGCTCTCCCAAAACATTTTACTAAAAGTCTTTAATACATGTCAAAATTTGTCTACTTTTCAAAACTTCCTTGTATTTTAACATATGCAAATTTGCACCATCTAATAAAAATTGATTCATAAATTTATTTGTACAATACAAGACCAATTTCTCAACATTTGTAGAGATACGGATATTCACCCAAAATAAAAAATAAATAAGAGACATGGTACAGTTCAAATGTAGCAGTTTATCATACAATATATACTGCTAGCATCTAATTCTTTAAAAAAATTATCTAAGTACAGTAAACTAGTTGATAGTTTAACCAGAAACTGAGGCGTATCTGTTGATCAGAGCCAAGGCATTGCTAGTCAATTGTGCAATATTCACAACTCTGCCCCTCGCAACAGTCTTCAAATTACCGTTCATCCCATTTCCACCAAACCCATCGGAGCATGTTGTCTCATCCGTCAAAGCGGCACTAACCCAAGTTTGCACATCACTTATCATGAGCTGAAAATCCGAGCTCCTAAAGTTGCCCATCTCAGCTATGGACCTTCGAATGGCATCAACCGAATCACTGAACTCTTCGATGCAGTCCCTCATGGCTCTGACTTCCCTCGGCTTCATGCCATGACTTTGGGAGAGCTTTGACATCATGGTAGAGGTTGATTTGGCGGAGGCAAGGGTCACGGTGAGGGCTGTGCTGGCCATAAGTTTAGGGCTTGTTTGGATTGCACTGGAATGTCTTGAAAGAGAAGTAAGGCAAAGCTTTGGGTAGGTTGTTGCACTGCAAGATGTTTTCATGAATTCATTGTTGGTTTTTTGTGCAAGATCTCTTGCTGCTGAGGTTGAAGAGAATATGTGGCAACTAATAAGAAGTGCTACGAGAAAAGATGTGACAAAATGGCTAGAAGATGAGCATACCATCTCTTTTGTGTCTTTGATTTTGGAGGCAGTGGAGTAGCAGTGTAGAGAGTGTGAAGAGAGTAGGAAGGGAATGACACTAATTTATAGAACCAATTCTAAAAAGCACATGGAAAAGTCTTTTTCGGTCCCAAAAGCCGGAGGCAGGTACATCTGTTTCCTAAACATAATTTCGAGTTGCAAGTTGGTTTTGTTGGTTTCTCATCAACTTGCTGCAATTGGTTCAATTGGCGTCTAAACTCTAAAGCAATGTGAAACCAAAGAGCCATACTCGAACTTGTCTAAATCATTGTAATCAATCGATCCCAACTCGATCGGTGAGTGAAGGCATTCAACTTGTGCGTAATTTGCATCCGTCTTCCCGCAACTTGAGATTTTCAGTCTACATGTATACAAATAACTCTCTCTCCATAAACGTAGCACTTGCGAAAGAGATTTAATGCATGGAAGGGTTTTCATAGATATATGGATTATGTTAGGGAGACTACAATTGAGTTATTATTAAATGTTGATTAACGTACTTATTCTTTATTGGTGACACATCACATAATTTATAAATAGTCTAAAAAATGATATACGTACCTCACATTACTCTAGATATATATCAAAATATCACAACTATCAATGGATAGATGTCAAAATTAATCATGTGGGATGGTAGAGGGCAATATACATATCAAAGTGGAGATAGGAGTGGTAGGAGTAAATGGAGACAAAAGAGGAACTGTGCATTTGATTCTTTTTTAAAGAAATGTTAAGGAGACTCTCTCTAAAGTGGAATTCTTCGTGGACTCTCTGTTATCTCACAGTTTAACGTCAATTCATGTGTCAACATTATAAAATATTATACCAAAAAAATGAGGTGATTAAGAGTCTATGGAGAGTCACCCTATCCAAAAATTTATCGTTGAGTAGACTCTTGTACCCTATATCTAACTTAAGAAAAGGTGCAGCCTCTTATTCCAATACAAATTTAGATTATGCATAGTCCATCAAACATTAATCATTCAATAAATAAAAGGTTATGAATGGCAAGTAAATATTCACCAATGAGATTGCATATAATTCTCCAATCTCAAATCATTAGAATTGATCACTGAATCATATGAGAGCCTCCATAAACCAAGTTGATGAACCCGACTTCACCTTGTGTTAGTTTGTACCACATTTCAATTTCATGAATAAACGTTATAAATGGCTGCCATAGCTGCCTTTTCCTTGTCGGTCCTAACCTTTGTAAATTATTGGAAATTTCTGTTGGCTATAGTTGACTGACAGCTCATCAATGGCGGCTCATCAAAATTGTTAAGAAGGATTGGAATCCAATCATTGTAATAAGTTGAAGAGTTAGTTCAACTATTCAAGTTGGTTGAAAAAGCTTGTGAGCTAAGTAATGTGCTCAACCATATAAAACATCGCAAAACAGATTGTACAATTCATTCAGAAAGATCAATAAAGCTAAGTGTCTCTGAGCCAATGTCTTGCTTAAGAAAGCTATGGGGTGACCCTGATAACGCAGCTCCCACCCCTATGCCTGATACATCACATTCCACAGTAAATTCTTGAGTAAAGTGAGGTACAAAAGTTATAATCATTTTTCCTCTCCATTCTTCTCCTTTCTGTAAAGCTTCATTCCTTCTGCTTGTTCGTGTTCGATCTTTCTCATTTTCTCATCACAAGTGGGTGTTTTTGTTGCCTATTTTTTACCATGACAGAAAATGTGCTATGTCTAGCAAAAAAGTACAACCAAGAGCTGGGGACCTTGACCTACAAGCAGCCCGTCACCATCACATAAAATTAAAGAAGCCAAATCACAAATAAGTCCATAAAGTTTTCTGGTCTTTCTTTCCTTTCCACTCCTTGGTTTCTCATTATCGGAAAGTTTTTTATTTATCCGAAATTCTATCATATGAACATTTTTTGAAACGTTAGATCAACATCAGGGTTTGTAGGCAAGCAATTCTCTTAATCTAGACAAGTACTTAATTAAAGAAACTGAAAAACTACCTGTTGGTTTAATACATTAAAGAATTTGTCAAATCCTAGGTGGAAATGCCATTGTGCAATGCATATTTGACATAAAAAATTAGTGTACGAGCTCTCCCAAAACATTTTACTAAAAGTCTTTAATACATGTCCAAATTTGTCTACTTTTCAAAACTTCCTTATATTTTAGCATATGCAAATTTGCACCATCTAATAAAAATTGATCCATGAATTTATTTATACAATACAAGACCAATTTCTCAACACTTGTAGAGATACGTATATTCACTCAAATAAAAAATAAGTAAATGTCACACGTACAAACCTAATGTAGCAACTTATCTTATCATACAATATATAATACTGACATCTACTTTTTTTTAAAATAATCCAAGTACTGTAGACTAGTTGATTGGTTTAACCATGAACTGAAGCGTATCTGTTGATCAAAGCCAAGGCATTGCTAGTCAATTGTGCAATATTCACAACTCTGTCTCTCACAACAGTCGTCAAATTACCGTTCATCCCATTTCCACCAAATCCATCGGAGCATGTTGTCTCATCCGTCAAAGCAGAGTAACCCAAGTTTGCACATCACTTATCATGAGCTGAAAATCGGAGCTCCTAAAGTTGTCCATCTCAGCTAACTCTTCAATGCAGTCCCTCATGGCTCCGACTTCTCTAGGCTTCCTGCCATGAAGAGCTTTGACATCATGGTAGAGGTTGACTTGGCGGAGGCAAGGGTCACGGTGAGGGCTGTGCTGGCCATAAGTTTAGGGCTTGTTTGGATTGCACTTGCATGGCTTGAAAGAGAAGTAAGGCAAAGCTTTGGGTAGGTTGTTGCACTGCAAGATGTTTTCACGAATTAGGTCTCGAGCCGCTGAGGTTGAAGAGAATATGTAGCAACTAATAAAAATTGCTACGACAAAAGATGCGACAAAAGGGCTTGAAGATGAGGATGCCATATCTTTTGTGTCCTTGAATTTTGGAGGCAGTGGAGTAGTAGTGAAGAGAATAGGAAGGGAATGAAACTAATTTATAGAACCAATTCTAAGAGGCATGGAAAAGTTCATTTTTTGGGCCCAAAAGCTGGAGATACATCCCCTTTTTTAAACATAATATCGAGTTGCAAGATGGTTTTGTTGGTTTCTCATCAACTTGCTGCACTTTGGTCAGTTGGGGTCTAAAACCCTAAGGAACGTGAAACCAAAAGAGCCTTACTCGAACTTATCAAGATCATCGTAATCAGTGATCCCAACCAACTTGATCAGTGAGTGAAGACATTCAACTTGTCCATAATTTGCATCTGTCTTCCCGCCACTTGAGACTTTCAGTCGACATCTATACAAATAAATCTCGCTCCTTAAACGTAGCACTTGCAATCAGGATTTAATCCATGGAAGGGTCCAGACTCCACAGGGATATTGAAAGCAAGATTTTTCTTAGATATATAGGTAATTTTAGGGAGACTATATCAATTTAAACCATGTTGTGTGAGTCATATGGTGTGGTTGTTGATAATTAAATTATTATTTAAGTACTAATTAACGTACTTATTTTTTATTAGTAATACATTACATAATTAATTTACAAATGTAGTCTAAAAAACTTGATACACTTAACATTACTCTAGATATATATATATATATATATCAAAATATCACAACTATCAATCGACGGATATCAAAATCAATAATATGGGATGGTTGAGGGCAATATACATACCAAAGTGGAGATAGGAGTGCAACGAAAACAAAAAGGTGGAGGTAGGAGTAAATGGGGACAAAAAAGGAACTGGTGCTTTTGATTCTTTTTTAAATAAATGCTAAGATGACTCTATCAAACGTGAATCTCTCTATAGACTCTCTATCACCTTACAGTTTAATGTTAATTCTTGTGCTAACATTATAAAATATTGTACCAAAAACATGAGGTAAATGAGATTCTATGAAGAGTCGCTCTACCCAAAAAAATTATCTTTGAATAGACTCGCGTACCCTATATTTAACTTAATAAAAGGAGCAGCCTTATACAAGTTTAGATTACGCAAAATGCAGACAAAATTAATCATGCAATAAATAAAAGGTTATGAATGGCAAGTAAATAATCACTAATGAGATTGCATATAATTCTCCAATCTCGAATCATTTAAAATTTTAATTGATCAACTGAATCATATGAGAACCGCCCGAAACCAAATTGATGAAACTGACTTCACCTTGTGCTAGTTTGGGCCACATTTCAATTTGGTTTCCAAAGCGACCTTTTCCTTGTCAGTCCTAACCTTTGTAAATTATTGGAATTTTATGTTGACTATAGTTAGACTGACAGCTCATCAATGCCAGCTCATCAAAATTGTTAAGAAGGATTGGATGATGTAATAAGTTGAATAGCTAGTTAGAGTTGGTTGAGAAAGCTTGTGAGCCAAGTAATGTGCTCAACTATATAGAACACTGTAAACTATAGAGTGAAAGAGAGTGTGAAGAGAGTAGGAAGGGAATGACACTAACTTATAGAACCAATTCTAAAGGGCTTGAACTTTCATAATTTTGTGAAGGCTAATTTTGGTGGACGGGTTACAGAAATTGCAGATTCGATACTTGTTCAAGAAGGTATCACTACCAACACCATCCCCAACCAATGCAGCGCAAGAGCTGAAAAAGTGGAGGAGTGCTTGAGTTTGATACTTGGAATTGGAATCTCTTGTTCTGTTGAATCCCCAAGAGACCGAAAAGATATAAGTAATGTTGTTAATGAATTGCAATCCATCAGGGCTATTCTTCTTGGGTAGAAATTTCTTCTTAACTTTTGTGTTTACTTCAAAGCCCTTCTTTTCTTTTTAACTTTTTTTTTTTAATTATATACCTCCCTTGAAGTGTTATCGCTGCTATAAATAAAAGGTTATGAATGCAAGTAATATTCATCAGTGAGATTGCATATAATTCTCCGATCTCAAATCATTTAAAATTTATTTGATCAACTAAATTATATGAGACAGGGCAAACATTGACCCAACAGAAATGTTGCTTCTTTGTGACCAAAAGGTCACGGGTTCGAGTTGTAGAAACAATCTCTTTTGCAAAATAAAGATAAAGCTACATACGATAGACGCTCTCCCCAACCCTAGCAAAGCAGGGAGCTTTATTGACTTGAGAATTGAATCATATGAGAGTAGCCAGAAACCAAGTTGATGAACCCGACTTCAACTTGTGTTAGTTTGGACCACATTTCAATTTCATGGAAACTATTAACTACATTACAAAAGATGAAGCTGGTACAGAGGAAGAGGGAAACGATAGAGAGAAACAAGAGATATTGTATTGATTGATTAGAGAAAATGTATACAACTGAACTTAAGGAAATGATAGCTATACAATCCCTTATATAGCCATATATCCAATTACAATAATGCCCTTCTAACTATATTTATATCCCAATTACAATAATGCCCTTCTAACTATATTTCTGTTATATCAGTTATTACTCCCCCCTCAAACTAAACTTGGAGTATCCAAGTGAAGTTTGAACTAGCTAGGTATTTGAGACTTATCTGGAACTGTTCTTCCATAGGACTGGATGAAAGAAGCAACTTTACATCATCAAGTAACCCTTTTCTACCTAAATCAATATTGTAACTGAAGGTAACGACATCAAAGTCATGCTCAGGAACCTTGAGTAAATCATTGCTAGCTGTCCTTTTCCCCTCAACCCGACCGGCGCAATACTAGCGCCCGTGAGTCTTGTGTCGAATTGTTCGAGGATTCCGTTGAAGCTTTTGGCACTGCTCTCGCATTTATGGACCAGCTCGGCACCCCCGGGACCCCGTCCTTTCATCAAAAGATTTGGGAGGCGAGCATCCAGTTGAGTGCTGGGCATACCGATGCCCGAGCTTGTCAAGAAAGCTTTGAGTTCGTGAACGATGGGTCTATCAAGACCGAAGTGTGTAATCGAGTGGAAGACTTGATTAAGCTTGCGGGCATCGCGCTTGAGCTTCTTGATAAAGTTGAAAAAGGGACGGTGCTCTGATCATAATGCGCTTACGGTCGTTGGAAAATTTGAAATTGTCAATTAGTGAGATAATTAATAAAAATAAATTGAGGTCTAAATACTTCAACTTTTAACGTCGGTTTGTATTTTCTTTCTTGATTGTGTCGTCTTATAAAAAGATTATATAGTAGTAAGGAAGACAACTTAATCCTATATATAGATTAATCCTATATACAGGTTATAGTTTAAATCCTAGTTATCGTTGTTTTTATTTTCTTGCTTGACCGTGTTATCTTACGTCAAAAAATAAGCATATGTATATTTTTATAATGAAAAATAAGATTACCTATAGTTAATACTTTAAAATGAAACCAAAGCATATGTATATTTTTAGAATGAAAAATAAGCATATTTGTATCCTTCGATTTCAGAATAGTTTCATAAACTATTTTTCCTCTCATTCTGATTACGAATTAGTAAACGAGTCATTAAAGCGGCTTGAAGTACGTAGGGGACTTAAACTCTCAATTAAATACCTATAATTTTATTTGCAAAATTTTCTATATCATTTAGAGTCATCAGTTATAATTAGTAAGGGTAAAATAACATTAATGTTGGGGTCACATGCACCAATTTTCCCCGCCTTGGCTTCACTAGTGTACCTGCACCAACAAATTCAATTTGGATATAAAGTTATGAAATTAACAAGAATGTGTGGAAAGTTGGATGAAGTTTTTTAAAGAATAAGTACGTGCGTACTAAGATTATACTGTAGCTGTTATTAGTGTTGTTTAGAGGCAATCAAAGCCACCCTAGTAGTGACATGATTTCCGCAGCTGATAAATTGGCTAATTCGAGTTTATTGTGTTTTTTTAGTTGCTGACGGTGTTAGGGTTTCTAGACCTCATGACGTCTTTTTGTAATTTCATTTTGTTAACCGTTTAACCCCATTGTTAATAAAAATTTACTCAAGTACCCATGTAACAATTTATGCAAAATCCCTATTGAATATGTCACATTTATAGACTGTGGAGTATGCTGAGAATTCTCAATCACTTTTTTATCCATCAATTAATTATGCATGTGACTTATTGTAGCTAAATCAATGAAGAATATCTCAATTGGATGTTTAAAAGTGTAAATGTTAGTATGACTAATCAATTAATCAATTAATCAATCAATTCACACATAAATTATAAAATATAGTATGCCATAAATGAGAACTGTATCGAAATTAGACGTAAAATCCTCACGTCTCTTGTTGTGAATATGAACTGATTGGCAAGACATCTTCAGCCTCGTTTGAAAGTGCTTGTAAAATAACTGAAAACGTTTTTGAAGAAAATGTTTTTTTTTCCAGCATCCACTTGCATTTAAACTAAGGATTGATTGCACAAACATTTTTGCCAAAAACCCTTTCATCCGTTTTAAATGAACTTCCAAACAAGCCCTTCAACTGCCAATTATTTCCAATCTCCTTGTCTTCAATCAGATACACCGCCAAAAAAAAAAATCATACCAAAAAAGATGGAAAGAATCATATAATTTCCACACTATATGCTGCCAAACCCCATGCCCCAAAGCATGCCACCATTATATACGAACACCAACCCCTTGTTAATCCCAGACATAGATGATCGTCCATAATGTAGTATCCATTTTTACTCTTAAAAAAGAAGAAAATAAAACTAGATATATATCATTTCAGTTTTGGTAGATACTATTAGGAGTAATCCAGTTGTTTTTACGTTGTAATATTGCGATTCCACATCACCCTTTCGTTTCTGCATCCCTTTCTTCATTCCAAAAGAACAATAAAAAGCAAGACTTTCTGTACAAACCTAAAACCTAAAGCTTCATTCTTATTGACCTATGGTTGCAAGTAATAACATGCATGTATATTTTTCTAATTAACTATTTTTTCTCGTGTGCAAGCATTTTTATTGAAGAAGTGAACACATAAAAGGTTTACACTTACAAACACTAACACGTACATGATTTATAAGTTTACTCAGTGGCAGAACCAAAATCTTAACCCAATTTGCACATGATAAAGAAGTTGTCATATTACACATTCATTTTCATATACTTAACCTAAATCCATCTACGTGACCTTGACCCGCATGTTGTCTTTACCACATTAATCAAATGAGCTACTCCTACTTTGTCCTAGTGCACTGCATATATTCTGGAGACCTTATTACTTACAAGAAACCTCGACCAAAATTTTCTGTTTTTCGTGAATATCATTTAGAGTCATCAGTTATAATTAGCAAGGGTAAAATGACATTGTTGGGGTTACATCCACCAACTTTCCCCGCGTTTGCTCCACTAGTGTACCTGCATCAAGAAATTCAGTTTGGAGATAAGGTCCAGAAACCTGCACCAACAAATTCAATTTGGAGATGAAGCTCTCAGAAATTTGATGGATAAGTATATATGGTTTTTATGGAATCAAATTCAATTTAGAGATTCCTATATAAGTCACGTTCCTTATATTACTGAAGAGTTATGTGACCCCTTTGCACGCCTATTATTTGATACTCAAACACATTTATACACAGTTATACGTTGAATGGATAGTGTGGCCACCTCTGGCTTTGGTCATACAACTGCTAAGTTTGTACGTCTAACTATAAGCTATACATGCATGCCGTCTTATATTTACGAGGTAGTACCAAAAGTGCTTGCTCTCTACATCAGTCTACAACACGCATTCACATATAAATATGGTGTGGCATAAATGATAAACCTAATCAGTTGCCAAATGATAAACCCTATTGAAATTGGAGATAAAAACCTTCACGTCTCTTGTTGTAAATATGGACATTAACTGATTGGCAAGACATCGTCGGCCTTGTTGGAATGTATTTTTAAAATAACTGAAGACCACTTTTAAAGAAAGAAAAAAATTTCATAATCCATTTGCAATTAATTGCAAAAATATTTTTGTCAAAAACGTTTTCTTCAATTTTAAATAGATTTCCTAACAAGCCCTTCAACTGCCATTTATTTCCAATCTCTTTCTCTCGAATCAGATACACCGAAAAAAAATATATCATATTTTCACACCAAAAAAGATGGAAAAATTGGGTTCTTGCGTATGCTTGAACAGTTTGGGTTTACTCATTTTTGTTATGAACACGTATACGTCCTTTTTTTATCTGCAACCATAAATTAACCCCTTTGGAAACAACCATAATACCCTATTTCCGCTAAGACAAAATAGAAGCAACTACACCACCCAAGTTGCTCTCTTAATTAACGTCACAACTCATCAAACTTCTACAAATATTATGCAGCTTTACTAACTTCATGATTAGCTTTGCATGGATAATACGTGTATCTACAGTACACTAGTTGTTATATATAATTTCTACCCTATATGGCATATGCTACCGAACCCCATGGCCTAAAGCATGCCACCATTATATATGAACAACCTCTTGTCAATCCCTTTGCACGCCTATTATTTGATACTCAAACACATTTATACACAGTTATACGTTGAATGGATAGTGTGGCCACCTCTGGCTTTGGTCATACAACTGCTAAGTTTGTACGTCTAACTATAAGCTATACATGCATGCCGTCTTATATTTACGAGGTAGTACCAAAAGTGCTTGCTCTCTACATCAGTCTACAACACGCATTCACATATAAATATGGTGTGGCATAAATGATAAACCTAATCAATTGCCAAATGATAACCCTATTGAAATTGGAGATAAAAACCTTCACGTCTCTTTTTGTAAATATGGACATTAACTGATTGGCAAGACATCGTCGGCCTTGTTGGAATGTATTTTTAAAATAACTGAAGACCACTTTTAAAGAAAGAAAAAAATTTCATAATCCATTTGCAATTAATTGCAAAAACATTTTTGTCAAAAACGTTTTCTTCCATTTTAAATAGATTTCCTAACAAGCCCTTCAACTGCCATTTATTTCCAATCTCTTTCTCTCGAATCAGATACACCGAAAAAAAATATATCATATTTTCACACCAAAAAAGATGGAAAAATTGGGTTCTTGCGTATGCTTGAACAGTTTGGGGTTTACTCATTTTTGTTATGAACACGTATACGTCCTTTTTTTATCTGCAACCATAAATTAACCCCTTTGGAAACAACCATAATACCCTATTTCCGCTAAGACAAAATAGAAGCAACTACACCACCCAAGTTGCTCTCTTAATTAACGTCAAAACTCATCAAACTTCTACAAATATTATGCAGCTTTACTAACTTCATGATTAGCTTTGCATGGATAATACGTGTATCTACAGTACACTAGTTGTTATATATAATTTCTACCCTATATGGCATATGCTACCGAAACCCATGCCCTAAAGCATGCCACCATTATATATGAACAACCTCTTGTCAATCCCAGACGTGGATGATCGTCCATAAAGTAGTACCCATTTTTCCTCTTTTTTTTTCTTTTTTTTTCTTCTTTTTTCTTTTTTCTTTTTTGTTGACAATAGTACCCATTTTTCCTCTTAAAAAAGAAGAAAATAAAACTAGATATATGAAGTTTCAGTTTTGGTAGATACTATTAGGAGTAATCCAGTTGTTTTTATGTGAAATATTGTGATTCCACATCACCCTTTTGTTTCTGCATCCCCTTTTTCATTCCAAAAGAGCAATAAAAAGCAAGACTTTCTGTACAAACCTCCAGTTCATTACTTCATCCATGCAATAATCACAAAAATACCTACTTTCTTGCTATATAAACCCCCTTCCCCACACCCAGCACCAGCACAACTCCACTACATCTACAACCAGGTACGCATCGATCTCTAGCAATTATGAACACCACCCAACAAATGACGACCCGGTTTCTCCTCTCCCTCATCTTCCTCTTTTTCCTCTCCCGCCCAATCCCCATTTTCGGATCCCAATTCACTGAAAAGGTACAGAGCACTAAGGACGCTATCAACGTCTGTTTAACCCATGCCCACGCCGATCTTGACTTCGTCTCCAGCATCCCCCCTCAACCCGACCGGCGCAATACTAGCGCCCGTAAGGCTTGTGTCGAATTGTTCGAGGGTTCCGTTGAAGATTTTGGCACTGCTCTCGCATTTATGGACCAGCTCGGCACCCCCGGGACCCCATCCTTTCATCAAAAGATTTGGCAGGCGAGCATCCAGTTGAGCGCTGGGCATACCGAGGCCCGAGCTTGTCAAGAAAGCTTTGAGTTCGTGAACGATGGGCCTATCAAAACCGAAGTGTCTAATCGAGTGGAAGATTTGATTAAGCTTGCGGGCATTGCGCTTGAGCTCCTTGATAAAGTTGAAAAAGGGACGGTGCTCTGATCATAATGCGCTTACGGTCGTCGGAAAAGTTGAAATTGTCAATTAGTGAGATAATTAATAAAAATAAATTGAGGTCTAAATACTTCAAATTTTAACGTCGGTTTGTATTTTCTTCCTTGATTGTGTCGTTTTTAAAAGGATTATATTTATATAGCAGTAAGGAAGACAATTTAATCCTAGTTTATCGTCAGTTTGTATTTTCTTGCTTGACCGTGTTATAAAATGTGGTACACTAATAATTATATAATGGATGGTTAGAGTGTATGATTGGGGTACACTAATAACAATGTCGTATATAAAATGTGAAGAACAAATGAATCAATATTATATTACTTGAAAATTGCAAGTCTTCTAGAACCAATAATATTATATATGCTTCTTAAACTAAAAGTGTGAATAACAATTGATATTAATCGTAGGCAAGTTTGTTTGTGTTTAAATTAGGAGTTTTGCTCGACCATGTCCGCATAATTTTATATTTTATACCTTTTTTTTTGTCTGTTGATTTATTTTCAAAAGGACACTTTCAGAGGCGAAAGGCCATGGGGGTGAGATAACGTCTGTGCCTCATGGATCTCCCATCGAGAAACCGTATCCATGACTAGTGTAAATATTGAAGATCTAGACCTTTCTCGAAACAATTTATCAGGTGAAATTCCTCAATTTTTACAGTTCTTTCGTGGCTTGAAGAAATTGAACCTCTCTTTCAATGAGTTTTGGGGAGCAGTACCAGTCGATGGTGTTTTCAAAAATGCCACTGCAACTTCGGTTCTTGGAAATAGTAGGCTTTGCGGCGGTATTGAGGATCTCCGGCTTTCCAAGTGCAACTCCAAAGAGACCAAGGGAAGAGGTTTGTCGCCTCGATTCAAATTAAGCATCTGTATAGTATGTGGGTTTCTCGGAATAGCTATGATTCTGTCATTATTATTTCTTTGTTCGCTGAGAAAGAAAAGAAAATCAACTGCACATAGTACTTTGGCTAATTCTGTTTTGCAACTGTCATACAATACTCTCTTAAAAGCTACCAATGGGTTCTCTTCAACTAATTTGATTGGTGCCGGAAGTTTTGGGTCTGTGTACAAAGGAGTTCTTGATGATGATAGAGCTCAACTTGTTGCTGTAAAGGTTTTTAACCTATTACGCCGAGGAGCTTCAAAGAGTTTCTTAGCCGAATGTGAGGCAATGAGAAACATCAGGCATCGAAATCTTATCAAAATTTTAACTGCATGTTCAAGTGTTGACTTTCATGGAAATGATTTCAAGGCTCTAGTTTATGAATTCATGGGCAATGGGAGCTTGGAGGAATGGATTCATCCAACCGATGGACCAGAAGAGGTAACTGATGCGTCCAAGAAACTGAGTCTTCTTCAGAGGCTAGACATCGCCATTGATGTTTCTCGTGCACTAGACTATCTTCATAATCATTGTGAACCACTAATAGTTCATTGTGATCTCAAGCCGAGCAATGTTCTTTTGGACAACGAGTTGGTTGGGCATGTTTCTGACTTTGGACTTGCAAGATTCCTCTCAAAACTAGCCAACAACGTCTCTACAAATGATCAAACAAGTTCCATTGGATTGAGAGGATCAATGGGTTATGTTGCTCCAGGTATTTCACTATATGCTCCATTTATTTTATTTTTTCTTCTTTTATTTTGCAATATTTGTGACAGTATATTTTGATGTTTGAAACATATGTAGAGTATGGTATGGGAAGTGAGGTTTCAACAAATGGGGATGTCTACAGCTTTGGCATTCTCTTGTTAGAGATGTTTACAGGGAAGAGACCCACTGACCGCATGTTTAGTGATGGCTTGAACCTTCATAATTTTGTGAAGGTGAATTTTGGTGGACGAGTTACAGAAGTTGCAGATTCGATACTTGTTCAAGAAGGTATCACTACCAACACCACCCCCAACCAATGCAGCGCAAGATCTGAAAAAGTGGAGGAGTGCTTGAGTTTGACCCTTGGAATTGGAGTCTCTTGTTCTGTTGAATCCCTAAGAGACCGAAAAGAGATAAGTGATGTTGTAAATGAGTTGCAATCCATCAGGGCTGTTCTTCTTGGGTAGAAATTTCTTCTTGACTTGTGTGTTTACTTCAAGGCCCTTCTTTTCTTTTTAACCCTCTTTTTAATTATGTACCTCCCTTGAAGTTTTATCGCTGCTATAAATAAAAGGTGATGAATGGCAAGTAATCATTCACCAGTGTGTTTGCATATAATTCTCCAATCTCAAATCATTTAAAATTTTATTTAATCAACTAAATCGTATGAGAGAGTGAGCCTTGACGCAACTGAATTGTTGCTTCATTGTGACCAAAAGATCACAAGTTCAAGTCATGAAAACAATCTTTTTTGCAAAACAAAGGTAAGATTGCATATTATATACGTTCTCCCCGACCTTCGCAAAACAAGAAGCTTTATTGACTTGGGAACTGGATCATATGAGAGCCACCAGAACCAAGTTGATGAACCCGCCTTCACCTTGTGTGTCACATCCCGGCCCGAGCCATCACCACATCTCGGGCTCGACTCCACCGTAGCACGATATTGTCCGCTTTGGGCCCCGACCACGCCCTCACGGTTTTGTTTCTGGGAACTCACGCGAGCAGAACTTCCCAGTGGGTCAACCATCCTCGGAATGCTCTGGCCCCGTACTCGTTTAACTTCGGAGTTCCTACGGAACCCGAAGCCAGTGAGTTCCCAAAAGGCCTCGTGCTAGGTAGAGATGGGAATATACATATAAGGCTTACAGGATCCACACCCCTGGGCGATGTGGGATCTTACAATCCACCCCCTTAGGGGCCCGACGTCCTCGTTGGCACACTTCCGGCCAGGGATTGGCTCTGATACCAAATTGTCACATCCCGACCCGGGCCACCACCACATCCCGGGCTCGACTCCACCGTAGCACGATATTGTCCACTTTGGGCCCCGACCACGCCCTCACAGTTTTTGTTTCTGGGAACTCACGCGAGCAGAACTTCCCAGTGGGTCACTCATCCTGGGTATGCTCTGGCCCCGTACTCGCTTAACTTCGGAGTTCCTACGGAACCTGAAGCCAATGAGTTCCAAAAGGCCTCGTGCTAGGTAGAGATGAGAATATACATATAAGGCTTACATGATCCACACCCCTGGGCGATGTGGGATCTTACATTGTGTTTAGTTTGGACCACGTTTCAATTGCATGAAAACAACGTTATGAATGGCTGACAAAGATGTTTTTTCCTTGTCGGTCCTAACCTTTGTAAATTATTGGAATTTTACCCAAATGCAATTGAAAGCTTTTTTGTATGATATTTCTCACCTTGGCACAATTGTGTGTTCTTCTTACTATCTTTCTACCATGGCAGAAAATGTGCTATGTCTAGCAAAAAAGTAGAACCATGAGCTGGGACCTTGACCTACCAGACATCCTCAATTTGATAAACTGATAAGCTTCCTGTTATCGAAATTTATGAACATTATTTGAAGCCTTAGATAAACATAAGGGTTTGTATGGCAAGCAATTCTCTTAGTCTATACCTCTACTTAATTAAAGAAACCCAAAAACAAACTGCTGGTCTAGTACATTAAAGACTTTTTGTCTTTTTTGTATATATAAAAAGAAAAGGGCTCCTAACCTTTTTTGTTTAAGATTTTTATTTATTTATTTGTAAATATGAGCATCAATTGCGATTTGCTATGCACCAATTAGAAGTTGGTGTACCCTACTAACTCAAGGGTTCGGGCGGTGCTTTAATATAACTTTGAGATGATAATGAATTTCTTACCCCCTTTACTTAATTTAGTCTTTGAGCTCTCCCAAAACATTTTACTAAAAGTCTTTAATACATGTCAAAATTTGTCTACTTTTCAAAACTTCCTTGTATTTTAGCATATGCAAATTTGCACCATCTAATAAAAATTGATTCATAAATTTATTTATACAATACAAGACCCATTTCTCAACATTTGTAGAGATACGGATATTCACCCAAAATAAAAAATAAATAAGAGACATGGTACAGTTCAAATGTACCAATTTATCATACAATATATACTGCTAGCATCTAATTCTTTAAAAAATTATCTAAGTACAGTAAACTAGTTGATAGTTTAACCAGAAACTGAGGCGTATCTGTTGATCAGAGCCAAGGCATTGCTAGTCAATTGTGCAATATTCACAACTCTGCCCCTCACAACAGTCTTCAAATTACCGTTCATCCCATTTCCACCAAACCCATCGGAGCATGTTGTCTCATCCGTCAAAGCGGCACTAACCCAAGTTTGCACATCACTTATCATGAGCTGAAAATCCGAGCTCCTAAAGTTGCCCATCTCAGCTATGGACCTTTGAATGGCATCAACCGAATCACTTAACTCTTCGATGCAGTCCCTCATGGCTCTGACTTCCCTCGGCTTCATGCCATGACTTTGGGAGAGCTTTGACATCATGGTAGAGGTTGATTTGGTGGAGGCAAGGGTCACGGTGAGGGCTGTGCTGGCCATAAGCTTAGGGCTTGTTTGGATTGCACTTGAATGTCTTGAAAGAGAAGTAAGGCAAAGCTTTGGGTAGGTTGTTGCACTGCAAGATGTTTTCATGAATTCATTGTTGGTTTTTTGTGCAAGGTCTTTTGCTGCTGAGGTTGAAGAGAATATGTAGCAACTAATAAGAAGTGCTACGAGAAAAGATGTGACAAAATGGCTAGAAGATGAGCATACCATCTCTTTTGTGTCTTTGATTTTGGAGGCAGTGGAGTAGCAGTGTAGAGAGTGTGAAGAGAGTAGGAAGGGAATGACACTAATTTATAGAACCAATTCTAAAAAGCACATGGAAAAGTCTTTTTCGGTCCCAAAAGCCGGAGGCAGGTACATCTGTTTCCTAAACATAATTTCGAGTTGCAAGTTGGTTTTGTTGGTTTCTCATCAACTTGCTGCAATTGGTTCAATTGGCGTCTAAACTCTAAAGCAATGTGAAACCAAAGAGCCATTCTCGAACTTGTCTAAATCATTGTAATCAATCGATCCCAACTCGATCGGTGAGTGAAGGCATTCAACTTGTGCGTAATTTGCATCCGTCTTCCCGCAACTTGAGATTTTCAGTCTACATGTATACAAATAACTCTCTCCTTAAACGTAGCACTTGCGAAAGAGATTTAATGCATGGAAGGGTTTTCATAGATATATGGATTATGTTAGGGAGACTACAATTGAGTTATTATTAAATGCTGATTAACGTACTTATTCTTTATTGGTGACACATCACATAATTTATAAATATAGTCTAAAAAATGATATACGTACCTCACATTACTCTAGATATATATCAAAATATCACAACTATCAATGGATAGATGTCAAAATTAATCATGTGGGATGGTAGAGGGCAATATACATATCAAAGTAGAGATAGGAGTGGTAGGAGTAAATGGAGACAAAAGAGGAACTGTGCATTTGATTCTTTTTTAGGGAAATGTTAAGGAGACTCTCTCTAAAATGGAGATAGGAGTGGTAGGAGTAAATGGAGACAAAAGAGGAACTGTGCATTTGATTCTTTTTTTAGAGAAATGTTAAGGAGACTCTCTCTAAAGAGGAATTCTTCGTGGACTCTTTGTTATCTCACAGTTTAACGTCAATTCATGTGTCAACATTATAAAATATTATACCAAAAAAATGAGGTGATTAAGAGTCTATGGAGAGTCACCCTACCCAAAAATTTATCGTTGAGTAGACTCTTGTACCCTATATCTAACTTAATAAAAGGTGCAGCCTCTTATTCCAATACAAATTTAGATTATGCAAAGTCCATCAAAAACTAATCATGCAATAAATAAAAGGTTATGAATGGCAAGTAAATATTCACCAATGAGATTGCATATAATTCTCCAATCTCAAATCATTAGAATTGACCACTGAATCATATGAGAGCCTCCATAAACCAAGTTGATGAACCCGACTTCACCTTGTGTTAGTTTGTACCACATTTCAATTTCATGAATAAACGTTATAAATGGCTGCCATAGCTGCCTTTTCCTTGTCGGTCCTAACCTTTGTAAATTATTGGAAATTTCTGTTGGCTATAGTTGACTGACAGCTCATCAATGGCGGCTCATCAAAATTGTTAAGAAGGATTGGAATCCAATCATTGTATTAAGTTGAAGAGTTAGTTCAACTGTTCAAGTTGGTTGAAAAAGCTTGTGAGCTAAGTAATGTGCTCAACCATATAAAATATCGCAAAACAGATTGTACAATTTATTCAGAAAGATCAATAAAGCTAAGTGTCTCTGAGCCAATGTCTTGCTTAAGAAAGCTATGGGGTGACCCTGATAACGCAGCTCCCACCCCTATGTCTGATACATCACATTCCACAGTAAACTCTTGAGTAAAGTCAGGTACAAAAGTTATAATCATTTTTCCTCTCCATTCTTCTCCTTTCTGTAAAGCTTCATTCCTTCTGCTTGTTCGTGTTCGATCTTTCTCATTTTCTCATCACAAGTGGGTGTTCTTGTTGCCTATTTTTTACCATGACAGAAAATGTGCTATGTCTAGCAAAAAAGTACAACCAAGAGCTGGGGACCTTGACCTACAAGCAGCCCGTCACCATCTCATAAAATTAAACAAGCCAAATCACAAATAAGTCCATAAAGTTTTCTGGTCTTTCTTTCCTTTCCACTCCTTGGTTTCTCATTATCGGAAAGTTTTTTATTTATCCGAAATTCTATCATATGAACATTTTTTGAAACGTTAGATCAACATCAGGGTTTGTAGGCAAGCAATTCTCTTAATCTAGACAAGTACTTAATTAAAGAAACTGAAAAACTACCAGTTGGTTTAATACATTAAAGAATTTGTCAAATCCTAGGTGGAAATGCCATTGTGTAATGCATATTTGACATAAAAAAATTAGTGTACGAGCTCTCCCAAAACATTTTACTAAAAGTCTTTAATACATGTCCAAATTTGTCTACTTTTCAAAACTTCCTTATATTTTAGCATATGCAAATTTGCACCATCTAATAAAAATTGATCCATGAATTTATTTATACAATACAAGACCAATTTCTCAACACTTGTAGAGATACGTATATTCACTCAAATAAAAAATAAGTAACAGTCACACGTACAAACCGAATGTAGCAACTTATCTTATCATACAATATATAATGCTGACATCTACTTTTTTTAAAAATAATCCAAGTACTGTAGACTAGTTGATTGGTTTAACCATGAACTGAAGCGTATCTGTTGATCAAAGCCAAGGCATTGCTAGTCAATTGTGCAATATTCACAACTCTGTCTCTCACAACAGTCTTCAAATTACCGTTCATCCCATTTCCACCAAATCCATCGGAGCATGTTGTCTCATCCGTCAAAGCAGAGTAACCCAAGTTTGCACATCACTTATCATGAGCTGAAAATCGGAGCTCCTAAAGTTATCCATCTCAGCTATGGACCTCTGAATCGCATTGACCGAATCACTTAACTCTTCAATGCAGTCCCTCATGGCTCCGACTTCTCTAGGCTTCTTGCCATGAAGAGCTTTGACATCATGGTAGAGGTTGATTTGGCGGAGGCAAGGGTCACGGTGAGGGCTGTGCTGACCATAAGTTTAGGGCTTGTTTGGATTGCACTTGCATGGCTTGATTATTCCAATACAAATTTAGATTATGCAAAGTCCTTCAAAAATTAATCATGCAATAAATAAAAGGTTATGAATGGCAAGTAAATATTCACCAATGAGATTGCATATAATTCTCCAATCTCAAATCATTAAAATTGATCAACTGAATCATATGAGAGCCTCCAGAAACCAAGTTGATGAACCCGACTTCACCTTGTGTTAGTTTGGACCACATTTCAATTTCATGAACAGCTTTATAAATGGCTGCCAAAGCTTCCTTTTCCTTGTTGGTCCTAACCTTTGTAAATTATTGGAATTTTATGTTGACTATAGTTGACTGGCAGCTCATCAATGGCGGCTCATCAATGGCAGCTCATCAAAATTGGTAAGAAGGATTGGATGATGGAATAAGTTGAAGAGTTAGTTCAAGTTCGTTGAAAAAGCTTGTGAGCTAAGTAATGTGCTCAACTATATAAAACACTGTCAAACAGATTGAACAATTCATTCAGAAAGATCAATACAAAATTATAATCGTTTTTCCTCTCTGTAAAGCTTCATTCCTTTTGCTTGTTCGTATTCAATCTTTCTCATTTTCTTAATAGAGTTAACAATGGTGTTCTATGATTCATACAACCGACCTCACTTAGTGGAATAAAGCTTTGTTGTTGTTGTTGTATATATCACCTTGGCACCAGAGGCGAAGCTACGTGAGGACGAAGAAAGTAGGAAGGGAATGACAATAATTTATAGAACCAATTCTAAGAGGCACATGGAAATGTTCTCTTTTTTTTTTTTGGGGCCCAAAAGCTGGAGATACATCTGTTTTTTAAAACATAATATCAAAATATCACAACTATTATTACCAAAAAATATATATATATCACACCTATCAATCGATAGATATCAAAATCAATCATGTGGGGATGGTTGAAGGCAACATACATATCAAAGTGGAGATAGGAGTGCAACGAAAACAAAATGGTGGAGGTAGGGGTAAATGGGGACAAAAAAGGAACTGGTGCATTTGATTCTTTTTTATAAAAATGTTAAGGGGACTCTCTCAAACGTGGGACTTTCTATAAATTCTCTATCACTTTACGTTTAACGTTAATTTTCGTGTTAACATTATAAAATATTGTGCAAAAAACAAGAGATGAAGGAGAATCTATGAAGAGTCGCCCTACCCAAAAAAAATATATATATCTTTGAATAGACTCGCGTACCCTATATCTAAGTTAATAAAAGGTGCAATCTCTTATTCCAATACAAGTTTAGATTATGCAAAGTCCATAAAAAAATTAATCATGCAATAAATAAAAGGTTATGAATGGCAAGTAAATATTCACTAATGAGATTGCATATAATTCTCCAATCTCAAATCATTTAAAATTTTAACTGATCAACTGAATCATATGAGAGCCGCCAGAAACCATGTTGATGAACCTGACTTCACCTTGTGCTAGTTTGGGCCACATTTCAATTTGGCTTCCAAAGCTACATTTTCCTTGTCAGTCCTAACCTTTGTAAATTATTGGAATTTTATGTTGACTATAGTTAGACTGACAGCTCATCAATGCCAGCTCATCAAAATTGTTAAGAAGGATTGGATGATGTAATAAGTTGAATAGTTAGTTAGAGTTGGTTGAGAAAGCCTGTGAGCCAAGTAATGTGCTCGACTGTATAGAACACTAAAACTATAGTGAAGAGAGTGAAGAGAGTAGGAAGGGAATGACAGTAATTTATAGAACCAATTCTAAACGGCACATGGAAAAGTCTTTTTTGGGCCCAAAAGGTAGAGATACATCTATTATTTAACATAATATCGAGTTACAAGTTGGTTTTGTTGGTTTCTCATCAACTTGCTGCAATTTGGTCAATTGGGGTCTAAACTCTAAAGCAATGTGAACCACAGTGCCTTGCTCGAACTTATCTAAATCATTGTAATCAATCGATCCCAACTTGCTTGGTGAGTGAAGGCATTCAACACGGGCGTCTTCCCGCAACTTGAGATTTTGAGTCGACGTGTATACAAATAAATCTCTCTCCTTAAACGTAGCACTTCTCAAAGGGATTTAGTGCATGGAAGAGTCCAGACTCCACATGGATATAGAAAGCAGATGATATATGGATAATGTTAACGAGACCATCAATTTAAGTAATGTAAATTGTATAATGTGGTCGTTGATGATTGGATAATTACTTAAATATTAATTAACGTGCTTATTTTTTATTTGTGACATATCACATGATTTACAAATGTGTCTAAAAAATGGTTTACCTAACATTACTCTGAATACATATTAAAAGGATAATGTTAGGGATAACATATTTGCAAACTAAATAATGTGTCGCCAATAGGAAATGAGTATGTTAATCAACACTTAAACAATAATCAAATTATTCACATCATCCAAATCTAGCATTACCCATATCGAAAGAGTAATGATAGGAAAAAAATTTGTAGACAAAATTTGCAAACTAAATTTTGTCTACAAATTTAGTCTCTCTAACATTACTCATAACAAAATATCACAACTTTCAATCGATACATATCAAAATTAATCATGCGGGAGGGGGCACCAGATAAACAAACAATAAAGCTAAAAAAAGAAAATCTTTGAAACTAGCCATGGTTCGTACAAACTAATTAAAAAAGATTTCAAATTCAATTCAAGTAAATATATAACAAAGAAAATATATATTCATAATTAATGAGTTCATACTTAGATGTGGCTCGCCTTGATTGAATATTGTAGCTTTGTTGTGACTTTGTAAATGCATAGTAAAAAATGAACCGGTTGGTGGCTTCGCTACAACAATCTACCTTTCAGAAGCAAGAAAGACTCATATAGACGTTTTTCAGCCTATCCTAATAACCATCGTATGATTTAGAAATCAAACTTAAAAAGTGTCCGGTAAAATACGAGTATGTAATAACTAACTTAATAAAAGGTGCAGCCGCTTATTTCAATACAAACTTAGATTACGCAAAGTCCTTCAAAAACATGCAACGAACAAGTGGCTGTGCTTGTATCCTCTCCCTTGTGCGAGACTTTCTCTCTATCTCAGAGTCCCTTCTCACCGGTTGTATGAGTGTACCCAATCTCGACAAATTCCAGAGTCGCCGTCCCTAGCTATATGGCTGGGGGCGGTGGCAGTCCCTTCCTCTTTTCCTTTGTCTCCTCTTTTCTTCTCTGATTTTGCATTTTCCCGTGCTCCCCACCCTAATATGGCTTGTCCCTCACACCACAACGACGTTCGTCATCTTCGACAATCTCCACGTCTATCTGCAATCATTGTTTACTGCGATTTGTTGCGGCTCATCAAGAGAGTGTGTAGAGCTCTGGTGTTCTCACCGGCTCGGGTGTTCACAACACCACCACTTTCTCTCTGGCTGCTGTCTTCATCCAGGGCCGGTCCTGAGATTTTTGAGGCCTGGGGCAATACCAAAAAAAGTGCCCTAGTATAACTCCACGTCAGAAAAAAAAAATCAATTGTTTTAGTGTTCATATTTGTGCATGCCGATGTAACTTTTCTTTGATAAAGCGATAGCAAGATGTGAGGGATTATGCTAAGCAACAAGATGGGTTGGCCATAATTTGGTATCTAACTTATCATTTAAAAGACTCAAACCTAAGACCTCTCACTTATAAATGAAGAAAAAATAGATTTCACATCTAAGCCATAACATTAGTTTGTATTTAGACAAGGGTACACAAATATTTCACAAGCAAAAATCAATTAAAGTATGAAAGGTATTTTTGTATAAAACTTATAGTTATCAGATAATTTTCTAATTTACCATCCCTTGGGGCCTCATAAGAATTGTCATATTTTTCTCTCTCTAATTTTTATATATAATGTTATAAACAATGAATGAACCAAAAAAAATTATTGAAAAACCAAATACCACATATATGTTATTAAAAATATAACTCATTTTTCTTGGATAAGAAAGAAAAGTAACCCTTAACCCTAACATTATATTGAAACAGAACATCATTGCTAAAGAAAAAGGAAAATTAATGAAAAGAACTTGAAAACTTTGAGTTTTAACAATAAAGACAAAATAAATGGTAAAGTAAATAGTACTAAGATTGACTTTTTAGTGTAAAAATATGGTTTTCGTTAAAGTAAACAGTACTATGAGCTTTTCGTTAAAGTTCCCAAAAGAAAAAGGTCCTCATTTTGAACTTGGGTGGCTATTATTATTATTATTATTTACCAAAGGGTGGTAATTAATTGAAAATGAATTTGTAAAAGCCACTTTCGTCAAAGGCACATATAGAAATATAGTTACTTATTTAAACCAAAGATGAAATAAATGCATAAAAAAAGGCTGTTTTGAGTTTTGAACCCGTGTTCCTTTCCATTGCAGGAAAGCAGCGAAACACTGCTGCAAATGACAACTTATGACAAATATCCAGTTTTATATTTTTATACGCACACTGGACATAACATTATAATAATAGAAATTAAAGTTTTTGGTGCCCTCGATTTTTTGAGGCCCTGTGCGGTCGCCCTTGTTGCCCTAGGCTAGGACCGGGCCTGTCTTCGTCTGCAGCGTTGCTCGGGTATTGCCACAGGCTTCTTCCACTTTGTGACTGGTTTTTTCCTTTGTGGCTACGTTCGAAAAGTTGCTTGTAGCTGGTTGATGCGATTGGAGAGGCATTCGTCGGTTGGAGGCGTGAAAGCTTGCAGATCGTGTTGGTTCATTGTAGCAGAGGCGGTGGAAGCAGAAGACTAGAGTTTCTTTTGCTAGTTTCTGGTTTGGGCTTGAATTCTTTTTTGGGTTCTTTTTTGTTTAACTTTGTTGGTCCAAATTTGCTTATACTTATTTGACTTTGGACCCTTGTGTAAACTTGGGTTGTTGGTAGTGGAAATGTTTACCTTGTACCCAAAAAAAAAAAAGCAACCAACGAAATAAAGGAAATAGAGATAATTAATTTGTCTTCTTAATGGTGGCCCAAGTTCACTGAAAAACTAAAGAAGTGACTCCAACTTCTAATCACCTGCATATAAAAAACAGCCTGATACCAGAGAAGGAGATTCGATCAGGCTTTAACAAAACTCAAATAATAGAAGAGCAAAAAGAAGGTATATCATTATAAATAAATAAAAAAGACTTAAAATATAAATTTAATTATCTGAATAAGAAACCCGGACTTATATAAGTACAGTTGGTACTTGGAACAGAGGCCAAATAATTGGAATGGAAACACAAACACATGAATTGTGGAACTGGAATCTTAATTGTATGTTAATACTAATTCACTCGAAAATTATGGTGCTGCACAGTGGGAATATTAATTTAATTATTTTTTGCCCTCTTTCAAAAATGTTCAAGAAGCAACAATCACCGGAAATTTTCTGAAGATCATATTTTTCCAAGGTAGAAAGCTAAAATCATGAAAAAGAAGAGGTAAACATGATATTTACAAAGTTGTCAGGGACCTATATGTCAAGAACTCTCTATTTAATTATTTTCTTGTACAGGTTGCGGTAGGGGTTTTGGGCTTTAATTTATTTTCCTTTATGTTTATTTTTGGCTGCATAAACTTCTTGTCTTTTGTTTTTGTAACAATTAAGGGAATTGAACCATTAGCCTAATCCTAATTGGAAAATTGATAATTAATGATGGTCATTACATTAATGGGAAAAGAAAAAAAAACACAAATCCTTGCTTAATTTGTTTCATAAATCATGTCAGGATAATATTTGTATCCTCATTGGGGATGAACTCATTCCTCCACTTGTAATAACGTATCTTCAACGTGAAATTTTATAATTAGAATCGATCAATCTCTCAATCTTTATTTGAATATCATCCTTACAAAACATAATTCAAATCGATGATCGTTTAATCATTCAAATGTATCAAATAAATCAAGGTGCAGGTACAAGTAGTATATTTATGATGAAATGTTGATTTTTTTTTTTATGAATGATCTTTAAATGAAGATTAAGAGACTAAATGATTACTGATTCGAATGATTTTTTGTAGAAATAATCTTCAAATGAAAAATAATAGACTAACCGGTTCTGTTATGAAATTTTTACATTGAAATACATTATTTACAAGTAAGAGAATTAGAAATTAACATTAACTACCGATTGAGAAATTAACATTACAAGAGGGATGCACACATTATCCTCGTGATTGAGAAGTTAACATTAACAGGTAGACTTGATCATTTGCTTTACGCATTGATCGAGGTGAATGCTCCATCTCCAGTTTTAATTGATCAGTTGCTTACGTAAATGACCACATCCACAGGTCCTCCACATCAACCGCCCAGGAACATCGCCGGTCGTCCAGCAGAGTTTCGCGCGACCCTACTATGCATTGCATGCAGTATGCAGACCCCATGTGTCATGCGCGCACGTTCGTCTTTTAGGGTTTTGACTTTATGTGCAGTATGCAGACCCTATATGATCCGTGTCCACATGTGATTGGGTAGGGTAGGCATCACATATCGTAGGGTCCACATAGAAACCTTCAACCACACGCAAGCAGCGGCAAGTCCACCCTCATTTGGTTTGGAAGATTGATGAAGAGTCGGCCGCCTATAGAAAGTTAGAAACAGAATCGTCCTCCCGGAGTATAGATTTTTTTAATGTGACTAGAATATGAATATATGTGTGTTAAAAATTTTAAAAATAAAAAATTTCATCATTTATATAAAAACACACGGTGTATCATCCGTATTTCGATCACAATAAAACATTTCTCATTAAAAAAAAAGGCTGATTAATTATATACCTTTTAATAAAAATTCATTTTCCTCCTCAACTCTTCTAAATAAAAAATTCCCGCTCAACATTTTCTCACTTTTTTTTTCTCAGCTAAAGTGTCAAGTTCGTAGTCATTTCGTTGGGTTGTCTATTGTCATGGTTTGACATGATTCACATGTTACCAATTATCGTAGAACAGTAACATAAGGCTTTTGTTACGTGTTATTAATTTGAGTTTTTAAAAAGACTAAACACGTTTTTAAATTACAAAAAATGTCTATAATCATGATTGAAATAAAATGTTTCTAAATTCAAAAAAGATACTTGAAGTAAATTGTGGAAGAATGACATGGTATGTGCTTATATTTCCATTGTTTTCGGTCATGTGTTTTTCATTATATTAGCTCTTTCATAATTCTATTATTTTAATGGGTCAACTGCAACATCTAAAATGTACACTCAAGCTAGCGAATGAACATGTACCCTAATTTGGATTTATAAAATGGCTAGCATGGACTTTATTTATTTTATTTTATTTTTAAAACCGCTTGGAGTTTCAAAGTCACCTGAGAAGTGCCTATAAATTTGTATTGGCATCCCATCACACACATAAACATACAAACCCATCAACTCAAGACAACAAAAATGGGTGCCCAAACTTTCACAACCCCAACTTCAAACTCACACCAAGTTCTCACATTTCTTCTCCCAATTCTTCTACTCATCATCATGACGAACATGCAAACAACCGTGGCAACCTCCTCTTCCTCTCAAACCTACGAAACCTACGTCAAAACCGCCTGCAATTCAACCACATACCCACTCGTTTGCTACCAATCCCTTTCCTCGTACGCTTCCAAAGTCAAATCTAACCCTCGAAAGCTTTGCATCTATGCCCTCTCCGTGACCCTACAGGCATCGAAAAACGCCTCTTCTGCCGTGTCAAAACTGTCTAAGAGGACAGGACTAACCCCAACGGAGAAAGGGGTCATTAGCGATTGCTTAGAAAATATTAAGGAATCCATCGACGAGCTAAAAGATTCGGTGAGTTCAATGAAAAATTTGGGGGTCAAGGGTGCTGATGTGCAAGCTCAGTTAGATGATATTAAGACTTGGGTCAGTGCCGTCATCACAGACGACGTTACTTGCACTGATGGATTCGATGGTCTGAAGGTAAGCACGGCGGTTAAGACCCCTATCAACAATAGCATCGTGTATGTTGCTAGGTTAGCTAGCAATGCTCTGTCGCTCATCGACAGCCTCAGCTACTAGTGCAATTAATTAAAGCACCCTTGTCATTCCTTGACTCTATCAATTTTCTTTTTGGTATTTAACTTTATATTGCCGATAGTTTATAGATTGTTACAATTTCTGTTGTGGTTGTTTATGTAATTAAAACCTGTTTGAAATGGTTTTGCTGTAATTTGCTGGAAAAGTGGTGTGTATGATACTATTATTACATGTAATATGTTAAGGGGGAGCTTTGAGAACTATAATTTTTTGAGCAACCAATAAGCTAAGCCGCACGTTGAAGATCCAATCTCGTGACCCATAAGGCCATAATATCTCGATCGATAGAACTTTGATTTCCCCAGCTGTCTTATACAATTTATTTCCGGTATACATACTTCCCGTGCATGTGTATCACCAGAACAAAAAAAAAAAAGAACAGATTTAATTCCCATTCCAGTTCCCATGAGAGTTACAATGATGGTGAATCACACGATGGTGGCTAAGGAGAGGCTGAAATGCCTCTGTGAGTTTTTCCGATCTCTGAAAGAGTAAACTGCTGTAACAACGCCACCAGATAGTCCATTTTTAAAATGATTTTCACAATGAAGAATGGATGAAGATTCCAAGCATGCTGTAATGCTTTGTTATAGTTTTAAGGAAAAAAATTTCATACATAATTTTTTAGCCTTTAATCAAATAAAACCAAGAAAAAAATATAAATAAACAAAAATGTACACAAGAAGAATAAGAGGGCAAAAATCATTTCTCTATTTCAATTATGGATCGCTCGTCGTGCCAATTGTTACAATGAACGGGTAGTTATTACCCAATTTTAATTTCCTAATTTACCAATATTATATTAAAAGTCAAACATAACAAAGGAACACATGTTCGTTCGTTTTGTTTGGAGGTAGATATGGTTATGGAAGATGGAGAACATGCACTAAGAAGGGTTTGAAAGCAAGACTTCTTCATTTTTACGTATATTTTGTTCTATATTGGTTTGTATTAGGCAGTTTTGGATTTTTTCTTCTGATTATGTCCGCGAAATTTTAAATAAGTAAATTTTAGTCTCTCTTGAAATTTCGACTAAGTAATGTATTGCTTCGTTTATTCTTTGGCATCCTCCTTCGGATAACTGGTTTAAAGTGATACAGATGGGCTTGCTAAGGGTAGCCCAGTAACTGCGACCTGTGAGGTGGTCTTTTATGGTTCTGCGGTTTTTTTTTTTTTTTTTTTTTTTTTTAATTGTGTGGTTCCTCGACTAAGAGTTGGGGTTTCATACTTCTTTCTATGCAGAGCTTCATGCTTCATTTTTGTTGTGGAGTTAGCCCATGCGCAGGGTTGTGTAATTTGTGGCTTGAAAGTGACTCTTTCAGTGTGATCTCTTACTTTTCTTCTGTATTTTTTCTCCTCCTTGGCAGCTTTAGATTCGTTGAAAAAATTCTTCCCTTTTGCAAAACATGGTTTTCCTTGTCTCATATTTTTTCAATAAGAAAATGAGGTTGCTGATAAATTAGCTAATTTAGGGTTAGATGCGAGTATGAATGTGATGATCTTGCAGGTTGGGGTGGAGCAAATCCCATCTAAAGTAGTTTATTACGTTTAGTCCGTAGCTCGCTTAATTGGAAGAACAATTAAACAGAAGGCGCGCATGAATTATAATTATACACACAAACATAAGGTGTTGGGTTTCAAACCATGCGTTTTGTGTTCAAAACTTTTTCATCTCCTAAATTATTGTAATAATTTTGAACCCTTCCTACTCCCCTTAATAATAATAAAATTTAAAAATATATGAATAAAGCAGCTAGCTATATATACACATGTGAGGACAAATGAATGTGATATTGATATCACATTTTTCTTTTAGTATTAATATTCTAAATTTGCACCAAAGTTTAGGTTTAATCATAAATCAATTAAAAATATATATGAAGGATAAATTAATTATATTTACAGGCACATGTAAGATCTTTTCTTTTACAGATGTGGTTCACACTCAATAAATTATATCTTTTAGAGAAACTTTAGATTGATCATGCACTTCTCATTTTCCTTGTATTTGATTCACTTATAATTTATTTGATCTAGAAATTTATAAAAAAAATGAAAAAAGTTACACATGTATAAATAATGAGTGCGGAAATCGTCACTAATGTGGACATATACCTTATTGTTCAGATGGAATTGAAAATTGATACAATCTACAATAATACAGGTATGGGAGTGATCACATGGAGAAAATATATGAGTAAGGTCATAATCTTAATTATTTCAAGTCCTTTCAACCTTGTGAAATTATTACTAATGGAGTTTAGAATCTGTTACACGACTTTCGTGAAATTAATCAAAATCGTTTGCTTTCATCAGCGCTACTGCCCACCCATGCATCCCGCTGCATGGTGCCTGCAGAACATCATTTTGGAAGTTTGGAACCATGAAGAGCCAAATTAATACAATATTCATGAATATTTTTCACTCATTAATTTTGATAACATTGTATGTAACGCTAAAGGATAAAAAAATAAATTAGTAGTAAATTTACTATTTGTGGTATTCAAATTTAAAACAACATCATATTTATAAGCAAAAGAGTATCACAAGGCCATGGTTTAAGTTTTTTTTTTTTTTCATTTGATTCCATTCAAACAGAAATATCTTACATGCCTGCAGTATGGCTGTGGCAGCGTGGCCTTACTGAACAATGTCGTGATAATTAACTGATAAGTTATGGGTGCCCATGCCATCGCGACTTGCGTAGATACCTGGACGTATATATTATACGGCTTCGAGAAGCAAACTGTTTTTTAGGATAAGACTAAAGTTCCAGAGATGCTGTTAGGGTAGCATCACACATAGATCCAATCCAAGAGTTAGTTTACCTGAATTTGTTTATTATTGTAGTCAAAGACTTGAACTAAATAACCCCTTTCACTCATAGGAAGACGCTACAAAGAAATTACAGACTGACTAATAATTTAAGAAGGGAAAAAAATGGTCCCCAAATCTTCATTGGTGACTTCTCACAATTCGTGGGCCAAATATTTGGGATTAAGTATTTAGACCATCTCCAACCGATCCGGTCAAAGGGTTATAGGATTAAAAATAACTTGAAATGATACGAAAATCGTCTCCAACTGAGAACTAGGCCAAAGGGTTTGTGGGTCCCATCGGGCCAAAACCTTCAAATCAAGCCAGCGTGTTAGCCATTTCCAGCCAGCCAGCCCGATGAGCCCAGTCCTTTTTCTTTTTTGGACAATTTTTTTTTTTAATTTCTAATTTTTTTCTGCACCATTTCTCACATACTTTTCACTTTTCATCATTTCATATTATCTTACCTCATTTTATTTGAATTCTTCACATTCTATTATCTTCCAATAATTTTTCCTTTATTTTTTTCAATAATTTTCAAATGGTCATCTCTTTCAATAATCTTCCAATATGTCCGAAAATCTTATTTTAATATGATAGTTTAATTTAATTTAATTAACTATATTAATTCAACAAAAATAATAAATTATGCTTGGACTATGGCCCATTGGCCCCTCTCGGTTAGAGATAGTATAAAATATGATATGATACTATTTATTAAAATATAATTTCTTACATGATTATAAAAGCTAAACATAACCCTTGACCCTCTCTCGATTAAAGATGACCTTATAGTCCATAGTCAGGTAGTCATCTTCTCGTTCACGTGGTCTTCAGTCTCCTCTTTGCAATCAAAGGCCAACGAGAAACCTCGGCATTCGCCGGTCGCACTCTCACCTGCCAGCGGTCTTAACCCACTCACGTGCTCACCGCCACTGGCGAGTCCCCACAAACAACCCCACCGCCGTCTGCTCCCTTTAACATTTTCACACTTATCCTATATCATTTATTTTCCTACCCAGTCTCTACTCAGTCATATATATTGTTAATTATTGCTATGCATCACCGCCATGACTCACCAGTAAAGGTATACAGGTACAAAATAAAAATAAAAATAAAAATAAAAATAATTAGTTGATATTTAGTAATAATAAATCCGTTTTATCCCTTCAATCAAGGATCTCTTTCGTCACTTAAAAACGTCTTTTTGACTTCCTTTCACCGTCAATTGCGCAAAAAGTTTGGTGTCTATCGGTCAGTAAAAACACTGCAACTTTTCCTCTAACTTCAATTTATCCCTTCAATCAGGGATTTGGATTCTTTCCCGAGTAAAAAATACGAACAGTTAGATTTTGATCCAACGATTACAATTATTATATTTTTTAGAAATGATTCTCTGTTCGTAACCGTTAGATCTCTGTATTCTTTGCTCATAAGGTTCAGCCGCCTTATTCAAATCCGATCTTATAGCTAACTTATCCAGAACAGGTTTAATTAGTTTACAAAAGATAGACACCAAAAGCAGCCAGCCTGCATAGCTTCACATATGGAAGATCCAAAGCACTTGATCATATCTTACATATCTTTATATATATCTATATATAACTTACTGAATAATACCAAACTATACATTAAAACTAAACAACATCAACAGTTCTCAAAAAAGAAAAAAGAAAAACTCAGTAGCTCATCAGTGCTTGCCGGCGAACCGGTTGCACAAGGCGAGTGCATTACTAGTGCGCTGAGCAACATTAAGCACCTGAGCTCTAATGGAGGATTTGATCTTGCCGTTCAAGCCCTTCCCAGAGAACCCATCAAGACACGTATTATCATCAGTCAAAGCAGCACTGACCCAAGTCTCCACATTGCTCATGTGCCACAAGAAATCCTGACCCTTGGATTTCCCCATGTTCTTCAGCTCCGTCACCGACTTGCTCAGCCTGTCCACGCTGTCCCCCATCTCCTCCAAGCAGTCCTTGATGGCTCCGTACTCTCTGGATTTTAGTCCCTTAAACTTGGCCAACTTGGTCACGAATGTTTTGGCGCTCTGTGCTTTTGTTAGGCTGACGGACAAGGCGGCCTGGGCCAGCTGGCGGGGGCTTTGCTGGATAGAGGTGGCGTAGGAAGAGAGGGATTGGATGCAGACTTGTGGGTAGGTGGTTGCCCTGCATGAGGTTTCGATGAAGTTTGTAGTAGTTGTGGTGGATGCAGATTTGGCTGTGCCAACAAGGTTGAAGATGGGAAGAAGAAGAAGCAAGATAACCGAGGCTCTAGCCATTGAAGGAAAGTTGGGAATTTGGAGTGGGATTGGACTTGGAAAAGGTTAAGACTTGAGAATGCGAAATGAGAGTGAAAGGATTGCGTATTTATAGAGGTGTGACACTTTTTTTTTACAATATGTTTCATCTTATACACATTGCTCTTTATTTTATTTGTTTAGTCTAAAGATCATAAACAATAAAGTGTGACATGAAAGAACATAAATGTACGGAAATGATTCGTTTACATATAAAATGTATAATTAGTTGGAAAAATCATTACTTTATGTCAAGTTGTACTATTTAGTTGACATCGTGTAACAATCTGTGTACTAGATTCATTATTCGTAATTTTAGTTCTTCGATGTCTCGATATGTGAAAAGGGCAAAGATAAGGGTGTAAATAAAAGGAATTGGATGCCTTGGGATCATCCTGATTCACTAAGGTCGTTGGATTTTGATCTAATGACTACAATTATATATAATTTTATATGGGCTCCCTGTTTATGACCGTTGTTGGATCACGAGGATCCCAAAGATTTGCCTCGGAGAGGATCCAAAAGGGCTTCTGGTTTTATATTAGGGTGTGATATCCACACGTCTTTTTTTACTTCTCCCACACATTTTTAGTTTTCGGCTGTCGGACCAGATGAATTGAAGAAGATCAATAAAGATAAATTAACAAGTGATGTGTAAGAAGTAAAAAGGGATGCGTGGATAGCACATCCCTTTTTACATCTTTGTCAACTTCATGGAAACTTAGGCACATGACCAATCGTATTTTTCAAACTCATATGTATAAATTACCTAATGTTTTGTCGACCAACGTGACATAGTTTCTATTTTTTATGGGTACAAATCCAGTAAGCTTTGTAAGTTAAGTGGGATCCACATATTATCTAGAGGCTGCTAGTTGATTGAGGCCAAAACTTGAAAGAAAATTAATGTCCCACATCATATGATACCCAAAATCTAAACAAGAAAACGTGATTGGGGCATAGATTATGGAAAAGTATCATTTCCGGATTTTTTTACCAAATTCATCAAATTAATTAATTCGGACCTTTAAAATTTGATTCAACAGTTACAAACAGAGAGCTTCTTTAAAAGTTATAATAACTTTAATCGTTAGATCAAATTCAAAAATTCGAATTAAGTGATTGAGTGAATTTGATGGAATGAACCAGAGAGCCCTTTTCATAGATTATTTGCACTTCCTTGAATTATGCAGCAGGACTTGGGAAATTGTTTAAAGATAAGCTGCCAAAGTGTGACACTAATCTCTAGTGAACTGATGACTTTTCTATAATTTCTGCGCGTAGATGGATGTTAAGCGGCAACTATTTGGGTTCCGTTTTTACCTAATTCAAAGTCATCAATGGAAATATAACAAACTAACAATCTAACTTCAAAGAAAAATTAAAAACAAACACATAAACAAAAAGAAAAAACCGATGAAAACCAACGAGTTTTTGGTAAAGTGATAATTTTCTCCATTAGACGGTATTAGGTAATTCGACTCTGCATAATTGTGATTAAGGATACAACATATATCTTCCATACAATTGATATATTTAGTTGTGATGTAACTTTATTATGAATGTGTTAACCCGTTGTAATATCTTTTTGACGGCCCTATCGTTCATACAAACAAAGAAGTTATAAATGGGAAAGCAAGCTATGTGAAATGAGAGGCCAATAGAACAAAGGCAGAAGAAGGGCAAAAAGTGACCAAAACCCTAACAAATTAGGGAAAGTAACAAGAAAACAATGTAAAACGAGGTGTGATACCCACGATTACTGTTGAAGGCAGTCCAAAGTAATGTGAAGGGAACATATGTACCTACCTAACTGCATGCATGGTATGATTTTTTCTTGTGTTTTTACCCGTGAATTAATTTCATCAACGACCAAGAGAAAGAGAAAGGTTGCTGCCCCTTTTGCTCCAGTCCCTTGCCGACCTATCAATTTTTTAAGTCACCTAATATCAGAAGGCCAGAAACTAAGATTTACTCGATCTTAAGTGTCTTGTGATATTTGTTAACTTTTAAATTTTGATACAATTATTTATAAAATATTAGTTCTTCTGTTAGATTATAAAATTAATTAATCTGAAATTATTTCCCTAATTATTGCATGTGTTAGTTCATGCTTGCATGAGGCAATGCAGAGATTAATGGAATATGCTGCTGAATAAGTTAACCGTGCTTGTTCTTACCACTGCAAAATGTCCCCACCAAACTGCATTATTGGCAAAGCAATATGAGTCATGTGATTGTAACCAACAAATGAGCTATGAAGTAAATAATTCAAGCACAAGATTATGTCAATTTGCAGTCGACATGCCCCTATCAAGGTTCTGGCTGGCTGAAATTAATTGGACATTGGTATTAATTATTTCCCTTTTTTAAGCTGAAAAAATGGGCAACTGTAACTCTCAGTGAAATCGAAAAAGAAGTTAACACTTAGTAAAATGTATTAAGCATGTAATGCAGATTTATTCGCACTAATGATTCAGCCCGAATAAGGAGAGATTATGAGCTATTTCTATTTGTACATTCTCATGTGTATCTCTCTAACATTACCTAATGAGAAAATTAGATACAAGAAGATATATAATCAGTTGTTAGAGAGAGATTATTTTCAAAATAAGATTGATGCTTTCGCTTTGTTACTCTTGTACATCTAAAAAACATAGGTTGTCCATATCATAATCAATAGAGTTCTTGCCACGTTTAGCGAGCAATTATTGGATTAACAACGTAACTACAGCCTTAATGATCATATGATTATACAAATGAAAAGAGAATGTCTTAAACTAATCCTGTGTTAACGAGGATCAATTAGTTGGGACGTAGGGATATTTCCGAATCATACTACTGTTACCAAAAGTAAAGACTTTTTTGGATGATAGAGGCCGAAAGCAAAGAATAGTAGAAGGCTATCTAGAATCATCTGTCGAAAAATAATGGAGTAGTACTAGCCAACTAGGCCAGGCTTCATGAGGGGTGGATGGATTTTAATTCCTTATTTTAAATTCCTATTAAAAAATGAAATTTTAATGAAACACTTCATGTACTGTTCACTTTTAACGAAAAATCACATTTTTACCTTTACCTGACACTATTCATTATACATTTAAAAAAAACTTTTCGTTAAAAAGAAATTTTTTTTTTACTTTTTATTAGTTTTCCTTTTAAAAAAAAAGACTTCACATATGCGGTGGCATCTACCAAGAAAGTTTTCTAAATCCACTAGGGCTCGAAACCGAGACCACTTGCTTAAGTGACCAGAGCCCCTTCAACTCTGACCAACCTTCATTGGTATCACAATGTGCAATTTGATTTACGAGAAAAAATTTAGTTCTTAAGATTGTTGAGGAGTTCCTCTTTAAGATGTTTTGTTAATGTTTTATGAAACCTCGTGTTTATGACAAGAACCGTTCATATAACAAATCACTTTGTAAAGATTATCTGTAAAAAAAAAAAAAATTAAAATAAGGTCATTTAGTCAATCAGTTGTAACAAATAGATAGACAATTCGTAATTTTTTATCGTATCCGACCCTTTGTTTTTAAAGAGTTCGATAACTAAAAATCTCATTTTTATTGATTTTTTATCATTATATAGATATGATCTTTGTAATGTATTTTATAATATAAGTGGTTCTGATCATAAACACGTGGTTCCATAAATTTGTAACAAAACAAGTTTTAGGAGGAACTCTTTTATCTTCTCAGGACCCAAGTTAATTCCTTGAAATATTGCATGGTGGAAGGGACTTAGGTTTTGGGAGCTTAAGAACTGAATAATAATAGGGTTTTAAGTAATTTACCCTTAAAGTATTGATCATCTATCCATAATAAGCAATTTTGATCAATCTATGTTTAATACTACAAACTTTGAAAGCGTGTTTAGAAAACAATTTTATTCATAAGCACTTTTACTAAAAGCTCTTTTATTAAAAACACGTCAAACTCAATATTAATAAAAACCTAGGTGTTTCTTGAGAGCACTGCGTGCTTCTGTAATGTGCTTACAACTCAAAGAGCTTAGTTTTTTAGTCAAATATTGTCGAAAGTACTTTTAATTATCCAAAAAATTTAGCCATTCGAAAAACACTTTCAAAAATGCATGTATTGTATCGTTTTAACAGAACAAATAACAATTGCTCAAACATTAGACAAATTTTAAGTGAGGTGAAAAAGAATTGAATGCTTTTATTTTTCTCTTATGTTCGACACGTACAAGTATTAGATAGATAATGAGTTGGATTAGGAACATGCCAGCTACCAGCTATGGCCGAACTGAACAGAACCATATTCTTAATCAGATTTCTTCAGAAGCTTTTTGCAATTGCATGTGTCTTCTCTATCACAACGAAGACACGGAAAAGATGAACAGCTAGGGTTTCATGGCCACCAACCCACATTCACTTGTCTGCCAATCCTTCAGTTTTGTCAAAGTTGAACCAGAAGGATCAAAAGTCACAAGATTTTAATTTTGTGGGTCTATGAGTCCAATCCTCTATCCACCATCATCAATCTCACTCTCTCCACATCCTCCAACCTACCCACATTGCCATAAATCTTCATCAAAAGCTCGAAATTATACTCGTTATCCGGCTCCAGATCGAAAAGCTTCTCTGCAGCAACCTCCCCGATATCAACATTGCCATGAAGGTAGCAAGCATACAGCAATGCACCCCACACCGTCGGACCAGCCTCGAACTCCATTACATCCGTTATGATCCCGTAAGCTTCTTTGATCCGACCTGACCTTCCGTAAAGATTCACCATGCAAGCGCAATGCTCCATAATTGGACAAATTCTGTATCTATTTTTCATGACAGAATATAGTCTTTGGCCGTCGTTCACCAAACCTAAATTGGCGCAAGCCGATAAGATTGACACAAATGTGATACTGTCCGGCAAAGCACCGTCCTTCTCCATCTGATCAAAATACAGCAAGGCTTCCCGGCTTTTAGAATGAGCTGAAATGATTGTATTCCATGTTACGACATCCCTCTCCGGCATATGACTAAACAACCATCGCGCTCGATTCAACTCGTGATGTTTGGAATATGCAGCAATCAAGGCATTGGCAATGGACAAGTTCCACTCAACTCCCATCCTAATTACCCATCCGTGTATTTGAACTACAAGCTGTAATGATTGAACCGCAGCGAGGATTGTGGATATAGAAACAGAATCGGGCTGGTACCCTTCATCAAACATTTGGCGAAAGATATCCAGGGCCTGCAGCAAAACCCCGTGGCGCATATAACTGGTGAGCATTGTGTTCCAAGAAACCTTGTCCCGACTAGAAATCTTATCGAACACTTTCCGAGCCTTCACAATGTCGCCACATTTGGCATACATGTCCACCAGTGCATTAAGCACAAACCTATCATTCAACAAACCGGAACGCACAACATGCCGATGCACAGCCTCACCAATCTGAACGAACCCAATTCCCCCACAAGCTTTCAAAACTCGAGGGAACGTGAACCGGTCGGGTTCAACTCCCTCTTCCTCCATTTGAAAGTACAACGCCAAAGCATCCTCGTACAAACCCAATTCAGCATACCCCGAGATAAGAGCATTCCATGCGAAAGCCGACACGTCCCTCTTAGGCATTTCATCAAACACCTTGTGCGCCTCCTCCATGCGCCCACTTGCAGCATAAAGTCTAAGCAGCTTCGACGAGAGGCCTACATTTCGACGCAAAAGGCTTCTGGGAATGAGCTTATGAACCCGGTGGCCATACTCCATTGCTTCTAGCTGGTAGCATATTTCCAAAAGGGAAGCAAAGGTTTGCGTGTCGACATTTATGCCTTTGTCGACGGATGCTTCGAGGTCCTTGACGACGGCGTCGAGGGCTTGGAGCTTGGTCTGGGCAGACGGTTTATGGTAAATAATGAGGGGGGTTGGGGTTGATTTGGGGAAGGAGAGGGAATTGGTGTTTTGGTTTTGGTGAAGCTGTTTTTGCTTCTTGTTCTTCTTGCTTTTGGAAGAAGTGCAGATGCTCAGTTTTGCCGTCTGGAAACTTAGCGGTTGAAATGTGGTCACCATTTTTTGAAACTAACAAATTGTTTGAAAAATTTCTAGTTAAAGGGCCCATAATCTAACTGTAGTTTACACTGCTCTGACCAACTGGACGGACAACATCAAATACTTACATCATTTAAAAAAATAATAATAATCTTGACAAGACGATATATATAAATTACTGGTCTGGTACATTGCTTTGATTATTAACTGAGTTAATTCACGTATGCAGCATAATTTAAAGTATTATTTTATATTGAAATAACCCATTCAAGGGTTTAGCGTTCTCTAGTACAACAAAATTATAGTATGTTCCTGTACAACAGTACATGCATCTTAAATATCAGATTAGATTTTGGATTAACAGTAATGAGATCAGATTGACCTCAGTTATACATTTTTCACTTGCTGCATAGTTTTCCTTCCGGCTTAAGCCCGGTACATGCAACCAAGTGACATATTCGGGGTAGATAAAATTAACCCGGTTGATAAGTAATCGATTTAGATTTCGCCATGCTTCTTTTAGTACAAACTTCCACTCCTCGAGACGCTTGTGGACAGCAGACTAATCTCTGGTGATCTTTGCCAGAGAGAAGAAAGCACGGAAATCTTACGCGCTCTGCTATCTTTTACTCCAACGTTCATTTGCTGCAGAAAGAAAAACAAGTTATTGACTCATTGGCCCTTCAGACCAAAAGAAAAAAAAAGACAAGTTGGCCTTAAAAATGGGCACAGACTAGCTTCTGGTACAAAATTAAAATTCTTTTAGGCTGTTTTTTTTACGTTTTCATGTCGTATAAAACAGAACAGCACCTGGATTATTAATGACAATGAACATTGAAAACCAGATATGGGGAATAACAGAATGTACCTTAGCGCAGCAAAAATTGGCCGAACCTTTTCAAATATGTCATCCACTGTTCCCACAGCATTGATCTGCACACATGGATTTATCAATTTATACTTCAGGCAATATATAAGTTAGAGCCAAATCAAGATGGTACGCAACAAATTAACAAGAAAGCCACAAAGAAGAAGCAATTAACAATTAAGTTTACGTGTGTTAACACCAGAGGAAAGGGAAATTATCAGAGATCAGTTTTGCATCCTAGAAAACTTCATAAGACACACAATAAGCTCGAAGTATCAAATGCCACTAACGTAAAAAGGATGTTTATACAACCCCTGAATGTGCCATTTACCTTGTGAAGTTTTCCTGTCTTTGAATAGTGATTGATAACGGGCCAATTTAATTCATCAAATATTTCAAGACGTTTTTTTATTGTGTCAATGTTATCATCAACTCGGCCCTGCAATAAACATCATACATTAGATAAATACATGCACATAATCCAACCATATAGAAAAACACAACACATAAGCACCTGATTACGATTTAGCACTCGCTTCACCATCTCCCGTTCAGGGCAGTCAAAGAAAAGCACAACATTTGGTTCTCTGCCAATCTGCAAGTTTGATGAAGCTCCGAATGAGGAATAATTTGGTCGAAAAGTTAAATGCTGCGGTAGATGTCACAGTTATATTCATGATATGATCTATTGACTTTTCTCAATATTAAGTTAATCCTTGCAGCAAGGTCAAACAAGATTTGAATTGTCTGAAGCATTAAACAGAGGCAACATTCCACATTGGCTCACAAGAATAGAAGGAAGGAAACTCACAATTTGTTCAAATGCCTCGCGGTTCTCCTCACTCCGAGGGAAGCCATCAATGAGAAACTTATCATTGTCACTGGATTCCATCTCCTTTCGAATGAGTTGGACTGTCACTTGAGAGGGAACAATTTTTCCTTCCCTAATTGTGCTAAGAATCACCGAGCTGAAATTGCAGTTGCAAACTCAATTGAACTATACCACCAAATGCATCAAGTAGCTAACCCTGAACAAACAACGAGAACTAAGAATTATTACCCGTATGCGCTATTGGAAGCTATTTCCCTCCTCAACAGATCCCCTGCACTGATATGAGTGAACCCAAATTCCTCGACTATCTTCGCACACTGAGTACCTTTTCCACTACCAGGACCACCTGAGATTCAGATTACCACATCATTACAATCACTACAGCTTTCCGAAAAATGCATCAAAATTCATAACATAAGCATCCGAAAATCTCACCTAGCACAAAAGTTATAAACGGAGCAACCTTTGGCTGCATCAAACAACATAATCAAATCAAATCAAACATGAAAAAAAAAAAAATTGCATCTTTCTTACATTATAACATCTTATTCAACAATTCACAACTTGGGTTAAATCTACAATTTCCTTACCGGCGTTGGAATCTGGGATTCCGAGGAAAACGATTCCCAAATCTTGAACGTACATGCTTCCTGCGGTCAGCAATCAATTACATTTCATCAGGAAACGAATAAAAATATCGTAAATTGGTGATTGCGATTGCATGCGAGCTGAGGGAGAGTGTAGAGTTGCATGTACCTGGCTAAGTTTTGAGGGTTTCGAGCGAGAAACCAGAGGAGAAAGTGAAGCCACGCGCCTCCACATGTCTCTGTAGCGTTGAGCTGCTCCGATTGGTTTAGCTTTTTTGTTGACGCTTTTCACTGAGGCATTACGCCGAACGGGTAGATTGCATGATTGCCTCCTTGGTGGGGGCGCACCGCACGTCGGTTCGTCAATCCACCAATACTGGTGGGGGTGCAGTGCACCGCATGTTTATGGGCTGTTAGAACTTCAACCCACCAAGTTCATATCATATTTCAATTGGGCTCGAAGATAAAGGGTTAAGCCCAAAACCTCAACCGAAAACGACATGTCTTAAAATGTGTTGTTAGCCCACTAACTAAACAAGTTGTAAAGTAGCCCAACCCAACAGAAACAGAAGCCCACAGTTCTTCTTTTTCTTCATTATCATGGTTGTCGTCATCATCACTAAGCACTCTTTTTAGGGAACTATGACTCGTTTGGATGTGCTTTTAAAATAACTAAAAGCGCATTTGGTGAAATTGATTTTGAGTTCTAAAAGCACTTAAAGTGCTTTTTGGAAGAAGCACCAGATATGTGCTTCTTGCAGGAAGCACTTAAAGTGGTTTTTCAGGATTCACTTGGATTTTTACTAAAGATTGGTTTCAAAAACATTTTCACTAAAAGCTCTTTCAGTCACATCCAAACGAACGTCCTCACTTGGACATTCTCGATTATCTTTCTTATTATGTAATGTTGTTTGATGATCATGACTGTCTACTTTTTACATCACCTTTTACTGATTGACTATTGCAAAAACTCAATTATGTCAGAAATCGTTTAACTGTTCGATTAATATCATGAAATTTTCAGTGTTTAAGTGAGAATCATGGTTCGTCTATTTATTGGATAATTGTTAAGTGACTAACTGATTTTAGATGTAGTTAATTTTTGGTACAAGTTCGAAGGCTAACGTGGAAATAGAGGATACAAAAATGTACTCCCCTTTCAAGATGAGAAAAGGTAAAACAAGAAGATTATTATCATTGTTCCTCTTTCTATGAGCTAAGTTCACACACGTCAAATGTTTCTGACCATTAATCGTGTGAGATTCATAATAGATTAATGGTTAAAATCAATCAATCGCTCATGCGTGCAAACCAAGTCTCATCGTTCACAATATTATAAATAACCAGATAATCGCACATGCAAAAAATTCACATATCAATTGCCTAGTTCTAATACCGTCCATCAAAGCCGACCTCCAGCCAGAAACAAATTAAACGTTAACAAAGTCAAAAACACTCGACAACGATTTGGTAATTGGGAACTTCATGATTTGATTTGAGACTTGAGATAAAGATGGCTTTGGTTAATGGTGGGTTTAACGTTTTGCACGCGAGGATGTGATTGTCTGTGCCCTTTTAGGCTTTTTTGAAAGAAAATTGTGGACTGCCCGGCCGAAGACAAACGGGATGTTTACTGCCAAAACACTCAAAGTTTATGTATATTGTGAGAGCAAACAACTCCAACCCCCCCACCACCACAACTCACCAACATGTTTGAAAAACTTAACACCACACCTACACCGGTTGAATTGATTGGACCAATGTCGAACTACTTTGGAGAAAGTTTTGGAAGTTTAATTATATTTATTTTTTGGCTTAATGACAAGGGATTACCTCACGCATTACATCACTAATTTGGATAATGATATCATGGGTTTATGATAAAACAATAACTCATTTTCCCTTTTTTTATAGTTGTACTGTTTGTTGATCTTAACAATAACAAAGTGTTTTGATGCAAAAGTTGTGTGTTCAAATGCTCATTGTTTGTAAAGAGTTTATAGTTTAGTTGTTTAAAACAATTTATTCATTTTCTCTAATATCGCATGTAGTGTAAAAATTGTACTACTCATTATTTGGTTCCAAGTAATAAAAGTTGTATCAAATTCAAATTTCCTACTTTCACACGTCATGAATCGGCAAGAAATTTTATTTCCTATTTTTTAATTCTTTTGTTGTACAATAGTTTATCAAAATTATAGTAGTATACATGTGATTCAATATCCTAGTGAATAGGGTGGTGGGTTTCCACTATTCGCAGTAGCAGAACCGATGCTGGGGCATTAGCATCCCTTGACCCCAATAAGTTTGTGAGTATACCCTTTTGAAAAAAAATATTTGACCCCTAGCTATACCACCAGAAGATGGAATAAATAAGGATCTTTAATATACATTATTTTAACCGCCCACCTTCTCTCACGTTCTCCTCAAGCGCAACCGCTTCAGTTCATTCAAACTATCAAAAAAACATCAAGATTTCACTTACCTGTATGAAAAAAATGAAGGTGAGACAATTTCTCTTAATAAGTGCATAATTCTTATCTTTATGTAAATATTTTGATACAAAATTACTATTTTGCCCTCCTTATGTAAATATTATGCATCAAAAGTGAGGGCAAAATAGGAAAAAAGGGGATATGATTGTCTTTTTGTCAAAAGGTACAAAATTACTATTTTGCCCTCCTCATCTCAACATTGTGTGTTCGAAAGTGAGGGGCAAAATTGAAAAAAATGGGCAAAAAGGCTGACAATGTGTGTTCGCTTAATAATATAGAATAGATATAGATAGATTATTTCAACTGACACGAAACTAAAAAAAAAAAAAATTGAACGCTGACTTGTCTTTGTCAAACACAAAAAAATGCACATGGTCTTCTAGTTCTCTTGTGCGACACCTCCACACAGACGCCATATCCTCAATTCAAATTCCAAGTTTCTCCGTTGTACAAGTTCAATCAGGCACCTTCACCGCAATTGGTTGTGCTATTCTAGGAATCTCAAATTTCCAATCATCAATCATTTTCTTATCTTAAATTATCGTGGTTTTTAGGCCTTCACTCAATTTCAGTTTTGAACGGAGGAAAGGAAGAAATCATACGAAGGCAACAGAACTTAGAATTAGATGGTCCGAGTGCCATCGTCTCCATTTATAATTATTGGGCATGAAAAAAGGTTCTTGAATGTAGTATAATTTAGTCAAACTAAGATATTTTTTGGTGCATATGGTCATTTCATGATTCTTTATTCCAAATTTCACTTGTTAATTCTATAATTCATAATTATCTATTAGTTAATTCGAAATCCCTTTGGATTTATATAAAATTATAGGAAAACTAACGAAAATAGCTTGAAAACTTTGAGTTTTAACGATAAGGATAAAATAAATGGTAAAGTGAATAGTACCAGGTTTGACTTTTTAGTGTTAAAATGTGGTTTTTCTTTAAAGTGAACAGTACCGTGGGCTTTTCGTTAAAACTCCCTATAATTATATGTAGTAATTGGAAAATGGCTTTGTATGGTTTCTGATCATTCGATTAGATGGTTTAAATATTTGTCTCTACGAGAATATATATGATAACGAACTGAACACTGAAAGTGCCGAATTAGGTTTTTTTTTTTTTTTTCTTTTTTTTTACGACTGTTTTAATTGAAAGAGTTTTTTCGTTGATGAATATTTGAAGATCCACATCGTAATAGGATGAGAGTTCAATAGTTGAATAATAGTTTGGTTATTTACATTGAGAAATATGTATTTGGTTCTATTGATGATGATGTTGTAATATGACGTTTTCAAAATATGAAAACACATCGTGAACAATTATAAATAGGGGAACTTTAAAGAAAAGCTCATAGTACTGTTTACTTTAACGAAAAACCACATTTTTACACTAAAAAGTTAATCCTGGTACTATTCATTTTATCTTTTATTTTGTCCTTATCGTTAAAACTTAAAGTTTTCAAGCCATTTTCATTAGTTTTCCTTATAAATAAAGTATGATCAATTTTTGAAAGCTATTTTTTTACCTGGCCCATCATTGTAATTTCTGGCTTTGCCACTGCTCATACGTCGCGGGTTCAAAAACTTTCTCTTTTCCTAAATTATTGTAATAGTTTTGAAGCTTCCTTCTCTTCCTCCCCATCCCCCTCTCCTTCCCTCCCATCCCCTTAATAATAATAATAATAAATTAAAAATTATAGAATTATTACTTTCTACTTAAAAAATGACTTCTCTTTAATTTATCCAGAAGAGAGACACGATCATATCACAAAGATTGTGAAGCATGCATTACACATTTTTTTAAGGTTAGATCAAAGAGTAGTGGGGCTGACGATATAGGTGATGGAGTGCTTAAGTAAGAGTGAGAGATTAGGGAGAGTGCTAAGGTGGAGCTTAATGTTTGGTTTCTGCATTTGGAATGGAAGAGCCCAGAACCAATATGGACAGTGGAATAAAATCAAAAGGAAATAGATAGATCAATTACAGGTCCCAATGCACTTTCTGCTTGCCCTCTGCTCACTCTTATTATTCCCTTTCACCAAGCAAGTGCAATCAAGCGTCGCTAGAATGAACTAATCCTAGTAAGTGTTCATATGTATTTTAGGGGTAAGTAAGAATAATTACCCAATTTTTTAGAGTGATTCTAAAATTAGTCCTAATCTTTTAAAACGTTTTAAAAGTTAGACATTCGTTATGTTGCGGACATTAAGTGATGATGTTTATAGCATTAAATGATTAGGTAAACAAATACTAAAATTGGTCTCTACTAATCGTTGTTTTTGGAGCTATAATTCCTCAAATCGATTCCTTTTAGGTAAGTTAAGCCATAAATTTTCTTAGCTAAATTGCGTCAATTTGAAAGATTCAAAGCTCCATGGATGACTTGAGAGTAAAACCCGCTTTAATAATTGTCCTCATCACCATTTAACATTAGTGAACCCTAATAAATGTTAACTTTTCAAAATGTAGTTATTTAGAATGTTTAAAAGGTTAGGACCAATTTGGAATCATCCCTAAAATTAGGTGGTTATCCGAACTTAATCCTATTTTTAATTCAATCGATAGGGAGAGTAATTCGAACTTGAGTGCATCTGGAGGAGTAAACGGTTTTAGCTGGCATGACTAAGCCTAAATATGCTGAGTGATTATATATTTTATACAGTTACAACATAATCTTTGGACTAATTAGGGTAAATTAGGCATGCAATTACAAAGTCATTTTCTTGTCATGAACTTATCCTCACAATGCAACTAGAATGATACCTTGGAAAGGACCTTTTTGTTGGGCTATGCATGCGCCATTGGGACCGAAATTTCACAAATTAAATATTCATCTATATATTTATAAAGAGATGGATCCGTATCATCATTTTTTTTACACAAGTTTTTGTGGAGCCAACTTCATAATGTATTTCAATGATCCAAACCGTTAGCTTTTAGAACATCATTCATAGATCATCCTTGCGAAAAATTAGACAAATCGAAAACCATTAAGACATTATTTGTAATGAAGTACGGTCCTACAAAGAAACCCTAAGCCTTAGTCCAACGTCATTTGGTTTCAAATTTGAGTAATTTTTTATAAACATGATCTTTGAGGGAAGGCCTAAAGCATAAACTATTTGGATCATTGAAATACATTACAGAGTAAGCCTTACAAAAACTTATGTCAAAAAATTATGTAAAAAAAATAATACCGCGAATCCGCCTCATTCATAAATTTATATGACAAATACAGTAAATATATATATTTCCAGTTATATAAGAGAATCACAGAAGGACTTTCTTTCTATGCTCTTATTACAGTCTTATGGTACCGTTTGGTACACAGACGGGATGGGACGGGACGGAACAGGACGGTACGGGACAGGACGGAACGGATGATGTAAATATTGAAAAAAAATAAGGAAAAAATTTGTCTTAAAATGTTATAAATTTGTGTCTCACGGATGTGGAATGGGTCGTTCCAGGGGGGAGAGGTGGAACAAAAAATCAGCCAAATTGCGTCCCGTGGGACAACCCGTTCCACGGTTTTTTGGCGTACCAAACACGGGACGGAACGCCTTGTCCCGTCCCGTCCCGCGTACCAAACGCACCCAAAGGGTTTCTTTGCTTCTTTTTTGGTTGATGATGGCAAGAGGTAAAAAAGTAGTTTGGTAGTATATGCATTTCTTCAAAACCAAAAGTAGGGAAATATGCCAAACATGAAATATGGATATGACCACCGACCGTGCTTGAAAGGAAAGAACTACAAATTTTTCGATGGGTTGGTTAAAGTTTTATTTTCCTATATGTCTTTATGTGAGGATGGAACTGTATCAATTTTGCTATAGTAGAGTAGGTTAATTTCCTCCAAATATGGGTGAAATTCGTAAAAATTAGCACTAAATTTTGTTCTGTGGAGTCTGTCCACCGTAGTTTCATCTTCGTTATGCAAAAGAATCTTGTATATAACTAAGAATATACTCCTAAATGTTTTACTTGTCACGGGTACATTCTCAGTTGCAAAGTAAAATCTCTCTTACTTTGAAGTCGATTGGTGTTACAAGAATTAGGGTTTTCCAATTGGTACCTCGATAAGTATCAAAATATTTGCCAAAAAAATTGCTAAATTCATTGTATCTATCAATTTTAATATTTCAGCCAATATGTAGTTGTGGCATACACGCATGTAAGTCAAGCGTGGGACAAGTACATTTTTGTTTTCTTTTTTGTTTTCTAATTTTTCATAAAAGCATGACAGTCACTACTCACTAATATATAAAGGTGGGTGGAGCGGGGCTTTGGCTTAAGAAGTTGCCAAGTGACTAAAAGCACAAAGTGATGGGCAGGCAACCTTGTTGCGACAAGCTTGGAGTGAAGAAAGGGCCATGGACTGCCGAGGAGGACAAGAAATTGGTGAATTTTCTCCTCACACATGGCCAATGTTGTTGGCGGGCCGTCCCCAAGCTCGCCGGCCTCCGCCGCTGCGGCAAGAGCTGCCGCCTCCGGTGGACTAATTACCTCCGCCCCGACTTGAAAAGAGGCCTCCTTAATGATGCTGAAGAACAACTTGTTATTGACCTCCACGCCCGCCTTGGCAATAGGTTTTGCTCTCTTTCTAAGTTTGTACTTTAATGAGCATGCACATTCAACTGCTCATGGGTGAATTTCTTTCTAAACTTTATTTCAAACACGACGATATACTAAACTACTTTAATATCCGGGAAGTATTAGAACTTGACTTTCAGAGACCATGCATAATGTTATGGCTAACTGGGTCTGATCTACGTACATCTGCTTATTTCTAAACTTACCAGGAAGAACTATGATTTCATGTAGGTGGTCGAAAATTGCAGCAACATTGCCGGGAAGAACTGACAATGAGATCAAGAATCACTGGAACACGCACATCAAGAAGAAGCTCGTCAAGATGGGGATTGATCCAATTACTCATGAGCCTCTCCCCACCCCACAAGAAATGCCTTGTGAAGCAAGTAATCAACCTGCAAACTCAGATATGAATATTCAGCAGATCAATACAAACATCCCAGAACATGGAATCTGCAGCAACAGTGACGGTAACTCAGCAAGTGAAAATTCCCCGAGCAATGAATCTGAGCCAGCTGAGCCATACCCTACTCACAGTGAGGAAGATGACCCGTTGGTGAGTTTCATATTATCCGATACATTTCTTGAGGATTTAACATGGGATTTTTCGACCTCGTCAGAATACAGCTCAGCTGATAATCCAACGGAGGAGAATGGCTTAGCATGGTTCATGGACTGTAAGGATTTTGGAGTTGAAGATTTTGAGCTTTGATTGTATGGAAGAGAAGTGATTTTCACACATCATTTTTCTTCTTTTGCACACTATGTTGATTTTTAGACTTCTGATTGAACAAATCAAGGCTGAAAGAAGGAAAAAAAATTAAACATGTGTGCAAAAAAAGAAAATATACATACGAAAATCATTTCCATTTGTATGAATTAATAACACGTGGACATATATATTCTTAGTACATATCCATAGTAACAAAAAAATGACTGCTTGTGATGTAGACCAATCTGTTTATTATTCTGTATGATAAATGATGAGGCAATGGAAACGAAGAAAATCAACAATTTGTTTAAGAAATTAGGTTATCATCGATCGTAATCATTTTCTTATTCCCACTAACACCAATTCAAAAGTTTCACTCAAAAAAAAAAAAAAAAAAAAAACACTAATTCAAAAGTGTGGTGGACTTTTGAACACATTACCCAATTCCATCCCAAATATGGGTAGTTTGGTAGGGTGTCCTTTTGCTGCCAAACCATTAACTTTTTGTGGTTTGTACTTTGTAGTATGGCAAATTTACAAATTTACATGACCACAAAAGCTACCAAAAAATAAAGAGAGTTTTAACGAAAAGTCCACGGTACTGTTCACTTTAACGAAAAACCATATTTTTACACTAAAAAGTCAAACCTGGTACTATTCACTTTACCATTTATTTTGTTCTTATTGTTAAAACTCAAAGTTTTCAAGCCCTTTTCATTAGTTTTCCTAAATAGGGATCAAAATGACATGATTGGCCGAGAGACATACAGTCTCCGTTTGGTAGATGGTCACAAATTCGATTTAAATGCTAAGATGATATGTATCTGTATTTTGTTGAGTTGTGATATATTGTTGACCGAAAGAAAAACAAAACTGAAATGATTTATATATCACTTTTTAGTACAATTAGCATTGTTTTTCAAATAAAAAGGTAAGGAGAGAAGGTGAAGTGTGACACACTCCGACTCTGGATGTCCCTTGGGACTCCGAATTGAGCTGTGCTGGCCGATACCAGGAATGTGAAGAAGCCATAAAGTGTAGTGAGGTGAAAAATGTGAATAAATTTAAACCTAAAGTACCTAAATGTAAGAGTGCATGTGAGCGGGAATAAATCCATTTCACACGTGATGTCAGAACATAAGTAAAGTACAATAAAAATAAAAGAGGAATTATATCGTTGGTAGTATTCCCACAACAACAGTTTGCCAGAAATCCTCGTCGACACGAAAGCTCAGCCACTAAAACCTGGAGGGACGAAAAATAAGGGTGAGTGGGCCTAAAAATAAATTTTTATAAAAACCTTTTTAAAAACATTATAACCCATTGCCATAAAGTAAGTATAGTTTCCAAAATATACATACTACGTATAGTATAAAAATACTTACTGTAGCCTGCAATATCTCAACAATTCAATGTCACAAAATTCGTAAATAGGCATATAACTTCTAGTAATCACTATATCTCACATAAATAAACATATCACCTCGAGTGCTCATCGATATATGCTGACACACGAGTTCATGCATAGGTATTCTGACATGAACAGGACTGGGTGTAATAATGATTTACGCTCTAGTACTACAATCACGTGAAGACTGGTGCTATGCGCATCACATACGAGTCTTAATTGCCTATAGCAATCTAGGACAAGATTGACACCTACAATGGATCCAAAGTGAGCGTACGGTGCATGTGAACATACACGTGAAAGACTGGCACTGGCCTGGGCGAATACTAACACCGATGTAGCAATTATGAGCAGATAATGTAAATAAAATCATATAGTGGTAAATTGATAATTCATGTCACCATGATACTATTCATGGCCATAAATATAATTAAGGCATCAATAATAATACACATACTTGTGCATCCAGTAGGACTTAGCATAACTTCATAATTTCTATCAATGCGCTAAATCTTATAAATATCACGTTAATCTAGGAGTATTGTAGAAAAACTCTTTATGAAATGTATAAATGAAAACTAACAATTATATATATATACTATATAAAAAGAAAAGACCCACTGACAGATACTTGCGAGGTCGCTGCCATTCGAACTAGAAAAGCCGGAGTCTCTGATAGTAATCGCACCCAAGCATAATATTGGGACCCATTAGTAAAACTCCACTAAGACAATTAAATTTGGGAAAACGGAGTGCGGATTTGGAATCAGGGTGTCGAAATATGCTAAGGACGGTCTCCGGCAAATTTTGTAAAAAGTCAACGGTCAACCCTTGTGGTCAACTACATTAAAACTTTAGAATTTCACTAAATGGATGCCAAAAATGGACTCAGGGTATCGAAATTAGCCTAGGAGGATTTTCGAGAAATTTCCAAAAAAGTCAACTAATGGAATATTCCCCTTCAATCTCTAACTGGATCCGGGTCCGGTCTTGCGAATCCAGCCCACAGATCCGAGTCCGATCTCGCGGATCGCCTTCAATCTCTAAGGAATATTTTGGGGAAAATTAGAATGCCCTACATCTTTTCTATAGTTGTTAGATTAAACATTCATCATTTTTAAAGATTTGATTAAGGTCCTTTGATCAATTGTCACCTCAATAACTTTCTATTTATTTAATTTCTATGTCATTAATTTAAATGCATTTATATAGAGGCATAAGGTAGCTTAGCAACTAATTGCCTATAATATAGGAATTTAATTTTGTCAATCCCCTTCAACACATTAAATGACAATTTTTTTTAATAAAATAAAATAAAAAATTAATTAACTAATTCCTCATTTCCTTATTATCAGTATTTAAAAAAAAAGTTATCTTCCTACTAAAAGTGCCTCAATAAAAAGTCTTCAATACATATTTTTTCACGTATAGATATATAAAAAATATACTTAAAACTTATAGTACATTTGAGAACAAAAGTAATATAAATGTACCGAGAAACCAAATGTACCAAAAATTCAAATGTACCATAAAACCAAATGTACCCATTGTTATATAACCCTTTTGGTACGTTTAGATTTCAAATGTACCATAAAACCAAATGTGTCAATTGTCAGGTAACCCTTTTGGTACGTTTAGATTCCAAATGTACCAAAAGACCAAATGAACAAAAAATCCCAAATGTATCACAAAACCAAATGTCTCTATCAGATAACCCTTTTGGTACATTTATATTCCAAATGTACCAAGAAATACAAAAAATCAAATCCACTATAAAACTAAATGTGTCCATATTATAGGTAACTAGACGTAGCTATATAATCAAACAAATCTTTATTATGTGTTGGGTCTTCTAAATAATCAAATCTGACAATTTTTTTTATAAATATTCTACTATATTCACACAAAAAAAAAATTATAACAAACAATAAAAAAAATGCATAGAGATGGATAATAAATGCATAAATATAGGTATAATAGGAAAAGAAAATGAAATGCCCAAGAGAAGTTATGAAAAACTAAAATTCTAAACACAATTGAACTTATGTGAAAAACTGAAATTATTAACCAAAATTTTAGGAAAATGTTTGATCAAATTTTTAAAAGGAGTGTATGTTTAGTCTAAAAAATTAAAAAATGAGGCGCCTATATCAAAACGCCCCAATATTTTGTGACTATCATTTTTTATTCCCACTAACACTGATTCAAAAGTTTCATTAAGAAAAAAAAAAAAAAAAAAAAAACCCACTAATTCAAAAGTATGGATGACTTTTGAACACATTACCCAATTCCATCCAAAATATGGGTAGTTTGGTAGGGTGTCCTTTTGCTGCAAAGCCATTAACTTTTTATGGTTTGTACTCTCTAGTATGATAAATTTACAAATTCACATGACCACAAAAGCTATCAAAAAATAAATCAAAATGACATGATTGGCCGAGGTACATATGGTCTCCGGTTGGTAGATAGTCACAAATTCGACTTACGCGAATGCTAAGATGATATGTATCTGTACTTTGTTGAGTTGTGTCGTATTGTTGACCGAAAGAAAAACAAAATTGAAATGATTTATATATCACTTTTTAGTACAATTAGTATTGTTTTTCATGTAAAAATGTAAGGAGAGAAGGTGAAGTGAATCATGGTTATCCAAAGAATATATCGTACCCTACCCATTTTATATTGGCACCAAGTTGCATAAATAACAATTACATAACACTAGAATCAAGCATTTGGTGTCAAATTCTTAGAAATTCTAAGGTGTCAAATGGGTGGAAAAATTTAAGGACTTGTTTGGAGGTATTTTTTTAAATGTTGAAAGCACATTTGCTGTAAATGTTTTCAAAACCAATCTTTGGTAAAAATTCAAATTAATCATGAAAAAACATTTGAAGTATTTGAAGCAAACTTAAAAATATTTTCTATAAAAGCGTTTTCATTTAAAAAGTATTTCCAAACGAGCCCTAATTTGCAACCGAAAGTATATTCTCACATTAATATTTATCTCATCATGTAACAAATAAATGTAAGAATATTGGTAGTTTTAACGAAATACTCCCGGTACTGTTCACTTTTAACGAAAAACCACATTTTTACCTTTACCTGACACTATTCACTATACCTTTAAAAAGAGCTTTTTGTTAAAAGGGAAGTTTTTTTGGACTTTTCATTAGTTTTCCTAAGAATTATATGCCCTAATTACACCGAGAAATCCCCTCGATGGGTGGGGAATTCCAAAATAAAGCTCTGATTTCTTTATCATTAAAGTAAGGGAGTTTTAACGAAAAACTCCCAGTACTGTTCACTTTTAACGAAAAACCACTTTTTTACCTTTACCTGACACTATTCACTATACCTTTAAAAATGGTTTTTCGTTAAAAGGAAGTTTTTTGGACTTTTCATTAGTTTTTCTTTAAAGTAAAGATTTGTTTTTTTATGGTAAATTATAGGAAACTTTAACGAAAAACTCTCGATACTGTTTACTTTAATGAAAAACCATATTTTTACTCTAAAAAGTCAATCATGGTACTATTCACTTACAACACCTTTTTTGTCATTTTCGTTAAAACTCAAAGTTTTCAAGTCATTTTCATTAGTTTTTCTTAAATTTATTATTTATATAGTGAGTAATATTCCACTCTCAACATTTTTGTTTTTTTTTTGTTTTGGGCCAATTGATAGGCATTTTTTTCGTTCAAAGCCAATTGATAGGCATGGAACAGAAAATATTCTTCGTTTTTAACTCTTCTGTCGACTAATGATATGTTAATTTAGAACTACATAACGTTATTTTTAAGAACAAAACAAACAAAAATAGCACTACATAAAAGAAGAGGATCGGCCCCTCAAATGGTAGGTATTATTCATAAAAGTATGATTGTATCAGAGTAATAACGAAACTAAGGGATCGTTTGGAAAGTGCATTTAAAATAATTGAAAGCATTTTTTATGTAAGTGTTTTTGGGTTCCAAAAGTACTTGAAATGCTTCTTTCAAGAAGCACAAGTCAGGATTCACTTGTATTTTTATTCAAAATTGGTTCCAAAAACACTCTTTATCAAAAATGTTTTTAATTATTTTAAAAACACTTCTAGACAAGCCTGAAACAAAAACCATCAACGCATTACACGTGTTTTACTTTTGGGTTTTATAAACACCAAATTATTGTATATATCCCCACCAAAGCCAAAATAATGAGGGAGCTATTAACAATGATCCAAATGGGGATTCATAAAGTGAAACCCTAATTTAAAATACATTCCAATAAACCACTGTTAGATGCATCCCTGCCCTAATACTTCTCAGATACAGAGGCTGATGATATCTATCATATTCGGGTTTACATATTTATATCTGTGTCGTGTTTGTTTTAACTCACAGATTGACACGTACAATAATGTAAAAATAACAATACTATAATAAAATAGCTCATACTATTCATCATGATGTTAAACTTCTTCCGTAATTCAAAGTGAAAAGAACCACATGATAAGTTTTAATCTAAATCATCCAACTATCCAAGAGAACCATGAATCCTAGTCTGATTTTTTACCCCGCCGATTTTGAACAGCTCACTAATATTAGAGAAGGGTACAAAATTTTCTACTGAGAAAGACATGTACAAGAAACGCCATCACGCGATCAAGACAGAAACATCTAAAAGAAGTACCGAAACAGTTAAGTGAGATTAACTAAGCCTGATTCAGTAGCAGCCTACCTCTGCATTCAGGAAGAATAACCGCTATTCGCTGAATGGATGCCGCGCTGCCTGGACTATTCACGTTGAAGGTTGAAGAAAAACTGTCTTGTCACGGTACAGGTGACTTGGAGGCATCCGGTGACTCCTTGGTGTTCTTCACGAGAAGATCATAATTGATTGAAGCAAGCTGCGATAAGTTCTGAGAACACAAATAACACATTAATAATGCTAATGATAACAGACTGCAGAATAACACAGTGAATCCAGAAAGAACAGCTTAGGTTTTTAGGCCTTACCTTGAATGAAAAATTACTAAAAGAGTACTGCACGTCAAGGTTTGGCGCACTGAAGTCCGCCAAACTACCACATTCATCCCCCTGAATCACAGACGTGTAATAGTCAGGTAGCTAAGATAATAATCGCACCGGAATGAACCAGGGTCAAATTTGGATCAGATGGGTGATTGTGCCACTAAACATTTATGAATCAAAGTCAAATTGTTAGCGGCTTTCAGGTAGACTTCAGATCTTCGGTACATCCATATAATTCTATATCAACTTAGATGCAGTAAGAGTTAAGGATGATCCTAGCAGCTCTATGTGCATAAAGAAAAAAGGAGCATACATACCTCTTCGTCTTGTATGTTGCTACATGAACCGCTGCTGCATGTTTCAGTCATGTCATCAAAGTCACTGGCACCATTAACATGATCATCTTCTGGATTCCATATGTACCGGCTCATGAAATAACTTGTATCGTGTGCATCGGTTGATGGTATGAACATAGCCTGCAGCCAATGATGGCACCCTCTTGTCTATCACATATACATGGCAAAAATCATTGAAAAACTTAAACAAGTTTAACTTGAATTGACCTTCTGCCTCGCAAGAGTATCCCAGTTAATATCCTTGAAAAAAGGATGTTGCTTCACCTGCCAGAGGTCCCAAAACTTAATTTTATCATCACTGTAACTTGCAAATGAACTGTAGTCAAAGGTAGTCAGCAAATTACCTCCCTAGTACCTGTTGCTCCAAGTCTTTGAACTGGGTTGTCGGTCAGCAGTCTGACAAGGAGTGCGGAAGAAAATATAAGATAAAGACTTCTCTTGAAATATGAAGGCATATTAACAAGCCCAGCACAAGAAAGAATTCAAAATAGCATTGTAACTAATACATCCAGAAAATGCAAACATTCTTACTTGTCAATCAAATCGTATGCTTCAGGGCTCATCTCCTCGGGTACCTTAGGCCAGGGGATATCTCTGTTTATTATATTGTTGAAAATTTGCTGCAATAAGTAGGATCTATAAGTTACAACATCAAACTGCTCACTCGTGACTATCATATGATATTTGAAATGATACCGTTCACGGAAAAGGATCAAATAATCCATTCAAATGCTAAGGAAACTAAATCTCATAGAAGAAAAAATGCACCTTATCTCAGTTCCATGAAACAGTTGGACCAATACTAAACAGAATTACCCAAGAATATTCAAAGAAACGTACAACCAGAAAAGAGACAAATTCAATACAATGTCATGCAGAGTTGAACTTAATCTTTTCTGAACAATAATTAAATTCATGATCAACCTAAAAAGAACGACCCGAAAAACTTCAGGAACAAACTCTTATTAGAAAGAACTTTATATATGGATGATTGAGATGCACTGAAATATTCCCCACCGCACCATTGTACATCTTAGTTGTCCATATAAGTTTTAACTACCGAGAAACAGAACCTTGTTTAAGAACCCTAGGAGAGAAGACGTGTATACATATCACATACGCACGTATGCACGTCTGTCTGTATGTATATATTCTTGTTCTAGACATGAACACCTCATTTTCACAATGACAAGTGCTTCAGATGAAGTACATAAAATATTGGGGACAATTGAGATATGATGACATAAAATGACTGCATTCAGTAAAGATGGGCATTCAGTAAAGATGGAAGAAAAAAATCAGTCTTCTATTCTATGTAATAGTCCAAAACCAAGATAACTTTATGCCCGCCGTAATTAGACTGCATACCTGTGGATGTTTTGCATTGAATGGTGGAATACCGACAAGCACCTCAAAAAGAATAACCCCCACAGACCACCAATCAGCAGTTGCACCATGCCCCATGCCAAGAAGTATTTCAGGTGCCAAATAATCAGGGGTCCCAACGATTGAATGTTTTTGGCGCTGTGCCCTTTCTGATGAAGACTCAGATTTTGGTTCATCATCTGGGACAAAACCAGTACCACTAACTGATGGACCTGATAAGTCGTCAGTGCTGCTGATTAGACCAACCTTGGAGAGCCCAAAATCTGTCAACTGTAACATTAGGGATTAGACATTTGTGAGAAGTGACAATTAAACTCTATATGGCAGAACCTACACAAATGATACATAACAAAAAATAACAGCAGGTGCATGATATAACGCCAGAATGCTTATAGGATGCCCAAACTTATCTCCAACAGTATAAACAAAAAACAAACATAAAAGAACTGAGACCGCAAAATATTGACCTTGATATGACCATCTTGACCAATCAACAGGTTGTCTGGCTTCAAGTCTCTATGGATAACATTTAATGAATGCAAATACTCCAAAGCAAGAACCTTTAAGAAGAAAAAGGAAAGAAAAAAAAGATTACTTATGCTGTCATACCATCAATGAGAAACTTTTAGAGATAGACATGAGAAAGTGAATCTGGAGATTGGAAAAGAAAAGAAGAATTAGTAAATCCCTTACAACTTCTGCAATATATACGCGGGCCATATCTTCGTCCAAGCAGCCTAGATTTCTCAATAAAGAGTAAAGATCTCCACCATTTAAGTACTCCATGACCAGATAAAGATTTTCCCTGCATGTGAAAGAATAGAAAAATCGGACCTGTTCATCATCAGAAGTACACGTTAGAAAAGTCTTTCGACGTGCAATGCATTCTTAAAGTGAAAAAACATGGGGATCCACTCACCACAAAGGGATTGCGAACCAATATAAGGATGTTACGCTCTGCCAAAATACTCTCGACGGCATTTTTACGGATCATATCAGCCTTCTTTAACACCTGCAGAAATGTACCACCATATCAGAATGTCTTGAAACATTAACTTGCAATCAAAAGATGGATTCCATGGCCATCATTTTGATCCATTTTTTCCACATGAAGGTCCAAAAGGAACAATGTGCACTAATTCTCTTAAAACACAGAATCAAACAGACCTTTATAGCAAATAAGTCACCAGTCGCTCTTTTTCTGGCAAGAAAAACTCGTCCAAATGCACCCCTGCTTATTGGTTTTATTATCTCAAAATCTTCAATAGAAGTTCGATCCTTAGAACATGGATTGATGGGGCTGACACGCAGACTACGAACTGCTTCATCTTCCACTGAACTTTCTTCATCAGCCATACCATTTGATGAATCCAATTTTTCATCTTCTATCTGCCCACAAAGATGTACATATTTTTCCCTGTAAATTTCATAATTATAATTAATCAGAGATGCTTTGATTAGACTTTAAATAATTAACCAACCATTTGAAGAAATACGAAAAAAAAATTTGACCAGAGAAGCTAAAAACTATACAATTTTGTCGATGCTCAAATCAAGAAAATCTTTTGAGGGAATTCACGTGTACAAAGCACAAGATATATATGTAATAAAAATAGGCCTTCCACTCACTGCAATAATTTTTCAATACGCCTTCCAAAAGTCTCTACAACGAGTGCATCCACCTTCCTGTCCTGGATAGCATATTTTAGGTCTTCCAGTCGTTCAAGCATATACTCCAATGCAGTGTAGTCACAATTGCTAACATTTGCGACAGAACGAGCGATGTCCAGTAGCTTGTGTATCTGTCCATCCATGGTCTAATTAAAATATGAACATCAAGGGAGCAGGTATCTACAAATACCCAGTTCCACCAGAAATGCATTCAACAGACTTTAAGTTGCAGAGCAACAATTGAAACTTAAAACAAAGTATACTAACTTCACATTTAAGAAAAAAAGAAGTAAAAGCAGAATTTCCGGTTAGAAGAAAAGTAGAAGCGGGACACCTGCTGAGAACTCTCAAGTTCCGGTATTGCTCTCCTTCCACTCAGCAGCATTTCAAGATGACTGGTTCTAGGTGTTTGTAATGGTGATCTTGGTGTCGAACTTCCTGCTGACGAGGTTCTGGTGCCTTGTTCACGTATCAAAGCAGAACGTGCATCACATGAGATGTCAGGCAAAATATTCAGATCTTCCATAACAAAAGAGTTGTCAACATCAGGAATGCAATCAAGAATGCTTTCGGAGAACCGAGACAAGTCAATTCGCTTTGGTGACAAGTCATCTGAATCTTCATGCATCTGTGATGGATACACTCTTGCAACATCAAAATTTCCTCGAGTTTCAGTGCCTTTTGGTGTCCAGGATTCCATTATCCTTTCAAGAGCTTCAGTAACTCTTTCAAGTCGTTCATTCACAGTTAAACCCTTCAAGTCACACCTATCAGCAATTGTACATATTCGAGAGTGTTCCTCTACATGTACAGTTGGAATTTCAACCTCACATATGCGACAGATCATCAAATTTTCGTATGCAACATTCTGCTGGTCCATCCATATTCCCCAAGAAACAGTTTGTGCACTTGCAGACACCTCTGAGTGTTCAAGATGGCATGATGAAGTAACCAGATGTTCAGTACCGTAGTCACCACAAGTTTTTGTGTCATCTTTGGCATGCAAACGATCTGACTTTTCCTTTGACTGTGTGTCAGCAACATCATTGCCTTTCTGATTTTTCTCAGCAGCAGAGGGAAGTTTTTTCCAAGATGACATCCTATAGCTGCCAGTAGATTCAACGCTTTTGGCAGTACCAACCTCCACCTCCTCAACTCCACAAAATTTTTCCTGCTCACGAGACTTCCTCGTTTGCTTCTCATTCACTTCCTTCCCACCCAGTGAACCACTATAGCTCTGCTGTGTAGCCTCCACAACTTGTTCTGGATAAACTCCAAGATCACTGAGCTGATGAAGACTAAGAATGTGCTCTTCCTCATAGCCACTCTCTTTCTGGAACTGCACAAGCCGTGTGCACCGAGTGAGGATAAAAAGAAGACGAGTGTGGGCTTGTTTGAGGGCCCCCATTGGTATCTCTTGACGCCGGTCATCCAAATTCTGAACAATGCCTTCACACTTGACCCAAAATTCACCAGGCGACATCTTTGCACACCTCCGAGCAATAACCAACAAATCCTCAAAGTTCTCTTTCCATTCAGGATGAGACTGTGCAGACTTTTCGAGCATTCCAACCAAATCACCAGCAAATGCACCTAAATCAACGTCAACCTCTTCCTTTAACTTCTCAAATCTTGCCTTGATCGCCACCATAATCTCCTAAAAGAATTTATAGGAGCCGGATAATTTAATGAGATTGGCCAAAACAAAAAACACTTAAAGGCATAAAAATTGTATAAGCCAGGGCAGGGCAATAGTATTACCTCCATATGCCCGAATGCACGAGACTTCCACACAGGAAATGGTCGAACTCCTTTGGAGTTGAGCTCATGAGAGAAACTCTTAATTTCAGGTGCTCTCTTCTTTCTTCCACTCGTGACACGCAGTATTGCCTGAAAACGCGGCGACTGCATTTCCTTTGAAAAGGCTGCATGATTACCCTACAATATATACATTACACACAAACAACAGCATTGTCAAGCTTGTGAGCTACCTACATTTCTCCAACGAACTAAGTGTGCATGTATATATGTAATTATATAATATATACATATATATATATATATATATATATATATATATATGAAATTCACTGACAATTTCCTTACCTCCAACACTGGATTGAGTAGTGATGCATTTCTGAGAGATTTTGATTGATTCCACTGCACAGATTTAGCTATAAAGAAATCGGAAATTAAAACTTTAAACAATACACTTAAATGTATCTGATGAAACTCAATCAAGATTTCCCAAAAAATTAATATAAATTATAAATATATACATATACATATATATATATATATATATATATATGTACCTGGTTGTAAGGGCACGTGTTTAGGTTTTGGTTTGACGGTGTTCTTAACCCTACTCGATTCATCGCCGAAATTCAACGGCGCGCAGACGGAGGAAGAGAATCGAAGCGGCGACGGAGCCGATCGAGTCCGAATGTGATTGAGGCCGAGCGACGACGCCAATACGATCGGCGCGGCGTCTGCTCTGCGCTCCGCACGATCATCGTCCTCATCTTCCTCGTCGTCTTCGTATCCCTCTTCGAATTCTTTGTCTTCGTGGATCGTCTGACTAGGGCTTCGCCGAATCGGGAAGGGAGGGATCTTAAGGAGCTTGGCTCTGGAGGGAGAGGAGACAGACGACGTCGTTCCGAGGTCTGATTTTTCGTCGGAGTTGGAAATCGGCGGCGGGTTTGAAGAAGGCGGAGGAGGGCTAGACATAGATACGACGGTTCGGGTTTGGATTCGGGTCCGGATTCGTCATGGGATTGTGAGAGACAGCGAGAGGGAGGGGTTGCTTTGGGGAGATTATCTCGCGGGAAAGAGAGAGAGGGCGTTAGAGATCGACACGAATCGGTTGCGGGGTTTGAAACGTGCTTCCCGCTAAACATGTATCTCGGGCGGGGTCGCCTGCGGTGAGGACTAGCGTAACTAAGGATGTATATTCGCACGTGGTATCAAGCGGATCGGGCCGACCCAACCCTTTTAATAAAACATTAGCCCAGCCCGTGGCCCTGCACATTAAAAACGTTATATTTGGTGTATATATGTATTTGTGACTAAATTTTGTAATAATATATTTTTAATGTTATTGAGAATAATATCTATTATTTTAATTTTTTTTGTGTATTTAAAGAATGTATCCATGTTTTGTGTATGAAGAATCTACCAACTGTTTTATGTTACAACACGTTTGTGGTTAATTTGATGAAATGTCTTGTATGTATGTATGTATGTATGTATGTATGTATGTATACAAAAAGAAAAGTAATAGTTTAAATATCCTAACCCTACTCTAACTAATACCGAGATCTTTTGTAAAACCTCACACATGACGGATTGTGCAGGTGTTAATTACCAAGTTAGGGACAGTATCGGTGTTGTTGGAAGTGGGTCGTATGGCCCGTCTCTCTGAGAATTTTACACTATATCACTTCCTCTTCCTTATCATAAATTCAAGATGCTACTTTTTTTCTAATTTCCGGCATGATTACCGTCACTTTTCAGAAACGAGGGTGACTTTTGATTTGGCGGAACACCTTCAAGCCTTGTCGAGTAAGTTCGATGCTCTCGTTACTTTCCTGTCATCTTTTTTATCCGACGACGTGGTTGAACTTTAATATATTTGACACGATGCTTTTAATATGTACAACTCCATTTCGGAGATTTTGCTGATAAAATGTCTAATGTTTTGTTGAATAATAACCATTGTGAAGGTAATGAGCTGACAACAATTTTGGCACGATGCCTAGGTACTTTTTATGGGATCATCGAGGTTTGAAGACATTTGCCAAGCACTGTTCAACTGGTGAAGTTATCCGAAGAAACTTGTAGAGTCAATGCAGGGTGCCGGAAAGATGTTTGCTGCAACTGAATTGCAACGTCGGGTTATTGTCAATCGATTGCACTTAAGAGGAAACGACAGTATCGTCGCGGATTTGAAAAGACATACTAGTTGGAAGCACGTAGAGGAAACGCACTGGGAGACCCCATTCAGTCACCTCCTGAATTATGGTGCACGGCAAACAATGTCAAGCGTGGCCGGCCTAACAGCCGCAGGGATTTCGCGCTGGCGTTGCTCGGGCAATGTTGGAGTAGCATGTTTTCTTCTTACAGATCAACATGGATTTTGTAGCATATACTGAATAATCAATAAAGCCATTTGATTTCAAGAAACTTGCATATGAATTTTGACATGGATGAAAAAGAATCAACGGTACAGATCATTTACGTAATCTACTTGAAGCTAAGGCCGGAAGTTTACCGCTCAGGTTCACTATCCATTCACGAATAATGGAATTCACTTCATCGGGCAGTTCGTCGTGCGGGCAATGACCTAATTTCAAAAACAATGAAAGGAATAAACTTGTATGAAACTTTTGAGCATAAACACAGCATACAACAATGGAAATATTTTACACACCGGCATCCAACTCCTTGACGATGAACCCAGCACAATGCTCTTTAAGCATAGCCACTGTCGACTTGGAGTCCGATATTGGATCTCTCATTCCCTAACAGAGACAGACGGACAAAGAGTAGGATTAAGGGTTTTAAACAAAATCAAACGAGAAGAGCGCGAGAGAAAGATTTCTCTCTGCTTGTTAAGATTTTATATGTTACCTGTATAATCATAACCTTCTCCTTGAATTCATCCAAGAGATAGTTAAGAGGGATTGAGAGATTGAAGCTAAAAACGCTTTCGAGGACCACTGCCACCCCAGGATCATACGACTGTCAAGTTACGTTAAGGATACTTTTGACTAACTACATGTTTTTTTATGTTGTACAAGGAAAATCAACTGTGTATGCTAGTTCCTAGACAAAAATAAATACACTTCACATGGAAGAGGATACTGCTCTAAGCATTTCATCAATAAGCCAACTGTCAACTCGCTCTGTTTTCTGCAGCGAAAAGGTAGTAAAAACACAAACGAATACCATGAAAGTGAACCATATTCGAAAAATAGAGCAGTAAAGATACTTACAGATGGGTAGCAATTCTTCACTATGTCCTTGAGTGTCAGCCTTAAATAAAACAAAAGGAATTTAGCACCTAGCCATGAAGCACTCGAAGTTCTTCTCTCCTGAAACAGAAAACTATATTATGAGACTGTCAAAATCGTACGAAAGAAAGGGATCTTGCACATTTTTAATCAAGCTTACTTTGGCGAACAACACAGAGGAATATCCTGGAATAACATTCCCACCACTGTTGATAAGAACCACAGATTTGACCAAAGCAGGCCAAAGACGAGCAACAATTGCAATAATATAACCTGGAGACGGAAAATTGTAACAAATAACAATAAGAAACACAACAGATATGCGCACTGGAGAATAAAAGCTAAAAGTTAAAGCAGATAAGCCACCAGAACTGGTTAGGTAAGTTGTAAGACATTGTTTAGGTAGGTTGATCATCTCGTTTCTAGTTTAAAACGTACCACCAATTGAGTTCCCAACCAGATGTGCTGGTTCACCCACAACTTCAATAATGAAATCTCTAAGCATTTCAGCCCACATGAGTTCAGTGTATTCAATATTTGGCTTTTCCGATTTGCCAAATCCTAATAGTGTGATGGCCCATACTCGGTTTCCACCTTCAGCAATGGCGCGTATGTTGTCACGGTAATGCTCCAAGAAGGCTCCAAAACCATGAACCAGAAGAGTAGCAGGACCTTCTTCACCCACAACTGTATACTGACAAAAGGATAGTAGTATCGTAGTGAAAGAGTAGGTACCCCAATCTACAACGTAAAGCTAGCCCAGTATTTATCCAGATTACAAGGCACACAATATCTTTGAAATAGAAAAGATCAGTTTCGAACAAAATACCTGAATTAGATAGCCTTTCCATCTCCAGATACGAATACGAAATCTTCTGTCATCACTTAACTGACTTTTTAGAGCGACAAGCAAATACCACTGTCACAAAACATAACCCAGTTGCTTACAAATATGTTATGGAATAAATAATGTTTTTTTGCAAAGAAAGCAACTTAGGTAAGTCTCCAAAAAGCCACTTCAATCAAAACATAATACAATTTTTGCATAACTGGTACAGCACCTCCATTGAGCACACTGAATCAACAGTTGCGGCAATTGTAGTGGATGAATATCCAAAAAGAGACAGAAATCCAGAATCTCGTTCTTTCTTATACTTGAGAGCTTCAAAATATACTCTTCTTCTAGATAGGATGCCAAGAAAAAGGGCAGGACCAAAGAGTGTAGTAAATGAAGCTCCATCCCGACTTTCAGCACAGGGCATCTGTTCATGTATTCTGCAACAAGATTATCCCCAAAAGAACCTTTTAGTTAATGCAGGAATGAAGTGGAAAGGAATATCTGATCATTAAGTTTTTTTTTACGGTAAAATATGACCACGTACTCCCACCAGTAGTGATCACGTTCTGTCCCCTCCAAATATCTCAAGTATGCACCCAAAGCTTTCAATGCTTTACTCGTCCCCCCTCCCGGAGAATTTCCTTTTGTAGTGACAAACATAGAATTCTCACGCCTCTTTGATGGGAACTGGACATGTCTAGAACTCGAATTGTCTACATTTCTTTGCCCAGGCTTCAAAAATTCCTTCATCAAAATCGTTTCAATGCACATCTCTTTCATTGAAGTCCAACTCTCTTCCAATTTGCATGGATTTTCTTTGATAAATTCTTTCAAATCATTAAATGTGGGGATAGGACCTGAATAATAGTAAAGCAATCATCGTCACTACTACTTCCAAGATATATTTTTGACAAATTTAGAAATGAAACAAATCAAGTAGAAGTATAAGCAGAAGCATTAACAATATGGGAACTCTTACCCCAATCCACTTCCATGTTTCCACCAGTTAATGTTGTGGGCGACAGTGGCAAAGTTACTGGCAATCTAAGTTTGGTAAATTCATCGTATGAATCTGGAATACCCTTCAAGCTCTACAAAGTCACACTCATCCAACCAATCACTCAATGGTAACTAAGTGAATCACCAACCAGCATCTCAAAAACAAGAGTAATGCTAGGGAGACTAAATTTGCAAACTAAATGATGTGTCACCAATAGGAATAAGCACGTTTATCAACGTTTAAGTAATGAACAAATCATCAACTTCCATGTCGTTTAGTTTTCAAAACTTTGTCTTCAAATTTAGTCTTCCTAGCATTATCCCAAAATCAAACCAATCAAGACAACGACAACTACCTTCACATCATAAAACGGAGTCCGCCACAGCACAAAGTTGGGGGAAGACCGCATTGCCGACAAGGTGTCCCTGACACTACCAGTCATCTTCCTCAAGCCATACTCCACCTCCTCCTCGGCATACACCGTACTAACAAACTGAACCTGTTGCAATCCTCTCCAATGATGAGTGGTTCAACTAGTCTCTCATACAATAGAGAAACCTACCCACAGCTCAGATACTCATGTGGCGGAATTCCAATCTAATCCCGCATTTTGATGCATTTCTGCGTGATTATCTTGGAATTCTGCCACAATGGCATCCGTGTCGCAGGAAGTTGTTTCTCCTCATACACAATAAGCAAAGCTATTGATGTAACAACCTCTTTTACAAGCTCTTGCATCACATTTTCGGCATTCCCCAACCGAATCATCAAGTTCGCACCTTTATCCTTCAACGAGCTTCTCAAATCTTGCAAAGCAATCAAAACCGTTTCTTGCATTTTCTCGGGAAAACCTGCCCATTTTCCCTCCAATGAATCCACCTATAGATATAATTCATACATCACTATATATTGTGTGTGTGTGCGCGCGCGCGTGTGCGTGTCAGAGTGTCAGTGTGTGACTTACGGGAGATGATGCGATGATCGAAGACATAGATTGGAACAACGGCGGAGTGGTTGGAGGCGGCGAGGAGGGCGGGGTGGTCGTCGATCCGGAGGTCGTGCTTTAGCCAAACGACGGCTACGCCGGCGGGCTTCCGAGTGCCGTTGACTGAAATTTGAGCTTTGAAATTGAGACGGCACCGTTTGGGCGAGATGCAGAAGGTGTTTGGGGAGGAGGAAAGCGAGGGAAAGTGCAGGAAAGTGACGAGCGAGGCCATGAGGAGCAGAGTGTGAGTGTGACAATTTCATGTCCGTCTAAGGGAAAAAGGTATTGGCTGCCGATAAAGCAGAAGACTTTGAGGATTTTGGCATCTTTGGAATGCAGAGAAAGAATTCAAACTATTTTTGTGGAGCAGAAGATTGAATCAAACACCTGAAATTTGAAAATTGCAAAATTTATTTTATTATTGTGGAGGAGAAGAACTCAATGCTCCACTTCTTGCATCCTCCACGTTTTCGTTGTTTTTTCAATAAGACTATAAATTTACATTTTGCTCCTCTGTTGTGAATTGCCGCGTTTCAAATTGATAATATTTGGCGCATTATTAAATTGATGATACAATAGATGTAAAATTGGCTTTATGTACTAAACTATCGTTCACTTGTGTATATGTAGAAACAAATTTTAAAGGAAAAAACCGTTCTTCTCTTAAATTGATGACAAGACATGCGGGCGGCACATCTTTTCGACTAATGTACTCTGTTTAGGAAAAATCAAGATTCGTGATAATAGTTTTTGTAAATATAGAACGAATCGCACGTATGTTTTCACGTCATCAATTTAACAAAAGACCATGACCGAACAATCAAAATCTATAAATTGATACAATCTCAAAATCTCAAAAAACAATGTCGATTAAAACTCTGACTCATTTTGATAGCAATGCCAAACTCGGAGGGCGTAAAATGCACCAAAACCTAATAGTTTTGCCGGTCAAGAGTGAACGACACGTCGTTTTCTTTGATAGCCAAAACACACAAAAGGAACAAAAAAATAAGCAAACTTTCTACTAACGAACTAAACTGAAAATGGCGCTAATTCAGTGTCCCTCATCATCTCTCACCACCAAGCCCTATCATCATCACCTTCCTCGCACTCCTCCGCTGCTTCACTTTTCAACCGGAACCCACTTCACAGTGAGGTCCCAGACCCCATCGGAGCCGTCAAAACCCGCCGCCGAGGCCACCCAGGTCCCACCCAAGAAACCCACCTCAGCCGGGACAGGCTTCGGCCCGCCTCCTCCTTCTTCGGCCAAGCCGAATTCCGCCCCTGATAAGAAGAAAGGGAGGGCGGCGGTGATTCGGAGGTCGCCGGTGGAAAAGCCCCTGCTTTATTCTGAAGAAGATGAGGCTAAGGCCAAGGAGATGGGAACAAATGAGAGCTCTTTTGTTCTTGCTTGGTTGGGGCTCGGCGGCGTCATCCTTGCCCAAGGCCTTCTTCTCGCCGCTTCGGGTAACCTTTCCGTTCATTGTGATTGAATTGATGTGAATCAAGTGAAAGTTTGTTGGTATTTTGCAAAGATTGGATTTTTCGTTAGCATTTGGTTGAAATTGTAGGAGTCAGTAAGTTTTAATCGTTTAAATTGTGGAATTGTTTGGTTTGATAGATTTCGAATTGTGATTTCCGTTATCTAGGATTGACTTGCTAGATTTATAAGCTTTGGTTTTGAGGATCTTATTAAATGTGACTCTGAATTCGACCTTGCGGTTTTTGAGTCCTCCAACATGCTGGCCAGTTTGGACTCAATATTCATTGTTTAGAATCCAATTTAGTATCTTGAGTCATTTTCGGGCGTTCTCTTAGTATAATCTGTATAGCCACCCCTTGTTTGGTCCCAATTAATCCTGTCCCTTCTTCATGTCCAATGTTAAGTGGTAAGACGTATCAGCAGTGGATACTGCATAAATTGTTTAGGTTTAAGAAAGTTTGTCCAAACGAGCGGCCAAAGTTTAAAATCGGAGTTGAATAATATTTCACTCTTACTGATCATCCTATGACTTAATTGGAAAAACCAACAAGTTATTGATCGGAAAGAGTTTGCACAGAAGGCCATTTTGATCCTCTTTGTCGAAGCTCAGCGCCAACTATAAACTATCAGTCACATAAGATAAGGACCATAACGGGCATAGCATGACAAATGACAAAACTTCCCAATTTGAGAATTCAACAACCTCATAAACACATTCCTTTTGGAGCATAACGTAACCAACTGAAACCCCTGATTAAAGGAGTATTATTGCATCCGTTCTTCACATGTCTGGAAAAGCAGTACATTGTCCATTATGATTGATTACTTGAACTTTAGCAAAAGACTAGATAATAAAATCTTGAAAGTTATTTCTGTAATTGATTCAATAAGGTATGCTTTATGTTTTCTTCACATTGTGAATAATTCGTTAAGTTTCATTTCAGGCTTCCTGCCAGAAGAGTGGGACAAGTTCCTTGTGAAGTATTTATATCCATCTTTTACACCAACAGTCGGCTTGTTTGTTGCTGGAAGTGTTGTATATGGAGTGGTGAAGTATCTGCAGAATGAGGAACTTAAAGGTCAGAAATGATATTTACTTTGTATACATAGAAACTTTCAGGTAAATGAGGAAACATTTCAGTAGCTTTTAAGGCTGTACTTGTAGTGCTTTCATCGTGTATAGGACGATGAATCAGCTGAAAAAAAATCGGAAAATAGCTTCCATTTGTTCCTTAAATCACTTCTGTGCACCATCCCTTGATTCATTTCTACAAGCTATACTAAGGCCATGCTTTTTTTAAAAGTCATGTGGCACAGTGGCATAAGATCGGTATCAGGCAGATCGTTGGATCACATGGGTTCTAGACCCTACCGTGGAGAACCCTCATGAGCAAATGGTTTCTTCTGTAACTGGACTGTCCAGCTCAGGAGAGAAGCTGTCCACAATCGTATGTCACAAACCAGTTTGACCCTGTGCTCTGGCCTTCCTGTCATCCTCACGGTGCCTTTTACTTATATATCCAATACCATAGTAGTGCACTCATCGGTCATTGTTAGAATTAGAAAGGAGCAGATGATCTCATGCAACTTTTAGTCTTGCGTCCTGCTATCCTTAGTTGTTAATGGTACTATAGCACGTTTATGGTGGCTAAATTTCTTGTTTGTGTTATGCTTCAAACTTTTTCTTCCTATACTCCCTCCTCTTCTTCCGTATTGCGGTGTTCCAGCCATTCACATATCTCTTTCCCTCATCGAGGAGAACCCTCATGAGATAATCTGCGCACAATCATATCTTACACACCAGTTTGGCCCTGTGCTCTTGGCCTTCCTATCATCTTGCCGTGCCTTTTAATTATATTGCTTATACCATTCTTGTGCACCCTTCAGTCATTGTTAGAATTAGTGAAAGGTCGACTATCTCGGGAAAATTTCAGTCTTTCATCTTGTCATCCTCATGAAGGGATTACTTGTTTGTGTCGTGCTTTTAATTTTTAGTTTCTACGCTTCCTCCCCGGCTTCCGTATTGCAGTGTTGTAGCCATTCCACTTTTCTTTTACCCTCATCTTAGACATTCATTAAGTTGTTTGTAATACCTGGAAAGCACTTTTCCCACCAGTCAATTGTACTTAAGTGAAGAAAAAACTTCTTTATTCTCTTATTGCATCCCCGTCTTTTGGTTCGATAGCGATAAGATAGCGAACTGGATAGCGTATGTTTATGTAAACGATATGGAAAGCGACGTACTCTGTACATCGCAGCGTTGCACAAAAGCTATTGAGAATGAAAGACCTCTTTTGCTTATATGATTGCTTGGTATAATCACTTGAGAAGGACCTCCGATCGTTGTTAAGTACCTTTTTTCTTCATTATTTGACTCTTGTGTGTAATCCACTTGAACTTTTCATGTTAAGGTTAAAAACCTTGCTATCGGGGTTCACACGTGGTCTCTCGAGCTCTCACGTCAAATGACTTGGTGTTATAGTCTAGCCTTCTTGAGCCGTTTATACTACAGTAAACCTTATTCTCCTGCAAGTATTCTATGTATTTAACCCTGCTTTTGCAGACGGAAAAAAATATCCTACCACTTAGTCCTTACACCTAATCAAATTTGTGTGAGAATTAGACGACATTGAGCTTTGAGGTCCCCCTCTTCAAATTATTCTTCATTAAATTCTAATCAATTTGGACAACTCGATCCTCTCCTCCTCTAGATGCCTTCCCTTGTAATAACTAAAAAGAACCCAATTTACAAAATCCGACTCATCCGCCCCAACTTGTTCATGAATCGATATTCTAAATAGAAATGTACAATGACACGACTAACACTTGCTTAACCCATGTATTTGAAACCATAAGATGAGAATACTGATGAAGGATAACAAAACAATAGCATACAATCATGTTTCAGGCGCCGCTGCCTCTTTAAAATCAATCATGTTTCAAATCTTGATTAAACTAATTAAAGTGTTAATCATCCTATAATTTTCTTCTATTTTCAGGTCAAATTTTTTAATTTGCAAGTGGATGTAAATAACAGTGAGAGCCAGCTGGTTCTCCCCTTTACATCTAAATCCATAATTTTGACTGCTAAAACTTGGAAATGGTCTTTTCCACTTTTGATGGGGTAACCCTAATTGGCCAAACCATTTGAACTATACAACCAAATGCTTGCACATGAATGTCATTGTATATGCACGTATAATATACTATGATGTGTTTGTTTTTACCTGCAGTAAAATCTCGAATACGTGTGATTATTCACAAACTACTCATTATGTCGTAAAATAGGGTAATTTTGCCTTCATAAAGTTCAAACCTAGAACGTCTGAATACATTGCATGCTTCATGGTAACGTTTTACTATTACATTACTTATATGGTTTATCATTGTTAGAATGTTAAGATTAGTTGCACATGAGCGAATGACTGATTTTTGACTATTAATGCATGTGAGTCTTACTATTATGGGAGACTCATATGCATCTGTAATTAGAAATGAACAACTCACACCTCATAAATTAAACATAATAGCCTTCTTATAATATGAATACATCTCAAAATACATTCAACACCAAGAATCAAAATAGTTATATCCTAAACTAATCACGTAACACAATATAAAAAATTATATTATCACGATATATACGATGACAGATGATAAGCTTAAAATATAACATTACATTCTCATCCCGTTACATGCAACTTTCTTTGGACGTTAACTGCACAATAGCTGGTCCCCAATTGTTAGAAGTTTTAAACACAAATCGACTGGAGATCCCTCCCCTGTCAAATTGGAGATCTTGGTAGACAAGTTAAGAGTGTGGAAACACAAGACATGGCCACTGATATCGTGCTTTTCGGCAGCAGCAGCTTCGGCCGATTGATCATGGATTGGTTCGTTCGAGTACGCAACAAGATGTGCCCCTCTTTTTATAAAGTAAAGACTTTCAAAAAGCATGCAATATTAAATTTAAAAAGCAAAAACAAAAACAAAAAGCAGTCGTACATCATAAGCCCGGGGGCTCAAATCCCTGTAAAGTTAACCTAATAAAACTGAGGGGAGTAAAAGAAAAAAGAGTGGTAAAAGGTAGGACCCGAAAGGGGCATACGCGAAATTTCCGAAATACTAGGTCGAACATAAAATATTATTATATAATTGAAAGAAACAAAATTTCTTTTTAAGTGTTTTTTTAATTGTATAATAATATGTAATGTTCCGTTTTTTGTTTTGAGCACACTAAAAAATCTTTCGAGATGAAGATATAATGAGGCAAAAGTTTGTTGAAAATGGAATAGTTGTTTGAGAATGACATGCATGCGCGCAAAAACATTATTTGTGCAACCGAATTTTCATTTCGTTCCCAAAATTATGAATCCAAGTCTCGTGGTGGATGGCAATGAAATCGATCTATACCGAATCAAGTGATACATTCAAGTTGGAGATTTTATTTTATGTTTTGTAGGGAGTTAATATCTAATAGGTGCACCGCGAGAGCGTTTTGATTATTTGTTTGCTAGTATGAGATCAGGTAGAAATTTTTTTTAAGGTTATACGTTGATTGATTTAACAATTGAATATTTGGAGTTACCTAGAGAATTCTTTCCACTATTCCCCACCTAGCGCCGTCTAGGCCTAGCTTAAGCGTTTGTCAGTTAGTTATCGTCCTGATTAGTCTCTAAGTGTTTGAAAATTAGGAAGGCGCACGTAGACCTGCTTGTCCGACTCACCAATCTAGGCGTCCACCTTGCCACCTAGGTCGCTGCTTTCACTTAGACAAAAATCTATAATTTTCATTTTGCATTTCATTTTTTTCAATAAAAATGTTAGAGACTTGTTGAACACTTGGATGAACACTCATTATATGCTTATTTCTCATATTTTTAATATGTCTTAATACTTTATAATCTATATGTTATTTTATTTTGCAATTTATTTGTAAAATTATGTGTTTTTTTAACTATAAATAGGCACTTGCTTATACAATAATAAATTTATTTAAATCCGCCTAATCCACCTAGCGTGTAAACGGGCCCCTGCCTAGTTGTTTAAGCGTTAAGCCTCAACCCGTTGATCGACTAGCGTCTAGCGTCTTTAAGAACATTAGTTCTTTCACAGTCTGGAATTTCATATGTTTCCTTTTATTGGTTTATTTGAGTAACTGTAAATACAAATAAGGAAACAACTTCGTTGCTGAAAAGATCAGCATCAGCTGCTGCTAATGGCCTATCACGTGAGGACACGTGTCTGAATTTTGATTAAAAAATCAAAATTTGAATACGTATCAGTACGTGATTGGTTATCAGCACCAGCTGCTATTGATCTTTTAGCATCGAAGTCTTGTTCTATAAATAAATCAAACCGGTTTATTTGAGTAACTCTAAATATAAATAAATCAAGAAGTAGGGTCTATTATCTTGTCTTTCCTATGGTGACATCACCAAAGCTAGGGTAACAGAGGGAAAAAGTTCGATGGGTAGATTAAAAATGTGCACTTAACCTAGGTGTAATGATGAAAGTCGAATTAAAGAAAATGCAGATCGAAACAATAATTCGAAATTAAAAAGTGGACCACAACCAAAGCAAAACACGCACAATTGAGTAAAAAAATTATTCAGATTAGAGTTTATATCACAAATGGTCCCTGAAATTGACCTCATCAATCATGATGGTCCCTGAAATTGAAAATCAATCAATGTAGTCCCTGAATTTTAACTCTCGAATCAATGTCGTCCTTTTGTTAGTGTTCCGTCCAAATTAACTTTAAAAAAAGGTTAGAGAACCAATTTTTCATGGTAAAATGATAAAAAATAACCCTGTTACTTATAATTTTACTTACTACCTCTCTTTTCTTTTTTCCATCTTCACTTTTCTCTCCATTTTTTCATGGATTTGGTGCTAAAACTAAAATAAAAACAAAAAAAAAGTTGTTCTCTAACCTTTTTTTGGTCATTTTATCATAAAAAATTGGTTCTCTAACCTTTTTTTAGTGTTAATTTGGACGGAACACTAACAGAAAGACCACATTGATTCGCGAGTTAAAATTTAGGGACTACATTGATCGATTTTCAATTTCAGGGACCATCATGATTGATGGGGTCAAATTTAAGGTCAATTTGTGATATAAACCCTTCATATTACTATTGTTGAAGTGCTTGCTTTACGTGATGTCCTGAAGTTTGCAAACATAAAAGATTATGTTTGTGTTGAATGTGACTCCAAGATTATTGTTGATTTTATTTTTTATAAGTGCATGACGTATTGGCAGTAGAAGGCAATTACCGAGGACATCAGATTACTTGTACAATCTTTTTCTTGTGGCTTTAAGATTCAGGTCCAAAAAGTTAAAGTGCTTTTATAAGTGAGTCAAGTTATCTAATTATATGTTTTTATTTTTTTATACTTATTTTATATTTTCTAAAAATATTAAAAATCAATTAAAATCTTATAATATTATGCATTTTCCAACTCCAAAAAATATAATTAATATCTTATAACAAAAAAAACAATATACTAACATAAATTTATCTGCAAAACATTATACCCTAACTCAAGTAATAAATATATGAATGTATATTATACATATACATGAGATATGAAACATAATTACAATGTAGAAAAAAACATAACATACCTACAAGTAAGACACATTTGACACACCCAACCCGGAAAATCCACTTGGACACTGAATCGAGTTGTGTTAGCTGACACCCGTAGGGTGACGAAGCCAAAAAGTGTAGTGTAGTGGAAAAATAATGTGAATAAATTTAAACCTAAAAGTGCCTAAACAAAAAGCGTGTTAACTTTCCCTTAAGCGGGATTGCACCCATTTCACATGTGATGGTAGAGCATAAGTTTGGGCAGTATTGCATTCATCACACACGTGATTTAAGCATTCTTGGTTTTTGAACCTAATTCTCGAATCTTGCCACCTCGTTGAGCACGAAAAGCGTCTTAACTTTCCCTTAAGTTTGGGTACTTTAGACAATTTATCGTCATTTTAGAAGATTATTTTGATAGTCGCCCTTAGACTTTAAACGACGAATCTTTCTACCAAGGAACTTCCGTTTTGGAAAAAGAGTTGCTAGCCCTGCAGCTGGGCTAAGGTATCAAGAGTTGAGTATCACCAGGGATTTACTAATCGTTTCTACCAACCCTTCGAGTTAGGAAACCATAAATGGCTTTGTTTCTTTTGTAGCACCTATTAGTTACCTTCTCTTAGAATCGCTGGGAATGTTACTTTGTCAAGATTCTAGAAATATTTGAAGCGACAACCTAATACTAAAGTGGTAGCACCTAACGGAATATCATCTGAGGGACAATTACTTTTGGTCCCTGTTAGCACTAATATCTTCAGACGTACTGGTGTTCATGCTGGATCTTCAGGAGGAAGATCGACTCCCGATAAAGTCCTTTTCCAAGTAGAGTTAGCAAGTTCTTTTTCCAGCCTTGGAATTTTTTTTAACCAACGCTATTTCCCAAATTTTTTTCTTCATTTGTTGTACTCATCAATTAGGTAAGTATAGGGAGTCGATATTCCTACCTAGCACGAGGCCTTTTTGGAGCTCATTGGCTTCAGGTTCCGTAGGAACTCCAAAGTTAAGCGAGAATGGGTCATAGCATTCCCAGAATGGATGACCCACAGGGAAGTTTTGCTCGCGTGAGTTCCCAGGAACAAAACCGTGAGGGCGTGGTCGGGGCCTAAAACAGACAATATCGTGCTACGGCGGAGTCAAGCCCAGGATGTGATGGGGGTCCGGGCGGGGATGTGACACATTAATCTGTGACAGGCTGATTATTAAAAAAAATAAAAAAAATCTGTCATATAGGTAGATAAATATAATTAACCTGTGATATAGGTTGATTAAAAAAATTAAAAATTAAATCTATAAATAGGTTTAAAGCAGAAGGAAGAACGAAAAATAACAAAAAGATAAATAAAAAGAAATAAGCAAAAAGATAATTAGGAAGAAATTTGTTTTTTATAATAAATCTTATTATTGAACAGATAATTATTGATAATTAAATAATTAAATATAACAAATTGGACTTATTTTAATAAATTGGACTATTCCTACTATTGGCACAAAAAATTAGACTTATATCAAGTTTCCCCTTTTTTCTTCTATATTTTGGGCTCATTTCTCTCTGGAGGTGAATTTTCTTAGTGGTCATTGCTAGCATTATTCACTCCATTCATGATACTTTTATTTGGGATAGATCTTTGCCCACTATTGCTATCTGCTAGAAATGTTTTTTTTTTTGTCAAACGATAAATTTTGTTAGATTAAATGTTTTTCTCTTCAATTGTACTAGAACGGTTGTACTCGAAGTTTCCCTCTCTAGATAAATTTTTTTACCATAAAAATAAACATATTAACTAGATGGTTTTCAATCGAAAATATTTTTGTTCACCACTCTAAAGCAATGGTGATGTTCACCGCCTCCATTAATACCATTGGATAATATGATTTAATCTATTTATTACACAAATTTTGAAACTTAAACTAATCATACAGTAATTAACAGAATAGTGAGCATTACCACCATTTTAGAATGGTGAACAAAAATACACTCGGTTTTCAGTCTCCCAATATTTTCAAATTTTCACACATAAAATCAATTTAAGAAGACCGGATTACGAAAACGAGTGGAAATAATTAATACGATTAAATTTTGTTAATGCAAGAAATTAATACTCCCCTTATTGCTAGAGCAGCAGGCAGAGGTCGGACCATAGTCTACCAAACGTAATAATCGCGAGTAATGAGCACTAAATACGTCGAGCGAGTACACAAATGCCGTAGTACTACTCCTTTATTCCTCACCAAACAATACATTTTGGACTTTCACAATACACCCATAATTATCAATGACTTACAACTTAGTATCGAATTTACGCTTTCGTATTCGTGTGACACAAATATAAGAGTTTCTCCGATTAAATAGTCGGATGCCGCTAAACTAGTTGGTCGCTGTGATACTGGATAATACTTGGCCAATGAAACCTTTGGATCGAGCCAACCAATACCTTATACCTTTATCCAATGAGAAGTAATATTACAACATATGTTATCTTCTCTTGAAGACATTCAAAGAGAAGAGTACATGTGTTGGGTTTTGGGTTTCTATTTGAAGGATTTTACAGTCCACTTCAAGATATTTTATGCATTAGAGCGTAGTAGAGTTTTGAACTCAAATATTGTCTTAAATTATGAACTTGTTGGGAAGTACTTTTAAAACGACTGAAAATGTTTTTGATGAAAATGTTTGTAGAACCAATTCTGAAAAGCACTTGAAATGCTTTTAGAACCTAAAAACGGTTTCGGTCATTTTAAAAGCACTTATAAACAAACTATATGTAATCGGTCTTTTGACTTTTGCAATAATATCTAATTACTCACACACACGAATAAGACGGGAAGTACAGCTATTTGTATACAAAACCAGTGTACCAAAAATACATAATATATCATTATTACAATAATTAACAAACTTAACTACCTTAACTAATCATGCACCAACAGCCCAGACCCAAAGACCCAAACCCGCCAAAACACCCAATAAAAGTTACAACAAAAACAACCCATGCAAACAACAAAAGGTGTAAAAAAAACAGTAAAAACCCGAAAGTTTTACTGACCCGAAAATTTCACTGATCGAGTGCATTAGGTCCGGTACAGTAATTTAAAATGTGGCTCCAAACCCACTGAACCAAGAACTTCCGTCGGATCCCATTCATATTATACGTGGCACCATCGTGATCGTCCATCAGCTGACCCGTGTACGACCCGCCCCCTCCCGTACCGTAGATTCCCTCGCAGAGATCGGCAATCTCGACCGGAAAACTCGGGTCCTGACCCGCGTACCAGGCGTTCACTAACGGGTTACTCGCCAGCTCAGCAATCTCGTGCGCGATAACGCTTATCATCCCTTCAACTCCCACGTCACCGTTAGGTGACTTTAACGGCTTTAACCCCGGGATATAATCGGGTACGGCGAACGGGTACGCACACGTACCTGGACACAATTTGGCCGAGTTTCCAATCCACGCGTACGGCAGCGTGTATCCGACGAGGGAGGGGAAAGTAAAGTAGTGGAACCCACAGACCTGTTTGCAGAAATCCTGGACGTACACGTCATCAGATGTGAGCAGAAGGTAGAGCCCACTCTGTGGATTGACCGGTAACGGCCTCGTTTTGGCCGTTACGGCGCTTTTGATCACGGACTGTACCGAGAGGCGCGTCAGGGTTTTACCGTGGGAGTAAAACCGGTCGTTTTTCTCGGCGCCGCGCTGGACCGTGCGCGAGATGTTCGCGCCGGTCTGGTCGGTGTAAAGCTGTACGGTCCTCCACCAACCGGCGACGGAGGGGCGCTTGGAGCCGGCGGCGGAGATGGAGTTGATGAACTCGCGGATGATCTTCTTCTGGCGCGGCTGCCACGTGCCGTACCAGATTGTGTGGACGGTTATGTTGGCGGTTAGGACAGGGCCCATGTGGTAGCGTAACTTGACGAATTCGGAGGAGCCTTCGAATTTTTTGTTGTCTCCGAAGAGGAGGTCGGAGGTGTTGTGTTTGAGGTGGGGCCAGGGGCGCCATGCAATGGCTGGGTTGGCGGAGAGGAAGAGGGTGAGTACCGTGAGGAGAAGGAGCACCGGAGCCGGTGGCTGAGGAAGCCAGCCGGTACGGCGGTGCTGGGGCATTTTTTGAATTTTACTGGAAGTGGGCGGAGTGAGAGTGAAGTGAGAAGAAGTCACAAGTGCTTGGTTTTGTTGCTGTGAGAGCCTGAGGGATATATATAAGATATATATAAGAATAATGAAATTATATTAATAATATTAATTAATTTGTTTTTTTATTTTTCGAATGATAGAATTTCGCTGCTGAAGAGATCAGCTGCTACTAACCAATCACGGTTGAACATGTGTCCAACTTTAATTAAAAAAATTAAAATTTGGACACGTGTTTAATCATGATTGGTTATCAACAGCAGCTACTGCTGATTTTTCAGCAGTCAAGTTCAGTTCTTTTTCATTTCGATCGGAATAAAGGAAGTACATTATGTGTTTTAATAGAAATTATGAAATTTTTTTTTTTAAGTTATTAATTTTTTAACACACATATATCACTATTTATATAATAACATAAGATATAATATATCGAGTATCAGTCATACTAAAAAATCTATCGTGATAAGAGAAGAGGGGCATTGTTTGCGGGTAATGGAGGACAGATGGATTCTTAAAGCCAAGACTTGGAGAGACGGTGGTGGGGCCCGGGTATGTCAGACGTGGCACAGAGACATTCATCATGATCATCATGGTTTATGTCGTCATCTGATTAGATTTGATCTCCGCCCTTCATGCGTTCGTTCGTGGGTTTTATTTGCAAAGCGCGGGAAAATAACTCTTAGCTCTAAACACCTAAACTAAAATTGAGTTTCCTTCATCTTCATAAATTTGAAGGTCCTCGACTGATAAAAAATTTCGAGTACGACTAGACCGTAACAATGTCACGTGATATTATTAAAAAAATTCACATTTTATGTTGTATATGATATCTGTAAATTTAAATGCACGTAAAATAAGCATATAAATTAATGCTTAATTCTACAAATTGACAGACATGCTATATGTTCTAGCATCGCAATTCACAAACGCTGTTTCAAGATTTCAAAACGCGATTAGGGTTTTTAATGTATTTTGAACATAGTTTATTACATGTAAGATTAGGGTTTTTTAACTAGTAGATTAGTAGCAGCGGAGTAAAAAGCTTGGAGGTAGTTGGGTGCGTGGTACCAAATGGATGCCAAGACAGTCGATATCACAAGTTATCCGAGCTGGTTCGTTGTCCTTTGCTCATGCACTCACAGCCTTATCTGATTCCCTTCCCCACTCTTCTGTCTTCCATCTTCCCACAATTTAAAACCTTCAGAAGAATAACTATGCATGCAGTTCACTTAATCAACAAGTTTTATAAACCATGCAAATTGCTCATATTTAATTAGTTTGTATGCTGGCCGGATTGTCTTGGTAGATGGAGTTTTCTCTTTAAACACAACGTCTTGAATTCAAACTCTCTCGTCTCCTCTCCTCTTAGTCTAACTTCGAATAGTAACTGTAATTAAAAAGGATATTCATCTTGAAACTTTGACAAAAAGACCTTAAAATTTGAAGGAAAATTAGAGTAATTTGGTAGGGTTAACTTAAGATATATATATATATATATATATATATGGTGATAGTGAGGAGAGCCATCAAAGATCAAAGCTGGGTGGTCCTCTCTCTCTCTATCTCTCTGTCGTCGTCGTATGTAATGATGGATGTTGGTAATGTGATATTAATTTGTACGAGATAGATAACGCAACAGAGTCTGAATTAGGTTTGTTTTGAATAAACAGTTATAGTTTTTGCTAGTTGCTGCTGCTCTCTTTCAAGTGTCAAAAGGCTCTCAACACGCGGGCTACGGCCCATACTGTTTGAACCAGCCGAAGGTGCTTACTTTGGTAAATTTTGATCGACGCCCATGTAATTATCTTCCTTGTAGCGCCCCTTTCAACACGGCAACCTAGCTATATATGTATGGAAACTTAAAGAGTTTGACAGTTAGAAATTTCACATAATGTGACTAATATTCTAATGAATAAGTGCTGAGTTTTTATTTATAAGTTCTGAATTCGGAACTTTTCCCTCCAAATTTTTGTAACAGTTTTAAACTCTCTCCCTCCATTTTGTAGTAACATATAAGACAAAAATTTTATGACTACTCAAATATATATTCTATGACTCAAGACTTCACAAAGGTAGATGTCAAAGTTAGATCAAAAAAGGCTTTCGAGATAAGCGGTCTAACGAATCAACCTTGATATCGCCTCTAACTTATAATCACATGCACAATTTAGCAAGTATAGAGTTTAATCATCAAAATCCTCGATTTTATTAGTACAAGTAATACTTTATTTAGTTAATTAAGTAACTCTATCATATGAAGTGGAACTTACTTATTTGGAGCTACACTACTCCATATTCACTGATGAGTGATGACCGGTGAGGACCACGAGGGAAAAAGAGCCATAAAAGATCAAACAATGACCATGATCCTTTACAATATATGTACTCAAACCACTCGGGATTTTACCAAAGGACAATCCTTTCGATTGGACTTTTCCTTCAAATTACGATAATACTCTTTATTAGCCTATTAAACACACCACTAAATTCCGTAAGCTTTGGACACCTTTTGATTCTCTTTTTTTAGTAGTACTAGCCTTCATGCACACGTTCACACATGTGCAGAAGACATTTTTTTAATCACGGCATACTACGTGCGACTTACACGTTTTGAATGCATTTATATAAGTGAATTGACAAAAGAAAAGTTAAATAATAGGGATATTTTGGATGCGGTCCCTAATCCTTAACATTCTTTGATTAAAACCTTAATAATATTCAAAGTTTGATCAAGGTCCCTTGACTTTGTACACCTCATTATATTTTTATAGTTTTGACATTAATTGTTTGATATTTTATGAGATTTATAATCCTATAAATTTAAAATCCCTCATTATAATACTATTATAAATGGTCAAAATAAAAAAATTCAAACATTTTGATTGAATAAATGGATAAAAGCTATGTAAAAATAAGAAATAATAAATGGCAAAAGAATGTATCCATAGTGTTAAAAAAATTGGTACATTTCACATATAACAAAGTGGTACATTAATAAAGAAGAATGGGTACATTATAAATAAATTAGGGTACAGATAAAAGATTAAAAATTATGAGTACAAATGAATTTTTTAAAATATAGGCGCTAAAAGAAATTAATACATCGGTACAAAATAAAACTAAAAAGAAAATACTACAAATTAAAAGTGGGTACAAACTAAAAATACAAATATATGATACAAAGTTTAGGCATAAAACATAAATATATCATATGTAATTTTCTATCATTGATTAAATATACAATATCACGTGACGGTATACACATGGGTACAAACACAAATAAAACTTTAAAAAATATGGGCACAAAAAGAAACTAATATATGGGTACAAATTAAAAATGAAAAGAATATTGGTACAAATTAAAAATAGGCACAAACTAAAAATAAAAATATATGATAAAAAAATTAACCATAAATATAAATATACTAATTGTAACATTTTTAACACAAAAGGAATATATTTAAAAATAAAAATATTTTATTATTCAAATAATTAATGATTTTATTATTAACCAAGGACCTTGATAAAAAATTGAAAATGAATAGGATTTTAATCAATGGAGTAATTAAAAAAAGGATGTGAACCTAATTTTATCGTTTGTTCAAAAAAAATAAAAATCATTTGACAACTAATTTTTTGAACATGTTTAAAAATAGAGAAGATAATATTTAATGAACAACTGATTGAATTACATTATTGCTAGCCTATTGTGTGAGGTACTAATTATTAAAAAAAAGCTGCACAAAAAAAATTTATTATTAAAAAAAACACTGTTAAAATGATGAAAATACCCATGCCATATTTGATGCATTATTTTGGGCTCCTTTTGAAGTTTTTTGTTTGAGAGGCATTTCAGTCCTTTTTTTTTTTTTTTGGTGAAGCTTGTGACTCCAAAAATCACTGTTCAAAAGACTGTCGGCTTTATATATAAGATGATATTTGAAAGGTGAAAAAAATTCAACTTGAGGTTTTATCCTAAAATTCATTAGTAATGGATAGAGTGACTCAACTTTATCTATGATTCTGGAAAATTTCAAAATTTCTCGACATTCTGATTTGAGACTTTATTTCACGGCTTCACACTTCCTTCACAAGTGGAAAAATTTGAAGTCTAACAGATAGACAATTTAACTAGCTAGCATGACAAATGTGTGACCCATAAGGCTTTATACATAGGTGAACTTACTCTAGTACTATAAAAGAAGGTTGAGATTCTGTCTCAAACCTATTAGTAATAGAGGCAAAGAGCAACTCAACTTCTTCCAAGTCTACGAAATTTCTTGCTTTCCGATGTAGGATACTTTATCATGTCATCACATTAGGTACAATAATACAAACTCCTTTCCTTACAACTTTGAAATTTTCTAATATGTACTCAATTACCCATATATACTATACACCAATATTATTGGTCGTCGGTTTGTTGACAGTTAGATCCATAGATGCACATTCAATCCTCACATTTAATATTCGGTGCATAACACATGTATACATGGAAATATAGTCGAATTTTCGTTCCAACTGACTTACAAAACCTCTTATTACAGCGTAAGTTTAACAAACCAGTCAAAAAATTATATGATCAACAAACCTCCGATTGTAGCAGAGGAAATAATATGCAGCTCTCCTAGGTGGGCACGAGACATGGTTGACGAAAGTTGGACTTCCACCATAAAATCAATTGGCTATATGAGAATAGTCAATTACTTACATGCACATACAAAATTCATTATTTCCCTTATGTTGAATTTATATACTCTCAACAGTGGTTTCACCGTTGCGAGCGAAGTTGATTGCTGCAAGAAGGGATGCCATGTGTGTAGAGGAGTTGTGAGCTACTGAAGTAGAAGTTGAAGGAGATTCTGTCCTTGCAATAGCAAGGTTATGATACATCTAAATTAGTGCCAATATTTTATCAAAGAAAACAAAAACAAAAAATTAGTGCCAATAACTAATGATATTCCCTCATGGTAGTAGACATTTTTATTGAGGATAGTTTTATTAAGTGATTACATCTTTTTCTCTCTAACGTGGTCTCTTCTTACTTGATTCCAATTTGAAAATCCCAGCAGGTATTTTTAGAAGTTCACTTCTTTTTTTTCTTTTTATTTTATGTTCTATCATCTTGTATATATCTCTTCCATCAAGGCCACCAGATCAAGTGATTCAGACTTTTGAAATTTCATCAAACGGCTTAAAATTATTATAACTTTTAAAAGATCAAAACAAGTAGACCGTTTAATGAAATTTCAAAAGTCTGGTTAACTTGATCTGGTGATCTTGGGTGGAACGTATATATCAATCAACATTTTCATAAAAAAATTAAATAAAAAAAAACACAACTTGGAAGAGAGAGAGAGAGAGAGGGAGAGCAGGGAAAATAGGAATGAAATCACGGAGTAAATTGCGCGGCTCCTAATGATGAGTCAGACTCAATCGTACAGCTGAGACTGAGGGACGGGAGGGATGGGGCCCAGGAGATGCATGGGGAGGGCCCACCGTTGAATGTGATGGGACGCTCAGCTCAAAGAGGGCTTTGCAGAGCCAAGCCGAACCAAACGCACAGAAAGCGCGCATGCGCCGGGACCTTGTGTCTCTCACTATCTCCACGCTCCCGCCACGCGCGTTTGCGGAAACTTTGGGGTCTTATTTACGCGGGAAGACGGGTTTCTGGTGCGAGTTGTACTTTCGTCCAAGCGCGTGGACCAACGCGCTTTCCTATTGGGCTTTAAGGTAAGTCTTTGGACTTTCTTCGAGGTGCATGCTAGCCCAATACCATGCAGTCGCACTCCATCCTCTTCTCTCCATCTTTTTCACCAACCTAACCTATCGTGTTGCCGCTCGTGGGTGAAATGACCAGTTCTTTGTTTTATTTATCTCGTTTTCCTTTCCAGCAAAGTATCTCATGGTAAATTGGTAAATGACAAAATGTAAATGTACCTCATTAACGATTGATTGATAAGTTACGTTTCAACAACTGTGAACCGTTAATTTGATAAATCTTATGATATCTGATATTATGAAAGATCGTCAGTTGTCCATATGCCCATCGACAAAATTTAAGATTTTCTCAATCCATAAATATTTATTTCCTTGCAGTTATTTTCCACGCATGCATGCATGGAAGAAGTTGTGAAAGCATGAAATCAAACACATTTGACTCTCGAGACAATTAATGGTTTGTCACGTCAAAGCATGCATCATTTCACGTACGAAGCCATGGACCGCTAGCTAGATATAGATGCAGGTCAGCCTGCATGCATATGCATGGTATTCTTTCAGGTACAGTGTGTGTGTGCAGCATATTTAAAATCCAACAGCAAAGCTAAGCCAGAGACGGAGAGGAGAGGAGGATGTCTATGATTCTATGGGGTGGGTTAGGTGGGAGAAAGTTACGAGTTTTCCTACAGTACCGTACTAGCAGATGGAATACATTGGTTTTTGAACGGTTAAATTTAATTCATCGGATAGAGATTGGTGCATTCCGTACACGTTGCATTGTATAATTCAAAAAGTTACTTCGAAGGGGAACCCTTTATGCTGTCACCAAAAACGATGGGCTTGGCCATAATACGATGAGAAGGACCTGAGACTGGTAAAGTGGCAAGAAGGTGGTTTTTATGCCAACGGGTGGTCGCACTGCATGGTTTGATGAGATATCAAACTGCTGTAAGAGGTTTGAAAGCATATGGGATTCGGATATATTTGTTGGTTGCACAGCTTTGTATTTTTCACGCCTCTTCCCGACAGCTTCTAGCTTTAGACATTGATCGCTGCATTTGTAGCTTTCTTGGTAAAAGAAAATGGGTTATATGTAAAAATACAGTCGACAAAAACAGTTCCAACTTCCAAAGGTGGTTGCATTTCGTGTATGGAGACCACAAAACCTTATTTTAATTGGTTTTGTATAATTAATTATGTTTAGAAATTAAATATGCAGATGGTTAATATTATTAGGTGATGCGAGAGTATGTGTATAAACATTAATTCGTTATGATATTGTATGTAGAATATAGAATTTAGAACACCGAATTCAAAATTAATTGATAATTTTTTCGAACATGTTCATGACGAAATATAAATATGATACAACAAATCTATTTGAAAGTGAGATATGCATGCTTTGTGTATGCCTAGCTTAGATTGGTGGTGGGTGAAATAGGTGAGAGGAAACAAATGCGAAAAGAAAGAGGGAAGCGAAATGTAAAGAGGTAGTTATATATGTAACTTACTATGGTGGTTGAAATTCTTATTTGGTTTGAGAATTTCTCTGTTTCTTTACCTAACCAGGATCAACTGTTTCGTGTTCATCCATGTCTGGAAATTCAATTGCTCTAGCACATGAAAGTTATGGCCATGCTTCATGGTGGCTACCTCATTTCAGATATATAATTAATCGGATCTACATATGGATGCAAACTCATTAAGAGTCCGTTTGATAACTACATAAAATTAAGAACAAAAAACTGACAAGTTTTTGTTTTTATATTTACCTCTCAGCATTTGTTTTTAGGGTAATGCTAAAGAGACTAAATTTATAGACAAAATTTGCAAATAAAATGACGTGTCACCAATAGGGATGAGCATGAACGTTTATCCACGCTTAAGTCATAATCCAATCATCAACTTTCATGTCATTTAGTTTACAAATTTAGTCTTCCTAACATTACCCTTGTTTTTATCTTTACCTGTCATCATTTTCCATTCGTTATTTTTGTTAAAATTGCAAAGAGACGAGTCGTGGTCTTATAACATCGATATTGTTCCTACTTAATCATTCGTGCAATCAATAGGTGTGGAGTTTTTATGCAAAAAGTCTCGATGCAATTAGAAGTGAAAACATTTTATATAAGTTGTGATTTGTTCCGTGATATGACCGATATTGGACTTTTTTGTTTTATTCAACAATTTCTTCACCAATATACTATCACTCTATCTCTAGCACATATGGTAAAAGAAAAAGTAAATATCAAAGAACAAAATATAACAAACGAGTCTACCCATTTTCCGACAATGATAACCATTTAAAATGGGAATTGTTATTAGCACTTCAAAAATCTCATTTGGCACTCCAAACTTTCTATAATTAGAAAGAAAAATACGCTTGTGAGGAGTGTAGAATGAGATTTTTGAAGTGCTAATAACAATTCCCTTTAAAATTTGTGGATTCTTTTGTTTGAAAGGAAAGTTGTGATAAAAATGACTCATGTAATGGTTCAATTACTAGGGCGGACCATGAAGGAACTAGAATGGTCCTTGGCCCACTCTAAAATGTTTTCACAGAGAAAAAACTAGAGTTAAAAACTAGAGTTATCCTTCTGATTTTCAATTTTTTTTAAGGGATTAGATCCACAACCAAAAGGCAAGAAAGGAAGTAGGCGAGAGAGTTGGTTTTCCTAGAGTTTTAATCTTTTTCACATGGTACTGATGGTTGTTGACAAACTTGAATTATGCTTTCATCCATGTGCGGTTTTCATATTGTCGCTAGCCCTTTCTATTAGGTTGTTTTCTTCGCCAATTAATAAGGCTCCAAGTGATTATAACGTAATGATGAAATGGAGAGAAATTGAAAAATCAACAACCGAGAAAATAAACATCATAATCGGGCCAAAAATCAAGAGCAACAAAGTAGTGGCTAAGACGATCACCAAACAATGGATGAGACGATGACTAGATGATGGATGAAACGATGGATAAGAGATGGATTCATGAGCGAGATAAAGGGATTTGCAAGCGTGATGCAGTGTTGTTTCAGGGCTGGCGTTGTGAGCAGCGCTGTAGCATTTTTCTTTTACATTTGTGAGAGGCTCCTCCTAATCCGAAATGTTTGCTCCGGCACTGTTACGTTATGAAAAGGTTAATTTCATTTTATGATGATTTAACAAAAGCACGTCGTGCAGAATGATGCTGTGTGGGCATGAATGACTAAAGTGACTACATTTTTTTCCATTGATCATGGAAAGATTAAAGAACCGAAAGAAGACACAGATAAAATGATGATCATGATGCATGTTTTCGATAAAACAAAAAAACTTAATTCAGGATTCATAAATTGACAAATGTTGTTGGGCATGAATTATTAAGCAGTGAAGATCATGAGCACTAGATTTATAGGAAATTTATGTGATTGCAGATTATGTTAATTACTAGAATCACTGCAGTTTTAGTGGCTTTACGAGACACCTTAATTTCCTCAAATCATGCTTTTTCCTGCTTATTAATTATTATAATTTATATGATACGTGATGAAGCATAGAAAGAAATAATGTGACAAGAGCTAGAAACGATAAGTATATGGATAATATATGCAGCTGAAAATAACTAAATAACCACCGTCCAACTGGAAAATGACCTCTTTAGTATGATATACCGTTACTGTATCGTTTTGTGTCAATAATATAATGATATGTGTAAGTTTCTCTTTACATAAAACGTCATGATAACAATATATTCATGTCATATAAGTTGCTCTCGTGCATCATACTCATTATAATTGGAAAATCCAAAACAAATTTTGATCAATTGGTTCATGTTTCCGAAACATCAGTTGATGAGGTAAAAGAACCGAAGGCTAGCTTAACTAACACCAATATATTCGTTCTTAAAGGGAAGAACAGAAAACCTAGTTTCCAAAAAAAAAAAAAAAAAACCAAAACCAAAGAGCTGAAAGAACACCAGTAACCATGGTTTTATAGATTTGACAGTATCTTGTTGCTTGTCAACCGATAAATTAGATGCTAATCAATCAGATTAAGACATATTAATGTTCTTGTTCATTGTTCGGTGGGGGAGTATGTACTGTGTTTAACCTTACTGTCAAATGATGTGACATTGTCTGTACACATTTTCCCATAATATCGTACCAAAAATATCTTCAACTATTGGGAAGTTGTTGAGGATGTGAACGTAGAAGTTCTGAACCATATTATGAATGTGTTAATCCAGCAAAAGGTGTTTTAGGGTTTAGGGTTTAGGGTTTATGTTCACCAGAACTGGGCTGGTTTCTTGATGGATTGCTGAAACCCTTCTTATATCTGGTCGTAGCCCAACTAACACCAGTATTAGGTCCTTAGGTTATTAGCTGGAATCACTCAGAAAGGCAAAATTGGTCAATATTTGGAGAAATTATGTTGTTCATCTAGCAGACCACCCAAGTCTTACGACCAATACACAAAACGAACCGACCCATTTACCATGCACTTTGGTGATCACCCGCCCCCTCCTCCCGTCTTGGCCGGACAGTCACGGTGGTGTGAGCCTGCCGACCAAAGACTTACTTCGATATTTGACCATTTAATAAAACAATTACATGCCAAGAACAAGGAGCAAACTAAGTTTATACATGTGAAAGAAAAATGGGAGAGTAGTTTTGTTTGATTAACTTTCTCTTAGTAATTCTTGATTTTTCTTTCAGATTATATTCGATTTTAAATGTTCAAACTCAATTACAAAAAGGACGGACAGTTGTTTAGACGAATCTTGGAGGATCTATCCTTATTTCGCAGCAAGCATTCCCATTCTTTTTAAAATTCCATCTCGTTACTGCTCCACGGTTGGAACTCTTGAGAAATACTCTGTGTTTAATTTTTATCCTAACAATATAAAAACATTATGCAAAAAACATTGGAGAGTCCTACTTTTAAGAGATCCCCCTTAGCATTTCTCTCAACTCTTTGTTTAATTAATTAAATAATTGGTGTTGCCACTCAGCACTACCGTGGTATTCTTCTTCACTTAGAAGCGAGAGGTTTTAGATTCGAATCTCGTTGATGGCGAAACCCAGATTCCTCCTCCGCTGCTCCATCACCAAGCTCATCTTCTCCTGGATCGCAATCCTCCTCATCATATCGGGGCCGGCCCGATTTGATGTATTTTTCGTTGACTAGGGAAATGTTGAGAGGGAAGTCCATTGCGGTTTTCAAAGGTCCGGGACATAAGTCTCTGGCTCGGGACTTCACGTACATTGACGACCTCTTGAAGGGTTTGTTGGCGGTGGGGTTTGTTGGCGGTGGCAGACACGGCGGACAAGACGGGGACGTATAAAGTTACTCAAGTTCGTCTTCTTTGACAATTTTGTTCGAGCAAAACCAAATCATCCAAAATTCGAATAAGTACGCTTACGAGTTCATTTGGAACATGTAATCAGCTAAATTATGCAGAGACTATTATAATTTTGCTTCTTGGTAGCAAGAACGAAGCGTGTCTAGATAATCTTGCTTCATTCTCGTTACCAAAAAACAAGATTTTAGCATCAGTAACGAATTATGGAAACTGTTTCGCCATTTGAAACACATTCGGAACAGAACGATGAAAACTTTAGAAACAGCCAGCTGCGAATAATTGTAAACACCATCGAAATTCAATTGAAAAGTTCAATCTCTTAATTCTATCACCGCATAATTGACATAAACATATGAAGTCCAAGGAAACAAAGCTTAAGCGTCTTGCAAAACGTACTTCTGTCTAAATAGTGAAATATGCTTCGGTGTGCAAATCCATACCAAAATCTCAGCTCAAGAAATTGCAAACACTACAGAGTCTTTAAAACAAAAACAAAAATAGAACAGACAAGCTCATTATCCAAATAACTAGGAAATCTACTCTGAAACGGGTAGATAGTTTTAAGAGTCGGCGATAGTAACCTCCACTTCGACACCAGGTTCAATTGTGATGGAAGTAATTTGCTTGACAACATCGGGTGAGCTGAACAGGTCGATAACCCTCTTGTGGACACGCAACTCAAATCTATCCCATGTGTTGGTACCTGAACATCACAAACCATAATTTGAAGTTAAACAAGCTGGAAAATGCAAATGAAAAAACCATACTTCAAAAATGCAACATCCATAACGACATTATTCAACGATCCGTGAGTTAAATAGGAATACAAATTTCAGACTGAAACATACCTTCACCACAAGGGGACTTCCTGGTGGTAATTTTCAGAACCTTGGTTGGCATCCTCACGGGTCCCTTCACCCTCAGGCGCTTGTCCTTGGCACCACGAACCAGATCAGTGCAAACTGTAAATAAGCTAGATGTCAAACCAACAGTCTAACAGGATACTCGGTATGCAAATCAAAACTCTTAATAGTCTAAACAAGCTTCACACAGAAACAATGGATAAACCCATTTCTACGGCGTCGCACAACTAATCAATTCTAAATTGAAATTGAATAACCTCTTATGTTATGCTCAGAAAACCCAAAACATTCCGAGAAATTGAGACGACAATTCGGGCTGATCAACAAAGTATCGCACTGGTCACTCACGACACATACAAAACAAAATATCAAGCAACAAGCAAAAGCTTTTCTATGAACTTCAATTTGCACTAATAAATTGGTTTTAGCTAGCAGAAATAAGGACAATTTCAAACGAACAAATACTCAAAAATTAACACGAAATACGATGAACTGGGCAGAAAATAAATGCAAAACAATGAGCAAAAGGAGAGACCTTTCTCGAGATTCTTGACGTTCTTGGAGGAGAGAGTGATCCTGATCTTGTGGATCTGCTCCTGAGACTCCTCCAGTCCCGGCTTCGTCGGTTTCATCGCTGCGTACGCCATTTTCTTCGACCTAACTCTTCGCTTTCCTGTATAATCAAAACAATAATCCAACGATTAATCAGAGATTTTACACCTAAACTATAAAAAATGGGGACTAAAAATTACTCAATTTCACAAACTCTCGCTGGAAATAACTGAAGCAAATAAACAGTGAGTTAGAGAGAGAAAGCGAGAGAGAGAGAGAGCGGAGGGGGCGGACCTTGGTGGCTGCGGGGGTGAGGGAGGCGCTGCGGGGCTGCGGTACGTCTCTCTGAGCGATGGGAGGAAGGAGGCAGTGTTAGTGAGAGATTATAAAGGGGGCATTAGGGTTTTGCCATGTCTGGCAGGTGTGATGTCGGACGGGTCGGGTTGAAGATTTTTAAGACGAGGGTTCAAATCATATGAGTTCGGCCCAAACTATATTTCTTGGTTGGCCCAAAAACGTTCTTATAGGTTGCCTAAAATAAATTAAGATGTCATTGTGTCGGTATTTTAAGTTTGAAGAGTTTCCATACTTCAATTATTAACTAGCCACTTCGTTTTAAGAGAAATTTTCCTACAATCAATACTCAAAGTCAATCCCGAACTTATATGTTTTTAAACCTTTTCACATGACAGCGTGACTAATTTAAGATACACCGCACTAAACCCCTGTCGCATTAAGTTCTCGAGTTGAGCTCAAGTGACTTTAGTTTTGTTACATTATTTTTAAATAAAAAAAACTTATAGAATTTCATTAGTTTTTAACTGTTAGATCCTAGTCATTGTGTATTGAACCAAGGATCTAACGACCAGAACCCTGAGTATAGATTCCCTTGGAACACACAAAAAATCCCATGGTTTATTAGACTTCTCATCTTGGCGTTTTATTTGACTTTGGTTTCTTAGAAAACCTGTAAATAAAGCGCAAAAATGTACCACAAATTAACACCATAGAATTAGAATACATAGAAAGTGATCAAGCTACTTGTCACAAAATCCCTAGTCCTGTGATGTCACAGACTAAGAGAGTTAGGACAATTTGTTTGCATATACAGCAAGATTCGAGCGCATAATAAGAAAGTGACACGGGTTAAAGGCACCACTTGAATGAGGTGAAACATTGAAAGGAGAATGAATTTTAATGGCCGCCATTGTCGGTCTCATGCTCCATTTCTTCTGCATCCTCAAATCGTTGATCGTTGATCTGAAGCTGCAAAGGAGATGAAAATGTGATCAATACAAGGGGACCAATTCTGCCCCAGTATTAACTGGATATTCAAAGGCTTACCTCAAGCACAGTACGAGCTAGGTCATGATCCCCGTTAGATTGACCAATTGAGTTTGAAGGATTTTGAGGAACAGGCCACTCAGAATCGTCCCCTGAAAATACCGCCACATTCAAAACAAAGACATCATACATAATAGAAGATTTCATATTAGACATTGACACATGATATAAATGTTCAATGGCGCACCACATACCAACCGCCTCATCTTCCAACTGATCGGCACTGAAAATCCAATTATGCTCTTCTTCCCCTTCTAGAGAAAGATCAAAAGTATAATTTTCAGGTGCAATGAAACAAACATAGCAAATTTCATTCACAAAAACAAAATAAGTAAAAGAAAAATAACCGGGGAACTGAAAAATTGTACTAACCTTCAACTGGTTCTGGATTAAGCTCAGCACACTCGCAAAATACCTCAAACAGAGAATCCACTGCCACACAAAAAAACAAGAAGTTAGTACCCTTGACCAGATAAATTCTAACAAAAATCAAGACAGTAGAGTGAGAGAGAGAGAGAGAGAGAGATACACTGGTTAGAATCTGAAGGAACAAGCCTCATCTCTGTGATCTTAGATAAATCGAAGTTACCATTGGATTCAGAATCCAAACCATCAGACTCATCCTCGTCATCCTCAGTTTCAATCTATAATGTTAAAAACTTTAATCATAAAAACAATGCACAAAAAAACACTGTGAAATTACATACTCAAGTTAATGACACAGGCCGGTGTATGGTAAAGACACACAAACCATGAATACAAAAATATATACACACACACACACACTCTAAAAGGTAGCAGTACTACATCCGAGACAGAATCCGAATTTCTGATTCCAAACAAACAAAAATATCCCATTGGCACAATGTGTAAACACTGTTCTTAATGTTTGCCAAAATAATATCAGAACATCATTCTAAACTTATACAGAGGTCACATAGCACACGTAAAAAGAATTGATAAAGAAATCGAAAGAATAAATAAAGAGGTTAGTGTTCAGCGAACAAGATAAATTTGCCTTACAAACTGAAGTTTCACACCATACAATTAGGACGAAGTACACTTCAGACAAGATAAAATGTCCATATTGCTGCTAGAGTGCATTGATAAATATGAAAGCATGTACCTGAGTGTATAAACAAGGAGAGGTGTAGGCCTCAGGGTCTCTGGATACAGCGTGCAGTGATATAGACAAGAAGTCCACCGCATAACCTTTCGCCTTGTCAGTGTCACTCAACCAAATCACTTGCCTAAAAAATCCCAACTAACTGTTCAAATGGATTCTAATTTGTCTATGGGGGCAGGGTGAAAATGACGTACTTGGTGGAGATATATAGAGTGCCAGGGAACTCAGGGGGCTGATTACCGAGGACAATAGAAACACCAGGCTGAACGTGCATCAGCTCCTCACCATTCAACGCATCCAAAACTGGTTCATCAACACCATTTCTTTCAACTCGAGCAGTGAATTCTTTAATCCCTGCTACCATTTTGCTTGCTCACTCGGGTTTCTTCCTTTGCTTTTTCAAAACAAAAAATGATGTTTGTAGACAGCACATGATCACTAAATTACTCCAATAAATTGTAAAATACACACACACACACACACACACATTGCATATATATTAACATACATACTTACGAGCCACTAATTCATCACAAAGAAACAATTAATTAATTAAACAAACTAATCTGCAACCCATATGAGTAGTTCAAGTTAACCAACAAAATGGGAGCGGTCAAGCAAAGTAAAAAGGGCCAATTTGATTCTTATATTTTCCCATCAATTTTCTCAGAAACCAAACAGTAAAACTAACGGGAAAACTATCGAACACCCAAGGATTGAATTTTATTCAAAATTACCGGAACAATGACAATGAACAATGAACAATGAATGAACAGCAATACAAACCGATTTACAGAAATATAAAGCAAGATGAATTCAAACAAACAAACAAAAATCAAATGGGTGAGGAGGATTTGGTACCTGTGTTCTTCTTTCCTCTCTTCTATCTGCTGCAAAGCATACGAGAGCTCTGGGAAGAGACACTGATTTCGGTTTCTTTGATTTTCTAGGGTTTTACTAATTTTTTTCTTTCAGGGTTTAAAGCGCCAATTTATTTTTCTCAACCCAAAAAACCGCCACTTTTTCCACCGGTGCGGGCTTCTGGGTTCAAGCTGGAGTGTTGGACCCTTGAAAGCTGGCTCGGCCTAGTACTTATCGCGGCCCAACCCATTTTTAGTTTCTGTTTTGTTTGATAATTCGATTTTTTTTTAATACATCGATATTTTTACATTATGGGGAGGGGAGTTCGGCTAAGCCACACAATAGTCAACCTAATTTGGACTCAAATTCTCCATCCACGATATTCGAACCTAAGACCTTGTACTTTCAAGTTAAGAGAAATACCACCATATCATAGTACTGAGTGACAATTTGGTCCTTTTAGTAACTATATTTTATTTTGAACAAATATAAATTAGCATAAGTGAATTTGAAAGAAAGAAAAAAAACAAGACTATCATACACTGTGTTAGATGTTGTCCAATTTAATAGGTACAGTTTCAATATTTATAAGTTCACTATGCATCGATAAAAAACATTAACTCAATTTAATTGAAATAGTCAAGTTCAGGTTGAACTACGTCGAGCTTCATTGCTTGGGTCATGTTTATATGGCAATAGGAAAGCTCGTCATCTTCCTGGCATCTAACGTGGAGGCTGGAGAGCACCGCTGGGGAAGGTGCATCAAATCAACAAAGCCGAAAGGTATTGATACCATGTTGGATAAAAAGAAGTCCAAAAAGTAAATTTAAAGGCCAGTTATGGCGATTTAAAAGCCACCCACAGTATCGAAACCATGACTTTTTGTTGCAGAATTGTATGAAATTGTCATTCGGATGTCTCAATTTTCACGTTTTCATAGTTTGGGAAAATTATATCATCTGTTGTGAGTTGAAACATAATTACAAGGAGAAGAATTATGTCGCATATCAGTTGGTAAACTAGAGGCTTAATATGGATATTGGCATTCATGTGTTTGATAAGCCTCCTGCTTGGATTGGATCATCGCCCATGGATGATATTGATGGAGTCTCTCGAATTCACTTGATTTCTTATGATGTTGTAAGTTAGCTTTGGGTTGTATTCCCCGTTTCTTTACCAAAAAAAATTAAAAAAATTATATCATATGTCATCATTTAGCTTGTCTTACATAATTACCGAGAGACGAGAAGTTGTCCTCAAAACTCATTATTTTTGTGTCTCTTTTTAAACAAACAAATGAATCATAACTCATTGAATCTATATGCACGCATCTAAAAGGCGACTACGCCATTTCAATGGAAAGATAATTGCAGACAGAAGTGGAATGAAAACTTCTTAGATTAGTACCTTAACATAACTTTTTCTAAATAAATTTGAAAACTTTCCAATCTAATTTACCACCATCTCTATGACGGCATGAATTTGAAGTATATTATATTAGACTTAGAATTATTTCTTTTAATCTCTTGGTCGAGAGTGTGAAACTTTTAAAGAAAAATTATGTATACATAGTCTGTATTCAAATGGATTTTTTTTTTTGTGCTTATTATATATCGAACTTCAACGATCTGAACATTTTTTTTATTCGTATTTATAGATTGTCCTTACTGAAAACTCAATTCAACATGAAACCATTTACTCATTTAATTATTCTGATGAAATTTTAATATTTGTTAAAATATAATGTTCGTCAATTTCTTTGCACTCAAATAGATATCTCAAACATTATTGATTTGACTAATATATTGCAAATATAATCTATAAAGAACAACTTAAAAAATATATAATTCAAATCGTTAAAGCTTAATATAGAATGGATCGCAAAACCAATTATTTTTTATATTTTCCTTGTTTATGGACCGACAGTACGAGGAGTTAGTTTTAAATTTTTGAAAGTCGGGATATTATCATATGTGTATATATCTATATAGCTGGCTGGGCCATTGGCATATAAATGTCGTAAGAAAAAGAGATGCTCATCATTTTGACGTTGACCCTAATTTACCATACGTCTTCAAACATCCCGATTTCTTTTAAGTAACGTCCACACAAAGAAATGATTGACTTGATGAACAAACCCTAATCACCGTTAAATAACCCTTTGCTGAATCCTTATGAATTTAATTAGGTATAAGCTAAAGAAGATGGAGAAGTTGCATGCATAAATCAATATCGATACACGTCAAGACGTAAAACAAGTGCATCGCTTAACCAAGTTTATATGACCGGAAGTCATAGGACATTCTGTTGTATGGGTAAGTTTTTTGTTAGTGACTATATTGATTTAGCGTGAATTTGTATAAACACGAAAAGTAAAACTCTACACAACTTCTACAATCACAAGCATCATGCTATATGTACACAAATTTGTTGTAAATATCACAAATGCAACAAGTCTACATGAGAGCAGACGCATAAAGTACAACTCTACACGGCTATTATAACCACAAGCATCATGTGCTAACAGTACAAATTTGTTGTAAAGACTACAAATGCAACAAGTTTACATGAAAGCAAACAAAATTATCGTTAACAAGCTAAACCACGTCAAAGCCATCACTTAACCAAGTAATGGTATGGCAATGTATAGTCACTTCACAAATAGAAAAGAGATGAAAAAGTGGCTTCTTGCATGCATGCTTATAAGTGCTTCCATATATGAAGGAACTATTAAGAGATGCCTTGTACCTCTGCAAAGGAACTTGGAAAAGTTTCATGATAAGGAGGATGATAAAAGTATAGTATATAGAGACAGAGAATCAATCTTCCAAAGCACATTAGCACATTAAAAAGGGATGTGCTATACACACACCTCATTTTACTTCTTCCACATTCCTTGATATTTTTTGTACGTTGATATTCTTGATTTATCCGATAATACGACTGAAAATAAAAAAAAATGTGAGAAATAAAATGGGGTGCGTGAATATCACACCCCCATTAAAAATATCGCATCACTAAATAATTAAAAACAAATACTTCCATCCCTTTACCATATGCATACATTGTCCACAAATTAATTTTTTTAGACAGCTCCAGCACACCACTACTGCATCTGCATGCACCATACCAAGATTAATACCTAAAAAGCAGCACTGTAGGATTCTTTTTTGGGTCGAAATCAGCACTGTAGAATGTATATAATAAGGAGAATGCATGCAGTGACAAACATCCTTTTTTTGGTGAGTGTGTGCCAGACAAACCCTATAAGGTTAAGATCCGGAAACACAGGTAATTTAACACATATTTTGACGTTTGTTTTTAAAATTAACTTCGTAATGTATTCGAAGGATCCGAACCATTTATTTTTCAATTCATCATTTATAGATTAATGACTATCATTTAATCCAACAACCTTATAGATTAGGATTTATGTGATTTCTAGTAAGTATGATCTTAATTGAAGACCTAAAAAAATAATCAAAAATAATCAAGCTCATAGAAAACAACTAAAATAACAACGATACTAGATTAATTTTCTAACATGTGCCCCCCGATTCTGACCGATCTATATATATCAAATGAAATAAGCGCTTTCGTTGTGCAGTTCTAGTTATTCCAATTTCAAGGCTTCTACTTCATATATCGAAGGTCTGGAACTCTGTCTGAGAACTCCATGTTAGATTATGTTGGGTGTGGAGCCAAAAATAATCACAAGGCGACACATGAACTTTCGGATTAAGAAGACAAGAATGCCCTCGAGAAGCACCAGAAATCCTACGCGCGAGCAGCCGGTAATTATCATCGGTCAAGTCAAAAGCGCCCATAAAAGGTAACCAAATCCGAATTATTTCATCCATCCACATTTAAGACAATTATCTCGTAAATCCACCAATTATCCCACTTAAATGGAGATAATTGGCAAATTAATGAGGATATTCCTCATGAATTGGCCAATTAACTTAGCCCCAAAATCCACAAAATCCTCTTAATGGCCGGTCCTCCTTTCTCCAAAGGGGGCCGGCCACTTCCCTCTTTATTTCCCCATTTCCTTCCCTTTTTTCCTCCTTTTTTAGTCAATTATTCAATTACTCCTTATTACCTCGTTTTATAAAAATAAATCCTTTCCCTATTTGATTAATTAGCCAATAAATAGGCTAATTAATCCTAGATCTCACACCAAAAACCCTAGCATGGCCGGCCACCCCCCTTTCCTATAAATACTACCCCATTTTCTCACAAAATACCTAATTCCAATCCTTGGGCAAAAACACTCTAAACACTTTTTTTCTCTAATTCTAACTTTGGCATCGGAGGTTCTTCGGCCAAAGCCCCCCCCATTCATCGTGGGCGCGTGAGGCTTTTGGCCTTAACCTAAGGTGTTTATTATTTTGTAGGTGCAAAATCGTCCAAGATCGAAGAGGAGAAAATTTGCATCCACAAATTGGTGCTTTCATTGAGAGGAGAAGTTTACGCTCGAAAAAGACTCTCGCACACACGGAAAATTCGATGAGCAATAATTCAAACATTCAAGGCGTGGGACCACGGCGATCTACGAGGTTGAATGTGACTCTTGGGGAGATGGCGCCACCACCACGAGGCTCCACCATGGGAACCACCGCGGTGACCACCCGCGGCGAGGTCCATGATACCACTACGGCGGTCCAAGCCTCGCATTCGCGCCCACCTCGCGTTGAGCAGCTTGCTCCTGCAGCCAAACCTGCCCACGCAGCCCTGCCTGCCCATGCAGCCCTGCCTGCCCACGCAGCCCTGCCTGCCCACGCAGCTCAGCCTGCCCCAGTGGTGTCCCAAGCAGCCCGAGTCGTGCCCGGAACCATCCACCCGTCCGTCGCTCGAGAAGGAGTTTTCCTATCTAGTTCATCCAATCTGAGTGGTGAGCAGAACCTGTCCCGGCAAGTCATGGAGTTGACGAACACCTTAGCGCAGCAGACAACCCTGGTGAATCAACTTTTGCAACGCACGGAGATCCAACGCGCCCTAGAAGAGGAACCTTTCCGGCAACGTCCTGGCAAGCAGCCGATCAATCAGACTGAGCAATCGGGCGATGTGCAATCTCGGCTGGGCCCCAGAGACAGCGTGGATTCCCGTCTTAGCGCAGGGAGGAGCGTGCACTCTCGGTTAGGCCCGCAAGTAAGCATACGATTGAGGCTGGGGCCACAAATTGAAGGATCGCACGAGCAACCGTATAGGCAGAGCGTCCGTTCGCGCTTAGGCCCGCAAGGAACGTACTCCACATCACCTCGGAAGATGCCGCATGGCGCGCGAAGGCAAGCGACTTCTCAATCCGCTTCAAGTTCCACCGGCAGCCCACGGAGAAACCACTCACCGGTTAGGCAGCCGAGGCAACGACAAATGGAACGCCCGGAAGAGCAGCCTAGACCAATGGGCCGAGATCTAGGACGGCTTAGGGCTCCGCCGCCCCACCATAAACAAATCCAGGAAGAGGTGGAGAAGCTTTTTAACGAACGGCTGCGCGAGTTCCGACGCGGCGACACGACCGATGAAGCATTGCGGCGGGAGATGACCAAGATAAGCCGGAGCCCCTTCGCGGACGAGATCGAGCATGCGGAACCCCCGCGCAAGTTCAGCATGCCGCACTTCACCTCATTCAAAGGAGATGGAGACCCGGAAAGGCACCTGAAGCATTACCGAAGTGCCATGGTCCTCTACCGGAGCAATGACGCCCTTATGTGCAAAATATTCGCCACCACCCTGCAAGGCGAAGCGCAAGATTGGTTCCATACCCTGCCACCACGATCCGTCTCAAGCTTTGACGATCTTTCCTTGATTTTCACCAAAGAATACTCATCTTACCGCTCGATCAAGAAAAAATCCGATCACCTGTTCAACGTAAAGAAGAACCCGAAGGAATCACTTCGCGACTACGTGAAGAGATTCAAGGCGGAAAAGACGAAGGTCGTAGGATGTGACGACTCAATAGCCAGTGCAGCCTTCCAGAAGGGCCTCCCCGCGGATCACCCCCTGTTTGGAGAGATGATCATGAAGGAAGACCTGACTTTAGCAGACTCATTCGCCCTGGCAGAAAAGCATGCACTCTGGGACGAGGCCCGACGAGCGGAAAAGGCGCCTGAGCAGCCGCAAAAAGAATTGGTGACAACTCAACGAAGGGAAGACGGAAGGCAGCCCAATAAGAGCAGACATGAGGCCAAGCGGAGAGAGAGGCCCGTGACCAGAGACGGCCCGACGACCAGGAATTATTCGAAGTTTTCAGTCCCAATCCATCAAATCCTTCGCAACGTGAAGGACGAGCCATGGTTTAAACCACCAAAACAGCTAATAGGAGACGCTTCCAAGCTGGATCACTCCAAGTACTGCGCGTTCCATCGAGGGCCAGGACACACCACAGAAAACTGCTACACCTGGAAGAGTTATCTGGAGAAGCTTGTGAAGGACGGCAAGGTCGACAGGTATCTGGACAAGCCAGCTGCGCAGCTCAGACGGAACACTGAAAGGGAGCAGGAGCCACCAGCCAAGACGATTCGAATTAATGGCATCTTTGCTGAATCCGAATACCTGGGGGCCACCAGCAGCTCGAAGAGGAGGAGGATCCAGCAGGCCACGTTGATCTCACAAGTCCAGACGGCCGGCGCACTACCAGGACCTATCATCGGCTTCACTGAGCAGGACGCAGAAGGCGTCGACTTACCGCACGACGATGCCCTAGTAGTATCCGTCCAAATAGCCCATGCCATGGTTGACCGAATGATGGTAGACAACGGAAGCGCGGTCAATCTGCTTCAATTCTCGGTCATCCAGAAGATGGGATTGGAGAGCACGATAACATGGCGAGCAGAGGTACTCACTGGATTCAATGGGCACACCTCAACTGCAATCGGCCAAATCACGCTTGACGTAAAGACATCGCCGGTAGTCTCGAAGCAAACATTCACGATTGTGAGTGATCCGTCCCCTACAACGGGATCCTTGGAAGGCCTTGGTTGATCAAGCTAGATGCGGTCACTTCAGTCAAGTATCAAAATATCCGCTTCCGCATCCCGGGAGGAGGAGTAGGAGAAATTAAGTCCGACCATGCCGCATCCCGACGATGCACCGTGCAAATGCTGAAAGAATCAAGTAAGAAGATCTTCACCCCCGTGGAGGTCACCGAAATCCAAAGAAATGACGAAGCTGCCAAATAGCAATTACAGCAGGAGGATCGAGAATGCGGTACTCAAGCAGACGAGACAGGCTGGAAACCCGAAGAAGACGCCGAAGAAATCATTCTCGATCCGCAGCAGCCGGAAAAGACCGCTAGAATTGGCTCCCGCCTAAGCCCAGCCGAGAAAGAAGAACTCACTACCTTCATCCGGAAGAACCGAGACATTTTTGCATGGTCGCCTTCCGACATGCTCGGCATCGACCCAAATGTAGCTTGCCATAAGTTACACGTTGACCCCGCTGCTAAACCAATAATCCAGAAAAAGGAGGCATTTTGCGCCCGAACGAGTAGCAATCATCGAGGCAGAGATAAACAAGCTGCTGGAGGCCGGATTCATAGAAGAAGTGGCGCACTCCGCATGGCTCGCCAACGTCGTGCTAGTCACGAAGAAGGAAAAAGGCAAATGGAGGGTTTGCGTAGATTACACCGACCTCAACAAGGCATGCCCGAAGGACCCTTACCCGGTCCCCCGAATCGACCTCTTGGTGGACTCAACTTCTGGAAACCAGCTGCTCAGCTTCCTGGACGCATACTCTGGCTACAACCAAATAGCCATGCATGAACCAGACAAAGAGAAAACCGCGTTTGTAATCGAGCGGGGTACGTACTGCTACAAAGTCATGCCTTTCGGCCTCAAAAACGCAGGAGCAACCTACCAAAGGTTAGTGAATATGATGTTCAAAAAGCAGATCGGGATTACCATGGAAGTCTACGTCGACGACATCATGGTGAAGGGCAAGCAGCGGTCAGACCACATCCGCAATCTGGCAGAGACATTTAGCGTCCTTAGGGCCTACAAGATGAAGCTCAATCCTGCCAAATGTACGTTTGGAGTATCCTCAGGCCGATTCCTAGGATACTTAGTCACCCAACGAGGAATCGAAGCGCATCCCAAGCAGATCCGAGCAATTTTGGAAATGAAGTCTCCAACAACCTTGAAGGAGATCCAAAGCCTAACCGGACGAGCAGCCGCCCTCAACCGTTTCCTATCACGATCCACTGATAGATGCAAGCCTTTTTTCAAAGCCATTAAGAGGGCGCAACGTGACAAGTGGGAGGAAGAATGCGAAAAGGCCTTCCAAGACCTGAAGAGGTACCTGACATCGCCTCCATTGCTGTCCAAGCCAGAAGCTGCTGAAGACTTGTACATCTACTTGGCAGTCTCCGAAGCAGCAGTGAGCTCTGCCCTCATACGAGAAGAGCTGGGGGCCCAACTACCGGTGTTCTACACTTCAAAAGCTCTCCTCGATGCGGAAACAAGATATCCGAAGATCAAAAAATTAATTTTGGCTCTAGTTGTGGCTGCTCAGAAACTCAGACCGTACTTTCAAGCTCATACAGTCATCGTCATGACTCAGTATCCCCTACGGTCTATCCTGCATGGTCCGGATGCTTCTCAACGAGTAATGAAATGGGCACTTGAACTAGGCCAGTATGGTTTAGTCTTCCGACCCCGTACGGCGATAAAGGCCCAAGCCTTGGCAGATTTCATAGCAGAGTTCGTGCCTGGCCCAAGCAACGCGGCAGACGAGTCCGACGATGTCCCAAAAGCAGCCGAAACTCTAGCACCGCCCGCTTCCCTCAATGGCGACATATGGCATCTACACGTTGATGGCTCATCCAATCACAAAGGCTTAGGAGCAGGCGTGGTTCTCGTCACCCCCGACGGCTCATTGCTCGAGCAGGCGATCACTTTAGGCTTCAAAGCATCCAACAATGAAGCAGAGTACGAGGCCCTACTGGCAGGCCTCCGAATGGCAAAGAACTTAGCAGTAAAGAAGCTGGCAATCTATTCCGACTCTCAGCTGATTACCAGCCAAGCCGCGGGAGAATATACGGCGAAGCATCCAAGGATGGCACAATACCTGGAGGAGGTGCGCGAGCAGCTGAAGACATTTCAGACCTACACGCTCACCCGGGTTCCGCGAGCGAAAAATGCCCATGCAGATGCGCTAGCCGGCCTAGGCTCCGCCCTCGACCATCAGCTCAAGCGTTCGATTCCGGTGGAGTACTTAGATAAGCCAAGCATAGAGCCCGGGCCAGCAGCCGAAGTGACGCAGGTTAGTGCAACTCCAAATTGGCAGAGCCCTATCATAGATTACTTGGTCAACGGCACGCTCCCCACAGAAAGATTGGAGTCAAGGAAACTTCAAATCCGAGCAGCGCGCTACTACATGTGGAAGGATATTCTAATCCGAAGATCCTACACCGGGCCGCACCTCCGATGTTTGGCACATCCCGATGATTTGAAGATCCTAAGTTCAATCCATGAAGGCGTCTGTGGGAACCATTCTGGAGGAGGATCTTTGGCACAAAAAGCTCTCAACGCAGGCTACTATTGGCCAACCATGCATCAAGATGCCCGGGAGTTAGCACAAAAATGCGACCGCTGCCAACGCTACAAGCCTGTACCGGCCCTACCTGCCAGCGAACTCCATCCACAAGCAAGCCCCTGGCCGTTCATGCAATGGGCGATTGACCTGGTTGGGCCCATGCCGCCTGCGACCGGGGGCAGGGGAATGATGATCGTGGCAATCGACTACTTCACCAAGTGGATAGAAGCGGAGCCCATGACAACAACAACTCAGATGGACATAGAACGCTTTATGTGGAGGAACATCATTTGCCGCTTTGGTATCCCTCAGTCCATCGTCACCGACAACGGTCCACAGTTCGTAGGCAAAGACTTGGCGGGATTCTTCCAGAAATACGGCATAAAGCAACATATGTCTACACCAAGGTATCCACAAGGCAATGGGCAGGCCGAAGCTTCCAACAAGACGATCCTCGACTGCCTCAAAAAATCCCTCATCGACAAGAAAGGAAAGTGGCCAGACGCACTCCCCGGTTGCCTGTGGACGTACCGAACTACCAAAAGGCGAGCAACCGGTGAAACTCCTTTCTCATTGGCGTTCGGTTCAGAGGCGATCATCCCTCCTAACATCATCATGCCAAGCCTCACCACCTTGCTGCCAGATGTCGAGCAGAACAGTAGAGAGATGGCCACGAACCTGGACCTGGCGGAAGAAAGACGCGAGCAGGCCATAGCCCGCATCGCATCATACCAACAGCAACTCCTCTCTAGTTACAATAAAAGATCCAAGATAAGGCAATTTCAACCCGGCGACCTAGTCCTGAGGAAGGCCTTCATCACTGCTCGAAGAGAGGGATCAAAAAAGATGGACCCCATTTGGGAAGGACCTTACAAGATCCGCAGGGTAGGCGGCAAAGGAAGCTACACCCTCGCCACCATGAATGACAAGGAGATCGAAAAGCAGTGGAACGCCTACAACTTGAGGAAGTACCACGTGTGATCTCCACCAACGCCCGAAAGCTCAAGCAGTTCAGACGAGCACGACCCTCGCAAGTCGAGGACTACCAGTTGTTCCGCAGTTCTTAAGTTATCAGTTCACTTGTTTTTCAATAAGGAACGTTTTTACAACTTGATTCTATTGCGGCAACTGACAACTCCTGCGCTTCAAAAGGAGCTCGCGCCCTTCTCAGGGACTCACTGCAGGAACAGCGCCCCCAGAGGGACCAATCTGCTCTCCAACGCGGGAGGATAAACTTTTCACTCCGAATATCCAGACGTGGATGAGCCTGACTGCCCTAGTGTAACAAACGTGAAGCTAGCTGCACGATGGCTTGCTCCGGAATTCCCAAGTAGCCACGATGGTCTTTTTCACGGCCTAGCTAACTGAAGGATTTTGGGTCTCTTGGCCTAATCCGCGGGACCCGGGCCCTAGAGACGGGGGGGGGGGGGGGGCACACTACCCTGGGAAATCCTAAAGCTGCTACCGGACATGCTAAGGTAGCCTACGGATCCCGGCAGACTGCCTACGGCTTGACCTAGCAGTAAAGCCATGCTAGACTTACACAAACCGCACATTCTTGTGAAAGGTTAAACAAGCTAGCAGGCATATGTGAAGCTTTATCCACTACCGACATGCTACGTAGTCGATAAGCTTCACTTGAACCAAATCCTAAAGTGTTGTAGCACTGGCTGCGCAGCCTACGGAATTGGGAAGAACCAGAGTTGACAGCCTAGTGGTTACGCGGATCCGCCTGCTTCTGTAAGTAAGGCGTCCGGCTGCCAACCCTATGAATGGCAACTTGGCAAGGTAACAGCCTAAGGATCGCGCGGATGGAGCTGCTACAGTGAGTTAAGCTTCCGGTTGTCGATCCCGCAGCTAACAACTTTGCGGTAACTTGCGCCAAGTCCTAAAGTGTTGTGACAATCGCTGCGCAACCTACGGAATTGGGGAAAGCCAAGGTTAATGGCCTAGTGGTTACGCGGATCCGTCTGCTTCTGTAAGTAAGGCGTCCGGCTACCAACCCTACGGTTAGCAACTTTGCAAGGAGAAGTTCTGCACCAACACCTACGACCACGTAGGCTACGCGGCCTGTCTGCTTATGAAAAGTGGCGCGCCTGCTACTTGCCTATAGAGTCTAAAGGTTGAGGTATGAACGAAAGGAGCAAAGACGGAGAAAAGCGAAGGAGGCAAGTTTATTATATTTTCTAGCAAAATTGATAAACAACTGACAAAGACTGGAGGAGTTCAAGCAAAGAAAAAGCAATAAGGAGAAACAAATCCTAAAGGCTACCTAGAAGACTACTCTTCGGCAGCTTGGCCATCCGACGACTGCTCCACTGTCACACCTTCGGCAGCCGCGGCAACTTCAGTAGCGGTACCATCCGGCACTCCACCCCCGACTGCCCCATCGGGAATGCTCCCATCTCCAACTATTTCGCCAAGGGAGGACTCGAAAGTGAAGGCGAGCAGATCTTCTGGAGAAATGGAGAAAGCCTCAAAGTCCTTTTCAGAAAACTCGAAGTCAGACGGTCGCCCGAAGAGGCGGTCAACATAACCAAGTTTATAGAAGTCGGATTGATTCTGGATTAGCGAAGCCTCGAACCTAGCCTTCTCGCTCTTCAGCTGCTCCATCTCCTCAAGCAGACAAGCTCGAACCCGCTGCACTTCCTCCACTTCCTTTCTCAGACTATCGTTGATCTTCAAAGCACCCTGAAGCTCCAACACTTGAGGTTCAAGCTTATCAATAACCTTCTTGAGACGTATCACTTGGTTGTAAGCAGCGATCAGTTCTTCATCCTTGGCATAAGCAGCAGAGCGGAATTTGGAGACGGACCGTTCAAGATCCTGAATCTGAGGTATGTAACGCGCAATCTCCTTCTCTGCACTTTCATATTTCACTTGAGTCGCATCAAGCCTGGCCTTCAAGTTCGCGATCTCGTGGCAAGCGGTCTCAAGCTGCAGAGAAGTGGGGGCAGAGGCGTTAGATCTCTTCAAAGCAGCAAGCTCAGACTCCAGATTTTTAACCTTCTCGGTCGACGAGTAAGCTTCAGCAGCCATAGACTTCGCCACCTCCTGGGCAGCCTTGATATCCTCCCGATCAAGAACCATGGACTCGGCTGCCAGGATCGCCGTTTTTTGCATCATGGTTAACAGAGCAGCCCTCCTGTGCTCGGGCGTATGCTTCACAAATGAGCCTGGACCAACGATTCCCTTGACACCATCAACAAATTTGGCACACGCATCCGTATCCTCGAGAAGGTCTGGCCTCAAAAGCGCACAAATATCGGCAGCTTCTTTGGAATCGGACTTGGCGGACTTACCAGAACCATGGGCGCGAGCAGTCTCACCCCCCTCAGAAGGCAGTTCGGTCTCAGCAGCGGGAGGAACCGAGTTTGGCGCCACCTTGACAGACGAACAGGGCGAGCCAGTCCCCACGGACGCAAGTTTTTTCGAAGGAGAATCAGGCTTAATCCCAGGCGGACGTTTCAGCACAAACTTCGGCATTGACGAACCTCGGCGCTGAGCAATCCTATCGGCAATCGAGCTAGCAGCCTTTGGAGCAGCAGGCGGCACTGGCACAGGCCCAGCAGTCTCTCTTGAAGTCAAGTCAATCACAAGCTTGGGAGCAACTGGTGGATCCCCGGGAGCAGCGGAGGAAGTCTTCGGCCTATTTGCATCAAGCCCCTCCTGAGCAGCGGATGAACCCTCGCGAGCAACCCGCGGCTTCTTCTGAGCAGGCGGCTCTTGCACGGGTGGAGAATGCCTCTTTCTCCCACCATCATTGGCAGCGGGCTCCACCACGGTGATAGGACGAGCTAATGCGGCTGCTTTGATCCATCTCACCTCTTTCTTTGGGGGCAATCCATCTTTCTCCCTACGAAGAGGACTAAGCAGCCAACGCCATTCACGATACTCAGAAGGAATGCCCAAAGCGACATGCACTTTCTTCATGTCCGAAGAAACCTTGGGAGTTAAACCGAACTCCGAATCTACAAAGATGGCAGAGGGCAATCAGAAAATTGATGGACAGTTCACCGTCAAAATCAAGCAGTCGAGAAAGAAATTAAAGCAGCCTACTTACCGGATATGAAGACTGTTGACACCCGCAGCTCGGGGGAGTGATTGGACTCCCATTCGCCGCTTACCTCCAAGGTCTCTTTAGCCCAATCATGGTCACCCTTGCTTGAATGGTCAAAAAGTCTATGACGAGTCCGCAGCTGCCCAACTCCATCAACATGGCCTATGTCAAAAAAGTACCAAAACTCGTTGGTGGTTAGTCCTAAATCAAAGAATTGGCTCAAGTTGTGGAACCCCACCATCACTCGAATAGCATTTGGAGAACACTGAGCAGGCGCACATCTCATGGAGCAGAGCACCTTTTGGAAAAAGCGCGGCATGGGAAAGGTGAACCCTAGGACGAAGTAGTAAGGGTGGAACTTAATAGCCCTCCGAGTCTCGTCACATGGTTCACGACTGCTACCATCCTTGACTCGCCTCACACGTACCCCGGAAGGAATGGCATGCCAGTAGGTCTCAAGGAAGTCCCTAAAGGAGTCATCAGAATTGATCTTGAAGTGAGCAGCCTTGAAATAGCCAACCTTGCTCAAAGATCCGCCTTGACGATACAACGGCAGCACGCCTTCATCATTCCTGAGACCCGAGGAAGACATGGAAGAAAAGATTCTACAGAAAAAGATACGAGGAAGATCCATTAAAAAAAAAAAAAAAAAAGGGCAGCAGCCCCTCGGCAAAAAAAAAAAAAAAAAAAACAACTTTGCCGCAAGGACCCAGCAGCCAAGCCAGGCCCCGCGGCCTGGTCCCTTCTCTCACCAGCGCCCCAAAGCCAAGGAAAAGGCATGAAAAAAATATATATATACATATGTATATATGTTTTTCCATGGCTACATGGATCACCGGTCACAAGCCTCGGGTCCTCACCCACGAAGATTTCAAGAAAGACAAGGAGATTAATTTCTTCTTACCTAGAAGCAGTGAGGAGCGATCCTTTACACGGGCAAGATGCGGAAGACTGCTAGAGGAGGGGGAACAAATATCCTCTAAGCTCTCTTTCTCACTTGTAAGGTGAAGTAAGTTCTTCTCTGAAGGTTGATTTAATAATCCACTTAAGGTGGACTTAAATAGACTTGAAGAGAGAATTTACTTCCCTTTTCCTAAGGGGATTTATCTTCCTATTACAAGTGGAAAATCAACAAAAAGGAAGCAGTTCGAAGTTTCCTAAAAGTGGGAGAATCTCTACACCTGTTGCCCTTTTCTTGCGAGCAGCCCAACAGGTGTGGGGGCATTTGTGGAGCCAAAAATAATCACAAGGCGACACATGGACTTTCGGATTAAGAAGACAAGAATGCCCTCGAGAAGCATCAGAAATCCTACGCGCGAGCAGCCGGTAATTATCATCGGTCAAGTCAAAAGCGCCCATAAAAGGTAACCAAATCCGAATTATTTCATCCATCCACATTTAAGACAATTATCTCGTAAATCCACCAATTATCCCACTTAAATGGAGATAATTGGCAAATTAATGAGGATATTCCTCATTAATTGGCCAATTAACTTAGCCCCAAAATCCACAAAATCCTCTTAATGGCCGGTCCTCCTTTCTCCAAAGGGGGCCGGCCACTTCCCTCTTTATTTCCCCATTTCCTTCCCTTTTTTCCTCCTTTTTTAGTCAATTATTCAATTACTCCTTATTACCTCTTTTTATAAAAATAAATCCTTTCCCTATTTGATTAATTAGCCAATAAATAGGCTAATTAATCCTAGATCTCACACCAAAAACCCTAGCATGGCCGGCCACCCCCCTTTCCTATAAATACTACCCCATTTTCTCACAAAATACCTAATTCCAATCCTTGGGCAAAAACACTCTAAACACTTTTTCTCTCTAATTCTAACTTTGGCATCGGAGGTTCTTCGGCCAAAGCCCCCCCCATTCATCGTGGGCGCGTGAGGCTTTTGGCCTTAACCTAAGGTGTTTATTATTTTGTAGGTGCAAAATCGTCCAAGATCGAAGAGGAGAAAATTTGCATCCACATTGGGGTTTTCAAAATATTGGATACTTATTCTAACTAAGGTAGCTAGTGTGGTCCTGTGTTCACAAACACCAATTGATCGGTTGCTTTCTCCAAATTACAAGCAATGTGGTTTCTACTACAATCTCAAATATACATTGCCTTATTATCCAAGATATATCGTCATCTCGTTTATTATTTGATCAGATTAAACGATGATTAGATACAAGGGAGTTTTAACGAAAAGCCCGCGATACTGTTCACTTTAACGAAAAACCACATTTTTACACTAAAAAGTCAAACCTGGCACTATTCACTTTACCCTTTATTTTGTCCTTATCGTTAAAACTAAAAGTTTTCAAGCTCTTTTCATTAGTTTTCCATAGATACAATCACTTTAAATTATATTTTGTCCCCAAACAATTGAGGCTGGATTTTGTCATTAAACAAGTCTTTCCTTGCTGTTTGGTGTAGCTTTTCCTCCGTTTAAAAAAATCCATTTTTCATAGCAAAAGCAGTTGATGTGTACGTTTTTCCAGAACAAAAGCAGAGTATGGATTTTTCCAAGCCAAGTTTGACTGTGCTAGTCTTAACAAAAGTGCTTTTCGACTACTTTGGCAGAAGTTGAAATACAACTTTTTTTTTTTTTTTTTGGCAAAAAGTTGAAATACAACTTTTAACTAAAGGGAACACAAAGGAAAGGTTCTCATTTGCTCTTCATTGAGTGATAATAGTGCGTTTCCTCTCCCTATTCCAGAGGGAGATAGCCACCCCATGCAGTCGAAAAGCACCTTAATAGCTCGTTTAAATACCAAATATAATGCTAATTAACCAACTTAAGCACCTTAATTAGTTCTATAAGAACAATTCCGCTCGTTTTAAAAGGACAGAGACAAGGCAAGTGGAAAGGCATGCGAACTTTTCCAATGAGAAATGAGAAATGGTCCTTCCCTTCCACAGTACTGCATGGGGTGGCTATCCTATCTCCCTCTGGAGTAGGGAGAGGAAACGCACTATTATCACTCAATGAAGAGCAAATGAGAACCTTTCCTTTGGGGACCAGTATATTATAGGGTACCCTATCTCACATATTGGAGTTGAACCATCCTATTCCTATATATATTCTCCCCATGCCTCTTATGGAGTTAAAAATAATCAAGAAAAATATGGAGGTGACACGTGTATTTTTGGGTTAAAATGACAAGATTACCCTCAAGGCACATCAGAATCCTTACATGCGAGAAGCGGATAATCTTCACTCAATCAAGGTCAAAAGTGATCAAAATAGGTATTTATTCAAAACCTATTTCATGAATCCTCATCAAATCTTCTCCACAAGGTAACCCCAAATCATTCCTTTCAAATTATATTAATTAGCTAATTAATTGATTTATAACTCAATTAATTTATTAATTAGCTAACAAATTATGAATCGCACCCAAAAAAAATCATCCAAGTGGTCGGTTCCCATCCTTCCAAGGGGGCCGGCCATACCCTTATAAATACTACCTCATTTTCTCCAAAACTCTCTTTTGCAAAAAAAATTAAATTCTCTAATCATTTTTTCCTCAAAATTTTAACTTTAGCATCGGAGGTTCTTCGGCCAAAGCCCCCCATTCATTGTGGGCGCATGAGGCTCTTGGCCTTGACCTACGCTGTTATTTGTTTTGTAGGTGCAATTTTGTTCAAGAAGAAGAAGACGAAAATTTGCATCCACACCTCTCTTTTTTGGTACTATCATTCTCATATTACAACACTTATAAAGGAAAAAAGGTGTTGGCGGTGAGGGCGTGAAAAGGAGCTTCGATGATGATGAAGCTCCGATCACAAAAGCCATGGATTGTTGGTAGAGAAATGACAGTGAGGATGATCGAAATATAGGGCGAAGGAAAAGAACAAATGAGAGATTTGAGTTAAGATGATTATCACTAACCTACAGTACTAAGTGAAATTTTTTGATAACATTAATCTTATAGTTAAACAATTTTTAATTTAGTTTATTTTTAAGAAAGTAGGTCTTTAAAGTGTGGCATATAAATTGGACGATCTGATGGTCAAGCAAGCAACATCAACGATGAAAATAAGAATTGTAAAAATAAAATGCAAAAAATATTCAAGCGAGAACGTTGCTATCCATAAATCGTAAATGCGTTCGAAAAATTCAAATGAAAAGGAAACAAATAATAAAATAACAAGGGGAATACGAATTATTTTAGCTAAGACAAGAACTAATGGTCATTGGACTGAAGGCAAGCAGCAGTGTGGTGTCAGAATTTCTGGTACGGCAGGCACTGCCAAAGGGAGAAAGACAACCCTACCAAAGAAAAGAAGCAACCAATTATTCACTCTCCCAACCAATCCAGTCCCAGACATTAAATATGGCATTTTATTTGAATTTTGGGTATTCGTACACGGCTAGATCTATGAGCACCGGACACGTGGAGTTTCCAGGGTAGTTTGATAAGTTTGGACCAACTAGATTGGGGAAATTGCTGGGGTTTACTATGAGGTTGCATGCAGTGGATTCTTACAATTTGAATTCGAACTGCGTACTTGTGCGAGGGAATCTTCACTTCGAGGGCACAGGGAGAAAATATTAATATTTAAGTTATTAATTTTTTAACATATATATCTTATTATTTGTATAATAACACGTAGTGTATTATTTCGTGTTCTGATTACACTGAAAAATCTCTCCTTAACTGATCAATCCTGCCGCAGCTCACCACATGTGGTCGACCACGTGACGAACATCAGGCTACGAACATACAGCCTAGTTATTTTACCTCTTTTTTGTTATATGTTTTACCTTGATCAGGGTAAAATATATAAGAAAAAGGAGGTAAATGTTCAAGTGCAAGTTAGCGTCCAACAACAAAAAACAGCAATGTTGGTGATCAATCTTTAAATTTTAAGATCTATCAACATGTTATAACCCTATCATTTTCTGGGTTATTCGACTTAATAGTTAGAATTATGGTGTTAAATACAATTTTTTGTAACATGTTTGGAAGTGCTTTAGTTTTTTTTAATAGTTGTAAAGCCCAACGTGTTTGGAAGTGTATTAGAACAGGTTGACTTACGTATGAAGCTCATGACCATACATACTCCACATTATCTGGTTTGTATTGTCTACGTGTTAAGCTTTATTGTTCTCACACGTGAGGGCCGTGTGAGAATGCGAAGACAAAATCCCGCATCAGTGAAAGATGCAAAGGCATAAATAGTCAGTTGTCTTATGTAAAACCTCAACTTTCTTCAGACCGATGACCATGCCTTATATGTAGCTCGATTCGCCTAATCCGTTATCATCCTTTTATTATTAAAAAAAAAAAAGATGATTTGCTATCTATCTATATTAGAGGTGGGATCTCTCTTACAATTTTGAGAACATAAATGTGCTTAATTTGACCTCAACAGAAAAAAAATAATGAATTTTCGCTCACTTAACTCATTCATCATACAACTAATTATGTTAATGACTCACTTGGTTATAAATTCCCATTACTAAGCTCAATAAAGCATAACAAGAAAACAAATCAGAAAAGTAATTTTGTCACTTTATTTTCTTCCCATGCAGTTTTATTGTTTATTTATTTTTCTGTCTCTTAGTTTTGTAGTTCCTTGGTTCTCTAAAATCCATTTGCATAAGTTAAAACTTGGATTTTTTTTATTTTTATTTTTTTTGTCTCGTTAAAACTTGGATTTTATGTCCCCAGATAAAAAACTCTTCCCATGTCCTCTAAACCCAAAAATGGTAATACTCCCATACAGCAACACCACACCTGCTCCTGTACTCCCTCAATCAACAAGTCAGACAATCCAACGGTCCAAACTAAGCCATTCTCTTTTCTATTTTCCTTTGTTTCTGATTCCTCTTTAACGGCGTAGGATTATCTCATTTCTTTTTTTTCCTCTCCTTCCATTATTTCTTATTTGAACGTTTACTATTAAGTCACGTCAACATCTTATAATAATTTTTTTTATAGTAAGAAAAAGATAAAATAAAAAAATATAAGATAAGGAGATAGAAGAAAATGAAAAAAAAAAAGGAAGAGAATCCTACTATCTCTTTCACTCCTCACACAGCTTTAGCACACAACCACTGAAGAAAGTTAACCACACTCTCTGTTACTTTGACTCTTCTCACAGATAGTGACCACCTTCTCCTTGATCTAGAGAGAGAAACCGAGGAGAGAGAGAGAGAGAGAGAGAGAGAGAGAGAGTACTAGCTTGGTTCTTATAACAGAGAAGAAAACAACCATTTTCAACCCAAACCAAAACATGGGTTTTGCAGTTCTTCTCATCTCCTTCCTGATTTTCTTCACAAACCCCTTATGGGTTTGTGGAAATGCAGAGTTAAAAGCACTTTTGGACATGAAAGCGCTTTTGGACCCGCAAAGCTTGTATCTTTCTTCGTGGACCGTCAGTGGCGACCCCTGCGGCGGGTCCTTTGAAGGAATAGGGTGCAATGAGGCGGGTCAAGTCGCTAACATTTCGCTGCAGGGAAAGGGGCTCACTGGGAAGCTATCTCCCGCCATTGCAGGGCTCAAGCATTTGACTGGCATTTACTTGCATTACAACTCTCTGCATGGAGAGATTCCCAGGGAGATTGCCAACTTGACGGAGCTGAGTGACTTGTATTTGAATGTGAATAATCTCTCTGGAGTGATCCCTCCTGAGATCGGAAATATGAGCAACTTGCAAGGTTAGCTGAATTTTTTTCTGAAAAAGCTTTGATTTTTTTTTTTTTTTTTTTGTGCTTTTGTTGTTTCATTTAAGTTAATCTGAATGATTCAGGGCTAGTTTTTGGACTGCCTCTGTAAGAATCACTTTTAGCAGAAGTACTTTTATTATAAATATTTTGAAAATAAACACTAGGAAATGCTTCCATGAAAAGCACTTGGATTGGAAGTGCTTCCTGGAAAAGAACTTGGAAGTGCTTCTTGAAGCTTGTCCAAAAAACACTTCTACTACAACCCATTTTCCGTCAAATGTCATTGTAAACGCTTTTAGTTGTCAGAAAACAATTTTAGGTTTTCCAAGCAATCAATCCCAACAGACCTTTTAAGTACATAAATAGTGGGTCTATGTTGAAAGATTTGAACTTTGTTTTTGTATATTTTGTTTCTATTTTTGGTTATTCAAGTAGCTTTGATTTCATGTGATCCTCATTTGCATAGATGAAAAAGCACTTATTATGTTGGCCGATTTAAGTGCTTTCTGTTTCCCAAATGACTTGTTATTGAAGTTTCAAACTCGTTAAATTTCCTTATTTGTATTGTGTCAGTTAATGCTCTGTGCTTATCTAGGGTTTGTGTTTTGCTTTTCAGTTTTGCAACTTTGCTATAATCAGCTCACCGGAAGCATCCCCACGCAGCTGGGATCTTTGAAAAACCTGAGTGTTCTTGCTCTGCAATCTAACCACTTAACCGGCGCAATACCAGCAAGTTTGGGGGACTTAGAAATGTTGATGAGACTGGATTTGAGTGTCAATCATCTTTTCGGTTCTATTCCCACAAAACTTGCTGATGCCCCGGTGCTTGAAATTCTAGACGTTCGGAATAATACTCTATCCGGCAATGTACCTCTTGGTAAGAACATTCGATCTTTTGAGTAAGAAACTGCAGTAGCTATTACTCATGTTAAATGTTGAAAAGTAATAAAACCCTTAATCAATTTCAGCTTTGAAGAGACTTAATGAAGGATTCTCTTATGAAAACAATCCGGGATTATGTGGAGCTGGATTCATGTCCTTAACCGCCTGCACTACTTCCGGTCATCCCAACGCGAGTAGACCTGAACCTTTTGGAGCCGGCGTGCCAACAAGAGACTTCCCGGAAACTGCAAATATGCCTTTGCCCTGCAACCAAACTCGTTGCTCCAATTTGTCAAAATCCCATCAAGCCTCTGTTGCTGTTGGTGTCATTGTAATAACTATTGCATTATCAGGCGTGGGGTTTCTATTCTTTACCCAACACCGACGCAGGAAACAGAAGCTTGGTAACTCATTTGAATCCGCTGATGGCCGTTTTAGTACTGATGAGGCCAAAGCCAGTGGAGTTTACAGGAAGAATGGATCTCCTCTCATCAGCCTTGAGTATGCCAACGGCTGGGATCCTTTAGCTAATGGGAGGAATTTAAGTGCATTTGCACAAGAAGTCTTCGGTAGCTTTAGATTCAATTTGGAAGAGGTGGAGACGGCTACTCAGTATTTCTCAGAGGTGAATTTATTGGGTAAGAGTAACTTCTCTGCAACATATAAAGGAATACTACGAGACGGGTCTGCTGTTACCATTAAGAGCATTGGCAAATCATGCTGCAAGACGGAGGAATCTGAATTCTTGAAGGGATTGAACATGTTAACCTCGTTGAGGCACGAAAATTTGGTGAAGTTGAGAGGGTTTTGTTGCTCAAAGGGCCGGGGAGAATGCTTCCTCATTTATGACTTCGTTCCTAATGGAAATTTGCTGCAGTATCTTGATGTCAAGGACGGCGACAGCCATGTTCTTGAATGGACTACTAGGGTTTGTATCGTGAAGGGCATTGCTAAAGGTCAGTATATGTTCCCTTTTAAGCTATTTTACATGGAGTCGGTTTCTGATTTATCTGTACTGAGCTTTTTTCTGTTGGTCAGGTCTATCTTATTTACATGGATACAAGCCAAACAAACCTCCCCTTGTTCACCAAAACATCTCGGCTGAGAAGGTGCTGATTGACCAGCGATACAACCCCTTGCTCTCCGACTCTGGCCTGCACAAGCTTCTAACCAATGATGTTGTCTTCTCAGCACTCAAGGCCAGCGCTGCAATGGGATACCTGGCTCCCGAGTACACCACCACAGGACGGTTCACAGAGAAAAGTGACGTTTATGCATTTGGGGTGCTCATTCTCCAAATCCTATCAGGGAAGCGGAAAGTCACCAGCGCAATGCGTGTTGGTGCTGAGTCAGGCAGGTTCCAAGATTTCATCGACCAAAACCTCAATGGAAGGTTCTTCGAATACGAAGCATCCAAGCTTGCAAAGACTGCTTTGCTTTGCACCCATGAGTCTGCGATCGAGAGACCTTCCATGGAAGAAGTTGTTCAGGAGTTGAGTAATTGTAGCAGTTGTGTCTGACTCCTGGGTACTGTCTTTTTTGTTCAACCATTGCGTCAGGACTATTCAGATCGGTAATGGACGACTAATGGTTAGCTGAAAACTAACTGCTAACTTCGGATGTAATTCTAGGATTTTTATGTTGTAATGCTGTGTCCTCTTTCTTGAGGACCAAGCTTTGTTGTGAATGTTGTTAGACCATTGTTTAATGTAGCCTACTATTAGCCTTTAGATGGTTTTTTATACTTTGACAAAGTAAAATTCTAATCTAATCTAATTTACGGGGAAGGGTATTTGAACTTGGGCCGTAGCGGAAGGGGGAGGCACACTACCCTTGCCAACTAGTTAAACCGGCATTTGTTGCGGTTGGATATTACGAGGGATTTTCTTATTAATCGCATGTTTTTGGGTGCATATTTATTTTTTGATTACTTTCATCGGCGGTGATCTATTGGCCTGTCTCCAAATCATAGATAAGTATGATTACGCTTTTGTACTGATTAATTGACAAGTCGTTCATAATTTAAGCTTTTGGTTCTCATCCTACACCCTGGTGTCTACAGAACTATATGGGCATCAGACCGAAGGTTGCTGTAGTTTTTGGGCTTGAAGAAGCTGCCTACCCATACAATAATTCCACAGTTCAACTCTCTTCCAATTGTAAGGGGAAGGCACCGAACCTTGTACGTGAGCATGTAACTAAGCAACGTATTAAATGATTGGTAAGATAATTTAAATGGATGAGAGGTACATTATCGAATCTTGTTTGAGGTCAAATTAAACACGTCCTAAGTTCTCATGTTATAAAAGAACATGAGTTGGCTAGCTAGGGGTGAAGTGAACGGTTAAACACACCCTAAGTTCAATATTATGATTTCACCGTTCATTTCACGACCAAAAACCCTTGGACTACACGGTTAACATAAATAAGTTAAAAACACTAGTAAAAAATTTAACGCGTTAATAATAAAACGCATTTCTAAAAAACTTTTACTTTCTAGAAAAGTAATCTCATCACTCTAAACATGTTTTCTTAATAGTCAGTGAACGGTGAAAATTGACTTTTATTAGTATACTTGTGTAGGTTGTACTAGGCTAAGTATATAAGCTTCTAAGTAACTAAGAGCTCGTTTGAATGTGTTTTTAAAATGATTGAAAGCGTTTTTAGAGAAAATGTTTTTTGGTTCCAAAAGCACTTAAAGTGCTTTATGCAATAATCATCAATTATATGCTTCTTCCAGGAAGCACTTTAAGTGCTTTTGTAACACCAATTATGTGCTTTTTTCAAAATTTACTTGTATTTTTACCAAGGATTGGTTCAAAAAACATTTTCACCAAAAGCGCTTTCAGTCATTTTAAAAGCATATCCAAATAAGCTCTAATTCGATAGATCACAATGTAAACAACAGAGCTTTCTCTCTCTAATTCTCTATTTCTAAATTATATTTTATACAGTTTCGTTCTTCATACGGTTTCGTATGTGAATATTTAAGAACTTCAAGAAATCAAACCGCAAAAATTGTTTATAAAGTCAAATTACTTGGTAGGCTGAATTACCGAATACAAACCTTGTATTACGATAAACTTGTCACTTGCCAGGAGCTTTTGCTTTCAATTCTTCATAAACGTGATTCGATTCCAAGAAAACCATAAGATAATAAGGAGAACGTGCGGCTAAGATTCGTCAGAAGGTGATGAGAAATATGGATATACATGGAGGAAACAAAGTCTGCACGGGCAAACTGATACTTTCAAACTATTAATTCATGTGTTCAGAGAATGTGCTTTCTGCAGGTTCTGCACAACCTGCCTTCATTTTTCAAGAATTACAGCTTTAAATTTGATTAATCATCTTATATTCATCATCGTAATATATAAAGGTATTACATGTAACATCACTTGCTAATTGCTATACACATTTCAGATATTACACATATATAAGAACCTCCAAAACTCCAAAAATAACTAATTAATATATAATATCTAATCTTATTTGCTTCATTTGGTTTTTAGAGAAGCAATTAATAGAAGGAAACCTTAATTCTCCTCTTAATTAATTAACCCTATAAGCTGAAATCCCTTTCCCATGTGGAAACGAGGATCTAACCCTAAACACATGCTCTTCACCGGTGCATTTGTCAACCCTCACAACCCAATGACTCTTTTTTCCAATCATTTTTGCAGTATCATTTTCTGCTGCTATTCTTGTAACCAGCAACCCTCCTCCGATAGGCAACAACTGAGTCCTCGATCCGCCGGACCGCCACGACCCTTTTCCGAAAGCGTTATGCCCCACAACAATAGCTCCGTGTTGCTTCCTCCCCACCTGTACCGCTCTAAGAACTGCCTCGTGGTTCTTGAGGTTGCAATCGATGAGCACGAAATCCGCCTCCTTGTAGTAATTTAAAAGAAGATTTTGAGCTTCTCCAATAACAAACTCAATGTGACAAACGTTGACGCCGAGGACTTTTTCAGACAAGTGTAATTCTTCGTTACTGCGAAGAATGCATACAACTCTGCCGCCAGTTTGCTGAGCAGCGGCAGCTAGGGCTAGGGTTTTGGAGTCGGCAGCTCCAGCGCATGCAACAACCATTAGCTGTGCGTTGTTGCCTGCTGCTAGGGCTGAAATGAACTCGATCACATCTGGCTCGTTTGCCTTCTGGCCCTGAATTAAAAACATAAGAAAAAAACAGTTAGAAGTGATCGTATTAAACAGAAAAATCTGACATAAAAGTTCCAAAAACTGTGGAAAAAAGCGTTTGGAAAATAATGTAAAAGGAGACTCACCATTTTGAGGGTTTTGAGGTAGGCTTTTGTGGCATTCTCAGCAGACCAGCAAGCCATGTTGCTCTTTGTATGTGGAGTTGTGAGTTAAGCTCTAGATCTTCTTTTCTTTCAAATCCCAACGTTTTAGCTTCAAGTTTGCTGGGATAAAAGTATGGAAGGCTGACATTTATATAGGGGGCACTATGGCAATCCAACTGGCCATGTTCGAAAATGTTTATATCAAAAATTAACAACTACCAACTAGGAAAGTATAATTATTGTCCTTTTAGTACTACTTTGTCTGGAAAAACGATGGGTTAAACAGTGTTAGTATACGCGTGTTAGTTAAACCGTGTGTTCATATATATGAGAGTGCTTATAACTTCACTGTAAGAGCTTGACTCTCATTGTTTTGTATAACTTGATAAAAACTGTAGAATTTTCGAAATAAACTGTCAAATTTTCCTCTTGGTTAATAAATTGAAAGAGAAAAGAAAACTACTATTGACTAAAGAAAGGGTGCTATTATTGACGGGAAAGAAGGAAATTATGAATAGGATTTTCCTCTTGGCTAATCTTCCCGTTGAAATATATAGAGCTTGCTTAGTTAATTAATGACTAATTAGATGAGTTTCCAGGAGGCAGCTCATTAACGTTCAAGCAAACATCGTATATTTATTTTTTATAGGAAGTGTATCTTAATATTTGATGGCAAATATAAAATTAAACTTGCACGATGCCAATTATTTGGCTCCAAATAATCATTGATTAGCTGTAATGCCTTATATTGTAGAGACAACATAAGTTGAATATTACATAATACATATACTAGGAGAGCCATGCTATCCGAGGCAAAAAACCAACAAACTGGGCAGTCCTCTATTTGCAAATTAAACTTTATATATTTTAGTGTTAAGCTCATATGAACTTCCCAATCTTTAGAGGTAAGTTCAAGTTGGTCACAATTTTTTAAAAACATTTTATATAACTACCTAGTGTTATTAAAATTACTAAATTAGACATTCATTAGGTCATTAGCATTTAACTTGGCTAAAATGGGTCTATTTGAGGATTCAGAACTGACGTGTCAGAGAAAATTAATTAGCTTCAATATTTGTACATACTAACATTACTGACATCGTCAATTAACGGCAGTGACGTAATTAACTTGACGCCTAACAAATGTTTATTTTTGTAAACGTTAGGTAGTTATTTGAAATATTTTAAAAGATTGACAGTTGACACAATTTCAAATCACCTCTAAAAGTTTGATAGTTATTCGTCCTTAACTCTATAATTTGATTAACATGTTTCAGCAACATATACACTACACAAAACACATACAGTCCTCTTGCGTACAAGCTACTTAATTTATGCATATCACTTGATTTTCTTTGGTATTAGAGGCTGTTTGAAAATAAATTTTCTAAATTTGATATTAACTCATGGAATCCCTATAAACAACTATGTGGTTAATTAATCATAATTAAATATAGTGCAAGAGGTCTCGTCCTTGCCTCCAGAAATGACAACACAGATCTGGATCCGATCAAGTTGTTTCCCTAACAAGCACATCATAACAGAGCAACACAATACATAAAGACTCGCGGTTCATCTCTTGCGGTGTAAGTTTTTAAGATGCTCCATCCTCTGTCCAGTCCTCCTAGAGTGATCAGACGACAGAGAGACGATGAATGTATGAATGCGTTTGAGTGGTCGAACCAATTTGACCTAATATTTTAAGGGGCTTTTAGATTTTAAGGTTTCAATAAGATTGCTTTTAGATGTTAACCTAAATGGTTTTTAAAATCTAATATAAGTTCTTATTTTTAAAACTTACCATATAAGTAATTATAGCACATATATTATTTATGTTACCATTTGAAATTCTTTACCCATCCGTAATAAATGTATTTTTTTGTGCTCCAATCATATTAATAGATACAAATTTAATTCTTATTATTAAAAAAATTTAACAACAAAACAAAAACAATTTATACATAACTTTCGGTACCTTATTTTATTCATATGTACGGAAGTATTGGTACATAAGTTTCGGTACGAATATATCAGTACATAACTTTAGGTACCTTATTTTAATCATAGGTATAGAAGTATTGGTACGTAAGTTTCGGTAGAAATAAATTAGTATATAACTTTCCGTACGAATATGTCGATACAAATGTAACGATACGTAACTATAGTATCTAAACATACATATGCACGTAATATGCATATACATAAATATGGAGAAATTTACGCACAATGAAAAATATATGACAAATAACATTTTTATTATTTATGGAAAATCAATGTATAACCTACAAACTAAAAACTCAATAATTATCACAACCTATTTAATATTCAAAAATTACAATTAAATGCCAAGGATTAGAATTAGTTTTTAATCTTAAACAAGGTTTTATTCAAAAAGTAATCTTAGACAAGGATTAAAATAGAATTTTCTGATATTTTAACTGCTGTCGTCGTTAATTATAATATGAGTGGATGATATCATGAATGGACGATGTATCTGAAACACCATGTAATTATAATATGCCTCAGTCCTAAAAATATTAATACAAAACAAATATATAGTTATAACTTAATCAGTAAAATAATAACATCATGTAACGATGTATCTGAAACATCGACAAATCTCTCTCGAGCTCGTGAAGAACACATTATGGAGCATAGCATGGCAGTACTGATCAGACAGTGATGGAAAATGGGGGAAGCATGATGGAAACAACGTGTGGGCCGAAGATTTTTTGGTTGGAGATTGAGCAAGCTTGGAAGGGGACATTTATGTGCAACGGTACCCTTCAAAGTTGTACCATGTCTTCTTCCTTGTCTTCATCTCTTTGCTTTGCAATCTTAAAAGTTCGAAACATGAGAAGAAAACAAAAATTCAAAGAACAAGCTACGCGTATAATGTTTTTTTCCGTTAATCTAGGTGTTGAACACTCTAAAAACATAAATTATCAGAAAAGTACAGACTAGACGGTTCATAACAATTCTTAAAATATCATCCTACTAAAGATTACCAATCCAAACAGGACGTTCTTCAAGAAAACAAAAATCCATATCAAGGTTGTAGCTCCAATACGCGTATAATGTTCAGTGTGCATTCCATACATGTATCCAACACGTCTAAGGGACTGTGGAGTATGGATGGATCTTCTATGCCCATACAATGTTTTTCTCTTGTATGTTCATGTACAAGGAGAATGCATGCATATGGATTTCGGGTGCATATCTGTGCGCTTTTTACTTTGGATAGACAGATCGATGCACGACGCAACTGAACAAGTGCCGGTTTTGTACTTAGGAATTCGCGGAATTATAATTATGATACTATGTTAGACAACTACCAGACTCCAAAAATTTAAAACTGTTAACAAATAAGCCAACAGTGGATATCAAACTTTCATGTATAATGTACGACGTGTGCTTTTATAGTGTTATTTTCCTAGTAAATAGCAAGTTAGTAACCATGGATTGTTTGTGGAGAATCATTTCCCATCGACAATTATTTGTAGTCTCCATAAAAAAAACACCTTCCGAAATCTCTTAAGATTTGAAGCCCACCAGAACTTCTGTTTAGATGCTTGAAGCCCAACTCCACTTACATGGGCTTAACTAAAGCCAGCCCAATGTACTATTTCCGGGCCTATTCCCAGTGGACTACATACGGATAAGATTGCAATCCAAAAGCCCAATCGTCCAAAAGTCGGTCTCTTCTCCCCGTAGCGTATAAATAGTTCTCGGCGGTCGTCGTCCATCGTCAGCCACTGCTCGCATTGCCACAGTTCCCAAATTTCGCACCACAAACCGGAGAGAGTCGAGTCCAATCCAATCCAGATGGGCAATTCGTGCTGCTGCTGCTGTACCTGGATAGACCAAGCGACGATAGGCGTCTTGGAGAGGTGGGGCCGGTTCGAGAGGCTCGCAGAACCCGGTTTTCACCTCCTGAACCCGTTGGCCGGACAATGGGTCGCCGGCATCCTCTCCACCAGGATCGCCTCCCTCGACGTCCGCATCGAGACCAAAACCAAGGTAATTTGATCATCTCTGCTCGAAATTCATACTGCAAAAGCAAGAACTTGGAGTAAATTGTGAATTTTTGTTGGTGTTTGGATTGAATTTTTTTTTGTGTAATTTTGGGCAGGATAATGTGTTCGTGCAATTGGTATGCTCGATACAATACAGGGTAGTGAGACAGAACGCCGATGATGCGTTTTATGAGCTGCAAAACCCCAAAGAGCAGATTCAAGCTTATGTCTTTGATGGTAATTTTACTATATTCGTTAATTGGGGTTTCCATTTTTACGCGGCGCGAATAATTGAATTGAATTAAATTGAATTGGTGTGCGTAGTGGTTAGAGCTCTGGTGCCGAGAATGACGTTGGACGAGCTCTTTGAGCAGAAGGGTGAGGTTGCGAAAGCGGTGTTGGAGGAACTAGAGAAGGTAAAATTTAAAATGATGAGATGAAGTGTTTACTGTATTCGTTATCATTTTGCGGTGGAATGCATGATTGTTACTATTTTATCGTATCAATGCTTTTGATTGAATGAGTTTGAGTTCAATTGGATTGTTGTGATTGCCTCTCACCTGTTTGGTTCGAGCTAAATTTTGTTATTTATTGTTATGTTTCGTTCTCTCAGAAACTTGTTATGCAAGAAATGTTTTGTTTTACACGATTTCTTACGTTGTATGCCGAAATTTCTGATCAGGTTATGAGAGAATATGGATACAGCATAGAACACATACTGATGGTTGACATTATACCTGATGCCTCTGTCCGCAAGGCAATGAACGAAATCAATGCAGGTCATTGTCTTTGATTTTTCTTTCCCTGATTTTACTCGTGGACATAGTTTCTGCTTGTATGTGTGGTAGGAAGACACATGTTTTGGGAGTTAGTATATCGTAGGACTGGAAGTTTTGGTTAGCCCCAGGTTTTGAGAACAAACATTTGGAATGGTTATGTGCTATGGTATGGTTTACTCAGTTGCGTCTCTTCGATTTTTGTACAGAAGTGTGATACTTGTTACATTCTGACAAGATATTCCTTTGACATCTGGCCTCATAATGTTTAGATTCTGCTGTTTATGTTAAGCTGTAATTACATTTGAATTTGCTTCATGAAATTACTTTATATGTTATAGCAAGCAAACGTTGCTTTTCTTAACTTTATCTAGACTCAGAGTCATCGTAGAAGCTCAACTTATTTGTTATATGTTCTTGGTTAGCTCAAAATGTTGAAGTGTGCACACTGGTCGGTGATTTGCAGTTTTAATATTTGTTAATGGCTTGTAATTAAACGCTTATTCTTGTTTATATACTGAAAAATGGAGCATCTGTACTGCAGCTCAAAGGCTCCAGCTTGCCAATGTATACAAAGGAGAAGCAGAGAAGGTGCTTCAAGTGAAAAGAGCAGAAGCTGAAGCCGAGGCCAAGTACCTTGGCGGAGTTGGTGTTGCCAGGCAGAGGCAGGCAATCACCGATGGATTAAGAGAGAACATCTTGAATTTCTCAGGCAAGGTGGAGGGCACGTCGTCAAAGGAGGTGATGGATATGATCATGATCACACAGTACTTTGACACGATGAAAGACCTTGGGAACTCATCGAAAAACACTACAGTTTTTCTACCCCATGGTCCGGGTCACATTAGGGACATCGGTGATCAAATACGCAACGGACTAATGGAGGCATCTAGTGCTCAACTAAATGCCGAGTAAATATGACCTTTTGGACACCAACGGGTTAAGGTTGTTACATAAGACATAGTTTATAACTTTATGTAATCCGATCGGATTCGTTTAATTTTTGTTTGCATTTGTTTTGGAATGAAGATCAAGGTGTTCTTACACCATGACGATGATGTGTATATATGAAGAAATCGTAATGCAGCCCAATATATGTATAGCTCTAAATAAAGTCTTTATTTTGAATAAATTGTAATTTTTTTGGTTCTAAATTGTTGAGTTTCCGGCACGTTTTATTCTGTGTCGCGAGTTAACAAAGTGGGCTTCACCTGTTTAAACTAAGGCCCATGGAACAAGAGTCCTTTGTATTCTGGACTAGTTCATTTGATTGGGTTGGGCCTCAAGTAGCACAGTAAGGCCCAAATCGAATATTTGTCATGAATTGCTTTTTTTTTTTGGAGATATATATGATAAATTAGTGTGATTCTCAAATGTCACGTGGCGTTGCAGCGTTATGAATCCATGTGTTATAATATGTTGGACAATATTGATACATTATGGGCCAATATTGCTGTTCTAAAAATCCCCGCCTAGCGCCGCTTAGGCACCGCCTAGGCGCTAGGCGGTTGGTTACCGCCCCGATTAATGCCTAGGCGTTTGAAAATTAAGAAAGGGCGCCTAGACCTGCTGAGGCGCCCACCTAGACCGCCTAGGCACTCGCCTAGACCGCCTGGGCACCCGTCTAGCTCGCCCAAACCCGCCTAGGTTGCGACTCACTTAGACAGAAAATAGATAACTTTCATTTTGCATTTTATTTTTTTCCAATAAATTGTAAGAGACTTGTTGAATACTTAAATGAATACACATTATATGCATGTGCTCCATGTTTTCATTATGTTCCAATACCTTCTAATATATATGTCATTCTATTTTTGTAATTTATAATGAAATTATATATATTTTAAGTATAAATAGACACTTATTTACACGAAATAGAATAGATTTACTTAAATCCGCCTAGTCCGTCCAGGCGCCCGCCTAGTCCCCTCCTAGCCGCCTAGGCGCTAGGCCCTAGCTCGCCGCCCGACTAGCGCCTGGCGTCTTTTAGAACCTATGCGTGTAATAACATAAATCAATTGGTAGCATTACCTAACAGCGTGACGATTTAGCTGAAGCTCTCGTGATGTAGGAGCACAGAGGTGGCATAATTATCTTTTGTTCCTCTTCAGGACTACGCTTGTACCATGACGATGATATATAGCACAAAATTCAAAGGTGGAATTGTGTAGGACAAATGGGTGGCATACTAGCATTTCAATACGACTGCCCTAGTCTAGCTTGTAGACCTAACTCGACCTACAACATTTATTCGGCTCCACACAAATGTTGTGTCGTAGGCAGGCCATAGCAAAGAAAAAGTAAACCTAAAGTTTATTACTTAATCAACCTACTAATTATAAAAGCGAATTTTTTGCTCACCACTATAATTCATGTTGATATGCACCGTTCAATTTATTACCGCTAAATGCGTTTAAATTTCGAGATTTATGTAGCAAATATACCTAATTCTCAGAACTTAAATTCATTGAACGGTGAGATAGAAGGTAGTAAACAATACCATCATTTGATGACGGTGAGAAAAAATACATCAATTATAAAAAGCGCTAGGGTTAAACGTGGAGCAATTAGTAAAACCCGTTTGCCCAAAAAATAAAGTAGAATAATACGTTTAGGTGGCCAACTTTGAGTGGTACAGAGATGTAATCATAAAATTATAGGGAATATTTAGAGGATGATTTTTGGTAATGATAATGTATGATGACTATTAGGGTGAGATTAGATAATTTGAGATTTTGATTTGACGGGAGTGCACTTAATTAATTCGTTTTCTTCTTTTTTTGGTATTTACTGAATGACAAGAAATTATAATGACTTGAGGTGAGATGGATTTTTCAACCTTTTAGGGCTCAACAGGTGGAGTCATTATTCAGTATGCTCGGAATATAATAATGTGGCTTTATTATTTCATTTCTCTCAAGTTATAACACACAAATTATTACTTAATATTGCGATTCAGTTGTATTCTTCTTCATTTGTAAGTGAGATGTTTTAAATTTGATTATCGTCAAATGCGAATTTGAATCATATTATTACCAGCTTATTATGAGGCTAAGCTCACCCCCTCTCTCTTAGGGTAGATGATTTATTTATTTATTAATACACTATAAAGTGAGACAAATTAACTGTATCCTTTATGTTTACCTTACCAAATTAACTGTATCGTTTATGTTTACCTTACCAAATCAACTTGTGTTTTCAGTACGCATAAAATCTCTCAAAAGAAGCGAGAATCTTAGTTGTATTAATTGGGAAGTAAAAAGTGACCAATGTCAAAGATATACAGAACTAGTTCTTGGTATGATTTATATTTTATTTGATGTTGTTTTAAACACTATTTTGTGTTTAGATTTTGGTTTTTCAAACAAGAAGGAAGAATAAAAAAGTTTTCATTAAAATTCTTTTTCCAATTTGGCCACTTGGTAGGAAAAACCTACTAGAGAGATGCCATATGTAACAAAGTCAAATGAAAAATTGCACAAATTAGCAATTTTCATTTTTGAGTGCTAAGATCAGTTTTTCACAGGCGTGAGTGATTGTGAGTTATTAATGCATGAGATTTGGTTTGCACGCATCAACGATTCACAATCACATGATACCCGTCCGGCTACAGACCAAAGACTCATAGGCTCAAAGTCACCCGAAGGTAAGGTACCGTTTGGTGTTTTTCTCTTCAATTGGCTACTCTAATAAAGTGTATAGGTAAGTCATTACAATCAAAACTCAAGGACCACAACTTTTAGGTGTGGGGTTAGTGGTTAGAGATACTAAAACTTTGTGAAAGAAATTGATTTGAGTACTATCTTTGTCATTATAACACATCATACATATGGTTGAAGTTCATGTGAGTGAAATCATAGAAAGACAGACACTTTAGAATACAAAAAAAAATAGTCTTATTAATTGAATTGCCCCTTGAAATTGCCATTTAATCTCAATTTATCTTTGAAATTAGTTTTGTCTCCTGAAACTGCCATTTTCAACTATTTTAGTCTCATTTCACTTTATTTCGTTAAAGAAAAGCCAAATTCTATCCTAGTAAATCATTAAATTCCTTTCTCTTGTGTCTTGAATTCTAATTTGTTTCACCAAGAAGATCAGTCGATTGAACTAAAGAGCATGATGGATACAACACAAAGAGGTGTGTAAAAACCACAAAGCAGGTGGTACAGATATGTAATTCAATTCCCTACCCTACCATCAGATACCCAATTTAACCTTCTTTTTTTTTACCAAGCATGTGCAAAAGAGTAGTTGGATTAAAAAATGATGTATTTCTGATAAATCCACATCTAATCATTAATTATATATTATCATGACCAGTTTTTCACTTTTCTGTGTGGAACTTTCTCAATTATTGGCGGAACAACAATATGGAATACAAAGAAATAAAGTTTCCATTTTTTCTCATAAAACTGAAGTCACCAAATAATAAGGACCACAAGCAATAAATACCTACCAAAATTCATTTCATATCATATCAATTTTACGCAATTTTGTTCGAGTAGTTACATTCATTCAGTGTCGACATATTTAATCTTCTAACTACTTAAACTAAGTGATCAAGAAATGGTCAAATACATATCGACTCTGAATATCTGCAAGTACTCACGAAAAATGGTGGACATGGGGATTCAAAATTCAAAAACAATCAAGAAAAAAAAGAGAGGGAGAGATGAGATGATATAAAGGGAAGAAAGTTAATTATGGAGGAGCATTGAAAGTGTGAAGATTCTTGTAGAAAAGAGTGTTGTCCTATACTAATCATCATATCTACTTTCCCTTTAACAAGGACTTGAGTGGAGAGTGAACAAATGAATTCATTCCTCCTATACCATCCAAGGGTTAAAAAAGGCTTAGGCTTTCCCCTTTCCCTTCCTTTCCCTCCTAGTTGGTGAGCAATCAGTATTTTGCCCCCCTGCCGACAGGAACCTCTGTGCCTTCACCAAATTCAGTAGCAAATGAAATCAAAGGTAGAAAAAGAGTAGCAACATTTTACTCCCCCACTAGCTTCACTTAATTAAAAAGGGGTTTATAGGCGAAATGGTCCTCCAGATTAACATAAAACTTCTCAGTTTGGTCCATGAGATTTAAAATCAGGTAGAACTTGTTCTTGAGTTTGTACACCGTCAATCATTTTGGTCATTCGTGAAAAATCTTCATTAAATAAAGAGAAAATGACAAAAATACCCTCAATTTTTTGTCAAATCATTTTGGCCTATTTTATTAAATTGAGGGTATTTTTGTCATTTTCTCCTTGTTTAAATGAGATTTTCACGGAATGACCAAAATGATCGACGGTGGACATACTAAGGGACCAGTTCAACCGATTTTAAATCTCGAGGACCAAAACGAGAAGTTATGCCAATCCCCGAGATCATTTTGGCTAAAAATGCCATTAAAAAGTGAGAACTTTCATTGACGCGAGAAAAGTTCGATACAGCTGTTTGACTAGGCAATTCTCACACCAAACAGAAATTCATGCTTTTGTGAGTTACAGATGACATAATCAGGCACCTCTACCCTAGTTTTTTTTTCTTCATTCACACACCCACTTGGTATTTTCACAGTTTAGTGCTCAGTCAAGTTACCATATTGGGTTTCTAGGGCAAGAGGCTGTTATGATTGGTATGGTTTATTCTAAACTCAACAGAGTACGATTTGAAAGTGCACCAGAAAGTGTAATAATTCTCCAAAACATGGAAGTTGGAACACCAAGACACTAAAACTATGGCCAACTCAACTAATGACTTCATATGCCACTTTGGCCTGTGTTTTTCTGTTTCTTGGTCCCATTTTTCACACTGTATCATTCTTGCAACAATACTTACGGAAAAATGAAAATTAAATTTGAATGTATCACCTGCTCAAGCCACGAACCGAGTTTCCTGAAGAATCATATATACAGTGAGTACCACGTACATGTTCTCCCATCTTAAAGCAATCGCCACAAGGCTAAGGTCTTTCTAGCCAGTTAAACCACTAATGAAATCCATTGATGCGTGACGCACAAAACCCGTTTTAGTTCTCAACCTGCACAAAGAAAGGACCACATACATGTTCTCCCATCTTAAAGCGATCGCCACAAGGCCAAGGTCCTTCTAGCCAGTTAAACCACTAATGAAATCCATTGATGTGTGACACACAACCAGTTTTAGTTCTCAGCCTGCACAAAGAAAGGTGTTGCACATAGGTTAGCTAGTGTAAATCCTCAAGCAGACACTCAAGAATTTTTTAAAAAGTTGGGAATTTATGGTAAAACGTTGGCCCGAGGTGGAGCCAATGTTCAAAGGGGACTGGAGATTAAGTACGTGAATAACAAGTAAAAGAAACACCAACCTATTACTTATAGTCAACATTACTAGCCGAAATTACATGCAGATTTGGTTCAAGTTCGTTGCTATATCCCTTTCAGTCATATTATGCACATCCTCTTGGAGACAACCCTCCTTGCTTCCATTTTGCTCAACACTTTTTGGTAATCATGGCAGGCCTATCAGATAACTGTGCAGACAGTAAATCTTCATCGTTGAAAAACGAAGTTAGTAAGGGCCCAGTTGGAGACTAAAAATGTCACAAGATATAGAATGTTTAAAGCACAAGTTAACAAAGATGATGAGAAGTAATCGTTAAAAATTTAAAACATATCAACAAACACACAAATAGAGAGAAAGAAAGATAAAGAGACACAGACATACAGAGAGAGATCGAAAGAGAGGAATGATGGGAAATAAGGCCCCTTGTACCTTCCTTTTCGTTGACCATGACAACTAAAGCACTGAAATGGACTTCCACTTCGCATGGTGGGCGCTCTTCAATTTCAGAAACTGATATACCAGCAGATATGCCTAGTTCAATCAGTGAGAAGAGCGTCTTCGGTTACAAAGATTCGCTCTCGTGTTCTCACGAGGTTTGACCCATGTGACGACTCAAGCCTGGTTTACCATCCACCCAACCAGTTCAAGAAAACCCTGTCCTGCAGCAGAAAGAAAGTGTCAAACATTTCAAACAAATGCCATTTTAGTGTCCTTTGGTGATTTCGTTTCTCAAGAAAATATTACAAGTTCTACGCTTAAATTAGGACGTACCACCACTCGTTCCAACACATTAAGCTTTGCCACATATTTCATCAAAGGTCCGAACAGGTGTTCCATGATTTGCAAAAAACAAAAAAACCGGAGTCCTTCGTAGGGTAGTTATACATTTCAGGTTATAGGAAAAACACAAACAGAATAAGTTAAATGGGCAAAAGAGAAAACACTAGATATGAGCTGCACTCAGATTGTGAATTGAAAACAACTAGAAGAGTCCTGTACAAGAAATCAAATCATGACAAGATACTGAGGCCATGCAGTGCTAATTTGAACAGGTTGTATAACAACATACTCAATCTTGGTCATTAGCATCGATCCTATGAGTTAAATGTATGCGTACATGGCTACATGTGAAAGTTATCTGTTCCGAGATCTTAGGACACCAGAAGTGGAACTGCCTGCATATAAACTTGTCTAAACAGTATGGTGTTCTGCATGGCACTTCATTTTGTGTTCAAGCACACTTAGCATAGAAGCCAATACTAACTGAGAGTGTGACTGCATATTCAACAGATATACAATGCCCTACAGATATCTTGTCCAATAAGAAGTGGCACATTGTCTTCCTATTTGCTTAGAATTACAGAAAACTAGCAGTGGTATGCATGTAAGTTTCATGACAGGTACTTCAACCAGAGCAGTTAGACTTTGGGTCCACCCCATTGTTAAGTTGAACTCGGGTGATGAAAAATAACGTATACATAAATATAAGTTTTGAGGAACAGAAAAGGCTAGATGTAATGAGCCATCAAGTGGCCAAAATTGGTTTGGTATTCATCTTTAATTGATTCAGAACGTTATTCCTCACGGTAGCTCTAGTCCACATTACCACTGCAGCATCTAGGCACCACTTTAACAATGGAGATCCTATTTTGGTGTTCTACTAAAGACTCATATTCTTCTACCTCTTCTTTCCTCTTCTGAGACAATCTAACATGTCACTTTTCAATTTGTTTACATGTCATTATGTTGGGCATCGAGCATGCTTAAACGCTAATACCACTATAAGCATCATTACTGCAGAAAAATAGCCCAAAATAATGGAAATGTAAATTTTTCACCAGTCATATGGCCACCAATTCCTAATATTTTAGTTAAGAGCTGAACTTGGTGCAATGAAATGGAAGAAGATGTTGCATAGGAGGACTTATCCAAATCAAATATCTCATACACAAGAAGAAAACAACAATCAATAACTGATATCAACAACGGAAACATGATAAACGCAGTTTTTTTAATGTAATGAAGAGAAATTGGATTTTGGAGGACACTGTATTAAACGTAAAGAAACATATATCTCAAACTACTATTGAAAGATGTTACAATTTATATTCAATCATCTTCCTGGACCACTTTTATGATTATAAAGATCAAAGGGCTTCTTCTTTACAACGTACAAACAGAAGAAACTCACAATCATTTTTTGGCAAGAGATTGACTATTTCATTAGAATCATGAAGATATGCCAGTTTCAGTAATACAATGTTCAAAACTCCCTTCACATTAACCTTCCCTTCCAGCAATAACACTGAAATCTTTTAACTAGATGTGAAGTATAACTAGAAGAAAAAAACAAAAAGAGAGGAAAGAATTCAATAAATCCTAGAGTTACAGAATCCTAGAGGAGTCAAAAAGAAAAACATTACACTGTGGGTGCACCGGAAAAGACCTCAGTCAGCATGTCATCCTCAATGTCTGCAGTCCCAAACATCTCTGCTTCCTTTTCTTCCTCACTAGAAAGATCCCTTCTCTCAAGTTTGGCATGAGCTGCAATAAATATCATCTTCTGCACCTTTTCCAGGCCTACCCTTGAGTGCCTATGTACACGAATCCATTTCATGAAAGACCAATTGCACTTAAATCCACATGAGGTTGCATGGAGGAAGATAAGCCGCACCGCAACCCTCCCCAATGTCTTTAACTCACTTAGACAAGTTTCCCACACAAGTCTGCTGCTCTGCGGGTTTGCCATTTTCATCTTTCCAGTTACAGGATCTCGCTGTTTAACCTGAACTGCCTGAGCATACAGCGGGTCCATTCCTTCTGTTCTCCATTTCATGAGCTCCATCAATGCAACATGAGCTTCTTCCCTGGAAACCAACCTTGTAATGAGCTTATCTACATCCTTCTCCTGCTCGTGCGTCAAGCACTTGAATGGTGGAAGGTACTTTCCACTAGTGTCCCTCATCAAGTATATCGGGTCAAGTATAAATGCAGCCGACCATGCTGGGTGGTAGTTCTTTCTGAATCGTTTTTCAACTATTTTCTCAACAGGACCTTCGACAATGTTGAATTTGGCACACCAATCCTTTACTTTTGTTCTCAACTCTTCCCAAAGGGGCAGGCATTGCCCAAGTAATGGCCTCTCAGCCTCAATCTCCTGAGTCATCCCCCTGATCATCTTAACAAGTGAATAAACTGCCTCTAATTCATTCCAAAAACCTTCAGTTTGAATCATCCCAGCAACTTCCCTTGCAATTGGATCCTCCAGACATATCGCCTTAAAGAAATCATCCAAGACAACCATTTGGAGTATGCGGGCACAGCTCAATATATCCTCCAGCATTGCATAGACAGGTGCAAAGTTCTTTGAGGTATCACATTTGGGCGAAGGAATTTGGATCAACCCAGCATATTCAAGCTCTTGCATCTTGTACTTCTCGAAAGCATGCCTAACCTCAGAGGTGCTATCTACAAAATTCGCAACCTTTAAGCAATTTTCAATGACAGCCCCGAACAATGGAAGCTCTTTGTTGAAATCCTTAATCAAAGACATGAACCCCTGAAGCTGACAGAAGACGTTCACCATCCAATGGTTCTGAGTCTCCAAATTCCTCAGTGCCTTGGCCTTATACTTGTCCGCAACTATCCCCACGCAACGCTGCACAGCATTCCCACATATACCGGTAACTGAGTCCCACAACACCTCTTCTGCATATTTTGTCGGAACTGACCCACCAGTAAATACTGCCTTCTGGAAAACACTAATCCCATTCGGAAGATTAACCGTGAACTTAACAACATTCTCCTCCCCACAAGAATCCCTGCTTTTCCACCCATCTGAAGCAACTTGAAAAAACATTGCATCTCTAATCCTAGCTTCAGACTCAGCTTTCACCTCATCAAACTTAGCATCAAGTCGAGCACCCAAAAGCTCGCGCTGCAACAATGCAGGCAAGCCCACCTGGCCAAGGAAAGCCCTGAACTTGGGATGCTCGAGGCTCGAAAACGAGACCGACCCACATGACTCATAGAACCACTCAGACAGTAATTCAAGTGCAGAATCAATCTGCTCCTTACTAAGAGTGGCACCAGGCGAAGCTTTGGGACTCTTAAGTTTCTTCACACTTTTTTCAAACATTGCCAAAGCACCCAAATCCTCCTTCCCACCGGATAACACCAAATGGTGCTGATCTAGTCCCGTACTTCTCGCAACCCCAACTGGGTTTGGAGACTGAGAGAAATTATGATCACCGCAGAAGCCGGAAGACTCGATCATAGCTAAAGAATGAACCTGAATCGAAGTAGGACTAGTAAGAGGAGGAGCTTGAGAAATAGGAGAAGGACTAATACCCATTTGCGAGCTCCGCTTTCTGTGATTGTGTGACGACGGAGATGGTAAGGAAGATATGGGAACCGGCGAAGCCGCCACCGTTGAATTGGCTCTCAAAACAGAGTTAAAATTCGGGCAGGTACCCCGTTTGAGATGCTCCGAGGCGGTTCTGGAGGGGTTCGAGGCGGAGAAGACGGCGTCGCAGAGGGAGCACTTGAGCTTGACGGCCTTGGGGAGGTTGGAGTTGGGTGCGCGAACGAGAATGGGCTCCAAGTGAGCCCAGTACCAAGCTCCTTTCCCCTTTATGGCCTTTGTTCGAACAGTCACCAGGCTTTCGAATCGCCGGTTGAGGGCCCTAGCGGCTATGTCGTCCGGCGAGAGAGATGGTTCGGTGGGGGTTGAGTTTGTAGAAGCCATTGAAGCAAACGAGTTGAAATCGGGGAGTCTGAGTGACACAGTGAGTGAGTGAAGTGGTGGGCTTTCAGTGAAAGAACCAAGCTTTTTGGTGAGGTTGGTCTCTCACGGAGGTGGGTTCCGGGCATTTAGCCGGAAAGTGAAGGCCGCGGCGAAATGGGATTTGGATTCGGGTTCGGGTTCGGGTTCGGGTTCGGATTAAAGCGGAGGTCCATTTCCATGGCGATCTTGGGGAGTGAAAGGAGTGAAAAAAGATGGAAGCTTGAAGCTTTTCAAGTGAGCTTTAATGGTGGGAGGTTTGTGAAATACTCAAAGACAGCTGCAAAACTGCTCAACTGCACCTTCATCACACAACAGAAATGAGGGAGTACGGAGACATTCATATAGCGCAGACTCTGCAGACTCTAGAGAGAGAGAGAGAGAGAGTATGAGAGAGTGAAGAAAGAGGAGAGAGAATTTTATTCGACATGATCAAAAAATATAAAGATCTTTTTCTATTTATTCTTCTGACCAACAATTTTCTATTTTTTTCTATTTTTCTATTTTTTTGTTTTTTATTTCCATTTTTTCTTCTCTGTGAGAATTTTTGTCAATGTCTAAAAGTGCTTGGAATTTATGATTGTTTGACAGAAATGGAAGAAAATGTGTTTCCTTTTTTCGGAATTTCAAAATTACCTTCTATGCGTCTTGATTGGAGAGTTTCTTTAGCTTATAATGAAATTTTGTTGTGGTAAGTGCGAGACAATTGATTGAAACTTCGTAATTCATATGGTAGAGCTTTTACATTTGCATTTGTCGTTCGGTAATCAATTTTTTTTAGGCTCGTAATTCAATTATAGTATTTATCAATCACGTATAAAAAATAAATAAATAAACAAAAAATTTGCACAAATATTTCCCAAATACGCAAGGCCGTAGACAATGGGTTTTCATTATTTTTACTTGGGATTCTATATAAATACTTTCATTTCTCTTTTTTCTTTTGGGATATTTTTGCTCACTACTATTAAGTGATAGTGATGTTTACTGTCTTATTTATCATGAGTTTAAATTTTGAGAACTGTATAGTGGATAAACATAAATCTTAAAATTTAAACTCATCCAACTGTAATAAATAAGATATCATTTCCTTTATATGTTATTGCTCCATTCCATTTTTGTGGAGATTGTTGTACCATATATTATATCCTTTTATACCATTATACATTGTATATATATATCCTATGGACGGATGCATAGTACGGTTTTTCTTTCCTCTTACTGTGTTTGTCACCATTCAAGTTCAGATTCCATTCTCAGAGGAATAAAATACATCGACATTTTTTACATATGTATATTGTCATGTGTATTGTTTTTATTTTAATTTTTGAAAGGTTGTTGGGAAGTCTAATATGGATCATATGTTGGATTCTTGCATATTATACATGTTGATAGTGAATTTCATGTCGAGGAAATGAGAAATCTTATATGTGTTTGTAAGTTGTTGATGCACAAAACTGATTTGATTTTGAAACAACGCAAAGTGTTAAGATGTGACCCTCTCTAGGTTGCTTCTATTACCTAGTAATGATAGTATGTAAAACGATAAGAGATAAATGAATCAAACACAAGATGTACGTGGTTCATCTTAAGTTGGACTATGTCCACCATGATAGAGGAACTTTCATTAATAATGTAGAGTTTAATACAAGGGTTTAGACATAGTCATCATTTAGTGAGTACTAATAATAGATGAATTAAGTAGAATAAGATCATCAAGGATCAATTGGGGGGAGAATAATCTTATTTCATAGTTGAGGAGAGTCCCTTTTTTTCGTCTGGGGTCGATCTGGGACTAGAAGATTTATTCTAGTGTTGACATGTGTCATGTTGTGATTGGTCTTCTAGTTGGAGAGAAGCTCATGTGTTTTGGCATGGGTGTTTTAGCATGACCTCTTCAGTAGGTCTTCGAACTTATAAAGTTGATAGGTGCTCAGTAATTTCGAGATTGGTGAAGTATGGTGCAAACACAAGTATTTGGGCTACTCCCCGTATTCTCAATTACTTTTATGGTGGAACCTCAACTTTCTTCATGGTGTTAGAGCATATTGTTTAATGTGTAAAGCCCAATAGTGACACATGCTCCGCGTCACCCCGTTTGTGTTGTTTACGTGTAAGGTTTGAAAATTCGCCACAAGTGAGGGAACATGTTGATAGTGAATCTCACATCGAGGTAAAGATAAACCTTGCATATGCTTATACGTAATTGGGCTACTCTCCATATAGTCAATTAGTTTGACGGTGAAACCCCAATTTTCTTAATATATTCACTTTTACCGTTTAAAATAAAAAAAATGTAGCTAATCCAGTATGATTATATAGGATCTATATATATGATGATCAAGACTTGAAATATTATGCATCAAAGTGGAACCAATTAACTATTTGATTGTGATAATGTGATATCGTTTGTCAAACAAGAAAAATTATTTGATTGTGATAATGTGATCATCATGCTTGAAAGTTTGGTGGAGTGGTTACAAGGGTGACCCATAAATATATCACTACTTTATGTTTAATTATTTTTATTGGATGATTTCAAAATAATAAAAATAAAAAGGGGAGAACAAATTGCAAGAAAATTACCATAAAAAGAAAAGGAGAAGTTCATGAATGTAGTAACATTTGTTTATTGTACTTATAAAAGTGGTATTGATTTTGTAAAAATAAAGAATAAATATATATATAAGGGTTATGCTATTCATACATTTTTTTTTACCTTTTACACATCTTTTTTAAGTTCCGGGCTTCAGATCAAGTAAGTTGAAGATGACAAATAACAGAAATTAACAATGGTGTGTGAGATAAAAACGAGTGTGTAAATAGCACCGTCTTTGTTCGATTATGTTTAACTGCAGTAGGTATATGTGGTGTGGATGTGAAAAGTCAAAAAAGTATGCTTAATTATTTGAGTAAGAGGAGATGGCATCTTCACCTAAAGCATATGAGTGTTATGATCTATCCAACCTAAAGCTTTTTACATATGCCATAATTTTAGATCTAAGGTCTATTTCAAGGTTGGAGAATGTTGAAAAAGATGATATGGATCACAAACTGCATTTTAATTGTAGATACCAAGTTTATGCATTTATTCATTTTGTCTTTGCATCATAAAAAAAAATATGAGTCATTTTCAAAGGGTTTTAAGATAGAAACATGCTTTGATGTCGAAAGCAGAGCAGCAAATGTTGTTGAAACTCAATCACAAATGAACAAATATCAAATCATTCAAAGCAGAGCAACAAATGCTGTTGAAACTCAATCACAAATGGACAAATATCAAATCATTGTTTTTAATTTTAATCAATGAGACACGTGTGCATTTGTTATTTGTTTTCAGCAATACTTGCTACTCTTCTTTCAGCAGCGAAATATAATTCTTTAAGATATACTACTATATTAGTTTTGGATTTTTCTAGACTAGTAGAACGTATCACTACATTCTGGTTCAAACACTTCCCTTTCTTTTTAGGCTAGCTTTGAGTAAAAATATTGATTGTAATCAAATCCCACCCATAATGTGGCATAAACAATTCATTAATATTATAACAGATTGATTGATGAATCCATCCTAAAGGATGATCAAGTAGTTCATACATATTATATGAAGCAACACCAGCACGGTAAATGGGATACAAACATAAATCCAAGAATCCGAAAGTTGGAATCCACCAGGTTATAAGGAAAACATAAAGGTTTATTTTTTTATTAGTTCATGAATGTTGATTACAATAGCAGTCATAAGGCTTAAATTGTGAGATCCCACATCGCCCAGGGGAGTGATCCTTATATGTATATTCCCATCCCTACCTAGCGCGAGGCCTTTTGGGAGCTCACTGGCTTCGGGTTCCGTCGGAACTCCGAAGTTAAGCGAGTAGCACGCGAGAGCACTCCCATGATGGGTGACCCACTGGGAAGTTCTCGTGTGAGTTCCCAGAAATAAAACCGTGAGGGCGTGGTCGGGGCCCAAAGCGGACAATATCGTGCTACGGTAGTGGAGCGGGCCCGGGAAGTGGTCCACCCCGGGTCGGGAAGGCGTTAGCATGGACTCCAGGTGAGTGGGCTTTTGTTTTCCGTATATACCTTATACTATGAGTTTTCCCAGAAAACAATTGAAATGTTTTATGAAATGAATACCATGTTAGTACTTATGTTGTTATACTTGGAACATTGTTTTATATGCCTTCATGAACGGAATGCCATGCCATCACACCTTTGTTATATCTCAATTATGCTTCATGAAGTGGGTTTGCATAATGAAGGGAATATGCTTAAGATAGCAAAATTGCATTATGAAATGATTGTGCAATATGAAATGAGCTTGTACTAGGGATTGGTTATGCATTAAGATTTAGCATGCATCACGCATTATGCATTATGGAGTGCCTTGCATCATGGTATTGTATGCGCATGATTGTTGGTGCTGTGGACGACAAGGTAAGTTCAGGTAAGCCTCTGTGTGTTTAAATAAGTGAATTAGGACTAGATTGATGAGAAGTTGAGATGTATGGATAGCTCATAACCTGCACCCCGGTGTTAGTGCTCCCGCCCAGGGCCAGGGCATAGTCTTTCACGTGTTGTTCACCTCCCGCACCACACGCTCACCTTGGATCCAAGTCAGGTGCATAGTCTTGTCGTATAGACCACTTTCAGTGGGTTCGACTCGTAGGTGACCCGCGACTTATTCGCACAGTCTTCACGTGATTGTAGCACTTGAGCGTACTTTATTACACCTAGTCTTGTCGTATAGACCACCTTGAGTGGGTTCGACATGTGTGCAGGGTATACAGATGATGATGAGATATGTTGAGATTGAGTATGAGCTATGGTCCATCCGTGCTGATCACACGGTGGACATGATATTATTGTTGAGGAGTTTATTTCACCTATGGTACTTGTTTTATGAGGTGATGGTGTGTTATGGCATATATGTTGGTTTCGTTGGCATATTTATGAGTTGATGGATGTTTTGGCATATGTTGGCATGATTTGGCATACGTCGGACTTATCGACATATTCATGAACTAGTAACATGGCATAGCATATCAGTGAATAGTTGGCATATTCATGAGTTAATGGCATTAGTATGGCATATATGTTGGAATTATTGACATAATCATGAATTAGCAGCCTGTATAATATAGTCATGATTTATTGGCATATTAGTATGATGATGATTTTCAGATGAGTTAGAGTATATGTTTATATACTATTATTTTTCTGGGAAAGTATACAGGTTTTACGGCGAGGGGTTAGAAAGTTAGTTTTGAAAAGGTTTTTGAAAGATTTGTTTTTGCCCACTCACGCTTTTGTTTTTCGCCCCTCCAGGTATTAGCTAGCATTGTTGGTGGCACTCGAGGCAGCGGCAGTGATTCTGACAGACCTTCATTCATGTAGGATCCCTGTTGGGATGTTTTGTATAATTATTCTTTAGGTTCGACTGCACCTAGACTTCATGCTCTGAATGTGTTAACACTCCTAGAATTCGAATTTTTTTTTATTCATATTTCTCATTATTTTAAACGCTTCCGCACTGTGCATATGGCTACGTCACCTCACGTGACGGCCAGCATGCCTCGATCTCGGTCGGGGTGTGTCAGTTTGGTATCAGAGCCTAACCCTGGCCGTGGTGTGCCGACGAGGACGTCGGGCCCCTAAGGGGGGTGGATTGTGAGATCCCACATCGCCCAGGGGAGTGATCCTTATATGTATATTCCCATCCCTACCTAGCGCGAGGCCTTTTGGGAGCTCACTGGCTTCGGGTTCCGTCGGAACTCCGAAGTTAAGCGAGTAGCGCGCGAGAGCACTCCCATGATGGGTGACCCACTGGGAAGTTCTCGTGTGAGTTCCCAGAAATAAAACCGTGAGGGCGTGGTCGGGGCCCAAAGCGGACAATATCGTGCTACGGTAGTGGAGCGGGCCCGGGAAGTGGTCCACCCCGGGTCGGGATGTGACATAAATAGACTAGACTCGGTCCTTGGGAAAGTCAAGGGAGTCTCAGGTTATGTAAAAAAAAAAATCGAACATGAAGCGAAAAGTTTGATTCTTATTACAAACTTTCAAAGGCGGTTCTAGAAGTCTAAACGACCTCAGATGACTTTAATCCATCATACATCATGGCAAATTCATTTGTGGAACTGGAACTCTGTACTCCTTTCAAAAAGGTATTATATTATGTGCCTGTAAATTCCTGCCACGCTCTTTTGTCTTCCTTCGGTTCATTTCGTCTTTAATCTACTCAATCATCTACTCTACATCATTAAAACACGTGAACTAATAATATTGTGTGACGATATTCCTATATTAACAACTTTTTTCAAACACTAGATAAGGATAAAAATCGAGTTTATGAACTATAAAAGAAGTATATTCGTTGGTGGTAGGTTATTTTTCCCATAAAACAATATTAAAGTTTAGAAAATGAGAGTTCAAACTTGGAATCATAGGCCTTTACCAACATTTACATAAAAAATATAGAGAAAGTGTTTTCAAGATTCCAATATATCACCCTTATAATTACTTCCCATTAGACTAATAATTAGGTTTCAGTTCATTATTTTCTAACATTAATTTGTACACGAGTTTCACATGTATTGGGTGGAACCCAACCCTAATCGTATGGAATAAACTTTTTGATGAATTTAATAATTGGAATACCTTTTACTGTACGTTATTCGGCTCCTCTAAATTGTTTTCTTAATATCTTCAAAACATTGAACCACTCTCTATTTTTAACATTAACGATGTAGGAGTAGGTCTTGTTTGGTATTTTTTTTTTTATCAAAACGGCTTCGTTTTAAAGTTAAGCAATAAAAAAAAATTTAGTAAATTTAAAATATCTAATTTTAATGACCTTCAAATATTAGCTTTTAAAAACATCATGTAAGTTGCTTTTATAAGCTGTTTTATCAAAAAAATGGAGTTGAAGTTTGATTAATATTTTCAACTCTTGTAATACCTTCATTACTTTAAAAAAATGACATTATTTATCATTCTAGCAACATTTTCAATTCTTGTATCACCACTTACAACTACAAAATCTAACCACGCACACCACCACCATTGTTGTCATCACTATTAAGGGTATAAATGTAAATGCAGATGTAAAGATCCTACTTAGATATTGGATATTTTAGTTCTGTTAGTTAGAATGTAGTGGTGCTATTTTCTCATTAGTTGTAATACTTGTCTATATAGACAGTGTAATATTATTTCTAAAATCAATGAAAAGATTATTTCTCAATATGGTATCCAGAGCCTTCTGTCTCACGACTTGATCCAAACATCTCCACCGCCTGCGATTTTCTGCAATTTTTTTTTTCTTCCCTCTTCCTACTTGCGATCGCGATCGCGATCATGTTCTCCAAAACCTTAGCCTCGCGCATCCATGGCGGCTCCTGTTTCTTCCTCCTCTGATTCTACTGGTCATGTTCATCAACCTCCTCCGGTGACTTCTTCTGTCATACTCACTCCTCCAGCGACCTCCTCCATTATTATTCAGAATATTGGATCAATGGTGCCGATTAAGCTCACCACTACCAATTACCTCACCTAGAGTGCTCTATTCGCTCCAATCTTTCGTCGCTACAATCTCACCGGCATCGTTGATGGCTCCACACCTCCGCCGCCTCAATTTCTACAGGATGATCTTGGCAATCGCACCTCGCGCATCAATCCTGAGTATGTTTCTTGGTATGAGAATGATCAAAACATCCTCATCTGGCTCAATTCCACATTGTCTGAAACCCTAATTCCTTACACTGTTGGAGTTAATTCCTCTCGCGACCTTTAGGCGAAATTGGAATCCCGTTTGGCTGCTGCTTCTCAATCTCACATTCATGATCTCAGATCTTGCATGCGTAACCTTACCAAAGGCGAATCTACAGCAGCTCAGTTTCTCCAACAAATTGAGGAAATTGCAGATGCTCTTGCGAGTGCTGGTGCTCCAGTGGATGATTCCGAGCTCATTTCTGTCACACTTCATGGACTGCCCCTGGAGTATGATTCTTTTGTTGACGTTGTTCAATTTCGCATCGGATCAACTACGATTGATGAATTGCATGGCCTTCTTCTGAGCAAAGAAATTCAGTTGAATAATCGCAAGAAATCGCTTTCTACTGCCCCCTTTCAGGCGTTCAATTCCTCTACGGGTATTCTTCCCACCCCACCTATACCTTCTCAGGCGTACAGTGCTCAGACTACTTTCTCTCATAATTTCTCTCAAGGTCGTTCTACTCATTCCTCTCACAATCGTGGCAATTCTTCAAACCCTAGAAATTTTCAAGGCAGGAGTAATTTCAGAGGCAATTCTCAACGCAACAGCTATCGGCAGAACAATCAACGTTTTCCTCGTGGTGGTCGCCATTTCTCTGGCAAACGACATCCTTGTCAAATCTACCACTATTATGATCATGAAGCTTTCAACTGTCCACTACGAATGAATCCAAGTTATACTAGCACTTCTTCTCAATCTGCCATGGTTGCTCAGACTGGTTCTGTTTCTCCTGCTCCCACATGGCATGTTGATTCTGGCGCAAGTTCACATATGACTAATAACTACACTACTCTGCAAAATCTTGAGACTTATCATGGTCCTGAACAGGTCTACATTGGTGATGGCAAAGGTTTGCCCATTCATCACTCTGGTTCATCTACTTTACATACTAATACTCACTCTTTTCAATTGAAAAATGTTCTTCATGTGCCTGATTTAAAGCAAAATCTATTATCTGCAAATCAATTTCTTCTTGACAACTGGTGTTCCATGCATCTTTATCCCTTTCACTTCATTGTGAAGGATATTTCTTCGGGGAAGATGCTTTTTAGTGGACCAGTTCGTGATGGATTCTACCCATTTCATGCATCATCTTCTGTTGCTGGTACTCAACAATTTGCAGCTACTACAAAGGCTTCTCGGGATCTCTGGCACAAGAGACTTGGCCATCCCTCTACCAAAATTTTAAATAAAATGGCTTCAAATTCGTGTATTTCTGTGTCTCCTACTAGGAATAATACTTTCTATTCAGATTGTGCTATAAGCAAGAGCTCTAAGCTTTCATTTGCTTCTATTTCTTGTACTACAAACAAGCCATTAGAGCTTCTTCACATGGATGTCTGGGGACCAGCTCCTATTTCCTCTGTACATGGTTTCAGATACTATCTGTGAGATCCCACATAGCCCAGGGGAATGATCCTTATATGTATATTCCCATCCCTACCTAGCGCGAGGCCTTTTGGGAGCTCACTGGCTTCGGGTTCCGTGGGAACTCCGAAGTTAAGTGAGTGGCGCGCGAGAGCATTCCTATGATGGGTGACCCACTGGGAAGTTCTCGTGTGAGTTCCCAGAAACAAAACCGTGAGGGCGTAGTCGGGGCCCAAAGCGGACAATATCGTGCTACGGTGGTGGAGCGGGCCCGGGAAGTGATCCGCCCCGGGTCGGGATGTGACAATTTGTATATATATGTGTTTAGTTATCTTTTTAGTAACATGAATAATAAGTAAGATAAATGTTATGACTATGTGACTCTAGAATTATATTAGAAGTATGTTATGGAACTTATACACTTGTGTGGCATATTAGTGGTGACCTTGAGAAGATGAGGGTGTAGGTGACTATGTTGTAACTCATAGAGGTCGAGGTGATGATAAGTTGTGTGTTGAATTTATTGCATCATGTAGCAGTTGTACATTTGATGGTCCTGCTTGGGAAATCCGCATTGGGGGACCATACGTATTCTAGGAGTGATCATGCTGGGTATATTCGCATTGGGTGATCACTACCTACCTGATTATCTTGACCCTGCTTGGTTAATCCGCATTAGGGGGTCATACGTGGTCCTGCTTGGTTAATCCGCATTGGGGGACCATACTGTATATGGATCGCGCTTGGTTAATCCGCGTTGGGCGATCCTTAAGGCCATGTATGCTTAGGAGTGATCATGCTTGGTATATCCGCGTTGGGTGATCACTGCCTATGATAATAATCTATGCATATGGTTCTGCTTGGTATATTCGCGTTGGGGGACCATATGCATTCTAGAAGTGAGAAAGATTAGTTGTACTTGGTACATTTGATGGGCGATCATATTTTAGTTGGTTCCGTTGAGTAGTCCGGAATCCATTTTGTGTTTTGGTTCCGTTAAGAGGTCCGGAACCTGATGTTGATGGATTTCGTTGAGTGGTCCGAAATTGCATCATTTGATTCATTTGAGACAGTTTCAGAAATGTGGGCTTCGGCCGAACTGTGTTCCTCTAGCCCTAGTCTTTAGTGTACATATGAACGATGGTGTTTGAGAATCTTGGTAGGTTGAATGGGAAAAGCCGTTGGATGTCTGGGTGACTCCTTCAGAGATGTTAGAGTTCCTTGATTTAATTCGTGAAATGATATGTTACCGCATTCATTGATTAACATAATTAGATGTTAAGATCATGTATCTTTGATTCACAAATTGTTTGATTGATGGGATTGTGGAATGACCTTGGTTGTGGTTGTTATTATTCTGATTATTTTAGATGATTAATGCGGCTTGAGAATAATATGTGCTTCGTTGGTTATTTGGTATCAGAGCCTAACCCTGGCCGTGGTGTGCCGACGAGGACGTCGGGCCCCTAAGGGGGGTGGATTGTGAGATCCCACATCGCCCAGGGGAGTGATCCTTATATGTATATTCCCATCCCTACCTAGCGCGAGGCCTTTTGGGAGCTCACTGGCTTCGGGTTCCGTGGGAACTCCGAAGTTAAGCGAGTGGCGCGCGAGAGCATTCCTATGATGGGTGCCCCACTGGGAAGTTCTCGTGTGAGTTCCCAGAAACAAAACCGTGAGGGCGTAGTCGGGGCCCAAAGCGGACAATATCGTGCTACGGTGGTGGAGCGGGCCCGGGAAGTGATCCGCCCCGGGTCGGGATGTGACACTATCTGATAATTGTTGATGACTATACAAAGTATTCTTGGTTCTATCCTCTGCAGTCTAAGTCTGATGTTTCCTCTACTTTTGTGCAATTTCATCCTATTATTGAAAATAAGTTGGGCACCAAAGTTATCTTTATTCGATCAGACTCTGGTGGTGAATTCTTGAGTTCCAAGTTCTCTCAGTTTTTAACTGCTCATGGTATTACACATCAACTCAGCTGCCCTCACACTCCAGAGCAAAATGGGTGTGCCGAGCGCAAGCACAGACACCTTGTTGAAACTGCTCGCACTTTATTAACAGCTTCCAAGGTTCCACATACATAGTGGGTTCATGCATTCTCCACAGCTATCTACCTCATTAACAGGATGCCTACTGCAACAACTGTGTCTCCTTGGGAATTCTTATTCAAGAAAGCTCCAGAGTATAATTTTCTCAAAGCTTTTGGTTGCAGTTGCTTTCCTTGGTTGAAGCCTTACACTACTTCCAAGTTAGAACCAAAGAGCAAACACTGTGTTTTCCTGGGGTACAGTTTAAATCACAAAGGGTATAAATGTCTGGATCCTCTCTCTCACAGAATCTACATTTCTCGGCATGTTGTCTTTGATGAGCACAATTTCCCTTTTCATCACCCATTTCAATCATCTACATTATCCTCACAGGTTCTATCTTCCTCACCATTACATACAATTCCATCTAACCTCACATTTACTTCAGTCCATCCTTATCCGCCATCATCAACCATTACATCTACTTCACCAAATACCTCTACTTCACCACACCTGTCTCACTCTCCACATATATCTCCTTCAACGAATACCTGTCCCTCTCTACATACATCTCTGCCATCTTCACCTACAAATATTCACCCAATGCAAACTCGATCTAAAGCTGGCATTTTCAAACCTAAAGCCTTCCTTACCACCAAACATTCTCTCCCATCTCATCTCAGTGTTGATTTTGTTCCTACCACTGCTCATCAGGCCTTTAAATATCCTCATTGGAGGCAAGCAATACAGGAAGAGTTCAATGCTCTTCAAAATAATGGTACATGGTCCTTAGTTCCCCCTTCTCCTTCACAGAACCTAGTAGGCTGCAAATGGGTATTTGGCATTAAAAGCAAGCCTAATGGTTCTATAGATCGCTACAAGGCACGCCTTGTTGCAAAGGGATTTCATCAACAGGAAGGGTTAGACTACACTGAAACTTTCAGTCCTGTTGCCAAACCTGTCACAATTCGAATCTTCTTCACCTTGGCTGCTCAATTTGATTGGTTTCTCAACCAACTAGATGTCAGCAACGCTTTTCTGCATGGTACTCTTACAGAATCTGTCTTTATGCAACAACCTCTAGGTTTTCAGGACTCTACTCAACCTACTTCTGTTTGCAGACTCCATAAATCATTGTATGGTCTCAAACAAGCTCCTAGAGCTTGGTATGAAAAACTACATGGTGCACTACTCTCCTTGGGATTTGTTGGATCACAATCTGACCCGTCTCTGTTTGTCAAGAGAGATCCTCACCTGGTACTTATCCTCATCTATGTTGATGACATTTTTGTCACAGGTCATTCTTCTCAAACCTGCAAGTTTGTTATCAGTGAACTCAGTGCTCTCTTTCCTATTAAAGACCTTGGTCCACTGCATTACTTTCTTGGAATCGAAGTTAAGAGATCCTCCAAGGGCATTTTTATTTGTCAAACCAAGTATATTTTGGATCTGTTGCACAAAGCCAAAATGGATGGTGCTAAATCATGTGTTACCCCACTGAGCACATCCAAACTTGATCATTCATCTCCTCTCTTGGATGATCCCACTGAATATAGATCTCTTGTTGGTGCACTTCAATATCTCACATGGACTAGGCCAGATCTCTCCTTTGCAGTGAACCTCGTTTGTCAGTTTATGCACTGTCCTCGGGTCTCTCATCTTCAAGCAGTTAAAAGGATCCTCAGGTACCTTAAAGGTTCCATTGAGTGTGGTCTCTGGTTCTCTAAAAGTTCTTTACCCCCATGTATCACTGCCTATTCCGATGCTGATTGGGCAGGATGTTCTATTGATAGAAAATCCACTGGTGGCTTTTGTATTTTTCTGGGCAGCTCGATTATCAGTTGGAGTGCTAAAAAGCAACCCACAGTGGCCCGATCCTCCACAGAAGCTGAATATAGGTCTTTGGCTAACACTGCTGCAGAATTAACTTGGATCTGCAAACTTCTTGTTGATATTGGTTTTCACTTATCTTGCAAACCAAAGATGTGGTGTGATAATATATCTGCCATCTCTCTAGCCAAGAACCCTATTTTTCATGCTCGTACTAAACATGTTGAACTAGACTACCACTACATTTGGGAAAAAGTTTTGGCACATGAAGTTTCTCTGCATTTTGTTTGTTCCCAAGATCAAGTGGCTGACATTTGTACCAAAGCTCTGTCCAAATCACGATTTCTATTTCTCAGGGACAAACTTGGTCTTCGGCAGCCTCAGATCAGTTTGAGGGGGGATATTAAGGGTATAAATTTAAATGCAGATGTAAAAGATCCTACTTAGATATTGGATATTTTAGTTCTGTTAGTTAGAATGTAGTGGTGCTATTTTCTCATTAGTTGTAATACTTGTATATATAGACAGTGTAATATTATTTCTAAAATCAATGAAAAGATTATTTCTAAAATCAATGAAAAGATTATTTCTCAATAATCACCACTCACGCCATCTTTAAAATTTATCATGCTTTTACATTGTTTTTTTTTTTTTTACTCACAACACTTTTAAAAATAAGGAAAACTAATGAAAAGAGCTTAAAAAGTTTTAGTTTTAATCAAAAACCATGTTATAAGTTTTGTTTAATGATTAGTACAAGACCCATATTAAAGTAGTCCAACTGAAAATGGCCCAACTATAATAAATTATAATTTGTCGATTTTACCCCTAACTTTTTTAGGTTGAGTTCGAGATTTTCGTTGTTAATGGAGTTCATCATTGTTTTGCAGACCTTTTTTTTTTTTATTTGAAACAAAAATATAGATCCTTATGCTATTTAATTTATATTTTGTATTATTTTGTTGAAATGTGATCGTCATTATTATTCATAGTGTATTTGATGTATTGTTTATTAATTTTTCTTCGTCAGTGGAGTTCGTCGTTTGTTTCTCTATAAAATAAATTTGAGACCTGCATGCTATTCAATAATAACGACGGATCACTGTTTCTGGATTTTAAGTAACACTGTTTATGGAATCTAAGTCATTGTTTCTGGAATTTAAGTCACTGTTTCTGGATCCAAATGAAATAGACACACTGTTTCTTAAATGTAAGCTATAAAAGAAGTAGTGAAATTCATTGTATTTGGATTCAAATCAAAATAAACACCATGTTTCTTAAATATAATTAATTGATGCATAAAAGAAAAGAAACAACTGTTTCTGGAATCTTAGTCGCTGTTTCTGGAATTTAAGTCATTGTTTCTGGATTTTGGTTATTTTCTTTCCAGATACAGTGTTTGTTTGTGCACAGACAAAACAAACAATGTATCTGATTTTTTTTTTCCAGAAACGGTGTTATGTTTTGGGTTCTCCAGAAACAATTTTATGTTTTGTTTTATTTTCACACTTTTTCGCTGGTTTCTGCCATTAAACTTCTTTGAACTTATTTCGGCAGCTTTGTTCCGATGAATGTGTGACAGCCCGTCCTAAATTCGTACATATTTATCATTTTGTCGAAGTGTGAAAGTACGAAATTGCTCTCAAGCGTTGGATTTGGGTCATTGTTTGGGCTAAGTTAGAGGCCCAAAGATATGGGAGTTTGGACTATTGATATTACTTCCTAACTAGTGGGAACCACTAGTAGTGTTTCCATTTTAGTGGGAGTTTATTTTGTAAAGTTTAGTTAGGGTTGTAGTAACCCTAGTTAACACTAACTAGAATCAAGAGTAAGTGTAGTGTGTTGGATGTTTAAGGACCACACACACCTTTGGAACTCTCTCTCCCGTGCTCTGTCCCTCTCCCATACTCTCACTCTCTCTCCTTCTCTCCTTGTACGGACCATCATCAAAACCCTCACAAACCTTACAGATCGAGGTGGGGAATGGTGCCATTACACTCCTTGTACTCTTACGAGTTGAGTCATACTAGTTTCGAACTGGGAAACCTTCGAAAACCCTAGGACCCAAGCAACCCGTGGGTGTACAGTACACCACACCAGATTTTGGAAGATTCGAGCTATTTTAAGACTCTCAAAGGTACTATTTCTTCCTCCTAAGTGCATTGGTTGAGTTTGGACGTCAGAAACACCCTAAAAATTGATTTCCGATTTGGGTACTATTCACCAAGTTTTTATAGGTTGATTTTTATTGAATTCTAGGACCATAGCGGGCTTAAGGAGGTCCCCACGATGCTCGGAGTGCATCGTTGGTGAGATTTGGTCCACGGGAAGCCCAGTTTCGACGTTTTGCAGAGGTCACCGGAGTTTCAAGCTTGGTCAGATGTGATTTCACATGATTCGAGGCGTGAAAGAGGTATACCGTGATTCCTCTCATCTCCAGCTTTCATTTGGTTCAAGTTTCATGAGATTTGGTTAAGAAATGAGAGAGAATAAGAGAAAAGAAAATTTCTCAGTTTTCCGGCAACGGTGACGGTCGCCGGAGCTGGAGGTAGGAGATGAAGGAATATTCCGTCAAGTCTGACGGAATATTCTCACGCCATTAGTTAATTTAGACGGATTCTGTTAGCTTTTAACGGAATATTCCTAACGGAAGTTAGGGTTCCGTGAGGGTTGGCCGCGCGTGGGGGCGCGTCTGGCCGTGCACTTACCGGCGCGTGGCGGGCGCGTGAGGCCTCGGAAATTTTTTCTAAAAATATGGGGATGATCTTGAGGTTATGTAGGTCACGTTGGTATATTCACACACCTCATTCGAGCATTGTATGAGAAGTTATCACCTAGTTTCGTTTATGTGCTTTAAAATAACGTATTTATAGTTGTTTCTCACTTAGGCGAGACCTATCCGGAGGACGAGCGTAGCCAGGCTAGGCACGGGGGCTACGATCCTTCTACATACCAGTGAGTGGGCTTTTGTTTTTCGTATATACCTATATACTATGTGTTTTTCCCAGAAAGTGCATTTTAAATGCTTTTAAAACGAAATGCCATGCCATCACATATCTTTATATATCTCGATTATGCATTATGAAAAGTGATTGCATTATAATTGTATGCGCATGAGTGTTGGTGCTGAGGACGCTCAGGTAAGTTCAGGTAAGATTTTGTGTGGTTAAATAAAAGTTGAGTTATGACGAGATTGATGAGATAGTTGAGATGCATCGATAGCTCATAAACCTGCACCCTGGTGTTAGTCCTCCCGCCCAGAGTTAGGGGCCAGTCTTTCACGTGATGTTCACCTCCCGCACCATACGCTCATCTTGGATCCAAGTTAGGTGCACAGTTCTGTCGTATAGACCACTTTCAATAGGTTCGACTCGTAGGTGACCTGCGATCATTCGCATAGTCTTCACGTGATTGTAGCACTAGAGCGTACTATATTACAAGTCTTGTCGTATAGACCACCTTGAGTGGGTTCGACTCGTGTGCAGGATATATATATTATGATGAGATATGTTGAGATTGATTATGAGCTATAGTTCCAGCCGTGCTGTTCACACGGTGGACATGTTATTATCTCTGATGAGTTTATTTCACCTGATTTACTTACCTTATGAGTTAGTGGCATGGCATGGCATACTCTTGATTTGTTGGCATATTCATGTTTCGATTCGTATTATGAGAATGATGATGATTTTCAGATGAGATAAGTATATGTTTATACTATTTTCTGGGAAAGTTTACAGGTTTTACGGCGAGGGGTTATAAAGGTGATTTTTGAAATGATTTTCGAAAAGACTTTGTTTTTGCCCACTCACACTTTTGTTTTGCGCCCCTCCAGGTATTAGCTAGCGTTGTTGGTGGCACCTGAGGCAGCAGCAATTATTCTGACAGACCTTCACTTATGTAGGACCCCCTTTGGGGTGTTTTGTATAAATACTCTTTATGTTCAACTGCACCTAGACTTCGTGCTTTGATTATGTGTTAACACTTCCTGAATTCGGTTTTATTTATTTGTATTTCTACTTATTCTAATGCTTCCGCACTGTGCACATGGCTACGTCACCTCACGTGACGGCCAGCATGCCTCGATCTCGGTCAGGGTGTGTTAGAATGCTTCCTATTTCAACTTTGATTTGGTTGTTTTTGAAATGGAGGAAATTCGATTTGATAGGAAGACATGGAGTTATTATGGCAGTTTCGTGCTGGGTTGAGGTTGGTGAAGAGTCAAGACGATATCGAATCATTTAGGGGTATTTACGGAAGTGTAGATTTGTAGCGGGTTGGGCTTGTAAGTTTGACCCGTGGACAATAGTTTTGGATGATTTTTTATTTAACTTTGAGCCATTTTGGTTAAATAACATTTTGAGATGGTTTTTTATTAAATATTTGTTGGCCCAAGCCCTTTTCACTAAAACTCCCTTAAAAATACAGTTTATTACAAGCTCAACTGCTTTGTTTTACAGCGGATTATTCTTAAAACACAATAATAGCAGTTTTAAAAAACAAGCACAACAATCCCAAACTGGCCCTAAGTCAATTTTACTCACTAAATACTGGGATTTCAAACTAAGTCCCAAAATGAGTCATTCATAATAACTGATTTTTGAACTTGCCATATAAATGAGTTAATTTGATACTTCCCACTTATAAGGATAGATAAATGTCGTTAGGCCATAGTTTCTATTTTTCCAAACTTAGGAGGCCATAGTTCAAACAGTAAATTTCTTTTGAACTTACTACTACTTTGTAATTTGAGTATATGAATTAAGTCAATTGGTTATGAGAATATGCTTGTCTCCTTACACAAGAACTTAAATTCTCTCCCGTCATATCAAAATAATTAAAAACATTGAATTATCAAGAAAAAAATCGAGTATACTTTCTAACTATATTATAATACTTGAATTAATAAAACTACGTAATCGTGTAATTGCCAGACAAAAGACAACATTAAGCTAACCCCACCAAATTGTACTGGATCACCAGCCCAAAAAGTCTGCAAATGGGTTGAGATGGAGCCCATTCAAGACCCCTCATATTTCGTCGATTTAGGAAAACTGGCCCACTTCTCAATTTATTACGCTCCTTTGTTTTGTTTTTTTTTGTTTTTGGCGTTAGGGTTTAAATGTTAATTGCGCGCGTCAAGTCTCCTGACGCCACCTGTGCTTCCGTGAACCCTGTTGCATGTAATAACCGTGCTACCGCGGGTGACTCGAACACGAGGGTAGAATTAGGGTTTTAAGAGCTGCGAGAGGGTTTTGCCAGGGTTTTAGAAAAAGTTCGGAGCTTCGCTGTGCGAGACAACAATTCAGGAACGATGGGATTTTGGGGTCAGTCTTCTTACCGGGTTTTTAATTATTCAATTTATTTATGTTTAGTGCTGTAATTTTTCGCAATATTTCTTGAAATCGGAAGAAAATAGAGCGAAAATTCTGTGATTTCTCGGAAAACCGAAATGTTTCATGATATGGGTAACTTTATAAAATTCCTGTTTGGCCGCTGAGAAATCGCAGGTAGAAAATTGAAAGTTGGAATCCAGTGTTAGGATGGAATTGGGATTGTTTGATTTCTAAGTTTTAGTAGTTGAAAAAATAATTATTTATTTATTTATTTTTGGTTGAATTTGAAATTGTAGGAATTGAAGTAAAACCAGGAAAATCGTACGAGCATCAATCGGATCAATTCGAAGGAAGGCTTCACATTTCTCAGGTAATTTTATTTAACTTCAGTTGCTCAAATTCATTGTGTAGTTTATTTCTTAAATATTTTTTATGGTTTAGAGCACTCTCAATAATTTTTGGAAACCGTCGCGATTTGGGTGTGGTATGATGGTGAAATATCTTGTTAACTTTGTGTTGATAAATCAGGCTACTTTAGGCCTCGGTGAATCGAAGGGGAGGAGTATAGTTCAGTGTTCCATTGGAGATAAAAGTCCAATCTTTCTATGTTCTTTGTTACCAAATAAGAATGAATCTGTCCCCTTGGATCTTGATTTTGAGCCGATTGATGGTTTGGTGACCTTCTCGGTGATTGGAAAACGAAGTATCCACCTCTCTGGTTACCTTGTGGAGGAAGGCGAAGATGAAAGAGATGACTATGGATTGTAAGTGCCAATTCATTTTACTTTTTGTGAGTTTGTTTTGGTAAGATTTTTATCGTTTCTAACGGTAATTTTTATTTCTCTACAACATTTTAAGGGATTCTTCCGGGGAGGATATTGCGGACACCGAGTCAGAGTCTTCAGAGTATGATACCGATGATGATAATGTTGGATTTATTGACGATGAAGATTTTGACATGTACCCGCCTTCACCTGTTCCAAATAGTGGAGGTAAATTAGCCTATTGGATACCTATTGCTCATGTTTTTTTTTTATGATGATTTGGCGTAGATCTTTCATGAATTTCGTGACTGGTTTTGCGTATTAGATCTGATATTAGAGGAAGCATAAATATAGTTAATTTCCTTGCCAAAAGTTTGATTAACTTCAAGATGTTAAGTTTCAGCCAGATTTTAGTCTTCCCTAGTATTTTTGGCGTACTTCAAAGTCCAAACCATTAATATGCTATTATTCGGCACTATGTTATACTTAATTATGGTCTTTTTGTTTACATTAGTTGTATTGCTCTGTTGGTAATTGCCGCTTTGATTTATTCATGATTGTCACTATTCCAGCTGTGATTTATTCATTATATGCTGTAATGTAGTGCCTGACTCAATATTTTCTTTGGCTTAAATCTTAGTTGTAATTGAGGAGATAGAGGACGATGAGAAACCTACTAATGGAAACAGTCAGTCCAAACGACAAGTGAAAAAGAATCAATCGAATGACTCTGAAAAGAACAAAAATTCTCAGCAACAAATTGTTGTCAAGGAAAATGCTGGTGTCTCTGTTTTGGAGAGTGAAGATGAAGATGGTTTTCCAATATCCACTAAACAGAAAACCAACATTGAGAAGCATGAAGCAGCAACTGAACAGAAAGATAGCAAAATTACTGAGAAAACCAAGAAGAAGAAAGTGAAAGATGGTGAAGCTGCTGGGTCCAAAAGGAAAGTCAAAGATGTTCAGCAAGACGGTCAGCCAGAAGGGTGAGTAATTGACCCATTTCACTGGTTAGATGTTTTCGGTGGGTTTTTTTTTTGAAGCCTTTAGTCGATAATCAACAATTGTTTAACAACTTTGTTTATATTGTCTTGTTCAGTGGTGCACACTAAATATTCAGTTTTGTAATTTATTGAAGTGTTTTATGAAATGATGTCAGGGAAAAGAAAATTAAGAAGAAGAAGAAATTGAAAGAGCAAGCTGAGGAGGGTAATGATGATGACAATGAAAAGCAACCTGAGATTTTGAAGAGCCAAGAGCATGAGCAAAAGCTATCTAATAAGAAGTGAGTGAGATCTGCTGCATCATCTTTCCGTTATTTTACAGAGTACATTTATTGGCTTTATGAAAAATTTCTGTTCAAAACCCAAGCTTTTTATTTATTTATTGATAAATTATAATTATATCTTATATGGCCAACTTAATATATATTTTACTAAGAATTCATGTCAGATTAGTAATTGGGAGCCAAGATGTTGAATGGTTGGCACGATAACACCCTCACTAATGGCTTGGATTTGCTATTCACTCTTATTTCTCATGTTTGTGCACACATTTGCTTTGTTCTTTTTGCTTTGAGTAAAATAGCATGTTCACAGGAGCTCTGACATTGAAAAGAATTCTATTCCTGGTGAAAATCTCACCGAGGGGAAAAAGAAGAAGAAAAAGAACAAGAAAGCCCAGGAGAGTGAAACAAAAACTGACATGGATGAAACTGTTGACAACATGGAAGATCAAAACGAACCTGGTTTGGAGCAAACCAGTGGCAAGCGATCTAAAGCGAAAACCTATCCAAATGGATTGGTTATCGAGGAGTTAGCTATGGGAAAACCTGATGGCAAGAAAGCTTCTTCGGGAAAAAAGGTAAGGTTTAGCCTTTCGGCACTTTTACATTTACCTTTCAAAGTATTCATGTTGCAAATATTTGTTGTTTTGAAGGTCAGCGTTCGCTACATTGGCAAGCTAAAGAATGGCAACATATTTGACTCCAACGTGGGAGGGCCACCTTTCAAATTCCGCTTAGGTACCATTAATGTCATTTAACAGCAATCAAGAAACAACTTAACTTCACCATGAGTGTGACCTCATTTTCCTTTGGTTGTGCAGGTCTAGGACAAGTTATACCAGGATGGGATGTCGGGGTTAACGGTAATTTTCTGAGCTGTTCAAACATTTCTTAAATCGGATCTTCAACTTTTACTAAGCAGTTGTTGCATCTTTTAATGCATATCTACCTTCCTCCAGGTATGCTTGTCGGGGATAAAAGAAGACTCACAATTCCACCAGAAATGGGGTATGTCACGATAGTAACTTTGTCTGCCCATGATAGTAACTCTGTCTCCATTTCTGCAAAGCTTATTAATGTGTTTCCTTTGGATGCAGTTATGGACATAAACGTGCCGGTAAAATACCACCAAACTCATGGCTTGTGTTTGATGTTGAGCTGCTCGGTGTTAATTGATTCAGCTGCGGAGATGCTCCGTCTGCTTCCAATTTTGAAGTTCTTGTTCTGCTCGGAAAACCAGTTTTGAAAAATGCAAATGTACTCTGTTTCTGTCTCGGAGAATTTTCGCCCCTAACCGTCGGTTTCCAACTTGGTCGTAACAGCATATACAAGTTTTATGTCGATGTTGAAATTGTTTATAAGAGCATGTGTTGCGGCTGAGAACGTTTCTAGATTGTCTTATGTACTTTTTCGGTATCCATTTTGGTGTTAATCATGTACTTTTTTGGTATCCAAACTTTTTCCCTTCATTTGTCATAAGAACCGATTAAAACTTGAAATTAATACGTTTGGTCACATGGAATATTGTAGCAATGAACCTTTAACATTAACCCAATTGGAGTGTTGATCCTTGAACTAAAAATTCGTGCCCATTCGTCCTTTAACTTATCAAAACATGTAACTACGGTTCTTTTCGTCAACTTCGTCAGAACTTCCATCAAAACGAGTCATAATGGAATAACCATTGCTACAATTGGTTTAAAGTTGGGAAATCATTGCTCCAATTGGGTTAAAATTGAGGTACTAGTCCTACAATTTTCTCATTTGGTTTTTCATTTTTGCCCCCATGATTCAGCTTCGTGACTCATTTTGACAAAAATCTTGACGGGGTTGATGAACAGAAATATAGCTGCACATTTTAATTAGTTAATGAACCAATGATCACAAACTTTTAGTCTAAGGACCATTCTCCGGTTTAGTTTAAGTTGAGAACCATTGCTACAATTTTCTCAAAAATCTAACTGTGCACCCCAAACTTTTTATATTTAGAAAGAAAAATAACCTTTTAAAGAGCGAACAATTAGATTCAGGTTTTTGAAGTGTCAATAATAGTTCACAAAAAAAAAAAAAAAAAAAAAAATCTTGAATTTTGAAGGGGTTGAACAAGAGAGATGCAAACTAAGATTACGAAAAGGATTAAACTCTCATCTTAACAAGATATCGAGGTTTTGTCTTAATCCACAAGCTTAAGTAATATTAGAGACATAACATGAACAAGCCCTCTCTGCATTACATCACCAAAAAAAACAAGCTGCAACAGAAACAAACTCTACAACTCTCTCATCAAATGGTTCCTGATTTCCTCACCAAGATCTTATTAGTAACTAGAACACATGTTTAGTTATGCCAAATTACACGCTTTTCGTAATATCGAAAACTAAGAGGGCTTGTTTAACAACGGTTTTAGGATTCCAGCACTCGGATCAGTATGGTTCCACTGGGACTCTGAATTTTGCACCGGCATAGACTGCTGCGGATCCAAGCTCCTCCTCTATCCTAAGAAGCTGCAGAACACAAAAGGAAAGCGCAAACACGGTTAGAGAGAACTTAGATGCGACTAAATAAGCAGACGTGCGTATGAAGTTTTACCTGGTTGTATTTAGCAAGCCGCTCTGATCTGCACGGGGCTCCGGTCTTAATCTGGCCCTGTTTGATCAACCAAGGATTGCATAGAATCAAATCAGTTTATGTAACAGCCTTAATCCGAAACTTGGACAATACACTTTCAGTATAATTCGAAGTCCCGAATTATAAAGTAACGAGGTAGAACTGTTATCAGTATGCATCAACGAGTAATGAAAGTAATAGCATCAAGGTAAGACCCCAACACTCACCGTTGACAGCCCAACAGAAAGGTCGGCAATGAAAGTATCCTCAGTTTCACCACTGGAAAATTAAACAAACAAACAAAATTAGCAAAGATGATGCGTGGTGTGCGCGTGAAATGGGAATTGAAAACAGTGAAGATGGGATACCTTCGGTGACTTGCCATGACACCCCAGCCAGCACGCTTTGACATTTTCACAGCTTCAATACTTTCAGTAACTGAACCAATTTGATTCACCTACACAAACATAAAAATAGAGAGTGCCATTACTACTCACTAATCATCCACAGGAATCTGTGAACTGTAACAATTCGGACAGTATACAGAGTAACAGCATCAGCGCTACACGAAAGGGGCAGGGAGTACTACCTTCAAAAGAAGGGCATTGCAGGTCTTCTCGTTGATGGCTTTCTGCACTCGCTGCAGCGGCATAATGAATAAAGAAACGTCAAGACATATTTTCTATCATTCATCACATAATTTGATACATAGCAGTAATAATAGTAACATCTGCTTGCCTTTGGATTTGTGACAAGAAGATCATCGCCGACAATTTGGACTTGCTCACCAATTTCAGCAGTCATCTTTGCATAGTGTTCCCAATCATCCTGGTCAAACGGATCTTCAATTGACACAATTGGATACTCAGTGACAAATGACTTGTAAACATTCTTCAGACTGTCACCAGATATCTTTTGTGATCCATCATTTTTCTGCAGCAGATAAAACTACGCAGTTCAGCTATCTAGCCATAAACCCATTAACTTCGTATACATATCCATATGTAGCCAGACGTATTCTAATTTAATTACCTCTTCCTTGGAGTTCAAGTCATAGGTCTTATCCTTGTTATCGTAGAATTCCGAGGCAGCAACATCCATCCCAATGACAACCTTGCCAGTATATCCAGCTTGAGCTATGGCTGTCTTTAGCAGTTCAAGACCCTCTTTGTTTTCCTATTAACGAAACACCAAAAGAACATAAGCATTGGAACAATAGAAACTAGAAAGCAATGCTTCCAAACCAAAGATAACACAAAGCCACTTAAATTAATCTCGTCTTGTGAATATTTTATGTGTATACAGACCTGAATATTGGGTGCAAAGCCACCTTCATCCCCAACATTTGTGGCATCTTGTCCATACTTCTTCTTAATTACAGCCTGCAAGCAAAACCAAGTGGAAACTTTAAAAAGCCCGAACAGGAGGTCATCTATTATCCAAAAGCCGCAAAAGATAATGGCAATACCTTCAGGTGATGATATACTTCAACACCCATCTTCATAGCTTCCTTGAAAGAAGATGCTCCAACAGGGAGGATCATAAATTCCTGTCATAGAAGAAACGGTAAGAATAACAATTGCAAGAGGTCATAATTTCTCGAGAAAAATACTAACAGATAAATATTAACCTGCATTGCTAGTTTATTGCCTGCATGAGAACCTCCGTTGATGACATTAAATGCAGGAACGGGCAGCACCAAGGTCTTGTTTCCAGCAAGATTGGCTATATGCTGCAAAGTGTAAAGCAAAAGCAATAACAAGATTAAACCTCAGACACGCCTTTAACTGAATAAAATGGCAGGGCACTCTACCGAGAAACAAACCTTGTAAAGAGGGATCTTGTTCACAAGGGCACCGGCTTTGCAAACAGCTAGAGACACCGCCAATATAGCATTTGCTCCGAGCTTCTGTTTGCACCAACCCCATTCGTTAACAGTTCCATCGAGTTGCTGTACCATATAATTGTCGATTTTGGTCTGCTCTGTTGGGTCCTTTCCAATCAAAGCTGGTCCAATGATCGAATTCACATTCTCCACAGCCTAACCAACACAGAGATCAATATCGCCAACCAACATTTTCTCCATTTTAAAAACCGAAATCAAAGCGATACAGAGGTAACATTTTAAAGAAATCGCATAATCAAAATCCGTAAGTGAAGAACTACCAACATACCTTGAGGACACCTTTTCCAAGATAATCCGATCCGCCATCTCTCAGTTCAAGGGCTTCATAGATACCTTTAAAATAACCAAACAATCGAACATCATCGAAAAGAACTATAATGCAAACCACGCTAATCGCAATGCACGAAAATAAGTTCAAATTCAACGTACTTCACAGCTTAATAGCAAAATGCAAAAATAACGCAGGGCAAACACATCACTAATGCTAATGCTGCTTACAATATAGCAGCAGAGCGGCCATGAAGCCAGAAAATAAGGTCGTTACTGTGCGCCCGAGGGCCGACGCACTATCTTGGCGCCACCATTAAATCCTCTCCCGTGGAACACCACGCTTCCTCTTCCTCAGATCACTTCCAGTGTGCTCCCTTGCCCTGTGTACAGGCTCCATTTGCAATCCAATCCTCTCCCAAACTAGCTCCAGCCCATTCGTGCAATTGGGCTAAGAGGGAGCTTGTGGGAGAGGGCAGGCAGGAGTCCACGGCCTGAGTGCATGAGGGGGAGTGATGCAAGGCTGACGTCAGCGTGATGTTAGCCACGTTATAAATTTTTTTGCATCAGGCACGTGGGCAACACGCTCGCGTGGAGGCATGTCTCAGGCATATTTTCAGACGATGGGGCCCACGTGTCAACCCCACTCAGTTACTTTGAATCTGGACCGTTTGATTTCCAAATCAACGGTCCAGTTTTGTCGGCTTTAAATTTTTTTTTGAAAAAGAAAAAAATTAGAAATGTTTGGGTGGGCCACGTGTCTCATTCTGGATTGTTGAATTTCAAATTTTTTGTAATCCGACGATCCAGACTAATTAAGTTAATAATTTTTTTAAACTAATTAAGCATCCAATTTTTTTTTCTTATTTATTTATTTATAAATACACACCATTTTCTCTCACCTTATACCACATTTTCAATATTTTCAACGATTCTAAATAGGTAAAAACATGTTGCGCGATGGAATTGGTTAAAAATTTTATCGAAATCTATTTACAAAAATTGCACCTTTGAATAATGACACGTTGCATGACGAGATCGGTTAAAAATCTTATTCGAAATTTGAAATTTAAATTCCTTTTTATTATTTTATAAAATAAAAATATTTATATTTTATTACATATTGCCATGACTATTCAATTTAGAAGTACTGATGGAAAAACATATACGATCCTATTCCCTAGAGGGGATTCAATTGCCAATTGCCATGGGAAGCCCTCACACTGGAATTGCTCAAAAGAGGAAAGCGCTCGGCCTCGGGCGTTTCTTATTTTTTAATTCTTTTAAATATTTATTTGTACTTTCAGGATAAATAAAATCTACAGACGTACATAAACACATAAATTCAGTAACAATCCGAAAATAAATAGAGACAAATACATATGTTCGTATGTATGCTTGATCGAAATCATAGAGATTAAAACAAACAACTATGTTTTTTTACCTGTGGAAGCCCCACTTGGAACAGCAGCTCTTGCGTAGGTTCCATCCGACAGCGTGACATCAACCTAAAAAAAACAAACATGTTCGGTCGCTCAGAAATCCAACATTTCTGATTGGAGTTTCTTTATTTTCTCGGAGTTTCTCGCATTTTCTCAGAAACCAAACAGACAGTAAAGACGGAAAACCGTACAAATTCAAAAAAGAGATAGTAAAATGAAATGAAAATTTCAAAAAATGGGACGGCGGGGATTGAACGGAACTTACTTCGACGGTGGGATTCCCACGGCTGTCGAAGATTTGACGGGCTTTAACAAGCTTGATCGTTGCCATTTTTTCTCACTCTGGTTTTTCACTCTCTGTATTTACCGAAGGCTTTTGTGGGAAACCGACGGAGGAGTTGCGGTAAATAAATAGAGGCGGGAGCAAGCGGGCAAGAAGCACTGGCAACGAAATATCTGCCGTTGAGCTTCGAGAAAGTGCGAAATGTCAACGGTCGTGATTGCTTTTCTTGCCGATCACGGGGTGTCCGCTTGGCCACCGTGGGCCCGGAGTGGCGCATTGAAATGGAATATGCGGTTCCTCGCTGCCCCTTGCCCAAGGAATTGAATTAGGCATTGGTTTTGTTGAAAAGGAAGGTTAAGTTTGGTATTTCGAGGTTCTTCTTGTCGGGGGCGCACCCAGATTTGTTAAACAGTGGCAAGTTTTTCCAGGATTCTCTCTCATCATTTTTCCATCTCCTTTCATTCTCTCATCTCATATTTTTTATTTTATCTTTACCTTTATATAAAAAATTAGTATAAGATGTTGACGTTGCTTAACCATGACCGTTGAAATAGGAGGGGAAGGAAGGGAAGAGAAAAAAAAAGAGGGGAAAGAATCATACACCAGTTTTTCTAGTGCTTGTTTTATGGTTGCAGAAAAGTCGTGCAGGTAAAACCATTGTTCTAAAAATCACCGCCTCCCATCTAGGCGTTAAGCAGGTCACTGCCCAATTAATGCTTAGGCGTTTGAAAATTAAGAAATGGAGCCTAGACCTGCTAGGCACCCGCATAGGTTGTGACTCACTTAGACAGAAAATAAATAACTTTCATTTTGCATCTTATTTTTTACAATTAATTATTAGGAACTTGTTGTATACTTAAATGAACACATATTATATGCTTATTTCTCATGTTTCCATTATGTTCTAATATTTCATAATATATATCATTCTACTTTGTAGTTTATGATGAAACTATATATATTTTAAGTATAAACAGACCCTTATATACAGAAATATAATAGATTTACTTAAATATGCATAGTCTTCCTAGGCGCTCGCCTAACTGCCTAGGTGCCCGCCTAACGCCCGACTAGCGCTTAGCGTCTTTTAGAACCTTGGCTAAAACTGGAATTTACAGGCCTAAGCCCACCAATTGTGAGCCCAAATTGTTTGTTGGGCCCAAAGCTTAAGCCCCATAAGGCAGGTCCTAAAACCTCCTTCTCTGCGTCGACCAACCTATTGGAAGAAGTAGGGTTTTATCGAGGTTTCAGAGGCCACAGAGGAAAGGTGATTTTTCGTACTCAGCCTCCCAAATTTCAATCTTAAAGTAAACTGATTTGAGCTCTATACTATCATACTCTTCCGATTTAGCTGTATTATTATCTGGGTTCTGAGTTTTGAGTTTGGTTGCCGAGAAAATTTGGGTAAGAAAAAGATATCCCATTTTCTGTTATTTTTTGAATTTTCCTTAAAACCCAACATTATGGTTCTAGGGCTTGAATATGTTGTTCGTAGATTGTAGTGCGATATTTTGATATTTAGAATTTGACAGAGTTTAGCTGGAAATAATGGATGTATATTGGTATTTGGAATGCTTCTCTGTTTATTCAGATTAAGATATATGATGTTTTCAGGAAATTTTATTTGTTTTTCGGAATCCGTTGATCGGTTTTTTGTACATTTTGCTCATTAGTATGTGGGATTTGTATTTCCTTTTAATAGGTTTACGAAATGGGTGTGTCCAATAAAGAGTCCCGGTTGTTTAATGAGGATTCGATGGAAGAGGATGATTTCGAAGAGGTTGGGTCCGGGTCAGAATCAGAGGAAGACTCTGAAGAGGAGGGAGATGTGAAGCTGGATGAGCCGTCGAAGAAGGCTGTATACAACAGAGACGGTATCATGGATAAACTTGGAGATATAAGCTGGCCGGAGAATGCAGGATGGGTGCACAAACTCGCTGTTGACATTGATCAAGAGCAAAAGGTGGACGTGAATGATGACCTGACTCGAGAGCTTGCATTTTACACACAGGCTTTAGAGGGAACGAGGAAGGCATTTGAGAAGCTTCAGTCAATGGGGCTTCCGTTTCTGAGGCCCGAGGACTACTATGCAGAGATGGTGAAGTCAGATTCCCATATGGAGAGAGTGAAGAGCCGGCTTTTGGTAGAGAAGAAGAAGATCGAGGAAGCGGATGAGAGAAGGAAAGCTAGGGAGTCCAAGAAACTATCCAAGGAGATTCAGGCTCAGAAGTTGAAAGAGAGAGCTAAGCAGAAAAAGGAGGACATAGAATCTGTGAAGAAGTGGAGGAAGCAGAGGCAGCAAAGTGGGTTTGCCGGGGGTGACAAAGGCAGCGAGTTGGATTTGGCCTTCGAGGATGGGAAACCATTCGAGAGGTCAAGTAAGAAGAGGCCATTTGTGGCTCCAGGAGATCGGTCTGGAGGGAAAGCAAGACAAGGTGGGAAGCCGGCTGGGAAGAAACCGAAGAAGAGTGAAATCAAGGATTCCAAGTTTGGATATGGAGGAAGGAAAGGTTCCAAGAAGCAAAATGTGGCTGAAACGACTAAAGATTTGAGGGGATTCAACAAAGATAGTCTCACATCAGGAAATAGGAAAAGGAAGAGGTGATAGCATCTTATGATTTTGTTTTTCGTTCTACTCTTTTGTTCCGGTAAGGGCTTGCCTGTGTAGCCTATTTGTTGTGCTTTGCTTTGGTATCTTACGAAGTAATATTTGGCCCATCATGAAACCAAAACTCTTACGAATTTGTAGGCATTTTTCATATGAAAAAGTATGGTTTGCTAACAAGTTTTATAGTTATCGGATATTTGTGTTCATCCAATTGCTATTCTACAAGATTAGGCAGGTTCATACCAGCAGGTCTGGACCGTCTGGTGATTCCCGGTTTTTTGGCGCCATCGTTAATCTTTAGTTCTCTGTTAAGATTAAAGTCAGTCTCAGACGTTATCGTTTGGTCATTTAAATATATATATATATATATATATATATATATTATAATTAAAATGATCATTGAGATTGTTATAACTCTTTACTTTTATACCTGAGATTTAAAATCGATAGAAGTAGCCCCTGAAATTATTCACCGTCTATCATTTTAGTCATTTAGTAAAAAAATTTCGTTAAATTGAATAAATCACCAGTTCAGGAGAGGGGCTGATTTGACAAAAATACTCGTAATTTAACATATATTTCTCACAGAAGAACCTAAATAATTGACGAACACTTCTAGTGATTTTAAATCTTAGGGATCAAAGTAAAATAATGTCAATGTCAGAATCATTTTGAATAAAAAGCCTATACATTTAGGGTTCCTTGAATTCACTTTTAGAGTAAATGAGAAAACTAAGAAGTTCCATGTGAGGTTCTTACGTGTGGACTTGGCCGAAGACCTACAAAAGTGCAAGTTGGGAAGTTTCATCCCAATTTACAATTGATTTTTTTTTAATGATTTTCTCAGTTAGCTTTCACACCACACCTCACCATCTACTCCTCCAACATGTTCTCCTACAAAAAGCTTTCTCACAGACACTTCTTTCAATCCCCACACCACCACACCACCACACCGGTACTTACAAATACCCTCATTTCCTTCTTCTAACACCACCATAAACCCGTCTTCTCCTCCCTCGTGCTCGAGAGTTATCCAGTCCAATCCAATCCTACGAGTTGTTTGTTCAACCATGTTGGATTCTACATTGGACTTGCTCACTCAGGCCGCTTCCAACTCTCTTTACGTTTTCTGCTTCTGCAACTTGATCATAGTCATGATCCTCGTGGGATCGAAACCCGGCTCTTACTTTGATCAAGAACGTGAAATTCCCGTCTCGGTTGTCACCAGCAGCTACAAAAACAGAAACACAAATGATCATAAGCAAGTTGAAGATGGTAAATGTGAGCAGGAGGAAGGTACCATGATCAAATCACCAATTGTTTTTTGCCAAGTGGCGAATCCCGAGGTAGAACTTACCGCTGCCGGAGATGACAACGGCAGCAGTTATCATCACAATGAAAGCAAGGAGTGTGACCGTGAAGATGAGCTGAGGAGAAGAGCGGAGGAGTTCATTGAAAAAGTTAACAGAGGATGGAGGGCAGAGTTGTTGAGAACCTCCCATTTAATCTAGCAGGCTTTATCAAGCTTAAAATTTTGTACATTTGTAACAATGAGTTGATCTACTGAGGAAACTACAAAATCTTTCGCTTCTTTTTTCACCCGACTCTCTAATCTTAAGAATGCGATTGTAAGAATGAGCGATTGCCCTTTTCCGACCCTAATTTTAATCATTCGGAATGACACATTCTTAGAATTGGCAGTCCTTACAGAAATGCCTTTGATTCTCAAGTCACATGGATAAAGGGGTATAAAGTGTTTGAAAAGTTACATAAGGACATATTCTTTCGTAAGCTGCACGATATAAGGACTCAAGATCCTCTCCGGATCTCGTAGTCCGAAACCGACGGTCCGAGAAATTCAAACCACTCATTTTAAATCTTAGGGTCCCCATTAGTCCTTCTCAGTGGGTCACCTCACACAAACCAAACATTCAGATCTTTTTGTCCCTCTCTTGAACGGTCCAGATTTTTTGGTATGTAGGCTCAGACTGCAAGATCTGGAGTCCGGACCGAATCTGAATTGTATAAGATGTTCAACTTTTCTTATCTTCGCTTTTGTATTTGGGGCCATCATACAACTTTTTATCACTTCCCAACTCAACAATAAACATTCTTATAAAACGTTAATCGACCTCTCTCTCAAAATCAATTGACAATAAGCGGAAAAGTTCAAGGTCTGAGTACTTACGCTAGATTTCCATCCTTCGACGTGAGACACCTTCAACATTTTAAGATTCCAAATAATGTTGCCATTTATAAGAAAGCTGTCGATTTGATAGCCAGGTCAATGCTATTGCGTGTCTTTGTATGTGTTGGTCTCCACATCAATTTAAAAAGACCTTATTATATATGATTTAATTTAGACTATTCTTATTAGTCTCTTTCGCATAATTACCTAATGTTGTAGTTTGTCAACATCTTGCTAATTTAGTCAATTTTAGGTGGGGTGGGGCGGCAATTAAAAACCGATATAACACAACAACAATAAAGTATTATTGTATTAAGTGAGGTCGACTTTATAAATTCTAGAACGTCATTACACACAGTTTTGTGTCAAGACTTCAGTTAGCTCCAAATACTCAGTGTTTTTTCTTCTTCTTAAATTCTCTTTTCATTAGCTCTAATTAAACATTTATATAAATGTCTTATAATTTAATCAAGATCATGTACATGGGTGCAAAGGGCAAAAACAATTCGGGTTTTCCCTTTTTCTTTTACAAGGGTAAATATTCCAAATTATGGGAATAGTTAGAGAGCGGGAATGCAAACTGGGGTACAAAGGGCAACACAATGTCCTGTGCAACTGCCCTAACACGTATATATCAACTCACTCTTAGTTAAGTAATACTTCTAACGCCAAAAGAAATTCAAAATCCGAATTTTTCGTCTCTGGTTAATTTAAAGAAAGAAAACAAAAGAAAAGACAAGACAATTAAGTGCCATAAAACCAGGAATAGTGATATGGATGTGATGAGGCCTTTTCATTAAATTAATTAATGGAAAAATAGGCCCCATATTGATAATATGCTACATAAAGCTTCCCACCCACACTCTTTCCTCCATCCAAACAAATATCTCTCTCTCTCTCTCTCACGCATCCTTCACAATGCTTGATTCTACACTACAAATAATCACTCAGGCAGCTTCCAACTCTGTGTTCATCTTCTGCTTCTGCAACTTGATCATAGTCATTATCCTCGTGGGATCGAGACCCGTCTCCAACAACGATGAACGGAGCATAACTCGCATCACAACGGCCCCCAGCAAGCCGTGCGGATGATGAACAAGGCACGAGGGCCAAACACGCGTGGGAGGAGAAGAATGCCTTGATGCAGGTCAGTGAATTAGTGTCAAATGAACAGAATGCGGCAGCTGATGATGGTGAATTCAGCAGCATCGATGGAGATAACGACGATGATGAAACTGACACTGACGATGAGCTGAGGACGAGAGCAGAAGTGTTTATAGAAAAGGTAAATAAGGCATGGAAAGCAGAAGTGCTGACAACTTCATGTGTATTCTAGGCAGCAATTTTGTGTTGCAGTAATGGAACTCAAGTTATTTAACTGTGGCAATGTAAAGAAAAATCGTTCACGAGAATGTACTACAAGAAAGTAGCGCTTATGTTCATAAGCGCTTTTGAACGTTTAAAGCACTTACAAGTTCATAAGCAAAAAGAGTCGCAACATCCATTCATATTCCAACTTTCAGACAATAAGAACTTGAAGGGACAAATGACCAGTCATGCTTTTCATACATCTAAAAATGATATATCATACAACACTAGAAAGTAGAAATACATGGATACAACAGCCACGTACGTGGCGAGCCTGATCACGATCAAGAGACCGATCTAAAACCTAATACAAAAGACTGCCGGCTCGGGGTTAAAACCAACACGAGGAACGTTAAGCCTAGTTTGTCCTTCATAAAATAGTCAGACAAGTTTGATTGAGCCTAGATGTCACTCAGTCTGAACAAAACAATTAAGATACAACCGTCACACGAAAGGAGCAAGCATGATCAATAAGAAACTTCACAGTTTGCTTGACCAGAGCCTTTAGAATCCTCAGAAGCTGAGTTCTTGAAGCTGTGCACGGGATTCGGAGAATTTGATTGGTCTCCGTGGAAGGAAGGAGCCGTCAGAATGGGCTTTACTCCGCCATAGACCTTCATTTCTTCACCAGACACAGCATTGACAATGATAGGGACAATTGACGATGATACAGGCTCGACTCTCTGCTTCTTTGGCTTCTGTTCCTGCTGGTGACCTTGCAGAAAACTGCCCACCACAACCTGATGCAGTCAAAACAGTTTGGAGGATAACATGAATTACAGAACTTGTTTTTAGAGAGTAAACTACATTACCACAACTAATTTCTAATATAATAGCAAAGTACTAGATTACTTGATCGTAAAAACAACTTTTTAAACGCGTGCATAATTGTATAATTATGTTACCTGCACAGGGCCAGCAGCGACCAGCATACCAGCAAGTCCACCCCCAACCACTCTACCGTCAGGACCTGCCAAAGCAACACTCATGCCACCAGATCTGCTCTTTGGTCCTGCATTCTCAGTTGGTATATAAGATCCCGACAAGGAAAGTATCTCAAAGCGGCCCTGTAAAATCAACAGAAAGAACTTCAGATGTTCTCCCGAGCAACAATGTCATAAATTCAATATGATGCAGGAACAATTTACTATTTTTTTTTGTTGCCTTGCAGAATCAACTAGCTATATAGCAAAATACATGTGTATCTGTATGCATATATAAAGAAAATACTAACTTAAGGTTATGTTCTTAAATATAGAGCGATTAGAAACAAAACACAACACGATATTACATAAGAGTCACGAGACCAATTATGTAAATAGCTTGCAGCTAGGAACTTACATTGATACAGTAATAACTAATAAAAGACAATTTCAAAGACGGGCACACCACCATACCTCATATGTTAAAGTACCCCCGGAAGAACTGGCCTGCCTAAGCGTAACATTTGAAATGGTACCATTTGCAGAAAGTATGCAAATAGCTCGAGATCCTTGTTGAGAGAATGACATGATCTTCATTGTAACATCCTGCAAGAACAAGAACTACTATCAGTAATATAGTAAAGTACAACCTTAATCAAAGCAATAATACTGGAATAAGAAAACTCATCCTTAACAAATCTCTAGATAAGGAACCTGAATCAACTTTCCAGTATGTAATTTTTGTTTGACGTTGTTTTTTGCTCGTAATTTAAACGTCTACAAGAATAATGACTGGTTTCACAAATTATAAGATGAAAAACTTTCATTATAGATTAGAACAGTTGACACGACAGTTTTGCACTGACACGAAAGTTTTGTTTCACATATAACTTTCTGATGCATACCTCGCCCGAATGGACAGTGAGGACGTGAGGTGTAAAGTTCGCACCAACCGAGTACGCAATTTTGTCACCTACACAAAAAGATTAAAAACCGTCAGTGAAATCCCAAATCAAACATCATTTTAAAATTGGAATTTGCATAATAAACACCCAGAAAGTATCCTAACTACAATTCAAAATGCTAGGTTTAATGATCCAATCACCACCAAAATGTAGAGCAATCAAAGAGACGAAACATTAACAAACAAGTGAAGTCTCATCTAAGGAACATAATACTCGTAAACCTGAAAACGGCAATGCAAGGAGATAATTAGATGAACTAAGACATAGGGATCAAGGTGAACAAAGCCCGGAAATTGTTGCCTAGTTCACAAGCAGAAAGAAAAGAATCACCACAAAACAAAATGATTAACTAATCATACAAATTTTAAAACCCTATTAACTTTATAACAAAGGTCATAGTTTACACCCTAAGGACCACTCGTAATCCTCAGGAGACGGGAGCTCCTTAACATAAGATGAGGTTTCAAGAGTGGAATGGTCATATTGAGGAGAGTGGTTAAGGTCAAAACTGACCCAAAAACAATTAAAAATGTAAATAGGTGCATCTAAACCAGGTGTTTAATTTAAACCCAAACTCTCTGCTTGTGCTTTCTTCATTTTTTTCTCTTTTCTTTATCATCTTGTGCAATTAGTCCAGAGTCAGCAGGTGATTAAGAGATAATCACCCAATTAGGCAAGTCTAATACAGGCACGTCAGCCTAATTAGTGGACTCTACCTATTACCTATTGAACAAGCTGGCACTTCAATCATTCTCTCAATCTGTTTTCCTCACAGAAAAGGCAAAGAGAGTACAATATAAATTTGTAGGCAGCAGAAAAACTCCACATAACTGAAACATCAGCATATCCAATCCACATAAATCACCATTTACTTCCAGATCTGACAAGGGAATCTGATCACAAAGGGTCCACTTGCAAACCAAATCCAAACATTCCCTTCAGATCTCACACAGCAGTAAACATGACACAATCTGTTGACGGGGATTTTTGGATCGGCATCATTAGGCTCAATAACATAACTGCTGATCTAAAAATCCCCGTCAACAGCGTCAGAGCTACAACAACAGACCATGATCATTTCATCCCAAATGTAACAGTAAAAAAGATATAACCAACATTAACCGAAAGTCAAATTTTTCAAAGCTTTTATTTAAAGGGTCGATTCGTTTCGTTTCGTTACCTGAGTTCTCAAACACGTCATGCTTGTGAAACTTCTTGATCGAGTCAACGGGCTTGCCTCTGCCCCTCTTCCAGGCGGAGAACTCTCCGGGGAGCAGAATCGACGACGAAATCGGCATCGGGGACAATGCCGACGACCGGACGGGCTTGCTGTCGGGTCCGTACTTCCTAGGCCTGCCCCTCTTCTTCTTCCCATCCGTACCGGTCCCAGTCAAGCTCATCGGCGACGCCATCGGAGCTACCACCGTTGTGGGGCCCCCAGATGGGCTAGGATTTTCGGTTCTGGGGGCAATTCTGTAATTCTCTGGAGCTTGTTCACCGCTCACTGCTACTGCTACTGCTACACCAGAAACCAACTTCTTGTCTTTCTCCTCCATTTGCATATCCAAATTTGCAGACACACAAAAACCGCCCAAAAACCCTAAAAATCTTAAAACCCTACAAACTCTTAAAACCCTAGGATCTATCCATTAAAGCCTGCAACTTTAGGAAGCAAAAAAAGAAAAGAAAAAAAAACCAGATAATAATTTAACTGCAAAGCAAGAACTTGAGCAGATTTCTGTAAAAGTAGGCTAGAAAGTTCCAAACTTTCAAAAAATTTGGAACCCAGAAACGACAAGTCGCCTCTAAATGCAGAAAGGTGAAGAACTCAGTGCTGCAACTCCTCCAGTTCTGATGTTTGCCTCCACCATTGCAGAGAAAGCACAGAGCTTCAATGGCAGAGACTGGAATTTCAGTAAAAAAATTGTAAACCACTTCAAAGAAATTACAAGGAAACTAGAAACATTGATTTCAGAAACACTTCCGAGAAATGTGAATTTAGGGTTTTTACAGGAAAAGGAGGAGAAATAAATAAAGTATAAAAATTTGGTAAATTATAATTAAAAATGCAATTGTAATAATTAAATACTGATGAATTTAATTAAAAATTAATATTCTAATTGCAAATGCAAAGTATAAATTTTAGTTAAGAAAATGGTTCACGTCCGTCTTGGAAATTCAATAAAACTGAATTTAATAAATGGACAATGATAATAAACTTGAATATTAAAAAAAACAATCAAGTTTTGTTTGAGAAAAGAAAAGGGCTTTTCTATTTTTTATTACCATTTATTAATTTAGATAAAGTTGTATAAATAAATAAATATTATATCAAAGCTGTAAAGCTAACGTTAGGGAGCTACACCAATTTTCCAACCACTGACAACTCCTTTGTCTTTTCAGAAAATTATAGTTTTTTTTTTTTTGTCGACAAAAATTTATAGTTTTTTTATTTTGTCAAAGACAGAAATTTATAGTTTGACTCGGAGATTTTAAGTTGCACTAAATGCCCTTTCAGTTTGGGGTATATACTGTTAATGCCACTGTATATAAAATGCCCTTAAGAGAAAAAAAAAATGATGGAGTTTGATCAACCAAAATTAAAATCTCGAGAAAAATTTGTGTCAGGCAGTCAAATTCTGTGTTCCCACGTAATAGAATTCTGGTATTTTGGTTGTCTGTTTCATTTAAAAATATTTTACTAAGAATGAAAGAAACTAATCAGACAACTCTATTGAAATTTCTTCCGAACAAACTACTGAATTGAAACAAAGGAGATTAGAAACTTAATGATCACATTAATCAGGAGGGGAACAGGTTCAGACATTCTTAGTCCACGTTCACTGGTCGTAGACTATGTACATAAAAACCAGGAGAGCCAATTACAATTGACTTGAAAACCGCAAAAAATCCAATCCAAAAGGTAAAAGAAATGCTAAAACAACAATTTTAACTCAAGTTCTCACCAAAATGTAACTAATTAACCTATCAAACTTGTATCATCGACTTAACATGTGTTTTTGGGAGCACAAAACCAGCTCTTCGTTCCTCAAATGAGTACTCAATCTCCTCAGGAATCTCTTGAACTAAGTTGGTAGCGAAAGGAACTGGTGGAGGAGGAGCTGGGGTCATAGCTGTCTGCATGGGAACTGACACCGTTGATGGTGTCGTTGGCACGAAGATTGGAATCACCTTGGGAGTCTTGTTCTCTTCGTCTGCAACAGTTCTAGGCTTCAGAGGAGTAGTGCCGAAAGCAACATTTTCGGATGGAATGGAAACGGGAACAGAAATGGGGGAGAAGGGTTTACGAATTGTTGGTGTCTCCACTTCAGAAGGATTTGGGGCACCAAAAGAGTGTTTTTTAACAGAAAGTCCAGCAACATCTAAGCCTAAGCCTCTTCTACCTGCATAAAAAAGACAGGATAAAAATATGTTAAAATTTGATTGTCAACGTGTTTTCGTATAGTGTCTGTATAGCAGGCATTTTTTTTTTTTGGAGACACTAACAGCAACAGAGATATGGTGTTCCAGCGTCATGCCTCTCATGTTTTGTTTAAAATGAAATCAACAGAAGCTTCTGAAACACCGATGCAACGAAGAATTAAAACAAACATGTTTTTAGGTACTACTACCAGAGTCAGATTCCCCCCCTGCAAGGAAACAGATGGTGAATAAACTTCAAAGCAACTAAAATATATCTTTTTTCAATACTCATTTGTCAACCAGACACAAATGAGAACCGTTGGAGAAGAGATTAACCTGTGGACAAAGATGAAAAGCCATCATCCAGATGATTGTTTAATTGCTCATTTGGATTCACTCTGTCACTCTTTCTTGAACGCGGAGTACCTTTGACGGAGTGAAGTGGATCGGGTTTAGGAGCTTGCATTGAAAGTCTTCTATTGCTTGCACCTCCAGTTGACATTCTCGGAGCCTTCTTTACACTCTGAGGTTTCGAAGGACTTGGTTTTGACCCATAAAGTACCTCTTGCTCAGCTATCAACTGACCCTGAATCTTTTTCTGGTCCTGAAAATGGAATATGAAGATTTGTCACACAGTTCACAGTAAGATCTTTCAAAGAAATATGTCCAAGTGAAACTGCTGGCCATACCCGCTGTCTTCGACGTTCCTGCTCCTTCTCCTCCCGTAATACAGTGTACTCTTCAAGCATGGAAAGAAGACGAATCTGAACAGAAGTGGATAACAATAAAAATTGTTTCAGAAGTTGCATGTATGAAAACAAAAAATAAACTTCAACTGGAATAAATCTCCTAGAGACTGCACAAATACATGGGAAGCAACTTACACCATCATATGTGAACTCAATGCCCCTCTCCTTCTCCCATGATATGGTTTTTGAAGCCAATGCATCCACCATTGCTGTATAAAAACCAGGATCCACATATTTAAACGTAAAAAAAAAATAAAGGAAAAAACTGAAACCAGCATAAACATAATCAAAATGATCGTCTTGACCAAAGCACAGTTTCATATATAGGATAGTCTACCATTATTAACCAAAGGTGCCATTTTTCAAAATTCGGACAATACCTGGAAGTTTATTAACCAAAGCACGTGCTTTCTCAGCACGCTTGAGAGTAAGATGAGCTCCTCTTCCAGCATTGTATCGGTTTTCATCCTACATGAACGCAAAAAGGAACAAGTAAGAAAAGGAGTTTCAATGTGGTGAAGTAATCGACATGGTGATGGAAACAACTAACCCTGTTATACTCCTCGAGCCAGCACTCCTCATCACAAGCAAACAACCACTTCTCAACTCTTTCAAGTATGTCTTTCCTGCTAAAAGCTTCCTCTTTAACCTTTGCAACCTGAAGCTCAATTTGATCGAGGACACAAGCAGGGTCCACATCTCCTGCACAAGTAAGAATGATGCACACATTCAAAGACATTTACATAGGAATTTTCTGTTACCCATGATATGCTTTTAAGAATATAATATGTACCTGACTCTATAGCTTCAATTACGTAGTCAATTGCACTATCTGCTTCTAGGACCATATGTGTCTTTCTACAGATTTCCTCTAGCTCTGACCTCTTCTTAAGAACAAGCTCTTTCATTTTACTTGATTTCAACTCTTCCAACCGAGACACTTCTGCCTCAACCTGCACAATAGATTTAATCCCAGATGAAATCCTTGAAAAATATACTGATCCAAAAATATGAAATAATACAGAATTACAATATAAAAAAAACTCACATAATTGATGAAGTCCACAGAGAGCGTATTTGGTTCAGTTATCTCATGTTCTGAAGCAGCAATATTGCAGGTTATATTCTGAAACATCTGTTGCTCCTCAATTGGCGTATCCATCAAGTTCCACAGCTCTAACATGGTAGTTGCAAGATCTTGAAGCTGTCAGAGATTAGAAGGTTAATATGATTCAATTAAATGCACAACTTTGACTAGAAACTAAGAAATGATAAAGAAGTAAGAACATTCTTTACCCTCTGCATTCTCTGTAATTTAACCTCCCGCAATTTTTGTATTGCAGCAGCCAACCGCTGAATTGTATCATTACTTATATTCTTGCTTCCTTCTGAATCAACTAAACTGGGATGAACCTCACTTATTGTCTGTTTGTAGTCCATACCAAGAACCGAGCAAAGTGAGTTCAATGTACACAGGTGGTCCTGTATCTGCTTAAGCCTATCACTCTGCAAAACAAGAAAGAACAGATGAATAAGGAAGTGAAGAGCAAGCACATAAGAATACAAAAGTTGATTACGATGATATGCAGACATCGAGGAAATGGAAAAAAGAACTCCCAACCTTCTCAGTTTGGAGTCCATGTAGATGTCTGTGCAATTCTTCAAGCCTTCTCAATGATAAATCAGTTTCATCCACAGCCGGTGTAGAAGAACTGTAATCTGTGCTTCCATTAATCTCACTTGAAATTTTCCGTATCTCCTCTAAAACTTCCAGAAAGTTATTTTTCCTGTCGCATTTTCTTTTCTTCATCTCCTCCAGCTGTGGAATTATTTTGCTGAGCTCTTCTTTCAAACTTCCGGCATTTTGATCAGACTGAAATGACAAAGCAATTTGTAAATAGTTCTGATTTTAAACAATAGTCTTCTTAACTTCAATGAAAACAGGATTTTTAACCTACTTAGCTATGAAAACAATCACAGTTATCTACAACACAGTTGACCCTGACCTGCCTAATATGTACTGGTCGCTCCCCCATTGCAGAGCAGATTGCTGCAAGTTCTGCTTCGGAATCAGCAATTGCCTGCCGTAGCTGTGCCCTACACCGATTTGCATTGTCAACTTTTCTTCTGTATACTTCTAGACACTCCTGCTCAAGCTCGAGCAACATCTTATCCCTATCTTTGTCAGACTCTCCAACTTCATTCCAAATTATCTGCATTTGTCGAATTAGACAAGAAAAAGAGTGAGTTTAGTACTTTTGTACAATCCAATTTCCGTAAATACCGAAAAGCTAGACTAGTTTTCTTTTCATATTAAGATATTCATGTGATACCTGAAGCTCATACAGAAGTGATCCACATGTTGTTTCCATTTGCAGAAGCTGCTCACTTTGGAGATTAGACATATTGAAGCAATGCTACCTGCCACAAACAAACTCCACCATGAAACCCTAACTATATGCATTGCATAAATTGACCATGAAATTCTTAAAAAACTCTAAATACCAACACAGTATATGGAAAAAGCTCTAAATAGCAACAAAACCCTAGATTCCTCGAAACCCAATTTCAGGTTTCTCCCAAAACTCAAAACTTTGGAGCAAAAAATATCACCTCCCCAATTCTAGTCCAGATTAGGTCAAATTTCTATATGAACACCAAATTCTAAAACTGAATGGAAAATTCTCTCTACAAATAATTCCCATGCAATTTAGCTCAAGGAAATTAAAATTCAAAGCACCGCCCAGATCACAGGCGACAAAATCAACTAGAAGAAGCTGAGGAACTGTTTCCAACAATTCACAAAATCAATACCAAAAATTCAAAATTTTCAAATTTCAAATCTTGCTCGAGAACAAAAAGGAGAATTGGGGAAAATAGAAGAAAAAGAAGGAAGACGGGAAGAGGAAGGATCCGTTGACAAACCTGAGAAATCAATCAACGAACGTCAATTTTCTATCTGCTGTATGGATTTTCTTGCTACAGCTGCGGTCGTCGGCGATTGGAGGATTTTCCCGAGAAAATGTGGGTTTCGTTTGTTTTTCTTTTCTTGGAAACTTTGGGGGAAAAAGGTAGAAATTGGGGTTTGAATTTTAATGGAGATGTGAGATGCGTAACTGAAATGTGAAATGTTTAGAGAGAGAGAGAAAGAGAGGAGAGAGAAAGTAGCCGTTTGAAGGAGGAGAAAAGAGGACCGTTGAAGAAGGCAGAGAGCGCTCGTTAAGGGTTTTGTATTTTAATGATTCTCCAGGTCGAACCAACGGCATTTGAATTTCAAATTTTCAGGAAATGACTCAGATTTGCTGTAGTAGATGTATCGCCCCTATCGTGCACGTGGCCAATGGAAATTTGCCACGTCAGCATAAAAGGTCAATGCGTTGGTCCCCTTTGTTTTCTAATTTGGTAAATAGACGAAAACGAACGCTTGACAGTGTATTAATTACGGCCGCATATCTCGTTTTACAAAAATAATCATATTTGTACATTTTAATTCAACTTTGAACTTTGATCTTCATCTTCATAATTTGTAATTTGGTGCAAAATGCTCTCTTTTCCTAAGGCCTGATAAAAACCCGACAAAGTTTTAATCTTTTTTAGTTAAAAATGATTTAATTTAAAGAGAAGTCTCGAAAACATCTGAGACCTCTAGAGTCATACAAAAGAGCATTCCTAGCTTGCTGAGGAAACACCCGAGACCTTGACACGGTTTTATTTAAAACCCACATAAATGCACTTTATCCTCATTGTTCTCATTCATTTTATCTTATCAACAAATATCGTACTTATTAAAAAAAAAAATCTAAATTGGAATGAAAATTATAGAAAGAAAGTCTTTTTATTTAATCTTAAATTGAGATGTACGACACAAGTACATAGCTAAACAAGCAAATCACTTACTTACTCTAATTGCTCTCAAAATACAGAATTAGCCGCTAATCCTCCCATCTAATCCAACAAATAATTACTCTACAAGCCTAATATTTAACAATTTTTAAACAAAAAATGGTTACTCTATAAGCTTTTCCCCAACTCATGAAGAAGGGTTGTTGCTGCCCTCATATTCTCTCCTTATAATTTCAAGCACAAATTCGTTCCATGTATCAACCGGACCCGGCATACACCAGTGCAAGCAATCCTGTGGCGGAGGCCTTCCGTCAGGTCCCCGCTGCGTTTTCTTGTTAGGGTCGGGGCTTCTGTACGGGCCTGGATGCCCGTCATGGCGGTACTCAAAAGGTTTCGTGATATCCATCAGTTTCAACTTCGACTTGTTTGTCACGCCTTTCTGAATCGCACGGTTGAATCCCATAACCTGTTTTTCATGCATTATGCTTGTAAAGCCATTTTCCACTACTTCGCCAAGCGCAAGAGGCTTTACCTTCCCGGTGCATGATCCTCCTGTGTTCCAAGCTCCACCCTCGTAATGGTCAGGTGAATAGGACCGCACAATGGCGATACCTGTATAATTCGGATGTCTAGCAACAGCAGTGAGAATTGTCTCGACAGATATTCCAAATGCTTCAATGTTGTTAACCTTCATAGGCCTTGAATTGTCCGGCCACCACAACTGCCCTCCCACTATCTCGTTGTTTAAGATATAGACTGACTGCTTGGCGAACCAATGGCCGGAAGAGAAAATAATCACATCAAACTTTGGGATGAGATCTATGAATTTGTCATCAGGGGCATCAAGGTGGAGCTTGGTCACACCCTCTCGAGCAAAATCAAATGCCTCGGTTGTTTGTTTCACAAGCCACGAGGACCAAATCCGGACAACAAATGTGGATGTCGACTTGAAATAATAGCGTTGCATTCTCTTGTTCCCCCGATTTTTTGGAACTTCTACCTGCATACACCACACAAAGATGTAAGCACCACTAGAGTCAGTTCAAACAGCATTATCCGCAAAAAAGGACTGCAATCTTATACAGCTGCTTTGAAACACAAACACTAAACAAACTCCACAAATCTAATTCAGATCGCAAATGCTAGCAGGTTGATGAATCCAGAGTTGTCAAAATTCCGTCTACTATAAGAAAAAACTGTTTTGTCCGAGAAGGAGAAGCATCTAATTTGAGATAAAATTCATAAAAAAAGTTTAGATAATTGCCTGCCAGAGCATGCACAACAATGACTCCATATGGTTTCGAGCAACCGAATCACCAATGAAAGCTATTGTTTTTCCCCTCATGAACTCTAGAAATTTCCTGGGATCAAAACGTGGCAGGTCACACTGAGAAGGCTTCCATCGCCAATTCTCATACTGCTTGTCAGGCCTCCCATTTCCCTGGCAATTTTGCATCTGTGTCAGGACAGGGCATGTATTGTTTGTATATAGCGGTCCTTCTGAATCATAAATCCAACTTCCACTGTATAGATCACAGCCTGCATAATCCGAACAAGATATAAGTCAAAAACATAAAAATAAGTACCGAGAACAAAAAATCCACTTGAAAATGTAATATTATAGCAACAACTCAAATTTCATAAGTACAAAAGGTAAAGATTATACAAAAGTTCAATCAGAAGTATAAAAGGTTCAGATTATAGCAACTTGTCAAATTTCAGCAAACATGAAGGCATAAAAAACAACACAAAACCTACCTGAATCAACGGAAACACCACTGGTTGCATTGTTGCGCAGCTGAGTAGGAGCTCGGATGCTTTCAGGTTTGGAATCAGATGGAGCTGAAATAGTATCATTTGGCTCAATGTGTGAGATGTCTGAATTGTTGGAAAGACTCACAGAAACAGGTTTATCATTTTCTTCGATTTCTGTAACATTGGACGAACCAGAAGCAACCTTAGCCCCATCTTCTTGCATTGTGTTATTATTAGATGGCCCAAGAGCAGGTGCTTCTATATCCTTTGTCTCCTTTATTTTCGAAACTATTGATGGATCACTTGAACGTGAGGACAGTTGTGGATTGGACTCATCTGACAAATTCTTATCAGTTTTTATCATACCGTCAACAATTGATGAAGCGGTTGAAACAGCAGGCACTGATCCAACATTTTCATTGTCTGATGAACCGGATGAGTTTTCTGTCACATCTGGTACATCTTTGATCTCTCTATGTTCTGAAACAACCACTGAACCATCTGAGCTCGTGGGTACTTGTGAATTCAATTCAGTAGGAATATTCTGATCAACAACTCTTGTTTGCTGATCATCTGAACTTTTCGGAACTTCTAAACTAGAATCAGTTTGATGATCAACAACTTTTGGTTGTGGATCATCTGAACTTCTCGGAACTTCTAAATTAGAACCGGATACCACATTCTTATCGCTACTATCTACATTGTTAGGAAGGGGAGAATCGTGGGACATGGGATCCCCTATAGAGCTAGAATAATCCAATTTCTGCATGCTATCAACACCATAGAAATACCAGCTAACTGTGGAACCAATCGGATAAGTAACTAAAACCCAGGAAGCAAAAAGTAAGAACAAAGCCGATGCCACCCCCGAAACTACAATCCAAGAAAGACCTTTTGGGTAGGAAGTTTTTGAAATCGAACGTTTGGGCGAAGCCCAAGTCATCGCTTTCCAAATCAAGCAATTTGTGCGAAATAAATTACCTAAACTATATATCAACAACCAAAGAAAACCCCAAAAGCATGCGTACAAATGGCTAAAGAAGAAACCCCAACTCTTCGTTTTCTTTCCAAATTAGGAAAACCCCAACTTTGAGCTCAGCCTCCTCCAGCAAACCCTGAAAACATACAAGCAAGAACTCCAGATTTTACATGTAATTCAGGCAACACAATGATAAAAATTGAAACTTTATAATCATGCTTAATCATAATTACGTTTTTAAGTAAATTTCCTTACTAAAAATAGACAAAAAACAATGGCTCCAAAAGGGTATGTAGATCTAAAGAAAATGTACCTTGATCGACACTGAAGGCTACAGAAGATCTTGAAGCACTGAAAAGCGCTAAAATTTCGATGATTCCGAAAAAGGAAAACAACAATGGAAGCATGAAGATTTGTCTCCAGGGGAATTGGATTCCTGGGTAAGTGAAAAGAATGGGAAACTCGGATTCCCAACCCGGAAAGTTGAATGCTTTGTGTACGGAACGCGGAATCGGATCAACGGCTGAGAGCTTGTGTAAATGGGAGTAGCGGATGAAGATCTGGAAACAGGGGACTTGGAATTAAAGAGTTGAGATCAAAGATGAAAGATTTAAATGGGAAAAATGTAATCTTGTTTATTTGAATGCGCGGATAAAACGACTTTCTGCAATTTGTTTATAGTTTGAAGAGGAGAGAGAGTCTGGAGTTATTATATAATGCCTTTTTTTTCTTTCTTTTTTTATTTTTGAAATCCTATATAATGCCCTTTGGTTCATCATGATTCCATGAAAGTAAGTGCTGTGAGACCGACCTCATTGTTTGGGTACGGCGTGGGTGGGTGGTTGAGGTCGTGACAGCTTTTAATAGCATCAACCTTGATCTTCAATTAACATCACCGGTGACTTAATAGTTGGAGATGAATTTTGAGCACGTATTCTACTTGGCACATTCTAGATTCGATTCTTGTTGCTAGTAAATTGCACATAATTAGGGAAATATCACCGTCATCCGAAAAGATAGACTACCATGACGAAGCCATCAACTTTTTTCTTTTTTAGAAAAATAAAACCATGATTTTCAATTTTCTGATGTATTATAGAATTTTAATAGAGAAATGCTAAAAAATTTCTCTTAAAAGAACCTTTTTATAAATTTTTTGTCACTTTATATCATAACATTAATTTTCGTTTTAATTTTAAGAATAAGTCAATCAAATTCAACTATTAGTTAGAACATGTGACACATGTCAACTCATTTTCGCATTACATTTTGGTGGAAGGTCACATTGTACGAGTTAATTATATTAAATTGAACACTAATTAATTAGTAACAAGACGACATTTTTTCTTGTGAAGTTGACGGAGAAATCCCTTCTTTTTTTTATTGGTTTTGATTATTGCATTTGATTAAGAAAATTAATAGAATAAAATTTTATAAAGACGAATTTGAACTACATTGTTACTAGATTATTGTGAGGCTACATTTCTAGTCCTCGAAGTTCTGATTCTCTCCTATCATCCACAACTATTTTTAAAGTTTTATTTCAAGCGTAGTTTTTGTTTTTTTTTGGTCAAAAGTAATAAAAAAACGCTTTGCAGATGTTATAAAAAAAATTTAACAATTTCATAAACAATTTTAACACGACCTTAATTGGTTCGTTCGAGGTTATTGGAAAATTTTCTTTTGATATGAAGAAAAAGAAGGAAACGTATTTTATGTCATGCGACATTAAATAACACGAGTATTGGAAGATCTAAATTTATTGGTTGGAATTGGGATTGGTACACTTTGTTGTCCTTTTACTGTATTCGTCAGACCAACAAGAGGCTCATTTATGATTTTTTTTTTTTTTAACAAACGATGTTATTTACATAAGGCCATCTCCAATCAAAAAAACTAAATATAGCTAGGGGTGGATTTTTTTTGCCAAATTGCCGTCCCAATCGTGCCATACCAATTTTGTGTCGATCGGTAATGGTACGGTATTATACCGTACTGAAATTTCATGGTACGGTATTGGTAATAAATATCATTACCACAGTATTACCGTACCATACCGAAAATATAATATAATATATAAATTATATAATAGATAATTATATAACACATATTTATAATATTCCAATAATTTGAAAATAAAACCCTACTTATATTAGCATTGTTGTTTGTGGTTCGTTCGAGGTTATTGGAAAATTTTCTTTTGATATGAAGAAAAAGAAGGAAACGTATTTTATGTCATGCGACATTAAATAACACGAGTATTGGAAGATCTAAATTTATTGGTTGGAATTGGGATTGGTACACTACGTTGTCCTTTTACTGTATTCGTTAGACCAACAAGAGGCTCATTTATGATTTTTTTTTTAACAAACGATGTTATTTACATAAGGCCATCTCCAACCAAAAAAGCCAAATATAGCTAGGGGTGGATTTTTTTTGCCAAATTGCCATCCCAATCGTGTCATACCAATTTTGTGTCAATCAGTAATGGTACGGTATTATACCGTACTGAAATTTCATGGTACGGTATTGGTAATAAATACCATTACCACAATATTACCGTACCATACCGAAAATATAATATAATATAATATATAAATTATATAATAGATAATTATATAACACATATTTATAATATTCCAATAATTTGAAAATAAAACCCTACTTATATTAGCATTGTTGTTTGTGACTTTGATCTCTTGAAATGGTGGAAATCAAACACAAAAGAGTTCCTAATTATTTCACAAATAGGCAAGATATCTTTGTAACCCTCACTTATACCGTTGCTAGTAAAAATGCATTTAGCTTAGGGAGGAGGGTTGTGGACCCTTTTAGGGCATCATTGACTCCTAAAATAGTAGCGGCACTAGTGTGTACTAGTGGTTGGCTTGGGGCAGATGAAGTAAACTTCTATAAGGAACCAACATAATATATGCTACAATTTTACAAGGAAATGGAAGAAGAGGAAACAAGAAAGATATGCTTTAATTTTTTTAGTAAATTTGTTATTAAATAGTTTTCAACTTTAATTCTTCTTGATACTAATTAATATGTTTTCTTCGTTTGTAATGTAGACTTGACACAAACTCAATCTTCTACAAGTTCAATGTCTCCTCCAAAAGCTTCGACATGTCAAGCTTGAATAACTAATCAATGAATTCTACTTTTTGAAGTTTAGTTCCAATTTTCATTTGGTTTGAAACTTTAATTTCTATTTGAATTGTTAACTTCTATTTGTTTTGGTTCGTAACTTCTATTTGGATTGCAAGCTTCATTTTCAACACGAATCTTGATGCATCATTTGAATTATTGTATGTGTGAATTGTGAACGATGAATAATAGATGAGTTTATGACACACCCTGACCGAGATCGAGGCATGCTGGCCGTCACGTGAAGGTGACGTAGCCATATGCACAGTGCGGAAGCGTTTAAAGTAATGAGAAATACGAATAAACAAAAATAAAATCCTATGGGTGTTAACATATTCAGAGCATGAAGTCTAGGTGCAGTCGAACCTAAAGAATAATTATACAAGATATCCTAACATGAATCCTACATGTGTGAAGGTCTGTCAGAATCGCTGCTGCATGCCTCGGGTGCCACCAACAAAGCTAGCTAATACCTGGAAGGGCGCAAAACAAAAGCGTGAGTGGGCAAAAACAAATCTTTTCAAAAGCCTTTTCAAAACTATCTTTCTAACCCCTCGCCGTAAAACCTGTATACTTTCCCAGAAAAATAATAGTATATACATATACTAAACTTATCTGAAACAACATCATCAACATGCTAACATGAAACGATACATGAAATGCCAACTACTCAAAGATGTGTTATGCCATGTTTCTAGTGTAATATCCTATGTATTTTTTTTAAATGTATGATTTAGCTATTCATTTCTTTGATGAGGTGGAACAATATGGAATTCAAATGTAGGAAAAGAACTGTATTAGTGAATTGGATAGGAGTGAAGCTGCATGCATGAGTGTTCGAATAGTATATATCCTGGATCCAGATGGCTGTTCCTCCATGTCCATGCACATATATACTCTCCTGCACTTGACAACGCATACAGTTTTCTTTAGCCGAACCAAAACATGACCACACCTGGCAAAAACCATTGCAAATTTAGATCCACCTGTAACCAAATCAGAGTGCTGATGAAATCTATGTCGATACAAAAAAAAAAAGTATGGTCTCGAAACAATACGTGACGTGTGCTTTTATGCTTTATATATACCGATCTATACAGATGCAATGGGTGAAGAGAGTGATAAATTAGTGGTAGAAGGCACTTGAAAATCTGAAGACTTAAGCCATGGAGAGGAACTACTTTGCTCTTGTTTTGTTCTTCATCATCGTCTTAACTTCTAATTGTTTCGCATACACTATTGTGAAGATAAGTCCTAGATGATAAATTGGTGGAGTGATTTGAACGGACTTGCCTAAACTGGTGATTAAAGTTTTAATCGAAATTCTTTGAGGTAAGTCTCAAATTTTTATTAGTTGTTGAAATTTCTTGTCAAGGAGATATATGCTATTGTCTGCATAGATTATGTCGAAGGAATTTCGGGAAACCATTTTAAGATTTAAGAACTACGATTGGCTTGATCCCTATTTAGGGTACATAGGCAGTCTAACACGAAGGTTAGATGCAGTCATAAAATAACTCAAATTTAATATTGTTCTTGATTTGTTAAGGAAAGAAATTTATCTTGGTTAATAGCGTAGAGATTAATCATGATTTTATTTTGGCCTATCACCGGATTTAGCTTCCTAATAAGAACTTTGGGTTGTTACATCTAGTTCATGAATATGCTAACAATTCCGATATATGCCAAATCATGCCAACATATGCCAAAACATCCATCAACTCATAAATGTGCCAACGAAGTCAACATATATGCCATAACACACCATCAACTCATAAAATAAGCATCATAGGTGAAATAACTCATCAACAGTAATATCATGTCTACCGTGTGATCAGCACGGGTGGACCATAGCTCATACTCAATCTCATCATCATCTATATATCCTGCACACATGTCGAACCCACTCAAGGTGGTCTATACGACAAGACTAGGTGTAATAAAGTACGCTCAAGTGCTACAATCACGTGAAGACTATGCGAATAAATCGCGGGTCACCTACGAGTCGAACCCACTGAAAGTGGTCTATACGACAGGACTATGCACCTAACTTGGATCCAAGGTGAGCGTGTGGTGCGGGAGGTAAACAACACGTGAAAGACTATGCCCTGGCCCTGGGCGGGAGCACTAACACCGGGGTGCAGGTTATGAGCTATCAACACATCTCAACTTCTCGTCAATCTAGTCCTAATTCACTTATTCAACACACAGAGGCTTACCTGAACTTACCTTGGCGTCCACAGCACCAACAATCATGCGCATACAATACCATGATGCAAGGCACTCCATAATGCATAATGCGTGATGCATGCTAACTTTTAATGCATAACTAATCCCTAATACAAAACTCATTTCATAAGGCACAATCATTTCAAAATGCATATTCACTATCTTACACATATTCACTTCATTATGCAACCTCGTTTCCTTATGCATAACTGAGATATAACAAAGGTGTGATGGCATGGCATTTCGTTCCTGATGGCATATAAAACAATGTTCCAAGTATAACAACATACGTACTAACATGGCATTCGTTTCATAAAACATTTCAATTGTTTTCTGGGAAAACTCATAGTATAAGGTATATACGGAAAATAAAAGCCCACTCACCTCGAGTCCGCGCTACGGCTCCCTAGCGTGAACAACGAGGCGTCCCAAAACGTTTGGCGCCTAAAACAAATATCAAACTACAACTTAGAATTCTTAACCATAGAATTCGTAATTCAAATAGAACATATCCTCAATGATATTCTAGAATCATTTAAGACCCTTAAACAAAAGTCAATCGTCGATCAACGATCGACGGTAGGGTCCACAATCTCACAAACTTGATCTGGAAGATCCGTAACTTCCCAAGATGTACATTATGCTCCTAGAGCAACATACTAAAATTTCGTTACGATCCAACGGTCGGATCTCCGCCAATTTCCAAAGCTAAGTGGCGGTTCACATTTTATTTTATGAACTTACAAACTCAATTCGGGAAGATCCGTACATCGGATTTCCGATCCGTAAGTTCCTACATTCTTCAAATATTACATACTACCACGTACCAAAGTTTGGTAACGATCCAACGGTCGGATCGTCGATCCATACTTCCACCTATTCATGTATCGTCACGCACTTAGGTTCAATTACACAATTTACGTCCAACAATTATCAAAACTGAACCTAGAGCATTAAACACAGCCTAAGAATGACATTGGCGGCCCACTGGCCACGTGCGGCGGCACGGGCCGCCGCGAGTGGCGGTCGGCCGCCCCGACTCGCCGGAAAATTCAACTATTTTTAAAAATTCTCAAAAAATACAGAATTGACGATCTCAAAGAGAGGAACAACTTTCATACCTTCGGCCAAGTCCAATTTGGCCTAGAAACACCTCAATTTCGCCAAACCCGTGGAGAACCCTAGAAATTGGGTGTCTTCAATTCGTCTCCAATTCAACTCCGATGCTCCAACTAATGTTTGGGCTTTGTTCCAGGTCCTAAGGAGATGCCATGGCTGTTAGTAATTGAAAGAAAACGTTTCAAGATTTGAAGAATTGCACACACACCCACGAAACACACATCGCACGGTTTTACTTGATTTCAAGGCCAAATTCCTTGATTTTTGGGGTGTAATAGGAAGAGGGAAGATCATAGAGGGTTTTCAAAGTGTTGGTTTGAAGTAACTCACCGGAAAAATGATGGAATTTCGACGAACATGGATGAAAAACCCAGCGGGTCGCGGGTTCTCCCAACCCGTTTTTGTTCTTGATCTCACGCTTCTCACCTCTCTCCTTTCCTCCTTTCCTCACCTCTGATTGGTCTGATCTCTCTCTCTCTCCTGTTCCGATTCAGCTCCCACTCCCGGAGCTTTTCTTCTTGCTGATTGGGCAGTTTTGCCCAATCCTTCTCTTCTTCTTCCCCATTTCGCGCACACACACACACACCCAATAACATAAAACTAATATTTCCTTTCCATCTGTGCCATCCATTTCAGATTCCTTTTTAATCTGGGCCATTCACAATCACACAAGATTTTATAATAATACTACAATATGCCCAAACTTCAAACGTTAATAATTTCCTCGTTATAACTCCAAATTACGAACCGTCAGCGCCCACGCGTCCGTATCGATGAGTACTACGAGGTTATGCCAAGAAAACAAATCTTAGATGGCACGACACATCAATTAACCTCTAACAACACACGTGCCTCAAAGGGCATTTTTGTAAAATCCACTACTAAAACTTTAAAACTCTTAAAATTAGGAACGGACTGTCACAGTTTAAGCTATAATGTATGAGATAAAGGTACAAAAAAAAAGTTTTGCCCTTGAATTGGGTTAAAAAAAACAAAAACAGATTTTGTCCCAAAACAAAATGACAATTACCATTGACATACCGTGCCAACCTAACTTTTGGCAATACCGAACTTCGGTATACCGAAAGTTTGGTACGGTAATGGTAATTGATTTTACTAAACGGAAATTTTGGTACGGTAATTTGTACAAGGGTTTTGGTACGGTAACTGTACCGACCCATCCCTAAATATAGCCTGATCGAAAGTTATAGTCCTACAAAATATTATTTTTAAATAAATAGCGTCAGACCATATTTATATACCATCTCCAACCGAAGGGGTTGAACATAGCCCCTCAATAATTTATTAGTTTTTAAGTTTATACTTTAAATTTATTGGTTAATTTAATTAAACTATCTTTGAATGTTTTCAATTCTAATCGTTGAATTTGAATCAACTATTGCATTTAAAGAGCTAGGCCCAAAAAAAAAAAGGCTAAGAGGGGACTACATTTGGATAGTTTGATGCCTTTTTGCCAAATAGGGGCTGGGGGCTTCACAAAATTATAGCTTAACCGTTAGTTGGATATGAGTTTTTTTGGCAAATAAGTCATTTTCTAGCTTTAGGGCCTTTGACTCTTCTCAATGAAGATGGCCTAAGGGGCTAAATAGTTTAGTAAACTATTATGCTTCTCGCATGGAGCATCCGAGTCTTGCCAATTTAAGGAATATGGAGGAGGTATTGTCCTCTTAGTCGCCTTGACCAATCATAGATCCGCTTAAAGAACGGCTAGTTCACTAGCTGATAGAGATGCCACATTTGCTTCTTCAATAGCTTAAAAGGCGAAGAGTGGATCTAAGCCTAGTAGCTTGGGCCGGACATGCCCTTTAGGGAAAAAAATTCAAGTTATTGTTGAAGAATAATATGCGTAGAGAAAAAATTCGGTGTTAACAAAAATTATATGAGTTCAAATAAAATTTCTCGAATAAAAATTCAAAGGTTGAACCGGAGTCACACGCCGTAGACTCTCTCTCTTCTCCTTCTCTCTTCCTCAACGGTCCTAAATGTTCATGTTAATTAGGGATCCAACATCCTCCCGCCAAACACCGAATTATCCCCCAAAAGGTTTATGACTTCACTCTCGCTCCCACTCCACACCCACTCTTAAACCCTAACCCCCTCCACACCCCAATTCATCGTCATTTCTCAGGAACCTCAGACTCCAGACTTTCTGCTATCGAATTCTAAAACCCTAGCTTTCCCGCACCTCGGCGGAGATGAGCTTCGCGGCCTACAAGATGATGCACTGGCCGACGGGCATCGAGAACTGCGCCTCGGGATTCATCTCCCACTCACGAGCTGACTTCGTGCCTCGAATGCCTCAGATCCAGACCGATGACCTGGAGTCCGACTGGCCACCTATCCGCCGAGAAATCGGCCCCATTCCGGACCTAGTCGTCACCGCCGGAAACGTCCTCGAAGTGTACGTCGTTAGAGTTCAGGAGGAAGAGGGTGCCAGAGGCTCTAGGGCTTCCGGAGAACCCAAGCGTGGTGGTCTCATGGACGGCGTCTCTGGGGCTTCGCTCGAACTCGTTTGCCATTACAGGTATGTTGCCCCAGTTGAACCCCTCTTTCGATTTTATTGGCGTTTTGCCTGGAGATTAGCTTGAATTCGCCAAATTAATCTTTCGTAATACTGTATTTAAATTAATTACTGATGGTTTCAGTTCAAATTTTTGTTTGCGTGTAATTGGATTGCAGAATGCACGGTAATGTGGTAACAATGTCGGTTTTATCTGGTGGAGGCGGTGATGGTTCCAGAAGAAGAGATTCTATTGTCTTAACCTTTGAAGATGCAAAAATTTCAGTTCTTGAGTTTGATGATTCAATTCATGGACTCCGTACTAGGTGCGTTATTAATTTTGCTATTTTGGTTGATGTTATCCCGATTGAAGCTCCGTTTAAGTTCAAATTGCAACACACTTGAGTGTTTTTTCTTTTGAAAGTATTGTAAGTGTCACTTATTTTAAATCCCGAGTAAGAATTTAATTGTGAATTTGCTAAGGGGATACTTGATCTCCTCTAGCAGGCTTGAATACATAAACCGACTTTTACTTGAAGTTGGTTGTGTAATTTAGTGATTGAAGAGATTTAAAGTCTGTAATCTGTAGTCTGTACCGTTATTAACTAGTTACCCCCCTTATTAGTTAGTTTTACAGAGTTTGGTTTTGTTATATTTTCCATAGTTTGTTTAACCATGTTGCAAGGTGATATTAATTCATTGATCCTTTTTCCAGCTCTATGCACTGTTTTGAGGGCCCAGAGTGGCTTCATTTGAGAAGAGGCAGAGAGTCATTTGCAAGAGGCCCATTGGTTAAGGTTGATCCTCAAGGCAGGTGTGGAGGCGTTCTTGTTTATGGCTTTCAAATGATAATACTTAAAGCTGCACAGGTCTCTTCTGCCGCCTAAACTTTGTATTTCGATGATTGTGGTGGTACTAGCATTAACATGGCGTCTTGTGTTGAAAAATTATGGTATAATAAGTTAGTTTCAATTCCTGATATGTTTACTATAGGACTTGGAGGGGAAAAAAAGGAAAACTCTTGGCTTAGCAACAGTTGTAAGCTTTGGCTCATATGCCCTTATTAGGAGCCAACTCAAATTGACCTAGGTTATTATGCCACGAGTTACTGGCTCTCTCTCATATTCAACAATGTGTTGCTTAGTGCTGGTCATGGCATCTTAGGCTAAAAAAGTATAATATAAGAAGTTTATTCTCTATTCGTGCTTTATAAATTGTAGGATTTGGAGGGGAAAAAAGTGAAACCTTTTTGCCTAAGTAATAGTTCTAAGTGTTACCTATGCAGTATGCCTTTGCTAGTAGTGCTTTCAATTATTGGTCTTGGTCATTGTGCCTCAACTCTCAAAGTCCTCTAGTAGATTGTGATCTATAAAAGAGGGTCCTCTTCTATATCAATTTGTATATTTTGTGTCAGGGTGGCTCTGGTTTGGTTGGGGAAGATGATGGCTTTGGTTCTGGAGGTGCAATTTCTGCTCGTGTTGACTCGTCTTACATTGTTAACCTGGGAGATATGGACATGAAGCATGTAAAGGATTTTACATTTGTACATGGTGAGTTTGGCTGTCAAATGATCTTTGAAAGGAGTAATGTTTGTAAGACATTTAATAGACAAACATTGTATTTGTATTTGTGGACTAAAAAGAAGATATTTGGATATGAATTCTTAGTGTGCATTATTTAATGGGACTTTATATATTCTATGATAATGAAATTCATATGTGAATTTGAGTATTTGAAATTGGCATAATTTCATATAGGTTGCATAATTCACTCCATAATATAGATTTGTGTTAATAAAAGTGTTTTGTTTCTTACGAAAAAGATGTGGTTATCAGTATCCATATTTGCTTGTATTGCATTCCCAAGTAGGATTGAAACAAAGTAGGTTAGTTCTAATAACTTCTCGTGGCTTTATATCTTTTAAAGTTTGACATAACATATGTTGCATAGGTTACATTGAGCCTGTGATGGTTATCCTTCACGAGCGGGAGCTTACTTGGGCTGGGCGTGTCTCATGGAAGCACCATACTTGTATGATTTCTGCACTTAGTATCAGCACAACTTTGAAGCAGCATCCGCTCATATGGTCAGCTGTTGTAAGTTCCACAAAAGATAAATTTTATCTTCAAATTTTGAAACTATCAATTGGAGATTTATTTTCTTTATGTCCCCAACTACTTTTTGTTTTTATGTTTGATAAATTTAGCTCAGAATCTTTGTGATCCATAATATTAGTGGTTAAGCATTCAGCTGAATATGAAAAAATATGAACAAATTTTTCTTGAAAGTCTTGCATGCTTTTTCTGCACTGGAGAATGTGTATATCTGATGCAAGTCAGATGACCTGAAAGATTATCCTTCTTTAAGTGATGGATATTTGGGAAGACATCCTTACTTTTGCTCTATTTTTACTTATATTTGTGTCAGAATCTCCCCCATGATTCCTACAAGCTGCTTGCTGTACCATCTCCAATTGGTGGTGTTCTGGTGATTAGTGCAAATTCTATCCATTATCATAGCCAGGTAAGTTAATTTCTTTTAGTGGATTTTATAAGCTGAAGCACATTTTTATGAGATTTTTTACCTACTTTATGCAGTCAGCCTCATGCGCGTTGGCATTAAACAGTTATGCTGTTTCTGTTGATAGCAGGTCTCTCTCTCTCTCTCTCTCTCACACACACACACACACACACACACACACGCTCTCACAACTCAAACACCCTCCCTCCCTCCTCATCTCTTTGGCTAATTTCTCTTCTCCACACTTTGTTTTTATATAATTTAATGTATTTTCTGTTTTATTCAGTCAAGAGATGCCAAGATCTAGTTTTACTGTGGAGCTTGATGCTGCCAATGCAACTTGGTTGCTGAACGATGTAGCCTTGTTGTCTACAAAAACTGGGGAGCTACTATTGCTCACCCTTGTTTATGATGGACGGTTAGTAATTACAATTTTAATTTTTAATTTCATTTGAGTTGAAGAAGCAGAGGTTGTTACTTTCTTCACCACCAGTGCATGGGTTGCTAATTGTATTATCTTCTGTACCATAGTATTTTGTACTTGGAGGGTATTATCATTGACATTTTGCATGTTTAGGGAGTTGGTGATGTGATTTTTTATGATGTTAGAAATACAAGAGGGCTTAAGTTTTCATTTATTTCAGTCCTCTGCTGCACTTTAGAAATTTGAAATATATACCACCATTTCCACGTACATGCTACTTTGGCCCATTTATTGATTTGACATGATTTGGAGTAATACTACAAGAACTTGGAATGTGACACAGCCTTGTATTTTTCTCAAGAAGCGTATTTTTTTTCTCTTCCCACTTGTAGAGGACGTATGAATGTATATGTATGTGTGTATATGTAAATGCAGAAATCTTGTTTTACAATCTACAGGGTTGTACAGAGACTTGACCTCTCAAAGTCTAAAGCTTCAGTACTTACGTCGGTTAGTCACATTTTTGTTTTCTTTTGCTCTACTCTTATTTCAGCTATGTCTGTTTCTGATTTGTGGTTCCATTTATATAATTATTTTTATAGTTTTGGTGAATAATCTGCTAAATTTTTTTGTAGGGGATTACAACACTTGGAAGTTCATTATTTTTTCTGGGCAGTCGGTTAGGGGACAGTTTGCTTGTGCAGTTTACTTGTGGAGGAGGGGGCTCAATGTTGTCATCTGGTTTGAAGGATGAGGTTTGTGTTTAAGTCCTTAATTTGCTACTTAATCGTAATTTGTGGAGTTGATAATCGTAATTTGTGAAAGAGTTGATACCAATGTTTTTGTTAAATATGATTAAACTCTTTTTGTTGTTATTGGTTTTTGAGTTCAGCTCTCATATTTGATGTTTACTCATTCTTGGAGACTTTGGCATGTGCAATACTTTTCAACCTTATCTTCATATTCCTGATGCTTGAAGTTTTACAGGTAGGGGATATTGAGGGTGATATCCCATCGGCCAAGCGACTGCGATTGTCGTCTTCGGATGCATTGCAAGATATGGTTAGCGGTGAGGAGCTCTCTCTGTTTGGGTCAGCTCCAAATAGTGCAGATTCAGCTCAGGTTGTTTATCTTTCTGGGAATGCATTTCCTGTTTCCGTTTTTGTCCTGCTTAATTTGTTCCATATGTGGTGTTACTGGCAAGTGAATCCCTTTCCATGGTAGGAAGAGAAATTAAAAATAGGATACACTGAACTTCTAACAATAATAGCATTGGTAAATCCAATAAAGGTCGAAATCTACACTCTTTTACGCTCCAAAATCATGCTGCACTTCCCAGTCACTTAAATCTGAATTGAAGGCCACATGTTCGCTTATGTCCTTTTTAATTCTAATTGTTGTGATTAAATATGTTGTTTTAGGCATTATAATCATCATAATTACAATCACTATCAGCTCCATTTCTTTAACACAGTGGTTTTCTGATATTTGCTTGTGTACTTGGTGTGAAATTGATTGTTCAATGTCAATATTGCAAAATTTTTTGATTCAGTTATTAGACATGCCAGCTCAAGTTCATAACGTTAAATATCATGACTTTCGATTTTTGAATTTGACTTCTTTTTTTTGGGTGCATGCAGAAGTCTTTTTCATTTGCTGTTAGGGACTCTTTGATTAATGTTGGTCCTTTGAAGGACTTCTCCTATGGTTTAAGGATTAATGCAGATGCAAATGCTACTGGAATTGCTAAACAGAGTAATTACGAACTGGTTAGTCTGATGAACATATCCTTGTTATATTATTGGTCATCGAATAGAATAATGGGCTGCAGGCTTAACTTGAACTTGTTTCCTAGGCTCCTTATGCAAATGAGTACAATCACCTCTTCCTAATCTGTGCTTAATCAGACTTTAATTTAGGATATTGTGGCATTCATTTTTTTATTTATTAGTTGAAAATCCGGGAATTTCACGTTACTACTGTTTTCATTGTTTTATTAAACTGATCTATATGTTTACTTTCATATTTTAGGTCTGCTGTTCCGGTCATGGAAAGAATGGTGCCCTCTCTGTTCTTCGTCAGTCAATAAATCCAGAAATGATTACTGAGGTCGGTGGTAGTGTTCCCGTTGATTGCATCAGGGGTCAGGGCCTATAATTTTGTATTTCCTGGCGCTGGTTTATATCTAACACATGAAAATGTTACCTACCTACACTCTTGGGATTTTAGATTTATTTTGCTTGCTAACAGAAGTGGGCAGTAACCAAGATAATAAAATGACCCAACTCTTCCCTTCCCATTTTGACTTAGCAGGTTGAACTACCAGGTTGTAAGGGAATTTGGACTGTTTACCACAAGAATGCACGTGGTCATAATGCTGATTCTAAAATCATTGCTTCTGATGATGAATATCATGCATATTTAATTATAAGTCTGGAGGCTCGAACGATGGTAAGTCATATACTTTCTTGTGTTAGATAAAAGTTAAAAGTGTTTTTGAGGACTCTGGTTTGTAAATATTTGTCTAGTTCATAGAGCTACATGTTTTTCTTAATGAAACTGTTCCTTGTAAGTTTGTAAGGTGCAAAGCTAGAAATGTGTGACATTTTTTCAAATCATAACATATGAGCTACTGGCAAGTCGAATGCACATTGTAGAAAAGCAGCCTTCGAAGGGTGGTGGAGAGGGAGTATGGTTAGGGCCTTATGGCACATGATTTGCGAATAACATAGATGCTTGTGTGGGTAATTAACTTGTGGATTAGTAACTATATGGTCTTTTATGTCTTTAATTATTCTCTCCCTCTCTGTTTGCCTCTGCTTTAGATCCTCCTCCTTTGTCCCTCTGCTGGATACCCATCTAGACTTTCTTGTAAACATTTCAATATCTTCTGCATAGTTCCTATATATATGATTGCAAATGTTCATGTAGCTGGTTTTTGGCATACATGCTGGTTCAGTCTGATTACTGTCTAGTATTTCAATGATAAAAAGAGCGACTTTTCATTTTAATGTGATAATCCATACAAGAATGTTATTTATTTGATATTTCAGTTTCAACATAGTTTCATCATATTTTGTTGCTTTGACACTCCCCCCAGGTACTTGAAACAGCAGATCTTCTGAATGAAGTGACAGAAAGTGTTGACTATTTTGTGCAAGGGAGAACAATTGCTGCAGGGAATTTGTTTGGAAGGTAAGTGTGTATCTTTATAGGATATTTTTGTCCTTGCCTGGCCTGTGCTCCAATGATGGTTTCCCTTTAAGAAGATTCTTTCCAACTGTGTTTTCTACAGTTAACTTCTTTTGTTAGTCAATTTAAATCTAACTTCATGAAGTATATAATTTGTTAAGAGGAATAGGAGTGGTTTTGTGTATCCTGCACCTTCTTTTTGTTACTGATCCTTTTTTATTTTCAAGGCGTCGAGTTGTGCAGGTCTATGAACGTGGTGCTCGAATTCTCGACGGTTCTTTTATGACTAGGGATATAAGCTTTGGAACTTTGAATGCTGAATCGGCCACCGGTTCAGAGAGCACAGTGTTATCAGTTTCTATTGTTGATCCGTATGTATTGCTGAGAATGTCTGATGGTGGTATTCGACTCCTTATTGGAGGTATGTTTTTCTCAACAAGATGCTCTACATATAAATAAGTGCACTATCATCTTCTTGACATGTCGCTCTCGTAGTTCTTTGTCTAGTTGGAATTTTCTGTTCCATATGGTTAAATGAAAACTCAGACTGGTTTTGATGTGCAGATCCTTCTTTGTGCACTGTTTCTGTAAGCATTCCAGCTGCCTTTGAGAACTCGAAGAAACAAATATCCGCTTGTACACTTTATCATGATAAAGGACCTGAGCCTTGGCTTCGGAAGGCAAGTACTGATGCTTGGCTTTCCACAGGAGTTGACGAAGGCATTGATGGTTCTGATGGTTTATTACATGATCAGGGTGATATATATTGTGTTGTTTGTTATGAAAGTGGTTCCCTTGAAATATTTGATGTGCCCAATTTTAATTGTGTTTTCTCCGTGGATAAATTTGTATCCGGAAAGACGCACCTAGTTGATACTTTAATGCAAGACCCTTCAAAAGATTCCCAAAAACTGGTCAATAAAAGTTCTGAAGAAGTGAGTGGCCAGGGCAGGAAAGAAAATATAGAGGATATGAAAGTTGTCGAGCTGGCTATGGAGAGATGGTCAGGACAGCATAGCCGTCCTTTTCTTTTTGGGATATTGAATGACGGGATAATTCTTTGTTACCATGCTTACCTGTTTGAAGGTCCAGAGACTACCTCTAAAACTGAAGATTCCGCTTCGGCACAGAGTACTTCTGGCTTAACCAATGTTAGTGCTTCAAGGCTTAGAAACTTGAGATTTGCTCGTGTCCCCTTGGACACATATGCTAGGAAGGACATGTCAACTGAAATTTCGTGCCAAAGAATGACAATTTTCAAGAACATTGCTGGTTATCAGGGGTTGTTCCTTTCCGGGTCAAGACCAGCTTGGTTAATGGTTTTCAGAGAACGTCTACGTGTTCATCCACAGGTGAGAAATCCAGTTCTCTTATTAAAATGAGGAAAATAATTGAGACAGCCTATATATTATATGTGTTTGCTAGTTTGCTTTTGTTTGGTCTTTTTAAATGCCTAATGAACTCTATATCAGATATTCCTTTAATGTACTTGTATTTACATATGTTTATCCTCCTAACTTCATTCATGTTATTATAATAATTTGGCTTTACAGAATGGAGGTAATTTTCTTTGTGGTCAAATTTGGATGAAGTTATTTTCTGAGATTGACCTCATTGCCCTTGGGGCCACTGCTTATATGTACAAATTAAAGACTTTAACTGATGTTTTCTAAGAAAGTGGGCAATTTGTTAAGTTCATTTGTTAATTTCTTTGGCAGCTTTGTGATGGTTCAGTTGTTGCCTTCACTGTCCTTCACAATGTGAATTGTAATCATGGGCTCATATATGTTACATCACAGGTTTGACGACAGTATGCTCCCCTTCCCTGTGTTATTATCTCCGATACCAGGCTTACAAATTTAACCTAATCCTTTCTACTTCCGTGTCTACATTCTAGGGTATATTGAAGATTTGCCAACTACCACCTATCTCAAGCTATGACAATTATTGGCCAGTACAAAAGGTGGGTACTTCAGTTTAAGTCAATATAATACTTGATCCCAATCTGCCATCTATGTCTGAAGTTAAGTTTATGGTTTATGCATAACTAAAAGTTTTGGCATTAATATTTTTCGTGTCTTGATTAGATTCCATTGAAAGGAACTCCTCATCAGGTCACTTACTTTGCAGAGAAGAATTTATACCCACTTATAGTTTCAGTACCTGTGAGTATATATCTGCCCTTAATATTTTTCTTGCTTGTTCAATAGTAGCTGTTTTATTTTAAGCTTCTTACTTTTACAAGTTGACCTAGTATGCATCCAGATAAGTTCACTACACACACACACACACACACAAATATATGCTTGGTTCCTTCCTATATGTGCAAATCTTTTTTAATCTAGTTTTGTATCAATTTTTGTTAATTTGTTTTCTTGCTTGACCATACGCATTATGAACTCACTTTGAGTAATGTGAATCAATTATATTCTTCAGGTTCATAAGCCACTGAATCAAATTCTTTCGTCTTTGGTCGATCAAGAAGCTGGCCATCAGGTTGAGAATCATAATTTGAGTTTTGATGAACTACACAGAACTTATACTGTTGATGAATTTGAGGTTCGGATTATGGAGCCAGAAAAATCTGGTGGCCCCTGGCAAACTAAGGCCACCATTCCCATGCAAACTTCTGAAAATGCTCTAACTGTTCGAGTGGTTACGCTGTTTGTAAGTTTTCTGCCTTGTCATCTGCCTGATTGTGGGTGTTGGACTATGCTTTCTGTATGCGTTTGTTCCACCTCTTCTCTCTTTCCGAGAGAACTCTTGGATTGAATGAAACATGTACAACCACAAGTATACTGGTTTATGCCTAAGGTCCTAATCTCAATAAATAAGTCACATGGTACTTCATTTCAGAATACAACCACCAATGAGAATGAAACACTTATAGCAATTGGGACTGCGTATGTGCAAGGGGAGGATGTTGCTGCTAGAGGACGGGTTCTTTTATTTTCAGCTGGAAACAATACTCAGAATTTGGTATTTTCTGGATCATTTAAACGTCTTTCTTAAAATCTCTATTACTTTCAATCCTCCACAGTATCTATTGCTATACAAACCTTATAGGTAGCTTTCACCTGGTTTCATTATTTCTGAATTCCACATTCTATGAGATAAAGTCAGTTATTTCTGTATTCAGGTTTCAGAGGTGTACGCCAAAGAATTCAAGGGTGCCATATCTGCATTAGCCTCACTTCAAGGTCATCTGTTGATAGCACAAGGTCCTAAAATTACTTTAAACAAGTGGAATGGCACTGAACTGAATGGTGTGGCATTTTTTGATGTTCCACCATTGTACGTTGTGAGCTTGAATATTGTATGTATACTTACTTTACTCAACTGTCTCTTTTAATTGATTCTTTGTATCATACACCTGGATATTATGATTTAATTTTGTGATGTGAAAGCTGAGGGTGCACGTTGTACAATGTTATGCTTAATTTATTACGATATGATTCTGAGCAATATATGATCCTTGTCAATGACCGAATTTGTTCTTGCAGGTTAAGAATTTTATCCTCCTTGGTGACATTCACAAAAGCATTTACTTTCTCAGTTGGAAGGAGCAGGGATCTCAGCTCAATTTGTTGGCCAAGGATTTTGGTAACCTAGATTGTTTTGCAACGGAATTTCTGATTGATGGAAGTACGCTGAGCCTTGTAGTTGCAGATGAACAAAAGAACATTCAGGTTGGTGCCTTGTAGTTGAGATCTATGTTAGCCCTCTTTTAGGTCTCTCCTCTACCTTCCGGCTCCCACCGCCACACCCCAAAGAAAAATACTAGGGGTTCCTTTTTCTTTTCACTAAACTTTTCTGCTCTGGTGAAAATTATTCAGCAGAATTAGTATAGTTACTGTAGTTGTCATGTTGCTAAACATGTTTGGATAGGGTTAATATTTTACAGGTGCTTGTGTTTAAAAAATTTACGACTGTAAGTATTACTAGATAAAGTAACCGAAAGGCGAAATTTTTATTTATTTATGAAAACTCGGTAAAGAGGGCAAATGAGAGCAAAAATAAGGAACATATTTGAATAATGGAGTAGGTATGAATGTCATTTTTACCACAATTCCCCTTTTTTTTTTCCTTTTGCGACTGTAATAATGCTTTAAGTTAGTTGTTCATCCGTGATTGTTGGAGGGATAGTGTTTGTTTACTTATATTTAACGCAATTTATATGTCAACACAGATCTTTTTCTATGCACCAAAGATGTCTGAGAGTTGGAAAGGCCAGAAGCTTCTCTCAAGGGCTGAATTTCATGTTGGAACCCATGTTACCAAGTTCTTGCGGTTGCAGATGCTCTCTACTTCAGGGACCAATCCAGGCTCCGACAAAACTAATCGCTATGCTTTGTTATTTGGTACCCTGGATGGCAGCATTGGTTGTGTTGCGCCTCTTGATGAACTGACATTTCGTAGGTTGCAGTCACTACAGAAGAAGCTCGTTGATGCAGTTGCCCATGTTGCTGGTTTGAATCCAAGAGCTTTCCGCCAGTTTCGGTCAAATGGAAAGGCACATCGGCCTGGCCCTGACACCATAGTTGACTGCGAGCTTCTAACCCAGTAAGTTCATTGTTCCTTCTATTTAGATTACAGTTAAAGATACATGCTGGTGTTGGATGTCATGTGCTTTACATCGTTAGATGTATTAGTTGCTCGAATTCTCTTATTGGAGCCTTGCTCTTTGGAGAGGAATATTTCGTCATCTTTGTAACTCCAATAATGATAAAAAGGTTCCTGATGAAACGATGCACGCTTTGAATTGTTGATCAACACCGTTAACAATATTTGATGGCGTGATAAAAACTGGGCCTAACAAGTGTACTTCAATTTCCATCCTTGCAGTTACGAGATGCTTCCATTGGAGGAACAGCTTGAAATTGCAAACCAGATAGGGACGACTCGTTCACAAATTTTCACAAACTTAAATGACCTTGCTATAGGAACGAGCTTCTTGTAAGTGCTGTGTTTACCTTGTTCGTAACTGTTGGGTTCCGCCGAATTGAGAAGAAAGAGGAGGGATAAGAACTGGGAAATGCCGTTGCTCCAGTGCTGTAGTTATCGATTTGTGCTAGACAAATGGTGACCGACCGCTCGTTACTTTCAGGTGACAAGAGTTGAGAGTTTCCGGCTAACCAATATCGCTAGGCTCAGTAAATCGTTCAGTTTTGTCACGACGAGTATAACAGTCATTCGTGTGTCCGCTGATGGGTTGCAAGTTATCATAGTCGTTAACCTTAGTCCGAGACCGCTACATTTGTTCACATGTATACCATATTAATGAAACTACCGTGAGATTTATCTCCTCCATCTCTCGCAAACTCCATTTTCTTCCTTTCAAGGACATTTCTTTTCGCACTTAGAGGCCGAATGCAATTTTTGTAATATTACAGCAAGTGCCTTGTGACTCAGACTCCTCTTTCGCTTTTGAGAGAGAATGTTGAAATTCAAGAATTTTTGGAATGGAAATCAAATTGTTGCACATCAAAATTCTGAATTATTGTACTCTGAAAATTCGAAGGTTTTTTTTTTTTGTTTTGTTTTGTTTTGTTTTTTAAATTATTATTATTATTATTTTAAATTTTTTAATAATGGGAATAGAGGTCCACTATGGACTCATTTGGAAGTGTTTTTAAAAATATTGAAAATGTTTTTGGTGAATTGATTTTGAGTTCTAAAAATAATTAAGCATTTTTAAGTGTTTTTTAGAAGAAACACTATATACTTGCTTCTTGCGGAAACACTTAAAATGTGTTTCTAGGATCTATTTTGAATTTTTACTAAAGAATGACTTTCAAAAATATTTTTATTAAAAACGCTTTCAGTTATTTTAAGGGAGTTTTAACGAAACACTTTTGGTACTGTTCATTTTTAATAAAAAATCATATTTTTACCTTTACGTACTATTTACTATATCTTTAAAAAGAAATTTTCGTTAAAAATAAATTTTTTTTTGAACTTTTTGTTAATTTTTCTTATTTTTAAACGAGGGATATATCTATTAGAATTTAGAAAACAACTGCACGAGGTAAACAATTAAAAAAGGAGCAGATAAGGTAAAAGAATGAGTAGAGTCCTTTGAAGGTAAATGACTTTTTACTTTTTACTTGACAATGGCAGACGGGGACAGCAGGAGTGGTTTTCTACGGTTCCACAAACCTCGTGGGCCTATCATGGCGATGCGCGTGTGCCCTAATTCACTAATTAATCAAGTGGCTGTCCATCTCTCTTTCCATGTAGAGGAGCAATTTTACTCTGAAACGCTGTGATGTGATGTTACAACTCGTGATATTACAATTCCAAAATTATATTATGTATATTTATTTATTTCTATTAATATACATAAGAAGTGAGACTTATTTTCTTATTGAGAAACGTTAAAGAGATTCTAAAAAACAATTCTTTTCATGGATCCCTGTTACCTCATGATTTTGATACAATGTTTTACAATGGTGGAACGAGAGTTGATGTTCAATTGTGAAGTGACAAAAAATCTATGTAATGTCTTACTTTTGAGAAAGTTCTCTCAATATTTCTCTTTCTTATTTAACACATGAAAACTATACTATGTGACAGGTGTTCTAGATATACAGAAAAACTTCTCATCGTAGTTATGCACATAGGAAGAAAGATAATGATAACTCACGTGCACATAATTCGATCCATCTGTTTGGGCAAAGGGAATGATTGACTGAAAACATAGAAGAGAAATAGAAAGAGCATCTTATAATTAGGGTTCAGGGTTTTGTAAAAGAAAAGAGGATGCATGTGGGAAGGTGGTGTTGTGTACTTGTGTTATGGGACCAATGGATTCAAAGAATGTCAAGCTAAAGTGCAACACAATGTCCTTCAATTCAATTGTGGTGAATGAGAGAGAGGCCATGGAGTGTGAGGAGTGTTCCCCTCTCATGCCCCAATCCATCACTACTTATCTCTTTCCATGTATATATATATATATATATATATATATATATATATTTCTTGAGAAATGCTAATGGGACTCCCTTAAGAGTGAGACTCTCTACCACCTCATATTTATTGCATAATGTTTCATATTGTTGATACGAGAATTGACATTAAATTGTCAAGCGATAGATAGTCCATGAAAAATCCTACTTTTGAAAGAGTTTCAGCATTTCTCATATTTCTTTGCAATATTGTCTTTTTATTGGGTTTAGGGTTTTTAATTTTCCATAATGGCGTTAGTACACTCCTAGAAAATCTAGAACGAGAAGTGGGATCTTAGCAATGCATGCACACTTATGTGAAGAGAGAGGGGGGAGAGAGAGAGAGAGAGGCACGCAAGTGATTTGACAATGACCAAAGTTGAGGTAGTGTTTGAATTTCTGTTTTCCAAATGGGTCCAATTCCAAGTCCAAATCAAAACTTTGGCCACCTTGATGATTCACTGCTTCTTGACAAAACCAAAATTACCTTTAAATTTTTTATTTTTTTTCCTTTTTATCTTTACCTTTTAAATATATTTGGCAATGGCATGGTCTCTTTTACATCTTTCAGTAAAAAAAGACACCCCCCCTCCCGGGCATTTGATGACAGTAAAACAGCAGAAGCACTGGAAAGCGTCGTTTCTAGAACCATGGGGAACATTCGAGCACCATGGCAGACTGGCAGTAGGCATGAAACAATGTCGTTTTCGTTAGCATGTCACGTTTCCTTCCTTTAGTTTAGGGAATGTACTTCCTTCTAAATTCCCTATCTCCCTCCTAACGTGACAACACAAGTGTTTTTATGTTTTTTCTCATGTGATCAATCGCGTTAATTAAGAGAGAAATATAGAGGTAATGATACTCCATGATACGTAAACGATACCAAAACTAATATCTTTTTCTTTTGGGGCTAAAAAAATGAGACTCAATTCTCAAGTTTGTCGGTACATCATATATGGTCATTTTGATTTTCTCCCTTTTCTTTTGGTGCAACCTCACAAACTTTATGCTAGAGGAGCAACCCCTAAATCTATACGAGAATACCTAATTAACTAAATGGTTTTCATTTACCTTATTCAGTTTTACAAATGAGAGAAAGAGACTTGCACCAATAATTTGAGTCCAATATATTTATATCAAACAGATACACACAAACATATGTATACAAGCGTGTTAGATAGTCAGTCCAATCATTCTAGTTTAGAAATCATATCAGATTTTGATTCTTTGACTCAGAAGTTTGGCTTAAATTAGAAGCTTGCATTATGTCCTTGGAAGGGAACAATTAGTGGCTCTGTCATGGCAATCAACTCTTGTGAAGGTCGGAAAAATTGATAGACGAAGCATTTCAGCCTCTCCCTGAATATCATCTTGTGATTTACTAGCGTCAGAAATCGAACCCAAAACATGTCTGGAAGTCCCTAATCACTGAGCCACCTTGTAGTGGTTATATGTCCTTGGACTCTATGGAGTTAACATTAGCCATCCATATGCCTATAATTGAATTCATCAAATACATTCCATTATTTCCAATCTTATTCATTGATCCTTTTGACTTGATCGAGAAAGTGGGAGAGACTATACATGTATGTATATCATCACCCACTTAGTTATATGGATGATGGCATCAGCCCCATCATAAAGATATACATAGCCACTTAGCATGGTCTGACCATCCACCCGAGTCCACGTTAATGATGATTTCCTTGTTGAATGATGTTAAATGGGGCGGTTTGCGTGGCAGCGTGAAAGCAAAGCCAGCAGCATGCATGATCCAGCCACCCTTTGGCCATGGAAATCAGATAAAGATATATAGTCCGCATGGTGCAACACACTTGATTATTATCAGTTTTTGTATTCTCTTTTTCGATCATTTGCTAATTAAATTATTTTGACTTGTTTTGCCTTGCCTCATAGTGTACTTGGTTACCATCATGAAGCTAATTGGACCCTCTTGATCTTGTTGTTTCATCATCTTAATCCTTGACCTAGTACTCTCATAAAAGGGTCATGTATCCATATTCATGTAAAAGATTTGCAGTTCATTGAGTCAAAAGTAATTATTTTACCGCTCAGATCCTGTTTTAATTAGACTATCTCTTTGCATTATCAAATGCATAAATAAATCAAATAAGATAGGAAATTTACTTAAATGATCAAAATACAAATCTTTGCTGAAATGACCTGAGATCTTGTTAATACATTGTCACTATTTGATTTTGATCAATTCAACAATTAGAAATTATTAGCACCATATCCAAATTGGCTATGTGAATTACAAATATATACATCTATTTCACCTTGGTAGTACTGTGATATTGGAAGGTTCAATAATATTTAACACCATTTGAATTATAAAATCCAAATTATTTAGTCAACGCTCAAGTAATGGAATTGACTATCATGTTTTCTCCCATGCAGATGCAATGCTGTCTGTTTCAGGTTATACATTTCAAGTTAAAATTTACATATATGAAGTCACTTAAACTGAAGTAAGTGATGGATTGTCTTGCTAGATAGAGTTTTTTTTTTAATTTATTTTTAGTTGTATTTCAAGTTTGAACTTTCTTTCTTTTAGTGTAAATTAGAATAGCGATATTGCTTGTAATAAATAAAAAATTAAACCAAACCTTAATTTATAACTAACTTAGAGATCCTGCTTTATCTGACTAGTTTTAATATTAGCCCAAATGGTCAGATAAAGCAAACCTTAAAACAGATACAAAGTGCATGTTGCCCATCTTTTTCAGTTTAGTTGGAAATCTTCTTTGAGTTTTGCAGATTCAATAACATCTGGTACATTGCATTCACAACAAAAGGAGATCTCTGCGTGTCAAAAAAAAATAAATATATATACATATATATATATATATATATATATACATATATATATATATATATATATATATATATATATATTATCTGATCAAATCACAATCTTGGATTTGCATTAATGCTCACAACTTGGATAATATTTGACTGTTTGAATAATGTTAATCATATTAGATGCACTTAACTATAAGAACACTACCACAAATCTAGAATCCCGATGAGGGGTTAGAGCTGTAAGCTGTTTAATCTGCTTGAGCAACGGATCTAGTTTTCACCAATCCAACGGGATCATCTCCATATATTTTTTGTGAGAATCTTGAGAATTCGTGAATTGTGTCCGTTCATCGTATATCGTGCGATCAGTTTTTTTTCAAGTACTGTTTGTGTTCAATTTTAAATAAAAATATTTAAAATAATTTATGACTACACGATATATGATGAACGGACACGATTCACGGATCACTAGGATCCTCACAAAAAGAATCCGGCAAGAATCCCGATTCTTCACCAATTAGCCATTCAGTTTCTGCCAAGTGTCATGGTCTTGCAGATGCAGACCAAGAATATACTGGGAGCTTGGTTGGCTTCCTTTTCCAACAATTGTTGAAAAGCTAGCCTTTTTCCATCGAAACAAGCAAGTGGTACGTAGTACATTGCTATCTAGCAGATCTTCATCAATGCAAATCCCGTTGCCCCTGGAGATTAGAAATGCAACAGACAAAAGACAACAAAAGATGTTAAAAAATGGTGCATACTTAAACCCTAATATATAATTAAAAAAAAAACCCCTAATATATAATATTTGTACACATATACCATGTTCACCCATAGGGCGAGCCTTAACACAATAAAAATATTGTTTCTTTGTGACTGAAAGGTCATGAGTTCAAGTTGTGGAACAACCTCTTTGCAACAAGGGTAAGGTTGCGTGCAAAAGATGTCTCCCTCTTCCTCAACCCTTGCAAGATGAGAGCCTTATTGTCTTGAAGTTGCTTATTAAGAATGAAGAGTTTCCTCCTTACTGGAAGTGAGAGAAGTACTAGAATATCGATCCACTTGATATATATCATCTTAAAACCCTCCGATTCTTTATAAATTACATACATATGCATGTCAAATCCCTTCTATGCGGTATCTTATGTGAAAAAAAGGATGCATTAGAACATAAATTGGCAGTTGGCATTGGCCTTTTGATCTGGGACAAGATGAAAATTATAATAATTAATTAAACTGGTTGTATGTGTTTCGAGAGAGAGAGAGAGAGAGAGAGAGAGAGAGAGAGAGAGAGAGAGAGAGAGAGAGAGAGAAGCACTTTAATCAAGACATGGAGATGGAGAGATGTAGGAAGGGGGGGGGGGTGATGGTTTGCCTATTCATTTTCCGACAAGTAAACAAAGGAAATCGTCTCTGCCGTTCCATTGGTAGGCAAAAGCTACGGCAAAGTAAAAAAGAAACAAACATCATCTCTCTCCGTCTCTCTCTCCCCACCTCTCTCTGCCCAATTCTTTGAATTGTTTTATCAGAGACACCCAGTTAGTTCCACCAACCCGATAAGGCAACAAGACCACACTTCCCGCTCACCATGTGATGTGGAATGAGTAATCTAGTGCCTTTTTTTTTTTTTAATCTCATATATATCCCCATTTTCTCTACATAAAAAAACTGCAATATCTTTTTATTTTATATAAAGTATATAATGTTATTTAGACACAAAATGGTGGAGTTAAGGGATCAATGGATTCTAATGACCCGAATGGTTATGCTCAGGTTTTCACTAATCTCATTCGATTTTCAGTCTTGACCTCATTATTTAATATTTTACCTAAAATCTTTGATGAAATGTTGTTAATAAGAAATATCAAAGGTAAAGGAAAAGAGATTAAGGGTTGTGAGGTTGGGAGCTTCTTTAATTATGTCCCGGTTGTATTAAGCTTCACTATTGAACACACTTAGCCAACTACATTATTGATCTTTTGAAGCTTACAAACAAAATTAAGAGGTTCATTATCTTCATAAACCATGAAGCTGCATCATGTAGACTTCTTCTTTTCATCTTTCACGGTTTTTAACATCTAACTGTCTAAGCTTCCAACCATTTGTAGCATCTAAAACCAAGATAAGCCTCACAGTTGTATGCGTAATAATTGGTCTTTACTACTCCTTAGCTCAATCCCCTCTGTCACTAAAGGGCGACGTCACTGAAGCGAGAGTAATCTTTGAACGCTACTATGCGTCCTTACTAATAAGAAGTCCATATCAGTGAGGCTTGACAGACAAAGAAAATGGTGGATACTTCCACTAGTTGGGTAGAAGGTGACGACCCTAATGAATTGACTATGAATGTGGTTGTTAACTACATCAGTACTCAAATTCTTTCATCGTCCCTGGCATCGATGATCAACTTCGGGCACATTCTGTCTCTCACTCGAGGAAGAAGGTTCAAATACCCGGATATCCACGGATAAGGAAAGGTAGAGAAGAAAGCATTATCTTATAGAGTCGTAGGTGAGATCACATGTATTACAGCATGTATGCTAGCTAGCTAGTTAAGCATCTCTACACCACATGTGGCTCTTCCAAGTCAACCCTAAGGGCCCCGCACCAGCCGCTACCCTTCCAAGAATTCAAACAACATATATACCTGAGAGTGGTATTTGCACCACAGAAATATCACTACCATATCTAACGGCGCCTAAAAAAAATGCGGTTTATGGCCAACTCATCGGTCAAAATCCTATTTTATGTTGGCATATCAACTTGCACTTAGTGTAAATTTAATCAATCATTTTTTAGCTTTTTTTATTTATTATAGAATACATGTTCCTACAAAAATTTAAAATATATCATGATCAAGTGAGAATTTTTAAGCAATATATACTAAATAAACTTTCTTAATTCATAGAGCTTATGGGATCTAATAATTGTTGAGAGTATTGATTCTACATTGGAAAAATGAGGAACTTTGCATGTGCTTATAAGATGTTGGGCTACTCCGCATATTGCCAATTGATTTTATAGTGGAACCTCAACTTCTTTCATGATATCAGAGTAGGTTGTCCCACGTGTGAAGGCCAACAGCCACGTGCTCCACGTCTTTGTATTGTCCACATGCTAGGCTTGAATATTTGTCACAAGTGAGAGGTTGTGTTGAGAGTATCAATCCCACATCGGAGAAATGAGGGACCTTGCATGCGCTTATAAGAGGTTAGACCAGTCCCCATATCACCAATTAGTTTTATGGTAAAACCTCAACTTCTTTTAATAAGTCCTTCTGGTTAACCCAAATGGTACGTTAAGGATAGATCACGAAACATGTTAGGGTTCAACTTCCTCAAACGTAAAGAAACTAAATACATCTTAATTGGTAGTATTCTTCTCTTCCCATACTTTTATTCTTAAATTGGAGCTTTTCCATTTGGTATCTTTCCTCCTCAAGCTAAAGTTATTGGATTGAATAAATAATACACGACAAATAAAACAATTGATGAGAAAGTTAGTTTATTTCTTCACAACAATCAAAAGGAAAAACCAATAATGGCATGGCCCTCCCCCACCATTTTAGTAGAACAAACAGCATCTAAGAAAAAGCTTTTTCAGCATCCGAACAGCCTCCACAACAGTTCCTCCTTATCGACTAATGCTTTAACTACAAAATTAACCATACGCCTTGTGCATGTGGGCGTGGCAGTTTTACTCAAACTCACTCCCTCGTAACTCAAGAAATCGTTCACATGTTGTGATATAAATGAACGACATAGTTGTCTCTTCTTAAAGTTTTCTACAATTACTACAAGATTAACCACACGCTGACAGTTTTACTCAAATTCACCCCCTCAGAACTCAAGGAGTCATTCACATGTTATGATATAAATAGACGACATAGTTATCTCTTAAAGTTCTCCACAATTTTTTTTTGAAATTTTGAGGTTGCCTATTGTAAACTGGAATCAAACTCACACATAGTGGGGAAAAATTTGATACTTCTGAGTGAGTTTAGTTTTTGAGTAACATACATGTCATGAGTTTGAATCCCATAAAATCGTATATCACTATATTAAAGTCACATTATTAACGTGTTATAAAAATCGCACTTAAGTAGTCTGATTCATATATATATATATGAGAATCGAATTGACATAAACTATCCTGAAAAGCCATAGTAGTTGATGAGAAGTTTTTTAGTGTACTTATCACTTTGCGTGGTATTACCATACTGTGTCATCTACCCATATCATAAAACATAATCAGATCAATTAATAATACATGCGACCATCGCACCAAAAATTACTCCTCGCCATCTTTTGATTTTATTTAAATTTAATATTTATTTATTAGACTATATGTAACGCCCAGAACACCTCACGAGCTTAATTTACATTTACAAAGGCTTAGCCAGAGCTTTCTTCTTCCACCAGGCACCAGCTCCCTCCATTATTTCCATTATCTTCCTCTGTCCTCTCTCTCTCTCTCTCTCTCTCTCTCTCTCTCTCTCTGCAACTCCCACATTTCAATTATATCTCTCTCTTTCTCCCACTCACTCATTTCACTCGCACTTCTTCATTCTTCTTCTTCTTCTTCTTCTTCTCAAATTTAAACATTTTTGTTTTTGGTCTGACTAAACATTATTGTTTAATTTCGCATAAAATATATATTCATGGCACTTGAGACTCTCCTTCTCAAGGTGAAGACAGCAATCTCCCACCGTTTCGACGTCGTACGGACTTCCACCCACCACCTGCACCACCCACTCAAACCGGTAAGAAAATCAAACGTCGGGGTCTTGGCCTTCGAGATCGCCGGCCTCATGTCGAAGCTCATCCACCTCTGGCAGGCACTGTCAGACAAGAACATGATCCGCCTCCACAACGAGTCCATCTCCCTCGAAGGTGTCCGAAAGATCGTCTCAAACGACGACGCTTTCCTCCTCTCTCTCGCCTGCGCTGAGCTCGTTGAGAATCTCCGCCTCCTCGCCAACTCAATCTCCCGACTCAGCACCCAATGCAAGGACTCCCACCTCCGCTCCTTCGACCGCCTTTTCCTCGAGTTCGCCAACTCCGGCCGCGATCCGTACAATTGGGTGCTCGGATTTAAAGAGATGGACACCAAAAACGTCAAGAAGTTGGAGCGGTATGTGACGATCACGTCCACTCTCCACAGAGAGATGGACGAGCTCACCGCTCTCGAAAGCGCGCTGGGCAAAGCGTGGAAGTACAACGAGTACGAGACTAATCATTCCTCGCCGATGACGAGTAGTACTAAAGAGCAAAAGATCGTCGATCTTCAGCAGAAGATCGTGTGGCAGAGAAATGAGGTGAAGTATTTGAAGGGCAGATCATTGTGGAGCCGAAGCTTCGACACGGTCACTTGGGTTATGACGAGGTCGATTTTCACTGTTCTTGCTAGGACAAAGCTCGTTTTCGGCATCGGAAAATGCCCGCCATCGTCGTTGCCTCAGAGCCTCTCGGCTTCGGCGACTGTCCATCCTTCCAACCAAACTGCGTGCCATTTTGTATCTGGCCCATTGAGATCCCCAAAGCTTGATAAGGAAGACAACATAAATTCTCTATACAAGACCCCTGTTGTAAGTACTCCACATCAAGACAATAAAAATTCTCTATGCAGGACGTCTATTGATATGAAAGACAGTTCGGAAGACGTTGGGTTTTTCGAGTCCAACTCGAAGCTCCTGAAGCCACCATCAAGCACATTAGGCGCGGCGGCGCTGTCACTACACTACGCCAACTTGATCATAGTCATGGACAAGATGATCAAATTCCCACAAATGGTTGGCGTCGACGCTAGGGACGATCTATACTCAATGCTACCGAGCAGCGTAAGGTCTTCGCTACGCGCCCGGTTGAGAGGTGTCGGGTTTTGCGCAAGTGATCCGGTGCTAGCTGGCGAGTGGAGGGAGGCCTTGGGGAGGATCCTAGGGTGGTTGGCGCCGTTGGCACACAATATGATAAAGTGGCAAAGCGAGAGGAGCTTTGAGCAACAAAACATGGTGCCAAAAACAAATGTGATGCTTTTGCAAACTCTGTTTTTTGCAAACAAGGACAAGACCGAGGCTGCCATAACTGAGCTGCTTGTGGGGTTGAATTATATTTGCAGGTTTGAGAGGGAGATGACGGCTAAGGCATTGTTTGAATGCGATAACTCCATTAATGGCTTGCTCAATTTGCAGAGTTCTAGCTAGTTAGTGAAGGAGAAAGAAGAAGATCACACTTTTTTGTGTTTATTTTAGTTTATATTTTGGATTTCAATTTTGATTTCTGAAATTTTACCGTTGTTGGTTTTGATTGAGCTGCGTTTCAGATCCTCGAGGGTTCCTTTTGGTATCGAATTCTCGTTTGTATATGATGAAATAAATGGATATAAAATGTAAATGATTTGTTCTTGAGATATTTGTCGAAATCAAAACCAGGAGATTATGAATTTTGAGATTATTGTTCATGCATGATCATGTGAAAATATTTGTTGATACTCTGAACCAATAAATATCACAAAATATAATTTCAAAATAAGGTGAATATTTTCCAGTGACTTGTAATACATGCGTTTGATTACGAATGATTAATTAAATAATTAAACTCGAGTATCATATAAATTCTATTTAAACAAAATTTTGAGTGCAAGAATAAATGCTTTTATTAACATTTTTAAGTACGATCCATACAAACAAAAAAGGGTCATATATTGAGATTGGTAGTAGGTGATATTTTTATTTTCTTTTAATTAGCATATCTTCTAACACTATTTGATCATCATTATTGGCCAAGACTATGCGTTTCTTTGATTTATTTCAAGTTCAATTTATTATATTATAAAGATTTTTCAGTGTGCTAGAAATACGGTTATAACGAGCTGTATCTCTTGAACGAGTTGTATCTCTGGCATATGGAATGCGTTTCCTTGATTTATTATTCTTATAATAATACAATTGATTAGAAATTTAAAAAAATTCGACTAATGTATTATGATATTTGTTGTAACGAACTGTATTTCTGGCACAATTAAAAATTTATCATTCCAATGTTGAATACTCGGTAGTTGTACTGAATACATTATTAAAATTAAAAGTACTCCCACTTAAACTCTGATTTTAAATAGCTTTTTAATTTTTGGTTAGAGAATAATCTAGCCTTTTTTATTGTGACCACTTTCTTTTATTTTCCTCAGTATTCTATTAGGAAAAGTAGATATAAGTAAAAACTGTGTCAACTTAGGAATTTTTTCAATATGATCTCTCACTATTCAAGCACATTTTCTGCTCATAAAAAATAATTTTTTGGTATGGAATTTGTAGCTTAATAAGAGTATTATTTATAGCATTCGCAATTTCGAGTTTGAATTTGTCTTCTCCAATATCAATTGAATAAAAAAAAAAACTTATTCTAATTTCCGAAACTGTCGAAATTAATTCCCCTAACTTACATTCGCAACCGCAAGACCGTAAAAAAATGAATTTATCCAATTGAATCATGTAAATCCAGGAAGGACTTCATGTGAACGTGTGAGCTGAATCTCTAACTCTCGGCCAGACCCAAACACTAGAGGACTAAAAACCAAACACACAAATTCAAACAAATAGAATAAAAAAGTGTTTGATCCTCCAGCTAATGGCATTTTACTGTATTGCCCCACTTATATATATAAGATTCTTCATTGACATTGATGTGATATGTGTTAAAGCACTTCAAATTGAACCATTTGGCATTTAAAGACAACATATAGCCTATAGGGCATTGAGTATGTTTGTTTTGAATTTAAAAATCGAATCTTGAGATTTTTTTTTTCATTTGTACCGATACGAATCATAGTGTAGGAGGGGCGGATTAAACACATAACCTAAGGGAAAGAAGAACTGTTTGATTGATATATTCTGAGTGTTTGGAGAGTACTGAGTGTTTGATGTTCTTTTACCGGCTAAGAGACGGATTGTTTCTATGTCATCGATTCCATTATTGTGTACTGACATGTTTTGATACATCATTAACAATATCGATATTATACAGACTGCCTGTTCGTTGTTTTATATAAATCAGGCATCATGCATAAAAAATTTCTAATAATTAAATTTCTGGTTTGATTGTAAGCCAATTAACTAAAACAATTATGATGTGTCTCAATGTATAACTAATGACATAAAATCAAAAGGAAAAGAATTATAAACTTGAAATTGAGCAACTAAACTAGACAATGATATGCCACCTAGATTAAGTTGATCACCTAAAATTCTAAACCCTCCAATCCAACTAATCACCATTGCAAAGAGGGTTTTGCTTGGTCAAAAGATCTTGTCCAATCTCCTTGTAATCCACACAGCATGAGTGTTCTTCAGGGTACCTATGCTTCCCACAAAACACACCGCCGCAGCGGCACTCAAACCCCGTCGGTCCAACCCTTTTCTTGCAGCTCAAGCACCTCTTTTTCTCCGACGAATCCGAAGAAATAACAGCTGCAGTAGCAGTGGAGTTTGAGACAATGAGGGGTTTGTCCACTGAAGCTTACCCTACCAAGGCTGCAGGCTTAGCAAACTGCTCTTCTTTTAAACACTCTCTGTAGCACTTTGAGCACATGTTCATGTTTGTCACAGAGCCAAAGAAGCCGCAGCCTTTTGCGCAGCGTGGAGGCTCCATGTTGATGTCGTTTCGTGACTCCATATTTGGGTTCTTGAATATCTTTTTGTTTCTCTGGCAATCACACTAGGGAAGTGGAAAATAGAACTTGAGACTTCGGATGCGGAAGTGAATGCTCTCGATCAACTAAACTAGAAGCCCTCGCGGCGTAGTTCTACTTCTTACTGGGGATTGGGGATTAAGCTTCTTAATTAATTTGGTTTTGATTCTTAGTGAAGAGGTTTGGCAAGTATGTGAGTGGTTTTATATTGCGAAGGCGGTGGTCGTACTTAGTAACGTAGGATCATGAGTGGTATGAATTTCCTTTTCTTATTAGGATTGGTTTCTAATTTCCCTACTCTGTAAAGATTTCTAAATGTTTTTTATTTCCTTCTTTTGTTTTTTTGTAGAAACTTTAAGTTGGCGGAGTGCAACTTTGTTCACTTCCATTGATTGTCGTCAGATTAGTTTGGTTTAATTGATTTAAAACACGAAATTCAAAATTTAAACTAATCTAACGACAAACAATGAAAAGGTCAACATCACTTTCACTTTAAGAGGGTGAGCAAAAATACACTCAAGTCGGTGGGTATTTTGGGGATTTTATTATAACCATTTGATGTTTTAAATTTTAAGGGCTACTTTTGCACACATCATCCATGTAGTATATGTCAATGATACTATGGTGAAAATTCTTTGGACCATTATGTGCATCATTTTCAAGGGCAAGAGCTTCTTTTCAAGTCAAACTTATAGATCGAAAAACTAAAAAGGGGCGACCCTAAGACAACAAGGCACTCCGCTTTGCGACAGGCAGGAAAGAACGTCTATCGTACGCAGCCTTACCCTTGCTTTGCAAAGAGACTGATTTCCACTTGACATTTTGGTCACAAAAGAGCTAAAATGAAATCAAGTGAACTAATCCATCAATTACTAATAAGCTCTGAATGAATACTAAACACAAGTGGTCGATGACGTGTACCCATTTTCCCAGATTTAAACGAGTTGAAATCAAGTAGAAAAATATAATACAAACACAGAGCAGGTGTGCCTAATCTACTCGAAGATGGTACAGTTAGCTTGAAAAATGTTAGTTGCAAATTTCTAACCCACCAGCGTCAATCCTTAAACCCCATAGTATAAAACACGCACTGCAACACCCGAAATCGGTAGACAAGCAACCGAGTCTGATGGCAAACTCTTACAAGAAGCAGGTAAGAGAGCCACCTTCAGTTCCATTTCTATGGGAAGAAAGGCCGGGAATCGCCAAAAAAGACTGGAAACCGGAGTTTTCTTCGAGTTGTTCATTTCCGCCCCCTCCAGTCAAGTTTATAGCCTCTGTCCCGTTTGAATGGGAAGAAAAGCCAGGAACACCGCTACCATCTTTCTCAGAACCAACAATGGAATCAGTATCTCCCCCGCTGCCGCTGATGCTTCTCACTTACCAGTCACCTCCAACAAGCTCTGCCTCTCACCAACATGATCATGATGGTGAGCATGAAGATTGCAATGGCGATGGAGAAGAAAGTATGCTTCAGTTGGAGTTTGAAGCATTTGATTTTGAAACAGATGATTCATTTCGCTCAGCTCCTTCTCTACTCGCAAACTGTCTTGTTCCCTCCGTGGCACTTTCTACTGCTATTCCAGTACATGAAACCAGAGTTACCCACACCAACAGAAGAGAAGAGTGATCGGCCTGAGACGCCTTCCTCACCGGCATCAGATTCAGGCAGCAGTACCAGCAGCTATGCAACTGGAGCTTCAAGCCTGGTGGGGGCTTCGTTTTTGGAATGCCTCTTTCCACTGATTCCTGCCAATGCTGGATTTCTTGAAACAACTGGGCAATCAGACAAAACCGCTCTTGCTCCAACAGAAGCGAAGGGCACATATTTTGATCGCGAAAGTAATGGCAGTGCCATTTTTAGGAGGCATAGAACACTTGGAGAGCTGATAATGATGAGTCGAAGGAGTAGTTGCAGGAGGAAAGCTGTTCAAATGAGAAAACACAATCTCTCAATGGTAAATTTCTGTTCTTACTCTTACGTTCACTGTTGCTTTCTAAGTTTATTCGGTTTCGAAGCTACTCCGAGAGCAAACATGGCTGTACCAAATACTAGTTTCATATAGATTCAGAAAACGAAAGAGAATTACGTATATCAACTGTAGGTCATTCCTTTTGACAGCACCAAGATTTCATAAACTGTTACTCTTTCCTGAATGCATCAATGACAGGAACTCATGAAGAATAAAGGTTTTGGATGCGGTATCTTTGGAACTGGAATCAAGGTGATAGAAGGGCTCTACAGCAAGAGGAAGAACTTGCCGACGCTTAAACTGATGTGATGAAAAACACCGCTTTAGAGTTTAAGCGAGCTACGCAGCTTGCAGTCAGCCCTCCCGATGATGAAAAGTATATAGCTGTCCAATATGTACCAAATTTCGTATTATGCAAATACCTCAAGCGAGCTACGCTTGAATGCGTGTGTAACTTCAATATCAAATCTGTGATTATCCACAACATACCCCTCTACTAGAGTTCAAGGTTCTAAAAGACGCTAGGCGCTAGTCGGACGGCAGGCTGGGCCTAATGCCTAGGCAGCTAGGCGTGGCCTAGGCGGATTTAAGTAAATCTATTATATTTCGTGTAAATAAATATTTGCATATACTTTAAATATATATAATTTCATCATAATTTACAAAATAGAATGAGATATATATTATGAAGTGTTGAAACATAATGAAAACATGGGGAACAAGAATATAATGTGTGTTCATTTAAGTATGCAACAAGTCTTCTAAGTTGTTGAAAAAATAAAAAAAAATGTAAAATGAAAGTTATCTATTTTCCGTTTAAATGTGCCTAGGCGTGTCTGGGCAAGCTAGGCGGACGCCTCTAGACGACCTTTTTTAATTTTCAAACGCCTAGGCATTAATCGGAACGGTGGTCAGCCGCCTAACGCATAGATGGGGGCCTAGGCATCGCTAGGCGGGGATTTTTAGAATAGTGCTAGAGTTATATCAGCTTCGACTTGTAGAACAACGCCAAAAGCACCAAAAGAGCTTTAAAGCAACAAATTTGAAAAAAAACTTCAACTAACTAGAAAATTGTTTCAGTAACTTTCCGGATCCGGTCTATAACTACAGGAACATCCTCTGGAGTCAAAGTAGTAAAACAACATCTGAACCATCCTGGTTCTATGCAGTGGCAGGCTGAACCAGGAGTCACATTGATCTTGGCAACGTTCAACAGATTATCCCATAACTCGAGTTCCCCCTTCTCACCATAAGAGCGAATTAATCCACTCATATCAGCCCAACAGTATAAACCGGCACTGCTCTTTGCACACTTGATCCCTAATTGTTGCAAACCAGCCACAAATAAATCGTACAAATCTTTTACCCGCTTTTTGTTGATCTGTAGGTATTCCTGGATGAATCTTGTATCTAAGAGCATCGAAATAATAAGCCGCTGGGTCAGAGAAGAAATGGGAGAAAATCTTGATAACTTTTTAGCAGCAGCCAACACACTCTCATTGTATGTATATAAAACCCCAACCCTGAATCCCGGAATAGATAAGTCTTTCGATAGACCATATATTATGTGAACCCTGCTCTTCTCAAAATCTTCTGAGTCAACAATTTCTGCCATGCTCACAAACTCCTCACTTCCATACATAGACCCGGCAAATATTTCATCAGAGATGATATGGATGTTCTTCTCTTGGGCAAAATCTAGAAGACTGCACAGCATTTCCCTAGAAAGTAAATTACCCACAGGATTCGAAGGGTTAGAAATGAGAACTCCCTGTACTTTCACTCCTCGTTTTCTAGCTTGATTGTATGCTTGATCGAGAACAGTTATATTCAAAGTGAAGTTGTCAGTGCTGCGACAGTGGACGGGAATCAGCTCCACTCCCGTTCGCCATCTCATATCCCTGTCAAAACTGCAAGTGTGTTTTTCTAATTAACTGCTGCAGAAGATTTGTGCAAACAACTATGATATCTGCATTGACTAGGAAAATGGGTTCTAGCAATACTGAGTTTCAAGGAGACAGTGACAAATATTACCCAGGATAATAAGGTGTAGGAACGAGAAATGCATTTCCATGGTCTGCTAAACAGAAGCTTAATATCTCGACTGCGGGGGTTGCACCAGATGTTAATACTATTTGGGATGGGTCAAATGACACTGATCTTCCCATGATCTGAGACATGAAACTCGCCATAGCCTGCAAATCCAGAAAGAGGATTTTTATTTTTTTTATTTTAATCATTTAAATGAAATTTAACAACACTAGCAATCCAACACAGTTGCACTTCTTTTCAAAAGTTAGAGAATTGAATCGTATCTCCTAAAATATTCTTCAAAATCAGAACCTAGAATGACTAGAGTCACAAATATTTACAGATTTACAGGCCACATGCTTCACTCTCATGAATCAATATGATGAAAGAACGATCGGCTACGAAAATTCAAAGCAATGTAGCATAGCACTTTGCAAATTGGGCAGTGCTATCCACACATCAATTTTTACTTCTCACACACCCCTCTCAATTCTCGGCCATTGGAAAAATAGGTGTGTAAATAGCACTATCCTACAAATTACGCAACCGAAACTATATCAGAAGAGCGATTATAACGTATTAAAGTACCATCTCACTAAATTATCCAACAATGTTTCAGAGATTAGAAACAATCATACCACTTTCAGCTCAGTCATTCCATCAAACGGCTGGTACGCTGCAATCCCACTTATGCTCAAATCACCACCGTCCGTTCCCACCATCGATTCCATCAAATTCTCCGAAACCCATCTCTCAATCAAATCCAAACACAGCTGCAACGACACCCAGAAAATTAAAAAGTCGAACTTTACAAAAACTCCACTCCGAAAACATAATTTACACAAAACCCAACAAAATCTCACCCTGTTCTCGGACAATCCGAGTTGAATAACCCCATCCGGATTATCCACCCTATCGTACGGGTCCTCCGAAGCCCTATCCAACCCGATATAGTACGGCGAGTCATTGGGCTTCGCAACCCAGCTCGCCCGGGAGGACATCCGGACCCGGCCCATGGACCCGCGGGTGGACAAGCTGGACCGCGACAACGTTCTGGGGAGCTCCGCCAGGTTGGAGGAGGACTGGGAGGGGGAAGGTGGATCGGGTTTGGAGGGTCGGCGTCGTTTTAGGTAGAGCTGGAGGCAGTAATAGAGAGCACATGGGATTAGAGAGCCGAGGATAAGGCCGCCTCTGCCTTGGACGACGCCTTGGAGTGGCACAATCAGCCTCATCGCGGTGACTCCGGTGGGCTTGTTTCGGGTTGGTTCGGAGTCGGGTTCGCGGGTCCGGGTCTCGAGCTGTAGTGGGAGGGTTTCGGGTTGGCCGTTGGTTGGCGTGGAGGGATTGAGTGGGATTCGAGAGCCCTGCGAGGGAAGTGTGTGTTTTGCAGTTTTGCTTCCAGAAACTTTTGGTCTGTTTACGATTGGCACCTGCCAGTTTCGATATTTGGATCTTTTGTTGGCGTGCTAAGTTGCTAACACCTCCTCGTTTTATTACTTTAGTCTAAAGAAAGCATTGCAATTGGCACTGTTCAAATGAACAGTGTTTGTACCCAGGATTTTAGTTTAATTACAACCATGCCATTGCTTTGATGAGTAGGCTTTGTGGAAGGTTCGGGGATTGTGTTGAATTTATTCAGGTTAATGTGTCTTATTCATGCAGTTACGCCTGCAATAGTTGCTTCTCGCCGCAACGCGCGGGCTTATTATCTAGTAATAACAAAAAGAACAAAATTTCATTCTTTTTGGGGGTAAAGATGTAATTTTGAATCAAATGCTATTCTTATCATATTTTTTTGGATAAATTACGGTTTAACACATTGAACTATCACTCCAGTTGAAATTGATCTCATAAACTATGTTTTTGGAAAATTAACCCTTGAACTATTTAAAATAAGTCCATTAACCCCTTGCCGTTAGATTGCGGAATCAATTCCGTCAAATTCAAGGGCAAATTAATCATTTCATCATCAATTGTTACTTGTCAATTATAATCACCAATAAAATTATGACACATGGACGCATAATAATTCAAAAACATATAGCATAATGAGAAAACATAAAAAACCAAACTTTTACATAACAGACCATCAAACATATTCATTACACATTATTTTGTGTCCACATGTCATAATTTCATTGATGGTTATAGTTGACAAGTAAGAATTGATGAAGGAATGACTAATTTTCCTTTGAATTGACAAAATAATGGATGGAATATACCGACAAGGGATCAATTGGCTGATTTCAAATAATTTAGGGATTAATTTACCACAAAAGTAGTTCAGGGGGTTAATTTCAACTAGAATTATAGTTAAAGAGGTCAAATGGAAATTTACCCTATTTTTTATACCGCATTTATAACTCTTCTATGAGACACGTGTGTGTGTGGACCTTACTTTTATTAGATAAATTGGAAAACTTATTAATGTGCTCGAAATAGTAGTTATACTATATGTTATGGTACAAATATTGAATACTATGCCGTGTTTCAAGCATACTGAAAGATGGTACAAATGTAAACGATTTCACGAATGATGGCAGGCCTACCAAATATAAAATGGTGGTTATTTGTTCATTTGTCAAACCCAGATGGTGCAATGGTTGGTGTGGTCTCACATGTTGACCTCAACGACTGCTATTGCTACAACATAACAATTTTCCTGCTCAGCTGACTATATTGCAAAGTTGTAAACTTTATTTTTATTCATCTCCGACTCTCATCTCCGATCGAATTGTTAATCACCTCTCTAATTCGAGTTTTTCTTTCTCATGGTATCGATAATATACCAGCATATAATGAATCTTCCAAAGTACAGGGCATATAATATACCAGCACTTCTGAAATTATTGAACATTGAATCAGAACGAGTGTGAAAAGTGCAATATGATGGATACCTAAGTCAATGCATGAGACAAACGCTGACTCATCACATCACTTTCATAAATTCGATCTCCTTGCAATCCAGAAAGTCATCTGCAACCTAAGCAGAAATATTCCACACCGAATTGAAAAATGTTCATGATTTCATATGAGAGCAAACATTCATCAGTTATAGATACTTTGTCTGCCAGAAAAGGCAGGATAAAATGGCAGAACTGATTGTATGCTTTGTGGTCGACAAGTTAATTCAACTACTCATCGCCACAGAAGCAAACCTTTCGAGAAATGCACGTACTGAAGTTGGTTTCATCAAAGATGAACTCGAGAGCATCCGATCATTCCTCAAGGAAGCAGATGCTATGGCTGCTGCAGCAGTTGGAGAGACGGCGAATGACGGTGTCAAAACTTGGGTCAATCAAGTAAGAGAAGCAGCTTTTTATGTGGAAGATGTCATTGATGAATATTTGCTCCGGAGTATACGGCATCATCAGCACCATGGATTCGTTCGTTTTTTCCATAAAATAATCCGGTTGGCTAAAACAATGAGATCACAGGATGGGATAGTTTCGAAAGTTGACCGTATAAAAGAATTGGTACGTGAAATCAAGGAGAGAAGTGAAAGATATGGATTCAAATCCATTGATCAGCAAGGCCAGAGCAGTGGAGAAAATACTCTACAGTGGAACGACCCTCGAGTGGCTTCTCTTTTCATTGAGGAAGCTGAAATCGTGGGGATTGAATCTGCCAGAGATGAGCTGACTGGTTTGTTGGTAGAAGGAGCGGCGAGACGTGAAGTGATATCAGTGGTTGGCATGGGAGGACTTGGAAAAACCACTCTTGCCAAGAAAGTGTATGACTATCCGAAGGTGATGGCACACTTTGATTGCTATGCTTGGATTACTGCGTCCCAGTCATACAGGGTTGAGGATCTTCTGAGGATGGTAATAAAAAAGTTCTACAGTTCAAGGAAGGAGCGTTTCCCAGAGGAAATTGACACAATGGATGAGGACTCCCTGATTAGCAAATCAAGAGAGTATTTGCAGCAAAAGAGGTACGTTGTTGTGTTTGATGATGTGTGGAAAGTAGATTTCTGGGGGGCTATAGAACATGCTTTACCCGATAATAAAGGTGGGCGAATAATTATCACTACAAGGATTCAAGATGTTGCCCATTTTTGCAAAAGATCTTGTTTTGTTCATGTTCATCACTTGCAGCCTCTGCCTCCAAACAAGGCATGGGAATTGTTTTGTAGAAAGGCATTTCAGTTTGAATTGGAGGGAAATTGTCCTCAAGAGTTGGAAGAGTTGTCGCTTAACATCGTCAAAAGATGCAAAGGACTACCTTTGGGGATTGTTTCCACAGGTGGTTTGCTGTCAACGAAACTTAAGGTTGTGTCTGAATGGCAGAAGTTATACAATAGCTTAAGTTCAGAGTTAGAAAGCAATCCCCATCTTACAAGCCTCACAAGAATCCTGTCACTCAGCTATCAACATCTTCCGTATCACCTCAAATTGTGTGTCTTATACTTTGGCATCTTTCCCGAGGACTACTCAATTAGTTGCATAAGGTTAGTTCGGTTGTGGATCGCTGAAGGCTTCGTGAAACCAAAGAGAGGCAAGACACTAGAAGAGGTTGGAGAGGAATACTTGATGGAGCTAATTCACAGAAGCCTAGTTCAAGTGTCAGAAGTTTACACTGATGGAAAAGCTCGAGCTTGTAGAGTTCATGATCTTTTGCATGAAGTCCTCCTTAAAAAGGGTGTGGATTCGAGCTTCTGTCATGTGTTATCAAAAGACGAGTCAACTTTTAAACCAACAACTCGACGTCTCTCAATGGACATCAGGCCCTCTGAGGCCCTGGGAAGCATTACACAATCTCATATTCGTTCTGTATTTACTTTCAACCAAGAAGAAGGGCCAGAGTCTTTTCTCGATACATTGAGTGGAAAATTTAAACTTCTGAGAGTATTGGATTTCATGGATGCTCCAATCAATCAACTTCCGAAATATGTGGGGGATTTGTGTCTCTTGACGTACTTAAGCCTGAGGAATACAAAGGTGAAGTTGCTTCCAGACTCCATAGGCAATTTGCAAAACTTAGAAACCCTGGATCTAAAACAGTCTTTGGTGTATGAAATACCAGCCAAGATCAATAAGCTTGTTAAGCTGCGGCATCTTTTGGCCTACTATCGTGACTACAACTACAACATGGATATGTTCTTGAATATGGAAAGAGGAGTGAAGATACATGAAGGTATTGGATGCTTACAAGCTTTGCAAAAGCTGTCCTATGTGGAGGCGAATCATGGAGGGATCAAGCTAATCGAAGAACTGGGAAAGTTAAGGCAGCTGCGGAAGTTAGGCCTAAAAAATTGGAAAAGTGACGATGGAAGGGCTCTATGTGCTTGTATTGAAAAGCTGAACCACCTTGAATCTCTACTTTTAACTGCACTAACTGGAGATGAAGTCCTTGATCTAGAATCCACTTCAACTCCACCAGAATTTCTTCGTGCTCTCTGCTTGATTGGGCGTTTAGAGCAATTGCCAAGTTGGATTTCAAATCTCCAACACCTCGTCAGGATAACGATTTTTTGGTCAAGGTTGAGAGATTCCCCATTAAAAGCCCTTCAAAATCTACCTAATCTGTTGGAGCTAGTTCTGAAAATCAATGCATATGATGGTGTGCAGCTGCATTTTGAGGAAGGAGGATTTCAGAAGCTGAGGCATCTGGAACTCAGGGACATGGTGGGACTAAATTCATTGATCATAGACAATGGGGTTATGCCTCTTCTCCAAGAGTTTGACATTGGACCTTCCCCACAACTGAAGGAGGTGCCCTCTGGCATCCACCATCTCCGAAAGCTGAGATATCTTGTTTTCTTTGACATGCCAAAGGAGTTTGAACGACATATGGATCCAAATAATGGACTGCAACATTGGATTGTTGAACACATACAAGATGTCCGCTTTAGTTACAAGTTCGGACCAAGATGGGGTGTATACGAAACTCACGCCCTACGTGATTCCAACTTTTCTTTTTGGTAGAAGATTCCAACTTGTGAAACCAAGCATGGCAATGGCGGTCTCTTTTTGTACAGTTTTTGGTTAGAGGTTTAGGGGTCATTAAGAGTTGGTTGTTAGCTCTAGTATCCTAGTTTCTCTTGCAGGTTGACCGGGAGTGGCTCTTTCTCTCCTGTTTTCTTTATGTCGTCAAGTCGAGTGGCTTTCCTAGCATTTTTCTTATAATTTTATTGGTGGTTGCAATAAAACTGTTTGTTTATAAAAATTAAAAATAAATAGGTATCGTCATCTCAAATTCAGAATGCTCAAATGTCATGATAAAATTTCATTGAACTTTAGGTGAATGAATCAAGTTTTTACAAAGATAAATGGCAACAATTTACCTCAAATTTTTGTTGTAAAAATGAAAAATCCCTTCAATTATTGTTAATTTTTTTTTGTGAGTTTTGTCCCTAAATCAACAATTCAACTAATTGAGAAAAGTAATTGAAGAAAGTTGAGGTTTCATCATAAAACTAATTGACAATATGGGGAGTAGTCCAACTATGCAAGATCCCTCATTCCATCAATAGGATTCATTCTCACCACCGCTCCCTCATGTGTGGCGAATTTTCAATTCGAACACGTAGACAACAAAAACGGGGTGACGTAGAGCACATGTGACCGTTGGGCTTCACGCGTGGGACAACTTGCTCTAATACCATGATGAGGTTCCACCATAAAATCAATTGGCATTAAGGGAGTAGCCCAACTACTTATAGATACATATAAGGCCTATTCTTCCATCAATGTAAGATTCATTCTTAACATTAATAAGACTGAAGAACATGATTTAGTAAACTAAATCTTACCATTTTTCATCACAGAAGAGGCTGGCATTGACCATTGAGGTGGTGATGAGCTACTGAATAATAACAAAAGGAAAGACATTTCATTCTTTTTGGGGGTAAAGATGTAATTTTAATCAAAATGCTACTCTTATCACATTTTATATCACATTTGTACCACATCTACAATAGAGATAAATTTTTTAATGTCCGAAACACGGACACCTACGTCATATGTCATTGTACAAGTGAAGAAACACTTGAGAAAAAAAAATTCCCAACACTTAGTACAATAACATATGAGGTGTCATCCGTATTTTGAACACATTGAAAATTCTCTCTTAATAGAGATGTGACCACATGGGTTTGAGGGCCTTCTTCTATTAAAAAATAAGATAATTTTGAATTGAAAATTTGAATGGCTTGACTAATGACGGCAGGCCTATCAAGAATCTTACAATTTTTCATCACAGAAGAGGCAGGCATTGACCGTTGAGGTGGGGGTAAAGATGTAATTTTAATCAAAATGCTACTCTTGTCACATTTTATAGCACATTTGTACTACATCTGCAATAGAGATAAATTTTTTAGTGTCTGAAACACGGACACCTACATCATATATCATTATACAAGTGGAGAAATACTTGAAAAAAAAAAAACTTCCCAACACTTAGTACAATAACATACGGGATGTCACCTGTATTTTGAACACTTTGAAAGTTCTCTCTTAATAAAGACGTGACCACATGTGTTGGAGGGCCTTCTTCTATTAAAAAATATGATAATTTTGAATTGAAAATTTGAAGGGATTGACTAATGATGGCAAGCCCACCAAGTATAAAATGGTGGTTGTTTGTTTATAGGAGAGTGCTTGATTTTAATTTTCGTTTGGTTGTGCTACCTCTTATGGATCTATGTATGAAGGGTGGAGATTTTTAATTTGTAGGATCTAGTTCATTAATTTGTTGGCCTAGAATCATAGTGGTGATTAAGTGATGCGATAGACCTATGGGCATTGTACTCTCTATCACAATTTATGATTTGAGATTTTGTTCTCACATGATTTCCCTGTAACATGAAGTTTAACATTTTAATTGTGTAATCATGCGGTTCCCAATGAGATCAGATGAGTGGTTGAAGTCTACTAATGCTTATTGCAATATTTTCAGATCTAGTTTGTAAGGATCATTTTGGAGCCGAATTCTTCGTGATATATATTTATAATGCTCTTTTATAAATGAATGAAAATATCATACTCTTCTTGTTTAAAAAGAAAAAAAAAATAGGAGAGTTGGGTAGGTATTACTATTGATGCACAGCCACAGGCAACCTTGTTGGCTTTGGTAAGGCAAACTATTAAGCATGCAATTACTAGTCAATCCCAGCTGCCAGCTGGTGCAATGGTTGGTTTGGTCTCACTATTTCGGTGCGCCTTGTTGAATTCTTGAATTATTGAAAATTGAATCAGAACAAGTCTGCAATATGATATGATGGATTACCTTGCAATCCAGAAAGTCGTCTGCAACCTAACCAAGAAATACATCACGCAGAATTCTAAAATGTTCATAATTTCATATAATTGAGCAAATATTCATCAATTATACATGCTTTGTCTGCCAGAAAAGGGCAGGATACAAAATGGCAGAACAGATTGTATGCTTTGTGATCGACAAGTTAATTCAACTACTCATCACCACAGAAGCAAACCTTTCGAGAAATGCACGTACTGAAGTTGGTTTCATCAAAGATGAACTCGAGAGCATCGGATCATTCCTCAAGGAAGCAGATGCTAAGGCTGCAGCAGCAGATGGAGAGACGGGGAATAACGGTGTCAAAACTTGGGTCAATCAAGTAAGAGAAGCAGCTTTTTACATTGAAGATGTCATTGATGAATATTTGCTCCGCATCTTACGGCATCATCAACACCATGGATTCCTTCGTTTTTTCCACAAAATTATCCGGTTGGCTAAAAAAATGACATCACAGGATGGGATAGTTTTGAAAGTTGAAAGTATAAAAGAATTGGTTCGTGAAATCAAGGAGAGAAGTGAAAGATATGGATTCAAATCCCTTGATCAGCAAGGCCAGAGCAGTGGAGAAAAGACTCTACCCTGGAACGACCCTCGAGTGGCTTCTCTTTTCATTGAGGACGCTGAAATCGTGGGGATTGAATCTGCCAGAGATGAGCTGACTGGTTGGTTGGTAGAAGGAGCACCGAGACGTGAAGTGATATCAGTGGTTGGCATGGGAGGACTTGGAAAAACCACTCTTTCCAAGAAAGTATATGACCATCCGTTGGTGATGGCACACTTTGATTGCTATGCTTGGTTTACGGTGTCCCAGTCGTACAGGGTTGATGATCTTCTGAGGACGGTAATGAAAAAGTTGTACAATTCAAGGAAGGAGAGTTTCCCAGAGGGAATCGACACAATGGATGAGGAGTCCTTGATTGGCAAATCAAGAGAGTATCTGCAGCAAAAGAGGTACGTTGTCGTGTTTGATGATGTGTGGAAAGTAGATTTCTGGGGGGCTATAGAACATGCTTTACCCGACAATAAAGGGGGACGGATAATTATCACAACAAGGAATAAAGATGTTTCCGACTTTTGCAAAAAATCTTGTTTTGTTCATGTTCATCGCTTGCAACCTCTGCCTCCAAACAAGGCATGGGAATTGTTTTGTAGAAAGGCATTTCAGTTTGAATTGGAGGGGAATTGTCCTGAAGAGTTGGAAGAGTTGTCTCTTAACTTCGTCAAAAGATGCGAAGGACTACCTTTAGCAATTGTTTCCATAGGTGGTCTACTGTCAACGAAAGTTAAAGTTGCAGCTGAATGGCAGAAGTTATACGATAGCTTAAGTTCAGAGTTAGAAAGCAATCCCCATCTTACAAGCCTCACAAGGATCCTATCCCTCAGCCATCATCATCTTCCGTATTACCTCAAATCGTGTGTCTTATACTTTGGCATCTTTCCCGAGGACTACTCAATTAGTTGCATAAGATTAGTTCGGTTGTGGATCGCTGAAGGATTTGTGAAACCGAAGAAGGGCAAGACACTAGAAGATGTTGGAGAGGAATACTTGATTGAGCTAATTCATAGAAGCCTGGTACAAGTGTCAGAAGTTTACATTCATGGAAAAGCTCGAAGTTGTAGAGTTCATGATCTTTTGCACGAAATCCTCCTTAAAAAGGGTGTGGATTCGAGCTTCTGTCATGTGTTATCGAAAGATGAGTCAACTTTTAAACCAACAACTCGACGTCTCTCAATGGACATCAGTCCCTCTGAGGCCCTGGGAAGCATTACAAAATCTCATATTCGTTCTGTATTTACTTTCAACCAAGAAGAATTGCCCGAGTCTTTTCTCAATACATTGAGTGGTAACTTTAAACTTCTGAAAGTGTTGGATTTCATGGATGCTCCAATCAATCAACTTCCGAAATATGTGGGAGATTTGTATCTCTTGACGTACTTATGCCTGAGGAATACAAGGGTGGCATTGCTTCCAGACTCCATAGGCAATCTGCAAAACTTAGAAACCCTGGATCTAAAACAGTCTCTGGTGTTTGAATTACCAGCCAAGATCAATAAGCTTGTCAAGCTGCGGCATCTTTTGGCCTACCATCGTGACTACAACAACTACAGCATGAATTTTTTCTTTGATTTCGAAAGAGGAGTGAGGATACATGAAGGTATTGGATGCTTACAAGCTTTGCAAAAACTGTCCAATGTGGAGGCGAATCATGGAGGGATCAAGCTAATCAAAGAACTGGGAAAGTTAAGGCAGCTGCAGAAGTTAGGCCTAAGAAATTTGAAAAGTGAAGATGGAAGGGCTCTGTGTGCTGCTATTGAAAAGATGAACCACCTTGAATCTCTACTTTTAACTGCAATAAATGAAGATGAAGTCCTTGATCTAGAATCCATTTCAACTCCACCAGAATATATTCGTTCTCTCGACTTGCTAGGGCGTTTAGAGCAGTTGCCAAGTTGGATTTCAAATCTTCAACACCTCGTCACGTTAGTGATTACTTGGTCAAGGTTGAGAGATTCCCCATTAAAAGCCCTTCAAAATCTACCTAATCTGTTGAAGCTAATTTTGCAAACCAATGCATATGATGGTGTGCAACTGCATTTTGAGGAAGGAGGATTTCAGAAACTTAGGGTGCTACGACTCAGGAAAATGGAGGGACTAAATTCATTGATCATAGACGAAGGGGTTATGCCTCTTCTCCAAGAGTTTGACATTGGACCTTCACCACAACTGAAGGAGGTACCCTCTGGCATCCACCATCTCCGGAATCTGCGAACTCTTGTTTTCTATGGCATGCCGAAGGAGTTTGCGCGACAGATGGATCCAAATAATGGCCAACATTACTGGATTGTTGAACATATACAAGATGTTCTTTTTAGTTACAAGTTCGGACCAAGATATGGCGTATATGAAAGTCACTCCCTGCGTGATTCCGACTTTTCTTTTTGGTCGAATGCTTGATTCCAACTTGTGAAACCAAGCATGGAAATGGGAGTGTCTACAGGTTTTGGCTAGAGGTCTAGGGGTCGTTAAGAGTTGTTAGCTCTGGTATCCCAGTTTCTCTGCAGGTTGAATGGGAGAGGCTCTTTCTCTTCTGTTTCCTTTGTGTTGTTGAGTTGTCTTCCTAGCATTTTCCTTGTAATTTTATTGGTGTTTGCAATAACATTGTTTCTTTATAAATAAAAAGGAATCGATACCTCACATTCAGAATGCTCAAATGACATGAACAATTGTCATCGTTCGCTTCCTTTTTGCATGCAGTGTTTCAAATGAAAATAAGTTTTGCGGTAGCAAGCGTCTCTCTCTCTCTCCCTGCGAATTCTTTTTCTTCTTCTCTTTTATGGGAGAAAGTTTCAAATGATAAACTTATTTCCATTGTAGCGTCTCCGTCTAGGAAAATGACAAACCCAATGCTCTTTTTAACCTCAATTTGATGATTGGAGTTAAAATATTAAATTTTTACTATTTCTTATTTTACCAATTCTTTTCTATTTTATATTCTTGATATTAATTTAATCTCTAAGAAATTTCGTTAACCAAAAGGTAGAATGTGGACTTTAGAAGTTTCATGAGTCATGATTTAAAATTTTGAAATAGTTATTTACAAAAAGAATTAAATTAAAAATATTATCAAAATCATTTATTGGCTTATTTGACTCAAATTAAAAAAATATGTCATCCCGGTGTCATTCGGTTTGAATATTCTAAAATTAGCCGGCTCATAGTATCAGAATTAAACCGTCAAATATTCTAAAATGACGGTTGTTTGTTTATTTCTCAAAGCCAGCTGGTGCAATGGTTGGTGTGGTCTCACTTGTTGACCTCAACGACTGCTATTGCTACACTTTATGGCTTCGTCACCCTCCGGATGTCGGCCAGCACAACTCGATTCAAAGTCCAATTGGACTTTCCAGGTCGGGGTGTGTCATTATTTCTTTCGAATTATGTTAGTCAATTAATGGATTTATTACCTAATTAATCTATTAATGGCTAATTAACTACAAATTACACCCAAAAATACCCCAAATGGCTGGTCCCTATTCTCCTAATAGGGCTTGCCATATCCCTATAAATAGCTCTCTATTCTCTCCCAAAACTACTTCCAATTCTCTTGCTAAAATTCTATGAAATTCTCAAACACTTTTCTCTCAAAATTCTAACTTTGGCATCGGAGGCTCTTCGGCCAAAGCCCCCCATTCATCATGGGCGCGTGAGGCACTTAGCCTTGACCTAAGGTGTTATTTGTTTTGTAGGTGCAATTTAGTCCAAGAATAAGGAAGAAGAAATTTGCATCCACATTTACCTCAAATCTTTGTTGTAAAAATGAAAAATCCCTTCATTTTTTTTTGTGAGTTTTGTCCCTAAATCAACAATTAAACTAATTGAGAAAAGTAATTGAAGAAAGTCGAGGTTTCGTCATAAAACCAATTGGCAACATGAGGAGTAGTCCAACTATGCAAGGTCCCTCATTCCATCAATAAGATTCATTCTCAACACGCCCATCACGTGAGACGAATTTTCAATCTGAACATGTAGACAACACAAACGGGGTGACGTAGAGCACGTGTAGACGTTGGGTTTCACGCATGGGACCACTTGCTCTAATACCATGAAGAAGTTGGGATTCCACCATAAAATCAATTGGCATTATGGGGAGTAGCCCATCTACTTATATCTCTCATTCCATCAATGTAGGATTCATTCTCGACAATAATAAGATTGAAGAACATGATTTAGTAAACTAAATCTTACCATTTTTCATCACAGAAGAGGCAGGCATTGACCATTGAGGTGGTGCTATCTGAGTTACTGGATAATTACAAAAGGAAAGAAATTTCATTCTTTTTGGGGGTAAAGATGTAATTTTCATCAAAATGCTACTCTTGTCACATTTCGTAACACATTTGTACTACATCTACAATAAAGAGAAATTTTTTAGTGTCTGAAACACGGGCACTTACATCATATGTCATTATACAAGTGGAGAAACACTTGGAAAAAAATAAACAAACAAACAAATAAACAAACAAACAAACTTCCCAACACTTAGTACAATAACATATGGGGTGTCGTCCGTATTTTGAACACATTGAAAATTCTCTCTTAATAGATGTGACCACATGTGTAGAAGGCCTTCTTCTATTAAAAAAATATGATAATTTTGAATTGAAAATTTGAAAGGCTTGACGAATGATGGCAGGCCTACCAAGTATAAAGTGGTGGTTGTTTGTTTATAGGAGAGTGCTTGATTTTAATTTTCGTTTGGTTGTGTTACCTCGTCTGAATCTATGCATGAAGGGTGGGGATTTTTGATTTGCATGATCTACTTCATTAATTTGTTGCTCTGGAATCATGGTGGTGATTAAGTGATGCGATAGACTTATAAGCATCGTACTCCCTATCACAATTTATGGTTTGAGATTTTGTTCTCACATGATCATCCTGTAACATGAAGTTTCACATTTTATCTGTGTAATTATGCAGTTCCCAATGAGCTCAAATGAGTGGTTGAAATCTACTTATTGCTTTGCAATTAGTGATGCTTATTGTAATATTTTTAGATATAGTTTATAAAGACACTTTTGAAGCCAAATTCGTCTTGATATATATTTATAAATGAATGAAAATATCATACTCTTAAAAAAAAAAAAAAAGAAAAAAAAGGAGAGTTTGTGTAGCTATTACTATTGATGCCTTGTCGGCTTTGGTAAGGCAAACCATTAGGCATGCAATTACTAGTCAATCCCAGCTGCAAGCTTGTGCAACTGCAATGGTTGGTTTGGTCTCACTTTTTTGGTGTGCCTTGTATAATGATGTGTGGTGCTATATCCTGTATTTCAGTTAAATTGAAAAATTTATCTTCGTATATCATTTTAAATCTGGAGCATAATATACAGAAAGGGATATTTTCCGGATCCTTTCCACCGAATTCTCCTCATCAAACAATCGTGACTCTTAAAATTTGATCAAACAGCTAAAGTTATTGTAACTTTTAAAGTGGACCCCTGTTTTTAAACGTTGGATCAAATTTCAAGGATCCGGATTATTTGATGAGGAAGATTAGGTGGAAGGGATCCGGAGATCCCTTCCCATAATATACCAGCAGTTCTTGAATTATTGAAAATTGAATCAGAACAAGTCTACAATATGATATGATGGATTGGAAAGAGATCATCTCTGAATCTCTTTCTCCTAATCCACCAAATCAAGGAATCAGTGTCGTTGAAATTAGCTAAAGTTATTATAATTTTTAAAGTGGGTCTCTATTCGTAACTCTTTGATCAAATTTCAATTACACGAACTTCCTGATTTGATAGATTAGGAGAAATGGATTCGAAGAAGATCCCTTTCCTTATGGATTAACTAATTCAATATGAGCCAATCGCTGCCTTATCACATCATAATTCAATAAGAGCCAATCGCTGCCTTATCACATCATAATTCAATAAGAGCCAATCGCTGCCTTCGCTGCCTTATCACATCATAATTCAATATGAGCCAATCGCTGCCTTATCACATCACTTCCACAGTTTAATTCACCCTGCAATCCAGAAAGTCGTCTACAACGGATTAGGATTTCATCCGGATTCAAAATGTGAGGATGTTAGAGATCCTCATATTTTAACATTCAACGTACATCGTGTGATCATAAATTATTTGATTTTTTTTATTTAAAATTAAACACATAAAATATCTGACGAAAACTAATTGCATGATATATGATGAACGGTTAGGATGTGAAAATCTTAATGATTCACACCAAGTGGATCCGGAGAGGATCGTCTTCCGTCTGCAACCTAACGAGAAATACTGCACACAGAATTCTAAAATGTTCATAATTTCATATAATTGAGCAAATATTCATCAATTATAGATGCTTTGTCTGCCAGAAAAGGGCAGGATACAAAATGGCAGAACATATTGTATGCTTTGTGATCGACAAGTTAATTCAATTACTCATCATCACCGAAGCAAACCTTTCGAGAAATGCACGTACTGAAGTTAGTTTCATCAAAGATGAACTCGAGAGCATTCGATCATTCCTCAAGGAAGCAGATGCTAAGGCTGCAGCGGCAGATGGAGAGACGGGGAATGACGGTGTCAAAACTTGGGTCAATCAAGTAAGAGAAGCAGCTTTTTACATTGAAGATGTCATTGATGAATATTTGCTTCGCATCTTACGACATCATCAACACCATGGATTCCTTCGTTTTTTCCACAAAATTATCCAGTTGGCTAAAAAAATGAGATCACAGGATGGGATAGTTTCGAAAGTTGACGGTATAAAAGAATTGGTTCGTGGAATCAAGGAGAGAAGTGAAAGATATGGATTCAAAAACCTTGATCAGCAAGGCCAGAACAGTGGAGAAAAGACTCTACCATGGAACGACCCTCGAGTGGCTTCTCTTTTCATTGAGGAAGCTGAAATCGTGGGGATGGAATCTGCCAGAGATGAGCTGACTGGTTTGTTTGTAGAAGGAGCACCGAGACGTGAAGTGATATCAGTGGTTGGCATGGGAGGACTTGGGAAAACCACTCTTGCCAAGAAAGTATATGACCAGAAGAAGGTGATGGCACACTTTGATTGCTATGCTTGGATTACGGTGTCCCAGTCGTACAGGGTTGAGGATCTTCTGAGGACGGTAATAAAAAAGTTCTACAGTTCAGGGAAGGAGTGTCTGATTAGCACATCAAGAGAGTATTTGCAGCAAAAGAGGTACGTTGTTGTGTTTGATGATGTGTGGAAAGTAGATTTTTGGGGGGCTATAGAACATGCTTTACCCGATAATAAAGGTGGACGAATAATTATCACGACACGGATTCAAGATGTTGCCAACTTTTGCAAAAGATCTTGTTTTGTTCATGTTCATCACTTGCAGCCTCTTCCTCCAAACAAGGCATGGGAATTGTTTCGTACAAAGGCATTTCAGTTTGAATTGGAGGGAAGGTGTCCTGAAGAGTTGGAAGAGTTGTCTCTTAACATCGTCAAAAGATGCGAAGGACTACCTTTGGCAATTGTTTCCATAGGGGGTCTGCTGTCAACCAAAGCTAAAGTTGTGTCTGAATGGCAGAAGTTATACAATAGCTTAAGTTCAGAGTTAGAAAGCAATCCCCACCTTACAAGCCTCACAAGAATCCTATCCCTCAGCTATCACCATCTACCGTATTACCTCAAATCGTGTGTATTATACTTTGGCATCTTTCCCGAGGATTACTCAGTTAGTTGCATAAGATTAGTTCGGTTGTGGATCGCTGAAGGCTTTGTGAAACCGAAGAGGGGCAAGACACTAGAAGAGATTGGAGAGGAATACTTGATGGAGCTAATTCACAGAAGCCTGGTTCAAGTTTCAGAAGTTTACACTAATGGAAAAGCTCGAGCTTGTAGAGTTCATGACCTTTTGCACGAAGTTCTCCTTAAAAAGGGTGTGGATTCGAGCTTCTGTCATGTGTTATCAAAAGACGAGTCGACTTTTAAACCAACTCGACGTCTCTCAATGGACATCAGTCCCTCTGAGGCCCTGGGAAGCATTACACAATCTCATATTCGTTCCGTATTTACTTTCAACCTAGAAGAATGGCCCGCGTCTTTTCTCGATACATTGAGTGGAAACTTTAAACTTCTGAAAGTATTGGATTTCACGGATGCTCCAATCAATCAACTTCCGAAATATGTGGGGGATTTGTATCTCTTGACGTATTTAAGCCTGAGGAATACAAAGGTGAAGTTGCTTCCAAACTCCATAGGCAATCTACAGAACTTGGAAACCCTGGATCTAAAACAGTCTCCGGTGTATGAAATACCAGCCAAGATCAATAAGCTTGTTAAGCTGAGGTATCTTTTGGCCCACCATCGTGACTACAACTACAACGTGGGTTTGTTCTTGAATATGGAAAAAGGAGTGAAGATACATGAAGGTATTGGATGCTTAGAAGCTTTGCAAAAACTGTCCTATGTGGAGGCGAATCATGGAGGGATCAGGCTAATCAAAGAATTGGGAAAGTTAAGACAGCTGCGGAAGTTAGGCCTAAAAAACTTGAAAAGTGAAGATGGAAGGGCTGTGTGCGCTTCTGTTGAAAAGATGAACCACCTTGAATCTCTACGTTTAAGTGCAATAAATGAAGATGAAGTCCTTGATCTAGAATCCATTTCAACTCCACCACAATTTATTCGTTCTCTCGGCTTGAACGGGCGTTTAGAGCAGTTGCCAGGTTGGATTTCAAATCTTCAACACCTCGTCAGATTGGGTATTTTTTTATCAAGGTTGAGAGATTCCCCACTAAAGGCCCTTCAAAATCTACCTAATCTGTTGGAGCTAGTTTTGAAAATCAATGCATATGATGGTGTGCAGCTGCATTTTGGGGAAGGAGGATTTCGGAAGCTGAGGCATCTGGAACTCAGGGACATGGAGGGACTAAATTCACTGATCATAGACAATGGGGTTATGCCACTTCTCCAAGAGTTACACATTGGACCTTCCCCACAACTGAAGGAGGTGCCCTCTGGCATCCACCATCTCCGGAATCTAACATTTTTTAATTTCTATGACATGCCAAAGGAGTTTGCGCGGCAGATGGATCCAAAAAATGACCAACATTATTGGATTGTTGAACATATACAAAATGTTCGTTTTAGTTACAAGGTCGGACCAAGATGGGGTGTATATGAAACTCACGCCCTGCGTGATTCCAACTTTTCTCTTTGGTCGAATGCTTGATTCCAACTTGTGAAACCAAGCATGGTATCCTAGTTTCTCTTGCAGGTTGACCGGGAGAAGAGATTTTTCAATATGATTGGAATACGGGATGGTACATCATGTGTCACTATAAAAATAGTAAGATATGTGCGTTAAAAAATTAATCATTTAAAAAATAAAAATTTTCACCACTTATATAGAAACACGTGATATATTCGTCTTCAAATCACAATGAAAAACTTCTCGATTGGGAGGGGCTCTCTCTTCTGTTTTCTTTGTGTTGTCCAGTCGTATTCCTAGCATTTTCCTTGTAATTTTATTGGTGGTTGTAATAAAAATATCCTATCTAATTAATTCTCTCTAAGAAAATGATAAACCGTATGTTCTTTGTAACCTCACTTTGATAATTGAAGTTAAAATATTAAATTTTTACTATTTTTTATCTTACCAATTCTTTTCTATTTTATATTCTTTATATTAATTTGTAATCTCTTAACATATTTTGTTAATCAAAGGGTAGGTTTTGTGGATTACAGAAATTTCATGAATCATGATATTTTTTATTTTCTTTTTGCCAAAAATTTCATGAATCATGATTCGGCCTTCTACTTTTGTATGCACAGATTGATCCAGCCACACACATTTTGTACGCACAATGATGAAAAAGTGTTGAGTCATTACATAACGACGTGAAGTCAAATCTTATCGATTATTAATCTAACATTTAATAGAACAAAATTTATCATTCTACTAAAAAAAAAGTTAGGTACAAGATGTAAAGGTGAGGGCCCACAAATGCAAGCGTTTGGGGGTAGCGGAGTGGATCCCACGATTTCAAAATTCTGGACCGGAGGAACGTTTCTCTCAAAGTTGGTTCAGATAGAGAGAGATGGAGGGAGGGGAGAGAGAGATGGACGAAGAAATGGTGGAGTTCGCGAGGGAGGCTTTCGAGGGGGATGAAATTGACATGGACTACGAATTCGATGCGCCCAAGTTCTACGATTTCACTAGGCCGGAATCCGATTGGGAGGCCGAGGAGGCGAGGAATGGTTCCGGTCAGCCGGAGGTTATCAGCCCTCGCGTAAGAAATTTCCAGAACATTTGTTTGTTGTTTTCTTAGCATGTCCCAAAAACAATGAATTTTGGATCATCTTCTATGACTACCACATTAATCAATGGTCGTTTTCTGCTAATTAATTTCAACATCTAAATGTTTAGTTCATGCATTTTAATTATGTTACGTTGTTTTATATGAACAGATTAGAGATTAATTGAATTATAAATATTGTAATTTGATTGGAATAATTTGTTACCACTAACTTTGTTTTTTTCTTTGTTTAATTTGTTTCAAATCCTTTAGAGCCTGTTTGGTACTCTACTTGAATACAACTTTTTAAACTCAAAAACAATTTTCAAGTTTTAGGCCTTAAAAACTTGTTTGGTAGGACTATTTTAAAAAACTGAACTCAAAATCAACTCAAAAATATAGTATATTCTCTAAAATCACAAAAAGTGAGTTTTTAGAGTTTTTAAACTTAAGCTCATTCATTTCTTTTCTCTCCTTCCTCCCCTCTCACTCCAAATCTTTCTCTCTTTTATTCTTTCTCTCTCGCCCTTCTCTTTCTTTTTCTTTTTTACCTTTTTCGTCTCTCCTCCAATCCGCACTCTTCATTCTCTCGGTTCTTTTTCTCACTCATCTTCCTCTCTATCTCCTCCGATCCTCTCACTTCTTTCTCTTTCTCTCTCAACCCCCTCTTTTTTGATCTTTTTGTCTAGTTTAAGTTATAAGATTTAGAATTTTTAAATCGCATACCAAACAAGTTTTTGAGTCTTAAAGAAAATTGTTTTCAAGAAAAATTCTTAAGAAATTATAAATTTTTTTAAATAGGATACCAAACAAGCCCTTAGCTTTCCTTGAAAAATTGTTGAATTGGCAAAAAGAGAATCATCCGGTACCTGTAAAAACCTCCGCAGAAAATCGACAGATGTTGAAGTTACTAGATGCAGTAACTCGAATAATTGCATGGAAGCGGAGGTCTTTGCATCCGTAGACGATGATGACAAAAGTACATTCTGCCTCATCGACTCATTTCTTATTAGATTTTCAACGCAATGTGATAGTTCGGTGTAAAATTACTACACTTGGAAAATTTTATTTCTGTTTTCTGAATCGGCTTTGCCTGAATTAGTACATGAAATTGTATCTTACTTTTATGTTTTATGTTCAGGTTTCGACACGATTAGAGTTTTCTAATCACATGGCTCAAGACACTCCGAAAACCAAACAGACGTCCCCGGGTAAGTCACCACATCTATCAAGGAGTTCAACGTTAATGAAACCCACGGCGAGCCAGTTGGCCAAGCAAAATCACCACCGAGAGGTTCACTCCAATCGGTTATTAAGGAGGTGCTATTATTTTTCTCTGATGTTTCTGTTGTCATCAGTGTATCTTTTGTTCTAATTGTTTGGTGGCCTAGTTTTCTAACTCGTCCCATTTTCCGACTCTTGGTTACAGAGTTGCGAAAAAGCTCGGGAAACTTGATGAGAAATCACAGAGATCTCCGCCACCTACGAAAAGGCAGAAGTTGGAGGTTGGCTATGTACGCAAGGTGCACTTAGACAATTTTTCATTTGATAGTTTGGCATCTGTGATTTATTTTATCTTCGTTTAATCCCGTATGTGAATATTTACAGGCCACATGCTTCACTCTCATGAATCAATATGATGAAAGAACGATTGGCTACGAAAATTCAAAGCAATGTTGTGGAGCCAAAAATAATCACAAGGCGACACGTGGATTTTCGGATTAAGGAGACAAAAATGCCCTTGAGGTGCAGCAGAATTCCTACGTGCGAGCAGTCGGTAATTATCTTCGGTCAAGTCAAAGGTGCCCATAAAAGGTAAACAAATCCGAATTATTTCATCCAGCCACATTTTAGGTAGTTATCTCATAACCTACCAATTATCCCACATAAATTGAGATAATTGACAAATTAATGGGATTATTACTCATTAATTTGTCAATTAAATTAGCCATAAAGCCTTAAAATCACCCCAAAGGGCCGGTCCCCTCTCTCCAAGGAAAGGCCGGCCACTCCCTAGTTATTTCCCATATTTCCTTCCCCTTTTCCTTCTTTTTTTAAGCCAATCATTCAATTACTCATTATAACTCTTTTCATAAATACAAAAACATTCCTTTTTGGTTTAATTAGCCAATAAATGGGCTAATTAAACCTAAATTACACTCCAAGATTGACCTCAAGGGCCAGCCACCTTTTCTCCAAAGGGGACCGGCCACCTCCTATAAATATTACCTTTTTTCTCACAAAACCTAATTCCACTCCTCTTGCAAAAATACTCTAAACACTATTTCTCTCTAAAATTCTAACTTTGGCATCGGAGGTTCTTCGGCCAAAGCCCCCCCCCATTCATCGTGGGCGCGTGAGGTTTTTGGCCTTAACCTAAGGTGCAAGTTGTTTTGTAGGTGCAAAATCGTCCAAGACCGAGGAGGAGAAAATTTGCATCCACAAATTGGTGCTTTCATTGAGAGGAGAAATCTACGCTCGAAAAAGACTCTCGCACACAAAAGGTTTTTTCTTCAATTTCTAGTCCATTTGTATCTTTCCTACGTTTTTATTATTAGAATTTTTTATTCGTAAAAAGTTCTTTGATAAAGCGTATAAAAAAGAAGGAAACGAAAAATACATAATGGTTAGAAATCTAGAAAATTCCACGAGTGACAATTCAAACATTCAAGACATGGGACCGCGGCGATCTACGAGATTGAATATGGTTCTAGGGGAGATGGCGCCACTACCACGAGGCTCCACCATGGGAACTGTCACATCCCGACCCGGGGTCCACCATATCCCGGGCCCGCTCCACCACCGTAGCACGATATTGTCCGCTTTGGGCCCCGACGGCGCCCTCACGGTTTTGTTTCTGGGAACTCACACGAGAACTTCCCAGTGGGTCACCCATCATGGGAGTGCTCTCGCGCGCTACTCGCTTAACTTCGGAGTTCCCATGGAACCCGAAGCCAGTGAGCTCCCAAAAGGCCTCGCGCTAGGTAGGGATGAGAATATACATATAAGGATCACTCCCCTGGGCGATGTGGGATCTCACAATCCACCCCCCTTAGGGGCCCGACGTCCTCGTCGGCACACCACAACCAGGGTTAGGTTCTGATACCAAATTGTCACATCCCGACCCGGGGTCCACCATATCCCGGGCCCGCTCCACCACCGTAGCACGATATTGTCCGCTTTGGGCCCCGACGGCGCCCTCACGGTTTTGTTTCTGGGAACTCACACGAGAACTTCCCAGTGGGTCACCCATCATGGGAGTGCTCTCGCGCGCTACTCGCTTAACTTCGGAGTTCCCATGGAACCCGAAGCCAGTGAGCTCCCAAAAGGCCTCGCGCTAGGTAGGGATGAGAATATACATATAAGGATCACTCCCCTGGGCGATGTGGGATCTCACAGGAACCACCGCGGTGACCACCCGCTGCGAGGTCCATGGCACCGCTACTACAGTCCAAGCCGCACCACCCAAAGTCCATACCACCAAAGCCACAACCTAAGCCTCGCACTCGTGTGCATCTCGTGTTGAGCAGCCAAGCCTGCCCCTGCAGCCCAGCCTGCCCCTGCAGCCAAGCCTGCCCTCGCAGCCCGGCCTGCCCCAGTGGTGTCCTAAGCAGCCCGAGTCGGCTCGAGACCATTTCAACTATCCGGACCAACCGTTGAGTCGGGAGCAATTTCACAGCCTTTCTTCACAGATTTGACATTGACCAACTCAAATCTCGTGCCCGAAATCAACCACCATCCATTGCTCAGGGAGGAGTATTCTTTCCTAGTTCATCCAATTTGAGTGGCGAGCAACACTTGTCTCGACAAGTCATGGAGTTTACGAGCGCCCTAGCACAACAGACAACCTTGGTGAATCAACTTTTGCAGCGCACAGAGATCCAACGTGCCCCAGACGAAGTGTCCCGAAGTAGGACAAGGGCAGACGAGGAACCTTTCAGGCAACGTCCTGGCAAGCAGCCGATCAATCAGACTGAGCAGTCGGGCGGTGTGCAATCTCGGTTAGGCCCCCGAGATAGCGTGGACTCCCGTCTTAGCGCGAGCAGGAGCATGCACTCTCGGTTAGGCCCGCGAGCGAGCATACAATTAAGGTTAGGGCCACGTTTTGAAGAACCACATGAGCAGCCTTCCAGGCAGAGCATCCATTCATGCCTAGGCCCTCAAGGAGCATATTTCATGTCATTTCAGAGGATGCAACGTGACGCACGAAGGGAAGCAGCCACTCAATCCGCTTCAAGTTCAACAGGCAGCCCACGGAGAGATCCTTCGCCAGCTAGGCAGCCGAGGCAACGACAAGTGGAGCGTCCGAAAGAGCAGCCTAGGTCGGTAGGCCAAGACTTGGGATAGCCCAGGGCTCCACTGCCCCAACAAAGACAAATCCAAGAAGAGGTGGAAAAGTTTTTCAATGAGCAACTGCGCGAGTTCCGACGTGGCAACGTGGCCGATGAGACATTACGGCGGGAAATGACCAACATAAGCCGATCACCCTTCACAGACGAGATCGAGCAGATGGAACCTCCGCGTAAATTTAGCATGCCGCACTTTACATCATTCAAAGGAGATGGAGACCCAGAGAGGCACTTGAAGCATTACCGAAGTGCAATGGTCCTTTACCGGAGTAATGACGCCCTTATGTGCAAAATATTCGCCACCACCTTGCAAGGCGAAACGCAAGATTGGTTCCACACCTTGCCACCACGGTCCATCCAGAATTTTGATGATTTTTCCTTGGTTTTCACCAAAGAATACTCATCTTACCGCTCGATCAAGAAAAAATCCGATCATTTGTTCAACGTGAAGAAAAACCCGAAGGAATCACTCCGCGACTACGTGAAGAGGTTTAAAGCAGAGAAGGCGAAGATCGTTGGATGCGACGACTCAATAGCTAGTGCAGCCTTTCAAAAGGGCCTCCCTGCAGATCACCCCCTATTTGGAAAGATGATCATGAAAGAAGACTTGACTCTAGCAGATTCATTCGCCCTAGCAGAGAAGCATGCACTTTGGGACGAAGCCCGACGAGCAGAAAAGGCGCCCGAGCAGCTTCAAAAAGAATTAGTGGTGGCTCAAAGAATTGGAGGTCGAGGAGTACGCCCATGTGCTCTCACCCTCGCGTCTCGCATATCTCAACGGACAACCTTCACCTCATCTTTCACCCTGCTCGACGTGCAAACCAATGATAATGATATGCTTGGTCAGGTGCGGGTTCTCGCCACCCGCGGCCACCTCCAGGAAGCGCTCTCACTCTTCTACTCCCTTCATCCCCCACCACCTCACTGCCCCCAAACCTACGCCACTCTCTTCCACGCATGTGCCCGCCACCGTTAGATGATCGCCCACAACCCCATCCATCCACCCGACCTCTTTGTCACCAACCACCTCATCAATATGTATGCCAAATTTGGTCACTTGGACTACGCCCACCAACTGTTTGATTGAATCCCCAGGAGAAACCTTGTCCCTTGGACCTAGGCCTGGCAAACGGGTCGTGTCTGTAGTGTTCGTGTCGTTTTCGTGTAACACATGTTATCTTAACGGATCGTGTCGAGTCAAACCCATTATCTTAAAGGGTCCTTAACAGGCGGATAAAGTGACCCGACCTGTTATGACCCCGTTAAGAAAAATATATTTTTTTTCTTAAATTTGCACATACCACACATTGCCACATAAATATTACTTCAAAACATTAAAACACATTTGTCGTTTATGTACTACAACTACACTCGAAAATGAGAGCTTAATAAACAAACATCCATACACTACTAGTCTTTTACAAAACATTAAATGTGCAAGGATATGCAAAATGAATGAGTTTTTGTTTTCAAGGTTGTGAAGCCTTTATCAAAAGTTTAAACCTTGCCAATGGAACTCAAAGCTTGCATGTTATTCATTTTACAAAATCCTCAATTTTCATCGATCATCATGACATAAGATTTTCTGGTATCCCCTAGTGTAAATATTTTAAATTCAAGATCGAGTCCATTCATTGTATTCATATAGGGTCAAGGAGTGTAGCTATAAAAAAATATCAAAATTAAAGTTAAAATAACTGTTAAATCGTGATTTTTCGTTTATAACCGTCGAAAAGTTTTGTCCAGTTACTTGATCTCTGAATGTTTGTTTTTTGCAATTTTTGGCGTATGCGATCTCGAAGTATATAGAAACATGTTTGACGGTTGGATCGTTGAAACTAGTTTCGTAAAATGCGTATCCCCATCAAAACAATAGATTCACTAACACTTAAGAGTTTATTCATACTTTCATTAAGTATAACATAAGATTTTGTGGTATCCCTAGTGTAAATATTTTAAAATGAAGATCGAGTTCTTTCATTGTATTCATATAGGGTCAAGGAGAGTAGCTGAAAAAAATCATCAAAATCGGAGTTAAAATAACCGTTAAATCGTGATTTTTCGTTGATAACCGTTGAAAAGTTTTGTCCCGTTACTTGTTCTCTGAATATTTTTTTTTTTTTGATTTTTTGCTGATGCGATCTCGAAGCATATACAAACAAGTTTGACAGTTGGATCGTTGAAATTAATTTCGTAGAATTTGTAACCCATCAAGTTCAATGGTATATATATATATATATATATATATATATATATATATATATATATATATATATATATATATATTAAGTAGATTTAAATTTATTTATTTTGTACGTATAACACTAAGAAATTGAATGGTATGTATATTTAAGCCGATCAAATGGTCACCAATTTTAAATATTTAATTATATATATATAATTATTATAGTTTTTAGGAGTATAAAATTGTTAAATTAATACATATAATTATTATAGTATTTTTTTAGGGTTATAAAATTATAAAATTAATATTTTGCTTATCGTGTATCGTGTTACCCACGTGTATACTCGAACCAACCCGTTATCTTAACAGGTGCTTATCGGGTTACCCGATAACGACCCAATTCATTATCGTGTCGACCCGAACACCTGTTAATTTCGTGTCGTGTCGTATCGTGTCGGGTTATCGGATCGTGTCAAGATTTGCCAGGCCTACTTAGACCGCTCTCATTTCCGGGTACGCCCTATGCGGGCAACCCCATAAGTGTTTGAGTAGTACTGTTTAAGCAAGAGTAAAGCATTAAATGAGAAACATGCACCCAAAGTGAAATTATTCAAACATCCTCAACTAACGGGTCTAACGGTTAACTCAAAGTAACCCGTTATTTAACTGGTTATTAACGGGTTCACCCGTTAACGATCTGATCTGTTGAGCATCCACCCAAATATTAATATTAACGGGTCAGATCAGATCGGGTTAACGGATCCGATCCAAAATGCCAGCTTCTAGGTTTAGGGTTGTTAAGAGTTGGTTGTTAGCTCTGGTATCCTAGTCTCGCTTGTAGGTTGACTTGGAGGTTAACAACCAACTCTTAAAAATTAAAAATTAAGAGGTTGACTTGTAGGTTTGGAGGTTGTTAAGAGTTGGCTGCGATCAGAGAGATGTAAATTTTTTTTTAATTTTTAATACCACCTCTCCGATCGCATTGTTAACCACCTCTCAATTTCGGGTTTTCCTTTCTCACAGTACAGATAAGAGCAAATTAATCTGCTCATATATCATCCCAGCTATTGGCTATCTCGGTGGGGGAAGTAAAAAATAATGACTTAAAATATAATTACCTTATTCTAATCAATACCGAGGTTTTTTGTGATAAAATCTCACACCTGACGGATTAGATAGGTGATAATTACCAAGTTGGGAACAATCTCAGTATTGTTAGATTGGCCACCAAGGCCCATCAATCTAAAAATTCCAACACTCCACGGTATATAATTATAATATAGCAGCACTCTTAAATTATTGAAAATTGAATCAGAACAAGTCTGCAATATGATATGATGGTTTACCAAAGTCAATGGATGAGCCAAACGCTGCCTTATCATATAACTTTCATATTTTCTATCTCCTTGCAATCCAGAAAGTCGTCTGCAACCTAACCAGAAATATTGCACACAGAATTCTAAAATGTTCATAGTTTCGTGTAGAGCAGATATTTTGTGCATGTAATACGCCTGCCAGAAAAGGCAGGATACAAAAATGGCAGAATCAGTCGTATGCTTTGTGATCGATAAGTTAATTTCACTACTCATCACCACAGAAGCGAGACTTTCAAGAGACGTACGTGCTGAAGTTGGTTTTATCAGAGATGAGCTCGAAAGCATCCGATCATTCCTCAAGGATGCAGATGCTAAGGCTGCAGCAGCAGATGGAGAGACGGGGAATGACAGTGTCAAAACTTGGGTCAACCAAGTAAGAGAAGCAGCTTTTTACATTGAAGATGTCATTGATGAGTATTTTCTTAGCGTCACAAGGCAAAATCAAGACCGCGGATTCGTTCGCTTTCTCCACAAAGTTGTTTGGTTTCTGAAGAAAATGAAACCACAGGATGAGATAGCCTCAAAACTTGAGGGCATGAGAGCTTTGGTTAGTGAAATCAAGGCTAGACATGAAAGATACGGACTTAGTTCAATTGATCAGCAAGGTCAAAGCAGTCGAGAAATTGTTGTTTCGTGGCATGATCCTCGAGTGGCTTCCCTTTTCATCGAGGAAGCTGAAGTTGTTGGTGTGGAATCTGCCAGAGATGAGCTGATTAGTTGGTTGGTAGGAAAAGCATCAAGAGGTGAATACCGTGAAGTAATATCAGTGGTTGGCATGGGAGGACTTGGTAAGACCACTCTCGCCAAGAAAGTCTATGACAACCAAAAGGTGATCGAACACTTTGATTGCCATGCTTGGATTACAGTGTCTCAGACGTACAGGGTGGAGGATCTTCTGAGGCAGATGGTAATGCAATTCTACAAGGCCAGGAAGGAGTACACCCCGGAGGGCATCAAGACAATGGAAAAAGAATCTTTAATTAGAAAATCAAGAGAATTACTGCAGCAAAAGAGGTACGTGATTGTGTTTGATGATGTATGGGAAGTAGATTTTTGGGAGGCGATAGAACATGCTTTACCGGATAATAAAGGCGGAAGAATAATGATCACCACGAGGATTAAAGATGTTGCTGACTTTTGCAAAAAGTCTTCTTATGTCCATGTTTACCGTTTGCAACCTCTGCCTGCAGATAAGGCATGGGAATTGTTTTGTAGAAGGGCATTTCACTATGAATTGGGGGGGAACTGCCCTGCTGATTTGAAAGATTTGTCTCTTGAATTCGTTAGAAAGTGCGAAGGATTGCCTTTGGCAATTGTTTCCATAGGTGGTCTGCTGTCAACAAAAGTTAAAGTTGTGTCTGAATGGCAGAAGTTATATGATGGCTTAAGTTCAGAGTTAGAAAGCAATCCCCATCTTACAAGCCTCACAAGAATTCTATCCTTCAGCTATCATCATCTACCGTATCACCTCAAGTCATGTGTCTTATACTTTGGCATCTTTCCCGAGGACTACTCAATTAGTTGCATAAGACTGGTTCGGTTGTGGATCGCTGAAGGCTTTGTGAAACCGAAGAGGGGCAAGATACTAGAAGAGGTTGCAGAGGAATACTTGACTGAACTGATACATAGAAGCCTGGTGCAAGTGTCACAGGTTTGGATTGATGGGAAAGCTAGAAGCTGTCGAGTCCATGATCTGATGCGCGAAGTGCTCCTTAGAAAGGCGGTGGATTCAAATTTCTGTCATGTGTTATCAGAAAATGAGTCAACATTAAAGCCAATAACTCGACGCCTCTTGATAGACAGCACGCCCTGTGATGCCTTGGAAATCATTGAACAGTCTCGCATTCGTTCTTTATTTACTTTCAACCAAGAACAATGGCCCGAGTCTTTTCTCAGTACACTGAGTGGAAACTTTAAACTTACGAAAATATTGGATTTTGCAGATGCTCCCCTGAATCATCTTCCGAAGTATGTGGGGGATTTGTATCTCTTAAAGTACTTAAGCCTAAGGAATACAAAGGTGAAGTTGCTTCCGGAGTCCATATGTAATCTGCAAAACTTAGAAACTCTGGATTTAAAACAGTCTCTGGTATATGAAATACCAGCCAAGATCAATAAGCTTCTAAGGTTGCGACATCTTTTGGCCCATTATGCTGACTCCAGCTCAAGGTTCAGCATGATTAGTTACGAACGAGGAGTGAAAATACATGATGGTATTGGATGCTTACGAGCTTTACAACAGTTATACCATGTGGAAACAAATCATGGCGGAATCAACCTAATTAAAGCATTGGAAAAGTTGAGGCAGCTGCGAAAGTTGGGCCTGAAAAACTTGAAACGCGAATATGGACGAGCTCTATGTGCTTCGATTGAAAAGATGAACCACCTTGAATCTCTAGAAGCAAGCACAATAAGTGAAGATGAAGTCCTTGACCTGCAATCCATTTCAACTCCACCCGAATCTATTCGGTTTCTCTACTTGAAGGGGCCTCTGGAGAAGTTGCCAAGTTGGATTCCAAAGCTTCAACAACTTGTCAGGCTACGAATTTTTTGGTCAAGGTTGACAGATGCCCCACTGAAAACCCTCCAAAACCTTCCTAATTTGGTAGAGCTTGGGTTCTCATACAACGCATATGATGGTGTGCAACTGCATTTTGAGGGAGGCTTTAAGGAACTCAGGGTGTTAAAACTCAAGCACTTGCCCAGACTAAACTCATTGATCATAGACAATGGGGCTATGCCTCTTCTCCGAAAGCTACAAATTGGGCCTTCCCCACAACTGAAGGAGGTGCCCTCTGGCATCCAGCACCTCAGAAATCTAAGCTCTCTTAGATTTGTTGACATGCCAAAAGAGTTCCGACAACATATGGATCCAAATAATGGCCAACATTATTGGATTGTTGAACATATACAAGATGTTCTTTTTAGTTACAGGTTCGGACCAAGATGCGGTGTATATGAAACTCACGTCCTGCGTGATTCCAATTGTGAAAGCGTATCGACAGGTGAGTTTTAATCCCAGAACACCCCATATAACTCACAAGGCTCAAATGAAATCGCCAAATGTCATTGTTGACATGATCTCTGTTATTCTTATTATTATCAACTGTTATAGATGTTTGTTTTGTATGAAAACAAAAAATAAAAACTTCATTCATGTTTGTGAGGAGTTGATTGTGTTTGAGCAGGCAACATTGATTATTTCTTACAACCCAGACAAGTGTTTGGCTAATTATTTCTCACGCTATCTAATCAAATGAAGGGTTAAGAGTTTCAGTTTGAATGACGGTCCTAAATCATTTCATTCGTTCCAGACATGTTTCTGAATTTGAACATTAAACTTTCACTCAGCACACAAGCATTGTGCGTAAGATTTTTTTCGGTTGAAAGGCTTCACGGCAAGCCTACCACAGGTCTCCAAGGATAATCACACGCAACTTGCGAGGTTGAATATCATTTGCAATCCAGCTAGCAGAAACAAAAGAGTCCCTTCTCTATTACCAAGCTTAGCTAGAAGTCGAGGTTTTCAGAACATGAATTAATTAAGTAAAATGAAACAAATTAAATCTGCATTATGCATGGTCGTGATGGATGGCAGATTCAAATCAAAGAGAAGCAGCTATACATGTTAATGGACGATCAGAGCAAAACGCATGCCTTAAATTTCATTGCTTTACATCTGCAACCTTATCAGAAAGAACACAAAAGTCTCCAAGCATACAGATAGTGTGCTAAAACCTTATTGCATAAGTTAATAAAAGGTGGCAGAAGCAATTGTATTCTTTATGATCGATAAGTCTCTACTCATCTACTGTACAGAAGCAAAACTTCCAAGAGACGTACGCACTGAAGCTGCTTTCATCTCTAAAATCTAAGAGCTCTTAGATTTATTAGCATGCCGAAACAATTCAATGAGATGTGGATCTGAAAAATGGCCAGCGTTATTGGATTGTTCAGCTTATAAGAACGGGATGTTATTTGTATTTTCAAGCATTGGACAAGATGCTGCACACACGAGATTCACAACCTGCATGATTCCAGCTTGTGAAGGCGCACAGGCGAGTCTTACTTAACACCAGTATACCCTGCACCTCAGGATGCTGCAGTGAAATTATCAAATTTCATTTTCTTTCCTAGCTGCCAACGTCATTTTATTCTTCTAGGAGATGCGACGATTGGTGAGGAGGACTTATGTGGAACAGGTTCACCGCAAACGTGGCATCCCAATTTAATAATACAATGCCACATGACATTGTCTTATTGGACCGAGGCGCAATAGTGGGGGTGAACTCATTTCATGTAAGTTGTTCTTATTGTTGGGTGTCCTTACGCAAATTTTTCAAGACAAGGTGGATTTTTAACCAAAGATAGTTGTGATCCACATCACTAGATTCTCACCTTCAACAAAGTGAAAACAAAGCCATTGGAAAAGCATCTAATAACTTGCGAGCTTTAAAAGCTTAGTAAAAACAAGTTAGTAAGAAAGGTATCAAGTTACTAAGAAAAGCTTCTAATAACTTGCTAGCTTTAAAACATGGTTTAGGTATCAAGTTAATAAGAAAGGTATCAAGTTAGTAAAAACAATAGCCCATGTCTCAAGTTAATAATAAAGGTATCAATTTGCTTCAATGTTTCTGATTCTCTTGATACCAAAACCGTCTGCCTCCCAACGTTCATATTTGTTCCTGATTCTTGCATCCTCTTCTTTTTCAGATTTCATTTCTCTACCTTTGCATCGCAATTTTCTCTGTTTTTCCAAACAACTGTTTGCTCACCCAAACCGAAAAGCACATTGCTTGGGGTTGTTGGGTTGCACATATTATATGGCAGAACAGATTGTATGCTTTGTGATCGACAAGTTAATTCAACTACTCATCACCACAGAAGCAAACCTTTCGAGAAATGCACGTACTGAAGTTGGTTTCATCAAAGATGAACTCGAGAGCATCCGATCATTCCTCAAGGAAGCAGATGCTAAGGCTGCTGCAGCAGATGGAGAGAATGCCAATGATGGTGTTAAAACTTGGGTCAATCAAGTAAGAGAAGCAGCCTTTTACATTGAAGATGTCATCGATGAATATTTGCTCCACATCATACGGCATCATCAACACCATGGATTCATTCGTTTTTTCCATAAAATAATCCGGTTGGTTAAAAAAATGAGATCACAGGATGGGATAGTTTCGAAAGTTGACGGTATACAAAAATTGGTTCGTGAAATCAAGGATAGAAGTGAAAGATATGGATTCAAATCCAGTGATCAGCAAGGGCAGATCAGTGGAGAAAAGACTCTACCGTCAAACGACCCTCGAGTGGCTTCCCTTTTCATTGAGGAAGCTGAAATTGTGGGGATTGAATCTGCCAGAGATGAGCTAACTCGTTTGTTGGTAGAAGGAGTGCCGAGACGTGAAGTGATATCAGTGGTTGGCATGGGAGGACTTGGGAAAACCACTCTTGCCAAGAAAGTATATGACCAGCCGAAGGTGATGGCACACTTTGATTGCTATGCTTGGATTACGGTGTCCCAGTCGTACAGGGTTGAGGATCTTCTGAGGACGGTAATAAAAAAGTTCTACAATTCAAGGAAGGAGCGTTTTCCAGAGGAAATTGACACAATGGATGAGGAGTCCCTGATTAGCACATCAAGAGAGTATTTGCAGCAAAAGAGGTATGTTGTTGTGTTTGATGATGTGTGGAAAGTAGATTTTTGGGGGACTATAGAACATGCTTTACCCGATAATAAAGGCGGACGAATAATTATCACTACACGGATTCAAGATGTTGCCAACTTTTGCAAAAGATCTTGTTTTGTTCATGTTCATCACTTGCAGCATCTGCCTCAAGACAAGGCATGGGAATTGTTTTGTAGAAAGGCATTTCAGTTTGAATTGGAGGGAAACTGTCCTCCAGAGTTGGAAGCGTTGTCTCTTAACATCGTCAAAAGATGCGAAGGACTACCATTAGCAATTGTTTCCATAGGTGGTCTGCTGTCAACCACAGCTAAAGTTGTGTCTGAATGGCAGAAGTTATACAATAGCTTAAGTTCAGAGTTAGAAAGCAATCCCCACCTTACAAGCCTCACAAGAATCCTATCCCTCAGTTATCACCATCTACCGTATTACCTCAAATCGTGTGTATTATACTTTGGCATCTTTCCCGAGGATGACTCAGTTAGTTGCATAAGATTAGTTCGGTTGTGGATCGCTGAAGGCTTTGTGAAACCGAAGGGGAGCAAGACACTAGAAGAGGTTGGAGAGGAATACTTGATGGAGCTAATTCATAGAAGCCTGGTTCAAGTTTCAGAAGTTTACATTCATGGAAAAGCTCGAAGTTGTAGAGTTCATGATATTTTGCACGAAGTCCTCCTTAAAAAGGGTGTGGATTCGAGCTTCTGTCATGTGTTATCGAAAGATGAGTCAACTTTTAAACCAACAACTCGACGTCTCTCAATGGATATCAGTCCCTCTGAGGCCCTGGGAAGCATTACAGAGTCTCATATTCGTTCTGTATTTACTTTCAACCAAGAAGAATGGCCCAAGTCTTTTCTCAATACATTGAGTGGTAACTTTAAACTTCTGAAAGTATTGGATTTCACGGATGCTCCAATCAATCAACTTCCGAAATATGTGGGAGATTTGTATCTCTTGACGTATTTAAGCCTGAGGAATACAAAGGTGGCGTTGCTTCCAGACTCCATAGGCAATCTGCAAAACTTAGAAACGCTGGATCTAAAACGGTCTCTGGTGTATGAAATACCAGCCAAGATCAATAAGCTTGTCAAGCTGCGGCATCTTTTGGCCTACTATCGTGACTACAACAACTACAACATGAATATTTTCTTGAATATGGAAAGAGGAGTGAAGATACATGAAGGTATTGGATGCTTACAAGCTTTGCAAAAACTGTCCAATGTGGAGGCGAATCATGGAGGGATCAAGCTAATCAAAGAACTGGGAAAGTTAAGGCAGCTGCAGAAGTTAGGCCTAAGAAATTTGAAAAGTGAAGATGGAAGGGCTCTGTGTGCTGCTATTGAAAAGATGAAACACCTTGAATCTCTAGTTTTAACTGCAATAAATGAAGATGAAGTCCTTGATCTAGAATCCATTTCAACTCCACCACAATTTATTCGTTCTCTCTTCTTGATAGGGCGTTTAGAGCAGTTGCCAGGTTGGATTTCAAATCTTCAACACCTCGTCAGGATAACCATTTTTTGGTCAAGGTTAAGAGATTCCCCACTAAAAGCCCTTCAAAATCTACCTAATCTGTTGAAGCTAGTTTTGGATATGAATGCATATGATGGTGTGCAGCTGCATTTTGAGGAAGGAGGATTTCAGAAACTTAGGGTGCTACGACTCAGGAATATGGAGGGACTAAATTCATTGATCATAGACGATGGGGTTATGCCTCTTCTCCAAGAGCTTGACATTGGACCTTCCCCACAACTGAAGGAGGTGCCCTCTGGCATCCACCATCTCCGGAATCTGACATATCTTGATTTCTATGACATGCCAAAGGAGTTTGCGCGACAGATGGATCCAAAAAGTGGCCAACATTATTGGATTGTTGAACATATACAAAATGTTCGTTTTCGTTACAAGGTCGGACCAAGATGGGGTGAATATGAAACTCACGCCCTGGGTAAATCACTCTCTCTTCTCCCTTGCCCTCGCCCTCTCCCTCCCCCTCGCCCTCTACAGCTTAAAGATCATTCAATCAAATATTTCTCCGACCCGAATTTTCTCTAGGAGAATGATAAACCGTATGCACTTTTTAACCTCACTTTGATAATTGAAGTTGAAATATTAAATTTTACTATTTTTTTATCTTACCAATTCTTTACTATTTTACATTCTTTATATTAATTTGTAATCTCTAAGATATTTTGTTAATCAAAGGGTAGATTTCGTGGATCATAGAAATTTCATGAATCATGATTGAGCCTTCTCCTTTTGTATGCACAGATTGATCAGCCACGCATATTTTGTATGCATAGTAGTGGAAAGGTTTTGAGTCCTTGCATAGCGGTGTGGGTTCAAATTTCGTCGATAGCTAATTTACTTTAACATCTAATGTAACAAAATTTATAGTTTGATAAAATATAAAATATATATATATATAAAAAAAAAAAAAAAAAGTTACACACAAGATGTAAAGGTGAGGGCCCACAAATGCAAGCGTTTGGGATAACGGATGAGAGATTTTTCAGTGTGATCGGCATATGAGGTGGTACATCAAGTGACTATACAAATAATAGGATATGTACATCAAGTCACCACATCTATCAAGGAGTTCAACGTTAATGAAACCCACGGCGAGTGAGTTGGCCAAGCAAAATCACCACCGAGAGGTTCACTCCAATCGGTTATTAAGGAGGTGCTATTATTTTTCTCTGATGTTTCTGTTGTCATCAGTGCATCTTTTGTTCTAATTGTTTGGTGGCCTAGTTTTCTAACTCGTCCCATTTTCCGACTCTTGGTTACAGAGTTGCGAAAAAGCTCGGGAAACTTGATGAGAACTCACAGAATTCTGCGCCACCTACGAAAAGGCAGAAGTTGGAGGTTGGCTATGTACGCAAGGTGCACTTGGACAATTTTTCATTTGATTGTTTGGCATCTGTGATTTATTTTATCTTCGATTAATCCCGTATGTGAATATGATCTTTATGACTATGAGCTTGTTACACTCAATTTTCTTCAAAATCAGAACCTAGAATGACTACGGTCACAAATATTTACCGATTGGCTACGAAAATTCAAAGCAATGTAGCGTAGCACTTTACAAATTGGGTAGTACTATCCATACACCTATTTTTACTTCTCGCACACCCCTCTTAATTTTCGATCATTGAAAAATTAATGTGTAAATAGCACTAATTATGCAACGAAACTATATCAGAAGAGCGATTATAACGTATTAAAGTACCATCTCACTAAATTATCCAACAATGTTTCAGAGATTAGAAACAATCATACCACTTTCAGCTCAGTCATTCCATCAAACGGCTGGTACGCTGCAATCCCACTTATGCTCAAATCACCAACGTCCGTTGCCCCCGTGGATTCCATCAAATTCTCCGAAACCCATTTCTCAATCAAATCCAAACACAGCTGCAACCACACCCGGAAAATTAAAAAGTCGAACTTTACATAAACTCCACTCCGAAAATGTAAATTACGCAAAACCCAACAAAATCTCACCACCCTGTTCTCGGACAATCCGAGTTGAATAACCCCATCCGGATTATCCACCCTATCGTACGGGTCCTCCGAAGCCGTTTTAGGTAGATCGGGTTTGGAGGGTCGACGTCGTTTTAGGTAGAGCTGGAGGCAGTAATAGAGAGCACATGGGATTAGAGAGCCGAGGATGAGGCCGCCTCTGCCTTGGACGACGCCTTGGAGTGGCACAATCAGTCTGCTTGTTTCGGGTTGGGTCGGAGTCGGGTTCGCGGGTCCGGGTCTCGAGCCGCAGTGGGAGGGTTTCGGGTTGGCCGTCGGTTGGCGTGGAGGGATTGAGTGAGATTCGAGAGCCCTGCGAGGGAAGTGTGTGTTTTGCAGTTTTGCTTCCAGAAACTTTTGGTCTCTTTATGATTGGCACCTGCCAGTTTCCATCTTTGCATCTTTTGTTGGCGTACAACTACAAACACCATCGTCGTATAATAACAAAAAGAACCAAATTTCATTCTTTTTGGGGGTAAAGATGTAATTTTGAATCAAATGTTCTTGTTATCATATTTTTCATACTGTATTTGTAACCCTTATTTAATAAAAATGAGTCACACATGTGAATAGACCCTAATTCTATTAGAAAGATTGAGAAATTTTTTAATGTGTCCAAAACAGTAACTGTACCATATGTCATGGTACAAATACTAAATATTATTCCGTGTTTCGAGTATACTGAAAAAGGTGAAAAAAATGTAAACAAGTGCATGACTGATGTCAGGCCTACCAAATATAAAAGGGTTTATATCACAAATGGTCCCTGAAATTTACCCCATCAATCATGATGGTCCTTGAAATTGAAAATCGATCAATGTAGTCCTTGAATTTTAACTCGCGAATCAATGTGGTCCTTCTGTTAGTGTTCCGTCCAAATTAATTTTAAAAAAAGGTTAGAGAACCAATTTTTCATGGTAAAATGATCAAAAATAACCCTGTTACTTATAATTTTACTTACTACCTCTCTTTTCTTTTTTCCATCTTCACTTTTCTCTCCATTTTTTCATGGATTTGGTGCTAAAACTAAAATAAAAACAAAAAAAAAGTGGTTCTCTAACCTTTTTTTGGTTATTTTACCATGAAAAATTGGTTCTCTAACCTTTTTTTAGTGTTAATTTGGACGGAACACTAACAGAAGGACCACATTGATTTGCGAGTTAAAATTCAGGGACACATTGATCGATTTTCAATTTCAGGGACCATCATGATTGATGGGGTCAATTTCAGGGACCATTTGTGATATAAACCCAATATAAAATGGCGGTTGTTTGTTTATTTGTCAAAACCAGCTGGTGCAACGGTTGGTGTCGTCTCACTTGTCAACGACTGCTATTGCTACAACAACATCGCAATTTTCCAGCTCGGCTGACTATATTGTAAGATGTAAACTTTCTTTTTATTCATCTCCGCTTCTCATCAACGATCACATTGTTAATCACCTCTCTAATTCGAATTTTCCTTTCTGTATCGATAATATACCAGCATATAATGATCCACTTATATATATACACACACATATCTTCCCAAGTAGAGGGCATATAGTATACCAACACTAAGCAGAAATATTCCACCATAATTTATTCGTGCTCTCTGTTGATAGGGAGTTTAGAGCAGTTGCAAAGTTGGATTTCAAATCTTCAACAACTCGTCAGGATAACGATTTTTTGGTCCAGGTTGAGAGATTCCCCATTAAAAGCCCTTCAAAATCTACCTAATCTGTTGGAGCTAGTTTTGAAAATCAATGCATATGATGGTGTGCAGCTGCATTTTGAGGAAGGAGGATTTCAGAAACTGAGGCATCTGGAACTCAGGGACATGGAGGGACTAAATTCATTGATCATAGACAATGGGATTATGCCTCTTCTCCAAGAGTTTCTAATGGAGGTTGGTAATAGAGAAAAGACTTTACTGAAATCTGGAATACAACTTTAAAAGAAGAACAATTAGAGATATACTCTCTGCTTACATAAACTTCAAAATTCAAATCCCCCCCTTGCTGTATCTAATGTTCTGAGTACTTAGAGAGCCTAGCCAGCAACCATAATAAGATAACTACAAACACAAGTTCCTAACCCACTATAGCATAGTAAATGACCATTACTAAATGACAGCACAATTCCTAATTAAAACACCACTTGCAAGAAATCAAGTTACTAGGAAGTATTAAATCGAATTTGAACCAGCCACCAAACTACACTGATGGCACTGCATCAGTTTCACATTGGACCTTCCCCACAACTGAAGGAGGTGCTCTTGTTTTCGTTGACATGCCAAAGGAGTTTGCACGTCATATGGATCCAAATAATGGACTACAATATTGTATTGTTGAACATATACAAGATGTCCGCTTTAGTTACAAGTTCGGACCAAGATGGGGTTCTATATGAAACTCACGCCCTACGTGATTCCAACTTTTCTTTTTGGTAGAAGATTCCAACTTGTGAAACCAAGCATGGGAATGGGATGGTCTCTTTTTGTACAGTTTTTGGTTAGAGGTTTAGTGGTCGTTAAGAGTTGGTTGTTAGCTCTGGTATCCTAGTTTCTGTTGCAGGTTGACTGGGAGTGGCTCTTTCTCTTCTGTTTTCTTTGTGTCGTCAAGTCGAGTGGCCTTCCTAGCATTTTCTTTATAATTTTATTGGTAGTTGCAATAAAACTGTTTGTTTATAAAAAATAAAAATAAATAGGTATCGTTGCCTTAAACTCAGAATGCTCAAATGTCATAATAAAATTTCATTGCACTTTATGTGAATGAATCAAGTTTTTACAAAGATAAGTGGTAACTATTTACTGTGGAGCCAAAATAATCAAGAGGCGACACGTGGATTTTTGGATAGAAGAGGACAAAAATACCCTTGAGGCACATCAGGGATTCTTACGCGCGAGCAGTGGGCAATCATCTCTCAACCAAGTCAAAAGTGCTCAAAATAGGTAACAATTCCAAAACCTATTTCATCCATCCTCATCAAATCTTCCCCACAAGGTAACTCCCAAATTATTTCTTTCAAATTATGTTAATTAGTCAATTAATGGATTTATTACCTAATTAATCTATTAGTGACTAATTAACTACAAATTACACCAAAAAAACAACCCAAAAGGTTGGTCCCTATTCTCCTAATAGGGTCGGCCATATCCCTATAAATAGCTCTCCATTCTCTCCCAAAACTACTTCCAATTCTCTTGCTAAAATTCTCAAACATTTTTCCCTCAAAATTCTAACGTTGGCATCAGAGGTTCTTCGGCCAAAGCCCCCCCCCCCCCCCCATTCATCATGGGCGCGTGAGGCACTTGGCCTTGACCTAAGGTGTTATTTGTTTTGTAGGTGCAATTTTGTCCAAGAACAGGGAGGAAGAAATTTGCATCCACATTTACCTCAAATCTTTGTTGTAAAAATGAAAAATCCCTTCATTTTTTTTTTTTTGGTGAGTTTTGTCCCTAAATCAACAATTAAACTAATTGAGAAAAGTAATTGAAGAAAGTCGAGGTTTCATCATAAAACCAATTGGCAACATGGGGAGTAGTCCAACTATGCAAGGTCCCTACTTCCATCAATAAGATTCATTCTCAACGCGCCTCTTCACGTGTGACAAATTTTCAATCCGAACATGTAGATAACACAAACGGGGTGACGTAGAGCATGTGTAGCCGTTGGGTTTCACGCGTGGGACAACTTGCTCTAATACCATGAAGAAGTTGGGGTTCCACCATAAAATCAATTGGCATTATGGGGAGTAGCACATCTACTTATAAGTACATGTAAGGTCTCTCCTTCCATGAATGTAGGATTCATTCTCAACAGTAATAAGACTGAAGAACATGATTTAGTAAACTAAATCTTACCATTTTTCATCACAGAAGAGGCAGGCATTGACCATTGAGGTGGTGCTTGCTGAGTTACTGAATAATAACAAAAGGAAAGAAATTTCATTCTTTTTGGGGGTAAAGATGTAATTTTCATCAAAATGCTACTCTTGTCACATTTCGTAACACATTTGTACCACATCTACAATAGAGAGAAAATTTGTAGTGTCTGAAACATGGACACTTACATCATATGTCATTATACAAGTGGAGAAACACTTGGAAAAAAAAAAATTTCCCAACACTTGGTACAATAACATATGGGGTGTCGTTCGTATTTTGAACACATTGAAAATTCTCTCTTAATAGAGATGTGACCACATGTGTAGAAGGCCTTCTTCTATTAAAAAAATATGATAATTTTGAATTGAAAAACCCTAAACGAATGACGGCAGGCCTACCAAGTATAAAGTGGTGGTTGTTTGTTTATAGGAGAGTGCTTGATTTTAATTTTCGTTTGGTTGTGTTACCTCTTCTGAATCTATGTATGAAGGGTGAGGATTTTTTATTTCCATTATCTACTTCATTAATTTGTTGCTCTGGAATCATGGTGGTGATTAAGTGATGCGATAGACTTATAAGCATCGTACTCCCTATCACAATTTATGGTTTGAGATTTTGTTCTCACATGATCACCCTGTAACATGAAGTTTCACATTTTATCTGTGTAATTATGCAGTTCCCAGTGAGCTCAGATGAGTGGTTGAAGTCTGCTTATTGCTTTGCAATTAGTGATACTGATTGTAATATTTTTTAGATCTAGTTTATAAAGACGCTTTTGAAGCCAAATTCGTCTTGATATATATTTATAAATGAATGAAAATATCATACTCTTCTTGTTAAAAAAAGAAAAAAAAAAAGAAAAAAAAGAGAGAGTTTGTGTACGTATTACTATTGATGCAAAGCCACAGGCAACCTTGTCGGCTTTGGTAAGGCAAACCATTAAGCATGCAATTACTAGTCAATCCCAGCTGCCAGCTGGTGCAATGGTTGGATTGGTCTCACTTTTTTGGTGTGCCTTGTATAATGATACGTGGTGTTCTATCCTGTATTTTAGTCAAATTGAAAAATTTCTCTTCGTATATCATTCTAAATTTAGGGCATAATATACGGAAAGGGATCCTCTCCGGATCCTTTCCACCTAATTCTTCTCATCAAATAATCGTGACTCTTGAAATTTGATCAAACAGCTAAAGTTATTGTAATTTTTAAAGTGGGCTCCTGTTTGTAGCCGTTGGATCAAATTCGAATGATCCGGATTATTTGATGAGGAATATTAGGTGGAAGGGATCCTCTCTGGATCCCTTTCCATAATATACCAGCAGTTCTTGAATTATTGAAAATTGAATCAGAACAAGTCTGCAATATGATATGATGGATTGGAAAGCGATCATCTCTGAATCTCTTCCTCCTAATCCACAAAATCAGGGAATCAGTGTCGTTGAAATTGACTAAAGTTATTATAATTTTTAAAATGAGTCTCTATTTGTAACTCTTTGATCAAATTTCAATTACAAGAACTTCCTGATTTGATGGATTAGAAGGAAGAGATTCGGAGATGATCTCTTTCCTTATGGATTAACTAATTCAATATGAGCCAATCGCTGCCTTATCACATCATAATTCAATATGAGCCAATCGCTGCTTTATCACATCACTTCCACAGTTTAATTCACCTTGCAATCCAGAAAGTCGTCTGCAACGGATTCGGATTTCATTCGGATTCAAAATGTGGGGATGTTAGAGATCTTTAAATTTTAACATCCATCGTGCATCATACGATCATAAATTATTTGATTTTTTTATTTAAAATTAAACACAAATAGTATCTGACGAAAACTAACCGCATGATGTATGATGAACGGTTAGGACGTGAAAATCTCTATAATTCACACCAAGTGGATCTGGAGAGGATCGTCTTCCGTCTGCAACCTAACGAGAAATACTGCACACAGAATTCTAAAATGTTCATAATTTCATATAATTGAGCAAATATTCATCAATTATAGATGCTTTGTCTGCCAGAAAAGGGCAGGATACAAAATGGCAGAACATATTGTATGCTTTGTGATCGACAAGTTAATTCAATTACTCATCATCACCGAAGCAAACCTTTCGAGAAATGCACGTGCTGAAGTTGGTTTCATCAAAGATGAACTCGAGAGCATTCGATCATTCCTCAAGGAAGCAGATGCTAAGGCTGCAGCGGCAGATGGAGAGACGGGGAATGACGGTGTCAAAACTTGGGTCAATCAAGTAAGAGAAGCAGCTTTTTACATTGAAGATGTCATTGATGAATATTTGCTTCGCATCTTACGACATCATCAACACCATGGATTCCTTCGTTTTTTCCACAAAATTATCCAGTTGGCTGAAAAAATGAGATCACAGGATGGGATAGTTTCGAAAGTTGACGGTATAAAAGAATTGGTTCGTGGAATCAAGGAGAGAAGTGAGAGATATGGGTTCAAAAACCTTGATCAGCAAGGCCAGAGCAGTGGAGAAAAGACTCCACCATGGAACGACCCTCGAGTGGCTTCTCTTTTCATTGAGGAAGCTGAAATCGTGGGGATGGAATCTGCCAGAGATGAGCTGACTGGTTTGTTTGTAGAAGGAGCACCGAGACGTGAAGTGATATCAGTGGTTGGCATGGGAGGACTTGGGAAAACCACTCTTGCCAAGAAAGTATATGACCAGAAGAAGGTGATGGCACACTTTGATTGCTATGCTTGGATTACGGTGTCCCAGTCGTACAGGGTTGAGGATCTTCTGAGGACGGTAATAAAAAAGTTCTACAGTTCAGGGAAGGAGCGTTTCCCAGAGGAAATTGACACAATGGATGAGGAGTCGCTGATTAGCACATCAAGAGAGTATTTGCAGCGAAAGAGGTACGTTGTTGTGTTTGATGATGTGTGGAAAGTAGATTTTTGGGGGGCTATAGAACATGCTTTACCCGATAATAAAGGCGGACGAATAATTATCACTACACGGATTCAAGATGTTGCCAACTTTTGCAAAAGATCTTGTTTTGTTCATGTTCATCACTTGCAGCCTCTTCCTCCAAACAAGGCATGGGAATTATTTCGTACAAAGGCATTTCAGTTTGAATTGGAGGGAAAGTGTCCTGAAGAGTTGGAAGAGTTGTCTCTTAACATCGTCAAAAGATGCGAAGGACTACCTTTGGCAATTGTTTCCATAGGTGGTCTGCTGTCAACCAAAGATAAAGTTGTGTCTGAATGGCAGAAGTTATACAATAGCTTAAGTTCAGAGTTAGAAAGCAATCCCCACCTTACAAGCCTCACAAGAATCCTATCCCTCAGCTATCACTATCTACCGTATTACCTCAAATCGTGTGTATTATACTTTGGCATCTTTCCCGAGGATTACTCAGTTAGTTGCATGAGATTAGTTCGATTGTGGATCGCTGAAGGCTTTGTGAAACCGGAGAGGGGCAAGACACTAGAAGAGGTTGGAGAGGAATACTTGATGGAGCTAATTCACAGAAGCCTGGTTCAAGTTTCAGAAGTTTACACTCATGGAAAAGCTCGAGCTTGTAGAGTTCATGACCTTTTGCACGAAGTCCTCCTTAAAAAGGGTGTGGATTTGAGCTTCTGTCATGTGTTATCAAAAGACGCGTCGACTTTTAAACCAACTCGACGTCTCTCAATGGACATCAGTCCCTCTGAGGCCCTGGGAAGCATTACACAATCTCATATTCGTTCTGTATTTACTTTCAACCTAGAAGAATGGCCCGAGTCTTTTCTCGATACATTGAGTGGAAACTTTAAACTTCTGAAAGTATTGGATTTCACGGATGCTCCAATCAATCAACTTCCGAAATATGTGGGGGATTTGTATCTCTTGACGTATTTAAGCCTGAGGAATACAAAGGTGAAGTTGCTTCCAGACTCCATAGGCAATCTACAAAACATGGAAACCCTGGATCTAAAACAGTCTCTGGTGTATGAAATACCAGCCAAGATCAATAAGCTTGTTAAGCTGCGGTATCTTTTGGCCCACCATCGTGACTACAGCTACAAAGTGGGTTTGTTCTTGAATATGGAAAAAGGAGTGAAGATACATGAAGGTATTGGATGCTTAAAAGCTTTGCAAAAACTGTCCTATGTGGATGCGAATCATGGAGGGATTAGGCTAATCAAAGAATTGGGAAAGTTAAGACAGCTGCGGAAGTTAGGCCTTACAAACTTGAAAAGTGAAGATGGAAGGGCTGTGTGTGCTTCTGTTGAAAAGATGAACCACCTTGAATCTCTAATTTTAACTGCAATAAATGAAGATGAAGTCCTTGATCTAGAATCCATTTCAACTCCACCACAATTTATTCGTTCTCTCGGCTTGAACGGGCGTTTAGAGCAGTTGCCAGGTTGGGTTTCAAATCTTCAACACCTCGTCAGGATATCCATTTTTTGGTCAAGGTTAAGAGATTCCCCACTAAAAGCCCTTCAAAATCTACCTAATCTGTTGGAGTTAGTTTTGAAAATCAATGCATATGATGGTGTGCAGCTGCATTTTGAGGAAGGAGGATTTCGGAAGCTGAGGCATCTGGAACTCAGGGACATGGAGGGACTAAATTCACTGAACATAGACAATGGGGTTTTGCCTCTTCTCCAAGAGTTTCACATTGGACCTTCCCCACAACTGAAGGAGGTGCCCTCTGGCATCCACCATCTCCGGAATCTAACATTTCTTAATTTCTATGACATGCCAAAGGAGTTTGCGCGGCAGATGGATCCAAAAAATGACCAACATTATTGGATTGTTGAACATATACAAAATGTTCGTTTTAGTTACAAGGTCGGACTAAGATGGGGTGTATATGAAACTCACGCCCTGCGTGATTCCAACTTTTCTCTTTGGTCGAATGCTTGATTCCAACTTGTGAAACCAAGCATGGTATCCTAGTTTCTCTTGCAAGTTGACCGAAAGAAGAGATTTTTCAATGTGAACGGAATACGGGATGGTACATCATGTGTCACTATACAAATAATAAGATATGTGTGTTAAAAAGTTAATAATTTAAAAAATAAAAATTTTCACCATTTATATAAAAACACGTGATATACCATTCATGTTCCAATCACAATGAAAATTTCTCGACTGGGAGGGGCTCTCTCTTCTGTTTTCTTTGTCTCGTCCAGTCGTATTCCTAGCATTTTCCTTGTAATTTTATTGGTGGTTGTAATAAAAATATCGTATCTAATTAATTCTCTCTAAGAAAATGATAAACCGTATGTTCTTTGTAACCTCACTTTGATAATTGAAGTTAAAATATTAAATTTTTACTATTTTTTTATCTTACCAATTGTTTTCTATTTTATATTCTTTATATTAATTTGTAATCTCTAACATATTTTGTTAATCAAAGGGTAGATTTTGTGGATTATAGAAATTTCATGAATCATGATTTTTTTTTTTTTTGCCAAAAATTACATGAATCATGATTGAGCCTTCTCCTTTTGTATGCATAGATTGATCTAGCCACACATATTTTGTACGCACAATGATGAAAAAGTGTTAAGTCATTACATAACGACGTGAAGTCAAATCTTATCGTAAACTAATCTAACATTTAATAGATCAAAATTTATCATCCCACTAAAGCGTTGGGGTAGCGGAGTGGATCCCACGATTTTCAAATTCTGGACCACAGGAACGTTTCTCTCAAAATTGGGCGCTAAAAAAAGTCCTCCTCTGTCTTCGTCGTCTTTTCTTTTCTGGCTGAGTTTGCCTTCTTAAACCAACCCGAAATTCTCGCCCCAAACAAATTTTCAAATCTTCCGTTTCTTCCCTTCACAAATTTCCAATTAGGGTTTCACATTAACCTTAATCAAAACTTCTACGTACATATATATATATATATATATATATATATATATCTCTCTCTCTCTCTCTCTCTCTCTCTCTCTCTCTCTCTCTCTCTCTATTTCTGAATTTTGATTTCCCGGGAAAGTTTCGAACCCGATCGTTTCTTCGAAAGTCTCCGAAAGCTTTTCGACAAAACAAAAATCCAAAATATTTGTGATATAAAAAAGAAAATAAATTTTAAAACGCGCATGGAATTGGCTGGTTCATTTGCCTGAAAGTTGGTTCAGATAGAGAGAGATGGAGGGAGGGGAGACAGAGATTGAGGGAGGAGAGAGAGAGAGATGGACGAAGAAATGGTGGAGTTCGCGAGGGAGGCTTTCGAGGGGGATGAAATTGACATGGACTACGAATTCGATGCGCCCAAGTTCTACGATTTCACTAGGCCGGAATCCGATTGGGAGGCCGAGGAGGCGAGGAATGGTTCCGGTCAGCCGGAGGTTATCAGCCCTCGCGTAAGAAATTTCCAGAACATTTGTTTGTTGTTTTCTTAGCATGTCCCAAAAACAATGAATTTTGGATCATCTTCTATGACTACCACCTGGGCCGGTCCAGAGATTTTTGAGGCCCGGGGCGACACCAAAAAATGTGCCCTAACTTTATATAAGAAAATTATTTATTTTCTCACGTAAGACATCGATAAAATTATACTTAGAAAAGCAGTTCAAACTCAATAATTTAGAAACACAGAAAGACTAATTTATTTGTATCTAGAGAAGGAAACCAAAAAACTCCGAGCTTCCATGTAGATAGATGATGAGTTTTGTTTTCCATATGAATTTTTAAAGTGTTTTTGTATAAATCGTGAGGTGTTTTTTCTTATTTACTAACTTTGTCAATATGTGACTAAAAAAATAATGATGGTTGAGTCTTTAATTAATATGTATAAGTAATGAATGGGCACTAAATTAAACATTTTGATGACACGTCATATGATTTGCAAATTTGCTCTAAAAATTTGGTCTACATATTACTCTTTGTAGAAGATTAGACTTGAATTCAAACGAATATTTAAAAATAGCAACCCACAAAACTACTAGCGAGTAACTAAAAATAAATTAACAACCAAACAAATATTCGTAAAAATTGAAAAGAATAAACACGCATATAGCATTTCGAACTTAGGAAATTTTGTTAATTTTAAACAAGAAAAACCATTGCTTCTATTTAAACTTTTTGATCATTTAACCAAATTTTATAAATTTATACTCTTATGAAAAAAAAAATTGTAAAAATTAATTTATACTCTTATGAAAAGAAATTTGTAAAAATTGGAAAGTAAATAAGCACATGTAGTGTTTTGAACCCAAGACCTCTTCATTATTTTCAAATGAAGAAACCACCACTTCTAGCTCAATTTCTTTGTAATCTAACCAAATTTTATAAATTTATACTCTTATGAAAACATATATAAATATACTGACTACCACATTAATCAATGGTCGTTTTCTGCTAATTAATTTCAACATCTAAATGTTTAGTTCATGCATTTTAATTATGTTACGTTGTTTTATATGAACAGATTAGAGATTAATTGAATTATAAATATTGTAATTTGATTGGAATAATTTTTTACCACTAACTTTGTTTTTTTCTTTGTTTAATTTGTTTCAAATCCTTTAGAACTTGTTTGGTACTCTACTTGAATACAACTTTTTAAACTCAAAAACAATTTTCAAGTTTTAGGCCTTAAAAACTTGTTTGGTAGGACTATTTTCAAAAACTGAACTCAAAACCAACTCAAAAATATAGTATATTCTCTAAAATCACAAAAAGTGAGTTTTTAGAGTTTTTAAACTTAGCTCATTCATTTCTTTTCTCTCCCTCTTCCCCTCAACTCCAAATCTTTCTCTCTTTTATTCTTTCTCTCTCGCCCTTCTCTTTCTTTTTCTTTTTTACCTTTTTCGTCTCTCCTCCAATCCGCACTCTTCATTCTCTCGGTTCTTTTTCTCACTCATCTTCCTCTTTATCTCATCTGATCCTCTCCCTTCTTTCTCTTTCCTCCAATCATCTCTTACTTTCTTTCCTCCTCTATCCTCTTTCTCTCTCAACCCCCTCTTTTTTGATCTTTTTGTCTAGTTTAAGTTGTAAGATTTAGAATTTTTAAATCGCATACCAAACAAGTTTTTGAGTCTTAAAGAAAATTGTTTTCAAGAAAAATTCTTAAGAAATGTTTTGAGAAATTATAAATTTTTTTAAACAGGATACCAAACAAGCCCTTAGCTTTCCTTGAAAAATTGTTGAATTGGCAAAAAGAGAATCATCCGGTACCTGTAAAAACCTCCGCAGAAAATCGACAGATGTTGAAGTTACTAGATGCAGTAACTCGAATAATTGCATGGAAGCGGAGGTCTTTGCATCCGTAGACGATGATGACAAAAGTACATTCTGCCTCATCGACTCATTTCTTATTAGATTTTCAACGCAATGTGATAGTTCGGTGTAAAATTACTACACTTGGAAAATTTTATTTCTGTTTTCTGAATCGGCTTTGCCTGAATTAGTACATTAAATTGTATCTTACTGTTATGTTTTATGTTCATGTTTCGACACGATTAGAGTTTTCTAATCACATGGCTCAAGACACTCCGAAAACCAAACAGACGTCCCCGGGTAAGTCACCACATCTATCAAGGAGTTCAACGTTAATGAAACCCACGGCGAGTGAGTTGGCCAAGCAAAATCACCACCGAGAGGTTCACTCCAATCGGTTATTAAGGAGGTGCTATTATTTTTCTCTGATGTTTCTGTTGTCATCAGTGCATCTTTTGTTCTAATTGTTTGGTGGCCTAGTTTTCTAACTCGTCCCATTTTCCGACTCTTGGTTACAGAGTTGCGAAAAAGCTCGGGAAACTTGATGAGAACTCACAGAATTCTCCACCACCTACGAAAAGGCAGAAGTTGGAGGTTGGCTATGTACGCAAGGTGCACTTGGACAATTTTTCATTTGATTGTTTGGCATCTGTGATTTATTTTATCTTCGTTTAATCCCGTATGTGAATATGATCTTTATGACTATGAGCTTGTTACACTTCAAAATCAGAACCTAGAATGACTACGGTCACAAATATTTACCGATTGGCTACGAAAATTCAAAGCAATGTAGCATAGCACTTTGCAAATTGGGTAGTACTATCCATACACCTTCGCACACCCCTCTTAATTTTCGATCATTGAAAAATTAATGTGTAAATAGCACTAATTATGCAACGAAACTATATCAGAAGAGCGATTATAACGTATTACCATCTCACTAAATTATCCAACAATGTTTCAGAGATTAGAAACAATCATACCACTTTCAGCTCAGTCATTCCATCAAACGGCTGGTACGCTGCAATCCCACTTATGCTCAAATCACCAACGTCCGTTGCCCCCGTGGATTCCATCAAATTCTCCGAAACCCATTTCTCAATCAAATCCAAACACAGCTGCAACCACACCCAGAAAATTAAAAAGTCGAACTTTACATAAACTCCACTCCGAAAACATAATTTACACAAAACCCAACAAAATCTCACCCTGTTTTCGTACGGGTCCTCCGAAGCCCTATCCAACACGATATAGTACGGCGAGTCATTGGGCTTCGCAAACCAGCTCGCCCGGGAGGACATCCGGACCCAGCCCATGGACCCGCGGGTGGACAAGCTGGACCGCGACAGCGTTCTGGGGAGCTCCGCCAGGTTGGAGGAGGACTGGGAGGGGGAAGGTGGATCGGGTTTGGAGGGTCGGCGTCATTTTAGGTAGAGCTGGAGGCAGTAATAGAGAGCACATGGGATTAGAGAGCCGAGGATGAGGCCGCCTCTGCCTTGGATGACGCCTTGGAGTGGCACAATCAGTCTGCTTGTTTCGGGTTGGGTCGGAGTCGGGTTCGCGGGTCCGGGTCTCGAGCTGCAGTGGGAGGGTTTCGGGTTGGCCGTCGGTTGGCGTGGAGGGATTGAGTGAGATTCGAGAGCCCTGCGAGTGAAGTGTGTGTTTTGCAGTTTTGCTTCCAGAAACTTTTGGTCTCTTTATGATTGGCACCTGCCAGTTTCGATCTTCGCATCTTTTGTTGGCGTACAACTACAAACACCATCGTCGTATAATAACAAAACCACCCCCCCCCCCCCCCCAACAATCTTATGAGTACACCCTTATTTAAATTTGAAAAAAAAAAGAGCCCTTATTTAAATTTGAAAAAAAAAAAAGAAAAAAAAAAGAGAGAAAAAAAAACCAAATCCAGCACCCACAAATGCATCATGTATCCCCTTCGCAATAGCCAAACAACATGCACCACCGTTAACGAATTCCATTGATGTCAATAATTCAATTGTTACAAGATGGTTTTGATAACTTTATTTACCCAAACATATGTCAACCGTATATTACAAAAGCACTTTCCATATGTTTTCCTGCCCATAGCCATCAAGTAGACATCCTTGAGTATGGCGTCTGAAATTGTAGTTTCTACAAACTGCTAAAGGCCTCGCAGAATGACAGGGAGGGAAGAGGGAGGGGAAGGTGAGGGAATGGGGTGCGTTGCATGGATCGACGAAGGGTGAGCGAGATGTCAGTTAGGTGAAATGTTATTGTTGTTTTGAACATGTGGGGTGGCTTCAGTAGAAGTAGGGTTAACATTGGAATTTAAAAGAACCATTTTAAGTGTGGGGTGTATTTATAAGATTGTGGGGTGTCAATAAAACAACGCATAACAAAAAGAACCAAATTTCATTCTTTTTGGGGGTAAAGATGTAATTTTGAATCAAATGTTCTTGTTGTCATATTTTTCATACTGTATTTGTAACCTTTATTTAATAAAAATGAGTCACACATGTGAATGGACTCTACTTCTGATAGAGAGATTGAGAAATTTTTTAATGTATCCAAAACAGTAACTGTACCATATGTCATGGTACAAATACTAAATACTATTCTGTATTTCGAGTATACTGAAAAAAGGTGAAAAAAATGTAAACAAGTGCATGAATGATGTCAGGCCTACCAAATATAAAATGGCGGTTGTTTGTTTATTTGTCAAAACCAGCTGGTGCAATTGTTGGTGTCGTCTCACTTGTTGACCTCAACGACTGCTATTGCTACAACAACATCGCAATTTTCCAGCTCGGCTGACTATATTGCAAAGATGTAAACTTTCTTTTTATTCATCTCCACTTCTCATCAACGATCACATTGTTAATCACTTCTCTAATTCGAGTTTTCCTTTCTGTATCGATAATATACCAGCATATAATGATCCACTTATATATATATATACATATATACATATATACATATATAGATATATATATATCTTCCCAAGTTGAGGGCATATAGTATACCAACACCCTGCGTGATTCCGACTTTTCTTTTTGGTCGAATGCTTGATTCCAACTTGTGAAACCAAGCATGGAAATGGGAGTGTCTACAGGTTTTGGCTAGAGGTCTAGGGGTCGTTAAGAGTTGTTAGCTCTGGTATCCCAGTTTCTCTTGCAGGTTGAATGGGAGAGGCTCTCTCTCTTCTGTTTCCTTTGTGTTGTTGAGTTGTCTTCCTAGCATTTTCCTTGTAATTTTATTGGTGTTTGCAATAACATTGTTTCTTTATAAATAAAAAGGAATCGATACCTCACATTCAGAATGTTCAAATGACATGAACAATTGTCATCGTTCGCTTCTTTTTTGCATGCAGTGTTTCAAATGAAAATAAGTTTTGCGAATTCTTTTTCTGCTTCTCTTTTATGGGAGAAAGTTTCAAATGAAAAACTTATTTCCATTGTAGCGTCTCGGTCTAGGAAAATGACAAACCCAATGCTCTTTTTAACCTCACTTTGATGATTGGAGTTAAAATATTAAATTTTTACTATTTCTTATTTTACCAATTCTTTACTATTTTATATTCTTGATATTAATTTAATCTCTAAGAAATTTTGTTAACCAAAAGGTAGAATGTGGACTTTAGAAATTTCATGAGTCATGATTTAAACTTTTGAAATAGTTATTTACAAAAAGAATTAAATTAAAAATATTATCAAAATCATTATTAGCTTATTTGGCTCGAAAATTAAAAAAATATGTGATCCTGGTGTCATTCGGTTTGATTATTCTAAAATTAACTGGCTCATAGTATCAGAATTAAAGCGTCAAATATTCTAAAATTCTAAAATGGCGGGTGTTTGTTTATTTGTCAAAGCCAGCTGGTGCAATTGTAACACCCCATCCCCCCTTTAATAAAAATATTATTTTTGTTCTAAAATGGTGAGCCGGGTGGGACCCTTTTTCCTTTTTCCTTTTTGTCCCCGGTCTCTCTCTTCTCTTCTCTCCCCGTGATTCTCTTATTTCTCTTTCTCTTTCTCTTTCTGTTCTCTGCACTCTCTGTCTCTCCCGAGCTCTCTCTCTCTCTCTCTCTCTCTCTCTCTCTCTCTCTAAACTCTCTCAGCTCTCTCTCTAAACTCTCTCAGCTCTCTCTATCTCAGCCCATTCCGAGGGCTTTTCTCACCAACAAACAACATCACAACAACATCAACAAATCCATTAAGACCCTAGTGAGCTTAGAAACGAAGAAAGAACACCCCAAACCCCTCTCTTCCAATCGGCCGGTACTGTTCATCGTCTTCCCCGATGAGTTTCGTGACTTTCCAACGTTGGTAAGCTTCTAAAAACCCTTGGGATGTGTTTTAGGGTTAGATCGAAGTTTGTTTTAAGTTGTGTATGCTTTTGGATCACAGAAAATAGCTCGGGGAAGCTTTCCCAAATTTTCCGGCGAGCACCGCCCCTTTCGAGGCATTTTCCGGCCAAACCACGACGAGTTGGCGGCGTGCAAGGTATCAATCTCTTCGTCTCGTTGGGTACTACAACTTTCATGTTTGGATCACTTGATTTGGTTGAGTAACAAAGAAGTTACGGGCGTTCGAAGCTTGCCCAGAAACCGGCCAAACCTTGGCCTGGAAATGGGTTAACCCGACCCATTAACCCAAGGTTCAACCCATTTACCCAAGCCCAAGTCTGAAACCCAAACCCAGGCCTTTGGGCCGGATCACTTAAGCCCAAAACCCTTTTTAGTTTATTTTGTTTCTATTTATTTTTCTTCAAACCCAAAAGCCTTTGGGCCCGTAGCCTAACCCAAACCCAGCCCGTTTCTTTTTATTTTTGTTTTGGGTTTTAAGGGTTCCCCGGGCCTTAGGGCCTTTTTCCTTTTTTTAGGGCTTAAAGCCCAGCCTTCTTTTAAGCCTAAGGGCTTAATGCCTGGCTTTGGGTTTTAGGCCTAAGGGCCGTGTGTTACTGTGTGTGTTTGTTGTGTGGCATGTATGCCGTGCATATGTGGGTGTATGCCGTGCATATGTGTGTGTATGTGGAGTGTGTGTGTGTGTTGGTTGTGTGGCCCAAACCACCCCCCATTTCACCTAAACCCTTTTAACCCAAAAACCTTAGGAACCTAAAACCCATCCAAACCCAAAATCCAATAGATCATAACCCTTTTTAACCTAAGCCTAAACCCTAATCCGGATTTCAAGCCTAAAACCCGCTTGACCTAGTTTGACCGTTGACCCTCGGTCAATGTTGACTTTTAAGGTTGACTTTTCGGGCTTTCGTTGAGGACCTCTCCTAGACTAATTTCGACGTCCTTGACCCGTTTTCGATGTCCGTTTTCCCAAATTAAATCGTTTGAGTAGAGTTTGACCAAATGTACCATTTATATGCTTAGGAGAAATTATTGTGGCGTACTGTCTTCGCTAGTCTGCGCAGCTTTCAACGGCGAAGTACTGTGAGTGGACCCCTTCTAAAAATGCATGTTTTGATAGTAGAAATGCATACATGAAAAACATGATTTGAAGAATATGTTCTATGAAATACTTTGAGATAACATGCTTACTGAGGCTAGTTTGAATTATTACTATTTTTCCTATAACCCATGTTCTTTATAGGATATCCGATCGATGACGATATAATATTTAGAACATGTTTCGAACACTTCTTCATAGTATAGACGATCGATGACTTTATACTATGAAGTTGCTTTTCAATAGTTATGTTAAATGGTTTTGTATTTACCTAGTGGTCCACATTCCGCTACGGGACGTAGGGATAGTGTCCGGTCCGTCCCGGGTGACGGTTTGGTGCTGGCATAGGGCCTGGAGGGTGTTTCCTCTGGCTATTTAGCACAGAGACGGGGAGCCGGCAAGGGGCATGTAATGATATTTCCTCTGACTGTCTGCTCAGAGACGGGGAGCTGGCATGGGGCCTGAAGTGTATTATTGGACATTCACTAGCGGCTATTATTTTACGAGATATGATTTGAGAAATTGCACGACATGCTAGGTTTCGGAAAACCTATGTTTATCATGATATATATATATATATATATATATATATATATATATATATATATATATATATATATATGTTTTCATAAAACCTGGGAGTTAGTATGTTGATAACTGTTTTACTATATATATATCAAATTGGTCCACTCACCTTTGTTTTGCGCCCCCTTCAGGGCATAGAATCGAGGCATACAATCCCGACGTCAAGGTACTTCCGCATCGGCATCTTCGAGTCCTCTCGGTGTAGGACCCATTCTTTGTTTCATTCAAGTTTATATTAATTCTTTTAGTGTTCTAGATTAGATGTGCTCTGAACACGTTCCTTAAACGCATATTCTGTATTCTTTTATATTTATAAGTCTTATTTATTCCTTGTTCTCAACATTTGCACTCAATAAATGGCTTTCGTCACCTTCGGGTGTCGGCCAGCACGTGCTTACCCTGGTATTCGGGGAATATCCGGGTCGGGGCGTGTCAGCAATGGTTGGTGTGGTCTCACTTATTGAGCTCAACGACTGCTATTGCTACAACATAGCAATTTTCCAGCTCAGCTGACTATATTGCAAAGATGTAAACTTCCTTTTTATTCATCTTCGACTCTCATCTCCTGATCGCATTGTTAATCACCTCACAAATTTGAGTTATCCTTTCTCACGGTATCGATAATATACCAGCATATAATGATGGTTGAGACAAACATTGACTCATCACAACACTTTCATAGATTCGGTCTCCTTGCAATCTAGAAAGTCATCTGCAACCTAAGCAGAAATATTCCACCACAATTTATTTGTGCTCTTTGTTGATAGGGCGTTTAGAGTAGTTGCCAAGTTGGGTTTCAAATCTTCAACACCTCGTCAGGATAACGATTTTTTGGTCAAGGTTGAGAGATTCCCCATTAAAAGTCCTTCAAAATCTACCTAATCTGTTGGAGCTAGTTTTGAAAATCAATGCATATGATGGTGTGCAGCTGCATTTTGAGGAAGGAGGATTTCAGAAACCTAGGCATCTGGAACTCAGGGACATGGAGGGACTAAATTCATTGATCAAAGACAATGGGGTTATGCCTCTTCTCCAAGAGTTTCACATTGGACCTTCCCCACAACTGAAGGAGGTGCCCTCCGGCATCCATCGTCTCTGAAAGCTGAGATATCTTGCTTTCTTTGACATGCCAAAGGAGTTTGAACGACATATGGATCCAAATAATGGACTGAAACATTGGATTGTTGCACATATACAAGATGTCCGCTTTGGTTACAAGTTCGGACCAAGATGGGATGTATATGAAACTCAAGCCCTACGTGATTCCAACTTTTCTTTTTGGGAGAATGCTTGATTCCAACTTGTGAAACCAAGCATGGAAACGGGAGTGTCCACAGGTTTTGGCTAGAGGTTTAGGGGTCGTTAAGAGTTGTTGATTCCAGCTTGTGAAACCAGGCATGGGAATGGGAGTCTCTTTTTGTACAGGTTATGGTTAGATTGACCTGTAAACGGGTCAGGTTTATAGGGTTTGGGTCGGGTTTAATCTAACCCGTTTAGCTAACGGGTCATCCGAACCTAACCCGTTAATCTAATAGGTCACCCGTTAACATTTTTATTTTATTTTATTTTTGTTTTGCATTCCAATACAATTACACATATTAACTTTAAGGATGTATAAAAGGGTGCTCTCTTGGATATCTCGTAAGTAGAGTACTGTCTTGGATATATAGTAAAAGGGGTGCTGACTTGGATATGTAAACTTACAAGGATAAATGAGATTATAAGTACAAAATTTCTACAGGAAGATCAAAGAAGTACGTTGTTTGGATGAAAATGTAAAGCAACTACTCATCTCTCTATTAATCAAGTATAGATGCAGAGATTGTAGACTTCCAGTTTCAAGGTTCTTGTAGCATTTTCCTGACCACATTGGGTGCAAAAGTATTGCAATAATGCATACATTTCACCAAGACACCGATCGGACTAACTAACGGACAAGGAGCTTGCTTGTTGGTGCTGTCAGTGGCTTTGCTGACTACTTGGGACGTCAAGGTCGAGGAGGAAGCCGGACACGAACAAGTGTCATGTTACGCCCATGTGCTCTCACCCTCGCCTCTCGCATCTCTCAACGGACAACCTTCACCTCATCTTTCACCCTGCTCGACGTGCAAACCAATGATAATGATCTGCTCGGTCAAGTGCGGGTTCTCGCCACCCGCGGCCACCTCCAGGAAGCGCTCTCACTCTTCTACTCCCTTCATCCCCCACCACCTCACTGCCCCCAAACCTACGCCACTCTCTTCCATGCCTGTGCCCGCCACCGCCGCCTCCAAGACGGCCTCACTTTGCACCGTTACATGATCGCCCACAACCCCATCCACCCACCCGACTAACTGTTTGATGGAATGCCCAGGAGAAACCTTGCATCTTGGACCGCTCTCATTTCCGGGTACGCCTTATGCGGGCAACCCCAAAAGTGTTTGAGTAGTACTGTTTAAGCAAGAGTAAAGCATTAAATGAGAAACATGCACCCAAAGCAAGGTATTAAATATCGGTAATATCGGAAATATCGGTAGTCCGAAAACACGGAAATATCGATGGAAATATCGGGATAATATCGATATCGATAAAATTTCCATGGAAACCACGGAAATTGTAAGAAAAACTTGGAAATTTTTATTGAAACTTTGCAGGATGTTTATTTAGTCAATTATCTATTAGTTTATCACCAAAAATTGGAAGGAAATGCATTGCATGATGAATTTAACATTATCAAGTTGATTATATAGCGAGCTGGCAAACATGATGGATTTAAAAGATGTTTATTTAACTGATTTGAGGTAACCCAACCACACACACACACATACACGCCACCACACACGCACACATGTTCTGAATCCAGTGACAGTTACTGGGTTCACCCTTTCAACCTCTGCGAGCTTATCTTTTCTTCTCTCTTCTTCTTTTTTGTTTAAAAAAAAATTATAATAATTGTTCTTTTACATTGGTAACTGTAAGGATATTATTACTAGTCCATTGTGATGCTTAGTCCACTCCCCCACTCCCTTAATGTAGATACTACTGTTTTTTTTTTTTTTTTTTATTTAAGAAAATTGCTATAACCCCTTTCACAATGAGGGGTACCCAAGAAGAAAAGAGAACCTTTCACACCCTTAAGTTTAAAATTTACCAGCAAAGGTCTTAAATCCAAATACACTTTCCTCCTAAAAAATTGTTCTCAAAGAAAAAAAGGCATATGGGCATGCGGTTGCATGTGGTGTTGAATTTCTGATTAGATTACACACGCACACAACACACGCACGCACACAACACACGCACAGAGAGACTCCTCAGTCTCTCTCGATCCTTCTTCTCTCTTCTCATTACACACGCACACAACACACGCACGCACACAACAACCCACAGAGAGAGTCTCTCTCGATCCTTCTTCTCTCTTCTCTCCCTTCTTCCTTCTCCCACACACAGACACAGAGATCTGTCGATCTCTCTTCTCCCTTCTCCCACACACACGCACAGAGATCTGTCGATCTCTCTTCTCCTTTAGCCTCGTCGGCGCCGTCTCTCTCGAAACTCTCTTTTCTCTCTGCACCGAGTCTGAGACCCACATACACACACATACACCATCGCACCTGCTTCAGGAAGACACCCATCGTCATCATCAACCTCGTCTTTCTCCCTCTCCTTCTCGTCTCTGCAACTCGGCGAACGCAGGAACTCCGGCGAGTTTCTTGAATTTCTCCGGTTAGGTAAGCTTTGGTTTACCTCTTTCTGTTCCACATTGAAGCTTATATGTGAAATTTAAGTTCAAAATCGTGTTTTTGCAAGGTTTTTGGGACGAAATCGGCTCGGGTTCGCACAGATCCATCTCCGGCGTTCTTCTCAGAGTGCCCAGTTCCAAATCTATCGCGATAATTTCAGAAATATCGATAATATCGCGATATTATCACGAAAACCATTTGGATAGTTATAAAAATATCGGTCCCCTTAAAAACCGATAATATCGGCGATATTATCGGCATTTTGTTCCTTGACCCAAAGTGACCAAGTGAAATTACTCAAACATCATCAACTAATGGGTGCTAACGGGTTGACTCAAAATGACCCGTTATTTAAAGGGTTGTTAACGGGTTCACCCGTTAACGATCCCATCCGTTAAGCATCTACCCAAATACTAATATTAACGGGTCGGATCCAAAATGCCAGCTTAGAGGTTTAGGGGTCGTTAAGAGTTGGTTGTTAGCTCTATTATCCTAGTTTCGCTTGTAGGTTGACTTGGAGGGGCTCTTTCTCTTCTGTTTTCTTTGTGTGGTCGAGTTGAGTGATATTCTTAGCATTTTCCTTATAAGTTTACTGGCAGCTGCAATAATTTTTTATTTATTATTTTTATAAAAAGTTAAAAATAAAAAGGTATCGTCACCTCAAACTCAGAGTGTTCAAATTAAATAATAAAATTTCCTTGAATTTTAGGTGAATGAATCAATTTTTTAAAAGAGATAAGTGTTAATCTAATACAACTATTTTAGGTAAAGTTTTTAGTAGTTTAAAATTGTCAAATTAACCTTTTTAATGGGTTAAAACTAGTTACATGCGTGTAACAAGTGCTTAATGTGTGATCCGATAACGATCGAATTAGTTATCATATTGACCCGAAACTCATTATTTTCGTATTTTTTCGAGTCGGATTAGCAGGTCGGGTAAGAAATTGCCAAATCTAACGTTTGATACGGAAATTCCAAAGGCTTGATGAACGATGGCAGGCCTACCAAATATAAAACGGTTGTTGTTTGTTTGTTAATTTATAAAAAAGAGAGTTGGGTAGGTATTGTATTGACGCAAAGCCAGATGCAACCTTGTTGGTTTGGTCTCACTTGTTGACCTCACCTATTGCTACAACATATATACCAATTTTCCATCTCAGCTGTTAGACTATATCACTATATTGCAAAGATGTAATTTTTTTTTAATTTTTAATACCACCTCTCCGATCGCATTGTTAACCACCTTTCAATTTCGGGTTTTCCTTTCTCACAATACCGACAAGAGCAAATTAATCTGCTCATATATCATCCCAACTATTGGCTATCCCATATCGGTGGGGGAAGTAAAAAAATAATGACTTTAAATATAATTACTCTATTCTAATCAATACTGAGACCTTTTGTGATAAAATCTCATACCTGACGGATTGGATATGTGATAATTATCAAGTTGGGGACGTGTCGTTAGAGTAGCCACCCAGGCCCGTCAATCTAAAAATTCCAACACTCCACGGTATATAATATAGCAGCACTCCTTAAATTATTGAAAATTGAATCAGAAAAGTCTGCAATATGATATGATGGTTTACCTAAGTCAATGGATGAGCCAAACGCTGCCTTATCATATACCTTTCATATTTTCAATCTCCTTGCAATCCAGAAAGTCGTCTGCAACCTAACCAGAAATATTGCACACAGAATTCTAAAATGTTCATAGTTTCGTGCAGAGCAGATATTTTGTGCATGTAATACGCCTGCCCGGAAAGGCAGGATACAAAAATGGCAGAATCAGTCGTATGCTTTGTGATCGATAAGTTAATTTCACTACTCATCACCACAGAAGCGAAACTTTCAAGAGACGTGCGTGCTGAAGTTGGTTTTATCAGAGATGAGCTCGAAAGCATCCGATCATTCCTCAAGGATGCAGATGCTAAGGCTGCAGCAGCAGATGGAGAGACGGGGAACGACAGTGTCAAAACTTGGGTCAACCAAGTAAGAGAAGCAGCTTTTTACATTGAAGATGTCATTGATGAGTATTTTCTTAGCGTCACAAGGCAAAATCAAGACCGCGGATTCGTTCGCTTTCTCCACAAAGTTGTTTGGTTTCTGAAGAAAATGAAACCACAGGATGAGATAGCCTCAAAACTTGAGGGCATGAGAGCTTTGGTTAGTGAAATCAAGGCTAGACATGAAAGATACGGACTTAGGTCAATTGATCAGCAAGGTCAAACCAGTCGAGAAATTGTTGTTTCGTGGCATGACCCTCGAGTGGCTTCCCTTTTCATCCAGGAAGCTGAAGTTGTTGGTGTGGAATCTGCCAGAGATGAGCTGATTAGTTGGTTGGTAGGAAAAGCATCAAGAGGCGAATACCGTGAAGTAATATCAGTGGTTGGCATGGGAGGACTTGGTAAGACCACTCTCGCCAAGAAAGTCTTTGACAACCAAAAGGTGATCGAACACTTTGATTGCCATGCTTGGATTACAGTGTCTCAGACGTACAAGGTGGAGGATCTTCTGAGGCAGATGGTAATGCAATTCTACAAGGCCAGGAAGAAGTACACCCCGGAGGGCATCAAGACAATGGAAAAAGAATCATTAATTAGAAAATCAAGAGAATTACTGCAGCAAAAGAGGTACGTGATTGTGTTTGATGATGTATGGGAAGTAGATTTTTGGGAGGCGATAGAACATGCTTTACCGGATAATAAAGGCGGAAGAATAATGATCACCACGAGGATTAAAGATGTTGCTGACTTTTGCAAAAAGTCTTCTTATGTCCATGTTTACCGTTTGCAACCTCTGCCTCCAGACAAGGCATGGGAATTGTTATGTAGAAGGGCGTTTCACTATGAATTGGAGGGGAACTGCCCTGCAGATTTGAAAGATTTGTCTCTTGAATTCGTTAGAAAGTGCGAAGGATTGCCTTTGGCAATTGTTTCCATAGGTGGTCTGTGAGATCCCACATCGCCCAGGGGAGTGATCCTTATATGTATATTCCCATCCCTACCTAGCACGAGGCTTTTTGGGAGCTCACTGGCTTCGGATTCCATCGGAACTCCGAAGTTAAGCGAGTAGCGCGCGAGAGCAATCCCATGATGGGTGACCCATTGGGAAGTTCTAGTGTGAGTTCCCAGAAACAAAACCGTGAGGGCGTAGTCGGGCCCAAAGCGGACAATATCGTGCTACGGTGGTGGAGCGGGCCCGGGAAGTGGTCGACCCCGGGCCGGGATGTGACAATTTGGTATCAGAGCCTAACCCTGGCCGTGGTGTGCCGACGAGGACGTCGGGCCCCTAAGGGGGGTGGATTGTGAGATCCCACATCGCCCAGGGGAGTGATCCTTATATGTATATTCTCATCCCTACCTAGCACGAGGCCTTTTGGGAGCTCACTGGCTTCGGGTTCCATGGGAACTCCGAAGTTAAGCGAGTAGCGCGCGAGAGCACTCCCATGATGGGTGACCCACTGGGAAGTTCTCGTGTGAGTTCCCAAAAACAAAAACCGTGAGGGCGTAGTCGGGGCCCAAAGCGGACAATATCGTGCTACGGTGGTGGAGCGGGCCCGGGATGTGGTGGACCCCGGGTCGGGATGTGACAATTGTGAGATCCCACATCGCCTAGGGGAGTGATCCTTATATGTATATTCCCATCCCTACCTAGCGCAAGGCCTTTTGGGAGCTCACTGGCTTCGGGTTCCATGGGAACTCCGAAGTTAAGCGAGTAGCGCGCGAGAGCAATCCCATGATGGGTGACCCACTGGGAAGTTCTCGTGTGAGTTCCTAGAAACAAAACCGTGAGGGCGTAGTCGGGGCCCAAAGCGGACAATATCGTGCTACGGTGGTGGAGCGGGCCCGGAAAGTGATCCGCCTCGGGTCGGGATGTGACATGGTCTGCTGTCAACAAAAGTTAAAGTTGTGTCTGAATGGCAGAAGTTATACGATAGCTTAAGTTCAGAGTTAGAAAGCAATCCCCCATCTTACAAGCCTCACAAGAATTCTATCCTTCAGCTATCATCATCTACCGTATCACCTCAAATCATGTGTCTTATACTTTGGCATCTTTCCCGAGGACTACTCAATTAGTTGCATAAGACTAGTTCGGTTGTGGATCGCTGAAGGCTTTGTGAAACCGAAGAGGGGCAAGATACTAGAAGAGGTTGCAGAGGAATACTTGACTGAACTGATACGTAGAAGCCTGGTGCAAGTGTCACAGGTTTGGATTGATGGGAAAGCTAGAAGCTGTCGAGTCCATGATCTGATGCGCAAAGTGCTCCTTAGAAAGGCGGTGGATTCAAATTTCTGTCATGTGTTATCAGAAAATGAGTCAACGTTAAAGCCAATAACTCGACGCCTCTTGATAGACAGCACGCCCTGTGATGCCTTGGGAATCATTGAACAGTCTCGCATTCGTTCTTTATTTACTTTCAACCAAGAACAATGGCCCGAGTCTTTTCTCAGTACACTGAGTGGAAACTTTAAACTTGTGAAAATATTGGATTTTGCAGATGCTCCCCTGAATCAACTTCCGAAGTATGTAGGGGATTTGTATCTCTTAAAGTACTTAAGCCTAAGGAATACAAAGGTGGCGTTGCTTCCAGACTCCATAGGCAATCTGCAAAACTTAGAAACCCTGGATCTAAAACAGTCTCTGGTGTATGAAATACCAGCCAAGATCAATAAGCTTCTAAGGTTGCGACATCTTTTGGCCCATTATATTGACTCCAGCACAGATTTCAGCATGATCAGTTACGAACGAGGAGTGAAAATACATGATGGTATTGGATGCTTACAAGGTTTGCAAAAGTTATACCATGTGGAAACAAATCACGGCGGAATCAACCTAATTAAAGCATTGGAAAAGTTGAGGCAGCTGCGAAAGTTGGGCTTGAAGAACTTGAAACGTGAATATGGACAAGCACTATGTGCTTCAATTGAAAAGATGAACCACCTTGAAACTCTAGAAGTAAGCACAATAAGTGAAGATGAAGTCCTTGACCTGCAATCCATTTCAACTCCACCCGAATCTATTCGGTTTCTCTACTTGAAGGGGCCTCTAGAGAAGTTGCCAAGTTGGATTCCAAAGCTTCAACAACTTGTCAGGCTACGAATTTTTTGGTCAAGGTTGACAGATGCCCCACTGAAAGCCCTTCAAAACCTTCCTAATTTGGTAGAGCTTGGGTTCTCATACAACGCATATGATGGTGTGCAACTGCATTTTGAGGGAGGCTTTAAGGAACTCAGGGTGTTAAAAGTCAAGCACTTGCCCAGACTAAACTCATTGATCATAGACAATGGGGCTATGCCTCTTCTCCGAGAGCTACACATTGGGCCGTCCCCACAACTGAAGGAGGTGCCCTCTGGCATCCAGCACCTCAAAAATCTAAGCTCTCTTAGATTTGTTGACATGCCAAAAGAGTTCCGACAACATATGGATCCAAATAATGGTCAACATTATTGGATTGTTGAACATATACAAGATGTTCTTTTTAGTTCGAAGTTCGGACCAAGATGCGGTGTATTTGAAACTCACGCCCTGCGTGATTCCAATTTGTGAAAGCGTATCGACAGGTGAGTTTTAATCCCATAACACCCCTATAACTCACAAGGCTCAAATGAAATCGCCAAATGTCATTGTTGACATGATCTCTGTTATTCTTATTATTATCAACTGTTACAGATGTTTGTTTTGTATGAAAACAAAAAATAAAAACTTCATTCATGTTTGTGAGGAGTTGACTGTGTTTGAGCAGGCAACAGTGATTATTTCTCACAACCCAGACAAGTGTTTGGCTAATTGTTTCTCACACTATCTAATCAAATGAAGGACTAAGAGTTTCAGTTTGAATGACGGTCCTAAATCATTTCATTCGTTCCAGACATGTTTCTGAATTTGAACATTAAACTTTCACTCAGCACACAAGCATTGTGCGTAAAATTTTTTGGGTTGAAAGGCTTCACGACAAGCCTACCACAGGTCTCCAAGGATAATCACAGGCAACTTGCGAGGTTGAATATCATTTGCAACGCAGCTAGCAGAAACAAAAGAGTCCCTTCTCTAGTACCAAGCTTAGCTAGAAGTCGAGGTTTTCACCACATGAATTAATTATGTAAAATGAAACAAATTAAATCTGCATTATATATGCATGGTTCGTGATGGATGGCAGATTCAAATCAAAGAGAAGCAGCTATACATGTTAATGGACGATCAGAGCAAAACGCATGGCTTAAATTTCATTGCTTTACATCTGCAACCTTATCAGAAGGAACACAAGAGTCTCCAAGCATACAGATAGTGTGTTAAAACCTTATTGCATAAGTTAACGAAAAGTGGCAGAAGCAATTGTATTCTTTGTGATTGATAAGTCTCCACTCATCTACTATACAGAAGCAAAACTTCCAAGAGATGTACGCACTGAAGTTGCTTTCATCTCTAAAATCTAAGAGCACTTTGATTTATTAACATGCCGGAACAATTCAACGAGATGTGGATCCGAAAAATGGCCAGCGTTATTGAATTGTTGAGCTTATACGAACGGGATGTTATTTGTATTTACAAGCGCGGGACGAGATGCTGCACACACGAGTTTCACAACCTGCATGATTCCAGCTTGTGAAGTCGCACAGGCGAGTCTGTCTCAACACCAGAATACCCTGCACCTCAGGATGCTGCAGTGAAATTATCAAATTTCATTTTTTTCCCTAGCTGCCTGTTGGTATTTCAAAGTTTACTAACTCAATATCAAAATATGTGGGTGATAAGTTTACAAACTCTATCACACCTCTCACTTTGCACTTTCAATAAAATTGGACAAACTAAATGAAGGAAATGGAGGGAAGCTACAAGCTTCGGCAAACAATGCACTTTGATATAAAGCCTTCTTGAGTTCCAAGCTCGTGGTGCTTGCTTGAGGCCGTATAAAGCCTTCTTCAAACGATACACCTTATCTTCTTCTCCTTGTACTTGGAAGCCTTCCGGTTGTTCCACGTATACTTCTTCCTCAAGTACTCCATTAAGAAAGGCTGACTTGACATCTAGTTGATAAATTTTCCATTTATGATGAGCAGCTAGAGAGAAATGAGAGAGGCTCATGGTCTGCATACAAGCAGAAAAGGTTGGTTTCTTCTTCTTCTTCTTGTCCATATATCTTGGTGAGACTTCTTAGCCTCACTGGAGTTGAGGAGCTGCTTTCTTCACTGGATGTAGGACCACTCCTTGCATGTCTGTGCAATGGAGTTGTTGTGATTGTTTGAGCAGGTTGTTGCTCGACAGGTGGTACAACGTCTGGTTCCTCAAAATCAGTGGAGACGATCTTCTCTTCAATGACTTCTTTGTTGTTCCACTTCCATGCCTCTTCCTCATTGAAGATGACATCTCTACTAACCCTTAGTTTGCCAGTTAGTGGGTTGTAGAGCTTGTATGCCTTGGACTTTTCACTATAACCCACAAATACACACTTCTCACCTCGATCATCGAGCTTTCTCCTCTTGGCTTCTGGAACCTGAGCATATGCAACACACCCAAAAACTTTTAGGTGTGCAACATTTGGCTTGTATCCGCTCCAAGCTTCTTGTGGCGTCATCCTCTTGACACTTTTTGTTGGACATCGATTCAACAAATAAATTGAACAAGCTACAGCTTCTGCCCACAATTCTTTTGGCAATTTTTTCTCTTTAAGCATGGACCTTGTCATGTCAAGGATGGTTCGGTTCTTTCTTTCGGCTATCCCATTTTGCTGTGGAGTATAGGCAGCAGTCAGTTGATGCCTAATTCATTACTCCTTGCAGTATGCTTGGAAAGCATTGGAGGTGTACTCTCCACCTCTGTCTGATCTCACAGCCAAAAGCTTATGGTTGCTTTCAGCCTCTGTGAGTGCCTTGAATTCCTTGAAGATTATTAGGGCAACCGACTTCTCCTTGAGAAAATAAACCCAAGTCTTCCTACTAAAATCATCAATGAAAGTAATAAAATACCTATTACCTCCATAAGACATGGGATCCAATGGACCACATATATCCGTGTGCACCAATTGCAGTGGTGCCTTTGCTCTCCATGTATCACCAACTGGGAACGATAGTCGTGCTTGTTTGCCAAGCACACAACCTTCACATATTGGGCGTGTGGTTTCAATCTAGGGTAGACCACGAACCATTCCTCCACTTGACAACAACTTTAGGCCATTGAAATGAAGATGGCCAAACCGAAGATGCCATTTCCATGACTCATCTTCCATTACACCGATGTTGCAACTCCCAATCTTTGTGTTCAACTTCAATGGGAACATTCGGTTCTTTGACATTTGAATATGTGCAATAACCTTTCTCTTTGCATTCCTAAGAGTGAGAAACATATCCTCCATATGTATAATGTACCCTTTATAGAGCAGTTGACCAATGCTCAGAATGTTGCTCTTCATACCTGATATGTAGTAGGTATCAGATATGTATTCTTCTCTACCATCCTTCTGGATTATTTTGATCTTCCCTTTGCCTTCAACTGGCAGCTTTGAGGAGTCACCAAGACTCACAAATCCATAGGCCTCATTTTTGAGTTCGGCAAAAAACTCATTCTTTCCACACATATGGTTGCTTGCACCAGAGTCCAAATACCAAACATCTTGTTGGCTACTGATATCATGGTGTGCTAGTAAGACTGTAAATTCCTCACCAGCATTTCCACTTGATTCTGCCATGTTGACATGCTCACCCCTTTTATATGAACATTCATTTGCATAATGTCCATACTGCTTGCAACTGTGACACTGGATATGTGTCTTTCCTCGAGCAGATCTCCACTCCTGAGACTGACCTCGATTTTGTGCATAGCCTCGACCTCTTCCTTGGGCTCGTCCTCGGCTTCGGTTGGATGAACTCCCATGACGTGAGTTCCACAACCCACGACCTCTATTTGGTTTGTCAATTTTCAACTTTGACTCCAAAGCTTGCTCTAGCGTTGTGGGGCTTGCATTCTTCTGAATGCGTTGCTCGTGAACTAGGAGGGATCCTAGCAGCTCCTCTGCACTCATCGTCTCCAAATACTTGGATTCCTCAATGGCAGTCACCACATGCTCAAATTTGCATGTAAGGGACCGAAGGATTTTCTCCATGACACAAACATCTTCAAGCTTCTCGCCATTCCTTTTCATTTGATTCACAATTACAAGTAGTCGAGAGTAGTAGTCTGAAATGTTTTCTCCTTCTTTCATATGAGCAGTCTCAAAATATGCTCTTAATGATTGAAGTCAGACTCTTTTTACTCGATCTACTCCTTTGTAAATTGTGCTCAGAGTGTCCCATACTTGCTTGCTGGTTATTGCTTCTGCAACCTTCTCGAACGTTGAATCTTCTAATCCTTGATAGAGAAGATACAGCGCCTTCTGTTCCTTCTTTCGTAAATCCTTGAGAGTGTTCCTTTGATTTGTAGTATATGTGGCTTCTTGCTCGGCAGTGGGTACAACTTACCCGCTACTGACAACTTCCCATAGCTCATGTGATCCAAACAATGCATTGAATTGGATGCACCATCTTTCATAATTTTCTTTCTTCAATGTGGGAACTTGAAGCTACACTAAGTTGGATGCCATAACTGCTGCACCTGCCAGAATGGTATTCTGGCTCTGATACCAATTGTTGGTATTCCAAAGTTTACTAACTCAATACCAAAATATGTGGGTGATAAGTTTACAAACTCTATCACACCTCTCACTTTGCACTCTCAATAAAATTGGACAAACTAAATGAAGGAAATGGAGGGAAGCTACAAGCTTCGGCAAACAATGCACTTTGATATATTTAAAGGAGTTTACAAACTCAATTGCTGAAAATGGAATGGCAATCAGATGCTACTTCCTAAAGCCTTACGAGAGGCTTTTATACATGCAAAAAGTGAAGAACCACTCAAGTTCTTTTAATAAAAAAAAAACACAACAACACATACAACCACTCAAACAGATCAAATGAACTTTGGACAGACTGGCACACACACATGCAGCTATCTTTCCAGGTTGTAATCACAACCTTTCGGCTAGCACACAGCAGCTCACATCTCTGCTGTCTTTCAACACACTTTCAGCCATCACATGGCAGCTATGATGTTTGTAGTTGTAGGTGAACAACCTGGAAAGAACTAACAGCTAGCAGCACATGGACAAACAGCTAGACATCACATGGCTTTTTTATTTGAATTTCCAACACTGCCAACATCATTTTATTCTTTTAGGAGATGCCACGATTGGTGAGAAGGACTTATGTGGAACATATTCACTGTAAACGTGGCATCCCAATTTAATAATACGATGTCACATATCATTGTCTTGTTGGACCGAGGCGCAATAGTGGCAATGAACTCATTTCATGTAAGTTGCTCTTATTTTTGGGTGTCCTTAGCAAATTTTTCAAGATAAGGTGGATTTTTAACCAAAGATAATTGTGATCCACGTCATTGTTGTGCGGAAGTGTCAAATATGAAACTAATAAGCTAATACAGCAAAATATGATAAGACAAATAATCCAAATTGACACAAGGATTTATACTAGTTCGGCGTAAGCTTACGTCCAGTTCAGAGACGGCAAGGAAATTCCACTAATAGTCAAAATGGAGATTACAAATTTAGTTCAACTCTCAAATCCCAAAACCCACATACACCAATAGCTCACACTCATACAAAGAACAAATGGAGAAGATGGAAACACATACCAAATCTCTTCTCCCAGAAGCCACAAAACGTAGCACCAATATCTTTGATTGAGTGATTACAAACAAAGGGAGTTACAAACAAAAGGGATTACAAACAAAGGGGGTACAAACAGGGGGAGGATAGCAGCAACTCTTCTTCAAATGGGAGAGACGAATGCTCTCTCCTCTGCTTACCTTATTTTCTATTGCTTCCACCCTCACACTCTGCTGTAGGGGTGGGCAAACGAACCCTGGACCCACGGGTCGAGGCGAGTCTTCACTGGTTGGGACAGGTCCTCGCGGTTTAGGATAGGTTCGGGACATGTCTAAATATTTTGAAGACAAAACGGGGTGGAGCTGGATGGGGCGGAAGAATTGATAGGGCGGGGCGGATCCAAATATTAAGAGGAACGGGCCCCTGGCCCGAACTGTTTCTAGTGCAGGATTATTCACACCTCCACTCTTCTCCACCTTTCGATTGGATATTTTTCCTCACCCAGTCTCATCTCAGACGGAAAACCTTTTTCTCCTCCTTGATAGCAGCCATCGCCAATTCTCCATCTCTGTCTCTCTCTCTGGTGACTTGCGAGGTACGACCACCATCACCACCTTTTCCTCCCAACCCCATCATCACCATCTAGAACACCACCATCATCCTGCAAATCGAAATTGACCACCTTCATCTCATGTTCTCCCAAATTAAGGTAGTATAATTTCTTAAATCTTTACTGTCTGGAGTCTCTGCATTCTGCAATCTCTGATTCTCTTTGATTAATTTTTTAGATTTAGGGATTTAGGGTTTTTTAGATATATGCCATTTCTGACTTTGCAATATCTGACTTTCTGCATTCGGTAATCATATGGGATTTCAAGAAAACCCCAAACCCAATCTATAATTTTGCCTTATATGAATTGGAAGGTTCATAAATTTGCCTTCATAGGATTACCGAATGAAAGCAGCACATGCTGATGCTCTGATTAACATAACCAAAATTGTTATGCTCGAATGGGAGACTGATGGTGCACTAGATTTAGGGATTTTGTTGGGTTGTTCAATCTTGACCTCTATTTTGTTCCAATTTCAAATCTTTTGGTGAATTGAATTTGAATCTTCTGTTGAATTAAATGGAATTTGAATATATAGATGTGTCCTGTGATAGTTTCAGACTTGTATATATTTGAATCTTTTGTTTCAAATTTTGGTATTTTTAATTATGTTTGGTTGATTGGTGGAACGTTTTTGTAAATCCAAGTAATGTAATTAGATAATTGTTGGTTGATAGAAAATTTAGTGGAGAATTTCGTAATTCCAGTCAATTAAGTTACACAGCTGCATTTAGTTTCATTGTGGACCAACAATCTCTGATAATATGCAAGTCCACTTGATTCAAGTTCTGAAATTTAATCGATTCGAAATCCCGAATTTGACGTTGAGATGCAATATATGTTTGCATTCTGTAGACTGTCACGCATGCAAGCCCAACAAGTTGACACCAAATATGATTAGGAGGAGGTATTCAAAATCCCCTTTTAAGTTTTAACTATGACCATTTCATGCAAATTGGATTTGAATGTAAATTCATCTTTATAAGCTTTTATTTGTAACTATTGGCAAGGAAAGATGTATTTCACCCCTCTAAGAATTGGGAGAAGGCCGCGAACACCTTGTACTGGCAACAAAGCCTTTCTCATTGTTTAGAACTTGATGAGAACCGGGAGAAGGCTGCTATTCTATATGTTCAAATGATATGTATAGTCCCTAAGTTAGCTTGTAATTTCTCTTTTAATGTAAGAGTCTGTACTCGGAAAATATTTACAAAGTGGATGATACAGATTTTTTATACACAATCCAGATAACCTGTTCTAAAAATGAGATCACAGGATGGGATAGTTTTGAAAGTTGACGGTATAAAAGAATTGGTTCGTGAAATCAAGGAGAGAAGTGAAAGATATGGATTCAAATCCATTGATCAGCAAGGCCAGAGAAGTGGAGAAAAGACTCTACAGTGGAACGACCCTCGAGTGGCTTCTCTTTTCATTGAGGAAGCTGAAATCGTGGGGATTGAATCTGCCAGAGATGAGCTGACTGGTTTATTGGTAGAAGGAGCACCGAGACGTGAAGTGATATCAGTGGTTGGCATGGGAGGACTTGGGAAAACCACTCTTGCCAAGAAAGTATATGACCAGCCGAAGGTGATGGCACACTTTGATTGCTATGCTTGGATTACGGTGTCCCAGACGTACACGGTTGAGGATCTTCTGAGGACGGTAATCAAAAAGTTCTACAGTTCAAGGAAGGAGCGTTTCCCAGAGGGAATCGACACAATGGATGAGGAGTCCCTGATTAGCACATCAAGAGAGTGTTTGCAGCAAAAGAGGTACGTTGTTGTGTTTGATGATGTGTGGAAAGTAGATTTTTGGGGGTCTATAGAACATGCTTTACCCGATAATAAAGGCGGACGAATAATTATCACTACACGGATTCAAGATGTTGCCAACTTTTGCAAAAGATCTTGCCTTGTTCATGTTCATCACTTGCAGCCTCTGCCTCCAAACAAGGCATGGGAATTGTTTTGTAGAAAGGCATTTCAGTTTGAATCGGAGGGAAATTCTCCTGAAGAGTTGGAAGAGTTGTCTCTTAACATCGTCAAAAGATGCGAAGGACTACCATTGGCAATTGTTTCCATAGGTGGTCTGCTGTCAACGAAAGTTAAAGTTGTGTCTGAATGGCAGAAGTTATACAATAGCTTAAGTTCAGAGTTAGAAAGCAATCCCCACCTTACAAGCCTCACAAGAATCCTATCCCTCAGCTATCACCATCTACCGTATTACCTAAAATCGTGTGTGTTATACTTTGGCATCTTTCCCGAGGATTACTCAGTTAATTGCATAAGATTAGTTCGGTTGTGGATCGCTGAAGGCTTTGTGAAACCGAAGAGGGGCAAGACACTAGAACAGGTTGGAAAGGAATACTTGATGGAGCTAGTTCACAGAAGCCTGGTTCAAGTTTCAGAAGTTTACATTGATGGAAAAGCTCGAGTTTGTAGAGTTCATGATCTATTGCACGACGTCCTCCTTAAGAAGGGGTTGGATTCGAGCTTCTGTCATGTGTTATCAAAAGACGAGTCGACTTTTAAACAAACAACTCGACGTCTCTCAATGGACATCAGTCCCTCTGAGGCCCTGGGAAGCATTACACAATCTCATATTCGTTCCGTATTTACTTTCAACCTAGACGAATGGCCCGAGTCTTTTCTCGATACATTGAGTGGAAACATTAAACTTCTGAAAGTATTGGATTTCACGGATGCTCCAATCAATCAACTTCCGAAATATGTGGGCGATTTGTATCTCTTGACGTATTTAAGCCTGAGGAATACAAAGGTGAAGTTGCTTCCAGACTCCATAGGCAATCTACAAAACTTGGAAACCCTAGATCTAAAACAGTCTCTGGTGTATGAAATACCAGCCAAGATCAATAAGCTTGTTAAGCTGCGGTATCTTTTGGCCCACCATCGTGACTACGACGTGGGTTTGTTCTTGAATATGGAAAAAGGAGTGAAGATACATGAAGGTATTGGATGCTTACAAGCTTTGCAAACACTTTCCTATGTGGAGGCGAATCATGGAGGGATCAGGCTAATCAAAGAACTGGGAAAGTTAAGACAGCTGCGGAAGTTAGGCCTAAAAAACTTGAAAAGTGAAGATGGAAGGGCTGTGTGTGCTTCTATTGAAAAGATGAACCACCTTGAATCTCTACTTTTAACTGCAATAAATGAAGATGAAGTCCTTGATCTAGAATCCATTTCAACTCCACCACAATTTATTCGTACTCTCTGCTTGATAGGGCGTTTAGAGCAGTTGCCAGGTTGGATTTCAAATCTTCAACACCTCGTCAGATTGGGGATTCTTTGGTCAAGGTTGAGAGATTCCCCACTAAAAGCCCTTCAAAATCTACCTAATCTGTTGGAGCTAAGTTTGGAAGTCAATGCATATGATGGTGTGCAGCTGCATTTTGAGGAAGGAGGATTTCAGAAACTTAAGAAGCTAAATCTCACGGAAATGATGGGACTAAATTCGTTGATCATAGACGATGGTGTCATGCCTCTTCTCCAAGTGTTTAGCATTGGACCTTCCCCACAACTAAAGGAGGTGCCCTCTGGCATCCACCTTCTCCGGAATCTGACATATCTTAATTTCTATGACATGCCAAAGGAGTTTGCGCGACAGATGGATCCAAAAAATGGCCAACATTATTGGATTGTTGAACATATACAAAATGTTCGTTTTAGTTTCGTGGCCGGACCAAGATGGGGTGCATATTATGCCCTGCGTGATTCCAACTTTTCTCTTTGGTCGAATGCTTGATTCCAACTTGTGAAACCAAGCATGGGAATGGCACATGTTTTGGTTAAGAGTTGGTTGTTAGCTCTGGGAGGGGCTCTTTCTCTTGTGTTTTCTTTGTGTCGTCCGGTCGTATTATTTTCCTTGTAATTTTATTAGTGATTGCAATAAAAATATCCTATCTAATTAATTTTCTCTAGGAAAATGATAAACGTATACTCTTTTTAACCTCATTTTGATCATTGAAGTTAAAATATTAGGGCTTGTTTGGTATCCTATTTGAATTTTTTTATAATTTCTCAAAACATTTCTTAAGAATTTTTCTTGAAAACAATTTTCTTTGAGACTCAAAAACTTTTTGGTATGCGATTTAAAATTTTTAAATCTTACAACTTAAACTGGACAAAGAAATCCAAAAAGAAGGGGTCGAGAGAGAAAGAGGAGAGAGGAGGAAATAAAGTAAGAGATGATTGGAGGAAAGAGAAAGAAGTAAGAGGATCGGAGGAGATAGAGAGGAAGAGGAGTGAGAAAAAGAACTGAGATAATGAAGAGAGCGGATTGGAGGAGAGACGAAAAAGGTTAAAAAAAAAAAGATGAGAGAAGAGGAAGAAAAGAGAGAGATTTGTAGTGAGAGGGGAGAAGGGAGAGAAAAGAAATGAGTGAGTTTAAATTTAAAAACTCTAAAAACTCATTTTTTGTGTTTTTAGATAATAGACTATATTTTTTAGTTAGTCTTGAATTCAGTTTTTGAAAATAGTCATACTAAATAAGTTTTTAAGGCCTAAAACTTGAAAATTATTTTTTAGTTTAAAAAGTTAGATTCAAGTAGAGTACCAAACATGCTCTTAAATTTTTACTATTTTTTATCTTACCAATTCTTTTCTATTTTATATTCTTTATATTAATTTGTAATCTCTAACATATTTTGTTAATCAAAGGGCAGATTTTGTGGATTATAGAAAATTCATGAATCATGATTTTTTTTTTTTTTTTTGCCAAAAATTTCATGAATCATGATTGAGCCTTCTCCTTGTGTATGCACAAATTGATCCAGCCACACATATTTTGTACGCACAGTGATGGAAAGGTGTTGAGTCATTACATGAGACGTAAATTCAAATCTTGTCGATAACTAATATAACATTTAATATAACAAAATTTAGGGTAAATTACATTTTACCCCCTCAGGTTTGGGGTCAATTTCAATTTCTTACAACGTCTTTAAAACATTTCAATTTCATACATTTACTTATCATTTTATTTCAATTTCATACATCTGTTAGAAAATCTGTTAAGTAAACCGTTAAATGATGATGTGGCAAACATGGGATCCCACGTGGCTGCCACAGTTGTTCTACGTGGCAATAAAAATAATTTTTAAGCATTTAAAATATAATAATATTTACCCTTAAAAAAAAAAATCGAACCAGAAACCCCCCAAACCTCTTCTCCATCACCTCCCATCCCTTCTCTCTCCCCAGACCCACTCCTCCCTCTTCACCCCCGGACCCACCTTGAGCTCGCTTTTCGTTGCTCTCCTCGATGAAATTTTGACCATCTTCGTCAAGAACATGGAGCTCGGCTCGAACTCGGCCAGTCTTCCGCCGCCACTGTCTTTGTTGAAATGCGGCTCTTCGATTCTGATTTAGCCGTTGGGCTTCTCCATGGCCGCCGAGCTTTTCAATACGTTCAAGAACGAAAAGGGCGAATAGGGTGGTGAGGGTGCAAGTTGGGAGGTGGGTTAGGGGTGTTCGGGGATGAGATGGATTTTGAGGTATTAGGGAATTTGGGGGTTTATGGTGAGAGTGTCGCGTAGGGGTTTGAGGGAGAGTAGGGAATGGGTCGAGGGGTGAAGAGGGAGGAGTGGGTATGGGAAGAGAGAAGGAATGAGGGGGTGAAGAGTGTGAGATCCCACATCGTCCAGGGAGTGATCCTTACATGTATATTCTCATCCCTACCTAGCACGAGGCTTTTTGGGAGCTCACTGGCTTCGGGTTCCGTGAGAACTCTGAAGTTAAGCGAATAGCGCGCGAGAGCACTCCCATGATGGGTGACCCACTGGGAAGTTCTCGTGTGAGTTTCCAGAAACAAAACCGTGAGGGCGTGGTAGGGGTCCAAAGCGGACAATATCGTGCTACGGTGGAGTCGAGCCCGGGTTGTGGTGGGGGCCCGGGCCGGGATGTGACAAAGAGGAAGGAAGATGGAGAAGATTGGGGGGTTTCTGGGTTCGATTGGTTTCTTTTTTTTTTTTTTTTTTTTAAGGGTAAATATATTATTATATTTTAAATACATAAAAAAAATATGTTTCTTATTACGTGGCACAAATATGGCAGTCACGTCAGCACAAATGTGGATCATATATTTACCACGTCATCACTTAAAGGTTTACTTAACAGATTTTCTAACAGATGTATGAAATTTAAATAAAATGATAAGTAAATTTATAAAATTGAAATGTTTTAAAAGATTTATAAGGAATTAAAATTCACCTCAGACCTGTAAAATTTATTTTACCCTTATTGTTCAACTAAAAAAAAAAAGTTAGGTACAAGATGTAAAGGTAAGGGCCCACAAATGCAAGCGTTGGGGTTGCGGAGTGGATCCCACGATTTCAAAATTCTGGACCAGAGGAACGTTTCTCTCAAACTTGGGCGCTAACAGATTGTATGATTTGTGATCGACAAGTTAATTCAACTACTCATCACCACAGAAGTAAACCTTTCGAGAAATGCACGTACTGAAGTTGGTTTCATCAAAGATGAACTCGAAAGCATCCGATCTTTCCTCAAGGAAGCAGATGCTAAGGCTGCAGCAGCAGATGGAGAGACGGGGAATGACGGTGTCAAAACTTGGGTCAATCAAGTAAGAGAAGCAGCTTTTTACATTGAAGATGCCATTGATGAATATTTGCTCCGCATCTTACGGCATCATCAACACCATGGATTCCTTTGTTTTTTCCACAAAATTATCCAGTTGGCTAAAAAAATGAGATCACAGGATGGGATAGTTTTGAAAGTTGAGGTATAAAAGAATTGGTTCGTGAAATCAAGGAGAGAAGTGAAAGATATGGATTCAAATCCCTTGATCGGCAAGGCCAGAGCAGTGGAGAAAAGACTCTACCGTGGAACGACCCTCGACTGGCTTCTCTTTTCATTGAGGACGCTGAAATCGTGGGGATTGAATCTGCCAGAGATGAGCTGACTGGTTTGTTGGTAGAAGGAGCACCGAGACGTGAAGTGATATCAGTGGTTGGCATGGGAGGACTTGGGAAAACCACTCTTGCCAAGAAAGTATATGACCAGCCGAAGGTGATGGAACACTTTGATTGCTATGCTTGGATTACGGTGTCCCAGTCGTACAGGGTTGAGGATCTTCTGAGGACGGTAATAAAAAAGTTCTACAGTTCAAGGAAGGAGCGTTTCCCAGAGGAAATTGACACAATGGATGAGGAGTCCCTGATTAGCACATCAAGAGAGTATTTGCAGCAGAAGAGGTACGTTGTTGTGTTTGATGATGTGTGGAAAGTAGATTTTTGGGGGGCTATAGAACATGCTTTACCCGATAATAAAGGCGGACGTATAATTATCACTACACGGATTCAAGATGTTGCCAACTTTTGCAAAAGATCTTGTTTTGTTCATGTTCATCCCTTGCAGCATCTGCCTCAAGACAAGGCATGGGAACTGTTTTGTAGAAAGGCATTTCAGTTTGAATTGGAGGGAGAGTGTCCTGAAGAGTTGGAAGAGTTGTCTCTTAACATCGTTTGCTGTTTTTAAATAATGATCGTTTTCTGCTAATTAATTAAATATCTAGATGTTTAGTTCATGCATCTTAGTTATGTTACATTGTTTTATATGAACAGATTAGAGATTAATTGAATTATAAATATTGATTCTAGTTCCCAGAACACCCTATAACTCACAAGGCTCAAATGAAAACATAAAGGAGAAGAGGAAAGTCGATAAAACCAATGTTCCATTCTTATAACAAATATTCTCAAATATTCTCCAACTCCGTACGGACCAAAGTCGAGTTTTGGCGCACCAAAGCCGCCCTCCGATTCCCCTGGGGAAGGCTCCATTCATTGGGTTGGAGAGAGAGAGAGAGAGAGAGAGAGAGATCTGAGAGAACGAGAGACCACCGAATTTACTGCCGAATCGCCACCTGATCGATTCGGCAGTACTGATACGGAATTCGGAGGATGAAAGACTATCCGGCAATATGATGGATTACCCGACCAGAAATATTTTCAGTCAATTATAGATACTTCGTCTGCCAGAAAAGGGGCAGGATACAAAATGGCAGAACATATTGTATGCTTTGTGATCGACAAATTAATTCAACTACTCATCCACAGAGAAGCAAACCTTTCTAGAAATGCACGTACTGAAGTTGGTTTCATCAAAGATGAACTCGAGACCATCCAATCATTCCTCAAGGATGCAGATGCTAAGGCTGCAGCTGCAGATGGAGAGACGGTGAATGACAGTGTCAAAACTTGGGTCAATCAAGTAAGAGAAGCAGCTTTTTGCATTGAAAATGTCGTTGATGAATATTTGCTCTTCATCATAAGGCATCATCAACACCATGGATTCCCTCGTTTTTTCCATAAAATTATCCGGTTGGCTAAAAAAATGAGATCACAGGATGGGATAGTTTCAAAAGTTGAAATTATAAAAGAACTGGTTCGTGAAATCAAGGAGAGAAGTGAAAGATATGGATTCAAATCCATTGATCATCAAGGCCAGAGCAGTGGAGAAAAGACTCTACAGTGGAATGACCCTCGAGTGGCTTCTCTTTTCATTGAGGAAACTGAAATTGTGGGGATTGAGTCTGCCAGAGATGAGCTGACCGGTTTGTTGGTGGAAGGAGCGCCGAGACGTGAAGTGATATCAGTGGTTGGCATGGGAGGACTTGGAAAAACCACTCCTAATTGCCTATACAATGGATCCAAAGTGAGCGTACGGTGCAATGTAAATATATACGTGAAGCATGGCCCTTGCCTGGACGAGTACAAACACCAATGTAGCACATAATGAACAGATAACGTAAATATGATCATGCAATGGTAAATCGATAATTCGATAATTCAATAATTCTAATCAGTGAAATACTATAAATATAATTAAAGCATCCATACTAATACGCATACCTATGAGTCCCATAGGACGTAATATAATTTCATGAATTCCGTTAATACGCTAAATTTTATATACGTTAACCTAATCTGGGTATAACGTTGAAAATTCTTTATCAAATATATAAATGGAAACTAAACAAATATATAATACTTAAAAGCAAATACCCACTAACAAATACTTGCGAGGCCCCAACCGTTGGAGATTAACCCAGACTTGACTTACGATGAGGTTCCAGTGACGATTCTTGATTGGAAAGAAAAATGTTCTCAAAAACAAAACCGTTCCTCTGATGAAAGTCGTATAAAGAAACCACTTAGTTGAGGAAGCTACCTGGGAGACGGAGGAGCGCATGTGAGATCTTTATCCGCATTTGTTCTTCCTCAGTAGTGTTGAAATTTCGAGGATGAAATTTTCTTAAGTGGGGTAGGTTGTGATGACTTGTCCCTACTTTTCTATGCAATTTCCCTTCTAAGTGTGTAAAATGATGGATATACCCTTTTGGGCAAAGTGGAATTCAACGTGGACGTTTATTGTTCAGTATTTAATTTATTTTTCCTATTATCGTAATTAAATAGTACTTGTTATTATGAACGCGTAAGCACGAGTTAAACTCGAATCGGGTTTGTAACAAAGAAGTTACACTTAGTTAAAGTACGCTAACAATAGGTAAAATTGTACACGTGTGTGCAAATTATTTTGCGTTGGTGAACATTGTTTTAGATAAGATGAATTAGATATTTTTTTACTTGGAATTGTTCAAAATTTGGACCTACTCTCAATTAAAAAACGGGTTTCCTTTTCACCCCATCACCCAATCACATATCTCCCTGCTTTTTCTCACCCATTCAGTTACTGCTATGCTTGGTTTACGGTGTCCCAGTCATACAGGGTTGAATTCTGAGGACGCTAATAAAAAAGTTCTACAATTCAAGGAAGGAGAGTTTCCCAAAGCGAATTAACACGATGGATGAGGAGTCCCTGATTAGCAAATCAAGAGAGTATTTGCAGCAAAAGAGGTACGTTGTCGTGTTTGATGATGTGTGGAAAGTAGATTTCTGGGGGGCTATAGAACATGCTCTTCCCTATAACAAAGGAGGACGAATAATTATCACTACAAGGAATAAATATGTTGCCGATTTTTGCAAAAAATCTTGTTTTGTTCATATTCACCACTTGCAACCTCTGCCTTCAAACAAGGCATGGGAATTGTTTCGTAGAAAAGCATTCCAATTTGAATTGGAGGGAAATTGTCCAAAAGAGTTGGAAGGGTTGTCTCTTAACATTGTCAAAAGATGCGAAGGACTACCTTTGGCAATTGTTTCCATAGGTGGTCTACTGTCAACGAAAGTTAAAGTTGCGTCTGAATGGCAGAAATTATACAAAGCTTTAGTTCAGAGCTAGAAAGCAATCCCCATCTTACAAGCCTCACAAGAATCCTATCCCTCAGCTATCACCATCTACCGTATTACCTCAAATCATGTGTATTATACTTTAGCATCTTTCCTGAGGACTACTCAATTAGTTGCATAAGATTAGTTCGGTTGTGGATGGCTGAAGGCTTTGTGAAACCGATGAGGGGCAAGACACTAGAAGAGGTTGGAGAGGAATACTTGATTGAGCTAATTCACAGAAGCCTGGTTTAAGTGTCAAAAGTTTACACCGATGGAAAAGCTCGATCTTGTAGAGTTCATGATCTTTTGCACGAAGTCCTCCTTAAAAAGGGTGTGGATTCAAGCTTTTGTCATGTTTTATCAAAAGATGAGTCAACTTTTAAACCAACAACTCGACGTCTCTCAATGGACATCAGTCCCTCTGAGGCCCTGGGAAGCATTACACAATCTCATATTCGTTCTGTATTTACTTTCAACCTAGAAAAATGGCCCGAGACTTTTCTCAATACATTGAGTGGAAACTTTAAACTTCTGAAAGTATTGGATTTCACGGCTGCTCCAATCAATCAACTTCCGAAATATGTGGGGGATTTGTATCTCTTGACGTACTTAAGCCTGAGGAATACAAAGGTGAAGTTGCTTCCAGACTCCATAGGAAATCTACAAAACTTGGAAACCCTGGATCTAAAACAGTCTCTGGTGTATGAAATACCAGCCAAGATCAATAAGCTTGTTAAGCTGCGGCATCTTTTGGCTTACTATCGTGACTACACTAACTACAGGATGAATTATTTCTTGGATTTTGAAAGAGGAGTGAAGATACATGAAGGTATTGGATGCTTACAAGCTTTGCAAAAACTGTCCAATGTGGAGGCGAATCATGGAGGAATCAAGCTAATCAAAGAACTGGGAAAGTTAAGACAGCTCCGGAAGTTAGGCCTAAAATATTTGAAAAGTGAAGATGGAAGGGCTCTGTGTGCTTCTATTGAAAAGGTGAACCACCTTGAATCTCTAGGTATAACTGCAATAAATAATGATGAAGTCCTTGATCTAGAATCCATTTCAACTCCGCCAAAATTCATGCGTTCTCTCTATTTGATAGGGCGTTTAGAGCAGTTGCCAACTTGGATTTCTAATCTTCAACACCTCGTCAGGATAGTGATTACTTGGTCAAGGTTGAGAAATACCCCATTAAAAGCCCTTCAAAATCTACCTAATCTGTTGGAGCTATTTTTGCAAACCAATGCATATGATGGTGTGCAGCTGCATTTTGAGGAAGGAAGATTTCAGAAACTTAGGGTGCTACGACTGAGGGAAATGGAGGGACTAAATTTATTGATCATAGACGATGGGGTTATGCCTCTTCTCCAAGTGTTTGACATTGGACCTTCCCCACAACTGAAGGAGGTACCCTCTGGCATCCACCATCTCCGGAATCTGCAAACTCTTGTTTTCTTTGGCGTGCCAAAGAAGTTTGCGCGACAGATGGATCCAAATAATGGCCAACATTACTGGATTGTTGAACATATACAAGATGTTCTTTTTAGTTACAAGTTCGGACCAAGATATGGTGTATATGAAAGTCACGCCCTGCGTGATTCCAATTTTTCTCTTTGGTCGAATGCTTGATTCCAACTTGTGAAACCAAGCATGGAAATGGGAGTGTCTACAGGTTTTGGCTAGAGGTCGAGTTGGTTGTTAGCTCTGGTATCCTAGTTTCTCTTGCAGGTTGACTGGGAGGGGCTCTTTCTCTTCCATCTCCTTTGTGTTGTTGAGTGGTCTTCCTAACATCTTCATTGTAATTTTATTGGTGTTTGTAATAAAAGTATTTCTTTATAAAAAGTTAAAAATATAAAGGTATCGTCACTTCAAATTCAGAATGCTCAAATGACATGAACAATAGCTTTTTCACGTGCCGACTAATCCGATAGAGATAGTGCGATAAACCCAACCCAATTGTCATCGTTCGCTTCACTTTTGCGGGAGAGCTATTTAAATGAATTCATTGTAACGTCTCAATCTAAGAATGTAGTGTTTCGTACTCTATTACATGTAAATCTTTCTCCTTTTATAGAAAAAAATTCAGGTAAAAGTGTCCAACCAGTGTAATTCACACGAGGCCTCAAACAAAAGTATATATAGTGAGCCTTCTCTATTTTGGTTCAACTTAACATAAATATGGCTTCACTAGGCTATCAATCCTATCTAATTTTCTCTAGGGAAATGACAAACCCTATGCTCTTTTTAACCTCACTTTGATGATTGGAGTTAAAATATTAAAAAATTTACTCTTTTTTATTTTACCAATCCTTTACTATTTTATATTCTTGATATTAATTTGTAATCTCTAAGAAATTTCATGAATCATGATTTTTTATTTTTGCATGAATCGTGATTGAGTCTTCTCCTTTTTGTATGACAGATTGATGATCCAGCCGCACATATTTTGTGGCGTGATATGATATTGTTTTCTTTTCTTTTTTTTTCTTTTTTTTTTAATAGAGACCACTAGCTGGTGATTTTGTCAAGATAATCCACCCTTTAAAAGCTAGAAAGACTCACATAATAATATGATATTGTTGGAATGCATAATATGTGTTCATACATCTATCCTTGCATGCAAATGTAGAAGAATAGTTACTTATGGTTGTTAAATTTTGAAACATTATTTACAAATGAAATTAAACTATTGTCTAATCAAAATCGCTTATCGGCTTATTTGGCTCGTTACAAAAGTATGAGATTCTTGTGCCATTTGGTCTAAATATTCTAAAATTAATTGGCTCATAGTATCAAAATTCAACCGTCAAAGATTTCGATGCATACTGTACTCTAAAAACTTTCCGAAAATGCTAAGGAGACAAAAAATTTAAATTATCTTTTGTAGATCATATGATGTGGGATTAATTTTTTTTTAATGATTTAACGAATAAGTCTAATTATCAATCACCACATCTTGTGATTTACAAAATATGGTTTTAAAATTTAGTATCTTTAGCATCACTCAAATTCCAACTAGGATAAACTTTTTAGTGTGCCGCGAACACGACTTGGTACACTAAGTGTCATAATACAAGTGATTCAAATTTTTTTTTAAGTATTCAACTGCTTGTATTATAACACTTTGTATACCGAGTCTAGTAAGAGGTGAGGGAGTGGGCTATACAATAACGAGGTTCAAATTCTCCTTTGACGAGAATCGGATTTAAAACATCACACTTACAAATGAAGATGAATATCACTAATCAACTGTATACGTAAAGGTGGTAAGTGCACTCGTTTTGGTGTAGCGGAGTGGATCCCACGATTTCAAAATTCTGGACCGGAGGAACATTTCTCTCAAACTTGGGCGCTAAAAAAAGTCGTCGTCCTCCTCTGTCTTCGTCGTCTTTCCTTTTCTTGCTGAGTTTGCCTTCTTAAAACCAACCCGAAATTCTCGCCCCAAACAAATATTCAAATCTTCCATTTCTGCCCTTCACAAATTACAATTAGGGTTTCGCATTAACATTAATCACAACTTCTACGTACACACACATACATATATATATACATATATATTTATATATAATCTCTCTCTCTCCCTCTGTTTCTGAATTTTGATTTCTCGGGATAAGTTTCCAACCCGATCGTTTCTTCGAAAGTCTCCGAAAGCTTTTCAACAAAACAAAATCCAAAATGTTTGTGATATAAAAAAGGAAATAAATTTTAAAACGCGCATGGAATTGGCTGGTTCATTTGCCTAAAAGTTGGCTCAGATAGAGAGAGATGGAGGGAGGGGAGAGAGAGATTGAGGGAGGAGAGAGAGAGATGGACGAAGAAATGGTGGAGTTCGCGAGGGAGGCTTTTGAGGGGGATGAAATTGACATGGACTACGAATTCGACGCGCCCAAGTTCTACGATTTCACTAGGCCGGAATCCGATTGGGAGGCCGAGGAGGCGGTGGAATGGTTCCGGTCAGCCGGAGGCTATCAGCCCTCGCGTAAGCGATTTCCAGAACATTTGTTTGTTGGTTTCTTATCATGTCCCAAAAACAATGAATTTTGGATTATCTCCTATGATTACCACATTAATAATGATCGTTTTCTGCTAATTAATTTCAACATCTGCATGTTTAGTTCATGCATTTTAATTATGTTACGTTGTTTTATATGAACAGATTAGAGACTAATTGAATTATAAATATTGTAATTTGATTGGTTTAATTTGTTACCACTAACTTTGTTTTTTCTTTGTTTAATTTGTTTCAAATCCTTTAGCTTTCCTTGAAAAATTGTTGAATTGGCAAAAAGAGAATCATCCGGAACCTGTAAAAACCTCCGCGGAATCGAAAGATGCTGAAGTTACTAGATGCAGTAATCCGAATAATTGTATGGAAGCGGAGGTCTCTGCAGCGGTAGACGATAATGACAAAGGTACATTTTCATTTCTTACTACTATCAACTTCTTCTGCATCATCAACTCATTTCTTATTAGATTTTTGACACGATGGGATAGTTCGTTGTAAAATTACCTACGCTCGAAAAATTTTATTTCTGTTTTTTGAATCGGGGCTTTGCCTTTTGCTTCACATGAATTAGTACATGGAATTGTATCTTACTGTTATGTTTTATTTTCGTGTTTCGACACAATTAGAGTTTTCTAATCACGTGGCTCAAGACACTCCAAAAACTAAACTGAAGTCCCCGGGCAAGTCACCACATCTCTCAAGGAGTTCAACGTTAATGAAACCCACGGCGAGTCAGTTGGCCAAGCAAAATCACCACCGAGAGGTTCACTCCAATCGGTTATTAAGGAGGTGCTATTATTTTTCTCTGATGTATCTTTTGTTCTAATTGTTTGGTGTTCTAGTTTTCTAACTTGTCCCATTTTCTGACTCTTGATTACAGAGTCACGAAAAAGCTCGGGAAACTTGATGAGAAATCACAGAATTCTCCGCCACCTACGAAAAGGCAGAAGTTGGAGGCTGGCTATGTACGCAAGGTGCACTTGGAACATTTTTTTCATTTGATAGTTTGGCATCTGCCATTTATTTTATCTTCGTTTAATCGCGTGTGTGAATATGATCTTTATGACTATGAGCTTGTTCCACTCAATCCAAATAGCGTACTTAATCATGAAGTTCAATAGTTTATGAATCCTTTACAAGAATTTCCGAGGGGCTCACGATATATTTGTGACGCAGGTTGCTGAACAACTCAAGCATCAACCTCTCTGGTTACATAAGGCGGCAAAAAAGGTAACACCGAAAAAGGATGATGTGGTTTCGATCGTGAAATGGACATTTTATCTTCATTCGAAATAAGAAAAAAATAGTTTTTCGTGGTGTCCTGCAGGTCGGAGCTGATGCTGCTAGACCTAAAGTTACAGTTCCGAAAGAACCAAATCTTGAAACAGCAAATCGAGCACGAAGACGTAGGTACATTCATTTCTTACGTGGTTTTAGTAAAATATTTTGTTTGATCTATGAAGGTCTACCTACTGAGCTTATAACACTGTGATCTTCAGGTACAAGGTTAATGCCAAACCAGGAGAACAATCAAAAGCAAGTTGCTAGTCCTTTCAACGCTCAAATTGAAATTGTTTGTTTCGGTTTGAAGACGTTGGAATACAGTTTTATGATCTTTCATTTTGTTGATATTTTGATCTGCAGATTCACAGGGCTCGTCCATGGCCTAGCCCGAAAAAGAGCACAATACCAGCAACAGAGTTTCAGGTAATCATAAAACGTTGCAATGTATTTCTTTGGTGTGTCTTTGCAAATGAGAGAAACTTCGGCAAAGCTGCTCTTGTCATGGGTCGGACCAGATTAAAATACATAATGTTTCATGACATGGCTAGCAACTCCTACCAAATTTTTCTCTTACCAAAAGCAAAATGACTTGACTAGTGGTTACAAATGCGCTTCGTAACGTCCTTAATTTGATTTCTATCAGGTGTTCCGCCTTCGGACATCAGCGCGAGCTATGCAACAGACATTTAATCACCACGTAACCTTCTGAAACCTGTCCGATTATTCGAATTTGAACTTATTAATTTTTCTCAACTCTTACGACGAAATAATATTGTCACTGCAGGTAACAAATGGACCTGACTCTAGTTATTTATCAGAAAATGAAACTACAGAGATCAAAGCGTAACCATATCTGCCTCTTTACTTGTCAATTGAATCCCATCTTGTTTCATTTCGATACCGTGTAACCTTGCACTTGTAGAATTTTCTGGTCTCCAAAACGCTTGATAATTACTTTTATGGTAAATAATTCCAACAGTAAACGCTTGAAAATTAAGAATCGGAACAAATATAATTCCCGTTTTAAGTAAGTAAACATGTCAGCAAATGACAATCGTTGTTGCTATTAAATGTTTTGATACTACTGTTTTGCACAGGCCAAACTCTGCGTATGCCTTAAAGCAAGAGAAAGGTGAAATGATATATAAGTGCGTAGCTTGCTCCCTTAAAGATCAGGTAAATCTAACTCTGCCTTCTTCTCTTTTCATTTTTTTGTATGTGAATAATTTTAATGGCCATGCTTTAAGTTGTATGCAGGAATTGAAGTTTGCAATCGACAAGAGATGCCTAAAGGAGCCACCAACAGATTTATTTAGTAAGGTATGAACAATATCACCAACAAGACATCTAAGGACATTTTCAATGAAGAGATGCAAACATCACATTTACATTCCCAGGAGGTGTAACTACTCCAATCGAAGAGATGTAAGTTTCGGATTCTATTTTTTGTTCTCTCTTTGATTGGAGGGTCAACCTCCAAAGATGTAAATTTATATTTTTATTTACATCTTTGGGCAAAAATGAACATCTTACATTCCGCTCTTAAAGTGTCTTCCGGCCAACCCTAAAAATGTAAAATGTCAATTTCAAGGTATTTTGCATCGTTTATTGGAAATGCTCTAATAATTGCATGTAAGTTTCTCCTGTCGTTTTAAATTTATTAAACTTTTTCCACTCTAACTTCTCATTATCTTATCTTTGACATTTTTCAGCTCTCCCTTGCATCCGAAGCACAGCATAATACAAAACCCCAGTCAAAAAGTGCCTTTGCCTGCTAAGATTAACGACTGATCTCTCTTAGTAAACGTGATTAGTGAAACTCACAGTAGATCAAGCTCCGAATTTGTAATATTAATACACGATTGATTGCTTCCACTAATTGAATTAAGGCCACAAAAGTGAACAGGCCAAAGCTCCTTGCACCAAGACAATGAGGTAAATCATACGTTTATATCATCTACTATTTTCTCTGGCTCTTAATTTTGCTCAAGGAGCAGACCATGAGATATATTTGACTAAACTGAATTCGTCTTTCTGCGTAGAGCTCGTAGTTTCGTGATATGTAAATGGTTATTAAGCGGGTTCTAAGTTGTTGAAGACGGCAAAATGTCGTGAAGGAAAAATCGGTGGTTCGGCGGGGAGCAGTATATCGTTGTGTGAGTAACAGGAGAGGAGACGATTGCTCGATTAGAAAACAAATTTTAGCATGATTTTGGAAGTTGGTTATCTTATATTGTGATGCTACAACACGAATTATGCCTATAAAGTATAAGTTAACTTTGTTTTGGAATTATGAAAGGAGAAAAAGGATAAAAAAGGAAATTTGAATGCTTACAATCTGAATGGATGCTTCTTTTAATTTCTGAATATTTTTTTTATTTACTTTGCATGGGCCATATTGGTACAAAAGAGCCGCATGATTTATGACGAACGGCTAGGATTAACTGGTCTGCAGGCTCCGCACATAAGGTTCTAGAGAGGATCCGAGTCCACCCTGGAGGGTACGAACTTGAGCAAATAGTTTTATCTAAGCTAATCCTCTTTAACAAGCCAGAGATCTTTCAGTGTGCCCGAAACAGGCACGGGATGGTAGACTATGTGTCACTATACATGAGCAATTTCACATTGGAGGCAAAGGCAATATTTGTCAACGGCAGTTTTTCACTTACTTACCATCCGTCTGCCTTCTATCACACACTAAACCTGCTACTCATATAGATCCCTAGCAATAGCATTGAGTGAAGAACCAGTTTTGACTTGTACGAGAGGAAGATAAACCAAAACATCAACGAACGAGAGAAGACAGTGAAACAAGCAAATCCGAGATGATCAGAGTGAACGACAATCAAATGATCACATGTAGAGCCGTAAAAAGTTCAATTTCCACACAATGAATTTGTTTCAATTTAACAAGAACACAGGACAAGACAATTCATATATTCTAAAGGTGATAACAGAGAGAAGCTAAATATTCCTGGAAGACAGTTGCAAGAAATGTATTTTTAGTTCAATAACAAAAAGACAATTCCACACAAAAAAGACGGTAAAAACAAAACAAACCATCCTTCCCTGCATCTGATGTTAAGATACCGGGTCAGCATTGTGCCAACCTTTGGTGCATGGAGGAATGCTCATAAACTCATCAAATTCCTTTACGTGAACGTCACAGCACTTCCACTGCAATACCGAAAGAAAAATCTGTTATTCAAATTATACATTTTTATATAGGACTGAATTGACAATTATAGTAGTACACTCACCCCTCTCACTCTGTCGTGGAAAATAGCAGGCCCGGGATGGTAACTGCATGCATTCTCGTGGTTATCTTTCTCTTTGAAAGTTTGACCACACCCCTTATTCGTACACGTCTGGGGCTGGTTTATGTCAACAATCTTTTTCGGTGGAGCAGAAGTGCCTTGATCATCAGTAATGCTTTCTGGAATTGGAGTTGTTTCCACATTTACAGGCTTTGATTTTAGTTCTTTGGCTTGTGCACCTGGAAAAGGAACATCGCTCAGCTGCCCGAAATGCAATACAAATTGCTAGAAATCAGGGATAAACTATTCAATCATTGAGAAGATTGTGTATTTTATGAAGAATAAAATACACAGCTAGTTTGATTCAAGAAGATTAAAACCACAACAAAATCCAAATATACAAGGCCTTAGTTGTGATTTGTATCTCCTCGAGGCCAAGAACTATTGCTGTTACCTTTCTTACATGGGATATGTCATTAGTTCTCCAAAAAAGTCATTGTGCACTCCAAACATTTTATATTTCGAAACAAAAATAAACTTATGAGAAGTGCCAATGACTTTTCTGGAGCGCCAAGAACATCCCCCTTTTAAATTTCCTATTACTGATATCTATAAATGTCAAGGATAGTTACCATGGCTTTGGAGATTGAATTCACCAATCACAATATTACAATCTCTAATAGCTGTATCATAGTTAGCATTCGTGTACAGATTAGATGACATGTTCAGAACACTTGGGGGCTGTTTGGTATCCTTCTTGGATCCAATTTTTTGTTTTTGAAACTAATGAGTACCAAGTAATTTAGCTACATTCTTCATTTTTGAAACCGATAAATTGTGTTTTCAAATTGAATACAAAACAACCCCTTAGTTTTTTATACAATTTCCATGCAAAAATGAACCAACTTCCTGACACATTACACCAAGTATGAAGAATAGACAGTAATCAAATGCTAAAAGCAACAAGCATAAATGAAACAAACCATGTTCCGAACAGAAAAAACCCTGGAGACACCTAGAGCAGGACTGTTTTGACGATGCATCAGTAGCAGGAGCTGCAGTAGGAGCAGGAACAGGAGCCTTAGGCTTCGGCTTCGCCAACACTGGTTTCTCTGTTGTGTGTTTACCTGTCTTACATCTGCAGTCACCAAATAGAGAAAAGAAAGAAAAGGAGACTTAAGTAACTAACTGAAACTAACAAAAATCTAAAATCCGCAATTAATTCAGGACTCAAAAATTCGACAAACAATCAAAATTTGCTTCAAATGTCAGCGTTACAACCATTCAACTCTGTTGTGGAGTGCTGGGGCAAGCTTAATGATACTAGCGACATCGGTGCTTACCCTGGTAATTCTAAAAATAAGGTGAAATCATGACTTCTTTTCTTGCAACAACTCCACTCTTTAATCCCATCATGAAATATAGGCTGGAAAAAACAAACACATTGTGCTTAAGTTATGGAATTGAACTAAACGCAAATCTAACGAAACGCGATGTAACAACTAAATCAACAGGCAATACTTACTCCCTGAAAAGTTTGAAGATGCCGATGCAATCAGCCAACCCCAAACATGCAAGAAAACATACTGAATTAACATCTAAACTGAATTCAAGGGCATAATATTTAAAATCTTCATAGTTTACAAAACAAGCAAGGGAACACCTTAATTAGATACACAATGTGCAAAATTTGGATCAATTAAACCCAATTTAGTTTGAAATTAGAGTAAACTAATTACAAGGTGATTACTTTTAAGATTCAAGTCAGCTGTTGGGATATTGTAATTATCCAAATTGAGCCAAAATAAAAAGGGAAAACGAAAATCTTCTTTGATTCTCTCACAACCAAACCAGAGCACAGTAACAGAGAGAGAGAGTACCGAATCGTGGTATTGACAGGAACCTTCGGGATTGTCGTCGTCGGAAAACATGGCGCTGCAGCCAATTCGCTGGCATTTCAACAGAGCTGTCCGCTGACCCTCCATCCTCTCAACTCCTCGGTCTCTCTGCCTGTCTCACAAAAATACCAGAAAAAAAAAGGAGAAAGGAAAACAAGAAGAAGAGGAAGAAGACGAAGGAGGAGGAGGGAGAGGGGGAGGGGGAGGAGGAAGACCAAAAACAAATGACTTGGAACTGGGGAAGTCCAACAGAGCTCAAAAAACAGATTCGTACTTGTATAATCCCGAAAAGAGACCTATCCGCTCCTTCAGTCTAATTCTCCTCGTCAAATAATTCTAACTTTTAAAATTTAATCTCTCCTTATCAAATAATTTGAACTCTTAAAATTCGATTCAACGATTAAAAACACTCTTGAAATTTGATTCAATAACTAAAAACACAAACTCATTTTAAAATTATAATAACTTTAACCGTTAAATCAAATTTTAAAAATCTGAATTATTTGATAAGGAGAATTAAGTGGAAATAAAATTTCCGATATTTCCACTCTCTTTTTCCTGGAAAGTACGCCTGCCTTGTGCCCTTTTACTTTGTCATTGGACTCGGGAGCCCATTGGCCCGGTTACGGCCCGGCCCGCGAGAGAAAGTTCCGTGAAAATTGAACTTGTATGTTTCTCGTATCCATAGTCCTGTATATGGCGCAAATGCGGCATGATCACGTTGGTTAGGGCAGCTGGTACTGAACTGCCTTTGTACCCGTAGTTCGAATCCTCCTTACGCAATTTAGATTCGTTGAGAATATTACCTATGTCCCAATATGATTCACCTACCTATTACATTTTATGTTGGCTTTTCCTACTTGAATTTACAAAGTATCTTCAATTTAATAGATTTGACCATATGGGAAAAATTGGCGTGTTTTTAGAGATTAGATGGTTCATAACTAAATTGAAAGTTAAGGGGAAAATCGGAACATTGCTCCATAGCATACGGAAAATCATAGTATTTCTTAAAAAAAAAAATGATTCTGGAGTCCATTTTTTTGGTACGATACAGTTTCCTAAGAATCTCTAGTATTTGCAGCAACTTTTTTCTCCAAACAGACTAGCATGCACACTTGAAGAGGAGCCCTACATATAGAGTCCTATTTACAAAAATCCTCAAAAAAATTACAAAAATTATATGTTCTGTACACGATATTTCTCGAAGCAGGAACTGAACATCTTGAAGTGTCATCTGCAACGTTAGACGATGGAATTGGCAGCGGACTCAATACCGGATATTCACAAATCATACACAACTGAATTCGTAACCTGGTATGAGCCATGACCGGATAGTTGATAGACAGGGAAGATCACAATATTCGGTTGTGCTGTGCATCAATCATCGCAGCTTTCTCCTGTAAAAGAGGAAGAAGAAGAAGGAAATAAGACAAGACTCGAACTGTGGTTAGCTTTCAGAAGCAAATTACAATTTTAACTACTGAATGTAAATCCATCCCTCTGCGTGGATATGCATTTTAAAAGAGAGATGGGAGGCATGTGCTTCAAAGAGGGGGAAAGAGAGACCTCGTTATACGGAGTTCCCTCAGAAGGAAACCAGCGCATAAGAACTCCTAGATTCATTATGGCAGGAGTCAGCTTAAACATGAGAGGAGTTGTAACCTGTAATATCATTTAATCGAGTAAGTTGTGTACAGAGACAGCAAGAAAGAGAGAATTATTGGAGTCGTTCTCCACAAAAGGTAACATCAAAATAAAATTACCAGGCTAAGCGCTGTTGTTCCGAGAAGAAGCAGGTACATTTTCCCCTGTGAAAAATAGTTTGAAAAGACAATGATTAGAAAATCAAGATGAAATCGAGGAAAATATGTAGATGCTATTTTGTGAATGCAAATTGATTGCAAGATGTGATTTCTTTCATTCAGGAATCAGGACCATAACAGTTGGGCTTCAAAACTAAATCCAGGTAAAGAAATTCAATAAGTTATCCGATTCAACTTAAAATGCTAATGCATGTGGTCCATCCCCAGATTACTACGGTGAACCATAAGAAAGATAAGTTACCTCAACAAGTTTAAGATTCGAGGCTCGACTTAAGAGAACAAAAGCAAATTCTCCAATTTGAGCAAGTGAGACTCCGACCTATAAAAAGGAAGCGAGTTTTAAAAATTAGGCTTATCTGCCAGAAATAAGATATGACTTGAATCTTATAAATCAGCTTACCACAAATGATGTCCTAAAGCTATATCCAAAGGCCTTGGTAACAATAGTAGCAACGGCAGTCTTTACAACTATAACTAGAATAACAGATGCTAGCAGTATGTCGACGTGGCTCCACAAGAAATGAACATGTATGAGCATTCCAATACTCGAAAGGAAGAGAGCAGCAAATAGGTTACGAATTGGTTCCACCTGCAATGTTCAAGAACATCAAATACAAGCATTAAACATGAATCATACGGTGAAATCCACGCATTTTCTTCAAGCTACTAGGTTTATCAAACACGTACACAAAGAAGCCCCAAAAGAGTCCACCACCGTTATTTCTTAAGTATAAGCAGGGGGAAAAACGAAAAGTAACAAATAAACATGACTGCAATACGAAAGTATTAGAAATCCAGAAGAGTACCTGGTCTAAAGTATGTTGTGCAAGGTCAGTGGTTGATATCATAACCCCAGCCAGAAATGAACCCAACTCAAGGCTAAGGCCCAACTTATCACTACACTGAAAAGGTTACAAGAGACTCACTAGAATTAAAATAGCGTTGAGAATTACAAATATGTAGAAAGATCCCTGCATAAGAACCATATTACTGTTATTGTGTTATTGTGTAACCAGAAATTCTGGAAATTTAAGTTGAGCGACAACTCAGCAGCCAATACTCAGCCAACATTGGACCAACATTCAACTATGCTGATTATGATGTGTAAAAAACGGAACAGCAATTAAAAGTAAGCAGATGGAGCAGGAAGACTAAATCCGGAGGCCATTAGCATTTTGAATAGTATTTACCCTTGAAATAAGAAACTTGAAAAAAAATAATAATAATTTCCACTTACCCAAGCGGATAATAAGCAGAAAGCCACAACAGCAAGCTGATAAAGCTCATTTGTCTGATCCACCATAAGAATTATAAATGAGCCAATGAAATTATTAAAAGTCAAGACAAAAAGCTAACTATCTTACTCTACTAGACCATCAAAACTTACTTGAGAGGACAAATGCATCATCAGTTTCAGAAAGCGAGGAACAAATGACCAACCCAATACCGAGGCAGCACCAAGATATAGTGACAACACCAGCAACCTGAAGTAACAACAAATTACAATAATTGTTTGCAACAAGCTCTTTATTAGGATGTTGGACTTGGACTGGAAAAAGAACTACTTAAAAACCACATAAAAATGACCCTCATTTTCATTATGGCAGCAAAGCAAAAAAAAAAATCGGAACAGAAAAGAATAAAAGGAAAAAGGAAATATGTCATAGAAGCTGCAGAAGAAGACTTACAGCTTCCCCACTGATACCATTCCTTGGAAAAGACCGCTATGACCACCCAAAACTGGGAGCAAAGCAAACAGTAAACCAACAGCACAATCCTGAAATAAGCCACGGTGAAGGAACATATGGATATGCATCAGAAACAAGGGTTATTACCAAAAATTCCCTTCACTTATCAATAAACCCACCACCTAAGTTTTCAGACTTCAAAACCTACCTGGAAAATGAGTGTTCCAATTGTTACTTGACCATGAAGAGCACTACTACTATTCTTTTCTGCAAGAAATTTCACCACCTGGTAAAAGGAAATGAGAAAGGAATGAAGTGCAGTTGAAATTAAGAAACAAGCAACCAAAGAAGTAAGTAAAGTGGCGTCATATTATTGAAGGATAGAAAACCTACCACTGCTGTTGATGACATTGACAGGAAGGAACCAACAAAAATTCCCTCAGACAACTTTGCTCCACATAACTGAAAAAGAAAAGAAAAAGGGCAAGCCTATTGTTCACTTTGACAGGATTTAACTAGTTACTTGTATGAAAATTTAGCTATCAAGATTGAACACCATACAATAGCGGTTATGGCACACAGGAACATAAATGTCATGATTTGAAGAAGACCTCCAAGAACAGCTACAGGGCCCACGGCTTTCAACTGCATCAATGACAGATTAAATGGCTACCGTAAACAAAGGCAAATTTCATCCTCTCCCTCCCTCAGGATATCAAAAAGAAACTTTTCATAAATTACACAGCATAACAAACAGTAAACTTAAATTTCCAAAGTCTTAACGTACCTTAGCCAAAGAAAACTCCAAACCTAGAGCAAAAAGAAGAAATACAACACCAAACTGTGCAAAAGTTTCAACCTGTAATGAAAGAACAAGGAATCAAACAAGATTATATATGGAAGAAAACTGACACCAAAGCTCGGATTTCAGGTAAATGGTTGACCAAAACCAAATAATTAAACATGGATTTCAAGAAAACAAGTGACTAATACTAGTTTTCTACTATTATTCTTTTATTTATAAAGTGTCAATGAGGAATTGACATTCTGATAAATTTGACATTCAAAACCTTTGGTTAATACTCCAATGCATATTGAAAGAATTTACAGGACAATAGGGGTTTTCTTTTAATAAAAAAATATCCACTCTCCTAAACTGGAGGAAGAGGGCAACTTTTAATGGAGGCAGATTCTCTGCCCTCCCAATACCATACCCTTCTCATCCCCTCCTATTTGTGCGGTCACGGTTAAGCCACGTCAACATTTTATATTCCTATTGCTTTTAGTCTTATTATCTCTATAAAAAAATCAATATAAAATGTTGACGTGGCTTAACCGTGACTGCACAACACAGGAGGGGATGGGAAGGGTATGGTAAAAGGAGGGCAGACAATCTGCCTGCACTTTTAATATAGTGGTGCTGAATAACAGATACTCATTTTGTATCGAAATGAGCATGAATGAGAGTTTGAACAAAGTACATAGATGAGAAAAGACTATACTGAAATCTTGAACTCCGAATCAGAAAACAAAGAACTTTTAACTGATCATAATTAACAACTCACCTGCACCATTTCACTGACAAACGTCAGACCCCCTGGTCCAATGAGAGAACCGGCAAGCAGGTATCCTACGATAACCTATCATATGCATATAAATTAGAACAGATAACCTAAAAGTCGCATCATGTGAATCACTATGCTGAAAAGTTTATAAAGTTGGATCGTATTGATCATGAACTATAAAGGAACATTAAGCTAGAGCTGAAGAAGAAAAAAAAATATGAAAAAGTGGTTAAGATTTAAAGACGAACCGGTTGTCCCAAACAAGAAAACAGAATTCCACCAATGGCAGCAGAAACTATGATAACCACCAGATCAGAAATTAATCTGCCAAAATACCAAGTGTTACCCATCAGTCATATATCCATCAAGAAGACAAATTGAAACTCGGAACTGCAATTAACTGTTCTTGGGGAGAGTCAGGAAAGGGATACATAAAGATACCTCAAATCTACTTGAAGTACTGGATATTTGGATTTCTTGTTTGACATTACAAACACATTATCCTACCATTAAATAAGTGAAATAAGTTAATAGGATTAAAGTAAAGCTAAAAACAATAATAATTATGCCCACGAATCCCTGCCAGAGCTATTAACATAAAAAATTCACAACTAACGGCTTTTCGAAGTACCTTTTTGTCAATCAAGGTTGTTGTTTCTTCAGAATCTTCATTCTCCAGGGAAAAAACACCTTCAAAATCAAATGGTTTCGTGCCACTGACAAGTAGAAAAAGCAGCAGATATTACAACAACATAGTGAGATCTTATTCCTCTACGAATTCAATATCTTGTCACGGCACAACCATCTTAGGATCAAAAGATTTAATTTTTACATTCACATACTTTACCGCTTGTGTATCATTTTTCTTGCCCTTCTCGTGAGTGATTTTCGCCACAGTCTCTAGTACAGCCTGCAAAACACAATGACAATGCAGAATGGTTTCGGCGTAAAAACAACCGAAAGTTTCTAAATTGAAACGAGACAGTTAATACAATTAAAGATTAATTTTGCATTTCAAGCTAGAGCAGAAAAATTCCACACTACAAAATTGTTTCGGCCTAAAAATAACCGAAAAGTATTGCATTTCGGTACAAGAAAAATCAGAAGAGTGACAAAAACCTACTTGTTGATCGGCCACACTGCTGTTAAAGCTGGCCCCGTCAGATCCTGCACAAAGTTGAAGCCAAAAAAATGTTAACTAACTACAATTACGATAATAAACGAAAAATTAACCACAAAATGCAAGATGCAAGTTAACAAAAATGCAAAGGAGCTAAACCTTCGGGCTGATCGTTCTCGGAGAACTCCTTCTCGAGGACGCGATCGAACATTTTGGCAATGGTGCCGTCGCCGGAATCCGGCGCGGAGGAGTTCGTCATGTTGCCGTAGAACCTCTCCCGGATTTCCTTATCAGATCTCGCGGAAACCGAAACCCTAGCGCAAATCAAAATCGTCAAAAGACAATAGCAGAATCCAAACACGCATCGTTTTCTCTTGGCCATCAAATGTGGAAGAAAAGCTACACCAATCCAATCTATCTCTCTAGATTTTTGGAACGGGGATTTGGAAATTTTCAGAGGGAGAGAGAGAGGAATTTAATTGAATTGAATTGGAAGCGTGAGAGAAAAGGAAGACGAAAGCTTTTTATCTGAGATTGCGAAGGAGGAAGAAACGAGTTGGTTTAAAAGTCCAGTGTGTTCGTTTTCCAACTTTTTGGGTTGTTATTTGGGATTTTTTTAGTCGTTGGGGGCGGGACTGCGCACCCGAAAATTTTAATTCGGTTTTTTTTTTTTTTCTTTCTATTTATTTTTCTTCTGTTCCGAGTAATGGGATTTTAAAAAATAAAAAGAAAATAGAAGGCGTGGGATCTTTCGGTTAAGCAACATGATGATTTGAAATTTCTTCTATACGCTCAATATTTTTGTGGAAATTGTAAAAAAATCTGAAATATATATGAAAATTCAACTGCTTTTTGTCGATATTTGATATATATTAATTAAATATCGACAAACTGTCATATATAAATCTCTAATGTTTCATTTCCATAATTTCTATCGAAGGCTAGTGATATCAATATCGTTTTATCTATTAATATTTCCATAAATTTGTGAAACTTTATAAACCAAGCATGATCCATTACTAATATCATCGATATTGTCTCAACTTAACCACCTATTATTAGGTTGTTAGATTTTATTACAAAAAAGCCTCAATAAAATTGAGGATAGAAACTCTCAAATATTAATTGTATATTATTTTTTCATAACATTTAAGAGTAGTAGAATGAGAATTACCGTATATTTCAAAAGGGTGTGTTTCTAGAAGCACTTATGAACAAGAAAGTCCAAAAGACCAGACTATTATCAACATTGGGCCATTGCTATTGCGAAAGATTCAGAGCCCAAAAGGCCCAACCTACCAGACGACAGATAAGACTCGAGCGACGTGTTCTCCCATCGACCACCCACCCAACCGTAGAAATGGAGACAATGGAGTGTGCCATCCACACCACCAACCAAAAAATCCCACCTTTAACCAACCCATCACTCTTTCGAGAGCGAAAGAGCTAGAAATCTCTGAAACCCATTTCAATGGCGTCGATTGGGAGCACGGCGGGGTTTATTTCCTGCGGTGGTTTGAACCGGAGCAGCGGGAGATCGACCACCACGTTCGGGACCCAGTTGGCCTACCCTTTATCCTCTTCTTTCGGCGGTGGTTGTAGCAGGAGGCTGAAGCCGGCTGTGGTGGTTGTGAGAGCGGAGGCTCAGCCTATAAACCCTGAAATTAGGAAGGGCGAGGAGAAGGTTGTGGACACTGTTTTGGTCCCTGAGCTCTCTAAGCCCCTCACTGTTTATTGCAGGTAAGTTCTAATTTTGTTTTGCTATATTTTTCATTATTTTATCATGTTAATTGTGGAACAACAACAATTCTTATCCCATTGAGCGGGTAGGCCGTATGAATTTTAGAAATGAAAATTAATGAAAAGAAAACATCTTGAAAATTTTGAGTTTTGGGGATAAGAATAAATTAAATGGTAAAGTAAATAGTACTATGATTAACTTTTTAGTATAAAAATGTGGTTTTTAGGAAACAGTACTTTAAGCTTTTCGCTAAGTTCTCATTTTAGAATTGTTACTATGCTTAGTCTAGCGTCAAGTCTTCCGTTAACTTCAACTACTTTATGTTTTTACCGGAATCTCTTTCTACGTAATGCATCTTTTAATCGGAACATTTAAAAAATTTGGTTCGCATGTTCAAACGGCTTTAAATGATTTTCTCTCATCTTATCTTATTTGATCATGTTAGTTGTGGAAAATTTTGTAGTTTTGGTGACTGATTCTTTAGATATGAAGTGTATAATCATGAAGTTTTGTTGTAGGATTAGTGCTAATTAGACTGTAGCAATTAGCATTGTTTGAATTTTCGTGGTTTGGAGAAGAAATTATCGAAATGTTAGTTTCGTAATTATCGATTAATGCAAGTGGTGCTTTTTTAACTAGAAGTGCTACTCTCGAAATTGGTTTTTGAACATTTCTAGTCTTGGTTGTCATTACTGACATTGCTGATTGCTGAATGCAAAATGTAGAATAAGGCAGTGTGTGGTATATTGCAATGTCGGTTTTCATTCACTGCCTTATTCTATTTACAATTTGCATACTCCGTCATTTGTTTTTATGCGCGCCTGGCTAAAATGTGTCTTGATTACTTGTATGTTAGTGTAAGGCTCAGTAGAGTAATTAGGGTTTTCGGTATTGTGGTTGGATAGGTGTTGGAGGTCAGGGACTTTCCCGCTGTGCGATGGAAGTCATGTGAAGCACAATAAAGCTACTGGTGATAATGTTGGACCATTACTCGTCAAGAAGCAGTGAGTTGCATTTCGATGCTAGACGAGGTATGTCAATATTTCAAATGGGTTTTGAAATGTGAGAGTATATCATGTTGAAGTTGAATGAATATGTTTAGTGTATCATTTGAAATCTGAATAATATGTGATGTGAACATGTTAGTAGAGCCATATAATCGTTTCACGGTTCAAATAGTAAGTTAGCAGTTTCACTCTTTGTTTTACTAGCCACTTTAAAGGAATGCACCGAGATTTGTGTGACGGGTCATTGTTGTCTTGCTTTCGGTTGCTATTGCCAGAAGCATCTGTGAAGTAAAGCTCATTGCTTTCAGATTGTGGATGTTGAACCTTATCGATTTTGCACTGTATTCGGGTTCTCAGTTCAAGAAAGTACTTGTACCGTGGCAAAATACCCCTTTACTGTCTTTGGTAACTGTTTAAATTCTAAAACGTGAGGAGGTTGTAGCTAAAGTACCAAGGGTATTAGTACTTTCTTGAACATAGAACCCAAAAAAAGATTATGTTAGAACGATGTTAGAAATTCTGTGAGAATGTGCATATTCATAGGTATTAAGAGTATTCTGCCAATTTCTCTCCCGAACCGATTTGCCCCTTCACACTAGGCCGGAAAAGTGAGTGCGATACCAAGACACTGAACTCATATACGAATCAAACTACATGGGTTGGAAAGTGTGATACAAACAAAATATATTGAACTTATGAGGGTGATAATAATATATTGAACTCATACTAGTGTAGCAGTAGTGTTGTAGGGATCAAACATAAGCTGACATTCTTTTATATATAGGTGTTACACTCGCTCAAACTAGACCTGTAAACTGGTCGGGTTTATTGGGTTTGGGTCGGGTATTAACGGGTCACCCGAACCTCGACCCGTTAAGCTAACGGGTCATCCGTTTCACCCGTTAACACTCATTAAAAATTATTATTATTATTATTATTTTGCATAGAGTTTATTTTTTGTTGTTAAGACTTTAATGAAATTACTAAAACATCAGCAATTAACGGGTGCTAACGGGTGTAACGGATTGACCCAAAGTTACCCGTTATTTAACGGGTTGTTAACGGGTTCACCCGTTAGCGACCTGACCCCTTAAGCATTCATCCAAATACTAATATTAACGGATCGGATCCAAAATGTCAGGTCTAGCTCAAACTACTGTGGAAGACTTTTATTTTACCCAACCCCCTAAACCCATGTTTAGCCACATTTCGTCCAAAATGTGACATGTCGGTCTTAAATTTTATTTTGGTTTGCTATCTTTACTTTCTTTAATGTTATTTGGTACTGTTCTTTTCTTGAAATGTGACATTTTTCACTATAAAGTTGGAAAAATGCGAGAAAAATATGATCGTGGGGGAAAATTGGTCACAATAAAAGTTGAAGGGCGAAATCAGTTAATAGGGTACAAGTTCACAAAGGAAAATTGGTGAAATACTCGAATTTATACATTCGAACTGGAAAGTTTGTTGATGACTTCACATTCTTGCTAGCTTAAGTTCATTGTGGAGGATAAATGTTACCGTGTGTCAGGTGTAATAATACAATTCGTTGGAATTTTTTTTTTTAAATTTCAATTAATTCTATCATTATATTTAGTATACCGGACCGTGTTTTCTGCACATTGAAAAATTTCTCATTGTGGAGGGAGGCGTTAAATAATAATGACGATTAAGAGCAATGATTAAAGTAAATGACCATGTTAAAGAAGCGGAACCGATGTTGTTGGGTTGTGCATATTCCGTTCAAAAGCGGAAGGAAAAAGAGAGCACCATAATCATTTCTAATCATCCCTCTAATACGAAGACTTAAATTTTGATTTAATCAGAACCGTCCACGATTCCAAAACCAGTGAGTGGACGTTGGAATTGTTCCACGTTACCGTCGCACTTAAAAGTACAACCAGTCAAATCGACCCGTTCAAGGCAAGTCGGGACCGAGTCGTGTTGAATTGTTAAGCAATTTTTTCAGAACGTTGGGAAATTGAAGGGAAATTGAAGGGAAATTAAAGAAATCATCAGATTTTTCTGTGCATCAATTTAGAAAGAGCTTAAATGTAAATTGAAATTTACTCTGGATTTCTATGTTTTGAGTTTGCAAAACAAGAGATTTGGATGTCTCAATTTCGATCACAAGACTCTTATTAGTCTATCTCACTAGTTCTTTTCACAAAATTTGAAAAATTGACGTTTCAAATCTCTTTCTCTCTCTCCTTAAGGGCTCAGATCTTATAGTCTGTGGCTGGTTTCAGACACTGAGATCCAAAGTGGATCTAAGTCCATTACACGCAATTGTAAAGTAACAATGACAACCATTTAATCATGTTATGTTACGCGGAAAAGTTAAAAAGACGAGCGGGAAAACCGACCGTGCAGTAAGAGGCTCAACCATAAGCTCAGGAAAATGTTGCAGGATATATTTTTGACTGCTACCCAAACATTCCTTTTGTATGTAGGTTTCTCTTAGGATCTCAATTTCATTAGAATATTATATTTCAACGTTGGTTAAATCTCAAAAAAAGTCGCATGGATTAGTTGTTAATTTCTGTTCCATTTGTTAGATCTTGAAAAACGACCAGCAAGCACCAATTATGGGAAGACGTGAAAGTTGTTCCACATGCAACCCTATTTTTAGGTTTCAGGACTCCGTGTCCAACGCTCCAATCTTATACAATATAAAAATAGTGGTGCATAAATTTTTAATTTAATTATACTTTTTAACCAAGATGGTTATTGAAATTATCATAATTTTTCATTTTGGTTCATGAAATTTGAAAACATTAGAAGTGGTCATGAGTTTGTCAATCATTAATCATGTTGATCGTTCCGTGAAAAATCTCCATTAAATAAGGATAAAATGACATAAATACTTTCAATTTTTGTCAAATCATTTTGGTTCATTATTTATTAAATTGAGAGTATTTTATCATTTTATTGGTCCTTATTTAACATAATTTTTCACGATAGGAACAAAATAATTTATGGTAGACAAACTCGAGGCCACTTGTATTGATTTTAAATCTTAGAAACGAAAGTGAGGAGTTATGTCAATCTCAATAATCATTTTGCTAAAAAGCTTTTTAATTATTAATCAAATTCCAACTTAAATTAAAGTACAAATATGATTTGCGCCACAATATTTGGTCTAGTCTTAAACTAAGACAAAACCTTCGATGAATGATCCAATCTTTAGTATTTATGGATTTTACATCTGAAAGCAACCAACGATCATATATAAACATCGTAGTCTTGTGTTTAGTCGTTTGACTAAAACAATATTATATATTCTCTACTCTATGCATTCAAGTTCATTCACACACTTCGTAATTTATGTGATATTTATCCGCATTTAAAAAGACAGAACATAAATATTTATAGCGTCACTTATCTCTAAAATTTCCCTCTCATAAGTGCAAGAAATAAAAAAATATTCTCAGAAGCATCTCAGGATTCCCACTCGTATGCTGTTCAGTAGAATATTAAAAAGGCCATTTAATTAACGTTTTCCAATGACTAATTAACTAGTATTTTGATTAGCAATGCAACTTAAACAAAGTTGGAATTTGCTTATGGTGAACAATCACACTCTTCCAGCAATAAAAAAATGGCCAAAGTGTAAACAAATTTTTCATGCAGCCCTCAAAACAATAGCACAGATCCTTTTGAAGTTTTCAACCAGAGAATCATTCGTGCTTCTGTTAATTTCGTGCCTCCAATCTAGAATCAGACAACAAACTTGATTATGAAATTTTACCGCATTTACATTGGACTACTTGTGATTATTAATTAAATACAAATATTAAAAAGACCATTTAATTAGACCATAAGATGTAACCTGTAAAATATAAACTTGTTAATTAAGTTTTTAAGCAATTTGCAAAATTCAAATAGAACCCACTTGGGAAATGCTTACACCATCTCCACCGTTAATAATTTGCCACTTGTATTATTGGATGTGGAAAATCACCACCAGAGACGACTGTTTTGTCGGCGGTCCACCCCGAAGGGGCCACAATCTCCATCGTTACAGCTGCCACGCCACCCACCGACGCCACCCACTCTCGATGCGCCAACGAACCAGCTGCACTCCCGCCCTCGTCTTCCGTATTCTACGCTTCTGCATCCGCTGAAAGTAGGCCTGTAAACGGGTTGGGTTTATTGGATTTGGGTCGGGTTCAATCCGACCAGTTAAGTTAACGGGTCATCCGAATCCGACTCGTTAAGCTAACGGGTCACCCGTTTCACCCGTTAACAATTATTATTATTATTTTTTTTTGCATAATGTCTATTTTTTGTTGTTAAGACTTTATTGAAATTACTAAAATATCCTCCACTAACGGGTCTAACGGGTTGACCCAAAGTGGTCCGTTATTTAACGGGTTGTTAACGGGTCCACCAAACACCTACCTAAATACTAATATTAACGGGTCGGGTTAACGAATTTGGTTCAAAATGCCAGGTCTAGCTGAAAGTACAACTGTACACTACGACTCTAAAACGACGGCGTATCCCACATAATCTAACAGGCGGTAAATTCTCCGTCTTGGGCGCGCATCTCACGCACCACGTGCCACAGCTACGTCAAACCCATCACGTGTATTTCACTCCTTCCTCGCCTTCCACCGTCTTCCAAAACAAGTACTTCCAAATTACGAGCTGCCACGTGCCGGTTCACACTGTGTCGGTTCCAGTAGCAGCCGGTCGTCACACCGCACACGTGTCCCCTTCCTCGATCTCCTTCTTCAATCTTCACGGCTCCTCTCTCCTCCCACTCGAAACAAACAAAAGAGCTCCACTTTCCTCTCTCTCTCCCAACCTCCACCACAAAACACCACTTTTTTCCGGTTAAGCTCGCCGGAGAATCCTACCAGCTCCACCACATGTTTTCGGTATCGGACCACAAGTTTCCGGAGCCCCAACCCAAGCGGCCCCAAAGCTTTGACAAGGTAAACTCGTTCAACTCGATCCTCCAACTCATCCACCAGCCGCGGACATGCCTGCTCTTCGCTATACTTGCCCTCCAGGTCCTACTCCTCTTCACTCTCCGCTCCCTCCCCTTCGCCCGCCAACATTTATCGCCTACCTACTCCCCTCAACCTGTCCGGTTACCGTTAATTGTACCCGAACCGGAAGATGAATGCGGGTCGGGTCGGGTCTTTGTCTATGACCTCCCCAAAACCCTCAACCAGGAGATTTTACAAAACTGCGACGACCTCAACCCGTGGAGCTCGCGCTGCAAAGCGTTAGCGAACGACGGCCTCGGGCAGAAAGCGACGGGAATCGAGGGAATCGTGCCGGATAATCTTGTGCCGGCGTGGTACTGGACGGACCAGTTCGTTTCGGAGGTGATTTTTCACAATCGGATCCTTAATCATAAGTGCCGGGTCATGGAGCCCGAATCTGCTACGGCGTTCTACATCCCTTTTTACGTTGGACTAGCGGTGGGCAAGTACTTGTGGTCGAACTCCAGTACGGCGCAGGACCGCGACCGCCACTGCGAGATGATGCTGCGGTGGGTCCAGGACCAGCCGTCATATAAAAAATCAGATGGCTGGGATCATTTTATCACGATGGGCCGGATTACGTGGGACTTTCGACGGTCCAAAAACGACGATTGGGGCTCTAGCTGCATTTACCTCCCGGTGATGCGAAACATCACGCGCCTTCTGATTGAGCGAAACCCGTGGGACTATTTCGACGTCGGTATTCCTTACCCCACCGGATTCCACCCGAGGTCGGACTCCGACGTCGCCGATTGGCAGAATTTCGTCCGAAACCGCAGCCGCTCGAAGCTCTTCTGCTTCGCCGGAGCGAAGCGCGGCGCGATAAAGAAAGACTTCAGGGGGCTGCTGCTGAGTCACTGCCAGAACGAGTCGGACACGTGCCGAGTCGTGGACTGCGCGGGGACAAAGTGCTCCAACGGCACCTCCGCGATTCTCGAAACGTTTCTCGACTCGGATTTCTGTTTGCAGCCACGGGGCGACAGCTTCACCCGCCGGTCCATCTTCGACTGCATGGTGGCCGGTTCGATCCCGGTCTTTTTCTGGAGGCGGACCGCGTACATACAGTACGAGTGGTTTTTACCAGGCGAACCGGAGAGTTACTCCGTTTTTATAGACCGTAACGCGGTTATAAACGGTACGGCCTCGATTAAAAACGTTCTACAAGGAATAAGCAGAGAGGAGGTGAAAAAAATGAGAGAAAAAGTAATCGATTATATACCGAATTTTCTGTATGCGAAACCGCAGGAGGGGTTGGAGACGGTAAAAGACGCTTTTGACATTGCCCTTGAAGGGGTTTTCGGGAGGTTCAAGCAGCAGGGAGAGTTGGGATTCAGGTGGAAATAGAAGAAAATGGCCGGGTAAAGTCGGGCGGGTAAATTATTATTTAATTTTTTTTTCTTTTACCTTTTTGATAAATTTTTATCTGTGTCAGATAAATTCGGGGGATAAGCAAATTCCCAGATTTGTGGGAAAAGGGCCATGGGAACGGGGAAGCAGTCATTTAATTATTTAGTTATCACGGTTTGTGTATCTAAATTTTTGCTACATTGTACCAAAGTTATTTTAGTGATATTTTTAGTTACTAGATACAAATACGATCAGTTCTCACGGGTATGAATTTGCGTAAAAATTTACAGATTCTATACCAATGAAGACGCTCGAACTTAAGCGTCGTGACACACAAGACATGAACTTTATCAACTGAGTCATTGTTGGCTAAGCTAGTAAGCTCCAATTCAATTTAATTAGTAGCAATAGTTTGGTGGTGTGGCATGGTGAAGTTATAAGTGATCCATTATTTTTGGTTGGAAGTGGATGGACATGGATGGAGAAGAATAAATTATCATAATGGAGTCTTTTTAAAATAGTGTTTAGTAATGCTCGCGTATGTATTTTGATTTGTTGACGTAGATTTTACTTACCTAGTTGTTATTTTAATTTTGATGTGACTGAGGGAGTATAAATTTAATTTTTGCAATACAAAAGTGCGAGTTGGGGAGATTTGTATATTTTACATCTTCCTTTAAATTTTCATGTTGCAAATGTCATTTTCCATAAATTGAATTAGGTGGGCACTTTAAACTTTGGAGATGATGCAAAGTGTGTGATAAAGTATGTAAGTGTGGACCAACAAACAAAGAATGGGACATAAAGTGGTCAAGTAGGTTTTATATGCATCCAAATAAATGGTTCATGTACCACTATAGAAGATAATGAATTGTTAAATGAGCATATGAATGGTACTTGATAGTTTCATAAGGTGCATTATTGGAGGGAATTTTTAGTGTCGGAGCACATGACCAAGTACACAACGTGTCATCATATAAATGGTTGGATGCTGGAAAAACTTCTAACCACTTATATTATGATATTTTATGTACATGGTCATGTTCTTGGCACACTGACAAATTCTAGCATTATTGGTAGTTTGGTAGTGATGCCTTTATTTTGATAAAGGAATCCAATATCCACTTTGAGTCTTTCAAGGAGAATAATCCCATTTAAAGGAGATAATTGTTTTTAGAAAAATGGAGACGAACTGAAATAATTGTATTCAAGTTAATTGTGCAGTGTCATGTGAAAAAACAAGTAAAAACTATGCTTTGGTCTGAGTGGGGATAGTTTTTTTCTTTTGCATATCCGTGGAGTTTTGAAAAATCAAAACATCTTAGAGACAGAAAGGTAGGAATTTGTCGAACTAACCACACTCTTTCGTTTATGTCAAGAGTCCATTGACGAGAAGAGGCTAAGAAAACCCTGAACCCAATTTCTACAATAATGAATATAAGCATTAAAAGAATGTCAATACATGATTAATTTAACATACCATCATAACTAGATATTCGTAAAATAGGCACTCTCACAATTCACATAATATAGGAGTCAATGAGTGTCGAAGTAGGATAGACCGGTTCTCTTCTGCAGTGTGCCTGCCCAAACCTTATAGGCCTCGTTTGGCAGTTCGGACTGTACTGACTATTTATGTCGGATAAAATAAATAGCCACAAAATAGTACTGACTAAATTAGCTCGGACTGTACTGATTATTTATGTCGGATAGGATAAATAGCCACTGTACTCCGTATTATTAATTTTATCCGATGTCCTATCCGGTATACCAAACACGGCCTTATCCACTTTTCCTCGATCGGAAATGCTGTTAATCACACAGTGGACTCAAACTTTTTCAGTATGACATGGACGCGTGGACCAATATTTCTGATCTTAGAAAACAAAAAAACTGGGCTGATAACTGGCCCAAACAATATTTGGGCTGATAGCTTGCTTGGGTTAGTTTCTTGGCCCATTTGCACTTAACATGCAACAACATAGTTGTTTTTAATATTGTTGTGAGTCGACTCACATGGAACTTGTAGGAGGGGAAAGGAGAGTTGCTTGTACACCAAACAACAAATAGATCGAAGTTGCCTCGAACTTTCTTCTTTTCCGTTTACTTCGATGGTGGAAATTGGGAAGTCATGAAATGGAGTGGTCGATAATATGAGAGAAAAAAGAGAGCAGAATCAAGGCGTCACTCTTTTTTAATTTTGTATGTGTTGATAAACGATGAACTGTTAATTTGGATAATTTTAATGTTCATATGTTTGGTAACTTGGTATACCGGAAACTTCACACATTGTCAAATTCAATCAATACAACGTCACATCTCAGGAATTTGGGTTCACAAGGAAGTTGAATATAATGCAATTGGTTAAAAGAGTGTTTATGACCAGCACTAATTGTTGGTACCTAACTTTTACAGTCCACCAACCATCACAAGTCGCCTATGTGATTGATGACGAACTCCAGATACGTATCTTACACAACATGTTTTGATTTCGATTTTGACGTGAATTATATAATAATAGGTAGAGAATGACTAAAAATATATTAACTAGTATTTTCAATCCCAGAAGATTGAACTGTCGCGACAAAACCACCTCATATCCCTTTGTTAGTAGAATTTGTATTCCACCGATCACACCTTACAATTGTATCCACGTATTTCGCGGTGTATTTTTGTCTCTGGTACAAAAAGGATTTTCCGATTTATAAAAACTCAAAAAATATAGCAAATATTTTCGAAAGACGGATTTGCCCTTACTTGTCTTGACGGACATAAATGATTTACTCTATATTAAGTATTAACCGCCGGAACACTCGGTCTCCACAAAATATCATCTTCCACTCCCTGACGCATGCTTTTCTTTGACTCCTCCGCATCCCGCAAGTCGTCGCCGTCGCATTCTCTCTGCAGCAAATCATCAAACATGTTCAGAGCGTTCTCTTTTCTTCTTCTCCTCCAAGCTTCCGTCGTCTTCACGCTCTCAGAGGCCAAGCTAAGCATCATACATCCCGAAGCTGCCGCCAAGGGCTTCAACGTCAGCAACGTCCAGGTACAGCGATTTGCAAAGCTTAAATTTCCTTTGATTTAATTTTATTTTTTGTGATTTTTTTTTTTATTGTTTTCGGTGCTGAAGAATGCGGGGACTTGTTCGTACACGGCGGTGATAACCACGAGCTGCTCCTCGACGAGGTACACGAGGGATCAGATCAGTCTCTCCTTTGGGGATGCTTATGGCAACCAGGTTTGTTCTTCTACCTACTCAGTTTTTCATGTTAGTTTATCAGAAAACAGTGTTGAAATCTTAATCATGTAATATGATCGTGTTTAGAAATTGATCGTCCAACTTGGGTTGTCAAAGAATTAAGAAGAAAAATTGAAATTGAAAAAGAAAATTTGGGTTTATCTTCGAATTTAAGACCGATCCGTTTGTCGAAATTGAAAGCCTAGTTATTGGTAATTCTATTTTTCTAGAAGATGGAAGGAATTTGGGTTTCAATTTTTATTGTTTTAACCTCAGTGAAGGGATTAAGCTTGATCTTTTTTGTGTTAAGTGGAGCAAGAAACAACAACAACAAAAACAAAGCCTTTTCCCACTAAATAGGGTCAGCTATATGAATTCAAGAACGTCATTACGCTCAGGTTATGATTAAGTGGAGCAAGAAACAAGCAAAAAAAAAGTGTTTCCTAAATCCTACTCAACAGGAATTGTATTTTGTTGTCTTAGGGCCAGTTTTCTTCGTAGAAGCGCTTTGTGTAGAAACACATGTACGTATATATTTAGGAGTTTTGGCATGTTTGGAATAATAACACTTCTAGCAATAGCGCAGAGCAATGTTTTCAGAGGCGAAGGCATTTAGGGCTTTGCAAGGCGTAACTCTAGGCGTACGCATTTCTGAATTTTCGCCTTCCATGGCTGCGCCTAGGGCGTTTCGGTGACACCTTGCCGCAAGTCGCGCAATTGCATGCCTTTCAAGACATTTGCGCATAACAGTCTCAAATTGGCCATTAGCAAAGTGCACCTTTATGAAGTTTGGGTTTAGTATGTTGAGCAAAACCAATGTATTAGGAATTTATATATGGTTGCATGCGCATCTAAACTGATTAGAATGAATTTGATGTGTTAAATGTGAAACCAATGCATTAGCGTTTCGATTTGGTTGCATATACATCTAAACTTACAGAACCAACTTAATGCGGACGAATGTGAATTAGCAATTTAGATTTTGGTTGCATATACAAATTATCATGATCATTTTTCTTGGTCAGATTTATGCACCGCGACTGGATGATCCATCTTCGAGAACATTTGAACGGTGTTCTACAGACACATTTGAGATTTACGGCCCCTGTGCATACCAAATCTGCTATTTGTACGTCTACAGAACCGGACCGGATGGTTGGAAGCCTGAGAATGTGAAAATCTATGGTCACAATTCCAGGGCTGTTACATTTAGCTACAACACCTTCATTCCCAATGATCTTTGGTACGGCTTTAACTGGTGCAACACCGCCTCCTCTTCCGCCCGGAAATCTGCTCACAGATGGCCTATGTATGCCATAGCTGCGCTCTTTGTTTTTCTTATATTGTAATCTTGCATTTGCCCTTATGTCTATGGCCTCTTACATTTTGCTTAGTTTTATTTGTATGTCAGTATTTTAGAAGAAAAAGAAGTATACACTTTGTACTTGTGGATTGGGCAATATATGAATTCCCTTGTTTACTAGATTACTATGAGTTTCGATTGTCTCGGTGTACCTTTGAAGACGTTGAGGGAGATCCATTTCACGTGAGACCCACTATGACTTGTGTCCGTCGGTTAATTGAATTGGACCCTAAGGACTCGTTTGATATCCTTCATTAAGAGGGATTGGATAAGATAGGACATTATTTTAAAACCAGCATGAAATCGATTAGGCGACATTTTGCTTGTGTGGGGCTTGAAATAGACATCAATGTAGGACTTCGATGTTGGACTAAATGTTTTTAACTACGTAAGTTACAAATCTATTGTATTAACATACGAGCTTAAATGGGTTTAAACATAAATAAATTGAACCAAAATCCAAATTTATACTGGGCCTTGGGCCAGGATGCGAAAGAAGAAAACAAATCAACAATTTTAGTGAATAAACAAATGATTCTTTACCACAGTGGTAAAAATGTGTGTCATTGTATGATGGCGTGAGTTAAAATACTGTCTATAACTAATTTAACATCTAATATAATAAAAACTATCATTTGAAAACAAAAAAAAAACAATTTTAGTGAATAAGAAAATTAAAATGTAAATAGCACATATCGGCAATCGACGACGTCGTTCTCTGTTTTCTAAAAGCCGAAAAATGTCGGGTGCCACGTTTTATTTGCGCGCGTGGAGTCGTTGACCAGCTCCGGTAGATATTTTTTTTCAACGGCTCAAAAACAAACTTCGTCGCGGTACTCAATCCAACGGCCAAAGAAGCCTCCACCCCAAAAACCATAAAAGGCGCAAAACCCTAATTCTGTTTCCCCTCTCTTTCTCCTGCTAAACGCAACTCACTGGCCTAACTTTCTGTAGCAGGAGAAAACCAGGAACCCCCTCTGTCTCTCTCCGCCGCGCCCACCGTCTCTTTCTCGCTCTAAACTCGCAGGCACAGACGCGTTTTCTCTCTCTCTTGAAAACCATGCCTTCTATAGAAGTATCCGATTATCTACTTGCGGGAACCACTCCGAAGGAGAAGAAGATGAAGAAATTGAAAAGCGAAACCCTAGACGCCGCGGTCGACTCGCCAGCTACTGAGAAGAAGTCGAAGAAGGAGTCTAAGCACAAAAAGCGGAAGGCTTCGGATGACGAGGACAGGAGCGAGACGAGCTCCGAGATGGGCGAGCCCGTGAATGTGAAGCCTCCGAAGAGCGAGGAGAAGAGCAAGAAGAAGTCAAAGAAGGCGAAGGTGGAGCCGGAAAAGGAGGACGAGGAGAAGACCGAGGAGATGGTTAAAGAGGATCCTAACGCGGTGTCCAAGTTTCGGATTTCGGCGGCCTTGAAGGCCAAATTAAAGGAGAATGGGATCGAATCCTTGTTCCCTATTCAGGCCATGACATTCGATACCATTTTGGATGGTTTGGATTTGGTCGGCCGGGCACGAACAGGGCAGGTAAATTTAATTTACTCAAGAAGCACAAATTTTTACTCAGAAATCACAAATTTTTACCATCAAGCACAAATTTTTACTCACTGTTTTGTGGTTTGTTGATTTGAATTGGAATATTTAGCTTATTAATGTGATTTTGTTCAGTTTTGGAATCGTATGCTTATTGTTTTGCAATATTTCAGGGTAAAACTCTGGCTTTCGTGTTGCCCGTTTTGGAGTCTTTGACAAATGGGCGTGCAAGAGAATTTAGAAAGACTGGTTATGGTAGACCTCCAACTGTTATCGTGCTTTTACCCACCAGGGAACTTGCCAAACAGGTAATTTTTATTTACCCTGGACCTTATGCTTGCAATGGTTTGGATTTTAGAGTATCCACTTGACAATTTTTGGTTCAATCAGGTTTTCGCCGATTTTGAAGCTTATGGTGGTGCTGTGGGGCTAGCAGCGTGTTGTGTATACGGTGGATCTCCCTACGGGGCTCAAGAAAGTAAGCTAAGGAGAGGGGTGGATGTTGTTGTTGGAACGCCTGGCCGCATAAAGGTACTGACTAGTGCCCATGATAGCTGAGTTCTTGTATCAGTTCCGTCCTATGCAACATACTTATGATGCTAAATTAATATTTTGGAAATATGAAGGATCATATAGAGAGAGGCAATATCGACTTGAGTACCTTGAAGGTTAGGATCCTTGATGAAGCTGATGAAATGCTGAGGATGGGCTTTGTTGATGATGTTGAACTCATTCTAGGTATGTCTTTTTGGTAATGCCAACATCTGTTTTTATACCATGTTTGCATATTTGTGTTACTGGTGCATAACATCTATAAAGTATTTTGTATTCATGTTCGTGGTTAATGCAAACGACGAGTGTTTTTTTTTTTTTTTAAATTGTATCATCTCCATCTGAAGCTTGGAATCATCTTATCTCTGTGTATTGCAAAGAATTCTCTTGCTATTTGACTCCTGTCATATCAATAACCTGTCAAATCAATGTTATTCTTATATTACGCCATCAAGGGATCTTTGTTTGACAGGGGTAACTGGAGTTTTAAATTTTTTACAAGGTTACTTTAATTGTGCAAAATTTCTGTGTCTATGATGCTGGTTACATCTTTGTTTGACAGGGGTAACTGGAGTTTTAAATTTTTTACAAGGTTACTTTAATTGTGCAAAATTTCTGTGTCTATGATGCTGGTTACATTTTTGAAGTGTTATGTTGTGCGTGCTGTATCTTTTTTTTTTTTCGGTGGTAAGAACTTTATATGGCAATGATTGTCTCTTCTTTGGATTTTCAGGCAAGGTGAATGATGTAAGTAAAGTTCAAACGCTTCTCTTCAGTGCAACCTTGCCAAGTTGGGTGAAGGGCGTAAGTAACTTAACTGAGATTTTGAATTTGGGTGTTCTTCTGAATTCAGTTAAACATAGATGGATAATGTTGCAATGTTAGATCTTTCCTTCCATTGTCGACACATAATGAAATTTTCTTTTTCTTTTTCCCAGATTTCTTCTAGGTTTCTCAAACCAGATAAGAAAACTGTAGATCTTGTTGGTAATGAAAAAATGAAGGCCAGCACCAATGTTAGGCATATTGTTCTTCCTTGCTCCAGTTCAGCAAGATCAGAACTTATTCCTGATGTCATACGTTGTTACAGCAGGTTGGTCATTTTCTAGTCAACAAGTACTGTATGCTTTCTAATTTTATTTTTGGGTGGAGTTTGTTTGGAAATCATTTTTCATGTACTTGATATGTTTGTTTCCGGTTCAGTGGAGGCCGCACAATCATTTTCACTGAGACAAAGGAAGCTGCTTCTGGACTTGCTGAGGCGCTGCCTGGAGCCCGAGCTTTGCATGGGGACATACAGCAGGGCCAACGTGAGGTGAGTTGTTTGATTATGCATTGTTTTCTGTTTTGTACAATGATACTGAACTATGTTATTTCTTGCTCCTTTCCTTTCATATTGATATTTCTTTTTTAAAAAAGCTAGATTTTTTTCCCAGATGGCATCATGGCAGAACTTATTTTTCCTTTTTTGTGGTTATGTATTTTCAGGTCACACTTGCTGGTTTCAGGTCTGGCAAGTTTATGACATTAGTAGCCACGAATGTGGCAGCGCGTGGACTGGATATCAATGATGTTCAATTAATTATTCAGGTTTGTCAGTGTGCATATTGGGAAGCTTTCTAATATTTTTCGATGTGTATACTTACTTTTATTGTTTATGGTTCAGTGTGAACCCCCACGTGATGTAGAAGACTATATTCATCGATCTGGACGCACAGGGAGAGCAGGTAAATCTTGAAAAAATGTGGCATTTTTTGTTCATTTGTATTTTATTACTTAATGTCTTTAGTGTTATGTGGTAGTACTTAGAGGTGTGTCCATATTTTCAGGCAATTCTGGAGTTGCAGTCATGCTTTATGATCCCAGAAGGTCAAATTTTTCAAAAATCGAGAGAGAGTCGGGGGTGAAATTTGAACACATTTCTGCTCCTCAGCCACTTGATATTGCCAGAGCAGTTGGTCAAGATGCAGCAGAAATGATAACCAAAATCTCTGACAGGTACAGTGTAATGCTTGTTACATTTTGATGCAATCATGTTCAAATATTACCACGTTTACCCAAAAAAAAAGTTCAAATATTAATACATTTTTCATTCCAGTGTAATTCCTGCTTTCAAGTCTGTTGCCGAGGAGCTACTTAACACCTCTGGCCTATCTGCAGTAGATCTACTGGCAAAAGCACTTGCTAAAGCTGCTGTAAGATTAGCTATTTCTTCCCTACTTGATGTGCTTAACGTAAATGGTTGTTTTATCAGTTTATGAGTTGTTTATGGTATGGTGTACAGGGCTACACCGAGATAAAGAAGAGATCACTTCTTAGCTCTATGGAAAACCATGTCACAGTACTTCTCGAGGCTGGAAAGCCCATTTATTCACCATCGTAAGCAATTATCACTAGTTCCCTTGTGTTCTAAACCATTATGTCTTATGTTCCTTTGTTTTATTTCCGCATATGGATACAAGCACTAGCTAATGATGGGTACTATCAACTATATCGATTGTGTCTTAAAGGAGTCGCAATGTGCTTTGTCATCTCAAGATACCATTAGCTCTTTAGATATATTTCCATAATTATATCTTTTGTAGGTTTACTTTGTGTTCTTGTCTTAGAGTTAGCGTTTCGATTTGATCATGTTTGACTCTTAATTTCTACCAACCTTTTCTCAGTTTTGCTTTCGGGGTCTTGAGGAGATTCTTGCCAGAGGAGAAGGTTGAGTCAGTGAAGGGTATGGCGCTAACAGCTGATGGAAATGGTGCAGTGTTTGATGTAGCAGCTGAAGATTTGGATTTGTTTCTTGCTGGTATTATTCTTATCATATTTCTATACGATCACGGATTACAGTCTCATCAAGCACGATAGTATATTAAAGATTCAACCAGAAATTGATATTTTTCAGTTCTTAGCCGATTCTTGTGGTTGTGTTAACTTGTATGTTGGGTGCAGGTCAGGAAAATGCAGCTAATGTGAGCATAGAGGTGTTGAAATCACTGCCTGATTTACAAGAAAAAGAATCAAGGAATTCAAGATTTGGCGGTGGTGGAAGGTTTGGCCGTGGTGGTGGAGGTGGAGGTTTTCGAAATGATAGGTATTCCAACAACCGATCCAGTGGTGGTGGGAAAGGTCGTGGCAACAGATGGTGAAGCTCACATAAACCGGCTCCTTTCAAGTAAGCTGTTGCTAGCAACTAACAATATCAAATGGTTGCATTCACAACGGTTTCAAGTGGTGGAGGGACTAAAAGCCAGTTGATCTGAGCGGAGGCAGGAGTATATTTTTGACAATGAAGAAAATATTCATTCGACGGCCTTGATTGGCTCGTTATAGGATCATTTTTTCCGCGTATTGCATATTCCGTCAACTCTTCTCTCTATTTTATCGTTAAATTTTGTTCTTGTTTTTAAGGCCTATAAGTTTTGTCCTGTTTTCTTTTGCCCTTGGTAGTGGATGGGATCTTCCTTTTTCCCATCTGCTTCTCAAGTTCGTGGAGCGTAAGAACTTTCTAACTTGTAACTTTTCTATTTACTAGAAAGTAAAACAAGTGTTTTTTATTTCCTTTTAAATGTTATTTGTGGTAACTTACTTTTAGTCTTCAGTAGTAACTGTTAGTTTATTTATATGAGTTGAGAGTGGCAAACTAAGTTGAACCAAGATTCGATCCGTTTGTGATTATCACTTGACATACGGAAGGAAAATATTTGAAGTGCTTTGCATAACAATTAATAAGGCATATAAAAGAACTTAACAATCAGCTCGTTTGGAAGTGCTTTTGAAGAAAATATTTTTAAAATCAAATCTTAGTAAAAATTTATTTGGATTTCAACAAGCACTTAAAATGCTTTCAAAACTCAAAGTTAGTTTTACTAAAAACATTTTGATCTTGATTTTAAAAATATTTCAAACGAGCTTATAGGTTTTTTTATTTTTTATTTTTTTAAATAAACGATATTTTTTACATTAAAACCGTTAAAATCCCGAATGAGCTCAATAACTCAGAGAGCCTTAACGCTCTTCAAACACATTTTTAAAGGCACTTCCTCTGGCTGTCTATGCACAGGAGCATCCCTACGTGTGCTGCTTTGTTCTCTAGAAAGGCCATGTCTAACCCGCTGTGCCCTATTTGTATGGGTACTGAGGAATCTCTGGAGCATCTTATTTTCCTTTGCCCTTGGGTTCACCTTGTTTGGTCGGGGGTGCCCTAAACTATATTGTGAACCCGAGGAGTATTAGTTCTTGGGTTCTATGGCTTCATGAGGTCCTGACGTCGAACTTGAGACCCGGGGAGACCCGGGGTTGATAAGGGGTGGTTTCAAGCTTATGTTATCTTTACTTGCTGGGTTCATTTGGAAGGCAAGATGTGATTTTGTGTTTAACCATTTGCCTATTGATCCTCGGAAAGTCATTTTGGCTATTTCCAATGCGGTGGAGTTTTTTTGGAATAATAGGCACGCTGTTGGTGTCGCGGAGGCCTCGGTTTCGAGTGGGTCGCGGCTGGTGGTTAATTGGTGTCCTCCTCCCTCCTCTTTTGTTAAAATAAATGTTGATGCTAGCTGGTCAAAAATTTCCAAAGATGGGTTTGCGGGGGTGGTTGTGAGATCTTCAGATGAGAATTTTGTGGCTGCTGCGCGCCACTCCATTCGGGCCTCTTCTGTGGCCGCTGCGGAGGCTGTGGCGTTGCTTCACGGTTGCGAGCTGGGAGCTTCCCTTGGTCTTAGCTCCATCATTTTTGAGTCGGATTCTAAGGAGTCGATCTCCTCTCTGACACATTCACTTTCTACTGGCAGTTGGGATGCCTTTCCTATTCTTGTTTCGGGTCAAGCAGCTTGGGGAGGCTTTCCAGCACTGTCGCTGGTCTTGGGTTCCAAGATCAGCCAATGAGGCGGTGCACGTTCTTGCGTCGAATGGAGTTATGGAGATGTGTGATTGCGTTTGGGTCGTTTGACCCCCATCTTCGTTGGTCTTTGTCCTAAACAACGATGGGTGGGTGGGTTTTGGGGTGACATTTCTTCTTGGGTGGAATGTCTGCGTTGATCCCCTCTGTATCTTTGTTCTCTGCTTTGGTTGTCTCTGTTAGCCTCGTGTAGGCTCTCCTTTGTTGTTCTTTGCCCTGTTCTAGAGGGGTTTTCGGCTTCTGCCTTCCCAAAAAAAAAAAAAAAAAAAAAAAAAAAAAAAAAAAAAACCGGGAGTGCAACAGACGAATTATGACCAAACAACTTAAACCCACAAAACCCACCGCTCCAAAACCCAATTTCTAAATTTTCTGAAAAATTATTCGTCTTTCTAGTTTCTTCGAGACACCCAATTCGTCATGGGATCGTACAGGAGAGCAAAGCTCGCACTCGACGCCTTCCGCGGCTTCCCGGCGAGGGTTGCCCCCAAAGCCGCCGCCAGAGAGCCCATCTGTCGCGTTTTCTCAACTGGGTCTTCCGCTTCCGTCTCCAACTCAGCTAAGTTTTCTGGGTTTTCTTCCAATTCTTCAATTTTACACAAATCAATTCCGCAACTTGGTAGAATCACAAGAACAACACAGTACAAAAGCCCCTTTCTTGATTGCACTAAGAGATTTTACTATGTCGACCGGAAGCGGGTTCACCACTTCAAGCCGAGAGGCCCCCGGAGGTGGTTTGAGAGTCCCAGGAACGTTTTGATTGTGGGTCTGGTGGGTTCTGGGGTTTTTATCACCGTGTATTTTGGGAATTTGGAGACGATTCCGTACACGAAGCGAACCCACTTTATAATTTTGTCGAAAGCCTTGGAGAAGAGGTTGGGGGAGACCCAATTCCAGCAAATGAAAGAGAGTTTCAAAGGGGACATTTTGCCGCCATACATCCGGATAGCGTGCGGGTTCGGTTGATTGCCAAGGATATAATAGAGGCTTTGCAGAGAGGGTTGAGCCATGACGTGACCTGGACTGACGTGGACTATGCGTCCACTAAAGTGGAGCTGGCACATGAGAGTGGTGGCAAGGACACTTTGATGGCACTGCAGGATGCTCCGGAGGAGGGGAAGTGGTCGCGTGAGGATGAGATTCTTGATGATCGATGGATTGAAAAGAGTAGGGAGACAAGTAGGGAGAGAGGTTTGAAAGCTGCCACTTCGCATTTGGATCATTTGAATTGGGAGGTTTTGGTGGTGGATAAGCCCATTGTCAATGCATTTTGCTTGCCGGGTGGGAAGATTGTCGTCTTCACGGGGTTGCTCAAGCATTTTACAAGTGATGCTGAGATAGCGACGATCATTGGTCATGAGGTAGGAAGATTTCATTGCTTGGCATTGTGTGAAAATAAGATTAAAAAGTTGATATTTTTCTCATTGTACATAAAAACTAGGTTGGCCATGCTGTGGCTCGACATTCTGCAGAGACTATTACAAAGAACCTGTGGTTTGCAATCCTGCAACTGGTGCTTTATCAATTTGTTACGCCTGATGTTGTCAACACAATGTCCAATCTTTTCTTGAGGCTTCCTTTCTCCCGAAGGTACATTTCAGTTCTTTATAATTTAGTTTCTAGTCCTTAGTTATAACGTTATGATTTTTCTGAACATTTCTTGTTACTGCTCTCTTTTCTGATGCTTAAGGAGGATGCATGCGTGTTCTGGTTGAAAATAAGGAATAGGGTCTTGTTATTTATTTCTCATCAAAGGTTTTTAATTACTGTACTAGGAAGTTGATAAAATGGTATGGGTTAGCGGCAGAGCTACTATCGCCCATCCCCTCTCAAGTTTTCGACGGGCAATTGTTTTTCTGCTTTTGTGTGTTGCCTGTATGATTATCCTTCTACAAGTTTCTATTGTTGCTAATTCATAATTTCTCTACTCCAAGGTATTATGTGAACTAGTCAAGGCGTCCTATATCTAAATTCTCTTTCTAGTAAAATGCAAATTCTTTTGCAATTTATGTTTGTTAGGACAAATTTGTTGTTTTACTAGGACAAGCATTAAATTTTATATTTCTGAAATACATGTAATACAAGCTTGAGGCTTTGTAATACGCATGTAATTTGAGGACGGCCCCAACTAAAACCTGGCTCTTCCCCTGGTATAGGTCATATTTGTTCAGTGAAATATTTGGTCTGGTCCTTTTAAGATGTTTAAACTTGTGGAATCCTACCTGAAATGTTTTAGAGCCTTGGGAAATATTTTAACAGTTTATCTTAATGTGAAAAGAAGCATCTATGATGTTTTGTTTGTTGGGGGCTGTTTCACACCCCCAAGTCCCCCAGTTCACCGAAAAGATAAGAGGTTTTATGATTTAAAGTTTCCTGTTAGTGCTTTTGATCACCGATGCTTCCTTGGAAAAGATAATAGTGACCTCCATTTTTACCTGACTGAAGGATCCGTTGAATGCTCTGTGATACTGTTGGATTGGTCTTGTTGGATTACTCAATATATCAGTTTTAGCGAATCTATAGAGAATTCTATGGATTAAAGCTTGGAAGTGCAGTTTTGCGCTTTACATTTTATTTTCTAATGATTATTACATCATAGTGCTTGTGAACCAGCTGAGAGCTTGACAAAATGCTGAAAACAATCCTTTCACACAAAATGCTGAACACAATCCTTTCATTGTCCATGTTTGTGTGCTTATGCTCTCTTTCACTTAATCAGGATGGAAATTGAAGCGGATCACATTGGGCTTCTGTTGCTTGCTTCTGCTGGATATGATCCCAGAGTGGCTCCAACTGTGTACGAGAAGTTGAGCAAGGTTACTGGTGGTGAATCTGCACTCAGAGATTATCTTTCAACCCATCCATCCGGGAAAAAGAGAGCTGAATTGCTGGCTCAAGCTAAGATCATGGATGAAGCACTTGCTATATACAGGGATGTAAGAGCAGGACGTGGGGTTGAAGGCTTTCTTTAGTACAGTCGGTAATCACCATGCAACCATAGTTCCATTTTTTCCTTTTTTTCGAAGATGTTCCTGTATCTGCATGTTTGCCGTTGGAGAATTCTTTCCGTTAAGTTCAGGTGTCCGAATACTTTGGTAGCCCTGAAAATATGCACAGAACTTATACTGAAGATGCCCGAAGAAATGTGAATAATGGGGTTCTCATTGAGATTACATTTTTTACGCTCTGTTGATGCTGCTTTGGATGTTGGTTAAGATTTAACAGTCGGGGCTCCCTGTAAAAGTTGTATAATTTCACGCCCAAATTCTGATACGTGTATTTCTTTTTTGTGATAGAAACCTAGAAGCAAGATTTCGAATGTAGGTGCGTTGGCGCCACTTTTGGTATCTAAGATTGGATTGAATCATTTGAATTTGATAACTCACTAGATTTTGTTGACAAATAAACAATCATTTTCCAGGAGTCAGTCTCCTATTCTTCTCGCAACTGACATTTTTCAAGTCACCAGTCACAAAAAATCTGAACCACTATGTTTGTAACGTCGTCATCATTGGTGGTTGTCGGAGAAGTGAGGGATTGGAGGTGGTCGCCGGAAAAGAAAAGGGATTACGGTTGTGGCCGTAGGAGAGAAGACGGCCGGATTGGACGGAGAAGAGGGGTTGCCAGTGAGGAAGAAAAGGGGTGTTTGTATATAACATCTCCTGTTTGGGAGATTTTGGACATGACAGGAAAGTTTAACTAGGTCACTTCGAAGGGTTAGTATTTAGGAAAATTAATGAAAAGTTCAAAAAAACTTCCCTTTTAACGAAAAATCTTTTTTAAAGTATAGTGAATAGTGTTAGTTAAAAGTGAACAGTACCAGGAGTGTTTCGTTAAAACTCCCTTGGGTACTCTTTGTGAGTGCTCAAGTATTATCTTATTTTTGACATAAGTAGTTATTTCATGTGCTAGCACGAGTCATTTGAATCAATTCTTCCGTTCAACTAAGTCAATAAAAATAGAACATTATTATTCACAAACTCATTTTTACTTTTCACACTCTTATTACATTTTAACCATTGATTTTCTTTAATTTATTTAACCCGAAGGACCAAAATTGAAAAATAAAAATGAATGTACAGATAACTATACCCAAAAAGTAATTTTCTTCTCTAACTAACGTCAATGCTCCATCATCTGTCCTAATATTTCTCTTTATTGACATTTCCTTAAAGGGTTTATATCACAAATGGTCCCTGAAATTGACCCCATCAATCAAGATGGTCCCTGAAATTGAAAATCGATCAATGTAGTCCCTGAATTTTAACCCCGCGAATCAATGTAGTCCTTCTGTTAGTGTTCCGTCCAAATTAACTTTAAAAAAGGTTAGAGAACCAATTTTTCATGGTAAAATGACCAAAAATAACTCTGTTACTTATAATTTTACTCGATTTTCTTTAAAAAAAAAAGAATGGAGCTAACCTAGTTAGAATTCGTTTTTTACTTGATATTAAAAAAAATTAAAATTTCCCACCTTTTTTGTTTTTATTTTAGTTTTAGCACCAAATCCATGAAAAAATGGAGAGAAAAGTGAAGATGGAAAAAGGAAAAGAGAGGTAGTAAGTAAAATTATAAGTAACGGGGTTATTTTTGGTCATTTTACCATGAAAAATTGGTTCTCTAACATTTTTTAAAGTTAATTTGGACGGAACACTAACAGAAGGACTACATTGATTCACGAGGTTAAAATTCAGGGACTACATTGATCGATTTTCAATTTCAGGGACCATCATGATTGATGGGGTCAATTTCAGGGACCATTTGTGATATAAACCCTTCCTTAAAACACAAAATATTGATTGCTTCAGTTATAATGGCAGCTTTCAAATCTATCAAACATCTAAAGAAAGTTGGATAGATTTTATGAACACTCCACTTTGCATTAATTATTTGAGAGCTTGATTGTCATCTAGTGAGCTAATCCAGATTTATATATAGAGGCTTTTGAGTCAAAATGATCTCAAAGATTGATATAACTCATTATTTTGATTTATTAGATTTAAAATCGATTGAAGTGACTTTTGAGTTTGTCTATCGTTAATTATTTTAATCATTTAGTAAAAAAATCTCAGTTAAGTAAGACTAAGATGACAAAAATAATCTCAAATTTTGTCAAATCATATTTGGCCCATTGTTTATTAGATTGAGAATATTTTTGTCATATTCATCATTGTTTAAGAAAGATTTTTCCCGAAATGACTAAAATGATTGATAGTGGACAATGTCAAAAGCCAAACTAAGAAATTATGCTAATCTCAAAAACTATTTTAACTAAAATGCCTATATACAAAAAAAATCATTATTAAATCCTACGGTAGAAGATTAAGTGAGATGAAAAAAATGATACCATCCTTGTGATTAATCAATTAAACGACACATTAAATTGATAATTAATTACACTTGGGTCCTTATTTGTGTATAAGTTATTTTATCAGTTGGTTATGCCCAGTGTTGTCCACACACAATTGACCTGCTCACTCGAATCAAGCATTTGCGATGATTTCTATAAATTAGAATCAAACTTGTACAATAACTTTGGAAAACTTGAGTTCAATAAACGTCTTCACAATTGTTGAGTGTAGTATGTGAGTTTCTGAGTTTGATTCTTGTAATATTGTTCGCTACAACTACTAAACTCACACTAATGTATTCCAACTCAAAATGTTTGATTCAACTGTAATTAAGATAAACCTGAACTACCTTAGTTAAGAATGTTAAATCTGGTGATTTCACGATCCAGTAAACATGGGCTAGATATCAAATCTAAAAAATTTGTGGGTTACTGTTGGTATGAGTACAAGAGAGATGGTTCGCATTTTAGTTATCTGAGCATTGAGGTGCGTTCACAGAAATGAAATGATACCCGATTAACGTAGTGTGTTAGATACACACAAGAATGTCTCCATATTACTCATATAGCTATTCAACCTCAATTTCACAAGCCACAACGAACTTGTTATTTTGTGCTCACAAGTAGATATAGGTTGATAATATTTGTAGGAAGGGTAAGATGACATGGCTACCAATCATAACGATGAAGAGCAATCTCTCTTCCAACGGGAAAATGATAATTGCACGAATGACAGAAAAGGGAAGAGATAACTCCACACACGTCCAATGGAAGAGAGAACTCCACACACGTCCAATTTAATACATCTTTTTAGGCAAAGATATCAAACACCTCCTCCTACAATAAAAGCGTAAAAAGAAAAGGGTGTGAGTTTAGCCTCACAATGGACTAGCAATAACGTGTTTTAAATTTGCTTTTGACGAGAATCCAACAGAAGACCTCACTTACAAATGAAGATTAATACCACTAGATTGTAGTACAAAGTAGCCTGAGAAATAGGTAGTTAAATAGTAAAATATTCAGCATTTTGTTAAAATGGCTAGCATTGTTGGAGATGCTTATGATAACCGGGCTAGCTATAATAATTTTTGAGTGATTTTCATAATAAACTAACAAACTTATAGCTAGAATTTTTAAAGACGCTCTATTTCTACGACCATATGCAAACAAGGAAGATAAAAATAATAATTAAATGAAAGTCACTAACGTAATGTTAGAAAAGGTGTGTTGCAAACAAAAACTCACGAGTAATGCTACATTAATCATATATTTGTATTATCTTTTTAATAGAAATAGGGCAGACGAACACATGTGAGTCCCATTACTATTAGAAAAATGATATAAATGATGATACAAATATATGGTAAGAGTTACAACGTTGAAAACTCACCAGCCTTGCTTTCCATTAAATGAGCCAATCTTGCTCCGTACTACCAATAGTAGGAAAAACACTTTGCGCGACGTAGGTACCTTCTTCGCGCAAAGTCAAAAAAGGTCGCGCAAAAGATAGCGCGACATACCTCCGTCGCGCATTCTTCATCACGCAAAGCCCGTGACAGAAGGGTTTGCGCGACACTAAAGGTACCTGCGTCGCGCAAAGGTGGTTTGCGCGACGTAGCCTACGTCGTGCAAAGGTTGTTTGCGCGACGGTCGCGCAAATTTTTTTTTTTTTAATTTTTTTGCCAAAGACTTTTTTAATTTAATTTTTAATAAACATTGTAATTATTTTTTTTTTGCCAAAGACTTTTTTTATTTAATTTTTAATAAACATTGTAATTAAATTATTATTATTATTATTATTTTTTTTTTGCCAAAGACTTTTTTTATTTAATTTTTAATAAACATTGTAATTAATTTTTTTTTTTTTTTTTGCCAAAGACTTTTTTATTTAATTTTTAATAAACATTGTAATTAAATTATAAACAATAATTAATAAACCAAGAAAAAGGTTTTAATTATAAAATATATGAAAATGTACTAATACAAGATGTCCTAACAAAAAAGAAAAAAGAAAAAAGTACAAGTCTTCTAGGTTCAATACATCATGCTATTGGAAGTCGAAGGTGGAGCAGGATCAGGTTCTTCCATCGAGACTTGGAGGCCGGACCTCAATAAAGACTCTACAAGCCTACGCATCTTCTCGTCCTGGGCCCTCATGTGCTCATTACAGGTTACAAGCTGGCCTTTTAGGGTTGTCACTTCCTCCTTCAGGGCAGTGACCTCTGCTGTGGATGATTTGGAAGAGGAGGCACCCGTCTCACGAACCCCCGCCTTCCCCATACACCGAACAGCCTTGCCATGACGACGACCCAACTTTTGATCCAGGACCTCATTCACGATCTGAACATCTACATTCTCAGGTACAATGACGTCTTCGATCGGGGTCTCCGGGGGAAGCTGCGATGTTGCTTCTTGAAGAACAGTAGAGCTCTTTTCCATCATATCACCCTGTAATAATAAAGAAAAAACATATAATGTTTAATAACAAAATATAAATAATATTTGAAGGATTCATAATAATAAGAATTACATATACTTACATAAAGCTGCTGAGCGAGCTCAGTGTCGGGTCGAACGTAAACGTCCTTGAACATGTCAACATGTGGGAACTTAGAACCCTCCTGAATAAAAAAAAAACATTAAGAAAATTTTATTAATCAATAATAATAAATAAATTGTATAAAATTTCAAAATTAATATACTTTTACCTGACATCGTGACTCAAGCCTATACGAAAAAGGCATCAAACCAGAATGGTGGAGAAGTGTCTTTGCCTCCCGAGCTTTCTGGCCAGCATTAGATTTCTTCTGTTAAACACACAATATACATGTTAGTGCAACTATTTGAAATAAATTAACAAAATAAGCTTAAAAAATAACCAAAACAATAATAAAATATTATTAAAATATTATGTACATACAATAAACTTTGGGTCCGTGAAATGTTTGCAAAGCCACTGCCAATCCTCTGGCCGGTCCTTCAACTCATCCGGAACATGTAGGCTAGCAATCTCCGGATCATCCCATCGCTTCAAATACGTGTGAAAATAGTTCTTCCAATTTTTGTACTGGGTTGCTAAGTTCTCCTCTATGTAGGTCATGGCCTCGGGGGATATGTTTGTAAGATCAAAGAAGACCTACGAATATGAAAAATAATAAAATAATAGTAAGAAATTTAATAATATTTGTAAACAAAATTTAAAAAAAATGATAAAGGGTAAAAGTTAATATACTAACCGACAGTGCGTCTCGCACCAGTTCCTTCTTTTCGTCCGGAATTAATGCCCAAGAGTCCCACTGAAAATGACAATGGTCTCGAATAATAGTACCACAACTAGTAGCGATGACGCTATGCTGCTTTGAGGTAGGCGCTCCACAATGTCGAGGGTCATATGCAATCTTGATCTTGGAATTGGTCTGACGTATAATTTCCTGTTGCTTCAGCATTCGACTAGGCCCCCTTGTGTTTTTTTTAGCTAGCAACACATTTCACAATCCAACAAATTATCACCATCATAACTACAATACTTTTATAATGGAAAAAAAGACAATGTAGTGAGAATTAGAAAGAAAAAAAAACCCACCTGGACGGGAGGCCTCACCCTCGACTCTGGATGACAAGGAAGTATTATCAGAAGGCTCCGGCTCGCGGCAACGCCGATGAGGCCGCCGTGCACTGAGCGGCTCAACCGACACTGATGATGTCGATGAGACGGGCACCTGGGACGCCGTATCAGCAGCCTCAGCAAGGGGTGTTGGCTCCCCAATCATTGGAGCACTCACAGCTGGAGCAGTAGGTGCTGATAATGTGGGAGGTGCATTCGTCACACTTCGACGACGAGTGATCAAGTGCGACATCTATACATTTTTTGAACCATACAAATATAACATTAGAAACTAGATATAACATTGCTTTGGAGTAAAAAAATTAGAAACTAAAGTATAAATAAATTCAAAGTGTTGGTGAATCTAATGTTTGAATCCAAGTAGAAAAAGCAAACAGAAATTATGTACAGCAAACATTTATTTATATATATATGAGGTTTAGTGAACACTAGTCTTTCTTATATCAATCCTTAACTTCATTAATTCAACACAAAGTGTTGGACAAATAAAATAAAATAAAATAAAAAAACTCTGGAAAACAACTATATTCTCAAAATGATGACCTCACAATTTAGTTTTTTACTTTTGACTTTTGCATCAAGTAAACAAAATTTGAGGATAAGGTTAGCACTTAATTTATGAAGAGCATTAGCAGAACAATTTGATTCCAGGTTATGTATATTTGCAGAACAATTTGATTCCAGGTTATGTTTCCATGTATGCTTCTTGGAACCGGAGAGAATTGGACACTGATGAAGAGCATTAGCGTTACAGAATACATGATGCATGAAACAGGTAAGTGCGTGTGAGAATATGCAATGATCTTCACAAAAGTTTGATTATTTAAACTTTCAACTCATACTTCTATTTCCGTATTTTCATTTTCTATCATTGATTTATGCAGGGAAGTTTTCCAAGAGTAGGGGAATAAGAATTTTCAGCAATGATGTGCAAGAAACAAACATTCCCTCGGAAGTGTGGGAAATTACATTAACCGAGTATTGAGCTTCATTGCAAAACCTCAAGGTCAGTAATCTGCCAAACAAAGAACTTTGAGGTTCTTGATTTGCTTGTGTTTTAAGATAAGTTCAAAACTTTTAATCACATTTCTGTTTTACTTGTTATATCTTGTATCACATTCTTTTTTTGTTCTTCAATCATCATACCACAATCAAATTTATGTACTGTGGTCTGCTCTCTCTTGCATTTTGGCATTCATGTAAACTTTCACCTTTTCCTGCAGGACAAGGATATGGATCTATTATTCCAGGTGGTTCTGGGGCGGAAATAGCAAGGCGACCACCCTCTGCAAACTGCCCTCATGTCTCACTCCCTCTCTACCACTCTCCCTATTTCCATCATCCCTCTCTCTCTCTTGATACTGTGCTCGCTGCACAGAAATAGCAAGGCGACCACCCTCTGCAAACTGCCCTCATCCCTTCTAATTTCAATTCTTGCATTTCTTGTATGGTATCCATTTCTTGCACACTCAAATGTTTATATACCAATTGAGAATAACAATATAAATCCCACACCCACCCCTTTTTCCCCACTTGAAAAATTCACCAAAAAACCACGTGAACCACCATAGTTTAAGAATCCAGACCCCAAATTTCAATCTAATTAATTAAATTACATAGGATTTTATCTACCTTATGAAAACAAATATGTTCAGTTAAAGAAATTCCCTAATCAATGCATCTTAAACTACTTCTTAACTATGTCAGCCGTACCAATCTAATAAAAAATCCATGTTCAATTGATTCTTATTAATTCCAACTCCAAGTATTTTAGCATCTAGATTATAGAAAAATCACAACAGAACAAAACTCAGAACACCCAGATTCCAACAAAATAACGAAGCATTCAGTTCCATTTCTATACTCATAAATTTCAAGCACAAACAAATAAACATCCAAATTAAATTGACATGAGTGAATAGAGAAGAACTAACCAGCGCGTGCTGTGCTGCTGGAGAGGACGACGCCGTGCGGCGGTGTTGGGTGCAACTCCCGACACCAAATTACCGACACCAAAACGGCAGCAGGAAGCGGGTTAATAAATTGCTGGAAAAAAACACAAACAGAAACGGAAAGAAGACCGAGTGAGAAGAGAGAAAGAAAGAGAGGGAGATTTGGGGGTCGAAGATTGGGGGTTCGAAGATTTGGAGGTTCAATATGGGTTTCAGATTTCAGAAATAAAGAGGGAAAGAAAGAAGGAAGGGTTCGAAGATTTGGGGTCAAGATTTGGAGGGTTTCAGATTTCAGAAATAAAGAGGGAAAGAAAGAAGGAAGGGTTCGAAGATTTGGGTTTGGAGGGTTTCAGAAATAAAGAGGGAAAGAAAGAGGGGGAATTGAAAAGAAAAAAAAGCGCCCTTTTTTTACTATTGGGCTGCCAAATTATTTGAGCACGCGCGACTTAGATAAATTGGGAAATTTTATTTGAACCCACTTAACTTCTTTTTACACCCAACTTAAATTTTAAATGTGATGTTTCTTTTTTACCTTATTGCATAATTACCGTAAAGTACAAGTTAAAATTAATGATAAGACTAAAATTTATGAATAAACCCACACCCTATATTACTATCACACAATCTTATTGCATAATCTGCCATTCCAAGGGGCACATTTAAATTGGATTGATAATGGGGTGTTGTTTCTCTTAAATATCTAACTAGTCCGAATTTGGTTTTGGATTGATAATGGGGTGTTGTTTCACTTAATGAAAGTATAAATAAATTCCAAGTGTTGGTGAATCTACTGTTTTGATGGGATATGCATTGTACGAAACTAGTTTCAACGATCGAATCGTCAAATTTGTTTGTATATGCCTGGAGATCGCATATGCCAAAAATAAAAAAAAACAAATATTCAGATATTAAGTAACGGGACAAAACGTTTCGACGGCTATAAACGAAAAATCACCAATTTAATGGTTATTTTAACTCCGATTTTGATGATTTTTTACATACACACTCTTTAACCCTGTATGAATACAATGAAGCTATTCGATCGTAAATTTAACCCATTTACATAAGTGGATACCACAAAATCTTATGTTATACTTAATGAAAGTATAAATAAATTCCAAGTGTTGGTGAATCTAATGTTTTGATGGGATACGCATTGTACGAAACTAGTTTCAACGATCCAACCGTCAAATTTGTTTGTATATGCCTCGAGATCGCATACGCCAAAAATAAAAAAAACAAATATTCAGATATTAAGTAACGGGACAAAACGTTTCGACGGCTATAAACGAAAAATCACCAATTTAATGGTTATTTTAACTCCGATTTTGATGATTTTTTACATACACACTCTTTAACCCTGTATGAATACAATGAACCTATTCGATTGTAAATTTAACCCATTTACATAAGTGGATACCACAAAATCTTATGTTATACTTAATGAAAGTATAAATAAATTCCAAGTGTTGGTGAATCTAATGTTTTGATGGGATACGCATTGTACGAAACTAGTTTCAACGATCCAACCGTCAAATTTGTTTGTATATGCCTCGAGATCGCATACGCTAAAAATCAAAAAAAACAAATATTCAGATATCAAGTAACGGGACAAAACGTTTCGACGGCTATAAACGAAAAATCACCAATTTAACTGTTATTTTAACTCCGATTTTGATGATTTTTTACATACACACTCTTTAACCCTGTATGAATACAATGAACCTATTCGATCGTAAATTTAACCCATTTACATAAGTGGATACCACAAAATCTTATGTTATACTTAATGAAAGTATAAATAAATTCCAAGTGTTGGTGAATCTAATGTTTTGATGGGATACGCATTGTACGAAACTAGTTTCAACGATCCAACCGTCAAATTTGTTTGTATATGCCTCGAGATCGCATACGCCAAAAATAAAAAAAAACAAATATTCAGATATCAAGTAACGGGACAAAACGTTTCGACGGCTATAAACGAAAAATCACCAATTTAACGGTTATTTTAACTCCGATTTTGATGATTTTTTACATACACACTCTTTAACCCTGTATGAATACAATGAACCTATTCGATCGTAAATTTAACCCATTTACATAAGTGGATACCACAAAATCTTATGTTATACTTAATGAAAGTATAAATAAATTCCAAGTGTTGGTGAATCTAATGTTTTGATGGGATACGCATTGTACGAAACTAGTTTCAACGATCCAACCGTCAAATTTGTTTGTATATGCCTCGAGATCGCATACGCCAAAAATCATAAAAAACAAACATTCAGAGATCAAGTAACGAGACCAACTTTTTGGACGGCTATAAATGAAAAATCATCAATTTAACGGTTATTTTAACTCCGATTTTGATGATTTTTTACAGATGCACTCTTAATCCCTCTATGAATACAATGAACCAATTCGATCGTAAATTTAACACATTTACATAAGTGGATACCACAAAATCTTATATTATACTTGATGAAAGTATAAATAAATTCCAAGTGTTGGTAAATCTACTGTTTTGATGGGATACGCATTGTACGAAACTAGTTTCAACGATCCAACCGTCAAATTTGTTTGTATATGCCTCGAGATCGCATACGCCAAAAATCAGAAAAAACAAACATTCAGAGATCAAGTAACGAGACCAACTTTTTGGACGGCTACAAATGAAAAATCACCAATTTAACGGTTATTTTAACTCCGATTTTGATGATTTTTTACAGATGCACTCTTAATCCCTCTATGAATACAATGAACCAATTCGATCGTAAATTTAACACATTTACATAAGTGGATACCACAAATGAAAAAGGTAATGCAAGAACCCCAAAAGAAAACCAAAATAAGAGAAGGAAAAAAAAAAAAAAAAAACTACTTTGCGCGACGCAGGTTCTCTTACGTCGCGCAAAACAGCTTTGCGCGACCTAGGAGTACCTGCGTCGCGCAAAGTAGTTTTTATTTTTTTATTTTTTTATCTTATGGTTTAGGAAATAAATATTGAAAAACAAGGTAAAATTAAAGAAGAAAAAAAATATTGTACTTTATATATTGAAAAACAAGGTAGTTTTTTTTTTATCTTATACTTTATATATATGTAAGCCATCAAAAGTATTCAATTCACGTTTCTAAAGAAGAAAAAAAATATTGAAAAACAAGGTAAAATTAAAATAAAAATAAAAATAAATTAAATTAAGGGTGAAATTAATATTAAAAAAATTTAAAAAAAGGTAAAATTAAATTAAAAAAAAGGTGAAATTTGACTCACTATGATATCCAAAAGATTTATGGAGAAGGTGTGAACGTGAGAAGGACCTCACGGAGCTTGAGATCAGGGATTGGAGAAGTGGTAAAATAATCTTTGTTTGGCGCCAAAACTTTGCGTATAAAAAAAAAAAATTGTTATAAAACATTTTTCTCTTTTCATATTCAAATTTTTTTATACATAAACCCCACAATAATATATTTTTCTAACAAAAATCGACAATAATTCTTTTACATATATATCATTCAATTCTTAAGTGTAAGTACAAAATAAATAAATTAAAATCTACATAAGTGGATACCACAAATGAAAAAGGTAATGCAAGAACCCCAAAAGAACCAAAATAAGAGAAGGAAAAAAAAAAAAAAACACTACTTTGCGCGACGCAGGTTCTCTTACGTCGCGCAAAACAGCTTTGCACGACCTAGGAGCACCTGCGTCGCGCAAAGTAGTTTTTTTTTTTTTTTTTTTTTTTTTTTTTTAATTTTTATCTTATGGTTTAGGAAATAAATAAATGTAAAGCTTCAACAAATAACAAGCATTCTCTCATCAAATTCAACTGATTCTATACCGTTATACAATAAACATTCAAAACAAATGATTGAAACTTTGATATCCAATGATTTATGGAGACGACGTGAACGTGAGAAGGACCTCACGGAGTTTTAGATCAGGGATTGGAGAAGGGTTTGAAGAGAGATTGAGGATGGAGGCAGCTACTGCAACTGGGTTTGCAGTTTCTGCTTCCCAATCTGATTAAGTAGAAAATCGTTGACTTTGCGCGACGAAGGTGGCGTTGCGCAAAGCTTCTTTGCGCGACGTATGTAATCGTGCGTCGCGCAAAGGTGGAAAAAGCGGTAAAATAGTCTTTGTTTGGCGCCAAAACTTTGCGCGACTTAGTAAAAGTTACGCCACGCAAAGGCACTTTGCGCGACGTTTGCTGTTTTGCGTCGCGCAAACCATGTTTGCGCGACGAAATTTAGTCCGTCGCGCAAGATTCCGTCGCGCAAACAGGTTTGTCTACTAGTGTACCACGGAGGCATCCACACACTTCAGACTTTTACAGCAGGACTCATATATTATAGGTACTACAAAGTGTTTCTGTAGGTACGTTCTTCACCATCCTCCCGACTGTGGATGTTCTTTCCTTCGCCTTACCTCCTCCCATAGCAATAAGTTTAGCGGTAGTAATTTTAACCGCGCTTGTGATAAGATCCCGTGCTAGAAGGTTGGGTGCTGAGAAGAAAAAGAGATACCATCCCTATAGTCTCAAATTTCTTAAACACCCTCATCAACTTCCCCAGGCTGCACCATTACATGACCCGATGACCGAGTTTGCACACAAACACAAAACTTACAGGGCGTATAATGTGCTCATAGATAATGTCGTCACCACGGATCCTGCAAACGTTGAATACATCCTCAAAACAAACTTTGCAAACTATGGCAAGGTATGCTGTCTGACTCGTTAAATGACAAGTACATTATATTATTTTACCACATGTATATTTGAAGGGTGAACATCTTAATGATTTTATAAGGACAATATTTATGTTAAGTAATTACCATAGTTATCTAATTAATAACAGAAGTCCCGATTCCTGATCTGCTGCAGGGTTGGTACCACTACGGCGTTTTGTCAGATGTTTTAGGAGACTGGATCTTTTCTGTGGACGGAGAAAAATGGCTGCATCAAAAAAAGGTATCGAGCAATGAATTAACAACCAAAATTGTGAAAGACTTCAGCAGTACAGTCTTCAAAACCCATGCAGCAAAACTTGCCCGGATAACATCCGAAGCTGCAACCTGCAACAAAGAAATTGAGATCCAAGTAAGTTTGTCGTGTTTAAATACTCAAATATAGCATGAATATAATTAACTCCTTATATGAGGAGTTTCATAAGGAGATCCCACGGTAGTGTAGCAAACACAGGATAAGTTATCATCAACCTGGAGCACTCTGCAATGAGGATTAAATTATTGAAACCATTTAGGGCCTGTTTAGTAGTGTACTTGAATCCAATTTTTTAAACTCAAAAACAGTTTTTAAGTTTTATGCCTTAAAAACTTGTTTGGTATGACTATTTTCAAAAACAGAACTCAAGACTAACTCAAAAATATAGTCTATTATTTAAAAACATAAAAAGTGAGTTTTTAGAGTTTTTTACTCATTTCTTTTCTCTCCCTCCTTCCCTCTCACTCCAAATATATATCTCTCTCTTTTCTTCTTTTCTTCTCCTCTTTTTTTTTATTTTTTGTCGTCTCTACTCCAATCCAATCAAGTTTAAGTCGTAAGATTTAAAAATTTTAAATCACAAACCAATCAAGTTTTTGAGTCTTAAAGAAATTTGTTTTCAAGAAATGTTCTTAAGAAATATTTTGAGAAATGATAAAAAATTTCAAATAGGATACCAAACAGGCCCTTAGTTTTTATATCCACATCATGCTAGCTATCCCAACCTGTTTGGCTAGACTAACGTAAAGGGTAATGATAGAGAGATCATTTTTAACACTAAATTTTGTAAATTATATGATGTAATTTGTTATGATTGAATTTTTATTTAAATATTGATTAACACACTTACTTCTTATTAGTAACACATCTGGTTTATAAATTTGGTCTAAAATGTGGTATAGCTAGCATTATTCTAACGTAAAAACTACAAAAATTTACTTTCAACAGACCAGGGGCGAAGCTACAAAGGCGCAAAGAGGTGTAGCCAGTGGCAAAACCAGGATTTCTCGGGAGGAGGGATGAACTTAAAAGAGTGCAAGGTTAAAGAAAAATGACAACAACTAAATCTTTTTATATAGTAATGTCTTTCATAATTAATCAATACAAACAAATTATGTTGTAGTCGTATTATGTCTTGAAGTCTGATTGCTGTGGTCGTATTATGTTGGGTGCAGGTCAGGAAAATGCAGCTAATGTGAGCATAACGGTGTTGAAAGCACTGCCTGATTTACAAGAAAAAGAATCAAGGAAAACAAGATTTGGCGGTGGTCGTGGAGGAGGTTTTCGAAATGATAGGTATTCCAACAACCGATCTGTTGGTGGTAGTGGTGGTGGGAGAGGTCGCATTCACAGTGGTTTCAAATGGTGTAGGTTACTAAAAGCCAGTTGATCTGAGTGGAGGCAGGAGTATATTTTGACAATGAAGAAAATATTCGGTAGATTGAGGGCCTCGTTTGGCTCGTTATAACGATACTATTTTTTTTTTATGCATATAGCGTATTCCGTCGACCCCTTTCTCTATTTTATTGTTCAATTTTGTTCAGTTTTGTTTTTCTGTTTTCTTTATGCCCTTAATAGTGTAAGAGGACTTATTTGGAGTGTAAGAACACCATCTAATTTTTGTAATTTTTCTATTTACTAGAGAGAGACTAGTGTTCGTTTCTTTTCTTCTAATGTTATTTCTGCTGTAAGTTTACTTTAGAGTACCGATATAACCGTACATGCATAAATGCCATTATAAAATTGTATCACTTACGTGTAATTGCATACGTTGAATGTACAACTGTAGAACTACAATCAATTATCTGAAGATTGCTGTATCGGAGTATCGAAATACGACTGTGTACAGTGTACATGCTAGATGTTGTCTGAAGAGAAGGTTGATCCAGTAAAGAGTATGATGCTAGCAACTGATGAAAATGGTGCAATGTGACATTGTATCATTAAGAAGAGATGTGACATTGTAAAATATTTCAAAACCATAATTATTATCGCACGTGACAATTTTTGCATTATCTTATATGTTTGTAGGTGATTCAGTTTATATTATTATTTTTACTAGTATTAATAACTATTTGGTCTTACGTTGAAATTCTGACAAAATGATCTTCTAAACTAAATGTATTTGAAGTAGAATCAAAGAAAATTGGCAAAAACTCAAATACAACAGACGATCGAACCGCCGAAATTTCAAATCTTTGTAAAAAAAAAAAACCATTCATCTCTCTCGTTTGTTTGATACACCCAATCCGTGACGGGATCCTACAGAAGAGCAAAGCTCGCACTCGACGCCTTCCGCGCTTCACAGCGAGGATTGCCCCCAAAGCCGCAGGCAGAGAGCCCATCTCTCGCGTTTTTTCAATTGGTTCTTCCGTTTGCCTCCAGCACAGCTAAGTTTTCTGGGTTTTCGTCCAGTTCTCCAATTTTACACTAATCAATTCCACAACTTGGTAGAATGACAAGAACAACACAGTACAAAAGCCCCCTTCCTGATTGCACTAAGACGTATTACTACGTCTACCGGATCCGGGTTCACCACCTCAAGCCAAGCGGCCCCTGGAAGTGGTTTGAGAATCCCAGGAACGTTTTGATCGTGGTCCAACGGGGGACACGCGGTCCCCCCCCCACCATATATATATATATATATATATATATTTTTTTTTTCAAACAGATGACGAAAGACGCCGTTTCATATAGATTTTTAATTTTTTTTACCAGGACCAAAACGACGTCGTTTTTGCCTGGATTTAAAAAAAAAGAAGGGTTAATCTCTGTTTACTACCCTCATGTTTCGTGGTTTTCAACATTTAGTACATCAAGTTTTTTTCATCCCAGAGTCATACCTAAAGTGTTAATTTTGGGACAGTCTCATACATCCGTTAGTCAAACTGTTAATTCTCCTGTTAAGTGATGCTGTGGCGCCCATGTGGACAATGACTGGGCGCCACGTGTTATTAAAAATATTTAAAAAATTAATTAAAAAAAAAAGGGTCTGTTCTCCCCCCGCCCCCAACCCAGAAGACCAGAAGAACAGGAAGAACAGGAGGAAAGAGGAAGGAGGAAGAAAAGGGAAAAAAAATACCCATTTCTTTCCCCCAGCTCCCAACCTAAAAGAAGGAGGAGGAGGAGGTAAGGAGAAAAAGGGGGGAAAAAAGGAAAACCCAAAGGAGAAGAAGCAGAGGGTGGGTCGCAGGGGGCGGAAGGAGGAAGAAGGAGGGTGGGTCGCGCTGGGGGGGGGGGGAGACTTCCTTCTCCTCCTCTTCCTCTTCTTCCTTCCCCTTTTTTTTGCTTTTTTTTTTTTTTTTTTTTTTTGCTTTTCTTTTCTCTCCTCTTCCTTTCTTTTCTCCATCCCCCTCCTCCTCCTCCTCCCCCCTTCTTTCTTTTCCTTCTTCTGGGTTGCAGATTTCCCTTTTTGCTTTTTTCTTTTTATTTTTGTTCTTCCTCCTCTTCTTCCTGGTTCCTTCTCCTCCTCCTTCCTCTTTCTTCTTCTTCTTCTTCTGCGTTGCAGATTCGATATTTTTTCTCTCTTCCTCCTCCTCCTTCCTCCAAATCTTCTGGGTTGGGGTACGGGGAACAAAAGAGGGTTTTTTTTTTTTTAAAAAAAAAAAAAAATTAATTATTTTAATATTTTTAATGACACGTGGCGCCCAATCATTGTCCACATGGGCGTCACGTCATCACTTAACGGGAGAATTAACAGTTTGACTAACGGATGTATGAGACTGTCCCAAAATTAACACTTTAGGTATGACTCTGGGATGAAAAAAACTTGATGTACTAAATGTTGAAAACCACGAAACATGAGGGTAGTAAACAGAGATTAACCCAAAAAAAAAATTATAAGTTCGATCTGTTGCTGTGCAGTAGAAGACTTCTGCAGAAAGAAGAACAGACGGAGCGAGCGGAGCTGCGGGGAGGGGAGGGGCTGAACCGGCGCTAGAGGTGTGTTTTCCGGCGAGGGGAATGGCGGGTGCCACTCCTCACCGCACCTCAACTCGCCAGAAAACATGCCCAGAAGTGATGGTCCACCCCTCTGATCCCCTCGGAAAACCTGCAACTTTGTGAAGAGTTCTTGCTGATGTGCAATGCAGGTTGCGAGCGGGCTCACTTTTTTTTTTTTTCCAAAACACCCTGGCCAAAGAAAGGAAGAATGGAGAGCTCCATTTTGCAGTTTATAGATTTTCGGTCAGGTTCTAATGAAGAAAAAGAGAGAGGAAGAAGAGAGACTCTCTCTCCCATCCCACCCCATGCACCCTTTCAAAATTCACCCAATTTGTTTTGTTTTTGTTTTTTTTTTTTTTTTCAATCAATTTGCGCCAATTAGCTTGCTAGTAACATGTGCTGATTTATATTGGATTTTTTTTTAATTATTGTCCAATTAATTGGCCTACTTTTTCAATGAATTTTAACCCCCATACCGTTATTTACTGAAAATTCATTATAAATTCATACAAACCTTAAAAAATATTCCATAAAATACTAAGAACTCGTATTAATTTAGATTTTCATTTCTTACCATAAAATTCAACAAACTAATAAAAAAATTTATCAATATTTTTATATAATATGGGTTTTATAATCAATATTTTTCATATTATATGCTATATACTAAATAGGTACTTATTTATAGGATATATAATAAATTTATTTAAATCCGCCTAAGCGTTAAGTCATGTCCGCTGTCCGATTAGCAGTTAGCGTCTTTTAGAACTTTGCTTATTATACAGTTATGTAATAGAACGATATAACAAGAAACGGTGCTTAAATCCTCCTTCAAATAAAACTGTTTGCTCAAATCCTCCTTCAAATATTTTGGTTAGTCCAAATCCTCATTTGAATATTTCGGATAGTTCACATAATCTTCTTGCAAACCTTGAACTTAGATCTCGAATGGATGTCTACATTTTTTCTTTGACTTTTTACCCTTTTAAATTCTATTCCTCCTCCCACCAACAAGGGACTAGCTATCCTCTAGTTTAAACTAACAAAATGGACTATTGCTGATTAAATCTGAAGAAGTTGAGGTTCTACTATAAAACCAATTGGTAATATGGGGAGTAGCCCAACCTTTTATAAGCTCATGCAAGGTCCCTCCTCCCATCAATGTGGGACCCATTCTCAACACGTCCCCTCACGTGTGGCAAATTTTCAAGCCTAACATATGGACAATACAACGGGGTGACGTGAAACGCATGTGGCCGTTTGGCTTCACATGTGGGACAACCTGCTCTAATACCATAAAAAAGTTGAGGTTTCACCATAAAACCAATTGGCAATATGAGAAGTAGCCCAACATCTTATAAGCCCAAGCAAGGTCCCTCTTCCTATCAATATGAGATTTATTCTCATCAAAATCTAACACCAAATGGAGAGAGAATTTAACACAAGTTAAACCTAAAATAATATTAAACCCTTCTCTCTTCTTCCTCCACGCTTCCCCTCTCTCAGCACTCTCTCTGAACTCGATCGACAAGCACTCTCCTCTATTCCGTTCGTATCGATTCCCACCTCAGCAAAATTAGAGTTGCGATGAAACAACTCGTTTAAGATAGGATGAAGAGAGAGATGGCTCTTCGATTTTTGATTGATTTCAGGTGGGAGAAAGGAAAGGAAGAGAGACGGGATTTCTGGTGGTGGCAATTGGGAGTCCACGATTTTTGGATTGATTCCAACCCGGCGAAAGGAAAGGAGGAGAGATGAGTGAGATAGAGAACCAAAAATAGGTAAATGGAAAGAGTGTGAATAGTCGAAATGATAAAATACTGTAGGCATCCACACACTTCACAGGCTTTTACAGCAGTACTCTTCTATATATTAATATAGGTACTACAAAGTGTTTCTGCAGGTACGTTCTTCACCATCCTCCCGACTGCCATGGATGTTCTTTCCTTTCCCTTACCTCCTCTCATAGCAATAAGTTTAGCGGTTGTAATTTTAACTGTTCTTGTGCTAAGATCCCGTGCTAGAAGGTTGGGTGCTGAGAAGAAAAAGAGATACCATCCTGTCGTCACAAATTTCTTAAACACCCTCGTCAACTTCCCTAGGCTGCACCATTACATGACCGAGTTTGAACACAAACACAAAACTTACAGGGCGTACAATGTGCTCATAGATTACGTTGTCACCACGGATCCTGCAAATGTTGAATACATCCTCAAAACAAACTTTGCAAACTACGGCAAGGTACATTTGAAGGGTGAAAATCTTAATGATTCTATATATAAGGAAAATATTTATGTTAGTTAATTACCTTAGTTATCTAATAACAGAAGTCCCAATTCCTGACCTGCTGCAGGGTTGGTACCACTACGGCGTTTTGTCAGATCTTTTAGGAGACGGGATCTTTGCTGTGGACGGAGAAAAATGGCTGCATCAAAAAAAGGTATCGAGCAATGAATTAACAACCAAAATTGTGAAAGACTTCAGCATTACAGTCTTCAAAACCAATGCAGTAAAACTTGCACGGATAATTTCCAAAGCTGCAACCTGCAACAAAGCAATGGAGATCCAAGTAAGTTTGCCATGTTTCAATAATAACATTTATAGCATGATTAGAATTAATTCCTTATACATATAAGTAGTTTCATAAAGAGATTCCACGACACTGTAGCAACATGGGGCACTCTGCAGTGAGGGTTAAATAACTGAAACCGTTTAGTTTTTAGATCTCCATCCATGAATCAACCTTGTAAAAAAAAAAATTCATTAAAATCCAAAATCGTTTGACCATTTGATTATCATTATGAACATTCGTCTTTTAAAACTTTGTGTACGTCTATTTATTGACTAAATGATTTTGAGATTCGGTTAATTTTTGTAAAAATGATCCTTGACTGAGGTTCCTAATTCTTGTATATAAATACAACACATATATATATAATTCTTGTCGTTTTCTTTTTGGGACGAAGGAATTGTTTATGAAAGCAACCTTAGACTCAATCGTCAAGATTCTGCTTGGAATTGAACTAGACACCATGGACGGAAGAAATGAAGAAGGTACTCGGTTTGCCGATGCTTTTGATGTAGCAAACGAGATGACCACCTATCGTTATGTTGATTTCTCGTGGAAGATCAAAAGGTTCTTAAACATTGGATCAGAAGCACTGCTAAGGAAGAATATCAAAGTGATAGATCAATTTGTTTATAACTTAATCAAAAGAAAGATAGAAACAGATAACTCATCAGAAGATGAGCTACTGGCAGTGAGTAATTAACCTTCCACTTCATGATTTGTTATATTAATTCCAGAATGAGTAATCAATTTAGTATAAGTAGTATTATTGTAAATGAATAATAAAGTTAGTAGTGTGGATGACTGGCAATATTGGCAGTTAAAGAAAGGAGACATCATTTCAAGGCTTTTGGAATCTCAAGAGACCGATCCAAAGTACTTGAGAGACTTGATCCTTTGTCTCATTTCTGCCGGAAGAGACACAACCGCGAGCACTCTTACGTGGTTTATTTATATGCTATGCAAGCATCCTCATATACAAGAAAAGGTTGCACAAGAAGTTAGAGAGGCAACAAATTTGAAAGATAGTTCATGCATTGATGAGGTTGCTGCCAGCCTTACTGACGAAGCTCTTGAAAAAATGCACTATCTACATGCAGCTTTGTCTGAGACACTCAGGCTCTACCCTGCAGTTCCACTGGTAATTTAGTATTTATCATCTAAGTTAAAATGCATGCACGAATACTTCAAACACCTCCTCACTTTTCTGTATTTGAATCGTTATGTGTTATTTTTATGTATATAATAAGTTAATTTATGCAACGCGTGCTGTCATATATATGTAGAATGCGAAAATTTGTTTAGCTGATGATACTTGGCCAGATGGATTTAGTGTCAAAAAAGGCAATTTTGTGGGATACCATGTTTACGGAATGGGCAGGATGAAATATCTATGGGGTGATGACGCAAAAGAATTTCGGCCAGAAAGATGGCTCAACGAAAATGGTCTTTTCCAGCAAGAAAGCCCTTTCAAATTCACAGCTTTTAATGTACGTAAGAAACAAGCATGCATGTTGATATGAATTTGATCACATGCACAAATAATGATATTATTTTTGAAGAATTTTGATACATATATGATTCATTCACGTACACAGGCGGGGCCAAGAATTTGTATAGGAAAGGACTTTGCCTATAGGCAGACAAAGCTCATCTGTGCCACGCTTTTAGGGTGCTACAAATTCAAGCTGAGTGAAGAGAACAAAGTGGCCCATTACTTGACCAAGATCAACCTCCATATAGACGGGGGACTTTATGTGCATGCTTCAGCAAGACCTTAATTAGATGCCTCGAACATATTTTCCTTCCCCATGCAATTTGTCTTTTTAAAATTATTATTATTAGAATAGTTTATGAGAAGAGTGGTTTCGAACAAAAAACACATGAGTGAAAACTCAACAATTCATCCCCTAAAATAATGAACCACATGCATCTGCCTAATATATGGAGAGAATACTATTGTATTCGATAAATAAAAAAGAGTTATTAAAATGAAGCCTTCTTTACGCATTAGATGATCACAATTTTAAGTCCTATGATTATATACTCAATCGTTATATCACAATTTTCATTTAAATTCTGAATTATTGGGTATTTGTAAACAAAAAAGAAAAAAAATAATGATCATCTGACTAGGGGAAATTTTCCTTCCTATTAGCGTGGCGGTTAATGTTTTCCTCCTCTGTCTGGTTTTTCAATTTCTTGCTATATCCCACGGCGAGGAAACAGACCTAGCGATATATGCTTACTTTGAACTGAGGAAACATTTTGTCGCTAAATGGTCAACAACACCAAGCATATTTTCCTCGCGGTAGGCTTCTCCCCATGGGCCCCAGCCTCCCTACGATCTAGCGAGGAAATGTTTGAATCATTTCTACGACAAGTTTTCCATTTTTAGCAACGAATTATGTTCTCGCTAAAAGGTTACAATAAAATATAGTGTTTTTCCTTTTGTAATAAAAATATGTTAAGAGTTTTATGGTGCTTGTTTACCAGCTAATAAATTGACATATTAATGGTGAACATGGACTTAATTGGTGCCTAAAATTGAATTGGATTTAATGTATATAAGTAAGTTATGGATATCAAATTCTAAATCTAGTTTAAGCAACTTTTAAATCTAGTTTAAGTTTAAGGTAGAAGGTGGATTAGTCGTGAAAGAAACTTATTCATTATATTTGTACGTTGCTGCAGCGCAACTTGGCACATGGAATGCACACCGAAAATGCGTAAATACAAAGCGTCAGGTTCGTACCCAGTAACCAATTGTAACGTCGAAAATGATTGGGTAGCAATGAGTCTTAAGGCGGACCAACATAGTTGCGTACAAGATTGCATAACCATAGGCAGAAACCGAAATCTTGGTGCGTTCACCAAGGTTTGGGCGATCAATTAAATTGCGCTTTATGATCACTATGCGAGTTGTTTTGGGATGAACATGGGAATTCGATGTCCAATTATAAACCCAAAAGACATGCAATACTTTATTGAAAACCGTCGATATAAACTCTTCGGCATTATCTAATTTTCCAGACTTTATGGGATAATTAGGGTGGTGATCATAAAAATGGTCAGGAGGTTTAACAGCAATGTGTGTGTAGACAAACATGTGACCATTTAGTCAATTCATTAACCAAAACCATAAATATTTATATAGTCCGCATTTTGGTTGGATTAGTCCACATACATTCCCTTGAATCTATTGTGAAAAGATGGTCGTTTCATATCTTTGCTAGGGACGATTTAGAAAATCAAATCCCCCTAACAAGCAGGCTTGACAAAGTGTGCTTGTAAGCATAATATCATTACTTCGGGTAAAGAGATGCGTCGTGGCATCATTATTCAACCTAAGGGTCCCAAATAGTCATGCCAAAACAAGTAAACAGCTCGAATCACTCGGCTCCATGCCGGCCACATGTGGCGTGTTCCCAGTTGTGCGATAGCCCATTGGCCCCAAAGCAAAGCTTCAAGCTCATTTTTGGAGGTGGTGCAAAGATATTCAACTCTATTTTCTTCAATGGTTTTATTTATGATCATTGTCATCTCGAATATCCTTAAAAATCCAACGACGTTCTTCCGAAACGGTGAGAATATAAGGTCTCTAAAATGGTATTGTAGTACCATTCATACAACGAGGAGCGTGCCAATGCTCTTAATCAGGTTGGATAAACGTGAAGTCATTGGTAGAGATGTGATATAAGTATAGAGTTAGTGTGCGTAGTATCGCATTCATCCAGACAACTAACTTTTCTACATTCGTACCTAATCACGGGTTTAATTGAATTCGGTCACATGTATACAAGAAACATGATTCAATTAACTTATTTTTTAGGACAAGATCGATAAGATTATCCATAACTAAACAAACACCAAACTTGAATCCAATAACATGGAAAAATGTTCACAAAGTAAATGGTTTTTAAGATGGATTCGGCCAATATGGCCATTCATGTCAAAATTATGCTTTCCAATGATGATTGGTGGAGTAAAATTAGTTTCACATATTGACTATGAGAATGGTACTCCTCAACGACATTGGTAGAGGCACGAATAGGTGCATAACCAATGATCTATTCCATCGAGACGGAAGTAGATTCTGTAGGGTTAAGGTTTGAGAATATTATCCCTTATTCTTGAAGTTTTAGGTCTTAGGTGCCAAGGATTATGCTTCGGGCATGATGCCACACCTTGACAGTCATGATTCTACCATATGTTGTAAAAACAAACTCAAAATTGGATTGTGAAAGATTGGTCCCATACTTGGATTCGATAGGCTCCAGTCGAAACTGGAGGGATCTGTTCGGTAGGCCTCTGCCGAAGTAGGTTTGGCATAGAGAGATAAGAGAGAGGGGTGTGGCATAGAGAGAGAAAAGAGAGAGAGGTATGGCATAGAGAGAAAAGAGAGATGTGTAATTGTGAAGTGTGTTCTATGTCACCACATTGTGCCTTTATTTATAGTAGTAAGGAAGATGAATTTCTTACCCAATAGGATTACAACTCTAATAGGGTAATATCTAGTCTAAGAGATATAGTAGAATTCCATATAGATATCCTAGATATATTAGGATTTACATAATCATATTTCTAATCTAATATAACTATAGCAGAAATAACCGTATAAACATATACGAAGACAAATTATTAAAATGGTCCGTCACTTTTCTGCTTTTTTATTTTATTTTATTATTCTTGTTCTTACAACTTCGAATCGTAAAGAATATGAACCTTTGATTAAAACGTTGATAGGGTTTTCTAACAAAATGATAGATATATACTTGATAGGGTTTTCTGATTAAAATATATTTCACCGGGTGGGGTGTGCCGGTGTGGGGTTCATGTTTCAGTCATAAAGGCTGCATGGAAAAATAGACGATAAAACATCATTATTAACCACATTTACAATCTTTAAGGTTAGGTGTGTTATTATTAACCACTGCAAGTGCTTAGTAGTTCTTGCCTAATTGGATTTGCTTCCCAGCTTGGGTTCGAACCCCGAAACTGTCAAAGTGGTCCAGGCATTGTGCTGCAATGTACAGTTGGAGCATCACATGCGCCGGAGGGATTAGCCCTTGAGCCTAGAAAGGTTAGGTGTTTTTTTTGGTTCAAAAAAGAGAGATCATATTGAGGGCGAACCAACAAGGAACGCATAAAGGAGGTAGGACACGCTCCAACCCCCAACGGCAAACCAACTAGAGACAATAAAAGAAGCCAAAACAGCAGCCATAAAAAGAGAGAAACTGTTTGCCCAAAGAGATAAAGTGGACTACACCAGAGGCGTGGGAAACGGGTTTAAAGAGACGGGAAGCGCATCTCCAGTCCGGGTTAGGTGGTTTTTAAAAGGGGTAATTTGTTCAGAGTGCTACTAAGCCCACGTTAATGTCTTATTTCCTCACCTATTTTGAAATGATAATTTGATTGACAACTTTATCCTGGTGCAAAATGACATTCAAAGACTTAAATGACCAACCAATCATGTCTTCCCACATCATTAGTTATATTGACAAAAAACCTAAAATATCATAAATGAGAAAAAGAAAAAGCATTGGAACAATTTGGATACCAGCCATATATTGAATTTGGAGGAATCGGATATTAGGGAAAAACCAGAGCAACACCAAATCATGAGGGCTGAGGTTTTGGGGTGTTGGTAGTGACGGTTCTGAAATTATGGGGCAGCTGGTGATATTTGGAGGTTCATGATAATCAAAGTAATATCTGAATGGACGACCTATGATTTACTAGAAGAGCAACTGGCCTTTTTTGGCAAGAGATTTCCTTTGAGTAAGAAATAGTTGAATTATGGCTTTAGCAAAGAAGACTTAGGGCTGGTTTGGTATTGTTGTGCTTTGAAAAATAACTGATTCTGCTGTGTTGTGAGAATATGTTTATTTTTGCTGCTTCACGTTTTCAGCTTTTTTTTCACTAAAACTGTGAAAATAAGCTGTTTTTAAGTGTTTACCAAACATTTTTTTGAGCTCAGCTTTTTTTGATACTCACTTTTTATAAAAACATCTCAGTACCAAACCAGTACTTACTATTGTGAAGGTGGTCGTAAGGACCCCGCTCGCAAGTGCCAAGGAGAAGCAGGTATGGGTATTCAAAAGCACGATAACATTAATATTCGCTGTACATGATAACATTAATATTTCTGCAATTTTATCAAGTAGTATTAAGGGAAATAATGTACCCCATTCAATTTATTATGGGTACATACAAACACAGTGAACCCATGAACAAAAAAAGTACCAGGAAACATAAAAATTGTACGTACCCCACAACACATGAATACCAAATGATCTGTCGTTCTCGAACAAAAAAACAAAAAAACCTAACCCTAAAGATTGTAAACGTGGTTAATAATAATGTTTCCCCATCTATTTTTTCGTGTTGCCTTTATGACTGAAACATGAACCCCACACCCACTTGGTGAAATATATTTTAATCAGAAAACCCTATCAAGTATATATCTATCAGTTTTTATTTTTATTTTTTATTTTTATTTTTGTGAAAACGTTTATATCTATCAGTTTGTCAGAAAACCCGATCAACGTATATATCTATCAGTTTGCACAACACCTTTTCCTGAATTTTTTAAATTTTGGAGAATGGGTTCAATTATTTGGGATTTTTTTTCCCAATTTCTGGGCAGTAGTTAGACTGATCAATGACCGGGAAACTCTAATGAAAAGTTCCCGGTACTGTTCATTTTAACGAAAAATCACATTTTTACATTAAATGGTCAATCCTGATACTATTTACTTTACCTTTTATTTTGTTCTTATTGTTACAACTCAAAGTTTTCAAACCATTTTCATTAGTTTTTCCCAAAAACTAATATATAGGAACAAAAAAGTAAAGAATAAAAACCCAGAAAACGAAAACTGTGAACCCATTCTAATCAGAATCAAATGAGTTTTCACCTTTGAGTTTGTAAAATAGAAAAGAAAGAAAAACCAAATAGTTGAGCCCCTCAAATCGGAACACAGTTGGCATTACCTCTAGAATTTGAAAAATAAAATTCGAATCGTTGAACCCATTCTACAGATAACCCCAAATCTGTTGCTTTCGTGGTTGGATCGATTGAAACACTGGCTTTTCATCGACGAGAGCGGTCCAATCTCTTTAATCAGATCGTGCAGTTGCAATTAAACACGATTTTTACATTTCTTTTCTCTTTTTCTCGGTTCCTCTGCCTCGCGAAGGACGCATAGCTAAAACAGCCCAAGTACAATCGAACCCAAATCTTCTTCCCACTTGATCAGTTTTGGGATCTGGAGATTGGCTTCAGTTATTTGGCCTTGGGTATCTATCTTTCTGCCTTGGTTCTAACTGTACCTCTCTTTTCTGGATTTTTTTTGGGTTTCAACGATTTGTTTTTTTTATTTTTTATTTTATTTTATTTATTTCAAATATTAGGGATTAAAACTTATTGAGTTCCGATTCAAATGTTCTGTGTTTAGAACTTGAAGAGAAGAAAAAGAGGAACAAATTCACAACCCATAATTAGATCTAAAATTAAATCAAATTCACAAATTCATTTTGATATATTATTAGTCGAATTTGGTTAAGAAACGATTGAGTTACGAAGCTTTGAAAATTGCTCAAAGAGTTGTTAACGGAAGGACCATTTGTGATGTGTTTGATCAATCTCAGAGCATTTCTATTGATTTTCAATGTTAGGGACCAAAATGATGTGTTTGATCAATATCAGGGACCATTTGTGATAAAAACCCCTATACATTATATATACACGTTGGGAAATAGTAACCCTTAATCCAAGACAAAACAGGACGGCAGGACCTTGTTAGATGGCTTGAGGTAATTGACTCTAGGTATCTCATTATCTTCTCATGAATTATGGAGTTTTTCAATTTTGCTTTTGATTAAGTTATAAACAAATTGATCTACCACTTTCATACTCTTCTTCAGCACTACTTCTGATCCGATGTTTAAGAACCGTTTGATCCTCCACAGGAAATTAGCATAATGATACATAATCATTTCGTTTCCTTTATCGAAAGCATCACAAAACTGGGTACGTTCTTCATTTGTGCCAAATGGTGTCTAGCTCCATACCAAGGAGAATTTAATACTAAATCTGATAGATGTTAAATTATACAAGAATTCCATGCCAAAGAATTGATATATTGCATGCATCCTACCACCTGCACATCACAACATGTGAGGTAAGATGAAAATTTTCATCCGGGACCGTATGTGTTGGCTAGCAGTGATTGTCACCGTGAATGTGTGTGTGGGAGAATAGGGGCCAATCACATATGGTCAAATTGTGAGTGTAATTGCAAGATATTATGTGAATTAATATTTTATAATTAATTTGGCAATTAATCCCAAATTGAATAGCAAAATTAGGAGTTACCTTTTGAGTGAGGATTTGATGAGGAGTGATGAGAGGGTTTTGAATAAATACCATTTTGATCACCTTTGACTCTTCATTGATTGAGCCGTTATTGTCCGTTGTATGCGCATAGGAATCCTGGTGTGCCTTGAGGGTAATTTTGTCCTTGTAACCCAAAAGTCCATGTAAGATCCCACATCGCCCAGGGGTATGGATCCTGTAAGCCTTATATGTATATTCCCATCCTTACCTAGCGCGAGGTTTTTTGGGAGGTCACTGGCTTCGGATTCTATTAGAACTCCGAAGTTAAGCGAGTAGCGCGCGAGAGCATTCCCATGATGGGTGACCCACTGGGAAGTTCTCGCGTGAGTTCCCAGAAACAAAACCATGAGGGCGTAGTCGGGGCCCAAAACGGACAATATCGTGCTACGGCGGAGTCGAGCCCGGGATGTGGTGGCGGCCCGGGCCGGGATGTGACAGTCCATGTGTCAACTTCATAATTTTCTTGATTATTTTTGGCTCCACAAATGCCCCCACACTTGCTGGGCTGCTTGCAAGAAAGGGCAGCAGCTGTAGAAATCTCTAACTTTGATGCAGATTCCCACTTTGGACTTGGAATTAGATTCTTCTAGGAAAGGGAAATAAATAGCCTTCAAAGCCCATTTAAGCTTACCTTAAGTAGGGGATTAAATCAATTTTGGAGGGCAATTATTTATCCCTACAAGAAAGAGAGAAAACTAGAGGATATTTATTCCCCATCCCCTAACTCTCTTCTTTACTTGCTTTTGCAAAGAACCCTCATCCGTTGATTTTTTTTGTCTTCTTTGCGTCGCACCAATGTAAGAAAAACTTAATTTTCCTTGTCTTCTTCCTGGGTGGTGTTGCCACAAGGCAGCTGTCGGGATGGTGCGGCATGTCGGCTACAAAGGCCAGGAGTCAGCTTGACATGGGACAAGGAGGTGGTGTGGCTGCTCGGCTTGACTGAAGCCAAGGGCTGGCTCGGCATTGGCCACGATTTGGGCTGCCACGACTGAGCTGCTTGCCAAGAATGAAGAAATTACTTGAGTTTGATTTCTCAGCTATCGTAGATGGAGCAATCAAAGACGAAGTTGCCAAGATCGTAGCTGCTGAAGATGAAGTGTCGGATGAGCGAACTGTTGAGTGCGAGGGGAATTAGTTTACCCTCTCGCACTGGAGAACAATTAGTTTATCCTCTTATACTGAAGAACAGACCCAAATAGGAGCTTGAACAGTTGTTGTAGACAACAGTTGAGCCAGGCTTATGAATAACTTCTTGAATCTTCATTGAGAATAAAGAAATGGATAAATTGTGCTAGAAGGTAGAAACTGCATAATAAACTGGATAATCTTCAGCTTGCAAAGTCTTGTTCATCGAGCTGCTTAAGACTTCGAGCTTATTTGAAAAAGTTTGAACGGAGTTCAAGGAGTGATAAAGATTTTCCCCAGCATTCCATAATGTTGCTACTTGATGAAAGTTAGATGCTTCATTCTTTCAGAGCTACCTGTAGCCTGAAAGTGCTCAGACCTGGCAAAGATGCTATTAATTCGCATTACCTTTGAGGAAGGTTCAATGTTGGCTTCCGCTTCTTGTGTAGGTCGTGTCGTTCACCTGACAAGATACTTGTCGCATCGACCCTTATTTGTCAGCTTCTTCAGGTACTGCTTCTGCTTTTGGTAGTCGTTGGTAGTGTGGCCTGGTCCTTGATGGAATGCGCAATACTTTGTCTGATCTAGCCTAGTAAGATCGCCCTTCATGGGTGGCGGCAGTTCGAACCAAGGTTCATTCTTGGTCCTTGATGAAATTGTGAACTTGGTGAATGTTTTGGGCGTTGAGTCTTCTCTGGTCGGGGAACGTTCCATACGTTTCTTTTCTGACTTGTTTTTTCTAGACTGCTTGGCCTCGTCCTATAGTGCGTGCTTCTCCGCCAAAGCATATGAAGCTGTCAGGGTCAGTTCTTCTCCCATGATCAATTTTCTGAATAAAGGGTGTTCAGTGGGAAGCCCATTTCTGAATGTTGTCATTGCTATGTCTTCGTTGCAACCAACAATCTTGGCCTTCTCCACTTTGAACCTCTTGACATAGTTGCGAATTGTCTCCTAGGGTCTTTTACGATGTTAAAGAGTTGGTTAGACATCTTTTTGATTGAGCAGTTAGACTAATACTCCTTAGCGAAAACCGAGGAAAGTTCATTGAAACTCCGGATCGACCTCAACGTCAGGGTGTGGAACCAGTCTTGCGCCTCGCTTTGTAAAGTTGTGGTAAAAATCTTGCACATAAGTGCGTCATTACTCATGTAGAGGATCATGGTACTGCGGTAGTGTTAATCCGGATGTTCGTCTCCCTTGTACGAAGTGAAGTGAGGCACATTGAACCCGCGAGGTGGATCTGCCAGCTCGATTTCATCCGTGAACGTTGACATGTTTATGTTGGTTATGTCTTGTTGAAGCACATCATCAGTAGTCTCGTTGTGCTAGAAATTGCACAATCGTTTAGTCAGGAGCCTTTCAATTTCTTCTTGAATTTGCCTTTGCTGAGGCAGTGGAACTTTCGGCTGCCCCAGTCATGACCTGTTGGTCTTGGCCGCTCTGGCAGTTCTTATCTATGCTTGACTCGTCTATACCGTAGCTGGGTGTAGGTGGCACATTCCTAGCAAGTGAGAGGGTTACTCGTAGGCTGTCGGTTGAACTTAAGCATGATTGAGTGACTAATTCTCTCTATCCGATGTGCTGCTTATTCCGATGTGAGGTGGAGAATGCTTCTTGCGAGCTTAACTGTGAATGAACAATCATCATGAAAAGTTGTCCATGTTGATCGTCAGAGTGTGGCCTTAACCGTGAATGTATGCTCATCTATGGGCTTGATAGGGAGTGCATGTTCCTCCGCGTGCTAAGAAGAGAGTATAAGTTATCCCAATGACCTAGGTTGGAGTGTAAACTGCCAGAACGCTCGGTTCGTGGTTGGTTGAAGGGCTGCTTGCCTGGACGCTGTTGGAGAGGTTCATCGTCTGCCCTTGTCTTGCTTTGGGACAACTCGTCTATGACACGCTGCAAAAGCTGATTCACCAAGGTCGTCTGCTGCGCGAAGGCGCTTGTCAACTCTATGACTTGTCGGGATAAGTATTTTTTGCCATGCGGGATGGAAGGGCTTGGATGGTAGGTTTCTCCATAGGTGGTAGAAGTGCAGTGGACTTTGGGTGTAAAATTTGAGCCGGGGTAGGTCAAATCCGCCGAAACTTAAGGTGAAAATGCTTTCGGTTGAATCGATCTTGGACAGGTCGGGATCGCCAAATGGGCCACGGAAGCGGGTTGGGCTGCGAAAGTGGGTCGAGCCACGTGTGAGGCTCGTGGGTGCGGTACGACATTAGGAGCGCGTTGGATCTGCGCTATTGGGGCAGTGGCTTGGGCAGGCTCGTGACGGGTCTGGCTCGGCCGCCTTGCAGTGTGGGCTTCTTGGGCCGCCTCTTGGGTTGCTAGCGCAGCTGCTCCTTGCTCTCCGTGGGCTTGTTGCCATGGAGCTAACCCATTCCCCACTGCCACGGTTAGACATGGCAAACGGGTCGTGTCTGTCGTGTTCGTGTCGTTTTATCTTAACGGGTTGTGTCGTGTCATACCTGTTATCTTAACATATCATTAACAGGTCGGGTCACTTTACCCAATGAGTAAAGTGACCCGACCCGTTATAACCCATTATGACCCATTAAGAAAGATATATATTTTTCTTAAATTTGCACATACCACACATTGCCACATAAATATTACTTCAAAACATTAAAACACATTTGTTGTTTAAGTATTACATCTACACTCGAAAATAAGAGCCTAATAAAAAAACATTCATACACTGCTAGTCTATCACAAAATATTAAATGTGCAAGGATATGCAAAATGAAAGAGTTTTTGTCTTCAAGGTTGTGAAGCCTTTCGTTAAGTATAACATAAGATTTTGTGTTATCCACTAGTGTAAATATTTTAAATTGAAGATCGAATTCATTCATTGTATTCATATAGGGTCAAGGAGTGTGGCTGTAAAAAATCATCAAAATTAGAGTTAAAATAATCGTTAAATCGTGATTTTTCGTTGATAACCGTCGAAAAGTTATGTCCCGTTACTTGATCTTTGAATGTTTGTTTTTTACGATTTTTGGCGTACACGATCTTGAAGCATATACAAATAAGTTTGACGTAATGCGTATCCCATCAAAACAATAGATTCACTAACACTTAGAGTTTATTTATACTTTCATTAAGTATAACATAAGATTTTGTGGTATCCACTTGTGTAAATATTTTAAATTGAAGATCAAATTCATTCATTGTATTCATATAGGGTCAAGGAAGGTAGCTGTAAAAAATCATTAAAATCGGAGTTAAAATAACCGTTAAATCGTGATTTTTCGTTTATAACCATCGAAAAGTTTTATCCCATTACTTGATCTATGAATGTTTGTTTTTTACGACTTTTGGCGTATGTGATCTCGAAGCATATACAAAAAAGTTTGACGGTTGGATCGTTGAAATTAGTTTCGTAGAATGCGTATCCCATCAAAATGATAGATTCACTAACACTTAGAGTTTATTTATACTTTCATTAAATATAACATAAGATTTTGTGGTATCCACTTGTGTAAATATTTTAAATTGAAGATCGAGTTCATTCATTGTATTCATATAGGGTCAAGGAGTGTAGCTGTAAAAAATCATCAAAAGCAGAGTTAAAATAACCGTTAAATCGTGATTTTTTGTTTATAACCGTCGAAAAGTTTTGTCCCATTACTTGATCTCTGAATGTTTGTTTTTTGCGATTATAGGCGTATGCGATCTCGAAGCATATACAAACAATTTTGATGGTTGGATCGTTAAAATTAGTTTTGTAGGATGCGTATGCCATCAAAACGATAGATTCACTAACACTTAAGAGTTTATTTATACTTTCATTAAGCATAACATAAGTTTTTGTGGTATCCACTTGTATAAATATTTTAAATTGAAGATCGAATTCAATCATTGTATTCATATAGGGTCAAGGAGTGTAGCTGTAAAAAATTGTCAAAATTGAAGTTAAAATAACCGTTAAATCGTGATTTTTTGTTTATAACCGTCGAAAAGTTTTGTCCCGTTACTTGATATCTGAATATTTGTTTTATGCGATTTTTGGCGTATGCGATCTCGAAGCATATACAAACAAGTTTGACGGTTGGATCGTTGAAATTAGTTTCGTAGGATGCGTATTTCATCAAAACGATAGATTCACTAACACTTAAAGAGTTTATTTATCCTTTCATTAAGTATAATATAAGATTTTGTGGTATCTACTTGTGTAAATATTTTAAATTGAAGATTGAATTTATTCATTGTATTCATATAGGGTAAATGAGTGTAGCTGTAAAAAATCATCAAAATCGGAGTTAAAATAACCGTTAAATCGTAATTTTTCGTTTATAACTGTCGAAAAGTTTTGTCCCGTTACTTGATCTCTGAATGTTTGTTTTTTTTCGATTTTTGGCGTATGCGATCTTGAAGCATATACAAGCAAGTTCGACGGTTGGATCGTTGAAATTAGTTTCGTAGAATTCGTATCCCATCAAGTTCAATGGTGTGTGTGTGTGTATATATATATATATAAGTAGATTTGAATTTATTTATTTTGTACGTATAACACTTGAAAAATTAAATGGTATGTATATTTAAGCCGATCAAATGGTCACCAGTTTTTAAAATTTAATTTAATTTATATATATATATAATTATTATAGTTTTTAGGGGTATATAATTGTTAAATTAATATATATAATTGTTAAATTAATATATATAATTATTATAGTATTTTTTAGGGTTATAAAATTATAAAATCAATATTTTGCTTATCGTGTATCGTGTTACCCACGTGTATACCTGAACCAACCCGTTATCTTAACAAGTGCTTATCGGGTTACCCGATAACGACCCCATTCGTTATCGTGTCGACCCGAACACCTGTTAATTTTGTATCGTGTCAGGTCGGGTTATCAGGTCGTGTCAGGAATTTCCAGGCCTAGCCACGGTGGTCTCCATGGCTTCCATGATGGTGGTGCTCTGTGGTGGTAAAGTTGCTCCTTTTTACCATTGTGTTGAGCCTTGTGGATTGTCGGGGTGGGGCTATGTCTCGTCTTCCATCATTTGATCCGGATCTTTGAACGTTGGAAGTTCTGTTCGTTATGGTTTCCAAATTTCCCATCATTGTATTTTTTTCCTTACCTCTACTCAAAGAATTAAAAAATTCTAGGAATAAGAAAGTACGAAAAATTTACGAATGAATGAGAAATGAGAAACTTTGAATGCAAGAGTCTTCTTTGAGCGTGTGAATCAAGCTCTCAATGAAAGCACCAATTTGTGGATGCAAATTTTCGCATTCTTCTTCTTTGACGAAAAATGCACTTGCAAAATAATAACACCTAAGATTAAGGCCAAAAGCCTCACGTGTCCACGATGAATGGGAAGGGGCTTTGGCTGAAGAATCTCTAATGCCAAAGTTAGAATTTGAGAGAAAAAGTGTTTGGGATTTTTTTCGAAGAGAATCAACTAGTATTTTAGTGGGAAAACATGACTATTCCTAGGAGAGTGGCCGGCCCTATTTGGAGAATAGGGGCCGACCGCACATGGTCAAATTGTAAGTGTAATTGCAAGATATTATGTGAAATAGCATCTTACAATTAACTTGGCAATTAATCCCGAATTGAATAGGAAAATTGGGAGTTACCTTTTGAGTGAGGATTTGATGAGGAGTGATGATAGAGTTTTGAATAAATACAATTTTGATCACCTTCGAATCTTCCTTGATTGAGCCATTATTGTCCGTTGTATGCGCGTGACAATCCCGCTGTGCTTCGAGGGTAATTTTGTCCTTCTCACTCAAAAGTTCATATGTCACCTTCATAATTTTCTTGATTATTTTTGGCTCCACAACTGGTAACGACCAAGCTCTCAACTAATCAATTTAAAGTGGAATCCATAAAATCTGACCAACCTTTTTGGGGTTTGGATCTATAATCAATGTTTCAATAGATTTTGAAAGCTACTCGGCAACCACCATGGTTAATTTGTTTCTAGCTCAGATAATATATTCGAAATTAGAACTGAGTCCATCAATATTTTGTGTTTTAAAGAAATGTCAACAAAAAAAAAATTAGAATTGAGTATTGACCTTAGTTGGAAAGGAAAAGAATTTTTTTAATATTAGATCTTATAAAAGATTAATTTTTTTAAAAAAAAATTTGGTGCTAAATTACATATTCTATGTAATCCTTTAAAATGTACTCTTATGAAAATTTATATTCTATTTTTGTTATTTAATATGTATTTTTATTAATGTCTTCACATTAAAATTTTAATTTCATTAATATGTACATATTAGTTCTTTCAATTATAAATGAACATAAATGAGAAAATATTAAAAGAAATTAGTGACACATAAATATGTAAATACATAAGTGTACAAAAATGAATGTACTGAAATGTTTATACCAAGATATATTATAATGAACCTAAATGTACCTAAATATATTATGTTGAAGTTGAATTAATATACCTAAATGTCAATACCGATATGCACGTACCGAAATGTATTATATTGAACTAATGTACCAAAATATATGTACCGAAATGTATGTACAGAAATGTATTATATTGAAGTACTGTATCTATATATTTGTATTGATTGATATATTGAAATATATCAAATGAAGACATCAAAATATATTATGATGAATGAAATGAAATTATATTTTAATAAAAGAGATGATTAAATGAATCAGGGACTAAAATTAGATTTTAATCTAACACAAAGTTAAAAGCTAAAACTCATCTTTTTTAAGGATTAAAATGAAATTTTCTAATTAAAAAATAGGGGTTTTTTTTTAAAAACTTTAATCCTTCAAGAAGATTGAAATTTAAAATAAACCTGGTGGTAGATTACATATTGATTATAATCTATTGATGTGTCCTTAATTCAAAATAATTAATGTGCATTTTATTTAATGTCTCCCATGAAATATTTAAATTTATTAATATACAAATTTTTAATTTTTTTTTTGACCAAAAAAGAGTTTTTAATTTATTAATTTTATTTAACATTCTTCAAACTTGAAAAACTCACTTGATGTACCTAAATGTTAGTACCAAAATGTATTATATTGAACTAATGTATTTAAATATTAGTACCGAAATGTATGTACCGGAATTTATGCACCGAAATGTATTATATTGATAATGTACCTAAATGTTTGTATTGAAATGTATTATATTGAACTAATGTATTTAAATGTTAGTACCAAAATATATGTACTGAAATGTGTGTACTTAAATGTATGCACCGAAATGTATTATAATGAATTTAATGTACCTAAATGAAAAAGGACAAAGTACTTCGAAATATATTGTATAACAAAAATTAATTTATCTAAATGTTTACAACAAAATATATTACGATAAATGAAATGAAAATGAAAATCATAATGAAATAAAATTAATATATTAAAAATTAGGAAGAAAAATTAAAATAATTAAAAAAATCAAAATATAATTAATAAATGAGGTTATTAATGTATCAAGGGACAAAAATTAGATTTTTGATCTAATTCATTATTTTAATCTAAAAGTCATCCGACCAAGTTATTAACTACTTCAAGAGTTGTGTGGCGTTTAGTGGAAACCTTACTGTTTATGATGGACAGCTACTAGCGAATTGTTTGGGCATGGCCCGAGTGAAATACCATGATAGGTACTTAGGCCTTTCGGTCTTTGTGGGGAAGGCGAAGAAAGAAGCTTTTGCCTACATTAAGGATAGACTATGGAAAAAGCTTAATGGTTGGCGATGAAGTCTTTTGTGACACACCCCGACCGAGATCGAGGCATGCTGGCCGTCACGTAAGGGTGACGTAGCCATGTGCACAGTGCGGAAGCAATAAAATAGCAAGATTTACGACTAAATAAAAACAACTTCAAAGAATGCTATAACAGAATTAAGCGTGAATATACAATCAGAGCGTAAAAGTCTAGGTGCAGTCAATGCATAAGAAGTACTTAATTTAACAACACCCGAAGGTGGTCCTACATAGGTGATGGTCTGTCAGAACGTCCGATGTATCCTCGTGAGCCACCAACAATCAGCTACCTAAAACCTGGAGGGGCGTAAAACAAAAGCGTGAGTGGGCAAAAACAAAGTTTTTCAAAATCATTTCATGAACAACAGTTATATCCCCTAGCCGTAAAACCTGTATACTTTCCCAGAAAATAGTATATACATATACTAAAACTCCACTGAAATCGTCAACTTCAACAAATGTAAATAGTCATGAATATGCCATGCCATATAACTCAATTCATCATGTAAGTAATTCAAATGCAATAGTAACTGCAACAGCTCGTCAGATGAACTCTAGCTCATAAATCATGCCTGCACATGAGTCGAACCCACTTATAGTGGTCTATACGACATGACTGTGCACCTAACTTGGATCCAAGATGAGCGTGTGGTGCGGGAGGTGAACATCACGTGAAAGACTATGCCCCTAACTTTGGGCAGGAGCACTAACACCGAGGTGCAGGTTAAGGAGCTCTCGATGCATCTCAACATACTTTTCATAACTCAACTTCTTATTACCAACACATAATCTTACCTGGAACTTACCTGAGCGCCACAACACCAACAATCATGCCCATACAATTCATAATGCATATTCAATAATATGAAATATATTGACATGGCAATTCATTGATAAAATCATTTAAAATGCATAATCTGGGAAAAATACTTAGTATATAGGTATATACGGAAAACCAAAAGCCCACTCACTGGTATGTAGATGGATAGTAGCCCCCGTGCCTAGCCTGGCTACGCTCGTCCTCCGGATAGGTCTCGCCTATGTGAGAAACAACTATAAATACATTAATTTACAGCACATAAACGAAATTAGGAAATAACTTCTCATACATTGCTCAATTGAGGTGTGTGAATATACCAAAATGATCTACACAACCTCAGGATCATCCCCAAATTTTTAGAAATTTTTTTGGAGACCCTACGCACCCTCACGCGCTGACCAAGGCACGGCCAGACGTTCCACCCACGCGCAGGCACGTGCCTGGCACACTGACGGTGTCAACTAATGCCGTCAAGAATATTCCGTTAAAATGCTGAATATTCCGTTTAACTTAACTAACGTTGTTAGAATATTCCGTCGGACTTGACGAAATATTCGCTTGTCTCCAACCTTCGAACTCCGGCAACCGTCGCCATTGCCGGAAACTGGGTAAAACTTTAAACTCACTATTCTCACTCGTTTTTCAACCATTTTCTACGAAATTACCACCAAAATGAAGCTTAGGATATAGAGAATCACGTTATACCTATTTGAAGCTTCAAATTCCACGAAATCACGTCGGAGCAAGCTCAAAAATCCAGTGACCGCTGCAACTCCTCGTATCTGGGCTTCCCGACGTCCAAAATTCACCAACGAACCACTTCGAGGTTTGTAAGGACCTCCTAAAGCTCCATGTGAACTTGAAATTCAAAGAAAATCCTTCAATAAAAAGTTGGTGAACAGTGCTAGAATCGGAGGTTCGATTTCCAGGGTTCTCTTACGTTAAATCTTGACAAAAACAACCTAAAAATTCTAGGGAAGGTGAGTAGATACCTTTTCGAGCTTTGAAATGCCGTAAAACTTCCCCCGATCACTTTGGTGCCATTGTTCCCTCGACGGAGCTTTCGCATTTACGGGGTTCTCGAAGGAACCACAACCAGCTAAGGCTATGGTTGTGCTCGTGGACTCACCAGGATTACAATGGTGCCTTTGGTTTGCTCGATCTGTGAGTTTTCGAGGGTCAACGGACCTTGTCCGTACACTTGCAGAGAGAGAGTGAGAGAGAGCTCGAGTCTAAGAGAGAGTGTGTGTGTGTTTCTGATGGGTGTGTGAGTGTGTGGTCCTTACACAACCAATCAACACAAACCAAACTAAAAAATCTAGTTTCTAATTGGTCCAAACCTAAGCTAACCTAACTAACTAAACCCTAACCTTCTCACACTTACACAAAAGGGTTCCCATTAACTTGTAAACGATTCTATTGGTCCAAAACTAATAATTTGGGCATTGAAACTTAGCCCAACATAAAATTTAACCCAACGCTCAAGGGTAGAAACGTACTTTTACATTTTCGAGGATAACGAAAGTACAATTTTCGGGACAGGCTGTCACATTTTGAGTAGTGCAGAAAAATAAATTTTGATTAAGAGCGTTGCTCAAGCGGTGCCATTGTATACCATGCAAACCTTTCTGTTAACTAAGTCCCTTTGTGATGAATTGAATCAAATAGTAGCTAAATTTTGGTGGGGGAAACAACATGATCGAAGGAGTATACATTGGTGTCGGGGGAGGAAATTATGTAAGCCAAAGAGTGAAGGTGGGTTGGGTTTCAAGGATCTTTATGCTTTCAATCTTGCGTTGCTTGCAAAATAGGGATGAAGGCTACTACAACAACCATCGTCACTTGTAGCTCGGCTCTTTAAGGCTAAGTATTATCCTCAAACAGATTTCTTAACTGCCCAAGTTAAACAGAATTCGTCTTTTTGTTGGCGTAGCATTACGGCTGCCCATATAATCATCCGAATGGGGGCGCAGTGGAGGGTTGGAGATGGTTCAAAGATTCGTATTTGGGGAGATAGTTGGCTGCCCTGACATAATTTCTTTAAAGTTCTTAGCCCCATACCATTGGGAATGGACCACAATGCAAAGGTTAACATGTTGCTTACTGAGGAAGGAAGTCCGTCGTGGAACTTGGAAGCAGTACATAATCTATTTGTCGAGGAAGAGATAGCACCGATCAAGAGCATTCCTCTTAGCTTATTCAAGACAGATGATGTTTTATTTTGGACTACAGAGTCAAAAGGAAAGTTTACAACGAGGAGTGCTTACCATCTGGCACGGTCTTGTGGGGAAGTAAGTGGGAATGAACCTAATAGTTCGATTATGGTTCCGGAGGTCAAGTTTATGTGGAAAGCGACTTGGAGAGCTCATGTGCCGGGCAATGTGAAAAGTTGTGTGTGGCGTTGCTGTATGAATGCAGTTCCGACAAGGGATAATTTGGGGAAAAAAAAAGTTAAATGTTCCGACAACGTGTTTGTTTTGTGACGGGGAGGCGGAAATGATTGACCATGTGTTGAGGTCCTATCCACGTGCGATGGCGGTGTGGTTTTCTAGTCCATTGGGAATAAGAAGCCAAGGAGATAGGTGGCAGAGTTTGATGGAGTGGATAGCGACCCTTGCAGGTTCAATGTCGAGGGAGAGTTTTGATTTGGTAATGAGTTTAATTTGGTGCATTTGGACAGAACATAATGAAATGTTGTGGAAGGGAAAGGCTCTGGAGCTTCTGGAAATGCATTGTAAAGTGCAGACATGGCTGAATGAGTTCCATAAATGGCATGGGATGTGGAAGAACACCAAGGTGGTCATGAAGCAGCCATGGAAGCCGCCAGAATTAGGGTGGATTAAAAGTAATTTTGATGGTGCATGGGATGAACAGTTAGAAGTTGGAGGAGTGGGGGTAGTGATACGAAACGACAAAGGAGAATTCATAGCTGCATTAGCAATGAGAATTGAGGGAATCGATTCTCCATTGTTGGCAGAAATTATGGCAGTGAGGGAAGCAGGGTTGTTCTTACAACACCAGCAGACTACACACGTGGAAGTTGAAGGGGATGCCTAGATGGTGATCACAACACTTCAAAATAAAAGCCTAGAGGATTCATCTTCTTATGGGCACCTTGTTGCAAATACTAGACAGATTTTAAATGGATTTCCTCAGTGCAAGGTTACATTTGGCCGACGATTGACGAATAAGGTGGCACATCGATTGGCTAGGTTGGGTTTATCCCTTGCTACACCGGTAGTTTGGTTCGAGGAACCTCCTGATTTATTAATAGACCTTCTTTTTAAGGATAGTATTCATATGTAATCTCTTTTGGTGCGGGACGCTCTTTTTCCCTTAGACCGGGTTAAAAGCCCCAGCAAGGTTTTTATCGAGGCCCACTATTTGCACCTTATCCTGGTGTACGTATTCAACTTCGTATCAATGAATATCGTACTTTCTCTCAAAAAAGTCATCTTTGTCAAGGATTAAAATGAAGTTTTATAATCAAAGAATATCCCATAAGTGCTATCTGCTATGGGTATAAGGTTTTGAGGAATTGAAGCTGTCACTTTGTCACTCGTCCGTTACCGGCCTTACTTTCCATTAAATGAGCCAATCTTGTCAATATTATAAATAGGTAATACAAAGTGTTTCTGGAGGTCTTCACCATCCTCCCGAGTACCATGGATGTTCTTTCCTTTCCTTTACCTCCTCCCATTGCAATAAGTTTAGCGGTAGTAATTTTAACTGTGCTTGTGATAAGATTCCGTGCTAGAAGGTTGGGTGCTGAGAAAAAAAAGAGATACCATCCTGTCGTCACAAATTTCTTAAACATACTCATCAACTTCCCTAGGCTGCACCATTATATGACCGAGTTTGCTCACAAACACAAAAGTTACAGGGCTTATAATGTGCTCATAGATTACGTTATCACCACGGATCCTGCAAATGTTGAATACATCATCAAAACAAACTTTGCAAACTATGGCAAGGTATGCTGTCTCTGACTAGTTAAATGAGAAGTTCATGATATTATAAACTTTCAAAAGTAGTTTTTTGATTCTTTGTCGCGTGTATATTTGAAGGGTGAACATCTTAATGATTTTATAAGGATAATATTTATGTTAATCACCATAGTTATCTAATAACAGAAGTTCCAATTCCTGACCTGCTGCAGGGTTGGTACCACTACGGCATTTTGTCAGATCTTTTAGGAGACGGGATCTTTACTGTGGATGGAGAAAAATGGCTGCATCAAAAAAAGGTATCGAGCAATGAATTAACAACCAAAATTGTGAAAGACTTCAGCAGTACAGTCTTCAAAACCAATGCAGTAAAACTTGCACGGATAATTTCTGAAGCTGCAACCTGCAACAAAGCAATGGAGATCCAAGTAAGTTTGCCATGTTTCAATAATAACATTTATAGCATGATTAGAATTAATTCCTTATACATATGAGGAGTTTCATAAGGAGATCCTACGACACTGTAGCAAAACCTGGAGCACTCTGCAGTGAGGGTTAAATAACTGAAACCGTTTAGTTTTTAGATCTCCATCCAAGAACCAACCTTGTAAAAAAAAAAAAAAAATTCATTAAAATCCAAAATCGTTGGACCATTTGATTATCATTGTGAACATTCGTCTTTTAAAACTTTGTCTATTTATTGACTAAATGATTTTGAGATTCGGTTAAGTTTTGTAAAAATGATCCTTGAATGAGGTTCCTAATCCTTGTATATAAATACAACACATATATATAATTCTTGGCGTTTCTTGGCATTTTCTTTTTGGGACGAAGGAATTGTTTATGAAAGCAACCTTAGACTCAATCGTCAAGATTCTGCTTGGAATTGAACTAGACACCATGGACGGAACAAATGAAGAAGGTACTCGGTTTGCCCATGCTTTTGATGTAGCAAACGAAATGACCATGTTTCGTTATGTTGATTTCTCATGGAAGATCAGAAGGTTCTTAAACATTGGATCAGAAGCACTGCTAAGGAAGAATGTCCAATTGATAGATCAATTTGTTTATAACTTAATCAAAAGAAAGATTGAAACAGATACTTCATCAGAAGATGAGCTACTGGCAGTGAGTAATTAACCTTCCACTCCATGATCTGTTATATTAATTCCAAAATTAATAATAAATTTAGTATGAGTAGTATTATTGTAAAATAAATAGTAAAGTTAATAGTGTGGATGTAAAATAAATAGTAAAGTTAATAGTGTGGATGACTGGCAATATTGGCAGTTAAAGAAGGGATACATCATTTCAAGGCTTTTGAAATCTCCAGATGCTGATCCAAAGTACTTGAGAGACTTGATCCTTTGTCTCATTGCTGCCGGTAGAGACACAACCACGAGCACTCTTACGTGGTTTATTTATATGCTATGCAAGCATCCTCATATACAAGAAAAGGTTGCGAAGGAAGTTAAAGAGGCAACAAATCTGAAAGACAGTTCACGCATTGATGAGGTTGCTGCCACCCTTACTGAAGAAGCTCTTGAAAAAATGCAATATCTACATGCAGCTTTGTCTGAGACACTCAGACTCTATCCTCCAGTTCCACTGGTAATTAAGTATTTATCATCTAATACCAAATGCATTCACGAACACATCAAACACTTCCGCACTTTTATGTATTTGAATCATTATATGTTACTTTTTAAGTATATAACAAGTTACTTTGTGCGATGCATGCTGTCATATACAGAACGCAAAAGTTTGTTTAGCTGATGATACTTGGCCAGATGGATTTAGTGTCAAAAAAGGGGATTTTGTGGGAATCCATGTTTATGGAATGGGTAAGATGAAATATCTATGGGGTGATGATGCAGAAAAATTTCGACCAGAGAGATGGCTCGACAAAAATGGCCTTTTTCAGCAAGAAAGCCCTTTCAAATTTACAGCTTTTAATGTATGTAAGAAAAAACATGCATGTTGATTAATACAAAAGTATGCACAAAGGATGAGATTATTTCTGAAGTGAAGAATTTTGATATATATTATGTGTCATTCACGTATACAGGCTGGGCCAAGAATTTGTATAGGAAAGGACTTTGCCTATAGGCAGACAAAGATCATGTGTGCCGCACTTTTAGGGTGCTTCAAATTCAAGCTGAGTGACGAGAAGAAAGTGGCTCATTACTTGACCAAGATCTCCCTCCATATAGACGGGGGACTTTATGTGCATGCCTCTCCAAGGCCTTAAACAGATGCCTCCTTTCCACCCCCATCCAGTTTGCTTAATATATAACTAGAAGTTGGGTAAGGTTAGTAGAACAAATTGTAGACTATATTTGTAAATTAAATAATGTGTTCCTAATAAGAACTAGCATATGGGCACACACAAAGTTTGTGAGAAATTTTTTTATTTTTGTTTTTGAAATAGAAGGAGAGAGGAAGAGCGTGATAGAGAATGTGGGAGTGGGAAGTGTTTTTTTATTTTTTTTAATTTTTAAATTAGAGATATGTTAGGATTACATGTAGGTGAGGTTTTGAAAAAAAAAACAAAATTTGGTTGTGTGAAATTACATTTCTGCCCCATATTTCATGTTCTGTTTTAATTAGAGGGTTACACTGATAATTTCATAAGGTTTTGTTTGACAATTAGTGTTTTATTAATTAGTAGAGATTATCAAAATATAAACAACTGTATTAGATAATAAAAGAAGAGTTACAAAACTGAAGCCTTCTTTACGTATTCGATCATAACCATATATGTCCTATGATAATATATATTCAATCGTTGTATGACAATAAAAAAAAAATATAGTGCTGGTTACATTAAAACAAGTCATTTTGGTTGTAAAACATTAAGTTTGATTTGCAATATATGATATTTTTGTTTCCATTTAAATTCTGAATTATTGGGTATTTGTAAATAAAAAAAAAGGGAGAACCTTAGCAAAAAGCTTCAAGTACTGTTCACTTTAACGAAAAACCACATTTTTACACTAAAAAGTCAATCCTGGTACTATTCACTTTGCCCTTTATTTTGTCTTTATCGTTAAAACTCAAAGTTTTGAAACCATGTTAATTAGTTTTTCTAAAAAATAATGATCATCTTACCGTAGGAAATTTGGTTTTCTAGCAATAGGAATGGCATGGGGAGTAATGTTTTCCTCGTTGAATTCCCCTTAAATTTTTCAGGTTTTTCCTAGAGAAAATTATAATTAGATACCTCATTTTAGACTTTTGTAGACTAAACATTTATACTTTTTGATTAAGCTTTTGAAACATTTGATTAAGATACTTAGATTTGAACTATGTCAAATTAATTGAAATTAATTTACATTTAAATATTTGCTATATATTTTAAATAATTTCAACTATATTTAAGTCTAAAAATTTAAACTTTTCAAATCTAAATGTACACCCACGCCAAATGGAAATGTACCAACATTAAATGAAAACGTATCAACGTCAAACGAAAACGTACCAACCCCGAATTAAGACGTACCCAATTATATACTATATGAAAATGAATATTCATCTTTTTGGAATGTTTAAAAATATGTTTGATTCATACACAATGCTCTAAATAGTCTTGTTTTTTGGTAGATAAGTCTCTGGAACAACTTTTAGTTGATCGGAGATAAATCCTGTAAGATCCCACATCGCCCAGGGGTGTGGATCCTATAAGCCTTATATGTATATTCTCATCTCTACCTAGCACGAGGCATTTTGGGAGCTCACTGGCTTCGAGTTCTGTAGTAAATTTGAAGTTAAGCGAGAATGGGCCAGAGCATTTCCAGGATGGGTGACCCATTGGGAAGTTCTGCTCGCGTGAGTTCCCAGAAACAAAACCATGAGGGCGTGGCCGAAGCCCAAAGCAGACAATATCGTGCTCTGCAGAGTCGAGCCCGGGATGTGGTGGGGGCCCGGGTCGGGATGTGACAATTTGGTATCAGAGCCAATCCTTGGCCGGAAGTGTGCCGATGAAGACGTCGGGCTTCTAAGGGAGGTGGATTGTAAGATCCCACATCGCCCAGGGGTGTGGATCATATAAGCCTTATATGTATATTCTCATCTCTACATAGCACGAGGCATTTTGAGAGCTCATTGGCTTTGGGTTCCGTAGGAATGCCGAAGTTAAGCGAGAATGAGTCAGAGCATTCTCAGGATGGGTGACCCACTGGGAAGTTCTGCTCGCGTGAGTTCCCAGAAACAAAACCGTGAAGGCATGGCCGGGGCTCAAAGCAGACAATATCGTGCTACGGCGGAATCGAGCCCGGGATGTGGTGGGGGCCGGGTCGGGATGTGACAAATCCTTATTATTTTAGATAATACTAAATAATAACGATAAATCATATAATTTTGAATTAACAAAAAGGTTATTATCCGTTGATTCTTTTTATAAAAAAATTAATTAAAGTAATTCATCATTATTAGGACAAAAAGTAATAAAACTTATGTTTTGAAAACAAACGTACCAAAAACGAAATGTACCAAAAATTCATATGTACCAAGAAGTTAAATGGAACAAAAATTCAAATGTACCAAGTAACTAAATGTACCATTATAATCAAACGTACCTAACAACGAGTTTTATTACATTCTATTTAATTTACTAAAATAAATATTTTAATAAAAAATAAAAAAATCTTAAATCATCATAATAAGAGATGCATAAAAATAGGAGGAAAATAGGGAATGCTAATGTGAATAGACTTCTAATAAAATAAAACTAAAGGACCAAAATTGTAGGGAAAATGTTTAATCAAATTTGCAAAACGAATAGATGTTTAGTCTATAACATTTAAAAATCAGGCGTCTAATGAAAACGTCCCTTTTTCTTATTCTTGCTATATTCTACGAGGAAACAGATTATAGCCAGAAATGAGACCTTTGAGCGAGGAAACACTTTGCTGCTAAACATCCAACCGAACATATTTTCTTCGCGGTAGGCTTTCCCCTGAGCCTACGACCTCCCAAGGAAATGTTTAAAAGCTGAACCATTTGTACGACAATCTTGGAATTATTAGAATGAATTTTGTGTTCGCTAAAGGGTGTTTTTTGTCCTATAAAAGAATAGCTTTTTTTTAATTTTTTTTTAATTTTTTTACCGTAATAATATTGCCAGTATATATCCACGCTAGCATGAATAAATTCTGATTGATTAGATTCGTCTACATCAATAGAAAATTCGATACGTTGTATATATGAGTGATCAATGATTGTTGAGTTAAAATTTCACCCATAAGATGAACAAAGTACGTCATACTTGTTTAATTGCTCTGCCTGAATAATTTGCATTGAGAGATTTAATTCATATTATATCGGATATAGATTGAGAATCTGGCCTTTCAGAATTATTTTTTACAAAGATATTTGTTCAAATATACCAATTTCATTTGGAAGATACAGGGTGCGGAAAGCTTGTATATATTGTTTAATTAGGATATAACAAAAAATCTTTTCTTATTTTTAAATGGCAAAAGGTTGTTACTTAGTATTACGGTCTAGTGATATTCATCTTCATTTGTAAGTGAGAGGGTTTAAGTTCGATTCTCGTCAAGTCGAACCACATTATTGCTAGCCCATTGTGAGGCTTAGGACACTTATCCACCAATTAGTATAAATTAAGGTGAAATAGCTATATTACTTATTGTTGACCCTAAAAACTACTAAGCCTACGTGGCGCGCTGGCTGAGTAACTAATGAGCTAACTACGTCCTTCGGTGTTGTGTGGGGAGTGCCAACTCGACGGCCGAGCTCGGCCGGTGAGTAAAATTTGTTGGTGCTACGTTGTATGTGCGGCTGACTTCTCGATCTTGCGACTGTGGCCGAGGAAGGAACACGTCTCGGCCTTCAAGTTTTGGAGCCTGAAGACAAGGCTGCCAATCTTTGCGAAATTCACGAATCGTCGGTGTCGGATTCGGTCATGGTGATTATATTCGTAAAGGTATAACCACGCCGAATTGACACCAGAGTATAGGGACACAGGTACTCGAAACAGACGTACGTCTTAACGGTGAAAGTGGTTCGGCAGTCAGAATGCCGAACTCTGAAACCAACCTGTGAATATCCAATCATAAAACAACTCGGCGTTCAATGTGCCGAGCCCAGTAATCAGTAACACCTCACTTCGCCGAAAGGGCTAATGAGATGACCTCTGCCGACAAGGACTCGAAAACCCTTCTCGACCGAGACTTGGATAGGTAACCAGTCGGCCTCGACGCAGTGCTATCTATCCAAACTGAAGATGCTCCGCAGTCGGCTGGTTCTACGGCGATAATACTGTTTATCCAAACTGAAGATATCACTGGTTGCCTTCACAGTGCTGTTAATCCAAACTGAAGATGTGTTGGCGAAAAAGAAAATAAAATCTCAGGGTGTTTGAGAGGTTTCGCGTAGAGCGAGGATTTGAGCAGGGCAATTTGTGTGTTGAGTTGGAGAGAGCCTGAATGTCGCGCTCATTCCTCTATTTATAATAGTGCAAATACTCCTGATCGAGTCAGAATCACTCTTGGATAAGGATCCATTCCCTAGTCCAACTTTATCTCGACCGACCCCTCTTTTAACTAGGACTTTAAACTTGCCTCAATCGTGGGCTAAATTCACTTTCGCACCATGGTTTGCTTAGAACTCCTTATCCCAACAGGTTTCGGCCATTTAGCTTTATCACATTCTCATATTTATCCGCATCCTTTCTTTTCCTAATAGGGCTTGGTCAACCTGACCCCGCGGCCCACGGTACCAACCCACTGCCTCTGAGAAGGCACTGGGCCAAGAGTGATCCGAACTCGACCCAATATCATTTTGGGCCCAAACATTGCCCCCTCGCTTCTGAGGTCGTCGATCTACAGCTCTTGGTCGAGTCTCGGCCTTGAAGAAGCGAAACATCGTCTTTCCTTTTCCTATAACAATCATTGGTCAGTCTTAGAAAACAACACCACGCCCATTTATGAGAAAAGATTTGTCTCTCGAATCATTCCCGATACCGCCATGTGTCATCCCTCGATCATCCCAACAGTCTGCAATCATATCCCTGTACGCATACAACTGTCGAACCGTCTCTTCGCATGAAATCCGCCGTCATATGCAATCGTGCGCCCTCAAACCGCGAGATCTTCGGTCATTTCGCCTGGATTCTCTAAATTTTCATCATGGCGCGCAGACATATTGATTGGTTCATTTCAAAATTTGAAAACCAAACGATTGACCTTCCTGCTGGGGCTTATAAATATCCATCCCCTTTTCAGTTCAATTTTACGCTTCTAATTTTCTGAGATTCCCTTGCTTCTCTCTCGAACCTTTAGAAAAAAACCAGAATCCCTACAAGGCACTCTCAACCCAGAAGCCTATCTTCATTAATGGTCTCCTTCATCTCCCAGCTTTCCGAGGAATGCAACAAGCATAAAGATATCATCGACCACAGTGCCGTCAAGACTCTGCGCTTTCAGAGTGATCTGAGCACTACTCATCAAATCCTAGGGCCTCTATTCAAGAAACCGGTGCCATCGCCCATTACTAGCATCATGAAGAATCACTGCTTGATGCCCTTGCGACAAGGGTTTGAATGGTCGAAATGGGATATGTCAAAACCCCAAGGGGTCTGGCCCTCGACTACTGCAACCTGGGCAGCTTGGGTCGATCAGATGGAGAAGTTCTTCGGCCAGGAGTGGAAAGCTCTCGGTATTCATGATGTCATCAGGCTCTCGACTGTAGAGATCGCCATGGACAAAGAGGTCTTGATGGCGACCCTTAGCTTCTGGTGCTCTGCAACCAACACCATGGTTCTCCCTATTGGTCCTCTTGGCCCCACCGTCCTCGACATCTCTGCTATTCTCGGGACTTCCCTTTCTGGTATCCTCGTCGACATTGCTCTCTTTGGATGCTCGTCGAACCTTGACCTTAAGGCATTGTTTGATGCTCGGCCCATCGAAACACTAAGCTGAGACGGTCAAGAGCCCACGAAGAACAAAGTTCAGAAGCTACATAAGAACTTCTTCAATTATAATACTCTTATCGTCCATTTCGCTGGTCGAGGGGAGACGAGTCTCCGTAAATAAGAACATGAGGCCTTTTTGTTCTACTGGTACAACAAATTCATTTCTTGTACCAAATCAAACAAATGCTTGGTCGAGAACATGCCTGTGGCTGAAGCCCTGGCCAGTGGTTACACTCTGGCGCTTAGCCCAGCCATTCTTGCCAACCTGCTGCGCTGTCTAGCTGAGGCAACCATTGAAAAGATCGACCCACACCAGAACAGGCCTCTCTGGGTCTTTCAACTCTGGTTGCAGACCTACTTTACTACACTTTGGCCAGACGTCCTTAACTTCTCGTCTACCGAAGCACTTGGCCTTTAGCTGGCTTCTCGACTGATACCTCCTCATCGAGCCGAAGAAATTTTTAAATACTTCTTCGGCCTTGATGACTTATCCGACGAGGAGTTTCTGGTATGTCATCGTATAGAATACCCTTCCTTTATCATGCTTCCATCCTCGGCCTGGAGTGAAGATGACGATGCCATATTTCGCCAGAACTGGGGGTCGTTCGTGTTGACCCGCGACCTTCCTCTCGGCTGTGATGCCCGCCGGTCAAGTTGGGAAGTTTATCACCCTCATTTCACGGCCAGGCATCTCGGTTACCCCCAAGGTTGTCCGGTGCCTTTGCTTACTTCCCAATCTCTTCTCAACTGAAGGTGACTCTCTGGTTCTTCAGAGAAGGAATGCAGAGACGCCGATAGTGAATTTCAAGAGCGGTACAGGAAATTTCGCCTTCCACCAGCTATTCCCGAGTCCCTCAGCACCAATACCTTAGGTGATTGGTGGGAAACGTACACCCATGATTTCTTTGGCGCCCCGATCGAAGATGTTGCCAACAGCCTCTTCGGTGACCTAAACACGATGTAATTGTTTGTCGCGTGTTTATTATGTCCTTCCCTTCAGCTCTTCGGCCTTGGGAATGTTGTGCCCCGACCGAAGTTTTATAATCTTAGCGAGTAACAATTGGTCGCAGATAGTGTCGGCCTTAGTAATGTCAAACGTATATACCTTCGATGTCTTCATGGCAGTTTCTCCAGACGTCGACCGATCCTTGGTATCCTTAGGGTTGACGTGGGTCAGTGCCTTGCATATATATGGCTTGTCAATCACTATCTCGGCCGCGTCTATACTGGCATATTCTTCAGGTTCCGCCGAGGCATAGCTAACCGTAGGATTTTTATAGATGGTTCCTCGGGATGGGGATTTCGATGCTTTCTCTTCGCGGAGCAAATAGTCGTATTGCTCGACGTGTTGAGCTAATTCGTACATGTCACGGAAGTTCGCCCCCAGGAACTTCTATATTCTACGTCTAAACCATTAAGTGCGAGTCTAACAAACTCTACCTCAGGCAAAGGTACTCGGCACCAATTTCTGGCTGACTTAAACCTCGTAAGATAGTCCATCGGTGATTTGTCCGATGTTTGTGCCATTCTAGCCAACGAGGAAACTGACATCTCCATCCCCGGTCGATAAAACTGTTCGTGGAACTTCTAGACCAATTCCTCCTAACTTTGAATGGAATTAGGAAAAAGATTTATGTACCACGCGAACGCCGAGCCTGTCAGGGTCAGCGAGAAGTTGAATAGTCGCAGCTTATGGAAGTCACTATTAACATTTCCACATTGTGCAGGGAAGCGGGCGACATGTTCCAATGAGGATAGAGACGATTCCCCAGCAAAGAGGCTGAAATCTGGGATTTTAAAGCCTTTAGGATATTCGAACTTTTCCACGTAAGCTGGGTATGGATGGATGAACTTTGGGAATTTCGGCCCCTTTTTTAGGGCCGAATCAATCATTCTCTGAATTTCAACCACATCCACGGACGCCGTTTCCGTATTTTGATCAAAGTCATCAATCCAGCTGCTCGATCCACCCCTTTTATCCAGATCAATCATTTTGAGCCGAGCGGGTCCCACCTCGGCTGATAACACTGATATAGGATTATTCTTTGGAATGAGTGGTCTGGATTGATCAGAAAATCCAATATTCTGAGTATTGCTAACTAAAGCCTCAAGCAGTTTTGTGTGCACAGCGTTTTGACCACGCACCTCTTCGAGTATCCCTTGTATCTCTCGACTGAACGTCTGTTCGACCTGTCGAGATTGCTCTTCGAGCCGACGCCGAAGGAACGATCTGGTTGGTGGATCGGAAACATCATCGCCGTCTTCGTCACAGTTCTCTACTATACCTTCGATCACGGCTCCTTTTGTTATCTTTGAGAGGATCCCCGCATCTCGAGACGGCTCGTTAAAACTCGCCTCTCTCTCTTGTCGTGTACCCTTTGATACCTCATGTGTCACGGCGACAATGGTCTGTACCCGTGACGAACCTTCGAACTCGGGATTCTGACTTGTGTGGGTCGCGGTCGATTTTCCCATGATTGATTTCTTTGTTACTGACCGTGTCTCAATGGTCATGAACTTAGTAGATTTAGCACTTGGTCCCACTGGGCGTGCCAAAATGTTGACCCTAAAAACTACTAAGCCTACATGGCGCGCATGCCGAGTAACTAATGAGCCAACTACGTCATTCGGTGATGTGCGGGGCGTGCCAACTCGACGGCCAAGCTCGGCTGGTGAGTAAAATTTGTTGGTGCTGCGTTGTATGTGCGGCTGACTTCTCGATCTTGCGACTGTGGCTGAGGAAGGAACACGTCTCGGCCTTCAAGTTCTGGAGCCTGAAGACAAGGCTGCTAATCTTTGCGAAATTCATGAATCGTCGGTGCCGGATTCGGTCACGGTGATTATATTCGTAAAGGTATAACCACGCTGAATCAACACCAGAGTATAGGGACACAGGTACTCGAAACAAACGTACGTCTTAACGGTGAAAGTGGTTCGGCCGTCAGAATGCCGAACTCTGAAACCAACCTGTGAATATCCAATCATTAAACAACTCGGTGTTCAATGTGCCGAGCCCAGTAATCAGTAACACCTCACTTTGTCGAAAGGGCTAATGAGATGACCTCTGCCGACATGGACTCGAAAACCCTTCTCGACCGAGACTTGGATAGGTAACCAGTCGGCCTCGATGTAGTGCTGTCTATCCAACTGAAGATGCTCCGCAGTCGGCTGGTTCTACGGCGATAGTGCTGTTCATCCAAACTGAAGATGTGTTGGCGAAAAAGAAAATAAAATCTCAGGGTGTTTGAGAGGTTTCGCGTAGAGCGAGGATTTGCGCAGGGCAATTTGTGTGTTGAGTTGGAGAGAGCCTGAATGTCGCGCTCCTTCCTCTATTTATAATAGTGCAAATACTTCTGATCGAGTCAGAATCACTCTTGGATAAGGATCCCTTTCCTAGTCCAACTTTATCTCGGCCGACCCCTCTTTTAACTAGGACTTTAAACTTGCCTCAATCGTGGGCTAAATTCACTTCCGCACCATGGTTTGCTTAAGACTCCTTATCCCAACAGGTTTCGGCCACTTAGCTTTATCACATTCTCATATTTATCCGCATCCTTTCTTTTCCTAATAGGGCTTGGTCAACCTGACCCCGCGGCCCACGGCACCAACCCACTGCCTCTGAGAAGGCACTGGGCTGAGAGTGATCCGAACTCGACCCAATATCATTTTGGGCCCAAACACTTATATAACTATTCCACCTCAATTTAACAAGCCACAACTAACTTGTTATTTTGTGCTCACAAGTAGATATACCACAACTAGCTTGTTATTTTGTGCTCACAAGTAGATATAGGTTGATAATATTTGTAGGAAGGGTAAGAAGACATGGCTACCAAACATAATGATGAAGAATAATATCTCTTCCAACGGGAAAATGATAACTGCAAGAATGACAGAAAAGGGAAGAGATACCTCCACACACGTCCACTGGAAGAGAGAAATCCACACACGTCCAATTTAATACATCTTTTTAGGCAAAGATATTAAACATCTCCTACAATAAAAGCGTAAAGCATCTCCGAGACTCCGATGCAATTATTTATACCAAAATAGAGGGGGTGAGTTTGGCCTCATAATAGACTAGCAATAATGTGTTTTAAATTTGCCTGTGACGAGAATCCAACTCAAGACTTCACTTACAAATGAAGATGATTACCACTAGATTGTAGACCAAGTAACTTGAGGGATAGGTAGATAAATAATAAAATATTCGGCATTTTGTTAAAATGGCTAGCGTTGTTGGAGATGCTTATGATAACCGGGCTGCCTATAATAATTTTTGAGTGATTTTCATATTAAACTAACAAACTTATAGCTAGAATTGTTAAAGATGCTCTATTTCTACGACCATATGCAAACAAGGAAGATAAAAAAATAATTAAATGAAAGCCACTAACGTAACGTTAGAAAAGGTGTGTTGCAAACCAAAACTGTAACGACCCGTCCCCAATTATTACAATTTTTATAATTTTATAATGCGAATTTACTAAAATGCCCTTCGAGGTAAAAACATTGACTTTTGTTGACCACCTTGTTGTGTCGCGTAAGTTTCATTTTCTTGGCATATCCTTGCAGCACTCGTCGTTACGAACGCGTAGACGCTTGCAAAATCAAAATTGAAGCTAAAACGAAGATTTTATGGAACTCGAAACGTAAGGGCATTTTGGTAATTTTACAATTAGAGATATTTCTCCATCATGGACCATTGAGGTGGTGACACATGGCATAATTGGTCCTCATTTATGTCTCTCCCGTGATCTCTCTCTAGAACACTCTCTCCCTCATTTTTTTCAGTCACTTTCTCATCTCTTAGCAACTCACACACGTACGCAGACTACCAATCTACTCTCTCTATGTTCCCTCCCTTCCTTCTCAACTCTCATCTCTCTCTCTGTGCACTTTGCAACAGAGAAATTACCAACCTTCACCATCATGGTTACTCTTCGGCGAACCACCAAACCATCTTCATTCTTCTTGCTCATCTCAAACACTCTCGGATTTGATGTTGTCCTCAATACACAGATGTAGCAATGGCAGCCACCATCGTCATACTTCCCGACGAGGTTTCATGATTCTCCGACCAAGGTAAGTCTCAGGAATCCCTTCCCCTCGTCATTTCTGGACGTTTATGAAAGCTTTTGAAGATATATGCATGTGTTTGTAAGATGTAAGGATAGAAATCATGCAGGGATGTTTTCCCAATTTTTTAGGCGAGACCTCAAGGTTTTGCAAGGCATTTTCGGCCAACGCCGATGATTACTCGGCCTCAGCTTGGTATGTCCTTATTCTCAATGTTTTTAGCTTCATTATGGCTCTTGAATCATCGAAAATGATTGATCTTTGACCCCAAAATGGAGCCAGGGAAGTTTCCCGGCCAAAGACCCCCCAGATCCGGCCTTCTACTTTATTAGGTCTGGTGATCCACAAACTTAACCAGGTCAAACCCGACCCACAACTCTAAATCCGGCTCAAACCTTTGGGCCATAGAATCCGAGCCCAACCTAATCGGATCCGGTCAAACCCAGTTGCTGGGTAAACTCAAATAACCAGCCTAAACTTTGGGCCAAGTAAACCAGGCCTAAACCCAATTCCATGACCCGCCCAAAACCTCTTAACCCATTAACCCTAACCCAAGTCCAACCCAGCTACCAGACCCAACCCATTAATTCGACCCGGATCCGACCCGACCTGAGTCTAAACCTAGGTTCCATGATCGGCGTATGGAGCGCACGCATCTCCACTGAAGGTACTATGCTCCTCCATTGTCCACGGCGGCACCGACGACTTTTTCGACGACCCAACTAGGCGCGTGCGGTGGCACTTGGCCTTCCAGGCCGCCGCCGCCGCCTTGTGGCAGCACATGCGGCGGAGCGTAGGGGAACCCGAGGTCCTTCATTAGGTTTTCCGATGTGCCGAATCGGAATCCACTAACTATTTTCTGAAATTCGATCATTTTAATAGAGTTGTATTAAATGGCTTCTCTATGTGGTTAGGTGCATCCGTGAGAAGTGACACCATTTTCGCTAGTTCGAGCGGCTTTCTGGTAATGGAATACATGTGAGTGGACCCCTTCTAAACTTGCATGTTTTTATAAAATATTAGGCTTGCATGCATTGCATATTTCATGAATGAGGCATGATTTATAATATGTTTTACGGATTTCCATACTTATGATTATTTAAATAGCTTTCACGAAATATTTGTGATTTATCGAAATTATGTTTCACGAAAGGTTATGAATCTTTGGATTTTCTCGTTTATGAAATTCTATGGCTTACGAATATGATTTATTTTACAGATTTATGAATATGTGCTATCTTGGATTTATGAGATGAGACTTTGAGTTTTTGAGCTTCGGATTTGGATATGAGTTTTGAGATATGTTTTTGGTACTTATCTAGCGGGTTATCATACAAGACATCCACACAAAACAGGTATGTAGACGTCTGTGGCCATAGAACACAGTTGATGATATATATGGTATATCCTCTTCTCCGGCGTAACTCGGAGTCCTACAGCTTCATCTTCAGGTGATGGACCATGGTTTATTCACTGGCGTAACCCAGTGTCGTACAACTTCACCTTTGGATGATGGACAGGTACTGCCTTCGGGCGAACAAGGAGTTGAAAATATTGATGATATACCCCCAGCTTTAGTAGTCCGGGGCTAGTCTCGGTGTGTGATGTTATATATCCTTTTCTCCGGCGTAACCTGAAGTCGTACAGCTTCACCTGGGGTGATGGACCATGATTTCTTCACTGGCGTAACCCAGTGTTGTATAGCTTCACCTTCGGGTGATGGACATGTACAGCCTTCGGGTGACTATGATACCCCTTGAGAGAGTACATTATTGAGGAGATTTACGGATTTGCCTTCGGGCGGCGATAACACCATTATTGAGTATTGTTTTACACATACATGTTTTATGAACGTTTTCATGGCATGTAGAGTTTTCAGAAAACTTGCTATGTGGTATTATATACGTGTTTTCTTATTAGAAGTATTATTATAAACTTTGGTCCACTCACCTTTTTGGTTTTGCGCCTCCTCAGGAGATAGAATTGAGGCATACAATACCGGTATCAGGGCACGTTCACATAGGTATATTTGAGTTTTCTCAGTGTATGACTTCTTCCTTTGTTCATACCTTTTATTATAATTCTTTCATACTATTCTTGATTAGTTGTATGCTCTGAACACGTTCCTGCACTGGCATTTTTCTTTCTAATTACATATTTTCTTTGTAGGCATGTTTAAGATTGCTTCGTCACCCTCGGGTATCGGCCAGCACGTGCCTATCCTGGTATTTGGGGATGTCAGGATCAGGGCGTGTCAAAAACTCACGAGTAATGCTACACTCATCATATATTTGTATTATCTTTTTAATAGAGATAAGGCACATTAACACATGTGAATCTCATTGCTATTAGAAAAATGATATAAAGGATGATACAAATAAATAGTAAGAGGTGCAAAGTTGAAAACTCACCCACCTTGCTTTCCCTTAAATGAGCCAATCTTGCTCTGTACTACCACAGAGGCATCCACACACTTCATAGACTTTTACAGCAGGACTCTTCTATATATTATATATAGGTACTACAAAGTGTTTTTGTAGGTACGTTCTTCACCATCCTCCCGACTACCATGGATGTTCTTTCCTATCCCTTACCTCCTCCTATAGCAATAAGAAGAAGCTTTGAGAAAGAAGACATAGAAAGTTTTTAGGGAGAAAGAAATCATTGCATTGTTCTCCAAAAAGAAATCATTGCATATATTTTTCTTAATGAATATCTTGTGAAAGATTCTATTACATTTAGCCTTATCTTCTAACTAAGTCTTAATCCATACAACTTGGACTAACTCACTCTTGTAATCTAGCCTTTCATATATTGAAGGATGTCATAATCCTAATGGCTTGAGTATATACTTTAACATCCCTCCTCCCCCCCCCCCTCAAGCTCAGGTTTGGATGAACTAAGCATGAGGTTGCTGCAATGTGTACTGCAGAAAGGTGCACTGAGTCATTTGGTTAAAATATTTGCAAACTGTTCTGAAGAAGAAACAAACTGAACCAGTAGCTTCTTGCTTGCCACCCTTTCTCAAACGAAGTGAACACCAATTTCAATGTGTTTAGTCCGCTGATGTTGTACTGTATTAAAAGAGAATGCTATAGCAGACATATTATTACAGAACAATACTGGAGTATAAGAAATTTTGAGCTGCAAAAATGTAAGCCACTGTTGAATCCAATCCAATTCAGCAGATGTTGAAGACAAGGCTCTATACTCAGCTTCAGTAGATGAACGAGACACTGTTTGCTGCTTTTTTGAAGACCAAGATATGGGATTATCCCCAAGAAAAACAACCACGCCTGTAGTAGATCGCTTATCATTAGGATCCCCAGCTCAGTCAGCATCACTAAAAACTTTGAGAAACAACTCTCATTTGCTATAAGTAATCCCTTGAGACAAAGATCATTTGAGATTCCTCAAAATACGTTTAACTACAGTGAAATGAGATATCGTTGAAGCTTGCATAAACTGACTAACCTGATGCACAAAGAATGCAATATCAGGTCTAGTAAAAATAAGGTATTGCAGAGCACCAACAACACTTCGATAAAAAGCATGATTATTGAAAGGTTGGCCATCAACTTTGAAAAGTCTACTATAAGGAAAACATGGTGTTACTGCAGGTTTTGCATCCATCATTTTAGTCTTCTTTAATAAATCAACAATATACTTCTCTTGTGATAAAAATAACCATGAGCAGTTCTGGAAATCTGAATACCCGAGAAGAAATGAAAAAAACCAAGATCCTTAATATCAAACGCTTTAGTTAAATTTGCAATGACCTGTTGAATAGCAGAAGATGTACTCCCAGTAATTATAATATCGTCTACATATAAGAGAAGAACCACAATGGAACCATCAACATGTTTGACAAAAAATGAAGAGTCGGAATAGGTATTTTAAAAACCCAACAATGGTAAAACTTGAGTAAACCTATCATTCCAAGCCCTTGGGGCTTGTTTAAGTCCATATAAAGACTTATGTAGTTTGCAAACCAAGTAAGGATGCTAGGAATCCACAAACCTTGGAGGTTAGGACATATAAACCTCCTCCTACAATATGCCATGAAGAAAAACATTCTTCAAATCTAGATGTCTCAATGGCCAATTGAATTGACCAGCAAATGCAAGTATGAGTCTCACAGTTGTTGGTTTAACAACTAGACACCATGGACGGAACAAATGAAGAAGGTGCTCGGTTTGCTGATGCTTTTGATGTAGCAAACGAAATGACCATCTATCGTTATTCGTTATGTTGATTTCTAGTGGAAGATCAAAAGGTTCTTAAACATTGGATCAGAAGCACTGCTAAGGAAGAATATCAAAGTGATAGATCAATTTGTTTATAACTTGATCAAAATAAAGATTGAAACAGATAATTCATCAGAAGATGACCTACTGGCTGTGTGTAATTAACCTTCCACTCCATGATTTGTTATATTAATTCCAGAATGAGTTAATATAGTATAAGTAGGTAAATGAATAATAAAGTTAGTAGTGTGGATGATTGGCAATATTTGGCAGTTAAAGAAAGGAGACATCATTTCAAGGCTTTTGGAATCTCAAAGACCGATCCAAAGTACTTGAGAGACTTGATCCTTTGTCTCATTTATGCCGGAAGAGACGCAACGGCGGGCACTCTTACGTGGTTTATTTATATGCTATGCAAGCATCCTCATATACAAGAAAAGGTTGCACAAGAAGTTAGAGAGGCAACAAATCTGAAAGATAGTTCATGCATTGATGAGGTTGCTGCCAGCCTTACTGAAGAAGCTCTTGAAAAATTGCAGTATCTACATGCAGCTTTGTCTGAGACATTCAGGCTCTACCCTGCAGTTCCACTGGTAATTTAGTATTTATCATCTGACTTAAAATGCATGCACGCATACTTCAAACACTTCCTCACTTTTCTGTATTTGAAGTGTGTTATTTTTTAAGTATATAATAAGTTAATTTATGCAACGCCTTCTGTCATATGTAGAACGCGAAAGTTTATTTAGCTGATGATACTTGTCAAATGGATTTAGTGTCAAAAAGGCAATTTTGTGGGATACCATGTTTACAGAATGGGCATGATGAAATATATGTGGGGTGATGATGCAAAAGAATTTCGGCCAGAAAGATCGGCTCAACAAAAATGGTCTTTTCCTGCAGAAAGCCCTTTCAAATTCACATCTTTTAATGTACGTAAGAAACAAGCATGCATGTTGATATGAATTTGATCACCATAAGACGTTGCATTTTATTAAAACACATGCACAAAGGATGATATTATTTTTGAAGAATTTTGATACATATATGTGTCTTTCACGTACACAGGTGGGGCCAATAATTTGTAGAGGAAAGGACTTTGCCAATAGGCAGACAAAGCTCATCTGTGCTGTGCTTTTAGGATGCTACAAATTCATGCTGAGTGAAGAGAAGAAAGTGGCCCATTACTTGACCAAGATCAACCTCCATATAGACGAGGGACTTTATGTGCATGCTTCTCCAAGATCTTAATTAGATGTCTTAAGCATATTTTCCTTCCCCTGGCAATTTGTCTTTTTAAAATTATTATTGTTAGAATAGTTTATGAGAAGAGTGGTTTTGAACAAGAAACACATGAGTAGAAACTCAACAATCTATTCACTATAATATTAAACCACATGCATCTGCCTAATATATGAGAGAATACTATTGTATTTGACAAATCAAAAAAGAGTTATTTAAATGAAGCCTTCTTTACGTATTTGATGATCACAATTGTAAGTCCTATGATTATATAGTCAATCGTTATCACAATTTTCATTTAAATTCTGAATTATTGGGTATTTGTAAACAAAAAAGAAAAAAAAATAATGATCATCTGACTAGGGGAAATTTTCCTTCCTATTAGCGTGGCGGTTAATGTTTTCCTCCTATGTCTGGTTTTTCAATTCCTTGCTATATATCCCACAGCGAGGAAACTGACAATAGCGACATATGCGCACTTCGAAGTGAGGAAACATTTTGTCTCTAAATGGTCAACAACAACCAAACATATTTTCCTCACGGTAGGCTTCTCCCCGAGGGCTGTATGAAACATGTTCCTCGGGCTGTTTTTCCCCAAGGGCCCTAGCCGCCCTACGACCTAGCTAGGAAATGTTTAATTGTTGAATCATTTCTACGACAATTTTCAATTTTTAGCAACGAATTATGTTCCCGCTAGAAGTTTTTGTGTATCTTTGTGTTTTTTTCTTTTGTAATAAAAATATATTAGAGTTTTATGGTGCTTGTTTACCAGCTGATAAATTGACATATTAATGGTGAACATGGACTTAATTGGTGCCTAAAATTGAATTAGATTTAATGTATATAAGTAAGTTATGGATATCAACTTCTAAATCTAGTATTAGACAGATTAGTAATAGCGAATCCATTATTTTTCAATATTCTTAAAGCATCTTTAATGAGAGAGTCAAAATATCTTAAAAGACGTTATACATTTCTTATTGGATCGAAAGCTCTCAACACTCTTAGGCTCTTGCGGCTATTGTGCTGCGTGCAAATAAAGGTGAAACATTGCGCGCCTTTTTTAATGTGGTTGGGATTAAGACTTGTGCTTCCTTCAAAAAGGAGTGCAGATCTTATGCACTCAAAAATTCTAGTGGCATCTATGTGCTTTTGCTTTTTGAACTAAACATAATTAATGTTAACTTGACAATAATTAAAATAATAAAAAATAAACCAAATCCTCAACCAAAAAACAAAGGCACAGAGGGGCCACAAGGGGTTTTGGGTGCAGAAGATCTGGACTCTTAAAAAAGCTATATAAATTTAGCCGAAGGTTGTGATTAATTGAAACCCAAATGCCAAGTCTCAGGATCACACTATTACTAATGTATATTAAAGTAAGAAACAAAAACCCACTTTCAAATATTTTTAAAAATACACAGTCAAGTAATATTTATGTTCACTTAATCTTTCAATCATCTACTCTGCATCAATTAGTCTCTTATTCTTCTCTTTCGTTTTTGATTTGGGTTCTCATGGCTATGATACCGATGTTTTTTAAGCCATAAGGAATAATCCAAGAACATTAAAGATGTGCAAAAAAAAAAAAACAGTCATCATGATCCGCCAAAACATGTGCCTATATATATGGCCATGAACTAGACTAAAATCCCTCAAAATTGGTTACCTTTTTTCCTTTGTGCACTGGGGTATAAGCCCTTACCAAAACCAGACAAGAATATTTTGGAAATATTAATGATGCGGATGCTACGTCTCCTACATCAAATTACATGAAATAAATATTAGTACAATATAATTTTATTACCACAATTTATCAAATAAAATAAACCAAATACAATAAAATACTTATCTCTTATAAGTAGATAACGCTCTTCATCGATCCTTGATTAGAACAAGATTTTAGGTTGAGGCATGTAAATTCACTATCGTTAAGAGTAGATTTCACCCCTCTAAGACAATATGTCTTGGTGTAGCAGGTTATGACATCCTAATCTCCAGGATACAACAACTTTTGATCCTTGTAAACGCACACTCGCAATACTTAGATCGGGTGAACAACTAGATTCTTCCTTTGATATGAAGGAAGTGAAGAATATTATAACACTATCAAGAATGATGGAGAAAAGTAAGGAGAGGAAAGGTTGTCCAATTTTTCATTCATTATTGAAAGATTTACAAGTATGTATATATAGGAATGTTTCAAGAAGACATTGGAAAGAAAGATGTTAAGCATTTGGTATTAAAACTCTTGAGCAAAAATTGCAAGAGTAACCGCCATAATAAAATTGGTTGATTGAGGCCACCAACTACAACGGCTAGAATTGGATCTTGATTGGAGATCTTTAATATCATTAATTGAGAATTAAGATGCCAAAATAAATCTATAGATGTCAAATATCGGTAGTATTTTGAAATACCCAATTAAAACTCCAACAGAATACATTTTGGCCTAGCTCATAACAGAAGCAATGGAAACATAGAAATGCAAGGCCATGCCCATCATGATATCATCCTTTACCAAACTCAGAGTTTTCATAGGGAGGTTCATCCAATATGTGAACTCCATCTCTTTCGCATGTTCCAAACTATAATCTGCATCAAAATTAGAGTATATTTATTATAAGCATGAAGTGAGACTGCAATTCCAGAGACTGTTTGAAAGATTTTTCAAATCGATGTAAACATCAGTTAGTGAAAAAATATACGTAAATATCAGTTAGATTTAGAAATCCGGAAAAAGAATTCGGTTAGCATTGGCATGCATTTGGGCTTTTTATCCTGTTATAATATTTTGGTTTTTTCATATATGAAGATGTATGGGAACGCTATACAACAAAGTGGTTCTTTTCACCAACCCCACTGAGGGTGGTCGTGGATTTTTCTTTCCATTCTCATGGCAATAAGTGTAGCACTAGTAAATTTAGCTATAGTTACAGTCAGTTGGGTAGTGAGAAGAAAAAGAGATACCATCCTGTTGTCATAACCTGCTTACACACCCTCGTCAACTTCTCCAGACTGCACGATTAATTTATCATTGAGCATGCACACAAACAGAAAACTTTCAAGTATCTTAGCTTGATTGTAAATTATGTTTACACCGTTGATCCTGCAAATGCTGAATACATTTTCAAAACAAACTTTGCAAACTACAGCAGGCATGTACGTAGCAACTTATTGTTGGAGTTTTGAGACTCCATGTCCCACATCGGGGAACATAGGTTTCCAGAGGGCATTTATATATGTTTTGTCTTTTATACCAATGGTTAGGGTTTGATGAAATTGATGATATTCCAATATAATCTTCGTCCGTCCGTTTTAATGAAAGTGATGATAAAAAACCAAAGGGCAACAAGAAAGTCATGCATAGAGATATTGAACGACCAAGAAGACAAGAAATGGCTATCTCAATGTAAAATTGGTTTCATTTTTCGTTAATAATTAAGCACATGAACTATGTTTCATGATCAAAGTTGCAAGCTAAATGCTTAAAACAACGAACAAATTAAAAGCAGAATATAACAAATTCCAAAATATAAATGATTGAACAATATCATATCATCATCATCGACTGGAGTTGAAGTGGAAGAATTTTGCACTGTGTATGAATAATGTTGACAGGAGTAGGGATGGGCAACGGTTATGGCGGGCGGGTAACCGCGGTTATTTATCCATAACCGTTTATTTTCATACCCGCATAACCGTTTAGGCAATTACCCATAACCGTTTATAAATGGTTAACCATACCCATAACCGCGTACCCATTTAACCATAACCGTTTAATACCCGTTTACCCATTTATCATTTTTTAACCCGTTTATCCTTTCTTTTTTTACCATTTACTCATTTTTCACCAGTCTACGTGTTTTTTTAACAACTTGAAAATTAAAAAAAGAAATTTGTCATAATTTTCTTTTTCTAACAATTAAACACCGTTATAGGTACATTCATCATACATTTCCTCATTTTAATTTTCTATGTCCTTATATCATTCTAATAATTGAAATAATAGTTTATAGACGATATTTTTAACTGTTAACAATGAAGGTAATATAAAATTGGCTAGGTATTATTGGGTTACGAAAACTGTTAAAAGACAATATTCTTTGGTTATTTAACTCGGAATGTAAAGTATTAACATTATATATATATATATATATATATATATATATATATATATATATATATAATGGACCATGAAATCATGCACTATAGTCAATAATATTGATCTAAGTTTTGTCCGATAAGAAATATGGTTTGTGTTAATTTTACATATATAAAATAAATGGGTAAACGGTTACCCGTTTATAATCGCGGTTAATACCCATAACCGCCCATTTAAATTTCGCGGGTAAACGGTTATACCCATAACCGTTTATTTATCTAAACGGTTACCCATAACCGTAACCGTTTAATTTAAACGGGCGGGTAACCGCGGTTACCCATAACCAATGGGTATTTGCCCATCCCTAGACAGGAGTTGAAGGGGAAGTCTGGACTCAATTTGAGACCGAGAGTAGAATAGAGAATAGTGGAAGATATTCTGGCCATTTTATGATGTGGTATAGAGTATAGAGTATAGAGTATGGACTTGAGTTGAGACCGAGAGTCGTATAGAGTATAGAGTATAGTGGAAGAGTTTCTAGCCATTTTATGATGTGGTTGAGCCCGAGAGTCGAATAGAGAATAGTGGAAGAGATTCTAGCCATGTTATGATGTATGTGGTTGAGCCCATACTAAATGTATGGACGCGACTAAACAACCAATTAAAACCCAACACCTAATATGGATATTAAACTAGATATTTTTTCAATTTTTGTGGTGTGGTTCCGTTTTGGTTCAGTTTCAAATTGTTAGAATTGAAACCAAAATCGGTTTTTCCTCAGGTGGTTCAGTTTCATACTTTTACACCGAAGCCGTTTCAAAACTGCAAAAATTGAACTCGTTTAGTGCGGTTCAGTTTGGTCCATGTTTTGGTTTTCAGTTCTAAGCGTCCACCCGTATTGGAGACTTATTTAGGGACTTCAAGAGAATATGCGGTTCCTTAAAGGAATATTGTCTTTATGGGACGTCTTTACAATATAATCCCTAAATGTAAGAACTAAAATATTAAAAAAATTATAGTTTATTTTGTTAGAGTATTGTGGCTGTTGATAAAAACCACGGTTCAAAAAAAAAAAAAAAAAAAAGAAAGGAAAAAGGAAAGCTGTAGGAATGGCTACAAGCATTCACGTGGGTGGGGTTAAAAAAATAAGAAAAAAACCAAAAAGGGAAGTTGTGTGCGAGTGCAACATTCATAGGTGGATGGGGTTTGTTTCTCCCACTCAAAAGCAACATGGAGTTCACTCTTTGAGTTCTTATATAATCCTCACATTTGAAGATTTCTTTGAAGTATCCGGTTAGTCCTTATATATTAGGATACTTTGAAAACTTCTATTCCGATCCATAAGAAGCCCTTTGTCTATTTATAAACGATACGATTGTAGGAACTTCATTTAGGATCCCCATTGAAGATGCTCGATCTCATACCCAAATCAGTCTCCAGTTTTTACCGAAGATGATTATTCTTTGTACTTCGGTTGTCTCCTCCTATTCTTTCCTGCTATTTATTGATTCAAGTTCTTTTCAAATCGGAAAAAATCTGAACCTCTGATTCAAATCTGGATAGGGTTGTCTAACAAAATGCTACATACTGGATGTGGTTGTTTCTTGTTCGAACTCAATAACAAAATGAGTTTTTTGGTTACGGTAAAGAACTAAAAGACGAGTCATTTTGGTTCCGGTCCCTAATTATTATACTAAAATCTTGTTTGTTTAAATATTTTAATTGAGGTCCTTAACATCATTTAAGAGATTTAACTCATGTATTTATACATTTAATGTCCCACAAATTATGAAATTTAAACAAATTCAAATAATATTTTTAAAATATAATAAATACTTAAAAAAAATATTAGAATAATATTGTTCTTCACAAAATTATAGTAAGAAAATAATGTACCCACGTAATTATTAACATATTTTAAAAAATAACTACTGATATATTTTAAAACATAAATAAATACATATAATTCGCATGGGTACATTTAGAAAAATTAAAAATGGGTACAAATAAATTAAGGGAGCTTTATATATAGAGACAAAAACTTTCACTATATTTTAAGGAACTCCACTAGTTTTTAAACATGTCAAGGAGAGGTAAAAACATAAAAACAACTAAAGTCCAGCCCAAAAACATGGAAACAATGTTTTAAAATACCAACAAAATTAGGGTTGTTAATAAAACCTAGCCCTCACCACTCCAATAAAATTAATACACGTCATAAGCTCAACTCATCTTCGACTATTTTTGTAGAATCAGTTTAACCCGTCTTCGATTTTTGCAAAATCAGTTTAATCAGCCATCGACCATTTTTGCATAATCAGTTCAACCCATCATTGACCATTTTTGCAGAATCAGGTCAATCAATCATCAACCATTTTTTTTCAGAATCAGTTCAACAAGTCCTCGGACAATTTTTGTAGAATCAGTTCAACCAGTCCTCGAACATTTTTTTGCAGAATTAGTTCAACCCGTCTTCGACCATTTTGCCGAATCAGTTCAACCTGTCATTGACCATTTTTGCAGAATCAGTTCAATCAGTCCTCGACCATTTTCGCAGAATCAGTTCAATCAATCATCGACCATTTTTGCAAAATCAATTCAACTAGTCCTCGACCATTTTTACAAAATCAGTTCAACCCATCTTCGACCATTTTGCAGAATTAGTTCAATCCATCTTCGACCATTTTGCAGAATCAGTTCAATTAATCCTCAGCCATTTTAGTCATTGACCATTTTTGCGGAATCAGTTCAACTCGTCCTCGACAATTTTTACAGAATCAGTTCGACCCATCGACGATCATTTTTGCCGAATCAGTTCATCCTGTCCTCGATCAATTTTCCATAATCAGTTCAACCCGTCGACCATTTTGCAGAATCAATTCAATTAGTCCTCAATCATTTTTGCAGAATCAGTTCAACCCGTCATCAACCATTTTTGCAGAATCAGTTTCAAATACGTATAGAATAGTTTTGTATAGTTTTTAGTATAATTAATTTGTATAATTTTAGACTTTAAGTAGAATTAGTTTGTATATTTTCAACAAAACTACATACGTGACAATATTTACAAAATTTCATTGATTCATGTATTGGTTTATCAAGTCGTGGGTGTGTCCAATAAATTTCCATTTACACTGGCTTGCTTTTACCAATTTACAACCCAAGGTCCCATAGATAAAGGCTAGGATTATAGTTTCACTCGTTTTGGCGAGTTATATTTCATGATTTCATCACATCCAAACTCGGTTTTGTTCCCTACAAAAACAAAAAACATTTTTATTTTGAGTTCATTGCTACCTCTTAAAATAACAACGAATTAACCGAGGCTAAGCATATTTCTTAGACAACAAATACTTCAAAGCTGCATGATCTGTATAAACAATCACCTTAGCCCCAACTAAATAAGAACGAAATTTCCCCAATGCAAAAACAACTGCCAACAATTCTTTCTTTGTGGTCACATAGTTCAGTTGTGCATCATTGAGAATTCGACTAGCATAATAAATAACTTGGCGAACCTTATCTTTCCGCTGTCCAAGAACTGCTCCTACTGCATAATCTGATGCATCACACATTAATTCAAAAGGTAAACTCCAATTAGGGGCTACAATAATGGGTGATGTAGTGAGGAGTGTCTTTAACTTGTTGAAGGCCTCCAAACAAGCCTCAACAAAAACAAAAGGAGCATCCTTAGCCAATAAACTACACAATGGTCGGCTAATCTTGGAGAAATCCTTGATGAACCGTCTGTAAAGCCCAGTGTGACCAAGAAAAGATCGAACACTTTTAATAGTTATCGGTTGTGGCACTTTGCAATTACATCAATTTTAGCCTTATCAACCTCAATACCCTTGTTAGAAATCAAGTGGCCTCGGACAATCCCCTGCTTGACCATGAAATGACACTTTTCCTAATTCAAAACCAAGTTTGTTTTAATGCATCTCTCAAGAACTAGAGATAAATTTTGCAAACATTGATCAAATGAATCTCCAAAAACAGAAAAATCATCCATAAATACCTCAATTACTTGTTCACCAAACCTGAAAATATGCTCATCATGCAATGCTAGAAAGTTGCAGGGGCATTGCATAAACCGAAAGGCATTCTCTGATATGCAAAGGTGCCAAAAAGACATGTAAAGGTCATCTTCTCTTGATCATCGGGTGCAACTGGAATTTGGTTGTACCCTGAATATCCATCCAAGAAACAACAGAAAGCACGACCAACCAATCTTTCCAACATTTGATCAGTGAATGGTAATGGAAAATGATCTTTTCTAGTACCTACATGGTCTTTCTGTAATCAACACACATACGCCACCCAGTAGTCAAACGTGTAGTCACAAGTTTGTTATTATCATTTTTCACAACTGTAATTCTAGAACGCTTGGGAACCACTTGAGTTAGACTAACCCACTTACTATCTGAAATTGGGTAGATTATCCCAGCATCCAAAAGCTTCATTACGAATAACTTCTTTCATAATTGGATTCAAACGACGTTGAGCATCAATGGCGGGCTTTACTCCATCTTCCATCAAAATTCTGTGCATGCAAATTGAATGGTTGATTCCTTTAATGTCTTCTATAGTCCAACCAATTGCATCTTGATAGCTCCTCAAAATGCGTAGCAACTTTTCTTCTTCTGTTGGTAATAAATCAGCAACAATAATAACTGGCAGCGAAGAATCTGCACCCAAATAAGCATATTTTAGGTGTTCTGGCAGCACTTTTAACTCCAATTTAAGTGGTTGTACTTTAGAAGGCTGCAACGATTTTTTCGATTCCCCCAAACTCTCAAAAACGTGCTTCCATCGTGGCTGGTGAAAAGGGACACTTTCCAAAGCTGAAAGATACTCAAAAGCCTCTTCATCTTTAGTTCTGTTATTTTCAAACCCATGCAACACGTTTAACAATGGATCATTTGTTAAACGGGGCATAATTTCACCATGCATTAAGCTGTCCAACACGTCAACTCGCATACAATCTTGCACTTCAGCCGGCTTCAAATAGACTGAAAACAATAGACTGATGTTGCACTCTAAGTGTAAGTGTTCCAGCCTCTACATCATTTAAAGTTCGAGCAGTTGCCATGAAATGACGCCCCAAAATAATTGGTGTTTGCATATCTTTATCCATATCCAAACCACAAAATCTGCAGGAAGATAGAGATTATCCACTTTGATGATGAGGTCTTCAATAATTCCCCTAGGATAAGCAACTGAACGGTCCGCTAGTTTCAAAATAACTGATGTAGGCTTAATTTCTCTTCGTCCTAGTCTCTGAAAAACAAAAGAAAAAATAAGCATTAAATTAATACTAGCACCTAAATCAATTAAAGCACATTTAAAATTTGAATTTCCAATTGTGCATGAAATTGTAAAACTCCCTGGATCTTGTTTCTTTGGGGGCAATTTGTGTAATTAAATTGCGCTGCATTGTTTTGTTATATTCACTTTTTCGAAATCCACAAGCTTCTTTTTCTTTGTGCAAACATCCTTCAAAAACTTGGCATAAGATGGAATGTTCTTGATTGCATCAATTATCTCTAGATTAATCTGGACTTTAGCCAATGTCTTCATGAAATCTGTCAACTGTTGATTTTTAGCTTTAGTCTTCAACCTTTCGGGATAAGGCATTGGAGGCACAAAATCACGTTCTACAGTATTTTCGGATCTATCTAGTGGCTGCGTAGAATCTACAGAAATTGTAGAATCTGCAAAAATATCAGATTTTACAAAAATTCCAGAATCTATTTGTGGCTGTGTCGCTGCCCGCGAATTTCCAGCACAATTTTCATCTTTGTTGTCATAATTTTTCCCAAAACGCAAAACTCTAACTGCCTTACAATTAGCACCGCGCCTCGGATTTGGTTCCGTTTGGCTAGGCAATGTACACGGTGCTCTTTCTGAACACTGCAACGCAATCTACCCAATTTGTTGTTCTAAATTTTTCATTGTTGCATGCATATTTTAAATTTCATGATTGTTCTGTTCAAATCTTGTGTTTGTAGTATTTGCTAATTTTTCAATTGCAATCTCCCAAGCAGCCCTAGGTGCAGCAGGTTGTTGTACCTGCTGTTGAAATTGTGGTTTAACATGTTGATCTCTATCTCACTTTAAATTCGGATGATCTCTCAAACCCTGGTCGTATAAATTTGAATATGAGTCATTTCTTGGACGCGGAAAATTATTAAATGTGTTAAAATGTTCCGCTGTAAACTCCGGATAAGCATTTTTATGTGGCCAGCTAGTAAAATCATGAGTTGTCAGTTATCATGCTGCAAATGCTGCAAGCAATTGTTATGGGCTGATGTACATCAACCTATGAATCTAGAATTCTTTGTAATAACATGTCAAATTTTGCATCAAAATTTTCAAGCTTTTTCTCCATTTTTTTCAATTTGTGCTGACACATATAGAAAACCATTAGACATCACAAAAACAATCATAGTTTGCGATTGCTCAATTGCCCACTATTGTGAATCTGCTGCCATTTTTTCAAACAATAGACACGCCTCTTGTGCATTTTTATCTTTATATGAACCTCCACATGAAGCATTGACAAGAGTTTTTGTAGTCACATTTAACCCTCTGAAAAATATATGCATTTGAGTAGTACCGTCAATACCGAAATGTGGACATTTTCTAATCAACTCCTTGAACCGTTCACAAGCCTTACGAAAATTTTCATTTGGTTTTTGGGCGAAAGATAAAATTTGAGTTCTCATGTTAAGAGTCTTTGCAACTGGATAATACTTGCTTAAGAATTTTTCACTGAGTTGGGCCCAAGTGCTAATGCTTCCAGATGGAAGTGTGAGGAGCCATCTCCTTGCTTGATCTTTCAAAGTGTAAGGAAATAAACGAAGCTTAATAGATTCGGTTGAAAATCCCCTCACCAAAATATTCTTGCTTAATAGATTAGGATGGTTAGTTGATAACCCACGAAATGTAGGTAGAATATTCAGCATGTGATGTTTTATTTCGAATGTAGAACCTTCCTCAACTTCCGGATAACTAATGCAACTTGATATGTTAGTGGCATGAGCTGTCAATGAATCGCCCAAAGGCTGACTAGCCTCTGGAATAACAAAAGCCATTGTTTCTTTGCTGTGCATATCCCCAGAAAATAAAGAATGCAGAAAAGTCCCCTGCATTGAAGGAACCCACAGCAAATTTTGTTACCTGCATCTCCTTCTTAAGGACTGCTCAAGTTCTAAATCAAATGGAAATAATTTATGCCCTGCTAAACGTTTGCTGACCATGCACAGATTATTGTAGTCTGCACTGCATTGCATAGATCTCTGTAATTTGCAGAAAAAAATCAAAATTAAATAAAAAAATTTAATTTTTTATATACAACAATAATTAATGCAAAATCTGATTAGAATGAATTATTTTAAATACTCTCCAGTAACAGCGCCACTTTCTTGATAGAGATTTTACCACACACGCAAAAGGGTTAAAAACACGTATAATACTTGCAAGAATGACAAGGATATTGTAGTATTAATGGTTCCTACAAGGTTGTTCTCCACAATTATTATTAAATAATTCGAGACAAACCAAATTCCAATCAATTATTGTAAAGCAAAGATTTGAGATGATTGATTTTATGACCTAATTTAATAAAACGAATTTAATTAATGAAAGTAGACAAATCTGCAATATTAAAGATGAGGAAAAAGGAAACAGTTTTGTAGAAATCAAGTTAAGAAAACACTAGGGATCCGACATCACCTTAACAATCCTATATAGTTCTCCCAATTACTTATGACATATACATGCATATTTCGAAGGTTAGTGTTACATCCCGACCCAGGCTCCACCACAACCCGGGCTCGACTCCATGGTAGCACGATATTGTCCGCTTTGGGCCCCGACCACACCTTCACGGTTTGTTTCTGGGAACTCACGCGAGCAGAACTTCCTAATGGGTCACCTATCTTGGGAATGCTCTGGCCCATTCTCGGTTAACTTCGGAGTTCCTACAAAACTTAAAGCCAGCGAGCTCCCAAAAGGCCTCGTGCTAAAGGAGGTGGGCATGTACATATAAGGCATAGAGGATCCACTCCCCTGGGCGATGTGGGATCTAACAATCCACCCCCTTAGGGGCCCGATGTCCTCGTCGGCACATTCCGGCCAGGAATTGGCTCTGATACCAAATTGTTACATCCCGACCCAGACTCCACCACAACTCGGGCTCGACTCTATCATAGCACGATATTGTCTGCTTTGGGCCCCGACCACACCCTCACAGTTTTGTTTCTGGGAACTCACACGAGCAGAACTTCCCAGTAGGTCACCTATTTTGGGAATGATCTGGCCCATTCTTGCTTAACTTAGGAGTTCCTATGGAATCCAAAGCCAGTGAGCTCCCAAAAGGCCTCGTGCTAAAGGAGATGGGTATGTACATATAAGGCATAGAGGATCCACTCCCCTTGGCGATGTGGGATCTAACAGTTAGGTTTTCCTAATATATGCCTACTTGGACCCCCAATATAGAACGTATATCAAACATGCAATTCATCTGTGGTATTCAGATCAAATCTAAACATGCATGACTCATTACGTTTTGTGAAACCTTTTGAAAAACCGTGCAACCCTTAAGACGTGGTATTCATCTTAAGTGAACTTGTACATATTAATCACAAGAAGCCTTCGTCAATTTCAGGGACCGACCTCCGACCAAAATTGCATCAAATTACTTTTCTAAACATGCTAATGGTCACGAATCATCAAGACAATTGGTGATTAATATTTCAAAAACTTGCATGCATATAATCATAAGCAAATTGAAAAGAAATTACATATTCTTGCTAAGGCTCGTGGTTTCACCCTAGCAAAAAGAGAATTAGTTACGCATATTGATAATAAAAATCATCAAGTTCTTTATTGAAATAAAAAAAGATTGAAAACACCTTGAATGTAAAAGTCTGAAAATCTTTACGCTTGGCTAATTTCCTCTCTCAAAGAACACGGAGAAACAATCCCCATAATAAGGCTGGCCAAGCTTATTTAACCTAGTAAAAATTAAATCCCCCTATTAAAAGGTCTTCCAATCAAACTAGGAAACTAAATAACCAAAATAACATAACCCTAAATTAAATAGTAAAATTCGCCTAAAATCTGCACAGTCACGTTTTGAACCCCTAATCAGCTTCAAAACCAGCTCAATATAGTGGATTTAAAGCTTGGAATATTTTAAACACTTCTTCAGAAGGCCACATACTCATCAAAGGTCATATTAGGCTTCAAAACTCGCAATTAAACCCAGAAACGTCATTTTATAGCACTGCACACTGCTTTTTTATTTCATTGCCAGAAAATAATCGTTTGGTAGAAAGATCCCAAATTTTGATACGAACACGCCAAGAAACACACGAACGTCCTCCAATTTGAATCACTCCAAAATTCGTCCGTTTAATCATGTTTTGCTCACTAGGAAGTCGAATGTCCTATATTGAAAATATAAAACGAAGTATCAAAATTCTATCAAAATAATTACCAAAACATACTAAGAGTAGGATGAAATATATAATAAAAAAAGAGGGGATGGGAAGGTTTTGACTCATCTCTTTACAATACAAAAACCCTCCAAGAAAACCTAGTTGCAATAGGTGAATGTAGGTACGCTGGCACCATATTTAGTGTCTAAGATTGAATAAGATTTGATAAATTACTAGATTTTCGTGAAAAATGAACAATCATTTTCCAGGAGGTCTCCTATTCTTCCTGCAACCGGCATTTTTCAATCGCTAATCATAACAAGTCTGAACCACTATGTTTATAATGTCGTCATCATAGCGTAAAATTGTTTAAATTAACTGTTGGATAGAGTTGAATCTTTAGCTCTTTTTTTTTTTTTTTTTTTTTTTTTAAATAAAAAATTTGGTTCAGGTCAATAAATATTTTTATATTCTAACATGGGTAAATAGTCATTTCATGTGCTAGCACGAGTTAATTGAATCAATTCCTTTGTTCAGAAAATAATTTTACTATTAGGAAACTTTATTTTAATTCTTAAGAAGAAAAAAAAGAGTTTTAGACTTTAATCTTATGTAAGATTAAAATCTAATTTTAGTCCCTGATGCATTTAATCATCTCTTTTATTAATTATAATTTAATGTTTTATTTCTTTTTTTTTTCCTATTTTTAATGTATTAGTTATATTTCATTTTCATTTTCATTTCATTCATCATAATATATTTTGATGTCTTCATTTGATATATTTCAGTAAATCAATCAACACAAATATATAGGTACAGTACTTCAATATAATACATTTTGGTACATATATTTTGGTACATTAGTTCAAGATAATACATTTTGAAATGTGTATATCGGTATTGACATTTAGGTACATTAATTCAATATAATACATTTCAGTACATTTAGGTTCATTCTGATATATGTTGGTACAAACATTTCAGTACGGTCATTTATTAAACTTATTTATTTACATATTTATGTGTCACTGATTTCTTTTAATATTTTCGCATTTATGTTCATTTATAATTGAAAGAACTAATATGTGCATATTAATGAAATTAAAATTTGAGTGATGTTATTCTCACCCCAATGTCTTATCTTCCCATTCACCTTTTAATGAAATTTTTAATTACAAATTTGTCCATTTGCAAAAAGACTGATAAGGACATTAATTATCTTGTTTTGCTTAATTAAAAAAAAAATTGGGCGTGGAAGATGATTTGTCTACCTTAAACCGTAACTCATATTTTCATCTCCTTTCATTTAGAGAAAGTAAAAAAATATCAATGGACTTAGAAGATGACTTTTTCATTGAACAGGTGGAAGATGACGCTTCTACAGAAAAGGTAGAAGATTATGTTTCCATTGAAAAGGTAGAAGAATAATTTGTGTGTAGGTCATTTGAATTTGTCCATCGTATTTTTAAATTTATCGTTGTCAAATTCTTTTGAATTTGGATACCTCTGTCGTTTTCATTTGAATTTGCAAACCTTAGTGGTTTTCATTTACATATTATTTGTTAAATTTTTGATGAGACAATTTTATAATTTCATATGCATGTATAGATTAAATGTTATTTTGGGAATAATAGTGGATGGGGAAATAGCATTTTAATTTTTTTAACTTTTTAAGGTGGGTGAGATTATAACGTGGATGGGAAAATAAAATAATAGGGTGGGTCTAGTAGCTTGATGAGTCCATATTTTACTATATATTTTACCCTAATCTTAGTATTAATTTATTGGTTATTTTGGTAGAATTTTGATACTTTGTTATATATTTCCAATGTAGGACATTCGACTTCTTCTGGAGCAAAAAGTGATCAAACGGATGAATTTTGGAGTGATTCCAATTGGAGGATGTTCGTGAGTCTTTCAAGATGAGTGTATCAAAATTCCAGATTTTTCTACAAAGCCGTTTGACCGTGGCGATGAAATAAAGGCCCAGCGCGCAGCTTTCCCAGATTGACGTTTCTGGACCTTTTGAGTATTTTGGAGGTCAAGATGGCATATTTTGAGGAAGATTCCTTCTAAGGATTTGTAGGGGACGTCTCAAGCTTTCAAAAGAGACTTTTTGGGACCAAATCGGAGTTGATTTGTTCAGTCAAAAGTCTGATTTTCTGAGAAACCTTTTATTTTCTGTTTTATTATTTTATTAGGTTTCCTAGTTTCATTCTAAGACCTTTTCTAGGTAGGGTTTTAGTTTCTAGTAGTATAAATAAGGCTTTTGAGCCATTAGGAACGGTACGCAACTTTAGGAGAAGACATAGGAGGAGGAATAATTCAAGTTTATTTTCAAGGTGTTTTCTTTCCATGTTCTTAATAATATTTTGTTTTATGGTTGTTAGTAACTAGTTTCGTTTGCTAGGGTGAGGCCACGAGCCTTAGCAAGAATATGTAGTTTCTTTTCAATTTGCTTATGATATTATGCATGCAAGTTTTGGATTGTTAATCACTGTGCTTTAAACTATCTAATTGTCTTGATGATTGGCCACCATTAGGATATTTAGAAAAGTAACTTGATGCAATTTTGGCGGAGGGCTGTCCCTGAAATTGGCGCTGGCTTCTTGTGGTTAATATGTGTAACTACTTAGGATGGACGACACGTCTTAGGAGTTATATGGTTTTTCAAAAGGTTTTTACAAAACTTAATGAGTCTTGCATGTTCACATTCAATCTAGACGCCACGGACGGGTTGCATATTAGATATACGTTCTATATTGGGGGTCCAAGTAGGGCATACTTTAGGAAAACCTAACCTTCAAATATGCATGTGTAATTCATAAGTAATTGGAAGAACTACGTAGGATTGTTAAGGTGACGACTGAACCCTAGTGCTCAAATTTATTTTCAAAACTATTTTCTTTACTTTGTCAATTTATTTAATTGTTTTTAATTAAATTCGTTTTTAATATTTTAGGTAATAAAATCACCCCCTTTTCCCAATTTGGTTTCTAAATAATTGATTAAGATTTGGTTTTAGCATAGATTATTCATTCAATCCCGGTAGAAAACGACCTTGCTTGAGCTGCTATACTACGACAACCTTGTACTCTTGCAAATATTTTTAAGTGTTTTTATCCTTATTTTTGTAGATGGTAAAAATCCTATCATAGCTCTTTAAAATTTTAATGTGAAGACAAAATACACATTAAATAACAAAAATAGAATATAAATTTTAATAAGAATACATTTTAAGCGATTACATGGAATATGTAATTTTGCACCATATTTTTTTTTTTTTTTAAATCCTAATCTTTTGCAAGGACTAATATTAAAAAATTCCTTTCCCTTTTCAACTAAGGTCAATACTCAATTCTAATTCTTTTATTGACATTTCTTTAAAACACAAAATATTGATGGACTCAGTTCTAATTATGAATATATTATCTGAGCTAAAAACAAATTAACCCTAGTGGTTGTTGGGCAGCTTTCATAATCTTTCATAATCGATTAAAACATTGATTATAGATCTCCAAACCTCAAAAAGGTTGGTCAGATTTTATGGATTCCACTTTAAATTGATTAGTTGAGAGCTTGGTCGTTATACTAATATTCAAAAATAAAATATAAATTTAATAAGAGTACCACTTTAAGGGATTAAATAGAATATATAATTTAACATCACTTTTTTTTTTAATTCTAATCTTTTGTAATGACTAATATTAAAAAATTCTTTTTCCTTTTCAACTAAGGTCAATACTCAATTCTAATTATTTTATTGACATTTCTTTAAAACACAAAATATTGATGGACTCAGTTCTAATTATGAATATATTATCTGAGCTAAAAACAAATTAACCCTGGTGGTTGTTGGGCAGATTTCAAAATCTATTAAAACATTGATTATAGATCTCCAACCCTCAAAAAGGTTGGTCAGAATTTATGGATTCCACTTTAAGTTGATTAGTTGAGAGCTTGGTCGTTACCAGTCACGTCAGACACGCATTATGGGACACTAGCAAAAACACAAGTTGTTAGTTCGTTACACTCGTCAAGAATTACAAAGACGGACCAACAATCATTGCTAGGCACATACGTCCCCCAAAATTTCATCTTACCCCACATGTTGTGATGTGCAGGTGGTAGGATGCATGCAATATTATCAATTCTTTGACATGGAATTCTTGTATAATTTAACATCTATCAGTAGCAATATTGTCATTTAATTTGTCTTGTTTGGAAAAGGATATGTTTTTTAAAGTAGCCTTAGATTCAGTGTTAAATTCGCCTTGGTATGGAGCATACACCATTTGGCACAAATGAAGAAGATAGCCAGTTTTCTGATGCTATCATTATGCTAATTTCTTGTGGAGGATCAAACGGTTCTTAAACATCGGATCAAAAGCAGTGCTGAAGAAGAGTATGAAAATGGTAGATCAATTTGTTTATAACTTAATCAAAAGCAAAATTGAAAAACTCCATAATTCATGAGAAGATCATGAGATACCTAGAGTGAATTACCTCAAGTCATCTAACTAGGTCCTGTTTTGTCTTGGATTAATTGTTACTATTTCCCAACATATATATATAAGATCATGTTCCATTTTGCAAATATTTACAGTAGGCAAAAATTATATTTGTGAGAGAGGTCAGCTGTAAGCTTTTAATAACTACAAATATGAAACAACAGTATAAACACACACGAAGACAAATTTTTAAATGGTCTGTCTCTTTTCTGCTATTTTTTTGTTATTCTTGTTATTACTGCCTCGAATCGTAAAGAATATGAACCTTTGATTAAAACGTTGATAGGGTTTTCTGACAAAACGATAGGGTTTTCTGATTAAAATATATTTCACCAAGTGGGGTGTGGGGTTCATGTTTCAGTCATAAAGGCTGCATGAAAAAATAGACGAGAAAACATTATTACTAACCACATTTACAATCTTTAAGGTTTGGTGAGTTTTTTTTTTTTTTTTGTTCGAAAACGAGGGATCATATTGAGGGGGAACCCCACAAGAAACGCATAAAGGAGGTAGGACACGCTCTCCAACCCCCAAGGGCAAACCAACTAGAGGCAATAAAAGAAGCCAAAACAACAGCCATAGAAAGAGATAAACTACCGAATGATAAAGGGGACCACACTAGAGGCGTGGGAAACGGGTCGTAAATAGACAGGAAGCGCATCTCCAGTCCGGGTTAGGTGGTTTTTAAAAGGAGTAATTTGTTTAGAGTGCTACTAAGTTCATGTCAATGTCTTATTTTTCCAATCATTTTGAAATGATAATTTAATTGACAATTTTATCCTTGTGTAAAATGGCCTTCAAAAACTTAAAAGACCAATTAATCATGCCTTGCCACATCATTAGTTATATTGACAAAAAACCTAAAATATCATAAATGAGAAAAAGAAAAAGCATTGGAACAATTTGGATACCGGCCATATGTTGAATTTGGAGGAATCTGATGTCAGGGAAAAGCCAGAGCAACACCAAATTATGAGGGCTGAGGTTTTTGGGGGTGTTGGTAGTGGCGGTTCTGAAATTATGTGGCTGCTGGTGATATATGGAGGTTCATGATAATATAAATAATATCTGAATAGACGACCTATGATTTACTAGAAGAGCAACTTGCCTTTTTTGGCGAGAGATTTCCTTTAAGAAATAGTTGAATTCTGGCTTTAGCAAAGAAGACTTAATGTGAAGGTGGTCGTAAAGACCCCGCTCGCAAGTGTCGAGGAGAAGCAGGTATGGGTGTTCAAAAGCATGATAACCCATAATCTTCAACGATAACATTAAAATTCGTTGTACACGATAACCCATAATCTTCCGCAATAATCTTCCACAAAAGCTTTCATTGCCGAGTTTGCTGCAACAATGGGGTAATCTCTGAAAGTAATTCTTTCGGTGTACACTATAACTCCATTATCTACCTCTACCATCCTCTCTATTTAATGATTTTTTTTTAATTATGATAATTTTTAAAGCAAAGGAAAAATTAAAGAATAAATATATAGGGTTATTTTGGGAATAATGGTGGGTGGGAAAGTAGTTTATATGTTTTTATACTTTTCATGGTGGGTGTAAATATAAGGTGGGTGAAGAAATAAGATCACCACTTTTTGTTTAACGTCATAAATTATTCTTACATTGATTGCGTCAATCAACACTTTATTGCTTCAACTGATAGGTCATCGAAAGCTCTAAAAAGTTGAGCTACTTCTTATATATATGTATATATATTATTTTTTAAAAAAAACTTCAGCGATACAAGGAAATTTTATTGATATGAAAAAAGAAGTTACACCTAGTCAGAGGGGCTATAAACCTTATCCATCATAAAATAAGAAAACCAAAATACAAGAAAAGAGATAGAGAGACATAAACCTTACCCTTCTTGAAAAAGAAAATATAGGAAAAGAGGGGGGATATAACCTTATCCCTCTTTGAAAAAAAAATACAAGTAATAGAGGGGGACATAGAGTCAATCCCATCTAAAATAAAGCCTAAAAGTTACTTGCAAGATAAGCTGAAAAACAGAAAGGAAAACCCAAGAAAATTAGGTAAAAAAGAAAATCACACGTCAAGAAGATGAGATAAATCTATAAGCTGGAATGCCTAAGAAGTCTGAATGCAGAAAATGAAGAATCTTTATAGGAGTTGCATGCCAAACAAGAGAAGACAAGAGATAGGGATAATAGATCTAATACCATACCATATAGAAGACTGTTTGTAACAAGTAGAGTATAAACGACCATGTAGCTGAAATCTCCCTCGAAAATAAACACTCCATAAAGAACCAGAAGTAATAAAAACCCATCCAAGCTTTAAAAAGCCACAATATTTAGAGAGCAAAGATCACTTAATCCTATATCACCCTCATTTTTTGGTGCACAAATATGAGATAAAGAAACTGTTAGAAAATATTAGTATTTATGTTTATTATAGTATTTGGGTTTTCCTTGTTAGTTTAGGAATTGAGCCTATCCCATCCGAGTTAGGGTTTCTTAGGTTTAATTCTCTATAAATATTGCTTGTAATTTAGTTTGAGATAAGTAAGTCAGGATGCAGCCTCTTGGAGTTTTGTAGCCATTTCGGCATTTTTGTTTGTTTAATAAAAATTTTATTATTTTGTAGTCTTGTTCATCGCGCATTCTGATATTCAACTTGGTATCAGAGCAAGTTGGATCCTTCGGGATTTAATCTACTGCTGATGGGTGCCACTTTCTTTGTATCAGTTTTGTTTTCATCACCTTCCAGTGTTTGTGTTTCCGTTTTAGATTCGTCTAGGAAATTGTCGTTGTTCATTGTAGTAAAAATATGTTTGCTTGTTTGTCGTGCACAACATCCATAGTCGAATCGTTCTTCTCGCCACCACCACCACCTGCACGACCATCTGCTGCAATCCCTTTATTTTGCTCGACTTGGTTGATTTGGTTGATGCATGAATTGAAGAAAGAAGGAGTAAAGAAGGAAAAGAGGGGGGGGGGGGAAGGAAAGGAAAAAAAAAAGGAAAAAAGTTTTTGAAAAAAAAAAATGGTTAGGTTTTGAGGCACACACAGAGGCTATTGGTTTATTTGAATGATTTGGAGTCTGTTGTTGTCCTCCATGACAACTGCTCAAGTGTTTGGACTAGTGACTACTCGAGTGACGTTGTGAAAGTTGGGTTTTCTTGTTTGTTTAGGGTTGTTCGAAAGTTCGCAATTGGCACTGGCATGGAAATCTGGCACTGGCACTAGCATTGGAATCTTGCACTGGCACTGGCATTGGAAACTTGCACTTGCACTGATGGAATTTCATATTGGAGTTGACATCGAAAATTGGCATAATAGCGCTTTGCATCCACATCTGCTTGTTGGCAAACTCATGTTGTTTACCGCCATGAGTTTGACAGAGGGTGTTGGAAAATATTAGTATTTATGTTTATTTTAGTATTTGGGTTTTCCTTGTTAGTTTAGGAATTGGGCCTATCTCATCCGAGTTAGGGTTTCTTAGGTTTAATTCTCTATAAATATTGCTTGTAATTTAGTTTGAGATAAGTAAGTCACGATGTAACCTCTTGGAGTTTTGTAGCCATTTTGTCATTTTTGTTTGTTTAATAAAATTTTTATTATTTTGTAGTCTTGCTCATCACGCATTCTGATATTCAACTTGGTATCAGAGCAGGTTGGATCCTTCGAGATTTAATCTACTGCTGATGGGTGCCACTTTCTTTGTATCAATTTTGTTTCCGTCACCTTCCTCTGTTTGTGTTTCCGTTTTAGATTCGTCTAGGAAATTGTCGTTGTTCATTGTGGTAAAAATATGTTTGCTTGTTTGTCGTGCACAACATCCATAGTCGAATCGTTCTTCTCGCCACCACCACCACCTGCACGACCATCTGTTGCAATCCCTTTATTTTGCTCGACTTGGTTGATTTGGTTGATGCATGAATTGAAGAAAGCAGGAGTAAAGAAGGAAAAGAGGGGGGGAAGGAAAGGGAAAAAAAAATTGGTTAGGTTTTGAGGCACACACAGAGGCTGTTGGTTTATTTGAATGATTTGGAGTCTGTTGTTGTCCTCCATGACAACTGCTCAAGTGTTTGGACTAGTGACTACTCGAGTGACGTTGTGAAAGTTGGGTTTTTTTCCTTGTTTGTTTAGGTTTGTTCGAAAGTTCGCAATTGGCACTGCATGGAAATCTGACACTGACACTGGCATTGGAATCTTGCACTGGCATGGAATCTTGCACTGGCACTAGCATTGAAAACTTGCACTTGCACTGATGGAATTTCATATTGGAATTGGCATCGGAAATTGGCATAATAGCGCTTGCATCCACATCTGCTTATTGGCAAACTCATGTCGTTTACCGCCATGAGTTTGACAGGGGGTGTTGGAAAATATTAGTATTTATGTTTATTTTAGTATTTGGGTTTTCCTTATTAGTTTAGGAATTGGGCCTAACCCATCCGATTTAGGGTTTCTTAGGTTTAATTTTCTATAAATATTGCTTGTAATTTAGTTTGAGATAAGTCACAATATAGCCTCTTGGAGTTTTGTAGCTGTTTCGGCATTTTTGTTTGTTTAATAAAATTCTTATTATTTTGTAGTCTAATTCATCGCGCACTCTGATATTCAACTCTGTGACAATTTTCTTTGAAGTCACGTCAGCTGACTATGTAAAATTGCAAGCACATCGCGAAAGAGACCTCAACAAGGAAGAAGGCCACTGATAAACAGAGTTACTATGCAAAAACATAGATTGAATAAGTTAAACTCTTCCTACCATCGTTAAAAGTTTTTCTTTCCAACCTGTTAACTTAGCTTTAGCTTTATCTTCCAATGCCTGAAGATGACACCTCCTATGCTTGCCACGAAAAATCAAAACTCCTAAATAGACAAATGGTACCTTCGTAGGACCCCAAGTATCGCTCGACTACAACTTTGCGATGACTTGAAGTAGGGCCCAAATAGAAAGTACTTTTGTCCTTATTGATATATTGATCAGAGGCCCTATTGTATCTGTCTAAGAAACCGTGCAGATTACGCAAAGTGACAACATCACTTCTACAAAAAAAATGAAAAGATCGTTTGCATAAAGTACATGAGAAAGATAAATACAACCTCCTGGAGTAAAAATTGGCTTAGTAAGCCTATCAAGTTGGAGTCGACTCAGACCCTTGGATAGAGCTTCCTCAGTTAGGCAGAAAAGCAACGGAGAGAGAGGATCCCCTTGTCGCACTTCCCGAGAACAAAAGAAAAATCCATGCGGGGAACCATTGATTAAGATGGACAATTTAGTTGATCTCAAGGTGGTAGAAACCCAGTCCACAAAACAAGTGGAGAAATCAAAATTAGTAAGCACCCGCACTAGGAAAGACCAATTTAAGGTATCAAAAGCCTTAGCTATATCAACTTTAACTCCAACATTAGCACCGCAAGATTTTTTGTCAAGCACATTGAAGCATTTTGAAACTGGGCCAACATGGTGAAAGAAATGGCATTTCATGTGCTTATAAAGAGTTTGGCTACTCATTTCAACTTCTTTCATGGTATTTAGAGCAAGTTGACCCGTCATTCAATTTGTTTTATCCACGTGTCTGACTTGAAATTTCGTCACATATGAGAGGACATGTTCAAAATGAATATACCGAAGAAAGAAGAGACATGACATGTGCTTTTAAAGAGTTAGGCTGCTCCCATATTACCAATTTGTTTAATGATGAAACCTTAACTTTTTTCATTATTATTTACCTGTGAGACAAAAAATTTCATTGATTTTAGTTGAAGAGGATAACTATTTTAATTGACGTATGATTAGAAATAAAATATCTGAAATATAAAATGATTTATTGACCATAAATTAAATTTTTATTTTAAAAAAGACAATGTTGTAATTTTCTCACATCACACTTAAGTTCTTATAAAATGGATTCGAATCCTCTACTTTGTTTTTCTCAGCTAAGATATATGTACATTGTGTTGACAACATTATGCACAAGTCCTATAGGAAAACAATGTTACGACACTTGCTGGACGAATGTGAATGCAAGAACTTACGGGAGGGGGCTTGAACAAGGTCATTACCCAAATCAGAGTCTCCAGTTTTTACCCAAGATGAGTATTCTTTGTACGTCGGTTGTCTCCTCCATTATTCTTCCCATCTATTTACTGATTTCGAATAGGAAAAAATTCTGAACCTCGGATTAAAATCTGGATAGGGTTGTTCCGACAAAATGCTAGAAATATGGCCGTTGTTTATTCAAACTGAATGAATAAAAGATTACTTTTTCGGTTACATTTAATAATTAAAAAATATCTCATAAGTGCTATCTGGTATAGGTATAAGGTTTTAAGGAATTGAAGGTGCCACTTGTCACTCGTCCGTTACCGACCCTGCTTTTCATTAAATGAGCCAATCTTCTCCATATTATATATAGGTAATACAAAGTGTTTCTGGAGGTACGTTCTTCACCATCCTACCTAGTACCATGGATGTTCTTTCCTTTCCTTTACCTCCTCCCATTGCAATAAGTTTAGCTGTAGTAATTTTAACTGTGCTTGTGATAAGATTCCGTGCTAGAAGGTTGGGTGCTGAGAAAAAAAAGAGATACCATCCTGTCGTCACAAATTTCTTAAACACACTCATCAACTTCCCTAGGCTGCACCATTATATGACCGAGTTTGAACACAAACACAAAAGTTACAGGGCTTATAATGTGCTCATAGATTACGTTATCACCACGGATCCTGCAAATATTGAATACATCCTCAAAACAAACTTTGCAAACTATGGCAAGGTATGCTGTCTCTGACTAGTTAAATGAGAAGTTCATGATATTATAAAATTTCGAAAGTACTTTTTTTATTCTTTGTCGCGTGTATATTTGAAGGGTGAACATCTTAATGATTTTATAAGAATAATATTTATGTTAATCACCATGGTTATCTAATAACAGAAGTTCCAATTCCTGACCTGCTGCAGGGTTGGTACCATTCCGGCGTTTTGTCAGATGTTTTAGGAGACGGGATCTTTGCTGTGGACGGAGAAAAATGGCTGCATCAAAGAAAGGTAGCGGGCAATGAATTAATCACCAAAGTTTTGAAAGACTTCAGCAGTACAGTCTTCAAAACCAATGCAGTAAAACTGGCCCGGATAATTTCTGAAGCTGCAACCTGCAACAAAGTAGTTGAGATCCAAGTAAGTTTGCCATGTAGAATTAGTTCCTTATATATGCAGCATGATTAGTATTAGTTCCTTATATTTATTAGGAGTTTCAGAAGGAGATCCCACGGCACAATAGCAAACACATGTTTAGTTATCACCAAAACCTGGAGCACCATGCAATGAGGATTAAATAATTGGAACCGTTTAGTTTTTAGATCTCCATCCAAGAACCAACCTTGTAAATTAAAATCATTAGAATCCAAATAGTTTGATTTGATTATATTTACAAACATTGTATTCGTCTATTTATGGACTAATGATTTTGAGATGTGGTTAATTTTGTAAATATAATTATCTTTGAATGAGGCTCCTAATTCCTGTACATAAATACAACACACACACACATATATATATATGTAATTCTTGGCGTTTTCTTTTTGGGACGAAGGAATTGTTTATGAAAGCAACCTTAGACGCAATCGTCAAGATTCTGCTTGGAATTGAACTAGACACCATGTACGGAACAAATGAAGAAGGTATTCGGTTTGCCCATGCTTTTGATGTAGCAAACGCAATGACCATCTATCGTTATGTTGATTTCTCCTGGAAGATCAGAAGGTTCTTAAACATTGGATCAGAAGCACTGCTAAAGAAGAATGTCCAATTGATAGATCAATTTATTTATAACTTAATCAAAAGAAAGGTTGAAACAGATACTTCGTCAGAAGATGAGCTACTGGCAGTGAGTAATTAACCTTCCACTCCATGATCTGTTATATTAATTCCAAAATGAATAATAAATTTAGTATGAGTAGTATTATTGTAAAATAAATAATAAAGTTAATAGTGTGGATGACTGGCAATATTTGCAGTCAAAGAAGGGAGACATCATTTCAAGGCTCTTGAAATCTCCAGATGCCGATCCAAAGTACTTGAGAGACTTGATCCTTTGTCTCATTGCTGCCGGAAGAGACACAACGGCGAGCACTCTTACGTGGTTTATTTATATGCTATGCAAGCATCCTCATATACAAGAAAAGATTGCAAAGGAAGTTAGAGAGGCAACAAATTTGAAAGACAGTCCACGCATTGATGAGGTTGTTGCCACCCTTACTGAAGAAACTCTTGAAAAAATGCAATATCTACATGCAGCTTTGTCTGAGACACTCAGGCTGTACCCTTCAGTTCCACTGGTAATTAAGTACTTATTATCTAAAATTAAATGCATGCACAAATACATCAAACATTTCATCAATTTTCTGTATTTGAATCGTTACTTTTTAAGTATATAACAAGTTACTTTGTGCGATGCACGCTGTCATATATAGAACGCAAAAGTTTGTTTAGCTGATGATACTTGGCCAGATGGATTTAGTGTAAAAAAGGGGGATTTTGTGGGATTCCATGTTTACGGAATGGGCAGGATGAAATATCTATGGGGTGATGATGCAGAAGAATTTCGACCAGAGAGATGGCTAGACAAAAATGGCATTTTCCAGCAAGAAAGCCCCTTCAAATTTACAGCTTTTAATGTATGTAAGAAAAAACATGCATGTTGATTAATGAAAAAGTATGCACAAATGATGAGATTATTTATGAAGAATTTTGATATATATATGTGTCATTCACGTATACAGGCTGGACCAAGAATTTGTATAGGAAGGGACTTTGCTTATAGGCAGACAAAGATCATGTGTGCCACACTTTTAGGATGCTTCAAATTCGAGCTGAGTGACGAGAAGTGGGTGGCTCATTACTTGACCAAGATTTCCCTCCATATAGACGGGGGACTTTATGTGCATGCCTCTCCAAGGCCTTAAACAGATGCCTCCTTTTCACCCCCATGCAGTTTGCTTAATATATAATTATCAGAATATATACTACTGTATTAGATAATAAAAGAAGAGTTACTAAAATGAAGCCTTCTTTACGTATTCGATCATAATCATGTATGTCCTATGATAATATATATATTCAATAGTTGTATCACAATAAATAAATAAATAAATATATATATATATATATATTATATATATATATATATATAGTGCTGGTTACATTAATTATTGGGTATTTGTAAACAAAAAGAAAAAAATAATAATGATCATCTTACTGTAGGAAATTTAGTTTTCTAGCAATTAGGAATAGCATGGCAAGTGATGTTTTCCTCGCTGAATTCCCCTTAAAATTTTCAGGTTTTTCCTATTCTTGCTATATCCTACGAGGAAACAGATTATAACGAGAAATGGGAACTTTGAGCGAGGAAACATTTTGCTACCAAATGGTCAACCAAACATATTTTCTTCGCGGTAGTCTTTCCCCGGGGGCCTACGACCACGTGAGGAAATGTTTAAACGCTGAACCATTTGTACGACAATTTTGAAATTATTAGAACGAATTTTGTGTTTGCTAAAAGGTGTTTTTTTTTGTCCCATAAAAGAATAATGTTTTTTTTTTTTTTTGTAATAATACTGCCACTATATATCCATGCTAGCATGAATGAATTCTGATTGATTAGATTTGTCTACATCAATAGAAAATTTAATACGTCGTATATATGAGTGATCAATGATTGTTGAGTTAAGACTTCACCAATGAGATGAGCAAAGTACGTCATACTTGTTTAATTGCTCCGCCTGAATAATTTGCATTGAGAGATTTAATTCATATTATATCGGATATAGATTGAGAATCTGACGTTTCAGAATTCTTTTTTATAAAGTTATTTGTTCAAATATACCAATTTCATCTGGAAGATAAAGGGTGCAGAGAGCTTGTATATATTGTTTAATTAGGATATCAAAAAAAATTATTTTCTTACTTTTAAATTGTAAATGATTGTCACTTAATATTACGATCTAGTGATATTCATCTTTATTTGTAAGTGAGATATCTTAAATTCGATTCTTGCAAAAAACGAAGTCGAACCACATTGTTGCTAATCCATTGTGAGGTTTATGACACTTCTCCACCTCTTAATGTAAATAATATCATTTGTTAAAAAAAATTATCTAAAAGGGGAGATTAAGGGCCAAGACCTTACACTCTCCTACATAAAGTTATACCACTTAGGGGTGGGTACGGGTGGAGTCGGGTCCAAATTTAGTGGAATTGGACCATACCCGTTTGGAAATGAAAACGCGGCAGGGCGAGGCGAGTAGTCACATTTTAAAAAAAAAAAAATTTAACGAAAAGCTCTCGGTACTGTTCACTTTAACGAAAAACCACATTTTTACATTAAAAAGTTAATTCATGTATTATTTACTTTACCCTTTATTTTGTCTTTATCATTAAAACTCAAAATTTTCAAGTTTTTTTAATTAGTTTTCTTTTTTAAAATAGAACCAGACCTAACCCGACACATTTGAAATTGGCGGGTTCCATTTTCTGAACCACTTGAAAACCTGATGCAAACTTTCTGAAGGCAGAAAATTCTAAACTGTAAAAATTCCTTGCTAGAACCAAAATGCATAAAACCTCAAATCATAGAAAGAACAATAAAACCCCAAATCAGAACCAAATCGAGTAAAACTCGACGAATCTCTTCAGATGGCTCTCTTGAATGATCTCAAACTACAAAAAAGCAACCCAGGATCGATAGAGATCTCAATTGAAGGACATGGTGGTTAGGTGGTGGGTGGGAAGGACCGCAATCAATGGAGATGGGAGGGACCTCGATCGACGGAGACGTTACGAACTCGATCGACGAAGAACAGACAGAGATAGGGATGGAGCAACGACGAACTGACCGACGACAAATGGACGAAGTCCTGAGGTCTGAGAGTCGTGAGTCGTGAGTCGTGAGGTTTGAGAATCGAGAGGGAGGAGAGTTAGATTAGGAGAGAGATCTCAGTTCGAAGAAGTTACTGACTCACGACTGCAGACGGCAGACCTCTGTGTGTGGGAATGAAAGGTGGACGGTGGAGTTAAAAGTCTGATGGTGGATAGAGTTAAAGATGAATGGTGGATACGGTTTGGGCCGGGGGCCCGTGTCCTCAAATATTTGGACCCGAGCCGCCCCTTTTTCTGTATAAACGATTTTGGACCCGTTCCGAACTCGTCCCGAATCCTTTCTACCCCGTTTGCCCACCCCTAGTACCACTCGTTCAAATCTTCTCTCAATCTCGTACTTCTCTTTTCTTTCTTTCTTTTTTCCTTCATTTCTCTTGTGATCAGTCCTTTTAATAGAAATAGGGTTCTTCATTGATTTTTTTGTGCTGTTAAAATTAGCCTACTTCTTTTACGATCATCGTCTTTTGCATTCTTTCGTGATACAAAAATATAAGTATAAACATAAAAATTCTGTGATAAATAAAACAAGAACAAGTGTACAAAAGAATTGTTATTGTATTAATGTAAATGTAAAGTTACAATCTCTGTTTACAAAATTTCTTCTGATTCGATCTCCGAAGATGTGTAGATATGACTTGTTGATCCGAGGGTCGTGATGACTTGATCTCAGATGAACGATTGCCGCAAAGATTTAGCTTGTGGTGATGAAAGAACAGGCACGGGTAGTGGTGCTTGAAGATTCTTCAAAGGTTTCACGAAGAACGCAAAGAGTTTTCTGAATTCTTCCAAGTGTTTGGGAATTTGGATACTTGAGAGCTTCAGTGTTTGGGTGTGAACGATTTGTGAATCAAATCATATTTGATTAAATTAAATTAAAATCAAATAATTCATTTTCGTCAAGTGCTGACACGTGTCCTTCTTGATAACTCGTTCAATTTTAATGAGTCACATCTATGTTACGATTTGTGAAATACATGGCGCATGCCACGTATGTCCTGGTATGTTGAAACTTTAATATTTTGGTGAACATTTACTTCACTGAAATTTCGATGTCTACAATAAGACTGTAAAATTTCATTATAAACTACACTTATGAGCCATTTATAATGAATTTGTATCAAACTCGTCATATAAGTACTTAGATAGTTGGACCTAAACTTCTTACTTAAAAGTGAAAACAAATACCACTAAACTGTAGTTCTAAATTATTCTTATACTCCCCATCTTAGTTTTTAGGGAGTGCACATGATCTTAGTTTTTGGGGAGTACACGTGTGATGAAGGCGGAGATTGGAATGGGAACAAAAGTGAAACCCTAAAATACAAAATTGCTGCTTTTGCATCCATACCAGTTGCTGGTAATAGGGGGTTGGTATTCCAATTCTTTGGGAAGACCATCCCGGCTTTTACAATTAACAAGGCCTTTTGGAGTGGGGATTGTTGTGCATTCTGTGTTTAAAGGAATTTCATTAGACCGACTCTAATGGGAAGGAGCCAAACCCAAGCATTTGAATTTAAACCCAAAAAAATGCCATCAAAAGTAGAGACATAAGGGTAATGTTAGGGAGATTAAATTTGTAAATAAAATTTTGTAAACGAAATTACATGAAAGTTGACAATTAGACTATTGCTTAAACGTTGATAAACGTGCTCATTTCTTATTGATAACAAATCATTACTAATACTTGAACATAAAAAATTTAGGTTTGGACTTAAACCAAAACTCAAATTTGGGTTAAGATTTGGCTGGTCTAAACCTTGAGTGAGGCCTTTTTTTTATCAAATGTGGTTGACCTATCACATTAAGTGGCCAATAGCTAGGCCCTGCATGAAAGGGATCCAGCTGTGCAACAGTAACTTCGGCTTTTAATATGGGTCTTTTGATTTCTGGACGGTTGGTTATCAATGTTTTAAGATCAAACTTCCTTGCTGGGCAATCCTTTAAAACTAATCTAGCAATACATATTTGTTTGAAAAATAAAATTTAACGGTCAAAATAATAAAATAATTTTTTTAAAACATATCCACTTTAAAAAAAAAAATCTTCAACTCTATAAATACTTATTCATTTATTCATTTGTCAGAATTTAAATTTTTTTAGGCTAAAGAATTTGTTAAATTAAATTAAAATAACATAACTCAAAGTAAAAAAAAAAAATCCTTACCGAGTAAAGATTAAGGTTAAAACCATTCCACAACAATTTATACATTTTAGGTACTAAAATTTAGGTCTCGAGGATTGAGTGACATTAACTGTTTACAAAGCTTAATTCTATCTTTTAGTGGACCTAAATATTTGAGTTTGGGTCTAAGAGTTGGAATTAGTCTTAGGTGCTTCTGAAAGTCCTGCCACAATAAAGCTTGTAGCTACCTTGGCCTTCCATCAATTGTTCTGAATGCATGAGACCTGATGGATGCAATTTTTCAGGTAATTTCTTTGCATTTACTATTCATATGATTATCCCAATCACCTAATTTTAATAGCTTTCTATGCAATATTAATATTTATGTTGAATCTGATATTTAACCAATTATAACTATTGGAGCTGTATTGAACTCCGGATGATGTTGACAGGATTTCTAATATTTTTGACGATTTTTTGTAGGCTAAATTCAAGAATCCAGCAATTGCAGTGATGACAACGTTCTTCTCACTTACAATTAATTCCTGTTGGAATTGCAATCGGTATAGGAATATCAGACGTTTATGATGTAAAAAGACCAACTGCCCTCATCGTCAATGGCATTTTTAACGCAGCATCAGCCGCGGCAGGCATCTTCATCTACACGTCCCTCTTTAGCAGCTGATTTCATGAACCCATAAAATTCAGAGCAATGGAAGGTTGGGATAGCATAATCTTTTCTTCTTGGAGCTAGTTTGTATGTCTACGTTGGCCAAATGGACTTAAATTAGGTAGTCTAGAATGATGTTTATAACAAAAATATTATTCTTATCATCTATTTGTACCATATCTTTAATAGAGATGGGTCCCACATGCGTTGGTCGGCTCTACCTCTATTAGAAAGATGATACAATTAAATAGTAAGGAAGAAAGTATGCTCGATACCAATTAATATAGGTTAGTCCATTATGTGACTTAGACCAATTTTTCGCTCGTTTATGTAATGTATCATCATTGTATTAAAAAAAAAAAAAGAGAGAAGAGAAAACTGCCAAAAAGGACTCATTTTCTTAATTTTAGGATTGAAATAATTTTTTTTGAATATGCACAGTGCACGCACATGTCATGTACAACAATAGGACAAAATATAATTTATCTTAAACTTACAATTACCAAATTGCTCTCCCATATAAATGGATTATCTAAGAATTTCAACCCTCATTTCTCATTTTGGAGAGAGGGAGTGAGAACAGACGAGGGAGTCGATGGATCATGGAGGCTTGTGGGAAGTGTGATATAATTTTAATGGTGGTAACTCAATAATTAAATGATTTTTTTGTTTTGTGAGAGTTGGATAGGTTTGTGGGAAGTGGTGCTTGGAGGGAGAAAGTTTGGCTGTTGAAAAAATCAGCAGTAGCTCATGCTGCTAGCGAATTACGGATGGACACGTGCTCAAGTTATGATTAAAAAATCAATTACTTAGACATATTTCCACCCGTGATTCGTTAGCAGCAGCCAAGCTCCGTTTTGCTTGGAGTGGGTGGCGTCCCCATAAGTGGGTGCAGCAGACTTTTGATGGGTGCCATGGCATTTGTGGCAGTGGCGAGGCCGCAGATTCCACCACCAACTATGGAGATCTCTAAATCTTCATCTCTCACTCTCTCAACTTCCAGTCAACATCTTCTTCGATCTTCCATAATTTCCCCATTTCCCCAATCAACATCTCCTTCAATCGTCCACGCCCTCCTTCTCTAGTCTCTCCGAAGCTGGATGGATCCTTCCGGGTCCACTCGTTTCGACATCTTTGATTGTCGTTTCATTGATTACATTCTCCCAAATCGTATTTAGCTTTAATTCTTTCTCTTATGGTTGTTCGTTGGCTGCGAAAATGAAGTTGTGGATGATACATGCAACAACGTTCGTTTTGTCGTGGCCGTGCAATCGTGCAATTAAAGGTGTTAGTGGATATATGGGGCCTAGATTATGGAAATTCCTTAAAAATCTGTAATTTACAAATCTTTTATTTGAACCTAGATTCTGGAAATCTCATTAAAAATCATCTTTTTCCAGAGTGACATACACACGATATGCTCATAGATCTGAGCCAACTCAAAAATCCAAAGCTCACAGCTCTCTTCGAAATCATAAAAATGACGTCATCACCTATGAGTTTTTACATTTTATATGTGAATATTTTCAGCATTTTGCTTTTATCCATGATTTGTGCATGACCAATCTGTTCTATTTCAATCCTACGATTAAGATAATTAATCATCTTTGGCAATGTTCCTAAAAAAATGATCAATCAAAACTTATAATATTAGGAACTTTAACGAAAAGCTTTCGGTACTGTTCACTTTAACGAAAAATCACATTTTTACACTAAAAAGTCAATCCTAATACCATTCATTTTACCTTTTATTTTGTCCTTATCATTAAAACTCAAAGTTTAAAATTTTGAGTTTTTACCTCTGAGTTTTTACATTTTATATGTGAATATTTTCAGCATTTTGCTTTTATCCATGATTTGTGCATGACCAATTTGTTCTATTTCAATCCTACGATTAAGATAATTAATCATCTTTGGCAATGTTCCTAAAAAAATGATCAATCAAAACTTATAATATTAGGAACTTTAACGAAAAGTTTTCGGTACTGTTCACTTTAACGAAAAATCATATTTTTACACGAAAAAGTCAATCCTAATACCATTCATTTTACCTTTTATTTTGTCCTTATCATTAAAACTCAAAGTTTTAAATTTTTTTTATTAATTTTTCTTATAATATTAGGAATATATCTATTAACTTTTCAAGTACAATAATGGACTCAAATTAAACAAAAATGACATATCAATGTCATTGTTTGTACATTCTGCGATCACTTTCATTCGTTTTTTATATTTCACAATAGATCAACCAATACATTGTACTTTATGTTATGTGGGATTCCAACATTGCGTTATATTTTTTGTTTTATCTTTTTTTAATATTAATATTAGAAAGTCAGAAAGAGAGTTTAGTGTCTCAAAGCTTCACCAAAAAAATTTGGACTAAAAAGCCCTCTAATAAAAAAATAAAAACTGATAGAAAAAAATACATATAAAAACTCCAAGGGTAATTCTGTCAGAAAAAGAAATTTATATTTCATTTTTTAAGAAAAAAAGAGATAAAATATGAAAGAACAAACGTGGAAGACACATATTGAACCACCTTTGACGCAAATCAGTTTTCAAAGAAGAAAAAAAAAGGAAAAAAAAAAGGGGTAGAAACTTCCGTGCAAAATTGAAACCCCATTATTATTAAATTTAGAATAGAAGAATCTGAAAAATACTTTCAGTATTGCTTGAAGAAAAAATACAAACTAGGGCTAGGGTTATATACAAGACTACCAGAATACAATCACAACCGTGATCCCTACTAATCAGCTAAGTGTATATTTATACAAAGGGAAAGAATAAATCATTGTTAGTCAATGATCACAAAGCTACTAGATAGGAAGGAAATCATCTCGTATCTTAACACTCCCCCTCAAGTTGGCAAGTGAATGTCGAAAACTGCCAACTTGCTCACCAAAAGCCGGAACTGTTCTTTTCCTAAAGGCTTCGTGAAGATGTCTGCAACTTGCTTTGAAGATGGAACAAATTCAGTCACCACCTTTCCTTCTTGAATTTTATCTCGAACAAAATGACAGTCAATCTCTATATGGCGTGTTCGTTCATGAAAAACGAGATTAGCAGCAATGTGAAGGGCTGCTTGGTTATCACAGTGTAAGACAAAAGGGCCCATTTCCTTGACACATAAATCACGGAAAAGACTTTGTAACCAAGTGAGCTCACAGCAAGCAGTGGCCATGGAACGGTACTCCGCTTCTGCAGAAGATAATGAAACCGTCTTCTGTTTTTTGCTTTTCCATGAGATTAAAGAATCTCCAAGAAAAACACAATATCCGGTAGTGGAGCGTCGAGTCACTGGACATCCTGCCCAATCAGCATCGCAAAAAGCTTTCAATCGTAACACACTTTGGGAGGAAAACAAAATACCTTGGCCTGGAGTGTTCTTTAAATATCTCAAAACCCGTAGAGCTGCATCATAGTGAGGCTTCCGAAGATGCTGCATGAAGCGACTCAACGTGTTTACTGCAAAGATAATGTCGGGCCTGGTAATGGTTAGATATATCAAACGTCCTATCAGTCTTCGATAAATGGTCGGATCATGAAGCAAATCTCCTTCATCTGGAAGCAGTTTCAGATTCTGTTCCATAGGGAAGCTAGCTGGTCGTGCACCCATGAGACCTACGTCTTTCAAAATGTCCAATAAATATTTTCTTTGAGAAATAAAGATCCCCTTTTTGGAACGAGCAATCTCGATTCCTAAGAAATATTTAAGGGCACCTAAATCCTTGATGCGGAAGCGTTCATTCAGAAAGGACTTTAGAGCACCAATAGCCGCCATGTCGTTACCAGTGATCAAGATATCATCGACGTAAATGAGTACGGCTGTGAAGGATTGGCCAACTTTTCTGGTGAAAAGAGAATAGTCGGCTTTAGACTGTGTATACCCAGCTGCGCAAATAGCTTTAGAGAACTTGAAAAACCATTGTCGAGAAGCCTGTTTTAGTCCATATAAAGACTTGTGAAGGCGACAAACCAAATGCTCCCCCTGGCGCCGAAGACCAGGAGGTGGAACCATGTAAATTTCCTCATGGAGATCACCATGAAGAAAGGCGTTGTGGACATCCATTTAATGAAGAGACCAGCCACTAGCAGCCGCAAGAGCAAGGATACAACGAAAGGTAACTAACTTGGCAGTGGGAGAAAAGGTATCGTGGTAATCAACACCCTCAATCTGAGTGTAACCCTTGGCCACTAAACGAGCTTTGTAACGCTCAACCGTGCCATCAGACTTGCGTTTGATTTTGTAGACCCAACGACAACCAATGAGAGTCTTGCCAGGGGGAAGTGGAGTCAAAGACCAAGTATCATTAGCTTCCAGAGCTTGAATCTCGGAGGCCATGGCTTCGCGCCACCGAGGATCTTGAGCAGCTGCTGCATAGGTGTTAGGTTCAACAGGTAGAGTAATATTGGCAATAAAACTTTGATAAGAAGGAGAAAGATGAGTGTAAGAAAGATACTTGCATAAGTGATGGTGAGTACCCTTCGTGGAGGAACCTGGAGACGATGCATGGCATGGGGAAGACGATGAAACGTGGGAGCAAACATAGTCATCGAGATAGGCAGATGGACGAGTAGGTCTAGTAGAGTGGCGTAAGGAGGGGGCAAGGGGTGGACTAGGGGAAGGGAGAGGGTTAAGGGGAACGGGTGGGGCATCGGGAGGAGACAGGGAAAGGTCAACCTGAGGAGAGGAGGGAAGGGACGCAACAGGAAGGGTTGGTGTATCAAGATCATCAGGAGGAGGGAGAGGCAAGACGGGTGCGGGAGGTGGGACTAAAGGTTTGGTCAGAAAAGGAAAGATAGACTCATGAAAGATGACATCTCGGCTAGTAAACACTTTGTGGGTAGAAAGGTCGTATAACTTATACGCTTTTTGACCGAAGGGATAACCTATAAAGACGCACTTTTGAGCTCGTGCATCAAATTTATGGAGAGGATGAACATTAGTGGCATAAGTTAAGCATCCAAAAGCACGCAAGTGAGCATACGATGGAGAACGACCATAAAGAACCTCAAAAGGAGATTTATTGGACAAAAGTGGTGTAGGTAAGCGATTGATGAGATAGATGGCGGTAAGGACACAATCTCCCCAAAAGGATAAGGGCAAGTGACTTTGAAAACGTAATGCCCTAGCCACTTGCAAAATATGACGGTGTTTGCGCTCAACCACTCCATTTTGTTGTGGAGTATATGTGCAAGAACGTTCAAAAATCACACCATTCTCGGAAAAGAAAGAATGCAAGGACAAAAACTCACTACCATTGTCAGTGCGAATTGTCTTAATTTTGTGATGAAATTGGGTTTCTACATAAGAAAAGAAAGTTTTAAGCAATTGTTGAGTCTCAGATTTATGGCTCATCAAAAAGAGCCAAGTGCTACGAGAAAAATCATCAACAACAGTTAAAAAATATCGAGCCCCATTATATGTAGAAACTTTGTGTGGTCCCCAAATGTCACAGTGGATAAGCTCAAAAATGTGTTTACTAGAAATATGACTTAATGAAAAGGGCAATCGAGTTTGCTTTGCTAATGGGCAAACATCACAAGTTTTATTTGAATTAGAATGAACATCCAAGGATTGCTTAGCTAAAAGGTGGAGTCGTTGTGGAGATGGATGACCAAGACGTTGATACCAGGAAATGGAGTTAACACGGTGAGGTGAAGGTGAATTAGGGCAGCTACGGGATGATTGGGTGAGATAATAAAGGCCGCCACGTTGTCTACCCCATCCAATCATCTTTCTCGTCTCCAGGTCTTGCAAGACACAAAAATCCGGAAAGAAGGTTATGGAACATCGAAGGGATTTGGTTAAGCGACTAACGGATATCAAATTCACCAAAAAAGAGGCAATGCGTAATACGTTAGTCAATGAAAGTTTAGGATCAAAAGTAAAATTGCCAATACTACTAATTGAAACCCTTTCACCAGTGGGAAGTTTAACGGGTGGCAAAGACTTGTTCACGGTGGAGTTGGATAAAGGAAGTGCCGTGACATGATCCGTGGCTCCACTATCAATGATCCACTCTTGTGAATGAGAAGGAGACAAACCTGTAACGGCATTGGTTTGTGCTTCAGATGGCAAATTGCCAGCCATCATAGAAAAAGTTGTTGAAGTTGCTCAGGAGTAAAGGTCATCGGTGTTGAAGAGGCTGAAGAGGCTGAAGAAGGTGCGGCCTGAACATGGTTGGTCGCTGGTCTGCCTTCCTTAGTGCGACCTTTGCCCTTGTTCTTTTTATGGAGACGATGGTCCTCGGGATACCCATGGAGCTGGTAGCAAGTCTCTCGAGTGTGGTGATCCGTGTCGCAATAATCACAATGGAGTGGCTTGCGAGACCCTTTGCTGCCATGGTTGTGCTGATGACTTCGACCACCTTGAACCGCCATGGCTGCTCCTTCCATAGCTGGTTGTGGGATGGCAGCAATGCCACGTTGCTTCTCCTCTTGATTAACCATTGAGAAAACCTTGAGTACCGAAGGCAATGGTTTGACAAGGAGGATCTGACCTCTCACTGCTGCATACGAATCATCAAGCCCCATTAAGAACTGCATAACTTTATTTTGCTCCTCCTTCTCAGTGCGATCTTCCATGGCGCCACACGAACAGTTTTTATGACTGCCGTAAGAGGATAATTCATCCCATAAGCCCTTTAACTTGGAATAATAATCAGACACAGACATCTGAGCTTGAGTAAGGCGTGCAATATCTCGATGAATCTCGAAAATACGTGGAACATTATCTTGCGAAAAACGAGCCTTGAGGTCCTCCCAGACAGCATGTGCAGTTTCTGCATAAACCACACTGTTTGATAACTCAGAACTGACAGAATTCAAAAGCCACATGAGAACCATGTCGTTGCAGCGCTGCCAAAGAGCAGCTTCAGTTGGTGTTTTGTCCGATGGCTGCTTCACAGATCCATCAACAAAACCAAATTTGTTCTTTGCGCTTAGGGCAATACGCATTGAACGAGACCATGTGCTATAATTGTTTCCAGTAAGTGGAGTGGAAACAAGATGCATCCCTGGATTATCAGAGTGATGAATATAAAAAGGGTTTGAGGGATCATTCGACACCTCAGCAGACTTGGAGTCTCCCATGGCAAAGAGGAACGCCTTTGCTCACAAGAAAAAAAACAAAGAAACAAAGAGAAACCAAGGAAAAACTTAGGATCTTGGACTCTCTGGTACCATATTAAATTTAGAATAGAAGAATCTGAAAAATACTTTCAGTATTGCTTGAAGAAAAAATACAAACTAGGGCTAGGGTTATATACAAGACTACCAGAATACAATCACAACCGTGATCCCTACTAATCAGCTAAGTGTATATTTATACAAAGGGAAAGAATAAATCATTGTTAGTCAATGATCACAAAGCTACTAGATAGGAAGGAAATCATCTCGTATCTTAACAATTATCTTACCCACTACGGGATCCTGTTCTCCATTTTCCCTGCATTCCTTCTCCATCCAGTGTTTGTCTACTATTCACCAAATTCATTTTCATTTCTATTTTTTATTATTTACTTTTCAGTGAAAACTTGGTGCTTCTCCGGAGGAAGAACAACCAACATACCAGAATCGGGAGAAGAATTGAGCAACCAAATCAATGACAAAAGTTCGAAATTCTTCCTCAACATCGACTGATTCTCTTTTCCCATACAGGTTGCTCTAGTTGGGTTCAGTTTTAAGCGCATTGAAAATGGAGTACTGATTTTCTTTTCCCATACAAGTTGCTCTGCTTGGGTTCAGTTTTAAGTGCATTGAAAATGGAGGCGGAAATTGAAGCCAGTGCACCTTAGGACTAGGCTGAGATTTTTAGATTTTTCCATCCCATAACAGGTTAGGTTTTCGACTTCCAATAAATTTTATTCTTTTACGGAGTTCCTCTGGCAACTTTTACAGAATATTAGTTGAAAACAAAGAATTAACAGCATTCAAATGACACATAGAAAACCCAAATTTGCAAATGCAAAAATAAAATCATCCAATGTAAAAAGATTAGTTCTTTCGATAAAATGGAAAACAAAAAAGAAAACCCAAAATCCAAAAACTCCAAAGAATTGCCCCAAATCAAAATACACCAGAAATGCCAATGAGAGAGAGAGAGAGAGAGAGAGAGAGAGAATGATGTTGCCTAGATTAATTTGAAGCTTATGAATGGAAAGTGGGAAAGATTAAATCATAGAGAGAGTGAGGAGAGAGGGAGACTTACAGGAATGGGAAGTGCAATTCATAATATTAACAAAAAAGAAAACAATAATCTACTACTATAAATTTACAGAAACAATGGAGTGCTGTGAATTCATAATATTAACAGAAAAGAAAACCCATTAGAAAGAAAGCAACCATTTTTACAGTTTTGGGTTGGAGAGAAGGAGAAGGAGAAAAGAGGGGAAGCATTTTACCAAGGGAAAGGTGAGAAGGGAAAGGGGGATCCTAACAGCGAAACGTCGACTGTTTTGTTTTTTTTTAATAACCTAAACTCAGTTTCCCTTTTCTTTTTTCCATACAGGTTGCTCTGCTTGGGTTCAGTTTTAAATGTATTGAAAATGGAGGCGGAAATTGATAATTGCCTTTATTTTATGTTTCTATACATTGAACAAATCCTTGCATATAAAAACATCCAAAATATGTAAGTCGCGCATAACGTGCCGTGAATAAAAAAACAGCATTTCGCGGCAACAAAGCTAGTTATAATTAAATTAGTTACATCTAACATTCGAATTTAGTACGATTATGGTTTCACACTGCTTTTTATTTTATTTTTTTCTCTGAATTTTAGTACGACGATTAAGGAATTACAAATAATTTTAAATATTAATAAATTAAAACTACAACGCATAGTCTGATGCATGATATAAGCAACACTTTCTAACTTTACTAGAGTACTAAGATTTTTTTTTAAAATGGTTTTTTAATAAGAATTATGTTAACACCACTTGTAAGACTATCTCTAACCCTAATGCTAAATGTTGAATCTGTTGAATCCCACATCGATCATACAAAAAGAAAAGTAATAGTTTAAATATCATAACCCTACTCTAACTAATACCGAGGCCTTTTGTGATAAAACCTCACACCTGACAGATTGTGCAGCTGGTAATTACCAAGTTGGGGACAATATCGGTGTTGTTGGAAGTGGGCCCGTATGGCCCGTCTCTCTGATAATTCTACATGGTATCAAAGCTAGGGAGCGGGCCCGTACCGTACTGCCACGTGATGGGTGGGTCCCTTTGGCCCCGCGCGATGATGGTGGGTCCCTTAGCCCTGCGTGTAGGGTGAGTTCCCTTGGCTCCACGTGGTTGTCGATGTGTGGATATCCCACGTGTGACCCACTAATTGGGTCCCACATGAGGGGCGTGTTGAATCCCACATCGACCATACAAAAAGAAAAGTAATAGTTTAAATATCATAACCACATTCTAACTAATACCGAGGTCTTTTGTAATAAAACCCTACACCTGACGGATTGTGCATGTGGTAATTACCAAGTTGGAGACAGTATTGGTGTTGTTGGAAGTGGACGGCTCGTCTCTCTGATAATTCTACAGAATCAAGCATGTAAAATCACAAAATATTAACCGCTATGTTTGTGTATCGTCATTAGAGCGTAAATGTAAGTTGTGAGTGTCAAAGAACAGGCGCTCACTGTTTCTTGACATACAGTAACTTGGTCAATCCGAGTTAATAGTTGAGAAAATTATGGAGCCTTATTTGGTTAGGTTTAGGAGTCCTTATTTAGTGCAATTAATTGTGAAAACCTTATTTAGTTGACAAAGAATTCGTTACCATTTAGGACTATAATGAAATCCTAATTGATTTGGAATATCCCTTTAATCAGTTAATAGGCCAGATTAAAGGGATGAGCATCTATATATTAGGAGGTCCCTGCACTCACAGTATAATCCTATTCTAGTGCAAAACCCTATTTCTGTGCACAAGGACTTTCGGCTGCTAGAGTGTAGAAGTTCCTCCTTGAAACCCTAGCAGCCATGGCTTCTTCTTCCTCCGCTTTGAAAGATAAGTTTATTTCCCTTTAATTGTTTGATTGGTTTATTGTAGTTATATTTGTTTTATCTGTGATCCTAGTAACTTGTTGATTTTTAAATTATTTCTTACATGTGGTATCAGAGCCTCTCAACTCGCCTAGGATTCAGAATTTCGATCATTGTTCTCAATTGAAAGCCCAACATCGTATGATATTGAGTGGAACACCAATCCAGAATTACGTCATGGATTTGTGGTCCCTTTTGGTTGAAAATTACAGTTTCAGTGAAGCGATTGAAAGAAATATTTTATTAGCCAATTATGATTTGATAAATTTAAACTGGTTTCTGATTCATATCTAGAGAAGGCATAAAGAATTTTCTCCCTGACATGTTTTCTTGACTGTGCTCTCTTCCGCGAGCTGTACTGTGATGGCTAATTTCAAATTGCTAAGTGAGCCCCCATCCAGTTATTATTGATCTAGCCGTTATTCGGGTTTTGCTTCCCCGCACATCATCAAAACCCAGTTGAGAATCACTCCCTGCTAGGAGATAAATTAGGGTTTGTCTTCTTGCTTCTGCTCATTTTCCATAAATACATTAACTTTATGTTGCAAACAAGGATTGCAGCATGACTAGCTGATTGAAGGAACCTTTTACAATGGGCCTTTCGTATTTTAATTTCAACTAATGCTATGTTGATTATCGTATAACGTCTTGCTTATGGTTTAGTGGATTCAACTTAAGTTTAATGTGTTTTGCTATATTTTGAGTGAGAAACTAATAAAAGTATTTACAAGTCAGAAATATGATATGTTGAAAGGCAAGAAACTCACATAAAAAAGAAAACCATTAATGTCACTATTCTGGGCCTGATAAACATCGTATTTTTACAAAGACTTTCGTAACTTCTTGTAGTTAAGAATAGATTGTATATACTGCAATTTTTTCACCTTTTTGGGACATCAAATAAATTTATAGTAAAATATTAAAGGTGATATCACGCTGCTGGAATTTTGCAGACTTCAGCCGCAAAGTCTGTATGTGATATTATTTTAATATACTTATGCAACTCCTAAATTCATGAAATTTTATTATGATATACATTGAGATGTTTATTTTAAATCTAGAAATTTTCACGACCAGTGGTCTGAAAATGAATTATTGGTGAAGTTTTAATCTCGGGGATGTATTGCAGAATTTATGCGGTTTCTGCAAAACATTCCATTTTGATTTTATTTTTAGCCCACTTGTAGAATCGAACAAATTATGGAATTTTGGGTGATAGTAAATTTATATGTCTACTTTATTTCTGGAAATTTTCATGAATATTGGAGAAAAATTGAATTTTTGGTGAATCATTTAGTCTCTGGTATGTACTGCAGAATTTTTGCCGTTTCTGCAGCACATCTCATTTCTAATTTTCTTTTAATACACTTCTTAAGTCTCAAAAATTATGAAATTTTGGGAATTAGCATACTTGTATGTTTACTTTATGTCTGAAAATTTTCATGCATATCGGATGAACAATGAATATTTGATGAATTTGTAATCTCAGGTCTGTATTGAACATTTTCTGCAGTTTCTAAAGCACCTCTCTTTTCGAATTCATTTTTGGCTCGCTTAAAAATTTTAAAAGTCATGAAATTTTGTGAAATAGTAGCCATATATGTCTAGTGCATACCTAAAATTTTTCATGACAATCTAAAGAGAATTTGAGTTTTTAGTGAATTTGCAAACTAAAGTAGTACTGCTGAATTTTGGTACTTCAAAACTAGTTTTGTTATGTGATATTGTTTCACTGATTTGTGCACATCTATTGGTTATTTTATGCAAATTCTTAATACTAATGACTTTTATAAACAACACTGATTAAATTTTGATTTAAAAATGTATTGGTTTATTTTGCTTAAACCAATGTTTTGTTTGGTCATCAATTCTGATTATGATGATAATTGTCTTTTGAGAGAAAATTGGAAAGTGGCATAAGTTTACTAATTGATCTTTTTGGTCCATATCAAATAACTGAATAACCATGTTTCTTCTTTCGAGAACTCTATTGTTCAATGTCAATAACGACATACTTTTGTGTCTGATTGAATCTTTTGAGAATCATTGAATATCCAACAAAACGGCTATTTAATACTGTTCTAAAGGATTATTTTGAAAAATCATAATTCTAATTTATATGGTGAATACTTTTGTCCTAATGGGAATTTCAGAAAATCACTCACCAATTATAAGTTAGTAGTATAGCAGATCATAAAGTACTTCTAACATATTTTCATCTGGCCAAAGCTGTTGAAGCTATATGTATTTTGTGTATTTTATGTTTTGGCTAGCTATGCAGGTATTTTTCTTGCATGATTAGTTTCTGCCCAAAGGTGTAACAATCATGCAATTTAGAGTTGGTTTGATCCTCCACAACTCGACTACTTCCATGACGAATCTTGCAGAATCGAGAATGAGTAGGTAAATTTGCCAATCTTTTGCCTTAATTTTCTATGAGTTCTAAATTGGAGATGCTAAATTTAAAATATATTCCACTAATTGTTTTATTGTGAGATTAAAGGTATTTTCATAATTATTGATATTGCCCATATAAAGATAAATTCTTTTAATACGTTTTCTTAGAAGGAAAAATAGTAGTCTCCTTGAATTTGGGTTGTGCATCACAATACACTATTATGGGAATTTAAGCTAGATTAATATTGCAATTAAATTACCCGTTTTGTATTTGATTTGAATTAACTCATTTCATTTACTAATAAAATCTATTATAAAGAATCTTTTATAATTAAGAAGGAGTTACGTATTTTGGATTTCATGTTTCCATATTTTAAATTTGGATATGTATCATGCACTCACAAAGCTTGTGATTTCTTTTGGATTTTATGACTAATGGTTGAGATCGATTAATAATGTTGAGATATTGTTCCTTATATAAGCCTAATTTTGATACATATAGATTGGTTTATTTTGTCCGAACCAACTATTTTGTGACTTAACAATTTTGTTTAAGAAATTTTAATGTTTTTGGGCATATTAAAGGTTATTTATCTAATAAAATTAACCTTTAATTATTTAAGAACTTTTCGTGTCTTGAGCATATTAAAGATTATAAATTGGTTTTATTTAGATTATGATTAAATCTGAAATTTTGGTAAAGCTTACACTATCTTTATTGATTCAACTACCATATATTTTGTTATATGAAAACCACTTTCTCTGGTGTTTAATCCTGCAATATAGAGTGTTTGCCCAAGTGGGAGAAATAATGTATTATGGGCTTCACATTCATCAATTTTGCATGATTTTAATGGTCATAGTTTTGGTAGATAAAACGTACATTATCATACTTGTTTATATTTTTATTTGTTATATATGCAATTAATCTTGTAGGAAATTCAAGAAGGGTTAATGAGTATATTCTGCTCAAAAGTGTTTTGCTTATTAATTCTTGTATGTTGTTCAAGAAATTGGACTTGTGATTTATATGTTATTGATGAATAATTAATCTGCTCAAAAGTGTTTTCTTATTCAGCACAACTATAAATCAATGTATAGTGAAACGTGAAATTGACAAGATTGCATATACTTCATCTGCTCAAAAGTGTTGAAGCTATATACGTTTGCCCTTGTATTTTATGTTTTAGCTATGCAAACCTAATATAATTAGTTTCTGTCCAAAGATGATTCTGGAATTATATGCTTTTGATGCAATAAGAAAACATTCAGTTAAAGTTTTCTATTTCTGTCAATTGTTAGATGAACAAAACTGACCAAATGATTTTGTATAGTTTTTCAGTCACAAGAGTCACTTCCTTACAGATATCTAGAATAAAGATGTTGAGCTCACAAATTTTATGTTCTAGATCCCATGACTAATGTTTTGCTAATGGGAGTATTTGAAAGGTATCTGTTTCATTTTGTAGACATTTACAAAGTTTTGTTTTACTCTCTTAATCAGTGGGAGTGATAATAATAATTTATATAATTTTGTCTCTTTTAATCAGTGGGAGTAAGAGATTACCTTTTGTGTTAAGAATTTGAGAATTTGAAGTGTTAGTGACTGATATTTTAAGAGTTTTTTGTTTAAGTTTTGTTCATAAGTTTAATAAGAGGTCCTAATTTTGTAAATAATATGTTGTATTTTACTTGTCCTCTTATCATATTATAAATTGACAGAAAATATAAGCCATGCTTGCATGAGGCTTAGTTCAGGAGTTGATCTTTTGCTTATCAACCTGAATTTAACGAATGATGTCAAGCAACATTGTGCTCGTAATTTGATATTCGTGGTAATAGAGTAAACATGTAGAAGCAATTACATGTTATTTTCTATAATCCAATATTTAAACTACTAGTGACAAGTTGTTAAAGGTATAATTGCAAATTTTGTGGGACTCAGTGATCACCTACCACTTAGCCAAATAAGGATCATGTTCTTGGACACTCAAGTGGGAGAATGTAAGTTGTGAGTGTCAAAGAACAGGCGCTCACTGTTTCTTGACATACAGTAACTTGGTCAATCCGAGTTAATAGTTGAGAAAATTATGGAGCCTTATTTGGTTAGGTTTAGGAGTCCTTATTTAGTGCAATTAATTGTGAAAACCTTATTTAGTTGACAAAGAATTCGTTACCATTTAGGACTATAATGAAATCCTAATTGATTTGGAATATCCCTTTAATCAGTTAATAGGCCAGATTAAAGGGATGAGCATCTATATATTAGGAGGTCCCTGCACTCACAGTATAATCCTATTCTAGTGCAAAACCCTATTTCTGTGCACAAGGACTTTCGGCTGCTAGAGTGTAGAAGTTCCTCCTTGAAACCCTAGCAGCCATGGCTTCTTCTTCCTCAGCTTTGAAAGATAAGTTTATTTCCCTTTAATTGTTTGATTGGTTTATTGTAGTTATATTTGTTCTATCTGTGATCCTAGTAACTTGTTGATTTTTAAATTATTTCTTACAGTAAATTCTTTGAGTTAAACAGTTGGATAAGGTTGTATCTTTGCCAAATTTTTTTTTTTTTTTTTTGAGATAGAAAATTTAGTTTAAAGTCAATAAATAATTTTATTTTTTGACATAAGTAAGTAGTCATTTCATTTGCTAGTAGGAGTCAATTGAATCAATTCTTCTGCTCAACCAAGACCATAAAAATAATGGGAAATTGTAAAAAATGACTCATTTTCTTAATCTTAGGATTAAAATAGGACAAACCGAATATGCATAGAGCATGCACACGCCACGCACAACAATAAGACAGAAATAAGATTTTTCTTACACCTTAAAATGACCTAATTGTTCTTGTATATAAATGAGTTATTTCCTCCCATCTAGAGATATGCTCCTTCTCCGAAAATCTCTCTCACACAATTCCTAGTTCGAGAAACCCTAATTCACCCATCTTTTTCCTCCAATAGGTCTCTCTCAAACTTTCTTCTACTCCGCTCTTCTTCGTTCTTCGTTCATCGTTCTTCGTTCTTTTCCTTCTTCTTCTTTAGAGAAACTTAATTAGTACAATAATTAACATGGATATCATCTCAAATACATCCATGGATCCCCTTTTGTTCATCATCTCCCTCTTGCCCTTTAAAGATGCCGCTAGGAATGAAGACAGGTTCGAGATTGATGAGTGGGCAGCTGAAGAGAACGAGGCGGCCCAGACTTATGTTTTGCCTGAGCATTTCTATAGGTTGAATCCAGTTCTTGAATCCTTGACTCTGCTTTCTTGCAATTTCGATATCCCACGGCTCGCGAATTTTCGTCTGCTGAAGAAAATTTCTTTGGTTTGGATGCAGTTGCCGGACACTAATCTGCATGTGCTGTTGGCCAACTGTGTGGTGCATGAAAGTCTGAGTTTTAAGATACGTGCAACCACGTTGGTTTTGTTGTGGACATGCATCTGCAATTAACGGCGTTGGGGTGTGGGGCCTAAATTATGAAATTTCTTTTTAGATTCTGGGGATTCCCATTAAAAATCATCTAGTTTCAATGACATGCACACGACATGCTCACAGATATGAGTCAACCCAAAAACTTAGAGCTCACAGTTCTCTCTTCCAATTAAAAAAAATGATGTCATCACCTGTGAGTTTTTATAATTTATATGTGGGTATTTTTGTCATTTCATTTTTGAACATGGTGTGCATGACTTGTGCATGTCTGGTTTATTTTATTTCAGCCCTAAATTTAAGAAAATAAATCATTTTTGGCAATTTTCCAAAATTAACTAATGTCAATACTTCATCATAATATTTATCTTTAGGACATAATGCTACGAAGACTAAATTTCTAAACAAAATTTCGTAAACTAAATAATATAGTTATTGATGATGGAATAATGTACATTTTTTCTATTAATGACACATTATTTAGTTTACAAATTTATTTTTTTTAGCATTACCACACTATCTTAAAACACAAAGTACTAATTGCCTCAATTCTAGTTTTGAATATATTTTGTGACCTAAGAGCATCTCCAAACGAGATGCCAAAATGTACATATCAGTTATAACAGTAAAAAAAAACCAGACTAATATTCTCCAATCGAAGTGTTAAATCCTATGTGGCGATGACATGGATTGGCAATAAAAGAGGTTGTTGTCAAATTTGACAGCAGCTTCAAATGTTTTTTTTATTAATTATTAAATGTATTTTAATAATTTTTAATTAGTTTAATTATTTATTATAATTAATGTTGAGTTAACCGATGCAATTATTCTACTTTTTTCTTCTTTTCAATTGAGAAATGTGAACATATTACTGATTAAAATTTAAATGTCCTTTATTAAATTTTAATTAGTTTAATAATTTATTTTATAAAATAATAAAATAATAATTTAATTTGACATATCAATTAAAGAACAAAACTTTAAAAGATATCAAAGCGCTACTTAAGCTATCAAAATTTAAATTTTATGTTTAAAATTTGACATTTTATTTAGAGAATGTCTAAAAGCAAATTGACCCTGGTAGTGGTAGTTGTTGTTGGGCAGCTTTCAAAATCCATAAGATTACCTGAAAAAGTTGGTCAGCTATTATGAATTCCACTTTACATTGATTATTTGAGAGCCTGGCTTTTACCAGTTGAGTTAGACGAACTATGGGTCGGGGTTCTGCTGTCACCAATTTGACGTCTCCTTTGTGTTTAATTTTTAATTTTTTGACACTTGTTTATTAACTTAACATTAATACAGTTAATTTTGTATAAATTAATTTAAAAACCAAAAATTAAAAAAAAAAAAAATTAATTCATCACTTGATAACCACCGACTGCAGCAACTACACAATCCCATCGCCGCCGACTGCTGCAATCATACCAGTGACACCACCCCATTGTCGCGCAATTGTTGCAACCACACCAGTGACACCACCCTATCACCGCTGGCAAGAGAGAGGAAGAGAGATTTTGAAACCCTAAATGAAACAAAGAAGCTAGTCAATGTTGGGAAAAGCAGTGTTGAGAGTTGTCCCACATTGGTGAGGGAATAAATTTGCTATGTGCTTATATGGTCTTGTGCTACTTCCCATATTGCCAATTAATTTTATAGTATAACCCCAATTTCATCATGGTATCAAAGCAGGTTGTCTTTCGTGTGAAGTCTAACGGTCACACGCATTCCACGTCACCCTGTTGTGTTGTCCACGTGTTAGGCTTGAAAATCGGACCCACGTACGGGTGCGTGTTGAGAGTTGTCCCACATCGGTGAGGGAATAAGTTTGCTATGTGCTTATATGGTCTTGGACTACTCTTCATATTGCTAAATTGATTTTATAGTAGAATTCCAATTTCATCAAGCAGGACCCACAAAGATAACCTCAGTTGGTATAGAAAATAATCAAAAGAATACCAGGGGACAAAGAGTGAATACTCACCGGGTTGTGCGTCGCGGTTGGATCAGAGAAGGAAGGAGGGATGAAGCTTGCAACTTTCGACTTGTGGGAGAGGTTCGGACTTTGAAATTGGAGGGAAGGCTGAGAATCTGCAGTTAATGGATGCATAATGATGAGTTTCCACAAGGTTTAAGGGCTTATTTGAAGAATTGCAGGGAGCTTGCAGAGAGATCGGGGGAGTTGCTGTTAGGTCTGGACGATGGCCCTTCGTTTTTTTATTAATTTTTCAGATTTAAATTTTAGTTATATTTTATACAAAGTAACAGTATTGAGTTTAGAGTTAAATGGAGGAACACGTATCACATAACTAGAGAAAAGACATAGAAGAGACATAATTAAGTACAGCAAACGTGCGCGCGACTTGATAAATTATGGGACACTAGCCCAAAAGCACACAAAAAATACAATCACTTTCTCGATGTCTCATCTCGTTGCCTAATCACGTGTTTATAAACAAAGAGATGTTTAAATCCTAGAAGATTGGGTGAGAAGAAAAAAGGTACCATCCATGTGTCTCAAACATCTTTGGCATCCTAATGTATCTAAACTCCATTTAATTTTTCCGCTCGTTTATGTAATGTATCATTATCGTATTAAAACAAATGATCAATCAAAACTTATAATATCAGGAATGTATCTATGGACTTTCAAGTACGATAATGGACTCAAACTAAACAAAATGACATATCAATGTCATTGTTTGTACATTTGGCGATCACTCTCGTACATTTTTTATGGTTTAGAATTAGAACAATCTGGACCAAGCAAGACATAGTACTTTATATTTTGTGGTTTTGCAAATTCAACATTGCGTCATATTTTTTGTTTTATTATAATCAAATTAGTTACATTTAACATTCAAATTTAGTACAATTATAGTTTCACACCGCCTTTTATTTTATTTTATTTTATTTTTTTCTCTGAATTTTAGTATGACAATTAAGGAATTACAAATAATTTTAAAATATAATAAATTATAAATACAACGCAAAGTCTGATGCATGATATGAACAACACTTTCTGACTTTTCTAGAGTACTAAGATTTTTTTAAATTGTTTTTTAATTAGAATTACGTTAACACCCCTTGTAAGACTATCTCCAATCCTGATTCTAAATATTGAATCAAGCATGTAAAATCACAAAAATCTTAACCGCTATGTTTTGTATATCGTCATCAGAGCGTAAATTATTTGAGTTAACAGTTGGATAGGGTTGTATCTTTTGCCACTTCTCCTTTTTTTTTTTTTTCTTTTTTTTTAGAAATTAATTTTTTAGTTTAAAGTCAATATATAATTTTATATTTTGACATAAGTAAGTAGTCATTTCATTTGCTACTAGCAGGAGTCAATTGAATCAGTTCTTCTGTTCAACCAAGACGATAAAAATTAGGGTGAAGTACCGATTTAGTTCTTGAATTATTACCTCAGTAAAAATTAGGTTCCTGAATTATTTTTTCGGTAAATTAAGTCCCTAAATTCATTAAAAATTGCTAATTTCATCCCTATTATTATTATATTCAAAGCTATTTTGTCCAATTTTTTTTTAACTTAAGTCACTTGACACACTTTAGAGTGTAATACCGTCATTTTCTCGCCTATAAACCCTTCACATTTCATATAGGTTGTGAATCTAACATCTAATTTATCCTCCAAAGTTAACTTACACTATTTCTTATGAAAAACTACCAATTCACCTTCCAAAGTTAACTCCATACACTATTTCTTTATGGAAAACTATCAATCTACCTTCTAATGTGTATCACATGCAAGTAACGTGACTTAAATTGACGGAAAATTGAATATAGTAGTTTTGAATATAATATAAGGGATGTAATTGGTAGATTTTTATAATTCAAGGACTAATTTTTCTAAAAAAAATAGTTTAGGGACCTAATTTTCACTGAGGTGATAATTCAGGGACTAAATTAGCAATTCACCCTAAAAATTAATTTGCCTTTTCAACTAAGGTCAATACTCCACCCTAATATTTATCTTTATTGACATTCTCTTAAGAGAATTGTTATTGGCACTTTAAAATTCTCATTTTGCACTTCAAATTTTTTATATTTAGAAAAAAAAAATATAGTTGTGAAGAGTGCAAAATGAAATTTTGGAGTGCCAATAACAATTCCCTTTCTTAAAACACAAAATATTAATTTCCTCAATTATAATTTTGAGAGGAAATTGTAGGAATAGTCCCTCAATTTTAATCAAATTGGAGCAATGGTCCATCAACTAAAAATTCATGACCAATGATCTCTTAACTCCTCAAAAGTGCAGCAATGGTCCTTTTCATTAACTGCGTCATAACTTCCATCAAAACAAGTCGTGTTGGAAGATCATTGCTACAATTAGGTTAAAGTTGAAGGATCATTTCTACAATTTTTTTCATTTAGTTTTCCATATTTGTCTCTTGATTCTGATCTCATATGCGTGGCACGTGACTCATTTTGACAGAATTTTTAACAGAGTTGACAAAAATGACCATAGTTACACGTTTTGATGAGTTAAGGGACTAATGGTCATGAATTTTTATTTGAGGAACTATTATTCTAATTTAGTTAAAGTTGATGAACCATTACTACAATTTCATTTAATTTTGAATAGGGTTTATATCACAAATGGTTCCTGAAATTGACCCCATCAATCATGATGGTCCCTGAAATTGAAAATCGATCAATGTAGTCCCTGAATTTTAACTCGCGAATCAATGTGGTCCTTCTGTTAGTGTTCCGTCCAAATTAACACTAAAAAAAGGGTAGAGAACCAATTTTTCATGGTAAAATGATAAAAAAAAAGGTTAGAGAACCACTTTTTTTTGTTTTTATTTTAGTTTTAGCACCAAATCCATGAAAAAATGGGGAGAAAAGTGCAGATGGAAAAAAGAAAAGAGAGGTAGTAAGTAAAATTATAAGTAACAGGGTTATTTTTTATCATTTTACCATGAAAAATTGGTTCTCTAACCTTTTTTTAAAGTTAATTTGGACGGAACACTAACAGAAAGACCACATTGATTCGCGAGTTAAAATTCAGGGACTACATTGATCGATTTTCAATTTCAAGGACCATCATGATTGATGAGGTCAATTTCAGAGACCATTTGTGATATAAACCCTTTTGAATATGATTTGTGATAATAAAAAAATAAAAAAAAAAAAAAAAAAAAACAAATTGACCCATGTGGTTGTTGGGCAGCTTACAAAATTTATCAAAAATCTGAAAAAGTTGGTCAGCTTTCAAAATTTATCAAAAATCGTAAAAAGTTGGTCAGCTTTTATGAATTCCACTCTAGTCGCGTTGGACGTGAACTATGGCCCGGGTTCTGCTGTCAAAATTTATCAAAAATCGTAAAAAGTTGGTTAGCTTTTATGAATTCCGGTTGTTACTAGTCGCAAGTTGGTCAGCTTTTATGAATTCCACTTTACATTGATTATTTCGGAGCTTGGTTGTTACTAGTCGCTTTGGACGTGAACTATGGCCCGGGTTCTGCTGTCACAAATTTGATGTCTACCTTGTGTTTCATTCCTGATTTTTTGACACCTGTTTTCTAACTTGACATCCACTTATTCTCTAACTTAACATCAATCTTAATACTATTAATTTTTTAATTTTTCATAAATTAGTTAGAAAACTAAATATTAAGAAAATAAAATCCATCACTCGATAAACACCGACTGCAACTACACCACCCCATCTCCACCAGCAAGAGAAAGGAGGGGAGATTTTGAAACCCCAAATGAAACAAAAGAAGCTAGTTTTTTTTTTTTTTTTTTTTTTTTTTTTTTTTTTGGAAGCCAAAGAAGCTAGTTAATGATGGGAAAGCAGAACCCACAAAAGATATCCTCAGTGGGTATCAGAAATAATCAAAGAACAAAAATGTTGCTCCAACACATATTTATACCATCTTTTATACTATCTATCTAATAGAGATAGTACCTACAATGTGCTGGCGGGCCTTACTTTTATTAAAAAGATGATACAAATATGTGGTAAGTATAACATTACTCATCAAAGAATACCAGGGGAGAGAGAGAGAATACACACCGGGTTGCGCGTCGTGGTTGGATCAGAGAAGGAGGGATGAAGCTTGCAACTTTTGACTTACGGGAGAGGTTCGAACATTGAAATTGGAGGGAAGGCTGAGAGTCTGCAGTTAGTGGATGCAGGATGATGACTTTCCACAGGGTTTAATGGCTTATTTGAAGGATTGCAGGGAGATTTGCAGAGAGTCTGGGGGAGTTCTATTAGGTTTGGATGGTGGCCTTTCGTATTTTTTCTTTTTTCAGTTTTAAATTTTAATTATATTTATTACAAAGTAACAGTTCTTAGGGGTTAAGTGGAGGGATACGTAGGGATGGGCAACGGTTATGGCGGGTGGATAACAGCGGTTATATATCCATAACCGTTTATTCTCATACCCGTATAACCGTTTACCCGTTGGGTAATTGCCTAAACGGTTATACCCATACCTATAACCGTTTATAAATGGTTAACCATACCCATAACCGCGTACCCATTTAACCGTAACCGTTTAATACCCGTTTACCCATTTATCATTTTTTAACTCGTTTATCCTTTCTTTTTTTACCATTTATTCTCTTTTCACTCGTCTACGTGTTTTTTTAACAACTTGAAAATTAAAAAAGAAAAATTTGTCATAATTTTCTTTTTTTCTAACAATTAAACACCGTTATAGGTACATTCATCATACATTTCCACATTTTAATTTTTTAAGTCCTTATACCATTCCAATCATTGAAATAATAATTTACGGACGATATTTTTTAATGAAGGTAATATAAAATTGGCTAGGTATTCTTGGGTTACGAAAATTGTTGAAAGACAGTATTATTTGGTTATTTGACTCGGAATGTAAAGTATTAACATAATATATATAATGGACCATGAAATCATGCACTATAGTCAATAACATTGATCTAAGTTTTGTTCGATAGGGAATATGGTTTGTGTTAATTTTACATATATAAAATAAATGGGTAAACGGTTACCCGTTTATAACCGCGGTTAATACCCATAACCGCCCTTTTAAATTTCACGAGTAAACGGTTATACCCATAACCGTTTATTTATCTAAACGGTTACCCATAACCGTAACCGTTTAATTTAAACGGGCGGGTAACCGCGGTTACCCATAACCAATGGGTATTTGGCCATCCCTAGGGATACGGGACACATAATTAGAGAGAAGATATAGAGGAGACACATAATTGAATATGGCAAACGTGTGGACTGAATTATGGGACACTAGCCCAAATACACACAAAAAACACAATCTCTCTCTCTCTCTCTCTCTCTCTCTCTCTCTCTCTATCCCTCATCTCGTGGCCTAATCATGTATTTATATGTGAAGAGATGTTTAAATCATAGAAGATTGAGTGAGGAGAAAAAAAAATACCATCCATGTGTCTCAAACATATTCGGGTTTCAGTTACTCTATTAGTTGGTTGTGCCTGATGTTATCCACACATTTGGGGAAGGGAAGGCCATGCTCACTCAAGTCCAGCATTTGCGTTGATTTATGTAATTAGAATCAAACTCGTACAATTAATTGGAATATTTGAGTTTATTAAAAGTTTTTACAATTGTTGAGTGTGGTCTGGGAGTTCATGAGTTTGATTCTTATAAAATAATCCGCCACAACTATGTACTAAACTCCCCAATATATTCCAACTCACAATGTTATCGAGTTGAACCATTTTATGATACTGCAAAACTCACACTAATATATTTCAACGTACAATGTCATCGAATTGAATCATTTTATGATAATTAGTTCAGCTGCATTTTTGAGGTAAACCTGAACTAATCTAGATGGTGTCCACCTTATCTATTTAATTCATGCTTATTAACGGTAACTCACATTTTCTTACGATGTTGATGATATCTACCCAGATATGATTGATGCTTGATGCTTGATGCTTGATGCATGAACAGAACCCACATTTTCTTAAGATTTTCATATCTAATTCATGTTAAGTCTGTTAAAGCTGGTGATTTGGCAATCGATGTAAACAGGGGCTAGATATCAGAATCTAAAAAAATATCTGAATTATCGTTGGTATGAATACAAGAGAGACACGTTCACGTTTGAGTTATCTAGCTAATGAGATGCGTTCACATTAATGAAATGATACACGACTGATGTACTAATGCGGTATATCGGATACACAAGAGTTTCTCCACGTTACTTGTATAGTTATTCCACCTCAATCAAACAAGCCACCACTAGCGTGTTATTTTGTAGCTATATAGCTTGATATTTTTAGGAATTAGAGAAACTCCACCCGACTAATGCAATTACTGCTCAAGTTATTGAGCTAAAGCAATGACTGCCTTAATGAATTGTAACTGTCCGAGTGCACTTTGCACTCCTAAAATTAAATGACCTAGATAATTGATATTAATTTTTTTTAAATAAATAAATAGTAAATAAAAAATAATATATTTTTTGTTTAATTTTTTTTTCTTTTGCCTTTTATTTTTTGTCAATCTATTGTTTTGTCTATTGAACCAAGTTTCCTCCGTCTTCTTCCTCCGCATTTCTCAAAATTGTCAGCCAATTTCATTTCTCAAATTCTCCAAAATTTTCACTTTTTTGATCTCTCTGAGAAAAAAGGGATTTCAAATTACCATAAATTCATGGGAACCGCTCAGAGCCCGGAAGATCACATCACCAACTCGGACAACTAAAGAGTCTAAGAGTCAGAGGAGAAAGAACAGCAATCGGAGGACGAAGACCAGTACGACGACGCAGAGGAGAACTACAAGTTCCGTATTACCACGGAGGCATATCAACACACTTTCCGGACTTTCTTTCCTTTCCCTTACCTCCTCCCATAGTAACATATGTTTAACAGTTGTAAGCTTAGAGACTTTCTTTCCTTTCCCCTATCACGGAGGTATCCTGTCGTCTCAAATTTCTTAAACACCCTCATCTACTTCCCTAGGCTGCACCATTACATGACCGAGTTGGCACACAAATACAAAACTTACAGACCGTATAATGTGCTCATAGATTACGTTGTCACCTCGGATCCTGTAAATGTTGAATACATCCTCAAAACAAACTTTGCAAACTATGGCAAGGTATGATGTCTGACTAGATTAATGAGAAGTTCATGATATTCTTCTGTCACATGCATGTATATTTAAAGGGTGAACATCTTAATGATTTTTTAAGGAAAATATTTATGTGAATTAACCACCTTCCCAATTTGCCACCCCCATTAGCAAATATGTGGTTTCCACATTTGTCATGTCAGCAATTAACAGTTAAACTGAAATGTTGACGAATGTCTGACATTACAAGGAATTTTTAAATTCATGGGACCCAAATTTAAAGTGATAAAATATAATTTACCCTAAATATATATATATATATATATATATATATATATTACAATTTTTAGATTTAGGTGGTTGTTAAAAGGGGTAATTTGTTTAAGGACATAAATTATTCTTTATGTTGATTGTGTCAAAATATTTTTACGCTTCAACTGAAAGGTCAATGAGAGCTCTAAAGAGTTGGGTTATTTTTTATATTGTCAACTTCCTAAAAGAAATGTCATTGCATGTGATTCTAAATAGTTAGGCTACTGATCTCAACTTTTTTCATCTCAACAGCCACATGCTTTTCACGATACCCAACTTGTGTTGTGCTCATGTTACCTTGAAAATTCGTACTACCACAAGTGGTATGGGGAAAAGGTTTTGAGGCATTGAAGCTGTCACTTGTCAATCACCGGCCCTGCTTTCCTTTAAATGGCCAATCTTGTTCACTACTACTACTACGGGGAGTATGATTCTATCTCATCTTAATCTCTCTCATTTTTTCTCTCTTTTTATTTAAATAGTTACAATTAAGTCACGTTAACATGTTGTATTGATTTTATTTAGAGAGACAGACAAAAAGAAAATTGTAAGAGGAAGGAAAGGAAGGGAGGGGTTAGGAGGGGAGGAATCCTACTCCTACCACAAGGCATCCACACACTTTACAGGCTTACAACAGTACTCTTCTATGTATTATATATAGGTACTACACACTGTTTCTGGGGGTATGTTCTTCACCGCCAACCTCAGTGCCATGGATGTTCTTTCCTTTCCCTTGCCTCCTCCCATAGCAATAAGTTTAGCGCTTGTAGTTTTAACTGTGCTTGTGATAAGATCCCGTGCTAGAACGTTGGGTGCTAAGAAGAAAAAGAGATACCATCCAATCGTCTCAAATTTTTTAAGCATCCTCATCAACTTCCCTAGGCTGCACCATTACATGACCGAGTTTGCACACAAACACAAAACTTACAGGGCGTACAATGTGCTTGTAGATTACGTTATCACCACGGATCCTGCAAATGTTGAATACATTCTCAAAACAAACTTTCAAAACTATGTCAAGGTATGCCGTCTTGATGAGAAGTTCATGATAGTATAAATTTTCATCCCTCTTTTCATATTGCATTGATTGGAACCTTATTGTTTTTTCATTTCTAATCAAGGTCATTTGGCTTTGTCCACATCATCATTTTAGAATTTGAAAAATTACACGTCAACACTTTGCTAATTATTTATAATTTTTTGTTAAAGTATAATATTAATTGCTTTGTCCAGATTTTTGTTGATAATTAAAATCTTATCCCTTTCTACTGCCCCCGTAGACCATCATATTTATGTAGTCAACTTCTTTTCTTCTTTTTATTTTTTATTTTTTATTTTCCTTTTATTATTGAATATTAATCTGTTTTTTTAAGAACATTGAATATTAATCTTGATTGTTCAATATATGGTTGGCTATACTTTTGTATTTCATTCTAATGTATCTATTGGTACAATATATTTTGTGTGTACAATTTCGTTATACATATTGGTATGGGTATAATTTTTTTTGGAGAAAATTAGGTAAAATGGTTGTGGTTGCTGCATTTTTTGTGCACCATATGTATGCTTAGTTGCTTACTAAACAATGTGGTACATTCTTTTCCTTGAGTTGTTTACATGTATCCATGAGTTTTTTCTCTTGTATTTATTTTTATTTGGGTACAATGTTAATTATAATTTTTTTTGTAAATTTAGTAACATGTACCTATTTGATATTTATGTGGTGTGGGGTACGTACATCTTTTTATGTTTGTTGGTACTTCTTTTGTCAAGTTCATTGGGTACATTGTTTTTGTATATACCCATAATAAATTTAAGGGATGCTTTGGATGCGATCCCTAATTCTTAACATTCTTTGATTTTAACCTTAATAGTATTCAAAGTTTGATCAAAGTCCCTTGACTTTGTATACCTCATTATATTACTATTAATATTTATATTTTTATATTTTTGAAATTAATTGTTTGATATTTTATGAGATTTATAATCCTATAAATTTAAAATCCCTCATTATAATACTAATATAAACGGTTACAATAAAAAAATTCAAACATTTTGATTGAATAAATGGATAAAAACTATGTAAAAATAAGAAATAATAAATGGCAAAAGAATGTATCCATAGTGTTAAAAAAAATTGCTACATTTCACATATAACAAAGTGGTACATTAATAAAGAAGAATGGGTACATTATAAATAAATTAGGGTACATATAAAAGATTAAAAAATTCTGAGTACAAATGAATTTTTTTTAAATATAGGCGCTAAAAGAAATTAATACATGGGTACAAAATAAAACTAAAAAGAAAATACTACAAATTTAAAAAAAAAATGTTGCGAATTAAAAGTGGGTACAAACTAAAAATATAAATATATGATACAAAGTTTAGGCATAAAACATAAATATATCATATGTAATTTTTCTATCATTGATTAAATATACAATGTCATGTGACAGTATACACATGGGTAAAAACACAAATAAAACTTTAAAAAAAAATGGGCACAAAAAGAAACTAATATATGGGTACAAATTAAAAATGAAAAGAAAATTGGTACAAATTAAAAAATATTTGCAAATTAAAAATAGGTACAAACTAAAAATAAAAATATATGATAAAAAATTTAGACATAAATATAAATATACTAATTGTTACATTTTTAACACTAAAGGAATATATTTAAAAATAAAAATATTTTATTATTCAAATAATTAATGACGTTATTAATACCCAAGGACCTTAATCAAAAATTGAAAATATAAAGGATTTTAATCAATGAAATAGCAAAAAAGAAGAATGTGAACCTAATTTCTCCTAAATTTAATGGGGTACATCATTCTCCTTAGTACTGCTTGATAAAGTTGTAGAAATATGGGCACTATTTCTTATTGTAGACATTTTTTTAAGTCTCATAATCTGTAAGATTTGTAGATCTATAATCCAGTAAATTTTGGGAATTTTAAATTTCATATTTTTTTAGATTTGATCTTGGATTTAAATCCGAAGTGTTTGTTTGCCCTCACTAACGTTGACTGGCTTGGATTGGCTTAAATATTAGTGAAACCTGTGTTTATTACCTTGTGAGAATAAGTTTAATGAGACTAGCAAGTACTAGCCTCGCCTAAAGACCTCACTAACTGGTCTTAGCGAGAGCTTCCGATAAGCATGCGACTAGCTAAGACCGCTTTATCCTAGTCATCTCCTCCTCGTTGCTCTCTTCCTCTCCCTGTTTTCTGCTGTTGTCCTCTCTCTCTCTCATCGCCCCAAACTCAGAATCGTGAAGAGCCCTCAGATTCGAACCTCAATCGAATAACCACGAGCTCTGTCGTCCGATTCACCGATCAGACCAAGCTTATTGATCTCGCCCTCCATTTTGGAGTCCGTCCTCCTCGACCTCCATTTTCGACGGCACGGGCTTCATCTCCGAAGTCGCTTGTTTGTTTAAATTTTCTAATTCGAATTATGGGTTCTCTTCTCTGCACTCGAAGTGTTCACCCCCCCCCCCCCCCCCCCCCCCCCCCCCACACACACACACCAAAAGATCACTATTTTTAATGTTGGAATTGCATTTCTTGAATGCCCAATTGTGAATCTTGAAGTTTGAATAGGGTTTCGAACAGTATAGGGAGTGAGAGAATGGCCAAGAGATTGTATTTGGGTGGCATAATGAGGAAGAAGCTATTTTGCCAGAATTTCTTAGTGGTTTTGTTCGTGTTTGTGAATTTCTTTCTAAACTAGGAAATATTGTTGAACTAGGAATTTTAAAATTTAGCATTTCAGTGCATATATTAGTTAATTTTGGTTGGTTTATGCCACTTTGGTTTTGGATTTAGGAATGGGATGTTGAAAATTTTGATGTTGGTTGAAATTGAAGTTGAAGCAAATAACATGAATTTTTTGTTATATATTATGGGTTTTTTTTAATCTTGTTTTTTAGTTCGACATTGCACCAAACGTTTTACTAAGTCAATTCAACTTAGTCTAGTCTAAGCTAATCCAGTTTTGTCGCTGAAGTTGGTTCAGTCCGAGTTAGTCCGGTGCAAAAATGCACCCTTAAATATGAATTACATTAATTATTTGATTTAAATCCCTTAAATGTTGTTAATTAGAGCCATTTTCAAATAAAAAATCAACAAGACAAAAGTGTTTTAAATGTTGAATTCAATCAACAACTTTTAATTCAAAATACAAAAAAAATGACATGGAAATATAATAAATGCTAAAATGCTGAGGTGTACCTTTCAAAGGACTTTGATCAAAAATTAAAAAACAATAAAGTTTCAATCTAACAATTGAGCTGACCATGGATCACAACCAAACCTTCTTCTTTTTTTCATTCTTTTGTCACATGTACATTTTTTTTTTGTCAAACGATATATTTTGTTAGATTAACCAACGATGGAGTTTGAACTCACGCCATTATATAAGGACTAAACACCTTTCTACCAATGTAGTAAAGGGTCATTTGCTGTCACATGTACTTTTGAAGGGTGAACATCTGAATGATTTTATAAGCGATAATATTTATGTTAATTAATCACTAGTTATCTAATAACAGAAGTCCCAATTCCTGACCTGCTGCAGGGTTGGTACCACTACCACATTTGGTCAGATCTTTTAGGAGACGGGATCTTTGTTGCGGACGGAGAAAAATGGTTGCATCAAAAGAAGGTATCAAGCAATTCATTTAACACCAAAATTGTGAAAGATTTTAGCAGTACAGTCTTCAAAACCAATGCAGTAAAACTTGCCCGGATAATTTCTGAAGCTGCAACCTGCAACAAAGCAATTGAGATCCAAGTAAGTTTGCCATGTTTCAGTAATCATATATAGCATGACTAGAATTAGTTCCTTATATATATGAGGAGGTTCATAAGGAGATCCCACGGCACTGTAGTAAAACCTGGAGCACTCTGCAGTGAGGTTTGAATAACTGAAACCATTTAGTTATTAGATCTCCATCTAAGAATAAATTATTGATTTGATTTTTTACCACTTGCAAAAAGTAACAAAGTTTAGAAAAGGTTGATTTTGAAATTTAAAATAATAAAAACGAATTTAAATACAAACACTAAATAAATCGGCAAAAGAAAGTAAATAAAAAGAAAACGATTTTTGAAATTAAATTGTAAAAGCACTAGGGTTCCGCCGTTACCTTAACAATCCCATGTAAATTTTACCAATTACTTATGCATTACACATGCAACTTTGAAGGTTAAGTTTTCGTAATGCATATTCTACTTGTGACATTCAAGTTAAAACGTATATCAAACATGCAATCCATGCATCTGTGTCATTCAAATCAAATATAAACATGCATAACTCATTACTCTTTGTAAAAACCCTTTGAAAAACCATGCAACCCTTAAGACGTGAAATTCGCCCTAAGTGAACTTACAATTATTAACCACAAGAAGCATTCCTCAATTTCACGTTGACATTCCAACAAAAATTGCATCCGATTACTTATCTAAACATCCTAATGGTCGTGAAGCATTAAGACATAAAGACAGTTTAAACACAGTGATTAATAATTGAAAGTATGCATGTATAATATCATAACCAATTGAATAAAGACTACATATTCATGCTAAGGCTCATGGCTTCACCCTAGCAAAAAAAATTAATTACGAACAATCATAAAACAAAATACTATTTAGAACATGGATAGAACACCTTGAAACAAGAGTACAAATCCTCAAAGCGTAACAAAGTTCTCCCAATTGATCCCCTTGACCTAATGGCCAAATAGCGTCTTAGAATAAATCTAGGATTCATAATAAAATAATAAACTAGCAAATAAAAGGTTTCCTATTTAAAGTCAAATTCGGAATTCTCAGAAAAAATAGACTTTTGACCAACCAAATCAACTCTGATTTGGTCCCAAAATGTCTCTTTTGAAAGCTTAAGATGTCCCCAACAAACCTTCAGAAGAAACCTTCCTTAAAATATGCCATCTTGACCTCCAAAATACTCAAATCATCAAAAAATGTCAATCTGGAAAAGCTGCGGGTTGTGCCTTCTTTTCTTCGCCACGGTCAAACGGCTTAGTAGAAAAATCTGGAATTTACACATTCATCTTGAAAGACTCAAGAATATCCTCCAATTGGAATAACTCCAAAATTCACCTGTTTGCTTACTTCTTTCTAAGGGTTATTTTGGTTCCGGTCCCTAATCAACCTAATTGTTAGACTGAAATATTGTTTGTTTAAATATTTTGATCGAGGTCCTTAACATCATTTAAGAGATTTAACTCATGCATTTATGCGTATAATGTCCCATAAATTATGAAATTTAAACAAATTCAAATAATATTTTTAAAATATAATAAATACTTAAAAATAAATATTAGAGTATTATTGTTCTTCACAAAATTATAGCAAGAAAATAATGTACCCACATAATTATTAACATATTTTAAAAAATAACTACTGATGTATGTTAAAACATAAAATAAATACATACAATTAGCATATATGGGTACATTTAGCGAAATTAAAAATGGGTACAAATAAATTAAAAAATATGGGTACAATTAAAAAATTTGGGCACAAAAGAAATTAATGTATGGGTACAAATTAAAATTGAAAAGAAAATTGGTACAAATTAAAAAATGGTTGCAAATTAAAAATGGGTACAAACTAAAAATAAAATATGATAAAAAAAATTTAGCCATAAATATAAATATATCAAATGTAACATTTCTAATGCTAAATGAATACATTTAGAAATAAAAAAATATTTTATTATTGAAATAATTAATGACGTTTATTAAAATCTAAGGACCTTGATAAAAAATTGAAAATGAATAAGGTTTTAATCGATGAAATAGCAAAAAGAGGGATGAAAACCTAATTTCTCTTTTTTCTAAAGAGGAAGTCGCATGTCCTACATTGAAAATATATAAAAAGTATTAAAATTCTACCAAAATAACCAATAAATTATAATTAAGAATAGGGTAAAAATATGATATAATATCGACTCATCAATTATAATCATTAAAATCCAAAATCGTTTGACCATTTGATTATAAACATTCATCTTTTAAATACTGTGTTCGTCTATTTATTGACTAAATGATTTTGAGATTCGGTTAATTTTGTAAAGATGATCCTTGAATGAGGCTACTAGTTCTTGTATATAAATACAACACATATATGTAATTCTTGGCGTTTTCTTTTTGGAACGAAGGAATTGTTTATGAAAGCAACCCTAGACTCAACCGTCAAGGTTCTACTTGGAATTGAACTAGACACAATGTACGGAACAAATGAAGAAGGTACTCGATTCGCCGATGCTTTTGATGTAGCAAACGAAATGACTGTCTATCGTTATGTTGATTTCTTCTGGAAGATCAAAAGGCTTTTAAACATTGGATCAGAAGCACTGCTAAGGAAGAATATCAAAGTGATAGATCAATTTGTTTATAACTTAATCAAAAGAAAGATCGAAACAGATAATTCATCAGAAGATGAGCTACCGGCAGTGAGTAATTAACCTCCCACTCCCTAATCTGTTATATTAACTCCAGAATGAGTAATTAATTTAGTATAAGTAGTATTATTGTAAATGAATAATAACGTTAGTAGTGCGGATGATTAGGAATATTGGCAGTTAAGGAAAGGAGACATCATTTCAAGGCTTTTGGAATCTCAAGAGACCGATCCAAAGTACTTGAGAGACTTGATCCTTTGCCTCATTGGTGCTGGAAGAGACACAACGGCAAGCACTCTTACGTGGTTTATTTATATGCTATGCAAGCATCCTCAAATACAAGAAAAGATTGCACAGGAAGTTAGAGAGGCAACAAATCTGAAGGTTAGTTCACGCATTGATGAGGTTGCTGCCAGCCTTACTGGAGAAGCTCTTGAAAAAATGCAATATCTACATGCAGCTTTGTCTGAGACACTCAGACTCTACCCTCCAATTCCACTGGTAATTAAGTATTTATCATCTAATACCAAATGCATTCACGAATTCATCCAACACTTCCTCACTTTTCTGTATTTGAATCATTATATGTTACTTTTTAAGTATATAACAAGTTAATTTGTGTGATGCGTGTTGTCATATATAGGATGCGACTGTTTGCTTAGCTGATGATACTTGGCCAGATGGATTTAGAGTCAAAAAAGGGAGTTTTGTGGGATACCATATTTACGGAATGGGTAGAATGAAATATATATGGGGTGATGATGCAGAAGAATTTCGACCAGAAAGATGGCTCAATAAAAATGGCAATTTCCTGCAAGAAAGTCCTTTCAAGTTCACAGCTTTTAATGTACGTATAAAAAAAATGCATTTCGATTAAAACGCATGCACAATGAATGAGATTATTATTTTGATTTATATGTTGTCGTTCACTTACACAGGCGGGGCCAAGGTTTTGTCTGGGAAAGGACTTTGCCTATAAGCAGACAAAGATTATCTGTGCCGTGCTTTTAGGGTGCTACAAACTCAAGCTGAGTGATGAAAAGAAAGTGGCTCATTACAGGATCAAGCTCAGCTTCCATATAGACGAGGGACTTTATGTGCATGCCTCTCCAAGACATTAATTAGATGCCTTAAACATCTTATCCTCCCCCATGCAATTTGCCTAATATATAACAGAATATATTCTACTGTATTTCATAATTTAAAAAGAAAGCCTTCTTTACATCTCTGATCATCACTTGTAAGTTTATTAGTCACATTTGTTATTAAAGTTGTTATAATTATTGTTTTAGACCACTTTTTATTTTAGTTTTTTTTTCTTTTCTGAATTTTAGTATCACGAGATGATTAATGAATTACATTACAAACAATTTTGATTAAAATAAAATTAAAACTACAACACAAAATCTGATGCATGATATAAAGCTCTTTTTGTGAGGACTTTGGAAATTCGTGAATCTTATTCGTTCATCGTATATCGTGCGGTCAGTTTTCGTCAAGTACTATTTGTGTTGAATTTTAAATAAAAAAAATTAAAATGATTTCTGACTGTATAATGTAAGATGAACAGACACGATTTACGGATTTCCGATATCCTCACAAAAAGAATATGGAAAGTGACACGCCCCAACCCCGATATTTCCCGAATACCAGGAAGGTCACGTGCTGGCCGACACCCGAGGGTGACGAAAGCCATTTATTGAATACAAATGCCGAGAATAAGGAATAGATAAGTCTTATAAATATAAAAGAATAATGAATAACATTTAAGGAACGTTTTCAGAGCATACAACTAAACTAGAACACTAAAAGAATTAATATAAAAATAGAATGAAACAAAGAATGGGTCCTACACTGAGAGGACTCGAAGATGCCGATGCGGAAGTGCCTTGACGCCGGGATTGTATGCCTCGATTCTATGCCCTGAAGGGGCGCAAAACAAAGGTGAGTGGACCAATTTGATATACATATAATAAAACAGTTATCAACATACTAACCCCCAGGTTTTATGAAAACACATATATATCATGATAAACATAGGTTTTCCGAAACCTAGCATGCCATGCAATGTCTCAAATCATAACTCATATAAATCATAATCACTAGTGTATGTCCAATATAACACTTCAGGCCCCATGCCGGCTTCCCGTCTCTGAGCAGACAGTCAGAGGAAATATCACTCCATGCCCCTTGCCGGCTCCCCGTCTCTGTGCTAAATAGCCAGAGGAAACACCCTACAGGCCTTATGCCAACTCCAAACCGTCGCCCGGGACGGACCGGACACTATCCCTACGTCCCATAGCGGAATAAGGACCACTAGGTAAATACAAAACCATTGAGTGTATATATTGAAAAGCAACTTCATAGTATAAAGTCATCGATCGTCTATACTATAAAGAGGTGTTCGAAACATGTTCTAAATATTGTATCGTCATTGATCGGATATCCTATAAAGAACATGGGTTATAGGAAAAATAGTAGTATTTCAAACTAGCCTCAGTAAGCATGTTATCTCAAAGCATTTCATAGAACATATTCATCAAATCATGCTTTTCATGTATGCATTTCTAGTATTAAAACATGCATTTTTAGAAGGGGTCCACTCACAGTACTTCGTCGTCCAAAGCTGCGCAACTAGCGAAGAAATAATGCCTCTATAATTGCCCCTAAGCACAATAAATGGTACACTTGGTCAAACTCTGCTTAAAAGATTTTATTTGGGAAACGGACTTCAAAAACGGGTCCAGGACGTCAAAATTAGCCTAGGAGGGGTCCCGAACGAAATCAGAAAAGTCAACTCGAAGGTCAAAGTCAATGGTCAACGGTCAACGTTGACCGGTCAAAGGTCAGACCAGTCAACGGTCAAACGGGTCCGGGTCAACGGGTCTTGGTTAACCCGGTCAAAGGTCCACCGGGTTTGGGCTTGGATCCGGGTTAGGGTCTTGGGTTATAAGGATTTTGGGCTTAAGGGGTTTTAGGGTTTTAAACTACACGGGCCCAAGGCCCTAAGTTCATCGGCCTAAAGGCCCTTAGAAATAGAATAAAACAAAACAAAATACTAAAAGGAAAGGGTTTTGAGTTGGGCTCGGCAGGGAAAGGCCCAAAGGGTTTGGGTTCCTGGTTTGGTTCTTAACGGGCTTAAAGCCCGGAGTCTGTGGAGATGGTCTGAAAGGCCTGGTGCGAATCGGAGGGGAACACCGGAGCTGCTACAGCTCCGGCCAACTGGTAACGGGGGTTTTAGGCCCCGATCTAGGTACCAAAAGGAAGAACAAGGTGAGAGGAAGAAGATTATACCTTTGGTCCGCCGTAAAACGGTCGGAGGTGACCGAAAAGCCTTCGATACTCACGGGTTCGCCGAGAAAAACTGGGTTTAGCACACCCATGTAAAAACCGTGCTAAAACCTTGGCAAACAGAATGGAAACACTTCAATAATCACTTCCAAACATCAACCCACGCAAAATAGAAGGAAAAACGAGGCTTACCTAACCGGAAAATGAAGAACTCTCGCTGGAGAGTTTTCTGGATTAGTCGAGTTGCGCGGCGACGAGAAAGAGAGACGGTGTAAAGAAGATGATGATGGTGATTGATCTTGGGCAGGGAATGCAGCTGGGTGTGTGTGTGTGGTCTCGGTGCAAAAGAAAAGAAGAGAGACGAGAGGGTTTAGAGAGAAAGAGCTCGGGAGTGAGAGATGGTGACAGTGCAGAGAAAAGAGAGTGAGAGTCGAAAGAGAGACCGAGAGAGAGAGATGGGTCAAAGCCTTGGACCCGGGAGACAAATAACAAAAGGTGGGCCCTTTGGGCACACCTATTAAGACCCAAAACAATTTTAAAGGAGAAAAACCCAAACTTAGAGAAAAATACCAATTAATTTAGGGGTGGGTGTTACAGAAAGGCTTTGGATTCTATATAAACAACACTTTTTCTGACTTTTCTGAAGTGCTTTTTTTTATTTTTTTTTATTTTTTATCATGACGTTAACACCACTTATAAGATCATCTACAACCCTGATGCTAAAGTACTAAGATTCTTTCCCCTCATCTTTTCATCCCATTCTATCCACTCCTCTCAATTTCTTTTATCTTTCTCTTTCTATAAAAAAAATTAATATAAGATGTTGACGTGGCTTAACCGTGAGCGTTCAAATCGAAGGGGAGGGAAAAAAAGAGGGGAGATAATCCTACTCTGATGCTAAATGTTGAATCAAACATTTAAAATCACAAATAAACGCCACTTCTATGCTGGGTTGGATGGAAATAGGGACCAAGGTGGTCCCAAGACCACCCGAGTCTGGAAATATACATGTGAAGGTCTTCTCATGACCATCCTAATGTTTGGTACGCTTCCGTTTTGTGCATACTAAAGGTTTGATGTAATACATGCGAGGGATATCTCGACATGTTGCGTTGATAGTACTTGACAAGTTCTTTAGGGTGCGTTTGGTACATGGGACGAGACGGGACAAAACGGGATGAGGCGTTCCGTCCCGCGTTTGGTACGCCAAAAATGGGTGGAACGCGCTGTTCCACAGGACAGAAATTGGGTGTTTTTGCGTCCCGCCTCCCCCCTGGAACGGGTTGTTCCACGTATGTGGAACACAATAATTCCACTGTCTACCCTCGCTCTCTCTCCCGCAGCCTCCCTCTCCCGTAGCTTCGTTACCCTCCCTCTCTCCTGTAGCCTTCTCCTCTACCACAAACCCAGCAACCCAAATGCTTCGTTACCCTCCCTCTCCCTGTAGCTTCGTTACCCTCCCTCGATCTCTGAATTCAATTTCCACCAAAACCCCCAAACAAACAAACACCAAACCCAGGTTTTGTCGCATAGCAGAGAGGAGACCACGGCCGCTGGTTCAGTCCCTCCGTGCTCCACCTTCTTCTCCGACGCTCCGACGAAGCTTCTGTAAATTGAAAAAAAAAACAATTTGGGATTTTTCTGTGTTTGGTTTGAAGAGAAAGAAATTAAAAGAAGAGAAATATGGGTTTGAATTGAAGAGAAAGATAATGAAATGAAGAGAAAGTATGGGTTTGATTTACTGAGTTTGATTTTTACTGGGATCAATCTGAGCATGCGGGAGAGAGAGAGAGAGAGTCAAATGGAAGAAGAGAAAGTAGAGAAACAGGAGAGAGAGAGAGAGAGAGAGAGAGAGAGAGAGAGAGAGAGAGAGTCAAATAAAAAGGGTAAGTTAGTCATTTAATCCAGTTTCGTTCTGTTCCATCTTGCCAGTATCAAACATGACATGAAATTTTTGTTCCATTCCGTCTGCGTACCAAACGCTACCTTATATCACTCATTAGATTACCTCGACATATACCAATATCTGTTGACGTATACATAACAAGTCCACTAAATGAATAAACTTTTTTTTTTTGTGAGTTTTGTACTCTGTTCTTATTTAAAAAACTTTTTTTGGACACTAGGAACCTCATGTTCAATTCTTGGGCCCGCCGCTGCTTCCTTTTTTTATTCAGAAAAAGCATGCTAATACAACAAGAGCCTCGCGCCCAAATTTAAAACTCTCTGTATTTAGAAAGGATGATGGAAACCCAAATGGCAAGTGTTAGGAGCACACTACTGCACTTGCTCCATGAATGCAAGAACATGAGAGAGCTTAAACAAATCCATACCCAAATCATAAAGTCTCCCCTTTTACACAAAGATGACCAAAATTTTCTCATTACTCGTCTCCTTTTCTTCTCTGCCATTTCTGATTCGGGTTCGCACGGCTATACCATCGATGTTTTTCGAGCCATAGAGAACCCGAATCCCTACGTGTATAACGTCATGATCAGAGCATATGCGTGTAGAAAGATCGGCGGCAGGGATGAAGCGCTTTCTTTTGGGTCCTTGTTGCTGTATAAGCAGATGCTCTGTGATGGGATTTCGCCGAATTGTCTCACTTTTCCGTTCCTTGTGAAAGAATGCACGAGCAGGGTTGATGGCGGCGCAGGAAGGAGCATCCATGGTCAAGCCGTTAAGTATGGGTTGGACAGTGATGTTTTTGTTCAGAATTCGTTGATGAGTATGTATTCTGCGTGCGGGTTTTTGAGTAGTGCACGTAAACTGTTTGATGAAACGCCAGGGAGGGATGTTGTTTCTTGGAACTCGGTGATTAAGGGGTATTTGAAAAGTGGGAGCCTTGATGAGGCATTGAAGCTGTTTCGGAAGATGAAGAAGAGAAACATTTTTACTTGGAATTCTGTGATCACAGGGTTTGTTCAAGGTGGACGACCAAAGGAGGCCTTGGAACTTTTTCATGAAATGCAGATCACCGGTGGTGATATTGTTAGACCGGATAAGATTACAGTTGCTAGTGTGCTAGCAGCCTGTGCTCATCTTGGTGCAATTGATCATGGGATATGGGTTCATGGGTATCTGAGGAGAAGTGGCTTGGAGAGTGATGTGGTTATCGGGACAGCACTGGTTGACATGTATGGTAAGTGTGGATGTGTGGACAAAGCATATGAGGTATTCCAGGAAATGCCAAAGAAGGATACTCTAGCATGGACAGCTATGATTTCAGTGATGGCTCTCCATGGGTTTGGTAATGAGGCTTTTGGTCTTTTTAAACAGATGGAAACAGCCGGGGTGAAGCCGAACCGTGTGACATTTGTTGCGCTATTGTCAGCTTGTGCTCATTCTGGTTTTGTAGAGAAAGGTCGCTGGTGTTTTGATGCAATGAAGCATGTTTACTTAATTGAACCACAGCTCTATCACTATGCTTGCATGGTTGATATACTCGGCCGTGCCGGGCTGATTGAAGAAGCAGAACAGTGTATAAGAAGTATGCCAATGAAACCAGACACATTTGTGTGGGGTGCATTACTTGGAGGCTGTCAAATACATGGAAAGGTGGAGTTAGGAGCAAGGGTGGCACAGTATTTAATTGATTTGGAGCCTCTGAACCATGCTTTTTATGTGAACTTGTGCGATATATATGCCAAAGCTTGTAGATTTAATGACGTAAAGAGAATCAAATCATTAATGAAAGAAAGAGGTATAAAAAAGGAAGTCCCGGGCTGTAGCATGATTGAAATCAATGGGTTTGTTCTTGAATTCTCTGTGAGAGGATCACCAAACGTCGAAATGGAGGGATTATTTTGGATCTTGAATCAGTTGAATAAAGATATATCTAGAGACAAAGACACATGCTTCAGGGAATCACTGTAATGAGAGATGAAAATTCAGTATATGGTGGTCTATTTGTTTACGAAAGAAATATTTCTTACGGATGAGAACTATAATTTTGCTTATGGAATGAACTCAGTTGCTGGAAGAATTTTCCCGAGGTACGCTCTAATATTCAGGCCTTAATCACCACGTGATTCTTACTTTATTGGCAGGTAGCCAAAATCTGTACTCGAAATTTGTCCTCAGTTGCTCATGAAATTATTTCATTGTGTCTTGTTGCCAAGCAATAGTTATGGGATGAGGGCATGTGCCACAGTAATTTGGCCAGCCAATGTGTGTTGTGCTCACCATGGAATACAAAGCTTGCAGCCAACTGTCGGATGCTATCATAGGATGCAAAGACTTGTCGGATGATACTTGGTCAGATGGATTTAGTGTCAAAAGGGGGGATGGCTCGACGAAATATCCATTGGGTGATGATGCAGAAGTGTTTCGGCCAGATAGCTGGCTCTACGAAAATGGCCATTTGCATCAAGAAAGCCCTTTCAAATTCACAGCCTTCCACGTAAGAACGAAAATATTGATTGCATTCACATCCATCGCACATCCTTTGAACACAGGAATGCAAAATTCTAAAGAGATTTCGTGATTCTATGCAGGAGAGTCCAAGAATTTGTATCCGAAAGAAATTCAGTTACAGGGAGATGAAGATATTTTCTGCTGTGCGTTTAGACAGCTTCATATTCAAGCTAAGTGATGAGGAGAAAGCGTCAACTGCAGGACGATGGTCACCCTACACGTTGATGGGGGGCCTTTATGTGCATTCTTCTACTAGATTGGGGTATTTAGTTTACTACTTAACTCTACTGTATGCAGTGTGTTGCTCACTTGCTCCTCATCAGTGTCATCACTATACAATTTATGTACACTTTACTTATGGTATCATCAATGGCATAACCAAATGTTTTCCTTCTTTTCTTCTATACTTGCCTTTTAAGAACGTGCCTCATTCAAGTCTCAGAGAAAAACTTGGGTAGGACACCCCGACCAAATCATCACAAAAAGTTAAACACTGAACTTTTTTATCTCATACGGTGAAACCTATCCTTGTAAACGAGCCCTACCGAAGTTTCTTGACTGTAAGTCTAAGAAAGTAATCATTACCCAACTCGCATTCAGTATTGCAGCTTGCAGGTAATGTGTCTCCATCAACAATGTCGTCCAAAATGGAAAATACAGGCTCCTTTTTTGAAAGTATTCGGTCCTACTTAACTACTAATAATTGAACCTTTGACAAAAAAAAATACTAATAATTGATAAAAAAAAAATCAACTACCAACCACAACTTGAGACTTGCGCACAAGCTTTTCTCTATTGTTTTTAACAACATATTTTTGTTTGTGTCAAACTGTGATTTCTTTGTATGTGTCGTTAAGGAATCAAAACGAACTTAGGAAGCCGATTACTGTTGGAAAACATGCCTTAATTTTGTCTTGGTCTACAGAAAACGCAGAGCATGGCCAGTTGGCTATAAAAAAACAGAGCCCTTTCATACAACAGATGCAGAAAAGGCATTAAAAAAAATACGAAGAGAAATTCTCAGAGCCTACAATTTTATTTTTTATTGTTTTAGCCCTACTTTTATTGCGATGGCTGCCCAATTGGGTGCCAAAAGGGGTCAAAATGCAGGCCAATGGAAGAAATCAAGGGCAGCCCCCTTGAATCTCCAATTTTTATTCTTACAATTTTGCCATGTACAACTCCCCCTCCAAGTCTGTGAAGCCTCTTGTGCCCTACTGTGGTTCCAGTTGCCACTCTTTTACCGTCCACGTAAATTTCGTGCCGTTTGATCCTCTGACCAAGCCCGATCGCCTCCTGGATCCGAATCACATTGAATCTCAGCCCTTTATCAGATCCTGTGCTTCTAAATTCAATCCAATGGCTCTCCTGTCCATCATCCCTTGGAGCCCAATATGTCCACAAATGGTCATTGTCTAGTATATTTTCAGGTCCAAAACCTCCTCCTTTGCCTCCTCTTTGGCTACTAACTTTGATAGAACATTTCTCTGCTAAATTGGTAGAAAATATTGTGTCGATTGCACTTCTGAATTCTCTTAGTCTTTGAACATCTTCGTCGGCTATGAGACCAGTCGGATTAGGAGGCACATTGAGTAGCAGCACACAATTTCTCCCCACCGAGTTGTAGTAAATTTCAAGTAGCTTGCTTAGCCTCTTGGGTGACTCTGATTTATGCCAAAACCAACCATCTCGGATCGAAACGTCGCACTCTGCCGGCAACCAATCCGTCCCTTTTTGATCGCCCTTGTTGAGATAACTGCATTCAATTACAAGAAATCAGTTAGGTGGTGGATTAAGATTTGAGAGAGGTCATTTTCCTATAATAACATCAATCAATCAACCAGTGTGCTGTATACACGTTAAGCTAAATGAGCTACAGTTATGAGTTATATTGAAAGGAATCGAACCTGAATCTACCCTAATTCTAACTTGTTACCCTACCATCCATCACTAAACTAGCTACAACTTCAATTAATCTTTAATGCTAAGAGTTTGGCAATCTACAAAACACTCCATCTTAAACAAACGAAAAAATGACATAGGTGGATTAAGCTATTAATTTAGGCAGTGCTCACGGGCCTAAACACTTCCATCTTAAACAAAACCAAATGACAGGTGCGGGTTAGGACAGTTGACTAAGACAGCGTATCAGTCATCTTGCATTCAAGCACATCTACTTTTTCGTAAAATAAAGTTGTTCAGAATATCGCATTGTCAGTAAAAAAAAAAAATATAAAACAAGACAAACCAAAATGACGGAATCTTATTACAAAGAGAGGAAAAGTGAATATTCTTGAAGTAGAAAAAAAAATGGTACTCACTCTTCAATGCTTGCATTGCCAATTGATAGTGAGGTCCGATTAATCGTGGACCAACACGTGCTCCCGGCAAACCCTTGCTCATCTCCAACCCATCTAACATCCGGACCCGCATCCGAAAATATGTTAATGGAGCTCTGCAACTCCTTCACCATGGAAAACCAATCTGTGAAATAATAGGACATGTTTGGTGCATTCTTCCCCTTACTCCCATCAAACCAAATTTCTTTCACACCTCCATATCTATCAACAACAAAACCAAATCAATAAACTTTAGTACTCTAACTATTAATGTTATGTAGCAGACGTGAGTTACATCAGTTGATCAATGCAGCGGGGCATTACCTTCTGAGGAGCTCTTGCAGTTGAGCTAAGTAGTATTGGTTGTAGGCAATCTCATGCCCGTATCTCCGATCATGTTTATCCCACGGTGAGAGATAGAGCCCTACATCAATCCCGCGGGGATTTGCTGCATCAACCAGCTCACGCACAACATCCCCGTGACCATTTCGCCAAGGACTATTTGCCACGGAGTGATCCGTATACTTTGAAGGCCACAAGCAAAACCCATCGTGGTGTTTGGCAGTCAGTATCATCAGTGATATGCCGGCGTCCGACGCTGTTCTGGCCCATTGGTTGGCGTCGAGACCGACTGGGTTGAATATTCCGGGGCTTTCGTGCCCCGTTCCCCATTCGGAGTCGGTGAATGTGTTCACTCCGAAGTGGAGGAACATGATGATCTCCCTTTGCTGCCATTTGAGCTGGGCGTAGGTGGGAAGGGGCAGGATTGGCAGTGGAGGTGTTGGGATTTGCTCAAGCTTGGAGAAGGTGAAAGTGCACAGTTGAAGGAATGTGATTATCCACAAAGAGCACCGTATTTTAGCCATAATTATAATGGCCTTGGCCTGTTGAGTTCTTTTCTTTGTTGTCTATTTAGCACCTTTTAAAGAGGACTGGAAATTTTGTAACCACAATAAATCCCAGAAGTTGAAATTGGCCTCATATGGTTTATCTCACCCCTCTTTTTCCTTCTTTTATATCTTTTTGGGTTTATGTTACTTAATTTGCACAATGTTAGTTTTGTTTCTTGTTAAAACTCTTGCATGTACATTATAATTGCTTGAGTATTTACTATTTTAAGGGTTTCTTTTTTTATTCAAGCGGTTTTCTAATTCAATTTAAAGTTTAAACTATGAAGAGGGAAATTCGAACTTGAGCGCATGTGAATACATTGTTCTGGTCTAGCCAATTTAGCTCAGCTCAGCTCAAACTTGCTGTTATTTTCAGAGTTAAAAAGTGAAAACAATCTAAACAAACCCAACCAAATGAAAACAACTAAACAAAGCATACATCAATAAAAAAACATCAAGGGAAAATATCCAAGAAAATCATTTATAAACAGATGAACACTTATAAAATGGATGTAGATGAGGACCAAGCATGGAGAGACTGATGGAGAAATGCGAAAGCAACAACAACAACTAATAATTCTTCACGAAAACTGAATTATTTAGAAGTGGGAATAGAGGGACCAAACACATGTAATGTAAGAGAATATTCTCCCAATAAAGAAAGCCAAACATGCATGACACCAAACAACCTTTTACTGCCTGAATTTTTGTTTTCTTCACCTTATCTTTTGCAATTGTGGTTGCATGTGATGCAATCGTTCACGGATTTCTTGCCTTTTGGTCTGAGTGCATAGGCGAAGGTTCATTGTATGGATAAATATCTCCCATCACCAATTTATCATAACAAACGTTTATTAGATGAGTAATTCATATTTTGAAAATTCAACAAGTAATTATCAAAAAAGTGTCGCGACGGAAACTATATTGCAAAACAGAACATCTCCATTACATGGGTTTTTGACTTTGGAGGGGTGAGAAAATCTCTCACAGTGACTGTCTTTCTAGAAGAAAAATATGGACGCTTTAGTGGAGAATATTGATGTACGCAAAGCATACCATGAAACATGCTTAAATATTTAAAATACTATGAAGGCCACATAATGGGGTTATGTTGTGGATCGTCATGGACAATCTGTCACTATAATTAGGTGAGATTTTGCAAGGTTCCATATGCTTCAGCTACACATAAAATAAAGATACAACTACAACCATGTTCCTACAACTAATTCAAAACAAAAATAAAACTACAAAAGCAATGAAAAAGAGATTTTTGGATGGGGATTTTTGTACCAGACCACTCACTCATTCAAGATGCACATATGAGGAGATTCCTACATTCAGATTCTGTAACAACTCATTTGAAGGATCGAAATGCAGGATATCTCCATACGCGCGTTTTGGGCATACGAATAACATGATAGGGAAGTTCCTATCCAAATTTTATTAGGAAAACTAACGAAAATGGCTTGAAAACTTTGAGTTTTAACGATAAGGACAAAATAAAGGGTAAAGTGAATAGTACCAGGTTTGACTTTTTAGTGTTAAAATGTGATTTTTCGTTAAAGTGAACAGTACTGTGGGCTTTTCGTTAAAACTCCCAATTTTATTCCCATGCAATGTCATGTCACATGTGTGAAATTGACCTCTAGCAGGCCAGACCATAAACCTTGGGCTAATATGAATCATCTTAAGGGCCTAACTTTCTTACCCACTAATTGTATTTACCAAAGGAGAGCGCAACTAAGCCCATCATGCAACAATAAGAATTTCTTCTTCTTCTTCTTATTTTTTTCTTCCAATTTTATCCTTATAAGAAATAAAAAAACAAAAATAAAATCAGATGAGAAAGGTTACAAAATAAAAAATTGTTAGGTATCAAGACTCTCAACATCAAACTTTTGGGCTAAAAGAATTGTTACACTTTAAAGAGGATATTTATCACAAATAATCTCTAAAAATTGACCCATTTTAATTAAGATGATTTTTAAAATTAAAAATTAATCATTGTAGTTCCTGAATATAAATGTCGCTAATCAATGTCGTCACTCTGTTAAAATTTTGTCAAAACTTTTATTAGTGGTTTATGTGGAACATATGCGAGACCTGCGAGTCTAATTAAATAGTGCTACATGGATAAATTTTCAAAACTATATAAAAAGGAGAATTATTATTGGCATTCCAAAAATATCATTTTGCACTCCAAACTTTCTATAATTAAGAAGAAAAATGCACTTGTGAGGAGTGTAGAATGAGATTCTTGGAGTGCTAATAACAGTTCCCATAAAAAGTAAGAGAAATGCGAAGAAGACTTTCTCAGAACTGAGACTCTCGATGAATTCTCTTCCATCTCATGTTTTTAGGACAATATTTTATAATGTTGACACATGCATTGATGCTAAAGTTAAACTACGAAGTAGCAGAGGGTCCATAGAGAGTTCTACTTTTGAGAGAGTCTCTTAAATATTTCTCAAAAAATAATTTAAAATCAATAAAATTAAATTAAAAAAATAATAAAAACGTTACTGTAATGTGAGTGATGAAAATTCAGTATGAGGATATGGAGGTCTATCTCTTTACGAAAGAAATATTTCATACGGATGAGAAGTGAGAACTATAATTTTGCTTATGGAATGAACTCAGTTGTGGAAGAATTTTCTTGAGGTACACTCTAAAATTCAGAGTAGGATTCTCTTATCTCCTATTCTCTTCTCTTTTCTTCATCTCTTTTCACACTCTCCCTTTTGTCTTATTGTTTCCATATAAAAATCAATATAAAATCTTAGCGTAGCTGAATCGTAACCATTCAAGTAGGAATAGAGAAAAATAGAGAGAGATTAGGAAGAGAGAATTCCCCTCCCTAAATTCAGGCCTTCATCACAATAGATTCTTACTTTATTTGGCAGGTAGCCAGAGTCTGTACTCCAAATTTGTCCTCATTTGCTCACGAAATTATTTCAGATCTTGTTGCCAAGCAATATTCATGGGATGAGGGCATTTGTGTCAACTATATTGAAATGTTTAGGAATTGAAGAGATCAAGAAGAACGATGAATAGAAGTATGAACACAGAGATCTTAGAGAGAGAGAGAGTTTAGAGAGAGAAGTATAATTTGTATTGACTTACTAAATGAAGATTACACATTCTGTTTTTATAAGAGAAATTCTAACTACTTTAACCAAATACTAACAAATTTACTAACTGTATTGCTAATTGTATTTCTAACTGTATTACTGACTTGTACACTTAATAATTTGTCACAGCAATTTAGCCAGCCAATATGAATTCCTTCCAGTGTTGTGCTCACCATGGAATACAAAGCTTAAAGCCAACCGTAGGATGCTATCATAGGATGCAAAGACTTGTTTTCCTAATGATACTTGGCCAGATGAAATTAACGTCAAAAGGGGGGGGGATGGCTTGGCGAAATTATCTACCGGGTGATGGCGCCTAAGTGTTTCGGCCTGATAGATGGCTTGACGAAAATGGCCATTTGCATCAAGAAAGCCCTTTCAAATTCACAGCCTTCCAGGTAAGAAAAAATATTGATTGCATTCACATCCATCGCAAATTTTATTACCACAGAAATTGGAAATTCTGAAGGGATTTTGTGATTCGACGCTGGCTAGTTCAAATTCATTTAAAGGGAGATGATATTTTCTGCCGTGCGTTTAGACAGCTTCATATTCAAGATAAATGGAGAGGAGAAAACGTCACTTGCAGGACGATGGTCACCCTCGATGTTGATGGGGATTGGGGTATGTTAGCTTATACAATTTATGTACATTTTACTTATGGTATCATCAATGGCATAACCAAATGTTTTCCTTCTTTTCTTCTTTACATGCCTTTCAAGAATGTGCCCCATTCAAGTCTTGTCTTAAGAGAAAAACTTAGATAGAGACATCCCGACCGAATCATCTTGTATTTTGGTTAGGGTCACAAAAACATAGAACTCTCTTGTATTTTTCCCTAGTAAACGAGTCCTACCAAAGTTTTCTTGATTATACGTCTAATAAAGCAATCATTACTGAACTCACATTTGGTATTGGAACCTGAAGGTCCAAAATGTAAAATACTGGCTCCTTTTTTTGAAAATATTCAGTCCTACTTACTAATAACAGCTGGAGAGCTACGCACAAGCTTTTCTTTATATGTTTTTAACGAAATATTTTTGCATGTACCAAACTGTGATTTCTTCGTATGTAGCTTTGAGGAATCAAAATGAACTTTAAGAAGCCGATCACGGTTGCAAATTAAAACATGCCTTAATTTTGTCTTGGTCTACAGAAAACGCAGAGCATGGGCAGTTGGCTATAAAAAAAAAAAAACAGACCCTTTTTATTGCCTTTATCTGGTACAACAGAGAATAAGGTAATCCAAACAAAATCAATTGATTCAGAAAAGGCATAAAAAAATATTAAGAGAAATTCTCAGAGCCCACAATTTTATTTTTTTATTACCCTATTTTTTGTTGAGATGGATGCCCAATTGGATGCCAAAAGGGATCAAAATACAGGCCAATGGAAGAAATTAAAGGCAGCCCCCTTGAATCTCCAATTTTTATTCTTACAATTTTGCCATGTACAACTCCCCCTTCAAGTCTGTGAAGCCTCTTGTACCCTACTGTGGTTCCATTTGCCACGCTCTTACCGTCCACGTAAATTACGTGCCGTTTGATCCTCTGACCAAGCCCGATCGCCTCCTGGATCCGAATCACATTGAATCTCAGCCCTTCATCTAATCCTGTACTTCTAAATTCAATCCAATGGTTCTCCTTTTCATCATCCCTTGGAGCCCAATATGTCCACAAATGGTCATTGTCTAGCATATTTTCAGCTCCAAAACCTCCTCCTTTGCCTCCTCTTTGGCTACTAACTTTAATAGAAGATTTCTCTGCTAAATTGGTTGAAAATATTGTGTCGATTGCACTTCTGAATTCTCTCAGTCTTTGAACATCTTCGTCTGCTATAAGTCCAGTCGAATTAGGAGGCACATTGAGTAGCAGCACACTATTTCTCCCCACCGAGTTGTAGTAAATTTCAAGTAGCTTGCTTAGCCTCTTGGGTGACTCTGATTTATGCCAAAACCATCCATCTCGGATCGAAACATCGCACTCTGCCGGCAACCAATCCGTCCCTTTTGGATCGCCCTTGTTGAGATAACTGCATACAATTACAAGACATCAATTAGATGGTGGATTAAGATTTGAGATATCACTTTCCTACATTAACATCAAGTCATCAACCAATGTTCTTGTTTACACGTTAAGCTAAATGAGCTACAATTATGCAATGGCGGAGCTAGAATTTTAGTCTAGGAGGGGCTCAAATATTTCAATCTGAAACGCTCTCCTGATCTTACAAAAATTATTGTGTCGTGTGATAAGCAACCGACCAACGTTATTTGGGTATGGTATGGTGTCGTCCTCCTCATCCCCTTTTTTAAACCGAAACTTCAAGCTTCTCTGACTTTCTTCCTATCTCCCTCCACCACTGATCCAAGACCAATGTTCTCTTCAAAGCTCAAAAGCAACAGATTGCTTGAACTTTATAGGAGCCACCAATTTCAAATCAAACCCGATAAAAAAATTAAAGTAAAAGCTTCAAATTCGAACCCTGAGCCTATGGAAAACCTTGAAAATCATAAGCATAACAATAAGTTTTTTTGTGTGAAAAAATGTCAAAATGAGTGGGAACATACCATATTGGTATGTTCATGCTTCCCCTAAAAACTTATGAGTCATATATAGAAAGAAATCCAACTCTCAATCTATCCTAATGATGGTATCTTATTACGAAGAGAAGAAAAGTGAATTTCCATAGAAAGCAAAAAATGGTACCCACTCTTCAATGCTTGCATTGCCAATTGATAGTGAGGTTCGATTAATGGTGGACCAACACGTGCTCCCGGCAAACCCTTGCTCATTTCCAACCCATCTAGCATCCGGACCCGCATCCGAAAATATGTTAATGGAGATCTGCAACTCCTTCACCATGGAGAACCAATCTGTGAAATAATAGGACATGTTTGGTGCACTCTTCCCCTTATACCCGTCAAACCAAATTTCTTTCACACCCCCATATCTATCAACAACAAAAACAAATCAATAAACGTTTACTACTCATTAAAGTTAATATTTTGTATCAGACGTGAGTTAGATCGATTAATAAATGCATCGGATCGGGGGCCTTACCTATTGAGAAGCTCTTGCAGTTGAGCTAAGTAGTATTGGTTGTAGGCAATCTCATGCCCGTATCTCCGATCATGTCTATCCCACGGTGAGAGATAGAGCCCTACATCAATCCCACGGCGATTGGCTGCATCAACCAGCTCATGCACAACATCCCCGTGACCATTTCTCCAAGGACTATATGCCACGGAGTGATCCGTGTACTTTGAAGGCCACAAGCAAAACCCATCGTGGTGTTTGGCAGTCAGTATCATCAGTGATATGCCGGCGTCCGACGCTGTTTTGGCCCATTGGTTGGCGTCGAGACCGACTGGGTTGAATATTCCGGGGCTTTCGTGCCCCGTTCCCCGTTCGAAGCCAGTGAACGTGTTCACTCCGAAGTGGAGGAACATGATGATCTCCCTTTGCTGCCATTTGAGCTGGAGGTATGTGGGAAGGGGTAGGATTGGCAGTGGAGGTGTTGGGACTTGCTCAAACTTGGAGAAGGTGAAAGTGCACAGCTGAAAAAATGTGATTACGCACAAAGAGCACCGTAATTTAGTCATAATTACAATGGCTTTGGCCCTTTGAGTTCATTTCTTTGTTGTCTATTTAGCACCAATTAAATAGGACTGGATTAATTTTATAATCATAATAAAACCCATAAGTTGAAATTGGCCTATAGGATTCATCTTAATCTCTTTCTTTCTTTTATATCTTCTTTGGTTTATGTTACTTAGTCTGCACCGTGTTAGTTTTGTTTCTTGTTGAAATTCTTGCATATACAGCAAAAATGTTATTTTATCATCTATTTGTACTATTTTTCTAATAGAAATATAACCAACATGTGTTGTGGGCCTTACCTCTATTAGAGAGGTGATACAAATAGATGATAAGTGTAACATTACTATATATACAGGGGCTAAGACCCCCTCTGTAAGTCCTCAAAGAGGGTTGTGGTATGCCTAATCATGGGATTAGGGACGGAGCTAGAGATTTTTTTTTAATGGGGGCATAAATCAAAAATTTATTAAGCGAAATGAAATTAATGATATCCACACACCTCTTTTTTATCCTTCTACCACACCTTTGTTTATTTTTATCGATTGGTTTTCTTTTAGTTGTGGAACTCAATAGCTAGAAATGCACAAGAATATGTAAGGAGAGAAGGGAATGTGTGGAAACTGATATAACATGTACTCTTTTTTCTTTTAAGATCAATGTGAGTGGGGGAATTTGCTCCCAATGAATATAAGGTGCCTCCGTCCATGCCTGGGATGAGGTAGTCTTCCTTTCTCCTAAAGTTTTTGTTACCGAAAAAGAAATTCTTGCATATACATTATAATTGCTAGAGTATGTACTATTTTATGAGTTCCTTTTCTATTCGAGCCGTTTTATAATTTAATTTAAAATATAAAGAGGGGAATTCGAACTTGAGTGCATGAAGAATACATTGTTTTAATCTAGTCAACTTAACTCAACCCAAACTCGCTATTATTTTCGAAGTTAGAAAAAGAAAACAATCTAAAGAAACCCAATCAAGCCACTTAGTACTACGGTCTAGTGATATCCCTCTTCACTTGTAAGCGAGAGATCTTAGGTTAGATTCTTCCCAAAGACAAGTTTGAACTTTGAACCACATTATTGCTAGCCAATTGTGAGACTAAGCACATCCCTCCTCCTTAGTGTAAATACTAATGTTTGTTCACAAAAATTAAAAAAAAAGAAAAACCCAACCAAATGAAAACAACTAAACAAGCATACATCAATGAAAAAAATCAAGGGAAAGTATCCAAGAAATTAAATCATTTCTAAAGAGATGAACACATCAAAAAATGATGTAGCGAGGACCAAGCATGGAGAGATCGAAATTATCTTGATGGAGCAATGCCAAAGCAACAACAAGTACTACTAATTGTTAAAGGAAGATGAATTTTTATAGGTGGGAATAGGGGGACCAAACACATATATAAAACCTAAAAGAATATTCTCCCAAATAGAGAAAGCCAAACATGCATGACACCAACGAACCTTTTTCTGCATCAAGTTTTGTTTTCTTCACTTTATCTTTGCAATTGTTGTTATGTGATGCAATCGTTCACGGATTTCTTTGCGTTTTCGTCTGAGTTCATATGCGAAGGACCATTATAAATTTATAAGGATAAATACCCTCCTGTCACCGATTTATCGTGACAAGTGTTTATTAGATAAGTAATTTGTATTTTGAATATCCGACAAGTATTTATCAAACAAGCGTCACTACGGATACTATATTGCAAAGAGAGTCTCCATTACATGGCTTTCGACTTTGGAAGTTTACCGTGATTGAGTTTCTGGAAAAATATGGACGCATTAGTGGAGAATATTAATGTATGCAAAGCATATAAAACATTCTTAAATACTTAAAATACTATGAAGGCCACATAATAGGGTTATATTGTGGATCGTCAAGGACAATCTGTCACTATAATTAGGTAAGAGATTTTGTAAGGTTTCTTATGTGAGACCCATAAATCTAATTAAATATTGCTACATGGATATTTTTTTTTTAGTACATCGATATTTTTACACTAAGAGAATGGTGAGTTCGGTTAAGTCACACAATGACAACCTAATTTGGTATCGAATTCGCCATCCACGAGATTCGAACCTAAAACCTTTCACTTCCAAGTGAAGAGGAATACCAACAGACCGTAGTATTGAGTGGCACATGGATAAATTTTAAACTATATAGAAAGTAAGAGAAATGCCAAGAATACTCTCTAAAAAGTGAGACTTTTCATGAATTTTTTGTCACATGTTTTTGGCACAATGTTTTATACTATTGGCACAAGAATTAACACTAAATTGTGAGGTAGCAAAGAGTCTATAAAGACCCTACTTTTGAGAGACTTTCCTTAACATTTCTTAAAAAAATAATTTAAAATCGTTAAAATTAAATTTAAAAAAGTAATACGAGATGCTCCTGCATTTTCACAATAGCAAGAATAATACTCAATGCCAAGAAGAGAAAGGTGAAGCCCATCGGCAAAAGGAGATCATCGTCAACGAAAGGCGATCTCCACGATTGGCCACCTCCACGATCGGCCCTAAGAGCATTTCTAATAGGGGCTTTATCCTTTATGAAACTACTACATTTTAAGTTTTAGTGAAAAATTTCATCTTTAATAAGCCGAAAAATAGAGCTAGATCCACCACTGAGGCTAGCAACTTCTTTTCTTGAGTAGCATAAAATTGAGCTATATCTAGCCCCAAAAAACAGTGGGTCCCATAAAAAATTAGCAACTTATGTGAGCAAAATTCAATCACTCCCTCTCCGCTTGCGAATACACTTATTCTTTTTTTTAATTCTTTTTTCTTACATATTTTTATTGCAATTTGGCTGATTAATGATTGTTTTAAATTCTATGAGAATTAAAATTGCAAAGTGATTTAACGTTCATCGGCATTTGTGGGTGAAATTTTCAAATAATTTTTTTTTAAAACTGTATGATATTAATTTACACATTGGTGCTTGGTAAATTGTTGTGTTGTACTTGAAAATAAAATTATTTCATATAGCAAAGTAGGGATTTGTATTTTTCAACGAATGAGATTGAGATAAGATAATCTAATCAAATGAACGGTTCATAAGTGATAAAATCTAATTTTATCACAATTTGAACTTTTTTAGGTTGAAAGGGTTCATAAAATAAATTTAAGACAGCACGTCCAAAAATCAATTTAAGAAAGGTTAACACAAAAAATATATATATATATATCGCATAATCAAATTACTCCATAAGACCATCTCCAATGGTTGGGCTAAAAGCCAAACATTTTAGCCCGGAAAATTTAGCTTTTTGCCCAGAAACAGTTTTTCTACTCCAACCCATTCTACCCTAAAATTTTAGCCCGGGATTATTAAAGAATAAACTTAGGCTATTTTTTTTCTTAAATTAATTTAAAAATAAAAAATAAATATGTAGACTATCGTAAATTAATTTTATGAACATTTTAATCTAAAAAAATTTAAATTCTGATAAATATTTTCACTCGGTTCGGTGGAGCCCACACCGATTTCTGGGCTAAATTCTAGGGGGAATCTGGCCTTAGTTTAGCATTTAGCATTTAGCCCAAATTTTTCCCTTGCATTGGAGTGAGTTTGGGGGGAAATTTTGGAGGGTAATTTGGCTTTTAGCCCACCATTGGAGATGGTCTAAATAAAAATATATAATCGCATATAAAGCTAGAAAGAAATAACCTCTCATTAGTAAAGATTTTTTTATAAAACCTCAAAGATTCGAACTCTAAAATAACTTATATCATAGAAGCTATCACTGAAAATGCTCTAAAGGTAGCCAGAAGAGTTGGCCGCTTGGGCCCCAATTTCGGGGGTGAGGGCCCCAAATTTTTCTTTTTTACTCAATAGATACATGTTATATATAGTAAATGTAGAAAAAAAAATTGATTACAAACTGACAAGTAGTGTAGTGGACTTCTTATACTTCTTCTGTTTTGAAAATGAGCCCATACCCTGCATACCAATTTAGGAATCTGCTTTGCCGGTTGGTTTTTTTTTTTTCAAGACAAACAAAAACCTACCCTTAACAACATAAAGGAACGTGTTTCTCGTGTAATATTTTTAGCTTGGCTTCTTCTCCAAAGCTTCCATCAAAGCTTCGTGGATGGGTCAGATGGAAGTTGGTGTATCTGTGTAGCCAGAATGAGGAGGGGAGGAGCTGACGTATCGACGGTGAAGGGATGAGATTGAAAACAGTGGTATCAGAGGTGGAGTGTGGATGGGCTAGGGGTATTTGGGTGAGGTCAGAGTGGGGAAGATAGTGGCTTGCGGCGGGAAAGATGATGGCTTCGTAGTTGGGTGCGCTTTCACGGAGGCCAAATCCTCCGCACTCAAACACCTATTGAGGCTATAGGGAGGCCACTAGTATTTTGGTCGTAGAAGATTTGATCTTGCTTTCACGAAGCTTTTCTTCTTCTTCTTCTTTTTTTTTTTTTGTTTATTTGTTTATTTTTTTATTTGTTATCATTTTTCAAATTTCAAATTAATTGATTTTTTAATCCATGTGGAATCCTCATGTCTACATCAACACACTAACAGAAGTTTTAACAAAAAAATAATATTGATTTTCACCATCTATATTTAGAGACTATATTGATTAATTTTTAATTTTAGAAACAATCTGAATTGGATGGGTCAACTTTATAAAGGCTTTTTAACCAAAATGATCATTGAGATTAGCATAACTACTCACTTTGGTCCATGAGATTTAAAATCCATAGAACTGGTCCCTAAGTATATACATCATCAAACATTTTGGTCATTCCATAAAAAATCTCTGTTAAATAAAGAAGAATGATAAAAGTGTCCTCAAATCTCAAAGACCAAAATATAAAATTATGCGAATCTCAAAAATTATTTTCACTAAAATAGCTTTTATGACCATTTATGATAAAAATCTTTGAAGATGTTATCTAGAAGATTTTCAAATTTTCAAGAGCACTGGTGATGTGATAAGTCAAAGTCACTATATATCATACCACCACAATGGTATAAATGCATAAAGTGAAATGCACCAAAAGTAGGAATCCCATTTCTACATCATGATTCATGATCAATAGTGTACACCCCAAAGCTTATCTTGATAATACAACAACAGATAGACGTCGATCCTTCATGTGATCAACCTCATTTGACCGTTGAATCTTCTACCTTTAACCAAAATATAGATGAACATGAATTCATAGATGATGTCCATTGAATGCAAGGGAGCAATTCTAGAAATTGAGACTCTTTTGGATCCGGAATTGACGGATATAAAAATCTAGACCATTTATTTTAAATTATGTAGTTTTCGTTAACTCATTTCTGTAATTCACCTCACACAAATTAGAGGTACATATCTCTCTTTCTCTCTCTTCAACAGCCCAAAACTCCAAGTCTTTGGACTCCAACTACATAAATCCAAAAAGAATCGCAACTCCAATTTTAGGGTATTTTATGTGTTTGTCTCTTTTATCGTATAATTTGTAAATAACCGTGATAAAACAAAATTTCTCCCTCATTAAAGTCAAATAGATATCTAAGAAGCAGCTAATCTATAATTTATAGAGTGACCTTATAAGACCATTTGAATGTCACCTTTTTTTAGAATCACGTCATTATGAAAGATCAAATAGACGTCCAAAAAGTAGTCAACATGCAACTATCAGACGATCTTACAAGCTCAAATGTCTCTCTCGTCACACAGTATCATCCACAAGATCAAATAGATGTTAAAGAGCTAATATGCAATTATGTTATGATATCTTAATTATAAGCTCACTTGAATTAATTCCATTTGTACTTTCAAATACTAAATCAAATCAACCTATTCAACGTGACTTTTTTTAAGTACTTCGAAGAATTCAAAAAGTTTTGGTAATGGCCATTTTCTTACATAAAATCCTGCAATTAAAGTCTGCAATTTTCCCGACACATGGTAAAAGCGCAAATTTTGACTACAACACCACTATCATAAAGTGTGGCCATTGAAACTGTGATTCTGGTTTTTATTGCAACGCAATGAACCTCACCTGCCACCTGCAACTCCATCTCACCATCCAAGAACCCTCATTTAGTTTTCTTGCATTCTCCATTAATATTTATACACTTCTGTAGCTAAAGACTTTATCTTCAAACCCTCAAACCCTCAAACCACCCCCCCCAAAACACCAACCAAATCGCCTCTGATTTTCTTCCTCTGTACTTTCTTCTTCTCCCATGGAACTTCAAAGACTTTTGCTCCTCATATTTGTAACTTCAGTGGAAACCCTAATTGTCCTGCAAAAAAGAGAACCCATTTTCCACTTGATCCATCTCTCATGCCTCATCATTTTCTTCACCCTCAAGTCTTGCTTCTTCTCAAACCCTAATCAAGTCTATTTGGTGGACTTTTCATGCTTAAGACCACCAAGCTCCTGCATTGTTCCCTTCTCCAAATTCCTCGGAAACGCCTCAAAGTTCGAATCTTTCGACAAGGAAAGCCTTGCTTTCATGGCGAAAGTGCTCGCTTCTTCAGGTCACAGCCAAGAAACCTACCTTCCTCCAGCCCTACACCACATTCCGCCATTGTCCCACCACCAAGAATTCATCGAAGAAGTCCACATGGTGCTCTTTCCCATCATGGATGATCTTTTGGCCAAAACAAACCTTTCTCCGCAAGAAATTGACATTTTGATAGTGAACTGTAGCGGCTTCTGCCCTTCTCCTTCTTTCGCCTCCATTGTCATCAACAAGTACTCGATGCGAAGCGACGTAAAGAGCTACAGTCTCTCTGGCATGGGGTGCAGCGCAAGCGCTTTAGCCATTGATTTGGCTAAACATCTTCTGAAAGTTCACAAGAATTCTTATGCCGTTGTTCTTAGCACGGAGATTTTATCAACGGGCTGGTATGCAGGACAGGAGCAGCCTAAGTTGATCCTCAATTGCGTCTTCCGAATGGGGAGCGCGGCAATCTTGCTTACGAACAAGAAACAAGAAAAAATGAATTCGAAATACGAACTGTTCCTGACACTAAGAACCCAGAAAGCGTTTGAAGATAGGGCTTATCTTTCGACCATACGCGAAGAGGACTCTAATGGAAAACTTGGCGTCACCATCAAGCGAGATATTCTAGAGGCATGGTCTGAAATTTCGATAGTAATCTCGAAATTTCTTCAATTTATTTCTGAATACAACATTTTTTTCGATTTTACCTTAAATTTCCATATAGTTTCTCCAGACATTGGTATCAATAATCCTTGCGTGATCACATTGATAAGTTGGGCCCTAAATACACACACACACACACACACACACACACACACGACTCATATGTATTATCTATATAAATGTGATCAGCGATGTGATTAATAAACATGATACAAATAGCAACACTTGTAAGAATAGTTGCAAATACTAGTGTGTTTGAAAGCTCAAATAATTTCTGCTAACATCGATATTTAATACCTTACCACAGGTGGCTGGAGAGTTACTTCGTTGGAATGTGATGGTTCTCGGCTCTTCAATCTTGCCATTCTTGGAAAAATTTCGATATGTGGTTTCAGTAATCCGGAAGAGGTACATTGACAAGTCTACAGAGATTTACGTGCCGAATTTCAAGACTGTGATCGAGCATTTTTGTTTGCCGACTTCCGGGAGGCAGTTGGTGAGCGAGCTGGCCAAAGGATTGAAGCTTGGGGACAGGGAAATGGAGGCTTCTCTGATGACACTGCACAGATTTGGGAACCAGTCATCGTCTTCGCTGTGGTATGAATTGGCATACTTGGAGGCCAAACAAAGAGTGAAGAAAGGTGATAGGGTTTGGCAGCTTGGAATGGGGACTGGGCCAAAATGCACTAGTTTGGTTTGGAAATGCATAAGGCCCATGGATGAGGATGAGTCCAAGAAGGGCCCATGGGCCGACAGCATCCATCGGTATCCGATGGTTGCCGTGGATCGATGAGTTTGAATGGAATTCATGGATCACATGATCAGATTGGCCAATAACCGACTTAACTCACGTCTGCAAATTTTCGTTTATCAACTTTGTCACAAATTTGCCAGCAACGAAGCAAACTATCAAAATTTGAAAGACTGCTATTGTGGATTTTAAGTTGAAAAATTGTACCCGGTTCTTTTCTTATTGTCTTTTATGTGACATTAATTCTAGATGCATGGGATATCACTTGTTCCTACATATTTAAGAGTTCAAATTCTTACAAACAACAAAGTAGAAATGTGAAAATTTGTTTTATACTCCCAACATATTTAAGGCCATGAAATTGAAAGTTTAATACTCACAAGTTTCAGTCTTGAAGGATGCCGTTGAAGTAAAGGGACAAACGTCTGAGACTCCGTGACGAGAGATTGTATACAATTGGCGTTAAGACATATATTTTCTCTAAGTGAGCCGGAAGCATCTTCACGTATATTACCACTCCACTATTCTGTGTCTATATAACATTCATGTAAATTTATGACATTCCGATTCCACGTTCCAACCCAATTTATGAACCTCATCTAAATCTGTCCTTATCAACTGTCCTCAAATTACACAAACCTATACGACGATATTTTTTTTTTTTCCCCAAAACGATAGCCTTGAATGCTGGAAGGAGAAGAAAAATATAGACGTTGAGAGCAGTAAATATATGGGGCAAATATTTATGGTTTTAGCACGGGACCGAAAGGGTACACAAGTAAAACCATATATAGCGCCATTGTTACCTGTAATGGTGGTGAATCGACGGTGATCATGGCATTCCTTTCATCTGTGATAGTGATCACTGGTGCCATCTGTAACCTGTTGTCGATGGAGCATTTTGTGTTATGTACAATATAGAGTTCCCTTCCATGGAGGTTATATCAAATAAGTTCGTTTGAGGGATATTTTGTAGGGCTATCTCTGCACTGCATTTCAACTATTTGAATCGTCATTTTTTCAATTACCACTCCACTTGTATATCAACCTCTAAAGCCTAAGCTATATATACACATCACCTTGTGCATTAATTATCAACTTATCTAGTAGGAGCTCTTAATCAAGTCAACAAAACAGCTTCTCCTACCTTCAATTATCAGTTTAAGCGGCTAAACCTAGACCTACCCGATTAATTATAAAGTAAGGTAACTTCATGGATGATTTTAACCTCTTTGGTGGTTGAACTTGAACACTGTTTTTTCTCTTCCTTTTTGTACAGCATTTACTGCCACCAGCATTGCTGGTAAATTTAACACCACCGGTCCACCGCGACCGCTATAGTAACCACTGCATGCATATCCAGCAAGTTAGCAACCACCTTTATAGAGATCACCGTCGAAATTAAACGGCCAAGTGGGTGGCTGAGCTTGCCGTAGGGATGGGGCTTCCAAAATTTCCTTCCCTCCACAAACATATAAAGCTGGGCATTTTCTGACCTGCATGTGTGTATTTACTCTGCTCTCAGGACAAAGGATTTAATGTACCTTTTCTCCTTCGATATGGACTGAGTAGTGCCATTGAGTTGTCATACGTATTTGCTCTCCAGTCTCTATCCAACATCATCTTTTTTCCACACCAAGAACAATAATTGAATTTTGATTGCTTCAAATAGATAGATGCCCTTCAAATAATTTTTTTTCTTGTTCTTTGATATATGTAAACAAACAAAAATCATTTGCCAACAAAATTAATTACAACGACTAATGGTCTTTTTGGTTACATTTGAGAAATCTTTTACATGCACATTATACCGATCCGTGCGTTAGAATACGAAACAGACTATTGCAGTGAACTTGTAGCAATATTCAAATCCATGTGTTATGACATGAGCATATGAGTAATACTACTTTGCAGTGTGACATTTAGGTCATCTCCAACCAAGGGTTATATGTCGTGTTCAGCTCTAAAATTGACAAAATCAATCTTCAATCAAATGCTAAAGGGAATTGGGCTAAAAAAATCATGCTAAGTTCAGCCCCAACGCATGCAACATGTAGCTCAGGCAGCTAAGTTTGGCCTCCAAATGTAATAAAATATGAGGGAGAGTATAATATAGCCCTGTATGTTTGAAGATGAAAAATTTAGCACTAAAATTGTGAAATCTCGTCCCCAGATTTCACTATTTAAAATTACACATTTTGCATCCTTAGTTTTGACACGTTTATAATTACGGCGTATAGATTTTTTTTCGATAAGTAAAAGGACGAAAACGCCATTAATGAATTATACAAATTTTTCGAGGATGTATTTAATTCCTATAAGTTTTGTCAGTTTTATTTACATATTTGGATAGTACTTGTCGATACGGACACATGGGAGCAAGCAGAATGCAATTTGGAGTTATAACGAAAGAGTTTTAAACGAACAAAGTTGCGGGCAAAATGGTCATTTGACCATTTCCTGGAAGGCTCTAGATTTGCTGAAGCAAAAATCTGTGAAGCCACGTGTGTGGCTGTGATTGAAAGGAAATGAGAGAAATGAGGGGGAAAATGTGGCCAATGAGGAAGAGGGAGGGAAGTGAGGGAACCAATCAGAAGAGAGGAAATAAGGGAAAGAATGAAGGGAACAATGAGGCGACCCGCACGACCCGCTTTCCCCCATCGTGACCCGGATTGACCCAACGAGATTTCCTGCGTTTTCTATCATTTTGCTGGTGAATTTTCCCGAGCCATCACCTGAAAACGACCCACCGGCCTTCCCTCTCCATATTACACCCAAGATTCGACAAAGTTTTGGCCTGTATCATGGAGAACGACGGGAAGCGACCGAGAGCACCATGAACGGCGATCCACCGATCCTGCAACCATCACCGTCGACCACCATCCTCATTCAACTGCTGTGAAGGTCAGGAACAAAGGCCAAATATGTTTGGGGACAGCGGGGCTGCAAATTCAATGAATCGAAGCCCACCATTTCTAGGGTTTTCGGCAGGTTTGAATGAAATTGGGAATTTTTCCGGCCAAATTGACCTTGGTCACAGGTATGAAACTTATTCTACTCATTGAGATCTTCATTCTGGTAGAATTTGGTAATTTTTTGAATTAGTTGGATTTTCCGACGAGTTGGGTGGCCGGCCACTGCATACGGCAACGCGTGGGCTGAAACCTGACCTGCCCATCCTAGGATAAATTTGATGCCTCGATTCCATATTTGACATCTGTTTAGTGAAATTCTGATGTTTATCGTAGTTTTGTAGGTGATCGCCTAGTTGGTCGCCACGGGGCTATTTTATGAATTGACGATCCAACCGTTGAATCATCACCAAACTTTAACAGGTTATTATTCGTAATATTTGATGACATTAGAAACTAACGAATCGGGAATCCGACGTACTGATCTTCCCGAATTGGATTTCTAAGTTGTAAAACCAAACGTTGACCGTCACTTGAATTTGTAATTGGCGGAGATCCAACCGTAGGATCGCAATGAAATTTTAGTATGTTGTTCTATGAGCATAATGAGGACCTTAAAAAGTTACGAATCCAAAATACGATGTGCAGATCTTTCGAATTGAATAGCTAGGGTTGTGGACCCCATCGTTGACTGAGAGTGGACATTTGGTCAACATGTCTCAAATCGTTTTAAATACTAAAATTAGTATTACTAGATACACAGTGAGGATTTGTGGGCCTACCTCGGTGAGGGACTTTAATATAGTTGTTATCCAGGTTTCTTATTTAATATCCTTTGTGGATATCACTTGATTTTATAATGTGAAATGTGATTAGTCATTGATATATGTTCACTAAACGTGATTTGACTTGTGTATTGATGATATATGTGAAATGTGATTTGAAGTGCTTGTTGAACTGTTCGATGAAATGTAATTTGACGTGCATATTTGAAATGAGATTTGATTAGCATGATTGGTATGATGTGATGAAATGTGAGGGCTAGTAGTGGACCGTTAACCCATTGTCATGGGGTTTGTTGCTTTGAAGCTTGTTTCATAACCCATTTCATTGTTTCATTTCTCACTTCGTTGACCCGTTCTAAATTTAGTACTTGTGCTTTGGTTCATTTCGTTGAGGCTTTGTAAATTAAGCACTTGGTTCATGTTTTGTTTCTTCGAGCTGTTGATATGTCCCTTGGCCTTCCGCTCGATTCCATTGAGTGATCCAGAACTGGGTATCTACTGGGGTTCCGTTGAGTGGTCCGGTTCCCTGCTCTGTCAGGATTTCGTTGAGTGGTCTGGAATCCCTCGTGATCCGCGATTCCGTTGAGTGTCCGGAAACGTATCCAATCTTGGATTTCATTGAGTGGTATGATATCCATTGTACTCCGCGATTCAGTTGAGTGGTCCGGAATCGTATCCATTAGGATTCCATTAAGAGGTTCAGAATCCCTTATACTTTGCGATTCCTTTGTGTGGTCTGGAACCCGATATTGTTGGATTTCGTTGAGTGGTCCGAAATCCCATTTTTCAGAGATGTAGGCTTTGCCCAAACTGTGTCGCTCTAGCCCTGCATTTTGGTGCATTCTCTCTGCCATTGATTGATATGATTGTGGAATAGTGTTGGGAAGCATATGTGTGTGAATGGCATACCTGCGTGCATGGCAAGATGACAATTGTTGTTTGGCTTATGGTTGATGTGTAGTGTGGTACTTAATGTTTTCTGCAAGAAGTATTTTACGAAAAGTTTAGAGTTTGACAAATGGTGACCTACGAATGGCTTGATCCCTATTGAGAGTACGTAGGCAGTCTAACGAGGAAGTTAGATGTAGTCATAAAGTATAAGAAAATTACTACGCAATCTGAATTTGGAGTTGTGCTTCGTATGTATCCCGGAGACATGGTATGTTAGATATACGGATACTTGACGAGGTCATGTGTCGATCCTGAATGTATGTTGGGATCGAAGTGTGACAAAAAATAATATTTAAAATATTAATTTTTTGAGAACTAACATATAGTCAAGGCTACTGTTAACCCTTCATGATTAGAGAAGACATTACATTGAGAATTTCCTCTGACATGATATACATGAATTCTTGGGGACAAGATCATTTAACCTCAATTAAGATTCTGCAATGTCTTGGAAATTTGATAGGACGTTAAAAGTTGAGAATAAACCTACACGAAACGCACAATTGTTTGAAAATTGGGACAAAATCATAAATTTCTTTCATGCTTCCCACTAAAGGAGCTAGCTTTGTAGATTGGCAGTATTTGACTAGATTATCGAAATTCACAGAAGTTGGATGCCAATGCATGGAAAAGCCCTCACCATCCTTCCCTATGTTCCAAAAACCTACGCCTATAAGGTTACAACGGCTAGATTACGGCCAGATTACTGTGATGGTATTTTAAATTAATTACAGTATTGTTATGCAATTTGATTTTCTCATGTAACATTACTTGATTGATTTAGAATACTGTTATAATAACATTTTCGTAATATACAAGTCATTCTCTTTGAATATATACGATTACTTGAGTTATCTAACTTATTAACTGTTTACAGGGCGATCTTAAGTCAATAAGGCTCTCCGCTTTGCAAGGGTCGGGATAAGAACGTCTATGGTACGCAACATTACTCTTGTTTTACAAAAAGACTATTTCCACGACTTAAATCCATGACCAGAAATATTTAATCATGGATCAAATGCAGCATCATCCAAACTCTTTAGGTTCGTTTTTTGCGGTGCTGGGATCAAGTTCCATTTTTGTGGGACTGGATGACCCATAACATGGTAGACAAAGTTACAGTCCCCCTATTATTAAAGCAATTATGTACACTTCATTTGTTATTCTTGCCTCATAATATTCTACTCCCAACTGCCCACCTTACTTACCACCAGTAATGCCAATGTGGCATTCAATACTACAGACCAAATTATAATGTTTCCGTTTTACTTTATTCTGGAGGTGAATTTAACTCTAGTACTGTACAAGGCTACAAATGCAAACTTAATATTTATGATTTGTGCATGCAAATCATATGGTTCAAACAAGCATACAAATTATACCATGCTAGAAAATTGAAACACATGACCGTGCATGATTGGGATAGAACACAGTAACATCTCAGGTATAGGTAAGTTTCTCTATCGTTGAAGATTCGATTTCTTTTTTAACGAGGTAAATCATCAATCGGGAGATGATAAGAAGGAATTGGTATATTATCAAATTCATTAACATAAGTAATCGATTGTGTATATTATCATGGAATCCAAACTTTTTTTACTGCGTGTATTTCATGAAGGACAATTGAGGTCAATATTTTCAAAATCCACATTATAGTAAACTCGCGAAAGTAAAGAATCGAAATGGTTTCGATTCTCATTTACCGTACCGTAAGTAACGATATCACAACAATCAAAAGGAATTCAACTTGTTCCATGACAGCAGCTGGCCAGCTCTGCAATATCTACTTAGCAATAGTGCATTCATGAAAAAACCAACCATCTTTAATACGTGCACATGTTGCCGCAGCAGATGTCCCTCTCCCTCCTTTCTCATTGATATTTCTACCCTCCAAAATACCATTTTCCATAAACCCTCACTCGCTCGCTCGCTCACTCCCCCACTTCACTATCTCTTCCTCAACACTTCTCTTCTTCTTCTTCTTCCTCGTTGCCTGATGGAAATGGTGGAAAAACCAGAGAAATGGCAGGTTTTAACCCTAACAATCTTCATGTTCTTCAACATTGCCCTCTCTGCAAAAATCCCATTGACAAAAAAGACCTACATTGTCCAGATGGACAAGTCAGCCAAGCCAGAGTCTTTCTCCAACCACATAGATTGGTACTCATCAAAAGTGCAATCCGTACTCATCAAACCGGAGAATCAAGAAGACGGAGGCGAAGATCAACAAAGGGTAATCTACACTTACCAGAACGCCTTCCACGGCGTCGCCGCCCGGCTAAGCGAGCAAGAAGCCGAGCGGCTAGAGGAGCAAGACGGAGTCTTGGCGATTTTCCCAGAGACCAAGTACGAGCTCCACACCACAAGGAGCCCCCTGTTTCTTGGGCTCGAACCGCATGTCAGAACCAGCACCACCAATGTCTGGTCACAACGAGTAACCGACCACGACGTCATTGTCGGGGTGCTAGACACGGGTGTCTGGCCGGAGAGCCAGAGCTTCAACGACACTGGCATGACCCCGGTGCCGGCCAACTGGAAGGGAGCGTGCGAAACCGGCCGCGGCTTCACCAAAAGCAACTGCAACAAAAAAATTGTTGGAGCGAGAATTTTTTACCACGGATATGAGGCAGCCACGGGGAAGATCAACGAGCAGACGGAGTTTAAGTCGCCGAGAGATCAGGACGGGCATGGGACCCACACTGCCGCCACAGTTGCCGGGTCTCCGGTGCGCGGTGCTAATCTTCTCGGGTATGCTCGTGGAACGGCCAGAGGAATGGCGCCGAGTGCGAGAATTGCGGCGTACAAGGTTTGCTGGGTCGGCGGCTGCTTCAGCTCAGATATTCTGTCGGCGGTGGACAGAGCGGTGGCCGATGGAGTCAATGTGTTGTCTATATCTTTAGGAGGAGGTGTGTCTTCTTATTACCGGGACAGTTTGTCCGTGGCGGCTTTTGGGGCGATGGAGATGGGAGTTTTCGTGTCCTGCTCCGCCGGAAATGGAGGGCCGGATCCTGTTAGTCTGACCAATGTGTCCCCCTGGATAACCACAGTTGGAGCTAGCACCATGGATAGGGATTTTCCAGCTACTGTGAAGCTCGGAAATGGCAGGACTATTACCGGGGTTTCGCTCTACAGAGGAAGGATGAATCTGTCAGCAAACAAGCAATACCCCGTTGTGTATTTGGGAAGCAATTCTACTAGTCCTAATCCGAGCTCGCTGTGTTTGGAGGGGACGTTGGATCGCCGAGTTGTGGCCGGAAAGATTGTGATTTGCGACCGTGGGATTAGTCCTAGAGTGCAGAAGGGAGAAGTGGTGAAAGAAGCCGGAGGAGTTGGGATGATCTTGGCAAACACAGCTGCAAACGGAGAGGAGCTTGTGGCAGATTGCCACCTTGTTCCGGCGGTTGCTGTAGGAGAAAACGAAGCAAGGGGAATCAAGCATTATGCTTCAACAAGCCCGAAAGCCACCGCAACTCTAACGTTTCTTGGAACTAGAGTTGGGGTTAGACCGTCGCCTGTGGTGGCAGCGTTTTCATCCAGAGGGCCTAATCTGGTAAGCCTTGAGATTCTGAAGCCGGATATGGTGGCACCAGGAGTGAACATCCTCGCCGCTTGGACAGGCGCATTAGGCCCGTCCAGCTTGCCAGCAGATCGTAGAAGGGTGAAGTTCAATATACTGTCCGGGACTTCAATGTCCTGCCCCCATGTGAGCGGCATTGCCGCTCTGCTCAAAGCAAGGCACCCGGATTGGAGTCCGGCTGCAATAAAGTCCGCCTTGATGACAACCGCTTATGTCCACGACAACACGCGAAAGCCTCTACAGGACTCCTCGGCAGCTTCAATTTCAACCCCGTATGATCACGGTGCAGGGCACATAAACCCGGGGAGGGCTCTTGACCCGGGTTTGATTTACGACATTGAGGCGCAGGACTATCTTGAATTTCTCTGCACACAAGGGCTAACACCAACACAGCTCAAAGTTTTTACCAAGTACTCAAACAGAAGTTGCAAGAACAATCTAGCCAGTCCCGGGGACTTGAACTATCCGGCACTCTCGGTTGTGTTCCCGGAGAGAACAAATGTTTCAGTTTTGACACTCCACAGAACTGTCACTAACGTTGGCCCTGCGGTTTCGAATTACCACGCCATTGTTTCACCGTTCAAAGGTGCTTATGTGAAAGTCGAGCCTCGGACGCTGAAATTCACCAAAGCCAACCAGAAGCTGTCATACAAAATCATCTTCACTACGAAATCCCGGCAGGCAGTCCCGGAGTTCGGAGGGTTGGTGTGGAAGGATGGAGTGCACAGGGTGAGAAGCCCCATTGTCGTAGTGTGGCTGCCACCACTATAAATCCTGCACCGGATTAATTTCAATGTGTGTTTTTATTAATGCTCTTTTGAATAAACAAATTTTCTGTAATAGTTAGCATCCTTCCTCTGCTTCTTACTGTGATCTTCTAGCTACCGTCAACCTTAGAACACGAACGAAACAACGATGTGCAGTGAAAACGTAGATTACGCAAGTGCAAATCACATTGATGTTGTTAATTAGAAGATTCAGAACTAGATTAGAATAATTTCTTAATTTGCCCAATTTCCATATTGATTCACATGTTTCTGCACTATTTTCATGTCACGACTCACAAGCACTTGGTAGGAGTTCTAGTAGTTTTTGCGAGGATGACAATTTCAGACGTGCACGAAACAAAACAAATTTAAACACGACACGTTATAGGACTTGAGATTCACGATATTTGTAGCCGCATAAATATGAAGCTTTTACTGTAGGTTATACCTTACCGAAATTTCAACTTGTCCAAATGATCAAGTGCATTTGATATTCGAGATATCTCACTAATTGTGTGAATATTTCAGTTAGGATATGTATTCAGTTATACTCAAGTTTTTCTCCGAACTGTTGAGTATAATTTGGATCAATACCATCATGAACAACTTATGCTGCTGAATTCTAATCACGATGGCTTCACCCTTACAAACTTAACTCATGAAATGGGATTACCAGCATCCACCTTTTTGTTTCTTTTCACGAAAAAAAAAATAATAATACTCCCAAAAAAAATAAATAATAATAATAATAATAATGCTGGCGGGCCGTGGGCCTATTTGGACTCATTCTGATGGGCCTTTTAAAAATTTAAAACCAGGCTAGTCCAATTCGTATTTGAATTTCCCAATACGTTGAAGAATTATTTTAGAATGATGTTATCCAGACATTCTTTTTTTTTTTCACACACCTCTTTCGATTTTCAGCCATCGAATCAAATTAGTTGAAGAATATCAAATGAAAAAATTAATAAGAATATGTGAGAGGTAAAAATATGTGTGAATAACATTGCCCTTATTTTATTTCTAGCCTCTTTCTTTTGTATTTGTTTTTTTTTTTGGATACTTTATTCTTCTTCTTTTTTAATTGGCTTAATTTTATATTTAGATTAAATTGAAGTGGTTACTTCTTTTCAATTTTTTAATTACTAAACTGTTTTTTTTTTAACAAACGATATTATCTACACTAAGGGGGAGGGGTAAGCTTACCCCCACGATGGGCTAGTAATAATGTGGTTCAATTTCTCCTTTAGCAAGAATCAAACCTAAGACCTCTCACTTAAATTACTAAACTGTTATTTAAAATTTACTAGAATATGCCACGCACAAAGTGTGTGTGAATTTTTCCTTTTTGTCTTTAAAGTTGAAGGAGAGTAGAAGAGAGCAAGGGAGTGAGAGAACGTGAGAGTAGGGAGAAAGGGAGAGAGGGAGAGAGGATTTTTTTTTAAAAAAAATAAATATGTTAAAAGCACATGTAGATGAGGCTTAAACAAAAATAGCAAAATTTTGTTTTGTAAAACTACCTACCCTTAACTTTTTTATTGTAATAATAATCTTTTGACGCTCTTTTGGTTGATAAAGAGAATTATATTAATATATAGTTTAGTTAAAATTAAAAAATTTAAAAAACTTTTTAGCATTAGTAATGTTCCAACAAAGTTTATTATTATTTTTCATATTTTCACCTTTTTTCTTCTTCTTTTTTTTGCTAATTTTTCTGGTTTGTTTGAGGGATTTTAATTCTTTTAATGAATCTTGAGGTATTCAATCAGGAATTTAAGTGGTTCTTTGAAATTCAATGTGTATTCAATCAAGATTTTAAGATAGTTTATTAAAATCTTTATAAATATGGGTGTATTCAATTCAGATTTTAAATAAGTTTATAATATTTCAAGTATATTCAATTATAATTTGATTTTTAAAGAATTTGAAAAAGTTGAGGAATTAGAGGGAATTAGAGAGATTTTGTAATGTATTTTAAGCATTCACAAATCTCGTCTCTCCCCAAGAGATTTTGAGGGAATTGAATCAAAATTTTACATAGAATCTCTATAAATCAATTAAACTCCATAAAAATCTATGAATTTATAAATCTATTAAAATCTCTCAAATTCCTAATTGAATACAACCCCAAGAAAAATATCATACCATAATACTAAGTGACAAAAATGAAGATAAATTATTATTATTTTTATACCTAGTAGAAAGAAACTCATTGTCGTTGACTAATTGACTTCCCAACCATCTTACAGTGTTTTCTCTCTTTCAAATTTTATAGAACTACATTTTTTTTTTGGGGATAATGCTAGGAAATCACCTAGTAAAAAGAAACTCATTTTCGTTGACTCATTGACTTCCCAACCATTTTACAGTTTTCTTTCTTTCAAATTTTATTTTTATAATGTTAGGAAATCAAAATTTTAAATTAAATTTGCAAGCTAAATGATGTGTCACCAATTAAAAAATCACGTTAATCGATATTTAATAAATAATCTAATAATCTACAACCATAACATTTAATTTATAAATTTAATCTAAGAAATTTAGTTTTTTTCAAAAATCATTACGTTTTTTTCTTGATTTTGGTTAAGTGAGCATTCCATTAATATTTCACTAACATATGTCCCGCACTTCGTGTCTGAAAATAATTTTTATTTGTATTTTAAAATGGGAAGGAGAAAGGAAGAAAAAATGAATGTGGATTAGAGAGTAAAGTTTTTTTTTATATTTTATTTTTCAAAATTAGAGGATGTTAGGATCATCGTAAGGCTTTGAAAAAAAAATTGTAAAATTTAGTTTGTGTAAATTTACTTTACTACCCATAATTTTGTTTTGTGGTAGCAGACAAATTTTTTTTTTTCTTTTTTGGTTGGCAAAGAAAACAAACGCGCGCACACCTACAAAAAAAAAATGCGCACACAAGAAAAACGAAACCTGCTGTGGATATTGTCCCTGTCAGATGTCAATGGCTGCTTCTTCGTCTTCCTCATGGAAATACGACGTCTTCCTCAATTTCAGAGGCGAAGACACTCGCAAGATCTTCGTCGGCCATCTCTACAGAGCTCTGCGTCGGAAAGCAATCAACACCTTCATCGACGCCGAGAAGCTCAGAAAAGGCAACGACCTTTCGGAACTCCTTGCAGCTATCGAGTCGTCGAGGCTTTCGATCGTGGTTTTCTCCCAGGACTACGCTTCTTCGACGTGGTGCTTGAAAGAACTGGTCAAAATCCTGGCGTGCATGGATGCAAAGAAGCAGATAGTGGTGCCGATTTTCTACCAAGTTGCTCCATCTGAAGTTCGTAAGCTCAAGAGCAGTTTTGCAGAAGGTTTTCCTCAAAACGAGCGCGAATCGAGCGCTGAAATGAAAGAGGTGGAGAGCTGGAGGTCCGCGCTAATCAGAGCTGCCAATTTATCCGGCTGGGATTCGCGAAAATACGAGTAATTACTAATTACTGTTCGATTATATTCTTAATTACTTTTGAATTGGGATTTTTAAAGCATCTAGTTTAATTCGGTGTATATTTTCCAAGCAAAATTGGCAATGCTGTTTTTCTTATTACACAGGGATGATGCCAAGCTTATTGAAGAAATTGTGGATGATATATTTGAGAAATTGATCGAAATCTCGTCAAGTAAAGCTAATGGATTGATTGGAATGGATTCTCATATGCGTAAAATGCGTTTATTGTTATATCCTGATCCTCTTGGCTTGCAAAAGGATGATGTTCGTATTGTCGGAATATGGGGTATGGGTGGTCTAGGCAAAACAACTATCGCTAGTGCTGTTTATCATGAAATCGCTCGTGAATTTGAAGCTTGTTGCTTTCTTGAAAATGTCAAGGAGGGTTTTAAGAATAATGGCAAACTACATATGCAGACACAACTTCTAGCAAGTATCTCGAATAACAAGGTGGTGAGTTCGGACATTTCGAGTAAGGGTTTCGAGGTGATGTTTAAGAGCCTAGGTCAGAGAAAAGTTCTTATTGTTGTTGATGATGTGGACAAATCAGACCAAATTGACGCTTTACTAGGAAAGCAACATTCCTTTGATGGTGGAAGTAGAATCATTATAACAACAAGAGATTCGACATTACTAAGTGAAGCTGATGCAATGTATAAGCCTGAGATTTTCAGTGATTCTGAAGCTCTGGAGCTCTTTAGGAAGCACGCCTTCAGAACAATCCAACCCACCCGAAATTATGGTCAGCTCTCAAGGCGTGTCATACAATATGCTCAAGGTCTACCTTTAGCACTCAAAGTCTTGGGAGCTCTTCTTCATAACAAAACTGTACACCAGTGGGAGGATGTGTTAGAAAAAATAAGGAAAATCCCACAAAGTGGAATTCATGATGTGCTTAAAACAAGCTTTGATGGATTAGATGAAACAGAGAAGGACATCTTTCTAGATATTGCATGTTTCTTTAAGGGAATGAAAAAAGACTATGCAACTGCAATTCTGGACAGTTGTGGTTTCTATCCTCGTGCTGGAATAAGAGTTCTAATCGATCGAGCTCTTATATCTATCTCAGAGGAGGGGGAGCTGGAGATGCATGATTTACTAGAGGAAGTGGGCCGGGAAATCGTTCGCCAAGAATCTACCAAAGAGCCTGGGAGAAGAAGTAGGTTGTGGAGTTATGAAGATGTTCATCATGTGCTGACTCGAAATACAGTGAGATATCTTTTTCTTATGCAATGTTTCGTAGAAAGCTTTAGCTTTCAACCAAAATCTATTTTATAGCAAACATGCATTGTTTATAATATTCTATAAGGTTCTTGATGTTTTCCTTCACTTTAATTTACATTGTTGATTTATCCAGGCTACAGAAGCAGTTGAAGGCATAATCCTGGATTCAGCAATCTTTAAAGAGGGATGCTCAAATACTGAAGCTTTTGTTAGCATGACAAAACTAAGACTGCTCATGATCCGCGATGGTGCTTATACTTACACCAAGTACTTTGACGTATATGGGTTTGTATCCGAGGATTCATTTGACAGTCAAACTTCAAGTGAAGCAGAAGATGAGATTGCATTCGGGGATTCATTTGACCATCGAGCTCCACATGATTGCTTCATAAAACGCTGGATTGCGGACTTAAAGTTCCAATGTTCTCAGTTGAGGTGTCTCCTCTGGCGTGGTTGCCCCCTCAAGTCTTGGCCATCCAACTTTCAGTTCAAGAATCTTGTAAACCTTGACATGAGCAATAGTTGCTTCGAACAACTTTGGAAAGGAGCTGAGGTACGATTTTTCATTTACGTAAATATATTTATTTTCAATGGTTCGGTTCTGAGATGTGTTGTGCATGTTTTCTTGGACTTTTTAACAGCCTCTGGAAAAGTTGAAATTCATCAACTTAAGTTATTGTGGATACCTTAAGAAAAGCCCCGACTTCACAAAGGCTACAAGTCTTGAGGAACTAAATCTAGAAGGTTGTTCAAGGTTATATGTGGTTGACCCATCCATTTCAGCTCTGAAAAACCTTGCTATATTGAATCTAGGAGACTGTCAAGAACTCGAGAGCCTGCCGAGCAGCATTCATATGGGATCTCTTCAAACCCTTGATCTTTCTGGTTGCTCAAACTTTGAGAAGTTTCCAGAGATTTCAGATGTTATGGAGAAGCTATCAGAGCTTTATTTAGGTGGGACTGCCATTAAAGAACTGCCTTCGTCAATTAATAAACTCATGGGCCTTACTGTTTTGGACCTATCTCAGTGTCGAAAACTCAAGAGCCTGCCAAGCAGCATTCATATGGGATCTCTTCAAACCCTTGATCTTTCTGGTTGCTCAAACTTTGAGAAGTTTCCAGATATTTCAGATGTTATGGAGAAGCTATCAAAGCTTTATTTAGGTGGGACTGCCATTAAAGAACTGCCTTCGTCAATTAATAAACTCACGGGCCTTACTGTTTTGAACCTATCTAGGTGTCAACAACTCAAGAGCCTGCCAAGCAGCATTCAGATGGGATCTCTTCGAACCCTTCATCTTTCTGGTTGCTCAAACCTTGAGAAGTTTCCAGATATTTCAGATGTTATGGGGAATCTATCAGAGTTATATTTAGATAGCACTGCCATTAAAGAACTGCCTTCGTCAATTAATAAACTCACGGGCCTTACTGTTTTGGGCCTATCTTGGTGTCGAGAACTCAAGAGCCTGCCGAGCAGCATTCATATGGGATCTCTTCAAGCCCTTAATCTTTCTGGTTGCTCAAACTTTGAGAAGTTTCCAGAGATTTCAGATCCTATGGAGAATCTATCAGAGTTATATTTAGATGGGACTGCCATTAAAGAATTGCCTTCGTCAATTAATAAACTCACGGGCCTTACTGTTTTGAACCTATCTAGGTGTCAAGAACTCAAGAGCCTGCCGAGCAGCATTCATATGGGATCTCTTCAAACCCTTAATCTTTCTGGTTGCTCAAACCTTGAGAAGTTTCCAGAGATTTCAGATGCTATGGAGAATCTATCAGAGTTATATTTAGATGGGACTGCAATTGAAGAACTGCCTTCGTCAATTAGTAAACTCACGGGCCTTACTTGTTTTGGAAATCTTCCAGGTCTTGTTACGTTGAACCTAAGAGATTGCAGAAAACTTAAGTCTCCCAAGCAGCATTTGTGATCTCAAGTCCCTTCACTATCTTTGTCTTTCTGGTTGCCCAAAGTTTGAGGTGTTGGAATTATTGGGTATTGCTCATTTATCATTATTGAATACATTAGAACTCTGCAGAAACAATTTTGAGAGCTTGCCTGCAGAAATGAATTGGCTTCATTGGTTAACAAGTCTCAAATTGGAAGGTTGCAAGGGACTGAAATCAATACCAGAGATTTCAACAACTATAAGGTTCATAGATGCCCATGATTGCACAGCTTTGGAATCTGTTTCAAGACCAAGCAAGTTTTTTACCAAGAATCTTTACTTGACATTTTCAAACTGCTTCCAGCTGGTGCAAAATCTATTTGAAGATATTGTGGAAGCTCATCAGGTCTCTCTCTCTACGTGCGAAAGTACGAAACATATCTAATGCAAGTCCAGTTTACCTTTGTTTTCATTCTGCAGGGTGAAAGTACGAAACATATCTAATGCAAGTCCAGTTTACCTTTGTTTTCATTCCGCGGGGTAATCTGCAACCTCTTTCCTTGTTTATGTATCTTTCTGGAAGTAAACTTTCAGATTGGCTCAGCCATCAGTTTAGCAGATCTTCCGTAACTGTGCATCTACCACCAGTCTCGGATCATAAGATTTTGGGATTCGTTGTGTGCGGTGTTACTAAGTAGTATGCACATTATACATCTGATCTATCTGCTCTGTGTTTTTGTACCTTCAAAGGAGAGCATGGCGAGCGCGGTTTGTGCTTTGATTTGCTTGATTTGAGCATCACAAGGGGCAGGTTACTTGAGTCAGATTATGTGATTCTGGGGCACCAGTTCAGCAGCATCGCATCAGGAGTGAAGTTCGTCTCTTTTATGCCAATTGTGAGGAGGTGCATAATCTCTTTTATGCCAATTGTGAGAGGAAGGTAATTGTAAGCCCATGTGGTCCCCTTTATCCCAAATCTGAGGTGGTGCGTTACTGAAGCATGACACAGCCGGATCAATTCCACTTTCAAGAACAACACTATCATCATGAGAATTCTTAAGCCGAACTTTGTGCTTTTGGCAAATCACTGGTAAGAGTTGCTCATTCTGAGAGGAACCATGAGTGGTGTTGCTATAACGAGGGTGAACAAAATGGAAGTGATACCTCTGACGCAGAGGATTTGTATTGTAAAAGATTGGTACTTCCTGATGGCATATGCGGATCACATGCTAGGCCGTTTTAGTGCTCGTATATAAAGCCTCGCATTGTGCAATTTGGATGAGACGGTGGGAAATGGGAATAGAAGAAGCTGCACTAGTGTAAAGGAAAGAGAAGAGCCGACACCCAATGGAAGAGAGAAATAAAATGGGGAGCTGCTGCGTTTAAGGTTCTGTAAGAGTGAAACCAATTAGAGATTGTTGTAGTTGAAGAGAGACATATTTTGTTTATAATTCGTTTTTTCCCTGTTCTATTTGTGATTATCTGGGTGTATTTTGGGTTTGTGTTTGAAAGCACTCTTTGTAATCTCCTTTTCCTTTTGTTTATTAGTGGAACTTTCTCGCTGTCCCTGAATTAGATGTAGGCTTACGCCGAATCAGTATAAATCTTTGTGTCATTTTTAATTGTTTGTTTTGTCATATTTTTCCGTATTAGTTAATTGGTTTCAAATTAGCACTTCCGCACAACAGACTGAACCCAGTGAAGGTGGAAAGGAGCTGCTTGTATTTGGAAGTGCCGATTCAGATAATGTGTGTCATCCAATTTGACATTGACAGATGTTGAGATGAGCTTGTTGTAATGTTAATTCAAAATTAGAACAAGAGAAATGGCTCGATGTGCTGGAATTGAAAATTTCAGTTGCAACACATTTATGTTGCTCATGAAAACAAGATTAATTAGAATAATTAAGTTTTTAATTGCCCAATTCTGTTTCATATGAATTTAGAAATTAGAATATCAATTTGTAGAGCTGTAATAACTTTGCAGCCACAAGACATAAATAGCGAGTACCCTTAATTACTCTTCCGGACGTCTCAGGTTCGTGTTGACATAAACGATAGATTTTTCAGTGTGCTTGGCATATGGTTCGGTACACTGAGTTTAATAATCTAATTGGTTGGAAGCTTAAAAAAAATAACAAATTGTAGAATTAATTCTTGGTGCACTGAATAATGTGCCGGCCGCACGAAAAATCTTCTCGACATGAACATAGCCCAAAGACGTCACTATTAGTTACTAATAAAAATACAATGTTTACTTGAAAGAAAAAGGTTAAACTATCATTTCATGTTCAACTTAAATAACTACACACGAGTTATCTAGTTACGTAATTGTGTAAGCGTGCTAAAGTTTACGTCACTTCTGAATTAGGCATCACTATTAACTTTTTTGTTGTAATAATAATTTTTGCATCATTTTTTTATTGACAAATTGTTTTTTATTAATGTAGTTTAGTTAAAAAAAATTAAAAAATAATAATAAATAAATAAAGCCTTTTTGCATTATTAATGTTCCAACGAAGTTTATTATTATTTTTCATATTTTTTGCTAATTTTACTGGTTTGTTTAATGTTTTTTTTACAAAAATATCCTTGGAGACGAGAAATCAATTTTTCACGTTAGTTTTGGATTTTTTTTTTTTAATTCAATGGTTTTTTTTAGTTCTATTGTTTCTTGTGAAACCTTGAGACTTTAAAGCAAGGTTCTAAAAGATGTTAGGCACTAGTCGGACATCAAATTTGGGCTTAACGCCTAGACAGCTAGGCAGACTAGGCAGATTTAAATAAATTTAATATATATATCGTATAAATAAGTGTATTTACACCTTAAAAAAATTATACTTGTATTTTTCTTAAATTTTGATTGATAAAGAGTGTTCAATAAACAAGTCATATAAAAATACTACTAACTGACTAAAAAAAATCATAAAATAATTAGGTTCATTTTGGACTTTAAAAGTTGGGTGGACAAGCCCATTACTTTGCCGAAGTCCATATATTTAAAGTTCAAATAAAAAAAATGCTATTATGCTATTTCACTTATCAACACAACTATGTCTGGCAAACGGGTTGTGTCTGTCGTGTTCGTGTCGTTTTTGTGTAACACCTGTTATCTTAACGGGTTGTGTCGTGTCACACCTGTTATCTTAACAGGTCCTTAACAGGTCGGGTCACTTTACCCAACAGGTAAAGTGACCCGACCCGTTATGACCCGTTAAGAAAAATATATTTTTTTCTTAAATTTGCACATACCACACATTGTCACTTAAATATTACTTCAAAACATTAAAACACATTTATTGTTTTAGTACTACATCTACACTTGAAAATAAGATCCTAATAAAAAAACAATCAAACACTACTAGTCTATTACAAAATATTAAATGTGCAAGGATATGCAAAATGAAAGAGTTTTTGTTTTCAAGGTTGTGAAGCCTTTCATAAAGTATAACATAAGATTTTTGTGGTGTCCACTAGTGTAAATATTTTAAATTGAAGATCGAGTTCATTCATCGTATTCATATAGGGTCAAGGAGTGTAGCTGTAAAAAAATCATCAAAATCGGAGTTAAAATAACCATTAAATCATGATTTTGCGTTGACAACCGTCGAAAAGTTTTGTCATGTTACTTGATCATTGAATGTTTGCTTTTTGCAATTTTTGGCATATGCGATCTCGAAGCATATACAAACAATTTTGACGGTTGGATCGTTGAAATTAGTTTCGTAGAATGCGTATCGCATCAAAATGATAGATTCACTAACACATAGAGTTTTATTTATCCTTTCATCAAGTATAACATAAGATTTTGTGATATCCACTTGTGTAAATATTTTAAATTGAAGATCGAATTCATTCATTGCATTCATATAGGGTCAATGAGTGTAGCTGTAAAAAATCATCAAAATCAGAGTTAACTAACCATTAAATCGTGATTTCTTGTTTATAACCGTCGAAAAGTTTTGTCCCGTTACTCGATCTCTGAATGTTTGTTTTTTACAATTTTTGGCGTATGCGATCTCGAAGCATATACAAACAATTTTGACGGTTGGATCGTTGAAATTAGTTTCGTAGGATGCGTATCCCATCAAAATGATAGATTCACTAACACTTAGAGTTTGTTTATACTTTCATTAAGCATAACATAAGTTTTAGTGGTATCCACTTGTGTAAATATTTTAAATTGAAGATCAAATTCAATCATTGTATTCATATAGGGTCAAGGAGTGTAGCTGTAAAAAAATCATCAAAATCGGAGTTAAAATAACCGTTAAATTGTGATTTTTCGTTTATAACCGTCGAAAAGTTTTGTCCCGTTACTTGATCTCTGAATGTTTGTTTTTTGCGATTTTTAGCATTTGCGATCTCGAAGCATATACAAGTTAGTTCGACGGTTGGATTGTTGAAATTAGTTTCGTAGAATTTGTATCCCATCAAGTTCAATGGTATATATATATTTATTAAGTAGATTTGAATTTATTTATTTTGTACGTATAACACTTGAAAAATTAAATGATATGTATATTTAAACCGATCCAATGGTCACCAAATTTTAAAATTTAATTAATTTATATTTATAATTATTATAGTTTTTAGGGGTATAAAATTGTTGAATTAATATATATAATTATTATAGTATTTTTTTTAGGGTTATAAAATTATAAAAGTAATATTTTGCTTATCGTGTTAACCACGTGTATACCCGAACCAACCCGTTATCTTAACAGGTGCTTATCGGGTTACCCGATAACGACCCGATTCATTATCGTGTCGACTCGATCACCTATTAATTTCATGTCGTGTCGGGTCGGGTTATCGGGTCGTGTCAGGAATTGCCAGGCCTTGGGGCGTGTCAGAATCTGTCAACCAAACTGATCCAATCCACACATAGAATGAGAAACTAATATTTAGCATATGCTAAACCCTATCTTCCAGATGGCTGACTTTTCAAACAAAATAAAAGTCACACGTCCACACTTGAATCTGTCAACCAAATTGATCAAATCCACACGTAGAATGAAAGGCTTATTTGTGGCATAGGGTAAAGCCTATCTTTCAGATGGCTGACCTTTCAAACAAGATCAAAGCCACACGTCCACATGTCCACACTTGAATCTGTTAACCAAACTGATCCAATCCACACATAGAATAAGAGACTGATATGTGGCATAGGTTAAAGCCTATCTTCAAGATGGCTGACTTTTCAAACAAAATAAAAGCCACACTTCCACACCTGAATCTGTCAACCAAATTCATCAAATCCACACGTAGAATGAGAGGCTGATCTGTGGCATAAGCTAAAGCCTATCTTCTAGATGGCTGACTTTTCAAAGAAGATTAAAGCCATACGTCTACACCTCCACACTTGAATCTGTTAACTAAATTGATTAAATCCACACGTAGAACGAGAGGCTAATATGTGGCATGGGCTAAATCCTATCTTCCAGATGGTTTACTTTTCAAACAAGATCAAAGCCACACATCCACACTTGAATCTGTCAACCAAACTGATCAAATCCACACGTAGAATGAGAGACTAATATGCAGCATAGGCTAAACTCTATCTTCCAGATGGCTGACTTTTCAAACAAAATAAAAGCCACACATCCACAGTTGAATCTGTCAACCAAATTGATTAAATCCACACGTAGAATGAGAGGCTGATCTATGGCATAGGCTAAAGCCTATCTTCCAGATTGGTGACTTTTCAAACAAGATAAAAGCCACACGTTCATACGTCCACACTTGAATCTGTCAACCAAACTGATCCAATCCACACGTAGATTAAGAGACATGTGGCATAGGCTAAAGCCTATCTTCCATATGGCTGACTTTTCAAACAAAATAAAAGCCACACGTCCACACTTGAATATGTCAACCAAACTGATCAAATCCACACGTAGATGAGGAGTCAAAATCTCCTACTGATGCATTCCACGTGGCAAGAATGAAAAGGCATATACCATTTGTATTCATGTGATAATCATCCCATCCTACTACATCATCTGATGTCGCGCCTTAATGCACATCCATATTCCATCATATTCCATCATATTTTGGGGGTATAATTATTCGAGTATATATAATTATTATATTAGTGTAGGTTATTTTAAAGGCTTATTATATTAGAATCCCACAAATTGTTGAATAAACCCCACATACTTAATACACTCCACATTTGTTTTTTCAATGAAAAATTATCTTAATACACCCCACATACTTCCCCATAATATCCTCACACCTCACATTCTCAATATACACCTTGCATTTCTACATGCACCCCATATTTTCTATACACCCCATCAAATCTTATAAAGCTTTTAATTTGGACAAAAAATGCTGACTGTAATTTTGACAAAAGATGCCGCCTAGGATTTAAAGCATATGTGGGTTGTTTTCAACTCCACCATTAAAACTCATGTCGTCTGTTTTTAATATTTTGTGGTAATTTTAGGTGTTTAATTCTTCATGTAATCTCTAAAAGATGAATACGAACATAGAAGCTTGAACAACGCAGCAAAAGCAAGATTAAATAATTATTGATGTCATCAAAATCACTAAAACAATAAAAAATATGAAGTCTTACATCATGTGAAGCTTCCGAAACATTGATTTCGTGTTTCATTCGTCAAAAATAATTTTTCTCAATCAACATGTTTGTAGTTCCATTGGTTAGAGTTTTATTCAACAATGGAGAGTTGAATGGATTTTGATACTTGTTAAAGATAAATAATACGTTACAAGTGATTTGGGATGTATTCAAATTTTATTTTTTATTTTTTAAACCTAATAAGGTCAAAATTGTCATTGCATAGTAGGATAAATAAATCATTTAATATTAAATTTTAATGTGAGGAGCATTCAACATTTTATGGGGTGCTAATATAAAAAGCCTATTTTAAAATGTTACTATTCATTATAGTCATCTTCTTCCTTTATCGCGACCGCGCAACTTTTCTATACCCAGAAAGGCTTTGAAGATATGCGGTTGTAGTACAAAGTTTCCGAGAAAACTCAGTTGAGCCTTGCCCGCCTAACGCCGCCTTGCCCGTCTAGTCTCTTGCCTAGCGTCGTTGAATGGGTTATCCGATTTTTCTAACGATTAGGCCATAATCAGAATGGTGGTCAGCCATGTAACACCTAGGCCCAACGACAATCAACCGTGTAACTGCCTAGGCGATTTTTAGAACATTATTTTAAAGTAAAGTTTTGGCTTTGTAACAATAAAAATAATTTTTTTTAACAAATGATATCATCTACGCTAAGAGGAATGGTAGGATTAACCTCACAATATGATAGTAATAATGTGATTCAAATTCATTTTTAATGAGAATTGAAATTAAGAATTAAAAGTAAAGAGAAATACTACTAGACTGTAATATTAAATTGCAACGGTAAAAATAAATTAATATTATTTTTTTATGTCCAAGCTTTGTAGAAAGAAAGTCATTATCGTTGACTCATTGACTTCCCGGCCATTTTGCAGAGTTTTCTCTCTTAAATAATCTTTTTCTTTTTTGGGGACAGTGCTAGGAAAGTTGAAACCATCTAGTAAGAAGAAAATCATTTACGTGGACTCATTGACTTTCCGATCATTTTACAGAATTTTTTTTCTTTCAAAATTTTTAGAATTATATTTTTTTTAATAATGTTAAGAAAATTAAAAATTTAAATCAAATTTACAAACTAAATTAAATGATATATCATTAATTAAAAATATCATGTTAATTGATATTTAATGAATAATTTAATCATTTACAACTACAACATAATTTATAAATTTAACTTAAAAAATTTAGTATTCTTAACATTAATTTTTTCCCTGGCTTTGGTCAAGTGAGTTATTTTACTGTAGTTCCAGAAATAGTATTGGTTATTTTGGTTCTGTTTCAGAAATAGTGTGAGTTATTTTTATGTAGTTGTAGAAATAGTATAGATTATTTTGGTTTAGTACCAGAAATATGGTGGATTATTTTGGTTCAGTTCAGAAATAGAAGTCACTATTCAGGTTTGTAATTTCCTTTTCCTCAATTGTGTTTGGTTACCGAGAAAATGTATGCGATGTTTGATTGGGTGTAAAACATGCAGAAATCTGAGAAGACTTCAATGTTTAAGAAATTTAGAATTTTCTCTTTAGCATCTTAGTAATTCGACGGCATAAAATGCAAACTCAAATGATTACGAGTTTGTAATATTTTATAAAATATTTTTCAGAAGTATCATGAAATTATAATAAATTTAAAAAAGAAAAATTAATGGTGTTAAACGCGTGAATAAAAAGTACAGGTTGAGTGGTGAAGACATGTAACTGATGTAAGATATCTGGCATGGCAATACACTTCCCAAATTTTTTTCGTCAGCATCACACCTCCCAATTCATAGATCCTTGAGTTAATAGGATGCTAGGTGGCGGATGCTCATAGGATTACAATGACAGAAGCTCTGTTTGTCACGTGGGAGAGAGAAGGAATGGGGAGACAGAATGGCAGAGATAAGGAAGAGAGATGTTAAACGGAAAAGGCAGGTAAAATCGAAAATTCAGTGTTTGGATCATTTTAATTGGACTAATTTAGTATTAGGCTTTGTCATAATTATTAAATAAAATTGTTACTTGATTTTTATTTAACATTTAAAATTTTCAAATCATTTTTATTAATTTTCTTTTATTATTATTATTATTTTTATTTTTACGTCCAAACCTAGTATAAAGAAACTCATTGTCGTTGACTCATTGACTTCCTGACCATTTTATAGAGTTTTCTCTCTTTCAATTTTTTTTAAAAATGTTATTTTATGGGATGGTGCTAGGAAACCACCTAGTAAAAAGAAAATCATTTTCGTTGACTCATTGCCTTCCCGATCATTTTACAGAGTTTTTTTCTTTCATAATTTTTAGAATTATATATATTTTTTAATAATGTTAAGAAAATTAAAATTATAAACTAAATAATATATAATTAATTAAAAATATCACGTTAATTGATATTTAGTGAATAATTTAATCATCTACAACTATAACATAATTTATAAATTTAACTTAAAAAATTTAGTGTTCTTTCACATTAATTTTTTTTTCTTGGTTTTGGTCGAATGAACATCCCATTAATATTTCATTAAAACAAAATAAAAAAAAATAAAAAACACAAGGGAAACGAAACAAGGCCCGAACGGAAACAAAAAGCTCAAAGAAGAAGAAAACCCTAGCAGCAGAGAAACCGTTGAAGTCGTCGTCCCCATCGCCGCGCTGGTGAGCCAATCGGATGAACGGCCGCAGGGATCCAGAAGAAGATAAGGGCAACAGAAAAAACTCCGAACACAGCACCTCCAACAGATGCACGAGATAAACCAAAAGACAGCCCAACAAGTGCAGGACACGAATGCTCCATCATCCTGCACGAATCCAACATCGCCGCACTGATGAGCCAATCAGCATCATATCTTTGGCTACAATTTTTCCAGCCGATCGTTTGACTCCCAACTCCAAAATCTGACGCTCAATCGGCCATTTCAGCTTTTACAGTGCATTAGGCGAGTCGGTAGCTGACCATCTGCTGTGGATACTGTCCCTGTCAGATGTCAATGGCTGCTTCTTCGTCTTCCTCATGGAAATACGACGTCTTCCTCAATTTCAGAGGCGAAGACACTCGCAAGATCTTCGTCGGCCATCTTTACAGAGCTCTGGATCAGAAAGCAATCAACACCTTCATCGACGCCGAAGAGCTCAGAAAAGGCAACGACCTTTCGGAGCTCCTCGCAGCTATCGAAACGTCGAGGCTTTCAATCGTGGTTTTCTCCCAGAACTACGCGTCTTCGACTTGGTGCTTGAAAGAACTGGTCAAAATCCTGGCGTGCATGGATGCAAAGAAGCAGATAGTGGTGCCGATTTTTTACCAAGTTGATCCATCTGAAGTTCGTAAGCAAAAGAGAAGTTTTGCAGAAGCTTTTGCTCAACACGAACGCGAATCGAACGCCGACATGGAAGAGGTGGAGAGCTGGAGGTCCGCGCTAACTAGAGCCGCTAATTTATCCGGCTGGGATTCGCGAAAATACGAGTAATTACTGTTCGATTATATTCTTAATTACTTTTGAATTGGGATTTTTAAAGCATTTAGTTTAATTCGGTGCTGTTTTTCATATTACACAGGGATGATGCCAAGCTTATTGAGGAAATTGTGGATGACATATTTAAGAGATGGATCCAAGTCTCGTCAAGCAAAGATGATGGCTTGGTCGGAATGGATTACCACATAGATGAAGTGAATTCACTATTACGTCCTGAGGTGAATGATGTTTTCACTGTTGGAATATGGGGTATGGGAGGCATAGGCAAAACCACCATCGCTCGCGCTGTTTATGATGAAATCGCTTGTCAATTTGAAGCTTGCTGCTTTCTCGAAAACGTCAAGGAAGGCTTCTCGAATAATGGTGCAGTACATATGCAGGAAGTGCTTCTTTCTAGAATCTTGAAGGAAACGGTGGAGAGTTTAGGCACGTTGGATCGTGGTTCCAGGGTGATAATGGAAAGGCTACAAAGGAAAAAAGTTTTCATTGTTCTTGATGACGTTGATGAATTATCCCAAATCGAAGCCTTACTTGGAAAGCAGCATTCATTTGGCGGTGGAAGTCGGGTCATTATAACAACTAGGGATAAGCAATTACTAAGTGGAGCTGGTCCTGTATATCAGCCCGAGAACTTGAGGAAGCCAGAAGCTCTTAAACTCTTCAAGCAGTATGCCTTCAGAGCAAACCAACCCACCAGAGTTTATGATCAGCTCTCAAGGGATGTCGTACAATATGCTCAAGGTCTGCCTTTAGCACTCAAAGTGTTGGGAGCTTTTCTTGATAACAAAACTGTGCCCGAGTGGGAAGATGAGTTGGAAAAAATAAGGAAAATCCCACCAAAGGGAATTCATGATGTGCTTAAAACAAGCTTTGATGGACTAGATGAAACACAGAAGAACATCTTTCTAGATATTGCATGTTTCTTGAAAGGAATGAAAATACACAGTGCAAAAAAAATTCTGGACAGTTGTGGCTTCTATCCCCATATTGGAATAAGAGTTCTAGTCGATCGAGCTCTCATATCTGTCTCAGAGTGCGGGAAACTGGAGATGCATGATTTACTAGAGGAAATGGGTCGGGAAATCGGGAGAAGAAGTAGGTTGTGGAGTTATGAAGATTTTCGTCATGTGCTGACTCAAAATACAGTAAGATCTTTTTCTTATGCAATGTTTCGTAGAAAGCTTCAACTTTCGACCAAAATCCATTTTATAGCAAACATGCATTGTTTATAATATTCAATAAGGTTCTTGGTGTTTTCCTTCACTTTAATTTACATTGTTGGTTTATCCAGGCTACAGAAGCAATTGAAGGCATATTCCTGGATTCAGCAATCTTTAAAGAGGGATGCTCAAATACTGAAGCTTTTGTTAGTATGACAAAACTAAGACTGCTCATGATCCATGATGGTTACCAGGACGAATATGGTCGGTTACCTCGAGCTCCACATGATTGCTTCATAAAACGCTGGATTGCGGACTTAAAGTTCCAATGTTCTCAGTTGAGGTGTCTCATCTGGCGACGTTGCCCCCTCAAGTCTTGGCCATCCAACTTTCAGTTCAAGAATCTTGTAAACCTTGACATGAGCGATAGTTGCATCGAACAACTTTGGAAAGGAGCTGAGGTATGATTTTTCGTTTACGTAATATATTTATTTTCAATGTTTAGGTTCTGAGATGTGTTGTGCATGTTTTCTTGGACTTTTTAACAGCCTCTGGAAAAGTTGAAATTCATCAACTTAAGTTATTGTAGATACCTTAAGAAAAGCCCCCGACTTCACAAAGGCTACAAGTCTTGAGGAACTAAATCTCGAAGGTTGTACAGGGTTATATGAGGTTGACCCATCCATTTCAGCTCTGAAAAACCTTGCTATATTGGATCTAAGTTTCTGCAATGATCTTAAGATTTTTCCGAGCATCATTGGTATGAAATCTCTTAAAACCATTCTTCTTTCCAGTTGCTCAAACCTTGAGAAGTTTCCAGAGATTTCAGATGTTATGGAGGAGCTATCAGAGCTTTATTTAGATAAGACTGCGATTAAAGAACTGCCTTCGTCAATTAATAAACTCACGGGCCTTACTGTTTTGGACCTATCTTGGTGTCAAGAACTCAAGAGCCTGCCGAGCAGCATTCATATGGGATATCTTCAAACCCTTAATCTTTCTGGCTGCTCAAACCTTGAGATGTTTCCAGAGATTTCAGATGTTATGGAGGAGCTATCAGAGCTTTATTTAGATAGCACTGCGATTAAAGAACTGCCTTCGTCAATTAATAAACTCACGGGCCTTACTGTTTTGGACCTATCTTGGTGTCAAGAACTCAAGAGCCTACCGAGCAGCATTCATATGGGATATCTTCAAACCCTTGATCTTTCCGGTTGCTCAAACCTTGAGAAGTTTCCAGAGATTTCAGATGTTATGGATGAGCTATCAGAGCTTTATTTAGATGAGACTGCGATTAAAGAACTGCCTTCGTCAATTAATAAACTCACGAGCCTTCGTGTTTTGGACCTATCTGGGTGTCAAGAACTCAAGAGCCTGCCGAGCAGCATTCATATGGGATCTCTTCAAACCCTTGATCTTTCTGGTTGCTCAAACCTTGAGATGTTTCCAGAGATTTCAGATGTTATGGAGGAGCTATCAGAGCTTCATTTAGATGGGACTGCGATTAAAGAACTGCCTTCGTCAATTAATAAACTCACGGGCCTTCCTGTTTTGGACCTATCTGGGTGTCAAGAACTCAAGAGCCTGCCGAGCAGCATTCATATGGGATCTCTTCAAACCCTTAATCTTTCTGGTTGCTCAAACATTGAGATGTTTCCAGAGATTTCAGATGTTATGGAGGAGCTATCAGAGCTTTATTTAGATGAGACTGCGATTAAAGAACTGCCTTCGTCAATTAATAAACTCACGAGCCTTCGTGTTTTGGACCTATCTGGGTGTCAAGAACTCAAGAGCCTGCCGAGCAGCATTCATATGGGATCTCTTCAAACCCTTAATCTTTCTGGTTGCTCAAACCTTGAGATGTTTCCAGAGATTTCAGATGTTATGGAGGAGCTATCAAAGCTTTATTTAGATGGGACTGCGATTAAAGAACTGCCTTCGTCAATTAATAAACTCACGGGCCTTCGTGTTTTGGACCTATCTGGGTGTCAAGAACTCAAGAGCCTGCCAAGCAGCATTCATATGGGATCTCTTCAAACCCTTAATCTTTCTGGTTGCTCAAACCTTGAGATGTTTCCAGAGATTTCAGATGTTATGGAGGAGCTATCAGAGCTTTATTTAGATGGGACTGCGATTAAAGAACTGCCTTCGTCAATTAATAAACTCACGAGCCTTCGTGTTTTGGACCTATCTGGGTGTCAAGAACTCAAGAGCCTGCCGAGCAGCATTCATATGGGATCTCTTCAAACCCTTAATCTTTCTGGTTGCTCAAACCTTGAGATGTTTCCAGAGATTTCAGATGTTATGGAGGAGCTATCAGAGCTTTATTTAGATGGGACTGCGATTAAAGAACTGCCTTCGTCAATTAATAAACTCACGAGCCTTCGTGTTTTGGACCTATCTGGGTGTCAAGAACTCAAGAGCCTGCCGAGCAGCATTCATATGGGATCTCTTCAAACCCTTAATCTTTCTGGTTGCTCAAACCTTGAGATGTTTCCAGAGATTTCAGATGTTATGGAGGAGCTATCAAAGCTTTATTTAGATGGGACTGCGATTAAAGAACTGCCTTCGTCAATTAATAAACTCACGGGCCTTCGTGTTTTGGACCTATCTGGGTGTCAAGAACTCAAGAGCCTGCCGAGCAGCATTCATATGGGATCTCTTCAAACCCTTAATCTTTTTGGTTGCTCAAACCTTGAGATGTTTCCAGAGATTTCAGATGTTATGGAGGAGCTATCAGAGCTTTATTTAGATGGGACTGCGATTAAAGAACTGCCTTCGTCAATTAATAAACTCACGAGCCTTCGTGTTTTGGACCTATCTGGGTGTCATGAACTCAAGAGCCTGCCGAGCAGCATTCATATGGGATCTCTTCAAACCCTTAATCTTTCTGGTTGCTCAAACCTTGAGATGTTTCCAGAGATTTCAGATGTTATGGAGGAGCTATCAGAGCTTTATTTAGATGGGACTGCGATTAAAGAACTGCCTTCGTCAATTAATAAACTCACGAGCCTTCGTGTTTTGGACCTATCTGGGTGTCAAGAACTCAAGAGCCTGCCGAGCAGCATTCATATGGGATCTCTTCAAACCCTTGATCTTTCTGGTTGCTCAAACCTTGAGATGTTTCCAGAGATTTCAGATGTTATGGAGGAGCTAACAAAGCTTTATTTAGATGGGACTGCGATTAAAGAATTGCCTTCGTCAATTATTAAACTCATGGGCCTTACTGTTTTGGACCTATCTGGGTGTCAAGAACTCAAGAGCCTTCCGAGCAGCATTCATTTGAGATCTCTTCAAACCCTTAATCTTTCTGGTTGCTCAAACCTTGAGATGTTTCCAGAGATTTCAGATGTTATGGAGAACCTATCAGAGTTATATTTAGATGGGACTACAATTAAAGAACTGCCTTCCTCAATTACAAATCTTCCAAGGCTTGTGTCACTAAATCTGAGAAACTGCAAAAGCCTTGGCAGTCTTCCAGATGATATCTGTAATTTGGTTTCCCTTACTGTTCTCACTCTCTCTGGATGCTCAAAGCTTCAAAACTTGCCGGAGAAGTTGGGAAATTTAGAATCATTGTGCGACCTTGAAGTAGAGGGAAGTGGTATAAAACAACTCCCACTTTCTTTATTACGTTTGAACAAGCTTACAAGCTTATCATGTCATGGATGTAAAGAAATGACTGCACTCTTTTCATCATGGTCAACATCAATGGAAGATTGTAGTCACCGTGGTCTGGTACATCTTGATTTAAGTGACTGCAATCTGTTGGAATTATCGGGTATTGCTCATTTATCATCATTGAAAACATTAGACCTGCGCAGAAACAATTTTGAGAGCTTGCCTGCAGAAATGAATCGGCTTCAACGTTTAACAGATCTCAAATTGGAAGGTTGCAAGAGACTGAAATCAATACCAGAGCTTTCATCAAGTATAAGTTGGAAACTGTGGAAACGGTGGGAATGGAAAAGAGATTTATGGGAAATGGGAGAGCGAGTCGGTGGATGTGGGCCCAATTTGAAATTTTTGTTTTACTTAATATTTTTTATTTTTCAAACATTTATAATGATAACATATTTTCTTAGTTTTTGTGCTCAAACTGACATCCAAGAAAATATTTTATATTAAAATACAACATTGGTTTTATCAATATGAAAATATTTTACATTATAAGAACATTTTTTATTATTTTTCATTAAACCAATTAAGTAAATTAATTGTTTTTTATGTGTTTTCATCTTTTGATGATAATAATTATACAATATAATTGTAAAATGTTTAATTACAATATGTTTATAATAAAATAATTTATATTCTTTTTAATGAATTTAGAACGAATCGAACATAAAATCGCACTGTCTATGTCTACTCTCGAACTAATCATACGTTACTATCGAATTCCTTACGCGAACTCGAACTCTACCCGTATCTGGCAACTATGGTACGAAACATATCTAATGCAAGTTCAGTTTACCTTTGTTTTCGTTCTGCAGGGTAATCTGCAGCCTCTTTCCTTGTTTATGTATCTTCCTGGAAGTAAACTTTCAGATTGGTTCAGCCATCATTGTAGTGGATCTTCAGTAACTGTGCCTCTACCACCAGTGTCGGATCATGAGATTTTGGGATTCGCTGTGTGCGGTGTTACTAAGTTCAAGTATGCGCATTATACATCTGATCTATCTGCTCCGTGTTTTTGTACCTTCAAAGGAGAGCGCGGCGAGCGCAGTTTCAGATTTGATTTGCTTGACTGGAGCATCACAAGGGGCAGGTTACTTGAGTCAGATCACATGTTCATGGGATATATTCAATGGAAGAATGGAGTGCAGCTAAGTGAGCGCTATACAGAGGCCACATTTAGAGTTGAACTAAATGATGGACAACAATCACGTTATTCTGGGCCACCAGTGGAGCAGCATCGCATCAGAAGGTGTGGAGTTCGTCTCTTTTATGCCAATCCTGAGGAGGTGCATAATCGAAGCATGACACAGCCAGACTTTCATCATGAAAATTCTGAAGCGGAAATTCGTGCTATTAACAAATCACTGTTAAGAGTTGTTCATATTAAGAAGAACGGTGAGGGCTGTTGCTATAACGAGGCTGAACAAAGTGGAGGTGATACCCCTGACGAGGAGGACTTGTATCCTAAAAGATTGGTACTCCGTGATGGGGCAAAGGAAAACTGAAAAGAATAATTCCTGTGTGTTGGATTTGATGGCTCAGTTCTATTGGGTCTCGACCCTTTCTACTCGGACCTAAACCCAAATTGATGTGGCTCTTTAGTTGGCATATGCGGATCGCATGCTAGGTCCTTTTAGTGCTCGTACATAAAGCCTCGCATTGTGCAGTTTGGATGAGAGGGTGAGAATAGAAGCAGCTGCACTAGTTTAAGGGAAAGAGCAGCCGAAACGCAATAGAAGAGAGAAATAATTGGGAGCTGCTGCATTCAAGGTTTTGTAAGAGTGAAACCAATTACAGATTGTTGTAGTTGCAGGGAGACAAATATTTTGTTTCTAATTCGTTTTTTCCTTGTGTGTGTATTTGGGTGTATTTTGGGTTTGAGTTTGACAGCATTCTCTGTAATCTCATTTTGTTTATTAGTGGAACTTCCTCGCTGTTCCCGATCTGGATGTAGGCTTATGCCGAACCAATATAAGTCTTTGTGTCATTTTGAATTGTTTGGGTGTATTTTGGGTTTGAGTTTGGCAGCATTCTTTGTAATCTCATTTTGTTTATTAGTGGAACTTCCTCGCTGTTCCCGAACTGGATGTAGGCTTATGCCGAACCAATATAAATCTGTGTCATTTTGAATTGTTTGCTTTGTTATATTTTTCCGTATTAGTTTATTTGTTTCAAATTAGCGCTTCCACACAACACTCTGAACCCTAGTGAAGGTGGAGATGAGCTTCTTGTATTTGGAAGGAAGTGCCAATTCAGATAATTTGAGTCATCCGAATTGACGTTGACAAAGGTGGAGAGGAGCTTCTTGTAATGTTAACTCAACATTAGAACAAGAGAAATAGCTCGATGTGCTGAACTTGAAAAATTCAGTTGCAAACAACACATTTATGTTGCTCATCAGAACAAGATTAATTAGAATAATTAAGTTTTTAATTGGCCAATTCCGTCCCATATGAATTTAGAATACGGAGGACGTGTTTGTTTTCAAATGTCCTAGCACTTTGTAGAGCTGTAGGAACTTTGCAGCCACAAGACATAAATACCAAGTACCCCTTAATTACTCATCCAGATGTCTCAAGGTTCGTGTTGACATGAAACAAGAGATTTTTTAGCGTGCTGGGCACACGGTTCGGTACACCAAGTTTAATAATATAATTAGTTAAAAATTTAAAAAGAAAAATTCTAACGAATTATATCATGATTCTTGGTTTACCAAGTAGTGTGCCGGCCACATCAAAAACCTTCTATACATGAACACAACCCAAAGGCGTTGCTATTAGTTACTCATAAGAATACAAACTGTAAATGAAAGAAAAAAATGTTAAATTTGTCATTTCACGTTCAACTTAAATGACTTGCACACGAGTTACCTAATTATGCAATTGTGTAAACGTGTTAAAGTGTACGCCCCTTTCGAATTAGGTGGGTTGGATGGAAACACAAACTCTTATTAACCATTTTAAATGGGTCAACGCGATTATGCCAGACCCAAACAAATTTATTTTTTGTCTTTTTCAAGTTTGATTGTTGAATCTGTAAAGTTGTTGCCTCTACTCTTTCTTGGCACTTTCTACCCAAATTCGAACAAAAACAATGAAAGCTACATCCGAACAAAAATACAATAAAAGGTACATCATCCAACAACTTTCATATTTTTAATACAAAAACTCACATTATCCTCAACATACATATGAAAGATTTTAGAGTAGTATCGTTACTAACGTGACTGTAGATTAGAAGCCAAAAGATGCTATTAGATATGACACAATGTGAGAAGCTGACATTTAACCGGGAATATTTGCAATCACTCTAACTCACTTTTCATGTGAATAGGGAGATCATAATATATTTTCGGTTTGCAAAGAAGTTGTTGGGTATGCAGGTGTAGATTCAACATAGTTGAACGATATCGCTTAGTGTAGATTAGTGTAGAATATCAAATTTTTTTTTGTTTGGTTACACTAGGTGCATTTGCCTTTTTATTTCAATAAAATTTCACCTCGCTCAGTCGAAGTTTCTTTAACAAAAAGGAAGAGTGTAGATTAGTATAGAATATCATTTATACAAAAAAAAAACATATTCATACAAATTAAACTCATGGAACTAGCAGATGACGCTTTACCACAGTGACAAAAAACAATAATATGTATACACTTTGATGCGAATTCAATCCTTACGAATTTGATGTTAATTCGATCCTGACAGATTTTCCTCTTCTCTAATAACTAATTACCTAAATAACCACCGTTGCTTTACTGTAAAAATAATAAATAAAAAGAAGGGTCATTTAAGATTTGCAGAGTTTCAAAACCAGATTAGTGTACCTTACGTAATGATCTAATTTGCTCATTCTCAGAAGAACCGTGAGGGCTGTTGCTATAACGAGGATGAACAAAGTTTAGGTGACACCCCTGACGCGGAGGATTTATATCCTAAAAACATTGGCACTTCCTGATGGTGCGAATGAAAACTGAAGCCCAAACTGATGTGGCTCTGTAGTTGGCATATGCGGATCACATGCTAGGTCTTTTTAGTGCTCGTTTATAAAGCGTCGCATTGAGCAATTTGGACGAGAGGGTGAGGAGAATAGAAGCAGCTGCACTAGTGCGAGGGAAAGAGAAGAGCCGACACCCCAATGGAAGAGAGAAATAAAATTGGGAGCTGCTGCATTTAAGGTTTTGTAAGAGTGAAACCAATTAGAGATTGTTGTAGTTGTAGGGAGACAAATATTTTGTTTGTAATTCGTTTTTTTCCCTCTTCTATTTGTGAGTGTATTTGGGTGTATTTTGTGTTTGAGTTTGAGAGATTAAACACTCTTTGTAATCTCGTTTTGTTTATTAGTGTAACTTCCTCGCTATCTTTGAACTGGATGTCGACTTACGCCGAACTAATGTAAATCTTTGTGCCATTTTGAATTGTTTGTTTTGTCATATATTTTCGTATTAGTTTAATGGTTTCAAATTAGCGCTTCCGTACAAAACTCTGAACCCAGTGAAGGTGGAGAGGATCTTGTTGTATTTGGAAGTGCCAATTCAGATAATTTGAGTCGCCCAATTTGACAATGACAGAGGTGGAGAGGAGCTTGTTGTAATGTTAATTCAACATTAGAACAAGAGAAATAGCTCGATGTGCTGAAAGAGTTGTAGTCACTTTGCAGCCACAAGACATAAATACCAAGTATCCTTAATTACTCTTCCAAATGTCTCAGGTTCGCGTTGACATGTACGAGATATTTTTCAAGTGTGCTAGCCACACGGCTCAGTACATCAAATTTAATAATATAATTGGTTGAAAACTTGAAAAATAAAATTTTAACAAGTTATATTTTGATTCTTAAGTGTATCGAGTAATGTGCCGGCCACACTAAAAAATTTCTCGACATGAACACAACCCAAAGGCGTCACTATTAATAGGAATACAAAATTTACATGAAAGAAAAAGATTAAACTTATCATTTGACGTTCAACTTAAATAATTTGCACAAGAGTTACCTAATTACGCAATTGTATAAGCGTGCTAAAGTGTACGTCACTTTCGGATTAGGATGGAAACACAAACTCTTATTACCCGTTTTAAATGGATCAACTTGATTATGCCCAACTGAAACAAATTTATTTTTTGTCTTTTTCAAGTCGGATTGTCGAATCTATCGAAAATTGTTACCTCTACTCTTCCTTGGCACTTTCTACGCAAATTCGAACAAAAACAATGAAAGGTAAGAAAAAACCACCACATGATGGTCCAGTGATTGAGATGATTTTCAGACCTGTATTTCACATGACACATTTTGGATTCGATTTTTAATATTGGTGAATCGCACAATGACGACCAGAAGAAGGCCGAAATGCTTTTATAAGTTTTTTCGGTTTCCGAATTAGTGAACTACCGTAATAAAGCTACCAACTAATTACTTTATAAAAAAATACAATAAAAGATACGTCATCCAACAACTTTCATATTTTTAATAGAAAAACGCACATTATTCTCGTCATCGACTCATTGACTTTCTTAGGCTACATTTTTTATTTTTCTCCTGCAATGGCTTTTTCTTTACTTCGGAGGGTTGGTGTGAAAGGATGGAGTGCACAGGGTGAGAAGCCCTGTTGTTGTGCCACCTCTATAAATCCTGCAATGGATTTTTATTTTATTTTACTTTTTTGTTGTGAATTAATTTCAATGTGTGTGTGTATAGAATTACATTTTGTATTTTTTTTTTTGGGTGCTAGAAAGAACTGGTTAAAATCCTTTTACAGAGTTTTGTTTTTTCAAATTTTATAGAATTATATTTTTTTGAATAATGTTAAGAAAATTAAAATTTTAAAGGTAAATGATTTATCAATAATTAAAAATATCATTAAATGATGTGTCAAGCAAAAAAACTCCGAACACAGCACCTCCAACAGATGAAAGAGATAAACCAAAGGACAGCCCAAAAAGTGCAGGACATCGCCGCACCGGTGAGCCAAACAGAATCATATCTTTGGCTACAATTTTTCCAGCCGATCGTTTACCTCCCAACTCCAAAAGCTGACCCTCAATAGGCCATTTCAGCTTTTGCACTGCATTAGGCGAGTCGGTAGCTGACCATCTGCTGTGGATACTGTCCCTGTCAGATGTCAATGACTGCTTCTTCGTCTTCCTCATGGAAATACGACGTCTTCCTCAATTTCAGAGGCGAAGACACTCGCAAGATCTTCGTCGGCCATCTCTACAGAGCTCTGGATCAGAAAGCTATCAACACCTTCATCGACGCGGAAAAGCTCAGAAAAGGCAACGACCTTTCGGAACTCCTTTCAGCTATCGAAGAGTCAAGGCTTTCGATCGTGGTTTTCTCCCAGGACTACGCTTCTTCGACATGGTGCTTGAAAGAACTGGTTAAAATCCTGGAGTGCATGGATACAAAGAAGCAGATAGTGGTGCCGATCTTCTACCAAGTCGATCCATCTGAAGTTCGTAAGCTAAAGAGAAGTTTTGCAGAAGCTTTTGCTCAACACGAACGCGAATCGAGCGCCGAAATGGAAGAGGTGAAGAGCTGGAGGTCCGCACTAACCAGAGCCACCAATTTATCCGGATGGGATTCGCGAAAATACGAGTAATTACTGTTCGATTATATTCTTAACTACTTTTGAATTGGGATTTTTATAGCATTTAGTTTAATTCGGTGCTGTTTTTCATATTACACAGGGATGATGCCAAGCTTATTGAGGAAATTGTGGATGACATATTTAAGAGATTGATCCAAGTCTCGTCAAGCAAAGATAATGGCTTGGTTGGAATGGATTACCACATAGATAAAGTGAATTCACTATTACGTCCTGGGGTGAATGATGTTTTCACTGTTGGAATATGGGGTATGGGAGGTATAGGCAAAACCACCATCGCTCGCGCTGTTTATGATGAAATCGCTTGTCAATTTGAAGCTTGCTGCTTTCTCGAAAATGTCAAGGAAGGCTTCTCGAAGAATGGTGCAGTACATATGCAGGAAGTGCTTCTTTCTAGAATCTTGAAGGAAAAAGTGCAGAGTTTAGGCACATTGGATCGAGGTTCCAGAGTGATAATGGAAAGGCTACAAAGGAAAAAAGTTTTCATTGTTCTTGATGATGTTGATGAATTATCCCAAATCGAAGCCTTACTTGGAAAGCAGCATTCATTTGGCGGTGGAAGTCGGGTCATTATAACAACTAGAGATAAACAATTATTAAGTGGAGCTGGTGCTGTGTACAAGCCCGAGAACTTAAGTGAGCTAGAAGCTCTTAAACTCTTCAACCAGTATGCCTTCAGAACAAACCAACCCACCAGAGTTTATGATCAGCTCTCGAGGGATGTCGTACAATATGCTCAAGGTCTGCCTTTAGCACTCAAAGTGTTGGGAGCTTTTCTTGATAACAAAACTGTGCCCGAGTGGGAAGACGAGTTGGAAAAAATAAGGAAAATCCCGCCAAAGGGAATTCATGATGTGCTTAAAACAAGCTTTGATGGACTCGATGAAACACAGAAGAACATCTTTCTAGATATTGCATGTTTCTTGAAAGGAATGGATATAGACAGTGCAAAAAAAAGTCTGGACAGTTGTGGCTTCTATCCCCATACTGGAATAAGAGTTCTAATCGATCGAGCTCTCATATCTGTCTCAGAGTGGGGGAAACTGGAGATGCATGATTTACTAGAGGAAATGGGTCGGGAAATCGGGAGAAGAAGTAGGTTGTGGAGTTATGAAGATGTTCGTCATGTGCTGACTCAAAATACAGTGAGATTTTTTCTTATGCAATGATTGGTAGAAAGCTTCAGCTTTCGACCAAAATCTATTTTATAGCAAACATGCATTGTTTATAATATTCAATAATGTTCTTGGTGTTTTCCTTCACCCTAATTTACATTGTTGGTTTATCCAGGCTACAGAAGCAGTTGAAGGCATAATCCTGGATTCAGTAATCTTTAAAGAGAGATGCTCAAATACTGAAGCTTTTGTTAGTATGACAAAACTAAGACTGCTCATGATCCGTTATGGTTACTATGACGAATATGGGTTTGTATCTGAGGATTCATTTGACGGTCAAACTTCAAATGAAGCAGAGGATGAGCTTGCATTCGGGGATTCATTTGACCATCGAGCTCCACATGATTGCTTCATAAAACACTGGATTGCGGACTTAAAGTTCCAATGTTCTCAGTTGAGGTGTCTCATCTGGCGTGATTGTCCCCTCAAGTATTGGCCATCCAACTTTCAGTTCAAGAATCTTGTAAACCTTGACATGAGCTGTAGTTACCTCGAACGACTTTGGAAAGGAGCTGAGGTACGATTTTTTCATTTAAGTAAATATATTTATTTTCAATGTTTAGGTTCTGAGATGTGTTGTGCATGTTTTCTTGGACTTTTTAACAGCCTCTGGAAAAGTTGAAATTCATCAACTTAAGTTATTGTGGATACCTTAAGAAAACCCCCGACTTCACAAAGGCTACAAGTCTTGAGGAACTAAATCTCGAAGGTTGTTCAAGGTTATATGAGGTTGACCCATCCATTTCAGCTCTGAAAAACCTTGTTATATTGAATCTAGGAGGGAGCAAAGATCTTAAGATTCTTCCGAACACCAATCAATTGAAATCTCTCAAGTCCTTTATTCTTTCTGGTTGCTCAAACCTTGAGATGTTTCCAGAGATTTCAGATGTTATGGAGAAGCTAACAGAGCTTCGTTTAGATGGGACTGCGATTAAAGAACTGCCGTCGTCAATTAATAAACTCACGGGCCTTACTGTTTTGGACCTATCTCAGTGTCGAAAACTCAAGAGCCTGCCAAGCAGCATTCATATGGGATCTCTTCAAACCCTTGATCTTTCTGATTGCTTAATGCTTGAGAAGTTTCCAGATATTTCAGATGTTATGGAGAAGCTATCAAAGCTTTATTTAGGTGGGACTGCCATTAAAGAACTGCCTTTGTCAATTAATAAACTCACGGGCCTTACTGTTTTGGACCTATCTGGGTGTCAAGAACTCAAGAGCCTGCCGAGCAGCATTCATATGGGATCTCTTCAAACCCTTAATCTTTCTAGTTGCTCAAACCTTGAGAAGTTTCCAGATATGTCAGATGTTATGGAGAAGCTATCAAAGCTTTATTTAGGTGGGACTGCCATTAAAGAACTGCCTTTGTCAATTAATAAACTCACGGGCCTTACTGTTTTGGACCTATCTGGGTGTCAAGAACTCAAGAGCCTGCCGAGCAGCATTCATATGGGATCTCTTCAAACCCTTAATCTTTCTGATTGCTTAATGCTTGAGAAGTTTCCAGATATTTCAGATGTTATGGAGAAGCTATCAAAGCTTTATTTAGGTGGGACTGCCATTAAAGAACTGCCTTTGTCAATTAATAAACTCACGGGCCTTACTGTTTTGAACCTATATGGGTGTCAAGAACTCAAGAGCCTGCCGAGCAGCATTCATATGGGATCTCTTCAAACCCTTAATCTTTCTGGTTGCTCAAACCTTGAGATGTTTCCAGAGATTACAGATGTTATGGAGAAGCTAACAGAGCTTCGTTTAGATGGGACTGCAATTAAAGAACTGTCTTCGTCAATTAATAAACTCACGGGCCTTCCTATTTTGGACCTATCAGGCTGTCGAGAACTCAAGAGCCTTCCGAGCAGCATTCATTTGAGATCTCTTCAAACCCTTGATCTTTCTGGTTGCTCAAACCTTGAGATGTTTCCAGAGATTTCAGATGTTATGGAGAAGCTAACAGAGCTTCGTTTAAATGGGACTGCGATTAAAGAACTGCCTTTGTCAATTAATAAACTCACGGGCCTTACTGTTTTGGAGCTATATTGGTGTCGAGAACTCAAGAGCCTGCCGAGCAGCATTCATATGGGATCTCTTCGAACCCTTAATCTTTCTGGTTGCTCAAACCTTAAGAAGTTTCCAGATATTTCAGATGTTATGGAGAAGCTGTCAGAGCTTTATTTAGACGGGACTGCCATTAAAGAACTGCCTTCGTCAATTAATAAACTCACGGGCCTTACTGTTTTGGACCTATCAGGCTGTCGAGAACTCAATAGCCTTCCGAGCAGCATTCATTTGAGATCTCTTCGAACCCTTAATCTTTCTGGTTGCTCAAACCTTGAGATGTTTCCAGAGATTACAGATGTTATGGAGAAGCTAACAGAGCTTCGTTTAGATGGGACTGCCATTAAAGAACTGCCTTCGTCAATTAATAAACTCACGGGCCTTCCTATTTTGGACCTATCAGGCTGTCGAGAACTCAAGAGCCTTCCGAGCAGCATTCATTTGAGATCTCTTCAAACCCTTAATCTTTCTGGTTGCTCAAACCTTGAGATGTTTCCAGAGATTTCAGATGTTATGGAGAAGCTAACAAAGCTTCGTTTAGGTGGGACTGCAATTAAAGAACTGCCTTCCTCAATTAGAAATCTTCCGAGGCTTGTGTCACTAAATCTGAGAAACTGCAAAAGCCTCGGCAGTCTTCCAGATGATATCTGTAATTTGGTTTCCCTTACTGTTCTCACTCTCTCTGGATGCTCAAAGCTTCAAAACTTGCCGGAGAAGTTGGGAAATTTAGAATCATTGTGCGACCTTGGAGTAGAGGGAAGTGGTATAAAACAACTCCCACTTTCTTTATTACGTTTGAACAAGCTTATAAGGTTATCATGTCATGGATGTAAAGAAATGGCGGCACCCTTTTCATCATGGTCAACATCAATGGAAGATTGTAGTCACCGTGGTCTGGTACATCTTGATTTAAGTGACTGCAATCTGTTGGAATTATCGGGTATTGCTCATTTATCATCATTGAAAACATTAGACCTGTGCAGAAACAATTTTGAGAGCTTGCCTGCAGAAATGAATCGGCTTCAACGTTTAACAGATCTCAAATTGGAAGGCTGCAAGAGACTGAAATCAATACCAGAGCTTTCATCAAGTGTAAGTTTCATAGATGCCCATGATTGCACAGCTTTGGAATCTGTTTCAAGACCAAAGCTTCTTTACAGGAATCTTTACTTCACATTTTCAAACTGCTTCCAGCTGGTGCAAAATCTATTTGAAGAAATTGTGGAAGCTCACCAGGTTTCTCTCTCTCTCTCTCTCTCTCCTCTCTCTCTCTCTCTCTCCCCCCACGTGTGAAAGTACGAAACATAGTTGCTTTCACCATCCGAATTCCGTACCAGTACTGCCGAATCGATTCGGAGGCGTTTCGGTGGTAAATTCGGCTCATTCTCTCAGATTTCTCTCTCGATAGTGTCTCTGAAGGTGGAAACGGTGGGAATGGGAAAGAGATTTATGGGAAATGGGAGAGCGAGTGGGTTGATGTGGGCCCAATTTGAAAATTTTGTTTTACTTAATATTATTTATTTTTCAAACATTTATAATGATAACATATTTTCTTAGTTTTTTGTGCTCAAACTGACATCCATGAAAATATTTTATATTAAAATACAACATTGGTTTTATCAATATGAAAATATTTTACATTATAAGAACATTTTTTATTATTTTTCATTAAACCAATTAAGTAAATTAATTGTTTTTTATGTGTATTCATCTTTTGATGATAATAATTATACAATATAATTGTAAAATGTATAATTACAATATGTTTATAATAAAATAATTTATATTCTTTTTAATGAATTTAGAACGAATCGAACTGAAAATCGTACTGTTTATGTCTATTATCTAACTAATCATACTATAGGTTACTAGCGAATTCCTTACACAAACTCGAACTGTACCCGTATCTAGCAACTATGGTACGAAACATATCTAATGCAGGTTCAGTTTACCTTTGTTTTCATTCTGCAGGGTAATCTGCAGCCTCTTTCCTTGTTTATGTATCTTCCTGGAAGTAAACTTTCAGATTGGTTCAGCCATCATTGTAGTGGATCTTCAGTAACTGTGCCTCTACCACCAGTGTCGGATCATGAGATTTTGGGATTCGCTGTGTGCGGTGTTACTAAGTTCAAGGATGCGCATTATACATCTCATCTATCTGCTGTGTGTTTTTGTACCTTCAAAGGGGAGCACAGCGAGCTCAGTTTCAGATTTGATTTGCTTGATTGGAGTATCACAAGTGACAGGTTACTTGAGTCAGATCACATGTTCATGGGATATCTTCCATTGAAAATAGGAGTGCAGCTCAGTGAGTGCTATACCACCGAGGCCACATTTAGAGTTGAACTAAAGGATTCTTGGGCACCAGTGCAGCAGTATCGCATCAGAAGGTGCGGAGTTCGTCTCTTTTATGCCAATCATGAGGAGGTGCATAATCAAAGCATGACACAGCCCGACTTTCTTCATGAAAATTCTGAAGCGGTACTTCGTGCTTTAAGCAGATCACTGGCAGGATTTGCTCATCCTAAGAGGAACCGTGAGGGGTGTTGCTTTAATGAGGCTGAACAAAGTGGAGGTGAAACCCCTGATGCAGAGGATTTACAGCCTAAAAGATTGGTACTTCCTGATGGGGCAAAGGAAAACTGAAGAGAATAATTCCTGTGTGTCGGATTTGATGGCTCGGTTCTGTTGGGTCTCGACCCTTTCTTAAGCGGACCTAAAACCAAACTGTTGTGGCTCTTTAGTTGGCATACGCGGATCACATGCTAGGTCTTTTTAGTGCTCGTATATAAAGCCTCACATTGTGCAATTTGGATGAGAGGGTGAGAACCGAAGCAGCTGTACCAGTGTGACGGAAAGAGGAGCCGAAACCCAATGGAAGAGAGAAATAATTCGGAGCTGCTGCATTTTTTTTTTTTTTTGTAGGAGTGAAACCAGTTAGAGATTGTTGTAGTTGCAGGAGACAAATATTTTGTTTCTAATTGTTTTTCCCTCTTCTATTTGTGTGTATTTTGGGATTGAGTTTGAAAGCTTTCTTTGTAATCTCGTTTTGTTTATTAGTGGAATTTCCTCGATGTCCCTTAACTGGATGTAGGTTTATGCCGAACCAGTATAAATCTGTGTCATTTTGAATTGTTTGTTTTTTCATATTCTTCCGTATTAGTTTATTGGTTTCAAATTAGCGCTTACTTTAAACCCAGTGAAGGTGGAGAGGAGCTTGTTGTATTTGGAAGCGCCAATTCAGATAATTTGTCATCCAATTTGACATTGACAAGAAGTGGAGTGGAGATTGTTGTAATGTTAATTCAACATTAGAACAAGAGAAATAGCTTAGGGTGTTTTTCTCTCCTTCGTGAGGGGTCATCTCTCCTCTCTGTGAGAGTTTCTTATAACCCAATCAATCATCCCTTCTCTGCCGCCGGCCCTAGCTTAGGCCAGGGTCGGTGGCTATCGTCTTCCCGTGCTTTCTTTTCCTTTTCCGGTAGTTAATTTTCCTGCATTTTTCCTCTAATCGTCTCTGATTTGTCCCTCTCCCAACTTCCACCTCCATGGTTTTCTTCCTTCCCCTTCCTGCTCTTCCACTTTGGCTCCGGCTTTCCTTGACCCCATATATTTTCGGATCTGTAGCCACAACCTATCAACGCGTTTTGATGCGATTCTATCGGGAAGTGCGTAGAGCTTCTGCTCGGGTATTTCCACCACCACCTCCCATGTCTTTCTCGTCGATGGCTTTGTTGCCTTCGATGACTTTGTTGTTAGTGGGTCATTTCTCACTAGCTTCCTTTGGTTTGTGGTTGTGATTCCGATTTGTGTGGTGCTTTGTGGAGGATGTTGGAGTCATGTTTTCCACCAATTATGCGAAGTTGGTCGGCTAGATCTATGAAGTCTGTTTGCAGATCGAGTTTTCCGGCGAGATCTGAGAGATACTTCAGAGGAGGCTGTTCTTGTAGGACTGGGGTTTGTTGTTTGGTGTGTCTGTTTCTGGGCTCAAAATCTTTGTTTGGGCTTTGTTTTGGGGAGTCCATATCTTATTTTGTGCTTTTCTTGTAATTGGACCCTTCCTTTATAATTATGTTGTGATGTTGGTAATAATATTACCTTTTCTACCCAAAAAGAAGAAGAAAAAAAAACCAATGGAAATAGCTCGATGTGCTGAAATTGAAGAATTCAGTTGCAAACAACACATTTATTTTGCTCATCAGAACAAGAAAAATTAGAAAAATTAAGTTTGTAATTGCCCAATTATTCCATCCCATATGAATTTAGAATATGGTGGACGTGTTTCTGCATTGTTTTCAAATGTCCTAAGCACTTTGTGGAGCTGTAGTAATTTTGCAGCCACAAGACATCAATGCCAATTTCCAAGTACCCTTAATTACTCTTCCAGATGTCTTAGATAGTCTTCGTGTTGACATGAACGAGAGATTTTTCAGTATGCTTGGCACTCGGCTCAGTACATCAAGTTTTATAATATAATTGGTTGAAATTTGAAATATTTTTTTTGATGAATTGTATCATGACTCTTGGTGTCCGAGTTGTAACACCCCACATCGCCCATGGGAGTGGATCCTGTAATGATTATATGTATATTCCCACCTCTAAATAGCACGAGGCCTTTTGGGAGCTCACTGGCTTCGGGTTCCGTAAGAACTCCGAAGTTAAGCGAGAATGGTGCGAGAGCTATCCCAGGATGGGTGACCCACTGGAAAGTTCTCGTGTGAGTTCCCAAAAACAAAACTGTGCGGGAATGGTAAGCCCAAAGCGGACAATATCGTGCTATGGTAGAGTCGAGCCCGGTTTGCGGTAAGGGCCTGGGCCGGGATGTGACACGAGTAATGTGCTGGCCACACAAAAAAAATTCTCGACACGAACACAACCAAAGGCGTCGCTGTTAATTACTCATAAGAATACAAAGGTTACATAAAAGAAAAAGGTTAGACTTCTCATTTCACGTTCAACTTAAATGAATTGCACACGAGTTACTCAGTTACGCAATTATGTAAACGTGCTAAAGTGTGCATCACTTTCGGATTAGGTGGGTTGGATGGAGACACAAACTCTTATTAACCATGTTAAAGGAGGCAGATTGCCTGCCGTCCTTTTACCATACCCTTCCCATCCCCTCTTGTATTGTGCTGTCACAGTTAAGCCACGTCAATATTTTATATTGATTTTTTTTATAGAAGTAATAAAACAAAAAAACAATAGGAATATAAAATGTTAACGTGGCTTAACCATGACCGCACAAATAGGAGAGGATGGAAAATGTATGATATTGAGAGGACAAACAATCTACCTCCCATATTAAATGGGTCAACACGATTATGCCGGACTCAAACAAATTTATTTTTTGTCTTTTCCAAGTCGGATTGTCAAATCTATCTAAAATTGTTACCTCTACTCTTTCTTGGCACTTTCTACCTAAATTCGAGCAAAAACAATGGAAGGTACATCTGAACAAAAATACAATAAAAGGTACGTCATCCAACAACTTTCAAATTTTTAATAGAAAAACAAGCATGTAAGTGGTCTTTACTACAGTGGTAGAGAAAAGTATTGCTCTTATATTACGGTGTTGATTCGAATTTTGTCGGCTCCTTAGAGCCATTTCCAATGGAGAGGGCCAAAGGTGCAAAAGCAAAAAATGGTCTGATTTGTTCAAAAATCTATCTCCAACCGATAGTTGGACTGTAATTTGTGGAGCTCACAAGACCATTTTTGGCCAAATGAGCATCAAGCTGACCAAATGTAGTCCCATTCTTAGTCTTTTTTGGGACCCCAGCTTCTCACGTGAAATAATTTATTCAAATTCAACGGCTAATTTGAAAACATCAAACGGTAGTTTGGTTAAATTAACAAATAAATTTAAAGTATAAACTTAAAACTAATAAATTATTGAGCGAGCTATATTTAACCTCTTTCGATTAGAGATGATATATGAGTATGGCCCGGTACGATTTATTTAAAAATAATATTTTGCAAGGCTATAATTCTAAAAGTCACTATGATTATTTTCAATTAGAGATGACCCAATTTAACATCTAATCTAACAAATTTATCGTTTAAAAAAATTTAAAAATTAAAAAAAAGGCGCATTACTCTCGTCATCGACTCAATGACTTTCTTAGGCTACGTTTTTCTCCTGCAATAGGTTTTTATTTCGAAGGGTTGGTGTGGAAGGATAAGAGTGCACAGGGTGAGAAGCCCCATTGTTGTAGTGTCGCTGCCACCACTATAAATCCTGCACTGGATTTTTATTTTTTATATTTTGTCATGAATTAATTTCGATATGAGTTTTCATTGAGTAAACAAATTTTGTAGCTAATAGCATATATATATATATCAAAGATTTTCAGAGATCAGAGTAGTAATTTGATTAAAAGGCAAACAACCATTAATCGTTCGCTTTCCGTTTACTATCCGGTTGGATATGGCACTTATGTGAGATACTTAATTACACTTAACAGGAGATATTTCTGGTCATCTTAAATCACTTTTCATGTGGATAGGGAGATTGAGATATATTTCCAGTTTACAAAGAAGTTGTTGGATTGGATATACAAGTGCAGACAACATAGTTGAACGAATACGCTTGGTGTAGATTAGTATAGAATATTTTTTTTTTTTTTTTTTATTTTTTTTTACTTTTCTGTTTGGTTACACTAGGTGTATGTGCCTTTTTGTTTCAATAAAATTTCACCTCCCACATCTGAGGTTTCTATAACCAAAAACAAAAAAAAAATGTAGATTAGTGTAGAATATTATTTATCAAAAAAAAAAAACATAGTTGTACAAATTTGAAATTCGTCTTGAATCACTGTTCACACTATGGTGATTATTACAAATATAGTTTAGGAGGCCAATTTCTTTCCGGGAAAGAGATCCTCTCCGGATTCCTTCCACCTGAGCCAACTCAGCACAAAATCCGGGCAATTGAAATTTGATTGAACGGCTAAAGTTATTAGAATTTTTAATGGGACCCCCTGTTTTTAGCCGTTAGATAAAATTTCAAGGGCTCGAATTTTGCTCTCAGTTGGCTCAGGTGAAAGAGATCCTGATTAGGGGTGGGCAAAGAGGGCATAAGAACCACGGGTCGGGGCAGGGTAACCAAAGTTCGGCGCTGGTACGAGCTGGTTCCTAATTTTAGAAAAGAGAAACGAGGCGGGGCGGGGCGCGGCTTCGAAATTTTAGGTTCGGACTGGTTTCAAAAGTATAGAGAAACGGGTATCTGGACGACCCTTTTGCAAAAATACCCCTGTGCTAGGTACTATCTCCCAGGCCACTTCCTTTTATTCCTCCACGTGACTAGGTCTCACTCTCGAGAACACTCCACACACACACACACACGCCACTTCCCCGTGTTTCCCCCCTCCCCCAATCTCTCTAACCTTCTCCCTCATTCCTCTTCTTTGTTTCTTCTTCCCCCATCTATGGAACTCTCCTTCCCGGAGCACAGACACACCACACCCACTCCCACACCCAGTAGAGAAATGATATGCTACCGCCGCCCTCCTCCCCCACCAACTCCTCCGCCTCATTTTCCGATCTCGACACCGAGGTAAATCATTTCCCTCATTTCCTCCAATTTCGTCAATTTCTTAATTTTGATTTGCAAAATTTGTGAAAAGTTGTGAAATTTTCAATCGCATGTCTGCCTTCTGGCACTCTGTCTTGTATGAAGATGGTTTTGGTTGGTGGGTACGTGTGCTCGAATGATAGGTTGGGGTCCAACCGGATCTCCCTGTTTAAGTCGTCCAGCTGCAGGATCTCCACTCGGTTTAGGTACTGCTCGAGGAGGTTGGCGATGGCTAGCCGGTACTTCTTGTCTCGATGGATGCTCTAGCTCATGGCGTCGATGTGCCACGGCGCATCGTAGTGGGTTCGAAAAACAAGCCGAAGCCGCCTATCAACGAGTCATCCTAGCAACTCCGCTACAAGCTCTGCACCTCTCCGACTCACGGCCTCACCTACGGCAAATGGTTCATCCTGAAAAAAAAAAGGGTACCCGTGTACCCTGACCAAACTGGCCCGTTTCAAATGGATCGGGTTAGGTCCGGTTCTAGTTTTGTAAATACGATGACCCACCCCGCCCTGCCCCGTTTCATTTTCAAACAGGTACAGTTCAGTTCCTCCAAATTTGAACCCGGCCCGGCCCATGCCCATCGTATCCTGATCCTTTTCCTTCTTTTCGGAGGACAAACGACAGTGCATAATTTTTTATTTTTTAAATTTTTACGTAACTAATAAAATACAAATTGAGAAACGCATGATCTGATTACTGTCACCCGCAAAAAGCCTAAAATTTTTCTTCGTAGTTTTAACTATTGATGTATTTTTCCCTCTGTCGGGCAAACAGTTTAGTGCGCCCAGAAAAAAAAAAAAAAAAAAAAAAACAAAACTTATCAGCTTGATTTAGACCGTTGGATTGCAAAGACCACAAAGTCTGGGCTGTACGACAGCCTCGCTTAGAGCACTTCCACCGGAGGAAGTATTGCCCGGCACCCAGTCCAAAAAACATCCCAGGACCCAGTTTTTACACTCCAGCCCGCCCACTTGCCTGGCACCCAGCCCAAGCCAGGCAAGAGCCCAGTCCAATTTTGACAGACCCAGGGACCGGGGAAAATGCATGGCGCGTGCGTGACACACGCGACTTGGGGAGAGTAGTCGACAGGCTACTGGCGTGGGGCCCGCTGTCGGGCCGAGTTTTGACAGACCCGTGAGTGGGCGATGTGGCGTGACAAGCGCCAGTGGATTTCCAACGACTAGTTTTTCTAGACCGTTGGATTTCCAACGGTAAAAAAAATTTGAAATTTTATTTTAACCTGGACCGTTGGATCACAGATCAACGGTCCACGGTTTTTCACCCAAAAATTAAAAAAAAAAAAAAAAAAGGCCCAACGGTCAGAATTATGACCGTTGGCCACGTGGGAGATTATGGGCTGTTGGATTTGAATATTTTTCAAATCCAACGGTCCAGATTAATTAATAACATTAAAATTAATTAAAAAAACAAAAAAAATACAAAATTTTTTTAAAAAAAATACATAATTTTTTTTTTATAAATACCTAACCCTCATCTTCCACCTTACACCACATTTCATTATTTTCTACACTTTCTACATTTCAATTTTTTGAAAATCTTATCGAAATCTTGGCTAAATTATTGTAAACAGGAAGTGACACGTGGCATGTCGGGATTGGTTGAAAATCTTAGCGGAAATCTATTCACAAAATAGTACATTCGGATAATGACACGTGGCGTGATGAGATTGATTAAAAATCATATCCGAAATAAAAACTATTTTTTTCTATTTTATAAAAAAAAATTAATAATATTTGAAATGGATTGGGTGCTAGCGCATTTTGTAGCGGTGGAGATCATTCCAGCACATTTTTAGACTGAGTGCCAGCGCATTTTTTTTCAGGGATGGAGATGCTTTGGCCTATTACTGTTCATTGGGGTCTATTACTGTTCATTTGAGTGGATAAATGCGCTGGGTGCTAGCACCCAGTTTTAGGGGTGGGTTCGAAAAACCGAAAACCGAAAAAAACCGAACCGAATACCGAACCGAGACCGAAAAAAACCGAACTGAAAAAAAAACCGAACCGAAAGTGTAAAACCGGACCGAACCGAATCTGGTTCAGTTCGGTTCAGTTTCTGGGGTTCGGAAACCGGACCGAACCGAACCGAACCGAATATAATTATATATATATATATATTTTTTTTTTCCCCTTGGAACGGCGTCGTGTGACTCGTGTTCACTGAAACCCTTAGGCGGGCTGGCCTTCTTCTCTGCCTTCACACTCGACTCGAGTCTGAAACCCTAAACTAAACAGAACAGAAGACGCTCCAGCTCCGCCGCTCCAGCTCCGCTCACTCTGTGGACCATCTCATTCCCTGCCTTCACGCTCCAGCTTCGTCTTCTTCATTCCCCGTGAGTCCGTGACCGGTGACCCGCGACCCACGACCCACGACTTCCTCTCGCCGTTTCGAGTCTCGATTCTTGACCCACAAACAAAGTCCCTCATTTGCAAGGTTAGTCTCTCACCCCCTGTCCCTGATACGTTTTGCATTTTTTTTTTCTTTTTCAATTTCGTTGGTTCTGATGAATCTGATGAATCTGATATGATGAATCTGATCTGCTGGATTTGTTTTGAGGTTTGATTAATTGTGAGAGTACATGGGTCTGATTAATTAGTGTTAATACTGGATATACATCACAAATGAGATTTGATAGTTTTCCTGCTTATCCTATGAGTTCTCTCCCCTGTACTGATGTTGGATACTGATATACATCACAAATGAGATTTGCATGTGAGTGATATTATTCAATTTGATAGTTTTCGGATACTGATGTTGGATAATGGATGGATTCGAAATTAAGTCTGTTTGTTGATGCTAGTATCTGTTTGTTGATGCTGCTGGCAACTTCGGCTGTCTTCTCTTCTTCCTGAGTTCATAGATTAAGGGATGTATCAATAATAAGTACATCCATAAAATCACGAAAAGAGATGTGGGAATATGAAATTCCTATGTAGGTATATCAGATTTGTATGCTTACAATTACAAATTGTGTCTAACATCCCATCTTGTAATTTGTAACTTTGCATGCAAGCACTAATTAGGTTTGTGTGTGTATTGCAAGCACTAAGAGGGTAAGTATAAGCACTTAGGCAAGTGGAAGCTCAAAGAAAGGTGTTATGTTGCCTCCTAGGCCACCTAAGCATTAAGCTTGAGCTTGAGGACTTGGAGGAGGATTTTACTTGTGCAATACATTAAGTGATGAAACCTTGAAGGTTTATTTGACTTATGTGATGTTTAAATTTGGACATTTTGAAGACTTAAACTTTGATGTTTAAATTTGGACATTTTGATGTTTAAACTTGATTGATGATTCTAGTTGGACTTTAAATGTTTATTTTGAGACTTTATGTTTTTAGAGCAATTAGTAACTTATGTTATGATTGCTTCATATTTTCTATTGTTTTTTTTAGGGAAGGAAAAGAAGAACAAGAAAAGAAAAAAAAAAAAAAAAAAAAAAACCGAAACCGAACCGGAAAAACCGAACCGAAAAAAAACGAACCGAACCGAAATTTCGGTTCGGTTCCGGTTTTGGCAAAAAACCGAACCGAATAGAACCGAACCCACCCCTACCCAGTTTTAGGGGTGAAATTGCTCTTATAGAATCACATCAGCTGCTGCTGCGCGGGGGCCTGCGATTTCTTCTTTTTCACATCTGACTGAATCACATCAGCTGCTGCTCCAATTTGAAGATCAATTCAGTGTTTCAGTGCTTACGTTAATCTTAGATGCTCGATCGATTAATGGCTGCTGCTCCCTCTTCTTCTTCCTCTGTCCCTCATTGGAAATACGACGTGTTCATCAATTTCCGGGGGCAAGACACTCGTAGGGGCTTCGTCAGCCACCTTTACAAAGCTCTGAATCAGAAAGTACCCAACACCTTTATCGATGCCGAAGAGCTCCGAAAAGGCAACGACCTTTCGCAGCTACTGACGGCGATCCAAGACTCGAGTGTTTCGATCGCAGTTTTTTTCTCAAAACTACGCATCTTCCACATGGTGCTTGAAGGAGCTCGTCCAAAAATACTGGAATGTATGGATGTAAAGAACCAGATGGTGGTGCCCGTTTTTTACCAACTGGATCCTTCTCATGTCCGCAAAATGAAGAGGCGTTTCGCGGAAGCTTTTGCCGAGCATGAAAGAGATCCTAATGCCGCCATGAGAGAGGTGCGGAGCTGGAGGTACGCTCTGAAAAGAGCCACCAATTTATCCGGTTGGATTCGCGAAAATACGAGTAAGTTTGGTGTAATCCACTTAATTAATTTCAGTTGACAGTTTCCTTTAGTTTTTATTTCGGATAATATTAAGAAGACTAACTAAATGACGTGGTTGTTGATTGTTGGATTATTACTTAAATTTTGATTAACGTCCTTGTTTCTATTGGTGACACATAATTTGGTTTGCAAATTTGATTTAAAAATTAGCATTACCTTTTTATTTGACGTTAGTATATTAGTTTTTGAAGCAAATTAATGTGTGTGACATTGGAAATTACAGTAGTTTGTAGCAAATTAATTTGTGACATTGTAAATTACTGTAGTTTTAAAATTATGCAGGGATGATGCGAAGCTTATTGACGAAATTTTAGAAGATATTTTTATTAAGTTGATTCAGATTTCATCAAGTGAAGCCAATGATGGTTTGGTTGGAATGGATTCCCACATTCACGAAATGGATATAAGATTTAAGTCCTCGGGTAAAGGATGATGTTCGTGTCGTTGGAATACGGGTATGGGTGGTTTAGGCAAAACAACCATCGCTACAGAAGCAGTTGAAAACATAATCCTGGATTCGGCAATCTTGAAAGAGGGATGCTCCAAAACTGAAGCTTTTGTTAGTATGACAAAACTAAGACTGCTCATGATCTGTGATTTCTTCATAGAACACTGGATTGCGGACTTAAAGTTCCAATCTTCTCAGCTGAGGTGTCTCCTCTGGCGTTATTGCCCCCTAAAGTCTTGGCCATCCAACTTTCAATTGAAGAATCTTGTAAACCTTGACATGAGCAATAGTTGGATCGAACAACTTTGGAAAGGAGCCGAGGTACGATTTTTCATTTACGTAAATATATTATTTTCAATGTTTAGGTTCTGAGTTGTGCATGTCTTCTTGGACTTTTTAACAGCCTCTGGAAAAGTTGAAATTCATCAATTTAAGTAATTGTGAATACCTTAAGAAAACCCCCGACTTCACAAAGGCTACAAGTCTTGAGAAACTAAATTTTGAAGGTTATACAGGGTTATATGAGGTTAACCCATCTATTTCAGCTCTGAAAAACCTTGCTATATTGAATCTTGGAGGCTGTGAAGAACTCAAGAGCCTGCCGAGCAGTATTCATATGGGATCTCTTCAAACCCTTGATCTTTTTGGTTGCTTAAACCTTGAGATGTTTTCAGAGATTTCAGAAGTTATGGACAAGCTGTCAAAACTTCATTTAAATGAGATTGCAATTAAATAACTGTCTTCGTCAATTAATAAACTCACGGGCCTTACAATTTTTTACCTAAGAGGCTGTCTAGAACTCAAGAGCTTGTCGAGCAACATTCACATGGGATCTCTTCAAACCCTTAATGTTTCTGGTTGCTTAAACCTTGAGATGTTTCCAGAGATTTTAGAAGTTATGAAGAAGTTGTCAAAACTTCATTTAGATGGGACAGCAATTAAAGAACTATCTTCGTCAATTAATAAACTCACAGGCTTTACAACTTTGGACCTAAGAGGAGCCGAAACCGAAGCAGCTGCACTAGTGTGACGGAAAGAGGACCGAAGCCCAATAGAAGAGAGAAATAATTGGGAGCTGCTGCATTTAAGGTTCTGTAAGAGTGAAACCAATTAGAGATTGTTGTAATTGCAGAGTGACAATTTTGTTTGTAATTCCTTTTTTTCCCTCTTGTATTTGTGAGTGTATTTGGGTGTAATTTGGGTTTGAGTTTGAGAGCACTCTTTGTAATCAGAGACGAAGCCAGAAATTTAACTAAGACGGGGTACCTTAAAAAATTTGACCTTCTTTTTAGACAAATAAAGCTAGTTCTTTTACAAATGCTGAAAAAAATTAATTTCAAAATGCCTAATTTTATTACTCTATTGTCTAATTTTATCTTTAATTGTTGACAATCTAATGCTCATTTGTACTAATTAACCAAATACATGCAACTCAACAAGACTTAGACATTAGTGAGTGAGAAAAATATACAGGACGAAGGCACATTTAAAAACTAAAGGAGGATTTTTACTATTTTAATATGATTAATTGAATAATCTACAAAACAAAAAAAAATGAGAATGATTAATTGAATAATTTGTAATGCAAAAAAAAAAAAAGGGATGAGAGGGGGCATGTGCCCCCACTGGGCCTTACATTCATCCGTCCAAGTTTGTAATCTCCTTTTGTTTATTAGTGGAACTTTCTCACCATCCTCGAATTGAATGTAGGCTTACTCCGAACTAGTATAAATCTTTGTATCATTTTGAATTGGTGATTTTGTCATATTTTTCCGTTGTAGTTTATTGATTTCAAATTAGCGCTTCCGCACAATACTTTGACCCGAGTGAAGGTTCTCTAATGAGAGGAGCTATTTGAAATTCTTGAAGGTGCAACTAAATTCAAGTGATTTTCTCACAAAGACCTTGCTGGTCAATATTTCAGGTCTGTTGGTCGATCTTTTTATCTTGCTTTATGTCCCTTTTTGCAAGTGTCCTCGATTGACAAAAGTAGATCTTGTATTTCATCCACTGGTGGTAATTCACCAAGCCCTGACCAAATGATTAGTGCGAGAGTGCCCAAGGGACGGGTGGCGTGGTAAATACAGCTGCAAATCGAGAGGAGTTAAATTGAAGGATTCATATGCAAACAGCATATTTATGTTGCGCATCAGAACAAGATTAATTAGATTTATTGAATTTTTAATTGCCCAATTCCCTCCCATATGAATTTAGAACATGGAGGACGTGATTCTAATGTCTTAGGTTTGTGTTGACATGGACGAAAGATTTTTCAGTGTGTTTAGTTCTAGGATCGGTATACTAAGGTCCAGTTTGATATTGTTTTTTTTACCAAAAACTGCTTCACTTTAAAGTTAAGTAGCAAACTAAGTGTTTGGCCTCCAGACAACTACTTTATAAAAAACGGAGTTGAGCATTTAGAATATTTTTAATTTCTGTAATAAGCTCATTTATTTGAAACAATGACATTATTTATCCCTCTAGACACTACTTTTACACTATTTTTCATGCTCACAACACTTTTAAAAATACAGTTTATCAAACGCTCAACAACTTTATTTTACAGCTGATTATTCTTAAAACACAATAGAAGCAATTGGTTAAAAAAGCACAACAATCCCAAACTCGCCCTAAGTTTAATAATATAATTAGTTGGAAACATGAATAAAAAAATTAAAAAAAAAAACTCTAACGAATTGTATTATGACTTTTAGTGTACCTATTAGTGCTCCGGTCACACGAAAAAAAATTCTTGACATGAACACAACTGAAGGCGACATGAAATTACTTATAAGAATACAAAGTTTACATTAAAGAAAAAGGTTAAACTTACCATTTCACGTTCAACTTAAATGAATTGCATACGAATTACCTAGTTACGCGATTATGTAAGCGTGCTAAAGTGTATTTCACTTTCGGACTAGGTAGGTCTGATGAGAACACAAAGGGGTGTAATATCCACATACCCTTTTAATTTTTGGCAATCAAATCAAATAAATTAAAGAAAATCAAAGAACAAAAATTTAAAAAAAATGTGTGAATATCACATCCCAAACACAAACTCTCATTAACCATGTTAAATGGGTCAACATGATTATGCCCTACTCAGACTTTTTTTTTTTGTCCTTTTCAAGTCAGAATGTCGAATCTGTCCAAAATTGTTACCTCTCCTTTTCTTGCCACTTTCTACCCAAATTCTAACAAAAACAATGAAATGTACATTCGAACAAAAATACAATATAAGGTACATCATCCAACAATTTGTTGGATTACTAATCTAACATGTAACCTAATAAAATCTTTTGCATCATAATAATTACGAAATTTGCCAACTAATATCCTGAATTCTTGCTGACTAATATCCAGAAGTTTTGAGTCAAAGCCTATCCTATCGTGCATATTCAAGAAAATCTCAATTCGACCTCCTTGCCATTGCTAAACGTACCATATATTTTAGACGCCTCCCAGTGATCATGTTGCTATTGAAGTTGCATCTATTTTTTTTTTTTAAAATTAAGTTTTTGGTTTGGTTGGGTGCGTTGTATATTTTACTTATGTCAGTTATATATTTTTTACTTTTTATTTTATTTTATATTGGTATCTTATGTATTGTTAGTTTGATACATACAGATATTAAGGTACATTTTGTAATGTTGATTTGGCACGCACCGGTCCTTTGGTTCGAATAGTAATATTTATTTGGCACATACTAATCATTTGGTTCGCACAACTTCTTGAGATGCTATAAAAGCTTATATGTTATGTGTTGTCAAATTTAGTTCGTCACTTTATATTGGTACATTAGGTAATGGAAGTATGAACCAAACTATTATTTGGGTACATGATGTCATGTATATTTGTGATGTTTCACTCATTTGGTACATTAAGTAGTACTATCCTCCATGCACGAGCGTGAAGAAGACATTTTTTAAATCACGGCATGCTACACGCGACTTACACGTTTTAAATCATGTTAAGAAGAAAAGTCATATATTTGAAGTGAATGAATAATCTTAGATCATGCTAGAAGAAACCCCTTATAAACCAATTAAAGCAGCTAAATTCACATAATAAAATCAATCTCTATAGAATTTACATTAAGAATAGAGAAAATAATATTTAATAAACAATTGATTGAATCACATTATTGTTAACCCATTGTGAGGCAAAGTCCATCTCTTCCCCCTTAGTGTAGATAATATCGTTTGTTAAAAAAAAAATTATTTGACAACTAATTTAATAACATTATTATCCGCGTGTGAAAAACTTTTTTATAACCGACATTACAGCCTCTTAAGATGTTTTGAACGTGTTTGAAATAGAGAAAATAATATTTAATAAACAACTTATTGAATCACATTATTGCTAGCTTATTATGAGACTAAACCCACCTCTCTCACCCTTAGTATAAATAATATCGTTTTTACAAAAAAGAAAAAAACAATCATTTGACCACTAATTTAATCACATTATTATCCGCGTGTGAAGAATCTTTTTTATAACCGACATTACACGTCTCTTAAGATGTTTTGAACGTGTTTAAAAATATATAAATTGAATCGCATTATTGCTAGCCTATTGTGAGATACTAATTTAAAAAAAAAAAAACAAAAATATTAATTATTAAAATAATACTATTAAAATGACGAAAATGCCCTTACATTATTTAATGCATTATTTTGGGATGCCTTTGAAGTTTTTTGTTTTGGGGCATTTTCGTCCAATTCGTTTTGGTAAAGCATTATGACACCAAAACACTATTCACTTTTGTGTTGGCTTTATATATTATAGATATAGATTATTTTCGCACATATTATACCCAAAAAATTACAAGGTACAGCTCTTTTTTATTTTTATTATTATTTTTTTTAATCAAACGATATATCTACACTAAAAGGGAGGAGAGTGTAAGCTTAATTTCACAATGGGCTAGCAATAATGTAGTTCAAATTAATCAAAATATTTTATTCATAAATGAACAGAAATACCACTCGACCGTTGTACTAAGTGAAACAATTCTTAATTTTTTTGGTTAAAAGAAAAATGAAAAAGCTTTAAAGCTCTTACGCCTCACCAAGGAACAAAATGCCGATAATATCGGCGATATTTCGCCGATATTATCGGTTTTTCACGGTACCGATATTTTAATTACTATCCAAGCAGTTTTCGACAAAATATCGCGATATTTTCGATAATATCGATAATATCGCGATATTATCAAAAATATCGCGATATTTTGGATACGTGCGAATCGGAGAAGAACGCCGGAAATGGGTGTGCCGATTTCGTCCCAAAAACCTTGCAAAAACACGATTAAGATCAAGATCTAAGCTACAGAGCGATTGAAAACACAACCACAATTCATATGCATGAATCAATCGAAGAGGTAAGAAGGTGAGGGATCGGGAGTTGACCTGACCACCGACGGCGATGGCGACGACGAATGCGCTACCTTCGCCATAGTCCCCTAGAGCAGTACAAGCTCTCTGGATTTTGTTCACCAACGAGATCAGGTTCTCCATTCTTGGCTTAGGAAGTTGGTGGCGGCGGCGACGACTACGGCGTCAGAATCAGATCGCCTGGATCTGAGGTGCGCTCGAAACTTTGACGTTCAAAGACCTAGATCTGCGGTGGAGACGATGACGAGGGGCGAGGGGCGAGGTCTCTGTGCGTGTGTGTGGGAGACGATGACGATGACGATGACGAAGGGCGATGTCTCTGTGCGTGTGTGTGGGAGAAGGGAGAAGAGAGATCGAGAGATCTCTGTGTGTGTGTGGGAGAATGGAGAAGGGAGAGAAGAGAGAAGGATCGAGAGAGAGAGGGAGAGACCTCAGTCTCTGTCTGCGTGTGTGATGTGTGTATGCGTGTGTGATGATGTGTGTATGCGTGTGTTGTGTGCGTGTGTGTTGGCGTGTGAGAGTCTGTGTGTGTGTGTGTGGGTGGCGTGTAAGAAAAAAAAGCATCTAAATAATTCAACTTTTACAGCTTTTACATGTACAATTTTTTACGGTCTGTGACTGTGTGTTTAAACTTCTTTCATTAATTACTACATATTTTCTACACTCACAATGTTTGCCAGCTCGCTATATAATCAATTTAAATCAGTTAAATCCATCATGCAATGCATTTCCTTCCAATTTTTTGTGATAAACTAATAGATAATTGACTAAATAAACATCCTGCAAAGTTTCAATAAAAATTTCCAAGTTTTTCTTACAATTTCCGTGGTTTCCATATTATTTTTATCGATATCGATAATATCCCGATATTTCCATCGATATTTCCGTGTTTCTGGACTACCGATATTTCCGATATTACCGATATTTAATACCTTGCGCCTCACGTACCATATACGTCAATGATGCGATAAACCCAAAATCCTCAATTAAAACGTGAGAGATAAATCGGATAAAACACCTCTAACTAGCATTTTAATTTTAATATTTTGAATTAGTTGGAGCACCCTAATCAAAGTTTGAAAGTCTTAGTCAAAAATTAAAAAGGAAAGAATTAATGTTCAATCTAAAAAATGATCAAAAGGAGCGGTGGATTCTAATTATTTATATTTTATTAAAAAACGTGCATTGTCCTCGTCATTGACTCATTGACTTTCTTAGGACCTTATGATGACCCACTGTTTTTCCTTTATTCTCTTGTAATCGCATTAGCTGTCTTATAGTGACTCAGCATTAGAGTTAGGATTGGTTTGAGATTGTGATGCTTAAAAAAGAACAATTTATTAAAAAATATGAAAGATTAAACGTGTTTAGTAAAACAAAAAATATTTTTTTTTTTAAATTTCTGTGAATGTTGCTAAAAAAGATGTTGTCAATCATAGTAAAAAAGCATAGAAAGCATGAGCAGGTCTACCATGCTTCTAAAAGAAAGGTTTTTATTTTTTATTTTCAAAACTTAGTAATCAGTGTTTGTTTAATGAAATTTTCAAATAGCAAGTATACAAAATTATAATTTTTGCCTCTATATTATTATCTTTAACAATTATTATATTGTATTAAATACCAAATCTTTTTTAGTCATTTAATATATTCAAATCAAATTATATAAAAGTTTACCAAACACTCAGATAAATTTTTTTTATTAAAAAACTTTTACAAAAACAACTTTTACTGTTGTTTCTTCTCACAACATAGTTTTTATAAAAAGTACAACAATACTAAACTAGTCCTTACAAAGTCGTTTGTCTGACTTAGTTTTTGGGAGAATATAAAGCCCTTTTTTTTAACAAATGATATTATTCACATTAAGAGATTACGAGAATCGAACATAAAACCTTTTATTTACACCTGAAAAAAATACTACTAAAGTATAATATGTATTTTCTTTTTTTTTTTTTTTTTTGGAAATATATGTATTTTCTTTATGTTTAAGAAATGAATTAAACCTTTAGCTTTTTCTCTGTCTTTTTCTCTTTTAACCTTATCTCTCTCTCTCTCTCGGTGCAGCTGGTATCTTTTTATCTTTCTGTCTTTTTCTTTTTTTTTTTTGTTGCTGCTGGTAGTTTTTTCCTTTTCATTGTCTTCTTTTCTTTCTTTTTTTTTTTTTTTTTTTTTTTTTTGAGAAAAACTAATAAAAAAATTTAAAAAATTTGAGTTTTAACGATAAAAATAAAATAAAGGATAAAATGAATATTACTAGAATTAACCTTTTAATGTAAAAATATGATTTTTCGTTAAAGTAAACATTATCAGATCTTTTAGTTAAAGTTCTTTTTCTTTTCTTTTTGGGTGCGGCTGGTAGCTTTTTTCTTTTCTCTGTCTTTTTTTTGGGGTGCTGCTGGCAACCAACGCGATTCCAAAAGCTGACGCTCAATCCGGCATTTCAACTTTTACATTGCATTTGGCGAGTCGTTAGCTGACCATCTGCTGTGGATACTGTCCCTGTCATATGTCAATGGCTGCTTCTTCGTCTTCCTCATGGAAATACGAAGTCTTCCTGAATTTCAGAGGCGAAGACACTCGCAAGATCTTCGTCGGCCATCTCTGGGGAGCTTTGGATCGGAAAGCAATCAACACCTACATCGACGCTGAAAAGCTCAGAAAAGGAAACGACCTTTCGGAACTACTTTCAGCTATCGAAGAGTCGAGGGTTTCGATCGTGGTTTTCTCCCAGAACTACGCTTCTTCGACTTGGTGCTTGAAAGAACTGGTCAAAATCCTGGCGTGCATGGATGCAAAGAAGCAGATAGTGGTGCCGATTTTCTACCAAGTTGATCCATCTGAAGTTCGTAAGCAAAAGAGAAGTTTTGCAGAAGCTTTTGCTCAACACGAACGTGAATTGAACGCCGACATGGAAGAGGTGGAGAGCTGGAGGTCCGCCCTAACCAGAGCTGCCAATTTATCCGGCTGGGATTCGCGAAGATACGAGTAATTACTGTTCGATTATATTCTTAATTACTATTGAATTGGGATTTTTAAAGCATCTAGTTTAATTCGGTGCTGTTTTTCGTATGACACAGGGATGATGCCAAGCTTATTGAGGAAATTGTGGATGACATATTTAAGAGATTGATCCAAGTCTCTTCAAGCAAAGATAATGGCTTGGTTGGAATGGATAACCACATAGATGAAGTGAATTCACTATTACGTCCTGGGGTGAATGATGTTTTCACTGTTGGAATATGGGGTATGGGAGGTATAGGCAAAACCACCATCGCTCGCGCTGTTTATGATGAAATCGCTTGTCAATTTGAAGCTTGCTGCTTTCTCGAAAATGTCAAGGAAGGCTTCTCGAATAATGGCGCAGTACATATGCAGGAAGTGCTTCTTTCTAGAATCTTGAAGGACAAGGTGCAGAGTTTAGGCACGTTGGATCGAGGTTCCAGAGTGATAATGGAAAAGCTACAAAGGAAAAAAGTTTTCATTGTTCTTGATGACGTTGATAAATTATCCCAAATCGAAGCCTTACTTGGAAAGCAGCATTCATTTGGCGGTGGAAGTCGGGTCATTATAACAACTAGAGATATACAATTATTAAGTGGAGCTGTTGCTGTATACAAGCCCGAGAACTTAAGTGAGCCAGAAGCTCTTAAACTCTTCAACCAGTATGCCTTCAGAACAAACCAACCCACCAGAGATTATGATCAGCTCTCAAGACGTGTCTTACAATACGCTCAAGGTCTGCCTTTAGCACTCAAAGTCTTGGGAGCTTTTCTTGATAACAAAACTGTACGCGAGTGGGAAGATGTGCTAGAAAAAATAAGGAAGATCCCACAAAGGGAAATTAATGATGTGCTTAAAACAAGCTTCGATGGACTAGATGATGCAGAGAAGGACATCTTCCTAGATATTGCATGTTTCTTGAAAGGAATGAAAAAAGTCTATGCAACTGCAATTCTGGACAGTTGTGGTTTCCATCCTCATATTGGAATAGGAGTTCTAATTAATCGAGCTCTCATATCTGTGTCGGACGAGGGGGAACTGGAGATACATGATTTATTAGAGGAAATGGGTCGGGAAATCGTTCGCCAAGAATCTATCAAAGAGCCTGGGAGAAGAAGTAGGTTGTGGAGTTATGAAGATGTCCATCATGTGCTGATTCAAAATACAGTGAGATATCTTTTTCTTATGCAATGTTTAGTAGAAAACTTTAGCTTTTGACCAAAATCTATTTTATAGCAAACATGCATTGTTTATAATATTCAATAAGGTTGTCTGTGTTTTCCTTCCCTTTAAATTACGTTGTTGGTTTATCCAGGCTACAGAAGCAGTTGAAACCATAATTCTGGATTCGGCAGTCTTTGAAGAGGGATGCTCAAATACTGAAGCTTTTGTTAGTATGACAAGACTAAGACTGCTTATGATCCGTGATGCCAGTGATATTTACTTCAACCTCTTTGGCCATCAAACTCCAAGTGATTGCTTCATAGAACACTGGACCGCAGACTTAAAGTTCCAGCCTTCTCAGTTGAGGTGTCTCCTCTGGCATTATTGCCCCCTAAAGTCTTGGCCATCCAACATTCGGTTCAAGAATCTTGTAAACCTTGACATGAGCAATAGTTGCTTCGAACAACTTTGGAAAGGAGCTGAGGTACGATTTTTCATTTACGTAAATTTATTATTTTCAATGTTTAGGTTCTGAGTTGTGCATGTTTTCTTGGACTTTTTAACAGCCTCTGGAAAAGTTGAAATTCATCAATTTAAGTCATTGCGAATCCCTTAAGAAAACCCCTGACTTCACAAGGGCTACAAGTCTTGAGGAACTGAATTTCGCAGGTTGTGCAAGTTTATGTGAGGTTGACCCATCCATTTCAGCTTTGAAAAGCCTTGTTATATTGAATCTAAGTCAGTGCCATTATCTTAATATTCTTCCGAGCATCATTGGTATGAAATCTCTTAAAACCATTGATCTTTCCTATTGCTTAAGCCTTGAGAAGTTTCCTGAAATTTTGGAAGTTATGGAGCAACTCGTAGAGATTTATTTAGATTTTACTGCAATTAAAGAACTTCCCTCCTCAATCAATAATCTCACGGGCCTTACCATTTTGAACCTAAGAGGCTGTGGAGAACTCAAGAGCCTGCCGAGCAGCATTCATATGGGATCTCTTCAAACCCTTAATCTTTCTGGTTGCTCAAACCTTGAGAAGTTTCCAGAGATTTCAGAAGTTATGGAAAAGCTATCAGAGCTTCATTTAGATAGGACTGCAATTAAAGAACTGCCTTCGTCAATTAATAAACTCACGGGCCTTACAATTTTGGACCTAAGTGGCTGTCGAGAACTCAAGAGCTTGCCGAGCAGCATTCATATGGGATCTCTTCAAACCCTTAATCTTTCTGGTTGCTCAAACCTTGAGAAGTTTCCAGATATTTCAGATGTTATGGAGAAGCTAAGGTTATCATGTCATGGATGGAAAGAAATGATGGCACCCTTTTCATCATGGTCAACATCAATGGAAGATTGTAGTCACCGTGGTCTGGTACATCTTGATTTAAGTGACTGCAATGTGTTGGAATTATCGGGTATTGCTCATTTATCATCATTGAAAACATTAGACCTGTGCAGAAACAATTTTGAGACCTTGCCTGCAGAAATGAGTCGGCTTCATCGTTTAACAGATGTCAAACTGGAAGGTTGCAAGAGACTGAAATCAATACCAGAGCTTTCATCAAGTATAAGTTTCATAGATGCCCATGATTGCACAGCTTTGGAATCTGTTTCAAGACCAAAGCTTCTTTACAGGAATCTTTACTTCACATTTTCAAACTGCTTCCAGCTGGTGCAAAATCTATTTGAATATATTGTGGAAGCTAATCAGGTCTCTCTCTCTCTCTCTCTGTCGCTCTCTCTCTCTCTCTCTCTCTCTCTCTCTCTCTCTCTCTCTCTCTCTCTCTCTCTCTCTCTCTCTCTCCCCTGTGCGAAAGTACGAAACATATCTAATGCAAGTTCAGTTTACCTTTGTTTTCGTTCTGTAGGGTAATCTGCAACCTCTTTCCTTGTTTATGTGTCTTCCTGGAAGTGAACTTTCAGATTGGTTCAGCCATCAGTGTAGTGGATCTTCAGTAACTGTGGATCTACCATCAGAGTCGGATCATAAGATTTTGGGATTCGTTGTGTGCGGTGTTACTAAGTTCAAGTATGGACATTATACATCTGATCTATCTGCTCCGTGTTTTTGTACCTTCAAAGGAGAGCATGGCGAGTGCAGTTTCAGATTTGATTTGATTGATTGGAGCTTCGCAAGTGGGAGGTCACTTGAGTCAGATCACATGTTCATGGTATATATTCCATGGGAAAATGGAGTGCAGCTAAGTGAGCGCTATCCCACTGAGGCCACATTTAGAGTTGAACTAGAAGATGGAGTCCAAACAAGTGATTCTGTGGCACCAGTGCAGCAGCATCACATCAGAAGGTGTGGAGTTCGTCTCTTTTATGCCAATCGTGAAGAGTTGCATAATCGAAGCATGACACAGCCCGACTATCTATCATGAAAATTCTGATGCGGAACTTCATGCTTTTGACAAATCACTGTTAAGAGTTGCTCATTCTAAGAGGAACCCTGAGGGGTGTTGCTATAACGAGGCTGAACAAAGTGGAAGTGATACCCCAACACTGGAGAATAATTCCTGTGTGTTGGATTTGATGGCTCAGTTCTATTGGGTCTCTGTCCTTTCTACGTGGACCTAAACCCAAATTGATGTGGCTCTGTAGTTGGCATATGCGGATCACATGCTAGGTCTTTTTAGTGCTCGTATGTAAAGCCTTGCATTGTGCAATTTGGACGAGAGGGTGACAACCGAAGCAGCTGCACTAGTGTGACGGAAAGAGGAGCCGAAACCAAAGAGGAGAGATAATTGGGAGCTGCTGCATTTAAGGTTCTGTAAGAGTGAAACCAATTACAGATTGTTGTAGTTGCAGAGAGACAATTTTGTTTGCAATTCGTTTTTTCCCTCTTCTATTTGTGAGTGTATTTGGTTGTATTTTGGGTTTGAGTTTGAGAGCACTCTTTGTATTCTCCTTTTTTTTATTAGTGGAACTTCCTCGTTGTCCTTGAACTGGATGTAGTCTTACGCTGAATCAGTATAAATCTTTATGTCATTTCGATTTGTTTGTTTTGTCATATTTTTCCGTATTAGTTTATTGGTTTTAAATTAGCGCTTCCTCACAACACTCTAAACCTCAGTAAAGGTGGAGAGGAGCTTGTTGTATTTGGAAGTGTCAATTCAGATAATTTGAGTGATCCAATTTGACATTGACAGAGGTGGAGAGGAGCTTGTTGTACTGTTAATTCAACATTAGAACAAGAGAAATAACTCGATGTGCTGAAATGGAAGAATTCAGTTGCAAACAACACATTTATGTTGCTCACCAGAACAAGATTAATTGGAATAATTAAGTTTTTAATTGCCCAATTCCGTCCCATATGAATTTAGAATAGGGAGTTTTAACGAAAAGTCCACGGTACTATTCACTTTAACGAAAAACCACATTTTTACACTAAAAAGTCAAACCTAACACTATTCACTTTACCCTTTATTTTGTCCTTATCGTTAAAACTAAAAGTTTTCAAGCTCTTTTCATTAGTTTTCCTTTTAGAATATGGAAGACGTGTTTCTGCAATGTTTTCAAATGTCCTAAGCACTTTGTAGAGCTGTAGTAACTTTGCAGTCACAAGACATAAATACCAAGTACCCTTAATACCATGACGAGAGATTTTTTAGTGTAATGGGCACACAGTTCGATAGACCAAGTTTAAGAATATAATTGATTGAAAACTTGAAAAAAAAAATTCTAACAAATTGTATTATCATTCTTGTGTACCAAGTAGCAAGGTTCTAAAAGTCGCTAGGCGCTAATCGGGTGGTGGGTAGGGGCCTAGCGCCTAGGCGCCTAGGCGGACGCCTAGGCGGATTTATGTAAATTTATTATATATCTTGTAAATAAGTACTTATTTACACCTAAAAAAAACTATACTTGTATGGAAAATAAAAAAATGATAAAATGCAAAAATAAAAGTAGAAGAATACACAAATTATATCATTAGTACTTTGATGAATTTGATGGAATAAGATACAAGTTCAAATGATACAAATCTGTAGTACTTTAGGAAAAAATTTCAAAGATGATATGAATTTATAGTGCATTTGAAGAGGAATAAAAGTGCCAAATATATGTTTAGAAATCATTTAGTCTTTGAAAACAAAATATTTAACCAAAAAAAGAAAGTATTTGATCAACAATTACATAAAAAAATGGAGGGTGGGAAATGCATAGAAGTCAGAGAGGTGGGGCACCATTCATTCATAACCTTTGGTGTGATAGCTGTACCAACCTTTTTTTATTTTAATTTTATAGCTGTACCCTCCTTTGTATATGTATTCATCAAATAAACAGATGCTATTTTAATTGACAATAGTTTAAAATATATTAAACCCTAAAGTGAGACCTGATAGTGTCATAGTGGTCACGTGGGGTGGGGGGAGAATCGAAGAGGGAGAATCGAAGAGAGAGAAATCCACCTCTCGCCTTCTTAGCTGAAACTCGAAACCTAGAACACAAACAGTGTTCTGCATTTTTCCATCCTCAATTTGAAAACAGAAAATGGAAGTGAAACGCCAAGACCGCCGAGGCCATCCAGTCGCCCGCCTAGGCAGCCCAAGCGCCGCCCAGACCGCCTCGGTGCCCGCCTAATCCCTTCTCCGATTTTTCTTCCGACTATAGGTTAATCGGGGCGGCTGACCATTGCCTAGCGCCTAGGCCGATTTTTAGAACACTGCCAAGTAGTGTGCCGGCCACACGAAAAAACTTCTCGACATGAACACAACCCAAAGGCATCACTATTAGTTACTCATATAAGAATACATGAAAGGAAAAGAATAAACTTATCATTTCACGTTCAACTTAAATGAATTGCACATAAATTATCTAGTTACACGATTGTGTAAGCGTGCTAAAATGTAATTCTTTTTTCCCTTTTTTTTTTCTTCTTTTTCCTTTTTTTTCCTTCCTTTACATCGATATTTTCGATATTTTAGCGATATTACACTGATTTCCGATATTATTGTCGATATTTGTACAATATGTACATGGATATGTTCCGAAATATCTGTGATTCGAAAAAACCGAAATATCCTCGATATTTCGTTGATATTATCGATATTTCAGACTATGCTCATAAGAATACATGAAAGGAAAAGAATAAACTTATCATTTCACGTTCAACTTAAATGACTTGCACATAAATTATCTAGTTACGCGATTGTGTAATCGTGCTAAAATGTAATTCAATTTCGGATAAGGTGGGTTGGATGGAAACACACTCTTATTAACCAATGTTAAATGGGTCAACGCGATTATGCCCAACTTTAACAAATTTATATTTTATCTTTTTCAAGTCGGATTGTCGAATCTATCGAAAATTGTTACCTCTACTCTTTCTTGGCACTTCCTACCCAAATTCGAACAAAAACAATGAAAGGTACATCCGAAATAAAATACAATAAAAGGTACTCATCCAACAACTTTCATTTTTTAATAGAAAAAAGCGCATTATTCTCGGCCTCGACTTTCTTAGGCTACATTTTGTCCTGCAATGGGTTTTTATTTCGGAGGGTTGGTGTGGAAGGATAGGAGTGCACAGGGTGAGAAGCCCTATTGTTGTAGTGTCGCTGCCACCACTATAAATCCTGCACTGGATTTTTATTTTGTCGTGAATTAAATTGCAATGTGCGTTTTTATTGAGTAAACAAGTTTTGTAGCTAACAGCATATATATCAAAGATTTCAGAGTATTATCGTTATAACCTCATTATATTAAAAGTCAAAGAACCATTAATCGCCCGCTTTTTATCTGCTATACGGTTGAATATGACACGTATGTGAGATGCTTACACTTAACCAGAGATATTCCGGTCACCTTAACTCACTTGTCATGTGATTGGGGAGATTGACATTATTTTCGTTTCATAAAGGTGTTAGGTATGCAAGTGCAGATTCATTGTAGTTGAACGAATATCGCTTAGTTTAGATTTGTATAGATTAGCTATCATTTATTTATTTATTTTACATTTTTGTTTGGTTACACTAGGTGTATTTGCTTTTTTGTTTCAATAAAATTTCACCTTGTACAGTCGAGGTTTCTTTAAAAAAAAAAGAAGAGTGTAGATTAGTGTAGAATATTATTTACTAAAAAAAGGTTTCTTTAACAAAAAAAGAAGAGTGTAGATTAGTGTAGAATATTATTTACTAAAAAAACATAGTTATACGAATTAAACTTATGGAGACTTGTGTAGAATATTTACGTATTATGAATGATGTTATATTTACTAAAAAGAAGAGTGTAGATTAGTGTAGAATATTATTTCCTCTTCTTTAATAACTAATTACCTAAACCACCAATATCGCTCTACTCTAAAATTTAATAATAAATAAATGGGGTATTTTGATATGGATCCAAAGTAACTAAAAATTAAACTTATTTCAAAAGTCAAAAGTCACTAAAAATTAGACCTATTTCAAAAAATGATCTAGAAAATTTGACCTATGTTGTAGGCATAATTTACTGAAGCAATTATGGAGGCCAAAAGAGAGAGAGGGTGCGGCAAGATTGAGAGAGAAGAGAGAGATGTGTAATTGTGGGTGTGTGTTATCTCACCCCATTGTGCCTTTATTTATAGTAGTAGAAAGGGTTAATTACTTACCCTTTAGGATTACAACATTTAATAGGTAATCTACTCCTAATAGGAATATAAGATACATTCCCATATTTACTAGGATTTACACAATCACATTCCTATTCCAATATGACTGCAACACTCCCCCTTGAGTGTGTAAATACTCAAGTAAATGGCGCATCAGGTCTTCAGCGATTAAGCAGGTATAGTTGATGAAGTCATCGGCACAACGGGTGATCGCGAGTCTCAAATTTACTTTGAAGTATGCATGTGTAAAAACTCACAAAAACCTCGCTATGGTAAAACCCAAGGAATGGGGAAAACCCATAGACTAAGGGAAAAGTAAGAAAATATGCATAATGTCTTAAACAAACGCCAAACTGGACGAGTGTAGTGAACTCAACGGAGTATGATCATCCCAGGATGGGTGCCTCATTAAAACCTCGTTAGGTAGCAAAAACCCAGTGGGAAAAATGCTCCTAATCGTAGGAAAAAGAGTACATTAAGATCATGTGAGTATGCTTCTGGATACTCCCCCTGAGTTAGACATAACTTCTAAATAAGAGAACTACAAGCGATTCAATTCAGATAATTTGCGCATACCGATTCCTTGGACAAACTTCTGGAAGGTTGACTTCGGCAGTGACGTCGTGTAGAGGTCGGCAAGGTTGTCTGGGATCGGCTTGCATGACTTCAAATCTCCTGATGCTTTGCTGATGTAGATGTAGACGCAATATGTCTTGGCGTTGGCTTCGTTGATGTATCATGGCTTGGTCGGGTTGATACATATGGCATAGTCTTCATGGATCGTCGTTGGGACTCAACGATGGATGAAAACACAGCAAGTACTTCGAATATGCTCAACAAGAACTCCTAACCATGTCTCACGTGTGGCGTAGTAAAGTGAGGTGAGTCTTGGAACGATTCGAAGATTTCGCAACTAAGGTCATATCGTGGACCTCCAAGATATTGCGATATCCCTAATGGTAAAGACATAACCATTCGGGGATTTTGCCTTGTGCAGGTTTGATAAGTAACTTGCGTCAGCATAACAAACAAGGCAAGCATCATTTCGAGGATCAGGGGGGTTGGATCCGCTCGAGATGCGTTGGGATTTGCTTTGCCCAAATTCGTAGTACCTTCAGGGAACGTCTTTAATACCAATTCAGTGGTTGCGTGTAGGCGCGGTGCTGCATCTTTACCAAGATCAACAGCGAAGGAGATGTCCTGTCTAAATACAATGAGCTAAGTACAACGAAGCGCAAAGTTGAACTTAGATATGGAATTTCGGATTCCACAGCCTGTTCTAGAGTCTCATTTGTATATAACGTATGGACGATCAAAGGTATACTCAAAGGTGACACATTCAGAGCGTAGTTCGACTGGTAGACCAAAATACCGTCAGACCAATGCTTGAACTTCAGGTCAAGGCATAAACGAGTTTTCCTAAGATCCTTCATCTCAAATTCCATCTTCAGGTGCGAGGCAGTTTTCTCATGCTCTTCCAGAGTCTTAGTGAGATTCGTGTTAACGACATAAACTGTAACTCTAGCAATTTGGAATAAGACTTCATAGTTTAACACGCAAGGGCATTCATTCATATCCCTGACTGATCAAATTATCACGTAGACGGGTATACCACATCCGTCGGACTTTTCAATCCATAAGTGAACGCCTCAAAACGAGTTAAGAGGGTGTTCCGTGGTTCTGGAACTATTTGAGTCAGTCCATGTAATTCTTCAGGAACTTACATGTCAATCTCCGTATCTATATCCCCATGGAGAAATACTAACCACATTTCGTAATGCTGCTATCAATCACAGGACGTTTGAGAGAAACCTTGCGCCGTAAGGCGTGCATCATATCGCACTATTTCATTCATCTCATAACGCTTCCTTTCCCACTTGTAACACAATAGGGTTACCTTGGGCAGTGTAGGAACTACGGGTCCAATACACACTTTGGTAAGGAATTTGACCTAGATTGTAGTTTCAGTTGTCCAATCAGTTCTACGTTGTCATTTAATCAACGGAACACGGTTCGATATCGTCGCTTTTCATTTATGTCGGTAGCTACCATATAAGTGAAAACATCATCGATGATAATCTCATTTCAATTCCATTTAGCTCACCCAAACTAGTATACTGGACCAAGAACTTCATGTCTTGGGAGTAATCCGGATTAATCTCATGAGATGGAAATGATTTGAGACAGCGATCGAGTTCAGATTCAATGTTGTGCCTTGTCTTCCTCTTCCAGGGAAGTGAATCCTACGAACCGAATGATCTGTCGTGCTCCAGGCCAAGACAGATTGATTGGCTATCCGCCGGTGTACCAGACCGTCCAACAGGGGCGTCCAACCGTCCACAGGGGCGGCACACCCTCCAGGGATGTTGACTCGACGTCCGTTAAGTACGTCTATCCTTGCAGGCATGTTTGCAGCTGGTATATGATCTCGTCACTTTAGCTAGATCAGAGGAATGCGTCTGGAGCAACATTCTGAAATCTAGAAATCATCGCACTTGCTTATCACACTTGTGCGGTATGGGGATCGAGATGAGACATAGTGGGCAACGTCCACGCAAATTCGCGCCGTTCTACAGGAACGTTGACGTTCTTATCTCCCCCTAACGGCGGGAAGACTGTCTCATTAAAGTGACAACCCGCAAATGAGCGGTAAAGAGATCGCGTGCAAGGGCTCGAAGAGAGCTAGTGTGAAGGAGAATCATGATCGACAAAAGATACACATCCTTCTTTGAGGACCCATGGTGGTACGTTGCGGCGGCGCAACTTGGCACATGGAATGCACACCCAAATGCGTAAATACGAAAAGCGTCAGGTTCGTACCCAGTAACCAACTGTAACGTCATATAGGTTGGGTGGCAATGGGCCTCAAGGCGGACCAATCATCACTGCGTACAAGGATTGCATAGCCCTGGGCAGAAACCGAAAACTTGGTACGTTTACCAAAATTCGGGCGATCATTTAAATTGCGCTTTATGATCACTTAGGCGAGGCTATTTGGGGTGAACATGGGAATTCGATGTTCAATTATAAACCCAAAACGACATGCAATACTTTATCGAAAACTGTCGATGTAAACTCTCTGACATTATCCAGTCTCCCGGACCTTAGGGGATAAGTAGGGTGGTGAACCCTTAATCGGCCAGAGGGTTTAGCAGTAATGTGTGTGGACAAACATGTGACCAGTTTGTCGATTCATCAACCAAAACCATAAGTCTTTGTATGGTCCGCATTTTGGTTGGATTAGTCCACGTATATTCCCTTGAATCCACTATGAAAAGAGAGTCGTTTCGTATCTTTGCAAGGGATGATTTATAAAATAGAATTTCCCTAATGAGCATGCTTGGCAAAGTGTGCTTGTAGGCACAATATCCTTACTTCGGGTAAGGAGATGCATCAGAGCATCGTTGGTCGACCTAAGTGTCCCAAAAGGTCGTGCCAAAGCTCAATCACCTAGCCTAGGCCAGGCCACATATGGCGTGTGCCCCAGTTGGGGGACAACCCATTGGCCCCAAATCAAAGCTTCAAGCTCATTTTTGGTGGTGGTGCAAAGATATTTCACTCTATTTTCTTCAGTGGTTTCAATTATGATCATTGTCAACTCGAATATCCTTAAAAACTCAACGTCAGGGAGAATTTAAGGTCCCTTAAATGGTGATTCAGTACCATTCATACAACGAGGAGCGTGCCATTGCTCTTAATCAGGTTGGATAGACCTGAAGTCGTTGTTAGAGATGTGATTTAGGTGTAAAGTTAGTGTGCGTAGTACGCATTCATCCAGACAACTAACTTTCCCACATTCCAACCTAATCACGTGTTTAATTGAATCGGTCACATGTACTAAGAAACATGATTCAATTAACTCATATTCGAGGACAATATCAATAAGATTATCCATAAGTAAAACATACACCAAACTTGAATCCAAGAACATGGAAAAATGTTCACAAAGTAAGCAAAGCCACTAGGTGGATTCGGCCGAAAAAGGCCATCCATGTCAAAATTTTGCACTTCCAACGATGTTTGGTGGAGCAAAATTAGTCTCACATATTGACTACTAGAATGGTACTCCTTAACAATATTGGTAGGGGCACGAACAGGTGCATAACCAATAATCTATTCCATCGGGACGGAAATAGATTCTGCAGGGTTAAGGTTGGGAATACTATCCCTTATTCTTAAAGTTTTAGGTCTTAGGTACCAAGGATCATGCTTCGGGCATGATGCCACACCTTGGCAGGCCCTGATTCTACCATATGTTTGTAAAAACAAACTCAAAATTGGATTATGAGATGGACAGACCCAAACTTGGGTTCAGTAGGCTTTGACCGAACAGGGTCGAGCCATATGGTAGACTCCAGCCGAACTGGGTCCATACCTTTCTCTCGTTTGTGGTAGTAATCAGATCCGAGAATTTGGTAAACTTCCGCTTTCTATAGAAACATGGAAGGACGAGAAAAGTATTCTCCAATCAAAATTCAATCGAATTTATAAACTTCAGAATTGTACTCATTCATGGACGTAATCATGGTGTGCTTCAGGCAATGTCTTTCATGATTAGATAGTCCGTAGGAGCGAGCCAAAGAGCCATGGAATCCTCGATCGGGAGGTCTTTCCATTTGTAATGCTTCGGGCATAAGTCTTCGAATGAAGATCATGGCGGAGGCTTATTCAGCTCTTCCATGCCATTGTTGGCTTCAATGGTTTCTCAACTACTTAATAGTCAATGGGAGATTCATGTCTTGTACCCCACATTAAGTGGTTTCTATGGGAAACATCCAAATCAGGAAAATCGAACTTGTGACGGTTCAACAATCCACTGAATTGGAGGGAACAAGATTGTGATTGGTGCTATGGGAATGAAAACATCCATATGCATCAACATTCGATGTCTTAAGACATGGTTTTCATGAAAATCGTCGGGTTTTCATGGGTGTATTGTTTTATGAAAACTTCGGGTTTCAAAGGCACTAAATTCGAAACTACAGGTTCGATTTAGTTTATGAACATGTAGTTCATAAAAGAGAGGTTCCTGCAAGAAACACATAATGCAATATACTAACTTAGTGTAGTGGATTTGAGTTGTCTTCGGGAACTCAAGTGTGAGAGCTTCGTTACTACGAAAGTATGTGACGGTTCAAAGTATAAAGAGAAATTATTGAATCGTTAATGTCCAAAAGTGATCTTCAGGTCAAGAATTTTGGATTCATTATCAGATTAATGGACTGCAGGTCACTTTTAATTAATTCAATAAATCAGGCCATACAGGGTCGATTGTAGAAGCAAAATAATATTAGTATAATATTATTGGATCGAAATCAAAGCTCCAAAAATAATTTGGGCTTGTGCCGTGGGGTGTGGGAAGGCACGGGGTGCCTTAAGAGGTCACGGCAGGGCCTGGGGAAAGGCCTGGGAGCATGGCTGCAGGCCACGGGGGAAAGAGGGCTTCCAGCCGAAGCTGGGTGCAAAAGGCCCAGTCCGAGGGCTGGCATGATGCAGGTTGCGCGGGAGGCCCAGCGAAGCTGGCCATGCGTGCGTGTGTGCATGCTTGTGCCTCGCGTGAAGGAGCCCAGCCAAAGAAAAGCTGGCGTTTGTGCGAGCAATGCCCAGCCGAAGGCTGGCAGATGGATGCGGGCCAGTGTGGCCGAGGGCTGCAGGCCCAGTGACGGAAGCAAAGCATGCCGAGGCCTGCTGTTGCTTGCGCGGCGCAGGAAGGGTGCAGTGCACCCATTCCGATTTTCCCCTTCTTTTTTTTTTCAATTCCCTTAGGGTTTTAGGAAAAACCCTAACTTGCTTCTAATTTATTTTTATACTTTGACTCACAAATTCCACATAACAATTTAATTGTGTGATGCATGAAACAAATATATATATGAATTTGTGAATATATATATCGGAAGGAAAATGTAAACATAGGGGGTTCATGCATCATGGGGAATGTTTTCATGCTTCATGGGTCGTTTCAAATATCTTACTTTATTTTAAGCGTACCTGAGTAGCAGAAAACAACAAAAGCCTTTGAATTTGTAGAAGTTCCTTCGCAGAAAGCCGGAATAGCATCTCCAATGCGTTGTATCACGTTCAACATAGAAAAATTAAATTGAATCAATAGCATGTAGATCAATTTAAAATAATAATAAATTAATCATGAAAAGAATGATTAAAACGTAATACTCCCCTGATTGAAGAATAAACTCTCTTTAGCGCAGCGTCAAGAGCGTGCTGATAACGTGTTGTAGGCATAATTTACTGAAGCAATTATGGAGGCCAAAAGAGAGAGAGGGTGCGGCAAGATTGAGAGAGAAGAGAGAGATGTGTAATTGTGGGTGTGTGTTATCTCACCCCATTGTGCCTTTATTTATAGTAGTAGAAAGGGTTAATTACTTACCCTTTAGGATTACAACATTTAATAGGTAATCTACTCCTAATAGGAATATAAGGTACATTCCCATATTTACTAGGATTTACACAATCACATTCCTATTCCAATATGACTGCAACAACCTATTTCCAATTTTTCCTAAATAAAAAAAAAGGGGCATTTAGACTTGCTGAATTTCAAAACCAGATTAGTGTACCTTGGCCCGGTCCCTTCGTGCAAAGCTGGTCAAAGCCGAAGTATGCAGATTCGTTTCACAATGAAATTTTTTATATCCATTCCTGGAAGAACGTTATTGTTTTTTATTTTTAGGAGTCAATTTTGCCTGCAAGAAGATTATTTTTCTTAAATTTCCTGGAAGAAGATGTGAAAACACAAAAAGCATAATTTTCTTTTTCGTTTTTACGTAGTGATCTAATTTGCAATGACTCATTGACTTCGTATCGATCAGACTATTTTCCGGTGATACAATTTGTAGATCAGTTGAGTTAGTATTTCTGTTTCTTACATTACTTTTAGTCTAAGCTGCTCGATCATCGCTGACCAGGTGGTGTTTTCAAAAGTCATAAGCACTCTGTAGAGTTGAAGTGGCAATGCAGCCACAAGACGTAATCAAGTACCCTTAGTTAGGGCTGGTTTGGTATTGCTGTGCTTTGAAAAAAAACTGTTGTGAGAATAAGCGGCTGTGCTGTGAGAATAAGCGGCTGTGAAATAAAGCAGCAGAGTGTTTGGTAAACTTTTTTTGTAAAAGTGCTTTTAGAAAAAAAAAATTGTATGATAGTGTTTGATAAACTTTTATGTAAAACAGCTGTGACTGTGTGAAATGACCAAAAAATGTGTAATACTCTAATAATTTAATTTTCTTAACAAATAGAAGTGAATTACTAAATATACTTTATTTTTAGAAGAAAAATATTTATAAACTTTATCTTAAATATTAATTAGTATGACAAACTACTTCAATTGAAATATTTTAGACTGAATAGCTAGGATTCATTAGTACAATATTGTTAATGTACTTGAAAGTAGTCTAATTAGATGCATTCATCAAACTTGTTGCTATTCTATTTCTTAATGCCTCTATCTCATGTGATCCTTCAACTTGATAAAATTAAAGTACCAATACATCTAACAAGAGAACATTACCCGTATGAGTAAATCTGAAACATTCAATCCAAGATTTCAAACAAAAGATAAAATTAAAGTTTAGTCCCAAGCCAATATATTGCAAATGCCTCTTCTTTTTTCTTTGGTAATTGGAGATTTTCTTTGCTCAAAAGAAAATATACATCATCAGTTCCAACTCCTTCAAAATCTTAATCACATTTCGCAAAATTTCGTTACTTTCTCGTCCAACAATTTGGTCGTCGATCATCCCTAAATCTCAATCTCATAAGCACCTTTTCGAGAAAGCACTTGAATTCATTTCTTTGTGAGAAATGTTAATTGCTTTCGATTAACACTGTCTAACTGGATTAGTATTGTTCCAGCATTTTCTCCTTCGGTCCACTTAATCGATTCTTCCTCCAGTAGCTTCAGAACCTGTGTCGATTCGAAATACAAAAGTCAAATAATGAAGCATTTGTTAAACAGATGCAGCAAATAATTATGAATCAGTCTTACCAATGATCGTCTTCGAGATCCTTTTGAGATATCTTCCTCTTTTGTATCGCATATGACCTTAAGATACTTGATTGCTGACTCAAAGATAAGAGACGATTTCAATAAACATGAAAAGAAGTTCAAAGAAAAATTAGGAACACAAGAACAATTGCTTACATGAGATACCAGAAAATGAGGAAATTTGACACTTCAAAAGACGTATTGCCTCCTTGGCACCGCGTTCTTGCAAGTCAAGCACTATTTCACCTTGAGTCTCAACATTTCTGACAAGTAACAAAATAAACGAAAAAAGAAGATAATAATTAGCATTTCTGACAAGGAATACAAAGCAACAGATGACATAACTTATGAGAAAATGGAGTCGAACCTAGTTTTCAGAATCACTTCATTCGACTCATCCTCTGCTTCACTCGCCTTTTTGAGGAAAAAATGTCCCTGCAGTATCACAATAGAAGTCATTATTAATTTTCTCGACGCAAACCATATCACCTTCCCCATGGGTCACTGCCCTTACATGGTTACAGAGTGATTAGGTTGTAATTAAAGTAGTTATTGGCAATGAAACAAACAAGCCTGATGTATTAGCCAATTCCAAAAGGTAATTAACAAAATTAATTAACTAATTACAATGTAAAGCTAAAAGTCTAAATATCCGAAATGGGGTGGAAAAGATATATAAAGCAAGAAAAGCTTAAGGATCCATCCAGAATAATCATACCATGCTTTCTGCTGCTTTTGCATGCTTCAATATTTATCATGCTACATTTTACTCAAACTTAATCTTAATTTCATTGAATAATGATAAGTTACAACTACTATTTATATTTATAATTTAAAGAAGTCAAATTACAACTAAGGAAAGGTTCCATAGTATGAGAACGGTTCCATGTTCGAAAATCTGCTACAGTTTTCTTTTAAAAAAAAAGTCTTCAATGTTTAGAAAAAGTCGATGAGTAATCTTTCATCACAACTAAGTATATTGTATTTTTGTGAGATGTGATCAATTAATGCATCTCGTCACAAATGAGCTTCATTACGAAGAACAATGTTATCACCGTCACCTACACAAATGTTTGTGAATGCAGACTGCTGATGCAAGAGAGGCTCACATTACATCAACGATGCACACCGATGCTAACAGAACTTATGTTCAAAACTTCAAATATATTTGGGGGAAGGGGGTGGTTTTCAAAAGATGCATGATGAACTTGCAAGAACCATAATTTAGCACCATCAATTATAAACCGGCCACATGCAAGTTAAATAAAACCAATCTTTATATATAGCATTTTCCCAGTTTAACTGTCGTGCATCAAAGGAAACCCGTAAAAAATGTAGCTCCTAAATCAACCAATATAACCAATGAACAAAAATATAAACCGGATTAGTTAATTTTGAATCCAAATTCATGCATAGAAACCTCTAGTATTTTCCCTCTTTTACAACATACAGCTTGCAACCAAAACGAATTAACCTAAAAACTTCCCAATCGGCCTTTTCCAGAATGCCCGTATTTGTTACACACAAAACTTCATCGTTATCAAACTCTCTTGCTTTGTAATTATAATGGACACAGAACTTCACCTCACAAAAAGCCTACCTGCCATAATCCTACGCAGAAACCCATCAACAAGCACCATGAATACTAATGGCGAAATAACAAAAAAATTGAGATCACAGATCAGAAGCAGAGCAAAACTTTATAAGAAATTATCCCTTACCTAAACCCAAATCAAACTTCTCTCTCAATTTTTCTTGTTTCCTCCACAAACCCTAATTTTTCCCCAATTGAAAAATCCAAACAAATTAATAACAAATTTTTACAAGAGAAGCTTACCAAAGGAACCTGGAGAAACCTGTAGAACGAGAGAACGAGAGAGATCGCGGGTTTTTGGAACAAGAGGACTTCCCACACCTTGCGAGCCTTCTTTGCGTCACTTGCTTCTTGGGACAGTTGGTTCTCGAAGGAAGCCGAATCCTTGTTCCAACTCCAGTAGACTCCCGACTTTGTCAAGCTTGGGTCGCTCAACCTGAGACGAGAGCACGAGAGGAAGAGGACGAAGAGGACGAAGAGGACAAGAGGACGAAGAGGGTATGCGAGAGAGGGTATGCGAGAGCTGAAGGCGAGAGCTGAACGAGAGGGAAAGGAGAGCAATTTTGGGTTATTGAAAATTTCATTAAACATACCACTATTCATCCGTGTTTTCAAAATAAGCTGTTTTTGGAAGCTGCTATTTGCAGCTTCAGGTCAGCTTCAAGTTTTGGGCTTTTTTTCACCCCTAACTTTGAAATAAAGCTGTTTTTGAAAATTTATCAAACACCAAAAACCCTCACAACTTTTTTTCATCCCAGCTTTTTTATTAATCACCTCAATCCTAAACTGCACCTTACTCTTCTAGATGTCTTAGGTTCGTGTTGACATGAATACAACACAATGATTAATTACTAATACGCATACAAAATTGACATAAAAGAAAAAGGTTAAAATTGTCATTTCACGTTCAACTTAAATGGATAGCACATGAGTTACCGAGTTACATGATTATGTAAGCGTGCTAGAGTGTGCATCGCTTTTGGATTAGGTGGGTTGGATGGAAACACAAACTCTTATTAACTATGTTAAATGGGTTGACACGATTATGCCCAACTACAACCCACGATTATGCCCAACCCAAATTTGTTTTGTTTGAAATATTTCTATAAATCTTCGGGTTAATAAGAGCATCTCTAAAAGAGATGTCAAATTGTCCAAATCAGCAATAACGGTAACAAAAGACAGCATTAATGTTTTCCAATCGAGAGGCCAAATATGTTGTGGTATGACATGGATTAACATCTCTCCCTCTTGTTGCTAAATTTGACAGCACTTTCAGATTTTTTTAATTAATTATTAAATGCTTTTTATTAATTTTTTATTGGTTTAAAGCATTATCCTTTTGTTTCTTTTCATTCCCAATGCAAAAAAAAACATCTGAATTATTATTTTATGTTTAAAATTTGACATATCGATTGGAGAACAAAAGTTTAAAAGATGCCAAAGTGCCATGTAAGCCTTCAAATTTAAATTTTATATTTAAAATTTGACATCCCCTTTGAAGATGGTGAATAAACTTTTATGACTTCGCCACCCGTCAGTCCTTTTATAAAAAATAAATTTGTTTTGTCGTTTTCACCTCTACTCTTTCTTCGCACTTTCCACCTAAATTCGATCAAATACAACGAAAGGTACATCATCGAACAACGTTCATATTTTAAATAGAAAAACGCGCATTATCATCGTCACTGACTCATTGACTTTCTTAGGCCACATTTTTATCCTCCCTGATAGAACGCATCTTTTGATCGAGGCCATTCATCTTCCTATCGATCGGACCATATTTTTCCAGTTAACAATTGTTTCTGTTCGGGTACCATTTTCCATTAATCGTTGAACTCCTAGCTCCAACAATCGAGTATTGGAGTTCTTACATCAATGGCTGTTTCTTCTTTTTCTTCAGCATCTGACGACCTTCGTTGGAAACATGATGTCTTCGTCAGTTTCAGAGGCGAAGACACCCGCAGGGATTTTGTCAGCCATCTGCTCAGAGCTTTCAATCAGAAATCAATCAGTACATACGTGGATGCTGAAGATATTTGCAGAGGCGAGCGCCCTTCGGAGGAGCTCCGAAAACACATCCAACAGTCGAGGCTTTTGATTGTAGTTTTTTCTAAAAACTACGCTTCTTCCAGATGGTGCCTCAGAGAACTGGTCCAAATGGTGGAACAAGTGAAGATGACTGGCCAGGTGTTGGTGCCCGTTTTCTATCGAGTAGATCCGTCTCATGTTCGTAGAGCCAACGGAGATTTTGCGAAAGCTTTTAGAAGATATGACGACGAAATGAAAGAGGAGGATGTGTGCACTTGGAGGGACGCTCTAACTGTTGCCGCCAATTATTTTGGCTGGAGTATAGAAGATTATAGGTAATTTTAATTAAATTTTCCACATCCTATTATACGTATAGTATATGTATATGTCCAAACCTTTTATATGCCTTTTAGGTCTTACTCAATGATAATTTTTGCAAAACATCACCCGAATAAAAAAATCATATGATTGTTGAATTATAATGATCACTTTAGTGTTTTTTGGAAGAGCATTAAGGGGGTTGGATTAATCTAATTTGTAGCAAAAATGATTATGAATGATGTTATATTACAATATAGACGGTTCAGATTTTTGAAAAAAAAATGTAATGAATAAGAGATTTCTCAATAGAAAGAGACCGTATATACAGACATGTGTACACAAATATTTATAATTACTACTTGAGGAAATTGTGCAGTACTGTTTTTCAAATTTCACATCTACAGGGATGACGCCGAGCTGATTGATGAAATCGTACAATGTGTTTTTAACAAATTGATCCGCCGGTCATTGTTTGAGGGTGGTTGGAAATATGAAGTTTTTCTCAATTTTAGAGGTGAAGACACTCGCAAGAGTTTTACCAGCCATCTCTACAAAGCTCTGTATCAAAAAGTAATCAACACCTACATGGATGATGAAGAGCTTAGAAAAGGCAACAGCCTTTCGGAGCTCCTGAAATGTATTAAACAGTCGCGAGTTTCGATTGTTGTTTTTTCTGCAGACTACGCTTCTTCAACATGGTGCTTAAAAGAACTCGTGCAGATCCTCAAATGCATGGATGAACAAAATCAGATAGTGGTCCCCGTTTTCTACGAAGTTGATCCATCTCAAGTTTGTAAGGAGGAAGCTTTTACTAAACATCGCGATTCTAAGGTGGAGAAGGAAGAGGTGCAGAGCTGGAAGTCGGCCCTAGAAAGAGCCACCAAGTTAACTCTACCTCGCTGGGATTCACGAAACTATGAGTAATTTTCGTTTACTAATTATATTCTTAGTTTCTTTTAACCTATTAAGGGTTTGAGCTTTACATAACATTTAGTTTAATTTGAGTTGTCAGTATACATTTAATTCTCCTACCAATACTGTTTTTCATATTCCGTAGGGATGATGCCAAGCTGATTGAGGACATTGTACAACATATTTCGAGAGAGCTTTCCCGTTTTACCAGACTGCCGATGGGCCATGTTTGATAACGATTCAGTTGAGATAGAGCACGATTCTGATGAGATACAAGCCTGGTTGCAGATCAATCCGAGCTAAATCAATGTGTTCTTTCAATTTCGGTTTAAACTTTGTTCAAAAAAAAAAAAAATCAGTTTAAACTAGTAAGTGAGCCCGCGCAATGCCTCGGGTTTTAAAAATGTGTTAAATGTGTGGAATGTATTAAAGTCTATTTACATCATTATCAAAATATATTTACATTAGTATCAAAATTTATTTACCTCTTTATGTTCAATAAGAAATAAAAGATTGATGTTGGTAAAACTAGATTTTAATCCTTAAATAAGATGAAGTTTAGAAAAATGTCTTATGCAAGATTAAAAATTGATTTGAGTTCCTAGACTCTATTTAATGCCAGCATATTAAATGTCTCTCTCTCTCTCTCTTTAATTTTTTTTATTTTATAATTTTATGGTGTTCATAGATTGAATTTTATGAAAATATTATAAATTTTAATTCTCATTATGGTAAGTATCTTATATAAGAAAATATTTTCGTAAAGATTGGGTACCCATGTGCTTGCATATTTTCTTATGTATCACTAATTCATTACAATATATTTAGGTACGAACATTTCGGTACACTAGATTAGTATAATATGTTTAGGTACGAACATTTCGGTACACAAGTCTATTATAATATATTCAGGTACCGACATTTCGGTACACTAGTTTAGTATCATATATTTAGGTACGGAATTTTTCGGTACACTTATATTTTTGCATATTTTCTTATGTGCTATTAATTCACTGCAACATATTTAGGTACGGACATTTTGGTACACTAATTTAGTAAAATATATTATGATACGAGCGTTTAGGTACACTAATTAGAGGAAGTAAAATAAATATAATGAATTAAAATGTGTATAATAATAAATTTTAATGTAATGACGTTAAATAAGATATTTATTAAATATTAAAACAAAAATATAATATAAATTTGAATTAAAGGACTAAAATCAATATTCAATCTAACACCAGGTTTTTATTGAATTTTAATCTTCTTCAAAGATTAAAGTTCAAAAACCCCTAGTATATATTACATAGTTCATATGGATAACATTCATATCAAAATCTTAAGTTGACGCCACTTAGTACTACGTTCTAGTGGTATTCTTTTTTATTCTGTAAATGAGAAGGCTTAGATTCGATTTTCGCTAAAGAGGAATTTGAACCATATTATTGCTGGTCCATTATGAAGCTAAACTCATCTCTCCCCCTTAATATAAATAATATCGTTTGTTCAAAATTTAAAAAAAAAAAAAAAAATCTTAAGTTGAAGAATTTGGAATATGTAAAGTCCCTGTGGACGATTACAGCTCTTCTTCTTCCCTTATCCTCATACTCTGTCCCCATGTTGAGTCCCACGATTTGAAGCTCACAAGATATATTAAAATCCATTTACATCCATATCAAACTCTAATTTTTTTAGATTAAAAATTTTAGGTTTTAATACAAGGTTTAGAGATGGTCTTATGCATGAGAGGGCTAGAATTGGTTGCAAGAAGAAACACCTCTTATGTATCTGCTTGTCCATAAAATTATCTAAAAAATAAGATAGATATCTAAGAAGTACAGGAATAGTATCTATCTATGAAAAAATCACTTCAAAACATGTCTTAAATAAGATAGATATCTAAGAAACACTTCTTATATCTACTTGTTCATAAAAGCGATTATGACTCTCCCAATATCACTTCAAAACATGTCCTAATTAAATTGTGTAACTTTTCTTCGCACATTCTTGGACCTCCAAAGGTGGAATATTAGTACAAACTGAAGTTATGTGGAAACTACATATTAACAAAATTATATTTGTCAACTAAAAGAAGATGAAAAGACTATTTAGTTTTCTATCTAAAAAAAATAAAATTATGTATAATAATGTAATTTCACAAAATCCAATTTTGTTGTTTTTATTTAACCCTCACCTACATATGATTTTAACATATATCTAATATTAAAAAAATAAAATAAAATAAAACTCCTCTTCCCACTCCCACTCTCATGTTATCTCTCTCCCTCTCTCCTTCCAATTTAAAAAATAAAAATAAAAAATATTTAGACACACGAAATGTGTAGGCATATGTTAGTCTATTCCCGGAAGAAGATGGTGATAATAAATAAAGCCATTTGTATTTTTTTCCTCATTTTGCACATAAAAAAAATTATAAAAAGCAAAAAATAATAACGTGCTATTTTGTTGCCATTGAATTTCCTGAGACATTACTGGAAGAAGACATAAGAACATAAAGCATTTCTTCTTCGTCTTTAGATATTAGATTAGTCATTGATTGAGTTCAAACTTATGTCATCATGCAAGAACATAATTTCTTTCCACTACGGTAGTAAAATGTCACTTAAGGGTTTATTTTTTGGGAAAAGGATCCAGAGCCTCGTTGGATCATTTTTCTAGGGATCCCGTGATCTCATCTGTTCATCATACATCGTACGGTCAGAAATTATTTCAAAATTTAAAACTAAATATGAATAGTATCTAATGAAAACTGACCACACGATATACAATGAACGGATGAGATCACGGATTTCTTAGAAAGGCAAAATGATCCAGCGAGAATCATTTTCTTATTTTTTGTACCAAAATTCAAAGATGTTTTATTTTTTAAGTATACTGTTTGGCCTGGCCTGACTTGGATTTTAATGATATTTCATGTCCACACCTGCACGCTTTTGACCGAGACCAGTCATCTTCCTATCGATCGGACCAATATCCAGCGGTCCTTTTACAGGGTACTCTAAAGATCAATCCAGTATTTCAGTTGTTGTATCAGTTGGCAAGAATCGATATTGTGCTTGTTAATGGCTGCTTCTGTATCATCCGGTGGTCGATATGATGTGTTCATCAATTTTAAACGCGAAGACACTCGCAAGATCTTTATCGGCCATCTTTACAAAGCGCTGGTTCAGAAATCAATACACACCTTCATTGATGGTGACTATCCGTGGCTCCCGACAACTATCCAAGAGTCAAGGCTCTCGATTGTAGTTTTCTCCGAAAACTATGCTTCTTCCACGCGGTGCTTAAAACAACTCGTTCATATCCTAGATCGTGTGGATACAAAGAAGCATGTAATGGTGCCCATTTTCTATCAAATAGATCCGTCTGATGTTCGTAAACTCTCAGGAAGTTTTGCGGAAGCTTTTGCTCAACATGATCGCGATTCTAACACCAACATCGATGAGGTGCAGAGCTGGAGGTCCGCTCTATCTAAAGCCGTCAATTTTTCCGGTTGGGCTTCACGAGATTATAGGTAATTTTATTTAGCTACTTTCTTTGTTCGAGCTTTCCATAGCATTTAGTCTGTTAAATCGGTATCACAATATTTTGTGTACGTGTTTTACTAGAAGATATATGGCATTACGGCTTAAGGAAATTGTGCGATACTGTTTTTCAAATTCCACAGGGACGAAGCCAAGTTTATTGAGGGAGTTGTGCAAGATATTTTTAATCAATTGCTCCAATTCAGCAAAGTTTTCGTCTCTTTTACGGGAACGACACTCGCAAGGGTTTTGCCGCCCATCTCTTCAAAGCTCTGCATCAGAATGTACTCAGCGCCTTTCGAGAGGTTTCAGCGGATAATATAGGCATTGAAGTCAACAGTGTTTCCAAAGTTGTTCAACAATCAAGGATTTCGATTGTAATTTTTTCCGCAAACTATGCTGCTTCCCGTTGGTGCTTAAACGAGTTGGTCTCAATCCTGGAATGTAAGGACAGAAACAATCAGATAGTGTTTCCCGTTTTCTATGGAGTAGATCCATTTGATGTTCGTAAAGCCAGAGGGCACTTTGAGGAAGCTTTTGCTCGACACGAGCACGATTTCAGCGACAATATGGAACAGGTGACGCTTTGGCGCTCCGCTCTAACTAGAGCCGCCGACTGTTCTGGATTTGAACGCAAATATTTCAAGTAATTTTTCTCTATAAAATCTTAATATTTTTAGCTTCTAATTTTGACCTTTTCAATCTAAGCATACTATTTTTCATATTGCACAGGGATGATGCCGAGCTTATTGAGGCCATTGTACAACGTACCTGGGGAGCCTGCCGTGACTTCGAACGGATCTTGGATGGGGAGCTTGAATGAGACTGTAATCAAATACCAGAGCTTTTCATTACATGGATGAACAAGAAATCACGGCTTTGGAAATAGTTTCAACTTTCAACACCAAAGCATAATTACGTTGAGGGATATATTGTGCGTTTTATTGCTTTTTGAATAAACAAATTTCTGTAAAACCGTAGAAAGTGTCAATTAGGTGCTGTTATTGAGGACATTCATCGACTGGCTAGGCCATTCACTAGAATATCCCTGAAAGCATGTGTTTAGGGAGGCGAACTTCCTACTGTGGACGTATCTTATTTCTATGATCGTACTAACATATTACGATTGTGGCCGTAATGCTTATATCTTTGATTGTATGAGTGTGAGTGTGATAGGGGATTTAGTTTGTAACTTCTCTCATGAAATAAATGTCTTCTATGGCGTAGATGTCCTCTAGAGTCTTTGCCGTCCAGTTTTAACCCACATAATTTTGTTCATCTTAGCATGAAATATAGTGACATTGAACAACTTTCTGCCTTTTTGTTTCACTTTACCCTCATATAAGCTTCAAAGGTATGTAGGAACGCTTTTGACGCCGACAATGAAAGGTACCTACTTCTGCTGTGAAAAAGTATTGTCACTCTCGCCTGAAATTCTTGGTTTAAGTGACTGTTGGAGGTATCGGATGGTATTAGCCATTTATCTTCCTTGAAAATATTAAAATTTTGCAGAAACCTTTTTGAGAGCTTACCTTCGACAATGAATTGACTTCTTTGTTTAACAACCCTCAAATTGGAAGCTTGCATGAGACTGAAATCAATACCAGAGCTTTCATCAAGTATGACTTCAAAGATTCGGAACCGATGGATATAGAGAAATGCAGGGACGCTTTTGATAGAAGGTACAATGTAGAGAGATTACATTACATTTTATATAAATATCATGTTATTTAACACTTATGATTTAAAACATAAGGACAACTTCTAATTCCTGTATCAATCTATTTTTTTCAAATTTATTAAAATTTTCCGGGTTGGTGGATGCTTCAGCTCTGATATCTGTCAGTGGTTCATAAGCTTTGGCTGATGGAGGCAATGTGTTCTCTATTAACTATGGTGTTTATCGGTAGCAACTCAACAAGCACTGATCCCAGCTCCTTGAGCTCGGATGAAACTTTGGATCCACACTTTGTTTCTGGGAATATTGTGATCTGTGACAGTGAATAATCCTAACGTGCAGAAGGGACTGGTGGTGAAAGATGGAGGAGGAAGAGGAGGACGAGTAGGTATGATTTTGCCAAACACAGCTGCATCGCTTAAGAATGCGGAGTTTCATTTCTATATATGCCAATCGTGAGGAGTTGCAAAACCGAAGCATGTTGCAGCCCCAAACATCATCATGAAAACCCTGAAGTGGAACTTCGTGTCCTTGGCAAAATCACAGGTAAGAATTGCCAATCAATATTTCAGTTGTGTTCTGTTTCTTTATATTGTTATTTGTGTTTTTCTTTATGTCTACTCAATTAATAAAAGTAGTATTTCGAATTTTCAGTCAGTGGCAGGTTTCACTCTACAGAGGAAGAATGATGCCGTCAACAAATAAGCAACCGGTATGTTTATACTGGTAGGCTGGTAGCAATTCACCGAGCCCTGATCCCACTTCCTTGTTTTGGAAGCAACTTTGAATTGGTGTGTTGTTGCCAGGGAGACTGATTTGTTACCGTGGGATGAGTTCGGGAGTGTAGAAGGGACAGGTGGGAGCTAGTAGGCATGATCTTGGCAAAAACAGCTTGCAAATGGAAAGGGAAGTTGTGGCAGATTGCCAACTTGTTCCTGCCTTCGACACTTCGCAGAACTGTTACTCTAGCATTATGTTTAACGAGCCCAAGAACCTCTGCAACTCTAGCATTTCTTGGGACTCAGTTGGAGTCCGCCTACAATAAAGTCTGCCTTTCATGACAACACGCGTAAGCCTCTGCAAGACGCCTCAACAGCTGCGGTTTTAACCCTGTATGATCACGGTGCATGCCTCAATAGTTAACCTCCTTCCTCAACCTCAGAACAAAATCAAAACAACAATGTGCATTGAAATGTAGAAGTATTCATAATTTCTCAATTCCTAGTCGATCTTAGAATATAAGAGATCAGGCAAGAAGCATTGTAGAGTTGCAATAACCTATGGAAGTGACGCAGGACGAAGCAAGAGAGATACAAACGAAGTCCTCGAAGAATACAATTTTTGAAGTACACCAGATTTTGGTTGAAAACCCAAAGGTTGTATCAGCCAAATGGCTTAAATAAATATAGTACATCTGTTGGGACAACTCAAAGGACTAATGACATAAATTTGATCGACAAACGAAAAGTCCGAATTTTTATTATAAACTTAAAATTGCATTTTGGAGGCTGAAACGATTCCGAATGGCCAAAATCCATGAGTTTGACTCGTGGGTTCTCTTTCCTAAAAGATATCAAGGGTCAAATTCGGAGCTTGGACGCCAAATAGACAAATTCCTACTGTGTCCTTTTGTCTTCTGATAGTTCATCTCCTTCTCAATCCATTCAGCCATTTGTTCTACGTCAGAAAGGTTCATGTTAACGTGTCATCTCCCGTTTGAAATTATGAGCTCTAGGAAAGAAGAGAGAGTTACCGTTGGATGGTAAGTGCCCATGGGCTTTGGGCCTTACATGTTTCCAAATCACACCAGTGCGCACTTTAGCCCATTCAACCAAGTCCAATCTGAATCGCTTTGACCGAGACAGTGAAGAGACAATGGAGGGAAGGAGGGAGGGCGTTGACCTGCAATCTCAGCATCCCTCCAATTCAAACAATTTCTAAAGACCAGGTATTTCACTTTCATCGGATGTTAATGGCGGCTGCTTCTTCTTGTTTTTCGTCTTTATCCGACAGTAGTTGGAAATATGATGTATTCCTGAATTTTAGAGGGGAAGACACTCGCAAGATCTTCATCGGCCATCTCTACAAAGCTCTGAATCAGAAAGCAATCAACACCTTCATTGATGGCGAAGAGCTTCGAAAAGGCAACGACCTTTCGGAGCTCCTTACAGCTATTACCGACTCGAGGATGTCGATTGTAGTTTTTTCGGAAAACTACGCTTCTTCGACGTGGTGCTTGAAAGAACTCGTCCAGATACTGGAATGCATGGATACACAAAAGCAGATAGTAGTGCCTGTTTTCTACGAAGTGGATCCATCCGATATTCGTAAACTCGAGGGAAGTTTTGCAGAAGCTTTTGCTGAACATGAAAGCTATTCTAACGTTGACGTGAAGGAGGTGCAGAGCTGGAGGACCGCTCTTGCTAGAGCCACGGATTTATCCGGTTGGGATTCAAAAAATTATAAGTAAGTTTAATTTGTTCGCATGCACTAGCTATTAATGTATTTTTACCGTATAAATCCACGGTTTTGGTCACAATTAACTTCCTTACATATAGATGGCTGTGCGTTCACCAATCTGATTAGTTTTTGCATATTTATGATCAAGAAATTAACGTATTTTTACTGTACAACTCCGGGGTTTTAGTCACAACAAGTATTGCCCTTCTAATTGTTCAGTTTTAGTTTTCTATTTTGGGCTTGTTATAAAACTTAGCTTTGGTTTGACTCTTTCGCGATGCTGGTTCTAAAACTTCGCAGGGATGATGCCAATCTTATTGAAGATATTGTAGAGGATATCTTTAGCAAATTGATCCACATCTCATCAAGCAAAGCCGATGGCTTGGTTGGAATGGATTACCACATAGATGAAATGAAGTTCCTATTACTTTCTGGGGAGAATGATGTTTTCGCTGTTGGAATATGGGGTTTGGGAGGTATAGGCAAAACTACCATCGCTCGTGCTGTTTATGATGAAATCGCTTGTCAATTTGAAGCTTGCTGCTTTCTCGAAAATGTTAAGGAAGGCTTCTCGAATAATGGTGCAGTACATATGCAGGAAGTGCTTCTTTCTAGAATATTGAAGGAAAAGGTGCGGAGTTTAGGCACGTTGGATCGAGGTTCCAAAATGATAATGAAAATGCTACAAAGGAAAAAAGTTTTCATTGTTCTTGATGACGTTGACAAATTATCCCAAATCGAAGCCTTACTTGGAAAGCAGCATTCATTTGGTGGTGGAAGTAGAATCATTATAACAACAAGAGATATGCAATTACTAAGTGGAGCTGATGCTGTATATAAGCCCAAGAACTTAAGTGAGCCAGAAGCTCTTGAACTCTTCAGTCAGTATGCCTTCAAAACCAACCAACCCACAAGAGATTATGATCGTCTCTCGAGGCTTGCCATACAACATGCTCATGGTGTGCCTTTAGCGCTTAAAGTCTTGGGAGCTTTGCTTGATAACAGAAGTGTATGGGAGTGGGAAGATGTGTTGAAGAAAACAAAGAAAGCCCAGCTCATGGGAATTCAGGATGTTCTTAGAAAAAGCTTTGATGGGTTAGACGACTCAGAGAAGGACATATTTCTAGATATTGCATGTTTCTTTAAAGGGATGGAGAAAGACTATGTAACTAAAATTCTTGATAGTTGTGGCTTTTATCCCCATAGTGGATTAGGAGTACTAGTTAACAGAACTCTCATCACTATATCAGATTACGTTACGCTTGAGATGCATGATTTACTGCAAGAAATGGGGTGGGAAATAGTCCGCCAAGAATCTAATAAAAATCCTGGAAGACGAAGCAGGTTATGGATTTATGAAGATGTTCATTGTGCATTAACACAAAATACGGTGAGATATATTCATTACCTCTTTCTTTTAAGCATGTAATATTGAGTAGAAAGCGGAAGTATAACAAATATCAAATTTGGATATTTTCACTCATTGAATTTCTACTGTTTGGTTATCTAGGCTACAGAAGCAGTTGAAGGCATAATCCTCAACTTGGCCAACTCAAAAGAGGTATACTTCGAAGCTGAAGCTTTTGTTAGAATGACAAAACTAAGACTTCTCAAGATCCATTGCAGCCGATCCATGGTAAACGCATCATGGGAGGACCGATCCCATCCAAATGATGACTGTAAACAACATATGAGTGGGGATTTAAAAGTTTTCTCTCATGAGTTGAGGTGACTAAGCTGGCATGGGTGCCCCTTAAAGTCCTTGCCATCCAATTTCCACCCCAAGAATCTTATTGATCTTGAAATGCCTTATAGTCAGATTGAACAACTTTGGGAAGGAACCAATATACAATATTCATTTTTCATATGTTTCTTTTGAATGGTTAAGTTGTCAGATGCCTTATTATGTATTGGATGTTTTCCTGGTTGTCGTTGCAGTGTCTGGAAAGCTTGGAATTCATCGATTTAAGTCATTCTCAATACCTTAACAAAACCCCGGATGTCACTGAAGTAAAAAATCTTGAGATTCTAAATCTCGAAGGTTGTTCAAGTTTAACTGAAGTTCACCCATCGGTTTCAGATCTTACCAACCTTGTTTTTTTGAGTCTAAAAGAATGCAAAGAACTTCAGGTTCTTTCAAGAAGAATTCACATGAAATCGCTTAAAACCCTTATTCTTTCTGGCTGCTCAAATCTTGATAAGTTTCCAGAGATTTCAGGAAGTATGCAGGAGCTATCAGAGCTTTATCTAGATCGGACTGCAATTGAAGAACTTCCCGCATCGATTAGTATTCTTACGGGGCTTGTTACTTTGAACCTGAATGATTGCACAAAACTTAGAAGTCTTCCAAGCAGCATTTGTCAACTAAAGTCCCTCAGATATGTTACTCTCTCTGGTTGTTCAAAGCTTAAAAGGTTTCCAGTGATTGCAGAAGATATGGAAGGATTAAGAGAGCTTCATTTGGATGGAACACCTATCAGAAAGCTTTCCCCATCCATTGAAAGTCTTAAGGGGCTCGTGTTATTAACTATGAAAAACTGCGAAAGCCTTGTCTGTCTTCCGAACAGTATCTGTAAATTGGAATACCTTACCGGTCTTACTCTCTCTGGGTGCTCAAAACTTTATTATTTGCCTAAGGACTTGGGGAATATAAAATCGCTGAGGGACGTTGATGTAGAGGGAAGTGGTATAGAACAACCATTCTCTAGGTCGAGTTCAAACATGCCTGCAACGTTATCTGGTAGATGGAAGGCAAAGAAGGTCCCATTTGTATCATTGTTACCAAAACCATCGGCTCATGGACACTATGAAAACCTTGTATGGCTTGATTTAAGTGACAGCAAACTGATGGAATTACCGGATTCTGTTACGAATCTAATTCATTTGATAACATTAGTGCTGTGCAGAAACAATTTTGAGAGGTTACCTGCAACTATGGATCGACTTCGTCGTTTAAAAAATTTCAACTTGGAAGCTTGCAGGAGACTGAAACAACCCGTCCCGGATTTTACTTTATAAAAAGAGTATTTCTGTTTTTTTTACTAAGTTTGGGGATCATTTCCTTTTAAAAATTGGTTTTTAGTCTTAATTGGTCAGCCAGGGGGGCCCACCCTTTGATTTTCTTGTCTTCCGTCTCTCTCTCTTCTCTTTGTTCTCCTTTCTCTTTCCCCGTGCTCTCTGCACTCACCCCCTCGAACTCCCATACACACATACCAGCACTCTCTTCTCTCTCGAAACCATCTCCTCATCTCGCCTCACTCTTTTCTTCTCGGCACACCTGGCCGTGCCACTCTCAAGGAAGGCTCGCGACGAGCCCATGAGCTCATTTTTCCTTCCCCTTCTCGCGCTGTAAGGTCGACGGCACGGGAGCAAAAGCTCCGACGAGTTCCTTTCATTCCTCCGATTGGGTGAGTCTCAAATCCCTCTCTCTGGTTGTTGAGATGCTTAAATGTGATTATGGAGATTCATCCTGTTCTCTCTATCAAGGTTTTACTCTCGGAATCGACTCTGGAAAGCTCACCCATCTCTGGCGAGCCTTAGTGGTTGATGGGGTTTTCCGATCACCTCCGGTAGTCCTATGGCAAACCAAAGGTATAACTTCACTCCTCTCGTGGTCCTCTACGTTTTTGTACCTAGTTCGGACCCCTAAGGTTTATGTTTGCAGCCGGCCGGAGCTGGGAAAGCTCCGGTGTTCTTCTTCGTTGCACCCAAATCATCGGGCCTCTGGCCCTTTCCCCATTTTTCCAAACCAGGTCGACAGGCCATTCTCAAGGCCTTCGGGCCATTTGTTCCTAAGCCCAACCCAATGAAACCCTTTTAAGACCCAAAGGGCCTTGGGCCGGTCCTAATTAAAAAGGGCTTAAAGCCCGGACCTGTGTGTGAGGCCTTTGGGCCGTGTGCAGTGTTGTGTTTGGGCTGTGCATGTGCATGTGCAGTGCGTGTGTGTGTTATGTGAGGCCTTTGGGCCATGTGTTGTGTGGGTGTGTTATGCATGCCGTGCATGTGCGTGTGTGTGTTGTATGTACGGTGCACGTGTGTGTGTGAGTGCATGCGTGTGATGTGTGTGTGAGTGCATGCCGTGCGTGTGTATGTGTGGTGTATGTGTGTAGTACATGCTTGTGTGTGTGTGTTGCATGTGCATGTGTGGTGCTTGCATGTGTGTGTTTATGTTGTGCCGTGTGTGTATGTTTGTATAGGTTTGGGCCACCCCTTTCACCCTAAACCCTTTTAACCCAAAAACCTTAGGAACCTAAAACCCATCTACCTAAACCCAAAACCCAATATGTCCTAACCCTATTTAACCTAAGCCTAAACCCTAATCCGGTCTCCAAGCCCAAACCCTGTACGAGGAATATTCCGTCAGGGAATATTCAAGGAATATTCTAGTGACATTCACGAAAATTATCCGAGACCCTTCTTAGGGTAATTCGACGTCCTGAATCCGTTTTCGATGTCCGTTTTTCCAAATTAAATCGTTTGAGTAGAGTTTGACCAAATGTACCCTTTATGTGCTTAGGGGCAATTATCGTGGCACTTTATTCTTCGGTAGCTTGCGCAGCTTTCGACGGCAAAGTACTGTGAGTGGATCACCTTCAAAAATAGCATGTTTTAAATTAAAGAATTGCATATGTTCCTAGCATGCCTCGATTTGATGAATACTTTACAGGAAGCATGATGATTTGAATATTATTGAATAGATAGTTCGTTTTGAACTATTTTCACTATATCATATTTCTATATAACCCTCATTCTGGTAGACTATCTGATCGATGACGATAGGATGCTAAGAATGTGTTTCAAATGCTTTTAGACACCTCTTCGTAGTATGGGGGATCGATGAACTTATGCTACGAAGTTGTATTTTAGAAACTTGTTTTGTGTGTACCTAGTGAACACCATGCCGCAAAGTGCGAGGACTTGTAGTTGGCAGAGGCCTGGAGAAATAATCCCTAGCGGAAGGCTGAGGGACCACGGAGTCTGGCATCGGGCCGGGAGGGAGTTATCTCATGGTGAAGGCCATAGAGATTTAGGTGCAGGCAATGGGCCGGAAGTACTATTATTATTCGGTGATACTCATTAGCAGCACAACTTGTATTATGTTTCCTGTTATGATTTCTGAGATTGATTTGCAGATGGAAATACGAATGGTTTTATGGCATGCTAGAGGGTTTGAAAAACCTATCACTTATTATGCTAGTAGTTTTCATTATTAACTGTGGGGGTTAGTATGTTCATAACTGTTTTTGTACTATGTATATAAACTTGGTCCACTCACCCTTGTTTTGCGTCACCCTTGTTTTGCGCCCCCATTCAGGACATAGAATCGAGGCATACAATCCCGACGTTGAGGCACTTCCGCATCGGCATCTTTTTGTCCTCTCGGTCATTTAATGTTATCTTAATTCGTTGTAGTGATTAGGTTTAGTTGTATGCTCTGAACACGTTCCTAAATTATTATCCATTGTATTTGAATTCATAACCTTTATTTATTTCTTATTCTTAGCTTTTGTATCAATTAATGGCTTTCGTCACCCTCGGGTGTCGGCCAGCACGTGCCTATCCTGGTATTCGGGGAATATCAGGGTCGGGTCGTGTCAGAGACTAATATCAATACCACCGCTTTCGTCAAATATTACTAAGATAGATGCACATGATTGCACAGCTTTGGAAACAGTTTCAACACCAAAGCCTCATTATATGAATCTTTACTTCATATTTTCTAACTGCCTCCGGCTGGTACAAAAAAATCCATTCAGGGATATTGTGGAAGCTCATTGTCATGATCAGGTCTCTCTCTCTCTCTCTCTCTCTCTCTCTCTCTCTCACACACACACACACACACAGAGGCAATGATACCATTACGTACACAAACACGTGAAAACACAAAAGTAAACCCAATTAAGTGAGCTTTCATTGTTGCAGGGTAATCATCTCCGGCATCTTTCCTTTAATATGTCTCTTCCTGGAAGTGATATTCCAGATTGGTTTAGCCAACAGTGTACAGGGTCTTCGGTAACCACGCAGCTACAACTGAATTTGTTCCACAATAAGTTACTGGGATTTGCTATATGCGCTGTTAGTAATTTCAAGAGTGCTCATTACTGTGCATCTAATTTATCTGTTCAATGCTTTTGCACCTTCAAAGGAAATCACCATGAGTACAGCTCCAATATCTATATGCTGGATTGGGATTTCAAAACTGACAGATTCCTTGAGTCAGATCACATGTTCTTGGGATATGTTCCATGGTCCAAGTATAGCTTGATTGAAACGGGAAAGCAGGCCAACGAACATTGTTACACTGAGGCCACATTCAAATTTGTTGTTAAAGATGGAGGCTACGTACGTGATTTCAGAGCAGCAGTACGATACCCTTCCATCAGAAGGTGCGGAGTTCATTTTATTTATGCAAATCATGAGTAAATGGCCCATCAGGAAGTGTGTAGCGAACCAGCGGCAGAAGTTGCTAAGTATGCTTAGAGGAGCAATCAGGGTAGCTGCTATACTGGGGCTGGATGGTCAAGCGGTGGAATGCTTCTTAAGAGCGAGAGGTGCAACATCCTTCAAGAAATTATGCATCTGAAAATGACCATAGTGAAATGGCTTCACTGGGAATTGTTGATGTCCCGGGAGGAATGGTGGTGATGCAACTCTGCAGATTGGTTACCTCTTCGGTTTCACATTAACAATGTCAAGAAAAGAAGTTGTTTCATCAAAGAGCCTTCTGTGAGTGTCGTTATCTCTGTCATCTTCTGCCATCTCTGAGTTCATTCCTAATAAACCAACTTTTATTTTGATTTGTTGACCCAAAAAAAAACTTGATTTGATTTGCAGCTTGCAATTGATGGTAGTTTCATCCTCTCTTGGCGAGGCAGTAACTCAAAGTGGATTTATACTTTGTGCAGGTTGCTTGATGAAAGGGAAAACAATTGTAGACACGTATACTTTGTTGGAGTTGGAAACATCTTCCAATAGACTTAAATCGTTTAATGCGTTGCCTGATTGGTTTAATACAAGGTTGTAATATCTACTCTTCTCTACTTTACCCTCATACAAGCTTCAAAGAAATGTAGGAACGCTTCTGATTCCGAGAATAAAAGGTACCTACTTTTAATGTGAAAGATTTTTGTCACTTTGGCCTGAAATTCTTGATTTAAGTGACTGTTGGAGGTTTCGGATGGTATTCCCCATTTATCTTCCTTGTAAATATATATTAAAGCTTGCAGAAATCTTTTTGAGAGCTTACCTGCGACACTGAATCGATTTGTTGTTTAACAACTCTCAAATTGGATGCTTGCAACTTATAGAGATGTGGGGATGCTTTTGTGTTGTCTATTGACTATTGTGTATATCCGTAGTAAGTCAACAAGCCCTAATCCCAGCTCCTTGAGCTCGGTGGAAACTTTGGATCCACGCTCTGTTGGTGGAAGCATTGTGATCTGTGACCGTGTGGTTAATCGTAATGCATAGAAGGGACTGGTGGTGAAAGATGGAGAAGATGTACTAGGTATATGATTTTGACAAACACAGCTGCACCACATCAGAAGATGCGGAGTTTGTTTCTTTATATACCAATCGTGAGGAGGCGCAAACCAAAGCGTGGCGCAGCCTAAAAAATCATCATGAATACCCTGAAGCGGAACTTCGTGTTTTTGGCAAATTACAGGTAAGAGTTGCTGACCAATATTTCAGGTGTGTTGTGTCTTTTTATCTTGCTTTATGTCTGATTCATTAAGTCTACTCAATTGATAAAAGTAGGCTTCGTTTTTTCAGTCACTGGCGGGGTTTCACTCAATTGATAGCGAAAAATACTGGTATTGTGTATACTGGTAGCAATTCACCATGCCCTGATCCCACTTCCTTGTTTTGGAAGCAACTTTGAATTGCTGCTTTGTTGCTGGGAGGATTGTGATTTGTGACCGTGGGGTCCGAAACGCAGAAGGGACAGGTGGTGTGAGATGCATGGGGACTAGGTATGATCTTGGCAAACACAGGTTGCAAATGGAAAGGGAGGTTGTTGCAGATTGTCAACTTGTTCCTGCTTTTGACACTTCACGGAACTGTCGCCAACGTTAGCCCTCCGGTTCCGAATTACCACGCCATTGTTCCGCCGTTGGAAGGTGCTTTCGTGAAAGTCGAGCCTCAGACGCTGAAATGTAGAATTATCATTTTGCAAATTCAAATCACATTGATGTAGATCAAAACTAGATTACAGTAATTTCATAATTGTTCAGTTTCCATATTAATTTTTTTTTTTTGGTCAAATCATAGATTTTGTTAGATTAAATGTTAGATTAGCCATTGACGGTGTTTGAACCCACGTCATCATGCAAGGGCTGAACACCTTTCTATCACTGTGGTAAAGGGCCACTTGCCATTTCCATATTGATTTCAAATCGCATGTTTTTGCAATATTCTCATCATAAATTGTCAGTTTGTTAATTGATATAGATGACTAAACAGCTTTTAAATTAGATCAATTTTTTTTAGAGAAGACTTTTAGAGGATGATAAAAAAGTAAACTATTCAGATTATATTGTTTGTAGGACAAGACTAAATCCATCTTATATTAAATGGTTTTGCTACCAATTGCGTTTTTATATATAGTTTCACATTGCACAAATGGTTAGATAAATACAATTAGTAGTTGACATCGTATTTGAAATCTTTAACAAAATTGTAGATAACTTCTGTAATTAAGGTAGGATTACACCTTACATATTAATCATTGTATTCATACATATTAATCATGTAATTTTCATTTTGTGCCTACTTTGTTTCATTTTACCATAAAACAATGGAATTTCAGTAAATCATTAATTTTCTGTTTCAATGCCACACAAGCTGACAAAGATGTTACTGACATCGACGGTTGCAACAATAGCAAGAAGGCCCCACGTAGTGGCTTCATAGCTCATGCAGAGCATTCTCGTGGCGCTCCACGAGTCACCACATTCTCCAGGACCTTCAACTTTCACGTTTCTCTGGTTTATCCCCTCTCTCATCACTCTCTCTATATCTTTCTCAGTCTAGATCTTCCTCTCTCTCTCTCTCTCTCTCTCTCTCTCTCTCTCTCTCTCTGTGAAACCCTAATCAAACAATTATGACCCGGCAGCGAGCTGAACTTGTTTCGTGGAAGATGAGGCTGAGGAAGGAGTGGATGTTTGATACTCCGGAGCAATGCCGAGAGCGCCGCCGTCGAAGAATAGAGATGAGGCGGGCCAGGTGGTCCAGCTCCGGCTACCGCCCACTTCCAATACGAGGGGCTCAGAACATCTCAAACGATCATGATCAGACCTGTCTAATATTATATGACGAGGAGGATGGGGGGCCAACTGATCATGAGGTGGCGGTGCAGCCTGCAGTACCACCTCCCCGTTATTTGCTTCGTAGGAACCCAATGGCGGAATTCAGGACGATGTCGTTCAGTCGGCGGCCAGATCAGATGAGTATGGAACTAAACGATACCGTGTTTGTGAAAGAGGACTTTTGCCGGCTCGATCATGTTCTCCATGGCCAGCCTATTCATTTCTTTGCTGTATATGACGGTCATGGACACCCTCATGTAAGTATTACGTAATTATATATTTATATAAGGATTTTTTATGGTGATAACATATTTGTCTTATTGAGACAAATGTTTTCTTGTCAGGTATATAACATTTTCTTGTCAGACTTATGTCACAAGATACTCTAACTATATAAACTTGACCAGAAAACGTTATATACTTTTAATTACGTACTCTATACATTAAGCTATAGCAAAATATTTAAAATTTAATTTAAGATCTTAGTTTAATGTGTTTTCCTTGATAATTTTTCTTTGTATATACAAATGTGATAATTTTCCTACTTATGAACTGAGAAGAAGGGAACGTTGTGGTTAAATTCACATGTATAGGTGTCCACCGTTTGCAAACAACGGATGCACGAATTCGTAGCCGAGGAGCTGCGGCGCGTCTTCACCACCGTAGGGTGTGCGAATGGTGATGAAAACATGAACTTTGCTTCGCAAGGGCAAGAGGAGGTGAGGTGGCCTGATCTGGTACCGACGGCCCTAGAAAGGAGTTTCCAGAGGATGCATCGACTGGCCCAGGATACTTGCTCGTGTGGGAGCATCGGCCACGCGTGCGGGTGCATGCCCAATATCAATGCACTGCCCGTTGCGGGGTCCACTGCTGTTGTGGCAATATTGACAGCTCAGCATATTGTGATTGCCAATTGTGGTTTCTCACACGCCGTTCTTGGCCGTGCTGGGCGTCCTTTCCCACTCTCCCATTATCATAAGGTTGGTTTTGTATACATTTGATTTGCCTTACAATTTAATTATTTAAAATTATCACTGAGTTTCACTCTAGTTTACAATTAGTTTCTGAACTAGAACCTTTAATTGAGGGCTTTTTTCCTTCTAATTTAACAAAACGTAGAGTATAGCTCTAGTATCATTTGATCCGTCTTTTTAACCGCTAGATAATAATTTTTGCACTTTTGACCAAAGATATAACTATTAAAAAATCCGTATAGTCTTCTGACATTCCGAAACACCATAAAAAATCCACTAAACTAGAGTGAAAGTTTAGAGACTAATTGCCGGTCCTATGTCATGGCATATAATCAAATTGACGAAAAATCTCATGGAGAGACCAATAATGCACGTTAAATTCATTGGACCCCAATTAACGGCTATTTAGTTCATTGACGAAATCTACTTAAGGTGCAAGTTCAAGTTTCAATTCGCTCTAATCTATCCTCCACATGCACTCCTTTCATTTTTTATTCCTAACCTTGGTATTTAATAAAATAAAGAAATATCAATGGACCAAATATTAAAAAGTGCATAAAAGAGAAAGAAAAAAAAATTAGAATTTTACATTCTAATTTTATTATCTATCTGTTGCAGTCTGAGAGGTGGAATGAGCAAGAAAGGATGCGTGCAGTCGATGGTCGGATGTTCTATCACAACGGCGTTCGTGTATATGGAACTCTCAACATGTCTCATTCCCCAAACGCAAGTAATCTTCAATTATATCTCTTCTAATTAAAAATTAGTGTAATTAAGTTTCTGAAAAGATGTTGAGCCACAATTGGTGTTATTAGTGTTACTAATGAACTTGTTATACTAAGTAGGGAATATGTAAATAAATGCACGTTTGGTAAGTGATAACATGAGTGAATTGGTAACATCATCTGATGAAAATGCGATCGTCATTCCGAAAAGTTTCTTGTCTCTTCAATGTTAAGCTATTTCTTGGTGCTAATTATTTGATGGATTGTACATTAATGAACAGCTGAGCACATTTATAAACCGGTTGTGACATTGGAACCTCATATTTCCATAATAAAAAGAGAAGGGGATCAAGATGAGTTCTTGATTCTAGCCAACGACGGCCTCTGGGATGTGGTGCCCGATGACATGGCTTGCAGGGTAGCTTGTACGTGTCTTAGAGGAGGCGGAGGTGGTGGCAGCAGCGGCCATATGAATCGAGCTACGGCTCCAAATCTGAGGAACGTGGAGCACTGTCTTTGTCCTCCAAACACAGATGGCCATGAGAATGCGAGGGGTGGTGTGTTCCTATCGACAAAAAGTAACCTTGCAGCGACATTGCTGTGCCGCCTTGCATTAGCTCGTGGAAGCCATGGCGAAATGAGTGTCATGGTTGTCGATTTGAAAAGTGGCTAACGGTAAAAGAATGAAATGGGAAGTTGCAATCGTTTGCTTTGAATACTTTGGCTGTTTAATTGGATTCGACAAAGTCTCTTATAATGGTATCCAAAGTCTCTTATAATGGTATCCAATGGCAGGAATAAAATGCTTAGAAATGTTGTCTCCTTTATTTTCTTATTTCAAATTTAAATATTCAAAAATTTTAGATCTTATGTTAGCCAAGTTTGAATTACCGTAACGATGATCATGTTGTTTAGATTAAATTAGTGTACATGGTAAGAAAAAATACGGCTAATTTAGCTATCATGGAAATAGAAACAAGGATTAATGGTCGAACTACAAGAATCTTTCAGTTCATAAAAAACAAATACACGTGTTACAATTTGAATGCAATACATCGAAGAATTAGCATGGAAATAGCAAGACTGAAGGATCTACACAAAGCTTTCGGTTCACAAAACAGATCTTGCTCAACATATCACGACACCACTCTAGTTGGTCTGTTGTTACACTTGGCATGTTCAAAACCCTAGAAACTAATTTCATGTCAACTTCAGAGAAGAAGTAAAGGTGATCATCTGTACCTTCTTCTTCTTCATGCTTTCTGAATCTCTTGAGCATGCTGTTCCTACTCCTCAGTATCTCTTTGAGCTTCATATTTTTCTTGTGAAGATCAGTTTGGACCTCAGCTAAAAGATTCAAATCCGTTTCTTGAAGGTGTTCTCGTCTTCTCTTTTGACTTGCATTAATCGTACTGCTAGCGTATTTATCAGCTCGAATGAATTGCCACATTGTCGTAATTGATTCTTCCAGTTTCTCTACTAGATCGTCACTCGAAATTGTTTCTCCATCATCTCTTCCTTTTCTTCTTGTTTTCCTTCTGTCTTTTAAACTGTCCCCTCGAACCACTGGAACTTGAAGAAGTAAAGACATCTTGCATCGATTATTGACATAATTTTCAACCCTTGTCCATTCTTCAGAACATTCACCCTCCACAAATCTTTGCAAGTACTCTTTAAACTTCTGAAATTCGCCCGCGACTTCATTATACGTAGCGGTTTTATATGGAGACTTCCATAGCTCCAAGGCCTTACCATATTGCCATTTAAGGAACTCCCACGAAAGGCACAACTGCCCCACATACACCACTTCTAACTCACCATGCAATTCTCTAAACTTCGCCGAAATTGGGTCAAAAAAATCGGAATCTTTATTTGATTTGCATCTCAAAAGGTTCTGTGAGCGAAAGGATTTGCTGCTCGAAGACGACTTAGGTGGTTTCTTGGACTGCAATAAACGTAGTGCATTCAACTTCTGGTTATTCAAGATATCGAAATTTCGCATACGTACGCTGTAGCTCTTGTAAAATTCGTCAAACTCTCCGATTCTACCATGGAGTATTTCATCAACCTTCCTTGGCTTCAAATCATCCAAATTCAAGAACTCGTAATCTTCGGGAATAGTGGGCAGAACATCAGCTCTGACTCTCTTGAACTCCATTTTTAACTGTTCTATCAATTCTTGGTGCTCCCACAAAGCTTCCAATGTGTATGAATCTTTGGCTGTCAGATTACGGTTATGACAATTGGATTTTTCAGAATCTTCTAAATCTAAACCCTCCGTTGGCTTTTCTTCAGGATTATGAGGATCATTCTTCTGCAGCTCTTTGGTTTCTCGAATTTCTTTCTTCATATCTTCTCCTTCGTCCTCAAAACAATCAGTTTCGTACCCAACAGAATCGTAATCAGAATCTGAAGCCGAATCGTTTTCGTGACTCCCCAATTTCTCTCCGTCCGCACGAGGCTCCTCTCCCGTGACCAATTTCATCTCACGGGACTCATCTTTCTCGCATTCACCATGTCCAAAATCCTGAGGAGTTTCTTCACGAGCTTCTTCAACATTAAAGCTTGCGGCTTTAGCTTCTTCCATGAAGCAACTAACATTCTCTGCAGCTTTCATTTGGTTAAACTTCTCAGTTAGGAACTCGCACTCTTCCGAGAAAGCAGAATCACCGTTAGCATTATTCCCTTCGTTGATTCTGCTCAATAATTCTCTAGTCTGGAACTCAAACTTGAACACGAAGTTCGGCTTCGACGCCTCTCCATCACCAACATCATCAAACTTCGAATCATCACCATCAATCTTCGAAATCTCATTGATTTCTCCCGAAGGAGGAGGGCTAGAACAACAGGAATTGTTCATCAGAGAACTCATGTCGTGTCGAAAACTCACGAGGAAGATTTTGCTGAAGAATCTGAACGAAGCAAGCAAAAGTGGAGAGAAAAAAAAGCGCCATCTTTGTGGGTTATATGGAATGGGATGAGGTGTTTGCTTCTGTTTTCCTAAGCACTCTGGGAGAGATGCACTCCCCTTTGGGAATGGGAAAACAATGTCGTTTTATGCCTTTTCCTTCTTCGTTTTGGTACTTATTTTGAATTTACCAGTAAAAATCCTAGATTGAATGGGAAATGGGAAACTATATATTTGCGGAAAAATAAATGTTATTAATAAAATAAAATAAAAATAATTGACGTACTGACATTTTGACACGTGTACAACATCCCAAAAAACGTCGGCATCCACGGCGGGACCTCTCGGCAGCTTTTGAAGCCTGGTTGGCGCCACTAAGCTCAAGCTCATTGTGTGCGGTTTTATCTTCTCCGTCGTCGTTTCAGTCGCCTCCAGCCACAACTCCGTCTCGGATCCTTGCATGACGGCGATGGTCATTTGATTCGGAATTAAATTTGGAAATATGGGAAACATAATTAATCGGTGCTGATAAACACATGGAAGCTCAGCTCTGGTCTGATGCAATTCATGTGGCGGGTCGGACGGCGAACCGCCGTCGGATTGTCTGAAATCCCATCTCTAAAAGATTGGGTTTTCCAAGTCACAAGCAGCTAAAAAGCCATAACTTTAAGTTTAGCATAAACCAAGAAGACAATTTGAACACTAGGTTTAAGCCAATTCAGGGACTTTCACCGAACGCAGTATTCTCCGTCGACGATGATGTAAAAGTCCAGAATCCCACATTGCATTTCGCTTTCGCTGTTTGGCAATCTGCGTGCAATGCCGTTGTCGGGTTTGTTCCTCAAATGCGATGCTTGAGAAGGAAGCTAGAACTTTTGCCCTTATAGTATGCTTCTACCAAACGATCCATTCTTTCATAGGAAATACTTGGATTTGTATACTTACAATATGCCCTCATCGATTCGTGATCATGTAACCAGGACCAGGGAGAGGTATTCTACATGTGGAATATATTTGTTGCCGATCTTTTGGTTTGGGTTTGCAGGATTCAATTGCTTGTGCGCTACGTTTTTGTACTTTTGATTTTCTGTGCTTGTGCAGAAAATGTTAAGATATCGCAATGTCATTGCTCGTTCCTAACGCCACCGTTGCTCCTCCAATTTGGGTCAAGGTACTTTGCATTTCCTTATCTTAACGTCTTTATCTAAAAATTACAGTGGATGAGCCCGCTGAATTTGTGTAAATGTCGAAAAGACTACACTAGTCTAGATTAGGTAGATGTAAAAATTTGCTTTTTGGCTTAAGTGGGGTATAATGACGGGGTTTTCAATTGCTTGTCATATGCATCATCAGCACACTCCGCATTCATCAGTAGCTTAGGTAGATGTAAAAATTTTAAGCACCTTTTCCTGCGAAGGAAATCAAATTACCAAAGAGAAACGAAGTCTTTCTCGCTGGTGAAACCGTGGTATTCAATACAACGAACGAGATCTGCTAGCAGCCATTTAAGTTTTACAGAGCATTGCATGGTTGACATCCATCTCGCCTTAACAAATACAACTGAAAACTAACAACTCAAAGTGTTAAAATTTCTCAATCTGGGGACAGATTACTTGGTACATGTTGTGTTGTGATTGCCTCCCTATACGGTTTTTTGCCAATCATTGTGCACCATTGATAGTGATGCCAGTTTTAGTTGTATGCTCACATAAAATCTGCCACTCAGATGTCAAGATTTTAAATCCCTTTATGTTACCAACCCAACTTATTCCGTACGGTGTTTTGGCAGTCTTCATGCCAAGAATTATTAAACGAGTATGATTATTTCTTTTGTTGGAAAAAATTGATCTTGAAGTCTGGCACACATGCTTTTTCAGGGAAGATGTATGAGATTGGATCTTCTGGATTTAGCAGTCTAAAAGGGCACAGCAAGAGGAGGAATAAATAAGTGCCTCAACGATTTCATCTCTCTCTCCGAAAGATTGCCCCTTGTACCAACTAATGCTAAAGTTGTAAACGCTAGAATTGAACGGTCCTGGTGGTTTCAGGTTAGATTTATATATTTCTAGTATCTGTATTATATGCTGCTTGGAGAAGGACGTTATCGCTGATAGAAAGTTTGGAACATGATTATACTCTCGAACCAGAATCCAGATTTGTTTACTGACCAATTTCCAGAAAGAACACCAATTGATAAAATTATAGTGAACTCAACAGACACAAATAATACAATCATAATCAGTTGAACAGGTGCCAACTTCGTAATACATACCTTATCAAAAGGAAAGAAAAAAACTTTTCAATACATACGAATAAGTAAATACTGACCACATACCAGCCACAGATGAAGAAAGAAATACGTGAAAAAGCACAAAACTAAATAGAAGAGCTCTCAAAATACAGAAACCAACTCAAAACTCGAAAGAGTCACAAACTCCACAAAAAGAAAATCACCATTTCTTCATCCTCCCATGTCCCAAGTCTCACCATTATATCAGTGATGATGCGCCAAATACCTTAATCCCCTTTAACCTGTGACCCACAGATGCAACCCCATATCCTCCTTCCTCTCCTGGAGGCTGCCACAGCCTTCTCCTCATTGTCCTCGTTCTCTTCTTCATGTCTCGATGTCTCTAGATCACTCAAAATTGCCTCATCAGCCACCAACACATTTTCATCATAGCTTGAGTCCATATCAATCAAGGGTGCACTTTTTGGTCCACGATTGTTACCTTGATGTATAGCATTTTCCTCATGGAACTCCAAATCCTCATGGAACTCCAAATCTTGCAACATGCTCTCTTCATAGCTTGACTCCTCACGATTCATCAGAATTTCTGAATCATCGATCCAGGTGAGAAAGGATTCCTCATCAGCCATCGCCTCTTTTTTCTCATAGTTTGAGCCCATAATATCAATCAAAGGTGCAGTGCTTCGAAATTGAGCCAAATCCCCCAAAGTGCTAAAAAACCCCTGTTTTGGGAGGTAACGGCCTGTTGGTCCATGATTGTTATCTTTACGTATACCAGCTCCCTTTACGTCAAGGCGCTTCAAATACCACAAGTCCTTAGGCAACATAGAAAGTTTTGAGCACCCGTTGAGAGTGAGCCATTCGAGACTTGCCAAATTACAGATATTGTCAGGAAGAGAGACAAGGCTTTTGCAGTTTTTCAAATTTAACGACACAAGCCCCTGAAGCCGTTCAATTGACGGGGGAAGCTCTCTGATAGATGTTTCATCCAAATCAAGGCTGGCCAATCGTTCCATGTTTTCCAAAAGGTCTGGAAACACCTCGAACTTTGTACAACCAGACAGAGAAAGATAGTTTAGGGACTTGAGTTGGCAAATGCTGCTTGTAAGGCGCTTGAAGTCTTTGCTATACCTCAACGTCAAGGTAACAAGCCCCCTAAGATTATACACTGACAAGGGCGATTCTTTAACTTTAATCCCTTCTAAATGAAACCTTGATGGATTCTTCATATCTTTAATTGCAGTCCAATCTAAGTGAAGCTCTGATAGGTTCTTCATAACTTCAAAAATTTCTGAAAACTGCTCCAGATTTGAGCAGCCAGATAGATTAAGTGTTTGGAGAGATCTTATATGAAAGTTGCTTGGAAGAATCCTAAGTTCTCTACAGTCCTTCAGGTTCAAAGTAACAAGCCTTGTTAGATTGTTCACGGACGAGGGTAGCTCTTTAATTGCAGTCCCATCTAAATATAGCTCCGCCAAGTTCTCCATAACTTCAGGAATTTCTGGAAATTTTTCCAGATTTTTGCACCCCGAAAGATTAAGGATTCGAAGAGATCTCATATGAATGCTGATTGGAAGACTATGAAGTTTTGTGCATTGTTCTAGACTCAAACTTTCAAGGTTGTCAAGAGACCAAATTGATGGGCAAAGCTCTCTAACAGATGTCTCATCCAAGCGAAGCTCTCTTAATCCTTCCATATTTCCTACATGTTCCGGAAGGGTCACAAGCTTTGAACAACCAGAAAGATTAAGAGATTTAAGGGACTTGAGTTGAACAATGTTGCTTGGAAGAATCTTAAGCTCTCTGCAGCATTCAAGGTTCAAAGTAACAAGACCTGTAAGGTTGTTAATTGAACGGGGAAGGTTTCTTATTGCGGTACCTTGCAAATAAACCTCTGAAAGCTTCTCCATAACTTCTGAAATCTCTGGGAACTTGTCAATGAATGAGCAAAAAGAAAGATTTAAGGTTTCAAGAGATTTCATACTGAAACAACCCGTTCCGAGTTTTATTATATAAAAATAGTACTTTCGTATTTTTATTAAGTTTGAGAATCCTTTTCATTTTAAAATTTGTTTTGGAACCTTAATTGGTGAGCCCGTGGGGCCCACCCTTTGATTTTTTGTTTCCGGTCTCTCTCTCTCTTCCCTCATTTCCTGAAACTCTCTCGGTCTCCCTCTCACTCCCTCTATCTCAATCCTTCCGAGGGCTTTCCACTGCAAACAACCATCCTCCACCACCATCGTCTCCTTTCTAGGTGAACCCATGAACCCAGAAAATATCCCAAACCTTTCCCTCACCTTCGGCCGGTACTGTTCATCGTCTTCCCCGATGAGTTTCGTGATTTTCCAACATTGGTAAGCTTCTAAAAACCCTTGGATTGTGTTTAGGGTTAGATCGAAGCTTATTTTAAGTTGGGTATACATTTGAATCGCAGAAAATAACTCGGGGAAGCTTTTCCAAATTTTCCGGCGAGCACCGCCACTTTCGAGGCATTTTCCGGCCAAACCACGGCGATTTGGCCGGCTTGCAAGGTATCAATCTCTTCGTCTTCCTGAGTACTACAACTTTCCTTTTTGTTTCACCCAATTTCGTTGAGTATTGAAGAAGTTATACTCATTTGAATCTTACCCAGTTTCCGATGACCTCCGAGGCTTTCGAGGCGTTTTCCGGCCAAACCACGGCGATTTAGACGTCGTGCGAGGTACCATTCTCTTCGTCTCTTCGAGAACTACAACTTTCGTTTTTACCTCACTTGATTTCGTTGAGTAGTGACAAAGTTATAAGCATTTAAAGTTGGGTGGTCTTCCGGCCGAATTTCCGGCCTTCTTCTTCCCTCAAATCCGGCGACCCACAATCCATTAAACCCAAGCCCTTTGGGCTATTTAGAACACAGGCTTTGGGCCTGTTAAACCCAACCCAACCTTTTTATTTGTTTTATTTTATTTTAGTTTGTTTTGGTTAAAGGCCCTTTGGGCCGTGTGTGTGTGTGTTATGTGAGGCCTTTGGGCCATGTGTTGTGTTTGTGTGTGTTATGCATGCCGTGCATGTGCGTGTGTGTGGTGTAGTGTGTACGTGTGTGTAGTGCATGTGTGCGTGAGTGTTTGTGTATGCGCTTGTGTGCATGTGCCGTGTGTGTGCGCCATGGGTTGTGTGTGAGTGTTGGTTTGGGCTTAGGCCCAAACCACCCTTTTTCATCATTAAACCCATCAAACCCTAAACCTAAAACCCAATAGATCCTAACCCTTTAACCTTTCGAGCCCGAACCCTTTTACGGGTAATATTCCATCAGGGAATATTCAAGGAATATTCTATTGACATTTACGAAATTTAACCGAGACCCTTCTTAGGGTAATTCGACGTTCCGAATCCGTTTCCGACGTCCGTTTTCCCAAATTAAATCATTTGAGTAGAGGTTGACCAAATGTATCCTTTATGTGCTTAGGGGCGATTATGGTGGGGTTCTATTCTTCGCTAGCTTGCGAGGTTCTTCGGCGGCTAAGTACTGTGAGTGGATCACCTTCAAAAATAGCATGTTTTAAATTAAAGAATTGCATATGTTCCTAGCATGCCTCGATTTGATGAATACTTTACAGGAAGCATGATGATTTGGATATGATTGATTATATAGATATTTTGAACTATTTTATTATATCGTATTTTCTATATAACCCTCATTCTGGTAGACTATCCGATCGATGACGATAGGATGCTAAGAATGTGTTTCAAATGCTTTTAGACACCTCTTCGTAGTATGGGGGATCGATGAACTTATGCTACGAAGTTGTATTTTAGAAAACTGTTTTGTGCGTACCTAGTGAACACCATGCCTCCAGGGGCGAGGACTTGTAGTTGGCAAAGGCCTGGAGAAATAATCCCTAGCGGAAGGCTGAGGGACCACAGAGTCTGGCATCGGGCCGGGAGGGAGTTATCTCATGGTGAAGGCCATAGAGATTTAGGTGCAGGCATTGGGCTGGAAGTATTATTATTATTCGGTGATACTCATTAGCAGCACAACTTATATTATGTTTCCTGATATGATTTCTGAGATTGAATTACAGATGGATACGAATGGTTTTTATGGCATGCTAGAGGGTTTGAAAAACCTATCACTTATTATGTTAGTAGTTTTCATTATTAACTGTGGGGGTTAGTATGTTCATAACTGTTTTCAGACTACATATATATACTTGGTCCACTCACCCTTGTTTTGCGCCCCCATTCAGGACATAGAATCGAGGCATACAATCCCGGCGTTGAGGCACTTCCGCATTGGCATCTTCGAGTCTTCTCGGTGTAGGACCTACTCCTTTATTCAATTAATTTTATCTTAATTCTTTTAGTGATTAGGTTTAGTTGTATGCTCTGAACACGTTCCTAAATTGTTAATCCAGTATATGTGAATTCATAACCCTTATTTATTTCTTATTCTTAGCTTTTGTATCAATTAATGGCTTTCGTCACCCTCGGGTGTCGGCCAGCACGTGCCTATCCTGGTATTCAGGGAATATCAGGGTCGGGTCGTGTCAGATTGGTATCAGAGCGTGGTTTCGTTAAGAGCATACTTAGGATTCTCTTCAATTCTCGTAATGTGTCTGTCATGACGTCATTTGGATGTCACGACTTCCGAATTTCGTGCCATTTAGCATAATTGTGCAAATCTTTCTCTGTTTGAATTGTCACCCTCTGGTTGAAATACAAGAATTCGTGTCGGGATTGTGCCTCAGCGGTAACTTGTTTGATTTGTTGGACGACTTTCACATCAGACTGATACTCTGCCATGTGCATTCCCGAGAAATGGTGAGCAGAGTCGATGCTATTTGGAAGTGACGTGTTTTTAGAAATCTCAGTCGAGGAAGTCTCATCAAGGCCAGCTGTAGATCCGAACTGGTGATGCCACTTTGCAACATGCGTTCCCTAGGAATTTCGGGCAGAGTCGGCTTTACATCGGAATCTTGGGAAACGGAAAATCTTGGCGGTACGAGTTGGTCAAGACCAACTGGAATTCTGAATCGGTGATATCATTTTACGACATGCGTTCCCCAGAAATGGCGAGCAGAGCCATGTGTTAGTGGTAATTACTCGAAACCTTCAAAGTTAGTGTTGCAAGAAACGAGCAAGTGGTAATTGGTGGGGTTAAATCAGTGTTCTCGGACTCATTACCACTGAAGGAAGTTCGTGTGGATCTTTAGAACGACTCTCAACGATTGTTCTATCGATAACTTTCTTGCTTTTTCCAACGACAAAGTCAAGTCCCTTAACCTTTGACCGTCAGCGTGATACCAAATTCTTCGAGTGTTGACTTCGTTTTCATTAATTGCTTTTCTTGGGAAACTCCTCAGTAACAGATGCTATTCTCATCAATTTCCAACAGGAATTACGATTTTTGTCGTGGTTGGACTTGGACTTGGATGATGAAGATCCAGTCTTGGCTGGATAAACAGACTCCTTGAATTTCACCTGGGTCCAGTACTCGGTGGTAAATCCTAGCACCTTGACCACGTACTTTTCGGTAGAGGTGAATTTAGCTTCTTACTTGTAGCCTAACTGATTAGTGCTCTTGTCCACTAATCGTTCAGCCTTGTAAATTTTTAGTGTAATGGCTAGAGACACTACCATATTCATCTTTGTACGAAGATCGAGCTTTACTTTGAACTTCTCTGGACTTATTGAGCTTTGGTTTGCTCAAGGGCATCACTTTAAGGTAGCTAATCATATCACTGCATCAATACTCAGGCTGCTTTGTATCTTTCTTCTTTGTCATCCTGTTGATTCAGTGATTCCATATTCAATTTCTGAACTTTGAAACAACTCTCACAAAGTATTGTGAATCTTGAATTATCCTTGGTCTCGTCAAATCTTCTTAGCGGTTCTTAGCTATTCTTGAGCTTAGATCTATTTCTCTTTGGCTAAGAAACCAACTGACCTTTCTGTGATGATTAACCAAATAATCATAAACATTGACTTCTATTTCTGCATCTTCACCTTCCTTCGCTTGTTTGTTTCTCAGTGTAAAATTGGATCATGCCGGAGCAATACACCGAGGGTAAAAAAAAAAAAAAAACGTTTGTTCTCGGCATGGCTTCCTCTAATATCTTGTACTCTAGTTTTTTTTGTTGACTTTCAAATTCTTGAGTGTTCTTTTAGCCTTCTTGACATGGTTTCTCGCTCTGTTAGTGAGGAATTCAGTGGAAGTGTGCACCCAATTCTTATTGTTTCTGACAGGAACGTTAGGAGCTTAATCTTGTCACAAGCTTACCAGACTTAACTAGGCAGAGTTTCACTTGACTGTGAGGTTTGAGCCGTCTTCTAGTAAGAGTTTGGTGAAGACTGTGGTACAGGTGACCAACAGATTGCATCAGTATTTTCAGGCTGAATTGTTTGATCACCACATATCATCCTACTGCAATTCATCAATATCATATCGTACTCTAGTAGTCTTTTCCAACGATATGTAAATAAATTCATTTGCTTAAATATTTTATGGTTATCTTCTATCCAACCTTAGTACACCTTTGATAGGCATCTTCTGGGATTAAATTCCATCTTGAGATCTGAGTCTGATATCTAAACGAACTATCTAGACCTTGGACGACGCGTTGTATTCCCTCGTTTTGTGGCGTTAGCACATTTAGAAGTTGCACTTTTCTGGAAGGTTGTGTGCTCTCTTGGGGTTGTAGGTTGATCACTGGCGAGTCCTCCTTTCCACCAACATTGACCTTGTTTGACTTGAAATCTGCAACTAAGCAAAAAAAAATGGAGAGGTGGTTTGAGCACTACAATCGTTCTCAAGAGATACTGCTTGTTGGAAAGATGACTTCTCGTTTTCTGCTTGTTTGACTCGAGCTTTTGGGTCTACTATTAACATGGTAGCCACTTCTCTTGAATCCCAAGGTACAATTTTAAGTGGGCAAGAAGATTCGTCTACGACAGCTGATGCAGTTTCAGAATTGTCATTCTTGAGACTTGACTCGAAGACACATCTGTTCTCGGAGTACGTGACGTTACGAATTCTTGGGGTGAGACCCACTCTCATTTTCAGTTTTGGTTTTTCAGAAAAAGTATTTTAACTTTCCGTTACTAGTTATTTGTTTTTGCCGTTACAAATGTTTTGGGGGAAGCATTTTCATTTTCAGTTTTAAGTTCAGCGCGAATTTTTGAACTATATATTAGTATGTATCTATTTTGACGTTATCGTATTTTGCATACTTACTTACTTTTGACGCTACGTCAATATATGTTTTCGACCTTATATCTTTATAAAGTATGTTTTCTTTTTATACAATGATGGGGAAAGAAGGTATGAGCTTGGAGGCACGAAAGATGGAATCATTGCAACCTGATCGCGACGGGATGGCATTTTCCCTTTTGTGCAACCGTTCTGACTTGATTTCTTCCTTACGTATCTATTTATATATTTTATATTTTTCTTCTTCCTATTTTCGAGTTTTTCAGTTAAGAAGTGATTTTAAAATTTCGGGGACGAAATTCTTTTAAGGGGGGTAGATTGAAACAACCCGTCCCGAGTTTTATTGTATAAAAATAGTACTTTTGTATTTTTATTAAGTTTGGGGATCCTTTTCATTTTAAAATTTGTTTTGGAACCTTAATTGGTGAGCCCGTGGGGCCCACCCTTTGAATTTTTGTTTCCGGTCTCTCTCTCTCTTCCCTCTTTTCCTGAAACTCTCTCGGTCTCCCTCTCACTCCCTCTATCTCAATCCTTCCGAGGGCTTTCCACTACAAACAACCATCCTCCACCACCATCATCTCCTTTCTAGGTGAACCCATGAACCCAGAAAATATCCCAAACCTTTCCCTCACCTTCGGCCGGTACTGTTCATCGTCTTCCCCGATGAGTTTCGTGATTTTCCAACATTGGTAAGCTTCTAAAAACCCTTGGATTGTGTTTAGGGTTAGATCGAAGCTTATTTTAAGTTGGGTATACATTTGAATCGGAGAAAATAACTCGGGGAAGCTTTTCCAAATTTTCCGGCGAGCACCGCCACTTTCGAGGCATTTTCCGGCCAAACCACGGCGAGTTGGCCGGCTTGCAAGGTATCAATCTCTTCGTCTTCCTGAGTACTACAACTTTCCTTTTTGTTTCACCCAATTTCGTTGAGTATTGAAGAAGTTATACTCATTTGAATCTTACCCAGTTTCCGATGACCTCCGAGGCTTTCGAGGCGTTTTCCGGCCAAACCACGGCGATTTAGAAGTCGTGCAAGGTACCATTCTCTTCGCCTCTTCGAGAACTACAACTTTCGTTTTTACCTCACTTGATTTCGTTGAGTAGTGACAAAATTATAAGCATTTAAAGTTAGGTGGTCTTCAGGCCGAATTTCCGGCCTTCTTCTTCCCTCAAATTCGGCGACCCACAATCCATTAAACCCAAGCCCTTTGGGCTATTTAGAACACAGGCTTTGGGCCTGTTAAACCCAACCCAACCTTTTTATTTGTTTTATTTTATTTTAGTTTGTTTTGGTTAAAGGCCCTTTGGGCCGTGTGTGTGTGTGTTATGTGAGGCCTTTGGGCCATGTGTTGTGTTTGTGTGTGTTATGCATGCCGTGCATGTAGTGTGTACGGTGTAGTGTGTACGTGTGTGTAGTGCATGTGTGCGTGAGTGTTTGTGTATGCGCTTGTGTGCATGTGCCGTGTGTGTGCGCCATGGGTTGTGTGTGAGTGTTGGTTTGGGCTTAGGCCCAAACCACCCTTTTTCATCATTAAACCCATCAAACCCTAAACCTAAAACCCAATAGATCCTAACCCTTTAACCTTTCGAGCCCGAACCCTTTTACGGGTAATATTCCGTCAGGGAATATTCAAGGAATATTCTATTGACATTTACGAAATTTAACCGAGACCCTTCTTAGGGTAATTCGACGTTCCGAATCCGTTTCCGACGTCCGTTTTCCCAAATTAAATCATTTGAGTAGAGGTTAACCAAATGTATCCTTTATGTGCTTAGGGGCAATTATGGTGGCGTTCTATTCTTCGCTAGCTTGCGAGGTTCTTCGGCGGCTAAGTACTGTGAGTGGATCACCTTCAAAAATAGCATGTTTTAAATTAAAGAATTGCATATGTTCCTAGCATGCCTCGATTTGATGAATACTTTACAGGAAGCATGATGATTTGGATATAATTGATTATATAGATATTTTGAACTATTTTATTATATCGTATTTTCTATATAACCCTCATTCTGGTAGACTATCCGATCGATGACGATAGGATGCTAAGAATGTGTTTCAAATGCTTTTAGACACCTCTTCGTAGTATGGGGGATCGATGAACTTATGCTACGAAGTTGTATTTTAGAAAATTGTTTTGTGCGTACCTAGTGAACACCATGCCGCCAGGGGCGAGGACTTGTAGTTGGCAGAGGCCTGGAGAAATAATCCCTAGCGGAAGGCTGAGGGACCACGGAGTCTGGCATCGGGCCGGGAGGGAGTTATCTCATGGTAAAGGCCATAGAGATTTAGGTGCAGACATTGGGCCGGAAGTATTATTATTATTCGGTGATACTCATTAGCAGCACAACTTATATTATGTTTCCTGATATGATTTCTGAGATTGAATTACAGATGGATACGAATGGTTTTTATGGCATGCTAGAGGGTTTGAAAAACCTATCACTTATTATGTTAGTAGTTTTCATTATTAACTGTGGGGGTTAGTATGTTCATAACTGTTTTCATACTACATATATATACTTGGTCCACTCACCCTTGTTTTGCGCCCCCATTCAGGACATAGAATCGAGGCATACAATCCCGGCATTGAGGCACTTCCGCATTGGCATCTTCGAGTCCTCTCGGTGTAGGACCTACTCCTTTATTCATTTAATTTTATCTTAATTCTTTTAGTGATTAGGTTTAGTTGTATGCTCTGAACACGTTCCTAAATTGTTAATCCAGTATATGTGAATTCATAACCCTTATTTATTTCTTATTCTTAGCTTTTGTATCAATTAATGGCTTTCGTCACCCTCGGGTGTCGGCCAGCACGTGCCTATCCTGGTATTCAGGGAATATCAGGGTCGGGTCGTGTCACATACGGCTGATGCTTGAAATAGTCTTGAGTTTGTCGCACCAACGTAGATCCAAGAGGACAAGCTTTTCAAGGGCTGAAATGGATGGGTGAACCTCAGATAAACATTTAAAACCCTCAAGAATTAGTTTCTCAAGATTCTTTGCCTCAGTGAAGTCGGGAGTTTCCCTAAGTTGAGAGCCTTTTAAATTGATAACTTTCAACTTTTCCAGAGGCTGTCAACATACATCCACGAAAACAAATGTCACAAGGCATCCAAGACCTAAACCCATTTAAAAGAAGAGAACTTTAACGAAAAACTCCTGATACTGTTTACTTTAACGAAAAATCACATTTTAAAACTAAAAAATCAATCTTGGTACTATGCGACAAGGCTTTCAATTTTTCTTCCTATGCGCCCCTTTTTAAAACTTTTTGCCATTGAATTGAATAAATCAACGAATAATGAATTTACTAAAATAAACAAGGTGCGTAGAAGGAGAAAAATTAAGAATTCAAATCATTTCTTTACAAAAAAAAAAAAAAAAAAAAAAAAAAACACATGCAAATGATGATTGTACCTTAGTTCCCTTCCAAAGGTGTTCAACAAGACTATATTGCATGTCAAGGTCAACAAGATTCTCCGGGTTAAAATTGGATGGCAAAGGCTTTAGGGGGCAATTGGGCCAAAAGAGACAACTTAACTTTCCAGATAGAAACCTCAAACCCACACATTGTTCTTGAGCAACATCAAAGGGGTCAGTGTTTGTTGGTAAGTAGTATGATTGGACTCTGAGTAGTCTTAGTTCCGTCATTTTAGCAAAAGCTGCATCTAATTCTATCACATTGTTTGAGTCCGGCCAATGCACAATTATACTTTCAATTTCTTCCGTAGCCTGAAAAACCAAAACTAGCAAATTGAGTGAATATAAACTTATTTAAGATTATAAAGCTAGTGCATGTTTCTCATGAATTGGTTCTTGGTCAAAGTTGAATATCCTATATATCTCACCGTTTTTTAAGTTAACACATCATAGCTCCACAACCTACTACGCCTCCCAGCCTCTCTTATAGATTCTTGGTGTACAATTTCGCAACCCATTTCCTCTAGTAAATCATGCATCTCGAGTATGTCGTCAGATGAGATAGTTACAAGAGCTCTACTAATTAGAACGTCTAATCCAGTATGGGGATGGAAGCCACGACCCTCCATAATCCTTGTTGCATAGTCTTTCTTCATTTGTTTAAAGAAACATGCAATATCAAGAAATATTTCCTTTTGTAAACCATCTAGTCCATCCAAGCTTGTTCGAAGGACTTTTTGAATTCCCAGGTGCGGGTTTCTCGCTATCTTCTTTAACTCGTCTTTCCACACAAGTACACTTTTGTTATCGAGAAAAGCTCCCAAGACTTTAAGAGCTAAAGGCAGACCTTGGGCATACCTTATGAATTGGCTTGAAAGATCATTGTATTCTCCTGTGGGTTGCTTTGTACTGAAAGCATACTGCATAAACAGTTCAAGAGCGTCATCGTCATTTAACAACTCTGGCTTATATATCTGATCACCAAATCTACTTAGTGACTGTTTATCTCTAGTTGTTATAATGATTCGACTTCCGCCACCAAATGGAGGTTGTCGTCCAATTAAAGCTTCAATTTGGAATACATTCTCCACATTATCAAGAACAAGTAAAACCTTTCTCTTACCAACTCTTTCCACCATCTTCTGAAAACCATATCTCAAAATCTCTGAACTCCCCACCTTAGCATTCGTGATGCCAGATAGAATTTCCGCCTGCATGTCTAATGGTGCTTCACCTGCATCAATCGTCGGGAAACGTCCCTTCACATTTTCAAGAAAGCAACGACCTTCGAAATGATGATTGATTTTGTCATACATAGCTCTAGCGATGGTGGTTTTGCCTATACCACCCATACCCCATACTCCAACAAAGCGAACATCATCCACCTCATGACATAATAGTGAATCCATTTTCGGTAAGCGGGAATCCATTTAAAAATATGATTATTTTTTTAGTCTCATATTGTCAAGGTTAGTAAATAAGAAAAAACACATCACGAGTTATATAAAAACACTTTAAAAGTTTAGATAGAAGGGAAACAAAACTCATCATCTATATACTTAAACCCGAGATTTTTAGGTTCCCTTCTCTCAATACAAAATAAAATAGTTTTTTCTGTGTCTAAATTATTGAGTTTGAAGTGTTTTTCTAAATATAATTTTATTGAAGTCGTTGTGTGAAAACAAATAATTTTTCTTATATGAAGTTAGGACACATTTTTTGGGTCGCCCAGGGCCTCAAAAGTCTCGGGACTGGCCCTGCTGCGAAAGGTTTGTTGCCTTTTCTAAGCTCTTCATCATCGATGAAGTTGTTGATTGAATGCTGAACCAGAGCTTTGTATAGATGGCGGATAAAGATCTTGCGAGTGTCCTCGACTCTAAAATTAAGGAAGACATCATATTTCCAACAGCGGGCAGGACCAGGCGAAGAAGAAGAAGAAGAAGAAGGATAAGCCATTAGCAAGCGCAAGATTGAGTGCAGCTGATGAAAGATGATCGGCTAGCCTACTAGTGGCAATGCAAAGCACAAGATTGATTTATATTTCATGTTTCCATCCCTGGAACCATCAACTCGAAGTTTCTAACAAGGAATTGATTCCCTTGGCACCCGGGAAGTCGATGAATCAAAATTTTTATTTTCTTTTGTAAAATTGGTTTATTATTCAATGTGGTGTGTTGGCCCAAAAACTTAGCAGATTATGTTGTTTGGAAATGTGTAAGGTCCATTGATGATGAGTCCGAGAAGGGCTCATGAGCATTGGTCTCAAACTGTCCGTCCATCGGCATCAAGTGGTGGTGTAAGAATGTTGAGCAAAAATATTCTCAACTCGCAGATTATTATTCAGCCTCTCTAGCAAGGTAGAGTCCATTGACATAAAAAGAGAGTTTTTTAAGAGTCTGAATAGCAGTTCTAAGTAATCTAATAAACCGTGTGACATTCTGTCACATCCCGACCCGGGGTCCACCACCTCCCGAGCCCGCTCCACCACCGTAGCACGATATTGTCCGCTTTGGGCCCCGACTACGCCCTCACGGTTTTGTTTTTAGGAACTCACACGAGAACTTCTCAGTGGGTCGCCCATCATGGGAGTGCTCTCGCGCGCTACTCGCTTAACTTTGGAGTTCCCATGAAACCCGAAGCCAGTGAGCTCTCAAAATGCCTCGCGCTAGGTAGGAATGAAAATATACATATAAGGATCACTCCCCTAGGCGATGTGGGATTTCACAATCCACCCCCCTTAGGGGCCCAACATCCTCGTCGGCACACCACGGCCAATATTAGGCTCTGATACCAAATTGTCACATCCCGGCCCGGGGTCCACCACATCCCGGGCCCGCTCCACCACCGTAGCACGATATTATCAGCTTTGGGCCCCGACTACTCCCTCATGGTTTTGTTTCTGGGAACTCACACGAGAACTTCCCAATGGGTCACCCATCCTGGGATTGCTCTCGCGCGAACTCGCTTAACTTCGGAGTTCTTACGGAACCCAAAGCCAGTGAGCTCTCAAAAAGCCTCGTGCTAGGTAGGGATGAGAATATACATATAAGGATCACTCCCTTGGGCGATGTGGGATCTCACACATTCCAACTAGCCTCTTTCGGGTTAAAAATAGATGGAAAACCATGGTTTGTCACCAGTTACTCTTTAAAAAAAATTAAAAATAAACCATGTGACATACGTTAGAATTATGTAAGAGTCGTGTAAGAAACAATCATTAGTGTGAATTACTTTGGTGGAGTAGTTGGAAACTTGGAGGCTCATTTAGATAAAACTTGTTTTTTGGGGGGTGGGTGAGATTTTGGGCAATTTAATGGGTTTGTAATCTGCTCAACGTACGCAAGTCAATCACACAAGCAAGCTTATGTAATCTAAATTAAGTTAAAACGAGCGACGCCTATATATCAATTCGTCACAAAGTAATCATAAATGAAAAAAAAACTTATGTACTCACGGGAGAGTACTTAATCTGCCGACCATCCTGCGTGGCCCAATAAAAATTTAACACATGTAATATGAGACTATCACCAATCACCAAACACCATCCTGTCTTGCTGACCAAACATCCACCACTCCATTTGAACCTATAACCAATCACCATCCTTCTTCCTCTCCTTCCAAACAGCCATGGCAGATTCTAACGGTCGACCACAATGACCCAGCTCCATCAGAACCTCTAATCTGACCGGCAAATTACTTAATCGTCCATACTAAAATCGACTTGTTGTCGTCGAAGAGAAGGACTGGCTTCTCCAATTACAACTATTTTGATATATAGCATCAACATATTAGTGAGAAACAATGAGCATGAAATTAACTACCTCCATAACTTTGGTTCATGAATTTTTAAGTATGAAATCATGCATTTTATTGTCGCATTTATATACTTTTTGGTACTTTCCATTATTTTTGTAAATATTTACTCAACGAAACGAGATGTGGTTCAATTTTTTCAAAAACATTGTTCTTAGTTTCTACGTGTTATTTCACTACCATTATAAGTAAGTAAATATGTTAAAATTTTATTTGGCTGAAAATTTAGTTTATACCGAATGCTCATGCGGGAAAGTTGACTCTGGATCTAAAACCTGGGGGTTGCTACGAGAAATCCCTTCTTTCTCGTCCACCCAGCGGGGTGCGGACACACCCAAGTAGTAAGAAAAATACTATAGTTCATAGGAAAAGAGAAATTCAACATCATTATTTACACATTCACATCTCAATATTACTTTTTATTGTAAGATTAAATAAAAAAAAAAAATAAACGGACAAAAAATATATCATTTATTGAAAAAAAACATGTTTAAAACCAATACAAAGTGGAAGGCAAAATAACTCAACAGCGAGCGGGGCGCGAACTGCGCTGGAAAGGAAAAAGTAAAATGTGACAAGTGAAGAAGAAAAGGAAAAGTCAAATAAATAAAATCCTTCCGTACCAAAACGGAAAGACATAAAAATTGCAGTGACTTTAAACACGGCAGAAAATACAGAAGCGAACAGCTCAACAACTCAAAGCACTTTCTTCTTCTTCTTTCCAACTCCTCTCACTGTCGCAATTCGCAGAGTGATCTCTTCAACGAACTCTAAAGTCTCCACCTTTATGTCGTTTTGGTAGTACCCACGATGCGCCAATTCCTTCAATCCCCAACGCAATCGCCCGCAGCTTCTCCTCAGCCCCAACCCCGGGTCAGCAGCCGCCTCCCCCACCCTATCGCCGCCGCCTCCGCCACCACTGCCTTCTCTCTCCTCTTCTTCCTCGTAGTCTGCTTCCGAAAAATCACCCGGAAGCGGACCACCCCGGAATCCGACTCCAAGCCCCCCCACCGCTTCTCCTACTCCGTCCTCCGCCGTGCGACCGACTCCTTCTCCCCCACCCGCCGTCTCGGCCAAGGCGGCTCCGGGTCCGTGTTTTTCGGCACCATCCCACAGACCCGACAAGATGTCGCCGTCAAGCTCATGGACTCCGGCTCGCTCCAGAGCGAGCGCGAGTTCCAGAACGAGCTCTTTTTGGCCTCCAAGCTCGATTCTTCGCTCGTAGTCTCGGTGCTCGGATTCTCCTCCGACCCGAAACGGCGGCGTATGGTGCTGGTGTACGAGTTTATGAGCAACGGGAATTTGCAGGGCGCGCTTTTGAAGAGGAAGTGCCCTGAATTGATGGAGTGGAGAAAAAGGTTTTCGATTGCCGTTGATGTAGCGAAAGGGCTGAGATATCTTCATGGGTTGGACCCGCCGTTAATTCACGGCGATGTGAAGCCGAGTAATGTGCTGCTGGACGGCGACTTCGCCTCCAAGATCGCCGATTTTGGGCTCGCTAGGCTGAAATCGGAGGATCAGGTTGTGATTGAGATTGATGACGTGCCGAAGAAGGAGGAGCTTGAGAGCAATGGCGGGTGCGACTATGGGTCGGTGGTGGAGGAAACTGAGAGTGTGACCACAGCTGGGGGGTTTGATGATTTGAACGTGGGTGTTGATCAGTCGCCGGTGGATTTAGCGAAGGGTCCTGTTTCGCCGGAGACTTCGGTGACACCGCCGTCCCCAGCGTCTCCAGAGGGGAATTTGGAGGAGGGAGGGAAGCAGAGGGTAAATAAGGATTGGTGGTGGAGGCAGGACAATGGAGTGAAGGACTATGTGATGGAGTGGATTGGGAATGAGATTGGGACTGATAGGCCAATTGCAACTACTGCCTCCGGTTCGAGTAGTGAAACGGTTGGGAAAGTTAAGAAGAAGAGGAAGAACAAGAGGAGATTGGAATGGTGGGTGTCGATGGACGAGGAAAAGAATGTGAAGAAATCGAATAAGGAGAGGAAAAGGCCTGCCAGGGAATGGTGGAAGGAGGAGTACTGTGATGAGCTTGCCAAAAAGAAGAAAAAGAAGGACAAGAAACAACCGAAAGGAATGAGCTTTGATGACAATGACGACAATTGGTGGTCACGCGATGAGGAATTGTATGCGGAGAGTAAGAAGAAGATCAAGAAGAACAGTAGGAGCAAGAGTTGGGGGAGTGTGAGTAGTATTGATTGGTGGTTGGACGGAATGCGGCGTAATGGTAGCCATGATTCCGGGGATATTCCAAAGAGTGGTGCCATGAGTAGTACTCCGAGCATGAGAGGGACAGTGTGTTACGTTGCCCCTGAATATGGTGATGGTGGTGATCCGTCTGAGAAGTGGGATGTTTATAGTTTTGGAATTTTTCTATTGGTTCTTATAGCCGGAAGGCGCCCACTTGAGGTCACAAATTCGCCTATGTCCGAATTCCAAAGGGCGAATTTGTTATCGTGGGCACGCCATCTTGCCCGCTCAGGGAAGCTTGTTGATCTCGTTGATAAGTCCATTCAGTCTTTGGATCAAGAACAAGCGATCCTTTGCATTACCGTGGCTTTGGTTTGCTTGCAAAAAGTGCCTTCTCGCCGCCCCTCGATGAAGGAGGTTGTGGGGATGCTGACTGGTGAGTTGGAGCCACCCAAACTACCGCCTGAATTATCCACTTCAGCTAAATCACGCTTTCCATTTAAGTCTCAGCCAAATGTCCGGTGAGTTTCTAATGTATGATTTTGTGTCTTTATCGTTAACATTAAATGATATACTGCTATAGATCATTGCTTCGTCATTCTTTGTGGATGATTTGTGTATCGAAAGAAAGAAAAAGGAACAGTTTTTACTTGTATTAACTTATGATTTCATCAATGAATTTGAATTATCGGAATTTCTTTCATTTGCTCATATCTTTACTGGTAGGCCTACAAATCAAACTGTTTTCGATATCGTATGTAATCATAGTTTGGTGTAACGATGGAAACACTGTCACTTTGTCACATTCCTCTTGCACTGACTTTCAGGAATTTCGAGTTTACTTTCTCGGAGGCGGCCCCGTGCTTTTAACAACGAGGCCAGCCCTACTCATTTGAATAGGTTTCCTAGAAATTGAACTACTACCTGCTTAAGTGAAATTCGATTAGTTGACCCCTCCCCTCTTAAAGAAAAGTAAAGGGAAAATAAAGAAGAAAGCAACTTGCTTTTTATCATCATTTGAAATTTTGGCCAGGGTAGTTGTGGATCCTGTCTCCAGCTTTTTGGAGGTTGGCTATACCTTTTGCATATATTCCATTTTTCACCTTGGTAGTTGGTAATGATTGGGAGGGAAAAATTTTAGATAATCCCGGGTATTGGAAAAACCGAAAAAGGCACAGCTTCATCCGTTGTGCAGAAAAAGGCACGACACTAGTGCGCTAGTTTAGAGATTTGGCATGTTTATTACTGAGAAATTGGGTAAACATTTTGTTGTCTCTATGTTTCGAGATCACGTCCTTCACAAGTGATTTCTTTCTTTCGGTGCCAAGGTATGCTTGTTGATGATGGTCCTTTTAGCTTGAATGTACAAATCAAAGATTCTGCTTATAACTTCACCCCGTAGCTGGTTCGTTGCGAATACAGGTATACAGGTCAACTGACTCAACTCAACCTTTGCCAGCTTGAAGCCTAGAATTTGATATTTTAACGTATAAAGACTTTACGGTGAAGTTCTGTCTACTAAAAACAATTTATTACAGGTAGAGTTTGTTACGAGCAGAAATGATATGTGTAGCCTGTGAGTCATTTGTGCTACTAATTATTTGTTCACTTGCTCATCTTATGATTGAGCTTTGTCACCATGCTCACATGATGCTTGCAGTTGCAGAACAACTCCTTGTAGAATAGTTCAGTATACTTCCCATGGCATTTATACAGATCATTGATAACATTTCACATGCATACAGAGAAAGATGGCTTTTTAGCCAAAATGGTCATCACATAACTCCTCACTTTGGTCCTTGAGATTGAAAATTAATAGAAGTGGTCCCTGAGTTTGTCTACTGTCAATTATTTTGATCATTCCATTAAAATCTCCGTTTTATCAAATCAACCCCTCCACTTGCTTTTCCATTTAATGGAGATTTTTCACGGAATGATCAAAATGATTGACGGTGGACAAACTCAGGAACTAAAGAGAAGAGTTATGTCAATCTCAGGGACCATTTTGACTAAATACCCGAGAAAGATTGACACTAACATTTTTAAGAAACCGTAGTTAAATTAATATTGTGTTGCTTAATAAGAATTGTTCTAGCATTTCATCTGAATTGTATATGCTCCAATTTGCAATTTTTTCAAGTAACCTCGGTGGCTTCTGATTTGTGGTCAAGTAAGTAGCTAAAATAAGAGAAAAGGATATGAAATATGTGGGGAAGGGGTTTAGAGTTGAGCAGGTTTGGAGGGTTCTCTTCGTCTTCCGACCATGAGCAGATTTCCGACTACGCTATCATCTCGGATGTCTCATGTATCGAGTATCGACAGATCCGAGGTGCTTTGTGAAGCTAATAACATGGATCTGCAAAGTGGGATTCTGTCTTTGGTAAATGTTAGCCAAGGAAGCTCTTTGAGAGGCCATGGATGGACTTGCTGATGACTCGCAGCGAAGAACCGATGTAATTGATGGCAGGGAAAGAAACTGGAGGGGTAGAGAAAGAAACTAGAAGCAAAGAACATCTGTCATTTGAACATGTTTTATTTTCTGTCATTTGAACATGTTTTATTGATGGCAGGGAAACCAATTCATACAATTCTGTAATTTTATTGTGTTTCAAATATTAATATAATGAGAAATATAATTTTTTTTCGTACAGTGTTTTATATATCTTGTGTTATTGGATTTGTTTTAATTATAAATAGTTAAAATTTAACCCCTTAATATATATATATATATATATATATATATATATATATATATATTTTAAACAAAAAATATTAGGACAGTGAGAGAGTGAGTGAGTGAGGGATGAGTGAGTAGGTTAAGTCTCAAAATGGTTATCAATAATGTAGTTCATATTCGTCTTTGGTGAGAGTCGAACTTAAAATCTCTCACTTACAAGTGATAAGAATACCATTAGACCGTAGTATTAAACGTCGGTAATTGAATATATTTAAGTGGGTTTTTATATTTTAGTAATTATATTGTCACTTTTGAAATTAGGGTATAAATATATGATAAGAACTCCTAGAGAGAGAGGAGATAACATGGAGTGATGTTATCCGGGTCTTCAATTTCCTGGGTTGGTTTGCAATTTGGGTTTCTTTGACCCGTTTGTAACTTCAATTAAATTCTTCATCTTGTCCGTCCATTTTAATCTAACGGTTTTTATTCAATGTTTATGTAAAATGTGGTTATGTTATGTGCATTAGAGAAAAATTGCTAAATGGCAGCCTATGGAAGTCCATGGAGTGGACCCAAACTTGGCAATGCAAACAGAGGCTTATGGGCCCAATGGCATATTGATTTTGTTGTTGGTAGTTATGGGCCCTTACGTGGCTTTCTGGAAAGTAGCAAACGAGGTGTTGATTAAGCGACCTTACTTCGAAAGTGATTTTCACACTTTATTTTATTCTTCTGCATATTTTTTGTTGTTTTCGTAATTTGATTTTTTTTAAATCAAAATTCAAAGGATAAAAAATGAAAGAGGTACGAAAATCAATTCCTAACTTGTAAAAATTACATCAAAATAACTTTGTACTATATAATCATGAATGGAATCGAGATAAGCATGTTAAGAGTTGGATTAGATGAAAAAATGGCAGAGTGTGATAATTATTTTGGGGTTTGTACTTATAAAGAAAATAATGGTTTGAAGAGTCTAGAAACTATATATTTTTAGACTTTTAAGGGCTTATGCATACGAGTGTTCGACCAACTTGGGGATCTATGTACCAAAACAATTGAGCCTTTGCACATATACATAGATGGAGGCAGCTAAGGCCCCCCGGAGCAGCTGTCGCCACTGAAGATTAGTGAGGGAAAAAATTATGATGATTTTAGAAGGTGCAAAGAACATATTGGTAATATTATTGATGCTCCTTTTAGTGATGAAAAAGACATGTAAGTAATATTATTCATGCTCCTTCATAAATAAAATAATACCCGAAAATAAATCTGTAATCTAATATTTTGTAACTTGACAGCAATAATAGATCAAAGTCACACACAAATACAAAGATATATATATACACACATATACACGCTGCACGGTCAAAGTGAGGTTCTTCTACAAGGCTTTGCATCCCTCCCATATTCATATTCAACTAGAGCTAACTGAAACGATATCAGTAAGTACTTAAACCAAATAACACATAGTAAATTGTAAGAATTTACGTTTGAGTCATCACCAAATTTGATCCCAAAATAAAAGAGAAAATTGAAGCATTGGTCCATGATATATGACCCAATTGAAGTATTGGTTCCTGAAATTTGATCCCAAAATATCATTGCTCCACACTGTGACAAGTTTAAAGATCAATACTTACGGAATTTTGGTTCAAGAACCAAATCTCCAATTGAGTCAAAATCCAAGGAACAATGCTCAAATTTTCTCGGAAACAAAAAATAAGATTGGGAGCAGCATACTGGGGGTGTCCAAGGCCAAATGAATCAACATAGGTATTAAGTGACTCGGATATTCATTTAGATCGTGGAAGCACTTCATCTAGTTTGTGTTCCAGTGCAGAAAGATCGATACTCTCCAGATCATTCACCTGAGAAAAAAAAAAATTAAATAATTAAACACACACGCACAAAACAGCTACTTCAAACATATATACTTACACACAAAACCCTAAACCTAATATTGACCAATAAATTAGGAGTAAATGATAGAGTACCTCGGATTGGATAGTGTGAATGAGTCTGTCATCTATTTTGGAGGAGACACAGCTCACAACACAAAGCCCTTGTTCAAGAAGCACTTCTAAAACCCTAGAAATTGAGAAGTGTAACCCTTCCTCTCCAGATCTGAAGCCGATGGTAGTACTGATCACGATTTGCACTCCACCGCAACGTGGGTGGACTGTGAAACAGCTTGGCGATCCCCCATAGGAACTTTCACCACCATGGTCTTCCGAACTAGTACAAGAGCTAATTAGATCGGAGACCTTCTTCAGTTCAGCTCTCTTGGCGTCTAATCTCTTGATCCTATTCTGGAGGTGATTTATATAATTCACAGCCTCGTTCATGTGGTCAGATATCGAACGCTTTCCCTGATTTCGCAACGAATATATGTCAGCAACCCTAGTCATCATTCTTGCAGCTAACCATGTGTTTGTGTGTGTGTGTGTGTGTGTGTGTGTGTGTGTGTGTGTGTGTGTGAGAGAGAGAGAGAGAGAGAGAGAGAGAGAGAGAGAGGGAGAGGGTACATATTGGTTCTAAACCTTGATAAATTCAAGAGGGAGTAGGGATCTAAGTGAAGCATGTAGGATACCCATTTCTTGCCTTCTTTGCCTTTCATTTTCCCTGTGCATAAACATTTTCTTCTTCTTGTTATGATCATTAGACTTGTGATCATCACCCATCATATAGTCCAAAGTAACAGCTAATTTCCGCCGCTGGCTTTTTCCCATGTTGCCATGCTCAGGAACTCTACGATCTTCTGAAACTGTGTGATCATGGTGATGACGAGGATTAGATGAAATCTGGAAGACTAGCTTCTTGCTTTGGTGTAAAGGAAACATTACCAAAAATTAATATATTGAACAGCTTTTTTCTGTGAATTTTGCAATGGAGGATTAAAGAACTAGATATGAGCAATATTTGATGGGCCTAATTCAGATGCCAAAGATTCCTTTCCTTCAAGATTGACACTCTCTTCAGATACAAAATGACTGAGTGCAGGTGAGAAAGAAGAAGTGACCTCACCGGCCACTTTAAAAATTTTAATCATGCTCGTTGGCACTGTTCTTATGTACAAAAGTGATTGCGTTCACATTTGGTGGGATCACATACCTAAATCATATATATTTTAAAATTGAAAGTCACTTATGAATGATCATTATATCTAATAAAAATGTTTAAAATGTCAAGGAAACAATACTTTTATACCATATTTTGTAAACCACACAATGTGACGATTGATGGTTGAATTTTATTTTTAATGATTTGAAGAAAGAATTTAACTATCAACCACACATCCTATGATCTATAAAATATAATCTAAAATGATAGTCTCTTTTAGCATCACCCCTTAATTATTATTGTTTTTAATTAGAAGGAATTTTGATTGATACATTCTTTTTGGAAGATAAAACTATTAGCTAGCTAGGGTAAGGGTTATGTGAAAACACGCACCCAAAAACACAGGAAGCTCATCATATCCATAGCTCATCTCACCCATTTGGAAAATGTGATACAATGCATAAATTGTTAATTATGTAATTAAATTATAACATGGATGATAATTAAAACATGCATGTTTTAAAACAGTACTTGAGGATAGACCGAAAGAGAGCAAATAATACAGCATAGCTACCAATAGTATCAAGAAGAAGATCTCTTTGACTTTGAGCTCTACTTTATGAGTTGGCCAAAGGAGTTGTTGATACTGTGCATCTTGAAACAATAGTATTGTAATTAATGGTCCAAGAAACAGCTTAGCTGCTTCCCTAATTATTTTTCCTGACAAAATCAAGCATCAAATCTACTATAATATATATCTGTAGTGGTTATAATTGCGAGATATATAAACGTGGACCAAGATCCTCTCCTAAGTAATTTCCACCTAATCCTCTTAATCCGGAATCTGGGCCGTTCAAATTTCATCCAACGGCTACAAATAAGGGGCCCCCTTTAAAGTGATAATAATTGTAGCCGTTGGATGAAAATTTGAACGGTCCGGATCCCGAATTAGGAGAATTAGGTGAAAATTGCTTAGGAGATGATCCATTTCCATATAAACGTATGCAAGGGAATAATTGTTATGAAGCACTGAGAATTTTGATTATTGTTAATTAATTATTAATTCGTCCTTAATCAGTGCACTGTACAAGGAATTGTACACGAATTTTTGAGCCTTTTCGGGTGGTAGACAGGCAAGGTTTAAATAATTTTTCTTCGAGCTCACTAGGATTAAACAATTTTTTGGTTTGAAGGATTGGGTACAGAAGGATAGTACATTGAGATAATTAATTAAAATATCAAAACTTTTGAAGTTCATTGTCATTAATTTATTGGTTTCTAAACAATGACTAATTGGTTATGGGCAATATAGACATAATTGGATCAGCTAAGTGCCTAATTGGTTACAAATGATTACTACTTGGTTATAGGCAACATGTCTTGATTGATGGTAAATTGAGCAAGCTAGGTTTTCTCCATGTCTCCGGATCTCTTCTACCAAATCATCTCCATCAACTAATCCGGATCCTTGAAATTTGATTCAACGGCTAAAAACAAGGGTTCACTTTAAAAGTTATAATAACTTTAGATGTTGTGTCAGATTTCAAGGGTCCGGATTGATTGATGGGGAGGATTTGGTGGAAGGGATCCGGAGAGGATCCTTTCCCATGTCTCCTTCATGAGGAATTAAATGATCATTCAGTGTAATTATTATTTGATATAGTCTTTTTGATCAATTCAAGTATGTAGTTTCTGTCTTTTAAAGTTTAAATTTTAAGTAATGATATTTATTAATATTGTTTTTTTTTTTTCTCGGTAACATGGAAGAAAAAGAAAAAAGAAACACTAAGAAATAGTTAGTCTAGCTCTAACGACTCTAGAGTAATCATTGGAAAGAGTTTGAACTAAACAGTGAGGAGGCTTCGCAAGCTCTTGAAAATCCATCTCGCTATTTTAACTCAACTTGGCTAATCCGTCAGCTGCAAGATTATGCTTTCTATGAACATGCTGCAATTGCAACTCCAGTTCTCTATGATTAAACTTCTACACTCCGAGACAAGACCATAGGATGATATATTAATAATGCTCTCTACCTATATTATCCCATATTATTGGAGTCGTGGGTTTGATGGGTTTAATGTTGTCCTCTACTATGTTGTGATACATCTTTTATATATAAAGCCGGAGGCTAAATTGGTGTCATCGGCTTCGACAAAAAAAATTGGATCAAAATGCCCCTCAGCTAAAAAATTCAAAACCTGCTCAAAATAATATATCAAATCATGCAAGAGTAAGTTGGTAATTTGGTCATCATATAATATAAGATAAATAAAAATGGGGGGAGAGAAAAGAATATAAAAAAATGAAAGGGAAGAGAGAAAAGAATAAACAAATGACAAAGTTGATGGTGCCCACGTGATGGGGAAGAAAAATATAAGAAAAATCATGAATGTTGTGTTTAAAACATTTTAAGAGGCGCGGAGAGTCAGTGATAAAAAAAGAAAATAACGAAATAAAAATATATTAAAGAAATTCACACATATAAATATGTATAAAATGTCTAAGTCGTGTGTAGCGCGCTGTGATTCAAAAAATACCTTTTGCACGCGTGGTTGTTTATTAAATATTATTTCTCAATTTTTAAACACTTAAGAGGTGTGTAGTGCCGGTTATAAAAAAGTCTCTCGCACGCGCATAATAATGTGATTCAATTATTTGTCGATCATTTTTTTTAACAAACAATGTTATCTACACTAAATGGAGGAAGTGGGCTTAGCCTCACAATCGGCTAGCAATCAGTTGTTTATTAAATATTATTTTTCTAATCTTAATGTAAATTTAATAAAATGTAGATGGAAATTGAAAGATCACTTTTATTAATATGGATTCAGGTTCTTTAATTAGTTAAAAGACCGCTTTTATTAAATGTATTTATTATTCATTTCCATCTACATTAATAAATACATTTAAAACATGTAAATCATGCGTAGCATGCCGTGATTCAAAAAATGCAAGCGCGTGGATGAAGCTTAGTTCAAATTAATAAAAATGTATAATTAAACGAAAGACAACGATGACTACTACTGTTCAATGTTCTGTCATATGATGTATCCCACAAGTTGATGGCATGTAATATAAGGTGGTACTGTGCACTTTAAGACTTTATGTTTATCATCAAAGCATAGTTATCATACCAAATCATAGATTATCCCATAGACAAAACATGTCTATTAGTTTTTTTTTATTTTTTATCGAAAGGTAGAAATAAAAACATGTCTATTAGTTAGTCTTCCAAAAAAAAAAACATGTCTATTAATTTCTCTCATTTGGTTACAAAAGATTCCAAAGGGGATCGATATTGATATCATGCGCTTAGGATTTCTCCGACCATCTCTTGACGGGCCAAGGTAATGCTAAAGATATATGCATTACTTTCTGTAAAAAGTAAAAAGTAAAAATAAAACCAGAAAAATAGGGAGAGAGAGATAATGATATCATGCGCTCAGGATTTCTCCGACCATCTCTTGATGGAAAATGCTTAGCCATGTGCCCTAGTACTCTAGTAACCTACCGAATTAAGAAAGCTTGTCAGGGTCCCGTTGCAAGCCCTAATCCCTTCAACTTAAAATGGGTCAAGATCTTGATGTCCTCAAAATAAATTCAATCCGATGTCCCACCTACTTGCCTCCGAGATATTTTTTAATGTGTTAATAATATTATTCGGTATATTAAGTTTAATAACATAATTAGTTAAAAATATTATTTTCAAGTTTCCAATCAATTATATTATTACACTTTGTATACGAGGTTGTGTTCCCGATTTACTGAAATATCTCTCCATGCCTTGGATTACTTGCAAAAATTTCTCTGGTATGGTCACAATAGGACAGCATGCTGTGAGCATATCTTCATAGAATCCACTTTTATATTGATTAAAAGCAAAATGTTAACTACTATCAAGCAAATATTGTATTTAAAATTTCCACTATATAACTGTATTATTAAACCTCAAACATGTATTGTTTATTGTGGTATATAAGAATGAATATATTACAGATCAACAACAGTTGAGATTTCCATTGTGAGTGTATATTTAAATCATCACGTACGATTTGAGGCGCTATATGTATAAGACACTAAGCTAAAGCATCAACATGTATATAGGATTAAAGTAGACAATGTAGACAAATTTGTATCAGTATGAAGATAAGCAGTAGACTGAAAGTCTTCTAATCTCAACACTCAGAACTTTTATGCTTTATGAATAGGGTATAGCCATGGAGAGAACGATATGTGTGAGAGCAGAAACACCTCTACTTATATGTTTTTCTCTTTGTCTAGCCTATTATAAGAAAGAGATTAATCAAATCATAATCACATCAATTCTGTCTCATCATGATATCAATTTATTGTCATAATGCAGCAAGTGAAGCTTTTGCAATTGTGTTATCTCAGAGAAATAGAGCATAAGAGAAAGAGAAGTAGAGAGCTTGAAGAGAAAGAAATTTATCACTGAATAATATCTCAATTGTATTGAATGAATTCTTACAGTAACAATACAAGTACAAAAGTACATATAGTCACAGCTTTCCTTACACACTAAGTAAACTCTACTAATTGTTTTAACAGCCTAACAACTTATTGCTTAACCTCTTGACACTTGTCACTATCTGGAACCTTCATATCCTTACATCCCCCCTCAATCATTTGCTTGGATGATCCAAGCATAAGATTGAAACAATGTTGACGAAACAAAAAAATAGACAAGCCCTTAGTTAATATGTCTGCAAACTGCTCCTTGGAAGAAACATGTTGAACATTGAGATCTCCTCGAATAACTCTCTCTCTGACTAAATGATAATCTATTTCCATATGTTTCACTCTGGAATGGAACACAGGATTGGAAGAAAGAGCAATGGTTGAAACATTATCACAATATATCACTGGAGCAACAACAATAGGGATATGCAAATCACATAGCAGTTGCCTAATCCATGCCAATTATGCTGCAGCAATGGCTAGGGCCCTGTACTCTGCCTCTATGGATGACCTGGAGACTGTATGTTGCTTCTTGGAAGCCCAAGAAATAGAACTAGAACCAAAATAAACAATGTGTTCAGAGGTAGATCTCCTATCATTTGGATCACTGGCCCAGTCAGCATCACTATAAGTTTGCAATTGTAGTTTACCAGTTTGAAAATGAAGACCATAATCCAAAGTGCCACTAAGATATCTTAAGATCTTCTTGACAGCTACAACATGAGAGTTTATAGGGTTATGCATAAACTGACAACACTGATTCATTGAGAAAGCAACATCCGGCCTAGTGAATGTTAAATATTGCAAAGCACCTACTATACTTCTTTATTGATCAGGGCTATGATAAGAAGTTCCTTCAGTTTTAAGTAATCTGTGATAAGGTAAACAAGGAGTGGCACATGGTTTAGAGTCCTATAAATCAACATTTTGAAGTAAATCCATGATATACTTGGTTTGAGAGGCAAATAAACCTGTAGGCAGATAATTGATTTCCAAGCCCAAAAAATAGTGCAACTGCCCCAGATCCTTCATATCAAATGCCTGTGTCAAGTCTGTAATAACTGCATCAATCAACTCAAAAGAACTCCCAGTAAGGATGATATCATCCACATATTACAAAAGGACCACAGTTCTAAGAGAAGAATGTTGAACAAATGAGAAAGGGTCTCCAAGTGAAGGTTTAAAACCCAATCCAGGCAAATAGCTAGTGAACTTCTCATTCCAAGCTCTGAGAGCTTGTTTCAAATCATACAAAGATTTGTTGAGTTTACAAACATAATGAGAAGGATAATTATCACTATGAAACCCTTAAGGCTGAGACATATAGACTTCTTCATGAAGATCACCATGCAAGAATGCATTTTTAACATCCAACTACCTTAAAGACCATTTAAATTGTGCAGCCAAGGTTAAAATTAACTTAACTGTAAGATTTCACAACTGGACTGAAGGTCTTACTGTAATCAATACCCTCATCTTGATTGTAGCCTTTAGCTAGTAATCTAGCCTTGTACCTAGCTGTTGAACCATCTGGATGCTTCTTGAGTCCATAAACCCACTCACAACCCACTAAATTCTTATCTGGAGGCATTGGAACCAAGGTCTAGGTATTTTGAGCATGTAGAGCATCTACTTCATCTTGCATAGTAACCTTTCATTCAGGGATTTTATTAGCTACCTTGAAAGATGTAGGTTCTGTAATATCAACTGATGACTGAACACTTGCAGAGAAAGCCTTCTTTTTACTTATCCCACTCTTGGACCTAGTCTGCATAGGGTGCATATTCTTAGCAGAAAGAGGAATGACAACTTACAGAGTTTCAGGTTGAAAATCTGGATCATTAGGGACAACAGACTGTGTAAAAGATGCAATGGTTGGTAATGCAGAGGAAAATGGTAGTAAAAGACTCTAGAGCTCTACGAATATATGTATTGGAACACTCTGAGGCATTAGGGGTTGCAATATATGAGGACTATGTGGCTCGAAAGGGTAAAGGTAAATATTGTATGGGAAGTGATGAAATTGTGATATTCTGTGAAGTGACTAAAGGTGGAGTGTGTAATGCAGAAGATAATGGAATGATATGCGATGGAGATGCACCAACAGATTAAGTGATAAAAGAATAATGAAAATTTTCCTCATCAAACAATACATGTCTTGAAACAAATATTTTTCCAGAAATTGGATTAAGACATAAATAACCCTTATATTGTCCTGCATACCTTATAAAAACACATTGTGCTGTCTTAGGTTGTAACTTGGAAGAGTTGTAAGGTTTTAACAGTGGGAAACATGCACAACCAAACACTTTAAGATGAGACAGGGTTGGTAAAGTGCCAAATAGACAATAAAAAGGGGATATCATCTTTAGAGTTTGACATGGCATCCTATTGATCAAATACACAGAAATGACACAAGCATGAAACCAATACTTTGATGGCAATGCAGCAGTCTGTAAAAAGGTAATAGTTGTCTCAAGAATGTGTCTATGCTTTCTTTCAACTAGACCATTCTGCTCTGGAGTATAGGGACAAGACTTATGATGGATGACACATTTATCAAGTAAAAACTGTTTAAACCTATAACTTGTGTACTCACCACCACCATCACTTTGAAAAACCTTGATAGTAGCAAAGAATTGGGTGACTAAGAAGTTATAAAAGTGAACAAATAGACTATAAACTTCATTTTTATTCATTAATAGGAAGATCCAGGTAAACCTGGTACATTCAAAAAACAGAGCTTACATAGTATTTGTAACCTTCAACTGAGACAATAGAAGAAGGCCCTCAAACATTACTATGTAGCACATCTAAGGGTTTTACAACTTTATTTGCGGGAAAAACAAATGGCAGTTTCGTTAACTTGCCTTCTAGACAATATGTACAAACATAAGACACATTATCTACAAATGTAGGGATTTTGGATTGATTTAACATTGTGGAAACAACAATGTTTGATGGATACCCTAATATTTTGTCCCACATGGCTTGATGTCCAAGATAGCATGCTTGTTTCTTGAATGATGCAGTGTACTTTTGTGCTTAAGAGAGTAGATATTGTGGAATATGGAAAAGTATAAGGTAAAGACCATCTCTACACAGTTCCTGGAGGAGGATTGTCCCTGTGAACTTGTCTTGAATCCAAAAACATAATTCATCACCAATGAATATGCATTTGTTGTCTTTACACAATCTATATGCAGACAATATATGTTGAGATAAATGAGGCACATGCAATATTTTCTTCAACTCAAATGCATATCTAGGAGGTTTCAGCCACCCAAAAGAACTCATGAAGTGCAGAAAGCTGATAAGTTGTGTGCATGTCGGTGAGATTAGAGGAATGTGGTTTCCATTGGTAAGAACAATTCGCCCTGTGACAGCATTGAATGGTAGTGTGACCAAGCTTCCAACAAATCTGATATTGAACTCTGGAGGATGAAGAAGTGGAGTTAAAGTGCCTTTGAAAACAGTCTGAAGTTATGTGACCCTTTTTGTTGCAGATTTGACACATAGGAATGTCATAACCATGCTCAGAACAGGTATATACATGAGGCTTTGGTGAACCAAGAATTCCAGCACCATTATTAGAGGTGAATATGAAATTAGAGTGAAAATTGTTTCTTCATCTTCCTCGAAAACCAAAGTTATGAAAGCCTTTATTGTAATTAGAATAACCATCTGAGCCATTAAAACCTCCATTATGATTTGAAAAACCTCCAGAATTAGTACTATGAGAAGTGCCAGAATTGTAAGCCTAAGAATGAGAGGAAGCAACAGAAGAACTGTTAGAATTATTATCTCCAAGTATTAATGCTTTGCCTTTCCTATTACTATCTTGAGCAAGCATAGTAGTTGCAAAATTCTCAGAAACTGTACTATTTTCAATAGTTGCTTCCTCAACCAATAATTGGGCTCTGAAATCTTTCAATGAGATAACATTATCTCTTCCTCGAATAACAGTTCTGAAAGTGTTGTATTCAGCTAGCAAACCCTTGAGTGCTAAAATTACCGCATCATCATCTTCAAAGACAACACTAGCAGCTGACAAATGATCTCTAGTATCTTTGATGTGTTTTGAAGGTATTGAGAAATAGAATCAACACCTTTCTTAATGTTCTGTAACTCAGTTTTCATCCGGAAGATACTAGCCTTGGTGACAGTAGAAAATTGTCATTCAAATTAGTCAACATATCATAAGAAGTCATACATCCAATAATACATGATATAGCAGCAGTAGACAGTGTTGCAATGATAAGTTGCATGATAGCATGATCATCTTTGAATGTCATCAGTTTCAACACCTTCAACTTCAGAATCTTTCTCAAATCGAGTAGGACATCGACAAGATCGATTAACAAAGGCAAGAATTCCATGACTTTCGAGCAATAATTGTAATTAATAGTGCCAAACAAGATAATTTGTATCATCTAACTTCACAGTAACTAATGTAGTCACATTTAGAATGAGATTCGTAATCGGAGATTGCACAATTTGCAACTGAGTAGTAGTCACCATATTTCTATAACAATTTCGGTTTCAAACTTAACAGTCTTGAATATACATAAAAAGCAATCAGAGTCAAGAGAGAAAAAACATAGAATTTCATAGTAGAGAGAGGATCTTCAATCAGACATTTCATCAAACAGGCGATCAATCAGCAGATAAAAATTACATATCGTAAATTCATAGATATAGAAATTAACAATACCAAATCAGAGAAGAAAAACTTGAACCGATCTTCAGAGAAAGGGTGCGGAAGCAGAACAGATCTCAGGATCGAAGAGATGAATCCTCAACCAGTGAAGATAGCATGTTATAATGCAGAAAGTGAAGCTTCTGCAATGGTGTTATCCCAGAGAAATAGAGCATAAGAGAAAGCAAAGTAGAGATCTTGAAGAGAAAGAAATCTATCACTAAATAATATCTCATTTGTATTGAATTCTTATAGCAACAATACAGTGTATATAGTCATAGCTTTCCTCACAGCTTTCCTTACACACTAAGTAAACTCTACTAACTGTTTTAACAGCCTAACAACTTATTGCTTAACCTTTTGACACTTGTCACTATTTGGAACCTTTATATCCTTACATTTATGTCATTTTTAATAGGGTTTCCAATAAATTAGTTGCTTTAAGGCTGTACGATTCTTACTCTATTAAGGTTTTAAGATCATTTGTATGCCAAGTAACTCGATATTCAAGTTACTTGAGGGCCAAGTCATATTAAGAGAATTCATTGATATTCACAAATAAGGTTTTACAATATGACCTTCCTAGTTGTTGGTTAGGATAATAGCCTTCATTGATACATACTACCACACTGATTGTTGCAGCTAAAAAAGTTAAGGTTATTTTATAAAATTAATTGACAATATGGGAAGTAGAATCACATGTAAGGTCTTTTCCTTTTCTAACGTCAAATTCAACTCTCAACATGCCCCTTCACATATGACGAATTTTCAAACCCACCACGTGGATTGTTAAATTAAAGTTAAGTAATATGGAATCTTCTCGATAATTATTGCATGAATTATAGAAATGTAATTTCCAATTGTAATTAGTGTAGGATTCCTACCTAAATAGTGATTGATATAACCTCTATACACATTGTAATAATTTACACCAATCAATAAAAGGAGTAACAATTCTACATAATATTAAAGCAAATTGTCCTACGTTTGAAGCCCAACGGCCACACATGCTCCATGTCACCCGATTTGTCTTGTCCATGTGCTATGCTTAAAAATTCGTCATACGTGAGGGGGTGTGTAGAGAGTGTAAATCCCACATTGGAAAAATGAGGAATCTTGCATATACTCATGAGTAATTAGGGTACACCCCATATTTCTCAATAGGTTTATAGTGGAACCTCAACTTTCTTTATTCAGGGTTTCCATCAGCGTCATAACATTGATTATTCTAAAATGTTTAGCTCCGTTGCCTAACCAGCCATCTTTCGCACTGTCTTGAGTCTTGTTATTTCTCATGTGTGGCCGCTTTGACAATTAGATGTGAAAAATGCATTCCTTCATGTGTATCTTCCAGAAGATGTTTATATGTATCAACCTCCAGAGTTAGTCGATCTTGCTTATTTGCATCATGTTTTCATCTTTAGAAATCTTTATATGACCTTCAACAAGCTCCTTGTTGGTGGTTCCACCCGATCTGTTCCTTCTTATTTTGTTTCGGCTTCTGGCAAAGTCACACACTGATTATTTCCTTTTTTTTCTTTTTTTTTTCGCAATGTCTTCACTATTTATTTCTTACTCTATGTTGATGATATTGTTATCACTGGCAGTTCTGATGCTCTTCTTTCTCAGTTCACTACTTTTCTTAGCCAACAGTTTGACATCAAAGATTTAGGTCCCCTCAATATGCTCGTGACTTTCTTAGCCACTGGACTTCACATCAATCAACTCAAGTACGCTTGTGACTTTCTTTAAGAATTTCTCTCATAGCTTTTGATAGGTCTTTCTTGGCTTTTGTACTCCGTTTTGTGAGTTGTTTGGCTTCTAATGGTATTTCACTTACTCGCCCTGATATTTTCTTTGTTGTCAATATTGTTGCTCAGTTTACGAGCTGCCCTCGCACTGCTCTTATGATTGCCGCCAAGCTAATTCTCTGTTATGTCAAAGGTACTTTGAAATTTGGCATCACATTGACTCCTCAGCTTGCTTATGCTACCTTATATGCCTACCAATGTTGATTAGGTCGGTTGTCCAAACACTCGTCGTTTCACCATTGGTTGATCTTTGTTTTAATCTCATATCTCAGTGCTCCAATAAGCAACCTACCGTGTCTCGATCAAGTGGTGAATCAAAATACCATGCTCTTGCTCATGCTTATGCCGAAACTGCCTGGATTTGTTTTATTATGCATGATCTCGTTTGGCATTCGTTTATGTTCGTGAACCTCGGCATGGTGTCCTTAATTTGTTCCAAACTTGTCTGATCAGGCTCGTTCAGTTTTCCGAAAAGGAAGTGTTAAATTAAAGTTAAATAATTCGGAATCTTCTCCATAACTATTGCATTTATTAAAGGAATGTAATTTTCAATTGTAACTACTGTAGGATTCCTATCTAATTAATTTGATATTAATATAACTCTATATATTGTTATACTTTACACAAATCAATGCAAGGAGTCATAATTCTACGTGGACAATACAAATTGAGTGATATAGAACACATATGGCTGTTGAGCTTCACACGGGAATCAACATGCTCCAATAACATAAAGGAGTTAAAGTTTCACCATAAAAACTAGGTTGGGTTCGGTTCAAATCGGTTCGGTTTTTTGCCAAAACCGAAATCGAATCGAAATTTCGGTTCATTTTTTTTCGGTTCGGTTTCGATTTTTTTTTTTTTCAAAAAATGAAAAAAATTGAAAGCTTAAATTTTAACATCTCCAACACAATCATAACATAAATATTCCAACTAGAATCAAAGACAATGAAAATAAACATTTAAAGTTCAACTAGAATTATAACATAAAGGTTTTTTTTTTTTTTAATATTTTGGGTTTAAAGTTTAACTGTAAATAGATTTCTTTTTAGAAAAGTAAAATTTTCTACTATTTTCTTCACACCTCAACTCTTAACTATGAATAATATAAAGAGCTAGTATAGGTTGGTGGACATGAGCTAAATTATTTTATCATGATAGTACGTACAATGAGAGTATTATCATACTATAACCCACTTTGAACCAACGAGGGTCATATATCGATTATACTCTCTTTGTATGTATTATCGATCATTTAGTAATGTAATTTACTATTTAGTCGGCAGAAGTAATATCAAAAGGGAAAACACTTGATCAAAACCAATACATGATCACTGCATATAACAATAAGCAATGAAGTACTGAATAAGCATACAAATACTTGAAGCAAGAAGCCAGATTAAACAAGAATAAGGAACTAACAGTACCGTGTCAGGAGTTAGCACCATTTTGGTATCATTTGTTTAGGTCCTACTTTTTTATATGACTTCTTCCTTGTAGTTATAGGAAAAGTAGCAGATGCATTTGGTACATTTCTGATTTTGGCAACACATTAGGCTTACAAATTGGGTTTAAAAAATAATACCCAAAACAAATAATTAAATAAATAAAATTAAAAAATATTAATTTAATTAATTCGGTTCGGTTCGGTTTCTAGACCACCGAAATCAAACCGAACCAAAAGAATTCGGTTCGGTTCGGTTTTTTTGTTTGGTTCGGTTTTTTCGGTTTCGGTTCGGTTCGGTTTTCGGTTTTTTTTCGGTTTTCGGTTTTTTGAACCCACCCTAATAAAAACAATAGGTAACATATAAATAGTCCAATTACTTATAAACACATATAATGTCCATTCTCCAATATGAACATCATACTCTCAACCGTAGTTGCAAGCCCTATCATAGCGCAAATGGGGTAGAAAAGGCTAAAGAGAAAATGAAAGAAAACTATCAAAACCAGTTGGTACTTGGTAGAGCTGTAATATGAGATACCCACGAGTCCCATGATCGAAATATTTTAATTGAATTCGTGCAAGTTGTAACCCTTACCAACTCTCAACCATGTGATGTGAATTACAGTCAAGGTCAACTTGGGTTCTGAATTTGGATGGATTTATACGCCACCGAACTAACAAATTAAAAGTTCAATCCGGCCGTTTTATCAGTCGTTTTCATACCAGCGATTCAGCCAGGCTCGAAATTTTCTCAAAATCCCAAACCAAATAAAAAAAATCTTTATCTCATTCCGAAAAATTCTCAAACCGACAATATTGAAATTTTTGAGATCCATATTGAACCGATCCCGAACCTTTCGGTACGGAAATTGGGATTACATATTCAATGGTTGGGAAATTCTGAACCGAACTGAAAAAATAAATAAATATATATATATTATTTATTTATTTTGGTTGAATGCATGTTGAATGTTGAATTTAAATAATTTGATAGTAGACTATATTAGAAATAAAAGTATGAAATTAAGTAGTTTAGAAATTTGGAACGTCAATTTGACTTGGTAAGAATGAATTGGTATTTCAATTGGTATGAAATTTCAAAAGCCTAAATTTTAATTGATATAAAATTGGGCAACAAAATTTCAAGCCAAAAGCCCAAATTTTAGCCCACAATCCAAAAATATCAAAATTCTGCCCAAAACCTGAAATCTAGTCTCGATCCATCCCGAAATATCGAAAACATTTCGAGAATTCAGAAAATTGAAAATAACGAAATTTTGGTTGGGGATTGGTCTTCAAATTTCCATCCCAAAAAATTTCAATTTGAAATTCGGTATCTCATTTTCGGTTTGGATCCTCTACCGAACTAGGGGTGGATTTTTTTGCCAAATTGTCGCGCCAACCGAATTGCCAACCATGCCATACCGATTTTGTGCGAATCGGTAATGGTATGGTACTGTACCGTACCAAAATTTCATGGTACAGTATTGGTAATGGATACTATTACGACGGTATTACCGTACCGTACCAAAAATATAATATAATATATAATTATATAACACATATTTATAATATTCTAATAATTTGAAAATAAAACCGTATAAACACAGAGTCACAAACTACTCACTCTCTCTCATTTCAGCCATTCTACTTCTATTCTCTATGCTGGAGACAAAAACTCACCCACCCATAGAGATTGAGAAGAAAAAGAAAGATCCTACCAATCCTACATTGCAAAGGGTGGCTACTACAATGATGCATAAATTTAACAAGTATTGGGGAAGTTTTGAGAATGTGAACCCACTTTTGTTTCTTGGCCAAGTTCTAGACTCTTGTTATAAACTTCAAATGATTACCATAGCCTCAAAACACTTGGATGGGATGATAGAAAGATAGCTTGGATGCTTAAGAAGATTAAAAAATGCTTGCTTGATTTGTATAATGAGTATAGGAGGGGTTCTTCTACTACCATTGGGGCTTCATTGAGAGATGTGGAACTAAATGAGGAGTAAATAATTCAAGCTTGTGGGGGTGATGAGAACAAAATTGAAATGATGAAAAAGCTTATACAAGAAAGAAGGGAGCAATGCCTTTTAGAGATATCTAATGAAGTTGATAAGTACTTCGCCGCTCCTTATATTAGCATTGTTGTTGGTGGCTTTGATCTCTTGAATTGGTGGAAATCAAACACAAAAGAGTTCCTAATTCTTTCACAAATAGCCAAGGATATCTTTGCAATCTCCACTTCTACCGTTGCTAGTGAAAATGCATTTAGCCTTGGGAGGAGGGTTGTGGACCCTTTTAGGGCATCCTTGACTCCTAAAATGGTAGAGGCACTAGTGTGTACTAGTGATTGGCTTAGGACGGATGAAGTAAACTTCTACAATGAACCAACGGAAGATATGCTTCAATCTTACAAGGAAATGGAAGAAGTGGAAACAAGTAAGATATGCATTATTTTTTTAGTAAATTTGTTGTTAAATGGTTTTCAACTTTAATTCTTCTTGCTACTAATATGTTTTCTTTGTTTGTAATGTAGGCTTGACACAAGCTCAATCTTCTACAAGTTCATCCTGCAAAAATTTGGACATCTCAAACTTGAAGAATTGATCAATGAATTTTACTTTTTGAAGTTTAGTTTCAATTTTCATTTGGTTTGAAACTTTAACTTCTATTTGGATTGTTAACTTCTATCTGTTTTGGTTTGTAACTTCTATTTGAATTGTAAGCTTAATTTTCATCATAAATCTTGATGCATCATTTGAATTATTGTGTGTGTAAATTGTGAATGATGAATAATAGATGAATTTAGGCTACAATGTATGAGATAAATGTACAATAAAAAAAAAATTTGCCCTTGAATTGAGTTAAAAAAGCAAAAACAGATTTTGTCCCAAAACAAAGTGGCAACTACCAATGCCATACCATGTCAACCAAACTATTTGGCAATACCGAACTTTGGTATACCGAAAGTTTGGTATGGTAATGGTAATAGATTTTGCCAAATCAAAAATTTGGTATGATAATTGGTACAAGAGTTTTGATACGGTAACCGTACCAAACCCACCTCTATACCGAACCACTCCTAATTCAGCCTGGTACTAGGAAGGGAGGCAATGACAATATCATCATGCAAGTGATCTATCACATGGGCCTTGTGAATTGGTTTTCAACTTTGAACCTCTTAACAAAGGAGATGTTTAGTCATGTTCTCATGCTTTGGAAACATATACATAAGCGAATAACTTTTTTTTCCCATTAAAATTAACCACAAAGTCAATCTCCCTTCAAATATAATAGAAAAAAAAACGTTACATACTGAGTGAAGATACAAAGTCTCTTAATATGTAAATATCATCTTCAGTTTGGGTATTTAATTTTCGCTCATTATGTAGGAATTTTCTAATATGCTTCAGAAGATCTTATTGTTAAGAATGAATCTCACATCGATGGAATAAGAGACCTTGCAAAGGCTACTCCCCATATTCCAGTTGATGTTATGGTGAAACCTTCATATTTTTTCCACTTATACTCCAGAGTTTTAACTATCAGATTATTCGTCAAAGATACAACAACTAAAATTTAATGGCAAAAATTCTATAATATAAGATACTAAAAAGTTATTATGCATTCCAAACTTATTATTTTTAATAGAAAAATACATTTATGAAAAGTGAAGGGTGATTGTTTTGAAGTGTCATAACATTTTTTAAAATTACAAAAAAAAAAAGAGAAAGAAATAAACATGGGTTGGGAAGATAGGGGACTGGGGAGAAAGTGGGTGGCTGGGTTGCAAACTCGCAATATTTCAACATAGGCACAGCGCCCAACAAGAGACTTTTTGGGGAATCTTTTATGGACCTGGCTTCTCTACCCTCTCACTTCTCATATACTCTCATCTTTTCCTATTTGTGCGGCCACGATTAAGTCACGTCAATATTTTATATTACTATTATTTTTTGTCTTATTATCTTTATAAAAAAAATCAATATAAAATGTTGACGTGGCTTAACCGTAATCGCACAAAATAGAAGGGGATGATAGTGTATGGAAAATGGGAGGGCAGATAAGCCGGGTGGGTCCATCTTTTATTTGGTCTATCGAAGATCTAAAACCCTAACTAACAGATAAACTATTTTGCCTTCTTTACCGCTCTGCGAAAAAAACTTGAAGAGCGGTTTGAGTATTCTATTATCCAATGTTTCCTTTACAGCAACGAAATATGAGAGTTGGTCTTCCGTATTTCATCTATTTATTCCTTCGACCAAAATAGAATCTGAGGAGATCAGATCTTGTCACATATATGCTGCTTCAATGGATGTCGGTATGTTCAACAACTTTAATACAGGAGGCCAGCGGAGAAAATCATCATTAGCCCTGACTTCGGATGGTGCGAAAAATCAAGATAAGTCAAATGACGATGATGAGAAAAAGAAGGTGATGCATAGAGAAATCGAAAAGAAAAGAAGGCAAGAAATGGCCAACCTTTATGGATCACTTCGATCTGTACTTCCTCTTCAATTTATCAAGGTAAAGATCGAACCTTAAATTCGTAAAAAAAAAAGATCGAACCTTAAATACTTCTTTCACTTTGATTTCTCCCTACTTGTTCAATTTCCTTGTGATTAAAGTACCTTAGGCACCAAAAATTGTTTCTTGCTTATTAAACAGATTTTTAGGGACGATCGGTAAGTATTACTTTCTAAAAAAAATTCTTGGGTTTTGACCAATTTTGTCAAGTTTTAGGGCTTTATCCTCGACCATAATTGTGTTGTTGGATTATTTCAGGGAAAACGTTCGTTGGCGGATCATATGAACGAGGCAGTGAATTATATCAAACAGCTGCAAACGAGAATCAAAATATTTGGTGCCAAGAGAGATGAGCTAAAGATGGGGTCAGCCTCGTCCAATTTTAGTGCTAGTACTCTTGGCCATGGGAGCAGTGGTAGCTCATCAACTGCAGCAAGTACCCTAGTTGCAGTCCACCCTTGCTTAGCCGGCGTTGAGATTGTAGTCATTACCGGCCGATCTTCATTGCAAGGTTTTCTCCTATCAAGAATGCTTAAAATACTGCTTGGACAAGGACTTAATGTAATCAGCTGTTCTACTACCCAGGTTAACAGAAGACTTGTCTACACCATCCAATCTGAGGTAGTACATGTTTCGCAGCTTAATTAGTTCTGATTAATACAAGATTACTGCAATTTTTTCATTTTTAACTTCACAGGTTAGCGATCCAACATGCATAGACTTTTCCGGGTTGCAGCAGATTCTGACTGAAGCCTGTCATCATTGACAAATTTTCAAGTAACAACTTAATTAGCTGCGTTTTCAACCTGGATGTGTCCAAATGGTTCGCAGAGAGTCTATTAGTTTGTAGGTTTTCTTCATGAGAGACTTTGTACGAGAATCCAAACTGATTAACTGAATTTTTCTTTGTTTAATTTATGTCTCATACTTCACCTTACAAGAACCATATGTGTTATATTGAAAGCCATACCTACAGTTGAGCTCATTCTACTAGTTTAATTTTTGATGAAAAATTTATATTTGTCAATTGGGAGTTGTTGATGCTGAATCTGATTTTGAAGGATAGTTTCTTCTACGAAAATTGTTTTCTCAAGTTGTGTATATCAACTGGGAGCCGTTGAATGCTGAATCTGTTTTTCATCAAGGGTAGTTTCTTCTACGCAAATTGTTTTCTCAAGTTGTATTAATGATGTTGAAGGTGGCATATATGTAACAGTTGTATACAACCGTGTGCATATCTCTTCTCGCATCACAAAGTAAACAAAAAAGTAAGAGATTAGTGTATAATTCCTTACAAGAAATGTTGCTTTGGAAGGCCAATTGAAGAGAATTCTGAAGTGATAAAGTTGTGGATCTTACAATTGATAATGCACGGAATATTACTACTTTTCGAGTGAAAGGGGGAAAATAGTTATTTGGGTAAAATGATAGATTTTGCTACTAGCGTTACGATGTTTTTACCATAGTTTTTAATATAGTTGTGGAATGAATAAGGTCTCATGATTGTTATTAGTATAAAAAAACAAAAAAGTCTCGAATAATTTTCATAAAGATTTGACCAAATTAAGCACTGAAACATGATCGGTGGGATCAAATCATCAATTTATACATGTGTTTAGCAGTGTAACTTCATGATATAGACCTGTGGGCAACTTATTAGATTTTAAATTATTAATAATTTGGGTTCAATGGGATGACAACAAAACTTTGAGACAATCTATAATCTCCCTAGCTAGTCCTTGCCTTTTATCCTCAATAATACAAGAATAATTGAAGCATCAAATGAAGAGATAATTAAGCCAAGGACAATGTATACAACTCATCCTGATTCCCTGAAGTATTTGATTTAATTTTGTGTCAAATGTTGTACGAGCAGACAGGACCCAATATCTCTGAGCTCTCAGCATGTCACAAGCTGAAAATGGCTACTTATAGAACAAGCCAGCAGATCAACCCCGGTAACAAACTATAAAGACCTTTACTTCACTACTAATCACAACATGAATTTCCTAACTTAAACAAATGAATCTTCCAAACTAGCTAACTACAATTATCTGTATGTTTTTGCTTCGATATCTTGTACGCCTAGTGTAAGAGAGATCAAATCTTCTGCACCCAAAATCTTATGTGACATCTATGTGATTTGTTGACACCTGGTCATTCATTTAAACCCCACTTAACAGTATTAACACTTCAATTTGTCTCTCCTAAAAATACAAAAAAAAACTAAAGATAAATTAAGTCAGAAAGACAATGTCACTTAAGTAAATAAGTCGTAACTAGAAAAGTCACAGAGAATTTTAGGTGCTAAAATTTTGAACAATCTGTGTAAGAACATGCAATCATAAGTAATATAACATTATAATTACAAATCATTCATTTTCACGCAACGTTGCATGAAATGTTATGAGATAAAATGTACGAGATATGTATGACAACTAACTGTGACATTCATGATGTTCATACAATTACAAATGTATATAAAGTTAGAATAAGTTACAATGTTTTAAAATCCATTAACATGCACATAAATAATCTTTTTTCAGAGAGAAAAGAGACAAACTTGACCGCGAAGCTAATCTTGGGTCTTTATGCACATTCCTTTCATTTGGCTAACAACTTTATGCATCTTGCTTTGGAAGTAATTGTAAAGCAAAGTTTAGGTGAATTATATATGGACTGGCCTTGGCCACAAATAAAATAGAGCAATAGTATCTGTCATATCTTTGCCTTTGATACTGTAGCCACTGCGGCTCTCCATCCTCGATTTAATGTTGCCTTCTATAATATCCGTATCTTGGAATTATAATATGACAACCGTCCTTATAGGAACACATGCTAAAATTTTCAATAACAATTTACAAACATTGGCCCAACAAGTTATGCAATTTTCTAGAATTTGGTAGTTAACCATAGAGTGCATCTTCATATATGTTTTGTGCTTTGTTACCAACTCTCAGATAAAGCAATAATTCAATTTAATATGTTTTCTCGGAAATAGAGGATTAAGATACACACACACACACACTATAAGGGAGTGGCCCTTGAATGTATTTATATTGTTTAGTTAACCCTAGCTTGATGACCTAATGTATAATTGCAGACTTAGTTGCCGGGGTGTTAGGCATGCGTTAGAGGCTCTATTGCAGGGTTGTGCTGACCTGGTAGATCAACCTTTGTTGCTACGGTGCTGGTTGATGATATGAGTAATATAATTTAGAAGTTTACTGAGCAGAAATATATCAAGACAGGCCCTAAGTAAATATGATCAAGGGAATATAAATACAGTATTCTCTTGTGACATGTTTATTTATTATGAACGGGAATGCAAAACATTAGAATAAGGGAATTAAATCAACTAGCCCATCAGTCGATATCATTTATTGTTTTGGGATATTTTATTATTCAATTTAAGGTGGACCGTGGAACTAGCTGGATAAACATGGCGGCAGCAAAGAATTGAGTATGATTTTAGGCTTTATTTTAAAGAAAATTAATGAAAAGTTGAAAATGATTTGAAAATTTTGAGTTTTAATCAAAATGACGAAAATGCGTTGTAAGTGAATATTAACCGAAGTGACTTTTTAAAGTAAAAATATCATTTTTTGTTAAAGTGAACAATACCAAAGTGTTTCGTTAAAACTCCATTTATTTTATTGTTGCAGAAATTTTTATTTGAATTCATATAATTAAATTTTACACTAGACTTATTCTCTGTACTTATATTATTTTAGTTAAATCTAATTTTAAACTATCATTATTTCTTTAAATCTAATTTTACTACCTAAATTACCCTCACAAACTCAACTCAATGTGTATTAATATAGCTTTACACTCAATTAATGGATAAAAACCAAAATCTAACGTCGGAGCAACAAAAGAAAACGTGAAACGGCGTAGTAAAATTTCCTAAAGAGTTGAGAAATTGTCGAAGCAGAGAGAAAACGTGGAACTACGTAGAAAATTTATGTTGCTCTCTTTTTCCATTGAATACACCCAAGCGTTAAGGTATTCAATACATTTTCTTAATTTTGATTCAGGTTGTGTGACTATGGAGTGTTGGAGAGTTGACCTTTGTAATTAGCTTAATCACCAGTTTGGGTCCTTGTAATCAGGATGTAATTATGATATATATTATTTGGTGTTTCTTTCCTTGTAAATCAATATTGTACAATATATATTTCCCTCTTTGGTGAGAAGACTAATATCATAAAATTAAACCCCAAAATAAGCCCTAATTAGCATGGTATCAGAGCAGAGATCTTAGGATTTCTGTTGTGCCCGTTCCCTCAAGCAAACTCAGCCCTCCCATGGAGAACCTACCACCACTCCACGGTGGAAACAATTTATCCTAACCGATCCTACACCTATACTAAACACTACAATCCTAAACAATATTACCCTAACTGACCCTACCAAGAATCCTCCTCATGTTTCGAGTTCTTCCGACATGCCTCCGGAGTCCTCAGGTAATTGTGGTTATGCTTTCAATATGAATAATTGTGATCCTCAGTCCAGTTGGATCATTGACTCCGGTGCCACAAACCATATGACGTATGACCCCATTGATTTTGCTTGTGATATTGTTCCACTTCGACGAAATATTACTAATGCTAATAGTGTCACCTCACCGGTAACTGGCGATGGCACTATACGCCTCACGCCTATCCTCTATTTGCCGCATACACTATTGTACCTTCTCTAAAGCATAAATTGATGTCTCCTGGCCAAGCTACTGAGCAATTGAACTATTGTGTACTATTGTATCCGAAGTTTTGCCTTATTCAGGATATTCTCATGAATGAGATAATTGGTCATGGTACTAAGAGGGGGTCTCTATTTTGTGGACGATGTCAGTACATGACGGGTCAATCTCACCCAAGGAGCCGCTGATCACAAACGGCGTCAGATATGGTTATGGCATCATCATTTGGGTCATCCGTCTTTCATTTATTTACAGCATATTGTTTCCGGATTTATTTGTTGGTTGTTCGGTTTCAGACTTTAAATGTGACACTTGCGTACTTGCCAAGAGTCGCCGTGTTTCTTATCCGTTGAATTCTAATAAAAGTGTTATTCATTTTGGTCTTGTTCATTCAGATGTTTGGGGACCATCTTCGATTACTACTTCATCTGGTATTAGGTGGTTTGTAACGTTCATAGATGATTACACACGGATGACATGGTTATACCTTCTTAAGCATAAAAGTGATGTGTTTATGGCGTTTAAGACATTCCACACCATGGTTCAAACACAACTTTCTACTAAAATTCGGATTTTGAGTTCTGATAATGGTGGTGAATATGTTAATAATGATTTTACACATTATTTAACTAATCACGGAATCCTCTACAAGACTACTTGTCCTCAGACTCCTCAACAGAATGGGGTGGCTGAGCGTAAAAATCGCCATCTATTAGAAACGGCTCGATCGCTATTGATTAGGGTGGATGTTCCCCGCTCCTCTTGGGATGTTGATCTTCAAACTGCCACTTACCTTATCAACTGCATGCCATCCAAATTATTGAATTTTCTTACACCTTTGCAAGTTCTTGCTACATTCGTGCCTCTACCGTCCGTTTTGGTACTCCAACCGTGAGTTTTGGATGTGTTGCCTTTGTTCATCTACATAAAAATCAATGGACAAAACTTAACCCATGTGCTCTCCGTTGCGTTTTCATGAGGTATGGACTACATCAGAAAGGGTACCGTTGCTACCACCCTCCTTCACGTCAGATGTATACTACCATGGATGTTACTTTTTTCAAGTCTGAGATGTATTACTTTCCAGCTTCTTCCAACCCTCATCTTCAAGGGGAGACACTGCATGAGGAGCAGGTTTGGACTATGGCTGCTACCACTGATCTTTCGCTGCCACTATTAGTCGAGCCAGCAGTGGCTGCGCTACCAGCCCAGTCAACAGAAGCAGCATCGCTGCCCACAGAACCATCGGCAGTGCCGTCCTCACCCACAATAACAGTGCTGCCACTTGCCGATCTTGAGACTTCTACTGATACTACTCCCCCTCGTCTCAAAATATAGTACCACCAGATGACCATAATCCAGAGAATATTCCTGAGGTAAGATCTATTATCCCTATTGATGTATCTGATGTTCCGAATTATCAGTTACCTTTCAGGCACAACCGGGGAAAGCCACCCAATCGATATTCATCGGAAACAACGAAAGGCTCTAAGTATCTCATTGCCAACTATGTGTCATCACATAAATTATCAGAACCCGGCAAAGTTTTTTTACAACAAATATCCAATGATAGCACACTAAGTTCATTGAAGGAGACATTATCTGATGATCGATGGACCAAGGCAATGGAGGAAGAAATGGATGCACTTCAGAAAAATCAAACATGGGATTTAGTTCTGCTACCCCGAGGAAAGAAGAGAATGTGATGTCGATGGGTGTACACCATCAAGTACAAAGCTGATGGGTCGACTGAACGATACAAAGCACGATTGGTGGCCAAGGGATACACTCAGACGTATGGTGTTAATTATACATAAACATTTGCTCTGGTAGCAAAGATTAATAGGTAAGAGTGTTACTTTCGTTGGCGGCTAACTTGGATTGGCCATTACAGCAATTTGATGTGAAAAATGCTTTCTTACATGGTAATCTTAAAGAAGAAGTGTATATGGATATTCCATCTGGTTATGCATCGGTTTCACAACCCGGAATGGTGTGTAAGTTGAATAAAGCATTGTATGGATTGAAACAATCACCTCGGGCATGGTTTGGTAGGTTCAAGATGGTTATGAAGAAGTATGGGCTCAGGCAAATCAATTCTGATCATATACTTTTCTTGAAACATCGAATTGGTAAATTGACAGCACTTATTATTTATGTAGATGATATGATTGTTACGGGTGATGATAAAGAGGAAATCTCAAGGCTGAAAGATTACTTAGCAACTGAGTTCCAGATGAAAGATCTTGGTGGATTGAAATATTTCTTGGGTATAGAAGTAGCTTGATCAAAACATGGTATATTTCTATTTCAAAGAAAATATTCTTGACTTGTTAGCCGAAACCGGAATTCTTGATTGTAAACCGGTTGACACCCCTACAGTCCAAAATCACCATCTTAACGTGCACCCTGATCAAGTTCCTACTAACTGAGATCGTTATCAAAGGTTAGTTGGGAGGTTAATTTATTTATCTCATACCATGCCTGATATTGTATATGCAGTAAGTGTTGTTAGTCAATTTATGCATTCCCCGAGTGATACGCATATGGGTTCGGTTGAACACATTCTACGATACCTAAAGTCCTCCCTGGGTAAAGGCATCATATTTTCCAAGAATGATCATTGCCGGATAGAAGGTTATATCAATGCAGATTGGGCAAGGAATGTTACTGATCGACGATCCACATCGGGTTACTTTACATTTGTGGGGGGAAATTTAGTGACTTGGTGGAGTAAGAAACAAAAAGTGGTTGCTTTATCAAGTGCAGAGGCGGAATGCAGAGGTATGGCAAAAGGAGTATGTGAATTATTATGGCTTCGAAGGTTACTCACAGAACTCGGGTGTCTTTTAAAGTAGCGATTGATATCTCACACAACCCAATCCAAACATGATCGCACGAAACATGTGGAAGTTGACAGACACTTCATTAAGGAGAAGTTGGATGAAAATATTATTCAATTCTCGTTCGTAAATTCAGAGGATCAATTAGCGGACATCTTAGCTAAAGCTGTTGCCAGTCAAGTGTTCTACAACTCTCTCGTCAAGTTGGGCATGAACGACATTTATGCACCAACTTGAGGGGGAGTGTTGGAGAGTTGACCTTTGTAATTAGCTTAGTTACCTGTTTGGGTCCTTGTAATCAGGATGTAATTAAGATAGATATTATTTGGTGTTTCTTTCCTTGTAAATCAATCTTGTACAATATATATTTCCCTCCTTGATGAGAAGAATTATATCAGAAAATTAAACCCCAAAATAAGTCCTAATTAGCATAGAGAAACCTTACTTGAATGAGAAATGCAAAAGTGCTGCCGGACATGGATCTGAAATTAAAATATAATTAAGAGCATGAGTTGGAAGCACTTGTGAGCTTACAAGTATGGATATCCTTGTCAATTTGGAAGGGTTAGCTTTACCATGGATGTTGTCCAGTACCTAAAAAACGTCTTTCTATTCAGCATATTAGAATACAGGAGAAAAGTTCGCGTGAATTTTGGTATTGGTGTTAATTTTATCTTAAACTTGATAATAACTATACAATAAGACAAAAGATAATTCACGTTTAAACTAAGTTGACTGTAAAATGAAATTATATATGTGCAAATAAATTTTTTCCATTTGTTGCCATCTGTAAAAAATTGAAGAGGACTAGACTTTTTGCGTCCAAACACATAACAAGTTTTTTGTTTGGAACTGTTTTCGAAAGGCACTTCATCATTGTATTTTTCTGGAGTACTTAAAAGTGCGTATAACCAACCTAAAATCTCAACCTGTGTGTACATAACACAGCTCTCTCTCTCTCTTAATTACATCTATTCATACTTTGATGAAAAAGCACAAGAGAGGAACGAATAAACATTTATGATAACTTTGAAGACTAAAGCCAAGGCCCTTGTGTCTTTACTTTTTTTTTAAACAAACGATATTATCTACACTAATGGGGAGGGGGTGGGCTTAGAACTACAATGGACTAGCAATAATGTGGTTCAAATTCGCTTTTGGCGAGAATCAAACCCAAGACCTCCTACTTACAAGTAAAGAGAATCTTTAGACCATACTACTAAGTGGTTTGAGTTCGATTTAAAAAATTCTTGAGGGGGCTATGAATGTGTGGTGGGATAAAATGCTTGACGCTATGAATGGTTTGCTAGCATGCTGCAATTTATGAATGCATTTATGCTAATGCAATGTTATAAATTATAATGCTTGACAATTTGACATGACCGTGACTGAGATTTTAGGGATATATGCAAAAAAACTATAAATGAGGTCTTCCTTACTTAGTCTGCAAACAAGAAGAAAACATCAATCATGAAAGGATTTATATCACAAATGATCCATGAAATTGACCCCATCAATCATGATGGTCCCTGAAATTGAAAATCGATCAATGTAGTCCCTGAATTTTAACTCGTGAATCAATGTGGTCCTTCTGTTAGTGTTCCGTCCAAATTTAACTTTAAAAAAAGTTAGAGAACCAATTTTTCATGGTAAAATGATCAAAAATAACCCTGTTACTTATAATTTTACTTACTACCTCTCTTTTCTTTTTTCCATCTTCACTTTTCTCTCTATTTTTTCATGGATTTGGTGCTAAAACTAAAATAAAAACAAAAAAAAGTGGCTCTCTAACCTTTTTTTGGTCATTTTACCATGAAAAATTGGTTCTCTAACCTTTTTTTAGTGTTAATTTGGACGGAACACTAACAGAAGGACCACATTGATTCACAAGTTAAAATTCAAGGACTACATTGATCGATTTTCAATTTCAGGGACCATCATGATTGATGGGGTCAATTTCAGGGACCATTTGTGATATAAACCCATCATGAAATAATCAACAATTAGTTCAATATTCGGTAAGCATATCAACAGAAACTTCAAAAAATCTTAGATAACCACTTATAGCAACCTCAAGCATTAATGTTTCACGTCCAAAAATTTGAAAACAACATTTACTTGGTACTATCACAATTTAACAGTAAGATATGTTATAATGATTATAAGAAATATATGTATATATATATATGATCGTGAGATGATTATAGTATTAAGTAATTCAGTAGCTAATCCTATAATATGTAGGCCATCTTAAATTATAATATACAATATCATGGGATAATGCGGGAGTGGAACATTTTGGGGACCTCTTAAATGGGGGCCTATGCAATTGCACCTCTTGAACCCTTTCACCCACACCCCTATAATTTGATATTTCTTAGAGTTTTAAGGAGAAGAACTATATTAACATAACACAAAAAAATAATTTCAGTAAAGTACAAAGGGATGAGGATCCTCTCCAAATCTTCTTTGTGAGGATATCGAGGACCACTTCATTGTGTTCGTTCGTCGTACATCATACTGGTCAATTTTCGTCTGGATACCGTTTGCGTTCAATTTTAAATAAAAAACTTCAAATGATTTCGGACAGCAGAATGACAGATGAATAAACACGATAAAATGTTCCTCGAGATTCGACAAAAAGGATCCGGATAGGTCTTATTTTAGTAGAAAGAGGGCATTTTTGAAAAATTATAAATTGAATAATGGTATCCATGTTAAGTTTACTTTTAAATTTTGTGATGCAACAAGAGAATTCCTACTTAAGTTTGTTTCCTTGTATAAAACACGTTTTTTTCCTTATATTGAGGAGGTTTGAACCCATCCGATGTTCGCCTGCCGACTTCCGACATACGGTGGTCCACCAAAATGTGAAAGTAAATGGACAATAATTGGTTCAGTACAAAAGTGAAAAGACTGTACCCCACAAAGAAATATAATATGCAGCTATTATGCGGTTCCAAACTTCGAGCGCCACGTTTGCCCCTCCTCACCAGATCAAGGAAAGATTTTTTGGAAAAATGTTTTTGTGTGCCGAGAATGATCACAGTAAAAAATCTCTCAATATTTCGAACAATCTTAAGCCTAATAATTATTAATTAAGCCTCTCCAAGCTATCCAAATAGATCCCGAGTCTCTGTATTTAATTACCATCCGAGTATTCAAACAACCTTAAACTTTAGAGCTCCCAGGCGACTCATACCGTCCATATCATCGTGGTCAAAGCAAAGATTTGGTATTCCAGACCTCCACTATCAATTATCCCCACCGAGAAGATATGATGCATGTACAAGATCTGATGCGGGGTCATGAGGTGTTTCCAGAGGGGAAGAATCCATCCCGTAATAAGATGATGGGGAAAGGCAAGCAACAACAACAGCAGCAACATCGTAGGATATTATCACCTAATACCAACAATAAAGGATCAAATCCTAGTGATGGTAAGACTGAAAGGAAGATCGTGCGTAGGGACAACGAACGCCAAAGAAGACAACTTATGGCAGCTCTTAATGCATCACTTCGATCCCTCCTCCCCTATGAATTGATCAAGGTCAAGAATCGAGATCAACCTCTATATATATTCTCCTCATTCTTTTTCTGTAATTTTCTTTTGTGGGTCGAGTTTAAATTTCCTGATTTAGATGATTAGTTATGTTTCGAGGGTTTTTGTGCTGGGGTTACAGGGATATATTGCGTTGTTTTAATTTCTTGACATAGATGATTACTTATGTTTCTAGGGTTTTTGTGATGGGGTTACAGGGAAAACGTTCGATCACCGAGCACATGGATGAGGCCGTCAACTATATAAATCACATGAAGGCGAAGATCGAAGAACTGAATGCCAAGAAGGAAAAGATAAATAAAAAGTTGTATGAATGTGATTCTCAAGATTTTGGTCTCAGAAATGAAAGTTCGGGTCGCAATTTTCTCAAGTACTCTATCATGGTTCGCCCAACTTGTTTGGGAGGAGTGGAGGTTTTGGTAAGTAGTAGCTGCGGTGAGGAGGAAGGGTTGCTTCTTTCAGGAGTGCTCAAAGTATTGCTTGCGGAAGGCCTTAGTGTTGTTGAGTGTGCTTCCACCAGAGTAAATGAAAGTTTGTTTCACACCATTCAGTGTGAGGTACGCTCGTTCCTTTTCATATAATTTCAATTACTTATATTCATCGATAGGTTTGGTATATTATTTAGACATTGACTTAATCTTAATTACCTCCTTATCATGATATTACAATTGCAAGAAAATTTCACAGTGCGTTTTCTTCAATCCACAGGTTGTCAACGATTTGGCATGTCTGGATTTGTCTGAGTTGCATCTGAAACTAAATAACTATTGCAATTCCGGGTAACCAATATCTTCAGTCGGGAAGTATATTCCGATCCCTTCGTAATCTTGATTCCCTTTCATTATAGTAAAACCCTAGGGTTATGCTTGGGTGACGTTTTTCCAAGTTCCACGAGATTGAGACCAAGTTAGCAAGGAATTGATTATAAAAATTAGATAGGAGGGATTGGAAAAGCTCTCCATAAGCATTACAAAGATATGTAAGAGAGATTCACAAAACCCTACTCGTAAGGTGTGATTTGTGTAACATGTTGCTCAAATTTCTGACTTTTCACTCTTAATATGCATGCAGTGCTTAATTTCTTTTAATTCCAACGATTCGAAGGTCTATTTAGAAAACGCAAAACTCTCTACAACGTAATTTCCGTGAAATTATTGTCCTTTTATCTAGAACATTGCAAGTACATTAGATACTGTGCTCATTAGTTCGTGAAGTAACAGAAAGTAGTACTCGTAACAACAAATAATCTTCCTACTAAATCTTTTACAAAATCTTAGCAGAATTAATATACTCATGATCAACAGATGTTTGTTTTGTTATCTTAGCTTAAGATCAAATGTTCTAATTATATGAATTTTAGACCTTTGATCTTAAGCTAAGATAACAAAACAAAATTTCGTGACTGGTCAATATACTGTATATGTTCTATATAGTTATGGTGCATGAATTATTGTTTCATTAAATTGCTGGATCCATCTCATACGTACGCTAGAATCGATCATATAAAATTGGATAGGGTTGTGATTTGTTTGACGATTTTTCTTTTTCCTTGTGATTATATCTATTGTAAGCAAAGATAAAGTGGTTGCAAGAATCAAAACTCATGCATGATGTGTTAACATTTTTAACTCAATGTAAAGATTCTTCTTCCCAAAAACAAAACACCAGGGTCGAAAAGATACAGCAGTAAAGGCTAGAATCAGGATCCTACCAACTTCAATTATTGATAGCGTTTATTTCCCTCCCTCCCTCTATATATGCATAAATGGATAACTAGAATATGCGTGTGTGTGTGTGTGTGTGTAAATAATATATATGGTTTTATTTGTATTGACATGGACAAATATTCTAGGACATGACTTATACCTGCATCGAAATAATATCAGTCTCAACTTTCATTTTAAGATGGGATAGTTACAGCTGGATTGCATGCGTACGTTCAAAAAGGAAATTATTTTCGTTAACCACATCTTCTCAACTATTTGATTAAATTGGACCTCAGTGCTGAGTTCATGATTTCTCAGCAATTGGTGAGTTTTACCTGGCCATATTACTATATACTTTCAGCTATTATGACCAAGATGTTAGAAAAATTACCAAGATGATAGAATATAAGGTTGAGATGTTGCCATCTGTCATAAAACTAGTGTATGTTGTATGTTAAAAAGAATGTCTCTGTTGTAAAAGGATGTGGCTAGTTCGTTGGCAACAGAATCTGTCATCTTCACGAAGAAATCATGCACGAAGGTCGGCATCAAGTCGATTGAAACCCTTGACTTCTGTGCTAAGATGTCCATAGCGAAGCCAAGTTGGATAAGAAATAGAAAACAATCGAGAACTTCCATTTCTCTTATTACTTTCTCCCACTAGCTAGATTTTCTTGCCTTGATCGATCTATACTTGTTATCAATATGCTTGAACGAAAGTCATTTCATTCACAATCTCTTGTCTTTCTTTTGTAATGTTGTCACTAATTATTTGTGACCCCCAATTAATATAGATAACATAAGTGAAATACAAACAACCTATTTGTTTAGCACTTGTGCTCCTGCCGCTATGATCATCGTAATGAATACTAATCTTTCCGAAAGAGAAGAGGTAACGCATGCTACAACGAACATAATAGCCCGCTGAGAAACCCTAATTAGTCATGACTCAAGATTGGAAGGTAAACAACTGAATGTCCATCGACCAAACTATATTATAGAAAACCATCTATCCTTCTTTTTTTTTGGAGAAATTAAGTTCACATCTTCTTTTTGCTACTCTATTGATTAGAATCCTATTCATTTTCAATTTTTGATCAAGGTCCTTCGGTATTAATAACATCATTAATTATTTGAATAATAAAATATTTTTATTTTTAAATATATTCCTTTAGTGTTTAAAATGTTACAATTAGTACATTTATATTTATGGCTAAATTTTTTATCATATATTTTTATTTTTAGTTTGTACCTATTTTTAATTTGCAAATATTTTTTAATTTGTACCAATTTTCTTTTCATTTTTAATTTGTATCCATATATTAGTTTCTTTTTGTGCCCATATTTTTTAAAATTTTATTTGTGTTCGTACCCATGTGTATACTGTCACGTGACATTGTATATTTAATCAATGATAGAAAAAATTACATATGGTATATTTATGTTTTATGCCTAAACTTTGTATCATATATTTATATTTTTAGTTTGTACCCACTTTTAATTTGCAACATTTTGTTAAATTTGTAGTATTTTCTTTTTAGTTTTATTTTGTACCCATGTATTAATTTCTTTTAGCACCTATTTTTTTAAAAATTCATTTGTACTCATCATTTTTTAATCTTTTATCTGTACCCTAATTTATTTATAATGTTCCCATTCTACTTTATTAATGTACCACTTTGTTATATGTGAAATGTACCAATTTTTTTAACACTATGGATACATTCTTTTGCCATTTCTTATTTCTTATTTTTACATAGTTTTTATCCATTTATTCAATCAAAATATTTGAATTTTTTTATTGTAACCGTTTCTAATAGTATTATAATGAGGGATTTTAAATTTATAGGATTATAAATCTCATAAAATATCAAACAATTAATGTCAAAACTATAAAAATATAAATATTAATAGTAATGTAATGAGGTGTACAAAGTCAAGGGACTTTGATCAAACTTTGAATACCATTAAGGTTTTAATCAAAGAATGTTAAGGATTAGGGACCGCATCAAAAGTATCCCTTTTTTTTCTCCTGAAGCGTTGATTTTTCTTAAATTCCAAAATGTCTTTAATTCTTTGGATCTATGCCTTTGAAGTTTGAACAATCCATAAACTAGTGTTGTCGTGCCTCAGCCCACATTGTACCAAAAAGCATAGAGCCCACACAAAACCCAATAATTAAGTCTTCGGATAAAAGGCCTAATTCTTCAGTAGAGGTCCAATAAGTGGTCCAATTATCAGAAAGCAAATATCCTTTCCACAGCTGCTAGTTTAATGCCCAGAGGGTACAATGGATTTTGTATGGCACCTCTACTTACATATAACGGTAACGCTAGAGTGACAGTAACTTTTGTTACATGCAAGCCTTTTTCTTCAACTCCATATCGTGCTAAACTAACGTCGTAGTAAAGTCAGCAATTAAGCGTTTTTTTCCGAAGGAAACTTCAACCGAAGGATTACATATAATACAGTTCCCAAAGGCAGTTTAGCTTGGAGTACTTGGTCTTGGTCACGTACCCAAATTAGAGGCAAGTTTAGCTCTGACTAGTAGTTAGCTTGGAGTACTTGGATGATTATTATTATTATTATTATTATTATTATTATTATAGTCTAATCAGAAGCTAGAAGATTGTAATTTTGGTCAATAGGATGACTTTTGTATATTATTTGGTCTTCAAGGAAAGTTACAATCCGGCTTTGTAGTTGTACAGCGTCACTGAGCTGAGGCTCAGATTCATTGGAAGATTTTGCAGCCAAGTGTTTATTTTATCATGTATTAAGTCCTACTACAGATAGTTCATGCATCAGAGTTCAAAGCTCAATTTATCCTTGTTTGGCTAAAAACCATGCCATGAATCCCAACAATGCGGCGTGAATGTATGGAGAAGTTTTTAGCACAATGGTCACACCATCGTGTAATAAACTATATCTATTTATTAATAGACATATCAACGTTATCGTTTATATATATTCGAATGCGTGATATCATTAAGGGTCAATTTGGGATTGTTGTGCTTTTAAAAAAAATTGCCTGATGTTGTGCTTTAAGAAAAATCAGTTGTAAATAAAGCAGTTGAGTGTTGATAAATTTTAATTAAAGTATTGTGATTAGGAAAAACAATGTAAAGACGTTTGGTAAATTTTAATGTAAAAGTGATATAACATAGACATGATAGTGTGGACGGTGATGACGACAACGGTGGCAAGGGCAATGTTGTGATGATGGTGGTGGTGATGCCAATAAATGAGTGTGGTGATTGGGCTACAGAGGTAACAATGATGATAGGAAATGGCGATGGTGTCGGTTGTTGTTGTGGTTGTGCTTGTGGTGTTGGTTGTGTTTATGGTGGTGGTGATGGCGATGGCAGCAATGATGGTAGTGACAGTTGTGGTTGTGGTGGTAATGGTGACGAGTGTGGTTGTAGTGGTGGTGGCGTGATTGTGGTGTCATGGTGGAGGAAACAATGGTGGTGATAATGGTAATGGTAGTGTAAGAGGCTAAGGTTTTTAGGGGTCTCTTTGTTCTCTAAGGATAAAATGTGTCTAAAAGGATAAATTATGTCATTTTTAAAAGGGTTTATATCACAAATGGTTCTTGAAATTGACCCCATCAATCATGATGGTCCCTGAAATTGAAAATCGATCAATGTAGTTCCTGAATTTTAACTCGCGAATCAATGTGGTCCTTCTGTTAGTGTTCCGTCCAAATTAACACTAAAAAAAGATTAGAGAACCAATTTCAGGGACCATCACGATTTTCAATTTCAGGGACTACATTAATGAGCATATTACATGAATTAAAAATATTCATTAAAGTTTCAACTCAGCTTTTTATTAAAGTAGCTTTTAATAGCAACTCACATTATGCTTTTAAAATGAACATAATAGCAACTCACATAAACCCTTTAAAATGAATCAGCTTTTGGTAAAAAAAAATATATCAAACTGAGGCTATGTCCCTTGACAATGTAGCAAAACACCAAAAATTTCTCAAGAGTGTACGACCCAAATTGCTACAAGCTGCAAAGTATTTTAAATGCTTCACTGTTCTATGTTAAAGCAACGGAAACATTTTAATAAGAAAAGTTGAGGACTTAACGAGCTCACATTTAATTGTTAAATTGAACGTAGAACGGTTGATATACACGACAAATGAGAGTTGGTGAGGATGCAATTTCTCAATTTAACCCTCATTAGAAAGTCATTGATTATGTACTACCATTAACTTAGCAATGAAATTACCTTTCTCTGCTAGGAAGGTGTAACACGACAGTTTCTCTTAAGACAAATGTTAATGGCTTTATTAAAAATGAGACTCTCTGTAAACTCTCATCCATCTCATATTTTTTGCACAATGTTTTCTACTGTTAACACCAGAATTGACGTTAAAATGTGAGTTGATAGCTATAAAGCTATAGACAGTTAAACTCAATCCAACGATCAAGAAGATGCCACTTGTCAAGAGATTAGCTGATAAAAGTTGTTGGTTTGTTAAGAATTAGTTTACTTACTATGTAAGTATTGTAACTAGTATAAATAGGAAATCCTTGTATCCATTGAGATAGTCAGTGAAATACTCTCTCATTCTCTTCGAGATCTCTTTCTCTCTCTAGATTATGTGCTTACAATTTCCCTCTAAAACACCATCGTTGATCTTCGAGCACAAGACTGCTCAATTCAACAATAGCAAATCCATAGAGAGTTTCACTTTCAAAATAATCCCCTTAACATTGCTCGTTTAGTAAATATTTTATCCTAATCATATTCAGGGGTCAAATAGTTAAAATATAAATAACATGAGACCAGCAGCATGGAGTCAATGCCGTCCCTGCTACCACATGAATGTATATGCGACCATATGGTATGAAGAGCCCCAATTGTTATTGCAAATGTGTTATAGTTTAAGCCACTAAGACCTTATTTACTTGAGCTCTGTTTTCTTGACGTGACATTTTTTTTTCTTTTAAAACCCTGACAATATTTTTATTTTTTTTATAATAAAATTGTCAGGGAACGCAAGACAAACCAATTGAGGAATATTGAATCCTGATCTCACATCTTGTACTCTTCGATCTAAAAGAAAAGAAAGAGGAGCCATCGGGTTTAAGGTCATTGGCATTTTAGCTTTATTAAGTATAATCTAGAGTGTTGATGTGTTCACTATTCAATTAAATATGCTAATTACAGCTATTATATACATGTATCTGACTGTGACCTATCCTTAGCTGGTTTTAGCCCGATTATTTTTTTTATCACCAAACAAAAACCTAATTAATATGTGTTGCGTCATAATTTTGAAAGGTTAGGATTGATGGCTACAGAGTCTACTACCCAACTTCAACGCGGGTGATGGAGTCGCTTTCAATTGTACCCAAAAATAAAAGTTACCCTTACCCCATAAAAAATAGTATACTGGTGTTTAATTAATGTTTATATAACTTCTCCAAAAAATAAATATTTATACCAAAATACTAATACCATACGAAATAACATTTTTATAAGAAAGTCTAATTAATCAGAAGATTAAAATGTGACATTTCCAATGAAAAACTATAGGTTGGGAAAAGCTAACAATAACTAGAATACATGAGCTTGAAGGCTGCTGGTGAACAGCCAAAGATTTGTTCTCATCATTGAACACAAAAGTTCCTTAACTCCCAAGGCTGCTGCCTTTTGTCTTCACCATAGGACTCCTTCCTTTTGCTTCAAAGTTTCCGAAGGATTTTGCCTTCTTGTATTCTTCTCTAATCCTCAGTCACAGTCCATTATTGTTTATCCACTACCCTCCATATATACCAGTTATTAAGGCTTGTTCTTTCTTTCCAAGAACCAAAATGCCCTGGAACTGCTTTTGTTGCGTCGCCGAAGAAGATCAAGAACCAGCTCAGACCAGGTACACTTGATATAGTCTAATTATAGCCTGATCTATGTTAATTGTTGATTAATTATATTTTAATTGTTACAAAGTTTCATGTATTTATTAGTCATGGGGTTTGTTTGTTCATTTTAGTAGGGTTCACAAGAATAGGGATTACCCGTGGGAAATATATTCTCTCAAGGAGCTTCTTCATGCAACAAACAGCTTCCACGATGATAACAAAATTGGAGAAGGAGGGTTTGGAAGTGTTTATTGGGGTCGAACAAGTAAAGGTGTTGAGGCAAGGCAATCATGTCCATCTTTTACCTTTGATTTTCGATTCTTCTGATGATCATGATCAGTTAGCAAACTGCATGATCAATGAATTTCCAATTTATACAACAAAGTATTTTCTTCTTCTTTTTTTTCAATCGGTTAGTTTTAATAGTCATACTTAACTTTGTCACATACACTTATGTGTTCAGATCGCGGTAAAACGATTAAAGACGATGAGTCCAAAAGCAGAGATGGAGTTTGCAGTGGAAGTTGAAATACTTGGAAGGGTGAGACACAGAAATTTGTTAGGCCTGCGGGGATTTTATGCCGGAGGTGATGAAAGGCTCATAGTGTACGATTTTATGCCTAATCATAGCTTGATCACCCATTTACATGGCAAACTTGCAGCAGATTGTCTTCTTGATTGGCCAAGAAGACTGAGCATTGCCATTGGTTCAGCTGAAGGTTTATCGTAAGTTATATAAACGTTAATTAATCGTCAATTTGTGCTACAAATTGCTATAAAATATGAAAATAAACCCTTGATTGTGTCACCTTAATCTGTGTGTTCCTTTTTTGCCAAATGAATCATTCAGACAACCCATTCAAAATTCAGGCCATTCTTAATATATAGAATATAGATGTTAAAGATCTAGCTAGATAAAAAATTTATGAGCTTCAAAATTGTTATGACTTATGATTGAAGTTATTGGAAGTATGTTCACATTCTTAAACACGGACGTCAAGAGCTACTTGTCATCAAACTTGGTTCTAGGTTTGATTCTAGTTTTGTTCCATCCACTTTATAAAATAACATGTACATTATCATTGAAATATGAACACATACTTACATTGCTATTGTAGCTATACTAACGTATTCATGCGTATGTTCATAACTTTAGGATTAAAAGTCAAGTTTATTATTAATTCTTATACATTGATAATAATCTAATTACGCATAAATCATATGAAGTAATTTTCAGTATGATTTAGCATTGTTCAATTTTCTTTGTCTGTTTCATTGATAAGGTACTTGCACCATGAGGCCAATCCTCATATAATCCACAGAGACATAAAGGCCAGTAATGTGCTTCTAGATACTGAATTCGAAGCCAAAGTTGCTGATTTCGGATTTGCAAAGCTGATTCCGGACGGTGTAACTCATCTGACCACTAGGGTAAAGGGAACTCTTGGATACCTAGCTCCTGAATATGCCATGTGGGGGAAGGTTTCTGAGAGTTGTGATGTTTATAGCTTTGGGATTTTGCTCTTAGAAATAATTAGCGGAAAAAAGCCGATAGAAAAATTACCGGGCGGAGTGAAACGTGACATTGTTCAATGGGTCACCCCCTATGTCCAAAAGGGTGCATTTAATCAAATTGTTGATCCAAGGTTGAAGGGTAAGTTTGATAAAGAACAAGTGAAATCGACAGTCCTAGTTGCTATGAAATGCACCGACAATAGCCCCGATAATCGTCCCACCATGATAGAAGTGGTGGATTGGCTTAAGGGAGGTATAGGAAGAAGGAGAAAAGAGATCAGAAAAGTGGAGGACACTGACGATGATCAAGACGAAGGTTAGGACGGAAATGATGCCCAGCATGAAGTTCATGGTGTGGAGCTATCTGATGCTAGAGAGAATATTACAAGGGCAAGCTCACAAAGAAGATAACTTCAAAAATCTCGATCCTTTTATTTTGTGAGACTGAAATGTATATGTTTGGCCTTTGCTTTTTGTTTGCGAAATTGAAATATTGTATTTTTCATGAGCTTAATTAGGTTATGGTAGTTTTATTCACATATCTTTTTTTTATCTCTTACATATCCTTATCAATTGTGTGTCTATTAATATTCTTCAATTCGATCCAAACAGCTAAATATTAAAAAGAATGTCTAAGAGATAAAAACAAGTGCGTAAATATCACATTAGATTACTGTTGTAAGGCGTCAGTCATAGTCATGTATCCTAAAAACGAAATAGAAGTCTAGAAACATGACTTTTTTGAGAAGAATCTAGAAACATGACTTGGTCTTACCGTGTACAGGTTTTAAAGTCTATAATCTATATGTACTATTCCTTTTTGGCTCATCTGTTTGTCTTGGTAGTGTGTGGCATTTCAATATAATTTTTTTTTTATTAAATTTGTATCGGCAACGATGATAAAACTTAGGGACAATTTGATCCAAGTCCTAAAAAATTCAGTTGTTTTCATAACAAGTCCAGTTTTATTTAATTTGATATTATATCCGTTTTGCCTCTTAGAGTAAAAATAAAATTAGATTTAACGTTTTTAAATTTTAAATGCCTTTATCTACCCACTTTCTAATAAAAACATTTTAAAAATTCATATACAACAAATATGATAATTTCATAAAAAATTAAAATTGTGGGAGGCAAGAAAACTTGTGCTATTATATAATTAATCTATAATATAGCTATATTATAAAATAGAAAAACAAAAACTACCATGGGTGGCTCAGTGGTTAGGAATGAAGTTCAGACCTGTATTTCACACGGAACGTCTTGGGTTCTATTCCTGACACCAGTGAATCACACGATGGTGCCCAGGAGAGGTTGAAATGTCTTTATGAGTCTTCCCAACTCCCGGAATGGTGGACTGTAGTGAAGTCACCAGCTCATTTCCTTTTTAAAGAAAAAAAAATGTGAGGTAGATTATGAAAAGAAAAAAAAAAATCTACCATAGAGGTAGATAAACAAAAATATTGTCTACCCCATATATACCTTATATAGGAAGACAAAATACACTATTAATCCTAAAATTAAGGGATTATGTGCATTTACATATTTATAATAATTTATAATCTTAGGGCCATATTGGTATGAAAATGTAAATATGATGATGTGTAATCCTAGTCACCAGACCTATTTCACATAAGTGTATTATTTTCAATTGTGGCTCACAAAAATTGGATTTATATGTTTTTCCTAAAATGAGCGTTAAGCACTAATCATGATTCCAAGGTTATAATTATTTGGACCAATTTTTTATTTGAACTCTTTTGAACCAATTTTAATTATTTGGAAGTTTGCTACACTTCCGATCGACGAATGTTTACCTGCCGTAATTTGAAAAGGCCAATTGAACACCCATAGTTTTATACTTTTATTCTTTTCAAAATTTTCTTGGTCGGAATATTACGTGTTTTATTCTTTTCAGATTGGAAAATTGAAAGAATGTAAGCAAACGTCACCTTAATTGATAACATAAAATATGTCTTTGCTTTGCATGTTGAATAAATCATGAGACTGCTTGTATTTGTTGGCTACCGGACGTGTTGGTTTTTATATGAAACAAAAAATGAGTCACACCAAAAACTGAAATAAATCTTTCGACAAAAAAAAAAGAAAAGAAAAGAAATAAATCTTAAATATCTCCAAAATTGACGAAGACAAAATCGAAACTTATCATACCATCATAACTCTAGTGAGAGAAAGCTTGAGAGAGAGAGAGAGAGAGAGAGAGAGAGAGAGAGAGAGAGAGCGAGGGGAAGACGAAATGAAATGCTCTGTATTGTATCAGTTCAATTAACGCCACAAATGCTTACGACTCGGTCCATATACTCAAGACTAAACTAATAAACTTGGCAGCTAAGCAACATTACAATCAAGTAACCACCTTACTAAGTTAACTAACCACTTCACAACATGATGACATGTGGCATTCTCAAGATTAGTTTGAGAGGCTAATACTTTACGTCACAACAGGAAAAGTGACCAAAAAGGCAAAGATTACAGAATGCGTATTAGACACCCTCTTTTTCTTTCTGAATACCCTTAATTATATTTTTCACTTGATTCGTTCTTCGAATAATTCAAGGGCTAGAAAACAAACATATATATGGAGAAGAAGAAAAAACAAAGTTGCAAAGAACAATTCTATTAACCTAGCTAGGTTCCACACTCACCACAAACGACCATAAGCGTTGTATTGTTATTCCGCTTTGGCCCATCATATGAACCAAGGCATTTTCTTGGCCCTAGTTTTCTTTTTGTTGGTTGAATAATGAACAAAACTCCCTCACCTAAATATAACATTAACACCTCTTGAGGTTTTAGTTTACTTTTACATAACTTCTTTAGTACAAATTTGCCCTCATTAGTAATTATACTTTTTTTTAAATGAAAAATCCTTTTGAATAAATAGAATAAAAATCCAAAATAAAATCTTACATTAAACAAAATAAATTAAAGAAATATCGGTATCTTTTTTCCTCTACCATGGACTCGGATCTTCTTCGGAATTCGGCATAAAAAAGTTCAAGGTTTCCAACGACAACTTGCATTTCGTGAGGTGATTCTTGGGAATTCGGCGGTTGTAAGATCTCACATCGCCCAGGGGTGTGGATCTTGTAAGCCTTATATGTATATTCTCATTTCTACCTAGTACGAGGCCTTTTGGGAGCTCACTGGCTTTAGGTTCCGTAGGAACTTCGAAGTTAAGCGAGTTCGCTCAAGAGCAATCCCATGATGGGTGACCCACTAGGAAGTTCTCGTGTGAGTTCCCAGAAACAAAACCGTGAAGGAGTGGCCGGGGCCTAAAGCGGACAATATCATGCTAAGGCGGAGTTGAGCCCAGGATGTGGTGGGGGCCCGGGCCGGGATGTGACAATTTGGTATCAAAGCCAATCCCTGGCCGGAAGTGTGTCGACGAGGACGTCGGGGTGGATTGTAAGATCCCACATCGCCTAGGGGTATGGATCCTGTAAGCCTTATATGTATATTCTCATCTCTACCTAGTACGAGGCCTTTTGGGAGCTCACAGGCTTCGGGTTCCGTAGGAACTCCGAAGTTAAGCGAGTTCGATCGAGAGCAATCCCATGATGGGTGATCCACTGGGAAGTTCTCGTGTGAGTTCCCAGAAACAAAACCGTGAGGGCGTGGTCGAGGCCCAAAGCGGACAATATCGTGCTACGATGGAGTTGAGCCCGAGATGTGGTGGGGGCCCGGGCTGGGATGTGACAGCGGTTTTCATATTTTATTTTTTATGGAGGAGAGTGAGGCCAAGCTTGTGGAGAGGCTGATTAATCCAAAAACCAAGGCGAATGAGTAGCTTCTTGTGAGGACAGCTAGGGAGGAGGTGAAGCATGTTAAGAATTTCCAATATGTTATGGTGAATGCGGAGGGGGTGCCCTAAACCCTATATTGATTTTTAAAAAAGTTTTATTTTTTTATTTTTTCAGTAATTAAAAATGAGGGGTAAATTTGTCTTTAAGAAAATATTTTTAAGGTAATGTCAGCCCTAAAGGGTTATATGAAAGTAAATTAGAATCTCAAGGGGTGTTAGTATTATGTTTTAAATGTGAAAGGGTTTTCTGAAAACACGATAAACCTGAGGAGTGTTAGTGTAATTAATCCGAGAATAAAATAAAAAGTAATAAACTTCCTATGTAAATTTCCCCTTATGGGAGATTTTGCATGTAATTAAACGTCCAAGTACCCACACTCTATCTATAACCTATGGAGAAGTATTCGGTCATACTACGGCATATCATCTCAATTACAATCAAGAATATGTCTTATCTATGATGTCTCATGTAGGGTAAGCTCGACATGATCTCAATACTCTCCAACTCGAAAGGTATCATCTAGTTGAATTTTGAGATTAGGGTTTAATGCTTTTGACTTTTGTTTTAATTAACAATCGAAATACGATTAGGTTTCCAGAGGAGCCCATAATTTCTGTGTAAATCTTCATCACAACCATTAATATAATAAATACATAAAACGCGTCCATTAAAATCAAATCTGTGACAAGAAAATTAATTATAATTTTTTTGTAAATATTGCTACTTATTGTTAGAGTATATAGGATACGGAGGGTGTGGATCATGACACGTCATTAGCTAAACAGATAAGGCAGTTAGGATTGTTGCTATTGTAAGATTCAGATAAGGCAGTTAGGTGAATATCCATCTATATAGCAACTGTATCTTTGTAACCAGAAAATCAATTAAGAAAATACAAGTGAAAAATCATTCTCTTTCTCTCTCTAAGTTTTCTCTGTTTCCTTCTTCTTCTTCTACGATCTTTGTTCTCTTTTCTGTATAATGCTCAACACTTATGTGGTTGCCCACAAATATTTATTTGGGTTCAACATGTAATATCTTAACTATTTTAGTCTTTTATTGATGTACACCTTAAGTCTATAAATAGGCATGCTAATAAGAAGAGTATATACTCATATTTCTCCTCCCAATCTATTTCATCTCTCTCTAATCAATTTTATTTTCAACACTACTATCAGTACGCGCTCTTAATATGAGATTTTTCTTTAGATGTTATATTTTATCTGGGTCACCCCTTGATAGAGTTTATATGTACTCGCCAAAAACTTCCTCATGCTCATCTATTTTTAGTTTGAACGATTATACAGGTAAAGATCATTTAATAAGAAACGAACTTCACTCCATTGATTCTTCATTCTCATCAATTAGAGTTGGAGGTTAATAGCCCACATATGAATATGAAATTCATATTTGAGCAATTGGTAAAAGAATTGTGCTCGATACTGAGCTTGTATTCATTTACTGTTTATATAGAGATTTACAAGATAGAGTTTGAATGAAGAACAAACTCTTCAAAACAAACTAAAAGATAATTACAGAAAATACAGCTAGTATAATATTATCCTACAATCTGTTTAAACTGATATATCATACGGATGTGGATGAACTCATTTCATCTTTATCTCTTGTAGTTGTTGTGGCGGGAACTGAGAGTTTCAAAGGAGCTTTATCACACCCCCGCAAGCTGAGCGGACGTCGGCGAACGGGAAGCTTGGAAAGAAGATAATTGAAGCGAGAAGTGGACAATCCCTTGGTCAAGAAATCAGCAAGCTGATCTTGAGTAGCAACGTAACCAACCTGTAATTCCTGGCGTGTAACCTTTTCCCGAATGTAATGGTAATCGACTTCGACATGGCGAGTACGGGCATGAAAAACAGGGTTAGAAGCCAGGGAGATGGCAGAAATATTATCACACCATACCTTCGGTGGAAAGAGATGAAGATGCAAGTCTTGGAAGAGTTGTCGAAACCAAGAGATGGTAGCGGCAGTGAGAGCAAGCTGTCGGTATTCTGATTCCGTGCTGGAGCGAGAGACTCCTTTTTGTTTCTTAGAACTCCAGGACACAAGGTTGGGACCAAGGAAAATACAATAACCGCCAGTGGACTTGCGATCGTCGGGATCTCCTGCATAATCAGAGTCGGCAAAGGCAGTGAGGGTGAGAGGTCGGTTTTGTACACAAGACCATGATCCGGAGTGGACTTCAAATAGCGAAGTATTCGCTTAACTGCAATCCAGTGTGTTGTGGTTGGTTTATGCATGAACTGGCAAACTTGGTTGACAGAAAATGCAATATCAGGACGAGTGAACGTGAGATATTGGAGTGCTCCGACCACACTCCGGAACTCAGTGATATCTGTTAAGGGTTCGCCATCATGTAAGCTGAGGCGTTTGCCACTGACTGCAGGAGTAGAGACAGGTTTGCAGTCCACCATGTTTGTGCGTTTAAGCAAATCAAGAATGTATTTAGACTGCGAGAGATGAAGACCATTGTTGGAGCGATGAACCTCCATACCCAAAAAATAACTGAGAAGACCAAGATCTTTCAACATAAAAACCGAGCCCATGTCCGTGATCAGGGTGTTGATACACTCATTGTTGTTGCCTGTGATAAGTATGTCATCAACATAGATTAATAAGTAAATACGAATTAAACCATGACAATACACAAAAAGGGATGAATCTGCTTGGGAGGCCACGAAACCAAGGTGTTCCAGATGATTGGAGAAACATTGGAACCATGCCCGAGGGGCCTGTTTGAGGCCATAAAGAGAACGCCGCAATTTACAGACATGGGTGGGATATTGAGGATCTACAAAGCCTGTGGGTTGCTTCATGTAAACATCATCAGAGATAGAGCCGTGTAAAAAAGCATTTTGAACATCTAGTTGGCGTATGGGCCATGAAAAGTGAACTGTTACGGCAATAATGAGACGAATGGTGGAGTGGGTCACTACTGGACTAAAAGTTTCACCATAATCTAGACCTGGTTGTTGATGAAAACCATTAGCTACAAGACGGGCCTTGAACCGGTCGATCGACCCATCAGACTTGCGCTTAATATGGAAAACCCACTTATTAGGGAGTACATTCATGGTAGGCTGATAGGGTACCAGAGACCATGTGCCTGCACGTTGTAGGGCATTGAATTCATCAGCCATAGCTGTCCTCCACTCTTTAAACTTATTAGCTTGGGTGTAGCACGTCGGTTCAGACAAGTCAGAGATGGTAGAAACATTGGCATATTTAGGGTTAGGTTTAGAAATGCCATCTTTTGCACGGGTAACCATGTGATGGATAGTTGAGGGGTTTGGAATGACTGAGGGTGTCGAAATGGAGGGTAGTAGGGGAGTAAGGTGGGAGGAGATGACAGGTGATGGAAAGGTAGGTGTAGGGGGCGAATGGAGGGGGGGAGGTGCTAGGGTTGATGAGGATGAGGGTAAAAGGGTGGGAAAAGGTATAGTAGGTGTCGACATGGGAGGGGGGGTAGGGTGGTAGATTGGGATAGGTGTAAAGGTGAGTGGATGGGTGAAGAAGTAGGGGTCAAAGGACGGGTGATAGAAACAGGTGAGGGGAGGATAGGTTCAGTGTTGGAATGGGTGAGGGTAGTATGGGATAAAGTAGGATGAGGTGGCAAAGGTGATGGGGTTTGAAAAGTGAGTTCAGTGGTCCCAATGGGAATGGGACGGCTATCATGCAGAGAGGATGTCAGGGGAGTAACACCGAGATTGTCATGAAATGGAAAACAATTTTCATAAAAAATAACATGTTTACTCATGAAGACACGGCCTGTGCATGGATCAAGACACCTATAACCTAATTGATTTTGAGAGTAGCCTAAGAAAACACATTTTTTGGAACGAAAATTCAATTTATTTGACATGTATGGACGTAGGTGTGGAAAGCATGCACACCCAAAAACCTTTAAAAAATCATACGATGGTTCTCGATGAAATAATTTGGTGTATGGAGAAGTTAATTTCAAAACTTTAGTGGGCAGTCGGTTAATCAAAAAATTAGCAGTATGAAGAGCCTCAACCCAATAAGTTTGCGGCATAGAAGCATGAGCAAGAAGAGTGAGACCAGTTTCAACCAAATGACAGTGTTTGCGTTCTGCCATACCGTTTTGTTCAGGATGGTGAGGGCATGTATATTGATGATGAATGCCATGTTGTTCTAAATAAGATTTGAAATTTTTGTTTATATATTCTCCTCCACCATCCGTTTGAAAAGTTTTGATTTTTCGTTGAAATTTATTCTCCATTTCAGTTTTAAATTTGATAAAAGTTAAGAACACATCAGATTTGAGTTTTAAAGGATACAACCAAGTATATCGCGAATAATCATCAATAAAAATCACATAATAGCGAAAACCAGAAATTGACAAAGTGGAGGACGTCCATACATCAGAATGAATAAGTTGTAAAGGAAAATGAGAAATAGATTTTGATGGTAAAAATGGCAATTTCTTGCTTTTGCCCAGAGGGCATGAATGACAAATAGAATTAAAATGGTGCCTAGTAAGAGACACGCTGCTAGTAGAAACTAGATGCTTTAAAATAAATGACGACGGATGACCGAGTCTGGAGTGCCAAATACGATCATCGACCTTGACTCCCATGCACGAAAAAAAGCCAGGTCTTTTATTGGAATGAAAACTTGCATATGGATAAACACCAGTGTTACTCCGGCCTGATAAAAGGATCCTCCCCGAGTGGATATCCTGAACACAAAAGAAATTAGGGTGAAGGACAAAGTAGCAGTCATTATCATAAGAGAATTGATTGATAGATAAGATATTTTGAGAGGCATTAGGGCAATATAAAGTATTAGAAAGAGGATAGGTACGGGTAGGAGAGTGAATATAAGAGGTGCCTATTTGGGAAATGTGCAAACCTTGACCACCATGAACACCACTGACTTGTTCAGTTCCTGTGTATTCCTGTGCATTGGTGAGTTGACCAGGATCATTAGTAATATGGGTGTTGGCTCCGGAGTCCAGAAGCCACGTAGTGGGAGCAGGAGATGCAGAGGAGGATACACGGTTGGACTGTGCAGCAAGGGCTGTGAGACGAGCACTGGGAACACGACCTTCATAAGAAGTGTTCATACGGTTGTAACAGTCAATGGCAGAGTGACCATTACGACGACAGATCTGGCAGCGGAGTGGTGGACGATCAGACGAGGAGGGGCCTGCACCAAGAAGACCACCAGTGGTACGGCCTGAGTTAGGAGAAGCAGCAGTAGGGGTTCGCGCCTGATGCCCACCGCGAGGAGAGACAGTGCCACGACCCCCTCCACGCGCATAACCTGTAGGAGCAGTGGTTCGACGTCCACGATTGGCAGCCATGGCAGTCAGGACCGGGACAGAAGAGTCGCCAGACAAATGGAAGGTATGATGACGAGTTTCAGCACTGAGAAGCAGTGCTTCCAAAGCAGCATACGAGATAGGAGTTTCTCGGGCTTGGATGGAGGTGACAGTGTTCTCAAACAGTGGACCCACATTGTTCATGATTGTGGCAATTAAATCCGAGTCAGCCACGGGAGAACCAGATAAGGCTAACTGATCAGCCAAAGTGTTTAATTTATCCAAATAATCTGCAATACTGAGATCACCACGACGGAGATTGAGAAGTTCCCCACGGAGTTGAATAACACGATTGTGTGAGGAAGGGGCATAGCGGTCCTGTAAAGCCTTCCAGGCCTCGGCAGCACTAACGCATTTGACAACAACATGCATAACAGGTGGAGAGAGAGAACTAGTCAGCCAGGATAGAACCATCTGGTCAGTTTGGATCCAAGGTTCAAAGAGAGGATTGATGGTGTCAGTAAGAAGACCATCATCATCCATTAAAAAGGCAGGAGGGCAGTGAGAAGTGCCATCAACATAAGACATCAGACTTCTACTTCGAAGTAAGGGGACAAACTGGGCACGCCACAAGGGATAATTATGGCGATCAAGCTTGAGAGGAAGAAACGCAGAAACATTTGTGAGGGCAGCGGAAGAAGACATTGTAGGTGAGAGAGGGAGGATGTCGTGAGACTTGGAAAGGGATGATACCATAAAAGAATTGTGCTTGATACTGAGCTTGTATTCATTTACTGTTTATATAGAGATTTACAAGATAGAGTTTGAATGAAGAACAAACTCTTCAAAACAAACTAAAAGATAATTACAGAAAATACAGCTAGTATAATATTATCCTACAATCTGTTTAAACTGATATATCATACGGATGTGGATGAACTCATTTCATCTTTATCTCTTGTAGTTGTTGTGGCGGGAACTGAGAGTTTCAAAGGAGCTTTATCAATTGGAAGTTCATAACCGAATGGGTATATGAATATGTCGGATTCAGTAAACTCAAACCACCTTGAGTATTTTTTTACGACACAGATGAAAAAAAATTATGTTATCCTTTTTCGATGGTATGAAGTTGTACATTTTATATGCCAAATTATTGGACTGAATCGAAACTTAGAGTTCGTTGATTCTAAATAATTGATGGTATGAAGTTCTTCAGTTTAATTGCATAACCAACCAAATGAAAAAAAATTTTGTTATACTTATTCTATTGCAAGTAGGCATTGAGCACAACTTTGCCGTTCGCAAAACATTTGGTGTATTTTACCAACTCTCACTTTAAGACAAATGAAAAATAGTTGAAACAAATTAACAATTCTTTCATGAATTTGAATTTAGTGGACATTACACACTTTTGAGATTTCGGACTTGTTCTCTGATACAAATGAATAATCATTTTATCTCATTATTAGTGGTTGAATTTTATCTCTTACATTGATCTTACAAGCAATTAACGGTTGAGTTATCTCCCACTAGCTTGTCTATTTAATTTATTTTTAGCAGTCCATTCCGTTTGTTTAGATTTTCTAGTTTTTTATATGAGTAATATTAGAGATATCATCTACTTAAACCGTATCTTGTAAATCGTATGATGTGGCAGTTGATGGTTGAATTTCTTTTTTAAACCATTAAAGAAAGAGTTCAACTATCAATGCCACATATTTGAGGAAGTAAAGGTAAAAGAGTTTCACAATAGTGAAAGGAGAAACCTTGGAAGAGCTTACAAGAGGTTGGACTACTCTATATATTGCTAATTGGTTTTATAGTGAAACCTTAACTTTCTTTATTGGAGCAAGACCAGCAGATTGTCCCCCTGTGTGAAGTTCAACGACCACACATGTTCAAAGTCACCCTATTTGTATTGTCCACGTGTTTCTCTTAAAAAATTTGCCACACGTGAGAGGCATATTGATAATGAATCACACATTGATAGGAAGAAAGACCTTACATAGGCTTATAAGAAGTTGGGCTACTCTACATATTGTCAATTGGTTTTATGGTGGAACCTCAACTTCTTCTTCGTATCAGAGCAAGTTGACCTACTTGTGAAGCCCAACGACCACACATAATCCACGTCACTCAATTGTGTTGTCCACATGTTTGGCTTGAAAATTCGCTCCACATGAGGAGACTTGTGAGAATGTGAAGGTAAACGAGTCACACATGCACATCGGTAAAAGGAGAAACCAATTACAAGGGCTTATAAGAGGTTGTACTTCTTCTCATATTGTCAATTGGTTTTATGGTGAATCCTCAACTTTCTTCAACGTGTGAAGCCCAATGGCTACGTGTTCTATGTCACCTAATTTGTGTTGTTTACGTGTTTGACTTGAAAATTTGTCACACATGAAGGGTATGTGAGGATATAAAGGTAAAAGAGTTCCATATCAGTAAAAAATAAAAAATAAATAAAATAAAACTTTACAAAAACTTTTATGAAGTTGAGTTACTCTTCATCTTTAAACTCTAATTTATTTGTCTCTCTTATCTCTGTAATCTATTTTATTTCCAACATAATTAGAAATATTGAATCTATATGCTAAAAATTAACTACAAAAACATTGAAAAAAAACTTAACGACAAAAAGAGAGTGGACTTTGACGTTAAAATCAATGAAAAAGTTCAAATCAACACATGCATGTTGTATATGCTCAGTCAATTGACAATAGAGAGAGATATCGTTTGGGAAGAAACCAGTAAAAATGGAAGGGATAAATGCTTTTTACAGTCCCAAATCCCAAAGAAAACAAGCTTTGTAGTTAAATGAGTTGTAACCTAGTAAACCTACAGCCCAAATAGAATGGATTGGACCCTCTACGAATTTGGTGATAAGTAAGGAAGCTTGGTTGTTGGACTATATATATTGGATCATACGATACATAAACTGTAGCTATATAGCCATATAGGAATAGCTAGCTAGGGCAGTGAACTTGATCAGGACTGATCCAATCTTGTATATATTCACACGGAAAAGCACCACTTCTGTTTAAAAGCCAGAACACACAATATAGTGCTTGTGACAGCATTTGCTTTGTGTCCCCTTTGAAAGGAACATTTAAACGAGCTGGAGACGGATGAGCCTGGATGAAAAGAAAGTACGTAGCCGACCTAGTTACGAATTAGGGTTCATGAAGTAGGGGGCCTCGAAAGGCTTCTCAGATGCCATTTACGTACCTGTCATCGTGGCTTCTAGGCTTAAAGCTTTGAGAAATTTAAAGGATACTAGCAAGGTAATATCGATGATGTCTGCAGTGATTTGTATGTGAATGGCAATAAAAGTGGGGAAGTGAAAGAAGCCATGAGAAGAGTGTAGAAGAGACGAAGGTACAAAAGAGAAAGACGAAAGGAATTTAGGTTTGACCTACTATGGTGACGGCAACAAAGCTTTGATTGCTTGTATTTTTTTGTTTTGTTTTGTGAATGTTGTTTGGTACATGAGAGAGAGAGAGAGAGAGAGAGAGAGAGAGAGAGAGAGAGAGGGAGATAAAACTCTATGAACTACGCAGCAGATCTAAATAAATGATAACATGTCACAATATGACTTCTTGTATTAATATGTAGCAAATATAATAATATATAGGGTTATAAGAATTTTTATTTTGGTAGAAATTCTACACTAATTACAATGAAAAATTACATTGTTATAATATATGCGATAATCACAAAGTTGATTCCAGATTAATTAACTTTAATCTAACATTGTCATTTAGTACTATGGTCTAGTGGTATTCTTCTTTACTTATAAGTGAGAGATCTTAGGTTCGATTCTCGTCAAAGGTGAATTTGAAAAACATTATTGCTAGCCCATTGTGAGGCTTAGCCCACTAATGTAGATAATATCGTTTGTTCAAAATAAAAAATCTAATATAACACTTACACACCCCTATTTAATTATGGTCGTTAATTATATTTGATTTATTCAATAAGATAACCTTAAATAAAGATAGGTGTCCTAAAAGTTAAAGATGGGTGTGTTAAAATCATTTTCCTAAAATGGAGGTGCTTTGTATACCTAGCTAGCTAGATTAAAGATCAAATATTAAGGCAAATCGAACAATCTGAATCATCTAGATATTAAAGATTAGGGCTCGTGTTTGGGCAAAATTGGAAGGATCGGACCAGATCCGGTTAGAAATAAAACGGGATGGGTTGGGCCACCCTCAGAAACGGGCAGCACCAACCTAACGGCGGTCTAGATCTCCCTAGAAAACAAGCAGCATGAGCCTAATGTCGGCTCTTATTATACCTAGCCAAACACCTCATGCATAAGTTTCTCGAAGACGGTGGCCGTAGACGATTTCGATTTGAAAGGCATGAGCTTATCAAACGCGACTCCTCCTAGTCGATTTCAATTTGCAGGCGCTAGCCGTAGACGTGGTGGTGTGGTCACAAGTTGCCAAAGAGGGAGACGGAGTCGAGGGATGGTGAATTGTGATTGTTGTCGAGACGAAGACGGTGGCTGTAGACGATTTCGATTTGGAAGGCATGAGCTTATATCAAACGCGACTCCTCTTAGTCGATTTCAATTTGCAGGCGCTAGCCGTAGACGTGGTGGTGTGGTCACAAGTTGCCAAAGAGGGAGATGGAGTCGAGGGATGGTGAATTGTGATTGTTGTCGAGAATGAATGGGAGAGACAAGGTCAGTCCGACTGACTGTCCGAGACTGGGTGAATGAGAAAAATAGTAGAAACGGTTCAAGTTAGGGCACCGTTTCTCCTGATTGTTGGACTCACCCCGCCCAGTCATTTTCTCAGAGCAACTCCACCCGTTGCTCTTGCTCGGGGGAGAGGGGAGTGCAAGGGGCCTGAGGGCCGGTGGGAAGTGCTCCAGCCGTTGGGGGCCCGAGCTCAGGTGGGAGCCCGAGCAAGGGGGCAGTCACGAACTCACGGGCCTGTTGCCCGAGCCCTTTGAATATTTTATTTTTTTTCTTTGTGTCAGAGAGACAGAGACAGAGGGCGAGAGCGAGGGAGAGAGGGAGAGAGGGAGCGGGAGCGAGGCCGGAGCTGGGTGGGGGGGTCGTCGCGGGGGGGGGGGGGGGGGGGGGAAGGATGGGTCGTCGCGCCGGGGTGGGGGGGTTGGGTGTCGGGGGAGGGGGTGTCTCGGCCGGGGGCTGGGTTCTGGTTTTTGGGGGTTTTTGGAAGGATGGATCTGGGAGGGAGCGGGAGCGAGAGAGAGAGAGAGAGATTGGGGGGGTTTTTGGGAGGATGGATCTAGAGGGAGTGGGGGAGAGAGAGAGAGATAGAGAGAGATAAAATTATTAAAGAAAAATAATAATATTTTATGATTGGGTGAGAAAAAAACTAATATTTTAATTGCTTATTGCCTGGGAGAAGGGTTCCATGGGTGGAGATGCAAATGGCAATTACTGTTCATTTATGGCAGTTACTATTTATTTAAGTCAGTTACTGTTCATTATGGTGGATTGCATAGTGAGTTGCCTGGGGAGAAGGCTCCATGGGTGGAGTTGCTCTCACACACACACACCACAATGCCATGTCCCCTTTCTTCTTTGAAATACTTGGACCCGCCGCGAGCCACTGGTGTAAGACCTGTTCGCCTATTTAAAAGTACTCAAATCTAAAAGTATTTAACCATTTTATAATTGTCAGTTTGGTGCATGTAAATTAATTTTTTAAAATATTTAATGGTTTTAGATTTGTTTAATGTATGTTAGAGCATTTTTGGTATTTTACAAATTAGGGTTATCATAAAGATTATAATTTCTTTCCTTTTTCTAGCTACTAGGGTTCAACATTATTTTCCTATTCGTTTCCTAATTAGATTTTGATAAATAAATTTATTTTATCTTAATGAAAATTAAGTATTGGCAATACATAATCATTTCGCCATGCAACAATTTATAATCTTCTTAGTTTTAGTCAATGAAATAAGATTTAGTCTGTGATCAGCTTTTTTCTTTTTTCATTTCTCGTTCTTTAATTTGTTAACACCCACAAAGTAATCATGTAAGAATATATAGAAGGGATCGGCTTATCTACGCTTACTAAGAAGGGAACCAGAATTATGCCAAGTTAAATCAGCCACACTAATACTACTTCAAACGAGGAATCAAAGAGGGCTAGCCGGCTGGGAATCGGCTTTGTAAAGTCCACTGCAACATTTGCACCATTTTTTATTTGATGTGCCTTTAATTTCATTAAACTTAATCAATCATTTCACCCCTAACTAAAATCTTAATAATTAGCTATTCTCCACAAAGTATCACCTATATTAAGAGAAACCAATGCGCAATATAAGAATAAGCTATCGCCTTTCGAGACAATAAATTCACTAAAAACACAAAAGAAATGCACATCCATCAGCAGTTGAATTATGCTCCTATAAGTTCAAATCTATATCTCAACCAATGTCTATCAATCTGACTCGTACCAATCTATAAACTTGTAATTTTCCTTGTTTTTATAGCAATCTCGAACATATTTCATCCTGATCTAACTATTCCAACATGCAGTCAAAATATGAACCAATATTCAACTATACCAGTCAAAACCCAACAACAAACACTTCACCCAGATCCAATCAAAGCAAAACCCAAATTCCATCACACACAAATCCCAAATTTAACTGAAAACTGCAGCTCAGAAGAAGTAAGAGCATTACATTTTCGTCGATGAGGAGCCAGCAGTCCTTGCGATCATTGTGAGTGGAGAACTCAGCCAAAGTATAAACCTTTTTGTCTCCAGCCATTGTTGGAGGAGGAGGAGAGTCAGAGGCCGGTCTGCTTCTTCTCCTCTAAGACTTGGATATGCAGAGAAAAGCTAGTGGGTGCGGTGGGTGTGCTGCTGCTGTTGACTGGTTTCGTCCGTTCTGCTTTGAATTGAGCAGCGGCTGCACTCTGATTGGATTGGAGGAAGAAAAGGGGAAATTGACACACGGGTTGGAATTTGGGGTTGGAACTGTGAGACTGAATCGAAACGCACCGTTTCATTCTTTTTTTTTTAAATTTTTTTTACCAGGTCCAAAACGACGTCGTGTTGTGGTGGTCCATGGTTACACTATGGTTGCAGGGTTGCAGCCTTATTGGGCACAAGATAGAGATAGATAGAGTAATATTCGCGAGAGGCAATAGAGTCAAAACCCTCAAGTTCATGTTTATTCGGTGATGCGTACGTGAAATTTCACTATCCTCCACGCTACAGAAATTGATGTAATACTATTCTCATGATATATGCGGCTCGAAGGCAGAAACATTTTACAATTTATGGGCAGCTGAATTTGAGGAATGAAGTCGTCCAGTACATTTTGAAACTTGAAAAATGTTCCTCGATCGGTTCTCTTTCAGTCTATTGGTTGTTAATAAACATGAGATAAGAGTACTGCGAGAGATATTAAAATTGTACATAAAATTTTTTAAATTTTTCAATAGACTGAAAGAGAACCGATCGAGGAACATTTTTCAAGAGTTAATAAACATGAACAATATTGGTAATACATTATTTAGTTTGCAAATTTTGTCTACAAATTTAGTCTTTCTAACATTAACATTGAGAGAATATAATTTATTAAAACGACAATCATGGAGCAGAATCACATGCCTTGGGTGTTAGAAGTGTGCGCAGCTAGTAAATCCATTTTCAGTGTTAACTGTATATATATAAAGACAAATGATAATGAGATTGTCTTAAAGTATGACTATTTTCTTTTAGGGTTTATATCACAAATGGTCCCTGAAATTGACTCCATCAATCATGATGGTCCCTGAAATTGAAAATCAATCAATGTAGTCCCTGAATTTTAACTCGCGAATCAATGTCGTCCTTTTGTTACTGTTCCGTCCAAATTAACTTTAAAAAAAAGGTTAGAGAACCAATTTTTCATGGTAAAATGATCAAAAATAACCCTGTTACTTATAATTTTACTCACTACCTCTCTTTTCTTTTTTCCATCTTCACTTTTCTCTCCATTTTTTCATGGATTTGGTGCTAAAACTAAAATAAAAACAAAAAAAAGTGGTTCTCTAACCTTTTTTTGGTCATTTTACCATGAAAAATTGGTTCTCTAACCTTTTTTTAGTGTTAATTTGGACGGAACACTAACAGAAGGACCACATTGATTCGCGAGTTAAAATTCAGGGACTACATTGATCGATTTTCAATTTCAGGGACCATCATGATTGATGGGGTCAATTTCAGGGACCATTTGTGATATAAACCCTTTCTTTTATCTCATAGTATAATATTAATTTTTGTGTTACATTATAAAAAAATTTATATATAAAACATAAGATGTTAGAGATTCCATAAGAGCAACTTGACACACCCCAACCTAAATCGAGGCGTGCTGGCCGTCACAGGTGCAAAAAGAAGAAGGGGAGAGAAAACTCGAGAAGGAGAGAGAGAAGGAGGAAGTGTGTACGTGTGTGTGTATGCCTGATTGGGCAAAAGAAGAAAATAATAAAATCTGATTGGGCCCAAAATAATAGGAGTCCATATAATTGGTCCAAAATTTACCCGTTTACGCACTTAAATATTCGTAAGTTTCTCGTTACAACTCCGATTCGAGCCTAACTCACGTCAACGCTCTCATGACGTCGAGTACAATTTAATCACGTCAGCGGGAAAAATAATTTAAAACTATATACGTACATCCCCGTCACCAAGCCTTGAGGGCATTAACGTTACATACTCGAGGATAAATATATGCAATAATTTGGGACGGGTCGTCACACAACTCCATCCCTAAAAATAAGCTGGCACCAGCCCATTTAATCCACTCAAATAAATAGTGATTGACCCCAGTGAATAATAATTGGCCAAATGCATCTTCATCCCTAAAAAATGCGCTGGCAAAAAATCTAATCAATTCATATTAAAAATATTATTAATTTATTTATAAAATAATAAAAAAACTAGTTTTAATTTCGAATAAGATTTTTAACTAATCTTGTCACGTCACGTGTCATTATCCGAAAGTACTATTTTGTGGATAGATTTCCGATAAGATTTTCAACCAATCCTGACGCGTCACGTGTCACTATTTGTTTACAATCCTTTAGCCAAGATTTCGGTAAGATTTTCAACCAATCATGTAGTGCCACGTGGCATTATCCGAAAGTACTATTTGTTGATAGATTTCCAATAAGATTTTCAACTAATCTCTACGCGCCACGTGTCACTATTTGTTTACAATCCTTTAGCCAAGATTTCGATAAGATTTTCAACCAATCACGTAGTGCCACGTGGCATTATCCAAAACCTCATCCACTAAACTTCTCCCACTACTCAGATTAGAGGAAGCATGAGAGAGAGCGTTTTTCCAACTAGTAAGCGAGTTGTTGAGTTTTTCCAATTACCTAGACTACTTCTTGCGTCTTTTCCAAGCTTATCGCAAAATGCTGTAGTAATTCTACTTCACCGTTCTCGCAACTGGATCTCATTACCCGTAATCAGGTCATGAGTAATTTGAACCCAGCATTCACAGAATGTAACATTTTCGATGACCTTCCACGTAGCCATTTTTTGCACATAAAAGTATATGAAAGCTTTGGTTGAAAGTGCTGAAAATATTGAATTGTAGTGTAAGGTGGAAGATGATGGTTAGGTATTTATAGAAAAAAAATAATAATTTTTTGTTTTATTTTTTTTTCTGTATTTTAAAACAATTTTTAATAATTTTTTATTAATTTTTATTAATTTAATTAATCTGGACCATTGGATTTGAAAAAGATTAAAATCCAACATCCTAGATTTGGACACGTGGCCAACGGTCATAATTCTGACCGTTTGTTTTTTTTTTAATGTTTTTTGGCCGAAAATCGTGGACTATTGATCTAGGAATCGGACGGTCCAGAACGCACCACATCACTAGGCGTTGGTTTTGAATTTTAATTTTTTATTACTGTTGGAAATCCAACGGTCTAGAAAACTAGCCGTTGGAAATCCAAAGACGCGCCACTTGGCTTCTCCCTGTTCCTCTTTATTGCGCTGCAACGGTGGGCCTTGCCGTCTTTTTTTCTGTCGGGAACGCGCGCCTACACGCGTGTGTTTCCCACTTGCCTGACGCATAAAAACTCAATGGGCCTCGCTGACGTCATGCTGACGCCAGCATGATGTCACATAGGTCGGGACATTGCTCAACACGTTTTGGGTCGGTCTACATGCTGGTTGGGCTGTGGACTGGCCTATTTGGCTCGGCTGGAGTGGATTTTGTGCAAGCCAGCCTATTTTTCAAGCTTTGTCCCAGCCTACCCTATTAGGGTGGAGTTGCTGACACGCCCCGACCTTGATATTCCCCGAATACCAGAATAGGCACGTGCTGGCCGACACCCGAGGGTGACGAAAGCCATTAATTGATACAAAAGCTAAGAATAAGAAATAAATAAGAGTTATGAATTCAAATACAATGGAATAACAATTTAGGAACGTGCTCAGAGCATACAACTAAACCTAATCACTCGAAAGAATTAAGATAAAAGTAAATGAATAAAGGAGTGGGTCCTACATCGAGAGGACTCGAATATGCCGATGCGGAAGAGCCTTGATGTCGGGATCATGTGCCTTGATTCTAAGTCCTGAATGGGGGCGCAAAACAAGGGTGAGTGGACCAAGTTTATATATGTAGTACGAAAACAGTTATAAACATACTAACCCCCACAGTTTAGTAATGAAAACTACTAGCATAATAAGTGATAGGTTTTTCAAACCCTCTAGCATGCCATAAAACAATTCATATATCCATCTGCAAATCAATCTCAGAAATCATATCAGGAAACATAATATAAGTTGTGCTGCTAATGAGTATCACCAAATAATAATAGTACTTCCGGCCCATTGCCTGCACCTAAATCTCTATGGCCTTCACCATGAGATAACTCCCTCCCGGCCCGATGCCAGACTCCGTGGTCCCTCAGCCTTCCGCTAGGGATTATTTCTCCAGGCCTCTACCAACTACAAGTCCTCGCCCCTGGCGGCATGGTGTTCACTAGGTACGCAAAACAGCTTTCTAAAATACAACTTCGTAGCATAAGTTCATCGATCCCCCATACTACGAAGAGGTGTCTAAAAGCATTTGAAACATATTCTTAGCATCCTATCGTCATCGATCAGATAGTCTACCAGAATGAGGGTTAATAGAAATATGATATAGTGAAAATAGTTCAAAACGATCTATCTATTCAATAATATTCAAATCATCATGCTTCCTGTAAAGTATTCATCAAATCGAGGCATGCTAGGAACATATGCAATTCTTTAATTTAAAACATGCTATTTTTGAAGGTGATCCACTCATAGTACTTAGCCGCCGAAGAACCTCGCAAGCTAGCAAAGAATAAAGTGCCACGATAATTGCCCCTAAGCACATAAAGGATACATTTGGTCAAACTCTATTCAAACGATTTAATTTGGGATTCAGGACGTCGAATTACCCTAAGAAGGGTCCTGGGTACATTTCGTGAACGTCACTAGAATATTCTTAGAATATTCCCGACGGAATATTCCCCGTAAAGGGTTTCTTAGGGTTTAGGCTTAGGTTAAATAGGGTTAGGACCTATTGGGTTTTGGGTTTAGGGTCCTAAAGTTTTTGGGTTAAAAGGGTTTAGCCCTAAGGGTTTGGGTTTTTGGGCTTCAGCAAGATACGGCCCTAAGGCCTTTTGGATTTTGAAAAGCATAACGGGCCAGAGGCCCGATGGTCTGGGTGCGACGAAGAAGAACACCGGAGCTTTCCCAGCTCCGGCCGGCTGCAAACGACAACCTTAAGGTCCGATCTAAGTACCAAAATGTAGAGGAAGGTAAGATAAGTATTTCTATACCTTGGGTTTGTTGTAGAACTACCGGAGGCGATCGGAAAACCACATCAACCATCACTGCTCGCCGGAGATGGGTGAGCTTTCCCGAGCCGATTCCGAGAGTAAAACCTTGATAGAGATAACGAGATGAATCTCAATAATCACATTCAAGCATCTCAATAACCAGAGAGAGGGATTCGAGACTCACCCAATCAGAGGAAGGAAAGAAACTCGCCGGGGGTTTCTTCTTCCCGCGCTGTCGATCTCGCAGAGACGAGAGAATGAGAGAGGACGAGGTGTAGTGATGAGGATGGTCTCGCACGCTAGTAGCTGTGAGTGTGATTGTGTTCGTAGAGATGAGAGATGGAAGAGAGTCGAGAGAGAGAGAGAGCTACGGGAGAGGAAGAGAGACAGAAATAGAGTGAGTTCGAGAAAGAGACCGAGAGAGTTTCAGGAAGAGAGGGAAGAGAGAGAGACCGGAAAACATAAAAATTCAAAGGGTGGGCCCCACGGGCTCACCAATTAAGAACTAAAAACAATTTTAAAAAGAAAAGGTAACCCAAACTTAGAGAAAAATACAGAAATACCATTTTTGACAGTAAATATCGGGACGGGTTGTTTCAGTTGCTCTAAAGAGTATCATTTTTAGAGAGTTTCCTTCGCATTTCTCAACATTATAATATAAGGAAAACTAAGGAAAAGTCTAAAAAACTTCACTTTTAACGAAAAACCATTTTTAAAGGTATAGTGAATAGTGTCAAGTAAAGGTAAAAATATGGTTTTTCGTTAAAAGTGAACAATACCAGGAGTGTTTCGTTAAAACCCCCTATAATATTGTATAAAAAAAAACATGAGATGTCAAAGAGTCCATGAAGAATCATTTTTGCATCTCTCATATATATCAAAATGATGAATATACAAATCAAATCACTGACAGGGAAATAATGTGTGCAACAAAATCACTTCTTTGCTAAAATAATTTTTGAGATTTCGTGATATTTTCATCCACTTTTTATTGATAATATCATTAATAGTGGACGATGTCTAGCCGTTTTAATTGTAAGTATTTAATCAGTTGGGATTTGTGAAATCCTCATTTCTAACTGATTTCTCAAAAATAAAAGGGGTTTCTTTCATTTTTTATTCTTTGATGAGGGATCTATATATCACAATTCACAATCCCACCAAGAAATGGTTCCACTTTAGGCTTTAGTCAGGCATTTCCACAAAAGCCCAAGCAAAGAAAAATTGAGTGCATGCCCCTTCCTATTGCAAAAAAATAAATGAAACTTTAACGAAAAACTTATGATATTATTTATTTTAACGAAAAATCATATTTTTACACTAAAAAGTCAATCATGGTACTATTCATTTTACCCTTTATTTTGTTCTTATTGTTAAAACTCAAAGTTTACAAGCAATTTTCATTAGTTTTCCTAAAAATAAATGAATATAAATTATGATTCCTCATCTTTTCAGTAGGCTATACTTATGTCCTGTATTTTCAGTTGGATAATTGTACAGGCAATATGTGTATTAATGCCACTCCTAGGTATACTGTTTGTTTAATTAATATAGCCGATGAGCACACACTGTGTGTGTGAATAATTTCATTTTATTTTTTGTTTTATTTTATTTTATTAAGGAGTGTGATATTGTGTATCAAAAGTGAGGGTAAAATAGGAAAAATAGGGATATGATTGTTATTTTCTCAAAATATACTATTTTGCCTTCATTATGTAAGTATTAAGTGAGGGCAAAATAGAAAAAAAAAGGCAAAAAGTTGACAAAGATACAAAATTACTATTTTGCCGTCATTATGTAATTATTGTGTATCAAAAGTGAGGGCAAAATAAGAAAAAATGGGGCAAAAAGTTGACAATGATAGTATAGATTGTTGCAATTATTGTTTTGTCCTCCTTATGTAAATATTATGTATCAAAAGTGAGGGTAAAATATGAAAAATAGGGATATGATTGTCATTTTCTCAAAAGATACAAAATTACTATTTTATCCTCATTATGTAAGTATTGTGTATCAAAAGTGAGGGTAAAATAGAAAAAAATGGACAAAAATTTGACAAAGATACAAAACTACTATTTTGCCCTCATTATGTAAGTATTTTGTATCAAAAGTGAGAGCAAAATAAGAAAAAATAGGTAAAAAGTTGATAAGGAGGGTTCTCTTAATAATAATATAGATTGTTGCATTTATTAGAAACTGATCAAAAGCACTCTCTTAAATACGAAACGTAAAGGGAAATTAGCTTCTGCAGAAGACACTTTCGAGGAGCAGTCCTAGTTTGCTTGACATATATCCCAGCGGAAAAACAACGTATGAATTCTTTAGTTTACCTGGATCACAACGATTATAATGCAGGCTCAAAACACAATATTCAATTGTCAAGTAGGCATATTATGATATGGTAGCTAGTTGTCCATATATATATATATGAATTGCCAAAACAAGATGCGTAGGCAGCAAGCACGCGATGTTTCACCATAAAAAGTTATACGACTTTATAGATAAACCACTGAGCAAAAATGATCATGGGAATATTAGAAGAAAAGGGAAAATGGAAAATAAGACAAGGCATTGAAAATATAGGGATTTTCTAACTTCACTCCTTGAAGAAGATTGAAATTTAAAATAAACCTGGTGTTAGATTACATATTGATCAGAGTCCCTTGATGTGTCCTTAATTCAAAATAATTAATGTGTATTTTATTCAATGTCTCCCATTAAATATTTAAATTTATTAATATACACAATTTAATATATTTTTTTACCAAACCAAAGTTTTGTAAATTTATTAATTTTACTTTGTGAGATCTCACATCGACCAACGGAGAGGGGATGATGTGCCTTATATGTACATGCTCCTCTCCCTATAACATGAGGCAATTTGGGAGCCCACTGGCTTCGGATTCCATCGGAACTCCTAAGTTAAGCGAGCTCGGGCGAGAGCAATCCCAAGATGGGTAACCACATTGGGAAGTTGCTCGTGAGTTCCTAGAAACAAAACCGTGAGGGAATGGTAAACCCAAAGCGGACAATATCGTGCTACGGCGGAGTCGAGTCTGGGATGTGACAATTTGGTATCAGAGCCACTCTGCCGTTTGGTACGGATGTGCCGGCGAGGACACCGGATTCCCCTTAAGTGGGGTGGATTGTGAGATCCCACATCGGCCAACAGAGAGGGGTGATGTGCCTTATATGTACATGCTCCCCTCTCTATAACACGAGGCCTTTTGGGAGCTCATTGGCTTTGGATTCCATCAGAACTCCGAAGTTAAGCGAGCTTGGGCGAAAGCAATCCCAGGATGGGTGATCCACTAGGAAGTTGCTCGTGAATTCCCATAAACAAAACCGTGAGGGAATGGTAAGCCCAAAACGGACAATATCGTGCTACGGCGGAGTCGAGTCTGGGATGAGACATATTTAACATTCTTCAAACTTAAAAAGCTCAATTAATGTATCTAAATATTAGTACTGAAATGTATTATATTGAATTAATGTATTTAAAGATTCATACCGAAATGTATGTACCCAAATATATGCACGAAATGTATTATATTAAACTAATATACCTAAATGTGTGTACCGAAATGTATTATATTAAACTAATGTAGCGAAATGTATTATATTGAATTAATGTACCTAAATGTTTGTATCAAAATGTATATACTGAAATGTGTGTAACTAAATGTATTATAATGAATTTAATGTACCTAAATGAAGAAGACAAAGTATATCAAAATATATTGTAAAATAAAAATTAATTTATCTAAATGTTTACAACAAAAATATATTACGATGAATGAAATGAAAATTATAATTATAATGAAATAAAATTTATACATTAAAATTAGAAAGAAAAAGAGAAATATTTAAAACATAAAAAATATAATTAATAAATGAAGTGATTAATGTATCAAGAGACTAAAATTAGATTTTGATCTTACTCATTGTTTTAGTTTAAAAGTCATATTTGTCAAGAATTAAAATGAATTTTTCTAAAATATATTATATATGGCAAAAGCAAACCTTCCACATTGCTGAAATGGCAGCTCTGCGCCGGCCTGCTGCTGGTGCTTCACACTTCAACTACTTGCCGGTTGCCAGCCCCCTCCTTCACTACTACGTATCGTTTGATTTAACAATGGAATTATGATCTCGCGGAGATAAACAAACAAAACAATTAGGGTTTTCATTTGGGCTATTAATGTAGATCCATAAACCACACCACATTAAGCTTATAATATAAGTTATAACTGAACGATCTAATATAGCATTTTCTGTGTATTTTGGCATGAGTGGAAAATGTTGGGGTTTCCATTTAAAGTCATAAATGTGTTAGGAATTGGTCAATGAGTTGCAATTGTAGAAGTTGCCTTGAAATGTGTTAGGAAGTGGCAACTGAGATATTGATCTCAGTCGAAGATAAAATATTCATGTATTAAACTATGTTGAACTTGATCCCATTTTATTATTTATTATTAATATAAAGTTATACGGACATAAATTTTACTCCTTATAATTTAAGGGGAAGGAGGGAGGGAGGCAATGTAGAGAAGGAAGAGTCTTTAAGGGTGGAGCCTCATGCCAAACAAGTGAGAATGAAAGCAAATGATCTACTGCAACCGAGAAAACAACTTTTCCAAAGATTTCGAAGTGGCCAAGGAGAAGAAATTGAGACTGGCTAAAAGTAAGAGATCACACTATAGGAGTCATTTTTAAGCCATAGATTTTGCCAACCCCGCGCGTGTGAGAGCTAACTCCACAACATGATGACAACATGAAGATCTACATAGAAAGATGCATGATGCCCCAAACTCTAGAAAAACCACGAAAAAAAAAAAAAAAAGAAGCTAACCCCGCATAATCTCGGAAAATCCCACTACAAGCCATAGAATCTGAGTTAGCCTTAGCAAGCCTATCCAACCCAATAATACACAGCAAGATGCCGAAAAACGGGAACAATAGAAGAAGCTTTACACAACTTAGCCGAGATCTCAAGAGAGATTAAGAATTACTTATCCAGAACATCGTAGACATGACCAAGAGAGGAGATGAAGCTCCGGTATGCATATTTCAAGCCGAAATAGAACAACAAAGATGTAAAAACTAAGGGACCTTGTTATCAAATTTTACTTCATTACGCATGTTTCAAATAGTCATTTATAAAAAGTAAAGAACAAAACTGATTCGGAGTTGATCAAATCTTATTACTCTTTTTCCTTACATTATCCAAAAACATTTTAGAGAGTGAAAAGCAAACATAAGTGATAAAAATGCCAGTCCATACCGATTGGGAAACCAAAATATGAGTCCCTCGAGTTAGGTTTAGGAGAAGGAAATTACGATTAGCTACAACAGCCCTTATGTCTCGCCAACGTATTAGAAAAAACATCCTATACTAAACCTGAATAATAGCAAAACTGTTGCAACATTTTCTGTACCCTGCAGCCATCTTCTGGTAATGCCCACATTGAATTATAGCGTTAAACGAAGATCCAACCATATTGTTTGATAACAATTTCCTTAATTTCTTTGTACGTGTATGCGAATGAAAATACAGTTTGATGCAATTTGAGTCTATATCATATAGAAAAATTGGCTCTTTTTTATTCGCTTTTGGTTATACAAAAATTACAATTCAGATGTCTTCCAAGTTACTTCTTGGTAGAACCGAACAACCTACGTCTTACCAATGAAATCAATATGATCGGAAAAGATCCGAAATAAATATGGATTTATAGATCAAATTTCTTACCAATTGGCAAACAAAGTAATGCTTGTATTCGAAAGTGTGCTTGATTGCCAAATCCATGGTGGTGGTCATGTCAGAATGTGATATTGATCATTTGAGGGCATCATCTGAACACACTTTCACTTCAAATGGCATTAAGAAGTTGTGCTCCACCCTCGGACGCACTTGCTTCTCTGCATAATCCCACAAGTACCCCATACTAAACTTACAATCTTAATTATGTATGCCTCTTATATTAATCACAGTAAAAAAAGTATAAGGAAAGCATTCAGAGTTGAAAAGTTAAAAGACAGATGTTGGACCCTCTTTGAAGAGAAAAATTTACTTACAACGGAGATAATAATTTGATTGTATCTTAAACTAGTTACCATTATCATGTGTTTTAATTTTTTGCATAACAGCACTTGATTGTGTTTAAATATCTTTGTGATTGCATTGTAATCCAAAAGTGCAACTTTTACCATATTTTTCATATATATATATATATATATATATATATATCGTACTCTTCGGGAAACCTTGCATTGGGCAGTGAACAGGGGTCTTTCAAAAGTATTTTTCGAGAGTGATTCACTTCAGATCGTGGAGGCAGTCAATAATCCTACCCTAAATTTGTCTTCAATTGGACAGGTTGTGGAGGATATTAAAGCACTACTCCAATTGATCACTGAAGCTATTGTTACCCACACCCGCCGCAATGCAAACTGGGCAGCTCAACCAATGCCCGAACGGGTCTATTAGTGAACCAAAGATGTGAATGGCACGACTCTCCTCCAAGTTTTTTGATTGAGACACTTGTAAAAGAAAGTGCTATGATTTAGCGCAAATTGTGTATTGCTGCTATCTTTTGATGAAATGAATCCTACTATCGCTTCTTACAAAAAAAAAAAAAAAATAACGATGAGACTTACATGTGCGTTTTACATTTTCATATAACAATGTGTAATTATGTTCAAAACCCATCACTCTGTTATCTATATTGGATGAAAGTTCTTTTCCTCCTTGAGAAATAACTCAATGTGCATGCAATGCAAACTAATCTTAAAGAAAGTGGTCATGACTTTTATCAACAAATAAAAAGCATGCACACATTACTCAATTTTGATCTAAATTATAAAGAGTTGAGAAAACGTGCAAACTGCATAAGCTTTATGCAGGCATTATTGCAGTAAATAAACAAGAAAAAAAAGTAGCATCTATTTCGGTATAAGAATTCATATGAGTTTGAACAAAAAATGAAAAAAGTGTTTTCTTCTTTGAGATCTCAATTTATTCACTAATTTGAGCGAAGTATGATTCTCTTCCCTTCTATTACCATTCTATTTCATCCTCTCATCTTACATTTTTCTTTTTGTCTTATTTTTTATATAAAAAATTCAAAACAAGATGTAAACGTAGTGTAATCGCAACCGTTTAAATAGAAGATGATAGTCAGGGAAATAGATTACGAGGACAGAAAATCCTACTCCAATTTGAGCTGTGTTTCAATCAAAAGGAAACCAAATCATAAAATAGCGCAGAGAATCTGTACTGGAACGCAAGCAAGCTAGTCGACAAAGGGGTCCAAAAATTGAATAAATTTGGAGTGAGTGATAGAGTGGAGAAAATAAAAATAAACAGAAAAAAATAAGACATTGTCGAAAAAACAGTCCTGCGAGTCACTCACTGGAGCAGACCCATCTATTCGTCCGGTCCCCATCGTTCTGAACCAAAAAAATGGCGTCCCTCTCTTCTCACTCTCCGCTCACTCTTCATCTGGCGCGGGAAACCGTGGAACTCTCTCTCTCTCTCTCTCTCTCTCATCTCTCTCTCTCTCTCTCTCTCATCAAAGAGTAAATTATAGCAATAGTCCTTCAACTTTAATCAAATTGGAGCAATGATCCCTCAACTAAAAATCTATTACCATTGGTCTCTCAACTTATCAAAATGTGTAGCTATAATCATTTTATCAATTTAATCAAAATTTTGTCAAAATAAGTTATGTTGGAATAACCATTTATATAATTAAGGTCCCTCAACTCATCAAAGTGTGTAATTATGATCCTTTTGGTCAACTACGTCAATATTTTTGTCAAAATGAGTTATTTTTGAATGATCATTGCTACAATTGGGTTAAAGTTAAATGATCATTTCTTCAGTTGAATTAAAGTTGAAGAACCAATGGTAATAAATTTTTTGTTGAGGGACCATAGTTGCACGTTTTGATGAGTTGAGGGACCAATGATAATGAATTTTTAGTTGAGAGATCATTTCTCCAATTGAATTAAAATTCAAGGACCATAGCTACAATTTAGTCAAACATCAAAATGCATTAAAGCGCTTTGCAAAAAAGCAGATGTTAAGTTCTTATTAGAGCCGCGTTTTCCAGTGGCAGTACAATCATGACCCCCTTCCCTAATCATGCACATGTTGTACATTACTCTTTTCGCTCTCTCTCGAGAAACTTTTTCTCTCTCAGACACGCTATTCAAAATGTGACAAATCAAAGTTTACCATTTTGTGGGCTGTCTAAATTGGATAAGGATTTCCTAGAATTCTAATTATCTCGTGATCTCATATGTTCATCGTATATTGTGTGATCAATTTTTATTAGGTATTATTTATATTTAATTTTAAATTTTAAATTTAAAAATAAAAATTGATCACACGATGTATGATGAACGAATAAAATTACAGGATTCTAGGAAAAGATCCGGCTAGGATCCTTTCCCGCCTAAATTAAGTGATTAATTAGATTGAAGGGTCTTATTCAATCGCAGTTCCACAACCACGACTTTTCCATCTACTGCTTTTCTGATCTTGCTTTTAACTGGCCTAGCTCTGTGATCCCTAGCTATATCCTCTCTTTTGTGATTTTCCCTGTTGGAGATATGGCTGTAACCTAAGTGCTCAAAAGTCCAAAAAGCATTCAAAACTCCAAAACCCTATATTATAGTGAAGTATCTAGTCAATCTCTAATTCTTAGGTAAAATTTAAAATTTAGGTTTTAAACTAATGAATTATTCTCCCATAGTCAGTTGACCAAAAAAAAAAAAAAAAAAATTATTTTTCAATGGTTGGACTTAAAATAAGTTTTTGGATAAAACTTAAAATTTGAACAAATTTAACTCAGAATTTCAACAAAGTTAAAAGGTTGGCCCACCTTATACGCATGGATGCGCCCAGAAAAGTGAAGACCGTAGTAAGGCGACGCGCGCAACGTGCGAGGGTTGACAGGAAGTGAGGCCCGCCCCTGACGAGAATGTTAGCCACCCAAAACAAGCCTAACGGCGCTTTTTCAATCTGACAGTTTTAAACAGTCCACATTCAAACCTATTTATTTAAAAAATTTAAATACATTAAATCAAATGAATGAGATCGAATCTGATCAAATTTAACGGTAAAAAAAAATTATAACCGTCTAAAATTAAATCCAAAAACTAAAACAATTAATTTTTTTTTATATAAATCAAAATTCATTCAAAAACTCTATAAATACATATTTCATGAGTCGTTTAGTTAGTTTTCAACTTTTATTAGTATCTAAATATTTTTAAATTAAAATGTTCATAAAAGTAAATTATAATAATGTACATAAATTTTATTTTAAAAGAAAGTTTCCATAAAAAAAATTTAGCCTAGATTTATATTTTAATAATTTTGAACTAAAATTTTAATTAAAAACTATTAGAGCAGAAAAAAATGTTTTTAAATTAAAGCTTTAATTTTTTGGGTTAAAATTTTTACGTTTTAACCCAAAAGTCGAGAATGATTTTAACTGCTCGATGTGAGTTGAATTTTTTTTCAAAACTTGTATCAGGTGAAGTTGAGCCACTTATCTTTACACTCCCAATTCTTGTAATCAGATTTCAACTTTAATTACAAACTAAAGCAAAGATGAGAGCTTTATATTGGAACAACAAAACCAAACCAGTTCTACTCTTCCGAACTTGTTCTTTCTTGTTCTAGTTCTTCTCCAAGGTTTCTCTTTACCTAAAGTACGTTCTTTTTTAGCCCGTTTGAAATGGGTGACAAAAAAGGAGAAACAACCAAGAAGAACCCACAACAACCCCAGCAGCAGCAGCAGCAGCAGCAGAAGCAACAGATTTCACCTTCTCCCAATGACCAACAACCGCCGCCAACGGCTGTTAATATCAGTGGAGCAGCAGCTGCAGCTGGTGTCCCCTACAATATTCCTCCTCCCTTGTTTGTCCCCACCGGTACTCCAACAACCTCATCTTCATCACCCTTTGATCAGCATCAGTTTGAGGCAGCTGTTAATCCAAAGAGGCCAAGATTTACGAGTACAACCGGACAATGGAAACTTCTTCCTTCACCGTCTTCCCAACAGAAACAACCCCAAGTACCAATTCTGCCCTCAGAATCAACTCCATCTCCAAATAAAAAAAATACTCAATTATCCCAACCCCATGTCTCCACCATCGGAGCAGCTTCCTCCTCCGACACGGCCTCATCGTCGCCGCTGCACTCTCCTCTGCCATCTCTGTCAGCAACATCAGGGCAGGACACAAATAAGACAGTAGCAGGAGACCCTCAAAACCCGGTCCACCACCACCAGCAGTTCAGAAAAGGAAAGTACGTAAGCCCTGTTTGGAAACCAAACGAGATGCTATGGCTGGCAAGGGGGTGGAGGATTCAGTATCAAGGTGGGGCAGCTGGTGGGTCTTCGGATCATGGGTCGGGCTCATCTTGCAGAACAGAGCAGTTACAAACAGAATCGGGCGGCGCCACCACCGCTACTCACACCAGAGGCAAAACTAGAGGCGACAAGGACATGGAAGTCACCGACTTCCTTCAGAAGCATGGCGTCAACAGAGACGCGAAAACGGCGGGAACCAAGTGGGATAACATGCTGGGAGAGTTTAGAAAGGTTTATGAGTGGGAGAGAGGTTCTGAGAGAGAACAAGTCCGGAAGAGTTACTTTAGGCTTTCGCCGTACGAGAGAAAGCTACATAGGTTGCCTGCTTCTTTCGATGAGGAAGTTTTCGAGGAGCTTTCGCAGTTCATGGGGTCGAGGACGAGAACTCCTCAGAGCAGATTAGGGTCGGTTGGGGACGACAGCCGATCGGCTCTTGTTATGACTAGAAGTCTTCCCCAACCGCCTTCGTTCAAAGAAGACGACTTCCCTCTCTCAGGTACATAGAGGAATGCTGAACCGCTAACTGGTCATATATATATAATGCCCACAACACAAGCTGTATACCTAAAATAAACAAAATTTTATGTTCAATATACAATGGAGGTTACTAGCTAGTTAATATAACAAGTTAATTAAGTTGTGCCATTTATTTATTTAACTTTTAGTTTTGGTTTGATATCTATATATATGTTATTATATGCAGGTAGGGGAAAGCAACTAATGATCATGAGCGGTGAAGGGGAACCGTTTTACCACGGAGGAAGAGGGACTTTTCTAGGGTTTCATCACCAAGAACAGTCTTCCATAGACTTTGCAACTGGCCTCTCTTCATCTTCTTCCAAGGAGTTTCGTCGAATTGGAAAGATTCGAATGACTTGGGAAGAATTGGTGAATCTGTGGGCGGAAGAAGGGGAGCACCACAGAGGGAGAGTGAGGCTGCAAGGCTTGAGCTTCTTGAACGCCGACGAGCTCACTTTCTTTGATGATTCCATGGTTGCCTGCACCATGGAAGCTTTTGAAGATGGCCCTTTTGGAGGCTTCTCCGTTGACCGATTCGTGTCGGGACAAGTAGTCAAAGTCTTTGGCAGAAGAAAGCCTTCCTCCACCACTTCCGGTGAAAACCAGTTTCTCTAAATTAGATATATAGTCCCATGTCACAGAATCTTGGTTTATTTATAATTCCACATCTAACGGTACGTGTTTAATCAATGTTAATTAGGGTTCAATGAAAAAGTCCAGCTTTCCTTGCCAGATTCCTCATCAAGATGTAAGCCCTAAAACCAATTTGAATTTATTTGGTAATGTTGTGTTAACATTTTTTTGTCCAATTTTTATGTTACACATTGATTTGGTTAAAGGTTGTATTATGATCTATGCAATATTTGCATGTGTATTTTTTGCAGCAATGCCTCCATGGGAATTTCAAGACCCAACGGAGTACTACGTGGGGTGTCTTCGAGTCCCACCGCCATCACTTCCTACCTTACTCGAGCTTCAATGGTACGTACAAGAGCCACCGCCGGAGGAACTCCGTTTCCCACTCCGAAAAGATGTGTACCGCGACTTACCACAAGGGAAAGAGATCTTCTTCACCACCTCAACGGAATTGCTAGACTGTAGAGCCATCACATACGATATTCTAGGCCCCATATTCCGAACCAATCCAAGTCTAGCTGCTGCTACTGCCACAAGTAGAGACTCCTTCATTCCCATTTGGGACGACTGCATCAACCGAATCGTCTCCAAATTTTGCTCGCTTGAAATGGTCTTCATCCGCAAGCCTAACCCCTCATCACCGACTGAACCATTACAGGATCAATGGCCAAACATGACAGGCTTTGTTCGAAATTTTTGTCTATGGAGAGGGGAAGAAGCCCATAATTTAAAAGATGTCCGCGACATTAATCCGTCAAGCTCAATAGTTGAGAAACTTCTGTGGACTTACATGGATCTTCCTTATATATTAGGGTACTACGCATTCGGTCATGTTGTAACATTTTGTGCATTGAGTCGTGTTCAAGATCGAATAATTCGCACTGATTTGGGCACGGTTGACCTGTCATCGCCCTCGGAGAGACTCAAAGCCCTAGTCCCATGTCACAGAATTGCAAGCCTGTTGCCATTGCTAGCTGATCGATGCTTCAACCCCAGTACTAATTGCAATGGTGGCTCTGACAAAATGCTACCTTATAGCGATTTTGAGAGGTTCGACATGGGGAATGGAAATGCAATCGAAATGACGCCAACCACAGTGACTAGATTTTATAGTAACATTCGGAAGGCTACCGCGGTCAAAGAAATCTACGATTTTCTCGGCCAACGAATACCCCATGCAGAGCACATCCACAGATCCTTGGAGAAAGATTTGGCTTTGGTGTTTAAGCCCAGAGGGTGCAAGTTCAAGCCTACAAATTGCAACCAGCTCGTTGAGGCTCTCATGTACGTGACGAAGGCTCTTGTGGCTTTGCACGACTTGTCGTTTATGCATAGGGATATATGTTGGGAGAAAGTGATTAGGAATGAGAGGGACAACGAGTGGTTTGTCTGCGGCTTCGAAGAGGCGGTCGGGGCTCCGCAGATATACCCGCACAAGTTGGTGATGGCAGGAGATGCGGCGTCGCGTGGGAGGCATGCGCCGGAAATGGAGAGAGGGTTGCATGGTGTGAAGGTGGACGTATGGGGAGTAGGGGATCTGCTGAGGAGTTGCGGGTTGACAGGTGTTCCGAAGATGCTGAGGGAGCTCCAAAACCGGTGTTTAGATCAGAACCCGGAGAAGAGGCCAACTGCAGCCGACTGCTACCATCACCTGCTGCAGCTGCAGTCGTCTCTGCAGTCAGCCACAGCTGGTGGAGTTTTGATGTGACTGCTACTCTCTCTTATCTCTCCCAAAAATACATTATTAATTAATTGGAATATTTTTTTCGTTGTGTGTTGTCTTTATGGAGGGACACGTTTGGGTTGGATGGTTGGTTTTTATGTTGATACCTTAAAAAAGAAGAAAAGGGCTTGGTTTCTAGGTTTGTGTGGGAGGTGAAATGGCGGCGGTTGCAGAAGCTGCCACTGGCGGGTGCCTGCTTTGACGGCTAGTTCCATCAAATCAAAGGGTCAGAAATGCAGTTTGCGGAAGACTTACTGAAAACTGATGCCTGATGGGTATCCTTCACAAGGGAAACGGATCCTCTCTTTTAGCAAAGGAACCAGATTCTGCCGAGCAGTCGATATGGATTTTTGAAATTTGATTCAACGGTTGTAATTATTATAAATTTTAGATAAGTTTCTTGTTTGTAATCGTTAAATTAAATTTCAAAAGCTTAGATAAGCCGCTTAGCAAGCTCTGATCCCCATGCTCCGGTCCCTTCACAAGTTCACATATTTTCAGAAATTATTTGAGGGTTTTCATAGGTGCGTACGTTTGGGAATGGCTTGGATATGATTTATTAGGGTTTATATAGGATAAGGCATAGTTTTGTTTGGACATTATATGCATATGCTCTTTAAAGTCTTTTAACCGGATTGCAGAATTTTCAGTTCCCCAATTACTCTATTTTGTTTCTTTATTTATTCTCTCTGATAGCTATATATTATATGACATTGATTTCAACACAATTATCGTATTGTTGGCACATTCTTTAGAAGTGGATCTTACTTGCATATAGTCGTAAAATTTGTACGTTTTCGTTTTCTTCACCAAAATCTTGCACATTCTTTTCTGGTACGGCTTCTCTCATAATCTTTACGTAATTCTTAATATCTTCTAAACAATTGCTGATCTAGAGACAAAGAAATAGGAGTAGGATTTTCTCTTTTTTTTTTTTTTTTCTCATCTCTTCCTTCCACTCCTAATTGAACGGTCACGGTTAAGTTATGTTAACATCTTACATTAATTTTTTATAGCATGAGAAAAACAAAATAAGAGAATGTGAGAAGAGGGGATGGAAAGAGGATGGAAAGAGGAAATGAGAGAATCCTAGTAAAAAAAAAACCCTCATCACCAATTGCCGACCCCTCCTAGCATTGGGGTCGGTGGCAATCTTTTCTTTTGTCTTCTGACACAGGAGAAAATCAAGAATCTGGAAGAGACGGGTGAGATAATCTGCAACTAGGAGCAACATAATCGTTCAACGTCGTTAATCGTGGATTTGCTCAACAAAATCAAGTCTAATACTTGATTTAAAGAAGGAGAAGACTTCCTAGATTACTTTTGATTTACCAATTGACTACTTAATCTTACATATGGAGCCTTTTAAATATGAGGATACCTTAAATTGGTTGGATAGACAATAACATATTATAGTTACAATACAATTTATAATTAAAAGAGCTTGTTTTGATGTGCTTTTAAAATGATTGAAAACGATTTTGGTGTAAATATTTTTAGAACCAATCCTTAATAAAAATACAAGTAAATCTTGAAGAAATCCCTTTAAGTGCTTTTGGAATCCAAAAATATTTTCTCTAAAAACGTTTTTAATCATTTTGAAAGCACATCCAAACGAGCCAATAGATAAAAGCATCTATATTTAATATAGGGACCATACTTGTAGTGCCTACATCATCATCCTTCGTCTCCTTACGTCTTCTGTCTTCTCTCCATCTCCGTTTTTATGGAGTGTAGTCTTCCTTATATCTCTCTGCTGAAAGGAGAACTGTCGGACAAGAGTCCCAATTCTCGATTTACTGTCGTGGTAGGCTTGAGCTCGGTCTCAGATTGGGCGTTTGGTTTCCCTTGTTTTAGTCTTCCACTCATCTCAAAGAGATTTTTAGTTTGCTGCACCAGATTCAGTTTAGCCCAAAAAAAACATATCAAAACCCTAACCCTAACAACTTGGATCTATTTCCTTTGTGCCTTACACTACTAATCTTCTCTACCCTCCCACCCTCCACCCACAAAATTTTCAATTGCCTGCTAGATACTTTCTTTCGATTGAGAAGCCTTCTCTGGCCAGTGTTTGCTACCCACTTTGAGAACGAGTTATCTCTCACTCAGATGAAGGTATGCAAAACTACTTTGGTGGTTTGGGTCTTTGCGCTGCCTCTTTCTACGGTTTTGATAGTGTTTTGTCTAATTAGTTTGTTGGCATCAAAATTTTCCTTTTGCTGGTCTTCGGGTGGTGGATATGATTGCTAGTGTTGGTTGAGTTTTTTAGACACAATTTTATGTATTTGTGGATATTTGTTGTGAAATCATGAATTACTTTTGTTTTTCAATTATGGTTGTTTCGTATCTATGTTTTTGTTTTGGTTCATTGCGTTTTGTTGGTGTCGACGGTGAATCGGTTGACCAAAACGACGGCGCATGTGGTTGTGGCGATGACGACTTGTGTCAATATACCGAGTATAATTGGATCATTATGTGCTTTGCTTCTTTCTTTTCTTTGTAAAAGAGGGACAACTGGTGGCAAGTCACGGTTATCCACCTCTTCCGGGCCTTGAGATGCTATGGAGAATTTCACCCAGCATGTGACCACAGTCAAGCTTTTGGGGTGATTCTAAATAGTCTCAACATTTTAAAATATTCTAAATAACTATTTAATATTTTGAAAATTAGACATCTGATAAGTCACCAAGGGACTTTACCAACATTAAATGATGACGTTACTAGCATTAACTGATGAGGTAGACAAATACTAAAGTTGGTTTTCACTAATTGACGTCTTTGGAGTTCTAATCCTCCAAATTGACCCATTTTAGCCAAGTTAAACCATAGATTTGCTTAGCTAAATGATGTCAATTTGGAGATTTAAATCTCTATAAATGACTCGAGAGTTAAAATACGTTCAATATTTATCCATGCCATCACTGAACATTGATGAACCTAATAAATGTCAATTTTTTAAAGAACTTTAGGTAATTATTTGAAATGTTTTAAAAGATTATGACCAATTTGGAATCACCCATAAAAGTTGGATAGTTTTCGGTACTTAACCCGTAACCCTTAATAAAGATACAACATTCACAATTCAATGTAGATTTTTACATTAATAAAATTGAAAGGTTTACATCATTAGCTAGAATATTAAAAAAGAACTATGGGGTCTGGGCCAATACAATCTCAGCTCAACGATCCACCATGGGTTTGAACAAACAAAGCAACGACATGCGCCGCTCGGTTACCTTCTCTATTGTAAACTGGAACGAAACAATCCCAACTTCATTTGCCAACGCCCAGATGTCATATAAAATGTTTTCCACTGCTACATCCACACTATTCATCCTTTTTGTCATTCGAATCACCACCTGCGAGTCAGATTCAACAACCACCTTCCTATATCCCTCCTGCCGACAGAACCATAACGCCTCCCTAATAACAGCCGCCTCTGCCATCACAGAAGAGGACGCCTGCAATTTCCCAACCCCTCAAGCAGCAACCAACAAACCAACAAAATCTCGCAGCACCCACCCCGCAGCCCCCTATACCGTTTACTGCACCAAGCAGCATCGCAGTTCAGTTTATATATGCCAAATTTTGGTTTTTTCCAGCCACCTCGCACCCCCTCTTTCTCCCCCCCCCCCCCCCCCCCCCCCCCCCCCCCACCACAAAGACCCTTCAACTGCTGCCTCCACAGTTCTAGCGCCTCCATAGGATGACAACTTTGTTTATTAAATATCATAGCATTCATGCGCTTCCAAATGCGCCACAACCCAAACACAATACTCTGAAATATCTTCCTTCTCCACCACATCCTTCACTTTTAAACAAATTTGCTTCCAACTATCAATTGATAAAGTTTGTTTGTTTAGGTGTTTTTGATCGATTGTATGGATGGGTTTCTTAGGGTTAGAATGGCAGAGAAGGGAGAGAACTTTTGGAGTGTGTTTTACGGCTTCAAGGCTGTGCTAAAAATGCAGCAGCTCTGATTTCATTAAGTAGAGGAAATCTTGTAGGGTATGGTGCATTGCCATGACCCATACTTTGCTTAAGAGAGTGATTGACAAGAGGCTTAACAATATTTCAGCCTTACTACTTTAGATTGTATCTTAGCCATTCATTTGGGTTTTAAGTGATCTAATCTGAAGTGTACACTTGTCACTCACATATACATTTAAACAAAAAACTAGCTGTTGGAGGCTTTAACTCTTCATTACTTCTTTCTTCTTCGATGCAAATAGCAGCCATGCTCGGGAGTTCCTTGCTTCCTTCGATCCCTCGACTTCAAAAGCTGTTTAGTTTCCAACACTCCCCTCTAAATTGCTTGTGGGAGTCATTCCGAGCAATCCCCTCAGGTAATTGAATCTCTCATTCGGTAATGCTTTTGTGAAAATGTCTGCAATCTGATCTTCTGTACTTCAATAGATTAGCTTGATTGTGTTGTCTTGTAATGTCTCTCTGATGAAATGATATCTTCTCTTGATGTGCTTTGTTCTCTGATGAAATACTGGGTTTTTGGTCATAGCGATTGCAAAGGTGTTGTCACACAGAAGTGTTGTGGCATCAACCTGCAATTCCCCAAAGTCTTTAAGCATGAACCTTAGCCAAATAGCTTGAGTTGTAACTTCTGATGCACTCACATACTCTGCCTCGGCTGTGGACAGTGCAACACTTTGTTGCTTCACAGAGACCTATGAGAAAACCCCTAAACCAAAAGTGAAAGCATAGCCTGATATGCTTCTGCTATCATCTTCACTGCCACCCCAGTCACTATCACAAAATCCAATTAGCATAAACCTAAAAAGTATGCTTGCTGAGATCATTATATCTGGCCTTGTTGCAGTTAGGTACAATAGAGTGCCAACAATGCTTTTGTAGAGACTAGCATCTGCAAGTTCACTTTCATCATCCTTCTTAAGCTTCTCATTTGCAATTAGGGGTGTAGAGACCGGTTTGCATCCCTTTAATCCAAACTTTTCAAGCAAAGTTTCAGCATACTTCCTTTGATGAATGAAGATATTGTTTGCCTCTTGAATTACCCAATGCCAAGAAAATGATGTAAGAGGCCTAGATCAGTCATTTCGTACCTCTTCATCATTTCTTCTTTGAAGTCTTCAATCATTGCAGTATCATTTCCAGTGTAGTCCACATCATCCACATAGATTGAAACAATGAAGGTTTTGTTGTTGCTTTCTGTTTTGGTGTAGAGTGTAGCTTCATTAGGACTTTTCTGAAATCCTTTCTCAGTGAAATAAGAATCAATCTCACTATACCAAGCTCTTGAAGCTTGTTTTAGGCCATAAAGTGATTTCCTTAGCTTGTACACCTTCTCTGGAAATTCTTGATTTGTGAACCCTTGAGGTTGTTCCACAAACAGCTCCTCCTTTAGCACTCCATTTAGAAATGTCGATTTTACATCCAATTGATGCAGCTTCCAACCCTTCTTGGCTACTAGGGCTATCAAGGTCCTTATGGTGTCTAACCTTGCTACTAGAGCAAAGGTTTCATTGAAGTCTACACCCGGCTTCTGTAAGTAGCCTTTAGCTACCAATCTTGCCTTGTTCTTCTGAACTGAACCATCTAGGTTTAGCTTCACTTTGTACACCCATTTCATTCTAATCACTGGCTTGTCACTTGGTCGATTGACAATGTCCCAAGTGTCATTCTTCCCTATCATTTCAAGTTTTTTCCTTCATTACTTTCTTCCAAGCCTTGTCTTTCTCAGCTTCTTCATATAATTCTGGTTCCACTACACAGTAGTTACAAGTATCATAGATTTCATCCAAGCTTCTCAACCTTACTGTAGTTAAACTTGGAGTTGTTATCTGTGATTGACTCGGTTGTGGACTCATGGTTGCTTGCTGTGGAGTCCCTTGTGTGTCACCATTCTCTGTGGTTTCTTCTTGAATTGAGGTCTCCATAGGCTGCCTTGTTTGCCCATTGTTGAGGTCATGTTGCAGAGAGACACTATCTTTCTCTTCTACACTTATTTCCTAATTCCATGTTGAGTTTTCATCAAAGATAACATCCTTTGATAGGATTATCTTTTGAGTTGTCAGATTGTAAACTCTGTACCCTTTTTCATTGGTTCCATAACCCACAAACACACCCTTGTTGCTTGATTTCTCCTTTTTCCGCCTTAGTTGTTGAGCAATGTGAGTATAACACACTGAGCCAAACACTCTCAGATGCTTCACAGAAGGTTTCCTTCTACTAAACACTTCAAATGGTGTCTTATTATCCATTGCTTTAGTAGGGCACTTATTCAATAGGTACACTGAGGTGTTCACAGCTTCACCCCAAAATGTATAGGGTATGTTCTTCTCATGCATCATAGACTTAGCCATTTCGACTATAGTCTTATTCTTCTTTTCTCCAATCCTATTTTGTTGTAGTGAATATGCCACAGTGAGTTGCTTTTCCAATCCCACATCTTCACAAAATGCATTTAACTCATATGAGGTGTACTCACCTCCCCTATTACTTCTCAGTCTTTTGATTTGGTATCCACTTTGCAATTCCACCATTGCCTTGAACTTCTTGAATATTGTGAATACTTCAGACTTGAACCTTATGAAATACACCCAACACATCCGTGAGTAATCATCAATGAAGGTTAGGAAATACCTGTTTCCACTTGTTGTTTGCATTGGTCCACACACATCTGTGTGAATCAATTCGAGTGGCTTTGTTGCCCTCCAAGCCTTTCCAGCTTCAAATGGATTTTTGTGATGTTTGCCAAACACACACCCTTCACAAGTTTCATTGCATTGATCCATCTTTGGTATACCTTGCACCATTTCATGCTTTTGCAGATTTTGTAAGCTTATCATGTTTAAATGACCAAGCCTTTTGTGCCATAGCTTCATAGAACCTGTCACACTTGCTTTCCTTGCCACTTCCTTTAGGTACTTCAGCATAAGTGGAAAGCTTATGTTTTTCACTTCCACTCCAGTCACTAGGTTTGATAGGGACCTGTCATCATAGATCTCAACCACAATTCCCCCAAAGAGTAGGAAATAGCCATGCTCCATTATTTAACCCGCACTAAGTAGATTCTCATCCAATCTGGGCACTAGCATCACTTCGTTTATGCATCTTCTTCATTTCTTGGTGTTAATGACCAGAGTTCCTCTTCCAGTGGCTTTGACAATGTTTCCATCCCCTATTTTCACTTTTCTAGTGAAGTTTGTATAATTGTCAATGAGTAATGACTCATGTACAGTCATATGGTTGCTGCAGCCATTGTCAATGTACCACACTTCATTGTTTTTCTCCACTTTTGCACTAAAGGCACATAGCACATTTGCTTCTTCTTCCACTTGGTTTGCACAGTTCACATGCTGATCTGCAATCCCTCATGATGTGCCCGAACTTGTTGCATTTGTGGCATCTAGGCTTGTCCTTGAATCAACACTCCCCAAAATGGGATTTGTCACAGTGCTTGCATTGTTGCTTGGTTCTTGGACCTTCATTTGAGTTACTACCTTGGTTAGGTCTAGGATTTTGATACCCATTTCCTTCCCATTTCTTGTTCTTGCACTTCCAATGTGGTTTTTGTTTGCTTGCACTAGCTTGACTACTAGATCCAATAGAGAGTGATTGAAATGCTTTCTCGGTGGCAAAATCAACATGCCTCTCGAGTCTTTGGTCAAAAGCTCTTAAGGATGCCATCACATCTTGCACACTAAGAGTTTCAATGTCTTTGGTTTCTTCAATGACTCACTATTAAATCATAGGGCTTAGTCAAACTGATCAATAGTTTCTGGACAACTCTCTCATTAGGCAGTTCCTCGCCATGTGTTTTCATCTTATTTACAATATCAAATAGCCTAGTAAAGTAATCTTTCAACAACTCATTTTCCCTCATTCTTCTATACTCGAAATCTCTTATAAGGGACTAAAGTTTTACCTTCCTGACTTTGGTGTCTCATCTGTATTCTTGCTGTAAAACTTCCCAAGCTCCCTTTGCAGTCTTTTCATTTGCTATTCTCGGGAAAATGGTGTCTGAGATAGCACATTGGATGATTCCAAGTGCTCTAGCATTCTCCATCTGGTTCTGCTTCAATGTTTTGAGTTGTGTTTTTGTGAGGTCCTCCTCTAGAGCATCGACCTTCATCTCAGGTAGTTCATACCCGTATTGAACCATATCTCATATATCATAGGACTTGAAAATGGTTGTCATTCTTATTCTCCAAAAGTCATAGTTCTCCCCCATCAAAGACTGGAGCTTTTAGCTCACTGTTATTGCTGAATCCCTTCATTTGCAGGGTTGTTTGTTGGTGGTTGTTGTTGTTAAGAACACTACGTAGGTGCTCCCAAAGATCTCAACTTTGCACAGATTACGCCCAACAAGTTGTAAGATCAGAAACTAAGCTCCGATGCCATGATAAAGTTTGTTTGTTTAGGTGTTTTTGATTGATTGTTGGGATAGGTTTATTAGGGTTAGAATGGAGAGAACTTTTGGAGTGTGTTTTAAGGTTTCAAGGTTGTGCTAAAAATGCAACAGCTCTGATTTCATTAAGTAGAGGAAATCTTGTAGAGTATGGTGCATTGCTATGACCCATACTTTGCTTAAGATAGTGATAGACAAGATGCTTAACAACCATTTCAGCCTTACTACTCCAGATTGCATCTTAGCCCTTTATTTGCATTTTAAGTGATCTAATCTGGAGTGTACACTTGTCGCTCACACACTCACACATACATTTAAACAAAAAACTAGCCGTTTGAGGCTTTAACCCTTCATTTCTTCTTTCTTCTACGATGCAGATAGCAGCCATGCTAGGGAGTTCCTTGCTGCCTTCGATCCCTCGACTTCAGAAGCTGTTTAGCTTCCAACACTCCCATCTAAATTGCTTCTGGGAGTCATTCCGAGCAATCCCCTCAGGTAATTGAATCTCTTATTCGGTAATGCTTTTGTGAAAATGTGTGCAATCAAATTATTTGCCAAATATGAAAAGTACGTAACACTTTGACACACACACACTCTCTCTCTCTCTCTCTCTCTCTCTCTCTCTCTCTCTCTCTCTTTATATATATGTGTGTGTGTGTGTGTATAGACCCTTTTTGCAAAGGGATTCCTATTATTTTTTTTTCAAAAAATAGGGATTAGGTGTGGGGTTCACTCCACATCAAACTTCAACGATCCGAACCGTCTATTTTTTAAGGCTCGTTTCATAGATCATCCTTACAAAAATTCAATGCAATCCGAAACAATTTACCTATTTAATTATCAAGATAAAATTTCATTGTTTCTTATATAACAAAGTATTCGTTAATTTTTTTGAACTCAATTAGATGTCTTAAACATTTCTGATTTGGCTAATACTTTGCAAGGATGATCTATGAGGTGCGACTTGAAAAATAGACGGTTCGGATCGTTAAAGTTTGATGTGGTGTGGACTCCACAACTAATCCTCATTTTGATAAAATAAAAAAAATAAAAAAAAATAGGAATCCCTTCTTTTAAAGTTTTCCTATATAGGAATCCTTTCACAAGAGAATGTGTGGTTGAGATTGTGTGGCCTGTGTTTTAATCTCAACCACACAATTTCATTAAAGCCAATCCACCGGTCAAGAAGGTGTCCCCATTTTTTTAGAAAAATGGGGATCCCTCTTGGTAAGGGGCCTTATATATATATATATGCTACTTCTTCGATAAATTTTCCTTCCTTACCACGTTCCCAAGAACCACAATACCTTTTCAGGGGTCATGCTTGGTGGAGTCTCAAGATCAAGTAAGACTCCTGAAAGGTAGTCTACCTACAGAACGAGTGCAAATATACGTATGTTTCACTAGTGGGAGAACCTCTCTAACATGTTAACAAAGAGTAATGCTAGAGAGATCAAATTTTTTAAACTAAATTGTAAACTAAATGATGTGTCACAAATAAGAAATAAGCACGTTAATCGACACTTAATTAATATATATATAACCCAACTATCCTAAACATTCGAATATGCATGTACTTATGCATCAACCCTTAAGAGCAGTTCCACCGCTGCTCTTAGGCCGGCACCCAGGCCAAAAAAGACTGGTTTCCCTTCAATTTGCTCCACCCCAACCTAATAGGCTAGCACCCAGCCCAAGCCAGGCAAGAGACCGGCCTAGAATTGACAGACCCAAAAGCCGGGCCATCTGACGTGAGCAATCCTGTTCTCGGCGGCCGCAACGGTGTTGGCTGTGGGGCGTTCACCTCCAAGCACCCGATTTTAAACTGGCCAGAGCTCTTCCCACAACCTTCAACCTCCCGCCGGTAAAGAAATAAATCAAATCAAAGTTTAATTCTTTAAATTTTCTTCTGGGTTCCAGGCAATTGGTCTATGATCGACCTCAATCAGATCTGCACAATTTCCTTTCCCCACAATTTCTAAGCTTTCAAAATCACAATCCTTAACTTTACCTTTGATTTTGAATTCGAAATCCCAACCCCTAATCCCAATTCGAACAGGAAGGTGCAGTTTCTTACCTTGACCTTGAGGTAGAGGCATGTGCAATTTAGATGCAGCAGTCAAACAAGGGAAAAAGAGACCGAGAGGCTGAGTCGAGCGAGAGAGAGAAACCGAGTTAGAAAATAAAAGTCAAATATTATTTTATAATAAAAATTAATAATATTTTAATAAAATTGACTAGGCTGTTTAGTTTTAGGGGTGGTGATGTATTTGGCCTATTACTGTTTATTGAGGTATATCGCTATTCACTAAGTGGATTAATGCGCTGGGTGCTGGTTTGTTTTTTTTAAAGGTGGTACTGCTCTAACATTTGAGTATTTTGCTGTTATAAAATATACATGCACTGATGCACCATATACTTTTTGTGGTTTCTGACTTTTTTGCAACTCAGTTTTATCAGCCAATAACGATGTTTGAGTCACACAGCTCGAAGATTGTCTCTTTTTGGTGGGAGAATATGTTTCTGTAAACGTTAACCCATTTGACCATCATAACTGATAAAACCCTCCATTCTCATGATATGTGTCACTCCTCTTACACATAAAATATGCAGTTATCGAATAAATAGACGGGTTTTTATCACAAATGGTCCCTGACATTGATCAAACACATCATTTTGGTCCCTGACATTGAAAATCAATAGAAATGATCCCTAAGATTGATCAAACACATCACAAATATGGTCCTTCTGTTAAAAACTCTTTGGGCAATTTTCAAAGCTTCGTAACTCAATCGTTTCTTAACCAAATTCTACTCATAATATATCAAAATGAAGATAGGAAAGTGTAGAATAAGATTATACCTATTTTGAAGCCTAATGGCTGCCGGAGATGGCTGGAAAATAGCCTCAAATGTGACTGGTCCGCAGAAAAACTGGAAAACTCGCCAGAAACTGGGTAAACTTTAAACGTTCATAACTTCTTCAATAATCAACGAAATCAAGTGATTCAAAAACAAAAATCATACTTCTCATTGAGACGAAGAGAATGGTATCTTTCTTGATGGCTAACTCGCTGTAGTTTGGCCGAAAAACGGCTCGAAATTGGCTAACTCGAAAATGGTTATCCAATTTCGAGCCTTTTCTGGCCAAACCATGGTGAATTAGCAGTTAATAAAGGTACCATTCTCTTTGTCTCGTCAATAAGTATGATTTTCATTTTTGAATCACTCAATTTCGTTGAGTATTGAAGAAGTTATGAATGTTTAAAGTTTACCCAGTTTCCGGCGAGTTTTCCAGTTTTTCCGCAAACCAGTCACATTTGAACTATTTTCCGGCCATCTCCGGCAACCATAGGGCTTCCAAATAGGTATAATCTTGTTCTACACTTTTCCTATCTTCATTTTGATATATTATGGGTCGAATTTGGTTAAGAAACGATTGAGTTACGAAGCTTTGAAAATTGCCCAAAGAGTTTTTAACATAAGGACCATTTGTGATGTGTTTGATCAATCTCATGGACCATTTCTATTGATTTTCAATGTCAGGGACCAAAATGATGCGTTTGATCAATGTCAGGGACCATTTGTGATAAAAACCCTAAATAGATTCAAAAATGTGTGAGGTGCACGTTAAAATTCATAATTCAATACCTAAAAATTCAAAAATTGATCAACTAAGAGGCAAAAAATTGTATCAATTAGTTGTACAATATTGTAGCATGACAATGATAGAAAATTGACTATGGATAGGCTGTAATACAACCTTGCATATATGGTGAATACATGTCCAAAATGTCATTGTATATATTTGTTTGAGACTGATCACCAATTCGTTGATTCTTATTCACCTTGTTCTTCAAATTTTCATTTCAATAAAATCAAGAATTAAGTATGGATAACTACCCAACTTTTTAGGATGATTCCAAATTAGTCTCAACCTTTTAAAACATTTTAAATAACTACCTAATTTTAAAAATTAGACATTTGTTACGTCACCGTCGTTAAGCGATGATTTTACTAACATTAAGTGATGTTGTTTTTAGCATTAACTAATGAGTTGGAAGAATACTGAAGTCAGTCTACTAATTTTCGTCTTTAGAGCTCTAATTCTCCAAATTAACTCTTCTTATCCAAGTTAAGTCGTAAATTTTAGCTAAACTACGTCGGTTTAGAATGTTTTAAAAACTTATGACCGAATTGAAATCACCCCTAAAAATTGTGTAATTATTTGAACTTAGTCCTAAAATAAACAAATTATTAAATTTTGTTAAGCACTAAGAAAAAAAAAAATCTGTAAGAACTAAGAAGTTGAAATCCAACAAAAGCCTACAACCTAAATGATGTCCAATATTTTCAGCCCGGATGGCACGTTTGCCCGTCCCACGTACAATTTCCAACCGTACCCGCCAAGCCCGACCCGACTTCTCCAACGACTCGAGTCCTCCCGAAGGACTTCCCTATAAACCCTAAAACCCGAACTAAGACCCGACTACTACTCCCGCGCGGAGCCCTTGATTTACCCTCCTCTAAACTCCCCCTCGTTTTTTACTACCACGGTAGCATCTTCATTTGCCTCAGTTCCACATCATCCATCATCCAAAACTTTCGTTACGATATGCCTCTCCAGCTCCGAGCCCTTATTGTCTCCCTTGAGCACCGCCGAGCATTGACCACTGCCTCTCGGCAACATATGATGATGTTGTGGATGTGTTGCACTAGATTGCAACTAGGATGACAACGGTTCAGTTTGGAAACAAAAATGTTATATCCATCGTCATACGTCATAACCACATAAAGTAACCATAACCATAACCGCAAATTAACCATTGGGAATTATCTATTACCATACCCACCAAATAATAGATTTCTCATCGGTTATTGGGTATATTCGTCTTCGTCAAAAACAAAAAATTATATTCATCCAATTGATGCACAATAATTTAGTAGGTACTAATTTCATCATTAAATAGCCACGTCCAATAATAAAAAGCAAAACAACACAATGAATGAATTTTGAAGAGTACAAAAATAAGAGTATTGAATGAAACATTGATGATGTTGGTTGTAGATATCTCTCATAAGCATGATGTTTGGTGCACAATGAATAGTAGTATAAGGTTTGATGCATAATGAATATAGTATAGGTTTCAGTGAATATTATTATATTATATACTAAATATATTATGCGGTGAATAATAAATATGGTAATAATAGTATGAGTTCACTCAAATATAAATATATCTATAATAATACTATTATATTATATATTATATATATATATATATATATATATATATATATATATATATATTATTCGGTTCAGATTCGGGAACAGATATGGATTGGGGTCCCCTATAACCATATCCCAAATTATAACCGAATAAAGTTCACATTTTTTCCCCATATCCATAATATACTCGAATTTTCATACCCAAATCCGCTCCATTCGGGCGGTTATCCACGGTTATCGAGTTTAATAATTTGAATTGTCATCTCTAATTGCAACCACCAAAGAAGATTGGTCACTAAATTTACCGATTTGTGATTACCACACGGGGCTGCGTGTGTGAAGATATTGGCCATCGTTTCCAACCTCCGCAAATTAAGGGTAGGCACTTGAACCGAAACACGGACCAAACGGACCGCATAGGATATTGGCGATCATTTCCAACCTCTGCAAATTAGGGGTGCCACTTGAATCGAAAGCGAAATCGAAAAACAAATCAAACCAAACTGCACCAAATGGTTGGGTTTTTGCAGTATTAAAACGGTTTTGGTTTGAAACCATACTGCAAGCTAAAAAATAGTTTTTTTTTAGTCGTTAATGTCTAGAACCGAACCAAAATCAAACCCCACCACATAATATTAAAAAAAAATTAATTTAATAGCCAATTAGGCGTTGCAGTGTAATTGGTTATCTGTTAACTTGTTTTGCGCTCAAAGACTCTTAAATTTCTTTATAATCTTAAATTTCTTAGGTATGAAGTGGCGTAATAGATAGAATAGATTTTTTAAAGTTTATAACAACAAATGTAATTTACATTGTTTATGTTTTTGTACTATGTAAAGTTGTCCAATTCGAATTCAAGTATCGCATCTCTTACTCTTAATCCACAACCACAATAACAAGGTCCAAGGCAATCTCAAGCTTCCAGTTCACAAGGTTCAGTGACTTCTCATGCATTGGTTTCACTTTTACAATGTCCAATGTCTTCCTAAGTATCGCCTTCTCAAGCCCGTCCACAAGCTCAACGGCCTCCTAAACCTTCAAAAAGTAAGTGTCCAAAAGAAAAGTAGAAGGGTTGAACTATGCAAATTGGTGACTTGATAGTTAAAACACCAAAAAATTTTGGGTTAATCTCAGTTTACTGCCCTAAAGTTTCTTGGTTTTCAACATTTGGTACATAAAGTTTTTTGCATCCCAGAGTGGTACATAAAGTTATAATTTTGGACACTTTCATACATCTATTAAGGTTGCTGTTAAATTTGCCGTTAATTGATGACGTGTCATCCACGTGGACAATGACTGGGCGCCACGTGGATATTAAAAAATAAAAAATTTAAAAAAATAATAAAATAAAAAAACTTTGTCTTCCTTCTCCCTCTTCCTCGCACCCTCCTACTCCCACTCCATTTCCCAAAACCCCACTTGCCTCTGTAAAATCCCCAAAACCATGTCTAGACCTAAACCCACCTCCAGAGATTTGTCTTATGCACCCTCACCCTCACCCTCCCTTTGCCCTGCACCCTCCTACTTCTACTTCATTTCCCAAAGCCCCACTTCCCTCTGTAAAATCCTCCAAAACCATGTCCAAACCAAAACCCACATCCAGATTCGTCTACTTCACCCTCAACCTCCTACTCCATTTCCCAACCCCATCAAATCCTCAAAACCCTAAAACCCCGTCGCAGGCAAACTCGAAGAGCAGCACCGTCAGGAGCGATTTTGACTCCGAAATTAGGAGGAGCAATGGCAAAGAATGGAAGAGTGAGAATAGAAGGATACAGCGTCGTTAGTGGGTCTGCGTGTTTGATTTGGACCTCCGATAGATGCCTCAAAACGTAATTTTTCATATCCAACGGTGGTGGGTCTGGGTGTTCGATCTGGACCTCCAATTGACGACTCTGAACAGAGTCAGTACCGAGTCAACGTTGTGGGTGGCTGTGGGTTCAAACTGGAGCTTTATGGAAGCAGAAATGGCGGAATTTAGGGACAAACCACATAATTTTTTGAAGTAACAGGTTGTAAAAAGTTGTGGGTTGACGAAATTCGAGAACTTGGAAGTGGTTCTCGGAAACGGAGGTTGGGAAATTGAGTAGGAGTAGGAGGTGTTAGGACTCTATTGAATTGTCACCGAGCATGATAAGGGCAATCATACGTGGAATTAATCAATTAAAGTCAAAGCCATTTAAAGGATAAAATCCCTTGTTTGTAGGACACTAAAACGTGGTGCAGTTGTGGTTTAACAACTGACAAACGTGGGAGGGTTTTTAGGCTTTAACGATTCCACGATAGTTGGGATGCAGTTGGTATATAAGTCTATATAAGAGGTGTCCCTGCTCATAGGAAAAAACGTACGTCAAAACAGGATCTAGAACTATCACTAGGGTTTTGACATCAGGTTCCTTAGTGAGTAGAAGACTCTCTGTGTTGCTGCATTGCTGCTCGTATCATGGCATCCTCAGGTATGATCACACCACTCTACAAATGTGTATGTATATATGTATGTTATTTGTGATCCTTGGTGAAGACTAATCAGTTGTAGGTCTAACATTTGGTATTAGAGCAAGGTTAGTCTACTTGGATTCAAAACTGTTTTAGTTTGAACATATCACATATAATCCTCAGTACTTGCAGAACAAATTTGAAGAATTTTAAGGGAACAAGACTTTGCACCGATGCGCAATTGCTTAGAAGATCACATCAAAATGGAATTTTGTCAAGCATTGTTGCATGAATTAGGTCGCATGATATTGTAATTCATTTATCATAACATTCATACTGCTCTCTTCAAAAAGGGAGTAAATGAATGTTTCGATTAGTGAATTAGGGCATGGTGGTTATTTTGATATTAAATTCATCTAATTCTTGTCCAAAGACCTGAGTTATGAAGGTGTTTAATATTAAATTAAGTAGCTATGTTAATGAAACTTGTAGCAAAGTGTTTCTCGCCCAAAGGTGTTACCTTGTGCTACATGTTGTTTTCATTGTTTGTTTCACTAACAAATTGTTATGGCATCCTCAGTGAATCCCATGTCCCTGCATTTTTCCTCTATCGAACCGTTCAATGGAGGAAATTACAAAAAATGGAGACAAGATGTTGAGATTATTTTGGGACTAATGGACTACGATTTGGCGCTCAGAGAAGATGAGCCTGCACAAGTGGATGCAACTAGCACTACTGCTCAAAGGTTGAAATATGAAAAATGGGAAAAGGCTAATCGCATGGCATTACTTGTGATAAAAAGATCAATTGGGGAAGCTGTGAGAGGGGGCCTGCCTGCGAGTGACAAAGCAAAGAATTTCCTTGAAGGCATTGAGGCAAAGTTCAAAGTCTCTGAGAAATGAGAGATAGGTAACCTCATGACAACCCTGACTACTCTGAAATTTGATGAAAGTCACACAGTTAGGGAACATATACTGAAAATGGTGGAAGCAGCGGCAAAGCTCAGTGATCTTGAGGTGCCTATTGATGACTCTTTTGTGGTACATATGGCTCTTAACTCTCTTCCTGAGAGTTATGAGCAGTTGAAGACATCCTACAATGCTCAGAAAGAAAAATGGAGTTTGAATGATATTGAAAAGCAAAGCATGTCCAACTGACCCTATGCTTCACTTGTTGGAAGTTTAATGTATGCCCAAGTTTGTACGAGGCTGAATTTAGCTTTTGCAGTTAGTGTGCTTGGGAGATTCCAAGCAAACCCAGGGGAATATCATTGGATTGCTGCCAAGAAGGTTGTTCGATACCTGCAAAGGACCAAATCCTACATGTTAGTGTATGGTAGGGCTGAAAAGTTGGAGGTGATTGGTCACTATGACTCAGACTTTGCGGGATGTGAGGATGATCGAAGATCAACGAGTGGATATGTTTTTCTAATGGCTGGAGGTGCTATTTCTTGGAGAAGTGCAAAGGAGAAAACTTTGGCTACTTCAACAATGCAGGCAGAATATATTTCATGTTTTGAAGCAACCCAACAAGCCATGATGTTGAAGAATCTTATTTCAGAAATGAGGATAGTTGACACAATTGTGAAGCCGCTTGTAATATATTGCGACAACAAAGCTGTTGTGTTCTTCTCTAAGAACAACAAGAAATCTTATGCAGCCCGTTTAATGGATGTCAAGTATCAATCAGTCAAGGAGAAGGTGAAGACAGGAATGGTGTCTATAGAACACATTGATACCACTCTAATGTTGGCAGACCCTCTTACAAAACCTTTGGCAGTGGGAGTTTTCAAGAATCATGTGGCAAACATGGGCGTGGTTGAATCCTTTAATTCAGCTGCTGTGTGGAAGTAAGAGTAATCTTTCATTTGATTTCATCTTTTGTTAAAAATAAAGCATGAACTCATGTACTTTGAATTTTTACCATGATAATGGTTGAAGTTTTATTTCAGCTATTGTGTATATGTACAAATATATGTATGCAATATATTGAAATGTTGTGAACTGATGAAAGAATCAGATTAAATATGCTTGGTAACATAAGAATTCCATTGGAGCTAAACAAAAGCTTGACAATGGAGGACTGCACTGATCAGTGGGAGCTTGGAAACAAAGTTTTGAATTTGTTTATGTACTAGTATCATGCGTAGGTTATTTTGGGTGATGTGATCTTAGGGTGCTTGTACGAGTTGATGTACAAGATTTTCTAAGGTTCATTTCTTTGAAATAATTTATGGCAGATATGTAAAGGGATTAATGATTGAGTTGACAAAAGTGATCACTAAGGGATTAATTTGATTCAATACGTTGATTAAGGATATGATCAGTGATAATTCAAGTGGGAGAATGTTAGGACTCTATTAAATTGTCACTGAGCATGATAAGGGCAATCATACGTGGAATTAATCAATTAAAGTCAAAGCCATTTAAAGGATAAAATCCCTTGTTTGTAGGACACTAAAACGTGGTGCAGTTGTGGTTTAACAACTGACAAACGTGGGAGGGTTTTTAGGCTTTAACGATCCCACAATAGTTGGGATGCAGTTGGTATATAAGTCTATATAGGAGGTGTCCCTGCTCATAGGAAAAAACGTACGTCAAAACAGGATCTAGAACTATCGCTAGGGTTTTGACATCAGGTTCCTTAGTAAGTAGAAGACTCTCTGTGTTGCTGCATTGCTGCTCGTATCATGGCATCCTCAGGTATGATCACACTGACTCTACAAATGTGTATGTATATGTGTATGTTATTTGTGATCCTTGGCGAAGACTAATCAGTTGTAGGTCTGTGAGGGTGCATAAGACAAATCTCTGGAGGTGGGTTTAGGTCTATACATGGTTTTTGGGATTTTACAGAGGGAAGTGGGGTTTTGGGAAATGGAGTGGGAGTAGGAGGGTGGGGGGAAGAAGGAAGAGGAAGACAAAAAATTTATTTTTTTATTTTTTTAAAAAAATTAGTTTTTATTATTTTTTTAATATCCACGTGGCGCCCAATTATTGTCCACGTGAATTCCACGTCATCAGTTAACGGCAAATTTAACAACAACCTTAACGAATATATGAAAGTGTCCCAAAATTATAAGGATAAATTAGAATTACATGCCTCATTTTAGATTTTTTTAAATTAAACATCTGTTACTTTTCAACTTTTGATAAAAGTGCTTTTACTTTTAATTAAACTTTATATTCCAGGTATATTTTTTGTTTAAGTATTTTATAAATTCTTTTAAATCCATTGCTATGTAAAAAAAATGCACTCAATAATATTCATTAATTTATTGCTATTTTTATGGAATCTCATCCTTCCTCAATTTAAGGATTCAATTATATCTACTGGGGTTCAAGATTAATTGGATGAAATATAGTTTTTCCAATTTCCAACTCAACATTTTATATAGATTATAAAAAAACAAGAGTTCGTTTATAATTAAAATTGAGATGTAGACTAGACCGCCTAATTTCATGCAACTGAAAATAAATTTGAATTTTTTAACAACTACTTATAGTAGAAACGTGAACTAAGAGTTTTCACATTTTTATTTTTATTTAAAATGAGTCCTTATTCCAATAATTAATTATTAAGAGTTGATAAAATATTTTTTAGTGCAATGTTTTAATGTGAAAATTTATCTTTTTTTGGATTACACAACTTACGCATAACGTACCATAAGTTTTGTACGTACCAAAATAAGGATAATACAACGTACTAAATAAAGAATTGCATAACGTACCAAAAGCAATATTTTATAGCGTACCACAATACTAATACGTACCCAGATTAAATTTATATAACGTACCAAATGATTGGTAAGTTATATTTAATATATTTGCATGTTATATTTCATAATTGTATGTTAATAGGATGTTTATGTGTTTTTAGAATTTAAAACAAAAAATTATTTGAATAAGAAAAATTCATTTTGAATGAATTATGATAAGATAAGATAGGATGTTTGTGGTGATTTTAGGATATTTGTGATATTATTTTCTGAACTAGTTGGTTAATTAAATACAATAAAAATAATGAAGAATTAGTAGAAGAATGTTAGATTAAAAGTTTAAAAGTTATAGATGTTTGATTAAAAAAATTCAAATTTGAGGCATCTAAATCAAAATGCCCCAAATTATAACTTTATGTACCACTCTAGTTGGTTAATTAACTTCATGTACCAAATGTTAAAAACCAATAAACTTTAGGATAATAAACTGAAATTAACCCAAATTTCCCAAATTTTTTTGTTGAATTGCATGAACAATTTATTTTTTCGGGTTGTACTAATGCCATAAGGCATTTTGACGTTGAACTTTAGTTTTAGTACGGTAAACTTAACTTTTTCAATTGAGTTATACTAAAGTAATGCCATAATGCATTTTGATGGTGAACTTTGTTTCAAGTTGAATTTAAGGATGGTGGTGATCATTAATTTTTTGTCAATTGAGTTGTAATAATGGCATCGCAAATGACTAGGTTTTGAACTTTTGGGTTTATGTAAATGTTGAATACTTTTATTATTGCCAAATTTTTAATGAGCCTACAAGTGAGGCATCACAAATCGAAACATAAACCGTTTAAAACCAAACTCAACCGAAACCAAATAGTTTGGTTCAATTTTGGTTCAAGCTTCGAAATTGCACTGAACCAAACCGAAATTTATTTAGATTTCGGTTTTTGTTTTCCCCGAAAACTATATCAAGCCAAACCAAATAATGCCCACCCCTACAAAGAAAAGGTTCCGTAGGAATTCGGGAGATGGGTTGGCGGGTCTTGGGTACGGGTTGTTTGGTGGACCCGTTTATTGACCGTCAGATCGTTGGCGAAGATGTTGGAGGAAAATGGCGTCCTATAACAACCCACTTTGGCGATGGTTTTCATGGTGAGGTGGTAACCCCGGCCTGTCCAAAGCCCAAGCCCTGTTCGTCGTCTTGAAATATTTCATCTATAGTACTTAAGGCCTGTTTTAAAATGATACAAAATGAAATTAAGTTCTTTTGTTGGTTGGATATAAATAAATTCATATATAAATATAAGATCTGGTTACTTATACTGTTTAGTTCTGTATTTTAAAAACACAAAATTTTTAGTTTTTACAATCCTCGAATTTCGATTGTTAAACTATCGGTTTCCTTGTAAAATCTAACCGTGAAATTAGCATGTAGCTTTGATATAATAGACATAAAGAATATTAATAATGTAACAGTTCGTAACTTTATATGATACCGGCTTCGGGGCCGATTTGGGCATGTGTGAGCCGCAATTTCAAAGAGAACAAAGCTCAAAGCGAGATTTTAATATTTTAGGATGTTTTTCGGTATTTTGTTATTTGTTTAAAAGTAATGTTACACTTAACTCCTATTTGTACCTTCATTGTACCATCTCTATAATAGAGGTAGAGTTTGTCAACGCATGTGAGTCTCATCTCTATTAGAGAGATGGTACAAATATATGGTAAGAGTAGTATTTTTGTTTGTTTAATTTATTTCTTATTATTAGTATTTAAGGTCTCTTCGCCTTTAGTTTGTTATCTTTCATATTATAATACAAATATATGAGAAGAGTAATATTTTTATTTGTTTAATTTATAAACTTTGAGGTTTTCACATATTTTTGGTGGATTCCTCTGTTTTTTTTTTCTCTTAATGACAACATTTTTTTTTGTCACTCTGCATCAATAATAGACAAAAGTGATATTACAACTTTAAGTTATAAAATAAATTTTCTAACCATTATTTTGTTTAGTCACACGTAACACACACACTCCCATTAATTAAGCAAAATTTCGTAAGCTGAAGCTAAAGAAACATCATATTTGATTAGTAAAATAGTTTGACTTGTACTTTAGTTGGTATTGGGGAAGAGGGGCCAGAGGCTGTCGATGGTGTCAAGATAGGCAGGCAAGCAGGAGAGGGGTTTCGAAATTTTGGCAGGGAGAAAGGGGGGAAGGCCGCCGTTTACCCACGCCGCCACTGGCCACACATGTAACAATGGTGGACCTATATATACCTATCTATCTGTATGCCCACACTTCATTTCAAAGAAAAAAGGTCTTGGATAAGTATAACTACAAAAAGGAAATTATTAGTTGATCCAATTCTTGGATTGAAATCTTATCTATTTGAATATTTTAATTGATGGAGAAAATGTTAAATTTCAAATATTAATTAAGAAATTAATTAACGAAAGTTAATAAATTCCTCCCTAAAATCATGCAAAGATTAATATCAAATAGGGATTTTTAGTTTTTTCCCTTACTTTTGAATTGTATGAAGTCTGAACAGATGTTTTCATTTGTTTTAAATAAAAAGTTTTATGTTATTTTTAAATAAAAATTCGTATATTTTTATTATAAAATATGGATACATTACAGATAAAAAAAAATAGATTTTACATAAAAAAGTGTACATTATACATATAAAAAAAAAGCAGTAATTTTTATGAAAAAATAGGTACATTATAAATAAATTATCGGTACAAATAAAAGAACAAATACATTATGGGGACAAATAAAAGTTTAAAATATGGGCACAAAAAGAAAATTAAATACATGGTACAAATTCAAACTAAAAAAGAAATTGGTACAATTAAAAAAATTGTTGCAAATTAAAGTATATCAAATGTAACGAATCTAACATTAATGGATATATTTGAAAATGGTTAAATAGTTTAAATATATTGTTGACATATAAATTTATTATTATTGAAATAATAATGTGGATAAAAACCAAAAGAGTTTGATAAAAAATTAAAAATGAATAAGGTTTCTATCAATAAAATAGGAAAATGATGGATCCTAACTATAATTTCTCCAATTATAAACATATATAATGTTTATAATTCAAGAATCAAGGCGAAAGAAATTAAACTTTTCGATTTAAAAAGGAACAAATTCAACAAAAGAATTAAGGAGAAGAATATGCAATATATGGAGTCGATGGTCTACAGACACCTAAAGCATGGAGACAAAAACCGTGCAAATGGTGACAAATTAATGTTCACATAATAAAATGCCATATGGTTAGCATTTGACGTGTATTTATATTGGGTTACGATCTGATAATATCTATTAATTAAATCAAATGTCATTGTAACATGACTTGAGGTGGCATAGGGCTACAAGTAAGTACAAAAGTTGTTAAAAACAAAATCATGATGTGAGGGGACTCCTCCAACCATATATTTTCTTTCAAATTAACTAATAAGTTAATAAGTGGTTTGAAAGCTTCGTTTTCATATGTGACGAGTGTAGATATGGACTAGAGTCGTGTTTTGTTTTATAATTCAAATCCTATCAATTGACAAAAATACAAACAAATTGAATTTAAAACAAAACTGATCACGAAATCACCAATTTATAATTTTCAGTTTAAGAGTTAAGTAGCAAGCCATTATCCTGTAATTCACATACAAGGATTATTAATCCACATACCAGCAACTACAATTATACATAGAAAAAGATTGGATTATTGAATCGCATGCACTTTATTTAGACTACTCATATGTCATGTCTACTGATCATATTTTATACGAAAAATAGTTTGAGATCATATTGGAAAAGGCGATGCTATTTACACATTCTTTTTTACTTTTCACACCCTTTTACTTTTATGCCGCTAATTTGGATATAAAAAAATTGAAGAAATCAATTAACAAAAATTAGCAGAGAGTGTGTAAAAGGAAAAAAAACAAAAAATGTGTGCGGATAACACCACATGTTGTATATCACATCTCTTATAAATGTATCTGTAAAATTCAATTGGATAGATATGTCTTACATTTACTTATGATGGAGTCTATATTTCTTCACTACTAGAAATTACTATTTGCACGAATGGAAAAAAAAAATCGATGGGTAAAAGTGGTCAACATTTTAATTTTTTTTTGAAAACTTTAGACAACGAAACGTTTCGACAGACAAAATTTTCGTGCCAAGAAAAATAATTTGTGCATATGCCAACTCAACAATGAGGATGGCAGCATATTAAGCTTCACATAGAAAGAAGTACAGTGTCCAAGACCTTGGAAAAAAAACCACCAAAAAAATAACTAGAAGAATCTCAGAAGATCCAGCACAAGCTGTTAGACCTGAGTTAAGTTTTAGCAATACCATTTGGCCTCGTTTGGTGGGTCGTATAAGGAACCCGATATGACTAATAATATGGATCCGGTTGTTTGGTGTCCTTTCGTATTAAATAGTCACCGGATTAATTTAGTCAGTCCGCTTATTTAGTAGGGTATACACCTGCATAATAAACCCTTTCAAAAGGAGTGGATTATTAGTCCGGTTCCCTTTCTCTCTCTCGCAATTCGTTCTCCACGACACCTCCTCTCGCCGTCATCATTCTTGCCGGCACCGTCAACGCCTACGGCCGCCACCTCTTCCTCAACTACAAGAGCCCCGAGGCAAAAAGTGTTGAACCTTATATCGCAACACCGATCTCTGCCTTGCCCCCATCACCTTACATTCACTACAAGAAAAATGGCCTTTGGGCACAAAATTAAGGACACAAATAAGATGTTTGTGTTTGTTTAAACATCAATAGGGTGGAATAGTGTTCATTCCGTAATGGGCACCATGTATTGTGCCCAATGTGAAGAAAAATAGACACAAACACATTATTGGGCACATAACCATGACTTTTGTGCCTTTAATGTCATCAATGAATTTTTTTTATTAATTTACAATGACTATAAATGTTATTGTGCCCAGTAATTTAATATATTTAAAGTAAAAGTAAATTTTTTGTGCCCTTTGTTCAAAATAGTGTTTTAAACAAAATAAAAACACTTTCCTCAATCTTCACACCTCACTGTCCTCATTTTCCTTCCTTGCGCCTCTCTGTGTTTCCTCATTCAAACCCACCCTCTGCTCTCTCTCGCTTTCCCTTTCCCAATCGAACCGAGCCTCTCGTCCACCCCAACCCCAGGCTCTCTCTCTCTCTCACTTTATCATTTTCCCTAAATTTTTCTATTTCTTTCTCTCTCTCTCTCTCTCTCTCTCTCTCTCTATCTCTCTCTTTTGCAGTCGGTGGTATCAACGGCTGTGTGCGATTTGGTGAGGGGATGGGTTACGAGAGAGAGCCTTCGACTTGCAGAGAGGGAGGGAAAGACAGAGCTTGTGGCTTACAGAATCACGATGATAGAAGAAGAAGCTCAGAGGAACCCTAAAAACCAGAGAAAGAGAAGAGGCTAAGAAATCGAAGCATTCAAATCATGAGCCGAGGAAGATGAGGCGGATACGATCGTCAGATCATGATTTTCTCTCCCGATGGTTGCCTCTTCCAAGTCGGTATGTGATAATCTCTAATTTCTTCTGTGTGATTTCTCTGATTTGAATATCTGATGGTTCATCAGGGAGGGCAGATTTATGGGTTTTTGGTTTTTAGGGTTTCATGTTTTGGAAATTTTCTTTCTTTTTTGGGTATAAATCTCGGGATTTTGGGGGGTTTTTATAGTAGTAGGTTTTTGAAGTACGTTTTTGTTGTCTGTAGAGCAAATGACAATGGTCAAGGTAATTGATCTCAATCTATCATACTTATATAAGCTCCTCCTCCCCTCCCTACCTTTCTAATCTTACCATAGGCCTTGAACGCTATGCTCAAATTATTAATCTAAAGCATCTATGTTTGACTGTTGAGACAACAACATCGAGAGCTATAGATGTTGTTATGCTTTGTTCTAATGTAGTGCCAAATGAGGTAAATTTCTCTATTTTATTCTGCGATTTTCCGTTCATGTAAACTTATCCTCCTCATGGTTGTAGGTGGAACGTTTGCTCTCTATTCATTACTCTGTCGATATGCAAAAATAAAGGCTATTCCTAACCAAGACCAAACGGATGAGGCACTCACAACATATAGTCGTTCTATGTTTGGTGAGAAATCATTTGCTGCAAGAACCAGGAGATGGTTGGAGGGACATGCATTTATGCAGAGCACACTTCTTATTCTTGTACTAGTTGGCTCTTCCGCGGTGATTGGGGATGGGATTCTGACTCCAGCCATATCAGGTAACCATCTTCATTGTTGATGTTGTAGTATCATTGTTCTGCCTAACTATCTTCATTAGTGATTTTCTTAATTCTCTAGTTTTGTTTTACCGGTATCCTAACACATTCAACATCCATAATTAGTTCCTAAAGAAGTAACTCGTAAGGGACGCGTATTGCAATCACATGCACACCCTGACCAATCTTAATTATGAAACTATTATCTTCTTCTTCTTCTTTCTAATGGTAAAAGGTACTTCCTTGAATGCATTTTGACAAAGTAAGAACATTGATATATTTTACACATGTTCTATGATATTCTTTATTAGTTTTATTGGAAGCTGCTTAACCATATATATTCAGTTTGATAAGTACATGCAGCACTTATCGATGCTATATTTTGCAGTTCTGTCAGCGGTTGGGGGGATCAACGTACGCCACTCTGAGATTAGTAATGGTATCTCCATAAGCTTGACATAAAGATACTGTTTCATTTGTTTCATCTTGTTTGTTACTCATCGATCATTTATGCCAAATCTAATCATAGCTACTCTTTTGTTATACAGAGGTAGTTGTGCTTGTTGCTGTTGTTATACTGGTACTTTTGTTTAGTATGCAACCTTATGGTACAGATAAACTTTGTTGCCTATTTGCACCAATTGTACTCCTTTGGTTTCTCGTAACTGGAGGAATTGGCATGTTCAATATTTGGAAGTATGATAGAAGGATTTTAAAAGCCTTTTCACCTATATATGTCTATCGATTTTTTAAGAGGGGAGGAAAAATGGGTGGACATCCCTTGGAGGTCTTATGCTTAGTATAACAGGTAAAAGTTCGATATTCCATCCTTTTTTATTTATGAAATTCAAGCAAGTTTGCGACTTAGTCCCTGAAGACTGGTTGTGAACACTTATAGGTACTGAAGCACTTTTTGCTGACCTATCTCACTTCTCAGTCCCATGCATACAACTTGCTTTCACAGTGGTTGTATTTCCTTGCCTTCTATTAGCCTATTGTGGTCAAGCAGCATACCTCATGAAAAATCCAAATAACGTGTTTGGTGCTTTTTATCATTCCATTCTAGGTCTGTTTGATCTCTTGAACTATAAAATATAATATAAACATTTAGGTTTAGGTGTTTATTGTTTCCATGTTGCCGAAACTGATACCAAGTAAATACTTGTATGGTCAGAATACTGATACAAGATAGTATGTCATTCGCGTGTTAAATTTTTAGTTGAATTCTTGCCTTATCTCATTGTGCGTGTGCGCACTTGTTCTTGCAGGTGATCTCAGCATTCATGCTCGTAAGCACTGTATTCATTCCCATCGGAGTTGCTTCCCTTTTTGCTTCTCGAGATGTATGGCTGATTTAAACCCAATTCTCTGCATAATTTGTTTTTTCTTTGTAGTACCACATGTAGTTGATCAGGAAAATGATGTTTCTGTCAGGTTGTTGAAATTATTGATCGTTATGAAACTGATTGCATACCAATACCCACAGTGACACTAAACAGCTCCATGAATCTTATCTTTCCGTATGGAAAGATGAAAGACTTCACTAAAGCTGAAAATTAGATTTCAAAATACTTATCTTTCCGTAAGAAGGGAATACAAATTTGTGGTTCTTTTTGGTATTTGAGTTTTATATATTTTCGGATCTGAGTTATTGTTTATTTTGTTTTAGTTTTATATATTTTCAGGATCCCAAGTTCATGAGGAACCAAAGGTATTCCCTTCTTACTTTCTTTATCCCTTCATTTTCTTTGCTCTTGTAAATTGTGTGGTTTTTCTTTATCTTTGCATTTGATATTCATGACTTCTGTAAGGGTCCATATACTGCATGTTATCTGGTTAATTCGTTTCTGGAGCAGCAAAGATTTGATGAGGTGCAAGGCCTGCTGAGGAAGATGCATCTGTCAAAAAATGTTTGCCTAAGAGTTTTTTTTTTTTTTTTTTGGTTGTATTAGAGAGAAGATATGTTACATTACAATATATGTTTGTGAGATTCAGAAAGTGAAACTTGGTTTCATGGTTGTAGGCTTTCTTCATTTCATGAAAATTTAATTTTTTTTTTTCATTTCCTCAATTTAGTTTCAATTTTTCAAATTGTTTATTTTTTTTATTAATTAATTCATGTTGGCACAATTACAATATAAGTGCCAACATGGCTGGAAAAGCTGATCTGACAAAGTTGTCAGAATGGGGCACAAATGGGCCATTATTTGTGCTTGACTCTCTGGCACAAACACCCTAATTGTGCCCTTTTAGAAATGGTGACACCTATAGAGGGCACAAACATAAAAATAGTAGCTGCATTGTTGCTATTGGTCTATGGGCATAATTGTTGGTGCTTTTTGGCCTCAAAGGGCACATATAATTTGTTGTGTGCATTGGCCATTTTTCTTGTAGTGATTCATCATTCCAATTTAAATTAAACAAATGACTGAAATCAATCCAATCTGGTACAAAGGGTATTGGAGATTTGAAGGCTAATAAATGCATGGTCTGAGTCGAGAAAATCGGATTCGACCTATGCAGCCATTGTTATAATACAAAAGATTTCTGCTGCTTTGTCTACGAGCTGGGAAGGAGAGAGATAGCTGGAGACAAGAGCTCCAAGAACTGTAAGGAGATGGGGAGTGAGGGTGTTTGGGGGTGCGACTGAGAGATCTGGGGAAGAGAAGACTGAAGAGATGATTTCAATTATTTTTAATTTTATTTTAAGTTTGATTTAAATAAATGAAGATTTTGTTCTTTTCTAATTTGACTCGTTTGGTAGTCGTGAATGTGTAATTTTTTTTTTTTTAATTTGACTCATTTGGTAGTCGTGAATGTGTAAATTTTTTTTTTTCATTAATCATCAATTTTTATCTCAAAAGTAATAATACTTTGAATTCTTTCTATCCGATATAGTACCAAACACAATATAAATAATACGGTCATTAGTCCAATACTGACTGCACCAAACGCTCAACTAATTTAGTCAGTATTATCCAGTGACTATTTATCATATCCGACAGAAATAGTCAATACAATCCGAGCTGCCAAACCAGACCTTTATGTTCACATTAATCCAAAAATAGGGAGGAGGGTGCCACAGAACCGGAACAATGGAAGGAGCTCTGCTCAATTTTAACTGGAACTCCAATTTTAACTGGAACTCCAAGAGAAATTAAAAGATGTTTATCCACACCATAAGAATGACCATGAATAAAATATCCGATGTGCAAAATTCAAGAAACAAGGAAAATACAAAGACGCCTAAAAGAAGCCGGACGGTCCTAAAAAACTAACTGGTTCAGAGCTTTCCAAATCATAAACGAAGTATACAAACGAGTAGCAATCCAAAGATTAAAAAGTTTCGAGAAAAATGCTTATGCACAAAAACATCCCAAAAAAACCATTCAAGAGCCTGTACCGGGTAAATAAGTGCCAAACTGGCAAGCGAACCAACTCCAAAATTTTCACGAAAAAGATGAGCAATAGACTCCTCTAAATGACAACACAAACAACAACAACAAGCCAAAGAAAATCCTCGATGTTTGAGAGCCAATTCCGTATATGAAGTTTCTCATGAAAAATACACCATGCCAAAATGGATAACTGAGGAGGGATGAAATTCCTCCATATAATATAATAGAACTCCATTGACAATGTTGCATACGAGGGCGGACTAAATCATATACCCAGTCAAAAAAGAAAATTCCCATTACTTAGTTTGTAATACAAATAATTTCTAGTTATTGAAATTGTTTAATTCTATTATGAGCATCACTTTGTAATCGATAAAACTGATTTATAACTTTGTGTATATAGTTACAAAAAAAATAATAACACATACAAAAGAGCTATGCATGGTCTCTCGACTCTAGACGTATATATATCATGTAACATGCATGTGTTGAGAGTTGTCCCACATCGGTGAGGGACAGAGTTTGCTATGTGCTTATATGATCTTGGGCTACTCCTCATATTACCAATTGGTTTTATGGTGGAACCTCAATTTCATCATGGTATCAGAGCAAGGTTGTCCACGTGTGAAGCCCAACGGCCACACACTCTCCACATCACCCAATTGTTGTCCACATGTAGGCTTGAAAATCTGCCACACGTGCGGGGGCGTGTTGAGAGTTGTCCCACCTCGGTGAGGGACAAGGTTTGCTATGTGCTTATATGATCTTGGGTTACTCCCACCTCAATTTCATCAGCATGCGTGTATAGGTATGCCTAAAAGTGTCGTATAATAACGTAATCACTTTCTGCATGGAGATAGCAAAGAAGATAAGAAATCTGAGGGCTGCATATGTATGAAGGCTTCGACTTCGTCGTCTTCCCAATCCCAGTCGATATCAGATATCGATCACTGCATGCATGCTCATTTGCATTGTATCACACAGAGTCGGAGTATATTGCTGAAGGAAAAGACAAAAACATAGAAGAAATAAGATTTTGTGCGATTGATTAAAGCATTATCTGCGTTAGACATCCTGGCACGGCAATTGTAAACACTATCCTAAGTTGATTATTCAAGAAAAACGACGTAGCACCCTAACTCGATTTGATATCATGCTCTTGTCGCCAAGTGGTTCAGATGTTAGCTCTTAAAACCTAAAAGCATTGGGATAAATGAAGACTAAATAAGATTAAGAGTGAGCTAATCTTGCAAAGTGCTGTACATGGCTATTCAATATTATCAATCTGAAAAATACTAGCGAAATTAAATTTTTAGACCACCTTTTACAACCATATGTTGTGTTGGTTTTTTTTTTCCGAATATGATGTGTTGGTTGATGATTGGTCTTTCTTTAATAATTTAAAAAATTTCAACTATCAAACGTCACATCATGCTTTCAACGCTTTCTATGAAATATGACTTAAAAATTTAATTTTTTTAACCTCACCTTACCAATCCCCTATGAATAATATATAGTGTTATACATATATGATGTATGATATTACCACCGGTAATAAAATTATTGTTTTTTGTCCTACGCGCAGAAAATGACACAAGACAAATGTATTAAAAAAATGAGGCGGGCAGCTAGCCCTAAAGCTTTATTAAACATAGATGAGGAACCATATGATTACATGAAAGGAGTAAATCTCGAGCTATTTGGATTTGATTGAGAAGGATGCTCTGTTTACTTTCGGGTTTCTCTTTCTGTTTATGAAGTGTATTATATTATGTGTGTTAGTTACCCTTTTCACTTTTTTGATTTACTCATTCATGATTAGAGATATAATAATAACACAATTATCAATAAAAACAACAAGGTTTCCCTTTCAAATTGAAAGTAGGGAACAAGAAAAAAAACATGATTCACCTGATGCACCGTCATATACTTCATCGCAGCGGCAGATATAGGTTGGGGCAAGGGTGTATCTGCCTCTCTATTGCCTGAAAACATCTTGACCATTTACTTTTATAGAAAAAATTCTGAATCCGTCACTCTTTATATGTGAGAGTTTATTATTGTTCTCATACAGGGGGTTCGTATATATGTAAAGACTCTAAGTTGCAAGGCATTATATTTTTGTTTTGCGACACGTCATTTTATTCTGTAAAACAGAGTGAGGCACTTTTTTAGGGTTTAGGAGCTTCTCATGCAGGGCAAGGGTTAGATAATACGCACTGCACTAGCTTTGTTCGCGACGCATCGTCTCCGTGCATAGTTTATTTACGTAATTAGCTGAAGACAGAGTGTGTTTAGAAGGCAAATTAAGAGGAATGAGTGATTAGGGTGTGAAGGTGGTGTTAATAACTTGATTAGTGTAGCTTTAAGAGGAAAAGGAAGAAGACAAGGAAAGGTACAGATAGATAGTGAGGAGGAGGGGCCCAAGGGCAGGTGGGTATCCATGAGAGAAATCCGAATAGTTGTCGTTTAATGGGTCAGAGAATAGTTGTGTTGTGCCCAAATTGTTTGGTTTTGTGTTTTGGGAGTTGGATTAGAAATTAGAAATTTAGAGAGAAAAGTGATGCCAGAACAAACTACAGATGGTTTCCACGTGATGCGGGCCTTTTGGAAGCGAGTACGGGAATGGGACTGTCATTGTCCTTACCTGTGGCGGCTGTGCCTCTAGGCTCTTGCCTTCCTCTCGTTTTCATTCCTCCTACATTACTGAGTTCAGATATTTATCTCATTTCTTCATTCTTAGTGAATCAAACGTTCTACTTAACCTAAACATAACTCATCATTTTCAAAAAGATATCTAGTATAACTATCTCATAATTTTGCGTATTTTCCATTCATTCATGTAATAACGCGGATTCTATTGCCAATTGATACTTCAATTCATATTAAATCAACAATGTCTTCTACCTATACAAATAATACAACTATAACAAATAGATTAGTAGCATCATATTACCATCAAATAGTCATATCTAAAAATTTATGCATTCCTCACTACTCTCACCACTTGGACTAATAAATCAAATGGCGAAACAGATCAAAGATTAAGTCAAAAGGCGCAAATCGATCATTAAGAATTAAGCTTTTTATGTTGGGCTCCAATGTCGAATTTGAGTCCATGACTCATCGTTCGAATAGTGCAACATCACAAGCCAAACTCGCTACTTTGTTGTGACATATGAATTATTATATCTTTTACAATTCTAAGTTTTAGTATGGTTTCCATATATTGTTATTTGTTTAATTCTTTTACTATTTGGGATCCTCGAAAGTATAGGGTCATTATAAATACCATCTTCAGGTGATAGGTTTGTTACCTTTCATATATGATTTCAAGGGAGACCACAAGTATTATTTTTAAGATGATACATATTGAGATGCAATATGTTTACACTAAGGAGTGTGAGAATAAATTGGTTACAAACTTGTAATTTACGAGATGAGATCATTCCTTCCTTGCAAATAACATGTATTGACCGCACATAATTCATAAGGGGAATCGTTCAATTTCTTAATAATCATTTGAAGATCACCCATACAAAAAAAAAAAAAAAAAAAAAAAAAAAAAAAAAAACATATTTCAGTCCGAGGTCATTTAGTCATTCAAATGGATAGAACAAATCGACGATGTAGGTACCAAATAATATATTCATGATGAACTGTACTTTTATTTGATACGTTTTGATGAAACACTCTCGAATTATTATAATAATTTTTTGTAAAAGTGATCTTCAAATCTAACACATAAGCGATGCAAGTGTTATTCTTATGAGATTCAAACCTAAAAATATCTCACATACAAATAAAGAAAAATATCATTATACCGTAGTACTGAGTGATAATCATGATAATCAAATTAAACAACGTATGATAGTTTTTAATTTTACCTGCACGAGTTACTTTGACTAGTCATGGGGGATTTTCAACCTTGTTAGTAACAAATTATTGGATTCTCTTACACAATAATAATTTACGTGATCAATGCGACGCTTCTTGTCATGTGGGGACAGACGTATACCACCTCTCCCTAAGATTTCAAAATTAATGTTTGTAATGGTTTATATAATATTCAGAAGAATGTTGTAGCATTTAAAGACAAACACCAAGACAACATTTTAGCTAGTATTCCTTCGCATTCTATATTGCCACAACCGTCCAAATCTCCAGGTATGAAAAAATACAAGAATAAATACAAGAAAACATGCATATAATTAAAGTATCTCGCAGATGAATACACTACAAAGAAAGCTCTGTCAATCCTCCATGGATTCTAGCATCCTATTACTCTGAATCATCCATTAGGGTGGGGGCCTGTGGGCCATCTCTCCCCTTGGATCTTTCTCTGGGGTTTTAACCCAACCCGACGGAGGTCGAAAGAGCTTTCAATTTAAACTAAATGTATTGATGAGTGCCACCACAGACGATGGATCGATTTAGGACCATTGATTAATTGATGCAAGCGTATGATGGACGGCTATGGTCAAATCACGTATTGTTTGTAAGAGAGAAGCACTTATGCTTATAAGCAAAAAATACTTTGATTAGAACAAAGTTGAAAGCGCTTGCAAACAGTTTTTTATAAGCAAACTTTTAAATTTTTCTGTTTAAATTGATTTAGAGTTACTAACTAAATGTGTTAAACAGGTTTTAGCCATTCTGACGAAAAAACGTGTCCTTAAACTGCTAATTAATTTAAGGTTGGTAACCGATTATGATTAAACTAAGTTGGTAATTACTTAATATACATGCAGTTCTAGAGAGAAAAAGGAAAGGTAAAGGTACTTATAAACCTTTCTACATTAGAAAAAGAAAAAGAAAAAGTACAAAAAAACTAGCAGCTCGTAGTTTATTGGTTCCCTTATGTCACTTTTTTTGTCTTGCTTTTTGTTCTTCGCTAAGAAAACTAGCTAGCTAATTACAAGACTTCCAAAAAAAACTGGCTTTTCCTCTAACTTTGCCTTTGTCCTAGTTCTTAATTTTCCAAAGTGTTTCAACTCTCAGCAAAACTCTCAGGCCTACCACCTCTGTTCATCTCCTTCAATGATGTCATTTGCTCTCCTCACAGTTTTTGGTTGGTTTTCTGTTGAACCCAGTTTGAGAAGGCTTGCAGGGTTTTCACGTCGGCTCTGTAATGCTTCATTGTGAACTCCAGCAGCATCGACCATGTGAAATCCGGGTATTTTCTCGGACTCGAAGTGTCTACCAACCCGCTCGGCGGCTTCACGACTTTATCGTCTCTCGGACACAAGAAAAATGCAAGAGACTTCCTTGGTGTTTCACTGTTCACCACTGCCCTGTGCAGCCCGCTCTTGTAATTCCCGTTTGAAAGAGCCTATAAATTAGCAAAAAAACAACATATTAATCCCATAACAAATACAATTATAAAAAAAAAAAATTGATTTTTGCACTCTTATTCTCTCGTACGCTGTCTTGTTTACTTTTGACATTTGAAATGAATAAATCAAAAGAGAACAAAGAGACACAAATAAACAGTAGTGTGCATGTGCGGAAATTAGTTCTCTAAGACAAACGAATTCGAATTTTTTGCTTACCATGAAGGTGTCACCAATGTTGACTACAAAGGCATTTAAATTAGGGCTAATGGAGTGCCATTGATCATCAACAAAGACTTCAAGGCCTCCAACTTGGTCTTGGTGAAGAATGGTCAAAGAAGTTGGGTCACAATGAGGGCCAGTGCCTAAAGTCTGCTCAGGTTTCTGGCATGGTGGGTAGTAATTAAGCCTCATTATCGAATCATTGTCTTCGAAAAACTCCTTGAAGTAAGTTCTGTCGACTCCAAGGCTCAGTCCCAGAAGTTCCATGATCCCAATAGAAAGTGTGCTCATAGCCTCACTATAATCTTGGTAAACCCTCCTAAACACGAAAAATAACACAAATGGTAAGAATTAATTAAGGAAACGATTCAATTACGGCAAAATTCGAGTAACATTGCACATACCCGAATTCTTTGAATTCTTCTCCCATTTTGTTGCAAAAATAATCTTGGATAATATTGGTTGAGCCTTTTTCGGCGGAGTAGCTGAAAGAGAGAGTCTCTTTCCACGGGAGTTTTGAGGAGAATCTGCCAGTGAAGCTGCTGGCATAGCCACAGCTCTCCCCTGCTTTCCTTTGAGCTCTCTGTTTTTTGGAGAGTGGCATTCCAAAAAAGTCATCCATGCAGCGGTGAGCGTCCGCGATGAGCTTATTGTCGACGCCATGATTCACGATGAGGAAAAATCCATGCTTCTGGCATGCCTCTCCTACAAGTTGCGAGGCTTTCGCAGCAGCTTCTTTGTCGCCGGAGAGAAAGCCTCCCAAATCTATGAGTGGGACTCGGAGCTCGGGAGTATTTTTGCAAGGCTTTTCGTCATCGGGCCATATGAACTGACTCGGAATTTCAGTTTGGTACCTTAAAACTGAGGCATCAAAAACCAATGGTTTCTGGTCATCCTCTTTGTGCTGCTGGGTTTTCTGCGTTTGCGGGGAGGGAGGTTGTGCCATGGTTTGCATGCTGCTGGGTTTGATCATGCACTCAACAGCCATTTTTGCATGAACAGAAAATGTATGTGAGTTGGGGGAGGAGGGTTTGGGATTCTGATTGAAATACAGAGGAGAGGAAGGGAGTGAAATAATAAAGTTTGAGAGGTGTGATGAGAGAAAAGCCAAGGCCGTTCTTATTGGGTGAACGAGTGAACAAAAATTGGAATCTTATAGCTAGCTCTCCCTCCTTCACATTATATTTGTTTGCAGAAAAGGGCTTTTATATAGGGAAATTGCAAGGGGCGGGGCCTGTAGATGGGCAAAATTTGGAGAGTAATTGTCTGTATGGTTGTTGCCAAAAAGCGTTTCCCAATGGCATTTTGGCACTTCCTTCTGTGGAGGAAAATGCTAATGTCACCCACTAAAATCGTCGAAAGGGTTCAAGTGCCACTACTAGACCTGCAAATAATAGTACTCCTGTACTATTTTCCATGAGAAATAATAATTTTGGAAATGATTTCTGTGTGTGTATATATAGTATATTACGTTACCAATGTTGTATAAATTATATAATTGGACCAACCATTTTCAGTGCCTTGAGAGATAAGAGAGGCACCATTCTCTCTACGAAATGATTGAATTAGGGATTAATGACTTTGTGAAAAATTGTTTAGGCTAGTGATTAGAGAGCGTGGGGTGATGTGTAGGTACAAGTACGCTAGATGGGGCTTCGAAACCTTCTAATATAACAAAGCAGAAAAAGAGGGTTAAAAATAATTAAATTAGGGAAAGCCTTTCATCTAAAACATATATTTAATTAATTTTCCCACATTACCTCAGTCATTTAATTTCCTCTAGATGAAAATATACAAATTTTACGTTCATTCACTTAAATCATTGAAACGTCTCACATAAAGAGAGCAATACGAAGTAGTTGAAGGCATAGTTCTTTTGACACAAAAGCTTAAGATCACGAGGAATTTATGCAGTTTTCAGTGGGGATTGCAAAACCAGCGTGAGGGTGTGTTGAAGAGACAAAACAAAATATGAAAATTGCTAGCTAGGCGCTTGCATGTAACTGTGATTTGGCAAGCAATGGAAACGGCTATGGGGTTGCTTGACATCAGGATTAATTTCCAGATGAACTACATGCAAGAGACTAGTTCAGGACTTTCAGGGGTTTCATGTCATATGGAAATGGCTAGGGATTTGACAGATGAACATGCAAAATGCTAATTCAGTATGAGGGTTTTGCATGCAACTGGGACTTGACAGATGAACAGCATGCAAGAGGCTAATTCCGTATTTGGGGATTGCAGGCTAATTCCGCATTTGGGGATTGCATGTCACATGGAAATGTATTTTGCATGTCACTGGGATTTGACAAATGAACATGCAAGGGCTAGTTCAGGACCGCCGAATTGAATTAAAATATCGTCACAATAACCATTTTTGTTACATAAAATAATATGTGACTGAATTACATTTCATATGTATTTTAACTTTTTCATATAATAATATGTGATTGAATTGAAATATCATCACATTAACATTTTCGTTACATGAAAGTTTTTTCTCATAGCTAGGGGATTTGGATGTCATTAGGATTTTCCAGATGAGCGACATGACAGGGACTATAACTCAGGTACTAGTGCAGAATGACCCCAAAAAAAAAAAAAAAAAAAAAAACCTTCAGGTGCTAGGGTTTTGCATGTCATGGGAATAGCTGGGTAGAATGACCAAAGGGTTGCCCTAACAGTCACCATCTGTACCATGTAGGGTCTAATTAATTGGTGACTGATATCACCATTGCTGTCAGCTCACTAAGATGATGATATTGAACGATATGCAACGAATATTTGATAACGAACGTGTAGAACATCGTGTGTTTGTTTTCTTGATGGAGAGATAGGGAGAAGGTGGACCAAGATTTTAACAGTTCATCATTAGTACTGTAGAATATATATTTGGTGTACTTAATTACGTACTTGGAATAGATTTTTAATGGACAACAATAAATTGAACAATGCCTTCCACTTTACAAAATGACTGATGAATAAGCCAAGCATCACAAGAGAAGAGACATATTCTATTGATTCATGAGCATTTCCTTTACAAAATGAGATGTACACCATGATCGAGAATAATTACATAGCAATAGCTACAACAGGCCAATGCTTGCTTGTTGTATCCAAATAATATGCTGTGGCGTATCATTTAGCAATAAAACGACTATGTAGTATCTAAATAATACGCTCTATAATTTATCTTTGTAACTATCTACACCATGCAAATTTAACATCTTAGAGCTAGAGCCTGGTTCTGTTTTTAACTTCCCTTTTATTTTCCTTTCTGTTTTTAATTTTTGTGTTTATATCATCTTAATTAGCCATGTATATATCCCATGTGTGTGTGTGTGTGTGTATAAGTTGGAAGAAATACGAAAGAAAGAATGCATAATTTATATTGGATATAAGTTGGAAGAAAGACGATAGAAAGGATGCATAATTTATATTGGGGGAGAGGGATGCATAATGTATATTTGTGGGGGTGGGAGGGGGGAGGGGGGAGTGGGGAGGGGGGAGCCTCAAACCCGGGTGAGGATTTATAACCATTTTACTTTTTAAGTTTTTGAATTCTTCAAATTCATTCCTCACCTCCTCCCAGTCCCACCATCACCTTCAGTATTATTCATCGCCTATTTTCTCTATCTTTGGCAAGTAATAAAAATTATTAATTAAAAACGAAATGGTTATAAAAAGATCTCTGATTCAATGAAATTTAAAAACAATGAAGCATTATAATTTGACACTTTAGTGATCATTGAGTAGATGTGGGGCAGACTATTGTCAATAATTTAATAAAAGGTTGAAATTAATTAAAATTTTCAAGGGGTTAACACTTGATTAGAAGCTTGCCACGATTCTAATATGTGGTTTACACATTTTAAAGCACCACCAAAAGAAATAAAAACCCATTAGGTCTGTAAAGGAGTTGGCAATAAAGGTCAAGTGATTAAAGGCAACTAGCATCGGTGGTGGGTAATTTGATAACACTGTGTATGCATATATAAGCAGCAGCCAACTAGTTTAATAGTTTGAAGCAAAAACACAAGTCCATGGAAAACTTGATTGGGTTCAACTACTAGTAGAAAGTGAGTGCCATATATTTCGTCGGCAACATGCTTCAGTTCCTTTCATTATCCACTAAAAGAATTGGTTTCTTTTTGCCCCATATAGGCATCAAACATCTCCTGGTGGGACCTTTTAGGATTCGAGGTTTAAGAAAATAATTGATACAGTTTTCACAAATCCCAATTGATTATAACGAAGATTTCATTTCATAGTAGTGGAGAAGTTTGGTTTAATAGAAATGGCCTTCACAGGCGAAAGGACATCATTTGCAGAAAAAAAATGTCAAACTTGAAATGGTCTGAGGTCTCCGTCACAAGTATGCATCGTGATTTTTGTCATGGTTCATATAGAAAAACACCAAAATTTAAAGTTGGGTATAAATGTGTGTATATTCGTATTTTCTTGAAATAAGGAAAAAGAAAATGGTGAATTGAACTGCATTTGTCATACTTGCAACAAGAAGGAGAAGCTCCGACGTATCATACAAAAGAAGGGACAAAAGGTTATGTGGCAATAGAAATCTGTCGCTTTTAGTTTCTATTCATCTTTATTCTCCTTTTTTCACCTTTGTAAAATGTGACAAAAGAAAGTATAACCGTAAACATGTTGTTGAGAATGCCTCGTATTGATGAAGAAGAGATTTTGCATAGATGAATAAGCAAGTTGGATTACTTCTCACGCTACCAATTGATTTTATAGTGAAACCTCAACTTTTTTCATGGTATCGGAGCATGTTGTCCCACGTGTGAAGCCCAATGGCCACACGTACTCAACGTCATCTCTTTGTTGTTCACATGTTCAACGTTGCATGAACTTATAAGTAGCATGAACTTATAAGTAAGTTGGGCTATTTCAATATTGCTTACTAATTTTATGGTAGAATCTCAACTTTCTTTACATGTGGGTATTGTCTAATTGATACTCTTTTCACAGTCACACACACACATACACACACACACACACACACACATATATATATATATAGGTAATGCTAGGTAGACTAAATTTATAAACTAAATGATATGTCACTAATAAGAAACAAACATGTTAATCAATACTTGAGTAATACTTTAATCATCAACTTCTATATCATTTAGTTTACAAAATTTAATCTACACATATAATCTCCCTAACATTACTCGTGTATATATATATATATATGCAAATCCAGTGTGATCAGATTGTTAATCTGCATAATTTAATATAAGTAAATGGATACTCCAAGAAAGAATGAGCCAGTAATTGACCGATATTATGGGAATTTAATATAAAAATTGTGCTTTTCACTTTGAAACAAGGAGCACGTAACGTATGCCCACAGGACTCTACGGGTGGCTTTACTTTTGACCTCATTATTCATTTGATGTACAACCACTAATTCAATGGGACAAAAATGGTTGGACAAGAAATAAAGCTTGACGCATAACTATTTTTGTCCCAAAATAATACTTAAAGCAACGTTAAGTAATTTTTATCTATTCATGTAACTTTTATCTATTTATATGCATATATGTACTACGCGAATTTTATTGAAAGAACTGACAAAGTCAAAGAATTCAGTGTTTACCCAATTTGCTTGTGCTTTGATATTGACATTATTAATAGAATCATCATTTAAAGATTAGATTTTATGTCTTTGACGTTATATGATTAATCGTTTGAATTTTAAGTTTAAGCCTGTTAAAAATCTGAGACTAAAACTCTAAAATCAAGCTTAAAAGCTTATTATATTAAAGACTGAGAATAAGTGAGGTTTTCTCAATGTTCGTACGATGTGCTGCCCACTAATTTCAATATTAAAATGGTTACATTAAAACAATAATTCATATGTGTATTAATATTATATATTTATTATATTAATGTTGTCAGCCGCGGAAAATGATTTTCGCCAGATCCTTTTCCTAGGTATCCTATGATCTCACCTGTTCATCATACATCGTGTGGTAAAAAATTATTTCAAAATTTAAAATTTAAAATTAAATATGAATAGTACCTAACGAAAACCGACCGCACGATATACAATGAACATGTGAGATCACGGGATCCCTAGGATCACTAGAAAAAGGATGCGGCGAGGATCCTTTTCCATCAGCCGCTTATCATTCCAAATATTAACCAACTTCCCGTCACCAATTTGCCAACGAGCTCCTTGAACAAGCAAATCCCTGCCATGAAGCAAACTACTCTGAATAGGATCATTTTTTTTTTAACAAACGATATTATCTACACTAGAGGGTGGAGCAGTGGGCTAAGCCTCACAATAGGCTAACTATAATGTGGTTCAAATTCGCTTTTTGTGAGAATCGAACCTAAGATCTTTTACTTACAAATAAAAAGGAATACCACTAGATAGTAGAACTAAGTGGCCAAATAGGATCATATTTTATAGTTATCAATTTAAATGTTAAACGCATACCTATATCGATCTGTCACCAATAATCGACGAGATCAAAACACAAACACCTTCTCCTTTAGACGTTTCCTTCATGCAACATTTAAATTTGGGTACGTACGTAGAGTAGATAGCTACACAAACACACGTAATTACATGTACGAACACTGCCTAAACAGGACACTACAGATTAAGATCTCGCCCTGCTATTCTTCCCCGTAAGTAACAATCAGGAACATAAATCCAGTTGTGAATCTATCTAGCTATTTATACGGGTACACCATATATAGACAAAACAACATGCATGCTTGTACTCGATCTATGTGTGCCGGCTATAGCCTGTAGGTATTCTCCACATACACGAAGCTGGTGGGATTAGTCCACAACGCACCTTCATAGGTCTACACACACCACACATGCTGGTATTTGGCCGAATTCAGCAAATCCACGACATCAAATGAGTACGAAAATACTAAACATTATGTGCAAGAAAAGAAAAAAAGTGTGCAGAAATAACTTTCTTATTGAATTGTCATGACATTCGTGTTTGTGAACATGGCCTAATAGAGATATTGCTCCTCAAAAAGCTAATGTGGAATTACACACGTGTAATAACTTTTCTTAACAGTAGTGATCAAATCCTAATTAATGTTTGTTTGATTAAAAGCATATTGTTAAGCCTAATTATGAGTTACATCTTAATATTAGAGCATATATTACATCATGTTTACTATCACGTTTACTTTTTTGAGTATAATGCTCCTAAAATATCATAAATCATTTATTTTGTTGACTTTGTGTAGTTCCCCTCAGATCTCCAATTTGGCGTGAAACATGCAGCCTTCCTAGTCCTGCTTTTTTTCTTGGAGTGTTTGTTGGAGCACTGAGACCCAATCACATCCTCCAGTAAAAAGAAATAGTATTGTTTGACTTGTATGTCTAATTCACTCTCATGTCGTCTCTCTATGACTTCCTCCATTGTTTCATGGATTATATGATACGTGGAAGCCAGGACTTGTTGATCAGATATATAAAGATCTATAAAGATTGACTTGTTGATCAGATCTATAAAGATTGACTTCTTGGTGAGATATATAAAGATTGACTTCTTGATCAGATATATAAAGATCAGCTATAAAAACAGAATCCAGTTTTGATATGATGTTCGAATCAGTGAGTCAACGACTGTAAGGCATTTTCAAACAAGGTAATATTTAAGCGTTTTACAAAACCAAATTTAATAAAATAGTATATGACCATTAATTTCACGCGTGCGAGAAAAATAAAACTTGCTCACTTAAATTGTTTTCAAATCCAATAGAGTCTAATCAATCGATTACTTATTATAGGTACTGAAAAATAAATTGTGGATGTAAATTTCTGTCGTCTTCTTCTTTGACGAAAATGCACCTTCAAAATAATAAAACTTAAGATTAAGGTCAAAAGTCTCACTCGCCCACGATGAATGAGGAGCTTTGGCCGAAGAATCTCTGATGCCAAAGTTAGAATTCTGAAAAAGAATGTGTTTAGGAGTTTGTGGGTAGTCAATGGTCTTTCTATTTAGTGGGATAATATGGTTATTTATAGGGGAATGGCCGGTCATATATGGTGTAATTGGAGAATAATTGCAAGATATTAGGAAGATATTATTATGTGAAATAATATCTTGCAATTAACATGGTAATTAATCCCAAATTAAATAGGAAGTTTTGGGAGTTACCTTTTGAATAAGGATTTGATGAGGAGTGATAAGAGGGATTTAAATAAATACCATTTTGATCACCTTTGACTCTTTCTTTCTTGAGCCGTTATTGTTTGTTGCATGCGCGTGGGAATCCCGGTGTGCTTCGAGGGTAATTTTTTCATTTTAACCCAAAAGTCCACATGTCCCAAAAGTCTACATGTCACCTTCATAATTTTCTTGATTATTTTTTGCTCTACAAATGGCCCCACACCTGCTGAGATGCTCGCATTAAAGAGCATCAGGTGTAGAGATCTCCAACTTTGATGCAGATTCCTACTTGGACTTGGAATTAGATTCTTCTAGAAAAAAGAAATAAATCGCCTCGAAAGCCTATTTAAGCCTACCTTAAGCAGGGGATTAAATCAACTTCGGAGGGCAACTATTTATCCCTACAAGAAAGAGAGAAAGCTAGAGGATATTTGTTCCCCCTCCCCTAGCATTCTTCTTCGCTTGCCCGTGCAAAGAACCGTCTTACGTTGATTTTTTTGTCTTCTTTGCGCCACTCCAATGTAAAAAAAAACTTAATTTTCTTTATCTTCTTCTTAGGTGGTGCTACCGTGGGGCAGCAGTCGGGGTGGTGCAGCACGTCGACTGGCAGGGGCCGATGAGGTGGTGTTGTCACAGTTTGGGCTGCCTCATCTGTGCTACTTGCAAAGAATGAGGAAACTGCTTGAGTTTGATTTCTCAATTTCGTAGATAGGGCAATTGAGTTTGATTTCTTAACTGTCGTAGATAGAGCAATTGAGGACGGAGTTGCCAAGACCGGAGCTGCTAAAGATGAAGTGCCGGATGAGCAAACTATTGAGTGCGAAGTGGCTACTGCCCCCTGACCATTTGCTGCTTAGTTGGCCTTCAAGTATTCGATCTTTTGAGCTGTGTGGGCTACAACACAACATGATAAAGATATGTTGAATATGAAAAATCATTAACTGATCACATCAAAATGAGTCGTTTTGTGGAAATTCATTATCATTTTTCCACCTTCCGTTGAAGAGTAGACCCAGATGGATGTCGGAGAATTAGTTTACCCTATCACACTGGAGAGCAATTAGTTTATCATCTCGCACTGGAGAGCAGACCCAAATAGGTGTCGGGGAATTAGTTTACCATCTTGCACTAGAGAGCAATTAGTTTATCCTCTCGCACTGGAGAGCAATTAGTTTATCCTCTCGCACTGGAGAGCAAACCCAGATGGGTGTCGGGAAATTAGTTTATCATCTCACACTAGAGAGCAATTAGTTTATCCTCACGCACTAGAGAGCAAACCCTGATGGGTGTCGAGAAATTAGTTTACCCTCTCGTACTGGAGAGCAATTAGTTTATCCTCTCGCACTGGAGAGCAAACCCAGATGGGTGTCGGGAAATTAGTTTACCTTCTCGCACAAGAGAGCAATTAGTTTATCCTTTCGTACTGGAGAGCAGACCCAGATGAGTGTCGGGAAATTAGTTTACCCTCTTGCACTGGAGAGCAATTAGTTTATCCTCTCGCACTGGAGAGTAGACCCAGATTGGTGTTGGAAAATTAAATTACCCTCTCGCACCGGAGAGTAATTAGTTTATTCCCTCATACTGGAGATCGGACCCATATAGGTGTTGGAAACCTCTCACATTGGAGAGTTTACCCAAATGGGTGTTGGGGAATTGGTTTACCCTCTCGCATTAGAGAGCATGAAAGTCATTATTATGAGCGCAGCTGAGGAAAACTGGACTGCTAGACAACTGAAATAACCCTCAGCCTGTGAGGTCTTGTTCAGCAATCTGCTTGAGGCTTTGAACTATGGCTAGGCAAACGGGTCCTGGACCCGCGGGTCGGGCCGGGTAATCGAGGTTCGGGGCGGGTACGGGGCGGTTATTTTTTTATGTAAAAACAGACGGGGCGGGGCGGGGCGGGCCGGGTAATTGAAGGTTTCGAATCGGGCCGGTTCCAAAAATATAGGACCCGCGGGTACCCGGACCGGCCCGTTTGTTTAACAATGGACGGACGAGATTTAATATATCATCTCCATCCAATCTCAACCGTCAATTTCGACCTAGCCAATTCCACCTCTCCCCCGAGTTCCAGAACCCTCAGTCAGTCTCTTTCTCTCGGATTCTCCCTTCCCTCGACTCCTTCTTTCTCCCTATCCCTTCCCTCGACTCCAACTTTCATACTCACTCACAGTGCTCACCGGCGTCGGGACGGGACCAACACAACAGCACTCACCCCATCACCACCGTCGAGCTCCAACTCTCAAACTCTCACAGCGCTGTCGCGACTACACAACGGCACCACCTCCGCCGTCACGACCACCATCATCACCCCATCACCACCGTCGAGGACACTGCTACTACCAGTACCAACCATCATCCCTCTAAAATTTAGGTAATTTTGAATTAGGTTTTATTATTAATGTGAATTTCTGGGTTGAGAAAACCTAATTCGCATTTAAGGTTTATTGTTTTTTTTCTTTTTTTTCTTCTGATGCATGTTATCCTCTTGTGTGATTCGAAATCTGTTGTATGATTCGAAATGATTTGGTGGTATGATTCGAAATCTGTTGTATGTTTCCGAAAATGCATGTTATCCTCTTGCTCAAAAATCCAAAAACAAACACAAGAAAATTGAGAAAGGGAAAGACTGATTGGTATTTCCAAAATGCCTATACATTTTTTTATGTTTGAGCTCTGTTGGGGACCTGGGGTTCTGTGTTATTCTGATTCCTGATTCATGGGTTGTTCTTGTTTTGCTGTGTTTTCTGCAGCAGAGGAATCCAGAGTCCTGGAATGACTGATTCCTTGATGGGTTTTTGAGGAGGAGTTGGATTAGACTATGCATCAAATTTCAGGTGGGTTTTAATTCTTCTTTTTTTTTCTGATGTTTTTAATGGTAAAGGTGATTCCTTTTCTGTTTCTTTGCTAATTTTTATATTTTCATATGTTTGATCTGTAAAATATGCATCCATTAACTGGGAAACCAAAAGGATGGGATTTTTAACCACATTTTGTCAAAAGAATTTTTTTTATTGATTTTGTTTTAGTAATTTGTGTTTCTGGGTTCAGTTTTCTCTGGACGGTGGTGATGGGGTGATGATTTGTGTTTCTGGGTGCAATCTGTGCAGTTTTTGCAACTGCAGAATGTGTGCAGTTTGCATTCTGTGCAACTGCAAATCTGTGCACTTTGTTTTTGTAACATAATTTCCATTAGCATTACCCTAAAAAAAAAAAAAAAAAAAAAAAACAGTTTGCATTCTGTGCAACTGCAAATCTGTGCACTTAGTTTTTGTTACATAATTTCCATTAGCATTACCATTCCATAGCATTACCCTCAAAAAAAAAAAAAAAAAAAAAAAAAGGACCCGTGGACCCGGCCCGAAACGGCCCGTTTCAACCGGGCTGGGTAAAGTCCGGTTCTTATATTTGAAATTGTATTCCCCGCCCCAGCCCGGCCCGTTTCCTTTGAACCTAGGTCCGGTCCGGTTCCTCCAAAAATGGGCTTGGCCCGGCCCGTGCCCAGCCCTACTTTGAACTGCTTGTGGAACCCGCGTAAGGGTGTAAGTGGGAAACATAGTAAGTTGTTCCTGAACCTTTTTCAAGTATTGCGCACATCCTTAGATGTTTCATCATGTGTTCTTCTAAGGCTTGGTTGGTGGTCAGTCGAGAATTTGAATGAATTGTAAGCTTCTTTACCGCTAAGTCTTTCACTAGAAAATGCTGCTAGTAAGGCCTTGTATTCTGCTCCGTCGTTGGATGCTTTAAAGTTTGAAGTTTCGTGGCTTGGTCGACGCAGATAGGAGCCGAAGATGGCACGACTGAGAGCCGTGGTGTAAGATCGGCACAGTTGGGAGCCATGGTGACAGATCAAGGGAGAACGAAGGCCGATGAACAGGTAGGCATAACTTTGAGTGCGGAATTGTGATGAAAACAAGAAATGCCCCTTGGTACTTGGTGGTTAAGCCATTGTATCCTTCTGGTACCTGTTTGCCCCCGACGTGCGATTGGGCTAAGTTACTACGTTTGTTGGAACATAAGTAATCATTGTATCCTCCAGTGTATGTGAGATGGTTCCGTCTGTTCGATCTTGTTAATGAAAGGTGACATGTTTATGTTGGTCATGTCTCATCGGAGCGCTTTATCAGTAGCTTTGATGCGTTGGAAACCACACAATTATGCGGTCAGAAGCCTCTCAACTTCCTCCTGAATTTTCCTTTCTGGGGCAGCAGAGCTTCTGATTGCCCTCGGTCGTAACATGTTGGTCTAGGTTGCTCTTCCTTGTACTTGGCTCGTCTATGCCGCAGCTGCGGTGCATGTGGTACGTTCCTGGCAGGCGAGCGGGTCACTCACAGACTGCCGGTTGAACTTGAGCTGGATTGAGTGACCGGTTCTCTCTGTTCGCTATGCTGCCTACTCCAAGGTGAGGTGGATGATGCTCCTTGAGGTCCTAGCCGCGAATGAACACTTTGCCTAGAAGGTTATCCATGTTGATTATCAGAGTGTGGCCTCAATTGTGAATGTATGCTCGTCCGTGGGCCTAACCGGGAGTGCACGTTCCTCCACGTGCAAAGACGAGAGTATACGCTATCTTAGGGGCCCAGAAGATAATGTACACCGCCCGAATGCTTGGTTCATGGTTGGTCGAAGAGCTGCTTGCCGTAGACGCTGCTGGAAAGGTTCATCGTATACCCTTGTTCTACTTCGGGACACCTCGTCTAGGGCACACTACATCTCAACACGGTGCAAAAGTTTATTCACCAAGGTCATTTGTTGCGCGAGGGCGTTTGTTAACTCTATGACTTATCGAGACAAATGTTGTTTGCCATTTAGGATGGAAGAGTTTAAACGGTATGCATTTCCTTAAATAGTGAAAGTGCAATGGATTCCGGGTGCAAGATTTGAGTTGAGATATGTCAAATCTGTAGAAAATTAGGGTGAAAATACCCCCGGTTCAATCGTCAGTCTAGAAATCTGAAGCTGAGACGACTAAACCGATATAGGCAGCTAGGTGTACGACGGGAGTGGGCTGGATCGCGGGTGTGGGCTAGGCCGCAGGGGTCGGCAGATGTTGGGCCTATCCTCTTCTCGGCACAACTTGGGCTCACGCTGCGTCATGGGCCTGCAGGTCTTGGGCTGGCTGCCTCTTGGGCTTGTTGCTCTGTGGGTTGCAACTGTCGTTGTTTCGTGGCCCAGCTGCCATAGAGTTGTCCCATTCTCCATTGCCACGGTAATTACCGTGGTTGCCATGATGGTGGTACTCCGTGGTGGCAAGGTTACTCCTCTTGTAGCGGTGAGTCTCGTGGATTGTCGTGGTGGGGCTACATCGCATCCTCCATCATTTGATTCGGATCTTTGAACATAGAAATTCTGTTCGTTGTGGCTTCCGAATTTCCCGCCATTGTATTTTTCTCCTACGTCTATTCAAAGAATTAAAAAAATTGAGGAATAAGAACGTATGAAAAATTTACGAACAAATAAGAAATGAGAAACTTTGAATGCGATAATCTTCTTCGAGCATGTGAATCAAACTCTCAATAAAAACACCAATTTGTGGATGCAAATTTCTACCGTTTTCTCCTTTGACAAAAATGCACCTGCAAAATAATAACACCTAATATTAAGGCCAAAAGCCTCACGAGCCCATGATGAAAGTTAGAATTCTGAAAAGAATGTGTTTAGGAGTTTGTGGGTAGCTAATGACCTTTCTTTTTGGTGGGATAATAGGGCTATTTATAGAGGACCCTATTTGGAGAATAGTGACCGGCCATATATGGTGTAATTAGAGAATAATTGCAAGATATTATGTGAAATAATATCTTGCAATTAACATGGTAATTAATCCCAAATTAAATAGGAAGTTTTGGAAGTTACCTTTTGAATAAGGATTTGATGAGGAGTGATGAGATAGATTTGAATAAATACAATTTTGATCACCTTTGACTTTTATTTGATTAAACCGTTATTGTTCGTTGCATGCGCGTGGAAATCCCAGTGTGCCTCGAGGATAATTTTATTTTTTTAACCAAAAAGTTCACGTATCACCTCTACAATTTTCTTGTTTATTTGTTGCTCCACATAAATCATTCGAGAAACAAACATTTCTTATTACTGATTTAGTACTGCTTAAATTTTTTTTTAAAGTAGGTGTGAAAAAAAGTTCGGGTGTTTCTGTGTTTGGTAAACACCCCAACTTTTTGAAAATTGGGGGTCATTCGAAGCCAAAAAGCAGAAGCAAATAGCAGCTTTGATTTTTTTTTTTTTCTTTCCAAAACACAGGTCAACAATGCCAATTAAATGAATTTTTCAAAAATGGCCATCTTACTCTCCCTTTCTCCTTCCTCCCAGCTCTGGTTTCCATTAATTGAATGTCTAAGCTCTTCAAAAACAATAGCTAAGCTTTCTGCCACCACTCACCTACCCGTGGCCCACAACCACTAAACAAACCCGATGACCCACAAACCCACCCAACTCTCCTCCTCGATCCCCTCACCCACTAGTGTGCACTGGTTCTCCGACTGCCGGAGCTCCTTCGATTGCAACTGCTGCCAATCCCCTCACACACTAGTCCTCTGCAGCTGCTGCCGATCCTCTTGATCCCTGGAGCTCCTCCGATTGCGACTAGTTCTCCAATGCCGCAAAAAATAATTAGTGAAAAATATTAAAAAATATGGATGGATAGGGTGTAATTTTTTTTTTTATCGTTACACATATTTACAACACCTTAATAAAAGTGTGTTCTTTAATTCATTGTTTGTATAATGGAGGATGCACTGAGTAGTGGATCAAATGTTGACTTTATTTAGCCCTTAAATATCTTTGATGGGTGGTCTTCAAAGCTTAACGGCTTAACGGTAGTATTTATTATTCAGCAATTATGTTGGTAATCATCAGTATTTTTTTTATTGAAAGAAATTTTTATTAAGAAGCAAGTCAAACATTATTAAATTGAAAATATTGTTAGAGATAAAAAAATAAGGAAAAAGAGGGATTTGGATCCCATCCGGATCCAAATTGTGAGGATCTTAGGAATTTACATATCTTAGTCATTCATCGTACACCGTGCGATCAGAAATCATTTAAATATTTTTATTTAAAACTAAACACAAATAGTACTTAAGAAAAATTGATCGTACGATGTACGATGAACGGATGAGATATGATGATCTCTAGGATCCCCACAAATAAAAATCCGTAGGGGATCCTCATCCGAAAAAGAGTATCCTTTAAAGGAATGAGATCATCGATGGATCTCTGCCTTTAGAGCAAACGAATTAGAAAATCAGGATCATAAGAGAGAGATGAGGGTGTGAGTTTGTGTGTGACATGGACTAGTGGAATAGGCTAATGGAGCTCAAAATTTAAATTCAATGGTCCGGATTTTCGAATCCGTCTACTCCGAAGGCAGAGATCAAAGATGATCTTATCCCTCTTTTGAGATAAAAAGAGAATCCTAGGTGCTAGTGGAGGGGCGGTAAACGTAGAACGTTTGCTTCCTATCCTACCCTCATTCTTCTCTATATATATATATATTTTTTCTCTGTTCGTGGTGAAATTAATTTCTTGTGGTGACTTTATCTTAACTAAACCAGTACTTTGTCACTGTTATAACGCTCTTCATGCTAATTTCACTTTCGAAATCATTTTTAAATTATTCCCCTTTTTCAGTAAACATTATCCTACCTTCGTTTTGAATGACCTTGACCTTGCTGTTATTTTCAAATTATTACTATTGTTCACTTTTTTGCTCAATTTTAAAACAATATATGATGCAGTGCATAAGGAGTTTATTCAACGAGACTTTTGGTATTTGGTCATTCCGTTAATTATTAATTCGAGATTCATGTATCTTAGGCTGTGATTTAATATTTGTAGTAATTTTGATGCATTGTAAGTTGTGTGTTAAATATCGGTGGCTTAGAGAGTTGTATCTACATTGATGAAGATGTTTTGGCACACTAATATATCAGGGAGAGAGTTTGATATGTTAAAGGAGACAATTTGGAATTATAATTTTATGGTAATGAAGAATTGAGCATTGCTCTTCTATCATTTTTCTATCAAGCCTCGTGTGTCTTTTGACATCTCCTCTATCTCTTTGTCGTTCTGCATTATTTGGTATCAGAGCCAAGAGTCCTTGGGATCTCGTTTCCGCCAGTCACTTTGTAACTCGATGGTTCGAGGTGGACGTGGAGGTGGACGTGGCCATCACCAACGTGATCCTCGCGATATCGAGAATGAGGAATTCAGGAGACAATTTGGAATTATAATTTTATGGTAATGAAGAATTGAGCATTGCTCTTCTATCATTTTTCTGCTAAGCCTCGTGTGTCTTTTGACATCTCCTCTATCTCTTTGTCGTTCTGCATTAATATAGACTGATTTCGAGTCCACAAATCGGTCAGTTGCACATGTTCCTTATGACTAGCTGTTGTGAGTTCTATGGCAGCGTTGTATCAGTTTGTAGTGGCCTTCAAGGTTTAGAATTATGGATTAACTTAGGATTTTCGTGATTGCGCTTAAATTTTGTGACGTGGACTTCGAAGTTAATAGTGCTTTAGTTGTCCAGCTTTTCTCCACTTTATTAGTTTTTTCCTTTTGAGTTTAACTTTACTGTTAATGTATTTGATATAACATTAAAGTTACCCTATGAAAAAACGTTTTTTTATTAAAAATAAAACAATAAAAAAATATTCATGTTGAGCTCAACAGTGCTTCAATAAATGGATTAACGGTTCTAAAATTATCAAATGAGTATAATTGGAAGCACCGCAACTTAACATTTGACTCTGTTGGTGTCAAACCTCGAATAGAGCCTGAACTGGATTCAATACATATTTGCTCCGAGTTTTGTTTTCGATCTCAATATCACAGGATGGCTCGAAAGAAAGAGAGAATAGGTATGCCACTGTTGGAGGTTGCCAACAGACAGTGATCGTGTTTGAATGTGGAGTTGCATGTAAAACTGACTTCTTAACCAAAAGATTGTGCACCAAGTAGAAAGTTCGTTCGATTAAATTCTCTTTTCTGCCTTAAGCGAACGAGGACTTAGAATTTAGGGTGAATTTGCGTGGGTTTGCCAAAAAAAGTAAATGAAACAGAAACAGAAATTAAAACTAGAAATATAATGTAATCATTTCACAAGGAAGTTCAAATTACAAATGTTTGCAAAAGTAAAATTTAGGCCAACAAGCTGAGCTACATGACTTAAAAAATAAATGGACTTGAAATGTAAAGAAAACAGTAAACTCTAGGTAGTGGAGAAGGAACAACCTCAATCTTATTGCTAAGCTGGAGTAGGGGTAGATCGGCTATTTGGTGATGGTAGGGATTGTAATTTCTGGTCGATGGCCTTCAGTTGTGTCATGTGGGGTTTCACTCGATTGCTGCAGTGGTATGAGCTTGTTGAATGATGCACTCATATGCATTTAAGGCAAAATATTTTCGGGTCTGGTTGCCTGCGTGGCAAAAGCGCTTTGAGGAGACCCTTGTCTGAGCCTTCGAACGAGTTAGAGTGATATGCGTGGTCATCTGACCCCTAAGATTCATTCTAGATTAGACCTAGAAGTTGGTGGGTCAGTGTCATGCAACTTCGTATGAATAAAAATTAATTGGCCCATAGTTAAAACTCCCTTATTTTTAATTATGATAAAGAATCCCAACACTTTCAAATACTTCCTAAATTCGAAGGGTTTCAACAATATTCCAAATCCCTCGCTAGAGGACAGAAGACAGTAGGTGGTACAAAGAGGTAGAGAGCGTTGAGACATGAAGGGCAATGAGTGAGGCAACTAACATGATGGTGGAGTTGTCACAATGTCATGCAGATATAAAGTGGGGTCAAACGAGTTCTCTCTTCTAAATAAAGAGTAATGCCATGAAAGTTGAAACTGATAGACCAAACAAGGTTGGATCAATTGACAACTATACTTTTTAAGTGTGTCATAATTAGGACAAACACAGTTCCATCCTCTTATTATATCCCACTAAAAGGTTGCTGACTTTTCTCATAGTCTGTACCATTATTTTGCTGGTGGGTCTGCTGGGACATTTAGATCATATTGGAAATGGGGGGCAAGGACAATCTGGTCTTGATTTTGGTTTTGGACTTCAGAATGACAGAAAAGCGGGCTTGCTTTGAGAAATGCTTTCGATGTAGGCTTCAAAATTTAGAAATGGGGGAACCAACTTTTCCGAAGATTGAACTAAAGCAGGAAATATATCCTGTACCACCGTAGCCCTAGCATTCAATTCAATAAACACAAACAACATAAGGGACCCAATTGCACAAGCAACCAATCTTCTTCAAGAACTTGATTTCATATATCAAAAACTTGATTTCATATATCAAAATCAACAGTGAACATATATAGGGAAATAATGTATACATACATTTTTTCTCTTTTATTTTCCTTTTGCACAATATTATTTATTTTTGTCTCTTAATTCTTCTTGAAATTCAATTTAAATGTAAGAAATAAACAAAGATGTATATATAGAGAAAAAAAATGTATTCGACCAAAAAAAAAAAGACAAAAAAAAAAATGTAAAGAAATCAGTTCTCTATGTGAAATGTATTGTATAGTGGGGAAAAAAATCATCATTAACTCACACTCAAGAAATCATGAAACCTTATCTACGAAACACGCAAGTTTAGCTAGAAAAATGCAGAAGCAACTAGAAAAAAGTGTCACATCCCTACAAAGTAAATAAAAGTCGAAATTTTTTGGGGATTGTTGATACTTTTTTTTTAAGGAAAACTAATGAAAATGGCTTGAAAATTTTGAGTTTTAACGATAAGGACAAAATAAAGGGTAAAATGAATAGTATCAGGTTTGACTTTTTTATGTAAAAATGTGGTTTTTCGTTAAAGTGAACAGTACCGTGAGCTTTTCGTTAAAACTTTTTTTTTTTTTTGGACAAAGGGATTGTTGATACTTTGATACTTTGATACTACATGGAGACTGTAGAAGAGGGAACGAAAAGCAAATGTCCCATGTAGAGTGGGTACGTGCTGTGCCATTATGTCACTTCAAGAGAGAACCCTAGGAGGGTATAGTTAGACTAGTCTTTTTATCGCATTAAGTAAAATGTCCAATCTAGAATGGTGGTCTCTTGCTTGTCTTAGATGGACAGTCGGCTCCCATACAAGAGGGTCGGGAACCTGCCATTGGATGTTTAATATTATGGACGTCGATCAGCTTCAGATGAACCAATCGAATCGATCTCCCGTACGACCAGTACCCTTTGTTCTTTCTTGGTCATAAAACTCATATGAATAGTGTAATCCAAATTCCCACCTGATCGTGCATCCAAGGGTTAAATGTTAAAGGAAGAAATGTAAAAGTTGTGTCCAACTTGAAGGTAGAAGGTGGATTACTCATTAAGGAAACTTAATATCTATTCCAATTTCCTCAAAAATAGTAAGAGTGGGAATGCATTAGTTTATTTCATGTTCTAAGCGTGTAAGACCCTTTGCCTTTTGGTTTGATGGCGAATGTTTCTATTTCATGCTTGTTAACGCGGATCTCCGGGATGACCCGGTCTCACTCTTGCCGTGTCACCATTGTTAAGGAAGACTCTTTGACTGAGACTAGATCACCGTTGGATGGAAGAGACCCTTTGGCACATGAAATATCACATCTTCCACATGATTAGCTCTCTAGTGGCCTACTATTTAGTGGTCGGTGCTCTACAAAGACCACTTTCTCCTGAGTGCTCTCTACTGAGACTACCTCTTCAACCTGCTCTACATAGACTGCCTCTCCAGAGTACTTTACGAACGACCACCTCTCCCCTAGTGCTCTACGAACAACCACATTTTCCGGATGCTCTCTACGAATAACCACCATTAAATAAGACCCTTTGAGTATTGGTTAGGCTTTAAATATTTATTGGGTATAGGTAGAGGCCACATCACCCTTTCTTTTAGACCACACACTTAACCTTCCTCAGGAAAGAGAGTTTGTCTACATAAAGGGGGTAAGAGCAGAGGATAGGAGGATGGCAGATTTGGATGGAGGAAGCCTACGGTTCTTTGGCTTCTCCACGCCAACTGAAGGCTTTGAGCCATTTGATGTAACATTTGTAACCACCTGAAAAAATATATACAAACTACAATGGACGTAGCTTCGTTTATAGGCAAACCACTATATATTCTTGTGTTTATTTTACTATTAATTCTATCTCTTAAGTTAATCTTAACCTTACTATGATGAGCATTAATATCACCTAATTTTCTATTTTAACTTAAAATAAAATTTCCTTCTAATCCCTTTAAAATGAAGAGTAATGCTAGGGAGATTAATTTTTTTAACCCAAATTGCAAACCAAATGAGGTGTCACAAATAAAAAACAAGCACATTAATCGACACTTAATTAATAATTCAATTATCTAAAATCACATCATTTAGTTTGCAAATTTAGTTTAAAAAATTTAGTCTACTTAGCATTACTCTAAAATGAATCATCATTCACCTCCACATTCAATACATCTTGAACTTTAGGAGTTAACATACAATTCATTCAAATCCTAGACTTCAAACGAACTCTTAGCTAATCGATAACAGTTTGTCTAATAATAGTTTTGTGCTATAGAAGTGAACTAAGGAAAGACTGAGATGAGATTGTATTTAGTTTGTACAAATTAATGTTTCTTTCAAAATTCTGTGCCCTAGCTCGACAAGAGGAACTTCCCTACCCCGGGCATTTCACTGTCCATCTTTCTTTCTCTCTTCACGTAACACGATTAATGTCCATCTCTCTATTTTTTTCATCACATGATTAGTAGGCTGATAGTTGATCAACATGAATGACTCACTCCCACAAAAATACAAGAAACCCCAAATTGCTAGACATGAATGCCAATCAAGATTTGTTATAATAATACTATTTTCCAAGTGTCCTCAAACACCGGTCACGTGTCCCTGGGAAGATCGGATGCAAATCCTACTAGACAAACATGTCTCCAAAGGTCCCCAATTTTCAATCCCTGGCCAAAGAAATAATTAAAGTGGTGTTTTTGTTTCTTTTCCGTTGGCCTTCTATAACTTGGGAACTAGAAACTACATGTTCATTCGACCGTATTGATGCAGGCATGGTTCAAAATCATTATTGATCGACATTAATGCAGAGAGTTTTGGACCTTATGGCACCAGAGTCCAGATCTTCTGCACCCAAAACCCCCTGTGCCCCTCTGTGCCTTTGTTTTTTGGCTGAGTATTTGGTTTATTTTTTATTATTTTAATTATTATCAAGTTAATATTAATTATGTTTAGTTCAAAAAACAAAGGCACAGAGGAGCCACATGGGGTTTTTGGTGCAGAAGATCTGGACTCATGGCACCAAGACTTTTAAGTGTTGTAGTTAAAAAACGTGCATGCATGATTGGAGAGAAATTTATATACTCTACACATATATGTATGCGGAACATTTTTCTAAAAATCTCCGCTAGCGCCGTCTAGACGCTAGGCTGTTGATCACCGTCCCGATCAATGCCCAGGAGTTTGAAAATTAAGAAAGGACGCCTGCCTAGACCGCCTAGACACCCGCCTAGGTTGCGACTCACTTAGACAAAAAATAAATAACATTCATTTTGCATTTTATTTTTTCAATAAATTGTAAGAATCTTGCTGAATACTTAAAGGAACACACATTATATACTTGTTCCTCATGTTTTCATTATGTTCCAATAGCTCATAATATATATGTCATTCTTATAGTTTATGATAAATTCATATATATTTTAAGTATAAACAGACACTTATTTATACGAAATATAATAGATTTAATTAAATCCGCCTAGGCACTAGGCCCCAGCCCACCGTCCGACCAGCGTGTCTTTTAGAACCTTGATGCGGAATGCTTGGTACTTGGTTTATAACTTTAAATGTCTTAACGTGGGTGGACGATATAATTAATATATTATTTTTAGAGTATATTAATAAAAAAAAACAAATTCATAAGTTATAATAGTAGTGATAATAATATTGTTGCGGATGCTTTAGCTCACCTTGGTCTCTCCTTAATTCTCATTTTTGGGACTTATGTTTTTCTGATGTTGATCTTTCTACCTGATGTTGCTCTTTTTACTTTTAATTTTGATTGTATTGAAAACGGTTGTACTAGAAGTTTCGTGCTTTTATGAATTTCTTTGCATAAAAAAAATGTGATAATAATATCACTCGATGGTGTTCCGGATATAACAGAAAAATCTTTGTTTGAATGTTTGTTAAATTTGTGGCTTAGAGATTTCTAATATTTAACTTTATGGCACGTTTATGTTAAAGTAGACTACAATTTTTTTATTCCAATAATTAAAATAGAAATAAAAATAAATATATGGGAATGTGTACCAATTCTATCCGATTTTAGAAAGTTTTATGAGAGTAATCAATTTGGATTTGATAAGATTTTAAATTTTTTTTTTAAATGATAGAATTCAAAGGATTATAGAATCCTTACAATTTTTAAATGGATTTTTAAGTATTTTTTTTAGTATATCGATATTTTTTATACTAGGGAAGGGGAAGTTTGGTTAAGCCACACAATGAGCAGCCCTAATTTGGTATCGAATCTGTCATCCATGAGATTCGAACCTAAAACCTTACTTCTAAACGAAGATGAATACCACTAGATCATAGTACTGAGCGACAAGATTCTTATGGACTTTGATTTAATATTTGAATGGATCTTGAGAGATTTCTTGTCATTCAAAAAATTATTTTAAAATAAAAAATAAAAACTTGAAAAAAATTAAAGAACTTTGCTCAGTTCTCCTGAGTAACCCCAATTGTCCATGTCTTCCACCAGCAGAAAATTCAAATACAAATTAATAAACTTCCACCATTATCATTCATGAAAGCAAGTTTTACAAGGATTCAAGATGTGGGGTAGATAAAATGGTTGGGTTGAGGGCTTCCCTGACAAATTCCACCATTAATGTAAAATGCCTTGCCATCCAATATGAAACTGAGTCCCATTCCTCCCCACAAAACTCAACTTTGTCGTCGCCAAAATTCGACCCCAAATTATTGAAAGACATGTAGATGAAGGCCACACACGACTTGAATCCGATAATTGGGTAGAACAGGCCATTTGCCACCACTACCATTTTATTCTTCTTTGCAGAGGACCTCAAGATCATAAAAAGCCCCAAAGTTTGCATTCAATTACTTATCTAAACATCCTTATGGTTGCAAATCATTAAGATATAAAGATAGTTTAAACACAGTGACTAATAATTCAAAGCAAGCATGCATAATAATATAATATCATAAGCAATTAAATAAAAACTACATATACAAAAGAAAGTTAGTTAAGCATATTCATATTAAAATCAAAATGAATTTTATTGAAATAGGAAAATAGCGAAAACACCTTGTAGACTAAAGTCTGAAATCTGCCAGAACCTTCGGCAATCCTCTCAAAGTTTTCATAGAAAATTACTAGGGCCGGCTACCTTTATTTATAATACTACAATTGAAATCCTGCCTAGAAAATGTCTTAGAATAAAACTAAGAAACAAAATAAATTAAAATAAACTTAGAAACAAATTCCTGACCAATAAAGGAGAATCTGCCATATAACTAATCAGCCACGTTTTAGGCCTTAACCACCTCCAAAACAGGCCCAAAATAGCTTTTTTTAAAGTTTAAGGTGTCTTGAACACTTTATCAGAAGGACCCAAGCCCAAAAGAGGCCATCTTGAACTCTAAAAATCGCAATTAAACCCAAAACGTTAGTTTTCCAGCACCACATACTGTTTCTTTGTTTCATTCCCATAAATAATTCGTTCGGTAGAAAAATCTGAAACTTTGACTCAAACAAGCTGAGAGACTCAAGAACATCTTTCAATTGAAATCACTCCAAAATTTGTCCATTTGGTCATTTTTTTATCAAGATGAATTCACATGTCCTACGTTGAGAATTTATAACAAAGTATCAAAATTTCATCAAAATAAATACCAAAACATACTAAAAATAGAGTTAAATATATAATATAAAATCAACTCATCAGTTGCCATTCTTTTCTTCGTTCAATTCTTAACTTTGTAAGTTTTATCAAAACATGAGTACTGAAATTGTGAAATTAATTGGTACCCAGATGAGATTATGATCCTTATAAGCCAGATATGAACACCTAAATCCTTATCTTGCTAGAAAATGTATATTGGTGTCCTGATATATATATATGTGTGTGTGTGTGTGTGTGTGTGTGTGGAAAAGGAGAAAAGGGAAGTTTAGAGCAATTCCACCCCTAAGATTGGGTGCCAGCACCCAGCGCATTTATCCACCCAAATGAACAGTAATAGACCAAAGCATCTCCACCCCTAAAAAAAATGCGCTGGCCTAAACGATCTCCACCCCTACAAAATGCGCTGGCACCCAGCCCATTTCAAATATTATTAATTTTTTTTATAAAATAACAAAAAAATAGTTTTAATTTCGGATATGATTTTTAACCAATCTCGTCACGCCACGTGTCATTATCCACGAACTAAATGTTCTTCCACGAACTCATTTTTTTCTCTCAACGTAATATCTTCAATGTTCTTCCACGAACTCATTTTTTTTCTCTCAAAGTGTACAAAATATTGAAATGTAGAAAGTGTAGAAAATAATGAAATGTGGTGTAAGGTGGAAGATGAGGGTTAGGTATTTATAAAAAAAAAATTCTGTATTTTTTAAATTTTTTTTGTATTTTTAATTATTTTTAAATTAATTTTAATGTTATTAATTAATCTGGACCTTTGGATTTGAAAAATATTCAAATCCAACAGCCCAGGCGCTGCCACGTGGCCAACGGTCATAACTCTGACCGTTGGGCCTTTTTTTTTTTTTTTTTTTTTGGGTGAAAAACCGTGGACCGTTGATCTCAGATCCAACGGTCCAGGTTAAAAGAAAATTTCAAATTTTTTTTACCGTTGGAAATCCAACGGTCTAGAAAAACTAGCCGTTGAAAATCCAACGGTATTCAGAGGGCCACGTCGCCCACTTCTGGGTGAAGAAAAAGGCACCTGACAGCGGGCCCTGCCGCCTGTTCCGTGTCTCCTACTCGCCCCCAGTCGCGAGTGTGACGCACGCGCCAGCCAAATAGGCCGGTCCATTGGTCTGTCAAAAATGGACTAGGCTGTTGCCTGGCTTGGGCTGGGTGCCAGGCAAGTGGGCGGGCTAGAGTGCATCCACTGGGTCCTAGGATGGTTTTTGGACTGGGTTCCGGGCCATTGGCCCTCCGGTGGAAGTGCTCTTATGCAACAAGTGTGGAAGAAGGTCTGAGGACATGTGGGGAGTACGGTAGAGAAATCAAGGCTAACACGTTTAGGGACAGGGCTAAAAACTTCTTCTAGTAGGGGCAACGAGGACAATTAGAAAAACAACAAAGAAAATCTTATTATAGTATGGCTTATACCCAATATGATAATAGGGATGAATTCAAATGATGATGTATCACATTCCAATGTTACAAAAATTTCAGTGTAGTAGTGGAAAGTGACAAAGTGATGAGAAAAATATTAATATATGATAGGCAGGATAGGGGTTTTTCGGTTTGAATGACAAAACAAGAGCATTTTTGCTCATATAATATTTGATATGGAGTATCTGTACTATGAAGGCATGTTGGATATTATATACACATATTTTCTTCAAAGATAATGAGTACGGTATCTACCCATAGTGAGCTTTCATTGCCTCCGTCCATGAACACTTTCAACCAAGAAAACAAGAGTAAAAATGGAGAAATGTTTTCAATGAAACGGGAAGAGAGAGAAAGAAAGCTAGAGTTGTAGAGTGAAGAGAGAGAGAGAGAAAGAAAGTAAAGGGGTTGAAAAGAAATTCTAGGGTTGGAGGTAGGATTCTTTAGTCTTTTTATGCTTACCATCTCTTTTCAAATCCTACAAAATCACTCATTAGTGAAATCTTTCAAAGTCTATAAAAAAAATATTATCAAATAAAAAAAAATCAATCCTTTAAAATCTTAGTTGACTATACCAGGATTCTAAAATCTTTTAAAATTCTTTAATAGACTACCCTTGCATTTGAAGGGAATTTTTAAAATCTTTTAAAATCCTACTTGATTACGCATAGATTCTAAATTTTTTTAAAATCTTTCTAAATCCTTATTTGACCACTCTTATAAACAGTTTTAACAGAAATTCAATTCTAACTCATTTCCATTCCAACTCATCAATTCAATTCCTTCCATTTTTATTTTGTAATTTAAGCCTTCTCGTTATTTGTAGTCATTTAAGCTTTCTGGGGGGGGGGGTTTTATTTTGTAATTTGCATTTTCAGATTTCTAGGTTTTTATTTTTTATTTTTTTTATTTTTATTTTTTTTAATGTCAAAGAATACTGAGCATAGCTGCATTAGTCAGTAATTCTTGCTAGAAGTAAAAGCAGACTGTTTTGGTTGATGAAAATTTACTTTGTCTATCAGTGTCTTTTTCTTATAAAGAGAATGTTGTCTTTCGTTATTCTAGTTTTCAAAACATAGTACGAGAAACGGGAAACAGGGAACCGCACTTTCTAACCGCTCCACGCACTTGAAGATGGTGGACTCTATCTATCTATCCATTTAAATACCTATCAGTTCTTAGAGAAACAATGAAATGGCATCACTTATTGAACCGAGGAATCAGTATCTTTATTCTCACATCCACATACGTCAACATATTATACAAGGATCTTCAGGCCTTGTTTCTTTTCCAGAAAGCTGGGACTACCTACCGAAGACCAAAACTGAACATGGTGAATCTGTGTCACAACGCGCTGCTTCCGGCAAAGCTTAGGGTAACACTTTGACAGAAGAGACCAGTCATGGTGTCATTGCGCTCATGTGATGACTGTGGGCTTCTCCCTTCCAGTGAATTCCTTCAGCTTCGATACAGACAACGCCAAATCTAAAGCGTAACAAGAACAGGAATAATAAGTAACCATGTCTGTAAGGGTTTGTTATAGAAACAACAGAAAAACTAACCTATCAATGGCTTTAGTGCCATTTGAGCATCCGCATCATGTTTAGAGGCATCTGGCTCATATTGTTCTATGTAAATTCGAACAGTTGCTCCTGCTGAACCCGTTCCCTATATAGTATATGAAATTTGTAAGTTACTTCCGTTTTGATGAGGATCAAGTCCTAAAGATTAAATTGTAAATAAGTCAATATCAAAAGTAAAAAAAGAAAGTTTATTACTGATAAGCGATATATGATCCTTGATCCATCGGTAAAAACAAACCGAACACCTTGCTTCGATGCCACACTTCCATCAACCTGCAAAATTGTATGAGATTAGAATAAGTTGATCAAGCAAACTGTATTCATTTGCTTGAAGTCAAATTTGATGGAGGAAGGAAAGCATGTAAAGGAACGTACAGGATCAGTGTACGTAAAGTCATCAGCGAATTGGAGAACGTAATTTCCTGTGGGATGATAACTTTCAGCATCCAAGATCATGATAGTACCAAGAAAAGTAGAGGGTCCAAACTTACCGTATTTGTCACCGGTCTTGCTGCTAGAGATCAATTCTCGAAGATAATCTATCATTTTGTTGGCACCTGCAGACTCGCATTCCTGGGTAAAGATTACACCAGTTAAAAAACTGCACCAATCCCAATAAAATACAAATCGATCCAGTTTGTGGATACTCAAAGTTCCACGACTGAAACTGAAGTATAGACTTTGATTCTGCAAGGATGGTTTAAATGCAGTTGTGATGCTCACTTCATAGTCATAGCGAGAAAAGAAATTTCTTCCATAGGTTGCCCAGTGTTCCTTCACAACATCTGAGACAGAGACCAACTTCTCCCCAGGTTTTTTGTCTTTGTTTCGATATGCAATGATTGAAAGCCAAGCTAAAACAGCCCTGTCATTGGTAAATACTCGAGTCATTTTACATAAGAAGTGACAATTTTTTTTTCAAAACGCCACAAGAAGTGACAATTCATTGGGATCGAATGGAGAATAATATGTTTAAAAATGAAAAGGAGTATTTCTAATGTTTTGATATGCCCCATGAAGGCAAAATTAAGCAGAGAATTACAGCTTTTGTTAATAAGCAGTCCACATATGAGAAATCTTCTTTAATGCAGACAAAATGTGCACCACCCTGATCACCCTAAAATATAGATTTAGACAAATACCATATGCCATCTTTCTCACGGATGTGATCAGAACCTGTTCCAAAACTCTCTTCCCCGCAGATAGATAACTTCCCAGCATCCATAAGATTACCAAAGAACTTCCAACCAGTGGGAACCTGAGCCCAAGAAAGTACATCATATGTTACTCGAAAAGCGTCTTGTAGAAATAAACCACTGCACCAAATACATTATGATTCTACGTCTTTTATCAATACAATAGTTAAGGAGAACTAAACCTCAAAGAAAGGAAGCTTCAATTTTTCTGCAACACGATCAAGTGCACCACTTGTTGGCATGGATCGAGCTAATCCCTAAATAATTAAAGGAAAAAAAAAAAGTCACCTCTTGTTGTTCTGCAGGAAAACTACACTGCAAACAAATAATGATGGAACAAAGGGTGCATGACCTTGGGGCCACCCCGGAAGTATGGAATAGCTTCTTGCGCATTGGCTGCAATAATTGCAACAGAGTCTGAAGGAGTGACGAAAAAGCTTCTACCAAGAATCATGTTTCTATCACCATCCCCTAATAAAAGAGAAACGTTTTTGTTATTCGAGAAAATGGTACGTCCATTGCAGCTTCTAAACGGCAGTTACATAGAAAAGCTGTATAATGTATGACTTTGGCATTTCCATGCTAAATCAAACAGCATGGTTCTTTAGTCATAAAGCCATTCACACAAATTCTACCTCCTTAGTCATCTAACATACCATCACTAGCAGCCCCAAAGTCAGGTCCATTTTCGCTATACAGAATGTCGACCAAATCCTTGGCATATCTATTTGACAACATAAGTCGAAATTAGCAATGGCCTCATATAATATGAAGGTAACATTAATTTAATTACTAATCTCTTACGTAAGATTAGGATCTGGATGACCATGACCAAAATCCTCCAGAGGCACTCCATTTGAAATTGAATCCTACACACGGCGTGCCAAACATCTCTCATTATGAATAGAGAAATTAGATAATATAGAGAGTATAATCACTTTCAAGTTGTCCTATATTTATCTATCGTACCAGACTGGCTCCGAGCTTATCCACAAAGATGGGTTTTGCATAAGCACCAGTAACAGCATGCATTGCGTCAAACATAAACCTGAAAAGTTCATGTCATTAAGAAAATAATACCCTCTATGATTTTGAAAATTTTACACTCAAGCACGGGACAAATGAATGGGAAGTATTTCCTAATTACCAACAACTTTGCAGTTATAAACTAGCATACAGTTAGAGTCATTGGTATAAGGCAATTAACATACCTGAAGTCTAACTGTAGAAGACTCTTGATAAGCTGGAAGTCAAATACATTCTGCACGAAATCCCATAGAATTAGTTGTCTCAAAACAGGATGAATTTTCATCTAAATATGCTAAAATGCATGATTTTTGTTTCCCACCTCCAACAGTTCCAAATAATCAGAAACCGGATCTACAACTTCAACATTGAAGTTCCCATACTTTACAACTCCGAGAGTAGATAGGTCAACATCAGCAATATCTGCTACCTTTATTTCAGAGATCTGCATTGTACTTATACGATTCAAACTTAGATCAAATAGAGAAAAGTACAGTAGGAATTTAGAAACACATGAAATTCGATGCAAAGTTCTAAGTTTTGAGCTTATGCTTCAACACTCTATATTAGAGTCAAAACTTCTCCTGCTGGAGATTGTTATCCGGCAATCAGCTGTTTTTCCAAAGTAATTGTTAGTGTTGAATACTACAGCTTTTGCTATATTGATCTCTATATGAAGAAACAGCTTTTGCTATATTGAATTCTATATGAAGACATGAAAGCAAAGAAAAACCGCACAACACTCAACAAGTACAAATAGCACGATGGAAAGTGAAGCAAACATGAAACCAGATACTTACAGAAAGAGTGTTTCCGTAAATCTTATCTGTGATGGACTCGGGTGCAGGTTGACCACTGTTGTAATTAAACTGGAATGCGAACACGAGTCAGATATGATGAAGCAGTGGATTTGGAGAAATTGCAATGCATAAACACAAAACAAAAAGAAATTCAAGAAAAAATAGTTGAAACATGGAAACTTCAAAGACTAGATCCTATCATATTACAATACACCATTCACTCTTTAAATTATGCATGCATAAGAACTCACCTTAATACCCCAATCATAATCAGGTCCACCAGGATTGTGGCTTGCACTCATAATAAATCCCCCATTGGCCTATAAAATAATTGATTAATTAGTAACAAGACAAAGGAAAAATAAATCCAATTAAACACGATGTGCCAAGATGCCGAAGTACAGAAAAATCAAGCAGCACTAGCTTGCCTTCCTCTTTCTAATTACTGCAGAAACGGCAGGTGTTGACAAAATTCCTTCCCTGCATCATCAAAAGCTCATCATTGACTCGTATATTTAAAGCCGAAATGCATTACGTAGAAGAGTAAAAATAAGAATCACTAGATTAAAACAAGCATATGAAGGCGCTACCACTGGAAATATCAGCCAACCAATACACTTACTTGCCAACCAAAATTTTGCCAACACCGTTCCCTGCGGCAATTTTGATAATAATCTGCATTGTACATCCACAAAGATTATCACTAACAGGGGAAGTAGGATTTCTTTTTTTTTTTCTTTTTTTTTTTTGTGGGGAAGTAGGATTTCTAGAATCAACGGAAACAGAAGAAAGTAAAGCAAACAGAAATTTTTTAATACAGGTTCGATTGTTTATGAAAATAAAGGATGAAACGTCGGAAAAAAAACCTGTGCAGCTTCACGATTAAAGTAACGACCATCACCTCCTAACACTAACACCCCATTCTTGTAATCCTCAGGCGGCAACGAATCAAATAAAGCCTATACACCAGAAAAATCTATATGACATTCAAAACCACAATGCAGTAAAAGCAAAGATGAATTCAATACCCTAAATAAGTGCAAGTGTTCATACCTGAATCCAATTTGCAAGGTAATTTTCTTGCTGAAAAACTTTCACCTACAAATAATATTATAATTTTCGGAAAAAAAGAATCAGCCTTCAATTATAGATTTGATTTGCAAACACAATGTAGGAAAAAAGGTGTTCAATTTAGCACCTTTCCGATTACAGAAAGTCCACTCAAATGAACAAAACGGCATCAAATATTCAAGAACCAACCTTTTTTCGGAGACCACTGGTTCCAGTCTTCTGACCTTCAATTGGTTTAGTGGGAACCAAATTAATCTGAAATAAAAAGAAACCCCATTTGTTAAATCAACCCAGAGTTAAATCAACACATTCATACATATATACACACACATAATGCAAGACACACATAGAAATTAATGTCTAATATACAATTGAGTCAGATACCTTGATGCCCTGTGGATCAGCGACCGTGGTTGGGGAAGAAGAGGAGGAGGAAGCGGCTCTAATGGTGAGGGAGTGTGAGGTTCTGAGTAGGAGGTGGGGAAGGGGAGAGGAGGAGAGGAGAGAGAGAGATGGGTTAGGAGGAGACAGAGTGGCATTTGATGATGATGGTGATTTGGGTCTGAAGGTCGGGGAGAGAAGGTTGTGTAATCTGAGAGAAAGTGCCATTATTTTTGAGTTTGTGTTGCAGAGGTTAGAGAGAGATCGAGAGTGGAAGAAAATGTTGGGGAAGATTAAAGTCTCTGAATGCTGACAGATTTGCGAATGCTGACAGATTCAAAGAAGTTTGGAAAATCCATGGTTGCCACATGTACGTTCGGAAACACTTATCTAGAGAGTTGTGTCATCATGTGAAGTTGGAAGTGTGGGATTGCTTTTCCATCGTGAGGGATTTTTTAATAGGAAAACTAACGAAAAAGGCTTGAAAACTTTGAGTTTTAACGATAAGGACAAAATAAAAGGTAAAATGAATAGTACCAAGTTTGACTTTTTAGTGTAAAAATATGGTTTTTCGTTAAAGTGAACAATACCGTGAGCTTTTCGTTAAAACTTCCTTTTTTAATGTCCCGAGTACAAGACATGTTACAAATATAATAATATAATTAGCTAAAATAATTTTAAAAATTACAAATTGTATTATGATACTTGACTTATGTCGGCATTCCAACATTGAAAAGTTTCTCTTCCATGTTTTCTCAGGAAAATTTGATCATTTTTTCGAGTTATATACAATAGCGTCTCCAAAAGAAGTAGCAATTGGATAACAAAATTAGATTTTTTGTGCTATGTTAGAAAACCGTATTTCCAATCAAGGTAGCAACTCAATTAGTAAATTAAAGAATAGCCAATTGCTACTTTTTTAAGTTAGCAATTTGGATCACGGAATATATTTTGTTCCACAAGATAATATGAAATTAATATATTAATATTTTAGATTGAAAGATAAAATTTCAAGAGTTAGCTAAAGTGTAAGTGGAATGACAAATTTTAGTATAAATGTGCCAAATGAGTTAGCAAACTACACTTCTAAAAAAAAGTTTTGGTAACTCTTTTAAAGATGCTCTATTATGTATACACACACATTTTTTTACTTTTTACATACCCTTTTAATTTTTGACCGTCGGATCGAATGAATTGAAGAATATCAAATGATAGAAATTAATAAGAGGTGTGTGAGAAATAAAAAAGAATATGTGGATAACACACCCTATATTTTATGGTACATAATGAATATGGAGGTGTCAATTTAATATTATGGAGAAATTATAAATGAAGGATGTAATCACTTTCACAGTTTTAGATTGTGACAGCTACTAGCATATACCTTTGTAGAAAGGATATTTCGGATTTGGAACCACAACAAAAATCAAGTTTTTTCGCCATTTACACTATATGTATTTTTTTGGACTTGTAGGTAAAATATTTTAGGTTTGAATATCGTGAATGGCGATTTTAAAATTAATTGTTCTCTCACCTTGTTTGTATCCGCAACTAAGGTTGCAAAAATAAGAGCTTGAATACCGCTTATAAATAATCCGAGGAGCATGACAGATATAGGAACTACTGAAGGTACCAAAGAAACAAGAACAACTACTACTAATTCATTAGCTAAAATATTTCTAAAAAGTCAATAATTAAGCGTTAACAGAAGTTATTAGTCACGTAACAGAAGGCCTCAAAATCTCAATCAAGACCAAGGCAATGTTAACATTATTATTGTTCTTTTGGTAATCAAGTGACTGGAAAAAGGGTACTCATTCGAAATATAGTAAGTGTAACTATTGATACCGAAATTGAGTTGTAGAAAAGAACATAGGCCGAACGTAGCCAAGAAATCTAACAAAATCGTGTTGGGCCGGTTATTAGTTATGAAATTACTTTATTGTCTTTCACTCGGGAAAAGGATCTCCGCCGGATCCTTTTCCTAGGGATCCTTGAATCTTAACCGTTTATAGTATATCGTGCGGTCAGTTTTCGTTAAGTACTATTCATATTTAATTTTAAATTTTAAATTTTGAAATGATTTCTGACCGCACGATAAACGATACACGGTTGGGATTCAAGGATCCCTAGGAAAAGGATCCGGCGAGGATCCTCTTCCTTTCACTCGTTACAAAGTCAGCAAAGCTTTTTCTATTTTTAAATATCAAGTTTAAAATGTTTTATTTGTAGTGTAATTTTATTAATTAATTCTATGTAAAAAAATTGAGGAATAAGCCTATATGGATACATTATCCTTGTGGTGATAAGGTAGAAGATTGTTCCCGTGATAAAAAATAAAAATAAAAAAAAGGCTTTAAACCGTGATGGTGTAGTTTGTTAGCAAATTTAGTCCAATTGTGAGATTTCAGTTAAATATTTGGGATAAAAATATATTTTACCTTACTCTTTCTATTCACATATTTCGACGAATCCTGACCTCGTAGTTGGATACACATGTGAAGCTAATAAGATTCGTAGAATAACAAACGGATATGAGCCGATGTAAGAAAAATAAGGACTCACAATCAAAAGGAACACAAATTGGAGTGTGCTTGAGATTTTCTGTCACCATGAGATAGAAGAAGGTGCATATACAAATTAGAGAGAGTAGAGAGACAAGAAAGAAGAAGGTGCACAGTCAAGGTACATTTTTTACCCCTTGCACTTATCAGACATTTAATAGAAAAATCATTTTTTGACTAAATTTGCTAACTAACTATACTATAAGAGTTTAAATCCTTATTGTTTATAACCGGAGCTATTTTCCGATTACCTTATTACTATGATGACTGTTTATTCTATTAGGCCTTAGAAATAAACACATATGAATCATGCTGACATTTTAAACCTAAATTTAGCCACCACTTAAAGCTTGTACAAAAAGAATTGCCACTAATGGAAAAAAAAAGTTAACATATAAAGCAATTAACAATGAAGCTAATGCTAAGTTGCCCACTGGCCAAAACCCAAATCTGGTGCGGTCAAGCATTTGGGAGCTCTACTATGTGTCGAGATCATGTTGCAGGGTGTTAAATAAAAGGAAAACTAATGAAAAATGGCTTGAAAACTTTGAGTTTTAACGATAAAGACAAAATAAAGAGTAAAGTGAATAGTACCAGGTTTGACTTTTTAGTGTAAAAATGTGGTTTTTCATTAAAGTGAACAGTACCGCAAGCTTTTCGTTAAAACTCCCTAAAGTAAATTAGGTTCGACTTCACCAGTAATACTGTACACTAGGGTTGCCGGTGACGGCGTTACAGGGTGTTAAAGTAAATTAGTCTCGACTTTACCAGCAATACTGTACACTAGGGTTGCCGGTGATGGCCCTGGAGCCACACCTGACCAATACAGTAAAATTGTACCATGGTAGGCCATTTTTATACTGTTCTATCACTGAGAAATGCAAAAGCCCATGTACAGAGTCCGACACGTGTCCTTTAATTTGTCATCATTCTCCTTTCTCACTAACTCTCACTTTCTCGGTCTCTCAGAAATTGACCACAAATTATAAAGGCAATTAACAAAGTTTGGTTTCTTATAGTCTCTGGTTTTGCTGGTGTTATTGTATTGTACTACTAGTTTTATAGAGAGAGAGAGAGAGAGAGAGAGAGAGAGAGAGAGAAAGAGTGGGGAGAGGGAGAGTGGTTATGGAGAGAATAAAGAACAAGATCAACCGTCAGGTGACCTTCTCAAAACGCAGGAACGGTCTGCGCAAGAAAGCTCATGAGCTCTCTGTGCTTTGTGATGCCCAAGTTGCCCTTATCATCTACTCCAACCGTGGGAAGCTCTATGAGTTCTGCAGCACTGAGTTATATCCTCCCTCCCTCTCTCCCTCTCTCTCTCTCTCTCTCTCGATTTATTATATGTACATGTTATTAAGGGTTTGCTTGTTCTAAACTTTTTATTAAAATGTGGGCTTGTTTTAATTTCTTCACATACACATATATATGTTATATGTATGTATGTAAGTAATTACCAAACATAGAGAAGTGATGCATAGGAAGAAACTCGATCCATATAGATTTGTTTGTTTGTAATTTGTTTGCTTATAATATAAAATTACGTTATAAGTCATCCTATAATTGGTTTGCTCTTTGGTTAACATATGTAAATTCTACATATGAACTATATTATTTCTTTCTTCTTGTTGAATTTGTGGGGAGACTTCGTATAGAGGGCCTGTATGCTTCTCCGATGCATCTTATCGTGTACTTGTATTTCTCTGACTGTAGGTACCGTTGATCGTCCTGGGTTTTTTTCTATTTATTTTTATTTTTGAGTCTTTGTCTATATGCTCTCAGGTCTTTCTTTTGGGAATTTATATCTAGGGTTTATCTCTCTCTATTTCTAAGCTTCAAGACATAAAAACGCCGAGAGAAAGAGAGAGGAATTCAAGAATCAAGAGTGTTTCCTATTATTTGTTTCAACTTTCAATATTAATGTTATGGTTTTAGCAGCTCAAGTTCTGTTAATTAACTACCTTTTTTCTAATTTAATTTCTTGCAGGAATAATAAAGAGTGTTTCCTATTTTTCTTATACATAAGATAAACATGTACATGTATATATATATATAAGTTTTCAAAAAAAATTTGTGGGTGGTTGCTACTCCCACTTTGATTCATCATAATCAAAACATCATGGTCAAACCGGTTGATTAAGTTTTCAAAAATTCCTTAAAATGCCTTTAATGAACATCATTGATCATAATCGCTCCTCCAACTACAAATATAATACAGTAGAACCTCAATAGTCTAATACCAAATAAATTAACAACCTCGATTAATTAATATTTTTTGTTGGCCCCGACTTGGGAAGAACGTGCTAAATTGAAAATTCGCTAAAGTTATAAGATAATACATTATTAAAAAATTCATATAGGTCTCACGTAATATATAAATTAATAATTTTTCTATTACCATGACTTTTGTTTGTTTAAATTGATTTTTGCTCGATTAAATGTTCATAAAATACAATAATGTATTACATTGAACAATTAACAATCTATTTCGGTGGAAAACAAGTTGATTCATGAATTTTATTTGGTTAAATAAATACATAGAATTGATAGTTCGTAAACGAGAAACTAAATACAAGGTACAATATTGCTGAAAATACGATATGTCTTGATTAATTCGTATTAATTTATCAATTATTTAATATTGAGTAAATTAATAAATTTCCTTGGTCCCATAGGTAATAACTTATAGAAGTTTAACTTTATGCGGAACCAATTATGTATTTATCGAAATTTATTATGTATTTTCTCCCATTTGGCTAATGGGAGAAAGTAAATTTGTTTAGCTAATGGCACGCATAGTAGACTGGTAAGTGCGTAATATGTATACCTAATGGGAGAAAGTAAATTTGTAAACGTGTGATAAAACTCAACATCTAAATCTTTCCCTATGAGGAAAATTTCCTCAGTTTTCCTCTGTTAATCGCTTAAGTTTCATAGCGCGCGCACACACATCAATTGATCCATTCAATCCGATTTCATCTTTCATCTCGCACTCAGTTTTCTGTATCTGTATTTATATATTGCCTCTAATTTATAAGTATAAAATGTTTGACTGTTTTCCTTCTTTGATCAGCATGAACAAAATCCTTGAGCGGTACCGTCAAAGTTGCTATTCCTCTCAGGACAATGTTGCTGAGAACGAAACACAGGTGAAATTTCATAATTTCCGAGCTTTATCACAATTCTATTTGCATTTCTGTGTTTGCATGTGCTGGTGGTGGTATGAGCGTCTACTGACTGAGTTATACAGCCTATATGTTCAATCGGTCTTGTTTGCTTTATTGTTTGTTTATCGTTTCTTCATCTCTTCCACTTCACCTTTTTTTTGTTTCTCTAGTTCTAGTTGGGAAAAACAGTCAGTTTTCATTGCGGTTTCTTTCTGTTTTTTATTTGGTAGAGTTTTTCAAGTTGTTTCGAAAGAAAAAAGGAAAAAGGAATTGGTTGGACAAACATTGTCAACTCATGCTTGGTTTAGGATGATCGTCAACTGCGGAAACTGATGGTGGTACTTGGTTTTGACAGACATTGGGCTCGTGTGCCTGGTCTAGGATGGATGTCGACCCGTGTCATCTTCAATCAACACTAGTTTGTTTATTGGTTTGAAATTGGCATTGTCAAATATTTTTATTTTTGAAAGTACGCAATAGGGTGGGCATATGGGTCTTTAGACCCGTGGATCTAGACCATATTATCCGGCCCGATGTAAATTCATCTAGTTCTTACTTTTAATTTTAAAACGGTCTGAGTTAGACTCGGTTTGTGTAAAAGCAAGTTCATATTTGTTATGTACGGTTAACCTGGCCAGGACCATTTCAGGGTTGTCTTAGCACTTGTCATTTTATTAGTGATCCACAAAGAAGTTCATGATCCATAATTTTATATCTCTCTAACCCTCAGAAGTAAAACAATGATCAAACTTCAAACAAAGAGTCTTAAGAGTCCCTTTAGAACATTTATTGGTATTAACTTTGTTAGACGTAATTCTTTTGTAATGGAAACATATAAATATTGTTTTATACTATTGTTTTGTTATACGACATATGATTGAAAAAGGATTCGTTTGACCTGTAAGAGTCTGATCATATCAAACGGATCCAAATGAGCCGATTCCACTAACAAAAATATATAGCACATACTGACTCGAACTTGTTACCCAAAATGAACCCAACTCGACCCACGGTCACCCCTAATTCCCTTTCACATAATTGGAATTTAGCATTGGCAACAACATTGGTTCCGATAGATTTCACATTGGAACTGGCCTCCGAAATCATCATTAATTTTCTCCTTGGCAAAAACATGAGTTTGACGGGTGTTGAAAAATTGCTTTTGTTGTGATATGGAAATGGAAATATTCTTTTGTGTGGTTGAGTTCGACTTTCGTAGGTACCAGCAAGGGTGACAAAAGTGAAATTATAGAAATGGTATGAAGTAGTGGAGATTTTGGCGACTGAGAGAAGAACAAGATGACTAACAAAAAGGGAACTGGGATGATTGAGTTACGGGGTTAGCTTGTATAATAGAGCATACAGACCATCGATGCAGTGATAAAATGCATGGTATGGGACATGCAGGTCTGCGTGTTTTATTATATAAATTAACAGGTTGGGTAATTGAAGTTAAGCTACATTCATGGTTTGTTAGTTAAATTGTGATTAATGATACACATGTTATAATTGATTACTTTTTGCATGACACTCGATTTAGCCTTGATAATTATTCTTGATAACATTTATGTCCCTACTGAGCTGTGGCTTCGCTCACCTTATACATTGTAGACCTTGCAGGTTCGGTACAAAATTAACAAAGGGTAGACAAGCTGAGGTTGTGTTAGACAAGAGATTTAAGAGTTTTTTATTATTTTTGTATACCCTATAAGGATTTTGGAGTTATTTGAATAAAAGAAGTTTAGTTTTTCTTTTTATTTTATTTTTACTTGCGACCCGGGGGTGGGATTAATTTTTTCACCGACCTTGGGTCCGGGGTGTGATCGTATACTTGCCATTTGAAATTTTCATTAAACGAGCACTGTTCACTATGCTTTGGAAAAAAAAAAACTTTTTTAGAAGCATGGTGGACTCTGCTTCTATTTTTTATGCTTTTTTACTGTCATTAACAGTAGTTTTTTTAAATAAACACTTTTTTTTTTGTTTTACCAAACATATTTAATGTTTCAAATTTTTTAATAAGCTATTTTTTTTTTCAAAAACCTTATTAAGGACTGAAGCTTGATCCTACTGCACGCTATCAGTAGCTAGTGCTTCTTTTTTTTTTTTTTGGGGGTCAAGCTAGTGCTGCTCTTTGTTGTAGTGTTGTTGTTGAATGAGAGGCATTCTTTGTCACATCCCAGACTCAGCTCCGCCGTAGCACGATATTGTCCGCTATGGACTTACCATTCCCTTACGGTTTTGTTTCTGGGAATGACTAGCATGCTTCGACCTTTCTAGGTCGGGGTGTGTCATTCTTTTCTTGATGTGATGAATATTTTCTTAATCGTCTTTTTTAATGCAGAACATATACCAAGAGGTCTCAAGATTAAAGGTCAAACACGAGTCTCTTCAACGTTCACAGAGGTAATTATAAAATATAATAATTCAACTTATTAATCAATCATATGATTTTTCTTTTGTGCTATTTTTTCAAACATACAATCAATTCTTAGTCTCACATATTCAGGCATTTGCTTGGAGAAGATCTGCAACAGCTTCGCCTTAAAGAACTGCTTGTTCTTGAGAAACAACTTGACAAAACTCTCTCAAAAGCTAGACAAGAAAAGGTATACACACACGCACACAGGGACAGAACTAGCTCATGTTTCTTAATTTGCAGTCTCTCACATGTTATATATGTTTATAATTAAAGATTCAAAAGTGTTTTACCATGATTGATCATGGCATCTCGATTGCCTTCATCGACCAATGGTCACTCGCAAAAATTACCATCTAGCTAGAAGGACGTACGGAAAATGATAATATTTTCAAAGTTAATTCTTTTGAAGGGTAAAGACACCTTTAGATTTTTGACCAAGAATTAAAAAGAGGTGTAGAATGTTGAAAGTATGAATCTCAAGTCGAAAAAAAAAAATCATGCATGCACAATGATCACACTATATAATTACAAGTATAATATGTTTCACAATCAACAATTGTCATAAATTATGTGTATCATACATTATTGATTTTTCTTCTGTGTTTCTTGATCAAATCCATATATAGACCCTATTCTGTATCGATCTTGATTAAGCTATACATATAATCATCACCTTATATTTTATATTGTTATTGTTTCAACATTACCTTTTTTTTTTATCCTTCTGCTTTTGTATATGTAGACGCGGATGATGTTTAATCAACTAGAAGAACTGCGCAAAAAGGTAAAAGTACATATGTATTTCTAACATATACCATGCATCCCACACGGTCTTCCTATCATATGCGATTTTGTGTCCCCTGACCCCTAATCATGTTGAAGTTGATTTTTTAACATTATTATGATGAAATATTTCTCCTCGTTCTTCTGTCTTGAAATTTGGTCAAAACTACGTGCATGCAATTCCTTAAAGAGGACTCGATATGTTCGACGTACTTTACAAGTTTAGAAGGGCGATGAAAGGTTTAAACATTTGTTAGAACAATATTAACGTTATTTAGGTACACAAAACTCGTCACATTGATGAGATATGCTTTAACATAAATGTAAATTTGTGGATCCTGTTATGTACATTTCAAAATGAGAGCGTACCTACAAGAAAACATTCTAATATAAGTGCTAAGAGATGTGATTCTATTTATAAGCGGGTTTTCTAGTAGTGTATAGAATCGGTTATACAATAAAAAATCTTCTAATATGAACGAGGCCATTATATGTTGGACGAGTTACCTCTTAAATAGAGGGCATGCATTAACAATATAATTAATTTTGTGTATCTAAACAAAATTACGTGAAAGCTTCCTCTCATTTTTTCTCCCACTCTAGCTAATAACTAGTTGACGTGGTATGATCATTTTTTTGAATAAATTAACAGGAGAACGATCTTGCAGGGATTAATAAACAGCTTAAACGTGAGGTACTTTATATAGTTTATATTCTTGAATTTCCTTCCTCACCATCTAATGGCTTTTGAATGTCCTACTTCTTGGATCCACACCACACCTAATGGCTACTTTTTTTTCTTTTTTCTTTTCTTTTTTTTTTTTTTTTTTTTTTTTGGTGTATGGAATTGTTGAAATTCCAGCTTCAACAAGTAGGACCTTCAAATGCCAATCACGTTGCATGTGAAGAACCTACCTTACGATTACACATATGGTAAGCATTTCCTTATTTCCACTTAATTGCACCTTTTAATTAATATCTTTGATTAGGATATAGGATTTTGGTTGTTTTTAACTGCATGCATGGCTTAAATACGGATTATACTAATGTGATTTTTTTTTTCTCGTTGTTTGTGTGGTTTTGTTCACTTCAGTTTTGCAGTTTCGATTTGCTACTTTTGCATCTATGTTTTATATTTTGTACACATCTTTGATATATACTTTTGAATTTTATTTAATAAATACGTAGTTGATTTGGTAAAAAAAAATGTTGATGATACTTGAACATACCATAAAAATGGATGTAGGGAACATGGATGTGTACCAGTTCCCCAAGAAAAAGGTAACTACTGATCAAGGGTGGGAGGGAGCGGCTGCAACTGTGTGGACTTCTGTTGATTGCTTGTACAAGTACTACTAAGATGTGTTCAGCTCATCGATGTCTGGAACCCTTAATTATGACTAAGTTGCAGGTGACTAATAATTGTGATTTTCTTTTGTTTTTGCGCAAAGGAAGAATTTTTAATACCTAAAAAGATTTATCCATCTCTTATTGTATTTGTTTTGCCCGTACTTCGTGCCTACGTTTCCTTTCTTCCACGGCAAGGGTATTTTGCTCTGCCATTAATTGCAATGAGGGCGCCATTTTCTCTCGAAAGGCTAAATCATCATTTGCCTTGCCCTTTTCCTTCAATTTTTGAGGCCTTGTTTCGTCCCGTAGCCCCAGGTATGGAAGATTCACCAGGAGATGAATTTTCTACCCTTGTTTCTTGAATGATAGGAGATCCTTGTTCGTCCCCAACTGCATCTGAGGAAACATTTTCGAACACCGGTGTAGGACCGAATCTTTCTTGAGGTGGATCTTAAAAAAACACCCACCTTTTACAAATTTCTCAACAACTGTGATGACTAAAGAGTTTTTTCATGTCCTCCATGTACAATTCCTTTGTTTGGCGTACCTAGAAAATATAAATTACAAAAATTAAAGGAAATTAATTTATGAAATTACATGTAATATAATTAAACATTTAAAATAACTTGTGAAAACACTTACTTCGTTGTAATAATTGGCTCCACTTCCATGTTTGCTTTGGGCGTTTAACACTGCTTGATGCCATTTATTCAAATTTGGTTGAAGATGTTTTTTTCCATCTTAAAGAACAACTCTCGTGGTTTCAAGGATTCAATGGAGTGGTGTCTTCGTAGAACTCATAATATTTTTTGGACGTACGAGTCAAAACACATTCACTTATTTGAGAACTCCCATTGACACTATCTTCTGAGACCCATCTATAGGCCCTGCAAAGAGCTTCATCTTCTTTTTGGGTCCAAGCCCTTCCTTTCATTGCAGATGTGGTCATTTGAAAATTATTGAAAAAAATTGAAGGAAATATTATTGGAAGAGGTAAGAGAATAGAATGTGAAGAATTGAAATAAAATGAGGTAAGATGGTATGGAATAGTGAAAATTATGTGAGAAATGGTGTAGGAATGGCTTAGGCATTTATAGGAAAAAAATTCGTCCGAAAAGTCACTGTTGCGTTTGAATTGTTAGGCCGGGAGAGGGCTTGCTGGACTAATTTCAATTTTTTGGCCCAGTGGGCACAAAAGCCCTTTGACTTAGCCCTTGGTTGGAGATTGTTTTCGTGTCATTTCAAGCTATTTTTAGCCCTTTGGTTGGGTCGGTTGGAGATGATCTTATTCGATTGGAAATATTAGATAGTGACATAATGTAACATGATATGTTGGTTTTGTCACATCCCGGCCCGAGCCCCCACCACATCTCGGGCTTGACTCCGTCGTAGCACGATATTGTCCGCTTTGGGCCCCGGCCACGCCCTCACGGTTTTGTTTATGGGAACTCATACAAGAACTTCCCAGTGGGTCACCCATCATGGGATTGCTCTCGCTTAACTTCGGAGTTCCGATGGAATCCGAAGCCAGTGAGCTCCCAAAAGGCCTCGTGCTAGGTAGAGATGAGAATATACATGTAAGGCTTACAGGATCCACACCCCTGGGCGATGTGGGATCTTACAATCCACCCCCCTTAGGGGCCCGACGTCCTCGTCGGCACACTTCCGCCCAGGGATTGGCTATAATACCAAATTGTCACATCCCGGCCAAGGCCCCCACCACATCCCGGGCTCGACTCCGTCGTAACACGATATTGTCCGCTTTGGGCCCAGGCCACGCCCTCGCGGTTTTGTTTCTAGGAATTCACACGAGAACTTCCCAGTGGATCACCCATCATGGGATTGCTCTTGCGCGAACTCGCTTAACTTCGGAGTTCCGATGGAATCCGAAGCCCGTGAGCTCCCAAAAGGCCTCGTGCTAGGTAGAGATGGGAATATACATGTAAGGTTTACATGATCCAAATCCCTGGACGATGTGGGATCTTACAGGTTTAGTCGCACCCACTCTATTATTAAATTATGATAATATTATAACTTATTGTGAGTGTATTAATTCCACTGTAATATAAAACAAACTTGACATCAAATATGAGTTAAAATTATTCACATTGCAAACAAATTTCATAAAACAATTTAAAAACTGAAAATTTTGAAACTAAGAAATGATTCTCACTTTGAGATTGAGAAATGTTTTCAAAAGGATACTTTTCCGAGTTCCGTATTTAAAATCGTATTGGCTTTCGACCAAGGGCATGCATGCTGCCACGAGGATTGTGCTTTTGGATTGGGTTTAGCCAGGGACCAACGGATAAGGACATCGACAAACATAATTCTTGCTTATCTGTCTAATTCGCTACCTGCAGAGTTTAATATCCTAACTTGTAATTTGGTTTAAGATGTTGAATACATACCAAGTTCTTTTGTGACTAAATTAAGAATTTATATTATAGTTTGATAAATGTATAATATTAAGAAATTCATGTCCACAAGATTATATTTTAGCCAATAATTTCTCAAACGAAAGTGATAGAATTAACTAACTAAAGTGTTTAAACAAGATGAGTTAGATTTTTGGTGTAGATAAATCACACAATAGTGGTCACGACAATCTGAAATGTCTATATAAATCTTTTCAAACCCCAAAAAATTGGACCGACGTGACTTTATCACCAGATAGTCTCCTTTAAACAAAAGTGTGTAAACAAGATGGATACCAAATGTACCACTGATGGATGGGATGGAGAGCAATATATAACGTCGAAGCATTTTCCATGCTAATAGTCCCTCAACTATTTTTTTAAGAAAAATTAGTCATTGAATTATAAAAGTTTGCTAATTACATTTCTAATATTATATTTGAATCTACTATATTGAATTTTCCGTCAATTTAAGTTACGTTATTTGCATATGATACACATTGGAGGGTAAATTAGACGTTAGATCGCTACCTATATGAAATGTTAAGGGTTTATAGGCGAGAAAAAAACGGTTTTACACTCTAAAATGTGTCTAGTGACTTAAGTTGACGAAAAACAAGATAAAATAACTTTGAATATAATAATAGGGATAAAATTAGCAATTTTAAAAACTTATTTTATCCTAAAAATCTATTCAGAAATAATTTACTAAGATAATAATAGTTCAAGAACTAAATCGATATCCAAAAAATAAATATGAAATGTTAGGTTCAAGTCAGATCAGAGGTTGGAACATATGTGATATAAATATATTATACATATACTAAAACCCAACATGAAAACACTGTTCATTAACAGTGAACTACCGAAATTGTCCTCCAATTACTCTTTGGAGTTCTATTTTTTCGGTTTATGTACAACGAAGTGGCGGATTTACCCTTTCTGGCCACACGTTTCGTTTGTGCTGTTCAGCCTTCCCATTCTTTTCCCTCTTTGGTTTGGTACCCACGTGTCTGTTTGCTTCTAAGCGATGTCGACACGTTAATCTGATTCCAACAGTTATCCACCCCCCCTTTTCGTTTTTGGTGGGGAAGGTGCTCGAAGGCTCTTCCATTTTTTTCCGTCGACGATGGCGCAAATTTACTCCCACCAGAAGAATGTCTCTACTCAGCTGTTGCTCCTCTTCTTCCGTGATTGCTTCATTCAGGTATATCCCAAACCCTAAGATTCTTTTTTTCTTCATCTTTGTGGCTATTTCTCATATGGGTTTTGTTCTAATTGCTCTGCTTTTAATCTTGATGCTACTTTTCTTCATCTTTGAGGGTTTTTCTCAAATGGGGTTTCTTCCAAATTCTAATCTTGCTTTGGGTTCTCTAACTTTCTTCATTTTTGTGTGGGTTTTTTCTCGAGGGTTTTTGTTTTGATTGTTCTGGATTTTTTGGTTTCTCCTGTGTTCATGGAAAAGTTTGGAACTTTTTCAGAAATTCCCAGAAAACTAACCTTTCCCTTTAGTTTCATGGTTTCTGGTGCATTGGGTAATTCCCAAAATTAACTGGTTAATTTGAGCTTGCTTTTTATTTTTATTTTTATGGTAGTATTGATGTGATATCAGTAGCTTTCTGATGAGATTTGATGACAATGATGAAATCTTTGAGCAGTGTGGGACTTGGGTTAAGTGTGGTTTTTCGATGCCTTTTCTTAACTCTGATTGCAGAATATACTGTGGTGGAAAAAGAGGTTTCCCAACAGAGAGATTGTGGAAATAAAATGTTTATGCATATTATTATGAATTTAATATATTTTCATTTATTTAAAAATAGAGAGTAATTGTAAATATAATACCTACAATATTTAACATAGCTTTTTTCTCAATGTCATTTTCCAATGCTTAACATTTGCTTTTGTTAATGCATTTGATTGAAGTGTTATTTCATTTTTTAACACTTTTAATTGATTCATGTTTATGTTTTTTTTTTGGACAAGGATTCATGTTTATGTTTGAATCAGAAAAAAAACGTTGTTAATGATGTACCTGTGATGATGCAACGTTGCTTCAGTTATTTGGTAAGAGAACTTACTTTAACCCCCCATTTTAATTCGTTTTGTTATCAGTTTTCTTAAGTGGAAGCAATAGGTATGTTTTATACGGCATATTTTAAATAATTACATAAAAAATTACTTTCTAAAGATTGATGTGAAAATTTATAAACTGAATTTAAATTTAAGAAAGGCATGAATGAATTTAGCAAAGAAAACAAAAAATGAGAACTATTTAAAATCGTTTGCTTTTGTTTATGCGTTTGATTGAAGTGTTATTTCATTTTTTAACGCTTTTAATTGATTCATGTTTATGTTTGAATCAGTAATGAAACGTTGCTAATGGTGTACCTGTGACAATGCGATGTTGATATGCTTCTGTGTTAATTTGGCTTCAGTTATTTGGTAAGAGAACTTACTTTAACCTCCCAGTTTAATTCATTTTGTGTTATCAGTTTTCTTAAGTGGAAGCAATAAGTATGTTTTATACATCATATTTTAAATAATTACATAAAAAATTACTTTCTAAAGATTGATGTGAAAATTTATAAACTGAATTTAAATTTAAGAAAAGCATGACTGAATTTATCAAAGAAAACAAAAAATGAGAACTATTTTAAATTTTTTAAAATGTGTTATAGGGTTTAGTAAGAAAAGTTGTTCCATGAGTTGTGTTTTAAGGTTTGCGTTTATAATGTGAATGGAAATATGAATGAAATGCACATACATTATTTTTATTATTTTAAGAGATGATGTTTATTGTATGGAGAAAATAATAGCATCATTCCTACATGTTAAGTTTATTTATTTTTTCAATATCTGAGGCCAAGTTCTTCGCTCTTCTCAGTTTCTACTGCTGATCGGTTGTCATCGCACTATGTAATGAACTCTTCTTCTTCAAATATATCATCTTCTGATTGTGTAATCTTCATGGTTTGTTTTGTCTATTCCATTTCCAATTGGATTCTCGCTGTTGGTTCTCTGTTTGAAGTTGGAAAAAACTCATATGTTGCTTTTACAGTTTGATTAACAGTTCTTAATTAGACTTGGCAAATTATTTTACTAAACAATTTTTTTACTCATATTTCTAACGTTGGAGGTTCATTCTGATTTGAGATGGAAATTAATGTTATCAAGAGTTTAAAATGTGATGTAAGACATAAACTATTATGATTTTGTAGAGAAAATAACCTTTTAAATGAAACTAAGCTGTAAAAACAAAGTCAAGGTTAGGTTAAAGGGTTTAAGAGAGTAAAATATATGAAGGGTTAGAGAGGTATGGGTGGGATTGGTTGAAGGATTTGATGGAAGCTAACTCTTAATTATGATGCCGTTAAAAAAAAAGTCAAGGATAAGTTGTAGGGTTAGAAAGAAACTAGAGTGGAATTAATTGGAAACGAACCATTCACTAGAAATTGATATATTTTTAGGTGTATTCGGAATACAAAGTAGTATAATAAGTGGTATATGTGGTTTATATTTTCTAAACTTTTTCTTATAATCTCTTATGCCTTGGTCTAATTACTTTCTTGAATTCGATCTGTTTTTGTAGAAACTTGGTTGCATGGCAAGTTGGAAACGCACAAAAGTTTGATCGCGTCCTATAAAATTGCCAGAGAAGGTCATCTCAATTTCATGCAAAATCAGACTTCTTAATGCACACAAAAACACTAGGTGAACACGCTTTATCCTTATTTTGATCATGATATAATTTTTCTGTATAATTTTTTTTCAATTTTTTTCCCTTGCCTGGGGTGCTTTGTTAATGACCAACATAGCAAAGGACAACTTTTAGTGTTGCAGTAAACAACATTTCCCATTAATGTTTTTGGACAGGAAGCAATTTGTGTTTTTTCGTATCCAAGGAACTTTGTAATATTTTTAATAGACGAAATAGGTTTCTCTTTTGATATTTAAATTTGTTTCATTCATGATGAGGTTGTGTATAACTTGCATTGGCATTGGTAACTCAGTTTTTGACTCAAACATTATTTATGAAGATTGAAATTGCAAATCTTTCATATAGTTTTTAATCCCGCAGCAACGCGCGGGTACAAATTCTAGTAGGTTCCTAGAATTTCACGTGAATCTCTTCCTCAATAAAATACTATTTCACTTATTTAAGTACAACGAGTCAAATCATTCGAGTCAGATCAGAGGTTGCACTGATTAGTTGGGTTTGACGATTTCTCGTTTGGAAAGAGAATATCTTGCTGTTTACTTAATAGTTTTAACAATAATTTTCTTAAGCATGCAAAACAAATCTTTGACGACAAAAAGTTCCCTACAACCTAGTTAAGGATTTTGTTCTAATCAGTTATGACTAGGGTTTTGATTTTTATAAATTACGAGATACTAAATTATAAAAATCAATATATCGTGTGACCTAATCTAAATATCACACCTCTTAATATAGATTACCATTCTTTAACAAAAACAATAGAGTAAATTGTAGCAATGATCTTTCAACTTACAATTCATTATCATTGGTCCTTCAACTTATCAAAATATGTATCTATGGTCTTTTTCGTCAACTTCATCAGAATTTTGTGAAAATGAGTTATATTGGAAGGACCATTGCTACAATTTCGACCCATCAATTCATCAAAACGTGTAGCTATGATTTTTTTCGTCAACTTCGTTAGAATTTTGTCAAAATGAGTTTTGTTTGAAGGACCATTGCTACAATTGGGTTAAAGTTGAGGGAACATTTTTCCAATTGGGTTAAAGTTGAGGGACCATTTCTCCTATTGAATTAAAGTTGAGAAACCAATGGTAATGAATTTTTAGTTGAAAGACCACAACTGCACGTTTTGATAAGTTAATGGACCAATAGTAATAAATTTTTTGTTGAGAGATCATTGCTCCAATTGAATTAAAGTTAAGAAATCATTACTACAATTTACTCAAAACAATAATAGAGTTTATTTTAACTCTAGTTTAATACATTTTTTTTTATTCAATAGTATCCAAACACTCCAAATTTAGAGATGCTGGATAGTCACAGTCAAAGGATGCTGGCCAGAAATGTCCAACACCTGTGCTCCGCAGGCAAAAGAAGAATAAAAATGCATTCATATGATTTCATGTATGGACAATCGCCCACCTGCCTACTGTGGGAATTCAAACCTTCACCAAATTGCGTAATTTGGACCATTCAAGAAAGAGAGAACATGAACTCTTAGGGTGCGTTTGTTGCACCGGACTATCTCGGACTGGACTAACTTCAGGGACTAAGCTAGACTGGCTTAGAATAGACTAAGCTGGACTGATTTAGTGAAGCGTTTGGTGCTGTGTCGGATTAAAAAGCAGGACTCATATATTTTATTATTAAATTTATATTTACAATATTTTATCATTAATTTAATCTATATATACTAATATTTTATTATTAAATTATCATTTTCCTTTTATCTTCTCTTCTTGTTTTGTCCGCCAGCCCTCCCCTCTCCTTTTCTCTGCCATTTCATCTCCTTTCTAGAACATCTTCCTCTCTCTCTCTTTTTTCCGCCCATTGCATCCCTCCCCTCTCCTCTTTCTCTACCATTTCATCTTCCTCTCTCTTTTTTTTGTCCACCCACTGCATCCCTCCCCTTTCCTCTTTCTCTGCCATTTTATCTATGCCACTGTCTCTTTCTCTTTTCCTTTTTTCTGGGTTTTCTAAGTTCAATTTTTCTGGGTTTTCTGGGAATTTTTATGGGTTTTCTGGTTGTGGGAAGCAGGGAAGAAGGAGATGTGAGGGGCAAAGCGGAGGAAAGGTAGCAGTGGAAGAGGGCGCGACCGATGAGTTTGGTCTGAGCAGAGGTGAATCGGACGAAGGAGCTCGGGAGTTCTCCGATTGAAGTTCGAATCAAGGTCTTTGTTCATGATTCAAGGTTGGGGACGAGGAGAGAGGCAGAGAACGCGAGCACAGAGAAGAGTAGAGGACGTGAGCAGAGAACGATCGAAGGGATTAGCTAGTCCCATGGTTCCTGACGTCTCTCGCTAAGACCGTCTAGCACGGTCCTTAGTCGAGGCGAGTCCGGGTTACTCCCACTAAAGCTAGTCCCGTGAAGTAACAAACATGGGACTGGACTAACTATTAGTCTAGTCCAGTCCAGTGAGGGCTAGTGAAGGGAAACAAACACGCCCTTAGTTTTTATAAGTTTGCTAATGAGAAAGTAAAATTTGAAATAAATGGTCCAGATTGTTAAGTCTGTCGCCTCCTGACTTCGAGCGAGATCCAAAGATCTCGATTCCTACTGTAGTTGTTCGTAAAGTGTTTCATATAAAAATTCGAAATTTTCTCGGAAAACTAGTTTCCATATGGACCCTTCAAGACCAACGTGGGCCAAAATTCCATACTAAAATATTAACATTACCATAGCTGGTGGCCCAATAAAAAATGACTAATTACAAGGCTTCTTTAAAACTAAAAACTAGAGGTCTTGGGTTCGAAACCTACTGCTGTTGTGGAAGCCAGACTTGTGACCAGGGGAGGCTGAAATGTCTCTGTGAGTCTTCCCGGCTCTCGAAAAAATGATGAATAACTGTATCTTACCACTAGTTGCCCTCTTTAAAAAAAAAAATAAAAATATATTACGTACGATGTATATAAGACAATTATAAGTTAAATTACTTTAATGATAAAACAAATAAATTACTTTAATATTGTTTTTTTTTGTAATAGAAGACTGATTTACACGTCGACTAGGCGACTTTAAAATTCTAAAATAGACAACTTGATGAATTTTCTTGTAATTTATTCTATGTGTTCGTTCGTCTAGAGATAGACCAACAATTTATTTTGTGGTAATAAAATATGAACGCGAGTTCATATATAAGTTGACATGTAGTGATACTTTTTTTTGTTGGAAGATATGTAGTGGTCCTAATCTTTAAAAAGATATCGTCCAGAAAAGTGGTTGAATGATTTTATTTATTTATTTTTAGGTTTTATTTTGTGCGTAACGAATTTGATATTAATTTATATTAGCTAATCATTATGTGGCTTAGTTTAAATTTCATAATCATTAGTGTAAATATATTATTGTATAAAAATAAACTTTAAAAGAGAAAAAATATTGACATAAATAAATTGACTAGAGTTGTGTGCTCACTATCTGCACTGAAATTCGAAAATTCTCCCCTTAATTTAAAATTACAAGATCGATAAAATATAAAAATTCTAAAGATGAGAAAATAATATACATTTCAATCAATTCATGCATGAGTTGATAGATTAGAGCTATATGCTCTTTATCTGCACCCAAATTTGAATTTTCTTGTAATTTAAATTATACTATAAACTATTATTTGTTTTCTTTTAAAAAATAATAGTATAAAATTAAATAAAATTAAAAAAACTCTAAAGTTTAAAAAATTAGTGATATATTTTTTTAACAAAAAATATTATTTACACTAAGGGTAGAAGAGTGGGCTAAACCTTACAATGAATTAGTAATAATGTGGTTCAAATTCGTTTCGAACATAAGATCTCTCACAAAAAAGAATCGTAGTACCAAATAACACTGATAGTGATATTTTAACACATGAATTAACCATACTGCACAATAATTATACAGAAAAGACAGGCAAGATTTAGGCAAGATAAGTAAGAATAAGCCGTGTATATGATACGTAGTATAAAATCTAAAAATTGCCAGATTCCATGTACCCTTTTTTGCTTTCTTTCTTTTAACAGCTTTTGATTTGAGAGTCCCCGACGACTCCAAGATCGCAAATTTACCCCCCAATTAAAGCTCCTCCTGTAACTACAACTAGACTACACCAACACCAAACCTTCTCTCTCTCTCTCCATTTCTTCTTGCATACTCTGCTCTCTCGTTGAACTTCAATCTCTGCAATTCCATTCCTGCCATGGCTAGTAATCTCGCCCCAGGTTCGTTTAATCTTCCTTCCATGTTTTGATTATATACGATGTTTATGATCATGCTGGTACGTCCTGATTAAAATTGGGATTTCGATCCGTTTAGTATTTATATTAGGAGATTTCACATCTGGGTTCTTCGGGTTACTTTTGTTAGCTGAAAGATTGCAGATTTGCAGAAAAGATTGATGATTTCTGAGTTCTTGGGCATTTCTGTGTATTGGGTTTCTGTATTTTTGATCCGTCTTTCGCAGCAATCAATCTTTTTTCTTTACTTATTTTATTGAATCCGTTTTTTTTTAAAGTGAAAAGTTGATGTTATGCGATTCAGAATCCTACTGTATTGGAAATACTGTTTCTTGCTTCGTATGGATTCACTGTGTATTAGGATTTACACTGCGCATATGTTTGGTAGTTGATCTGTGATCTGTTTAAAAAATCACAATTAAAACAATAAAGAATTAGTCGGGTAACAGATGCTTTGTAAAGATGAACAATTTTTGTTTACTAACATGCAGTTTTCGAGTTTCCGAATCACTTAATCTGTAGTTTAGTTTTACAGAATTGGATAAAAGAAGGTGAATTGATTCTAACATAGTCCCACTTGGAGCAACTGTGTGATTTTTAGCTTGCAGTATTGTTTTATTAATTGCATAGACGATAAGAAAGTTTTCGTATTAATTAACTTTAAACATTTGCGGACTAGTACATATACAACATCGTGGCGTGCATATAGCTTGTTGAACTTCTTTGCGGTTTGATTGATACTTCTTAAATGATGTGACTGCAGCTCTGGACAAAAAATTGGTTTTGCGTGAAGATTCTAAAGATGAATCCTCAGATAAAAAAGGAGGGTCACAAGATGACAAGTCCCTGGTTGTTTGCTTCGGGGAAATGCTAATCGACTTTGTGCCCACAGTTAGTGGAGTTTCACTTGCTGAAGCATCTGCCTTTAAAAAAGCTCCTGGCGGTGCTCCTGCTAATGTTGCTGTTGGTGTTGCAAGACTGGGTGGTTCAGCAGGTTTCATAGGCAAGGTGAACTAGATTCTGTCCTCTTTATTCTGGATGCTAGTTTCTAAGATAGTTTTACGGTGGTGCTATCCACACAACCCTCTCAATTTTCGGCCGGATTGAATGAATTGAGGAGGATCTAAAATTAATAGGGGGTGTGTGGATAGTACCACCCTAGTTTGATTGCTTTCTTCATTTGGCCTTTGTCTTTCTTCCTGGGATTTCTGTTATGAAGCAGGGTTTCTCTAGTAACATTTTGTTCCACATGTGTAAGACATGAAACATAGAAGGACGCATTCAACCTTTTTTACTGAAACTTCCCAACGGTTCAACTCTATGTTGACTTTGTTGAGCATGACGTGGTTCAAATATGCATCTTTCTCACATTTTGGATGTACCCCATTTCATAATCTCCAGAAATGTAATTCAAACGATGTTTTCTCTCAGTTTCAGGGGACGTCTTTTACATCTGATCTCTGCATTCGGAGTCCTTATTAGTTTTAAATTATATTTTGAACTAACTTCCTTCTCAAATCTGATAAGGACCGTATTTTCTTATGGAACCTAAGGGCTTTTAGTGGCTCCTGACATTGCATAGTCTTAAAGCTTCCAAAGTTTTCTTTATGAAGGGATATTTTAATGTGGGAGGCTCCTTGATTTAACTTATAAAAACTTGCGTTACAGGTAGGCGATGATGAATTTGGACACATGTTGTCTGACATTCTGAAACAAAACAATGTTGACAATTCTGGCGTTCGATTTGACCCCAATGCAAGAACTGCATTGGCTTTTGTTACACTCAGAGCTGACGGAGAGCGTGAATTCCTGTTTTTCCGTCATCCAAGTGCTGATATGCTTCTACGTGAATCAGAGCTTGACATAAATCTAATTAAGAAGGTGTGGCTTTCTTTTTCAACTTAATTACAAAACAGTGCACACAAAATATGAAGCTTACCCATTTGTTGGAAACTGATTCAGATAATATTGACTGCAGGCAAAGATCTTCCATTATGGTTCAATTAGTTTGATTGATGAACCGTGCAGGTCGACCCATCTAGCTGCTATGAAAATTGCCAAGGAGTATGGTTGCATCCTTTCTTATGATCCAAATTTAAGATTGCCGTTGTGGCCATCGGAAGATGCTGCACGGAAGGGCATAATGAGTATATGGGATCAAGCAGATATAATCAAGGTATAGTACCTGAAAATACAAAATTCATGTACGGAAGTTATTAGCTGTTGCGTAGTTGTAAATTTTCTGTTTGTATCTTTATTCTTGGTTCTCATCAGGTGTTTTCGTATGTCAAACTTGCAGATAAGCGAGGATGAAATTAGATTCCTGACTGGTGGTGATGATCCTTATGATGATAATGTGGTGTTAACGAAGCTTTTTCATCCCAATCTTAGACTGTTGGTAGTAACTGAGGGTTCAGAGGGTTGCAGATATTACACTCAGGTAGGTTTGTCCTTTTTTTTTTTCAGTATCTTTTGTCTCTCGTGGTAAAGAACTCACTTATCATCTTCTCGACCAAAATTGTTTGTTTTTAGAACAATCTTGTCATTGTCCCTTCTGCGTCATATAAGATAGCAACTGTAAAAGTTTGTCATCATATTGTACTTTTATTTATTGGAATAACTGGGAACCTTTACAAAGTCAGCGGCGTCAATACCACGCTATGATTTTATTGTTCACGAGGCATCTATATTTTTGTTGAAGAAGATTAATTGAACACTGAATGTGATTTTGCCTTTTAACTTCTCTTATCAAAATGATTGGTTATGAGAAAATTGACATCAACTAAATTTCTGTCAGAAATTTCACGGCCGGGTTGGTGGTGTTAAAGTTAAAGCTGTTGACACAACTGGTGCTGGTGATGCATTCGTCGGTGGGTTACTGGACAGCATAGCTTCTAACTTGAGTCTTTTTCAGGTAAGCATAGTTCTTCCCGGGATTGAGAAAAATCCATCCATGCATCTTCTGGTAGATTATTTTCATAGTCACTCGAATTTGACTCTCATTCAGTCCTCGTATCTAAAATGTTCTGTTCAGAAGATCACAAAATTCTGCTTCCTTTAACAGAAAAAGAAACAATGTAATATTGGTCTTGTACGTAGTCTAGACTGTTGTATGTTTTCATTTTCGATCATCTACCAGCTTCTGTATAAATTTCCCGTGCAGGATGAGAAGGGGCTACGAGAAGCTCTACTCTTCGCAAATGCATGCGGTGCGCTCACAGTAACAGAAAGAGGAGCCATTCCTGCAATGCCAACGAGAGAAGCTGTGCTCCAGTGCTTAAAGCAGGCTGCTGAGAAAAACTAGACGACAATAGTCGGAATTCATGTATCAATCGTAGTGTAATTCGAGTGTTAGTTTGAGTTTCTTTGCTGAGATATCATTGAGCTTGTTGCTCCTGGAGACCTCCCTGCTATATATTTTCGATTCAGCCCCACCCTTCGATTTATCTCGGAGGTGTCTGTCGTAGGGTACACTGGTGGTTACTATGTAAACCACTGCCAATAAAAGATTTCAAGTTCAAATTGTCAGCATCGTAGCATTTCTGAGTGAACTTTTTGTTGCATCAATTCTTTTCTTTTCTTAATATTGGGATGCCGGAAATTGAACACTCCTCGGTACAAGGGTGAATGCTCTAAACATGTTGCGATGATAATGCTTTGCTTCACTTTAGCCGTAGCCGGATGAAGAATTTTTTCTTGCAAAACAAGAACCAATTAGTTTCTATGTATGTGCATTTTTGGCCAAATTGCTATAATAATTTATGAGTTTTTTTAGTCAAAATAGTTCTTAAGATTGACATAACTCTTCTCTTTAGTGCATCAGATTTAAAATCGATAGAAGCGGTCCTTGAGTTTATCCATCGTCAATCATTTTGACGGTGGACAAACTCAGGGACCCTTCTATCGATTTCAAATTTTAGGGATCAAAGCAGGAAATTATGCTAATCTCAGGAACCACTTTGACTAAAATGTCATATAACCTATGTTGTTTACTCGAGATTTCACCTTTTTCTAATTTTTCTCAATTTAGTCTAATTCGTCAGTTAAATTAAAGAAATTTTGCCTCATTTGACAGATTGGACTAACATTATCGCAATGCAACTACAAGAACGATGGCGAAATCAAAGTAAAAAATAGGGAGTTTTAATGAAAATGACATTTTTATTCTAAAAAGTCACTTTTTGTACTATCACAACACCTTTTTGTCATTTTGATTAAAACTCAAAGTTTTCAAGTTATTTTCATTAATTTTTCTTAAAAAATATTAGTGGAACTCACTTAATGTTAGTTGTACACGAATTAATTGGACATTTTAACAGCCAAGTTAACGCATGTGATGTCGGCAGCAGCGCATGATCTCCCTACAAGATCCAACGATCCACGAACGATGAAGTGGATCCAGATCACAGGGGCAGTTTGGCCATTACAGTTAATCTCCCGGGAATAGTGACCCGCACGTTCGAAACGACCCGAACCCGAACAATAATAAGCCCGCCGTATTAATCAATCAAAATCAAACAGTAATTAAGGAAATAAATAATCCAAATAAAAAGGATAATCACGTTTTTTTTAAGAGAAAAGGAAGAAGAAAATGAGAGTTTGAATCAGAAGCCATTTGCTTCGGCTTGGGTTGCTCTTCTGATTCAAATTCCAGTTGAAAAAATGGCGTCGAATTCGAATTTGAATCCGTCGCTGCAGCCTGAGATCGGACCCGACGGCCTTGCTCGCGAGGCTTCTGTCATCACCTACACAGAGAAGGTCTTTCTTTCTCTCCTCCTCTCTCTCTCTCTCTCTCTCTCTCTAAATTTCTTGGTAATTTGTTGAATGTGTGTTGGTTGTGGTTTTGTTGTTGTTGCAGATAATCGAGAACGAACAGCTTCAATTAAGAAAGTAAGTGTATTTGATTTCAATGTACTGTATAATGATCGTTTTAGGGAATTATAATTGCTTTAATTGTGTGTTTAATAATCAGTAATGCAGTGAACTAGGGTTGCTGTAATCTATGAAATGAATCGGATGATCATTGAATGTTGAGTTTTAGTGATGTTTAGAAATGCAAATTGTTTTGGTGATGTTTAGAAATGCAAATTGAATGTTGAATCTGAGTACTTTAGGTATAAACTGCAAGTTAAGAGAGATTTATTAGTTTAGTACATTAATTGGATACAGTGGCAATGTGAAAATGTTTGGTAATCGATTCGAGGATTTTACAAGTTGTGGTCAAGAGGCGTAGGAACTAGGAAGTCAACATGTTGAAAGTTGGAAGCTTTCTTCGATTATCTTTGGTCCTTCGGGTTCACACGTTTTCGAGCCTTGAAAATGGAAATGAAGATGTGTTTGGTAGTACTTGGGGAAAAGTTGAGTTTTGGATTCTGTCGTCTTTTATTCTTAAACTTTTGTGCTTCTCGAGTTTGTTTGAATAGGCAATGCCTTACTGTAATTGCCCGTGTTCAGTAAGATTCGGTGATTTATGATTTGAGACAATTGATTCGTTCAGATATATTGAAGAAAACTATTCTAAAATTCGTGATGTCGAACGAGAGCTGGCACAGTTGTCAATGGAGATGAAACTCACAGCTGGGCCAAAAAAATCAGGTTGCTGCATTATCGTTGTTAGTTACTCTCATTCTTCGATTTCATGATTTTTCCTCTTGTTTTGTATAACAGTTGATTGATTGCTTTTTTGCCTTTTACTTTGTGTGTATGGTGCATCTTTTGAAGCTCTTGAACATTTGAGGAAGAAAATAGAGATGTCAACGGAGAAAATTCATGCTGCCAAGCTGAAGGAGGAACAAGCACGAAAGGTTCGTCCCCTTTAATTATAGAAACGGATTTTCTTTATCCTTACATTGTAAAGTTCTGTTTGACGTTCATAAATATTGAACAAAACTCTTTGCCTGTTTCCCAAGTGCTCACTAAAATTAGTACCATTTTCATTCTGCTTGATCAAGATGACCTTGGACATTTAAAGCTCAAAGTTTTCAAATAAATTTGTCTAGTTTTGTCTGATTATTGGTAAGCATATGATTGTATTGGGTGATGTGGTGGAGTTTCAAGTTGAAAAGTAAGCTTGTTAACTATTTAGACCTACCAAACATATTTTATCAGGGATGGATGAAGACACATGAATCAAGATTCATCGCAAAAATGGATAGAGATTGATGCTTGTATACACAGCCGAATATGGTTGGGTAAAATCATTTTAATTAGTGCATGAATGTTGTTCCTTATGCAGTCTGATAGCTGTTTGACTTGATGTATTTCAGGTGTGGGAAGCAGCATTACAGGCTGTAAAGGACGAGGAAGCTATCAAGCAGCAGCTATGTGAAGACTTAAACCAACTGGTATATATCTTTGTTACATGTGTCTTTGAGGTTACAAACTTGACAAATTATTTTGACACTGTTGTTGTTTCAACAGGTGCAAGAAAGCAGCAGTTCTCAGTTTACGAGACTGGAGGAGTTAAAAAGACGGCTTGAAGCTATGAACCCAAGCAGATCATCAGCTTCCGTTTCTCATGTAAGTTCCAGTTTTATTGTTATGGCGATTATATTTATAACATCTTGAACGGGTTGGATGGCATTGCAATTTGATATTAGTTGGCTTAGATTTCATGGTGTTTGAGAATCAACTATTATACCACAGTTTACTCATGGCCCTCGTGTGTGTGTGTGTGTGTGTGTGTAATTCATCAGTATTCAAGGTAGTATTGCATCAGGCCTGTTTATCAGATGAAGAAAAGGTTATTTTCATTACGGTTTGAAAGATACCACATAGGAATCTAGGATATTACATTGGAAGTTTGGAGTAGATTTCGTTAGAATCATTACTTCCACTCTCATGCCTTGAAATGGTTTGTCAGTAGATGTTCCCACGCCAGTTTTTTCTTCCTTCTTCCAGTGGTACTATGGTTCCTCCTTCTATCCCTGCATTGTATACAATCTTGGAACTTCATTTGACCTCCGCTATCTCTGTGAAGTCCTTGGTGACCTTGAAAAGAAGCTAATGAAGAAAGAAAATAGGTTATCTGACTGTTAGTCTTGGGGAGTATGAGTGAGGGTGATTAACCGCCATCCCCCCTACAAATCGACCCGCAAAACAGGCACTTAGAGGCAATGACGAAATGAAAGAAAGATTAAGAATCACCTCTATATAGCTAGATTAATCTTAAAAGACATCCACACATCTAGCAAAGGGTGTTCTGGCTCTCAAACGGTAAAGATTTGGAGACTTATCCCCAGAAAGGAGAAGAGGATGGCCCCCGGGGGTGGTCAAGGAAGTGGACTAGCCGGGTAAGGAATTATTGTTTGGCCCGTTAGGAGAAACATTAAACGGCTTCTTTCCATGAACTATTACATGCCAGAAGCTACTCATACTTTTCGAATATCTTATACTTGGCCACCAACTTGGGTAATTTTCAAATGCTTATATATGTATGTCATAAAATTTAGTATGAAAATGTTAATAGTTTGAGCTTGGAACTGTGTTTAGGATGGGAAATCAATGGGTCCAGATGCTCCTAAAGTTCCGGGATCAAAAGAATCAGGTGGAGTCGATCAAAACATCCCCAATCCAGGAAATGGTGGAAATGTTTCGGTCGCGAACGGGCACAATCAACAGCCTCCGGTTGAGGGAGAAGGAAGGGGAAAGAAGAAAAGTCAGTTCCACGGAAGAGGGAAGGGACTTGGAGCTGTGCCCAAGGGTAGAGGACCTCCTCCGCCGGGATGGACAGGGGCAGGGTTTGATGCTTAGGAGTGTTACTCTCATTCAATTACTAGATATATTATTTCGTCCATCTTTCTCCCCCTTTATTCTTTAATTGTCTCTAGCATTTGATATGAGAAATGCAAGCTGACCTTTCTGACTTCTCGTTGCTTCATCGCACCCGTGTACGTTACCAATATCGAGCAAGAATCGATAATGTAGACGTTAATTGATCGTCTCTAAGCTAGATAAAGAAGAGGGGAGAATTTGAACTCCGAACGCAATAGGTTAGACAATCCAACCTTTGTAATGAGTAATAATTTAGTTTGATTGTTGAAGTTAAAATTGAGCTATTCTAACTCTAACCCCTTTCAGACGAAAATGCCCTTACGTCCACCATTTATTCAAACCTTGCTATATAAATATTAATATGTACTTTTGACCAGTCACTCGTTTAGGACAGTCAAGTCTTTTCACATGTGTGGAGGGTTACAATAACGAGATTTTAACGAAACATTTTTTGTACTATTCACTCTAACGAAAAATGATATTTTTACTCTAAAAAATCATTCCTGGTACTATTCACTTACAACATCTTTTTGTCATTTTGATTAAAACTCAAAGTTTTCAAGTCATTTTCATTAGTTTGGCAAGTGTAATGCTATTCATTCATCTGTTTTTACATCCTACACATTCTTTTTATGTTTTGTCTATTGATCTTTTTCATTTTGTTCGATCCGACGGTTGAAAATTCATCTAACAAACGAGAGTAAACAACTTTTGAAAATTATCCTTATTTCTGATTGAGATTAATATTTATCAATAAAAACACACAAAAAAACTTGTGTACAGGTGCTAAGCCACCTTATCTGTGTGTGACATCTCTCAAAAGTATAGGACTGATTGTACTTTGGTTCCATCCAAACCACGCATAATCTTACACGGTGTGAGGGTTCCCGTAATAAAACAAGCCTACCGAATATCTGGTCCCAAGCTACTAGGAACATTGCTCCCACTTGCTAAGCTAAGTGTAGAGTAGTTTGTGCAGATAGACAGACTCATATAGGCTCATAGCACATCCTAATGCACAGTCGCGGGCCACCGTAGCCCGACTTTGTGTACGGTAATAATCATGTTGGAGCAATATTAGAAAATATGAAAATGATACAAAAATTCCATTCATAATAATTATAACGAAATTCACAACATCAATTCATGTATAAGATTAATATAAACAACTAGAGATAAAGTTAGAAAAACTGACAGACTTGGAGATTGAGGCTTGCATAAATGCAATGTCCTAAAGATAGAATTTCGCACATACTCTTGTGCTTGTAGTTCAATAGGCGTCAATCTCCCAGAATTCAACAATCTATAATCCGAAGTCAAAGCACTTCAATATTCGAACTCTAACGAACTTTATATATTCCGTACTCTCAAGAGTAAAATTAATTCTAATTTTTTCTATATTTAATGATAATGGTTTCATGAGTTTATATAGAACTCAAGTACTTCTTGTTAAAGAGTTGTAACTTTTCATCTATAAGTATACATCGCTTATCAAGATAATACACCTAAACAACATAACCTTTCTAAGAAATTGATTAACCCTATTTTTCATTCAATTATTAAAATTATATATTACAATATTTAATATATTATAATATATAATTTCCAACAAATCATACGTCTGCGGGGACGAAGATGTGTACTCACTACTCAATAAATTGGTCAAGCCCCTGTGGTGTCATCAATTTTTCCATTTATTTTGGCGTTAAGATCTTCTGGAAGTTAGGCCACACTCCTTAAATTGCCTGCAACAAGTCACATCATTAGGTTTTCAATGCCCATCAGCACTCTCTTATTATTATCAGAAAACTAATGAAAAGGATTTGAAAACTTTGAGTTTTAACGATAAGGATAAAATAAACGGTAAAATAAATAGTATAATGTTTGACTTTTTAGTGTAAAAATATGATTTTTAGTTAAAGTAAACAGTACCGCGAGCTTTTCGTTAAAACTCTCTATTATTATTTGTCTCGTCAAGAGAGTTAGTGTGAGGATTTGAAAAGCAAAGTTTCGACGGAAGAAGGACGAAACTGTTAATTGATTTTATAGTAAAACTTTAACTTAATACGGTTAGATGTGGTGCACAGGTTCCCGTGGAAATCACATTCATGCGTGAGGGTCCATCATGATCTGGTGGAGTAAATTGTTTTTACACGAAAACATAACGTTAGGTATGAACAAGTACTATACATTTGTCTCTGACATTTTAATTTACTCTCTATCGCTATCTAATTTCTTGTAACAGGTGTAGCATCTTCTTTCCATGCAGAAGGGCACAGGCACTGTCTCGACTGATCCATCCAAACTCCAATAAATTGTGACCTCCATCGTCAGCCTTCCTCATGAATTGCTCGTACCCTTGAGGGTTAAATTTTTTCAAGAATACGAAATTTTGATAAACATTTTATGATTATAAAATATATATCCACACACTTGAAGGGAAACTTAGAAAAATACTGATCCATAAACTTCAAGTCTTTGCCTCCAAATAGTTTAAACATCATTTATTTGGATGCAGTCAAACCCTCAGATCTCCCACCCTATTTATCTGCATCATCAGGACCAATAATTAAACCCTATATATATTATATATGCATCAACCCACATGCATGACAATGCATGCGTGTCATTTGCATAGCATTTTATTTGAATTTTTCGCTCAGAATCTGTATATTTGTAGCACGTTTTAGCTCACTGTCATAATATGTTATGATAATTCTCTACAGGTATATGTAAGATTATTATTGGAAACATTAAATGGCAACTAAATGGAACCGTGAGTTGTGTTGGATTCAGGATTTTAATGGATGGTCTTCTCTCTTTCACTATTTGTCCATACTGTTGGGTGATCCTCAAAAGTCCTCACATACGCTTCTTGAACTTTCGGGTGATCCAGGGGGCCGGGATCAACTAGGTCCATAAATGAATCCACCCCTTGTGAGGACTTCCCTTATCATTTAGTTTGGAACCTTACCTACTAAATGACTAGCATGTTATAATAATAACCCATAAAAAAAAAATGCATAGGAATCTTTGCAGTTATGCCCCCTGTAATCTTGATTATGGTGTTTTTACTTCCTCTAGCCTAGTAAATTAAGATAAGTGTCCATAGCTAGAATTAAGAGGGGCAATGAGTAGACTGAGTAGTGTCTTTTTATGAAATTTGCAGTATGCCTCCCTTCCCCTGTCTAGGCCAGGCCACACTGTTTTGTTTAGGCCCGACTTCTCAAGTCCATACTGGATTGACCCTGTTGTCGACATAGTTTTATCTGATTTAGATAGCACTTAACAATAAGATTTAGTGATATTTCTTTACCTTCATAAGTGAAAAGTTATTAGGTTTGACTTACGTAAATGACAAATGTGATATTAAATTATTATGACGATTTCGTATATACATAAGAATTTGGTTGCATTGTGTGCATAGTTGAAACAAATTATTATTATTTTTTTTTGAAATATTTACAGGTGCACTTTGTATATAAGTTGTGCATTTTTTTAACACAATTCTTCTCTATATAATTTATATAGGATATTACCGTTATTCAGCAACTCTGGTTCATATTTGCCCTAAAAAATTCTTTTAGTACAATAAAAATCAAGTGTCATCTTTTTCAGCAAAATAGAGATTGAGTGTCAATGAACCTGACACCGGATAACGGAGATCAAAGAGAAACCACAAGTGAACGCTCAAAGATAAACAACTCGCCACTCTTATGGAATCCACCAAAGAGATAAGAGTTTACGGATAGGAAGAAAAACACTATTCACTAAACCAAGTTTAAAAGTAATTCTTAATTTCTGAATCATTTCCATACATGAGTAGTGGTTTTAAATAGCTAGGCATGGAACAACCTTCTACCTTCCAAGGAGAGGTTACTAAACATAAACTTAATGAGAACATGAACCATCTTTGAATTTAAATTACGAAGCAACAAACTAAGCAACAACCTTCAACCTTCCACATTCTATTCGGTGTCATACGCTTCCGCTGCACAATAACTCGTCCCCGAGTTCTCTTCGTCTTCACAACCATGATAAGGAGAAAGGTTGGCAACATTGAAGGTTGCTGATACGCCATAGTCTCCTGGAAGTTCAATCTTGTAAGCATTGTCTCCAAACCAATTTGACACCGGATAACGGAGATCAAAGAGAAACCACAAGTGAACGCTCAAAGATAAACAACTCGCCACTCTTATGGAATCCACCAAAGAGATAAGAGTTTACGAATAGGAAGAAAAACACTCTTCACTAAACCAAGTTTAAAAGTAATTCTTAATTTCTGAATCATTTCCATACATGAGTAGTGGTTTTAAATAGCTAGGCATGGAACAACCTTCTACCTTCCAAGGAGAGGTTACTAAACATAAACTTAATGATAACATGAACCTAACTTAATGAGAACATGAACCATCTTTGAATTTAAATTACGAAGCAACAAACTAAGCAACAACCTTCAACCTTCCACATTCTATTCGGTGTCAGAACCAAAGATATACTTGTATCTATATGCGGTACCATGATTAGCTTTCAGAGAATAACTACGTTTTTTTTTCTTTTTTTCTTTTGAACAAACGATATCATTTACACTAAAGGAGAGGGGGTGGGCTTAGCCTCACAATGGGCTAGCAATAATATGGTTCAAATTCGCATTTGACGAGAATCGAACCTAAGACTTATCACTTACAAGTGAAGAGGAATATTACTAGACCGTAGTACTAAGTGGCGAGAACAACTATGTTAAATAGACGGATAAATAGTTGTTTGACCCCCTGAACTCTTCCTCCAGTTGAAATTGAACACTTGAATTATTTTTTTGATAAATTAACTCCCTGAACTATTTGAAGCCAATTAACCCCTTGTCATTAGATTCCATCCATCATTCTGTCAAATTCAAGGGAAAATTAGTCTTTTTATCATTGATTACATGTCACTTATAACCACCAATAAAATTATGACATGTGGACACATAATAATGTGTAAAGACAATGTGAAATGGTCCGTTATGTAAACGTTTCGTTTCTTTATGGTTCTTATTATGCTATAAGTTTTTGAATTATTCCATGTCCACGTGTCATTATTTTATTAGTAGTTATAACTGACAAGTAAGAATTGATAATGAAAAGACTAACTTGCCCTTGAATTTGATGGAATAGTGGACGGAATATAACTGCAAGGGGTTAATTGGCTTTTTCTTCAAATAATTCAAGGAGTTAATTTACCAAAACAATAGTTAAGAGGGTTAATTTCAATTGGGATAATAGTCTAGAAAGTCAAACCGCAATTTATCCTAAATAGATATTAGTTAAAAGTGAAGACCAAAAAATTAGGAGTGTGTACTTAAAAATTGCACATGAAACGCAACTGATCACAGGTTTTGGTTGACATATTAATTAACTTACAAGCTCAGACCCCATGTGATTTAAGAACCAAATCCTTTATAGATTCTCCTGGCATGTACACTTTGCAATCCCAAATACAAACAAATTGACAAATGAACATAAAAAAAAAAAGTAGTTTCGAACCCAAAACGCATAGATTGAAATCCAGTCCCCTACTAATTTTCAGTTAATAGTCATACAACTGAATACACCATATATGTAAATATTAACTTAATATTATAATTTATAAAATTGAATCTGTTGCAGAAAAAACAAGATGTAATTGTAACTTTGAACTTTATATTATAAAATTTTTGAAATTAAAAGAAAGCAAATATACAAATTAGAAAAGGGTTGGAGAGAAGCGAATGGATTCCTCTGAGGGTCGTCTGCCAAGGTTGTCGGGCTGTCAAAACCTTCAGCCTCCTCCTAGGCTCCTAGCTGCCTTTTTACAGCTCCCAATCTGCCACGACCCCCACAACCACAACCCCCCAACTAAAAACTATTCCCCCGGACCGATAGCATCTCATCACGTGATCCACCCATGTGACCCTTCCTCCTGCATGCACCCCAAACCTTACCATGCTACGTTGCCGTTTTGGACTAAAATCTTGGGGATGTAATACTCAAAACAATAGGGACATAGCCGTTTCATGTATGAGAGTGTCCAAAATGTCCTTCTCTACCTCCCTAACAATCCCTTCTCCTTCTTCCTCAAATGCCATTTCGCTCTGCACCTTTGATTCCGGCAAGTCCTTGTCGATTAATGCATCGATGTCATCGAGAACTTGACAGTCAACAGATGGGAAGCTCTGAATTTTGTAGCACAAAATGTTGATCAAATGCGACCCATTCATACGCATACCATTGCAATGTTCAAATTGAATATTATTTGAGCTCGTAGCCCATGGCTTTAAGTTGATATAGGGTCTCAAAAATTCCACCAAAATTTCATCCACAAGGTGAAACAGTAACTTTCTGTTCCACCTATGACCAAGCTGACTGGAAAACTCGTTTTTACCGCTAGTGGTGGTAATACTAGTGGTAGAGAAAGAGTGTTCGAGGTGGTAAAAAATGGAGGGGTCGAGGGGATGGGAAGGAGAGAACCAATTTGTGAAGGAGACTAGGGTGTCTTTATCGATGCCTGTACGGGCTATGATTCTTGTGACGTACAGGTGCAGCTCTGCCTCTGCTCCACCAGCACCGGTGGCTGATCTAATGGTGGTGCCGGTGTTACCGTTAGGAATGTCGCCGGTAAGGTTGATGCAGTCTCGGGTAGCGAACACGTGGGGGCGCCGGGACACTTGTTGATGTTTGTAGTACGTTTGGCTCGTGGAACTAGATAACTGCGACAGCCTACGTTTCGATTGTTGAGCTTCAGATATTACTTGTTGTGCCTGCTCCTTTATTTGTGTAACACATTGCAACAAATAATAACAATAAGTTAAGAGAATAGAATCATAAAATGGTAAAAGTACTTCTATGCTTCTAGCTACCAAGAATAATATGCAAAATCGGTACAGATATGATCTTAATAAAATTTTGAACCTATAAAATCAAGTACGAATATGTAGCATGACTGTGTGATTAAACCATGTACTCGTGCATTAGAATAGTTTAAACCATGTAAAAAAGTCAGGTTGCCAATTGTCAGGGTTAGTCACTGCTATATATGATCAATTCTGACAAACTAATAATTTCGACTATCATCTTGGTAAAGAAAAGTCAGTTTGTTAAGATAATGTGACTAACGCTTGCACCGGCATTAGAATGGTTTGGACTATCGATCTGATAAAGAAAAAAAGGGAGGAATATGTAGTAATGGGTCCGACGTGCATACCTGTTTTGGCGGAATTTTGGTAGCTGGAGGTGAAGGATTTTTCTTGACAGAAAGAAGGGTAGGGACATTGCTTGACAACAATAATTGGGTTTTCTTGCATTTCTTGTCACCTGGAATAATATGATTATTCTTGATGGCTCTTGTAGCCGTTGATGGACTCACGAATGCTTCCTCCTTCTGCTTATTCTTCATCCTTGGACCGTATCCAATATCATCTGCTAATTTTGGTCTACGCTTCTGAACTGAAGCAGTCTGGCTTTTCTGTTTCCGCTGCTGCTGTTCTTCTTTCAATGGCTGCGAAGGCTTTGGCTTTAGAGGTAAAGACGAGAGAGGTGATTTGGGTTTTGGAGGAAGTGCTTGAATTTGATCTTTGGGACCGTTGGACTCCAAGAATCTGATCCTGGGAGAACAAGAAGCTGGAGCACTATTTCCTTCCTTGGCAAAAGCACTTTTTGAAGCAGCAGAAGCATTAACATTGGCAATGTTCTTGGATTTGAGTTGGAGAAGCAGCTCATCTCTGCCTTGCTTGTTGTTGTCTGTGTTGACTGATGGTCTGGAGGTGTTTGTGATGTCCAAACCAACTCTCCTACTCACACTTTCTCTCACCTGCTTCACAATTTGCCTAGCGTAGTGACTTGGGTTTTTCACGTTCTCGTGATCAAAATTAATCAGCTTTAAGTCCCTCCTTTTGTATGAAGACTTGGAAAAGTCCAAGTCCTCAGAAACACCAGCATTCTCCTTGCTGATTTGAAGCGAAAGCCGGTGGTGATGATCAACGTCTGATCTTCTGGCTGATGATATCCTTGGAGTCTCAGGCGATGAGCGGGTTCCGTCTGCAGTATTCATGTCACTCGTGTCGACGACATGTCGTCTTGCTCTACCTTTGAGTGGTTTGCTGGCCTTAGAAATTTTTTTATGAGTGGTGGTGCTGGATGATGAAGTTGAAGAAGGTGAGTTGGTTTGGTCAGGAAGAAGGTCAAGACCCATTAGCCTTGCTACCAAACTTGGAGTCTTTGTCATGCCTGGTGAGCTAATATCTGATGAAAAATCAACTGAAGAAGTTCTTGCTTTGGTTGTTTTGATCTGCATACCCTTCTGGAATTTCAAAATCTGCAAACACACAAAGAGGGACCATTTCCATCATTGTTTTCATCATTACTTGCTTTTCCAAGGAAAAAAAAACGAAAAGGTAAACAAATTAAAAAAACTAAAATGTATGGAAGAGCTTACTGGACTGTTTAAATTATCTTCTTCTTTTGTGATAGATGATAATGAAGTCCCTTCTGATGAATCCAAGCTGTTCCTAGGTGCTTCAACACCTAAAATAAATTCGAAAAACTGAATTATTGATAACTCACACATACGAGCGCTTGTAACTCAAGCGGTTAGGAGCATTGGTGGATGCACCTAGAGTTCTGAGTTCAAGCCCCTTCAGCAATAAAAGAACCAAACATTGAGAGAGAGGGAGAGGACCTTTTCGTTCAGTGAGATCTTCTGGGTGGAAAGAAGGTTGGTGGTGGTGGTGGTGTAGGTTGGCAAGCTGAAGTTGGTGAAAGTCAAACAATTGAAAGACGGCACACATGCAACCAGAAGAGGTGGTGATGTCTTTTTCTGGAGGTCCTCCACCACCTCTACCTCTTTTGGAGGATTTTCCAGAACCCCAATACCACTCCCTCATTCCCATAACTAATAAAAAAAAGGAGAAAACTGCTTCTGGCTTTTCAACAGAAACTAGAAAGATTGATATGGTGGTCTATGGACGGATGAAAACCAATTGCTAGAGCTTCTCCAAAAATGGGAAAACAGGAATGAAAATATGAAAATGACAGACGCTAGAAGCAGAATTAGTAGTACTAGTTGGAACTGCAGAGAAAAAAAGTAAGATTAGGACTGGTCACGGTTTGTGAGAGTTTGAAGTGGAAAAATAACAGAAGAAAAGCTTGTGGGGATGCTGTGATCACTGATCATCAATAAGAAGCGAGAAAAGCGGATCCATGAAAGCATAAACGCAGAGAGAGCGAGAGAGAGAGAGAGAGAGAGAGAGAGAGAGAGAGTTACATTTTATTTGATGAAATTAATAAGCAGAGCAGTGTGGCTTTTTAGGTATCTTTTCTCTCTCTCTCTTCCACACACTGCATTTTATCTCTTTTTATCTCAGTGGTTCATGACGCTCCTCACTCCCAAGCTTTTAGCAGACCATCCAAGAAAACAACTTCTGGTCATCTCTCTCTCTCTCTCTCTCTCTCTCAGAGACACACATCGGGAAATGGAATCTTTTTTTGGTCTGCAAAGAAATGAAAAAGATGACGATATGACCACGCACCTCCTCTGCTCTCTCCTTATATTCTGTCTCAATTGCTCGACAGATTTTTCGGTGCACATACAACACCAGAACGTGATTTTTCAGTGTACACTAGTAGTTCAATGAAAGATCGCGATATTAAAATGGTGACATGAAAGAATCGGTCATCTCGCTCACCCATAATACAAAAATACTTCAGTACGTCAAGATCATAAGTGTGCTAGTACTCATAAAAATATTTCCCATCCTGATGATTTCTTATCTGTATATATATCTCTACACATGTTGCATATGTATATTGTATTCTTATGTGTATGTCATGCATATGTATGTATGTGAGCAAGCTCAAATTAACAAGTGTCGAAACGATTCTGACATACGAGGAGGTGTCTTGGGGATCCGCGAGCATCGAAATCCAACCTGTTTTAATAATGTATTTAGTTTAAGGAGAGATTTTTTAGTGTTCCCGTCACACAATGCGGTACACCACGTGTCTCTATGTAAATGGTTGGATATGTGTGTTAAAAAATTAATAACTTAAAAATTAAAATTTTCCACCACTTACATAAAAACACGTGGTGTACCATCCGTGTTTTCATCACAACTAAAAAATTTCCTAATTTAAGGACTTGTTTTTTTTTTCTTTCTTTTTCAGTTTCCAGTTTCAGTTACTAGAGCTTGATTTTAGGAAAAATTAATATTCGGTCTCTAGTTACTAATATTCATTGACTGAAACCTTATTAGTTTTTAGATTTTGATCCAAGTCTCTAGCATTAATGTAATAATGAATTTACATGTCAGTTACATAATTTTTTCAAATAAAAATTAATAATTGATTTAGGATTTAGGATTTCAATACTCACACCTTTATCATACTCCAAACTAATTTTCAATTCAAAACATTTCCATAATAAATAAAAAATTAGAATAAGTTTGTACCCATTAGTTTTTTTATAGAAATGTTTTCAATTTCTTACATTACCCATTTATGTAATTTTTCAAATTTTTAATCTTAAAAATGTACCCATTCTTAAATATACCAAGTTGTTATATGTAAAATGACAAAATGTACCTTTTTTTGTATAATATCTATTCAATTTTTTTCTAATCCATTTTTAAACTTGTATGGGTACTTTCTTTTTCTTTGATTTGAGAAAGTATCTATGTCAAGTTTAATCGAAGAAATTTACAATGTCATTAAGGCTATATATATATATATATTTATTTTTTTTTTGTGGTTTTGAAGAATGTACCCATGTTTTGGTACAATATTTTTTTTTATATTTTAATATTTTTAATCCCACAAATTATGAGTTTTTATTTAAAATCTCATTAATATAAACAACTATAAATTTCAATTTTTAATTTAAAAAATATAGTAACATACAAAGAAATAAATTATCACATTAATTTTAGGAACTTCGATAAAAAATTGAAAACCAACAAGATTTCAATAAAAGAATATTTATAGTTAGGGGCCGCATCCAAAATCTTATTTGAGTTTAACTTGCTACCCATGGTTAAGATCACTACTATTTTCTCTAACTCGGATAGGGTTTAACTTAACCCAGGCCTGAAGGACAGTACGATAATGGGTCAGACTCAAAGGTGCCTTTGATTTCAATAATTGAGTGCTCATCCTCACAACTAATTATAACAACTTTTGAAATTTTCACGACCTAAATGCCTGTTTATTAGGATTATCTTCCATTCTCTTTCATTTTTTTCATCTCATATTCTCTATTTTCTCTTTCTCTTTCTATAAAAAATTAATATAAGATGTTGACATGACTTAATCGTGACCGTTCAAATAGGAGGTGAGGGAAGGGGAGGGAAAAAAAGAGGGAAGAGAATCCTACTTCTGTTTTGTATGCAAGTTTAACAACTTTGTGGGTTTCTCTCCTTAATCTCTTAGGATCAATTAAACCACGACATTAAGAAATGGATAATGTCAGGGAAACCAAATTTTCAAACCAAATGATGTGTCACCAATAAATAAAAAACACATTAATCGACACTTAATTAATAATTCAATTATCAACAATAGCGTCATCTAGTTTACACAATTTGGTTTAAAATTTTGATATTCCTAGCATTACCCTTATATGGATTGATCAGTGAGAGAAATAGTTAAGTTGAGTTTTCATTATAAAATTAATTGATAACATAAGGAGTAATCTAATTCCTGACAACACAAATTGGATGACGTGTAGCATGTGTAGCTGTTGAGCTTCACGCGTAAGTTAACCTACTCTGATCCCATACAGAAAGTTGAAGTTCTACCCTAAAAGTTATTGGCAATGTTGGAAATAGCCTAACTCACTGATAAACCGTTGCATAATTTGGATCCTCACCGATTTAGGACTTCGCCCTCACATTCTCACAAAAGTGAACAAGTACTAGTAATGTCTAATTGTATTATTGGCTTTTGAATTCGGGATCAGTTTCACAATATTTCTTTTAAATATCACATCACATTGGTAAGAATTGAATCTTAGATCTTGCTTTCTCTTTTAGTCAAATTGATGCACATTCATAAAAACAGTTTATCTTAATCGAAACTCATTATTTTATTCTCTCTCGTCACTTGAGCTAACCCTAAAGTTTGTATTGCCTAATTTCTTTTAATACGGTACTCTAAATATATAAGCCCATTGTTTACTCATATTCTTATTCCAATAATACCGATGTTTAGAGAAAATTCTTATATAGCATCAATACTGGCACTTATAACATGGTCACACATGATGGTACAAAAAGGAGTGCACTCATTTTTCGTTAAATCTTGAGCCAGTACATCATTTATGTGAATGAATTTCCTATAGGATTTGTATTTTTCTTTTGGAGAATGGGCTCATTCTTTTCTTACGAATAATGTATCTTCATTATATAAATTCAACGATTGAAACTGTTCAGTTTGTTAATTTTCTTCAGTAGATCATCTTTACAAAAATTTATTTGAATCGGTGATTATTTAGTCATTCAAATGTATAAAACAAACTAACAGTGTAGGTACCAAGTAACATATTTATAATGAAACGTCAATTTATTTGATACGTTTGAATGTTTAAACACTTTCCAATTTGAATAATTTTTTTTTGTTTAAGTGATCTTCAAATAAAGATTAAAAAATAAAACGGTTTCGATCATTGAATTCATACAGTTGAAATGCTTTATAATTAGCAAATGGAGGGTTATATGAATTACTCACATGGAGGCGTACAAGTTTATCCCTTCCGTTATGTCAACGGGAAACCATCATGAATCAGAACACTGATTAAATCGAACAGTATTTTCGATAGCATTGAAGCAATGCACACCATAAATATAGTAATTATGAACACTAAATCGATTGTCAGTCTCATCACATTTTTTAACATTTCTATTTCTTAAATCCATTTCATGATAGACTGAAGAATTTGATTTCTGTCGAACATAACCAATTTATAGTATAACAGACTAATTAGCAGGTGTACGGTGATTCATATATCATACGTACTCACACTGCCGTAATTTCACACAAAAACAAGACAGTTTAATTTAAAATATGGAAAGTTTTTGGCCAATATTTACCTTTTATACATGATATGCTAAGTTTAGTTTGTGCACAAGAAGTACACAGACCCCATCTATGATAAACCCCAAATTAAATTCCTTTAAATTTTAAATCATGCAACTGAATTATTCATTTGTTGGACCCATCACGTTATATATAGCAGCTAGCTAGCTACATGCATCATCTCTCTAAAAGTTTTAGAATGTATGAGATGTACTGGCACATTAGACGACTGAATTTATATGATTAAATTTTGATAATCTCAATTTAATTTATTGACTTTTCATTAGATGACTGAATTGACTAAATCTTGATAATCGATTTGAATTTAATCGTTTAAACACCGGTATATCTCGGCGTAAAAACAACTTCATCTCTCTCCCAACATGGGAAGGCTGTCGAGAACAATTGGACAAAAAAACCATGCCATGCAGGGACCCCAAAACTGTGCATAGATCCCACTTGACTGAGATCTTTCGGTGCCCTCAGTAGGACCTTCCAGAGACTGGCCAGACCAGGCCAGAGCGTCTAAGATCATATACATTAGGGGACCACAAAAGCATGGCTTAAAACCTCAAATGCTTTTATTCTTTCCTCGACACGACACCTTTGCCTTTTTTACGTTACTGGGATTTAAGTTGTTTGAAGAGGAAGGGAAGTGAAAACTATGGTAGAAATCATATGCCCTACCAAATTATTAGAAGTTGAAGAGTAGAGCTCTATAAAGTATTGAAAGTAGGGTTAGGGTTTAGGGTATGGCTAGGGTTTCGGTATGGCTCCCGTGTATGGCTAGACTTGTGGCTGGGTGGTTGGTGTCCTTTTTCTGTCATCTTTTCACCTAGTTTGATCTTCTAGAGTTGTTGTATCTTTATGTCCATGCTTATATCTTAGTCCCATGCTGTTAGGGTATGGTAGGCCCTTCTAGCTTTCCTTTCGGCTCTTTCTTGTTTGTCAGCAGCAGTGCTGCAGAGTAGACCGATCCCTTTTTTGGTTCTTCATATATATCTTGTATTATTTGGCTTAAGCTCTTATGAAATACAATACAACAAAACACTCAAAGTTCAACATGGTATCAGAGCAGGAATAACCTGTCTCTGTAAAACCTTGTTGTTGTTTCTTCATGGCAGACGATAATCCCATTCTCGAGTCCGAGGCTGATAGCTCACTGGGAGTCAGTACTCATACTCAACCCGAGATAGATGTTAATCCCAATCAAAGGTTGAGTTCAGTTCTTCTAAATGAGTTCAACTACTTACCATGGTCTAGGGCAGTTTCTCTTGCTCTCGGTGGAAGATCAAAACTAGGTTTCATAAATGGAAGCATTGAAGCTCCGGATGATTCTGCTCCCACATATGAGACCTGGCTCAGCAAGGATCAGCTTGTCATGTCATGGCTCCTCAATTCCATGGAAAGGAAGATAGCTGAGATATTCAGCTACTCTGAATCTTCCTTCCAGCTATGGGAGTCTGTGAAAGAAATGTATGGAAACCAAAACAATGCAGCCCGTGTGTTTCAGCTAAAAAAGGATATTACAAGCATACAACAAGACGGGAAACCGTTCGTGCAACTCCTTGGAAGCTTGAAAAAGATGTGGAATGAATTGGAAGTGTATCGTCCTCATTCAACAGATTCAACTATTCTTCTGAAAAGAGCAGAAGAAGACAAAATCTTCCAGCTCTTGTCTAGTCTGGGATCTGAATATGAGGACTTGCGCAGTCATATACTCATGAATCCAGATCTTCCCTCATTTGCCAGTGTGTGTGCAACCATTCAGAGGGAAGAAGTGAGAAAGAGGGTTATGAACTCTACCACATCAACTTCTGCGTCTGATGTTAGAGCTTACTTTTCCAACGACAAGAGGCATCTCTCTAGTGACAAGAAGTATAAGGGCAGAAATCCTCATCTCAAATGCAAGCATTGTGATGCCACTGGACATGTGAAAGATAACAGCTGGATTCTTCATCCAGAACTCAAACCAGACTTCATGAAGAGTGAGAGATTCAGTCAGAAGAAAGCTCAGTACCCGAATTACAAAGCAAACCATGCTTCAGGTGTGTCTACCAAAGGCTCTGAGGAACTTCATAACTTCACTAACAATCCCACCACTCTCATAAATGAGTTCGCTGCGTATCTTCAAATGAAGAAAGAAGTCTCTGGAAGTGATGAAGTCAACACCTCAGGAAGTAGCAACTCATCTGCATTGCTGGGGAAGTTTGCTGGTTTTCTAGCTGACTCGAAAAAACTGTCTCAACACAATGTTTAAGGTATCTTATCTGCCTTCAATACTGCCTTAAATATAAGTAAATTACATGAGTTATGGATTATAGATTCCGGTGCCACAGATCACATAACCAATCAATTTCATCAGCTTCATGATTTTGAAAAACTTTCTACTCCTTCTCTTGTGTCGATTGCCAATGGTGAGGGAGCTAAAGTACTAGGAATGGGAAAAATTCATCTTGTGTCTGACAAAATAGAGTCTAAGGCCCTATATGTTCCATCCTTTCCCTTTCAACTTCTTTCAGTTGGAAGGATCACTCATGCCCTAAATTGTTTTGTTATTTTCTCTCCTCACACTGTCGTTTTTCAGGACCAAATTACCAAGAAGAAGATTGGTGAAGGGTTCTTTTTAGATGGTCTTTATTACTTATCCAAGGAGATGTCTTCTCTCAAATGATTTCAGGCCAGAACCAAACTAAGTCAAGAACAAAACCTGTGGCATCAAAGACTAGCTCATCCTTCCGAACACATTTTGTCAAACTTGTTCCCAAATCTGTGTAAAGAAGTAATCCAATGTGATACCTGTCATTTTTGTAAAGCTACTAGGTTAGGGTTTAGTTCTTCTCTAGATAGAACCAAACAGGTTTTTGAAATTGTTCATTCAGATGTATGGGGACTTTTTTTTTGAGTCTTTTGATGGGTATAAGTACTTTGTAACTTTCATAGATGACTTCTCGAGAGTTACATGGTTATACCTTTTAAAATCTAAGAATGAAGTTGTTGAAGCTTTCATGGACTTTCACAATCTTGTCAAAAACCATTTTGATTCAAAAATTCAAACCCTAAGATCTGATAATGGCTCGGAGTATATGTCACAACTCATGAAAAAATATTTAAGCAGTAATGGAATTCTACATCAAACCAGCTGTGTTGGTACTCCTCAGCAAAATGGAAAGGCCGAGAGAAAAAACCGTGACCTACTTGAAAAAACTAGGGCACTAATGTTGCACATGAATGTACCAAAGAAATTTTGGTCCCAAGGGGTCATGACAGCTGCATATCTTGTAAACCGATTGCCAAGTCGAGTGTTGGAGTTCAAATCTCCCATGGAAGCTCTAAAAGGAAGAGACATTAATCTGTCACACCTTAAAATTTTTGGACGCACCTGCTATGTTCATGTTCAATCTCAGCATAGGGATAAGCTGGATCCCAAGGCTAAAAAATGTTTGTTTCTGGGATACTCTTCAACTCAAAAGGGTTATAAGTGCTATAGTCCTGAGTCAAGGAAAGTTATAGTTTCAAGGGATGTTCGTTTTGATGAAGCACAACCTTTTTTAGCAAACTGTCTGCTAATGATCTACACGGGGAGTCTTGTTTTGACTTATTTCCCTTACCAAGAGCCGAGGAATCCTCACTCAAGGCACTGCCTCACAATGTCTCACACTCATCTGATGAAAATCAAACTGATCAATCCACATCTAACCAACATGTGCATAATGAAGAAATCTTTCATGAAGAGAGAGTTTTGTCAACGGAAGAAACTCAACAGGTTCAAGGTAGAAGGAATCCAGTGCGAGCAAGGCAGCCTCTTACCAGACTTCAAGATTATGTTACTTACTCCGTTAGACATCCAATGGAGTGTTTTATGTCCTACCAGCAGCTATCAAAGCCATATGCAGCCTACTTAAACACCATCACCAACCAAAGTGAGCCACAAAGCTTTCAAGAAGCAAGCTGCCAAGAAGTGTGGAGAAATGCAATGAAGGAAGAACTGCATGCTCTCAACTCTCACAACACCTGGAGTGTGGTCAAACTACCACCAGAAAAAAAGGCAGTTGGTAGCAAATGGATTTACAAGATCAAATTTCACTCAGATGGATCGATTGAGAGGCATAAAGCTAGGTTGGTGGCTAGAGGATTTACTCAAACTTATGCCGTGGACTACAAGGAAACATTTGCCCCTGTTGCTAAGATGAACACCGTAAGGGTGTTATTGTCCGTTGCTATAAACAAAGGATGGTCTCTTTATCAAATGAATGTGAAGAATGCGTTCTTACATAGAGATCTCGAAGATGAGGTTTACATGAAGTTACCTCTAGGGCATCCTCAGCATAATGAAGATGGTATGGTGTGTAGATTACATAAATCCATCTATGGCTTAAAACAATCCCCAAGAGCCTGGTTTGCCAAGCTAAGTTATGTCCTTGAATGAGCTGGTTTTCAAAGAAGTCATGCAGATTCTTCAATGTTTGTTCGAACAGGAATGGTTGGGAAACTTGTAGTGTTGATCTTTGTCGATGATCTGATCATCACTGGGGACAATACTGAAGAAATCTCACATCTCAAGATCTGCCTCCAGCAGAAGTTCTCCATCAAAGATCTAGGGAGATTAAAGTACTTCCTGGGAATAGAAATGGCCTCATCAAGTAAAGGGTTGTTTCTAAACCAACGGAAGTATATTCTTGATCTCCTGGATGAGGCCAATATGAAGGATGCTAAACCAGTGCACACTCCACTCGACAGCAAGCTCAAACTTAGCCTAAATGGCACAGCTTTGTCTACCATTGGTTACTATCAAAGGTTGGTAGGCAAGTTAATCTATTTAACTATCACAAGACCAGACATCACATTCGCAGTGAGTCTAGTCAGCCAATTCATGCATGCCCCTACAACAGATCATCTCCATCTTGTTAAGAGAATTCTGCGTTATTTAAAGGGTTCGATTGGAAGAGGTATTCTCATGAAAAAGAATGATCACACTCAAGTTATTGGTTACTGCGATGCTGATTGGGCAGGGAACCAAATTGACAGAAAGTCCACCACGGGCTATTGTACGTTTGTGGGAGGAAATCTGGTAACCTGGAAGAGTAAGAAGCAAAGTGTCATTGCGCGATCTAGTGCAGAAGCTGAATATAGATCAATGGCATCCACATCGTGCGAGCTAATTTGGCTTAAGGGTCTTCTCAGTGATTTAGGGTTTCAAACAAGGGAACCTATGCTCATGTACTGTGACAATTAAGCTGCAATGCATATTGCATCCAATCCCGTGTTTCATGAACGCACCAAACACATTGAAGTGGACTGTCATTATGTTCGTGCTCAAGTGCAATCTCAAGTAATCCAAACTCACTATGTCAGAAGCATGGATCAACTAGCCGATGTTTTTACTAAACCTTTACCTACAACTCAGTTTCAACGTCTTCTTCTCAAGCTTGGTTCCATTAACCTCCTGGATCCAGCTTGAGGGTGGGTATTGAAAGTAGGGTTAGGGTTTAGGGTATGGCTAGGGTTTCGGTATGGCTCCCGTGTATGGCTAGACTTGTGGCTGGGTGGTTGGTGTCCTTTTTCTGTCATCTTTTCACCTAGTTTGATCTTCTAGAGTTGTTGTATCTTTATGTCCATGCTTATATCTTAGTCCCATGCTGTTAGGGTATGGTAGGCCCTTCTAGCTTTCCTTTCGGCTATTTCTTGTTTGTCAGCAGCAGTGCTGCAGAGTAGACCGATCCCTTTTTTGGTTCTTCATATATATCTTGTATTATTTGGCTTAAGTTCTTATGAAATACAATACAACAAAACACTCAAAGTTCAACAATACAACAAAACACTCAAAGTTCAACATAAAGATCCACAAGTTTTATCTTCTAGTTAAACAATACCTAAATGCTGATAAATAAAAAAACAATATATTAATCTAGAAAAATATTAGTTAACTCGAGCTGGTCCTAAGATTTAAAGAATACATGTAAAATGTATTAAGAGGTACCAATTTTCACACTCCATCCTTACCCTTAGTGATCAATATATTAAAGCACATCAACCTGAATATAATTCACCAATGAATTAGGACAATTTCAGGTTTGGGAAGGACATGGTCACATGATTAACACAATGATATATAGTATGTGAGTTTTGAAAAGTTATTTTATCATTTTTCAAACTTTATGAATCGTTTATTACCTTATCCTCTATCCATCTAATTTTTATAAGAGTATCAAATAAAGGGATGAGGTCATCTGATTCAGATTTTGCGCAAAACTTGGCAGATTCCTCCCTACATCATATTCCTGACGACTTACATTTGCTATAAATTGAATCTATCAGAGACATAGACAGAGAGAGAATTCAAATTTAAAGTGGTCCTGTCCTGGAAAAATAAAAATACAATAAAACAACTGAGTACCTGTCATATTTAACCCAGCAACTACGTACTTAATTTGTATATATTTTGTAAACTGGGTTTAAACGCAAAAAAGGGTAAAAAAAAAAAAAAAAAACACCGGGAGACAGCGAAGAACGCCGGAGAAGCAGTACACATGCATAGCTAATAGAACGGAAAGGGATAAGAGAGAAAGCATTAAGGGGTGGGGGGTGCCGCCGGCCCAACCCAAGAAAGGAGTTTTTTTTTTTGTAAGGAAACGATAGTAGGATTTTATTCATAGACTGAGAAACATTACCAAGGGACAAGCCATCAAGGCTGAGGAGTTTCCTCAATAATTAAAAGCCCAAGAAAGGAGTTGACGCGCTGAGAAGAGATTTTAGGTTTTGCTCTGTGCGAGAGATAAAAAGATGATTACCTATTAACTAAACTAATGCTATTTTTAAGGTTCCTATAGAGAGAAAGGAAGAAGAATCAATAATTGAAGATAGGAAAACAAGGAGAATAATTTTATGATAGAGACGTAGATAAAGAGAGAGGTCCCATGACATTTTTAACTTTTTGTGCACGCTAATATTATGTTGCAGGTATCCATTATTTAGAGAGATAAGAGGAATAGAGAATAAAAATTCGACCTAAGTAAAGATATGAATTTTACGATCATACAACTTTGAATTTTTTTCCTTGTTACAGTATTTGTATATGGGATTGCAAAGCTATCCCAAAAAAAAAAAAAAAAAAAAAAAAAACCCATCTTTGCAATAACAGATTGTAAGGGCCTACGGGACAAGTTTGGGTCAGCCCAAATTATACAAACGCGTTGATATTTGTAATAAATTGATAAAATTGATAGGTAACGCAGTTGGAAACAATAATGATGATATGATTATCTATGTAAACCTTTTTATTTTGATAAATAGCTTACAAGCTAACAACTATCCTAATTGTCTAAATCAATTGCAGCACCACATTACAACTAACTATGCTGAGTTGGCAATTGTTGCAACACCATATTACAACAAACTGTGCTTAGTCAATCATAGTCAACATCCCCCCTCAATCTTAGCTGGGATCTTCCAGCTTAAGATTGTAGCAATGCATAAGAAATGAGGAACTGTGTAAGCCTTTGGTTAACATATATGTTGTCTGGTCTTCAGTAGGTATGTAGAGCACCTCCAAATCACCCTTTTGCACTCTTTCTCGTACGAAGTAATAGTCCGTATCTAAATGTTTTATCCTTGAGTGAAAAATAGGATTATCACTCAATGATATAGCTGACATATTATCATAATGTATGATGGGTGGATAAAGGAAATGAAATTTTACATCCTTTAAAATCTGTCTCACCCAAGCAATATCAATTGTAGTATGAGAAAAAACTTTATACTCTGCTTTAGTTGAACTCCTTGAGACCGAGGATTGTTTCTTTGATTGCCAAGACACATGATTGTTCCCAATAAACACAACATAGTGTGTCACAAATCTTCTAGTGTTTAAATCAGCAACCCAGTTTGAATCTGAAAAAGCTACTAAGTTGGATTCTGACTTTGTTGAATACACTATGCCACAATTTATTGTTCCTTGAAGATATCTCAGGATCCTCTTTTCTGCCCTAAAATGTAAGTTTGTTGGTGTTGTCATGAATTGGCAAACTAAGTTGACTACAAAAGCAATATCAGGCCTAGTGAAGGCCAGATATTGCAGTGATCCTACAATACTCCTATACAAACTTGGATATGTAAGCATTGTCCCCTCTAATGCAAGTAATTGGTTGTGAGGTTTGCAAGGTGTTGTAGCTGGTTTACAAGAGTCCATGCTTACTTTATGAATCAAATCCCTTGCATACTTAGCTTGATTAACAAAGATGTCACCCTTTGGCTTATATTGTATCTGCAAACCTAGAAAATATGTAAGCTTCCCCAAATCTTTCAAGTCAAGTATTGTAGCTAGTTCTTCAATGGTTCTCTGGATTTTAATATAACTTGATCCAATGAGAATTATATCATCTACATATAGAAGTAGTATGATAGTCTCCCCATCTTCTGTCTCCAGGAATAAACTTGAATCTAAGGGTGATGCAGAAAACCCCATAACTAAAAGATAGCTTGTAAATTTTGAATTCCAAGCTCTTGGAGCTTGTTTCAGACCATAAAGTGACTTTAATAATTTGCAAACATGTGTTGGATAAAAACTATCAACAAATCCCTGAGGTTGCTTCATATATACCTCCTCTTGCAAATCTCTATGCAAAAGTGCATTCTTTATGTCTAATTGTCTCAACTCCCAATCTTTTTAACCTTGTAAACCCCTTACTACCCACAATCAATCTATTTTTAGGAGCTGGAACTAAGGTTCATGTACCCTGAGCTCTACGTGAGTCATATTCCTCCTGCATTGCACTTTGCCATTGAGGAATTGATGCAGCTTTCCTAAAGCATGTAGGTTCAGTTGCATCTGTAATCTCTGAGATAAAGGAATATCCTCCATGAAATGAGTCTTCATCACTTAATTGTAGTGTTTGAAGTTCAGGAAAATTAGTTAGATAAGCAGCATAATGTTTCCTCTCTATTGCACCATTTCTTAGTCTTGTCACCATTGGATGAGTTGAAGTAACAATTTGATTCTCTATAGGCATTTCAGAGAAAAAAAATGAGATACTGGTGAAATAGGTGGAAGGAGTACCTCAAGTTGAGAACGGTGATGGACATGTAACAAAGGTGATTGAGATGTAACTTGTGTACCAGAGTGATGGTGATGGTGATGGGGACTTTGACTTGCAAGATCAGAATTTACTACATTCACATAATTGCTAGTTGCAAAGGCTGATTCATCTTGTTCTGAGACAACATGACTTGTAGATCTCACTTGACTTGTACTACTAGACTATATTGTATTTGTTGCAGAAGTTGTGTCATTATGTCCTAAAACATCATGACTAAATTGTCTTGTTGAACTTGAATCTACATACTATGATCCATTCTCAATGTTTGATAATAATTCCATATTCTGTATTGTAGAACCAATTGAAGGTAGCTGAGTCATAATTGGAACCTGAGAAACTTTACAAGACTGTTTTTTATTTGTAGCAACTGAAGACACCCTATGTTTACATGGAAACATTTCTTCATCATGTATAACATGCCTGGACAATAGCAGCTTCTTTGTATGCATATTATAACACACTACACCTTTGTGTCCTATTACATAACCAAGAAACACACATTGAGCTGATCTCTGTTGCAACTTGTTGTCATTATAGGGCCTTAAAAGTGGATAAACTGCTGATCCAAATACTTTTAAATGTTGTAGCTCTGGATTTTGACCAAACAAAACTTGATATGGTGACTTCATTTGTAGAGTTTTACATGGTATTCAATTGATTAAAAATGCAGCATGTGAGCATGCATGATACCAGAACGTTGAATTCAAGTTTGCATCAGACATCAAAGTTATGGCAGGCTCAACCACATGTCTATGCTTTTTCCCAGCAAGTCCATTCTGCTGAGGAGTATATGGACATGACACCATGTGAGCAATTCCTTTATTCTAAAAAAAATTTACAAACAATTTACTCATGTATTCTCCTCCCTCATCTGTCTGTAAGCATTTGATAGACACATTGAATTGATTTAAAATAAAAGCATGAAACATGACAACTATTTGAAATGCCTCTTATTTACTATTCATTGGAAATATCTACAAGAACCGTGAAAATTCATCTACAAAACTTATGTAGTACCTATATCATTATATTGACAATTTTGGAGATGGACCCTATACATCAAAATGGATCTTTTCAAACAAATGTGTAGCCCTATCTTGCTTTACAGAGAAAGATTGTTTAGTCATTTTTCCATGAATACAAGATACACAGAGAGAAGGACAAGAATTTGTACTAACTGGAATCTGTGAATTCTTTAACATCAGTGCCAAAATATCTTTTGCAGGATGTCCCAATCTTCTATGTCAAACTGAAACTTGAACCTTCTTTCCAAGAAAAGCATCATCACACTTATTCAACATTGCAGCAAAGGAATTATTGAAGACATTGACTGGTATAGTGAACAACTCCCTACCATCACTCTTTCCTTGGTACAATATCACCTTGTTGCTTTGTCCTGTATAAAAAAGACCACATCATCTCGTATAAACCAGCAATCATTATCCTTACACAACTTCTTAACATAGAGTAAATTCACAGTAATTTTAGGAACATATAAGATATTCTTCAATAATAAAGGATGCTTAAAAGTAGATAATGTAGTGGAACCAATATGAGAAATTTTTAATCCTTCACCATTACCAACAATGATCTATTCATCACCAAGATAAGGAATGGCTTGATTGAGATTATTGATATTGGTTGTCATATGGTGTGTTGCACCTGTGTCAATTATCCACTGATCATTTGCATCAAAACCATGACCATTTGCAACTTGAATACCTTCATTCTAGCCAATCTGTGTTTGTGCAGTCATTGCAGCCAATGATGGTGGTGGTGGTGGTGGTGGATTCCCTTGGTATGCATAATTGTTCCTATGATAACATTTCAGAGCAATATACCCTCTTTTACCACAAATTTGACAAATTGTAATCCCATTTGATTGAGAATTCCCACTTTCAAACCTATAGTAGCAGATTGGAGCCGTATGCCATCTCCTAAAGCAAATCTGACATTCAGGAGAAATACATGATTTGAAATTAGTGTTGCCATTCCATGTGCCCTTGTTTGCATTCTTATTGTTTCCACCAAAGAAATTACTCCCACTAGAGTAATTGTTATGTCCAGAAAAACTACCTCCACTTCCTCTATTTCTGTTTCCCAAATTGTTGCCACCAGAGTAAGATTTGAAGTTATTTCCACCAGAGCCAGCAAATTTCTTGTTATTGTAATTGTTAGCTCTTTGTTGAGGATGAAAACCTTTGTTTCCATTTCCCATAAACCAGATCCTCCGTGAAATCCATATTGAACTGATATTCTTGAAATCTTTAAGTATTAGAACTTTCTCCTTGTTCAAAACCACCTTGACATCTTGCAGCACCAGAATTCTCACCGTTAACGTACATCACAGACATGGAAGATGTGGCAGAGTCAGTTGTTCCTTTTGCACTTAATAGTTGAGCCCTGAATTCTTTCATGGAAATTGAAGTTTCCCTTGCAAGAATCACAGTTTTGATCATTTCAAATTCAGCTGGCAAACCAGTTAATACTACAATGATGTAATCATTATCAGTAATTTTGTTTCCTGCAGACACCAACTGTTCCCTTATGCCCTTCAATCGTAACAAAAACTTATCCACTGTTTCACCACCATTCTGTGCAGTATGAAACTCAATTTTCAACTGATTAATTCGAACCTTTGAAACCGAAGCATATCTTTCTCGCAACACAGTCCAAGCCTCATGAGAAGTCTTGCAACCAATCACATGAACTTCAAGAATTGAATCAGACCCAGACAAAGTAATCAAGAAATCAAATTTTCTTTAGAAAACACACCAAGAAAACAACTTTTAGACAACTTTATACTCCAGTTATTGGCCTTAAAGGAGTACAAAATACACTTTGTTAGTAAAGCGAAATGGCAATTGGCCTTAGAAATTCTCAACACTGCAATCACAGAGAAGAAATGGCATTTGGCCTTGAAATTCTTCTCAAAATTTAAGTATATGGCTATCGACCTTGATAATTACAAGATTTACAAGAAACTTTTCACTTAGACATTAACACAAACAGTTGATATGCGGAGAAGTAGTAATCGAAACAAAAACCTGTTAACTTGAATCTTGAAACCCAAAAAACGCAGATGAATTTAAGAAATTATAATAATTTCTTAAAATATAAAGTGCAGATTTCATGAAGAAAGTCTAGGCGCTCGCTAGGCGGTCTAGGCGGCGCTAGGCGCCACTCTAGGCGGTTACAAATCACAAACGTGCTGCAACTCTGGATCTGCAACTTCCGATCTCGACGAGCTTTTGCAGCTTTGCCGTCTGTGAGCAGATGAGGGAAGAGAGAGCCTGCGCAGAGAGAGAGCCGTCTGTGAGCAGATGAGGGAAGAGAGACTGTCGATGAATTTTTGCAGCTCGTCTGAAGATGAGGGAAGAAAAATTGCTGCCAGTGAACAACAGCGCATCTGTGAAGATGAGAGAAGAGAGAGCGCGAAGAGAGAGAGAAGGAGAGAGAGAGAAAGAGAGAGACTCAAAAACATTTCAGATGGTTTTAACTTTTAAGAAACCATTTGCAGCTCGTCTGTCGAGGAAGTATGGTCTCAAATCCAAGCTCAGATTCTTAAAACCATGGACTATGATGGTTTGAATTATGAAAACCACTGTGAAAGTTTAGGTGAGGTGAGGTGGACGGTTTGAGTGGGTGGGTATTTTATATTTTTAAAAGTTTAGGATATTTATTGTGTGTGTGTGTGTGTAAATATTATATAAATTAGGGTGATGTGAAAGAGTAGAGGTGATGTGGACGGTTTGAGTGGGTGGGTTTTTTATGTTTTTAAAAGTTTGAGATATTTATTGTGTGTAAATCTTATATAAATTATAAATTATTTAGATAATTTTTTTTTTCCTAGGCAAGCATATCATATATGTACATAAAACATTCATATATGTATGTTCTTCTATAAGAAATAGCATATTAGTCAATAATTATTTACATTTGATATAGTAAATTTAATTAATTCATAAAATATATAAGAAATTTACCCAAATCCGCCTAGGCCGCCTAGGCGTCTGCCTATAACCCGCCTAGCCACCTAGGCGCTAAACGCTAGCCCGCCGCCCGACTAGCGCCTAGCGTTTTTTAGAATCTTAATTGGTAGTAAATAATATGGTGCTACAACCTGACGCATTAAGCATATACATAAAATTATACAACTGGGTCCAAAATCATAGGAAATTATAACTTCCTTTGATCTTTTATTGCTTGACCTTACTAGAATTATTAATCTGACAGCACGGCCTACCAAGACAAGCATTATTATTTATCTGATGTATGTTGACTTTAGACTGCGATGCGATCGACAGCGCGCCCTATTGGCGGTCCAATGAGCAAATCGGTCTCCACCTCAGAACTCATGCTACTTTGGCTCCTGTAGTTTATAGGAGCAGAAGCAGAAGCTCCTGCTTTTTCATAGCTTACAGACGCAGAAGCTCTTTTTACTTGAGGTGAAAACCCCATCCACGGCTTCGCACAACACTGATCATATCATCATTGTGCAGATAAATAAACAAGAAAAGAAAGACCAGCAAAATAAATCATAATGGAAATCAGGATACCAAATCGCCTCAAACGTCATATGCACAGTACGTAGTTGTTAGGAATTAAACCGAATCAGTTCAAAAGGATTAAAAACGTTTACCTCTTCACGTAACTGTGCATTCTCTTGTAACAGGAACCTCTCCTGATTTTAGAGGAGAGAAAGATGGTTAGAACTTAGAACTAGTGAAGCAGTTGAAGAATGTACATATACAGCTTTACAAATTACTATTAATGGTTAGAGTTGTTATTGACACTCCAAATTTTTATTGGAATATTGGCCAAAATGATCGTCTTCAAGTCTCAATTGTTTTTTTTTTTTTTTTGGTTGAGTGTTATGGTAAAATCGCTACAACAAACATATTTGACATATTTTCATCAGGTCAATAACTGAGATTTTATTTTTATCATTTTACTCAATTTTCCAAAAAAATTTGTACAATAAATGCGAGATAATATTTTTGAAGTGCTAATAATAGCACTTTAATAGTTGTAACACTAAATTAAATACTTACCTTTGCCTTATGTTGTTCCATATGCTCCATGTATAATTGAACCTGGAAACACTTCAAGTCAGTTAAATTTCAAGAGGCCAAAACAAATTCCATTTAACAGATAAAGTTGGAGGAAAATGGGCATGTGATCATCAGATGAAATGTATATATGTACCTTTCTCCCTCTTATGCTGCGTAAGCTTCGCTCCAGCTGGCTACTGATCTCTTGGAGTTCTTCAACAGGGCAAGAATCCAGACCATTTCCCAAAAGCTTCCTAAGACATACAAATTTCAGAGTTTAGGAAAACCTAATCTAATAAAATGTCAGATGAGAACAAAATACAGGAGATGATGATCAAACTAGGCCATAAACCGCTGGGAAGCTTCTAGGATCTCTATCTTCTTGGCCATAATAGCTGATTCATGCTTCAAGTGCTGCACGCATGCAGATTAATCAATTAATTTTTCTCAGCCACAAGTTGTCTCATATTCATATATGAGGTCAGGTTATTGAATTGAATAAATAAAAGAAGAATCAAAATATAGTGTCAAAAGAAATACGAAAATCACTTCTGTAACAAAAACAATCGTCAGTCGCAACTAAATCTATAGAGTACAAACGCATGGCGACATGCTTAGGTGTGAAATGATTTGCTAATATATAGTTAACCAACAACTTGAAGCCCCTTCCCGAGTTTCTTTTCTTTTTCCATTTCTCGTTTGATAAGCATGTATCAGCCTATCAGGTGTCAATATTGTAAAATAATGATGATGATGCTTAAGTAAGATGAGGAAGGATAAAATCCAAAAAATTTCCATTATGGTACACTTAATATACTTATTTACATATACAATTGTGTGTATGTATGGTACTAAATCAATGATTTTCACATAGGTAGAATAAAATTATAATGCACAGTTGACACAGAGAATCTCTAAAACAATTAGTTCTGGATTATGTTATATTGAAAAGAAAGGTGCCTAACTGAGCCAAGTAGGAAGGGAAGCGATAAGAACCATCCCAGGCAAGTGATCTCGCAAACATTTCCCACGAAAGTAGACTGTCGAGGCTTTGTGCTTCTGTGCCCTCAGAGAACACAATAGTCCTTCTTCCAATGCCCTCTGGAAAAACAAGAGATTCCTGGGCACATAAAGCACCCAGAAATGCCTCCTGATTATAATCAAGTTATGGTAAAATAAAAAGGTTATATCTTCATTGCGGTTCAAGGTCGGGTGTATGAACATGCAAGGGGTAGTTTCTTATTACACCATGTTCCTTTAGCACACTAGTAAAAAGGAATTTTTAGTCTAAGCTGATATGAAGAAATGAGTCTTAATTTGCTCATTGCCCTTGCTAGCTAGGTGATGAGCGTTACCACTCTTCTTAGAGTGAGTCACATTTTAGCCGTTTAACCATGGTTAACTAAATAACTTTTCTTTGCTCAAAAAAAAAAAAATAATAATAATAATAATAAACTTTTCATATATAAATAAAATAAACCAAAAAAAAAAATGCTAGGACCCATTTTTATAAATTCCTTCCTAAGTTGCTTGCAGATCTTGAAATTATTTATTATCAGCAATATGCTTTTTCCTTTTAACGTTAGAAATCATCAGTGCTAAAAAGCTTCATACCACATAAAAAATTAAAAGAAATAAACTAAACGGTTGGTGGGATTGGAAAAAGTATTGTAATGCTGGGGAGATCAAAATTTTAAGGGTAATGCTAGGAAAACTAAATATGTAGATAAAATTTTGTAAACTAAATAACATGAAAGTTGATGTTTGAATTATTACTTAACCGATGATAAACGTGCTCATTCCTATTTGTGACACATAATTTAGCTTGTAAATTTTGTTTACAATCTAGCATTACCCAAATTATACTAAATTTGCAAACCAAAAGATGTGTCACCAATAAAAAATGAGCACGTTAATCAACAATTAAGTAATAATCCAATCATCAACAACCACATCTTTGGTTTGCAAATTTGGTTTGAAAAATTTGATCTCCCTAACATTATCTAAAAGTATATTCGAACAAAAGAAAACAACTATTGCTACTACACTTTCACTTTTTCAATTCACTAGAGGGTATTCATATTAGAACCAAAGAAAACAATTAGGCTTCATTTGGCAGCCTGTATAAGGAATTGGATAGACTAAATAATACAGACCAAGTGTTTGGTGTAATTTTATATTAAATATTACCCAGATTAATTAAATTGGCCTTAAATATTATACTGTGTAAGCTTGTTAATTTATTTACCCTAAAACCTATGTGTCATTAGTCGGGTAGGAAAATACGCTCGCTTTCTCCGTCCCTTTCTTGTCGCACTCTCCGCCCCTCTCGCATTGTTCGCAAGACCCACTGTTGATGTCATTCAGCCTGAACCCCAGGCTATCTCCCTTTGTTCTACCCGCCGCCTTCTTATTTTTCTTGCAATTTTCTTTTAAATTGATTGAATCTAATTATTGTTTCTCTCCAATTTTTTAATTAAGTATTCTCTTTAATTAAAATTAAGGTTTGTTATTTTTTTCTAGATCTGAAAATTAGGGTTTATCATCAATTTCTCTCTTAAAAATAATAACTATCCAAAGTCCTATTATCCGATATAGTATCAAACAAAGTAAATAATACGATCATTAGTCCAATACAATCTGAGCTGCCAAACAAGGCCTTATTGCTGCTACACAATTCACTCGTTCAGTTTACTTGGAGGATCGAAGAATGTAAAGTCATAATATTATTAGTTTTGTTGCTCTTTCACACACAGAACAATACTTATATATTGGCTAGTGATCAATGTATTAAAAGCGTGAGGCGTGGGCGAGGCGTCTGAGGGATAGCATGGCCTAGGAGTGAGGCGAAGCCTCACAGGACCTAAATTTTTTTAATATATACACTGAGCATACACATATATTATATTAAAAAAGAAGAAGATTATTAATCAATAATCACCCAAAGCACACACATATATTATAAATATATATACACATATATATATACATATATTATATTTTATATATATATATATATATAATATCGGATGAAAACCACAATGAGCACACATATAACAATGCACGCATACAACACACACATTCATTATAGAAAAAAAATAAAAATCAGAAAAAAAAGGCAAAGTGACGATAGTGCAAGGAAGAGGTATGAGGCAGATAGGGTAACCCTACCAAAAAATTGGGTTTGGGAGTTAAAAAAAAAGCCCTTAAGGCGCGCCTAGGCGGCTCCGGCAAAGCCTTCCGCCCACTCCCTCAAAACAAAGGTGGCAACCCTCACGCCCAGCCTCAGAGGATGCCTAGGCATGCCCTGAGGCGAGCCTTTTGAAACATTGCTAGTGATAAATCTGTGATTGGATTAGTTTTAATAATATTAATAGTCCTGTGATAAAAAGGTTTTTAATTTCTTCTAATATTATTATTAATTTTTTTTCTCTTTAACATACCAATCGTACATGATCTGTATACTATAGGTTTTAGCAATATGAATTCTATATTCTTATGGCATCCGTAATGATTCTATGTATAATTTATCTTCAGTTTTGTGAAAATAATCTCCAAACTTAATAATAGAAAATAAACTCAAGATTTGTAGGGAAGAAATTAGAAGGGAATTGTAGTTTAATGATTAAGTTGTTTTGTTATATATATAAAACTTAAATTAGTTAATCATGGTTAAACCAACAGCGTGAGGTGGTGAGCAACTTCAGCCCTGAATAAATTAAGCGTAACAAAACCTTTCCAATTTTGCTTATCTTAAAACAAGGATCAAGAAGTCACTTTGTACTACAGTCTAGTAGAATTTCTCTTCATTTATAAGTGAGAGGTCTTAGGTTAGATTCTCGCCAAAGGCGTATTTGAACCATATTATTGCTAACTCATTGTGAACCTAAGCCTATAATCTCCTCTTAGTGTAGATAATATCATTTATTAAAAAAAAAAAAAAAAAAAAAAGAGTACACACACACAAGGGTCAAAATTAAAGGACAAACATTTTGAGAAACATTTTGACACTTTTTTTGAACATTTATTACACAACATCCAAAGGTCCCCATTAAGAGTGATGTGAAAATATTTAACGAAAATAAAGTAAATGAGAATAAAACTGAAGTAAAGAAATTGAAAAAAAAAAAAAAAAGGTAAGGTGTTGGCGTGCAAGTGTAGGAGGCAGGACGCAAGACTCAGAAGCTGTATGTGTCTGACCTTCTCTGTTGAGTCTTCATTCTCAAATTCGCGCAAAAAAACCTTCCTCTTGACTCTATTTTCAATCCATACTAAGGTTTAATTGTATGAATAACAAGAGAGGAAGGCGGAGAGAGTTGTTGATTTAGGGTTTAACATTGTTTATCTAATGAAAGATTCAAGAGACTGAAACTTGATTTGTTTTGTGTCAAAATTTTGTATTGATCAAATTGAAGGAGCCGCACTTCAAAACAACAACTCTCTCGGCACATCAGATTGCCACTGATAAGTGATATCAGATGGTTTTCTCTCAAAAAGTGGGTTTAAAAGTAAACAACAAAAGGGTTTGAAAAAAGAATCAAGAGGAAGGTTTATTTACCCGAAAGACAATAAGAACGGAGTGAAGAATCAAGACTTTCATGACTCGTATGCTAATTTGTAAACATACCATTACCATTAGTTATTTGCGCGAAGTTATGGAGGTCTCACGCCCTCCTTGTTTGTACGTTTACAGGGAGAGATTTTTCAATGTGACTGGCACACGAGGTGCTACACCATGTGTTATTATACAAATGGTGGGATATGTGTGTGAAAAAGTTAATAACTTAAAAAATAAAATTTCTCACCACTTACATAAAAACACGTGGCGTACCACTCGTGTTCCCCTTACAATAAAAAATTTCTCGTTTACAAAGGGTTTCTCTCTTTCTTCTTTTTAATTTCCTTCCACTTTTTAATTCTTTCTCGGTTTTATCTTAATAAAATCCACGTCAATTAATGGCTATAAATGTAAAATATTTGTCAAAATGTTTGTCCTTTTAATTATAACCTTATACACACACACATATATTGTCTGACTGGAGAAAAAAATACAAACTATAGATCAAGAAAGGCATGAGTTTTATTCAATTTCCCAACCCTTTAATTACTTCCCTGGTGGAAGGCGCGGATGCAAAGTCCCACTAAGCCACCGGAGTTCAGCAACTAAAATACTTTCAATTTGTTCAATTTATGTCTGATTTTAACAGATTTTGACATTTCATAATGAAAAAGAAATACCACCTTGTTCATATGTAGTTTTTGGAAACACAAGCAACTTGTTTCATAGAGTAATTAAAATGCTGTAGTTCTCTTTCTTTATTAACTCGTACATAAATTAATTAATCTTCTTAACACCCTGCTTTGACGTCATTCACAACCCTTTCTCTATATATTAAGGGATGCCAAATTACTTTTTGTGAATCTTAAAGGCCGACTAGGACTCAAAACTTTAGGTATGTACTTCTAAAGCTTCTAGCCCGAAATAAATAATAGATATTTGGTTCTTTTTCATGTCACCCAACTGATATATAAAAAACTAAAACATATGTTTGGATGAGGAGATTTCAAAGTTCCATTGAACTTTATGCTCAATTATTTAAAATGCACAACAGAAAAACTACTTATAACTACACAAGCACTACAAAAGTACTACTAAAACACTACAAATGCACTGCAAAGGCACTACATAAAGGATTTAAGACCTCTCTCATGTATTGCATCTACTCATTTTCAAGTCCGTCTATCTAATTTTTGTAATGCATTCTTTATAAATGTAGTCTAAGTTCCATGAAACGTTAAAATCTCTTATCCCTAGTCCAAACATAGGGTAAAAGTTCTTCTTTTTTTTTGATCTAGTATAATTATATCAATAAGTCTATTCTCTGGACTTTATGAATCAATGCGATGAAGTCGTACTATATATCTTCCATCTTGTTGAAGATTATGGGCGAAGACTAAATTCACCGCGTCAAGATATTGCAAGTTTTATAACAAAATCTGAAATCTATAGATGGATTTTCAAATTCCAAGATAGAACTTCTAACCTGCACATATTGTTCCACTTCAACCTTGTTGGCTTGCCCTGATCCATTTTCATGTTTATGGTATCGATTTATAGTCCGTTGCATGCTGAAGCATCCAGAAAACGAAAGGTCAAAATCAAGTAACGATGAAATCAATTATACAGTGCTCCATCCATCATAATGAACTAGCGTACCTAAATGTCCATACAATTATCTGTTAAGATGAATTAGTATACCGAAATATATGTACGTAAATATGTTGTAACGAATTAGTGACATAAGAGAATATGCAATTACATAGTGTACCAAAAATGAAATGTTTATATCATTTACTTACAGTATATTTTTGATGCAAGATGTCAACAAATAAATCGAAATTCATTTGAATTTCAAATGAGTATTAAATTTATGAAATATTTTTCATCATCTAGTTTCAATTTTTGTATCATCGTACACCCTAGCCTCAAGCTGGTACAACTATACCCATACCTTGTTACTTAACGCGCAAAAGTTTTAATGATGTTTGTTTCTTTCTTTTTTTTTTTTTTTTTTTTTTGAAATTAAGCATATAGAACAAAAGAAAAGATGGGGATTCAAGAATTTAAATATAAGGTATTTAATAAAAGAAACGTACTCAGAGCTGGAGAACTCATAGATCCTGCCATTTTGCGAGAAGATGATGACTGCAACTTCAGCATCGCAAAGAACCGAAAGCTCATGAGCTTTCTTTAACAACCCCTTTCGACGTTTCGAGAAGGTCACTTGCCGGCTTGTGTTATTCTCAATTTTTTTCATTTCAATCTTCCCTCTCACCATGTCCTAGCTTTGCCTAAATCATCGCCCACCACCATAATTAATAGCAACGAAAGTAAAAATCCTTATAAAAATTGGTAACATATGCTACATACATATCTCAAAAAGCTAGCCAAAGTGTTTTTTTTTAGTAGAATTATTAAGAAAAAGATTTACAACCTGCACCCCGAGAAGAATTGAAGAAGGGCTCAAACACTAGAAAGATGACAGATTTTGCAAAGAAAACCCAGGAGAGGGATTACTTTAAAACCCCAATGAAGTTCTAAAAAAATGCAAATTATAGATGAAACCCAGAAGGATATAAATAGAAGAAAACCCCCAAAAACATGTTACATTAAGTTTCTAAAAATGGAATATAGAGAACCCATAAGTACTAATTACTGAAAAGACATAGGAAAACACCTTAAAAATGAGCAGCAAGGACACAGCGGTATTGGATTGGAAGGAATCCAAATATGGAAACTAGATCAGAAACCCTAGAATAGTATTCACAGAGAAGGGAAACGCAGAGAATGATCTTTTTATTTGATTGTGGATGCCCACTCTCCTTATCCTCAGGGCACACAATACTTTTTCCATATTGAACGATAGCTCTACTTATATTATTCCTTTGTCTTTCTCTCCTGACTTCCTACCCAAAAAAAAAAAGTATAAGTAATTATAAAGCTCTCAATTATAACAAATAAATAAATGTAAAATAAACAAACATAAATTTAGTCAAGTTAAATATAACATTATATTTTCGTCTACACCTCTAAATTAAGGATAAACGAAAAATTAAATGATCATTAACCTAGTAGCTTCTCTTATTTGGCAAAAATAAAGTAATGTTATGCAGGTTAATTTTTTAGACCACAATTGCAAACTATGTGATGTGTTATATAAAAAAAATAATAATAAATACGTTAATCATCACTTAAGTAATAATTCAATATTCAACAAGTACGTTATTGATTTACAAAATTTAAATAGATAGCCTCTTTAGTATTACCTACAAAACTAAGAAACAAAGAAGCAAAAGAGGGAGGACGAACTATATATAAGCAATTAGGTCTTTTATGCAAAGGAATCCCTTTTTTTTTTTCAAAAAATGAGGATTAGGTGTGGGACCATTCTACATCGAACTTCAACGATCCGAACCGTCTATTTTGTAAGTCTCGATTCATAGATCAACCTTGCAAAAGTTGAATCCAGTCCGAAACTATTTGCCTATTTAATTATCAAGATAAAATATCATTGTTTCTTATATAACAAAGTATTAGTTAATTTTTTTGAACCAAATTAGATGTCTTAAATATTTTCGATTTGGCTAATATTTTGCAAGGATGATCTTTGAGGTGCAACTTGAAAAATAAATTATTCAGATCGTTAAAATTCGCTGTAGTGTGAACCCCATAACTAATTCCTTTTGATTCTGAACTCACGTGCGTGGCACGTAACTCGTTTTGACGAAAGTCTTAACAGAGTTGACGAAAATTATCATAATCACACGTTTTGATGAGTTAAGAGACTAATAGTCATGAATTTTAAAAGATTATTACTTTAATTAAGTTAAAATTTAAAAATCATTACGATAATTTTCCCATATAAATAATTAAGAAAATCTCGTTAACATTTCACATATAATTCATAAATTGTCATCTATCATCGCGTGATGGGCCAATACACAGCTGCGTCTGCTGTCCAGCAGCCCATCGTCACTTTTTCCAAGATATGACCGTGCCACGTGGCTAGCTTTGAGTGCCGAGTCCAAATTATCTTTATATTTTATCATATTTTCAGAAATAAAAATAAAAATGGTTAGGGTTTTAGGCTTTTAGCAGCGGGACGGGGACGTGTTTGGGAGATCCAGAAAGAAACCATTGGCCGAAAGACTGGAAGCACAATGAAGTATGTTTTGGATCAAGCCAGGTCTCTGTCACGTCCTTCGATCTTTTAAATAAAAAAGAATACCTAAACCTTAAACATCACAATGGAATAAAATAAAATATTTATTTGAGTAGAATGATGAGCATTACTAATTTAAGCTAATGATTAAAAATATTTCTTTTTTCTTTTTGCTTTTTGTATTTGTGCAGGTTAAATAAACCTAAAAACGGCATAACATGGTGGTTGGGGGGTAATATACTAGGTGAGCTTTTACTGGATACATATTGCAATCGAAATCGTTAATTTTCTTAGTTATATTTAAATAAATAATCCAATTCCACTATCAGACAATTTTTAATGGTTGGGCTAAAAGTCAAATATTTTAACCCGAAAAATTTAGCTTTTAGCCCATAAATAGTTTTTCTGCTCAAACCGTTCTAGCTTAAAATTTTAGCCAGGGGTTATTAAAGAATAAACTTAGGCTATTTTTTTTCTTAAATTAATTTAAAAATAAAAAATAAATATGTAGCCTATCGTAAATTAATTTTATGAACATTTTAATCTAAAAAAATTTAAATTCCAATAAATATTTTCACTCGGTTTGGTGGAGCCCACACCGATTTCTGGGCTAAATTCTGTGGGGAATCTGGCCTTGGTTTAGCATTTAGCATTTAGCCTTTAGCCCAAATTTTCCTATTGGGTTGGAGTGAGTTTGGGGGGGAATTTTGGGGGGTAATTTGGCTTTTAGCCCACCATTGGAGATGGTCTCAGTGCATGATCTTGTTTTCTGAAAAATGATTTTTCAATTCCAGGTTTTTACTTCTGCACTCATTCATTTGTTTTTACCCCTTAGGTAGCGTTTGGTACGTGGGACGGGACGGAACAGAGTGGGACGATGCGCCCCGTCTCACGTTTGGTGCGCCTAAAACGGGTGGAACGCGCTGTTCCACGGGACGAGTTTTGGGTAAATTTTCGTTCCGCCTCTCTCCCCTGGAACGACTTGTTCGAAGTCCGTGGAACACAAATTTATAACATTTTAAGACAAAAATACCCCTTGTCTTTTTCAATATTTACACCATCTAAAACAAACCCTAATCCATTCTCTGCCGCTGCCTTTCATTTCGCGTACCTTCCTCCTCATCCTTCATCGTCATCCTCATGTCTCGCCTTCTTTCCCCTCTGTTTCCTTCTCTCTCCCCTCTCTTCCTCTCTCACTGCAAGTTAGGGTTTTCTGATTTTTTTTGTCCAATTCTGCAATTCGGGTTCGGCTTCACCAGATCACGATTCTCGCCTCTGTAAGATCTCGATTGATCTCCCTTTTGCTTTAATTCGTACTAATTTTTGTTCTTGCTATAGTTTCTTGAATTTGGGGTTTCTATCATGTTCGCTGCCCTATTTATGGTATTCAAAATTCTTCTAATTTTTCTGGGTGTAGTTATTTTATAGTCAATTTTGTTTTCTTGCAATATCTTCATGAAATGATTTGGAATATAATGTCTTTGCAAGGTTTATTTTGAATTTTATTTTAATGTTTATGGACTGGTTGGTTGCTGAGAAATGGTAGGAAATGAAGAAAAACTAGATTATAGATTTAAACTGTATATTCCAGTTTTTGGGTCTTTTACAATGGATGTTAAATAAATGAATAACCTTATACTTCCTGGTTTGAGTTTTATTTTCTTATTGATTTTGTTTTCTATCTAAGCTCATCATAGTCATCGTTGATTCGTCTTGTTCGTCCTCAGCCTCTCACACCCTTTCTTTCGTCGCCCCTTCCGATTCAACGGCTCTGTGAATTAGGGTTTTCTGAGCTGCCCCAATCCTTGATTTCGTCTCTCATGGTGTCGATAGTCGTCTCCTCCAAATCGTAGAGTAAAAGCAAATTCATTGCAGAATTCGTATTTTCCAGGTAAAATTCTACGTCCTTTTTTCATACAAATTTGCCAAGAAATTCATAAAATTTGAATTAAATTCATAAAATTACATAAAGAAGCAAACTTGCTGCAGTTGCTGGAAGCATAAGCTAAGGATTTAAAAAGGGCCTTTTTTTCCTTTTAATTTTGTCTGTATTTTCAGCCTTATATTATGGTTGAATCAGATTTATAAAAAGGTGTAATATAGTTAGTCAGATATGTGATTTATCAGTTGGGAATATTTTACAGGAAGGATGAACAACCTTAAAGATTGGATTTCTTCTTAGTTAGCATCCATGCCTCTGGTTTCGCCTCGGCCGTTGTCGGGCAGTGACAGTTTCTTTAGGGAGGAACCCTCCAATGAAGAATTTGTTGCATTCATTGAGAATATAGTGAAAGTTGCATGTGACTTTTGAGAGCTTAGATGCTTCAACTATCTGACTGTTTTTGGGAATGACTATTAGGCTGACATGGTACTGGAATTCCTGCAGAAGATTTCTAATCATGTTAACAACTCAACAACTTAAGAGTTGCTGTATCATTAGATAACACATGGTGCACTGCCATTTTATTTGCTCGAAAGATAGGAATTGTATTCTTTAGCATTACACAGTGGGTTTAGTATGGATTTTGCAGCACATTAGGTCTGTTGGGATTGTAGGGATATAAGTTGGTTGGTTAGTAGCTTATGAGTGAAGCAAAGAATACTTGTATAAATAACAAACACCTCTCTCTCTGTAATTCATTCATTATTCAAGGAATACAATCTTAATCATTCACTTTCTCTCTCTAAATTCTCTGCCATTGTTTTTCGTTTTGCTTCTTCTGCAATTTCCAAAAGCTAATCATGGTATTGTTATATGTGTTCAAATATGAACAAGTTCAAAAAAAAAAAAAAAAAAGTCATGTTCCGTCCCACGCATAAACATTGTATCAAACAACAAATAGAACAGGGGTAAGTTAGTCATTCAATCTTTTGGTTTCGTTCCGTCCGGCCCGTACCAAACATAACACGGAACCTCCGTTCCATCCTGTCCCATCCCATTCCGTTCCGTCCTGTCCCGTCCCATTCCATTCCGTCATGTTCCGTCCCATTCCGTTTTGTCCCGTCCCGTCTGCGTACCAAACGGTACCTTAATTCTCATTCAAACTATCTAACTAACGTTTAGAAAAAAAAGAAGATAAGTAGTTGTGGAGCTAGAAATCTATTCAAGGAGGGGCTTTTTAGCCACATGAATGAAATTAGAAAAAATAAATAAATATAGCAATATAATTAATTGGAGAACAATTGAAGGTTTTTTTTTTAGCTATTGTTATGGAAAATTTTAATCAAATAAGAGTGATAGAGCTTTAAAATTTGTATGAAAACTGAGATGATTATATCATGAGAACAGAGCTTGTTTACGTTCTTTGATAAAAAAAATATAAAAAAAAAAAAGATTAATACATTGGATTTGAACAAAATTTAAGATCATAGCTAGCTCAAAAATATTTCCATGAGATTTTTCTTTCAACATAATTGAATCTTTCTGTACATTGTATAGACCTTGGTATGAACTAACAAAAAAAAAAGGAATTGGCTTATATGACAAAAAAAAAAATTTTAAAAAAAAATTTGTTGGGATAAGCAAGTCTCAAACTTATGACCTACGAAAATCCGTAAACTATTTCAACCACTAGACCATATACTTTTTACCGTAAAAACTAGCACACAATATAAATAAGGGAGTATTAACGAAAAGCCCGCGGTACTGTTCACTTTAACGAAAAATCACATTTTTACACTAAAAAGTCAAACCTGATACTATTCACTTTACCCTTTATTTTGTCCTTATCGTTACAACTCAAAGTTTGCAAGCCATTTTCATTAGTTTTCCTTACAAATAAATGGGTGAAATTCTAGGATAGATCATGGCCTATTGTGGCCTTCATGTGGCTCGCCCATGGAGAAACGTGTGGGAAAAGAGAAAAAAGAGTGGAACCATTTATCTTTTTTTTTTCTTTTTTTGTTTGAAGTCAAAAGCATTTTTTTATTTTCTACACTAAATTCATCTAAATTACAAAGAAACAAAAATTTTGAATCTTGGATATTAAGATGAAAGGGAATGTCAATTCCCCTCCAATAGAGAATTAAATGGGCCACAAACCCATAAAACAGAGCAAGCGAGAAAAGGAAGGCCGACTCCACCTGTGCGTATGGCTGAAACGTGAAAAAGCAAGCGGAAAATGGGAAACCGCAGAGGAAAGCAGATTCCAAGAAAATAGCATCCAAGTGACTTTCAAGCAAAACCAAAACCAAATCTTCGGATAGCTCCTCTCAAAGATACCAATCTCTTTACATTACCAATCCCATTTCACCATCTAAAAATTTTTGTACATTTGATTGGATTGTGTAGAATCATCTGATTTGATTCGTTAAGAAACGCCGGTATCACTTGTTCTTGGAGAAATGTTTCTATGATTATCGAAAAGAAAGGTTTTTGTTGCCCCGTGCAAATTGAGTTAGTAGCTTTAGGAGACCGGCATTAGCGAGCAGCTTTCACGATGGCTGCTGGTCCGGCTACGTGTGGGAAAGACATTGAGGTTCCAGAGTCTACATGGTATTTGACATTCCTTGTGTCTTTGTTGTGAACTGGATGTTAACACCCGGCGCAATGAGATCAGGCTATTAATTTTAGGGATGTGCTATCCACACACCTCTTTTTACTTCTTACACACCTCTTGTTAATTTATGTCCGTTGCTTCTCTTCAATTCATCCGATCCAACGACCGAAAACTAAAAAGGTGTGGGAGAAGTAAAAAAGGATGTGTGGATATCACACCCCTTAATTTTATTCAAGAGCTCAAAAATGTGAGAGTAGATAGTAGAAATAGGTCACTAAGTACTACGGTCTAGTGGTATTCCTTTTCATTGATAAATGAGAGGTTTTAGGTTCGATTCTCGCCAAAGGTGAATTTAAACTACATTATTGCTAGCTCATTGTGAAGCTAAGCCCATCTCTTCCCCTTGAGTGTAGATAATATCGTTTTGTTCAAAATAAAAAGATATGTACAAAGAGAAGTTTATAGGGCAAACGAAGCATTCAAGTCGTACAAATTGCAATCTACCTTCAGAATATCAGGCACCCTTAGCTTAAAGGTCCTTTTTATATATGGTCATCAAATCGGATAAGTCTAAGAGACAAAACGAACATGATTAAACATGAATCTGTAAGGAAAGAAAATAGGCGTTTGATTATCGTTTTCTTACGTATAAATGTTTGTGCAGAAACCAACTGTACAAGAAAAATAAAATTTATTTAATTCTCAAGATAATATCAAAGTAAATTGGCGATTTAAATTGGGAACAAATTGTAAAAATAAAAATCTTTGGGTAATTGCCCTCTCACTCTGATTTGAGTTTACCACACGGTAATTCTGTCTCACTTCACCATCCTCAAATCACCCCAAGATTTCCAAGTTTTACCATAGAAGCCGCAAACTCCTTAAAGAACACACTTTGGCTTTTGGCATTTGTTTCTTACCTTCTGAGCAAACACATTGTTCATGGTTGGGTCGACACCATGAAGCGAACTAAAATTCCGAAGTCGGGATTCGAATGAAGAACAATGTGAAAACCCTAGAGTGTGACCACCAGATAAAGCAACCAAATCTTCTTTGAAAGTTGGAGGTGGGAAGTTGATGGTCTCATTAGCTCTTGACACTCTTCCGTCTTTCCTCCCTTTTAGCACATTCCACTACGGACATCCGGACTGTCAAAAGTTGTTAAGAATAAATCTCACATTGATAAGAGAATGAACTGTGCATGAGTCTATAATTAGTTAGGTTACTCCTTGAAAACAGTAATAGTAATGCATGTAAGGCGAAGATTGTTTTCGGTGGAAATTAACACAACCATTACTCATGCATTGAAAGCAAATAATATGGTGCTACAACCTGACGCTTTAAGCATATACATAAAATTATACAACTGGCTCAAAAATCATAGGAAATTATAAACGTCCTTTTGATCTTTTAATGTTTGACCTTATTAATATTATTAATCTGAGAGCACGGCCTACCAAAGACCGGTATCCATTGCATTTCTTGTTTATTTTAATTTTTATGGGATTGTCTTTAGAGATGATTGACAAGCATTATTATTTATCTGATGTATGTTGCTTTAGACTGCATTATTGGCGGTCCAATGAGCAATTCGGTCTCCACCTCAGAACTCACGATACTTTGGCTCCAGTAGTTTACAGAAGCAGAAGCAGAAGCTCTTTTTTCTTGAACTGAATGCTCCATCAACAGCTTCGCACCACTCTGATCAAATATCATCATAGTGCAGATAAATGAACAAGAAAAGAAAGAAAGACTAGAAAAATTCACAATGATCGGTTTAAGATTCTTATCATGATATAACATCACCTCAAACGTCATTCACAGTACGTAGTTGTTGGTAATTAAATAATGGCAAAAGAGTTCAAGAGGACTTAACAAAGTTTACCTCTTCACGTAATTTTGCGTTCTCTTGTAAGAGGAGCATCTCCTGATTTTAGAGAGAAAGATGGTGTTAGAACTTGAAAATAGTGAAGCAGTTGATCTATATCTGTAAAAATTACTATTAATAGGTTTTGTAGCACTTAAATTTAAGGAGAAATCGACCGCAATTGATCGTTTTTCAAATCTCAATTGCTGAAATAGTTAGTTTCAAGTATGCCATTGACATCTGACCATTATGCCGTAATTATTTGACCATTGTGTTGTCGATATTCGGTTGATGTTGTCAATATTTGATTATGATCTATTTAGCAATTGAGATTTGATTTTATGATATTTTAGCAAAAAATAAAATAAATACCTTTGCCTTTAGATTTTCCATCTGCTCCATGAATAATTGAGCCTGGAATCACTTCAAGTTAGTTAAATTCCAAAAGAAAAAGAAAAATCCATTTAACAGATACGTGTTGGAGAAAAATGGGGATTTGTGACCATCAGCTGAAATACATGTACTTATGTACCTTTCTCTCTCTTATGCTGCGTAAACTTCGTTCCAGCTGGCTACTGATCTCCTGGAGTTCTTCAACAAAGCAAGAATCCAAATCATTTCCCAAAAGCTTCCTAAGACACACAAATTTCAAAGTTTAGGAAAACCTGAAATATCAGTTGAGTGAAAAATGGCAGGAGAAGATGATCAAACTAAGCCATAAACCGTTGAGAAGCTTCTAGGATCTCTATCTTCTTGGTCATAAAAGCTGATTCATGCTTCAAGTGCTGCATGCATGCATATTAATTATCTTTAGTCAGTTAAAAGTTGTCTCATATGGGGGTTAGGTTAACAAAAGATGAGTGCAGAAATCACATCTCTAATAAACTTGTCGAAAAACAAACATCATATCATCAGCGGTTAAAGAAGTCCCAACGAAAGAGTACAATGATTGCGAAATGTGATCTTTATTCTCTTTAGGTGTGAAAGGAGTTGTTAAACGTTAACCTAGTCAACGACTTGAAGCCCCCTCCCTCTCCCCCACTTCTCTTTTCTTTCACCCATTTTCAATTGATGAGCATGTATCAAGTGTCAAGGTAGTAAAATAGTGATGATAGACAAATTGGAGCAGGATTCTCTCACTTTCAAATTCCTCTCCCCTCGAGTCGCATCCTATTTGTACGGTCACGATTAAGCTACGTCAACTTCTGGTGTTGACTTCTTTATAAAAAGTAAAAGAGAGAGGAAAACGGGAGAGGAGGAGAGGGGAGGGGAATGGATTTGGAAGGAGAGAATCCTACTCCGGAAAAATTCTAAAAAACTTGCCAGCAATTAATATCTTATATAATATATAGACACAATTGTATGCGTACGGTAATGATTTTCACATAGATAGAAGATAACTATAAAGCAAAGTTGGGTTTTTCATATTAGTTTAGATGAGTTTGATTCCTATGGTTTGAACTATGTAACATTATTTTTGGATTGGTGTGAGTTTGATAAATGTGAGCCCAATCTATTAATTGTGAAACTCAAATGGGTTTTCTTTTCCCTCACTTCATTATTGGTTGTTCTCCTTTCTCTCTCTCAAAATGGTTGGCCCGCTATTATATGAATCAAACTCATAAGAGCTATACATGACACTAAACAATAGGACTCGTCCTTGTTGAACTCACTTCCTACGCTTGTTTGACTTTCATCTATTAGAATCAAACTCAAATTTGCTAGTTCACTGTATAAGTGTGGAAGTCCTGACAATTAGTTCTTGATTATATTCTATATATACATTGATCAGAAAGGTGCATAACAAAACCAAGTAGGAAGAACAAGAACCATCCCAGCAAGTGATCTCAAAAACACTTCCCAGGAATGTTATACTGATTAGGCTACTAGACCCCTCACATAAAACACAATAATCCTCTTTCCTTTTCCATAAAGCACCGAGAAATGCCTTCCAGATCAAGTTATGTATGGTAAAAATGAGTTCGCCATATAAAATGCAGCTGATATGAAGAAAATCTAACAAAAACTTCGCAGTTAATTTTTTACGTGCACACACATATATGCATATGTATATATCCCAAAAAGTAACAACTATACCTCCGGAAAGGCATGGAAGTTATCCAATCTCTCAACCCTTTACTTCCCTGGTGGAAGGCCCCGTTGCAAACTCCCACCAACCCACCGGAAGCAACTAAAATACTTGCAATTTGTTCAACATATGCCTAAATTTAACAGATTAATTTTACATTTCGTAACGAAAAAGAAATATAATCTTTTCATATATACTTAACCAGATCACTTGAAAAGAAAGAATTGAGAGTAAAATGCTATAGTTCTCGTTCTTTATTAAATCATGTATAAACTGATCTTCTTTCCACCAAGATTTGATGTAAATTACTACCTTCTTCTCAATATATTAAAGGACGCTGAAACATTTTTTGTGATATAAAAGGCCAATTACGACTCAAAACTTTAGGTCCGTAACTATAATTAAGCTTCTATCCTGAAATAAATCAAATCAGCTAAAAGAGATCATAGCCATAAAGAGAAAGCTAAAAGTTGTTTCTTTCCCTAATATAGTTATATCAATAAGTCTACTCTCAATGCACTTGCATACTATCTTCCGTCATTTTGAAGATTATGGCCGAAGATTAAATTCATCATATCAAGATTTTTAAAGTTTCATAACAAAATCTGAAATCTAAAAGATTGGATTTTCAAAATCCAAGATAGATCGCCTAACCTGCACATGATGTTCCACGTCAACCTTGTTGGTTTGCTCAACTTTTGCATATTTATGGTATCGTGTTAGAGTCTCTTGCATGCTGAAGCATCCAGAAAAATAAAGGTCAAAAATTCAAATATGATGAAATCATAGAGTACTCCATATTAGTCCCAGTATCTCTTAACAATATGATACAGATGATGTTTTGCAGTGGTTCAATTTTTCTGAAATCTCATTCAGTTTAGTGGACAAAATCTACATAAATTGTTGCAGAGGACAGAGAATGCACCATGGTTAACAAAAAAGCAAGTTAGCTTAGACCTACACCTTGTAAATTGTAAAAGGAGTATGCTACTATCAACGAAATTGTGTTGATCATATCACTGCAATCGTTCACAAATTATAATTAAAATACAACTCCATTGTATGTGGATGAATTTTTAGTGTTCGAATTCATTTCAGGTAAGTTTAATACAGCTTGGTTCCTCCCGTTTCAAACTCAAACCGGCTGCTGATGTCCCGTTCACGTTAAATATATGCTAATCGAAAGGAAATATCTAGGATGGATGATAATTGGAGAAGTAAAATTGGTCAGTGGAATATAGGTTATGTCTAGTGAACTTCATCCAAGTCAAAAAAGGAAAACAAAAGGCCACAAATATTTTCTAAAAGTTAAAACTTTGAGTACACAAATCTGTCTGTGATGTAACTGAACAAATACATAATGTACTAATTACAAAGATATATCTGAATTTGGTTTGAATATAATTATAAATTTATAAGGGTAAACATCATGTGTAAGATGTATGGTACAAATTAAACATAAATATATATAGGTTGTCAAGTACTGATTATGACTAGAACTGAAAGAAAGCAAGAAATCTGTATTAATTGTATTTTTACATCATATATAGTACACCGTAGCATTAGCACCAGGCACCAAGCATCACAAGTAACCCATACCTTGTTGTTTCATCTAATGAAATTAAGCATATGGAACAAAAGAAAGATGGGGTTTCAAGAATTTATAGAAATTAAAGAAAACGTACTCAGAGCTGCAGAACTCAAAGAGCTTGTCTTTCTGGGAGAAGATGATGACTGCAACTTCAGCATCGCAAAGAACCGAAAGCTCATAAGCTTTCTTTAACAAGCCGTTTCGACGTTTGGAGAAGGTCACTTGCCGGCTTGTGGCATTCTCAATTCTTTTCATCTCAATCTTCCCTCTCACCATGTCTTAGCTTTGCCTAATTCATCGGCCACCACCATCGTTAATTGCAAAAAACAGGGAAAAATCTTATAAAATTGGTAAAGATAAGCAACATATATAGCTCAAAAAGCTAGCTATAGAAGAGTTATTTAGAAGCACTATTGAGAAAAAGATTTACAACCTGCACCCAGGAAGGTTTGGAGAAGTACTCCAACACTAGAAAAAAATGTCAGATTTGGGAAGAACGTCCGGTGACAATGAAGAAAACCCAGGAGATAGTGAACTTGAAAAACCCCAAAGAAGTTCTAAAAGAAGCAAATTAGAGATGAACCCAAAAGGATATATAAAAAAATATATCCCAAAAGCATGTCAAATTAAGTTTCTAAAAATAGAACCCCATATAAGTTTAAATTACCAAAAGGACACAGAAAAACACCCCCCAAAAGAGGAACAAGGACTCAACGGTATTGGATTTGAAGGATACAATTATGGAAAATAGAACAGAAACCCTAAAATAATGTTCACGGTGCAGGAAGACGCAAAGAAGGAATATCTGATTGTGAATGTCCAATCTCTTTATTTTTTTAAAGCCGAATTTGAAGGAAAAATTAAATATAAAGTATATTTTTAATACTTAATTTTATATTAAGATAATATTTTTAAAATATTTTAAATAGAGATAAAAATTAATATATGTGAAATATGACATTATTTATTTTTTTCTTCTAGAATGTAAGTTACAAAAATACCCTTTATCTTTTGCATTTTTTCACACTTCTTTCTCCTGCTCCCTTATCTCTCTTTTTTTTCTTTCTCATGCTCCCCTCTTTCTCTCTCTCTCTCCTCCTTTTTCCCATTTCATCAGTAAACAAACAACAAATATCGATCCATATACCAATAATTTCACAATTTATGCATGTGCATGATCAAGAAAACACGGTACAGTGAAGCACAAACCATTCTTGACGATTTGTCGCAAGGTCATCTTCAAGAATTTAACAAGCCCAAGTAAAAAAAATTGAACTGAGGAACTGTTGCGGAAGCTAGCTAGAGCAATGTTAACCTGTGAGTTTGTCTACCAACTTTTTATATTTAAATATACAAAAAATGCTTTTCTCGAGAAACTTGACCACTTGGTGAAGCACTGAAATCCTCTAAGATAAAGGAGACTTCCCATATTTGAAGATATTTCTTCATTTAGGAATGAGTTAGTTTGCTAATTTTGTAGAGATTTATAGATGTTAAACTAGATTTTAATTTGAATTCTACTAGAAGTTAAAAGGTTGGTACCAAATAAGTGATATCTATCAAGAACAACAACATTGAAATTCATTTTTCTTTACTTCGATTAAATTATAGTAACAAAAATAGGATGACATCTTTGTAGTTCTGAACTAACATATGTAGTTTTATTTCATTAATTTGTACAAAAGCATGCTTATTTTCTAGTTACTGAGCTTAAAGTGATCACTATAATTTATGTTTTGTTTCTTTTGTTTATTTGCTTTTAGGTTCAATATCTACTGATGAAACAAATAAATATTCATATGTGAGGATTAGTGAAATAGAGCTTACTTTGTGTTGTAATTTTATTGTATTTTCGTTGGGTTGTACATAGAGATGGGTTTGTAAATGAATCTATTGAATGTGTTTCTTATGGTTGAAGATGAGTTAAACTGATTCTGCAAAAATGGTCGATGACGGGTTGAACTGACTATGCAGACAAGTTGAATTGATTCTGCAGGCGAGTTGAACTAATTTTGCAAAATGATGACGAGTTGAACTGATTCTGCAAAAATGAGCTCAACAAAAATGGTCAAGGAAGAATTGAACTGATTCAGCAAAATAGTTAAAGAATAGTTGAACTGATTTTGCAAAAATAGTTGAGAACGGGTTGAACTGATTATTCAAAAATAGTCGAGGACAAGTTGAACTGATATAATCGAGAATAGGTTGAACTGATTATGCAAAATAGTCGATGACGTGTTGAACTGATTATGCAGAAATAGTCGATGATGAGTTAAGCTTATGACATATATTAATTGTGTTAGAGTTGTAAGCGTTGAGTTCTATTAAGAGCCCTAAAGACTTAGGGGTATGACCGGTATTCTAAAACATTGTTTTCATGTTTTTGGGCTAGGCTTTAGTTGTTTTCATGTTTTTGTCTCTTCTTGACATGTTTAAAAATTAGTGAAGTTACATGAAATATAGTGAAAGTTTTTGTCTCTATATATAAAACTCCCGAATTTGAACCATATTATTACTAACTTATTATAAGGCTTAGTCTTTTTTTTTTTAAATTTAAATAATATCATTTATTTAAAATAAAATAATAAATCTCTTTATTCTCTTTATTCTTAGGCCGCACAACCCTTTTCTTTCCATTTTGATCGATAGCTACTTCCATTATTTCCTTCGACTTTCTCTCCAAACTTCCTACACACAAAAATAAAGAAGGTATAGTTTTAATTAGGGTTTGGTTCCTAAATTATTATCTCAGTAAATTAGATTTATGAATTATTTATTCGGTAAAAAAAATCCCTAAAATCATCAAAGATTGCTAATTTTATCGCTAATATTATTTTCAAAATTATTTTATCCAATTTTTCATCAACTTAAGTCATATGACTCATTTTAGAGGGTAATGTCGTCATTTTCTTGCCTACAAGCCCTTAACATTGTATATTAATTATGAATCTAACGTCTTATTTATTTTTTAAAGTTTACTCCATACATTAAAGTTAACGTTTTATTTAGAAGGAATACAAATATGGAAACTAGATCAGAAACCCTAGAAATAATATTCACATGGAAGGGAAACACAGAGAAGGATCTTTTTATCTAATTGTGGATGCCCACTCCCTTTATCCTCAGGCCACACAATCCCTTTTCTTTTCTTTTTTCATATTGATCGACAGCTCTACTTATATTATTCCCTTTGTATTTCTCTCAAAACTTTCTAACCAATAAAAAAAGTATAATTAACTATAAAGCTCTCAGTTATAACAAATAAATGAATATAAAATAAACAGACATAAGTTTAGTCAATTTAAATATAAGTACCTCGTTGATTTTCTTAATTGGAAAATATAGAATAATGTTAGGTACATTAATTTTTTAGACTAATTTGTAAATCATGTAATATTTCACTAATAGAAAATAGGGTTTTTATCACCAATGGTCCTTGAGATTGACCAAACTCATCATTTTGGTCCCTCACTTTCAAAATCAATCAATATCGTCCCTGACATTCACCACCGCACATCAATTTGGTCCTTCCGTTTAGATTCCGTCAAATATTTCTGTTAGTTTGCATGTGGGACCCACAAAGGCAATAAAATGGTGACACGTGTATTACACAAAAGAAGGTTTTTATTACAAATGGTCTCTGACATTGATCAAACTCCTCATTCTGGTCCCTGAGTTTCAAAAATCAATAAATTTGGTCCCTGACTTTCACTATCGCACATCAATAGAGTCATTCCATTAAAATTTCGTCAATATTTTTTTTGTTAGTGTGCTGATGCGGTCCCACTAATCCAATCATATGGCGCCAAGTGGATTAACTATAAAAAAAAAAACTAATTTTTTTAGGGTGAACCAACTGGCGAATATTCCGCGGTGACATTTATCTCGCATCCCACAATCCCTATTAGAAAATAAGATTCAATCTAAATTCGATAAAATCGAATCCAAATTCAATTCAAATTTGATAGGATTATAACCAACTAGAGAGAACGAGAAGTTGGTTCACAGAGGACAAGATGATGATGTCTTTTTTTTTAATTTCTTATAGTACTTTTAGTTTTAAATCTTAAAAAAATATTTTTTTTATAGTTAATACATGTGGCGCCATATGATTGGATCAGTGGGACCATATTATCGCACTAACAAAAAATAATGACCAAAATTTTAACATAATGACTAAATTGATGTGCAGTACTTAAAGTCAGGGACTAAATTTATTGATTTTTGAAACTCAGGGGCTAAAATGAGGAGTTTGATCAATATCAGGAACCATTTGTGATAAAAACTTTCTTTTGTGTAATATATGTGTCACCATTTTATTGGCTTTGTGGGTCCCACATGCAAACTAACATAAATATTTGACGGAATCTAAACAGAATGACCCAATTGATGAGTGGTGGTGAATGTCAGGGACAACATTGATTGATTTTGAAAGTGAGGGACCAAAATGATGAGTTTGGTCAATCTGAGAGACCATTGGTGATCTAGAAAATAAGCATATTAACCAACACTTAAACAATAATTCAATTATCAACAATCACATCATATATTTACAAAGTTTGAATAACTAGTCTCTCAAGTATTACATGCAAAAATAAGGAACAAAGAAGAAAAAGAGAGAGGACGAGATATATATAAGCAATAGTGTTTTGTAAAAGTGCTTGAGAATCAACTGAAAGAATTTTCATAATGTTAAGTATACTATTTTTTTAGATTAAATTTGTAAACCATGTGGTGTGTTATAATAAAAAAAATACATTAATCAACATTTAAGTCATGATTCTATGCCACCTTATATTTTTAGTAATATTTTATAATTTTAACACAACAATTAATATTAAATTACGAGGTGTGTCAAGTAGCTAGCCTTGAGTGCCCATCGTCATTTTTTCGAAGATACGACTGTGTCACGTAGCTAGCCTTGAGTGCCGAATCCAAATTATCTTTATATTTTCTTATATTTTTAGAAATAAAATAAAAATAGTTAGGGTTTAGCAGCGAGACTAGGACGTATTTGTGGGATCCAGAAAGAACCATTGGCCGAAAGCCTGGAAATATGATGTTTTGGATATAGCAAGGTCAGTCACGTCCTTCGATCTCTTAAATAAAGAAGAACACCTAAACCTTAAACACCACAATGATAAAATAAGAATATATCTGATGTTGTCTCAAAATTTAAACTTATCTAATAATAATAATAAGATAACGAGCATATATCCTTTTTCTTTTACTATTTATACTTATGCAAGTTAAATAAATCTAAAAACGGCATAACATATTAGCCCGGGTAAAATACTAAGTGAGCTTTTACTAAATACACATTACAATTGAAATCTTTAATTTTTATTTATTTAAATAAATAATCCATTTCCAATATGAATGCATTGTCTTGTTTTCTGAAATTTCCAATTCTAGGTGTTCACTTATGCACTCATTCATTTGTTTTTATGCCTTAGTTCTCTCTGAAACTATTGAATCAACATTTAGATAAAAAGAAGATAAGTGCAGGGAAGAGAAAAAGGGTGGAATCATTTATCCTTTTTTTTTTGTTTCGTTTGAAGTCAAAGACTGTTTTGAACCCTCTACATTAAATTCATTTAAACTACAAGCAATGTTCTAAAAAATATTAGGCGCTAGTCGGGCGGTGGGCCTAACACTTAGGCGGCTAGGCCGGACCTAGGCTGGCTATTATATTTCGTGTAAATAAGTGTATATTTATACTTTAAATATGTATAATTTCATCATAAACTACAAACTAGAATGACATGTATATTATGAAGTATTGGAACATAATGAAAACATGGAGAAGAAAAGAAGCATACAATGTACATTCATTTAAGTATTCAACAAGTCTCTTATAATTTATTTTTAAAAAATAAAATGCAAAATGAAAGTTATATATATAATGTTTAAGTGAGTCGCAACCTAGGCGGGCCTGGGCAGGCTAGGCTGGTGCCTAGACGGTCTAGGCAGGCGCCTCAGCATGTCTAGGCACCATTTCTTAATTTTCAAATGTCTAGGCATTAATCGGGACAGTAGCCAGCCGCCTAGCACCTAGAAGGTGAAGGTTTTGAATCTTGGGCAATAGACACTTGAAGGGATGCATTCGATTGGGATTTTGATGGATTTATACATTTGTGGATTTTGATAGTGTAATTAATTTCTAGAAATTCTATGTAAAATTTTGAGTGATTCCATCAAATTCTCAGGGAGTTGTGAGATTTGTGAATGCTCAAAATAAACTATGAAATTTCTTAAATTCTCTCATATTCCCCAACTTTTAAAATGGGAATTGTTACTGGCACTCTAAAATTCTCATTATACACTCCAAACTTTCTATATTTAGAAAGAAAAATACACTTGTGAGGAGTGTCGAATGAGATTTTTGGAGTGTCAATAGCACTTCCCTTTAAAAATTCTTTAAAATTAATTTATACTTGAATACATCTAGAATGTTATAACTCATTTAAAATCTTGAGTGAATACAACTAAACTTTCAAAGAATCATTTAAAATCATAATTGAATACCCCTAAATTTATAAAGAGAAATAAATTAAATATCTCAAAATCCCAATCTCCTACAGTCCCTAAGTTGAAGTAGAATGTCAATTCTACTCCAATAGAGTCTGAGTAAATGGGCCAGAAACCCTAAAACAGAGCAAGCAAGAAAAACGAAGGAAACGAGAAAAAACAAGCGGAAAATGGGAATCCGCAGAGGAAAGCAGATTCCAAGAAAACAGCATCCAAGTGGCCTCCAATCAAACCAAACCAAAGCTTCAGATGTGACACGCCCCGATCCTGATGTCCTCAGGACACTGGGATGGTCACGTGCTGGCCGACACTCGAAGGGTGACGAAAGCCATTTATTTTAAGCAATTACTGAAAACATGCTAAAAAGCATACACAACAAAACTAATCATTTAAATTTTAGATAATACACATTATGTCCAGAGCATACGTCTAATACAGAGTACAAACGAAAATTAAGATAGAGAAGTGCTATTACATAAATGCCGAAGCAGAGAGAATATAGCATGAGGGTTTAGGGCTTAGGGTAAACGGGCCGAAGGCCCTGGTTCTCATATGGCCCAACAAGGGCCTGGGTTTAAGCATACGGGCCCAGGCTACGGCCTGGCCCAAAACGAAAGGTTTCTGGGTTGGGTCAACTGGCCAAAGGCCTTAAAGGGAACGGCTCGAATGCCTTTTGAGTTTTTAAGAAAATAATTAAAATTAAAAATGAAACGGGCTAGGGTATTGGGCTAACTCACAACGGGCCTAAGGCCCGGGTGTATTGGAAACGGCCTGAAAGGCCTGGGTGTTGACGGAAGAGAACACCGGAGCTTCTACAGCTCCGGCCGACTGAAAACAAGGGTTTTAGACCCCGATCTATGTATCAAAATGAAGCACAAGGTGAGAGGAGTGTGATTATACCTTTGGTTTGCCGTAGAACGGTCGGAGGTGATCGGAAAAACCCTCAACACCCACGGGTTCGCCGGAGATGGGTTTCGCCTCTCCCGAGCCGATTCCGTGCTAAAACCTTGATAAAAAGAACGGGATAAACCTCAATAATCGCATCCAAGCATCACACTAAACGGAGAGAGAGAGAGAGAGATCTGCGACTTACCTAACCGAAAACCATGAAGAAAGCTGGCCGGAGGTTTTCTTTTGGGTTCGCCGACTTCGCATGGACAAGAGGAAGATAGAGAAAAGGCTAGTGAGGTTCTGATGGTGGTGGCGGTGTCCTCGAGCAAGTGGTGCGACTGTGTGTGTGCATGGGTGGTCACGGTGAAGGGAAATGAGAGGGAAATGAGAGGGATGAGAGGGTTTCGAGAGAGAGAAGAGAGTGCAGAGAGAGAGAAAGAGAGAAGAAGAAGAAGGGATCTCGGGGTAGGCGACATAAAGAGAGAAAAATGAGGAGAGCTGGGGTGCTGCCACGTGGCAGCTTGGGACAAATTGAAAATCTAGATGGATGGTTCATATTTAATTAGGATAAGGGACTAAATTGATAGTTTCCAAACATATTTTAGGGTATTACAGAAATATATATATAAGTGGGGGTGAGGTGTTACAAGATGGCTCCTCACAAGGATACCATTCTCTTTACTTTAAGAATCCCATTTCACTATCTGAAAAATTTGGTGCATTTGATTGGATTGTGTAGAATTATCTGATTAGATTCGTTAAGAGAAGCCGGTATCACTTGCTCTTGGAGAAATGCTTCTATGATTATCGAAAACAAAGGTTTTTGTTTCCCTGCGCAACTTTAGTTAGTAGCTTTAGGAGACCAGGATGAGTGAGCAGCCTTCACGATGGCTGCTGGTCCGGCTACGTGTGAGAAGGACATTGAGGTTCCAGAGTCTACATGGTATTTGACATTCCTTGTGTCTTTGTGAACTGAAGCTCATGTAACGGGTGACTAGGCGCAAGGATGTCAACACCCAACGCGTTGAGATCAGGCTATTAATTTATCCAAGAGCTCAAAATTGTGAGAGTAGATAGGTAGAAAGAGAAGTTTATAGGGCGAAACGAAGCATTCGAGTCGTACAAATTGCAGATTAGTCTACCTTCAGAATATCAGGCACCATTAGCTTAAGGTCTTTTTTTATATATAATCATTAAATTGAATAAATCTATCAGATAAAATAAACATGATTAAACATGAATGTGTTGAGAAAGAAAAAATACGTGTGATTATCAGTTTCGTGCATATAAATGTTTATGCAGAAACCAACTGTATAAGGAAAATATAATTTATTTAATTCTCAAGACAAGATCAAAGTTACATTGGCAATTAAAATCGGGAAAAAATTGTAAAAAGGTGAAAATCTTTGGGTAATTGCTCTCTCAGACAGGAATTAGGGTATAGCTATTTAATCTGAAGAAAACGCCATTATTTGATCAGAAAAGCCATGTCATAGAGATGAGTTGGATTACTTGTCACTCTTCATAATGCGAATTATGGGCTCAAATCGAATACCAAATCCCTTAACTTCAGATTTCCCAAAACCAATTTTCGTTGACTTACACCTTCGAGTTGCTCCATAATATGTTCCGCTAGTTCTCCTACATCACACACTTACTCTCCTCAACCATTACTCATACATTGATAGCAAATAAAGTTGTGCTAACATATAAATAAAATTATACAACAGGCTCAAAACTCAGGAAATTATAACTTCTTTGATCTTTATTGTTTGACCTTATTAGTATTATTAATCTGCGCGCACGGCCTACCACAGATGGGTATCCATCGCATTTTTTTGTTGTTTATTTTAATTGTTATGGCATTTTCTTTAGAGATGATTGACAAACATTATTATTTATCTGATGTATGTTGACTTAGGCTGTGATGCATCAACAGCGCGCATTATTGGCGGTCCAATGAACAATTCGGTCTCCACCTCAGAACTCATGCTACCTTGGCTCCTGTACTTTACAGAAGCAGAAACTCCTGCATTTTCATAGCTTAAAGAAGTAGAAGCTCTTTTTGCTTGAGCTGAATGCTCCATCCACAGCTTTGCACCACTCTGAGCAAATCATCATAGTGCAGATAAATAAACAAGAGAAGAAAGTAAGACTAGAAAAATTCACAATGATCGGTTTAAGATTCTTATCATGATATAACATCACCTCAAACCTCATTCACAGTACGTAATTGTTGGTAATCAAATAATGGCAAAAGAGTTCAACCGGACTAGTTTACCTGTTCACGTAATTTTGCATTCTCTTGTAAAAGGAGAGTCTTCTGATTTTAGAAGAGAGAAGATGGTGTTAGAACTTGGAACTAGTGAAGCAGTTGGGCATATATCTGTAAAAATTCCAATGAATAGGTTTTGTAGCACTAAAATTTAAAGAGAAATTGGCTGCAATTGATCATTTTTCATATCTCAATCGGTGAAATGATCAATTTCAAGTTTGCCATTGATATCTGACCATTATGTCATCAATATTTGACCACTGTGTTCTCGATATTCGATTATATGCTGTCAATATTTGATTATGATCAATTTAGCAATTGAAATTTAATTTTATGATCATTTTAGCAAGCAAATAAATAAATAAATAAATACCTTTGCCTTTAGTTGTTCCATCTGCTCCATGAATAATTGAGCCTGGAGTCACTTCAAGTTAGTTAAATTCCAATAGAAAAAAAAGTCCATTTAACTGATACGAGTTGGGAGGAAAATGGACTTGTGACCATCAGCTGAAATACATGTACATATGTACCTTTCTCTCTCTTATGCTGCGTAAACTTCGTTCAAGCTGGCTACTCATCTCTTGGAGGTCTTCAACAAAGCAAGAATCCAAATCATATCCCAAAAGCTTCCTAAGACATACAAATTTCAGAGTTTAGGAAAACCTGAAATGTCAGTTGAGTGAAAAAATGCAGGAGAAGATGATCGAACTAAGCCATAAACCTTTGAGTGGCTTCTAGGATCTCCATCTTCTTGGCCATAATAGCTGATTCATGCTTCAAGTGCTGCATGCATGCAGATTAATTAGTTTTTCTCAGTTAAAAGTTGTCTCATACGGGATTAGATTTAAGAAAAGATGAAAGCAGAAAATTAAAAGGGCGTGCGAAAATCACATCTCTAATAAAATTGTCCGAAAAACAAACATCATATCATCAGCGGTTATAACACATGATAACATAAAGAAGTCCCAAGTCCCAACGAAAGAGTACAATCATTGCGAAATGTGATCTATAGTATCTCTAGGTGTGAAAGGAGTTGCTAAAAGTTAACATAGTCAACGACATGAAGCCCCTTCCCCCTCCCTCTCCCTAACCTCTCTTTTCTTTCACCCATTTTCGTTTGACGAGCATGTGTCAAGTGTCAATGTAGTAAGTTAGAGATGATGGACATATTGGGGAAGGATTATCTCCCCTTCAAATTTCTTTCACCTCCAGTCCCCTCTTTTTTGAACGGTCACAATTAAACCATGTCAACATCTTGTGTTCATTTCTTTATAAAGAGAGAAAGACAACGTGGAAAGTGAGAGGGGAGAGAAAAGGAAGGGAATGAATTTGGAAGTGAGAGAATCCTACTCCGAACAAATTCAAAAAAAACTTGCTAGCAATTAAAATCTTATGGTACATACAGAGACAATTAAGTGTGTACAGTAATGATTTTTACATAGCTAGAAGATAACTATAAAGCAAAGTTGGGGTTTTCATAGTAGTTTAGATAAGTTAGATTCCTATAGTTCGAACTATGTAACATTATTTTTGGATTGATGTGAGTTTGATAATCCCATCTATTAATTGTGAAACTCAAATGCGTTTTCTTGTCCTTCACTTCATTATTGGTTGTTCTCCTTTCTCTCTCTCAAAATGGTTGGCCCACTATTATATGAATCAAACTCATGAGAGCTATACATGACACTTAACAATTGGACTCACTCTTGTTAAACTAAAAATTTCCGACTTACTATGCTTGCTTGATTTTTATTTATTAGAATGAAACTCAAATTTGCTGGTTCACCGTAGAAGTGTGGAGTTCCTAACAATTAGTTCTTGATTATCCTCTATATATATTGTTAAGAAAGGTGCATAGCAAAACCAAGTAGGACGAACAAGAATCATCCCAGCAAGTGATCTCAAAAACACTTCCCAGGAATGTTAACTGATTAGGTTAGTAGAGCCCTCAAAGGCTTGGTGTTTCAGTCCCCACATAAACCACAATAATCCTCTTTCCCATGCCCACCTTTGGCAATAAAAGAGATTCCCAGAGAACCATAAAGCACCCAGAAATACCTCATAGGCTCCTACGCAAGTTATGTATGGCAAAAACGAGTTCGCCATTTGAGCATACAACTAAGCAAGGAGTGGTGCTTATTACTCACCATGTACCTCTAGCACACTAGTAAAAACGAATTTTCAATCTCAGCTGATATGAAGAAAATCTATATAAAACTTCCCAATTAATTTTTTTCGTGCACACACATATACATATGTATGTATATCCCAAAATGTAACAACTATACCTCCAGAAGGCATGTAATTTATCCAATTTCTCAACCCTGTACTTCCCTGGTGGAAGGCGTCGTTGCATACTCCCACCAAGTCACCGGAAGCAACTAAAATACTTGCAATTTGTTCAACAGGCCTAAATTTAACAGATTAATTTTACATTTCGTAATGAAAAAGAAATAGATCTTGTTCATATATACTCAACCAGTTCACTTCAAAAGAAAGGATTGAGTAAAATGCTATAGTTCTCGTTCTTTATTAAGTCATGTATAAATTGATCTTCTTTCCACCAAGATTTGATGTAAATTACTACCTTCTTCTCTATAAATTAAAGGATGCTAAAACAAATCAGCTAAAAGAGGTCATAGCCTTAAAGAGAAAGCTAAAAGTTGTTTTTTTTCTTCCCTAATATAGTTGTATCAGTAAGACTACTCTAAATGCGATGAAGTCTATACTTTGGACAACATGCACTTGCATACTATCTTCCATCATTTTGAAGATTATGGCCAAAGACTAAATTCATCACATCAAGATTTTTTAAGTTTCATAACAAAATCTGAAATCTAAAAGATTGGATTTTCAAAATTCAAGATAGAGCTTCTAACCTGCACATGTTGTTCCACTTCAACCTTGTTGGTTTGCGCATGATCTTTTGCATATTTACGGTATCGTGTTAGAGTCTCTCGCATGCTGAAGCATCCAGAAAAATAAAGTCCAAAAGATCAGATAATGATGAAATCATTGTACTCCATTCATCCTAGTATCTCTTAACAATATGATATAGATGGCATTTTGCAATGATTCAAGTTTTCTGAAATCTCATTCAATTTAGTGGACAAAATCTACATAAATTGTTGCAAAGGACAGAATGCACCATGGTTAACAAAAAAGCCAGCTAGCATTTAAGACCTACACACCTGTAAATTGTAAAAGGAGTAGGCTAAAATCAATTAAATTGTGTTGATCATATCACTGCAATCATTCACAAATTATAATTAAAGTACAACTCCATTGTATGTGGATGAGTTTTTAATGTTTGAATTCATTCAGGTCAGTTTAAAACAGCTTGGTTGCTCCCGTTTCAAACTCAAACCGGCTGCTGATGTCCCGTTCACGTTAAATATAAGCTAATTGCAAGGAAATAGCTACGATGGATGATAACTAGAGCTGGTGAGTTGAAGTAAAATTGGTCAGTGGGGTATAGGATACGTTTAGTGAACTTCATCCAAGTCAAAAAAGTAAAACAAGAGGCCAAAATTATTTTGAAGAAGTTAAAACTTCGAGTACACAAATCTGGCTGGGATGTAGTTGAACAAATACATATTGTACTACAGATATATCTGAATTGATATGATTATAATTATACGGGTAAACATCATGTGTAAGATGTATGGTACAAATTAAACAAAAATATATATATAGGTTTTCAAGTATTGATTGTGACTAGGACTGATAGAAAGCTAGAAATATGTATTATACATTTACATCATACTACACAGTAGCATCAAGCTAGTACAAGTACCCCACATCACCTTGTTTCATCCAATGAAATTAAGCATATAGAACAAAAGAAAGACGGGGTTTCAAGAATTTATAGAAATTAAAGAAACGTACTCAGAGCTGGAGAACTCATAGAGCCTGTCCTTCTGGGAGAAGATGATGACTGCAACTTCAGCATCGCAAAGAACTGAAAGTTCATAAGCTTTCTTTAACAAGCCGTTTCGACGTTTCGAGAAGGTCACTTGCCGGCTTGTGGCATTCTCAATTCTTTTCATCTCAATCTTCCCTCTCACCATGTCTTAGCTTTGCCTAATTCATCATTCACCACCATCGTTAATTGCAACAACAATAAAAAAAAAAATTTAAAAAAAAAAAAAGCAAAAATCTTATAAAATTGGTAAAGGTAAGAAACATATATAGCTCAAATAGCTATCCATAGAAGGGTTTTTCAGAAGCAGTACTGAGACAAAGATTTTCATCCTGCACCCAGGAAGATTTGAAGAAGTACCCTAACACTAGAAAAAATGTCAGATCTGTGAAGAACATCCGGTGACAAGAGAAGAAAACCCAGGAGACAGTCAACTTTGAAAACCCCAAAGAAGTTCTAATAAAAAGCAAATTATAGATGAGCCCCAAAAGGATATATACCAAAAAAACTCCCAAAAACATGATAAATTGAGTTTCTAAAAATAGAACCCAGAGACCCCATAAGTGTAAATTACCAAAAGGACAGAGAAATACTCCCCCAAAAAGGCAACAAGGACACAACGGTATTGGATTTGAAGGATACAGTTATGGAAAATTGATCAGAAACCCTAAAAATAATATTCACAGTGCAGGAAACGCAAAGAAGGAATTTTCTATCTGATTGTGTCCAATCTCTTTCTTCTCTTTATTCTCAGGCCGCACAACCATTTTCCTTCCATATTGATCGATATAGCTACTTCTATTATTCCCCTTGTCTTTCTGTCCAAACTTCCTACCCACAAAAAATTAAAAGTAAAAAGTATAATATTAATTATAGAGTTCCCAATTATAGCAAATAAAAAATGAAATAGCCGATATAAGTGTAGCCAAGTTACTATAATAGTGTGCTTTCATCTGCACTCAAATTTGAATTATCATACTCGTAGTAAAACATAAAAGAGTAATTAAATGATTCTTCACCTCATTTCTTCTCTTATTTCACAAAATTAAGAGTGCAGTCAATTTAGATCTCATAAAATTTTAACGGATTTGTTTTAAGTGACTGATTTTAAAAGGTTTGAATGCTCTACAACTCTACATGAATTTTGGTAAATTATGTGGATTTGTACAAACTTCTTTTTATAAATTCTTTAGAATTTAATCAACTTCATCAACATAAAATACATTTTTGTCCTGTTACACAATTTGAAAGGAACATAAACCTTTATAAATTGATATAGAAATACAAATGAATCAAATATGTCTTTTCATTTCCCATTTGAATTGTGACTTTTTTAAAATTAAAATTGAACTAACTAAAAAGAGCGACCTTATATTACATTAGTGTGCTTTCATCTGCACTTCGTATGAATTCTCGTTCTCGCAACAAGAAATAAAAGAGTAATTAAATGATTCCATAACCTCATTTCTTCTCTCAAAGAAAGAGAAGAGGGTGTGGAATCTTTATGGATTCTTTTAATACATTGAGGTAATCATCATACAATTACTTGCGGATGAGCCAATAGAAACAAGCCACAGCATCGTCTGATGTCTGCAGACCGTCGTCATTTTTTTCCAAGATACAACCGTGTCACGTGGCCAGCCTTGAGTGCCGAGTACAAACTTATTTTCTTTACATTTCCTACTTAGGGTTTTAAGAGCGAGACAGGGACGTGCAGGTGAGATCCAGAAAGAACAGTAGGGCGGAATGTCACATCCCGGCCCGGGCCCTCACCACATCTAGGGCTCGACTCTTCCATAGCACGATATTGTTCGTTTTAGGCCCCGACCACGCCCTCACAGTTTTGTTTCTAAGAACTCACTCGAGCAGAACTTCCCAGTGGGTCACCCATCCTGGGAATGCTCTGGCCCATTCTCGCTTAACTTCGGAGTTCCTACGGAACCCGAAGCCAGTGAGCTTCCACAATGCCTCGTGCTAGGTAGAGATGGGAATATGCATATAAGGCTTACAGGATCCACACCCCTGGGCTATGTGGGATCTTACATGGAACCATTGGCTCGTCTGTGTAGTATGGTCAATCAGCTCTCTAGATTATAAAATAAAAATAAAATAGGATAATTGGGAATGAACTGCATTTTTCTATAGGTTTATTTTAAAGGAAAACTAATGAAAAGGGCTTGAAAACTTTGAGTTTTAACGATAAGGACAAAATAAATGGTAAAGTTAATAGTAGCAGGTTTGACTTTTTAGTGTAAAAATGTGGTTTTTCGTTAAAGTAAACAGTACCGCGTGCTTTTCGTTAAAACTCCCTTATTTTAACTATAAAAATACTTAATACACTTTATGACAAATAGACTTCAAACTTACTTGCGATAAAATGCATTTTATATGGGTTTATTTTAACTATAAAAACACCTAATAGACTTTATGGCAAATAGACTTCAAACTTAGTTGCGATGAAATGCATTTTACATAGGTTTATTTTAAGAAACTTTAATGAAAAACTTCTAATACTGTTCATTTTAACAAAAAATCACATTTTTACTCTAAAAATTCAATTCTGATACTATTCATTTTATCTTTTATTTTGTCATTATCGTTAGAACTCAAGTTTTCAAGCATTTTTTAATTAGTTTTCCTTTCATTTTAACTATAAAAACACCTAATAGACTTTATGGAAAATAGACCTCAAACTTATTTGCGATAAAATCTATTAGGAATCAGGTCTCTAGATTATAAAATAAAAATAAAATAGGATACTTGGGAGTGAACTGCATTTTACATAGGTTTATTTTAACTATAAAAACACCTAATAGACTTTATGACAAATCCTTATAAAAATTGGTAACATATGCTACATACATATCTCAAAAAGCTAGCCAAAGTGTTTTTTTTAGTAGAATTATTAAGAAAAAGATTTACAACCTGCACCCCGAGAAGAATTGAAGAAGTGCTCCAACACTAGAAAGATGACAGATTTTGCAAAGAAAACCCAGGAGAGGGATTACTTTAAAAACCCCAATGAAGTTCTAAAAAATTGCAAATTATAGATGAAACCCAGAAGGATATATATAGAAGAAAACCCCCAAAAACATGTTAGATTAAGTTTCTAAAAATGGAATATAGAGAACCCATAAGTACTAATTACTGAAAAGACATAGGAAACACCTTAAAAATGAGCAGCAAGGACACAGCGGTATTGGATTGGAAGGAACCCAAATATTGAAACTAGATCAGAAACCCTAGAATAGTATTCAGAGAGAAGGGAAACGCAGAGAAGGATCTTTTTATTTGATTGTGGATGCCTACTCTCTTTATCCTCAGGCGACACAATACTTTTTCCATATTGATCGATAGCTCTACTTATATTATTCCTTTGTCTTTCTCTTCTATTCGTCTTTAATATCACTTCTACCTTTGGAAAAAAAAATTATAAAGCTCTCAATTATAACAAATAAATAAATGTAAAATAAACAAACATAAGTTTAGTCAAGTTAAATACAACACTATATTTTCGTCTACACCTCTAAATTAAGGATAAACGAAAAATTAAATGATCATTAACCTTGTAGCTTCTCTTATTTGGCAAAAATAAAGTAATGTTATGTAGACTAATTTTTTAGACCACATTTGTAAATTATGTCTTGTGTTATCAAAAAAAATAATAAGTATGTTAATCAACTCTTAAGTAATAATTCAATCTTCAACAAATACGTTATTTATTTACAAAATTTAAATAGATAGCCTCTTTAGTATTACCTACAAAACTAAGAAACAAAGAAGCAAAAGACGGAGGACGAGCTATATATAAGCAATTAGGTCTTTTATGCAAAGGAATCCCTCTTTTTTTTTTTCAAAAAATGAGGATTAGGTGTGGGACTCATTCCACATCGAACTTCAACGATACAAACCGTCTATTTTGTAAGTCTCGATTCATAGATCATCCTTGCAAAAGTTGAACTCAGTCCGAAACCATTTGTCTATTTAACTATCAAGATAAAATATCATTATTTCTTATATAACAAAGTATTCGTTAATTTTTTTTAACCAAATTAGATGTCTTAAATATTTCCAATTTGGCTAATATTTTGCAAGGATGATCTATGAGGTGAAACTTGAAAAATAGACGATTCAGATCGTTAAAGTTCGCTGTGGTGTGAACCCCACAACTAATTCCCATTTTTATGAAAAAATGGGAATCCCTTCCCTTTAAGGTTTCTATGAGCAATAGTGTTCTGTAAAAGTGCATTGGGAATCAATTGATCTATTTTCATAAAATAATAATAGCTAGACTACTTTTTTTGGATTAAATTTGTAAACTACGTGATGTGTCACTAATATAAAATAAACACGTTAATAAACACTAAGTCATAATCTAAGAGAAATGTTAATGAAACTCTCTCAAAAGTGAAATCTTTATGAACTTTCTGTCACCTCATATTTTTGGCACAATATTTTATAACTCGAAAATTAATGTTAAACTACGAGTTAGTCGAGAGTTTATAAATAGAGAAAATTATAGCAATGGTCCCTCAACTAAAAATCTATGACCAATGGTCCCTTAACTTCTTAAAACGTGCAGCTATGATCCTTTTTGTCAACTTCGTCAGAAATTTCGTCAAAATGAGTCGTGTTTGAAGAATCATTGTTACATATGGATTATTTCTCTAATTGGGGTTAAAGTTAATGGATTATTTCTCTAATTGGGTTAAAGTTGAAGAATTATTTCTACAATCTTTTCATTCAGTTTTCCATATTTACCTCTTGATTCTAACCTCACGTGCGTGACACGTAACTCATTTTGACGAAAGTCTTAACGAAGTTGATAAAAATGACTATAGCCACACTTCTTGATGAGTTAAGTAGTCGTGAAATTTTAATTAAAAGACTATTACTCTAATTGAGTTAAATTTTAAAAATTATTACGATAATTTTCTCATATAAATAATTAAGAAAGTCTAGTTAACATTTCTCATATAATTCTTATCTTGGAGGGAAATTTGTCATCTATCATCGTGCAATGACTTGCGTGATGGGCCAATACACAGATGCGTCTGCTGTCCAGCAGCCCATCGTCACTTTTTCCAAGATATGACCGTGCCACGTGGCTAGCTTTGAGTGCCGAGTCCAAATTATCTTTATATTTTATCATATTTTCAGAAATAAAAATAAAAATGGTTAGGGTTTTAGGCTTTTAGAGCACTTCCACCGGAGGTGGACTTGCCCAGCACCCAGTGAAAATATTGACTGGCACCCTGTTTTTTGTCTCCAGCCCGCCCACTTGCCTGGCACCCAGCCCATGCCAGGCAAGAGCCCAGCCTAATTTTGACAGACCCACTGACCGGGCAACACTGGCGCCGAGCTAGAGAGAGAGAGAGAAGGAGCGGTGGATCTTGAACCTATGTGAACTTGGCAGGGGAGCTTGAACTTGTTGGGCTTAGAGCGCACATTGGGCACAATGCCTTCGACGGAAATCAAATTCGAATCGATCAAGGGGGCAAGGACGGCGGCGACGGAGCGTTCGATGTGACCCACCTGACGCGTTTCGGTATTAAGGACTTTGATGGCGTTGGAATCGTAGGGATTGAGGGGTTCGCGGACAAGACCCACCATTTCTCGGCCACTGATGGTGCCTGAATAGTACTGATGAATTCCGACGATGTTGGCGATGACGAAGCCGAGTATGAAGGTGTCCGAGGAAGAAGAGAGAGACTGCGAGTCTTGGTCCTGGGAAGAAAGAGCGGCAAAGTCATCGGCGTCGGGCGGAGGGTCTTGCCACTGATCGAGGGACATGAAGAGTTTTACGGGATCTTCTTCCTCCATTGCTTTGATGTGATTTCTTTCCACAATTTGGATGATGAACGGCGGTTTCGAGTTTAGACTCACTAGAGTTTTGGGTTGAGGAGAGAGAGAGTGGGGAAGGAGTCAGTGCGTTGACTTCTGATTCGGTGTCGCAATCGTCTAGGAAGGTGATTGAAACTTTGAATGACATGGAAAGGAGGGGTGCGGTTCAAAGAGAAGATGACACGCACCATTAAGAGCCAAGACTGTCCAAACACCCGTTAAAATAATATAATATTAGATTGACTGGGTGCCAGCGCAATTTTAGGGGTAGAGATGCTTTGGCCTATTACTGTTTATTGGAGTCTATTACTGTTCATTTGAGTGGATAAATGCGCTGGGCGCTGGCACCCAGTCTTAGGGGTGGAATTGCTCTTAGCAGCGGGACGGGGACGGGTTTAGGAGATCCAGAAAGAACCGTTGGCCGAAAGCCTGGAAGCACAATGAAGTATGTTTTGGATCTAGCAAGGTCTCTGTCACGTCCTTCGATCTCTTAAATAAAAAACAATACCTAAACCTTAAACATCACAATGAAATAAAATAAAAAATTTATTTGAGTAGAATTATGAGCATTACTAATTTAAGCTAATGATTAAAAATATTTCTTTTTTCTTTTTGCTTTTTTTATTTGTGCAGGTTAAATAAACCTAAAAACGGCATACATTGGTGGTTGGGGGGGTAATATACTAAGTGAGCTTTTACTGGATACATATTGCAATCGAAATCGTTAATTTTCTTAGTTATATTTAAATAAATAATCCAATTCCACTATCAGTGCATGATCTTGTTTTCTGAAAAATGATTTTTCAATTCCAGGTTTTTACTTCTGCACTCATTCATTTGTTTTTACCCCTTAATTCTCATTCAAACTATCGAACTAACGTTTAGAAAAAAAGAAGATAAGTAGTTGTGGAGCTAGAAATCCATTCAAGGAGGGGCTTTTTAGCCACATGAATGAAATTAGAAAAAAAAAATATAGCAATATAATTAATTGGAGAACAATTGAAGGGGTTTTTTTTATTTTTATTTTTATTTTTAGCTATTGTTATGGAAATTTTTAATCAAACAAGAGTGATAGAGTTTTAAAATTTGTATGAAAACTGAGATGATTATATCATGAGAACAGAGCTTGTTTACGTTATTTGATAAAAAAAATATTGTTGGGATAAGCAAGTCTCAAACTTGTGACCTACGAAAATCCATAAACTACTTCAACCACTAGAGTATATACTTTTTACTATAAAAACTAGCACAGAATATAAATAAATGGGTGAAACTCTAGGATAGGTCATGGCCTATTGCGGCCTTGATGTGGCTCGCCCATGGAGAAACGTGTGGGGAAAGAGAAAAAGAACGGAATCATTTATCTTTTTTTTTTCTTTTTTTTGTTTGAAGTCAAATATATTTTTTAATTTTCTACATTAAATTCATTTAAATTACAAAGAGACAAAAAATTTGAATCTTGGATATTAAGATGAAAGGGAATGTCAATTCCCCTCCAATAGAAAATCGAGTAAATGGTCCACAAACCCGTAAACCAGAGCAAGCGAGAAAAGGAAGGCCGACTCCACCTGTGCGTATGGCTGAAACGTGAAAAAGCAAGCGGAAAATGGGAAACCGCAGAGGAAAGCAGATTCCAAGAAAATAGCATCCAAGTGACTTTCAAGCAAAACCAAAACCAAATCTTCGGATAGCTCCTCTCAAAGATACCAATCTCTTTACTGTAAGAATCCCATTTCACCATCTAAAAAATTTGGTACATTTGATTGGATTGTGTAGAATCATCTGATTTGATTCATTAAGAAACGCCGGTATCACTTGTTCTGGGAGAAATGTTTCTATGATTATCGAAAAGAAAGGTTTTTGTTGCCCCGTGCAAATTGAGTTAGTAGCTTTAGGAGACCGGCATTAGCGAGCAGCTTTCACGATGGCTGCTGGTCCGGCTACGTGTGGGAAAGACATTGAGGTTCCAGAGTCTACATGGTCTTTGACATTCCTTGTGTCTTTGTTGTGAACTGAAGCTCTATTAACGGGTGACTAGGCCTCAAAGATGTCAACACCCGGCGCAATGAGATCATGCTATTAATTTTAGGGATGTGCTATCCACATACCCTTTTTACTTCTTACACATCTCTTATTAATTTATGTATGTTGATTTTCTTCAATTCATCCGATCAAACGGTCGAAAACTAAAAATGTGTGGGAAAAGTAAAAAGGGGTGTGTGGATATCACACCCCTTAATTTTATTCAAGAGCTCAAAAATGTGAGAGTAGATAGTAGAAAGAGGTCACTTAGTACTACGGTCTAGTGATATTCTTTTTCATTGGTAAATGAGAGGTTTTAGGTTCGATTTTCATCAAACGTGAATTTGAACTACATTATTGCTAGCTCATTGTGAAGCTAAGCCCATTTCATCCCCTTGAGCGTAGATAATTTCGTTTTGTTCAAAATAAAAAGATATGTACAAAGAGAAGTTTATAGGGCAAGCGAAGCATTCAAGTGTACAAATTGCAATCTACCTTCAGAATATGAGGCACCATTAGCTTAAAGGTCCTTTTTATATATGGTCATCAAATTGGATAAGTCTAAGAGACAAAACAAATATGATTAAACATGAATCTGTAAGGAAAAAAAATAGGAGTTTGATTATCGTTTTCTTACGTATAAATGTTTGTGCAGAAACCAACTGTATAAGAAAAATAAAATTTATTAATTCTCAAGATAATATCAAAGTAAATTGGCGATTTATATTGGGAACAAATTGTAAAAATAAAAATCTTTGGGTAATTGCCCTCTCACTCTGATTTGAGATTACCACACGGTAATTCTGTCTCACTTCACCATCCTCAATCACCCCAAGATTTCCAAGTTTTACCATAGAAGCCGCAAACTACTTAAAGAACGCACTTCGGCTTTTGGCATTTGTTTCTTACCTTCTGAGCAAACACATTGTTCATGGTTGGGTCGACACCATGAAGCGAACTAAAATTCCGAAGTCGGGATTCGAATGAAGAACAATGTGAAAACCCTAGAGTGTGACCACCAGATAAAGCAACCAAATCTTCGTTGAAAGTTGGAGGTGGCAAGTTGATGGTCTCATTAGCTCTTAACACTCTTCCGTCTTTCCTCCCTTTAAGCACATTCCACTACGGACATCCAGACTGTCAAAAGTTGTTAAGAATGAATCTCACATTGATAAGAGAATGAACTTTGCATGAGTTTATAATTAGTTAGGTTACTCCTTGAAAGCAGTAATAGTAATGCATGTAAGGCGAAGATTGTTTTCGGTGGAAATCAACACAACCATCACTCATACATTGAAAGCAAATAATATGGTGCTACAACCTGACGCTTTAAGCATATACATAAAATTATACAAGTGGCTCAAAAATCATAGGAAATTATAAACGTCCTTTTGATCTTTTATTGTTTGACCTTATTAATTAATATTATAAATCTGAGAGCACGGCCTACCAAAGACTGGTATCCATTGAATTTATTGTTTATTTTAATTTTTATGGGATTGTCTTTAGAGATGATTGACAAGCATTATCTTCACACACCCCATTTTACTTCTCACACACCTTTTTAATTTTCGGTCATCGGATCAGATGAATTAAAGAAGATCAACGGGCATAAATTATCAAGGAGTGTGAGAAGTAAAATATTCACACACCCCTATTATTTATCTGATGTATGTCGCTTTGGACTGCGATGCGATCAACAGCGCGCATTATTGGCGGTCCAATGAGCAATTCGGTCTCCACCTCAGAACTCATGATACTTTGGCTCCTGTAGTTTACAGAAGAAGAAGCAGAAGCTCCTGCTTTTTCATAGCTTAGAGAAGCAGAAGCTCTTTTTTCTTGAGCTGAATGCTCCATCAACAGCTTCGCACCATTCTGATCATATCATCATAGTGCAGATAAATAAACAAGAAAAGAAAGAAAGATGAGAAAAATTCACAATGATCGGTTTAAGATTCTTATCATGATATGACATCACCTCAAACGTCATTCACAGTACGTAGTTGTTGGTAATTAAATAATGGCAAAAGAGTTCAACAGGACTTAACAAAGTTTACCTCTTCGCGTAATTTTGCGTTCTCTTGTAAGAGGAGCGTCTCCTGATTTTAGAGAGAAAGATGGTGTTAGAACTTGAAAATAGTGAAGCAGTTGATCTATATCTGTAAAAATTACTATTAATAGGTTTTGTAGCACTTAAATTTAAGGAGAAATCGACCGCAATTGATCGTTTTTCAAATCTCAATTGCTGAAATGGTTAGTTTCAAGTATGCCATTGACATCTGACCATTATGCCGTAATTATTTGACCATTGTGTTGTCGATATTCGATTGATGTTGTCAATATTTGATTATGATCTATTTAGCAATTGAGATTTGATTTTATGATATTTTAGCAAAAAATAAAATAAATACCTTTGCCTTTAGATTTTCCATCTGCTCCATGAATAATTGACCCTGGAATCACTTCAAGTTAGTTAAATTCCAAAAGTAAAAGAAAAATCCATTTAACAGATCCGTGTAGGAGGAAAATGGGGATTTGTGACCATCAGCTGAAATACATGTACTTATGTACCTTTCTCTCTCTTATGCTGCGTAAACTTCGTTCCAGCTGGCTACTGATCTCCTGGAGTTCTTCAACAAAGCAAGAATCCAAATCATTTCCCAAAAGCTTCCTAAGACACACAAATTTCAAAGTTTAGGAAAACCTGAAATATCAGTTGAGTGAAAAATGGCAGGAGAAGATGATCAAACTAAGCCATAAACCGTTGAGAAGCTTCTAGGATCTCTATCTTCTTGGTCATAAAAGCTGATTCATGCTTCAAGCGCTGCATGCATGCAGATTAATTAGCTTTTGTCAGTTAAAAGTTGTCTCATATGGGGGTTAGGTTAACAAAAGATGAGTGCAGAAAGTTAAAAAGGAGTGCAGAAATCACATCTCTAATAAAATTGTCGAAAAACAAACATCATATCATCAGCGGTTATAACACATGATAACATAAAGAAGTCCCAACGAAAGAGTACAATCATTGCGAAATGTGATCTTTAATCTCTTTAGGTGTGAGAGGAGTTGCTAAACGTTAACCTAGTCAACGATTAAGCCACGTCAGGATTCTCTCCCTTTCAAATTCCTCTCCCCTCGAGTCGTATCCTATTTATACGGTCACGATTAAGCCACGTCAACTTCTGATGTTGACTTCTTTATAAAAAGTAAAAGAGAAAGAGGAAAATGAGAGGAGGAGAGCGAAGGGGAATGGATTTGGAAGGGAGATAATCCTACTCTGGAAAAATTCTAAAAAACTTGCTAGCAATTAATATCTTATATAATATATAGACACAATTGTATGCGTACGGTAATGATCTTCACAAAGATAGAAGATAACTATAAAGCAAAGTTGGGTTTTTCATATTAGTTTAGATGAGTTTGATTCCTATGGTTTGAACTATGTAACATTATTTTTGGATTGGTGTGAGTTTGATAAATGTGAGCCCAATCTATTAATTGTGAAACTCAAATGCGTTTTCTTTTCCCTCACTTCATTATTGGTTGTTCTCCTTTCTCTCTCTCAAAATGGTTGGCCCGCTATTATATGAATCAAACTCATAAGAGCTATACATGACACAAAACAATAGGACTCGTCCTTGTTTGACTTTCATCTATTAGAATCAAACTCAAATTTGCTAGTTCACTGTATAAGTGTGGAAGTCCTGACAATTAGTTCTTGATTATATTCTATATATACATTGATAAGAAAGGTGCATAACAAAACCAAGTAGGAAGAACAAGAACCATCCCAGCAAGTGATCTCAAAAACACTTCCCAGGATTGTTATACTGATTAGGCTACTAGACCCCTCACATAAAACACAATAATCCTCTTTCCTTTTCCATAAAGCACCGAGAAATGCCTTCCAGATCAAGTTATGTATGGTAAAAACGAGTTCGCCATATAAAATGCAACTATGCAGGGAGTGGTGCTTATTAACCACCATGTACCTCTAGCACAACAATAATAACGAAACTTCAATGTCAGCTGATATGAAGAAAATCTAACAAAAACTTCGCAATTAATTTTTTACGTGCACACACGTATATGCATATGTATATATCCCAAAAAGTAACAACTATACCTCCAGAAAGGCATGGAAGTTATCCAATCTCTCAACCCTTTACTTCCCTGGTGGAAGGCCCCGTTGCAAACTCCCACCAACCCACCGGAAGCAACTAAAATACTTGCAATTTGTTCAACATATGCCTAAATTTAACAGATTAATTTTACATTTCGTAACGAAAAAGAAATATAATCTTTTCATATATACTTAACCAGATCACTTGAAAAGAAAGAATTGAGAGTAAAATGCTTTAGTTCTCGTTGTTTATTAAATCATGTATAAACTGATCTTCTTTCCACCAAGATTTGATGTAAATTACTACCTTCTTCTCAATATATTAAAGGACGCTGAATCATTTTTTGTGATATAAAAGGCCAATTACGACTCAAAACTTTAGGTCCGTAACTATAATTAAGCTTCTATCCTGAAATAAATCAAATCAGCTAAAAGAGGTCATAGCCATAAAGAGAAATCTAAAAGATTGGATTTTCAAAATCCAAGATAGATCGCCTAACCTGCACATGATGTTCCACTTCAACCTTGTTGGTTTGCTCAACTTTTGCATATTTAAGGTATCGTGTTAGAGTCTCTTGCATGCTGAAGCATCCAGAAAAATAAAGGTCAAAAATTCAAATATGATGAAATCATAGAGTACTCCATATTAGTCCCAGTATCTCTTAACAATATGATACAGATGATGTTTTGCAGTGGTTCAATTCTTCTGAAATCTCATTCAGTTTAGTGGACAAAATCTACATAAATTGTTGCAGAGGACAGAGAATGCACCATGGTTAACAAAAAAGCAAGTTAGCTTAGACCTACACCTTGTAAATTGTAAAAGGAGTAAGCTACTATCAACGAAATTGTGTTGATCATATCACAAATTATAATTAAAATACAACTCCATTGTATGTGGATGAATTTTTAATGTTCGAATTCATTTCAGGTAAGTTTAATACAGCTTGGTTCCTCCCGTTTCAAACTCAAACCGGCTGCTGATGTCCCGTTCACGTTAAATATATGCTAATCGAAAGGAAATAGCTAGGATGGATGGTAATTGGAGCTGGTGTGTTGAAGTAAAATTGGTCAGTGGAGTATAGGATATGTCTAGTGAACTTCATCTAAGTCAAAAAAGGAAAACAAACGGCCACAAATATTTTCTAAAAGTTAGAACTTTGAAAACACAAATCTGTCTGTGATGTAACTGAAGAAATACATTATGTACTAATTACAAAGATATATCTGAATTTGGTTTGATTATAATTATAAATTTATAAGGGTAAACATCATGTGTAAGATGTATGGTACAAATTAAACATAAATATATATAGGTTGTCAAGTACTGATTATGACTTGAACTGATAGAAAGCTAGAAATCTGTATTAATTGCATTTTTACATCATATATAGTACACCCTCGCATTAGCACCAGGCACCAACTCCAAGCATCACAAGTAACCCATACCTTGTTGTTTCATCTAATGAAATTAAGCATATGGAACAAAAGAAAGATGGGGTTTCAAGAATTTATAGAAATTAAAGAAAACGTACTCAGAGCTGCAGAACTCAAAGAGCTTGTCTTTCTGGGAGAAGATGATGACTGCAACTTCAGCATCGCAAAGAACCGAAAGCTCATAAGCTTTCTTTAACAAGCCGTTTCGACGTTTGGAGAAGGTCACTTGCCGGCTTGTGGCATTCTCAATTCTTTTCATCTCAATCTTCCCTCTCACCATGTCTTAGCTTTGCCTAATTCATCATTCACCACCACCATCGTTAATTGCAACAACAATAAAAAATAAATAAAAAAATAAAAAAAAAGGCAAAAAACTTATAAAATTGGTAAAGGTAAGAAACATATATAGCTCAAATAGCTATCCATAGAAGGGTTTTTCAGAAGCAGTACTGAGACAAAGATTTTCAACCTGCACCCGGGAAGATTTGAAGAAGTACCCTAACACTAGAAAAAATGTCAGATTTGTGAAGAACATCCGGTGACAAGAGAAGAAAACCCAGGAGACAGTCAACTTTGAAAACCCCAAAGAAGTTCTAATAAAAAGCAAATTATAGATGAACCCAAGAAGGATATATACCAAAAAAAATCCCAAAAACATGATAAATTGAGTTTCTAAAAATAGAACCCAGAGACCCCATAAGTGTAAATTACCAAAAGGACAGAGAAATACTCCCCCAAAAAGGCAACAAGGACACAACGGTATTGGATTTGAAGGATAAAGTTACGGAAATTTGATCAGAAACCCTAAAAATAATATTCACAGTGCAGGAAACGCACAGAAGGAATTTTCTATCTGATTGTGTCCGATCTCTTTCTTCTCTTTATTCTCAGGCCACACAACCATTTTCCTTCCATATTGATCGATATAGCTACTTCTATTATTCCCTTTGTTTTTCTGTCCAAACTTCCTACCCACAAAAAATAGAAAGTATAAAGTATAATATTAATTATAGAGTTCTCAATTATAGCAAATAAAAAATGAAATAGCTTATATAAGTGTAACCAAGTTACTATAATAGTGTGCTTTCATCTGCACCCAAATTTGAATTATCATACTTGTATTAAAACATAAAAAAGTAATTAAATGATTCTTCACCTCATTTCTTCTCTTGTTTCACAAAATTAAGAGTGCAGTCAATTTGAATCTCATAAAATTTTAATTGATTTGTTTTAAGTGACTGATTTTAAAAGGTTTGAATGCTTTACAACTCTACATGAATTTTGGTAAATTATGTGGATTTGTACAAACTTCTTTTTATAAATTCTTTAGGATTTAATTAACTTCACCAACATAAAATAAATTTTTGTCCTGTTACACAAGTTGAAAGGGACATAAACCTTTATAAATTGATATAGAAATACAAATGAATAAAATATGTCTTTTCATTTCCCATTTGAATTGTGACTTTTTTAAAATTAAAATTGAACTAACTAAAAAGAGTGACCTTATATTACATCAGTGTGCTTTCATCTGCACTTACGTATGAATTCTCGTTCTCGCAATAAGAAATAAAAGAGTAATTAAATGATTCCATAACCTTATTTCTTCTCACAAAGAAAGAGAAGAGGGTGTGGAATCTTTATGGATGCTTTTAATCCGTTGAGGTAATCATCGTACAATTACTTGCGGATGAGCCAATAGAAACAGGCCACAGCATCGTCTGAGGTCTGCAGACTGTCGTCAATTTTTTCAAGATACAACTGTGTCACGTGGCCAGCCTTGACGCCATCTCCAACCGATGGCTGGCCAGAAGGCTCTGATCCCTCTGACCTTTCAAGATATTAATATTTTAATGAACAGTACAGGGCCATATTTGTCTCCGTCTCCAACTGAGGGCCATAGGGCCAAACATAATTTAAAAAAAAAAATAGAAGTTATACGAAAATGGAAGTTATATGAAAAAAAATGGAATTTAAAAAAAACATGAAACAAATTTTGTAAAATAGAAGTTATATGAAAAAAAATATGAATCAAATTTTATAAAATAGAAGTTATAGGAAAAAAATAGAATTTGAAACAAATTTTGTAAAGTAGAAGTTATAGAAAAAAAAAGGTTTAAATTCATATAAAAAAAAATTTGAATACAACGCCTAGCTGACTGGCTAGCCGTTGCATTGAAATTTTTCATATTATTAATGTCGGTTATAACCTACACAATTGCAATTCAAATTACAATTAGTGTCGGTTATAACTTATAACCGACACTATTCGCCGATTCCATGCGATGCCATTATATTCAAAATGCTATTGGTGTCGGTTATAACCGACACTATTGAAAAAATATTAATTATACCGACAGGAAATCGAACAAAAGAAAGAAAAAAAACGGCCAGCCCGGGGCTTGCTGGCTGGCCAGAAGACACCATCCCTCTAGCCCTTTGGCCCTTTGGGATTATGTGGGACCCTCTCAGATTCTAGAGCTCTCTGACCTAGCCCTAGGTTGGAGACGGTTTTCGGGCTATTTTCGGCCATCTGGACCCTTCGGTTGTAAATGGCCTGAGTGCCGAGTCCAAACTTATTTTCTTTAGATTTCCTACTTTGGGTTTTAAGAGTGAGACTGGGACGTGCAGGTGAGATCCAAAAAGAACCGTCAGCCGGAACCATTGGCTCGTCTGTGTAGCATGGTCAATCAGGTCTCTAGATTATAAAATAAAAATAAAATAGGATACTTGGGAGTGAATCGCATTTTACATAGGTTTATTTTAACTATAAAACCACCTAATACACTTTATGACAAATAAACTTCAAACTTACTTGCGATAAAATGCATTTTACATAGGTTTATTTTAACTATAAAAACACCTAATAGACTTTATGGCAAATAGACTTCAAACTTAGTTGCGATAAAATGCATTTTACATAGGTTTATTTTAAGAAACTTTAATAAAAAAACTTCTGATACTGTTCATTTTAACGAAATATCACATTTTTACACTAAAAATTCAATCTTGATACTATTCACTTTATCTTTTATTTTGTCATTATCGTTAAAACTCAAGTTTTCAAGCATTTTTATTAGTTTTCCTTTGATTTTAACTATAAAAACACCTAACATACTTTATGGAAAATAGACTTCAAACTTATTTGCGATAAAATCTATTAGGAATCAGGTCTCTAGATTATAAAATAAAATTAAAATAGGATACTTGGGAGTGAACTGCATTTTACATAGGTTTATTTTAACTATAAAAACATCTAATAGATTTTATGGCAAATAGACTTCAAACTTATTTACAATAAAATGCATTTTACATAGGTTTATTTTAGAAAATTTTAACGAAAAGCTCCGGTATTATTTATTTTAACGAAAACCCACATTTTTATACTAAAAAAATCAATTATGATACTATTCATTTTATCATTTATTTTATCTTTGTCGTTAAAACTCAAAATTTTCAAGTTTTTTTCATTAGTTTTTCTTTTATTTTAACTATAAAAACACCTAATATACTTTATGAAAATTAGACTTCGAACTTATTTGCGATAAAATCTATTAGGTGTTTTTGTATAAAAAAAGTTTGTGACGTCATTTTTATTAATTTCCTATCTTTCATAATTTATTCAATGCAAATATTTAAAAATCACTTCTCAGTGTGAATTCGGACGATGGAAAATTCATCATCGATTCTCCATATAACGAAAAAAAAAAAGATGAATTTTACTGAAGAGCACTTTAATTCGTAGTTATATATTCAAAAGGCATATGGAAAGGCGGCTTTATTTGCTATATTGGTTGAAAAGGAAAGAATAAAGAGGAAGAAAAATAGTCCACAATAACTTGATGAAGTGATTTAGTATTGTGGCCTTATGTTACTGTCTGATTATGAAAGTAATATTCGACAAAGCTATAGGAGATGAGTTTTATTGCTGATCCATTGCCCAACCTGAGTCTCTCTAACAAGCTCAATATTTTTATACGCAATTATCATTATCTAATATTTATGAAGTCCCTAAACCTCTTGACATTATTTTGTAGTTTCTCTTTGCGCCTTTGTTTAACAAAAAAACCTGTGTACAATATGAGGTACTGGTAGATACCTACAATTTGCAGCAAGATTTCAATCAAGTCCCTTCAATTGATGGCATCGGCGCAAGTAATAAAATAAAATGTCGAATTTGCAGCCATTGTACTTGTGCAGGAACCAGCTTATTCTCTAGCCAATCCATGGTTTAGATAACCACTTGAATATGGGGAAGGAGATATTACGAAAAGAACAAGACTTGAAAAGTGTTTGTAACTCAATAAGGATTCATTTGAAAGTAGTTTCAAAATGACTAAAAACGTTTGTGGTAAAGATATTTTTTATACTAATTCTTAGTAAAAAAATTCATGTGGATTTTAGGAAAACACTTTAAGTAGTTTTTGTAAAAAGCACATACTTGATGATTCTAAAGTACTTAAAGTACTTTTGAAACCCGAAATCAATTTTACCAAAATTGTTTTCAGTCATTTTAAAAAAAATTCAAAACGAGCTCTTAGTTAGCAATCACCCTTGTATTTTTTTTTTTTTTGACTAAGTCAAGGGTATCCCAAAGGCTTCCTAGGCCCAAGGACTAATCCCTCCGGCGCATGTGAAATGCTCCAACTGTGCATTGCAACACAGTGCCTGGCCACTTTGACAGCTTCGGGGTTCGAACCTAGGCTGGGGAGCAAACCCAACTAGGCAAGAACCACTAGGCCACTTGCAGTGGTTTCACCCTTGTATTTGAGGTCTCATGTTTTGTGATTGAATACCTCATCCCTCAAAATTGCATGTATATAAAAAAGAAAAAATACATTAGTTAGGTCCATATAATCGTTATTAAAAAATTTCACTTTTTACAAGAGTATTTTTCTTTCTAATTATAAAACGTTTGGAGCGCACAATTAAATTTTAGAGTGTTGATAACAATTTCTTATATATAATATGTTAGAGAAAATTGTAGCAATAGTCCCTTAATTTTAACCCAATTAGAGCAATAGTCCCTCAACTAAAAATCCAGGGTCATTGGTTCCTTAACTCATCCAAACGTGCAGCTATGGTCCTTTTTGTTAACTTCATCAGAACTACGTCAAAATGAGTCATGTTGGAATGACCATTGTTATAATTGGGTTAAAGTCGAGAGACCATTCCTCCAATTGAGTCAAAGTTCAAATTAGATTAAAGTTGAGGGACCATTACTGTAATTTTTCTCATTTGATTTTCCATATTAATTTCATGATTCAACTTCATATATGCATGACATGTGACTCATTTTGACGAAAGTTCTAATAAAGTTGACAAAAAGAACTATAACTGCATGTTTTGATGAGTTAAGAAACCAATAATCATGAATTTTTAGTCGATGAACCTAGAATTAGATGCCTCATTTTAGATTTTTCTAAATTAAACATCAGTTACTTTTCAACTTTTGATTAAAGTGCTTTTACTTTTAATTAAACTTTATATTCCAGGTATATTCTTAGTTTAAGTATTTTATAAATTCTTTTAAATTCATTTCTATGTAAAAAAATGCACTCAATAATATTCATTAATTTATTGCTATTTTTATGGAATCTCATAATTTCCTCAATTTAAAATTGAGATGTAGACTAGACTGCCTAATTTCATGCAACTGAAAATAAATTTGAATTTTTTAACTACTTAGTAGAAACGTGAACTAAGAGTTTTCACATTTTTATTTTTATTTAAAATGAGTCCTTATTCCAATAATTAATTATTAAGAGTTGAAAAAAATATTTTTTTAGTGCAATGTTTTAATGTGAAAAATTATCTTTTTTTGGGTTACATAACGTACCATAAGTTTTATACGTACCAAAATAAGGATAATACAACGTACTAATAACTTGGTACATACTAAATAAAGAATTGCATAACGTACCAAAAGCAATATTTTATAACGTACCAAAATACTAATACTTACCCAGATTAAATTTATATAACGTACCAAATGATTGGTACGTTATATTTAATATATCTATTTGGTACGTTATATTTAATATATGTGCACATTATATTTCATAATTGTATGTTAATAGGATGTTTATGTGTTTTTAGAATTTAAAACAAAAAATTATTTGAATAAGAAAAATTCATTTTGAACGAATTATGATAAGATAAGATAGGATGTTTGTGGTGATTTTAGGATATTTGTGATATTATTTTCTGAACTGGTTGGTTAATTAAATACAATAAAAATCATAATTTTTAATTAAAAATTAGTAGAAGAATGTTTGATCAAAAGTTTAAAAATTATAGATGTTTGATTAAAAAAATTCAAATTTGAGGCATCTAAATCAAAATGCCCCCTTAATCTAATTGAGTTAAGATTGAAAGATCCTTGTTACAATTTTCTCATTACGTTATAGTAAGATAGGTAAATTCCTTAACAATAAAAATTCCCATTTCAAAAGAGTGCATGATGGCTCAGCCCATAACTAGTAAGGAATCGGTAGGCCAAGACTTGAGTAAATGGGCCATAAAACCCATAAAACGGGGGAAAGCGAGAAAGCGAAAGAAAGGCATCGAATGGCTGAAACACGAACAACAAACAAGCGGAAAATGGCAGACCGGAGAGGAGAAGCAGATTCCGCGAAGACATCCAATTGGCCGTCCATTAAACCAAAGAAAAATCTTCAGATAACACCTCTCAAAGATACCCATCTTTTTACTGTAAGAATCCCATTCCATTTTTATTTCAAACATCTTGCATCCCTTTTTGAAAAATTCAATTTTTTTTGACAGATGGGTTCTTCTCAGATGCATGAACAGGATTTTGGGTTTAATTTATTATATGAGTAAATATTAAAATTGGGATCAAAATTTGATCTTGGTGAAGATTATGGTGTAATGGTGGTCTGTTAATAGTTAATTGAGTGAGTTAAGGTATTTTCAGGTGCAAAATTTCCTGACTTCTGCAGAATCAAATGCTTTCGTTAAAGCTGCAGAGTCTATTGGATTTGTTCACCAAGGGAGTCTTGGCCCGACGAAAGGCGAAGCGTACAGAGACAATGATAGAATCTCTGTGAATGATCCTGTTCTTGCAGATACAATATGGGAGTCTGGTCTTAACAGATTGTTTTCTGACATTAAAATTCGAGGGAGGGCCGCCGTTGGATTGAACCCGAATATCAGATTCTATAGGTTGGTAAAGTTCATGTTGTTAATGTTGTTGAACAAATTTGAGAATTGTTTGTAATTGTGAAATGTGAACTGATATATCTATAGAAACCTCACCTTTGTGACCCTACAAATTGGATACATTTGATTGGATTGTTGCAAAGAATTATCTGATTCGATTTGTTAAAGAACGCCGATGTCACTTGTTCTGTGCACCCGGAAACTTAATTTTCGGTTGCAATATGTTTTCAGGTACAAGGCCGGTCAGCGCTTTGGAAGGCATATTGATGAAAGTAATGATCTTGGTGACGGAAAACGCACCCATTATACTTTGCTAATATACTTAAGTGGTGGCGGTTTCAAAGCAAAAGCTAAAAGTGATACGAGCAGTCTTAAGGATTCTTCCTCAGAGCCTCTGGTTGGAGGAGAAACGGTTTTCTATGGTTCGAGGAATAGTGTTGTGGCTGAGGTGAGTTATGTTTTCGTCATATACCATATTGCTTTTATTTTCTGCTGTTCACTTTCATCTCAACTTTTTTTATGATGTAAAATGCTGTTACTTTCTTGTATTAGTTTTGCAGTAGTGTTTTTATGGAATATGCATTGACTGTCAATCCGTGATTTTCTGTAGGTGCCTCCCACTGAAGGAATGGCCCTTCTGCACATTCACGGGGACAAGTGCTTGCTGCATGAAGCCCGAAACGTTACAAAGGGTATCAAGTATTTATTTCGTTCGGATGTAGTATTTGCTTGATGTTTTGTTACGTGTATAAGCTGAAAACCTTCTTAAGGTTACTCAACCAAAAACATATAGTAACGGAAATGTGTATTATATTCATGACATCGCTTCATTTTTCATCTGAAATTCTTTGTTCTTAAGATATTTCTTGGAGTAGACACTTGATACATATCATAATCTAGTAGCAAAAAGGAAAAAAATGTAAATAAAGGATCGGGATACCATTTTTTTCCTTAACTGAGTACGTTTTTTACTATAGAAGAAACATTATTGCTGGTTTCTTACTACATTAAGAGATGACAGAACCAGAGCATCATACTTCTAGGCTTGTGTGGGGCAACATAGGCACAGTTTTCTTTGCTATTCTTATTTTAGTGAGGTAGGAAAGAACTTCTCTCGCCTGGTGATATATGTGTCCGATGGGTTGATGATCTTTGTTTTCTGAGTCGGATTGGTAAAGAATACAGATGGAAGCACAATGTAGATTACTAGTGGAGATCTCACTACATCTTCATTTCTCCATATAATAGAACCTGAGTTATTTGTGGTCCGTTGACCTCCACACGGAATGATTTCTTCTCTTTAACATCTGTGAGTGAAAGTAACATGGTTCCGCTTTAACATCAGGCATATCAATCCTAACATTGTAGGTTGTCTTGCGTTTGCTAACATTTGCAGGTCATGAAATTTTCCCTTGACCTTATGACCATCTTCTATAGCTAGAGCAAAAGAGGGATCGTTGAGGTCCATGCCTTACCGGGTTTTGTGGTCCTGCAAACACTTTTGTCACCCGGAATTTTTCTTACTGTGGTTACTCACTCAGGAATAACTGCCTTGGTTGGGTTGAGAAGACCCAATCCGTTGGCAAATTCTCTTTCATTTTCGTGCTTTTTCGGGTGGTGGTTGTAAAGAAGTTTTGGAAGTTACAGAGTAGATTGTTTGACATACCTGTGGTCCGAAGAGCGAATATAATTGCTGTAAGAGACCACCGCGGGTGAGCAGCCTTCACGGTGCATGGCTGCTGCTCCGGTTACCTGTGGGCAAGACATTGAGATTCCGGAGTCCGCATGGTATTTGACACTCCCTTGCGTCCTTGGTGTAAACCGAAGATCTTGGAACGGTTGACCAGGGCCGAAAGGATGTTAACAACCGGCACAATGAGATCAAGCTGTTAATTTTATTCCACAGCTCAAAATTGTGAGAGTAGATACTATGAGAATTTCTTCTGGACTGATGAGTGTTGTTGAAAGGGAAGAGAGAAGGCAGGATCGCCAACAGATCGAAAAGGCATTACGACACTGGCTCCCGTCTTTCGTGACAATGCCAACCCGCCGTTTGATCGGAAGATAAATTGACTTAACAATACGAAAAAACGGATATGATTAAACATGGGTGTGCAAGGGAAGAAAAAATGTGTTTTGACGTGTTAACGGTGTGTTCAGAAACCAACTGCATAAGGAAAATAAATTTTATTCTCAAGACAAGATCAAAGTTACATTAGAGATTTAAATCGGGAACAAATTGTAAACAATACAAATGAAAATCTTTGATCAATCACTCTCTCGCGATCAGATGATTCCGATCAATTCACCACACGGCAATTCAGTCTCACTTCACCATCCTCAATCACCCCAACATTTCCAAGATTTACCATTGAAGCTGCAAACTCTTTGAAGAACACACTTTGATCCTTGGCAAACGACTCAACAATCCATCTAGTCCTGTAATCCCTAAACAACGCTTGATCCGATCCAAACACGCCCTTACCTGCCACCAATTGCTTGTAGTAATTGTTATCAAAAGTTGAGGAAGTTGAGTCCAACAACTCTCCGGCAGTGATATCCCTGTTTGGCTTAGAGCATTTGGTTCTTAGCTTCTGAGCAAATTCTTTGTTCATGGTTGGGTCGACGTCGTGCACTGAACTAAAATTCCGAAGCCGGGATTCGAATGAAGAACAATGTGAGAACCCAAGAGTGTGGCCGCCAGATAGAGCAACCAAATCTTTAACACCTAAACCTCTCTTAGCAAAGCTTTGAATCAATTGGGACACGTTGAAAGTTGGAGCTGGTAAGTTGATGGTCTCATTAGCTATCGACACCCTTCCGTCTTTCCTCCCTTTTAGCACATTCCAAAACGGACCTCCGGACTGACAAAAATGAGCGTACGTACATCAGTTTCTTATACATTAAGCATTTGTATAGCAACGTGAGAACTTAAGTGCATACGTACCATGATCACTACATCTCTGGCAGCAATGCCGACGATATCAGCACAAGAAACAGTGTGTGGACATGCGACTTCTAGCTTGGCTTTTGCATCGTCAATCACGTAGAATGATCGGACTGAGATATTGGGAGGGCCGTCTTTCTCTGCTTGGTTTCCTACGGTGGAGTCTAGCAGCAACGACGCATCGCATCCCTGACCAATAAGAAACATAAATTAATTCTACAAAAAATTTATACGATATATAGACAAGCTTCTTAGCAGGGATCCCACTCTACTGTTCATGGAGGAGAATAACATAGTGCAATAATATTGCATGTATAGTGACCAAGTAATGACCACATAGCTCTACAGGATCAGGGATGTTATGTAGGCAATATAGGGGATAATTTAAGTGTGTGTGTGTGTGTGTGTGAGAGAGAGAGAGAGAGAGAGAGAGAGAGAGAGAGAGAGAGAGAGAGAGAGAGAGTACCCTTACGAAACAATCATGGAAGAACATCCTTAAGATACGAGCTGGGACTTTAGGGTCATGCATGGAAGCATTATACACCGCTTGTAATATAATTTTCTCAGATTGTGGACACGTTAGATCATAGTACTGAGCACTGAGCGCTGCTTTTGACTGTGAAAACCTAGTTGAAAGCAGTAACAGTAATGCATGGAGGAAGAAGAAGAAGATTGTTTTTGGTGCAAACACAGCCATTTTCTCTGGGACAAATGAGAGGTAGGAATTAGGGTTTAGATATTTTGAAGGTGCTGATATAAATTTTATATATAGGATCATTATATATATATACATTTTCAGCATTTCATGTATTTATGTTATGGATGTTGATCGTACTTTTAAGTTACTCAATAGAGACAGCCTGCATTGTAATATGGTGAAGTACTAGAACTTTGACCGTGCTTTCGGCCATGTACTGTGCTTTGAAACCAAGCATATCCACCTAAGCTGTTGTTCTTGGTCCTTGGAGGACCAACGTTTTGTTGAATGGATTAAACTTGAAGATTATTGTAAAAGAAGCAAATCTCATATTTGAATATTGTTAAAAGTATGATCAGGTTATTGTTGGCTTATATCTATCAGGTTGGTTGTGCTTGCGGTTGGTGAGAAAGTCGGAATAATGTACAACAATTTCGTAGTACTACTGCAAATAAGATATGGAAGAGGGTGAAGTTACTTCAAATTTATTTGTTTATATCGAACAAAAATTCATAGTTTGTTGTCTGGATGGCTGCTCGTTTGAACCACTAACCTTATATTTTAGTGAGACTCACCTTTATCAGTCACATGATCACATCTCCTTATGTTTTGTACTTTAATAGCCTTCATGCACTCGTTCACACGTGTGCAGAAGATATTTTTTGAATCACGGCATGTTACGCACGACTTACACGCGTTTTAAATTATGTTAGAAGAAAAGTCAAATATTTGAAGTAAATGAATAATTTTAGATCATACTAGAAGAAAACCCTCATAAACCAATTAAAGCAACGGAATTCATATAATAAAATCAGTCTTTATAGAATTTACATTAAGAATAAAGAAAATAATATTTAATAAACAATTGATTGAATCACATTATTGTTAGCCCATTGTGAGGCAAACCCACCCCCTCCCCTTAGTGTAGATAATATCGTTTGTTAAAAAAATAAAAAATAAAAATCATTTGACAACTAATTTAATCACATTATTATCCGCGTGCGAAATACTTTTTTTCTCCTTCCCCCTTAGTATAGATAATATCGTTTATACAAAAAAAAAAATCATTTGACAACTACTTTAATCACATTATTATCCTCGTGCGAATGATTTTTTTTTATAACTGCCATTACACACCTCTTAAGATGTTTTGAACGTGTTTAAAAATAGATAAATTGAATCATATTATTGCTAACCTATTGTGAGATACTAATTAAAAAAAAACCACAAAATCATTAATTATTAAAAAAAATACTATTAAAATGACGAAAATGCCCTTGCCTTATTTGATGCATTATTTTGGGATGCCTTTGAAGTTTTTTGTTTTGAGGGCATTTTTGTCCAATTACTTTTGATAAAGCATTATGATACCAAAACACTATTCATCTTTTGTGTTCTCTTTATATATAATAGATAGATATAGACATATGAATGTACAAATACAATAATCTACCAAGACAAAGACAATAGTTGTGTGGCCTTAAATGAATTTTGGCTTTTTAAGTGACCAAACCACATGCTATTCGGACTCTTAGAAAATTGTATTATCTATTTTGATAATTTTATTGGCACTCGATCTGGATAGATTTTGGCATATAAGTTAATTTGTCTCATCTTTCTCTCTCATTTTTCACGTGATTTGATTAAAAATATCTTCTTTTCAAGTTGTTTTCTTACCAATTAATCCTTGTGTGATTGTTAAATATTAAGACAATTCAAAATAGATTTTTTAATCAAAATGATCTCTAAGATTGTGAGATTGACGTGTTCTTTGAGTTTGTCCACCATCAATCATTTTGGTTCTTATTTAATAAAAAATTTCACAGAAAGATCTATTGATTATGAACAATTGATTCAAATATTAAAGATTAAAGTGATGAGTTATACTAATATCAGTAAACCATTTTGACTAAAGTCTAAAAGCCTTCAAAATATTCAGGCAAATCAAATCAAAACAAATAAAAATAAAAAAAGGTCACAATTTGTTAGGCGTGTGATTTGAGTGTTCTTGATAATTACGTGGCATGTTCTAATTTGTACAATCGTTTTCATCAAAATGATCGACTCTGAATTAAGAGAAATTTTTAGTTGTGTCGGAAACACGGATGGTATACTACTTGTTTTTATGTAAGTGGTAGAAGTTTTTAATTTTTAAGTTATTAACTTTTTAACATACATATCTCATCATTTATATAAGGACACATTGTATATCATCTCGTGTGACGGTTACTCTGAAAAATCTCTCCAAGTGGTTATCTCCATGCAATACCTAATCTGAAGGTACGGAACTAACAAAACAAGGCTCATCAACGTGTCAGCATCTACGTGGTCCATGATGTCTACGCAACTCCAAGAACCGTTGATCGGATCCCCTTCCCCTGTAAGTAAATAAATAAATAAATCGTTTCGGGAGGGTCCCTGGCTATCAGTGGTAGGGCTGGCAAAGAGTAAAAAAGAGGATAAGTGGGGGCTCTTCTGATTCTCTCTCTAGGGTTTGTTTCCTCTCTCTCTCTCCCCCTCTCTTCCCTCTCTTTTTCTTGTTCCTTCTAAGTTTCATAACTGTTCAAATTATTTGATTGTTCTTTCCGTAATTAGTTCATTAATCTTATCTAATCTAATCTAATCCTCCCCAAAGTATGAACAGGGATTCAAAATCACTGTAAAAAAATCATCCTCTGTTCTTGCTCTGTTTCTGCAGCTAACCCAGATTTTTCCTGCTTTTAAATTCTTGAAATTTTCTCGTTTTTTCAGCTTGATTTTGTGTTTTTCCATCTGGGTTTTTCTGGGTTGTTCAATTTTTCTGAGATTCTTGAACTCCGGCAGATTTTTGGGTTAGGTTTTTGGTGAAGAAGATGAAGTCGAATCAAAGGCAGAGCCTTGAAGAAAGCAACGAGCTTGAATGCGGTGGCGACAGTAACAACACCGCCACCTCAGGGTCCAGCCCATCAGTGGCGAATACTCCAGAGCAAAACTTTCCGGCGACGGCGCTGATGATGAAAGAAGAGCTGGCGGACCCAGTGCAACAGTTAGACCAGCAGGGATCTCTGTCCATGCGGATTGGTCCTGTGCCCGTTTCTACGGCACCGAAACCGGCTGGGAGGTCGTCGAAGGACCGCCACACGAAGGTGGAGGGCCGGGGCCGGAGGATCCGAATGCCCGCCACGTGTGCGGCCAGGATTTTTCAACTGACCCGGGAACTCGGCCACAAGTCCGAGGGTGAAACCATTAGGTGGCTGCTGGAGCACGCCGAGCCTGCTATCATTCAAGCCACCGGCTCAGGCACCATCCCCGCTATCGCCGTTTCGGTCGGCGGCACTCTAAAGATACCAACAACTTCGCCAGCGAGACCCAACGGTGAAGTTACTGAAATACCCAAGAAGAGAAAGAAGATGAGAGGGTCCCTGGGTGAGTTTGATGACGTGCACGACCAGTCTAGCGGGTTGGCACCCATAGCACCAATGATTTACGGCGGTGGTGGCGGTGGCTTGGTGCCTATGTGGCAAATTGGAGCAACCGGCGCGGCTGGGCCTTTCTTCATGGTTCCGAACTTCGGGTCGGTTCAGAACCAGCCTCAGCTCTGGGCTATTCCGACGGCGGATTCCACGGCGCCGATTTTTAATTTCCAACCCAGACCCATGTCCAATTTCGTCTCGGCCTTTCCAGCGGAGGTTCAAGTTGGCAGCGTTGGCGGTGGAGATGGGCAGTTGCAGGCCTCATCGTGTTCAATTTCGGGCGGCGCAGCCACGGGTGGTGGTGGGAGCTGCTCTTCTAGTTTGGGACACAGTTTGGACTCGGCCTCAGGGACTAGTGCTGCAGCATCCGCCGCCGCTGCTCCGCCGAGCGCCACCACTCAGATGCTGAAGGATTTTTCGTTGGAGGTTTATGATAAGAGGGAGCTTCAGTTAATGGGGCAGGCTGCAAATTCACAAACGCCATGCTCAGAATCTTGATTTGGAGTTTTGAGTCAACTAATTTCTAGTTTTGCCCCTGTTTCTTCTTTTTTTTGAGTCATTAAAAGAAAGCGGAGTTCGGAAAAATTATACAATGGTCAGCTTAATTTGATATCGAATTTGTTATTTATGATATTTTTGTTTAATATATTGATATTTTTATATTAAGACGATGGGGAAGTTAAGAAAAGCTACACAATGAACAGCCTAATTTGATATTTAATTTGTCATCCACGAGATCAAGCTTAAGATTTTTCACTTTCAAAAAATAATATCACGACCGCCTTTTTAGCAATGCACCAAAGAAGCCATTGTGTTTTTTTTTAGACTCAAAGGTTCTTTTTTAGAGATGGCAACGGTTCGGTTTGGGAACGAAAATATTATATCATTCCTTATAACCACAAAACTAACTATATTCATAATCACACATTAATCATCGGGTATTATTCATAACTATATTTATTGGGTAACGGATTCCCTATTGTTTAATGGTTATATCTATCTTTGTCAATAAAAAAATATATTCATTTAATTGACGCATGATAATTTAGTAAATATTAATTTCATCATTAAATATTTGATATATAGAATAATTTAATGAATGGATCTTGTGAAACATAAAAATTAAAACTAAATGTTGATAATGTTGATTTGATCTTTGATATTTCCCATAAGTATCATTGAATTTTCATAAATTTTGATTCATATTAAAATTTTTGAACTTTTCTACAAAATATAACTCATACAATGAAGTTTATGTCGCATGTGAGGCCTCTTTTTCCTTCGTCAAGTTTCTCCCCACCGAGTTTTGCTGGTCGAGAAATTTTCCAGAGGTCATCGTTTGGGTTTTTCTGGTCACATGCGTGTCTATGTATGATTTGAATATTATTAATGAAGTTCTTATTTATCCTAAAAAAAGGAAAAGGATATGCGTCGGACTTTTTGTGTGAAGATTTCAGGGATTTTATTATCGTAATTGTTCATCGTTATCGTATAGTTAGAAATTATTTAAAATTTAAAATTAAATACAAATAATAAGTAACGAAAACTAATCGTACAATATACGATAAACGGTCATCATCACGATCACAAAATGCCCATACAAAAAAATCCGACGGTGATCATTTTTCCTAAAAAAAAAATATCTATTGTAAAAGAAAATAGTTGCATGTGGTTTGAGTTGTACACGTGCAAGTACGATGGGAACCACACTAGATAGTTGAGGTGGGGCGTGGATCAAGCCGAGTGGTTCAGTGTGGACCATGAAGCGGGGTCATAGGATCGGGCCACGTGTCCATAGGAATGCGGATCCTTCTCGTTCTGTTCTGCTCTAACGCTGACTCCACGTGGTGGTCCCTTACCATCGTTCTAGCAGTCCAGGCTGTCCCGTCCTTTTTCATTTTTTCATTTCAAAAATTTAAAATTTCAATTGAGAAGAAGGAATATAGCAATGTAAATGACGTAACAAACAAAAAAATTTCAATCTGCCGAGAACACAAAATTTAAGCAAATAAAGAAATCTATATGTTACTAAGACGTTATAAAGAAAGCTTATTGGGTTTCAAAAGTACATAGTTTTTCTTTGTGAGTGTATTTGGACTATTTATGGGATCAAGTGAACGTGTGTTTGACACCGTTGGAAACGTGAGCAATTAAACACATATAATATGCTACTGGGAATATAAGAACGAATACTCAAAAAAATTCAAAAACTTATTAGGTATAAAAAATAAACAGTTTTTTCATTTTGTATTTTATTTGGACTGTTTTCTACATTTATGATATCCAATAAGCATGTGTTTGATATCCTTTAAATTTCTAACTAATTGAATTATTTCGCTTAATATACCAGATCATGTTCCGGCCTATTGAAAAATCTCTTCTAACAAACAAGGGCTAAACCCTTGCATATTAGGCTCCTGGTTGTAATATTGTCGGCCTCCTCACCCAATTTAGTAGACGAGGTAAACGGGTTGGGTCAGTGCACATCGAAAAGGCCGATTTAACTTCTACCAAACGGGCTCATAAACGCATCAAGTCCATAGCATGTATGATGCATGTGCGCCTGGAATAGCCTAGAACATGTGTACTCAAAAGGCACTGGTTGTTATTTGGAGATTCCTTTATTCAAAAGGCTTTTTCAATTTTTTTTCTTCAAGTGATATGAAATGGGACATCTCACATATAATACGAGAGAAATACTAGTTGATCGGAATTTTTATGATTTGTAATCGATTTTTCAAGGGTAGACTCGTTTTAGTGCTCCTACCATAATTCATTTATCATACCAACCACCCATTTTCGAGCACTTATCACGCTATTTCGAAGGTGGATGGCTGGTACGAAAAAGGCCCAAAAAGTCGGTGGTACGAAATACATATGATTATGATTGAATTGAAAAAATACAACTTTTCTCAACTTGTCAGAACATCTTCAAAGGATATGTCAAATTTTAAACATCAAAATGATAGTTGATAGCTTATGTGGCAATTTGACATTTTATACAATATTTTACTCCATCCGATATGTTAAATAACAATGTCATTTAATAAATTTTTTTATCTTTTTGTGGAGTCCAATGATTAAGGCTGTAAAATTTGATAGCAAAAAGCTTTGCCTTCAAATGACTCAGTGCCAACTAAAAAATTGAAGACTCAGTTGGACAAAGTTTGCTGCTATTTTTTTACTATTGTATGCCTATGTGATAATTTTAACATCTCCTTTGAATCTGCTCTCAATTTAATAAATAAAAAGTCGGAGTATTGATAACAAATCCCATGGAAGTAACGTAAAAAGCCAGGGGAAAAACACCAAAGTGAGGCGACGTCGACATGGTTCAAATATGTAGAGCTCGTTTGGATGTGCTTTTAAAATGGTTAAAAACGCTTTTAGAGAAAATATTTTTTGGATCCAAAAACACTGAAATGTTTTCTGCGAGAAGCACCAGTTATGTACTTCTTTCAGGAAGCATTTAAGTATTTTTCTAGAATTTACTTTACTGATGATTGGTTTCAAAAACATTTTCAGAAACGAGTTGTCTTTAGACTCCAACCAACTGGTGCTCAAATTTAAAGCAAAACAATGAAAGCAGTCCTCTGTCGCAAAGCAGGGTCGTCCGATCCCAACTCCGGCGTTTCAAACTCTCTAAAACTACAATAAAGTTGGATACTTCATAGAGTTTATGTCACTCCGCAAATGCCCAGTTCTCCTTCTTCCTTTTTTCCAGTTCTGAAATCGCGCTCTCAAGTCCCGTCTTCACAAAGTCGTAAGCTTGGATATCGGTTTCTGGTTACGATGGAGCTTCCCGTCCTTATCAAAACAGACTTTGTTTAGCTGATTGGATTAGACTATGAATTCTACGAAATGGGTTCTCTTAGATTTGATCAATAAATGCAGTGGCTTCCGGAGTTTCAAACAAATCCATGCACAGATTTTAGCTTCTGGGCTAGCTTCCAATGACTTGGTTGCAAGCAGCGTCGTTGGATTTCTCGGAAAATCAGTTACTTCTGTTGATTACGCTTGTGATTTTTTGAAACAAGTTGATTGGCGCGAGAGCTCGTTTCCGTTCAACTTGTTGATCTCCGGCTGTGCGAGCGGAGACGCGCCGCAGGCGGCCTTTTTGGCATTTAGAAGGATAGTGAGAGATGGGTTTTCACCGGATATGTTTACCGTCCCGGCGGTTATGAAATCTTGTGTGATGTTTTCGGGGAAGGGAGAGGGCAGGCAGGTTCATGGGGTGGTTGTGAAGATGGGTTTTCAATGTGATGTTTATGTGCAGAACTCGCTTGTACATTTCTATAGCGTTTGTGGGGATTGCGGTAGTGCGGTCAAGGTGTTTGATGAGATGCCTGAGAGAGATGTGGTGTCTTGGACTGGCTTGATATCCGGGCATGTGAAGTCGGGATTGTTTGATGAGGCTATGTCTTTGTTTTCGAGGATGGATGTGAAGCCGAATGTGGCAACTTTTGTTAGTGTGCTTGTGGCTTGCGGGCGGATGGGGTATTTGAGTGTGGGGAAGGTGATTCATGGATTGATCTTTAAGGGTTCGTTGGGGACGGATTTGGTGGTAGGCAATGCTGTCTTGGATATGTATGTAAAGTGTGAGAGTTTATGCGATGCAAAGAAATTTTTTGATGAGCTTCCTGAAAGGGATATTGTATCTTGGACGAGCATGATAAGTGGATTGGTGCAGTGTAAACGTGCAAGAGAGTCATTAGAGTTGTTCTGCGATATGCAAAGTTTAGGCATTGAGCCTGATAAAATTATACTTGCTAGTGTGCTTTCGGCCTGTGCCAGTCTTGGGGCTCTTGATTATGGAAGATGGGTGCATGAGTATATTGATCGTAAGGGTATCCAGTGGGATGTCCATATCGGAACATCTCTGATAGACATGTATGCGAAGTCTGGCTGTATACAGATGGCATTGCAGACTTTCGACGAATTGCGTTGTGGGAATGTCTCTACATGGAACGCATTGTTAGGTGGTTTAGCAATGCACGGACATGGGAACGAAGCGCTGAAAAAATTTGAAGAAATGACTCGGTCTGGACCTAGACCAAATGCAGTGACATTTCTAGCCATTTTGACTGCCTGCTGCCATGCTGGTTTGGTTGATGCAGGCCGTCGGTACTTTTATCAGATGATAAGCCAACCCTACAATCTTTCCCCAAAGTTAGAACACTATGGATGCATGGTTGATCTGCTCTGTAGGGCTGGACTCCTGGGTGAAGCTCGGGAGTTGATAAACACGATGCCCATGCAACCAGACATGCTGATATGGGGAGCTCTCCTGAGTGCTTGCAAGGCCGTAGGTGATGTTGAGCTCTCTCAAGAAATATTAGACCGTCTCCTGAAACTTAAGTCGCAAGATAGTGGGGCTTACGTGCTTCTATCAAACATATATGCCACAAATAGAAGATGGGGGGATGTAGCAAGGGTAAGGAAGTTGATGAAGAAGAAAGGAATACAGAAGTCCCCCGGATCGAGTGTTATAGAGGTCGATGGTAAGGCTCATGAATTTGTAGTTGGAGAAACCAGCCACCCTCAAAAGGACGATATCCATATACTATTGAATATCCTTGCTAAACAAGTCTATCTTGAAGGGATTTTTCCCATCCATTCCTGATAAGATAGGTATTTACTATCATTTTTCTCCTTCTTTATGTTATAAATTCTGATACTTTAGGAAGTGATCTAGAGCGGGTATTCGATGATATGAAGAATATTCCTTAATAAACTTGAAATTTTGCAAGGATTGGATTTAGGAAGCAAAATATGAGATTACATAACAAGCCAAGTATGAAAGGTTCTGAAACTCTTTGAAATGGAAAGGTTCTGAAACTCTTTCTGTGAAAGAATGAAACATGTTTTTCCCTCTGACAGTTAAAATTCCATATGTACAGAATCTTGTCTGCAATGATGTTTAATATCCTACACTTCAGGACCAATGAGAATAAACAAATGTATAGATATAGATACAGATATATAATTTACTTAAACTTCAACTGTTTTCTGATTAAGAGCTGTATATCTCCATCTCTCCTTCTCCACAAAGTCTGCATCCAGGAACTGTGCAACAAATGCCCAAAGCCTGTATACGTCTTCAAAGTTGGCCAAGAATCCGAGTGCAGCTGTAACCGCGGTAATTCCTAGATCAGGTTTCGCCTTGGACTTGTTAACATCCGTTCCCTTGGCTCCGCTCTCTCTTTTCTCCAGGATTCTCCCTTTCTCTTCAGCATACTTATCCGAGAACCAGATGTGGTGTAAGAATCCATAGCTAAGAGAAATATTGTTCCTGTCGGCAAGTTTCTGTACGAGAACAGGCTCGACCTTCTCTCCTTTCCAATCATATACATTGAATGCCAGAGCTGGTCCCCTATCGAATTTGATCTTCGGCCCGTGGATTTTTACCAAAGGAATTCCCTTGCTGTTCGGATGCTTAAGCTTTCTCAATGAGCTCACCAGCCAATTGATCAGGTACCTTGCCCTGTTAGTGATCACCATTAGCCCCAGGGAATCCACTTGATCCAGTCCCCTGCATACAACCTCTAGGTTCCCATTACCGCTGCTTCTGGAATTCTCGTCCTTCATTATATTGGCATGTTTTTCTGCTCCCTCGAACTCTGAAGATATTTCGATTTCTTCCCAGTTTGCAGCTTCTTCGGCTCTCTCAGACCGTTCTTGCTGCAATCTTCTTGTCTGCGTTGACTGATTGGATATCAGACCGGAGAAAGAACTTGCCGTGCCTAATGCGTCTAGCTGCATGCCAAGTCTACATATCTGCTCAAGCTCTGTGTCGGTACCAGAGGAATCCCCTGCTATTTGGAGCAACTGCTTTGCCGGGACAAGATTTACAATTCCTGTGCTCGTGGAAACTTCTAGGACCGAAACAGCAGATTTCTTGACAAAGAGGCATGCAAAGCCTGAGGGGTTTTCCCCACAAATCTTGTAGAAGGAAGAAATGAGGAAGTCGGGCTGAAAGAGTGAGAGGCCGAAGCTGTCCGTATCTTTTGGTCCTAATGCACAAGCATCAACCAAGACGTGCCACCCGTTCTCCTGCGCCATGGTCATCCATATGTAAGGATATCTCGAGCCTGTTATCCTCGAATGTACCGGAAACACGAAAAGCCCCCTTTTCTTTTTCTTCTTCCTCTTGCTTACAACCATGTTCCTCAACTTGGCCGACTGAATCCTCAGCCGGGGCCATGAAAACTCCGCCGACATCACTTTGGCTCCTCTCTTTTCGGAGCTGTTGACCATCCCTTCCACCGCCTCGCTCTCGTAATCATACACCGTCAGCAGCTTCCTACTAGTCTTGAACGGGTAAGATTCCGCCACAAGTTTAAAAGCCGATGTTCTGTTGGCAGTGAAAACCATGCTGTAATCGTTTTCTGATATGTTAAGAAAATCCATAATCCTGTTTCTCATTGCAGATTCCAGCTCTGAATCCTGGCCGCCGTGAAGCAGCTGCGTCTTCAGACTCCCCGTCTTGTACGACAAACTAAAGAAGGGGAAATCCGAACTGACATGAGAAGAGGATGCGTGATTGTGCAGCTGAGAAGAGGAGAAGAGGCCGATGCCGATATAATCAAGGCAGGTATGGTTTGACTGGGAGAGATGGTAGTACTCTTTCGCTCGGATCCGATCAACTTCCGCAGTCTCATGGTATTTGGGATAAACATTGGTGAAGTCGGTGAAGGACTCGTGCAATGACGGGAGAGACTCGTGGTTGGTGAACACGGTGTTTGGGAATATGGATGATGAAGTCGCGGCTGCAAAATCGCGGCGACAAGCTGCAGAAGTGCGTCCGGAATTGGACATGGTGCGGTGGTGATGCGCTGACAGCTTCTGTAACGGGTTGGGGCAGCAGCCACTGAGGCATACTTCTGTGACCTTTTTCAAACGAGGTGACTGCATCTCTCTCCCTCTCTCTCTCAACAATTTTGATAAAGTGTGGTTTTTTGTTTGTTGTTTTGACTAAGTCATCTGCTATTGGTTTGTATTTATAAGAAGTGTTTTTTTGGTTGGAAAAAAGTGCAGAAGTTTACTTTGTCTTACATGTTTTAGTTTGAACAGGTCATTACACTTTAAATACTCTGCTTAACCTGGTGGCTTGGTTGACATTTTCTCTAGTTAATTTCATGCTTAACCGGTTAAACCTTCTTATTAGTTTCGCCGCTCTTGATTCTTGAAGTAGCATGTACTCCTTCACGACGATCAATTGATTTAGACAGTTCATTTAACCAGTCACTTTTTTTTTTCTTCTGTTACATTGGACTGAATTGAATCATGAACCTATCTTAATTCTAATTTGTTACCCAACTCTTACTCACCACTTGGACTAACCCTAACGACTTTATCTGCACCCATCATTTTGTCAAGGAGGCGTGCATAAGATCATTATGACCTAAGGGATTTGATGTCAATTGGTCACTTTTTTTTTTTGTTACACTTGACTGAATCGAATACTTAGCCTATCTTAATTCTAATTTGTTACTCAACTTTCACTCACCACTTCAACTATAACCCTAATGACTTTATATGAACCCGTCATTTAGTCAACAAGGCGTGCATCGGTATGATCATGATGAACAGTAATTATAATGAGCCCTCTAAACGTGCTTAACTTTAATCCTATTATTCCTAAGCACTAGAAGTGTAATGTATGTCTTTTTGTGAAAGGCGGACTCGGGCAGAGAAAGCAAGAGGCAAAAGTGGAAGACAAAAGGGCTGTTTTTCCCTTTGTGGCCGGCATCATCGGTGTGGCCGACATTGCTTCTGTAATCTCTATGAATTCTTCCAACTTGCTTAAGCCTTAAGTTTGAATAATTCTTTTAACTTTCATAGATTGTGCCGATGTGCAAATTTTGGAGAGAGGATCCTCGCCGGATCCTTTTTGTGAGGATTCTGGGATCCTCCAATTACATTCGTTCATCATACATTATACGGCCAGTTTTTGTGAGATATTGTTTATATTTAATTTTAAATAAAAAAATTTACAATGATTCCTGATCGCACAATGTACGAGAAACGGATGTGATCCTCCAAGCAAATTTTGCATGCCAATTGTACTAAAAACAAATTTGTTTATTATTTCTTAAAGGCTCCAACCAATTTATTTATTATTTCTTAAAGGCTCCAAGTGTCTTACTTTGCTTCATTCTGTTGATGATTGTGGCCAGAAATGCAATAGCTGTCTTAATTTCTGAGAAGAGATCGGATATCTTCTACCAAAGTCATTGGATTAAGTGATCCAGACTTTTGAAATTTCATCAAATGATTTACCTGTTTTGACATCTTAAAAGTTATAATTATTGACCGTTGGATGGAATTTTAAAGTTCCGAATCATTTGATCCAGTGGCCTTGGTGGAAGAGATCCAGGATCTCTTGTCTTAATTTTTGAAATAATTGGGGATAAACTTTACATTTAAAAGCTGTTCTCTTCATCAATTGTGAAGGGTGTGATTTTTCTAATTAATTATTATTATTATTTTGGATTTTTTTAGCCAAAATAGTTTATCAGATTGACTTAACTCTTCACTTTGGTCTTCGAGATTTAAAACCGATAGAAGTGGCTCCTGAGAGTGTTCACGGTCAATCATTTTAGTCTTTTTGTGAAAAAATATTCGTTAAATTGAAGAAACCACTAGTTCAAGGGAAGGGGTTGGCCGACAAAAATACCCTCATTTTAAATGATAATTCTCACGAAAACATAAAAATGATTGACGGTGACAATCTCGGGACCATTTTTTTCGATTTTAAATTTCATGGATCAAAGTGAGAAGTTATGCTGATCTCAGGAATCATTTTGGATTAAAAAAAAAAGAAAAAAAAAACATTTTTTCTTTTTTATATGTTATCGATAGTTTGAAATATTGTAACCTATGGGAGGGGGATTTGAGCTTGAATGCAACTGCGCGAGCACATTGTCTTTATCAACTGATCTGAAATACATATGCAACTAATAAATAATTTGATATTGTTTGTGAATGTGGATGTAAATGAGGAATGAGGATCCTCGCCGGATCCTCTTTATGAGGATTATGAGGATCTTTAAATCACATCAGTTCATCGTACATCGTAGGATGAATAGATTTGATCGGAGGATCCGGCGAGGATCCTCTCTCGAGAAAGGGATCCTCTCCGATTCTTTTCCACCTAATCCACCTAGTCCGGGATTCAGACCGTTAAAATTTGATCAAACGACTATAGTTATTATCACTTTTAAAAGATCTTCTGTTTGTAATTGTTAGATCAAATTTCAACGGCTCGAATATTGGATCAGATGAATTAGGTGGAAATAGATCTGGACTCTCGGAAATGAGGATCAAAAAAATGTTTTTATAGGGAGGAGTTAATATTGGTGTCAGCAATCAACATCATTGTTTCAACTTTCAAGCAAATAATGGTTTAATAGCCACTCTATCTCTATCTAATATCAGCGGTCCAAAATTGAATGGGTACAATGCCACTAATTTTCAAAAAACATCATTTTCAAGCAAGAAATGATTAGAAAAAAACTGACATCTATCTTCTCAAAAAAAAAAAAAAAAAAAAAAAACTGACATCTATAGAAAGTTTCTAGAGATAAGAGGCTATTCTATTTGAATCATGACATATTACAAGTTTTTTTGAGAATTTTTTTATTTTTACAGAACGTCCAACAAGATAGATTGCCGGCAACGGGATTCAAAATTAGACCTTAGTCTACCGAAAAAAATGATTCTTACTAACTCAACAAACTTTAGATGGCAATTAAGTTAATTTTCTCAATAATGGTTGGAATATTAGATATATTTTTAGGTTTAATTATGGGCTAAAAAGTTAAGCATATGAGCCAAGGTATTTCTTTTGTAATACATACAAAGTGAGGAGAAATCCCCAAATTCGAAAAGAGGAAGTCAACAAAGAGAGAATCAGTAGATTGCAGCTGCACTGTCCTTGATTGATGTTTTAGAATGATGACAAAGCAAAGAGAAAAAGAGAAAAAGCGAAAAGTTAAAGATAAAGAAACAACAACCATTTGATTGATCACATCACACGGTTCACACCCCACACCTGTGTTTGTGTTTGTATTTGTGTGTGTATCTAGTTTAAGTTAAGCATGCAAGATTTTACTAAATCTCACTTGTTGACTCTGCCACAAACAAAATCTCATATGATTCCAAAAAAACAAAATCTCATATGTTTTTTTTTTTTGTTCAAAAAAATCTCATACCTATGGTATAGGGTTTTGGAATTCCAAGTTCCAAATTTGTAAACAGAAAAAATCATATGCGCTTGTATGTCTCAAAATAAACAATATTCACTCTTTCGACAATAGAAAGTATAATTTTATATGAAAAGAGTGAATATTTTTGGTTTCGATTTCAAGTTTAGATAATTTATTGCCAGGATTTACAAATTAATTGGTTAATAATATTCATTATTATATTTCAAATAAATTTTGATTTCTCTCTTTTCTTTAGTATCGTTTGTGTGTGTGTGTCTATATATATATATAAAATCAAAAAGTATAGGTAGCTTGCTAATGCTCAACATTGGGCCACAAGGTATATAAGTATCACACTAATATTCATTGCTTCTATACGTATATAAACATATAAGTACGGTTTTAATATATTCGTTGCTTCTAAGAGCAGTTCCAACGGAAGGCATTTTGCTCAGCACCCAGCTGAAAAAACTGCCCAGCACCCTGTGAAACCCCTCCACCCGACCCAATTGACTGGCACCCAGCCCAAGCTGGTCTCTAGCCCAGTCCAAAATTGACTGAGGTGTTGGTCGGTACATCTGACTCATGCTGACGCCAGCCGGGTCATGCGGAGGAGGAGGAGGTCCATTTTTCGGGGAGCGTTGGTGTGGAGCACCTCCACGGTTAGATCCGGCGACCACCGCCACGCCACGCCTCGACACCGCGACCACTGCCAAGCCTCCCTCGACCAGAATTCGACTCCCTGGGTGTGGAGCACCTCCATGGTGAGCTCCGGTGAGGAGACGACAACGAGGTGCCTGCAAGCGTTTGTGTGGAGCTCCGGCGAGGAGACGACAACGAGCGTTGGTGTGGAGCACCTCCACGGCGAGCTCCCATTTTTGGGGGAGGAGGTCCATTTCAGGTGCATCAGCTCATTTGAAGAAGAAAACATGGAGAAAAGGGGGGAAAAAGAGAGGGTAGAGAGAAAGTAGCGATGCCGGAGAGGAAATGGAAGCAGGGGAGAAAGAAATTAAATGATAAAATAATATAATATTAGATTGACTGGGTGCCAGCGCATTTTTAAGGGTGGAGATGCTTTGGCCTGTTACTGTTCACTTGAGTGGATAAATAGACTGGGTGCTGGCACAAAGTCCTTAGGAGTGGAATTGCTCTAACAGATATAAAAATAAAGTAAGAGCATTAATATATTAGTCAGAAAGCTTTATCCAATTACTATTTGAAATTTTATGAAGATTGTTGGGTAGTTTGCTAATGAACCAGGATCCTCGCCGGATCCATTCCCTAGGGATCCCGCAATCGTGTCCATTCATTGTATATCGTGCAGTCAGTTTTTAATAGATACTATTCATATTTGAATTTTGAATTTTAAATTTTAAAATTTAAATGATTTCTGACCGCACGATATACGATGAACGGACACGATTGCAGGATTCATAGAGAATGGATCCGACGAGGATCCTAGTTCTTTGCTAATGCATACATACATATTCTAAATGTGATCAACAATATAACATTTATTTATTGGGCTTCCTAATAATTAAAGTATATGGCACATGGTTTTCGTCCAATTTCAATATCATACGTCTTTCAATTCTTTTAATTTTTCACATTTTGGTTTTCATTTTTTTTTAAACTGAAAATAGTTATCAAACATGATTTTAGTTTTCAGTTTTTAAAAATGTTACAATTGAAAGCTGAAAACGAGATTGCTATGGCCCCTTAATTTTTGTTACAAGTTAATGTTCACGCGTTTGGATTTATATTAGTCTATACTATATCACCCTGAATTAGGGCAAACGGTTGAGATCATGTGATTTTCTTGACCTTCTAACATGAGCTTTCATTTTGGATAGCTACACGCCTTAATGTTCATTCATGAGAGCAATTCTACCCCTAAAGACTTTGCGCCAGGATCCAGCGCATTTATCCACTCAAGTGAACAGTAATAGACCCCAGTGAACAGTAATAGGCCAAAGCATCTCCACCCCTAACAAAAAATAGGCTAGTCAATTTTATTAAAATATTATTAATTTTTATTATAAAATAATAATTTGGTTTTTTAATTTCTGACTTCTTCTCTGACTCCCTTCTTCTTCTCTCTGACTCCCGTCTTCTTCCCCCTTTTTTCTTCTCTATGTACACCACGTCGTCGAACCCACCCTACTTTGAACATGGACACCCACCATCCTGGACCTGCGCACACCGTAAACCCCCAAAAATCAACACCTACATATTAAAAAATTCATCGAAAATATACAAAACGGAAAAAAAATTCCAGTTGCTGGAAGATCCGAGTTAATCAACCGATCGACAACAATCCGAATTGCAGGAAGATCACGATTTGGAAGGGGGACATGGTGTTGAATATATGGATTTATCAGGGGAAGGGGGTTGATGGGGTTCCAGGGATCGGGATGGGTTCCAGGGATCGGGATGGGGTTCCAGATGAGAGAGACGGTAGCCATGACGTTAGCATGGCGTCAGATGAGCTGTCTCCTTCCTCTGTCGATTTTAGGCCGGTCTCTTGCCTGATTTGGGCTGGGTGCCGATCAAAATGCGCCACTGGAGTGGATAGCCTGGGTGCCGGGCTGGTTTTTTGGCTGGGTGCTGGCCTATCAATTCTTCGGTGGAACTGCTCTGAAGCTATTGCTTACACTTAACGAATAAGATTTTCTCTAGTTGAACCGAACCTCGAATTTAGAATTACTCGTCATCTGCATAGCTTGTATCAACAAATAAAAAAAAATTAAGCTCAAACTCATCCAAGCCCATTTGTTATTGCTTGGAACCTATGATTTATGGACTTAAATTCGAATTTTTGAGGGGCAATATTCTCTCTCTTTATTTTCCCTTTTGTCTTGTGAGGGCCTGGCTCATACAAGACAGCCCCATAGGCCGAATATGAACAGTCGGACAGCCTAATCATAAGATTTTAGAGCTAAAGGGTCTTAACCTCTCTTTGCCATGTGATATCCCATACAGAAAAACCGTGGGCATTCTCATGCAGTTGTAAGTAAAGCTCACAGAAAAGCAGTTTTTGTTTGTTTGTTTGTTTATTTTGTTTTAAGGTCAGAAGTGGAAGAAAGCAGCTGCAAAAACGTCTGTCATGTTCTTCACGAGTTCTCTTCTACCAGTTCTTATCTGCAGACTGCAGTGAATATATATGTATCAATCAATACAGCTTCTACATGATCATTACAGAGTAGGGTTTTGAAAAGATTACAGGACATTAAAAAGCTCAGTACATAATTGAAAAATTGTGAAAAGAACGACCGTAAAGTCTTCGAGAACATTTTCAGAAAGATGGAATGGAAGTGGAACAGAATATCACAGCTGACAGCCCCATATAACGCTTCCAGGAGTGGGGGTATCTGGCTATGACCAAATATCACCCTAAACTATCAATTAATTTACTTTCTTTCCTTAAACAACCTTACTTTACCAAAAAAAAAAAAAAAAGAAGCCAAAATTCATTCACTTTGAAAAATGTCTTCATTTGTCTAGTAGTACACGTACCTTGGTGCAAGTCAAAGTAGCTGTAGAAATCTTTTCTACAAAACTGTTTCAGTGGGAAATTGTTCATTGCTTGTTTATATGGCTTCCACCCACAATAATCACTGTTTCAGTACGCATGTGCTCTGGCATTGTGCAAAACCCACATGGTAAACGCAACTTTGCGTGCTTAGTCACAACTCACAAGGTAAAACATTAGGTACGTAAAGAAGGGGTGTGATATCCACACATTCTTTTTTACTGATCACACACATTTTTAATTTTCGGTCATTGGATCAAATGAATTGAAGAAAATCAAATGATAGAAATTAACAAGAGGTGTGTGAGAAGTAGAAAGGAGTGTGTGGATAGCACACCCCCATAAATAAATGTACCAACTATATATTTTAAGAGAATTACGATATTCATTAGTATTACGAAAAAAATCGTAAAAAAGAGGATATGGCTATTATACCTTATAGCATCGTAGTTAGCCCAAAATAAAATCACCATAGCTGTACCAGTTATGTACAAAACACTTGCGTATTTCAAATTGTCGATCTTGGCTATTGTACCTTATAGCATCGTATGTATTTCATCTCTGCAGTATGATCAGGCTGCAAAGCTCATTAAGCTAAAGCAATCGCAGGGCAACTCTCCTTTGGCAGGTCAATGAAAGTGACTGTAGTTGCATCATTCACCAGTGCCTGCCAAGAGGGCGGAGCCCTATGACTGATTTGCTTATTTGACAAGTACTTCTTCTAGCACAGATGCATCTGGGTTTTCAACAACGGCACTGCCGGCACGAGTTATATAAGTTCTTTGATTTGGGGTCAAAGACTCTAAGTCAGAGAGATGGAATAAAAGCAGTGAGAAGAAACAGCATATCCAATGGATTATGCTTTGGGAACATCCATCAGGGATGCTTTTTCTGGATTTTTATTTGGGTTGGAGGTCATTCCCTGCTGCTAGAGTTTCTCTAACTTTTCAGAGCCTTGAAAACGCCATATCTTTTCATGTGCGATTCTTCCACTCTCTGAGTCCATGCAATGAAGTTGAAAGCAGGAAAAAAGTAGATGAAAAGAGATGCCTTTACCCTCCCCATTTTCGCACATATATAGCATATCCTCGTCTTATTCCTCTACTGTCTTTTTGTTTTAAGCGTTGTTTCTTTATGTTTTATATGTGATTACATTGGAGGGTTTCGAGCCCTCGACCTAACCGACATTTGCAAGTATATATTATTAGCATTTTGTGTCTCGAAGACAAACTCCCCTCACCTTTATAATGAAATTAGCTCCAAAATTATTTGACTTTAGTAGTTTGCTACACTTGTGTTCATTGCAGTCTTACTCGTCCCAGTATGTATCTAACTCTTTCTAACCAAGCCATGATTAAGCGCAAGCCTGTTTTATTTGGTAATTAATTTTCCAAATCTTCCTTCTACAAGTCAGTTGTCAAAATGATCACAACAAAAGAAAACAAGCTTAGCTAGCACTAGAAAAAACAACTTTCTTGCAACGGGTCCTAACATTTATGGTCATGTACTACTCACATGAATCGCGATGTAGCAAATGTGAGACGCTAGTTTCATGCAAAGGATGAAGAAAAAGTTTTCTCGTAGATGACTGACTATATGAAGTATGAGCAGCCCTTTGGATCATCAAGTTCTAGCGGTTGTGTCATCCGCAACTCCTTGTTTCCTGCCTATCTAGTCTCTTAAAACAGAAACGGAAATGCTTACCTTTTTGTCTCAGTGAACTGAATAATCACATGACGTTCCAATCTAACTGGAAATTATATATTTTGGTAGGAAAATAAAATATGACATAAAAAATATAGATTATTAACTCTTAAGGTTCCAATCTATACAATATTCAATCAAATATCTCAGAGACATCTATTCCAACAATCATTAATCGACTTTTATCTTTGGGCAACAAAAGTGATCACATCAATTTTTCTTTTTTGATCCACGGAGTAATCTGTCATGCAGAATCCTTTGTCCCATGTACCTGCACCAGATACACAGCAAACATAAAAAAATGCAGGTTTTATTAATTTTATATAAGATTTTCTTGAATAACAAGACTATCACACATGTATGTATACTTACCTTCCGAGCATCATAACAGTAGCTTGAGGATTAGTACCCGGGGAGCGATAAAACGTTGATCCATCAACAACCCTAAGAGAATCAACACCAAGAACCCTATATCCTTTATCAACAACCCTCCCAACTTGACAACCTCCATGATAGTGCCATATGGTCATCACAGTGTCTATGCAGAATTGTTCCAAAGAAAATGTAGCGTTGGCATGCCTTCGCCTTCCGTTAACCGGTAAAGTCAACATCAGGTCAATGAGAGCTTCAACCGGCATGTTTTTGTAACGGAACTTTGAGTAGGCTTCGGAGTTCACAACATCGATAATGGTCCTCATGCCCTCAATGCACTTGCTTAAGTCTTCTGGTTCTTTGAAGTAGTTAAAGGTGACAAATGGATTGTCATCAGGGTTTGTGTTCCTCAGCGCAAGATGGCCTGTGGAGAGTGGACCCATGATTTTTTCAAGTATGACTCCGGCTCTGAGAGTTTTATTGACAATTCCGTTTACAGTATCAGCTGCCCAAGCCATGATTTTTGGTGAAGCTGTAAAAGGATGGTGCTCAGGCTGCGAATGTGAAACCAAAATGAAATTGTGAATTGGTTCGTTTTTGTTATGTCTCTATCTATTAAATAATCCACGTAATAAGTTATTCGGGAAATATGTACACACAGAATCTTTGCAAACATTTTATAAAAAAATAGAGTTAAAGTATACTAAAGAGATATTAATCTGTATAAACTATGATTTGAAGCCTGTTATACTATGTTTAGTTATGATCGGTTCTATCTATGCGTCTATAGTTACCAAACTCGTAAGAGTATCTTTAACAGCTTCCACAAATATAACTCTTCAAATGCAAGTTTGTTGCTTTACGTGGCAAATTGAAGATTAAAATTTGCTACTTCACAATTTTGTTCTTCATATAGACTATAAATTTTAGTATTATAATATTTAATATGAAACAAAGTGGTCTCACGTTGTTTTGTTGTTGTTGAATTAATTAATGGAATATCGTGAGAAAATACACATTATTGTAATAGAAAAAATGTTTGAAGATTTGGTTAGAAACTCTCTAAATCTAGAGAGTGTAGTACAAATCCTAAATTTGAAGAATGAGTTTAGCAACTCTCTTGGAGCAAGGAAATCCTATATGGCTCTACATATTTAGTTAAAGTGAACTTTCTTGGAGATGCTCTAACGCTACCTGGTAATTGGGTCTGATGTTGCACAAAAATGTAATTAAAAGCTGAGCCCAAAAGTGCATAGGCTGGCAAGACAAGAGAACAGAAGTAAGAAATGGAAACCTGACTCAAGAAGTGCTTAAAGTGATTGGAAAGCCTATGAGCCAAAGGAATGGGAAGGGTCAATCCGCTAGCTCCTTCAATGTAGCTTTCAAACCTTGTGATGCCCACAACTTGAACAAGGGAGACCTCAACTGGTTGAGGTGAGGGAATGAGCAGAAGATTCATTGGATTATCCGCCATTCCCTGGCCGACCATGGGTTGGTCTGCTACCACCTTGATGCCGTGAGCTCGGAGATGGAAGGCGGGCCCCACGCCGCTCAGCATTAATAGTTGAGGGCTCCCAATCGCACCGGCTGATAAGATGATTTCGTTCTTCTTGGAGTTCATTTTTAGGTATGCATAGTGCCTAATACCGTGTGCATCTCTATAAATCACACCATAAGCTTGTGGTCTTAGTCTTCCTGCATAAAAAAAGTAGTCACACCATAAGCTAACTACTAAATAAAAAAACTATATTGTGCAATTTTTTTGTATAAATATATGATTTTTCTAACATTAATGATCAATAAACGCTTACCAGGAATGTGTCTAAACAAGATTTTTTGCACACATGCATTCAAATAAACGTTGATCTTTCTAGGGTCTGCATACTGAAGCAAATCTGCAGCTGTGTGTCTATGTCCATCTGCATCAAAAATACTCCCACCAACTTTAGTCCCATACAAATGCTCATAGGTAAACCCATTGTGAGGCAAGACTCCCACTTCAAGCAAACCATCTCTGAAAGCAGTCTCCCACTGCAAAGTCTCCGGTTTAAAAGCCACTACTTTCTCAACCCATTCATACGACTGATTGACCATTCTCTGGTTCCAACCTACTTCCTTGATGTACTGTGCGCTGGCACGCGTGTAGAACCCAGCGTTCACTGCTGAGCCGCCACCCAGCACGCGTGCCCGGATGTTATAGACGCCATCCTCGGAGGTGAACTGCTGGGTTGGGGATGTGGAAGAGGTGTCCAAAAGAGTGGGGGCAAAATTGTCAATGTTGATTATGTTCGGATTGCCATAAGGCGAGCCGCCTCTTTCCAGGACTAAAACGGTGGCACCGTGAGAGAGAGTGGCCGCTAGCGGACACCCTGCGGTGCCTCCACCAATGACTATGTAGTCATAGTGAACCACTGCTGGGGCTGATATTGCTTCTCTAACAAATGTATAGTCCGGAGCTGCACATCAGATTTATAAATAGAAAAGAAAAATTAATTAAAATGGTCATGCATTTATTTAATTTATAACAATTTATGTGTACAATATTCATACCTTTATCCGAATAACAAATGGGAAGCAACAAGAGAATTCCAGCAAGAAGATAAGCTCCAAAGAATCTAGTACACATTGTGATCTCTAATATAATTATACCTTCCCCAGAGATAATAAAATCAAATTTGCAACGTATCTATGACGATCTGGGTGTGTTATTGAATTTATTACCAAAAACCACACTAACTACTCACCTTTAAATAAGCCTAAATCCCAAAGGCCCAGTACCCTAGCAAACGTTCTTTGTGCACAAAAAGAACGAGCTAAAGATGTAGATACATTTTTAGTTGAACAACATAAATTTTCACCCACTCATGTAAAGAATCAATGCTCTTCATACGCACCATTTCCATTTTTGATCACTAGCTTAAACCCTAATTAGTCTCTTCCTTGTACACGAAGCACAGTCGTCGAAGTTACAAAATCTCATATTCATGGCCCCATGCATGCAGAACATTAAGTATTACTGAAATTTGAGGAATATATAAAGTCGTCACGTAAAATTGAAATGTTTATTAATGGTATGAATTTTGGATCCTATGTATTGTCCAATATATATTCAACTGCGTGCACCGACCTAGTACTTGTTTTTTCATGCCTTGATCGAAAGTTTTTGGTAGCTAGGTCTAATTAAGTGAAATTAACTTTTTTGAAGTAGCTCAACTGCACGGAGGTATTGGTTGAATCTAGTTAATTCCAAGATTATCAATGGTGGTCTTTTTGCGTAGTCAATTTCCTGAGGACCTGATTTGCTTTCATTTCCAGATGTAAATTCTACTTCCGGATTAAAAAGTGAACAAAGAAGCATTATTTTCCTTTCTCTAGGAGGAAATTTTGTTGGATAGTTCATTGAGTTGTAAATATATGACTAATTGCAATGTTAGAATGAATCAATATTATCCTACTCATAGTCAACAATAACTCCGGCACATTCATTACATGGCTTTGGGACGATGCATATCGAAATTATACAAAAAGTAAGTTTGTTTGTTTGTTTGTTTGTTTGTTTGTTTATTTATTTATTTATTTTTATTTATTCCAGAATACAAAAAAGGGCTAAAAGATTAGGCAAACCCAACTACACATTAAAGCCAAGTCATCGGACTACTACAACATTGTACCCTCCCTTCTGTCAAAACTATTAGACGGAATCTGGCCCCCGATTATCCTATATGCATTAGGAGTACATACAGCTAAAAAGCATAAACGTAACGTAAAGGATTTGCATATAATTCCTAAATGTTTGGCTTAGAGCTTGTTTTGACGTGATAATATGGGCATGCCACTTTCTATGTTGACAGTGTTATCTCACATTAAGAAAAAAAAGGACATTGAATGTGTTTATAAGTAATTGTATTATTTTTTATATTGTCAATTAATTTTGTGATGAAATCCTAACTTTTTTTATGGTATCAAAGCAGGGTCGGTTCTGAGTTTTTGGGTGCCAAGTGCGAAAGCTCAAAATGTGCCCTTTTTTAATACGGAAACATATGTTTAAAAAAAAAAATTAACGAGGGCTGGAACCCAGTCGAAGCTGGGGGGCTAGTAGTGTGAGGAAAATTTTCTAGAGAGTTTGTCCTTAGGATAAGTGAGATTAGTTTCTCGAATTGGTCCATTTTCTACAAGTATGTCTCTCATTTCTGCATTAAGACCATCCCAAACTCTTGGATCATAAATGTTTAAATGAAAAATAGGTTCAGGAGATTCAATATTTTCCTCTACACCAATATGATCATCATCAACATTTAAATCCACATCACCACCATTTTCATGGTCTTGAGACTCATCACCAACAACATTTTGTGACTATTCACCAACATCATTTTCTCTCAAATTTTCAACTGACTCATTCTTTGTAGAGAAAAATTTATTAAGAGATCCTCTTAAACTTTCGGCAATTTCGTTATCCTTTGCCTTTTTTTCCCTTTTCATATTACCAGAGAGTTGTTTCCTAAAAGACATGGCTTCGATAATTTGTTTGCAAAAATTACCTACACATGTTATAACACAAATTTCCTATCAAAATTATAATTCCAACACATATTATATATTATAAAAACACTAACACATAGTCTAACATATTATAAAAATTGAACCTACAAATTAGGTTTGAAATGAAATGAAATAATTCAATTAGTCAAGAATTCAATTCATCAACAACAACAATCCTATACACCAATTATCATATAATTCTATGTCACTTGCAAAATTTTATATTAAATTATGAATTGATATTTCAAATTTTAAAAATGAGTTTACCTCAAAGCTTAAGGGTTGGTGAAGAGTGAGTGAGTGCTCTTGCACTTGCAACTTGCAGCAGCCGAGCTGAGGACAGGAGGAGAGGGACAGGTCGACGGGGGCTGTGGACCAGTGTTTTAAAGAACTCGCCTCAGGGCGCGCCTAGGGCGCCCTTGAGGCTGGGCGGCGAGGCAAACGCCTCAGTTTCGATGGAGTGGGCGAAATCCTTCGTCGGAGACGCCGAGGCGGCGGAGGCGCGCCTCAAGGCGTCCACGGCGCCCTGGTTTTTTTTTTTTTTTTTTTTTTAAAAGCCATCCAAACCCAAAACGCCGCCGTTTGGGTAAGGATTTTCAGCTTTAGACCTGTTATTCATACATACCTTCGATCTTCTTCATTCTTCTTCGCATTCTTCATCTTCTCCCGCGCGCCGCTCGGAGCAGCAACGTCGCCACGCCGCCGCTTGGAGCAGCCCCGACGCCTCCATCACCGAGCCGCCGTCACCCAGCACCGTCACCCCAGCGCCGTCAGCAAGATCCCAAAGGTTAGGGTTTGGGTTTCTAAAATTGAAGTCACAGAAGCATAAAAATTGGGGATTTAGGGATTTAGTTTTCTGGGGAAGTCTCTGCCTCTGTTTAGGGATTTAGGGATCTTGCGTGGTTCTCTACCTCTGTTTTCTGGGAAATATCTCTGCCTCTGTTTTATGTTTTCTGGGAAGTCTACCTCTGTTTCTTCTTTTCTGGCGACCTCTGTTTCTTCTTTTCTGGCGAAGTCTCTGCGTGCAGTGCACCCATGTGCTGCCTTTTTTTGTTTTTTGTTTTTTTAATATTTTTTTTTTATTGGATAATCTGCCCGTGCAGTGCACTGTGGTGTGCACCCATCATGTGTGTTTTTTTTATTTGGTAATCTGCCCGTGCAAATGTCTGCCGTATATGTGTTTAACTTTATGTGATAATTGTGTTTTGATTCTTTAATAATCTGTCATGTGTGCTTAACTTTAGGTGATAATCTGCCATGTATATTTATGTGATAATCTGCCATGTATGTTTATGTTTATAATGGATGTTTATTATACATAGTATTATTTTTATACAATTATATGTATGATATATAAAACATATATATAAAAAAAATTAAATCCCGTGAGGCTTCGCCTCACGCCTCACGCCTCACGCCTAGACCGGGCTTCGCCTCGGACGCCTCGCCCACGCCTTACGCTTTGCTGTGGACAGCAGCAGCTTGCAGCTGGAAAGGGACAAGATGAGAGGACGGCAAGAGGGGGAAGTGGGGAACAAAACAACAAACCAATTATCATATAATTCTATGTCACTTGCAAAATTTTATATTAAATTATGAATTGATATTTCAAATTTTAAAAATGAGTTTACCTCAAAGCTTAAGGGTTGGTGAAGAGTGAGTGAGTGCTCTTGCACTTGCAACTTGCAGCAGCCGAGCTGAGGACAGGAGGAGAGGGACAGGTCGACGGGGGCTGTGGACAGCAGCAGCTTGCAGCTGGAAAGGGACAAGATGAGAGGACGGCAAGAGGGGGAAGTGGGGAACAAAACAACAAACCAATTATCATATAATTCTATGTCACTTGCAAAATTTTATATTAAATTATGAATTGATATTTCAAATTTTAAAAATGAGTTTACCTCAAAGCTTAAGGGTTGGTGAAGAGTGAGTGAGTGCTCTTGCACTTGCAACTTGCAGCAGCCGAGCTGAGGACAGGAGGAGAGGGACAGGTCGACGGGGGCTGTGGACAGCAGCAGCTTGCAGCTGGAAAGGGACAAGATGAGAGGACGGCAAGAGGGGGAAGTGGGGAACAAAACAACAAAGGAGGGGGAGTGGGGTGATATCGGGAAAGGGGTAAGGAAGATTTAGGGTTAGTGGGGACCGAGTGGTCCCCTTAATGTCGTTTTGTACTTTTTTTTTTTTTTTTTTGGTTGTAATGGACCGAGTGGTCCATCTCCTTTTATTATTATTATTATTTTTTTTTTTGTACCTGGGCCCTTTTTCATATTTCCTAGGAACCTATTTGGGCTCTAGATTTTTTTTTTTTTTTATACCTAGTTGTTTGGGTTATTTTATTTGGGTGCCCTTTTTAGTTTTGGGCCCTGGACAGCTGCCCCTGTGGCACTAGGCCTGGGCCTGGGCCGGGCCTGTATCAAAGCAAATTGTCTTGCATATTAAGCCTAATGGCTACACGTGCTCCACGTTACCCCGTTTGTGTTGTTCATGTGTTAAGCTTGAAAATTCGTTACACGTGAGGGGGATGTTGAGAGTTGTAATCCACATTGGGAAACAAAATTCGTTTTGCATGTGCTTATAAGTAATTTTATTTATTTTGAAAACCTCGATGGTATGAGGGGAATTTTATTGATATCGAAAAAAGGGGTACACCTAGTCAGGGGGACATAAACCTAACCCCTCAAAATACAAGAAAAAATGATAAAAAAAAAAATACATGAAAAGAAGGGGGGACATAAAACTTACCATTCCAAAAACAAAAACAAAAACAATACAAGGAAAAAATATGGGCCGGGGGGGGGGGGGGGGGGGGGGAGACATGAAACCTAACTCCTCTAAAGCCAAACCTAAAAGTCTAAACCTACAAAACAGAACAAGCAACATCACAAGGTTAAGAAAAAAAAAGATAAGAAAGTGAGAAAATTATAAATAATCAAATTACTCTACATATTACCAATTAGTTTTATAGTGGAAACTCAACTTTTTATATGTTACAAAAAAAGGGAACTTTAACGAAAAACTCCTGGTACTGTTCACTTTAATGAAAAACCACATTTTCACACTAAAAAGTCAATATTGGTACTATTCACTTTACCTTTTATTTTATCCTTATCGTTAAAACTCAAAGTTTTCAAGCTTTTTTCATTAGTTTTCCTTAAAAAAAATGATTACCTATTAAAAAAAGAAGAAAAGGTCACCTTATGAAGAAGCTTATTAGAGACGCTCCCCTTGAAAATGACGAGATAAGAGCAAGTCCACCGGGGCTTGATACACCCAGTCCCCAAACAGCCCGACACCCAACTAAAACCCTCTAGCCCAGCCTAATAGGCTGGCACCCAGCCCAAGCCAGGCCCAGGTCGGCCCAAAATCGACAGACCCATGAGACAACCCATTTGACGCCAGAGTGACATCGAGGGCCTTTTTTATTTTTTTTTTCCGCCAGGCACGTGGGATGACACACCCTGACCCGGAATGTCCACTAAGACTCCAAATCGAGCTATGCTGGCCGACACCTGGAAGGTGACGAAGCCATAAAGTATAGTGATGTGGAAAATGTGAATAAATTTAAACCTAAAAGTGCCTAAAGACAAGAGTGCGCTGTGAGCAGGAATAAACCCATTTCACACGCGACGTCAGAGCATAAGTAAAGTACATTAGTGTGGGTAAGGATCATACCTCAAAGGTAGCCACCTATACTGAGATTCGCCAAGAATCCTCGTCGATACGAACTTTTAGCAGCTAAAACCTGGAGGGGCGAAAAACAAGGGTGAGTGGGCCTGAAAATAAAGTTTTAATAAAATCCATTTGAAAACATTATAACCCCTCGCCGTAAAACCTGTATAATTTCCAGAAAATAATACTATATAGGTATGAAAACCAATGCACAAAAGAGATGTGAAATCTGAAGTATGCCATGTCATAATATCTCAAGAGTATTAAGTGTAAGCCAGGTGTGAAACCAATATAAAATAATATGCCAGTCGGAGTCACCTAACGTGACCTGTACGACTGGATCTATAGCTCATCAATCTAAACTAGCACACAAGTCGGAGTCACCTATGTGACCTGTACGACAAGCTGGGTATAAATATGTACGCTCAAGTACTACGATCACGTGAAGGCTGTGTGATAAACCGCGGGTTACTTACGAGTCAGAACCACTATTATGGTTTGTACGATAGGCTGGCACCAGACTTGGATCTAAGGTGAGCGTGCGGTGCGAGAGGTGAATGATCACGTGAAGGCTGGCCCTAGCCCTCGGCCGGAGCACTAATACCGGGGTGCAGCCTTGATGAGTTCTAAATACATATATGTATACCAATGCAATACAATCCATTCAATCACATCATACTCACCTGAAGCTTACTTGAATCTTCGCAGCATCACACAATATAATTCACAAGTATAACAGTGCAATACTCAAAATGCAACTCATTTATGACATGGCATTCAAAGCATAAATCATTTAAGAAAAATGTTCTGAAACTCGTAACACACACACACACACACACACACACACACACACATATATATATATATAAAGCAAGTGCTCACTCACCTGAAGTCCGCGCTACAACTCCCTAGCACAAACATCGAGGCGTCACGAACGATCGGCGCCTAGAACAATTATCAAACCACATCTCAGAATTCTTATAAATAGAACACTTAACTTACATAAAACACATCCCCAATGACGTTCTAAAATGATTTAAGACCTGTTGATACACAAAACCGGGTGGGCTTTGGACCAATGTAAATCCGACCGTGGATCGCACAAGAACACAAAGATGTATCGTGGTTCACCCCAATGTCTGGGCTACGTCCACACTGATGTCGATTGTATTTCTGTATGGATGTATGGTTCACATAGTGTTGAGGGGAAGTCCCCCAGAGGAAGAGGGTTGTGAGGGAGAGCTTCTCAGAGAGAGAGAGCTTTTGGATAGCTTCTGTGAATGAATGAAGGGTCTCCTGGATGTGTCCATCCCTCCCCCTAAAGTTGTGAGGGAAGGGGCCTTTTATAGAATAAGGCACCCTCCCTCTTACACAAATGATGGGCTTAGTCCCGAGGCCCAAATACTGAGGCCCAATATATATGGTACAAACAATAGTCCCCCAAGTCTTCAGTCAATAGAGTCTTTTGGCTGGAGACTTCAAATCCAGTCCATGTGCGGGCCGAAGTGGCTTTCTGTATGAAGCTTTCTGGATAGCTCTGAGACTTGTGTTGTGTTCTGTTTGTTGTGAGTGAGGGAGAGACCTTTTATACAATACGGTTTTCCTCCTCTCTTACATAAATCATGGGCTTAAGCTCAATAATAAGGCCCAAATTTTGAGGCCCAATATATACGGTACAGTAGTCCCCCAAGTCTTCAGTCAAGATAGTCTTTTGGCTGGAGACTTCAAATCCAATCCATGTGTGGGCCGAAGTGGATTTATGGGTGAAGCTTTCTGGGTGAAGCTGTGGGCGAAGCTTTCTGAGTGAAGTTGTGGGCAAAGCTTTGATTATCACCCGGTTGGTGATAAGAGTGGCAAGTCGCCTAATGATATTTAGAGTACGGGTCGTACATTTCATCACATGGTTGGTAATAAGAGTGGCAAGTTGCCTAATGATATTTAGAGTACGGGTCGTACATTTCATCACCTGGTTGGTGATAAGAGTGGCAAGTTGCCTAATGATATTTAGAGTACGGGTCGTACATTTCATCACCTGGTTGGTAATAAGAGTGGCAAGTTGCCTAATGATATTAGGTATGATGAACCCTTTCGAAGCTCAGTTGGCTTATGTATGAATGTGTTGAAATGTATGATGTTTATGTTGATTGATATGAGTGATGCTCATGAATGTTGATTGACATGAGTGATGCTCATGAATGTTGGCATGAGTGATGCTCATGAATGTTTTGCTATGCATGAAGTGGCAAGTTGCCTACTGATATTAGAGTATGTGTTATACCTCTCATCACCTGGTTGGTGGCATGAAGGTGAGTTCCTTCATCACCCGGTTGGTGATAAGAGTGGCAAGTTGCCAAATGATATAAGAGTACAGGTTGTACCTTTCATCACTTGGTTGGTGGCACGAAGGTGAGTTTCTTCATTACCTTGTGTCAAAGTACGCATGTTGAAGCTCTTTTTCGGTGCACATGGTACCCACTCTCTTTCTTTATATATATATATTTTTTATTCTTTTCTGGTGCAGGCGTGGCACCCATATTTTTTTTACTTGCTTTCTACTTTCTTTTGGCATATACTGGCGCACATACACCCACTGATCTCCACTGTGGACTCACTTTTTTTTTCTTTTTTTTTTCTTTTTTTTTTCTTTTTTTTTGTGGCCGACAGGCCAACGCCATCATTTTTTCTGGTTGACACCATCATACCATCTTTATTATTTTTCTTTTGCAGGTGCTGTCGGTGCACATGCACCTGGCACCCACATCATTTCGCCCTTTCTTTTTTGCATTTGCTTTGCTGGTGCAGGTTGCACCATCTTCTCTTTTATTTTTCTTTTGCTGCTTTCTGTGCTGGTGGTCCACATCGTATGAAAGAATACCATCGCCGGTGATTTTGCCGGAGGCTGCTAACCGAGAAGGCTATACATAGCACAAACCTTTGGGTTTCCTTGACCATATCGCACCTATTGATAGCAACCAGGCCAACGATCCAAATACTATGAAAATGACATCGTAAATGCGATGAAAATCTTGTACGGTACCTCTAAAGCCAACTCGCTGGCATCTGATATACGCATTGAGTCACTCCGAATCTCTGCCAAAGGGTTCACAATGAACCCACTCCTATCCTGGAGCCGAAACCTAAGGTTCTTCAATGCTTCAGCATTGCCACTGTCATCTTCTCTGTTTCGCATGGCTACTGCCGGTGCAATGCCCCTAGAATTAGGAAGCCCTGGTGTTAAGTACCTGCCTTCTGTCTTCCTCCAGAACTTGGAACTCCAAAAATCAGCATCAGGTAGCAGGCAACACGAGCTGCTGCGTCAATGCCCGACGCCAGGCAGAGGGCCGACCCGATCTGTGAGTTCGAGGGTCCGGGCTCGATGAAAAGCGCATCGGTTAGCGGCTTCAGAAACGAGCCGAAAGAAGAGGGCTTGGTGACGTGGCAGGAGAGGGAAGCGACGACGTTTTGGCAGGCAGATCGGACCGCCGAGTCCTGGTCGCGGAGCCGCTTGGTGATGCTGGTGAACATTTTGGAGAGGTACGGGGACAGTTACATGTGGATCAGCCATGCATTGTATTGAACATGGTGGCCGACATCACGCAATCACCTGCTGAGATAATGGGTTTTCTGGGAAAGCCAACAAAGGAGCTTTTGGGTTCTTGATTTTGTGCAGATCCACGGTGGAGCTTGTGAGAGTTTCACGGTGGTGAGATGAAAAATTGAGAGAGAACCGACATAGCTTTTCGTGTCGATTCCCACAGACGGCGCCAAATGTTGATACACAAAACCGGGTGGGCTTTGGACCAACGTAAATCCGACCGTGGATCGCACAAAAGCACAAGAACACAAAGATGTATCGTGGTTCACCCCAATGTCTGGGCTATGTCCACACTGATGTCGATTGTATTTCTGTATGGATGTATGGTTCACATAGTGTTGAGGGGAAGTCCCCCAGAGGAAGAGGGTTGTGAGGGAGAGATGAGAGCTTCTCAGAGAGAGAGAGCTTTTGGATAGCTTCTGTGAATGAATGAAGGGTCTCCTGGATGTGTCCATCCCTCCCCCTAAAGTTGTGAGGGAAGGGGCCTTTTATAGAATAAGGCACCCTCCCTCTTACACAAATGATGGGCTTAGTCCCGAGGCCCAAATACTGAGGCCCAATATATATGGTACAAACAAGACCCATTGACCAAAAGTCAACTGTCGGTCAAAGATCGACGGTAGGATCCACAACCCTACGTAATTCGATCTGGAAGATCTGCATCTCAGATTTTCGATCTGTAACTTCCAAAGATCCACATTATGCTTCTAAAACATCATACTAAAGTTTTGGAACGATCCGACGGTCGGATCTATGCCAATTGCTAATTCCAGTGGCGTTTAACGTTTTATTTTATGAACTTACAAATCCAATTTAGTCAGTTCCAACTATCCTCAAATATTACGTTCTACAACGCATTAAAGTTTGGTAACGATCCAACGGTCGGATCGTCGATTCATATAATAATCAAGTGATGTACCTTAATCAAACTTAGTTCACAATAATCAATTCACATCATATGGATATCAAATATGAACTCAGAGCATCTAATAGGACTTAGAATGACATCGTCATTCCGCTGGCCATGCTCCGCCGCGGGTGGCGGTTTCTGGCGAACGGAAACCCAATTTTCCGACCAACTCCAAAAATTACCAAATTTCACAAAAATGTAGATCTCAATGAGAGGAACAACTTTCATACCTATGACTGAGGCCAATTTGACCAGGAAAAGCTTCAATTTCACTCAAACCAGTCGGAACCCTATAAAGGGTGTTTCTTGATTCGTCCTCAAATTGATTCCGACGCTCCAACCAATGATTAGGCATTGTTTCTAAGCTCAAGGGAAGTACATTGGTGGTGGTAATTGAACAAAAACGTTGCAGGAATGGCGGATTCACCACCGTGGGTGTCCTCGAAGCTGTGCCTTCGATCTTCACGAATTAAGGCCCAAATCCCTCGATTTTTAGGTGTAACGTGAAGAAGAGAGGTTGTGGGGTTGATTCTAGGTGGTGAGGATGATTAATCCGTCGGGAAAATCGCCGGAATCACCATTGGGTTGTGTAGAAACCAATTCGGGGTTTCTCTCATTTTCCCTTTCTCTTATTTCTCTTATTTCTCTCTTCTCTGGTTCGTCACCCTCTTATCTCTCATTTCTGATTGGGCATCCGGCCCCTCATTTCTCTAATTTATCTTTGATCTCCACCGCTTATCATTCTTTCCTTTAATTTGGGCCACACACGTGGCTCAAACAGATTTTGCTCCAAAATCTGGAGCCTTCTAGAAATTAATTAATTTACTAAAATGCCCCCAACTTCAAACGTTAATATCTCATTTGTTATAACTCCAAATCACGTTCTGTTTGCGTCCACGCGTTCGTAGCGACGAGTACTACGAGGATATGCCAAGAAAACGAGTCTTACCTGACACGGAACGACAGTCAACAAAAATCAACACTTTGCCTCGAAGGGCATTTTCGTAAATTCACTAATTAAAATTATAAAAATTATAATTTTTTGGGACGGGTCGTTACATGGGAAGCAAGCGCTACTGGGCGCGCGTCGTCGACAAGATGTCAGAGGAGGGCTCGCTTGCGCAGGCGCACTAACCCTTTCTGATGGGAGGCCACGTGGCCTGTCCTGGGCCGTTGGATTTCCAACGGCTAGTTTTCTGGACCGTTGGATTTCCAATAGTAAAAATTTTTGATTTGAAATCCAATGGCTAGTGACCTGGCTTGATTTGGACCGTCCGATCCTGAGATCAACGGTCCACATTTTTTCTCCTAGAAAATTAAAAAAAAAAAGGCACAACAGTCAGAATTATGACCGTTGGCCACATGTCAACGTATAGGCTGTTGGATTTGAATTTTTTTCAAATCCAAAGGTCTAGATTAATTACCTAAATTAAAATTTATAAAAAATTAATTAAAAATTGTTAAACAATACAGAAAAATTTAATTTTTTTTTCCTATAAATACATAACCCTCATCTTCCACCTTATACACCATATTTCAATATTTTCAACACTTTCTACCGAAGCTTTCATATACTTTTTGTGTGAAAAAAAATACCAAGAACCTTATCCTTTCTTTTTTTGTCCTTATAAACCCTACATCCCTACATCCATCTTCAATATCGTTTTCAAATCTTGAGTTCTTACAATGTCTTCTTCAAGGAGAGTGTATAAACAGTTTAAAGAGCAATAGAAAAGATTGTTGGCACAACATGAAGAATTGGTCAATCTCGAGGAAGGTGGAGGTGGAGATGAGGCTTTCGCAATGAAGGAGGATGAGGATGATGACCATAGAAGGCAGGGGGCCTCACATTCCCGTCGTGTCATGGAAGCTGTGGGCAGTGGCGAAGCCAGAAAGGGGAGGGGCGAAATTCAAAAGAGTGCAAGGTTCAATTGAAGTGGTTGCTTTCACATTGGAGAGTGCAAAGTTTTGAGTCAATATTCATAGCAGAAAATAGTCTCTCCACTAAAGCGGTTGTAAGCAATAATATCAAAGTCAATGTAAGAAGGTTAAATTGGCTAGGATTAGATCCTAAAAAATGTTAGGCGTTAGTCAAACAGCGAACTGGAACCTAGCAGGCCCAGGGTAAGATCTAGGCAGGAGCCTAGATGGATTTAAATTATCATAAAATAAGAATTAAACAATATTTACATTGTTTTTAAAAAGTAATACAATATTTATAGATAATATGAGAGTTTAAGATAAATACGGTAGGAGTCTTAAAAGAGAAAATAAAAATACATACAAGAATAAAAAAATTAAAAAAAAAAAGAGAGGAGAGAAATGGGTTAATAAACCACAAAAAAGGTGGGGTGAGAAGAAGAAAAAATGGGAGAAATGGGTAAACAAAAAAGTGGCGCAGAAAGATAGGACAATAGCATAATGTGGCACATAAAAAATCCTTTTCATCAAACTGGCCTTATCACTCCAATTATACAAAATGCACACAAAAATTGACTCACATATATATCATTGAGAGCGTATCTCCTCTGAAGATTATACAGCACACACGGCTCATTTAAATACATCAGCTTCGTCATGTCATCCACTCCTCCATGCTTGTCCTCATCCGCATCCTTAATAAACAGCTTCTCCGGCGAAGCCAAAACCTACACTCCCAAAACCCCACAATCAACACAAAAATACCCAAATTTCAAACACTCAAACACACTAATCAGTAATTACACACAAAAATCGAGGGCAAACGTTTCACTTCACCTTCTTTCCCAAAGCGGCGTCGACATGTAGCTGTTTCCCCTTCCACTCGTCGACTTCAGTCGGGACCTATACCGGCGACCCACATCCACTCACTCTCTTTTACAGGAAGACCGACTTGTCGTCCTTCGACGGCAATTGCTGAAGATGGTCTTCCGAGCAGCAGCAGAAACCAGATCACCGGAGCAGAATTATCATTTCCGACGAGAGCGGAGGGGCTGAATGAGCGGTCTTAGACGTGTTTTCCGGTGAGGGGAAGGGCGGCAACCACTCCTCGCCCTCACGTAGCTTCGCCACTGGCTGTGGTTCAGATATCCAAGCCTAGGCGTGTTTCCCTGATCATGTTTTTAGACGTCGTTTTAGAATACAACGAAGTTTGTTCGACAAAATCATGAGTGCTATTTGCAACCATGATGAATACTTTGTGCAAAAAAAGATGTTTTTCATGTTCTAGGTCTTCTTCCTGAGCAATTGCTGAAGTTACTGCTGCATTGCAGATGCTTGCTATGGAGCATTTGCAGATTAAGTGGATGAGATAACGAGGATGGGAAAATCAACTGTTCTTGAGTCCCTGATGCGGTTTTGCTCTGCAATCGAAGCCCTCTATATGAAGGAATACCTTCGGAAATCGACGCCTAGGGATCTGCGAAGGCTACTGAGGAAGGGTGAGATGCGAGGCTTCCCTGGCATGATTGGAAGCATCGACTGCATGCATTGGACTTGGAAAAACTGTCCAATTATGTGGCAAGGAGCGTATGGCGACAAAAAAGGAACGAAAAGTATCATTTTCGAAGCGGTGGCTTCATTTGATACATGGATTTGGCATGCATTTTTTGGTGTTCCATGAGCTCATAATGACCTAAATGTCTTTGCCCAATCTCTAGTCTTCGACGAAGTGCTGCAAGGAAAAGCACCCAAAGTCACATATTCAGTCAATGGCCATACATACAAAATGCCGTACTTCCTTGCAGACAACATTTACCCAAGGTGGACAACGTTTGTCAAAACAGTCCCACATTCACAAAGTGAAAAAGAAAAACACTTTGCAAAATGTCAAGAGGGGTGTATGAAGGATGTGGAACGTTGTTTTGGTATCTTACAAGCTCGTTGGGCGATTGTCAGGTCAGCTGCCAGAATGTTTAATGTCGAGGCACTTCGATCCATCATGATGACGTGTATCATTCTCCACAACATGATTGTGGAAGATGAGTATGACTATGATGTCGTCGACGAAGACGAGCCAGACACAATGAACAACTAAATAACACGTATCTATTGTGCTCATGACGGCACCGAAGATCTCGTGCAACACGAGCCATTGGAACGGGATGGACATTACAATGAATTGATAACTGAGCGGTACACTTCATTGCAAGAGCCATACTGGCACTGTACCCGTCAAAGTGACTTGCTTGAGCACCAATGGGTATTGCAACAAGGTCAAGATAAGGTGGAACAATAAAGTTCTTAGTTTATTTAGTGTGCTTTTTTAAGTTTATTTGATGAGTTTATGTAATTTTATTATGATAATGACACGTGGCGTGACGAGATTAGTTAAAAATCATATCCGAAATTAAAACTATTTTTTATTATTTATTATTTTATAAAAAAAATTAATAATATTTTAAATGGGCTGGGTGCCAGTGCATTTTGTTGAGGTAGAGATCATTTGTGCTAGCGCATTTTTTAGACTTTGTGCCAACACATTTTTTTAGGAATGAATATGCATTTGGCCTATTACTGATCATTGAGGTCTATCACTGTTCACAGAATGAATTAAATAAACTAGATGCTGACGTATTTTTTTAGGGGTGAAGTTGCTCTAATAAAATCACCGATCAATAAATCCATAATAGCACTCAAGCTAAAGGTTGAGCTCAAATTGATTGGTTTCAAAGCTATCCCTGATCTTATTATAAGCTCAACCCAGGCCCAGTGTTGTTCAGAAATGTCCACTTATGTGATCTGTTTTTTGGGTCCATTTGTTTGTTTATTTAGAGCTTCCCATCACATTGAACCTTTATAAAAAGCAGTACGTCTCGGAAAAATCACTTATTAGGTGCTTTAAAACTACAAATATATTTTGTTATTTATTATTATTGTTTAGTAATATTTAATTTTGCCCCTTAGAATATAGATGTACCATCAAATAAAACACTCTTAACTATGTAAAAACACTTTGAACTATTCTAGAAACTCTTCTGCATAAAGCCTATAACTTCAGGGGAAGTTTGGGTTGTGATCATAACAAACTTATTTTCTCTTATTTTTTATTTGATTTGCTTGTTTATTAGTGTATACATTTGGTTATGGTATGTTGTATTTTTGCTTAAGCCAAGTCAACTTTATCCATACTGTACTTGGATGTTTCAAGTGCACGGCACGTCGCTGGTTTTGTTGAGATTAGGTCATCAAACATGTAACATGATGACCTACCAAAACTAGATAAGATGATTACTGCAAAATCATCCACATTCCACACCCCCATCACCCAAATGAAACGAATTATAGGGTATGCAATATACCCACGAAACAATCCACATTTAACACGTACATACGATAACGTATGCTCAATAGTAAAGAGGAAGCAATTAGCGAGCAACCAAAGAATATATTTTGCATTATGCATGTAACTGTTTTTTCTTTTTAATTTTGTAAAAAAGGATTAGGCGATATTAGCTCTTCGTCAACCGTGCGAGATGCTAACTCTCTCTCGAAGGAGAAAAGATCGTTACACCTAAAAAGCCCCCTCACGGCCCCCTTTACTAGATGTTTATTAAAAGTATGAAGAAAAAGAAAAAGTAAACCAAGCGGTGAACTAGCCAATACCCACTAAAAACAACTAAACAAAACGACATGTTCTTGAATTGTTGAACGCTTCGCTAAATGTATACCTAAGAGATAAACAAGATACGAAGACGTCTAATCGACAGCCAACAAGCATTTCTCTACTACGACGCCAAAGTAAAGTGTGACGAACAAAGCAGTCAAGGGCGGAAGAGTTAGCTTAATTGGTAATTGTTTTTTTCCATAATTATTTCTTTGATGTTCTTTACTTTATTTGCAGTTGCCTCTTTTGAATAACTGTGCTTGAAAGTCTCTTATCTATTCTGCGGCGAGCTGCGTGATCTAGTTGGTAGTTTCCAAAGGTATAACTGCTTTGTAGTAAAGGTGGTCAACTCTACTATCTAAATGTTGAGGTTTCCATCTATATAACCCAACTAATTTAACGCATTCATGAATAGTATCCGTCGTTTTAATCTCTAATTACATAATTAAAAGAGATTTTATAGAAAGAAAATGAAAGAAACATTTTTGCAAAGTGAAATAATCCTGCAATCTGTTCGACGGACATGTCAATTCACAGTTAAGGTCGATCGGATCTATGGCATGCATGTTGAAGCATATCTGACACCTAATGAAGTTAAATATCTTTTTGGATAGAATAGTGGCAGTATTGCTTAGTACACCAAAAAAGAAAAAAAAATTGGTTACCAATGTAGAGTTGCATTAACATGTGGCACATCGAAAACCTTATGAAATAAAATCCTCTTATATTCAATGGTTCTATTAATCATTAAGACCTTATTATACTTCAAAAGAAACATAATTGATTTGGATTAGTAATGAAGGGTGTATCTTTAATTTTGTCAATGCAAACCAAAATACAGTTATGGGTCTATTTCAAAATCCAAAAACATACTGCAATGTAATTACAAACACGTAAAAATGAAAATTTGCACATAATTAATATTTTGTTATTTTTAAAAAGTACGCACCTAGTCAGGTTGAGAAAAAAGCTTATGATTGCTGTTGAGAGTGTTAATTCCTCAAGAAAAAAAAAATTCTTACATGTGCTTATAAGTAAATTGATATTAGAACTTTACTCTCGTCTTTCTCAACTACATGCCATATCTTTTTCGGCGTTACCTTACTCACCAAACAATTTTAAAATCTTTTAATTATTTAAATTACTATTTTCTTATTCATAAAATTTGTTCTTTCTTCATCGCAAGTACTCAAGGACCTGTCCTCCCAATCAGAAATAGCCAAAGACAAAGGAACTAACAGGAAGAAAACAAAAGGTCGTCAATTGATGCATATTAATAATTAAAATTAATCCAATTTTTTGAAAAAAAAAATTAAAGGAAAACTAATAAAAAGTGTTTGAAAACTTAGGATTTTAACGATAATGACAAAATAAAGTGTAAAATGAATAGTTCCAGGATTGACTTTTTAGTGTAAGAATGTGATTTTTTTGTTAAAGTGAACAGTACCAAGAGTTTTTCGTTAAAGTTCTCAAAAATTAATCCAATTTAAGAATTCAATTTTATGACATAAGATTTCCTTATTAATGCAAAGAACAAAAGTACTAAAAGTAAACAGTTTCAATTTCCATGATATTTTTTCTTATACAGGATACATAATTACATATTACACGGGCTATGTGGCCTCATAGGAAACCTGTGAGAGTAAAAATCTCAGAGCCTCTAACACTTAGCCGTAAAAGAAACAAAAAACAAAAAAACAAAAAAAAAAACAGATGAGTATTGGGTGTTTGTTTATCTGAATTTTAAGAAGAAATTGAAAAATCTGACAGAAAATTTAAACTATCCTAAGAAATGATATCTATGATTTTCTATATATGTTACAACTTACAAGCTGCTACTATGCTACCTGATGGTCAAATTGAAAGCTTTGATTTAAATTGATGATATATCTATGCAGCTGATCGTTTGGTAGGAGTGATCTTGATGACTAATCCAGGGAAAACATCATCCGGATCATGGATATGAGGGTTCCGCTCCACGATATACGGGTCGTCGCACTTGTCACTGATGGTGTGGAGGGTTTCACCTTCTCCGACGACATAAATTTCATCACACGGCCGGTTGATCATGAAGTCATTGAAGTGTTTCCCTCGAACCGAGTTGTTGTTGTCCGGCGTAGAGTTGTTCTCTCTGATGGAAGCAAACAAGATCAAGGCTAATAGGGCTGTGGCGCAGTACCATGAGGCTGCGTCTGCCGCTTCTTCTGGTGCCATATAAATTAGGGTTTAGAGATGATAGAAGTGAAAAAGATGAGATATGAGGTGATGTGTTTTTTATGGAGAAGAAAGAGGTCTGAGTATTTGTATTTATAGGTATATGAATGTGGGGGAGATATGTGTGTGTTTATATGCGACGAAGAAAGGCAGATTTTTGGTTGGTTGTTTGCGTTGGGAGGATGTCGGGTTCAACGTGGACTTGGATACAGTCATCACCTTCCTTGGCTACTACTGATTGAATTAATGAAAACGACATGATTAGTTTCTGAGGTTTTATTCATTTGGATTCTAATTTTTTAACCATTTTTTTTTTTTTTAATTTGAGAAAGAACCTTCCATTTGGTTAGGGCAATTAGAATAGATTTTTAGAGGGGCTGCAACTAGGGGGTGAACAAGAAATATATATATGGGGTGAGTCATGAGTGTGGATGCTAGATAACCATACGATACTGCAAATATAAGGTGCTAAGATTTTAAAGAGAGGGATCAACAGTTCATAATTAAATATACTGATATTTTCTCTTAATTTTATCTTATTTAATTATCAATTGTCTAATTAGAATCTTATATTATTCAATAGAAGTAGCTATGAAATTATATTTCTATATACAAAGGGAAATTTTTATACATAAAGCCTAGCTAATTAAAAAAAATATCGTATTATGGGAGTTTTTGTAATTGAAAATTTTAATTTAATAATTAAGAGAATTAAAGAAAGGTAGTGGCGGAAAATTTGGGGTGGCAAATAGTGTGGAAGAAAAAGGCAAATAGCGTGAGGAAATGGAGCCCTTTCCCACCCACCACCTAGAAAAAACCTGTAACTGTCAAGTCATCAAGCAACTAACCCAAAAAGAAAGCATCAAACTTATAGCGCGTTTACTAATCAATAATCAAATTGAGAGGAATTGAATTGAGGAAGAATTGGATTGAGGAGGAATTGAAATGAGATGGAATTAGAATCAGAATCCTGTTGAAGTTGTTTACTAAAACTTTCCGGATTCGGAATACAATTCCATAAAGCTGTTTACTAATTCAGCAGAATCGGAATATAAACCAGTATGATTACTAAAATGCCCTTGTCTCAAATCAAATATTTTATATACTTTTTTTAATAAAATTTGATATAGTATATAATAGTAAGAAAAAATGAAATTGCTTTTTTATTTCATAGACATACTAAATGATTTTGTTTATTTTTTTTTATAAATTTAAGTATTGACTTTAATATCTAAATTTTCTCACTCAAGTTGTAGTTTTTTCTGTTCGGCATATGTATGGAGTTGTGCATAATGTGAATGAGCATAGAATTATGCTTAATGAGCTAGAAGGACATGGAAAGAAATTGTTAGGAGCATTTTCAGTCTTAACTCTTCAAAGATATATTTTGTTACATAATGTCAAGGAGTAGAAGAAGTAGAGATTTACCTATCCGTAATTGTGACGAGAGCTGCGGTTGAGAGAAGACAGAGGCCTGCGGCTGAGAGAAAATAGAAATGAGCTGGGTGAAAAGAAAAATAAGTCTAGGGTTAAAATGATAATCTTGGAAATAATGAAAGTAAGTGAGGGTATAAAGGGAAAAAAATTATCATTCCGATTGCTTGGGCAATCCGGAATCCAAATACCTTGTATATGTTGGGAATCCAAATCCTCCAATTTCAGGAATTGGATTCCATTTTTTGTGTGGGCTCCACGCACTTTTGATTCCTCCCAATTTTAGTAAACACAGGTATAATCCGTAATCGGAATCGGATTCCGTATTCTCATTCCGATTACGGGTTAGTAAACGCGCTATTAGTGCTTTGCCATGGCAGGGAGTAGGGAGCCTTTGACATTTTTGCACCAAATGGGGATTTTGAGACTTTTTGGACTTAGCCTCCTTGCGTGCTCCAAATTCTTGGCGTACTGGACCAGCTGACCAAGTCGCCTCCTCAAAGAAAAAACTTGTGAAAGGTGTCTCGACTATGTTATTTATAAGCCATTTTTCATAAATAAAAAAATTAAAAGAAAAGATTTTATGTATTTTGTTTCATTCAAGATTAACTTCACATAATCTTTTCTTGATGTTAGAGTTGCCATATTCAGACAGCATTTCCAATATATTCTCCTCTCCTCTATGATACAATTACGAATGAGCAACACAAGGGCCAAACTATAGCATCTTTCGTTTTATTAGGGGGGGTGAACCGGTGAACCAATTTAAAACCATATTCCCGATTTCCGGAACCCCCAACTAAACCTAGAGAGGAAAGGTTTGACATTTTGGATTGGATGGTTAGTTTGAGGGTGGACCATCAATCAATGTGAGGAAAGTCGGGAGTGTTTCATGGGATCATCATATGCATGCATACATGCATTTAGTCGATCGGCTGAGAGTCCTTCAGGTCGGTAGAGAATTGAGATGTGCGACCAATGGAGGTGGATAGCTATTAGCTACTGGCTGTTAATTTTTGGATCCAAATTCAAAGCCCTAGCACTGCATCAAAAGTTTACGTTCGCAGTTGGAAAATGGGTACGATTAATTACGTAAGTTTGGCGATTAATTATGTAAACCCAGGAAAGCTAGCGGCTGGTAGTGTAAATATTCACTATTCAGCCACAAAATTTATGAAAGGTTTAATTTGTTTGCTAAAGTGGTGATCCCCATTCTATTTGAATTTGAAATTTGACTACAATATTTACATGTATTGAATACAATCATCATCTCAACAATCAGATGATAATTATATAAAAGGACGAACTGCCAATTTAGTTCCTGAATTATCACCTCAATGAAAATTAGGTCTCTAAACTATTGTTTCAGAAAAATCAGTCATTGAATTATAAAAATCTGCCAATTACATTCTTAATATTATATTCGAAGCTACTATATTCAATTTTCCTTCAATTTAAATCACGTTACTTGTATGTGATACACATTTGAGGGTAGATTGATAGTTTTTCATAAAGAAATAGTGTATGGAGTTAACTTTGGAGGGTAAATTGATAGTTTTTCATAAGAAATAATGTAAGTTAGCTTCAGATGGTAAATTAGAAGTTAGATTCGCAACCTATATGAAATGTTAAGGGCTATAGACAAGAAAATAACGGTATTACACTTTAAAATATGTCAAGTGACTTAAGTTGATGAAAAATTGGATAAAGTAGATTTGAATATAATAGTATGGATGAAATTAGCAATTTTTAATGAATTTAAGGATTATTTTACCGAAAAATAATACAGGGACCTAATTTTCACTAAGGTGATAATTCAGGAACTAAATCGGTACTTCACCCTATATAAAATACATATATTCACTTAAATATTTATGACCGGTAGATAGTGATTGTACTAAAACATGTAAGTATTGTAGTCAATCCAGCCAAATTGAGTAGCAAATTTTCAATAGTTGGTAAAATATTAATTTGATTTTTACGTTTTTCCTCTTCTCTCAACTCAATTGACAGGATCAAGATTAATAGTGAAGGCTAGTGAGCTATTGAGGCCCTTAGTCCTACCAAACTTCAGCAACATAGCAGTTCAATACAAAAGCAGCTAAATGATGAACTACTTTATCGCAGGACGATTTCTGAAAGAAGAAAAAACAAAGATTTCCCCGCTCATTTTCTTTCTCATGACTTTTGTGTGCATAAGTAAAAGAAGAGTCAGAAAACCATTGCATATTTTCATTGAATCAATAAACAATTACATCAACGGTACATCCTCAATTCAGGTATGAAATCCAGACAATGAAGAGGAAAACGAGCTAAAAAATGGGCAGTATATATCCATGACCATTCCAAGCTTTCAGTTACTTAAATAGCGACTCTAAATCAATAAGGCTTTCAGGAAAGAGAAACGTCTATTGTACGGAACCTTACTCTTGTTTTGTAAAGAGACTATTTCCATAACTCGAATCTATAATCTTACGGTCATAAATAAAAGCATTGTTGCTATTTAATTAGAAGTGAGTTATGTGTGATTTCTTTAGTAAAATTACAGGGTATCAAGTATCAACAAGTTGCATTTGGACATAGCTGACTTTTGAGGGAATGTAAGGCAGAAATCTCCTGTATAGAAAACGGGGTAACTTATCCTCCCACACAATATGGATATATAACTTTGTATACTCATGGTGGCCGTCCAACTTGGCAATCAACCAACCCATTGGACGATTCTCTAGAAATTGGTACGTCAAAAGTCCTATATAGGGGCAAGTCAGACTAAAAATTTCCACCTCGATCTCAATAAACAAGCTGAATTATATAACCACCAAATATTAGTTTTGTTTTATATCTATAAAAAATGGATATGTTAATTTCTATTGTGCACGAAAAAATCATAAGATCATTCAGAGTCTCATACTAAGTATATATCATTAGCCAAAATTGATCAATACATTTGGAACACAAAATCAAAGCTTTTTTAGCACAACAATAACAATTTCATCATAATATTAAATTGATATAAATATTAAATAAGATGTTCTGAATCACAGTTATGAATTTTTTAAACTTCAACAAAACATAAAAGGCAAACTTGATCAAATTAATTGTGTAGATTTAGGGCGATGAGAAATACTAAGGAGGTTTTCTCAAAGTGAGGCTCTTCATGGATTCTCTGTCACCTCATATTTTTGACACAATTCTTGTGCCAACATTATAAAACATTGTGCCAAAAACATGAGGTGGCGAAGAGTTCATGGCGACTCCCACTTTGAGAGTCGTCTTAGCATTTCTCTTAGGGCGATACATACCTTTATATGGATTTGGTGCCTATCCCTAAAGATGTTTTTGGCACAATGTGTCTCTCTATGAACACTCTGCCACCTCAGAGTTCAACGTCAATTTTCGTACTAACGTCATTATGCCAAAAACGTGAGATGCCGGAAAGTCCATAAAGAATCTCACTTTAAGATAATCATTTTAGCATTTCTCTTCCCTAAATCTGGAGTCACCATCCACAATTATTCAGTAAACAATATCGTAGACATGACATGGTTATCCAATTGCAATGAAGTAAGTGATGGGAAGCAATATAAACACGTTTAAGTCACTTATCTCAATTGGTGGCCATAGTCCTAATGTCAATTATCCTCCAAACATATTTCAACCACATTTGAGCACTAAAACAATATTGTGAAGTGACATCTTGGTATTAATCATTTCTATCTTCCACGACAGTGTGACACAAATTTCCAATTGGGGTATAATTGCCATCGTTGTGGCTACCTAAATGGTTGACTGCTAGATTATATTTGTCAAAGCAGAAGCCGCGGTGTAATGAATAAACCAGCGGTCTTAAAAACTTGAGAAATGATAAGGAGATTATTTCAAAAGTGAGATTTTTTGTCACTTTATGTTTTTGGCATAATGTTTTGTAACGTTGGCACATAAATTGACGTTAAACTGTGAGGTGACAGAAAGTCCATGATGAATCTCACTTTGAGAGAATCTCCCTAACATTCCTCTAAAAACTTTGGTCCATTATATATAATGTGGTTTATGGAAGATGATAAAAGATGGAAGTAAGAATTGTGTTATGCACGATGTTTATAATTTTGAGGAGATCATAATGTATAAGTTTCTTTAACAAATAATTCATTTTCTAGTTTGACAAAGTTCATAATGGTAGGCATTTTAGTCTATCTCTAGCCACTATCGTGTGATTCACTAACATTAGAAATCGAATCCATAACGTGCCATATGAAATACGAGTCTGAAATTTGTCAATCACTAATCACCCCCATGGTGGTCCATTTATTTCTTCATTCAACAAAGTGGACTGGTATTGCGTCTATGACGCTATATCTAGTCTAAGTCGCATAGAAGGGGGCACCAACATAGCACTCTTATCAGGAGACATGTATTATGATACTTTCTAGTACGTTCTTTTTATTGAAGTAATATATATTGTTGATAATGTATTGATACCATGTACGTACAGTTTTTACGTTACAATGATGTAAAGGGCATGTCGACTTTGTTAACAAATGGACTAGTAGCAGAGAGGTACATGGCATGTAAACAAGCACTAGCCCATGGTTTATAGTAGGGGATCTTGCTGGGCCAAGTTTGGACCCAAATATGTTAATTAATTGTTAATCATTCAATATATTAAGCCCAAGCTTAAACAAGATGGAAACACCACTGGCGGCAGGGTCGATGAACAACTTCGACTTTTGCCTCTAATCCGACTCAAATTTAACCAAAACCAACGCCGATCCTCATGAAACTCGCAACACCCATTACGCGATACTTCACCACCTTTACGGCGGTTCAAAAATCAGAGCGAGTGGCCACCGGCCCAATCACCTTGAGCTCAATCAAAGAGCTTCACGCACACCTTATCAGAACCCACCTCCACAAGGACCCATCATCTTTCATCTCCGAGGTTATCAGAGTTTACGCGCTATCTCCGCTATTTAAACAAAGCCCATTTAGTATTCGATCAAATTGAGCGACCCACATTCTTGGTTTGGAATTATATGATCCGTGGATTGTCAGAGTGAGAAACCAGGTGAAGCAATTCACATGTATAATCGTATGTACCTTCAAGGATTGGCCGGGAATCATGCGACTTTTATATTCATTTTCAAGGCTTGTGCTCGAGCTTCTGATATTGGAAATGGGAAAAGGGTCCATGGCCATGCGTTCAAACTTGGGTTCGAGTCGTATCTTTTTGTATCCAATGCATTAATTCACATGTATGCGTACTGTGGTGGTTTGGGTTTTGCGCAGAAACTATTTGATGGAATGTGTGAGAGAAATTTAGTCTCTTGGAATTCTTTGATATGTGGATGTAGCCAGTGGAATAGGTTTAAGGAGGTTTTGGGTCTGTTTGAGGCAATGCAGGCAGCCAATGTGAGGGCTGATGCGGTGACGATGGTGAAAGTTATTTTGGCATGTAATTACTTGGGTGAATGGGTATTTGCTGATTCTGTGGTTAAGTATATTGAAGAAAATCATGTTAGGATTGATGTTTACTTGGGAAACACTATGATAGATATGTATGGAAGGCGTGATTTGGCGAATTTGGATGGGGAAGTATTTGAACGGATGGGGGAAAGAAATATAGTTTCTTGGAATGCCATGATCACGGGATATGCGAAAGTGGGAAACTTGGTTGATGCAAGAAAGCTTTTCAATGAGATGCCGAAGAGGAATGTGGTGTCTTGGACTTCCATGATCACTTGTTACTCTCAAGCTAACCAACATTCTGAGGTGGAGTCTTTTTCAAGAAATGATGCCAGCTAATGTGAGACCGGATGAAATATCCGTGGCTAGTGTGCTTTCTGCTTGTGCCCGTGTGGGTTCACTTGATGTGGGAGAGGCTGTCCACCACTACATAAAAAAGCATGGTGTGAAAGTAGATGTTTATGTCGGAAACGCTTTGATAGATATGTATTGCAAATGTGGGGTGGTTGAGAAGGCAATGGACGTGTTGCAATGGATGGAAAAGAAAGACTCTGTCTCATGGACTTCCGTAATTTCAGGCCTTGCTGTCAACGGTTTTGCAGATTCTGCACTCGAATGTTTCTCGCGGATGTTGAGAGAAGGTGTTCAACCAACTCATGGAACGTTTGTAGCGATTTTGTTAGCTTGCGCTCATGTGGGATTGGTAGAGAAAGGATTGGAATATTTTGAAAGCATGGAGAAGATTCATGGACTGATGCCAGAATTGAAACACTACGGATGTGTCGTGGATCTTTTGAGCCACTCTGGCAAACTAGACAAAGCATATGAGTTTGTACAAACTATGCCGGTTGTACCGGGTGTTGTAGTATGGAGGATATTGCTGAGTGCATGCAAGATTCACGGGAATGTGGCCCTAGCTGAGATTGTCACAGCCAAGCTTGTAGAACTGGATCCTTCCAACAGCGGGAATTACATTCTCTCATCGAGTACTTACGCAGGTTCAGATAGATGGGATGATGCTATGAAAATGAGAGAATTGATGGGTGAGAGAAAAGTGCAGAAGCCATTTGGTCGTAGTTCCATCAAAATAGATGGCATATTTTCGAACAACCCTCAAGAGTCGGGACTGATCACTTGAATGCATATGATTATTAGCATTATCAATTACGTGCTCAGCATCGGATTGACACGGTTGGTCTTGGAACAGAAGAGAGGCAAGAAACCATTGTGTACTATTTACACCTTCATGAGATCTCGGCTCCACAGAATAGTAGCAGCTATGTGGAAACGACAGCATGACTGACAGCATATGTCGTGTGAAGGACATTATAATAGATGCATGGTAATATGCGAGCACCCTTCACCCGTATTCATTAGTGGGTGTTTGCTTATGTCTATACATTCATATTATAACACGTAGCTTAGTAATATTGTGCGGTGATGAAAAAAAATGTTGTATATATTGTCGTATGCGCTCATATTGTTCCATACGGTTGTAAATATTATAAAGAGAAATTACTTTGTCAATTAAAAGCTTGCTATGTTAGATGACAAGCCTTTATCACTATTCTAAAATTCCCCTCCTAGGGCCGCATCTCTAGGCTTTTGAAAATTAAGATATGACGCTTAAACCTGCTTAAGCGCCCGCCTAGGTTGAGACTCTCACTTAGACAGACAGATAACTTTTATTTTGTATTTTATTTTTTCAATAAATTATAAGACACTTGTTATACTGGGATGAACACTTATTATATGTTTGTTCCCATGTTTTCAGTATGTTCCAATACCTCATAATCTACATGTCATTTTACATTGCAATTTATATATCCCAATACAATTTTGTACCTTTTTTAAGTATAAGAAAATATTTATTTTCATGTTGTATAATAAATTAATTAAAATTAAAAAAAAAATCGCCTACTTCCCACCTAAATGCCTAAGCGCTAAGTCTTTGTCTGCCGCCTTACTAACGCCTTTTAGAACCTTAGCCTTTATCGATGAAGTTGCAAGTGAATCATTCTTCACCCTTATGCCTTTTGTTCTTTTCTTTTTATAAGTCAATGTCCATATCATATCACAAAACTACAAGAACCATAATTTATTAATAATTCAGAAACTTAGCATACTTCCTATCGTATCATAAATTGCCGTATACCTATTCTTAGACAACTGTAATAAACCAACAAGAATAATAAGCTATCAAAAATTGAGCCGAACAATGTATATCAAGGTAACATATATTTTGCAAGACATACACAATACAACAATAAATAGACCTCTCATAAGGTGTTAGAAAATAAGCCAACTATATATAATATATGTCACGCCGATGCACTATACGTCTACCAACTAATTATTAAACCATATAGTAGGAATCATTAAACACATTTGACTATTACTAATTAGGGTTACATCATTAAGAAAAGGCAACAAAACGAGCATTATTTCATAAGCATGCATCCTTGCTTCCACTCACAGTAGGGCATTTGAAATATTATTATTTAGGGTTTGGCATCATGAGAAACAGTTGGTGCCGACTCGTATCTGACTAGACACTGGCGTGGCGTACATTATCCCTCATTATTGTTATTTCTGGAATTCAATTATTGACCGTACTATGACAGTTTTGGAGATTTAAATCTCCTAGTCTTTGGGGACCATCGTGTGGGTGGGATTCAACGGTGTCAGAATATCATCCCATATATTATTCACGTGGATGTTAGTCAGTGCGAGGCGTGCCACAAAACCTAGGCTGGCAATAGGACTTATGTGGTGAAGAATGATTTGTATGAAACGAGAATGCAAAACTAGTTGAATCTTAAATCATGCATGCATTGCCATGTAGAAAGACATGCAACGCCATATAGATGACATGCAACGCCATGTAGGATACTCAAATCATGAAGCGTATTATTTTTTAGGAAAACTAATGAAAAGTCTAAAAAAATTTCTCTTTTAACGAAAAGTTATTTTTAAAAGTATAGTGAATAGTGTCAGGTAAAGGTAAAAATATGGTTTTTCGTTAAAAGTGAACAGTACCATGAGTGTTTTGTTAAAACTCCTTTTTTATTTTTGGGATGTTACGTGAAAAATCTAAAATACATGATTTCTATGATGCTACGATGACATTTCTAAAGAGAAGGAATTATAGAAAACAGAAATGTGTCAGCACCTGAGAGGTCATTCTCGTGTTGAGTTTGTTGAACAAACAATATTATCTACACTAAAAGAGAGGGGATGAGCTTAATCTCACAATGAGCTAGCAATAATGTGGTTCAAATACGCCTTTATCAAAAATCGAACCTAATACCTCTCACTTACAAGTAAAGATGAATACCATCAGACCGTAGTACTAAGTGACTCTCATGTTGAGTTTGTGACACTACTGAATCGCTCTCATTTCAGGCATTCTAGCTGGCTAGAGTTTCAACCTTACCTAAGCAACTCCCCCTATAAACCTGGCAGCAGAGAGAAAACATCGATGGATCTATTGGATATAATGCAAAAATTCATTTTCTTGTTTGTAATTAAAGAGTTGATATTGGGTAATTTGGTGATACTATCACTATTTAAAGAAAAATCAGGATTATTAGGATAATTATGTCAAATTAGGTGAATATTCAAATTTGGGGTCAAAGAAAAATGAGGTATTTGATTTGTATCCATTTTTCTCAGAAGAAACGATAACGTTATAAGCATACAATCTTTCAAAAATTATGGGTTTAATTGGTGAATCAGCATGTTTTTTCTCATTGGATAGTTTTTGGATAACCATTATATTTAATCAATAAAATTCTCCTTTTTTGTTCCAAAAATTAATAAGAGGACTATATTCCGATTGTCCTAAATGATCTCACATATCAAATCATCCCTATTTGAGGTAATTACTTCAAATATGTTTCTTTTTTTGGTTGCATCATCCAAATCATCTTTCAAAGCTATTATATTAATAATCAAATTAAGTTCTATGTGGGGACAACGTGCAGGATAATACGGACGGGAGCTTACGTGAATCTGACTCTGCATTTCGTGGAATACACTCACCAGAGTTCTGAATATCCGTTGAAAATCATGCATGCATATTGTGCTTGCCTTAATTCAGTTACTTCCAAAAAGTCACAATTTTATCCTCGTATTTGTGTACTCTGGAAAAATTAGTTAAAAATTAGTTAAGCTTATTTTTAGCTACACCATCTGGCACACAATTTAATCTCATTTTATTCTATGTAACTCAAAAGTCACAACTTTACAATTTGAAACTTGAAGTCGTCTCTATGAAACTCAAAATTCGCTCCACATTGCCTTACATCTGTTAGTTTCTTATGTGTATTTGATTTGGGTGAGCTTGGCTAATCAATTTTTATTTTATTTTCTTCATCTCTTCAATTTCTTTTAAACTTAATATTTTCCGATTGTTGAATAGTGGCGCGTAATGGAGAATTATAATCAAATTTATTGCACATGTGACATAATCTTATTGGGTGTTGAATCTCATGTATGTTTTAGGAGGCAACTTATAAGTTTTAGGCAGAAGAGAGAGTCCACAAGTCAAAGTGGAACAAATTTTGAGTTTTAAAGAGTAAAGTTATAACTTTTAAGTTACATGGGGCAAAATGAGATTAAAATGGAATTCCAGTCAGAGCTAAAAATTAGCCAATTAGTTACTACTTAGTGGTATTTGTGGGAAATTTTTATGAGTAACTGTAACATAATTTTTTGTCGCAATAGTTACATTCGTATTGTGTATGAATAATATCATGTGACTGTAATACTCAAAATTTCTTGTATTTGAGGCATAGGAAAGGAAACTATGATCCCAAATTTCGTTCCCCATAAATGAGGAATATATGCAAACTGTGATGTAACAATCTAACAATGGTGATCACAATTTGCCAAACTATAATATCCGTGGGGTTCTAACTTTTAATTTACGGGAGTGTTAGCAACTTTTAACCTTTGTAATTGGATCATTTCACTGTACCTGTGATTTTCTTATGGAAAAACAAAATGTTAATGCGTATGAGTCTTTGACGAGGAATTAATGATGAAAAAAAAATATAATCTCAAATACATTAAAGGTCTTATTTTTGTGTAAAAAAAAATAGATATGTTATGTGAAAAATGAAAAGATTCAAATACGAAAGTTGCTAGCATTTTTCTTCAATTTACACCATATTTTGAGACAACTTTCAAAATCGCAAATGTAGCGGTATCTCAAGTTTATATCGTGCTATTATGTCATTTGCATTATCCACATAAGAGTTGAAAATTCATGTCAGGGAGAAACTTAGGTCCAAAATCCCAATACGGATGAAAATTCCCCTAGAAATAGACGGATATATCCAAAAAGTGTGATTGTAACGGATTTGCTTTTATTTATGGCAAATTTGTACATTCGATGAGGACGAATCACCTACGTATAAATCCAAAGTAGATAATACTTTGGTTTTGGATTATTCCCGAGAGTGGAGATAAATATATGCATAATTAGAATATACCGTAAATGTATTTATTAGGTGCTCTATAATTTCTATATTGCAACTTGACACGAAATCTTATTTTATAATTCCATAGGCTCGCTTGCTTTCAACCCTAGTATAAATATTACACCAAGAACCGCTCTGTTCCCACACAAAAAAGAAACCTACTCCGTGTCTGCCTTCTTTTATTTTGGGTGCAATCTTACTCTGTATATTTCAATCACACAAAAAAGCAAGCAAAAAATGGGTAAGGGAGGCAAAGCTGCTGAGCCAGAAAACATGGGTGCTTGGCTTCTTGGTGTTAACAACATCAAGATCCAACCTTTCAAGCTTCCCAGTGTTGGTATGCACCTTCCCTAAATCTTTTAGTTTCGTCGTAGTTTTCTTTCAGTTTTTAGTTTTCAGTCGAGATATTTATGATCATAATGACTTATTCATCTAGCACCATTTTCTTGGGATTTCTTAATTTAGGGGCCCATGATGTTCGAGTTCGGATCAAGGCTGTCGGCATTTGTGGAAGTGATGTTCACTACCTCAAGGTTCATCTCCCTTCCATGTCCTTTCCCCTGTTTTTAATATCTATGGATTTTTAAAATTTTATTTTTGTTGGTTTTAGATGGCATTGTTCATTCCTGAAATAAGAATGAAACCAAAGTAGGAACGTTGATAATTTTCTCTGTTATATCCAACAGATCGGTACCTAATCACTGTTTTTTTTTTTTTTTTTTTTTTTTTTTTCTCAGACCATGAAGTGTGCAGATTTTGAAGTTAAAGAGCCAATGGTAATTGGCCATGAGTGTGCTGGGATCGTTGAGGAAATCGGGACCGAGGTGATGCATCTCGCTCTGGGCGATCGTGTGGCAGTAGAACCTGGAATCAGCTGCGCACGGTGCCAGCAGTGCAAAGGTGGAAGGTACAATCTTTGCCCGGACATGAAGTTTTTCGCCACCCCTCCGGTTCATGGTTCCTTGGCAAATCAGGTAAAAATATACACAATAATAAAATTTTATAGGCTTTGCGCCAGATTGATATTGTATTATCACATGCATTAATTAGGCTTGTGTAATACTAATAACCATTTCGTTTAACAGATTGTGCATCCTGCGGATCTGTGCTTTAAGCTCCCGGAGAATGTGAGTTTGGAGGAAGGGGCAATGTGTGAGCCCTTGAGTGTTGGGGTTCATGCTTGCCGGAGAGCCAATGTGGGACCGGAATCAACTGTCCTGATCATCGGAGCCGGCCCCATCGGTCTGGTTTCGGTGCTGGCTGCCCGTGCTTTCGGGTCACCAAGAATTGTCATTGTGGATATGGATGACCAGCGTCTGGCCATGGCGAAGTCTCTCGGTGCAAATGACACTGTCAAAGTTTCGACAAAAATGGAGGATTTGGATGATGAAATTGCCCAGATTAAGATAGCCATGAAATCCAACGTGGATGTGAGCTTCGATTGTGTCGGTTTTAACAAAACCATGTCAACAGCTCTTGGTGCCACCCGTCCCGGCGGCAAAGTTTGCCTTGTCGGAATGGGACATGGCACGATGACAGTCCCACTTACGCCAGCTGCTGCCAGGTGCAAAGCGATTCCATTTCCTGTCCTTTTTTCTAGCTTTCTCGATAAAATCGAATCGACCCCTCTCTTGTCCTACATCAATAACTTAAGTTTTTAGGCATTGTGGATCAAAAGTGTAACTGCAAGTATTAGCTTATTAGATAATTAGGGTTTTCTCGCCTTATCTGATATTAGAGTTTTGTCTTTTGAACACAGGGAGGTTGATGTTGTTGGAATTTTCCGGTACAAGAACACATGGCCGCTTTGCTTGGAGTTTTTGAGAAGTCGGAAGATCGACGTGAAGCCGCTCATTACGCACCGGTTCGGGTTTAACCAAAAGGAGGTGGAAGAAGCATTTGAAACCAGTGCCCGTGGGGGAAATGCCATTAAAGTCATGTTTATTTTGTGAAAGATGAGTCACGAGTTGGTGAATTTCGGACCCTTGAGAGGACAAGTTGTGATGGCTTGGAATATCGGAAGTTCATCAATCTCTGATGAGAAATGGAGATGCAAAACTTGTTGATGTACAGAGACCATATACCTTCATTAAACCTCAGCTCCGTTAGTGTTTTTTTATTAATTTTTTTTTTTGTGATTTTACTTTTTACATGAGTCCTTCAATACCTATGAAACTATATATATGTAAGATGATGCCTAAAGGTTCTTAACTACGAGGCATATTTTTTTTTGGACACAAATGGTTTTATTTAACACAAGGCTCATGGTTGTGGTGTAGGGCTTCTCCCCATTTCTTTGAACCCTAGATGTTCTACAAAAATAGCCACATAATCTAGGCCACATTGTTGTTAACATATAAATATCATTTAACTCGTCAAGGAAAATGAGGAATTCAAAACTTTGGACTCCTTTCAACATTAGGAAGAAGAGAACCATCAAGCTAAGAGTTTGTCTGTGCCTCGCATTTTAGTTGATGATAAACCTCATTCGTGAATGGAGGATTATGGGGTAACCAAATGTGACTTATGCACGAGTTAGGTTAACCAAAATGCAATCTATATTAGCATTCAAATACACTTGGCCGCATTGATTTTAATTGATAAATATAAATGAACTTGTCCATTTAAAATTGTAGTATTTTTATCAACAAAAAAGGACGAGTTCAAGTTTTGGACCTCTTCTAATATTACGAACAAAAGTATCACTAGACTAAGAGTTAGATGGTACTTCGTGTTGTATTTTTCGGTCAAGTGGCTTCATACATAGATGCATCGTGAGAAGGATTATGAGAGATACTTATAACGCGAGGAGGATTATGAGAGGTACCAATAACGTGACCTATGCACAAGTTAGGTAAAGAAAAGGTAATATATGATGTAGAAAGAAAAAATAATTGAAAGGGTCCCTTAAATAATATCTCCCAGCTAGGATGTGTTGCAGATCTAGGAGGATCCTCGCCAGATCTTCTTTGTGAGAATCCTGGGGATCCTCCAATCACATCCGTTCATCGTATATCATCCGGTCAGAAATCATTGTAAATTTTTTTATTTAAATTTAAATATAAACAGTACCTGACAAAAACTGACCACACAATGTACGATGAACGAATGTGATTGGAGGATCTCTAGGATCCCCACAAAAAGAATCCGGCGAGAATGCTCTCTCGTTGCAGACATGCTCAAACTTCTATCTTCCAACTTCCAAGCAAGAAAAGTGACAAACCATGTAAATATTATAATGCGGGACTTTCCCCAATTCTTGTAGATCATAAAATTGACCACTCACCATCCTCCATCTTCAAAACATGGTGTGGACATGACATCTAAGTCTTTCCCAAGCCTGAGGTAGGGATGTAAGTTTGTGAATGACAATGAATGTTGTATTGGATTATTTTGTTGTAAGTCCATTGTCTACCGAGTGGTTAGCAACAAAGTGATCCGATAGTCCTAACCTAATAAGGATTATGGAGTCTTATCCCTTGCAATTAACCTAGAGGAAATCTGATAGATTTATTACAAAGATATCGTATCATGGTGGGACTCTAATTGATTTGGAATATCCCTTTAATCAGTTAATAGGCCGGATTAAAAGGATGAGCGTCTATATATTAAGAGGTCTCTGCACTCACAGTATTATCCTATTCTAGTGTAAAACCCTATTTTGTGCACAAGGACTTTCGGCTGCTAGAGTGTAGAAGTTCATCCTTGAAACCCTAGCAGCCATGCTTCTTCTTCTTTCCCTGCTTTGGAAGATAAGTTTATTTCCCTTTAATTGTTTGATTGGTATGTTGTAATTATATTTGTTATATATGTGATCCTAGTAGCTTGTTGATTTTCATATTACTTCTTACAAGGGACCCAAATATTTTTAGCAAATGTGGTCACATGTCTTTTCAAGCATTGTAAGTGTTTTTTTAATTTTTCGGTTAGTAAAAATAAACATGGTCTTGCATTGGTAGAACTGTATAGATATCATCAATGCATGTCCTGGTCAGATGACACTCGTTATTCATCAAGCTGCAAAATAGAACCATTTCATCTGTAAGCTTCCAAATGACATGGATTAGCTGTGTTTCTTAATTCAAACACATCCATTCACATGTATATTTTGTTTGAGCAGGTCATTGCAAGGGATTCCAAACATTTTATCAGTCATCCCAGCTATCCCAAGTAATCTCAGAAATTCAAGAGATCATGTGCAATGCAACCCTCAACCCTGCGTAATTAATGGCTACTACCCAACGCAGAGTGACACGTACACACCATGTCATATATGTGTGTGACCAAACACGATAGGAAAACAGCATCCGTAGTCATTGACACAAGATGAGGTGAATAAAGCATTTAGCCACCGATACATGTGTTCGTGCATGGTGCATGTTACTTAGATAATGCTTCAAAATCTCGGGGTGTTGAAGAGAACCTCGATACTAGCTCTTTACGAGTTCATGATGCTTCTCTTCAATGGTTTGTGCAAACTCAAGATTTATCTACTCCATATGCCGGTGCAATGAAGGGGCAGCTAACCTGTAAGGCGATTCCTGGCATAATGTATATTGATCTCTCAACAATCCAAAAAGCAGCCAGAGCGAAGGGTAGCAGATGACAGTTCCAAGGACCAAGGTTCTAAAAGGCGCTAGGCGCTAGTCGGGCGGCGGGATAGGGCCTAGCGCCTAGGCGGCTAGGCGGAGCCTAGGCGGGCGACTAGGCGGACTAGGCGGATTTAAGTAAATCTATTCTATTTCGTGTAAGCAAGTGTCTGTTTATACTTAAAATATACATAATTTCGTCATAAACTAGAAAATTGAATGACATCTATATTATGAAGTATTGGAACATAATGAAAACATAGGGAGCAAACATATAATGTGTGTTTATTTAAGTATTCAATAAGTCTATTACAATTTATTGGAAATAATAAAATGCAAAAGGAAAGTTATCTATTTTTTATCTAAGTGAGTTGCAACCTAGGCAGGTATCTAGGCGGGCTAGGCGGGTGCCTAGGCGGTCTAGGCGGGCGCCTAGGAGGTCTAGACGGGCGCCTTAGCAGGTCTAGGTGGGCTAGGCGGATGCCTAGGCGGTCTAGGCATTAATCGGGGCGGCGACCAGCCGCCTAGCGCCTAGGCGGGGCCTAGGCGGTGCTAGGCGGGGATTTTTAGAACAGTGCCAAGGACCCATGGGATATCCAGCAAGAGAGAGATATATAAGGTCTTTTATGAAGGAGGAAGATTCTCTTCTTTCCTAATCTCTTTTCCCTTCTCTCCCCTCCTATTTAAACGTTACAATTAAACCACTCATCATTTTGTATTGATTTTTTATAGAGAGAAAGAAAGACAAAAAGAAACTATGAGAAGAAGAATGGGAAGAAGATGAGAATAGGAGATGGGAGAATCCTACTCTCTCTTAATTTGAATCAGTCTTGCCCTCACTTTATTTTCATAACCTTAGGAAAATGTAATTTCTCTGCTCCAAGTCAGCTGCTTCCACTTGTTTTTGTCTTCCACTTTTATCAGAGAGTATGAATTTTATAAGTTGCAACTTGCAAGTGACTTTGTTCCTTTCGTTTTTATACGTACATATATATTTGCTCTACATCATCAATACATTGACATCATAAAACTACAATATGCCTAGTCATTTTCTTATCAAATAAATAATTTGATAAAACAAACTCCAACGTTACATTAAAGTCGTCTGCAAGACCAAAACACACACTAAGAGTTCAACAACACAAAACTATTGGGAAAGACAACCACATAAACTAAACTACACGCGCGCCTAACCAAAACTAATTTTAATCACTAACCAAGCCCAAGAAACCCAAATCCCTAAAACAACCCATAAATATCTAAAGCAAATTGCTGCCAACAAACTAAGGAAAATTAGTTGAGCCTGGCGCAATGGTGTAAAAAAGTCGAGATGAGATCTTCTGCATTCATTTTTGTTTGTGGTCTCCTTGTGCCTTTGTTAATTGGCTGAGAATTTGGTTTATTTTTTATTATTTTAATTATTATCAAGTTAACATTAATTATGTTTACTTCAATTAACAAAGGCATAGGAAGGCCACAAGCAAAAATGGATGCAGAAGATCTCATCTCAAAAAAGTCTGCCAGCAACCCCAGTCATTGATCATCCAGAAATTAAACCTAAACCTTACCTTATCTTAAACTGTCATTATGTTTTTCACATTACCAAACGTCAATGAGAAGAGAGGGTCTTCTATACGGCACCCGGAATCCGGTGTTTGTAAGAGAGGGTGAGACCAAAAATGAGCCAAAATTAGCATGAAAAATCAGGAAAGGTGGAGTAGGTGAGTGTTGTTTGTGTATGGAACGATGCATATATACACGTGGTCTAGTTACTGAACCTCAGAATTTCTCTAATGAGAAAGCCATTTGAATCACCAATAAAAGTTCTTTCAAAAGAAAAGGCTAACAAGAGTAGCACATTCCACCTTATATAAATTGCACCATTCAAGTTATTGCTTAAAGACTTTTGACTTCAATTTTCTCGTAATGACGCAGTAAGTTTCGTGCGTATAGGAACCATCAAATATATTTAATTGAGTTTTAGAGCAACACAAATAATTAAGTAGTCATTTAAGAACATTTTAAATATTTTTGGGGTAGATCAAAAGTCCAATTCAGACTAGAGTTTCATTGTGTTGTATTCCTTACAAATATGTACTAAACCCTTAAGAAAGGAGACTACCCTTAAGAAAGGAGACTTGAATGTATTAAAATATCATTTGCTTAGTGCAATTGAAGTGAATTGTTTCATCTTCTAAAATCAAGTGTGAGACTTGGTCGTGTCGAGTGAATCCACAATTAGCAACGTGAGTGATTTTCGTTGTCCTTAGTTGAGTGATTTCCAAGTATCTATCCCCCGTTCTTTCTATTTTCCTCGGTCCTTTGGTTCTTTCCTGCGCCACATAAGTACTTTTGTCCATACAAATAGATCACTTTCGCTACATCTTGAGAAACTTATCTCACACTGTTTTAATTAGGGAAAATAGGATCAAAGGCCAATGGAAGATGGTGAGCGCACTCCTTCGGCAAACATAACCCAGATAACATATGCCTTGAAATAAAATAAAAAATAATTAATTGATACCAAAATCACAATAACCCGTAGTAATTCTTTTATCAAAATAAATAAAGATAAACTTCAACATGACATCAAAGTTATTTACAAGATGAATACACACCAACCAGAAGGACAACATCACACTTACAACAGGCAACAACCTCATCGACCACTAAATATCACACATAACCGAAAGAAGCTTAATCAGTAACCAAGCTCAAAGAACCCAAAACCCTAAAACAACTGATAAAGCTAAAGCAAAACAACTATGGCCATCATTTGAAAAGAGTGCCGGCATCAAACTCGCTGCATCTAACCGAGAAGATATTGTGTAACATCGGGAATCATTCAGTCCAATAACCCTAGTCAGATTTAGATCTGGTGATCGTTTTGTGTTTATCGTGTTTGTATTGTTTTCGTGACATACCTGATATCTAAACAGAACGTGTTGTGTCAAATCCGTTAAAATGAGCTGGTAATATGACTCGACCCAAACTCAACTTGTTAAAATTAACAAGTATTATGACCCGACCAGTTACTTGTTAAAGAAAATATATTTTGCTTCAATAAACAATCAAATGAAAAACGTTATACTAAATTAGTATTTACATACCACATTGTTATTACTAAACTATATCTACATACCCTAAATCTTAAAATCCTAAACCCTAAACTCTAAAATCCAAACGATGATGTAACCATCTTTAGAGCGTAAAGAATGAGATCACGAACGTTGACAAAAATTTTTTCACATTTTTCGCACTTGTAAATTAATTTTTATGAATGTTTTGATGTGTTTTGGTATTTTGTAGGAAAAATCAAATTACATTAAAAAATTCATCATGAGCGGTCAAAGTTGACCACCCATGACTGTTGATCATCGTTGACCGACGTTGATTATTGACCACTCATGGCTGTTGATTAACAGGATGACCTAATAATGACTCGATTATTTAATGTGTTGATCCTAAATCCGATACTTTCGTGTCGAATTAATGGGTCGTGCGACAAATTCTTAGGTCTAGTCAAATTATAGTCATCCGCAATTCCCTAATTAAGCATATTCCAAAAGGAAAAAATAATAATATATGAATATATCTAGCATATTAAGGTATATTCCACCTTAATTATAAAATTGCTCTATTCCAGGTTACTATTTAGACTCAAATTTGCTCTTAAACACTTTCGACTAAACAAAGAGTAATGATAAGGAGACTTAATTTGGAGATTAAATTTTAGAAACTAAAGAACATGAAAGTTGGTGATTGATTTATTAATTAAGCGTTGATAGACGTGCTCATTTCTATTAGACACATTATTTAGTTTGCAATTTTAGTCTTCAAATTTAATCTCTTTAACATTACTCATACACAAATAGATCACTTTGGCTACTTCACTAGAAATTTCATCCAAAACTAATTTAATATAGGGAACAGATCCCCTCCTGAGCTTAGGAGGCTGAGCCTCATGGGCAAATCACATAGATTGTTGAATTTTGATCCAACGGCTACAATTATTATAACTTTTAGAGAAGTTCTGTATTTGTAGTCATTTGATCAAAATTCAACGATCCGTATGATTTAGCTCAGCTTCTTAAGCTCAAGAGGGGATCCGTTCCCTTTAATATATTTCCACTTCGTTAAAATGAGATCAAACCCCAATGGAAGATGGTGAGCACACTCCTAGGACAAACCTAACCCACATATATCATTTGCCATGAAAATAAAGAAAAAAACTTGCATAAACGAGGATCGTTCGTTTCATGCAATGTTGGATAATACATGATTACAAACAGTTGTTTCCTACGCGTAGCTGACTGTATGTCTGCGTGGAGTCTATTGCTGTTACTGTTCGCTGGAGGAGATCGGGATTCGGGAGGTATCCAATTATTGACCGTACTACTACAACTACTACGGCGATTTTTGACTTGACATGCTGCATATGTTAAACAACTTTGGGGACCAGTTGCAAATTCAGCGGTTGCAAAAATATATCACACATATTTTTGACGTGGAAACTAGTCACTTGATGTATGATGCTTGCCAGAAAACATAGGCTGGCAACCACAGAGACAGAGAGAGTGACCATCTAATTTTACCTAGAAAACTTTGAGAGTCCATCTTATTTTTTTTAATTAAATTCTATTTTTGTCGGTAATTTATGTGAAATAATTAACATTAGATAATTAGGATTAGGATGTAATTTTATTTGCCGGTAATCAGACATTTACAAACCCAAGAACAAGAAGTACTTGCAGTGCACCCATCCTCCTCATTCACTTAGGGATTTTCGAGTATCAACAAGAACATATTATGTGGTGGGATTCTTAGTTGTTGAGCTGTTAGATTTTTGGATGCGCATTCAATCGTTTATTTACAGGTGATTGCAGTATGCTCTCACTAAAAAATTCGTTTCTTAATCATCATCTAAACCTCATTTGAATTTAAAGTCTTAGATTGCCGACCAAGATAAATTGTTTTTTTTTAATGTTTTATACAACTGTGTCTAAATCAAAACGCCCCTTTTAATTTTCTTATGAGGCAAGTAATCCGAAGTTCTCGTAATTTTTGAAGGTTTCCTATTCATATGAAATCCAAATGTAAAGATTATTAGGGTAAGTATATGATAATCTACTATTGAATAAGGATTTGCTTTTGGGTCAAAAAGTAATGAGATTTTATCCGATATGATCCCTTGTACCAAGGCAGGTAATTACATCAAATGTGTGTCTTTTTTAGTTGCAAAGAACCCTAATCCTAATTTATCATTTAAACCTACCCAACTACAACCGGAAATTAAATAATTAAGATGTGGGACCACAATGAACGGGTGCTACGTGAATCTGACTCTGCATGTCGTGGAATCGACTCAGCAAATGCTTAATATCCGTTCATTCCGGCCCACGCCTACTCTTTTCGTATCTTGTGACTTCGATTCGGCTGCTTCCAAGAAGCTCGTAAATATCAATCCCCAAATATTTATGCAGTTTATAAAAAGAGAAATGCTAATAAAACTCTTCCAAAAACAAGAATTTTCATGAACTTTTTGTATCTCATATATTTTATAATGTTTTAGTATCTCATACATTTTGTTATGTATAATATTAGTAGATCAACTTTATAGATAATATTTGTAAAGTATGTGATATGCCATCAATAATAAAATGTACGTTAATTAACACTTAATATTTTTTCATCAACAAATACGTCATATAATTTATAAAATATGATTTAAATAACATCATCATATGTAAAATACTCATTTTCTTGTAAATAAAAATTTCTGTAATTATACCAATCACAATTGGATTTTTCTTTTTATATTTTAGATGACTTATTTCTTCCGTGTCAAAATATAATTTACAAAAATAATTAACGGCTCGGATCCTTGTTAAATTGTAATGGATACTTCTCCTTTTCAGTAAAGTAATTGGATAATACAGTGGTTTTGGATTGTCCTAAATATACATGGCTGTATACAAGGGCAACTTGACCAAATCACACTCCTCCAAACTCATATAAATACCATCCCGCATCCACTCTATTTTCATCAACAAATCAAACAAGTCCCGTGTATTCCGTGTGTTCTGTGTGTTCTGTGTGTCCTGTGTCCATTTTATTTGGAGAAGAAGAAGTTTGGGTCTTTTAAACACAGATACACCCTAGAAAAAACCAGAGAAGAGTAAAAAATGGGCAAGGGAGGCCAATCCTGCAATGGCATGGTTAGAGATGTCAAACCTGTTGAGCAGGAAAACATGGCTGCTTGGCTCGTTGATGTTAACACCATCAAGATCCTGCCTTTCAAGCTCCCCACTATTGGTAATAATCTCTCTCCTTTTTAATTTCGTTGTTGTTCTGTTCGGTTTTCGGTTTCAGTTTGCAGTTCTATATTCTTTTGGTTTTCATGGATGTATAGCTAACTTGTTTTTCCCCTATTTTGTTGGGATTTCTTTATTTTAGGACCGAATGATGTTCAAATTCGAATTAAGGCTGTCGGCATTTGCGGAAGTGATGTTCACTACCTCAAGACCATGAAATGTGCCGATTTTGCGGTTAAAGAGCCGATGGTGATCGGACATGAGTGTGCTGGGATCGTAGACAAAGTTGGGAGCGAGGTGAAGCATCTGGTGCCCGGTGACAGAGTGGCGGTTGAGCCCGGCATCAGCTGCGCACATTGCCAGCAGTGCAAAGGAGGCCGCTACAATCTCTGCCCCGACATGAAGTTTTTCGCCACCCCGCCGGTTCACGGTGCCTTGGCTAATCAGATTGTGCACCCTGCAGATCTGTGCTTTAAATTGCCTGAAAATGTGAGCTTGGAGGAAGGGGCAATGTGTGAGCCCTTGAGTGTTGGGGTTCACGCTTGTCGGCGAGCCAATGTTGGTCCTGAAACAACTGTTCTGATCATCGGCGCAGGGCCTATTGGTCTGGTCTCAGTTTTGGCCGCTCGTGCTTTCGGGGCACCAAGAATTGTTATAGTGGATATGGATGACAAGCGTCTAGCCATGGCAAAGTCTCTCGGGGCTGATGACACCGTCAAAGTTTCAACAAAAATGGAGGATTTGGATGATGAAGTTGCCGAAATTAAAAAAGCCATGATCTCCGAAGTGGATGTGACCTTCGATTGTGTGGGTTTCAACAAAACCATGGCGACCGGCCTCAATGCGACTCGTCCCGGCGGAAAAGTCTGCCTTGTCGGAATGGGACACGGCCTGATGACAGTGCCTCTCACCCCTGCTGCTGCTAGGGAGGTCGACGTTGTTGGAGTTTTCAGATACAAGAACACATGGCCGCTTTGCCTCGAGTTTTTGAGGAGTGGGAAGATCGACGTGAAACCGCTTATCACGCACCGTTTTGGATTCACAGAGAAGGAGGTGGAAGAAGCGTTTGCGACCAGTGCTCGGGGGGGTAATGCCATCAAAGTAATGTTCAAATTGTAAAGTCAATGACAAGTTTTGTTTATCAAATTCTTAGTAGAGTGTAGAGGGAGGGTGAGGGCGGGCGGCGGTGGGGCTCGCGATGGGCGTGGGGGTGGGGTTGGCCGGTGGGGGTGGGGAGATATTATTTAGGTCATCACAACAATAAGCACGTTCCATTCCATTGTATGGTTTTTTAAGTAATGACAGTATTACTTTTCGTGGGCTTCTCCTCCTGTTTGTTTTGTATATTAGTCCTGCAACCGCAAAGCCTAACAAAAGGACTCCTTACCTGTTTACTGACTCAACCTTTGAAATAGAGTGCGTTAGATCCATTTCAGTGTCCTATTTTTTCATCCACCGTGTAATCCGACTGACCATAAAGAGTGGAAAAAATTAAAATGTTATTTTGCCACCCATTATTAACAAAAGCGAGATAAGCCATGGTTGTTCCCCAATAATTGTGCGTAGTGAACGAAAATGCCACAGTTGGTAAGCCGACGCCTCAATATTCGTGGCTATAGCTTAATTTTTCAATAATTTTTTAGAACAGTAAGAAAAGAAAAATACCCCCATTCTTAAAGCATTCTTACCTAACAGGCTAACTCCTTTGCTCTACCTATTTTCTATCCTGCGCATCACCCACATGTTGCTCATCGACTTCTAAAACTTGATCACGATCACTTGTTTTCATTTAAAAAAAATGAAAGGCCAAGATTTAAGTGAGCTAATGCTCAATTTCTGCACGCATGTAGGTGATGCGCAGGAGAGAAATTGTACTCTTTAGAGCAAATTTTTGTTAAGCTTTTTGGGATGCCAAAGGAAGAGGTCTAAGACTCTAAGTTACAGTTCATGTTCGACAAAAAAATTGTACTATGGATGGAATTATGCAACAATAAGAATATAAGATGGTGTTAGGAATGTGCAACTGGACAAAATGAAATATCTTAAAGCAAAAAGGCTTGACATGGACTCAAAATTTAAGTGCAAAAGAGCTATTTTATCAGTGGAGGGCATTTTCAATATGTGACATGGCACAACTAGAACAAAAATAAAACCTCGTCAAGAGAAAAATGATGGCGGGATTTAGACCGGAATTATTCGTAAAGCGGCATAGACCACTTAAAAGTGAAGATTTAGGACAATTTTGAACAAAGTTTTTGGGAGGACTAAAGTATAGTCTAATTTTGTTGTAAACATAATCAAACTCAAGTGTAAGTTGGTGACTCTGCTTGATTGTGACAACAGATAGTGAAATTCTCCATAAGCTCTCCAGGCCTGAAATGAGTAGATAACCGTAGCTTGCCACTAGTTGTCTCGTTTTTTAACAAAATAAAAAATACAAGATAGAGTAAGCTTATTGACTTGTTCAAGTAACTTTACTCACATCTGCTATAAACCCTTCATTCAACACATATGACCAGTTGTTGCTGAGGCGGGTTTGAGTGTGTGTTGCCGTGGCATTCGATATCCAACTGTTAATATAACTAGGGTTCGAATTGTTGACCGTCCAACGGCCCTCTGACGTTCATACTCACTTCGAAGAAACTTCGTCACTGATCTTTGATGCGCCGGAAAACTAGCAAGGGTTGGCAACAGAAAACCCCAACGGACGGTTAATCTGACGGTTATTATTTAATGAGTTTTCTTTGGTCCTTGGGATGGTTCACATTGCAACATTTATGAGTAATTTAGTCGTTTGACAATTTAGTTTGCCGACCAAAAAAATTGATAAATAAATCATACATTTTTATTTGATAAACTTCATATTTATACCATTCGCTAAAATAAATAAGACTAACTTGCATTTTTAAATGGTGGTCAGAAGAATGCTGAAATGTTTTTGTAAGTCTTTTCAGCCTCCAGAATAATGATCTGTCGTGGCGAAGCCACCAACTGATTCCCTTTTGAAATAAAATAATATATTTGTAAATAGTAAATTATGTTGATTGATTTTAACCAATGCATCTTAAATTCAAACACTACCATCTTTTCAAAGTCTAAATGAATTTAGTGGCCAAAATAAATAAAAGATTTATTTGATGGATCCCATATATCAAATGAGTTTTTTTTTTCAACATCAAATGAGGTAATTACTCCAATTATGTTTGCTTCTGGGGTTGCAAGTTTGCAACCCTAATCTTAATTTATGGAGAGATTTTTAGTGTGATCGGTACACGGGATGATACATCACGTGTCATTATACAAATGGTGAGATATGTATGCTAAAAAGTTAATAAATTAAAAAATAAAATTTTCCACCACTCCTATTAAAACACATGATGTACTATTTGTGTTTCCATCACAGCTAAAAATTTCTCAAGTTTATGATCAAAATTCCCAAACTATCTACCCAAAAATTGATTCGACGTGGGACCCACGAGATGGGTAAAGAGTATGCTTGCTACATCAATCTGACTTTGCATGTCGTGGAATCCGTTCAAGAGTCCCTACGATCCGTTGATTATTTGTTTAGGTGCCCGCCTACACCGATGGTTAAGTTTCAACTTTGTCTCTCAAATATTGCGAGTTTGAGACCTAATTATGATCAATAATTGTGTGACAATTTATATTCATATTTTTTAGTATTATAATATATATATATATATATATATATATATATATATATAATGCAAGAGAGACTTTGATTTATAGATCACATTTAAATGAGTAATGCAAGTTAAATTAAATTTGTAGATTAAAGAATATGTCGCTAATAAAAAAAAGAAACTTTCATAAAAAAGGCTTGGCCTAAATTGTACTACATTGTTTATGAAATTTACTACACTATTTAAGAAACTTACTACATTGTTTATGAAACATAACGGTATTATACTGTTTATGAAACATAACGGTACTACACTGTTTATGAAACTTACTACACTATTTGTGAAATTTAATGGTACGACACTGTTTATGAAACTTAACGCTAGCTGGGCACACATGTTTTTTATTTATGTTTTTTTTTCTTTTTTTCTTTATCATTAAATAAAATTATTAGATGGTTTTGGGTTAAAATGCAAAGTTTTGAAGCAATTTTCATTAATTTTCCTAAAAAATAAGCATGTTAATCAACACTTAAAGCAATAATCCAATTATCAACTTCTAAGTCATTTAGTTTACACAATTTAATCTACAAATTTAGTCTCCTAATATTACCCCATTTAAATTATCTCTTTAATAATCGTAAGGCTCATAATACAAATAAGTTTCTACCTCCAACAAAGAGATGGAGCATTTTCCAAACAAACTCGTAAAATCTAACTTTAAAATTTTATTTGTGGTTTCAAAATTACAAATTGGTTAGGCTTCTGCGATTGAGAACCGCATCTCAGCCAATTACGTGTGATATTCCATATGTAGACCAAAGTTTCGTTCTAAAGGAGATATCACTCCCAATTTCAATAAGACACACTTACATCCAAAAGTGTGATTGTAACCAATGAGGGTAATATTTCATAAACAAATTACCTATCCATTCTACAAACGATGTTGTTAGAGGTTAAATTATTAAATGTTAGGGAGGGAAATCAGGGAGAAAATGAAACCGCACTAGAGTGTATAGGCATTATTGATTTCCACAGCTGTAATAAAGCCTCATATGCGATTATCATATTATTATGTGTGTTATTAATTTATGTATTATAAATATTAATAGATTATATTGCTAATATGAGTCTACAGCAGGGGTTAACAAGTATACACACATGTTATAACAATAATTTATATATAACAACGTGACAATGAAACTGGACAATTCAAAATATGTATAAATAAATCAAGTTGCCTAGTTTTATACAGCTGTGACAACCACATCCAGGTGATCTTGTATCTTCACAGGCATCCTAGACTAATATAAATACCACCCAGTAGCAACGCTATTTCCATCAAGAAATCAAAGTAGTCTGTGTATTCTGTGTATTCCGTGTACTCTGTGGCTTCTGTGTCTATTTTATTTGGAGAAGTAGTCTGTGTCTTTAAAACACACAAAACACTTCAGAAAAAACAGATAGTAGTAAAAAATGGGTAAGGGAGGCCAATCCTGCAATGGCGTGGTTAGAGAAGCCAAACCTGTTAAGCAGGAAAACATGGCTGCTTGGCTTGTTGATGTTAACAGCATCAAGATCATGCCTTTCAAGCTCCCCACTATCGGTATTAATCTGTCTCCTTTTTTTGAATTTAGTCGTTGTTCCGTTCAATTTTCAGTTTTTAAGTTTCCGTTTTCTCTGTTGTATTAGCTAACATGTTGCGCCCTATTTTGTTGGGATTTCTTTATTTTAGGACCGAATGACGTTCGAATTCGGATAAAGGCTGTCGGCATTTGCGGAAGTGACGTCCACTACCTCAAGACCATGAAATGTGCGGATTTTGAGGTTAAAGAGCCAATGGTGATCGGACACGAGTGTGCTGGGATCGTAGACAAAGTTGGGAGCGAGGTGAAGCATCTGGTGCCTGGTGATCGCGTGGCGGTTGAGCCCGGCATCAGCTGTGCACGGTGCCAGCAGTGCAAAGGAGGCCGCTACAATCTATGCCCCGACATGAAGTTTTTCGCCACCCCACCTGTTCATGGTTCATTGGCGAATCAGATTGTGCACCCCGCGGAATTGTGCTTTAAATTACCGGAAAATGTGAGCTTGGAGGAAGGGGCAATGTGTGAGCCCTTGAGTGTTGGGGTTCATGCTTGTCGGCGAGCCAATGTTGGTCCCGAAACAACTGTTCTGATCATCGGAGCAGGGCCTATTGGTCTCGTTTCAGTTTTGGCCGCTCGTGCTTTCGGGGCACCAAGAATTGTCATTGTCGATATGGATGACAAGCGTTTAGCCATGGCAAAGTCTCTCGGTGCTGATGGCACCGTCAAAGTTTCAACGAAAATGGAGGATTTAGATGGCGAAGTTGCCAAGATTAAAGAAGCCATGGAATCCGAGGTGGATGTGACCTTTGATTGTGTGGGTTTCAATAAAACCATGTCCACAGGTCTCAACGCTACTCGTCCCGGCGGCAAAGTCTGCCTTGTCGGAATGGGACACGGCATGATGACAGTGCTGTAAGTTCTGATGAGAGCTATACACTTGGTTAGCACTTGTTATTCACGTGGGAATATTAGAAATCAAGATTGACAATGTTTGTGAGCTAATAAGGAGTATGTATATTAGGATTCATTAGCTTGAACACTCATGATACTACTAGAAGTCTTTCTAGCTGATATGAATAAAGAATATTCACGGTGATAAAGTTGAGATCAATCAGGATTACTCAATGGGAAGAGTCCTGGTTGGTTACCACTGTATATGGTGTGTATATATATATATATGCTAGGGTCCCTGCGCTCTCTCTGCACACGCAAGCTTACAGAAACTCAAACCCCATTCTTGAGGCCTTGCATACTGATATAGAGGAGAGCTGCAGAAGAACCCTAGTCCAGCGAGCGTGTCGTCGTCATCAGGTAAGTGGTTAACTTGGTATTGTGATTTACTTATTCCGCATATATTGATCTTACATTTGGTATCAGAGCTTTCACATACCAATTAACCCTAAAGAAGAAAGCATAAGGAATTGTGTGAATTTTCAGATTAAGGACTAATCGTATACTATACGGGAAAGAAATATATTCGAACATGGTAGCTAAAGCTATCTGTGTTGTGTATGTTTTTTTTTATACAGTATACGAATTAGAATTGGCACTATGGATCAAAATATAATCACTGATCATCTAAAGATGTTTTAATTGTTTATGTATTGATTTCATAGTGGCATGACAGTTCATATACAAATATGCGAACCCAGTCACTTATTGCAGCCACAAAGGTTTGTAATAATGACTTCAGAAAATCGTATGTTGGCTGTGAACGTGTCATGATCAAGAAAATTTTCATACAACTCTTAATCCAAAGATTCTTGAGTTTGTGATATAAAGTTTGGGGATTAAAGTTTAAGATCTTTCATGTTACATGATTGTACAGCCATGAACCCTAACTCTATGAACTTGAATATTGTTGAACCCCTCACCGGTGTCAACTATAAGAAGTGGAAACAAGATTTGGAGATACTTTTGGGTGTCATGGATATGGACCTAGCACTGAGAATTGAGGAACCCCCACTGCCTTCTGGTGGCTGCACTGCGAGCCAAAGATCAAAGTATGAAAAGTGGCAGAAATCAAACAGAATATGCCTCATGATAATCAAAAGGTCCATGACTGATGTGGTTCGAGGAGCCTTCACAGATGCTACCAATGCAAAGTTTTTTCTCAAGTCCATTGAGCAGAAATATCGAGAGTCACCAAAGATCGAGACAGATACTACCAATGCAAAAATGGTGGACATTGAAAAAGGTAATCTCATGAATTCTTTGACAACCATAAGACATGATGGCATAGAGAGTGTGCGTGAGTACATTTTCAAAATGGTGAACACTGTTGGAAAACTCAAGGCTCTAGAGGTACTAATCCCTGAAACTTTCTTGGTACATATGATATTGAATTCCCTGCCTGATAGTTATACACATCTCAAATTGTCCCACAATGCATTGCGTGAAAAGTGGGATGTGAATGAGTTAATTTCAATATGTGTGAGTGAAGAGGAAAGGATGAAAAAGTCTGAAAAGGAGAAGATCGAGTCTCTGAACAATGTACGAAGCATCACCAAGGTACATATACCCTTCACCACTGATACTACTAGAAAGAATTCTACCAAAAGGGTTCCCTCTCCTAAAAGAAACACCAAACCTAACAAGCCATCGATTCTCAAACATTATTTTTGTATAAGGCTTGGCTTGCCACATGAAGAAAGGTAAAAACTTTTGCTTGTTTTGAGTCTAATTTGGTGGCTTGACTCTGGCTCTTCTATTCATGTTACGAATTCATTGCAGGACTTCATAACAAAGAGAACACCAAATAAGGATGAAGTCAACGTTTCAGTTGGCAATGGAAGAAGAGTTGAAGTCAAGGCAATAGGGACTGCTAGGATAAAATTAGATTTTGGTTTTATTTTAGAGCTTGAAAACGTGGTCTACATACCAACTATGAGAAGAAAGCTTGTTTCAGTTTCAAAGCTAGTTTTATTAGGTTTTTATTTTACTTTAAATAACATTGGCTTCAACGTTTTTTATAAGTCTTCTCAAATTGGAAGTGGTTCTTTGTGTGATGGAATGTTCAAATTTAAACTTAATAATCTTGAGAATGTTTTTAATGTTGAAAAGGAAGTGTCGAATTCAAAGCATTCATCTAACCTTTGGCATAAAAGGCTTGGTCACATATCAAAATCAAGAATGGAACTTTTAGTCAAAAACCATGTTTTGCCTCCTTTGAATTTCAACGATTTTGATTTTTGCATTGACTGTGTTAAGGGAAAGATGACAAATAAAAGAAAGAAAGGTTCAACAAGAAGCAAAGAAACTTTAGAAATCATCCACACGGACATTTGTGGTCTTTTTCCACACAAACTATAGAGGGACATAAATATTTCATAAACTACTTTTTCTCGATTTTGTTTAATCTATCTAATTTCAGAATAGTCAAATGCACTTTAAATTTTAAGATTTCGAAAGTGACATTGAAAACCAATTGGAAAGAAATATTAAGGAGGTTAGGTCTGATAGGAGAGGTGAATACAATGGTAGATACACTCAAACTGGAAATCTCGAGCAAAACGAAGTGGCTGAGAAAAGAAGAACTTTAGTGCACATGGTTAGGAGTATGATTTGTAAGACTAATCTACCAAGTTGTTTATGGAGTTAGAGATGGACAATCATGCAAGTACAAGAACCGACAATCTTATATTTGAAGAAGATGATTAAATGGGGAATGATGCTGAACATTCACCGATTGCAGCAGCCTTGGTTGAAATTCCACCAGATCAATTAGAAGAATGTATGTGTAATGATGATGGTCTGTTACACCAAAGCACCGATGATGTGCTGTTGCTCAATGAGCAACAAACTTATGATCCATGCAAGCCTTGAAGAAATCAGCAACTGTGAGTGGCAGCTGCAATCACCGACAACCAGCAAACAAACGTGGTCAGCAGCAGTGAGCACCGATTACACCGATTGCTACAACATGCAAACATTTATGCGGGACACGTGGAATTGACTCCTGACAAATGTGACAAGAAGATGGTCAAATGGAGATTAATATTGAAATGGCCAAATGGGGATTAATAATGAGCCAACACCGACTGTAGCAATAGTGGTTGAACTTCCAAGTCAAGTGGAAGAAAATGAAGGACATGATGATTACAATTTTCAGCAGGCACAAATGATCTGTTGTTGCATGGTGAGCAGCAAACTCATCATCATACAAGGCACGTGGAAGAAGGAGCTTCAAGTGGCAATGACCACCGACTGAAGCATGACACTGAAATCAAGGTGTTGTTAAGACGGTGAACCGCATGCAGGAAATCAGCAAGGATGCGTGGATGAAGCGGCTGTGAATTAAAGTAACCACCGACTGGAGTTAACAGTTTTTTTAGCAGTCGGTAATGTTCCACCGCTTTGAGGAAATCAAATAGGGTAAGGAAGTCAACATTCTCATCAGATTTTGTGTACCTAGCAGAACCAGATTTTAATTTTTCAGAGTTCGATGATCCTGGGACTTTCAAACAGGCCATCTCGAGTCCAAAAGCAAGCAAACAACTAGAAGCTATGGAGTCTGAATTGTCATCAATGGAAGAAAACAAAGTATGGGAACTAGTGGAACCAAGAGAAGGCATGAAAACCCTTATGTTGCCTGCATCTACATGAAGATCAGTGGGAGCAATTTTATCATACTTGTTCTTTATGTGGACGACATCCTCCTTGCCACCAATGCTGCGTGTTTGTTAGATGAAACTAAAACATTCTTGCAAAAGAATTTTGAAATGAAGGATCTTGGGGAAGCAACATATGTTCTTGGAATTGAAATTAAAAGAGATAGAAGGAGAGGACTACTAGGGCTGTCACAAAAGGGATATATCGAAAAGGTTCTTAAAAGGTTCAACATGTCTTCTTGTGGAACCACAGAAATGCCGATCTCAAAGGGTGATAAACTGAGCAAGTCTCAGTGCCCTAAAACTGATTTAGAGAAGAAAAATATGAAGGAAAGACCATATGCCTCTCTGGTTGGAAGCTTGATGTATGCACAAGTGTGCACACGACCTGATCTTGCCTTCACGATAAGTGTGCTTGGCAGATTTCAGTCTTGCGCAGGTGAGGCTCACTGGAATGCAGCAAAAAGGGTTTTAAGGTATCTTCAGAAGACCAAAGAACACATGTTGGTTTATAGAAGCACCGATAATCTTGTGTTGGAGGGTTATAGTGACTCAGACTTTGCTGGGTGTCCAGATGATCTTAAATCTACATCGGGGTTTGTTTTCACAATGGCAGGCGGTGCTATTTCTTGGAGAAGTGTAAAGCAAGCGACCGTGGCAGCTTCGACCATGGTGGCAGAATATCTTTCTTGTTGTGAAGCAATTGATCAAGCTATTTGGTTGAAAAATTTCATCTCAGGTCTGAGAGTGGTTGATTCAATTTCAAGACCAATTCAGCTTTTCTGTGACAATAATGCAGCCATATTTTTCGCCAAGAATAACAAAAGATCTTCAGCAACAAGGAACTTGGACATTAAGTATCTTATTGCTCGAGAGAAGGTGATGGCTGGATTAATAAAGATTGACTACTTAGAGACGGGGTCTATGATTGCTGATCCCTTGAACAAGGCTGTACCAGTTTCAGTTTTCAAGAAGCATGTCGTAAAGATGGGAGTTCTGGCAAATTTCGATGCAGTTAACTAGTGGGAGCTAAGTATTATTTAAAGAATTTTCTTGTTTTCTAGTTGCCCAGTTTGCTTGTTTATCTTATATAAGGACTACTAAGGATTCTTGACTAATAAAGTTGAAACTGTGAGGTTGTCAAAGTTTTCCCTTAAATGTGCAGTTTAGTTGAGAATGTTCGTATATATTTCATATGCATAAAGGTATGACAATCTGTGCAATTGTTATCAAGGTTAACAACCATCAAGATGTATTGTTTTTCAATTCGAAGGAGGACCATGTATTGAGATTATGATAAATACATTTGCAGACATTTTCAATACAATAATTTTCATATCTTGTTGGGGTTTAATGTGTTAGTCAGCTTTGTAAATGTGATTATGGGGATATTATTCAAGATAAAGAGTATGTTACCCTTTAGTCCTTTACAGATGCTGGTTAATGACCTAAGCCTGGAATCATGATTTGTGTCAATATTGATTTCGTGGCCATTTAAGAATAATCTTGCATTAAGGTTAGCAATGGTTAACCAAGTGTAGCTCTAGTGGGAGAATGTAAGTTCTGATGAGAGCTATACACTTGGTTAGCACTTGTTATTCACGTGGGAATATTAGAAATCAAGATTGACAATGTTTGTGAGCTAATAAGGAGTATGTATATTAGGATTCATTAGCTTGAACACTCATGATACTACTAGAAGTCTTTCTAGCTGATATGAATAAAGAATATTCACGGTGATAAAGTTGAGATCAATCAGGATTACTCAATGGGAAGAGTCCTGGTTGGTTACCACTGTATATGGTGTGTATATATATATATATGCTAGGGTCCCTGCGCTCTCTCTGCACACGCAAGCTTACAGAAACTCAAACCCCATTCTTGAGGCCTTGCATACTGATATAGAGGAGAGCTGCAGAAGAACCCTAGTCCAGCGAGCGTGTCGTTGTCATCAGGTAAGTGGTTAACTTGGTATTGTGATTTACTTATTCCGCATATATTGATCTTACAAGTGCCTCTAACTCCAGCTGCTGCTAGAGAGGTTGATGTTGTAGGGGTTTTCCGATACAAGAACACATGGCCTCTTTGCCTAGAATTTTTGAGAAGTGGGAAGATCGATGTGAAGCCGCTTATTACACACCGGTATGGATTTACAGAGAAGGAGGTGGAAGAAGCATTTGCAACAAGTGCTCGTGGGGGCAACGCCATCAAAGTCATGTTTAATTTGTAAAGACAGCTACATCTTTTGGTTAACGAATTCTTATTAGAATGTAGAGAAAGGGAGGGGGATTATTTACATGTCATAACTCAATAAGCAAAGTTCCATGTTTTTTTTTTTTTTTTTTTTTTAATCTGTTACGATGAAGCTTAATAGAAACCGCTTACTCATTTGCCAAAAGCGAGAAATTCCATGGTTATTGCCCAAGGAGGGTGGCTATTAAACCAAAATGCCACGGTTGGTAAGCCGCGGTCACAACATTCGTTGCCATAGCCCGAATTATTAGAACTGTAGGAAAGAGCAAGAAAAGAAAGTTCTTCAAGGTTTTATTAAAATAATATGAAAGACAACGCCCTATCACCAGGGAAAAAATGGTTTTATAGTTTACCCAAAACCAAGACTTGCTAGGAATCCTATGTGAAACTTGCGAGGAAAATAACAAAACTACAAAATATCCTCAAAACTGAAAATCCAAATTTGACATAGCAAACAAAGGCATTTAACCTATAAAACCCATAGATCACAAATTATCAGTGAGTTTGACACGTGACACTGTTTTCGAAGAGAAAAACATATTACAAGCCCAAATTCGAGCTGAGAGCCCAAACCTATGTTGTGTGGACCTTGATGTTCGATTTATTCTTGTCAAGTTGATTTTGATGTTGGAACTAAATTCGAGCACATATGCGGACGGAGACAATCTTTAGTCAGAATGACCCATGAACTCTGTCGAAGGGTGAATGGGGTTGATTATGGGTGTGATTGATTTCATATCAGATTGCCTACATATCTCTGGGATTGGAGAATCAAATCACTGTATAGTTGAAGAAATGAGTATCTATGATGTGTATGAAAAATACATCCTTGACGAAGGTGCCTTGGCTTAGGTGCGTAAGAGATGTTTTTCCATGTCTAAGCCTGAGAGAATATGTGCGGAAAGAATGTGTGTTGTAGCTATTAGATGATCAAAGAGAATTCCCAAATAAATACACAAGGTAAGATATTTATGAGATATTGAGAGAGCAATCCCTATTTAACAGGAGACTATCTAGGAGGAAATTTAGGATAAGATATTCAATTCTCCTAAGATTATGATTACATTGTCTAATCCTCAAGATATCCTTATTTGACTTGAATTAGGATTTCCTTACTTGGGAGACAAGTAATATCTTTAATGGGTTTAGAGCTAATGGAGTCGTGAAGGATTCCCTTTGGCATGTGATAGTCTGATCCGGAATACCCGTGTAGCTCTGATCTCACTCTGAGGCCTTTCGAGTCATTCTAACCACCCATGTGTCATGAGCCTAGAAAAATCATAGTCCCATGTTCGAGTTATTCTACCATCTATCCTATCCAATATCATGTCATTCGAAATCAATCCTTTTTTTTTTCTCTGTCTATGCTCTTAGCATCGCCTTAGCCGCACTGTTATTGCTATATGGGAATCACGAATCATTCTTTAGTGCAAGCACTAAGTAAGCAATTTAATGTCTCCTTATGGTCAAGTAATTAAACTACCTCTCTTACTCTTCTTCAACATGATCTAGGATTCGCTTGTCCTGGTCCTTAAGTGGGTTACTCTCGATTTTCGTCTAAGTATTTTTATTTAGCGTTCATTTTTAGTTGTTGTTACAAACTTTTTGAAAACGCAAAAATCGTTTGATAACTAATTTCAATGAAAACTAAAATTGCTTTTTTTAAGTTATTAAATTTTGGATTTGAGCTTTAATTTTTTAATTTATTTTAAAACTGAAAATAATTAACAAACCAAACGACCTCAACTATACAAAAAAATTTGATTAGTAAAATCTTCTTCGATTCTCGTGGTATTCTTCTTCACTTGAAAGTGAGAGGTCTTAGGTTTGAATCTCGTGGATGACGAATTCGATACCAAATTAGTTTGTCCATTGTGTAGTTTAGCCAAACTTTCCCTCCTCTTAGTTGACCGTCTCTTTGACTTTCATGCTGGACTTGAATTGATAAACTTCATAAGCTGATGCTCCACTTCAAAGAAACTTCGTCATCTTTCATGCGCCAGAAAATTAGGGCTTCAAACAGAAGAACCCAGCTGACCATTTATTTTGTTTTTTGGTATATCATCCGACGGTTATTAGTTTAAGAGTTGGTCGGTAGGGTGTTGACATTGACATTGCAAAAGTTTGGGAGAAATATTTTAGTAATAATTTGACTATATTTATTAAAAAAAAAATAATGAAAAAACGCTTGAAAACTTTGAGTTTTAACGATAAAGACAAAATAAAGGGTAAAGTGAATAGTATCAGGATTGTTTTAGTGTAAAAATGTAGTTTTTTGTTAAAGTGAACAATATCAGAAGCTTTTCGTCAAAGTTCTCTTGATTTTATTTATCAGTCTTTTGCCGACCAAAAATTAGATAAATAAATCATACATTCTTCACATTTAATTCATTGGCTAAAACAAATATTTTTTTTGCTTTTTGACCAAAATGGTCCATGAGATTGATATAACTCCTTTGTGGTTTTTGAGATTGAAAATCAATAGAAGTAGTAAATGAGTTTGTCAACCGTCTATCATTTTGATCATTCTGTAAAAAGTTTATGTGAAGTTGAGGGTGTTTTTGTCCAATCAACCACTCCACTTGTTTTTTCATTTAACAGAGATTTTTTACGGAATGACCAAAATGATTGACAGTCTACAAATTGAAGCGCAATTTCTATCGATTTTCAATCTAAACGACCAAATTGAGGAGTTATGTCAATCTCAGAGACCATTTTGGTTAAAAAATAATAGTTTTCTAATTCGATATTATCTACACTAAGAGTGAGAGACTTGGCTAAACCTCACAATGGACTAGTCATATTTCGATATTCTACACAAACGAGTGAGGAAGTGGCCTAAACCTCACAATGAGTTAATCATAATAATTTGGCGAAATTTTACATAACACCTCTCTTTTACAAATGAAAACAAATACAAATAAACGGTAGTTTTAAGCAGTGGCTGGTGCAAATATTTGTGATAACCTAATCAACAAATAAGACTTTCCCTCCAAAGAAGAAAAAAGGAATATTCGATATGATTCCATATCAAGATCCGTGGGGGTAATTACGCGAAATATGTTTCCTTATGGGGTTCCAACGCTAATCTTAATTAAGCTCGATATGCGTTCAAAAACAAAAAATTAAGCTCGATATTACTCAACTACCTACCCCAACTTGAATCGACGTGGGACCCAACTGATGGATAAAGGGGACGAATCCCACGTCAATCTGACTCTGCATGCCGTGGAATCGATTCAGCAGTCCCCTCACATCCGTTGATTTCATATGTAGGTGGTCCCTACACCAACACCATCGCGCATCTTGCACTCCACTTAATATTCGGCTGTTTAGTAGTTGACATTATGTTTCTGAGTCCAGATCTTCTGCACCCAAATCCCCCTGTGGCCCCTCTGTATCTTTGTTTTTTGGTTGAGGATTTGGTTTATTTTTTATTATTTTAATTATTATCAAGTTAACATTAATTATGTTTAGTTCAAAAAGCAAAGACACAGAGGGGACACAGGGAGATTTGGGTGCAGAAGATTTGGACTCTCCTCTTCTTTCGTAATAATTGTAAAGAGAAGTTAAAAATTGAACTTGCATAGACGATGAGGCGAATTTAATGATAGATTTATTTTATAAATAAAAAAAATTTGACTGCTTTCAAGTTCCTACAAGCTAGGCAAAAATTTATCTCGAATGTTATTTTGCGGTTGAAGAAATATAAACCGGTTAGGCTCCCAAAATGGAGAAGAACGTCCATGGCACATAGTAACGGCTGTTGTTTAAAATATTGATATATCGATGTCAGTTGTTTTTTATAGAAATTATGGTAATTTGTAATGCGGTGAGTGTATCAACTCATTCATATTTAATCGAAATTAGAGAAAAATTTCTTAAAAAATTCAAAAGTTTGAAATATGTAATGGATTCCGGCAAAATTTATGTACTGAATCATATATCCCGATGATATATAGTGAGGCATTTCACTTTCTCTTTCCATATCGATCCTTAATTTTTCGAATATTTTCAACACTGGTAACTGCGTATGAAGCCAATTTACAAACGACATTTGGGATGCATAAAGTAGTTTCTCTCAATAGGAGATCCCAATCCCAATTCAAACAAGAGACGCATGTACCCAAAAGTGTGATTGTAACTATTGGGAATATACTTGAGAACAAATCGCTCCATCCAAATCCAAATTCTTGGGTGTGACATTCATACCGCCACGTTATACTATTAATTTATGGATTATAACGTGAGTAGATGACATAACTATGACAAATATACACGTATTATGATAAGAATGAATTAATTTCTCCACATAATAATGTGACAATTACAATAAAAAAAATTCCTATAATTACCCAAGATACACTAATTATATACGTTACGATAAGAATTAATTAATTTCTCCACGTAACTACGTGACATTCACATCGAAAGATTTCAAAATAATTCAAGATGAACGTTAAATTAGGTTCCCCAGGAAACAACTGTGACAGCCACTACTTGGCCATATGAGATAGATTCTATAAACTTACAGCAGGTGATCTTGCAGCTTCACAGGCTTCCTAAACTAATATAAATACCACCCCGTAGCCACTCTATTTTCATCAAGAAATCAAACAAGTCCGTTCATTCCGTTTATCCGTGTCTTTTGTATTATCTGTGTCTATTTTGTTAGGAGAAGTAGTAGTTTGTGTCTTAGAAAAACACTTTAGAAAAAACCGTAAGTAAAAAATGGGTAAGGGAGGCCAATCCTGCAATGGCGTGGTTAGAGACCCCAAACCTGTTGAGCAGGAAAACATGGCTGCTTGGCTCGTTGATGTTAACACCATCAAGATCCTACCTTTCAAGCTCCCCGCTATTGGTATGTACTTATCTCCCTACTTTAATTTCATCGCCAGTATTTTTTTCGGTTTTTGATTTTTAGTTTTCAAGTTTCGTTGAAGTATTGGCTAACATCTTGCTCTCCTATTTCTTGGGATTTCTTAATTTTAGGACCGAATGATGTTCGAATTCGGATTAAGGCTGTTGGCATTTGCGGAAGTGATATTCACTACCTCAAGACCATGAAATGTGGGGATTTTCAGGTTAAGGATCCGATGGTGATCGGACACGAGTGTGCTGGGATCGTAGACAAAGTTGGGAGCGAGGTGAAGCATCTGATGCCTGGTGACCGTGTGGCTGTTGAGCCCGGCATCAGCTGCGCACATTGCCAGCAGTGCAAAGGCGGCCGCTACAATTTATGCCCTGACATGAAGTTTTTCGCCACCCCACCTGTTCATGGTTCATTGGCGAATCAGATTGTGCACCCCGCGGATCTGTGCTTTAAATTGCCGGAAAATGTGAGCTTGGAAGAAGGGGCAATGTGTGAGCCCTTGAGTGTTGGGGTTCACGCTTGTCGGCGAGCCAATGTTGGTCCCGAAACAACTGTTCTGATCGTCGGCGCAGGGCCGATCGGGCTGGTTTCCGTGCTGGCTGCTCGTGCTTTCGGAGCACCAAGAATTGTCATCGTAGATATGGATGACAGGCGTTTAGCCATGGCAAAATCTCTCGGCGCCGATGGCACGGTCAAAGTTTCGACAAAAATGGAGGATTTAGATGACGAAGTTGCCAAGATTAAAGAAGCTATGGGATCCGAAGTTGATGTGACCTTCGACTGTGTAGGATTCAACAAAACCATGTCTACGGGCCTCAATGCCACTCGTCCCGGCGGCAAAGTTTGCCTTGTCGGAATGGGACACGGGGTGATGACAGTCCCTCTCACTCCGGCTGCTGCCAGGGAGGTTGATGTGGTTGGAGTTTTTCGTTACAAGAACACATGGCCGCTTTGCCTTGAGTTTTTGAGAAGCGGGAAGATCGACGTGAAGCCGCTTATTACCCACCGGTTTGGTTTTACCGAGAAGGAGGTGGAAGAAGCTTTTGCAACCAGTGCTCGGGGGGGCAACGCCATTAAAGTCATGTTTACTCTATAGCAAATCAACCATGAAGTTGCAGAATTTCGGATTGTTTGAGGGGACAAGTTTGTGATGGTTTGGAAATTTGGAAGTCATAATCTCGGATGAAGAATGGTCTTGTTCTAAAGTTCGGGGAAACTTCTTGTTGTACAGGGACCATTGTATACCTTTATTAGATCTCGGCATGCACCAGTGTAGTAGCTTCCTTTATTTTTAACATGAGTCCGTCAATATATATGAACTATGTATGTAACTAAAAGTTCTTCAATATTAGTCTTTTTTCCGCCCAAGTTGTTTTCATTTGACACGAGTCTGTTGGCCTTGCTTCAGTTCCTTTGGACCATCGATGAGAGTACTAGACACATCGTCATGCAGAAATATAGACGTATTTCTATTAGTGTAGAAAATATATACCTTGAGTTACTATTGTTGCAATAGCATTTCCTGCTGCAGCATGAGTAGCATATGGTATAGCAGTTTATGAATGTCTACGCGGTGGATTTGATTTTACCAAAGATGATAAAAATGTTAATTCCTAACAATTTTACAAATTATCACAAACCCAACTTATTAAGTTAGAGAAATTGGTCACATAAATCCGCCACTATAATTATAATCAAAGATAATTCAAATCTTAACGCACAAGATGAACATTCTTTATCACTTAAATTGCAAGTTACTCTTTCCTCTCTCTTTTTCACCCTAAGGCATTTTCTTTTACTTTTTCTTTTCACCCTAAAGTTGTAAACCTAATACTTTTGTGTTAACGATGGTTGTCCAAATACTACGTTTGAGGGTTAATATAATCTAATATTTCTTTTCTAAAACGAAAAATAGTTAAAGAGCAAAGCCTTTATGTACAAACGAAGTCTAAAAAAAATGCATACCTAGCACAACTAGAAATCTAAGAATGATCAGTTGGTGTCTTGAGTGAGTCAAAATATTTGCAACAAAGTTCGGCTCACGCCAAACATGAATGGACTCAAAGCCTTTTGGCTTGTCGAATACATGTCTCACAAGTGTTGAGGCTTCAATTTTAAATGTTAAACTCATTAGTGCTTGTGGCAATGACTTGATTACATGTTAGCGAAAAGGAGCTTACATAGGTGACATGTTGTAAAAGTTAGTAGAGCATTTGGCGAAGGTAACGAAACAAGATAAAGTGAGACATAAAAATTGAGTTAGTAGAGTTAGAGTTCAGTGACACGAAAATGAGTTTATAGTGACATAGTGAGTTTCACTCGTAGAGTAGGAGATATCAAATTAAACGATCAATATTTTCACCTTTTTAAATTACAAGAACCCTAATTATATTAACCCTTACTTTTATTTGGACTAACTAGTTGCCAAACCACGAAGATCCGGCCCAATTGCCGTCCATCTAATCGCCTCACGCCAAACTTGAACTTCACATCCTCCCCAGTATGATCTCTTATACATATTTTAGGGAACTTGTAGAGAATCGACAAAAATGTATTTTCATGTAGCCTTGCTTAGCCAATAGGCTCATCACTGAGCTATCCAATATATCGACGATATTGACAAAGACCGTCTGTGATCTTTGGGAGAGAATCAACTTGTTCTTTGTTAATATCCTCGATGCGTTGATATTCCTCCTCGGTATTTTCAAAATGGTAATAAGCTCTGTTGTTGATATTTTCACCTAAGAAATGTTAAGGAGATTTAAAAATAAAAAATAAAAAAAATAAAAAAAAACTCTTTATGAACTCTTTGCCACATCATACTTTTGTTACAATGTTTTATAATGTTAGCATCGAAATTAATATTAAACAGTGATGTGGCAGAAAGTCCATAGAGAGTCTCACTTTGTGAGAGTATCCTTAGCATTTCTCTTTTCACCAGATTGAGTTTAAGTGGTGGATTCTCCTGATGGTTAGGGTATTTCTCTTCAATCAATTATATTATTCGGTCAAAAATCCTATCATTTTGGAGTAAATTAGTGTAGAACATCATTTGTATGTTGCATATATGAAAAAATGAATATTTTTGCTCACTGCCCTCACATGATGATAATACTCACCAACATAATTCGAGATATATATACTAGATATAACTTTCAAAATTTAAGTTCATCCAACGAAAATAAATGTAAAGATAAATATTATCAGCACTTGAGGGCCACGATTAAAAATACACCCATATGAAAAGACGGTGTAAATGAGAGGAAAGATTTTGTAAGAGGGGCCACTAAAACAAGGTTTCATTTGCGCGTGTCTGACGGTACACCTTGTACGTGGCACCTCATTATCCATTGTTGACGTACAACGGCTCCTTTGACTTTATCAAAGCAAGAAACTTCAGGAGCGTTGCAACTCAACGGTCACCGAATTCAATCCCACATATTTCTGACGCCGGAACTAGTCAGTCGTCACCTACCTTGGACGCGTGCCAGAAACCCTAAGGCTTGCTGGCAACACTGAGAGCACATCTCGTGTCTAAGCCTGGCTACACAGAGACCAACCAACTGTTACTAAGTAATTACGTTTTTGGTCGGTTTTTGTTAGTTGATAATGGATGGTGGGACGTGGGAGTCATTACTTCACGGAATGGCTAATAGATTTTGCTAACCGACCAAAAATTTAATTCAGGCGTTAAAGGAATCCCATACAAAATAACAAAAGAAAAAGATAACCTCTAAAACAAGATAATTATTCTTTTCTTTTTTAAAAAAAAAAAAAATCTACTATTATTAAGACGTTAAAGGAATCCCATACAAAATAACAAAAGAAAAAGATAACCTCTAAAACAAGATAATTATTCTTTTCTTTTTTTTAAAAAAAAAAAATCTACTATTATTAAGACGTTAAAGGAATCCCATACAAAATAACAAAAGAAAAAGATAACCTCTAAAACAAGATAATTATTCTTTTCTTTTTTAAAAAAAAAAAAAATCTACTATTATTAAGAGGAGGGGGAGATTTTTTATTTATTTTTTTTATCAAACCGACGGAGAGATATTGAAACTATTAATTACATTAATTTAAAGAATAGGTGAGTTTTGAATCTTGAATTATATGTATAAACTCGACGCCTTATCAATTAGGATATTGAACCACATATAAGAAACAAAATGATTATTTTGACCCCTTACTCAAATTTTTAGCCACATCTCTCGCCTACTTGATCCGAAAAGGAAAAAAGCATTCTCGCGTGCTTACCTGCTTGTTAGCTCTACCTACTCGTTCGGGCAGATTATAGTGAGGTATTTTGGGGATGCGAAGGCTAGGGTTTACTCGGATACTAAGGTAGATGAAAATAATGCCCAACAACAATTAAAATGGTGTTAGGAATGTTGAATAGGACCATATAACCAAAACGTTAAAATGACAGTATTTTAAACTTTTCATGCGTTATTATGTATTTTTTTTATAATATTTTCTTTTTGTCCTGTCACCATGTATTTTAATTTTTCAGTTTGCTTCCGTTCAACTATAATGTTACCTTCTTCTTTTTTTATTTCCTGTCGACAATTTTGTTTACTTCAAAGTTATGAAGTCAAGGCAAGGAAGCCCTTGACATAATCTCCAAAATTATTTGAATCTCAAAGTATCTGCTGTAAGGATAAGCTGTTTGGAATAAACTGAAGGAGGACAGCATATTCCAGATTCCACTTTGAGTAAACGTAAACCTAACGTGGGCATGACTAACAGCAAACATGTGTACATACTCAAAACTAGATCGTCAAACCGACATAGTCAAACTTATTAAATATCGTTACAACCGTCTTGATTTGGATAACGTTTAATAATCTCACTCACAGCCTTCAAATATTTCGATAATCCAATTGGAAAATTCCTGCTAGCAGCTTAGGAAAATGGATGCACCGTCCAAGACTAATGGAGGACGCCATGTGGTAGAAGCCTCTCTCCGCCAAGTGTGGATTGGACATGTTAATTGTGAATAACGCTAGAACTCCGCTGAAATTCAGTGTCAAACATGTGGGGCGGGGAGGGTGGTTGGGGTGGTTTATTCTTTGCTCTAAACCTAGTCATAGAAAAAGGTGTAAAAGTGACTACTATTTTATTTTATACAAACAACTTTAGAGAAAGGGAAAGGGAAACGAAAACACATGAGTTCGAGTACGAAGAAAATGGTTTAATCATGATTACCAAAAAAAAAAAAAATGTTTAATCACTCGAGTTACAAGATTTCGATTATATTATGAGCTGATTCTGTCTATAACTAATGCTAATTTGCAGTTTATGTGATCGTTAACTATGAAAGGGGATTGAAACACACATAAATGTTTGAATCACTCAAGTTACAATATTTTGATTATACTCCGAGTTGATAATGTTAAGAATTGACGCTGATTTACAGTTGATGTGATCATTAACTACAGAGAAAAATTTATGTCTGACCCGCCATAAACGACTTAAGAGATAAATAAGTGAGACCAATCACATATAGCTCTCCATGTGTGTCGTGTGGATCTTGGTTGTAGCTTTCTTGATACACCCCCTCCCCCAATCTGTCATTGCTAGTCTTCTTGATGACACAAAGGGCTGTCTGAAAAACAGTATTAAAAATGGAGTGCATTGCAGAAAAGCACTCTTGGTAATTATATAAAACGAAACTTTTCAATTTTTTTTACTTAATTAGCATATGTGTCAACAATTTGTAAGAATGTGAAAGGACTCCTTCAAGGAAACATCCAGGCAATATCCCACAATTAAATAAATTTATTAATTTCTGAAAATAATTAGATAATGTTCCAGGGTTGGCTTATCCAACTTACAAACCAACTTTACCAAATCAGACTCTCAAGTTTGCTATAAATACCACACCCAAGCCAAGCTTGCTCCATCAAAAAACACAATTTTTCTTTCTTTCAAACACAGATAACACAAAGCAAACAGCGAAAGCAATACACTTCAGAAAGAAGAAAAAACACAGAGCAAGTATCAAAAGCTATGGGTAAGGGTGGGCAAAAGATTTATGGATTCCCTAAGAAAGCCAAACCTGTTCAGCAAGAAAACAAGGCTGCTTATCTTGTTGATGTCAACACCATCAAGATCCTACCTTTCAAGCTCCCCAGTATCGGTATTTACCTCTCTCCCTTCTTTTAAATTCATCGTTATTTTTTTTTCGGTTTTTGGTTTTTGGTTTTCATCGTCGTAGTGCTGCTAATTAACATGCTGCTCCCTTGTTCTCTTGGGATTTCTTAATTTTAGGACCCAATGATGTCCGGATTCGGATTAAGGCGGTTGGTATTTGTGGAAGCGATGTTCACTACCTCAAGACCATGAAATGTGCTGATTTTGAGGTTAAAGAGCCGATGGTGATGGGACATGAGTGTGCTGGGATCGTAGACAAAGTTGGGAGCGAGGTGAAGCATCTGGTGCCTGGTGACCGGGTGGCGGTTGAGCCCGGTATCAGTTGCTCACGGTGTCAGCAGTGCAAAGGAGGGCAGTACAATCTTTGCCCCGACATGAAGTTTTTCGCCACCCCACCGGTTCATGGTTCCTTGGCAAATCAGGTATAAATTTCGACTTTCTTAACCTTTGTGACATATGAATTCTATGGCATCAGGATCGTATAATGACCATCTGTTTTTAACAGATTGTGCATCCTGCGGATCTATGCTTTAAGCTGCCAGAGAATGTGAGCTTGGAGGAAGGGGCAATGTGTGAGCCCTTGAGTGTTGGAGTTCATGCATGTCGGCGAGCCAATGTTGGTCCCGAAACAACTGTTCTGATCATCGGAGCAGGGCCTATTGGTCTGGTTTCAGTTTTGGCCGCTCGTGCTTTCGGGGCACCAAGAATTGTCATTGTGGACATGGATGACAAGCGTTTAGCCATGGCAAAGTCTCTCGGCGCTGATGGCACCGTCAAAGTTTCAACAAAAATGGAGGATTTGGATGACGAAGTTGCCAAGATTAAAGAAGCCATGGAATCCGCGGTGGATGTGACCTTTGATTGTGTGGGTTTCAATAAAACCATGTCGACGGGTCTCAACGCCACTCGCCCCGGCGGCAAAGTCTGCCTTGTCGGAATGGGACACGACGTGATGACAGTGCCTCTAACTCCAGCTGCTGCCAGGGAGGTTGATGTGGTTGGTGTTTTCCGGTACAAGAACACATGGCCACTTTGCCTCGATTTTTTGAGAAGTGGGAAGATCGACGTGAAGCCGCTTATTACTCACCGGTTTGGATTTACCGAGAAGGAGGTGGAAGAAGCCTTTGCTACCAGTGCTCGTGGGGGTGACGCCATCAAAGTCATGTTTAATCTATAGAAAGTTTGCTATAAGTTACTAAATTTCGGATTCTTTGAGACGACATATTGTGAGGGTTCCGAAATCTTAGATGTAAATTAGCCACAGTTTGTTTTTTTATTTTTTTGTACAAAGTTCTGGTTTCTACTGCTGGGGAAAGCTTTATGGTAGAACCCAAGCTTGTTCATGTACAGAGTTGTAAATTGATTTATTTGACATTATTTCCTTCAAGAAATATGAACTATGTAATGTTACATTATAAGGAAAGATACTTCAATCAATATATGACTTTTTTTTTATCACAAGCTGTGTTTATTTAACACAAGCCCTCGGTCGTACCCCTTTGGAGCATACATAAGTAAAGTACATAGTCGAAATCAAATCCTCTCAACTTATTTTGCGTGTGACTTTTCTGTTACTTATCAATCCACATTGTGTTGTTTAGATGAAAGCCTTCATTGCTTTAGCAGCAGGTTACTCTTTTTCTCTCTTTTTCACCCCAAGGCATTTTCTTTTACCTTTTTTTCACCCTAAAGTTTTAAACGCTAATATTCTTGTGCTAGTGAAGCCAGATATAAAGAGGTGTTAAAAGAATTTCTATTTTAGCAAAAAAGTAGGTCTTACATATTGCGACGTCCAAGAAGCTAACAAAGTATTTTGACAATGTTGAGTTTAGGAGGTTAAGTGATACAAAAATGAATTTCATGGGAGCAAAGTGAAACTCAAACGATTGTTTAGGATTTATATCAATAATTAAGCAATCAATATTTTCATCTTATAATACTATAAGAATTTGAGTAGTGCTACATTTATTAGCTATTTTTATCATCATTTGTACCATCTCTGTAATAAAAATTGATACAAATAATGTTACAAATATATGGTATAAATAACATTTTTATAAGAACTTTTAACAATTATGTATTTAGAAATTAAACATAACCGTTATCAATTTTTATATTGATTTTCTATGGACACTTTAAAGCAAATAGGCTATTCTCTCAATTGAGTTCTTTATTTAAGTTGTCGCCCGATGCAAATGACTAATAACTCTCTTACATGAAACGGGTCCTAGAGCTGTGAGTTGGGGCAAATACATGCGGATCAGGGCGGGTCCAATTATTAGAAACATAAAATGGGATGAGGCGGAACGGGTCCAAATGTATGAGGAAATGGGACTCGGACCCGAACCGTTTCTAGGGTTAACTTATAGATGGGGATTAAATCTCCACTATTGAGTGTCTGTCTAGTTAGCTAGCTCCCACAGTTGAATTTTAATGTAAGATTCTCTTTGTCTCAGTTGCTGTGTCTCTCTCACTTAAATCAGTCTCTATGTCAAACTCGAAGGGACGAAGTCACGCAGTCGAACAACTCGAAACGATGATATCAGTATCAGTAATCTCCTCTGTATGACTTAGTCGACACCTTTACCTTCAGTTTTAAGGTATTATGTTTTAGGGATTTAGGATTGAAAATAAATTAGGGTTTTCTAGTTTCAGACTTGTTTAGATTTAGTTATTTATATATCTCCTGTGATGGTTTCAGTCCTTCATACATGGTTCTATTTCAGGATTGTGAATAATTTTAATTATGCTGCTGGGAATTCGCTAATTTTGCTGTTTGTGTGATTTGGTTGGGATTGCAGAGGGACTTGGGTTTCTAAATTAGGAGTGTGCAATATTCTTTTCTCCTAATTAGACTCTGTACTGGGCAAGGTTTACAAAGGAGAAGCAGATGTTGCAGTGGTCCTTACACCAATTTAAATATTCTATTATGACAAAAAAAAAAAAAAACAACGTAAATGGACCTGTGGATCTAGCCAGGTCCGTCCCGTTGCATTTTAAAACAGGTCTAATCCGGTCACTTCAATTTGATCCTGACGCGACCGGTGCCCATCCCCACATAAAACTCTCTACTCTCCTATCTATCTATTATGTAAAAAAAAAAAGCACTAAAAACTAAAATTGTAATTTAGTAACCCTCTAAATTCCCATAAATTGCAAATTTCATCCTTATGCCACTGTGTCGTCGTCAACCAACATTTTTACCAAGTAAAACAAGACCAGCCATTATCATGTCCAAAAGGCCATATCTGATCGCCGGTCAAAAGCGGGAGACGCCACAAATCTACGATTACAACTCTTATTAAACCAACATGATTTGTCCCACCCGAATATGTTGCCTACGCGTGTCTGACTCGACGTTGCCGTGGCACTCATTATCCATATCTTTGTGACGAACCACGCCTATTTGACATTTTGACTTGGCCAAACTTGCTCCGTAGAGAAATTTCTGGACCTTCGCAACCGCCAACAGTCGCACAACTCTATCACCACATATATCTGACGAGGAAATTAGTTTCTTATCTTTGAAGCGTGCAGAAACCTAGAGCATCCAGCGGCAACACAGACTGCTCATCTCAACTCGTTTCTGTAGAGAGTTGACATTGTATAATTTTATCTGATTAATAAGAAACACCGACGAAAAATAAATAAATAAATCAAACAATTGTTTTGTAGCCGGTGGATCTGGGTTGCAGGTTTCTTGAAAAAAAAAAAAAAAAAAAAACCAATGCCATATCTCAACTTGGATATCCTCAAGTAATTGGAAGTCTAATGTAGTTGATGAATTCAACTAGGCCCGACTTAGCTTATGCAGTAAGTAGGCTTAGTAGATATACAAGCAATCCGGCACAAGAGCATTGTGATGCTTTAGTAAGAGTATTAAGGTATTTGAAAAATACACTTGACTACAGATTACACTACACAAAGTATCCACCTGTTGTAGAAGGCTTCAGTGATGCCAATTGGATTTCTGACACTACAAAATCCAAGTCGACAAGTGGATATGTTTTTACCTTGGGAGGTGCAACAATATCTTGGAAATCCTCTAAACAGAAATGTATAGCTCGTTCCACCATGGAGTCAGAGTTTATAGCTTTAGACTTGGCTGGAGAAGAAGCCGAGTGGCTCAAACATTTTCGGGAGGATATTCCAATGTGGCCAAAGCCTGTAACTGCTATATGTATACATTGTGACAGTATGGCCGTGCAATCAAGGGCCAAAAGTCATGTATACAATGGGAAGTCGCGACACATCAGGCGTCGGCATAATACTCTTAAGAAGTTGCTCTCCAATGGAATAATATTATTGATTATGTGAAGTCAAAAGAAAATATAGTTGATCCTTTGACAAAATGCCTACCAAGAGAGCAAATATTATTTACATCGAGGGGAATGGGTCTCAAGCCAATTTAATGAATCGGACTGGGCGGAAACCTAACCTAGCTGATTGGAGATCCCATGGTCTAGGTTCAAGAGGCAAACTGGTTGAGTTTGATTCAAAGTTGAACACACAATTTACCCATTCTTATGATAAAATGTGTGTTGTCTGTTGACTAAAAGGGGTTATATTTTATACATTTAATGACATTAATATCTTGTTATAAAGAGGAATATGGCAGACTATTCTTAATTAATGTTACCTATATAGGAGTAAATGAGGCCGCATTTATGAAAATTGAAATGGCTAAATTCTCTAAAGCTCCTACTGTCACATCCCGACCCGGGGTCCACCACATCCCGGACCCGTTCCACCACCGTAGCACGATATTGTCCACTTTGGGCCCCGACTACGCCCTCACGGTTTTGTTTTTGGGAACTCACACAAGAACTTCCCAGTGGGTCACCCATCATGGGAGTGCTCTCGCGCGCTACTCGCTTAACTTCGGAGTTCCCATGGAACCTAAAGCCAGTGAGCTCCCAAAAGGCCTCGCGCTAGGTAGGGATGAGAATATACATATAAGGATCAATCCCCTGGGCGATGTGGGATCTCACAATCCACCCCCCTTAGGGGCCCGACGTCCTCGTCGGCACACCACGGCCAGGGTTAGGCTCTGAAACCAAATTGTCACATCCCGACCCGGGGTCCACCACATCCCGGGCCCGCTCCACCACCGTAGCACGATATTGTCGGCTTTGGACCCAGACTACGCCCTCACGGTTTTGTTTCTGGAACTCACACGAGAACTTCCCAGTAGGTCACCCATCATGGGAGTGCTCTCGCGCGCTACTCACTTAACTTCGAAGTTCCCATGGAATCTGAAGCCAGTGAGCTCCCAAAAGGCCTCGCGCTAGGTAGGGATGAGAATATACATATAAGGATCACTCCCCTGGGCGATGTGGGATCTCACACCTACGAAATCCGGAATCTGTTCAGGGCCAAAATGAACACAACCGTATGAATTGACATGTGACAGACATGATATGTGTGTAGCATTTTGTCTTGGTTTACTACTGCAGTGAACAGTTCAAGATCTTCCACATCCAATGCGTTACCAAGTAAACCCGATATGTTTTCACTATGGTAAGTTCAAGTCCAAAAGACACTTCATCCGATGCATATCATGTCTATTCTCTCTCAGTTTTAGGCAGCCTAGTCATACATTTGCATTCAAATGTGGGGTCATTGTTGGCGTTTGAATGAAATTTCAACTCAAATGTGGGGTATTGTTGGAAATTTTGAGTAGAAATTTCAATGTCCCACATTGGTCATTCCCAAAAGGTTTCCTCACTTTATAAGGTTTTGTTCCTTAGAGAAAGTGATTGGAGTGATAGGCTTTGGAGAATAAAATTGGGCTCACCCTTGGGGTTGGGCTTTGGGGTGTATTAATTAATTGGTCATTAATATATAATTAATTATAATTAATATATAATTAATTATCAAAATATGGGTCTTGGGGCTCTGGCTCTAATGATTAATTAATTATTATCGTATTTAATTAATTTCAAATTTAATTATTTAATTAATTTTTTATCAACAGACTCATCTTTTCAGATGAAGTCTATTGAGATGAAAGAACGCAGAGCAAAGCACCCCTCTGTGAAAGATGACTTCCAACAGACGCAACTCATTCTCATACCTGTTGCGAATAGGTATAAACCTATTATATATACATCCATCCACATGGCATTTAGAACACAGAAAATATCAAATTATTCTTCTACATTCCTAAACCTTCTTACTGAGAGAACCACACAAAATTCGCCAGAAGTTAAGTTTTCTGGTGCTGGAATTCTAACTTGATCGTTGAATCCTGGTGAAGCAGACGTCTGTAGAACTACAAGCACTGAGTAGAGACGAAATTTCTGTTTCAAGGACATTGCGGTACGCAAGCTTCGATCTTCAAGTTGTCTGTTTTATATTTTTGTTTTGTTCATACTCTGTTAATTTGTCTATTCACATTTATTATTTATTAGCATATATAATTTTATCACAAATTGTTGACATATATCCAACAACACCATCAATATCCTACCTTTCGAGCTCCCCAGTATAGGTATTTACCTCTCTCCCTTCTTATAAATTCCTCGTTATTTTTTTTCGGTTTTTAGTTTTCATCATTGTGGTGATGCTAACATGTTACTCCCCTATTCTCTTGGGATTTCTTACTTTTAGATGAAAATAATGCCCAACAACAATTAAAATGGTGTTAGGAATGTTGAATAGGACCATATAACCAAGACGTTAAAACGACAGCATTTTAAACTTATCACGTGTTATTATGGGTTTTATATAACACTACTGATTTGTCCTGTTACCATGGATTTTAATTTTTCAGTTTGCTTTCTTTTCTTTTCTTTTTCCTGTCGACAATTTTGTTTACTTCGAAGTTATGAAGTCAAGGGAAGGAAGCCGGAAGCCCTTGACACAATCTCCAAAATTATTTGAATCTCAAAGTATTTGCTGTAAGGGTAAGCTGTTTGGAATAAACTGAAGGAGGCCATCATATTCCAGATTCCACTTTGAGTAAACCTAAACCTAACATGTAACAGCAAAACCGTGTAAATACTCAAACCTAGATCGTCAAACCGACATAGTCAAACTTAATAGATATTGGTACAACTGTCTTGATTTGGATAACGTTTAATAATCTCACTTTCAGCCTCCAAATATTTGGATGATCCAATTGGAAAATTCCTGCCAGCAGTTTAGGAAAATGGATGCACCGTCCAAGACTAATGGAGGACCCAGCATGTCGCAGAAGCTTCTCTCCTCTAAGTGTGGATTGGACTTGTTAATTGTGGATAACGCTAGATCTCCGGCGAAATTCAATGTCAAACATGTGGGGCGGGGGTGGTTTGTTGAGTTTGAGTACGAAGAAAATGCTTTAGTCACGATTACCAAATAAAAAAAAAAAGTTTAATCACTTGAGTTACAAGATTTCAGGTATACTATGAGCTAATTCTGCGTAGAGTTGATGTTGATTTGCAATCTATGTTATCGTTAACCATGAAAGGGGATTGAAACACACATAAATGTTTTAATCACTCAAATTACAATATTTTGAAGATTTTTATCACAAGTAGTCTCTGAAAATTGATCCATACCATCAAGATGGTCATTGAAAATGAAAATCAATCAGTGTAGTCCGTGAATATGGGTGTCACAGATTAATGTAATCATTCCGTTAGAATTTCATTAAAATTTCTGTTAGTATGCTTATGTGGCACATATGTGGACCCACAAGTCTATTTAAAATTAGAAGTTGTCTAACAAAGAGAAGACACCTTCTCGACTTCTTTTTCAAACCAAGCCGCCAAACAATAATTCTCGTCTTCTTCTTCAAACATCGCGACTACCCTTCTCCGCTCGCACCACTATCCAGAGCAACTACGTTGCCGACCGTATAAGGTATGCGACACCAACATCCAAAACTCCACTCACTCATTAGCCAATAAAAGCATCGAAGACAAAATAAGAAGAAGCAAAGTTAGGGGCTCCGCGGCTCGAGATGCCGGAGCTGGATGATAGTTGCAGCAACAGATGCATCCGGTGCGAGTGAAATATGTATTACGACAATGATAATAATCAGGATCTGGGCTTCTTAATTTGCCAATTCTCCTGCCATCTCTCCCACCCCAGCCACCATCTTCCCACCTGCGCCCCACCCCTGACATCATTGTTCTCAGGACCTGTGCTTCTTATTTTGTTGAACAACTTTTGATTTTTCTATTTAATCATTTCGAATTTAGTTTTAAATGTTTTTAGATCAGACTTTTATAAAGTTTTCAATTATTTATCTATGTGGCTATACTTAATAGACGTATGGGGTCCACCTATATGCCACATAAGCATACTAACAGAAATTTTAACAAAATTTTAACGGAATGACTACATTGATTTGCAACACTCACATTCAAAGACTACATTGATTGATTTTCATTCTTAGGGACCATGTTGATGGTATGGGGCAATTTGAGGGACTGCTTGTGATAAAAACTCATATTTTAATTATACTCCGAGTTAATTATGTTGAGAATTGACGTTGATTTCAAGCTTATGTGATCCTTTGATTAGCCATAAACGATTTAAGAGATAAATAAGTGAGACCAATCACATATAGCTCTCCAAGTGTGTTCGGTGGATCTTGGTTGTAGGTTTCTTGATGCACCCCCTCCCCCAATTTGTCATTGCTAGTCTTCATGATGACATATAAAGGGCTGTTTGGAAAAACAGTATTAAAAATGGAGTGCTTTGCAGAAAAGCACTCTTGGTAATTATATAAAACGAAACTTTTCAATTTTTTTGACTTAATTAGCACATGTGTCAACAATTTGTAAGAATGTGAACGGACTCCATCTAGGAAACATCCAGGCAATGTCCCACAATTAAATAAATTTATTAATTTCTGAAAATAATTAGATAATGTTCCAGGGTTGGCTTATCCAACTTACAAACCAACTTTACCAAATCAAACTCTCAAGTTTGGTATAAATACCACACCCTAGCCAAGCTTGCTCCATCAAAAAACACAACTATTCTGTCTTTCAAACACAGAAAACACAAAGCAAACAGCGAAAGCAATACACTTCAGAAAGGAAAAAATCACAGAGGAAGTTTCAAAAGCATTATGGGTAAGGGTGGGCAAAAGATTTATGGATTCCCTAAGAAAGCCAAACCTGTTCAGCAAGAAAACATGGCTGCTTATCTTGTTGATGTCAACACCATCAAGATCCTACCTTTCAAGCTCCCCAGTATCGGTATTTACCTCTCTCCCTTCTTTTAAATTCTTCGTAATGTTTTTTCGGTTTTTTGTTTTTGGTTTTCATCGTGGTAGTGTTGCTAACATGCTGCTCCCCTGTTCTCTTGGGATTTCTTAATTTTAGGACCCAATGATGTCCGGATTCGGATTAAGGCGGTTGGTATTTGTGGAAGCGATGTTCACTACCTCAAGACCATGAAATGTGCGGATTTTGAGGTTAAAGAGCCGATGGTGATAGGACATGAGTGTGCTGGGATCGTAGACAAAGTTGGGAGCGAGGTGAAGCATCTGGTGCCTGGTGACCGGGTGGCGGTTGAGCCCGGTATCAGTTGCTCACGGTGTCAGCAGTGCAAAGGAGGGCAGTACAATCTTTGCCCCGACATGAAGTTTTTCGCCACCCCACCGGTTCATGGTTCCTTGGCAAATCAGGTATAAATTTCGACTTTCTTAACCTCTGTGACATATGAATTCTATGGCATCAGGACCGTATAATGACCATCTGTTTTTAACAGATTGTGCATCCTGCGGATCTATGCTTTAAGTTGCCAGAGAATGTGAGCTTGGAGGAAGGGGCAATGTGTGAGCCCTTGAGTGTTGGAGTTCATGCATGTCGGCGAGCCAATGTTGGTCCCGAAACAACTGTTCTGATCATCGGAGCAGGGCCTATTGGTCTGGTTTCAGTTTTGGCCGCTCGTGCTTTCGGGGCACCAAGAATTGTCATTGTGGATATGGATGACAAGCGTTTAGCCATGGCAAAGTCTCTCGGCGCTGATGGCACCATCAAAGTTTCAACAAAAATGGAGGATTTGGAAGACGAAGTTGCCAAGATTAAAGAAGCCATGGAATCCGAGGTGGATGTGACCTTTGATTGTGTAGGTTTTAATAAAACCATGTCGACGGGTCTCAATGCCACTCGCCCCGGCGGCAAAGTCTGCCTTGTCGGAATGGGACACGGCATGATGACAGTGCCTCTCACTCCAGCTGCTGCCAGGGAGGTTGATGTGGTTGGTGTTTTCCGGTACAAGAACACATGGCCCCTTTGCCTCCATTTTTTGAGAAGTGGGAAGATCGACGTGAAGCCACTTATTACTCACCGGTTTGGATTTACCGAGAAGGAGGTGGAAGAAGCCTTTGCTACCAGTGCTCGTGGGGGTGACGCAATCAAAGTCATGTTTAATCTATAGAAAGTTTGCTATAAGTTACTATATTTCAGATTCTTTGAGACGACAAGTTGTGATGGTTCGGAAATCTTAGATGTAAATTAGCTAGAATTTGTTTTTTTATTATTTTTTTTGTACAAAGTTCTGGTTTCAACTGTTGGGGAAAGCTTTATGGTAGAACCCAAGCTTGTTCATGTACAGAGTTGTAAATTGATTTATTTGACATTATTTCCTTCAGGAAATATGAACTATGTAATGTTACATTATACCGAAAGGGTCTTCAATCAATATAAGACATTTTTTTCTTCTTCAGAAGTTGTTTTTATTTAACACAAGGCCTCAGTCCCATCCCTTCGGAGCATACATAAGTATTACAAGTACATAGTCGAGATTAAATCTTCTCAACTTTTTTTGTGTGTGACCTTTTTTTTACTTATCAATCCACATTGTATTGTTTAAGATGAAAGCCTTCATTACTTTAGCAGCAAGTTACTCTTTCTCTCTTGTTCACCCCAAGGCATTTTCTTTTACCTTTTTTCCACCCTAAAGTTGTAAACTCTAATATTCTTGTGTTAGTGAAGCCAGATATAAAGAGGTGTTAAAAGAATTTCTATTTTTTCTTCAACTGATTATAATTAAAGATTTTGTGAATATTAACAAGTAGTTTAGCAAAAAAGTAGGTCTTACATATTGCGACGTCCATAAAACTAACAAAGTATTTTGACAAAGTTGAGTTTAGGTTATAAGTGATACAAAAATGAATTTCAAGGGAGCAAAGTGAAACTCAAATGATAGTTAGGATTAGTATCAATAATTAAGCCATTGATATTTTCATCTTATAATACAATAAGAATTTGAGCAGTGTCACACTTACTATCTATTTGTATCATCATTTGTACTATTTATCTAATAGAGATTGGTACAAATAATGTTACAAATATATAGTATAAATAGTACTTTTGTAAGAACTTTAACAATTATGCATTTAGAAATTAAACATAACCATTATCAATTTTTATATTGATTTTCTATGGACACTTTAAAGCAAATAGGCTATTCTCTCAATTGAGTACTTTAATTAAGTTGTCACCTGATGCACATTACTAAAAACTCTCTTACATGAAACGGGTCCTAGATCTATGCACTGCAATCCTTCTCCTCTTAAAGCAAATGGCTGCTGTTGTCTAAGCTCAGTGCACTGCAATCCTTCTCCTCTCTGTCATATTACTTAATGCTCTAACCAAGAATAAGACTTAGTTCTTAATCGAGAACACATCTGTGAGAGCAAAGGTCACAATATATATATATATATATATATATATATATATAGGCCTATATCTCTCATAATCCAATAAGGATTCCCAATTAAAATCCTCATAGAAAACAAATTATGTTTTCTAATCCATATCAGTTTAATACCAAACACAATCCTTCATACATAAGGATTGATACACCATATCTCATAAGGCTTTCTCATATCTATTGGACTTAATCATTTAACGTCAAAACATTCAATCTCATGTTCATATTCTTACAAGTTTCAGTCTTTCATATTTGGTTCTGTTTCAGGATTGTGAAGAACTTTAATTATGGTGTTGGGGATTTGCTAATTTTGTTGTTTGTGTGATTTGGTTGGGATTGCAGAGTGACTTGGGTTTCTTTGTTAATTAGGAGTGCGCAATATTCTTTTCTCCTAATTAGACTTTGTACTAGGCAAGGTTTACAAAGGAGTAGGAGATGTTACAGTGGTACTTACACCAATCTACATATTCTATTATGTCAAAAAAAAAAATTGTAATTGGATACGTAAATCTGGTTCGGACCATCCCATTACATTTTAACATAGGTCTAATTTGGCCCCTTCAATTTTGGGGCTGACCTGGCCCGTGCCCATCCCTACATAAAACTCTCTACTCCCATATCTATTATGTCAAAAAAGTAATAAAAACTAAAATTGTAATTTAGTAACCCTCTAAATTCCCATAAAGTGCAAATTTCATTCTTATGCCACAATGTCATCGTCATCCATCATTTTTTCAAAGTAAAACAAGACCAGCCCTTATCAAGTCCAAAAAGGCCATATTTGATCGCCGGTCAAAAGCCAACATAATTTGTCCCACCCGAATACTTTGCCTACGCGTGTCTGACTGGACGTTGCCGTGGCAGTCATTATCCATATTTTTGTGACGAACCACGCCTATTTGACTTGGCCAAACTTGCACCTTAGAGAAATTTCTTGACCTTTGCAACCACCAACAGTCGCAAAACTCTATCACCACATACTTCTGACGTGGAAATTAGTCACTTATCTCTGAAGCGTGCAGAAACCTAGAGCATCCAGCGGCAACACAGACAGCCCATCTCAACTCGTTTCTGTAGAGAGTTGACATTGTATAATTTTATTTGATTAATAAGAAACACCGACGTGTGGCCGGTGGATCTGGGTTGCAGGTTTCTTGAAAAAAAAAAAAAAAAAAACCATCCCTCACCCAATCTGTCATTGTTAGTGTTCTTGTTGACGTTAAAGGGCTGTCAATGACCTAGGGTTTTTTTGTTAGGAAAACTAATAAAAAAAGTTTGCAAATTTTGAGTTTTAATCAAAATGATACAAAAGTGTTGTAAGTAAATAATACTAGGACTGACTTTTTAGAGTAAAAATGTCATTTTCGTTAAAAGTGAACAGTACCGGAAGTGTTTCGTTAAAACTCAATTTTTTGTTAGACTTATTCCAAATATGTTAGGAAATAGTATTAGAAATGGAGTGCTTTGCAAATATATATATATATATATATATATATATATATATATATATATATAAGGCTCGTTTGAAAGTGTTTTAAAAATGACTAAAAGCGTTTTTAGAAAAATGTTTTGTGTTTGAAAAACACTGAAAGTGCTTCCTATAAGATGCACTAGTTATGCGATTCTTGTGTAAGCATTTCAAGAACTTCTTCAAGATCCACTTGTATTTTTGCAAAAGATTGGTTACAAAAACATTTCACAAAAAACGTTTTTAATCATTTAAAATACGGTTACAAAATAAATAGCTCATAAGAGTGTTCCTTTTTTACAGAAAAACATTCTTGGTTTACATAACCTAAAAACATTAATTTTTATGATTTATTTCGCATGTGTGTCATTAGTTTGTGAAAATGTGAAAGGACCCCTTCTAGGAAACATCAAGCAATGTCCCCTCATAATATTTATTCGTTTTTGAAAAGAATTAGATAATGTTTCAGGTTTAGATTATCCTAATCTTGTACAAACCAACTTGACCAAATCAGACTCTCAAGTTTGCCATAAATACCACACCCTAGCCAAGCTTGTTCCATAAAAAAAAAACACAAGTATTCTGTCATTCAAACACACACAGCACAAAGCAAACAGAGAAGGCAATACACTTCAGAAAAAAACACAGAGCGAGTGTCAAAAATATTATGGGTAAGGGAGGCCAATCGATTAATGGAGTGGCTAAGGAAGCCAAACCTGTTGACCAAGAAAACATGGCTGCTTGGCTTGTTGATGTCAACACCATCAAGATCCTACCTTTCGAGCTCCCCAGTATCGGTATTTACCTCTCTCCCTTCTTTTAAATTCATCGTTATTTTTTTCTTTTCGGTTTTTAGTTTTCATCGTTGTAGTGATGCTAACATGTTGCTCCCCTGTTCTCTTGGGATTTCTTACTTTTAGGACCCAATGATGTCCGGATTCGGATTAAGGCCGTCGGCATTTGTGGAAGCGATGTTCACTACCTCAAGACCATGAAATGTGCGGATTTTGAGGTCAAGGAGCCAATGGTTATCGGACATGAGTGTGCTGGGATCGTAGACAAAGTTGGGAGCGAGGTGAAGCATCTGGTGCCTGGTGACCGGGTGGCGGTTGAGCCCGGTATCAGTTGCTCACGGTGTCAGCAGTGCAAAGGAGGGCGGTACAATCTTTGCCCCGACATGAAATTTTTCGCCACCCCACCGGTTCATGGTTCCTTGGCAAATCAGGTATAAATAAATTTTTTACTTTCTTAACCTTCGTGACATGAATTCTATAACATCAAGACCGTCTAATAACCATTTGGTTTAACAGATTTTGCATCCTGCGGATCTATGCTTTAAGCTGCCAGAGAATGTGAGCTTGGAGGAAGGGGCAATGTGTGAGCCCTTGAGTGTTGGGGTTCATGCTTGTCGGCGAGCCAATGTTGGTCCCGAAACAACTGTTCTGGTCATCGGAGCTGGGCCTATTGGTCTCGTTTCAGTTTTGGCCGCTCGGGCTTTTGGGGCCCCAAGAATTGTCATTGTGGATATGGATGACCAGCGTTTAGCCATGGCAAAGTCTCTTGGCGCTGATTGCACTGTAAAAGTTTCAACAAAAATGGAGGATATAGATGACGAAGTTGCCATGATTAAAGAAGCCATGGAATCCGAAGTGGATGTAACCTTTGATTGTGTGGGTTTCAGTAAGACCATGTCGACAGGTCTCAAGGCCACTCGCTCCGGCGGCAAAGTCTGCCTTGTCGGAATGGGACACGGCACGATGACAGTGCCTCTCACTCCAGCTGCTGCCAGGGAGGTTGATGTGGTTGGAGTTTTCCGGTACAAGAACACATGGCCAATTTGCCTCGATTTTTTGAGAAGTGGGAAGATCGACGTGAAGCCGCTTATTACTCACCGGTTTGGATTTACCGAGAAGGAGGTGCAAGAAGCCTTTGCGACCAGTGCTCGTGGGGGTAACGCCATCAAAGTCATGTTTAATCTTTAGAAATATAAGTTACAAAATTTCGGATTCTTTGAGACAAGTTGTAATGGTTCGGAAATCTTAGGTGAAAATTATCTACAACTTTTTTTTTTTTCTTTTTTTTTTTTGAACAAAGTTCTGGTTTCTACTGTTGGGGAAGCTGTATGATAGAACCCAAGCTTGTTCATGTACAGAGTTGTAAATTGTTTTATTTTACATTATTTCCTTCAAGAAATATGAACTATGTAATGTTACATTATACTGAGACGTTCTTCAATCAATATGCCATTTTTTTTTAACAAGTTGTGTTTATTTAACACAAGGCCTTAGTCGCACACCTTTGAAGCATGCATAAGTATTACAAACGCACAGTCAAGATCAAATTTTGTACACTTATTTTGTGTGTGACCTCTTTGTATCTTATCAATCCAAACCGGGCAATTTAAGATGAAAGCCTTCATTGCTTTAGTTGCAAGTTATTGTTTTTCTTTTACTTTTCACCCTAAAGTTCTAAACCCTAATATTCTTGTGTTAGTGAAGCCAGATATAAAGAGGTGACAATACAATCTCTTTTTTTTTTTTTTCAAATGATTATATAAACATTTTGTGAATATTAAACTTATTGGTACAAGTGTTTTTAGCAAAAAAAAGTAGGTCTTATATGTTGCCACGTCCTTAGAAGCTAAAAAAGTATTTGACAAAATTGAGTTTTGAGGTTAAGTGGTACAAAAATGAATTTCAAAGAGAACAAAGTGAAACTCAAACGACAGCTCAGGATTTTATTTTTATTTTTTTGGGGCAAAAAACGATAGCTTAGGATTAATATCAATAATTAAGCCATCAAAATATTCATCCTATAAAACTATAAGAACTTTAAAAATTAATCATCTAGAAATTAAACATAACCGCTATCAATCTTTATATCAATTTTCTATGGGCAGTTCAAATATTGCAAATGGGCTATTCTCCCAAATTAAGTTCTAAAAACAAACCAAAGACTCTCGTACATGATATATTACACACATAAATCTAAAAACTCTCATATCTATCACGTAAAAACATAATAAAAACTACAAATGTAAATTTAATAACCCTCTAAAATCCCATATATTGCAAATTTCATCCTCGTGCCACAATGTCGTCCTCATCCATATCGAGGTCAACTATCATTTTCATAAAGTTAAACAACACCAGCCCTTATCATGTCCAATAGGCCTTACTAATTTAAGGCTTTTTAGTCAAAATGGTCTCTAAGATTTGCATAATCATAACTTTGGTCTCTGAGATTTAAAATCAATAGAAGGTGGTCTCTGAGATTGTCCACCATCCATTATTTTGGTCATTTCGTTAAAAATGTCCGTTAAGTTGAGGGTATAACACATAACTTTGGTCCCTAAGATTTGCATAACACATCATTTTGATCCCTAAGATTTGCATAACACATAACTTTGGTTCTTGAGATTGTCCATCATCCATCATTTTGGTCATTCTATTAAAAAGCTCGAGGACCACTTAACAATGTTTTTTAATGGAATGACCAAAATAATGGATGGTGGACAATCTCATAGATCACTTCTATTGATTTTAAATCTCAGAGATCAAAGTTATGTGTTATGAAAATCTCAGAGACCATTTTGGCTAAAATACCTTAATTTAATCACGGGTCCAAAGCGGAAGAGATCACAAAAATACGATTAAACTCTTACTAATATAGTATTATTCAACTAGTTTAACTCAGGTCTGTGTTAACTTACGTAATTTGTCCCACAGAGTTGTCTAAACAAAAATATATAATGTTGCCAACGCATGTCTGACTGGACGTTGACGTGGCACTCATTATTCATATTTGTGACGAACCACGCCTCTTTGACTTGGCTAAAATAGCACCTCAAAGAAATTTCTGGACATATTTCTAACGTGGAAATTAATCACTTATCATTTATGCGTGAAAAACCTAGGGCAGCCAGCGGCAACAAAGGAGCCCATCACAACCCGTTTCTGTTAAACACTTGACATTGGATCATTTATTTTATTAATTAGAGACACCGACGAAAATTAAAATAAATAAATCAGACAGATGATTTGATATAATTATGATACAACCAACTTTATTTCCACTGGCAAAATTAAGTATTTCATAATCTAATATTCATAGAATAATGGATCGTCTAAAAATGATTATGGATCGTCTTAAAATCTAGTTTTCTATTTTTTAAAACAATAAAACATATGTTAAAGATATCATTGGACTAAAATTAAAAAAAATAAAATGAGTATATAAGGTATTCAATAGTGATTACCTAAGTTTTTGTTTTTTCGAACCGTTAAGAAGAATTTATGCTACATGATCTCATTTATCCAATAAGGATTACTTCCAAATATGTTTGTTTTTTGGCTATAATCCTTTTCTTATTTTATCTTAATTTGTGTTACCTACTCGCAATTCCAATTCCATGTGAGGTCCACCATGAAGGAATAATAGGGACGGTTGCTATGTTAATCTGACTCTGCATTACGTGGCACCCATTCAGCAGTTCCATAATATCCGTTAATCCTATTTTTAGTCGTAAAAAGACCCCTTTCGAATCTTCTACTCAACTTAAAACTCCGCTAATTCCAACTAACTCGCTAAATCCAGACGAAATTATCTTTCGGACAGTTTGAAAATTAGTTAATCATGACGTAGGATGTTAAGCTCCCCATATCAGATTTCATGCACATACGAAGTTACGTGACGATAGTACTCCGATTTGACCACAAAGTGGGACGTGAGAAGGTTAAGAAAACCATAGAATTCGATTTTTTTTTGTTTAGCGATAGATTTTGTTAGATTACCAACGAAGGAGTTCAACCCACGACGTTATGCAAAAACTCAACATCTTTCTACCACTATGATAGAGGACCACTTGCCATAGAATTAAATTAATACGCAATTGGTTTAAAATACTTTTATGTGCAAGAATTCTAGATGAGTAAGGAGTTTCTCATCTGTAAAGAAAGTTAAGACAACTACAGTTTTAGATATAGATGTGATTGGTTTGAAATACCTCCACGTGCGAGAGTCCTAGATGAACAAGGAGTTCCTCTCCACTAAGATTCTAATTCCCAATCTCAGTGAAATGTGGATTTGTTGTAATAGAAGGAATAGTATCAAAAAATAGATAGGATGTCTACGGATGCACATTAAACAAGGACTCTTTAAAACTATATATAGCGGTAGAAAATCGAAACTTGACCAAATCAGCGTATTATATACGGGAGCACCGATCTTATTTCTTCACAGGATTGATATAAATACTATCGCTAGGGCGCGCTTTGTTCCATCAGAAAAATAATCTTTTTCTTTCAAACACAGAGAAAAAAAGAAAAGAAAAAATACAATGGGGAAGGGAGGCAAGTCGACTAACGGAGATGCCAAAGATGGCGAACAAGAAAACAAGGCTGCATGGCTTCTTGGTGTTAACAACCTCAAGATCCAGGCTTTCACTCTCCCGAGTCTTGGTATTCATCTATCTCACTCGCTACCATTGATCTGTTGATTCCGCAATTGTTTTTTTGTTGTTTTTAGTTTTCATGTCATATTATGTATCATCGCTTTGGCTAACATCTTGCTCCCTTGTTTTCTGGGGATTTCTTTATTTTGAGGACCCAATGATGTTCGAATTAAGATCAAAGCCGTCGGCATTTGTGGAAGCGACGTCCATTACCTCAAGGTTGTTATTCCTTCCATGTATATTTCCCTGTTTTGATGTTTATTGATTGTAACCTCCCATGTTCTAAATTTTATTTTTGGAAATTTTTCAGACCATGAAGTGCGGGGATTTTGAAGTTAAGGAGCCAATGGTGATTGGTCATGAGTGTGCTGGGATCGTAGACGCAGTCGGGAGCGCCGTGAAGCATCTGGTTTCGGGCGATCGCGTGGCATTAGAGCCCGGCATCAGCTGCGCGAAGTGTCACCAGTGCAAAGGAGGCCGCTACAATCTTTGCCCGGACATGAAGTTTTTCGCCACCCCGCCGGTTCATGGTTCCTTGGCGAACCAGGTAAAATATTCGCACAACTACAATATTTCAACTTTTATTATAAGATCTGAACATAACGTTGTAGTGTAACAGTGTTTTATAATATGAACCAGTTTGATAATCATGTCGTTTTACAGATTGTGCATCCTGCGGACTTGTGCTTTAAGCTTCCGGAGAATGTGAGCTTGGAGGAAGGGGCAATGTGTGAGCCTTTGAGTGTTGGGGTTCATGCCTGTCGGAGAGCCAATGTCACTCCAGAAACAAATGTTCTCATCATCGGAGCAGGGCCGATCGGGCTGGTATCCGTGCTATCTGCTCGTGCTTTCGGGGCGCCGAGAATTGTCATTGTGGACGTGGATGATCAGCGTCTAGCTATGGCAAAGTCTCTTGGTGCCGATGAAACTGTCAAAGTTTCAACAAAAGCCGAGGATTTGGATGACGAAGTTGCCAAGATTAAAAAAGCCATGAAAGCCGAAGTGGATGTGACCTTTGATTGTGTAGGTTTCAACAAAACCATGTCGACAGCTCTCGCCGCCACTAGTCCCGGCGGCAAAGTCTGCCTCGTCGGAATGGGACACAGCATGATGACTGTCCCTCTCACTCCTGCTGCTGCCAGGTATAGATTTGTCCACTACGTGTCTGTTTTTCCTATCTTTTTCTCGATAAGGATCGATTCCCTTCTTGTCCTAGTCAACAAATTTATTAGGGCGTTATAGCTAGGTCATGGAGTGCGTTTGCAAATTTGGTCTTATTTTTCCATCTTATCAACCCCTTCTTGTCCTATGTCAACAAATATATTAGGGCATTGTTGCTAGGTCATGGAGGGGGTTACAACTTTGGTTTTTTTTTTTCTTTTCTGGATAAAGATCGACCGTTTTCTTGTTCTACGTCAACAAATTTATTTAAGGCACACTATAAAACAAAGTGTGAGCTTACAAATTTGGTCGTATCTAATTTTTTTATTTTTTTATTTTTTTTCTGATGTGTTTGAACACAGGGAGGTGGACGTGGTTGGAATTTTCCGATACAAGAACACATGGCCGATTTGCATCGAGTTTCTGAGAAGCGGGAAGATTGACGTGAAACCGCTTATTACTCACCGTTTTGGATTTTCCCAGAAGGAAGTGGAAGATGCCTTTGAGACCAGTGCTCGTGGAGGCAATGCCATCAAAGTCATGTTTAATTTGTAAAGACACTGCAAGTTTTGTTATCTATTTACTTGTTATAACTAAATAAGCAAGTTTATTGGTCCAAAGGAGGTCAATAAACAAGTCCAATCGCATGGTTTTATATTACTTATACGGACTTCCCTTTTGTTTGTTTTTTTTTATTTTTTATTTTTAGTTGTTCTATAACGATGAAGTTTAACAAAAAGATCCCCTTACAAATTTACCAAATCTTTGGCATGGAAAATGTTAGAGAGGCCGTCTTATTAGAATCATATTATGTGAATCCAATCATCACCTGTCATATATTCTGTGAATCCATGATGTGACAGTTGATAATTTCATTTCATTTTTAATGAATTCAATCATTACCTGCCACATCATAGAGAAAAACTTGTGTGGGGCATGGCTTGCTACTGGACTTTACTGAGTGGCGCTACAATCCACTCAAAACTCGTCACGTGGTAAGTCTTAAATATAATATTTTATCATTCTTTTTAAGATTCTCATACTTATTTTTCTTATTAATATACAATCAATTTTTCTTATTAATATACAATCAATCTAATGGTTAACTTTTTATTCTTTTGCCCATTTTTTCTTCTCAAATATTCCATCCGTTTGTGTTTTGCTGGACTCTTCACTGCTTTCCATCTGCCATTTTTTTGTTCATTTCCCCAACTTTATTCATTTGCTGAAGTAAGGTGGCTTATAGTGTAGGGATATGCACACTTTGAAGTTTGTTCAGTTGCTAAATGATAATTTCTATGTATCACACTATCAGCTACTACTGCTTTAAAATGCGCACGGCATGCTTTCTTTAACGTGCAGAGCTTTTGATCGAACCAAGAGAGGGGAAATCGGGACTCATGGGTAACATATGAACCCTAATATTAGACTAACATATTAACGAAAACAAATAAACAAAATTAGACTAACATATTAACCCTAATATGCCTGTATATATATGGGTTACTTATTTTAAGTTCACATAATCAAATCAACTACTGTATAAATAAATAAATAAACTTACAGATTTTTAATTGCTTCCCATGATAAAAGTTGGAGAAAGTGATTTTTTTTAGGATTTAGGATTTCTTTTTAAGAAAAGCAAGAGAAAAACTGGGAGAGAGGAAGAAGTGGAAGATCAGTGAAGAAAGTGAAGAGTTAACACACTGAGGGAACATTTGGGAAGAAGTAAGGGGAAAAGAGCAAAAAGTTAACTAGATTGATCTCATGGTGTATATCAGTTAGTAGAAAAAAATGATAATCTTAAATATAAAAGAATGCAACATATTATATTTAAAACTTGTTGCGTGACGAGTTTTGAGTAAATTGTAGTGCCACTTAGTAAAGTCTAATAACAAGTTAAACCTCACCCAAGTTTTTCTTCCATAAGAGAGAACACTATCCAAATCTAATGTGAGGGGACTGCTGCTTTCAGCAGGAACCAAGAAAAAGAATAAGAACAAGAGAACTTTTAAAACAAGATGGTTCGTGTCCCCCACAACTTACCTACTCGATCAAGAAAGAAAAAAAAAACATTCTTACCTACTTGTTAGCTTTACCTACTACTCGTTAGATCAGATTTCTGTTAGGTTTTTGGGATGCCAATTGCCATGGCTAGAAATTAAGTCGGCTTGCTAAGATATTGTTGCCATACTATTGCCATGGCTAGAAATTAAGTTGGTTTGCGAAGATATTGTTGCCATACATTAAACAAATCGCGCCTTATATGTAGATGCTTGTAGTCAGGCAGCTATGGTTGATCACCATTACGATTAATTTTATACATTTAAAAAAAATGCCTCTAGACAGTCTAGGTCGTGACTCTTACTTGAATAGAAAATATATTACTTTCATTTTACATTTTATTTTCTTAAGAAATTGTAAGACTTGTTGGATACTCAGAGCAGTTCCACCTCTAAAAAAAATGCGCAAGCACCCAGCCCATTTATCCATTCAGTGAACAGTGATAGACCCCAATGAACAGACTCAGTGAACAGTGATAGACCCCAATGAACAGTAATAGGCCAAATGCATCTTCACCCCTAAAACTAAATAGCCTAGTCAATTTTATTAAAATATTATTAATTTTTATTATAAAATAATAATTTGATTTATTAAAATATTATCAATTTTATTAAACCCCATTTAATCCACCGCTCCCACTCCCCCTCAAAACCTCACCATGTCGCGTTGTTCCCCTGGAACCTCCCTCTGCATCTCTCTCTCTCCCTCTCTCTCTCTCTCTTTCTCTCTCTCTCTCCCCATTCGGATTTAAGGAATTCTTCCAGTCTTCCCCACAGAAAAAGGAAACATTGCAGCAGCAGTAAGGTTCCTCGGCCCACATTTTCCATCCTCAGCCGGTTTTTCTTGGAAAATCAACCAAACAGCCAGCAGATCTCACAAAAATCAGTTCTTCCTCATGGGTTTTACTGGAAGGTGGCCTTTTTCTATCCAAATTTTCAGAAAATTAATTTCTTGAGCTCGGTATTGCAAATTGTGATATGGGTTTTTCTTGGTTTGCTGGGTTGCTGTATGGGTTTGTTTATATCGTTGTTTTGTTATGCTGCAGCTCGGAATCGGAGGTTGTCACGGTTGATGGCCAGGCTGACATCAGATGGCCCGGCATGTGGGTCTGTCGATTTTGGGCCGGTCTCTTGCCTGGCTTGGGCTGGGTGCCAGCCTATCTGCTGGGCTGGAGGGGAAATCCTGGGTGCCGAGCCATTTTTTTGGCTGGGTGCCAGCCTATCAGTTCCCCGGTGGAACTGCTCTTAGATGAACACTCATTATATTTCAATATATTCAAGTGCTTTATAATTTATATGTCATTCTATTTTGTAATTTATGTATTCTCATACCATTATATATTTTTGCTACATGTAAATAGACATTTATTTATACATTGTATAATAAATTTAGTTAAAATTTAAAAAAATAAAAATAAAAAAATAAAAATAAAAAACGTCTAGACCCCCGCCTAGACGTTAGCCTTCTGCTAGCCGCCCGATTAGCGCCTACCACCTTGTATAACTTTTGATTTTGGAGGAAGATCAATGCTAAAGGTTAACTTAGATACTAAGAAATTGTGATGCTACATAAACAAATATCACACATTATCATGCTTTTTTCTTCTTCTTCTAATTCATCAATATTGAGGGATGAAAATTCGTACTCAAGATCTAACAAGCATTAATAAACACTCATAACCACTTCAATTATAAATTTCTTGCTGCATCACGAATCGATGCATATACTTTTCTGCGTTCTGCTAGAAGAAAAACGAAATAAAATATGTTTATAGTTCGTTTTTTCCTGCTAGAATATAGTTTAGTTCAAAGTATAGAAACCACAAAGTCAAGGAAAGGAGGGAAGATCTTTTGCCCAAATCTCCCAAAGTGTATAAAACTCAAAGGTATTTACTAGGGTATTGCTTCAAGGACAAGGCTGTTTGGAATAAATTGAACATTCAACTTAGAGCAAACCTACTAGCCAAAATTCAAAAGCAAATTAACCTACTATATGGTACATAGTCAAATCAAAACATAGATAAAGTCAAACCTACATAGTCAAGCTTATGAATTGTCGCAGAGGTTTTCCATTTGGATAATGTTTTATATATTCACTTTCAGCCTCCTTTTGGATAATTTGATAGGAAAATTCATGCAAGAAGCTTACGAAATTGGGTGCATCGTCCAAGACTCATGGAAAAGAGGCACGCATGTGGGAGAGGCTTTCGACTTGCTTTGCAGTCAAACCATGTGTGGGATGGACCAAGTTAAATGTGGATTATATTGGATAAGATCAGAAGATGACGCGGTTGTAGACGAGGTGTCTAACGCTACAAATTAGGTATAACGCGACTTTTGATTTCGGAGTCCGATTTTGGTACATAATACCATTCTGGTAGCGAAACGACGAGACACATCAAACTCACCACTTTGCTGTGATGTACGATGAATTGCGGGTGGCTGAATTCGTTTGAAGGCGATTTTGGCACATAATACCATTGTAGGATCTCTCCTTTAGTCTAACGTTAATGCATAGATAAATGCTCTGAGTCTATATATAGTCTCTACAATCGTATAGTCTTCGTATATAAGGTCCAAGGCCTCCCAATGGGTCTGAAAACAAGACCCTGTAGTATAGGGCCTCATCAGAGTACGTATAAAATCCTCACGATTGAGGACTTCATAGGGACTAAAGCTATTGTGAAAAGAGTGGAGCTCATTAGGCGTTTTGAGTGGAAAGAGTTAACCACCCACATGAAATCTGTTGTGCAGTTGTTGCTCTACATGCTCCAGAGGCACGGTTCCAATGTACTCGCTAGACAGCTGCTGTCGTAGCTGCAAGCGTGGGTCCCACAACACATGCTGCTTCGTTTTAATTTTTTTATGAACCGTTGCAATCAATGGTGCAGATTGATTGTGGGTTTTGGTGTCTTTTTACTGTTCGAGATCAACGGTTTCAATTATGTAAACCTCAAATTTAGGGTTTTTTTACACTCCTTGTGAGGCTACCGTGACATTCCAAACCAATAGTACGACCGAATGCCACAATGTCATCTCCCTGACTCTTCAAGGAAGTTTGAGAAAGCCGAATTAGAGTAGCTGACAGCCTTGCTCAATTTTTTTTGGTTGAATCTTGGCAGTAGTTTTCTTGACAGGCCCCCAAATTTTGGTTTGCGAGTCTTTCTCTTGACATTGTAATGGGCTATCTTGGCCTAGAACTATTCCGTAATAGGCTAATGGCCGTTTGGCTAATGTGTTTGGTTTAATGGTCACCATGCCACACCAGGCCCCCATTGATCAGAAAAGCACTTTAGTGTTCTCGGTGGACTTCCTTAAAGCCCATTTGAAAATGCTTTTTCTTAAAGAGACTGATGCTCTGAAAGCACTTTTGTTAAATAAACGTCGAAAATTTTATTAAAACTGAAGTGCTTTCTAAAAAAGCACGTAAAACACCAGAGCCATCTCCATCTCTGCGCTTGAATGTTTCTCCCCGGCCCAATTGACCTTGTTTAAGAATAAGAACCCATTAAAGCAATTGACCCTGCGGATCCACCGGCGGATCCTTTTCTAGTTGCATATCCTATATTCCTAAAGAAACACATGCTATGTACACTGACAAAAGCGCTTTTGGCAACTATTCTAAAAGCCTTCAGACAAGCCAAACACTTCGAAGGTCCTATGTGTTGTTAACAGTAATACATCATAACGAGAAATATAACGGAATCGTTTAGTGCCTGGGAAAGGGATCCTCTCCGGAGCCCTTTCCACCTAATCCACCTAGTCCGGGATCCGGACTATTGAAACTTGATTCAACGGCTACAAACAAGAGAAACACTTTAAAAATGATAATAACCGTAACCGTTTGATCAAATTCTAACGACCCGAATCCCGAACTAGTTGGATCGGATCCCTTTCCTAGTGCCTTTTCGTTTCAACAAAAAAGATTACGATCTAATCAACAGAGATTTAACGTGTGCCGACTTTTTATTTATTTTTCAAAAACAAGATGAGAAATATTACACTCCGAACTCCATAAGTAACTCCGATCACTGATAAGACCAGCACATCGCAATGCATACAGATCATCCGCTGCAAACAGAATGTGTTTATAAACTCACTCCTTTATGAATATTTGTCCTGCAGTCAAAACTTCGAACGAGCCAAGAAGCTTCTTCACGTTCATGGCACCCAAAATAGCGGACTGCGGACAGTGCTAATGCTACTAATTCCTAGCTCTATAAATCCTCCAAAAATAGAGAAAACTCAATCCATTCCGACCCGAAAACAGAAAACCCCGTAATTCATTCCTCAGAGCTAACACTTACGAAAGAACCCAGAAAAGAAAAATGAAAAAATTACAGATACAATGTGGCCAATATAAATAATCTCCCATTTCTCAGGCAGTGACCGCAGCTGGTTCAGTCCATTTCCATACTTTCACTTGACCGGTTCCATCACCCGTGAAAAACAAGCCACCAGGGCCTACCTGAATCGATCTTATCTCCTGTTTTGAAAAAATTTTACCCCTCTCCGAAAACCTAGACCATAGCAAAGAAGACAATTGCAGCAAAGTGAGATGCTTGAAAAATGTTTTCTAGAACTAAAGGATAAAAGGACTACAGCAGAGAGATTGTGTTGAAAACTCACGATGGCAAATCATATACACGGACAGTGTTGTCATTGCAAGCGCACAGTAAGACTGGCTTGGCTTCTGAATCATGCATCCCACAAAGTGTAATCAAACCCTGCAGCAAGGTCCTAAGTATTATCAAACTTGACCTTTCATGTCACCTTGAAAATCATAAATAACCTCTGATGATAACAGGTCCACAAAACTCAACATTAAACCCACTGCTAGGTGAACATCAAGCATACTGATTCATTTATTATGGGAAATACAATGATGGTTATGGAATCTAAACACAAAATACATGCGTAGCACGCATACAAAGGTGGTTCTAATTCTACCCAAACCTAGTTTTAAGCAAATAGAACTTGCATTAGATACTCTAAATGTACGGCCAGAGTGTCAGCCTTGAATGTTCCTCTACCCTATGTTTGGATGAGGAACTTTGAGTTTCCATGGATCCGAGGCTAAATTTGTTAGGAATGTACTACAAAATTAGATAGATGAACTTGATGCAACACAATTGAGAAGACTTTCAAATGACACCTGTCATGATATCATTTTGAAAGACCTTTGGTTACTGTATTTGTAGTGCATTTGTAGTGTTTTAGACTTCTAGTAGTAGCTTTGTAGTGCTTGAGTAGTTCATTGGTAGTACCCTTGTAGTGCATTTTTAACAATTGAGTCTGAACTTCCTGGGTACTTTTTCGTCCCTCATCCAAACATAGGGCTAAAAAAATCCTATAACATACCTAGCTTATTCTTAGTCAACGCAGGAACAGGGATTAACTGAAGAATGAAAAATATTGAAACATAAACTTACATTTTCTTCTGTGTGAGTATATGTTGCTTCCAAGTTTCCACTTTGAGTAGCAACCCAGACCTGCACAAACAAATGAAGTGGAACAATTAAAAAAGTTTATCAGTCTACTGCAACACACAGTTACACACTCACAAAAAAGAGTTATAAATCATAGAAAACACACCTTTAATTGTCGATCCAAGGAACATGATAAGAGAAACTGATCCCAGCAAAGAACAGACATGACAACTGCAGTATGCTCTGTTAGCGTTTGTATACACTGCAAAGTTTCCAGGCTCCAGACCTAAAAAGAATACCAAAGACATGACTAGGCTACTGGTGTGAAGCAATTTAAGGGCTCAAATGTTCCATCAGCAAGAGTTTATGCTTATTACAGAAAATATGCGATACTGAACCGACTTACCCTTATAGAATTATCCATTGAACCAGAGTAGAGCCTATTTGCTCCAACTACTAATGAAACAACTGCAAGGGTGTGACCCATCAGTGATGCAGCTGGTTCAAAGCAATTAGTCACAGCATTAAACTTCCATGCCAATATAGAACCATTCTGCATTGAAGGACAATTTTGCTAAATATTAGAAAATATGTTGATTCCACACATGAATGCACAAAGGAAAACAGAGAGGGAAAAAGCAGATGCAAGGGCCTTCGCTAAATTAGATGCAACTCACATGAAAAAGATATGAAATAAAAAAGAAAAAAAACGAAGTTTGCTCCTTCAATAATACATTTTTCAATTGGATGGTTCACATAATATAGTTGTAAATAGTGAAATACCTCACGGCTGAAAGCCCTAACAAGAAATATTTTGACCAAGAATGGGGACCAAACATAAATTAAGCCAGTATGGCAGTAAAGGAATTACCTGTGTACCGGCAAAGAGCAAATCATTACCCACAACCATGGCATAAACTTGTCCGACAGGCCCACTAAGACTCAGTTCCGAGTTAGTTTGGGTGTTCCAGGCCTACAAAACATATCCATACACAAATGAGACAAAGTATCCTTAAAGTCATCCTATAAGCTTACATTCAAAGAGAAACCTCCTGCCCTACCTTTACAGCTTCGGGTATGCCAACAAAAATCCAAGGACCTTCACTGATCATACAACCTACTTCACCGCCAAGATTAATAACTCCCAGGCACTGCAAAATAACCAAATAGAAGCACACGAATTATTTTCCTAGCCCTTTGGAATGGCAATCAGACATGTGAAAAAATATTGTCTAACTATCTAGAGTAAACCCAGTGGCAATGACCATGTGATTTAGGAAAACTAAAAAGTCAATAGATTTTGAGACATGGGAGCAAATCTCTAGAAAGCTCTTCAGTCCACCATGTCAGGAGCTCTCTTCTATGCATCCTCCAGAACAAGCCGGGTTTCCCTTACACATTTTTCGTCATGGCCATTCATGAGTTTGCACACTCTGCTTGCTGATGTGATCACCATCAATTAAACTATAATTTGAGCGACAGCTACATTCAGTGATGTGGTATGGAAACTACTTTGTACATACAACTTGCACTCATTGTTTAAGGCTTCTACTGACTGTGATCACTAAGAGCTTTCTTTACAGAGTCATTAGCTGGCATACAAGATAAAACTCTAACATTCCTATTACACAACGACCTTATAAACTACAAATGGTAGGAACTACAATGTCTACCAAGTGTACCAAACTAAACCTAATCCAAAGAACAGAAACGAGATACGCTATGGGAGTCCTTTAACCATCTATTCAAACATTAAACTTTCCCCCGTCACAAAAAAAGGGGAAGAAGTGTTGAAACTTATCTATTTAACTGTAAATCCTCAGAAATTATGCATTGAATATTGTTAAATAATTGAAAATTGGAGTCCCAAAAGTGAATAACTACCTGACCAGATGCACAATCCCAAACTCTTACAGTTTGATCCTTACTCCCAGTATAGAGCTTATCAGACCCAGAAGGCAGTGCAATCCCACTAACAACCTGTTCCCAAAAACCACCATCAGTTCCCAAAAGCACACAAAGTAACCCAATTGAAACAATGAGAACCCGCATACATAATCCAAAAAAATACCTTCTGATGCCCCTCAAGCTGCGTCAACAAGCTGAAGCTATCCCCCATACTCCAAGAATGCAAGAACTTACACTTGTCCCCATAGCTGCAATTCCCCTGAACCCAAAAATTACAGACTTTCTCCATCTTCCTAACAAACACCCTATTCGCTCCTTCTGTACGGCCCCACGTCGAAGAAGCCCCGCCATTGAAGTTATTTGGACCCCGATTCCGGGAAGATGGACCGTCGGTGTTAGCGGCGAAGGCGTGATGGCGCTTAGTCGAGGCCGTCCCATTGAGACCTTGCTGCGACGGCGGCGCCGGGAGCTCTCTGTGGAGAAAAGGGCAAGGGTGGCGATTGCACTTGCCCGCCCTCCAATGGTAGCATACCTTCTGGTTCTTTGACGGGTCGGATTGCTGCCCACCCAGTCTGTGGAAGACCCGTTTGCTTCCCCCTCCGTCTACATCCATTAGCTACGGATTCGAATCTCTAAACTCAAAAGCTTTGATTTTCCCCCTTTTTTCTTGGTTTTTTTCTGGGTTTTTTCAAAATTGATTGAATGGATTGGCTGATTGGAATCCGATCATGGAGTTGGAGAGATTCGGAAGCTCGGAATTTCTTGCTCTCTCTCTCTCGAGGGTGGGGGATTTAAATTTGGGAAACCCTAATTTAATTTCGGGGAGCAGAGTTTGATTTGTGAGACACACACACACACTCTCTCTCTCTCTCTCTCTCTCTCTCTCTCTCTCTCTATCAGTCAGTTCAGTGTGGCTCGCTCGCGCGGTAGGGGGAAGGAGGCGATGGACAAAACTGGAATTGCGTCGTGTCTAAGAGGAAGTTGAATTACTGAAATGCCCTGGTTCTGATGGGAAGGCACGGCACGGGAGTCATCCGTCGTCTTATATTTTTTACATAATATTTTATAATATTAATATGTAAATTAACATTAAAGAGTGAGATGGTAGGTAGTCTCATTTTGAGAAAACCTCCTTAGCATTTCTCAAGGCTTAATATTGTAGTCGGAAGATAACTCATATGATAAAATTAGGATTTAAACACCTATGATGAAGTCGGTTAGGATTTAGACTCAAAATTTAAAATTTCGCCAACTCTCTATTAATTTAATTGTTAGCACATGAGGCTCACATGTCACATGTGAGGCTAAAAGAGAAAGTTAGTCTCAAGTGCTAACAATTAATAGAGAGTTTTGTTTTAGTCTTATATGTGTGGCTCACGTGCTAATAATTAACAGAGGGTTGACATAATTCAATTTTGAGCCTAAATTATAACAGACTTTACCACAAGAGTTATCTTTCTGATTACTGTATCACCATGAAGACCAATAATCCAATTACGCATTTTTCAAATATAAATTATCTTATTGATTGTCCAAAAAAAACTATTGAAGGTCCCATCATGATTACGGATTTGGTTTAACTGGAAAGTGATCCTCTTCGAGTCCTTTCCTCCTAATCCACCAAATCAGGGAATCTGTGCCGTTGAAAATTGATTCAACAACTACAAACAGGGATCCACTTTAAAAGTTATAATAACTTCAGTCGTTGGATCAAATTTCAACGGCACGAATTCCCTAATTTGGTGGATTAGGAGAAAGGGATCCGAAGAGGATCCCTTTCCGTTTAAACTACATATTAGATAAATTATAATTAAGTATTGAACTCATTATCAATGAGAGTCCAATTTGAATCATCTATTCATAAGTGAAAAGAAATATCATATATCATAGTGCTCTATGAACATATCAGACTAGTTGGACGAATAAAGCGTTCAGTCTTCATTGTTTTCTGAGTAATGTTAGGTAAACCAACTTTTTAGACTGAATTTGTAAACTATATGATGTGTCACCAATAAGAAATAAGCATATTAATCAACACTTAAGTAATAGTCTAATAATAAATTTAAATGTTTGTCAAACTATTTAAAAAAAAAACACACACACACTTAAACCTCTATAATTTGAAGATGATTTACGTAGCTTATGAACACTTAACTTTATACTAAGGTTTCATAAAGTGATCAACACGAAAGTATTCTATATGTTTCCACCACATTTGTTAAAACCCAAGGCTCAACACTTGTTCTTATTACAGTAAATATTTGAGTAAATAATTTTTAGGTTAGACTTTATTGTATTTACAAGACTAAAGGTTGGTTTTGTATTGTTGTGCTTTGAAAAAAACTGTTTCTACTATGTTATGAGAATAAGCAACTGTGAAATAAAACAGCAGAGTGTTTGGTAAACATTTTTGTAAAAGTACTTTTGGAAAGAAAAAAAGTATTATAGTGTTTGGTAAAATTTTATGTAAAACAGTTGTAACAGTGTGAAATGACCAAAAATAATATAATACTAGATGTGCCATTAATTTAATTTTCTTAACAAATAAAGGTGGATTACTAAATATACTTTATGACAAACTACTTAAATTGAAATATTTTAGACTGAATAGCTAGGATTCATTAGTACAATATTGTTAATATACTTGAAAGTAGTCTAATTTGATGCATTCATCAAACTTGCCGCTACGTTCACCAGTAGCAACTGTGTTTGAGAACATCCTATCTAACTTGTCCTCCATCTCAGGACTAATGCCCTTTTTTCGCAATCTTCCATATTCTTTGCTCATCTACAAGTAAGAAAGAATATGGTTAATACATATTGCATGATATCATAATATATATTAAAAGATAAATACATAAACTTGAATTTTATTATTCCACCACTCCTCAGAGATATCAACGGTACCCTTGCTCGAATTCCACCCTAGGCCAGTTTCTTTACCAACTAGCAAGAATGCCTATTAGGCAGAATATATTTGGCTTGAACCGATATGCAGAGAAACCTTCTAAAGGTTTCGTGATGTTTCTCTGGGAAGCCTTACAAGATTTAACTTTAATTATCCTCATGGTTGCTGCTGCGGTCTCTATGGGTGTTGGAATTGCAACTGGAGGAATGCCGAAAGGTATGTATGATGGCTTGGGAATAGTAGTTAGCATATTGTTCGAAGTGTTGGTGACTGCAATTAGTGACTCCAAGCAGTCTCTGCAATTTAAAGAACTGGACAAGGAAAAGAAAAACATAATGGTTCAGGTGACTAGAGACGGACGTAGACAGAAGGTCTCTATCTACGATTTGGTGGTCGGAGATATTGTTCATCTTTCCATCGGTGATCAAGTTCCAGCTGATGGTATTTTCATATCAAGGTTTTTAGTAAACAAGGCGGTTCACCATCACATGAAAGACTGGTCTTCCAAAGATGCACTAAAGCTTTTGAATTACTTTTCGACTGCCTTCGTTATAATTGTTGTTGCAGTCCCAGAAGGGCTACCTCTGGCAGTGACATTACTAATTCAGAAGCAAAGCTTTATCCTTTTCATGATCATGATTCATACGGTTACTAATTATATATAACCTTCTTCTCCCAACATTTTTCTACAATATGAAAAGAACCGTTGCTGCACTTAAGGGGAGGTTCAAGTTCACGCCTTTTCACTACATAATATATACCGAAACCCTAAGATAAATCAGAAGCAGAGTTCACAGACAAATTCAGAGCAATTGAGATAATGACAAACAAGAAATTAATTTTAATAAAAAAGTAATCAACAACTATAAACATGTTTCCTCCAGACCTTCTAAAAAAATGAATAGATAAGTAATCAATTTTTCTTACTTCTCTCTCAGTTTTTCTTGTTTCCTCCACAAACCCTAATTTGTACTCCAATTAATTTTTTCCCTCCCTCAACCCGAATTCGACTCCCTGGGTGTGGAGCACCTCCATGGCGAGCTCCGGCGAGGAGACGACGACGAGGTTGCGAAGAAGAAGAAGAAGAAGAGTTTTGGTGGGTGTACGGAGCGAAGAAGAAGAAGAAGAAGAAGAAGAAGAAGTGGGAAGAAGAAGGGATATTAAAAATTAAATTATTATGTTATAATAAAAATTAATAATATTTTAATAAAATTGACTAGGCTATTTAGTTTTAGAGATGAAGATGCTTTGGCCTATTACTGTTTATTAGGGTCTATTATTGTTCACTTGAGTGGATAAATGGGCTGGGTGATGGCACAAAGTCCTTAGGGGTGGAATTGCTCTAACACCATTTGGAATTCGGAAAATATACATTCTCACAATCTTTCGAATGTTTGGTATTGGTCTCTTGTGTTTCTCCCAAGTATTTGATGTAATGTCTACTAGGCATATTTCGGCAGCACTGCGCGATATAGTTGTGCACACCATATGTTCAATCCTGATTTCATCATGTTGCGCACATCAAATGTTCGAATCCTAAATCCATCATTGTTTGCATCATCTGTTGTCATCTCCAACTTTTTTTTTATTTTAATCTCATCGATTATAACCAAAATCTCTAAGATTCTAAGAAGAACAAGAAAACCAAAAGAAGAAGAAAGTCTCATAGTTGATGATGTCCATAAAAAGAATAGGGTAAATCTCAGTTTACTACCCTCAAGTTTCGTGGTTTTCAACATTTAGTACATGAAGTTTTTTTCTTCCCAGAGTCATACCTAAAGTGTTAATTTTGGGACAATCTCATACATCCGTTAGTCTGGGCGCCACGTGTCAATAAGGGGTCACGTGTCAATAAGGGGTCACGTGTCAATGACTGGGCGCCACATGTCAATAAGGGGTTCACGTGGAAATTAAAAATTAAAAAAAAATTTCTCGCCCAAATTTAAAATATTAAAATAATTAATTAAATAAAAATATTACAAAAAAATCCCCATAACCCTCTAAATGACACGTGATAACCCTTTAATTAATTATTTTAATATTTTAAATTTGGGTGAGAATTTTTTTTTTAATTTTTAATTTCCACGTGGATGTCACATCTTGGCCTGGGCCGCCACCACATCCTGGGCTCGACTCCACCGTAGCATAATATTATCCGCTTTGGGCCCCGATGTGAGATCCCACATCGCCCAAGGGAGTGATCCATATATGTATATTCCCGTCCCTACCTAGCACGAGGCCTTTTGGGAGCTCACTGGATTCGGGTTCCTTGGGAACTCCGAAGTTAAGCGAGTAGCGCGCGAGAGCACTCCCATGATGGGTGACCCACTGGGAAGTTCTCGTGTGAGTTCCCAGAAACAAAACCGTGAGGGCATAGTCGGGGCCCAAAGCGGACAATATCGTGCTACGGTGGTGGAGCGGGCCCGGGATGTGGTGGACCCTGGGTCGGGATGTGACGATTTGGTATCAGAGCCTAACCCTGGCCGTGGTGTGCCGACGAGGACGTCGGGCCCCTAAGGGGGGTGGATTGTGAGATCCCACATCGCCCAGGGGAGTGATCCATATATGTATATTCCCGTCCCTACCTAGCACGAGGCCTTTTGGGAGCTCACTGGCTTCGGGTTCCATGGGAACTCCGAAGTTAAGCGAGTAGCGCGCGAGAGCACTCCCATGATGGGTGACCCACTGGGAAGTTCTCGTGTGAGTTCCCAGAAACAAAACCGTGAGGGCATAGTCGGGACCCAAAGCGGACAATATCGTGCTACGGTGGTGGAGCGGGCCCGGGATGTGGTGGACCCCGGGCCGGGATGTGACAATTGGGGAGTGCTCTCGTGTGAGTTCCCAGAAACAAAACCGTGAGGGCGTAGTCGGGGCCCAAAGCGGACAATATCGTGCTACGGTAGTGGAGCGGGCCCGGGAAGTGGTCGACCCCGGGTCGGGATGTGACACCCGAACACGCCCTCACGGTTTTATTTTTGGAACTCACGAGCAACTTCTCAGTGGGTCACCCATCTTGGGAATGCTCTGGCCGCATACTCGCTTAACTTCGGAGTTCTTACGGAACCAGAAGCCAGTGAGCTCCCAAAAGGCCTCGTGCTAAGTAGAGATGAGAATATACATATAAGGCTTATAGGATTCATACCCCTAGGCGATGTGGGATCTTACAATCCACCCCCCTTAGGGGCCCGACGTCCTAGTCGGCACACTTCCAGCCAGGGATTGGCTTTGATACCAAATTGTCACATCCCGGGCTCGACTCCACCGTAGCATAATATTGTCCGCTTTGTGCCCCGAACACGCCCTCACAGTTTTGTTTTTGGGAACTCACGAGCAACTTCCCAGTGGATCACCCATCCTGGGAATGCTCTAGCCCCGTACTCGCTTAACTTCGGAGTTCCTACGGAACCCGAAGTCAGTGAGCTCCCAAAAGACCTCGTGCTAGGTAGAGATGAGAATATACATATAAGGCTTACAGGATCCATACCCCTGGACGATGTGGGATCTTACAGTGGACCCCTTAATGACACGTGATGCCTAGTCATTGTCCACATGGACGCTACATCATCAATTAATAGGAGACTTAATAGCCAGACTAATGGATGTATGAAATTGTTCCAAAATTAACTTTAGGTATGACTCTGAAACGAAAAAAACTTCATGTACTAAATGTTGAAAACCACGAAACTTAAGGGTAATAAATTGAGATTTACCCAAAAAAATATTACCTTGGATTTTTCTAATAAGCTATCAGCATATTTAAGCAGGCATTCGTGAAAGTCCGAACTTTGCAGCATATCTTTGTTATTATTTACAACTGTTTAATTCTCCTTCACATGTAATTAACAATATACTTTTTAGTCAAAATAGTAATTGGATTGGCTTAACTCCTCATTTTTGTATCTAAGATTTTAAATCGATAGAAATGGTCCCTGAGTTTGCCAATCATCAATCGTTTTGGTCATTCTGTGAAAAATCTCTATTAAATAAGGATAAATTGACAAAAATACCATCAATTTTTTTGTCAAATCATTTTGGCATGCTGTATATTAAACAAAGGGTATTTTTGTCATTTTGATCCTTATTTAACAGAATTTTTCATGGAATAACCAAATTAAATGATTGATGGTGAACAAACTCAGGTACCATTTTTATTGATTTCAAATCTCAGGGACCAAAATGAGGAGTTATCTTAGGGATTATTTTGGCTAAAAAGCCACATATTTATGAAAACAACTATTTTTTTTATTTTTTATCAAACAATAAATTTGTTAGATTAAATGTTAGATTAGGGGCCGACGGGGTTTGAATCTACGCCATGATGCAAGGGCAATACTCCTCTCCACCACTGAAGAGAGCCTTTGAATTTGTGCTAAAGACAATACTATGAAATGAGATCAAGATCAATAACAACATCGTTAGACCGTTTGATCAAAATGTGGTGTTTAAGAATATACGTCAGAGAGAAACACGGTATGTTGAAATTCTGAGAATGATTTCTCTGATTGAAGTTCAGTCAACTATAGATTCATCATAATTAAACTCTAACATAATTACAAGGATGGCTGGCATAAAACTATACCTCCAACTCAACACATCCCTCGTTAAGGAATCAAGATCCTATCTGTATCTCTAAGTCTAAAACAAACGAAATGAAAAATCAGGGCTCTTCGAGTCGAAAAGAGAGATTCGGACCCTTGGTTTGTGTGAGGTGGACAAGTAAGATAGACAAACGGAATGAAAAATCAGGGCCCTTAAAGTCGAAAAGAGAGATCCGGACCCTTAGTTTGTGTGAGGTGGACAAGTAAGATGGATAAACGAGGGTCGTAGTATTTTGAATGAGTGACTCAGATCTCTGGACCCACCAGCTTCGAACACAGAGATCCAAATAGGATCTCAATTCCTCATTAAGCACTTGGACTAAACCCAATATAATTTATAATACACTCATTTTTTGTTCAAGAAAATTTATATCAAAGTCCTTATTCCAGAGTGATTTATTAAATCAACTCTATTTGATGAGCATTAATTTGTTCATGTGTACATGTTGGATTCAAAATTGTCAAAAGTTTCCTGAAAAGTTAAGTTGGTTACATGTCCTTTTTGGCGAAAAGGAAAGTAGTTAAGAATAGGCGAGTACGTCGTATTACAACCAACCAGCGAGTAGAGAAAGGTATTTGAAAAAAAATATGAATAAAATAAAAAGAAAAAGCCAAAGTCCAATTCCAAGGGGAGAGAGAGAGAGAGAGAGAGAGAGAGTAGAAGCAGGGAGGAGCCAAACATCGCAAACAAGAAGAGTTTAAAGCAGGCTCGGAGGAAGCCAAAGCCAAAATCCAAGGGGAGAGAGAGAGAGAGAGAGCGAGCCACAGGACAGAAGAGAGTTCTGTCTTGCGGAGCTCCACCACTGCTCCAACGGCTTCTTTTCCTTTCTCTGCGCTTTCTCTCTCTTCAAGCAGGTACCTTTCCCTCTCTCTCTCTCTCTAAATGTATATGTTTGAGTGTGTGTGGATTTGGGGTTCTGGGTTTCGTATGTAAGTGCTTTTTTCTGGAAGTACTTGGAAAATTGGATCGGGGTTGTTTTGTTTTCAACGGGAATTTGATGGGTTGCGTTTGAATTTTGTTGTTTTTAGTAAAGTTGGGAACTTTTTAGGTTGATGGAATTTGGGTGTTTTTGGGATTTTGTTTTCAGATGATTAGAGCTTGTTATTGGATATTCTAGATTGATCTATACGTAAAAATGCTCAAACTTTTCATTTTCCTTTGTTTCTATTTTTGAGTGGTTTGTGAAAAGTGGGAGGTTTGTGTCTGAATTGAACTTGAATTGTGTTTTGTGCTTGATTCTGGAGGTCGAAAAGTCCAAAAAGAAGCACCTGTTAATAGAAAGCAAGGAGATTTCCTATTTTTTTTGCTGTAAATGGAATTTGCTCCAATGGGTATTGTTTGTGATTGCTTTTTGGTTTTGAATTTAATGCTTGAGACTGAATTCTGGTAATTGGTACAGCTTGATTTCTATCCGGATCCACGTGATCCGTCATGTCGAAAAGGAATTCCCTGCTGAAAGCTTGTACTTTTGTTGTTGTTAAGGTTCAAGTGTTCTAGAAGCCTTATTGAGAACTTTGTTTACTATCCCAGGAAGCATCTCTTCTGAATTGACTGAGAATTCAAGATATAGACTTCAAACTTCAGGTTTCTCATCTGTTGGAAAAGGATTTTGAAATATTCTGCACGAAAGCCTGAAAATTGAGATTTGTGGGCCGAAATTGTGATTAGTGTTCTGGGTGGTTGAGGAGCGGGATATTGGTATGGCTGTTGCCAAGAGCAACAGCAGCAGTGAAGCATCAACAGGGCTGTGCAATTGCTACAAAGTCGCTAGCTTGACTTCCTCCATCTTAGATGCAGATGAGACCTCAAATCTAAAGGATCGGTACATTCTAGGAGAGCAATTAGGTTGGGGGCAGTTTGGTGTTATTAGGGTGTGCACTGATAAGTTGACCGGAGAGGTCTTGGCATGTAAGTCAATTGGTAAAGATCGATTAGTGACCTCAGACGATGTGCGAGGCATTAAACTTGAGATTGAAATTATGACCAGGTTATCCGGGCACCCAAATGTTGTAGATCTTAAGGCGGTGTATGAAGAGGAAGAGTATGTTCATTTGGTGATGGAGCTTTGTGCAGGAGGGGAGCTTTTCCACCAGTTGGAGAAGCACGGACGATTCTCTGAGTCTGATGCCAGGGTTCTCTTTAGGCATCTGATTCGGGTAGTTCTATATTGTCACGAAAATGGGGTTGTTCACAGAGATTTGAAGCCAGAGAACATCCTATTGGCCACAAAAGCCTCCTCGTCTCCAATCAAGTTGGCAGATTTTGGTCTTGCAACCTACATCAAGCCTGGTAATTCCATATTTCCTCTATATTGACTGGCTAATTTTTTTCCGCTAAAACTTTGAGTTCACATTTTTGACAATGTTTTGTCGAAGCAGGGCAGAGTTTGCATGGGTTAGTTGGGAGTCCGTTTTATATAGCTCCTGAGGTACTTGCAGGTAGCTATAACCAGGCTGCAGATGTCTGGAGTGCGGGCGTTGTTCTCTATATTCTTCTTAGTGGAATGCCGCCATTTTGGGGGAAGACAAAGTCACGGATATTTGATGCTGTTAGGACAGCTGACCTGAGATTCCCATCTGATCCCTGGGATCGAATTACTGGATCAGCTAAGGATTTGATTAGAGCAATGCTCTGTAAAGATCCTTCACAAAGGTTCACTGCTCAGCAAGTTTTAGGTAGGTCAAATGCACGCACAAAAACACACACTCACAAAGAGTTTATTGAATTGCTGTAACAGTTAATAGTCCATGAATGATGCGTTAAGAAATCTGTGTTTGTGAGTGGCGAATGAAAGAAGTTTCGTAGTGTGCTTGACTAATATGTGTTCGTTGTGAACTTTCCCCTGTAGATCATCCTTGGATGAGGGTTAATGAATCATATCCTAAACTACCGAGTCAATGTGAAAATGGAGGCCATGGAGAATGTGATGTAGCCGGCAGCTCATTCTGTATGTCCAGGAGTCAAGACATCAGCTTTGGCTCTGCATCACCTAGTGTATGTGATACCCAATCACCTACATTTACTTGTAGGTCATCTTTTTCTGCTTTCATGGCGGAACCATTTACTCCCCAATCAGCATCTGGCGGGTTTTCATTCCGCGGCGATGGTGATTCGAATGGTTTGGAATTCTCCTCCCCTATTCCCTCCATGCCAAGCTTTTCATTCTTCAGCCCTAGTTCTTTGGTCGAGGAAGGTAGTTGTGCAATTGAGTTCTCAGCCAGCATATCCAGAGTAGACACAATTCATGGAGGTATTTTGAGTTACATTTTGCTTCTCCCTGCATCAGTATCATAGAAATCTCGTCTCAATCATTTTAATGTATTGTAATGCAGAGACAATCTCAGGGAAGCTGCTATTATTGCCAGACTCTCTTTCATTCGGACTTGAAACGAGACAATTGGTTAACAAACCAGCCGAAGCTATAAGGACAGGTGGAACAAATGGATCTAGGACATCAGCCATTCACAGCAAGAGGAACCGTACTATTGGACTTGGTGAGCACGAGCAACTAGATTTCATGGTGACCGAATCAATCATTCGTTGGTCATCATGCACACATTATCCTACATCTCTGAGATCTTCTCTTGTCTGTTAACCGTGTGGACCTGAAGCAGTAAAAGATAAGGCGGAGGGCCCTGATGCTCACATGAAGTCTGAAGTCTGAAGTCTTTCAGCTCGTGCATTGTATCAAGCACATATGTTACCGTTTGGCTTATTCCTAATGCTTAGTGCCACTTTTCTCTTTAGTTTCAACTTCAAGTAGCTGGTCGTATGATGAGAGATGTCTTCATGATAAGGGAGAGTGAATTTCCGCTTTTACGGGTTGGTAGGAAGGGCGATAGATGGAGGTGGAGTGTTCTGATGAAGTTTTGCTACGATGTCCAGAAACTGACAGGCTTCTGTAAGCTAATGTAATATATCGTTCATGTCTGTTTCCATGTCTGTGTTTCCCACTCGGCTGATTCGTGATGTTTAGTGCCATTTTTCATGTTGGTAGCTTAAGAAGAGTGCTACGTGATGTATGCCTAATGTGCTTCTGCCCTTTCGTATAAAGTAATTGTTCACAGAAGTGCTTTTCCAAGTCTTGTGATTTATCTTTCTGCCCACCTTATCAGTTTCACGGTGATACAATATCGAGCGGGCCGGACACGAGATCTCTAGTGCATAAGTAAATGCTCTTTTCAAGTGAGCGAGTCAACGAACAGACCTTCCGTAGATAGACATTTTTGTTTCAGATACAACTGAAATTTAAAGATATTTGAACCTTTGTATTTTTTTGTTAATTTTTCTTTTATCTAAATCAAAACTACATATTAATAGAATCTTTTTTGTCAATCAAAAGAGGGTGAAAGACTATTCAAAACAAAATTTTGCTATTTTCAGTAGGTTTTGCAAATTCGTACATAAATATCTGTTCAATCTATTTATTTTCATTTTCGCCTCATTGTGAAGTTTTGAAAACTAAGGTGAGACTTTTCGTTGAGATTCTTAAATGTGGAACCCCATTTGACAATGATCTGGGGCTCACTACTATGTTTTTCACTTATTTTTTTTAGTTTTCGGCTCAAATATTTTACTAAATATACATTTGTTGGTCAATAAACTGTAAAACAGCTTCCAAATTCCTTAAAAAGTCATATTTTGAGAAAATAAAAAATTCGCATTTTCGTAAAAAACAAAACGTGGGTGTTAGGCGGGCTCGATATGTAAAACAAGACGAACTCAGCTTACGTTGAACGAGGTGAACCATGACACGTAAAACAAGGCAGGCTTCGCTCACAGAAAACAATGCGGGCTTCTATTTTCACCTTCACGCCACTGGGAAGTTTTAAAAATTAAGGCGAGATTGTCCGTTCAGATTTTTGAGTGTAGGTACAAAATACAACCTCAATGCAAGGGTTCCATGCCTCTGTAAGTTGGTCGAAGAGTTGACCAAATCCGATTGAGGGACACAAAAAAATTTCACGGATAAACACACCACTATCGATTGATCTAACTCACATCTCGCAATTATTTGCAAATTGGTGGCAGCAATTGGCTATGGAGGGGACCACTACACACCACTATCGATTGATCTCAACTGCACAACCAGTCACCACATAGAATTTAAATCTTCCAACATAAAAAGATAAGGTTTTTAGAATCAAAACCAGCCTCAAATTTTGCAGTGGGAAATTAAAAAAGAAAAAGAAAAAGAAAAAGAAAAAGTTTTCAGTTAATCTCCACAGAACACAGAAGAAAGGTACCCGCCAAAAATGGGGTGCTGCAGGATAAACACCTCCAACCTTCCAGCTCTCTGGAAATTCCCAACTCAAAACCAGAATCCCAGAACCAAAACCATAATCTCCTTCTCTTCCCCCTCTTACTCTCAAACCGAAGATCGAAAATCGAAGCTTTATACCGTAAACTTCAAGACTTTGAGCGCCTGCAAGCTTGGAATAGCCAGGTATCCTGACTTTGAATACAATGCAAAAGGTGGAGCGGGAACCGGGTCTGCCACAGAGGTCACGGAAAGCAACTCGAATGGCGATGTTTTGGTGTCGTTTGACATCGGAAGGCTCTATATCCCGCCATTGGAGAGCGCAACAGCAAAGTTCTTGGGGTTGCCATTGCCGCCCTTTTTGAAGATCGACATTGTCCCTGAGTTCTTCAGTGGGAGCATCAATCCAGAATCCGGCCAGGTAAAATGCTTCGACAAAAGTAATTCTTAGTGTCGCATTAACTTACTAACTGGTTAGCGGTAGAGCCATGATAACTGGTTTGTTTCAGGTTGATCTCGAATTCAAGGCGGAGTTTTGGTTTTCGGTTGGGAGTATATACAAGGCTCCTCCGCTGCTGGTGAAGACGGTATTGACATCCGAGGGATCGAAAGGAACGATGAGAAGTGGAAGAGGGGAGAGGCTGGATAAACAAGGAAAGTGCAGACTTGTTGGGGTGGCAACCGTGGATCCTATCGATGACTTTCTGATCAACTCCTTCCTTGGCCTTCCCACGGAATGCCTGGCCGACTTGAACGCTATTATTTCCTTCTCTAGCTCTTAGTGGTTTCACGAGAGACGATCATCGTCCCTGCAATGTAGTATTCTTTCGCGTAATCAAAGTCGATGTCGAACGAAAGCAAAACTATGTAGAGTCAGATTTACGTTCATATGCAGCTGAATTCGACTGTTTAACGATTTACGTTCATTTTCTCCATATGCTATATAGTTGTAGAACTCACTCGTGTGCTCCGTCATTGCTCGCTTGCTTTCAACGATCGGAGTTGTCTTGGGTTCGAGTTCAGGTTCATTTATCCTTCCATCGGAACACAAAGCAATTTGATGCGCATTTTGAACGTACTGTGCTTAATCGGTGAGCAACCACCAACGTTGTCCTGCGCTTCATCGAATGGTCCCGTGCATCCTGGACCTGGCGCTCACTAACTGCATCCAATGCACTGGTGGCCTGCAGCAAAGAACTCAGATAAATGAAAACCTAAACTGGGATTGTGCTTAATTAGCAAATTCTAATGCCACAAAAAGGAAAGGCTTTTGACATTTCCAGATTCATTTGCAAAGATGGTCAGGATTGGAATTGAATGTGTTCAACTTTTGTAGTTTTTCATATAAACTAAAATCTTAAGGGGTTTGTTTGCCATGTCAATATTTCAAAGTCATTAATTCGTCATTTCGCAGTAAGTTTTCCATCCAAAATATTTCGAAGTTATTTCGGAATTTTTAGCTCCAACGCCTCTTCAAGATTATTTCGGATATTTCGCTCTTTTTTATTTAAGAACGAGATGGACTGCATTGAATTCTTAAAGCTTGCAACTAGTTAAATTTCATGCTAGGGAGTTTAATATACTTTTTTAGTAGTTCAACATATTCTTTGAATCAAAACACAACATGTTTTTCTACCCGTCGGTTTTAGAGTGCATACCAAAAAAAAAAGGGAGTTTTAACGAAACACTCCCGATATTGTTTACTTTTAACGAAAAATCACATTTTTACCTTTACCTGACACTATTCACTATACCTTTTCGTTAAAAGGGAAGTTTTTTTTTACTTTTCATTAGTTTTCCTAAAAAAAATTTGAGAATTTGTGAAAAGGAGATCAAATGTCAAGAATCAATTTATTCGTCCACCTCCTAGTAGAAAGAAGGTCAAATGTCCAGAACCAAGTTCGCGTGACATTTCAAAAAAATTATTAATGCTAAAAGCCCTTGACTTTTTAGTTTTTTAACCAAATTTTTACCTATAAATTGATTAATTTGACCTATAATTTATGAAGATGATCAAATTTTCACCTATAAATTGATTAATCTACCTATGAAGAATGAAGATGACCAAGTTTTTACCATTAAAGTCGTCGTTGTTCGACTGCGTCACGGGCAAAACAGGGACTCGAAAAAGGAAACAATAAAAAATAGAGAGAGAGAAAGCATCAGTACGTCCAGTTCGCGCCCACGTGTCTCCTCGAGTATCGCCAAGAGTCGAGACGAGGACCCTCACGAGATTCTGGTCTCCGCCCCATCGCCTCGATTCACCACCCAAATCACCTCAACTCCTCCTCCACTCAGCTCCTCCTCCGTCCTCAGCTACTCCTCCGTCACCTCCCTCTCCTTGTCCTCCTCCTCCGTCGTCTCTTTCTCTCTCTCTAACCAGTTCGCGGTTCCATGGGACGCAGCCAGTCACATCTCCACACCAACATTCCTCGCCAGCTCTAGAAACCTCCAGAAGATTCTTCCGCTGTTGACTTTCTGCTTCCGAGAGTCCGATGGCGCAGCTTCGTTGCATTCTTCTCCTCGCTTTCCTCTCCTCTCTGCTTCCTGCTCTTCGCGCCAGTGATGGCGATGCTGATCCGATTTACAAGTACGCCTTCCTTTCTGTGATTTTTGCTTGATTTCTGAAAAGACTTGGAATTTCGCTTTCGTTTTCTTTCAGTTTTTCCGAGTTCGTATCAGTATTTGATTTGGTTTGGTTTATTTATAATATTCGAGCTCATTGAGTTGTTTATTTGAAGTATTTTAGTTTAGTTGAATGCTCTCACTGTTTGATTGATGAGCTTGGTTTAGTTGTTTGTATAGCCAAATTGATTAGAAATTTGATCGAGTTTTCGTGTTTTCGGGGTTGAAAACTCGGAAATCTGGACTAAGTTTCGTGTATTCCGTACAACGAATCAACCATTAGTGTGATGTTTTTGTTACTTGATGGATTTAGATTGTGAGATAATTATGAAAATTGTACAATCATTTAATGCTAGGGAAAATTAAAATTGAAATCTTTTGTAATTAACTAGCATTAATGCAGGTAATGATGAAAGTTCTTTATTTAGGAGCTTTAGGCGAAAGAGTTTGGAAGTACTTTTAAAATGATTGAAACGCTTTTAGTGAGAATGTCTTTGAAATCAATCCTTAGTAAAAGTTCAAATGGATCCTGGAAAAGTGCTTTTCTGCAAGAAGCACATATCTGGTGCTTCTCCCAAAATGCAATTAAAGTGCTTTTGGAAACCAATATCAATTTCACCAAAAGCGCTTTCAGTCATTTTAAAAGCACTTCCAAACGAGCCCTATATTGGTTATGCTATTTGATTGATGTGATTTCACAAGTACAAAATTTACATTCACGGAAGTTCATTTGGTGTTCTCTTGTATTGTATTCATCTATATGTTGCTTGTTTCGTGGCTGTTGGGTGATAATCATTATGATTTTTATGGGTTTTCCAGGTCTTGTGTGGCGGAGTGCGAAAAATCTGGGTGTGTAGGGGACACATGCTTTCAACACTGTAAATTTTCATCGGATGGGAAGCCTATTGATGGTCCGTGGTACATGCAAGAGCCCCTCTACTTGCGCTGGAAACAATGGGACTGCCGCAGTGACTGCAGGTACCACTGCATGTTTGCAAGGGAGGAAGAGAGAGAGAAACTCGGCCATAAGCCTGTCAAATACCATGGGAAATGGCCATTTCAGCGTGTTTATGGCATCCAGGTCTTCCGCTGATATTTAGTAGAGCACATTAGTTGATTACTAATCTAAATAAGTTAATTTACTTGCTGATATGGCCTAACCATTTAACGAACTTGTTTAGGAACCGGTTGCTGTTGCTCTCTCCGCTATCAATCTTGCCATTCAATTTCATGGCTGGATATCTTTTTTCATCCTTATATACTACAAGTTGCCGTTGAATCCAAATAAGAAGACGTACTATGAATATACTGGTATGTGGCACATCTATGGGATCTTGGCAATGAATGCCTGGTTTTGGAGTGGTGTATTTCACAGCCGGTAAGTGGTTTTGAATTCCTTTGACACCGTAATGATTTATACATACAACCGTGATCTGCTCCAAAATGTCAACTGAGGCGAAAGATAAATATTTTAGTACTTTGCACTTCTTAGACCTCACAACCTATAGATTTAAACAAATTAATGGTCGCAATTTATAACAGCAGGACAAGATTTAGTGTAGTGTTGTGCATATGATATTAGGGTATTCCATCGGCCAGAATTTTTCTCTGCTAAATTTGAACAGCAAGATTATGCTATAGCTTGTGGTACTGACCTTGTAACGAATACAAGATTTTTGCGTGTTGATTGTGCCTGGTGTGAGGGAAGAACACGATTTTGATATGATAACATTAATTGTTTTCAGACAGTTTTTAACTGCTGCTTTGTTTTCCAATGTAGAGATGTCGAGTTGACAGAGAAGCTAGATTATTCTTCTTCTGTAGCACTACTTGGATTTTCACTCATTGTGACCCTAATTCGAGCTTTTAATGTGAGAGATGAGGCTGCAAGGGTCATGGTTTGTGCTCCGCTGATTGCTTTCGTGACCACACACATACTGTACCTGAACTTCTATAAACTTGATTACGGTAAGACATTCTGTTGCAAATTTGAGCCAAACTTTTTATTGCTTTTAATACAAAACTATTTGCCGTGGCAATGAGCTTACAAGTTTTGCAGGTTTGAACATGAAAGTGTGCATGGCCATGGCCATCGTTCAGCTTCTTACATGGGCAGTTTGGGCTGGTGTTAGTTGCCATCCATCGCGCTGGAAGTTGTGGGCAGTAGTGGCAGGAGAAGCCCTTGCCCTGCTCTTCGAGATATATGACTTCCCACCTTACCGAGGCTTTATTGACGCGCACGCTCTCTGGAATGCAATCAACATACCTATTACATACCTCTGGTGGAGTTTTGTGAGGGATGATACCGAGTTTGTTACATCGGCTCTCCTTGAGAAAGCAAAGTAGTAGATCTGACTCGAAAAGCATGAAGTGGTCAAATGGTGGATTGTATCAGACTCAAAAGTACATGACATGCTCAGCGCAGTTAGTTCGTAAAATGTTCTTCTTTTTTTTCTCATGTGTATGCGTTTCTCCGAAATGCTTACCGTGATGTGGTTCCCTTTGTTTTGGCATTTCGCATTGGTATCGGTCAAATTGTTTCCGCCGTCTACGGTGGGCTACTTCCTTTGATGGAATCCGGATTTCCAGGTCGTTGTGTTGGTTTTTTTTCCTGGAAACTTTCTAGATGTTAGATTCGAATTCTCAAGTTACTGTATTGTGCTGTAAATCTTTGTCGAATACCATTTTAGGATGTTGTGTGGTGATGTTGTTTATGGAGTGCTGGAATAGCTTATGGAGAAAGGTACCAATGAAAAAAAAAAATAGTAAAAAGCTTTTGCTGATAAATGTTTTTGCTATAAGCGCTTTTATTATTAACGTTTCAAAACTTCAGCCACATCCAATTGCTTTTTGGAATGGTACTTGGAAGTCCAAGATGTGGTAGAAGTGTTTTTAAGTTTTTCTATGTATAGTAGAGTTCGTAAAAGCTTTTAAAATAATTGAAAATGTTTTTAGTGAAAGTGATGAAATGTTATTTGGAAGAAGCACATATCCCAAAAGCACTTTAAGTGCTATTTTAAAGAAATACCAGATATTTACTTAATTTTTGCAACATAAAAGAAAAAAATTAAGAAGTACGTCGTGAGTTCGATTTTTGGCTCTGATGAATCACATGATGGTAGTCAAGAGAGGTTGAAATATCTATGTAAGTCTTTTCGATCATAAAAAAGATGAATTAGGCGCCGAGTTGGTTTTTTTGTTTTTTAAAATAAGAAATTAGGAAAAGTATTGCATTGTTTGTATGTATGTGGAGCTTGAGCTTCAACTGTTCGACAGATTAAAACTTTTGGCACCAAAGACCAACAATACGTATATGATTGGGCCCCACTTTAGGGTTTTAGGAAAGCAGACTAAAGTACTCTACCACTTCATCAGCAACCAGATCAAATTTGCAGCAGCGGCGCCGCCTCCCCTCCGCCGCTTCCACGTTCAGACGCCTCTTCAGTCTTCACCTCCGGCCGGTAGGGCGGTGGTATGTGAACTCACTCTCCTGATCAAAGATTTAAGCTTTCTAGAAATTCCATCCGTTTTGGATTTTTGGGATTGGTTTAACTGTGTCGTTCTGATGCCGCAGATGGATAACGGAAAATGGATTGAAGACCCAGAGAAGAAAAAGAAGAAGGAAGAAAAGGTAATCTCTTGAAAAATTGCTTCTTTTAATGTTATAATTGCAGACCCAGATGGATAAATATGTGAATTACTGAATTTTAGAAAGAAATTAAGTTCGAACTCTTTGATATTTGGGCAGGCAAGAGAGAAGGAATTGAAAAAGCAGAAAGCTTTAGAGAAAGCTGCCAAGTTTCAGGTAATGATGGTGAATGTATTTTGGTGTAGGTTTTCGATTCATTTTTCGGTTTTGTCGAATATATTTTGTTGTGCTGCGTCTGCGTGGTGTCGAAACGTCCTAGTATGTCAGTCCCTGAGATGACTGATAAAGGATATGGTGTTATTTGATGGTTTTAGGCACAACAAACATCTAGTTCTTCTAAGAAGAGTGAAAAGAAGCATGTAAAGCGTTCCAACGAGGGGGAGGAGAATCCGGAGGACTTTATCGACCCAGAGACTCCATTTGGCGAGAAGAAACGGATGTCGAGTCAAATGGCAAAACAGTATAGTCCAAGTGCAGTAGAGAAATCGTGAGTGTCATGTTTTCTTTTCACCACTTCTCCCAACAATTTTACTTTTTATTTATTTATTATGTTATCTATGCTTGACGATTTAGGTGGTATGGATGGTGGGAGAAGACGGGATTCTTTGTGGCAGATGCTAAGAGCTCCAAACCTCCTTTTGTCATTGTGAGTGTCATATTGCTCCGTCAAATTTGTTTTTGAGTTTGCATTGACATGGATACCAATCAACAAAATAAAATTAACTCGCATATATTACAGGTTTTGCCGCCCCCCAATGTGACCGGTGCCCTTCATATTGGCCATGCTCTTACTGCTGCTGTTGAGGTGATTCCCAAGTTCCTTCTTTGGTGACTTCCAAAGTATGTTTTCTAAAAAAGAAAAAAAAACTAATTGGATGTAATTTTGTTATATGCAGGACACTATAATCCGTTGGCGAAGAATGTCTGGTTACAATACCTTGTGGGTGCCTGGAATGGACCATGCTGGGATAGCGACACAGGTGTTCATTTAACAATTATTGAATATTTACTATATTTTAGTTTTTGAGTATTACCAATCTAAGCAAAAGTGATTCTGCACTCCCTTCATTCCAACACTTCACATTAACTCAACAGCACCAGTTTATTATGTGGCTGGATGGGGGTCTTGTAGGGGTCATAGTTTTTAGTGCCTGATACGTAGGCTGCTCTCTGGGTATAGAACTTCTGCATGAAGGATGTCGGATCTTAAATAGCAACTTTTATTCTGATGTCCTCAAGGGCACGTTCTTTCAAAATTAAGCCGTAGTCAGGAGTGGTGTTTTATATTTTATCTTATTCTCAGTGTTGTAGCTTTTCATAACAGAAAAGGCAACTAGAATGGTGTCTTTGCCAAAATCTCAAAGATCAATCAGATACGTATTTGGCCTTATTATGGTTGTGGGAGGACCAGTTAGGGTCCAGGTTTTCCTCCTAACAAAACTAGTGGACTTGAGTAAACAGCACATGATATGTTCTTTCGTATAGGTGCGGTGCTTAATAGCCCTTGCTTCATGAATTTATTAACCTTGTCATGAAAACCCTACATATGCATATATACATATATATATATATATACATATATATATCTGGATTATGTTCATGTCATTTGTTATTTGTTTTCTGGATTTTAACATTTATGTGCCATTTATAGGTTGTTGTAGAAAAGAAGCTAATGCGAGGAAGGCAATTAACCAGGCATGATATTGGTCGCGAGAAATTTGTAGCTGAAGTGAGTTTGAACTGAAACTAGCTAGTATTAGATCCGTTCTTAATTTTGATGTTCTAAAGTTAATGGATCCATTCTTACCTTTTCATAAATGTTGTTGGTAATTTTGGTTGTTGAAAGGTTTGGAATTGGAAAAATAAGTATGGGGGCACCATTTTACAGCAGCTACGTCGTTTGGGTGCTTCTTTGGACTGGTCCCGTGAGGTAATCAGTTGAATTCTGGATTTGATTTTTGGAGCAAAGTATTAGTTGTCTTGTTCTCTTTATTAGACCTCTCTCTCTCTCTCTCACGTGTGTGTGTGTATTATTATATGTATTACTAATTTTTTTTTTCCACTGTTTCCTTCTTAATTGTAGTGCTTTACAATGGATGAGAAAAGATCAAAGGCCGTGACAGAGGCTTTTGTAAGGCTTCATAAGCAAGAGCTTATCTACAGGTATGCTAGGCAGAGGAGCTGTGTTGTTCTAGGTTTACGTCATGGAGGAGGCTAGCTTTTCTGGTTTTTGTTTGATTTCATATGTACATATTTTTTATATTTAGTTAGCCAGTTGAGGTAAGGATTGAGTGATAATACTAACGACCAATGGACTTCTCCAATCATCTACTCCTATAATTCATCCTCTCTATGTCCTTTTTTATGCACTCTGGTTTGTACACATTCTGGCTTTGTTTTGCAGGGATAATCGCCTAGTGAATTGGGATTGTGTCTTGCGGACAGCAATATCTGACATAGAGGTCAGCCTTCTCCTTTTAGTGGCATACTTTCCCAAATTTTTCAGCGTTATGAATTTTTTTGTTTTTTTTTTTTTGGATCTATGTAGGTGGACTATATTGATGTAAAAGAAAGGACGTTACTAAAGGTTCCTGGATATGAGAACCCTGTTGAATTTGGCGTGTTGACTTCATTTGCTTACCCTCTTGAAGAAGGTTTAGGTGAGATTGTTGTGGCCACTACCAGAGTGGAAACTATGCTCGGTGATACTGCCATTGCTGTACATCCTAATGATGAAAGGTACCGGCATCTTCATGGAAAGCATGCCATTCATCCTTTTAATGGAAGAAGGATTCGTATAATATGTGATGCAATTCTTGTTGATCCAGAATTTGGGACTGGTGCTGTGAAGGTAAATTCAACGTATAAGTTGTGAAAGATATTGTTAAATTTCTTTTCTGGTTTATGTTTCTGGTTATAAAGATTTGTTGATCTTTCTCTTTTGCCTCATGCAGATTACACCGGCCCATGATCCTAATGACTTTGATGTTGGAAAGCGCCATAATCTTGAATTTATCAACGTCTTTACTGATGATGGAAAAATAAATCAGGATGGTGGAGAATTTGTAGGGATGCCACGTTTCAAAGCCCGAGAGGCAGTGACTGAAGCATTAAAGAAGAAGGTATCTGTTTACAGTACTGCATGTGTACCTTACGTATAGATGGTGATTAAAAAAAAATTAATTCTAATTATCAACATAGTATATCATATTCCTATGCAATTGTTAAATGCTTACTGAGTAGATGAATATATTGGTTGTTAGTGGGGACTTCCTAGGCCGACTGCAGTAACACCGTTAACACTATCACTGCCACCTCCTCCCACACTTCTTTAACATCGTTTTCAAGTCGATACTCCTTCAAAACAATGTCTTATGAAATGAAATTGTTTGCATCCCCATAATTCCAGGCACTTCGCACAATTTAATATACCCTACTTGTAATAATGTCACTTCTCAGCATCCCCAGTTTTGTGTTACACGTGCATCAATCTTTCTAGTTGTTGGAGGGTACTATCTGTTTGAATTCATTTCTGTTTACAATTTTATGGATGGTTCAGTGACCCTATTCTCCTTGCATTTAGGGCCTCTTTAGAGATGCTAAGGCCAATGAGATGCGCCTTGGAATTTGCTCTAGAAGTCAAGATGTTGTGGAGCCCATGATAAAGCCCCAGTGGTATGTTAAATGCAGTGGTATGGGAAAAGAAGCCCTTCGTGCTGCCATAGATGATGAGAACAGGAAGCTTGAGATCATCCCGAAACAGTATACTGCTGATTGGAAGAGGTGTGGTTTTTTTCTTTCTTTGCCTTACTTTATGGAATTTCTTGTGTATGCATTGTAAGGAATAACAAGATCATATTTCCAGAAGGTATGTTCTTTTTTAGAGCATTGCCAAGAAAGTAAGTTCAGGTTTTGGACAAGTCAGTGGATGAATTCTAGTTGTTACTTGTGTCTTTGCAATTTATATAAATGGAATTCTGAACATAAAGGCTAAAATTTGTACTTAGTTCTGGTCTCAATTGTACAGATGGCTTGAGAACATTCGTGATTGGTGCATTTCAAGGCAACTCTGGTGGGGTCACCGTGTTCCTGCGTGGTATGTTGTTTATGAGGGTGATAGTCCAGACAATTTTGGAGCATCAGATGAGCGATGGGTTGTTGCGAGAAATGAAGAAGAGGCCAAAGGACATGCCAGTCAAAAATTCGAAGGGAAATTTCAATTGATGCAGGATCCTGATGTGCTTGACACGTGGTTTTCCGCTGGTCTCTTCCCATTGTCTGTGTTAGGCTGGCCTGATGATACAGAAGATCTGAAGGCGTTTTATCCTACTTCAGTTCTTGAAACTGGTCATGACATTCTCTTTTTCTGGGTTGCTCGTATGGTAATGCTTGGAAATACATTGGGTGGCAACGTACCTTTTACAAAGGTGGGAACTTCTTTTACATTTTTTATGTAATGGCTTTCTATGTGTGTTGCATTTTGCCTAAATTATAATTTCCAGTTGCTTGACTATGAAACAATAGCATGTTATACTTAACATTACTGAGTGTTTTTCTACTTGGTAAAAGCTTGAAGGAAAAGAAATTTTGTGGAATCCTACTACATTGTTATTACGAGATTCCCAGTTTACATGTTTATATGTATACGAGCTTGTTAAAATGTCCAGTGGGCATTTGTTAGAGACACATGACTTTTTCACCATCTTAATTTTTGCAAAAATCATCCTGAGCATGCAAAGATGGTTTTGATTTTACATTATAGTTTGATTACTGAAGTGACAGGTGGAATTTGGTCGCTTTGCAGGTCTATTTGCACCCAATGATTCGTGATGCACATGGGCGTAAAATGTCGAAGTCCTTGGGGAATGTCATTGATCCTCTTGAAGTAATAAATGGTATTACCCTTGAAGGTCTGCATCAGAGGCTTTTAGAGGGAAATTTGGATCCCAAGGAATTGACTGTAGCCAAAGAAGGGCAAGTAAAGGACTTTCCTAAGGGTATTGAAGAATGCGGTGCTGATGCTCTTCGTTTTGCTCTTGTCTCTTACACTGCTCAGGTTAGGATTTTATCGTTACATTTCTGGCAGGTAACTGTTTTCTACCATGGATCTAGTAATCTATCTGATTGTCTTTTCAGTCAGATAAGATAAATCTGGACATCCAAAGGGTTGTGGGTTATCGTCAATGGTGCAATAAACTGTGGAATGCAGTACGATTTGCTATGAGCAGGCTTGGGGATGATTTTGTGCCACCCTCAGATGTAAATCCAGATGTGCTTCCATTTAGTTGCCAGTGGATACTCTCAGTACTAAATAAAGTCATATCCACAGCTGTTTTGTCGTTGGAAGCATACGACTTCTCAGATGCAGCCACTGCAGTGTATGCTTGGTGGCAGTACCAATTGTGCGATGTCTTTATTGAAGCTATTAAGCCTTACTTTTCTGGCAACCATCCAAAGTATGAGTCTGAAAGGGGTTTTGCACAAGCCACACTATGGTTATGTCTTGACAATGGTCTGCGGTTGCTTCATCCATTTATGCCATTCGTCACAGAAGAACTGTGGCAGCGCCTTCCATCACCAAAGGATCACAAGAGGCAAGCCTCAATTATGATATGCGAATATCCTTCCACTCTAGAGGTTGGTTGGTTAGTTTTTTTTATTACTCATGGGAATGGTGGTTTTCATTATGAACCTTTGGGATAATGTTGCGGAGACAGTTATAGTATGTGTAGTAACCATCTTTCTAACTTGTCATTTATACAGCACTGGACAAATGAAAGGGCAGAGATCGAGATGGATCTTATAGATTCCGTTGTGAAATCTCTCCGTTCACTTGCAAAAGAAAGTCGTGAAAGGTATATCTTGTCAGTGCAGTGTGAAATACTTTGATTTGTCATGTTGTGAATTGATCTGATTAGTGTTTGTTTCTTTCAGGCGACCAGCTTCTGTGCTTTGTCGAACACCATTAGATAGGGAAATAATATGCAGCCGTCAACTGGAGATTGAAACTCTGGCCAATTTGTCATCTTTGACGGTAAGTCATGCGTTGTTTAAAAAACCTGCTCCAGCAACAGAACGAGGCAACAAAATTATAGGACCGACTGCTTTTTAACAGACCATTGCTTTATGCAAATTCAGTTATATTATTTCTTATCCGTTCAGGTAATCAACGAGAACGATGCTGCTCCAACTGGATGTGTGGTGGGTGTTGTAAACGAAAACCTTTCCGTGTATCTCAAGCTTGAAGGAAGCCGTTCATTAGAAGCCGACCTTGAAAAGATCCGGAAGAAGATGGAAGACATTACATTGTAAGCTTTGCGGTTGAAGTTACTTGGTGACTGAAAGCTCAGATTACACTTTAAACCCCTCCAGGTTTTGATTGCCGTCAGCTGTTTTTATTAACTTGCAGGCAAAAGGAGAAGCTATCGAAGGCGATGAATGTAACCGGCTACAAAGAAAAGGTCCCGGAGAAGATTCAGAAAGCCAACGCAGACAAGCTTGAATCACTCGAGAAGGAAAAAATGTCTCTCGAAGAAGCAAGCCAGCATATGGAAGCACAGATATCGAGCAACGAACAGTAGTGACTTCCAATTTGAAATTCGATCAAGAACTATTTATTCGTATTACATTACTCGCGTACTCTTAGATAATTTACTGAGATTTTGTCGCGTTACTGAGTAATTAGTCCAAAAGTAATTTTTCTCGATTGTATTATAAATTTATACACGGTACATCTACGTGGGACGTATATTTGACTTTTATTTTTCTTCTTTTCTCCCTATTCGTGCTTCCGTACTAGTCAAAATTTTGTACGGAGTAAAAAGCACTTTTACAAGCCAAAGATTACTACAAAATTTAATTTCTCACAGAAGCAGCTTTTTTGCGACTGAAAAGAGATCAAATGGAAAAACTCCATAATGGCACGTCATCATAAACACCCCCGTCATCATAAACACCCAATTCATCATCCTCACTGTAATGGGGTGGAGGCAGTAGCATTCCTTCCGCCATATTTGCCAGCAGTCCCGGCATCCCAAAAACCGCTTCCTCATCCATAAAATGCACTTGTTGCTCCGACGCTGACGTGCACTCCGATGGAGCCACCGCAGAAGCACCACAAGCCTCATCCGACTCTTCCACCGGCCGAAACTGTTCTGCTGCTTCCGCCGCGGCAGTTTGAATGTCCTTCGCGTTGGCTGAGGCCGGGACTGGCAGCCGCCACGCAGAGTCGGCAAAGTTGAGGCAAGCCGACCTCCCCCTGAGCGCAATGGCCGCCACATCATGAGCGCGCGCGGCCATTTCGGCTGTGGGAAAAGTTCCCAGCCAAATCCTTGTCTTTTTGTTGGGCTCCCGGACCTCGCACACCCACTTGCCGGAGTTCCTCCTCCGGACACCGCGGTACACAGGGTGCCTCGTCTCTTTAAACTTCTTCCGTCCAGCCCGCTTCTTTGGGTAAGTGGACGCCAGCAGGACCTCCTCGTCCGACAAGTTCATGAACATGGGGAGAGAACTGTTGGCGTCAGAAGCGGACGACGATTCCGGCTGCGGGTCCACGTAGTAATGAGGGAAAGCATCCATTTCTAGGTACGAGAGTAATAGAGTTCGTTTAACACAAACGATGCTGAAGCAAGCGAGAATCGAACTTAAAACTTAAAACGCTTAAGCAATCTCTTAACTAACTAAACTACAAGTGATTTGAGCTTTATAGTTGGAAAAGTCGCAAGTGTGGACAATCTAGTACTTTGCAGTTTTGGAGTTGGAAACTGAGGACTGATGAAAAAGTGTGGATAATCTCAGATTGTTTGTTCTGGTTATGTACTTTTTTTTTAATGAGTAGATTTGGTTTAGATATATATAAGCGTGATGTGAGTACAAAGAGGTGACTGGCCCAGTAAAAAACGCGAACACGGAGCCAGGCTGGGCAGGCATGGAGTCCACGGAGTAATTGCGGTACTGGGTGCCGGGTGGGGGATATTAAACCAATAAACCCAACAGCTGTCGTAGGATTGTATCCCTCCCTCCTTTTTTTCCCAAGTTGCGGGCGTGGATTGTAGTTTTGTTTGTGTGTGCCAAGTGTGTGGATTCTTTGTTTTGACTGGTTTTTAATATTTAAGTGAATGAAGCTTGTTGCTGTCAAGCTCAAAGGTCGGTCTCACTCACTCATCACTCAATCCACATGAATATATATAATATATATATGGAATCTTTTCACAGGAAGGGTCCTCATTTTTCTAAAAAATTAGAGACATTTTATTGATCGTTGGATTTGACTTTAATGAAATTGTGTGGTTGAGATTGTGTGACCTGTGTTTTAATCTCAACCACACAATTTCATTAAAATCAATCCAATGCTCAAGAGGGTGTCCCCATTTTTTTTAGAAAAATGAGGATCCCTCTTGGTAAGGAGCCTATATATATATATATATATATATATATATATATATATATATATATATATATATATTTATACTTTGACTCATTTTAGTATTTTTGGAAGCTTCAAATATACTTTCACACCTGCTCCACTGTATATAAACAGCTTCGTCGCGGATCAACTTGTTTCTTTCTTGACCCTTTCTATATCAACTTGTTTCTTTCATCTTTTTATTTGATCATTTCACATAAGGATATGGACTTAATTTTTAGTTACGCTGGATGGAGTTCGACTTTAATTTCATTATGTTCTCTGTTATTCAAAAATCATCATTTTACTCATTGAAACTCAAAGTTCGTTTCATTTTGCCGCTTGGAACTCACTTTTGACCCTATTTTGCCCTTTGAAACTTGAAAGTCGTATTTATAAACTCAAAATTTGCTCCACATTGCCTTAGATCTGTTAATTTCTTATGTGGGTTTGATTTAGATGCGCAAGGGCCAGGCTAATCAATTTATTTTTTATCTCTTCAATTTCTTTTAAACTTAATATTATCTTATTCTTGAATGTTAACGTATAATGGATATTTATAATCAAATTTATTGCATATGTGACATAATCTTATTGAGTGTTTGTCTCATATATGTTTCAAGAGGCGACTTATAAGTTTCGGGGAGAAGACATAGTCCACAAATGAAAGTGAAACAAATTTTGAGTTTTAAGGAGTAAAGTGGTGACTTTTGAGTTATAAGAAGTAAAATGAGATCAAGTGGAATTCCACTTTCAGGTGGCGTAGCTAAAAATAAGTGATATTCATCATTAACTTTTCACTTTCACCAAGTAAAAAGAAAATACATCTTTTGGGGTCCAACAAAATACTTCAATAAAGAGAAAGACGAAGAGCTGGAAAACAAAAAAAAAAAAAAACAAAATATGCGAACTCGACCCAAAATGTCCCAAACTTCATCCAAAAAAGTCAAAATTGAAAAAATCCTAATAATTCAGAATGAGAATCGGGCCATCTTATTATTAAAAGAAAACTAATGAAAATGATTTGAAAATTTTGAGTTTTAACGAGAATGACAAAATAAAGGGTAAAGTGAATAGTACAAGAACTGATTTTTTAGTATTAAAATGTGATTTTTCGTTAAAGTGAACAATACTAAAAGTTTTTCGTCAAAATTCCCTATTATTAATATGTTGTTTAATTCCAAAGCGAACCGTGACCGTTTCATTTGATTTGAGACTGAATCAAAGAAGAGAGAAGCTAGTAGGAAGCTTCTGCTACTGTACTACAGATCACATAAAGACAAGAGGCGGCGATGACGTGGCGAGAAGGGCAAACCTTTCTGAAATGACGTCAGTCTCCAAAACACGGTTGACGGTTAATAAGTTAACTGAAAAAAATGCTTTTCGAATTAATTGAATGTTTATTTAGTCGCTAAAATTACAGAGGAAATCCAGTGGCCTTCCCGTGTTAGGTTGACTCGTGAACCACGTGCCTCATTAATCTGTCTCCCTCAAAGACAATAACATCTGGTCCGCAAGAGATTTTTTAATATGACGGAAACACGAGGTGATACACTAGTTGTCTTCCAGTGTTAGGTTGATGTGCGAACCACGTGCCTCATTAATCTGTCTCCCCAAAGACTATTCCATCTGGTCCTGTTCGCGAGATCAAATATTCTGCACCCAAAATAGGTGTGACCTCTCTGTGACCTCAATGAGTATTTGACACATATTAAATTCATGACAATAAAGTTAAGAAAAATTAAGATATTGAATACGTGTCACATACTTATTGGGGCCACAGAGAGGCCACACCTATTTTGGGTGCAGAAGATTTGATCTCCCTGTTCGCACCCAGAGATTTTCTTAAACTTAATCTTACCCTTGAAACATGTTTTGGGACCTACCTTCTTTCTTCTGATAATTCAAGTTGGAAGTGGGAAAGGAAAGTGAGGATGTCAATTTCTAGGAGATTTTCTTTCTTCTAGTATCGTTTTAGTTCTTTTCCTCGTGTGGTTTTATCCTACAAAAACTTGATTATACTCAGTCATATGACATGGACAAACGTTAAACAGCTTGATATGCAGTCTAAAAATTTAATGGCTGTAATATTATAGTTAACAATCAAAGATCACTTGTGTACCGAGACAGTCCAGCCTTCCTCATCATTCGCTTTTCAAACCTTCATTTTTAGCTAATCAGTCACCTTCTAGTCACTTTATACCGGTGCATACTATAAAGTTAATCGTCTAAGTTGTGGGCCACTAAAAATAACTAAGTATGTTCTCTCAAAATTTCCACATGGAGCCCATTCAACCGTGCCTATGCTTCGTCCTTGCTTTTTGATCAATTTATCTTTTGCCATTTTTTTTTCAATTTAATCAGTCGATTTCTAACTACTACATTGCGGTTCATATTATAAATTAGGGCATCGTCAAATGGGTGGAAAAGGCCACGAGCCCAATTAGGGTTTACGATTTCCGATATCAACTTGGATTCATTGAAGTTTTACTATACATAGAGTTGGTCCTTTGGGTAGAAGAAAAGGCAACATTGGTTTCCGGGGTAACGAGGCATCACTTGTCATACCCTATCATATACCCTTATTGATAAGGGCGTGCATCATGAATGACGTGCTTAGAGCAATTCCACCCCTAAGACTGGGTGCCAGCACCCAGCGCATTTATCCACTCAAATGAACAGTAATAGACTCCAATAAACAGTAATAGACCAACGCATCTCCACCTCTAAAACTAAATAGCCTAGTCAATTTTATTAAAATATTATTATTTTTTATTATAAAATAATAACTTAATTTTTAATTTCTGACTTCTTCTCTCTCTCTGACTCCCGTCTTCTTCTTCCCCGTCGAACCCATCTTCTTCCCCCTTTTTTCTTCTCTCTGTACTCCGCGACGGATGGGGTTCCAGGGATCGAGAGGCGTAGGGGTGTATCGGATGGTCGCCGGATCTCGCCGTGGCGGAGAGGCGTACAGGTGTATCGGTGGCGTGGAGGTGATCGGCGTGGCGTGGCGGATCTCGCCGTGGCGTGGCGGTGGTCGCCGGATCTCGTCCTCCTCCGCATGACCCGGCTACTCTCCCCCTTCGCGATTGTTCCGCACGCGCCCTTCATTTGCCCGGTCACAGGGTCTGTCAAAATTGGGCTGGGCTCTTGCCTGGCTTGGGCTGGGTGCCAGGCAAGTGGGCGGGCTGGAGACAAAAAACAGGGTGCTGGGCAGATTCTTCACTGGGTGCTGGGCAAATAGCACTCCGGTGGAAGTGCTCTTAGAGCATCCTCAGTGGGCTTTATCCTCCATGAGACTATCACATTTATAGTCTTAGCGAGAAATTTCATCCCCAATGAGCCAGAAAAATGGGCTAGATCTACTATTGGGGTTAGCAACTTCCTTTCTTGGGTAGCATAAAATCGGGCTACATCTAGCCCCCAAAAAACAGTGAGTCCCACAAAAAAGTAGCAACTCATGTGAGCAAAATTCTATCACTCTCCCTCCACTTGCAAAGACACTTATACTCTCCTTTTATTATTTTTTTAATTTTTTTTCTTACTTATTTTTTTGTCAATTTAGCTAAATAATGATTGTTTTAAATTTCATAAGAATTAAAATTTCAAATTGATTTAACGTTCATGGGCATTGATGGGTGAAATTTTCAAATAATTTTTTTTTCTTTTTAAATTGTATGATACTAATTTACCAATTGGTGCTAGGTAAATTGTTGTGTTACATGTGAAAATCAAATTATTTTATAGGATGGAGTGGGGGTTTGTTTCTTTCAACGGATGAGATTGAGATAAGGGAATCTAATCCAACGAACGATTCATAAGTGATGAAATCTAACTTTGTCACAATTTGAACATTTTAGGATGAAGGGTTCATAAAATAAAAAAAATTAAGATAGCAAGTCCAAAAATCAACTTAAGAAAAACTAACACACAAAAAAATCAAAGCTTAATCAAATTACTACATAAATATATATATATATATATATATATATATATATAGCCCTATATAGAGCCCAAAAGATATATCCCCTCGTTGGAATATATTCTTTTATAAAACTCCAAAGATTCCTCGGAGCTCTAAAATTGGCTATATCCATCATTTTTCCGGCCCCATATAGAGCCCTCACTGAGGATGCTCTTATAAGTCAAGGGTCGGTTTTTCTTCTTTGGGCCGTCAACTAGTTTCTAGATGGATAAAGATGAGTTGATCAAGGGTTTGAACTTGGAAGTTTTTCTTGACTTAATGCAAGTTTGATTTTGTTGGTTGATTCAGTTAAAGTCGGTTTGTGGAGACGGGCCTGGTTGCCCTGTAACACATCTAGATGGAGTGGTGCTTTATGGGGAGATGAGATCTTCTGCACCCATTTTTGTTTGTGGTCTCCCTGTGCCTTTGTTAATTGGGTGAGAATTAAGTTTATTTTTTATTATTTTAATTATTGTCAAGTTAACATTAATTATGTTTAGTTCAATTAACAAAGGCACAGGGAGACCACAGGTAAAAATGGATGCAGAATAGCTCATCTCCTTTATGAGTAGTGCTTTCAACTCACTTTTTTCCTTTTTTCTTTTTTTTTGTGCGCACTTTTTAGTTATCTTATGGGTAGTAGTGCTTTCAACTCACTTTTTTCCTTTTTTCTTTTTTTTGTGCGCACTTTTTAGTTATCTTGATTGTTGTTTTTACTTTTAGTTGTGTAATTTAATAGACACGAAACTAAAAGAGTAAGTTAAAATCATTTTCCATACTTCACATGCATATAGGCTATATCGAAATTTTTTGAAAGTATGCTTTTATCTAATGCAACGGAGATTTAGGACTCAAATATAAGATTTGAGTCTATGCATGAGTTGAATCATCTTCATTACATCGGAGACTTACAACTCATATTTGAGTTTCTGATCAAATGAAACCCAAATTTGGGAGAGAATATACGATTTGAGTCCAGTGGATCCCATGCTAATAAGGAAAATGTTATTCATTAAAAAAAAAAAAAAAAAAAAAAGATCAGTGTTTTAAGTTCAATCATCATCTTCAATACACATGCTCAAATAGTCAAATTAAACTCCAACGCTTTCCCCTTTGATGTAAAAAATTCAAATCCGAAATTTCAAAAATACAAGAATATAAGTCCTTGCATTGGACAAAAGAATTAAAAACTTCAAAATATAAGAAAATAGGTTTAGAATTTGAATCTTTGCATTAGAGATGCTTTTAAAGCCTCAAAAATATTTGGGTAAATTACACAAAACTACCTCAACTATAGGTGTCACGACACTTTCATACCTGATCTTTTTAAAATGACAATGTCATACATCATCTTAAGAATTTGTGCCAATGTCATACCTCCGTTAGTTTTTCAGTTAATTTCTCTGTTAAGTGCTGACGTGACTAGTGGAGGGGCCCATTTACTAATCCAACTGGATTAAAAAATTATTAAATATATTTTTAATAATTAAAAATTATTATTTTTATATTAAATCTCTCTCTCTCCCCTCTCTCTCTCCTCTCTATGTCCCCTCTCTCTCGCCTCTCTCTCCTCTGCATCCCAGAACCCATTCCCATCTCCCCCCCCCCCCTCCACCCCGACCCCTTCCCATTCCCCTGCTGCCCAGAGAAAAAAAAAATAATAATAATTCAAAACCCAATTCGTCCCCACCCCACCCCCTCTCTCTCCTCCCTATCTTCTTCCCCTCCTCCCCCATCTACTAATGTGCGTTCAGAAACATTTCAGGCTTACTAGCTGGAAAATGTGCGGCGAGAGGGCAGTCTTGGGTGCACTTCTTTCTCTGGTGTTTGCATGCTGCACAAGCCTGACCTGCACTGCCTCCTCCTTTCACTGGCATTGTAGGGAAACCGAAAAACGTAGGTTCGAAAACTGATGCAGTAATTAGGACAACGCAGAGATACAAGATGAAGGGGATTGCTGCAGCTGAAGTTATCGAATATGGCGCCGGCTTCATCGATCGGAAAATGAAGAATTAAAGGTTTGATTGTGATTGATGTTGTTGAGTGATGAGAGCATGGACTGGAACTGAGAGAGATATGGATATTTAAGAGATAATATTTAAATTCAAAGTGTGTAAATTTATTAAGATTTGAATTTGAATTTCATTGAAAATTAATTAGTAGATGTTGTTGGTTAGCTGTGAAGTATCTACAAGAGTCGTAGATGGGGGAGGAGGGGAAGAAGATAGGGAGGAGAGAGAGGGGGTGGGGTGGGGACGAATTGGGTTTTGAATTATTATTATTTTTTTTTTCTCTGGGCAGCAGGGGAATGGGAAGGGGTCGGGGTGGAGGGGGGGGGGGGGAGATGGGAATGGGTTCTGGGATGCAGAGGAGAGAGAGGCGAGAGAGAGGGGACATAGAGAGGAGAGAGAGAGGGGAGAGAGAGAGATTTAATATAAAAATAATAATTTTTAATTATTAAAAATAGATTTAATAATTTTTTAGTCCAGTTGGATTAGTGAATGGCCTTTCCTCTAGCCACGTTAGCACTTAACAGAGAAATTAACGGAAAAACTAACGGAGGTATGACATTGGCACAAATTCTTAAGATGATGTATGACATTGTCATTTTTAAAAGATCAGGTATGAAAGTGTCGTGACACCCATAATTGAAGTAGTTTTGTGTAATTTACCCAAAATATTTCGACCAAGCTATTTGTTAAAAACTTTGTTTCTTTACCCTCCCTTAAAGACTTAAACTAACCTCATAATTTTATTTGCCTAGTTTCCATTGCTCGAGAATCCCTAGAAAACAACTTGAGCCCAACCCTCTAGTAAATATTGTTCAAAAAAAGAAACCCTCTAGTAAATACGACAAAAAATAAATAAATATAACATTAGAGACACGAGCGATAACTCAACAAGCACTCAAGGTAGATTCGAATTGTTCTCAAGAGAGGGTTCAAATTGGTCTCCATGGCTCAACAAGCAATTAAGGTAGATTCGAGTTGTCCTCAAGAGGGCTCAAATTGTTCTCCATGGGGCCTTGAGCAATGTAAACTTGCAAAAAGTTTGAATACTACTAATAGTATAGGCCCATTTGTATCTTCTTACGGTTGTCAAGGTCAATATTGTAACCTTGAGGACGTACAAAACCTCACGAATCACGGATAATGAACTATGTCTTAAAGAACCATCCCCAACTAAACTGATCACCCATCCTTTCAAGGGTGATCATATCAGGAGTACGTCGACCACTGAAATGTATAGATCAACTGGACAGAGTCTTCTTCGGATCCAACCATGCTGAACACACTAATCAATGCATTTGGGTCATTAAAATTTGATATAACGGCTACCATTATTATAACTTTTAGAGAAAATCTCTGTTTGTAGTCGTTTGATCAAATTTCAATGGTACATATGCATTGATTAGTGGGCTCAGCATGGTTGGATCCGGAGGGGATCCGGTTCCTTTTTTCCGAGTGCCAATCAGCCGACATGGAGAGACTCCATACCCAATCAACATTCACTTGACCAATTGAGAGATTGAGTGCTCCTTTTATTCTTGACTAAAATTAGAAAGAGAGGCAGGGTTCGTAAACATTTTTCTCTTTTCTTATAACTTTTGTAGCCGCTTTAGCAACAGTTGTCTCCCAAGTTTTGAGAGCAACTTTGTTGCTGCATAATTGCGTCTTCAAAATTATACGACATAAATACATCGCTAATATATCAAGCAAAATTTTTTACACATAATATTTAATTAGGGATACATGACGTCATGATAGTAGTGTATACGTCATAGTTAGTAAATTTACATATAATTCGCATATAAAGCATGTAAGTGTGTACTTTTTAAAAGAGATTATATTCACACATTCAAATTACTTCGCCATACGCTTTTAATTTTTTTAATATTTTTCTAGCAAGTGTAAGTGGTGTTGTTCCTTTATGCTCAAACGGAAACAAATTCTAACAAAGTACCAATTTCAACGTCTTAGGTGAAAGCTAAAACAAACAATCTCAAACTAACACGAGATTTACGTGGTTTGAGCCTACGTCCACGAGCGAAGCACGACGAGGAATTTCACTAAATAAACGGAGATTAGACAATCCAAATCTCACACATTACAAATCCTAAACCAAACGAGTAGAGAACCCAAAAGCTAACGGAGAAGATTCTCCCAAATTGCTCTCTTAACTCACAAATTCACAATTTGACTCTTACCAAATTGCCACACGAAAGAGGCACACAAAATGTTACATCCTGACCCGGGCTCCACCACATCCCGGGCTCGACTCCGTCGTAGCACGATATTGTCCGCTTTGGGCCCCCCGACCACGCCCTCACAGTTTTGTTTCTGGGAACTCACGCGAGCAGAACTTCCCAGTGGGTCACCCATCCTGGGAGTGCTCTGGCTCCGTACTTGCTTAACTTCGGAGTTCCTACGGAACCCGAAGCCTGTGAGCTCCCAAAATGCCTCGTGCTAAATGAGGTGGACATGTACATATAAGGCATAGAGGATCCACTTCCATGGACGATGTGGGATCTAACACAAAAGACACTAACCCTAAGGTCCTATTTATAGTGCATAGGACTTAGGTTACAATATGAATCCTAATAGGAAGTAAATACAAAACCTAATCAAATAGGTAATTAACAAAATCTCTCCACCAAGGAAACCAACTAAGAAGTCAAAATCCAAACTCAAATAGGACACCAAAACCAAATAGGTAACACAAACCTAATTCTTTGCATCATCCCAATTTTGAGCCGTAAAACCCAACAAGTGGTGTGTAGAGGATTTGGATCCCATCCAGATCCAAATTGTGAGGATTCTATAAATTCTCACATCTTAACCGTTCATCATATATCGTGTGGTCAGAAATCATTTTGAATTTTAAATATAAAATTAAACACAAATAGTACTTAAAGAAAAATGACCGCACTATGTACGATGAACGGCTACGATGTGAGGATCCTCATCCGTGTGTAGAATATAAAAAAATATTTTTTAAAAAAAAGTGTGGGGGAAGTAATTTGGTTGTGTTAATATAATCTCTCATTTTTAGAATACTTTCTTGTTCCATACATGTTTTAATAATTCAATAAATTGCATTTTTTTAACTCTCCAACGTAACACACATGTATTATATGTGTACATACGTGCTTTTCAAGTTTAATATACGTTATACTTTTCGATAATACAAATAAAGTTCACCTTTATATATATATATATATATATATATATATATATATATATATATATATTATTGAAGAATTAGAATTACTAAATATTTTAAATAAATAAAAAATAAAAAATAAAAAAAAACCCAAATTTCAAGAATATTTTTTTAGCAAAATTATCAAATAATACACATTTTTTACTAACTATAAAATCCGAACTGTATCATTCTCTGAATTAAATGCTATCGTTTCTTTTCAAAAATAAAATAAAATAAAATAAAATCTGAACCATGTAAATCTTCTCTCAATATAATTTTTGTAGCCACTTTAGGAACAGTAGTCGTCCTCCAGACCAGATCAATTGCATCTATCCACAATGCGATACCATCCGACAGCATTAGCAACTTTTCAAAGCGGCCCTTGGCAGGGTGTCGTTAAGTTTTAACCTACAGCATCTTTCGGACCACCACTTTTTCATACCCTACTTTTTCACACTTTAATTTGATCGACATTTTATGTCGAGAAATAGAAAAGACAATCTTCTGTCTGCCTGAAAAAGTTCCATGTCATCATTTCACTGTTTTGAGTGAAATTTGCTCTAATTAAAATGCTGGATTAGGATGCAAATAGGCCCTTAATTAATAGTGCATTTTGGTCATGTAGCGCATTATAGGAACATCGCATGTGTGATCACTGATCACCGAAACTGGTGTTCCTAATAAAATATGAGTTATAAAGACAATATAATTAGTTTGGCCAACTCTCATCATTCGTTTAAGATATGTATATGTGTGTATATATATATATATACATGGAAAAATTTAATGAGATTTTCTAAAAAATATAACTCTTTATAGACTTTCTGTTATCTCATATCTTGGCACAATATTTTATGATGTTGGCATGAAAACTGACGTTAAACTGTGAGGTGATAGAGAGTTTATATGACGAGCCCCACTTTTAAGAGTTTCCTTAACATTTTTCATATATATGTATGCACACACAAATATATATAAAGTTGGGCAAGAGGTTAAAACCGTGATGTTTATTGGTTTGGTTTAATTATATCACAACCAGAAAGGATGCAGCTCCAGGCTCAGAGACAGACAGGGGCGGATCTATTAAGGGACCAGGGTGGTCCCGGGACCACCCGAAACTCGGAAAAATGGCTGTGAGGATCTTCAAGGACCACCCAAGTCTGGGCAGTGATGAAGAAGAACAGCAGCCATGGTTGCTGCACGCTGTGCATTTTAGGAGGAGGAAGAAGAAAGCCAAATTTTTTTTTCAAAATGACTTGGCCAAAACGACGTCGTTTTGAGCCAAGTCATTAAAAAAAATTAAAACGCTCACGTGAGAACCCTCACATGATAGAGCAATCAGCTAATTCAGCAATCAGAACCTTCACTTCACCAATAATACCTAATCGTCTGCCGCTCGGCCCGCTCCTGTTCCTTATGGCATCGATCAACTCTCTGCTGCACTCTAGTTTCTGTTCACCGTTGCATCGACGGGCGGGGCGACGACACTTCTGGTGAAAATCTGTAACCCTTCTGCATTTTTTCTCCGTGTAAAGCTATGTTCTGGAGGCTAGCTGCTGGTCCTCTTCCTCTTGGTCGAAGAGGTTTGTACTTTGTACTTTCTTTGACTTTGTCCATTAAATAATTTTGCCATGCACTATCTGATAGTGTTAGTATATATGAATGTGTAGGTGGGTGGGGAGGAGCAGAGGAAATTTATGCTTATGAAATGTTTGATCTTTGGTCTGAAAGAGAGTAGATTAACTAAAGAAGTGGTAGTGTGTGTAACGTGTTGGCTGTATATTGTGAATTGGAGCGTAGAACTAGTTTCTGATGTTAAATGGGTGGGTAAAGATCGGTGCTTTCTTTCGATATTCGTTTCGTGTTTTTGTGTAATGTGTTGGCTATATGTATTGTGAATTGGAGTGATCAACTAGTTTGTGATGCTAAAAGGGTGTGTAAAAATCTGTGCTTTCTTTCGATATTGTTTCCGTGCTTGCAAGGTATGTTTTCGTTCACCTCTCTAGTCATTGCCTTTGTGTCTGCATTTTTGCTATATGCAGAAGATAAGTAATTCGCTCATATGAGATGTAACAGCTATTGCACTCTTATTCAACTCTCAAATGTATGAATAGTATCCTTTCAGCCTAGTTGCAATTTTTACTTGAATTTTAACTGTTTTACAGTTCAAATGGATAGAGGCACATGGAGCTTTATAGTCTTTGAAGTGACGGCAGTCTATTTGTGGCATGCATCTCTTTTATATTGGGACCACCCTAAGTTAAAATTTTGGATCCTCCACTGGAGACAGATCAATTCAGAGATGGAAGAGGAGTTTCATTATTTAAAGGAAAGGAAAGCATCATTAATATTCTGATTGGATACATTTGGAGGTAACGCAGTAAGCTTTCTGTAACTAGAAAATGATTCTCTCTATGCGTACATGCATATATATATATATATATATATATATATATGTATGTATATCGATGGCCTGTGAGTAATACATGAAACTGATCGTATCTTTTGTCCGAGAATTAGAAGATCATCGGAGAGAGCTTGGACTCTGCTTCGGAAGGAATATTATCGCTATATATTTCTTGGGTTGTATCACATGCATTCTTATCTTTTGGTTAATATTAATTATATATCTTTCTCCTATAGCAGAGGCTAGTGGTTACTTTGTTATCTTTCAAGCTAACTTGTGAGAGTTCCTCACATTAAGATCCATACTTCGTTCCCAAACTTTTATCCTTACTTGTCCACCAGCAGATTTCGGCAGATTCGGCATGCAAATGGCCATTTCTTATTGATGATTTCTCTCGTTTTAAATAAATACAAAAGTTCATATTAACCTCTTCTTTTTTCAATTTAGTTTTTTATACATTCTCTCTTTCATTTGAAATGTAAAAGTTTGAACCTTTTTTTATACATTCTCCCACATATTTTTCTCTTGAAAATGAGAACTAAAAACTAAATCCAGAATTAACAGACCCTTATTTTTGTATGTCAGTTCTAGCCAAGCATGCCACGGATGTCAGTTACTTTATATTGTTAGGCATGGAAATCTATTGATTAGTCCCCTCTAACATACTATAGACTACTTTTATATCCGCGTCTAATAAAATGTCTCTTTAGAGTCATTTTCTAGTAGTGGCAACACAATCGATCCATACGGCTAGAATTGTTGGTTTTGTTCTGGTTGTAGCGTACAAATTAATCTATGCATTCTAACCTGGTGGCAATACAACTGATATTTTTACTTTTTTTGTGTTTGTTTTTGCGCTGGTGTATGTATACATTTTGCGCTGGTGTATATATACATTTTAGACAGATACGATGTTTTGATTCCAAGAATTATAGAAATAATATCTCTGTAAGAACCTTTTCCACAAGGAAGAGAAGGACAGGGTCACGCTGATTGTCAGTTCACATGTCCGCCAGAAATAGAGCGTTTGCATTGCCACAGGTTGCAGCAGCATATAATATGAATGGTGCTATCTACATATTTATTTTTATATTTCACACATTCTTGTTAATGTGTTTTTTAATTTTTTTCAATCATTTGATCTAACATCTATAAATTAAGAAAGATGTGTGAAAGGTAAAAAGAGTTATAATATCTGTTCTTGTACCTCCACCACTGTAAATAATAAGTTTTATGTTAATGTCTGCTTACCAAATACCTACCTACCTAGCTAAATATGTAAGACTAGTACTATATAGTACATATATGCGCAAGGGATAATAACTTCTCTTCTCCTTTATATTGCTGATGCTGATCTGAAATGCAATTTTCAATCGCAATTCTGGGTACCAAGTGTCTATAATATTTATCTACTGGATAAACTGCCAATTTAGTCCCTGAATTATCACCTTAGTGAAAATTAGGTCCCTAAACTATTTTTTCAGAAAAATTAGTCCCTGAATTATAAAAATCTACCAATTACATCCTTAATGTTTATTCGAAGCTACTATATTCAATTTTCCGTCAATTTAAGTCACGTTACTTGCATGTGATACACATTGGAGGGTAGATTGGTAGTTTTTCATAAAGAAATAGTGTATGAAGTTAACTTTTGAGGAGAAATTGGTAGTTTTTCATAAAGAAATAATGTAAGTTAACTTTTGAGGGTAAATTAAACAGTAAATTCGCAACCTATATGAAATGTTAAGCACTTATAGACGAGAAAATGATGGTATTACACTCTAAAGTGTGTCAAGTGACTTAAGTTGACAAAAAAGAGAGGATAAAATAGCTTTGAATATAATAGTAGGGATGAAACTAGCAATTTCTAATGAATTTAGGGACTTATTTTACCGAAAAAATAATTCAGGGACCTAATTTTCACTGAGGTGATAGTTTAGGGACTAAATCGGCACTTCACCCTTTATCTAATTACTAATATGGTATGCGCATGTTTACTTTTTAACTTTTCTGCATTTTGATGTTTGCAGTTTGCATATGACAACAATTTCACTTCTTAACTTTTCTGCATGTTTAATTACTAACACATATGAAATTAAAAAGTGCGAATATACCCTAAAAATTCATAATCAAATATCTAAAAATTATGATCCCCTTCCTTACTTCATCTATTTCTAAGTCTCTAATCCCTTCCTTTTCCCATTTCCATTAAGTAAGCATGTCCATGCCCCCACTTCTTAACTTTCTCATGTGTTATAAACATGGAATCAGAAAACTATTAGGGCACGTTTGTTTGACAGGACTAAGAGGGCTTGGACTGGACTAGACTATAGTCCAGTGTTTGTTGTGTACCGGGATTAGCTTTAATGAGCTTAGGTGGGATTCGCTGGGACTAACGGGCGTCTTAGCCGTTCTTAACGAAACCCCCCATTTTCGGGCGGATTCGTAAGCCAGAGAAAACGAGAGAGTTTCTGCGTTCTTCCCACATTGTCCTCGTCGTCGTCCGCTCCCTCGTCGTCGTCCGTCGTCCGCTCCCTCGTCTTCGCGTAACAGATCTGCTCGCCCTCATCTGCCTCCAGTTGTCTGGTAAGCTTCGATTGTTCGATTTTTTTCGTCGATTTGGGTGGATTTGTTTGTGATATTAACTGAGCTTTATTTGATTTTGTTGTTTTGGGTTTGAGCTTTATTTGATTCTGCAGTTGAACAAATTTTAGGGTTTTGATATTTAGGTGAAATTGAGATTAGAATTTGGGGTTTTCATAAAGCTTGGAATTTGGGGTTTGAAATTGAGATTAGAACTTGGAAGTCCTACCCACTCTGTGTGTGTGTCTGTGCGTGTGTGTGTGTGTGTATTTCTGTACTCTCTCTATGTGTGTGTGTGTGTGTGTGAGAGAGAGTGTGTGAGTGTGTGTGTGTGAGTGAATGAGTATGTGTGTGTGTGAGTGTGTTTGTGTCCGTGTGTGTGTGTGTGTGTGTGTGTGTGTGTGTGTGTGTGTGTGAGTGAATGAGTATGTGTGTGTGTGAGTGTGTTTATGTCCGTGTGTGTGTGTTTGTGAGAGTGTGTGATTGTGTCCGCGTGTGTGTGTTTGCGAGAGTGTGTGTGAGTGTGTGAGTGTGAGAGTGTGTGAGTGTGAGAGTGTGTGAGTGTGTGTGTGTGTCCGTGTGTATGTGTGTGAGTGTGTATGTTAGTATGTGTGTGTGAGTGTGAATGTGAGTATGTGTGTGAGTGTATGTCCGTATGTGAGTGTGTATGTCCGTGTGTGTGTGTTAGTGTGAGTGTGTATGTTAGTATGTGTGTGTGAGTGTGAATGTGAGTATGTGTGTGAGTGTATGTCCGTGTGTGAGTGTGTATGTCCGTGTGTCTGTGTTAGTGTGAGTGTGAGTATGTGTGTGAGTGTGTATGTTAGTATGTGTGTGTGAGTGTGAATGTGAGTATGTGTGTGAGTGTGTTTGTTGAAGTTGCATGTATTGGGCACTATTATTTTTCTTCTTTTGGGTGATAGAGTTTAAACCAAGTTACATTTGCAAATTAAACTCAACTATTTATAAATAGTATGTCCCAATTCTATTAGCAGGTAATAGAAACAAAACAATTGTCACTTTTTTTTAAGATTCATAATATACATGGCAAAAAAATGCTCCAATTAACCCATATCATGAGATTTGTAGTATTACTCTATTACACAATGGCAAAAATTTGTAGTCCTAGTCTAAGCAAACACAAATCTGGTGAACAGTACTGTTTTTATTATCCTGCTTCTTAGTCCGACACTGCACCAAACGCTTCACTAAGTTAGTCCAGCTTAGTCCAGTCTAAGCCAGTCCAGCTTAGTCCCGGCAGCTAGTCCAGTCCGAGACAGTCCGGCGCAACAAACGCACCCTTAGTTTCCTATTAAAATCCTTGATCATACCTAAAAACAAAGCAGAAAATCAGATGAACTAGGGGGCTAGTTGATTATACTCCCCTTCCTTCTCTTATTTTTAAGCTCTCCCTCGGATAAAGTTAGGGTTTCACAATAAAAATCAATTGGCTATACAGAGAGTCGCTTAATTTACGTATAATTAAGATAGCTCATGCAAAGTCTATTCTCCCATTAATGTGAAATTAATTCTCAATATCTCTTTCTTTATTTCTCCTAATTAAACCCTATCATTAATGAATCCAATCACCAAAAATAGTAATTGAGAATTGTTTATGTAATTTTGGTAATGCATAGTGTATTTATATGATAATATGATATGCCCTAAATCTTGGGCACAAATTTTGCCTCTTGTCTAGCAACTTTGACTTATAACCAAGACCTAAACGTTCAGGTGCTAATCACAAATCCAAAAAGGAAAGTAGCACATTCAGGAGCATTTCATGCCATCAATCAGCATGTGCACTACTCAAAGAAACAGCAAACTAGTATATGCAATGCAACTAGTTAGTTGTGATTGTGGAGCAAAAAATAATCACAAGGCGACACGTGGATTTTCGGATTAAGAAGATAAAAATATCCTTGAGGTGCATCAGGATTCCTACGCGCGAGCAGCGGGTAGTCATCTTCGGTCAAGTCAAAGGTGCCCAGAAAAGGTAAACAATTCCGAATTATTTCATCCATCCACATTTTAGGTAGTTATTTCATAACCTACCAATTATCCCTCATAAATTGAGATCATTGACAAATTAATGGGATTATTACTCATTAATTTGTCAATTAAATTAGCCATTAAGACAAGAAATTACCCTAATGGCCGGTCCCCTTTCTCACTTAAAGGGGCCGGCCACTTCCTTATTTTTTCCCATATTTCCTTCCCCTTTCCCTTCCTTCTTTAAGCCAATTATTCAATTACTCATTATAACCCTTTTCATAAATACAAAAGACATTCCCTTTTGGTTTAATTAGCCAATAAATGGGACACAAAACCCTAGCTAGGCCGGCCACCTCTCATCTCCTATAAATATGACCCTTTTTCTCACGAAACCTGATTCCACTCCTCTTGCAAAAATACTCTAAACACTATTTCTCTCTAAATTCTAACTTTGGTATCGGAGGTTCTTCAGCCAAAGCCCCCCATTCATCGTGGGCGCGTGAGGCTCTTGGCCTTGACCTAAGGTGTTAATTGTTTTGTAGGTGCAAGATTGTCCAAGATCAAGGAGGAGAAAATTTGCATCCACAAATTGGTGCTTTCATTGAGAGAAGAAATCTACGCTCGAAAAAGACTCTCGCACACAAAAGGAAATTCCACGAGTGACAATTCAAACATTCAAGACGTGGGACCGCGACGATCTACGAGACTGAATGTGGTTCTAGGGGAGATGGCGCCACTACCACAAGGCTCCACCATGGGAACCACCGCGGTGACCACCCGCGGCGAGGTCCATGGTACCGCTACTACGGCCCAAGTCGTGCCACAGAGGCAAGCCCAAGCCGTACCACCCAAAGTCCATGCCACCAAAGCCATGGCCCAAGCCTCGCACTCGCGTGCATCTCGTACTGAGCTGCCTGCCCCTGCAGCCCAGCCTGCCCCCGCAGCCCGGCCTGCCCCAGTGGTGTCCCAAGCAGCCAATCAATCAAACCGAGCAGTCGGGCGGTGTGCAATCTCGACTGGGCCCCCGAGATAGCGTAGACTCCCGTATTAGCTCGAGGAGGAGCGTGCACTCTCGGTTAGGCTCACGAGGGAGCAAACAATCAAGGTTGGGGCCACGTTTTGAAGAACCACATGAGCAGCCTTCTAGGCAGAGCATTCATTCGCGCATAGGCCCTCAAGGAGCATTTTCCATGTCGCTTCGGAGAATGCAGCGTGACGCACGAAAGGAAGCAGCCACTCGGTCTGCTTCAAGTTCAACGGGCAGCCCACGAAGAGATCCTTCACCAGCTAGGCAGACCAGGACTCCACTGCCCCAGCGAAGACAAATCTGCGTCAAGCCTAGCCTTCAAGTTCGCGATCTCTTGGCGAGCGGTCTCAAGTTGCAGAGAAGTGAGGGCAGAAACGTTAGACCCCTTCAAAGCAGCAAGTTCAGACTCCAAATTTTTAACTTTCTCGGCCAAGGAGTAAGCTTCAGCAGCCATAGACCTCGCCACCCCCTGGGCAGCCTTGGTATCCTCTTGATCAAGGACCATGGACTCGGCAACCAAAACAGCCGTTTTTTGCATCATGGTCAGCAGAGCAGCCCTCCTGTACTCAGGCGTATGCTTCACGAAAGAGCCTGGACCAATAATCCCTTTGACGCCGTCAACAAACTCAGCGCACACGTCCATATCCTCAAGAAGGTCTGGCCGCAAAAGCGCACAAATCTCAGCAGCTTCCTTGGAGTTAGACTTGGTGGATTTATCAGGACCACTAGCGCAAGCAGTCTCTCTCTTCTCGGAAGACAACTTGGCCTCAGTAGCGGAAAGGACAAGTTTTGGCGCCGCTTTAGCAGACGAGGATGTTTTTCCATTCTTCATGGTAACAAGCCTTTCCGAAGGAGAATCCTAAGTGGAGCGGCACCACCACCACGAGTTTCCACCACGGGAACCACCGCGATGGCTACCACGGTAGCCCACCGCGGTGAGGTCCGTGGCGCCATCACCACGGCCCGAGCCGTGCCATCCAAGGTCCCGGCCCAAGCCATGTTATTCCAAGCCCAACGCGAGCCCAATACGTTGCCTAGCCCAACCCAAGCCTCGCACCCACGTGTGCCACACGCTAAGCAGCCCACTCTCGTGGCCCAGCCTGCTCCCGCCGAGCAGTCCACTCCCGCGGTCCAGCCTGCTCCCGCCGAGCAGCCCACTCCCGTGGTCCAGCCTGCTCCCGCCGAGCAGCCTACTCCCGTGGTCCATCATGTTCCTGCCGAGCAGCCCACTCCCGTGGCCCAACCTGCTCTCGTGGCCTGTCCTACCCCCGTGGTCTTTCAAGCAGCCCAAGTCGGCCCAAGACTATCTCAGCCATCCGGACCTACCATCGAGCTGAGGGCATTCTCACCATATTTCTCCGCGCATTTGACACTTCCCAACTCAAATCTCGCGCCCAAAGTCTACCACCTTTCCACTGCTCAAGGAGGCACATTCCTTACAAGCTCTTCCAATCCAAATGGCGAACATCACTTATCTCGACAAGTCATAGAGTTGACGAGCGCCCTAGCACAACGGACAACCTTGGTAAACCAGCTCTTGCAGAGCACCAAGATGCAACGTGTCCCAAACGAGGTGTCTCGAAGAAGGACAAGGGCAGACGAAAAACCTCTCCAGTCGCGTCCCGACAAGCAGCCACTCGACTAGCCCCTAACCGAGCATTTGGGCAGAGCACACTCCCAATTGGGCCCTCGAGATAGCGTATATTCCCATCTTAGCGCGCGAAGGAGCGTGCACTCTCGACTAGGCCCACGGACGAGCATACACTCACGGTTGGGGCCACACTCCGATAATCAACATGAGCAGTCTTCCAAGCGAGGTGTTCATTCGCGGCTAAGTTTGCAAGGAGCATCATCCACATCACATCGGAGTAGGCAGCATGACGGACGGAGAGAAGCAGTCACTTAATCCGGCTCAAGTTCAACCAGCAGCTTGCGAAATCCTTCGCCTGCTAGGAATCCACCACATGCACCGCTACCACAGCATAGACGAGCCGAGCACGTAGAAGAGCAGCCTAGACCAACAGGTCAAAACTGGGGGCAGCCGAGAGCTCCACTACCTCAACAAAGGCAAATTCAGGAAGAAGTAGAGGGAATCTTGACCAAGCGATTGCGCGATTTCTAACGCAACGAGGTCACCGACTAAACACTACGACGAGATGTGACCAACATAAGCAGGTCACCATTCGCAGATGAGATCGAGCAGATGGAACCTCCGCGTAAGTTTAGCATGCCACACTTTACATCATTAAAAGGAGATGGAGATCCAGATAGGCACTTGAAGCATTACCGAAGTGTGATGGTCCTTTACCGGAATAACGACGCTCTTATGTGCAAAATATTCGCCACCACCTTGCAAGGCGAAGCGCAAGATTGGTTCCACACCTTGTCGCCACGATCCATCCAGAACTTTGACGATCTTTCCTTGGTCTTCACCAAAGAATACTCATCTTACCGCTCGATCAAGAAAAAATCCGATCACTTGTTCAACGTGAAGAAGAACCCGAAGGAATCACTCCGCGACTACGTGAAGAGATTTAAAGCAGAGAAGGCGAAGATCGTTGGATGCGACGACTCAATAGCTAGTGCAGCCTTTCAAAATGGCCTCCCTGCAGATCACCCCTATTTGGAGAGATGATCATGAAAGAAGACTTGACTCTAGCAGATTCCTTCGCCCTAGCAGAGAAGCATGCACTTTGGGACGAGGCCCGAGGAGCAGAAAAGGCGCCCGAGCAGCCTAAAAAAGAATTGGCGGTGGCTCAAAGAAAGGAAGATGGAAAGCGGCCCAGCAAGAGCAGACAAGAGGTTAAGCGGAGGGACATGCCTACGACCAAATAAGGCCCCATGACCAGGAGTTACTCGAAGTTTTCAATTCCGATCCATCAAATCCTTCGCGACGTAAAAAACGAGCCATGGTTCAAGCTGCCGAAGCAGTCAAAAGGAGATACTTCCAAGTTGGACCACGCCAAATATTGTGCATTCCACCGAGGACCAGGTCACACCACTGACAGCTGCTACATTTGGAAGAATTATCTGGAAAAGCTCGTGAAGGAAGGCAAAGTCGACAAATATTTGGACAAGCCAGCAGCGCAGCCAAGAAGGAATGCTGAGGAGGAAGAAGAGCCACCAACCAAGACAATTCGGATTAATGGTGCTGAATTCGAGCACTTGGGGGCCACCAGCAACTCTAAGAAGAGGAAGATCCAGCAGGCCCTATCGATCTCACAAGTCCAGGCGGCCGGCACACTACCTGGGCCCATTATTGGCTTCACCGAGCAGGACGCAGAAGGTGTTGATTTACTGCATGACGACGTGCTGGTGATATCTGTCCAAATAGCCCATGCCATAATCGACCGAATCATGGTTGACAATGGAAGTGCGGTCAATCTACTTCAACTCTCAGTCATCCAGAAGATGGGCTTGGAGAGCACAATAATACGTCGAGCAGAGGTACTCACTGGATTCAATGGACACACCTCAACTGCAATCGGCCAAATCACACTTGATGTGAAGACATCTTCCGTGGTCTCGAATCAAACGTTCACAATCGTAAGCGACCCATCTCCTTACAACGGAATCCTTGGGAGGCCTTGGTTGATCAAGCTAGATGCCGTTACTTCCGTCAAGTACCAAAAAATCCGCTTCCGAGTCCCAGGAGGAGGAATTGGGGAGATCAAGTCCGACCAGGCCGCATCCAGACGATGCACCGTGCAAATGCTGAAAGAATCAAAGAAGAAGACCTTTACTCCTATGGAGGTCACTGAAATCCAAAAAGATGACGGAGCTGCCAAATAGCAATTACAGCAGGTGAATCGAGAAGACGGCGCTCCAGCAGACGAGATAGGCTGGAAGCCCGAAGAAGACGCTGAAGAAATCATTCTTGATCCACAGCAGCCAAAAAAGACCGCTAGAATTGGCTCTCGCTTAAGCCCATCCGAGAAGGAAGAACTCAATACCTTCCTTAGGAAGAATCAAGACATCTTTGCATGGTCACCATCCGACATGCCCGGCATCGACCCAAAAGTGGCTTGCCACAGGTTACCTGCGACCCCGCTGCTAAGCCAGAAATCCAAAAGATGAGGCATTTTGCCCCCTAACGAGTAGCGATCATCGAGGCCGAGATAGACAAGCTATTGGAGGCCGGATTCATAGAAGAGGTAGCACACTCTACATGGATTGCTGATCCAGATTCAAGGACCAAAAGGAGTATCCGACATCACCTCCCAACTATCCAGACCGGAAGCAACGGAGGATTTATTCGCATGTTTGACGGTATCTGAGGCAGCAATAAGCTCTACCATCATACGAGAAGAGCTGGGGGCTCGACTACCTGTATTCCACAGTTCAAAAGCTCTCATCGATGCTACCAGAAATTCAAAAAACGAACTTTGGCGATAGTTGTTGCAACCTGGAAGCTCAAATTATACCTTCAGACGCACGCAGTCATCTTCATGACGTGCTATTCCGCCCAATCTAGACGAGCGACGATAAAGGCGCAGACACTGGCGATGCAAAGTTTTCTGACGAACGTAACAACTCAGCCCAAAAGGTGTGCCAAGGGCAGACGAACACTAGAATGACGCACTCGGAAGCAAGCTTTGTCCTCGTCGCCCCAAAAGATTCTACATAGGAGCATTATCTACCAGCAGTTGAGCACTACCTCCTGCTATGTGTCACACGGCCCCAGCCGACCTTTGTTCCATAATTCAACTCTAGAGTGGCCCAATACCGGCATTTGAGCACTTCCTGCTACGTGTAACATGACACCAGCTCTACAGCTCCCTACCGCGCCTTCACGCCTAGCCTAGGCAGCGCAACAGAGCGGTCCAACGACGCCCCGGAAGCAGCTGAGCACACCTTAATCGCACTTGCTCCCTCAATGGAGATTTCTGGCATTTGCATGTTGACGACACATCCAACTACAAAGGTTCGGGAGCAGACATGGTCCTTGTCACCCCAGACGGTTCAATACCAAGCAGGCGATCACTCTAGGCTTCAAAGCATCCAACAACGAAGCAGAGTACGAGGCACTCCTGGCAGGCGTCCAGATAACAAAAGACCTGGCGGTGAAAAAGCTTGCAATTCATTCCAATTCCCAGCTAATTCAACCAAACTACTAGGGAGTACGCGACAAAACATCCAAGGATGGCATAATACCTAGAGAATGTACGCAAGCAACTTAAGGCATTTCAGACTTACACTCTCGCTCAAGTTCCGCAAGCAGACAACGCCTACGCAAATGCGCTAATCGGCTTAGGCTCCGCCTTCGACCATCAACTCGAACGCTCCATTCCAGTAGAGTATCTAGACAAGCCGAGCATAGAAGTGGAGCCAGCAGTCGAAGTGTCACAGATGGAATGGCATTAGCATCCGAAGATCCTACACCGGACCACATCTTCGCTGCCCAACGCCTTCCGATGACTTGAAGGTTTTTAAGCTCAATCCACGAAGGCATTTGTGAAAATCACTCCGGAGGTCGATCCTTAGCACAAAAGACTCTTACACGCATGCTACTACCGACCTACCATGCACCGAGATGCTAAGAAGTTAATACAAAAGTGTGACCGCTGCCAACGCTACAAGCCGATACTAGCATTGCCTGCTAGCAAGCTACACCAGCAGACGAGTCCTATACCGTTCATGCAGTGGATAATCGACCTGGAGAGACCTATACCGTCTACTACTGGGGCAGATGCATGATGATCGTGGCAACCGACTACTTCACCAAATGGGTAGAAGCATATCCCATGACAACCACGACTCAGACGGACATAGAGTGCTTCGTATAAAGGAACATCGTTTGCTGATTTGTCATCCCTCAGTTCATCGTCACCAACGACGGCCTGCAATTCGTGGACGAAGATTTGATGAAGTTCTTCCAAAAGTATAACATCAAGCAGCACATGTCCATGCCAAAATATCCTCAAAGAAACGGGCAGGCCGAAGCTTTCAACAAGACGATCCTCGACTGCCTCAAAAAATCCCTCACCAACAAAAAAGGAAAGTGGCCAGATGAACTCCCCGGATGTCTGTGGGCGTATCGTACCACCAAGAGGTGAGCAACCGGAGAAACCCCTTTCTCTTTGGCGTTTGGTTCGGAAGCAATCATTCCTCCCAACATCATCCTGCCAAGCATCACCACCCTGCTGCCAGATGTCGAGCAGAACAGTAAAGAGATGGCCACAAGGTTAGATCTGGATGAGGAGAAGCTCGAGCAGACCATCACCCGCGTCGCAGCCTACCAACAACAGCTCCTCTCCAGCTAAAACAAAAAGGCCAAGGTCCGGCAATTCTAGCCTGAAGATCTAGTCCTAAGAAAAGCCTTCATCACTACCCATAGAGAAGGCTCCCAAAAGATGGATCATATATGGGAAGGTCCGTACAAGATCAGCAGAGTAGGCGGCAAGAGTAATTACACCCTCGCCACCATGAAACGGCAAAAAGATCAAAAAGCAGTGGAACGCCTACAATCTGAGGAAGTACCATGTGTGACCTCCTGCTACATCAAAAGCCCGAAGACTCAAGCAGCTCGATGGGCACCACCTCACAAGCCAAGGACTATCCAGTTGTTATGCAGTTCCTACTCTACAGCTAAGTTCTCGTTCGTTTCACTCGTTTTTCAATGAGGAATTCAGAAGTAATCACAACTTGGCTGGGCTGCATGTTTACAACAACTGATCACTCATGCGCTTCAAAAGAAGATCGCGCCCTTCTTAGGGACTCACCGCAGGAATTGCACCCCCCGAAGGACCAACCATGCTCTCCAGTGCGAGAGGATAAACTAATTTCCCGACACCCACATGGGTCTACTCTCCAAAGCGGGAGGATAAACTCTACACTCCGAATATCCAGACGTGGATGAGCCTGGCTGCCCTAGTATAACTATATGCACGATGGCTTGCGCCGGGATTTCTAGAAGTAGCCACAATGGTCTTTTTCAAGGCTTAGCTAATTGAAGGATTTTGGGTCTCTTGTCTTAATCCGCGGGGAACCGGGCCCTAGAGACGGAGGGGGCACATTACGCAGTACATCCGATAGACGGCTGCCCTGGAACCCTAAAGCTGCTACCGAGTGTACTAAGGTAGCCTACGGTTTCCGGAAGACTGCCTACGGCTTGCCCTTCAAGCAGTAAAGCCGCGCTAGACTTATACAACCACACATTCTTGTGAAAGGTTAAACAAGCTAGCAAGCATATACGAAGTTTTATCCACTGCCGACATGCTACGTAGTCGATAAACTTCACCTTTGCCAAGCGCGGAACGACTTGCACCAAGTCCTAAAGTGTTGTGATACTTGTTACGCAACCTACGGAATTGGAGAAAGCCAAGGTTAACAGCCTAGTGGTCATGTGGACTTGTCTACTTCTGTAAGTAAGGCGTCCGGTTGCCGACCCTATGGCTAACAACTTTGCAATATACAACCGCACATTCTTATGAAAGGTTAAACAAGCTAGCAAGCATATACGAAGCTTTATCCACTGCCAACATGCTACGTAGTCGATAAGCTTCATCTTTGCCAAGCGCGGAACGACTTGCACCAAGTCCTAAAGTGTTGTGACACTTGCTGCGCAACCTACGGAATTGGAGAAAGCCAAAGTTAACAGCCTAGTGGTCACGCGGATTTGTCTGCTTCTGTAAGTAAGGCATCTGGCGATCCTACGGCTAACAACTTTGCAAAAGTTCTACACCAACACCTACGACTACATAGGCTACGCGGCCTGTCTGCTTATAAAAAAGTGGCACGCCTGCTACGGGCCTATAAAGTCTAAAGGTTAAGGCATGAACAAAAGAAGCGAAGATGGAGAAAAGCGAAGGAAGCAAGTTTATTAAATTTTCTAGCAAAATTGATAAACAATTAGCAAAGACTGGAGGAGTTCAAGCAAAGCAAAAGCAACAAGGAAAAATAAATCCTAAAGGCTACCTAGAAGACTACTCTTCAGCAGCTTGGCCACCCGACGACTGCTCCATTGTCACACATTCGGCAGCCACGGCAACCTCAGCAGTGGTACCATCCGGCGCTTCACTCCCAGCTGCCCCGCCGTGGACACTCTCATCCCTAACTATTTCACCGATGCAAGACTCGAAAGTAAAGACAAGCAAATCTTCTAGAGAAATAGAGAAGGTCTGGTCTCAAGAGCACACAGATCTCATCAACCTCCCCAGAAGCAGGCTTAGTGGATCTCTCACAGCTGCCCACGCAAGCAGTCTCTTCCTCCCCAACAGACTTTGGCACTGGGGGCACATCTAGCAGCCTCATTTCTCTTCCCATTGGAAGAAGTCATGTCAATCATAGACCTCTCGGCAGCATGCGGACCCTCATAAGCAGCGGATGAAGTCTTCAGTTTTTCCCAACCGGCATCTCTGGAGCAGCCTATTTTTTTCTCGACAAAGAGGACTAAGCAGCTAATGCCATTCATGGTACTCAGCATAGGAGCTCAACCCAGCATTTTAGCAGGCAGGAGGTCTGCATGCCCAGCATTCCAGCAGCCCATGAAGTCCACAATCTCCTCATTTCTTTCAATCGCCAGCTTGGCCCGAGTCAGGTCCAAGAGCCCAAAGGACATGAGCCATGCGGCTCGCCTAACACTGCGCCCCAGCGCCACAATCCGCGACCCCAGCCGCTCAAGCTGCCCTTGGCTCTAGGCAAGCCGAGCTGCTCAAGCAGTGGTCCCTGCCACGACATCTCCTCGGCCCCTGCCAAGCCAACTCCTGGCCCCTGCCAGCCGACGTGCCGCACCACCCCGACGGCTGCCCCGCAATAGCACTATCCAAGAAGAAGGCAAGAAAAATTAAATTTTTCTTACATCGGTGCGGCACGGAGAAGACGAAGAAATCAACGAAAGACGGTCCTTTGCACGGGCAAGATGTAGAAGATTGTTAGAGGAGGGGGAACAAATATCCTCTAGTTTTCTCTCTCTTGTAGGGTAGAATAAATTGCTCTCCAAAGTTGATTTAATAACCCACTTAAGATGGACTTAAAAAGGCTTTGAGAGAAGTTTATTTCCCTTTCCTAGAAGGACCTAATTTCCAATTAAAGAGAGAATCAACATCAAAATAGGAAGCAATCCTATGTTTCCTGAAGCAAGAAGATCTCTACACCTGCTGCCCTTTCCTACGAGTAGCCCAACAGGTGTAGGGGCATTTGTGGAGCCAAAAATAATCACAAGTCGACATGTGGATTTTCGGATTAAGAAGACAAAAATATCCTTGAGGTGCATCAGGATTCCTACGCGCAAGCAGCGGGTAGTCATCTTCGGTCAAGTCAAAGGTGCCCAGAAAAGGTAAACAATTCCGAATTATTTCATCCATCCACATTTTAGGTAGTTATTTCATAACCTACCAATTATCCCTCATAAATTGAGATCATTGACAAATTAATGGGATTATTACTCATTAATTTGTCAATTAAATTAGCCATTAAGACAAGAAATTACCCTAATGGCCGGTCCCCTTTCTCACTTAAAGGGGCCGGCCACTTCCTTATTTTTTCCCATATTTGCTTCCCCTTTTCCTTCATTCTTTAAGCCAATTATTCAATTATTCATTATAACCCTTTTCATAAATACAAAAGACATTCCCTTTTGGTTTAATTAGCCAATAAATGGGCTAATTAAACCTAAATTAAACACAAAACCCTAGCTAGGCCGGCCACCTCTCATCTCCTATAAATATGACCCTTTTTCTCACGAAACCTGATTCCACTCCTCTTGCCAAAAATACTCTAAACACTCTTTCTCTCTAAATTCTAACTTTGGCATCGGAGGTTCTTCGGCCAAAGCCCCCCCAATTCATCGTGGGCGCGTGAGGCTCTTGGCCTTGACCTAAGGTGTTAATTGTTTTGTAGGTGCAAGATTGTCCAAGATCAAGAAGGAGAAAATTTGCATCCACAGTGATCATATGATAGTAGTAGAAAAATCCATCACCTAATAACCATTAATTTCCCAGAGCTAGTAATTATACAAGCTTTAACACAATACTAATCAGCTGCAAGAATGAAAGAAAGCAGTACATGTGATGAAGCAGCTAAACTAAAATAATTCCAACAAAAACACACAAAAATAACTAATTAATTAATATATTGCGATTCGTGAATCATACCCTTAATCACTGATGATGTCCGTTACAATTCAAGCATTGATTTGCTTATTCTTTCCTGAGTCCGAATGATGATACAAATCGTCAATTAATAGTTCCAAAGATTTTCTCCGTCGGAATTTTCAGGCGAATTGTCGGAAGAGATCCTCGGCGGACTCACCAGCATTCCCTCAGCCATGTCCACCAGCAGATTCGGCATATTCAAAAGCGCCTCCTCATCCATAAACTCCTCCTCCTGCTGGCCCACCACCCCACCAGCACCCTCATTATCAACACCACCCGGCTCCAATCTCCCTCCGCTCTCCCTATCCCGGACTAACATATTTGCCCTCGACTGTGCTGCCCTAGCGGCCGCAGATCGTATGTCACTCGCCGCGGAGGAAGCCGGTATCGGGTACGTAAGAATCGAGTTGGGGAAGTTCAAGGGAGTATCTGGCCCTTTCAGCGCGATCGCCGCCACGTCGTACGCAGCCGCCGCCATCTCCGGCTTAGGGTAAGTGCCAAGCCATATCCTTGTAGTCTTACGTGGCTCCCGAATCTCGGACACCCATTTCCCGCTCCGACACCGGATTCCCCGGTAGACCGGATGCCTCCTCAGCGAGCCTGATGTCGAGCCTCCCGACGGGGATGGAACGCCCAGTCTCGGGGATGAGGAGGAGGAGGAGGAATCGTCAGGTAGGGTTGATGTGGGAGGGTTAGGTGGAGTCGGAGGAATTTGTATAAAGGGATTGGGATTGGGATTGGAGGTTGTAGTTGGTTGGTCAACTGGGGGTTTGGGCACGTTGCTATACGGATCGGCCATAAGTACAATCTACATACATTTTTTCTGTGCATGTATGTATTTATATATATGTGAATTCATGACCAAATGCATGCCACGATATAAATATTAATGAATTGTAACGGATATGTGAGATGATCATCCTATTTATATGTGAAAAATGGGGGTTTGTTTTGTTTTTGTAAGAAGCGTGGGAAAATCGCGGAGCTTTTGCTGGCTTTTTAAATCTTTTTGTGTGACTAAATAGGGCTAACCATGATTAACAATTAATACTTCATGAGTGAGAGGTGGTGTTGAAATGAGGCCACAGAGGGAACACGTATTAAGCCCTGAAGCAGTCTCCTATAGCAGCTAGAGATTAGCTGTTGTCGACCTGGTCATTTAGTCAAGATCTTCCCCTTGAAATTTAATGAGTACTATACTTATAATGTAAGACGTGTTGTGGGATATGGGGGGTGATATTCAGAATTTAACTGCATCATGCTGACCACTTTCTCAGCATCTACACCGCACTCTTTGCTTTGCTTGACTGTGCGGATGTCATCTGCACCATTAACAATTGTATAGTTTTCTTTTTAACATAAAAAAGAGAATAGAGTGTACCAAGGTGAATTTTCTTTGACATAATAAAGCGCTATTTTAAAATACATTTTTGCTATTTTATTATGAGGTTAAATCCACCTCATATTCCTTAGTGTAAATTATATCGTTTGTTCAGAAAAAAGAAAAATAAATAAATAAAGTGGATTTTTCTTTTTCTTTTTTGACATAATAAAAGGTGAACATATTTTAGTGGGATACTAGCTACTTTTATGTTTTGATCACCACCCTTAAGTGATGGTGATACATATTATTAGAACTAAATTCATGCACTACCGTAAAAGGCGAAGATGCACAAACTCGATAACCTATTAATGAACAACAAACGGTAAACAACCAAGAACCATGGGTGTCGGCCAAAGATTCTCCGACGGTCAATTTAGTAAGCAAATACATGAGACTCAAGCAGTAGCCAAGAGAATAAGTGTGCGATAATTGCGTTTCCAGAAATACACTCTAGAATGGTGTATCTATACCAGTCGAGATAGGGACCTTTTAGGACATGGAATCCGTATTATACCGGGAGTGTAGCAAATGATATCTAGGAGTAGTTATTGCATTCTCTTAGAGTATGATTACTTGCGGTGTACAGATTTAAAGGATTCCAAGAATATAGGAAACCTAGCTGATTTCTTACTAGATCAGTTTTCTGTGTCTTGCAAAACAAGTATGTTCAATCTCAGTGAAGTTGTTTGAATTTGCCAATCACTTCGTAAGACACCGAAACCTGATCCAGTAAGGAATCAGTCGGGTTTCCTTTATTCTAGGAATCCTTACAACCGAAGGATTAGTGTGCGCCGCAAATAATCATACTCCTAAAATGATGCAATATCTACTTTTAGATATCTTATGGGATTCTCTCGGTTTAATACGGATTTGATATAAAAAAATGTCTTTATCTCGGCTAGTATAAGTACGCTCTTTTAGGGTTGTTTGTGCTTTTACAGATTATCGAGTTTGTGCATCTCCACCCTTCACGACAGTGTGCAAAGTTGGTTCCAACACTTACCCACATTGTTTATTATCGTTAGATAAATTTAAATTTCTAGATATGTGTAGTGGATAGATACAAATTTCGAAATTTAAACTCATCTAACGGTGATAAATATGGTTGTGAGCATAACCCCACTTGAAGGTAGTGAGCAAGAATGCACCCTCATCTAGTACCTTTTTCTACTTATCATCTCCATTCATTGATTGCCACGTAGACGCCACTATCACTTAAAAATTAAGTATTTAATTAAAAAAATGATTATTTCATTCACCAAAACCCTAAAAACAAAAATTAAATGTCAAAGCTTGGCCACCGTCCATCTCTTATTTTTCTAATGCATGTTCATGTTCTTTCAACTACTAAATTGTGAAAAAAAAAACCAGAAAAACTCGACCAACCAAATTAGTTTTGGACCCACATTAACGAAAACAAACCATGATACGAAAAATCTAAAATTCGTCATAAAAAAAAATTGTGGCCAATTCCGTTGAGCAGTTGTCAACCCATCCACTCATCTCTCTATCACTCTCCCCCAATCCTCCTATTTCTTTTTCTATTTTTTGTTCTGAAGGGGAAAACCTGGGCAACTGTGGATGACTTCACCACCACCAAAACTTGTAGCATTTTATATATCTATGAGCAGTAACAAAATTCATAAGTGAAAGACTCAAAATTTCAGATGCTGTTTAAAATGGAATACGTGTAATCTGTTCCAGAAAAGAAAACTCCATTGACGTCTTTAACTTGGCTAGTCGCTTGCTGCCTAGAGGGAGGAAGTCGAAGAGAGAGAGAGAGAGAGAGATTGATGGGTGAGTGGCCTGGCCTTACTAATCTGTTTTCTTTTCAATTCTCAAATTCATTAAAGGTAAAAGTTGAAGAATAGAATATATGATTTTAAAGCATTAACTTTGTAGTTTAATCTGATAGTGGAAATGATGAGTGGGAACGGCAAGTAGAAAAGGCAAGAAGAAAAGCTACCTAGCATTCCTCTATATTTTACTCGATTTTCTTTTGATGCTGCTTGTTAGACTAAAACTAGTGTTTCTCCGTGCGATTGAAAAATAAAAGAGTCGGTCTTGTAGCGTATGATTGTAACTAAGCAATGTTTAAATCTTATTGTATAAAAGATAATTCAATTGAGCTAAAAAAATTTATTATCACCATTTACTAAGGTCAAATTAAACACATTTAACAGACCCAACCTCAAATAAGTGCATGGTAGCAAATCACAAATGAAGACGGGATAATGAAAGTGATGGCATGTTATGTCTAAATGGCCTACGATTATCCTTCACATGGCCGATTAGGTTGTCAAATCAATTTCTTAAGATCTCTCTCTAAATCCACAAAACACCAAATCCCATTTTTCATGGGCACAAGAGACCCACATTTACACTATCAACAATTAAAAAAAGAAAAAAACTCCATACCTTTTCCCTCTTTCTCTGTCCGACCGTTAAAAGTTAGTTTCCTTATCTAAAAGTTAGTTTCTCCGTCTAACACAGGTCTCTTCTCTCATCTCATCCATGGAGACCATTCAATCATCAAGTTTCCCAATTTTCCACACCAACCCAGTTTTCCTCACCCCCAAGCCTCTCAGACCCTCCAAGGTTTCCATCAAACCTCCACCGCCGGACTTTGATTTCAGGTCAGAAATTTCAGTGGACTCAAGAGCCACCATAGCCAGAACTCACCCTGAACTGCTTGATTTGGCTGAGAATGGGAGCTTGTTCTTGATCGAGAAAAGCCAGTTCGGTCCCGTCCCGGCATGGAGGGCAGAGTTCGTCGAGCCGGAGGCCATCTGGTTGGTCGGAACCAATCATATTTCTCGAGACTCTGCAGTGGAGGTCGAACGCGTGGTCCGGGCAGTGAAGCCGGATAATGTGGTGGTGGAGCTATGTAGAAGCAGGCAAGTGTAACTTGGAATTTAATATCAAAATGTTGCATAGTTACAATATCAATTGTTATTTTTTAGGTTTATTGTAGCAATATTCATGAACTATACCCTGAGTCGCACTTTCGTCATTTGTTTTAATATGAGATTATGTGCTTCGAGTTGTATCGTTCAAGGACTATTGCTGCAATTATCCCTTATTTTTCAACTATATGTACATAGTTTAATATCAATTGTTATTTTGTAGAATAATTGTAGTAATGTTCATGAATTATTCCCTGAGTCACATATGAGTCCTTCAATTTGAATATGAGATTATGTGCCTCGAGTCATACAGTTCAGGAAATATTGCTATATTTTTTATTATGTACATTCAATCATCCGTATATCCATACTCCACATCTTAACTGAAATTGTTGCAGAACCCAATTTCAGAGCTGGGATTATGTATGCTGATGTCCCCATGGATGGTGAGGCAGGAGGCCAACAATTAAGGTCTAATATGTTCTCTCTGAGTGGAACTGGCTTTTTTGGGGCCGTTGGTCGAAGCATAAACTTGGGTAAAAAGCCAGTTTCTTGTGTATCAATTAATAGTTTTATGTGTAGATGAAATTACCGGTTTAATTTTATGTCACAGGGGGTCAAACTGCTCTAGCGTTACGAGTACTGTTGGCTGTTTTCTCATCAAAGATTTCATCCGACACCAATCGTCCTTTTGGTGATGAGGTAGTTGACTACAATTAAATTTTAAGGAAAACTAATGAAAAGGGCTTGAAAACTTTGAGTTTTAACGATAATGACAAAATAAAGGGTAAAATGAATAGTACCAGGTTTGACTTTTTAGTGTAAAAATGTGGTTTTTCGTTAAAGTGAACAGTACCGTGGGCTTTTCGTTAAAACTCCCTAAATTATTGATGATAAAATGTACTGCTTGAAAATGAAATCAGGTGTGTGACCATGTCCATGTGACCTTTAATGGACTGCAGTTTCGATCTGCTCGAAAAGCCTCTGAAGAAGTTGGTGCTCAAATCGTGTTGGGGGATCGTCCAATTGAAATTACTGTATGCGCAAATCTAAACCCTACTGTTATACAGGACTATATATAAAAGTTTTTCTACTACGCCGTTAACTGCATTTTTTAATACGGACATGTTGTCTTCTTGACACTGCATGCATATTTACTAAGTTATAATTATTGATAAGTGATTAATATGGTTTTCTGAATATGTGATCGATAAACTTGACTCAAGTCAGTTAACTACATCGTAGAAAGGTTCAAGATATACAATTTTGGAAATTTATATATAATTTGTGTTTGCAGCTTGAAAGGGCTTGGAATTCTCTGAATTGGGATGAGAAACTGAGCTTAGTGAGCTCAGTTGTTCGAGGGATAACATCACAGTCTGATATGTCGAAGAAGAATCTCAATGATGAATTAGAGAGGGTAAAGTTTGATTAACAAGATTAATATTACAACATAAAAATAAACTATACAACTATTCAATACTTACTAGATCTTAATTAAGCTAATTGTTAAAAAAAACCATATATTTGATTACATTGTAGGAACCAAGTACAAGTGATAGCACATTTCAGCTTTATAAGCAGCTAAGTTCTTCATATCCTTCACTCCTACAACCTCTTATACACGAGCGAGACACTGTAAGTATCTCAATTCAACCCGGATTATGAACACTATAATACAATGCATAATGAAAGTTACCAAGTGACTTTTGTTTTTGTGTTGTTGCACATTTCAGTACCTTGCATGGTCTTTAAAGAGGAGCAAAGCTGTGAATAAGAGTAAGAGAGTAGTTGGGGTTATTGGAAAGGGACACATGAATGGTGTGATATATGCCTTACTAGCTGACCTGGGAGACCTAAGGTTTAGGGACCTTGTAGGACAGAGGCCTACAGGTACTACTGATGTTTCTTCTAATGGTTGGATTGTGAAGTTGGTCCAGGACTTGATTAGAGATACTGTCATTGCCACCCTCCTGTGGGCATTATATGAGCAGTTCATAAAAGGTGGGTTAGAGAGTCCATTTTGATTTGAAATCCCAAATGGCTGAAAAAGAAAAAATTGATCTTTGTTTTGTATATAGATTTGAAATCTGCTCGGCTCCTTTCTATTTAAGGACTCATTCCTCCTTATACGTAAATCATAACTTCTGTAAACGTGTCAAAATGTGATTGATCTAGAAGGAGTAATGAATCCTTACATATTAGAAATCAAGTATTTTCCTATAATTTTTTTTAAGAACTGATAAGGAAAGGGAACCGAAGATTGTTGCTGCAAAAGCTTATAATTTATTTTGTATATTGCAATTCATATTCACCTCAAACAAATTAAAATAGTAAGATTGATTTATTTACTGCTTTAAGCTGAAGGTGAATATTATGTTGCCTTTTGGAGATGGCAGGGGAGCTTAATACAACAATTAAGGATATAAACAAAAAACCAAGTAATTTATAGGAAACTTGTTACATTTCTAATTAAACCTTCCTGTTTAAGGCTTTCCTACTCTAGGGGTGAAAGTGTCACATCCCGACCCGGGGTCCACCACATCCCGGGCCCATTCCACCACTGTAGCACGATATTGTCCGCTTTGGGCCCCGACTACGTCCTCACGGTTTTGTTTCTGGGAACTCACACGAGAACTTCCCAGTGGGTCACCCATCATGAGAGTGCTCTCGCGCGCTACTCGCTTAACTTTGGAGTTCCCATGGAACCCGAAGCCAGTGAGCTCCCAAAAGGCCTCGCGCTAGGTAGGGATGGGAATATACATATAAGGATCACTCCCCTGGGCGATGTGGGATCTCACAGAAAGAGTGATTCGACTTGTTACATATGACGTCACTTCTAGGATGATTTCTGGAATTGACATAATTGCTGACGCACTATTTAATACAAATGGATCCTACATGCCATTAATAAGAAGACCCACTTTTATTAAAACGTATGTGTCAGCAATGATGTCAATATTGTGAGCAAACCATGGGATTGGCCATTGGTATTGTCTGAAAAATGGTTGTATTTGCATGGATAGGGTTGATTATGCGATAAGGATGTCATTAAACGATATCCATGAGTCCATGGCAATTTAGCCAATCATAATCTAAAGGTGGTGAAAGTTTAAGAATGCAATCAATTGCCCTGGATTTCGTTCCTTCTTTCCGTTGGATTTCAACCACTAAAAACATTTCACCTTTGTTTAATGCATGAACATCCTCTTCTGATATAGATGTCCACATATACGTAAATGACTGAAGCTATAATATTGTAATTTGAAGTAAAACAGAGAGGCAATATTGTCATATTACTTGGTTAGAAACAATGGATTGAACTAAGACAATGGTTTTCAAATACCACGAGCCAGTTGCCTTATCCTGGTTCATTTCTGAGATTTTATATTAATGTACATATTAGCTTTAGTTTATGGTAAGTTATTGTGAGCCAAAGCCAGCCCTAATGGACAACCAATTGGCAGAGGCACTCAGGTTCCCTCCAATTTGAAATCAAAAGTTTGAGACGTTGAGACTGTAAAGTGTAACAAGATAATATCAAACAAATTTTACCAGCTTTTACATTTAAAACCCGAAACTCAGAAAGAAGTGAAATTTGACCACTTTTCTTGCTACCAATGCTTTTGCTATAACGGGCCTCACTTTTAGTTTTTCACAATTTTACTCAATAATCTTCTGAATTTTACTGACCAAAAAAACCATAATATTCTGCATTTGATTTTCTTGTTTTGAGTTTTTCGGTTAATTTAAAGAGGTAAATATTATAGCATTTAGTAGTTAATTTGTTTAGTTAAAAAAATGTGACAAAATTAGTTTGTTTAGTAAAACAATTGATTTATTACCTTGATGAATAGAGTCTTCCTCTTCAACATATTGCGTTTTAGGTTCAAAACCGTCTATCCCCTTAATGTAACTTAAAATATTATTATTGCTTGTAATAAAAAAAAATAAAGTACATAAGCGAAAAAATGAATTTTGGTTTGTCATGAACTGTTATAGGCAGCTAAGAATAAACCACTACGTTATTAACATTAGGTCGTTAGACAGTTAAAACCGTTAATTTCAAGATATTCTATTATTTCCTTGTGCAAATGATTGTTCGTGAATCGTTATTGGCAGCTAAGTGGAAATCGTAAAGTCATTAACCCCGTTAGGTCATTAGACAGTTAATAATTAAACTGTTAATTTCAAGAGATTTTATTATTTCTTTATATATAAAATGGATAATAGATCACTTAATCAAGCTAGAACTAGTAGATGTTCAATACAAACTCCTAATTGTTTACCGTTCTTTCCACGTTAATTTAACTACTACATGTATTCATTCATAATTTTTTTTATGTTTAACTAAATAACACTAATAACACCTTAATTCAAGATGTGAGAAGTAACTTGGCTGGCTATAAAATGGATAATTCAAAATTATATAAATTGAACTAACAAAAATGCTAACTGCATAAATGTATGAATTTTGTCTTAAATTAACTAAACAACACTCCCTGAAAAAACGAACCAAAATTTGAAATTTTGAATTGCAAAAAAAATGATATGCATTCAGGTTGAAAAATTGGAATGGTACTTCAAAATTGGTAAAATATTTTTCATGGAAGGCAATTAATTTGAAAGATTGTGAAATCTTCTTCACAAAGAACTCTATGTAAGAATCCCCTATGTTTGGTAAAATAATATAAATGTTCTATTTCGTACTAGATTTTGCCATTAATTAGTGTTAAATGTTAAAGTGGGCGATGCATATACATCTTTTGTAACTTACAATGTAAACTGCATGCATTTGTCTGAAAAAATATAGAGGTAATTTAGATAAAGATAAACACTCTTTCTCTTTAAATTAAGCAGTTTTCTTACACTTGTTGCGCCTTCATTTGCTATCACGGCTGACTTAACCAGCCCTTGTATTATATAAACCCCTCACTACTCAATAGTTTGGTGCAAGAGAAGTTTCATTCCAAGCAATGGATGCTACAGATAGCGCTGAGTTCAGGCAATCTTCTTTCATTTCCAAACCCTCTTTCGTTGATATGATCAATATCTTGGTTGTGGACGACGATGCCACCACTCTAGCTATTGTTTCAGCAATGCTCAAAACATGGAGCTATCAAGGTATATAGATTGAAGACTACTACTATACTACTTTAAAATTGTTTCAAATATATATGTAACCAAAATCAAAACAAAAATGTTTTGAATACGATTTTTGCGCCTATCCTTTCAGATATTGTGTTTATGTTTAAGCGTATGACAAGAATTTCTAAGGATGAATATTTGTTGCTCAATTCAAAGACAAATTCCATTTTGATTGGCCACCTATGTACACAACAAGAGAGGAATTTGGAATTTTTGTCATGAATTGGCGCCTTTTGTATATTATATATTTATATTTGAAAATTTCATCTAGATTATTCTTAATTCAATAAAATGACATTTTGATTTAAATATTTCTTAGAATGATTGGTTATTAATTCTTTTGTTTTGTCATATCATGTTTATTTTGTTTAGTTTCATAAGCTACCTAGGTCTTCAAATGGCTAACTCGCTTCCATATGTTTGGCAAAAAAAGAACTTCAAATGGTTCACTCTTTTGTCTAAGGCCTTTGCATGCCTTTCGATATATCTATGTGTTATGTTTTCTCAGAAAAATTAGGGAAAAACTATTTTTTGACCCAACCTTTTTTCTATAGACACTACACCTAGCTAGATCCCATCTTATACAATATAATTTTGATCAGATTTTTTGCTGCATGTGTTTTTTTCTTTCTTTTTTTTTTTATTTTTTTTTTTATCATTTTCAATCAATGGATCTAAGAGATTTTTTTTTTAGTTTCAGGCTTTCTGCCGATTAATTTTTTTTTGTAAGAATGATCATAAGAAACCTATATATATTTGTTTTGCAATTAGGGTTTTTGTATGTGCAAATTTTTAAGTTAGTAAAAAGGATACTCGGTTGCTTTTTTTTGGTTCAAAAGAAGGGGTAGTCAATTGTTGGCTTCCTGCAAGTGACCCTTTACTACAGTGATGAAAAAGTGTTGAGCCCTTACATGACAACGTGAGTTCAAACCCCGTCGATGACTAGTATAACATCTAATCTAACAAAATTAATCGTTTGACAAAAAAAAAATTTGTTGACTTCCTTACTTCCAATCAGAGTATATAAAAAAACTATTTTGTTTTTTATAATAAGAAAAAAATGCTCCTCACGAGATCCATTACTTAGTTGCGTATATATATGATTTTAAGGTAAATCACATGTATGCTTGCTTATGAGGATTCTAAGACCCGTTCTCAATTAGATCGCTTTACTACTTCGTTGAACAATTTTGCAAGATTCCATTGATCCAATATATATATATATAGTTATACACTTCAACACTAATATTGTTTTTTCTTGCCACACTTGATTTCAGTTGTCGCTGTTAAGAATCCTATGGATGCTTTGGCTATTCTTCGAGCAAAAAAAAGCGCATTTGATCTTGTTGTTACGGACCTCCATATGCCTCAGATGGATGGGTTTGAATTACACAAGCATGTTCGTGATGAGTTTAAGTTACCTGTTATTAGTGAGTGTCATTTTTAAGTAAAAAAATTAATCTCTTAAGTATACTTTAGTTTTAGTCAATACATGTCCAACTCATTTTGTTTAATTCATTTCTTAATGCAGTGATGTCCGCAGATGACAACGAGAATATGATACTAAAGAGTTTAGAGGGCGGATTTGCTGATTATATGGTAAAGCCTGTGAGCAAAGATGACATTAAAAATGTGTGGAAGTATGCTGAGGCAGCTAAGAAAGGTAAATCTGTTGTCATAGAGGAAATAGAAGGTGCTCCAAGAGAAGCACCTGGTGAGGTCGACAATGGAAGTAACTCTGGGATGTCTTCGGATACTGATGAGGAACAACGTGAGAAAAAGGCCGAGGCAAAGGCGAAGAAGGCAAAAAAGAGAGATAGGGAAGGCGATAATGAGGAACGCATGGTTGCACCAAAGAAGCCAAAAGTGGTGTGGACAAACTCACTTCACAATCAGTTCCTATTGGCCATTAGACACATCGGTTTGGACAGTATGTGCCAATCATCTCATTTTTTCTTTCCTAATTTTAATTTTGTGTTTAAATACATACTTGCGTTGTACTGACTAATGTAATTGGTTTCATGCAGAGGCAGTGCCAAAGAGGATTCTCGAGTTCATGAATGTGCCAGGCTTGACCAGGGAAAATGTAGCTAGTCATTTGCAGGTCATTTTCACATTTTCATCTATTTTTATGCAGTTTTCTTGTTTTATTTTGTTTACAAGCCGATATATTTATATTCTAAGCTAGTGTAACCTACAGGGAGGGATATTTAAATTTAAGTACAAAGGGATGCGCACACTATCATGACCAACTGACCTAATTATAACTCATTAATGTTTGGTTTCCGTTTCTCTCAGTCGTAATAGAAAGATTAATGAAAGAAAGAGAACTTATGTGTGTGTATGTGTGAAGATGTTCAATTCTTGCAAAATAACACAAAAGAGAGTTTTGCATAGTAACCATGTATTTGTCTAAAAGTTTACATATTAGAAATACTAATGGAATGGTACTTATAGTATTGAATCATTTTTTCTTGGTTTAACTAATACGACACCTTCCTCATGGCCATTAGGTACCGAAAATAGCAAATGATAATCTCATATTTTGCAATGGTCGGGTACTTAGTAGAACTAGTACAATTTATTTGGCTCACGAAGGAATACTAGTCAATAAGTTTTAAGCTACACGGCCGTTTGCTATTTTGGGTACCCAATAACCAAACCCTAGTAACAAAGAGAAGTACGAATTTGTTGCACGGTAACAAGTATTCCAATAGTTATCACAAAACATTTGTATGGGTATGTATATGAGCTGGAAAGATTATACCTTAATGACCAAATTGTTAATGATGGTGTGTGCATATTTATGTGAATTTGCAGAAGTATCGCATGTTCTTGAAACGAGTTGCTGAGAAAGCTAGACTTTCCAAGTGCTTGTCTGAGAGGGTGTTCAGGTCAAGCTTTGCATTCAGCCATCCAGGGCTGGTCTTCAACAGTACGGAAGCAGGAGACCAATATTCACAGTACCTGAAATTACAACAGCAAATGGCAGCATCTCCAATCAATATTGCCTCTGAATTTCAACCATCCTCAGCTGGGATTGATGGAAATACCATTAATCTCCTTGGCTCCATCCAATGCCCTAATTATCAGCAATCTTCATACAGCAGCAACACCATGAGATCCATGCCTCAACTTATCGGTTCGGGGAAGTCCCGTCTGCTGAACCATATCACTCAAGCTAATCTTCTCCGTCATCAACCATGGCTTGGAAATGTGAATCGTCAGCTGCTTTCTCAAGCAAGTCACCGCCCGGGGGTTTTTGGAATGCAACAACTGATGAACGATTTTGGATCAAGTGGAGGCATGTCTTCTAATGCTGCCAATATTACTGGACTTACCACCAACAATACTATTACAAATAATTTGATCCAAATGTTCCAACAAGCAAGGCAGCATGGAATTTTCACCAATAACAACCAATTCAGCGACAACTTTGGCACACCTGGAATTCAGAACAATGTTACTAATCAGCAGCCTAATGGCAGATCTGAGCTAGTGGGAATACTCAATAATTTCAATGGGACTGGTGGATTTTCATCAAATGGGTTTAACTTCAACAATGAGACTATCAATGGCTTGACCAATAGGGTTCGAAACGTGAGTCTGAGTGGTACTACTGAACCAATGGCTACCTTAGGAGGTTCTTCATCGTTGTCGCCTTCTGCTGGGATTGGGACTAGCACTACTACTTCTAGTGCATATCAGTTTCAAAAAGATTTCAGTAAGAACAGAGAAGATCAGCAACAAAATGTTTCAGTGTTGCCACCGCCAGCAGAGAATACCGATGATAATAGCATTACTACTCCTACATTGGTCAACAAGAATAATATGTCTCCTGGACAAGAAATGGACAAAGCTCTTGATGATTTGATGATTAGTAATCTTTTCGTGGACCAGCAGAACAACTATCAGCTTCCTCCTTCTTCTCAGGTACATATAAAATCCTAAACCCTAATTATCTTTCTTTTCTTTTCTACTGTTTTCTCACCAAATTGTCTGCTTTAATGTTTGCAGCAACAAGGTGGAGATCAAGATCAACTTCCTCCCGACTTCTCTAGTTTCTTAGATCCAGTTGAAGTGCCGGACGCTACTCCGAATCAAATGAACCCTGCTGTTGCGGACCAAGGTCTGGACCTTGCTGTGAACAAAGTTTCCGACCCTTCTCCTGACCAGGTCCCAAACCCTAACTCTTCTGGCACATACTGTGTCGAAGAAAATGCACCTAATGAAGAATCTTGGAGCCAGGCATGCCTACTTCATTTCATAGTTTATCACATACTCTCGTGTACACGCATATTTACTCGATCATGATATATACTAATTATATTGCTTACTCATTTCAACCCTTTTGTGGACCAGGTTTCAAACCCTAAATCTTCTGGCCCATACCATGTTGAAGAAAACAAACCTAATGAACAATCTTGGAGCCAGGCATGCATATCCATTCATATTTTAAGCACATACACACACGCGCACGAACACACAAAGGATTCCATCACGGTACTAATTATATTGTTGTGTGGTGCAGCAGGGAGGTGATCAACAAGTCCTCAACCCTGAATTCCGCGGCAATGTCTTTGAATCAGAGGACTACAACATGTTATTTCAGACAGCACTCCCTTTTCCGGCAAGTCAAGAATTCAATTTATAGCTATCACTTATACGATTTTGACATGGTATCTCTGATAAGTTTTGCTAATCAACATCTTGGTTATTTTACTTGTTTTTTTTTTTTTATATGTAGGATTGTGACAATGATTTCCTGAATGCCTTATTGGGTGATGGTCTGTAGTCTGTATTAAAGGGAATTAAAAGCGAGCAAGAATGGTCCAAGTCTAGTCCTGGAGAAATTTGTTTACTTATTTTGATTTGATTTAGATTATAGAGCTGGCTTGCTTCAGTGTAATAGTTATAATAGTTTGCTGAATAAATTGAACTTTGGCTATGTAATAATTATGTATTTTGCTAGATAAGTTGAACCTTTGGCAACTAGCTAAGTTGTATTTTGCAAATAAAATAAAGACCTAGTATGCTTTCCTTGTTAAGACATTTGAAATGTTTACTCTATTTCACAAGAAAAAAAACTCAAAGTGTGGCTAGAATGCCTCCTTATTTCTCTGACGTGTGATGAAGATAGAAATATGATATATCTTCGGTTACACATTATCTCGCCTCTTGCACAAATATCTTCACTCATGAGAGAAGATTTGGGCTATGATGGCAAGGCTTGCATGTAACAAAATTGAGTAAGGCGCCCATATTAGCCAAATCTCATCAAACATATGCCAAAAATTATGGTCTACATGTTTGAATAAAATTTGGTCAAATCTTGCATGGTTAGCTTCCTAAAATAAAAAATGGCAGTTTGGTTCAATGAAAATACAAAGTTTTCGAATGGAAAATGTTGTGATCAGCAAAAAAAAATCTAAAAAGAGAAACCAAATGCTAATTTAAAATCTAGGATTGCCATCCTCATCAAATTTGCTCAATTTGCCAATAAAAAAGTAGCCGTTGGAAAAAACTTTCCAAAGCTATACAAATTTCTTTCAATACAAATAGCATGCGTACATCTTTGCCTTTTAAAAAATTAACTCACAACAAATATTTTCTTAGATTTTCTTCTTCTGAAGGATTGAAAAAAGAATCTATTAGGGTGAGATTTCGATCCTCCTCTAGATTTTGATTCATGATTTCTGGTCGTTGTGCAGCTTGCAAGCATCTGAGAAGAAGATGTCCTTCCGATTGCATTTTCTCTCCATATTTTCCTCCAAATAATCCTCAAAGATTTGCTTCTGTTCATAGGATCTATGGTGCCAGCAACGTTGCCAAAATGCTCCAGGTACATAATCCTACTACTCTAGAAACATAATCAATTCAATTATATTTTTGCATACATACACATATATAATAGATTTCTTTCTTTATTGTTGTCATAAGGGATTCAAGCGCGTGGCAACATACGTTTTCCCGCTTGGACTTGTTTTTGAGAAAGTTTGAATAGCAGTCGATTCTTAATTATGAACTTAAGAGAAATTTATCTTACATTAGTGAGGTGATTAACTTTAGTTTTTCCTCTTATGATTCCTCAGCAACTACCAGACCATCTGAGAGCTGAAGCAGCAGATACTTTGTGCTATGAAGCCGAATGTAGAATACAAGACTCAGTGTACGGTTGTGTTAAGACTATTTCCCAATTGCATCAAGAAATTCACAACGCAGAATGTCAATTAGCGAAAACACGAGCTGAGATTGCCTTCTTCAACTCTGGCGGCGGAGGAGGAGGACAAGAACGTCAAGTGCATCAAATGCAAGAAGTTCAGTCCGACTTAAATTTCTTTCCGGACCAAACCGAAGCTCCTTGGTTTATTTGATTCCTTATTGTATGCAAAAGAAAATAAAGGTTACCAAAATATTGATATTCATTTCATTTGTTGATTCAATCCAATGCAAATTAGCTACAATCCTCAATCTTGAGGTAGACACACAAAGACTAAAATCATAATTGCTTAAAGTACTATCAATCGTTACCATTCGACTTTGTAGTTTACTAATTGTTACAGTTTAATTAATTAGCACGCAAGATACTTCAATTTACCCCCACGTATACTACTCGCGACATTTTAAATTACACGAGTTAAACTACGACAATTGAAACTACATGAAATATCGTATAACTCCACGGACCAAAATCATGATTAGGATCAAATTGAAATTTTAATTTTCTAATTTCGACCCAATGAAATCAGGTCCAGAAACTCAATCAACTGAAGCCCAGAGGCCCGAAAGTGAAAAAATAAGACCCCCAAAAAGAAAAAAAAAAAAAAAGGGGGTAAATATCCAATTTGCCCCTGATATTATTTTTATTTTTCTAAAGTCCCTCCAATTCCAAGTCCAAGTCCGTGCCTCCATGTCCATGTCATCAGAAAGGGCCAAGTTTACAAATAACAAAAAGTACTGGGCCCTTTTCTACAAATATCCAAAAACGTCGTTCTCTTTTTCCTCTACAATTTATTTATTCCACTCACGTGAGATTTCGTTAAGGTCAAATCGAAGAAAGTATCATTTACCTCCTTCACATCCATCGCTCGCTCGCTCGCTCGCTAGGGTTCCAGTCTGAAGCTCCGTTGCTTCCAAAGAGAAGGTACGAAACTCTCTGAAACCTGAAGCTTCATTCGAATAATCTCAATTTTCCGTTTGGTTTCCGAGAAAGTTTGAAAAGAAACCAAATTCTTTCGTGATCCGGTTATGTTATGCGTTTCTAGCTCAATTTGGTATCTTTCGTGCCGTTTCTCGGGAAATAAATGGAGATCTGACGTGTAGGCTTTCTGTAGTGGTAGATCTGACTGTTGGTGTTTGTTTCTGGTTTCTTTGCTTAATTTATTTGAATTTGTTAGATTTTTGGGGCTAATTATAAAATTGGGGATTTTTTTGGTTATTAATTTGGATTTGTGTGTTCGTACTTTCTTTTCTTTGGTTAAATTTGTTTGTAGGCATTGGTTTTTTTTTTTTTTCTTTCTTTCAGTATTTATGATATTTCTTGTGATTCGGAACTTGGTTAATGTAACTGTGAATTAGCGGTTCTTGTGTAAGAAAAGACCCGTGCTTTGTGAACGTAACACGGTTATTATATCTTACAGTTAAACACCGTGTTCTTTGTCGCAATTGAAAGAATGTTTGGAGTCGGGTAGTGTTCTCTGAAATTATGTTCCCTTTGTTTATCTAATAATTTAGTGTTGGGTTTTCTTGTTGTTTGTTATCATATGCATACTCTTTGATAGACTGGTCTTTTGCTGCTCACGTGCAATATGAAGTGTGAAAGATTACTTTCATAATTGCTGACAGATTATTCCCATTTATGCCAGGAAATGAGGCCGATTTTTTGCGGGAATTTTGAATATGATGCTCGACAGAATGAATTGGAGCGGCTGTTTGGTAGATATGGGAAAGTTGATAGGGTCGATATGAAGTCTGGTGAGTACACTTTTTAGTTCTCTTCGTCTCTGTATGGTGCTTATTTCACTTGTGGTACCAACATTTAACCCTCTCCCACAAATTATGCATATGTTCTCCTAAAAAATATTCAAAGCATCGTCTACTTCACATGGCAAAGCACCATGAAGCTGGATAGTCAACTCAGATTTTATATGAGATTTCGTCCTCTAGTTTTGATCCTGAAAGAGTTATGAATAATTTTATTTTGTTTGAACTAGGGAATTGAAACCCAAAATGAGGACTGACTTCTAAACTCACACGGGCGAGCCATATATTTATGCTCAAAATTTTACTGCACTTTTACAGCTTGGATGTGTGGTAAGATTTGAGGTGTGAAAGTGATTTTAGTAACTTTGGTAAATAAATAATTTCTAATTCTTTTGGGATCAAATTAAAGTATGAATTCTAATATAACATCTTCAAAATTTTAAATTTCTTTATTTCCGGAATTGACACGAATGATTGTAAACATGTTCTAGATTCTGAATCTTGCATTCCTATTTCACCCAGTTTTGAGTTGGGTACTTAAAAGCAACTTTGTCCAGATTTATCATGCATTGAGGTTCTTGGTATACTGATTTGATTTTGAGGTTTGAGGGATGAACATCACTATTATTTGTTACTTTGTTCAAATTATTGTCTGGGTGAGGGGTCTGTTGGAAGACAAGAAAACACTGGATTGAAATTGTGCATGCATGTAACCTGCAGTGAAATAAACTTTTAGTAACAATCATTTAGCCCTCTACGAGAAGCAAAACTGGGTCTTACTGCTGAAAGGCAACTCAACTACGGCATGTCTGCATCTGTAACCATGGTACCTCCAGTACGCTGTTTCATCAGCAGTCCAGCCGAAGAATCATCCGGTCTGCATTTCTCAGTGGCAGCAGTCTTCCTTGTTGAGTTCCTGTGGGGGTTCCCGATACGATTAAGAAAAAGCATGTATTTTTTGACGCATAAACCCCCATACTCAACATTTTCTTTGACGCAGGATTATCTTGGGATATCCATAATCCTCCAGGCTAGTGGATGGGCTCGTCAGAATTCCGTTTCTTGCTTGTGATGAGCTTCCTCTTCTTGTTTTCAAGAAGAGTCACTCTGATCTGCAATTGCACTACCGCCATCCCACGTTTTCCAGTCACAATTGCCTTTCATTCCTCACGACCTTCGCCCAGCCCTCAATCACAATTGAAACACTGCCAATCCCATGGAAGGGGCAGCCGATTAGATGGAGAAGGCACTATCTTTACACTGACCCACCATGAGACATCCACTTTTGGATTCTTGTCCCTTGACATCATTTAGTTCATAATGCAAGGTCTGTTACTAATTTTATTGGTCACTTAGTTTATAGATTTCCCGGAGGTTGCCTCACTGTTTAATTAGGATAGAATCTAGGTGGTTTGTATATTGTCGAAAGGACCAATGCCGCCTCTTATTGAAGAATCCTTGTACGGGGGAAATCTTACCTTTTCTTGGCAAAAATACATGGCATTTGTTGTCAGTCCATAATGTTGTACTTTACTTTCTTACAGGGTTTGCTTTCATCTATATGGAGGATGAGAGAGATGCTGAATATGCCATTCGGGGACTTGACCGAAAAGAATTTGGTCGAAAAGGACGCAGGCTACGTGTCGAATGGACAAAGGTAGCAAATGTGGGCCATTTTTATCACTATTTAGTTTTGTCACTGTTTGTTAGTTGTTTTTTCAAGTGTATCCTGGTTTTAGCACTTTTATGTTTTGTATTGTAGCAAGAACGTGGTACTAGAAGACCTGGTGCATCAAGAAGATCTTCGACTAATACAAGACCTTCAAAGACCTTGTTCGTCATAAATTTTGATCCATATCACACAAGGACCAAGGATTTGGAGAGGCACTTTGATTCATATGGGAAAATCGTCAGTGTAAGAATCAGAAGAAATTTTGCATTTGTTCAATATGAGTCGCAAGAGGATGCTACCAGGGCATTGGAAGCTACAAACATGAGGTGGATATCCCATTCTCTCACTCTCTCTCTCTCTTCCTTGTCTTTGTCCATCTCTGTTTTTTCTTAGTTAATGGGTCATCTTGATTTAAAGTTCAATTTTGGCCGATAATGTGTATTTTTGCAGCAAGTTGATGGATCGAGTTATATCAGTGGAATATGCAGTTCGTGATGATGATGAGAGAAGAGATGGATTTAGCCCTGACCAGAGAAGTCGTGATAGGTCTCCAGACAGAGGCCGTGATAGAAGAAGGTCCCCAAGTCCCTACAAAAGAGAGAGAGGTAGCCCTGATTATGGTCGTGGCCCTAGCCCCGGCCCCTACCGGAGAGAGAGGGGCAGTCCTGATTATGGACGTGGAGCAAGTCCTTATAGAAGGGAGAGAGTAAGTCCTGACTATGGCCGTGGGCGCAGCCCGAGTCCATATAGGAGGGACAGGTCTGATCATGGCCGCATCTCTAGTCGTAGTCCTAGAAAAGAGAGGGTGATTACTGACCGTGTTTGTGATCGTAGCCGTAGCTGTAGTCCTTATGGAAGAGAGAAGCTTGGGGTAGACAATGGCCATGGTCCCAGTCGGAGCCCATATAAGAGAGAGAGGAATAGTCCTGAAAGTGGCCTTCTCCCAAGCAGTAGTCCATATAAGAGAGAGAGGGCCAGTCCTGAAAATGATCGTGGTCCCAGTGGAAGTCCTTATGAAAGGGAGAGGGCCAGTCCGGAAAATGGTCGCGTTGCAAGCCCAAATTCTCCGCCTGAAGCTAGGGACAGCCCCAACTATGGAGGGCCTGAAAGCCCCATGAATGAGAGATATAGCAGGTTTGAGTTTCAATCCCACTACCCTTGCTGGATTATTAACCTTGTTAATAATCTACTCTTAGCTTCTGTTTGTTTAAACACTTTTCTTTTGTTAACGGCAGCCGTTCTCCACAAGCTGAGGAGGAATGATCCTGAAACTTGACTTATGTTCCATTGAAAACTACCGCGGAATCAAATCGTAATGCTACTTTTGTAGTTTCTTGTAGACTTTCTTATTTGTAGCTTTTTAGATACTTTCTATCCGCAGTAGTTTCTGCTCAGAACTTTATGGTGGTACTTATTATTGCTGTTGAAGGAGAGTTACAATTACAGAATTGGATGTCTGGTATTTCTTGATTTCGATTTCTCGATTGATCTGTGTTTGAAGAAGGTTATCGTCGTTTGCATTTTCGTCGATTGGTCTTGATTGATTTATGTTTGTTTCTTGGCCGGCCTTGTGGGGATTTTGTTTAGCTTGAATCTAAGTTTCAGGTATTAGGGCTTTGTCGTCTATGTCGACGTAGATAATTATTTAGTTTTTGGTAAATATCACTACTCTCATGTTTCGTGGTTTTCAACATTTAGTACATCAATTTTTTTTCGTTCCCGAGTCATACTTAAAATGTAAATTTTAGGATAGTTTCATACATCCGTTAGTCAAACTGTTAAGTCTTCCGTTAATTGATGATGGCGTGGCGTCTACATGGATAATGACTGGATGTCACGTGTTAATAAGGGTCCCACGTGGATATTAAAAATAAAAATTAAACATTAAAAAACTACAAAACTACAAAATTACAAAAAGAAAAAAGGGTCTCTTCTTCCTCAAACCCTTGACCACCTTCCCTTCTCCCTCCTTTCTCTCCTCTGCACCTACCCAACCTCTGCACATCCATCCTTCTCCCTCCCTCTTCCACTCCACCTACTCAACCCTCATCCTCTTTGACGGCCATGTGAGCTCGAAGGAGCGTGCCCCACCTACTAGGCACCAACTCCCTGTGAATCCTTTGCACACTGAAGTTTCGAACCTAGGCACCAACTCCCCGTCAGCGCTATCTCTCTGTCAAGCCACCCATCCTCGCATGCGTCCCTGTCTATTCGCAAGCGCCATTCTTGTCGAATTGTCGACCCAACTCTTCCCCCTCGTCAAATCTCCAAAACCGTAAATCCTAAATCTAAATCCAAAATTTTCAAATTCGTTTCATAAATTTGAGGAGGAGGGGCACTGGTCGGTGTAGAGCACAATCTGGAAGACCCAGTGGATGACGGCGAGCAGAGTGCGCCACTGGTTTCGGAGCAAGGGCTTGTTAGGACCCATGTCCACAGAGGAAGGGCGACTGCTTGCAAAGCTGGCATCGGAGTCCCGTTAGTGGCGGAAGTGGTCTAGCGACTTCGCCGATGGTGGTCGTGGGTTGAATGACTCCCTGACTCACCCACAGCTTGTGCTTTTCATCTTTCTTTCCTTCTTTTTGCTTTTCAATTTTCAGACTGTTTTTATCGCTTCTGCAAGTAGTAGAGGAGAAGAGGGTTTGGTGGAAGTTGTTGGAGGTGGCGCAGAGTTTGGAGAAGTCATAGAGGATGGGGTTTTCGGGGACGGGGAGGGAGTCTTTGAGGTTGGAGAATGAGTTGGAGAAGGAAGTGGAGGAAGAGAGCTTGTAACTTGTGGTGGAGGTGTAGTGGCCGCCACTGTGGGTGTTGGAAGGAGGAGGAGGCTGTGGAAGTTGGGTGGGTGGATTGAGTGGATTGCTGGGTGCATGGGGTGCGGCGAGGGGTGGAGGCAGAGAAAGGAGGGAGGGTCGGGGTTGAGGAAGAAGACTCCTTTTTTTTTGTTTGTAATTTTGTAATTTTTTAATGTTTTAAGTTTTATTTTTAATATCCACGTGGGATCCTTATTGACATGTGACGCCCAGTCATTGTCCATGTGGGCGCCACGTCATCAGTTAACAGAAGACTTAACAGTTTGACTGACAAATGTATGAGACTGTTCCAAAATTTACACTTTAGGTATGATTCTGGGACAAAAAAAACTTACTAAATGTTGAAAATTACGAAACATGAAGGTAGTAAACTGATATTTACCCAAAAAAATTGTAAGGGTTTTTACTTTGTGTGTTTTAGATGTGGGTATAAGGGAAAGGAGGAAGATGAATTAACATGAACAGAATTAAGAAAGTAAAAAAGAATTAATATGAACAGAATTAAGAAAGTAAAAGCAACTTGAGATAGGTTTTGACTTTTAACTTTCGTTTTGTGTAATTTTCTTTGTTCATAATTTTTAGATTTCTCAGTCATTCTTCACTCTTCTATGGCCAGCTCTTTCATATATTTTCTCTATTCTTAATATATTATATACAATATATATAAATTAAAAATAAAATGATTGTCGATATATTCAAGCGATTAAATATTTTACAAGTTTTTTTAGTTAAAATGGTTTTTGAGATTGATATAATTCCACACTTTGGTTAGTCACAATGAAAATCAATAAGTGATCTTTAAATTTGTCCATCGTAAATTATTTTGATCATTCAGTGAAAAATTCATTAATATTCTTGTTAAATTGTCACGTGTACGTCCACGTGACTATCCTTTTAATGATTTTTCTGTCAAACTAATATCTTCGCTTAATGAATATTAACTGATATTTTACGAAACGATTGTAATGATTTACGGTGGACAAATCATGGACTATTTCTATCGATTTTCTTTGTCATGGACCAACGTAATGAGTTATGTCAATTTCAAAGGTCATTTTAACTAAAAAGCCTATTATATATTAAACAATTAAACGAGTGTATATTCTTCCAAACCTAAATTAGGCCTCTAGGCTCTAGGCATATACATAGTAAGGGAAAGGAATTCTCTCCGGATCTCTTCCTCCTAATCCATCAAGTCCGGTGGGATCCTGACCGTTGAAATTGATCCAATGGCTACAAACATGGGTCTACTTTAAAAGTTATAATCATTTTAGCCATTGGATCAAATTTCGATGATCTGAATTCCTGAACTTGATGGATTAAGAGGAAAAGATCCGGAGAGATCCCTTTCCCATAGTAAGAGACTTGTAGTTATTGGGAGTTGAATTGTTATTTATTCTTCTTTCTTTTTTGATACAAAGGGACTGTCACTAACACTTTAAAAGGTCATCATTTACTCCCTTTATTTCTTTGAACAATAAGATATGCATCATGACTTCCGTTTCTAAAATGCTTCGGGCCTAAACTTTTTAATCGGGCTTATTGTAGCAGTAGGCACCATAGGCTTCTTAAAAGCAATGGAGGATAATCGAAAGATAACCGCACTAGTATTTTTACAAATCTTTCTACTTTCCAGTTTGAAGATTCAGAAATGGCAAGATTGTTGAAAAATATCTTGCAGCGTTTTTCTTCGCAAAAGAGTCTTTAAAAAACTTAAAGATCGCAGTTTTGACAAGTCATAGATTTGATCTGATTTCCGAAGGTATACAAACATTAACATAAAATAAATAAATTCTTGTATCGTTTTCGCCGCACCATAAGAAATGGAATTGGTATCTCATTTCTTACGTCTCCTGCTAAATTTGTTATCATCCTTGTTGTTAAACATTGTCCAAATCATCTAATCAATCTGTCAAACCCGACCAAGCAAATGACTCCCATTTTCTGACGTGGAAAACATTCAGATAACTTAAAATATTATATACATGGACTGCTGACAAGCGTAAATTAATTTCCACTGTAGCACTTTGCATGTTATGTGTGGGGAGATTTTCAGTGTAACATGAATATAGGCCGATACACCAAACAAGTGTTATAATACGAGTAGTTGAATATTTGAAAAAAAATTACAATTACTTAAATTATAACACTTGGTGTATCAGATTGTATTATTGGCAGACTAAAATTTTTCTCCTTATATGTGAACACTAATCTAATTAATCCCTCACTAACACAATATTTCACCCTATTCTTTGTCTCTTCCCACACTACCAACCAAATGGGAAAATGGCTTTCGGTGAAGTAGACAATAAGCAACAAAGTGGCATCAAAAATGGCTTTTAGGGAGAAGCCAAAGTCAAAAAAGGAATTTTAAGATGCTTCTCTTCAAAGTGCTTTTTCTTAGTTCAAAGCAAACATAAGAGGGTTAATTAATTTGTTTGAACTGAAACTTTAAGAAGTTTATCTAGATAACATCCCTAATTCTTTGACCAATCAATGCTAACACATAAAATTAGATCCTAATCAAATCTTGCAGACTCATAGGATTTGGATCCTTAATTAGTTTGTTGGGTACACCAGCTTGAATGTGAACGTATGTTTGGATTCTGGTGATAGGACTCATGACCCCTCATTAAGCTTATCTTCTCTTTTGGATCTACTAAGACATATATCTATCTGTTTCGACTAGGACATTTTAGTTAAGCTGTTTACACGATAGCTTATTTGTCATCGTACTATTAGTCCAAAGTAGCCAAATTAACTAGGTTAATTTCCTTAACTCTTTTCTCCTTTGTTTTGTAGTTGTTTTTGGGGATTTTTTTAACTTTTATCCTTCAAGAAGAATGAAAAATAAACCTGGTATTAAATTACATATTGATTATAATCCCTTGATGTGTTCTTAATTCAAAATCGTGCTACGGCGAGACGAGAGAATGGTAAGCTCAGAGCGGACAATATTGTGCTACGGCGGAGGCTGGGATGTGGTAATTTGGTATCAGAGCCACTCTGCCATTCGATGTGGATGTGCCGGCGAGGACGCCGGGTCTCCCTTAAGTGGGGTGGATTGTGAGATTCCACATCGACCAACGGAGAGGGGAGTGATGTGCCTTATATGCACATACTCCCCTCCTTATAGCACGAGGCCTTTTGGGAACTCACTGGCTCTGGATGATTGTTAGATGATGAAACAATTTCAAATGAAGTAATGATCTTTAAAGATTGGCCTAGAAAATAAACAGTGTAAATTATTCTGCAACATTGCAAGATAAGAAGAACAGAAATTAAAATAAGAAAGTCTAGATAAGATTTTGCTTATCATTCCTCAAGAAGATTGACGGCAGATTGCATGGTAATGAGTTCACTGTTACAGCTTTCTTTAATCTTGTCAAGAGATCAGCGCAAAAGAATCAAGTTGAAACTTGGTCATTAGTATCAAGGTCTGAGCGATAGCTTTCTGTAACTTGGTGGTTTTAGGTTGCTGTCACTGTGTTGTTGTCTTCGAATTTTTTTGATTCTGATTGATACTTTAGTTTAGCTCTGAAAGTACAATTAATGGTCAAAAAGTAAAAGAAATACGACTCAATTGATCAGTCGTGTTTATTTTATGCATGTGTTTAATTCGTCTAAATAAACAAAAAAAATTGAAAAACCGTCACTCCTAGCTCACATAATTATAAAGGAGTTAATTAGAAATTATGCGACAATTGTTTGAACTGTCCATTTTTCTGTTGTTATTGATGAGAAATGTTGGTGCTAACCAATAGTCCAAGTTCTTTTTGCACATGACGAAGAATTTTGGGGCATCCATGTCTTTTGTCGGCAAAGATTCACTGTGTTCTTAAACTTTGCATCCAATTTTTCAGCACAAAGATATTTAGTCGGTGCAGGATCTAGCTAGAGCCACACTGTCATCATTACGGCATACAATTTGCTTTCTGAATTGGATTCATTGAGCTCTGTCGTGAGTTTCTGCCGTGAGTAAGCTCGATCAGAAAACACGTATAAGTTTCTGCTTGTTGAAGCTGTCCCTAATTTGCAGTCAAGAACAAAGCAGTTTTCAATGTTTTTCTGAATGATATGACAACAAAACTAAAAGTAAAAAAAAAAAAAAGTAGAAAAACACTTTCAATCATTCTAATTGGACTCAAGGGAATTATATTTATTTGAGGGTATGTCAATAATATGTCATTTTTGTTTGTTTGTAGGTTTAAACGATGATTTTGTGATGTGATCATGTACACTCATAACAACCTACCTTAATAGTGTAATAGGTTATTTACCATGTAAACACCAACCATGTTAAAATAATAACGTCATTGTGTGTTATCAACTATAAACCTAACATATTATGAAGTCTTGAATTGTAAAATTGACGATTATAGTGTAACCTTACATTTGATCATTCAGACGTTAAATATTAACATCGTTATTGTAAAACCATAAAACATAATGCAAGAAGTTCAAAAATAAATTACGATGTTGAATAATTTCATAACATTACAATTTTATTACAACAAAGAATATCAACACTTTTTATATTTACCCCTTAAAAAACCCTTTATTCAAAGTATTGCTTTTCTTTCAAATGTTAAGAGCACAAAGGGAACATGGTATTTTCCTTCTTTGGGCAATGTATGTATTCACACGATTACTATGATTGTGACTCTTCTTGCCAATCGCTAAATGTTATCAAGTCGGCATGTATGTCTCTTCATTTTTTTTTTCTTTCTCCAAACTTTGGCTTTTGCATACTTTTTTGGGTCCGATTTCAATTTTTGCTGTTTTAATGTCTTTTCTTGGTCCTCATTTAGGGAATATATTATAAACCCTAACGCTCACGTCGAAGGTTCCACCGAAAGTGGTGGTCTCCTATAAAAATGACAACAAAAAATGGACATTCTAAATCCTATTAACTACAAACAAGGTCGACATGAGCAATTTGGTTAAGTTAAAAAATGATTAGTCCAAAAGAAGCATAGAAGAACTCGGTTTTATTTTAGTCAAAGTACATATTTGTGAACTGAACCAATAACAAAGCATCCAGACTTCTTTTTATTTGTGTGTTGAATGTTCTACACGTTTTTATGACTAAAACCATTTTCTCTGTCTTTTTCTATATAATGTGACCCATGAAACAAAAAGGTCTTTTGGCCTTGCGCGTAATTCTAACAATACGTAAAATAATAGGATAATGTTAGGGAGAGTAAATTTACCGACAAAATTTTGAAAACTAAATGACATGAAAGTCAATTATTGGTTTATTACTTAAGTGTTGATAAACGTGCTTATTCTTATTGATAACACATTATTTAGTTAACAAATTCTCTATAAATTTAATTTCTCTATTATTACCCAAAATAATATAGTATGTGTTACTATTGTATCCTAATTATGATTTGTGAATTTGATCTTTCATTTATTAACATATTTTTAAAATATAATTTTTATCTTTATTATAATACATAAAATAACACACTTATTTTTCAGATATTCAGAAAATTTCTGCTTATAATGGGATTCATAATTGTGCCTTTTCATAAGGAGTCAATTCAAACGTTTTACTTAATTTTTTAAAGGGTAATATTAGAAAGATCAAAATTTTAAACCAAATTTGTAAATCAAATAATATGTTATCAATATGAGATAAACACGTTAATTAACTTAACTAATAATTCAATCATCAACAACCACATAATTTGAATTGCACATTTAATTTTAAATTTTTATCCTCCCTACTAGTATCCTTTTCTAGAAACAGTAAGAGAGAGAGAGGACGGACCAACACACTAACAAAGCCAAGCGTGTGGAACCATGAGAGTGCCATCCACTTGGCAAATTGGCAATGCTTCATTCTGATGGTGTGACTTCTAGCAAAAGGACTTTCAACGGCTTACCAGAAGAGAAGCACAATTATAAAACGACATTCAAAGAAAAAAATCTCAACAAAAGCTCTTTTCCCACTGGGTTGTGACCTATCACCTATGATGGAGTTGAACCAAATGGGGTTCAGTGCGTGCATGAAGTTGAAAATACAATTGTGTCGTACCTTCAACAAAAGATGCCCTAGATATGGAACTGCTGAATATAAAAGGTTCCGTATGGAGACCACTCTGGTCTTCTAATGTGCATGGCTGCAGACATGGCCGCAGTCGAAACATCCTTGATTTGACTAATGCATGCTCATTGCCCACAATTCATGTTGCGGATCGGAATGATTTCCACGCAACCGCAATGCCATGGATGGCATTCCACATCAATTAATGCATTGTCATATAATAACAATAGAGTATATGATAGTCCGTGATTAACTTAAACAGCTTTCATAGAGCATTCCAAGCATACGTAAGTTTTTTTTTTTTTTTTTTTTTTTTTTTTTTAATTTGGTAAACTCATAGGTAAGTAAGTTTCTCCATTTCGTGTTGCAAATTCGGATGAACAATGACGGCTTCTTTGGACATATCCGTAAGACCAACAAAAGAGTTAAAACCACAGAAGTGCATGGTTTGAGCCGTTTATGTAATATGCATGAAGCAAACCATTTTTAGGCTGGCAAATGCCAAAGGGTATTAGTTAGATTAATCCCATTAATCTTCTCTGGCTTGTCCTTAAAATGTTTTGTGCAATTTCTGTGTGTCAAAGAACAGCATAGGAATGGTGGGCCCAGTCTGATGGGCTTTTTGGATTCATTGTATAAATTGAATCCATTGTATAACTGGCCAAGACTACCATCCAACAACAAGTCTTGTCCTAGCTCCCTGTCTCCAACGGCCTCCCAACCAGGAAATAAAAGTCGTTTAGAACTTTGACTTCTAATTATATTCAATTAATCCGGTTGTTAATCTTTATCTGAATGACTAATCTTAATTATATATATATGCAAAACTCCGTCTCTGGTTTTTGATCCCTTTCGTAAGATACAAAAAAGTTTTAATTTAAGGTCTGAAGATAAAATGTAGAAGAGACAAACCGACAGTATATTTATCAACAACTTTGTTTAGCGTTTTGCTTCGGCTTTGAGCCCCTTATAATTAGAGGTGATTAATCAATTAATTGGGTTGTTTATGAGTACTTGTTAAGACTCATTTAATTTAATTTTACTTTACATCATTATCACCATAACCAATCGTACGTCTATAAAAATGTGATATCAAATGAAACGGATCTTGACGAGTATTCATTAACATTCCGATGAGTGATTTGCCACCTCTACTGATAACAAAAAAAAGTTATTTTTATAAAATTTTATATATTAGTTCTTGAGAATTTGAAAGTGGATTTTACACCCATCTCTCACTATGTTTTTTTCTGGCCGGTCATCACAAGGACACAACTCTAGTCCTTCCAAAAAAAAAACAAATGAAAAAGTGCCCCACTAAATTCTAAGCTCCTTAACCCCTATAAAACCCCCACAATCTCCCCCCTCTCAAAATCCACACCCACAATCTCTCTCAACTCTCTCTCTCTAGAAAGTAACTTACAATGTGCAATGTGACATCTCCTCTCTGCTGCAATGGCAATTCAGACCACCATTACCTTGTCTCCATCAACGACTCAAAGGAACCCAAAACCCTAACTTCTCCATTGATATCCAAAACCATAACACCCCAACCAGAACCAGTACATAAATCACAGTTCAAACCCCACAAAAAATCCCATCTTTCTTTGGCTTTAAAAGAAGCGAATTCCATAGCTGCCATAGCTTTCCCAATGATACTCACCGGCTTATTGCTTTACTCAAGGTCAATGATCTCCATGCTCTTCCTCGGCCGCCTCGGCGATCTCGCCTTAGCGGGCGGTTCCCTTGCCGTGGGCTTTGCCAACATCACCGGTTACTCCATCCTCTCCGGCCTCGCCATGGGAATGGAACCTATCTGCGGCCAAGCTTTTGGTGCCAAAAAACACACTCTACTCGGCCTCTCTTTGCAGAGGACGGTCCTTCTCCTACTATTTACATGCTTACCCATTTCTCTTCTCTGGCTGAACATGAAGAAAATCCTCCTCATCTGCGGCCAGGACGAAGCCATCGCCGCCGAAGCTCAGTTGTACCTCCTCTGTTCTCTCCCTGATCTTCTCGCTCAATCTTTTCTCCACCCTCTGAGAATTTACCTCAGAAGTCAATCCATCACTCTGCCTCTCACATTGTGTGCAACCCTCGCGATCATCCTCCACATTCCCATCAACTATTTACTCGTTTCCCACCTCAATTTGGGAATCAAAGGTGTTGCTCTTAGTGGGGTTTGGTCTAACTTCAACCTCGTAGCTTCCGTGATCGTATACATCATCGTCTCTGGGGTCCACAAGAAAACCTGGGGAGGGATTTCAATGGATTGTTTCAGAGAATGGAGGACTCTTCTAAATTTAGCGGTGCCCAGCTGCATTTCTGTGTGTTTAGAATGGTGGTGGTATGAGATCATGATCTTGCTCTGTGGGTTGTTAATAAATCCGAGAGCCACCGTTGCTTCAATGGGCGTTTTAATTCAAACTACCGCTTTAATCTACATATTTCCTTCTTCCTTAAGCTTCAGTGTGTCCACGAGAGTCGGCAATGAAATCGGGGCGAACAACCCGAAAAAAGCGAAACTTGCAGCCATTATAGGGCTCTGCTGCAGCTTTATGCTAGGCCTTTCAGCTCTGGTGTTTGCAACAACGGTGAGGAACATTTGGGCAAGCATGTTCACACAAGACAAAGACATTATAGCGCTAACATCAATGGTGTTGCCCATAATCGGGCTCTGCGAGCTCGGAAACTGCCCTCAGACGACGGGGTGCGGAGTTCTGAGAGGCACTGCAAGGCCGAAAGTCGGAGCAAACATAAACTTGGGGTGCTTTTATCTTGTCGGAATGCCCGTGGCCTTGGGGTTGGGATTCTTTCTTGGGTTTGATTTTCAGGGTCTGTGGCTCGGCCTCTTGGCGGCGGAGGGCAGCTGCGCTCTGACCATGTTGGTGGTTTTGGGTCGTACAGATTGGGAGCTTGAAGCTCGGAAAGCCAAAGAGCTGACCGGGGCTGCTGCTGCTGAGGTGGCAGTTGGTGACAGCGAAGATGTTGAGGAGGACAAAGAAATTTTTGAATGTGACGGGAACACGAGTGGGACACCACGTGTTTTTATATAAGTGGTGGGAAATTTAATTTTTAAAGCTATAAATTTTTTAACACATATATCCCACCATTTGTACAGTAACACGTGGTGTATCATCTTGTGTGCCGATCACGTTGAAAAATCTCTCAGAAGAACAAGTCAAGCAAAACTGAAATCAAGGAAGATTGTTTATGTTTATTAGGTGAGTTATATTACGATAATAATAATAAAAACGATAATTATAGTTCACATGTTTATGTTAGCTTAGCTTAATCCCTTTTTATTTTTACATTTTTGTCACCTAATTAAGCTGTATAGTAGTGGGTGCATGTAGATGGAGGAATTTAGATTGTTCTTTTTATGGGAGGATATTTCTATTGACAGGAGGACTTTCTATCTCCAGGAGTGTTTCTTTTGACACTTCCACTGAAATTCACTGAATTTCATAGGAAGTAGCAAAATTGCTGGGTTAGGAACAAAGATCCCACCCTCTTCTGTATTTTGTAATCGGATACAAAAGAAATTCAAAGAAGATTTATTCTAGTAGAGATCCAAATTTTCCTTTATTTTATTGAAACAGAAATGCTACTGTGACAAGCTTATACATTACAAGCTACAAACCCTACAAAGAACAATTCTTTATGCTTTCATGTATTATAGTGTGTTAGCTTGCGATGTATATCTCTATTGCATGAAAGTTGTTTGTACCATACTTCGTTAATCTCGAAACTATCTAGCACCAGTCAACTTCATACCTTCAGAGAAAGGATTCGTGTACAAGAGTCTGCCTCCAATTATTGGATTAATCACAATGCGATACATGTCAACGTCATAATAAAACTCTTAGAATCTCACGTGGACGTAGCCCAATTTAGGGTCTTGTGTTTGTTTTCCTATCTTTATCCCTTTATATATGACATTCACTAGGAGACCGGAGCAATCTCGCAAAAGTCACAACCTTAACACTTTATATTGTTCTAAAGTCAATATAATTTTGTGCATTAACAAACGTCTTAATTGGAAGAAAGGGGGTTTTAATTAGTTTTATGCAGTTCTACCTATTTGCACCATTAAAAGTATGGGCAATTATTATTAACACAAAAAAAGTCGTCCTGCAATCATCATTTCATTAGAAGTGCATAATAATTTTGAGAGTGTGAATAAAGTATTTTTGCCAATTAACAAAAAAAAAAATTCTCTAGTTTCAATTGTTGAGCATCTCTTCAAGAGGAACTCTAAATTTTTATTAAACCAGCAAGTGAACAGTGGCAAAAAAAAATAATAATTTAGCTACTCAGTTTGATATTCATCTCCAACAACACTAGCTATTTTAGCAAACTTTGAATATTTTACAGTAAAATCTCTATAAAGTCATAAAGTTGGAAACCAAGATATTTTTACAAATTTAAGGATGTTATTACTTAATAGAGTTGTAGTTAAAAATATTATTTATTTACTTATTTATTCTTAATTAATGATGCATTTCCTAAATAAGATTGTCACATCCCAGGCTTGACTGCGCCGTAGCACGATATTGTTCGCTTTGAGCTTACCATTCCCTCACGGTTTTATTTATGGGAACTCACGAGCAACTTCCTAGTGAGTCACCCATCCTGGGATTGCTCTCACACAACCTCGCTTAACTTCGGAGTTCCGATAGAATCTGAAGCCAGTGAGTTCCCAAAAGGTCTCGTGCTATATGGAGGTGGGCATGTACATATCAGGCACATCACCCCATCTTCGTTGGTCGATGTGGGATGTTACAATCCACCCCCTTAAGAAAAATTCATCCCCGAAATTTAAAATAAATTGCTATTCATAAAATATTTGAAAATAGGGAGAAAATATGTATATAAATACATACACAGGGAAGAAATTCACTTGGTCATTATTTGAATCGACAATCTGACCGTTGGATCGTCACCAAACTTTGATACGTTATAGCACGTAATATTTGAGGATATTAGAAACTTACGGATCGGGAATCCGACGTAAGGATCTTCCCGAATAGGATATGTAATTTACGTATTCTTTTGATAAGAATTCTGAGACGTGATTTGATAATTGTTCTAGGCATCGATAGTTCGTGACGCCTCGATATTCGTGCTAAGAAGTTGTAGCGCGGACCTCAGGTGAGTGGGTCTTTTTCCTTTTTATAGTGTGTATATATAAACTTTATAGTTTCCTCAAATGTTTTAAATAGATTATGCAAGCATGCCATGATTTAAATGAGTTATATTTAAATATTGCATTATGATGAGACTTGTGATTATGTCAAATGATCCTACGGAGGCACATGTAAGTTCAGGTGAGTTATTATGTGGTTGCATTATATGAGCATGCATATATTCATTTAAAGCTCATCATTAATGCACCCCGGTGTTAGTGCTCCCGCCCCGGGCCAGGGCAGAGCCTTCACATGATTGTTCACCTCCAGCACCGCACCCTCACCTTGGATCCACGTATGGTGCCAACCTGTTGTACAGACCACAATAGGTGGTTTCGACTCGTAGGTGACCCGCGATTTATCGCACAGCCTTCACGTGATTGTAGCACTAGAGCGTACATATTTACACCCAGCCTGTCGTACAGGTCACACTATGTGACTCCGACTCGTGTGCTAGCATAAACTGATAAGTAATAGGTCCAGTCGTACATGTCACATTAAGTGACTCCGATTGTCATGTTAGTTTAGATTGATTTTGCACCTAGCTTACATTTATTATAGCGGAGATATCATGGCATGGCATACTTCTGTTGTCACTACGCTCATGCATTCATTTTTGTACCTACGTATTATTATTTTCTGGAAACTATACAGGTTTTACGACGAGGGGTTATAACGTTTTCAAAAGGTTTTTATTAAAATTTTATTTTCAGGCTCACTCACCCTTGTTTTTCGCCCCTCCAGGTTCTAGTAGCAGAGTTTTCGTACCAACGGGGATTATTGGCAAATCTTGGGGTAGACGATTACCATCGATGGTATAATTCTCATCCTATTTTACTGTACTGTACTTATGCTCTGTCATCACGTGTGAAATGGGTTCATACCCGCTCACCGCACACTCTTGTATTTAGGTACTTTTAGGTTTAAATTTATTTACATCTTCCACATCACTACACTTTTTCGGCTTCGTCACCTTCCAGGTGTCGACCAACACAGTTCGATTCGGAGTCATATTGGACATCCCGGGTCGGGGTGTGTCAAAGATTTATGAGACAGTATGGAAGTACCAAAAGTTTCATGCCAAGAAGCCGTAAACATATTTGAGAGGTTAGAAACATTTTAGCTTTAACAAATAGATGTCAGGGCTATAGTTTTATTATTTTTTTAACATTTAGCAAGGGAATTGTGCTCTCGAAATTTAAAGAGTAACTGTTCATTTTACTATAACTTGAAAATGATTTTTTTATTTATTTAACTCTTTAATATAGAATTTCGGTTGTTTTACAGCACCTTATAGATTCTGCTAATAACCATATTCAATTAATCTGTGGTACGATGCTGGCTGTTTAACTATTGTTCCCAATATCCATGTTATGTATCTAACTTTAAGGTTACCTAACCAAAATAACAATTCTAATAATTATGTTAAAAAGTAAATAACAAAAGGGGTGAGTTACTCTGATTCAGATTATCGATCTCAACCTTTACTGGAAGTGCTGCAAATTTGTTATGATCTTAGGCTTAGCAATTGTATCTGGGAGTAGAAATTTCAAAGAGTCTACTGATATGACCGGACTGAAAATTACTAGTCAGCCGGCTGCAAAATCCAAGACCTGGTCTATCAATCCCACTCCCACACGTATATATGCACGTTTTTGGGCGACATGATGATGGGTTAGTAATTTAATTTGTGAATTAATCACATGCAATTATAACATACAGTTTTGAGCATCTTACTAATCCTGTTGACTTAGTGATAAATGAGCAAAAAAAAAAAAATGGATATAGAGGCATATCCTCAACCACATAAAAACTACAACTTGCATCTCAACTTGCAAAACTGATCCCTAAATCACACACATCTCCGAGTCAGTTTAAAGACACTGAGTCTGACGTGACCGAATATTCCTTTTCCAACCGCTCTCTGTTGCCCTTTTTCGTTACAAATAATCACTTAACAGAGTATTACAGAAATTGGATTTAAGAACTGCAGGGAATCATATGCCATTATTTCATGTACCTTAACCGAAGAAAGTTGAGTTCTATCATAAAAATAATTGGAGTAAATTGTAGCAATGATTCCTCAGTTTTAATTAAATTGGAGCAATGGTCTATCAACTAAAAATTCATTACCATTTTCATCAATTTAGTCAAAATTTTGTCAAAATAAGTTCTGTTGGAATAACCATTTATATAATTAGGATCCCTCAACTCATCAAATTGTGTAATTATGATCCTTTTCGTCAACTACGTCAAAATTTTTGTCAAAACGAGTTATGTTGGAAGGACCATTGCTATAATTGGGTTAAAGTTAAGGGACCATTTCTCCAATTGAATTAAAGTTGAGGGACCAATGATAATGAATTTTTGGTTGAGGGACTATAGCTGCATGTTTTGATGAGTTAAGGGACCAATGGTAATGAATTTTAGTTGATGGACCATTGCTCCAATTGAGTTAAAGTTCAGGGACCATAACTACAATTTACTCAAATAATTGACAATACGAGAAGTAGTTAAATTCTTTATAAGCTCTTACATAGTTTGGTCCCTCACTGATGTGGAATTTTGTTCTCACATTCTCACACGCCCCCTCCTGTGTAGCGAATTTTCAAGCTTAACACATAAACAACACAAATTGGGTGACGCTTCACACGTGAGTCAACCTACTTTAATACCATGAAAAAAAGTTAGGATTACAGCATAAAAAGAATTGGCATATGGGAGTAGCCCAACTCTTTATAAACCCTCGCATGGTTTAATCCATCACCGATGTGAGATTTTGTCCTCAAATTCTCACGTTAATTAAGTTAATTTTTCCATGATTACATTGTCACATGCAAGGAATGAGTAACAAGCAAAGGTTAATGTTTTTTAAATTAATTACCTCCAATCCCCACACAGCTTACAATTTTTTTTATTATTGATTTTGGATTTTTTTTTTGCTTTTTTTTTTAAATTTATGTTGGTACATTCAAGTTATTCTATTTGTTTTTTTTTTTCTAAAATAAAAAGAATAACTGGTGGCAAGTCACGGTTATCCACTCATATTTGTTGAGCCCATAACATAACATAACATAACAAGTTATTCAATATAGAGCTGAGCAAATAACGACAACTAAGTTTGACCTTACATTGGTTTACAAAATAATGGCTTTGATTTGGGAAATAGCTCATCTCCGAATCCCTTCCACCTAATCCACCAAGTTCGGGGATCCGGACAATTGAAATTTGATCAAACGGTTAAAGTTATTATAACTTTTAAAGTGAACCCCTTTTTGTAGCCGTTTGATCAAATTTCAATAACTCGGATCCTCATACTTAGTGGATTATGAGAAAGGGATCCGAAGATGATCATTTCCTTTGATTTGAATCTTGGTTTCAGTTATTTGCCACCGACTTTTAACCCTGCTTTATTATTATTATTATTAATTAATTAATAGTAAGTATATATTTTGCTGCAACAGATCAACATCAAAATGAAATTCATCAGACGTTGTCACGAAAGGTCAAAATTTATGATAAAGAATTATTAAACAAAGAAATTTAGATTGGTTGGGAATGCGTATAATTATGACTTTGATTTCTGTAAATTATCTTCAATCATCATACATATTAAATATATAATATTAAATAATATAATATAATATATATTTATAATGAAGGAATTAGGATGCATGCATCAAATAATTAGATGATGAATATTTCTTGCCCTAGTTGCGGATGAAATGCCATTTCGATTCGAAGTACCATGCCGGCATGTACGTAACAAGCTACTTAGCTTACTAGATATACATTTAGTAATTCGGTGCTTAAACAATTTTTCACTTAGAAATTTGAATTGCTGGAGTACCCTTTACTTCTGGAAATTTAAATAAAATAAGGACAAATTAAACTGCTGGAAATACGTAGTTGACCCGAGTGTTAAATTAATTCTTGAAGCTAATTTAGTCTTCCAAATATTTTAGTTCCTGCAGGTTGGTCAAATGAATAATAGAGATCCCCATGCAAATAAATTGTGCGCTTGGAAGATGCAACCAAATACATAAGACAGCAGCTGTAGGCTGTGCACCAAGATGGTTGACATTGTTTTAATTTCTTTATTCTGCATTAGTATTGGTATTATGTAACTTGTCCATAGTAAATATATCAACAGAGGCTAGGATTGTATATAATTGTACCTATATTCCTACTTGATTAACAAAACTTGATATTTTCTTAGAGAAGAGATTCTCTCCGGATCTCTTTCACCAAGGCCACCAGATTAAGTAATCCGGATTTTTGAAATTTTATCAAACGGTCTACCTGTTTTGATCCCTTAAAAGTTATAATAATTTTTTACCGTTGGATGAAATTTCAAAGGTCTGGATCACTTGATCTGGTGGTCTTGGTGGAAGAGAGTTGAAAATGATCTCTTCTCATTTTCTTATACGATAAAATCTTCCCTTGATTGATATTGTGACATTTGTACTCATTTCAAGATTGGTCAAGTCTACATCGGTCAGCCTTATTGCAAGGAAATAGTTTTCAGGGTGTCGAGAATACGATCAGGTACATTAAGTATCATAATACAAGTGGTTGGATACTAGAGAAAAAAAAATTTCCAACCACATCTGTTATGACACTTGATCTACACGGTCGTGTTCACAGTACACTGAAAATTTTCACCATTGCTAGGTCTTAGTGTCCGGTTGTGTGGTTTTAGGAAATTACTTTTATTATTAGCTTTTGTAGTCCTATTGTAGTGCTATGGAAATCCCTATATATTACCTCCATATTGAAAATGAATATACAACAGAAAATTAAAAGGAAAACTAATTAAAAGGGCTTGAAAACTTTGAGTTTTAACGATAAAGACAAAATAAAGGGTAAAGTGAATAGTAACAAGTTTGACTTTTTAGTGTTAAAATGTGGTTTTTCCGTTAAAGTGAACAGTAGCGCGGGCTTTTCGTTAAAACTCCCCTAATTAAAAGACTACAATCGTTTCTATTGTAGAATGATTAATTTCTCCCTTGACATTGCTCGTATAATCTCTATATCTCTCCTAAGAGAGTGGGCATGCATATTAGACTATGAAATGGTACACCAATGTAGTATGTGTCTTTTGTCTCCCCATCCTTACTCACGAAAGACTTATCTTTTATTCTTCTAAGGAAATAGATAACCTATAATTAATCATGAAGTGCAAACTAAGGGCAGGGGCAGTTTTTTTATTTTTATTTTTATTTTTAAATTTTTTTTTTTGACAAAAGATAAATATGTTACATGATTTTCTAAATTATTAAAGATGATTAGGACTTAAATGCAGAAAGAGTTTTAAACTCGGGCGCAACTCTTAAAAGGCACGAAGGAGAAGGGCATTGCCCATGGCGTAAGGAGTGATTGCATGGCACAAAACTTTGTCCTCATGTAACAGCTTAACGAAAGACAATGGAACGGAATCTTATGGACTGCGCAGCTCTACAAAGGCGTGCAATGCAACAAGTGTCCTATAATTTAAGATTAGTGATTGCATGCATGATCTGCATGGTTTGTTAAACCTTGGAATATATTTGCATGGGGCATGGGGCTTATACTAAATAATTATATCTTCTCTTTTCACACTCTTTACGGAATCAGGATTCTCGCCAGATCCTTTTTGTGAGGATCTCGAAAATTTTCCAATCACATTCATTCATTATACATCATGCGGTTAGAAATCATTATAATTTTTTTTATTTAAACTTGAATGTAATCACTACCTGACGAAAATTGACAACACAATTTACGATGAACGAATATGATTAAACGATCTCCGGGATCCTCACAAAGAGGATCCGGCAAGTATCCTCTCTCCTCTTTACGAACAATTTAATTAAGGCCGGCACACTTTGCTGCGTTGAATGCATGGAAAGAAAACTCTACAATATACAATTACAATAATTGAGTCAAAAGAATATAATAAAAAACTAAAACTAATTGCCATTGTTATTTCTTCCTGGCTGAATCTTAGTGATGATTACATGTACATATTTTGCAGAAAATTCTGAATATTCTCAGTAGTGTATAATTGAAGAAAAACAATAATATGAAGAGAATACAAAATTTACCAAACGATTATATATGCCTGCCGAAATGTTAAACACAGAGTTTACTGGCAGCAGGCTGCCGCCCTGGCATGTGGCATCTAGCTATTTGTTTTATTTTATGTGTGTTTATGTTTTTTTTTGGCTTTTTTTATTAGCACCTCACAATATGTTGAATACATCCCTCATTAAAATTTAATATTAAATGACTTACATACCTAATATGTAATGATAATTTCAACCTTATAAGGTTTTTTAAAAAAAAAAACCAAATTACTTTTCACATGTATATCCCAAGTTTATTTATCTTCTTCAACTCTCAAAACCACTCTCATCCCCATTGTAGAATTAATGAAACTACAAACACGTTAATTGAAAAAAATTATTCTTAACGAATGAAATGTGAAATCAATATTTCGGAAACTTTACATGAGGTAAGACTTTGTATTTTTATTGTTTAGTGATTTTAACGGCATCGACATGCATATAACTGCGTTATGAATGATATCCATTAAAAAAAATATGATTGATGATGAGAATCACACACCTAATAAACCTTGGCCACATTAGATCACAAAGATCCCTTGATTTTAAAAGCAGCGTAACAACCTAATCTCTTCCTCTAATTCAATGATTCAATAACTAAATCCATTCCCATGATTCGATCAAACGAAAAGAAAAGGAATTTTCATCATCAACCCTAATATTTATTTAATCCCCATTACCTAGTGCCACTGCTCCTACTCTATATAAAGCTCTATATTTCTATAGCTGCCATATTTTTTTTGGATTTTTATCCTCCTCATCTTCCTCATCCATTGTTGCGAAAATCATCTTCATCATCTACTGGTACGGAATACCCATAGCCTTCCACCTCTTTCCATGGAAGGGATAGAGAAACATGAAGGGATAAACACATGCAAATAATCAAACAATTGTTGGCACCACTCCAACAGAAAAATTTTAAAAATTTTGAAATACACACCAGCTTCAGCTTTACACCGAAGATACTTTTGGATGACCTTATGTTTTTACACCTAAAATTTGAAGAGTGTAGGGTGTACTTAAAAAATATAAGGTATATGGTGAGAGTGTGGGGTGTGAGGGTACTATAAGAAAGTAAATGGGGTGTATTAAGATAAGTTTGAATTAAAAAAGCAAATATAAGATGTATTCAATCAACAATATGTGGGGTTTCAATATAATAAACCTTTTTTTTTCTTTTATATAATATGCAGTCCCAAATTCCATTAATATATCGTATCAAAATTGTTGTTGATGATAAAATTTCATATAATCCACGTGAAATTAGCATAATTAATTTGTTATGACTGTCCAAAAAAAAGAGATCTCCTGTAATTACCCAATTTTTAGGGTTCACACGCAATGCATGAAGCTTCTTCTATACACTACTACAAAAAATACTTTGTGCTACAAAATAAGTTTGCTGCACAAAGTATGATTTCGTCGCTCAAAACCTTATGTGATAAATTTTTTGTCGTGCATGGTTCGCCACACAAAGCTCGTGAAAATATGGTTTGCGCGACGAAAATTAATCTTCGTCTCGCAAAGGTACTTTGCACAACGACATATTTCTTCGTGCAAAGATTTTTGGTTTTCAATTTTTTTAATTAAATTAAATTAATTTAATATTTTGTTGCACAAGGTTTTTGACTTTTTGTTTTCTTTTTTTCTCTTATTTTAATTTAATTATATTAATTGTTTGCACGACGAAATATTTGGTAGCACAAGATTTTTTAAATTTTTACTTTTTTAATTTAATTTAATTGTATGACTTTATTTTTTTTAACTACTTTAATTTAAATTGATATATTCAAAATAGAATTACATATGAAAAATAGTGATCAAACTATCCAATATATATAATATATTTAAAATGTACACATAGATTAACAAAGTACAATAATAAAATCCTAATACAAGTCTATTGTGGTGGTAGTGGTGGGGGATATGGCCCGATAACGTCCTAATCCTCAACTATCGCCGTCAAAGTCTTGATGATTCCCTACGAAAAAATAAAACATGGTCAAATAACCAAAAAAACAACATAAAATAATACCAAAAAAATCGGCATAATCTCCCTTAAAATTGGCATACCCCCAAACTCCACCCCTCACCCTATACTCAACCCCAAACCCCATACAAAACCCAAAATTAACTCCAAAGCACATATTAATGAAAAAGAAATTTAAAATTTGGGGAGAAAATACCTTTTGGCAAGATTGAGAGTGAGAGAGAATGAGAGAGAGGAGTGAGTATGAGAGAGTTAGAGGAGATAGTGAAAGAGAGATGAGAGAGTGAGAAATAGAGAAGAACGAGAAGAGAGATTAAGTGAGAGAAGTGAGTGTGAGAGAGAGGGTTGGATTGGGGAGAGGGAAAGAGAGAGGAGAGGTAAGAGAATAGAGAAAGACATTAAAAACTGTATCACTTTGTGAGACAAAGGATACGAGTTTGCGCGACGAAATATTGATCGCGAAAAAATTTAAAAAAAAAATTGTGCGTCCCATTTTTGGTGCCCGCCCAAATTTTAAGAGTTTTGCATGACGATATGTGTTGGTCGATCAAAGTTTTGCACGACGAAGGATTGGTCGCACGAAGTCTTAAAATAATTTTTTTTAAATCCCGCATCCCATTTTTTGAGCCCGCCCAAATTTAAAATTTATAAAAATAATTTTATATATAATAAAAAAGAAAATAATTTCATTTTACAGTTTAAAATATAAATAAATTAAAATAAATAAGGTTTAGGCGACCAAATGTTGACTTGTCGTGCAAAGAAAATTACAAAAAATTAAAAAATAATTTAGTTTAACAATATAAAATATAAAATTAAATAAAAATTAAGTAAAGTGGGTTAGCCGACGAAATATTGATATTTTAAAATAACTATATTTTAAAAAATAATTTTTTATTTTATTTATTTTTGTAAAAATTTTACATGACGAAGTTTAAAATTTCATTACTTTGCGCAATGATATATGTTTCGTCGCGCAAAATTTCGCCGTGCAAAACTTTGCGTGACGAAGTTTAAAATCTCATGTCCAGGATAAAAAACTAGTGATATGTGATATGAGTTTGGCTAGGATAAAAAACTAGATTTGTGTCCAGTATCTATATTATATAGGATATTTGTCACAAAGGGTCCTATATGTATTGCAAAATCTTAACTTAAGTCTTTTATGTTTTAAACTCATTAGTTTTGTCTTCTATATATGCATTGACTCACTCATCAATTTTTTATGCGTTATTGCTATTTAGTGCTATGGTTTAATGTTATTTCTCTTCACTTGTAAATAAGAAATTTTAGGTTCGATTCTTGCCAAATGCGTATTTAAACCACATTATTGTTAGTCCTTTATGAAGCTAAGCTCACTTCTCCACCTTCTTAGTGTAGATAATATCGTTTGTTAAAAAATAAAAAATAAAAAAAAAAAACTCGGTTAAAATTTTGTTAAATAGTTGACGTGGTATATTATGAGGTCCACAATTTAATAACTTGATGCTATAAATTTTTTATTTATAATAAATTCATAATAATGGGCCAGTAACTTCTCTTTCTTTTGAAAATTATTTTCTATTTTTTAGTTATTTGATTTCAATGATCAGTTAGTTGATTGCTTACTTCTTGAATATAATTCTCACATGTGTCATGATTCAAGAACCGAGTACGTGGTACATAAGCATGCATGCATGTGCTAATGTTTAAGGTTTATTGTCGAAACAATACACGAAGAATAATAATGCTGACAAGCTGGCCCAACTCAATGCAAACAAGTTGGCTAGCTAGTTAATCTTGCTGTTTAATATCACCACGCATCTGCTACACCTACATGCATTGCCGAATTAATACACTATTACATTGAATGTACGTACGTATGAGCAGAGCGGATTCAAAGTTTGAACTTTGAGGGATCTCGGTGTTAAATACAAGTTTGTAGATAGGACTACAGAGCGGAGAGCGCAAAAAAAAAAAAAAATCAGTTCATTCACTGAGACATTGGGTCGAACACTTGGTGGGCTTGTTGTGTCAGTCAAATTAAACCATGATGGGCATATGTTAGCAGACATCGGCATGTATGCCGAAGCACTCATCAATGAGTGATATGGAGAGAATTTGTCGAGTGTTGTCGACTTAACATGTTGAGATATTCCTAGCATGCGTTACATAAACATTTAGTAAGCACAAAATGGACCGTTCCCAAATATTTATAGGGTCATCGGAAGATCTTCGCATGTATATTTTTCGGACCAGTGGTCCTAGAATCACATTGGTCCCTATTTCCATCCACCCGGGCATACTGGTGTGGATATTTTTTAGGTCAAAGTACGAGTATAGGATTAAGTTGATACTATGTAGAAATATTGTATTTAATGTATTTTACTTATAGGGTTTATAGAAAGAGGATCCTCGCCGGATCCTCTTTGTGAGGATCCTGGGGATCCTCCAATCACATTCGTTCATCGTACATTGTGCGGCCAGTTTCTGTCAGGTACTGTTTATATTCAATTTTAAATAAAAAAATTTACAATAATTTTTTACCGCACATGTACGATGAACGGATATGATTGGAGGATTCCCAAGATCCTCACAAAGAGGATCCTCCTGGGGTTTATATACATCATAAGTCTTAAGCTTCAAGGAATAGGATTCTTTGGAAAAGAAAGAAAAATTAATTTACATAATGATTGTGAAACAAGGAATCCAAACTAGGGTTTTATTCTATCATGATGTATCTGGATTCGGAAACATTAATTTAGCGTAATAGCCTGCGATGTGATTGGAAAACGTTGGCCGGCAGGTTTTTGCGGAATGGAAGAGTACACTCATTAAACCACTAATTCAACAGAAAAATGGAATCATGACACTAAAATAAGCACATTGTTGAGTAACTGAGTTAACATATACCATAAGGAACAAATCGAAGTAGAAAAAAGCTATCTTTGAGTGCGATCATATGTGTGACTCAAAAGCTTGTAAACTTCAGAATGGAATTTACAGCCTTCCAAACTATTGCTTGGTTGAATTCCATGTCAATCTCCATATTCACGATTTAAATTATATGAGAATACTCTCTAATATTCAAATTCTAAAGCTAAGATTGTTCAGTGGTACACTCATCCACATTTTTATATTTATATCAGCGGAAATCGAGCAAACAATAAAGAAAACTACAAAACAGATCCAAATGAACTGGGTTAATTACCTTAGTAGTGATATTATTATCGAAATTTAAAATGAAAAACAATAAAAGATTCTGTTTTATGGGGTTAATTAACATTTTATATGTCGGAAGTATGATACCATTTAAAAATATTAAGGAATACTTTGGATGCGGTCCTTAATCCTTAACATTCTTTGATTAAAATCTTAATAATATTCAAAGTTTGATCAAAGTCCCTTGACTTTGTACACCTCATTAAATTACTATTAAAATTTATATTTTTATAGTTTTGACATTAATTGTTTGATATTTTATGAGATCTAAAATCCTATAAATTTAAAATCCCTCATTCTAATACTAATAGAAACGGTTACAATAAAAAAAATTCAAACATTTTGATTGAATAAATGGATAAAAACTATGTAAAAATAAGAAATAATAAATGGCAAAAGAATGTATCCATAGTGTTAAAAAAATTGGTACATTTTACAAAAAAAATTGGTACATTTTGTTAGAGTATATAGGATATGGAGTGTGTGGATCATAACACATGTTATTAGCCAAATAGATAAGGCAATTAGGAGTGTGGCTGTTAGAATAATTAGTTAGGATTGTTGGTAAGGGATTGAGTCGGTTAAGCCAGTTAGCTTAGTATTCATCATATAACTGTACACTTTGTAACCATTATCAATCAAGAAAATATAGTTGCAATTCATTCTTTCTCTCTCTCTCTCTCTCTAAACCTTCTCTGTTTCCTTCTTCTTCTTCTTCTTCCTCTGCGATCTCTGTGTTCTCTCTGCATATTGCTTAACATGGTATCAATCGCCATTAAAGCTTGATCAACTTCTTTGATTCTTTCTTTTTCTTCCGCTACATGAAATTCTTTCTTCTTCTGTTTTGTGGGTGTATCAAGATTACCCAGTTCTTCATTCTTCGCTCTGACAGTTTGTGCACACTAGGTGTTTGAGTATTTTCCTCAGACAGATTTCTCTACAATTTTCTGAAATGGTAATTGTGAATCAACTTCAAATCTTGCAATCACCGATCACTGGATTGATTTCATCTGTTTCCACGTCTGTTACTATGAAACTGGACGAGACCAACTATCTACAATGGCGTTTTCAGATGCAGTTGATGCTTGAAGTCCAGGGAATTATGGGGTTCGTTGACGGGTCTAATCTCTGTCTTGCTCGATTTTCTTCTACTTCTTCAGGGGATTCAGAGGTAACATCTGGTACTTCATCTTCAAGAATTGAAACAGATGAGTACAAAGTCTAGAAAATGCATGATCATTCCTTGATGTTGTTAATTACTGCTACATTTTCTTCATCCGCTATTTCCTGTGTGATTGGTAGCAAGAGTTCTCAAGAGATATGGGTTCGTCTTCAAAACCAGTTTTTCTTACCAAGTACAAAAACCAGTATAATCAAATTACAGACTGATCTTTACAACATTAAGAAGGGATCAAATTCAATTTCCCGGTATCTTCAAAGAATTAAAGAAGCAAGGGATGGACTTTCTATTCTTGGTGTCACACTTGCTGATGAAGACTTTGTGATCATTGCATTGAATGGACTCTCTCCAAAATACAACACATTTAAATGTGTACTCAGAGGGCGTGAGAGTATCATTACACTCAAGGACTTTCGTGCACAATTGCTCGCTGAGGAAGCCATTGTGGATTGTGCTCTTGAATGTGAGACAAAAGGCTCTTTCTTTCCTCTCTTTAGCTCTCAATTTCATGCTGGCTTCAATGGTGGTTATCATGCTCAATCCAATTTGTGTTCATGCCATTCAAGCTATGGTAATAATGTTGATAGTTGTAATGGAATTCTTGGCTCACCTCCATCTCCATATCCTAGTTCCTTGTCACCTGAAATTACTACATGTCAAATTTGTTCACATAAGGATCATCTTGTTGTCCATTGTTCAGCTCAAACTACCAGCTCATCTATTACACAAGATCCAAACTTGCAGGATCGGGTTCGAGTTTCTAATTCAATGGAGTCAATTGAGAAAGACTTTGTTATGGTCAATTCTTTCTCTCATTTCCTTGAATCTTCCCTGCCACTTAATTCCACAACGGGAGCTTCTATCAGCGCTTCAAAGCAGAATGATCGTGATAAAACAATTATAATGAAAACCGAGGAGCAACCAACTAGTTTTGTTGATGCAGAAAAACAAGTTTTGGAATGTATTGACAAGGAAAGTGCAGACTCTCAGTTGATTTCAGTGGGTTTACAATTGTGTATTTGTAAACACGGAAAATTCCTGAAACGAACGAGACAAGAACAACGTGTACAAAATAATATTTTGTATTAATTTTGGGGTTACAATCTCTTTTACAATTTAATCCTCTGATTCTATCTTCGTAAGTTATAGATTTGTGGATAGGTTGTTGATCCAAAGGGCCGTCGGGGCTTGAGCTTAGGATGAACGAGGATGTGGATTTGTTGATGTTGTTGATCCAATGGGCCGTCGGGGCTTGATCTTAGGATGAACGAGTGACAAATGATGAACACTTTCTTCAAGGGCCGTTGGGGCTTGAGCTTGAATTGGTGGAAGTTCTTCAAGGGCCGTTGGGGCTTGATCTTGAAGGTGGATTTGACGAAGAACGAAGAGAGTTTTCTTGATCCTTCGGAATTCTTGGGAGTTTGGGAGGTTTGGTGCTTGAAAGCTTTTAGTGTTTCAAAGCTTTCAAGGATTTGAGGGAGTTCTCTTCCAATTTGGGAGTAGAGAAAATGTGTATGTGAATTGGTGAATGGAAATGGGTGCCTTGGCTCCCTATTTATAGAATTCTTTCAAAGGCTAACATTCAGATAAAATAAATCATTTCTGCCAGGGGTTGACACGTGTCTTATTTGATGACTTTTCTGATTTATTTCGATTTTTCTTTGAGTCACGCACTACATGTAAAATTTATGTGATACGTGGGCGTTGAAATTTTAATTTATCGATTAAAATTTATTTCACCGAAATTTCGATGTCTACAGTATTCAAGTGATATTTCAAGTTCCTAACTATGACAACAAGGCGAAAATTGGTGTTCTTACTCAAACTTTTGTACATGAGTTTCGAGGATTTTATGTACTTCGGTTATGCAAAGGTGGAAGTATATTTGATATTCAGTTAGGCTACCATATGAGAATTTCTGATAAGGGCGGGGGCACCAAGTCTACATTGATTTGGGTACTGTGGTATACACGATGTAATGATAAAATACAAGCTCCAGATGATAGGAGGTTTTCTTATGGTAGAGTATGTGTGTAGCAGTGATCATATACTCCACTGTCCGATTGCAAGGAATACTATCCAAAAAGAGTTTAGATTGCCAGATACTCTCCAACTGCAACAATCTCATGCTTGGACCACCATGAGCTTGCGGGAGGATGTTAGAGTATATAGGATATGGAGTGTGTGGATCATAACACATGTTATTAGCCAAATAGATAAGGCAATTAGGAGTGTGGCTGTTAGAATAATTAGTTAGAATTGTTGGTAAGGGATTGAGTCGGTTAAGCCAGTTAGCTTAGTATTCATCATATAATTGTGTACACTTTGTAACCATTCGATCAATCAAGAAAATATAGTTGCAATTCATTCTTTCTCTCTCTCTCTCTCTCTCTCTCTCTAAACCTTCTCTGTTTCCTTCTTCTTCTTCCTCTGCGATCTCTGTGTTCTCTCTGCATATTGCTTAACACATTTCACATATAACAAAGTGGTACATTAATAAAGAAGAATGGGTACATTATAAATAAATTAGGGTACAGATAAAAGATTAAAAAATTATGAGTACAAATGAATTTTTAAAAAAATATAGGCGCTAAAAGAAATTAATACATGGGTACAAAATAAAACTAAAAAGAAAATACTACAAATTAAAAAAAAATGTTGCGAATTAAAAGTGGGTACAAACTAAAAATATATATTTATGATACAAAGTTTAGGCATAAAATATAAATATACCATATGTAATTTTTCTATCATTGATTAAATATACAATGTCATGTGACGGTATACACATGGGTACAAACACAAAATAAAACTTTAAAAAATATGGGCACAAAAAGAAATTAATATATGGGTACAAATTAAAAATGAAAAGAAAATTGGTACAAATTAAAAAATATTTGCAAATTAAAAATAGGTACAAACTAAAAATAAAAATATATGATAAAAAATTTAGCCATAAATATAAATATACTAATTGTAACATTTTTAACACTAAAGGAATATATTTAAAAATAAAAATATTTTATTATTCAAATAATTGATGACGTTATTAATACCCAAGGACCTTGATCAAAAATTGAAAATGAATATGATTTTAATCAATGGAGTAGCAAAAAGAAGGATGTGAACCTAATTTCTCCAAATATTAAATTGGCTGATTTTCATTCATAGGGTAAACTGTTTATATATGCATCACAAATCTTGGATTTCAAGGATTAAGAATCCTTAGAAAGTAAGAAAAACTAATTTATAATTTTTTGGACAACCGACAATAACGTTGGTGAGTTAAACTAATTTATATTGTCTAACTGTTGTTTGAGGCTGTTAGGTAAATTTCAAATTTGAATGGTTATTACCAAAAGTAATTGAATGATTAAGAGAATTGTTGTACGTGGAATCCTTTACCTGATGCAACCACTAGCCTATAGTTGCATATATACTTGCATGTCCTAATCCCAACCCTCGAACAGTTTAGCTTGAATAGAATAGTTTAGCTGGCTTAATTCATTCATTGACGTGATTAATCATTGATTAATACTCCATCGTGTGGGATAATGGATATGAGCCATCATGAAGGGATATTAACTGATTAAGCTCAAAGATTATGTCATATATTCAACTTTTAAGATATGGTACGATATATTTAAGACCTACTTTTGGACATTAAGCTGTCTAAAATCATCCTATGTACTTATTATTCTATTAATTATTGGTTTTAACATTCCTATTACTTTATTATGGGAAGCATTTTTACTCACCACCATAAATTATGATGTATGCTCACCATACACCTAATCAAATAACATGTGTCATTTCACTTAATCTTGGTTAATTTAACATTTAATGTGAAAGTTAACTAGAGTTAGGTGAAAGGACACATGTCAATTGATTAGGTGTATGGTGAGCATACACCATAGTTTATGGTGATGAGCAAAATAATGCTCCCTTTATTATGACGATGACATCATTGCGCAGACGTCCCAAGACATGTAAGTTCATTTGAAATCTATCTTTATCTCTTAACTTACTTTAATTAATTATTTTAGCCTTCATTGATATCGCATAGACATGAAAGATTTTTTAGTGTGATTGAATACGGATTGGTATACTAAGTGTCATAATACAAGTGGTTGGATATTTGAAAAAAAATTCTAACTACTTGTATGATAACACTGAATGCATTGGACCGTGTTCTCGACACATTGAAATAATTCTCCATGGACATAACTTTAGTAGTGAAAGTCTCTATCAATCTTTGATCAGATGACGTGTGTTGCCTATAAAAACCATGCATGCTAAGCTTAAATTATAATGGATTCCATATCTAGTATATATCGACCAAGTTGTCCCAACATCCTACTGTAAGGTCATTGTGGGAATGCTGTGGAACCAACTGCTTGCTTCTTATTTCCTTCAATTATTATTGTATATGGACATTGCCCATTTTCATGTAACGATGCCTCAATCTTCATGACCAAAAGGGCACATCAAGGCTCGAGTCATGTCAAAAATTTTAATAGCCATTTCATTTTCAGTTTTTAATATTTTAAAATTGAAAAATTCTTTGATCACTATTTTTCGTTTTTAGCTTTTCATTCTTAAACGAAAGCTGAAAACCAATATTTTTTTTTTTTGAGTACATCGATATACTTTTACACTATGAGTGGAGTTCAGCTAAGCCACACAATGTGAAACCTAATTTGGTGTTGAATTCGCCATCCACGAGATTCGAATCTAAGACCTCTCGCTTCTAAGTGAAGAGAAATACCACTAGACCGTAATACTGAATGACAAAAAAAAAACCTATTTCTTGTTTGACAAAAGAAAAGGGGTGAAGTGCCGATTTAGTCTCTGAACTATCATCTCAGTGAAAATTAGGTCCCTGAATTATTTTTTCGATAAAATAAGTCCCTAAATTCATTAAAAATTGCTAATTTCATCCCTACTATTATATTCAAAGCTATTTTATCTAATTTTTCGTCAACTTAAGTTACTTGACGTACTTTAGAGTGTAATATCGTCATTTTATCGCCTATAACACCTTAACATTTCATAAAAGTTGTGAATAACTTTTAATTTACTCTCCAAAAGTTAAGTCCATACATGATTTCTTTATAAAAAAAATTACCAATCTACCCTCCCATGTGTATCACATGCAAGTAATGTGACTTAAATTGACGGAAAATTGAATATAATATCTTCAAATCTAATATTAAGGATGCAATTGGCAGATTTTTATAATTCAATGACTGATTTTTCTGAAAAAAAAAATTAGGGATAATTTTAACTCATGTGATAATTTAGGGACTAAATTGACATTTCACCCTATAAAAAAAAATCAATTTCTTGAGTTTTAAAAATTTAACTTTCATCTGAAAATTAAAAACTAAAAATAGTTATCAACTAGTTTTAAACTTTCAGTAAAATAAAAACGAAAAACTAAATAATTATCCTTAAATTAATGTCTAACAACTAAAAGTTCAATCACTTTAGTCATTACTAAGATAAACTTAAAGAATGCCAAGGTGACCCTTTTGCATATTCACGCTTGAATCTCATTCGTTGTAGTTTAAATTACTAAATTTTGAACGGGTCAATATTGTTGTAAAAATTGGGCACGGCACGACTGAGTGGAGTGCAAGATGCATGGGATCAGAAGAGAATGTGGTGGAACCCTCCGAAGCAGACATGTCGGCGAACAGCTCGAACCTGTAGGGTTTCGGGGATCGACCGTTATACACACTTACACAGTCACAGGGTTCAGGGAATAGGCATGGATCCCTGTCCCTGGAGTATACAACATCATTAACATCCGATGATTCATCTTAATTATAATTAATTAGTGTATAATCATAGCACTGCTTGATAACTCTGAATGGCCACAGTTTCGTGTCAACTTCAACTTGGAGCTCTTTTGGACGACATGAAAAGGCAAAGGCCATCTTTAAATCTCTCTCTCTCTCCCTCTTTAGACTAATTTCAGATTCACTTCCCATTTTGGCACATATTATTTTTTTATTTTTTTATTTTTTCTCAACAACAAGAAAAAGTAGAAAGATGGGTTCCAACTCTATTACCACACCAGATAAAATTAATAATTTATAGGCAATATAATAAATTACACAAAATAAATTTTTTTTTCTTTCTCCCTTACAGCCAGTTAATCTTATCAGTTGTCTCTATTTTTTCTCTCACCACCCTCTCTATCCACGTTTCTTTAAAATAAATAAAATAATTTAATGACGAAATAATTACTTAAAAACAATCGCTAAAAATATGAACAGCTTCTTCAATGACTAAAAACCGTTTGAAAGTCCTCACCATAAAACTTTAACGACCAAAATCATTTATATTTTTTCTCTTTTAAATTTTATTTTATTTTAATAATTATATGGATAGCATGTATACAATTGCTAACAAATATATAAATATAATAAGTGGGTTCTGCCAACTCGTTTTTCTATTTTGGAGGAGAGAGTGGAGGAGCTAGATGGCTTTGCATGTAATTGAGTAAGGGCGTATAACTTTGATGCTTCATGTGGGAACTGCTACTGCCTTCTGCCTAATGCCTAGAATATATCATATAATACGTAGACCAATTGAGGAGCCCAATTACAAATTACTCATGTCATTTTCAATTCGTACGATACATACATATATGTCTCTTGTCACAAGTCTACGTGTAAACAACTATGTATGAAATATTATTGATTTTCTTTAAACTTGTGATTTGACATGTATTACATTAATAGTATTAAAATTGTGGAAAAGGATCCTCTCTAAACAAATGGTGAGGATCCTTATAACCACGTAATGCGGGCCGTTGGATTTTGATCCAACGGCTACAAACAGGAGGGTCTCTCTAAAAGTTATAATAATTGTAGCCGTTGGATTTTGATCCAACGGTCCGCATTACGTGGTCATGAGGATCCCCACCATTTGCTTAGGAGGGGATCCTTTTCCTAAAATTGTAACTTCAAAACACGTCTACACGTAAAACAATTATGTGTCAAATATTATCGATTTACTTTAAACTTGCGATTTGACCTATATCACATATTAATATTATTATTAAAATTGTAACATCAAAAACATAGTTGCCAAAGTCTTCATTGATCTCATAAAATATATGATATATAAGCCTATGTATATCCTTTTCGACAGGCCAAAGGACCCTAATTAGCTAGATGACGTAGCGATGAACAACTCAATGATTCCTCCTTAAAAGGCAACTCAATCCTATATATTAATCAAACAAAGTAAAAGATATATCTTGTATCAGAAGGATTTAAATTATACAGTGAAGCAAACACACATGCATGCTGACGCACTATAATATCATTAACATACTAATTAGGACTCATTTACGAAGGACTCATTTACTAATTACTTTGGACCTTTGAAACTCCAAATCAAATGTTGAAACAAATAACTAATAAACGTAGAAAGCAGCTAGTGGAAGAGCATATCATCAACGACTGATGAAGAATAGGGTGATGCGCGGTGGCTAGTGCGCTCTCAGAGAGTGTAGGACCCTTCGTTTTCAGGTTTAAGAGTTTCTAACATCAGATAATATCGTCTAATCCTATATTTTACGTATACAATATAATCTATGACTAACTCAAAGACACAGTCACTGACGGAGTCTGATTCAACTCACCCAGCAGATGCCCAACCCACCACAACATTTCAAGAGTCGTGAAGCCAGCGCCGACCATGATTATCTACTTTTTCACGAGCGAGGGGAGTGGGTGGGTGGCTGGGTACACTGAATATATAGTTAATAGTAATACCGGCCTAGCTAATGGTAATATGGCTATATAGATAAAGTCAATGCCGTCGCTTGTTGTTTTGCCCGTTGCTGCAATATGACTGGACAATAGATGAACCAAACCCGTAAAGTGCAGTGCTTACTTTTTATTCTGAAAATATGATTTTAACCCCTTAAATTTAATTTTTTTCATATAAAACCTGACATAACACTAGTAGGAAAAACACTTTGCGCGACGTAGGTACCTTCGTCGCGCAAAGTCAAAAAAGGTCGCGCAAAAGATAGCGCAACGAATATTCGTCGCGCATTCTCCGTCACGCAAAGGCTGTCGCAGAAGGGTTTGCGCGACGATGAAGGTACCTGCGTCGCGCAAAGGGGGTTTGCGCGACGTAGGCTGCGTCGCGCAAAGTATGTTTGCGCGACGTAACCTACGTCGCGCAAACCCACTTTGTGCGACGCAGCCTACGTCGCGCAAACCCTCTTTGCGTGACATAGACTTCGTCGCGCAAAGTGGTCTTGCGTGACGTAGGCTGCGTCGCGCAAACTTTTTTTTTTTTTTTTTTTTTTGCCAAAGATTTTTCTATTTAATTTTTAATAAATATTGTAATTAAATTCTAAACAATAATTAATAAACCAAGAAAACTTTCAGGTATATCACACGCTTGTCATTTCTGGCGAAAAATTGTGGGTTATCTATAGATGTGAAGGGTCTATTCAACTACATTACAAATGTTGCTAGGCGTTTGAGTATAAGTTAAAAATTAATTGCGGTTACATTGGCTTTCTCTTTTGTGGCACTCTCTGCAATTTCCTCCACTTGTGGTATATGTAATACGACAACCCGGAAAATACCATGACAACTGATCCCCATTGCTTCGTTGACAGAGGATTGCTGCTCAGCACCAAAGACACCACGATGCTTACAAACTTGCGGGTTGTGGTAATGGTGGTGTTAGCTAAGGAACCAAATCGACTTATGGTTAGGAAAATGAAGTTCTGTCCAACAGCACCACAGAGACAATAGAGAAAAATGTCCCAAGCCGCTTCTGGATGCTGCTTGCAGAATTGGACTGCCTCAAATCCGCTGCCACGAGGCCAGCCAAACATGTAGATCACGTTGTATATGGTACCCCATAAATTCATGCCTAACATTATATCCCAAGCGCTCGTCTTTGGATACCTAAGCGAAAACAAAAGCAACAACATTTAAGACTGAATTGTATATCGTTTCACATATATAGATCGATTGACATCAATTTCATAAATTTATTCCTATCGGCACAAATTCCCTCGAGCGATCTTAAAGCCCAAGCTGATTTTCATACACGATCAACAACAGATAATATGGGGTGGGTTTTGCAAAATGTTGACAAATGGTTTAAATAATGTCTGAGATTCCTGTGAGTGAATAGCAGAAAATGAACTAGTATTTCAATGGTTGAAGAAGGATGATGATGTTCTGAAGCATACCTTGCAGTTATTGAGTCCTGGGTAGCATTTGTGAATCCATCAAAAGCGAGGTAGAGGAAACATAGTCCATATCCAAGGGGAGCATTTGGGTGTGCCAACTTGCTAATAGTCTTTGAACTGGTCTGAAATCGACCCAAAGGGAATAACATAAGAAAAGCAACAAAATCAGTACGAGTAGCATGGAATTTATCAAGGACAATTTATAAGGAAAATTGAAAGACAAAAGAGAAGAATGATTTCATTCTTGTTCCATTCTCAATAAACACACACACTCACACCATCCCTCACCTTCAAGAGTGCAAACATGGATACTCCTCCGGCGACAAGAAGAGTACAAACATATTCAGGAAAGCTGTATCTTTTGCCGTAGACTAGAGTACCCATCAGCATCACTGCATACACGTAACTATAAACCATTTATCAAGTCCCCATTACAATAATATGATTCTTTTTTCTTATTTATTTAACAAATGCAAAGGCAATCTAATCAGTATGATGGTTCACAATCTTAATTGAACTTATAAGAGTAACATGCTTGCATTAGTAAGATATGGAAAAAATAATCGTAAATAATGACCTGGAATCATTTTTGAGGACTTTGCCAAGACCTGCAAGTATAAAAAAAACAGCTTTCATATCCAAAAACTATAGATCCATTATTTGGAATTTACTCCAGAAATAAATATAAAAAACGAAACTTTTTCACAAAAATCTATTCTTATCATCCCTTAAACAACCAATTCAACATCCTATCAAACTCAACTAAGAATTTATCCAAAAAATAATAATGTTTTTGGCTACATGGACCTTCTGCTCCAAAACTAATGGGTCCTTAAACCTTTTTTTTTTTATGCCAATTAAGTTTATCTAGAGGAAATCAAACTACTCCATTACATCTACCGATCTACGACAATCGTACATTTGCTAGCTCATTAGACTGGTAAGAAAATCTGATCCAGTTAACTAGAACTAAGGCACATAATCATCAATTATTCCTATATCCATAACCATATTATCGAATGATGCCCATTTGAGTTACAAGGTACAAGATCAAATCGGGAATTGGGATGCAAACCTGAGCCGGATAACTGATGTACTTCAACGCCTCGATCCCCATAGCGGGTCCAATCGTATTAGTAATCCCTGCACTCCAGAACGTCCACATAGGAGCGCCTCCAGCATTACTGCTAGACCAAAGCTTTATCACTGTTCAAAAGAACCCAATACACAATATTACCATCCTCCCAATTTCATTTTTCAGCTCAAATCAATCAACATTACAAGAAATTCAAGGTTTTCAGAGAAAGATTGAAACTTACTTATATACGTCCAGATTAGACAGACCACATTCTGAGCCAAGTTCAAGAATGCAAGGTGTCCGAACCTATGCCCATCTGGCCCGAATCGCTTCGTGGACCTAAAAACAAAGATCAAGACATCACCAATTTCGATTAATGTCGACAACCAAGTCTGCAAATTTCGAAGAGGATTTAAGGAGCTGAAGAATCCCAAAAGGGGGTGCGCCATCTGGGAGATTCCCAAATGCAGAGAAAGAGAAGACTTACAGAGTTTCCTGCAGAACGCCTTGGTAAATATACGTAGCCCAAATTCCGACGACACAGAAGCCGAACACCAACACGCGCCGCAGCCCCGACCCGTGCAGAGAAAAAACCAGAAAACTAACACCATAGCAGACCAACCCACCACCCTAAAATTTGATTTAACACTAAAACCCTAACATTCCTAACCCTAATCTTGAGTCTATACCTGCTGTGCAGTTGGGAGAGGATGAGGAGACAGGATGCGGATGAGGATGAGTGAGAGGGAAGAGAGAGACCCAGTGAGCGAGAGGGAGAGAGAGGGTGATATGAGCGAGAGGGAGAGAGAGGGTGATACCTGCGTTTTCAGATGAGGTTTGCGAAAATAGAGAGGGTGATACCTGCGTTTTCAGGTGAGAAGAGAGAGTTCAGTGTGAGAAGAGAGTTCTGCGAAAAAAGAGTTCTGCGAAAATTTAAACAAACCGCCTAATTTTAACAAGTCTACCGCTAAAATTACCACATATAGCGCGACGCAGGTTTAACTTTCAACGTCGCGCAAAGGGTTTTTGCGCGACGACCACATAGTTGCGTCGCGCAAGGTATTTTTTTTTTTTTAAATTATTATAAAATGTACTGAAAATGTTCAAATTCAATTTTTTTACACAAAACCCACAATAATATATTTTTATAACAACTACAATAAATTTAAAGCTACTTAATAAATATACATATTTTTCAATTTCTTAAGTGTTATACGTACAAAATAAATAAATTTAAATCTACTTAATATATATATATACAACATTGAAATTGATGAGATACGCATTGTACGAAACTAGTTTCAACGATCCAACCGTCAAACCTGTTTGTATATGCTTTGAGATCACACACACCAAAAATCACAAAAAACAAACATGCATAGACTAAGTAACGGGACAAACCTTTTCGACGGCTATAAACGAAAAATCACGATTTAACGGTAGCTTTAACTCCGATTTTAATGATTTTTTTCAGCTACACTATTTAAACCTATATGAATACAATGAATAAATTCGATCGTCGATTTAAAATATTTACACAAGTGGATACCACAAAATCTTATGTTATACTTAATAAAAGTATAAATAAAATCTAAGTTTTAGTGAATCTATTGTTTTCATGGGATACGCATTGTACGAAACTAGTTTCAACGATCCAACCGTCAAACCTGTTTGTATATGCTTCGAGATCACACACACCAAAAATCGCAAAAAAAAAACATGCTGAGAATAAGTAACCGGACAAACCTTTTCGACGGCTATAAACGAAAAATCACGATTTAACGGTAGTTTTAACTCCGATTTTGATGATTTTTTATAGCTACAGTATTTAACCCTATATGAATACAATGAATAAATTCGATCGTCGATTTAAAATATTTACATAAGTGGATACCACAAAATCTTATGTTATACTTAATGAAAGTATAAATAAATTCCAAGTGTTGGTGAATCTACTGTTTTGATGGGATACGCATTGTACGAAACTAGTTTCAACGATCCAACCGTCAAATTTGTTTGTATATGCCTCGAGATCGCATACGCCAAAAATCAGAAAAAACAAACATTCAGAGATCAAGTAACGAGACCAACTTTTTGGACGGCTATAAATGAAAAATCACCAATTTAACGGTTATTTTAACTCCGATTTTGATGATTTTTTACAGATACACTCTTAATCCCTCTATGAATACAATGAACCAATTCGATCGTAAATTTAACACATTTACATAAGTGGATACCACAAAATCTTATGTTATACTTAATGAAAGTATAAATAAATTCCAAGTGTTGGTGAATCTACTGTTTTGATGGGATACGCATTGTACGAAACTAGTTTCAACGATCCAACCGTCAAATTTGTTTGTATATGCCTCGAGATCGCATACGTCAAAAATCAGAAAAAACAAACATTCAGAGATCAAGTAACGAGACCAACTTTTTGGACGGCTATAAATGAAAAATCTCCAATTTAACGGTTATTTTAACTCCGATTTTGATGATTTTTTACAGATACACTCTTAATCCCTCTATGAATACAATGAACCAGTTCGATCGTAAATTTAACACATTTACATAAGTGGATACCACAAATGAAAAAGGTAATGCAAGAACCCCAAAAGAAAACCAAAATAAGAGAAGGAAAAAAAAAAAAAAAAACTACTTTGCGCGACGCAGGTTCTCTTACGTCGCGCAAAACAGCTTTGCGCGACCTAGGAGCACCTGCGTCGCGCAAAGTAGTTTTTTTATTTTTTATTTATTTTTTATTTTTTATCTTATGGTTTAGGAAATAAATATTGAAAAACAAGGTAAAATTAAAGAAGAAAAAAAATATTATACTTTATATATTGAAAAACAAGGTAGTTTTTTTTTTCTTTTTTTTTTATCTTATACTTTATATATATGTAAGCCATCAAAAGTATTCAATTCACGTTTCTAAAGAAGAAGAAAAAATATTGAAAAACAAGGTAAAATTAAAATAAAAATAAAAATAAATTAAATTAAGGGTGAAATTAATATTAAAAAAATCTAAAAACAAGGTAAAATTAAATTAAAAAAAAGGTGAAATTTGACTCACTATGATATCCAAAAGATTTATGGAGAAGGTGTGAACCCGAGAAGGATCTCACGGAGCTTGAGATCAGGGATTGGAGAAGTGGTAAAATACCCATTTTCGATACGTCGCGCAAAGTCTCTTTGCGCGACGCAGGGCCGCGTCGCGCAAAGTGTTTTTTTTTTAAAAAAAAATTATTATAAAACATTTTTCTCTTTTCATATTCAAATTTTTTTATACATAAACCCCACAATAATATATTTTTCTAACAAAAATCGACAATAATTCTTTTACATATATATCATTCAATTTCTTAAGTGTAAGTACAAAATAAATAAATTAAAATCTACTTAGTAAATATATATATACCACTAATGTTTTGATGGGATACGCATTGTACGAAACCGTCAAATTTGTTTGTATATTCTTCGAGATCGCATACGCCAAAAATCGTAAAAAACAAACATTCAGAGATCAAGTAACGGGACCAACTTTTTGGACGGCTATAAACGAAAAATCACCAATTTAACGGTTATTTTAACTCCGATTTTGATGATTTTTTACAAATACACTCTTTAACCCTGTATGAATACAATGAATCAATTCGATCGCAAATTTAACACCTTTACACAAGTGGATACCACAAATGAAAAAGGTAATGCAAGAACCCCAAAAGAACCAAAATAAGAGAAGGAAAAAAAAAAAAACTACTTTGCGCAAAGTAGTTTTTTTATTTTTATTTTTAATTTTTATCTTATGGTTTAGGAAATAAATAAATGTAAAGCTTCAACAAATAACAAGCATTCTCTCATCAAATTCAACTGATTCTATACCGTTATACAATAAACATTCAAAACAAATGATTGAAACTTTATATATATAAGCCATCAAAAGTATTCAATTCACGTTTCTAAAGAAGAAAAAAATCGTTGACTTTGCGCGACGTATGTAATCGTGCGTCGCGCAAAGGTGGAAAAAGCGGTAAAATAGTCTTTGTTTGGCGCCAAAACTTTGCGCGACGAGGTCCTGCGTCGCGCAAAGTGCCTTTGCGCGACGTAGGAAAAGTTACGTCGCGCAAAGTTCTTTTGCGCGACGCAGGACCTCGTCGCGCAAAGTTACGTCGCGCAAAGTGACTTTGCGCGACGTTTGCTGTTTTGGGTCACGCAAACCATGTTTGCGCGACGAAATTTAGTCCGTCGCGCAAGATTCCGTCGCGCAAACAGGTTTTTCTACTAGTGTAATTTTTTTACTCAAAAAAACCTAGTGACTAGGGTCCACCTAAGTGAATTCATTAATTACATATTACTTTACACATTTTATATTTTTAGATGCCTAAAATACCCCTATTGCATATTTGACGTGCACAATTAATTTTATGCAGATTGTAAGAAGAGATTTAATGATTTTGCAAAAAGAAAAATAAGACATTAATGTTAAAAAATTCATTGCATATTAATATCAAATATGCAATAATACATAAAAAAATTATGTATATATATTTTTACCAAAATATGGTCTAATTACATAAAAAATTCATATATATATATATATATATATATATATATATTTTTTTTTTTTTTTTACCAAAAAAAAAACTAATATATGTAATAATACATAAAAAAAAGTAATTACCTATCATGTACAAAAATGTTAATTGATTCAAAATGTGTGTGTGTGTGTGCGCGCGCGACCATATTAATTTACCTACCTACTATTTGAAATGTTCATTTCCAATGATGCAAAATATTGCATAAACTTAGGAATTGGATCATGCTTTTGACTTTATCTTTTACCTACAAACAATCATATACATATTACCTTATATATTGTTACCAAAAAAGTCCCTAATAGGCTAATATATGTAATAATACATGAAAAATAGGCTAATATATGTAATAATACATGAAAAATAATAGGCTAATATATTACCTTATATATTTTTACCAAAAAAACGTCCCTAATAGGCTAATATATGTAATAATACATGAAAAATAATTTACCTACCATGTATACAAAAATGTTATTTGATTCAAAATATATAATCTAGGTTTTCTCAAAAAAAAAAAAAAAAGGTGTAGTATATATATATTTTTATATAATTGGAACAAATTAATTTACCTACCAACAAATTAATTTTCAATAATTTACCTACAAAAAATTATACCCCTTGTGTAATATAATATCCTTTTTTCACTAATACGTGGAGAATAATTTACCCATAACAAGAAGAAATATAATTTGATGTATTATATTGAAAAATATTAGGTCATACCTATATTTATACATCAATAAAACGTGCCTAATATATGTAACAATACATGGAAAATAATTTACCTACAAGTTAGGGAAGTGTTATTTGATTCAAAATATATAATATGGATTTAGTATAAATTTTTTAAATAATTAAAACAAATTAATTTACTTCCCAATTAATATATATATATATATATATATATATATCACAAAAAGGTAAATTTTTTGTATGATATGGATACAATTAATGCAATACAACAATTTATATATTTTATTTCACTTTTTCTACAATTTTTAATTTGGAATAAATTTAGGGATTTGAGAAAGTGGAATGGGTGTAAATAAATTGTATTAGTAGGTCAATAGTGTTCCGATGTGGTTGTAGATTTTAAATTTAGATTTTTATTGGATGTTTGTATGTAGATGAGTTTTTATCTAGGAATCATGAATTGTAAGGGCCAAAATCTAAAGCACCCCTTTTTATTTTATGATCAAATAATTAAGAAAAGTTGGGAAATGATTTACGTTTATAGATTGAGGTAATTAAAAGATGATGGGTTTAACTGTTTAATACATAACTAGTGCGTCAAAAATCATGTTTTACATGTGGCAACAGCAACACTCATCATGTCTAACATATCTTTTGCAATGCATACAATAACTAGGGTTTGTATGTAGGGACTGAAAATAATTAGTGTTTGTAAATATGAGGCTGTTCAAAATAGAATCACACCTAGGGGCGGATGGACTTTGGGATCAAAGTATGTAGGAGTCGGGAAATATTGAAGTTTTTGAAGACCATACGAATGTTTGGTACGGGTCCTTTTGATCCTATTAAGTGCTTGATGTAATGTCTTTTAGGTCTATCTCAACAGTTTGTGTCGAAACACTCAACAAAATCTCTCTATATTACTCATCAGATTACTTCGACATATGTCGATATCTGTTATATGTGCGCAACATGGTTTGGCTGACTAAAACAAGCTCACCAAAGTAAAACAAAAATGTCTATGTGAATAAACTGAAGGAAAAAAAAATGCATGTTTTTTCTATTTAAAAACTTATCCTTGCCACAACTATGGGCATACAAAGCACACTATACACACTAATGAGGGTGACCATAATCATGGGGATTGGAAAAAATTAAACAATATTTTTGTGAACAAAAAAAATTAAACAATTAGTATCTTCAAATTTTTACGATTATGGATCAGTTTCCTCTCAATCGATTGGCATCATATATAGGAATCTGTCACACGACTTGGTTCCTCTAAGGAGAACAAATTAGGAGCCGAAATTCTTTCTTCCCATTAGACATAAAGATCAACCCAAATCCTGCATCGTCATATTTATCTTTATCGATCTGTGATGATAATCTCAGGGAAAAAGATTGGAGGAGTGATTTGTGAGCTAAGATTTGCTCGAGAAAAAGAGCAGTAATAGAGAATCACGGATAATGGTCATTATCACTGACGTCAGAGAGTGGACTAAATTGATAAAGCACCCAAAAAAGAAGCCACCAAAAAGATAAAGCAAGGAAGAATATAATTAATTAGGGTTAATTTAGTGCTTAGTAACGGGGAAACTGGCAACAACAGAGGTCGTGGCACCCTCCATGGAGACAATTGAAGAACACCGTACGGAACGAGCGCGTAGGCTCAGCACCCGAAGCAACCCGATCCCGAGGCTCCCAGATCCAGGCTGAGGCTCGGTCTCTATTCATGTAATCCCAGGCAAATTCCAGCTCTCCAGGCCATCATTCTCAACTTGCGTTGGAGTTGGAGCTAGGGCTTATGCCTTTGTTGGACTCAAATCCGTATCCTCGTCAGATTCTCTTTATGAGAATCCCAGAGATTCGTGAATTATGTTATTTTATTATACATCATACGGTTATAAATTATTTTAAATATATTTGTTTAAAATTAAACCAAGGTTCTAAAAGACACTAGACGCTAGTCGGACGGCGGGCTAGAGCCTAGCGCCTAGCGCCTAGGGGGTCTAGGCGGATGCCTAGGCGGATTTAATTAAATCTAGGGTAAATTACACAAAATTACCTCAACTATTGGTCTCACGACACTTTCATACCTCATCTTTTAAAATTGACAATGTCATACCTCATCTTTAGAATTTGGTCCAATTTATACCTTCTGTTAGCCTGGCCATTAATTTGTCAGTTAAATGCTAATGTGACTTGATCCAGAGCCCACTTTATATTAAAAAGGTAATAAAATATTTATAAAAAAAATCATTTAATATTTTTTAAATATTAAAATAACAAAAGAAAGTATTAAAAAAAAAAAAGACAAAACCTCATTTGTCCCTTCCCCCTCCCTCTCTCTCTCTCTCTCTCTCCCTCCCTCATCTTCATCTTCTTCCCCTCTTCCTCTAACTGCAAACCAAAAAAAAAAAAAAAACCAATTCGTCTTTCCCCCGCACCACTCCACCCCCTCTTCTCCCCCCACGCCACCACACCCCTCCGCACCCAAACTCGCACCCACCTTCTTCCCTCCTCTACACACCCCACTCCTTAAATCCACATCCATTCCCCTCATTTTCTCTGCGCCCACGTAGACGGGATTTGAGTTTTTTTAATTTTTTTTTTCTGGGTTGCAGGTAGTGGGTGCGGAGGGTTTAGGGAAGACGGGAGGGGGGAAGAAAGGAATGGGTTGCAGGGAAGGGGGTCAGGGAAGATGAAGATGGTTTTTTTTTTTTTTTTTTTTTCCAGGTTGCTGGTTGGGCTCAGGTGGGGGAGAAGAGGGGGTGGGGTGAGGGGTAGTGCGGGGGGAAGACAATTTGGTTTTTTCTTTTTCTTTTTTCTTTCTTCTGGGTTGCAGATAGAGGGAAGATGGGAAGAAGATGAAGATGGGGGAGGGGGAGAGAGAGAGAGAGGGGGGAAGCGGGAAGGGACGAATGAGGTTTTTACATTTTTTTTTACTTTCCTTTGTTATTTTAATATTTAAAAAATATTAAATGATTTTTTTAATTTTTTTTTAATTTTTTAATATAAAGTGGGCTCTTGATCAATCCACGTCAGCATTTAACTGACAAATTAACGGCCAGGCTAACGGAAGGTATAACATTGGACCAAATTCTAAAGATGAGGTATGACATTGTCAATTTTAAAAGATGAGGTATGAAAGTCTCGTGAGACCAATAGTTGAGGTAGTTTTGTGTAATTTACCCTTAATTCTATTATATTTCGTGTAAATAAGTATCTAATAATTTCTTCATAAACTACAAAATAGAATGACATATATATTATGAGCTAGTGGAACATAGTGAAAACATGAGAAACAAGCATATAATGTGTGTTCATTTAAGTATTCAACAAATCTCTTACAATTTATTAAAAAAAATAAAATGCAAAATGAAAGTGATATATTTTCTGTCTAAGTGAGTCGCAACCTAGGCGGGCTAGGCGGGTGCTTAGGCGGTTTAGGCGGGCGCCTTAGTAGGTCTAGGCGCTCTTTCTTAATTTTCAAACGCCTAGGCATTAATCGGGGCGGTGACCAGCCTACACGATTTTTAGAACAGTGAATTAAACACAAATAGTAGCTGATAAAAACTGACCGCACAATGTATGAAAAATGGACATGATTCACGAATTTCAGAATCCTCACCAAAAGGATCCGGAGAAGATCCTGGTTGGTTAGTCTTGTCCTAAAAGTTTAAATTATATGAAGTTCCGTTTTGATCTCTATATTTTAAATGTTGGATTTGTAGATAAAAAATAAAAATATAGATTACAATTTAACAGATATTGAGATGAGAAAATCTACTTTAAGGATTACAGTCTTATCTTGATTATAATGGATAAACTTTTTATCTTCGTTGTATTTTATCATAACAACTAAAGACTTATTTAGAAAATGTTTTTAATTAAAGAATGAGTTAAATCACGACAATTAAAACTACACAACCAAAAGAACCATACTCTGGCCTAATCAATATGTCATTGTCAAATAATCATTACGATAAATGTAGTTGTTGATCCTAAAAACTACCAAGCCTACGTGGCGCGCAGGCCGAGTAATTAATAAGCTAACTACGTCCTTCGGTTGAATGCGGGGCGTGCCAACTCGACGGCCGAGCTCGGCCGGTGAGTAAAATGTTGATGTTGCGTTGTGTGCGCGGCTGACTTCTCGATCTTACGACTGCGGCCGAGGAAGGAACACGCCTCGGCCTTTGGGTTCTAGAGCCTGAAGACAAGGCTGCTAGTTCTGCGAAGTTCAATATCAAATTCGGCTTTCAATGTGCCGAATGTAGTAACCTGTAACACCTCACTTCGCCGAGAAGGCTGATGAGATGACCTCTGCCAATAAGGATTCGAAAATCCTTCTCGGCCGAGACTTGGATAGATAACCAGTCGGCCCCGAAGTAGTGCTGTTTATCTAAACTGAAGGTGCTCCGCGGTCGGCTGATTCTACGTCAACAGTGCTGTTTATCCAAACTGAAGATGTTTACCGGTTACCTCCACAGTGCTGTTTATCCAAACTGAACATGTGTTGGCGAAAAAGAAAATAAAAAATCTCAAGGTTGAGAGGGTTTGCGCAGGGTAGATTTGTGTGTTGAGTTGGAGGTCCTTGAATGTTGTGCTCCTCCCTCTATTTATAGCAGTGCAAATACTCCTGATCGAGTTAGAATCGTTCTTGGGTAGGAATCATCTTCCTTGTCAAATTCTACCTCAGCTGATCTTAATTCATCTCTATCTCGGCCGATCCTATTCTAACTGGGATTTTGAATCTGCCCCCAACCGCAGGCCAAATTCATTCATGCACCATGATTTGCCTAGGACTCCTTATCTCAATAGGTTTCGGCCACTTAACTTTTATCACATTCTCATGTTCTAGATAATTCAATATATTATTATGAGATAATTATTATGATAAAAATCACAATATTATTCCCTAATAATAACTAAAATTATCCTGATTCAGTCACCTAACGGCTTAGAACTTCATTCACTCAACGGCCTCGATCGTTTGGGCCGATTGTGTAATTTTGGGCCTAAACAGTAGTATACTATCTTATGAGCAAGCTAAATACTATACCCTAATTTTGTTTTCTTCATTATTTTAAAGACAGCAAGTATGTTTGAACTTTGAACCAATTTAATTGTCAGTCATATACAGAACTTGAAGTTGTACAAAAGAGAGGGAGAATCTGGATTTGCATGGAGATTTGGGGACATACAAATACAATTGTCAATATATGTTTGCGTTCGGTGAGATAAGTTGATCCACTTTCCGTTAAATTTTACTGGATCAACTGCGCATGCATATATGCATATCTTATGTAGTTTCAACGTCTTTGTTGCCGGCTACTGACAAAGCCACCATCTTAAACGGAATGGAGAGATAATGTATGGATCTATCAAATTCTACCACGATCAGATTAATTTAATTTAAACATTTTCAAATTAAACTACAATTAGCTTGCCTTGCAATGTTCACGAGGTTGATTTTGAAATGTTTAAAAAAAGTATAATTTGGCTGTGAATTAAAGCCATAGCTTCATGCACGCTTAAAGTCCAAAAATGGACACCCACCAACTAAAATATCCTCTCTCTCTTTCTCTCACCACGGGTTTAGTGCATTTTCACCGTTTTATGTTTTTCCTGTCAAACGCTAATCAAGATTTGGCCAACGTTAATTAACAAAAGAATTAAGGCTTACCTACTACAGAAATATTGGAGTTTACCTGCCCCAAAAGCAGTCAATAGTTAAAACTAAGAATATAGCACTTTCCAACTAAGAATTAGACCTGCATATGTTATACTTATGTCCCAGCTAGGACTTTTAACTTTATGAAAAAAAATTGGGACTAGGATTCTCTTCCCTCCTCTTTCCATCCCCTCCCATCCCCTCTTTTCACATTTTCTTATTTTGTCTTTCTCTTGCTATAAAAAATTAATATAAGATGTTGACGTGGCTTAACTGTGACCATTCAATGAGGAGGGGAGGGAAGGGGAGGGAAAAAAATAGGGGAGAGAATCCTACTCCAAAAAATTGTGAGCAATGCAGTCACTGCATACGTTTTACATGTAAATTGAAGCTTGCCATCTAATTATTATTAATTATTCAAAGACCCGGAATCCGGCCGGAATAACAACAGTTCCCATGGTTCTTTAATTGTATTTGGGGCGGCTTTTTAATTTTTATTTTTTTTATACAACGATATATTTATATTAAGGAGGCGGGGAAATAAATTGGTTGCGAACTCACCACTCACAAAATTCAAATCTAAAACCTCTCATTTACAAGTAAAGATGACCATAGTACTAAACGGCAATGAGAGCTGTTTGATTAAAAAGAAAGTCATTAGAGGACTGTTCGATGGAAGTACATTCTTTCCCGAACTATGTTACATTTCTTTTTGTCCTAAAAAAGGAGAGAACATTATATGTGAAGAAATATGTTATGGCCATGAAGGGACTTCACAAGGGATGGGTTATTTTTATCCTTTCTTCATGTTGATGCGAGAGTTGGGCTTATTTACCTGAATTGATATGGAAACCCTTAACGATTGAAGACAAAGGCACCTTGGGAATTGTGGAGTTGAAAGTGCCTCTGGTAAATGAAAAACTCTTTTAATTATATGTAGGCCAAAATAGCTCCAAAAATCACTTAGGAGTTTTTTTTTTTTTTTTTTTTTTTTTTTCAAGAAGCACTTGGACCTGTTTGGGTAAAGTTTTGCTAAAAGTATTTATAATATACACTTGCTAGAATTTGGAAATGTTACTTTAAGAGCATCTGATAGACGCTTTTCCAGAAAACGCTTCTAATAAGTAAGAAATATTTTTTAAGTTTTGTTGTCAAACTTAGATAGAAGCGCTTTTATCTGCCAAAAGATGATTTTATCCAAGCAATTACACATGTCAGCATATTCCTAGTAAACATGTTTATAAGCATATTATTTTTATGGAAGCAACCTCAAACGAGCTACGTTAGACTATGTGAGTCTACGAGGCAGTGTCGTAATTTTCCAATTAAGGCCCAAGTGTCCAAGACACTTTTGCAGATCAACTGAACTCTATGCTTAGTAAGACTGGGCCTAACTGATACAGACTTCTTTTCTGACTTCTGTCTGTAGTTGGCAGATTAACACGTAACATCATTACCTGATTGAGCCCCAAACACACAGCCGGAGTCCAAGCACTTATGGGAACCCAATTTTTGGGAGAATTTGAATTCTGAAATATGTCAGTTACTCTGACCTCCGCAGAAAATGATAGAAACCCATGCCCATGCATGTACGATCCGAAACGCTGTCTCCCTCCCCCTCCGTTGCATACGAGGCCAACCAAATCAACTGAGAAATCTCAATGCCTTTTTTATTAATACTCCATCGGTGCATTCAAAATTCAGGTAAAGTGATAAAGCTTACTTCCCATCTTAGAGAGAACAGAATTGTTCTTAGCTTGATATCAACTATTCTCGTAAAGCCTGAGCGTCGAATACATGCATGTTCTTTTGTTCTTTCATTTGGATAATTTTTATACAAGTTGCTTCTAGAATTTATACGAAATGAATGAGGCATGTGCCCTTTTATCAACTTGGCGAAGTGATTCTTCTCGTTGTGGTTAAAAAGTGATCATTCGGACTTGGGTGAAGGAGGCATGCGCACTGCTCTAGCCAAGTTAACCAATTGGTCTAACCCGCATTTTGTTTACAGTGTAGAGTTGATTATTGTTCTACTTGGACAATTGTATCTCGGAGTTCTCTTGCAACGTTTATGTTATGTTAATTGGTTGATATAATATTGGCCACCCTCTTTTCCTTTTGTACGACTCGCAACTAAAGTGAATCAACAGGGGATGACCCCAAAAGCAAAACAAAGAGAATCCACTGCAAAGTGATTGATACGATATATTGAATTTATTTTTTGAACTCACAACATTCACAAATTCTTGGTTTCCATTTTAGTTGCAGGAGAGGTTCCGGTGTAAAGTGGAGCTTCTGCATTAGCTTGGTTTGCAAGCTGTCCCAAACCAAGCAACGAAAGCACAGGTTGACATGTATGTATTTTTTTCTATATCGAGCGATATTATAGTCTAATCAAAACTATAACTCAAGGAGATTCACACTTCACTTTTAGTCGTTGGATCAAATTTTAAAAATGTCAGATCACTTGATCCCTGAGCTTTGGAGGGAGAGATTCGGTGAGAATCTATTTCCTAAATTTAAATCGAAATTGATTTATTTATCATTGACTTTGCCCAGCCTATATCTAGTAGGTACCGTAGCCTCCAAGTTTAATTGAATTTGGGGGTAAAAAAACATGAATTCTGAGATTGGAAAAGGTGAAGTGTGTTAAATAATCATAACAAAGGGGATATCTTCTCTTAATTATTAGTTATTTACTGAAATCATGACATCTCTCCCGATATATTATTATTTTTTTTTTTAACAAACGATAATATTTATACTAAGGGAATGTAGCCTTACAATGTGCTAGCAATAATGTGATTCAAATTGGCCTTTAGCGAAAATCGAACTTAAAACCTCTCGCTTATAAGTAAAGAGGAATACCATTAGACCGTGGTACTAAATGGCATCTCTCCCGATTTTATTGAGACTTAATTTTCATTGGATGGGTTGGTTGGTTAGTTCTCATTATATATAGATAGATAGCCTTCATCAATACCTTAACCTTTCTCCCTGTCATTTTGTAGCCCCTGTGCAGGAAGCAAGATATGATTCATCATCAACTACCACATTTTCATATAGAAAATGAAACGCCTCCCCTCAAATTTATGATTGAGCTGCTTTACCCTGTCAGGGAAAATAACTTCCTTTCAACCCTTTAAACCAATCACATGGCAGTGCATGCTTGGTTTAAGATATTGTCGCGGAGGCATCAGAAGTGTAGGTTAGTTTCTCTGCTATTGGGGGGATGGGAGACAAATTTAAATCATTGGATTTAAGAGAGAGAGAGAGAGAGAGAGAGAGAGAGAGAGAGAGAGATGTAGATCTGAAAGTTTGGACACTAAATTCATCTAGTAACAAATATACAGATAGCCAACTTTATAGAGTATAAGAAAAACCAGAACCACAGAAAATGGAAAACGAATTCAAGGACAACAGAATTCGAGAAAGAACATATTGATAATAAATCCCTATCGTAATAATCCCCATTTATTTCTGATGACCTAAATGGCAGATTGAAAGGGGTTGAAAATATATTCTAAGTACAGAAAAGAATGTAGAAGATATAGCAAACCCATCGGAGACGACAATATCAAAACACATCCACACACACAAACAATACATTGTATATGGCGGCTTACTCGAACGATTCCCAATTAAACTTAGGGTACGGAGATTGATTGGCGGCTTTGGATGTTGAAGAGGTTGGGATCAATGCCGGGGCAGAATCGAATGTCTCCCACTGTGTGGTCACAACTACCGGCCCTGATGCCGAATGCCTTGATGGTTGTTCTTGCTGATTATGTGTAGGTGGATAGTCAACCAAATTCCTCGGTTGATGCTCTTGAATTGGTGCTAGTCTATGTCCATTCCCATTGGAATGACCATCTGAATGCCTCTGCTGAACCTGCTTTGGAATCTGACTTCCATTGCTGCTAGGCGAGGAGTTCTTAGCTTTCAATACATCTAGAGTTTCGACACACTTCTGCACGCGTTTTACCTTCAAAACAAATTATGATCACATCTTAAAGTTGTACTTGAAGATGTCAAGCAAAATTCAGGCCATAGTAATCTAATGTACCTGCATCTTCCTCTGCAGTTTCACATCTCCGTCGCCCATGATTCCATCTAATTTAAGCAACTGGTTCATCAACTGCTCAATTAAAACAAGCACATCTTGCTCTGCAACTTTTTTACCTTTCGTGATTATTGATTCGAGAGCCGACACCTACAATTCCGAAAACCAAATTTCAATTTCCAAAACACAAATTATATATATATATCATGAACAAATCTTTGCACACGCTTCTTTGACAATACCTGGCCAGCAAGCCTGTCGACATCCAAGCTGATTTCAGAAATCGATTTCGAAGCCTTCTCCATCTTTGCATTGCGTCGCATCTCAAGATATCGCTTTTCTTGGCTAATAGGGTCCTCAACTAACACCATTTTCGACCGGTCCTTCACCCCGGACATGTCAAGAAACGCCTTCGAGTCCCTCTCCTTGTCTTTGAATATCAATTTCTGATCTTCATGGTGTAAACCTGTCGGTCCAACCAACATTTTCTTCAAATCCCCTGCACAACAAAGGTTAAACAATTTTACACACCACAAGTTATTAACAAGCATTAAAACGTAAATTTCTCACTTCCAATTCAAAAATGTAATTTGCACAATGCTAAAAATACCATTTTCGGAACACAATAAAGTTATAAATTTAGAATAAACTTTACCAAAAGAAGACTGAGCACTGATGCTCATTTCATGGTAAATGGACCCATATTTGACCCGAATTCTAATTGTCGGTGGAGGCGGCGAGTTCCGATCAGAGTCCGGATTTCGCTTCTGAACCAGCATTCCTCCCGGTCTGAGCTCCCACTCTCCCAGCCCTGACTCAGCTCCGCCGCCGCCTGAACTTCCATTCAACTCGGCCAGTGACACCCCTGCAGTCTTCGTCTTCATCCTCATCATTTTTACTCTCTCGTTTTCCACGAGAGATCTCTCAGATTTTTTTATCTGCTTAAAAAATTAGAAACAACCCAGTTGAGAGAAAGGCTTGTAGAAGAAAACCCTGGTTTCAGAATTCTCACGCTCTGACCCCAGCAGCATCACACCAACCGCTGAAAAGCCACAGCTTTAATGGCGTCTTGAGAAAGAAATAAACGCAACTACTCATTCACCTCTAAAGTTCAAGCCTTGTGCTTGAAGAAAAACATGGAAAGATTCACCGAACCGGGTCCGACCCAGGAAACACAACACCCACAAGGACTCAGATCTTCAGCCAAAAAATGCAGCCCAAGTCAAACACAGGAGAAAATTTTCCCGGAATAAAAAAACTATTTTCCCCGAGAAAACAAAACCAACCCAGTAAGCTGAAACCCAAGATTATCCCAAAGTGGCTGCCGGGAAAATCAATGCAAAACCAGAATCTGATAGTTTTGTTTCTCTTCTGGTTCTTGAGAACTCGAGGAGGGAGAGCGAGAGGGAGAAAAAAATAAAAAATAAAGAGTATAAGAAACAAGTGGCCAGCCAGCTATCTAACTGAGCTGTTGGAACCACATTTTTATATATGAATGAATGATTAAATTATAGCTATAATTATGCGTAAATAATAATATACTTAATTAACTATACACTTAATTATTTTATGAAAATCATTGTAAGAAAATAAAATGAAAAAAGCCACCAAGGTACGCTTTAAAGAACGCGGAAACGAAATATTTTGGGGCCATACAGCGAACTGGGTAGGGGTACTTGCAGGCTTTAAAAAATTAGCCGTACTTTGTTTGCTCTTTTGACACGTGCCCGATTCAGGGTACTTTATCAATTTGTCTTGCTAATTAGGGAGGGTTTTAAGTCCAACACGTGGGAGATTAACGTGGAGTGTCGGCGCTAAACTTTGGGGTTAAACCGTGGGTGGGTGGTAAGTCGTCTCAAACGTGTCTCAGCTTTTACGATATTTTTGGTTGTGCAATTGTAAAAATATGCTTTCCAAGATTGGTAGCTTTAGCTATTATTTTTTAACAAACGATATTATCTACATTAAGAAGAAATGATGGGTTTAGCTTCATAATAAGCTAAATAATAATGTGGTTTAAACTCCCATTTAGCAAGAATCGAACCTAAGATCTCTCACTTACAAGTGAAGATGAATATCACTTTACTGTAGTACTAAGTGGCTGCTTTAACTATTATTTACTTTATTTCATATTATCAAGTAAAATTGGGTTAAATAAGGGTTTTTCATAGCATTATTTTTGAGAGCCATTAAATTCAGATCACAGCAGCGTTGCATGACCAATTCGTGAATTTTTCCACCGTCAGACAGGTCATGGAGGACTCGAAACCTTTGCTCTAAAGGATCACTGAAGTTTCTGTTATCAAGTAAATTCTGGGTTAATTTTGATTTCATAACTTTATTTTCGAGAGCTTTAACTTCAAATCACAGCAGTGTTGCAGGACCAATTTATGAATCTTTCCACCAGACTAGTTGTGGAGGACTCCAAAGCTTCGCTTTGAAGGATCACCGAGGTTTCTGTTTCTAACACTCGCCGCCGGCTAATGAAGCAGCCTATTTGTACTTGGCCAAAGTTTCCTCTTACTATTGTTAATTTGTTAGTGACTTGTTGCTGGAGGAGATACTATGACCATTTTTGGAGGTCCTTCCAGTCGTTGTACTCGTTTATTATCTGGTTTCAATGATTATTATCGCTTTCTCACGCAGGTTTTCTTGTTGATTATATAAAACTATATATACTTTTTTATTAATACTATATGCATGACTAATCACATAAAGGGAGAAACATATACAACTTTTATGGATAACAAAGTTGAAGATGCCAAAACAAAGAAAACGTTCTTTGCAATCCCGTCATAGTTTTGGGCATTTCATTTTGCCACTTTTTATTTTGTGACCAATAAAACACCTAATTGCACATAACTTTATAAGAAAATAGACAAAGAATAATCCCTATAAAATAATAAACCAGACCAAGTCAAACTCTTTTTCTAAAATTGTCTTCTAGAAATTGGATATTAAATTTTTTTTTTATAGTTTAAAAGTAACAAAAAATTAGTAAAACCTAGAAAAACAAATATGAACATGAACTGTTTACGTCACAGGATAAACTATTACAAGGACGCACCGACACTTCCATACGTGCAGCCAACACGAGGGAGTTTCCTAACACGTGGCGAACTGTAAGCCATACAAAGAGTCGCCGCCAAGTATGAACCGTGCGATTTGTTAAAGTTGGAAGTCCATGCGTTGTGTAGCTCGATGGGGACGGTGCAACCTATGAACACACGGCATATTAAACTGGCCTCCCTCCAATAATTCCGATAAGTAAGGTTGAGTAGACTAATATTTTAAATTATATTTATAAATTATATGATGTATCAATAATAATAATTAAAAACGTCAATAATAATAATTAAACATTTTAATTGATATTTAGGTAATAATTTAATAATTAATAACCACGTTATATGATTATAAAATATGTTTTAAATAGATAGAGAAATACAATAGGGATTCTTTAACTTATACTCTATGCCACATCATATGTTTTGCACAATATTTCATAACGTTGGCACGAAAATTGACTTAAATTATTATATGACAGACTCTATGGAGAGTCTCATTCTAAAAGAGTCTCTCAGCACTTCTCATAGATAGTTTTTTTAGCATTACCCAATTACGATGATCTTAAACTTTTTCTCATTAACTAATACGTCTGCCCCTAATTTGAAATAAGTTATAATTAATTTTTTGGCCAAAAATAATTAATAATTAGTTAGGTTATTTGCAATTCCCTTTTATATATATATTTTTGGTTTTGGAAGTAGCTTCCAATAAGGAGTAATTTTAATTTTTAGTTAATTATCAACAATTTTATTTTAATCCATAGGTCTTGTCTTTGATTGGGGACAGGATACCGACCATTCGATGTGTATGGAATTTGAGTCATCGGGGACCGCCCTTGCATTGCATCGCAGTGGTTTTACATAATTCTGTGGGACTGATGTCAAATTGCAAGGCACGTGACATCCAGACACACACACAATTCTTGTTTTTGTTCTTGTTCTTGTTGCTTTTGTTTGTTTTAAAACAAGGATGAATTATAGTTTTAGCGTGCATGGCTTCGTTGTAAAAAGATTTTATGTCCACTGATTTGAGAAAGTTTACATAAGAAGAATATAATTGCGTGAGATTTGAAAAAAAAAAGGTTTGTTTAATTAGTTATACAAGATGCATGTTTACACTCAACTTGTATTTATAACAATTGTTTTATTGTTGATGCAATATATCTTAAAATATAAACACGTAAATTATTAATGCCAAGTAACCACGCTGGTCACATTGGATTATTTCTTTATTAATATCAATAGAAGTTTTCATTTGTTGTTATCAAAGAAAAATGTATATAACAGGTAATACTATTTTATATTGATTTATTTTAACAAACGATATCGTTAGTTGGTTAACTTTTAACAGTTAGGAAAGAGGAGGATCTGTGAGGATTTAACACCACCGAAATACATACGTATTATTACTTTTAACTAATACGATAAAGCGTTATCTAACCATTTTATATTGTTTAAGAATAAAAGTAAGGTGAGAATTTGTTTTCAAGGTGTTCTTTACTCTTTTTTTTTTCTTTTTGTGCCCCATGATTATTTTTGAATTGAGGGGAATATTTTAATTAAGACTACGATTTTTTTTCTTCATCTTTACGTTTGAGTTTGAATGACTCTTTAGCTATTAATTATACTATCTTATGGTGTTTAAATAAAATATTTAATTTTAGAAAGAAAAAAAATCTGAATGAACATAATCATTTACATCTGGAGTTGTTAATACTTGTTACCTCATAAATTTATGAAGCAGATTATTTTGAGATAAAGAGGGTTATATTGACAATTAACTTTTTGGTCAAAAGGGTTATATTAACAATTGACCAAATAGACAATTAGTACAGTTTCAAAAAAAAAAAAAAAAAGACAATTAGTAAGGAACAAAAGCAAAATAACAAAAAACCTACCCCAAATTGTGATAAAGTTAAAAAAAAAGTTAAAAAGTATAGACCACGCAGTTACATGTGTAACCAGCAGCCAAATCCAGACAAGAGCATGACGTACTAGACACAGTCATTTGTAGTAGGGCTAACAGTTGGCCTGCTAGCTAGAAGCTAACCCTGGAATAATTCGTTATAGAGAAATGATAAGTAAACTTACTCAAAATGAGATCTTTTTATTTACAAATTTTCTATCATTTATAGTTTAAAGTTAATTTCGTGCGAACTATTTGTCACCTTATATTTTAAGCATAATATTCATAGAGAGTTTACTTAACATTTCTTTTCGATAAATGAGGAGGACTCATTTGGTGAGGAAATAGTTGGTCAGCATGTAAAATAAGTATGAACTGAGGATAAATTACTTGTTACCTAAATTTATTATTTATGTACAGCTAATTACTTTAATATTTTACTTAGACTAAGTAAAAGCTACAACTAATGAGTTATAGTCTTGGATCTCGATGAGTTTGCAACATATAAAGTAGCTTATATATATTTCGACCCTAGCAAAGTAATCATTGACTGTTCATACATGTACATACCGGAGTTAGCAGAATAATGAGGAAGCTTTTAGGTCCCGTATGAAACCCTAGGTTGGTGGTGTTCCAAATTAGATGGAGGCACGTGGAAAGTGCATGTCTAAAGTCTAAGCTCTCATCATTTTTGCTAATTGGAATGATTTGGGTTTTCATAAAACCCTACTAATACGAAAAGTTGAAGTAAATCTTACGATTTCCGTATTTGTCCATTTTCTTAAACCCTACTACCAGAAAAGGGTCCATTTTTATAATATAAAACTTGGTTTTTGTATAAATTAAGAGCATCTGAACCCTAATTGTGTTAAATATAAAGAGATACGATTTTATGAAATCAAAGGATGGTGGAAGGTATCTTTATTAGTTGGTTAGGGTTTAATTTGAAAACGAAAATCCAACAACTGAGAAATAAAAAATTGGATGCCAGGTTTGTTTCTATATTGACTGCTCGAAACGGAGTCGTTTCAAAATTTCAATGAGGAAAATTCTTTGTTTTTTGGTTGCGGAAAATGGCATTGCGTTGGAAAATGATGGGGCACTGGATTTGCACCTCACTCGCAAGCAAGCAAGCAAAAAGTCTGGCAATGGCATCCCCTAAAATGCTTGCTACAGAAGGCAATCTCTCCTTCTCATGCGTGGCACCTTATACACGCAATGGGTTGCAAAGTCTGGCTGATTTTCTTTGCAATATTTGCCTGATTATGACGTTGTGAAAGTTAAGTTTTGTGGTAAGCTATCAAATTCTGACACCTCAAAACTCAAGATTACATTTTTATTTTTTGTAACTTTTTCGTGTTTTTTTTTTTTTTTAATTTGACGATATATTTACATTGAGAGGTTTGAGATTTGGGTCATGCCACGTAATAGGTTAGTCATAATATTTGGTATCAACTCGCTATCCAGAAAATCGAACATAATAACTCTCACTTATGAGAGATTTTTCAATGTGACCGGCACACGAAATGGTATACCACGTGTCACTATACAAATGGTGGGATATGTGTGTTAAAAAGTTAATAACTTAAAAAATAAAATTTTCCACCACTTATATAAAAACACTTGGTGTATCATCCGTGTTCTCGTCATAATAAAAAATTTCTCCTCACTTGTAACTTACAAGTGAAGATAAATATTACTAAACGGTAATTTTTCGTGACTTTTTTGGATATCTTGATATGAAAAAAAAACTGTAAAGAGGGAGATAATCATGTTGGTATAATGTTATGTTTTTGGAAGGGACATCATCATTGAAGAACGAAAGTGTAATTGGGCTATGGCCTTGTGTCCCTCATTTTAGACCTCTTTTAGGATAATTAATCATTTGATTCTTTTTTTAATTGGGTTGAATACTAAGTTAATTATGCTGGATCTTTTATCCACATGACCCAATTCAATTCAACGTGTTAATTCCTTGTTTAGACGTTAAAACATTAAAATATAAAAAGTCAAAATAAAGAAAGAATTACTGTTCAATAATCTTATTGTCTTCTTCTCAATCATTTTGAGCTGTTGATTCCAGATGTATCATAGCAAATACCAAATGAGCCTATTTTCTGTTCTTTAATCTATTACAGTTGGTCACAAGAATTTCTAGCAATATATAGAACTTAGTCCTACGCTACCAAATTAATTAGGAAGTCTAGGTTAATATTTTTAAGGAAACAAACATGCAAAGCAAGGGTAAGCTTTTTTACAACCATCATACTGTCCTAGTGTTATTAATTTACCAATGTTGTAACACACATATCTATTTATTAAAAAAATATATATACTAAGTTCATAAAGCATCAACATTATTTTTTGTTTATATTATAATATGTATATTAATAACACAGCGCGTGTAAGCTTAATGCTTAATTATTGTATTCAAATTAACTCAAATCAATTCAACCTACAAATTTATAATTTTGTTTGACAATGACGTGGTTGTATAGAGACATCTTTGACCCTATGGTTGCATTATTAGTTTATTACAGATCAGCACTCATCATAAGGTAGTGGGAGCAATGGGAATACTCAGTACACATAATAATAAGTGGAAAAAATTTGACAAATATATAGCAAATGTGCAGATAAAAACGGAAGCACGTGGAAACCACAAAAATAATATGTTGCTTGGTTCCCAGAGACACATGCGCAAACATGCATGGCCCCAAAAATAAGGCACAAATTGAAACATGCATACCTGTCAATGTGGCAATTTTTGTCACACAGTTCCCTCCAAACAAAACCAATCCAACTTAACAAAAACCTTATCTTTGAGAGAGACCAAAGAAAGTGGAGGCCAAAATCCTCATCTCTTACTGTGGAAATTGCTGAACTGAGAAAATAGCCATGGCAGCATTGAGCTGCAAATTTCATCACCGTATGGTCTGCAAAAATTATAGACATGCCAAAGCGAAACCTTCCATCTGTTGCTCAATGCAGCCGTCACAAAACAACATCAAGGTGTTTATATAACGTGAACTATTGAAAATTAAACTAAAATTTGTTGCTAAACGTGATCTCTATGTCTTGAGATAGGTAATTATAAACGGAGCAGCGAAGGAAATTGGAAGGGCGGCTGTAACTGCAGTGACCAGAGCTAGAGGAATGGAGGTGGCTGGTGCAGTGGACTCTTATCTCGTAGGACAAGATATTGGGAAGGTATTTTCATTTAATACATTTTGTTTTTCTGTTAGTATTGTCATCAACACATCATTTATTCATCACGAGAGTTGTTAACAGCGATCCCTATTTCATATATTGTACTTTTTTAAGTAGCATGTTAACATATGGGGATAATTTGGTCTTTCCTTCTAACAAATATTAGGTGTGTGACATTGAAGAGCCTTTGGAAATACCGATGACGAATGATCTCACAATGGTCGTAGGTTCTATTTCACAGGTAACCAATTCAATGATTGAACAAGAATAAATAGATAAACGTATGTGTTTATTCTGTCGATACTTCTCATTCCTCTGTGACAATTGGCAGTCTAAAGCATTAGGAGTAGTTGTTGATTTCACTGAGCATTCCAAAGTCTACGACAATGTTAAACAGGTAGTGTAATTACACAAGTACAATATATGACACATTAAAAACCCTGATTCGGTTTTCTCATTTGATTGATTATTTCTCTACCAGGCAACAGCATTTGGCATGAGAAGTGCGGTTTATATGCCAAAAATTAAATTAGATACAGTATCAGCATTATCTGCATTATGTGACAAAGCCAGCATGGAGAGCACAGGGTGAGATGCAAACAACCTGTCTAACCTTGGCCAAATCTACAACAGAGAAGATATTTCAACCGATGTTCTAGTAAGCACAAGTACAAATTGTTGTTTTTTTGTTCAAGTTTTATGTCTTGGATTGGTGATGAAATTGAGGTTCTACCATAAAACCAATTGGCAATATGAGAAGTAGCCCAAGACCATATAAGCACATAGCAAACCTTGTCCCTCACCAATGTGGGACAACTCTCAACACGCCCCCGCACGTGTGGCGGATTTTCAAGCCTACACGTGGACAACAACTGGGTGACGTGGAGTGCGTGTGGCCGTTGGGCTTCACACGTGGACAACCTTGCTCTGATACCATGATGAAATTGAGGTTCCACCATAAAACCAATTGGCAATATGAGGAGTAGCCCAAGACCATATAAGCACATAGCAAACCTTGTCCCTCACCAATGTGGGACAACTCTCAACAATTGGAACTAATTACTATACTTTTATCGTATGTGCATAAGGCAAGGAGCCAAGTTCTGGGAGATGGAGTTCGAGTGCATAGCTTAGTCCTTCCAGGGCTTCCGGCTAGCACAACAGTTCATTTTTCTCGTCTCGGAGAGGTTTACTCTCTGAAACATGACATCACAGATGTGCAATGTCTCATGCCGGGCCTTCTCTTAGCAATCAGAAAGATTCTGCGCAGAAAGGTAACCGATTAATACATTTGTATCGCATCGCATCGCATCTTTTATAATTTTCAAGCATATCCTGCTTCAACCGATACGATTAATATATCTTCTGTATTTGTTTCTTTATTGCAGAACCTGGTGTATGGCTTGGAGAAATTTTTATGAACCTTCAGTCTCACTGATCTTAAACCCAACCACATAATTTCGACTTCCATGTAACTTAGAAAAGAATGAAGATTTTGTTAACTAACTTTATTGTGTTATGCTCCATTGCTCATATAGAAATTGGGACTATCTCAAAATCTATCTGACCGGTCCCACTCTTGCCAAGTCACTATTTTGAGAGAAGACTCTTTTAACATGGACTAGAAAAATACCGTCGGATGAAAGGCCCGCTGACTCGCACTCCGTTAGAAGACCTTTTGGCTATTTGATCAAGACTAGATATTTGTTGATATTTAGATATTTACTAGAAATTGCTGCCCGGGCGTTGCTGCGGGATTAGAAATTGTATGAAGGATTTTGTTTGGAAGATATGAAAGATAGCGTCATAAAAAGTTAATACTATTTAGATTGAGAAATTTTTTACATATAAAAGATTTGATCATGTAGTGAAATGAAAAGTAGTAATACTTATTGTAATACAGATAGGGAATTGTTATTAACACTCCAAAAATCTCATTTGGCACTCCAAACTTTCTATAATTAGAAAGAAAAATACACTTGTGAGGAGTGTAGAATGTGATTTTTAAAGTGCTAATAACAATTCCCTACATATAATTTTGCATTTGTAAAGTGTAATGAACAGAACAACTCATTTCGACAAATACTATCTTTACAGCTTCCTGGGTTATCTGATCAGACATATTACGATCTACCTAACAAACCAAAATCCACAAATGTTTGAAATGGAAAAAAAGGAAAAAAAAGGATAAGTGTTCATCACTAACATTGGAAGTGAAAACACTAATAAAATCCAGGTTTTGGACATACCAATTAAAAAAGGCTTCCCATTTTGGATTGTCATATGTTGTCACAGACTGAAAGCATTTTATATTTCTTTTCTTACTAACTTAATTAGTCTCAAATGTTGGTAGAGAATTGATTAGCAGATTCATTGAGAACAATATCTTAAACATTTGTTCAAATTAATCACATGAAAATAAAAAGTTCAGATGATACTACAACCATTGAATGGCTAGGAGTACAATGTAATTATATGAGGTTGTACTCTTACGGAGATTCAGAAAAGTTTAGTGTTTTCCGCCCATTCAAAGATGTTTCCTGAGTAAAACCTAGAAACACAGCACGCTAAACAGCAAAACTCTGAACAATAATAAGAACGAAATGTTTACATTGTTTAAATAAAGAAAAAAAATCTTAAATTATATTGAACAGTAAGGCACTCTAAATTCTATTTCTTGAAAACTCCCTTTGATTTGGTAAACAACTAATTGTATTATAAGGCACTCGTACCAGTGAAACAAATTATAAGAATAACTAACGATTAAACAGAACATACGCAAAGCATCCGGGTTTTTGACACATTATTGATCTACGATTTGTTTTTTCTTCTATCATCAGTTCATTACTAAAATATTTTCTTTAATTTTACCCCATCCCCCTAAACGAACACATTTTTTGTTTAGTTATAGTCCTAATGGAATGAAAATCCATGGATACAAAACCCATTGGGAATTATGGCCATCCCTAACTATTTTCTTGATAAGACTAATTATTTAACCTCGGGGGTTAATCATAGTTTTCTTTATCACAATGAATATTAAATTATGCTCGATTGAGAAGCAGAGATAATTTGTACTCGAAATCTAGTGATATATTAAAAAAAATCATATCTTAAATAGTGAAACGATATACACGAAATCACAGATTGTTAAGTTCAAATTCAAGTAACTATTCAATTACCATCAACCTCAACAAAATTTATCATATTCACCAACAGTGTCATCCCGAGAAACCATGCAATATAACCTACAATGAATACTAAGCTTCAAACTTTCTTTAATTAACTGGGGATTTGAAGTTTCCATTGGTCTCTAAAACTAATACAAATTTGTAGAGGCTAATCTCTATTATTTCTTAACCAATTTAAACAATCAAGAAACAATTAGGAGTAAGATATAAATGAAAAATGCATAAACAGTGAATATGTGATATCTAACAACAAACCAAGATAAAGAGCTAATTTTATGGCAATTATCCATATGGAGCAAAACAAACAATAGAGAATAAGCAAAACCCTTACTGCATCGTCGTTTGGGAAAAAAAAATGATTCAAATTATTCCCAAATCTTACTGTTCTTACCTAATCATTTGCAGGATCCATAAGGGGCAAAAAAATCTTCTTTACTTCTCTAGTGCCACAAATTTGGATTCCACCTCATCCAAGCAAACTATCAGTCATTATTTTACTTACTTTTTTCAGCATGCCAACACCAATCTGAAAAAGTGTAATGCCACCTTAAGTTCGATCAGCAAAAGTTTACTGTAAACATTTAAGATTTCACAACGACAACATTTAAACCCCATTTCACTAAAATTAACATATAATCACACCGAAATCAGTTTAATAAACAAAATTCACGAATTAAACACGAAAATAAACAAAACCCCATTTCACTAAATTAACAAATAATCCATAATCTCATATGAGTAAAATAGAAGGCATGCACGTCAAATCCAGTCTTAAATAATTTAATGTATGAATCACCTCTTTTTTATGTTGGAGGTTTGTTTGCTTTGCAATTTTGACTCTACGTGTTTTGGATCTGCCTTTCCTGCATTATGAACGTATCTAATGAGGAAATTAGGCAAAAACTGCCAGCAAGAGCAAGAAGGATCATATCACCATACAGTTATCAGTGATTGCAGCCAGGAACCTTAATCCCTGGGGAGTGTCTATTTGTAGTCACTTTACTTCCATAGCTGTTCATATAAGGCACTAATCAAACCATTTGACATAATTCTAAAAGTAATTCATCAACAAATTGCATGTTTTACATGTTCATGTATATTTGTAAGTACTTCTATTCAACTCTCTAAACGATGGTGGATTAACATAAAGTTGATAAGATGATAAGGCATTGTACCATTGGCAACTAAAGACCACTGGTGCATTGCTTCTACATATACACCCCCAACACATACACATATCAACCAGTAACAAAAAATAGTAGCAGAAAGATCATTTAGGAAAGAATGATATTAACATGCAACCCTTGATTTAACATGACTTTAAATAAAAGAAGACCATATTCTTATAAGATAAGAAAACGTCACTCTCTTCAATTCGTCCTAACTGCCACCCAGCTGTATATTTAGATTCTATAGTTTAGTCATGGAAAGGAGCTTATTGTGGTGCCTAGCTACACTAATAATTCATAACCCGACAAAATTAAAGATGAAAAACTCTTGGTACCTGTAGGCAAAGGCTCAATCCACCAGTTTCTTCCTAATCAAAACCAATCATGGTATTCACAGCACCCAAACCTGAAAGATCTAGCTCCAAGAAAAGATTAGGGGTTCTTAGTTTCTTACCCAAATCCATAAATTTTTTAATTAAACCTCTTCAGCCCAGCTTGAAATCCGTTTGAATGACCTCCACGAACACGAATCTTAATACATGCAGAACATTTTAGGTGAAGTTGTGAGAAGGAGTGATGATGAAATTGAGGAAACAACCAAATTCCAAACGAAGTTTAGACATGCTTCAAAAATTTGAACAAAGAAAAAGAGAACCCAAAAACCAATCCCGAAACAAATATGTCGAAAACTCACCAGGAAACTCAAAAGCTTTTCTGGGTCCAATTGCTTTTGGATGACCAGATGACCAGATGACCAGCACGTGTACATCCAGACTCCTTCCCTTCCTAGATGACCAGCACGCGCACATCCAGCCTCCTTTCCTTCTTAGATGACCAACACGCGTACAGATGGGGCAAACCAGTAAATTCACTGTGCAACACAGATCAAAAGCCTGAGAATAGACAGCAGCTGAGGGGCATTTTCGTCCGCGCACTGTCCATAAACAGTGCATGCTCGTCCATATATATGGACCACATACTTGACCTTCCTTGAGAAGGTTTGGCTGCCTACAAAAGGAAGGCATGAGCACCATTGTAGAATCTTCCATGGCAGCCCTACCCACATTATCACAGAGACAATAAAGGCTAGTTACCCCAACCAAAATTGCAATCTACAAACCCTCCACCCTGTTTTTGGCAAATATGGACTTCGTGCTTTTGGAGACTGGACCCGTGCATTTCTTGTTGTCGCATAGCTTGTAGGATTTCTTGTGCCTGTTATTGTAGTGCTGCTCCAAAGCTGCCCAATGCCTAAAGTACAAGCCAGCGCATATGTTGCAGTTGATCTTCTGACCCCAGCCAATGTGTTTGTCATCTTTGTGAGCCACCAAAAACAGTTGAGTTAGATGAAGTGAGCCACACAATTCACAAGCAAATTCCTCAGCAGCCTTTTCCATTTTCTTTTCGCAAGTTGCAGCCTTTTCCATTTTTCTTTCGGCAAGTTCTTAGATGAAAGAAGATTAATTTGGGGAAAGCCTTATCCAAGACAGTAGAATTAGTAATTACCCCAACCAACATTTTGCTTGGTTCATTGGTTGAAGAGGTATACATGCGACAGCCATCAGGTTTTGCAGATTCTCAACAGGGCTGTCTCTGACGGTTTGCGGGCCTATGCGAATTTCATAGAAAGACCCTCGTAATTATTTAAAAATAATAAGTTCTTCGACAATATATTCATACAAAGTTCAACTATCAATATTCAAACTTAATTGAAATCAGCATCTCACTCTTACTATTTGAATAATCTCCAATTACCATGAAATCATGATTTAGGTTCATCTATGAAAAAATGGAGCACAACTGAAAGAAAGATATGGAAATACGTTTGTGGTGGAATAAAGTAATAATTACAAAATAGTTTTTTTGTTGCTTAAGAAAAATAGAAAAAAGTACTACACAAGTTTTTTTATTAGGGTTTTTATTATTAGAGAAAAGCAGAAAATTAATATATTAAGTATAAGCTCCACTTAATCAATTGTAAAATCATAGGATGATATTTTTTCTTTTCAGTTAAATTTTTTTATCATAAATTAATACTCATACGTAATATATAGGAGAATAAAAAATTTTGGGGTCTCTCAAAAATTTGGAGCACTATGCCACTGCACCTTTTTCACACCCCCAATGCCTCATTTGATTCTTAATATCCTTCACATATCTGTAAGTTACGTCATTCTCTTTATGGCCTTAAGCATGCTCCAAGAGCTTGGTTTAGTGTCTTTCATATCATCTTGAAGACTTGGGTTTTGTGGCCTCACAAGTAGATTCATCATAGTTTACATATTGTAAAGGTCCTACAGTTATCTATTTACTTGTATATATTGACAACATTTAGGCCACATGCAACAATAGTCAACAAATTTCAAGTTTGGGTTAATCTTAATTTACTATCTTGAAGTTTCGTGGTTTTCAACATTTGGTACATGAAGTTTTTTTTTCATCCCAGAGTCATACCTCAAGTCTTAATTTTGGGATAGTTTAGTACATCCATTAAGTTGGCTGTTAAGTCAACCGTTAAATGATGACGTGGCGCCCATGTGGACAATGATTGGGCACCACGTGTCAATATGGGCCCACGTAGATAATAAAAAATTAAAAACTTAAAAAAATTAAAAACTAAACGTAAATATGAACCCTTCCCTGTCACCCAGACTCATTTTTCCTCCTCCATCTTTGCCGACTTGGTCTCCCTCATTCGTCCCTCTCCCCACTCGCACTCGTCCTTCCCTCACCACCACATCCCAACCCTTTTTCTTCTTCTCTTCGACAACCACCAAAACGAGAGCTTCGAGAATGTGGAGAAGGTCATCGGGTTCGACTTTGCAGAGGAGGAGGTCCTCAGGTTCCGGTATAGAAAACGAGAGGCAAGAATCCTAAGGCCTTTGCTCTCTCCATGCAGGTCTGGGTAGAGCTCCTCTTCAATTTTTGAATTTTTTGACTGAATTTTTCTCCCTCTCTCTCACTACAATTGCAACTCCTATTCGATTTGAATTTGTATGCGCTCTCAACTCCTTTTCGGACGAGACCCCTCCCTGATGCCGAGAAGAACTAGATTGAGAGCCACATAGTCTGCGACCCAGGTATGCTGAAGAAAATTGTAGTGAGAGAGAGGGAGAGAGATGGGAGAGAAATGAGGAGGGAGCGAGGGTTTGGGTCCCAATTTGTTTGAAAGTACTGATTTTATTAGCAATCAATTAGGGTTTAATTCAAATGGATTTTGGTTTTTCGCTTAGAGGAAGAAGATATTAGAGTTATGGAGGTTTGGAGAGATAATAAGAGAATTGAAAGGGAAGAAGATGGAATTGCAGAAGTTATGGTGGTGCGGCAGTCGGACGGGAAATAAGAGGTGGGTAGGGGTGTGACGTTCCAGATTTGTTTGCTTTTTTTATTTTATTTTTTTTAAGTTTTTAAGTTTTTAATTTTTAATATCTATGTGGGCCCATATTGACACGTGGCGCCCAGTCATTGTCCACATAGGCACCACGTCATCATTTAATGGTTGGCTTAACAGCCAACTTAACGGATGTACTAAACTGTCCCAAAATTAAGACTTGAGGTATGACTCTGGGATGAAAAAAACTTCATGTACCAAATGTTGAAAACCACAAAACTTCAGAGTAGTAAACTGATATTAACCCTTTAAGTTTTATAACGCAGTTAGGCAAACTCTTCCCTATGAAAGATCTCGACCCCTTGCATTATTTTTGGGAGTGGAACTCACTCGCACATCTGCACTTTTGCATATAACTTAGTCCAAATAAATTTTGGATCTTCTGAAACGAACCAAAATGAGTGATTGCAAACCCCTTTCAACACCATCACCATCTAGTCGCCGCCTTAGTTTGCTTGAAGGTGACCCTTTCTCGGATGCAATGAATTTCAAAGTGTTGTGGATGCTCTCAAGTATCTACTATTTACCAGACCTAAAATTGCATTCGTGGTGAATCAAGTATGTTCAATACATGCATTTTGAATTTCAAAGTGTTGTTGGTGCTCTCTAATATCTCACTTATACAGCATATGCTGATGCGGACATAAAGAAAATTGAGGTTCTGTTTCTCCTTTCACTTATGTTAGGGCTCTTTAACCTTCACATCCTCACACGCTCCCTCAAGTGTGGCGAATTTTCAAGTCAAACACATGGACAACACGATTTGGGTTACATGGAGCATGTGTAGCCGTTGGGCTTCACACATGGACCAACGTGCTCTGATACCATGAAGAAAGTTGAGGTTCCATTCCACCATAAAATTAATTGGCTATATGAGGAGTAGCCAACCTCTTATAAGCCCTTACAAGGTTTCTCCTTGCACTAATGTGAGACTCTTTAACCTTCTCATCATCATAGGACTATATGCCGGCCATCCTAATGATTACCGAATATCGCCAACTTGCCTACTCTTCCACTGCCTTGTCTTGGTTTAGAAATTTATTTCGTGACTTGTGCCTTCTCTCGTACCTCTACAATTGTGGTCTGACAATATTAGTGCTATTGTCATCGCCTCCAATCCATTACGTCAGGGTGAAAGTAACCAGACATGAACTCGTCGTTGGTTATTTTGCTTTAACTGGTCAAATTGTAGACTTTCTAACCAAGGGTTTGTCTTCCTCGTTTTGCATTTCTACTGTCTAAGCTTCCCGTTCGCCAACATCCGCTCAGGTTGCGGGGGCTTGATAAGCCAAGGCTATATGAAATTGAATACTCCAACTCATTCCAATAGCACCACAGTTCATCTTTATCTACAACTCTTCCACAGCCGTTAACTTCTCTCAGTTTTTTTTGTCTTGTGTATATTGTAATCGGAGATAAGTATCTCATGTAACAACCTGGTTGATCACTTGTTCTATATTCATTGAGTTGATAAGCCAAGACTGTTTTTTCACAACCGTGGTGATGGAAAATTGGAATCCAATTGCCATAGAGAGAGAGAGAGAGAGAGAGAGAGAGAGAGAGAGAGAGAGAGAGAGAGATTGTCCTTGTTAATTGGTGGGGGATAAATGACTTATTGTTGGGGAAAAGAATTGGAAGGGGATGAAGAAGATGCATAGGGTTTTTCATTTTTTGTTTTTGCATATGTAATGTAATTTTTTTATTTTGTTGCAGTCTTATCGGATTAGGTATGTGATTGTATAAATCCTAGGATATCTAAAAATATCTTATATTTACCTATTAGGATTTGATTACATATTGAAAAATGTAATCCTATCAGGGTAAGGATTCTACCCTTCCTACTACTATAAATAAAGGCATAAAGGAATGATACAACACACATCTCAAGATTAAATCTTTCACCTTCTCTCTTGTTGCCGGCGGCCCCCTCTCTCTATTCCTTAGATTGCTCAGTTAATTAGGTCTACAACACATTATCAGCATGCTCTTACCATAAGCTAAGGAACTGAAGAATCATAGGAGAAGGCTATCTTCTACAAATTCAAAGGTTCTCCATCGTTTTCTGCCAATCAGGTTCTTCTAAAATAAATTAAGATATTTGATAAAACCTTGAAGCATGAAAACATTCCCCATGATGCATGAACTTCCTATATCTATATTTTCTTCCAATTATATATATATCGTATATATGTTCATATATTTTGTCAATATATATAATTGTTCATGCACTACGCATATATGCTATGTGGAATTGTGAGTCAAAGAAACAAAATTAATTTAGAAGCAATTAGGGTTTAAACCCTAAATTTCAAAAAAAACAATCGGGATTTTATCGCGGCAGAGCCGCGTCGCCGAGTTGGCTGGTCTAAAGCCCAGCCGTAGCTAGGATGACGTCGTTCCTACGTCTTGGACCTTCTCACAGCAGCCCCGCGTGCTTGCTATCATTGAGCATGCAACCAGGCCGAATCATAGGTTCGGTTTTGAGCATGGCTCGAAGCCATGAGTCCAAACAGGCCAGCCTATTAAGGCCTGCCCTAACACTCGGCCCACAATGCCAGCAGTCATGCTGCTAAGCTCTATTCTGTTTGCTCGACCCGGCCCGCAGCACGTTTTGCTCGCTGGACCTTTGCCCTGCGAGCACCACGACCTGCAGCCTACGTGCCCAGACGCCAGCCTAGATGGATGGGCTTAGTTCCCCATGGCCTAAAATGCCCCAGCCTAAGGCTGGGCTTCTCGCGCCACACCAGGCCAGCCCTATACTAGGCATGAGTCCCCCCGCGCCTTTTAAGGCCCAAACCAGTATCTTGGACTGCTGGGTTTTTGTTTCACACCTCGACCCGTGGCCTGCAGCCCACACCCAAGGCCCAAATGCCCTTATGACCCTGCCCTATTAACGGCAAATAGTTTTTTTGGGCTATATATCTTTTCGAACAAAATGTTAATTTTTGGCATTCTAAATAAATTATTTTTGCTTCTACGATCGATCCCAAATGGTCTCAATCTATTGAATTAATTAAAGTGACCAGCAGTCCACTAATCTGACAATTAATCTAAAATTATTAGCCTGATGCTCACTTTTTGACATTAACGATTCAATAAATTATTTTGTCTCTTTGAACCGTTGACTATCTTTCATAGTCCTGAAGCACTCACACTTGGGATCCTGAAGCAATCCACAAATCCACTACACTTTATTGTATATTGTATTCCGTGTTCTTGTAGGAACCCCTATATATCAACTGAAACGTTCATAACTAAATCGAACCTATAGTTTCAAATTTAGTGCCTTTGGAATATGAAGTTTTCATTCAAAACTTACCACATGAAACATGTAGCTTTCAAGCATAAATTAAACCAATACTTATCTACAGAACCCTGAATGTTCTACGATATATGTCTATACGACTACCCACGTTTTTGGTGTACCCTCTGTCTTAGGGACATGTCAAACTTGAACAAGCTCGATTTCACCGCTCTGGAAGTCTCCAGAAGAAACTACCTTAAGTGGGTTCAAGACGTGAAGCTCCACCTCACTGCAAATAGTCTTAGAGCTACCATCGAGGAATCAACTGATGATGCACCCATCGACGAAGCTCAGAAAGCTACTACTATGATCTTCATTCGAAGACACATCCACGTTGCACTGCAGATCGAGTATCTCGAAGAGGAGGATCCTCATACCCTCTGGCTTGCCCTAGTGGATCGCTTTGATCGCCAGATGTGAGATCCCACATTGCCCAGGGGAGTGATCCTTATATGTATATTACCATCCCTACCTAGCACGAGGCTTTTTGGGAGCTCACTGGCTTCGGGTTCCGTAGGAACTCCGAAGTTAAGCGAGTAGCGCGCGAGAGCAATCCCATGATGGGTGACCCACTGGGAAGTTCTCGTGTAAGTTCCCAGAAACAAAACAGTGAGGGCGTAGTCGGGGCCCAAAGTGGACAATATCGTGCTACGGTGATGGAGCGGGCCGGGGATATGATGGACCCCGGGCCGGGATGTGACAATTTGGTATCAGAGCCAATCCCTGGCCGGAAGTGTGTCGACGAGGACGTCGGGTGGATTGTGAGATCCCACATCGCCCAGGGGAGTGATCCTTATATGTATATTCCCATCCCTGCCTAGCACGAGGCCTTTTGGGAGCTCATTGGCTTCGGGTTCCGTAGGAACTCCGAAGTTAAGCGAGTAGCGCGCGAGAGCAATTCCATGATGGGTGACCCACTGGGAAGTTCTCGTGTGAGTTCCCAGAAACAAAACCGTGAGGGCGTAGTCGGGGCCCAAAGCGGACAATATCGTGCTACGGTGGTGGAGCGGGCCCGGGATGTGGTGGACCCCGGGTCGGGATGTGACACCAGAAAGACATATTCTTGCATGAAGCAAGACACGACTGGCAGCATTTACGCTTCCAAGACTTTAAGTCTATGAATGAATACAACTCCGAAGTTTGTAGAATCCGATCACTGCTTAAGTTCTGTAACATGGACTTAACCGAACATGATCTCCTAAAAAAGATCTATTCGACCTTTAATGCTACCAATATTGTCTTGCAGCAATAATATAGGGCATATAAGTTTACCAAATTCTCAGATTTGATACCTGTTTTTTTTTTTTGCTGAAAAGCAGAACTAGCTTTTGATGAAGAATCATCAAGCTAAATCTACCGGCTCGCACGCCTCGCCTGAAGCGCACGCGACAGCTTCTAGCAGCCACAACCGACGGAGATCCTATCGTGGCCATATAAAAAGGCGATAAGCTCCACCGCATGCCCAAGGTCCACCTAACAGAGGCCTATCCAAGGGAGGAAAGTTGACCCAGAAGAGCCAACCCCTGCCCGAAGGTCCCAAACTTCAAGTACAAGGGAAAAACTACTGTTCAATCAGATTCCACTAAACTGGACATGTGTTATCACTGTGGATCAAGAGATCATTGGTCATGCGTATGCCGAGCTACCCCCAAGGCCATTGCCAAATATCATTCACGTCGTGAGTCCAACTTTGCGTATGTAGAAATCCCTGAAGCGGCTACTACATCTCTGGAGGTTTCAGATTTTCAGGAGGCATCCAATTCTATGGAAGGATAAATTTAGACATAGTTTTAGAGTGTTTTAACCCCTAGTGGCCGAACCCCCTACCTATTTTCTAGGTTTATGGCTTAATTTTTTTAACAATTTTTCTAAGTCTTTGGAATTATTTGTTTGGTTTGGTTTGTTTTGAACTTTGGATATTATTTTATGGATATTATTTCTCGAATTAATTAATTGAATGAATGGAATTATTTTTATGCATGTGACCAATTCAATTAATTTATTTCTAGGTATAACAAGTGGGGAAGTTAGTTGTCTGGCTCATAGTGTAACCATGCACACCATATTGCGTGAGAAACATTATTTTACTAACTTTGTACCTAAGAATGCACCTCTGACAACCATTTTAGGTTCATTCAATCTGATAGAATGATACGAAAAGGCCCATATAATGTTGTCCAATGTACTGAATTAACCATTAAAGAGGCACTTTATTCTCTCCGTTCTGGAAGAACGTTGATGAGTTTTAGAGACATTCGAGATAATAAATATCAAGTTGAAACCACTGAAGAGAATGGTTCTGAATTTTTTTGTATCACTTCTTACGAATATGGCCAAAAGCATATTCACGAGAAGCTAGAACGTCTTCCGACAAGCATTCGAGCCGTAGAGACACACAATGTGGCCAACCCTAGTGCTAGGTTCTAGGACACTTTGCTGCTTTGGCATGATCGAATAGGACACCCCAGACGAGATATGATGCGCCATATCCTCAAAGCATCTCATGGGCATCACTTGAAATCTTATCCTTGCCATCGGCTTTGCAAAGCATGTTCCTTGGGGAAGTTGTACACTTAACCCTCAATTACAAAGATTATTCACGACCCCTTTAAGTTTTTTCAGAGGATTTAAGGGGATATTTGTAGACCTATCCAACCATACAGACCATTTAGATACTTTATGGTGTTGGTTAATGCATCGACACGATGATCACATGTATGTTTATTGTCCACATGCAACGCTGCATTTGCGAAACTCCTAGCACAAATTATCAAGCTTAGGGCTCACCACCATGATTATCCGATTAAGTCAATTCAACTGGATAATGTTGAAGAGTTTACGTCACAGACCTTTGACAATTATTGCATATCTGTTGGGATTAAAGTTGAATATCATGTACCCCATGTTCACACCCAAAACGGCCTGACAGAAGCTTTAATAAAGCACCTTCAAAAAATAGCTCGGACTTTGGTTATGAGAACCAATTTGCCAGTACCTGTCTGGGGCCACACAATATTGCACGCAGTCATGTTGGTCCGTTTGAGGCCCACTGCTACCCAAACTCATTCACCGTTATAGTTGGTTACTGGATACGGGTGTGCAGTCTATGTGCTAATAGCACCGCCACTACGTACCAAAATGGGTCCTTAGAGAAAAATGAGAATCTATGTCAATTATGATTCGCCATCAATTATACGTTACTTAGAACCCTTGACATGAGATCTTTTTACCGCACGTTTTGCAGATTTTCACTTCGATGAGACAGCTTTCCCGTCGTTAGAGGGAGATAAGATCACTACCGTTCATGTATAACGTCACGAATTGTTGTGGATTACTCCCACTATGTCTCATTTAGATCCTTGCACGCCTCAGTCTGAAATTGAAGTGCGACACATTCTAGCAGATCATTCCTCAAAGCATGCCAGATGCTTTTACTAATCTAACGAAGGTGACGAGATCGCATATACCTGCTACAAATGCACCTACAAGGATGGACATACCAATCGTACGTTGTAACACCACTGTGGAAGGCTGAACCATCACCGAGGGTGGGGTGGCCGCACCTCCCACACGGCAAGGTACTTTGGCGGCTAGCCAATCACCTACTTCTACCCTGAAGTGTGGCGGTTTCCTGGTTCAAAGGATTCACAACCCCAAAAGAGGAAATCAGCATAAACTAGTGAATCTAATATGAATCCAACCATTACTTACTCATCTGTTCCAACGCATGAAGTTATTCTAGATTACGGTGATGTTTCAGATGAAACATGCAGACCTCCCGAGAATTGTGAGATTTCGGTCCATTACGCAATTTTGGATAATGTTTGGAATTAGAATGAGATGATAGTCGATGATGCATTCACGTATACTGTTGCTTCCGATATCATGCTTAGCGATGACATTGAACCACTTTCTATTGATGAACTTTGACATAGAACGGATTGGTCAAACTGGAAACAAGCAATCCAGGTCGAACTCGATTCGCTCGCAAAACGAAAGGTGTTTGGGCCTGTAGCTCATACTCCACCACATGTGAAGTCTGTGGGCTACAAGTGGGTTTTTGTGAGGAAGCGGAATGAGAAGAAGGAAATAGTGCGATACAAAGCACACCTCGTAGCGCAAGGCTTCTTTCAACATTTTGGGATTGAGTATGAGGAGACGTATTCCCCCGTAATGAACGTCATAATGTTCCGTTACCTTATCAATTTGGTAGTTTTTGAAAAACTAAAAATGCAACTTATGGACGTGGTAACCGCGTATCTTTGTGGGGATCTAGATACAGAAATGTACATGAAAGTTCCAGAAGGACTTCCATTGACTGGTTCAAATAGTTTTAGACCACGGAACACTCTCTTAATTAGATTGAGGAGGTCACTCTACAGATTGAAACAATCAGGGTAGATGTGGTATAACCGTCTGAGTGAATATTTGACAAGTCAGGGTTATGTGAATAACGAACAATGCACATGCGTGTTCATTAAGAAGTCACATTCCGGATTTGCAATCATTGCAGTTTATGTCGACGACATGAACCTCATTGGAACTCCTGCAGATCTTGAGGAAATTGCAACGCACTTGAAATCGGAATTTGAGATGAAAGATCTTGAAAAAAACTCGATATTATTTCGGTGTGGAGATTGTGCATTGTTCGAATGGAATCCTAGTTCGAATGGAATCCTAGTACATCAGTCGAACTACACCCAGAATGTGTTGCATCGTTTTGATTAGGATAAAGCGAAGCCTTCGAGTACTCCTACGGTCGTTCGGATTCTAGATGCTAAACAAGATCCCTTCCGTCCGAAGGAGGATGAGGAAGAGATTTTGGAGCTTGAAGTTCTATACCTAAGTGCAATTGGTGCTTTATTGTACTTGACTCAATGCACTAGGCCCGACATCTCATTCACTGTTAATCTTTTGGTTAGATACAGCAATGCGCTTACATGCAGATACTGGAATGATGTTAAAGACATTTTCCGCTACCTCAAGGGTACGACGGATTTGGGCTTGTTCTATACCCACAAATCGTCGAGAGAAACCACCGCCCCCTTAGTCCCCAGGTTGATTCTTGCCTCGTTGGTTACGCAGATGCTGGTTGTCTGTCTAACCCTCATATCGCATGTTCTCAAACGGTTATGTCTTTACCATTGAAGACACTGTTATATCTTAGAGGTCTATCAGGCAAACGCTAGTTGCGACTTCTTCGAACAATGCTGAGATTCTCGCCCTGCATGGAGCCTCGTGATAGTGCTTTTGGCTGAGAGCAGTTTTGGAACATATTCGAAGCATTAGTGGTCTTTCTTCCGTCGTTGACCTTCCTACGACGATCTTTGAAGACAATGCAGCATGTTTCGAGCAGTTAAAGAATGGATACATCAAGAGAAACAACACCAAGCATATAACGCCGAAGTTCTTTTTCTCTCACCAGCAACAACAACATCAGAACATTGAAGTCAAGTAAATCCGTTCCCAGGACAACCTGACCAACCTCTTCACGAAGTCACTGCCCAAGTCTACTTTTTAGAAGCTTATCCAAGGAATCGATGTGCGTAAATTATCTGAATTGAATCACTTGTAGTCTTATTTGTAAGCTATGTCTAACTCAAGGGGAGTATCCTAAAGCATACTCACTTGATCTTAATTGTTGGAGATTTCAATAAATAAATAAATATATATATAATATATATATATATATATATATATATATATATATATATGTAGATTTGGTGCTGCTTTGTGCAGCGTGTGTGTGTATATGATAAAGGGCTGCATTGTGCAGCGTGTGTGTGTATGATAAAAGGGTGCTGCAGTGCGCAACAAATGTAAACTAATTGAATGGTTACAACTTTTAGTTAAAAGATATGATGCTTACTCAAATTGTATGAGTATAATTAAAAGATATAATTAGTCAATATTTATATTCTGAAAATATAAACAAAGACATGTCTTTTGAATCAACACTTTTAAGAAGAGTTGTATATCTTCAACTAAAATGAAAGGACTCGATGAACGGGTGCTTTAATGCCTATAAATACCTATTGTGGCATAATGTTTCATACACAATTTTCAGAAATCTATTTCTACATTCCTTGCTCTCTCCTTTCTCCATCACATTCATACAATTTCTTTCTAGTTATTTCTAAGGGAATACAATTCGGTTTTGCTAATCGAATATTCCATACTTTGTTGTATCCTGGAAGTGATTTGCCAAGAACCCTTTAGCAAACTCATTCAAGTGGGGGCAAATAACACTTTAAGGAAACGATTCAAGTCGTACCTCAAAGTCATCATTCGGATTATTCTCTATATTTCTACATTTACTCTAACATTAATGTACTCTTTTTCCTACGACTAGGAGCTTTTTTCCCACTGGGTTTTTGCTACCTAACGAGGTTTAAATGAAGCACCCATCCTAGGATGATTATACTCCGTTGAGTTCACTACTTTCGTTCTATTTGACGTTTGTTTTAGACATTATGCATACTTCTCACTTTTCTCCTTATTCTATGGGTATTCCCCATGCCTTGGGTTTTACCATAAAGAGGTTTTGTAAGTTTTACTACCAATGCATACTTACGCTACTTGAGTTGAGACTCGCGTTCACCCTTTATGCTGACGACTTCATCAACTGTTCTACCTCATCTGCTGAAGACCTGATGCAATGTTTTGTTTGGGTATTTACACACTCAAGGGAAGTGTTGCAGTCCTATCGGATTAGAATGTGATTAGATAAATCCTCAGATATCTAGGAATATCTTATAGTTATCTATTAGGAGTTGATTACTTATTAAAAGATGTAATCCTATAAGGGTAAGGATTATACAATTCCTACTAATGTAAATAAAGGCATAATAAGGGGTGATACAATACACACCTCAAGATTAAATCACTCTCCTTCTCCCTTGTTGTCGCCGGCCCCCCTATCTCTATTCTTTAGATCGCTCAGTTAATTAGGCCTACAACACATTATCAGCATGCTCTTACCATAAGCTAAGTAACTGAAGGATCGTAGAAGGAGGAGTTAATTATGCCTACAACGTATTTATATTTTTAAAGGCTTTTTATTTTTATGCTTATAAGTAATTAATTATAAGGGCCAATTTTTTCCTTTCGCGTCAAAACATTGTCCGATGATTTTTTTGTCTTGCAAAATATCTTTGTCGTGCAAAGCCTCTGACAAAATTCTAAATGTTGACTAGGTATACACATGATTCATGTGAAGTTGTGAACAAGTTGACGATGTCTTGCTGTTTTAGATCATAATTAAAAATTATTAATCATATATATGTATATGGGGCAGATGACACGACGTTTTTGACATAAATTTTGATACAACTCCTAATCCATTATGTTAATGTTGAGATTTAATTATCTTTAATATGCAATCCTTTTTATTTTAAAAAGACAATAAAAAAAAGGAGTTTTAATGAAACACTCCCGGTACTGTTTACTTTTAACGAAAAATCACATTTTTATTTTTACCTGACACTATTCACTATACCTTTAAAAAGGATTTTTCGTTAAAAGGGAAGTTTTTTTGGACTTTTCATTAGTTTTCCTTAAAAAAATAAGGTGTCTTGGATACTCCCGATATAAAAAACTTGTGTCAGAAACATGATGTTACAAATTCACTCGACATATATGTATTAAGCCTCTTATAACTTATTAATCATATATATTTGTTAAGACTCATTTTTAGCCGTGAAACACAAATTTTTATATTATATCATGTGTTTGGCACATCACTAGAATATTAATAAACGACTAGCCTCCACGTATGCGCTCACTCTGGTGCAGAAAGCATTTTTTGAATCACGATGTGTTACACGCGATTTACATGTTTTAAATGTATTTATTAATGTAGATGGAAATGAATAATAAATACATTTAATAAAAGCGATCTTTTAACTAATCAAAGCAGCTGAATCCATATTAATAAAAGCAGTCTTTCAATTTCCATCTACATTTTATTGAATTTACATTAAGATTAGAAAAAATAATATTTAATAAACAACTGATTGATAGCCCATTGTGAGGCTAAGCCCACTCCCTCCTTTTAGTATAGATAACATCGTTTGTTTAAACAAAAAAAGATCATTGGACAACTAATTGAATCACATTATTATTTGCGTGCGAGAGACTTTTTTATAACTGATATTTTTTAAATGTATTTATATGCATAAATTGACAAAAGAAAAGTTAAATATTTGAAGTAAATGAATAATTTTAGATCATGCTAGAAGAAACCTCTCATAAACCAATTAAAGCAGCTAAATTCACATAATAAAATTGGTTTCTATAGAATTTATATTAAGAATAGAGAAAATAATATTTAATGAACAATTGATTCAATCACATTATTGCTAACCCATTATGAGGCTAAGCCCACCCCCTCCCCCTTAGTGTAGATAATATTGTTTGTTAAAAAAAATCATTTGATAATTAATTTAATCATATTATTATCCGCATGCGAAATACCTTTTTTTATAAAGAAAATAATATTTAATAAACAACTGATTGAATCACATTATTGCTAACCTATTATAAGGTACTAATCTAAAATAAAAAAATATAAAAAAATAAAAAAATTTACTAAGAAATATTCCAGCAAAAATCGATCTCTTTATCACCGGCACTACGTGCCTCTTAAAATGTTTTGAACACAATATTCATGATTTTTCTTATTTTTTATTATATTTTTCTTTCCCCTTCACGTGGGCACCATCAACTTTCACTCATTGTTCCATTTTGTTATTCTTTTCTCTCTTTCCACTTGCATTTATATTATATTTTATGATAATCAAATTACCAAATTACCCCTGCATTATTTAATATATTATAATGGGCTACTTTTGGATTTTTTGGTTGAGGGGCAATTTTGTCCTAATATTTTTGTCAATGTGTGACCCCAAAATTTTTGTCACATGCGTGACCTCAAATTGGGGCCCTCGCTTTCTATTATACTAGCTTCCATGCACACACTCACGCGCGTGCAGAATGTATTTTTTGAATCATGACGTATTATGCACGATTTACATGTTTTAAATGTATTTATTAATGTAGATAGAAATGAATAATGAATACATTTAATAAAAGCGGTTTTTTAACTAATCAAAGCAGCTGAATCCATTTTAATAAAAACGGTCTTTCAATTTCCATCTACATTTTATTGAATTTACATTAAGATTAGAAAAATAATATTTAATAAACTACGATTGCTAGCTCATTGTGAGGCTAAGCTCACTCCCTCCCCTTAGTGTAGATAACATCGTTTGGTAAAAAAAAATTGATCATTTAACAACTAATTAAATCACATTATTATGCGTGTGCGAGAGACTTTTTTATAACTGGCACTACGCACCTCTTAAGTGTTTAAAAATTGAGAAATAATATTTAATAAACAACCGCGTGCAAAAGGTATTTTTTGAATCACAACGCACTAAGCACGACTTAGACATTTTAAATGTATTTATATGCGTGAATTGCTTCAATATTTTTTTATTTCGTTATTTTATTTTTTTATTACCTGCACTACGTGTCTCTTAAGATGTTTTAAACACAACATTCATGATTTTTCTTCCAATCACGTGGGCACCATCAACTTTGTCATTTGTTTATTATTTTCTCTCTTTCCTTTCATTTTTTTTTATTCTTTTCTCTCTCCCCATTTATATTTATATTATATTTTATGATGACCAAATTACCAACTTACCCTTACATAATTTGATATATTATTTTGAGTAGGTTTTGAATTTTTTTGGCTAAGGGGCATTTTGGTCCAACTACTTTTTTGTCAAAGTGGGCGACACCAAAATTTTTGTCTTATGCGTGACCCCAAATTCCACTGTTCATCACACTGCTAGCTTTATATATAAGGACAATACTTGGGTCCTCACTGGGGAGGATCCAATGTACTGATTTTTGCTTTTAAACCAATCAAATCAAGCCATTTGTCATTAAAGGGACCCACCGATATTTGAAATAGAATAAAAAATATCTGAAAAAGACAAGTGTCACTTTTTCATTGGGGGTCAGTGTATATTGGGTCCTCCCCGGTGAGGACCCAAGTATTGTCCTATATATAATAGATGGATAGATGTAACTAAACTATGGGAGCGGGGACCCTGGTTTCCTTTGACTTTAGAATCTCTTGAACCTAACAATATTACGACCACAGTTTCTTCAAAGCATATGGTAATTAACATTGGAATGCGTCAAAGGTTTGGAAAAACAAATCTTTGTCGAAGGTTTACTAAACCAATAGGTTTAACCTATAAAACAGGAAAATTATTTTCCTAGTAAAGCTATAAGCATGGTGTGGATTCTTACCCAGCTATTAGGATTCTGCAACGATGGGCAATGCATCTCTCTTTTGCACTAGAGATAGGCCCGCAGAGATGAACAAGATGACTGCCTATGGAGTTGGTTGATAAAGGAAACCAAGAAGATGGAGACCAAACACGTAAAAAAAGAAGATGACGATGATATGGATGACTTGTTGGACATCTTAATTCCAAATATATAAATAAAATTTTCCATAAATCATATTAATTAAAGTCTTGTACCAAAAAAACAAATCTCTAATTGAAAAATTAGAAGCGTAAATTATGGAGCTACAACTTTGAGTACAAATGAATGAAAAGTTCACCCATAATTAGTGGCTGACTCATATATATGGGAGAATAAAGAAAATTTGCGGAGATGGAAATATAGTCAACGAGTCTAAAGATTTTATTTAAAATATGCTTAGCTTCTTGGTTTAAATCTAATTTATTGACAAACTGTTATTTAAAATGATACATGCATGCCATGAGTGTGTATATTATACTAATCATATAGAATTGACATGAGAGAGATTTCATAAAACCCAACATCAATAAACTTGTTTCAAATTGGAAGACCGCTGGGTTGTATATTAGCTCACGGAAACGTCTTTTTCTTTGATTTTTTAGTCTAAAAGATATAAAAAAACAAAACTACAGATAAAAAAAGTAAGTGAAAATTCATTTTTCTCGTATAATTAACCAAAATTCCTTGTGTCACAAGACTTCATAGTTCACTAGAGGAACAAAAGCAAGTAGCCACGAATTAAAGGACAAAACACAAGCCTTAATTCATAATTGAAACATATATAAACAATTATCAAGGTCGAACAGCATAAAAATCTTACCATGTGGGAACATTTTGCATCCTCTTGAGGTGTCCATAAATATAATATTATCAAATAACGTGCGAATTAGCCACTCGAAATTCTGATTAGGAGATAACATTCACACCTTATGAATAAAAACATGAATTAATTCATCTGTGTGAGAAAATAAATGAGTATGCTAATCATTTTGTTAACTGTACGAAAGCACCACTTTGATATTTAGTTTACTTTAATTTTTGGCCATGTGCAACTTGCGAACTTCCTGACAAATATAAACAGATTTTTCTCCAAACTTCATACCAACTAAATCTCATTAGTTGATATTGGATTATAATAATCTCAGTGTATATAAGACAATCAACTAACTCAAAAATTTCCATTATTTCCAGATTGTCCCACTACATCTTTGTATCCCAACCCTACTTAAAAAGAACGAATTTTCTCCTCATAGCAAAGACTTAGGTTTTAAAATCATTCTTAATTCACAATTTGTTTTCTTTTCTCGTTGGTGTAACACGGTCGTGTGTGTGTGTATTAATATATGAGAATATCTCACCCCACATTGGTTTGGTGACTGATTAATTCTTTTTTTCGTGCCGTCTCAGTATTGCATGAGGCGGCATAGTACTTTTGATCCCCAGATCAACATATACGCCAAAATAGAGCTAATGACTCTAAAAAATACATTTGTGGGAGTTCAAACTCGATTTGAGAACTTCTAACTCTTTGTTGCCCTCGCTTTCCATGATAAAAAAATTCATTGTGACATGAAAACGGGTGGTACATCACGTGTTTTTATGTAAGTGGTGAGAAATTTTATTTTTTAAGTTATTAACTTTTTAACACATATCCCATCATTTGTATAATGACACGTGGTGTACCACCTCGTGTGCTAGTTACACTACAAAATCTCTCGCTTTCCACAAGGAATTTGTGTGTGTGTGTATTCGATGTACGTAATATAATATATCATCCATGTTTCTCATCTGTAGGATTGGATGCTCTACTGGCACTACGTACCATGAACTAGGCTATGTTTGTCTACACGCTCACAGCTATAAACATGTGGGAATATACATAATACTATATTAAATAACATTATCAAATATAATTCTGATAAAAAGATTTATATTCCTTTTAATTTCGTGTAGTCTGTCTCATTTGTCACAACAGCCTTCGCATTTCTTAAAACCCATGGCAACGACTTTATCTCCACCGTATACATGAAGAATATGGTGACTCCAATATCATCAATCTCTCCTCCCCTGCTTCATCAACATCTCCTCTATCACCTCCTTCTCTACCTCTCCGTACCATACACATAAATTTGGTTATATAACATATATATACATACACATGTATTATGGGGACCGGTTTCTCCTTTTCTAGGGATATTCCCAGTTCTCCTCCTCCAACAAAACCTGGTCTTGGGGACTTACCAGAGAGTTGTGTTTCATCCATCCTTCTGTTCTTGGATCCGCTGGAGATTTGTAAATCGGCTCAGATTAACAAGGCTTTTCGTGCCGCTTCTTTGGTTGATTTTGTATGGGAGTCAAAGCTGCCTTCAAACTATAAGTTTCTCGTCGACAAAGTTCTTGATCTTGAAAGTTTGCCCAAGAAAGAGTTATACGCTAGGTTGTGCCAGCCCAATCGTTTTGATGGTGGCACCAAGGTACCTTCAAACCCTTTTGTTTGATCTATTAAAAATAAAGATTTACGATGCTACTGCTACTAAATAATTAGTCAGTTATTATATGTATATGTAAATGGTTGTTTTGTTTTCCTCACAGGAAGCTTGGTTGGATAAGAGTTGTGGACAAGTTTTCTTGGCCATTTCATCAAAGGCTTTGCGGATAACAGCAATAGACGATCGAAGATATTGGAGTCATATCTCAACTGAGGAATCGAGGTGATCAAAGTTTCAATTTGAGTTAATTATTTTCTACTAAAGAAAATGAAATGACCCCCTTTTTATTCACTAACCATGATTAAATAAGCACTATTGTATTAATCTTGGTATAGCTCCAACTAACAGGATCTCAATGGTTAGGTGAATGTGACCATCTCCTTGCACAAATTATATATAAATTCCCCTTTTTTTGTAAATTCAAAATATTTGAAAATATCGCTCTATTAAAAAACAAAAAAATTGGTATATAGCACCAAAGAATAATGACTATATCTCAAGGTGGGCTCCTTGGAATTAGATTTCTCTCTATTCATCCTTCATATCTAAGCTTACAAGATTTGATTCTTAATCAAAAACTTGCCATGCATTTTGGTGGCATCATCCTTGAGAACAAGGCAAAATATGATACGTACGAACCTTATGGAATCTGTCTTTCAATAGCTTGAACACTTGTATAATTTGCATGCTTACGCAAAGAACCCTATATTACGTCTTGATCTTAACCCTCTTATATATCAAACATGCCGTATAAATCTGATTAAATAAATAATTAAATGGGTTTTAGTTTGTTTTCTGACATGTAATATTATAGGTTCCACACAGTTGTATATCTTCAAAAATTTTGGTGGGTTGAAGCCCTAGGTGAACTGGAGTTTGAGTTCCCCCCAGGCAGCTACAGCCTGTACTTCCGGCTTCAGCTAGGCAAAACTTGTACGAAAAGATTTGGCCGGCGAGTATGCAACGTTGATCAAGTCCACGGGTGGCACATCAAGCCAGTCCGATTCCAGTTATCGACCTCCGATGGCCAGCACGCTGTATCCGAATGTTATTTGCATGAAGTAGGCAGCTGGGTTCATTACCATGCGGGTGACTTTGTTGTCCACAAGCCTAACATGCCAATCAAGATCAATTTTTCAATGGTCCAGATTGATTGTACACACACCAAAGGTGGTCTCTGCTTGGACTCTGTGTTAATAACCCCAAGCAAGTTCAGAGAAAAGTTAATAAAATGTACGTAGTACGTCTGTACGTGTGTGTATATGTATGTATGTGATTATTATTTAGACAAGCAACCCTAACCGAAAGCATGCAATTTGTTCTGTTTGGCATCTTAATTTAGTGAGGGGGTGGCTCAGATAACATGTTTAAATTTGAACCAAAGTAATGTGCATGTGTCTTTTGCCATATTCTTATTCTTCTGTGTTTCAATGTGAATGCCTTCCCCAAACCAACGCGTGGGAATGGCTTTTTCGTATTCTTTGGTATTTTGGAAGAAAAAAATAATAAATAAACTCTATAATTTCTTGATCACAAGGGACTTTCATAGAATAGATATGTTAACTACATTGTAAAAGATGAAGAATTGGTACAGAGGAGGAGCAAGATGATAGAGAGAAACAAAAGAGATTCTATAGAGAAAGAGTTTAGAAAGAGAAATATGATTTGTATTAATTAAAAGAATGAAGATTACACACTTTGTTTTTATACTAGTAAGCCCTAACAACTCTAACCAAATACTAACAAACTTGCTAACTATATTTCTAATTGTACCCTTAATAAGATACACCGTTATCAGACATTTTAAAGTAAACTATATAATGTCATGTAAAGACTGATTGACTAATGCATGATGAGTTATTGAAACTAGATATTATAGTAACAGTGAACTTATTTCATATAGGTTGTCCAATCTTCTGGTTTCTTGGCAATGTAGAGACACTGACCGACTGACACACGATTATTTGGCCTACTGAGCGACGTCGCATAAATTACTGGTTTACTACACAATCTGACGAGTCATTTGTAAATATTCGTACTTGATCCGTGCATGGTTAATCTATATACAGCGGAAAAACCGCTTCAGCATAATTTAAATGGTTGAAGACTTAAGAAAGGAGAACACTTGAAATTGTATAATTTGCAGAAACCAGAAGTGAAATATGTAAAATATCATATAACTGGGAAATTTAAAGCTGTTCTCAAGAGTTGTTTTTGATCCAATAGATTACACTTGAAAGACATGAAGACACATAAACACCTTCAAAAAACACAAAAAATTCCTACTCAACTGAACTACCCAAGTACAAGTGCACGATGTCACAACAATACTGACAACAAATCGAAACGAAAGGGGGTGGAAAACTGCTATTTTAAATTGTCCTGTACAAAGATATATGCCGGCCACATACCCAATGGGAGCGAATTTAGGCCAAATTATGTTAGCGTCACGCCTTCCAGCCATACATGGTATCGTCAAGATCGCTGTTAAAGAAACCATTTTCTGTGAATTCACGGGCAATGTCTTGTACCAGATCCTCCTGCAAGTGAAGGTTTGAGGGTAAATCCGGGGCTCTCTGGTTGTAGGCATTGTTACCACCACCGCCTCCTGCGGAAGAGTCACTGTTTGCAGTGGCTTTGAAGCTGTTACTCCTGCTTGGAGCAGGGCCGTGACTACCAGACACATTGGAGGTGGATGGAGCTGCCGCTGGATTGTTGCCTCCAAAACTCAATCCATTCCTTCCCACACTACCATTTGCGCTTGGACTGGGAAGAGATTGTTGTCCTCCCCCGCTGTTATTGGACATCTCCTGTAGCAGTTGCTGGATCATCTGTTGCTGCAAGGCCTGGTTGCCTTGGGAGCCGGTTGAATGATTTTGTTGTAGCAAGCTATTGGAACTAAGTGACCGCTGCTGCAGCTGCTGCGGCTGTCGCGAGGGTAGATGGGGACTTGACAAGGCACTACCAGGTAAGCTCTGCATGGATCCCGGTATTAAAGCAGCAGCACCTTGGAATGTTGAAGATGGGCTGTGATTGGAATTATTGAAGGAAGAAGATGCCTCCTGTTGAATAGAGTTCGCATTTGAATTCATTGAGTTCTGCCTCAAGAGCAGATTCTGGTAATTAGTTAGTGCCAGAGCAGCTTGCGCTGAACCACTCATAGCTCCACGACCAGCCATCTGGTGGTTGTTCATTTGGTTATTCAGTCCAGGATGCAATGCCATTAGCTTATTGAGAGTGTTCCTGTCGGTGGGCAAACCCTGAGCACTTGCTAACTGCTCCATTTCCTGCATCTTTTGCATCTGGAGCTTGGCCGCGGTGGCATGCCGAGGATAAACCTTCAAGCCCTCTGCAATTATCAACATAAGTTACTAAGAAAATAAATCAATATAAAAAATGTCAGTCATAATTGTTGCTAGACAATTTAATACGCAACTGATTCAACCAACCAACAGACTACGTCAATGGACCACTGTAAAAGGGGTGAAAGGAAACGAGAAACACAGGAGAAAACAAAAAACTAAGCAACCAAGTACCAAATTCTTCACCACATTAAAGATTGACTTGAATTAAGGCCAATACTGAACTAAAGAAACAATGACAAAACTACTTCCTACAGGAAAATAGGTTGGAGACTACAGGTCTGGTGACGGGAGAATGTGCCAAATCTCCATTTATATAATCAGACATAATACTCGAGATGTATATTTAGCTCAAAATTGAAGATTCCACAAGATAATGCTTATCGCAGTATGACTCAATAAAGCTTAGAAAGTAGAATATCAGTTGTGCATGCATGCATGTCATGGTTTGTTTAAGAAGCTCGTTAAGATAGTGCTGTGCATGCATGTAAAGCCAAGACGGTACTAACAATCAATATCCATGCAAAGCAGCAGCAGAGATTTACAACATGGCAATATGGGGACAAGGGAAACTAACCAATTGGCCCAACTTTGTTCTCCCTGCAGAAGTCAACCAAGTCCTTCATGCTATTGACAACCTCTGAGATCTGTCAAAAGTTTTCAGTAAGCAATTAAGACAAAACTCGGAATAAGAAAATATAACTTAAGTTTATTTCTTATATCAGAACTCATGTCCATAAATGCAGTAGCATATACCTGCAAACACCTCACATATCTTTTGGAAAAACCTAAGTCATTTAACGACTGCAACTCCAAACTCTTTGCAAGCTGCCGTCCTGCTGTCAGTACCCTGAAGAAAACAATCAACACCAGGGCAGCCCTTCGAAAAGGAATCAAAATCTAATACCCAAGTACTGAAAAAAAAGGCATTCACAGATCCATTCATAAACTCACATATTGCTGTTTGTTTGTAGATCCTGCTGAGAGATCCCGTCGGATCCACTTTCAGCTATTGTGCTTTGACATTTCTGAGCAACTTGAACCAACTGATTCACCTGAAGAAAAAAGCATGCTTCATAAGTGCGAGATATAGTCTGCCCAATTTTATCTACTTTTCTTTTCTGCTAACATTGTGATGTATTTAATTATAATGAATCATTGAACAGAAAATACAAAAATTAGAAAAATATTCCGAGCCCAACTAAAATCAAACTAAGATGGTTCATTGGAATACAATCAGATCAAGGAATAACACCACTATACCAATTTAACATGTCTTAATAGATTCCCAAAAGAACTTTACACATGCATTACAGTCTAAGAGTTAAAAATGTCATTACAGGTTCCAGAATTGCACATTTCTCATAACACATGAGCTAAATCACTGGATATCACTACTGATCATCATATTCTCACAATCACCAAACTCAAAACTGAGAAGTACCAATAAAAAATAATGATTACAATGAAAAAAGTGCTTCTAGCTAATGCATACATAAAGTATAATGCATGTCAACCATCCAAATAAGAGAAAAACTTAAATTAAGGCAAACATAGACCAGTACCTGCGGAGCAACCAACCTACGAGGAAGAAGTTCTTCATGTCGTCTTGCACAGAATTCCCAAGACAATATCTGATAAAGCATAAAGTAGAAAGTTTGAAGCAGGTTATTTTCCAAGTCACAGAAACCAACAGTCAAAATTAAGAATTCTTTTCTTACCTTTAAATCTTGCGTAAATACGATACGAAGCTGACCCTCCCGAACAACACGAAGTTGCTCATATACACTCTCTTGAACTGCTTTCCCATACTCCAACATCATGACACCAGAAGGAAATCTACATTCACGTGGCAAGTCCAAGAACAAAAGCTCATCGATGACTCCACTGCCAAATTTGATTTCATTAAGTCTAGGAAGCACTTCAAATGTCGCCTCTGTAACCATGACATGAAACTAGTTGGTTAGTTTCAGTTTAAAATACTTTAAATATTTCAAAGAGGTGATGCCATATGAGATCTCTATACATTTCTAAGTTACTTGGGCACATAAATGTTTTTCAGGAGACTAGTGATAGAAAACGATAGACTGTAAGGGGCATCAGAGCAGAAACTTAAAAAGACAATGAGGGTAGTGTCCATCTATGCAAAAAGCATAAAATGTGGAGCAAGAAGTACCTCAAGATAAATAAGAAGCAAAAACTAATTGTTTCCCCAAAATCATTGTTCTAGTTTTGTAAAACCCTTGGCAAGGTCCCAATAAACTAACATAAAACTTCAGATTTTCTTACCAAAACCCCTTCCAGATTTAGAACCACAAATGTCACATTGCCACGCGTCCTGACAAAAAGAAAGAAAATATTCACATGTGAGAACAGTTGACGTTAGACGTTAACAATGCAATTATATAAATAAGAGTATCATTTGGAGATACAGACACGGTCACTTATGATTATATGAGAAACAAATCACATGACTGGACAGAAGAGTTAACTAACGCATATACTGACCATAGCAGCCTGAGGGAAAACACCGAGGGCGTGATGCCCAACATTATCATATAATGACAGGCACCATCTTTTCTTCGCACGAGGAGAGTAATACTCTGTAACAAACTTCCTCCAATAAGCAATACTATTATCCTGTCAACAAAATCCACACATAATTAGATAAACCTAAGAGTTTTATAAAACGTTCTTGATGTAAAAAAATGTCAATAAAAGATCCTACTGAATTGAAATTGGTCCATGAATAGTATGAATGTATAAATAACATATTTATAACAAAAAGGAAGACATGTCTATAATATATACCCAGCTAAAATCGAACTGAAAAGGCAAAAAAAGTTGCACAATGGAGTGCATTAAACAGGGGAACTCACAGCAGGTCGTTGCCGCTGGTGGTATAGATATTGCATTAGCCTACGAGCACATACGCCACCATCATAGGGGCGCTTAATGGAAGATACTGGTTGCATTGCTTGTTGTTGAAATTGCTGTTGTCTCAACTGTTGTTGTTGCTGCTGCTGCTGCTGCTGCTGCTGCTGCTGCTGCAACTGGACCCTCTGCAGTTGAGGCATTGACTGCAAAATCTGTTGCTGTTGCCGTAATCTCTGCTGCTGAATCATGGCTTGTAACTGGGGATTTCGACCTTGGAGTTGCATTGGATCCTGTCTTTGCAGTAACTGTTGTATCACCTGTTGCTGTAGAATATCTTCCTGCTTGATATCCAGACGGGGTTTTTTCTCGACATGGGCCAAATTGTTTGGATCCTGAATAAAGGTTCCAGGTACTCGCGCTCCCATGGGAAGGGAAACCTGACCAGTTTGGGATGTTGGTAAGGAAGTAGCACTAGAAGGCCCTTGCTGCCGTTGGTTCTGGTGTTGCTGATTCTGCTGAATTTGTTGAGAATTCTGGTCATGCTGAGAACTCTGTTGCACTACGGAAGATCCATCCACAATTGATGACCCTGACATGCTAATATTGTTGGAAGAGAAGGACATGGGTGATGCTGGTAAGCGCATGTATGACTCGTTATTGATGCTTGCACTTCTTTGCAAATGGGGACCTCCAGAAAGTACAGAGTTTGCATCTGTGACCAAAGAACTTGCCCCAACACTTAGACCTGAGTTCGCCACACCGCTCAAAACTGCATTATTCATGTCCCCAGAAACCGGACCGAGATTTGAACGCCCAGTTCCGGGAATGGAATTAGAAGAGTTCCCGAAAGATGAGCTCAAGTGTGAGTTAACTACAAGCTGAGATTGCCCATCCCCTTGGAAGAAAATTCCAGAACTTGGTGAAGACTGAGCTAATCCTCCAGCCACCCGAGAAGGCACCATAGGAGGCACCGCCCTTTGGTGGCCAGAGTCTAAGTAGCTCTCCAGAGCCAGGCCTGACTTAGTATTTTTACAATAATTAATATGCTCAGCCCACTCAATAGATACAAAAACAAAAGAAATCAGCAACTCCTCTAAGAAAAAGGCTCACAAATACAATCTGGGCACTCTCATCAGTATAATTAAATACAAACAATTTCAGACACCCCACCTCACTGTCACTAATTTCACCAGTTATTCGATAAATATGCTACCCAAGATGGTGCACAATATTTATTTTCTGTATGAGCTTTCAACAATTTCTCATGGGGATCTAAGATAAACAAGAGGAAACAACACTATCAGCAGTAGGACCAGGAAAAAAAAAACTAAAAATAGAAACTAAACTATATTCCAAACCAATACCGGCCAGGTAAGTAAATTTTAACATCGAGCAAGAAACACGAAATCCGACTCAAACCCAAAGCCCCTAGGGTTCCAAATGTTGATTTTCTACTGAGCCCCACAAAAACCCTAATTTCCAACCAAGCTACCCTTGAAACAATGACATTACCTTATCAGCCCTGAACCCCGTAATTTCTAGAGGATCTAAACCCAACCCAGTTCAACCGAATCAAAAATTAACAAAATACAATTGGCATAATCAACTGCTTAGCTCAATCTTTATCAATTAAACTGATAATTACAGACTAAAGACGAACTTAAAGCAGCTCCAGCTCAAATTTTGAACAAAATTAAACCAGTAAAAATCGTAATCAAGCAGAGAAACAAGAAGATCGAGCGGCGGAAACGAAATTTCGAAGACTAAGTAGAACAAAAAAATCAGTAAGCTTTTTGCAGTCCAGAGATCGATCAGAGCACAATTTAACTAACCAAATTAAATAACTTGAAATAGCAGCAAAAATCGAAGCAAAAAATAGAAAAATTAATCGAGATAAATGTACGGCAGCTACTGACCTCAGGAATCGGGAGCTCTAAAAAGCCGAAACGTTGCCTTAATTTGAAAAAAAAAAGCCGAAATTTGCAGAGAAGTTTTGGGGAGAGAGAGAGAATTTTTAGAGAGAGAGAGAGAAACGGAGAGAGGAAAAGAGTTGGAGGGGAGCTGTTTATATACTAGCGCGAATCGCAGAGGAGGACTGACCGGCTGCATCGGTGCCCTACCCTATATCACCGGCTTCAATCGGTGAAAGTAGGAACACGTGTCTTCTCATCGGTTGAAGATAGTAGTCGGTGGTAGATCGCACGATGGCGACACGAAGAATAGGGGCACGTGGCGGAATATGATTAGCTGATCTCTAGGTTACTTATTATGGGCAATGAGGGTCGTACCTGGATTAGCCTGTACGAGCTGCGATCGAGTGCATCCGGCTGTAACTGAGTACGTCTACAGTCTTGCCCTTCTCGGTAACGGAAACGAGGACAAATATGACAATTCGCAAGGTAATTGAAGAAAATTGGACACGTGTTGTTATCCTACCGGTTGGTTTTTCCGTTCTCAACTGTGTTCGATTTTATCATAAAGTAATGCTATCCACTCCCTCTTTTTTTCTTTGCATTCATCATCTCAATTTCAAGCCTTCAGATTAGATAAATTACAAAAAATCAATGACAGAAATTAACGAAAAGTGTGTACTTTGCATCCATCATTTTAATTTTCAACCGTCAGATTAGATAAATTACAAAAAATCAATAACATAAATTAACGAAAAGTGTGTACGAAAAAAACGAGTGTGAGGATATAACCGCCTTTACCATATAGGGTTAGCGGATAGAGACAGACTACCGTCTGATTTTCCCACGTGTGGCTTCTGGTCTGTTTAATCTCGTTAAAGATTGCCAATTGACTAATTTAACCCCGGGGACAGAAACACAGACAATGGTGACCTTAGGATGTTTCAAGATGATGTTTCTGTTACCCAACGAAGTCCAACAAATGTAGGCGCGATGTCGTTTTCTTCAAGGCCCAATAAAGTCAAGATTCACACCCAATTGTAATAGGCCCAATAAACTTCACGTTTTCTAAGTTTTTTTTTTTTTTATCATCAATACTATAATAGGCTCAATTCGATTTAAGGAGAAAATGTTTGAAATATAAGCCGGTACATCACTTGTCTTAGTATAAGCAGAGGGATCGGATGATATATTTTTCTGTATCCCTATTATGACTTGTATCGGCTCGTCTTTTGAGTACGTTGAAAAATCTCACCTGATTCAAGAGTCTCTTATAAATAAATGGAGCATGTTGACACCCATGACTTCAAATTTGTTTTGAACCAATTATTTTTGCAATTTCGTAATTATTTTTTGGTAAATATATAATTTACCAATATAATGACTAAATTACAACTTGAAATTTGTAAATTGTATACCTTGCACAAATAAATGAGGAAAGCATAACAATTTACCAATGACATTTCTTTTTTGTGGTCCAAAAAGATTTTTTTTTTTATCACTATAAAATGAATTTAATTTCAATTTTAAATCACGAAAATTCATACAAGTATTTATGGAGCTAGCTGCTAACGACTGTAATTTTCTCTTCCATGGCTCAAGGCATTACCTCCTGTTTGCAGATGCAGCATTTCTGAAAGAGGGATAAATAATTATTAACGAAATTAAAATATTTTTTCAATTGTTTAATCATCTTTCAAAATAAAATAAAATAAATCTTGAACGTTTTAAATACCTTATCATTCTCCAACCATTTTTTAATGCACTTTTCATGGTACTGGTGCGAACACGGCAAAGTGGTCATCGCATCGCCCCTTTTATACTCCATCATGCATATGGAGCACCTACAAAATGATATAATATTATTCATCCAATTAAGCCAAAGTAATCTCTTTTTTAACACAGTTTAGCATAAGCGGCGAGCCCATGCTGATAAGGCTTTCCACTTTACAAGGGTTGGGGAAACATCTATTGTCCTCAGGTCTTATTTTTGCTTTATAAAAAGGATACATGATCTTTCAATCATAAACGAATTACATATCTGTTGCGCCAAGGCTCATCCTCACAGTTTTGCATAAAACACAAAAATTAAGATCAAAGAGAACTGGTCTGTCTTACTCTTTGTCACTATCATCTGTCGAACCGACTTTTTTCTTTGGTGGCTTGTACTTGTGAGATGGCAACATGGAAAGAATCTCTTCAGAGAGCCCTTGGTCAACACTGCCGTTGGTTTCTTCTAATGCTTGCAATTCCTGGTACAGTACTGATTAATTAGCGCCAATTGGGTTCTTATTTAAGTAATTAAAATCTTCAACAAAAGAGAGAATTCGACTATGCCACTAGAACTAGAGGTCTTATATAATTGGTCACACGCAAAAAAAAAAATATCAATGCGTCACCTCAATTAAAACTTTGTCGCAATGATATGATCTCGTACTAAATACATGCAATTTTTTGAATGCAAAATGGAATATATTGCTTTAATCAATTTTTCAGGTTGAATATATATTTTAAGGAAAAACTCAAAATATCCTCTAAATAGAATAATATCATAACTCATAAAAATATAATGTTCATATATTATTGAATTTACCTCATAATTCATGTTATCTACATCGACATTATCTTGGATTTCATCCTGCATTTTTAGCAAATTGAAAAAAATGTTAGCCAATTAATCAAAGGTGGATTTGTCCGGTCGATGCAGTATTTAGAGAAGGAATATCGTTTGTAATATAAAGAACATATAACTTTATATACCCTATAGTGTTCTTGCATGGAAAAATGCTGATAGTCGTTCTCCAATTCCTGCATCTGCAACGCGTGAGCTAAAGCTTCATCTTCAAGCAACTGTCGATTAAAACTTCTGCTGGGATATGAGGAGGACCCCAAGTGACTGCTTTGTGCAACACCAAAGGGTTGAAACCTGTTCGCACCGTTGCTTCTATTTGGTGGAGCTAAAATCACTACCGGTACCGGCTGTATAGCATGCTTTATATAATCGAACAAAGATTAGTAGATAATTACTTTCCGCGGGAAAGACAGAACAAATTAATTAAGCTGCATCACGCTTAATCTTGACTTAAGTACCTGATGTGGAGGAGGACCTGTGGCTAGGGGAGTGTTGCAGTGATCACCAAAAATGTACCTGGAAAATTCTACGGCTTGGGGTGGGTATTCGTGTTCATCTGAACGGCGAGTTGGAATTCGATTTCCCATCCCGACAGTGTAAATTATTAGAAAATAACCCCAAAAAAGTACGAGATTTCTCAAAAATCATATGTCGGGATATTCCAGTCAATTAATCTCCATGGATGAACTTGGCATATATATTTAGCAGTTGGGTCTCTTAATCATCAGCATGGGTTAATCTTTAGCCATAATGCAAAGGGATATGTCGTGAAAAGTTATTAATTAGATCATGCGTGTTATTAAGAGACATGATGAGGATTTGTGTGCACAAACAATATACATACACACTAGGACTAAGGTACTTTTTTTTGGGTTGTCCTACAAACTTGATCAAAATTTATTTACATTAAGAAGGTGTGAGAATAAATTGGTTGTGAACTCGTCAATCACAAGATTCGAATATAAGATTCTTACTTACAAGTAAAGAAAAATATCAGTAGACTGTAATACTAAGTAGCAACTCCATCAAAATTAGTAAGTGACCTATTTAGGATTTACATGTTAGTGTCCTTGGCGATATTGGTTTACTTTGTTTTCTTATCCCCCAAGCTTCTATTCTTAAGTTTGTGGAATGACATTCATGATTTTTTTTTAATACATACGACTACATTATTTATAATAAGGATTGAGAATTTGGGCGAAACCTGACAATAGGTCTGTCATAGTAATTCTGTATTAAACTCGTCATCTATTATGGCTCGTTTACGTAACGGTAATGAAAATATGAGAAATTGAATTGAGAAGAAGTTGGAATCAGATTCCTTTTGAAACTGTTTACTTAAATGTTCTGGAATCGGAATAGAATTTCATAAAGCTGTTTACTAATTCAGCAGAATCGGAATATAAAACAATATGATTACTAAAATGCCCTTGTCCCAAATCAAATATTTTATACTTTAATGGGTTTATAAAAGATAGTCTTGGAAATAAAGAAAGTAAGTGAGGGCATAAAGGGAACAAAAGTGTCATTCTGATTGCCCAAACAATCAGAAATTAGATTATCATCTATATCTAGGCAATCCAATTCCACCAATACAAGGAATTGAATTCCAAAATTTGTGTGGGCCCTATTGTTTTTTTGATTCCTCCATGTTAAGTAAACACCGGAGTACTCCGTACTCGGAATTCAATTCCACATTCTCATTCCGATTACGGATACGTAAACGCACCTTTAGAGTCAAACTTAAAATCTCTCACTTTAAAATGGATTAATTATTACTAAACTGTAATATTAAGCGGCTACATTCAACATCTTTGAACAAGCATTTTCAGGCGGTCAAATTGACACACAAATTTCAATTGCTCAATGATACTACTGCTTTAGTATAACTTTTCTTTGTAGATTTATTCACGTCCAACTATCATGATATCCGAAGTCTGCATGAATCAAATTAAATTATACATATATTTTGAAATTCAACTGGGTTCTTTCTTTATATTATGGTTGCATATCATATATGTTAATGTTTTTTCATAATTATCGAATTGAAGTTTTGGGTGCACTAGCCACAAGTTATACAGAGATAGGGTGAAGGTGTTTTTTTATCGTTAAAGATGAATTTCATTTACAACAACAAAAAAGTAACATACAAATATAATACAAATCAAGGAGAGAAGAAAAAGATGATAAGCATGGACTTCTGAAAAAATCTTTTGTTCAAAAAAAAAAAAAAAACTTTTGTTATGATAACCGCCAATGTGGAGGCACAATCCACCAAAAAGAAACTTGCCATCACAAATAATCATTGACTCTGTAACTCCGATTCCGCCTCCAAAAATGGCGTCAGCCACGGAGGAGTAATAACATGATTGAAACCCAACTTAGACGCAAAAAGAAGTCCTTCCCTCGCTGCAATCAATAATTCCACAGATGGAGAGTAAAAGGTCTTTGTTTTGATCAAATTATACCAGAGACTTGCAGAGTTATGTATAAAGTCAATAATCGATGTGAGTGCCACGAGCTTCTGGACTTGACCATTTTTAATCCAAAATTTTTTAATCCAAATTTACAAAGGATGCATTTTGTTATTTTGTAGTTTGCACCGTTCCACAAAACTCTATAATATCAAATCATCTCTCTAATTGTTTCCTTTTTTCCTTTATGTCTTCTTTGATTGGGCGAATTTGCCCATACAGCTTTTGTATATGATTTTCGACATATTGTCGACGATTCATGGTCGTTTGCATGCCACGGCGTTGTATGCTAAAGGACAGAAGAAGTAAATGTGTTAAGTTGACAACTCCACCGCTCTTGGTTTCTGTGGATCTAGTTCAATTGATGGTTATGATTTCAGAAGACCCGAATGACTGCATTTTTATGGTTATGTATGAGTGTTGTAGTGAGTTGGGTTTTATTTGACTTGGTAAAGACGCAACATGGACTTGCGTTGATAAACACGAGGATTATGGAAGCTTTCCTTTGACTTACGATGTTGTTCGAGTTGAAGCTAAAGTTTACGCCATTGATCAATGGAGCAGACTTTTGGCTTTTGACATGACGACCCCTTGCTTGGGGCTTGGGGCTGAAATTTTTTTCCTTTACCACCAATCCCTCTGTGCGTTGTCCTGTCTATAACTGGCGTCTCTTGTGCCTATGCTAGCCACGCCTTCTGCCAACTCTGAACCCGCCTTTCTTATGTGGATACGTCATCGGCCCTAATTTTATTTATTTTTAGTTTAGCTTATGCTTTTGTTTATAGTGCATAAAGCGAATTAGGTAGTAGATGTTGTTTGTGTTGATACGGCGATTTGAGTGGCCTCGTCGTTATTTGTAATGGCTTTATGTTAGGGTTCCGGTGCTAGTTTTGTTGTGTCTATCATCCTTGTGACAAATATGCAATGTATCTCTCGGTTTTAGTGGTATGTATGGTAGTTGCATAGGGTTTCACATTCATTAATTTGTGTTTTGAGCGATCTTCCAGATCAAGAAATTGACCATTGAAAAATGTACTCTTCTGACACCCTATCGCTTCTGTAAACAAAACAAAAAAAATAGACTTAAGCAACCTTCAACTTGGTTTTAGCCTGTTGAAATGTCCAACATCGACCGTATCAATGAGAACAAAAAAAGTTTAAATATCATAACCCCACTCCAACTAACACCGAGGTATTTTGTCATAAAACTCCACACCTGACAGATAGTGCATGAGGTAATTACCAAGTTGGGGACAATATCGGTGTTGTTCAAAGTGGGCCCTCGACCCGCCTCTTCGATAATTCTACATAGTATCAGAGTCAAGGAGCGGGCATGTATTGTCCTGCCATGTGATGGCTGAGTCCTCTTTGTCCCGCGTGATGATGGTGGGTCCCTTGGCCTCACGTGTAGAGTGAGTCCTCTTGGCTCTACATGGTTGTAAATGTGTGAATCTCCCACGTAAGACCCAAATAGTGGGTCCCACGTTAGGAGACATGTTGAAATGTCCCACATTGACCATATCAATGAAAAAAAAAAACCAATGTTTAAGTGCAACGAAGTTTATATTGGCTTTTTTTATTAGCACCCCACATAATGTTGAATGTACCCCACATTAAAATTTAATATTAAGTGGCTTATATAACGTATTATGCAATGACAATTTCGATCTTATGAGGTTTAAAGAAAATAAGAAATTTCTAAATACACCCCAAATTACTTTTAACGTATTATTTATCTTCTTTTGTCAAAACCCCTCTCACCTTCCACTCCATTGTTGAATAAAATTCTAACTATTGAAACTATAAACAAGTTGATTGTGAAAAACAAATTAACGAATGGAACACGATATCAATATTTCGGAATCTTCACATGAGGTAAAATTTCATATTTGTCATTATTTTAATTATTCAACGACATCGGTAATTATTTAAGCCTGCTTTTGCTTCCAATTTCATAGGAGGCCAACCCATCAACACCTTTTCCGTTCTTATTCATCTTATGGGGTTTACTATTGATATGTTAGGCTCCTCCCAGTTGCCATTTTTTAGCAAAAATCCTTTTTTGTTAGCAAAAGGTTTAAAGAGATAGAGAAAAGGAGATTGGCTGTGATGACCCAATGAAATTCAAGCTCAACAGACCGGATTGTAGACTTCTCTTTTTAGAGAATGTTAGGGTTTCAATCCTAAGTCAATTTAATTTTTAAAAATTGAAAATGAGTATTATACGATTTGAAGAATGTGGGATGTATAGATAATGTGGGGTGTATGTGGAAAATATTAGGTGTACGAGAATGTGAGGTGTAAGGGTATTATGAGAAAGTATGCGGGGTGTACTAAGATAATTTTTAATTGAAAAAGCAAATTTGTGGTGTATTAAGTATGTGGGGTTTAATCAACAATATGTGGGGTGTTAATAGAATAAGCCTTTATATTTTATGACGATATTTGATTTTTTTTATCATGCAACTTGGTACCGTTTAGCCTCAATAGCCCGATCTCGATCTCATGATCTTAGGGCCATCTGCGTCCTTGCGAATTGAATTTCCCTATTCGAGCTCCTTCCTTCCAGGAAGAAGAGAGGGGCTAGGTGAATCAGTTGATTTGCTTATCTTCTTCCCATTTTACTTATCTTCTCAATTCGGAAAGATTTTTCAGTATTTTTATATGATGAACTGGTCGCGAGATTACGAAACATTGGTGTAAAAGATTCAGTGGGATCTGTGATCCATGCAAGTGCAATACTGGTTGAGGTTCATTGGAACATGCAGCTACATGCACCAGTTGATACGTGAGATATATTTTAATGACAATATTTATTTATATTTTTTCTTGCAACTTGGTACCAGGTTTTATGTAGTGCAATACTAGCTGAGGTTCATTTGGAGCATGTAGCTACATACATATACCAGTTGATATTTGATATATATTTTCTTAATGAAAATATTTGACTTTTTTTTCTTGCAACATGGTATTGAGGCCATATAGAAACGAATACACAGCTAATGTTCTGGAATAGTTGTATTTTTCAATTTATTAATGAAATATTTTAATTTTAGCTCTCATTCGATTACAATTTATAACAACTCGCTTATGGTGCGATTTAACCAGATCTACACACCTTAGTGTAATATATTAGTGTTTCTACACAATGATGGATATAATCCAACTAGGTAGACTAATGGGATGAAGACATTAAAAAGAAGGCTTATTATTTGAAATACTCTCTGAAACTGTCATTTAGTCTAAATTTACCATTTGAAGCTGGTTTTATCTCATCTTGCCTCTTGAAACTAACATTTTCAACTCTTTTGGCCTCACTTTACTTGTCACACATCTATTTACTAAGGGGGGTGTATTCAATTAGGATTTTGAGGGATTTTAATTCTTTTGATGAATCTAAGGGTATTCAATCATGATTTTAAGTGATTCTCTGAAATTCAAGGTGTATTCAATTAGAATTTTAAGATAGTTTATTAAAATCCTTAGAAATCCGGGTGTATTCAATTAGGATTTTAAAAAAGTTTATAACATTCTAGGTGTATTCAATTAGAAAATGATTTTAAAGAATTTGAGAAAGTTGAGGAATTAGAGGGAATTAGAGAGATTTTGTAGTGTATTTTAAGCATTCACAAATCTCACATTTCCCCATGAGATTTCGAGGGAATTGAATCAAAATTTTATATGGAATCTCTACAAATCAATTAAACTCTATAAAAATCCATGAATTTATAATTTCATTAAAGTCTCTCAAATTCTCAATTGAATACACCCCCCCTAAACCAATCTCAGATCTATTTTTGACAATTCTAATTCAAACCCCATGAGTTAAGGGATTTTTAATTTATTTTTTTTAACAAACGATATTATCTACACTAAAAGAGTGGGCTTAACCTGCTAACAATAATGTTGTTCGAATTCGTCTTTGGTAAGAATGAAACCTAAGAGTGACAAAATAAATTATTCAATCAATAAGAAATTCCGCACCGTGCCCTCTCGAGCAAGCAAGCAAGAAGACCCAGATTAACCTGCCTATACTTGGCAAGTCTATTTCAAAATCCAAACCCCAATGTGTTGGTAAATTAGACAAACACCACCACCCCACATGCCGCGACGTGCATCATAACCTTATCTATCTAAGCCCTTCACTGCCTCCACCTCCCTCAAATCTAAACCCTTTTAAATTCCAAGGGAAGAGAAAGAAAATCGTCAAACACTTTCCACCACCACCACCACCATACATCCATGGCTTCCAAGGACGACCGCCTTCCCTACCACCCAACCTCCAAGCCCTCCAAACCCTCTCTATTCCTTTGGAAAAAACCCAACGTCTACACCTTACCCGTCGTCCTCTTCCTCTGCATCTGCTCCTACTTTTTCGGCCTCTGGCAACACGGCGGCCCCACCGCGGTCACCAAAACCGCCTCCACGCCAACCTTCAAACTCCCATGCAAATCCCCCAACGAAATCCACACCACAACCACAACAACCACCGAGTCAGCCTTAGATTTCACCTCCCACCACAGCCCCAACTTCAGCACCGCCACGTCCTCCCACGCCACCACCACCAACGTGTTCCCGCGCTGCGACGCGAAGTACAGCGAGTACACGCCATGCGAGGACGACAAGAGGTCGCTGAAGTTTGACCGGGACAGACTCATATACAGAGAGAGGCACTGCCCCGAGAAAAGCGAGCTCCTTAAGTGCCGCATCGCAGCACCGCACGGCTACAAAAACGTGTTCCAGTGGCCGAGAAGCCGGGATCTGGCTTGGTACGCCAATGCGCCGCACAAGGAGTTGACGGTGGAGAAGGCCGTGCAGAATTGGATCATATACGAAGGAGATAGGTTTAGGTTCCCTGGGGGAGGCACCATGTTCCCTAACGGTGCGGACGCGTACATTGATGATATTGGCAAATTCATCAATCTCAAAGATGGCTCGATTCGGACCGCCATTGATACAGGCTGTGGGGTAAGCAAGCTTGCATTATCCTCATTTGTTTATTTACTAATTAATACGATTAGATTTACTAATTAAATTGTTTTCCTCATTTGTTTCTTTACTACTTAATTACGATTAGATTTACTAGTTAACTTATTATGATAATATTTTGTCTTTCATTAACGTATTTAATACTCCTAGTTGTCCCCATCGTCCACCAAGTGATTGCTTGTTTAGTCTAACACACTCGGATAAATAATTGGTTTTTTTTAATACATCGATATTTTAACACTATGGGGAGGGGCTTCGGCTAAGTCATACAATGGGCAACCTAATTTGGTATCGAATTCCCCATTCACGAGATTCGAACCTAAGGCCTCACACTTCCAAGTGAAGAGAAATATCATCAAACCGTAGTATTGAGTAGCAGATAAATAATTGTTTTTAATTCGAATTATTGAATGGTTATTTTTTAGAAGAAAACTGATGATGGTATGTGAATTAGGACAAATTTGGATAAAATATGAATTTAGCTGTGGATTAGTTGGTAATTGATGGTTACAACTAAACAACTTTAATATCCTAGTGATAAAATAAGAAGGAAAACAAAATAGGAAGGGGAGGGGAGGGGAGGGGCATTAATTTCCCAAACTAGGACATTGCCTCCCTCCTAATTTTAGCTATTCAAATTTACAGGTTTACTCCCAATTTGAGAAAGGAATCTCGCACGATTTGGGGTGTATTCAATTGAGATTTTGAGAGATTTTAATTCTTTTTATAAATTTAGGTGTATCGATTAAGATTTAAGTAATTCTCTGAAAATCTAGGTGTGTACCATTTCGGTATTTAATTAGAGATTGATTTTGAAGGATTTTTAAAGTTGGAGAATTCAGAGAAATTTGAGAGATTTCGTAGTGTATTTTAAGCATTCTTGAATATCACCTCTCCCCTTAAAAATTTGAGGGAATTCACTCAAAAATTTACATGGAATCTCTAGAAACAATTAAACTCCATCAAAATCCATGAATTTATAAATCCATTAAAATCTCTTAAAATCTCAATTGAATATACCCAATCCTATCATCAAGTCCAAATATTATACATAGTTAATACTTACTATGTATAATTTGGTCAACCATGAAGGCTAAATTATTGGTTCCTCGATTCAAAGTAAAACATTTCGATTTGGAAAATAACTTCACCAAATCTGATATCACTGATATGATGTTTTGTAATTGATGACAATTCAATTTTTAAGCAAAATTCTTTTATTAATCTGAAATGTCACAATGTAAGTAATTTTACGTAATCCTTATCGTGATATGAGGATGAAGTTGATCTTACATTACAATATTTTTCAAGAAATAATTTTTTACCTTGTTTCGAAGTTGGTCTTAATCTTATGCTATAATATTTTTCGAGAAACAATTTATCACACTTATTTTCTCGTTCTGCATTGATCGAAAATAATTTTCTTTTCTTAGCAAGGTCATCGTCGTTGACTCGAGAGGGTTCCACGTGATGTTAATTTCTTATTTTCTCAACGTGCGTGCATGCAACGCAGGTTGCAAGTTGGGGAGCGTACCTGCTGTCTCGCGACATCCTTGCCATGTCGTTCGCACCGAGGGACACGCACGTGTCGCAAGTCCAATTTGCTCTCGAGCGCGGAGTGCCCGCCCTCATCGGAGTCATTGCGTCGAAACGACTTCCTTACCCTTCTCGAGCCTTTGACATGGCCCATTGCTCTCGCTGCCTCATTCCCTGGGGCCAACACGGTAAAACTTCTAAAGTCACTTTTAACCTTCAAATTTTAGTCGAATCTTTTACGTAATCTTTACACGACCATGTAGTATTATTAATTAGAGGGTACGTAAATCTATTTATTAGTCTCATAACATATCAATCATGTCATCAGTTTGTATCACAGCGCGTAAATTACTTACACAATTTCACACATTTTGAATTGGTACAGATGGGGTTTACTTAACGGAGGTGGACAGAGTTCTGCGACCGGGCGGGTACTGGATTCTATCTGGGCCGCCGATCCGTTGGGCAAAATATTGGAAGGGTTGGGAAAGAACCAAAGAGGATTTGAATGAAGAGCAGACTTCCATTGAGAATGTAGCAAAGAGCCTCTGTTGGAAAAAGTTGGCGGAAAAGGACGACATTGCCATTTGGCAAAAACCCACCAACCATTTGAGTTGCCAAAACAACCGCAAGTTCGGCAAGGCTCGCAATTTCTGCCCCGTCAATGATCCTGATACCGCTTGGTATGTGCCCGCTTTAGTTTTATTTTTTAAAGTTTCAAATGTTACGGTCTTATTGAGATTAGTGTCATGTGCACGTTTTAATGAATTTCATTAATTTATTTAGAAAGAAAAAAAATAACTGAACTATTTTTCGTTAAACTCATCCATTTCTTTTGTACAAAAATGTTGAAGGTACACAAAGTTGGAGACTTGTTTAACCCCATTGCCAGAAGTTTCAGACAATGAAGAAGTTGCAGGAGGGAAGTTGGCAAACTGGCCACATAGGCTCAATGCAATCCCACCAAGGATTAGCAAGGGAACTGTGAGAGGTGTGACGGCTGACGTTTTTAAGCAAGATTCGGAGCTTTGGAAGAAGAGAGTTTCGTACTATAAATCGGTGAATAATCAGCTCGGAAACCCTGGAAGGTATAGAAATATTTTGGACATGAATGCACAGTTGGGTGGATTTGCTGCTGCCCTAGTTGATCTCCCTGTCTGGGTCATGAATGTGGTTCCGGTGGAGGTTAAGTCTAACACCCTTGGAGTCATCTACGAACGGGGATTGATCGGAACATATCAGAATTGGTAAATTCGTAACATTTTATCATACATCTTCTATGTGACATACGTCTAAATTTTCAAGGCTAACACGTTTGGAGTCGTTTTAAATTCGCAGGTGTGAAGCAATGTCTACATATCCAAGAACTTATGACTTCCTTCATGCTGATTCAGTGTTTAGCCTGTACAAAGATAGGTAAAACCTTAACATTTTCCAAGTCATTTGCATATTATTTATGTGTGACTAAATGCCAACATGTACCAATGTGTGTCACATTATTCGAGTTGCAGATGCGAAGCGGAAGACATTTTGCTGGAGATGGACAGAATTCTGAGGCCGGAGGGGAGCGTGGTCATCCGAGACGATGTTGATGTGCTGGTGAAGATCAAGAGCATCATCGACGGAATGGAATGGGACAGCCAGATTGTAGACCACGAAGACGGTCCTCTCGAGAGGGAAAAACTGCTGTTCGCCGTGAAAAAGTATTGGACAGCTCCTGTTGCAGCTGAAGATAAACCTTCCTCCTAGCAATGGCGTTTTGTTTAGCTATGTTTTGTACTTAAAACATTCATGATTCTTTTTGTGAAGCATTGGTCCTCCAGCTGATAGCAGCTGGTTTTTCATTAATGAAAGGTTTCTATCCAAATCTCAATTTTCTCACACTAGATACGCTCTTTGCTACCCAAGGTACGTGATATGTTATCCAAAGGTCAATTTCCTAGCACCAAGTTAAACAATTATGATGTTGGGGGTCAGGATTCTCTTTAGATGTCTTTCATCCGGATCCTTCAATTCTCTACGTTCTCTGATGGGTTCTGGCTCCAATTGCCGACCCACCATGCCCACACGTCATCTTCTTGCCTCCGATTGCCCAAAACTGGAACCAAGTCCTCCTAGATAGAGAGAAGGGAGCAAGATGAACATGAAAAAGCAAAAAAAAAAGGTTAATTAATTCATGCTCGTTTGATATTCGGTTGAACATACACGATTGAAGGATCAGGAGGATCCAAATGAAAGGAATATGAAGAGGATCCTATTCCAGATGCTAGATTCAAAACTTTACTATTTTATGTAACATAACCTAACAGTTTGAACATTGTGCGAACACATAGTCAATACGAACACATACTTAATATGAACACATAAAAAATCATCATCGTGGATCATTAAGTGGCACATTGGCACATTGAGCGGTGTAGCACTATTTCAGGTGTTTACTACACCATCTAATTGGTCCAACATATCACCTGATACATTATTTGTGAATTTTATACTTAATACGCGTTGGTATCCTATAAAAATAGCAAAATTTAAGAGTTTTTGTCGATGTAGATTTTGGGTTGTATACCATTTACGTGGATCATGAGACATACGTGATTTTCCCCCCACACGAGAATTGTTCATCTAACCTAGTAGTAATTAGGTGATTCATACAGGAAGCCACCTCTTCCTAACCCAATTGCCAACTATAAATGGACTTGATTATCTTACAAGATAATCCATAGTTAATCATAAAGCTTATTCCTAAACCCTAATCAAGGCATTATTCAAGTCTCCTATCAACTCCTTCAGCTGCTTCCAAGCTGCTACAACCCTTGTGTTGTTGATTGCCCTGAGCCTCTCAGTGCACACTCAGAAGGCTGAAGCTCAGAGCAGCAGTTGCTCGGCCGAGCTGAGCAGCCTAAATGTGTGTGCACCTTTTGTGGTGCCTGGCTCCACCAACACCAACCCGAACTCAGACTGCTGCGGCGCGCTCCAAGCCGTCCATCCTGAATGCCTTTGCAACGCTGCCAGGGTCGCCGCTCGCCTCCCCGCCCAGTGCAATCTCTCCCCCCTCACTTGTGGTTAGTCAACTAAAAGTATATGTTTAACTGATCATCGTACACTAATTACAATTTGTAGGATTAATTAATATCATCTTATACGTTTATCTTGTTTTTTTCTTTGCAGACACCAACTGATGTGCTACGACAATGCTGTCGAGGAAATAATGTTGAAGTTTCACCATTTTGCTTATGTTGTTGTTTTTTTTTTTTTTTTTTCTTCCCTCGAATGCATGCTCTGATCTGCGATGATGATACGGGGATCAGAGAGAGAGAACTTAATGTTGTTGAATAAAATGGGAAAAATGTTTCAACTTTGTGGACCGATATGTTCTTAATAAATGGCACCGATATATGACGTTATCAAGAACATCTGATTACAGGTCTATATATAACAGTATATGCGGAACAATCGATCATTAATTTCATATAACATAAGAAAAGCTCTTTGAAGTTGAAAAAGTATAGTGAGGCAGCAAGGGTACCTCAGTGAAAGCAAGTCATGTTTGAGGAATTGTCAGTCTTGCGGAAGGCATCGTTCATTACCTTATCAGATAGAGAGGGGCTCAAACCTTTTCTTCATAGAAATATCACCATTGAGGAAAATTCAGACTCGCTCTTGGTATCGATTATGAGAAAACTTTTCTCCCGCCGCATATTCGTGAAAGTAACTCTTATTATGAATGCTTATCTCTATCATCGCAGAAACTGACCCTGCCAACCAAAAAAGAAGTCAAGCTCGTAGAGCAGTCACTGGATTAAGAGTCACCTTTATCTCCTTGGTTCAAGCCACTGCCCTTCCACAGTGAAGACTCTTTCCAGGCCTTGCTATAAAAAAACCAACCTCAAATATCCCACAAAAACTTTTACACCAATGTATATAGTACTACTCTCTTGACCAGGTCATCACAAACAAATACTACAAAATCTTTTCCGAAATGAGAGAACGAGAGAGACGCGTTACTGCTAACATAACAATCAAGGGTCACCTTTGGACGTTGTCGTAACGCTTTGGGTACGAAGGTTGTCGTGGTTTAGGTTTATGGGTGGGTTGAGTCAGAAAAAGTCCCCAAACTCGATCAATATTAAGATGTCGTGATCGGTTAGACTTGGTTGATTTTGTCAGAAAAGAATCCAAAATATTTGTGTTACTTTATCTGTACTAGTTTGTATACGAATGCGTGAATTATACCAAGTACTCAGTAAATTATAAACCACTTCAAATCTTCGTTTTTAAAAAGGATAATCAACTCTGCAAATATTCTTAATCTGTTGCTTTGTTGCTTTCCATCCCGAGCCTATGTTTGCTTGGTAAGTAAGCTTGAGTTGCGCGAAATGTTGCATTTTTCATTTTGTAATTAGCCTAACCCCACACTTTGGAAAATATATGGGAGAGAGAGGTTGGAGAAAAATGTGAAAGATAGAGAGAAGACGTTTGAGTGGAGAAAATTTATATTTACATTTTTTTATTTATTAAAATTAGAGTTATGCTATGATGATATGTGAATAGAAGAAAAAAAAACAATTTGTACAAAGGCTTTTTATATTAGCACCCCACAAAATGTTGAATGCATCCCACATTAAAATTTAGTATTAAATGATTTATTTACCTACTATACAATGGCAATTTTGACCTCATTAGGTTTAAAAGAAATAAAAAAAAAATCTATATACACCCTAAATCACTTTTAACATATTATTTATCTTCTTCAACTATCAAAACCCCTCCAACTCTCCATTGTTGAACAAAATCCTAACCAATGAAACTACAAACATGTTGATTGAGAAAAATTATTTTTGATGAATGAAACACGAAATCGATGTTTCGGAAGCTTCACATTAGGTAAGACTTCATATTTTTTATTGTTTTAATGATTTCGACAACATCGATAATTATTCAATCTTGCTTTTGATGCGTTATTCAAGCTTCTTTGTTCGTATTCAGCTTTTAGGGATCATAGGGATTACATGAAGAATTAAACACCTAAAATTACCACTAAATATTAAAAATTGACGAGATGAGTTTAATGGTGGAATTGAAAACAACTCACATATGCTTTAAATCCCAGCAGTATCTTTTTTCAAAATTCCAGTTGGCATTTTTTGTCCAAATTAAAAGTTTTATAAGATTTGTGAAATGATGGAATTGAAAATATGGGGTGCATGTAGCAAATGTAAGGTGTATATTAAGAATGTGGGGTGTGAGGGTATTATGGGAAAGGAAGTGGGGTGTATTAAGATAATTTTTAATTAAAAAAGCAAATGTGGGGTGTATTAAGTATGTGGGGTTTATTCAACAATTTGTGGGGTGTTAATATAATAAGCCTTGTACAAAATGACATTACTGCCAATGATTTTCTTTTATGGTATAAGATTAAAAGTATTTTTATTTTTTAATTGACAAATCTTTTTTTTGTTAATAAGTAGTTTAAATATACTATTCTAGTTTTGCTTCAAAAAAAAAATATATATATATATATATATGCACTATTCTAGTCATTAGGTGGGCCCATCTTGATGGGCTTAAACGCTTACCTTATTATTATATTTCTTTATAAGATTACCTTATTATTATATATATTTTTATAAGATTACCTTATTGTTAATAGGAAAAAGATCATCGTCAGATCTTTTTTGTGGGAATTCGGGAATCAAGTAATTACGATCGTTCATCGTATATCGTGTAGTTAAAAATTATTTTAAATTCAAAATTTAAAAATTAAATATAAATAGTATCTAACGAAAATTAACAATATGATATACGATGAACAATCGTGATTGCTTGATCTCCAAATCCCCACAAAAAGGATCCGGCGAGAATCTTTTCCCTTGTTAATAGATAAAGAGCAAAAGAGGAAAGTGGCATTAAATATTTTACCCTGCCCAACGGTTCGTCCCCACCCAAAAAAATAAAAGTCAGAAATAAAAACCCAAATAAGCACCCTCATCACTGCAATTTGAGCTCAAATCTCTCCCATTTGTTCATTATCTCACTCCAGATCCCCAAAATCCGAATCCGACCGTTAAATCTAGGGGCCTTCTCTTCAGCCTGAAAGAGGACTCTTTCTCGGGCAAGCAGATTTTGTAGTGACCTTCAGCTAAATGTCTGGCAATTTGGAAATTCAAATTCTAGTTTTCTAATCTCTTTCCGATTCTGATACTACCCACATTGGATTCGGCATTGGAAATTTGATGGGTCACTGTCAAAATCCGAGCTTGTTGCTCCTTCTATTGCAATGGCGATTTCTATGACGAACGGAAATGCGGTTGGGTGAGCTCAATTCAGCAGCAATCACTGTGCGTAGATTCATACATGGTAAAATTTCATTTACCCACATGCAGTTTACTTTCACTAGTTCCCCTGTTTTTAGTAAATTTTACTACTTTTTTCTTAGATGCAAGCCAAGCATATGAATACTTCTTCAATGTAATCTTAAACCAAAGCATATGAATACCTCTGGTGCAAGTGTGCAACTCGATTTTTCGTTGTCGAAGTTCACATTTTTGTATCTGATTGATTATCTTGTCCAGCCAACAATATATTGCAGTAAAGTCTATGGAGTATTAGTAGGAATATATGATCACTGTTAGTAAAAACCTCCGCCTAGCGCCGCCTAGGCGCTAGGTTGTAATGCCTAGACATTTGAAAATTAAGAAAATGCGCTTAGACCTACTGAAGCACCCTCTTAGACCACCTAGGCACTCGTCTAAGTTGCGACTCACTTAGACAGTAAATAGATAACTTTCATTTTGTATTTTATTTTTTTTAATAAATTGTAAGAGACTTATTGAATACTTAAATGAACACACATTATATGTTTGTTCCCCATGTTTTTCCTTATATTCCAATACTTCATAATATATGTCATTCTATTTTGTAGTTTATGATGAAATTATATATATTTTAAGTATAAACAGACACTTATTTACACGAAATATAATAGATCTACTTAAATCCGCCTAGTTCGCCTAGGTGCCTAGGCGCTAGGCCCCAGCCTGCCGCCCGACTAGCGCCTCGCGTCTTTTAGAACCTTAATATGATTAGGGATGAACCAATCCGATTGTAGTTACCGGAAAAGAAAGTGGCTAATCGCCTTTATTTGCCATTCTTTTTAGTGTTTAATAGTATCTATGTAGTAATGCAGGTCCATGGAAAGGGAGGATGAAGATTTTGGTAGTCTTCATGAGGGTGTCATGGATGTCGGACTTCAAACTGCAAATAGGTTGGACTTGAATGTAGAGCAAGTTTTTTGCAGCCCAAAATTTGTATCTATCAATGCTACTCAGCCTAATATTTCTTCCATAGGTGCAAACAGTATAGATTCAGTTTTAAAACTTGGTTCAGAATTCGAATCTGATGAACATGCTTACAAATCTTACAAGAACTATGCCAGGTTGGTGGGTTTTAATGTTCGAAAAGACTGGGTCAATAGGAGTAAGGTACATGGCCAGGTGGTATCGAGGAAGTTCACTTGTTCTAGAGAAGGTTATCGACAGAATGACAAAAGAGATGCTAATGTAAAGAAACGTCGCAAGGAAACAAGAACTGGTTGCTTGGCGCATGTTATTATTACTCGTCAACCTGATAGTAAATACCGGGTTACGCAATTTGAAGAACAGCACAATCATGACAATATAAATCCAAGTATTGCTCAAATGTTACCACCACAAAGAGAATCCAGTGTTCCTCAAGCAGCTGACTCGGTAGAAGATTACGGGCCACTGTCGAAATTGGCATTTGACTTGATGAGCAGACGACCTAGAATAAGGGAATCTGCTGATAGTTTTGCCTTTGATTTTGACAATCATCTTCAATCTGAAAGGACTCAAGATACGAAGGAGGGAGAGGTGGGACGTTTGCTGCATTACTTTCAAAGGCAGCACTTTGAAAACCCGTCGTTTTTTTATGCAATACAGGTTGATACTGATGATAAAGTGAGTAACATATTTTGGGCTGATGATAATATGGCATCAGATTATGAACATTTTGGGGATGTGGTTTGTCTGGACTCAGTTTGCAGAACAGACACGAAGTGTCTGCCATTTGTACAGTTTATAGGCGTAAATCATCACAAACAGGTAGTTATTTTTTCTGCTGCACTTTTGTATGATAGCACTGTTCAATCTTTTGAGTGGCTATTTCAAACTTTCTTGGAGACAATGTCAGGGAACAAACCAAAGGTCATTCATACCGATCAAGATCCAGCACTTGTTGAGGCAATAAATTCAGTTTTACCGGAAACAGACCATCGCATATGCACATGGCAAATGTGCCATAGTTCTCTCAAGCACCTTCACCACGTAGTAGAAGATACTGAGGCTTTTGCCAATGATTTTACGAGCTGTATATATGACCACAAAGATGAGGACGATTTTGTTCATGCGTGGGGAGATATGCTGGATAATTATGGCCTTGGGAAGAATGACTGGTTAAAGTGGATGTTTAGAGAACGAGAAAAATGGGCTGTGGTATATGACAGGAATACTTTTTTTGTTGACATGAAGGGGTCACATCTGGTTGAGAGTTTATTCAATGATTTGAGAAAATACCTAAACTCTGACCCAGATGTGCTTCGTTTCTTTAAGCATTTTGAAAGGGTGGTAGATGAGCAACGTTGCAAAGAAATGGAAGCAAGTGTTGAAATGAACCGTTGTATTCCGAGACTGATGGGAAATGTGATTTTGTTAAGGCATGCAAGTAATGTTTACACTCCAAGAGCATTTCAAGTATTTCAGCGAGGATACGAGAAGTCTTTAGATATTGTTGTTAATCAATGCAGTGAGAATGACTCATTGTTTGAGTACAAAACCAACATTTTTGGTAAAAGTACGGAGCACACAGTTACCTTCAACTCTTCTGATGACATAGTCATTTGCAGTTGTAAGAAATTTGAGTCTGTTGGGTTTCTGTGTAGCCATGCTCTTAAAGTGCTTGATCACCGCAACATAAAGGTTCTCCCCTCCAAATATATCTTGAAGAGATGGACCAAAGATGCAAGGTTAGGGAGTGCAAGAGTGAGTGCCATCAGTGATAACCCTAAGCTTATTGAGGGAAGCCGTTACAAAATTCTGTGCCACCGGATTCTTATGTTATCAGCCAGGGCTTCTGAATCTGAGGAGGCTTTTCAGTTTGCTGTTAGACAACTTGATCAAGTGATGGAAGGTGTGGAGAAAATCTTAACATTAAGGCCTGAGGATGCTCAAGCTTTCACTTCAAGTAGCACGGCTGCAAATGTTTCTGATACTGAACATGCACAGATTTTTCTAGATGAATTTGCAATCGATAATCAGGATGACAATAGAGTAAAAGGAGCCGGGGAAAAGGATGGAGCCGTTCTAGACAGAGGTCCATTAACAAATGTTAATGGCAATTACAATGCATCCATACAAATTACTGGTTCCTGCATTTCAAGTCCGCTATTGTATGCCTCACCTCAAGCTGCAACGGAAAATGCTATTATCCAGGCAAGTCCTGGCTTGCATTTATTGCAACTATGTGAAACGATAAAAGTGCCATCACATGTGGTGGTCATGTTTAGGTTCCATGCTCTGATATTCTATATGTAAAGCTTTGATCTTTTGTGTTCATGTTTTCTTAGCTGGTTTTGATCTTTCCATGTTCATTACACAGGGTTTGTACAATTTTGAAACGAACCAGGTGGTTCAGTGCATGCACGAACAAGATAACCTGGTGATAAACCAGCAAACTGATCCTAACATGTTCTTTTCTAATGAACACGATTCACCTGGTCATTCTCAACTACTGCAGGTAGATCTTATAGACACTTAACTGTTCATGTTTTATTTTTGGAGGTATCGTTGTATGAGAGTTGCATACTCGTTGGCATGCAGGAACCTCTGATCAATGGCGTGTACCAAGAGCCCGTATCAAGCACCCCTGAAGTGAGGCAGGTAAGTAGAGTAAAGGTCAAAAGACTGAAATAAACCGGTTCATTTTTTGTTTCGTATAAAAAAAATGACAAAGTACATGAATGTTAATTAGTTTTGGTTGACGGTTTCCTGCAGGCAATGGATCTCGATGTCCAAACTCCATCGTCGTTCTTGGTTTTTGATGGCAGATAGAGAGCTTCGGACGCTCCTCTGTAAAATATGTATGTTCTATGTTGTATAGTGTACTCTGTAGAGTCTCATGTCTGAAATGCCTATCTCGATGTCCAAACTCCTGTTAGACCAAGTCCGTGTCTGGTGTCTGTTTCCACAAACTCAGGAGGTTGTGATCAACCTAAACTCTTATCCACGAAGAGTTAGCTTAGTTTAAAATCCTTTTCAAATGTTTGTTGTTTTCCTTCTGTTGTAATTTTGAATTTTAAATAGCCTTGTAAATAGGGATTTCATTTCATTCCCTGATGTAGTCTGAAGTGGAATATAAATACGTGCTGCCTCTCATTAAAAAAGGCATGCAATCGAAGTCAACATTGAGAGTTCTTAAGTTTTACATGGTATACGAGCCCTAGCAGTCTAACGACACAGATCCTGATTTTTTTTTTCCATGGTTGATAACACAGGTAGTTTCACATCCCCTGATCTATTGTTTACATTTCCTATACTAATGCCGCATTCTTCCACCAATCCGCTGACCCTTACCCTACTTCTACCAACCCAAATTTAAATGAGCAAGCCGCAGTTATTGAATCAACCATGCACCAGTCTATGCCACCTTCAGACCCGGCATTGCACCATTAAATCAACCCTCAGTGCCAAGGCAGGGAATGACAACTCGGTACAGTCTGGAATACAAAAACCTAATCCTAAATATGCTTTGCATGTTTCTACTGACCTTTCTTCAGTTGAACCAACTTGTTTTAGTCAGGTAGTAAAGCACCAACAATGGAGGGATGCCATGGTTCAAGAGTTTAATGCATTGCAACGATGTGGCACTTGGAAACTTGTTCCTTATATCCACAAATGAATCTGCTGCCAAACAAATGGGTGTTTAAGATCAAAATATAGGCAGATGGATGGCTCTGTCGAGAGGCACAAGGCGCGGTTAGTCGCGAATGGGTTTCACCAAAAGCCTGTAATTGATTACACAGAGACCTTTAGTCTTGTGGTCAAGCACAGCACACGACTTGTCCTCAGTTTGGCAGTTTAAAAAAAATGGCATATTCAACAATTGGATGTACAGAACACTTTCTTGCATGGCTTTTTAAAGGAGGAAGTATATATGCGACAACCTGCAGGTTTCATCGATGAGCAGCATCCAAGTCATGTCTGCAAATTGCAACGGAGTATATATGGCTTGAAACAAGCTCTAAGAGCGTGGTTTCAATGTTTTTCAGAGTTTTTGCTCTAATTAGGGTTTCAAGCATCCACTTGTGATTACAGTTTATTTGTTTTCAATCACCAAGGTGTCTACTTGATTTTATTGATCTATGTGGATGATATATTGTTGACAGGAAATAACCCTCGCCACATGTCTCGCTTAATCAAGAAATTGGGAACTTTGCTTTCAATGAAGGACTTGGAGCCTCTCAATTACTTTATGGGCGTCGCAGTTAACTATTTTGGTGACCAAATGCATTTGAATCAGGCCAAATATGCTGTGGATTTGCTTAAGCGTACAAAGTTTTTGGATGCCAAACCAATTTCCACTCCAGTTCCTTGCGAACAGAAACTTAGTGCTTATGATGGTAAGCCACATGACAATCTCGAGATGTACCGAAGTGTTGTGGGTGCACTTCAATATTTAACGATCACGAGACCATACCTCTCTTACGCAATTAACCAAGTATGTCAGTTCATGCACTCTCCAAAGAATACACATTGGATGGCAGTCAAGAGGATACTTCGCTATGTTAAGGCCACAATCATGGTTTGTGTATAAACCTGGTACTGCACAACTCACAGCGTATTCCGATGCTGATTACACTGGGAATCCTGATACTCGACATTCAACAGGTGGTTTTTGCATTTATTTAGGGTCTAATCTCGTGTCCTGGAGTTCTAAGAAGCAAAAAACTGTCAGTAGGTCGAGTTCAGAAACTGAATATAGGCAACTTGCTTACACTGATGCAGAACTATCATGGTTCCGGTCTTTATTTTGAGACTTACACTTGCATCTTCATTGACCAACAATATGGTGTGACAATATTTCCTCCATTGCCTTAGCTTCAAATCAAGTGTTTCACTCACGAACAAAGCACTTAGAGGTGGATTATCATTATGTTCGAGAGAAAGTGGTTCGTCGAGAGTTACTTATGAATTTCGTATGTTCTCAAGACCAGATTGCTGATCTTTTTACAAAAGGGTTGTCATCTTCATGATTCAAGCTTCTTGTTTCCAAGCTTCTAGTTGTTTCTCCCCCTGTCAGCTTGAGGGGGGCTATTAGACCAAGTCCGTGTCTGGTGTCTGTTTCCACAAACTCAGGAGGTTGTGATCAACCTAAACTCTTATCCACGAAGAGTTAGCTTAGTTTAAAATCCTTTTCAAATGTTTGTTGTTTTCTGTAATAAGTTTTGTACCTTCTGATGTAATTTTCAATTTTAAATAGCCTTGTAAATAGGGATTTCATTCCCTGATGTAATCTGAAGTGGAATATAAATACATGCAGCCTCTAATTAAAAAAGGCATGCAATTGAAGTCAACCTTGAGAGTTCTTAAGTTTTACAACTCCATCATCGTTTTTGGTTTTTGATGGCAGATAGAGAGCTTCAGACGCTCCTCTATTAAAATAAGGAAAACTAATGAAAAAGGCTTGAAAACTTTGAGTTTTAACGATAAGGACAAAATAAAGGGTAAAGTGAATAGTACCAGGTTTGACTTTTTAGTGTAAAAATGTGGTTTTTCGTTAAAGTAAACAGTACCGTAGATTTTTCGTTAAAACTCTCATTAAAATATGTATCTTGTATATGTACTCTTACCATGAAGAGTTTCAAATGGCTGAAATGCCTGTTTTTTATTTCTAAATATAATAGATTTTGAGGAGTCTCAAATGCCTGTAGAGTCTCAAATATCAGAATATATTTTAAATTGTTAGATCTTATTTTTGTGCTTTCGATCAAAAATCATCAAAAGGTTAAGAAATTTGAAAAATCCGATATTCTGGAGCACCGTATAAAATTCGTTGTTCAGAATCAATTTTGCGTCTAAGAGTTGAATTTGGCCCAACATTTAACAAATGGATCAATGTGCATATTGTAGCCCAACTAGAGATGTAAAACACAGGATTGAAGGCCGACATAAAATTTAAAAACACTCTAAAAGTTCTTTGTATTGAATTTGAGAATTTTTGTGTAGAGAACATAGTTTGGTATACAAATTATCGTAATAATCAATCAAAAATTTCATTTTAATTTTTTATTTAAATGTATTATCACGCTTGTTGTATTGAATTTGTTTTTTTGCAGATGAAAAAATCTCTCGCATTTTAAATGCACCGGTCCCACCCAACTGCGCGACAAAACTCAACCTTTGTCCATCTTCCCCAGTGATTTCTCCAAACTCTAAAACACTTGTCCATAAATCTCTGCTTTCTTCTCTATCACTCGCTCACTTGTCACTCCAACACTGCTTGCTTCTGCTTTTGGCTTTTGGCTTTTGGCTTCTGGCTTCTCACTCACTACCCCCTCACAAATTCCCCAACTTCGTCGTCTCATGTACTTCTTCTTCCTACTGCAATGAGAAATGGGCTTTTTCGGGCGACTCTTCAGCTGCAAACGCTCCAAAAACAACCCTTCTCCGACCACCAAGCACCCCAACAAGGAAAAGAGTCAAAAGACTACTACTTCTGGGTCTAACAAGCACAAGCTCGGTGCCTCCGAGTCAGCAGATGCTGCTCAAGGATGGGCGGGCCTGGACGCCAACAAGCACGCGATTGCCGTAGCCGCCGCCACGGCAGCCGTCGCTGAGGCTGCTCTCGCGGCGGCTCATGCGGCCGCTGAGGTCGTTCGCCTCACAAACGGTGCTCCACCCGGGACCTCCTCGCAAGTTAGCCATCCCGCGGCGGCCCCGTCAATTGTCCGACGCCATCTCGCCGCCGTGAAGATACAGTCGGCTTTCCGGCGATACCTGGTCAGTGACTTCCCACTTTTGAAATTCTTTTCCGTTGCTGAAATTACCTTCGGAAATGGCAATTTTTCATTTTTCCAATGATCTTCCATTCCTTTCCTCTTTCGTAACCCAATTTCAAAAGGTTTTCTCGGGAAACAAGCTGGACTGTCTTTGAAGTTTAAAGCTTTGTAAACATAGATTTTCTCGGGAAACAAACAGGGCTTAACTCTGTTTCACATATCTTCCTCCACAAAGAGAAACGCTAAAGAACTCACCCAAAGTTTAACTCTCTTCCGTCTCATGATTTTTGCAAAATATTTTATAATATTAGTATAAAAATTAACGTTAAATTGTATTAGCATTTCTCCAAATTAAAATTTAGATTTCCGCCGACACAGTTGCTGTTGATGCGTCAACTCGCTGGATTGCTGTCGGAGTGTTCGAGCAGTGATTCTCTGTGATATCCGCAGAATTGTTTTACTGTACATCGACCAACTGTAGATTCGTACGTGTAATCCGTACTTACATTGTTCTGGGGGATTTATTCTCTATTTCTTACGTAAGGGTTATTATCGTCTTCTGAACTTGTCTTTGGAATGTCCAAGATGACGTGGGCGCAGCTGATTAGAGAATTAAGAACCATCCTTCGTCCTCGACGAGAAGAGATGAGATGCTTTCTGAATCTCTTTCATCAAGGTTATCGGATCAAGTGATCCGAATCTTTAAAATTTCATCTAACAGTAAAAAATTATTATAACTTGTAGGAGTTAAAACAGATAGGTAATTAAATGAAATTTCAAAGGTCTAGATCAATTAATTCGATGACCTTGACGAAAAAGATCCGGAAAGCATCTTTTCTCGGACAATCTAGCTATTCTGCTTTTAGCCTGTAACCAATGCCAGAGTATACGGGGAAGGACAAAACTGTCATTTTGTAGAAATTTGACCTAGGTATGGTCTTCCAGCTAGGCTGGTGGGCCCATTCCATCCTTTCTGGTGATATGATGGCTTTCACTTGGAGAAAACTGCTCCCATACTTTCCGACATTGCTTTTTCTTTTCCACTTGAGTTCGAATTCAAACTTAGTGGGATTTTGATCAAGTTGGAATTTATTTAACTTAATCTTTGATTAATTAATTGAGTAAGTAGCATAGATTAGCTGGATGAAATGGCAATTGGGATGCTGTTATTTATGGCCCGTTTCAAACTCTTTCCGTAGGAATCACTTTTGCTTATAAGCTCTTTTGTTGGAAGCTTTTTTCTTGGTAGATGACTAAAACACTTTCAAATGAGCCAATAACGTCAGTCAGAAGCGATTTTAGACTTTTAGAATCGGACATGCGTGTAATATGTGACTTTATTTAACGTAGATGATGAGTTTTTTCTTTTATATTCTTGTTCTTTCTTTTATTTGATTGTTTGTGAGTGATATCATTATTTCTTCCACAAGCCTCTCCCTTTCTAAAAGTTGTATGCTAGAACTCGAGTTGAGCTGCTAGTCTGTCCTACCTAGTACCTAATTTTCAAATTCACGGGAAATAATGTCGCGGTTAAGAACTTAAAAAAATTGTAATTGTAACACATACGTTTCATACATTCGATTTGTATTTTGTACCGTATTTTGTTAAGTCGTAGCATGCTGCAATATTGATGGTCCGATTGTCCGAAACTTTGTGAAACTGTGAAAAGGCAAGAAGGGCCCTAAGAGCACTCAAATCACTGGTGAAACTTCAAGCTTTGGTGAGAGGCCGCATTGTGAGAAAGCAATCGGCAGACATGCTCAGGCGTATGCTGACGCTGGTCAGAGTCCAAGCCCGAGCGCGTGCAAGTCAATCAATCATGTCTGAAACACTACATTCCAGCAGTAAATCCTCCCTATCGTATCACCCGGTGAGCAGAATTTTCTTCTCCTCTTACCACATTCCATTTATTGATTCTTTTTGTCGAGTTTAATTTGATTCAGATTTTATATCGTTATCATGAAAATCCGCCATTAGTGTTGTATTGGTTCATCCTAAGAACAAATTTGACTACTATTCACCATGTTGAGTCCAACTTTGCTTGGTGCGACGTAATTGGTATTCATTTTCTTTGATGTTTACTTGCAGCTGCCAGAAAGCCCTGACAGAATTGGATACCAGCACCGCGCTTATAGCAGCAAATTTGACGCGCCCTCAATACTGCAGGTATTTACTTTGATTGCTGTGTAGGATTTCATTCAGGCCTCCTGTCTTTTATGATGTTTTAGACGTAATTGTGGGATTCCTTTCAATCAAATTCAACCCCTCTGAATGATGTTCAATCTTATCTTGAGACATTGTTGAACTTCCTTTCTTCGATACTTATCTCGATTTCATTTGTAAAGTTTAAATGAAACTTGGATTTTAATCAAATTACTGCACACTGTTATTTTTAGAGATGCCGTTCAAATTCAAACATAAGGGACGCCATAAATCTAGACAGAAGACGGCTGGCGTCAGGTTGGTTAGACCAGTGGATGGAAGAAAGTGCATGGGACAACCGCCGAGATGGTTCACTGAGATATGAGCACTCAGATGATGTGAAGGTTGACAAAATTCTTGAAGTAGATACTTGGAAGCCTCACTTGGGTTCCCAACGTAGACCCCAAACCTTTCAAACACCGCATCGCGTTGTGTCTTCAGATCATTACAACCCAAATTGTATGACATATGACTCTCCATCAAAACGCTCGACAAAAGGATCAAACCTCAATCCAAGTCAAGCTTCTATCGATGCTGTTTCAATGCAATATCTGAAATATCCTTGGGTAACGGATGAAGCAGCTTTTAGGACCGCCCCGAACAGCCCACAAGCATTTTCTGCCTCCTCTAGACCTGGAAGCAGTGGTAGAAGAGGTCATCACTTCACGCCAGCAAGGAGTGAGTGCTCGTGGGGCTTCTTTAATGGGTATGCCGGTCACCCTAACTACATGGCTAACACGGAATCATCCCGCGCTAAGCTCAGGTCACAAAGTGCCCCTAGGCAAAGACTTGAGTTTGAGAAATACGGTTTGGCCAAGAAGTCTGTTCCGGAGTTTTGGAATGCAGGAACTTATTCAGATACGAGCTTCGCTGAAGATGGTGACCTCCGAAATAAAGCCTTTTCCAGCTCCAGCCGCCTGAATAGAGTTGGAAGCTCCAATCCGCGGTGATGTTGCGTGTCTTCTTCTTTTATATATGTATTTCTGCGTATGGCAGCGATGTTTGTGAGTTTAATTACTTGACCTTAAATGTACAAACACTGTTCTTACTAAATCAAAGTTTGGGACCATGGATGTCCAAAGATGAACATCGTCTCCGAAACTGTGACTCTACCTTTAAGGATTCAAACTCCGTTGCAATGTAATTTTGATTGTGTGCTTGTATACATATCGAACTTTTAATCTGATATTGCTTGTAAACCCACTCGAGTCTTTAGAATAATTTCCTTTTTGTTATACCAATTGGCTGTCTTTGCAAAGCAGAGGTAGAGCTGAGTACGATATACGTTTTCTCTGATTCTCGCACAACGGAAAGCCTTATTGACTCAGGATCACCTTTTTTTTTTTATTTTTTTATTTTTTATACCAATTGGTTGTCTTGCACCAAAGAATAACTTGATTACACCAGAGACATTTCCCGGCCTCCCCATCTCACTCATCATGTGGGTAGGGAGTGAGGATATATCCATGTGCAAGAGAGAAGTGTTCCTTGACTGACACTTGATATCACGTGATGGATAAAGATCCTCTTCGGATCTCACTGTCTTGAGTTCAAGGACTAGATAATCTGGACTACTCAATTTGAATCCAACGGTCTCCATTTACTTATTCCGTTAGTCCATCTCACACAAACCATAAACTTCGATCACTCTTTCACTCAAGCTAAAAGGTCCAAATTTCCTAAATTTTAGACTTTGGACATTAAGGTACAGAGAATATCCAAATTCATATGATAATCTACCAAATCATTTTCAACACAAACATTCTTTCCAATTTTCATGCATGAATCGAATCGCACTGTACGTTCACGGAGAAAATCATTTCACTTTATTGCTGGCATTACGAATCACTAACCCTCTGTCCTCTCTGGGTTTGTCTCTTACAAAATGCAACAAATGTGAATAGATTTTGATTGATACATGTTGCCAACCAAATCAAATCAAATCATAATTAGCAACATTCTTTATTATATTTGGTCGTGGAATAATTTTGGACCCCGTGAACCAAAAGCTTCCCGTTTGGCTCATTATGTTCCCAATTTTTGATTTGCTACTTAGCAAAAGTAAGATAGCCTTGTCTTATCTGAGCACCGTTAACCAATAATTATTTGAAAAGTTTAAATTGATAAAGAATAAACTAACAATGTATAACAAAAGACGATACTACATTTGAATAATTGACCAGTTAACCTTAGTTTAGCTAGCTAAGTTTTGTTTAACATAACCATCACGGGGTGGCTCAGTAGTTAGGGACGACTTTTAGGTCCCTTTTTCACAGGGCAAGTCCTGGATTCAATTCTTGGCATTAGTGAATCACACGGTATTGACCAGAGAAAGGCTTAAATGCCTTTGAGTCTTCCTAACCTCTGAAATCATGAAGTTACCAATTAATTTCCTTTTTATTAAAAAATAAGTTTTGTTTAACAGAATTATTTCCATAATTTGTACAATCAACAGGATCTATGTATAGAATACTAAAACCATCACTTATTCATATTTTTATCAACCTAAAAACCGAACCTAGCTCCCTTCTCTGCAGCTGAATGCCGACTCTTTATTTTGGTCAAATTTGTGACTCACAGTATGCTGCACCATCATGTAAACATCATTAGACATCCATCCCAAACCAAAACCATAAACAAAAATTTGGAGAGAAATTTGCATACACGGGATGTCATTGTGACGGTATCTCACCAAATCATTCAGTTAGACATAATAGTATTTGACTAACTTGAGATATCTTGACTAACTTGAGATACCGTCACAATAATATATCTGTTGCAGAGACTTTCTTCTCGACAAGTGACTATGTGAGACTTACAAGTTGCAATCGGTATTAGGATCGATGTTGAAGCCCAAAGAGACTTGACAAAAGTCGGGCAAAGTGGCAATGGCATAGGCATTTGGGTTGTACGTTGCAATGAGGCCCATCAAGCATCTACATGCAAATCTCCGGTTTTCAATGGTGTCGGCAATAACCTTGAGACTGGCCATAGCATTGCAGCACGGAGACCCCGGAAACGGGTCCGGTGTCCCGTACGTGATGAACGTGTAGCACGTGGCGACAAGCGACGTCACGGAAGCACATTCTTCGGTGCTAGACACCAATGTCACCGATGAAAACAACAACGTTAGGATCGTCCCGATCATCATCAATGTTCGGCTTCCCATTTTGCACAATTCCGTCAACCTACACCTCACTGTACTAGGTTTAATGCAGCCAAAAGCACCGAGTGCGTTTTTATATTGATGTGATCGTTGGGTTGGTGTAAAACAAAGAACGTGTGGATCTTCATGAATGCTGAATGAGCCATACAATTGTTGACCCAAAAAAAAAAGGTCAAACAATTAAATTGACGCATTAAATTGGTGTGTTAGAGCAAAATTGACAATTTGGTTTCGTGGTGTAGTTGGTTATCACGTCAGTCTAACACACTGAAGGTCTCCGGTTCGAACCCGGGCGAAGCCAAATCAATAACTTTTTTTTTCCTTTTTTTTGTTTTCAGAACAGTTTTTTTGCACAAATAATTTTTTGGGTTAATTACACTTTACCACCTCAGGTTTGAGATCTATTGTAATCTTATACAACATCTTCAAAACATTTCACTTTTATACCTCAAATACTATTTTATTTCAATATAATACATCTGTTACATTTTCTATCCATTGATCCGTTAAGAGCTGACATGGTTGCCACATTTGTGCACATGGTTGTAATTTTTTATGCATTTAAAATATTATAATAATTCACCCTATCAAAAAAAAAAACAATCTTCATCCCCTAGACCTTCCCTTTCCTTGCAACCCATCTCACCCCACCCCACCCCACCCCCACCTTCCCCGTAACCCCTAAACAACCCTCTATCCTTTCTCTCTCCACGACCGATGCCCTTGCAACCCCCCCACGCCATCACGAACCCAGCCGACGAGATATGGGCGATCGTCTTGCGATTCAACGATGGCTGGGACTTTTCGGTCTGGTTCGCCCTTGAGCTTTTCATCTCTGAAGTCTTCTTCGAGCTTCTGCATCAAGCCTCTTCTGGTAGTGACGATTCACATATGAGAGAACTTCATAGAGGGTGGCATAAATGGTAAATTTGGAGAGGGGTCAGGGATAGTTTGGGAATAAAAGTGTGGTTGATGCGATTTTTTCTGGGGTTTTTGGATGGGAGCAGGATAGGTCCAGGCGCGAAGGTAGCGGGAGCCGAGCGTTGTCATGGCGGTGGTTCGGGAAGGAGTTTGCGGAGAGATGAGGAGGGAATGGGTTGAGGGATGTGAGGTCGCCGACATGGTCGAATTCGAGGGATTCGGGGAGCGAGCAGTGTAAGGTTAGGTCTCCGGGGGAGGTGGGGGTGGGGTGGGGTGGTGTTGGAATTTTTGGATCGCCGAGCTCGCCCCACTCTAATGACACCGATACTGTCCCCAACTTAGCCACCTGCCCAATCCATCAGATGTGGAGTTTTACCACAAAAGGCCTTTGTATTAGTTAAAGTGAGGTAATACTATTTAAACCCCTTGGTTTCCTTTCCCACCACTGATGTGAGACTTAAACACTCCCCCTCACGTATAACCTCATTTAGTGATTCACACATGGAGACCCACATCGGTAATTGAAACTCAGAGGTCGGCTCACATTGGGCCCACTTGTTTTCAATTGGAACTCAGCGGCCGTCTTTATGTTAAGAGCTCAAACTTGTTTCTTTCCCGATGGTGACAAGCTTATTGGCTTGCACACAAGCTTGTTGGCTTGCACGGGCCTGCAACAGTGGGACCTAGTACCATGTTGGAATTTTTGGATTGCCAGGCTCACTCCACTCTAACAACACCGATATTGTCCCCAACTTAACCACATGCCTAATCCGTCAGGTGTGTGATTTTACCACAAAAGGCCTCGATATTAGTTAAAGTGGGGTAATACTATTAAAACCCCTTGGTTTCCTTTCCCACCACCGATGTGGGACTTTAACAAGTGGGATAAGGTGGGTTTTTGGATGGGAAGTGGGTCGGGGGAAATGGGTTTCTGGTGTTTTTTATTTTTATTTTTAAGTAGGGTAAATTATTATAATATTTTAAATGCATAATTATTTTTTTACCACGTGACACAAATTTGGCAGCCACATCAGCGCAAATGTGGCAACAACGTCAGCTCTTAACGAATCAATGGATGATAAATGTAATGGATGTATTATATTAAAATAAAATAGTACTTGAGGTATGAAAGTGAAATGTTTTGAAGTTACTGTATGAGGTTGCAATAGACCTCAAACCTGATGTGATAAAGTGTAATTTACTCTAATTTTTTCCTCTCCATATTTAGAATTTGAAATATTAACAAGCAAGAGATCTTTTAATTCAAAACAATTTAATGGAGAACAACTGCACTTACGAACAGGACCATATGAAAAAAATTTGGATATCCAAATCCACGACAAATACATTGTAAGGTAAAAACCAGTTTCTAACCTTCGAAAACAACTAAAAGTTTACGTAAGAGTGTTAATTTTCTTCACAACGCCATCTAGATGTGGGAACACAGCTGAGGTAGTGACACCAACGGCAACGGTCATTTCCGCTCTCTCCGCGGTAGAGCATCGACAATGCAACCGTGAATCCGACGATGAGCAGAACGAGAGAGAGTATCCATAGCACATATTGGTACGCCTTGTACTTGGACTTGACGACACTGATTCTGGCAGGTACATTCGGGTTCACATATGAGAGTGCTTCATAGAGGGTGGCATAAATGGTAAATTTGGAGAGGAGTCAGGGATAGTTTGGGAATAAAAGTGTGGTTGATGCGATTTTTTTTGGGGTTTTTGGATGGGAGCAGGATAGATCTAGGCGCGAAGGTAGCAGGAGCCGAGCGTTGTCATGGCGGTGGTTCGGGAAGGAGTTTGCGGAGAGATGAGGATGGAATGGGTTGAGGGATGTGAGGTCGCCGACGTGGTCGAATTTGAGGGATTCGGGGAGTGAGCAGTGTAAGGTTAGGTCTCCGGGGAGGTGGGGGTGGGGTGGGGTGGTGTTGGAATTTTTGGATCGCCGAGCTCGCCCTACTCTAATGACACCGATACTGTCCCCAACTTAACCACCTGCCCAATCCATCAGGTGTGGAGTTTTACCACAAAAGGGCTTGGTATTAGTTAAAATGAGGTAATACTATTTAAATCCCTTGGTTTCCTTTCCCACCACTGATGTGGGACTTAAACACTCCCCTTCACGTGTAACCTCATTTAGTGGTTCACACGTGGAGATCCACATCGGTAATTGAAACTCAGAGGTCGGCTCACATTGGGCCCACTTGTTTTCAATTAGAACTCAACGGTCGTCTTTATGTTAAGAGCTCAAACTTGTTTCTTTCCCGATGGTGACAAGCTTATTGGCTTGCACACAAGCTTGTTGGCTTCCACGGGCCTGCAACAGTGGGACCTAATACCATGTTGGAATTTTTGGATCGCCAGGCTCGCTCCACTCTAACGACACCGATATTGTCCCCAACTTAACCACATGCCTAATCTGTCAGGTGTGAGGTTTTACCACAAAAGGCCTCGATATTAGTTAAAGTGGGGTAATACTATTAAAACCCCTTGGTTTCCTTTCCCACCACCGATGTGGGACTTTAACAGGTGGGATAAGGTGGGTTTTTGGATGGGAAGTGGGTCAGGGGAAATGAGTTTCTGGTGTTTTTTTTATTTTTTATTTTTAAGTAGTGTAAATTATTATAATATTTTAAATGCATAATTATTTTTTTACCACGTCACACAAATTTGACAGCCACATCAACGCAAATGTGGCAACAACGTCAGCTCTTAACGAATCAATGGATGGTAAATGTAACGGATGTATTATATTAAAATAAAATAGTACTTGAGGTATGAAAGTGAAATGTTTTGAAGTTACTTTATGAGGTTGCAATAGACCTCAAACCTGAGATGATAAAGTGTAATTTACTCTAATTTTTTCCCCTCCATATTTAGAATTTGAAATATTAACAAGCAAGAGATCTTTTAATTCAAAACAATTTAATGGAGAACAACTGCAATTACAACAGGACCATATGAAAAAAAATTGAATATCCAAATCCACGACAAATATATTGTAAGGAAAAAACCAGTTTCTAACCTTCGAAAACAACTAAAAGTTTACGTAAGAGTGTTAATTTTCTTCACAACGCCATCTAGATGTGGGAACACAGCTGAGGTAGTGACACCAACGGCAACGGTCATTTCCGTTCTCTCCGCGGTAGAGCATCGACAATGCAACTGTGAATCCGACGATGAGCAGAACGAGAGAGAGTATCCATAGCACATATTGGTAAGCCTTGTACTTGGGCTTGACGACACTGATTCTGGCAGGAACATTCGGGTTCTCCAACCACCCAAAGCGAGGGCGGGGCATCAAGATAAAGCCGATGAGGAAACCAGTAAGAAAACCGCCAATGTGAGCAAAATTATCAACGTGTGGTAGAATTCCAATGGCGAGGTTGATTGCAACGATGACCAGAAGTGTGAGAAGGGCTGCAACCTGTGGAAACGAAAGCAAATTAGCGAGTGCTAATAACAATTCCCGCACTAATTCCATGTTGAGATGATTAACCTTGTTGCTATAGATTGTCCAATTGGTAATTAGTTCCGAAAGCATTGCTCCAAGAAGCCCGAAGAGAGCGCCGGAGGCACCAACCGAGATGTTTTTTCGAATAAAAAGCGAAGAAAGTATGCTCCCTCCAAATCCAGACAGTAGGTATACAATTCCAACTCTAACTGCCAAATGAAGATTATATGACATATGAGTAACTAATACTATCATTTCTACATAATCATTCTCAATCGAGCCCTCAGCTTTGACGTGTATTTAGAACTAGAAAAATGTGAGACATACCAAACCCGAATTGCTGCTCGAGGCGGATTCCGATGAAGATGAGGCTGAGCATGTTGGCAACCAGGTGGATTATGCCAGCATGCAACCAAATACAAGTGACAAGCCTCCATCCCTGATGTTTACGCACAACTTTTGTCCACTCTAAAGCTCCTAACTTCTGTAATCTTCATTTAAACGTAGGACAAACCATGTATTAGATATAATATTATCTAGTGAGGTCAGCTGTATGAATCATAGTCAACACCACGGCTTACATAAACAATAACAGATAATATCTTCTTATCCCACTAAATGAGGTCGACTGTATAATACCTAGTCAACAACACCGCCTTAATTAAATGAAAACATAACATAAAAGATTAGTTGCATGAAATTAAATTCAAAACAGACCAAATAAGCTCTAAAAGTATGTGCAACTTAGTCAGTAACTCCATTGGAAGAGCCAAAAACTTCTGACAACATTGATATAAATATTCATGGTGTAAGAAGCTGACATTTTGGGATGCTTGAAATTTTGTATCCGGCCGTTAGCTTTCACAAGCTCTAGGTTGAGCATCCAATGGCTACTAATTTGTACAGTTTGCCAGAACTTGCTACAACCGTTGAAGCATTTCACATATTTTCTAAGGGGTTTCTCAGCATTGAAACTAAATAGGGAAATTTGCATAAACACCGCCCTCCTCCCGCTTCTTAAATTTAGTTACTGGAGTTCGTATTTTGTCTTAGAAAATAAATCTAAGTCATAATTTGATGGGCACGTAATGAAATGTAAAGCAATGAAAGTATTACTGTCACTTCAAAAATGTCATTTTTCAGTCCGCTCTTATAAGAACATATTGAACTTCCAAGAGGGCAAGATAACTTTCCTCGAGGGTCAATAGCAACTCTCCAAGTGATAATCCCAATTTTCATCAAAAATCAAATCACAAATGCCCCAGATTATCAAAAGGTTTCCCAAGCTGATCTCCCAATTCAGCTAAATTATTATCACAACAACATGCAAAACTTGATCACCAAAATTTCAAGTGGATCCAAAAGACCAGAATTTCAACCACCAAAACATAAACACCAACAAATAAAAAACAGAAAATTGGAAAGTGGGTATGAATTTACTAAAGTAGAAAACCAGAGAAAGTAAAGTTACGTGGAAGAAGAAGGGCCGAAGAGAGGGTTCTCCTTCAACGGCTGAAACGACAACCTCCCAAGAAACCTCGCCGTGCACTTCCCCTCCGCCGCCGCCGCATAATTGTTCTTGGGACAGTTATTGACGTACATGGCCACCAGAAACGCACCGATATTCGCCACGACAATCATTGGCACCAACCAAGAAGTCCATTGGGCCTCGTCGTCCTCCACCGCGTACGAGGACGACGAGTAGCTCTGCTGTCTTCCTCGGTTTTTCACTCCCCTGTTTTCCACATCTTCTGCAGGCATTTTGTTTGGTTTCTCGCGACCAAAAAAAATGGTGGTTTTTGTTTTTTGGGGTTCTCTGGAACTCGCTGGGAACTGGGATTTTAATGGAGTTGGTGGGAAGGCGTTTTAATGGAGTGGGGAGAGTGGAAGAAAGTGGTGGGCTCGCCAGTTTCTGGTTTCTAACAGCTCCAGTCTCCATCATTGGCTGTTCCATAAGCCGCTGAGCCCAACACCTGCACATGTTTTAAGGCCAATAGTTTCTCTCCACATCATCAGTCACGTGCCATGTCACGTGATTGTCACTGGGGAATTGTGAAGGCAGAGACGTGGCTTGTGTTGATTGGTCGATGGGTGTGGAACACCATGCAACTGTGGACTCTCGTCTTCGACCGAGTGACCAATAACTGGAAGTTACCGTTTCGTTTTCGTTTCTTCATATAAAAAGAAAAGAAACGGACGCATAACACTTTGCTTTTACATGTGATGGATTACTTGTACGCGTTTTAACGTGGAAAGGACTGCCTTCTGGGGTCCAATTCCAAGCAGAAACTTAATAGAGAAAAGGAAAATATCTGCAATTAAAGATTGAATTATTTTGTTTGTATCTGTCTAAAAAAATTAGTTTATCCTCTAAATCTGCGGAAAGCAAGTAATCTGGTTTGTTGTTTCATGATTTTCCTACCATCATAATTCAAAAGTTTTCCACTTTATTCCCTACCTTTAAGCATGAAATATATAGCTAGCTAGTGCTGCATGATTCTTCTTATTTTCATTCGATGATGACATATTAGGGAAGTTTTCTAATAGTATTAGGATCGTAATAACTTTATAATATGTCGAAAATATCGACAATATACAAAGGTGATATCTCGATAAAATGAGACTATTTGCTACTGCAACTAACAATGTTATTTGCAATTTGAGAACGATCGAGAGTGAAACAGCTAAATCAATCTGCAGGAATCAAGCCAACCTTTTTTTTAAAAAGGAAAAATTATGTTGGTCGATCAGAATTATGCGGTGGTGGAGTTTGTTGGGTAGATCAGAGGTTCTTTTGTTGCTTTGCTTACTTTATTTATACCCTACTTCCCTACTTTTAAAAGAAACCCCAAGACTAAGATTGATTAATCCAGTTGATTTTACTTTTCAAGCATGCCAATCATTGTAAAACAAGTTTTACTTGAACCTTTTAAAGCAGAAGAACTACTTTTATGTAATCGTGATACTTGCAAGATCAACAAATCTTACAATGAAGAGAAGGACTTTCATGCAATCGGACACTCTCAAGCGTACGGACTTTCATGTAATCGGGATACTTGCAGATCAACAAATCTTAAAACTAAGAGAAGGATTTTCATGCTTTCATGCAATCGAACACTCTCAAGCGTATCTGTTTTTCTAACTTACTGCTAAAAATGCTGACAGTTTGTCACTCCTTTATTTACTTACTCAGCTGTAACAATGATAAAAGTTCCTTGAAAGAACAAAGCAGACTAGATCCAGGACAATCAATTATCAATCATCAGAGATTATCAAGTTCAGCGCTTGCCCTTGGCCCGACTGCCACCAGCCTTGGGGCCCTTGGGTCCTGCACCCTTTGGCAAGTTCCCTTTGCCTTGAGACTTTTGTGACTTGGCCATTACTTCTGCCTTCTGTGCCTTCTTTTCGTCCTCGGTTTTCTTAATCCTCTCCTTAATCTCACTGCAGAATGCATACATGATCAAGTGATATATATAATTATAAACTACTAATCATTGCTCCTTAATTAAGCCTATATTTGTTTATAAAATTGATTAATGATGACATAATTTAACATCTAAAACATATACTTACCGAAGTGCTTACCTGAGAATCAGATCGAACATATCTTATGTCCTTGTTAGGACATATATTAGAACCACTAAAACGACATAGTTCAGTCCTAAAATCATTGCAACAATAATTACATTAATTAACCCAATTTTTAATGGAAAATACAAATTCCCTGAAACAACCAACACATTAAACCCTAATTAATACAGTACATGTTTGTGGAAAATGGAAAATACAATGCACCCAAACCTATCGAAGTATATACTTCACCCTTTTTGTTAATATTGTTATTATTTGTCCATCATAGTTTTCTCAACAACCAACCAAATCGATCAATAAACTGCACATGCAACTTCATCTAATTCTTACCCACCATCTTGAATTAACATAAATCAATAACCAACACATGATCTTCATCAGCTGCTTACGCATTCATCATATAACCATAAAACCAAATGCAGATGTCTCAGTTCATTCTGCTTGCATGGACATATACGTACACGAACATATATAAATATATATACGTATATATATGTAAAAGAAATGAAAATTAATAATAATAATAACAGCGAGACTTGAGAATTTGAGAGAAATATAAATTAATTCCTGAAAATAGTATGAGCAAATATATTATGAAATTTTCGATTCAGATATTGGGAAGGGTACAATGTTTGGTTACTCAAAAATGATAAAGAGTAAAATCAATACTCCTACACAAATTTTTCGTGTTCAAATCACAGAACCTTAAGCCTGTGATCAGAACCGTTCATGATAAATATCATCTACATAAAAAAATGAATTAAAACTAAGGTCACTTAACAAATCTATTATAGTAAATACATAGACGTTTCATAATGCTTTTATCAATTTCGTTCATCTATCTTTATACAGTTCGATAACTAAACGACTTTACTTTTAATTGATTTTTTGTATAAACAAGCTTTATAAAGTAAATTATAATACGAATGTTTCTGATTATAAATAAAAAATTCTATGAATGAACAAAGAGTAATTTTTAGGGACAAGGATCCTCGCCGGATCCCCTTCATGGGGATCCTAGGGATCAATGTATGTGGGCCGTTGATCGAAAATCGTGCGGTCCAAATTAAATGCTTTTTATATTTTTAAAAGTAAAATAACCTCGTTTTGCGTGAAAAATATAAAAAAAGAAAAAACTATGGCCGCACGATTTTCGATCAACGATCTAGATGTGTTGATCCCTAGGATCCCCATGGAGGGGATCCAGCGGGGATCCAATTCCAATTTTTAGTAGGAACTCTTGATTATTATTTGAGTAGTCAAGTTTTGAGTCTTGGCGTTTGACCAGGAAGGTCAGCCGTACCTGGAGAAAAGAGGCCCACGTAATTATTTTGAAAAGCTAAGAATTTTATGGGCCCTCGAATTTTCTTCCGTCAAAGCAGAAACACTGGCAGGCGGTGCCAACAGTAGGCTGGGCTTCAGAAGGATTTTTTTTTTTTTTTTGGGTCAACTCGAATTGTGTAAAATGTGAACCCAACAGAATTTCAGAGAGGAAAATAAATTATATATTCGATTTTAAAGAGAGAAAAACATAAGGGTATATTTGATACAAATCAGTTTAATAAGCAAATCTTACTAGATTATGGTAATCTGTATTTGTGTATCTTAATCTAAAATAAAAAGCAAATTGGTACAGATATGGGAATATTCGTACTAAATAATTTTAAAAAAAAATTACTTATAGTTTTTACTTGTTAGGTTTACATTGAGTGTTGAACTTAGGTTTACACCATCAATAATGGCGCCATTGAGTTAGAGTTGGTATGGACAACAATCATAATATTTGGATACAAAATTCATGCTTCACCATAAAAAAAAATTTATTTTTATTTTTAAAGGAGAGTAGCTGGTGGTTTCGTTACGGCAATCCACGTTTTAGGCCAGAAAGACTCGTAGAGACATTTCAGCCTTCATATGTTCACCATCGTATGATTCACAGTGTCAATATGATGCACCATAAGTTCAATTGTAAAGTGATAATAGGGTTATGAATAATTTTTTATAATAAATAGCAAAAAGTAATTATGAAAATTAGAAATGGAACTATAGTGGTATTTCAATAAATTTCTAGTCGAAGAAAAAAAAATTGCAGTAAGATAAGAATTAAGGTACAAAAAAAGGAAAATGAAGTCAAATTACACACACACGTGGATATATTATCGTAAAATAGAAACCAATTAAATATAAAATAATTGTTATTCTCTTTAAGTAACGGCCTTTTTAATGAAATTTCATATCTTATACGACCACATCCATTCTTATATGAGAAAATGAGAAGGTCAATTATTGCGATTAATAAGAGAAAGTTCAATGTATTCGACTAAAAATTTCAAGTTCATAAGGGCCTGTTTGGTAGTGTACTTGAATCCAATTTTTTTAACTCAAAAACAATTTTTAAGTTTTATGCCTTAAAAACTTGTTTGGTATGACTATTTTCAAAAACAGAACTCAAAACTAACTCAAAAATATAGTCTATTATTTTAAAACATAAAAAGTTAGTTTTTAGAGTTTTTAAACTTAAAATTACTCATTTATTTTCTCTCCCTCCTTCCCTCTCACTCCAAATATATATCTCTATATTTTCTTCTTTCTTTCTCCTCTTTTTTTTTTATTTTTTTCGTCTCTACTCCAATCCAATCAAGTTTAAGTCGTAAGATTTAAAAAATTTAAATCACAAACCAATCAAGTTTTTGAGTCTTAAAGCAATTTGTTTTCAAGAAATGTTCTTAAGAAATATTTTGAGAAATGATAAAAATTTTCAAATAAGATACCAAACAGGCCCTAATATTTTTAATTAATAAAGTAATTCTTATGGAAAGAATAGTACAAATTGATTTTTGTAAAAGAAATTGAGTGGATTTGGACATTGTATGCAGATCGTAATACTTTGAAAGATGAAGGGTATTTCTGTAAAACAAACTAGCTATATCCGGTAATAAAAAGCGGTGACGTCATACAGGAAAAAAAGTACACCAAACCCTGCAGTCTAGGGTGGGCGTTTAGATTTAAGGAATCCACAACCCTCTTTACTCAAATGACCATAACACCCTCCAAAAGCGCCCCGCGTCATTGGTCAAAACAGAGTCAATGCACCGACAACCGATGTAGCGTACACACCGAATCAAAACCCCGCGAAAGGCAGGGTGCACAAAAACGAGAGCACCGCACGCGCGTGAAAGCACATTTGGGCGGATTTCACGAAATCTGTGGGCCCCCCGCCACGACCCTTCCCTTTTCTGCCTCTCTCTCTCTCTCCTCTATATAATAATATGCGTTTATTGAGAGCTAGAGAGAGAAAGTTGTAGAGAGAGAGAGAGAGTTTGGTGTGCATGAGCGAGGAGGGAGGAGGAGGGAGGAGGTGAGGAGGAAGGAAGCAAAAACTTAAGGCATTTGGGGTCTGAAATTTTGGGTTCGATCAAGGCATAGAGTTAGAGAGAAGAAAAAGGACAAACAAAAATAATTTAACAAAAAAAGGGGCCATTGACTCTTTTGGATTTTAATTTTTTCTTGTCTGAGAGAAGGAAAGAGACTTGTAAGTCAGCTGCAAATCTTCAACTCCCTTTGTTTATTGCCATTAATTGTTTTATTTTACTGGTTTAATATATATTTTTGTTTGTAGACTTCACAGAATCACAGTTGCACAGAAAAAAAAAAAAAATATATATATATATATATATATGATGTATACATATATATCTTTTTTTTTCTGTTTTTGTTGTGTGTGGTCGATTATCTGTTTTCCTTGTTAGAAAAGACATGATTTTTTTCACTAACAATGTGAAAAATATGATTTATTGTTTGTCTTTTTTTTGTAATATTTGCCTGTTTCTCTTCCACAAATGGCATAAGAGAGAGAGAGAGAGAGAGAGAGAGAGAGAGAAGGGGGAGAGAGAGAGTGAGGGGTGTTGTGAAAATTCATTAAAACATTTGGTTGGCTGTGTGACATAGACAGAGGGAAGGTTTTAGTATTTTGCTCGCTGTCAAAGTTAAAAGGTTTAACCTTTTGGCCGTACTGGGTTGGTTTGCATGCCATCCAACTATATATCTGTAACTTTATAGATTGTAGAGAGAGAGAGGGAAGAGAGAGGGAGAGAGGGAGGGAGGTCCACCGAGTCTTTTTTTTGGCTTGGATTTGGTAATTATGTAATGCAAAAGTCGTAAGTGTAATAGTGTGAATAAGATAAGCTTTTTCTTTCTTCCCTTTCAACTTTTTGTGCTTGTTTGTTTTCCTTTTCGGCTTTTCCTTCTGCCATGCTTTTAGCGACCCTTTTGGAGTTAACCATTTCCTTCCAATCCTGCCAAACAATTAGGGTTTGTTCTCATGGTATTTGGAGGAAGGAAAGAGATGGGAGAGGAAAGGGGATTGTGGTCGTGTGTGAACTGGGAATCAGAAAATAAAGGGGTTTTCTAACTTTTCTGTCCTGTTGCTCTTTTTTCTATCCTTTATCTGTAAACACGTTTTAGAGAGAGAGACAGAGAGAGAGAGAGAGAGAGAGACAGAGAGATTGTGTGTGTCTGATGCATGGGGGTTGACAAAGGAAGCAGATTTTTCTTCTGTTTCTACTTGGAATGCAGTTCCCACTTTTTTCAGTCTTTGGCTTAATCTGGCAATTTGTTGGGTAAAAGGTCAATGATTTAGAATAAAAAACTCCTAAGTATGTTCCCTTTGTGAAAGTGATAGTGATTTCTTTTAATGGCTATGAAACCCTGCACAGCCAGCTGAGAGAGAGAGAGGGTCTAATGGTCAACAAATTCAGAGAAAAGCTATAGTCTTAAAGGGTTTCAAAGTTTCAATATTTTCAATCAGTTTTTTCACAAATTTTGATGGGTTTGGGAGGTTTGATCAGTAGCAGTGGGTGTGGAAATAGTGGAGGTGGGAGGGCAAGAGTTGTGGCTGAAATTGCTCCACATGCCCCCTCCTTCATGCCCAGTGGCACCATTGCACACCCACACTTCCACTCTTCTTCCCCAATCCCCAATTCAATGCAGATTTCCTCCTCTGCCCTCTCTCTCTCCGTTGTATGCTGCTTTCTCTCTCTAGAAATCAATCACCTTTTCCCCTGATTCATGCTTCAAAACCCCATTGTTTGTTTTGTTTTCTGGTTTTTTGATGTTGTTGTTGATGATGTTTCTGTTTGTGTCTGGTCTGTTGATGGTGTTCCTGTTGGTGTTTGGTTTGTGCAGCAGAAGATGGACGGTCACAGTGAACTTGGTTTCGCTGAGAATTTCGACCCCGGGATCATCGGGAGGCTGAGGGATGATGAGTACGAGAGCAGGTCGGGGAGTGATAACTTCGAGGGCGCATCTGGGGATGATCAGGACGGCGGCGGCGACCAACCGCCGAGGAAGAAAAAGTACCATAGGCACACTCCCAACCAAATCCAAGAACTTGAAAAGTATGCTTTTTTCTTCTCGCAAATCCTTAATTTTTGTCAAAAAGTTTTTTTGTTTTTTTTTTTTTGGTGTTTTGTTTGAAGATTGTGGACTTGATTTGTAATAGGTTTGTTTGTCTGTTGTTGTTGTGTAGCTTTTTCAAAGAGTGTCCTCATCCGGATGAGAAGCAAAGGTCGGAGCTCAGCCGTCGTCTCAGCTTAGAGACGAAGCAAGTCAAGTTCTGGTTTCAAAACAGAAGAACTCAGATGAAGGTTATTGTCACATTACTTGGCTACTTTGTGGTTTGTTGGTAATTTAATTGAGTATTTTGTTAGATTTGGTGTTTGACTTTGTGAATGATGGAAATGTTAATTTGTAATTTTGAATCAGACACAACTTGAACGCCACGAGAATATAATTCTCAGGCAAGAGAATGACAAGCTGAGAGCTGAGAATGGTATGATAAAGGATGCTATGTCAAGCCCGGTTTGCAACAATTGTGGTGGTCCGGCCATTCCTGGTCAAATATCGTTTGAGGAACACCAACTTAGGATTGAGAATGCTCGACTGAAGGATGAACTGAACCGCATATGTACTCTCGCGAACAAGTTCTTGGGCAGGCCCATCTCCTCCTTGGGCAATGCATCCTCCGGTTTGGAACTTGGGGTTGGAAGAACTGGGATGGGTGGTATGAATGCTGTAGGCGCTGAGTTGCCATTGGGGCTTGATTTAGGAGATGGGATTTCAAGCTCTTCCCCTATGATGCCTCTCGTTAAGACCTGTTCAGGCATGATGGGGAATGAAGTACCGTTTGAGAGATCTATGTACATAGATCTTGCATTGGCGGCTATGGATGAATTGTTGAAGATGGCTCAGGTAGATAGCCCCTTGTGGATCAAAAGTTCAGATGGGACAGATATATTGAACCTTGAGGAGTACCGGGCATTTTCTTGCATTGGTATGAAACCTAGCAGCTTTGTAACTGAAGCCACTAGGGACACTTGTGTCGTAATACTAAACAGCTTGGCTCTCGTTGAGACATTGATGGATGCGGTATGCTATCCTACTCTTTGTTTCATGAAGCTTTTGATTATTTATCATGACTTATCTGTTAGACTGCTAGCATGAGGATTTTTAAATATTGATGTCGTTAATATTTGAACATTGGAGTAGAATCGATGGGCAGAAATGTTTCAGTGTATGGTTGCTCGAGCCTCCACCTTTGATATGATATCCAACGGCATGGGTGGGACTAGAAATGGTGCTCTTCAAGTAGTATGTATCTCATTGCTCTTCTCTCTTATCCACCTTCTCTTTCTCCTGATGAAAAATTGGAACTCGTTATGATCTTGTTCTGTAGATGCACGCTGAGCTTCAAATGCTATCCCCGTTGGTCCCTGTTCGTCCACTGAAGTTCCTCCGTTTCTGCAAGCAACATGCAGACGGTGTTTGGGCTGTAGTTGATGTTTCTCTTGACATCAATCAAGAAGGTTCCAATACAAACCCGTTTTGGAACTGCCGGAGGCTTCCTTCCGGATGCATTGTGCAAGATATGCCTAGTAATTGCTCCAAGGTAATTATAGCCGATGCCTTTCTTGTTACATTTAACTTTCCATGCAATCTTATGGTTATTTATGACATTGATTATTGAGTTGGCCATTGGCTATCCGTATTTTCCTTCTACGATTTAAATATGGCTGTTGAGTTACATAATTCGAGTTTGTTGAGAACACAAGAAGGTGAAATTATTATAAATTCCCAAACCTAGCCCTGGTTTGGTACTGAGGTGATTCTGAAAAAAGTGGCTATCAAAAAAAGCTGGCAGCTTTTTTATGTTTGGTAAACATTCAGCTTCAGCTTTTTTTCACAATTTTGGGTAAAAAAAAGCCAAAAACACAAAGCTGCAAAACCCAGCTTTGAAAAACCAGCTTTTTCACATCTGTTTTACATAAAAGTTTATCAAACACTATAATACTACTTTTTTTTTTTCAAAAGCACTTTTACAAAAAAGTTTACCAAACACTCTGGTGCTTTATTTCACAGCTGCTTATTCTCACAACACAGCAGAAACTGTTTTTTTTTCAAAGCACAGCAATACCAAACCAGCCCCTAGACTTGTTCTTCCAAGAGTTGCGCTCTCAATATCACCCAACAAAATTGCTTTCTCTTTGATGAGATTGCTCCTATTGTAATGCACGTAGGACTTCGCCTAGAAACCGGTACTCTTTATTAGTATTTTACTGAAGAAGATGCTTCTTCTTTTTTCTTAATATATATGTATATAGTCTTCGAATTTCGAAGCCAGGGTTGCTCATTGTCTGTATTTAATTAGCTTACTGCTGGTCTAAGAGATGAGAAAATCAAGAATGCTCCCAGTTTAATACTGGAGAAAACCATCGTATCTGTTTCCGCGGCTAAAATATAATATATCCATAACTCCTTATGTGCAGGTGGAAGTAAAACCCTTGGAAGTTTCAATCTTTGTAACATAAACTAAGTATTTGATGCTTCTATTCCTCTCCCTCTTTTCGTCTTCAGTGTTTTCTTTATCATCCACGAGACAGAATGACCTGGATCCAGTTTCATTTTGTTACATATTGAATTCCATGCAATGTGATTTTCTGTACACTATTTTATCATATTGTTCGCTTCTCCACGAGCCGCAGTTTTGACTTTTACCCTTCATGTTTTCCTCAAACTTGTTTGCTGCACATTTAGTTTATAATCCGTATTCGTTTCATGTCAACTCATCTCTAGGTGATATTATCTCGACCCTCAGTGTCTTTATCCGATCGTTCCTTCTCTCTCGCTCTCTCGCTCTCTCTCTCTCTCTCTCCCTCTCTTACTCACAGACACACACACATGGCAATGTTTTTGGTTGTTGAAAAAATGTTTGAATTCGAACTTGGCAATATGCGACAATTTTTTCTTTGCTAAGTGTGAAAGCTGAAAAGGGTCACTTTGGTAAATTCATGAGGTGGCTGCATGGGCTGATTGATCATAAAACAAGGAGCAGTTAAAACTCAGTTTTTTTTCATTTTATTTTTGTAGGTGACTTGGATAGAACACACTGAGTATGATGAGAATGTCGTCCACCACCTCTTCCGGCAATCACTGCGTTCGGGTATGGGCTTTGGTGCACACAGGTGGCTTGCCACTCTGCAAAGGCAATTTGAGAGCCTGACATCCCTCATGTCGTCTGCCAACTCCAGTGAAGATCACTCAGGTCACCCCACTGCGTTCGATTACATTTCACTAACAAATACGCGATGTCTCATATTCTGTATTCTGACAAATACCTATGTTCAACAGGGATAGGTGTCAACGGTAAGAAAAGCATGCTAAAGCTTGCACAGCGTATGGTGGATAACTTCTGTGCTGGGATTTCTGCCTCGTCTGTCCGCAAGTGGGACAAGCTTTGCTTTGAAAATGTTAGTGAAGATACGAGGGTTATGGCCCGGAAGAGTATGAATGACCCCGGCGAGCCACCAGGGATTGTGTTGAGTGTTGCAACTACTGTTTGGGTTCCGGTATCAAGGCATAGGGTGTTTGAGTTTTTGCGAGATGAACAGTTTAGGAAGGAATGGGATATTCTGTCCAGCAATGTTCCAATGCAACGCATTGTCCAAATTGCGAAGGGCCAAGGAGGTGCCAATGGTGTTTCTCTTCTTCGCGCTAACGTGAGTGGCTTCTAATTACTTTTCTACTCTTTCTCTCCCATATACACCAGTTGTCTTATTTTGTGTGTTATTTTCCTGATTTCAGGAGACAAATGCCAACGACAGTAACATGCTGATATTGCAAGAGACGTGGACTGACCCTTCGGGATCACTTGTAGTGTATGCACCAGTTGACACTGAATCAATAAATGTCGTGATGCGCGGTGGAGATTCTGCTTATGTAGCTCTTCTGCCATCAGGGTTTGCAATCCTTCCCGGTGGCGGCCCACCGGGCTATGAAGTGGTCAAATCTGAAGGCAATGGCAGTGATGGCAGCGACGGCTGTTTGCTGACTGTTGCATTCCAAATTCTGGTTAGCAGCCTTCCGACGGCCAAAATCAACATGGAGTCGGTTGAGACAGTCAGCACGCTCATATCTTGCACCATTCAGAAGATAAAATCGTCTCTTCAAGCAGCATAATGTTTGGAAGACCATGCATGCATGCATGCATGCCTACCTGCTTAGGTTTTGTTTTTGCGTTTTGCGTTTTGGAAACAGAAATATATGATACATGGGAGAACATAAGAGGATTAGAAATGGATGTGATATATAGTGAAAGAGGTCGAGATTGAAAGGTTTTGCGGACATGGGTTTCGAGTCAAGAACGAACCGCTTTTAAAGAATTTGTGTGTGGTAAATTGCTTAGTTGGGTTTTTGGTGTGGTTTTGAACTTGGAAGAACAATAGTTCGTTGGTTCGGGTATTGACTCTGTGGACCCGAGGGTTTGAAGGTAGCCTGCTCGGTCTGAGTTTTAAAGAAATACTGTGACATTGTTGGAAGGAACCTTTCGTTTCTGCTAATGGTTATTTTTTGGATTTTGGATGATAAATTTGCTTGGTTTGCTTTTCCTCTAGGTTTTTTTTTTTATACTCTGGTTCTCTTGTTAATTTTAATGTTGAATGCTAATCTCCTTTTGTCTAAACCATCACGAAGTAACCCGACGAATTCCAGGTTCGTAGTCCACACATCATGTTCTGTGTTCGATTCTCGGCACCGTTGAATCACACAATGATGGCTAGGGAGAGGCTAAAATGCTTACATGAGTCTTCCCGGACATCGAAATAGCGGATCCTCCTTAAGAATAAAAAAATCTCCTTGTCTCTCTTTTACCTTAATCGCCAATTGCAGAATTCTAATAAAATTACTTAAACGGACAATAAATCAAGATTTATGTACAACTCATTCAAAGGCTGTAAGATCCCACATCGCCTAGGGGTGTGGATCATGTAAGCTTATATGTATATTCTCATCTCTACCTAGCACGAGACCTTTTGGGAGCTCACTGGCTTCGGGTTCCGTAGGAACTCCGAAGTTAAACGACTACGGGGGCCAAAGCATTCCCAGGATAGGTGACCCATTGAGAAATTCTGCTCGCGTGAGTTCCTAGAAACAAACCATGAGGGCGTGGCCAGGGCCCAAAGTGGACAATATCGTGCTACGGCAGAGTCGAGCCCGGGATATGGTGGGGGCCCGGGCCGAGATGTGACAATTTGTAAGATCCAACATCGTCCAGGGGTATGGATCATGTAAGCCTTATATGTATATTCTCATCTCTACCTAGCACAAGGCTTTTTGGAAGCTCACTGGCTTCGAGTTCCGTAGGAACTCTAAAGTTAAGCGAGAATGGGCCAGAGCATTCCCAGGATGGTGATCCACTGGGAAACTCTGCTCACGTGAGTTCCCAGAAACAAAACCGTGATGGCGTGGTCGGGGTCCAAAGCGGACAATATCGTGCTACGGCGAAGTCGAGCCCTGGATGTGGTGGAGCCCGGATCGGGATGTGACAAAGGCTGACCAAATTTCAAACGAGGAAAAACAAACAAACTCATTATCAAACGGAATGTACTCTTTGATATGCCTCTGAGCGGTCTATTGCACAATGTTATGTGAACAAGTTAAATCACGTAACATTCCACTATTTGTTTGGAACATCACAGTCTCATAGTCTAAATGAGAGAACTAGGAGGAGTTTCAAACAAATGAAGGCCCAAAATAAAACTGTGGCCCAAATCTCCTAAATACTATTTTCTAGGCCAATTTTCTTAAGCAGCCCTTCAAATCCAATGCAAACATGGTTTTGCATTTGCACCTCACAACGTCCAGTAATTCATCATTTCCCCACAACATTTCAAACTCTCTTCCATTTACACCCCCAATAGGCCCACTAATTTCCCATTTTCCCTCGCCGGTCGTCTCCTACCTTCGCAGCATCGTCATCCCCAAAAACCCTGCGCAAAACCCTAAACCCCCAGACCACCCAAAATGCGCGTATTCTTAACCTACTCATCCAATTTCTTGAAGCCCAAGTCAAAAACCCTAAACCCCATCACTTTCCTCCTCTGCAATCTCACCCCGACCCGACCCAAATCGCAGTCGACCTCCATCCCCAGAAAACAAGCCAGAATCCGCGACCACGGCTACGACAACTACATGGAAATCGAAAAGAAAACCCGAAAAGTCCTCAAATTTCAGGACCTCATCCTGTCGCAGCCCAACCAAATCATCCAAGTCTCCCGCCTCGACCTCCTCGCCCGCCGCTTCGGCTTCAAGCAGCACGAGGCCGGCGTTTTCGTGCTCAAATTCCCCCACGTCTTCGAGATTTACGAGCACCCGGTTCAGCGGATCCTCTACTGCCGGTTGACCCGAAAAGCCCACCTCCAGATTGAGCAGGAGAAGCAGGCGCTGGTGGCACAAATTCCTGACGCCGTCACCCGCCTGAGAAAGCTCCTGATGATGTCCAACACCGGGCGGCTCCGCCTCGAGCATGTTCGGATTGCGAGGGCGGAGTTTGGGCTGCCGGATGATTTCGAGTACTCGGTAATTCTCAAACACCCTGAATACTTTAGACTGTTTGATGCTGAGGAAACTAGGAACAAGTACATTGAGGTTGTTGAGAAAGATTGTAGCTTATCTGTTTGTGCAATTGAGAAACTTAGGGAGATTGAGTATAGGGAGAGAGGGATTGATGCCGAGGATATAAGGTTTTCGTTTATTGTGAATTTTCCACCCGGGTTTAAGATTGGGAAGTACTATCGGATTGCCGTGTGGAAATGGCAGAGACTTCCTTATTGGTCTCCGTACGAGGATATTTCCGGTTATGACTTGAGGTCGATTGAGGCGCAGAAGCGGATGGAGAAGAGAGCGGTTGCTGTGATTCATGAATTGCTGTCGTTGACGGTGGAGAAGAAGATCACATTGGAGAGGATTGCTCATTTTAGAATGGCGATGAATTTGCCGAATAAGTTGAAAGAGTTTCTGCTTCAGCATCAGGGGATTTTCTATATTTCAACTAGAGGGAATCACGGGAAGCTTCACACTGTGTTTCTCAGGGAGGCTTATAAGAAGGGTGAGTTGATAGAGCCAAATGATTTGTATTTGGCGAGAAGGAAATTGGCTGAGTTGGTTTTGATTAGCCCTAGGAAGGCGAGAATGGATAGCGAATTGGTTAGTTACCGCAGAGATTGGGAAGATGATGAGATGGGGCACATTGGAGGAGAACGCATTGTGAATGGTTTTGAGGATTTAGGAGGCGGGGATGATGTTAGGCGGGAGAGGGATGTGGAGGGTGGTACGAAATCAGATAGTGGTAGTGATTATGACTCTGATTGATGACGATGATCCATTGTGGTGAAACTATGGACAAAAAGGATTTCCATGAAGCTGATTGACCGAGATAGAACTCATATTTTGCTACTTGAATCATCACAATTATGGAAGTTTCAGCGCGAAGGAGAGCAATCCACAACTGCATCATCCAACCCAAGTGTCTTTGAAACATTGCGATTGGCTGATGATGGAGGGTAGCATTTATGGTATGAAGAATTGCTTATTCGTGGGCAGCACCTCATATGGAACTGGCTCCTTGGATATTGGAGGGCAAAGTTCTGCTGCCACTAGCCTTTTAGGCTTCTGCACAACTTGACGGATCCCGAAATTGAAGCTTTTGAGGTGACTTGAACTTTGGTTGTGGCTTTCTTTTCACTACCATTGCCTCTTTACCTTGTGAATTCGAAAGAAACCATTTTTGAACCATTTGAAGACATTGAACTTAAGCACGAATAAATGGAAAAGTTTTGGTTTGGGAGAATGTCCTTGCAGGTTTCTGAAATCAACCAACACCATCACCACTGCAATGTTGTATTTTGTAAGATTTTTACTGATAATAATAGACTGTATCGGGACGGATTCTCCTGCATTCAAATGGATCCTAAAATCCGAAATTTTGGGTGAATGTGTGTGTTAGGTGAACAGAAACATCGACTGTCTCCATACATGAGTTAAGCCAATTGGCCACAGCAGTATCAGTAAGCATATCCCAGCCGGATCTCCCCCACCAAGTCTTAAGGATCCGGAGATCCGGACCGTTGAAATTTGATCCAGCGGCTACAATTATTATCACTTTTCAAAGGGTTTATTGTTTGTAGCTGTTTGATCAAATTTCAACGGTCCGGATCTCCGGATCCTTAGTATTTGGTGGGGTGAGATCCAGCTGGGATCTCTGTCCTCCGTCCCCTTGCATCCTAGTTCGAATGCCATGTCATCATAGATTGTTGTAGTTTAAATGTCTAACAAGAACCCATTGATGGTCTAATGGCCAATTGGTCCAATTGGATCCACCAGAAAAGCCCATTTGGTTGGAATTTATTTGTCTTGAATTTGGACCAACCCAATTTATATTGCCCACTTGTAGTTGTAGGCATTATTCAACTACAATAAACAAGTAAATAAATAAAAACAAAGACGACGACGACATTGATCAATTTTGCACATTTTTGTATTGTGTTACGTAGGGCAAGAGAACATAATTGTTTTTCAAAACCGTGTTAAGCTAAGCGTTGGTGTCGTCGTCGTCGTCGTCGTCATCATCGTCCGAGTTTGGTAATCAAAATTTGTATGTGTTCAACTTAATGTAAACAATACACAATATTTTGTTGAAAGTGAAATATAACCTAGTTTTTCAAGCGCTAATATTTTAAAGACACTTTGCAAAGAAAATTGTGTTTGTAAGAGCAATCCTCTTCAATCTAAGGTCCATGAGAGAAACTTCTATGAGACAGGTTTACCGTCGTCATGATATTCAGTGCCAAGAATATAACAACATACTGAAAAATAATAAATTTTAGCATTATGACATCAGTACAAGACGTTACAGTAACAGTGTACTCGTGTTTTTTAAAGTTCTCTCGAGAGGAGAGAGGCCCACAAGCGTAAAGGGCCCACATCCAGTCCAAACTTTTCATCTAATTCCTTGCGTACGCGTCGACGTTAATTGATGAGAGAAGTCTTAAGTCTTACACTCACACCGTTCTCACGTGAAAGCGATCCCCACTCCCCTTAGTTATGAATGCCCTCGTCCCTCAACCGTCCGATCTCACCTGATCGATTTTTACTAACCGGCAGTCGTTGTCGTGAGTGTGTCCCACGTGTCCGTTTTCTGCAAAAATCATCTAGTTGGCATGATGTGCATTCACTTTTTCTTTTTGGTCGGGTTCTGCACGCATGATAATCGTGACCTGCGGACCACCTGATCACTTTTGCCACTTATTTTGTTTTTATCAAACGTTAAATTCTGTTAAATTAAATGTAAAATTAGTTATTGACGAAGTTCGAATCAGTCTTCATTCTTCGCAACCAAGAATTTCCAAAAATTTAATTGAGAAATTTGCAAGGAACCATTCGCTTTCTTTTTTACACTCATTGTAAATAAGTAAACGAGCCATATATTGTATTTTTTATTTATTATTCTAATTTATGACTTTTACACGAAAACATTTGGTAAGAAATAAACTTAAGAAAAAAAAAGAGAATCTCCAAGAACACCCAGAACCGAAATAGTAAAAAACAAATGCTTGGCTCCAAATACAAATATTGTCAACATTGTAACCCATAGGAGAAATAGCATATGCATGAAAACTAACTTCTCCATAAACATGTTCCTTAAAATTTATTTGATACATTCTTTTTTTTTCCCTTTTAACTCGTAATTTACCTTAAAATCGAAGAAAATGGATCAAATTATTTCACGACCTCCTCAATTTACGAGTGAATCCAAGCGAGTAAACGTGTCAATGATGCTGACAATAATCGATCTATATTTCAAGTGAGTAAACTTATCATTAATGCTGATAAAAATCAATCTATACGAAGAAATTATCGATCTACATCTCGTGAACGACAGTTGTCGATGATTAACAGATTAAAAAGAAAATTATTAGATAAAATCACATTTCATATATTTTTGAGTAGGCCCAAGGCCCACCACACCTTCGTCATTCCTCTCATCTCCATTGATTGTCTGTCAAAACCAGCACACTCCTCCACTCCAACGAAGTCAAACCACCAAATCCAAAAATCCTCCATTTTTCCATCCCATTTGTCGTTCTTCCACGACGGTTGACCTAAATTATCCATTTCTTTTTCAATTTATTTTCCAATTTCCACACGCTTTCGTATTTATAGGTAGAGAGAGATAGAGGCTGAGGTTGAGAGAGGAAGGAAATGGGCAATTCATTCGGATGCTCTGCCTCCGGCGAACGGCTGGTTTCGGCTGCGAGAGACGGCGATGTAGTCGAGGCCAAGATGCTCTTGGATTGCAATCCTTGCCTTGCCAAATACTCCACCTTCGGCGGCCTCAACTCCCCTCTCCATTTCGCCGCCGCTAAAGGCCACAACGAGGTGCTTTTTCCGTCCTCTCTTCCTCTTTCCGATCCTGGGTTTTTTTTTTATTGGTTATCCGATTTCTGATTTGGGTTTTCTTTTCTGGGTTTGATTCAGATTGTTTCGTTGCTGCTGGAGAATGGAGCTGATGCCAATTCCAGGAATTACTGCGGGCAGGTACGAAAGTTGGTGTTTTTTCTCATTTAAATTTTGATTGTTCGTCAGAGAGCAATTAAATTTGTGTTTTTGGATCCCCATTAGAGTAAATTTGGCATTTGGGTATTGATCTGGTTAGAAAGGTTAGTGATTGGTTTACTTTTTCGCATAAATCGAACCATCTTATCGAAAAAATTGAAGCTCACGGAGGATTGAACTAATTTCATGCTTAAGTTTGTTAAGGCGACAGATTACATTCTAACGAAAGTAGATGGGGAAAACGCAGCTGCGATATTTTCCCTTATGTGCAACGGAATTGTCATTCCGAGTTTGATACGAATGTTGATTAAGTTATTTGATTTCTGTGTTTAAAGACAGCATTGATGCAAGCGTGCCGATATGGACACTGGGAAGTTGTACAGACCCTCTTGCTCTTCAGATGCAATGTAAGTTTTGATTGTCTCTTTTATTTTTTTGGTTGCTATTTAACTGGATTCTAATATTTGAGTAATTAATCTTTCATAGTGAAGCTAGATATATCAGTTATGCTTCGGAAAAAAAATTTGATTCGCGATCCAGTATTTAATCATAGTATTTTTCTTTATACTAGGTTGCGAGAGCAGACTATCTTACTGGCAGGACTGCTCTTCATTTTGCTGCTGTAAATGGGCATGTAAGATGTATAAGACTAGTCGTGGCTGACTTTGTTCCAAGTGCTCCTTATGAATCTCTGACCACTCAGACAGATAGCGACAGAGGTGATAGTGCAAATGCCGTGAACAAAAATGAGCAAAGGTATGTGGTAGCTTCTATTTTCTTTGTCAAGAAGATTTATTATGAATGTAAATTCTTTCATGATTGGAGCAATAATGGAAAAGAGTAATGATATGGGATTGCTTTCCATTTCTACGGATTCAAAGCAGCCAAGTCACTAAATTCTTTTTCTGCATGAAGTTTTCCGTGCACTATGTTAATAGATGCAAACTCTGTTTAGCCCATCCAAATTCATGCTGGAATTATATCGCCTAGATATTTATATTTGTTTAGGTTTCAAAAAAACCGTTATCGGATAGGTTATGCTTACCGGGTGACTTTAGATTGTACTGTATCATTTTGTCTACACATATATTTCTTGCTATTTATCCATTCTATTCCAGTGCAGTGCTCTATCCAAACTTGTAAATAAGGTAGCGGATTGTGGTATCACTGCTCTCCATATGGCTGCATTGAATGGATATTTTGATTGCGTACAGCTCCTACTTGATCTTCAAGCAAATGTGTCTGCTGTGACATTTCATTACGGGACCTCTATGGATTTGATAGGTTTGCTTTTTGTTTAGTCACCAGTACGTTAACTGAAGGAATATAGCTTTCCCATCCTGCTTCAAACTGAAGTGGAAGTTTATTCTTTGTAGGAGCTGGAAGTTCTCCACTGCATTATGCTGCTTGTGGGGGTAACTTAAAGTGCTGTCAGGCAAGAACTTTTTAGTTTTGACGGCGTGTGTAAATTAGTTTCTCTCTCTTGGGGTTTAAACTGATGGTGTCCGTATTTTTTCAGATCCTCCTTGCAAGAGGTGCCAGCAAGACGACTTTAAACTGCAATGGGTATGGGTCTTTTGGTTTTCACAAAAATGTTCAGTTACTATTGAAATGATTAATGTGAAGCATATTCTTTCAGGTGGCTTCCAGTTGATGTTGCCCGAATGTGGGGGCGCCACTGGCTTGAACCACTTCTAGCACCTAATTCTGACTCGACAATACCAGCATTCCCCCTATCTAATTACCTATCCTTGCCTCTCATGAGCATACTGAACATAGCGCGGTAACTCTTCAACAGTACATCTATAGATGCTAACACATGTCAAGTTTCTGGATATCTTGTGCTAGGTGTCGAGAGTTTCACCCATAGGATGCCACATACTCGTAGACAAATTCAAATTCTTAGTTAAGAAAGTTTTACCATGTGTATTAGTGCCACCACATAGACTCAAGTTCTTTGGAATTTACCGCAGGGAATGTGGATTTAAGTCTGTGACAACATCAACCGACGACACAGATACTTGTGCTGTCTGTCTGGAAAGACCATGTTCGGTAGCTGCAGAAGGTTTGTCCCGTAGTGGTTATTTTTCATGTCTTATGTTTTCCTGATACTTTACAAACTAACTTTCCCATGGTATAGCTGAATGAATGCTAAGATTATTAGCTAGTCCTATAACTATTGTAGTTGCTTACTGATAATCCTTTCCTTAGGTCCTTAATAGTTTTAAGAGGGCTTAGATTTGATTCATTTAACTGGAGTAAAAGCCTTCTGGTGTTACCATGATAGTAAATTTTGATATCGGATGTAGATCGTATTGCTTGTTTCAACGGACATGTTTATTTATTTCTAATATTGTCCAAAGATATAATTGTATATTTTTATAAGGGCAGTAAGTTAATCCAAATATTAAAGTTAGGTGGGCACGGTTCTACTGAGTTACCAAGCGGATAAGAGGAAAAATGGTTTCTTGCTTCTCATGCTCGGAGTCTTAAATTCAGACAATCCAATATTTTCAATCAGTATATGCATAAATACAAATGAGGCATTCCAGGAATATCTAGAAAACAACAAATGTCAACTTATTAGGATAAAGTCATGTGTATGCAGTATGTAGTTTGTGGTGATAGATTGTTTACTTAACGGGTGAGCTTGATATTTCAGAAAGCCTATACGTCTTTTTTTTTTTTTTTTTTTTTTTTTCTCTTAGTGATCTGCCATCATATGTTTACTGCATATCTCTTGGATTAACATTGAAACCTTATGAGTTGTTCCATTATTGCTGTCTGACCGCTGTCATATTAAGTGTCTAGATTATAGAAATTCAGTTTTTTTATGTACAAGATATACTCATCCTTTGTTTACTTGTACCTTCAGGATGTAAGCATGAGCTTTGTGTAAGATGCGCACTCTATCTTTGCTCAACAAGCAACATACCTTCGGAAACGGTGGGCCCACCTGGGTCCATTCCATGCCCGCTTTGTAGGCACGGAATCATCTCCTTTGTCAAATTGCCTGGCTCCCCGGCGAAGGAGAATAGACTACAGATGTCACTTGGCCTTTGTACCCCTTGTATACTTCACCCTCGAGACCCAGAGCGTCTTTCTCCAGCTTGTGCACCAGAGATCCGAAAGAACCGTGTGGCTTCAGTTTCTTCGGATATGCTCTGTCCAGTCACATGCAGTCCATTTCCTTCTGTCACCATTCCTTTGTGCACGTGCAATGATGGACCATGCCCCTCATTTGAAACCCGGGAGGCAGAAACCCAAGATGAATTGCCCAGACGGCCCCAAGCAACATCAGCAGACCAGGACAAGATGGAAGGGCCGAGACTTGGAAAAACAACATGTTCAAACATGTTTTGGAGCAGAAGGAGCTGCAGTAGGGAGCATCAGTGCAATGCTGAAATCAATGCTTAACGAGTTTGATGACGATGGTGTGCCTTCTCATGTGTCCCAGTCAAAAGGAATTTTTGATTTCACATCAGCGTTGTCGAACGCTGTTTGTTTGATCCCCTCTGGCCGTGAAGTGTATGAAATTATGCAAACCCGTGTTTGCCTCCGGTCTTTGTTCGGCGGGCTACATGGTGGTTTTGGGTGTTGGCAGCACAGTGTAATGTTCTCATGTGGTATTTACGGCGGCTGTAAAATTTGTATGTTTGGAATAACATTGATTGTAATTGAATGTGAACAAAGAAAAGAAGAAAAAAAGATCATTTCGCTACATCTTTCCTTTTTATTTAGGGAGTTTTAACGAAAACACTTCCTGGTACTGTTCACTTTTAACGAAAAATCATATTTTTATCTTTACCTGACACTATTAATTATACCTTTAAAAAGGGCATTTCGTTAAAAGAGAAGTTTTTTTGAACTTTTCATTAGTTTTCCTTTTTATTTAACTTGGTTTTGGATCTTACTCGTTAGGATGTTTTTCGAAACCTTGATTTCAAATTTAAACCTAAATAGATTGTGCACCTAAATCGTAGAACTCCTCCAAATTTTGAACCAATTCCATTCTTTGAGAGAGATTGTGCACCAAACAACGACAATGCAAGCGACACTGGTTCTCTTGCTCTTTCGCATTATGGCCCTATGGTTCATGGATGCCATTGCCATGAGCTTTTTGTGTCCTAGTGCTCTTTAAGTTTTCAACTTGCTTTGAGCTTGTCTCGGATCTGGTCTTTATGCATTTTTCATCTCTAAATCGTTTGTCACCGTAAATTCTTCAACTATTTACCTGCTTCTCAGCACATTGGGGGGTCTACTCCAAGGATCTCTTCCGGTGACAGACTTTGGTGGTTGGTAGATTTTAAAGTGCTACTTGCACTATTTGGTTGGATAATGGGGGTGTTCATAGCGTGGGTGGCTTGTCTACCCTCATTTTCTGTCTATTCATTTGGTTTGTTGGTCCTTATTCTAGGCGGTGGCAATTTTGTGACGGTAGAGTTGTTGACCTAATGGAGGTGGTTGCTTTACTTTTTCAATTCTTCGTTTTTTTTTCTTTGTTTGTGCTACCATGAGCTGTTTTGGGCCTTTTTTAATGTCATTTTTTTATGTGGATTGGGGTTTTGCTTGCTGTTTTGGACTTTTTCTTTGAGTTGTTCTTACGTTGTACTAATTTTCTCTAAGTAAAAAAAGTCAAATTTGGTCTGCATAATTCTAACACATCATTCTAACCAACCTGGTTATGTTCAAATCAGCATGCTGTTTTGCTTGATGAAGGGGTTTTGAGTAACGCTAGAAGAATTATATTATCAGATCATATTACATTAGCAGTCGGGACCCCTTTACATTAGAACTTAGAAACGATCAATTACCATATGCATGCCAAGTGCCAATAGCACGGTGCCACGTAGCTATGATGCTTAGCTACATGAGCCGTATCACCAATCAACAATCAACAGATAACCAAAAAGCGACACATGGGACCTACTACTGTCCCAGAAACCTAGTACAACCTAATAAGTTGTGAAACCAGATCACCATTGAGGATCCTCCTGATCAGCTCATCTAGGCTTTTGAAATTTGATCCAACGGCTACAATAATTATAACTTTTAGTGGATCTCCTTGTTTGTAGCCGTTAGATCAAATTTCAAGAACTCAGATGGGCTGGTCAGGAGGATCCCCACCCGATGCTCGGGAGGGGATCCGGTTCCATAAGTTGTTACCTATGTGCGTACAATATAATAAACCCTAATACGTACGATCATATGCATGCCCTCTCGGCACGCTTTAGGGAAGACCAGCACAGCAGGAGATACAAATCTGCAATCTTCTTATGACATTTTTAATCTTATTTATACGCTTAATGCAGTAGTAATTAATCATCATCTTCTTCTAGCAGCAGTTTCTCGTTGCGCATTGAAATAGACGGCAGCCACAGGCAGCCCAAGACCGTTCTCCTGCGAGAATTTTCTGGTGTTGAAATTGTCCCTGGAAGCTGGAGCTCTCACTGTCTGTCTTCCTCTCTGCTTGAATAGCAAGAACACGTACCTGTGAATGCCTACGACCGGCTTTGGAGTTTCATACTCCACAGTTTCTTTTCCTGTAAATTATATAAAACCCAAAATGTTATATTTAGCTAAGAACAAATCTTCATTTAGCCCTAAACACTATATATATATATATATATAGGAAATCTTTAAGGGAAGGGATAAAAATAGAGATTAGTTGTGGGGTCCACATTACATCGAACTTTAACGATTTGAACCGTCTATTTTTCAAGTTGCACCTCATAGATCATCTTTGCAAAATATTAGCCAAATCGAAAATGTTTAAGACATCTAATTAGATTCAAAGAAATTAACGAATACTTTGTCATATAAGAAACAATGAAATTTTATCTTGATAATTAAATAGGCAAATGGTTTTGGATTGAATTGAATTTTTGTAAGAATGATCTATAAATTGAGATTTACAAAATGGACGGTTCGGATCGTTGAAGTTCGATGTGGAGTGAGCCTCCACCTAATCCTTATTTTTTGAAAGAAAAAAAATATAGGAATCCCTTTGCATAAAGGGTATATATATATATATATATATATATATATATATATATATATATATATATATATATATATTATTCATGTCGGCAATGACTTAGTTACTTACCAAATGAGACATCAGTGGTCCCAGGAATGTCTGTGACCATCCTGAAATATATAGTTTTGTGAAAGTTAAATAATTAAGGTACAATATATATGTAAAACTGTAGTATGTGAGCTTGTATGACAAGTAAAATATACAAACCAGTGGAGATGTTCTTTCAGGTATGGATCGCTGGGGCCTGGATAATCTGGGTCTGTCATTATCTTCATCAGGAGTTATCATCCAAAAAAAAAAAGGTTAGTTATGTCACACTAGCTAGTACTATCAATGCATCATATTATCTTGCCGAAGCAAATAAGCAATCACAAATTAGTGGTGAAATTAACTTACTAAGGTATAAGCAGTCCTCATATCGTCACCGCCGATGTCGACACAAGGTTTTGCAGCAATGACAGAAGGCATGAGCTCATGTCCATTAGCAACTTGCTTGTTTGGATTGTAAACTACATTCAGTTTCACACTTGGGGTGAAGATGTCGACAACCTCTCCTATCACTCTTCCTACAGTCAATGGCTCCGTCGTCCTCGACATGTATACAAAAAGAAACGGAGTGAAAAGAGTGCAGAAGATGTGTTATCCTAATTTCTGCTAGAAAGTTGATGCAATGCATTGGAAGCGAGACTACGTTGGCTTTTATAGGCACAAGAACGGGCCAGCAGGAAGCATAAATGAACTAATATTAGTTAATATTCCTTAATTGATTAAAATCATTTATTCAGGCATCTGATGTTCTGAGTTTGATTCCCGACGTGGTCTTAAAATTTCTATTCAGGGAAAGGAAATGTGAAATAAGCTTTCAAATTCGAGCTATCTTTTGATAGATGTGGTAAGAAGCCATTAGAAGGATGAGTACTTTGTTGAGTTTGGGCAAAGAGATCCCTCTGAAAGCATAAAGTTACATATATTGGTGTCTCTCCCTGTAGAATCTAATGTCATTGCCTTATTTGGTTAACGAGAAGGAAGAATATAACCTTTTTCTACTTAAAAAATAATATCTTGGGAAAATGGGAATTCATCTTTTAGAGGTGCTTAATAATTCTCTGTATGCACATCCTTTCTTTCTAACTTTAGAAATTAAGGAAATATATATATAATTCTCTTATCAACAAGCCTGGAAAAAGTGATATAATTTAGAATCTCTGGCAACCAACGGTATGGGATGTTCAACGATGCAGCTGCACTCTCATCTCTCCCTTTCCAAATACTATAGCTCTAGCTGCCGATTAAGAAATTCTCTCCTCTCACCGATACCACACGTGTCACATCGTTCATTGGACATGTAGTGCATTCGGTGTAATTGGACAGTGATGTTATTGAAACGAAAACTTTCTTATATAAGAGAACCTCTCGTGCGGGTCACACCTTCATATGGTGTTACAACTTCATATATATATGTATTATAGTATTGATGCATGGTATTATTATCCGTCATGATCCACAAGTTCAGTTTTATACACGTTATAACTTAAATGAATTTGTAATATTATCTGATTGTGTGATTGTAACGCTATCCAATACATAAAATGCCAGTTCCTTCTTTAAGCACAACTTTATATATTGTAATGGCAAAGGTCTCAAAAGACAAAAACCGAAGGAATTTGGACGATGCCAACCACTTGTCCGATGGTATACGATGCATGAATGGGAATTAACCACTCCAAACTTGACATCTCATTCGATTAGAAAGCCTCAAAACGCCTTCATTTTACTCATTTTATTCTTGCAATTGACTGCTGTCTGTCATGCTCACTATCAACTTTCTCCAATCATCAGCACAAATTAGGGGCAAATCTGAGTCTTTCTGTCCCCGGCATTTGACACGTTTCATATCTTTTGGGGAGCTTCACTTTTCTAGTGAATTATGTCCACGTGTCTTTTTCTTGGACGTTGATTCCATGTCTGGGAGTAGTAGGATTAGCTTCTATAAAAACGAAAAGATTAAATCTTCTGCACTTGTTTTGTGTGTGACTTATCTATAACATCTATAATTTATTACATTTACTAAATTTATGACAACAAACTTAAGGAGGATTAAATTTATCAACACACATAAATCAATGATAAAGGCTATAGAGAAGCCAGTAGAAACCAAGTGCAGAAAATTTAAACTCTAAAACGTAAGAATAGAATCTCATTATCCTTTAATCTCTATGAATAAAAATTTAATTAAACACCACATTTTCCCTTTTTTTAACTGTTACAAATTGAAGAAATGCTCAATATGTCACTTGAATTAATCATTAGTTGCATCAATTCTTGATCCGCTTCAAATTTATGGCGAAAATGAAGTATAGATAATGCTATGTCATTTAGTTCACAAAATTTTGTCTAAATTTTTTGTCTTTTTAGCACTACTAGCAACGCAAATGCCCTCATTTCATGAATATATATATATATATGTCTTTGAGGGTATCGGCGTTTTTAACGTTGTTTTATCTTAAGTTGTGTTCGAGGATTGAATTTTCTATCCAAATGAAAAACAACAATGTCCCAAATACGATCAGAAGAGTCCCAGTAAAGTCCAATGTATACAAGTTGACCCGAAATTGGTCACAATTGAATATTGGATAGGTTACATGCTGACGGGCGCTTGAGGGGCTTGACATATTGTTCATGATCTTCGGCCCAGGCCAGTTCTTGGGTTGGGTTGGTTGGTTGGCCTACATAACTCTTACAAACACTTGTTGAAGGGCACAAGATTGCAAGTGAGGGCTCGAGGAGTTTTATTTTGGTTCCCGATATTTCAGACATGGAATTACATGGACACATATTTCTTTGTTTCGTTTCTTACATGTTCCTAAACACATAAAAAGTCAGGAATTAAAATGATTTTAGTAATAGTAAACCAACAAGAAGTGGTTGTGGAGGCTTTGGTTCTTTGTAGTTTGTAGATTGATTATGCGCAACACTCTTAGATTTAGTTTTTTTGGTTCAGGTGCTCTTTTCAGTTTGGGGCGATGTCTTCCTACGCAGAGGAAGTGGCGGCAATGACTGCCGTTTGGCAGCTGGAGATTAAGGTTTTTGTTGTTGCTTTTTTTTTTTATTATTGCCTACGGGCCTAAGATTGTGTGAGCCTCCTTTTATGTATTGGGTTGTAGCTCTCCTTTTTTTGGGTCTGTCTTATATTTTATGTCTTACTTTGTTTATGTATGATTTTGTGAGTTCATCTAACATAAATTGTAATTCTCAAAAATAAAGTATTTCGAAAATAGAAAAGAAAAAAAGGATTAATTCCTTGAACCATAGCCAACCAAACCAAAGTAGAAATAGTTTAGGATACTCTTAGGAATACCAAATTTTTAAACCAAATGATGTGTCATCAATTGAAAATAAACACATTAATCAATACTTAAGTAATAATTCAATCATCAATAATTACATTATTTAGTTTGTAAATTTAATTTAAAAAATTTAATTTCATAACATTATTCAATAGTTTAATCTTCTGCAATCAATAATACGAAATCAAACATCCACCTACGATCTAATAACACGTCAACGAAAACACAACGTGAGAAATCAAAACCTATCACCAATCCATCGTCCAGAACCAGAACCACTCGAGCAGGGAATCAATAAAATCTGCGGTTGTCTCACAGTCACAGATACGTAAGAACTCACCTCATCAGTTGGGGGAAAAACGCAGCTTTTGGCAGAAGCACTGCCAGTCGCTCTGCTTTTAACCCTTAAAGTGATGCTAAATTGCATAGCCATATTGATTTTTCTCACCTGCTTTTCTCAAGCAAAGTCACTTCAGAAATCTTTCTCAATCTTCCATTTTTGGAATTCCATCACGCACGCCAAAAAGAAAGCTTTTCTTTTTTCCATCAATCCCAACCCTTAAAATTTTGCCAAAATCTAGCAATAAATCCTTCTTGTTTCCTCTTCTAATCAGCTCTCTCAAAACGTGCACGTTTCAGCTCTTGTTATTACTGTTCTTGTTCGATGGACTGGTGCAGTGCACTGCACAGTGCAGACTAGACATGTGGCCATCCCGAAACTTACCTTCACTGCTTGCTGCCATTAATGGCTTGCGTACTTTCTAAAGAAACCTCGCCTTGCTAGGGTTTCAATTTTCATGCAAAATAGGTGATGTAATCTGCCTCACATCTGCGTTCTGCCGTGGCTAATCATTAACTACACTACTTAACAAAAAGTTTAAAATACTAGTGATTATTTCACTCAATTAGGTTATCCGATGCATTCATGCTTATTTTTGTTTATTAAGGATGTAGTCAAATTAGGATTTTAATATACTTTAAAATTCGGATGTAGTCGATTAAAGTTAAAATGAGGATTTTAAAAAATTCTGAAATTATGGTGTAGTCAAATTAGTATTTAAGAGAATTTTGAATAATATACCCAAATCAAGGGGTAGTCGATTAAGAGTTTAAAGAATATATTTAAATCTAGGCATGGTGAGAATGTCAAAGATTTATTTGGATTTTAATGATTTGAGAGTGGGTGGTATAAATACAAAGTGTCATCAAGAATCCAACCTTACCTCATGTGATTTCTTTTCACGTTCATCACAGAAGTGGAACAACCTTTGTTCTCATCTTCCTCTATCGCCACAAGGTATTGCACGTTCCTTTCCAATTTGTATAATTCTTGTATAGTTTATTTGTTTCACATATTACTGCTTCATTGGTACTTATATATATCGATTACTCCCTTCCTTCTCATACATATATAATATCACATATCCCAGCTTCTCCGAATTCATGCATTTGGAGTTGATTATTTTAGTTGTTTTTTTTTCTCCTGTTTGATTACTGGAAAAACCATATATGTAGGCAATAAATAGAGAAAATCTAATATACATGCAATAGATTCGCTAATATACATGCTTTTTAACCAGTCAACAGGAAGTTTTGATATTTTACTTCAAATAATTGAAAGGGGATTGGATAAATTTAACGAGTTTTTATTGTTTAGTAATATATACCTTGTGGTATGTGAGAATTCAAGAATTGTTTTTTTTTATTGGAAATATATTTGGGTTTAGTTCTTCATTGTCATTGTTTGGTTAATTGAGGTATTTTGTTGCTTTATTAACGCATTACATATTATAATGATTTGAATGGCTTTTGTTAAGTCATGAATATTTTTTGTTTCTGCTACTGCTTCCAAGTTCCAACATGCTCGTAATTAGAAATGGGAGACGAACAACAAGAAATTGGAAAAGTGGAGGCCAAGAGCAATTATAAAGCTCGGACTGTAGAAGAGAGCAAAGTATTGTTACAATTCCTCGTTGGGATGTGGATTTTTGTGTTTGAATTTGTTCATCTCATTGGGGTAGTGATTTCAAATTATCATGGGGTTGTGCTGATTTTGTTATTTGTATGCTTCCATCCGCAGAAAACTACGAGTGCTTTGTCGTAGTTAGAGTTGGCTTCTTTGGCTGAAGCATCTAAAAAGTTAGAGCCCCTGAGATAAGCTATTGTGTCATAGCTTGCTTCAGCATAGGAATAAGAATGTCAGGCTTCTAATTTGCCAGTTGTGCCGCTGAAATGTTTTAGCTTCCAATGGCCCCTTATGCATAGCTTGACCATGTTTGATTTCAGTGTGTGCTCATGATTTGAAAGACGCTTACATTCCTAGATTGTTTCAGAACATTTTTAAACTCATTATTAGCACTTTCGTGGAGCTAGCTGAACATGATCTATTTTTATGTTTTACCAAGTTATAAGTATCTGAGATTAGGGTCTCTGAATTGTTTTAAGTGCAATTTGACGTTCTCTTTTGATTTTCTTTTTCTGGGTAATATATTTCAACAATATCAAGTAAACCAATTGGAATTTATCGTACCTGAGTTTCTGTGATATATTTTTTATTGTCACTGATTAGTTAGCTATGAAATTATGATTTGATAATTGGTTCTGTGTGTATATAGGTTAATCATTTGCTGGTCATGGTTTAATTATGGGGTGTGTGTGTGTGTGTGTGTAGATTAATTATGGTGTGTGTATATAGATTAGATGATGGTTTCGATGTAAAAAAATCATGGTTGGTGGTATTTGGGTCTGTTGTTAACTTTTTTATGATTTTGTTTATTTGGTTGGGTAGTTTATATAATGTCTCAATCAAGCATGGAAGCGGAAGGTGGGGAAGAAATGGAAGTGGACGAAGTAGAGGAAGAAATGGAAGTGGAGCAAGTGGTGGAAGAACAAATTGAAGAAGAAGAAACTGATGAAGAAGAAACTGAGGAATAAGAACTTTATAAAACCATTAAATATTTATTGATGGCAATTCAAGCTGTAGTCCACGTGCTAAAAGAGTTTATAATTACATTTGGACAACCTATTGAACATCCTTTAAATCGACGATTAATTACTATAGAAAGATACAATTATATACATAAAGTATTGAAAGAGGACCGCCCAGAGGATTTCCGGCAAACGTATAGAATGTATCCTGAAGTGTTTGTGAAGTTATGCACTATTATTATAAAAAAAAAACACTCCTATGAGATACAAGATTCATTTGCATGGAAACATGCTTGCAACATTTTTGCTTATTGTTTCACACAATAGTAGATATTGTCTGTTACGTGATACGTTTGGCCGATCAGATTGGACTGTCAGTGGAAATTTTAACAAAGTTTTGAAGGCCTTGAACACGATAGCATCGGAGATGATGGCCAAACAGGGATTAGCAGCGCCATCTAAAATAAGGGAAAGTATGAGATTTTACCCTTACTTGAAGGTACATATAGTGTGTCGTTTTTATTTTTATTTTTTATTTTGTATTATTCTAATGTATTCCAAATGATAAACTTAACACTCTTTTAGGATTGTATTGGAGCTATTGATGGCACACATATCTCAGTATCAGTGTCCGGATAAGATGTAAGCAGTTATCGTAATCGTAAGGGTGCCATATCACAAAATGTAGTAGCTGCTTGTAACTTTGATTTGGAATTCATGTACGTCCTTAGTGGGTGGGAAAGATCGGCTCATGATTCAAGAGTACCAAATGATGCTTTGACAAGAAGGAATGAACTTAAAGTGCCACAAGGTATCAAATTATTATTTAATTTCTCCTTAATCCATTGAGTTGCATACTAAAATATATATTATCAGGTAATTTTTTTTTTTTATATGGTAGATTGTGAATTTCCAAATAAACGTCAGTTCTTAGCTCCTTATCGAGGAATCCGATATCATCTCCAAGAGTATAGTGGTTCGGGTCGTGAGCCTAGAAACGAAAAGGAGTTGTTCAATCTTCGTCATGCTTCTTTAAGAAATGTCGTCGATAGGATATTTGGTATTTTAAAATCATGATTCCCGATTTTAAGGATTGCACCTCCATTTCCTTATGTAACACAAACGGAGGTAGTATTAGCTTGTGTAGCAGTACACAATTTTCTTCGCAAGGAGTGTAGATCAAATGAGTTTCCTGTTGAACCAGATGATGAATCTTCTTCGTCTCCACCATTGTCAGTTTCTGAAGGGGATATTGACCAAGATTTTCAAATATAAGAACAACAACGGACTATTTCTAATGAATGGAAATATAATTTAGCTTTGGACATGCGGAGAGATGCCCATAATGATAACAATGTGAATGGAGGATAATGAATCACAAATAATTCTAGTGTGGTAATGATGAATTTCTGATGATGTTCTTGTAATGTTTCTTGTGCATTATTTCATTTTATGTTATAAGATTCAACTAATAAATCCTAGGAAATCCACGAAAGAAATCCATACAAATCCATACACATCTATAATAGAGATCCATATAAATTTGTCGAAAGGCATATAGAATTGAGAATCTTTTAAAATCCTTTGAAATATGTCACTTAAAAATAGTCTATTAAAATCTCGTGAAATCCAAATTGACTACACCCCCTTAATTTTCACTTGATTTAACTTTGCCTGTGTAAGTTTACTTTATGCTGCTGATTCTAAACCCGAATAAAGGAGGAGGGGGAGTGCATTAGGTAGTCGACAATCGGCACTTTGTTCTTCATGTCGAATCCCTATGATATGAATTTTAAACGAAATTGCGCTGAAGTTGGGTCATCATCTGAAAGTGACACTCTGTGTGACCGGGGCACATTTATAAATAAGCAAGGGTGTTGTAGAAACTTCTTTTTGAATGACTCCACTTAAAGTTGTTTGGAAGCATATGCTAATATCAACTTTTTCCCAAGGGATGCAAAAAAAAGTACTTTGATTTCACTAGATGAGAGAGATCAAAGAAGTTAGGACATGAGGGTAGGATTTAAGAGAGTAAAATGCGTTTAGAAACACGGAATATGAGAACCATAACGGAAAAATCTATGGAAGTAGTAAAATTTTCACTTGATTTAGTCAATTTAAGCAAAAACACACACGATCGTCAAATGTGTTTAGAAACATGGAATATAAGAACCATAACGGAAAAATCTATGGAAGTAGTAAAATTTTCACTTGATTTAGTCAATTTAAGCAAAAACACACACGATCGTCAAATGTTAAAAGGTGTCAGGTGTGTAGAAATCATTTACGAAGTTTAAATTATGAAATACAATTGTTTGTGTACTCATAAAAAATTTATTAATTTAATATAACATATAAAATAGTAATATCACGTATAAATGCTACCTGGCCACCAAAAAGTTTCTGCATCAAACTACAAAAAAGAATATTCTATAGACAAAAAATGGGTGGGAAAATTTGCTTTGAATTTTATGGTCCAAAATAAAAAGAGGATCAAATGTTTGATAGTTTTGGTGGCAGAAGAATCTGCACAAGTGATATAAGTAATGAACATGATCTCTGAAGTTTTTGCCTGAAATTTGTTGTCTGTTGGGGCACTGGCACCACCAACTATGCCATACTCTACAATTATTTTCATCAAGAACAAATGCTTCAAAGTTTTAAAAAAATAAATAAAATAAAATAAATGCTTCAATAAGACAAGGCAGACGTAAAAGCATTCTGCCATTACCAGCCTTCTTCAGCAGACAAAAAAAAGGGACCCCCCCCCCCCCCTCTTTTCCTTTTCATTTGGTTGCTGGAATTATTCCAATTTTTTTTTTCTTTCAGTTTCCACATCCCTATACTTTGTAGTTTTCAGTGAGTGCCATAGCACAATTGAACGTTGGCTTGATCCTACTCCATATTGAAGACTGGTTATTGTTGAGTATGATTGAACGACTTGAAAAACGTGGATGCTCAATGTATGTATGGATCGAAGAAAAATTGTGTGAAAGCTTAGAAGATGTAGGCTTCATCCGAATTTAGTCACTCTAGCCCTAATTTTCAAATATGAACGATATACTTGAGAACCTTTGTGGTTTGTTTTAGAAAGATCGTTGGATGTATGTGTGGCTCTTTCGGGATTTATACTAAATTGTTATGATTTTATAAAGTTGATTTTATGAATACTATTTATAAACTGTGATCGATGGACTTGTTTTATGATTATCACATACGTCACATTATTATCACTCACACGAGCCTTGCAACTTATCTGGATTGTTGATTTGCCAAGTGCACCATTCCTATGGTGTAGGGGGCGATTGTACAAGTGACAAGCTTAGTTGATACAAGGAGCCTTGGGGTAGCAGCCAGAGGTCGAGAGCTTGGAGTGCTTAGGTTACTCCTATATCTTTTGGCAACCTACCAGCGTTAGTTTTGTTGTATAGTTGTATATTTGTGACAAAGACCCTATCGCCTTGAAAAATATTGTGAATTTAAGTTTAATATTTCTTGCATGTGTTTACTTGTACCCAATATATTCAAACATTACGCATCGATCTTGGATTTATATCAAAATCAGAGCGTGACAAATTGATCCGTGAGGTGAGATTATGGATAAAATGTGTGAGGTGCATGGTGTGGCATTAAAAAAGAGAAAATTCATGTTCTTGGTTTGCTTCTTGTGAAGGGACAGATCAACCTCAGGCCAGTCCCCCTCTCCTCCCCCTATAAACTTTCATGTCTAAATGCTCCATGTCAATGTCACGCCTGCCTGAGTGACTCAGTCACCATCCACTCGAGGGCCTTTCGGTCAGTTCATTCCATAGGTTCCACACCTATACTTGGCGTCTAGGAGCAAATTTTGGGGGTAGGGTTACCCTTCACTTCATGTCAACTGTACTCTCACAAAATTTCAAGCTCTTTTGTATTTTGGAGGCAGATTCTCTGCTCTTCCATTTTCCATACACTCTTATCATCTTTTATTTATGTGGTTACGGTTAAATTACGTTAATATTATATTACTATTATTTTTTATGTGGTCACGGTTAAATCACGTCAATATTATATTACTATTATTTTATCTTATTATCTCTATAAAAAATTAATGTAAAATATTGACGTGACTTAACCGTGACCGCACAAAATAAGAAGGGATGAGAGTGTATGGGAAGAGGGAGGGCAGAGAATCTGCATCCTTGTATTTTGGCCCCCATATAATTTAATCTGGTGTTATTCGATGTGATCTCATAACGTTGAGATTATTGATTCATCAACGTCAATAATCAAACTTATAACATATGAACGTGAAATTCATCTTTAATCACGGAGCCACTAGTTGAGAGTGACGATAGATAAATGTTCAACCTGTACCACTTGGTGATTTCAATGCAATTTACCACTGTTTCTCTAACATAGTAAATTTAGCCATTTCTTGTTCCACATGATAAAGAGATTCCGGGCTTACCAATGTTGGAAATTTGAGAAATTATTGTTCATTTCTTGATTAAAAAATACTTGATATTTAAAAAAAAATTACATTTACTACTGGTACCTAAGTTTTGCATGCATGTTGTTTTTTCGTGTTTGTGTCGTCTTTATTTTATATCTTTGTGTCGAATTAATGAATCGTTCAAGAAATTGACATGCCTATTGATACCGAGACAAGGATCCTCTTTGTGGGAATCCGGGGATCAATCAATCTTGTCCGTACATTGTGAATCGTGCGGTCAGTTTTCGTTAGATATTATTTATATTCAATTTTAAATTTTAAATTTAAATAATTTCTAACTGCACGATGTACGATGAACGGACACAATTGATTGATTATCTGGATCCCCACCAAGTGGATCTGGAAAGGATCCTATTCCATTGATGCCGAACCAATTTTTTCTTTTTTGTGTACATTGGTATTTTTACATTAAGAGGATGGAGAGTTTGGCTATGACACACAACGAGTAACCTAATTTGGTATCGAATTCGCCATCCACGAGATTCGAACCTAAGACCTCTCATTTTGAAGTGGAAATGAATAACACCAGATATAGTACTGAGTGACGATACCGAACCAATTTTTGAACAAATAAAAATTTTAAAAAAAAATTGAATTTATCTGTAACCCTAGGAAAAAGTAGAAGTTGGGTCACATTTTATCCACTGTAAACTTGGAACTTTCTCCTTCACCTTTTGGCGTTGAGCGGCAAAGAAAGCTCCTTCTCGTCTCCGAGCAAGGACACTCACGCAACTCGCGTTCTCCAACCTCACTCCTCTTACTTCTTTTATTTATATTTCTCGCCCAAATCGTGTGGACCCCACATTACATGCTAGCGTATCAAAGGTACCAATACTTATGAATTTTGCCCCATCAACAATAAATACATGGTAAAATTGGTACAAATATTTATGAATTTTGCCCTCATCGACGACAAATAAATGTTAAAATTTTTCATTTGTCTTCTCAACTTGTGATGTTTCTTTTTGTCCCTCAACTTTTAATTTGAGCTACTTTATCTTATGAACGTGCTGATTTGCCCACAATTGTCAAATTTATCGTATTTATTAAGCTTGATAATTTTTTACATGACTCGTCACAAGCAAAAGGACGTGAAAATAATAGGTTTCACGTTAACCCATTAACGAGTCGGATTATTATCGGGTAACTTGTTAATAATCCGTTAACGATTTGGACATGACACGTAAACGACCCGTTTGTTAGGTCTAGAAGTTAGACCTAACCATTTCTTACATGATCGAAAATCTGACATGAAACGACACGACCCGTTAATAGGTCGGGTCGTTATCGGATCACCTGTTAAGAACAAGTTAAGATAACAAGTTTGACGCAACATGATCTGTTAAAAAAATAAATATGACACGAACACGACAAACTCGATCTATTTGCCAAGTCAAGCATTTATGTTAGTTTTGTCCAACTCTATTTAACGAGAATAAAGCTATTAATAAACAGAATGTCTTAGATGAACCTAAGGAAAAATTGATACGTTTTAAAAGATCAGGATGTCCAATATCAAAATATAAATTCTTAGAGGATAACTGAAATAAAGTACTAAGTTCATTTGGCATTAATAACTCTATTCACAAATTTAAGATATTTCAAGATTACAAGACAATAGGCTAGTAGCTTAGTTAATTAAAAACATTCTTGTTTGCACTCAAATTATTTAATTCGAATTATCTTTCGTACAATATCGTTTGTATTCCAAAAAAGAAAGACGATAATTGAATCGGACAAAGTAGAGTAGCATAAAAAGAAGGATCTAGTTAAACACACATAAACACACTTTAAATTAGAAAATTTAGTCCATACGGATCGCATTCGATTCTTGAATTTGAGGACCTAGTAAACTGTAACTTGACTTAAAAGTAGATTAATTAACCTAATAATACCACTAGAAAATGATTAGCCAACAATAACAAAAAGTTATACAAAATACATTATTCTAATCAACCATTGCAATTACATCCACACATGGTGCCAAAATAGAATGAGGAAAAGAGATGGGGACATGACAAGCACAAAAAACAGAACCCCTATTTTCCGAAGCACCAACACATTTGAAAATACAAAAGAAATGCTTTAAAGAGACAAAAATCCGGATTCTCTGAAGCTGCCAAAGTCGGGCACTTCTGGACCTATATGCTAAATATGGCAAACATTGTGCGGTCAAAACATAAATTCAAGAAATATGTGGGTCAGAAAGGGGCTCATTTGCAAATTCAACAGAATCGCCGTTGGGAGAGTACAAGTCACGTGAGTGGCGTGCCTTTCTTCTCTGACCGTATTAATAACACTCCGTCGTCCTTGCCTTCTATCTTTCATGGCCTCCTTGGCAGACACTCAACTCGCAGAGAAAAGCTATGGCGTTCAAGCTTCTTCTCAACGCTGGTGAAATGACGCACTAGCCCTCTCTCCACCGCCATTTTTCTCTGAAAAAAACACAGCTTCCGACCCCTCTTTATTCTTCTCAAATTGCCCTTTCATGGCGTCGAAAAAGCTTCTGTTTTTAGTAATTTTCTTAGCTTTTGAGTTTCTCTTTCTACTCGCCAATGGAGTTTCCCACCAAAATGACCAAAACCTAGAAATGGAAGCCCTTCTTTCCTTCAAAACCGCCCTCGGAAACCCCGCAGTTCTCTCCTCGTGGCGGCCCTCCGCCTCGCACTGCGACTGGCTCGGCGTTTCCTGCCAATTTGGCCGAGTCACCGCCCTCGCCCTTCCTTCCCTCTCCCTCAAAGGCCCTCTCCCTCCCTCCCTCTTCTCCCTTTCAAACCTTGTCGTGCTGGACCTCTCCTCCAACCTACTCCGCGGCAAAATCCCACCTCAAGTTCTCAACCTCAAACGCCTAAACCACCTCTGCCTCACCGATAACCAGCTCTCCGGCGAAATACCCACCCAACTCGCCGAGTTAACTCAGCTAGAGACTCTGAAGCTCGGAACCAACTTTTTCGCCGGAAAAATCCCGCCAGAACTTGGAAGTTTAGCACTGCTCCAAACCTTGGAGCTCTCCAACAATGGCTTCCAGGGAGATATTCCGACCCAGATTGGAAACTTGACCCGGCTGCAGTTCCTGGACCTGGGCAACAATGTCCTCTCAGGTTCTCTTCCCTCTGCCCTGTTTCCAAAACTTCAATCTTTAGCTTCCATGGACGTTTCAAACAATTCATTTTCCGGCGCAATTCCACCTGAGATTGGTAGCCTGAAGAATCTCAGCGAGCTCTACGTTGGCATCAACCATTTCTCCGGCCCGTTACCCCTCGAAATCGGTGAGCTTTCGCGGCTCGAAATTCTGTACGCTGCTTCCTGTTCCATAACAGGGCCGTTGCCGGAAGAGATTTCTAAGCTGGAATCGTTGACCAATATTGACCTCTCTTACAACCCATTGAGGTGTTCGTTGCCAAAAGGCATTGGGAAGTTGCAGAAGCTGAGTATTTTGGATTTGGTCTTCACTGAGCTCAATGGCTCTGTTCCTGCTGAGCTGGGGAACTGTAAAAGTTTGAGGACTTTGATGCTTTCGTTCAATTCGCTTTCTGGGACGTTGCCTGAGGAGCTCTCTGAGCTTCCGTTGATGACGTTTTCCGCCGAAAAGAACCAGCTTTCCGGCCTGTTGCCTTCCTGGCTCGGAAAGTTGAAGCAAGTTGAATCGATTCTGCTTTCCAGCAATATGTTTTCCGGGAAAATTCCACCGGAGATTGGCAACTGCTCTATGCTGAGGTTACTTAGCTTGAGCAATAACTTGTTGACGGGTCCGATTCCGGAAGAGCTTTGCAATGCCGGTTCGCTTTCGGAGATTGATCTCGATAGCAATGTTCTTTCGGGAACAATAGACAACACGTTTGTCAAGTGCAAGAACTTGACGCAGCTCAACTTGGTGAACAATCAGATTGCCGGCGCAATCCCTGACTACCTCTCGGAGCTTCCGCTCATGGTGATCGACCTTGATTCCAACAACTTCACGGGCACAATACCGAAAAGTCTTTGGAATTCGGAAACTTTGATGGAGTTCACAGCTTCGAACAATCAGCTGCGAGGTCCGATATCGAATGAGATTGGTCGGGCAGCCGTCTTGGAAAGGCTTGTCCTTAGTAACAATCAGCTGACAGGCACTCTTCCTAAAGAGATCGGAAATGTCAGCAGCCTTTCTGTTCTAATATTGAGTTCGAATCTTCTGGAAGGGAGCATTCCGCCGGAGCTTGGCCAGTGCACCGGTCTTACTACACTGGAGCTCGGAAACAACCAGCTCAGCGGGTCTATCCCGGCGGAGCTTGCGCAGCTGAGCCAACTTCAATGTCTGGTACTTTCTCACAACAATCTATCAGGTTCAATTCCTTCGAAAAAATCGTTGTACTTTCGACAAGTAAACATCCCGGATTTGAGCTTTGTGCAACATGTTGGAGTGTTTGATCTGTCCTACAATAGATTGTCGGGTGCAATACCGGAAGATTTGGGCGACTGTGTTGTTCTGGTGGATGTTTTGATCAGCAACAACCTGCTCTCTGGTCGAATTCCAAGGTCCCTCGCTCGTTTAAGAAATCTTACAACTTTGGATTTGTCTGGGAACATGCTCAGTGGTTCAATTCCTCCAGAGTTTGGCGGTTCGCCAAAGCTTCAAGGCTTGAATCTGGGAAATAACCAGCTTACGAGCACCATTCCCGGAAGCTTAGGTCGCTTGGGAAGCTTAGTGAAGCTGAATTTGACCGGTAATAAGTTGTCTGGTGCCGTACCTGTGAGCTTTGGGGACTTGAAAGAGCTTACTCACTTGGATTTAAGCTCGAACGAGCTTGATGGCGAGCTTCCTTCATCGCTGTCAGGCGTGCAGAATCTTGTGGGGCTGTATGTTCAGGAGAACCGGCTTAATGGTGTTGATAAGCTGTTCTCGAATAGCATGGCTTGGAGGATCGAAAAGATGAACTTGAGCAATAATATCTTTGATGGGGAGCTGCCCCGTTCTCTTGGTAATCTGTCATACTTGACGGATTTGGATCTTCATTCAAATTCGTTTCGAGGAGAGATTCCTCCAGACCTGGGGAATCTGATGCAACTTGAGTTTTTTGATGTTTCAAATAACAAGCTCTCTGGAAAGATTCCAGAAAATATTTGCAGCCTCATCAATCTGATTTACGTGAACTTGGCGGAAAATAGATTGGAAGGGTCGATTCCTAAGAGTGGTATCTGCCGGAACCTGTCAGAAAAATCGCTTGCCGGTAACAAGAAATTATGTGGGAGAAGTATAAATTTGGATTGCCATGCCAAGAGTTTTGATAAGTCAGCATTGTTGAATGCCTGGGGAGTTGCTGCTGTTGTAGTTGGAAGTGCTCTAATCTTTATTGTTGCAGCTTATGCTGTAGTAAGATGGATCACCCGAAGCAGCCGGCATGATCCTGAAGAAGCCGAAGAAAGCAGGTTGAGCAGTTTCATGGAACATAATCTCTATTTTCTCAGTAGCAACAGCCGATCAAAGGAGCCTCTGAGCATCAACGTCGCCATGTTTCAGCAGCCGCTACTCAAGCTTACTTTAGTTGACATTCTTGAAGCCACAAACAACTTCTGCAAGACAAACATAATTGGAGACGGAGGCTTTGGAACTGTGTACAAGGCCACATTGTCGGATGGGAAAACAGTCGCGGTTAAGAAGCTAAGCGAGTATAAAACTCAGGGTCATCGAGAATTCATCGCTGAAATGGAAACCCTGGGGAAGGTAAACCACCAGAATCTCGTTCCATTACTCGGGTACTGCTCTCTTGGCGAGGAGAAGCTCCTTGTTTACGAGTATATGGTAAATGGGAGCCTGGACATTTGGCTGAGAAATCGGACTGGGGATCTTGAAGTCCTAGATTGGGACAGACGTTTCAAAATCGCAATGGGTGCAGCCCGCGGCCTTGCTTTTCTTCACCATGGATTCAGCCCCCACATCATCCACAGGGACATCAAAGCCAGCAACATCTTGCTCAACGAAGACTTCGAGCCCAAAGTTGCAGACTTTGGACTCGCAAGGTTGATCAGTGCCTGTGAGACTCACATTAGTACTGATATAGCCGGAACATTGGGCTACATTCCACCGGAGTATGGACAGAGCGGGCGGTCTACCACAAAAGGAGATGTCTATAGTTTTGGCGTGATACTGCTCGAACTGGTGACAGGGAAAGAGCCAACCGGACCCGATTTCAAAGACTTGGAAGGCGGGAATTTAGTCGGGTGGGTTTTTCAGATGATGAAGAAGGGGAAGGCAGCTGATGTTCTTGATCCGGTGGTACTCGACGCGGATTCGAAGCTCAGGATGGTTCAAGTGTTGAAGATTGCATGTGTGTGCCTGTCTGATAACCCAGCTCAGAGACCTACGATGCTTCAAGTGTTGAAGTTTCTCAAGGGGATTAATGATGAGTAAAATGTAGAGTTTTATGTCAATGATGTGATGACAGTGATCATGTAAACTAATTAAGGTATAATTAGTCTGCTAATCTAATCAAAAGCTGGGGTTTCTTAATAAACATTGTTAGTTTTCATGTGTTTGAAGAGAATTTGGATCCTCGCCGGATCTTATTCGTGAGAATCCAAGAAATTTGTGAATCGTGTAGTTAGAAATCATTTTAAATATTTTTATTTAAAATTAAACACAAACAATACCTTATAAAAATTGATTACATGATGTACGATGAATGAACACAATTTACGAATTCTTAGAACCTCATCAAAAGGATCCGAAGAGGATGTTGTTGGGTTTGAAGAAACCATTGAAACAAAGTCATCTCTTCCGTTAAAAAACCTAAATTTTATATTTGGGTAGAATGTAGGTCTCGATCCCGAACTCCAACTCCAACTCAAATATGAGTTTCATCCCGAACTCGGAACTTTGTAGGCCTCAATCAACTAGCATTACGGTTTGGTAGCATTATTTTTTACTTGTAAGCACGAAGTTCGATATCCAGTTATAGCTGATTTATGGTATACACCAAAATTTGGTTCAAGTTTAACAATCTATAACCAGTTGGATATTTTAGACACGAATTCAATGGTAAAGTTGAAAAGTAAGATGACAAAGAAATAAAATTTCAAAATAACGGTTACTTAATAAGCCAATATGATTCCCTTCGGATCCCTTTGATGAGGATCCTGAAGATTCGTAAATCGTGTTCGTTTATCATACATCGTGCAATCAGTTTTTGTCAGATACTGTTTGTGTTTAATTTTAAATAAAAATATTTAAAATGATTTCTAACTGCACGATGTACGATGAATAAAATAATTCACAGATTTTCGAAATTCTCACAAAGAATATCTGACAAGAATCCAAATTTCTCAATAAGATCTACTTGTACAATAACGATATTTAATTATGTGCGGACATTGTTCACTGAACCTCCGTTCAAGTCGAGTACAATAGACACCATAACTTTTATTATTAATTCGTTGCATTGGATATGGTCTTTCCCAACTTAATTTCTAAAAGATTTATTATTTCACCTTTTTTTTCCCCTTGTGGGAAGTGGGAACATTTGATCAATCTTCCATGTGCAATATTACGCAAAATCAAAGGCAGAAAATAAAAACAAAAGTGTTATTGTTAGGCTAAATTGTCAATTTGCTTCCTAAATTATCACTTAACTTTTAATTTTTCCTTTAAATTTTTTAATTGAAAAATAAAGGACTTAAAACTAATTTTTTTGGCCCATTTTTCCCCTTCTGTTAGTTTTTCATATATTTCATCTAAATTAATGTTAACTCTTATCACGTAGATATGACGTGACTCTTCTTTGTGGACAAAAACATTACTTCGTTAGACTTTTAGACACAAAAACTATATAATCACACATATTTACATAGGTTCAAATTTTAAAAATCTAACATTTTCAATTATTTTAAAGAATGAAACGACTGATCTATCCTCAGATATTGTGCACATGCTTTCATTTAACAAAAACTTAAATGGAATGAATGAAAAATTAACAGCAGTGGACAAATCGATCAAAAAATTAGTTTAAGTCCTTAATTTTCTAATTAAAAATTTCAGAGAAGAAATCGAAAGTTAAGTAATAGTAGAGTAAATCGATATTTTACACTTATTTATAAATTAGAATTAGATGCCTCATTTTAGATTTTTCTAAATTAAACATCTGTTACTTTTCAACTTTTGATTAAAGTGCTTTTACTTTTAATTAAACTTTATATTTCAGGTATATTCTCTGTTTATGTATTTTATAAATTCATTTAAATCCATTTCTATGTAAAAAAATGCACTCAATAATATTCATTAATTTATTGCTATTTTTATGGAATCTCATCCCTTCCTCAATTTAAGGATTCAATTATATCTACTGGGGTTCAAGATTAATTGGATAAAATATAGTTTTTCCAACTTCCAACTCAACATTTTATATAGATTATAAAAAAAACAAGAGTTCGTTTATAATTAAAATTGAGACGTAGACTAGAATGCCTAATTTCATGCAACTGAAAGTAAATTTGAATTTTTTAACAACTACTTATAGTAGAAACGTGAACTAAGAGTTTTCACATTTTTATTTTTATTTAAAATGAGTCTTTATTCCAATAATTAATTATTAAGAGTTGACAAAATATTTTTTAGTGCAATGTTTTAATGTGAAAAATTATCTTTTTTTGGGTTACACAACTTACACATAACGTACCATAAGTTTTGTACGTACCAAAATAAGAACAATAAAACGTACTAATAACTTGGTACGTACTAAATAAAGAATTGCATAACGTACCAAAATACTAATACGTACCCAGATTAAATTTATATAACGTACCAAATGATTGGTACGTTATATTTAATATATATGCATGTTATATTTTATAATTGTATGTTAATAGGATGTTTATGTGTTTTTAGAATTTAAAACAAAAAATTATTTGAATAAGAAAAATTCATTTTGAACGAATTATGATAAGATAAGATAGGATGTTTGTGGTAGTTTTAGGATATTTGTGATATTATTTTGGGATCTTTTGATATAGGCGCTTTAATTTTGAATTTTTTAGATTAAACATCTATGCTTTTTAGTAATTTGATTAAACTTTTTGGCTTTTTATATTAACACCCCACAAATTGTTGAATGTACCCCACATTAAAATTTAATATTAAATGATTTATTTACCCCACTATGCAATGACAATTTTGACCTTATTAGGTTTAAAAAAAAAATCTCTAAATACACCCCAAATCACTTTTAGCCTATTATTTCTCAACTATCAAAACCCTAGCCACCCTCCATTGTTGAACAAAACCCTAACCAATGATTGAGAAAAATTGATTTTGACGAATGGACCACGAAATCGATGTTTCAAAAGCTTCACATGAGGTAACACTTCATATTTTTCATTGTTTTAGTGATATCAACGACATCGATAATTATTTAATCTTGCGTTTGTTGCGTTATTTAGACTTCTATATTCATATTCATCTTTTAGGGATCACAAGGATCCCTACGGTTGTTCATCAGTTTCTTTGTTGCTAGGGTATTGTTGATTTTTGGGACATACGGGAAAAATTGGCCAAATTCCTTCCTTTACTATCCCAAAACAACGTTTAAGTTATGTACAGCTACGTTTGGCATCACGACATCCCATGCCACCGGTTGCACAAAATTGGCATACTCTTGCAGTAAATAATGCTCGACACCTTTACGCCAACTACCAAGATCGTGTGGAACAATTTAAGCTATTACCAGGTCTAAATAATGTAGCCACCACTGAAACGATATGTCTTGAATAGTCATGGATCCTAATTTCAATCACCTGGGCATCCAATTCCACCATTTGTGTTGATTTTTTGTTGGTTTTGATGGTTTTTTGTTGGTTTTGATGGTTTTGCCTTTGGATATTGTAATTTCTCTGTTTTTTTTTTCCTCACTTTTTTGCTGGTTCTGTTCTGTTTGTAAATACTGGATTCTTGTAATGTTTGCTTGGTGTTCTTGTTTTACTTTAAGGTGTCATTGAAATGGAAGAGAAAGTTTGGTTCTTGTTTTTCAGTGAGAGCGTACAGTAGTTATGAATGGACTGTGCACATAGGATTGGGGGATTGGGATGATTGTTTGTCTGTTCAGCGTTTCGGTTTGATTTGGATATAAATTAGTTCGAAATACGAGTGTTGATTTTGTTCAATAGTCGAATTTTTCGTTGCTCCACTGAACGTAATTAGGTGATGGACACTTGATAATTTTAGTGGAAGCTTTCAAGTCTATATGTTTTAGAACTTGTAATGTGCTTTTGACGGAACCGTGGAAGGATGTATTCTCATGGCTTGGGATGTTAGCAGTTGTATATGTACTTTCGGTGGAAACATGAGAGGATGTATTCTCGTGGTTTCGGCTGTGTTAGCACGTGTAATGTATGTTTTGAAACAACATTCTCGATTCATGGAATTTTATGACTCGGGTGAACCAGGTGCCTTTGAATTGATATGTTATCTCTATCTTTGGAAATTACAATATCCAAAGGCAAAACCATCAAAACCATCAAAACGATATGTCTAAATAAGGACAACTTCCCACTTCCCAGTGAGGATTCTAAACCACCGGCAACCAAATACAGTGAGGTGCAAGATAAACCCCGTTGAAACAACCAGGATACAAAATAAAACCCTAATTGGTGATCTGCTAATTACCCTTAGTCATACGACGATGAATCAAACATGAAAGATCATAGAATAATAATTAATCGCATTAATCTTGCAGTTGCGGATGTGTTGTTGTGGAGGAATGTAAGGTGTATATTGAGAAATGTGGGGTGTATGTACAAAATATAAGGTGTATATTGAGAATGTGGGGTGTGGGGGTATTATGGGAAAGTAAGTGGGGTGTATTAAGATAATTTTTAAGTGAAAAAGTAAATGTGGGGTGTATTAAGTATATGGGGTTTATTCAACAATTTGTGGGGTGTTAATATAATAAGCCAACTTTTTTTGTCATAATTTTGGTGCTATATGCACATTATATTGTAACAAATTTCCTATAATCTAGCATTTTAATTACACTCTCATCTGTTACAGATAATTGTAAAAAAAGATAGTTGGTTAGATTCAATTTATTTTCACAATAATGCTACAATTTAGCAATAATTATCTACGATTTAAAATATTTTCTTTCCAAAATAGTTAAAAATATTTTTAACTCCCACAAAATCAAACGTACCGAAATAAGTTTTTATTTTAGTACATTAAGAGAAAAGAGGATTGAGAATAATATAAACGTACCAATACATAATGTGTACAAAATAAAATGTACCAAAATAAAAATAATGTACCAATATTAACAATATATATCAAATCAAACGTACCAAAATTGCAAATAAACGTACCAATTAATGATTTTTGTAAATTCAAAACGTACCCGCATATAATATATACGTAATGTATTGTACCTAATAATAATTCGTCAACAACTATACTTAAAAAAACAACAAAAAAAAAATATAATTTCACAAAAAATTGAAAAAATTACACGGATCTTTTATGCTGATCACCAACTATTTGAAAAAAAAACCTATTTGGAAAAAGAAATAATATTAAGTGTTTGCATAACAAAAAAAAAAACTTTGTGATCGACAAAACATATCTGGAAGAAGAGAAAATATAGTTTAATTACTAATATCTCAACTAAATAACGAAAAGTACATCATGCAGATAAAATGATAAATTCAAAATTTATTTTAATTTAAAAAGTATAATAATGTCATGTAATTTAGGATGATTATTGGTCAAATCACTTTAATTAAATTTTAAAAATACACAGATGTTTAATCTAAATGATATAGAAAAAGTGTAGGGGATTCTAATTTTTTCTATTATTTTATGAACTAGTTGGTTAATTAAATACAATAAAAATTATAATCTTTAGTTAAAAATTAGTAGAAGAATGTTTGATCAAAATTTAAAAATTATAAATATTTGATTAAAAAAATTCAAATTTAAGACATCTAAATCAAAATACCCTTGTCTAAAAACAGGAAAGAGTAGAAAGTCTGAGAAACTTCTGGAGGGGAATGGGCCCCTAAATGCTGACGACGCACGTGAACCTATTTTAACACGTGCCTTAATCCTTGCCACGGGGGTTCAAATATCTACCGTAGCTTCTAACTAATAATCAATTACACACCCTCTGATTAGCCATGTGGCACTGCTTCCGCCACGGCTTTTCCTTATGACCAACATCCAACGGTTGTGATTTAACCTCGCTATCACTCGGTTGCTGAAGCCGCAAGTCGGTCGCATCCTCCTCCGCGCCGTCGCCGCTGGCCTCTCTCGGGCGCTTGGCCGCTAACGCCACCCCGAAAAGCTTCGGTCTCGCCTCTTCTTCCTCTTCCTTCTCCCCCTTGACGGAAAACCGCTTCCCGGGCATCAGATCGGGCGGTTTCAGCTCCGGGAAGCCGCTTTCCGATTGGGAGCACGTGTAAATCGAGACCATGCTGAAGATACTGTTGCATAGGGACTTGACCTCTGCCAACTCCTTGGTGAGGTGCATGTTCTCCTTCCTCAGCCTCTCGTTCTCGTGCAGGAGTTTCGACGGAGCTCTGTTCGGCGACGAGCTCGACGATATCACCTGCTCGTCGCCGGAATTCGACGGCGACATCATCGGTTTCGCCGTTGGAACCGCCCATGCCGGAGGCGTGATTCTCCGACGTTGTACTTCGCAGAGAAGCCGCTTCTGGCCTCTTTGGAAGCAATCGTTGGCGAATTCCCATCGGTCCGGCCCAACCTTTCGAAATCCCTGAAATTCGAATACAAAACATTCAGAAACTAATAAATTCGAACCGGAAAATCGCCGGAAATTGAAGAATTTGAAACCGAAAGATGCTTACGTAGGTGTTGAGCTGGCGGACGAAGCTGGAGAAGTTGTTGTGCTTGAAGTATTTGGGGAGCAAATCTCTGGCGAAGACGGTGGCGTTCCAGACGACGAAGCTAGATCCGTCGTCGTTCCAGGAGATAACGTCGTTGATTGAGGGATCGTCGACGAGCTGATACGTCTTGGTCAAAAACGGCGTCGGCGGAGCTCGCACGCCGGACGTGGACTCGCCATTCGGCTCTACCGGCGTCGGAGCCATATCAAAAGCCGCGCCTCTTAACGGAAAAGGAAAATTGAAATGAAAATTTGGAAGACGATGAGAGCAAACCAGAGAGAGAGTTGGGTTGGAGAAATGGTAGTGGGAATCGGGAATGGCGGTTCTAGAAGATTCTTGGGGAATTTATAGGGTGGGAAGTTGGGAAGAGAGAGAGAGAGAGAGAGATTATGATGATGAGAGAGAGGGAGTGGGGAAAAAGACAGAGGAACCCACACGAAACTTTTTCATTTTCGAGAGACTTCGAGGTCAGAATTTTTTTAACGTGACGGAAAATGAGTGATATATTACGTGTTTTTATATAAGAGGAAAATTGTATTTTTGAGTTATTATCTTTTTAGCACATATATTTCACTATTAGTATAGTGACACATAATATACCATCTTGTGTTTCAATTATATTGAAAAATCTCTTGATTTTCTTCGGTTGCGTGTACGCCACTTATCGGAGATTCGTGTGGAAATTGAATTGTGGAAAAAATGCTAAATAGATTTTGTCAAAAATAACACTCTCTATGAAAGTGGCTGCCGTATGAACTAAGTGAAATTAAAAAAGATTCAATAATCAGTAATCGGATGATTCATGAATTGGTCATTTAAATTAGATTTAGGAATTGGACAAATTATTCATTAAAAAAAATGCAAGATCTAAATACAATCATAAATCAAATAGGAAAAATTACAATAGACAACAAAAAGGGATTTATAACTTCTCATTTAGCATACAATGTTTTATAATGTTCGTATGGAAATGACGTTAAACAATGTTCTATATAGTTTCGAAATTCCATTTATGACTTTCATTACGTTTACAACGCATGCAAAATCTAAAAAAATTATAAAATGTAAACCACAATACGTACTTCAATATCAAAATTTGTAAATTGTCACATAATATTACTAATTAATCTCTGTAATAATAATATAATATATTTATGACTCTCAATTTATATCCTCCTTAATGTTGCATAAGATTAATAAACACTAATTAGTCCGGCTTTATATTAATTGAAATTACAAAGTATTGAGTCCAGTTGGTTAAAAACATTTGTCTTTGTACTTGAGGTAATTCAATGTAGATTATCTTAATTGTTTGATAATAATGATTTAAAGCATCTAAGTTTAATTATGTATAAATTATCACATAACATATTCGGAAAATTATTTTTACATTCAGCGTTATATTTAGCTTTTAAATTGGATAAAGCAATAAAAATTAAATGGAGATTTTGAAAAGGATTGTGAATAAGAAAAAACACGTGGAGAACATATTTCCCACTCCTATATGGAATGTGATATAAAATCGTGGTCTATTTACCGCTATTCATCACGAACAGCATCATCACTTTGTAACATGAGTATCTATCAATTTAACCACTGCAAATGGTTCAGTGGAAAGGGCACGGACTGCGACTCCTTAGTAAACAAAAAATGTGGGAGGTCTTAGGTTCAAGGCTCCAAACTGGTGAGTGTGTTTGACTGTGGCCACGAGTAGGGTAAAATTGTCCATAACCTCTCTAGGTTCGGAAGGAACGGATAATCGTGGTCTGCCACTAGTTGTTCATTTTCAAGGCATGAAATTAAGTCGTCGACTCGTTTCATAACATGAGATTATATACATAGTCTTGAATATTTTGATAAACAAGATAAACAAAATCTAGTCGTTTGGGACATCAGAATGAAGGTACTACACATTCTTAATTTTGACTGCAGATGGCCAAACCGGCGTGCAAAAATCGCAATCTTTGACGCAAACATTTACCATGCGACACGCAGGTTAGGCTAGTTGATCATAACAATATTTCCGTCACAATATAGTATGTCCCGGGAGGAAATCTACCCTATTCTGTGCAGATTTTAGTTTGTAATATGGTTTTCTATAACATGTAGTAAACGAGTGCGAATCAATGCAACAACAAACTAAACAGAGGAGGTCAAAGTATATACCAGATAATGCGTTTGATCCTCTCTTCCCCCTTCCCTCCGGGAGGCAGAATTACACAGGTGAAGTAATCAAAATTCCGTTACAAAGAGCAACAACGCAACGCTCTCACTCAAATTTCGTGAAAAGTCCATCTCAAGGATTAGCCTTGAAGGTTGAATCAACAGATCAAATTCGTCAAGATACATACAAAATGCAGCGCCGATAGAGAAAAATGGTCGCTGAACTGTAAATTGTCCAAACAAAGAGAATCCACCAAGCCGTAAAGAGAGCAACTTCTTTCACAACGGCAGAGCACGGCGCTATACTACAAATGTATTGGTAATTTTCCGAAGAGATGCCATCAATCTGCGAAAGTGCAAGCAAGAGGAGAGACACAATTGGCGGTCCAAGAAACTGCAGAACTACGAGGCATAAGTAGTGATTGTTCAAAAACACCTTAGCCCTACTGAAATCCAAGTCGGGAACCCTGCTAGCATGCAGCCTTTGACACCAAGATAACAATGCCTCATTCAGATACATTTGTATGTTCGGGCGTAAAGCAACAATCTGCAGTAAACTCGAAGCCAGCAAGCACCAAATCCTAAACTTACCAAAATCCGACATTTCCAATCAACATATCTGCACTTCCAGCCTCGCGATCGATGTTCTTGTTCACAAGCATTCCAGCCAAGGGATTAATCCACAACAAAACTGTGAACGCAATCATCATATAGTTCACATACAGAACAACTCTGCCAAACCAATCACATGACAGCATTACCAAATCAGACCTAACCTGACCCGTCCCAAGCCAAAAACACCTCGCACTCTTCACCGCCGGTATAAACAAAAAAACCCGAAAAGCATCCCATGAAAACAGCAATAAACATATTCCCAAACCCGTCAACAGACTCCAAATGGAAATCAATAAACTTGGGACTAAACGTGAAGCGAATCACATTTCCTAAAAACCAACCCCGCAGCCCCTAAAAGCACACTCAATTGCTTCTCGGACCGCCTCGAAGCGGATTTCTGATAAGCAACTTTACCATGCAAAATCAACAGCTTAGAAACACCGGCAAATCCCAGCAGAACCGGAACAAAAACCCCATTAACTAAAAACCCAGAATTTTTATCGTCCGGTTCGTTATTCAAGTACAACAACTGAATCAAAAGACATGAAATTGCAACGACGGAGTGCACTGGAATACTCATTGAAATACAGGAGGGTTTGGAGGTGGGCCTCGTCGAGCTTGAGGCGGAAGATCTGAGCATTGTTTTCATCGAACTCAGGGTTGGATTTTGACTTTGACCGCTTCCTGAGCTCGGGGTTGGATTTTGAGGGCTGCCCTGAAGCGGAATCGGGACCTTCGGGCCGGAGAATGGCGGCGCGGACGCCGCTCTGGACGTTGTCGGGGGTGGATGTAGGTGTGGAGGCCGCGGAGGAAGAAGATGGGGATTTTGAGGAAGGTGAGAGTGAGGGAGAGTGAGAGTTGGAGTATTAGATTCTTGTAGGTGATCAAGAATTGGAGCATTGTTTACCTGGTCTGAGGTTGTTGAAGTCAAATGATAAATTCTTCAGTACGATAGACCAAGTCACTCGTCTGACCACAGATACAAACATAATCTTTTACATTTAAGTATAACTCACGTAACATCGTTCGGGACCATACTATAAAATAATCAACTCGTTGCATGGGTAGTAGAACAGATGATGCGGTTCATTGGGCGGACGTAAGAATTTATTCTACAAGTGAGGTTACATGGCATGTCATAATTCGCACATTGGTGTACAAGTGATTAGAGTTTGGTATGATCGAATGCAATGACTAAATTCATACATAACTTTTCATGAATGAAGAAGTTCCATTTCAATGAATTATGGAAACAAAGCAATGGAAAATTATTATACAAATTAATTAATATTCATGAACATCTTACACAAATAGGGTTTGAATTATGTAATCTCCCCATTGTATATTGATCAATCCACACAACACACATCCAATGATAAAAATGTCTGTCCAAGTCAAATTCACCCAACTATATCCTAAAAGATAAGATTTGTCCCGGAATTAAAGATCAAGATTTGATAATCGAGAATCGAGATCCTTTTAGAATTTAGAACTCGGAATTAGAAGACTTAGAAATCCGGTATGTTCAAGGGAGAGATCTGAACTTCTGATTTACGTGAGATGAACCAGTGGGTTGGTTTAGCGGTCTCTATACAATTTAAAAGGGAAAATTACAATCCCCTACAATTTTTTTATATCTTTTAAACTAAACATTTGTGTCTTTTTGAAATTTGATTAAAGTGCTTTGACTAATAAACACCTCAGCATTTTTAGTTAATTTAAATTACATATCATTATGTATTTTTTAAAAATAATAATTTTTTTCCTTATTTAGTGGGATATTAGTTATTAACTCTATTATCTCTTTTTCCATTTATATTATTTCAATCAAAATAAATTGTTTTGTCCTACAAACATTAAATATTCTCTCTTTTTCCAAATCGTTGGTGATCCCACAATAATTTTTTTGTCAGACTAGCTATTTTTCTTTGCACTTTTTTTTTTTTTTTTTTTTTTTTATACTTATAGTTGTTGACAAACTATTATCAGATACAACATATTATGTGTATATTATCGTTGGGTACGTTTGAATTTGTAAAGAATGTTGATTGGTACGTTTGATTTGATATATAATGTTGATATTGGTACATTATTTTCAGTTTTGGTACGTTCAATTTTGTACACATTATTTATTGGTACGTTTATACTATTGTCAATCCTATTTTTGGTACGTTTGATTTCGTTGGATTTAAAAATATTTTAAATCATTTTGAAAAAAAAAAATTAAATCGTAGATAATCATTGCTAACTTGTAGGAAGTTTTGTGAAAATAAATTGTATTTAACTACTTTTTTTTCCTTTTTTTTTTTACAATTATCTCCAAAGAGGGAGAGAGTAATCAAAATGCTAGATTATAGGGAATTTTGGTGTGAGGTTTTAAAAATTGTGGAGCAATGGCAGGTTATGTAATTTTGGTACCAAAAAAATATTAATTCTAATACATGTGGCACCAAAATTATGAGAATAAAAGTTTAATCAAATCTCTAAAAGACATGGATGTTTAATTTAAAAAATTCAAAATTCAAGCACCTATTTCAAAACGTCTCAATTTAAAATGAGTGGTCTGTATTTCTAGACCGCTTGCTCTGGACACAAATATCTGAAGAGGATCTCAATTCAAGATTTGGTACTATTCTTGATCGATTTCTTATTGTCCTTTTTCTCTTGTTTCGTAGAAAGGTTCCCTAACCCATCACCAAATTAATGCAACCTTTTGTCTCCAAAAAATCAATTACACCATCGCTATCGTTTCCCCCAAATAAAAGAAAACCCTATAAATAATTAATAATGATAAGATTAACATTAAGCAAGAACTAATCATATCCATGGATGCAGGCCCGGCCCTAGTCCAGGGCAGCAAGGGCGACCGCACATGGCCTTAAAAAATCGAGGGCACCAAAAAATTTAATTTCTATTATTATAATGTTATGTCCAGGAAACGTATAAAAATATAAAACTGGATATTTATCATAAGTTGTTATTTGCAGCGGTATTTCGCTGCTTTCCTGCAATGGAAAGGAACATGGGTTCGAAACTCAAAACTGCCCTTTTTTTTATGCATTTATTTCATCATTGGTTTAAATAAGTAGCTATATTTCTATATGTGCCTTTGACGAAAGTGGTTTTTACAAATTCATTTTCAATTAATGACCACCCTTTGGCAAATAATAATAATAATAATAGTAGACATCTTTGGTTTAAATAAGTAACTATATTTCTATATGTGCCTTTGACGAAAGTGATTTTTACAAATTCATTCTCAATTAATGACCACCCTTTGGCAAATAATAATAATAATAATAGTAGACACCCAAGTTCAAAATGAGGGTCTTTTTCTTTTGGGAACTTTAACGAAAAGCTCTCAGTACTGTTCACTTTAACGAAAAACCACATTTTAACACTAAAAAGTCAATCTTAGTACTATTTCATTTACCATTTATTTTGTCTTTATTGTTAAAACTCATCAAGCTTTTTTCATTAATTTTCCTTTTTCTTTAGCAATGATGTTCTGTTTCAATATAATGTTAGGGTTTAGGATTACTTTTTTTTTCTTATCCAAGAAAAATATATATGTGGTATTTGGTTTTTCAATAATTTTTTTTGGTTCATTCATTGTTTATAACATTATATATAAATTTAGGAGTGAGTCCAGTTATCTAATTATATATATATATATATATATATATATATATTTTTTTTTTTTTATACTCATTTTATATTTTCTAAAAATATTAAAAATAAATTAAAATCTTCTAATATTATGCATTTTTCAATTCCAAAAAATATAATTAATATCTTATAACAAAAAAACTAATATACTAACATAAATTTATGCAAAACATTCTACCTTAACTCAAGTAACAAATATATGAATGTATATTATACCTATACAAGAGATATGAAACTTAATTAAAAAGTAGAAAAAAATATAACATACCTACAAGTAAGACACATTAATTTGTAACAAGTTGATTATAAAAAAAAAATGTCATATAGGTAGATAAATATAATTAACTTATGTTATAGGTTGATTTAAAAAATTAAAAATAAAATCTATAAATAGGTTTAAAGCAGAAGGAAGAACGAAAAATAACAAAAAAGATAAATAAAAAGAAATAAGCAAAGAGCTAATTAAGAAGAAATTTGATTTTTATAATAAATCTTATTATTGAACAGATAACTATTGATAATTAAATAATTAAATATATCAAATTGGACTTATTTTAATAAATTGGACTATTCCTACTATTAGCTCAAAAAATTGGACTTATATCAAGTTTCCTCTAAAAATTAGAAAATTATCCAATAACTATAAGTTTTATACAAAAATACCTGTCATACTTTAATTTATTTTTGTGTACCCTTATTTAAATACAAACTAATGTTATGGCTTAGATGTGAAATCTATTTTTTTTTCTTCACTTATAAGTAGAGGTCTTAGGTTTGAGTTTTTTAAATGACAAGTTAGATACCAAATTATGGCCAACCCATCTTGTTGGGTAGCATAATCCCTCACATCCAATATCGTTTTATCAAAGAAAAGTTACATCAGCATGCACAAATATGAACACTAAAATAATTAATTTTTTTTTCTGACGTGGAGTTATACTAGGGCACTTTTTTTGATATTGTCCCGGGCCTCAAAAATCTCAAGACCGGCCCTGCATTGATGGATGGGTGATCTCAGTTCTTGGTTGATAGGTGCAGGCAGTGCCAGCTGAGGTCCGTTGTGGTGCTCTTTATCATCAACCGTTCTGATCTTAATCTGTGGGACCACCTGCGGCGGGAACACGCAATTAATTAAGAAAAGATCAACCCACATACTTAATCAAATGGTATTTATCAGTTAGAATAATATTTTGCTACTCAAATATAAGTAAGAGTTTCTAATTACTTTATAAAGATAGCATATACAAAAAATCAATTAAAATTAAAATCATTTAGTCATCAAATAATATAAAAATAGAGAACAAAATTGGTAAAAACATTACGAACCGTCTATATATTTGCTACAATAGATTGATTAAACGACCTTAACTTTCATTTTTTCAAAAATGATCTTTACAAAATGATTCACAATATGAACAGTTTTGACCATAAACACAAAGCCCTGTGATTCTAACAGAGTTTTGTGTAGGAGTTCCTACTCATCCTTGAGTAAGCATTCTATCAGTTTTTATTTATTTATTTATTTTTTTTTACATCGTCATTTTTACACTAAGGGGATAGGGACTTCGGCTAAGCCACATAATTGACAACCGAATTTGATATCGAATTCGCCATCCATGAAATTCGAACCTAAGACCTCTCACTTTCAAGTGAAGATGAATACTACCAGATCATAGTACTTAGTGTCGGCATTCTATCAATTAAACGTTTGTTAAAATGTGTGTAACACTGTAAATAGCATTGCTAATTTCAGTGTTAATTGCCAACCTGATCTTGTGATGCAATGGACGGCTGAGATGATAACATCCTCGATCTTTTATGACATCTACCGTCCATTCTGCCACCTAGACCAAATATCATCAACTGAATAAGTACTTTTTATTACCACTAAGAAAACTACTAAACGAAAATTAGCAGAATAAATCACATAACTTCTAACTTGCACCACATTTCAAAATATCAGAAGGTATATTCGATTCGATCTGCAATTTTTTTGTAACATAAGGGGTGGCCGTGGATCACCCAAAAAATAGCTCAAATAGTTATTACAGAAAATTCAAGTCCTAGAAACTCTGCCACATCTTATGAGCAGATAACTGAGTTCTATTCTAATCAATAGATTCTCAAAATAATAATACTCAAATCCATATTCGACTTGCATTTACGGTTTTTGTTATTTAAACATTTTACGTATACTGTTTTGTTTAGGTGTTGTTTATATATAAAGCCATATATATTAAACGCATATAAATTCAATTTCTATAATATTGAATTAAGGGTCATTTTGGTTCTGGTTTCTAATCAACCTAATTGTTAGATTGAAACCTTATTTGTTTAAATATTTTGATCGATGTTCTTAGCTTAATTTAAGATATTTAATTCATGCATTTAATGTTCCACAAATTATGAAATTTTAAACAAATTCAAATAATATTTTTAAATATAATAAATACTTAAAAATTAGTTTTAGAGTAATATTGTTCTTCACAAAAATTATAGCAAAAAAATAATGTACCTACATAATTATTAACATATTTTAAAAATTAACTATTGATATATTTTAAAAGATAAAATAAATACATATAATTAGCATGGGTACATTTAGCAAAATAAAAAATGGGTACAAATAAATTAAAAATATGGATACAAGTATAAATAAAAGTTTAAAAAATATGGGCACAAAAATTAATTAATATATTTGTACAAATTAAAACTGAAAAGAATATTGATACAAATTAAAAAAAAAGTTGCAAATTAAAAATGGGTACATACTACAAAATAAAAATATATGAAAAAAAATTTAGCCATGAATATAAATATAATAAATGTAACATTTCTAACACTAAATTAATATATTAAAAAATAAAAAATATTTTTACTATTGAAATAATTAATGGCATTTATTAAAATATAGGGAAAACTTGATATAAGTCCAATTTTTTAGCCAATAGTAGGAATAATTCAATTTATTAAAATAAGTCCAATTCCTTAAATTTAATTATTTAATTATCAATAATTATCTATTCAATAATAAGATTTATTATAAAAATAAAATTTCTTCCTGATTATCTCTTTGGTTATTTATTTTTATTTTTGTTTTTTGTTATTTTTTTGTTCTTCCTCGTGCTTTAAACCTCATTTATAGATTTTATTTTTAATTTTTATAATCAACCTATATCACAGGTTAATTATTTTTATGTATCTATATGACAGATTCTTTTTTATAATCAGCGTGTTACAAATTAATATGTCTTGCTGGTAGGTATATTATGTTTTTCCTTACCTTTTAGTTAGGTTTCATATATCGCTGTTTAATATATATTCATATATTTGTTACTTGAGTTAAAGTATAATGTTTTGTAAATAATTAATGTTAGCATATTAGTTTTGTTTGTTGTAAGATATTAATTAGATTTTTTGAAGTCGAAAAATAAATAATATTATAAAATTTTAATTGATTTTTAATATTTTTAAAAAATATAGAATAAGTATAAAAGAAATAAAAACATGTAATTATATAATTAGACTCACTCCTAAAAATCATCTATGTTTTTAGACCTAGGCCCTACTTTTGTTGTTGTAAGATATTAATTAAATTTTTTGGAGTTGAAAAATACATAATATTAGAAGAATTTAATTGATTTTTAATATTTAAAAAATATATAAAATGAGTATAAAATAAATAAAAACATGTAATTAGATAATTCGACTCTCCTAAAAATCATCTATGTTTTTGGACCTAGATGTAAAAGGTCCTAAAATCTAAGGACTTTGATAAAAATTGAAAAGGAACAAAGTTTTAGCCAATAGAGTAAAAAAATAGGGATGAAAATCTAATTTCTCCTTGAATTAATTACCTTGTGAAGAGTTATGGTTTTTGGAAATTCTGCTGCTGGTTTTGAGATCTAGGGTTGAGTCGGAGGTGTCCGGCAAGTACCGGTCGAGACGAGGAGGACGACGGTGATCCTTCTTCTTCTCAAACATGGCACGCACGAAGGATTCCTCCATGCTGTTCAAAAACTTGACGTGCTTCTCGTTCGTCCACGACCTACTGTTCAACAACTCCATTCTTACTAGTTCCGATCTTAATTCCGCCACCAGCCACGGAGGTTTGGAGAGGAAGTAGCTAGGTTATAGCCACTGGCCGCGCTGTTGAATGATTGAAATTTTTGAAAGGGTTGGTTGGTATGTTTTAGTTTTTGCAGCTTCGATGGGTCTATGTGTGTGTGTGTGTATATATATATATGATATTATATACAGAGCATATGTTTTGAGATATGTAATATTATTTATTTTCGAAAGGGAAAATATTAGTTATGTTTCAAACACATTGAAAAATATCTGAAAGTTTGTATAGAAAGTAAACCACTCGCTCTCCTCTGGCGACATGTGTTTGGCTCATCAAAATATCACTTTTCAAATATCCCGACTCTCTCAAAGATATTAATCATAACAAATTTAGATTTTGTGTGTGTAGGATTTATTATTCTTTGGAAAGATATTTCGAATACTAATTAGTGGACTGCAATTCAATTAATTCATTAAAAAATTAATCGATTAAATGATATTTTTATAAGTGAAAATTCAACACGATATTTATTAAAATATTAGAGCAGTGCTTCGAAACGTGATATCTTAAAAAAAATAAAAACAAATAATGAGTTTGAGAAGGAAGACTAAAACGGATAGAATTCATACAAATAACTCCGAAGATTAATGGCTCGTTTTTAAATAATTGAAATCGCTTATAAAAATGAGATTTTTTAACTTTAATCATTTAAGAAGATTGAAATTTAAAATAAATCTGGTGTTAGATGACATATTGATTATAATCCCTTGATATATCCTTAATTCAAAATAATTAATGTGCATTTTATTTAATGTCTCCTATTAGATATTCAAATTTATTAACATACAAATTTTAATTTGTTTTTAAACCAAAAAAAGAGTTTTTTTAATGTATTAATTTTATTTATCATTCTTCAAACTTGAAGGACTCAATTAATGTACTTAAATGTGTGTATCGAAATGTATTATATTGAACTAATATATTTAAATGTTAGTACCGAAATGTGTGTACCGAAATATATGCACCGAAATGTATTATATTAAATTAATGTACCTAAATGTGTGTCCCAAAATGTATGCACCGAAATGTATTATATTGAATTAATGTACCTAAATGTTTGTATCAAAATGTATGTACATAAATGTATTCACCGAAATGTATTATAATGAATTTAATGTACCTAAATGAAGAGGAAAAATTAGTTTATCTAAATGTTTACAACAAAATATATTACGATAAATGAAATGAAAATAAAAATTATAATGAAATAAAATTAATACATTAAAAATTAAGAATATAATGAGAAATAATTACTAAATGAGGTTATTAATGTACCAATAGATTAAAATTAGATTTTGATCTTACTCATGATTTTAATCTAAAAGTCATTTTTGCCAATGATTAAAATTAAGAATATAATGAGAAATAATTAAAAAAATTAAAAAATAATTAATAAATGGGGTTATTAATGTACCAATAGATTAAAATTAGATTTTGATCTTACTCATGATTTTAATCTAAAAGTCATTTTTGCTAATGATTAAAATGAAGTTTTCTAAATAATTTTTTTTGAAATCCATCTTTATTAAAAATACAAGTTAAGTTTGAAAAACATTTTTCTCTAAAATCGCTCTCAATCATGTAAACAAATGTTTTCAAACGAACGACATATCGTGAATTTGTTTTCTTATTCTCGTTTATAAAAAAAAGATATTAATCTGTTTAGATTTTGGAGAATTTAAAGAGTGGTCCACGTTACCTCAAGTGGCCAACGACTTAGATAATCAAAAAATAAAAAATTTCCAACAAAAATGGAGATGGAAAAACGAAGGGTCGACGGGGCTAGTAACGCGAGTACGAAGCTTTTCTGCAGTCGAGGACGTAGAAAGAGGGGAGCACGTGGCTGAAAATATCTACAGAGAGCTTTTATTGGTAAAGCAAAATATCTAACACAACTTTATACGTTTTATGCTTTTTTTGGTCAAATGAACTTTTTATGACCAACTCAACTTAGGCTCCGACAGATATTTTGGGATGATTAAAGATGGTAGGACTAAGAAGAGAAATTACGAAAATATCTCCACGTCCCTTCTAAGATATGGAGTATTTTTGCTCACCACTATAATGTCAACTTTTTTCATGCGTTCGTTATAAATCTAATTATTTATCACGTGTCATTTTATTTGATTTTAATTAACTTTTTTTCAAAATTGAAAGCGAATTATTATTGGCATTCCAGCAATCTCATTTTATACTTCAAACTTTATATAATTAGAAAGAAAAATACACTTATGAGGAGTGTAGAATGAAATTTTTGAAGTGCTAATAACAGTTCCCAATTGAAAAAGTAACATTTAATGTAAAAGTTAACTAGAGTTAGGTAAAATGATGCGAGCATACACCAAATCATAATGGTGAACAAAAATGCACCTTTTAAGATATTAACATGCTTACTATACTCCGATTGGATCCCATGTGGGCCTTGTTGATGTACAATCTAAGTAGAGCGATAATTTCAGATACGACAATTTTGGAACTAATCATTCAATAAGCATAGGACGATTACACAATTAGATATTATTACCATGATTAGAACCCGACTAACACTGACCCAACCCCTAGCAACCAGGGTTGTGAAAATTGAAAGAGAAAAAAAAGAACTCGATTGACATTATTCTTATGAATTATATGAATTTTGTATTAGAGAACTGTCGTTTTTATATTATTTATATTGATTAACATGTGGGGTTCATAAAAACATCGCACAAATATAAAGACGACCATGACCCATTGCCGCGCCTAGTTCCGAATCTTCCGGCCCCTTATATTCAATATTTTGTTATATAAAGTGGTTTAATATTTCCAATTTATGCATAAACTAAAATACAGGTGATGAAGGTCAAAAATTCATTCCCATCATTGGATATATATTCCACGGGAAATAATAAATGCACATCATCTCTTTCTTCCCACTTATCTTTGTTTGGTTATGTTGTCTATTCAATTCGACAATTATAAATAAAATGGAATGTTGTAGTTGGGAGTCGGATCCGGAGGATTAATCAATCATGTTCATTCATTGTACATCGTGCGGTCAGTTTTCGTTAAGTACTATTTATATTCAATTTAAAATAATTTCTAATCATACGACGTACGATGAACAAATACGATTGATTGATTTCCGAATCTCCACAAAGAGGATCTAGAGAGAAACCTTGTCCGTTGTAGTCGGAGCTAGAAAGACGGAAAAAGTTTATTATCACGTTTTAATTTAATTTACATTCTATTGAGCCTCTAAGGCCCATAATTTCAACACAGGAGAAAAAGAGAGCCCACAAGCTCAAGCAAAGACTAACAATCTCACGGTCCATGGTGGGCCCACATTCATCAGGTGATCCCGGTCACTCGAGGTTGGTGTGGCGAGCTCGAACGGCTTCAGGGCTCTGACCCAAAACCTCACCCAACTTATACACCACCATCTCAAACAGCACAAACAAAGCCCCCTCATACACGCTCCCCATCGGAAGCAACGGCCGAGATTTCATCACATCCCCATCACCACCCGCATCATTCGCCATCGTCTGCGCTGGCACATAGCCCACCACACTAGCGTGCCTCACGCACGATCCGGTCTCCGGCTGGGCCGTCAGCAGCAGGACTCGACCACCGTTCGATCGAGCAACGGAGCAAATTGCATCCACAGTGAAAAACCCACCTGGGCCGGCTGAGGCAATGAGTAGATCGGCAGCTGTGATTGGGGGAGTGGTCATGTCGAACACCACATGGGCTGAGAGGCCTAAGTGGGCAAGGCGCATGCACAGGGCCTTCACCATTAGGCCCTCTCGGCCCACCCCATAGAGAAAGACGCGGCCGTTTCGAGCCGCTGTGGAAGAGAGCTCGGTGACCAAAAGGTCGAGGACCGGCGGGTAGGGGTGGGTTGGTACGGTGAAGATAGAGGCTAAGTGGCTGCAAATTTGGGAAGCAAGCTCTGAAGCCATTGCTCTGAGTCTCAAGGATAAGAGAGTAGTGATCAGTGTGAGCTAAATATGTGAGGGAGGTGTTGCCAATCAGTGACACGTCAGCATTTAAACAAAAATATCTCTCGGTATCGGACATTGTTTTATGAAAAGGAAATAAAGTTAATCTATTTACAAACAAAAAGATTAATAGAAAGATACAAATTGCAGTCAGATTAGCATATTCTTATCAAGAAGGAACCGAAAACTGTAATCCAAATGTAAGTAAAATGATCAAAGGAAGTCTTAGCTTTGGCTTGATCTTCTAAGCGCCATTTGCCGGAGGTCCGGAAGAGTGTTTGGTTGATGAGGTACCATCTTCGTCGATATCTATTTCTTTGACACCGGCAGTTAACGAAGAGGAACCGGATTTCTTCTCCTTCTCCTTATCCATGTCAAGCTTCTCGTCCTCGTCCTCTTCTTCATCCTCGAGCAAAGAAGCTTTCCGCCTGAGTTCCTTTACTTTCTGGAATTCATCATAATGGGCTCTTCTGTGCTCCCTAAAACTCTTGCTTTTATCAGAATCTGGCAAAGTCCGACAGCAAGAAGGCAGAATAGACAGCCGCAAGTCAGTACAGTATTGTTGGCAAATGAGAACTAGAAGAGGATTAAGCAATATTGGAAACAAAAGTTCCGACCTTTAACAGAATATAATGAGGGCAAGTTTAGAAGCAATAATAACCTCTAAACATGTTCATTGGGATCTTATATCATGTGTCTTACACGAAGTAAATTAACATCATCTGATGCAACTTCAATCATATCCATGTATCGATCCAGTTGTATTAGTATTCTAAGCAGTGGATGACTAAAATATAAAACTAATCAGTCGACTGTATTGAAATATAGTGAAAAGTCGTACGTCGTAACAAATGCTGATCGAAAGGGTTAACTTAAGGGGTAAAAAGAAAAGGAGACGAGTACCTTCATCATCTTGTTCCATAGCATCGGCCTCATCCTCAGATGATGTCCAGCCAGTAGACCGTTGGGTGCTCTTTCTACTTGATGATGCCACATCACTCAAAGCAGTTCGTATTGCTTCTGCATGATCTGCATCACCAACACAATCATCGAAGGTACCCCCCCTGCATAGGAGACAGTGACCCTGCCAAGATTGTAGTGCCATCGGAAATGATAAGTTTCGACATACAAGAAAACGTTTTCTTTTTTCAGGAAACAAGTATTGAAAACCTACAATGAATGAAGCATTACCATATGAAGAGGTATAATCACCAAAACTTAGAAGATAAATAAAAACACGGGATTCATGCATATACAGTTGACATAAACCCACATACCATACTCATCATCGGTCATCATGGGGTGGTATGGCGTCTTCGGCTCAGTAATTTTCTGCCTTACAGGTTTATTTGCTTCAATTTCTCCAATATTAGCCTCGTCCCATCTAACTCGGCCTCTGCCAATCAATAAACAACATCTAAAATCAGTATACCTATAAACTTCAACCATCTAATAACAAACAGAAAGTAAGCAGAATTTTACAAAAACCGAAACCATTTCCTAAAGCATGACTTAATGCAACATTTCTAAGAATTTAACATAAACCAAACCCGAAAAGTATAACGAAAACAGCAGGAGACAGATTGAATTACTTCATTTTGCTAGGCAGCTGATTCCGCAAAAGCACCACAATAAGCAACTGCTCAACTGAATCGAATTCTCTGAAACAAAATCGCGAAATTCGCTGTTGAATTCTCAAAATTAAGCAAAACAACAAATAACAATGCGGTCATCAAAACTGCATTAACGATATTGAATTATATACACACAAAAACCTAAAAACCTAAGAAAACAGAAAAATTCAATTCAATTTCTCACAAATTAATCCACGTCTAGTAAAAAACGCACAACAAGAACAATATACAATACAGCCACAGATCAATAGCGCATTAAAACCCTAATCAACCTAATCTTCAAAAACGAAGAAAATGAACCTTCGTAAACATGTCAATTAACAGCAGTTGGTTAAAGGATCGGAAAATTTCTCTTGTCCTTCACTTTCCTGCGTTTTCCGGGAAAATTTAAGCACAAAAATCAAATTAAAAGTAGGAAAAAGAAGAGAGCAGGAAATATAAATAAATTTTGATACCTTCTTACTTTGGAGAAATTGAGCGTTCGTTCGAAGAGCTGAATCGAATTTTTGTTTGCGGGCTTTTATGATTTTCCGGGTTTACTAAATTACCCTAACGAATAGCATTTAATATCGATTGAAGCCATCCAAGGGCTTTCCAGAGTGTGCAGATCTCGGACCGTTAAATACAGATTACAACCGCTATGATCTAACCACGTCAGCCAAGGATTTTTGGAATTTGATTGAATTGTGACTTGAATTTGTGAGAGAGAATTTTTACTAGGTGTTTAACCAAATCACATAATAAACAATCTTGATTAATTAAATAAGTATTAATCTCGTCATTCATAAAAATAGTTTCGAGATATCTTATTTAAAAGTCGAAAAAAGTAATACTATTCATACTATCTTAGGTAGCATTTGATGTATACAATCACATCATTTGAATTAATCAGATTTTTAAATTTAGTTCATTATTTAATGAACTAATAATTAACAAAAAAACTAGTTAATTAAATGATGATTGTGGTATACGAGGAGTCCTTCTCCTTCATTTCCTTGGTTTTGCAAATTTTTCAAATGATGTGGCTGTCCACATCAGATGCCACTTAAGGTGGTATAGAAATATAGTATAAAAACATGGCATGAATAGCATTACTCGTCGAAAAAATGTAACTAAACATAAAGCAAATGACATTTGTGAGTTATAATTGACGCAATAAAAAAACAATAATAGGTTTTTTTATTTATTTTTTATTTTTTTAAAGTAAATAACAACAACAAAAACAATAGTGGTGAAGAGTGTTGTTTTTGCACTACGACGTGAGTTCAAACTTCATCTATTTTTTATTTAATATTTAATATAACAAATCTATCATTTAACAAAAAAAAAACGTAAAAAGTAAATAAGCTAATCGAAGAAATATTAACAAAACAAAAAATTGACGGCATATGGGTTCGGGCCGGATGGACTCGAAACTTCGCTGAGGGTAAAAGACAAGAATTCTCTCTTCTTCTCTTATTCTATATTTTGTCTTTATCTTTTTATAAAAGGATAAATATAAGATGTTGACGTGACTTAATCGTGATCGTTCAAATACGAGAGAAGAGAAGAGGAGGAAAAAAGAGAGACAAGAGAATCCTACGTCCGAGGGTAAAATGGGCAAGGCGAGGGAGCGAGGGAATGGAATCGCTGATGGGAAATCACAAATCTGGGAAATAAAAATATAAGAGAGACAGAGAGTTTGGAGCTTGAGAAGAAGCCCGATTGCTTACAGAGAAGAGTAGCAGCAGCTTTTCCCTCAACTGTAAGAATTCGAGATTTTGGTTTCATAGGTGAAATTTGTTGGTTGATCTGGATTATTTTATTAAACCCGGTTCTGTCTCTGAATTTTACTGCTGAACGGAAATTGGGTCGTTTTTTGGGTCAAACAGCTTTCTGGGTTGGCTTATAGATCTCCTTTTTTTTTTTTTTTTTTTTTTTTTGTTATAATTTTATGCTGTTTTAATGTGTTGTTGATGTTCTTCATCTGAATAAGATGTCAATATTTTGCGAATTGGATTCGGTTGTTGTTCTGCAACTGGAAAAGGTTTTGATTTCTGTAACTTGTGTTGATTCCAGCAATGTGATAAGTGGAATTAGAATTGTATATTTGTGACAAGATTGGAGGGCGAGCATTGGCGCAACGGAAATGTTGCTCCTTTGTGACTAAAAGGTCATGGTTCGAGTCGTGGAAACAGCCTCTTTGCAAAGCAGGGGTAAGGCTGCCTACGATAGACATTCCCCACAAAGCGGGAGCCTTGGCTTGGGGTCGCCCTTTTATATTTGTAAAAAGATTGGCCGTTTTTATTGAGTGCAGTGAGAAAGTTAAGTTGCAATATGTATTGAGTGCGTGCGAATTCCATTCAGATTTCGGAATGTATATTTGTAACAAGATTGGCCATTTGTATTCTGTTTCAGGCGGTATTTTCGTAGGGTTGAGGAAGATAAAGTTGTTATCGGTTCCAGAGGAGGAACTTGAAGCTTGGTAGGGATAGAATAGTCAACAAATTACACTAGGCAGAGATGTTTTCGTTGTTTTACGGACTATGGAAACATATGTTCAGTAAGACGGAGTTTCATGTGCTCATTCTTGGAATTGACAAGGCTGGGAAGACGGTAATACACCTTCCTGTAATCTTTTAGTTATTGTACTTTTCGTTGCCATTTTGAGATGCTTTTATCTTTGGTCACGTTAGTGGATTTTATTCTTCAAGTTTTTAATGATTTTTACAGAAACATCAGATGTAATTTTTAATCTGGTTTTACTTTGTAGACTTTGCTTGAGAAGTTGAAGTCAATGTACTCAAACTTGGAGGGTCTCCCTCCTGATCGAATTGTTCCAACTGTGGGACTAAATATTGGTCGTATTGAAGCATCAAATACCAAACTTGTGTTTTGGGACCTAGGGGGTCAGGTATGTGAAATACATCCTTGCCACTTATCTTATTTCATCTTTCATATTCTTTCGTTTAACCATAAGCTGCTAGCATCAAAATTCAGATGTACTTTTCCTTAGAAAACATTACTAGTTTAGCAGTAGTAGATTGTGATCACATACCAGGATCGATATAGTCTCCAAGTGTTGCGAATCAGTTGCTTTCTTCTGTATAAATTTTCATTTTTGAGATGGGCAGTCACAAATATTGAAGCAAGGGTTGTTTGTTTTGCTGTCAGCCTGGTCTTCGCTCAATCTGGGAGAAATATTATGAAGAAGCACATGCTGTGGTCTATGTAATTGATGCCACTTGTCCATCACGTTTTGAAGATTCAAAATCTGCATTAGGTAGGTGTTGTTCAATTGCTGAATCTTGTGAACATATTCTGCTGCGTTTGTAATTATCGTATCCTATGATAGTATAGCTATCAAAGTTGAGGAATAACAAAATTACATGATGCACTGCCCTGATATTACTACTTTTGAAAACCAGAAAAAGTTCTTCGGCATGAGGATTTGCAAGGAGCTCCTCTATTGATTTTGGCCAACAAGCAGGTGAGAGGCTAAATTGTTCTCCCGCACAAAATCACAAGCAACCTAGTGATGAATCTTTCAGAAATTTTTCTATTGTATTTTGGTTTTATTTTAAATCTTGTAATGTGAAATCTAGTTATGGCATCTGTAATGTTGATTTAAGCTGCTTTTTAATTAAGATAAAAAAAAAAAACAATATGCTCAATCAATCTCTCCTTTTTGTCACTTCGTTGAAATGTATTCGCAATTGCAGGATGTTGCTGATTCTGTATCAGCTGAGGAACTTGCTCGATATCTGGACCTTAAAAAGTTGGATGAAAGGGTTTTTATGTTTGAAGCCGTTTCAGCATACGATGGGTAAGTGGATCTTTTCTAGACTCCATTGCTTCACCAAATAGGCAGATAGTTAACTCTTTATTTGCTCCGAACATGGAAAGGGTAAATTGTCACCTGATGAACCACATTTCACATTGAAAAAAAAAATCTCAGCACTGAGATGCCGTAAAATACAAAATGCAATAGCTAAGCACTTCGACATTTGATTGCAGGATGGGGATTAAAGAAAGCGTGGAGTGGTTGGTGGAGGTAATGGAGAGAAGCAAGAGAACTGAAACACTGAGAGCCCGAGCAGGCCCGGCTTCTGCCTAGAATGGCATGTATGAATCGACATGCAGTTTTCTTGCCTCGCTCTGCTTCTGTACCAATTGTGTAAATAAGTCAGGCCTTTTGAATTCTAATTCAATTACTACATGATTCAATGTCAAAAAGATCAAGATTACACTTGTTTTCTTCCTCCTAGTGTGGTGCTAATTATTGTTCTGTGGATCTTGTTTTCGAATTATTGTTTCCTGCTGTAATGGATCATTGAGCGAATTACGCTGTTACGAATCAAGTTGCAGAGTATGAATTTTGTGTCGGTATCACCGTTACAACTTTCTCTCATAAACGATAAGAAACAGAACCGGTACACACAGAGCACGGCGAAATCTAACGATGCGAATCATGAGAAAGCTTTCGTTTGTTTGCAATGAGTCGCACGCACAAACACATTCGATTGTTCGAAATTCTAATACATTTGTTTCGACTCAGAGTCGAAACTGCTTCAGTTTTCCAGGACACTTGGTGGTGTAAAAGGAGCTTGCGCTCTTTTCTTCACTGCTGGTTGGGGTTCTCTGCAAACCAGAAGAAAAAAGAGAGGGTTAATGTCGTAATTCCATAGTAGAGTAAATTGTCGCTCAATTTTAACTCAATTGGAGCAGTGATCCCTCAACTAAATATTCATTATCATCGGTCCCTCCGTTCGTGCAGCTATGGTCCATCAACTAAAAGTATATTACCATTGGTCCCTCAATTCTAATCTAATTGGAGAAATTGTTCCTCAACTTTAACCCAATTGGAGAAATGGTTCCTCAACTTTAACCCAATTGTAGCAATGGTCCTTCCAACATAACCCATCTGGACAAAATTCTGACGAAGTTGACGAAAAGAACCATAACTACACATTTTGATGAGTTGGGAGATCCCAATTGTAGCAATGGTCTTTTCAACATAACTTAGTTTGACAAAATTCTGACGAAGTTGGAAAAATGACCATAAATACGTATTTTGATGAGTTGAGGGACAATGGTAATAAATTTTTAGTTGAATAATCATTGTTCAATTAGATCGAATGGGCAAGCCTTCCTCTCCCATTTCGTTGTGGTTCTTGATAAGTTGTTGGAAGTTGGAGACGAGGTTCTCTTCGTGGAGAGATTTTTCAGTGTAACTGGAACACGGGTGATACATCAATCAATATCTCTTAGCGGTGTATCACCCGTGTTCCGATCACAATGAAAAATTTCTCGTCTTCGTGGGCGCAAATCAGTCAATATCTGTTTAATGGCATAATAATCTCTGCTAGTTTAGCTGCAAATGGCGATTCCGGCCGTGAAAATTTGCAAATAAAACTTGAGTTCTCCCTGATGGTTTTTGCCTCAGGTTTATCAATGGAGTCTATACATGTTTCCATGTTAATCATAATTAGTGAACAAACACTTTGCCAATGCAACGAAAAAATAGCTCGAATACTTCGTACTAAAGTCACAGACACTAGGGTTACACATACAGAGATGCAAACAGGCAAAAACTTCACCGAGGCGGTCTCTTCCTAAAAGATCAGCACGAGAGAAGTACAAAAGGTTAGGGGTGGCATGGAAGGGGGTTGGTACAAAGGGTTCTAGGAGCTGTACAAGGGTTGAAGTCAGTGTCTCTGCCTCCCCTTTTGGTTTACATCTGATCCACCGGAACTGTGTAAACTTCCACTCCTGGTGTGTCGAGGTTCAGAAAGCGCTGGTTTCTTAAGCACAGGGACCTCCGCATGACAGAACTGCTCGCACAAATCATCCGTTTGGCAGAAGTTATCTAGACCAACATTTTTCAAGGTCAAGTCGCTTGTTCCTTGAGTTTTTGACGAGCTTAGTTGCTGCTGAAAGTACTCCTCAATATGCGGATCGTAGTCTAATGGGATTGCACCCGTGAGAGTTTTTATAGCAAATTCAATGCATGGATCGGGCCATGAACCCCCAAAAGGCAACTCAGTAGGGGATCCTGACTTCTGTCCAGCATCATCATCCTTTCCAACTTTCCCCCAGTGTTCTGGAATAAAAAGGTTGCCGCTTTCCTGCTTCCCACTGCTCTTATTATTGTCTACGTCCCCATGATGATCTTTTGGTGTAGTTAGTCCTCCTGAAGAATGGTCACCATCGCTCCTGGCATTGTCAAAACCTATTCCAGTGAGAGTCTCTATTGCAAATGCAATGCAAGGATCCGTGAAGAAATCCCCGAGAGGTAAGTCTGGTTGAAGTCCTGGCTTCTCTTCAGCCTTATAATCGGTTTCAAGTTTTCCTGCATGCTCTTCTGGGCTACTTCGGCTCCCCAATGGGAAAACAGAAGCACACCTTTGCTTAGCGTCGCCATTAATTGCTTGTTCCACATTTTGAATATGCTTTTCTGGCTCAACCTCATGATAATCAGGCTGCTGGAATGCACAACTAGGCAAATTACCAGGGGAAGAACCTTCAGTTGTATGGCGTACTCCCTCCCCTGACTGTTTAACAGCAAATCGACGTGCTGGAGCACTTGGTTTCACTTCTGGAACTGGACCAGCTTCAACTCCAGCTAGTCTCATTGAAGCACGGCGAGGAACGATAAGCTCCACCTTGTTCTTTGATTTGCAAAGGTCGAGATGGGTCTTTTTCCCTTCATGTTTTATCAGACCAGTTTCCAGGCATTGCTTATCTGACGGGCCTCCACCTGCAGGAACTGAAATACATTCATTTTTTGTGGAATCACAGTCCTGTTCTTTTTGCTCTGAACCTTTGGATTCTGGAGGATTTAAGCTGCCCACCTCACCTGCAGCATGTCGTGAGTTCATAACAGATAAAAGCTTATTAACTTAGTGTTGCAGAATAAAAGGTTGGCCTTAAAAATCCGTCGAACTTCCTAAATAATTACGACAAAGAGGAAAAAAACTAAGTCGATTTTCAGAGTCTCAACTCCCATTCCCACATAAAAGAAAGAGGAAAGAACAAGGAATATATCTATGAAAGGACAATACCAAGGGACTGTAAACAAGACGTGAAATTTGAACATTACTCTGATCAGAACTGTGTTCACGAAGGGACGGGCCTTCGGTTGTATGGCGCGCTCCCTCCCCTGACTGTTCAGTTGCAGCTCGACGGGCTCGAGTACTTTTCAGTTCTGGAACTGGACCAACTTCAACTCCAGCTAGTCGCTTTGAAGCACGGCGAGGCAAGATAAGCTCTTTCTTGTTCTTTGATTTGCAGAGGCCAGAACGGTTTCTTTCATGTTTTATCATCCCACTTTCCAGGCATTGGTTATCTGGCGGGTCTCCACCAGCAGGAGCTGAAATACATTCACTTTTTGTGGAATCACCGTCTTGTTCATTTTGCTCCGAACCTTTGGCTTCTGAAGGATTTAAGCTGCCTAATTCAGTGCCCACCTCACCTGCAGCATGTCACAGGTTCATGTCAGTTAAAAGATTATTAACGTAGCGTTGCAGAATAAGGATTTAAGCTGCCTAATTCTGGCAATTTTCAGTCTCAAATGAAAGACACAAGGAATATATCTTCGAAGGATGATACCAAGAGATTGTAAATAAGACGTGAATTTGAACATTACTCTGATCAGAAGTATGTTCAGGAAGGGGCGGGCCTTCTCCGTTACATGAACAATTAAGTATCTCTCCATCCTTTGTTGTCTCGTTCAAGTTCAAACTTGGGTTGTCTAATTTCTGTTTCTTGGTTACAGCAGCAACCCAAATAAGGAAAGACATCGATGAAAATCTATAAGTATAATTTTTACCAACAATCAAAATTAATGGCAGGCACAGTAACGTTTAAAATCCAGACAATCCATTTTGTAGTAACTTACTGAGGATTTTTCATCTTCCAATTCCTTATCACTGCTGCCACTCGGCTCGACATTTAACCTTCCTGGCTCCTCGTTTTCAAGGTAGCGATGCACATCCCTGAGAGAGCGGAATACTTTTTCACTTACAGGAGCAATATAATGCTGCACAGAGACAGAATATCATTCAACGGAGCAGTGAACTTTAGGGATGACCCGTGATAAAGAGAATGAGTTGAATGAGCTTGAAACTGAAAGGCCGTGGAAACTCTTAACGAGGCCATACTGCGCACGCACACACACTAACTCGCACAGAGAGAGAGAGAGAGTTCATTACCGTGTCTCTCCTAATCTTACGAGCCTTTTTCGTCATCCGGATTTCTTTGACCCATCCTGGAGGCAGTCCTTCTGCTACAGTCTTCTCAACTACAACCTAAATGCTTGAAGAATTGAAGTTTCCATATCTAAATTAGTAAAATCTGATAATGTTAAACATCTAAATGTAGATAATAAGTAGAAGTTTGAGTCAACGGACATCATCTGAAGGTCGCTTGAGAGTCTCCCCAATTTTCTGTTTGTCTTCATGACTTGCTTTGGAGGTGCTGAGATAGCGAGATACCTCTGCCCTGGAACTAAATCTATGTTCCCTTGAGGATTCGTAATAATACTGCGACAAACACAAATCATAAACACCTCTACTAGATCATCTATCGCAAAACATCGTCCAGATCTCTCTCCCCAAGAGTTAAAAACAGTGTCAAACTTTGCTCAAACCGATTGAAACGAAAATAGCTTTCAAGTTGCAAGTGTAGTTCCCTATAAATAAGGATGTCGAATTAAGGAACTTGAAACTTTCGAAATTCGACAGTAAAGCTCAGAGAAGCATAGTATGTTCCACATATAACACATTCAAAAACAGCAAGCAAAGGTGTCAGATTTAATCCTAAAATCGAACAGACCTAGGAAATGTCTGGTTCTAAGTTCATATCTGAACTGCACAACTCAACATTACAACTAAATCTCCAAACTTTAGCGGATGTGCTCGAATTCCCTTCTCCGCAGTTTAGATTAGTTTCGTATCAAAAATCCAAACTTCCAATCCTCCTCCACTCTTTTACAAGCACAAAAATTGGTTCTTTACCAACTTACAGAATGTAAAATTAAGCTTAAACTTAATTAACTACGAAAATTACTCAAGGATCTTGCAGTTCTACCAATTTTCCTAATCAGGGTTTGAGAAGTAAATAAATGAATCAAAAGATAGAAGTGTAATTTTCAGACCTTGTCTCTTCTGCCGTTTTTTCTAACTTTGACCTCCACTGTCCACCCAGCTGGGAGCCATTCCTCGGAGTTCTGGTCAGCCATCGCCGGAGACTGATTTTCCGGGCAACCACCGCCGGAGTATGAGCCGCACTCTCTCCCTCCCTCTCTCTCTCTGAGTGAAAAGCTTGGAAGGTCTGAAACCCACGTGTTTCCGAAACTGTATTGCGCGAGGCGCAGAAGTTAGAACATGGCAGTTAAAAAGCTGCTGCTTGACGAAGTTGTACGTAAAGGACGTTACTGCCCTCTGTCTTTTACTAAAAGACACTTTTGACTCCAAGTACAATGTTACGAAGCGAAAGTTTAAAGGGAGGGTCTGAGTGGGGACGCAGAGGATTGAAGTGCGCCACGTGGAATGTGCCATTTCTGGTGACGGAGATTCAACTATTCTACCAGCAAACGGACACGATCAGTTAACCTAACTTATCCATTAGCCAATGACACGTGTTGCTCATTCGATTGCGGAAAAGGATCTGGCGAAGATCATTTTCTGGGAGATCCCGTGATTAAATATAAATAGTATTTAACGAAAATCGACTGCACGATGTACGATAAATGATTATAATCACGGAATCCTTCGGATTCCTAGGAAAAAGATCCCAAATTCACATGCTTTAATAACGCTGAATCAAATATAATTACTTATTGTGTACGGTCTCTCCTTTAGAAAATTTTTAGTTGTGACGGAAACACGGAAAAATCTCTCCTCTCCTTCCCTCACATTAAAAAATCTCTTCATCTTCTCAGCCCGCCACTACCTCCATGAAACCCATCACCTTCCTCGTTTTCCTTTCTCTCCGTTCCATTCTCCCTATCTCACTTTTCTGTACGCAAGCTTGATGCCGGAGCCAAACGGACGCCGGTGGTTCGAAGACCGTTGCTGAGCTGATCCTACTTTCTTTCGACTGAAATAACGAAACGAAAGAAAGGCAGATTCTCCAAACTCTGCTTTAGATTGTGAATATCGTATCTTAACAAGAAAATTGTGGAAAATTTGTAACATATACTAATATCTCTATTGAGCTTTCATTGTTAAAACAAAAAAGGGATACAATATGCACAAAAGTGACAGAAGTAAAGAATACAGATGAAGAAATATAACAACTTGTTTACAACTGCAACGTAGGCACGACCCAAAATGAAGGTTGCATGGTCTTTTCTAACAGTCTCTTAGCCTCTCGGGTATAAGGCTGTGAAAAGCTTCGACTTTCAACATTATACACGCAATAATCATCACTTAAACGGTTTTTTGGGTAACTGTTGATACGATCATAATCGTAGTTGAAGTATATGCAATTTGGCATACATCCTGGAAAATTGGAAGCCTTAACAGATATGGAAAAGTTATCACCCAAAAAGAAAGCAAGATCACCTAGGGTTTTTGTCTCAACCCACTCACACTTATCAAAATTCAATTTAAATATCTTAACTACCGTTGTCACACGACCAGTATTGAATTCAAAACCCCTTTGAACCATCCACAATTCGTTATCATTTAAAACCACGATATACGCCTTTATTAACTCATCGAATATCATGGTATTGCCGGCAACCAATTGTTTACTGGAGATGGAGTGAGTAGTAATATCAAAAGAAGAAAGTCTTCCCAGTTCTTCGACAGCATAAAACTTATCTCCAACATGAACAACATCTTGGAATTGGATAGCGGATCTTTCATCAATGTACGTCCATGATGATGTATCCTTATCCTTGAGTCTAATGAAAGCCAGTTTACCTGGTTCGTGTATGACCACAACAATACATTTATCGACATCTAATATTGGGTCTGCAGACATTGTCGCCTTAATCACAAAAGTACAGGTTATCTGAACAGACACTCTTTCTTGTGGACGAGCGAGTGGAGGGAGATTGATGATGGAATCTTGTCTTTTTTTCCTTCCTTTGATCCATAAAAAGGGATTTATAAGGGTTACTACCAAATCCATATTCATTGCTATTAACCATCCTTTTGAAGAACCACAGAATCGCTTCTTCGAAAAATTTAGTTGCAGACAAAGGACTCTATCTTCGATGGGGTTGTATATATTCCAATCACGTTTTTTGGCAGTTTTAATGGCAGTTTGAATCAAGAGTAGTGGAGGATTATGACAACTTGAAATCTCGTCAAATTTTCTTTTTCTTTTGCTACGCAATACCATGACATACAAACAGCACTGAATCGAATATATTCTAATCGTGACACTAAATTCTCTAAAATTGATTCCAAAAGATAGTTAGGAAGAGATGCCCAATCTGAGAAAGAAGAAAAATTAAACAAAATCAATAAGAGAAACCATGGTTACGTTAAACACATAAAATTGCAGACATTTATGTAGAGGTTTTATGCATGGGACAAACAAAACAAAAACTACTGAGTGCATCTTTTTATTTTCGAAGACGATCCCTATTTCTTTTGTTTTCGAAGAAGATACAAATATATAGTATATAATAATCTCGTCTGGCCAATCACAGACAGCAAACGACTAAAAGAGTTTAGCAGATTTAGAATAATCTAACCCTAAATACTGATATTTAATATCTAAAACTTGATTAGAAAAGAAAAGATTAAAACTAGGATGTCATGATCATAACAAGGTAAATAAATGTACGAAGCAAGGGGGAAATATGAAGAGAAAACACACCTGATCCCATGATTTTTGAACTGCGAAGATGTTCTTGCAGAAGATAAATTGAAGGGTACAGAGCTTCTTTTTGTTGTTGTTGAATATGTAAAATAATTGATTAAAAGTCCTTATTTATACATCACTGCGTGTACTCCAAAATAAACTAAAGGAATAGAACTACAAGGATTATAAGGATTAGAGAAAATGGTATTCTATAAGGATTAGGATTTGTCATGGTTTATTGTTTTACGTGTTTTCGTTTCTTGTGCTTTGCTCTCCTTAGGATTCTATTTTCCCTTGCATTATTTTTGCATACCATGAAAACTGTATGAGGCTCCTAATTCTCATGTTTTCACTTGGTTAGGTCCTATCTTGTGTGTTGCCCCACCAAGGATTGAATCCCATTGCCAGCAGTTATTAGTGGTGCGAGACTTGTAAATTCCTACGTAATTCATACTGGTGATAGCTGGCCGTTAGGTGCCGCACATAAGTCCTTCCGGCTCAATAACGGCCGATAAGACACATAGAATTTGGATCCTTAATTAAAATGTGAACGTATGGATTAGAAAGGCGGCCCATGTTGGAGTGTAAGTGTCCCAACTAGTTAGCAAACTTTCGATTTTTCTATAAGTGGTTATGTGTACATTCAAGTTTCGTCTATGAACATTCTTGTTTTTTGGACACCTAATTTGCTCACACAATTTTCTTGGCACCCAAAATAATTCATTAAACCTTAGAGAATACTATTCTTTTACTTTTTACGAATTTACTCGAGACGTCCAATTTTCATTTTTTTGGACACTCATTTTCAAGCGAAATTCAAGGGTCACAAGTTTTAGATAAGCATGGTAAAGTAAAATTTAACAGTCGCAAATTCCATCAGACACTTAGTTACCACGTTGTTTGTTTCAAACTCCTGTGGATGTTTGAAAAAACAATTGTTTTTCTTAAAGAAATTACTAAAACATTTGTCGTAATTTTTTTATATTGGGTATAAAATATAAATAAATAAGTACATATGACTCCACCAAAATAGAACAGATGGTTTGCAGCACATTGCAACTGCCATGGAGTCGAATCTGGACTTGACCTTGAGCTGAACCCCGTGCGATCTATTTTGCTTCTTTCTTAGCGGATACTATTACTTAGTAATTAGGATTTTGCAGCCAAAAATTTCTTTAATATTGTTGTGATCAGCAACGCGAGGAATCAAGTTGAAATTCGGGGATCTTAAGTGAGCTTTTGGTTGCTTGATCCTTTTATATATGTAAATGTTGCTATCATATTTCGTTTTCTTGATTAAGTATCTGGTGTTATTGTACTTCAGGTTGATTGATTGTGATTTATAATTCGATAATTTGAATGTATAATAACAAATAAATTAAGTAAAAGAAATACGACTTAGTTATATATATAAAAATGTTACTTGGAGCAACAATTGAAAATTCATAAAAATAAAGTAAAAAACCACTTATCAAGCTTAAATCTACGATTAAGGTATACATCGACACTAGGGCTTAGTTCTTGCCTCTTGTTCTTCAGAGCAATTGTGCTGCTCCTTATCCTTTTTATTATAATATAAATTCCAGCAACTCATGCAAAAGAACTGGCCGTCGAGCTCTTTCTTATGCTTATCTTCCGCGTGCTTTATAACTCCATTCTTGAGCAGAAATTCTTTGTGGCATAAATAGCAGCAGTAGTGTTCCGCTTGGACATGTTGTAGTCCTTTGTCGAGCTCTTCATTATTAGTTGCTATATAATCACACTTATCACAGTTGAACGACATCTATAAAAATGCAAAAGATAAACATGATGAAATGTAAACGTTAAGCAAAAGACAACCATACAAAAAAGAGAAGGGAAACAGAGACAAAGTAACAAGAAAACCATAAACATAAGAGAAGGGAAACAGAGACAAAGTAACAAGAAAACCATAAACATAAACCTTTTGATAGATAGATACGAAACGCACAGATCGGAGAATAGTTAGATATCACTAATTAAGCAACTCTATCAGGTCATATAAAGGCAGATTCTGGTCTCGAAGAATGCAAAAGAAATGAGTATTCTTGCAATATGCATGACTTAGTTTGGAAGGTGAAAAATAATGTTTCCGTTGCATTGCATTAACATACAGTTGTAACCCAAACCGAAACCAGAGATTTAGCTAGGTTGTATCTATGTAAGTCAGCGCGAAACTACTGCGGGTTGAATTTTTGAAAAGCTATTTGCCCTAGCTAGCTAATTGGTACATGACAACTTCATCATTCGGTTTTCATGTGTTTAAAAGAGCCATTGAAACAGATTTATAGTCATGCTTTGTGTCTGTCTGTGCTTAACAAGCAAATGAAAATAAACTGGCTATATTTTGGAGCACAAGGAGCTGTGAACGAATATGGACCTATGTTCCAAGTCCTCTTGGTGACTTTTTTTAACAGCTAGTTACGATTTTGTTGACTAAATGACATGGAAGTTGATTATTGGATTATTACTTAAGCGTTGATCAATATGCTTATTTCTATTAGTGAAACATCATTTAGTTTGCAAATTTTGTCTACAAATTTAGTCTCCATAACAATACCCTAAACAAAAAGTAGTGTCATGGATGAAGCGAAATGTAATTGAACATCAGCTCAAGAAGATGCGAAATGTATCGAACATAAATTGAAACCAGTGAAGGGTGCACCCTGCTCAATGTGTGTTTTTAAGTATGTCTATATGATTGTTAAGCTTTAATATGCAACAACTTATTTTTTGTTGTTTTTACATTTTATCAATAATAATATCAATGTCAAACAGTGAAGGAGTCAAGGACACGCAAAACTTGTGGGAAGCATACCAGAACCGGAGGATATGCTGCGTAGCTAGAATGTTACATACCCCAACAGCCACAGGGGGTTTCTTCAACTTCATGAACTTCTGGAAAAAAATTGCGAGGGCTCAACTGGCTCAGTAATTCAGTGTGATGCTTGTGGACGTTATATTTTCTGAATTTTTTCCCCGCAAACATTGGAACTATCGCGTAACTATGGAGCAGCGAAGCAGAGTGAACCACAGATTGAACATAATTTGCAAGTAAAAATAACTACTTACATATAACGGGTCATGTAATGTTTGCACAGAAGCTTGCAAGAAATAGCTTATACAAACAAGAGTTGGGTATTAATTTTGGGTTTGTAAGAGCAGGCAACTTTGCAAGTGTTGAAAACTAACAATTACCAACATGTAATAGCCTCCAAGAATCCAAGAGTAACAACTACACTTTCCCCTATCACGCAGGGCAATGATGTTCCTCCTTGTCGGGTTTTGCGAAGAACAAAAAAAAACAATTTATAGCAACTTTTGTCAATTTGGGGTTTAATTTTCTGATATTATTCTTCTCACCAAGGAGGAAAATATATATTGTACAAGAGGATTTACAAGGAAAGAAATATTAATTACAATCTGATTACAAGGACCTAGAAAAGGTAACTAAATAATCACAAGAAGTCAACTCTCCAACACTCCCCCTCAAGTTGGTGCATAAATGTCATTCATGCCCAACTTGACAAGAGAGTTGTAGAACGCTTGACTTGCAACAGCTTTAGTTAAGATATCCGCCAATTGATCCTCTGACTTTACGAACGGGAATTGAATAATATTCCCATCCAACTTCTCCTTAATGAAGTGTCTGTCAACTTCCACATGTTTTGTACGATCATGTTGAATTGGGTTGTGTGAGATATCTATAGCTGCTTTATTGTCACAAAATAAATTCGAGGCTGAATTCGAAGGATACCCGAGTTCACCAAGTAGCCTCTGAAGCCATAATAGTTCGCATACTCCTTTTGCCATACCCCTGTATTCAGCCTCTGCACTTGATAAAGCAACCACTTTCTGTTTCTTACTCCGCCAAGTGACTAAGTTTCCTCCCACAAATGTAAAGTATCCAGATGTGGACCGACGATCAGTAACGTTGCCTGCCCAATCTGCATCGGTGTAACCCTCTATTCGACAATGATCATTCTTAGAAAACATGATGCCTCTACCCGGTTAGGACTTCAGGTATCGTATGATGCGTTCAACTGCACCCATATGTGCCTCACTCGGAGAATGCATAAATTGACTAACAACACTTACTGCATATGCAATATCAGGCCTGGTGTGAGATAAATAAATTAACCTCCCAACTAACCTTTGATAACGATCTCTGTTAGTGGGAACTTGATCAGGGTGCACGGCAAGATGGTGATTTTGGACTATGGGAGTGTCAGCCGGTTTACAATCAAGCATTCCGGTTTCAGCTAATAAGTCTAGAACATATTTTCTTTGAGACAGAAATATACCCTGTTTAGATCGAGCTACTTCTATCCCCAAGAAATATTTCAAACCACCAAGATCTTTCATCTCGAACTCGGTTGCTAGGTAATCTTTGAGCCTTGAGATTTCCTCTTTGTCGTCACCTGTAACAATCATATCGTCCACATAGATGATAAGTGCCGTCAATTTCCCCATTCGGTGTTTCAAGAAAAGTGTATGATCAGAATTGCTCTGCCCGAACCCATATTTCCTCATAGCCGTCCAGAACCTACCAAACCATGCTCGGGGTGATTGTTTTAACCCATACAACGCTTTATTCAGCTTGCAGACTACTCCAGGTTGTAACACCGATGCATAACCGGGTGGAATATCCATATACACTTCTTCGTCAAGATTACCATGTAAGAAAGCATTTTTCACATCAAATTGCTGTAATGGCCAATCTAAGTTGGCCGCCAATGAAAGCAATACTCTTACCGTATTAATCTTTGCTACCGGGGAAAATGTCTCTGTATAATCAACACCATACGTTTGAGTGTATCCCTTGGCCACTAATCGTGCTTTGTATCGTTCAACGGACCCATCAACTTTGTACTTGATGGTGTACACCCATCGACACCCAACTCTCTTCTTTCCTCGGGGAAGTGGAACTAAATCCCACGTTTGATTTTTCTGGAGTGCAGCCATTTCTTCCTCCATTGCCTTGGTCCATCGATCGTCAGATAGTGCCTTCTTTCAATGAACTTGGTGTGCTATCATTGGATATTTGTTGTACAAAAGCTTTGCCGAGTTCTGATAACTTCTGTGATGACACATAGTTGACAATGGGGTATTTAGAGCCTTTCGTTATGTCCGGTGAATATCGATTAGGTGGCTTTCCACGATTGTGCCTGAAAGGTAATTGATAATTCGGAACAACGGTATCATCAACAGGGATAGTCGAGCTTACCTCAGGAATATTCTTAGAAGTATGGTCTGGTGGTACTATATTTGGAGACGAGGGGGGAGTAGGCTCGGCAAGGGCAGCTGGCCGAGTCTCGGCAAGGGTAGCTAGCCGAATCTCGGCAGAGGTAGCTGGCCGATTCTCGGCAAGGGCAGCTGGCCGAGTCTCGACGAGGGTAGCTGGCCGAATCTCTGCAGAGGTAGCTGGCCGAATCTCGACAAAGGCACTTGGATTTCCCTCGACGGTAGTTGGCCGAATCTCGACAAGGGTAGCTGGCCGAGTCTCGGCAATGGTGCAATCTTTCTCGTCATACCGTGTCTCCCCCTGAGGAGGAGGATTGGAAGAAGCCGAAGGGTAATACATCTCAGACTCGAAAAAAGTGACATCCATAGTAACATACAGTCGACAGGAAAGAGGGTGGTAGCAACGGTACCCTTTCTGATGGAGGCCGTACCCCATAAAAATACAACGAAGAGCACACGGGTCAAGTTTCGTCCGTTGATTTTTATGAAGATGAACAAATGCAACACATCCAAAAATCCGAGGTGGGAGTACTAAAACCAACGATAGATGCACGAAGGTAGCAAGGACTTGTAAGGGAGTACGAAAATCCAGGACTTTGGATGGCAAACGATTGATAAGATAAGTGGCAGTCTGAAGAGCAACATCCTAAGAAGAGCGGGGAACAGACGCCACAATCAAGAGTGACCGAGCCGTTTCTAAGAGATGACGATTTTTGCGCTCAGCCACCCCGTTCTGTTGAGGAGTCTGAGGACATGTAGTTTCGTGAAGAATTCCAGAATTCGTTAAATAATGGGAAAAATCACTATTAACATATTCACCACCATTATCAGAACGTAAAATCCGTATGTCAGTAGAAAACTGTGTCTGAACCATGGTGTGGAAGGTCTTAAAAACCGAAAACACATCACTTTTATGCTTAAGAAGATATAACCATGTCATCCGGGTACAATCATCTATGAACGTTATAAACCATCGAATACCAGATGAAGTAGTAATCGGTGATGGTCCCCAAACATCCGAATGAATAAGACCAAAAGGAACAATACTTTTATTAGAATTCAACGAATAAGACACACGGTGACTCTTGGCAAGTATGCAAGTGTCACATTTAAAGTCTGAAACTGAACAACCAACAAATAAATCCGGAAACATATGCTGCAAATAACTGAAAGATGGATGACCCAAACGGTGATGCCATAACCATATCTGACGCCTCTTGTGATCAACAGCTCCTTGGGCGAGATTGACCCGTCCTGTACTGACATCATCCACAAAATAGAGATCCCCCCTCTTAGTACCACGACCAATTATCTCCTTCGTGAGAATATCCTGTATAAGATAAAACTTTGGATACATTAGCACACAACAGTTCAATTGTTCAGTAGCTTGGCCAGGAGACATCAATTTATGCTTTAGTGAAGGTACAAGTAATGTATGAGGCAAAGAGAGAGTGGACGTGAGGCGCACGGTGCCAGCGCCGGTTACCGGTGAGGTGACTCCATTAGCATTAGTAATATTACGTCGAAGTGGAACAGTATCACAAGCTAAATCAGTGGGATCATAAGTCATATGGTCTGTGGCACCGGAGTCAATGATCCATCCGGATGGAGTAACATCATTATTCATATTAAAAACATAACCACAGTTACCTGAGGACTCTGGAGACATGTCGGAAGAACTCGAAACCAGAGGATGATCATCTTGAAATATCAAAGATAATTGGGACATGGAGGTGGCGAGATTGGCTTGCTCGTCTCGTTCTTGTTGTTTCTGAAGCTTCAACGGTTCCCGCCAGTCAGGATAGCCATGCAATTGGAAGCAATTATCACGGCCATGCTTCTCACTACCGCAGTAAGTACAACCACCGGCCGGGACAGGTGGTTTAGGTCGAGGAGGACGGGGACCCGTGGTGGGCCGTAAGACTGTCCTAGCAGCAAAGAGCGAGCCCTGGGCTCGGTGTAGGTAACTTATCAGGGGCCTAGGGAAGAGATGAAGCTACGACTCGTGTGGCAGGCCGAGTTGCCATGGCAGGTCGAGCCACCATGGCTGCCCCACTCGGCAGTTGTCCTCCGGTACTCATCACAGCTTGTCGCATTCCCTCTCGACGAACATAGGCAAAAGTTTGTTCGACGGAAGGAAGGGGCTCAGTTCGTAGAATATCACTACGAATTTTATCAAACATCTCATCCAATCCTGCAAGCAAAGTGTACACACGATCCGTTTGAACAATTTTATTAAAAATTTCAATATCAGTACCGCACTTCATCGGATTAGGTCGACGATAATCAATCTCCTGCCACAAAGATAGAAGATCACTATAGTATGTCTCCATCGATCGTCCATCTTGCCTCATGCGAGAGGCCTTGCAGGTAAGATCATAGACTTGAGATATATCGGAGCCATCATAATACGTGCGAGCAACAGCGTCCCACACTTCCTTTGCCGTTGGTAGTCGAAGAAAGTACCCAATCAAATTGGGTTCCATAGAGTTGATAAGCCAACCCTTTACAATAGCGTTCTCCGTACGCCATTTGGTGAAGGCCGGATCGTCGATAGGTGGTTGGGGATTACTCCCAAACAAGTAGCCCAACTTGTCTTTTCCAGCAACAAACATCTCAACAATCTGAGACCAAACTCCATAATTGGCACCATTGAGTTTGATGCCAATTGAAGCAGTAGACGAATCATGATGGACAATCTGTGTAACAACTTGCGGAATAGGTGGGATAGGATTCATGGTAGGGTCGGTCAGGGTAGTAGTGTGTAGGGTTGTAGTGTTTAGTGTAGGAGTAGAATCGGTTAGGATGGGGTTGTGTTCACCGTGGAATGGTGGTAGGTTCTCCATGGGAGGGCCGAGTTTGCTTGAGGGAACGGGCAGAGCAGAAACCCTAGGATCTCTGCTCTGATACCATGTAGAATTATCAGAGAGACGGGTCATACGGTCCACTTCCAACAACACCGATACTGTCCCCAACTTGGTAATTACCACCTGCACAATCCGTCAGGTGTGGGGTTTTATCACAAAAGGCCTCGGTGTTAGTTAGAGTGGGGTTAGGATATTTAAACTATTACTTTTCTTTTTGTATGGCCGATGTGGGATTCAACACGCCCCCTCACGTGGGACCCAATTAGTGGGTCACACGTGGGAGATCCACACATCGACAACCACGTGGAGCCAAGGGGGCTCACCCTGCACGCGGGGCCAAGGGACCCACCATCATCGCGCGGGGCCAAGGGGACCCACCCATCACGTGGCAGTACGGTACGGGCCCGCTCCCTGGCTTTGATACCATGTCAATTTGGGGTTTAATTTTCTGATATTATTCTTCTCACCAAGGAGGAAAATATATATTGTACAAGAGGATTTACAAGGAAAGAAATATTAATTACAATCTGATTACAAGGACCTAGAAAAGGTAACTAAATAATCATAAGAAGTCAACTCTTCAACAACTTTTGCACATGAACCACCGCGTATTTGCAAAATTCTGCTACTCTCGTGTAATTGATTTCGGTAACAGAAAACTTGGAATGTCCAAAACTATGTATTATACATTATAATACAAAATAGAAAGTAAGACATTATATAATCCAACTCTGAATCAAAACTAATCTGTATTATGAGCAAATATCTATTCTGCGATCAAGTGAAAGCAGATTGGTGCCATAAAGTTAATTGTGAAGCGGATTTGGTCCTGCAGGAACATGTCGACGCGAAACTGCGTGGATCGGGCTGATCTTATTCTTCATCATCGACTCCATAGATCTTAGGAACATAGGAAAATACTTGCTGTATCTTAACTTCTGTTCTGTATCTCCTTTTGAAGCTTGAGTAGTACTAATTATCGGTCGACAGCTGCAAATTTGAATCACTGCTAACAAGCAAATGACAACTAAAATTGGGATTACGTGCTTTTGAGCTTTCATGATTTGTCTGATAAGAAAAGCAGAAGAGAAATGTGCTGTGTTTGTGTTCTTGGTGTTTGTCAACAAGTCCTTTGAACTGCTCTATTAATAAAGGAGCTGGCATTTGCCTGCAGGCTGCCTGCAGTGCCGAAAATATTCCGAAAACGCATAATTTAAAATAGCTACCAAGTCAAAATTCGGAATCGAAATCGGTACTGTGCTGTTACATGTACTTCCACACGTTTATCCCAAATGACAAAAGTTGACTTTCGTAGGAAGTCGCTTTCTGCAATGTAAGCTGGCCACCATGTGTAGCTCCTATGTTAACAAGCACAGTTGACTTATCCTCCAAGCTACAACTTTGTTATTAAAAATTGAAATGGCTGGAATTGCTCACATGGCACTAGATCGCTAAAAAGGCAACCTCAAACCAATGCGAGGATCAGGTAAAATTGTCTATCGTACGCAGCCTTACCCTTATTTCAGGAATCAATTAAATTACGCAGTTGGTGTAAACTGTAGAATTCAGGCCGAAAAGCAACCAAAACATAATCCTTTTTTTTTTTTTTTTTCCAGATGCCTTGATGGCTATACTTTGTTTCTAGGAGGAATTTATGGGACTGAGATGTTAAAATTGTCGATCCATTCGGACTTTTTGTTGCTATGATTGCATCATTTTAAGCACAAACGATGAATTTCGACCGCTTTTTCGCGTGAAGACTACGTGCAAGACTTGTAAGATTCATGCATTGCATTTGCAGCATAAATTTGAAAAAAAAATAAGAGGCTTGCTTACTGTAACGTTACAGACAAATTCATATGTCAGCAAGCAGGCTGCTCCAGAAAACTAACATTATAAAAAAAAATAATGACACTGAGATTGCTCCAGCAGTCAACTGACATTTTTTATTTGTTTGCTCATGTATGAGATTTGACCTAATCCCTGTTATAAAATGTCTCATACATCTTCTTAATCAACATGTGCAGTCGACTAAACACAGTGGCATTTTCAGGGTGCATGAATACTTGCATGGATTGACCAAGAAAAAAAAGGAGTGGTTTGAAATTATGAGGCCGGCGGCATGAAGTTCGGAATCTTGACCAAACTTGAGGGAAGAAAATTGATCATGTAATTTGATGGCGAAAGTGTATCCGTTGATAAAAGTCTTGTGATGGTTTTTCTTGAAGAAGTTGAGGTTCCACCATAAAACCAATTGGTAATATGGGGAGCATGGCCGGTTTTTAGACTTTTGAGGCCCGGGCCGACTCCAAAAATGTGTCCTCACTTCATATAAGAAAATTACTTGTTTTCACACGTAAGACTTCGATAAAATTATACTTTAGAAAGCGCTTTAAACTCAATAACTTAGACACGAAAAAAATTAATTTATTTTGTATTGAGAGAAGAGAACCAAAAAATCCCAGACTTACAAGTAGATAGATGATGAGTTTTGTTTTCCTTCTATCTAAACTTTTAGTGTGTTTTTATATAACTCATGAGGTGTTAGAAGGTTTGAGACCCATTCATTCATTCATTATTTTCCAATCTATTTCTACAGCGCATAATCGGACGATCATCCAAAAATTGAGTACGTAGTGATTCACCGGAGTGGTTCTGCGTTGATTAGATCCGAAGATCATCATGTTGTGCAAACTATACACTCAAGCTTGATTTCTGATCTATACATGCATTGAGTATGATGCAAAATCACTGGATATTCGAAAAAGGTATCAACTACTTTACATCTTCGATTTACAAAATTATGACAGGATTACGCAACACATTCAACTGCTAATCGCTCGGTTCAACGAAAGAACAGAAGAGAAAAGAAATTTTCTTCAAAATCTTGAGCAGGGAAGCAGATTTTCGACCTTTTCCTTCTTGTTCTTTCCAAGAACCGAGTGTATGATGTGTGAGATAAAATTGGCTCAGTTGTGAAGTGGATTTGGTCCACCAGGGACAGCTTTGTGAGCAACAACGTTTATTCCGTTCATTCTCTTGTATCCAAATCCTGCAGAAGAATGAGAACCGGCACCAAGGCGACGCGCAAAGAGAGACAAAAACTTGGCTCTTAGTCTTGGTTCCGGATCTTCGCTGCCATGCCAGGACCAAGTGATGCGCCGGCAACTCGAAACATGGACCAGTGCTATAATTACAACAAGGAACAAAATGATAGGAAAGAGTTTATGAATTCTCATGACTAAAAAACTTGAGCTAGAAGGTTTGAACTCAAAGGTTATATTTATAAGGATGGATCAGGCATCCTTATAAATTATTTTTTTTCCCAATTTATATTTTTATTTGGAAGGACATGATGAGGCAACCACTGGTAAGATAGAAGCCAAAACTAACAATCAATCAGTCATATATATATATATATATATATATTTATTTATGAGAATGCATAAACACTCATTTTCTAATCATTGTTTAGGGCTCAAAGAAAAAAACAAATGAACATAAATGTATATCTAATGAGAAAGGGCAACATATTAAATAAGAAACTAAGATCATCTCTAAATGAGATATTAAATCTTAAATGGAATGTCTCGCAATTAAATTTGAAGGTAGGAAGAAGCTCCAACTGATATCTCAATTCTCCGTGGATTGACATACAAATATTTTGCTGACAAATTTGACATATGAGAAAATGTGATGTCAATTAAAAAAAAATCTTATTATGTGGGATCCATTAATACACCAATTATAAATCTTAAAAATATATTCAAACTTTTTTTTTAAATGATTCCTACAAATATTATTATAACAAACAAAAAATGAGTTAGAGGGGGAAAAAATCTAACATTCCACGTCAGTTATCAAATTAATATTTGATAATTATTTTTTGATATCTCTATTTAAGATGCTCTAAGCATTTGATAGAAGCAAGCTAGCTGATTTATTTGATGTTGAGATATCGAGATAGACATGTATTTATTAAGTATATATTATGAGAAAATTTTTACGGTGCTACGAAGAAACAAGATATGCACTATCATCGTTTATATATATCATGTGTCTCAAGGTCTAAAATATCGATGATATCGGAAATATCGGTAGCCAAAAAACACGGAAATTTCGATAGAAATATCGGGATATTATCGATATCGATAAAAATTGAATAAAAACCACGGAAATTGTAAGAAAAACTTGGAAATTTTTATTGAAACTTTGTAGGATGTTTATTTAGTCAATTATCTATTAGTTTATCACAAAAAATTGGAAGGAAATGCATTGCATGATAGATTTAACTGATTTAAGTTGATTATATAGCGAGCTGACAAACATTGTGAGTGTAGAAAATATGTAGTAATTAATGAAAGAAGTTTAAACACACCATAATCATTTATATATAATGAATTAGTACAATATTTTACACTTTATACATTGCATTGTAACATATATGAGTGACTTAGCAAGGTCTAAAATATCGATGATATCGAAAATATCGGTAGTCCAAAAAAATATCGGTAGTCCAAAAATACGGAAATTTCGATGGAAATATCAGGATATTATGGATATTTTAGACTATCTCACGTAATGAAAGAGATATGCAACTGCTGACGTCTAAGAGTCTCTTGTTATTAAGGCAAGTCATAAAATTGGGAATTGGATCCCATCCGGATCCACTTTATGGAGATCCTCGTCTCCACATCTTAGTCATTTATCATGTATCGTGTGGTCAGAAATCATTTGACTTTTTTTATTTAAAATTAAACATAAATAATATATGACGAAAATTGACCGCACGATGTACGATGAACGGTTAAAATGTAAAGATCATACGAACTAGATCCGGAGAGGATCATTTTCCTAAAATTGAGGTAGCTAAAGGACGACGGCATTTAATCAATAGTACACCATTTTACAAACAGTCCCAGTGAAAAGATATGTCAATGGCCAAAAATTCAACCGCCAGCAGTAGACAGTGAAAGGTCATCGTGGTCCAATAAATAAGGATGAAGATTTAAAATGATTTCTAGCTCTAGAATGACTGATGAACAAATACGATGAACTAATCCAATAAATAGGATTCGGATAGAATACTGTTCCAATAAATAAAAGAACCACAATCCTGGAATCATATTAACAACATGAATAATAGCTTTAAGTTTCGACTACTATCCTGAAATTGGTAATATTTGGTTTTTAGTGAAAAAGAGAGTAGGAATTTGAAGTACATCCAGAGCTAAAATATGAACAAATCTGTCCCCAGATTGAAGATCAAAAAGACAAATTTTTGATTGAAGTGGCTTATGGCTGCTCCAACGGGGACAATGATTATCGAGTGCCACGAAAAGTAGGGAACTTCAAAACAATAGCTGCATAACATGTTTCTCGTCCCTTAGGACATCGAAATCCATATCTAATCGTGATTAGACTCTATGTTCCAGAGGGATGCGAAAGACGGGACCTTGAGAAGAAGATAACGTGCATATGGTTGCTTGTCGTGCCGGTAGGTAACGCGTTGTACGTTCGAGCTGTGGCACTGCAGGAGAAAGAAGCTGTCCTCAAAAAGGACAAGGTGCTAGAGTGACAACCAACAATCTTTGATTGAATAATTTAATCAGCGTCGTTTAAGTCTTTGATTGTTTACAATGATGTAGCATTGTGAAGGGACTGCCCATGTTGGAGATGTTCTGAAAGTTTAAGCATCTAATTTCATCTCAATTTACTTGATATGATGTGAAATGCGGGCAAGACAGGCTCTGTCTCGAGATATTCGGCAAAACTATCTGACTAAAAAATATGTTAAACAAAGACACCGTCAGGGTCGGATGAACCAGAATATAACGAGTTTCCATGCTTTTATAAGAAATGCCCTACGGATGACGTGCTTGAGAAACCCCACCCCCCAACACACACACACACACCCGCGAAAGTATTGGGGCAGAAAGGCAGAAAAATAGCAGCCTATGTGACACACACACCAGCGAAAGTATTGGGGCAGAAAGGCAGAAAAATAGCAGCCTATGTGATGGAAAAAGAAATTGTTACGGAACCAAAAAGCGTGTTCCGCATGTACGAATCATCTGTATATAATTCCTTAACCGCACAAAGTACTCACAGAAGTCGAACTTTGCTGATTTATTACACCACAAACTAAGCATCCACGAAAGTCTGATTATAACAGGCTTATCCTAGGCTATGAAAGTAGTAACTTATGTGTGTGCACAAGATTCACCAAACATGCACCAGCCAGACCCCAACATCTTTACCTCCGGAGAAATGGTTTCGGATTTGCAATTACTCTTGCTTGGCTTCAGCACTAGATGAGGTTTCCTCGGATTTAACAACGGAGCTATCGGATGGAATATCTTCAGCAGGCTTAGCAGCATCTTGATCGACGGCTTTAGCGGTTTCACCAGTGGATTCTCCTTCAGTTGCAGGAGCGGTGCTCTTAATAGATCCGACCTTGACATACTTGCTCATGAACTTGTATTCCCAGTCCTGCAAGGCCTCGAGTTCGAATGGACCAAGACCAGAGATATCACCGGTCAGATCTTTGTCTTCAAACGACATTTTTGCAAGAGCTCTGCTAGCATCTTTCCCCGCAAAAAGTGCGTAAGGCCCGCCAGGTCCATAAAACATCCTGCAAAGATGGTTCAAAATTAAACAAATTCAGCTCCATGAAAATAAGACAGCACAGGTCAAGTAATACGAGCAGCTATGGAACTATTTGTTTCACATCACTTATAAAACATGGATGGTTAAGCAAGGGTGAAAAACTGCATTTATATAAACGCCGTCTGGTCTCGCTAAACAAGTTGGTTTGGAGGAAACATGTTTTTTACCAGCAAGAACTTTCTGAGGCCGGTTCACATTACCCACTTTTTGCACTTTTAGGAACCATGAATACAACTCTGCAAAAACCAGCTTCAAAACGAAAGCATGTACAAAAAAGAGTTGCAAAATGTACAAATTTTGCACAAGAAACAATTCCAAACACTTCGAATTTGCGTGGACAGAATCCTTCATCCCTTAAGCCAACACTCCTCGAAAATAAACGATGATCTTGGTAGATATTACTTTTGATCAAACCCATTGTAATTGGTAAGTAATAAAAATCACATTGTTAACCGAAGGACATCACACAGATAGTAACTACCAGGCCACATAAAACTTCAATCCCTGATTACACAATTTGTTGATCTAATTCTACAGAATTTCCATGATCTTAGAAGCTGGAATTATATAAATACAATCGCAAAATTTCAGATGTCCAAAGTTTTAAACTTTTAAGTGAACCAAGTGTCCATGGATTACAAACCCAGAAGCTAAAATTACCAGATAATCAGTAGCTGATCAAATAAAAAGCACATACAATTAACAAACCAGTAGCTAAATTAGCAAAAATTCACACACTTTGAAGCTAAAACACCCGCTGACCACAAAAATACATGCAAAGATTTAACCTTTAAGCAAGATTTAACCTTTAAGCATGAATATCAAAAACCCAGAACCCAAAAACTAAAACCCCAAATAAAAATTAATAAATTAATTAATTAAAAAAACCCAAATGGTACCTGCTCTGGGATACGTCATAGATCTGACCCTTGATAGCCATGAGCAGAGGCTTCTTGGAATCAGAGCCGTCGTACTGCTGCAATTCTTCTTCGGTGATCTCGCCGAGCTGGACGGGAGGCGGCAGAGGCTGCATCTCCTCCGAGCTCCTGGCCCGCTGGTGGTTGTCGGACGACCCAAACAACCCCGACGCCACATGATAGATGGCCACAAGCAGAGCTAGCATAGTGAAGAAGGTCATCGGAGAGAGGCCTGTGTAGGCCACGATCGCCTCTTTCAGTGTCTCCCACAGTTGCAGAGCCATTTTTGGGATTTTAGAGAGAGAAAGTGGGATGAGAGAGAGAGACTGTAAAGGCGATGAAATTTTTATCAACTCGGAGTCAGATGGGGGCGGCAGAGGTAACGTTGTTTATTGGTTTTGTTTGGTTAATTCGTACCACTGGTCCCACAACCACTCCCACCAACTTTTTTTCTGTTTTTTTTTAATTTGTTTTTTTTTGTTTTTAGTAACTTCTAAATTCAAATTTACCTCTATATAAAGTTCTTACTTTTTTTTTTGTTCATTATGCTGTCTATTGATTCACATTCACGCAAAAGAAATTAATCAAGTGAACGGTACGTCCAAAATATAAATGTTAAATTGACGTTTTGAATAACAAATTGGTAAATGGTGTAAAAACTCGTACTTAGAATTCTTTTTATCAATCTGATAATTCACAAAGATACAAGAGTATGTATCAATTCAGTTCAAAATAAAATGAAGCGGAAAATTGAATTAAAAAAAAAATAAAAAGTGACATCATTATCACATTTAAAATCAAAATAACAAAAAATATTTCTCTCAATTAATATCATTTGTATAAAAAAAAGTTATAATTAACTCTTCAATATTAAAAGTAGAAAAATAGAAAACAAAGATAGAGAAGATGGACCAAAATTATTAATGTATAGCTGCATCCCGCAGCCTAAACACGTGAAAATTGAAAGCATCAAGTTGTTTTTTTTCTGGAAACTTGTTTGTTTGTTTTTGTTTTTTTTTTTCTTCGAAAGCATCAAGTTTGGTCTATGATATTTTTGTATATTCTATGATAATACACCATAACAAACGGGGCTGATAAGTAATACTATTCACTTCAGGAGAAATTAATTTATAAGTCAAATGAAAAGAAAGAGTATTACAATAACTAATTATAGTGACAGAGTCAGAAATTGAAGTTAGCAAGGACCTCTAAGCCGTATGAAAGAAATTGGAGAAAAAAATTATATAACTAATGGGATAAAAGTTTATTTTTGTAGTGGAATGGAAAATTTTATAACAATACTACTGTAAAACATTTTTTTTTGTCAATTAGATAAATATAATAAAGCTAACTGGGAAGAAAAGTACATAAGCCAAAGAATTCAAAGTATCCAACCAAAAACACACAAATAGAAACTAAAAGTGAAAAAACTTCAGAATAGGCCCAGGCCTCTCTTAGTCCTCAAGTGGCTCCGCCACTAACTAATTAGAGATCCATCATATTCATACTCGACAATATTCTATATGATAACGAGGAAGATACCATTTCAGATCCAAATAAAAGTTGGTTGAATCACGATATCCTGAAATTTTGTAAGATAAGGAGAGCGTCTTAGGCCCCTTAGAGACCACAACTCGGGCTCCAGCCACTAACCCTTCTTCATATACGTACCACCTCATGAACCCTTGGTCGTTTCTGTTCCTCATGCACATGATGCACGACGAGTTGTTGTCCTGCATGTGCATGCATGTTATAAATCTTGCTGAGACTCAGAGAAATCTTCAAAACACGAGTCGGTGTCATCTCGGACCGGCTGCAAACATAAACGTAAGGTTTATCTGGGGTTTTGATGAAATGCGATTTCATCGTCGACAAATCAAGCGTGTTCCAAAACCGAGGATCACACAGCGTCGAACGCCACTTCTCGCAAACGGCGCTACCGCTAACCTTTCCGATGGCGGAAGATGAACCAGAGATGTTGGCAAAGCACTCAAAAATCTTCAACAATATGTCAGCATTGAGGTCTTCCCATCTTCCCAAAGTCATAGGCGAGTCATCGCATTCCATTGTTTCTTCAAGAAATCTTTTTCGTTTCTTGATCATATCAAGCCAAGCTTAAGTCTTATAAGTTTTTATTAATCAGACGATTAAATTGTTAATGTGAATTAGAAGGAAAGAAGAAAAAAAGGTAATATGCTGTGAATCCTCGGTTTTGGAAGGAAGAAATTACAGCATACAATACTGGAGTCCGGATTCCTTCCATCCGGATCCTTCAACTCTCTGCATTCTGCAATGGGAGAGATTTTTCAGTGTTCCCGTCACACGAGATGGTACACCACATGTCTCTATGTAAATGGTTGGATATGTGTATTAAAAGATTAATAACTTAAAAATTAAAAAATTTCACACGTGGTGTACCATCCGTGTTCCCGTTAAAACTAAATTTTTTCCCTCCGATGGGTGCTAGCTCTGATTGCTGACACGCCCCCACCGTCATTTCCCGGCCTTTGGTTGCCCAAAATTGGAACCAAGTCCTACCAAATAGGGATAGGAAAGAGTCGGGGAGAGAGTGAGAAAGTGGAAGAAGATGAGCAAGAAAAAACAAAAAAAAAATTAGTTATTTAATTTTTAGCCGTTCGATGTTCATTTGAACGGACAGGATTGAAGGATCCAGAGAGGACCCTATTCCGAGTTGTATTCGGTCAGACGGTTTTTGGTCCTTTGGCACATCTTGCAAGAGTCCTCGGTTTAATTAATTACAGTAATCACATCATGTACAGTATTAACACATTAATTAGAACGAAAAGAAAACCTCTTCATCAAGTAGTCCTATGTGTCGATGAAGAGGAGACAGAGTTTTATTCGTTCACAAGGCAATACAGTCATCAAAGATTACAAAAGCGAGCTATAGTTTCTAACCCACACTAAAAGTTACAGTAACATTCTCTTGCTGTAATCAACAAGCTAGGGAGCTCACCTCATCTTCTTTCCATAGCCCTTCTTCGTACTTATACCACCTCATGATTCCCTCGTCGTTTTCGGTCCTTTGGCACATCACGCAAGAGTCCTGCATGCATGTTAAAAATCTTCGCAACCGAGAGGCCTTCTCGAGAATAAGCGGATCGAGTTTTTTGACAAGTCTCCTAGGTGCAGGAGGAGGGGTTTCGATTAGAAGGCAATGTGAGATGTTGAGAACTTCTAGGTGTTTTAGGCCATCCAAGATCATGATCAAAACATCCTTGAAGAGCATCGAGCACCGGAGGCTTAGCACCTTCAGTTTTGGAAGATGTTTAACTAGTGTTGAAGCAAAGAAATTATCACAAGGACCCATGATCTTCAGCTCACTGAAATTTTGGCAGTTCTTTTCAATCTCTTCCAAGAGGTACGGGGGATTCGCTATGCTAGGCATTGTTAGCGATTCAAGCTCTTTCCAGCAGCAAATGGCCTTGCGGATTCCAGTCTTTTTTATTCTGTTCCAAGCCGGCATAACCAGTCGCTTCAGGTGTGGGCACCTGTGATTGAAAGAAACCACCTCATATTCCCACTTCCAACATTTGACATTACGCTAGCATATAAACTTTCGTGTGAATCACTCATAAATCACAGCTTGCACTACAAAAGCATACTATCTGAAAAACAAGAAAGGAAGCCAGAGCTCCAATACCCAAAATTTAACACTATTTGTGCTAATTAACATAAAGTTTTCAATCGATGCATATGTCCTGAAGTGAACTAAATTTGAACGAAGTTCTAATTGCAGAGATGGAACCTATAACGTAAAAGATATAGAGTTTGCTAATATATCTTTTGAATTAGAAAGATACTAAGAAAGAATTGTTTTCGCGGAAAAAGTGAGTTAATAAACGCTTCCAAATGAGATATAGTATATGGTAAATTGTAAATGTTATATGAATTAACACTTTTATACGCGACACACGAGATTACTTTTATAGCTATGAAATGTAAACGCGGATATGCAAACATTAACGGAAGGTGGGATTAAAGTTCTAAACTACAATCATAACTGGAAAAGGTAAAAAAAATATTGAGATGCAAGTTTAATGAGTTACCTTTCAGCAGTATACGTCAACTGATCATCGCTTACAAATAAGTTGAAATGGAAAACCAATGTCATTATGTTTCCCTGGCTGAGACTCAATGAAGTCTTCAAAATACGAGTCAATGTCTTATCGGACCGGCCATCCACATAGACATAAGGCTCCAATGGTATTTTGATGAAATTCGATTTCAACATCGACAAATCAAGCTTTTTCCACAGCAGAGGATCACAGCAAGCCGAGCGCCACGCACTACAAACGTGAGCAATGCCCGAAGTTAACTCAAAGATGTCGAAAGACTGAAAAATCCTCACTAGTATGTCATTATCCAGGTCCTCCCATCTTCTCACAGGGAAGCCACCGTCCTCCATTTCACCAGCTTCCCAACCACCTCCAAGCAGCGTTACTCCCTCACAATATCTAAATAAACACGCAAACGAAATCAACACTCCAAATCTACAATTCACCAAAACAAACTGCAGCCCGACATTTACAGTTCAAGGCCTGCGATTTCTAAAGAAAATAACGCTCGAATTAAACAATCGCCTTGAGGACTTGTACCGGAGTCTCAGAGTCACAGATGGCAAAGTTAGACACAGATAACTGTCGAAACGGATGAAATAACAGATATAACAGATCACACATACTTTACAGCATCATGCAGATTGCAAACTGAAGAACACATATTTGTTGGCTGACTGGGGATTAATCAGAAATACTAGGTTTCGATTGATTTAATAATCCTGTTTTTCTGTAATAATAATAATAACAGCAAACAAATAGCCAAAGACTTCACCAAAAAAACACAGAAATGCTAATTTCATTGGCGCATTAATCCAATTTGCAGATGAATTAATAATTTAATGCAGAAAACAAAATTCCCATGACCAAAATCAAGAGATCAAACCTTCTTTACACTACTAGATCTCGAAATTTCCAAATCCAATTACGAATTCGAACAATTTGGAATCATGGCTGCTGAGAAATCCAATTTTGACCAGAATTTTGACGCTTAATTGCCCCAACCAGATCTATCCATATCTCAATCCATTCACTTCACAGCTCACACACAAACAAAAAAACAACCAGCAGATGATACGATGATACATGCAGAGAGAGGTAGAGAGAGAAAGATAGAGAGAGAGAGAGAGAAACAGAGGAGAGAGAGAGAGAGATTACATTAGACTTCTGGTTCTTGAGGAGGGTTTATCAGTCATCTGGTCTGGGTGGGTGTTGGTGGGGGTGTGTGCTGGGTGGCCACACCTGCAAATAAATTGTAAGAAAAAATGTTTCTGTTTTTATTTTTTTGTGTTGATGTTGTTTCTAAATTCTAATTATTTCCGAAAAAAAGCCGGATTCTTCGCTGTCCAAATTACCAAAACGGGCCTTTAACTTTTACAGCTACCCTCTCCCGCCCTACCTACTATACAGACAGAACACAACTGTCGGTCTATCTTAATCTATCTACTTTCTGCTTTGGACACGTGCTCATCTCCCGAGCTCTGTTTGTATGTCTCCAATGAGGGAGCCTCTCCGAATGATCGCACGATCTATAATAAACGGATATGATTGAAGCATCTTCATAATTCTAACGTGCGTCTCAGCCGGCACAGACTGCAACCTGCGGGAGTTAAAGTCAAACTCAGAATACATTGCCTCGTTCCAACTCCAACGTCGTTGTGCTTTTGATTATTAATTACAGTTTTTATATTTCGACGCCCATCACCATTTAATTCATCCTAATCTATATTTGTCTCACTAATTAACTTCATTTTTGTTTCTGATTATTATTTATGACGTAAGATTTTATTATGATGGAATTTATTACAAAATTTGGTTCGGGTGCTTTTTTTTCCCTTCCTTTTTGGGTCTGATTTGGTTTCTTTTTATTTTGTCGTATAAACTTTCTATATTGAGGAAGAAAAATACGTTTGTGAGGAGTGAGATCACAAACGGTGAAAGATGTAAACCGGAAATACAAAATACAAAACTCTTCACTCAAAATAATACCATCTACAAAACTGATGAATTTCATCCTTCTAAATCCGTCTCCGGTCGCTTGCTGTTGCCGTATACATGACAGATCACTTCCGGGAAGGGCTATTTATCTGCGAAACAGACTAGAATGAAGGAAAATATTCTCTTGACCCAGACATGACAGGCCCCAAATCCAACCAAATTTGACCCAGACAATCACAAATTAATGATTTACAAACGTACAGCCATTCAAAATTGTAGGTTGGAGAAGAAGTCAGTATCACCTCAGGTGGAGTGGCAGTCCGAAGAAGTCAGTATCACCTCAGGTGATCGTCCAAGGTACCGTTTGGTACGTGGAACGGGACGGAACGCAGGTTCCACGTTTGGTGCGCCTAAAAATCATGGAACTGGTTGTCCCATGGGACGAAATTTGATTGATTTTTTGTTCCACCTCTCCCCTTGGAACGACTCGTTTCACATCCGTGAAATACAAATTTATAACATTTTAAGACAAAATTTCTCCTTATCTTTTTCAATATTTACATGATCTGTTCCGTCCCGTCCCGTCTGAATACCAAACGGTATCAAAAGTCGTCAAAACTGAAGAAAGTATATAAGTCAACTCTGGGTTCAAATTTGTTACAAAAGAATCTTCTGCATCTTGCTGTTCAATATTCTGAGGAGCTTTAGAAGACCCCATAGATTCCTGCAATCTCAAAAACAGCATCTGGAAGAGCAGAAATCATGTTTCGATTACATAAAGGGCGAGATGCCTGTACCATTAGAGCAATTCCACCCCTAAGACTGGGTGCCAACACCCAGCTCATTTATCCACTCAAGTGAACAGTAATAGACCACAGTGAACAGTAATAGACCACCCCGCAAGCCTAACCAGAAGGTATTGGACCCAGATCAGCCGTGGACTTTTAAAAATGACCTAGTTATGGTCGAAGACCGCACGGAGGCAGGTTTAAACAGATGGGCCCCTCTCTCTACGGGACTCTTCTGGATCCAGCTACACAATGTACCTGTGCTAAGCATGACTCAAGCGGTGGCAGAAACTATAGGCGGTCTAATTGGGACGGTTCGGACTGTCGATAAAACGGGGAGTCGGGACTGTATTGGAAGATTCCTGCGGATAAAGGTTAGGATAAACGTCCGTGAACCGCTCATGAGGGGTACTTTCGTGAACTTCCCTGACGATGGGAAAATCTGGGTTGAGTTTAAATATGAGGCTCTGCCGATCTATTGCTTAATCTGTGGCCATCTGGGTCATCCTACCAGGGCTTGTAAGGAATCTGGATCGGCAGGGTTTGGGCAAGTGGACAAACCAGGGATCGAGGAAGAAAGGTATGCTTTCCGTAATTTGGATGCAAAGACTGACCTTCGCGGGAAACCACTGGAGTCGGGGTCTAAAAGCAGAACATCCATGGGATCTACTGGGGGACATCGAAGCTCAGAGGTGGGGACGGAGAGGATTAATGAGGAAATGGAAGGGGGGAGGAGATCGGGGAGATCATCCACTGCCTCTGGAATTGGAAGCTATTTCAATAACTCGACATGTAACACGCCAAGCGGCAGTGATGGGAATGCTAATGTTGAAGACGAATCTTTAGATACGGCCACGTCTCCCAGCAAGCCCAGATGGTCATCAAATCGCAGGGAGCCGGAAAGAACATCCCTCGCGGACCAAATCAGGAGGAAGAGATTAGAAGAGGAAGAAGCAAGAGTAGCCAGGGAATTGGCTTTTGATGCTGGGCTAATCGGACCTGGTGGTGTTTTGGCGCCCGGCGCAGAAAACATAGTCCTACTTGATTTACAGGAAGATCAAGATACCTTGGTAAGGGGGGGAAGGCCTCTGGGCCCCGCTCGAGGCCTAGACCTTAACCTTATTCCCATAGCTGGTGAGGGGCAAATGGAGCAAGAGGAGATTAGCAACAAGGAGGCTACTGGGCAGGCTGGGGAACTACAACCAACTTTGGCTAGTATGACCTCGGAAGAGGACCCCTTCGAACTTATGCCAATCATTGAGGCTGGTGAGTGCGGGAAAAAGGGGAAAAAAAGAGCACATCAGGAGGTGGCATATTCTAAGGAAATCCCGTGTGAGGCCCCTAAAAGGAATCGATCCAAAAGAAACTCTGTTACCATGGCGGAGGAGACCAGCCACAAGGGGTCTCCCAATGATCCATGAAGCTAATTGTGTGGAACTGCCAGGGTATCGGGGGTGCCCTGACAGTTGATAACCTCATGGAGCAAAACCGGCTCCACACCCCCGACATAGTGGTCCTGCTCGAAACAAAAAACAGGAGCAGCCGCTGTGGGTATCTGAAAAAAAAACTGCGGATGGAATTTCTGCACGCTGTTGAGCCTAGGGGCGTCGGCGGCGGCCTCTGTGTGCTCTGGAATGACGAGTCACTGGTGGCTGTGGTAAAGACTGAAGAGTTTGTTATTGAAGTTAAAGTTTGGGATGAAATTAAGAAATGCCATTGGCGTTTATTTGCGATATATGCCAGCACGGATGAGGCTAAAAGAAAGGATCAGTGGACGAGCTTAAGCAGCAGAATTGGGAATGATGCGGGAAATTGCCTTCTCATTGGGGATTTCAATGACATCCTTAGTAATGACGAAAAGGAGGGAGGAAATACTAGATCTGCGGCTAGTATGAGAGAGTTTAGAGTGTTCGTGGCTCGAAATAAGCTCATTGACCTGGGGTTTAAAGGTTATCCTTTTACATGGCGCAACAAACAGGAGGCTGCTCCCATTCAACAGAGGTTTGACCGGGGTTTAGCCACGTTGGGCTGGCAGGAGGTTTTCCCGGAATCCACTATTCAGCATGTCCTCCTGGAGGGCTCCGATCATGCCATGCTCATTTTATCTACGGAGCTTGAGAAAGATTGGAAAGGAAGGAGGTTCTCATATGATACCCGATGGAGCAAGCAGGCGGAATGTCGGGAAATTGTGAGTGAAGAATGGGGAAATAAGTGCACAGGATCTCATGCTTTCAGATTCTGTGAAAAGGTCAAAGCTGTGAGGAAAAGGTTAAAAATGTGGTATAAGGGGCGTGGAAGTAACGCCTCGAAAGCTATAACCCGGTTGAAGGGTGAAATTAGAGCGGCTTACAAATCAAAAGATTTTGCTAGTAAGGAAATCAGGGAAAAGGAAAGAGAATTAAGGGAGGCTCAGAAAAGTGAGGAGCTCTTTTGGAAACAGAAATCTAGAATCCAATGGCTTAGAGAGGGGGATAAGAACTCCAAATTTTTTCATGCTCAGACCGTGAGGAGAAGACGTGCCAACCAAATCCGGGGGCTTGAGGATGGGGCGGGGGCCTGGGTGGAGAGTGCATCTGGGATCTGTTCCATCGTCACCCGGTACTTCTCTGATCTGTTTAGGTCCAGTCGCCCGGATCTCTCTGAAGTGCAGAATATCCAGGTGGAAAACCGGGTCTCTCTGGAGGATAATTTGGGCCTGACTGCGCCTGTCTCTGAGGAGGAAATAAAAGAGGCGGTTTTCCAAATTCCGGCCCTCCGTGCACCGGGTCCGGATGGTTTTTCTGCCTGTTTTTATCAAGACCACTGGGACACGGTTGGGCGGGACGTCCTGCTGATGGTTAAGGCTTTCTGGCACTCTGGCACTCTACTGAGGAAGCTTAATCACACTAATCTGGTGTTGATCCCAAAAGTGAGGTGTCCGAAGAGTATGACACAGTACCGTCCTATCGCTCTATGTAACGTTATTTACAAGATAATCTCTAAAGTCCTGACAAACCGGCTCAAGGTGGTGATGCCCAAGATCATTAGCGAGAATCAATCTGCCTTTGTTGCTGGGAAACAAATCCAGGATAACATCCTCGTGGTTCATGAGATCCTCCATTCCCTTACCCATCAGAAATCTGAGGAGCATGCTGGGATGGCAATTAAACTTGACATGGCTAAAGCCTACGACCGTGTGGAATGGGACTTTCTACTCCTGATGATGGAAAAAATGGGGTTTGATTTGAAATTTTGTGGGTGGATTAAGGAGTGCATTTCGTCTGTGTCCTTCAGTTTCCTCATAAATGGCAATCCAACCGGATTTATTTCACCTCAGAGGGGCTTGAGACAGGGGGATCCCCTATCCCCTTTCCTATTCTTGATTTGTACCGAAGGCCTCTCTATGATGATTCGGCAAAGCTTGGCAGAAAGAGCTATCAATGGGTTTCGAGTTACCTCGGGTGGTACCCCGATCACCCACTTATTCTTCGCGGATGACTCGGTCCTCTTTGGGAGGGCCACAGTTTTGGAAGCTCGGGGATTAGTGGAGGTTCTGAAGGCCTATACTCGGACCTCGGGGCAGGCAATCAATCTCGATAAAAGTTCTATTTTCTTTGGCTCGAAGACCCCAAACCGTGTTAGGAAGGAGATTGGGGAGGTTATGGGAATTCAATGCAAAGCTGGGTTTGGGAAATACCTTGGGATTCAGGCTGACTTCGGCCTATCAAAAAAGGCGGTGTTCGAGGAGATTCGAGAGAGATTGGAAAACCGGCTGTCCGGGTGGGCCGAGCAATTTCTCTCGCAAGCAGGCAAGGAAATTCTTATTAAGGCAGTGGCGCTGGCTATGCCAAATTATGCCATGAGTTGCTTCAAGCTCCCCGTTGGTGTTTGCAAAGATATTGAAAGAGCCATTCGCAACTACTGGTGGAGGAGCGGCGATCAAAGAAAAGGAATACACTGGATGTCCTGGGAACGACTCACGAAGCAAAAGAAGACTGGGGGGATTGGATTCAGAGATATCCAAAGTTTCAATTTAGCGTTCCTTGGAAAAATTGGTTGGCGATTGATCATGAACCCGTGGTCCCTACTGGCTACTGTGTTGAGGGACAAGTATCATCCGGGTAAGAATCTGATGGATGCGGCAAAGGGGAGAAATACTTCATGGGGGTGGAAGGGCATTTTTTACGCATGCAAGATTCTCCAACATGGACTGAGGTGGAGAGTTGGGGATGGCAATAACATCAACATACGAAAAGATCCCTGGTTTCCCAAACCAAGTACTTTCAAAGTCCGACCTACGGAACGCCTCCAGGCAACCATGGTGTCCGATTTAATCAACCCTATTACTATGTCTTGGAAGAGGGAGATCATCTCTGAGGGTTTCAATATAGAAGACGTGAATCTCATCATCAGTATCCCATTAGGCAAATCTGGTTGGCAGGATAGACTAGCGTGGCACCACACGGTAAATGGAGACTACTATGTTCGAACTGGATATGGTGTGGCTGTCAACCTTTTGGAGAATGGGGCGTTGGGGAAGAAGGGACGGGGAAACACAAGCAAACCGACCAAGAACAATCAGGTTTGGAACGATATCTGGAAACTAAAGATCCCCAATAAAATCAAGATCTTTGTTTGGCGCTGCTGTAATCACGCCCTGGCTGTCAGAAGTAACCTAAGAAGAAGGCACTTAAGAGTCGATAATGTCTGTGGTGTCTGTGGATGTGTGGATGAAACTGAGAACCATCTCTTTTTTCACTGTAAGTTTAGTCATGCTTTTTGGTTTGGTTCTTCTCTCCATCTTAACTCTCTTGAACTTCTGGGTGGGGATTTCCTTACCAACTGGGAAACTCTTCATAATCGGGTTAAGGACAGAAGCGAGGGAAGTAGCACGATGCAAGAGATTGCCTTCGGGCTTTGGAGATTGTGGAAGAACCGGAATGATGTTGTCTTCAATGGAGGAAATCTGGATCCTTTGGAGGTCCTAACCATCTGGGGGAATAATATCATGGAATTTAGGGAAGCTACAGCTGGGGTGCCGAATGGGGGTCGGACCACCACCATCTGTCCCTCCTACTCCGGTGATGAGGAGGTGACCCGATGGCGAAAGCCTAGATTTGGGGTTCTTAAAATCAATACCGATGCTGCTTGGTGTAAAGCTTCGCTCCGCACGGGGGTGGGATGGGTCTGTCGGGACTTTGCTGGGGTGCTCCACGCTGCTGGTGGTTCGGGGGGTGGCCTCTGCCACTCGGCTGCTGCTGCTGAGGCTTGGGCTATCCGGGAAGCTCTTTCGGCCTGTGAAGACCATGGTTTCGAGAACGTCATCATTGAGTCCGATGCCAAAAGTATCATTCAGATGCTGCGAAAGGAAGTTCCCACTGAATTCAGTATTGAGTGCATCCTTGGGGACATTGTGAACCTAGCTCGTAATCTTTCGTCTGTCTCGTTTGATTTTGTGTCTAGGACGGGTAATATTGCTGCCCACACTGTTGCCAATTTTTTCTCTAAAAAGGAGCAAACTCTGGTCTGGGACTGTATTGGACCTGAGTTCCTTTTTAATGTACTCGCTCAGGAAGTAAAACTATCTATTCGTATCTAATCTACTTTATCTTTGGAAAAAAAAAAAAAAAAAAACAGTAATAGACCAAAGCATCTCCACCCCTAACAAAAAATAAGCTAGTCAATTTTATTAAAATATTATTAATTTTTATTATAAAATAATAATTTGGTTTTTTAATTTCTGACTTCTTCTCTCTCTCTGACTCCCGTCTTCTTCTTCTTCTTCCCCCTTTTTTCTTCTCTCTGTACACCACCCCATCGAACCACCACGCCGTCGAACCCATCTTCTTCCCCTTTTTTTCTTCTCTCTGTACACCGCGACGGATGGGGTTCTAGGGATCGAGAGGTGTCGGAGGCGCGACGGATGGGGAAGCCGAGTGAAGTTTCAACACTCCTTTCTTTCTTCCTCTGCTCTCTCTCCCACTCCAGTTCTTCCATCACTCTCTCTCCCTCCCTCCAGGTAGAATTCCTCTCTTTCTCTGTAGTTCAGTTTAAGTTGTGATTTTATAGTCGTTTTAGTTGGATTTGGATTACGAAATTGGGTGTTTAGGGCTCTTGACAGTGATCAAATTTGTTGAAATTTTGTTCAGATATCATCGATCCGTCCGACGGCTAGAATTTTTCAATCCGACGTTTTGGCTCTCCACCTCTAGAGCTCACCGTGCCACCATCTGGGTTTTTCCAAACCGCCGATTCCGTCCCTGACGTCAGCATGGCGTCATATGGACCGAGTAAGGCCTCAGTCAATTTTGGACTGGGCTCTTGCCTGGCATGGACTGGGTCTCTGTCAATTGGATGGGCTGGAGCAAATGGACAGGGTGCTGGGCAGTTTTTCAGCTGGGTGCTGGGCAAAATGCCCTCCGCTGGAACTGCTCTTAAGGTATCGTTTGGTACGTGGGACGGGACGGAACGCAGTGGGACAAGGCGTTCCGTCCCACGTTTGGTGCACCTAAAAACTGTGAACGGGTTGTCCCATTGGACGAAATTTGGCTGATTTTTCGTTTCACCTCTCCCCTCTGGAACAACCCATTCCACATCCGTGGAACATAAATTTATAACATTTTAAGACAACACTTCCCCTTATCTTTTTCAATATTTACATCATCCGTTCCGTCCTGTCCCGTCCCGTCTGCGTATCAAACGGTACCTAAAGGAACTATTAACTACTGGGAAATGAAAAACTTAGACATCGAGAGAAAAGACAGCAGTTTACATGCAGCTCAGACCCAGTGTCTAAGAAGCCTTGAACCAAATATGGTAAGAGTATGATTCATAGACTGCAGCAAGAAGCCAGACTCGGACCCATCAGCGTTGTTCTTCAGTACCTAAAGGCATTGGGAATGTGTACATAGAGTCAAAACCTAGGTATAAACGAGAAAGTTTTAAAAGGAGAATGTGTAGGATAGGCTTTGAATCCTTGATTAAAGTATTAATATTAACCAAGAGTAAGGTAACCCACAAATCATTGAGAAGTTTCACCATGTCAACCAAGTATGCACAGTTTTAATACTTTCCCTGCAATACTTAGTCATTGTGGTAAAAGCAATCTTCTTCCTTTTACACAAATTTTGATCAATCATCGATATGACCACTAAATACTAGTGAAAAATGAACACACAACACAGAATTACCAATTCCGACGCAGAAACATTGGTTATGGCAACAGTTGAGTGGAAATATAAGGGGCATGGATTAATACCTTAAAGCAAATTTCTTTGAGCACGACCAAAAAATAGAGTCAGAAACCTCCAATTGCTGAAGTGCATTGGCTGAGAGAGTCATCTCATGCTGCTTTAGATGGGCCTAAAAGAAGCTCCTAGTGCATTGTTTCAAGCAGTAATATCAGCGGAACTTCGCAAGGCAAGCTGGAAACTTCCTTACGATGCTTGGATTACCATTCTAAATTCAAAGGTTTTCACCTACCTCTAACTTGATTGGGATGATCATGCTTCCAAGTTACAAACTTCCATCATTTTTCAAAAACAAAACAACTTAATTCTCTAACGAGAATCGTAATTTGCAATTCGAAAGCAGCAACACAGAAAATACCTTCTCTGTTTGTTTGGAGAGTGGCTCCTCAAGAAGCAACTCGGCAGAAGACGAGCTCAAAACCACAGCTTCAAGCCCATTCCTCATAAAATTATCATCAAACTCTCCATAGAGAACGTTGCCGGTCGAAACCTCTACTACCACAATCCCAATTTTCACTTCCACCCCGCTCTCAATTCCACCATCCACATTTTCAACAGAAACTCTCGTATCCACCACACCACTCCACCTTATCCCCCACGTCCTCCGCTGCCTCCAGCATCCCTTCGTATACAATGCCAACAATTCCCGGCCAAATGGGGCCTGCCCGGTTCGACCCATGTGCCTTGTCGCGGCAGTTTCAGTCTGCTTCACCACACCGACCTCATACCCGGCACTCACCAGCCTCCTGACGTGGACATTCGGCCGGAAATGGGCACACTCGCCGTCAAGAAATTGTGATCCATATGGGCATAAATCCCCAAAACCCTCTCGGCGATTTCGGCGTCTTCCCCGAAGAACCGGTACTTGTAACCGACTTCCACCATCAGAAGAACATCGGGTGGCGCGCTTCTTCAATTCCACCGCCTGTTACTCCAAAGCCGTGAACTTGGCGGGTGGGTTGGAGGAAGGGGGATGTTCTGGAACGTAGGAGGCGGCGAGGTGGGAGGAGAGGAGGGAGCGCTTGGCGGGGGAGAAGGCAACTGTGGCGGTGATTTTGGGAGGTGGGGTGGGGTGGGTGGGTCTTCAGGGTTTGACAGCGGCGATGAGGGGGGAATGAGGAGGAGGAAGGAGATGAGGGGTTTGGGGTTTTGGATTTGGGAGCAAAGAAGCGGGATATATCTTGATGCTTTTGCTTTCCCATGGCGGGGGAAGTGGAATCTCTGACGGTGGTGTTGGACTGAGGGGTTTGATTTGGCGCGCTCAGCTCACTCGTATTTTATTGTCACGCGACATGTCGTCGATTTTCACACCATTTTCTCCTTTTCAAGCCCCAGTTAAGTTTTTTTTGTGGTTTAATCTCATTTGCTTCCTCCGATATATAGTTTCTTGAGGGCTTTTAAAATAACTAAAAGTATTTTTGGTGAAATTATTTTTGGGGTTTGGGGTTTTTGGCTTTTTATAAGAAGCAGCGTTTTTCTAGAATTCATTTGCATATTTACTAAAAATTGATTCCAAAAGCATTTTAGTACTTTTAGTGATTTTAAAAGCACTTTTAAACGAAGCATATAACCGTCAAAATATATTTTAAAAAGGACAATGTTATTCACACATATGTTTTTAACCCTAATCTCTATTACTCGAAATCTAGTTATCTACACCTTTATCTTGCTCTCTTCCTCACTGCCCATCCTTGGCCACCTCCCCAAACCACCAACATTCACCTGTCCATCTCTTCTCCCCACCGAAATTTTTTTTATTGTAATCGGAATACGGGTTTTACACCACGTGTTTTTATATAAGTGGTGAAAAAAATTATTTTTTAAGTTATTAACTTTTTAACAAACATATCCTACCATTTGTATAATGACACATGGTGTGCCACACTGAAAAATCTCTCATCCCCACCGGATTCATGCCACACCCTGACACCCCCAACTATTGTCCAAATCAAGGCCCCAACCCCCGCGAACCTATCCACCCCAAAACCTACCTTCCCCGGTCGATTTCATATTCCCAGTCCTGCCCTCTTTTTCTTTTTCTCTGTATATGCGGTATGCCCAAGCACCAACACTTCAAGTGCGTGGAAAACGAACCCAAATTAAAAAGGAATGCAAAGGGATTATTTGTAGATTAGTAAGTAACGAGCATTCACTCTCGTACACCATATATCTCAAGTTCAATTTCCCATATCTTAATGTTGTTTGTATATAAAAAAAAACATAATCATCTTCTAATCGTGACCCTTATTTAGGCCGACCAATTAATAACATGATACCACATCATAAGAAGGGAACCAATGTATTTGAAGCATCGAACAATTATATCAGTAATATGAAGGGAATCATACGTCAATAGTGTTAACGTGTCGATAAGTAGTCAGACAAACTAGTTGTTACGTGATGGATACAATAGTGATCATGTGTCCATATTAAACGATCAGACAACTAGTTGTTAGGTGACAGATACAAATCTTTTTTCGATACGAAACTTTAATGGAATTCATTTTCCAAAACTACTTTTGATAATAAAATCAATTTAGATCTCTCTCTCTCTCTCTCACGCAGTTTCATACTTGTTTTTGAGCTTAAGTGAGGTTGAGAAAGTGTTGGCAATGAATTGAAGGGGACGAGGATAAAAGGAATTGCTTGGACCACGTAATGCTGAGGGGGACAAAGAGACTGTGTCCACACTTTCTCCCATACGTAAAATTGAGGCACAAAAATGTCCAACACTCCCTCCAATCCAAAGACCCTCTGGCCTCCACCTTCGCCACAAATTTTATTAATTCTATATTTTCATTCATATGCATTAAATATACACCCTCACTCCTACTACTCATCTCTTGTAAAATCAATAAAAATTAATTCCTAAAAGTAGCATAAGTGTGAATAATTATTGGTTTCTATTTTGGAAATTCCATAACCCCCCCCCCCCCCCTTTTATTTAAAATTTAGTATTATTAATGAGATGAGAAAGGATTCTAAACTATCACATTATTTTAGGGAGGTGAAGTTTCGAACTCGGAATGTATGCATAGAAATCCAACACTTTATCCACTAAAAATATTAGACTACATGCCATAAAACCCCATTTCTTTCAGTTGTATATGTACATGCATGGTTTACATGATCGACCAAAAATGAAATGCATGATTTACATGTAACTGCACATGACTCATTGATCCAGCGGGAAAAAAAAAATCTAAATGGCAAGATAAATTAGTAGGTAAATCTATGAAATATATGCAATGATTTGACGGTGGTTTCAAAATCTATATATTATGTCATTCACAGATTATCAGTTTCATTTCATTTTTGGGACTGCATAAATATCCCATCTACTGATGTATCACCTGCATGCATTAGTTGGAATGTCAATTTCTATACAAGTGGAAAGAGGCATTAGTTACGGGGCCCAAATCATATCAAATTTCAACATCCAAACCCTCTATTTTTTAATTCTTTAACCATTAGTAATTTTCAAAAAAATTAACATGCACTTCTCCAATTCAACTTTGGAATGATAATAAGAGATATTGGCATGTGTGTGTGTGTGTGTAGACGCACACTATACAGTTAGTTGGGAAAATGAATGGCAGACATGAAGAATTGATTATATGAAACAAGTGTTGGAGAATAAGATCCATAAACTAGTTTACACTCAACATATATATGATTGGTGTTGGATATCGACCAAGTTCTAAAAAAGATTGATGTTGGCCTCAGAGATTGAATACCGACCGAGCTCTAAAAAAGATTGGCATTAGTACCGGTATAATAATTTGACCTGTTCTCAATGTGGGAAATGGTTTCCCTTGTGACCTTGTCTGGGGCCACTCGTGATGAGAGGGCATGTTGGATAACATATAGGATCACACATCGGTCATATTACAAATAATATGCAATTAATATTTGCAAGTTTCACCCTTAATATCACTGAGAATTTTTATGATAGCCAAACATTTAATAATAGGTAGTTAAGTTGAGACAATATCGATAATATTTGTAATGAATATGTTTGGGCTTTGGAAACTTTATCAACAAGTTGACAACAAGAAGGGAGAAAAGTGAGATTATATAGAATAGCTAGTTTGCTACCCTCCCTATCTACTTACGTAGTTATCTGAAGGACTTATCCACATCCCTCTTCACTGCTAGTATATGGTTTATGGCAGCCTAAAATGAAAAACTTCTCCTCAGGATTCCATTTCCCAGACCAACCAAGAATTTCAGAAGAAAGAGAAAGCACGGAGGAAGGTAAACTACTACAAGAAGAAGTAGAAAAAAGATCAGAGTTCAACAATTGTGAATGGGACTTCAGTCTCTCCACAGTTGTGTCCTCCAACGACTGCCGCGGCGCCGCATCCAACACCCTCGGTGTAATCGAGTTTGACCCATCAAACACCGTCTTAGCCACCGGCGGAATCGCCAGAAAAATCAGAGTTTACAACCTGAAATCTCTATTGCCCAATTACGATAATCAAACTTGTGGAAGTGCAAGTGATACTATGGCGGATTTGATAGACCACGTAGATGCATGCGACTACACCATTTGCACTCCCGCCAAGCTCAGCAGCCTCCGCTGGCGCCCCGGATCCGACGGCCGGGTCATGGCCTCCGGCGACTACGACGGCGTCGTCACGGAATACGACCTCGAAACAAAACTACCCATCTTCGAGCGCGACGAGCACGGCGGGCGCAGAGTCTGGAGCGTTGATTATTCGCATTCTGATCCGGTTCTCGGAGCGTCTGGCTCCGACGATGGGACACTACAGATGTGGGACCCGCGCTGCGAGGGCGGGGATTGCGTGGCTAGTGTGCAGCCCAGTGACTCGCGAAGTCCGGTCTGCTGCGTGGAGTTTGATCCGTTCGGCGGCGCGCTTCTAGCCGTTGGATGCGCGGACCGGAAGGCCTACGGTTACGATGTTCGGCAAATGGTGCGCCCGGTTATGGTCTTCGACGGACACAGGAAAACCGTGACGTACGTGCGGTTTCTCGACGGCCGTACGGTGGTGACAGCTGGCACGGACGGGTGTTTGAAGCTGTGGGACACGGAGGATTTGCGGGCGATTCGGACGTACAAGGGGCACGCGAACAGTCGGAGCTTTGTTGGGTTATCGGTGTGGAGACACGGAGGGCTAATTGGATGCGGGTCGGAAAATAACCGGCTTTTCGTGTACGATAAGAGGTGGGGCGAGCCCATTTGGGTCCACGAGTTTGGGGCGGTGGCTGCCGGTAGCAGTAGCGGTGGGTGCGGTGAGGAGGAAGGCGCGTTTGTGAGTAGCGTGTGCTGGCGACAAGTTGGTGAGGAGCAGTGCACGCTGGTGGCGGGTGGGTCAGATGGGGTTTTGCAGGTTTTATTAGGGAGGAGGAAGTCACTCACGTCGGATTAGAAATCGTTGAAAATTCAATTAATTGAATATTTATTGCATAAAATTTATAGAGATTGTTCCGAGAAAAATTTTAGCACAAAATTAAGGAAAAATATAGATGCCATTTTGTTATTGTTAAGGTTGTATGAAATTAGTTTTCTAACATTATATTCATGCAGCTATGTATGGTCCCAAAAAATATTAAGGAGGTTCTCTTAAACTGAGATTTTTTATAGACTCTATGTTAACTCACAGTTTAACGTTCATTCTCGTACTAATATAAAATATTTTTTCAAAAACATGAAATGACATAAATACCATGAAACGTCTCACTTTTGACGGAATCTTTTATGAGTTTTTCTGAATTAATAAAGCTAATGCATAACATCCATGTAGTGCGTTTATTGCATGGCATTACTATATTGCATGTATTTTCGTGAATTTGTCCAAGTATTTATTTTTGTTTAAAAGTATGAGATTGATATATAGAAGAATCGTCTGGTCGTTTAGATATGAGATAACTAGACTACTAGATTATTACCATATCTATAAAAAACAGTGAACTGGCTCGACCAACAGAGATTTTTCAATATAACCGAAATACGAGATAGTACATCACATGTCACTATACAAATAGTAAAATATATGTATTAAAACACTCTTATTCCGATCACAATAAAAAAATTCTCCTCGACCAAATAAGAAAACAGTGAGCTGGCATTGTGCAATGACTGCGCACAGCAGCGATGGCTCACACATGGTATTTGCATGGATAGTTGAAGACAGTTGCATCTTGCAGGCTGTCCTTTGCCAATTGCCAACCAGATAGAACGATTGACAGACCAAGTACAAATCTACGTTTGATTACAAATTATTTGAACCTTTTCTTATTAATTATACATTACTCGTTTGATCTTGCTATTTAGAGATTTGATCGTTAAGGAGTGTACTTGTTTATACTTTGTACGTACATGTCTATTTTTGTCAAAATCCTGCTTCCAAATTTCCATTTTTATTATGTTTTTCGAGAAGTAAATATATTTGCGGATTAATTAGGTCTTTCAACCATCTTAAACTTAATTATTGTATTTGGTTAGAGAAACGCTAGATATGATCAAATTTACAAACCAAAAGACGCGTCACCAATAAGAAATAAGTACGTTAATCAACATTTAAGTAATAATTCAATCATCAACTTTCATGTCATTTGGTTTACAAAATTTGAACAAATTTAATCTTCCTAATATTACCCATTTGATTTTTTCAATTTTTCATTGTATTGTTTATATATTATAACAAGTTGTTTAATCCTTGGAAATCAAGTGCTAACAAGGTATGTGTTTCTTGCAATAAACACTTCAAGTGTTTCTTGCAAGATGTACTTGCGTTTTTATTAATGATTGGTTCTAAAAGGTCATCAAAAGTGTTGTCAGTTATTTTAAAAGTACTTTCAAATACACATAACTTTTTAATTAGTAAACCTGGCTTGTTTGGTGGGCTGGATGAGATTGTGCCTTAGGGATATGATTGGATTAGCAAAGACTTATAAGAAGGACTTGTAACTCATACATAAGGATAGGTTCGATAACCCACTTTATGTGAATTCATACCCTATCATGTCTAATTTTGTCCATCTCACATTTTGACAAACAATAAAGTGAGCTCAATATTTTTTAATTGCCCACAATCTATTCCTTCTAGCCCATCAAACGGCCAGAGATATAGTAACGAGTTGTTATAATTAAGGGTTTTTATCACAAATGATCCCATAAATTTACCTTCACCATCAAGGTGGTCCCTGAAATTGAAAATCAATCAATGTAGTCCTTAAAAATAGGTGTCGCAAATCAATGTGGTCATTCCGTCATAATTCTGTTAAAAATTCCATTAAGTGCTGATGTGGCACATAAATGGACCCTACACGATTTACAGGTTTTTATCACAATGGTCCCTAAAATTAACTCACACCATCAAGATGATCCCTGAAATTGACTCACATCATCAAGATGGTCCATAAAATTGAAAATTGATGAATGTAGTCCTTGAAAATAGGTGTCGCAAATCAATACGATCCTTGCATAACAATTTTGTAAATTTTTTTGTTATGTGCTTATGTGAGTTTAATAATTAATTAAAAAAGTTGTCTAGATACATTTTTTTATAGTAGGACCTCCTCCGAAAAGAGATAGCTTCCATAAATTATCAAATGCACAAGGCTTAACCAAGGCCTAAGAGGGGATTTGGAAATAGTTTTCAACCCAACAATAGACGCACCTCGGTTATAATCTCATTATCTCAAGGCAGACCTCGTCGTTCTTTGAGTCACTAGACCACCAGTGAAGCACCGAACAAGCTCTCCAAGATTAAGGTTATGAGGATGTTGATCGCCTAAATGTTAACGGTGATATCCCAAAAGTCGTTGCCAATCAGCCAAGCCGTCACCAAAGGTGATCTCGATCTAGATTCAATTCGGTGAAGGGTGTTGAAGTGTGTAAAGATGAGTGTATTGAGATATTTTTTTAAAGAATAGACATTAATTGAAGGAGGTAGAGGAATGTGGACTAGGATTAGAGGTGATTGCAGGGCTGGGTTTTTGAGTTCACAACTTTTTATTAACTATTAAATTATTAAACTTATTTGTAATTTTTTTTAAAATTTAATTAGACTTGTGTGATCCATTTATGTGTCACATCAGCACATAACAGAATTTTTGACAGAATTGTGATAGAAGGACAACATTGATTTGGAACACTTACTTACGGGACTACATTGATCGATTTTCAATATCAGGGATCATTTTGATGTCGCGGGTCAATTTTAAGGAACATTTGTGAGAAAAAAAAGACTTATGAAACACATTTATGTGCCACATCAGCACTTAACATAATTTAATAGAATTGTGACGGAATGACCATATTGATTTGCTGCACCTATTTTTAGGGACTACATTGATTGATTTTTAATTTCAGGGACCATGTTGATGGGAATGGTTGATTTTAGGAATTATTTATGATAAAAACCTTATAATTGATTGTCTAAAAGGGTCAAAGTCACAACTAAATCCAGGACCGTCAGATTTGAGTCAACGTACTTGTAGAGGACTTTACATCAAATCCGACGGTAGGAAACGAGTCTATGATGTTGGATTTCACAGGTTTCAGAGTGCGAAATGTGAGTACAAGTGTAGAGGTAGAATCCTCCTTGTCCTTTCCAATTAAACTAAACCCTCGTCGTCTGGGTTTTGAATCTGTCCCCGTCTCCGCTCTGTCCCACCTCTATTTCCACCGATCGCCGTCGAAGATAACAGGCGGTAGGGATTTTCAGACAGAGAGAGAAAGAAGAGAGAGAGAGAGAAATGGTTACGTCGGCGGTGGTGAACACGTACCCACTCTCGAGCTACACGTTCGGGACCAAAGAGCCGAAGATGGAGAAGGACACCTCCGTCGCCGATCGCCTCGCCCGTATGAAAGTCAAGTATGTTTCCCCCTTTTTTCAAATTTCATTTTCCCCCTTTTAATTGATTCCAATAATGTTTAGATGTTAGTCCCTTTGAAGTGTTCTTTTGAGCTCTAAAACCCTAATTTTTTAATCGGCAGCTATATGAAAGAGGGAATGCGGACCAGTGTCGAAGCGATTTTACTGGTATATGCTTTGAATCAACAGCCCCTCCTCTGCACATAATTTACTGTTCATTTTGTGGGCAAAGCTCATAATTTCCTTGTATGTGTGAAATATTTAGGAAAAAGAAAGAACTTGTTCGATTGCATATTGTATTTCTTGGTTAATTGACACAGTATTTGTTAATGATCATTATTTGAGTTCCATAACATGCCCTTACACTTCTTGTTTAATTTTTTTTGGATAGTTAACTATATTACACACAATTCTTGATAGCATGCCTATCAGAAATTATCAAAAGGGCATTTTCTGAGCTGAATGGCTCGTTGCGTAATTAAATGAGGAATTCGTGCTCTGGTTCTTTAGTTTTCATCTTCGGGAATTCCGGATTCGTTTGTTTCTTGGTTTCTGATAAGAGGCTCCACTAACGCTTTGCAATGTATATTAGATGTTCTTTTAGCTTGTTATGTTTTCGTGTTCTGGTCCTCTCATCTTCAATGTTCTACAAGCCCCCAATTCAAGTTTTCATAATTGTCAATTGTATCGCTGTTGAACATGGAGTTGATACAAAGGACATGTCTTGACACGTGGGCTCGACGCATTTCTTTTCTTTGCAGGTACAGGAACATAATCATCCCCACATACTTCTCCTGCAGATTGGAAACACATTCTGCAAACTTCCTGGTGGACGACTGAAGCCAGGGGAGAATGGTATGACCTTATCTTGTATTCCGTCCTTTTCATGGTGCATGCATTTTGACGTAAGTTGATCTTGTTGAAGACTGACCCGTTTTGTTTTGTTTTCTATCTGGTGGTGGGTCTCTTTATGTTGCAGAAATTGAGGGGTTGAAAAGAAAGTTGACCAGCAAACTTGGCGCTAATTCACCTACCCTTGTGCCAGATTGGCAGGTACGATTCTCTGATTTACTATCTCTCTGACTATATATGTAAGAGAAATGATGTTAGAAGCTTATAGGGTTATCGGAAAACACATGAGAAAATAACTTCGAAGTGAGTTGAAGTGCAAAAATGTATGAAGATGAATGGACATTCAAGGCAACCAAAAAACGCAGTATAACTACTAGACACATTGGCCTTTTATAGGTGCTTCCTTAGTGATCAATTTCATAAAAGTGACCTTGGTTTATGAGAACTTGTAGCATGTCAAGTTCACAATGCCGCCACTTTATTTGAAATGTTGGAGCTTGAAAATTATGGTTTAGGGCATTTTTATACTGTCAATTCTCATTTTACTTGCCTTCCCTTGTTGCAGATAGGAGAGTGCGTGGCTATCTGGTGGAGGCCAAACTTTGAAACCATAATGTACCCATATTGCCCTCCTCACATAACAAAAGCCAAGGTAATCTGTCAAAACAAGTCCTGGACAATTTCTGTTGATGACTTTGGGCTGCATATGAGTACCCCTTCCTCTCTTTCCCACGCACTGATTTTTTATTTGCCCAATTTTGGTAATGCAGGAGTGTAAGAAGCTTTTCCTTGTTCACTTATCTGAAAGGGAGTACTTCGCTGTGCCCAAAAACCTAAAACTTCTTGCTGTCCCATTGTTTGAGCTCTATGATAACGTTCAGGTATAGAGTTCATATGATCATATGGAATTTTTATGCTCTCCTACATAACATTGGAATTTGGCTTGTGTTTACTGAAGTCTAAGCCTTCAAAAACAATTGCTGCATCAGAATATTCTCAGGATGATGATTCATAAGTATTATACAATTACTTCGTTATGCTTTCCCCTGCTTACCCATCTCTCTGTTTTGTAGTCTAAGATGAAAACCTTAAACCTTTAGTTCCTTTCATTAAGTTAATCCTTTTTGTAAATATTATCTAAATTTTCCTGTAAACTCATGGTGTCTCGTAATTGCAGAGATATGGGCCTGTTATATCTACAATCCCACAGCAGCTTTCCCGATTCCAGTTCAACATGATCAGTTCATGAAGAAGGAATTATGAAGTTACGTTGATATCACTATTCAGTATACCGAAGATCACGTCTGGACATCATTGCGTGGATACCTAAACTCAAGACCGGATATTATTCTTATAGCTGAACTTAAGTTGGTTAGTATGAGATCCTTCAGTTTATCCAGATGTACGAAGCATATCTTGTGGTCTGTTTTGTTCATCTATGTTTGGTTATGATTGTATTTGCTAATGCGTTTTGCATTACTCTTGAAACTGTCTGAACAGTGGTTGCGCTGTGCAAGTTCTTGTTTCTTAGCTAGAAGGTTTGTTAGTTAATTTAGACACCGGGAGTCATACAACGTTGTCTGAGTTATGTTTTCAGATTCTCAATATTTGTGATTTTGTACGATAACTTGTTCTGCTTTTCTGTAACGATGGGTAGGAGGAGATGTATGTGCTTACTTCTTAGAATGTACCTATCAACTGTCTTAACTTTGTGTAATGGTGGGTAGGCGATGGATGTATTCCCCTAGGATTCTTATCGGTTTCATTCTGTTGGAGCCTTGTGGCATGTAATCATCGTTGTAGAATTCGTCTTTGATAAAAAATTCTTCCTTTTTTCGGTAAGTGTATTTTTTCTTTATATGGTTTTACGAAATGCTGCATGGTGATTTTGTTCCCCAGGTCCAGGTGTGTTAGGCAAATATTGCCGAGACCCGAATTGGTCACAAAAATTGGTGGCAAAATGAATGAATTGCTATTCTTTTTTAGGCTCACATTGGTTTGAAGTGAATCTAATTTGTTCTACCTTCTCCTCTCCATATTTTGAGTGGCTTTCGATCTCGGGCTCCCGGGTTCCATTAGAGGCATAAACATGACTGCGTCCTGTGTTCTTCCAAATCTTCCTTTCTTCCATTTTCTCTCTTGCACTTTGAGCCTCTGGCCATTGCCCTGCCGAGGCACGCATGTTAGCTAAGAGGACATAAACCCCGGATTCGTCTGTTTCCAACTCAGTAGCCTTCTCTATCACTTCCTCTGCCAACTTAAGGTGACTAGTTTCTCTGCAACCCCCAAGCAATGTTCCCCATATAGCAATGTCGGGGTTATACGGCATTTCCTTCGCCATACGTAGTGCTTCCTCCACCCGACCATTTCGGCTCAGCAAATCGATTAGGCAGCCGAAATGCTCAAGCTTTGGCACAATCCCAAATTCTTTATCCATGGAATGGAAGATTCTTTCGCCTTCTTCTACCAAGCCTCCATGGCTACAAGCGAAGAGAGCGGCGGTGAACGTGAAGTCATTCGGCTTCAACCCTTCCTTCTGCATCAATGAGTATATCTTGACGGCTTCTTCTGCTCTTCCGTGGATAGCGACCGATCTAATCATAACATTCCAACAAAATACATCCCTCTTTCCTATCTTGATAAAGAGAGCAAAAGCTCTGTTTATGTCCCCGCACTTGGCATACATGTCGATAAGGGCAGTCCCTGAAATGGTTCCGAAACGAGACCAGTCTTCTATCAAGCTGTGTGTCCATTTTCCGAACTCTAGGGCACCCAAGTGGGAACAAGCTGACAGAACCGAAACAAATGTATATCCATCCGGAACCACGCCTTCCGAATGCATTTGCACAAAAACATCCAATGCTTCTTCATATCGTCTATGCTGGTTGTAACTTGATATCATACTGTTCCAAGACACCATATTCTTGCACGGCATTGTGTTGAAAAACTTTCTTGCCGTTATAAGGTCTCCGGCATTGGCATACACTCCAATCATCAATGTCCACGAGATGACATCCTTTTCCGGCATCCTCTCAAACAAATCACTTGCACTGCCTACATCTCTTACTTCAGCATAACTGGAAATCATAGAATTCCATGAAACGACGTCCTTGTCAGGCATATCATCAAACAACTTCCTCGCACTCTGAACATCACTACCGCTCGCATACCGTGAGATCATGCGGTTCCACAATTCTACAGGTTTCACACGCATATAATCGAACACCTTGCGGGCATCATTCAAAGTCCTATAATTTACAACACCAGAGTCGCGGGAATCCAGCATTTTAACATACATATTGAAAAGGGCATTAGCAACCGCCAGATTTGACTCGAACCCATGCTTTACAATATGGCAATGCACTTGTTTTCCTTTTCCGTACCAACCCAATTTAGAGCAGGAGTTCAAGACATATGGGTAGGTGAAGTTATGGGGTTTGATTCCTCTCAGAGGCATTTCATCAAACGCTGAGACGCATTGCTCGAACGGACCGTTGATATCGTACCCTCTGATCATGGCGTTCTGAATCACAATGTCGTTACCGAGTTGAGGACCCAGTTGGGAAAATATGAGATTAGGATACTCCATGGATCCAAACTCGGTGCTCCGCCGAAGAAATTTTGAGAAAATTTGGATGTTTTGGTTGAGAGATGTAGTAACAATGAGGGCATGGATTTGCTTCAACTGTTTGAACGTGCATTGTGGTAATAGTTTCGAGAGAGTGAACTCTAAGGAACCTCGCATACTAATTCACTAGCTCTTTGGCTTGTCTGTCCTTTTAATTCCTTTTTTCCTTTTATTATCCTATGGTATCTATTATTTCGACAAAAAAAATAATATCACCTATACTAAATCAAAATCATTATTATTTTCGAATAAAAATAGAGTATATTATTTGAGATTATGAGAGAGAATGAAAAAATATGATCGGTTTTGGTCCCTAGTGACCTAGTCACTGATATTCATCGAGTCAAATCTTACTGATTTTCAATTTGTGATCAAAGTCTCTTAACATTTTTTACATAACGTTTTTATAATAAATGTTTATATATATATGTCAGCAGTTGATTTGGTATCGAAAAATAGTATTTATTCCCTAATTTATAGCCTTGTTTTATGATAATTTTTGATAAATTTTGGACGACTTATTTCTAACTAATTAACAAAATTATTTAATTTTAATTTTTTTAAAATAAGATTATCCTCATCTTCAAATGCTACTCAAATGTGCTCTAGGGTTTATCTCAATCAAATCTGCCACAAAACCTTAGAATCAAGGTCATCCACTAGAGGCAAGTATCGTCTCTCTTTTAAGCTTGCTTTTGTGTGCAACTTTATTTTACCACTCATGGTACATATATCAAATTTGTAACCATGAATCATTATCTCATGACATTTAACCATATATTAGTATCGATACCTTGTTATTTTTGTTGCTGCTATCTATGAAATCAAACTTACATGGGTACATTCTTTTCCGTTGATTTGAGAATATATCCATGTGAAGTATATTTGAAGAAATTTATACTGATGTTATTAAGCATAATATCTATTTTTGTTTTTGTTTTGAAGAATGTACCTATGTTTTGGGTGTGAAGAATCTACCAAACGCGTTATAATTTGATTTGATGAATGTACCCATGGTTTTTTTTTTTTTTTTTTGATGCATACCCATGGTTTTTTTTTTATTTGTGCATATTGTTTTTATGCAAAAATATAATTTTATTTTTCATGTGGTGGGGAGTATAATTTGTTTCTGAATAATTTTAAAATCACAAATCATGCATTTGATTCAAAATCTCATAAATATAGGCAACTACAAATCTCAATTTTAATTTAGAATAAAAAAACTAACATAGACATACATTAATACTAAAAGTTAGAGACTTCGATCAACTGAAAACGAATAAGATTTCAATCAAACAACATTGGTAACTAGGGACTGCATCCAAAATTACCCTATAAACTATTGTTAAATAACATGAAAACCACATTTTTTATGAATCTTTTTTAGGGAACTTTAAACGAAAAACTCATGGTACTGTTCACTTTAACGAAAAACCATATTTTTACACTAAAAAGTCAATCTTAGTACTATTCACTTTACCCTTTATTTTGTCTTTATCGTTAAAACTCAAAGTTTTCAAGCCCTTTTCATTAGTCTTTCCTTTTTTTTTATTTGAACTCATATGATCTCATTCTACTCTCAACTTATGAATTGGGTGATGAAGGCAAAGTAAGTCATAGCCGTTGGTAATTATTCTTCTCTTTGCCGTTGGTAATTATTCTTCTCTTTACTTTTTTTGGTCAATATCCATTGACTTTGTGCTTGATCATATTGGTTTTGTTAACCAAAAGAAATCCTAGCAAATCTAATTTATAAAATGGTAAAGATTTTGAAAAGATCAAGAGTAGGATTAACTATTATGATAAAGATTAATAAGCCCCAAGGCATCATTTCCATGTACTATCAAACAATGTTTAGGAGTTAGTCAATGATTATTATTCTTTTTTTTGTGTCTATCCTGTTGTCTTATTTGTTTTTGCCTCTGAAAAACAATCAGTTGTTTAAGCAACCAACAAACTTATTTAATGTGGAAATTAAGCAGAAGGGTAAAGCATTGAGCAACGTAGCACCAATTGCTTTGTAACAGTGTACACTTAATTAATAGATCAAATGCTGTCTTAATCTCTTTCGTTTTCGCTTGTGCTAATAGAATACTATGTAAAGAAAAATTAGGGTTTTGTTTCTTATGTTTAAGGGTAGATGCTATATCATTGAATCTAGGAGTCCTCTTTCGATCTGAGATTTTTATCGTTCATGAATCATGACATGAGTGACCGAAGATTACAGTTCAGTAGTTCTTCATTTCGGTCGGACCTCCATACATGAGAGATTACTGACAACCTGTTTTCTCTAACAAGGAAGAACCAGGAAAAAAAAAGTGTTGCATCCATTGATATATGAAGCTGCAGATTGATGACCAATGAGTTGTAATACAAAAAATGGACAACTTGGTGTTTGGCCAAGTATTCCGACTTCATAAATCTTTGACTTGATTCACGGAATCAATTTAGTTTTCTGATAACCAGGTTCTTTACATATTTGTCATAATTGAGTTCTCTCTTAACAATTTAAAAATTCCAACCAAACAAAAATACTTACTTTAGCAAAGTTAGAACCATGGAAACCCTAATTTATACAGCTCCCCCTCTATAGGCCACAGCACAGCATCTTGATGGAAGTCAAAGTTTGGATTGATGATAAATAATTTTAGACTTTGCAGGATTATTTTTTTGATATTATTTACAGTGAAATTTTTACAACGGGATAGCACGTGCATAATTAACAACTAATAAACTCCATCCAACTAATCACATAGGTTTCACCTACTGAACATGAAAGGATCAGTCTAACCACCCAAGTCGATCCAGGATAACTTAATCATTTTTGTCTTCTGATTCTGACAGTTTCTTTTGCAGATACAAGGTTAATTCCTGAGGCCAAGGAACCGTAATTGCTTTTTTATTGTTGTGAAAAAGCTGTTGTTATTATGATTTTAACTAATAAACTTTGTTATTAAAAGATTGATTAATAATTGGTAATGACAGCTGAAGCTTCTGTTGTCTTATCTCATGTTCTTAGTAACTTCTAATTATTAAGACATTATTTAAGTTGGCCAACGAATGTACTGTTGTCTTATCTCATGTTACTAAGACATTATTTAAGTTGGCCAACGAATGTATTGTACAATTATCAGAGAAACGGATCGAATGCCCACTCCAACAACACCAATACTTTCCCCAATTGGTATTGGTTGGAGTGAGATTAGGGTATTTAAACTCTTTTTTTTCTCTCATAGATACGGTTGATGTGGGACATTTCAACACGCAACACCAATACTTTCCCCAACTGGTATTAGTTTGAGTGAGATTAGGTATTTAAACTCTTCTTTTCTCATAGATACAGTCGATGTGGGACATTTCAACACGCAGTTACACGTGGGAGATCCATACATCGATAACCACGTGGAGCCAATGAGACTCACCCAACATGCAGGGCCAAGGGACCCACCATCATCTCACGGGGCTAAGGGAACCCACCCATCACGTGATAGTATAATCGGGCCGGCTCCCTGACTTTGATACGATGTAGAATTATCATACTACCTGCACAATCCGTTAGGTGTGGGGTCTTATCACAAAAAATCTCGGTATTAGTGGGAGTGAGATTAGGGTATTTAAACTCTTATTTTCTCATAAATACGGTTGATGTGAGATATTTCAACACGCCAATTTCAACATGTATTATGCTATGAACTAATGATGTTCTTATTTGCTTGCTGTCAAATGATTTACGACCAATTACTTGAATAAAACCATCATTATCGTTAACATAATCAACACTGTCCTCATTCCGTTATAATGATGTAATCCTAGTTTCGAAACGAAGAGCTATCCAGAAAAACAAAGAACGTGCAAACCTCAAAACATCCAAATTACTGTATTTATCTCCCCCATGTGATTCAGTAAACAGAATATAAATTCCATCATTGCTAGATCGATCCATATGATTCGATGAAGAATGAGCAAATAATGGGGTTTTTGTCTTTAAACGGGAAATAAAAAAAAAAATGCTTGGGGGTGGAAATGAGGCAATATCTACAATACCTGGATTTAATCAGATACAATTTGAAGGGTTTTGTAGGAAAATATAAAATATAAGCGAAGAGGTATAAAAATAGTTTAAGTAAGAATCTAACACACGGAATATGAAATAATGCCAATCATATGAAGCCTTTAGAAAAAGACCACCCCATGAAATCAATGCATCTGGCCATGGATTTACATTAATATATTTTTTAGGTCATTTTAATTTAATAAATTTACATCAAGAAACTTATCCCACAACCCATTTTAACGACAAGGAGAAGAAGACAATAAGAAACTTATCCCTCAACCCATTTAAAATATGTGACTTGAAAAAACTAATATTGTGAATGCTATAGATGATGAGTGTTGCCAATTACTTGTTCATATTCATTTGAATGTCGTTTCAACAATCATTTTTCCATGGAAAAATATGAAGCAGTTTTAATAGAGCAGATGGCGACTTTGGATGAAGTCGATATATTTCAGAAGTGTATACACACTACAGACCAAATTTCACCTTAATTCCAAGTAGAGCATAAGTGTTGAGATTGAAAGATGATGAGTTATGCTTGAGCGAAGCAAAAACATAAGAAACTCTAGCACAAAAAATGATATATTTATGCGCGAATTATTTGTCTGACTTGAGTATAAGAGAAAAAGACTGATCAAACTGCCTCGCAATGTGAATGTGCATGTTTAAGGAGATTCAACCTGATGATCCACTTGAAATTAGGCACATAAATTAGGTCAATAGCTAGTGATTTTATTTCGTCTGAAAGAGTATATGCAGAAAATTAGGTGCAAATGGGCACCGACACACATTTCAGTTTTTTACATGTTCATTACGTCAGTAGCTAGAGATACCGACACACGATGAGAGACTTCTAAATATAAAACAACTCATGCTATTAATAATATTATTCTACTATACCAAAAATATATATATTATGATTCTCCATTTTTTCAACACCTCCTTATAGAAGAATTACAATTAATAATCTTTGTACGATAAGTAGAATAACGATTGACAAATGGGGGAGCTACGGTTGGCAAAACAATATTATTTTCTTATTGTGTATCTCCAAGGAAATAGAGCCATACGCAATTATTTTATTTTTTTAATAACAAAACGATATTCCTAATTTCCTATCACTGTTTAAATGTAAACTATTTTATTTAAATATACGCACGATTATTATGTATTTTTGTCCTTAACAAAGTGAATTGAACTTAATCACAAGTTGAGAACAATGATTGTTGTTCTTCAGACGTCTTTTTCAATTGATTCCCTTGCTTCTTACGTTATCGAATGTACTATTTTTAGCCTGTCATATGGCTTTCTGTATCTGTTTGGTTGTTACCCGGTAATGAATTTCCAGTTCTTATAAAAACAATGATTGTTGAATAATTGCTTGTTGTTTTTCTTTTTCTTTTCACGTGATCAATTCATTGGTTGATGATCACAATTTGGACAAGAGAACATTATCGAATAATCCAACAGATCAAATCCTGTCTGGCCTGGGATCTTTGTATCCGTTGTCCATTTATTCCCTTTGCATTTCTTTATGTAGCCAGTTCCACTCGTTGAGGTTTCAATCTTTCAAAGGAATCGATTTGTGATTAATTAAAGAGAAATGCTAAGGAGATCGACTCTCTCAAAGTAAGATTTTATGGATTTTTCACCATCTCATGTTACATAATGTTTTATAATGTTGGCACATGAATTGTGCCAAAAATATGAGGTGACGGAAAGTCTATAAAGAGTTTCACTTTTGAGAGAGTTTTATTAGTATAAAAAGAAATGTTAAGGAGACTCTCTCCAACTGAGATACTTTATGAACTTTCTGACACCTCACAGTTTAATGTCAACTATGTATCAACATTATAAAATATTGTACCACAAATATATGGTAGCAGAGAGTCTACCAAAAATCTCACTTTTGACATAATCTCCTTAACATTTCTCAAAATAAAATATAATCAAAACGAACCCCTTTAACAAACCTCCTTTTCAAGGGGAAAAAAAAATGTCGGTAGGTTAATAGAGAGAACAGAGGTGGTTAAAATAATACACAATGATCATTTAGAGAAATGCATGTCAACTAGTTCCCCCAATAGTATCATTAAGCTTGCCTAACAATATAAACACATAAACAATTTTACCAGTACAGATGTTATCAATTAATTAATCAAAGTAATTAACTTCATGACAGAAACTTTATCCTTTATATCAATCTAGAAGATTACTGGACTTTTTGTACTTATTTTTTTATGAAATCAATGCATTTTATGCTTTAACAAAACATCTCACTGTTTAGTATTACGTTTTAATGATTTTCATTTTCATTTGTAATTGTGAAATCTTAGGTATGAGTCTCGTAAATGATGAATTTGCAATCAATTTATTTCCTACCTGTTAGTGTAAATATATAATTTTATAAAAAAATAAAAATATAAAATCTCCTTAATTTCGTAGCTTTTCTTTGCATTCTTCATTCATTGAAGAAAAAATTGTTTTGAGAAACACTTTTGGGAGTCAACTCTGTCATGATCTCATCCCAAATCCCAAGTGACGTTTTGGAAGAGAGTAGTGAACATTGTTTACAGCTTTAATTAGGGTGACTCGAACATTATATGACATCAAGCAAGTTGGTCGTTTTCTTGTGTGTTTTTAACTTCAACACAGAGAGCTCTCATAAATCATACTAGCATATGGGCACACAGAGAACGTGGGAGAGTGGGAGGTTTTTGGTTTTTGGTTTTTTTTTTTTATAATTATTGGAGGTTATTTTAACATCACATGTAGGTGAGGCTTCCATAAAAAACTGTAAAATTTGGACATGTAAAATTACATTATTGCCCATTATTTTTTTTGTGTGAGAAGACTAATTTGTCTTTTCACCCTCTTTTAGTTGACAAAGATGGTTCTATTAATTAGTAGAGATGATGCAATGGTGGCTACACAAATCCATCGACTTAGTTTTAACAAGTAAAACACGAAAAAATCTGTATTCTAACCCATTATTATAAAAGAATGTACTACCAAGAAAAGCTAAAATTTTTCGTGTTTTACCAACTTCAGTCAAAACCCAAAAACCACCTTGAGTCAACAACTCTATCCAATCAGGTCGTTCTTAGGTGTTTAGAAGTTATTTACATAGGGTTAGGTTTGCAAATTGTATTATTAGGCAGCAACTAACTTCTTAAAACCCTTCAAGCTTCATATGAACGTACAATAATAAGCATAAAATATACAATTTTTTAATTATAATTGAAATAAAAAAATTTAAAAAATGGTTCATGGTCGAATATGAACGTACGATAATAAGCATAAAATATACAATTTTTTAATTATTATTGAAATTAAAAAAAATTTAAAAATGGCTCATGCTTTGTTAATTCATTTTAAATAGCAGACTTCGAACTAATCATTGCTTTAAGTACCAGAGCAAATTGAGGTCAGCTGTTCATTCATTGATCTGCAGCCTACCTCCCCAGTTTTATCTGTTTCTCTCACAATTCATAACATATTTACAAGCTGCAAGTTTATTCTTTGTAGAAAAATGGGCTGCAAGCCATCAGGTAAGCCGAAGGCAAAGTATAGAAAGGGACTGTGGTCACCGGAAGAAGACCTAAGGCTTCGAAACTACATCCTCAAAAACGGCCACGGCTGCTGGAGCTCCGTCCCCATAAACACCGGTGAGTTTTGCATTTCCCATTTTGTTTTGCAGCCACACCACTAAATGATCAACTCAGCCTGGTATCAGTCGTTTATGAATGCCTCAGAGCTATATTTCATTGAAGTACTTATATATAGCCCAAATGAGTATTCTTTTATTGGCACATTAGTCTAATGTTTGAGATTGATTGGGAAAAAATGACAAGAGGAAATTTAGATGAATATGATCAAGAATTTATAGCCGTTTGGTTATTGTTAATTGGCAGAAGTGTGTTCGGTCATTTAGGCAATATGTTAACATTCTTGGAACCGATTTCGAGTCCGGCTCCTAGTAAAGAGGAAAAAAACCTATTCTTATTTCTTAATGTAAATTTTACAATTAAAAGGAAAATGACCACAGTTAAGAGACGTTTTAAGAATTATTTTATTCATTTAGTTTTGGGGTAAACTATGAGTTATGTTATCAATCTCTTTTATTAATAGAATTCTAAGCTCCAACCGCAGGATCCAGAGGGCCAGAGGGTCGAAAATAGCACGAAAATCATCTCCAACCGAGGGCTAGGCCAGAGGGCTCCACGGAATCCCAAAGGGCCAAAGGGCTAGAGGGCTGGCCACTTCCAGCCAGCCAACCAGCCCCGAGCTGGCCATAATTTTTTTTTTGTTGGATTTAGCCGACAGGAATGCTTTGAATATTTTTTTTTTACAGTTTTATTATTATTTTTTATTTACAAAATTTTTCCTATAACTTCTATTTTTCATATATTTTTTTTAAATTCTATTTTTTTCCTATAACTTTTATTTTACAAAATTTGTTTCATATTTTTTTTTAAATTCCATTTTTTCCTATAACTTCTATTTCACAAAATTTGTTTCATATTTTTTTTTAATTCCATTTTTTTCCTATAACTTCCTAAGCCATTATACAACATTAAATTAAATTAAGTAACATGAAACAACATTAAACAATATGAAACAACATTAATAACATTAACCAACATAAAAAAAAACATTTAACAACATGAAACTTAAACAACATTTAAGTTGTAGTTTTTAAATAATAAATTATGTTTGGCCTTATGGCCCTTTGGTCCTCGGTTGGAGACGGTTTTTTGTGATAAGGCTAAAACGAGCCCTCTGGCCCTCGGTTGGAGGCGGAGGCAAATATGGCCATGTACTGTTCATTAAAATATTAATATCTTGGAGTATCTTGGAGGGTCAGACGGCTAAAACGAGCCCTCTGGCCAGCCATCGGTTGGAGATGACCTAATGGAATTGGCTTAAGCATCCCTCTCAATTTGACTGACTGTACTCATAAATAATAATATATTGAATGCAGGTTTGCAAAGGAATGGAAAAAGCTGCAGATTAAGGTGGATAAATTATTTAAGGCCGGGGTTAAAGAGAGGGACATTTAGCAAACAAGAGGAGGAGACAATCTTGGCCCTTCATCGTATGTTAGGCAACAAGTAAGAGAGTCCCCTCTTTTATTTTTATTAAAAATGATATTATTTTCATTTGTTCAAGTAGTTCTAGTTTTTATTCAACCTTAATATTATTGAGGGCAAGCAATAGAGATTAGGCGAGCATAGCTCCACATAAAAGTCAATGCCATAGGTGATTAATCCATATTTTTCACTGATCTCAGGTGGTCTCAAATCGCACATCATTTGCCTGGAAGGACAGACAATGAGATAAAAAACTACTGGCACTCATATTTGAAGAAGAAAGTGGCCAAAGCTAAGGAAATGGAAGGCCAAACCAAATCCCAGTACACAAGTACTTCAAGCTCAGAAATCTTAGAGTGTTCACCATCTCCCCAAAATCCCACAACATATTTTAATTCGAGTCACGAATCAGTGCAAAAATCGCCGCCATTAGTTTCACAGCTCGATGACTTGTCCAAAGATCAGAGCTGTCAAAGAAGCCCTTTACCAAAGATTTTGTTTGCTGAGTGGCTCTCCTTAGACCAGGTTCATGGTGGGAGCTTTACAAACAACATCAGTGATCCCGGGGTTTTGAAGGAAGGATTTGATCATAGTACTATTTCAAATAATCTGCAAGCAGATCATGCTCTAGGACATGGTTTTGTGTTGAACGATGAGGGAATATTTGGCAGTGGTTTTCATCATGGGATAAGCCATCATCATGGTTTGGGTTCGGAGATGATCAATTCGCAGTTTAAGTTCGAGGAACAGATTTCAGGACCAGGGTTTGTTGATTTTGTACCGGGGGGTGATTTGTACAGTGATTTCAACTTGCAGAACGATGCAATGTATTTTTATAAATAAGGGGTCAAAAATTTAATTTCCAAAGGAAAACAGTGAAAGAATAGCCTGTAAATTTATTTGAATTTTACATCTTTTGATTATTTGTTTCAACACATGAAATTAATTGAACAATGTACTTGATTTGATTATTTTCTTCCTTCTAAACTGGTGTATCTTGGCAACAAAAACATTAACCTTCGTGGATGAGATCGAAGAAATAAATCGGTGCAACCCAACACGATGAATTGGAGGTTTCTTCACCCGTTCCCGATACCCCAATTAGTTTAAAATCATGAAATTTTCATCTGCATGGATTATGGTGACCCAGATAATAACAGTGGCAACAGCAATGATCAATGTAATTGGTGTCCATTTCAATGCAATAACCTGTTCAGAAAAATTAGCATTGGATCAAGGATGCAAAGAAATTAATTGGTTTAGTACATTATCTTTCCATTAAGTATGAGTTTCGAGTAAATGTACCTCGAGGAGCGGTGAACACCAGATGGATGAAACAGCTTGAGGAGGAGGAGGAGTCGATGGCCTTTCCAATAGATCTGTAATTTTAAGATTTTAGAACAAAAGAGGGAAGCAGATGATGTGTTCATGCATGCCTCAGCGATGAAAGTAGCGATAAAGATGAAAGAGAAGTTACCTGAATGTCTCCATCTCTGTATGATTTCCGAAAGATTTTCAGTAGCAATGTCTAAATCTTGTTTCCGGTTACCATTAAGCTTAGACAGATTAACCTGTGTTCTTGTATCGATGTACTGCTTTCTAGTACTCCCAATTACACCATCTGTAGGACTTAAAATTTGGGGTGGTTATGACCAAAATTATTATTTGTTCAATCTTCTAATTAATAATTATTAGAGCGCGATCAGTATCAAATTTTAGCAGCGGGTGATGAAAATTACCGAATTTGACAAAGGAGTACGGTCTTATGATTTTGTCAATAACGCTACTGTCAACCTTGTCAAATTCCTTCTGCAATTCTTGCAGGTAACAGAAAGCTAGTTTTCTTGGATATGAAGATTCGCACAGCGTGATGAAGGCGATTCCCTTCTCCACCAAGTAACTTCATTATAGCAAAGATTAAGTAAAAATCATATAAACACCACAACCTGTTTAGGACGGTGAGATTTCTCAAAGCATTTACAGTTCATTTCCCTTGATTTTTTTCGGGATTTCTATTCAAAAACGGAAAAAGAATGCAAATTGAAAAACAGAGAAGGAAAGAAGAAAAAGGATACTTGAAGCAGTGATGATCGACACGAATGGTCATCCTGGAAGGAGGCAAGGCTCCTCTGGAGATTTCTTTGAATATGAACTCTCCTTGTTGCTTGTAAAATGAAGAGTTTTCGCACTCTTCGTTCATATAAGACGGTCCTTTGGCAAGACAAAGGCTATCACTTACCCTTCCAACAATTGTAAGCTTGGCCATATATACCATTTAGGGGAAGGAAGTTAAGGAGCTTTATTTATAGAGGGATGAGAGGGGAAGGCAAATGAAAGAAATAACTTGGACATCAAGTTATTCCGTGGGGTAATGGATTTGGAAGCCATGGAAATATTCTTTTCCTTTCCTCTATTGCTCTCGATCTTTGTCAAGCAATGTTTCCTCTCCCTTCCTTTTGCCATGGAAAGGAAGAATTTGAAGTTATATTCGTATCACAAACAATAATGATCATCAAGATTCCACATTTGAACTTCATGATTCTCAAATATATGAAATACTAATAATCAATTTTTTTCAGAATGCCTTTTCATTATTATACTTATCAATCACCTTTAATTATTAGAAAACCGCCACTACGATATCCCACTCCAATTGAGATGTCATTGTGGTAGTATCCTGAACTAAAAAAATTAAAATACGTGACAGTGCAAATTGAAAGCTAAAATTCATGTTGCCATATTATACATAGGGAAAGATTGCGTACGATAAACGTTCTTCCCCCCCCACCCCCCCCCCCCCCTCCCCCAAACCCTAAACCCACCCACAAAGCTGGAAGCCTTGTTAGTTTAGGGTCGCCCTTTATTATCTTATACATACAATGCAACAATGGTAGTATCACAAGCCTATCACACACTCTATCTAATTCTCAAAGCTTTTCCTAAATGTTGTTGATCATTGAGCAGATACATAGAAACAAAATATTGATCTTTTACAAAATAAATTAAGTTTATTTTTCTCCAAATTTAGGGTACACACACACACACACACACAAACTAACTAACAATGACCCCATTATGTGAAGAAACAAACAAATCTAAATAAACAAATGTACTCCAAACAAACCAAATATACAAATCATCAAATGCTTATCCATCGGACCCGAATATTAAGTTCAACCTGGAAAGCAACCAAGGAACTTCTTAGGAGCATACCCCGTGGCACGGTACTTCGCACCAGTTTCCTCCGCCTTGAGAAGATCTTCCCCGCGCTTAGCTTCAATCTCCGCCCTCTTTTCTTCCGCGGCTTTGTGGATGAAAGCTATCTTGTTCTTCATTTGTTCCACATACTCGGCCTTCTTCTTCTCCAATTGTTCCTGCTCATGCACAAAGTGAAAATGTCAGAATTGGAAACAAACAGAGTGTAAAACACCAGAGCTTTTCGTATCAGAATTCAAGCACAAAGTTAAGGTTTTAGGAAGAAATGCATGAATTGTTACCTCGATCTTTTTCAGCTCAGCTTCCACAGTTGCCTTCTTGGTGTTTTCCCATGAACCGATGGCAGATAGTTTCTTGTGAGCTCTGTTAGCGAACACATTCACATTCAGTTCAGTATATCAAATCATATCAGAAAACAAGATTCTTTATAAAAAAAACACCATGCAGACGTGAGTTAGGTCAGTAAACAGGGCAGTGTGCCTAACCCCTTGCCCAAGCTCCGAATCCCCCTCCCCGTGAATTATAGTAATTTAGAGTAGAATGTCGTCTTGCCAAGAAATGACATATCAAACATGATGATTACTCAATTAGGCTCAATACTGAAGAAAGCCCTTACTTATTCTCTGCCTTTGATTTTTCACTTTCTTCCCATGCTCTGATAAGTGACAGCTTTTTTTCTGTTGTAACTCTTGCTAGCACAGCATCTGAACAAGAAAAATGATAATATGCGGATAAGTTTAACCTAGTTGATTATAATGTGTACAAACAATCAGGAATCAAGGGACCTCATGATCAACCCCTAAACACTCACCGCGATCGACGGAATCCTCCTTGCTTTTCTCTTCTGCAGCAGGTTCAGAAGGCTCTGTGGGAGAAGAAAAAAAAAGAATCATTCAAAACTTGATATGCAAAGAATATAATATAACAAGTAAAAGCAATGGCAAATTGGTCCATCTAATGGAAGTAGGGAGATTTCTTACTTTGAGATTTAAAAGACTGTTTGATGAGCATTTCGTTTTTAGTTTTTATAAGGTAAATTCTGTAATTTTGTAGTTAAGTTAGCACAGCCAGAACAGCAGTTGAAATTATCAAGAGAAATTGGTTAAAAATCAAATTCCAATTGCTGAACTCATTAAATATTAAATATTGAAAACATAGTGACAAAAAATTCACGACATAGCAATTAGATGTTGGAATCTAATCAAACTCCTGAATATGAAATATAATTCTGACGAGGTTGAAGACATTTACAACAAAAATACAGGGCAAAATTATGGGAGATGGAAATAAACTCGGAACAATAAGAGAAAGCCAAGCAAGAAGCCAAGAACTAGAAGCAGGACAGAATCAAATTAATAATTATAAATAAAACCACAAAATTACAATCAATTACATGCAAATATGTCAGACAAGCAATCCTAAGCCATCAAGAAAATCAGATTAATTCCTTTTCGTGGGGAAAAAAATTGATGGTCTGAGATTTTATTTTTCTCACCAACCAAACAGATAAAGTTATCAACTTTAACAAAACAACAAAAGAATATAATAAAGTGGAAAAGATTCAGAGAGAGGAGAGAGAAATATACTCTCAACAATAGCAAGAGCTTTGGACTCATCAGGCTCAGCCTTGTTTTCAGGAGGTGGTGGTGGAATTTCAGATTTGTCCTTGTGGGACTCAGGATCTTTTGGAGCTTCCACAATCGGCCTCTCTTCCTCCACCGGAGCCGGAGTCGGAGCAGGTGGAGGATCTGAGGGTGACTCGGGTTCTAGCTTCTTGGGTTCCTCTGTCTCTGCCATGTTGATATTGTTGCTAAAGTTGGTTTGGGGGTGGAAAAAGCCTCAAAGTTTTCAAAGGGAAGTTACTGTAGTGTTAGAGTGAGAAGATTATACAAGCAACAGTGAGAGAGATGTTTGGGATTGTACAGGTGGTATGTTTATGGTTGGGATTGTACAGGTGGTATAGTTGGAGTAAGGTAACTGCTATTTCAAAGCGTATTAGCTCATGCAATCTTAGTTGGATGGTAGGTACAAGTGGCATATTATGAGTTGGCATATTTTGGAGTAAGAAGACGGAGTGATTGTCATTTTGAAGAAATTTTTTAGTGTGCCGAAAACATGATCTGATACATTAAGTATTCAATCAATTATATTATCACACTTAGTATATCAGGCAGTGTATCTAGCACACAGAAAAATCTCTCCCATCTATCACTCTTCCATGTTCGTCCACACATAGTATACTCGCGTGAGATGTTTACTTATAAATAATAGAAAAAATAAGAGAATTCGGGTAACTTGAAAATATGAAAAATAATAAATGGAAATCGGATTAACTACTCCCTTAGTTGATCTCGTTCTTGATTTTGAGTTATCAAATTACTGATTTTAAAGCAGGTCATCGTAAGCATGGGAAAAACAAGATTTAGAATGGTTTCATTTCTCTTCATACTCATTCTAAATTAATAACACTAAGTATCAGTGTGATTGTCATATGAATCAAGAAACACATAGTGTGACAGGTTTAATCAAAACGATTAAGAAATAGATTCACTAGTGAAAACAACAAAATGGATGTTATACTTTTGCGGTCCTCTCTATGCAGGAGTAACAAGGTACGTAGTGTGTTTTATTGTCAAAAATCAAAATCACATTGTTGTTTTCTAAAACATTGCGTGCTTTGCATGTGATTATTGTACTTTATGTATACAAGAATTATGCATGTTTTCTATATGTTAAGTGACTCCTAAATAACTTAATTTAATTTAATAGTCCTCTAGGTCTAGAACGAATTGAATATGATTTTGGTCAAAAAATGGAAGCAATTAGTAACTATTTTTTTGAGATAGTTTTCCGTTTGAATTCATTCAATATAATGATGAATTTCCATATTTGCACAGAGACCTTGACAACGTATCTAGATTAAGACTAATAATGGCATTGCCTTGGTAATTAAAGTTTATGTTCTTTATTTTGTGGGATTTTGTTTTTAATATATGAGGTATTTCACTACATATGGGTGACAGACTAATTCCATTTCTCATGCAGTTCTAGTATCATATGAGATGATTAACATATTGTTGGCTCATGGATCAAACGGTAGGCCAAAACAAAATTATGCATATATAAAAGTTCGAATTCGAGTTGAGGCTCCAACTCTTTACTCGTTTTCTACAAAACCAACCGATTGAAAGGTTTCACCTTGAAATTGATTTTGATTTTAATTGATTATTATTAGGGAATTTAATTGATTGTTCCAAAGGAGTACTTTGGTTCCATATATATAAGAGACAAATTTAACAACATCGTAATTAATAGGGGAATTCATTTTTGTACGAGCAAAAGAATAACAAGAGATGATTGAAGATTCTAGGTGATATGATATCATCGGTGAAGGAATCTTGGTGGGCCGCGATGTGAAAGTGACTTGCTACCATTCCCTATCAATTTATTTTCCATCCACCCCCGTCTAAACGCCATATATTGTAACCTTTTTTAATTTCCTTTCATGTTCATCAAAGACGACATATATTTTTTTTTTAAGACGATAACTTAGTGGTTAGTTGTTAGATTAGAGAAATAATGGAGTCTGAACTCACATTGAGACGCAACAATAACATAGTTTCTTTTTATCACTGTAATAAATGACCACTTGCGTGAAAAATTACTTTTTGTTCCTTTCATTTCCTCTATTAACTATTTTTTATCTAGAAATATCATTTTTTTTATATAACGTCAAGAAGAATATACATGTAGAATCTTTTAATATAGTTTTTCTTAATTTAGTTGTGAGTGTTAGAGAAAGTACTTTCCTCCAATAACTCTCTCAGTCTCTCGTGTAGAGATTTCAATTTCGATCAAATATGATCTTGACATTTTGGTTAGTAGTTTACTTATAACTTGTAAGGTATGGCAAAAGGCCGAAGGACCACAGAGGTTGGCCCAGGCCCCAGGGCACATCCTTACTGTTGTATTGACCAACAAATCGAGGATAACTTCTATGCAACAAGATGATATTGCTACATATCGTGTTTTAAGTTGAGTTTTTTTATTTAGGCCAAAAATAAGGTCAAATTACGAGTTTATACGTTTTATACGTACACATTTAAGAAGAACAAATTAAACTCGAAATCTCGCGTTCAAAAGTAAAAATTATAAACCAATTTAACTCCAAACCGCCTGTTGTTCTTTTCCCTTTTTTTCCTGTTTGCTGTTGGAAAACGTTAAAGAACCAACTGCCACAGTGCCACGTTGTGGACCCCCTTCCGACCATTGTGTTGACGTGTCGACATCAGAAACATACACTTGTCCCACTTGAAACAAAAGTCCATCCCATCTCTGTAGTCTGTACATATGATATGACTAGATCTGCATGTCGTAGTCGTGTGCTGTCTGACTGAATACATGTGTAGCTTAATCTCATGGGTTGTATTTGTTTATGGAAAACCGATTAGATTGATTAAAAACAGACTAATCTCATTTAAAATATTAAAATAGTGCAATTATTTGTATAATCACACACTCAACTTCTCAGGTGAATCCCCGTATGCCTTATCTCCAAGCACATCTCTCAATTTATTTGTAATTTTTGACTTGCTAACGAACCAGTAGAAATAAACATACACGTATAGGAAGAGAAAACGTGAAATCTTTATTTGTCCACGCACATGCCAAAACACCTGGTTGGCATAGTATTGGTGCTACGAAATTTGTCAGCTTTTTTTTCGACATTGAAGTGTCCTTTACTGCGTTTTGCTTCAATTCTAACCTTACTGTCTTCTATGATTTTCGCCGAGCGAGCTTCTTTGTTCTTCAGCTTTTCCACTTCCCTTTGTCTTTGCTTCTCAACTTTTGTCTGCTCCATCATGCATGCACAACCTCATAATTAACCACAATCAGTGATTAACTATGAAAAGAAAATCTAAGAACGCGTTTGAAAGTGCTTTGCTAACTATTTTTATGGAGAAACACATCTCATGTGCTTATCTTCGTATGTAATTACGGCCCTCCTAGAATCACATTTTCAAAACGGGACCTAACTAAATAAATACAAAAATTACCTCAATCTTCCTCTCTTGGGCCTCGAGGTCTATTTGATCTGCGTTCTTTCTCTCCTCATTGATGGCCAGCCTTTTGTTAGCTCTATTCATCACCGGTCGTGTTACGAAGTAATTCAGCAACTTACTTATATATTATATCAAATAGTTATTTATAATCATATGTAAGTATAGTTTGACCTAATCCAGATTAATTAGATGAGAAATGAATAAGCAGAGAGAGCTAGTCCGTACTTGTTATCGACTTTTGTTTCTGTTTCTCCTCCCATGTTTTTATGAAGGATAGAGTATCTTCCTTCTTCTTTTGTAAAAGCTCTGCAGAAGAAGAAAAATTCAAACAGAAGTAGTAAATTTACTTAATTAGCCGTTTGTACTGAACAATCTTCATCTTTCTCACAATATATTGGATAGTATCAATATATATATACACAGACCCCTTACCAAGACGGATCCCCATTTTTCTAAAAAAATGGGGACACCCTCTTGACCGTTGGATTGACTTTAATGAAATTGTGTGGTTGAGATTAAAACACAGGCCACACAATCTCAACCACACAATTTCATTAAAGTCAAATCCAACGGTCAAGAGGTGTCCCTATTTTTTTAGAAAAATGGGGATCCCTCTTGTGAAAGGATTCCTATATATATATATATATATATATATATATATATATATATTGAATGAAAGGTTAGTATATATGTCCAACATATATTATAAATCTTTCGGTGTTTTATATAGATTTAACATTTTGTATATCATATCTAATACCTTTTTTTACGTGAAAAAGACACCAAAGGCTGTCAATATATAAGTACATATCTTAGTGGCACTTTCCCTACTTCATACGAAAGTTTGCAAATTTTTGTGATTAATTTTAGCCCACTAATATGCTTTTGCACTACAAGTCAGTACCATTTTTTTTGTTCATTTTTCTTCTTCCAATTAAAGTTTGGGGTGTCCTTTCAAACAAAAAAAAAAAATTGATATACTTGTTGAACACACAAAATTGATATACCTGTTGAACACACAAAATTGATATACCTGTTGACACACTCTAATACAGATCAGTCTTGTCATTGTATATATGAGCGACACTTACATTAGAAAGCATAAGCCATTTTTGTGTGGTCAAATAGCATCCCTTGTCCAATATTCGTGACAGAATTTGTTTCCGAGAAAGCAAAAAAAAGCATGCATCTTGAAAATTATGTATAAGAAATTTAAGAAAGCAAAAGAAAATTATTAAAGGGATCTTTGAAGTGAATACATATATACCTTGAGCCATTCCGATTCCCTTGATGAATCGTAGTTAATATTTTATACTTTACCCTGTACACTTGATCGATGTAATTAGTTGCCTTCTAGTTGCTTGATCGAGAAAATTGTGAGCAATAATCTTGGCACCAAATATATATACATAGTCGTTTGTATTCCATAATCCACCCAACACTCTTTATTGGTTTCATTTACAGCACAACATAATTAATGTGGTGTATTATGCTTAATTATGATCGAGAAATAAAATACAACACTCGAAATCTTATAATTATTTCCATATAAATTACACCCTCTCCCAATTAATAAATAGAAATAAATAGAGGGGCATGCCAATAGTTATGGATAAAAGTGGTCACAATGCATGTCTTATTATGTATACATAAACAACTACACATAAAATTATAGAAACCATGCTGCCATGCATGCTTCACAGCTTCAGTCCTTGTATCATCAAATAGAAGAATAGCTGTAGTAATCTTCTACGGGAGGTGGAGCTTCAGAAATTACCGAGAGTATAACAAAGACTCCGAACAATACTGTGATGATGGTGGTGAAGTTGACGAGAAAGGCCTCGGTCCCAAATTTATCGAGTCCCGATCTCTCGAGGAATGTGAGCTTCTCTAAGAACCCTAATGAAGCATCGCCGACAGCCAGTACGTACACGATGATTCCAAACACCACATGCCATGGAACAGACTCCCTCCTCAGTGTAGGACTCCCTCCGGGGAAGAAGAAGGTCACGAACCCATATATCCACTACCCATTCAGATCGATATGTCCAAATTTAGAGGAAAATAGAAACATTGAAAGTATAAATAATAGCCCCTAAATAGCCAGTTTCACAAGAATTGTTTGCGCATGTATGTGAGTGACTGTCAGTTGTTGATTCATGTATATGGTTCAATAAGATTGACATGCGTACATTAACGATAAAACCACTCGCACCAGCATGGAAAATTGTCGAAAGCAAGCATCGTAGTTGGTGTTAGAGAATACCTGAATTCCATAGAGAACAATCACCCCAATTCCAATCCAGGCGTGCGAACTGTACATATTGGCAATTCCACTCTCATTGTGGTTCTTGAACACAAGATAAATACCAATGATCCCAAGAGCCAATGCGAGAGCATGAAGAACCAAGTGTATCACTTTCTTCATCTTTTTATTGAAAGGCAGTGATTTGTAACTAACAAGGGCTGCAATGTTTGGTTGTACGAATCAAGGTTCGACAGTCAGACCAAGTGGAAATCTCAATATACCGCAAGTGCAAAAATATTTTGCAAAAATCACAAACTAGTTTTAATTACCTTCTCCTCCCAAGATAATTAAGCCAAGTAACATGAGAACAGGATGGAGCTGTACCAGAAAAAAAAAAAGAAAAAAAAAAGAAGAAGGAAATATTACGAATTTAGAATGACAACATAAAAGCAGGTGTATGATAACCCAAATGAAATATCACCAATGATGTTTGAACATTATAATTCCCATGATCCAATTTTAAGTGCACATCACCAAATGAACAGGTAAATTGTTAAAGAAAAATCCATAGTACAAGATATTATAACCTAAAAGTTTGCGTCAGAAAGTCCCTAACACGCCCTTATTTATGTCACTCGGTACTATGATCTAATAGGGTGGGCAGGTTTGGTTTGGTGTGGTTTAGAAGTGAAATTTGAAGAAGTTGAAATTCTACCATAAAACCAATTGGAAATATGGGGAGTAGCCCAACTTATTTACAAGCCCATGTAAGGTCTTTCTTTCAACCAATGTGGGACTCGTTCTCAACAAAATTGAAACTGAATTTTTTTCACGGTTCAATTCAGTGCCGTTTTAAAGCTTAAACTGAAATGGAACCAAAACCATTTGGTTCCATATCACACCAAACTTGGATGAGTATGTGAATGTCCACATGCACTCCCCTCTATCCATGCCTACTACTTCTTCCACTTCCTTTATTAATTTCTATACCATTAATTCCAAGTACCAACCATTTTTTGTGGAAGCTAGATGCTATACGTGTTCCCATGATTTGATTTACCCTAATAGCCCCATAGTAAAATAGTTTTTTCTTATGAATTTTTTTTTAAAAAAAAAATCCAATTATCATAATCGTTAAAAGAAAAAAATGTTATTGGCACGTCGAAAAGATAATCATATTAGAAAAATCACACTGTCTTGAGTGTAGGCATACCATATTTTTGGTAAGAATGGTAGGTGAACTTGTGAAAGGTACTTAACTGTTTCTACAGACAATCAGAAAATTAGAAGGGGTTTAAGCGGTCCATGCATGATGCATCATTAGTTTCACCCACATTTAAGCAAAAGGCAACTAGTTAACAAAATAGCCAGCCTGCGTTAAGACCGATATGTTAGAAAGAGCTGCACTTTGATCATGTCCTACAATGCCACTAAACTCAATTAGTATAATGACTAAACTGTCATTGGTGCTAAAAAAAGAATATATTAATCGAGAAGATGCACAACTATAGAGCCAAATTAAGGCACATATATAGAAAATACAAAGTAAGTTGTTTCTACACCTAAGAAAACCCAGAAATGTAGAGAGAGAGAGAGAAAGAGAGACGTACGTTGAAGATGAGGTTCTTGTTGGTAGCTTCCCATGCCAAACCTCCTCTGAAATGAATGGTCCAAACCAACACCAAGACTAAAGCCGCAATTCCAAGCGTGTGTACCACAAATGTGAATGCAACCGCCGGTACCTTTAACCCCATCTGATCTCTCTTCTCCTCCTCCTATTCTTATTTCTTTCTTCCTCTCACTCTCTACGAATTCAGTCAAATATATATTATGGAGAAATTAGACTCTCATCCTCATTTTTGTATTTTATTGATTGATACCTTATTCATTTTCCTTTGGCTTTTATCCACGTCATTATTTTAATAATACAATATTTACATGTCAACATATTTAAATTTTATAATTAAAACCTACTTAACCATTTTCAAATAAATTCATTTAGTGTTAAGAATGTTACATTTGGTCTATTGGATAATGACATCCATACGCTCATTTTTACTAATCACACACCTCTCTTAGTTTTTTACCATTATATTGAATGATATAAAGAAGATCAATGGCCACAATTAACAAGGGTGTGTGGGAGGTAAAAATAAGCGTGTGAATAACACTATTTTTAATATATTTATATTTATGACTAAACTTTGTATCATATATTTTTATTTTTAATTTGCAACCATTTTTGTAATATGTACCAATGTTTTTTTTTTTTAATTTGTACCCATATAATTAACTTTTTTGTGTCCATATTTTAAAACTTTTATTTGTACCCATAATTTTTTTTTAATTTTATTTGTAACTATAATTGATTTATAATGCACAAATTTTTCATAAAATATGATCCACTTTGTTATATATGTGTAAAATGTACCCATTTTCTTTATGTAAAAAATCTATTCACTTTTTCATTTATAATGTATTTTATAATAAAATGTACTCTTTTTAATTTAAACGAACCCATATTTAAAAATATATATATTATTTAAAAATAAATAAAAAATCTGATCAGATTTCACCCGATTCAAATTTGAGGAAAAAAAATTAAAATCCCAATTTAATATTAATCATTGCATGCATGGCTATAACATCTCACATTGATCAACGGAGAGGGGGTGATGGAGGTGGGCATGTAACATCTCACAATGAGTTCCTAAAAGGCCTCGTGCTATATGGAGGTGGGCATGTACATATAAGGCACATCACCCCCTCTCCGTTGATCGATGTGAGATGTGCCTTATATGTACATGCCCACCTCCATATAGCACGAGGCCTTTTAGGAACTCATTGGCTTCAGATTCCATCAGAACTCCGAAGTTAAGTGAGTTCGGGCGAAAGCATTCCTAGGATTGGTGACCCACAGGGAAATTCTCGTGTGAGTTTCCAGAAGGAAAAAAAAAACTGTGAGGGTGTGGCCCAAAGCGGACAATATCGTGATACGGCGGAGCCGGACTGGGATGTGACAATGCTCTTTAGGAAGGATTTAATAATTTGTTATATACTCCTAATTAATATTAAAATTTAATATTTTCCCTTCGACCAAAATATTCAAATTAATAAGTTTCAATATAAAATTTAGTCATTAGGGACCTGAATTAAAAATTCTCTATTATTATTATTATATTTTTTATGGGAGGATTTTATTTGGTTTCTTGTTCTCTCAAGTCAGGTGAAATCAAAATACATGAGGTGATGTAGGACAAGATATGAGTCATTTTCAACGAAGAAATATAAAGAAAATAAAATGTTTCAAATTTTGGAAAAGAATAATTAAAGTTAGAAAACATTGAATTTAATCGATATGGCGACAAAAAAAGGCAGTAAGAAATATCCTTTAGTCAGAATTTGATGTATAATATGTTGAGTAATTAAAATTGGACTTTTCGTTTGTCGTCCGATTAATTTCGATTTGCTTTCCTTTAATTTTCGAAGGCTTTTGAGTTGCCCCAAGGTGTTGAGAATAGATTATTTAAGCCATTGGCCGATTTCCATTGTAATGATCAATTCAATCTTTAATCAAACAATCCTTTGAGATTTGTATCAAAACAGGTGAATTTCAGACTTTTGGTTCTTCAAGGATTTAAATTTGTAATCCTTTAGTTTCGAGCTACATCAATTGATATTAGAGTAGGGACCAATTTCTTTCTTTTAACTAACCGCGTAAGAATTTGCAAAGTGACAAAACCCGGGGGGCGAATTTTCCATCTCCAATGAAAACCACTCTGATCCCTTATGAGAAAAATTCCCAATTCTCCCTTTGGGGCTTCAACTCTCATGATAAAGTTCTTGTTTTGGCAATTCAAATGTAGGAGACGGTTTTTTTACGAATAAATCGATATTCAAAATCATTCCATTGGCTTGTTCTAATGGCAATCGATCGTGGGAGATACAAACTTCTCTTCAGCGTTGCTCGTGGAAGGAAGGCTATTTGTTGCAAACCAAAGATCTTTTACGGTGGTTGCACACAATCTTCTGTTGATGAAGAATGCGCTGAAGGATTTGCCTCAAGCCAAACTCATCAATTTGGTGTTAGGAAGATTCCTTATTTTGAGGGTGGTGAATTCATAGAAGATTTTCTTGATTGAGTTTCAGTTGTGGAGAAGAAATAACTATTAGAGCACCCTTGTCTTGTGGTCTCGGTAGACACTCTAGGGAGGTGGGCTCGATAGCACCTGCGCAGGTGGTCTTGGTATAGCACCTTAGTCTTGTGGTCTCGGTACAGCACCATGCATGCCTAGCACTGCATACCTAACACTCTACCTAGTGTTGCATGCCTAGCACTCTACCTAACACTGCATGCTTAGGACTGTATGCATAGCACCCTGCATTCCTTGCATTATGGAGGAGTGGTCTATCACGTGCCAAAGGATTTGCTTCATCCAACGATGATCTAGTCCTTAGTCAAAGAGTCTTTACTCACAAAGATAGGACAAGAATGGGGCCGGGTCATTATGTAAACCCGCGTTAACAACGTGCAACTTGAAAACTATGTATAAGAAGTTTAAGAAAAGCAAAAGAAAATTATTAAAAGGATCTTTGAAGTGTATAAATATATACCGTGAGCCATTCGGATTCCCTTGATGATCACTCTTACCTAAACACTAGATCGATATAAGTAGCCTTCTTGTTGCTTGATTGAGAAAATGGTGAACAATCATGGGACCAAATATATATATATATATATATATATATATATATATATATATATATATATTTATTTATATATATAATCGTTGGTCTTCCATAATCCGGCCAACAAATTAAAACTAATTATTGGTTTCATTTACATCACAACATAATTAATAGTGGTGTATTATGCTCATGATCGAGAAATAAAATACAACATGCGTTTTAAGATTACTCGAAATCTTACAATTATCTCTACATAAATTACACCCTCGCCCAATAAAATAAAAATAAATAAATTGAGGGGCATGCCAATAATTATGGATAAAAAAGTGGTCACATGTCTTATTATGTATGCATAAATAGCTACACATAAAATTATAGAAACCCCATGCTGCCATGAATGCTTCACTCCTTATATACAGAAGAATAGCTGTTGTCAGCTGGAGCTTCAGAAATTACCGAGAGTATAACGAAGACTCCGAACAGTACTGTGATGATTGCGGTGAAGTTGACAAGAAAGGCCTCGGTCCCAAACTTATCGAGTCCCGAGTTCTCGAGGAATGTGAGCTTCTGTAAGAACCCTACTGAAGTATTGCCAACAGCCAGTAAGTACACGATAATTCCAAACACAGCATGCCATGGAATAGACTCACTCTTCAGTGTCGGACTTCCTCCGGGGTAGAAGAAGGTCAGAAACCCATATATCCACTGTATTCATGTCGATATGTTCAAACGTAGATAAATAAAAGCCCTAAATAACCAGTTTCATGAGAAATATTAACATAATTGTCTGCGCATGCATGTGAGTGACTGTCAGTGGTTGATACATGTATATGGTTCAATAAAATTGACATGTGTAAATTAACGACTAAAACCACTCACACGAGCGTGGACAATTGTCGAAAACAATCCTCGTAGGATTAGGGAATACCTGAATTCCATAGAGAACAATCACCCCAATTCCAATCCAGGAGTGCAAACTGTACAGATTGGGAATTCCACTCTCATTGTGGTTCTTGAACACAAGATAAATACCAATGATCCCAAGAGCCAATGCGAGGGCATGAAGAACCAAGTGTATCACTTTCTTCGTCTCTTTATTGAAAGGCAGTGATTTGTGACTAACAATGGCTGCAATTTTTGGTTTTACGAATCAAGATTCGAGAGTTAGACCAAGTGAAAAACTCAGTACGTAAAATTTACCACAAGATCAACCATCATGCTGCGAAAATATTTTGCAAAAAACATTAGTTTTAATTACCTTCACCTCCCAAGATAATTATGCCAAGTAACATGAGAACAGGATGGAGCTGTACCAGAAAAAAAAAAACAAAAAAAACAAGGAAAATTAATATTATGAATTTAGAATGACTATATAAAAGTGCAGTGAGGATAGTAAATATCTTAGTTTTTTTCTCTGTTGTACAAAAAAATAGGGTAATTCTCTTTTTACTACTCTCAAATTTCATTAAAATCGCACTTTACTATATTTATTTTTTTTCGTCTCATTTTTATACCTAAGGTTTGATTTTTTACCACTTTATACTTATGTTAGGCTAGCAGTTAACTTTTATGTTAATTAATGACATAGCAAAATCTTAGCTCACTAATTCTCAATTTATTACTCACAAGTATCGTGAAATTTACATTTTGTTGCTCATAAAATTTTTCGTCTCATTTCAATACGTGAACTTACGTTTTGCTTTTAAATTCATAATTGTGTTAGCCTGAACCCCAAGGACTTCGTTAATGTGAGGTGACACTAATTGTACGATTCACGTGCAAAAATGGCACTATCGAAGTTGGGCTCTTATACCTCTCTGTGTAAAACGTTGTATATAATTCTTATTGGGTAATGCTAGAGAGATTAAATTTAGAGATAAAGTTTTGAAAACTAAATGATATTGAAGTTGATGATTAGTTTATTACTTAAACATTGATAAACATGTTTATTCATATTGGTGACACATCATTTAAGCCATCTCCAACCGATTCGGCCAGAGGGCCATAGGGCTGAAAATAATCCGAAATGACGCGAAAACCATCTCCAACCGAAGGCTAGGCCCACTACAGGTAAAGTGAGTATTAGGGGCGTAATATTAGATGCAGAAATAAAATTTTGCCTCTAATAGTATTCATTAGGGGCAAAAACATGCAATTGTCTCTATTAAAGTAATAGGGACAAACAATAAACCGTCTCTACTAATTTTATCACTTTTAGGGGCGGAAAAAACTGCTTTTACTAAATTTAGTTCTTAGAGGCGAATTCAATTAGCCCCTAATTCAACTAATAATTATTTAAACTTGATTATTTTTTCATTAGAGGCGGATGTTTGTACTTATTTATTTATTTTTAAAAAAAAATTATTTAAGACGGATATGTTTAATTACTAATTAATTCTTACAAAAAATAAAAATGAAGGGTATTACTATTTACCCGGAAAAAAAAAAACCATTAATTATCTAAACCCTAATTCAAATACATACCCACTACCCTCGTTTTTCTCTTTTCTCTCTTCCATTACCACACAGTTCTTCATTTTTCTCGTGTCCTTCATTTTTCTTCCCATCCCTTTTCGCTTGTGCATTTTTCTTCCCTTCCCTTTCTCTTGTGCAGATTTAAACTCATCCTCTCTTTCTTTCATTCTTCATAATCTTTTGTTGTCTATTTTTCCCTTGCTACTCCAAGAAGACCGGAAGAAAGGTTTGTTCAAGAGATGATAAAACTCGTTTCATTTGGTTTGATCAAAGGGATTTTTTAATCCTGAATTTTTTGTTTTGCAGGTATACTTGAGGGGGTTTTGAATAATTTAGAGTGGAAGAGAATTTCATAAATAGTTTGGAATAAAAATATCATTTGATTGATAAGGAGAAGGAGGTTCTAAAGAACTTCAGAGGTAATTACCTTGTGTTAATCTTTGTTTATTGATTTTTCTTATACGTTTAATTTGTAAAATTCAGGATTTATTTTTTCTGTTTGTTTAAACTTTGTAATTTGGCTTTGTTGTTTGTTACGTTTGATTTTTTCTTTTTGTATTTGCTTATGAACAGTTGTTAATTGTGAAAGATTCGTGTGCTGCTGCAAAATAAGAAGATGAACTTAGAGATCTAATCTGCAAAGCTTGAGAGATTGAAAGAGAAAGGAGAAGATTTTGAGATCTAGAAAGAAGATGAATCATTTGTTTGAATCTTTTGAATGATTCAAAACTAATAACTGACGTTTGGGTGGATAATGCATTTATTATAGGGAGGTTTAATGAAAAGGTCCCGGTACTGTTCACTTTTAACGAAAAATCACTTTTTTACCTTTAACTGACACTATTCACTATACCTTTAAAAATGACTTTTTGTTAAAAGAGAAGTTTTTTTGGACTTTTCATTAGTTTTCCTTTTATTATATTGTGGATTTTTTTTTTTATATAATTGAAAGTATTAGGAGCAGATGTAATTATATGCTCGATTTTTTTTTTATATAATTAAAAAGTATTAGGGGCGGATGCTTCTGCATGTAATGATGTGTATTTTTAAAACTTGCCAACGTGGCAACAAAAACATTAGGGGTGGATGTTTGACATTTTTTGCCTCTAATAACAATAGCAACGGCTCTTTTAAGGGCAAATCTACTATCCGCCCCTCTTTTTTATTAGAGCAATTCCACCCCTAAGACTGGGTGCCAGCACCCAGCGCATTTATCCACTCAAATGAACAGTAATATACCAAAGTAAACAGTAATAGACCAAAGCATCTCCACCCCTAACAAAAAATAGCCCAGCTCATTTTATTAAAATATGATTAAATAAAATGAATATTCAATTAAAATAATAATTTTAAATAAAAAAAATCTAATTATAAGCCGGTTTCTCTCTCCTTCTCTCCTTCTCTCCTTCTCTCCTTCTCTCTGTCTATTTTCTCTTCCTCCCTCTTCTTCTCCAGCTCACCCCGTGAGCTCTCCTTCTTCTTCCTCTTCAAAACCTTCAACAAATCAAACACAAAATATTATTTTGTAATCCCTGGAGCTCAAGGAACCCAACCATGGCCTTGCATGCGGCATCGGTGCATGGTGCGAGGTTCTACCATTGAAGCCAAGAGCTTAAGCTCTCCTCAGATCTCTCTCCCTTTGTTCGCTTTTGCGGGTCCAAGGGTTTCGGTGCTGCTAGATCTTTCTCAGCGATTCGAATCCCTCTTCGGGTTCGAACGCTCTCTCTCTCTCTCCCTCCCTCTCTCCCCCTCCCCTCCCCTCCCCCGCGCGCTGTGGACTCACACTGACGCCAGCATGTCGTCATACATCCCGGTCCCTAGGTCTGTCAATTTTGAGCTGGTCTGTTGCCTGGCTTGGACTGGGTGCCAGGCAATTAGGTGGGCTGGAGTGGATGGACAGGGTCCCGGCTTGTTTTTTGGCTGGGTGCTGGGCTATTCCACCTCCGGTGGAACTGCTCTTAGGGGCAATTTTTCAACATATTTGCCCCTATTGGGGGTTTTTAGAGGTAAATATTTCTACCAATATTTATTTGATTTCTTGAAGTGGTCAAAGGGCTCGTGGACGCCACCGGACCACAATTGGAGAATCGGGCCAACCAGCTGGCCCAAACCAGCCAACCGGTCCAGCATTTTGAATCCCAACAGCTACTTGCTGACGTCAACTAGCCGTTAAATTTGTTTTTTTTACAATTTAAAAAAAAAAATTTAAAAATTCTATTTTTTTCCTATAACTACCTAAGCCATTAAACAACATTAAATAATATTAAACAACATTAAACAATATTAAACAATATTAAGTAACATTAAATAACATAAAACTTAAAAAATATTAATTTAATTAAAATAATAAATTATGTTTGGCACCATGGTCATTTGGCTCCCTCGGTTAGAGATGATTTTTTGTCACAAAGCTATGTTTGGCCTATGATCCTCTGGCCTCTCGGTTGGAGATGGTAAGAAATATGATTTGGTACTATTCATTAAAAAATTAATTTATTGGATGGCTATAGGGTTAAAACGAGCCATCTGACTCTTCTTCGATTGGAGATGACTTTAGTTTGCAAATTTAGTCTTCCCAGCATTACTCATTATTATTTATTATTTATTATTTTTCATCGCAAGATTGAAATCGAAAATGACAAAAGCGTTCAGTGTGGAAAGCTGTGGATAAATTAAAGATTAAGGGAAAGAAGGTGTTACATGTAATTAATGATAATCCTCCATTCAGATATTTGAAGAAGCAGATAAATACGTGAGTTGTTTGAGCTGTGTCACATCAAACTTGGACAGGCATGTCAATGTCCACACTCTCACACTCACACTTATTAATTTCTATCCCGTTAATTCCAAGTACCAACCATTTTTATGGAAGCCAGATGCCATACGTGTTCCCATGATTTGATTTACCCTAATAACCCATAGTAAAACAGTTTATTTTTATTTTTTTATTTACAAAATAAACAATTATCGCAGTTTTAAAATATATTATCAAAAAAATGTTACTAACACTTCGGAAAAAACAATCATATTAGGAAAATTGCATTGTGTCGAGCGTGGACATAACATACTTTTGGTAAGAATGGTAGGTGAACTTGGGAAAGGTACTTAACCGTTTCTAATTAGAAGGGGTTTAAGGTGTCCATGCATCATTAGTTTCACCTACAATTAAGCAAAAGGCAACCCTAGCTTACTATTGTTAACAAAGGAGCCAGCCTACGTTAAGACCGGCGTGTTAGAAAGAGTTGCACTTTAATCGTGTCCTACAAAGCCACTAAACTCAATTAGTATATGACTAAATTGTTATTGGCGCTACAAAAACGAGTATATCAATCGAAAAGAAGCATAACTTTAGCGTCAAATTAAGGCACATATATAGAAAATCAATACAAAATAAGAGAGAGAGAGAGAGAGAGAGAGAGAGAGAGAGAGAGAGAGAGAGAGAGGGAGACGTACGTTGAAGATAAGGTTCTTGTTGGTAGCTTCCCATGCCAAACCTCCTCTGAAATGAATGGTCCAAACCAACACCAAAGCCAAAACCGCAACTCCGAGAGTGTGTACCACAAACGTGAACGCAACCGCCGGTACCTTTAACGCCATCTCTTTCTCTCTCCTCCTCCTCCTCTTAATTCTCTCTCTCTCTCTCTCTCTAGTCTCTACGAATTCAGTAAATATATATTCATACGGGAAGATTTTATGTGGTTTCTAGCTCTGTTTCCTCGAAACATTTCCCCCAGATTATGGCAACCCAAATGGACCATTGGATTGGGGATCATAAACGACATGTAATGGATGCCACGTGGACCTCAAACTGTGATTAAGAGGGGACCCATTCATAAATGGACATATTATAACCTGGGTGTTATTCTTTCAGGCTCACGGCCCTGACATTCAGCCCGAGGGTTATTTGAGGCCTGAATGTGATTGCAGTTGAGCGCTAAGAAAAGCTAAAAATTCTAGGCCCAACTTGATTTGAGGCCCAAAATAAAAGAGCACACGAAAAGAAGCGCGAGACCAAATCTTCTGCACCCAAATTTGGTATGGCATTTTTGTGACCCCAATAAATGTATGACACATATTAAATTCATAACAACAAAATTTAGAAAAGTAAAGATAATGAATATGTATCAATTACTTATTGGGGCCACAGAGAGGCCACACCAAATTTGAGTGCAGAAAATTCTATCTTAAGAAGCGCAAACAATCTCACCCAAGACCCTCCAATTAAAAGAGACTAACTTACCTAACACGTGTATTTTCCAATCCAACGAGAACCAGCTCACTAATTTGGCTGTTGACACAATTTGTGTGGGATCCAAGTACTGGGAATCCTCTAATTTGTGTCTGCAGACGATTGGGTGTGTTGGTCCATCCGATTGAGCAGAATTGATTAAGAATAGGAAGGATCATACGTGAATCTCAATGATTTAGTTTAATAAGAGCATCTCTAAATGAGATGTCAAAATGTCCAAATCAGCAATAACGATAATAAAAGACAACATTAATGCTTTCCAACCGAGAAGTCAAATTTGATGTGGCATGACATGGAATGACATCTCTTCCCCTTGCTGCCAAATTTGACAGCACCTTCAGATTTTTTAAATTAATTATTAAATACTTTTTATTTATTTTTTATTGGTTTAAACCATTATCCTTTTGTTTCTTTTCATTCCCAATGCAAAGAAAATACATATGAATTATTATTTTATGTTTAAAATTTGACATATCGGTTAGAGATCAAAAGTTTAAAAGATGTCAAAGTGCCACGTAAGCCTTCAAATTTAAATTTTAGGTTTAAAATTTGACATCTCCTTATCTCCTTTGGAGATGGTCTAATAGAATTAGTTTTAGAATAGTCAATCAAGAGACAGGTAGAGGCAACAATGTCTTCCATCTTTAATGATTTTCACCTTTATCAAGCATTCAATAATAGTTGGACTTAAATATAACCCACCCACCCACTATTCATAGTAAATAGTTTTATATTAAAACATAAATAAACAAAGAAATAATACGTAAATGTTAATTAAAGATTATGTGCGCAATCCGAGATACATTGTGGTACACTACATATTATTATATAAATAGGAGAAAATTTTATTTTTCAAGTGTTCCTTCACTATATAATGACATGTGGTGTATCACCCCATGTTTTGGGCACATTGAAAATTCTATCTAATAAAAAATGTTTTTTTTAACAAATAATACTATCTAGGGAAATGGTTGGTTTAACCTTATAATAGGCTAGTAATACTGTGGTTCAAATTTGTTTTTGACGACAGTCGAGTGAGATGCCACAGTGATGGTGAACCCACATATAATTTTTGAATGAACTGGATAACCCCTAGAAAAAAGTTCTCCTAGAATGGCCACTTGTATTGGACATGCTACGTGGTTTTTGATTTCAAATCCTAAGCAATAAATTGCTGAATTAGTTGGTGGATAAACGTGGTTCTCAACATAGAAATCAGCTTCTAGGAAGGGAACAAACAGAGACATCTGATGGACATATTAGACCAGCTGTAGTAGGACATATGAAAGAGGATACTAACCTAATAACACGACATTAACTTAGAAATTTAGAACAAGTGACGTCAAATAAGAACTTTAGCATAAGTAGTGCCGAGTTATTGGTCTGATGCCACCATTGCGTCGCAAGCCAACAGTTCACTACTTCAACTTTCTTAAACACTAATACGTTATTGATTTAGAATACTTAACCATAACGTTTTGGGTGAAGGTAGGTCTCTAATCATCAAAAGCATTTAGAAGCATGGTACCCAAATAACATTCATTATTGAGCCATCTATAGTACCAATTGGACTTGGAAAATCAGCCTGCGAACTTTGAAGTCTGTTACGTAGTTATCTTGTAATTAAATTGCGCAGAATGTCAAGTGAAAATGTTTGTCTGGTCCGGTCTATACCAGATAAATAAAAAAGACAAATTAAGAAGTCTTTTTTTTTTTTTTTTTATTATTTTTTTTTTGTTTTGTTCGGTGAACAACAAAATAAGAAGTTATGTCCTACGAAAACAAGGAATCATGTTATACAATTTCCATTTCCCAAATTTATAAGGAAGATATTGCACCAGGAAAAATAACGAATTTTTTTCTTTTCTAACAAACAATAGTATTTATACAAAGAAGAAGAAGGGTGAGCTAAGCCTTACAATAGACTAGCAATGTTGTGGTTCAAATTCGCCTTTGGTAAGGATCGAACTTAAGATCTTTCACTTATACGTGAAGAGAAAATCATTTGACTGTAGTACTAAGTGACAAGAAAAAAAAAAGGTTAGGGACCAAATTTTCCTTTCAGATTTTGTCTTTGATTCCCATAAATTAAATAACTACTTGATCACCACACATAAAAAAATTTATTAAGTTTTATTACATTAATACTCTTATTAAATATTAAATTAAGACTCTAAGGGTGCGTTTGTTGCATCAGACTATCTCGGACTTGACTAGCTTCAGGGACTAAGTTGGATTGGCTTAGACTAGACTAACTTAGTGAAGCGTTTGGTGCAGTATCGGACTAAAAAACATAATAATTAACATAATATAACATTATTTAATACATTTCCAATAATATTTATTATTAATTTAACGTCTTTTTTTCTTCTTTTTTTTTCTAAAAAACTCTGCCCCTCTCTGGAAATTTCTTTCCTCTTCTCCCTCTTTAGCTCCGTCCCATCTCCTTTTTCTTTCTTTCTTTTCCAACAAAACCCAAATCCTTCCCATCTTTCCTTTGAACTCTGTAATCTATACAACCAATCAATCATCATCTCTATCAATTATATGACTGACTCCATTGATTTTTCCAATTTCTTGATTTTCTTTTTCCGATGAGTTGGTCAAAGTGTCGATCGAGAAAGAAAGAAGCTTTAAGCATTATTTGAAACAGAGAAAAGGGTTTTTTTAGAGATGTGTAGGAGAAGAAAGCAAAGCCCAAGGGTTTTCTGGAAATTTTCTGTTCATCCCCAAAGCTAGCCATCTAGGATTTTTTTTGGAAAAAAGGAAGAACAAGCACCGCCGACGGTAGGCCACGGTGATGACGCCGCAGAAGAAGAAGGAAGCCCAAGGATTGGATGTCGCTGTTTAACAAGCAAAAGCTGGGGTCTGGATCTTGGCCTCAATTTCTTTTAGTCCTGCTTAATACCAAGCGAAAATAAGGGACTAGATAACGGGGTTTAACGAAGCGGGGATTGCCTTGTAGTCGAGGCGAGTCCCATTTATTGTAGTCCAAGACCTTATCAAACATAGGATAATAATCCCAGCTAAGACAGTCCAAGCTAGTCCCTCCTAGGGAGGTGAAACAAACACACCCTAAGGCTCTAATCTAATTTTCATTAAAAGGAAAGAAAGCATGTAGCCAAAATAACTCACTCAGAACGCCCTTTAAAGGATTACGTGGTACGATTGGATCGAATAAGCCCTTATATAATAAATATCCAGCCACTTGTGAATCCTCAGGTACTATCTTATTCAATCGATGAAACGAAAGAGATCTGAGTGAATGGAAAAGAAAAAACAAAGGATCAATTCCACTTTAAAGAAACACGGTATAAAAACCCGTCCAGAGATCTTTCAAAATTTTAAAGTGGAACACTTCATGTACTATCAAACTCTCTGACACCTTGTATTTTTTATATAATATATTATAGTAGAATTAACGTTAAAATGTGAAATGAAGTCCAAAAAATACAAGCACAAAGTCGAGGCACGTGTTGACATCCAAGTCCTCGCCATGTGCATCCTCAATTATGATAAGAATTATAAACTCATTAACAGAGCAATTTTAGCTACTGTTTTAGATTAGACAACCGACAAGGCACTTACTTAAAAGTAGCAACTTTTATTCATCTTTCAGACTTTTGGGCTCCTAAATGGGCCATCCAGGGCCATGGATGGGAGAAATTACATGCATCGACAACATAATTCGGTACATTATGTGTTTTCATATAAATGTTTAATTTTTTATAAAATAATTAATCACTTATGTGATGACAGTTAACGTATCAAATTGTGTTTTCGTCATTCTGTAAAATTCTGCAATTCAGATATCTTTCCTGAAACACATGATTGCATTAAAATCCTATACAGCTAATTATTTTGTTTCTCTAATCACATTTTTATTTATTTAATCTGTTTCTGAGTCGTCTTCAAAAATGGTTCTGTGGAGCATCTAGTCTTGCAGCTAGAGATTAGATTTTCACAGCCACACAGCCTTCTAGTCGTTTTCAGAATTTTCATCTGTTTTCAAAAACAGTGGACTGAAAAATACCTTGCTTGTTCCTAACTTCTGCTCTAACCTCAAAGAAAACAGCATCGTGAGCTCAAAATCTCAGAAAAAAAGTTTCTGAGATCTGAAAACTGAGGACTCAGAAAACAGAAAAACATGTTCAAGTCATGGAGCAAGAAGAAGAAGATAAGAGCTGTATTCCAATTGCAGTTTCAGGCAACTCAGGTATCGTTTTCAAGCTCAGAAACTAAAACCATCTTCTTTCCAGTCACTTATTTCGAAATTGGTTTGTCCTAGATGGATTTATATCGAAATTTTCGAGTTTTCGAAACGAGTTCAGCTGAAATGTGATCTAGTTTTTCATACATATACATATATATATATATATATATATGTATGTGTGTATGTATAGACGCTATACAGAGATAGAGATAGGATCATCACATTCGTACCTGGATTTTTTTTCTGACCGGTTTTAATCTCAGGTGCCGAAGTTGAAGAAGCCTGCATTGATGCTGTCGCTGGTGCCGGACGACGTCGGAAAGGCGACGGTGAAGCTGGGGAAAGCGGCGGTTGAGGACGGCACCTGCATTTGGGAGAATCCAGTTTTTGAGTCAATGAAGCTCATTGAGGAAGCAAAAACAGGAAAACTGAAAGAGAAGATTTATCACTTCATTGTTTCTAATGTAAGTAAGCGTCTAGTTTTCGGAGTTCTTAAGGGATTCGTTTGGTAACGTTTTAATACTGAGAGGATTGTTGCAGGGATCTTCGAAATCGGGTTATCTCGGAGAGGCTTCGATTGATTTTGCAGATATCGTGGCGGAAACTGAACCGTTAACCGTCACTCTGCCCCTTAAGTTTGCGAATTCCGGTGTAGTTTTACATGTGACAATTCACAGGATTCAGGAAGATGGTGATCAAAGGTGAGAAATGAGAATCCACACTGTCACTCTATTGCTTCTGTAGCTTTGATTTGTTTCGGTTTTTCTTTCGCTGTCTCCTTCGCTTGCGCGAGTTAGACATAAGATTTAATCTGATATGTAGGGAAATCGAAGAAAGTGACGATCCAAGTCTGTCACGCCATAGCAGCGTGGGGAACCAAGACGGCAATTGGGATGCAGATGGAAGCAACCACCTACGTTCCAATGAAGTACGGTATTCCATAGCATTTTCTTTTCGATGAAGTTAACTCAGATGACCTAAAATTTATGAATCCGAGTATGGGAACCTGACTAGGTGTAGTTTATGTTGCTGCAGAATCCTGAAGTACAAAATTCCATGCCTCACAATGGACAGGCGGGTGCCAACGTAAGGAAAACCCATACGCGTCAACAATCAAGCTTGGATTGGTCTTCAGATGGAAGCTTATTTGACTCACTAGACATTGTCGAAGACAAGCTTCCGGCAGAAAGAGTGCAAGGGGTTTCAGATGTTGATAAACTCCGAAATGAAATTACTGTTCTGAAGAGGCAGGCAAACCTATCGGAACTGGAATTGCAGTCTCTTCGGAAACAGATGGCCAAAGAGAGCAATCAAGGGCAGAATCTATCTAAACAAATTGTTAGCCTTAAAGAGGAGAGAGATGCACTCAAAATGGAATGCGAACAACTTAAGTCCTCGCAGGGACGTAGTAATGGGAAACAGACTTTCAAAAAGTTGCAGCCCGAGACTGAGGATACAAGAGCACAGTTAGAAGCAATGAAGGAAGAGCTTAGTTCTGAGAAGAAAGCAAGAACCCATCTTCGCTCACAACTCGCGCAGACACACGACTCAAATTCTGAGTTAGTCCTTGTCGTTAAGGATCTGAAAGATGCATTGGGAAAGAAAAATAGAGAAGTATCTGATCTTTCAAGCCAGTTAGAAGCTGAAAAAAAATCCAAAATGATGGGAACATATTCCGCTGGAAGAATAAACGAAGATGATCAGGAAGTAGAATCGTTGAAGCTTGACATCAGAGAACTTCTCAGTGAAATAGACACGCACCAGAAAAAGAGGGAAGAGCAGGATATGCGTATAAAACAGCTCACCTTGGACTGTGACCTTTTAAAGCAGGAAAAATATGACATCTCTAAGAAGTTAGATCGAAACCAAGAAAGAATACGAACAGAGATGGAAAATGAGCGAGCGGGTTATGTGGCAACTATAAAAGAGCTTGAATCTCAGTTAGAGAGATCAGAAGAAACAATTGAGAAGCAAGCACATGAATTCTCAGAATGTTTGATGTCCATTCAGGAACTTGAGAGTGAACTTAAGTCTTTGGAGAAGGAACGCGAGATGCAGGCCAAGGGATTTGAAGAAAAACTTGATGAAGTGATGAATGCCAAAGTTGAGCAGGAATACAGGGCCATCCATGCCGAGGAGGAATTGAAGAAGACAAGGTCGAATAATTCTGATACAGCCGAGCGTCTTCAAGAGGAATTCAGAAATCTTTCTGTTGAAATGACATCTAAGGTTGATGAAAATGAGAAGCAGGCCACAAAAGCAATGGCAGAGGCTAATGAACTGCGCCGACAGAACAGAGTTTTGGAAGAGATGCTCCAGAAAGCCAACGAAGAGTTAGAGCTGATTAAGGGCGAGACTGAAGTAAAATTGCAAGATCTTATCAACCAGAATGAAGTGAAAGCAAAGCGTATAGAGCAGATGTCATTGGAACTAGACAATACATCAAGGCACCTTGAAAAAGTAAAGAAGCATGAGGAGGAAGAGCACGAAGCTCTCTCAATGAAAATCGAAATGCTTGAAACTGAGATAGAAAGGCTCACAGACGAGAATTCTAACTCCAGACAGGAGAAAGAGAAATTGAGAGGAAATTTGGAACAAACGAAGAAATTAATTGCAGAAAATGAGATGCTGATCCAGTGTCTGAGTGTTGAAAAGGACAATTTGGAGAAAAGATTTGCTTCTGCAAAGCGGGAAACAGAGAAAACGCATGAAGAACTTACCAACACTAGATCTTTGAAAGACGAGAAGGAAACTGCAATCGCTTCTCTGAACTCCGAAGTGGAAAACCTGAAGACCCAGCACAGCAAGTTGAAGGATACGTTGAAAAAGGAAGCATTGGCAAAAGAAAGCTTGAAGAAACAAGTATCTCAATTACAGGCTGAGGTACAAAAGAAAGTCAGCAATTCAAAGAGAACGGTTAAGAATACCAATGGACTAAGGTACACTCATTTTATCAAGCAAAATTTGACATATCTGCTTATCTCAACTAAATATATCATTTTATCTGCGTACCACTTTTTTTTTGGTTTTTTCTGTGTTGACAATATGCATGTACATGCGAGCACAAACACAAACAGTCACCAGTAAAAGTAGATTGCAACTTTTCGGATTAGTTATTTAACTTCATTTCACTTCACAGGAAAGTAGAAGATTGCTCGGAGAAAGAGTTGAAAGCCACCGGCGATGAGAATAAGTATACAGATTTGATGACTGAATTGACATTACTGAAAGAAAGAAACAAATCTATGGAAAACGAACTGAAGGAAATGGAAGAAAGATATTCGGAGATAAGTCTTAGATTCGCAGAGGTTGAAGGTGAAAGGCAACAACTAGTAATGACTGTGCGTAACCTCAGAAACAGTAAGAACTAGCTTCCTCTGAGGTTTTGAACCTTGTACAATGTGCAGAATTGCAGCTGGATATGCTGAGCACTAGAGCAAATATCCAGGTGGGACTATTCGACTGCAGAATGTCCAAAGGTTAATAAGTAGGCTGTGAAGCAATAGACATTACTTTTTCACAAACCTGTTGTTCATCGTTTTCCAATTCTAATCACGACAGAATCACCGAAGTCTGGAACCCCGAAAGATGAAGATCCAGGATTCATAACTGAGTGGAGATTTCATGAATATTGTACCATTTTCATTATATTAACACAGTTTTTGTATCACACGGGCATTACTCATTCATTTGTGCTATTTGTCTAAAGGATTTAATAGAAAACTTTATTGATTTTCTGAAACTGACAAGTTTGTGACACGAATTTCTCAAAAGAGCTCTTAAGAAAATGCTCAATCTTACCTATAAGAGGCCAATATATTTCATCCATTTTGTCATTAATATTAATTACAGACTTGGGACTTCCAGACAGAGCTACGAAAGTACCGACTCAGAAACAGAGATGCAAACAGATATCATTTTATTTTCCGGCCAGGTAAACATAAAAAGAAACAAATACCATTTTTCTGTAGTAATTGGGAAGCAACCTAAAACCATAAGCTCTGAACCAACACACCTTGCCGTTTCAAGTTTGAATCTGAAACTTTTTCCTGACTCAATGAGCTCCATCGCTCCACGCCAGCTTAGTTGGGTTTTCACTATCATTCGTTGCAAAAGATAGTGTCTGCAGTTGATCGAGTGAAGATATAAAAGACTTCGGTACGAAACTGGCAATGATTCAATGATAGGAATACCGTCTATGCATGTGATTTATAATACAAGAAAAACAGACTACCAAGATGCCAAAAGGGATGTGAGACAAACCTGTCTTGCTCTTTTGTCAAGAGGTGTCCACGCAGTAAGAGGAGGAGCTGAGTTATTTTCATTTTTGGGTGAGCTTGATGATTGTAAAGGTTGCTTCTGCCTCTTTCCTTCTGGTAAATTTCTTGGAGTGTTGCCACCTTGGTACTTGTAAAAATCAAGAATAGACTGACTACTTCTCTTGGTAACCTTCGATACATTCCCTGGATAACCCAAACTAGGGCCGGTTAAGTCACCAGGAAGGGACTGCCGACGCAACCTGCTCTTTTCCTTGATTCTGTTCAGAAACTCTGCCGTCCAAGAAGTATTTTGCTGTGAACTGCCTGAGCGGAGAGCTTTTGAGAGTGGTGTTCCACCATAATGTGATATATCATTCTCGTAGATATGTAGCCCTTGCTTTCCTCCATAAGGTGATATATCATTCTCGTGGAAATGTATCCCTTGGGATTTTCCCCCAGACCTCTTCATGAAAGTCTCCTCTGAGGGCATGTTACGGTTTGTTAAAAGGAAAACATCATGTTCGAGATCTGTATCTGAGTAATTGTTGGCTCCAACTTGCGAAATTTTTCTCAGGCCTTCTGCAGAACACCAAACAGTTGGAGTTGAGTTGATTTCAGCAGCTGTCGGGAAAGTACGGTGACTGCTCGAAGCAAATGACAATTTTCTTGCAGCTTTAGACCTCCTTGTGGAATCCATTTCCAACTCAGGCATCTGAGATGAGAAGTTCATGGAGTTGCCAACAAAAGAAATGTCCTCATCTAATACAAGACTGTCTGTTAGGTCAATAACTTCCCCTTTTAGGTCCTCATGCAGAACCTCAGTGTTTCTGACCTGACAACTTATCCTTCAACGATGAACAGGATCTTTTTATCTCGTTTAATACCTGGGGCCCTTTGGAGATTTGAGAATCATATGGCTCGAAATCCTTAGAAGGATACATCATCATATCCATATCCAAACCCTCTTGATCAAACAAGTCATTCTGAGAGAACCTAGACTTTCGGAACTCATCAATTATTTTGGGGCTTTTTGACATACATGAATCAGTTAGCTTGGAAGCTGTTGAAGGATGCAAGATGCCGGTACTGAATTGGTTTAACGGCTCCAGGTGCAAGAATTCATTCGTTGGTAACTCATATTTGTCAGGACTACCATTGTATTTTCGCTTCTTTCTTTCCGAAACAATATTCAAATTATATCTTCCCGAGTCCGGACTTGAAGACACTGAAGAGGAGCAGTTGGTCATAATTGATTTAGAATCTGCCGGTGCACCATATTTGCATAAAGCACTAAATAGTGTGATACTTTCATCAGGAACATGATATTTTTGGAGTACACTCATCCTGGTTTCATGGGACGATTCAAGAAACTCTTTGAGCAAGCCTCCTGAAGACAGTATTGCATGCGCTGTCAAAGCATTTACTGAAGGAAGTTTGGTAAGGAATGATTCTGCAAGACTTTCCGACTCAGGCATTCGAGGATACATATGAAAGATAGGAAATCTTATATGTAGAATCTCAACTCACAAAATAGAGTGAGCGATGTTCATTGATATTTATAGGAATAATACTATACAAATATACATAGGACTAGGATTACAATCTAATCAGAACGTGGACTAATAATAGGAGATAAGTCAGGATAGAACTTATGCTGCAGTAGCCGTGTCATCTGAGGAGTCCAGGTTGGACTGGGATTGCGCAGGAGTAGACAGAGGTGGAGGTGGATTAGGATTGGGTTTATCACGCCCCCGCAAACTGAGGGGACGGCAACGGACGGGAAGTTTGGACAGCAGGAAGGCAAAACGAACGGCAGAGAGACCTTTGGTGAGAAGATCAGCAAGTTGGTCGGAGGAAGAAACATAACCAACAAGGATCTCTTTGCGGGTGACCTTCTCGCGGACATAGTGATAGTCCACCTCGACATGGCGCATGCGCTGCTGATGAACAGGATTGGAAGCAACAGAGAGAGCACTAATGTTGTCACACCAAAGATGAGGTGGTGTCAGGGGAAGGTGAAGTTCACGAAACAGAGTGCGATACCAAGAGAGGGCAGCAGCGGTGTAGGCAAGCTGACGGTATTCAGCTTCAGTACTGGAACGGGAGACACCACGTTGCTTCTTGGAGCTCCAGGAGATGAGGTTTTCGCCAAGAAAAATGCAGTAGCCACCAGTGGAACGACGATCATCAGGGTCACCAGCGTAGTCAGCATCGGCAAAGGCAGTAAGTTGAAGAGAACTTGGACGATAAACAATGCCATGAGTAGGAGTAGCTTTCAGATAACGAAGAATGCGTTTGACTGCAACCCAATGAATTGTCGTAGGCTTATGCATAAATTGACAAACCTGGTTAACGGCGAATGCAATATCAGGACGTGTGAAGAGAAGATACTGCAAGGCACCCACAACACTACGAAACTCGGTGAGATCAGACAAGGGGTCTCCATCAGACAGACTTAGGCGCCGGCCACTAATGACTGGGGTAGAGATCGGCTTGCAGTCCAACATTTGGGTACGGTGAAGAAGATCAGTAATGTACTTAGTCTGAGTGAGATGAAGGCCGGTGCTGGTACGGGTTACTTCCATCCCTAAGAAATAATGGAGGGGTCCAAGATCCTTCATAGAGAATAAGGTGCCCAACTGATGAATCAAACGAGATATATGGGACATGCTACTGCCAGTAATGAGAATGTCATCAACATAAATTAACAAGTAAAGAACGACCGAACCGTCAAAGAAAGTAAACAGTGATGAATCAGCATGGGAAGAGACGAAACCCAAATTTTCCAAATGATGGGAAAAGCATTGAAACCATGCGCGAGGAGCTTGCTTAAGACCATATAACGAACGATGTAATTTGCACACATGAGAGGGATGCTGAGAATCAATGAACCCTGGTGGTTGCCGCATATAGACCTCTTCGGTTAAAGAACCATGAAGGAATGCATTCTGAACATCGAGTTGGCGAAGAGGCCAGTTAAAATGAAGAGCAATGGAAAGGATTAACCTGATGGTAGCATGATTGACCACAGGACTAAATGTCTCATCGTAGTCCAAACCCTCTTGTTGATGAAACCCATTAGCCACTAATCGAGCCTTGTAGCGCTCAAGTGAGCCATCGGAGCGTCGCTTGATCTTGTAAACCCACTTGTTGGGGAGAACATTCATGGTGCGTTGAAATGGAACTAAGGACCAGGTGCCATTACGTTGTAAGGCGTTAAATTCATCAGCCATCGCCTTGCGCCATGCGGGACTCTTATTGGCCTGACTAAAACAAGTAGGCTCAACCAAGTCGTGATTAATAGTAACAGCAAAAGCATATTTGGAAGCAGTTTTAGACAGGGCTGCTTTGGAGCGAGTAAGCATAGGGTGAGTAGAAGTACGTACCTCGGGAGTAGAGGAAACCGATGCCGAAGTAGGTGCATGAAGCGGCAAGGCTGAGGGATCAGGTGCGGGTGATGGCAAGGCAGGGGAAGGCTTGGTTCGACGAGTATAGACGAGGAGGGGGCGCGGCTGCTGGGTGGCAGGGGAGGGTGAGGACGGGGCTGAAAGAGAAGAAGGCTGGGCCAGGGCAGCTGGTTGGGTGGAAGAGGAAGGTGCAGAAGCATAGGAGGATGGTGCACCAATTTCGAGTACGGGATCCGCAGACGGGGAGAGCAGCGAGGATGAAGTAACAATGGGCTCTTTGTAGGGAAACCTGTTCTCATCAAACACAACATGGCGAGATAGAAAAACGCGGCCCGTAGAGGGATCCAAACACCTATAACCATGATGATTTAAAGAATAGCCTAAGAACACACAACGTTTAGAACGAAATTGCAACTTATGAGAAGTATAGGGACGTAAATAAGGATAACATGCACACCCAAAAACCTTGAAAAACATATATTGAGGGGGTTTAAGAAATAATTTTTCATATGGAGAAATGTGGTGTAAAATGCGAGTGGGGAGTCGATTAATAATATAGTTTGAAGTATGAAGGGCTTCGGCCCAATAAGAAGTGGGCAACCCAGACTGAGCCAAGAGAGTGAGACCAGTTTCAACTAAGTGGCGATGCTTACGTTCGGCTAAGCCATTTTGTTCAGGGTGATGAGGACAAGTGGGGCGATGGAAAATGCCATGGGTATTGAAAAAATTGCGAAAAGAAGTATTAACAAATTCCCCACCCCCATCTGTTTGAAAAGCTTTAATTTTAGTATTAAACATATTTTCCACTAAAGCTGTGAAAGTAACAAAAGTGGAGAAAACATCAGACTTGAAACGTAAAGGATAAAACCATGTATAACGGGAAAAGTCATCCACAAACACCACATAGTACTTGAAACCAGAAACAGACAAAGATGGTGAAGACCAAACATCAGAGTGAATTAATTCCAAAGGAGAAGAAGACATAGACGAAGATAAAGAAAACGGTAATTTATGACTTTTACCTAAAGGACAAAATTCACAAAAATGACGAGAAAAGTTGCCTTGAATGGGCAATTTATTTGCAGAAATTAAATGCTTTAAAATGGAAAAAGAAGGGTGACCTAGCCTAGAATGCCACAAAACATCAGGGACACGTTCGCCTAAGAAAGCAAAAACACCATGAGAGGGATGAGAGGAGCGGTAAGGGTAGAGTCCATTGTTACTCCGGCCTTGTAAAAGGATCTTCCCCGTCTGTGAATCCTGCACACGATAAAATTTGGGATGTAATGTAAAGAAACAGTTATTATCATCGGAGAATTGATTTAAAGAGATAACATTAGTAGAGGCCTGAGGGCAATAGAGGGTATTAGGCAAACGAAAAGAAGCATGGGGAGTTTGGAGATAGGAGTCGCCAATTTTGGCGATTTGCAAACCTGGACCGCCATGCACACCACGAATCTGGTCGGTTCCTTGATACTCACGAGGATTTTGCAGTTGGGTCACATCATTGGTGATGTGAGAATTGGCACCTGAATCAAAGAGCCAAGGTTGAGCAGGCGGCGCAGAGGCAGAGGCAGAGGCAGAGGCACGAGGTGCAGGGGCAGCCGCATATGCTTGAAGTCGAGACGAAGGAACCCTTCCTTCATAAGCCATGTTCAGACGGTTGAAACAATCAATAGCGGAGTGACCAAAGCGTTGACAGATCTGGCATTGAATGCGCCCAGAGAAACCGGGATGAGCGGTGGAAACCGGTGCCGGACCAAGAAGACCAGTGGAGGAGGAGAACTGCCCGCGGGAAGAGGCGGCAGGAGAAGCAGAACCATGGTCATGGGCAGGAGACTGGCGGGAAACACCACCACCACGGGAGAAGCCTCCACCACGGCCACCACGAAAGGAGGACCCGCGGCCGCGAAAGCCACCACGGCCACCACGAACAGCAGCAAAAGCAGAGGGGCTGCTGTCAGAGGGAAGAGAAAAGGCGTGGTAACGCTGTTCAGCACTCAATAAAAGAGCCTCCAGAGATGTGTAGGTGATGGGAGTGTCACGGGCTTGGGCAGAGGCGACTGTAGTCTCATATTGAGGACCCACTTTACTCATTATAATAGCAACTAAGTCTGATTCAGAGACTGGGGCGCCAGAGAGAGCAAGATTGTCGGCAAGGATGTTGATTTTGTCAAGATAATCAGCAATAGAAAGATCACCACGAGAAGTATTCATCAATTCAGTACGCATCTGAATAATGCGATTCTGAGAGGTAGAAGCATACCGTTCTTGAAGAGACGACCAGGCAGAGGCGGAATCAATTTTGTTGACGATCGTAGCAAGAACCTTGGGAGTGAGAGAACTCATAATCCAAGAAAGGATCATCTGGTCCGTCTGGATCCAGTCATTATATAATGGATTTACCTTGTCAGTAAGTTTACCATTATCATCAAGAAGAAAGGCAGAAGGGCAAGGAGTATCGCCAGTAACATAAGAAAGAAGGTTGCGGCTACGCAACAAGGGAAGAAACTGAGCACGCCAGAGAGGGTAGTTGGTGCGATCGAGCTTGATGGTAAGAAAATTGGTGACTGATGTAGCAGCAGAAGAGGAAGAAGACGCCATAGAGGAGGATCGGCGGGAAAAAAAAAAAAAAAATTAGTATGAACCGGTGTCGTTAGACGCTGGCTCTGGATACCATGAAAGATAGGAAATCTTATATGTAGAATCTCAACTCACAAAATAGAGTGAGCGATGTTCATTGATATTTATAGGAATAATACTATACAAATATACATAGGGCTAGGATTACAATCTAATCAGAACGTGGACTAATAATAGGAGATAAGTCAGGATAGAACTTATGCTGCAGTAGCCGTGTCATCTGAGGAGTCCAGGTTGGACTGGGATTGCGCAGGAGCAGACAGAGGTGGAGGTGGATTAGGATTGGGTTTATCAACATAAACCTAGTCAACTTCGTGGCATGTCCCATGCAGCTCAGTACAATTTCATCAGTCAACTCAGATGAATATGAGTTGAAAAGCAGCAAATCAATTCCCAGGCACGCTGCTGCTGCATAAAGTCCATCTGAGGACTCCATTACAGTGGTGAGGAAGCCATTTTCTCCCTCAAAGACCTGTTGGAAGAGAAATACAAGAATAAGAAGAATTTCTATCAGTTCAATGTAGAAAAAAGCAAACAAAAAAAGTAAAAACTACGAATATAGTTTTGTTACCTACCATAAAGCAGCCACTGAAAGTGAAACTCAGCAACGTCAAAACATTTGTGGCAATGTTCTCAATGCACAGAAGTATGAAGAAGCTTCATCAAGAGTGGTTGCTTTCTGTCCAATGTTTTTTCAGTCATACCACACTAAACAAATTGCAGAACTGATTATGATATCCACAGGTAAATCTGAAACACGTTCTACTAATTGTACCCCTTCTTTCTCCATTGCAAGAATTTTTTGGTAGGTACTTCTTCTAGACACTATCACTTCCTTATCAAGATTTTGAGTGTTTACAACAATGACCATCTCAGGGAAAGACGCCATGCTGTGCTGAAAAATCTCAGCTTCCATTGCAGATGGCATAGAAAGATTAGGTAGGGTCATACTGCTAGCTTCTGCTTCATCTGCACCTTCTTTATATCTCATATCATTCTTTTCATGACCAGGAAAAATGTCCAAGAGTTCCTCTGATTGCTGATCATTCATGTTCACAACTGGAGGAGATATAGAATAAGACTGCGCTCCCTGGGCATACACCTGGTGTTAGCATATTTGAATAGAGGTAAGTGAGTTGGAATTAATTAGCCATCCATAAATGAAACAAATAAATAATGAGATTAATGATTAAACCTTTGGAAATGTAGCATTAGCAACTGTAGTAACTGCACAATTACTATTTCCACCTGTAGAGGCCTTCTGGGGATTCAAGAAAAAGTCGATATCATTGAATCGTGACATAGACTTGAAAAGTGAGGAAGCCCTCTCAGCACCTCTTTTATCAATCTGCTCTCCATTTTTTTTCTGTGGAAAAGTGCAGCCTGACAATTCGGCTGAAGTATCTCCAAGATGACCAGCAAGCATAGGGAATGCCATCAGAGGGCAACTCCTGTAATTCTTTGTTTTCTTCTGTATTAAACTCCTCTACAACATCATCAGAGAAAGCAAAATCATACACCAGCATTCCATCATTATAGGTGTCCCAGTCAAAACAGGTGCTCAGTGAATTTGTATCCTCCAAGATTTTCTGATGGGAGAAAGAAATTTGACAATTGCATTTGATCTTTCTCGAGAAAAGGCCAATCCAAGTAAATCCTATCTGATGCAGATAGGGGCAGCAGCTGTAAGTTAGTTAGTGTTTCCTCCATAACAACATATGATGAACATATCTTTTCATGATCAGAGAGAACAGATACGGGCAATGATTTGAATGTGTCATCGACCAGGGCTAGCTCATGACTAACAATCAAGGTATTCAAGTTTATGTCTCCACTAAACATCCAATCACAGGTTTCTGGTTCATTTGCTGTTTGTGTACTAATGAGGACTTCAAAATGCTGAGATGAGTCCAAATCAAGAATCTGAGATTCTTCAAAAACAACTGGGCTTAGAGATTGGAAAGAAGCAACTGTGGACGCCCCTTGATATGTGATGTCTCCCTGAATCTGTGGCATTTCCACCATATTTAATAAATCCATTTCAGGAGTAATGTCAAGGGAACCGAGACCAGATCAAAGATCTAAAAGATACTCTGATATCCCGTATTACTTTGTACCCAAAAGCTCCTCGCCATTCAGCTTATTTTTTTTATCTCATTGCTGAGGCTCAATATTTTCATAAACAGAAGAAAGTTCACCCTCTACAGACAAAACCGTGAAAGTTGGCAGAGTTATCTCATTTGGTTCTAATACAGGGAAATTCTGATAGAAGTGCATTTGGTCCTTGTAAGAACAATCATCTTCAAACATATAAGCCTTTTGATCCGTGGAATACTCTGAATGAAAGTCTTCAACTGTACGAACTGACTCATGAACTTCCCAAGGACGCTTCACCGTAAGATTGAGCATTTCCTGAAAGAAACACATTACCACATAACAGCCCTTACACAAAATTTAATATCAGTGACCTGTTAACCATCAAGCTGACTAAGGAGAATGGAAAAACAACAAAATTTGCACCGTAAACTTGATATGTTACATGAATCCCAAAATGAAACTTAGTCAACCCAACTCCTTCCATAACTATAATTATTCCAAGATCCACCCCTTCCCCATCAAATGTCTATCCAAAGAATGACATAAGTTAAAAACCTTGGAATCGCTTTATCTAATATGATAATCAACGAAAAAGAAACTACGGTTATACTTATTACAATGTCAATATTAAAATTTAATAACATGTGTAAGAAGGACAAGTCACCGGGAGGTTGAGACGTGCCAGTGTTATTTGTCACGCGTCAACTAATTAGAAAGACTGAAGCAAATTATAACTGAATCACAAATTTATGTGAAACATACTAAATTATTCTCAGTTTCTGGAACTTCTTCTGAAAGAAACGGGAGATCTTCTTTCTCATAAATGTAAGCATTGTCCTGCACATACGAGACAAGATATTATGGATGCAGAACCAAATTGTCCATTAGCAACTGGTTAGTAGACATTCAGTTTACCAAGAATACATCCAACTCTGGTGTTTCAAATCGGAGCACTTCATATGGGTGTGCATCTTTCTCTGCATCTCTTCTGCCATTATCCTTCTACAGTAACATAAGCTTGGAACTCAGACAAGCACAAACATGATAAAAAGCTGTTAAATATGAGAATTCCATTGGCATACTTTTCGGAATGCAGTCTCCAGAGTCACGGAGCCAAAAGTTATCTGATCCTCCAACCCCTTCTCGTTTTTGAGGTCCTCGGCTTTCTTCTGCGGGTCATAACAATCAAACACGTTATACGAATACCACTAGTTACCCGAACTACTTTAGCATATAAGTTCAGTTTCAGAATTCGTAAACTTCTATCAACTTTGACATCAAAGCAAGAGCTGCCCTATGCAGTTAACTAAAGGAGTAACTATAAACTTCATACAATTCTGGATTTATTTTTGTTCTGATACATAATACGATAGTAGCCAAACAAAACCTATGATTAGATTGAATAATCAAACTCCGTAATCTATTTTTCTTTCAACAATAACAAACGCAATAATCCGATAATTCAAATTTTAATCCAAATTAGGTTCAATGATCAGCTGCAATACGAATAATCAACAAATTCCTAATCTGATTCAGCACATTACCTCCGAAAACTGCAGCTCACGGCTTCCGGAACCGAAACTTCTAGAACTCGGAGACGGATCGCCGGCGTCGAAGTCCGCGACATCGAGAACGATATTCTGAGGAAGAACATCGGGGAAGAACTTGGTGAGAGCGGCTCCGATCGGCAATTGCTCGATTTGGAGCGAGACTTCGACTTCGGAGTCGAAGAGGAGGAGGTGGAGGCCGTCGAAGGCGGTGGAGAGATTGGAGGGAGGGAGGGGAAGAATCGGGTGGTGGAGGAAGGTTAGGGATTCTAGGGCTTGGGTTGGAGTGGCGGTGAAGTAGTCGACGTTGATGTAGCGAGTTCGCATTTCAGCTTCAAATTTTTGAGACGCGAAAAACTGGTTTGGTTTCAGAGGAATTCAGTTTTGGCGCGTTAAATTTCCGCCGTTTTATTGATACGATGGGGTCGTTTGAGCTAAAAGGCGCTTGGTGCGCACTATGCCACTGGAACGTGGGCACTCTATCTTGCGTTAGATGGATCATGTCCAAAACGGTCTTCGCATCCAACGGTATCTGTTTGTTTAATCACGGATAACATTATGGTGATATTTTCTCATATAACACCTCTATACTTTTATCTAAGAGAATATATTTTATAAAAAATTTTGATGTTTTATTTATTTATCAATATATTGTCATCATCTGAGCTAACAAACTTCTCTTTGTCGGACCGGATCCTTTTTCTAGAGATTCTAGGAATTCTGCAATCGTGTTCGTTTATCGTATATCGTGCGATCATTTTTCGTTAGGTACTATTTATATTTGAATTTTAAATTTTAAATGATTTCTGACCGCACGATGTACGATGAAATGCCACAATTACGGGATCCTTAAGAAAAAGATCCGACGAAGATCCTTCTCCATCTTTGTCAATTGAAAAAGCATGAAAAGATAATTTAATATTCTATTACAAAATAAAATTATGGACAATAATGTAATCGAACTTTCAATAGTGTATGTATCAATAGTCATTATCATGTCAATATTCATTTTTTTTCTTAAACTAAGGTCTTTTTACAAGATAATGCTAAACAGTTGATAATTAGATTATTTAAGTGTTAATTAACGTGTTTATTTCTTTTGGTGATATATCACTTGATTTACAAATTTACTCTAAAATTTTGATTTACCTAACATTACTACTTATACTAGCCTTCCTGCACGTGAAAGGCCTTTTTTTTTTTATTACTGGCGCTACGCACTCCTTAAGCTGTTTTCATGTGTTTAAAAATAGAGAACATAATTTTTACTAAACAACTTATTTGTATGATGATTGGATACAGTAATGGCAACGTTACATAATAAGTCATATAGGGAGGAGTTTTACGCTGGCCAGAGGTTAAAACGGAATAGTGGAGTTTGTTTCAAGCCGCAACGTGCAATTGTAGACTTGTAGTGGTGTTTGCATGGTGAGTTGCTACCTCATTCCTCACAGTATACCAAGTCAGAACTGCAAGAAAACGACCTATCCATATATTAACCACTAATTTGAAGATGCTAAAATAACGAAAATTTGATGGTAAAAACATGAATTAGAAGAAAAATGAGAATAAAAACATAAATCGACACTAATATCTACCCTTCAAACCTTCATCTGTACAAATCACACCCCCAATTTCACCGGAAATCGCCAAGTCTCGAGTTCCGAGTCGGTAGCCGGGACCTTATCGGAGACATTTTGCGATTATCGCCTGCTCCAATGGATAATGGAATTACAGACACCAGGTTATAGTTCCCCTCGATGTCATCATAGTTCTTTAACCTTAATTTAGTTTTGAGTGAAAATATTACCATAAAAAATTAAAAAACAAAAACATAAAAACAGTTAAATTAATAGTGCCTTATATAAGTCAGAGTGCTTACGCCATGAATCGTGCAATGCCACACCATCAAATTAACCATTTCATCTGGTAAAGTCCCCGGCTTCGCAACAAAACCCTACAAACACAAAAATTAACCCACAAAAATAATAACCGCGATTCACATAGAGAGAGGGATGGGTGTATGGACGTGAGGGTGGTTCTTATAAATGCCCATTGATTCAGCAAACCACTTTTGCAGTTGACGTTGATCAATTTTGTAAATTCTACGTGGGCAGAACATGGGATGAGAATGTGCACATCTCTATTATTTATTTTCTTTACTTGTTTTGAAATTACTCGATCTCTTTTCGAATAATTTTTTTTTTTTTGTTTTAGTTTTTTGTATCTATTTTTTTATGACAAAATTATCCCTGCGAATTTTGTTCCATTATTTTCAGTAAGGTTTGAATTTTTTTGTTTTAGGGACTTTTATGTCCAATTTTTTTGGTAAAACCTTGAAACACCAAAACTCACTTCTGACTTTTTAATATTAAAGATTAGAGATCAGAGATTAACAAAAATATCCTCTATCCTTACTTATCTCCAACATGTCAAATGTTGTAACCCTAGCTAGCAATCAGTTATGGCAAAACTGCATGAGATTATCCATTACACAAAACCAGAAAAGCCACGTATAGTGGGTAGGGGCTACGTGGCCGGTTATTCTCCTACGTGTCTCGCTCCCAGAGCGACAGAGCCATGCAAAGGTGGCAGAAGGAGCCTCTGCGTTTCCCGTTAAAGCCAGTCCCTCTAAACTTCCACTTCCACTGATCTGTTTTGCACACTACTGATCTGTTCTCCAAACTTAAAGCGCAACACAATCTTTTACTCGCATTTGAATCATGGAGTCACAAATGGCTCGTCCTCACGATCACGAGGACAACCGCCACACCCAGCATCTTGGCACGCACCAAGGTAGAAAACGAGAAACCTCATTTTGGTAGAATTAGTTCAAGTACTTAACAATGGTGATTGGTTTTGTGTTTTTTGTTAATTTATTTGTTAAATTTGGATGAAGGCGAAGAGGAGGACCACCAGGAGAAGTCGGTTCTAATGAAGGTAAAGGTGAAGGCGAAGAAGATAAAGAACAAGCTCACAAAGCATGGCCATGGCCATGGCCACGAACACGAACACGACCATAATTATCTCGACGAGGACGATGATGAAGAAGACGAAGACCCTGAAGTGCATGGTGCAACAAGTAAGTTTTTCCTTCGATTTATTTTCATCTTAATAATTTAGGGCATGGTCATGTCAGTTTGCTGGTTGGTTAGAGGTGGGTTGGAGGTAGTATTTGTTGAGATCGATCTAATTTAGATTAGATTGAATATAATCGAATTGATTATCTTTATAGATTACAAAAGTTAGATCCACATTCGATCTATGTTAGAGCAGTTTAGAAATTCAGAATACCAGTGTGTGTTAATAAAAATTAATCTAAATTAGTTATAATTTCTACTTTCATGGGACATGTTGTGAATATGACGTGCAGCCATAAGGAGTGGTGCACCAGAGCAAGGAGATATTTTGAAGGTGCCAATGGTGAAATTCGGGGACACGAAAGCAGCGATTCAGGATCGCGATCCCGAAGTGCCGCATTTGGAGAGGACCGATCCGATGAAGGAATATGTACCCACCGGGGGTCATTTGGGTCAAACCAGGGTCCATTTGCACCACCGGGGTTTGGACGATCGCACCCCTATTTCTTCTCGTGGAGATTACCAGAAGACCAATGTCAATGTCAATGTCACTGACCCAAGTCATGCTTTTGCTACAGGGAAAGAGGGGCACTTGGGTCAGTCCGGGGTAAATTTGGACCGACCGAGAGGATTGGAAGAGGATCCACATGCGCCAAAGGCCAATCCTCAAGGTTATACTCCTTCAAACTATGAGACTAAAGTCACTGATCCAACTCATGCAGGTAAACTGTAACGTATATATAATCTTGTCATAAATTCTAATTTTTTTGCTAAAGATACAAACTAACATATGAGTTTTTGCTAATTGATTAATTTTTTTATAGTTTTGTTACATGCGAGTCATGTGACAGGTGGTGAAGAAATTGGAATTTCGCCGATTCTCCACTCGTTTGATAAGATTAACATTCATGGTGGAGATGCCAAGCCATCATCGAACCAGGGCAGTAGTTACACGGAGAAAGTTTCATCTGCCACGTCCGCTATTGCTGAAAAGGCGATATCTGCAAAAAATGTAGCTGCTTCCAAGTTTGGATATGGAGGAGGGAACAATGATCAACACGAAGATGTTAATCCGCATGCTTATTCTCCAGCAAATGATTCGACTAATACAGGTAACTACGCGATTAGTACGTAATTAAGTTCTCCATATGTAGTCAATATGGTTATAACTTATACGTTGTTGATGTGTAAGTAGGATTACACCATTATGTTGGAACAAATCAAAACCCGAGCACTGGAAGCCATGATGAATTTTCTCCTGAGCACCCATCAAACCAGGGCGGCAGCTACACAGAGAAAGTTTCATCCGCCACGTCTGCCATTGCTGACAAGGCAATATCTGCTAAAAACGCCGTCGCTTCAAAGCTAGGATACGGTGGGGACACTGACCAACAGCAACATGGAGATCAGGCAGCCGTTAGGCCCGGGTCAGCTGCACCTGGGCAACAGGGTAAGGGCATTACAGCCGCAGTTACCGAGAAGCTGACACCTGTCTACGAGAAGGTTGCCGGGGCAAGGAGTGCAGTGATGTCGAAACTCCCCGGCGGTGGTGGGAAAGCTGGCAAAGAAGAAGTCCACCGGGGTACTGGTACCACTACTACAGGGGGTGAGTATAACAAAGCCGGGCAGGACAAAGGAGTTTCTGTGAAGGGCTATTTGTCTGAGAAGTTGAAGCCTGGTGAGGAGGACAGGGCGCTGTCCGAGGTGATATCGGAAACCCTGCACAAGCATAAGGCAAAGCACCCTGGGAGCGGTGCTCGGCCTGTCGGGAAAGTGACAGAGAGCGTGGAGGTTACTCAGCGGTTGGGGCCGGATTATGGGGATGGTGACGTCCAGCAGTCTAGCTATGGGAAAGTTGTGGCGGATACCCTTAGGGGGGCTGTCGGTTCATTGCTTGGGAAAGCTGATCAAAGCGCCACTTCTCCTCAGTCCCTTGGTTCTTCAACTGGTAAAATTTGAATATTAATCTCCCTAAGAGTACTTGGTTAATTTGAATGTGAGCAATGATTTGTTTTGGTGTTGACAGGTACAGAGGGTTTCTCTAGTTCTGGCAGTGGAGTGGCGGAGCGGCGAGGCCATGGCGGTGCGGAGCAGCGGAGGCTTCAGGGGTCCAGCAACTGAAGATGGCCGTTGATGGAAGTTTGTTGGTGAATAAATGTGATATTTAGGGTTGTAGTACGTTGTGGGAACTTAGACAATGTGTTGTAGTTTGAGGAGTTGTTTTGCGAAGTTGAATGTTTGTGTGGCTTCCCAAGTCATGTGTTATATTATCATGTATCTAATGAATTATAATACGGAGGGTACTTTAACTTAAAAGCAGGGGATTTTAACTGTGCGCACCTTCAATTATCCTCGGCGTTTAAATTACAGTTAAATTACGATCAAGGTTGGAGATGATTTTTCTAGTAAGCATTTGTTAATGCTATTGTCGTTAGGCGTTTTTGTCTTATGATTCGCAATGTTTAGCTCCGTTGTCCCACAAGAAGAAAGGTTCATTTCAATTGCGGGACTCAAACTTCTCCCCAAATGGCATGCTAGTACCGCCATTTGGTAGCTTTGCCGCGTCATTCCATTCATTTTGAGGTCCAAAAAAACTCGAAGAGACATTTTAGGCTCTTTCTGACCGCATTATGTGATTTACCAGCGCTAGTAATCAAGTCTATGAGACACCGTTAGTAATCAAGTCTATGAGACACCGTGTGAAGTACAAAACTAGAATCGTTCCCAACCAATATACATTTTTTAAAACGTGACAATTTAATTTCCTCATAATATTGCTTAAATGACAAGGGAAAACAGGAAAAATACATATATACCTATATAATAGGCAAATTTACGAACCAAACTACTATTAGACTTATTTTTCGCTTCGTTCTTTAGAACTTGATTTTAATCGTGGAATTTGACACAAAGTTTGAGCCATGAGGACCATATGGAGGGCGTGGGCCAAGGAAGGAGCATGAGGTTGCTTCTTGAAACCTAAAAGTCACTATTTTACTTCTTGAAACTTGATTATGATCTCACTTTGTCCCCTGAAACTCAAAAGTCGTCACTTTATGTAACTCGATTTTGATCTCATTTTCCTGCATGAACTCAAAACCGAAGTGTTTTTGCTATTTTTCTTAATTTCATATTTTAGTGTGTTATGCAATGTTTGTGAACTAAATTTTTTTTTGTTCCAATCTATCTGGCACCCTTTAATTGGATATGTGAGTTTTATACTCTGTGTCATGTCTGTCATAAGTAGGCTTTAATTGTGCCACATAAGTAAACTTAATGATTATTGAATGAAAATATAGAAACAAACCAAAGTAGAGTGAGTATTAAGTTTCAGAAGACAAATTAGATCAAAATCGACTTTCAAAGAGCAAAGTGATAACTTTTGAGTTTCAACAGATAAAATGACAAAAAGTGTTGAAGGATGCCAGGTGGCAGGAAAAAAAACCCTATCTATCTAGGAGCGTGGCATATGGAAAGGGATCATCTCAGGATATCTTCCACATAATCCTCCTTATCAAACAATTCGGACTCTTGAAATTTGATCAAACGGCTAAAGTTATTATAACTTTTAAAGTGGGCCGATGTTTCTAGCCGTTATATCAAATTTCAAGGATCTCGATTGTTTGATGAGGAGAATTAGGTAGAAGGGATCGGAGAGGATCCCTTTCCGTGGCATATAGTGTTTGGAGCTTCACGGGGCGATTCTACCCTCGAAACACCAAATCCCTCCCCGCTCCCCGTTGCTCATAGGGGTTTTTCTCCTGAGCTGCAAAACTTCAATTCTTCACTCACTCGCACAGCTAAAACCTCCGGCGGGACTCGATAGCCAAAAGCTTCAAAAGACCGGTATCGCCCTCATCAAATTGCTTAATCTCCGGTAAGTCCTCCACCACCTCTTCTCACTCTTCGAAGATTACACAACTCAATGAACTGCTTCTGCTCGATTCATTCCGTTTCCCCCTATTTAGTCCCTCCAGTTTAATGGGCATCCCTCAATTTTTGAATACAAAGCATCTAAATTTATTTTTGCTTTCAATTCCTGCTGTATTATTGGGTTTATCGGATTTGATAAGTGCTGCAAAGTTGCAGAGATAATGGGTACCAATCATGAACTGTATATATCTGTTTGGTCCAAGGGTTATTCGAAAAATTTCGTGTTATCTTGTCGTAGTACGAAAGTTAAGTGACGGGTGCTTTCGCGGCGATAAGGGGGATAATGGGTATGAGTTTGTGGAGGAAACCTTGAAGACAATGTGGAAAAGTTCGGAGTTTGATTCGGTTTTGGATGAGAAACATGGTGTTTATGAATCTGAGAACCGTCCCCGGGAACATTTCTCGCTGCGACAGAGCTTTTTCAAGAATGCGAAGATTGATGCCGCGAGGGTTCTTAAAGTTCTTAGAGAAGATGGACCTGGTTTTGATACTAAAGCAGCTTTGGGTGAGTTGCGTATAGAGGTTTCAGGGCTTCTTGTGAGGGAAGTTCTGTTTGAGATTTTGAAACAGATAGATTATGGGAGTAAAATGCGGTGTGCGAAGTTGGGGTATAAGTTTTTTGTGTGGTCTGGTCAGCTTGAAAATTACAAGCACACAGCAAACACATATCATTTAATGATGAAGATATTTGCTGATTGTGAAGAGTTTAAAGCAATGTGGAGGTTAGTTGATGAGATGATCGAGAAAGGGTATCCGACTACAGCACAGACGTTCAACATTTTGATACGCACTTGTGGTGAGGCAGGCTTGGCTAGGAAAGTCGTGGAAAGGTTCATCAAATCGAAGACATTTAACTATAGGCCATTTAAACACTCGTACAATGCAATTTTGCATTCCCTTCTTGTGGTGAAGCAGTACAAGTTGATTGAGTGGGTCTATCAACAGATGTTGGCGGAGGGTCACTCAGCAGATATTCTAACTTATAACGTGATGATGTGTGCAAAATATAGATTGGGGAAGTTGGATCAGTTTCACAGACTGCTTGACGAAATGGGTAGGAGTGGATTCACTCCAGATTTTCATACTTACAATATTCTTCTTCATGTACTTGGTAAGGGAGACAAACCGCTTGCAGCTCTTAATCTTTTGAATCACATGAAGGAAGAGGGTTTCAAACCAAGTGTTCTTCACTTCACAACGTTGATAGATGGACTGAGCAGGGCTGGAAATATGGATGCCTGCAAATATTTTTTTGATGAGATGACAAAGCACGAGTGCATGCCGGATGTTGTTTGTTACACTGTAATGATCACCGGGTACATTGTGGCTGGGGAGCTTGAGAAGGCCCAAGTAGTGTTTGATGAGATGATCCCTAATGGGCAGCTTCCGAATGTATTTACATACAATGCCATGATTCGTGGACTTTGTATGGAAAGAAAGTTTGAGGAAGCGTGCTCCATGCTCAAAGTTATGGAATCCAAAGGCTGTAACCCAAATTTCACTGTGTACAGCACCCTAGTAAGTTATTTGCGAAATGCTGGAAAGCTTGCTGAAGCTCATGAAGTAATAACACGCATGACGGAGAAAGGGCAGTATACCCATCTACTTTCAAAGTTCAAGGGATACAGGAGATGTTAAAGTGGTAAAAATTCTTTGATTTGCAATATTTACTTGCAATCTCATAAGAAGAACTTAATTGATTCAGCTCAGTTAACAATATGTAGCTCCAGGGTATCTCAATTATGCAATGTACCCACACCTTGTATCAGTTGTCTCTCGATGAGAAAAGTAAAGTATGCACTAATTATCTTTTGATCTTATTTTTCTAGTGCGAAATGATCCATATATATAAACAGCAGTTTTTAAGTGTTTTGCTTTGTTGTATATTGCACTTATGCTGTCAATATACTGCTTACGAGAAGTGGCAACGCTCGCGTTAGAACATAGATATAGTGCTGGAGGATTCACTTAGTGTTCGAAACACACTCCCTGTGCACTCTCTCACCACCTCTCTTTCGACTTCCTGGTCTCTATCTTTTCATGTCATTTTTATAATCTTTCTCAGGTTCATAAACCACGACACACACGCACACACCCAGTGATACATTACGGTTGCACGTACGCATAGCTGCATACAAATTTCATTTCCAGTTACATGAAGCAATAGGTGGACAGATTGATAAATCAAAGTGTTGTTATACTTTGTATGTGAAAGACTAGATTTTCATGTTTGGAAACTGTAGCACCGTTCTGTTGGTAAGCAGTGAGGGTATGCAAATCGAGTGTATTGCTATCCTTATTGCATTTCCTTTCCAGGGACTCAGTTGCTTTCAAGTTTCGAGTATGAGTTGCTGCAAGCACCATCTCGGTTCATTTCCCTTCGCATGTATTGTTCTCGGTGGTAAGATTACGTGATTTCTAATACTTATTAAAGCGTGTTTCTTTTTCTTGGAACTTATTAAGGGTGTTTATGTTTCTATGAAATGCAATGCTAATTGTCTTCAAATATCACAACTCTGGTGTGGTTCACTTAGAGAACTGTAGGTTTTTCTTGGTCAACATTTGCAGATTCCATTAAAAACCGATGGCAAGGATCGACAGGGAGAACTGAAGTTTTTATCTGCAGATTTTCATGGCTGGTACGTATCGCTTAAGTTTGCAGTGTCAACACATAAATTAACAGGTTGTTGAACCATGTAATCTAAATTTGTGAAAATACAGATATATAGTTACAACAACTGTAACTAAGATGCTGAACTGGAAGCTAAGCTAACATAGTTTATACTTAAATTGGGGTGTAATCCGAAATGGTGTAGCAATACCTCGTACAATTCCGCCACGGCAATACCTTTACTTCTCTCATTCCTTGTAAGTAAACATGACAAAAAACGCTTGAAATTGTGGACAATTTTGTATTATTTTCATTGTCGCTCTAGGGGCTTGTGTAAAAGTGCTTTTAAAATGACTGAAAACACTTTTAGAGAAAATATTTTTAGGTTCCAATCAAGATTCACTTGTATTTTTACTAAGGATTGGTTTAAAAAAACATTTATACCAAAAATGCTTTCAGCCATTTTAAAAGCACTTTCAGACGAGTCCTATGACATAACGAGTAACTAGGTTTTTGTTGCTTTCCAATTCCAACACATACTGATATGACCTCTGCATATAACAGGAACCATATAAAGAAGAGAGTTGTTATTAGCACTTCAAAAGTTTTATTTTGGACTCCAAACTTTCTATAATTAGAAAGAAAAAAAATACATTTATGAAGAGTGTATAATGAGATTTTTAGAGTGCTAATAACAGTTCCCTATAAAGAATATTCTATATTTTCTGCAATCGTCATATAATTATAAAATTTAACCAAAATCACCGGGAAAGGGATCCTCTTCCTCCTAATCCATCAAGTTCGGGGATCCGAACCATTGAAATTTGATCTAACGTCTACAAACAGGAGCTTATTTTAAAAGTTATAATAAATTTAGCCATTTGATCAAATATCAATGGCTCGGATATCCGAACTTGGTGGATTAGGTGAAAGAGATCCGGATATGACCCCTTTTCCTTTTTTAGGGGATTTTCTTATGTATAATTTTGTGCGTTTCGCATGCTGGAAAGTATTTTATATCCAACGCAAGAATCTATAGAACTGGCTATGGCTGGCTTCCTGCTGTTTGTTGTTATTACAGATTAAGCGTCACAGCCTAACAAAGACAAACGAATAACAACTGTAAAATATTGCTGATTTAACCACTAAATATTTTGTATTTAGATTATATCTCAATTGAAATACTGCTGGAAATAACAATATTATAAATCCTTTTCACCTGCCCTCTCTTTAAAACCAAATATCCCAATATATCTAAATTTCCCAAGGTTGTAATCAAATACAAAACTTTTAGGCACCGGTCACAAGATCTGACAATTTTTTGTACGACTCGTTAACTCGACACAAAACGACATGAATTGCAAGTTCTGGGTCAACTTGTTAACGAGTCAGGTCGTTATTGAGTCACTTGTTAAGAACCCAATAAGATAACGGGTATGACACGAACAACATCCGTTTGTCAAGTCTAGACATCATGATAATTTCTTACATGACTCGTTTACTAGATATGACACGATCTGTTAATGAATTAGGCCGTTATTGGGTCACTTTTCAAAATCCGTTAAAATAATAGGTTTGACACGACACGACCTGTTAAGATAACAAGTATGACATGAAAACGACACGAACACGACCTGTTTTCCATGTCTAGTCATCAAACATGGTAATTTCTTGCAAGACTTGTTAACCTGATACGAAGACATGACCCGTTAACTAATCAAGCCATCAATAGGACACCTGTTAAGAACTCGTAAAGAATTTGACACAACACGACTTATTAAGACACAAATATAACCCAAAAGCGGCACAAACACGATAAACACAAGCCGAATAGCATGAAACAGGTCTCCCGCATTTACCAGCACATACTATGAGACTCGTTTTACACAGTGTGTGCAAAAAGGCATCTCAATAATTAATAAAAGGGTTTATATCACAAATGGTCCTTGAAATTGACCTCATCAATCATGATGGTCCCTGAAATTGAAAATCGATCAATGTAGTCCCTGAATTTTAACTCGCGAATCAATGTGGTCCTTCTGTTAGTGTTCCGTCCAAATTAACTTTAAAAAAAAGTTAGAGAACCAATTTTTCATGGTAAAATGATAAAAAAATAATCATGTTACTTATAATTTTACTTACTACCTCTCTTTTCTTTTTTCCATCTTCACTTTTATCTCCATTTTTTCATGGATTTGGTGCTAAAACTAAAATAAAAACAAAAAAAAAGTGGTTCTCTAACCTTTTTTTGGTCATTTTACCATGAAAAATTGGTTATCTAACCTTTTTTTAGTGTTAATTTGGACGAAACACTAACAGAAGGACCACATTGATTCGCGAGTTAAAATTCAGGGACTACATTGATCGATTTTCAATTTCAGGGACCATCATGATTGATGGGGTCAATTTCAGGGACCATTTGTGATATAAACCCTTAATAAAATCATTCATTTCCAGCTCAACGCTAACATAAATTATATAATCCAATGCTTAATTTCAACCAAATCCATCTCAATAATTAATAAAATAAATAAAATACACTGGATTTTTGCGCAATAATTAATCACATTCGTACCAACAAGAATCATGAAATCATGTTCATGGAATTCCTTTTCAGGTGAGTGCATGGGGCGTGCCCTGGCTCAGTAGGCGCCACAAATTATGACGCCAACATATTCTTCGCATCTTTTTCCTAATTTCATCAATTGACTTGGACTTCGACGTGGGCGTAATCATATTTGATTTTAAATTCAAATCAGAAGATACTGTCATTGTAATTAAAATCTAATTAAAATAGAATAGCGTTTGTATAAAAAAATTCTTATCAACTGATGCTGATATAATCACATTTGATTTTTTACATTGAGTTCAAATCGAAAATCACTCTCACCGTAATTAAAATAAAATAGAATATCGCTTCTATAAATAAATCTTATCAAATGATGTGGACGTAATCACATTTAATTTTTTACACCGAATTTAACATAAAACACTCATCATAATTAAATTCAAATTCAAATAAATCATGTACAGGAAAATCGAACCTCTCTACCGAAGCCATTTGCTTAATATTATCAAAGTACATCCATTTGCTCTCTTTTACATCCCAATCCCATGAAATTAAACAAAACATTATATATAACTCTATGACCAAAATAATAATAATAATATATACATAACTGCCAACTTACAAGAAAAGAAAATATTACCATGAGAGGTAAAATTTGGTAACTATATTTTACTTTTTGTCCTCCTTCTTTTCATCTTTCTTCTCATCCTTCTTCTCATCCTTCTTTCCATCTTTCTTCTCTTCCTTGGCTGCTCCGACAGATAATATGTCCACCTTACCAACCTTCTTCAACTTCTTCACTACGGCCACCGGATCCATCAGTCCTACCACTGTTAGCTTCTGGTCCTTTAGATCCGCCGCGATCGAATCAATCCCTGTTCACATTCAAGAACAAAGTAAATAAGAGAAATAAAGAAAGCTTTAATTAGGTTTAGTATCAAAGGCGCTTTCGACAATGTTTAACAGAAAAAGTTAGAACTGTTTCTGGTTCTAATAAAAAAGCACTTGTTTTCAGTGAAAACGCTTGTGAAAATAAGTGCTTTTTGGATATATTTGAACAACTGAAGATGCAAACAAAACTTGGAAAAAATAAATGAAAAGAAATACCAATAATATCAGCGGCAGCTTCAATGGCTTTCTGCTTTGTTTTGTCATCGGTCATGGTCAGAACCTTCAGGACCACCTTCTGCTGCAAAATTCACACAGAAAATTACAGAAAACAAAAGGAAGGGTTATGCTCTATGTTCTGAGGTGTATATGTATCTGTATCTGTATCTGCATATACTTGAAGGGATTGTAATTTATAAATTTAATCGAAAAAAGAAAATTAAAGTTAGAAAAGCACCTGAGCCATATTGCTGAGAGAGGAGGAATGGAAGAACACAAACAAAAAGGACAGAGAGATTGAGATTTTGTGATTTGGCCGCCTTTTTATAAAGGTTCAGTGGGCTTGGACTTGGGGTTGGGTCTGAATTCGGGTGGGTCATGCATGAATGCGAGTGAGAAGTAACACCCAACAGAAGGTTCCTCATGTACGGTTTGGCCACTTAGGCCATCTCTAACCGAAGGATCTAGGAGGTCAAAGAGGCGAAAATAACTCAAAAGCCGTCTCCAACTGAGGATCAGACCAAAGGGCTAGTTGGCCCCACTGGACAAAAAAGGACCAAAGGGCCAACTAGCTGGTCCAACCCAGCCAGCCCCAGGCTGGGCCACATGTTGACGTCATGATGACATCATATATATATTTTTTTAAATTACAGTTTTTTTTTTAACAAATTTTAAAAAAAATGAAAAATTCTATTTTTTTTCCCTATAATTTCCTAAATGATTAAATAACATTAAGTAACATGAAACAACATTAAACAATATTAATCAACATTAAATAATATTAAGTAACATTAAACAACATAAAAAAACAACATGAAACTTAAACAACATTTTTAAAAACATTTAACAACATGAAAATTATTGACAATCCATAACATAAAATTATTGAGGTAATTTAATTTAAGTAACCATAGTAATTCAATTAAAATAATAAACTATGTTTGACCCTCGGTTGGAGATGGTAAGAAATATGGCCATGATCTGTTTTACTGCATAATGTATCTTTCTTTATTGTCATTGAATGAGTTTAAATTTCGAGATAAAGAAACATGCAACTTGGAGCCCAAGACTTCATTACTTACAAATGACCAATTAACTTTGTAGAAGAAAAACTACGACATTGTTTAATGTACATATTTAAGTTTCATAGTATTTTCTTGCCTAAATGACTTAAAATGGTGTACTTGTCGTTGGAAACCTAACTTAAAAGTTTTGACTTTAATATTAACCAATTAACTTAACTTATTTTTGTGTCACTCAAAAATCTTTATAATTACTACTTTACCAAATAGCATGTACATGAACAATTGGTTATGTAACATCACTCATTAATTTGGGGCTATCGAGTTCCCTTTTCAAATTCAACACTCTACCCCAACGTGCCCATGAAGATGAAATGTCCAATCAAATTCTACTTTGGTGTTCTAATTAGGCTTATTTACACTAATGGCTTTGGAAACTCAATCATCCCCTTACTTTGCCCCATAAAAATCAAAATGTATCACGTAACTCTTTAAATGTTTATTGTGTGTCTCGCTCTGCCCCATGTTCTTAAATTTTGTTAAATTTCTGTTTATTTTGCTGGCATGTCGTGCATGTGACTCACACATCCAACGAAAGAGGGAAAGGTGGAAAAAGAAAAGAAATCTATTAACAAAAACCATTAGCTAGTATTGTTGGAAATTCTACAAAGTGAGACAAACATCGAGTTTTATAAGGTATTGATGTAAATAAGTCTTCTAATTATGGCATTGGAAACTTGGCAGTCAAGTTGGCTGGGGCACACCTGCTGGAAAAGATGATGATTTTTTTTTGTTGCTTCTTTTTCAAGATTCTCTTCAACGCACAACTTTTTGCTTGGTCTCAATTGTCCAACTTTATTATTTCATTCCTGCTCGTATCGTGAATGTTTAAACTGCAAGTTGAAGGCTCAATATGCTTCTCCAAGTGTAACGTTTGACTTAAGTCCAAAACTTAATTACTTTGAACACATATAAATGATTCAATTGTTTAAGTTTGAATAAGTTATTTGATTCACGAATTTCAAAAATCAAATTCATCTAATGATACAGAATATAAATGATTAGTCTAACTTAAGTTCAAGACTTAAATTACTTTGAACATATATAAGTGATTCAATTGTTTAAGTTTGAATAAGTTTTCTAATTCACAAATTTCAAAAACCAAATTCATCTAATGATACCGAATGCAATTGTGATGATTTAAAAATTTAAATCTAGTCTCAATTAAAATTGACTACCACTTCACTAAATTAACTAATTCATACAAATACAACTCAATAGTTTTAAAGGGAAATGAATTATGCACACATTCTTTTTTACCTTTTGAACACTCCTATTTTTTATCGCTGTTGAGTTGAACAATCATGGTTTGAAAACTCTCACGTAACTCGTACACAACAGATTCTCATTTTGAAAACTAAAAATCAAATGAATATTAAACGAATCCTAAATCTTAAACTCCTTAAAAAGAAATGAACATCTCGAATTTAAACCGTGCGACAAAAAAAGCAAGCGAAAGGAGCTCAAAAACAAGTACAAAATTAACAAATTTAAAAAAAAAAAAAGAATTAATCACATGATAGCACAAGCATGCGGATTGTCGTCGCTAAAAAGCGAAGCAATGGCCTCGTCGGATGCGACGGCGACGGAATAAACCGACGGAGTGTGGAAGAAGGTGTGGACGCCGGTGGTGGTTTCGTTCTTGTAAGTGTCATAGTAATGGTTGACAATGTAGGTAGGGTACTTGTAAAATGAGGCAAAGTGAGAGTATCCAGGAAAAGGCCATGGCTCTGCTGCTTTCCCAGCTCTCTTAATTGCCTTCACCACTTTCTTTTCCTCCAATGCATACCCCCTCACTATTATTTTCTGGATCTCCATTTCTACTTCCACCTCTTCCACGCCTGTTAAAATTGTAAATTACATTTGTTAAAAGTAAAATACAAAATAATAAATTATAATTTGAAATGATGGGTAGGTCCAGATCTCACAAACAATAATGGCTTGTTTGAAAGCGCTTTTAAATTGGCTGAAAGCTTTTTTGAGAAAAATATTTTTGAGTTGCAAAAACACTTCAAATGCTCTTCTATATTTCACTTGTATTTTTAATTAAAATGAAAATTTGAGGGAGATTAAGACGTTAATAAAAGAGATACTAACCGTGATTTATATACGAAACGACTTATTATTTGCTTAATATATTTCCAGTACTATTGTTCCAAATTGCAGTTGGTTTGCAGTGGAAAGAAATACATAATATGTGACTCAAAAGCATAATTAAAAATGAAAAATTAAGGGAGACTAAGACTTTAATAAAAGAGATACTAAACCGTGATTTATATACGATATGACTTACTATTTGCTTATAATGTATTTCCAGTTCTATTGTTCCAAATTGCAGTTAGTTTGCAGTGGAAAGAAATACATAATATGCGACTCAAAAGCAAAGAATAAAAACACCCTGTTTATTAGGTTGTGTACCTTTGAGTTTCGAGAGAGCTTTCTTCAACTTGGAAGCACATCCTTCACAATCAAGGTTTGGAACTCTCACCTCCACAATCTGCAAAATCTTTACATTGTCAATATATTTTCTTATTTCCGCAGTGATGACTGTGTATTTGCGTATGTGTGAGTTTTTACATCTAACCGCGGATATATATTAGTATCACCCTATCTCACAGTCTCACTAATAAAGTATTGAGTGAGATAAGTTGATGGTAATATATTCTCGGTTACGCTCAAGTTTTTCTCCTGTATAAAAGAATGAGAGGGAGGGAGGGAGGGAGGGAGGGAGGGAGGAGGGAGGGGGGGGGGGGGGGGAGGGAGGGAGGGGGGGGGGGGGGGAGGGAGGGAGGGGGGGTGGGGAGGGAGGGAGGGAGGGAGGGGGGGGGGGGGGGGGAGGGAGGAGAGAGAGAGAGACTCACAGACATGGTTGTGTAGCTCCAAGCCTCCAATGAAGGTATCAAGAGACCACAACTCTAGTATTATATATGCAAGAGGAGACCCAATACACACACACACACATATATATATATAGCAAACATGAGAAAGAAGGTTCACGCGTGGAGTGGGAAAGCGTGAGTTTTGGTAGCTAGCTCAACCTCCAAAGCTAATCCTCTTCTTCTGTAATCTGTATCACTTTAACAACACAGTCTACAGTGCATTTTTCAATTGTTTTGACACGCTCCAAGGGAATGATGGACAACGTTAATCAAAACCATCATTTATCTCCCCATTTGTGTATGGCATGGCATGGCATGTAGGACCTTAATACTTAATAACCAAGTGGCCCAATCCAACAGTACTTGTTTAATTGGCTCTAATCCTCGATAAATTTCTCCGCATGACAATACATTATTGGACTGGAACGTTACAATGTCAGTAAATCAGTTCTATGTTGATCTCCTAAAAGCATCTAGGAGTCTATGACATACAGGTCAAGTCTCTGTCTAAAATAGGTTCTGAACTCCTCAGTCGCTTTTGTTTTTCTGTCTCCACTGCTTACAAAGAACAGAAAACTGTATCAGCTTTAGCACTTCGAAGAGAATTTCATAACATAACAGAACAAAACTGCTTTCGTTTTTCAACACAACTTTACAGAATCTCTAGGAATCTGCAGCTTTAAAGTTTAACTTTGGAGAAACATCAACAAAAATGAACAAAGCTCTACATACATACATACATACATACATACATATATATATAGAGAGAGAGGATTGGTAGGCCTAGTCTGTAGGCGTTAATATGTTGGAATTGATATCTTATGATAATTTTATTCTCTTCAGTCAGGTCAGTGTTATGTCTCTTCAAGATCAGAGGCTTTACCATTGCCATAATTTGTAACGCCTCTCTTCGGGAGCATAATGATCGTGACGATAGTTTTTTGAGGAAGAAAAGGTTTTTGGTGCTGGCCCTGCTGGCATCCATAGACAGATTCTTACATCTTACCGGGCTATATTATGTGTATGTATAACATTCATCACGTGACTCAAGCGAGATATAACTTGTGACATCCCAGTGTTTTCAGGTATCTCAAATTTACGAATTAACATGAACAAAAAAAAGAAAGTTGGATTGTAAACACCAAGCAGCTGGTTGAAATGAACTCGGAACCGATTAAGTGGAGTGATTTTTGCATCCATATTTTCACCTCTTGTACATTTTGATGAATAAATCAACAAAAAAATCATTGAAAAAAAATTAACGAAAGTGTGCACGAGGTCAAAAGGATTGCGAAAATCACTTCTCATAGTTAATTGTTTTAGCTTCAACAAATTTTGGTTAGATGGGGGCCCAAAGTTGCAGAAAATAAGCCTGGTTCTGGTAAAGCCATCCCCATGTTCTATTGTCCAATTTCAAGACAAGGATGATGTTACTATAATTTGATGTATGGTTTTAAGATAATGTATAAAAAGGTAACAACTTTCGGCTCCACCTCCACAAATTGAATTCAAGTCCAATTTAGAAGGGCCAAAAGGCCCATAACGCCATCTGTCTCACATCCATTTTCATTTAATGTAATAATACATCATATATAAATTATTGTTGCTAAAATTAGCATAAAATAAACACAATAAAACAAATAATTCAAAGTGTCGAATTGCCAACACACAATTAGAATTCCTAAAACAAATATATGTGAACAACTACTTTTGTTTGGATTTGAAAAATTGGAATAAGCAAACAACTTTCAAGCAAACCAACTTTGTCTTCTAGCAAACACTGAAATTTTCACAAAAACTTAAACAAGTACATAAACAGTTTGGAAAATGATTTCTGCACAATTTTTTTTCTTCTTCTTAAGCACTCTCGACGGTATAAAATGAAAACAAATCTAGTTGGTCCCTACTCAGTTTGGAAACGTCTCATATCTACCATACAAGTTATGCTGAAAATAAATACTCAAGACTAGTTGGTCCCTACTCGTTGAGAGTTTGGTATCAAATTTTGGAGCAAGTCTTATAAATATCCTAATGTCGGTAAAATAACAAAAAGAATAATACTTGGTTACTTAAAAGATGAGTACGAGTTCTTACTCAAAACTGTTTGTTATCGATTCATAAAACTTCGTGTTTATGATAGATCATTTAGTCATTAAATTGTATAAAACAAATGAATTAAATTTGTAAAAGTATTACGAATCGTCAATATATTTTTATAATAGATTGACTAAACGACTTTAGTTTTAATTTTTTTTTTTTTTTTTTTCAAAAATAAGCTTTGTAATGTGATTTATAATATGAAATATTATGATCATAAGCATAAAACTTCATGATTTGAACACGAATATTTTTTAATACGGTTCTTAATCTTATCCATCCTTGAATAGAGTTCTTACTCATAGCCAAGCATTGTTGGAACAAAAATATGAAGCAAACAACAAAAGAGGAGCCACACGGTCACGTGAAAAAGGGTAATGCTAGTTAAGTTAAATTTGTAGTTAAAATTTGTAAATTAAATGATGTGTCATCAATAGAAATGAACATGTTTATCAACGTTTAAGTAATAATCTAACATCAACTTTTATGTCATTTAATTTACAAAATTTAATCTCTTTAGTATTACTTCGTAAAAAAGTATACTTTGAAAAATATTAACTATTCACCTCCTGTGTTCGTATTCCTTCCCCCACCTCTCATCTATCTCTCTCTCTTTCTTCCTTCTATTATTTTTCCTTTTTCGATCCAACATTTTTTAACCAACTTTCCTTTTTCTCAGTCTCCGATCTACTGCTAGTCCTACAAATTTTGCTAATTACCAAAACAATCCTTTTCAATTAGGTCATTTCTCTACTTTCTTAAGCAAGTTCACGATCTAGATCTCATATCATATTCTCTGCCTCCGCCTCCGACATCTACTTCCAGCATTAATTCAACTTCCACACTCAATTTACCAACAAAAACTCAACCTTTTTCTCATTGGCTCCCAACCAAACGCACCAACTTCATCTGCTCCATACAGCTTCAACCAGCCAAAACTAAACCCGACCCGTTTCAGGAAACAAGTTCCTCCTCCTACCCAGTTGGCCAAATCCCTGGATTTTTGAATTCAAATCTTGGTTCTCAGAGAACAGAAGGAGGGCCAAAGGATAATTGACAGAGTGTTTGCGGAGAAAAGAGATGAGAGAGAACGAAAGTACGCAGAGGCACTACTTGTACACTCACTTCACAGACGCTATCTTATATTTGCGGCCATTTATGAAGTCACCTGCTAGATTTTCCGCTGTCTTCGTCTTCCTCCTCTTCGGCGCGTTTGTCTGTACGCGCCTTCTCAACTTCCCTGTAAGTCTCCTTGCTCCACACTGTTTCTGACACACCTGTTTCCAATATTCATTTTTTATTTCTTGGTTTTCTATTAATAGTTTTTCTTTTATTTTTTTCCAAATATTGATAATTTTATTAGTTAAAATAAACGGTCAAGATTAAATTAAGTAATATTTTTATATTATCTGTTAATCTAATTGATATAATGTTGTCATACAGTATCACGGTCTGATAGTATTCATTTTCACTTAGAAGTGAGAGGTCTTATGTTTGAATCTCGTGAATGATGAATTCGATACCAAATTAGACTGTTCATTATGTGACTTAGCTGAACTATCCTTCTTAAAAATATCGATGTACTCATAAAAAAAAATGGATAAATTACATAGTAGTCCTTCAGGTTTGAGGTCTATTACAACCCCATACAACATCTTTAAAACGTTTCACTTTCATACATTTACTTATCATTTTATTTCAATTTCATACAGTCGTTACATTTTTCATCCATTGATCCGTTAAACACTGACTTGGCTACCACATTTGTGCCACGTGGCAAAAAAATAAATTAAATTTTTTTTTCTTAAAAAACCTGAATTTTCTTATTAAAAAAAAAAACCTAAACTCATGCGTCTCCCCGTACCCCCATCTTCATTTTCTTCCCACATCTTCATCTTCTTTCCCTTGCAATCCGAAAAAAAAAAAAAAAAAAAAAAAAAAAAAAAAAAAAAAACCTTTAATTCGTCTTTCCCCCTCCTCTTCCATCATCTTCTTCCCCCGACCACCCCCACCTGCAACCCAGAAAAAAACAAAAAAAAAAACCTAGATCTCGTGGTGGTGCAGATTTAAGGAGTGGGGTGTGTAGAGGAAGGAGGAGGGAGGGATGTGGGTTTCTGGGAGAGGTGGGTCGCGGGGGTTCCTGGGTGAGCTGGGTCGCCGGTGGAGAGGAAGGGTCAGCGGGGGGGGGGGGGGGGAAGGGTGGGTGAGCGCTGGGGGGTTCTTAAAAATTGAAAATCTGAGAGAGCGAGAGAGGGGGGAAGTTTGGGGAGCTGAGGAGCACTCGCCACGTCAGTGTTTAACGGATCAATGGATGGAAAATGTAACGGTTGTATGAAATTGAAATAAAATGATAAGTAAATGTACGAAAGTGAAATGTTTTAAAGATGTTGTATGAGGTTGTAATAGACCTCAAATCTGAAGGGGCTACTATGTAATTTACCCAAAAAAAATTGACATAATGGCTTACACTATTAAGGACCATTTTTGTATTTATAAAAATATCATTTTATAAATAAAAAAAATTATTTTCGACTCACATAGTTGAATGTTACAAACGTAATATCATCTGCAAATGGTAATGTCAAGAACTAGGAGAAAAGCTAGAAGGTTCGAAAGTCAAACGACGTCTGTCAAACGGCATGAACGATGTCGTACGTCGTGAGAATAATGTAGGGCTGCTTAACATTTGCCGTGACTGACGGTTAACGTGCCGTTCTAGCATGCATTGATGGGACCAGCACGTAGGGTGGTGTCTCACCTCACTCGTGACGTCTATAAACTGGGGCACCTATATATATATATATATTAATTGACGATAAGTGTGCGTTGTTATTCCAAATTGACTAATTCACCTCCAAAAGATTATGTTAATCCCAATCCTAATCAGGGTGTCAACCGCATTGTTCTTAGAAAAATGGACAAATAATTATTTTGGTCCAACTAGTTTGGCAAAGTTTCACTTTGGTCTTTATAGTTTCAGTTGTCGATATTTAGTCACATACTATCGGTGATGTGAAAAACTTCGCTTGTATAAGTATATCTTATATTGCTGGTCTGAAACCCGAATAAAAAAGAAGAAAGAGTGCGTTAGGTAGTCAACATGTGGCACTATGTTTTTTACGTTGAATCCCTATGACTAATTGTGACATAAAAAAGCCAATGCGTGGTGGTTCAAGTGACAAGGAGCTTGTTCCCCTTAAGCAAGGTCTCGAGTTCGAGCCTTGTGAATGGAGAAGCCAGCATTGGGAGAACTTGCCTCCCGAATGGGTCCGACCCAGCTCGAGGGATTAGTCCTCGCCTACGAGCGGGGGATACCTGGATTCATCCAAAAAAAATTGTGACATAAAAAATGTTGTTCTCGTCGTTAGATGACAAATGAATGCATGCTTGTTGATGTTGTGTTGACGTAAAGAATGTTTGACCTCTTTTAGGTTATTGGTTATACTGTTTGACATGAATCTTTGCTTTTGCGTCGAGTGACAAACGCAGACTCTAGTTGATACTTCGCAAGGATCAGTAGTAACGACCGGAGCATCCCAAAAGCACCCTCCCGAAACTCCTAATATTCCCAAGAGTCCTCCACCCAAATTGGAAATCCCACTCAACTGCACTGCCTACAACCTCACACGAACTTGCCCATCGAACTACCCTACCACCTTTAGCCCGGAGCAAGATGCCGAGAGTCCATCACCACCACCTACGTGTCCGGAGTACTTCCGTTGGATATACGAGGACCTAAGGCCATGGGCACAGACCGGAATCACAAAAGACATGGTACAGAGTGCCAAGCGTACGGCCAATTTCAAGTTGGTGATCCTGAATGGCAAGGCTTACTTGGAGACATATCAGAAGTCGTTTCAGACGAGAGACGTTTTTCACATTGTGGGGGATTCTACAATTGTTACGGAGGTATCCTGGGAGAGTGCCTGATTTGGAGCTCATGTTTGACTGCGTTGACTGGCCGGTCATTTTATCAAGGTTCTATAGTCTGCCCAATTCCACGGCTCCACCGCCATTGTTTCGCTACTGCGGTGATGACAGATCGCTCGATATCGTCTTCCCTGATTGGTCGTTTTGGGGATGGTATGATTTCTTGACCTTTTCTTTTTCTTTTGAAATCATGTTTTTCATTGATACAATAATTCATAATTAACCTTAGCCCTTCATGGCTTGTGCTACAAGTTAAGTGAACATACTGCTAATCTGTTAGTAATGCTAATGAATTTATTCAATTGGGTGCACAGTGCACCCTTAGAGTTCAGTCCTACACTAAACGAATCACAGTTGACGATCCAAAGATGGAGTGTATTGCCAAAAATGTAGGTTGGTGTAATTTTATTCTTATATCCGTTCAAAAATGGTATGTAGGTTCCCATTTCGTTTTGTAGGTCGGAGATCAATATAAAGCCATGGGAGCTTTTGTTAAAGGACCTAGAGGAAGGCAACAATAGGAGCAAATGGATAGACAGAGAACCGTACGCTTATTGGAAGGGAAATCCATTTGTTGCTGAAACCAGGAAAGACCTCCTCAAATGTAATGTTTCGGAGCAAACGGACTGGAATGCTCGCGTTTATGTTCAAGTACTGTCAACCAATTTCTCCTTTGTTTAATTGTTCCTATTGTACCTCTAATCTGCTTTATAGCAATAGTACCGTTAACCAATTTCTCCTTCGGTTAACAGTTCCGACAGTTGCTGCTTAATAAAAAAATTCAGACAATGTGTAGCAATAGTACAGAATCTGACAATGTCTTTGAAAAATAAATCGCAGGATTGGATTAAAGAATCAAGGGAAGGATACAAGCAATCAGATTTGGCAAGCCAATGCGTTCATAGGTAGAAACATCCAACTATCAGTTGGAGTTTAATTTGGCTGAAACTGCTTTAATTATTGTCAACATATCTATGATCCAGTTTGGCCATTCTGTAACTATTGCCTGACTTCTGTTTCCTCTACGCACAATCATTGCAGGTATAAGATCTACATAGAAGGATCTGCTTGGTCTGTGAGTGAAAAATACATTCTTGCATGTGATTCTGTTACCTTAATCGTTAAGCCCCGTTACTATGATTTCTTCACGAGAGGTTTGATTCCGGTGCACCACTACTGGCCCATAAAAGATGATGACAAGTGCAGATCTATTAAGTTTGCTGTTGACTGGGGCAACAGTCATAAGAAAAAGGTAATAATTTCGATAGTTAGGCTTTTTCCGCAGATTTCCATGTTTGTGTACTTATTGCATTGGTTTCTTCAGGCACAATCCATTGGAAAGGAAGCAAGCAAAATGATTCAAGAGGATTTGAAGATGGACTACGTGTACGACTACATGTTTCATCTGTTAAGCGAATACTCAAAGCTCTTACAGTTCAAGCCCACCATACCTCGAAAAGCGGTTGAGCTCTGCTCGGAGGCAATGGTTTGCCAAGCGCAAGGATTAGAGAAGAAATTTATGATGGACTCTACGGTGAAGGGTCCTGCCGAGAGGAATCCATGCGCCATGCCTCCGCCTTATTATCCGGCGTCTCTTTTTGCATTACTTAGGAGACGAGCAAACTCAATTAAACAAGTGGAAACATGGGAGAGGACTTACTGGGAGAATCAGAGTAAGCAATCATAGAGATAGGGTTACGTAGACTAATGTATACAGATGATTTTCCATATATTTGTTCCATCCATGCAAATGGAATTCTATACAAACTAGGACAAATGGGATATTATTAAATTATGATATTTTTAGTGGAATTGAAAGAAAATTAAAAATACATGTTATTGCTCACTCAGGCCAAGGCCGGCCCTGAGGAGGTTCGGAAGAGGCGATCGCCTAGGGCCTCACATTCTGGGGGGACCTGATTCAAGTTGCATGCATGATACTGGCACCTAAAACATCACTGTCACCTTCTTCAGCATCTTCTTTTTCTTGAATTAATTCAGTTTAATATACAAACTGAATTATCTAAATTTTTGACCGTCAGATTGAATGAATTGAAGAAGATCAAATGACAAAATGTAACAGTGTGTGGAAAATAAAAAAGGATGTGTGCCCTAAAAAAAATTCAAGCTTTGGGTTTTATGAGGCTCAACCAGTCAAAACAAAAACGATCTTACAATTTCGAGAAATAAGTACCACCACATAGATCCGTGGAATTTGGTTTCCAACTACGGATATAGAAACATGGTTTTCCACAAAACTACAAGGACTCCTAAAAACTAGTTAACAAAGATTGTAAGAGAATATACAGACATTCAGAGCCAAAAGTAATTTTTTTTTTTTTTTAAGAAAACTTAGACGGTATGAGGGAGCCAAAAGTACTACTTTTCATTGTACGGATCGGATAATTAACCTAGAGGATACGAGGGAGCCAAAAGTACTACTTATCGTCGCACAGATCCGATAATATTTTTCTGTCAACCGGGTCATACATTTATAGCCATTTTAAGTTTTCAAACAAGGGCACTATCTTTATCTTGCGGCCATTTCATGGAGTCGCCTGCAAGATTATCTGCCATCTTCGTCTTCCTCTTCGTCCTCGTCGGCTCTCTTGTTTGCACACGCTTGCTTAACTCCTCTGTAAGTAATCATATATATCACTATCTGCCACCATTGTTTCCAATATTATTTTCTAATCACGAAGAAGGTACAACCGTACAAGGCAAACGATGTTTGTCAAAACGACATTAATCAATGTCGTATGTCGCGAGAATATATGTTCCTCAGGCAATAACTTACTTCTAACGGGTTTATGCTGCTTATTTCTCTTTTTAAGAAAATTTTTTGTTATGAAATTGTCTAGTCAAAATATAACACGTGTTACAAATCTAGAGTGATGAATCCTCTTACGTTTTAACTAAGCAATGTTCTTGCTAAGTGGAGATACCCATCCCACAAGGCTTTATCTTTCCTCTCTCTTCTAAGGCTGAAGGCAATCAACCTGTTACATAGAAGATTTTTTTAGCATATGTTGCAAGTGTATTCGTTAATGTGAACTTCGTAGGTATTATTGGGCCACATGTCGAGTAGAGTTGATTACTAAAACCCTTCTAAATTGCGCTCCAACTATTCGCACCCCCTATGAGTGTGTTGTTGTATAAGATCATTCATTACGCTATCTTTAGGTTTATTGGTCTATATAGCATTTTACTGATGAGCTTTGTTTGCCTGTTTCTCTATTATTAACAGACAGAGACTCTAATTAGTACTACTTCATCTCAAGTACCTATATTAACCACCAAAACATCCCAAACATACCCTAACAAAACCGGTCAAATTCCCCAAAACCCCTCGAGCCAATTGGAAATCCCACTCAACTGCACTGCCTACAACATCACAACTACCTGCCCTTCGAACTACCCTACCACATTCCACCATGAGCAAGATCCTGATCGTCCATCATCGCCCACGTGTCCGGAATACTTTCGTTGGATACATGAAGACCTACGGCCATGGGCCCACACCGGGATCACACGGGACATGGTGGAGAGGGCTAATCGGACGGCCAATTTCAAGTTGGTGATTGTGAATGGCAAGGCTTACGTCGAGCAATATGAGAAGGCGTTTCAGACCAGAGATACTTTTACAATATGGGGGATCCTACAGTTGTTACGGAGGTACCCAGGGAAAGTGCCGGATCTGGAGATGATGTTTGACTGCGTTGACTGGCCCGTCATTTTGTCCGGAGATTATGACGGGCCTAACTCAACTATCCCACCACCGCTGTTTCGCTACTGTGGGGATGACAACACACTTGACGTTGTCTTCCCAGATTGGTCCTTTTGGGGGTGGTAAGACTTCTTGACTTTTTCTTTTCTTGTTTCGCAAGAAAATCTGTTTTTCTTTTTTTTTTAGTTGACAATTGGTGAAATATCACTGATTGTAATATCTTCTCATGTTATTTGGTCTTGTGATTACAAAGAGGGGAGTGTATACTTAGAGATTGTTGAGAATCAGGAATTAGGGTTTCGGCCTGATTGACGGTCCAAAGATGAAGGAATACATTGTTTGAACGTGTTTGTGAAATTTGTTTGCCTTCTTCCTTGCCTAGGGCTGAAATCAATATAAGGCCATGGGAGATTTTGTTAAAGAACCTAGAGGAAGGCAACAAGAGGAGCAAATGGTTAGATAGAGAACCTTATGCTTATTGGAAGGGAAATCCAACTATTGCTGAACACAGGCAAGAACTCATGACATGCAATGTTTCTGACCAGTATGATTGGTATGCTCGCCTTTACGCTCAGGTACTTTTACCTAATTATCTCCACCTCATTTTGTTACTGTTCCAGTTTTACCTTTGAGACCAAAAGTACAGAATCTGACATTTTTCTTGAAAAACGAATATAGGATTGGTCTCGCGAAGCGCAGGAAGGGTTCAAGCGATCTGATTTAGCAAGCCAATGCGTTCATAGGTACAGATTATGACTGCTTATTTATTGAACTTTCGACGTCCCTAATTGCAGCACTACGTTCATAATTTCATTCCATGCACGATTATTGCAGGTACAAGATCTACATAGAAGGTTCTGCTTGGTCTGTGAGTGAAAAGTACATTCTTGCATGTGATTCTGTTACGTTGATAGTAAAGCCCCGTTACTACGATTTCTTCACGAGAACTTTGATGCCGCTGCACCACTACTGGCCCATAAACTATGATGACAAGTGCAGATCTATCAAGTTTGCTGTTGATTGGGGCAACAGTCACAAGAAAAAGGTACTGTAATTCAATCATTACGCTTTTTCTGAAGATTTCAACATTCATCTTTGTTAATATCATTGCTTTTCATTGGTTTCTTTAGGCGCAAGCAATCGGAAAGGCATCAAGTAAGTTAATTCAAGAGGACTTGAAGATGGACTATGTGTATGACTACATGTTTCATCTTTTAAACGAGTACGCAAACCTCTTACAATTCAAGCCTAGGATACCTCAAAAAGCGATTGAACTCTGCTCGGAGGCAATGGCTTGCCAAGCAGAAGGATTAGAAAAGAAATTTATGACGGAATCTTTGGTGAAGGGTCCTGCAGTCAGTGAACCTTGCAGCTTGCCTCCGCCTTATGATCCGGCATCTCTTTTTGAAGTGCTTCGTAGAAAAGAAAGTTCAATCAAACAAGTAGAAACATGGGAGAAGAATTATTGGAAGGATCATGATCAGCAGTCATAGAGAGGGTTATATATAAACACAAACACATAGATATATATATGTACTGGTGTATACAGCTAGTTTTGAGTGCTTACAACTTAACCTATCTTATGATTACTCCTTTCTAAATATTATTAGCAGAAAGATTTTCCACTACAAGAACAACAACAAAGCCTTATTCCACTAAGTGGAGTTGGCTATATGAATCATAGAACGTCAATGCGCTCGGTTGTACGTCAAGTCTTTTGTTAGCTCCAAGTACTTCATATCTTTTCTTAAAGTCTTTGTCCAAGTCTTCATAGGTCTTTCTATAAACAAACATATCTCAATTTACTTATTTTCTTCTTCTTTTGAACTTGTCATCTTAATTCCAATCGTGAATTTTCTACCACTTGAATTTGTACTTTGAGATTCTGAAGCAGAGATGAAACCTTGTATTGACTAAATTAAACACATTGATGCAAGAAGTTGCAAATCATAAAAGAATTCATAATATTACAATAAAGTACACGGTTGGTATTGAACCCATACAAAGAAGAAGAAAATTACAAAAACAAAACATCTTCTCAGAAAAATGGACAAATGTAATTGTCAAGTAAGGGTTGAAGATGCTGCTTAAAGAGCTCGGCCCTTAATAATATCGAGGCTCATTTCGCTCGGATCAGTTGCCTGCAACTCGACTTGAATGCCGTCAAGTTCCCTCTTGAATCGATCTCTAGAGCTTGCATACACCATCTTCATTCTCACCTTTGATATCTCAGGAGACCTAAGAAAAACAAGTTTCATGCATAACATTAGCACCTTAGGAAATGACGCTTAATTAAGGAAACAATAACACACAGATTAGCTCAGTCAATTGATTACCATGCAATGAAGAAAATCTTGCTTTTCTGGCAGTTCTCAGAAGTGGTGAAATCAAAATCGAAGACAGCATAGCGGCACTCATCAGCCGGCAGCGACTCCGCAAAATCCTCATATGTTTCATCTGGGCTGCCAAGTTTCTCTACCACCACTTCTTGTTTGTCAATCTTGAATACAATGAATCGGTAATTTCGCTTCGCTTTTAGCTCCCCGAACTTGAGTTTGCATTCATCATTCACGGCCATGCCAGACACCGCCTACCCCAAACCAAACCAAACCAAACCAAACAACCGTATTAAAAACCTTATACATGTTACATATCTGAGGGGGAGGATGTCGCACGAGCGATATTCTAATCTAATACAAACTATAGGGAAGGGAAGTGGTCGCTCTGGTCAACTTGGCTACGATCATTTCTGCCAATTATGTATTGTTCACAAAAAAGATTTCAAAAAGTTTTTGTTAAATCGAAGTTAGATTAAATTTGTAGCATGCGTCTTAACCTTTGTTATTAATTATTTTATTTTGAGAGAGAGAGATGAGACATACCATTTTGTAGTCGGAAAAGAGACGAGAGTGCTGTGCGAAGTGAAGAAGAACGCCGGAAAAGAAAGAGAGATGGAAAGTAAAGCAGCAGAGGGAGAGGGAGCCTTATTTTTTGGGGGAGAAGGGCATAAGACACCAGAAATTTGCGGGGAAGTAGAGAGTTTTAAGGGACAAAACAAAGGTTGAGAATTGTCTGAAGCTTCTATGGCTGATGTCCACAACTAATCAACTCCTTAATTACGTTATAATGTTTGATTTGGATACTTTAACATAAAAAGAAAAGAAATAAAGAGTCATTTATTTTAGGAAACTTTAACAAAAAATATTGTTCACTTTAACAAAAAACCACATTTTTACACTAAAAAAGTCAATACTAGTACTATTCACTTTACCCTTTATTTTGTCTTTATCGTTAAAACTCAAAGTTTTCAAATCATTTTCATTAGTTTTCTTTTTATTTTAGGCATGAGAACTCGAAACAAATTACGATAAATAACAACTCAAGGTTCATACATTAAGAACTACAAAAATCATTTCTGAACACCGTCAGACTATTTTAGACTACGGCAAAATCGTGATGGTGCCAATGCTACGTGACAGAAGTGAGCCGTGCCATACAAAAGAACGACTGGAAAATTGACATGATACCCTTCTTCGCTCGTGAAACATCATTATCCAACGAAATTCACTACTTTGGGTCCTTGTTTCTTCTTCCTTGATTTTACAGTACTTTCTTGTGAAAGAGATGCAGAACCAACTACATCTGCAGACTTGTCTTGTGTACCGCCACTTTTCTTCTCATCTATGAAACTGAAATCGTCCTCAAGGTCGTCTCCACTGAGAAATTTTGTAACCTTTCCTCTCGGCAGATCACTTTCTTTCCCTGAAAAATAGAAGGCACAAAATATTCAAAATCGACGAGAATACTTCGTAAAAGACCTGAAAATACCACAACTTTTGTCATTATATAGTACTAAAATTGTGAGAGGGTGAAGGGAGGAGCCGACATCAGTTTTTTTCTAAAGTAGGTTATCCAAACCTGCCTAAGAATTAAAACCCGTTATTTAAGAATATGATTGATATCGTATAATTGGACAAAAAATTCAGAATCATTTGCAAAACATGATCAAGGTGATTGTAGTTTTGCCAAATCTTGAGGGAGTCAGTATTCCCCATAAGATGATGAAATCGGAAGAGTAAGGAAAAGGTAGATATATCTTTCCAACGCCTTGGTCTAACATCAAATTGCTTAAAACTTAGACCTGCACATTTATGCCACCTTAATCTACTACTAATTTGTTGGTTAGAACATCAGATGATGAAAAAGTAAATTGAGAACTCAAGAACTCCAAGGAAAGACAAAGTAAGGAATTCTAATGGAAGACTTACACGAGCGAGCAGATCTACCAGCAGACATCGAACTGTTGCTTTTGTTAGGACAATCCTTCGCCAAGTGTGTTACACCCCCACAAATTTTACAACTACCACCCTGAGAGATGAAATTCATTCATAAAGGGAAGTGTCAGATTTCATTCCCAAAGTAAATTGGCTCGGATGGCTCAAACTTCAATCAATAACATCTATGTCCTGAAAGTTCAACCCCTTTGCTATGAAAAGTCAATTAACAAATATTAATTCATTTACCTTTGGATAAATCCCATGAGTATTTTCAGGGCAGTTCTTGCTCAAGTGACCCGTCCCATTACAGATGAAGCACTTGGCAAATTTAGTTCCTCCTGCATTACCAGATAAACAAAATGAATAACAAAGCAATAACATACCCATACGGTAAAAATGTTATCATCAGAGTGCACATGTCCCCCATATGTAATTGGGTACTCAAAGTGACATTAAACCCACTCAAACATGATAATGCTACTTGTGATGTATAATTAAAAACTCGATAATGACAAACAAATATCCCATTTGCAATTATCTGAGTAATGTGTACAGCCCAGTAGAACTTTGGAGAAAAAGAACACATGACGAAAGACTGGTGGTGGGAGGAATTCGACAACTCATATGAGCTTTAGACAAATATCCTCTTCTAGACTTTTTCTTTCAGTGGCATGCAGTTCTGAACAACATAATATATGTCAAGTTTTCAACCCTCCTAACTATTCAAGTTCATGTTTATTCGAGCTACATTCAATGTCCCTCCATAATTTTTTTTGGATAATACATCAACAGTGAAACCAAAGATGTTAGCGCAAGGATTACTAATTTCAGTGAAACCTAATTTTTTTTGGTAAATGATTTCAGCTGGAAATTGTTCAAACACTAGTGCTTGCCAATAATATATGCTACTTGTGATGCTATAAACCACTGAATCGCTCATGTAAACTTCAAATGCACGCTGTCATGTTTGAAAGACCAGTTGACCATCCGAATATTAAGCCAACTTAACATAACATAATCAATTAGAAGGATTACCGTCTTCAAGAGGGTACGGGCAGTTCGAAAGCGAATGTCCATTTTCCCCACAATTATAACATAACTTCTCAGCCACAGAATCGTCTTTCTTGTTAAGGCAATTCTTGATGCTATGCCCACGTTGCCGACAATATAAACATATCTGCAAGAATCAGATAATCACAACGATATCAAAACAGGAATTTCATCCACTCCACAGTCCACAGTCCACAGTCCACAGTCCACATCATAAATAACCATATTTCAAATAAAAATCCAATTCCATTAACTTCTGCAAATAACCATTCAAAAAGCCAAATTCGATTCAACCATCCACCGCCATTTCCAATTACTAAGAGCTAAACAGAACATACCCACAAACCCATATGCATTTACAATCCATTTTTCCAGTTACCCACATGAATTTCATTTCGACGACATACACCAAGTTTCATCAATCGGAGAAATACCCAGATAAAGAAAACTCAAACTAAATCGGAAAATTAAAAAAAGACCACACCTTGTGCTTATCCCACTGAACTTTCTCGGGGCAGAGCTTGGCGATATGCTCGGTGGATTTACAGATGAAGCAGCTGTCACCGGGCTTCATGCCGGGGACTCTGAGGGGGTGTTTTCTATGGGGGTTTTTGCTGGGTTTGGCCGGGTCGCTGGGTGCCTTCTTGCGCTTGAAGGAGCTCTTCTTCTCCTTCTTCTTGGTTGGGTCTTTTGGGGGCGTCGGCTGTTTAGCCAGTTCTGGGTGTTCTGCTCGGAATTTCTTCCGAGCTTCTCTCTGTCTCTTGCTCACCATTTTTGTCTCAGACGCCGAAACGAGAGCTCTTGGGGTTCGGGAGGGTTTTGGGAGGAGCAGTAAAGGGTTCAACCGTTCGAGGGGACTGGTACGGTAAAACTCTTCGCATCAAGTTACTGACTTGGGCCACGGGCCCCATGGGCCTGGAGTTGTTTTTGTTGGCCCGGTAGGAGTGATCACTTAATGGGCCAGACTTTTGATTCTGTTGGGCTTTGGGTCCAATACAATTTCAGCCTCGGTCAATCTCTAGTAAAATGACCATCCTATTGGGGTAGATTTTTCTTGCACAATCGATTCAATGAGGATCCTCTCCTAGGGATCCTTAAATCGCGTCTGTTTATCGTATATCGTACGGTCAGTTTTCGTCAGATACTATTCATATTTAATTTTAAATAAAAGTATTTAAAATGATTTCTAACTGCACGATTTACGATGAACAGACACAATTTGAGGATCCTCGGATCCTCACAAAAAGAATCCGGGAGCATCCTCATTCATTTCGATTAACTTATCTGACACCTCCTCCCAACCGAATAAGGATCAAGAGAGAAACTGCCGAACTCAAGAACATGAATGTCGGGGTTGCTTGGAATGTAAGCAAACTAAAGGTGCGGCACTGAACCATGTCAGAGCTATAACTTTTCAGCTCTGTGCCACTGGCCTCCTCCTAAGCCGTTTGAAGTCGGCGAATAACTTTTATATAACGGAAATGTTATAGTTGCGGTCCTATATAATCACAAATTAATCATATATTAGTTTTGTATTTAAAACATGCAATCGCTTGTTAATGCATAACAACGATAATATATAGCCTTTTCGTTATAAGTTCATATCCTCGTATTATGAAGAATAGGTTGTATGTAACGGGTTTTATAGCTTCATCTCTCTACACTCTCATCGCATATGAAAACTAATGAAAAGTCTAAAAAAACTTATTGTTTTTAAAGGTATAGTGAATAGTGTCAGGTAAAGGTAAAAATGTGATTTTTCGTTAAAAGTGAACAGTACCGGAAGTGTTTCATTAAAACTTCCAAAAATAAATGAAGTTGATACAGGGCTACAAGCAAGTCACTGCAAAAATGAGTACACATCGTGAATCTATAGCAATCAAGTGAAATTGTGATGATGTTAAAAAATTTGTTGTTCTTTAGTAGTGGGTTGTTGCCATATCTTTGTAGCTTTAAAATCATGGAGTTTCTTAGCTTTGGCACGAAGGGTGGAATGATGGGTACACTTGATCTAGCTACTTCCATCTCATTCAATGATGATTATGATGATGACGATGACAACATTGCTTATTTCTCTTAGAAGGTGCTATCACGCATCTCTTTTTACCTTTCACATATTTTTCTCAATTTCCGACGATTGAATCCGTGGAGGGCCATTGATGACCATGCTTCATAAAAGCACCATTGGGTGGTGGTTCCTCTCTTTTCTCCTGAACCTCGAACAAAAAAAAAAGATATCGTCATCAGCTCGAATGAATTGAAGAATATCAAATGACATAAATTAATAAAAAATGTGTGAGAGGTAAAAAATGTAGTGCGAGCTGCACCACCTATTTTTCTTTTGGGTCACTTTCACTCATCAAAAGATTGAGTGAAAGGTACGGTTGGTATAAGCCATGTTTATTTTAGTCTCCAACTAAAAGGATCTCACTTCACTCGTGGCCCAACAAGTGTGATGAGAAGAAGCTTGATACGTGACATCTAAACCATCTAAATAAACTCTCTTAATTTTCCATCTTCCACATTCTCCAAAGGTTATTTAAGTGTTGATAAACATATACACACCACACTTCATGCAATTGGTTTCATATTCAATAGATTAATTGTTCTATACATCGAGTAATTGTTCTAAATTTTTTGAAATTGTTTATAGTTGTTTTTTTATTAATGAAAATAGAGATTTGAACTTAAGACGTATTCGGCTATTACAAAAAGGAAATGATGTCTTAGAGCTAGTTTATAAGTGATTACCCATCGAAGATACGTTTTTTTTCAAATATTACAAATGTAAAAATCTTATAAAAGAGATGCCTATGTTCGAAGGACCACATTGGGCACCATACACTAAAAGTGAGATCGTAAAAGAAGAGTGGGTGAGATCATACTACAAAAGAATGACGTGTTTTATGTGTGTGATAGACAACCACGTGGTTTGATCGTTGGACCTAAGAATTAAGAGATAGTATGAAGGAAATAAACACATGCTTAGCGCTGTATCCCAAAATTTGAGAAAAAAAGATCAAAACACTTGCTTAAAAAGCACTCAGCACAATTAAAAACATAAACAAACACATTTTATTTTAGTGATTATACTAACTCACATTCATCAAATCCCATCAGAACTCCGAAGTTAAACGAGTTTGAATCGTGGAAGTCACCCATCTTGCATCCTTCCATCTCTTGTCACTTATTACTACGGTCTAGTGGTATTCTTCTTTCTTTATAAGTCAGGGGTTTTAAGTTCAATTCTAGCCAAAGACGAATTTGAATTACATTATTGTTAGCTCATTGTGAGGCTTACCCCACCTCCTCTCTCTTAATGTAAATAATATCGTTTGTTAAAAAAAAAAATGCTACTCACGTGACCGACCCTTTATAGTCTATTCCAGTCACGTGTCCCGGCGCGAAACTCATGTGCGACTCTGCAAGAGTTTCTCTTTCTCTGTGCATTACCCGGTTACCCCACAATTCCGCTGGCGCGTAAGCGTCATTCACCTCATAGCGCGTAGAACACAATCTCTGCAGTCGTTTCTCAAGCGTTAAGCACCCCATCCCTACAACCACACCAGTCCCTCCATACTCCTTAACATCGAGCCGTCCATCGAAAAAGACTCAAACATACCGGACCAAATCAACTGTTGAGATTCTCTCAAGTCTCTACCGTAAGTACATGGGATGGGACCCTTCTGGCTCCCAAAATTACAGGCTCGCTTTTCAAAATTTAAATTCCCACTCATACCAAACGGCGCCGTCAAACTCGTCCGTCATCTCCCCCCGCTATAAAATCCCACACGTCAGTCCCTCACTCTCCCAAACCCTTCGTCTTCTTCCCTGACCATTTGTCTCTTCCAGAACCTTCTTCTCCTTCCTCACTCTCTCTCCTCCACCAAAATGCGTGAGATTCTCCACATCCAGGGAGGCCAGTGCGGCAACCAGATCGGCGCCAAGTTCTGGGAGGTCGTCTGCGCCGAGCACGGCATCGACTCCACCGGCCGATATCAGGGCGACAACGAACTCCAGCTCGAGCGCGTCAATGTCTACTACAACGAAGCCAGCTGCGGGAGGTTCGTCCCACGCGCCGTCCTCATGGATCTCGAGCCGGGAACCATGGACAGCGTCAGATCAGGGCCCTACGGCCAGATCTTCCGCCCTGATAACTTCGTCTTCGGCCAGTCCGGCGCCGGCAACAACTGGGCTAAGGGTCATTACACCGAAGGCGCCGAGTTGATCGACTCGGTCCTCGACGTCGTTAGGAAGGAAGCCGAGAACTGCGATTGCTTGCAAGGTATATTTCGAGTTCGATTTTAGTTGCTAGATCATTAGATCCGTGTGCATTTTTCGAAATCTCGAGTGTTTGGATACATGATTTTGATTAGACTTTGTTTGGATACAATTTCTGTGTTTAGTGTGTGCGAATTGTGAGGTTTATGACTTGTTTGGCTACAGGTTTTCAGGTTTGTCACTCTTTGGGTGGCGGGACTGGGTCCGGAATGGGAACTCTTCTCATTTCCAAGATCCGTGAGGAGTACCCGGACCGAATGATGCTCACATTCTCCGTGTTTCCGTCGCCGAAGGTGTCTGACACCGTCGTTGAGCCATACAATGCAACTCTCTCAGTTCACCAGCTTGTTGAAAATGCAGATGAGTGTATGGTTTTGGACAACGAAGCTCTCTACGACATTTGCTTCCGAACACTGAAGCTCACTACTCCCAGCTGTGAGTTTCCTATTCCTTTGTTTGTATAATGTACCCTGTTGAGTCATAATCATAGTTTTTGAAGTTGAATTTGAATGTGTTAATGGTATACTCTCTCGGATTTAGCATTTATCTGCGGGATTAGATATTGTGTATTGTATGCTTATGTCGTGTAAAATTTAATTGGAATTGTGAATTGGAGGAATAGTGGTTAATACATTGGTTTTTCGAGATTGAATTGTTCGTTTTTTCTCTGTTTGTATTAGTATTGAATGTGCTGATGATTCACTTTGTATGAAGTATTGACAAGATGTGGTCGAGTTCGCACACATTGGTGTGGTTGTTCTCTTGCCGCTCCTTTTGTTTTGGGTCACTGTTTTATAAGCTATGCAATTGGACAAATTGGTCCTGCTTATAAACACAGAAGCCTGTAACCTTGTGCTTATAGGTGGGACACTAATTGTTTGGCACAGCCGCACCTGTGCAATATACGTTCACTTGTACCCTGTAGCTTCTTTTGACGCTACATTTTTCGAATGCCTTTAGAAATTGTCTTTAAAATGGCTCCGTGGTTACATTTTGTATCTTATAAATGTTAATATGTTTAGATTCTTACTTGTTGGTCTAGTTTGCAAGACAATTTGAGGGCAGTAGATGTTTTTGATATTTAGTTCCTGCTGCTAAGTGAAACACGATGTGATCTAACCAACAATTTCTTATTGGTTCAGTTGGCGACCTCAATCATCTTATTTCTGCTACCATGAGTGGCGTAACCTGCTGCCTTCGTTTCCCTGGTCAACTCAACTCAGATCTCCGCAAGCTTGCTGTTAATCTCATCCCATTCCCCCGATTGCACTTCTTCATGGTTGGGTTTGCTCCGCTCACATCCCGTGGATCCCAGCAGTACAGGGCCCTTACTGTTCCAGAGCTCACTCAACAGATGTGGGATGCAAAGAACATGATGTGCGCCGCTGATCCACGTCATGGGCGGTATTTGACTGCTTCAGCCATGTTCCGTGGCAAGATGAGCACCAAGGAAGTTGACGAACAGATGATCAATGTCCAGAACAAGAACTCGTCCTACTTTGTTGAGTGGATCCCGAACAATGTCAAGTCCACTGTTTGTGATATTCCACCAACGGGTCTGAAGATGGCTTCGACCTTCATTGGCAACTCCACATCCATTCAGGAAATGTTCAGGAGGGTGAGTGAGCAGTTCACTGCTATGTTCCGCAGAAAGGCTTTCTTGCATTGGTACACCGGAGAGGGAATGGACGAGATGGAGTTCACCGAGGCAGAAAGCAACATGAACGACCTTGTTTCGGAGTACCAGCAGTACCAGGATGCTACAGCCGATGAGGAGGGTTACGACTATGAAGAGGAAGAGGAAGTTGAGGAGGAGGCTTGATCTCGACCGCAAATGTTCTTTTGTGTTTGAGTTGTGTTGTGGATTCAAAGATGGTTTTGTTTGGGGTTTGGATTGCTGGATTCTGGTTCGTTCTTCGGCCATAATTCGCGTGTTTGGTTTTTTTCATTTTCCTTAGTTTTTAGATGGTAGCAGTTGAGTTGTCTGAAAATATGTTTATTGAACGTGTTAATCGAGTCTATGATATGAGGGTGGTGTTAAGTAAAGATTAAGATGATTAAAAATGCATTTTTGCTTCTTTTGTCAAATTGTTAATCTTGGATTTGCCTTTAATTACTACCTTCTTATGCATTTTATTCATGAATTGATAGAAAGTTTTGGTTCGTGTTTTTAGTTTCGGTTTGATTTTCAATTGGTTCGGTATTCAGTGCGATTTTTTTCAATTTTTGATTTTCCGAACACGCTCCTATATTTTGGATAATCAGATTATCCAAACCACTCACAAAAGGAGCCAGCCTTTGCAGTAAGATATGTACCTACATGGAGTTAAATCTACTTTGTTCGACTGTTTGACACAAAAATGTCTTTCCGGCCAAGCACTATGTAGTTTCACTCGTTGTGAGAGTTGTCTTGGTCATTAAGAATTCAGCCATATCAAAAACTTTCTCCATCTGCGTCAATGTTAATTTTATTGATTGCGGACTATCGCTCAATAAATCCGTCTGCTCATGAAACTAAGCCATGGCATTTCTTAATTCTGATGAAATGTTGAATTGTGTGGTCGTCCTTTGAATGGAGTTTGGGTGGTTGTGAATCCGGTGATGGTGGAGTAAGTAAAAAGCCACCATGCTAATGTGTGCTTTCAGTTAGATGTCTCTGTCGTTCGGGCCCCTGGTCAAGCCCTAAACCTAAACCCACCAGCCAACCAATATTTATATAGATTGAGGATCCTTTCCGGATTCTCTTTGTGAGGATCCCAGAGATCCTCCAATCATATTTGTTCATCGTACATCGTGTGTCAGTTTTGTCAGGTACTGTTTATTATATTCAATTTTAAATAAAAAAATTCACAATAATTTCTGATCGCACGATATATGATAAACGGACGTGATGAGGATCTCCGCAATCCTCACAAAGAGGATCCGGAAAAGATCCTCATTCGTTTATATATGAATGCAATTTGACAAACAAATTGATAAATCATGATGCCCAATTGGCAACCATTGAGGATGATGATGGTGTATATTGTAGGAATTGGATCCTCTCCGAGGCAAAGCCTCGGGATCCTTTGACCCACTAACAGGGGCCGTTGGATTTTGATCCAACGACTACAAACATGAGGGTCCTCTAAAAGTTATAATAATTGTAGTTGTTGGATCAAAATCCAACGGTTCGTGTTATTAGGTCAAGAGGATCCTAAGGCTTTGCCTCGGAGAGGATCCAATTCCTATATTGTATAGTATGTCCAAAAGCATATGATGGGGCACACTGTAATTAAGTCTAGTATAACTCTTAGCCCAATCATTCGAAATCTTTGCCGATTTCTCATCTTTTACACTTTGACGTTATTCGAGAGAAATTTTTGTGTTCGACAATCGGATCACAACGGAGTGCTACCTTTGCATTAGGGTTTATACAGACACGGAGCCAGTGGCGAATCGAGAATTTTAGCATCGGGTGGTCCCAATTTTATAGCAAAAGATAAAATAAAATTAAAAAGACCAAAATAACACTGAAAAAAAATAAACAACAAAGTCATTACTATTTATGTCTACCAAAATAAAAATGAGTACAACTACAGAATGTATAACTCTTATTGTGAATGCAAGACTATCAAAACTTTTACGATTAATACATAGATAAACATTGTGTTGAACACTTGAGTGACAAGTCCTTACAACATGCACTAATAAATAAACTAGCCTCCCCAAGAAAAAACTTGCATAACTAAACCCTAATTAGGGTTTTGGGATCAAAAGAAGAATGGAAGACGTTTGCAAACCTAGAGGCTAAACCCTAATGCAAGGGATAGAGAGGAGGGTAAGTTCAAAGGTTTTTTACTGGCTGGAAGAGTTGAGGAATCCCAAAGTATCCTTGCTAGCGAATGAGGATCTTCGCTGGATCCTCTTTTTGAGGATTCCGAGAATATTTCAATCACATCCGTTCATCGTATATCGTGCGGCCAATTTTCATCAAGTACTGTTTATATTCAATTTTAAATAAAAAAATTACAATAATTTCTAACCATGCGATGTACAATAAACGAATGTGATTATAAAACCTTCAGAATTCTCACAAAGAGAATCCGACGAGAATCCTCTCTTCTTGCCAGCAACCAAGTGGCAAAGGTGCATAGCAAAAGGCAAAAGGCGAAAGGTAAAACAAAATGTTTACTTGAATGAGATTGGGACCCACTTAATTTACTCTCTCCTTTTTATTAAAATCTCTAAATTGTTTTTTACTTGGGAATGATTAAAAACCCATCACGTGGAGTCTAAAAGATGTCCGATCACAATGAGAAGAGCAGTTGACAGTGCTTTTAAAACTTTTTTTTATTGGCTTGGCTCAAAACGGTGCATTTGGCTAAGTCATTTTAAAACAAAGAGTCCTTTTTATCCTTCTGCAACAGAAGGAGCAGTGCATCTACAACCATGGCTGCTGTTCTCCACCACCACAGCCCAGACTTGGGTGGTCCTCGATGGTTTCAATAGGCCTTTATCTGAGCTTGCGGGTGGTCCTAGGACCACTCCGGTCCCTTAATAGATCCGCCTTTGCACGGAGCATGTGGTACTTAAACATATTGGTCTCATTCTTTATGAGTGAGTTTCACAATTACTTGATTCAACCGACCGAACAAAAATTTCTCCTCTGCTATATATCATCCGGTTTCACTCGGTGTGAGGTATGTTATAGTCAAACAGACTTACCGGGTTGTAAGGAAAATGAAATGTTTGCTCTGCGTGGTCCTCCTTTGAATGGAGTTTTTAGGTGGTGGTGGTGGTGTAAGTTAAAATGAAATGCCAACAAACTGTTTTCTGCTCTCAGTTAAAGGTCTCTTTCGTCCGGATCCATGGCAGCCAAACCCTACATCCACCAATATGTATATGAATGCAATTCCACTAAAGCATCTTGGGTGGAAACTTCAATTTTTCTTAAATTAATGGGAAAAAGCACACCAACCTACCAAACAAGGTAAATGTCCCTTTAATTTTAATTGACCATTTAGTTTTTGGCACCATGCTATACATGTTATGGTACGTCCACTACTTGTTGGCCAAACATAAATATGGTGGGCTAATTTTCTTCACAACTTTAGGCCTTGGCCCTTGATGGACTATTTTTATAAGAAGTGATTTTCATATTCTAATTTTTTGTATGCATTTTTATTTTTTACGTAATTCTCCTAATTTTTCGTCGATATTCATGTTAGTATTCAACGAGAGTCACCTTATAAAAATTATCTTAAAATTTCTAATTCCGCCCTTGACGCCAATTCAAGAAGCAAACATACATATAAAGGCTGTAGACAACATTTTTATTATTAAATCCATCCGAAAATTAAAAGCATACAAAAGCTAGAACACAAACTTTAACAACACACATAGCTCACCGTTTTAATCTACATGCGCAGTACTTCTGAATTATAAGTTCCATATATTGTAAGAATTTAAACAACACATAAAGATATTTTGGTGCAGAATATCGAGCCCGGCCGGAAACTCAGCCCTTGGTGCATGCATGATGGTGTACTTAGTAGTAAGGAGCCTGGGCTGGGGCACCCTCGCCTGGTGTATAAGAAGCTGCCAAGTTCACTGAGTTGATTGGCCCTGGTGCTGTTAATTTCGCGTTGATTGGTCCCGGTGCAACATATCCAGAGCTACGAATCTCCGACAACTCTCGACGAGCATTTGCTCCTTGTGCTTCACAAAGTTTTGGTAAAAATACACCTTCACCAGCAGCAAGATTGAAGTAAAGGTCAACAATGTTGGGGCAGTTGCCGTAGCACTGAGGGGAGCAAAGTTTTTGTGTGAATCGAGACTCCAGAAGAGAGTCTGATGAGATGCCGTAGGATTTGCGGTCAAGCCCGCAAGACTTGATGCACTTCTCGTTTTCGATCCAGTCCTTCAAGTTATCGGCCTCAATTTCCGACGTTCGGCACGTGTACGCTTCCTCTCCACTTCTTCTCACATGCTTCTCAAGCACACAGCGTTTGCCGGACGACGACACCGCGAATGCGCATGCATCGTGCTCCAGATTCTCACATGTTATTCCTCCTGCATGCATGCATCGTATTATATATTTTTTTGCAAATAATTTGCTGGTTATCTCGATAAATATTGATTGTAACAAGTTGTTTAATAAATATTGTTGGTTTTCAACGAAAACTGAAAACTAACAACAATTACTAAATAAGTTTTCAATTTTTAACAAATAAAAAAATGAAAACTGAAAACGAATAATATCAAACGATATGGTAATGATCACAAACCAACCTAGAGTGGCTTGGACACAAACCGCAAGGGCAAGAGCCAACACTGCAAGGGTCTTCAAGCACAAGTTAGAAGCCATCAAAGAAGCTAGGGTTTCAGAAATATAAACTTTGTGCCTGAGCTACAGAGAGATGAAGAGGAGGAGAAACTTTTATTTTAATTTATGTTTTGTGTAAATGCATATGGTGGGGGGAGTCATTATATAGTTGTAGGGTTAACTGTTTAAATTATTTATTAACAGATGGTCGTCGACTTTGAATATGTGGAAAAATGGACACGAACCCTAGTTTAGATTTTAGTAGAGAGAGAGAGAGAGAGGACCCCACGAGAGAGTTTTCTTTATCATGACCTTAATAATGCCAATTTTAACATACTAGTCAAAGTTTTTGTGGCAACTTCTTCCTCCGCTATCAACGGCGTAGATGCATGATTTTATATTTATATACCAAAATACCATGTATATATATGCCATATTTTAAATCCATATATATATATACACATATAATGTGCAGATAGCGTTGTACTGCAGTAGTGAAAAACAATCTTTTCTATGCAAGTTGCTGCAGATTCGATTTCAACTGATCTCCATCCTCCCTAATAATTATTTATTTAACCTACGAACGTTATCGATCTACTAATATGTAGTATGATTCATGATTGGAAATGCTAATTAGTTGAAGGCTCTTTGTTTGAAGTTAATCAATTGATGTTGGTGATATAATTTATGTTATGCTTTTTCTAGTGAAACAAACAAATTTATGCTATTTTACTTAACCTAATTTGCTAATCATTCTGGTCATGTAATTGAAGACAACAATATTAATTATTTGTTCAAATAGCATCACTCGATCGATAACGACGCTTAAAAGGTAAAAGGAACCCCATGTAAAACCAATTTGATACCTTCATTTCCTTTCAGAAAATCGTTCCAACGAATGCAGGGACAAAAAGAGTACTAATTAAAACAGAAACTCTTTGCGCGATGAAATTGTGGACAATTTTTCGTCAAAAAATACTCTTTGCCGATTAATTTTGATTTTTGCCTGCTAATTAAATTGTAAACCATGTAATAATTAAGTTCGATCTATCTGCCTAACTTTCAGTTGTGTCGTATAAATATATATAGTATACATTTCACTCTCCAATCCTTTTGTGTGGCATTTTGCTTTCATATTATTATTTTTCCCTTTTCAAAAACCCACCGTTAAATTATATGAGACAGCTTGCAACCTAAAAGCTGGTCCATGGCTATGGCGGCGCCAACCCACTAATCACCACCATCTTACAAATACGACCATATTATATATGGATTAATTAACGAAAATTTCAAATTAATTAGGAATATGCATGCAAAGTTGTGCACGAAACTGCATGATTTACCACGTTGTACGCATATACGTAATGTCACAAACATCAAATTTGATTTGATGTTGTTAATTTCTGTAACGGTTTTTGTTTTTGTCCTGATAATTTCAGATGGTTCAAATTTCTTTTTGGACTGATCTTAAAGCCCCTTTTTGTCAATTCTTGGTTAGCTTGATGACTGAGAGAAAATTAACACAATATATACATATACAATATGAGAGATGCTGAGGAGACTTTATTAAACGTGATACTCTTTATGGACTATCCGACACCTCATTTTTTTGCACAATTCTCGTGCCAACATTATAAAACATTGTGCTAAAAACATGAGGTCGCGGAGAGTTCTACTTAAAGAGAGTCTTCTTAACATTTCTCATGTAATATAACACATGTTTTCCTAATTTCTTGGCAATTACTGGTATTTGAAAGAAAATATTGAAAAGTAAAACGTAGACCGGCTTCTGTTGATTGAAGACTACGTTACTGGAAGTCTGGAAGACCATAACACATCATATGCAACTTATTTCTTGTTCAAAGTGCTATACTAGAAAAGATACAATACTGAGTATTACTATTAATCTATAATTTCTTTTAAAACAATAAGGTGGTTTTATTATTTTGTGTAAACAACGTTGTTGGTAACTTGATATGTTCCGCTTTTAGGGTATATTCATAATTATTCGTACCATAATTTGAGATAACTTCATTTTACTACCTCAACTTTCACGAAAATCGTACTTTACTACACTCACTTTTTTCGTCTCACTTTCATACCTAAAGTTTGCTTTTTCTCCACTTAATACTTCCGGTAGTCTTCCCGTTAATATCCTCTGTTAACCGATAACATGGCATAATTTTGATCCACCAAATATGTACCCCGTGGAATTTGAAATTAAATAAACTTAAAAGTATGAAAATGAGACCCCCAAAAAAAAAAAGTGAACAAAATACGATTTTCACAAAACTTCATGGTATTAAAGGGGAAGTTACCCAATAATTGAAGTAATATAAATATAATAATACAACGAGATTGTGTTCCAGATACATAAAAAAGAGTTCATATATATAAAGAAAAATTACTTCTACACAATATGGAATGTTCTCCTCCGCGGTTTGCGGAGTCAAATCTTTAATATTAGCCAATGATTAATTAGAGATTGTTGTTGTTAGGTATCAACCGACTAAGATATCACTTTAGACTTTCAAGTCTGAAGTCTCCTTTTTACCTACAAATTCCTTGCCCGGTCATATTTAACGACCAACTAAAGAGTAAGTGTGAGACGGCGAGGGAGCCATGCTTTTCGCAGTTCTTTGAATTTTTGTTACCCCCGGAATTAACTCCGGGAGTGGGAACAGTAGTGTGATGAGACCTAATTTACTTTTGAATTTTCAGTTAAGCACTTTAACTAACTGAAATGATAGTTCAAATGATTGTGTTAAGCATTAAGTCGTAACTAGGAACGAGTGAAACTATCCCGCAACATGAGGTATTAGCTCCTGGTGTCTGCGTAATGCGGATGCAAATCTGTCGACATGATGATGCACTATTTGTGACACAAAATATTTAACAGGATACACATCGATTGATTTGGACCTCAGTCACAATTTTATTTAACAATATTTGATAATTGGTATTTTTTTCTCCAAAATGAGGGGTCAGTTGGTGTATTCGTCATGACAATCCACAATTTCGAGAGCGGAGAAGACAAGGGTTGGGCACGGGCTGGGGGACCGGACCAGATTCGGATTTAAAAGAAATGCGCCGGGCCGGGGTGAGTACAACATATTTTAATATAGGAATCGGACCTAACCTGGCCCGTTTGAAACGGGCCAGTTCGGATCGAGTCCACGGGTCTTCTTTTTTTTTTTTTTTTTGGAAAAAAAAAAACTAAATTTTTACAGGTGCTACACAGATTCACAGTTTGCATTGCACAACACATCCAAACATTACAAAGTCCAACATCCAAGTCCATAGATTAACATTACATCCAAAATAACAACATTACATCGTCTAACATTGTTCGATACATTAAATCCGAGACATTCAAAATAACATCCGAGACATGTAAAGATCAAATCAACATACAAAATATTCGAGAGTCCGAGACATCCAAAATCAAATAATCCAAAATAATATAAACATGACATCTGCAATAAATTCCAAATTAATATCTAAAATCACATCCAACATCCACGTTCCAACAACATTCCTCATTGAATCTGTAAGGAAAAAAAAAATATACACATGACATTTTTAATATCCAATATCATATTATCCTCATTGAATCATTGAAATTTAAAGTTTATTCATTTGAGTTTAAAATATTACCGCAATTCCTTTTTCTTTATTCGTTCGAGTTGTTTGAGGAGCTTCAATTTCTGGAACACTTGGTGAGACGATTGAACTTGTAGATATAGTATTTGCTTTTCTTCTTTTATATTCTACAACAAAGAACAAAAGAAGCACATTAATTGTAAATGAATAGAAGACAACAATTAATATAAACCAAACTATACAAAACAAAATAATTACCTTCTTCACACTCTTGATAAAATTCAAGCTCGGTCGGACTTGCTTCATACTCAATGTTGTTAATTTGTTCATTTCTTAACCAGTTTTGGAGGCATATCAATGACTCCACTGTTTGACGAAGGAGAGATGATCTAAAGGGATCAATTATTCTTTTTTCTGCACTAAATGCACTTTTACTAACAACTGTTGACACTTGAATTGGCAACATATATTTTGCTATCAAAGCAAGTCTATGATATGTGCTCATTCCTTTCAACTTCCACCATTTCAAATGGTTGACCATGTGGTACTTTCTCTAGCGTGTCAAGGAGATACCTATCCACCTCATGTGCAAGCGCAATATCCTCGGTGTCTTCTAGTTCATTCTCCCAATCATTCATCATTTGACTGAATATCATTGGATTTTCTGTTGGTACACTAGAAGGTGATTGTTTTAACCTTGAAAAAAGTAGTGTCAACAACTAAATCTTCTTTATCCTTTTGTTGTGTTTGTGAACTGAAAGCTTGTTGAGCATATTCATCACACATCGCCTTCAGCAATGTCTTCACTTCATTGCTTTTTTGTTGAATCTCTTCTTCAGGAAGCTGTAATTGCTTTTTACACAAGTGCATGTAGTGCCTCAATTTGAACCTTGGGTCTAAGACAAGGGCAACTACACATATTTGATTAAGGTCATCAATTGAACCAAAATACTTTCGGTATTTGGCTCTTATGCTCATTGTCATATCACGTAGCACCAACTGCACAGTTCCTTCAGTTTGCATATATTCAAGCAAAAAATGCTTTTCAATCTCGTTCTCCACAGCAATGACATCATGAACAGCTGTATTAGATGTGAGATACTTACTTGCACTAACTTTCAAAGTTACAAGATAGAAGACCTTCAAAAATTCTACAAACACTTCTACACCATCCCAATTTTCCTCCTTAGGTGGTCCAACCTTACCTTTACTCGCCACTTCTTCTCTTTCATCATTAAGCACATTTTCCCTGAAATAGCTCGAGTATATATTGGCTTCATCATCTTCGAACATCCTTTCGAATGCCTTTTTAAACTTCAAGCAAGATTCTAGCATCATGTATGTGCTATTCCACCGAGTAGGCACATCCATAACAACTAGACCCCTACTATCCAACTTCTCATTCTCCACACATTTCTTGAAATAACTAAACATTCGGGAACTTGATTTCACAAACTGCACAACATTTCTAAGAGCATCCACACTTGTATCTAATCTTTTCAACTCATCTTTCACTACCAAGTTGACAATATGAGCTAAGCACCTCACATGCATAAACTTTCCATTCATAATAATTTTACTATTAGGCCATTTCTACATTTTACGAACAACATACTCAATTGCCACCTTATTAGTCGATGCATTGTCAACTGAGATACACATCACCTTTTCAGTCTCCCACTCAACCAAACATTCCTCAATCCACTTCCCAATTTCTTTGCCTTCATGACTTGAAATCAAACAAAAGTTAGAATCCTTTTGTCCATATTCCATTCATCGTCCACAAAATGAGCGGTTATCACCATGTAGTTCAAATTTTGCACACTTGTCCATGTATCAGTAGTCAAGCTAACTCTATGCTTGTGTCTCTCCTTTTTTAACCGATCTTTCATGGTATCATACATATTAAATAGGGCAAAAGACAGTTTACTACCCTCATGTTTCGTGGTTTTCAACATTTAGTACATCAATTTTTTTTCATCCCAGAGTCATACCTAAAATGTTAATTTTGGGACAGTCTCATACATCCGTTAGTCAAACCGTTAATTCTCCCGTTAAGTGATGACGTGACACCTATGTGGACAATGACGGGGCGCCACGTGTCACTAAAAATATTAAAATAATTAATTAAAAAAAAAACCCACTTCTCCCCCTGTCCCTAATCCAGAAGAAGAGGAGGAAGGAAGAAAAAGGGGGAGGAGGAAGAAGAGAAGAAGACAGAGGAGGAGGAGGGGGAGGAGGAAGGAGGAAGAACAAAAAAAAAAAAAAAACGGATCTGCAAACGCAGAGGAAGAAGAAGAAAGAGGAAGAAAAGAGAAACAAAAAGGGCAAAGGATCTGCAACGGAGGAAAGAGGAAGGAAAGGAAAAAAAAAAGGGGCAGATGTGCAACGCAGAAGAAGAAGGACGAAGAAAAGAGGACGAGAAAGGAGGAAGAACACTAAAAAAAAAAAAAAAAAAGGGATATGCAAACGCAGGGGAAGAAGAAGAAAGAAAAAAAGAAGCAAAAAAAAGGACCCGACCCATTTCCCACGTTCCCCCCGCGCGACCCTCTCCTTCTTCCTCCTTCGCAAATCTGTTCTTTTCATTTTATTTTATTTTTCGCTTTTTTCTCCTTCCCTTCTCCTCCTCCTACTTCTGGGTTGGGGGAAAGAAATGGGTATTTTTTTTCCCTCTTCTTCCTCCTTCCTCCTCTTCTTCTGGGCTGGGCGCGAGGTAGAAGACATGTGTTCTTTTTTTTTTTTTATAATTAATTATTTTAATATTTTTAGTGACACGTGGCGCCCAGTCATTGTCCACATGGGCGCCACGTCATCACTTAACCGGAGGATTAACGGTTTGACTAACGGATGTATGAGACTGTCCCAAAATTAACACTTCAGGTATGACTCTGGGATGAAAAAAACTTGATGTACTAAATGTTGAAACCCACGAAACATGAGGGTAGTAAACTGTCTTTTGCCCTATTAAATAACTCCCTCACAATAGTTCGCCGAGATAGAACATGCAATTTAGGTTGGACTTTGCACATCATTCGCCTTAACCCCTCACTCTCCACAAAACTAAAAGGTACATCGTCAATCACAATATACTCAAAAATATCTTCCGCACTTTCTTCTTGGCTCCACCCTTTAGCAACAAGCATGCTTTTAATGTCCAGAGAAGGTCCAAAACAACCTAGAACCTTTTGTAACTCATCAGTTGGTTTATACATCTTGCAATGTTTATTGATATGTTTGATGTAAGTACTAGTTCCACCCCCACTAGTATCACATGCGGTGTTACAATGGTTACACTTAGCCCTCAACGCTTGTACCTCCACCATCTCTTTCTTTCCATCTTTTTCTACTTCTTGTAGTTCCGAGACGGTACACTTAGTGACATGATCCCAAAAGCAAGATCTCTCAGAAGAAGATCTCTCTACAGAAGAAGATCTTTCTACTTCTTTTTTTGGCCACCACTGTGTAATTTACCAGCTTAGGAATCGAACACAAGACGCCGTGTGGAATACGAACTTATAATTCATCGCCAACCATTGAATTACTGCCGTGGTGGTTGATAATGGATATGAAAGACCTTTTTTCTTTACAAGAAATGACAACGAGATTTTATTGATGAACCAACATGATTACAGAGGTAGAGTTGCACAAAGCGTTTAGAGTAATGCTAGGGAGATTAAATTTTTTAAACCAAATGATGTGTCACCAATAAAAAATAAGCACGTTAATCGACACTTAATTAATAATCAAATCATCTACGACCATATCATTTAGTTTGCAAATTTGGTTTAAAAAATTTAGTCTACCTAGCATTATTGAAGGGTTTATGGTTTAGGGTTTGTTTGCATGGAATCAAGGTATTGGATTGCAATTTCATGCATCGATCTGTGAGCCGGTGATTTTTTGACATTGTCTGGGCTTATGTTATTGAGCTCTCATTGAGATGGTGTGGGCTTCTTAACCATTTCTTTTTGAAAAAATTGTAGCAATGGTCTCTCAACTAAAAAATCATGACCATTGGTCCCTTAACTCATCAAAGCATGCAATTATGGTCATTTTCGTTAACTCCGTCGGAATTCTGTCAAAATGAGTTATGTTGGAAGGAATATTGCTATAGTTGGGTTAAAGTTGAGGGAGCATTGCTCCAATTAAGTTAAAATTGAGGGCCAATTTCTCCAGTTGGATTAAAGTTGATGGACCATTGCTACAATTTTTCTCATTTGGTTTTACATATTTGCCCCTTGATTTAGCCTCATGTGTAAGACATGTGACTCATTTTGACGGAAGTTCTAAGGAGTTGATGAAAATAACCATAGTTGCACGTTTTAAGGAGTTAAGAGACCCACGGTCATAGATTTTTAATTGGGAGACCATTACTCCAATTGAGTTAAAGTTGAAGGACCATTGCTACAATTTCCTCTTTGTTTCCAATGAGAGATGGTGTAGACTTCTTAATCATTTCTTTCCAATGAGATCCAATTACATTTTTTCAAACCTTTTTCTTTTTTAATTAATATGCATTTCTTACTCTCTGAGGAATTCTAATTCTTGAAGTCCAAAGCTTGTGATGAATATATGAAAGTATTTATCTCATGTTCTATGTATGAATTAAATTAACCATCCAATTTGGCATTTCTAGACAAACTAATATCAGAGACGACCGTGATCGCCAATATGCCAGTTCTCATTCAAATTAACATGGGAATATGATGCAGTGCACAGATTGATAGAAACGAGTCGCTAGCTAACTAGACGATCGACGACTGTGATAAATATTCGTTCATGAATCATGTGGGGTTCCTTCACACCTGCCATGTCTATGAGTACATGTATATATATTTGGCCCTGATTCCAGAACGACAAAAGAAATCAGGGCAATAATTAATCATAATGGTTCAACTATCATTGGCCTTGAGGCCCCATTGCTCATGGGGCATGAAAATATCCGACAACAATTACTGTTTTAGTACTAAATTTGTCGATGAGACACATTCATGTTGGTTCTTGCCTTCAACATTTGTCTGAGAAAATATCTCGTGCAGGATTGATTCTGTTGTGTAAGAAGACTGTTCCTAATTTTAATTCAGTGAATGTAGAACATCACAGTTTCTTGACATGATAATATGCAAGACTATGAATTAAAAAAAAAAACAAAAATGGATAGTGAGATGATCGATCTTTTAGCCCTGGGTGATCACAGCAGGCACATGGTGAACTGAATTGTACGGAAACTATGAAGATAATGGAACAAACTAAGAACCCTAGCTATTATTTGCAGTTATTTTCCGGTTAAACAAAACCTAGTGAGAGGTAGTCTCTGCAAAAATTCATGCTTCAGCCGATAACCAGCTGCAAATTTAACAAGAGAATATTGAAATTAACTAAATAACCAAGATGTTAATAAGCTCTCAAGAAATTCATCAAATTAATTCACAAAGTAACGAAGGTCTGCTTTCGATTTCATACCTGGATAAACCGATTTATATCACATGAGTTAGAGATTTAGAGCTGACGATGGAAACGTCCGAAGGGATCGCATGATCAACTACACAGACGAAAACATAACCCACCATATGTCTGTGCGGATGATGTTTAACATATCTGATCAATTAGATCAATGCGATCCCTTTGGAAGCCTCCACCTGCACTACTGTATTCTTCAAAACCCTAGCTCTCAGAAGAAACATGCATATGGCATATATGGTGATCCAAGTCTCAGGAACTGGTTATTTGGGTTGTTGGGTTCTTGGGTTCTTGATCAGTTGAGTTATATACAAAAGGAAAAGGTTAGCTGTCTCTTATAAGCAAAAGCTCCCTTTTTCTTCTATTCATGCGTTTCATGTGATGGGAAGGTTTTCTGTCGCATGAGTCATGAGATGCTTCTTTTCCTATCTATCTAGCTACTAAATGTTAGCTAACAAGTAATGCTGGCGATCAGACATTTTGTAATTAAACGTTATATGCATAAGTTATCAATGATGCATACAACTAAATTAATATGGCGTGTCGCTATATAGTACAAAAATGTGATCCCACTAATATTTTTTTTTAAATGTTTCTTTTTAGGTTAACAAATATATGTATATACGGCATTGAATCGGTTCAAAAGTAATCAATCTCTAAACGGGGTATGTTAAATAGTTGTGAGGGGAACCGAAAAGATAATATGGAATTGCATTTGCATGGTTATATAATGCGAGTCCGGATCCTCTTTATGAGGATCCCGATGATTCGTGAATCATGTTTGTTCATCGTATATCGTGCGATCATAAATTAATTTAAATATTTTTATTTAAAAATAAATGTAAACAGTACTTGACAAAAACTGACATTCCGATGTACGATGAATAGACACGATTCACAGATTTCCAAGATCCTCATCAAAAGAATCCGAAGAGGATTCTGTCGGATATAAAGCAGGTAAAAGTTGTAATCACTTGCTACCAGAAAACTCCGCATTATTCCCTCTATAAATGATGACACTTGACTTCCTCATTTATTTATTATTTTTAATTATTTTGGGCATATACATAGACGACTTATATTTATATTAAAAGAATACCATTTTTAGAGTAAATCTAAATAAATCAATTTTTTAGACAATATTTACAAACTATATGATACATATACAATATTTACAAAATATATGATGCGTCATCAATATAAAATAAACATATTAATTAACATTTAATAATAATTCAATTATTAACAATCACGTCTTATAATTTATAAAACTAATGCCTTGGATTGCGATAAAAAAGAAAATGTGTTAAGACAAAATTAAGGATCAAGGTTGCACAACTACTACTAGCAAATGCATAGTTTAATTTGCGTCTTAACTATGACTACCCTCTCAAGTCTCAACATTGAATATGACATATATTCGTTTTCAATCATTCATAAATAGGGAAAATTTGAGATGTCTTTCTGAACGTCCACATAAAATAAAATATCTAAGAGACGTCATCTCAATACATCACCTTGAAGTAAATTTGTTAAACTTTCCATCAATTCAAAAGGTGATCGGTGATATTTTTCTTCCATACAAACGATAATGAAGAAAGAGGGAATCCAGGATCTCGGGTTTAGGTACGGATGCTTTTAATAAATGAGAAGTTTTTCAGTGTGATCAGTACATGGATTGATACATCACGTGTCATTATATAAATAATGAGATATATATGTTAAAATGTTAATAACTTAAAAAATAAAATTTATCACCACTTCTATTAAAACACGTGGTGGGTGTATTCAATTGAGAATTTGAGAGACTTTAATGGATTTATAAATTCATGAATTTTTATTGAGTTTAATTGATTTGTAAGGGGGTGTATTCCATTGGGATTTTGAGAGATTTTAATTCTTTTAATGAATCTAAGGGTATTCAATCAGGATTTTAAATGATTCTCTGAGATTCAAGGTCGGTGTATTCAATCAGGATTTTAAGATAGTTTATTAAAATCCTTATAAATCTGGGTGTATTCAATTAGGATGTTAAAGAAGTTTATAACATTCCAGGTGTATTCAATTAGAAATTGATTTTAAAGAATTTGAAAAAGTTGAAGAATTTGAGGGAATTTGAGAGATTTCGTAGTGTATTTTAAACATCTACAAATCTCACATATTCCCATGAGATTTCGAGGGAATTGAATCAAAATTTTATATGGAATCTCTATAAATCAATTAAACTCCATAAAAATCCATGGATTTATAATTCCACTAAAGTCTCTCAAATTCCCGATTGAATACACCCCCTCGTAGAGATTCCATATAAAATTTTGATTAAATTCTCTCAAAATCTCATGGGAAGATGTGAGATTTGTGGATGCTTAATATACACTACGAAATCTCTCAAATTCCCTCTAATTCCTCAACTTTCTCAAATGCTTTAAAATCAATTTCTAATTGAATACAGCTGGAATGTTATAAACTTATTTAAAATCTTAATTGAATACACCCGGATTTCTAAGGATTTTAATAAACTATTTTAAAATTCTAATTGAATACACCTTGAATTTCAGAGAATCAATTAAAATCCTGATTGAATACCCCTATATTCATTAAAAGAATTAAAACCCTTCAAAATCTCAATTAATAAACCTCTGTAATGTACCACTTGTATTCCCTTTTCAATTAAAAATTTATCCTAATAACGTGAGCTATAAACTCTTTACAAAAGTAACATTGCTTTTAAATTTAACGAATCGACGTGATGTCTTTTCCGTCCAAAAAAAAAAAAAAAAAGTTGATGTTTCTCTTAACAAATTTGGGCCTTCTTTATCGACCCGTATTGCTTAATAGGGCTCGATGGGCTTTGTTTGAATTAGAGAAACCAAAAAAATAATAATAATAATTGACTATGCAACTCTCGCCTGTGCAGCTTTCTGAGTTCTGATTATTTCCCGCCTATCTTTGCCGCTCGTCAACTGAAGAAGAAGAAGATGCCGGCCACCCAATTCGGCGTCAAGTACGCCGTACACATCATCACCTCCCACTTCGGAAATCTCGTCGCTGTATTCTCTCTCTCTCTCTCTCTTGCTCTCCAAAGCTGTCACCTTTTTCCCCTCTATTTTTTTTCCTAATTTTTCTGTAATTATTAGTGATTAATGTGTTTCCGGATGCAGAAAGTGTGTGAAAGTCTTCTCAAAAGAGGACCTCTAACCCTAAAAATCCTAATTGGGTTCACGGAGCTCACCCCTCAGCAAGTCAAGAACTCCCTCCTCATCCTAATCCAGCACAACTGCGTTCAGCCATTCTCCGTAGACCAAGCAGGTGCTTCTCTCAAACCCTAACCCTAAAAATCTTACTGTTCTTTGATATTTTTGTGTCCCCTTTTGGGATTTGATTGATTTGATCAATGTGCATGATAAGTGTGTGACTGGGTTTGTGAATATTTGTTGTGAATGTGATTCAGAGGGTCCGAAATTCATTCAGTATGTAGCGCTGTTCGATAACATACTCCATCGAGGGAGGTTTTCCAAATTCATGACGGTTGTTTCACAGGAGTTTGATAAAGAAGTTAGTTTTTTGCCTCTTTGGGTTTTGACTTTGGTTTGTTGTTTTTATTTTTAAGGGATCAATTCTCACACTACTGCCTTTTGTTCGTTTGTCTTGCAGTGTGAACTGGTTATTAAGGATTTGCTTGAGAATGGTAGGCTTACACTAAAACAAATAACTGAAGGTAACCCTTTTCTCAGTGTTTGATTGCATTTTTATCGACTGTTTTTGCTTGAATTTACACCAAGTGGGTACATTGTGATTGAGTGTACGACTAGTCTCCGTTCCCATAAGTTGCTATGTTTTTTGTTTAGTAAATGAAAGGTTTTTGTTTTATTTTTCAAAACAGGAGAATATGCAGTTAAGGATACTGTTGAGAAAAGCTTTCTTAAACTTGTGGACGCTCGTTTTGTGGAACGCTGCCCGGCTCCTGAAGCAGTTCTTGAAGAAGCAAGTAAAGATGCTCCAAAGAAGCGAGGTCCTAAGTTTCCTAAGGTAAAGATGCTCCACTCATATGCTAGACAATTAAGGGAAGAGATCTTTGGTTAAGCACCTCCTTTAGTTGCACAATTTTTGGTTTGTTTTTTTTTTTAAAATGTGCATATTTATAATTCATTTTTGGAATTTTAACAGATTGTTGAAGTACCAGAGACCATAGAACAACGTGTTGTAGCAGCAGCAGCACCTTCAGAAGCTGTGAGATTTTCAATCCTGACAGATTCTGATACATATGCTCATGGGGGTAGTTCTTCTAGTATGAGTACCGGGGACAAGGTTGGTATAAGTATGACCATTTGTAGACACCAAGGATAATTTGTTCTAATATGCGAGTTGTTGAAAGGCTACTCTATCCTAATGTGCTATTTTCTGAATTATAGCGCAAGCATGATGCTTTGGAGTTGGATGAAGAATTTGCTAATAATGAAATGGTTCTTTGGCGTGTTAATTTTGAGGAATTCATCCGCTGTCTAAGGCACAAGGTTGGTTTTCTATCTGCTTTCTATTTGAATTATAATTATCCGTTCATACTAATGAGAGCGGTTTGATTTTATAGTTAAACAATATATGTTGAGAATGTTTTGGCATAATCTGAATTTCGTTTATGTGGATGCTCTGTATGCTCTATTGATACTAACTGGTAGAGATAGTTTAGGTTTTCTTTGACTGGCAGGTCAAGAGTGAGTTGAATGTTGCCATGCTTTTCGGAAACTACATGTCGGATTTGCATTTGACTTCAAAGTTCTAACTTTTCTCTCTTTTGTAATTATAAAGTAGTGTTTGGTTCATTGAAATGAACCTTGGAGTGGACTGAACATCCAAATGGGCATTGCTTGGTTGACAAAAATGAATTAATTATGTAAAGGAAAGGGCAATCCCCCGTGGAATGTCCAAATACCACCCGAGTTCTTTCTTTGCATTATTAATTGTGTTCCCATACTCGACCTTTATTTTTTTTGTGGGATGCATTCCTTTTTATTTTGTTTTGATATGTTACTGCATAGTCTACCTGAAGTGATGTAAATTTTCATATTGTGGTCTAGGTTTGCATCGAGAATGTGAGAGCACGTTTGGATGAAGGAGCTGCACTTGTCTTAAGGGCAATGCTTAAGTCAACTAGAACTGCAGAAAAGAAAGTGAAGACAGAAAATTCAGGTAAACTGGAAATTTGGATTATTGCGTGGTGAAATGGTTATTTTCAGTTCAATTTCTATCGGCCAAGAAAATGTTGATTTAGAACTAGTGTGGCATTTGGCAGTGGTAATGAGTTTATAAATAACATAATACCTTCATAATTTCTATAGGCCAAGAAAGTGTTGATTCAGAATTACTTAAAATACAAACAATTCAATACTAGTCACTGGGGAGGAGTATGACTAAGCATGAAAACTTAATAAATGAAACCACGGAATAGTTTCGTTGATTGTTTTGCTGATTGATTTTGCAGTTCCTCTATCATTTAGTACTATTTATGAGGAGGTGAGAAACAATGAAGCTGGTCGTAATTTGACATGTGATCGCGTCAAAGCTTCCCTCAGCCTGTTGTGTGATAAAAGAGATGTAGATGAGGATGAGTCGTATAGTGTTGGTACAATTCGTTTCTCATACAATAGATTCTGGTTTGTATTTTTTCTTTGTACTGAATTTGAGATGACACAATTATTTCTCGTACAGACTTGAAAAAAATTCTTGAGCTGGCTCGGAATGATGAGGTTTTCTTTTTCTGATTTTTTCTTCTTTTAAGATATGAAAATTCATTTTTATTCACCAGGACCGATGTCTAAGTATCTTTTATTTTCTGCAGGTGGAGTCAATTGTTTTGAAAAGATATGGGAGAGAAGCTTATAAAATGTTTCGGCTACTGTCGACTTCAAGTCGTGCACTTGAGACGGATAAGGTAAAAACATTGTTATGAGTTTGGTCACTGGCAACTCCGAAAGTTTCTTCCATATCAGTACAAATTTTGACATATTGCTCCTCTCTGAACTCTGTATGATGAATTATTCAGTTTACCACGAGCGTTGGTAGAATGACCAAGGAATTTAACGTGTTTGAAGCGATTCAAGGTTTTTGTTGTTAGCATAGCACATTTGATATTTTGTTTACTTACTCCAGTACCTTACAGATTTCAGATATGACGCTTGTTGAAAAGAAGGAAACTCCCACAATTCTGTATAAGCTGTGGAAGGATGAGTACTTGCTTATGGAGGTAAAGCACTTCCCTTTTTACGTCCCACGCGCACATGCACACGCATTCACAATGTTTCATCTCGATCTCGTTGCAGAGATTAGCTGTGACGGGAGCCAGACAGGCACAATTCTTGGTGTGGAAGGTAAGCAATCCCATTGTATGGGAACATGTTTTAGACGAGATGTTCCACGCCGCGCTGAATCTGACTCTTCGACTGGCATACGAGGATGAACAAATTAAAGAGGTTCGTGAAAATTTGGAATGTTGAGGTTCTAGTTTGTTCAGTTTTGAAAGGGTTGCGGTTCGTAATCTGAACAACGAAGTTGTCTCATATTGCAGGTACAACTTCTCCCGGCGCACAAGCGAACGGGGCCGTTGGGGAAACAATGGCAACGATTTAGAAATGTGGTTTATGTTATGCACGCAACCCTTTTGAAGATTGATGATGCTATCATGCTCTTCCATGACTTCTGATTCTACACTAATTGCAACTCTTTTTATCATTATTTATTAATAATAAAACATCATCAATTTTTTATGAAAACTTTGAGTGTTTCTTGAAAAATCCGTTGGCAGAGTTTCTATAAACAGTTTTTAAAATATTCACTGAACTATCGATATTTTCATTGAAATATCTGAAATATCTGAAAAATCAAGGATCAATATGAAAATGGGCGTGAAATGCAAATTTTATTCTTTATCAACAAGATATAAGAAAATCAATGAATACCAATGATATTCTTTATCAACAAGATATAAGAAAATCAATGAATACCAATGATATTTATCAATTCACTGCAAAAATCCATTGCAAATTTTTAACTTTTGAATTATTATTATTTTTTTTTCTACTTTCAACTAAATCTGATGAGTTGATATTCCCAGCCCGTTGTAATTTTCCTAATTTATATTGAAAGCAAGCGATATTTTTATAAATTTCCATATCGATATTTTCACTTATATCGATTGGCCATAAAACGTTTTCATGATTTAAAAACGTAATCAGAAACATTTTTAGTTATCCAAAAACACTTATCCCTTATGGAATTGTGCCAACCATGTCATGTGTAATAAAAATGACAAACCATTTCAAATTGGATCATATAAAAAATCAAAGTTCATGTTCCATAACTGAGTCCCAAAATTGTAGCAGCAGATTACCATTTGCAAAAGACAACTAAACTTCACCTATTTTAGCATCTCTCTCACAAAATGTCTATACACCACCTCTTTTGCCTTCAGCATTCTAATGTGTAGCCTTTTCCCTAATAAGATGCAAAAGCTGACGGTTTTACTGCCGGCTTCTCAGTCACTCTGCCATAGACGGTGTACTGTTATCAGAAAACTCGGTCGTTATGGCCAGATTAGCGTCTCCCAATCGATCGTTGCTGCTTCGATATGCCTCCTTCGTCACCCCATAGTAGACTGGTTTACTGCTGCCGGCGGAAAATGTGAAGAAGTTCCAACCAAAAGCTGAACCGCCCACAATGTAGCTTCCCTGTAGTTTGCAATCAACTGGTTTCTTATTTGCGCTGAGAGGAGCCGGTCGAGTTCTGTTACCTTGCACAGAATTTTGAACTGGGCATCTTGGTTGAAGCTGCTGCGGCCCTTTCCCATCTTGGTTTTCTTTCGCAGGCTCGATGTCACGTGACGGATGCTGATGTTCTGGCACAAACTTCCTCCGTGTGCCGGTATCCTTGGCCATCTGTTTGTGTAGCTCCATCAAAAGCTTCAGTTCTGCAAGTTGCATGTTTACATGGTTTTGTCAAACATGCATCCGAAACTAATTTTAATTCAAATCGACTTGCTGCACATCAACTACAACCCATGAAACACTGAATGAAATCGATCAACCTATCGTGCTTTCGCGCGAGCATAGCCACAATGCTAAATGCTTCAAGTTCAAACTATCTAGGTAATTACAAGTGGAGTTTCAGATGAAGGAACACCGCTTATACGAGAAGCCTCGACGAAGAGTGAGTCCAAGCACAGATTGTAGGCCAAGTACTCCATGAACATATATGGAATGCAATTATGCATTTACAAAAACTCACCCTTTCGAATTTCATCAGCCGCTGTACAATTCCGAAAATCCGGTGTTCGAAGAACCTGCATGCAGATAAAAAATTGATCTTCCACAACATTAGTGAACCAAAAATAAACAGAGAAAATCTGGCGTGGAGTTCAATCAATATTATACAAAACCCTCAAACATTTATACTACTCTCTCTCTCTCTCTCTCTCTCTCTCTCTCTCCTTTTAGCAAACAAATTGTGGGCAAGAAATTGCCTAAACTTCCAAAAGAGGCAAAACCCATGAAGCAAGTCAATGCATTCATCTTCTAATTCAAGAAAATCACATGATTAACAGATACCAAATGCCAAAAACACATCACACACCAACCCCACAAAGCCAAAAACCCACAAAAATATAAAAAATGTAACAGAGACCCATTAATACATAAACTTGGTTACCTCAATAAATCGGGGACGAAGCCGATGAACGAGAGCTCGAATTTTGAAATATGGGGAGTGGTGGTGGAGGTCCATGTTGAAATTGGTGGTGGGCTTTCGTTTCTTGGGGCGAGGGGGAAGAGATGAAGTGGTGGTGGATTTGGGTTTGGGTTTTTGTTGGGCGGACTCGGTGGTCGTGGGTCGCCATGTGGCCTTGCTGTTACGTGTCCCCTTGCGATTTCAACACCTTTTGGTTTTGTTACTTCCATGGATTTCTTTTCGTTCCACTCGAGATTGACGAAAGCGGTGACCCTTTCCCCAAGCTGTCGTTGGAATTCTAGAATTCTCACATTTTAACCGCTTAATTCGATAAAAAATTAGTTAAATTTTATTATTTAAAATTAAATATAAATAATAATTAACGTATAATAAACGGTTATAATGTGAGGATCTCTAAAATCCTCACAAAGAGCCTGAAAATATGAGTGCTATACCATGGGCTTTCTTATGTCCCCAAATATCGGAGAAAGCATTGGCCCATATTATGGAGAAAACTTTTCAATGTTTCCGGGACAAGCTTTTATACACTACATGTTATAATATAAGTGATTGAAAAGATAAAAATTTCAATAACTTGTATTATAATATTTTTGGTATACCGAGTTGTGTGCCCCGCACCTTGAAAAATTCCTCCATATTATGGTCCTCTCCTTTTGTTCTTTTGTTACATAATTGGATTGAGAGGGAATTAAATATGGATGTATCATAATTCTAACTAAATACTCGATAGTATGAGAAGTTTTTCGGTGTAACTATCACGATATCATTTAATATCATCAATCAATTCATGATATAACACGTCTTTTGTTTATTGATGTTACACCTATGGTATAATAAATTTTTCGGTATAAGTGTCACGATATCATTTAATATTATTAATCAATTCATGATAAACATGTTTGTTTATTGATATAATTCATCTCCTAAAATACTTTTTGAATCATAAGTATTTTTCTCAATAAGCATTTCCAAGCTTGTGTCACTGCAAATTTTGTAGTTATAGAATATCAAGTCAATCCAAGTTGCTTCGCTCCTATTTATACATCAGTGCTTTCTTCCGATTTTTGCAAAGTAAAGTAAAGAACCTTATTAGCTTGAGGTCGTTTTTTTAGTGTTACTATCAAACTAGCTATGCCTTTTTCCTTACCAGTTATTAGTGTACCAAGTTAAGGCCCCATCGGATGTCAGCTCTGCAGCCATTGCTGGACTTAATTATTATATCAGCTTATAGATAAACAGTTAACAGATTAAATAATCGTTTGTGGTTACACTGAAATAAAGCACTAAAGAAATTTGATATATATTATTGAAGGAACCCTAGCTGATGAGCACGTAGATTCTATAATGGCAGCTCTTTGAGTTGTAATTGATATATGCTTACTAATTAATATAAGATTTTTATTTTTTTTAGTATATTGTTGTGGGCGTCATGTGTTGCACATGTGCAAAATATTTAGTCCAATAATTTTGAAATGAATTTCTTTAATTTATTTTCTTAAGGATTTGTCGTGGTGGAAGTTCATGTTTATATATAAAGTTTATTTTTATTGCGATTTCTAGTTCGATTCTGTTTTGGCCTTGCTAGTACAAGTTGTCATCTACAGTAAAGAGAGAATTTTCAATGTTGAAATGCATATTAAGGGTGACGGACTTCAGTTAATCACACAATGAACGAATTATAATTAATTGACATTAAATTTATTATTTATAGTAGTCCAACGTAAGAGTTCTTACTTATAAATGAACATAAATAACATTAGCATGTAATATTAAGTGACTCCTAGTTAGGACATAAAAGGATACATCAAACATCTTAATCATTTTGCTACATTTTAACATTTTTATTTTTCGGAATCCTAGATACGTCCCATTTTAATGTTACAACTTGTATGTTGGCATTGTACTGCGTTGTATATCTGGCTTCACTATTAAAAATTATTGTTTGTCTGACGAAGTTTTGTCTGGCAAATTGTCTTTACCAAACATAATGCCTCTGTTTGTTGGGCAAAAAGGGACAATGTTTAGATTTCTTCAGACTTTTGCCCGACGAAAAAAATTCGACTGATAAAGCTTTGATCATCAAGTAAAGTTTTCGCGCTAAGGACAAATATTTGTGCATAAGTTTATGTAAAGTTAGTGTAGTGATCCGTAACAGTAGTTAGTTTTATAGAAGTACTAAGTACATTTATATCAAAATCTTAGACTATTATGTGAAGTACTGGAGGTAAGTTCTAACACGGCTTCTCAGTGTAAAAAAAATGAAGAAAACCCTTAGTTTGTAATGTGTTTGGTGAATTCAGATTCAAGGCAACTACTAAATTTCTAAATTGACGATCGAGGCCAACACTTTTGGAATTAATTCATGCGGTTGTTGCTATAAAGTGTTTATGTTCAATTGGCTTTTGGAAAAAGAAGCCACAGAAACCGCAAAGTTACTTCCAGACCCGCTTTATTGCACAAGACAAGTCTCAATAAGCACCTACCTACTACATATTTTGAATGTTAGAACGTTTACGTTATCACTTACGTTTTATTTGTTTAGTATACTAATTAACATAGATAGTGTTATTTTTCATACAAAACCGATGCACGTGTTGACGCATTTTTTAACGTGTGGGTTTTATCACTTTATGTGGATCTCACTTGTATTTGAAAATGTATCAGTAAATGTGAAGTTTTGTGTGTTTTAATTAGTATATTGGAGAGTGCTAAGGAGACAAGTGGGACTCTCCTCGAGCTATCTGCCACCTCACAGTTTACCATCAATTCTCGTGCTAATATTATAAAACATTGTGCCAAAAACATGAGGTGGTGGAGAGTCCCACTTCTGAGAGAGTCTTCTTAGCATTTCTCTTGAAAAGTATGTCGACAAATATATTAAAGACTGTGTCAATAAATATGTCAGTTTTTCACGTCCAAATATTTTTCTTATTTAGAAAGCATTCCCCATGTCAATCTAATTCAGTACCATTAGAACAAAGAAAAGTATTAGAAACTTCACAAATTAGTAGTTAAAACACAGTCAACGACTCCCAATAAAAAGAATACTAGCTATTGTCTCTAATAAGGTATACAGTTAATATGAAAGCAACAAAATAATTCTAAACTACGACTATTGTCCCCAGACATAAGTCAAAATTATAAACGAGTATTAAGAATCTAACAACATGTTATTTTTCAATCTTTTACTTGAAAACTTGACAAGATTAAGCATTCTCACTAATAAAGGATCAGTTCAACTTATATTACGTACCTGTATATGGTTAGCTCCATTCGTTTTGGACGTATGAGAACTCAGAACTGGTAGTTGACATTGTCTAGCTATGACTTGATAAGCAAGTATTTCGCGTGAAGAATAATATAAGGCACATATTAAAACGAAAAATGAAAGAAAATAACTTATGTTAGTGTGAATATATGAATCACACATTTAAGAAAGAACTATTTTAATTGATAAAGAATTATTTTAATTGATAATGCAGAATAACGTTGGGGGTGAGATATTATAGTAAAATTTTGTTTTAAGTGGTAGATTGACACTGTCAATTCATAGTGGATTAATTCCTCACTCTTTGCCAAATCCAATATGTTTTAGTTGTGTCACCCTTAATTAGTCCTCGGAAATAGTCATTTTGTACGTGTATCTCTTTTTATTTTTTAGATTTTAAAACGGAAAATGTTATTGATACTTCTAAAAATTTTCATTGTGCATTTTTCATAAATGTATTTTTTTTGTCTAAATATCAAAAGTTTAGAGTGCATAATAATTTTTTTGGAGTACCAATAAAAATTCTCTTTTAAAATAATCCATTAATTTTTTTTAACATTTGGGAGCATTTTCATTATAAGAGAAATGCTAAGTAGACCCTTCCAAGAGTGAGACTCTCCCATGGACACTCTGACACCTCATATTTAGTACAATATTTTATAATGTTGACATACCGTTAAACTCTAAGGTGACATAGAGTCCATAAAGAGTCACACTTTTAGAGTCTCCTTAACATTTATCTTCAGTATAAAATTAGTATATATATATATGTACATTGAGTTCTTGGATGTCATGTAAATTGAGAGTCTATAAAAAGTCTCACTCTTGGAAGAGTCTCCTTAGCATTTCTCCTTTCCCAAACGTGTCAAAGTCAACTTTAATTTTCTTTTTTGGGAAATTCAACTTTAAATATGAAATTAATAAGGGAATGTGGAGATGATTAGGAAGATACTTGTACTAAAATAATCACCTTGGAATTAGTATACGAGAGCATGTGGCAGAAAACTCCATTTTATTCTTCGTACTTCGCATGCATGATTTTTAACGTTGAAATTAATCTCCGCTGACTAATCAATTTTGTTACTTTTAAAACGTTTCATTATATAGAAATAGAATAAAGGAAATGAAAACTGGTGATTATATGTGACATACTACAATTTTGACCGGAAAATAATCAAGACTGGGACTCTTGACATGATGGATGAGAACGTTCGTCCCCGCCTTGTCCTTTGAACCGTTCTAAGGCTCAGGCAAAGCTACATAGATAGTTCATGCAGAGCACAAGTTTTTTATGTTATCCTATATTATGCACACATATATATACATATATACAAAATGGCGGATCTATGATTTGAACCTTGGGGGTTCTAATGTTAAATACAATTTTTTAGATAGGAATAGAGCGCGGAACATGCAAAAAAATAAAAATCAATTTATTCACTTGGTGAGATTGTTATGCCTATGTAAATAGTGATGTCTAGTAAAATGCATTACATCAAATATTAAGTAGACACAAAAGAGACTAGTACCAAACATTCGAAGGGTCTCTAGAAGACCTTCATATGTATATTTTTCGAACTCGGGTGGTCCTTAGCTACTTTGATCCGCCCCTGCACACATATCTATGTATATATACATATACATTTTATAGATACATCCGTCCCTGCACCTTGGTCCATACTTCCATCTGCCCGTGCACACTTATTAACAACATTCTGTAAAAGCATAATGTGATTGATATACGGTCGATGTCGTTGATATTGAAACTTACGACTCTTGATAAATGGTCGATATGATCATTATTAGAACCTCACTATTTTAATTGTAACGTAGAAGTACTTTCATAGTAATAACCGATATAATTGTAATAACACTTGGCAATATCTTAGTGGAATAGTTTGTTAAAACAGTTATGGTTAGCTGTGACTATTAGGAGGGTATTGTAGTAATTGAGTCATGTAATGGTGAGGCTATATAAGGCATGGCTGCCTTTACTGTGAAGTTAGCTTGTAATACACTCTATCAATAGAATTAGATATCTTCTGTCCTTTGTCTTCTTTTATTCTTCAATCGTCTCTCACCTGTTAATACATAGATCCTTAACTTGTTATCAGTTTCATGATGCAAAAATTGGAAAAATAGATAACATGCATTACACGATGGATAGGAAACCAATTTGGTGTTCAACAAAACAAAAGGAAGGTAACTGATTTGTGGCGGCATGCAGTCGTTACAAAATTGGTTCAAACGTGAAAACCATGCCAGTCCGTTATGTATTGAATTTATGCAAGATCGTCCGCTGTTGAATTCAAATATGTAATTGTTGTCAAGTCGTCAGTAAAAGTATGCATAAAACACATAATTTTTAGATAATTCCCCTCCAAACTGATGCACGTTTGTTTCACAGCCTCCATATGGAAAATTCTCATATGGGGCTTATGGTCAAATATGGTCAAACAACAACTGCACGTAAAAGGAGAAAAATTAAGGGTCCATTAGATTTTAGCCCTTGAAATTTACAATCCTTAGACTAAAACCCATGTATCTATAAACATCTAATATAAACCCAAATTTGAAATGTGTAACCATATTGAAAAACAATTGACCTAGTAATACAATATTATTACGCCTATGCCACTCATCCTCAATATGCGTTTCAGAATACAACCCCAGATGTTTCAGATGTTTCAGAATATCATCTCATGACCATTTCAAATCCAGCCGTTTTGCAGAAAACCATCCATAACAACATCATTGATTTCAATAATTACCACGTTTATGGGGAGAGATTGACAATAAGAAAATCCAACCGTTTTTGAGATTTGAATCGCACCATTCAACTTCAATGGAGATACTTTCAAACAACATGGTGTAGGTAAACTAGTGTCAACGTTTGTTATACGAGACCGCCAAATCATATTAGTTTATATAAATAGTGTTTTGTAGGTAAATTATTATACATATGTTATATCTTAGGCACGTCGTGTTAGTGGTATAAACTGACATTTTGAATTTTTTTAAAAACAAGATTATATTCCACAAAAAAAAAATTACATTCCAACAAGGTCATGTAGGTAAATAAATACGGGAGTAGGTAAATTATAAGCTTGATCCAATCCTACATTTATGTCAAAACACTACTAATATGGAGGTTGGTAACGGTAAATAAAATATTTAAAAGATTATATTTGACAAAAAAAAAATATTACATTCCAAAAAAAAAAAAAAAAACTATTACATTCCAACAATATCATGTAGGTAAATAAATACGGATGTAGGTCAATTATAAGCTTGATCCAATCCTACATTTATGTCAAAACACTACTTATATGGAGGTTGGTAACGGTAAATAAAATATTTAAAAGATTATATTTGACAAAAAAAATATTACATTCCAAAAAAAAAAAAAAAAAAAAAAAAACTATTACATTCCAACAATATCATATAGGTAGATAAATACGGGAGTAGGTAAATTATAAGCTTGATCCAATACTACATTTATGTCAAAACACTCCTTATATGGAGGTTGGTAAAGGTAAATAAAATATTTAAAAGGTTATATTCGACAAACATATAATTTACCTACTTCCGTATATCCAAATAATTTGCATCCTTGTTAAAACAGATATCGTATATCCAAATAATATGCATAAATATTCAAGATTTAATATAGTCATTTAAATTAATAAAGTCATTCAATACATAAAACAATTCAAAATCGTATAGTTTTTAAGACATTCATTCTCATATTTCATATAATATGTAATTAGTTTAAATGCACCATTGATTCGGGTATATTTATATACACGTTAATTTCGTCCCTTTGTGCATTCATCTCCATAATTTTGTACATTAATGTCTTTTGATTTATTATTTTTTTATTTCTCAAAGTCATTAACTTTCCCATATAATTTGCATGTAATTAATTTTTATAAATCAAACATACAATAAGGGTATTTTCGGCATCCAAAATATGTAAAATGTGTCAAGTTGAATGTAATTAATGATATTGCTTATGTGGATCCTAGTCACTGGGTTTTTCTAGAGTAAAAAAGTCATGTTGGATTTTTTATGTGTAAAATTGAATTCTAGGGACTAAAGTCATATTTATATTTGAGGTATAATCTTCTGTATTATTAAAAGAATCATCTTCTTTTTTCTTTTTCTTTTTTAACACCAAAGAATCATCTTCTAATCCATTAAATGTGAGTCTCGTTTTTAAAGTATGAAACCATGGCATGTAAATCTCGAGTGTACTATTACTATAATTTACAATTCTTATATTATAAAGTAAAAATGTTAATGCTTAATATATATTTTGTGATAGTAATGTTATTAAATACACAAAATTGACACATGTTTAACATCGACTCCTTTTTTTCCATCTTATACATATGATCGGAATGTATTTTTACGTCACTTTCTATAGATTACTGTCAAATTAATTTTATTTTATGTCACTTTAATTAAAAGGAAAATTAACGAAAAGGGCTTGAAAACTTTGAGTTTTAACGATAAGGACAAAATAAAGGGTAAAGTGAATAGTACCAGGTTTGACTTTTTAGTGTAAAAATGTGGTTTTTCGTTAAAGTGAACAGTAACGCGGACTTTTCGTTAAAACTCCCTTAATTAAATGACATAAAACTGGAGTTGCTCACAAGTTTTAAATAAATATTAAGCTTTGGAATGCGTCAACTGGTAAAAAAATTTTGAAAAAGAAAAACTAATCAAAATGTCTTTCTGGTCTACAAAGCAGTTGTTGACTGGAACCACAGCGATAACCTGGTACAGGATAACAATATATGATGTTATAAAACAAAACTAAAGGAATAAGTCTTTAAAAAAATTTAGTGCTATCCACAAATCTACTTTTACTTTTCGCACATTCTTTTAAGCTTTCGGTTGTCGAATCGAATGAATTAAAGAAAATTAATGATAAAAATTAACAAAAGTGTATGAAAGGAAAAAATAAGTGTAAATAACATTTAAAAAAAATGTAAATAAGAAAAAGAAGGGATGGTGTTCCCACGTCCACACCATGACAAAACAAAAGGGGCTTTTCAACAAGGGCAAAAATGAAACAAAAACGCTCGATAACACACTTTAACTTTAACAATAGGGAATTCAAATTTTGATGCATATAAGAGAACACACTTTTTTAATAAACTTATCTATCCGCATCTTCAAAAGTAAAGATCTAACTAAAGTGTAAATACGGACACAATATTCTCATCAACTGTCCTAACTCACAGCTGAAAGTTGTAACCATTTGGTTGCTAACTTAGTACAACAATCAAGAATGAAAAGCATAGAGGTGGAATGGGAATGAAGGAACTAGCTAGGTAAACCTTCACATCCATTCAAAGGAAGGTAAGGCCCGGCCTTTTATAAAAGCCACGTCATGAAAGTTTTGTAGGTCATGGTCAAAACTTCCGAGTTTTGTTTTTTGGTCCAAATTAAACTCAATCAGCATATCCCCTCTCCTCCTCCTATAAATACTCCTTCCATTCTCTTCTAATACTCACAAACATACAAGCTTAGATAATTACTACAACAACGTTTTCAGAGACATACAGAGAGAGAGATAGAGAGAGAGAGAGAGAGAGAGGGAGAGAGAGATGGAGACCATTGTTCTAGGTTTTGTCATCGCCATCGTCATGGCACTTCTGTATGTTTTCTGCAGATTAATATTTTCTTTCTGGGTTTTTCCAGTTCTTGCGTACAGGAAGCTCAAGAGAAATGGGTTGGATGGTCCATCTCCAAGTTTTCCATTCGGAAATCTGAGTGAGATGAGAAAGAGGATCATCAATGTTCAAAGTTCAAATATCTCCCATGACATACACTCAACTCTTTTTCCTTTTTTTACTCGATGGCAAAACTCTTTCGGTAAGTAAACTCACACGTTTAAGTGACCGTTTGATAACCATCTCAGAAAACTTTTGCACGTTCAAATATTCATGTCAATAAGTGATAAATGTTTGTATAAAATGATTGATTTGTGTTTGTGTATATTTGCAGGAAAGATGTTCGTTTATTGGTTGGGGACGGAGCCATTTTTGTACATAGCAGATCCAGAGCTACTGAAAAAACTGTCTACGGAGGTGACAGCAAAGAACTGGGGGAAGCCTGCGGTGTTCCGACGCGATAGATCCCCGATGTTTGGTAATGGCCTACTCATGTCCGAAGGCGATGACTGGGTCCGTCACCGCCATGTTATCACTCCTGCTTTTAACCCAACAAACTTGAAGGTATATATACCTCTCTCTCTCTCGCTCTCTCTCTCTCTCTATATATATATATCAAACATATAATGTATTAGATACAGTACTGTACTTAATGCTTTGCCCATTTATACTTTCGGTTTGTTTATGTGTAATTTATAAACAAACCAAAAATGGGCAAAGTATTATATTCCACAAAATGAATATAAAACCTTAAGCAGTGAAGCATTTGTTCTTCTAGTGCTTTGGCTTTTAACATTTTTTTATCAAACCCACTAAATTATATGCCATGTCCAATCAATGTACAGGCAATGGCGAGCTTAATGGTGGAGACCACTAACAAAATGCTAGACAACTGGGTGACTCTCATAGATTCCGGAACTCAAGAAATCGACGTCGAGAGAGAAATCATAGCAACCGCCGGAGAAATCATCGCCAAGACCAGCTTTGGCATCAGCGACCAAAGTGGCCGCCCAGTGTTCGAAAAACTAAGAGCCTTGCAAATGACACTCTTCAAAACGGTTCGTTTTGTGGGAGTTCCTTTCGGAAAAATGTTGCACCCTAAGAAAACCCTAGAGGCCAGAAAACTTGGGCAAGAAATTAACCAATTGTTCTTGTCACTCATTGACGAAAGGCGAAAATCCATCAGAGGGTCGACGCCGCAGCACGACCTGCTTGGCTTGTTGCTTAAACAGAGTGAACAAGGAGGCTTCACAAAGTCCTTAACCACACAAGAACTAGTGGATGAGTGCAAGACATTTTTCTTTGGAGGTCATGAGACAACTGCATTGGCAATCACATGGACAATGTTGCTTCTGGCCACCCACCAGGATTGGCAACATCAGTTGAGAGAAGAGATTAGGGAAGTGGTCGGAGATAAAGAAATTGATGTGAACATGCTTTCTGGACTAAAGAAGGTATACTCTTTTTCCTCCTGTCTTTTTATTTTGTCCGATAAGATGCATTTATTCAAACACCATAAGATAGTACAATAACACATAAAGATTTATTCATAATCCATAAACAAAAAACGCTTCTTCAATAAAAGACACGCTCCTTGAATACTATCCTGACGCGTAAATAAAAAAATATCTAAGTTACCTTTTTTGTTTTCTTTCTCTTTCTACATGTCACACATTTGTCTCATCATTTTATATCATGCATGCATGCGTTGTTATAAACTTGTATATACGTGGTGCATCAGAATTTCTATAAAGTCTAACCTAATCATTTATAAATATAGAATCAATGATGGTCTCCATGTAAGTCGTTAACTATCTCATCGAGTTAATTAATGGCTGCTTAATCAACTTGATTAGATAATTACTTGGTCGTCAAGCTGTGGGTACTTGTTAATTAAATAACTAAAGAAAAAAGCGGCTTCCAGATTCGGTCTGTCCAAATCAAGGTATTAAATATCGGTAATATCGGAAATATCGGTAGTCCGAAAACACGGAAATATCGATGGAAATATCGATAAAATATCGATATCGATAAAATTTCCATGGAAACCACGGAAATTGTAAGAAAAACTTGGAAATTTTTATTGAAACTTTGCAGGATGTTTATTTAGTCAATTATCTATTAGTTTATCACAAAAAATTGGAAGGAAATGCATTGCATGATGAATTTAACTGATTTAAGTTGATTATATAGCGAGCTGGCAAACATTGTGAGTGTAAAAAACATGTAGTAATTAATTAATGAATTAGGCCATTTTTATAACTTATTAAATCACAAAACTTATACTCTGCAAAGTCTGAATAATATTATGCAATTAAACTAAATGATCTCATTCTTCTACCAAGATAGTAATTAATATGAATTAGGCCATTTTTAAAACTTATTAAATCACAAAACTTATACTCTGCAAAGTCTGAATAATATTATGCAATTAAACTAAATGATCTCATTCTTCTACCAAGATAGTAATTAATATGAATTAGACTCGCTCCCTTAGAGTCTGTCTCCTTCTCTCTCCCTCACAAGAACAGACTCGCTCCCTTCTCTCTCCTTCTCTCCGTCTTCGTCCTCACGACGAGTCACTCACTCACAAACAAATCAGAGAGTCACAACAATCAGAGAGAACAGACTGTCTCCTTCTCTCTCCCTCGCAAGAAATCATAGAGAGAACAGACTCAGTGACTCGGTCTTCGTCTCCGTCCTCAAGAGTCGCAACAAATCAGAGAGAACAAATCAGATCTCCTCTGTATTGCACCATCAGTGACTCGGTCTTCGTTTCCGTTAATGGATTCTTCTCCGCCTCGGTCTCTCCGTCTCGGTCTCTCTCTCGGTCTCTCCGTCTCGGTCTCTCTCTCGGTCTCTCCGTCCGTCTCCTTCTCTCCCTCCGTTAATGAATCGCTGTAATCGTGCCAGCAGATGAGCATGGTGACGCAGCGCCTCACGATGTAGAACCGAGCTCTCTGCTCCTTCACCAACCTCGCACACTTTCTGGAAAACGAGCACCGTCGATTCGACCGCCGCCACCACCTCATCGTAGTCTCCGTCCGCGGTGATTTTGAAGTTTTCTGCGGAGAAAAGTCCGAGATCTACCTCATCCTTCAGCTTCGAGGCCCCGGGCGAGACCTTCCGGAAGACGATGGCGTCGGAGATCGCGAGATCGGCCGGAGCCGGCGTTCTTCTCCGATTCGCGATCCAAAATATCGATATTTCCAAAATATCTCGATAATTTCGTAAATATCGCGATATTATCGATATTATCGATAATATCGCGATATTTGGACGAAAACCATTTGGATACCTATTAAAATATCGGTTCCCTTAAAAACCGATAATATCGGCGATATATCGCCGATATTATCGGCATTTCGGACCATGGTCCAAATATGCAACTCTGAAACCCTAAAACAAAGAAAAAAGAAAACAAGGTCAGACCTATTTGGTCAAATTGTCAACGGTCAAACAACAGAGTGATACATTTGACCACAGTCCACGCTTTTGGCACGTGGGAAAGGTACTCATGATATTCCCGTTTGCATCCTGTTTGGGAGAGATTAACATATCACTGTCACGTATAATCACAAAGCGGCACTTTTTTTTTTTTTTTTTTATTTGCGCGTGCAGATGCACATATACTAGTATATTAATATTGATCAGAGAACTAATTGGTTGTGATTAATTTAATCATGCAGATGGGATGGGTGATGAATGAAGTCTTCCGACTGTACCCTTCGGCACCAAATGCACAAAGGCAAGCCAAAGCCGACATTCAAGTGAGCGATGACTTGTCCATTCCGAGGGGAACCAACATGTGGATCGACATCGTCGGCATGCACCACGACCCGGCCCTGTGGGGCGAGGACGTCAATGAGTTCAAGCCGGAGAGGTTCACGGACGACATCCACGGTGGGTGCAAGCACAAGATGGGGTACTTGCCTTTTGGGTTTGGAGGGAGAATGTGCATCGGTAGAAACTTGACGTTCTTGGAGTATAAGATAGTTCTAACCCTAATTCTAACTAGGTTTTCTTTTACCATCTCTCCCACTTATTGCCACTCCCCTTCTATTGTGCTCTCTCTGAGGCCTTCCGATGGCCTGCCACTAGTACTCCAGCCCCTCTAGGCACTAGGCCCCTACGATGTTATCACGTATTCATCAGTCATTTCTTAAGAGTTTCTCTTTTGCCTTAGAGTAGTCATTCAATTAATTTTTTATTCATTAATAAATCCTTTCAAGTGGCATCTCATTGTAAGCCATATTGAATATTTGGAAATTAGCGGCTTTGTTATACTGAATAAAAAGCAAAAGAAACAAATATCATGACAATTAAATGAGCAGAGGATACGACCGAACTGGTCTTTAAGTTGAAGTCCCATGGGGATGAGTCTTTTAGTACCCGTGAGTTTTATTTCACTACGAAGATAGAAGACAAGGTATAATCAGAAGCATCTTGAAACTTATGGGAGCGTATTTAGACAATATTCGACATTCATGGGATCAAATGAGCAGGCATTTGGGACATTTTGGAATTTAAGCAAAAAACACATCTATATGCTACTAGACCACTAAGAATGAATACTCAAAAGATCAAAGTTTACTGGGTGTTAAAAGTACACAACTTTTTCTTTTTGGAGTGTATTTGGATTGTTTTCGGCATTCATGGAATCAAACAAGCGTCGTGTGATACATTTCGGAACTTAAGCAAATAAACACATATAATATGCTATTAGACTTTTGAGAATGACCACTCAAAAAGATGAAAAGCTTATTGGGTGTCAAAAATACATAATTTTTCCTTTTGTAGTATATTGGGATTGTTTTCAGCATTCATGAGATCAAACGAGCGTGCTTTTGACATATTTTGGAAGTTAAACAAACAAACACATCTAATATGCTACTAGACCACTAAGAATGAGTACTCAGAAGATCAAAAACTTCAGGAGAGCAACAGACTGATATTCTTACTCATGAAGTATCTAGTAAAGTGTTTCAGGACTAACTTATCAAGTTGGGCAAGTTCTATATGTGCACCAACTTGAGGGGCAATGTTGACTTTATTGTAAATATTCTAGGATTCCTATATTTTGTAGGTTTAGGATTTGTAATTAATTGTGATCTTTAGGATTTAGTTTTCCTATCTTTTGTAGATTACTGTCCTTGTATTGTACATTCCCTTCCTTACACTGTAGATTCCCTTCCTTTCTTGTATTGTAGATTACCTTCCTTGTAATTAATTGTAATTTTTAGGATTTACTTTCCTAGTAAAATAAGGCGTGTGTGCTTGTATAGTGTTGGATATACGTCAACAATCTGTGATAAAATTATATATGCTAATAAATAATAAATGCGAATAGAAGAATTAACAAAGTATGAACAAAAAAAATATAAAAACAGACAACTTGAAAATTGAGGCCTGCGTATCGCAATGTCCTTGAAACAAAAATTTCGTCCCTACTCAGTGCTTGTAGTTCTACGGACGTCTGCTTCACCAAGATTCAACGATCAAGTTAGAATTCCAACACCGGAAAACCTAACTTCTGGCGAATTTTGTGTGGTTATCTTAGTAAGAAGGTTTAGGAATGTAGAAGAAGAATTTGATATTTTATCTGTTCTAAATGCCATGCAGATGGATATAATGTATATAATATGATTATGCATGTTTGCAACAGGTATGGAGAAGGGATACATCTGTTAGGAGACATCTTCTCAAAGGGGTGTTTGCTTTCTGCGTTCTTTCACCACACTTCAGACTTCATCTGAAATGATGAGTCTGTTGGTAAAAAATAAAAAATAATTAATTAAATAATTTAATTATTAGAACCCGAGCCCAAGAGCCCATCTTTTGATAATTAAGGGTGAGCCCAATTTTATTTTTCAAGGTTCATCACTCCAATAACTTTTTATAAGGGACAAAGCCTTATAAAGTAAGAAAACATTTTGGTGGTGAGCAATCTGAGTGAGATGAAAAAGAAGATCATCATCAATGTTCAAAGTTCAAATATCTCCCATGACATACACTCAACTCTTTTTCCTATTTTTACTCGATGGCAAAACTCTTTCGGTAAGTAAATGTTTAAGTGCCCGTTTGATAACCATCTCAAAACACATTTGCATGCCCAAATATTCATGTCAATAAATGATAAATGTTTGTATAAAATGATTGAATGTTTGTATAAAATGATTGATTTGTGTTTGTGTATATTTGCAGGAAAGACGTTCGTTTATTGGTTGGGGACGGTGCCATTTTTGTACATAGCAGATCCAGAGCTACTGAAAAAACTGTCTGCGGAGGTGACAGCAAAGAACTGGGGGAAGCCAGCGGTGTTCCGACGCGATAGATCCCCGATGTTCGGTAATGGCCTAGTCATGTCCGAAGGGGAAGACTGGGTTCGCCACCGCCATGTTATCACTCCTGCTTTTAACCCAACAAACTTGAAGGTATACACTCTCGCTCTTTCTATATATATGCAGATCAAACGCATACTATATCAGATACAGTACTTGATATTATGCTTTGCCCATTTTCGCTTTGTTTATGAATTCAGGCAATGGCGAGCTTAATCGTGGAGACCACCATCAAAATGCTAGACAATTGGAAAGATTCCGGTGCTCAAGAAATCGACGCCGAGAGAGAAATCACAACAACCTCCGGAGACATCATCGCCAAGACCAGCTTAGACATCAGCTACCAAAGTGGCTGCCTAGTGTTCAAAAAACTAAGATCCTTGCAAATGACACTCTTCAAAACGAGCCGTCTTGTGGGAGTTCCTTTCGGAAAAATTATGCACCCTAAGGAAACCCTAGAGGCCAGAAAACTTGGGCAAATCAACCAATTGTTCTTGTCAATCATTGACGAAAGGCAAAAATCCATCAAAGGGTCAACGCGGCAGCGCAACCTGCTTGGCTTGTTGCTTAAGGAGAGTGAACAAGGAGGCTTCACAACACAAGAACTTGTGGATGAGTGCAAGACGTTTTTCTTTGGAGGTCATGAGACAACTGCATCGGCAATCACATGGACAATGTTGCTTCTGGCCACCCACCAGGATTGGCAACATCAATTGAGAGAGGAGAGTAGGGAAGTGGTCGGAGATAATAAAGAAATTGATGTGGACATGCTTTCTGGACTAAAGAAGGTAAAACTTTCCTCTGCCTTGTTTGGTGGGCTCGATGAGATAAGTTGTGGTCAATTAAAATAGAATTGAGTCCTTGTTTATTGTGTCACAATGTGAGATGGACGGGACTGGACATGATGGGTTGTGAATTCACAATAAAGTGGATTACATAACCTATCATTATACATGGGTTACAAATTATGTCTTACAAGTTCTTGTCCATCCAATCCTATCTCTAGGCCCAGTCCCATCCAACCCACCAAACGGGCCCTTTTTGCCTTCTTATTTTCTCTGGTAAGATGCTTTTATTCAAACACCATAATTGATTGTGCTTATTTTAATGATGCAGATGGGATGGGTGATGAATGAAGCCTTACGACTATACCCTTCATCACCAAATGCACAAAGGCAAGCCAAAGCCGACATTCATGTGAGTGACGACCTGTCCATTCCGAGTGGAACAAACATGTGGATTGACATCGTCGGCATGCACCACGACCCGGCTCTGTGGGGCGAGGACGTCAACGAGTTCAAGCCGGAGAGGTTCAAGGACGACATCCACGGCGGGTGCAAGCACAAGATGGGGTACTTGCCTTTTGGGTTTGGAGAGAGAATGTGCATCGGTCGAAACTTGACTTTCTTGGAGTACAAGATAGTTCTAACCCTAATTCTAACTAGGTTTTCTTTTACCATCTCTCCAACTTATAGCCACTCGCCTTCCATTGAGCTCACTCTGAGGCCTTCCTATGGCCTGCCTCTAGCACTCCAGCCCCTCTAGGCACTGGGGTTCTACGATCTTATCACTCCTAATCCTTATTGGAAATTAGCAGCATTGATCTCTTGAATAAAAAGCAAAAGAAACAAATACACATATAGTTCAACTTGCAAAGGATATTTGTAGTCCGTCCTTCCGTGTTAAGTTTTATTTCACTATGAAGATAGAAGACTAGTATAATGACAAGCACTACAGATAGAAGAGAATGTGAGAAACGATCATTTAAACGTCATACAGACTATTATTTAAATAGTCGAAAAACTAGCTCAATCAGTCTCAGACTCTAGCACATTTTATTGTGATATTACTATTCGCATTTATTTGATCTCTGAGAATTAAAATGGAGTAACTCTAAAAAAGAGGTACACTTAAAGCGGACATGCGTCCATTGCCTCTCGTGTGCCGCCAAATGTTGCCAGCCAATCTCATTGAGCAAGGAAATCTTCAGGTCGTAGAACTTCTTCTTGGGCCCCATCATCTTGAATAACGTCATTCAGAACCTGCACTCGTAAATATGATCAGTTAGATAAACTGTTCCTCTTTGACTATATTTCCAGGGAAATACATACCTTGAAACTACAAATGACTAGAGGACCAGATTGTATGTTTCCAGAGGGGTTTTTTATTTCTTTCGGATTTTACTGGCTTGGAACTTATTATATTAATGTGTTTATTGAGCTGACATACAAGTAGAATTACTGAAGCAGTTCAATCAAAAAGCCTCCCAGAAAGTGCAAATGATACTGATCCTATGAGATTATACGTGGTTTTAGGTGAGATGCAGTATGCAGTGTGCTATTCCAAAGGTTAAGATGGGAAAGAGAAAAATACCTTCAGTTCTGTTCCAAGCCTTCCAGAACGTTTCTCGCGTAGTACTGAGAGAGTTCCGTATTTGGAGGACTTCAACCCATTTTTGAAGTTCTTTAAAGTTGCTTTCAAACAAATCTGAGCCTGGTTTGGAAAGATCTTCAATCTTCTCTCCCCGTTCTGCACATACAGCCTCGCCTGCTCATCACTCTGCAACAATAATCGGTAACTCCCTTTAATTGTTAGAGATACATAAATGAAAATTTAGGCGATAAATTTAAACTTTAAAGGAAAAAAAGACAGTATAGTGAGTTCTTGCTCAGCATTCATAGGTATGGAGAAATGATCTCAGATTAAAAATTACGTCTAGTCATACCCGCATGGCATTCGTAAAATCTTTTCTACGAAAAATGGAAGGAAAAAAAAAGCTGCTCACAATTTTAAAGTTCAACAATTCACATGCAAGTAAAACCCGAAAGGTCTACTGAAGAAGCTGAAACCAATGACAAAGGCAAGCCTTACGACTATACCCTTTCGGTTATTTAAAAGCACACCAATCCTAATTCATGAAACTGTATTTGGACTGGATTAGTGACATGGCAATAAGGATTGGTCGAACATTTATCTTCAACTCACTATTGTTGAATTGTTGATATGATCGTTATTAGAATTGTTAGGTATGGCAATAAGGATTGGTTTCAGCTTTAAACGATCATTTAAACCTTATTGCTTTTTTCTTAAAAAAGTCGCATGCATTGTTTCTTTTTTTCAAGGGGAGCATTCAAGTCAGTAGGTCGAGCTTATAGTAACTGGATTGATGAAGTTTATCTTGGTCGCACAAACATCTGCACTAAATGCAGTATTTATTAACCTTCAAATAATTATTCCTTTAAATCTTGAAGAAGGTGCTCAAATTACCCAATCCTAACAACAAAAAACCCTAGATTTGGATGATTGTTGCCTTCAACACACCAATTGTGCTGCAACTTCGCAAACGAATTAGATGAACGAAAAATGAGACGAGCGAGCCAACCGCGCAAAAAGCGTCCCATAATCCAACTTTAACATCTACCTAACACCAAAGTGTGCCGTTGAGGAGACGCACCTGATGGGCCAAGTAGCGAGGTTGGCCATGGCAGAATGACGATGGGAAGAAACATCTAACTAAGAGAGGGGCATAGCTTAACAAAAATTGAGATAAAAGCTCAAAGAACACCAAAAGATAAGGGCCATATTGAACTACAAAAAGGCTAATGTGATAAGAGAGAATGAAGTAGTTGGGATTGAAAAGTAAGGGGAGTTTGTTAGACCCCGTTTGAACCTTAACTCATATACACAAGAACAACTCCTATTACTCAAGAACCGTCAATATCTTCAACATACTTTACCATGCACAAGGGCACATTATATAAACTGTTGTAGGCTAAAGGTCAAACTAACTTTCTTACAAATATTACATTTCTTACAAATATTACACATGGAACAATAAAATCACATCACAAATGATGAACGTGGCATGTGATGTGGCAAGTGCTTCATAGCATCCTAACATTACCGCTCCCAAAAAATAACCTTGTCCCTCAAGGTTGGAAGTTCAACTCTAGCAAGCAATTCATAGTAATCTCCTCATGCTGAAACAACCAAAATGTTAGCAGCAGCTGCATCTATGTTTTCCATATTCCTCTGCTTCCAGTAGGCACCCATAAGAGATGCATGGAACTTAACAATTGGCTCCAATTCTATATCCTTCATTTATACTAACAGGCAACAGAAACAAATAGCAATTGATGAGATCCCTTTTACTTGAATGACAAGGGCATTTCTAATCAGCTTCTCTCTCCGCAAACTAGCAACTAATTCTATACACGTGAAGCAGTGACACTAAAAGCTGAAACCAATCCTTTACTAATTTCATATTTAAAGCTGAAACCAATCCTTATGGCCATACCTAACAATTCTAATAATGATCCTATCAACAGCTCAACCCATCCCATCTGCATCATTAAATTAACCACAATCAATTATGGTATACTGTAGCATTTTCCACCTTCAATTCCCATTAGTACTTCTATAAAATTAACTACTGTTATGGATCACTACACTAACTTTACATAAACTTATGCGCAAATGTTTTTCCTTAGCGACTCCAGCCCATTTTTTCTCTTTTGTTTGTACTTTACTAATTTCTTATTAAAATAAGGATTGGTTTCAGCTTTAAAGAATAGTAACACTAAAGAAGATAAATGTTCGACCAATCCTTATTAAAGCTGAAACCAATCCTTATTGCCATACCTAACAATTCTAATAATGATAACTACACTAACTATACATGCCAGTAGGTCGAGCATTTAGCGACTTTTTTAAGAAAAAAGCAATAAGGTTTAATGACAAGCACTACTAATACCCTTTTGGTCTATCATATTTAAGAAAAAAAACAATAAGGTTTTAATTAATGGAGTAGCCAAATTCACTTATGATTTAAGTATCCATAACAGTGTAGTGATTCCATACACAACAATTCTAATAATGATCATATCAACAATTCCATAACACTAGTTAGTTTTATAGAAGTACTAATGGGAATTGACGATGGAAAATGGTACAGTATACCATAATTGATTGTGGTTAATTTAATGATGCAGATGGGACGGGTGATGAATGAAGCCTTACGACTATTGTTGAATTGTTGATATGATCATTATTAGATTGTGGTTAATTTAATTATTAGAAGCCTTCCAGAACGTTTCTCACTTGGTACTGAGAGACTTCCGTATTTGGAGGACTTCACTTCAACCCATTTTTGAAGTTCTTTAAAGTTGCTTTCAAACAAACCTGAGCCTGGTTTGGAAAGATCTTCAATCTTCTCTCCCCGTTCAGCACCTTCAGCCTCTGCCGGCTTATCACTCTACAACAATAATCGGTAAGCTTGTACTCCCTTTAATTGTTAGAGATACATAAATGAAAATTTAGGCGATAAATTTAAACTTATAAGGAAAAAAGACAGTATAGTGAGTTCTTGCTCAGCATTCATAGGTATGGAGAAATGAGTCGATTTTATACTATATATTAGTCCCTATTCTTGGTATATTTTGGTTATTATTTTGGTGAAATTTTGATGCTTTGCTATATGTTTTTAATGTAGGACACGAGAACTTGTTATGAGCATAAAATAATCAAACGGTGGAATTTTTGAGTGATTCCAATTGGAGCGGTTTTGTGAATCTGTCAAGAAGGTTTTCTCAAAATTTCATAATTTTATCCTGAAGCATATGATCGTGGCGAATTAATTTATGCCCAGCGTGCAGTGCTGGCAGATGGGGCTGTAAAGCTTATTTATGACTTTTGGGCTGAAAGATGATGAATTTTGGCCTTGGACTCTTCTATGAACTTGAAGAGGAGGTCCTAATCTTTAATTTGAGTCATTTTAGGCCTGTTTTGGAGCTCTAAAGGTCCAGAAACGTGGCTATCTCTTTGCTGGGCAGATTTCCTAGTCAGAATAGGAATGTAATTCCTAGTTATCTTTTTGTTATTTTATTTCCTAGTTTTTAGAAAACCTTTTCTAAGAGGGTTTTAATTTGGAGTAGTATAAATAAGACTTTTTAGACATTAGGGTTTGGGGGAGAAGGCACGCATTATTTTGGAGTATTTCAGACTTTTTACCTACAAGGTGTTTTCAATCCTTTTTATAGTTAATATATTTTCTTTAGTTTTTATAGTTGTTCGTGACTAATTTCCGTTTGTTAGGGCGAAGCTATGAGCCTTAGTATGAATATGTGATTTTATTAATTTGCTTATGAATGGATGCATAGTCTTAGTGATTCACAACCATTAGGGTTTTTAGACAAGTAATTTGATGCAATTTAAGTTGGAACATCACATTGAAATTGAGGAGGGCTTCTTCCAATTAGTAATTGTAAGTTCCCTTAAGGCGAACATCACGCTCTAAGGGTTGCATGGTTTTTCAAAGGGTTTTCACAAAACTTAATGAGTCTTGCATGTCTATATTTGATTTGAACATCACAAACGGATTGCATGTTAAATATACGTTTTCGCTTGAATATCACGAGGAAAATATGTATTAAGAAAGCCTAACCTTCAAAGCATGTATGTAGAAATTCATAAGTAATTGGTAAAATTGCGTAGGATTGTTAATGGTGACGGCAAAACCTAGTGTTTAAATTGTTTTCCAAAACCTTTGTCTTTCGCTTTCTTTACTTTGTCAATTATTTTTATTTAAATTCGTTTTTATTATTTTAAATTCCAAAATCAATCTTTTCAAAACTTTGTTCTAAATAATTAGCTAAGGATTAGTGTAAATACAAATTATTCATTCAATCCCTGTGGAAAACAACATTGTTTGAGCTGCTATACAACGACAACCTGGTACTCTTGCAAGTATTTTTAAGTGTTTTTATCCCTACTTTTGCAGGTGGTAAAAATCATATCACGCACCTGTTTTAGCAGCTAACAAAACACAGAAAAAACGTTGTTCAAGCAGGTAAGTCGTTAAGCACATATGTTCAAACAAAAAAACATGCAGCACGCCTTGCAACACTCCATCACAGAGAGTGCGGTTGTTCACTTTTTCTGAGAGCGGACATCCTCCACACTATAGCAAAAAACATAAATAATAATGTAATAAAGGTTACCATCATGGATGTTATGCATGCATGTGTGCGAAAAATAAATTGTAATTTACCTATCTTTGTTTTTGTTTTTTTTGCCTGAGTTTTTGTCTTGATGGCGGCAATCGGAACTCTGTCAACAGGTTTGATTTTGGGGACAACCAGATTGTGGAATTCTCCAGCAATTCTGGCAGAATTGGTTGTGCCTGTTTGCTCGCTGTGAGGTTTTTTTACTGTGAATGAAAGCAAAATAGATAAGGATAGAGATAAACGTGATAGTTACAGAAAAGAGTGCAAAATAGTGGTAAAAAAAGATTGGCCAACAGTTTTTGTTGACCGTGCAAACATATACCGAAGAGAAGCAAGTATGGTTAATAAGATTGGCACATGAGAGCATTTATCGGAAGGGAAAGTTTACCTGTCAGATTTGTCTGCTTGATCAAGGAATAATGTTGTATTTGAAGTCTTCGCGGCTGCAATTGATCGGAGTTGTTGATCCAGTGGTTGGGAAGACATCAACGAGGCATGAGTCACTTGACTGAAAATATGTTTTCCTACAGTGGGAACGGGCGTTTGTGGTTTGATTGAGCTGATCACTACGTTGGAGAGTGCCTGGTCTTAAAGCAGTCCATGAACGATGAAATCTGTCTTCCCAAAGTCGCTGTTTTGATTTCCAAAAAAAAGTTGAAATGTTTTTGACTCGCCGACCAAATTTTTAAGAATTGGCGGCACCACAAAACGATCCTCATATCCGTCTTGTATCACCAAAGTGCGGCAAGAAACACGAAGTATCTTTTCGACATGTCTTCCTATCATGAGGAAGTTGTGCTGATTCGTGTTATCTTCCACAATAAGATTGATTTTGAACCTATGCAAGAGGAGGATATTCTTGTGTTAGACAACCATCACTGCTAATACCAATCTTGTGAGCAATCTAGAAAATGCATTAGAACCATCGTAATGCAAGGTATGCAGGAATAACATCAACAGAAGGACACACAAATAATTTAGATCCATATCACCCAACATCAATAGACTGTGCAAAATAAATAGTGTTTATTTGAAAGTTTTAGCTAACGAAATCTGCAATAACAAAGTATACAGTTTTTGTTCCCCAGTTTTATAAAACAAAAGCAGAAATGGAAACAATACTTTCCAAACTCTGCAAGGTAAACTCTACACTCGCAAGGGTCAAATAGTAGCTAAAATATAATGGGGATGGAGACTACCCCCAAAGTTATATGTATGCATGCATTGAGATTACGAACAAAGATCAATTCAGGCATGATAGTGATTGCAAAAGTATATACTGGCTGGATAAACGTATGTGCCTGTGTGTATACATCAAGGTGAATTCAAGATGTCGCAGATTGAGCCATCAAGTATAAAGATATACCCAAAGATATTGTTCGGCATAGCAAAATTAACAATTCATAAACATAAAAATGGTAGTTTCATGACACATGCAAAGTCGTTCTATAAAGTTCAAAGACATACGTAACGATAACTTTGTCACACGTTCAACCTTGTTGTTGCATAAAAGATCATAGGCATAAAAGCATTTGACTCGTCCAACCCCGATATTCCTCGAACACCAGGGTAGGTACGTGCTGGCCGACACCCGAAGGTGACGAAGCCATATGAGAATGCATGAGAACAAGGAATAAATAAGACTTATAAATTTAAATATAATTAATCTTAAACGTGTTCAGAGCATACACTAATCTAAAATACTAAAAAGAAATAATATAAAATTGAATGAGTGAAGGAATGGGCCCTACACCGAGATGATTCGAAGATGCCGATATGGAAGTGCCTTAACGCCGGGATTGTACACCTCGATTCTAAGTCCTGAGGGGACGCAAAACAAACATGAGTGGACCAAGTTGATATATATATATATATATATATATATATATATATATATATATATAATACTGAAACAGTTATCAACATACTAACCCCCAAAGTTTTATGAAAACATGAATAGCATAATATGTAGTAGGTTTTTCCAAAAACCTAGCATGCCATAAAACTTCTCATGAAACATATCTTATATATTTAGTGTGCTAGATAGTGGTATCAGTATCAGTATCATATGGCCAAAGCCACCAACCTACACTTGGCCGAAGCCAATATAAGTATTTTCCGGCCAGAGCCACAACCTACACCTGGCTAAAGCCAATATAAGAATATCATCGCCCTCAGGCACCAACCTACACCTGGCCGAAGCCAATATAAGAGTATAATTGCCCTTAGGCATTATCCCACACCCTGCCGAAGCCAATATAAGTATCATTGCCGTCATGCATAACAATGACCACTAGATACACATAAAAACATTAAATATAGTCTTTCCAAAGCATATATATCTCAAAAACATCTTCATAGCATAAAGTCATCCATCATCTATACTATAAAGAAGTGTGTAAAAATATGTTCTAAATAGTATATTGTCATCCATTAGATATCCTACACAGAACATGGGTTCGATAGAAAATATGGTATTCTAAAATATTCTAAGTAAGCATGATAATCATATAAAATGTTTCATAAAACGTAGCCATTAAATCATGTTTTTCATGTATGTATTTCTACCATTAAAACATGCATTTTAGAAGGGGTCCACTCACAGATACTCCGTCGTAGATGAGCCATACGAAATAGGAATGACAGATTCGCCATTACTAATTGCACCTAAGCACATAAAGGGTATAATTAATAAAACTATACTCAAACAATTGAATTTAGGTAAACGGACGTCGAAAAGGGATTCAGGACAATTACCCTAAGAAGGGTTCGGGTAAATTCCAAAAAAGTCAACATGGGAATATTTCAGAGAATATTCCAGGAATATTCTAGGAATATTTCCTAAAAGAATATTCCATCAGTTGGGTTGGGTCGGTTCTCTTTAGGATTTGGGTTAGGTTTGGGGTTCCTGCACGGCCCAAGGCCTGGGTTGCCAAGGGTTTTAGGTTTTAAGTTAACTGGCCGAAGGCCCTAGTTGAATGGCCCAAGGGCCTAACTAAAAAGGTTTTGAGTTAAAGGCTAATTGGGTTAGGTTTAGAGGGTTTTAGGGCTGAGCCTTAAAAGGCCATCAGTTTGTTAGGTGGGTCGCCGGACCTCAAGAAGAAGATGACTGAAACATAGCCAGGAACTTCTCTAACTCCAACGGAGTTCGAAACACCACCAACATACAGAAAAATATACATGAAATTGAAGTTCAAAGAGAGGGGAGTAATTTTATACCAAAATCAGGCCAAGTCGTGGCCGAGAAATCCATGTGGAGTCGCGGGCCCATCGCCGAAGAATTGATTACGCTTTTTGGGAGTTCTCTGCACCCATCTCCCTTCAAACCACATATAAGGGTTAAAGACATGACTAAAACTCCTAAAATGAAATCATTGGAATGGTCCCGAGGTTTACCAATCGTCGGAAAGACGAAGGACTCGCCGAAGTTCCTATGTGCTCCACAGAGACGAAGAGAGAGAGAAAGTTAACGCGGTGATGAGGTGGTACTGCCGTCGTTATGTGGGTGTATATGAGTGTGTGTGATGATTCCCGGGGAGGGAAGGAGAGAGTTGCAGATATAGAGGGTGAGAGAGAGAGAGAGTTGAGAGAGGTGTAAGGTGCACGGAAAAGGGAAGAAAACTACCTCAAGTATTGGGTCATTAACAGTTTCATACCTCGTCTTTAAAAAGTTTCAATGTTATACCTTATCTTTGAATTTGTTGCAATATCATACCTTCCGTCAGTTGTCTGTCAATTATTCTGAAACAACCCGTCCTGAGTTTTACTGTACGAAAAGGGTATTTTCGTATTTTCACTAATTTTGGGGATCCTTTTTCTTTTAAAAATGATTTTTGGGTCTTAAATGGTGTGCCCAAGGGGCCCACCCCTGTTTTCTGTCCCCCGAGTCTCTCTCTCTTGGTTTCTCTCGGTCTCACACTCTTCACTCTCTCATCTCTATCCGTGCTCTCTCTCCCTCTCACAACTCTCTCCTCCTCTCGGCAATCCTTGAAAACAGCCCTTCCAAGGGCCTTCCACAATAAACAACAACAACAACAATCCTCCACCACCATTCTCTCTTCTCTAGGCGAACCCATGAACCCAGAAAACACCCCAAACCTTTCCCTCACCCTCGGCCGGTACTGTTCATCGTCTTCCCCGATGAGTTTCATGATTTTCCAACGTTGGTAAGCTTCTAAAAACCCTTGGAATGTGTTTTAGGGTTAGATCGAAACTTGTTTTAAGTTGTGTATACGTTTGAATCGCAGAAAATAGCTCAGGGAAGCTTTTCCAAAATTTCCGGCGAGCACCGCCCCTTTCGAGGCATTTTCCAGCCAAATCACGGCGATTTGGCCGGCGTTCGAGGTATCAATCTCTTCGTCTCGTCGAGAACTACAACTTTCATTTTTGTTTCACTTGATTTCGTCGAGTAACGAAGAAGTTATGGGCATTTGAAAGTTGCCCAGAAACCGGCCAAAAGCTTGGCCTGAAAACGGGTCAACCCAACCCATTTGCCTTGAAACCCAAATCCATTTGGGTTGAGACCCAACCCAATTACCCCAAACCCAATCCTTTTAAGACTAGGCCTTTGGGCCGGATCACTAAGCCCAAACGCTTTACGACCCAACCCACTTTCTATTTTATTTAATTGTTGTTTATTTTCATTTTCAAACCCAAAACCCTTTTAGTTGGGCCGGGCCTTAAGCCCTAGGCCTTTCCTTAGGCCCAACCTGGATCCAACCCTAAGCCCTAGACCCGTTGACCCAAACCCAAACCCGTTTACTCTGACCTTTGACCGGTCAACGTTGACAGTTGATTGTTGACTTGGTCAACGTTGACCATTAACTTTGACCTTCGGGTTGACTTTCTAATTTCTTTCGGAACCCCTCCTAGACTAATTTCGACGTCCTGGACCCGATTTTGAAATCCGTTTCCCCAAATTAAATCATTTGAATAGAGTTTGACCAAGTGTACCCTTTATGTGCTTAGGGGCAAGTAAAGTGGCGTTGTATCTTCGCTAGTCTGCGCAGCTTTAGACGGCGAAGTACTGTGAGTGGCCCCCTTCTAAAAATGCATGTTTTAATACTAGAAATGCACACATGAAAAGCATGATTTGATGATTATGTTTTATGAAATGCTTTGAGATAACATGCTTACTGAAGCTAGTTTGAATTATTACTATTTTTCCTATAACCCATGTTCTTTATAGGATATCCGATCGATGACGATATAATATTTAGAACATGTTTCGAACACTTCTTCATAGTATAGACGATCGATGACTTTATACTATGAAGTTGCTTTTCAATGCTTATGCTAAATGGTTTTGTATTTACCTAGTGGTCCACATTCCGCTACGGGACGTAGGGATAGTGTCTGGTCCGTCCCGGGCGACGGTTTGGTGTTGGCATAGGGCCTGGAGGGTGTTTCCTCTGGCTATTTAGCACAGAGACGGGGAGCCGGCATGGGGCCTGAAGTGTTATATTGGACACTCACTAGCGATTATTTTATGAGTTATGATTTGAGACATTGCACGACATGCTAGGTTTCGGAAAACCTATGTTTATCATGATATATATATGTTTTCATAAAACCTGGGGGTTAGTATGTTGATAACTGTTTTACTATATATATATCAAATTGGTCCACTCACCTTTGTTTTGCGCCCCCTTCAGGGCATAGAATCGAGGCATACAATCCCGACATCAAGACACTTCCGCATCGGCATCTTCGAGTCCTCTCGGTGTAGGACCCATTCTTTGTTTCATTAAATTTTACATAAATTCTTTTAGTGTTCTAGATTAGATGTGCTCTGAACACGTTCCTTAAATGATTATTCATTATTCTTTTATATTTATAAGACTTATCTATTCCTTGTTCTCAGCTTTTGCACTCAATAAATGGCTTTCGTCACCTTCGGGTGTCGGCCAGCACGTGCTTACCCTGGTATTCGGGGAATATCCGGGTCGGGGCGTGTCATATTCTGTTAAATGCTGACGTGGCATGTGATGTGGCACATTTTATATTAAAAAATTAATAAAATATTATTAAAAAATTAAAAAATATTAAAAATATTAATTAAATATTAATAAATTTAATAATGGGTTTATATCACAAATGGTCGCTGAAATTGACCCTCATCAATCATGATGGTCCCTAAAATTGAAAATCGATCAATGTAGCCCCTGAATTTTAACCTCGCGAATCAATGTCGTCATTCAATTAATGTTCCGTCCAAATTAACTTTAAAAAATGTTAGAGAAACAATTTTTCATGGTAAAATGACCAAAAATAACCCTGTTACTTTTAATTTTACTTACTACCTCTCTTTTCCTTTTTCCATCTTCACTTTTCTCTCTATTTTTTCATGGATTTGGTGCTAAAACTAAAATAAAAACAAAAAAAGTGGGAAATTTCAATTTTTTTAATATCAAGTAAAAAAGAATTCTAACTAGGTTAGCTCCATTCCTTTTTTTTCAAAGAAATTGGGTTAGCTCCAAAAGTTACTGCCAAAGTCCACCTTTGATCATTTATCTTGTAAAAGAAATTGGGTACCACCTTTTTTTTTTTCTCCTCTCTCCTCTTGCTGCTGCTTCTTCTTCTTCTGGGCAGGATGGGGAGGGGAAAGGCCGAAACTTTTTTTTTTCTTCCTTCTTTCTTCTTCTTCTTCTTCTTCTCGGCAGGTTGGGGGGGCCCAAACTATTTTTTTTTCTCCTCTCTCCTCCTCCTCCTTCTTCTTCTCGGCAGGTTTGGGGGAGGGTCGAAACTGTTTTTTTTTTTTTTTTCCTTCTTTCTTTCTTTCTTTCTTCTTCTTCTTCTTCTTAGCAGGTTTGGGGGGAGGGTCGAAACTGGCTTTATTTATTTATTTTTTCTCTCTCTCTCTTTCCTTCTTCTTCTCGGCAGGTTTGGGGGAGGGGGGAGGGCCGAAACTGGTTTTTTTTTTTCTCTCTCTCTCTCTCTCTCTCTCTCTCTATTCTTCTTCTCTGGTTTTTTTCCCCTCCTCGTTCTTCCTTTTTTCTGGGTTGCAGAGGGTTGGGTTTTTTAGGGGGGGGGGAGGGGACGGACGAACTGATTTTTTTTTTCTTCTTCCTCTTCCTCTTTCTTCTTCTTTCTGGGTTTGCAGGGGATTGGGATGGGGGGAAGGAAGAAGAAGAAGAAAAAGAAGCAGGAGGAGGAGAGAGAAGAAGAGAAGAAAAAAAAGAATTTTTTAATTTTTTTAATATTTAATTAATATTTTTAATATTATTTTAAGTTTTTAATATAAAATGTGCCACATCACATGCCACGTCAGCATTTAACAGAATAATTGACAGACAACTGACGGAAGGTATGACATTGCAACAAATTCGAAGATAAGGTATAGCATGGAAACTTTTTAAAGACGAGGTATGAAATTGTTAATGACCCAATAGTTGAGGTAGTTTTTTGTAATTTACCCATTAAAAAATGAGTTAGCAACTTAATATAACCAGTAGATGAAAAATAGATGCAAAAGAATATTACCATGGTTCGGGTAATTTGTTCATCAAACCATGTTCGTTGCACTCAAACGATCCAGACGTCTTATTTACAACTTTATGGCAGGATGGACAAGACTTGTACAACCAACTCCTGGCCAAATCAAATCTAACAACAGTCGCTTGGCATGCGAAACTTGCATTCTGTTATCAAATCACAGGTTTTCAAATGATCAAACATATATAACTGTCACTTCGCAAACATGGAGTATAAAAGAATAGAGAAACAAAGAAGCAGCCAAGCAAGATGCACCACAATTTTATTTATAAAAAAAATGAAAAAAAAGATGTAATTTTTGTTAACTGGTTGGTGATGAGAGACTATCGTTTTTCACTCAGAATTAGCACTAACGGCACGCCCCGTATATGGCAAGTCTACAAAGTCTGCACAAACATGAGTAAAGTTCAACGAAGACTTTACTTTAACCATACAAAAAGGACTACGTTTGAAATTTTACCAAGCTATTAAACTCCTACCTACAATTTTTTTAGCAACTAAACACGATATGCGTATAAAATGTATATGATAACGACCAACTTAAACTTATTTTGAGGACAGAGGTACATAAATTCTTTCGTTCTTCACCAAAATGAAACAATGACCAGCACAAGAAAATCAATCAAAATATCATGAAATGATGAGTATAGTTCAATTAGAAATGTCCTTACCATATCTTCAATACTGTGGGAATCAATTATTTAACAGATATCCTTAGGGCTGGAAAAAAATCCCGAAAATCCCGAACCGTACCGAAATAATCCCGAAACCGAACCGAAAATGTCCCAAACCGAAAATTCTAAACCGTTCGATACCCGATCCCGAAAAGTTTGGGACGGGATTGGGATCTCATATGGCCTCGTTCGGGATTCCCGAACCGAACCGATCAATATTTTAATATAATTTTATATATATTTGAATTAATAATGGCCATTGGATTTAGTTGAGGATCAACCTCAACCGTTCATTACTCTGTCACCTCACTTACTCAGACTTCAAATTCTCCCATCTATCATCTCATTGCCATAAAGCTGCATTCACCTTAGCTAATAGCTATCATCATTATGACTGTAGCCATAATGACTTCCATCTCTTTGCTAGCACCTACACTCTAGGCATATTGACTTTCAAACTTAAAGCAACCTTCACAATACAAAAAGCAACGTGGCTTTCCATACATAACCCTGATATTCTCTCTCTCTCTCTCTCTCTCCCTTTCCCTCTCCCTCCCTCCCTCATCTGAGTTCTCTCTGATTTCTCCGTCCGTCGCCCAGCCAAAGCAGCCACCATGCACCACCACCAAATGACTTCGTGGCGCAACCACCACATGTCCACCACCACGTCGCACAGCCACCATGTTGCGCAACCACCACAACCCGCTTGTTGTTTCTCTCTCTCAATCTCTCATCCTCCCTTATTCTCCACCCCTGTTGGCGCCGTGAGAAATCTTTGCACGGAAAATGGCCAATCCCGAACCGTACCGAAATCCCAAAAAAATTTCGGGAATCCCGAAATTCGGGAATCCCAAACTTTCGGTTCGATTTCGGTTTTTGAAATCTCATCCCGAAATAGATTGGTTCGGTATTCGGTTTATGAATTTCGGTTCGGGATCCCGTCCCGAACCACCCCTAGATATCCTATTGATTCCAAATCAACCAATGTTCACTAGTTGAATTGCTTAAGGACCCTATGAAGAGTAAGCACGAATATTTTTTATGTTCTAACAATAATGGATTTTGAAAGATATAGATAATCATCAACATCGATCACATTAACCGCACGACAAACAAGCAAATAAAACAAAAGATCAGATGAAGATACCGTCTCTTAATCTTTCCTAGGTACGTATGTGGAGCTTTCCATTTTTTGTTTTACTTGGTGGGATTGCTGAAAAACGTCCCCAAACTTTCACTTCTGCTTCTCACATCAGTAAGTACTGATGGAACACCGCAGCAACATTATGGTCCGATCCCAGACAGTAAAGTGGTCACCACGGACAATGTATGTGGTGGTTGTAAATCCCAGCGCATGCATGCAGTACTACAAAGTTCCAATCCCCAAGCTTGGACCTTGATGCCAGTATCATGTGACTGAGTTGTCATGTGATTGAGATGGTAAGCCATTTCTTACACGAGGAACACAACAAACTCAATATGAAGCGAAGCCAAAGCAACTTTTTCTCTTTTATTTGTACTTTGGAAAGATAAGGCTGAAGCCATCTTTAATGGGAGGTTTAATAAAAAGGTCCTGGTACTGTTCACTTTTAATGAAAAGTCATTTTTAAAGGTATAGTGAATAGTGTCAGTTAAAGGTAAAAAAGGACTTTTCGTTAAAAGAGAAGTTTTTTTGGGACTTTTCATTAGTTTTCCTATCTTTAATTGGCTTAGAGCATCCTCAATGAGGGGCTCTATATGGGGCTGGAAAAATGATGGATATAGCCCATTTTAGAGCTCAGATGAATCTTTAGGGCTTTATAAAAGAATCTCTTCCAATGAGGGGCTGTATCTTTCGGGCTCTATATGGGGCTATATGTATTTATTTATGTGGTAATTTGATTAAGCGATGATTTTTTTTGTGTATTAGTTTTTCTTAAGTTGATTTTTGGACGTGCAATATTAAATTTTTTTTGTGAACCCTTCAACCTAAATCGTTCGTTGGATTAAATTCCCTTATCTCAATCTCATCCGTTGAAAGAAACAAACACCCACTTCACCCTCTGAAATAATTTGATTTTCACGTATAACACACCAACACCAATTGGTAAATTAGTATCATACAAGTTTGAAAAAAATTATTTGAAAATTTCACTCATCAATGCCCATGAACGTTAAATCAATATGAAATTTTAATTCTTACGGAATTTAAAACAATCATTAATTAGCCAAATTGCAAGAAAAATAAGTAAGAAAAAAGAATTTAAAAATAATAAAAGGAGAGTATAAGTGTATTCGCAAGTGGAGGGAGAGTGATATAATTTTGCTCACATGGGTTGCTACCTTTTTTGTGGGACCCACTATTTTTTGGGGCTAGATGTAGCTCGATTTTATGCTACCCAAGAAAGGAAGTTGCTAGCCCCAGTGGTGGATCTAGCCCCATTTTCTGGCTCATTGGGGATGAAAATTCTCACTAAGGCTAGAAATGTGGTAACCTCATGGAGGATAAAGCCCCATTGAGGATGCTCTTACCAATCACACGATATAAAAGGGTATTGTTCCTCGTAGCTAGACTTGTCAAAAAAATGCTCATGTTGCTCAGTTTAGTGAATCTGGACCACAAAATTTAAAAAAAAAAGAAAAAGAAAAAAAAAGGAGAGAATGTGAGAAACGATCATTTAAACGTCATTATTACTTGGATCTTTATTACTTGTAGTTCACACATAATTGATTGAAACCTAAATTATAGTAACACTAAAGAAGAGAAATGTTCGACCAACCCTTATTAAATTGTTGAACCTAATCAAGGACCAGTTGATAAAGGGAGATACCAAAAGTTAGAAGGCCGTTTAATGTACTTGGCATACACAAGACCAGACTTTGCCTATGCCTTGAGTGTAGTAAGTCAATACATGCATGATCTTGGATAACAACATATGAATGCAGTGATGAGGATTTTGCGATATTTGAAAGGAAGCCTAGACAAAGGAATTTTGTTTAAAAGGAATAACCATCTTAGAATTGAAGGTTATACTAATGCAGATTGGCCAGATTCAGTGGACGACAGATGCTCAACATCAAGTTACTTTACATTCGTTAGGGGTAACTTGCTTACATGGAAGAGTAAGAAACAAAATGTAGTTGCCCGTTCTAGTGCTGATGCTGAATATAAAGGTATGGCCTTGTGGAAAATATGTGGCAAAAATGCTTATATGAGGAAAATATGTATTACTTAAATCATTATCATAATTAATGATGTTTGCAACTTCTCACATATATCATTAAATTTGAATCACTACACTGTTATTCAAACAAATAAGATAGTACAGTAACACATAAAGATTTATTCATAATTCAAACGTGAACATCATAAACAGAAAACGCTTCTTCAATAAAAGACATGTCTCCTGAACACTGTCACGATGCGTAAATAAAAAAAAAGGAGAAACTAGGTTTCCATCCCTCTTTTTGCTACTCCATTAATTAAAACCTTATTACTTTTTAATTTTTTATCAATGTCCTTAGGTTTCAATAAACGTCATTAACTACATCAATAACAAAATATTTTTTTTTTATTTCTAAATATATTCATTTATTGTTAGAAATGTTACATAGGATATATTTATATTTATGGCTAAATTTTTAATCATATATTTTCATTTTTAGTTTGTACCCATTTTTAATTTGCAACATTTTTTTAATTTGTACCAATTTTATTTTAGTTTTAATTTGTACCCATATATTAATTTCTTTTTGTGCTCATATTTTTTTATACTTTTATTTGTATTTGTACCCATATTTTTTTAAATTTATTTGTACCTATTTTTAATTTTTCTAAATGTACCCATGCTAATTATATGTAATTATTTTATGTTTTAAAATATATCAATAGTTATTTTTTTAAATATGTTAATAATTATGTGGGTGTTGTAGGCATAATTTACTGAAACAATTATGGAGGCCAAAAGAGAGAGAGGGTGCGGCAATATTGAGAGAGAAGAGAGAGATGTGTAATTGTGGGCGTGTGTTATCTCACCCCATTGTGCCTTTATTTATAGTAGTAGAAAGGGTTAATTACTTACCCTTTAGGATTACAACATTTAATAGGTAATCTACTCCTAATAGGAATATAAGATACATTCCCATATTTACTAGGATTTACACAATCACATTCCTATTCCAATATGACTGCAACACTCCCCCTTGAGTGTGTAAATACTCAAGTAAATGGCGCATCAGGTCTTCAGCGATTAAGCAGGTATAGTTGATGAAGTCGCACAACGGGTGATCGCGAGTCTCAAATTTACTTTGAAGTATGCATGTGTAAAAACTCACAAAAACCTCGCTATGGTAAAACCCAAGGAATGGGGAAAACCCATAGACTAAGGGAAAAGTAAGAAAATATGCATAATGTCTTAAACAAACGTCAAACTGGACGAGTGTAGTGAACTCAACGGAGTATGATCATCCCAGGATGGGTGCCTCATTAAAACCTCGTTAGGTAGCAAAAACCCAGTGGGAAAAATGCTCCTAATCGTAGGAAAAAGAGTACATTAAGATCATGTGAGTATGCTTCTAGATACTCCCCCTGAGTTAGACATAACTTCTAAATAAGAGAACTACAAGCGATTCAATTCAGATAATTTGCGCATACCGATTCCTTGGACAAACTTCTGGAAGGTTGACTTCGGCAGTGACGTCGTGTAGAGGTCGGCAAGGTTGTCTGGGATCGGCTTGCATGACTTCAAATCTCCTGATGCTTTGCTGATGTAGATGTAGACGCAATATGTCTTGGCGTTGGCTTCGTTGATGTATCATGGCTTGGTCGGGTTGATACATATGGCATAGTCTTCATGGATCGTCATTGGGACTCAACGATGGATGAAAACACAGCAAGTACTTCGAATATGCTTCAACAAGAACTCCTAACCATGTCTCACGTGTGGCGTAGTGAAGTGAGGTGAGTCTTGGAACGATTCGAAGATTTCGCAACTAAGGTCATATCGTGGACCTCCAAGATATTGCGATATCCCTAATGGTAAAGACATAACCATTCGGGGATTTTGCCTTCTGCCGGTTTGATAAGTAACCAGCGTCAGCATAACAACAAGGCAAGCATCATTTCGAGGATCAGGGGGGTTGGATCCGCTCGAGATGCGTTGGGATTTGATTTGCCCAAATTCGTAGTACCTTCAGGGAACGTCTTTAATACCAATTCAGTGGTTGCGTGTAGGCGCGGTGCTGCATCTTTACCAAGATCAACAGCGAAGGAGATGTCCTGTCTAAATACAATGAGCTAAGTACAACGAAGCGCAAAGTTGAACTTAGATATGGAATTTCGGATTCCATAGCCTCTTCTAGAGTCTCATTTGCATATAACGTATGGACGATCAAAGGTATACTCAAAGGTAACACCACATTCGGGGTGTAGTTCGACTGGTAGACCAAAATACCGTCAGAACGATGCTTCAACTTCAGGTCAAGGCATAAACGAGTATTCCTAAGATCCTTCATCTCTAATTCCATCTTCAGGTGCGAGGCAGTTTTCTCATGCTCTTCCAGAGTCTTAGTGAGATTCGTGTTAACGACATAAACTGTAACTCTAGCAATTTGGAATAAGACTTCATAGTTTAACACGCAAGGGCATACATTCATATCCCTGACTGATCAAATTATCACGTAGACGGGTATACCACATCCGTCGGATTTTTCAATCCATAAGTGAACGCCTCAAAACGAGTTAAGAGGGTGTTCCGTGGTTCTGGAACTATTTGAGTCAGTCCATGTAATTCTTCGGGAACTTACATGTCAATCTCCGTATCTATATCCCCATGGAGAAATACTAACCACATTTCGTAATGCTGCTATCAATCACAGGACGTTTGAGAGAAACCTTGCGCCGTAAGGCGTGCATCATATCGCATTATTTCATTCATCTCATAACGCTTCCTTTCCCACTTGTAACACAATAGGGTTACCTTGGGCAGTGTAGGAACTACGGGTCCAATACACACTTTGGTAAGGAATTTGACCTAGATTGTAGTTTCAGTTGTCCAATCAGTTCTACGTTGTCACTTAATCAACGGAACACGGTTCGATATCGTCGCTTTTCATTTATGTCGGTAGCTACCATATAAGTGAAAACATCATCGATGATAATCTCATTTCAATTCCATTTAGCTCACCCAAACTAGTATACTGGACCAAGAACTTCATGTCTTGGGAGTAATCCGGATTAATCTCATGAGATGGAAATGATTTGAGACAGCGATCGAGTTCAGATTCAATGTTGTGCCTTGTCTTCCTCTTCCAGGGAAGTGAATCCTACGAACTGAATGATCTGTCGTGCTCCAGGCCAAGACAGATTGATTGGCTATCCGCCGGTGTACCGGACCGTCCAACAGGGGCGTCCAAACCGTCCAACAGGGGCGGCACACCCTCCAGGGATGTTGACTCGACGTCCGTTAAGTACGTCTATCCTTGCAGGCATGTTTGCAGCTGGTATATGATCTCGTCACTTTAGCTAGATCAGAGGAATGCGTCTGGAGCAACATTCTGAAATCTAGAATTCATCGCACTTGCTTATCACACTTGTGCGGTATGGGGATCGAGATGAGACATAGTGGGCAACGTCCACGTAAATTCGCGTCGTTCTACAGGAACGTTGACGTTCTTATCTCCCCCTAACGGCGGGAAGACTGTCTCATTAAAGTGACAACCCGCAAATGAGCGGTAAAGAGATTGCGTGCAAGGGCTCGAAAAGAGCTAGTGTGAAGGAGAATCATGATCGACAAAAGATACACATCCTTCTTTGAGGACCCATGGTGGTACGTTGCGGCGGCGCAACTTGGCACATGGAATGCACACCCAAATGCGTAAATACGAAAATCGTCAGGTTCGTACCCAGTAACCAACTGTAACGTCATATAGGTTGGGTGGCAATGGGCCTCAAGGCGGACCAATTCATCACTGCGTACAAGGATTGCATAGCCCTAGGCAGAAACCGAAAACTTGGTACGTTTACCAAAATTCGGGCGATCATTTAAATTGCGCTTTATGATCACTTAGGCGAGGCTATTTGGGGTGAACATGGGAATTCGATGTTCAATTATAAACCCAAAACGACATGCAATACTTTATCGAAAACTGTCGATGTAAACTCTCCGACATTATCCAGTCTCCCGGACCTTAAGGGATAAGTAGGGTGGTGAGCCCTTAATCGGCCAGAGGGTTTAGCAGTAATGTGTGTGGACAAACATGTGACCAGTTTGTCGATTCATCAACCAAAACCATAAGTCTTTATATGGTCCGCATTTTGGTTGGATTAGTCCACGTATATTCCCTTGAATCCACTGTGAAAAGAGAGTCGAGTCGTATCTTTGCAAGGGATGATTTATAAAATCGAATTTCCCTAATGAGCATGCTTGGCAAAGTGTGCTTGTAGGCACAATATCCTTACTTCGGGTAAGGAGATGCATCGTAGCATTGTTGGTCGACCTAAGTGTCCCAAAAGGTCGTGCCAAAGCAAGTAAACTGCTCAATCACCTAGCCCTAGGCCGGCCACATATGGCGTGTGCCCCAGTTGGGGGACAACCCATTGGCCCCAAATCAAAGCTTCAGGCTCATTTTTGGTGGTGGTGCAAAGATATTTCACTCTATTTTCTTCAGTGGTTTCATTTATGATCATTGTCAACTCGAATATCCTTAAAAACTCAACGTCAGGGAGAATTTAAGGTCCCTTAAATGGTGATTCAGTACCATTCATACAACGAGGAGCGTGCCATTGCTCTTAATCAGGTTGGATAGACCTGAAGTCGTTGTTAGAGATGTGATTTAGGTGTAAAGTTAGTGTGCGTAGTACGCATTCATCCAGACAACTAACTTTCCCACATTCCAACCTAATCACGTGTTTAATTGAATCGGTCACATGTACTAAGAAACATGATTCAATTAACTCATATTCGAGGACAATATCAATAAGATTATCCATAAGTAAAACATACACCAAACTTGAATCCAAGAACATAGAAAGATGTTCACAAAGTAAGCAAAGTTACTAGGTGGATTCGGCCAAAAGGCCATCCATGTCAAAATTTTGTACTTCCAACAATGTTTGGTGGAGCAAAATTAGTCTCACATATTGACTACTAGAATGGTACTCCTCAACGACATTGGTATAGGCACGAACAGGTGCATAACCAACGATCTATTCCATCGAGACGGAAGTAGATTCTGCAGGGTTAAGGTTGGGAATACTATCCCTTATTCTTGAAGTTTTAGGTCTTAGGTACCAAGGAACATGCTTCGGGCATGATGCCACACCTTGGTAGGCCCTGATTCTACCATATGTTGTAAAAACAAACTCGAAATTGGATTTATGAGAGAAACAAACCCAAACTTGGGTTTAGTAGGCCTTGACCGAACTGGGTTGAGCCATTTGGTAGACTCCAGCCGAACTGGGTCCATACCTTTCTCTCGTTTGTGGTAGTAATCAGATCCGAGAATTTGGTAAACTTCCGCTTTCTATAGAAACATGGAAGGACGAGAAAAATATTCTCCAGTCAAAATTCGATCAGATTTATAAACTTCAGAATTGTACACATTCGTGGACATAATCATGGTGTGCTTTAGGCAATGTCTTTCATGATTAGACAGTCCGTAGGAGCGAGCCAAAGAGCCATGGAATCCTCGATCTGGAGGTCTTTCCATTTGTAATGCTTCGGGCATAAGTCTTTGAGTGAAGATCATGGCGGAGGCTTATTCAGCTCTTCCATGCCATTGTTGGCTTCAATGGTTTCTCAGCTTCTTAATAGTCAATGGGAGATTAACGTCTTGTACCCCACATTAAGTGGTTTCTACGGGAAACATCCAAATCAGGAAAATCGAACTTGTGACAGTTCAACAATCCACTGAATTGGAGGGAACAAGATTGTGATGGGTGCTATGGGAATGAAACATCCATAGGCATCAACATTCGATGTCTAAGACATGGTTTTCATGAAAATCGTCGGGTTTTCATGGGTGTACTGTTTTATGAAAACTTCGGGTTTCAAAGGCACTAAATTCGAAACTACAGGTTCGATTTAGTTTATGAACATTTAGTTCATAAAAGAGAGGTTCCTGCAAGAAACACAGAATGCAATATACTAACTTAGTGTAGTGGATTTGAGTTGTCTTCGGGAACTCAAGTGTGAGAGCTTCGTTACTACGAAAGTATGTGACGGTTCAAAGTATAAAGAGAAATTATTGAATCGTTAATGTCCAAAAGTGATCTTCAGGTCAATAATTTTGAATTCATTATCAGATTAATGGACTGCAGGTCACTTTTAATTAATTCAATAAATCGGGACCAAACGGGGTCGATTGTAGAAGCAAAATAATAAGAACATTCGGGTTAAAAGTATTTAAAATGCCAAAAAATAGCATTGGGTCGAAAAAGAATACAGCCCAACACACTTTGGTTGGCTGCAATACACGGCCTTGCAAAAATTGCAGGCCTAGGGTTACATTGCAAGGCTGCACAGCAGCCCAATTTGATTGCAGGTCAACGAGCCAAGAGACAGAACTCAGCAGTATAAGGGCTGCAGGAAGTGTGGCATACGGCGTGAGCAAAAGCCCAGCATGGGCTGGCTTTTGGGTCAGAAGCCGCGGGTCCGAAGCCCAGCATCAAGGAGCCTAGTCAGTCGGGGCCTGGTCCAATTACCGAATAGCAAGCCCAGTCAGCTTCTGGCTGATGGAAGGTGGGCCAGGCAGGCTCAAAACTCGGGTCAGAAGCATGGTCAACGCATGCAACAAAGCCCTTTAGGCTGTTGCCTTATGGTTCCAACGCCCAAGACGCGAGCCGCAGGCTCGGCTTTTTTTTTCTTTTTCTTTTGTTTTTCGACATAGTTAGGGTTTGACAAACCCTAAATTGCTTCTAATTTGTGTTTATACTTTGACTCACAAATTCCACATAACAATTTAATTGTGCGATGCATGAAACAAATATATATATGAATTTGTGAATATATATATCGGAAGGAAAATGTAAACATAGGGGGTTCATGCATCATGGGGAATATTTTCATGCTTCATGGGTCGTTTCAAATATCTTACTTTATTTTAAGCGTACCTGAGTAGCAGAAAACAACAAAAGCCTTTGAATTTGTAGAAGTTCCTTTGCAGAAAGCCGGAATAGCATCTCCAATGCGTTGTATCACGTTCAACATAGAAAAATTAAATTGAATCAATAGCATGTAGATCAATTTAATAAAACAATAAATTAATCATGAAAAGAATGATTAAAACGTAATACTCCCCTGATTGAAGAATAAACTCTCTTTAGCGCAGCGTCAAGAGCGTGCTGATAACGTGTTGTAGGCATAATTTACTGAAACAATTATGGAGGCCAAAAGAGAGAGAGGGTGCGGCAATATTGAGAGAGAAGAGAGAGATGTGTAATTGTGGGCGTGTGTTATCTCACCCCATTGTGCCTTTATTTATAGTAGTAGAAAGGGTTAATTACTTACCCTTTAGGATTACAACATTTAATAGGTAATCTACTCCTAATAGGAATATAAGATACATTCCCATATTTACTAGGATTTACACAATCACATTCCTATTCCAATATGACTGCAACAGTGGGTACATTATTTTTTTTGCTATAATTTTGTGAAGAATACTCTATTATTGATTTTTAAGTATTTATTATATTTTAAAAATATTATTTGAATTTGTTTAAATTTCATAATTTGTGGGACATTAAATGCATAAATTCATGAGTTAAATCTTTTAAATGATGCTAAGGATCCCAATCAAAATATTTAAACAAATAAGATTTCAATCTAACAATTAGGCTGATTAATGACCGGAACTAAAATGACCCTAAAAAAAAGTCAGGTTACCCTTTTTATTCTCTTTCTATATGTCACACATTTGTCTCATCATTTTATATCATCCATGCATGCGTTGTTATGAACTTATATATATATGTGGTGCATCAGAATTTCTATAAAGATAAAGTCTAACCCTAATCATTCTATAAATATAGAATCAACGATGGTCTCCATGTAAGTCGTTAACTATCTAATCGAGTTAATTAATGGCTGCTTAATCAACTTGATTAGACAATTGCTTGGTCTTCAAGCTGAGTCCAGATCTTCTGCACCCAAAACCTCATGTGGCCCCTCTATGCCTTTGTTTTTTGGCTAAAGATTTGGTTTACTTTTTATTATTTTAATTATTGTCAAGTTAACATTAATTATGTTTAGTTCAAAAAGCAAAGACACAGAGGGGCCACAGGGAGTTTTGGGTGCAGAAGATCTGGACTCCTTCAAGCTGTGGGTACTTGTTAATTAAATAACTAAAGAAACAAGCGGCTTCCAGATTCGGTTTGTCCGAATATGCAACTCTGAAACCCTAAAACAAAGAAAGAAAGGAAATAAAAAAAATTAAAAAAAAAGGGTCGGACCTATTTGGTCAAATTGTCAGCGGTGGAAAGGTGTTGTGCCCTTGCATGACTGTGTGGGTTTAAACCCCTTCAGTGACTAATCTAACATTTAACTTACTAACGCTATCGTTTCACTCAAAAAAAGAAAAAAAGAATGTCAGAGGTCAAACAACTGAGTGATACATTTGACCACAGTCCACGCTTTTGGCATGTGGGAAGGGTGCTCATGACATTCACATTCGAAATTTTTTATTTAAATCCATTTAAACTCTTTTTACACCCAATTTAAATTTTAAATGTTAATTGTCTATTTTATCTTATTGCATAATTACTATTAGGTACAAAATAAAATTAATAATAAAACTCAAATTTATCAATAAACCTAAACACTATAATTAAACTTTACGATCACTCTTTGTTTATCCTACGTTCATTCTGGTTAAAACCCTTATAGCTCTCATAGAGAAATATAAGTTTTTTTTATTGATGGATGGTGATTTTGAAGTTTGGAATCCTCAAACCAAGGTATGACTCAATTTATGAATTTTTTGTTCGTTTGATTTCAATTTTTTAGAGTGTAGAAGTTACTTTACTGTAATTTTTTTCAACAAATACAACGAAAGCATCCAACATTGAAAAATGTCCAGTGTGAAACGACCCGGTAACTGGTTGAATTGGCAAACAACTGAGAGAAGTCAAACTCTATAATTGCTACATGTTATAACGTGGTTTTGATACATTCGAGCATAAAACAATGCATTACGTTTCTTCCATACTCTCTAGAGTCATTAACTCAATCAAGTGATACTGACCTACGTGAGGTTGCCATTGGTTATCTAATTAAAGATCATTATTTTATCCAGGTATAAGATATGTTTTTTCTTTTTACATATATATTTATTTTATCTTATTTGATAACTCTAAATTGATTGATGACTTTGTGTATTGTAGGTACATTTGTGTGAAGGTCACCCTATGCCACCAGTTTCTACCATGTGGCACAAAAAGAGTCAAACGAGCAGTACATATTAGAGTGAATAACTTGTACTCAAAATACCAGGGGTGTGTGGATCAATTTAAGCAACTTCGAGGGTTAGAGAATGTAGCCACTAATGATATTGTGAATCTTGAAGATGATTAAAACATCGAAGCATTTCTCGACACACATGGACCTCAATTTGTGTATCATGCACGAAACTTACTGCTCAAGACCCCGCAAGAATGATTTTTGAGTGGAAGACAAAAATAAGCTTCAAGTCTTTAACATGTACATTCTCTTAAAATTTCATGTACTAAACTAGTATTTACGATTTCACACTTTAATTATAATGTAGTTTGACTCTAATATGATTTACTATCATTAATAAAGTTTAGTGTTAATTAAGTTGTGTCCAAATTTGGGGTAAATTTTTTTTACATACATCTGGACTTCACAGAAGACAATGAATTCTTCAAGGCGTTGGTAGCCGGCTTATGCACCTCGCTTCCCATCGGGCCCTGATCGTGTCAAAATTCTCTCAACAATGCTGCCACGTCCTTCATCGTGGGACGATCCTCCGCCCGGTTGTTGGTGCAGAGGAGTGAGATTCCAAGAGCTTGGAGCATTTCTTGTATCCGTGTGTCTGGGTAACCTTGAAGTTTAGGATCAAGAATCTCAACAAGGTCCTTCTTGCTCTTCAGGTGGTCTCGGACCCACTAAATCACATGTTGCCCATCTGTGAATGATGGGTCCACTGGCTTCTTCCCAGTTATGATCTCTAAAAGGATAACCCCATAACTATACACATCGCTTTTCGCAATGATTTTTAGCATGCAGGCATATTCTGCAGGTAACAATTGAATTATCAGCTATTGTGTTGTGGAAAACCATGCAAAGAACTTAGGTCTAAACACATCAAATTTAGCTTCTAAAAATTAAATGGGTGTAAAAATAAATCCACATATTGAATTGGATTTATGGGGGGTATATTAGGTATTAAATTTGGGCTTAAAAAGATATTAATAGTTTAGTTAAAAATCAAATGGGTGCAAAGAGTAAGTTGGGTGTAGAAATATCTTAGATGGGAGCGATTAACATGTCACTGTCACATATAATAACAAAGCAGCACTTGTGTTTTTTTTTTTTTGCGCGTGTAGATGTTTAAGTATATATATATTAATATTTATCAGAGAACTCATTGGTTGTGATTAATTTGATCATGCAGATGGGATGGGTGATGAACGAAGTCTTCCGACTGTACCCTTCGGCACCAAATACACAAAGGCAAGCCAAAGCCGACTTTCAAGTGAGCGATGACTTGTCCATTCCGAGGGGAACCAACATGTGGATTGACTGACATCGTCGGCATGCACCACGAACCGGCCCTGTGGAGCGAGGATGTCAACGAGTTCAAGCCAGAGAGGTTCAAGGACGACATCCACGGTGGGTGCAAGCACAAGATTGGGTACTTGCCTTTTGGGTTTGGAGGGAGAATGTGCATTGGTAGAAACTTGAAGTTCTTGGAGTATAAGATAGTTCTAACCCTAGTTCTAACTAGGTTTTCTTTTACCATCTCTCCCACCTATTGCCACTCCCCTTCTATTGTGCTCTCTCTGAGGCCTTCCGATGGCCTGCCGCTAGTACTCCAACCCCTCTAGGCACTTGGGCCCTACGATCTTATCACGTGTTCATCAGTCATTTCTTAAGAGTTTCTCCTTTTGCCTTAAGGGTCATTCAATTAATTTTTTATTCATTAATAAATCCTTTCAAGTGGCATCGCCATATTGAATATATGGAAATTAGCGGCTTTGTTATACTGAATAAAAAGAAAAATAAACAAATATCATGACAATTAAATGAGCAATAGGATACGACCGAACCAGTCTTTAATTTGAAGTCCCAAGGGGATGAGTCTTCTAGGATCCGTGAGTTTTATTTCACTACGAAGACACAAGACAAGGTATAATCACAAGCATTACGTATTGAAACTTATTGGAGCATTTTAGACAATATTCGACATTCATGGGATCAAATGAGTAGGCATTTGGGACACTTTGAAATTTAAGCAAAAAACACATCTATATGCTACTAGACCACTAAAAATGAATACTCAAAAGATCAAAGCTTACTGGTGTTAAAAGTACACAACATTTTCTTTTTGAAGTGTATTTGGATTGTTTTCAGCATTCATAGGATCAAACGAGCGTCGTGTGATACATTTAAGAACTTAAGCAAATAAACACATATAATATGCTATTAGACTTTTGAGAATGACCACTCAAAAGATGAAAAGCTTATGGAGTGTCAAAAGTACACAATTTTTCTTTTGTAGTATATTGGGACTGTTTTCAGCATTCATGAGATCAAAAAAGCGTGCTTTTGACATACTTTGGAAGTTAAACAAACAAACACATCTATTATGCTACTAGACCACTAAGAATGAGTACTCAGAAGATCAAAAACTTCAGGAGAGCAACATATTGATATTCTTACTCATGGAGTATCTAGTAAAGTATTTCAGGACTAACTTATCAAGTTGGGCAAGTTGTATCTATGCACCAACTGGAGAGGGAATGTTGACTTTATTGTAAATTACCTTCCTTTCTTGTATTGTACATTACCATCCTTGTAATTAATTGTAATTTTTAGGATTTACTTTCCTAGTAAAATAAGGCGTGTGTGCCTGTATAGTATATAGTATGTATTATAAACTTATAAGTTGGATAAACTAACGAGACATACAGTAGAGAGAGATATGGAGATCATTCTTCTAGTTTTCGTCATCACCATCGTCATGGCACTTCTGTATATTTTCTGCAGATTAGTATTTTCTTTCTGGGTTTTTCCAATTCTTGCGTACAGGAAGCTCAAGAAAAATGGGTTGGATGGTCCCTCCCCAAGGTTTCCATTCGGAAATCTGAGTGAGATGAAAAAGAAGATCATCATCAATGTTCAAAGTTCAAATATCTCCCATGACATACACTCAACTCTTTTTCCTTTTTTTACTCGATGGCAAAACTCTTTCGGTAAGTAAACTCACACGTTTAAGTGCTCGTTTGATAACCATCTCAAAACACATTTGCATGCCCAAATATTCATGTCAATAAATGATAAATGTTTGTATAAAATGATTGATTTCTGTTTGTGTATATTTGCAGGAAAGACGTTCGTTTATTGGTTGGGGACTGAGCCATTTTTGTACATAGCAGATCCAGAGCTACTGAAAAAACTGTCTGCGGAGGTGACAGCAAAGAACTGGGGGAAGCCTGCGGTGTTCCGACGCGATAGAGCCCCGATGTTCGGTAATGGCCTAGTCATGTCCGAAGGGGAAGACTGGGTTCGTCACCGCCATGTTATCACTCCTGCTTTTAACCCAACGAACTTGAAGGTATATCTACACTCTCGCTCTTTCTATATATGTATATCAAACACACAGTATATCATATACAATACTTGATATTATGCTTTGCCCATTTCCGGTTTGTTTATGATTATACTCCACAAAAATAACATAAAACCTTAATTCGTGAAGCAGCATTTATTCTTCAGATTTGGATCCCATCCGGATTCAAATGGGGGTATCCTAGAGATTCTCACATCTTACTCATTCATCGTGCATCGTGCGGTTAGAAATCATTTGATTTTTTTATTTAAAATCACACAAATAGTATCTGACGAAAATTGGCTGCATGATTTACGATGAACGGTTAAGATGTGGGGAAAGTGGATCCGGAGAAGATCATCTTCCTTATTCTTGGGATCCCCACAAAGTGAATCCGGAGAGGATCATCTTCCTTATTCTACTGCTTTGACCGTTTAACATACTTTTTATGAAACCCACTAAATTATATTCCATGTTCAATCAATGTTATACAGGCAATGGCGAGCTTAATCGTGGAGACCACCAACAAAATGCTAGACAATTGGAAAGATTCCGGTGCTCAAGAAATCGACGTCGAGAGAGAAATCACAGCAACCGCCGGAGACATCATCGCCAAGACCAGCTTTGGCATCAGCTACCAAAGTGGCCGCCTAGTGTTCGAAAAACTAAGATCCTTGCAAATGACACTCTTCAAAACGAGCCGTCTTGTGGGAGTTCCTTTCGGAAAAATGATGCACCCTAAGGAAACCCTAGAGGCCAGAAAACTTGGGCGAGAAATCAACCAATTGTTCTTGTCAATCATTGACGGAAGGCGAAAATCCATCAAAGGGTCGACGCCACAGCGCGACCTGCTTGGCTTGTTGCTTAAGGAGAGTGAACAAGGAGGCTTCACAACACAAGAACTTGTGGATGAGTGCAAGACATTTTTCTTTGGAGGTCATGAGACAACTGCATTGGCAATCACATGGACAATGTTGCTTCTGGCCACCCACCAGGATTGGCAACATCAATTGAGAGAGGAGAGTAGGGAAGTGGTCGGAGATAACAAAGAAATTGATGTGGACATGCTTTCTGGACTAAAGAAGGTAAAACTTTCCTCTGCCCCGTTTGGTGGGCTCGATGGGATAAGTTGTGGTCAATTAAAATAGAATTGAGTCAAGTCCGTTGTTTGTTGGGTCATAATGTGAGATGGACGGGACTGGACATGATGGGTTGTGAATTCACAATAGAGTGGATTACCTAACCTATTATACATAGGTTACAAGTCATGTCTTACAAGTTCTTGTCCATCCAATCCTATCCCTAGGCCCAGTCTCATCCAGCCCACCAAACGGGCCCCTTTTGCCTTCTTATTTTCTCTGGTAAGATGCTTTTATTCAAACACCATAATTGATTGTGCTTAATTAAATGATGCAGATGGGATGGGTGATGAATGAAGCCTTAAGACTATACCCTTCATCACCAAATGCACAAAGGCAAGCCAAAGCCGACATTCATGTGAGCGACGACCTGTCCATTCCGAGTGGTACCAACATGTGGATTGACATCGTCGGCATGCACCACGACCCGGCCCTGTGGGGCGAGGACGTCAACGAGTTCAAGCCGGAGAGGTTCAAGGACGACATCCACGGCGGGTGCTGGCACAAGATGGGGTACTTGCCTTTTGGGTTTGGAGGGAGAATGTGCATCGGTAGAAACTTGACTTTCTTGGAGTACAAGATAGTTCTAACCCGAATTCTAACTAGGTTTTCTTTTACCATCTCTCCAACTTATAGCCACTCGCCTTCCGTTGAGCTCACTCTGAGGCCTTCCTATGGCCTGCCTCTAGCACTCCAGCCCCTCTAGGCACTTGGGTTCCACGATCTTATCACTCCTAATCCTTATTGGAAATTAGCAGCATTGATCTCTTGAATAAAAAGCAAAAGAAACAAATACCCTTATAGTTCAACTTGCAAAGGATATTTGTATTCCGTCCTTCCGTTAGGGCCGGTCTATCATTTTTTGAGGCCCGGGACGATGCCACAAAATGTGCCCTTATTAAATATAAGAAAGTTATTTGTTTTTACACGTAAAACATCGATAAAATTATATTTAGAAAAACACTTCAAACTTAATAATTTAGAAACACGGAAAAACTAATTTATTTTGTATCATGAGAAGAAAACAAAAAAAAAACTCCGGGTTTACAAGTGGATAGATATGAGTTTTGTTTTCCATATGAACTTTTAAAGTGTTTTTGTATGAATCGTGAGATGTTTTTTCTTATTTACTAACCTTGTCAATATAGGACTAAAAAAATAATGATGTTTTTGAATCTTTAGTTGATATGTATAAGTAATAAATTGGTACTAAATTAAACTTTTTTATGACACGTCACATGATTTGTAAATTTGGTCTAAAAATTTGGTCAACACATTACTCTTTGTTGAAGATTAGACTTGAATTGGAACAAATGTTTTAAAAATAACAACCCACATAGCTATTAGCTACTAATTAAAAATAAATTAACAACCAAACAAAAATTCGTAAAAATTGTAAAGTAAATATGCACAGCACATATGATGTTTTGAACCCAAAACCTCATTAATTTTAAACAACAAAACCACCAGTTCTAGTTAAATTTCTTTGTCATTAAACCAAATTTTATAAATTTATACTCTTATGAAAACATATATAAAGATACTGCCTTAATAATTTTGGTGCCCCCAATTATTTTGGGCCCCGGATGGTCGCCCTGCCCGCACTGGGCCTGGGCCGGCCCTGCCTTCCGTGTTAAGTTTTATTTCACTTCGAAGGCAGAAGACGAGTATAATCACAAGCACTACAGATAGAAAAGAATGTGAGAAAAGATCATTTAAACGTCATACAGACTATTCTTTAAGTAGTCGAAAAACTAGCTAAATCAGCCACATGGTCTAGCATATTTTAGTGTGATATTACTATTCGCATTTATTTGATCTCTGAGAATTGAAACGGAGTAACTCTAAAAAAGAGGTAAACTTGGTGGAAAGCGGACATGCATCCATTGCCTCTCGTGTGCCGCCAAATGTTGCCAGCCAATCTCATCGAGCAAGGAAATCTTCAGGTCGTAGAGCTTCCTCTTGGGAGGCTCCCCATCGTCTTGAATTACGTCATTCAGAACCTGCACTCGTAAATATGAACAGTTAGATAAACTGTTCCTCTTTGACAATATTTCCAGGGAAATACAAACCTTGCAACCACAAATGACTGGAGGACCAGATTGTATGTTTCCACAGCGTTTTGAATTCTTTTCGGGTTTTACTGGCTTCGAACTTATTATGTGTTTATTGAGCTGACATACAATTAGAATTACTCAAGCAGTTCAATCAAAAAGCCTACCAGCAAGTGCAAATGATACTGATCCTATGAGATTATACATGGTTTTAGGTGAGATGCAGTTTGCTTTTCCAAAGCTTAAGAGGGGAAGGAGAAAAATACCTTCAGTGCTGTTCCAAGCCTTCCAGAACGTTTCTCACGTAGTACTGAGAGAGTTCCGTATTTGGAGGACTTCACTTCAACCCATTTTTGAAGTTCTTTAAAGTTGCTTTCAAACAAATCCGAGCCTGGTTTGGAAAGATCTTCAATCTTCTCTCCCCCTTCTGCACCTTCAGCCTTTGCAGGCTTATCACCCTTCAACAATAATCGGTAAGTTTGTACTCCATTTAATTGTTAGAGATACATAAATGAAAATTAGGAGATACATTTAAAATAAATGCATATGAACGTTGCCATTACCGAATAAATGGGTATAAGAAACAAATGGATTGTAATACTTGAATGGAAAAAAGACAGTGTAGTGAGTTCTCGGTCAGCATTCATAGGTATGGAGAACTGATCGCATATTAAAAAGTACGTATATTCATACCCGCAAGGCAATTGTAAAAGCTTTTCTGTGAAAAATGGAAGAAAACAAAAGTTCCTCACAATTTTAAGGCTCAACGTCCTAGAAAGAAGTAAGCTTTACGTTAACCAAACATACGACCATCTCAGGCTGACCCAACTCAAATAAAATCTGAGTCTGACCGTGTAACTTTCACATACATTATACCAAACTTTTAAAAACAGAAGAGTAACCTTAGATGACTATGAAAATACTTCGAAGGAAATAACTATTCCAACCTGCAAAGATTCAACCTCTGCCAGTGCCAGTCCTTTCTGGTACAATGCCTCTGCTAATTGATCACGAGTTGTCTCCATCTTCTTTTTAATTTTCTGTAACAAGAATCAGTACTAGTTATTATTAACCTATACGCAAATTTATGAAAAAAGCTTGTAAGATTTGTTGATTCTCTGAAATAATTTTGGCATCTTCACAAAGGTTTCCAGGAAGACGGAATGAAAAACAAGTATGATTTAACACATAGCACACCTCTGCCTCTTCATCGTCGGGATCACTTCTTAGTGCAAAAAATTTTGCCAGCTCGTCTCTATCAACACTGTCAACCACCTCATTCGCTGCATCAATTACCTGCAAAGCAGAGGATGTGATAACTGCTGCTATTAGATCACTGCATAAAGAAACCCCGCAAGCATATACTTATAAGTTCACAATCTTGAACTTAGAAAGGTTGTATACACCTACAGTATATACAAAGTATGAATCGGTTCATCATGTATTGAAAATAATGAAGACGGGTAATTCTTGCATGGGGATCCGATTGCCCTCATCAATTACCCTAAACCAAAACATTTGGTGAGGTATTCACCTGGCAACAAACCTCCCAACTCCCAAAAGTGGAACATAAATTATATTTCTTCACTTGCAAGGGATTAAAAATTTACAAAACTACATCATTCTTGGCCATATGGTTGTACTACACTACCTCTTTTTCATGGCAGACTTTGTCCTTGTCATTGCTCCGAGAAAGTACAGCTTCCAAGATCTTTGCAAACAGTGGGGTGTATTTAGGATATTCAGACTGAAGAGGAACACAAGTTACATACAACAAGTGAGTTATATATGCTACATAAACCTCAAGCATAATATGATAATTTCGATGGCTACTCTCAACAGACTTAATCAGCAGATGCTCAATTTGAAACCAAATATATTATTAAATACATATCTATACATGCATTGACTATAAGTATAAATAAACAGGTCAAAATGTATAGTTCTGGAACAGATTTAGACTAAAAGCTCAAATGTGAGTGTCGTGTCCATGTGTAACATATGCGAAGTTGGTGACATGGCACTTAGAAGTGAGAGGCCCACTAACCACGTTGAATGAAGCAAACTCAATATAAGAACCCTACCATATAGACAATGCCGGAAACTGAATTCAAATAATCTTCCTTTACATGTCATCAAATGTCCTAAAATAGTCAACGCCTGATCCTACACACCTAAATTATTTAATCTATACCATAACAATATGAGGATATGAGCTCTAACCTTAAGAGAAGACGATAATTTTTTCCACTCCAAACAATCTTCCTCAGTATCTTGCTTCAGGCTTGCAAGAACTTTAATCTTTGCATCTCGAACCTGATTAACAAAGTACAAACAATAAGCATAATATCTCAGGTAGAAAGATTAGTGAACCTCAGAATCTGACAGGAAGACAAGGAGCTTTTATAATAAAAATGCCAAAGTAAAGAATAAAATATGGACTCACTAGACAAATCTGTTACCAACTTTGAAAAGCCGTAAATAAGGGTAACTGTATGCACATGCTCAGTTCTAGAAGTGCCACAGAAATATCAGGTTTCTCAGCTTGGTATGAACCACTTGAAATATAAAAAATAAAAAATAAAAAAAAAAGATAGCACCTTAGGAAGCAATATCTATTATTTAGTTAAGTCAGTGAATTTTACTACAAATGTCCACACAAGCGTCGGATAAAGGTGGGAATGAGTAGCATGCTTTCAACTTTTCCAATTTCAAAATCAGAAGTTACCAACAAATTTTACCCAAAGTAACCCGCATAAAGATCTGATGCATAGACAACAGATGATGTAACCCGCATAAAGATCTGATGCATAGACAACAGATGAAGTAACCCGCATAAAGATCTGATGCATCGAGAACAGATGAAGCAACCTGCATAAAGATCTGATGCATCCATAACAGATTAAGAAACTAATGTGCCTTACATACCTCTTCTTTTAACCGCTCAGAAACAGGCTTGGTGGAAGTAGAAGAACCTTTTTCTTTGTCCTCGTCCATCTGTAATTGTAATGAAAACTATTTATATACACATGTTTTTGTTGGCTAAATAACTAATGAAAACAGTAGATCTAACCAAAGCTCAAGTCAGCTGGTCAGTCACATGAGAACATATATGATGTTGTCTTAGGACACTGAGGATTATATATAAAACCTTATTTGGTGGCACTATATAAGAAATCTGATAAGACACAGGGTTCTTTAGCGGATTTTTTCCCTCTCCCTTATCAATATATGACAGCTTCCCGTACGAGATAGCTCCAAGTAATACAGATCCTTGTGAAGAAAACTGCAAAACATATCACTAGCATTAAAATCAGTGCTTACATCAAATTAAAAATAAATATATAAATAGAACAATACCTTTAGAAGCTTGTCTTTGGATGGTGGACCCAAATAGAATGCTTCTTTTTTCCTACCAAAGATCAAGAAGTTAAATAAAATTGCAAAATGATGTTAAACCACAAGAACAAATTATTCAGCCGCATACCCTGGGACTAATACTGAGGACTTAAAACTACCATTTCCCATCAAAGGGCCATCAGGCTGGGAGAAGAAGCTCAACCGGATTACATCCTGGTTTGAAAAGAAATAAGAACATTTAATAAGTAATGAAACATAGACGCATTGACCCGGGGTATAAATATTACAGATAGTCTTCTACAATTTTGATTATAAGAGAGTTATATTAAGAACAGCATATCACTATATAGAATAACTCTACCTTCTCTTCCAAATTTCTCTCGATGAACAACACCAGCTGCTTCAGTTTTTCCAAGTATTGCACATTGTCATGTCTAAGGTTGAAACACCTCGTATTAGATGATGTTTGAATAGCAGCAAGTTTTGTTAATCTAGTAGAAAATTGACTTATGCCTAATGCAGCTTTCCAGTGTTAATGTCCATGGTGGCAAACAATGCCAGGTATATTCATATTAAGATAATTTCACATTAAAGAATAACTTCAACAAACTAACAAAGGAAACTGGAAGATGATTAGTGGTAGTAAAATAAGTCCTAATTGCAGGTAAATAAAAGCATGCATGGGCATGCTGGTTATGTGTTGTCTCAAAAAGAGGACAATACCTTAGATATAGCCGCAAATTGTAATCTCCCTTGGGCAGTCTTGATTTACTTGGATATATGTCACCCATTGCATATATACGCTATGATCAGAAATGGAAGAAAGTAAGAAATTCTAATGAAAGAGTACACTCAAAGGATTCCAATGATTAAACATGTACACATGATAATTGGGATGAGGGAAATGCATCCTCAACTTCCCTGTTGTAACAAAATTTCAAAATTTCATATTCAACTATGACAGAAACAACGCTCAAAAGTACCTTGTTTGCATCAGAGATCATATAAAATTGAGACTCAAATTTGGTGTCATATACGCGATTGTTAAGTAATGGAACTTGAGGCTTTACTTCAGCTCCGTCTTCCAATTTGATCTTGTAGCTGCATGAACCAGAAGAGAAAGGATTTATTACTGTAAAACTCAATGCGCAGACTTCTAAGTAATGAACATCAGATCATAACTCACGTTAAAGTAAGTGCCATAATACGTTTTTCTGAGGGTAGTTTGTCACGATCTGTTGAGAGTGAACAAAGTTTAGACTCAACCGGCCGGTATGGAATTCTTATCTGCAAATTGATCTCAAGGGGAAAAGATAATATATTAGCACACAAGGGTACCAAGCAGTTAAGAAACTTGTATGACTATCATAATCTATAATAGGGAAGCAACTTCACCTTGTTTAGAATAGCAACTGGTGCAAGTGTCTCAGAAGCCAGTAGAGCTTCAGCTTCAATTCTGGTTGGCCCTTCACTTCCATCAAGCACTACTTCATCTTTATTAATGCTAATCCCATGAAACACAATCTGAAAGTTATACAAAACCCATTTGTAAGGCTCTCTAATGAAGTTCATTATAAGATGCTTCTTGGCTTTTTGTCGCTGAAGAAACCACATTACTGATGAAAAAACTAAAATTACGGTTGGGTGAAAATGCAGTTTCTCTCAACTCATATTATATTGAATATCAATAAAGTTACCTGAAAGTCTAAAACTATAAGACGTTAATGTCAAAATCAAATGAGGTACAACCTCAGAATAATAGAGAAATTTAACCACAATGCAAATTCATGCCATCATCAGTAAATGTAGAAATCTAAAAGATTTTGGTTAGTAAACAATAAAGCATTTGCAATTTTACTGGATATCCCAACTCTAGATATTAACAGCCTACCTCAAAATCCACAATAGTTGTTTCATGGCTTCCTATGCCACTTGACCAAAATTGAGCAATAGCTAATTCCATTGTTTGACCACCCACAACAGGAAATGAAAATCTTTTGGCAGCAGGAGACGAGAATGTTACAACACTCTCCCATTTAAGAGGCCTTTGCAGGGGACATAGCTGGTCATTGCAAGCATGTTAATGTAGATATAGAAACAGAAAACTTCCTCTGTAAGTTTTCCAATTGTATTGAATGAATAAATCAGTTACACAGATGTGAATATATATAGCCTTGGCTGCCTTAGGCTAGTTACAAGAATACCCTTAACTACCTTAACTAATTACAGTTACTAACAGAACTAATTACATTTAGCTTTAACAAACTATTTAACAGTAACTGTACTGGATGACTTGTCATTCTCCCTAATAGTAGATTTAGACCATCTGATATAAGTTTTAACTGCATGCTGTACCTGAACAGAGTCAATAAAAAATCTTCTTGCTGTATCAAATCCTGATGTTTGCATAGTTGCTTCAACCCATGTAGCACCAAGAGGTACTTCTATAAATCTCCTTTCTATGTGGCCTAACATCAAGAAGAGGAATTGCTACCATGAAAGAATTGTACATATGATCCACACCATCCAATCAAAAACACAAGTAGCATGCTCATACCTGGCAAAAATGACATCCTAGAGAATGACAACAGTGGAGGTCGACTTATCACAGCTATAGGCTTTGTTATGGTAACAGGGATTCTGAAAAGGGGGCCTCGCCATGGTGCTTTACAATCAACACCATACAGTTCGAAATAGTGCAGACCTTCACTAACATTGGTGGGATCCACTACTATGCTGAAAATAACGAAAGAGGAACTTGTAAATGATGATCAATAAACTGATACTCAACTTGTCCAAAATCTCAAGACAGCACAAAAAACATTTATTATCAAGCAAGTAGCTTATGCACATGCGGCTTTGTCCCATGTGCATGCACATTTTGATGCATATATGTTCCAATGATGGAAACTTATATCAACATAAGGGTCAAGACCCTGCCCATTCACTCTGTTTTGGGGACTAGTTCACAAGTAATTGGCTATGCCATCATTTGCGAGCAGGCAGCTCCTACAAGCATATGCACTCAAAAGAAACTATGTTCTATTCTATATTCCAAGCCAAATATAAAAGTATGACGCCGAATGTAAAAGTATGACAACACACAAATATGTGCATGCAATGCAACAGCTGATTCAGGCATTCTTTTAATGGTATAGCAACCACATGTGTGAATTAGCATAGCAGAAGATCAAGTTCATTAATTTCACAGATGAAGAAAACCAGGGGAATTCTTAAAAGGAAAAAAGCAAAAAACAGTAACAAGTAAATTATAGCATACATGTGGACAAATTAATATGAAAAAGGCACTTTGAAGAGCTAACTAACTTGAAGCTACGCCCATTATGGGTAAGAAGGAGAAAATCAGGAGCCCTCAAAACTGCCTTCTCACTGGAATGTAGCTCAATACACTCTTCAAAAGGAACCAAATCTTCCAAATTACTAGCACCTTCATGAAATTTTGGTTCAACTTGCACTGTCCACTGTTAGAAACACCACATCAGCTATGATAGATTTGGTAAATGCTATGAAAGTGGAAACAGGGACCGAAAGAAATGTTTCAAAAGTTGATCTTAGCAAGTTTAAATAAAAAGAAAGTAAACTTATAATAGGAGGGAGGCAAGTTGAAATCAAAAGAGATTATAAACATATCACAAAACTTGACTTTTGAGTTCAAGATAGCATCACCACATATCAAGCTGTAGCTGGTAACACTAATTATGCAACAATTGCATAATGAAAAGAACTAACTCGTAACCTCAGATTGATAACATTCTACACAGAGAAATTTGTTGCCTCTCAGGTGTAAAAATAATCTCACCTCGGTAGATTGTTGGAAAGCCCTAGCCTCCCTTAAGTAGATTCCTCGTGATGTAGGAGCTGTCATCAAATTACACAAGAAGGTAAGTTTGGAGCATCAACATAACCTAAAATCAAAAGAACAGTTCTCAAACATGGAACTCTTGCCAAAGCCTAATGACTAGTGCATTAAAAAATGAAACCTGACTATAAAAATGAAGATCCATGATATCGGACTTAATACTAACATGCAGTAAGGGCATCAGCAAATCTAACAAATGTTTGACAAATTTAGCCTTTTCTGTAGGAGACATGTTTTAACAATTTTTAAAATCACAAGAGAATTTTGGAGAATATTATCCCATCATGAAAAATAATAAGAATTCTCATGCTAAATCAAGCAAACAAATCTGGGCTTTTCAATGAAGCGTGCAGGCAGTGGGGGCATGAAACTTACTTGTTTTACCAGATTGGTTTATCTTTATCTGATACCAAACACTTGGTACATCCCGGCTCTGCCTTAGGTATTCATGTGCTCTGATAATCAGTAAACAAGCAAGATATCTATCAAAATTATATGCATATACCTAATAGTAGGAGACAGTGCAGGCTTAGATCAAAAGTCTTAACTTGTCAACTTGCATAAGCCCTTCACCAGTGGATAGTTTATCTTCAGGCAAACTGCCTATAGGAACAGATGTATTCTCAAGAGCCTTCCTTACACTGTATGGACTCACAGGAATACCCTCAGCCTGCAGAAAACAATAGATATAAGAAGTTACACCAGAAAATACATATTTGTACCAACAATGTCAAAAGAGCAGACGACAAGATTACTAATGCATAACACAAGTACCTTCATTGCACTAACAAGCAATGCAATTCCCCCACAAGCAGATGGAGATGACATTGATGTTCCATTCATGAGCATGCGTCGCTGAAGAGTCCATGTAGGAACAGGAGCAACAGCTGCACCAGGAGCACTTATACAGACACCAAGAGCTCCATCACTGGTTGGCCCACGGCTAGACCTGCATATCAACCATACAATCTCATGGAACCAGAAGACCAACTTAAATGAAGCCGAAAGAGGGAACTCTTGTTTAACATTGAAAGTCATAAGACGGAAGTTAACATACCAAGTGTACTCAAGCCCTTCGCCTGGAGCTTCAACTAAACAATGAGCACCAGCAGCCATTGCAGGAGAGACATATGCACCAACTCCTATAATGCTTGATGTGGTACCACCAGGTGCTCCAACAGTGCTCAATGCTGGCCCATTATTGCCAGCACTACTCACAAATATCAGACGGTGCTTGTTCACAGCCTAGTTTAGCACCAATGGGTAGAATATAACATGTGTGAGAGAATGAAAGATAAAAGGACAGAAAAAAAAACTACGCAGTTATCAAAGACAAAGTCACAAATTTAGAAATGATACTTCATTAACGAGGTCAACAAAACGCCCATAGTCTGGCAGCAGTGTAGGTTCTCCATAACTCATGTTGATCAAATCACATTTATGCTGCAGAAAACGTTGTAAAAGCCATCATGATAATCATCTATATAAGGCATTGGAGTGTACTAGTATCACAATGCTGAATTCTAAACAAGACTTGGGCAATACTAAAATTGTTGATTATCTTAGAGTCATTAGAAAATAATAGAATTTAAAAGCACCTCCACAGCAGCAATCAAGGCTCGAGTCAACCCAGTTCCAGTCTCCGTTAAACCTAAACGTGAGTCTCCAATCTTACAAGATATTATTTGTGCTCCAGGTGCAACTCCATTCAACAGTGGTTCCTAAGAACACGACATGTATCATAAGTATATTACCCTAGCATTGAAAAAAAAGTGCAGTAAATGTAGCCTGCATAATAGTACCTTCGGGTGGAAAGCAGTAGCGATACCAGCAACATGAGTGCCATGTGGATGGCAATCTGTTACGATACTTAGAATATTCCCTTCATCGTACACATTAGCAACAAATGTACAGGCATCTAATTTGCTAAAAACACCATATTTTCGTTCTATCCTGTAAAAAAGTTTATATAAGTAACTACTAACTAACAAATTCTATATAATAGATTCATTATCATGGCCACTGTACTGGAAACTAAAACACCAAAGACAAATAAATTTGCAACTCGAAATCAGATGAAAATGTGGTCTTGAGAAAATTGGGATACTTTATTACAATAAGTTTCTTTGTCTCAACTTTCTAACAAGACTTCCAATAAACCAACCCAACCATACCCATAATTAGTTAGGGGCACAAAGTTTGCAAGTTTTCCACAATCTGGGTTATCCTCAAGAGTCTGTGTGTCAAGGGCAACCCTCCATACTTCTCCATCATGCCATACAACAGCATCTATGACAGGCCCTTTGTCATCATAGCTCTAGAAGACAAAAAATTACTACCATTAAGAATTGCATAGGAATTTATTTTTATTTTGTTAACATAAATTTTGCACTCACATCAGCTTGCTTTTGTAGGTAATCAACTCTATTTTGCAGGTCCTCCCGAGCTCTTTTCAATTTAACATCATCCAATCTGCTGTGTTTCTGAAAATGGTAACAGAGTAACTTACATATTTAGGAGCAACATAATGCAAGCATGCAGAGGACTACTTGTGCTAATCATGTATTTTGAGGGAAGCAGCTGGAAAGCTTTACATAGAATTGATCAGATTATGGTGAACTATGTTAGAGATGCTTTCCAAAACCTGATCAAATTCTTGAAGATGTTTAACAGCCTTGGCAATTTCTTCTTGGTTTTGTTCATCCCATTTTTTCCTTCTTTCTTTCTGTCAGTGAAAACATAAAAGCAAAAGAGGGAAAATTCGTCATTATCATCTGAAGTGATGACAGAGACTACAAAGAAAATCCGAATAAACAAATCAATGGGTCATAATGCTCACCTTCAAGCGAGAATTCAACGTATCTGTAAATAGCTCATATACCAATTTATAGCCCACATGCCATTCACCGGAAGGATTTTTCCATGAAGAGTTGACAAACAGAGATGCTCCTGTATGAAACTTTGCATTAAAACCACGCATGGAAATTTTGAAAACAGGGCTTAAGATGGCTGTATGAATTAGATAGTTCTTTTCTATAAGCTAAAGATGGCTGTATAAACACTGCAACCCGGTCAATCAAACATATAAACACAGGCTACAAAGCTATAATCACACAAATAGATCGAGAAACTAACCTGAAGCTCCACGGATACAATCATCGTCATCGGCCTTGACTACCTTCGAAGTATCAACATCACCACTCCCGGTGCTGAAAAAACAGAAGGTATCAGATTAAATCAAAGGTTTTAGCAATACCATCTCTATGCTCCAATAAATTCGTTTAATCATAGTTACCAATCAAGAACATCTAGGATTTTCGGCTTTCCGTCTGACGTAACTTGTAATCCAGAAGCAGCTGGATCCACTCCAGAATCTGATTCAAAGTTTCAGTTCAACAGCTTAATTTCCTCAGCTCAGAAAATCAATCCAATACTTTCTTTCTTCTGTCAACTAATTTCTGAACTAATTTTCGTAATTACGCCTAATCACAGCTATAATCACACGTTTCTTTCTTCTTAGATGAATCAAACAGAAAATATAAGATTAGAATTAGAGCAATTCTCCTTTCTATAATTTTCTTTGCTTCCAAACAGAAACTAAGCGATTGAACTGAATAAGTTACCGAAGATAGCGATGAGGGCGCCGCGGCCGTCGTAGTTGGGATGCGCATCGATGAATCGATCGGCGCCAATCTCTTTCTTCGGCATGAGGGAGGCCAAGAACGTGGCCTCGTTGAGCTTGAAATTGCTCAAAGCACCATTACTGTCCCCACCACCTCCGCCAGCACCGCCGATTGCAGAGCAAGGCATGTCCCTCACCCTACCACCACTCCAACTTCTGCTGCTGCTGCCACTCCACTCTCTCGCTCTCAGTCTTCTCGCTTTGCCGAGCTTTGTGTGCGTAATGATGAGTGAGGGAAATGACGAATGATGTCTGAGTCGCGACGAGGGCAAATGCGGCAATCTGAATAAAATAACAGGATTTTGCATCTTAAATTTAATAAGGGCGGTTTGGGAATCCGGATCTTCATATTCCCTTTGTAAGGATCTCGATAATTCGTGAATCGTATCAGTTCAGTGTATATTATGTAATCTGAAATTATTTTAAATATTTTTATTAAAAATTAAACACAAACAGTATTTGACAAAAATTGACCGTAAAATATACAATTCACGAATTTTTCGAATACACACCAAAAGAATCCGAAGAGGATCCTGTTGGTTGGATTGGAAGATTTTGTTGGACGTCGATTGGGTGGCGAGGTCGTCGTGCGTACAAAATTACTTGTTTGTCCTTGCATGGACTGCAAATGATGGGATGGGAGCTTTTTGTTTTTGTTGTGCGAAATACCAAGGAAGCACTTGAAATAAAGTATTTTCAATAAATCTGGTGAAATTAATTTTCAATTAAAAAAAAAGCAAAATTTGACGTAAGGGGAGGAATCTGATATAATTTTTGTGCATGCGTTAAATATCTAGGTGAAGTGCCGATTTAGTCCCTGAACTATTACCTCAGTGAAAATTAGGTTCCTGAATTATTTTTTCGGTAAATTAAATCCCTAAATTCATTAAAAATTGCTAATTTCATCCCTACTATTATATTCAAAGTTATTTTGTCCATTTTTTCTTCAACTTAAGTAACTTGACACACTTTAGAGTGTAATACCGTCATTTTCTCGCCTATAAGCCCTTCACATTTCATATAGGTTGCGAATCTAACATCTAATTTACTCTCCAAAGTTAACTTATACTATTTCTTATGAAAAACTACCAATTTACCTTCTAAAGTTAACTCCATACACTATTTCTTCATGGGAAACTACCAATCTACCCTCTAATGTGTATCACATGCAAGTAACGTGACTTAAATTGACAAAAAATTGAATATAGTAGCTTTGAATATAATATTAGGGATGAAATTGGCAGATTTTTATAATTCAAGGGCTAATTTTTCTGAAAAAATAGTTTAGAGACCTAATTTTCACTGAGGTGATAATTCAGGGACTAAATTAGCAATTCAGCCAAATATCTATATTCAATGCAAAATATTCCATGCCTCGTGGGTCATTTTCCTAATAATCTTTTTGTCTTGAACGGCTGGGAGTTTGCGAAACTTTTAACTTATAGCAAATTTATTGAGTTTGAAATGTCAAGTATATAAACAAATCGAAAAATTCTATTATTTTTCCGTGCCTAAAACATATTAGATGAACGGAGAATCAGATGAACAGTCAATGGTTTAACGTTATAAAATAACAAAGACTTGAGCTGTAAGAGGGAGAATTTCCTTGAAATTGAGTAGAATTGAACGAGTAGTCGTATGATGTGAAAATCTCACTTACGGTTTTGTAGAGTTAGAATAAACTTCAATTGTTCCATTTTCTTTTAATTTTCAACGGCATGTTTACTGAATAGTAAGAATTTTGGGCCAGATAAATGTTCAAGCCCAACAAAAATCTCGGGTAAACAAATAAAGCAAGTGGTTATTTACGACAGTGATAGAAATGTATTAAGCTCTTGTATGATGGCGTGAGTTCAAATTCTATTGGTAACTAGTTTAACATCTAATCTAATAAAATTTATCGTTTGACAAAAAAAATTAAATAAACGAGCTTATAATTTGTTGGTGAATTGAATCCAATTGATAAAAAAGAGAATATTTGCTTTTCTTTTTCCTGTTTTCGAACAAGCTATATGCCATGTATATCACTTTGTCTCCTTCCTTGGGAAAAGCCCCTGAAGACCTTTGTGACGTAGCTAATAGCCTGTAAATCTTCTTAAGGGGCCTGCAATATACCTCGGATGCAACGTAAGGTCCGTATATCTCTGATCACGTGATGAAGAAAATTAATTAAAAAATATATATCCTGGCTGTATGTTAGAATCTTTCTACAATAACGCCTGAAAATCATGACAATGTTAATTACATGAGTCGATGGTATTACCTCGTCAGTCCACAACCTCTACCAAAACCTTCTTACATTCTTAGCATATCAAATGACATGGGCGGCCCCAATCCGACAAGGTTTCTCACTTTGCAAGAGTCGGGAGAATGTCTATTGTACGCAGTCTTATCCTTAGTTTAAATTGTAGCATATGAAATGACATGAATCTCCTTAAATTGTGGAAATATTAACATTAATACCTTATTGTGTACTCTTGGAGAATCAACACCAAACCATGTGTCTTGAGACTCACTTTGGCAATGAGCAAAGCATGAATTAAGGAAAATCCCTCCTCCTCTTGAATACTTGTAGAACAATCCCATCGCCACAATCACATCGCGCCTGAATTCTGACGATTAATGGAAAAAGAGCGATGATTCAGCTACCGCACTGTCAGTGATCACGCTTCGGTTAAAGAAAATGATGCAACTTGAAGGGGGAAAAAGGGATAGAACTGAAGAAGAACCTTGCAATGTATTTAGCTGGTCAGGATTGCATGCTGCAGGATTCAATTTGCAACGGTTCCAATGTCCGCGCGGATCAGCTGAAGGCGGAACCATTAATTGATAAGGACTGTTTACGTGCATCACGTGACGAGAGATGCAGAGAGAAAAGAGGTACGAAACATATTGCAGCTAAGTTTCACGCCTACTAATTATTTCAAAATTTACACCTGGTAAACGTCATAGGCTGAGTTCAATATGAAGAAAGGCGTTGTGATGAATCTCAGTGCATAGTGTGGGAAGAAACACTGCATCAAAACATAGCAAATGTTAAAAACCAGGTGATTAACATGCATTAATCGGCTAACAGCTCAACGATCAACGCTACGAAAATCTTACCAGCTCGGGATAAACGGAATTCTTGGTGCAGTTCTCCTCCAGATTCTTCTCATCCATATACTAATAAGAACATGGAAAATATAGAATCAACAAAAAATTTGGTTTATTTCGGCATTAGAACTAGTTACCTGTTGAGTCACAAGATCTTTCACGAAAGATAACATGGTGTGGTTCAACTTATATCTCGTCTGGAAAAAAATGTGACGCCGAAAGTTGAAGATATAATGATACATGCATTAACTGCAAAGTACTTTGGCGTTGGAAAATGGACGTAACGAACTTACTCATCGAGAAAGAATCCGGCGTCACTCAAGCATTTTACACTGGCGTTGCTTGGTAAGTATTTGGTGAAGTTGTTACAATGCAAAAATGATGCTAAACCACCAGCAGAACAACCTGATAAAAGAGCCTAGAAAACAGATGGAATGTGATGAAGTAACTGCATTCGAGTGTCTAAGTTCGTGTCAAAAATGTCAGAAGAATTTCTCTGATCGATCAGCGTTACCTTACGTGCTTGTCCTAGACCTTTCGGCAGAAGATCAAGGATGATTGCTTCCCAAATCTTTTGCCCTCTGAAATAGAGCAACGATGTCTGTCACAATTATTTCACACGCGCATTACATGCAAAAAAATGATCAGTTAAGAATGTGGGAAGGCAATAGTTGTTTAGAGAGAAGTACCCCGTTATTAACAACTGCATCTCCAACAAATGAAGCTCCGTCACAGTATCTAAGCTTCACTTGGTTCTAGTTGTAAAAATCTGGTTCAAAATTAGAATGTAACGATGACATCAAGCTTATACGCTCCCTTACGTGCATAACAAGTAGAGGGAACCAATAAAAAAGTGATGAACGAGAATCAAACTCAATGGCCATTTTTTTCAAAAACAGGCTCACGACGACTAGTCCAAAAGCTTAAGTAAGATAATAGGCCAACAATATGTAAGAAAAGTGAGATTGTTCGTATTCATGACATGGGAACACAATGATGTGGCGTTTTGTGAAGATGTTTAGACAAAACATCTTCATTTCATTAGCCTAACAGTGTTTTTGTGCCATATAAGTCGTTCTGTATAGCCATATAAGTCGTTCTGTATAGCCCCGGGACATGTATGGGTCAATGTACACCATGGACTATGTTTGGCATGGCCTTAAACAGTCCAACAACAAGAGGAAATGACAAAACAAGAAAGAGGCTGGAAGGATGGTCAGCTAAATCAGAAGCTACCACTGAGAAAATAGCTGCCATCTCTAATCCTTTCCACGTGATCGGGACAACACAAAAGCAAAGGAGACATGGACTGTCTGCAAAAAGTGAATTTTTTTGTTGGAGAGATGGATTAGGCAAGATTAGCTATTCGTCAACAGTTATGAGCGAGACACCAACTCTATCTCGAAAGAGAAATGAACATTGCACTCAGAAACCCCCTGCCCGTCTCCCCTCTACTAGATCTGTCTACCAAAAAGTTAATACCATTTGGGATTAGTGGTAAATTATGAAATAAGTTATGCTGAGAGGCTCGCCCCTCTCTTAAGCTGTATGCCAAAATATATAGCCCAAATTATGAAAAAGCAGCAGCAGTAGTATAGTATGTGAAAATGTGATGCCATATATGGACCACAAGATATGAGTAAATAAAAGGAAATTTTGGCAGGATTGTTTGGTTATGGCAGTTCTTATATTAAGTAAAACCACAAAATATAAGTTCAATTGAGAAAAAATTGAATAGAATTGTCTAAATATAGCAGCTTAAATACGAGTAAGATCAGCGTGAAGTCGAGTGAGACTAAAATACATAACTCTAATGCTTCAAAGAAAGACATCTTACATGATTCGACATTCATACACAAAGTTTTTGTCAAGTTAAATCAATGACTATTAGTTAAAGCATGCATTGAGGAATTGAAGATGATGTATATACGGTAGTGTTATCTACACATGCATTTTTATTTCTCACAAACTCCTTTTAATTTTCAGCTGTCAAATTGAATGAATTAAAAAATATCAATGGCCAAAAATAAAAAAAAAATACGTGGAAGGTAAAAATAAATATGTGAATAGCACTTGCGTGTATGTATACCTGGATTAAGAGATGCATTATTGTTGAGAATTGCAGAAAAGACCTCCCACTTGCTCATATAACGTGTTGATCCTCTTCGCGTGTTGGCTCTATCCGAGCATGATTTCACATCATTTCACCACCCTCCACCCTAATCCAATTTATCAAACGGCTATGATTTAACATCATGGTTTATGATTATCAATGCAAAACTTAAAGCTTCATAAGGTTTCTTAAGTGACCACAATTATCACAAAGTAGAGACCCCAACGAACCCCTTTTCGAACGACAACTCGACTCAATTACTTTACAACTGATATAGCCGCTCTAACACACTTTTTTTTTTTTTTTTTTCAATTCATTTGATCCGACGATGAAAATGCAGTATCAGAAATAAAATGATTACATGGATAACACTGATCTTTTTACAAATCTTATATTGAACACGTGGTAACCTATGAATCCAAAAGACCAAAAACTAGGCCCAATATTCCAATCCAGCAATCCCCGTTGTACCCCAACAAACCTAACCCAAAGATTATGCAAAGAAAATTGGAAAATACCAAAAAGATATTATTACATTAAGGCCCCTATATAAGATAAAATCAAGAATACCACCCATATTGATGTTGCCAATTAGGGATCAGTTCAGAAAATAGGAAAATTTTAGGGGTAAAAATGAAAACTAGAAAATGTTCTTACCAAATGTAGAGCTCCGAGAAAAGGGACTCGCTTTGCTTTAACCAGAGAGGAACGCAAAAGTCCAAGGTTAGTCCTCTCAACAATCACTTTGATAAACTCCAATCTCTCATTCCAATTGGCTTATTTTTCTCAGATCTTTAGATATGATTGTATGTAAAATTGCTACGAATACCAAAATTTGGTACTTGGTTTCCTAAATTTACTCATGCTTGTTTTTTTTACTTTGGGTTTTGATTAGGGGTTGTTTGGTTGATGGGAAAATGTGGGAAATGAAATGAAAATTTGACATTTTGAGTCTCACCCTTTGTTTGGTGGCTGAGAAAATTGGGGGAAATGGAAAAGAAAATGTTAAAGATTGATACTTTTTTGTGAGATTGGAAAAGATATTGTTAAAGATTGATACTTTTTGTGTGAGATTGGATTAGGGTCCCAATTGTGGGTGCAAAGTATCGCTGAGTTGGGATTTTGTAAGAAAGAGATGATAAACCAAGTTTCTGAGATTTTTAAATCTTTTGCAGAAGTGGGTTAGGCCCGCCTCTGGCACCCAAGTTCGAATTCCCTCGTTGTAGATTAGAGTAGTATAGAATATCGCCCTGTCAAAAATCTTTTCCTTCTCCCATTGATATAAATATGATGTGCCGGATATGATTTCGAATTAGGATTCCATTACTTTAAAAGTTGGCGATAAATTCTTGACATTTTTCTCCTTAATGTTTGGCAGGTTGCATGGGTTTCTCTGCTCAAGTGTCAGACGGAGAAACGTTGCAACTTTGGTTCCATATGCTGTGACCTTTTGTGTTACTTTATATGCATTGAAATCAAGTTTGAGATAAGAATTGGAATAAATTGCGTGGTTGATTAGTTATGGAGCCTCTCTGGAAGCTTTTTTATTTGCTGGAGCCTGCACCTTTAACGCTAGTTGTAACGGCAGTAGGCGTGACTTTTGGATCTGCATTTCGTGCTCTAAATTATGGGAAAGAAATGGAGAAAAACCATGATTTATCTGAAACATCAATTACATTAGATAGGTCCCAAGCACTCATGATCCCGGTGATGAGCTCTGTAAGCTTGCTTTTGATGTTCTACTTGTTCACTTCCGTCTCACAACTCCTCACTGTATTCACAGCCGTTGCCTCCGTTTCCTCCCTGTTTTTCTTCCTATCTCCTTATGTAGCCTATTTGAAGTCACAATTTGGTCTTGCGGATCCATATGTGTCAAGGTGTTGTTCCAAGTCATTTACGCGAATCCAAGCCCTGTTATTGCTGTTATGCATTGGTACAGTTGCTGCTTGGCTTGTTTCTGGGCATTGGGTATTGAACAATTTGTTGGGCATTTCCATATGTATTGCTTTTGTGAGTCATGTCCGTCTTCCAAACATCAAAATTTGTGCAATGCTCCTTGTCTGCCTATTCGTATATGACATATTCTGGGTTTTCTTCTCTGAGAGATTTTTTGGGGCAAATGTCATGGTATCAGTGGCAACACAACAAGCCTCAAACCCAATTCATACTGTTGCAAATAGTTTGAGTCTTCCTGGGCTGCAAATGGTAACGAAGAAGTTGGAATTGCCTGTGAAGATTGTCTTTCCTAGGAACTTATTGGGCGGAGAGATTCCTGGAGGGGCCAGAGACTTCATGATGCTTGGTCTCGGTGACATGGTATGACATCGTTCTTTCAACAATGTAACTACTGTAACATATTATAACTAATCATGGCGTTTCTCTTTTATTGCAACAATCAATATCGTGCTGCATTCATGGTTTTAATTAGAGTTTACCGTGCCAGACTAAGAATAAGGTTACATATGTTAAAAGCATTGTGGGTTAGTCCCTAAATCTAGAGTTAGTACTTTTTTAATGTTCCAGTTATGTTGATTATATTCTATTGGGTCATTTAATTAGTGCTTGATTTGTCTGGGCCTTCATTGTTGTTTTCCGTTCATTTTGTATGTCTACAAATTAGTTGGTTCAGACTACGTTTCTCATAGTTGCAAGCCCGTAAGATTCTGTTTTTTCTTTAGTGTATTATTTTGACATGATCATCATGCATATTCTATTCGGAGTGGTTACTCTTGTCTCAAGCAATTTGAATTTTCTTTTGTTAATGTTATATTGCAGGCAATTCCTGCCATGCTGCTGGCATTAGTCCTATGTTTTGATCATCGAAGGAGCAAGGATACGGTAAATCTGTTAGATATGCATTCCTCAAAGGGGCACAAATATATTTGGTATGCCCTTCCTGGATATGCCATTGGGCTGGTTACGGCTTTAGCAGCTGGCATCTTGACACACTCTCCTCAACCTGCGCTTCTTTATCTGGTAAGTCCTTTTCTCGATTTTCAAGTTGATTTGTATTATTGCTATTCTCCCATGAGAGTCGATGGATCTTGCCGCTTTAATAGTCTGGTTTATTCAACAAATGGTACATTTAGCACTAAGCTATGGTGCTCGGCAAAATTAGAGGTGTTTTTTTTTTTTTTTGACAAAATCATATCAAATTTGCATTTGGATATGACTGAGAGCTTCCATTAACTTCTTTGGGGTAGTTTTGGTTGTCAGAGTTCATAGAAGATTTGATTTCACGGCTTTAGTCTTGACCATCTCTTTGAATATTCCTGCTTTATTGGTGAATGCAGGTGCCTTCGACGCTGGGACCAATTGTTTTCATTTCATGGATAAGGAAGGAACTAGCAGAGCTATGGGACGGACCCTTGCCAAACATGAACGATAAAGCTCACCAGATTGAGGTATGAGCCGCTTATCTGTGCGGCCGCTTACTAGCTCAGTGCTTTCTTGCAGAGCAAAATGAAAGTTGTACATTCCTTGGAATTGACAGTCCTCTATTCCAAGTTGAAAAAGAACTGATATAGGGAATTAGCGATCGATGTTTATTTTCCGAAACCTGATGCTTGAAACATTTCCGATCCAATTTCTTCGACTGGCTAATGAACGAAATGTACGCTTCAATCTTGTCATACCTTATAACAGAAATCTTCTTTGAAATAAAGAGATTATGTATTTTCTTGCTAAAACTGATCTAGCAGATGCCTGAATGGGAGAAACATGAGAAAACAGCTCAAACAGAACAACAGAGAGAGAAAAACACACTTCAACAGAACCAGAAACGGCCAAAGAATTAAAAACATGTCGTTAAGAGGACATGCATATCACTCTACCTTTTATCCAGATTTTTAAAATGCTTCTATTGTGATTCATGTGCAGTGTTAAAACTATCCACGAAATTGTCGATATTTCCGTTGAAATATTAAAAAATCAATGAGCGATATGGAAAGGGGGTGAAATGCAAACTTCACCCTATATGGGCGAGATATAAGAAAATCAATGAATATCGATGATATTTACCAATACAATACACAAATTTTGTCAGAAGCCATTATAGATTTTGAACTTTTGAATTTTTTTTTTTTGGAGAAAATTATCACTAATTTCGATTAAATCTGAATGTGGATAATCCTCACTCCATTACAAATTTTCATAATTTTTGTTGACAACGAAACCGGATCCCCTCCTGATCCCAATAAACTAAGTCCACTAATCAATGTATCCAGACCGTTGAAATTTGATCCAATGACTACAAAGAGAGGGCCCTCTAAAAGTTATAATAATTGTAACCGTTTGATTAAATTTCAATGGCCCGAATTCATTGATTAGTGGGCTCAGTTTCCTTGGATCCGGAAGGAATCCGATTTTGTTGAAAACAACTAATATCGAGATGTCCATCAATATTACTATAAATTTGCATATCGATACACTGTTCATGAGCTGGATATCATACTCTCAAATTAAGGCCCCTAAAAACAAGCAATAGACAAAAAAAAAAAATAAAAAAAAAAGTAAGAAACGACTTGTCGTGTTCCATGCGAGAGAAGGCAACCAGAAACGGTGCCGTCAAACAACAAACATTTCACTCGCTGCAGATTTGAAGAGAGGGAAACTCTCGGAAGAAAAATTCGAATGGGAACTTCGGTTCAGGTGACGGCGCTGTGCGGCGTATATAACGAGAATCCGCTGTCGTATTTGGTCTCAATCGACGGCTTCAACTTCCTCATCGACTGCGGCTGGAACGACCACTTCGACCCCTCCCTCCTCCAACCCCTCTCCAGGTCTCTCTCTCGCTCTCTCTCTCTTCGGTTCAGTCTCTTTCTCGCATTCCTGCTTCTGTTCGGAGCTTCAATGGCGGAAATGCGGTGTTTGCAGGGTTGCTTCGACGGTGGATGCAGTCTTGCTGTCGCATCCGGATACACTTCACCTCGGCGCGCTTCCGTACGCCATGAAGCAGCTCGGCCTGTCCGCTCCCGTCTTCTCCACCGAGCCGGTTTACAGATTAGGTCTCCTCACTATGTATGATCAGTTCCTCTCTCGCAAGGTGGCTCCACATTCAATTCACAAATCGCAATTGATGCTAATTTAAAGTTTGTATGTATTTTTTTATTTATACAAGCGATATTGGGGAAGGGGGGACTCGAACTCGGAAGCGTCGGGTGTAAGGGTGAATGCTCTTGATAAACTGAGCTACAAGCCCCTTTCAAAAAAAATTAATTTTGTTTTAATTTTTGTTTAATTTTGCAGCAAGTATCGGACTTTGAGCTTTTTACACTAGATGACATTGATTCTGCATTCCAAAATGTCACCAGATTAACCTATGCACAAAATCACCATCTTTCTGGTATGCCCATAAACCCTAATTATTAGTATACATTGTTCATAATTAATACATAAGTATTGGTGGAGTGGATATGAATGTATTAATGTATATAGTTTGTAGGCAAAGGAGAGGGAATTGTGATTTCTCCCCATGTGTCCGGACATCTCTTGGGTGGTACCGTCTGGAAGATAACAAAGGATGGGGAGGATGTTATATATGCCGTGGACTTCAACCATCGAAAAGAGAAGTAATTTTAGCTCTTTTTTTTTTAACTGCCAGTGGAAATTTGGTTATTTGTATGTGTAGATGATGATTTGGAATAGAGGTTGATGATTTTGAACTGCTTACTGCTGTGATTTTCATCAGGCATTTGAATGGAATTAATCAATCAGCCTTCGTACGCCCTGCTGTTCTGATAACAGATGCCTACAATGCTTTGAACAATCAGCCTTATAGACGCCAAAAGGACAAGGAATTGACAGGTCTCTTAACTACTCTTACGAACCAGGAATTGAAGTGTTTTCTTCTCTTCATTATTTCTGTTTTTCCTGTTGCAGAACATGTATGGAACAAACAACTATCGATATGAGGTTCTTTTATTCTTTGACTGTTAGTTTCTGGTTATTATTTCAGATACTATAAAGAAGACTCTGCGATCTGATGGGAATGTGCTATTACCTGTTGATACTGCCGGGCGGGTTATGGAACTTGTCCAGATATTGGAATCGGTAGGGGAGATGAGTGCTGTTTTCTATCCTTATTACAACAACAGAACAGTTTTCTCTTGTCATGTATGTTGCATTTATTAATTTTGGTTCTTCCCATCAATTGCAGTGTTGGACAGAGGAAAATTTGAACTATCCCATCTTCTTCCTAACATACGTTGCATCAAGCACAATCGATTACGTAAAAAGTTTCCTTGAGTGGATGAGTGATGCTATAGCAAAGTCCTTTGAGAAGACACGTGAGAATGTTTTTAATTTGAAGTATGTGATCTTTTCTATATATGTTCGCTCTTGACTATTTGAAATTTTGATTCACTAAGTGGAATATTAGTGTTTCTGAACGATTTACTATGTATGTTTGCGAACATTTGCAGGCGAATCAGACTTTTAGTTAACAAGAGTGAACTTGACAATGCTCCTGATGGTCCCAAGGTTTACCATATAGGCATATATACATTAGTATTTTATCTCTAGTTTGCCTACCCATTTGAATGACTATGACACATTCTTCCAATACAGGTTGTTTTAGCATCCATGGCCAGTTTAGAAGCTGGTTTCTCTCACGATATGTTTGTCGAATGGGCAAATGACGCCAAGAATCTTGTGCTTTTTACAGAACGTGCTCAGGTATCCTATCTAGAGGACATAACTATCATTTTCAGGCGTTAAATATGATTAGCATTCTAGATTCTTTGATTTTATTTTTTATTTTTTTTTTTTTTTGCATTAATAGGTACCATATGTTGACACCTTAAGCTGTTTATGTAGTTTGGAAGTTTAGCTCGCATGCTTCAGGCAGATCCACCTCCAAAAGCTGTTAAGGTTACCATATCCAAAAGGGTCCCTTTGGTTGGGGATGAACTAATTGCTTATGAAGAAGAGCAGAACAGAATCAGAAAGGAAGAAGCTCTAAAGGCTAGTTTGATAAAAGAGGAGGAATCAAAAGCTTTTCATGGGGCTGATGTCAACACGAGTGATCCAATGATCATTGATGCTAGCAATACACATCCTTTGCCGGATGGTAGGTTTGAAAACAATTTCTGTTTCCTGCCAATCTTTTGAATGATGCTTGTAAGCATCTGAGAAACTTTCTTTAAATGGACATGTTCTATTTGGAATGAGTGTCAAAGCATTTACTCATTCTTTTGCCCTTTGTAAATTGAAGCTTTCCGTGCAAGTTCTTTCTTCTGAGAAGCGTTTGTGATTATTTGTTGCAGCAGTAGGTCCACATGGTGGTGGATACCAGGACATGTTAATAGATGGATTTACTCCTCCTTCAACCAGTGTTGCCCCTATGTTCCCCTTCTATGAGAATAATTCTGAGTGGGATGACTTTGGTGAAGTTATAAATCCGGATGATTATGTCATAAAAGATGAAGACATGGACCATGGAGCTATGCCTGTAAGTTTTTATTGTGAATCATCATATTCTTTGGTTTCTTCCAAGTTGGATTATTGTTCTTTTAAATCTGAGTTATTTACATTCTGACTCGGTTTGTGGGGATAAAACATGGATAAGAATGGTCTCATGTCTTAGGTGATGTTGGAAGGTTGACATGAGGTCCTCTGAAAACCATCCTTATTAAAAGTTAAAAGTTGGATGAGGAATATTGTTTAGCATTGCCCATCGTTGCCAGATTCTTGATGTGTATATAAGACTAGTAGTGGGATCTCCTCCATGATTCTCCCGGGCATGTTAGCTCTATTGCTTGCCATCAATTTGTTTCTTCTTTTTCTGAGAAGGAACTTCCTCTGGTCCACTATGTCAAATTGTTGTCAGTTTTTTTTTTTTTTTTTTTTTTACAGAGATTTGTACATACTATTATCCTTCATTATATTAACATTTCATCTGCCTCAGGTTGGTGGTGATGTGGATGGAAAACTTGACGAAGGTTCTGCTAGTTTGATACTCGACACGAGGCCTTCAAAAGTTGTATCGACTGAATTGACGGTAAGTAGAAGTCTGCTAAATTAGTTTATAGTTTTATCAATCTTGACATCAACTTAAACTATGTTCTATTCTGGTTTCTTCTCTAATTCAGGTTCAAGTGAAGTGTTCGTTGATTTATATGGACTTTGAGGGCCGGTCCGATGCGAGATCCATCAAATCAATTCTTTCCCATATGGCTCCTCTAAAGCTTGTAAGTTTACTAATTCAATCTATATAATCAGCTCCTGAAATGCAGTCGTCGTCTGTGTCTTTCAGGTTGGCCCGAGACTCTTTTATAACTGTCTTTTGAATAATCATTTGCTTGTCCAGAAGTGTTTTTTCACTTAAACATAAAATTAGCCTTATGGTATGGTATGTGTTTTTATTTTTCCTGGAGGTTTTGGTTCATGGAACAGCTGAGGCCACGGAACATTTGAAGCAACACTGCTTGAAACATGTTTGCCCGCATGTTTATGCTCCTCAAATTGAAGAAACAATTGATGTCACTTCTGACTTATGTGCTTATAAGGTAAAATCTTAGAAAAAAAAATCTCATTCATTGTTGATCCGTGACTCAGAAATCCTAATTCAATCAATTTTGCATTATTTGAAATGCAGGTCCAACTGTCTGAGAAGTTAATGAGTAACGTTCTCTTTAAAAAGGTAAGCATGAAAGCGTCAAGATTCACCTTATGTTGTCTATATCATAATCATATCCTCCTCACCATCTTGATGTAATTACAAACACAGCTCGGAGATTACGAAATAGCTTGGGTTGATTCTGAGGCAGGAAAGACAGAAAATGAAATGCTATCTTTACAACCCCTCTCAACCCCGACTCCACCGCATGAATCTGTCCTTGTTGGTGACTTAAAAATGGCTAATTTCAAGCAATTTCTTTCCGACAAGGGTGTTCAGGTACCATTTCCGTTCATTGCTTAATTTGTTGGACCATGTTTCGTCCCCAAAATTCGTTATGTGAAATAATCTCACGTTCTCAAATTCATGTTTTGAAGCCCATAGATAAGGTTAAGCTTTATGGAACTACTATATTTACAAAGATCTTGATCTGGTTTCTTTGACAGGTTGAATTTGCCGGTGGAGCGCTGAGATGCGGTGAATATGTGACATTACGCAAAGTTGGGGATGCAAGCCATAAGGTTGGTCATATACAGACGTGCTGATAGTATTAGCACCCAAATTTTTGGTACAGCAGTTCAATTTTTGCAGATGGAAAGTCTGACTAGCGTATTTATAACTTTTATCTTTTGTAGGGTGGTGTTTCCGGCACACAACAAATTGTGATCGAAGGCCCCTTATGCGAGGATTATTACAAGATTCGAGAGTATATCTACTCACAATTTTATTTGCTTTAAGTAGAGATACCTCATATTTAGTGCCTTCGGGTGAGCTGTCATTTAATTGCGATGTTAATTTCCAATGATTTTCAGGTAACATAGTAAAGTTCAATATAAATGTAGGACTTGTTTTCCGCTGAAGTTGTCATTCTGTTCATGCATGATGGAAATCGTCGAAACAAATCGGCAGTTCAAGTAAATCATACTCAAGGAAACAAATCATGTTTGATGAGTTAGAGACAAACGTGTTAACTTCAAATAGTGCTTTACACATTTTAACTTTTTTACGTGATAATATGCAGTTGAGTCGGAATAATGCGGCACACATGACAAGTAAATTACAATGCATTCCAACTTCTTATCGATTCAATGGTGCATGATTGGTTTGCGATATTGTGCTCAACCCAAGAGTTGATCTCCAGGTCAACGTCAACGATCACGATCACGATCGTCAGCAAGTACATCACAACTCAAATATTTCAGAGCAATTCAAGTGACTTTTCTTGCTCCACCACGCTTTATCCATCTCTTCATATATTTATTAAGCAAACGCATTTGCCCCCCTTGTCTGATTGCTGACGGTTGACCATGGAAACCTGGTTCCTGATCCTCATCGCCTTCTGCGTCTCCGTCCTCCTCAAACCCCTTGTTTCCCTATTCCTACCCACTTCCATCTCCAAACCCAATCTCCCTCCCGGGCCCCGCTTCTTCCCCGTCATCGGCGGCTTCTTATTCCTCCTCAAATCCTTCTCGGAGCTCGAGCCTATCATCCGCAAACTCAAGGCCAAATACGGGCCCATCATCTCCCTCCGCATCGGCTCCCGCCCATCCATCTTCATCGCCGACCGCTCCCTCGCCCACCAGGCCTTAATCCAGAACGGCGCCGTGTTCGCCGACCGCCCCCCGGCCTTGGCCACCAACAAGTACGTCAGCAGAAACCAGCACAACATCAGCTCCGGCATCTACGGCCCCACTTGGCGCCTCCTCCGCCGCAACCTCACCTCCGAAATCCTTCACCCTTCCCGCGTCAAATCCTACGGCAACGCCCGCAAATGGGTTCTCGACATCCTCGTCAACCGCCTCAGAACCGAGTCTCAATCCCACTCCGAAGGCGACGGCGCCGGCGTCAGGGTGGTCGACCACTTCCAATACGCCATGTTCTGCCTCCTGGTTCTGATGTGCTTCGGCGACAAATTGAACGAAGAGCAAATCAAAGAAATCGAGCGTGTGCAGCGCCAACTACTTTTGAGATTCGGACGGTTCAATATCCTCAATTTCAAGCCGAAATTGACGAAGATTATCTTCAAAAATCGGTGGCGGCAATTCTTCAAAATCCTCGAGGAACAACGAGAAGTGCTCGTCCCTCTGATTCGAGCACGACAAAACTGGGCAAAGCAGGGCAGCAAAAACGACGACAAAGACGATGAATTTGTGTTGTCCTATACAGATACGCTGCTGGACCTCGAGCTTCCCGACGGCCACGAAAAGCGGAAGCTTTCAGAGGGAGAAACGGTCGGCCTCTGCTCAGAGTTTCTGAACGCCGGCACCGACACGACTTCCACCGCGCTGCAGTGGATCATGGCCAACGTAGTGAAGTACCCGCAGGTTCAGGAGAAGCTGTTTGCAGAGATTAAAGGGGTTATGGGAGAAACGGAGGAGGAGGTGCGGGAGGAGGTCCTGCACAAGCTGCCGTATCTGAAAGCCGTGATCTTGGAGGGGCTGAGGCGCCACCCGCCGGCGCACTTTGTGCTGCCGCACGCGGTGACGCAAGACGTGGTTTTGGGCGGACACGTGGTGCCCAAGAACGGGAGTGTTAATTTCATGGTGGCGGACATAGGGTGGGACCCGCAAGTGTGGGAGGATCCCATGGCGTTCAAGCCGGAGAGGTTCTTGGGCAGCGGCGGAGGAGAAGAAGGGTTCGATTTGACGGGGACCAGGGAGATTAGGATGATGCCGTTTGGGGTAGGGAGGAGGATCTGTCCTGCGTCAGGGTTGGCGGTGCTTCACCTGGAGTACTTTGTGGCGAATTTGGTGTGGAAATTCGAGTGGAGAGCTGTGGAGGGAGATGACGTGGACCTGTCAGAGAAGCAGGAGTTTACTATGGTGATGAAGAATCCATTGCAAGCCCACATAAACCCTAGAATTTGAGGGGAGAGCTGCGGAGGGAGATGACGTTGACCTGTCAGAGAAGATGGAGTTTACTGTGGTGATGAAGAATCCATTGCAAGCCTACATAATTCCTATAATTTAATAAGTGAGAGAATTCTGTACTAATTCTTCGGTGCATTTTCAACTGTTAAATTTATCAATGTATGCTCTTCATTTATTATGTAATTTCGAAAATTTGGATTTTTAGTTTACCTGTGTGATTCAAGACAGATTTTATAATTTCAATATTTAGTGAGTGATTTGAGTGAGCTGTATTTGCTATCTTGATGTAATTGTATACACAGATCGAAAATTACGAAACATTTAGTCTAAAAATATTTAAATTTCGATAATTAATTAAAAATCATACAAATACATATATTTATAAAGTTTTAAGTTAAATTTGGTTTAAATAATTTTCTTAAATTATTTAGATGTTGATTTAATCTTGGGCCAAAATTTTTTTTTTACTATTAAATTTGATCTCATTTGATCATAACCGTTAGATTATAAGGAAAATTAATGAAAATGGCTTGAAAACTTTGAATTATAACGATAAGGACAAAATAAAAGGTAAAGTGAATAGTACCAGGTTTGACTTTTTAGTGTAAAAATGTGGTTTTTCGTTAAAGTGAACAGTACCACGGGCTTTTCGTTAAAACTCCCTAGATTATAAGTAAAAAAAAACAAAAATAAAAGTTTAAAATATGATAGTTTGGTGGGTCCAAGAATAATTGAAGTCAGACTTAAATTCTAAGGAAAATCTAGTTCAGAGATATATTTTATCCCCATGGCTTATTTTAGCCCATGGTTGGAGATGGTTTGGGGGGTTTTAAAGCTTATATTTTAAGCTTTATCTCATGAGTTGGAGATGGTCTAAGTGGAGAAACATAATATCTAACGCCTTCGGATGAACTGACATTTAATCGTGATGTTAACTTCTAGTGATTTCAGGAAACACACTAAAGTTTAATTTCAATGTAGGCCTTATTTTCGGCCAAAGTTGTCATTTTGTTACAGTGTTTGAAATTCTTTCGATGTGGTCGATATTTCAGTGAAAATATCGAAAAAATCAAAGAAAGATATGGAAGTCTTTGGAAACACACTGGCAGTTGAAGCACGCCAGGAATTAAGGAAACAAACCATGTCCCAAGCATAATAGCACGCCAGACATGAGTAAGAAAACAAAACGTCGCAATATGTGCAGCTGAGTCAATGCCGTGCATTTTAGCTTATTTTGCCAAATACGTCACTACTCCAAAATTAAAAAAATAAATCAAATTAAGAACTTCTTGCTCCATGGAAACCTGGTTCCTTGTCTGATTGCTTACGATTCACCATGGAAACCTGGTTGTCAATAGATTAACGTCAATCTATATAATCAGGTCCTGAAATGCAGTCGTCGTCTGTGTCTTTCAGGTTGGCCCGACACTCTTTTATAATTGTCTTTTGAATAATCATTTGATTGTTCAGAAGTGTTTTTTCACTTGAACATAAAATTAACCTTATGGTATGGTATTTTTGCTGGAGGTTTTGGTTCATGGAACAGCTGAGGCCACGGAACATTTGAAGCAACACTGCTTGAAACATGTTTGCCCGCATGTTTATGCTCCTCAAATTGAAGAAACAATTGATGTCACTTCTGACTTATGTGCTTATAAGAAAAATATCTCATTCGTTGTTGATCCGTGACTCAGAAATCCTAATTTGATTAATTTTGTATTATTTGAAAGGGTTTATATCACAAATGGTCCCTGAAATTGACCTCATCAATCATGATGGTCTCTGAAATTGAAAATCGATCAATGTAGTCCCTGAATTTTAACTCGCGAATCAATGTGGTCATTCTGTTAGTGTTCCGTCCAAATTAACACTAAAAAAAGGTTAGAGAACCAATTTTTCATGGTAAAATGACCAAAAAAATGTTAGAGAACCACTTTTTTTTGTTTTTATTTTAGTTTTAGCACCAAATCCATGAAAAAATGGAGAGAAAAGTGAAGATGGAAAAAAGAAAAGAGAGGTAGTAAGTAAAATTATAAGTAACAGGGTTATTTTTGATCATTTTACCATGAAAAATTGGTTCTTTAACCTTTTTTTAAAGTTAATTTGGACGGAACACTAACAGAAGGACCACATTGATTCGCGAGTTAAAATTCAGGGACTACGTTGATCGATTTTCAATTTCAGGGACCATCATGATTGATGGGGTCAATTTCAGGGACCATCATGATTGATGGGATCAATTTCAGGGACCATTTGTGATATAAACCCTATTTGAAATGCAGGTGCAACTGTCTGAGAAGTTAATGAGTAACGTTCTCTTTAAAATGGTAAGCATGAAAGCATCAAGATTCATCTTATGTTGTCTATATCATAGTCATATCCTCCTCACCATCTTGATGTAATTACAAACACAGCTCGGAGGTTACGAAATAGCTTGGGTTGATTCTGAGGCAGGAAAGACAGAAAATGAAATGCTATCTTTACAACCCCTCTCAACCCCGCCTCCACCGCATGAATCTGTCCTTGTTGGTGACTTAAAAATGGCTAATTTCAAGCAATTTCTTTCCTACAAGGGTGTTCAGGTACCATTTATGTTGATTGCTTAATTTGTTGGACTATGTTTCGTCACCAAAATTCGTTATGTGAAATAATCTCACGTTCTCAACTTCATGTTTTGAAGCCCAGAGAAAAGGTGAAGCTCTAAGGAACTACTGTATTTACAACGATCTTGATCTAATTTCCTTGACAGGTTGAATTTGCTGGTGGGGCGCTGAGATGCGGTGGATATGTGACATTACGCAAAGTTGGGGATGCAAGCCATAACAGATATGCTAATAGTATTAGCACCCAAGTTTTTGGTACAACAGTTGCACTTTTGCAGTTGGAAAATCTGACTAGCGTATTTATATTTTTTTTATCTTTTTTGTAGGGTGGTGGTTCCGGCACCCAACAAATTGTGATCGAAGGCCCTTATGCGAGGATTATTACAAGATTCGGGAGTATCTCTACTCACAATTTTATTTGCTTTAAGTAGAGATACATAATATCAAACGTCTTCGGATGAACTATTATTTAGTCGTGATATTAATTTCTAGTGATTTTGTGAAACACGCTTAAGTTTAATTTAAATGCAGGACTTATTTTCCGTTGAAGTTGTCAATTTTGTTCATTCATGATGGAAATCTTCAAAACAAATCGGCAGTTCAAGTAAATCATATTCAAGGAAACAAAACATCACAGTTAGACATTTTAACTTTTTTACATGACAATATGCAGTTGAGTCTGGGATAATGCGGCAAACATGACAAGTAAATTACATTGCATTTTAGCTTCTCATTGATACAATGTGTTGGAGAACAATTTAGAAACAGAAAAACAGAAATACAGAACTTGAAATACTTATACTTTATTACTCAACAATACTTGTAATGCAGAATGATACTATTGACCCTAAAAACTACCAAGCCTACGTGGCGCGCAGGCCGAATAATCTATGAGCTAACTACGTCCTTCGGTTGAATGCGAGGCGTGCCAACTAGACGGTCGAACCCAGCCGGTGAGTAAAATGTTGATGTTGCGTTGTGTGCGTGGCTGACTTCTGAATCTTGCGACTGCGGCCGAGGAAGGAACACGCCTCTGCCTTTGGGTTCTAGAGCCTGAAGACAAGGCCACTAGTCTTGCGAAGTTCACGAATCGTCGGCGCCGGACTCGGTCACAGTGATTATATTCATAAAGGTATAAGCACGCCGAATCGACACCAAAGTATAGGGGCACAGATACTCAAAACAGATATAGGTCTTGACGGTGAAAGTGGTTCGGCCGTCGGAATGCCGAACTCTGAAACTAACCTGTGAGTATCCAATCATAAAACAACTCGGCGTTCGATGTGCCGAGCTCGGTAATTCGTAACACCTCACTTCACCGAGAAGGCTGGTGAGATGACCTCTGTCGATGAGAACCCGAAAGTCCTTCTCGACCGAGACTTGAATAGATAACCAACCGGCCTCGACGCAGTGCTGTTTATCCAAACTGAAGGTGCTTCGCGATCGACTGGTTCTACGGCGATAGTGCTGTTTATCCAAACTGAAGATACCACCGGTTGCCTTCACAGTGCTGTTTATCCAAACTGAAGATGTGTTGGCGAAAAAGAAAATAAAAATCTCAAGGTTGAGAGAGTTTGCGCAGGGCAGCTTTGTGTGTTGAGTTGGAGATCCTTGTTGGGTTGCACCACCCCTTGTATTTATAGTGACCGTGTGCTTAGTAGCCAACCCGTGTAGTTCCAGTCGAAAAACATTTTCCCTGAGATAATTATCACAAAATCCCTTGACATCATCTCGATATCTGGGAAAGGTTGGCAATTTGTACTTTCCCTCTATTCAGACTAGATACACTAGTCACTTGATAAGGCTTGTATTTAGAGTTGTTGTTGACTTCAAATTTCCATGCACTATGTGCCATATCCTATCACCAGATTATATCATCATGATAATTCCATCATCATGATAATTCCAACTTAAACTGGAATATGCCATTACTAGCAAACTGAAGAATCCGGCATCTCCTTTATTTTTGCTCATATGCATCCATGTAGCCAAAACATCATCAAAAGCCGCACTCCACTTGCACTTCTATGAAGATCATTCCACCTTGGATGCTCCATTATCTGAATTCAATTAGGATTTAGATAAATACTAGGTTCAGATAATTTTAAAATATTACTAAAAGATAATATCATGATTAAAATCACAATATTATTCCTTAATAATAATTTAAAATTATTTCAACCACCTTGTCAATCAACAGTCCAAAATTCTACTCATTCAACAGTCTTGATCGCTCGGGCCGATGGTGTAATTTTCGGCCCAAACATTCCCCAATTTCCTTGAGTTTCGGCCTGTAAGCCGAATGGTTAAGGAAATTAGCGTAGTCGAGGAAATATATGGTCGAGGAGTCCACTCCACAGCCTGACACGTCTTGAAAAAGACCCCGACTAGCCGGCCGAAAAAACTAAATAGGGTCGAAGTCTCGAAGAATCTCGCCCATCGCTTCACACTCAGAATATAAAACGCACCTGCGCCGGGCACCAGTTCATCGAGCTCGGCATGTGTGATATAGGTCGAAAAGAATTGGGGGCAAAGCCGAGAACAATTTTTCCTGACAGTATATATATACTTCGACGTGTTGGTCAAGCTTAGCCCTATAAAACTTTCGCCTTTCCAATGGACTCTGACAACCTGGAAGCAAGTCATAAATCCCCACCTTGAAGTCAATCATGATTCCTCACGCCACAACATGTCCATAGGTTGAAGTACTACCTACTTTGAAGAAACTTGGGGGACACCCAAAATAAAAGTCTCCATAAAAGTCTCCATTACGGCATCACCCAAAATAAAAATTTCCACCATAACTATTGACAAATTAGGTCCACCATTTGAATGACCTCAACAGCTGGCTATATATATATATATAAATAAAAAAATTTGTACACACACTGGCCCATCAAACTGCAGGCATTAAATGGCTCGATCGCTCGGCCCATTTGCATATTGTTACTGTATTCGGCATTAAATGGCTCCATCACGCAATCAAAGTGGTTGATTGACAAAGCAGCATAATCATGATATATGCACGTCATGATGACTATTTTTTTATTTTTTTATTTTTTTTTGCCGAGACTACTATTCCACCTTTTTTTGTTTGCCGAGACTATTGTTAGCCGAGCACACCATTTTTGTTTGCCGAGCCATCTGGTTGCCCCCCTTATTTTCTTATGCATCGGCTTGCATAGCCGTATGTGTAAGAAAATAATTTCTTTATTGCATATATATATGTATATTTTTTGTTTTTAGCAACCGAAAAGAAAAGTGGCCGAACCATAGTTGGGAGGAGGCCAACGATGCTTTATTCCAAGCCGAGACCTTTTTATATCAAAATTTTCAATTTGATTTCGCTTTAGGCCGAATGAAGAATTTTTTCCCAATATTTTTGACTTGGCGAAATATTTTTCATTTTCGGCCGCCGAATATGTTGAACAATTATTATGCCCCCCAAGCATAATTTCGGCTTTTAATTCAAACAACTTAACCGAACGAGATTTCTCCATATCGGCTGTATCACCAATAATCATATCGATTGGCGTGGTTTGTTCGGCTAAAACAATGAATTGGTTTTGTTCGTCATTGGAACATTCTTCTAACGAACCATTTTCCAAGTCAATTTCTGACTCAGAAATTCGAACTCTTTCTTCTAGGCCTACCACACTTTTAGTCTCGACCGAGACAGCATGTGGCCTAGGTTCTTCTTCGGCCGTCTCGTCAATCTTCTGAGGCCGAATTTTAATTGTGGCCGGAGCGAAAAATTGCCCCCTGGTCTTTTCAACCAACCATTCATCAAATGGAATTGATTTGTAGTCGAAAACATAAGGAAAATGTTCTCGATCTAGCCACACATTAAATCGAGCCCTGTCTTCTTTTACCCATTGCTCTTGGAGGGTAACATGAGCTTTTATTCTCAACATGTGAGCGAATGACTTTTGCATCTCTCTTTGGCCAGAAAGAACTTTTTCCTCATACAATCGGTTACGTGGAGCCGAATCAGAATCTTGATATATCATATGAACTTCGTAGTTTTAGCACTGGGTCCCCTGGGCGTGCCAAAATGTTGACCCTAAAAACTACCAAGCCTACGTGGCGCGCAGGCCGAATAATTTATGAGCTAACTACGTCCTTTGGTTGAATGCGGGGCATGCCAACTCGACGGCCGAACCCGGCCTGTGAGTAAAATGTTGATGTTGCGTTGTGTGCGCGGCTGACTTCTGAATCTTGCGACTGCGGCCGAGGAAGGAACACGCCTCGGGCTTTGGATTCTAGAGCCTGAAGACAAGGCCACTAGTCTTGCGAAGTTCACGAATCGTCGGCGCCAGACTCGATCACAGTGATTATATTCGCAAAGGTATAAGCACGCATAATCGACACCAAAGTATAGGGGCACAGATACTCAAAACAGATATAGGTCTTAACGGTGAAAGTGGTTCGGCCGTCGGAATGCCGAACTCTGAAACTAACCTGTGAGTATCCAATCATAAAACAACTCGGCGTTCGATGTGCCGAGCTCGGTAATTCGTAACACCTCACTTCGCCGAGAAGGCTGGTGAGATGACCTATGTCGATGAGAACTCGAAAGTCCTTCTCGACCGAGACTTAGATAGATAACCAACCAGCCTTGACGCAGTGCTGTTTATCCAAACTGAAGGTACTCCGCGATCGACTGGTTCTACGACGATAGTGCTGTTTATCCAAACTGAAGATACCACCGGTTGCCTTCACAGTGCTGTTTATCCAAACTGAAGATGTGTTGGCGAAAAAGAAAATAAAAATGTCAAGGTTGAGAGAGTTTGCGCAGGGCAGTTTTGTGTGTTGAGTTGGAGATCCTTGTTGGGTTGCACCACCCCTTGTATTTATAGTGACCGTGTGCTTAGTAGCCAACCCGTGTAGTTCCAGTCGAAAAACATTTTCCCTGAGATAATTATCACAAAATCCCTTGACATCATCTCGATATCTGGGAAAGGTTGGCAATTTGTACTTTCCCTCTATTCAGACTAGATACACTAGTCACTTGATAAGGCTTGTATTTAGAGTTGTTATTGACTTCAAATTTCCATGCACCATGTGGCATAACCTATCACCAGATTATATCATCATGATAATTCCAACTTAAAATGGAATATGCCATTACTAGCAAACTGAAGAATCCGGCATCTCCTTTATTTTTGCTCATATGCATCCATGTAGCCAAAACATCATCAAAAGCCGTACTCCACTTGCACTTCTATAAAGATCATTCCACCTTGGATGCTCCATTATCTGAATTCAATTAGGATTTAGATAAATACTAGGTTCAGATAATTTTAAAATATTACTAAAAGATAATATCATGATTAAAATCACAATATTATTCCTTAATAATAATTTAAAATTATTTCAACCACTTTGTCAATGAACGGTCCAAAATTCTACTCATTCAACAGGCTCGATCGCTCGGGCCGATGGTGTAATTTTCAGCCCAAACAGATACACAATAAATACAGAAAATTAAAATGATACTAACTTGAATGAAACCAAAGGCAGAGGCTAGCGCGAAAGCTATGTCATTCGAACAGTATTTCCGTCCCACTCTTGTGCTTGTGGTTCTACAACGTCTGCTCTACCAGGATACAACTACCTAATTCTAGAATCCGCACTAGATTATAGAATTCTAACGAATTGTTTTGTGTGTTTACTCTCTCTGAAAAGTTTGTACGAAAGAAATGAGGGAGAAAAGATGATCTGTGATGGAACTGAGGACTCCAGTTATATAGGCTTTTTCATACCTCTTCAAATACCTTTTGGGTGTATCTGAAGCTATACAACTTTTTCCAAAGAATTGTGTCTATTAATCAAAACGTTTTTAATTAATTAATTAAAAACTTAATTCGAAATTAAAACTAATTGATCATTAATTAATTAATTAAAAATTTAATTCGAAATTAAAAATAATTGATCAGATTAATTAATATTAATTTATATTAATTTTATGGTATATTCACCAAGCCTAATCCACACAATTAGTGGCCCAAGCCTCAATCCTTATTCCAAATGGTCCAACACTTAATCACTAATAAAAAAGACTTAACCTATATAAAGGCCTTTGACTTGTTGTTTCCCGATGTGGGACAATAGGAGTCTCAAAACTCCTACACAATGGTTGTGTGATATTATGGTATATTCACCAAGCCTAATCCACACAATTAGTGGCTCAAGCCTCAATCTTTATTCCAAATGAAAACTAATGAAAAGTCCAAAAAAACAACTTCCCTTTTAACGAAAAGCCCTTTTAAAAGGTATAGTGAATAGTATCAGGTAAAAGTAAAAATGTGATTTTTCGTTAAAAATAAACAGTATCGGAAGTGTTTCGTTAAAACTCTTTAATTCCAAATGATCCAACACCTAATCACTAGTAAAAAGAACTTGACCTATATAAAGGCCTTTGACTTCTTCTTGTTTCCCGATGTGGGACAATAGGAGTCGCAAAACTCCTACACAATGTTGTGTGATTGGTTTGCCATATTTTGCTCGACCCAAGAGTTGATTTCCAGGTCAACGTCAACGTCAACTTTCGTCAGCAAATACATCCAAAATTTCAGAAGAAATATCAAGATGGATTTTTCTTGCTCCACCACGCTCTATACATCTCTTTATAAAATATGGAAAATAATAATTTATTAAGCAAACGCATTTGCCCCCTTGTCTGATTGCTGACGGTTCACCATCGAAACCTGGTTCCTTATCCAGAACGGCGCCGTGTTCGCCGACCGCCACCCGGCCTTGGCCATCAACAAGTACCTCAACAGTAACCAGCACAACATCAGCTCCTGCATCTACGGCCCCACTTGGCGCCTCCTCCGCCGCAACCTCACCTCCGAAATCCTCCACCCTTCCCGCGTCAAATCCTACGGCAACGCCCGCAAATGGGTTCTCGACATCCTCGTCAACCGCCTCAAAACAGAGTCTCAATCCCATTCCGAAGCTGCCGGCGGCGGCGGTGGTGTCAGGGTGGTCGACCACTTCCAATACGCCATGTTCTGCCTCCTGGTTCTGATGTGCTTCGGCGACAAATTGAACGAAGAGCAAATCAAAGAAATCGAGCGCGTGCAGCGCCAACAGCTTTTGAGTTTGAGGCGGTTCAATATCCTCAATTTCAAGCCGAAATTGACCAAGATTCTCCTAAAAAATCGGTGGCGGCAATTCTTCAAAATCGTCGAGGAACAACGACAAGTGCTCGTCCCTCTGATTCGAGCACGACAAAACAGGGCAAAGCAGGGCAGCAAAAACGACGACAAAGACGATGAATTTGTGTTGTCGTATACAGATACGCTGCTGGACCTCGAGCTTCCCGACGGCAACGAAAAGCGGAAGCTTTCGGAGGGAGAAATGGTCAGCCTCTGCTCAGAGTTTCTGAACGCCGGCATTGACACGACTTCCACCTCGTTGCAGTGGATCATGGCCAACGTAGTGAAGTACCCGCAAGTTCAGGAGAAGCTGTTTGCGGAGATTAAAGGGGTATTGGGAGAAACGGAGGAGGAGGTGCGGGAGGAGGTCCTGCACAAGCTGCCGTATCTGAAAGCCGTGATCTTGGAGGGGCTGAGGCGCCACCCGCCGGGGCACGTTTTGCTTCCGCACTCGGTGACGCATGACGCGGTTTTGGGCGGATACCTGGTGCCCAAAAAGGGGACCGTCAATGTCATGCTGGCGGATATAGGGTGGGACACGCAAGTGTGGGAGGACCCCATGGCGTTCAAGCCGGAGAGGTTCTCGGGCAGCGTCGGCGGAGAAGAAGGGTTCGATTTGACGGGAAGCAGGGAGATTAAGATGATGCCGTTTGGGGTGGGGAGGAGGTCCTGTCCTGGGTCGGGGTTGGCGGTGCTTCACCTGGAGTACTTTGTGGCGAATTTGGTTTGGAAGTTTCAGTGGAGGGCTGTGGAGGGAGATGACGTTGACCTGTCAGAGAAGATGGAGTTTACTATGGTGATGAAGAATCCATTGCAAGCCCACATAATCCCTAGAATTTAATACGTGTGAGAATGTACTAATTCTTCGGCGCATGTTCAATCGTTAAGGATTTCGAATGCCTACATAGGTACAACTCTCCTTTAATCTTGGCGTCATAGCTTGGCTGATGGCTAATTTGAAATCCAAGTTCTTATGGAGTAGTGTTTTTGTTTTTACCTTCGTATATATGGAAATGGAAGAATAAACAACTCTTTGAAGACAACTTATTTCTGACAAAGGTGTTCAGGTACGATTTCCGTTCATTGCTTAATTTGTTAGACTATACTTCGTCCTCAAAATTCGTCATCTGAAGTAATCTCAAGTTCTCAACCTCATGTTTTGAGCCCCAGAGATAAGGTTAAGCTCTATGGAACTACTATATTTACAACGACCTCGATCTGATTTCCTTGACATGTTGAATTTGCTGGTGGAGCGCTGAGATGCGGAAAATATGTGACATTACGCAAAGTTGGGGATGCAAGCGATAAGGTTGGTCAGATACAGAGATATGCTAATAGTATTAGCACCCAAATTTTTGGTGCAACAGTCCCATTTTTGCAGATGGAAAGTCTGACTAACGTATTTATAATTTGATCTTTTGTAGGGTGGTGGTTCCGGCACCCAACAAATTGTGATCGAATGGCCCTTATGTGAGGATTATTACAAGATTCAGGAGTATCTCTACTCACAATTTTATTTGCTTTAAGAACATTTTCAACCTTTGGGGATAATGCTTAACAAGTTAAGTCAAAAATTTTTAAGCCATAATTCATAAATTGATTTTCTCTTCCAACCTTTATGCCTTAAAATTTTAGCCCGTAATGATCAAATAATGATTTTAATCTAACTTTTTGTTTTCAATAACACTTTTTTTTAAATAAAATTTATGTAGATTATCTTAATTTATTTTTATGAATATTTTAGTCTAAAAATATTTAAATTCCGATAAGTAATTAAAAATCATACAAATATATATGTATTTATAAAGTTTTAAGTTAAATTTGATTAAAATAATTTTCTTAAATTATTTTAGACACTGATTTAATCTTGGGCTGTCAAATCTTTTTTTTTTCTATTAGATTTGATCTCATTTGATCGTCGCCGTTAGATTATAAGTAAAAAACAAAAAAACAAGTTTGAAATATGACAGTTTGGTGGGTCCAGAATAATTTAAGCCAGACTTAAATCCTAGGGAATCTAGCTTAGAGATATATTTTCTTTCCAAGGCTTATTTTAGCCCAAGATTGGAGATGGTTTGGGAGGGTTTTAAAGCATATAGAGTTTTAACGAAACACTCTCGGTATTTTTCACTTTTAACGAAAAACCACATTTTTAGTTTTATCTGGTACTATTTACTATATTTTTTTGGACTTTTCTTTAGTTTTTCTTATATTTTAAGTTTTATCCCATGAGTTGAAAATGTTCTAAATGAAGCGACATAATACCTAACACCTTCGGATGAACTGACATTTAATCGGGATGTTAACTTCCAGTGATTTCAGGAAACTAAAGTTTCATTTCAATGTAGGTCTTATTTTTCGTCGAAGTTGTCATGGTCAGACATTTAAACTGAAAGTGACAATATGTGCAGCTGAGTCAATGCCATAGAAACCTGGTTCCTTATCAATCTCAGTATGGAAACTAATAATTATTGAGCAAACGCATTTGCCCTTTGTCTGATTGCTTACGATTCACCATGGAAATCTGGTTCCTTGTCCTCAGCGCCCTCTGCGTCTCCTTCCTCCTCAAACCCCTTCTCTCTCTATTCCTACCCACTTCCATCTCCAGACCCAATCTCCCTCCCGGGCCTCGCTTCTTCCCCATCATTGGCGGCTTCTTATTCCTCCTCAAATCCTTCTCGGAGCTCGAGCTTATTATCCGCAAACTCCAGGCCGAATACGGGCCCATCATCTCCCTCCGCATCGGCTCCCGCTCCGCCGTCTTCGTCGCCGATCGCTCCCTCGCCCACCAGGCCTTAATCCAGAACGGCGCCGTGTTCGCCGACCGCCCCCCGGCCTTGGCCACCAACAAGTGCGTCAACAGCAACCAGCACACCATCGGCTCCGCCGTCTACGGCCCCACGTGGCGTCTCCTCCGCCGCAATATCACCTCCGAAATCCTCCACCCTTCCCGCGTTAAATCCTACGGCAACGCCCGCAAATGGGTTCTCGACATCCTCGTCAACCGCCTCAAAACCGAGTCTCAATCCCACTCCGAAGCCGCCCCCGCCGGCGTCAGGGTTGTCGACCACTTCCAATACGCCATGTTCTGCCTCCTGGTTCTGATGTGCTTCGGCGACAAATTGAACGAAGAGCAAATCAAAGAAATCGAGCGTGTGAACCGTCAACTACTTTTGAGTTTCGGGCGGTTCAATATCCTCAATTTCAAGCCAAAATTGACGAAGATTATCTTCAAAAATCGGTGGCGGCAATTCTTCAAAATCCTCGAGGAACGACGAGAAGTGCTCGTCCCTCTGATTCGAGCACGACAAAGCAGAGCAAAGCAGGGCAGCAAAACCGACGACAAAGACGATGAATTTGTGTTGTCGTATACGGATACGCTGCTGGACCTCGAACTTCCCGACGGCAACGAAAAGCGGAAGCTTTCGGAGGGAGAAATGGTCAGCCTCTGCTCAGAGTTTCTGAACGCCGGCACCGACACGACTTCCACCGCGCTGCAGTGGATCATGGCCAACGTAGTCAAGTACCCGCAAGTTCAGGAGAAGCTGTTTGCGGAGATTAAAGGGGTGATGGTAGAAACGGAGGAGGAGGTGCGGGAGGAGGTCCTGGACAAGTTGCCGTATCTGAAAGCCGTGATCTTGGAGGGGCTGAGGCGCCACCCACCGGCGCACTTTGTGCTGCCGCACGCGGTGACGCAAGACGTGGTTTTGGGCGGACACGTGGTGCCCAAGAACGGGAGTGTTAATTTCATGGTGGCGGACATAGGGTGGGAGCCCGCAAGTGTGGGAGGATCCCATGGCGTTCAAGCCGGAGAGGTTCTTGGGCAGCGGCGGAGGAGAAGAAGGGTTCGATTTGACGGGGAGCAGGGAGATTAAGATGATGCCGTTTGGGGCAGGGAGGAGGATCTGTCCTGCGTCGGGATTGGCGGTGCTTCACCTGGAGTACTTTGTGGCGAATTTGGTGTGGAAATTCGAGTGGAGAGCTGTGGAGGGAGATGACGTGGACCTCTCAGAGAAGCAGGAGCTTACCATGGTGATGAAGAATCCATTGCAAGCCCACATAATCCCTAGAATTTAATACGTGGAAGAATTCTGTACTAATTCTTCGGCCCATGTTCAATCGTTAAATCCATTAATGTATACTCTTCATTAACTATGTAATTTCGAAAATTTGGATTTTTAGTTTACTAGCGTGAATCAAGACAGATTTTATAACTTCAGTATTTAGTGAGTGATTTGAGTGAGCTGTATTTGCTACTTTTTAGCTTATGACTAATACAACTTTCAAATTTTAGAAGACAACTTCTGTATTTAGAGACTGCCCAAGAGCAAGGAGCATTTGAGAATTTGATGGGATTGCCTACATAGGTACAACTCTCCTTTAATCTTGGTATTACAACTTGTCTGATGACTAATTCGAAATCTAAGTTATTGTGGTCTGAACAAATTCGGTGGAGTAGCGTTTTTGTTTTTACCTTCGTATATACGAAAATGAAAGAATAAACAACTCTTTGAAGACAACTTCTTTCCGACAAAGGTGTTCAGGTACCATTTTCGTTCATTGCTTAATTTGTTAGACTACGCTTCGTCCCCAAAATTCGTCATCTGAAGTAATCTCAAGTTTTCAACTTCATGTTTTGAGTCCCAAAGATAAGGTTAAGCTCTATGGAACTATTATATTTACAATGATCTCGATCTGATTTTTTTGACATGTTGAATTTGCTGGTAGGGCACTGTGATGCGGTGAATATGTGACATTACGCAAAGTTGGGGATGCAAGCCATAAGGTTGGTCAGATACAGATATGCTAATAGTATTAGCAACCATATTTTTGGTGCAACAGTTCCATTTTTGCAAATGGAAAGTCTGACTAGCGTATTTATAATTTGATCTTTTGTAGGGCGATGGTTTCGGCACCCAACAAATTGTGATCGAAGGCCCTTTATGTGAGGATTATTACAAGATTCGGGAGTATCTCTACTTACAATTTTATTTGCTTTAAGTAGAGATACATAATATCTAACGCCTTCAGGTGAACTATCATTTGATGCGGTGTTAATTTCCAATGATTTTAGAGAACACGGTAAAATTTAATTTAAATGTAAGAATTATTTTCCGTTGAAGTTGTCATTTTGTTCATGCATGATGCAAATCTTTTTTCAGGAATAAGGAAACAAAGCATGTTTGATGGGTTAGACACCCAATTGTCATGTTGTCCTCTTACACCAAGTCCCACGCGTGTTAAATTCAAATAGCACCAAGACATTAGTGCGAATGAGGGTTTAAAGGGAAGAGGATTCTTTTTTTTTTTTTTTTTAATGAGAATTAGTTATGGGATCCATATCATATAAAATTTTAAAGATCTGAACCGTTTATTTTTCAAGTTGCACCTCTTATATCATCCTTGCAAAATATTAGCCAAATCGAAAATATTTTGACATCTAATTGAGTTCAAATAAACTGACGAATATTTTTGTCTATAAGAAACAATGAAATTTCAATGTGATAATTAAATAGACAAATGGTTTAGGATTGAATTGAATTTTGCAACGATTATGTATGAATCGAGACTTACAAAATAGACGACACGGATCGTTGGAGTTCGATGTAAAGTGGGTTCCACAACTAATTCTTATTTCTTGAAAGAAAAAAAATGATGATCCATCCATTAAAGGGCATGTACCTACGAAAACAAAACATCACAAGCACACAGTTAGACATTTCAACTTTTTCACGTGACAATATGCAGTTGAGTTTGGATAATGCCGCAAACTTGGCAAGTAAATTACACAATGCCATGCATTTTAGCTTATTAACAAAGGATAATGTTAGGAAAACTAAATTGGGAGACAAAATTTGTAAACTAAATGATGTGTCATTAATATGAATGAGCATGTTTATCAACACTTTGGGCCCCGACTACGCCCTCACGGTTTTGTTTCTGGGAACTCACACGAGAACTTCCCAATGGGTCACCCATCATGGGATTGCTCTCGCGCGCTACTCGCTTAACTTCGGAGTTCCCATGGAACCCGAAGCCAGTGAGCTCCCAAAAGGCCTCGCGCTAGGTAGGGATGAGAATATACATATAAGGATCACTCCCCTGGGCGATGTGGGATCTCACAATCCACCCCCCTTAGGGGCCCGACGCCCTCGTCGGCACACCACGGCCAGGGTTAGGCTCTGATACCAAATTGTCACATCCCGACCCGGGGCGGATCACTTCCCGGGCCCGCTCCACTACCGTAGCACGATATTGTCCGCTTTGGGCCCCAACTACGCCCTCACGGTTTTGTTTCTGGGAACTCACACGAGAACTTCCCAATGGGTCACCCATCATGGGATTGCTCTCGCGCGCTACTCGCTTAACTTCGGAGTTCCCATGGAACCCGAAGCCAGTGAGCTCCCAAAAGACCTCGCGCTAGGTAGGGATGAGAATATACATATAAGGATCACTCCCCTGGGCGATGTGGGATCTCACATGGCCATCAAATCTCTTTTCTACTATTAGATTTGATCTCATTTGATCATACTCGTTAGAGTATAAGTAAAAAACAAAAAAAAAGTTTGAAATATGACAATTTGGTGGGTCCAGAATAATTTAAGTTGTATAGAACTAATTTCGAGAATGGGCACAATATAAATTTTTTTTAGAAGCACATATTCATCGAGGGGCAATTAGGGCGCGCACATAAGGGTCTTTATGACACAATCAATAATTCTATTCATTTTCAATTAGGCCTTGCTCTAGCATCTTTGGGGGTTATTACGTCCTTGCTTAAAATCTTGGGGGAAATCTAACTCAGAGATATATTTTCTCCCATGACTTATTTTAGCCCATGGTTGGAGATGGTTTAGGGGGTTTTAAAGCTTATATTTTAAGTTTTATTTCATAGCTTGGAGATGGTTTCATTGGAGAGACATAATATCTAACGCATTCGGATGAACTGACATTTAATCGCGATGTTAAGTTCCAATGATTTCAGGAAACACACACTAAGTTTGGATGTGAGAAATAAACTTGGAATTTTGGTAAAAGTCAGAATTTATAAATTGATATGCACCAATTCTCTTGTTTGGATTCATAAACATATAAATTTAGAATTTCCGCGTGGATAAAAAACTTGGAATTTGGGACCTCCAATTCTCAAGTTCAAATTCCATGTAAGTATATGTCATTTCCCAATTTTCTATGATTGAGAGTTTAAAAATAACAAATTCCGTATTCAATTGCATTGTTCTTTTAGGTTAACCAAACTAGAAAATTTACAAATTCTAGAAAATAAAATCTTATCATTTTAATTTCTGTCATTTTAAAATTCCTCAATAATCCTAAATTTCTTCGTTCAAAAAAGCTTAATTTCAATATAGGTCTTGTTTTTCGTCGAAGTTCATTTGAACTGAAAGTGACAAAATGTGCAGCTGAGTCAATACCATGGAAACCTGTTTCCTTATCAATCTCCTTATAAAGTATGGAAACTAATAATTGTTGAGCAAACGCATTTGCCCTTTGTCTGATTGCTTACGATTCACCATGGAAACCTGGTTCCTTGTCCTCATCGCCCTCTGCGTCTCCTTCCTCCTCAAACCCCTTCTCTCTCTATTCCTACCCACTTCAATCTCCAGACCCAATCTCCCTCCCGGGCCTCGCTTCTTCCCCATCATTGGCGGCTTCTCATTCCTCCTCAAATCCTCCTCGGAGCTCCAGCCTATTATCCGCAAACTCCAGGCCGAATACGGGCCCATCGTCTCCCTCCGCATCGGCTCCCGCTCCGCCGTCTTCGTCGCCGACCGCTCCCTCGCCCACCAGGCCTTAATCCAGAACGGCGCCGTGTTCGCCGACCGCCCCCGGGCCTTGGCCACCAGCAATTGCGTCAACAGCAACCAGCACACCGTCGCCTCCGCCGCCTACGGCCCCACGTGGCGTCTCCTCCGCCGCAACCTCACCTCCGAAATCCTCCACCCTTCCCGCGTTAAATCCTATGGCAACGCCCGCAAATGGGTTCTTGACATCCTCGTCAACCGCCTCAAAACCGAGTCTCAATTCCACTCCGAAGGCGCCGGCGTCAGGGTGGTCGACCACTTCCAATACGCCATGTTCTGCCTCCTGGTTCTGATGTGCTTCGGCGACAAATTGAACGAAGAGCAAATCAAAGAAATCGAGCATGTGCAGCGCCAAATACTTTTGAGTTTCGGGCGGTTCAATATCCTCAATTTCAAGCCAAAATTGACGAAGATTATCTTCAAAAATCGGTGGCGGCAATTCTTCAAAATCCTCGAGGAACGACGAGAAGTGCTTCGTCCCTCTGATTCGAGCACGACAGAGCAGGGCAAAGCAGGGCAGCAAAAAAGACGACAAAGACGATGAATTTGTGTTGTCGTATACAGATACGCTGCTGGACCTCGAGCTTCCCGACGGCAACGAAAAGCGGAAGCTTTCGGAGGGAGAAACGGTCAGCCTCTGCTCAGAGTTTCTAACCGCCGGCACCGACACGACTTCCACCGCGCTGCAGTGGATCATGGCCAACGTAGTGAAGTACCCGCAAGTTCAGGAGAAGCTGTTTGCGGAGATTAAAGGGGTGAAGGGAGAAATGGAGGAGGAGGTGCGGGAGGAGGTCCTGTACAAGCTGCCGTATCTGAAAGCCGTGATCTTGGAGGGGCTGAGGCGCCACCCGCCGGCGCACTTTGTGCCGCACTCGGTGACGCATGACGTGGTTTTGGGCGGACACGTGGTGCCCAAGAACGGGAGTGTTAATTTCATGGTGGCGGATATAGGGTGGGACCCGCAAGTGTGGGAGGATCCCATGGCGTTCAAGCCGGAGAGGTTCTTGGGCAGCGGCGGAGGAGAAGAAGGGTTCGATTTGACGGGGAGCAGGGAGATTAAGATGATGCCGTTTGGGGCAGGGAGGAGGATCTGTCCTGCGTCAGGATTGGCGGTGCTTCACCTGGAGTACTTTGTGGCGAATTTGGTGTGGAAATTCGAGTGGAGAGCTGTGGAGGGAGATGACGTGGACATGTCAGAGAAGCAGGAGTTTACCATGGTGATGAAGAATGCATTGCAAGCCCACATAATCCCTAGAATTTAATACGTGTGAGAATTTTGTACTAATTCTTCAGCGTATGTTCAATCGTTAAATCCATCAATGTATACTCTTCATTGATTATGTAATTTCGAAATTTGGATTTTTAGTTTACTAGTGTGCTTCAAGACAGATTTTATAACTTCAGTATTTAGTGAGTGATTTGAATAAGCTGTATTTGCTACTTTTTAGCTTATGACATACAACTTTCAAATTTTACAAGGCAACTTCTGTATTTAGAGACTGCCCAAGAGCAAGGAGTATTTGAGAATTTGATGGGATTGCCTACATAGGTACAACTCTCCTTTAATCTTGGTGTTACAACTTGACTGATGACTGATTCGAAATCTAAGTTATTGTGGTATGAACAAATTCGATGGAGTAGAGTTTTTGTTTTTACCTTCGTATATATGGAAATGGAAGAATTAACAACTCTTTGAAGACAACTTCTTTCCGACAAAGGTGTTCAGGTGCTATTTCCGTTCATTGCTTAATTTGTTAGACTATGCTTCGTCCCTAAAATTCGTCATCAGAAGTAATCTCAAGTTTTCAACTTCATGTTTTGAGTCCCAGAGATGAGATTAAGCTCTATGGAACTACTATATTTACAAAGATCTCGATTTGATTTTTTTGACATGTTGAATTTGTTGTAGGGCACTAAGATGCGGTGAATATGTGACATTACGCAAAGTTGGGGATGCAAGCCATAAGGTTGGTCAGATACAGATATGCTAATAGTATTAGCAACCAAATTTTTGGTGTAATAGTTCCATTAGCAACCAAATTTTTGGTGTAATAGTTCCATTTTTGCAGATGGAAAGTCTGACTAGCTTATATATAATTTGATCGTTTCAAGGATTTAGGTAAATTTTTTGTGATCGAAGGCCCCTTATGTGAGGATTATTACAAGATTCGTGAGTATTTCTACTTACAATTTTATTTGCTTTAAGTAGAGATACATAATATCTAGCGCCTTCGGATGAACTATCATTTGATGCCATGTTAATTTCCAATAATTTTAGGGAACACGGTAAAATTTAATTTAAATGTAAGACTTATTTTCCGTTGAAGTTGTCATTTTGTTCATCCATGATGGAAAATCTTTTTCAGGAATGAGGAAACAAAGCGTGTTTGATGGGTTAGATCAGGATCCTCTCCTAATCGTAAAAATCTGAGCCTGCTGAGCAGACAATCGTGACCGTTGAAATTTAATCCAACGGCTACAAACATTAGGGCCCTCTAAAAGTTATAATAATTGTAACCGTTGGATTAAATTTCAACGGTCACGATTTCCTGCTCAGCAGGCTCAGATTTTTATGATCAGGAAAAGATCCTGATCCGACACCAATTGTCATGTTATCCTCTTATACCAGGTCCCACGCGAATGCGGCTTAAGGGAGGAGATGGATTGTCTGCCCTCCACATTCCATATCTTTTCCATCCTCTCTTATTTAAGCCACGTCAATATTTTATATTCTCATTGCTTTTTGTCTTATTATTTCTATAAAAAAATCAATATAAAATGTTGATGTGACTTAACCGTGATCACAGAAATAGGAGGAGATGTGAAGGGGATGTGATGAGGGAGGAAAGACAATCTAGGTCCTTTAAGGGAATGGGCTTCTATTTCTTTTTTTTAAATGAGGATTAGTTGTGGGACTCATATCATATCAAATTTTAACGGTAGAAACCGTTTATTTTTCAAGTTGCATCTCTTAAATCATCCTTGCAAAATATTAGACAATCGAAAATATTTTGACTTCTAATTGAGTTCAAATAAATTGACGAACACTTTTGTCTATAAGAAACAATGAAATTTCAATGTGATAATTAAATAGGCAAATGGTTTCGGATTGAATTGAATTTTGGAACGATGATGTATGAATCGAGACTTACAAAATAGACGGCACAGATCGTTGAAATTCGAGGTAAAGTGGGTCCCACAACTAATCTTTATTTCTTGAAAAAAAAAATGATGATCCATCCCTTAAAGGGCCTGTACCTACGAAAACAAAACATCACAAGCGAATCACAGTTAGACATTTCAACTTTTTCACGTGACAATATGCAGTTGAGTTTGGATAATGCCGCAAACCTGGCAAGTGAATTACACAATGCCATGCATTTTAGCTTATTAACAAAGGATAATGTTAAGGAGACTAAATTGGGAGACAAAATTTGTAAACTAAATGATGTGTCATTAATAGGAATGAGCATGTTTATCAACACTTAGTAATAAATCAATCAACAATTTCCATGTTTTTTAGTTTTCAAAAGGGAATTGTTATTAGCATCCCAAAAGTCACATTCGACACTCCTCACAAATCTATTTTTCTTTCAAATTATAGAATATTTAATACCAAATGAGATTTTTAGATTGTTAATAATAATCTTCTTTCAAAATTCTATTTACATATTTATTTTTCATAACATTACTCTTTAACGAAACAATATGTTATTGCTTTGCCGGATTTTGCTCGAGCCTAGGGATGGGCAAATACCCATTGGTTATGGGTAACCGCGGTTATCCGTCCGTTTAAATTAAGCGGTTACGGTTATGGGTAACCGTTTAGATAAATAAACGGTTATGGGTATAACCGTTTACCCGCGAAATTTAAATGGGCGGTTATGGGTATTAACTGCGGTTATAAACGGGTGACCGTTTACCCATTTATTTTATATATGTAAAATTAACACAAACCATATTCTCTATCAGACAAAACTTAGATCAATGCTATTGACTATAATGCATGATTTCATGGTCCATTATATATATATATATATATATTATGTTAATACTTTACATTCCGAGTTAAATAACCAAAGAATATTGTCTTTTAACAATTTTCGTAACCCAAGAATACCTAGCCAATTTTATATTATCTTCATTGTTAACAGTTAAAAATATAGTCCGTATACTATTATTTCAATTATTGGAATGATATAAGGACTTAAAAAATTAAAATGCGAAATATATGATGAATGTACCTATAACGGTGTTTAATTGTTAGAAAATGAAAATTATGACAAATTTATTTTTTTAATTTTCAAGTTGTTAAAAAAAACACGTAGACGGGTGAAAAATGAGTAATTGGTAAAAAAATAAAGGATAAACGGGTTAAAAAATGATAAATGGGTAAACGGGTATTAAACGGTTACGGTTAAATGGGTATGCGGTTATGGGTATGGTTAACCGTTTATAAACGGTTATGGGTATGGGTATAACCGTTTAGACAATTACCCAACGGGTAAACGGTTATGCGGGTATGAGAATAAACGGTTATAGATAAATAATCGCGGTTTCCGCTATAACCGTTGCCCATCCCTACTCGAGCCATGAATAGATTTCCAAGTCAATGTCAACGTTTGTCAGCAATTACATCACAACTCCAAAATATCTTAAAAATCAAAGTAAGGATTTTCTTGCTCCATCGTGAACTTACAAAGCAGATTCGGAGAAGATTCCTATTTCCATTAGAATGGTCATTTTTGCATTTTTTTTGTAAAGATTTGTAGGGATTCTCACATTTAAATAATTCATTATATATTTGACAGTCAATTATCGCCAAGTACTAAGTACTAAGTATTATTTATATTTAATTTAAATAAAAAATTTAAAATAATTCTGATCACTCAATATACGATGAAGGATTAAAATGTAAGGATCCCTATCATCTTTACAATTTGAATCCATAAAAGATCCGAATCGCTTCACGAGGACCACCACGCTTTATCCATCTCTTTATAAAATATGGAAAATAATAATTTATTAACCAAACGCATTTGCCCCCTCGTCTGATTGCTGACGGTTCACCATGGAAACCTGGTTCCTTATCCTTACCGCCCTCTGCGTCTCCTTCCTCCTCAAACCCCTTCTTTCTCTATTCCTACCCACTTCCATCTCCAACCCCAAGCCCCCTCCCGGGCCCCGCTACATCCCCATCATCGGCACCTTGTTATTCCTCCGCAAATCCTTCTCGGAGCTCGAGCCTATCATCCGCAAACTACAGGCCAAACACGGGCCCATCATCTCCCTCCGCTTCGGCTCCCGCTCCGCCGTCTTCATCGGCGACCGCTCCCTCGCCCACCAAGCCTTAATCCAGAACGGCGCCGTGTTCGCCGACCGCCCCCGGGCCTTGGCCACCAGCGAGTACGTCAGCAGCAACCAGCACAACATCAGCTCCGCCGGATACGGCCCCACTTGGCGCCTCCTCCGCCGCAACCTCACCTCCGAAATCCTCCACCCTTCCCGCGTCAAATCCTACGGCAACGCCCGCAAATGGGTTCTCGACATCCTCGTCAACCGCCTCAAAACAGAGTCTCAATCCCAGTCCGAAGCGGCCGGCGGCGGCGGTGGTGTCAGGGTGGTCGACCACTTCCAATACGCCATGTTCTGCCTCCTGGTTCTGATGTGCTTCGGCGACAAATTGAACGAAGAGCAAATCAAAGAAATCGAGCGCGTTCAACGCCAACAACTTTTGAGTTTCGGGCGGTTCAATATCCTCAATTTCAAGCCGAAATTGACGAAGATTATCTTCAAAAATCGGTGGCGGCAATTCTTCAAAATCCTCGAGGAACAACGAGAAGTGCTTGTCCCTCTGATTCGAGCACGACAAAACAGGGCAAAGCAGGGCAGCAAAAACGACAACAAAGACGATGAATTTGTGTTGTCGTATACTGATACGCTGCTGGACCTCGAGCTTCCCGACGGCAATGAAAAGCGGAAGCTTTCGGAGGGAGAAATGGTCAGCCTCTGCTCAGAGTTTCTGAACGCCGGCACCGACACTACTTCCACCGCACTGCAGTGGATCATGGCCAACGTAGTCAAGTACCCACAAGTTCAGGAGAAGCTGTTTGCGGAGATTAAAGGGGTTATGGGAGAAACGGAGGAGGAGGTGTGGGAGGAGGTCCTGCATAAGCTGCCGTATCTGAAAGCCGTGATCTTGGAGGGGCTGAGGCGCCACCCGCCGGGGCACTTTGTGCTGCCGCACGCGGTGACCCATGACGTGGTTTTGGGCGGACACGTGGTGCCCAAGAGCGGGAGTGTTAATTTCATGGTGGCGGATATAGGCTGGGACCCGCAAGTGTGGGAGGACCCCATGACGTTCAAGCCGGAGAGGTTCTTGGGCAGCGGCGGAGAAGAAGAAGGGTTCGATTTGACGGGGAGCAGGGAGATTAAGATGATGCCGTTTGGGGCAGGGAGGAGGTCCTGTCCTGGGTTGGGATTGGCGGTGCTTCACCTGGAGTACTTTGTGGCGAATTTGGTGTGGCAATTCGAGTGGAGAGCTGTGGAGGGAGATGACGTGGACCTGTCTGAGAAGCAGGAGTTTACTATGGTGATGAAGAATCCATTGCAAGCCAACTTAATCCCAAGAATTTAATGTGTGCGAGAATGTTTAGCCGTTAAACTCATCAATGTATGTTCTTCATTGATTACGTAATATCGAAAATTTGGATTTTTAGTTCGCTCATGTGATCCAACACATTTTATAACTTTTCGTATTTAGCGAGTGACTTGATGAGAAGCCTACATAGATACAAGTCTCGTTTAATCTTGTTGTTACAGCTTAAGCTAATGGCTAATTTGAATTTCAAGTTATTGTGGTCTAATAAATTGGGTGGAGTAGTGTTTTTGTTTTCAACTGTTCATATATATGGAAATGGAGGAATAAACAACTTTTTGAAGACAACTTTGCAAGCGTAATCTCCCAAAACTATTATTGTTAAGGCTGCATAGGAATGGTATGATGCCTCTCATTGTGTGTGCCCTAATGTTCCTAAGATGCAAGTGTCTTTGGCTTGTGATCCACCCACTCCATTGCCGGGAGGTGAAGCTTAATGGCCACGGGCAGGTGGTCGATGCTGAAATTTGGGGGCTAGATTTTGGACTAAAACTTCCACTTGACAAGAGTATATAAAGATTGTGTGGAGATGAATTCAGCTTTAATGGTTAATTACAACTGATACCAATTTCATTCTCTTGGAAACATCAGTGCCAACAACTTATGACACGTATAACCGAATGTGAGTTAGTGCATGTCTACCTGTAGAAGAACATGATGACAAATAAAATTGCCAATTGGAGCTATGATATGGATATTGAGTGCCATTATTTTAAAAATTCTCTTGATTGGATTGGAACTCAATTAACTGATAATACGATGGAAATCTTTGAGACTTGACTTATATGTAATAACCGTTAAGCTAGTATTTTTTTTGTTAATCCACGGACCTATGTTAGTTTTTTTTTTTTGTTGATCCACGCACCTATGTTACCAAAAAAAATTACAACTTCGAATTTGGTAAAGAAAACGATTTTGATAACAAATGGAGGAATTGACATCTCAGCCATGCAGATGCATATCATTATTTGCGTTTTTTTAGTTTGGACTTTGGACTGTTTCCACATGCATGACAACCGACGATTGCTTTAAGCCTGTATACGGAAATACTTTCTATTTACTTTTGGCTTCACTGGATTGAATTCATCAAAAGAAAATTAATGAAAATGAATTTGAAAATTTTGAGTTTTAACGATAAGAATAAAATAAAGAGTAAAATGAATAGTACTAGGATTGACATTTTAATGTAAAAATGTGGTTTTTCGTTAAAGTGAACAGTACCAGAAGCTTTTCGTTAAAGTTCTCTTCAATCAATGGATTACAATTCAAAAATATAAGGTTAGGCAAAGCAATGAGTGGAGAAGAACCCGTTAATTTATCAGATATTCATAATGAGGTTGAATGGATTTTTAATGATATATCGGTATTGAAATATTTTCGTTATTTTAACCGTTAGATCTTTAGTCAAAAATACAAAAATAAAAATTTAAAGATTAAAAAGCTCAAAGTATCTTATACTCTAGAACACATTAGTTTGTCGAAAAAAGTTGTAGAAAGATGAGATATAATTTGCAACACCATCGAATTATTTTGCGTATTAGTTAACGAAAATGTTGCAAGACATTTGGATGTGATTTTACTGTTTATTAGGTCTCTGAACTATTTTTTATTGATTTTTAAAATTGAAAAAAAAAAGAAAAAAAATATAAACTAATAGTGAGGCCGCCAAAGAGATTTTTAGGTGTCGAAAATCTTTGAAATGTCCTAAATTAATTTTAGAAAACATGTGGTGCAACTAAAATGACTCAAATTATGGCTTATAATGAATTTTGTAAAAGTTCCCAAAACCGATTGGAAAATGTTGGTTATAACTCATAGTTTTTGTGAAAGTTAAAATTTTTAGCTTTAGGAAATATTTTGCTTGGGATTTAATGAAAATGTTGCAATACCTTTGAATGTGATTTTATCAATTATTAGGTTCAGAAACTATTTTTCATTTATTTTTAAAGTTGAAAAATAGAAAGAAAAATGAAGACTAATAGCGGGGCCCTCATAGAGATTTGTAGGTGTCCGACATCTTGGGAATGTCCTAAATTGATTTTAGAAAACATGTGGTGCGAATAGAATTAGGGGTGGTTTGGGTCGGATCCCGAACCGAAACCCCTAACCCGATTCCCAAACCAAAACATTTCGGGATGGGATTTTATATCCCGAAACCGAACCGAATGTATTCATTTCCCGAAATTCGGGATTCCCGAAAGTGTTTCGGGATTTTCGGGAAAGTTCGGGATTGGGCTTTGAAGCCCAAAATGTTGGGCTTTTAAAACTTTTTACAATTTTAAGCTCTTTAACAAGTAAGCACACCCATTTTTCAGAAGAAAAAAAAAGGAAAAAAAAAAAAAGTTACAATTGCAGCCAGCCACTGCCCGCACAAGCACAGCCCACCTGTTTCAATTTCATACAAAGGAAGCAACAACTAACAAGTTAAGCTTAAGTTCACAATTGTCTACCAAACTAGTTAATTAAAAGTGCATGCAACCAAAATGAAATAAGTTAAGTTTTACAAACCAAACTTCCGAATGAATTTAGATTAAGTTACAAACCAAAAGCAAAACATAGTTGCTTTAAAAGTACTTTCGGGAAGAGGTAAACAATCCTTGAAAATATGACCTGAATACAAAAACAAATTGCCAAAATTAAGTATCACACTAACCAAGTCTTCACAATCGTTGCAGGGCATGCCAAGAGAAAAATATTTGCTGCCAAATAGCAGGGCATGCAAAAATGAAATGCTCCTGCAATTAACACATAATCATATCTTATACATTTTTAATTTTTCATTGCAAAACATTTGGAGAGAAGATACTTTGACAAAACAGAGGAATGAATGGTCCATGAATCCTTCAACAGAGGACCCCAAATCAATCGGGCTATAACTTATAAGAGTCATATGAAATATGAACGGAGACAGAGTATACGACATTCAAAACAAATCCAATAACTTTTCATTGTCTATTGATATTCTGTTCCCTATTAATAATTTAATATGAGATCTTCAACCTAATTAAAACTTAACATCCACATGAATAAGTAAAACGTGTTTAAAACGTATTTGCTGATCTTCAACCTAATATATGCTTATCTGGCAATATAATATATGGTGTATATTTGTATTAAAATTTTAATTGACTTGAGCTTTGCTTTCACCATCACTGACTCACCCAATACAGATTGCTTTCCTTATCATTATCTCCATCAGCATCTTTTAAATACACATTAATGTTGGTGTTGATTGCTAAAATGAAATTACTAGTTTTCCAGTCAAAGCGTAGCAATTGGGAAAGCTTATGGGCCTACTAATCTTTAATGGATCAATTATTAGCCAGAATGGTCCATGAATCCTTAGTTAGCTCACTACCTGAATCAAGGTCGGAGTAAACTAAAACATCTCCTACAGAAACGCATAAAATGAGTTTTCCTATTGATTTGGGGTCCTCTGTTGAAGGATCAAATGCACATGAAAAGCTCCCTAATTTGAAACCCAGAGTCCTCAAACCCTCATACATTCGACATAATACTCACTCAGAAATCATGTTTATAAAAAATCAGAAACCCTAACCTTGATTTTGGGACTCGATTGGTGTCGGATTCGAGTCTTCATTCATGCGTCTGCGTCAGTCGATGGAGAAGCGGCGTGAGTCAATGGACAACGAGGAGCGGCGTGGATTAGACGAAGGAGTGGAGCGGCGAGACTGAGTCTGTGAGTGAGTGTGAGTGAGAGTGAGAGTGAGAGTGAAAGTGTGAGTGAGGTGAGAGTGAGGTGAGAGTGAGACTGTGAGAGTGAGAGAGCGAGAGCGACTGAGAGAGTCTGAGAGACTAACCTAACAAATGACCTAACTAATGGACGGTTGGATTACGTAATATCGAAAATTTGGATTTTTAGTTCGCTCATGTGATCCAACACATTTTATAACTTTTCGTATTTAGCGAGTGACTTGATGAGAAGCCTACATAGATACAAGTCTCGTTTAATCTTGTTGTTACAGCTTAAGCTAATGGCTAATTTGAATTTCAAGTTATTGTGGTCTAATAAATTGGGTGGAGTAGTGTTTTTGTTTTCAACTGTTCATATATATGGAAATGGAGGAATAAACAACTTTTTGAAGACAACTTTGCAACCGTAATCTCCCAAAACTATTATTGTTAAGGCTGCATAGGAATGGTATGATGCCTCTCATTGTGTGTGCTCTAATGTTCCTAAGATGCAAGTGTCTTTGGCTTGTGATCCACCCACTCCATTGCCGGGAGGTGAAGCTTAATGGCCACGGGCAGGTGGTCGATGCTGAAATTTGGGGGCTAGATTTTGGACTAAAACTTCCACTTGACAAGAGTATATAAAGATTGTGTGGAGATGAATTCAGCTTTAATGGTTAATTACAACTGATACCAATTTCATTCTCTTGGAAACATCAGTGCCAACAACTTATGACACGTATAACCGAATGTGAGTTAGTGCATGTCTACCAGTAGAAGAACATGATGACAAATAAAATTGCCAATTGGAGCTATGATATGGATATTGAGTGCCATTCTTTTAAAAATTCTCTTGATTGGATTGGAACTCAATTAACTGATAATATGATGGAAATCTTTGAGACTTGAACTTATATGTAATAACCGTTGAGCTAGTATTTTTTTTGTTAATCCACGCACCTATGTTAGTTTTTTTTTTTTTGTTGATCCACGCACCTATGTTACCAAAAAAAATTACAACTTCGAATTTGGTAAAGAAAACGATTTTGATAACAAATGGAGGAATTGACATCTCAGCCATGCAGATGCATATCATTATTTGCGTTTTTTTAGTTTGGACTTTGGACTGTTTCCACATGCATGACAACCGACGATTGCTTTAAGCCTGTATACGGAAATACTTTCTATTTACTTTTGGCTTCACTGGATTGAATTCATCAAAAGAAAATTAATGAAAATGAATTTGAAAATTTTGAGTTTTAACGATAAGAATAAAATAAAGAGTAAAATGAATAGTACTAGGATTGACATTTTAATGTAAAAATGTGGTTTTTCGTTAAAGTGAACAGTACCAGAAACTTTTCGTTAAAGTTCTCTTCAATCAATGGATTACAATTCAAAAATATAAGGTTAGGCAAAGCAATGAGTGGAGAAGAACCCGTTAATTTATCAGATATTCATAATGAGGTTGAATGGATTTTTAATGATATATCGGTATTGAAATATTTTCGTTATTTTAACCGTTAGATCTTTAGTCAAAAATACAAAAATAAAAATTTAAAGATTAAAAAGCTCAAAATATCTTATACTCTAGAACACATTAGTTTGTCGAAAAAAAGTTGTAGAAAGATGAGATATAATTTGCAACACCATCGAATTATTTTGCGTATTAGCTAACGAAAATGTTGCAAGACATTTGGATGTGATTTTACTATTTATTAGGTCTCTGAACTATTTTTTATTGATTTTTAAAATTGAAAAAAAAAGAAAAAAAATATAAACTAATAGTGAGGCCGCCAAAGAGATTTTTAGGTGTCGAAAATCTTTGAAATGTCCTAAATTAATTTTAGAAAACATGTGGTGCAACTAAAATGACTCAAATTATGGCTTATAATGAATTTTGTAAAAGTTCCCAAAACCGATTGGAAAATGTTGGTTATAACTCATAGTTTTTGTGAAAGTTAAAATTTTTAGCTTTAGGAAATATTTTGCTTGGGATTTAATGAAAATGTTGCAATACCTTTGAATGTGATTTTATCATTTATTAGGTTCAGAAACTATTTTTCATTTATTTTTAAAGTTGAAAAATAGAAAGAAAAATGAAGACTAATAGCGGGGCCCTCATAGAGATTTGTAGGTGTCCGACATCTTGGGAATGTCCTAAATTGATTTTAGAAAACATGTGGTGCGAATAGAATTAGGGGTGGTTTGGGTCGGGATCCCGAACCGAAACCCCTAACCCGATTCCCAAACCAAAACATTTTGGGATGGGATTTTATATCCCGAAACCGAACCGAATGTATTCATTTCGCGAAATTCGGGATTCCCGAAAGTGTTTCGGGATTTTCGGGAAAGTTCGGGATTGGGCTTTGAAGCCCAAAATGTTGGGCTTTTAAAACTTTTTACAATTTTAAGCTCTTTAACAAGTAAGCCCACCCATTTTTCAGAAGAAAAAAAAAAGAAAAAGTTACAATTGCAGCCAGCCACTGCCCGCACAAGCACAGCCCACCTGTTTCAATTTCATACAAAGGAAGCAACAACTAACAAGTTAAGCTTAAGTTCACAATTGTCTACCAAACTAGTTAATTAAAAGTGCATGCAACCAAAATGAAATAAGTTAAGTTTTACAAACCAAACTTCCGAATGAATTTAGATTAAGTTACAAACCAAAAGCAAAACATAGCTGCTTTAAAAGTACTTTCGGGAAGAGGTGAACAATCCTTGAAAATATGACCTGAATACAAAAACAAATTGCCAAAATTAAGTATCACACTAACCAAGTCTTCACAATCGTTGCAGGGCATGCAAAGAGAAAAATATTTGCTGCCAAATAGCAGGGCATGCAAAAATGAAATGCTCCTGCAATTAACACATAATCATATCTTATACATTTTTAATTTTTCATTGCAAAACATTTGGAGAGAAGATACTTTGACAAAACAGAGGAATGAATGGTCCATGAATCTTTCAACAGAGGACCCCAAATCAATCGGGCTATAACTTATAAGAGTCATATGAAATATGAACGGAGACAGAGTATACGACATTCAAAACAAATCCAATAACTTTTCTTTGTCTATTGATATTCTGTTCCCTATTAATAATTTAATATGAGATCTTCAACCTAATTAAAACTTAACATCCACATGAAGAGTAAAACGTATTTGCTGATCTTCAACCTAATATATGCTTATCTGGCAATATAATATATGGTGTATATTTGTATTAAAATTTTAATTGACTTGAGCTTTGCTTTCACCATCACTGACTCACCAAATACAGATTGCTTTCCTTATCATTATCTCCATCAGCATCTTTTAAATACACATTAATGTTGGTGTTGATTGCTAAAATGAAATTACTAGTTTTCCAGTCAAAGCGTTGCAATTGGGAAAGCTTATGGGCCTACTAATCTTAAATGGATCAATTATTAGCCAGAATGGTCCATGAATCCTTAGTTAGCTCACTACCTGAATCAAGGTCGGAGTAAACTAAAACATCTCCTACAGAAACGCATAAAATGAGTTTTCCTATTGATTTGGGGTCCTCTGTTGAAGGATCAAATGCACATGAAAAGCTCCCTAATTTGAAACCCAGAGTCCTCAAACCCTCATACATTCGACATAATACTCACTCATAAATCATGTTTATAAAAAATCAGAAACCCTAACCTTGATTTTGGGACTCGATTGGTGTCGGATTCGAGTCTTCATTCCTGCGTCTGCGTCAGTCGATGGAGAAGCGGCGTGAGTCAATGGACAACGAGGAGCGACGTGGATTAGACGAAGGAGTGGAGCGGCGAGACTGAGTCTGTGAGTGAGTGTGAGTGAGAGTGAGAGTGAGAGTGTGAGTGAGGTGAGAGTGAGATTGTGAGAGTGAGAGAGCGAGAGCGACTGAGAGAGTCTGAGAGACTAACCTAACAAATGACCTAACTAATGGACGGTTGGATTAGATCTTAACAAATCCAATGGTTCAAGTAATTTCTAATTAAAAATTAAAAATAAATAAATAAATATATATAATATTCGGTTCGGTTCGGGATTATCGAAAGCTTTCAAAGATGTGGTCGAATCCCAAACCGAAACTTTCGGGTCGGGTTAGGTTTCGGGAACTGGATGTTTCGGGAAATTCGGTTCGGGAATTTTTCGGTCAAATTTCGGGACGGGTTCGGGATGGGTTCGGGACGATTCGGGATTTTCGGGATAAAATTCCACCCCTAAATAGAATGACTCTGACTTTAGCTTCAGGGCATATGTGGCATGTGCCACGTGTCGCACAAATTGTACACATAGCATGTGACTCAACAAAATCGGACGAGTCATCAAGAATGACACGTGTCAACACTTGGAGAAAAGAAATTATTTAATTTTAATTTAATTAAATCAAATGTTAATTAATAGAGTCAAATCACGAACCAGCCCACAAAAGAGCCCTATTTCTTTCGTCAATTAATCAAGCCCACAATCGAGGCCAAATCCATCCGTAGTCAAGACTTGGAAAGTCTATAAATAGAAGGCTCCAAGAAAAAGAAAAGGGTCCAGAAATCATTTTACGCCCAAACGCTGAAGCTTTCAAATTCTTAAGCTCTCAAGCACCCAAATACTTAAGAAGACTCAAAAAATCCTTTGTGTTCTTCGTCAAATCCTGTGAAGAACCACCAAGCACCCCCACACGTGCCGGTTCCTCCATTGCCAAGAGCCAAAACCTTGCGGCATTCGTTCATCCAAGATCAAGTCATCGCGATCCTTGAATCAACAACCACAACACTACACATCTACACATTTCAGAGATCGAATCTAAGGATCAATTTGTAAAGAGATTGTAACCCCACAAATTCATTAATACAAACATTTACTTTGCACACGTGTTCTTATCTCATTTGCCGCAGGAAATTCGTGTTTACAATATCCTTGAAGAACACTTCGAAATTCCCTAACTACATACTTCCGTAGTTCCATTCAAATTGTTAAAAAAAACTCAAGTTTACCTTATAATAGTCGAATGACTATGCAAGAATCTTCTCGTGAAGTACTACGTTAGTTATCGTCGAGTACCACCAGTGGCGAAGTCACGTGAGGGCGAGGAGTGGCGGCCGCCACTCCCCTCGCTGGAAAAACAAGGCTAGAGCGTTGGCCAGCCCCTCCCCTCCTGCTGCTGCTGTTCTTCGTCTCCTCTGGTGCTGTCTGGTTCTGCTCTGGGCACAACAGAGCTGCGTTCAATTTTTTTTCAAAACACCCAGGCCAAAAACTTCAATGACTCCACCGTCTGCAACTCAGGTCCAACGCCTGCATTTTCTGAAACTCCAATGCTTGCATCATCTGCAACTCAGGTCAAAGGGCGGCGCCGCAATCGATCTCGCCAAATCACGAAAACCTCGCCACCGATCTGCGCATTCTGCACCTTCCTTTATGAATCGATCGGCAAGTCTTTCAGGTTTTGGTTGGGGTTCAACCAGGTTGTGCCCAGTTCCCGAATTCGAAGGAAGAAAAACAAAAAAGTAAAGAGGAGAAAACTAGAACCCTCTGGAAATGAAAAGCAAGAGAAAATAAAAAAAGAAAAGAAAAAGGAAAATAAAAGGTGGAGAGAGGAGAGAGAATTTAAAAAATGATAAAATAATATTTAGATTTTAAAAATAATGTAGTCCGTGACTTAGTCCAACACTGCGTCAAACGTTCTATTATTCTTATACCAGTTAGTCTATGCTAAGCCAGTCCAGCTTAGTCCCTAAAGTTAGTCCAGTTTGAGATAGTCCGGTGCAACAAACACACCCTAAATTTATAATCCTAACCCTAGTATGCGACGTTTTCATGATATGAAACCTCGCCGACAATAATTGTAATTTGTTTGTATTGATAAATTATGGAAGACATTACTATATAAAAGGATTTGGTTGTTGCTATTCTTTTGATCCTTGCAATCTTTTAACTTCGCCCCTCCCCCTGTCAAGTCCTGGCTTCGCCACTGAGTACTACCACTGAAAGTTTTCCTATTACTTCCCCAGGAGTGGGAATCCAGGTATTAACAGACTACTCTAACCATGGTGTTTCTATGCTGTTTGATTTCTTGTTTTCTATATTGAATGATCGAGAAACATTGCTTTCTTCGGCCCTAACCAAGTATTCCCTTAGACAAAGTTGTGTCCCAAATTTCTATCTCAACAGAAGCAAGAAAGACAATCAGTTAAAACGAAAAACGAATGAACAAAGAAATAAACAAGAAAAGAAGCCACTGTAGTTCGACATGCAACTTTATCGGCATGCTCTATATAAGCTCAAAATTCTGTAAAGAAAAGAACAAGTGGGTGTTGTTGACATGCAACGCTATGCTCTCAGCGCACTAAAATCAAGTTGCAGGTTCATTCTCTTCGTGCGAAGCGGCCACGGTCTTGTCAAGTGAGACGATGCTCTCCTCATTGGACTCAACAATTTGCTCACACGGTCTTGCGGTCGATACTAACTCATTCCTACCTCCTTACCTATATCCAACAAGCGTCAACACTACTTCACCTCTCTTCCTAAAACATATTACCCTCGGCAAACACCACTCTGGACCTTGTGCGCCGAAAGTTATCAGTTTAGTCATTGATTCTTTTATGCAGTACTCTTTCATCATCCATATCTCAAGAAAACAATCTTTACACCCGTTGTTCATCGTAAACAAAGCAATAGATTTTTCGTCCCCTGAAACAGACAATTGTAATGCCTTCATCATCCCATCTGAAACTCATAGGCATTGATAACCCACGGAATAACTCATTGGCCACGTCAAATGTCTAACTGTTGTCAGCTCTTTGAACAGAGATTTGTATATACCATTATGCTTGATCGTAAGTAGAAGTCTGCTAAATTAGTTTATAGTTTTATCAATCTTGACGTCAACTGAGACTATGTTCCATCTCTAATTCAGGTTCATGAAGTGTGCATTGTTCGAGCACTCAACAAATTGTAATCGAAGGCCCCTTATGTGAGGATTATTACAAGATTCAGGAGTATATATCTCAACTCTCACAACTTTATTTGCTTTAAGGTGAGATACATAATTTAGAAAAAATGTAGAGATAGATAATATAAGATGAAGTGTTAATTTAGTGCTTGAACTAGGGGTTGGCATAGGCCGGGTCAAGCCTAAATTTAGAGGGACCGGACCAGACCCGTTTTAAAATGCAATGGGGCGGGGCGTGTGAGATCCCACATCGCCCAGGGGAGTGATCCTTATATGTATATTCTCATCCTTACCTAGTGCGAGGCCTTTTGGGAGCTCACTGGCTTCGGGTTCCGTAGGAACTCCGAAGTTAAGCGAGTAGCGCGCGAGAGCACTCCCATGATGGGTGACCCACTGGGAAGTTCTTGTGTGAGTTCCCAGAAACAAAACCGTGAGGGCGTAGTCGGGGCCCAAAGCAGACAATATCGTGCTACGGTGGTGGAGAGGGCCCGGGATGTGGTGGACCCCGAGTCGGGATGTGACAATTTGGTATCAGAGCCTAACCCTGGCCGTGGTGTGCCGACGAGGACGTCGGGCCCCTAAGGGGGGTGGATTGTGAGATCCCACATCGCCCAAGGGAGTGATCATTATATGTATATTCCCATCCCTACCTAGCACGAGGCCTTTTGGGAGCTCACTGGCTTCGGGTTCCGTAGGAACTCCGAAGTTAAGCGAGTAGCGCGCGGGAGCACTCCCATGATGGGTGACCCACTGGGGAGTTCTAGTGTGAGTTCCCAGAAACAAAATCGTGAGGGCGTAGTTGGGGCCCAAAGCGAACAATATCGTGTTACGGTGGTGGAGCGGGCCTGGGATGTGGTGGATCCCAGGTGACAGGGCGGGTATTAAAGTTTTTGAATTAAGGACCGGGCCAGTTTGCGCCGGGTCCATGGGTTCAACAGAAGGGAAAAATGTCGTTCTAAGTCTCGTCTACCTCCGTCGTTGCGCAACCCAGGTGCAGTAATGACCAAATGGTTAGATGCCCATGATAAGGCCGTCGGCCGCTGCGACGACGCCTTCAACACCATCTTTTCCAAGACCAATGACAGAAAGCACGTCCACCATGTCATCTTCGTCGATCTAGAGCCCATCGTCTTCTCTGATCTAGAGCCTTGCGCCATCTTCGTCTGAGTGAAATTTCGATAAAATCAAGGGAGAGACTGAAAGCATGCGAGCAAAAATGGAGGGATATGAAGAAGTTTAGGTATGTTGAATGGTTTATGGATTTGCAGAGAGAGAGAAATGAGAGATGGAGGAACTTGGTGGGTTTCGGTTTGGAATTGAAGAAGGGAGAAGGCTCTCGAAGGTTTGAAAATGACGAAGCGAGAGGGCCGAGAAGAAATTGCCAAGTTTGTTTGAAATAGGCTTTAGAAGTTTTCATTGTATTATAGGAATGGGCCCATTCATTCATCGAAATTGGTGGGTTTCTAATCCCCCAGCAATGCCCAACCATTGTATAATAGAAACGGGTCGGTCCTGGGCCCCATGGGTCTGAAGATTTGGAACCACCCCGCCCCAGATATATCACCTTCCCGCCATGCCCCACCTCTTTACTCTCTAAAAAAATTGGACCCGCCGCATACCCGACCCGAACCTTGATTACCCGACCTGACCAGCAAGTTCTCTACCTGTTTCCCCACCCCTACCCTGAATTATCACCTCCGTAAAAATTAGGTCTTTGAATTATTTTTTCAGTAAAAGAAGTCCCTAAATTCATTAAAAATTGCTAATTTCATCTCTATTATTATATGCAAAGCTATTTTATCCAATATTTCGTCAACTTAAGTCATTTGACACACTTTAGAGTGTAATACCATCATCTTCTCACCTATAAGCCCATACCATTTCATAATCTAATGTCTAATTTACTCTCCAAAGTTAACTCCACACACTATTTCTTTGTGAAAATTACCAATCTATCATCCAATGTGTATCACATGCAAGTAACGTAACTTAAATTGAAGGAAAATTGAATATAGTAACTTCGAATCTAATATTAGAGATGTAATTGACAGATTTTTATAATTTAATGACTGATTTTTCTGAAGAAAAAAAATAGTTTAGAGATCTAATTTTTACTTAGGTAATAATTCAAAACTAAATTGGCAGTTCACCCCATAATATATAACACCTTGAAATGAACTGTTATCTAATCGCGATGTTAATTTTCAATGAATTCATGAAGCACAATAACGTTTTATTTGAATGTAGGACTTATTGTCTGCTGAAGTTGTCATTCTGTTCACGTATTTGATGAAAGAAACAGAACATGTCCGATGAGCGAGAGACCCGCGCGTGTTAACGTGAAATAGTACCAAATACAGTACATACGTACGTAAACAAAACATTGCATGCGAATGACCTTTTTCACGTGGCAACATATATGTGTTTGAGTTCGGATTCTCCAAAAGATTAGGTCAAATACTACATGAGTAATGCTATTTATATCATGTTTTTATACCATATTTTTATACTATTTTATGTGACATGTGATGTGGACAGTCAAAACATTTGAAAAATTTGCAAAACCCAAGAAAAAGAAGAAGAAATACTCCTTGTATATCACAATCATCATTTAATTAACTAGTTTTTTTTAATTATTAATTTATTAAATAATGAAATAAATTTAAAAATCTGATTAATTCAAATGATGTGGATGACCACGTCAAATGTGGTACAAAAATATGGTATGAAAAACATTTTTAATACTAACCAAGTTTTATGACAAATTGAGATTATTAGCAGAAAATAAAACTAATGGATAAGGAAAGGATTCTCACCAGATCTCTTTCTTCTAATCCACTAAGTTCAGAGATTCAGACTATTAAAATTTGATTCAACGGTTCCGGATCTTCAAACTTGATGGATTAGGAGAAAGATATACGAATGATCATTTTCCAATGGATAATTATCCAACAGCTTCGCCTGACCCGTGAGTTGATGATCTCCGAGTCAGTACCAGTGTTCGTCAGCAAATCAATAATTCGGCAGTATTTCCTACCTCACCACGTTATTTTCATCTCTTTTCTTGCTCACCCGATATCTTCATCTCTTTATATAGTTGTGGAAAATTAATAATTCATTGTCTCATAGCTTGCTGTTCACCATGGAAACCTGGTTCCTTATCCTCATTGCCCTCTGCGTCTCCTTCCTCCTCAAACCCCTTCTTTCTCTATTCCTACCCACTTCCGTCTCCAAACCCAAGCTCCCTCCCGGTCCCCGCTCCATCCCCATCATCGGCGGCTTCTTGTGGATCCTGAAACCCTTCTCGGAGATCGAGCTCATCATCCGCAAACTTCAGGCCCAATACGGGCCTATCATCTCCTTCCCCATCGGCTCCCGCTCCGCCGTCTTCATCGCCGACCGCTCCCTCACCCACCAGGCCTTCATCCAGAACGGCGCCGTGTTTGCCGACCGACCGGGGGCCTTGGTCACGAACAAGTACACCACCAGTAACCAGCACACAATCGCCTCCGCCGGATACGGCCCCACGTGGCGCCTCCTCCGCCGCAACCTCACCTCCGAAATCCTCCACCCTTCCCGCGTCAAATCCTACGGTAACGCCCGCAAATGGGTTCTCGACATCCTCGTCAACCGCCTCAAAACCAAGTCTCAATCCCACTCCGAAGGTGGCGTCGTCGGTAGTGTTAGGTTGGTCGACCACTTCCAATACGCCATGTTCTGCCTCCTCGTTCTAATGTGCTTCGGCGATAAATTGAACGAAGAGCACATCAAAGAAATCGAGCGGGTGCAGCGCCAACAACATTTGAGTTTCGGGCGGTTCAAAATCCTCAATTTCAAGCCGAAATTGACGAAGATTCTCCTAAAAAATCGGTGGCGGGAATTCTTCAAAATCCTCGAGGAACAACGAGAAGTGCTCGTCCCTCTGATTCGAGCACGACAAAACAAGGCAAAGCAGGGCAGCAAAAACGACGACAAAGACGATGAATTGGTGTTGTCGTATACTGATACGCTGCTGGACCTCGAGCTTCCCGACGGCAAAGAGAAGCGGAAGCTTTCGGAGGACGAACTGGTCAACCTCTGCTCGGAGTTTCTCAACGCCGGCACCGACACTACTACCACCGCGCTGCAGTGGGTCATGGCTAACGTAGTAAAGTACCCGCAAGTTCAGGAGAACCTGTTTTCAGAGATTAAAGGGGTTATGGGAGAAACGGAAGAGGAGGTGCGAGAGGAGGTCCTGCACAAGCTGCCGTATCTGAAAGCCGTGATCTTGGAGGGGCTGAGGCGTCACCCGCCGGGGCACGTTTTGTTTCCGCACTCGGTGACGCATGACGTGGTTTTGGGCGGACACCTGGTGCCCAAAAACGGGACCGTCAATGTCATGGTGGCGGATATAGGGTGGGATTCGCAAGTGTGGGAGGACCCCATGGCGTTCAAGCCGGAGAGGTTCTTGGGCAGCGTCGGCGGAGAAGAAGGGTTCGATTTGACGGGAAGCAGGGAGATTAAGATGATGCCGTTTGGGGTGGGGAGGAGGTCCTGTCCTGGGTCGGGGTTGGCGGTGCTTCACCTGGAGTACTTTGTGGCGAATTTGGTTTGGAAGTTTCAGTGGAGGGCTGTGGAGGGAGACGACGTTGACCTGTCAGAGAAGATGGAGTTTACTGTGGTGATGAAGAATCCATTGCAAGCCCACATAATCCCAAGAATTTAATGTGTGTGAGAATTCTGGCATAATTCTTCGACGCATGTTCGCGTTAGGAATTAGTTTAATTAACTATTAATGTTTAATTATCTGCAAATAAGTAGTCAGTTCAGATTGTCTACAGATAATTACGAGGTATCTCGTTTATTAATCATGGGATTAATCGTTGCATGGTTTTAGCTATTTTCATATTCTCGAGCTTTCAATTCTAGTCATTAGTTTCCGACAGTCCAGTCGTTAGATTCACCAATTTATTCTTTACATTGATTATGTAATCTTGAAATCTTGGGTGTTTTATTCACTTTTGTAATTATAGACAGATTTTATAACCTTTTTTTTTTAGTTTGTGAGTGATTTGGGTGAGGTGTATTTGCTACTTTGCTAGTCACTCTTCAAATCTCCTCCTCTTGTTTACTCTTTTATCGTATGACATACAAATTTCAAGAGCTTTCGAAGCCGCTTCCTTGTTTAGTTTAAACTCTTTCTTTTCGACGACTGGAATTGTTAGAGTTAGACTAGTTGTTCCTTAGTGTTTCTTCTATTTTTCTTCCATGTTACCGAAAAAAATACAACTTCCAATGATTTAAGTAGATTCGGTGAAGAAAACAGTTTTAATAGCAAACAGCGGATCACACTGTCATTTGGTATTCTTCAACGTGCGCATAGAAGTATAGAATGACGAAGTGTTAGGTGAATCACATTATTGCTTACAAGGGCGAGAGATTTTGCTTAGCCACATAATAAAATAACAAAAACAATTTAACATTGAACTTGCCATCATGTTTTGGTCTTTGGATTGATTGCACGTACTAAAATTATAGTACTTCAATTTACAATAAGGTAGGGTTTCTACCATCGGTGTGGTTATGTAATACTAGGGAGATTAAAATTGAAGACTAAGTTTGATGTATCACCAATAAGAATAAACACGTTTATCAATGTTTAAGTAATAAATCAATCATTAATTTCCATGTCTCTTAGAGCATCTCCAAAGGAGATGTCAAAATGTCCAAATCAGCAATAACGGTAACAAAAGACAGCATTAATGTCTTCCAACTGAGAAGCCAAATCTGATGTTGCATGACATAGAATGACATATCTCCCCTTGCTGCCAAATTTGACAGCACCTTCAGATTTTTTAATTAATTATTAAATGCTTTTTATTGGTTTAAAGCATTATCCTTTTGTTTCTTTTCATTGCCAATACAAAGAAAATACATATGAATTTTTATTTGATGTATATCGGTTGGAGAGCAAAACTTTAAAAGATATCAAAGTGCCACGTAAGCCTTCAAATTTATATTTTAGGTTTAAAATTTGACATCTCCTTTGAAAATGGTCTTAGTTTTTAAAATTTTCTCTACAAATTTAGTCTCTGTAGTATTATCTCATATAATAAAAGTAAAAGAGAGAAAATCATCGAGTTTAGGAGAAGAAGACAATGTGCAGGGAAATTGATGTTGCTTTTTTGTGAGGTAAATTGCTTTTGCAAAAGTAGGATGTGTGTGGTAAATAAGAATCATGTTTTTTTTTTTTTTTTGGGTTTTATGGAAAAATAACGTGTTTTCAAACAGTCAAGGGACGTATTGTGTTCAATAATATAATGTGCTTTTTTAAATTTTTCTTCGCAATGCATTATTAGACTACAACGTGTTGCCCTTTACAATTTGCATAGACTTGACACCACCACCACAATGATACAAAAGTTATATAGCCGTACCATAAAATTCTTCTCAACAAATCAAAAAGAAGAAATAGTTGTCACTCAATATTAAACGTAGTGATATTTTTTTCAGTTGTAAGTGAAAGAATTTAGATTCGATTTTAGCTAAAAACGAATTTGAATCACATTATATGCTAAATCACCCTCCTTTAATGTAAATAATACAGTTTGTTAAAAAAAAAAATTAAATTAACCACCGACAAACTTTAAATCTTAAATCTACACCATCATTCAATGACTCAACATCTTTCTACCAATATATTATTAAAGAAAAACTAATAAAAAATCCAAAAAAACTTCTCTTTTAGTGAAAAACCCTTTTTAAAAGTATAGTAAATAGTGTTAGTCAAGTAAAGGTAAAAATGTGATTTTTCGTTAAAAATTAATAGTACCAAAAATGTTTCGTTAAAACTTCTATATATTAAAGGGGCACTTTGCAATAACACTTTCCTCGTTGAGTCCACCAATAGATCATCAAATTAAAATATGACCCAAAAAATGAAAAAGACAATAAAATTAAAATATTATGAAAATCAAAGAGTGTCCGTCCCTTCCTTCCTCCTCAAATCCAAAACCTTCGAAATCACACCCATTTCTCTGCAATTCAATCTTCTCTCTCTCTGCAATTCAAGCTCGTAAAAACCCTAATTTCAACTTCCCCAACCGAAGCTTTCCTCTCTCTCTCTCTCTCTGTCTCTCTCTCTCTATGTGTTTCAATTGGGTGTAATTTCCCCCAATCCGAAACCAGCAGCAGTGAATTTCCATGGCGACTGTGACTGCAACGTGCTCCCCGAGCTCCCTCCAGCTTCGCTTAGCTCTCAATTTAGGCAATTGCAGTAAACCCTCCTCCGTTCTCGTACGGTGGCGACTGGGGAAGCTCGATAATCGGGCTCGAGTGCTCTGCGTTGCTCAAGGCAGTGAGAGGTCCGGGAGTGGGTTGGAGCCACGTCGCAATGGTGGTTCGTGGGTGGGGTCGAACTCGAGCGCTGACGGGTTTAAAGGGTGGTCCGATTCGGATAATGGGGAAGAGTCTTTGGACTCGCAGAGGAAGAAATGGTTTGGAGGTCATAATTGTTCGGCTCTATTGGATTGACGTTTTCTTATCAGTTGTGCTTTGTCTGGCTGCTAACATTTGTGGAGTAGTTTGCTCTCAGGGACTGTGGGAGCTGGAGTTGCCGGAGTCGTTCTTGTTGCGGGGCTTACTTTTGCAGCATTGTCTTTGGGAAAACGAAACAAATTGAGTAAGTTGCTGCCTTATTTCTTTCGATAATCGGCAAGCTTAGAATTGGACTGGAAATTCGGTGGTGTTAATGGAAATGGAAGTGTTTTGTATATTCTTGCTTTGTTTTGGTTTTGTGGAAGATCATGTGTTTTATGGAACAAGTTTGCCTTGAGTGGTATATTTTTAGTTTTTGGCTAAATGTTATAACATATGTGGATGTTCAGGCCCAAAACAACAGATGGAGCCATTAACGACGCAGCAGGAGCGGTCTTTGACTTATGATGATGACAATGAGAGGAGTACAGAAGATGTGGATGATCAAAGCAATGTGAAGCATGATGCTAATAGTAGTCCGGAAGAAAGGACAGGTACTAATGAGGATTCTTCTTCATCTCCAGAAATTGATGAGTCTCCCAGTGAAATTAGAGTTGGTAATGATTATGATATAGGGGGCTTGTCAGGTCAAGATTTTGAAAAAACATCCAGAGGTACTGAGGTGGTTAATAGTGCTTCCAATAAAGGAGATACGCCACATGAATCAACTTCTGATGACAAGTCAGTTGAGCCTGATGCCAATGATTCAATTCGTGCCTCTGGGCTTGAGGATTTTGACAGAAGCCTCGCTGTAGGTGTAGGAGATTTGGCTTCTGAACTTAAAGAGAACCTAGAGAGTGTCAAACCAACCAACTTGCAAGCCTCTGAAACTAATCAGTCAAACCTTAGCATTGAACCCCAGGATGGAGTACTGGGGACAAGTGAAAACCAAACTGCCACTTTTGAGTCTTCTACTTTTATTGCCGATGCACAGGAACTTAATCAACCCATAGCTCTGGATACATTGGTTATGACACAATCAAACACAATTTCAGAACCTCAGGTTTCATCTGAAGGTAACATAGGGCCTGTAACCCCATCTTCAACCGAAGAAAACCTTGACCTCAGCAAAACACTGCAGGTTTTAGCTGAGGGAATTAGTTCATCCCTGGAAGGGAATACCATAACTGAAAGTGAGCCTTCTAGAAGCAAATCACAATTACCAACTGCTGGGAATTCCTTCTCTTCTGCTGGAATACCTGCTCCAACTGTGGTTTCTGCAGCTCTACAGGTGCTTCCTGGAAAGGTTTTAGTTCCAGCAGTTGTTGATCAGGTCCAGGGGCAGGCATTAGCAGCGCTGCAAGTGTTAAAGGTACTGACATTGTCATGTTTTGCTTTTAATTTCCTTATCCCAAAGTTATTGGAGGATTTTTTATTTATTAATTCAAACTGTTACTGTATTTGATTCCTTAGATTCGACAAATTTTGAAATGGAAATCTTTGACTCAAATATCAACGTTGTTCTTATTAGTTTATAGTTTTGTTTGTAAGATGTTAAGCCAGTTTGTAATCTGTAATTTGAATATGACAACGGTTTACAGGTCATAGAGGCTGATGTTCAACCTGGTGATTTGTGTACACGGCGTGAATATGCCCGTTGGTTGGTTTTTGCAAGTAGTGCTCTTTCAAGGTATACCTCCTTCGTCTCTGTGATATAAATCTTGGCAACATATTTTCTGTTTTGCAATTTGTGATGCATAGTATACGTCTACACTTTTTGACATATTTTATTGGGGTTAACTGTAGGAACTCAATCTCTAAAATATATCCTGCTATGTATATTGAGAATGTTACTGAGCTTGCATTTGATGATATTACACCTGAAGACCCTGATTTCCCATCCATTCAAGGTTTGAGCATGTTAGATTTTCTTGCTATAGCCTAAGAGACAGTGTGAATAGGCTTTGTTTGCTTATTATTTACATGCATCCATTCAGGTTTGGCTGAAGCAGGACTTATCTCAAGCAAGCTGTCAAGAAATGATATGCTTTCTTCCTTGGATGAAAATGAAAGTTCATTTTACTTCTCTCCTGAAAGGTAGTATATTTGATTCCTTGTAACGTAGTGTCCTCTTTAGTGTGTTGTTTCCTTAAAATCACTTGGCATTATTTGGATTTGTGTCTAGTTCCAAATACGCGGGGTTTACCTCCTCCAAACCAATTATCCTGGCCGTTCACAATTGAAAATTTGACAAGTACATCATTGCATGGTCTCTTTACTTTTGGAAATTAGTTGCTCTAGTTGTGAGGGCTTACAGTTTTTTTTCTTTCCAGTAACTTATCTGTAGTTACTTAATATGTTTCTCTGCTCGCATTTAAATGTATCGTCGATTTGCTTTTTGTTACTGAATTGAGGCTAAATTACATAGTTTATGGTTTTTCTTATTTAGTGGGTTAAGGCTTTGTTGTTGTTGTTTGTGTGGTTTTTCTATTTGCCTTCTTTTTTAATGCAATTTCTTGCTGCAGCCCTCTATCACGCCAGGATCTTGTAAGTTGGAAGATGGCCCTAGAGAAAAGAAATCTCCCAAAAGCCGACAAGGAGGTTGTTAACAATATAAGTTTGTTTTCAGTTTTGTTGTTTTTGAGCTACTCTTGTGCTTGTAGGCCTGAATCGTTAGTTCTATACTTATTATTTTTCATTTGGACAGGTCCTCTACCAAATTTCTGGTTTTATAGACGCTGATAAGATACATCCAGATGCATGTCCTGCACTTGTTGCTGACCTATCTGGAGAACAGGGTATTATTGCTCTTGCATTTGGTGAGTCATGACTCGTAACTATATTTCTAATTCTAACAGAATTTTATGGGTTTGAAGTTTGATAGTCCACATTTCCTTCTTGTTTGTTTTAAAGGTTATACCAGACTCTTCCAGCCGGATAAGCCAGTAACAAAAGCCCAGGCTGCTATTGCCCTTGCAACCGGAGAGTATTCAGACTCTGTGAGTGAGGAGCTTGCACGTATTGAAGCAGAATCTATAGCAGAAAATGCTGTGGAGGCACATAATGCTTTAGTGGCCGAAGTTGAAAAGGATGTGAACGCAAATTTTGAGAAGGATCTTTCCATGGAGAGGGAAAAAATTGATGCTGTGGAGAAAATGGCTGAAGAAGCAAGACGTGAATTGGAAAGGTTAAGATCTGAGAGAGAGGAAGATAATATTGCCTTGATGAAAGAACGTGCAGCTGTTGAATCAGAAATGGAAGTTCTGTCCAAGTTAAGGCATGAGGTGGAGGAACAGTTGCAGAGCCTAATGAGTAACAAAGCAGAGATATCCTATGAAAAAGAAAGAATTAGCAAACTTAGGACTGAAGCAGAAACCGAAAGCCAGGAGATTGCACGCCTACAGCATGATCTAGAGGTCGAACGGAAAGCCTTGTCCATGGCCAGGTATTTAGCTTCCAAGTCTTATGTATCTGTTTCGTTATTTTCACGCAACATTCTAAGACTTTAATCTTTGTAATCCAGGGCTTGGGCTGAAGATGAGGCAAAAAGAGCAAGAGAACATGCTAAAGTACTCGAGGAGGCTAGAGATCGCTGGGAGAGGCAGGGCATCAAGGTAGTTGTTGACAATGACCTCCGAGAAGATACCTTGGGCGAGGCTACATGGCTCAAGGCTGGCAAGCAGTTCTCGGTTGAAGGAGCTGTCAACAGGGCGGAGAATTTGATGGATAAGCTTAAGGCACTAGCAACAAATATAAAAGGGAAATCCCGAGATATAATCGATCAGATCATCCAAAAGATAGCCTTGCTCATATCCAATTTGAGGGAGTGGATCCCCAAGGCAGGAAAAGGGGCTGCAGAACTAAAAGACGCCGCCATTTCAAAGGCCGGTAGATCAGCCCAAGAGTTGCAGCAAAGCACATCGGAGTTTAGCTTGGCCGTCAAAGAAGGTGCCAAGCGCGTCGCTGAAGATTGTAGGGAAGGAGTGGGGAAACTCACTCAGAAGTTTAAGACGTGACCGCGATCTCTCAACGATAAATTTTGGACGTCGGGCTGTTGTGTAGTCAGAAATGTATAACAGTTTTGAGAATTTGTTGATGAAGGGCACAATCCATCTCCTAAGAGAATCTATTTATACCATTGATGATTAGCTAGGAAGCGTTTTGTAATAAGTACAATGACACATCGGAACTGTAATAAAATTGCCCCGTTACACTTTGAATGTAATGGTTAAATCCAAGAACAATGTAAATTATCATATCGTTTGGCTGGTGAAAACTAAATAACATAATAGTTTACACGTGAGACCGTTGTATATGTAAACATGGTTTTTTTAGCCAAAATGGTTTGCTAAGATTGACATAACTTCTTACTTTGGTCTCTGAGATTTAAAATCGATAAGAGTGGTCTCCGACATCGGTCATTGCCAAACATTTTGATCATTTCGTGAAAAATCTCCGTTAATGGAAGATATTTTTGTCAAATCAACTCCTTTGGTGATTTTTCCAATTTGTGCGTGGACAATCCCAAGTAACCTTTTAACTGCCAGAATAGTATTCTCATGGATTTGGATTCCATCCGGATCCAAATTATGGGAATCCTAGGGTTCCTCACATCTTAACCATTCATCGTTCATCGTGCGGTCAGAAATCATTTAAATTTTTTTATTTAAAATTAAACACAAATACTATCTGATAAAAACCGATCACAAATATACGAAATATGAGAATTTTTAAGATTCCCACGCAATAGATTCGGAGTGGATCCTCTTCCTATTCAAAGTAGATGGACCACCGAGCATGAGCATGATATTCACATGAGAAGAGTAGAGGAAAAAGGAAAAAAGCGAAACAAATGCCAAGTGCCAATCGAAGCCAACAGTGATGATTGGCCTTTACCGCGCACCTTCATCAGGTTTCCACCCACTTCCATCTCTTCTCCAAGTAATCAAGAAACCCCAATGGGCATTGACTTGCAGGTACGACCTCCCTTCACACTCCCCCTTCACTATTTCCTTCAAAATTCAATTTAATTTAGTACCAAATTTGTATAATATAAGCAAAAACCACGCTTTGATTTCATCTGAAAACGAAGTCCACGCTTCTCTCGTGTCTCCGTGAGATTCCAGTGTTTGATCGAAACCGAAATCTTGGTCTCTGAGTATCTGTTACTTTCTCTCTGCTTTTTCCTTTTGTTTTGTGTTTGCTGGATGTAAAAATTATGATCGTTTCAGATGCTGAAGATTTTATCAGTGCATCAAAACACAGTAATGGTTGAGACCCGGTTGACCCAATTGAGCTCTTTGTCAAGCTTCAGCTTCTGGGTATGAAAAGATAGCAGCTTTGGTTCCGATTTTCAAGTTTTCAATTCTGTGTGATTTGGGGTCGTATTATATTTATATAACATTGTGTTTGATGTGCTTCTACTGAGAGTTCTTGTGAACATTAGTCAATGAACACCTGTATTGCGTTTGCGAAAATCCAAATGTTTTTGTGCTGCTGAAATGTCCTGAGGAATTGGTGTATTGTGAATTCTGGGTTTTGATGTGTCATATTATGTTTAGATTCTAGGACTCAATGTCAATCCTATGTGGGTGTCCTATCCTTGAGTGTGTTTATTGTCTGGCATGTACCCGCTGGGCCTGGAAGCGATGCCTCCACACAGCGGGTCATGACAGTGAGACTTGGGGCATTTCCACTGCTGAAGAATTTGAGCCTGTTCCTCGCCTTTGCCGCTACATTCTAGCTGTTTACGAAGATGACCTCCGATGCCCTCTTTGGGAACCACCCGGTGGGTATGGAATTAACCCAGATTGGTTAATCTTGAAAAAGACATATGAACATACAGGAGGTCTAGCTCCTCCGTATATATTGTATCTTGATCATGATCATGCCGATATAGTTCTTGCCTTCAGAGGCCTTAACTTGGCAAGGGAGAGTGACTATGCAGTTCTGATGGATAACAAGCTGGGTAAGAGGAAATTTGATGGCGGGTATGTTCACAACGGGCTATTGAAGGCTGCTCAATGGGTCATGGATGCAGAATGTGAAATGTTGAAAGATCTGGTTGAGAAGTATCCAAAATATACTTTGACTTTCACAGGACACTCCCTAGGGTCAGGTGTAGCAGCATTGTTAACAATGTTGGTCGTGCAGAACAGGGATAGGTTGGGGGACATTGATCGGAAGAGGGTTAGGGGCTATGCTATTGCACCGGCGAGGTGTATGTCATTGAACTTAGCTGTCAGATATGCAGATGTCATCAATTCTGTTGTGCTTCAGGCAAGTTTTTATTCCCTCTTTGTTCTTATTTTTTGAATAAGTTTAAATGAGTATAAATTTTATTATGCTTCTGCAGCCTTAGATTTTATACTTATTGGCACCTTCTCTCTCATTGTGTAAAATTTTCATCCCAAAATATTTTTCTGTGTTGGCGATGCGTGGAAGCTTGTTCTTTTAGAAACTAGATAGCAAAATGTTGCATCCATCACTATAATCTTTAAGTAGTAGTTCCGTCAATCCTTTTCGTAGATTTGATTGTGGTCATTATGCTGGACCAGGATGACTTTTTACCGCGGACTGCTACACCCTTGGAAGACATTTTCAAGTCACTTTTCTGGTATAGATGGCTCTGATCACTCTTTTCAACCATTCATTGTTCACAGCTGAAGGCAAACTCATATTTTGAGAATTAATTAGGTGATGAAATCACGTTTTGCACTTTAATTTATCTGGATTAAACTTGGATTTGATTTTTGAAACAGTTTGCCGTGCATATTGTGCCTACAATGCATGAGGGACACTTGTATACCTGAGGAGAAAATGCTCAAAGATCCAAGGAGGCTCTATGCACCTGGCCGCCTCTATCACATTGTTGAGAGAAAGCCTTTTAGGTATTGTCTAGCATTAATGAGCATACTTAACTGTGATTATCTGCTTAGCTAACCGCATAGACTTATTATCCATACCATAAATTACCGTTAACAAGTTTTCACTTCTGTTTTTGCTTTTGTCAATGTGCGGTCGTTGTGCAATATGTAAATTCTATTGTAACCCGACATGAAATATTCTAGACCTATATCCAGCCTTGTTAACCATACAGTGGTACCTGGTATCCGCGGGGTTTTGCCACATCCACGTTGAACCAAAGATATAGCTTTGATGTTTTGCTGAGCAGGGAGCCACTTTTGATGTTATGTTGTTAAAAGATCTCCCATCTATATAATTTTGTTTGCAGGTGTGGAAGATTTCCTCCCGTTGTCAAGACAGCAGTTCCGGTGGATGGGAGATTTGAGCACATCGTTCTTTCTTGTAATGCCACTTCTGACCACGCCATCATTTGGATAGAGAGAGAAGCCCAGAGGGCTCTGGATGTAAGTTTTTAGCTCAAGCCTCAAGTAGATCATAAAGCTTAAAATCGTTGCCCGGTGTCTGAACCTCTGCACTTGTTTCCCCTCTCTTCAGTTAGTGTTGGAGAAAGATCAAATCATGGAGATTCCATCGAAGCAAAAAATGGAGCGGCAGGAGACGATAGCCAAAGAGCACACGGAAGAGTACAAGGCTGCATTACAGAGGGCTGTCACATTGGCTGTGCCTCATGCATATTCACCATCTCCGTATGGGACTTTTGACGAGAAGGATGAGGAAGATCACTCGTATGGATCAAGCGGGGAGTCTTCGGTTGGTTCGACGAAGAAAAGCAAGTCATTCGCAGCGCGGTTTTTCGAGAGAAAAGAATGAACAGAAGGGAGTGATTGTTGTTGTTATTAGTGTTGTTTGATAAGTAGTGATCGATCATTACAGCAATTGTTTCAGTTACAAACATAGAGAAAATAATAAATTTGCGACATACTATAAATTCATTGATTCATTCTGTGCTTTTTTCTCGAGTCAAAAGTTGTGGTTTTCTACGATACCAAATTACATGAAAAGTTTAAATTTCGAGATTTAGGTAGACATAAATTAAATCATATTTATCTAATAAGAATTAACTTAGTCGTTGAGAGTGTTTAAACAAAAATGCACTCACGCGTATGAAAGCACTATATTTACAACGAATAGCAAGCGAGAATCTAATCACAAAAGATGTCAGTCATTGTGACGGTATCTCAAACCAGTCACGATGTGTAATTAATTCAAGATACTGGCACGATGACATTGTCTTTATAGGAAAGGCGGAGTCTTGTTTAGTAAACTATTGTTTTTAAGTAGAAATTGACCGCTTCAAAGTGTTGTACATTTAACAGAAAAGAAAAAAAAGAAAGGCTTTTAGTGCAGCTGAAGCAAGTAGTACCTCTCAGACACTCAGGAGAGGAGGTTCAGCTTCAATGGCTTCCCTTGCCTCGGTCGTTCTTCTTCTGGCCGCGACGTCTTCCTTCGCCAGCTCTTCTGCCGAAATGTAAGAACTTCATCTCAACTTTCTTTTCACGAGCTCCATTTTGTTTCAGTAGCAGGAAGGAACTGAGGAGGAAGGAAACCAACCAAGAAACTGTCCAACCATCCTGGCAACCAAGATCAGGTACATTGATGAATTTCTTATCGATGAACTGGCTGTTGTTGCTATGGCCTTCGGTTCCTGAACCGGCTGACTTGATCTACCTTACACATGTAGTGCTTTTCTTTGTCCTTCAGAAAATACCAGAGCTTTACAGGTTTTCCGTTTTGGGAACGACGAGGCTGCCAAGAATTTCAGTTACTTCGGTAACAAGTCCACATTGGAACAAACCGAGCCTTAATTTTCAAATGCTTAGACATTAATCGGTAAGGTAACGCCAACCGCCTAGCGTCTCAGCGGAGCCTAAGCGAAGAATTTTAGAACAATGCCTGCAGGAAGAGTTGTAAGGTGTGCTGATGGGCAACCCTCGAGAGGATACTTTAGAAGCTTAAGCTTTTTAAGCATGTTCCAAAGTGCTTGTAGGAAAAGCTAGCGATTTTAGATAATCAAAAACGCTTTGAACAAACGTTTGGTGGATAAAGTTAAAACTGCTTATCATTTAGGAAGTAGGTGCTACTTCTAGTCTAGAAAGTAATTTGGGAAGCATTTGACGTGCTTCTAATATAAGTGCTTTCTAGACCAAAGCTTCAAACAATCTAAAGATAATGAATTATTACAAACAAACAAACAAACAAAAAAAAAACCAGATGGGTAAATGTTCAGATTACCAGAAACGCTCAAAATTCCAACAAAAATTACAAACAAAATTCGAATTATCTACTGTACGGATTCAGGAGATTGATTTGGTTTCTTCAAAGAACATGAAGATTTGAAGGCCTCGATCTGCGACTGGCACTTGACGTAGTCGCCTTTGTTCTCCTCCAAGCATTTCTTCAGGGCCTCGACGTCGCACGCCGACGTTATCTTCTTCCTCTCGCCGTACTGTGTTTCCACCGCCCTCGATTCCATCGTTTCCGACGACTTCGATCCGATAGGTTGAAATTGAAGAATTTGTGAAACGAAGATGAAATTGCGTCGAAGAAAAAAGGAATGCGAACTCACTAAAACGCTGCGTTTGCTGTTTTCATTCTTTTTGACTTCTTATATTTTACACGAGTAAATTGTAGCAATGATCTCTCAACTTTAATCAAATTAAAATAATAGTCCTTTAACTAAAAATCCATTACTATTGTTCCCTCAACTCATTAAAATGTATAGCTATGGTCATTTTCGTCAACTTCGTCAGAATTTTGTCAAAATAAGTTATGTTGGAATGACCATTACTACAATTGGGATCTCTCAACTAATCAAAACGTGTGGCTATGGTCCTTTTCGTCAACTTCGACAAAATTTTGTCAAAATGAGTTATGTTGGAATGACCATTACTACAATTGGGTTAAAGTTTGAGTGATCACTACTCCAATTAAGTTAAAGTTGAGAGATCATTTCTCCAGTTGGATTAAAGTTGAAGGACCGATGGTAATGAATTTTTAGTTAAGGGACCATAGCAGCACGTTTTAATGAGTTGAGGGGCCAATGATACTGAATTTTTAGTTGAAGAATCATTGTTCCAATTGAGTTAAAGTTAAAGAATCGTTACAACAATTTACTCTATTTTACACCCCCAAATTCTCCATATCATTCAAAATGGGCCATGTTGCTTCCTTTGGTTTTGGGCACAGCTCCCCATTTTTGGGGTTGCAACATGCACGCTCTTGGTCGAAACCGTTTTCAAAAATCAAGACCCAATCCTGTACCGAATGGTTTCGGATCGGTTCGGTATGACGTCTCGGAAATTTTGGAAATTTCGATCTGGGACTTTTTCAGTTTGGGATCGAAATTTTTTCGATTTGATTTGGAATTTTCGCAAATTTTTTCCAGCCCTAATTGTAGCCGATTCGTTAAATGCATGTATTGTATTGTAGCCAATTCGACCCGAAAAACAAAAGTTAATATGAATTCAGTTTTTTGAGTTTGCCCTTGGAGTGTTTTGGGCTGTCAATTAAAATGTTTAGGTGGGTACTGGATTGTTCTGTGTTGGCCCAATTAATTATTCGATTCGTATCCTTTTCAGGAGGGAGCGTGTAAGCGCGCCACGTCATCAAAATTTGAATTCCCTCCCAAAATCCTTAACGGCTACGTTGCTGGCACTTTCCAAAATTATACGAAAATCATAAATAAATAAAAAAACCAGAACCAAATCAAGGGATAATTGGCACTGTTCTCTCTCTCTCTCTCTCTCTCTCTCCCTCTCTCTCTCCATTCTTCAGTTCTACGATGGCGTCGTCTTTGTGCGACAACCCTGACCGCACCAAGACCCCAACGCGCTCCAAACCATATCGGAAGGTCCGATTTGTAGCGAAAGTCAGGGGATTTACGGACGCAGAGGCCGAGTTTTCGAAGGGGGGCTCTTGGATCTCCGTGAACAAACCGAATGGAGAGGATTCGGAGAGTGTCACTCTCTCTTTCAAAGAGCAGCAGCCTACAAGGTAACGTCGATTTCTGTATCGAATTCCCACTGATTCTTACTCTTTTGGATTTTGTTACGAAATGAAAATTGTTAATTTTTTGTGATGTGAATAAGTTTTTTCCTCTACTTTTGTGTTGTAGCCGTAAAGAATCGTATGAATTGGATTACTTCTACGACCAACACGAAGAAAATGGCGTAATCTTTTCGCGAGAGGTGAAGCCTCTAATACCTGGAGTTCTTGGTGGTTGTAATGCCACTGTTGTTACATTGGGAGCAAGAGGCTGTGGAAAGACTAGCTTAATTCAGGTGGGGTGTATTTCTCCCCAATTTTTTTCCCCCAAGTTTTAGTCTTTGAACTATTTTTTCTTTCGAAATAGCATGTATAGTGATGAGTTGAACCACTTGATTTTGAAGGGTTCTGCTGAGAAACCAGGTTTGGCAGCTCTAGCAATGGCTGAAATTTTTTTGGCCACGGAGAAAGATGGAAATTCCGTTACTATATCGTCTTACGAGGTCTATCAGGACCATGTGTATGATATCTTGGATCCAGATCGCCGAGTAGTTTTGGTACAGGGTGATGCTCAAGGGAAAATTCGGCTTAAAGGACTTTCTCGGGTAAGTTATTTGTTGTTTGTTTTCAATCTATATAGCAAGAGTGGGGTTCTATTGTACACTCTTCATGACATATCTGTTCATATCTTTCCAGGTTCCCGTGAAATCGGTTTCAGAATTCTACAATTTATATGTAAGTGGGTGTGCTTCCTGTAAACCAGCACAAAAAGTAGCAACTGAACTTCCTCGTCGCAGCCACAAGGGCTTGATAGTGTATGTATCATCTCCTAGTGAAAGCTCAGATGCCCTTCATGTGGGAAAGTTGAATTTTGTTGACTTGGCAGGTTGTATGCTTTTTTAACCACAGGCCAAACATGTTTCAGCCTCTTTTTTTCTTCTCGTTTGTTGTTTGTTTGACAATGTTATATAGGAAATAACTTTACTCAATCTGCCTTTAATAGGTTATGAGGGAACCCGTAGGAAAAGTGTCGACGGCCTAAATCTTGTGGAGACTAGTAAAATTCACAAGTCAATATATGCCATGTTGAATGTTGTTCACGCTCTGAGCGCTTCTGGAAATCATGTACCTTACCGGGAAAGCAAACTCACACACTTATTGCAAGACTCCCTGAGTGGAGCGAATAGAGTTCTGATGGTCACTTGCTTGGTAAGAGTTGTTCGTTTGGTTGCAAGTTTTCTTTTTCTGGTCTATTCTTGTCTGGGAGCTTTGGTTGTCTTTGACCTTAATTCTTTCTTTTTCGATGTAGAAACCAACATTTTGTCAAGATTCCATGTACATGGTAAGCCTGGTGTCTCGCTCTTGTCAAAATAATAATGGGGCTGTCATGGAGTCTTCAAAGAAAACTAAATGTTTGACAAGATCAGTGGTGGTTCCATCACGTAAGGGCCATATACCGCAGACCATTGTGGCTACAACAAAGAAACAAACCATTTCCAGAGCGCCTCTTTCTGAAAAGAAGATCAATTGCAGTATGACTCCCGTATTGAAAGGAAGGTATGTTATGAAGGTCTCCCTTTGTCACTAATAGCTGAATCATTTGTTCCCTTTCCAGTAATGACTGTAGTTTCTGAAATATGTGCTATTTTTCTTTTCTTTTTAAAGGAAGCTATTTGATGAAAAAAATCAATTGACCAAATCGAAGAAGGTACATTATCTCTTACTTTGTGTTAGTATTGTAGTCATACATCCTGGATAGTTTTGATTTAGTGAAAAGATAGAAAAAAACACCACCTTATATGCTAGATTACACACTTTTATGGGAAGCATTTTGCAAATTGATGTAATCAGATTCCGAATATGGTTTTTCAACCTGAGTTTACCTTATTAATTTTAATGCAGGGAAGTTCAATCTCAGATATCGCGACCTCAGAGACTTCCGTAGATAAAGAGGTAAGGGTCTTTTATATTGTACTTTCGATTTTGTCTATATTTAGAATTTCAAGAAGTGAACACTTTTGGGGGAGTAATCTTGTATTCTTATTTAGGTATTGCATCGTATTTTTGCAGAAAATGTCCGTTTCAAGTGTTACGGAAGTAGCAGAACCTTCAGTGGTATGTAACTCACCCTTCACAGTACTCCTGTATTGTATAATTTGTATTGCTATAGACAATCATTTGGAATCTTCGATTGACGTCACTGATGGTCTATGCAGGAGAATACGTTGTCAGATGCACTGAAGCCCCTGGAACTTGCTTCTATGGGTGAGAAGGTAACGTAGAAGTCTAGGAAAATATATTAGGAGGATTTCGTTTTTATAAGATGTAAATGTTTAAGGGTGTGATGGATGTCAACTGACATTTTGCAGGATAATTTATCATCAGATGCTCCAAAGCATGCAGAAAGCATTTTAATGGCAAAAAAGGTAATGGAAAGTTTCAACACAAAAGCATCATGAGTTGGAATTTTGGAGTACCTTCTTAATGGATTTTTCATATTGTTTCCAGGATGTTTCTTTTAATTCTGATGCTCATACTGAGAAACATACTCCGGGTGTCAATAGCCGAAATGACTTCTCTTTACTTGAAGAAGGTTGGTTTCTTATGGTTTGAATCGGCAAATCTCATCTGCAAGATATTGGATGCAAATTGACCTAACAAATCCTAATTTGGTCTTTCAATTGACAGCTCATCATGTGGAAAAGGAAGGCAAGAACTCAGATATCAATGATGAAAAATCGCCGCCAATAAGTTCAAGATTACAAGAACTATCAAACAATCTGAAAAACCTTCTTTCTGCAACTCCCGCGTGCAAAAAGATATCAGAGGAATCAAAAACCGACTGTTCTGCAACTCCCTTATGCATAAAGATGCAAGAGGAGAATGATGCTTCATTCAACAATGTAGAACCGAAAACTCCAGCTAATCAGGGTATGAAAGACAATAGATGTGAGGTTACAAATGTCAACAGCCCTTGGGAAGCACTTAGCGTGCGTAATTCTGAAGTGAAGGTATGTTCTATACCTTATCTTCATGCCGTTCATGTCTTTCAACTTCGTTCTAAGTTCTAATGTTATACCGCCATTCCAGCATTCTCTTGTTCAAGAATATCTCGGCTTCTTAAATACAGCTAGCAAGTAAGTATATATGCTTTTCGATCAGTAGTGTGCTTCATATCCTTACTCTACAAGCCTAACCTTTCCTTCATTTTTACTACTTATAGGGAAGAATTGAAAAGATTAAAGGTGAGGATCGGTTCCTCTTTTTTATTATCATCGCTGTTCTCTAGCGTTTTTCGTTTTCAACTTATTTGAAACTTTTACGTTTAGGGGATTGGTGAGAAACGAGCAACCTACATCATGGAACTGCGCGATGAATCTCCGAAGCCCTTCAAGAATGTAAGCATTCTCAAATCCCACATCAGAGATTTTAAAGGAAAACAAAACTAGTAGGGGATGCAGTTATATAATGCTTTTAAGTTGGTTTCTAATCCGATGCTGTTTTCTTTGTTTTCAGCTTGATGATTTAGAAGAGATCGGACTTTCGGCTAAGCAGGTATATCTCGTCGGTTTTGAGACTTGTATGGATAATTTGCTTAACATACGGAAGTATCGATGTGTTCGATTTGACGCTGGAATTTGTGTTTTGCTGCACAGATTAAGGGATTGATGAAGAAGGAATTTGGAGGGCTATTCAATTAGCGAATCTAAAATTTGGAGACATCGGAGAATTTCTCTCAAGAACAGATATTGTCTTGTTGGCTGGCATTGGCAAAGTATCATATTGCCTCAAACCTTCATGTAATTCGTTTATCGTGTAATACTTTGTACTCTGTTTTCTTGATTCCGCAATGAAATTTCTGAGAGACGGAAAAGAAGGAAACACTGCACATTGCAATCGTACTCGAGCAATTGTTTCTTTACATCTAAACAATAAACGAAGAAACAAATTTAAACAAATACAACTGAATTGATCCGAAAAGTAACTGATCCATCACCCGCTATAGTGAAGCAACGCTTGCATTTCTGGTAGGAATCGTTTTACAGGCCCAATACTGTTCTGTGCATTGTTAGAAGCTTTCAGGAGTCCCCATGGCCAGCAACATACGTGTCTCACCCTTCGGTTGTTACGCTCTCTGCTCTCTGCTGCTTCTGCTTGCTTTGTTAGTTCTTCTATACGTGCCCGTAGTCCTGATGCCCTGCTATCGGCCAGCTGCAGGGACCTCTCTGCTGCTGCCTGCGCAGCCATAGCGGTCGCTGCAAGTTCTTCTTTCATCTTCAGTTTGCCATTCGATATGTCCAGAGCCGCTTTTGTCTTCTCCAATTCTTGCTTCAGAATGGCGATCTAATGGAATACATACCAAAGTGTGTGAGACTAAATTCAAGAACACCAGATAAGGAAATAAAGCGTGGAAGTGGAACTAAATCCTAGTAAACAATTAAGCGGTAGCAATTACTAACGGGGAATAGAAACTTACCACTTTCTCGCGTTCTCCAATCTCAGTTTTCCCGGCTTCAACTTCTAGCTCGCAAGCTTCTCTCCATCTAGCAACCTCTGCTTCACTTTCCTTTATTTCCATCATGAGTTCTTCAACCTACGACCATAAAATGGCAAAAACAATTCAGCAAGAAGGTGAATACGCTTTAGGACCGCCGCAAAGCAAACAAACAATGGATTTTTGTTATAGTCCATTACATTTTGAGTTAACACCCTCTCTCTATTTTCTAACTCCTTGATGTACTGCGTGTTTTCCGAAATTTGTTGAGCTTGTTTTTCCGCGAGACTCTGTAAGCGCTCAGTGTCTGACCTGACATAGAATTGATAATAAGTAATCGACAACTAAATCAACGATGCTCAACATAAACAGTATGGCTATAGTACAAGTATGGTTAGAGAAGTGCTTTCAGAAACTCATATTCATAAAAAGCTTGAACTATTGACAACTTTGCATCACATAACGTCAGGAATCATACTCAAACAGTTACCGATTCCCTCAACTAAGCAATGTTCTTTTTTCTGAACCGTTTGTAAGAACTAAGAACTGCCATCATTTCGAAATCCAAATTCAGGTAAATAACACCGAAACAAAGCTTATATCTTCGATAGCTGACCTACTTCACAATCAAAATACAAATGCAAATTCAAATACGAACATAATTCAATGACGAACTACCTAGATTCATCCAGAGATCTTCTCAACTGAGTGATCTCAAGCCGCAGGTTCTTCATGATCTTCTCTACAGTCGAGGCCTGATACGAATAATCAAACATGAAAATACCAACGAGAAATCATAAATTAGCTCAAACAATCCATGACCGAAAGGTCCGAAACAACGAAAAATTGAACTCACCAGACTGATGACCCCCTCTTCACAGTCACTGCCATCCGATTTACTTCCTGCAGTAGACCCTGCGCCGTCCAGCTTATCCCCAGAACTCTCCGGCGACTGCTCATTGCCCCCACTTCCCATTATAAACCCAAACCCAACTCTCTGCAAAATAGGCACCCGCTTCTGCTCGCTTCCTTTCAACCTCTTCACCACCGCCTCCTTCTCGGCCAGAGCAACCCTAAGCAAGCTGCTGATATCTCTGTTCTCCTCCGTCAGACTCACCACGCTGTTCTCCAACTCCTTCTTCTCCTTCTTCCTCAGCTCTTTATACTCACTCACCTGCGCTTCCGCCGAGGCCGTCAGCCGGGCAACCGCCGCAATCTCCTCATAAACCGCCCTCCATCCTGGGTCGGATTCCGATTCCGCACCGGTCCCCTCAGCTTCTTCAACTCCATTGCCAACCTTTTCGTCGCCGACGCAGTCGATTATTCCGATTATGCCCTCCTTGATCGATCGGAGCGAATCCAAGCACTTAAGCAAAAACCCATCTCTCTCTTTTCTCTCAAGCTCCAATCTTTCAATCGTCTCCCGACAAACTCGCACCTCGTTTTCAATCACCTCCTTCAATTTCAGCTCCTCCTCCAATTTCGAGTCAAACCCATCTTCCTTTTCTCTCAGACAACCTTCAAGCTTCTGAATTTCGTCGCGAAGCGACTCTCTCTCGCCGGAAATGTCTCCGACGACTTTGGTTAGCTCGGCGTTGCGATCCAGGGCGTCGTCTCTCTGCTTCTGGATGAGATCAGAGTCTTCCTCCATCGCCGCCGACTTTGACAGCAGGGCCTGGTGCGACTGGCGGAGGGACTCGAGCTCGGCGAGAAGACCATCGTCGGATTCAGAGGCCTCTGGGTTGTTCGGCGGATCTGGGCCGTTGAATTGGGTTTCTGAGAGTATTTCTGTAGGGTTTTCCATGGTCCATAGAGCATACGATGACTACGGATCGTCATGAAGTGCGTGACCGAGAGGGTTAAAGTTTCAGAACTACCAGTCAAAGAAGTGTAGATGGAGAAGGAGAAGGAAAAGGAGGGAAGCAAGTTTCGAGCTGATGGGCCAGAAAGTTTTGGGCTTTTCTCGGAAACTGGGCTGTTGCAATTGGGCTTTCTGTTGAGTTGACTTTTATGCTCGAGTTGTTGTCATGGGTAAAAATCTTGGCGGAACCAGCGTGTAGCTTAAATTGCAAGCGCGAATCGGACTATGACGACTTGTATTAAGTTTAGGGTGAGGTGCTAATTTAGTCTCTGAATTATTATTTAGGTAAAAATTAGGTCGTTGAATTATTTTTTTCAGTAAAATAAGTCCTTAAATTCATTAAAAATTGCTAATTTCATTCCTACTATTATATTCAAAGCTATTTTATCCAATTTTTCATCAACTTAAGTCACTTGACATATTTAAGAGTGTAATAACGTTATTTTCTTGCCTATAAGCCCTTATCCGAAGCTAACTTACACTATTTCTTATGAAAAATTACCAATTTACCCTCAAAGTTAACTCTATACACTATTTCTTTATGAAAAATTATCAATCTACCATCAAATGTGTATCACATGCAAGTAACGTGATTTAAATTGACGGAAAAAATGAATATAGTAGCTTCGAATATAATATTAGGAATGTAATTGGCAGATTTTTATAATTCAAGGATTGATTTTTTTGAAAAAATAGTTTAGGGACCTAATTTTTGCTGAGGTGATAATTCAAGGACTAAATTGTCAGTTCACCCTTAAGTTTATATGTACCAAGGAAAATGACACTTTTTTTCTAAACAGTTTTAAAGTTAGTCATTTTTTCTTAAAACAATAAAAGACGTAAAATAGGGGTTAAACACCCCAAAGACCCACAAGCAAGTCTTAAAATAATAAAATACCCGTTAAACCCGAAAAATTATAAGAGTTTGAAGTGCTTTTGGTGCCTAAAATCTTTTACGTGTTGTTGCAGTTGGAGTCCTTTTGAAATGCGTGATTTTCATACCTGTTTTTTTTGTATTATAATCGCGAGATGTTGAGTGCTTGACCTTGATGCTGTTGCCGTGCTGATCAAACGCATGTAAGACGTGTAAAGGCAAGTCTTTTTCTTCCTTCGTGGTCGCATGAACAAACACCAACGTACAAAAGGATTGAAAAGATGTTTCCAATTGTATCTTTCTTTGTAATCTATTGCTAACTTTGCACGTAATTGCCGTCACTTAGTACTAGTTTGATACTGAGGTGTTTTTATAAAAAGTGAGTATAAAAAAGTTGAGCTCAAAAAGGTGTTTGATAAACATTTAAAAACAACTTATTTTCACAGTTTTTTGTGAAAAAAAGATGAAAAAGTGAAGCATAAAAAATGAGCTTATTCTCACATCACAGCATAAACAGTTTTTTTTTTCAAAGCATAGCAATACCAAACCAGCCCTTAGTATTACGATTTAGTGGTATTCTTCTTCATTGGTAAGGAAAAAGTCTTACGTTCGATTTTCGTTGAAGGCGAATTTGAATCATGTTATTACTAGCACATTGTGAGTCTTAATCCACTATCTCACATTTTTTTGTGTAGATAAATAAATAAATAAAACTTTGCGCTTAATTGCCATGCAAGTGCACTCTAATTTATTTTATTAAATTATCTCCTTCGTATGACTTTTTTTCCAATTAGTCTATTATTCTAGAGAAAGATTGACATATTCCTACTATTAGCCTATTTTTGCCACACACTTTTGTTAGTTTATGACTATTGATCATTTTCAATTTATTTGATCCGTCAATTAAAAATTGAGAGGTATGTATGTGTGAGAAGTGAAAATGAGTGTGTAAATAGCACTTGTGTGAGAAGTGAAAATGAGTGTAAATAGCACTACCTTGTTTTAATTGTGGGCTTTTATTTTTTATTTTTTTTGTATAATCAAATGACTTGAACAAAAAAAAAAAAAACTTGCAGCATGCGAAAAAAATGCGCATAAATTATTTTCATTTTGCTATTTTTTGTTATTGCTGAACTAACAACATATTAATACAATCATCTTTATCAACCAAAATATGGTGAAAAGACACTTTAGTCTTCTATCATAAAAAAATTATGGGTAGTAATGTAATTTCACCAAACCAAATTTTACTGTTTTTATTTAAGCTTCACCTGCATATGATTTTAGCACATACCTAGTATTAAAAAATAAAAAACAAAAACGTCTCCCCCGCTGCCAATTATTTCAATCTATTTTATCATAAAATAAAATAAATTTCCTAATGAAACGGTATTCTTATTTTTCTAATTTTACAAGGAAAAAAAAATATAAACTCGAGTGTATAGAAAAATAAAATAAAATAAAATGGCAAACACTTTTTTCAAACCACTTTACCCAACACGTTGTACTTACTTCAATCTTAAGATTGGGAAATGGATTCTCTGGATGCGCAGGATCCTACTGATCCACATACAAAGGCCGTTGGATGAAAATTCAACGATTACAATTATTATAACTTTAAAGAAATCTCTTTATTTGTAGCCGTTGAATTTTCATCAAACGAACCTCATGTGTGGATCAGTAGAATCCTTAGCAGATGCTCAGGAGATGATCGATTTCCTTAAGATTGAGCCTATAATCTATTGACTAAAACTTTCCTTTTTTCATCTACTTTTTTTACTTTAACTTTCCATAAAAGGACACCTTTTTTTATTTGTCCTCCAAATAAAATTAAAAAATAAAGGTGAATGAATCTCGGCCCAAAGCCATAAGTAAAGCCGGTTTTGTCACTCGGTCATGACTGAGTTTGACTCACCGAGTTCAAAATCGCCCAAACCCGGGATTCGGAATTCCACGAGACTCGGTGGCGGTACTGTTCCGATGGGGAGCGTTGGAGAGGTCGGAGAGGTCGGAGAAGGGCGGGTGTTGTCGGATGTGGAGGAGACTATATTTGTTGCGGTGGGGAAGGACGTGAAGCAGAGCAAAACGACGCTGGCTTGGGCGGTGAAGAACTTCGCCGGGAAGAGGATTTGCCTGCTACATGTTCACAAACCTTCTCTCCTACTTTCGATGTGTGAGTTCTTTACTCTGAAAGTTGAATTCGATCAATGTCTTTAGTGTTTTTGAGAAATTGACCTTAAATTGTGTTTGGTTGCTGAGAAAATCGAAAAGAAAATTCGAATTCCGAGGCAATTGTTTTCAATTTTAGAGTTATAATTGTGATTTTTGGTACTATTTGCAGCAGAAGGAATCGATTCTGCTAGTAAATTTAAACAAGGAGCAGTTAAGGCGTTACAGGGAGCTGAGAGGATCAAGTTACGAAAGCTTCTAGATCAATACCGAATGATTCTCACCGGAGTGGGGGTAACGGCTTGCTTATCGTTGTTTTCGTAGTTGTTTTGATAATCTATTGTATAGAGCTTGCACATTAGTATTCGAAATCTGAATTAGTTTGGGGAGTGTTGTTTTCGTCTTACGGTGCTTTCTTATGAATGCAGGTGGAGACAAATGAATTATGGATTGAGATGGGAAATGTCGAAGAGGGAATTGTCGAAATAATTGCTCGGCACCATATTAGATGGCTCGTCATGGGGGCAGCTGCAGATGAACATTATTCTGAGTATGCATCAGCGATTATACTTTCAAGGATAATTTGTTTTTTAGTCATGCTACTCTGTCGTTGTAGGATTCATATAGCCGACCCCACTTATTGGGACAATGCTTTGTTGTTGTTGTTGTCATGCTACCGTGTCGGTAAATCTAATTTAACGATGAAAAACGTGTGATCTGTAATGAGTTGAAAGACTTGTGAACATGGATATCTGCCACCAATTTAACTCATCCTTGCTGCAATTGTAGGAGATTGGCTGAGATAAAGTCCAGGAAAGCATTTTTCGTATGCCAAAAGGCAGCTAGTTCCTGTCACATTTGGTTTGTTTGTAAGGGGCACCTCATATATACAAGGTACTGTTGGCACCTTTCACACCAACTCATTCATCGGCGGGTTTAAGTTTTTCTTAATGTATTGGCAGACTAACTCATAACTGTTGTTTTCACCCAAGTATCTTTCCCTGTTAAGTTCAAACTGTCATTTTCGTAACTTTGTTGCATTATCCTTATACGTACCATATTTAATTGCCACTTATATGAAGCACGTGAAAACAGGGGAGACAGAGAAGATGAATCTGAAATAGAAATTGCCCCTCCTCCGCTGCTGACGAATTCGGCTTTTGGAACAGAGCAACCAGAACACTTAAGATCAGAATCAACTGATTCGCTGAGAAATCTGGTAGCCTCACTACCCAGACTGTTTTTTCTCCAATGAGAAAATCTGTTTGACTTTTCGTTCTAATGTGAGGTAGTACTAGACAAGTAACTTTGTTACAGAGCTCTGCAGATGCTGAGGAAGATACCAGCGAGTTGGAAGAAATATCAGGGAGGTCGACCCTGTTGATGATAGATGCGGTGAGAAAATTCATTCATTGGCACCCTTTATATGCAAGTACATGGATGATTTTCATTACGCATCATTTACTGCTTTGCTGAAGTTGTACAAAATTCTTCCTAGAAAACCGCTTATGTGTGCATGTTTATAGTTTCTGTTTTATGTCCTGAGTTTTGAGTTAAGGGGAACATTTTGGGGCAGATAATGAGCTTCTTTTGAGCTCTGTTAGGCTTTAGTTGTGGAAAAAACTTATTTTCAAGTCAGTGTGTGCTGTACTTTTCAAACCATTTGATTAGTCTTGAATTGCTTATCTTTACAGGAGGGAGAAGCAAACGGTGAAAGTTATCATAGCGTAGAAAAAGCCATTGTGGATACTAAGAACTTAAAACGGAAGGAATTTGAAGAGACAATTAGGCGGTGGAAAGAAGAAGATGATGCGATGGAGGCTAAATGCAAGGTAAAATTTGGAATGGCACGAATTGCTCATGGGTTAAACTGATCTCATTTATTAGCCTGATCGTTTTCTAGATTGTATGCGTCAAACTTTGACCTTTTGGGTTTCTTTAGATGCTGGTATTTGTCTGCATGCAGTGTGCATTTGTGCAAGCATGCATATTTTGTTGATTTATGCATACCTACTAATAGCAGATACTGTCTCTCATTCTTCACCAGAAAGTTTGTGTTGTCCATGCCTTCTTACAGGCCAAAGCATTTGAAAGTTTATGCACTAAGGAGATGAGCCAAAAAAAAGAGATGGAAGAAATGCTTGCTAGATTAAAGCAAGAAATAGACGGGGTGAAGGATGAGAGTGAGGAATTTATAAGACAACTCTCGATGGTTGAGGACAATAAGTTAGTGCTGGAGAAACAACTAGAAGCGTCACAATGTGAGGTAAAGGAGTTGGAGGAGAAAATCATCTCAGCTGCGGGGCTCTTGGTAAGTTTCAGGGAAAAACGGGATAAAATGAAGATAGAGCATAGAAATGCAATGAGAAAAGTCAGACAGCTAGAGACAATGATAAATGGGGAGGCTGCAAGCTTTGATCAGGCAGAATTCCCTATCTTCTCTTTTATGGAGATCAACGAGGCAACTCACAACTTTGATCCGTCCTGGAAGATTAAAGAAGGAAGGCACGGAAGTGTTTATAAAGGGATTCTTCGCCACATGCATGTTGCTATTAAGATGTTGCCTTCTTATGGTTCTAAAACTCAATTGGACTTCGAACACGAGGTAAATCTTATGTTATGTTTCTACAGTAGTTATGTGTTATTAGAAAACCAGTGAAACAGTGGTGAATTCATTATTTCGGTTCAATTTCATCAGGTAGAGGTCTTGAGCAGAGTGCGGCATCCAAACTTGGTAACACTAATTGGAACCTGTCCAGAATCCAGGTCACTTGTATATGAGTACCTAAAGAATGGCTGCCTTGAAGACCTCCTTGCCTGCAAAGACAACACTCCGCCTCTTCCATGGCAAATTCGAACGTCCATTGCTACAGAGATATGCTCTGCCCTCATATTCCTTCACTCAAATATCCCCTGTCTTGTCCATGGGAACGTGAAACCCGGTAACATTCTCTTTGATGCGAACTTTGTGAGCAAACTTATAAATTTGGGCATCAATTCTTTGATCCCACAGAACGAAAACCCGACCAACTTCACCAAAATATGTAGTGACCCAAATGGAGCTCATGTGTATATGGATCCAGAGTATCTTGAAACTGGAAAACTCACACCAGAATCTGATGTTTACTCGTTCGGGATTATACTGTTGCAACTTTTAACTGCAAGACCGCTTTCAGGAATAGTGAAGGATGTGAAATATGCATTAGAAAATGGCAACTTCAAAGCATTGCTGGACGTTTCAGCCGGAGATTGGCCACTAGAGCAAGCAAAAGAGTTGGCTTACATAGCACTGAGGTGCTGTGAGAACAAGCGCTTGGATCGACTAGACCTATTGGTTGCCCACGAGGCAATGAGAGCTTCATGCGCTGCCTCAGCATCGTGCTTGGTTTCCAAGAAGCTTATTCGGACACCATCCCATTTCGTCTGCCCCATTCTGCAGGTAACTAACTTACATCCATTGTTCTCGAATTCCAATTTCTGCAGAATCACTAACTGAACACGAGATGCGTTAATTTGCATTTGCAGGAAGTCATGCAAGATCCACACATAGCAGCAGATGGTTTCACATACGAAGAAGAAGCGATACGAGGATGGCTGAAAAGCGGCCACAACACGTCGCCGATGACAAATCTTGAGCTCGAACACTGCAAACTGGTCCCCAATTATGCCCTTCAGTATGCAATTCAACAGTGGCAACTACAGTTGTAAAAATTACTCGCATCTTTACTTCTTTTACTGTTTGTATACACAGTGATTATACCTGTCTCTTGCATCATTATCTTTAGAAAATGATCTTAGGCCAACATTAATCACTGATTATTCTTCAGAACCATGAAAATCGGAAGCTGTAGTCTCATGATACTTTTTTTTTTTTTCTCAACGGAGGAAAATGTTACAGGTTCGAATCTCGTTTATGCCTTTTGATTAAAAACGAACACAACATGAAAACTATAAGAAAGAAGAATCCTTATTTTGGTTACACTGGAGCAAGGTCTAAAATATCGATGATATCGGAAATATCGGTAGTTCAAAAATACGGAAATTTCGATAGAAATATCGGGATATTATCGATATCGATAAAAATTGAATAAAAACTACGGAAATTGTAAGAAAAACTTGAAATTTTTTATTGAAACTTTGCAGGATGTTTATTTAGCCAATTATCTATTAGTTTATCACAAAAAAATTGGAAGGAAATGCATTGCATGATAGATTTAACTGATTTAAGTTGATTATATAGCGAGCTGGCAAACATTGTGAGTGTAGAAAATGTGTAGTAATTAATGAAAGAAGTTTAAACACACCATAATCATTTATATATAATGAATTAGTACAATATTTTACACCTTATACATTGCATGGTAAGATACATGAGTGACTTAGCAAGGTCTAAAATATCGATGATATCGGAAATATCGGTAGTCCAAAAACAAAGAAATTTCGATGAAAATATCGGGATATTATGGATATTTTAGACCATGTACTGGAGAGATTGAACGCGATCTAACTTAATTATAACTCATTTATTCGCCGCCATCAAAATTTAACCTAATTCCAAGGGCTCTAATGTCGTAATTTATCATTGGTGTAAAAATAAAAAAAATTAAAAAAAATTCCTACTATCATTCTAAGAAAAAAAATTGGAACAATAGTTTTCAATTTTTGGTCGGAATAATGGAATAATTATATGGCGATTAGCAAGAAAGTGATTTTCGCAGTCTTGTACTTGTTTATTTTACGGTGGCAAAAATTAAGTTTGTTGTCTGATTGCACTCACAAAAATACCTCAATGTACTTTGGTGGTCAAACCCGACTCCACGCATCACACTCCATTTGTGAGAAAGCTGCCGCACTACGACAGCCGTACTAAAGTTCCGTTTTTAAATGAGAATGTGAAAATCACTATTTTCAATAATCTCAAATCTTATTTTCTGACGAGAATGTGAAAGTCACTTTCCTCAATAATCTCAAATAAAAAAAAAAAGAAATAAAAATCTGTAGCCCAATCTTTGTTGATGGGCTGGAAGCCCAATGTTATGATGAACTGAATTCTCCCAGGTACCGTTTGGTACGTGGGATGGGACGAGACAGAACATGACCAGCTGTTCCGTCCCACGTTTGGTGCGTCTAAAAATTGTGGAACCCATGGGACGAAATTTGGCTGATTTTTCATTCCATCTCTCCCCCTGGAATGACTCGTTCCATATCCGTGGAACACAAATTTATAACATTTTAAGACAAAATTTCTCCTTATATTTTTCAATATTTACATCATCCGTTCCGTCCAGTCCCATCTGCGTACCAAATGGTACCCCAGTGAACCAACTTAAGAAGAAATTTTTTATTGTGACGGGAACGCGGATGATACACTACGTATTTTTATAGAAGTGGTGAAATTTTTTATTTTTTAAGCTATTAACTTTTTAGCACACATATCCCACTATTTATATAATTGTACGTACCGGTCAAATTTCTTCAACTTAAGGGTTAAGGCTATCAATCTCTCAATTCCCAATGCCACCCTTCACTCTCTCCCTCAGCGCGTGAAACAAACCCTACCGTCCTCCAATCCTTTGTCGTAATCTCAATTTTATTCATTTAATATATTTATTTTCATTTTATTTATTTTATTTTTTCCTTATACTGCAGAGGGGTTCCCTTCCTTCTCTTCCATCTCTCGCCTTTATATTTTCTCCTTACGAACTCTCTCACTCTCTCCGTTCACCTTCGGCTCGTCAATTTCTTGCATTTTCTCGGCGATTTTCCTTCCCGCCAAACACTCCGATTCTCCCTCCCGCCTGCTCCGATTCCCGCAGATATCCCGACGTCCTCCCTGTTCTTGAACCGATCTCTGCTCGCGCTTCCACTGGTACGTGAACCGATTACTCCCTCACTTCCTTCTCACCCATATATATATATGTATATATACACACATTTATACGTATAATATCATATATCGATCACAGATCACGTGTTTACATACCTTCCCGAGCTTCTCCGAATTCTTGCTTTTTGAGTCTTGATTTTTCTTTTTTCTTTTTTCGATTGAATTGTTTCTTTGTTTGATAGCTGGAAAAACTCTGTATCTGTGCAATGAAAGAGAGAAAAACTAGAGATTTCGAATTATGTGTATATATATTTATGTATGTATTTGTGGTGTATGTGAAATCGTTAATGGTGTAATTTCAACTTAGCTAAGTGCGGTTTCCAGTCGTCTCTGATCAAGTTTGATTTTGCATGTTTATGATTTCAAGTTCCGGAATGCCAATTCTGTGAGATTCATTGAAATTCCCTTTCCTTTTAACATTGGTTTCAATTTCCCCTCGTATGTTCATTCGCATACTCTTGATTTCATTTCGATTTCGTTGTATGATTATGTTTCTATAACAAGGTATATGGATATACGTTCGTTGGATGCGGAGGCGGAGGCACTTTTCGCTGTGCATTCTTTCTGGTGGATCTGTAATCCAGAATATGTTTAGGATATAGAATTTTGTAGGTTTTCACATTTTTTGTTACTTCCTATCTTGTAATGGTAGATTTTTCATCAGATTTCATGTTATTCTTCATTGTTTAAACTATTGATCTTTTCGTGGTTGTTTATGTGGTGAAAATAATTAAGTTACTCGAACTTTGTTTGTCGACTGGAAGTTATAATTCCTCTTTGCATTACTAAGTTCGGTACAACACATGTCATATGATTGTGGCTTCTTTAATAATATCACACATTGTCGGACTTATTAGACACGGAACTTGTTTGGAAATAAATCTATTTAGCTGTAATGCAGATGAAATAGGATGCTTTTGTTCCCTGAGCTTGCTTTCTATCTACATCCACTTTAGATGTGGCGTATTCGTGCCTCAATCCAGTTCAATTGAATGTCATTTAGTCATTAGATGTTTACCTTGTTTTTATTTGTCCTGCATTTTTTGCAGAGACATCTGGCGCTCTGGTGGATTTGTATTTCTGATGTCAATTGCAAAACCTACGACCTCAGACTCTCTGTATGCTATGAAATCAGAGGAGGAAAATGATTCCCTTGACACTATCATCAGACAAGTTGCGAAAGAGCCATCTATTTCTTTCTCAAGGGCCGGGGATAGCCCAGTTCCGTGGATTCAGCTACTCCATGCCTTAGATCAACAAGGTACTGGAAACTATTTTGTATAAATACAACTTTATTTGATTATCGAAGTAGTGAACCATTAGATTGAGCTTTCTGCCATACCTGATGGGGAGTATCCTGAGTTTTTTTTTTGCCTTTCTCAGTCCACTGCTACGGCCAATGGTAGTTTTAATATTCATATTATATGTCATAAGAAGGCAGTTTGGTTATAAGTGTTTGATGACACATGTTACTTCTGGCAGAACTTCCAGGTTGGCCCCTGCACTCTCCTATTAAAGTGCAGATGCAAAAGTGTGACAAATGCCCACGAGAGTTTTGCTCATCCATCAACTACAGAAGACACATACGTGTACACCATCGGTTGAAAAAGCTTGATAAGGTGTCCCTTCTATTTTAAACTGTTATAAATTTGTCTATTGTTTTTCTGTGTGTTGCGACTGTGAGCATCTTTTGCTGTCCATCGTGTTCAAAATACTTATTTTGTTTAAATCTTGTAGGATTCTTCTAAAAATAGGGAGCTTCTACGTGAATTTTGGGACAAGGTACAATTTATTCTTTGAATACTTTACGTTAGGGCTACCTTCTTTTTAGTGTATGTGCAGCTCAATCCTTCCATGGTTTGGTGTTTGTCTAGCTCTCGCCAGAAGAGGCAAAAGAAGCTGTATCATTCAATAATGTGACTATAGAGGTATTTTCTGTTACTTGCCTGTGTTTTTATGGCATGCATCATAAGTTATAATCATGTACCGTGGTATGCATGTGGTGTGTTAAGTGACAAATTTTCCCCTCTTATGCCTAGATTCATCACACATGAACCAAAGTAGGACAGTAATGTGTTTTTATCCCAACTGATCATAGTTTTGAATTGACCATGATTTGTTCTTCGCCCCTTCCTCCAGTTAATTTCTAGCAGGCTTCATTTTTTCCAAAGTCATTATATTTTTTGTTAAATTGTTACTTAAGTGCAATCATTTGAAAGGAACTGTTTTTAAAGGAGATCTCCTAACTTAATATATTTTCTAGGAAGTTCCAGGGTCTTCAATTATAAAGGCATTGACACTACTTGTACGGAAACCGGGATTTTCTTCTTTGCCCCACATTTGTTTGAAGGCTGGTTCTGCCCTTCTGGTAAGACATTATTCTTTTTCTTGTGTATGAGTTTTTATTGTAATGAACTGCCACATTGCCTGTTCAGTGGATATGATATGTTTGATTCTTTTCTTTTTATCCAGGATATTGTTCAAGCTAGACCTTCCAGGTTTCCCATATCATCCCAGGAGTTATTTTCTATCCTCGATGATGCAAGTGAAAAGACGTTTCTGTGTGGGACAGCCATATCAATGCAGAGATATGTTTTTGATGGGGAGGCTGGGAAAATTGGCCTTGAATCAAAAAACTTAGTTGCTTGTACAAGCTTCATGGTGGAACAGATATTGGTAAGTTTCTTGTTTCTTTTCCATCTTTTTAATATAGTTGATTTTACTCTCTTTATCGTGTTTAAATTCGTGGTGATTTTTTTGCTCAGTTGAAAGCCTGGCATGCTGACAAGGATGCGGAAGCTTTGAGGTTACAGAAGTTGCTAGTGGAGGAAGAAGAAGCTGCTCAAAGAAGGTACACAACAAGCCTTTCTATTGGATTTTCAGCACATTTTGGTTTTTCAATTGTGTTGGTGGGAAGATTTTCAGTGCCTCTTTAAACTTGGCACTCTATAGAGTATAGACCAGCATGACTGGGTAATCTGTTGCCTGTTGTTTTTTATCAGTTGGATAATCTATTTGGTCTTATTTTCTGAATAACGGTAGGCAAGAAGAGCTCTTGGAAAGGAAAAGGCAGAAGAAGCTTAGGCAGAAAGAACAGAAGGAAAAGGATCAAAGACATCAGGAGAAGGTCGATGTTAAGGAGAATATTGATGAAACTCTTGAGGCTGAACCAATCGCAGAAACATCTAGTCCTTCAGCAACATTTGATTCTGACACAGCCAGTTCGGAAGTGCTGGATCATGCCCACTTATCTCTTGAACCATTCCAACTCTCAAACACTGATGAAAACGTGGATCTCGAATCTCAGACTGGAGTTAGTTTTGGACATGTTGATTCAGCAGCAAGTGGACCAAATGTTGAACGGCGGGTGGTGCAAGTAAATGGTAGTCGGCGTGCAGTTGCTCGATGGCACATGTATCCAAAATCACAGCGGGGTGTGCCCAATGGATTTCATGGAGGCCATAGTTCTCAAACAGCGAAGCATTCATCCATACAACACCACGGTAACCACAGGGATGTAAGGGCTGCTTCCAGTGGCAATAGAGTATGGAGTCGAAAGCCTAAACCAGAATATGATGGGGGGAGTTTGAAAGCTGGAGTACAGAAAGAAGCATCTGAACCAGATCAAATCAAGAACCATGAGGTTTTGATTGGTTCTATACCAGTCAATCTTGGAAATTTTTGCCAGGAAAGTAATAATCTGGCTGGTGTTCATGATGACTGTCTTTCGGAGAAAGGTCAAATGCTAAAGGACAATTCTCAGGATAAAACCAATAAACCTGATCTGGTACAGAGTGGCACAAACCGGTCAACGGTGAAGCTTTGGAGGCCAGTGAGCCGGAATGGAACAAAAGGTCCTACGCCAATTCAGAATGGCAGCAAAGAATCTGACATAAATGTGGTAGCTGAAAAGGGCAACAGCCAAGGCCCTTACAGTGAAAATTGTAAAAGATCGTGTGTTGTGGATGGCCATAACGATGGAAACGGGAACGGCTCTACTCACCCCGATGAAACAAAAAGCCTGGGCTTCTCTAGCCATGCGGCAGAAGATTTTCTTGCACAGAGTGAGTTCAGCTCCATTTTGTATCTTGTTCTGTTTTCTCTTTGTACAAGCAGCTCCCAGTTAAAGTTAATTAACCCTGAAATACAATACAATAAGTACACGTTTTGTTTGTGCAGGATGGAAGGAGGCTATTGCTGCAGATCATGTGGAATTGGTTCTATTCCAAGACTCCGAACCTCCCAGATGCCCAGACAATCAAAATGACGGTGAAGTAGGAGCGAATCATTCGTTGAAGTCTAAACGCAGCATTCTTGGCAATGCAGAAAACAGGCTTGTAGATGGGGAGGCATTTGATTTGCCAACTGCTGGTGCTTCTAAAGTCAGGCGCAGGACGAAGCATGACAAGGGTGTGAAGATTAAGTACATTCCGAAACATAGCACAGTTGCCTAGTAATAGAGGGTAAAGAGATCGTTTTTCTTCTTTTTTTGGGGGTTATACAGCATGCACAGTTTAGCCAGTGATTATATTCTTAGCAGCAGAAGGGTCCAGTTTTACCAGCGGTCTTCTGTCACAAAATCGAAGAAAAAGTTTTGGAAGATAAGTTTTTTTTGTTATAGTTCCCTCCTCTCTTTGTCATAGCAGATTGATTAGAGTAAGGTTTTTCTTCTCTTTGTCGAAAGTTTCTGTAATGAATTTGGTTTTTTGGTTTGAGCCGTCATCGTCCGTTGCCATGCATTGTTTGTACCTTCTTGATGACGTCGTCAATGAGACCGACGGACCAAACGAGTTGGTTTCTGGACAGGCGTTTCGTTTGTGAAGGTTGCATTTGTGATGTCATTTCAGGTTACAGCATTTGAAGTTGTAAAGGGTGATACATTCTCTCTATATTTTTGATCAAATTCGATTGCGTAAACTTCCCAATCGACTGAATTTCCTCTATTTCTCGGGCTAGCACATGGGCTACAGGTGACCAATTTCCATGGGCCAAGCCAGTTGGCCCAGAAGATTGCACGTCCATGGCCCCTCTTCTTGCACACCAAGTAATCACAATGTCACATGTTAATCTAACTATACATAACTTTGTGTTATTGAACCGAGACGTTACAGTAGCCGTGTATCCGGTCCATCCATATCCTTCTCATACTAATGTATAGTACAACAAATTTTGTTTTTATAATTAACCGTGCTGGCATGCTCAAGATTTTTTCTTTTCCATTCCATTGAAAATCGATTTTACTATATAGACGTTTATGACCTTCTCCTCCATTTCCTATAATTACGATCTTTACCACAACGATGCAATTCATAAATCAAATTATTTCGTGGATTGGATTTCAACAACGATGCCATTCATAAATCAAATTATTTCGTGGATTGGATTTCACTTGACTGTCTACGGCTCGGCCACTTTGACTTGGACAAAAGTATTTAAGATATAAAATCATGTCCACTCCCTCTCCTGTCACCAAAACCCGTTTCCTGAAATCTCTATTACACTGCCACCTGTCCACCCTCCCACCTTATGCTTTACCCTATCTTCTTCCTTTTCTCCCCATCTCTTCCTCTATAACGCTCTAACCTTCTCCACTCTCTCACAACTCTCTCTCTCTCTCTCTCTCTCTCTCTCTCTCTCTCTCTTCAACTCTGCTTTCTCTGCAACCAAACCCTAACCCTAACCTACTCAGTTTAATCAACAGAAACGCAGAAAAAAATGTCAGGTGGGGTTGGTCCAACCTGCAGTGACATCAGCCTCCCCAAAGAACAAGAACATGTATTCAAAGAACACAACGACGAAACCTCCTCCAAACTCACCTCCCACCAAAAGTCCCCAACTTCACACTCCACCGCCACCGCCTCTCCGCGCAAAGCCGGTGGCGGTCTGTTCTCCTTCCGGCAGCTCAACGCCCTCGCCGTCGTCGTCGTCCTCTCCGCCAGCGGCATGGTAAGCCCCCAAGACTTCGCCTTCGTCGTCTTCTCCGTGATCTACATGCACTTCATCTCCAAAGTTGCTTTCCCCATCCTCGGTTCCTCCAGAGACCCCACGGTTTTCAACCCCCAAAACAAAGTCCTCCGCCTCTACGTCCTGACCGGCGCCGTCATCGGCCTTCTGCTCCCCATTGCCTACATTTTGGAGGGCATTTTCGAAGGCGATAAACAAGGCATCAGCGCCGCTTCCCCGCACGTTTTTCTCCTTGCCAGTCAGGTGTTCATGGAAGGAATGGCTTTTGCCGACCGGTTTTCGACGCCCATACGTGTTTTCGTGCCGGTTTTCTACAATTCCAGGCGGATTTTCACCATCGTGGAGTGGCTGAAGAGTGAGTTTTCTAAGGAGCATGAGGAGTACGGTGGATCTGCAAAAAGATTGTATGTTGGGAGAGGGCTCGCTATTGCTAATATGGCGTTTTGGTGCTTCAATTTGTTTGGGTTCTTGCTGCCTGTCTATCTTCCCAGGGCTTTCAAGAAGTACTACACCGCCCATAAACTCAAAGATTATTGATCTTCAGTGTACTTTTTTTTTGTTTTCTCTTCCGTTTCGTGTATTAATGTCAAAGAAAAATAAATGCGCCTGTGAATTTTGATTAGAGATGAATGTGAATTTTATGAAAGGAAAACTAATGGATTGAAAGTTTTGAGTTTTGAGTTTTATCGATAAGCATAAATAAAGGAAAAAATATAGTACCAGGATTGATTTTTCAGCATAAAAAATGTGATTTTTCGTTAAATGAACAGTATCAAAAGTTTTTCGTTAAAATTACCTTTTATGAATGCTATTTGTGGAAAAGGCATTGATGACGAGAAAATGTTCGTTTCCCATCACCAGAAGGAGAAAAACTTGCATGCACGGTCTTGCATTCATAAGCTTACACGTGAGAGACTGATTTCATGTAGTGATTTTATGAAACGGGTGCAAGTAAGCACTTCTGTGTCATCAAATCCGCTCTGTGGAACCTAAGATTTAAATTTGGGCTTCCAACATATTCAAAACGACCACATTGTACAAAGCTTTTCAAGTAACCTTTATTTTTCATTTCAATTTCATTACATCAACTGAAAGCACTTGCAACTTCTTGCAAGACTCTCCGAAAGCCAAATGGGGCCTTATATATGAAATGAAAAAGAAAAGGTACATCTGCAAAATTCGGCATCGTTTCAGGGAAGTACAGGAGGCAGCCGCCGTCAACGGCGGCTCAAGGAGAAAAACAGAGCAACGTATGCTCCGAATAAACAGCCACAAAAGAGAACATAAACCAATGAGGAAAACTATGCTCCCTAATGTAGCCTCTGAGTTCCTCTCTTTTTTTCTTTTTTTTTTTGACATCTGTTCGTTTCCTTTCTTCGAAATGGAAGATGCCCACAGAACGAAAAATGCATTTGGTGATGGAAAAATCAAACAAATATACTCACATGCCGGCAACACCAAAAACACTGCTCTCTCTTCTAAGCTTGTGCAGCAGCAAGCCCCATCGGCAGCATCTATTCCAATCACTCAAGCTGCCGGACATTCTGATTAAATAGCGCTCTCTAGTAGATCATTATCTCCTGTCCAAACCTGCAAATCACCCGGTAACTCAGTCAGTCTAACCAATTTGCACTCAACCGAGTCTCCCACTCAATCACTCTCGATATCAGAGGATGTATTGGGACATACTTGTATATCCACGTGCAGAGCCATTGCCGTTTATATTTATTGGTGCAAGTCTCCTCTCTTGACCTAAAGATAAAATTTCCTGCATCCTTTCTGGCCAATCTGAATTTAATCTTCGTGCAAAATCCTCCACTTCCCTACATAAAGCATATAATACAAAGGAATATAAGACAAACAGTATTGCAATAATCATAAAAATCTGTAGATTCGACTGAGTAACCGTGGAAGGGGATATTTAACAGGGGCAGAGAATAATTTCCTTGTATGTTTGAGACAATGGTCAGCATAATTCATATAAACAGTTAAATATTACCATTGCGATCATTCTTTTTAATATGCTCTACAAATATTACCTGTCAAGCTCTTCCTTCATGGCAGGATCTAAATCGTCATCCAAATCAGTATCATCAAAGTCAAGCTTTGGTGAAAAGGTAACAGATGTAGAATCTTGCAACTTTGAAGAACTGGGAGACGACAACTCAATATTGATTGTGTCACCATCGTGGGAAGCAGAAGAAAGTGTATCCAAGTCCTACAAATGTAGACAAAGACAGAGAATTCACAAACAAGTTCTGACACATGCAGGAAAAATTCACTAGCATACTATATACACGAACATACACAAGCGTGTGCTGTGGTGGGCGAGAGAAAGAAGTACCAACCTTATTATGTCCATTTACATCGGTTGAAGAATCTTTTGGATGATCCTTTTTTCTTCGATTTTTCTTTTTATTCTTATTGGTCTTAATCCCCTTTGCTTCTGCAGAGTTTATCAGATTCTAGTAAGTTGAGAGTAGATAACGATTAACAATATTGGTCTATCAAATACAACTTTCATTTGACAAGTGATAGTAGTACAGAGAATAAAAAATCTTGAATACTTCATTAAGTATCCATGATACTGAATCTACTGACTGAAGTACCTATCAAAAACTATGTAACTGAATCTACTGACTGAAGTACCTATCAAAAACTATGTAAACCCAATAAAAAATTCTGCTCCTTGTCCATGGAGCAAAAGTAGGGATGCCGATAACGTTCAACAGAGTGGTCCTTTGGAAGCAAAATCACTTAAAAAAAAAAAATTATCTATTAAGAATTTGAGAGCCAAGCATACAACTTCTTCAAACAGCAAAAGTTGGAAAAAAAAAATCAATGTGTGAGAACAAAGGAAGAAAACCAGGATAAAGAGAAATAATTTCTGAATCATACCTCTATTTCCACCATTTATAAATGTCAAGAGATCATCGACTGAACGCTCATCGACACGCTCCTCCTCAGCCTCAACATTCTGAAACGAATAAATAACTTTCTATTAATGCGATCATATATGCACAGGTTTTAATGCTTCAAGCCTCCAACTGCATCATTACATTTGTGTGTACTCTGCACACAACTCAAGTAATAAACATTGTGATATATAAATTTACCACATATATTGCATTAAACATATGGTAAAGGCTTCAAACTCTTCAAGTAAAAGTAAGCACCTTCAGTTTCTCTCTCTCTTTTAATTCTTTCCTCTTTCTAGCATATAACCGATTAAGAAGCCGGATACGTGGATCATCAGTTATGTTTCTCAGAGGTTCCAACTTCTCCTCCTGGATCGAACCATATATACATGAAAACCATGGATGGAAGAAAAAAAGCCAATAACTTTCGATAGTAACAAACCTCTGTGAGGTCATCAGGTAAATGAAATGTCTCGCGTATCTCCTCGGGTGTTTTTCCTTCAATAATTCGAGCAAGTGCTCGGCTGGTGAGATCAACCAAAGGCTTCAATTGGAGGCTGTCAGCAGCGGATGTCAACTCGCATAACTTTTTTGTATCCATTCGAATAAATTTCTCATCAAAAATTTTGCGCTCCTACACATGATAACAATACTATCAAACACATAAATTACTTCTGACTTCACCATATACATGATGAAGATGGATAAAAGGCTATCAAAACCACCCCTTTTTGGGCCACATAAGGGGTAGAATCATATATCAGACCTTATTAGAGCGACCGGGTACTTGATGAAACCGACAGTAGTCGAGTATTAAGCCCAAAATGGCAGGATTAACTCGTTGAGGAAGTGATATAGCATAGTTTTTGGACGATCCCATTCCTGTTTGCAATATTTCTCGGCATATCATGGGACAGAACATGGCAACCTCTTCTTCTACTTGTTGGATTGAGCCGTCAGAAGTTTGAAGCCAGATGTAAGATTTCATCTATTTGCACAAACATAAGGAAAATTTAGAAGGGATTCAAAAGAGAAACACAACTAGTACTCCTATATCAATCTTAGCTTGAACTACCACCTATGCAACACACCGAACCAATAACCCTAGGTGTAGCAGTCCTTGTCAATAGCTTATATTTCATTTCTACACTGCAGAACCCTTTAATAATTAATATACAAATTTCCTAACATGAAATACCACTTGAAGACAAAACTTATTCCGACCATTATGCACAAGCCCTGGCTACCAAAGAAACTACAATTCTCCATAGATTCCACCAAGAGTTCGTCCAGAAACAAACTTATTCTTTTACTATGAATCTATACCTATACATTTCCCATCATACCCAAGTGACAAAGGACCCTTAAATATACATGTGCTGCTGAAATCATAAACTGTGAAAACAAAATGTAAACAATCTAACTTATCTAAATTACCATTTGTAATTCATCAGACAATGAAGTAGCATACCTCAGGTTTGACAACCGCCATGACACCTTCAGACATTTGACAGTGACACCACAACTAACTTTCAGAAGAGGTGAACCAGAAACCACCTTTTACCTCCACTAAAACAAGGAGTTACAGGGGAAATTGACCTTTTCCTTATTCAAAAGCTTGACTTGATTAACTAAGCACAAAATAGTTGTCAGTGCTTCCCAAAATGATACGATCTTGAATCCCAACAAAATGTGTATTAGCATTCTTGTCTGGAGAGCTTTATCAAATATTTTTCCCGTATTCAAGGTAAAACACAATAAGATGTGGGGAACAAGCAAGAGATGAGAGGCCTGAAATTCCAAGACAAGCGTTCTAATTAATTTTTTAATCTAATTCAACTATAACAGTTAACAGCAGCAACTGTAATTTGAAACAAGAAAAGGAGGAAGTATATGTATGGAGGACTTCACTGGAGCTTCTCAATATCTCTGTGTGCATAAAGGGGAAAGAAAGATGAGAAAATATTACAATGCATGAGCGATATTGACGAGCAGATAGACTGGTTGTTACCTAAGGGAGCAGATCGGCTTGGCCATGACAGTATGTTCCAACTGTATTGGTTTTCACTTGTTCTTATTCTTTATACCCTTAAATTCTCATACAACATACAAATTATGAATAGCCCGTCTAGAACCATCTAGGAGGTTGGGAAAGTTGAGAAAAACTAAGTTTCACACTAGCAGCACAAAGCTCAATACTCCACACCAGACGAACATATTAAAGATTCAATGATAAATACAATACAAAACAGCACTTAAAATGCATAAACCAACATTCAGAACTCAATGCAGTATTCGAATCTGCCAAAAGAAACAAAGGGGCAATATGTGCAAAGGACACAACTTGGAAGCCTATCTATTGAATTCTTCAATCTCCATGACCCCATATGAAAAAAGGACGAAAAGAGAAAAGTGTAATGCAACCAATTGGTTGAGTAATTCAGCAAAAAAAAATTGAAAAAGTTCAAAAACAGTTGGGTTAGCTGGCCAAAGATGTGAGATTACAAACCATGTCAAATGGTTGCTAGGAAACCGAAAAGCCGAATTCCGGGACATACAAACGACATTTCAGATTATAGACCATGCCAAATAGTTTTCAGAATCCAACCCAGTTTTCATTTCCCACAAAGTAAAAATCTTTAACTTCCATTGTTGATAATTCCACCTCACAACTAACAAAATCCTTATCAACAGTAATATTTATATATAAATTAAATTTAGGGTTTATTTATACGAAGAAAAAAAAACAAACCACAATCCCATCAAAAATCAATCTATCGATTTCACCTGAATTGGGGAAAATACAATTAGCAAAAGTTGCATGCATAAATCAATACCGTATGAAAATTTCCAATTGGAGAAAGGGCGGCGAGCGTACCTCAAATACGAGCTGAAATGCATGGAAAATTTGGAGATGTGGGAAATTTGGGGGTGGGGAGCTAGGGTTTCTGGAAGGCTTTCTGCTCTGCTCTTTCTGTGTGTTCCTGTATCATTTCTCTTCTAGCTATCACGATTTGGAGTCTGTCTGTGTGCGGTTGTGTCCGGCACGTGATTCTATCGAAGAAGGAAGCGCCCTCGCACGTGCTGGTAGTTAGGGTTTCGGACTTTTGGGTGGAGGAGGGAGGGGATTGGCCCGGTTGGGGTTTGAGCGGGTCGGGTTGTGAGATGTCCAGTACGACGTGGGTTGGGCGAGGTTTCGGTGAAATGGGCCACGACAAGCAGCTAATATGGGCCACTCAACGGCCCACAATGATGTTTCTCCTTGTGCCTACCCAATTTTTGTAGATGTTTTTTGTTGAATAATGTAAAGTCTTGCACCGAAAATTTGACAGAATTAAATACAACTTTATGTTAAATAATTTTACTATTAATTTTATTGAAATATTTTGTGAAAAAACATTACACATGTCTTGTTATTTAGATCTTAAAATGTAGGAAACTTTAACGAAAAGCTCCCGGTACTGTTCACTTTAACGAAAAATCACATTTTTAAACTAAAAAAAATCAATCCTGATACTATTCACTTTACCCTTTATATTGTCTTTTTCGTTAAAACTCAAAGTTTTCAAGCCCTTTTCATTAGTTTTCCTTAAGTTGTGGAAAAGTACGTCTCTTTAAAATTTGACATAGAATTAGTGTTGGCCGATAACTGATCTAGATTTATTCTGAGCAGAAAACTCTGGAGTCTAGAATCGAAACTGAACTCGTCCAACCTTCAGTTTGGCTTGTTTGTCCTAAATTTTTTTACAAGAACTAGAACGAACCAAACCGAATAAATCTTATTAGTTTGGTTTTCAATTTTAAAGATGATCTGATACGAACTGAACCGTGTCCAGCCTACCAAAAATGTCACGGTGTCAAACAATCTCAACAACCTATGTCAATAAATAACAACCATGTACAACGCATTGAAGTTTGCTCGAAAAAGATTAAACTAAAATTACAAGATAAACCCAAATAACCAAATCATCAACAATAAAATTCATTTCAATCTTATCACTTTCGTATAATCAATGTGCTTAAATGCATGTTGAAGAAACGGTACATACCCAATAACACTATTATTTACCAAATTGGTGAATAAGGCGGTGATGACATCTTTGGTAATTTTCTTATTTTTTAATAAATGATATTATCTATTAAAGAGGTGGGGGAGCGGGTTTAGCCTCGGCTAACAATAATGCAGTTCAAATTCGTTTTTAATGAGAATCGAACATAATAACTTTCGCTGACAAGAACGAAGAAGTATCTTTGATAATTAAATTGACCTTTCCAAACTTTGTGATCATCCAAAATTGAGGAGGAGGACATAACAGGCTAAAGAGGCTCCACCGAGGCAGCCCGCACGCCACCACCACCACAGCAAAGAAAAGAACTTCACCAAAACTGTCACTAAAAAGTCACACTTTCTCATCTCTTTGCGTGCAGAGACAGAGAGAGAGAGAGGATGTGGTTCTTTAGAAGAAAAGGGCCATCCGGGTTCTCGTCATCTTCGACAGCAGAAGAAGTTACTCAAGGGATTGATGCCACTGGTCTCACCGCCATTGTTACGGGTGAGGGAATTTCCATTTTCTTCTTCGTTTTGGTAATGCATAGATTTTTCTTAACTGTTATTTTTCTTAACTGTTTATTTAATATGTAGTTTTGTATTGTGGGGTCCATTTATTGCTCCATGTTATTCGACTGTTATCAAAAATCTTATCTTTTGCACCAAAATTTGAACTTTTCAATCAATTTTCTTTGGTTTTTGAACACTGGGATTAACCTGCAGTTTTCATTAAACAATCCAATATAATAGTCTGATTACTGGGTTAGTCTTGGCGAAACGAAAAGGTTTCTCTTTCGTAACTGAAAGTTCATGAGTTGGAGTCGTGAAAATACAATATTCGCAAAGCAAAAGTAAGATTGCTAATATAGATGTTCCGCCGAATTCCCGATCCTCGTAAGGCGGAGAGTCTGGCTGGTTTGGTTCCCCTTTACTGGGTTTGTTTTGCCTTTAGGATATGTACATGTCTATATATCAATGTTTTAAAAAAAGGAAAACTAATGAAAAGGGCTTGAAAACTTTGAGTTTTAACGATAAGGACAAAATAAAGGGTAAACTGAATAGTACCAGGTTTGACTTTTTAGTGTAAAAATGTGGTTTTTCGTTAAAGTGAACAGTACCGCTGGCTTTTCGTTAAAACTTTTCGCCTCACGTGATGAGGGACCATCTGAACGGTCACATAACATTGCAAAAGACAGACCAAGAAGGGACATTAAAAGACCCATCAAGTTTCAAGATTAATTATTCAATAGTTTGGGAACTGGTGGTTATTAAGTTATGCCTAGAGACTTGTTTTATGCCTTTATTGTAATGTTTTGTCCTTTTTTCTTCCCTATAAGTTTGCTGGTAGCAGGAGTTGTATGGAGTTTTTGGAGATAAGATAATATAACTCTATGAGTTTATCAATCAAAGAACTCTATTTGCTTCCAGTTGCTTTATTGCTTGCTGCTTCTATTTCCTATTCTCTGCAGGATAACCTGTCCTGCATCATCACGCCTAGGTTGGGCTATCCCTTGGACGCCTCACGCTTTTAATACATTGCTATATATGCTCTGGATGCGCAGCTGTTAAAGTTATTCCATGTTCTTATGGTAAAATTTTCTTTGGCTCTGCACATTTTGTTGCAGGAGCATCGAGTGGTATTGGCACCGAAACTGCACGCGTTCTTGCACTGCGCGGTGCCCATGTGGTTATGGCAGTGAGGAATGTGGCTGCCGGTAAAGATGTAAGAGAAGCAATAGTGAAACAAATTCCCACTGCCAAAGTTGATGCCATGGAATTGGATCTCACTTCCTTATCATCCGTGAGAAAATTCGCATCGGATTTCAATTCCTCCGGCCGTCCTCTCAACATCCTAATGTAAGAAAATGGATAGAAAATTGCAGAAGTTGTTCTTTCACATTGTCTCATCATGTCCAATAGAACTCCTGTGTGTCTCTTGAGCAGGCTTAGTTGGTAATTGTACTTGTTTTATCGTAAGTAACAATGCAGGAGTTATGGCAACCCCTTTCTTGCTTTCTAAGGACAAAATCGAACTTCAGTTCGCGACAAACCACGTAGGTATGTTGCATTTGTTACACCATAAATCTGACTACGAAAGTATTGTGAGTTCTAAGCTGTCCTAATTCGCTGAACGTTTTGTGATTGTGCAGGTCATTTTCTTTTGACAAACCTTTTGTTGGATACTATGAAGAAAACAGCACGCAAAAGCAGCAAACAAGGGAGAATTGTAAATGTGTCCTCAGAAGCTCACCGCTATCCATATCGTGAAGGAATTCGTTTTGATAAGATTAACGACCAAGCAGGGTAACATTGAGATAATCCTTGTCTTCGAGATTGTATATTTGTGCACCGCGTTTCCCTTTTTCTTTGTAGCATACGCTGAATGGAGAGTTCGATATGAGTTTAATCTGAGTTTGTGACTGTTTATCTGCAGGTACAGAAGTTATCTTGCATATGGCCAATCAAAGCTTGCTAACATTTTGCATGCTAACGAGCTTGCAAGACGTTTAAAGGTGTACCGTCTTCTCCCAGGACCCAAGTAAAATGAATTCGACAATATTTCAATGATTTCGGAGTTGATGAATGGCCTCTTTAAATCGCATTGCAGACTTTCAAGCAACTCTTTACGATTAATATCATAGTTCTTTCTCTAATCAGCGAACGCTGTTATTTGTGATTGCAGGAAGAAGGGGCAGATATAACTGCAAACTCACTTCACCCTGGTGTAATTGCTACCAATCTTTTCCGTTATAACAGCGCTATTAACGGTAATCAATTCACTAAATGTGAGTTTAAAGCTGATGTGCGGATACATTTTACGCTGTAGAAGGCAAGTATATGTGCTTAGTTTCAGATGTTTGGTCTGCTGGTTTGGTGCAGGGCTTGTTAACGTGCTTGGTAGAGCTTTGCTTAAAAATGTTCAGCAGGTAAGTTACCTCTGGTTGAACTTGCAGAGCAAATAAATGACAGTGAAACTAAATCGAAGTGTGATGAATTTCAAAAACTCTCTTTCAAATGTAGAATCCCGTTGTTTATAAACATTGTCGATTGCAGGGAGCAGCAACGACGTGCTACCTGGCACTGCATCCGCAAGTCAAGGGGGTGACCGGCAAATATTTTGCCGATAGTAACCTATCCAAGACAACGCCACAAGGGCAGGATGTGGAGATGGGAAAGAAGCTATGGGATTTCACCATGAATTTGACTAAATGAGAGAGAGAGAGAGAGAGAGAGAGAGAGAGAGAGAGAGAGAGAGAGAGAGAGAGAGAGAGAGAGAGCCCCTTTGAGGCTGAAAAGTTTACAAAGTGAATGATAGTCTCCAATAATGTTGTAAATCAGAGGTTGAAGAGTATTGCTTGAAGGTGAATAAACTCCCTTTCTGCTTGAAACCTCGTGTATCAAGTTCAGAAATTTCATCTTCGAAACAAAAATCTCGTCGTTTGGGAAGAATTACTCAGATACCAGTAAGTGAGGCTTTTTTAGGTCGTTTTATAAATGTACTGGCTAAACCTATTGATGGTCGGGGTGAAATTTCATCTTCTGAATCTCGATTAATTAAGTCTCCCGCTCCTGGAAGGACGGATGACAAATTCACGACATTCGTTACGAAAAGACCGGAAAAATTGAAGAGGGATAAGAGAGAACCGTGCAGTTAGATTTCTTCATTTCAGTTGAGTGATGATGTACAGTACATACATGATGACGATACAACAAAACAGGTAGTACAAGACAGAATTATACAATGTTACACATGAGCCCACAATGAATCAGTGCAGAAAACAGAACGTGCAGGCTTCAAAAATCTCCGGCTGACTATTCCGTTAACAAGTCCGGTCCCCGGCTTAGTCTACAATCTTCTGTACAGCAGTTTCAGACCCAAAAAATTGTTCCAAAGCTAAATAGTATTTGCCTCTTAGCCCTTCTTTTCTCTATATGAACATCTCAGAAAATATACAAATTCTTGCTGCCTTGAGTTTCTTCCTTACCAGAGGAACTGCAATGGATCGGATCATCAGATGCCATCCTCGTCGACAAAAATCAGGCATATTTCATAGCTCCAATCAGTCGAGCACTCAAACTTCCTACAAGTCTAAACCGCATCACGTTCTATGTACTGCAAGAGTGTTATGTTGTCAGGATGTGAGCTCGATATGCATAATTTCGGAATCATTCCCGTCTCATGGCTTAGCTTACCGGATGTTATGAGCCTGAACACTAAGCCATGCAAAAAGAGTTGTCTGCTTCCAGCCACTAACTTTCCGGAGCTTCAACATTATTCCACAGTTCTTATTGTACAAAACATGCTCTCCTTCGCAGTCCAACACGATGGATGGGTTGATCCAGTATATCCAAAATGGTCTGATTAACTTGAGAGCTTGAACTGACTGGTGGGTCCATCAAAATAAGTTAGACACCATTTGTGCGGTTCAGCAAAGGAGAGTTGGGGCTTAAATCCAGTTTCAGGTTCATTTTGACATGATCCTTAAGGAGTTGGTGAGACACCCGATCAGCTAAAACTGACTGTCCATCATACTGCTCTGCTTTGGCAGGCCTTACAAACTGCTTTCCCAGAACATCATTTTCACAAGGCATCAGTTCTGGGAAGATATGAGACCCTGGCTGCTTCCCTTGAAACATGTCGGGACATGAATCATGATAGGAGGAGGGCCCATTGACATAGAGACCATTTGAGGGTTTTGAAATGCCTCCAAACCCCTCTTGCAAGTTGATGGGCTGGTTCATGTGAATAAATGGAATGGCAACACTGCCACCTGTGAGAGGCGTGGATGAGCCCGAAGTAGTCCGTGGGCTAGATATAGGGGAAGGTGACATTCTTCCATTTAGGTGTGGTGGTGACCTTGAGTGCAATAGAGGGCTTCCAATGGGTGAGACAGGGCATGATATGTTCCTTGGAATATGGATCTCGCTGCAGTTTAGGCAAATAAAGATCAAACCAAAATCTTATTGTTAAAATGTTGTCATACGCATCAACAGAGAGAAACATAAAGATAGATGGATATATAAATAAGTGTGTGTGTGTGTGTGTGTGTGAGTGAGAGAGAGAGAGAGAGAGAGGGAGAGAGAGATTGACCTGGTATGGTTATTCGTTTTTGAATGTCTAGATGAATGAATTGCAAGCCTATCTGAATCCAAGTTGGAGAAATTCCTCCCTTGCCCAATAACCTGACAATGATCAATAAAACACAACAGATAAAATAAGAGGCGAGAAAAGGACCCGTGCATATAACAGCTGCTTCATCAAAGTCCAATAAAGGATATCATGAATGTGTTTATACTTGATGACACACAATACTAGGAAAGATTTTCAATCCATATATACACAGACACTAAAACAGAGAGATTTCAACATCTGTATTGTCTCTAGATATAGGGACTGGGTCGGGTTGTAATGTGAACTAATGGTACTGACAACCTTACTATTTCGTTGTAACTGATTATCACGAGTTCTTTGAGCACATTGAGGAAATAACAGGTATAGAACCTGATAGCATGCACTATGCTCAAACATAAATAAAAAAATGATTACAAAAACTACCAACACCATAATAAGACACCAATTTTACATCTGTGGTAAAAATGGAATTCATACCAGTGCTTTCACTCCATTTGTAATCCCAGAGGGTGGATCAGAAGGCTCAAGGCCCAACATAGATCTTTCCAAAGGCGCAGCATATTTCACAAAAGGATGCTCCAAAAGCTGGGCAGCTGTAGGACGATGGAGTGGATTTCTCTGTAAGCATTGCCTTATGAAATCCTTTCCATCATCCAAGAGGCTATCTGGAATTGCTGGAAGTTCCTTGCTATTCCCAATCTTAAACATGGCAGCAACCTTTTAACCACAAAAAGGACAATATTACACAATGCAAAGAATACTTGAATTAGCCTATATGATCTCAATCTCAAATTCTTATAACCCCCCGCCCTACATCCAATAAATAAATAAATGTACACAAGCACTCGTTTGTAGATCTAAATTATTACCCCTTCATACTGGCTCCAAGGTGGTTTTGTTGTAGCCATTTCCAAAACAGTGCACCCAAGACTCCATATATCTACAGCAAGGTTGGCACCACTTGAGTTCTTTATAACCTGGGCAAGCAACCAAAATGAAGACCTAAGTAAAACCATCAAGAAGCATGCCATGTAGGAGAAAATATACGAAAACTAGAAGCAACCTAACCTCAGGTGCCATCCAGTAAGGGCTTCCCTTAAATGATAATGGACATGACTGCCCAGTGATCTGCAAAGCACACAAGATAAGTATGACTGTGCTTTACATGCATTTAGAAGGGAAACAGAATTGTTTTTGCAATAGTTGGTTATGGTTTGCATTATCATGGCATATTCTTTAAATCATATCAAGATTAAGTATGCACGCGTTTACATGCTTAGCCATCCCAAAGTCTGCCAACTTGACACGTCCATTTGGGTCTACGAGTATATTTGCCCCTTTAATATCCCTGAACATGAAAGATGCTTAATGTTCAGTAAATACATCGCGACACTATATTACGACAGTTGAATTTATGCTTCAAAGTACTTGACAAAGAATAGGTAAAGAATTTCACCTGTGGACAGTGTTTTTAGCATGTAAATACGCCAGCCCCGACAAGATTTGCTTAGTATAACTACGAATTGCTAGTTCGCCAAATTGCCCATAGTCTTGGAGAAGTTTATATATGGATCCACCAGATACATACTCCAAATATATATATAGCTTGTCATCAACCTGTTATAGGAATGAATATCAGCATAGATTATAGTGGTTGCTTGAATCTTCAAGTAAAAGTTACTTTTGACCCACAACTACTCAATATGCAGAGATTAAGCTTCAGACTTATAACTAAGAAATGTGTTATCGACAAACATGACAAATGAAAATCGGTATTTAAATGCATACTATGAATAATACAACATGGACAAAAGACTTACCGATTCAGACCCATAATATTGCACAATGTTGGGGTGCCGTAAACGGCTCAATAAAGTAATTTCCTGTCAAAACGTCGCAACATAAAAGTCAAATAAATGAAGGAAAGCATATAACTTGTCCAAGGAAGGAACTTGAAAACTAAAACAACAGGATGATACCTGAGTTAATTGCTTAGCGCTTTCCTTAGACTTTGCATCATCAGAAAATAATGTGACCTCCTTCATCGCACACATTTCACCACTTTCACTGAACAAGTCAGTAATGTAAAATCAGATAGGCATAAACTTCACATGCAAGCAACCTATGAGAGAAACTAATTTACAAGCTACATGTGAGATAAATGGATATTTTTTTCCTACATGGCCAAACCATCAAGCAAGTTTGAAGGCAGGACTTTGAAGTTTTATACTTTAGAGTAACAACTGCTACGTACTTAGATATATGATTGCTTGAGAGAGAGAGAGAGAGAGAGAGAGAGAGAGAGAGAGAGAGAGAGAGATATTTGGGTATCTACCTATTAAAACCAACATAAACATGTCCAAAAGTCCCTCTACCCAGCAGCTTTCCCTTTTTCCAGCGTGAACCAGGGCTTGGTGGGTTCTCTGCCCTTCCTGGACTTCGTGGCACAGAAGGAGATGTTGCTGCTGAATTTGAATGAGAAAAAGGGGAAGCATTCACAGGGGGAAGAGGCAAACGGTGACTTTGTTGCTTCCCATCATCAGCCCAGCTTGTCTGTGTCTCATTGGGAGTCCCTCCTGCTCTAGGATGGATAGGCGTAACAGCACCACTATGAATTCTTGAGCCTGGCCCTGGGCTTGTCATTCTGGGACTAGGTACCGGAGAATACTCAGGGCTACCCCTGCTTTGCTGCCAAAACAACTGTCCAGACATATCTCCTCCCATTGAATTATGTCCAGAATTGTGACCCGAACCTGGACTGGAGCAGTGGCCAGAGCCAAGTAGAGTGACATCTGGATAAGTCTTTGCAGCCCAGAAAGCAGAGTTCACAACTTGCTCAGTTGCAAATGCTCTCATTGGGCTTCTAGAAGGACTTGACATTGAGCTGTCGGGAGCACTGCAGAAAGCTCCATTATAAGGAACTTGTAGGTTTGGCACATGCCCACCTAGATGCCTCCGCTTAGGCGATGTGGGGGAAACATGATTATTGAAAGAAATGTTAGCTGATTTTTTTGGCTCTCTTGAGTGTACTGGAGCAACATTGAATGACTGATCCTTGAGCATCACACTTCATAAAAAGTGCAGAAAATTGTCAGGGGTAAGCAAGCTAAAAGAATTACAAGTAAATCATGCACATTCATGCATATAAAAAAACATGCATACTAGTACCATAATGGCATGTGCAATAAATGAAAGCTCACCTGCAAGGGCTGCCAGCAGCTGTTCTAGTACCATTGTCATCAGTTGCCTGAGGGCTACGATGGCATGATGAGTCAGCTGGATCGTCACTATCAACAGAGCTCTCACTAAAGACTGAATCAGTGACCATGTCTCCATCTACGTCTGTATGATTTGACCTACTACCGATGCATGCAGGTCTCGGCAGAGGTAGAAACGATAATGGCTTAGAGCCTTTTTCCGATCTTGGTTTTGTTGATATACTAATTCCAGAATCTGTATGAGCAACATGAGTAACATGTAGACCAGGAAGCGGAAGTGGTTGAGCATTAGTCCCTTCAGCAAAACTTTGACATCTGGAAACATTTTTTGAGGGCGAAGGAGATATTGATTCTATAGGGGATTGACATGCTTTTTCCGAAATTGTATCATTGCAATTTCTTCGAGACCCTCCTGATCTACTATTCAATCGACTCTCTGAAGAAAAATTAAATTTCCGATGTAAAGAGTCAATAAAACTTTCCTTTCCTGCCTTCTTCTTTGCTTCTTTGGACGACGACTTCCCCCACCATGAAGGCATATTTCTCATAATAGGTTTACAGAATCCAAGGGAAAGTACTTCAAAGCTAGTTCATTCCAGCAGTATAACTTAATTGTATAACACCATTACATGGGGTTACCAATCAGTTACACAAGTTCACTATTAATTCAGCACATAACTAAAACCTGCAGGGATAAAGGCTGCATGTCAGTATCTCTATTTCAAGGATCTCTAAGCTAAGTTAATGGCACAAAAGATATGCTGCAAAACAACCAGAATTAAGTAAAGGACAATAGCACCTAAATCGTAAAGCTCTGAAATTTGGTAGATCATAGGAATATGCCTATATCACATACTCGCGCCACACTCACAAACCCGCTTCAAACGACACTTAGTGAACTCAACACATGTGAATCATTAGATTTTACAGTGCAACATAATATCCATGGACTAAGTTAAATTAGCTCTCACCCACCTCTTTCCAATCCCCAAACTTTAACCTTTGTTTGGTTCCCGGGAAAACGCAGCAAAGAGCAAAATGAAACCCATAATTTTGAATCCAAACCTTGATAAATTGGGTCACGTAAAAGCAACTCAAAGACTGTGACTTCAACATGCACAACGGACCTACTGCCTCAAATTTCAATACCCAGAACCCAAAATAACGGCAACAACATTCAAATTTTCCCTTTCGCTTTCTTTCTCCAATTTTCTCGGGAACCAAACAAAAAGTTTCGATCCCAAATTGCTCACTACCACAGGCTCGCAACACAGATCTACTTGCAACTTAAACACTCGCACAGAATCAACAAAAAACTAAATAACTCCAAAAAATCAGTGATTTACTAAATTTACATAACAGACAAAACGATACTCACTGAAAATTTTCAGGAGCTGCAAAATCCGAGCTGAACCCACTCGGAATCTGGCACGAATCTCGACGATAATTCGATGTGGTTCTTCTGATTGCACAGTGAAATAGCTCGGAAAAACAAAATCCCTAGAAATCAACGACGTAAAGGTGATTGGATTATGAGGATTTTGTGTGTTTTGTTACAATTGAAAGGAAGAAGAAAACCGACGCTTTCACAGAGAGAGAGAGTTTTTTTTTTTTTTTTTTTCTGAGCTTAAAAGACATTAATAAGATGTCTAGAGCTGCTGATTTTTCATTTTTATATTTATTTTGCTTTTAAAACCCACTGAGGATTCGTCTATCTGTTTTATTATAATTCAGTAACTAAACGATATTTTATTAGTTTTTTTGTCAGTATGATTTTTATTGAGTGATTTATAATATAAACGATTCTAATCATAATTTTAAATTTTGCAATAAATATTTTAAAAAATAACTCCTTCTCATATGTTGAGTAGCTAAGTTAATTTTTATATTGGGCACATGAACGTAAGTAAAGAACTACTTTATGGGAAGCGAGGTTTTATGACGAGAATGGATATAGCACAAAGCCTTGCTCAAAGGGTTAGCTTCGGGGATATAGTAACTCGAGATGATTTCAACATGTTCCTTCTACTTCAACAAGATGAAAAATATATCAAGTAGTGGATTGTGTTGACGAATAAGGTATTTTTTTTTATCCTAGGGTATTTCATATTCGAAATCTCTTTCTTTTAATGTAAATTAGAGTAAAAATATCGAGAGTAAAACAAAATTATGAATTTTTTTAAAAAAAAAAAAAAGAAAAGAAAGATTATTTGGTGCCTTTATTTCCTTACTAGTATTTCTGCACGCGTTTTACAATTTTTTTAACACATAATGTGTAATTTCAAGAACAACGACAAAACTACGTGTGGAGAAAGGTGAGTTTTTATTATTGGTGTTATTCAACATTAAAAATGAAAATTAGGTTAGATTGCCTAATTATATGCTCATGTTAGCATGATTTATTTTACACCTACAATAATGATTAGCACCAAAATATTTTCTGTTTTTTTTTTAACAAATGCAACATAATATCGGTAGATTTCTTTTTATTCCTGCTATCATAACATAAAAAATATATGATGAGTGTCCACTAAAAGGCATTTTAATTGCTCAAAGAAATCATTTATTTTTTGTAATAATTGTATTAATAAAAAATTGTGTGGCAATCAAAATTTTTTTAGTGTGATGAATACCTTCACCGTTATACTATTAATTTATTTCACTTATATTATAATATATGCATTTATTTAATAAATATTATATTATAAATCTATAAATAAATTAATATTACTACGTGACGGTATGCGATTGTCACTATAAAATCCTAAAACATTTTATGTTTTATCAATATTATGGAAAAGGTAAATTCATTCTAGGGACACTTGATTGTATGTGCCTAAAAACAAAGAACAGACAACTTGATTGATACCCAACTTTTAATTATAAAGTAGTGCCGTATCTTTCCCTTTTTTATTCATCATAAAAGCATACTTATGCCATCTCTATTCAAATTATCAGATGACAACTTACAAGTAATAATATCGACGTTTTGTAGCTCAGTTGATTAAGAGTATGCGTCGTTATATTGAGGTTTCGTATTCAAATCTTTCTCCTCGTAGTTAGCAGGTTACAACTTACAAGTAATAAGATCAATTAGACTACAAGCGCCTTGTAACTCAGTTGGTTAAGAGTTTAAGAGTGTTTGCCCCCTTACACTCGAGGTTTCGTGTTTGAATCACATTCCCCGTAGTTTGATGTAGATTATCCTATTTTTTGTCAAAAAATATATAACCAATTATACTTAGTGAAATACATATTGTTTGATTTTTAGATGAGACGATAGTAGCTATATTAGAACGCTAAAAATATGAAAAATTCAAAGAGAGTATTTTGGATTTAAATCTAAAAGGTCTTCAAATTAAAAAACTCGAAAGCGAAAAACAAGGACAATTTTTGGCCAATCTAGTTGTCACCATATCGACTATACATGAGCTTAAAATACACAACGTTATCGGATTTTATTAAGTGGTAATTTTGTTTTGTATCTCTTTTTTATTTTGTTGGTATGTACTCATTGAAGTCATTGTTTGGGTATGGCATAATGACAGCAGAATGAAATGAGTTGGGGTTTGTAATCATATCATACCATCATTTTGTTGGAACCAAATATTAGCAGTTCTTAATATGTGCAATCAGAATAAAATGAATTGAACAATGCTATTGATTGGTAGGTTGAACGGCTAGGATCAATTGATCCTGAGGCTTCAGAGGCATTGGTCCGAAAAGGATCTGAATCCGTCCTCCACCGTCCACGCCGTCAACGACTGGATGTTCGTGGTGGTCTCCTCGAGTTTCATGGGATTGGTTAGGGTACTTATACGTATGGCATGCTTGCATGTGGCTCTCTTTCTCTCTCTCACTTCACACACCATGAAGCTCTCTCCCCATTCCACCCTCCCAGTAAATCCTCAAACCATGCACCAGTTTACAGAACATGCCACAGACCCCACAACAACACCACCGCCACCAACAACAATTTCTCCGTGGCATTTTAATCCTCTGCATATGGATGATGGAATCAGTACCATCAATTCACGAAACGACGACAACAGCAGCGCTGTTTACAAGAAACACAGAAGAGGCTGAGGAAGAAGGAGGAGGGGAGAGAGTTTAATTTTGCAGCGACTGCTTCGTTGAAGAGATTGTGTGCCAAATATTCCCGCAAAAGCTTCAGCTGCCTCGCCGAAGACGGAGAGCATTGTGCGTTGGTGGATGGAGCCGACGATAGCTAGCTAAGTTTGTGAGGCCATGGACTTAATATTTCTCCATGCAAATAAGACGTCCTAGATGAGTTTTTATTTAACATAGGGTTCACTTTTAATTAAAATATATGGCTAGCATTCATTAGAAGAGTAACGTCACTCAGACTATGCACTAGTTACAAGAAAACATTTCTTTTCTTATCGGGCACTTAATGTCAAGATGACATTCATTATTTTCGAGTTGAGTCTCCATACGATATACAAACACTCCAAATTTCTCAAAGCTTGAAATTGTGATTGTGAAAGTTTGATCCTAGGTGAATTGGTGCACGAGATACATGAGGGGAGGGGTCTCTTTGTTTGTTTTCGTAATTCGTGATAATCATTGGATGTTTTGTTTTTGTTTTCACACAGCATTTTAGTCACATTTTGAGGAGGAGAGATCCGGTTGCATTTGTCACACTTTGGTAGTCTATTCACCAAAAACATGGTACGTGAATTAAGGAATTAATATAATATTATTGTGGAAAATAATACTAAATTAGTTTCTCAGAATTGATTATTGTTGGATGAAAATTGTGGATATCTATCTTATATTATAAATAGGCAAAAAAGAAGAGAGGACTTTTGTTAGAAATCGAAGTGCAACGGGAGCAGTGTATCACACTTTTTATTTTCTTAACTGTATCAGACAATGAATGTAGAAGAGAGGGGAGGAGATTTGTGTTATCATTTTCTGCTTTTGATCTTGTGTGTTGCAGTGGTATGATACAAGAATACCTCTATATATAGAGATTTTGATCTGACACCTCTTTAAATGTATGAAAAAAACTTACACACCAAAATAGTAAAAACCAAACCTCTACTATTTAATTTTACGATTTCGACTTCCATTATTCAATTTTTCAGACTTACTTTAAGTGGGCATTCACACCCATTTCACACCATCTTGTATTTTGTACCAATTTATTTGCCAAACAGGAGGCAAGAGTTTGATGTGGAGATGAAAGATGGCCAACCTGCACACAAGGGGAGATGTACCAAGCTACTCAGGCTAAAATTTGTGGGGCCATGGATCGCACGTATCATGTTGTCCCGGTCCCTTTCTTATGTCATGATTTGGCTTTGCTTTATGTTGGGGCCAAGTCGGACGGATGATTATATTGTCACGTGATGATATTAATTTATATGTTATAATATAAACAGACGACATGATTTCATAGAAATTGTAAGGAAAAGTGGATTGTTAAGTAGACGATACTAGTAAATTAATAAAATTACGTAACAATGTGACGGTCGCACTAAAAACTGTCTCCAAGATGAGAGGTGGTTATAATTTAAAAACTTTCACAACTCATTCATCAATGTTACTTGAAGCCTACTTGAAATGGCTTCTAAGTTCCAAGTTATGATAGCCGCCAAGACATGACAAAATAGCCTTCTCATTCTTCTTAAGCTAAAATCATTATATATAAGGGAATATAAATGCATGGAGTTGTTTTCGAACTTTTAATTAAAAATATAACTCAAAGGGACGTCAATAAAAAAGCACTTAACCATAGTAAACGTACAAAAAATTGTTGGTTTAGTATTTTCTTTAGTTTAGCCCCACAAAAACCATCATACACTATCAAGTTGGCTGCTTATCCCAAAAGCAAGACGGTTCCGGGCAACGGTGCTCACCCAAGCTAATAGGAGCCACGCCTTCTTCTCCGGAGGATCCTCCGGGGCAGAGATTAGGGCCGCCGACGCTGCCACCCGCCCTCCAAGCGACAAAACTATCCACAACACAAAAGAAAAAGAAAAAAGATGCATGTTAAGTGACTGCTGAAAGTTTGAGAATATTTAGGTTCTTGTAGAGTGCAAAGAGAAATAATATCAACATACATACCAGTTGGTACATTTGAAGCCAAATTTGACAGCACAAGTATGGTGACTGCAAGAACTATCCCGGTAGCACGATCAATTTGCGCATGCAGCGCCATGAAGTCCCAAAGATCGCTTGGAATGCCGGTCTTGTTAAATCCTTTGACGGTTATTAACATTACGCAGAAGAAAATCAAGAGTGAATAGGACACCTGACCAAAAACAAGAGAGAAATTTATGAACATTTGTAGTCTTGTGGTCAGATGTTCATTCCCTTCCAACGACTACGTAGGAAAAGCATCTGTTTGTCTTGTAAGTTGTGAGTGTCAAAGAACATGTGATCACTGTTTCTTGATGCACAAGTAACTTGGTCAATCCGAGTTAATAGTTGACAAAATTATGGAGCCTTATTTGGTTAGGTTTAGGAGTCCTTATTTAGTGCAATTAATCATGAAAACCTTAGTTGACAAAGAATTCGTTACCATTTAGGACTATAATGAAATCTTAATTGATTTGGAATATCCTTTTTAATCAATTAATAGGCCGGATTAAAGGGATGAACATCTATATATTACGAGGTCCCTGCACTCACAGCAATCATCTTATTCTAGTGCAAAACCCTATTTCTGTGCATAAGGACTCTCTGCTACTAGATTGTAGAAGTTCCTCCTTAAAACCCTAGTAGTCATGGCTTCTTCTTCCTCCACTTTGGAACAAAAGTTTATTTCCCTTTAATTGTTTGATTGGTTTATTGTAATTCTATTTGTTATATCTGTGATCCTAGTAACTTGTTGATTTTCAAATTACTTCTTACATGCCTATCATTCAATGCAGACCTTTTTGATGGGAGTGTTTCGTCCCTTTTTTGAGAAGACAAATCATTCGTCTCCTCCTTTGATGCATTTGAAAGTCTTGCAGACTCTACAGCTCCACTAGGAACTTTGTTTACTTCCTTCTCGCTCGAAGGTAAGCGGTTTTTAAGAGTCTCAGCATTACCTATGCTCACACTAACATTCAGAGCTGGATAGACCACAACCTCCGGAACATACATAGAAGAATCAAAGCATTCACACGCACTACCACAAGCATTGCAGGGAGAATTCCAATCACAAATGTCCCGAAATAAATCTTACTCCGAATAGCTATAACAAGGTTTTGAGGATTGCCAATCGGGGTTGCTGCAGACCCAATGTTTGCACTCGAGGCAAGGGCGAGTGGGATAGGATGAGGCGGGAGGTTATGTTGTCTTGCAACTTTCAAAATAAAACTCGGTTAAAACCGCACAAGATGTGTCATTGGCGAAGAGAGCGCTCGAAAAGGCAGAAATCAAACAGATTCGAAAGAGCAAGTCCCTTGCTCCTTGAGTTTCCACATGAGCAACCTGCCCAAATACTTGAACATATCTGCTCTTTCGAGATAGATACAACCATTGTCCCGAACAGAAGACCAATGATTGGGAGATCAATAGCAGCATATGTTTGATCGGGAGTTATGACTCGGAAAACAGCCATAAACATTGCCCCGAGGAGGGACTCTGCGGGGTCCTCCCGATTGGCAAGAAAGTGACAGCCGGAAACACTGCCAATATCCAAAAGACTGCAAGCGCAATCGAGCCAAGAACCAATTTGAGAATAAGCCATGACCATTTTTCCAACTTAAGAGCAAGTGTGCTCCCTCCCATGCACTCAAATTCAAATATTCGCAGTTTGGATTAGTGTAAAGTAGAATTTCGCTTGTATCACAAGAAGCTAAAGATCTTCAGATGGACTCAAAGGCTGTGTTCGTTAGAAATGGAGGACAACTTCTCAAATTTTGTCCGAATTGAAGGTAAAAGATTGAGTAGTGATGATCGAAGTTATCCCCTCTAATCCAACTACCATTGTTGTGGGATTAGACTGGAAAACTTTCCTTCATGAATAATTAATCTTCTACCTTCGAAGTTGCCATCCATTTCTTTTTGAAGTATCTTATCCAATCAATCCTCTTAACAAAAGCAGCCTAAAGCTACCAAGCCAAGATTGAAACTTATCTGTTTAATAGCAATGACTCAATAGAAATTTACAAAGATTCATCAGGAAAAAAAAAATTAGATTCACAATAAATATGTTAGAACATGTACGATACTCAATGGATCAACAAAAAAATTATTAGCTAAGATCAATGCATGTAACATGTTTTTATTTTGTCTACTACGAAAACATCAAACTATCACTGTTGTAAGCCAAGAGAGAGAAACAAACAAAGAAGAAAAACCAAATCGAATGACAGATTAAGATGCCATTAAAAATTAACCAAATCATGTGACACATTTTATTAGATTATTAAAGTCATTTTATCAAAAAAAATAATAGTGGAGAGAGATTTGTTACACCATTTTTTTTACACAATTTTTATACAGGTTTGGAAGCGATAATGACCAAGTGAGGCTCGATTAATAAAGTTGACTCTTTCTTTAACAAACACATTAACGACAAAATTAAATTCATGATAAATACGTTTGAACATGTACGATACTCAGATGAATCAACGTCAAAATTGTTAACTAAGCACAATACATGTAACATGTTTTGGTTTTGTCTACTATGAAAACATCAAACTCAATTATAATATTGTAAGCCAAGAGAGAGAAACAAACAAAGAAGAAAATCAAATCGAATGATATATTAAGATGCAATTACAAAATAATGAAATCATGTGACACATTTTATTAAATTACTAACGTCGTATTACCAAAATAAATAAATAAATTATTAACATCATCTTCACATGCAATGCATTGAACAATTTATAGTCTAATTTTGAGCCCACTACGTGGCGGAAAAAGTCAAAAATGACCTTCCTGGAATGAGTTGTCCTCATGAGTGGTTTTTTTTTCTTTTCATGTGTTGGTTTTGTTAACTTATTGCCCGTACTTCTTTTTTTAAATAAATATTTTTGTAGAGACGGATTAGGCGAGATTACCAAAATAAACAAATTGTCAAGGGAAGGTTTGCTGAAAGTTGTTTTTTAGTAAACATAGGATGTACTTGAGTTCAATAGCAATCGATTTCTGATGATCTCGAGTCACGTCGTGCCTAAATTTGATCAGAAATTCCTCGAAAAAGTCAGAGTGAGCCAACAAGAAACTCAACTTTTAGGGTAGAAAGTTTTCTTCAAATTCGAACGGGACTCCTGCATGAAAAGCTCAAATGTTGGCGTAAAGGATAACGGTGTTGTGGTTCGTGGATTTTGAGCAAGAATAATGGTGGTAGCGGTTTTAGTTAAAATGATCCATAATGAACTCTATAAAGCACCAAAAAGTGCTTTTAAAATCCGTAACCAGTTCAAGGCATGTCCGGTGTTTCTTTGGAAACGGCTAAAAAATGTTATCTAACAATCAAAAGCGATTTTCACTACATTTGACAAATAAACTTAAAAGCGTTTATGGGTTAAACAAGTTTTGAAAAACACGTAACTGAAAAACTAAAAAAGCGTTTTCTACATAAACAGTCTCAAATGAACCCACAGTTAATTATGTCAATTAAGCACTACAAAAACCTATTGGTGTGCAATTAGCCACACTACAATATGCACCTCTATCCACCTGATGGCGATGAGGTTTGGAGTTGGAGCCATAAACTTTTCCAACATGACATGTTGCCCTAATCCTTGCTTTGTTGTTTTATCATGTCTCCTGGTTTGTTGATCACAGCCTGTTCCTAGTTTGCATTTCTGCCCTGTTTGGGCAAGTGGGTAGGACAAAGACTTGAGCTTTGGCCATTACCTATAAGACATTTTTAATTAAATGCTTATCCTTTTAATCCACCATAACAATTGTTTGTTGCCACCAACTTGAATGGTTGCATCCAATCCACTACCCTACAATGTTAGACCAGTGAAGCTCATGCCCTACATATTCAAGGCACTTCATGCTCTCCATCCCCTTCCATTCATTCCGAGTTTGAACCTGGTTCCGGTTATGAAACCGATTTCCGTTGTCGGATTCACAACTGGTTTATGGCAAAGAAATAAACTTTCGAAGATCAAATGCAGTATATTTCCGGTAAGGCTCGTAAAGTATGAGCTTTCGGAGCCTTTTCCGGATGGACTGTTACGCATCTTCAAGTACGAATACTCAAAATGGCGTAATTCGACCTTTTTATTACACATGAACTAAAAATAAGTCCACAACACAACATCTACATAAGTGAATTATATCCTCTGTATTAACATCAAAGTACAAAAAATGTTCTAAAGAATGCTCTTTGAGCACTCACACTAACAATTCTACAATCTATTTCCCCCTCTATTATCTGTTTTCGGTCGTAAGAAACTCTCACCTCTGCAATCCATTCGTCGTCAACAATGTGATCCCCGGTTTACCAAAGCTATACACATCCGCAAAAGCCATGTTGAACCATTGCTATGTCATCCAACTCCTGGTTGTAGAATCGGAAAGAAAGTCCAGTCATTACAAGGCTTGGATTCCTTAGCAGCAACATTTTTGTTAGCCCACCATTCGAGCCAATGTTGGACTTACTCGGAACTTCAGCTTTTGTGTTATCAAAATTAAACTCCTTCGTCGAACCAAGTGTGATGGATCTTTGCTTCCGGTAACCTTGATCTTCCCCTTCTCCTGAAGCATTTTCAGGAATTCTACTCGAGCTTTCCTCAATATTAAACTCACTGTGATTGTTGGAGTCTGTTGATAACGCATCTCTTTCAACTGCATATTCTGCTGCTATATCATTTGAAGATTCCGTTGCAGTTCTTAATGCTTTATTTGCAAGACAGCATGCAACATCTTCACCAGTCAATTCAAATGACACCCTGTGATCAAATACAGTTCCACCATTGTGACATTCACTCTCTGAGTTGGCCAGGGATGCCACCTCAGAAATCTGGTTCTCCATAAGGAAACCGTCTCTGGAGGCTGGCACCGTACCATCAGGCGTCAAACATCCAGAACCCAACCTGGAACCAACTCCCACACCATTGGGGGTCAAACATCCAGAACCTAGCCTTGAACCTAGCTCATAGCCATCTGGTGTTAATGTTCCAGATCCTAGCCTGGAACCTAGCCCCGCACCATCTGGTGTCAATGATCCAGAACCTAGCCTTGAACCCCACTTACGAGTGGTAAAATGCTCAAAACCATAGAGCTTCGGAGCTTCCCCCATGCGAAACTCAAGCATAGGGTGTCTGTCCGGAAAAGGAGAAGATGTTCCGGAATTTGATATTGCCGATCCAGGTGATATGAGATGACCACCTGGACTTCCTGGATATTGTTGGTAAGGCTGGTATTCATATTGGGACAGGGGAAACTTCTGGTTGTTAGCACTATTTCTACGTTGTCGGTCCAGTGAAGACGACAGAAGTTGAGCAAATGGAACTTCAGGGGATGAAGGTGTAGTCAGCTGAACGGATTCAGGAGGGGGAGTGAATGGAGCAGTAGATGGTTCAGTGTTGAATGTAGAGAATACAGGTGGTGACACTAACTGCGTCTCATATGCATAAGGGCCTACGGAAAACATGGATGCAGGTTCACTCGAAGAGTAGGCATTGGCAGAAAGGGAAGTGAGGGACAGATATCCAGCAGGTGATTGGGTAGCAGATGGTGGATCGGATGGGAGGAAAGATGCAGGAGAAGATGGAGGGGCAATGAATGGTAATACAATTGTGGTGGAGGTTGTGTGGTTACCAATGGTAGAAACTGCAGCTCCTGGCACTACAGGCTCGGGAACAAGGACAGCATGACCAATTCGCTTGTTATTTTTATGTGACCCGAAGCACCAATATAGGCTCCAGCAGCTTCCCCATCTTCTTTTCTGTAGTCAAATGGTAAAAGATTGTCAATGACTCAGTTCCAAAATTAATACCAAAAAAATGCACCAAAGACACCAGAAGAACCTACTCTTCAAAATTTAACACCACAAAGATTTGAATTCAGTCTCAATCCACAATCGAACATCTCTAAGATACTGACTGGTAAAAGAACTTCACGTACAATCTTCGAAATGAATAAAAGTGTTTTATGTAATTACTTATACACCATTCTACATCACATAGCAACTGAATCAAAGTTGGCAACTGAAATTGAAATTTACAATTAACGGTTTAAAGCTATTCTGGTGTACTGGCACTCTAAAAGCCAATTCTATAAAAGCCACCAGGCGACATCCTCCATAGCAACGGCGACAAGAAGGAAAAGTTGTTAGGATGGGAAATAGGTCCCCTTGCCGGCTGGATTTCTTCGCCAAAACTCCAAACTTTCTAAACAACAACAACAACAAAGCCTTATCCCACTAAGTGAGGTGGGTGTGAAATTCTATGAATCCTAAAACGCCACTATGCTCGGTTGTGCGCTTCTGCTAGGTGCTATCTAGCAAAATCTGGAACTACATCAAAACATACCTACCAAAATACTAGCAATTGAAATAAAACGAAGTCACCATATAGCAATACAAACACAATAAAGTCTCCATTAAACTAAAATTAAAATAAAATTTTACACCTTTATACTAATCCATCATTAAATTATATGAGTTCAATCAAATTTAAGAATTTCAAGGATTATTTGCACTACAAAAACATTCAAAGATTCATACTTTCCACTTTTTTAGATGGAAAGTAAATTTAAGAACGCAAGATGCAACTGCCCATATCTGTGTGATTTTGATTCCCACAGTTTCTCAGCAACCAAACAGAGTATTATGAGTATAACAAGGACCCAAAAATCAGAACAAATTAACAAATTGAGAGAAGAGAAAAACACACATGCATAAAGATATGTATGCAGTAGAGAGAGAGAGAGAGAGTTACAGAGACGGTCGTGGGCTGGGCGCGAGCTTCGGCGGAGACGATGGCGGTGGCGGCGGCGTTGATAGTGTCAACGCTGCTATTCATGACTGCTTCTGCTCGTTGCTTTGCTTCTGGAGCTAAATTCCTCAGCTTTTTTTTATCTCAAATAAACAACTCCGGCGAAGATTGACCAATTGGGTTTCGAATTCCGAGCTACGAGGCCGGAGAACGACAGTTTTTCCGGCAAGATTCAACGGACATGGCGGATTCGATCTGGTAATGAACGTTTCTTGAAGCTGAATGAATGAACGAACGAACGAACGAAAAATGCGGACTTTGTATTGTATATGCGAACTCTCTCTCCAGAAATGGGACCCCACACATTTATTTATTTATTTTTTTCTAACAAAATCCATCTCGAGCAAATGGCATCTAGAGCAGTGAAAATCATCGTTGTCCTTACACCACGACGTAAGTTTGAAAATTTATCGTTTGAAAAAAATAAAAAAATCAATCTCAAATTATTGTAGTGCTGCATTATTTGATTTATTTGGTTATCAAATAATTAGAATAATATGGACGGGCGATGATGATGGCGAGTAACCAAGGAAAAAGGAAATTACCTGCACGTGGGCTTGCCGCTTGATGCATTATACTAATTTTTGTTTATGAAATTATCAAAAATAAAATAAAATACTTTCATGTGTGTTTTATTTATTAAATTAACATTAATCACAAATCTGTATTATTCATAGATCCAAAAAAATGTACGCAATAACCACGAGTTGGTGGTCCAATGATAAATAGTGAATTACGAGACTTCTTTAAAACTAAAAATTAGAGGTTTCGGGTTCGAAACCTGATGTTGGTGTGGAAGCCAGACTTGTGACCAGTGGGAGACTAAAATGCTTCTGTAAGTCTTTCCGACTCCCGAAATGAGTAGATAACCGTAATTTGTCACCAGTTGTCCTCCTTAAAAAAAAGGCAAATGTATGCAATATTTCTGTTAAAAAACAAATAGTATATTAATGACGCAAGTATAGCATGCAACCACCCTACTCTTCCATACACTATTATACTTTATCTTTTTCTCAACTATTATTGTGAGATTCTCTCTGCCGGAAATATAGGCACATACATCATATGTTATTATACAAGTGAAAAAATATCTAAAAAAAAAATATTTCCTCCACTTGTATAATGATATATGACGTATATATTGATGTTCCGACACACTAAAAATCTCTCGTCATAATGATGTTATATGTTTTTATTTTCATAAATGCAATAACTTAATCCTTTGTTTGGAAGTCTCTATTGTATGTGAGAAAATATTTGTGTTCGTTCTATATCTCTAATCACATGAACGTATGTAAAAATATACGACATTTGATATACCGAACCCATACTGAAAAACTGTTCTTATTGTAGCCATGGGTTTCACAAAGTAATGATTAAGATCTTACAAGTTGGGGGTTAATGGGTTAATTAATCGGATAAGGGATTGGACAAGCCAGCTGTCTCTCTCTCACACATTCATTTTTCAATTATGTATACAATTAATCTGTTTAGTCAAACACTTTTAATTAGTTAATAACGAAGATTATTATTGGTAATGAGAAACCGATGCGGTCGTTGTAATTTTTAAATCCAACGGGAAAATGGAAATTGACATAATTGACCTTTGATGTGGTTCTAATTTACCAAGTATGTCCCACCAGGTTAATGATTCAGCGGTGATTTTTAATGGGTTTACTGGCGGCGGTGGTGTGACCGCGTGAGATTCTCGTGACTCGTAATATTCTCGATTTCCGCTTTTTACGTTGCGGGACGCCTCTCGTGACCGCATTCAGTTGCCATCCCCACACCCCAACGGAAAAAACCGTAAAATATAGATTTACTTTTAGCTACGGTCTCTGATATTTCATTTCGATCTCATTTTATCCTTGTAATTAGAAAATTACTACTTTATTCTATGAAACTCGAAATTCGTTACACTTTGACTTATGAATTCTCTCTTCTTCCTACAACTTATAGGTGGCAATTTAAAACATATGTAGGATCCAACACCTAATAAGACCATGTTACATGGCGCACCCAAATCAAACTCAGATAAAAAATTAATAGATTTAAGACAATGTTGATCGAAGTTTGAGTTTTATGGAGATGACTTTCAAGCTTTAGGGGGCAAAATGGGATCTGCTCTAAGGGCAAAGTGAAGCGAACTTTGAGTTTCAAGAAGTAGAATGGTGACTTTTGAGTCACATGGAGTAAAGTAAGACTAAAATCGAGTTCCAGAAGCGGAACTAAAAATAAACCAAAAATATAATACAACATTTTTGTAAGATCCCACATCGCCGAGGGGTGTGGATCTTGTAAGCCTTATATGTATATTCTCATCTTTACCTAGCACGATACCTTTCGGGAGCTGGCTTCGGGTTCCGTAAGAGTTCTGAAGTTAAGCGAGAATGGGCCAGAGCATTCTCAGGATGGATGACCCACTGGGAAGTTCTGCTCGCGTGAGTTTCCAAAAACAAAACTGTGAGGGTGTGGTCTGGGCCCAAAGCGGACAATATCGTGCTACAATAGAGTCGAGCCCGGGTTGTGGTGGGGCCCCGGGCCGAGATGTGACAATTTTAGTGGGCCTAATTAGGAAGAATATGATTCAGTCTGGAACTTTAGTTTGGAGTTTGTGGACCGATAGAGTCACGTTCAAATAAAAATAAAGAGATTAAGAGTGTTTAGGGTTTTTAGTTCATAAAATAGGCCAGTGAAATTGGTTAATAAGAACTATAAAATCGAAATTGTATATCCAAATCCGAAGTGAAATTTGAACAAAAAAAAATAAAATTCCAACCGGAAAGGAAAATATAACCGGGCAAAGTATTAATTTTTAATTATGTTTTCCACTAAGATAAAGCCTTTTGTCAAAGATGTTCACGTGCGGGCGATGGGCTTTGTGTTTTCCGAATGGGTATTTGTGCGCACCCCACGTGCGTAAGATAGCGACATGCACATACACTAAATTAAACCTGCACGGGTGGGTGGTTCTCTCTTTTATCATCATCATCCCTCCATGATCCATCCCATTCAATCCTTTTGCTTTCTGACCCCCCTTTTTATTACTATTTACCTTTTCACCTTTTTACTTTTGAAGTATTAAATTTCATGTTACCTAGTCACGCATACATTCAGATTCTGTTCTCGAAATTTATGATGAAATTCACTTTTCTAGACATCACTTTGGTTACTTCTGCAAACAAAAGTTAAAAAGTTAAAAAGTTGTACATCAAAAGCCCACCAATGCCAAATTAAATTGATGGTGTGGTTATTGAATAACGGGGTCTGGTTGTCTCTAAGAGTGGATCCATTTAGGGAACAACTAGGGAAAGAGATTCTTTCCAGATCTTTTCCTCTTAATTCACCAAATCAGGAAATATGTGCCATTGAAATTTGATCTAATGGCTGAAGTTATTATAACTTTTAAAGTGGACCCCAGTTTGTAGCCGTTGGATCAAATTTTAATGGTACAGATTTCCTGATTTGGTGGATTAGGAGGAATTGATCTGGAGATGATCCATTTCCAATAACTATGTCTGCCTAGGTCTCGAGATCCTACGAAAAACGAAAAAAATAGCTTGGAAATGGCAGCCTGATATGAGACTCGAACCAACTTACCAAGTGTTTGCTATAAAAAACACGCTCGATATATCTTGACAAAGCACATCAAATGTTGATGGACTAACATTTATAGCATAACTCAACAGATATCGATATGCTTACACGAGACATGAGTCTCACCGCGACACAATTTAGAAGCCTAATTCAATGCTTTCCATGCTGGCCCCACCAAACGAGACTAAATTATACCATACACGTTACATTTAAAGTTTATAATGTGATAATTCTATGTCTCTAGATCCACCACCCATGTAACCAAATATTGGAAAAGGGCAGGGGTCCACAAGGGAGGGGCTACTCCTAGATATTTCACAAAAATGAACCTCTCATGGGGTGGCTAGGTGTGGGTATGGCCCTACAAGCCAAAAGCTAAACCAGCACACCACATGTTCGACTTATCGAGTAGGTGGGGGTTCGATCGCATACTTTTAATATACAAACACATGCATAGCATATTATATGTATATAAAAGATTTCTATCGAGATCCTCCTTCATAAATTATACCCCTTTGCAAAATTCTCTCGTCGGAATAATTCAAGATCATAATGCTTTGGGAGTATGGATGAAGGTCAATCATTGTTGTTAGATATCGACAAACTGCAATATGACATTTCTTAAAGTTTCATTTTAAATGACCACGTTTTTGAGCAAATTTCCATCATTTCCATCAGAGTTAACCGATATGGGTACAAATATCGACATATCCATCGATATTTCAACAAACTTGTATATCACCGATACCAATATTTTAAACACTGCTTACAAATATGTTTTTAGTTCGGTTGATTAAGAAATTATGTTTCTTGATTGTAGTAGAATAAGGTGAGCCATCTTAATAAGTGACTTAGCTTATAAAAAGATGTCGATGCTGCGAGGCCTCACACTCGGAAATCGATCAACTTCTGGATAAATTAAAGTAGTTTAGAGTATCTGATTGTTTGAAAAATCATTCAACCCGTATACCAACGTTTACTTCTGCAATCAAGGTCTTGTGTTCGAATCTTCCCTCACCCGCTGCCCCTCCCTTGTAACTGAAAAAACAGATAACATCAATCATTTGGGCCAAAGAAGAGCACACCAACAAAGTTTGGGCAGTGTTAAACTGGCCCAACAAAAAGTATAGATCAAGCCCACGTTTCAAGGCCCACACAGAAATGCTGAAAACTGAGAACACATCTAATGCTTCTGGTTGGTATAATTTTGGACTCTCACCAGAGCTCATGACTCCGAAACCATCAAAAATCTCGAACTGATGGCCATGGCGTCCGCCGTTGCGGCTGCTACTACTACATTTGTGTGCTCGCCGTCATCCGCCGCCAGAGGCACAAAATCAGCCGCCTTCCGCCGCAAAGACCCGAAATTTCAGCTCTGTTCTGTGGTTCCGCCACTGGGTCTCAGCCCTTTCTCGCCATGGATTGGATTGAAGCATCTGGGCGTCTCATTCGCACCGAAGTCTTTGAAATTAGGTAACTTTTCAGCATTTGGGTTCGTGGGTTTTTCTTGGATTTTGCAATTTGTTCGCTGTTTTGGTTAATCAGTCCAGCTCCTTTGTGATTTGACGGTGCAGAGAGGAAGAGAAGGTGTAAGGGTATGGTGGTTTATGCATCGCTGTTTGGTGTTGGAGCTCCTGAGGCTCTGGTTATTGGAGTAGTGGCTTTGCTGGTTTTTGGTCCCAAAGGACTTGCTGAGGTGAGTGGTATGTTATATTGTAGCTGGAAGTTTAGGTCTGAAATTGTTTTGTAGAAGACACTTCTACTCATTAGTGCTTTCATCCGAAGTGCTTATGCTGGAAGCACAATAATGTTTAATCCAAGATTTCCCTGAAAATGCTTTTGGAAGCACTTTCCAAGTAAGCACTTGATAGGTGCTTCTCTCAGGAAACACTACAAATTCTTCCATAAACCAGAAACACTTCTAAACCTTTCTGTCGTCAAAAGCGCTTTTGACCTTCCCAGAAGTAATCCCAAACGAGCCCTTAATTTCTCATGTGGATGCATGTATTCTCAGTTTAAGTAGCGGGGATAGAGGAGTGTGGAGGGTTAGGGCCTGATTGGTATATGAACCCCTCACAGAATTTCTGTTGATCAAAACTCGTTGATTGAAGTAATGATGGGGTCGAGAGGTTAGGATGACAAGCTTTAGAAAAAGAATTGATAACCTTAGTGTTGACAGTTTAGCAGATCTTTTGGCATTCCCGAGTAACGATTATCTTCGTGCAGGTTGCTCGGACATTAGGAAAGACTTTGCGTGCTTTTCAACCCACCATTAAAGAACTTCAGGTAGGTAATATTAACTTCATTTGAAATGTATGTTTATGCCTCTTATGAGAAGGATGTCAATGTTACATGTACGTGCATCTGCAGGAAGTTTCGAGGGATTTCAAGAGCACCCTTGAAAAGGAGATTGGTCTTGATGACATTTCTAGTTCATCAATAGATGCAATCAATGGCAAGAAAATGGATACTACTTCAACCCCTTCATCAACTACCATGACTGAAGATTCCAAAACTACGATTGAAGATTCCAAAACCACGGACGAAGATTCCAAAACTCTAGACATTTCAAGTTTATCGTCAATAGATGCATACAATGCCAGAATAATGAGCAAGAATTCAACTTCTTCATCAACTGCCACGGCTGAAGATTCCAAGACCACGGCTGACCCCAGTAAGCGATTAATGTGTTTTTCAAATAGCCATTAGATCATGACACATTATGGAAGTTTAGTGAAAATTTATGAGGTTTAGGATATGAACTAATAGTAGGAAAAATGACAAATCCAAGTAACTAGAGCTCGGAAATGTAGAGCCAGTTCTATCTCCCATGATATTTCTTTCACATGCATCCTTCATATGTGCTACATCTGATTCGTATATAAGAAAATATTCGCCGTTTAGCCATTTTTTTATCGGATTCATGTTTTCGCTGTATGATTCAGTGCATATAGTTTCTTGTCTCTTTATTAAATCCTGACCTGTCAATTATCTAATGCAGATGGGGCTCCGTCACCACCCCGAGCATACACCACAGAAGAGTACTTAAAGATCACAGAGGAGCAGCTAGCAGCTGCCCAAAAGAAGGCGCAGGTATCTGCTCCAGCAGAAAGTCAGCTTGAACCTCAGACTCCATCTCAAGGTTAGTCGTCGTTAAATCTCTCTCTTGATAACTTTGTTGAATGCATACATCTCTATCTCGCTGTTGTTAACATTGTTGTGTGCATACATTGGTAACAGATACAGCGGAAGAAACTGCTGCAAAAACGCCTTCACCCCAACCACCTCAAACTGTTGAAGAAACTGCTGCTAGAACGCCTTCGCCTCAACAACCTCAAAGTGAGACATAAGAACAACTTACAGTTGATTGGCGGATGCTTGCCAATTTTTAGTAACTCTCGAATTTGTCAAATTCGAGACATGAAGCTTGACTGAGGATGAATGGAGCTGAGAAATCCCACTTTTGTTGTTCCTTCTCAATTTTTGTTGATGGAAATAGTTAAGTCCGTAGAATTTCTGTATAATTGAGTACAAAAAGGTGCCTGTAATCTCATCTAAGAGCATGATTTTGACCTAGTACTGATGCAGAAATGCCATCTTTGTAGAAAGTGACATTTCAGTCGTTCTTTTCGGGTTTGTACCGCGGTGTCTTCGACTTCAAAGATTATAAATTTTGAGCAATTTTATTCAAGATGAAAGGGAAACAGATGAACAATAACGAAGATGGACGCATAAAACGGCGCATTTTCTTTCCATTTATAAGAGGGGAAAAGAATTACAATACAAATAAAGAAAAATTATTCGGCATTTCGTTACAACAAATTCATGTGCCTGTGAGACTCAAAATCTAGAAACTCTCCATTTGGCTGTCCGGAGTATCCATACATATCATAAACCTTATCATCCGACGGCATACTGTTGCCGTCTCGCCCTTTAAAACCCTCCATTGGTGGAGGCCCCCAATGAGCTGGAGTTGAGGGATTAGAACTTGAAGCTTCTTGGTTTATACCAAGAGCAATTGGATTTTGCGGTGAGTTTCCGGCAGGTCTTCTGTTGGAGGAATTTGCTGGTGTAAGAGAAATGGATGATGAATTCTGCTGCTGCAATTGCTGCTGGTTTTTCATCGGGGACTTGGGCCGAAGGGCCTCTATGTCTGGAGTTGTCACCACAAGATGAGGTGCCTCTGGAGGTGGGTTTCGTCCACCCCCTCCTTGCCAAACCTTCCCATCCTTGTCGGCAAAGTTCTTGGTATAGCCCTGGAGAAATCATGAAACAGATTTTGATGTCCATAAGGGAACAAGATCGATGCAGTGGTATAATTAATCAACTCTAAACCCACTTCTGGGCATGTATGGTTATTCATATTCCAATGTATAACCCATGATTTGATAAAGAATTTCTACTTTGCAATATAAAATCAAACTAAAAAAAAAAACCAAGAATTTGAGCTAAGCTATTTTACCTCGGCATTAAAATTCGATGAGGATAGTCCTTTACCAACAGTCAGCCAGCCAGACCGAATGTTGTGGTCTTCACCAAAGAGCTCAAGCCTTCTACGGCCAAGGGCAAAATGCTCAATAATCCTGTACATATCCTCAGGCTTTTGGGTTGAACCTTCAATTCCGAAAGCATAGTTTAGCATCATAGGTTCTCATTTTCATTGCTCTAGATGCAAAATGGGATGGTATCACAAGAACCAAGAATAATGTAATGATAATGCCATTTCTATCTCCCGCATTCCTCATTTTGTTTAATTGTACGAGGGTAAGACTATTTTTTATGTGTTTACACCTAAAGTAAAATTTCGCTACAGAGATGATTGTGTCACCATTTATGCATGCCACTACCATTTTAACAAAACTCGCAAAATATCTAAAACATAACAGAAATAGCAAGAAAAGTATATTCCTCAGAGGCAAGGGATCAACAGTTGCAAAGAATACTAAGTTATTTTGCTTATATTTCGTTATATGTATATAAACCAACAGCATAAAACATCTAACTCATTTTAGACACAAGGGGCAAACTCAATAGCAGACTAAGTTATTGCCACCAGATACACATCATACGACTTGATCACAGAAACATTGAGATAAACACCCACACAATTCTTCAGCTTTAAACCATGATTCACAGATAGCCATAAAACTCAGCGTTCTTGATGTGGTTACTAACCGTACGGGGGTTCCTCGGCTATAATCACATCTGTATCAATGTTGGCGTGGATTATGTGGCCATCAGTGCTGCGACGAACGGTGCCTTTTATTCCCATTAAGCAATGTTCCTTCATTGTATTGGCAACAGAACAAACCATTTAAAAACCAATTAACGTACCTCGAAGCATTTTCAACAAGGGGGGGGAGGGCAGTTAATAAGATGAAGGTGTACACAAGAAAAATTACACCAACCTTTGAGTGCTGAAACAAAGTATGAGCATCGTGGCGCAAACCAGGAGTTGCATTAGTTTTGTTTGTCTTCACCCAACATATATCTTCACACCTACGAAAGCCCCACTGCAGGACCACATTGATTAGATGTAGATAATCACAATTTGTTTACACAAACATATTATCCAACATCATATTACAGCAATAAAGGCAACCACACGTTGTGTTTAGAATCGAATAAAAAATTCTGGATTAAATACCTTTTTTAGACATTGACGACCCTGCTCAAGACCCATGCCATCACCCACCCAAAGAAAAATGAAAGAAGGTGTGTCTGCTATTGCCTGAGAGAACAAAAGACAAAAGTTCAACTATTGAGTCAAATGTGAGAGGAAGCACATAAAGGCAAGAATTAAACCTTTATGGCATATGAATTAAAATCTTAAGTGTCTAATACAGTAAAGTACATATAAATGTATGTGCAGCTTAAAGAATATTAAAATGCTAATATTTAATCATATGAAGCACCTGTTGATAACTGATTTATGATTTACCACTATGAAGTTAAAATTAAGCAGCAAGTTTGCCATAAGCTCATAGGGATGCCTATTTCTAGTCTTTTGTCAGGGAAAATAAATGTGATTTGCAGATATACTACCTCAATCTTAAGATTCATTATTTCTTCAAATGTCCAATACTCCGTGTGGTCAGCAACACCAGGAGCACGATGAACGTATTCCTCCCAAGGTGGATCCACGAGAATGACATCAAACTTGGTTCCAAAGAACTCTGGGGATAGCTCAAACTCTTTCAGGTCACACTTGTAATACATGGGATGTGAAGCAGAATTAGCCACAATCTCATCCTTTTTCTGTATAAGCTCCCTCAGCTTGGGGTAATCCTCCACAACATTTGTAAGCTCTAGCTCCCTGATGAAATTCTGGGGTCGCATACCAGTATCAACAAAATTTTGCGAGTAATCATTCTGCTCTCCTCTGGAAGGAGCTTTACCAGGAGGTCCACTATTTTTATGAGGAACCCAACCACCTTGATTTTTATCAGCCGGAGTTCCTCGTCCCATTGGTCCTGCAGAATTAAAACCAGGGCCAGATATGTTTGGGGGAACTCCTCTTCCATGGCCGGATTGGTTAAAAAACATGGCAGGGTTTGTCGGAGTACTCATATTGGGAGGAAATCTTGGGCCTGATGATCCAGGAGGGGTCGAGGAGAGACCAGGTGGGACACCTAACATATTCATGTCAACTCCCCGAGCCCCAGGCCATACAGGAGGAGAAAATGATGGAATGAAGACACCAGGGGACATCGGTGGACCTGGAGCAGGTGACATGCTAGGTGTAAGTGGCTGCATGGGTCCAGGTGGTGGCATTCCAAGAGGGCCAAATGGCGATCCCATTATTGGAAGTGGGATTCCTACCGGTTGGCTATCTCTTCCAGTAAGCCTACCCCTTCCTCCTCTACCTACTCTACCCCCTTTCATCCCTTGTGAAGCATTTCTATTGAAGGAACCTGGCTCTACATTTCCATATGGAGGCTGTGAGCCACCACCAGAACTTTGGCCACCAGCACCACGCCCAGGCATAGAACCTTTCTGTCCTCGACCTTTGCCTCCATAGACATCAGAGTCCTCCCTCCATGAATTCTGATCTCGCAAGGAGTTAATATCATCTGAATATCTTTCCTTTGAATCTTCTCTAGGTGGTCCAGATCCATACATATCACTTCTCCTTGTCCTGTCATCCTGCAGATATGCCCACTCTTCATCACTTGGTGCTGATTTCCCATCAGATTGCTGACCAGCTTCAGTCCTCCTAGCAAAGTTGGATGCTGAGTCTGCTCTTCCGTAATCTATAGGCTTAGTTTGGATCTCAATCACATCGTAATTTTCATTTGAAATTCCAAAATTTGATGAGGTCTTCACAGCTTCACCACGGCTTCCATCTTTCCTATTACCAGACCGACCGTGAGGCCTTTCATTGTCAGTCCTCTCACGACCATGTCGTGGCAGCTCCCACTCTCTACCATGATCATAACTGATGTCCCCATTTTTGGAGTCTTTTTCACTACTACTGGGTTGCCTTCTTTTCCAGTTCTCTTTGGAACCTTCTCGGTCCCTACTCTTGTCAGTCCAGCTTTCATCTCTCCCTTTAGATCGATCATCTCTATAACCATCTTTATCCAGTTCCTTCCGCTTGAGATTAAAACTCCTGTCATAATCCATCTCAAAGTATTCTGAATCCTGATAACGCCTCCCACTCCGCTCAGGTGTCCTTGTCCTGGTGGTACTTCCTACTTCTCTAGGACCCTTGTCTTTCGTCCCCGCATTTGCTTCTTCATCTGCATTCAAAGACCGCTCCTTGCTTTCAGCAACATCCCGACCAGTTGGAGTTCTCTGCTGTCTATGCTTTTCAGTTTTCTCCCTGCCTGATCTATCTTCACGAGTGACAGGACTATCCCTGTTATCTTCTTCCAGTGTTTCTGGCCTGGTTTTGCTCTTACTCTTTTCCACATCAGGTTTTCTCTCTTCCCTGTTAGATTTGGTAGCCCTATCACTGTTTGAATCCACACCCCGGATTCTACTCTCGCTGGGTTCATTTCTCGCAGAGACACTCTTCTCTTTAGAACTCTCATACTTAGGATCAGAAGGCTTACTGCTTCTTGAATCGGATTTTTCATAATGACTTTCTTCTGCCTTTCTCCCACCTTCTGAATCATCCCATCTTCTTCTCGAGGTCTTCATCTGTTCAGAAGAACCATGTGTCCTCTCGCGGCTGCTCTCCTTACTCTCCGAATGCCTGGAATCTCTACCAAGTGTCTTTTCAAGCTCTCCGTCATGGGGTCTTTCCTCTTTGCTCTTACTTTTACTCTGAGAATCCTCATGCTGTGTAAGCTTTGAGCTCATTTTCCTTCTCTCACTTTCTTCAGCTCGAACTGACCCTTTACCTCCCGACTTATCACCGCCATCTTGCCTGTTCTCTAATTCCCCGTCCTGATACCAACTGCTCAACTTTTCCAAACTGCTCTCTTCTTGTTTTTTCTTCATCTGCTTAGAACGCGACTCTTTTCTTGAGTCATAATCGTCTTCATCACTATCTGCAATGCTAGAGCCACCTGATCTCTTTCGGCTCTCACTTCTGTCCCCATAACTTCTCCTTCTTCCACTGCTCTCTATTCCTCCCGTGTCTTCTCCATTACCGGACTTTCTTGATCGGCTTGACCTGTGCTTCCTCTTATCACTGCCCTCCCACTCTTCATCGTCTCCAGCCCTATCACGCCTCAAATCCGAGCCCTATCCTCCACCTCCCGTTTCACATGACTCCGACTACGTTCAGGAGAATCCATCAAAACACACTCTAAGAACCAAAAACCCAAGTCAATAGCTTATAATTCCAAGTGTTTATCACAATCCCAACAACACAAACAAAATAAAATTGGAAGTTCGTCCACCTAAAACCCTAAATTCGCAGGGGTTTGGCCCTCGCATTGTAATCCAATCACACAAATCACCAAACATCAACCACAGTAGAAACTAGGGTTTCGGAATCTTAAATTTCGTAAAATCTGAATCGGACTTACCCGAGAAAGAATCCGCCGCCCCTTAAACCTCGACGCCGGTCGCAAATTCGCAAGTCTGCAAATCTTCCCCTTGGATGTATGATTATATTACTGCGACGCCCTCAAATTTTGGAGGGAGGAAGACAACGATACGTTGGCGGGTGGGGGTGAAGCGAGTGTGGGCGATGGGAAGAGAGAGAGAAAGCAGAGGGGGGCTGGCTGAGAGTATATTTCCGTAAACCGCCCTACACGCCGGTTCGACCGCTGCTCTAACCCAACCAGTCGCCTACTGTCAAAGATAAGCGGCCCGGTGATGTATAATCCTAAGATAATCACAAGTTGTTCGATATTTGAATAAAATTTTAATTACTTGTATTTTGATATACTCAACTGTATTTTCGATATGAAAACTGAAAGGATAAACTGAGAACTAGTTTGGGATTGTTGTACTGTAAAAAAAACGTTATTTTCATAAGCAAGGGTAGAGCTGCTTTTGATTTCTGAAGTTTTGAAACATGATTTTGACAAAAAAAAAAAAAAAAAAATCATTTACCAAACACAATTTTAACCCTAACTTTTAAAATAATTTCAGTAATATCAAACCAGCCTTGAAAATTCGCTTGTTAATTGGCAGATAAATATAAAACTTAGGTGAATCCTAACAATTCACTATATTTGATAAGTAATAATTCACTATATTTACTGCTATGCAGAAAGAAGAAATTAAATATAATGTATTGTAAAATTTATAATTATTTTTTATACTTTTTCATATTTAATTTAAGGAAAACTAATGAAAATGGCTTGAAAACTTTGAGTTTTAACGATAAGGACAAAATAAAGGATAAAGTGAATAGTACCAGGTTTGACTTTTTAGTGTAAAAATGTGGTTTTTCGTTAAAGTGAACAGTACCGTGAGTTTTTCGTTAAAACTCCCTTTAATTTAAACCACGAATAAACAACAGTTTGTATGGGAACAATTAATTTTGACATAAACAAATTGAACCGGTTTGGTTTGAGTTTGACACTAAACAAGTGTAATTTTAAACTACTTACAGAACTAAACTTGTGAGATCCCACATCGCCCAGGGGAGTGATCCTTATATGTATATTCCCATCCCTACCTAGCGCGAGGCCTTTTAGGAGCTCACTGGCTTCGGGTTCCATGGGAACTCCGAAGTTAAGCGAGTAGCGTGCGAGAGCACTCCCATGATGGGTGACCCACTGGGAAGTTCTCGTGTGAGTTCCCAGAAACAAAACCGTGAGGGCGTAGTCGGGGCCCAAAGCGGACAATATCGTGCTACGGTGGTGGAGCGGGCCCGGGAAGTGGTCGACCCCAGGGCCGGGATGTGACAATTTGGTATCAGAGCCTAACCCTGGCCGTGGTGTGCCGACGAGGACGTCGGGCCCCTAAGGGGGGTGGATTGTGAGATCCCACATCGCCCAGGGGAGTGATCCTTATATGTATATTCTCATCCCTACCTAGCGCGAGGCCTTTTGGGAGCTCACTGGCTTCGGGTTCCATGGGAACTCCGAAGTTAAGCGAGTAGCTCGCGAGAGCACTCCCATGATGGGTGACCCACTGGGAAGTTCTCGTGTGAGTTCCCAGAAACAAAACCGTGAAGGAGTAGTCGGGGCCCAAAGCGGACAATATCGTGCTACGGTGGTGGAGCGGGCCCGGGAAGTGGTCGACCCCGGGCCGGGATGTGACAAAACTATAATTTGGTTTTTCTTAGTAAAGTGATTAGTTATTTCAACCATTTTATCTTTCATTTTGCCTACCGATTATGAGCTCGTTTGAATGTACTTTTAAAATAATTGAAAGTGCTTTTAGATAAAATATTTTTGAGTTTTAAAAGCACTTAAAGTGTTTTATGCTTCTTCCAGAAAGCACTTTAAGTGTTTTTTTAGAATTTACTTACATCTTTACTAATAATTGGTTCTAAAAATGTTTTCACCAAAAACGCTTTCAGTCATTTAAAAAACACATCCAAACAAGTTTTATAATAGTATTATTGAATTATCGCACTTTATGTGAAAGAGATAAGAAAATAGTATACAAATTGATTAAAGATGGGACGATGCGGAAGCCGTCCGATCGCTTTTAGTGAGATCTTGCGGCTAGGACTTAACAACCTCATTGCCCCGATTTGAATGGCCAAAACACATTTGAAAGATCCTCTTCCCTGGTGAACAGAAAAATCTCTTCGGTTAAAACCCACTAAGAGCTTCAATCAACCCCTGTTACGAAAGCAACAAAAAGTGTAACATGTAGAATGATAAGACAGAGGAGACCATATCTGAATTTGAAAGATTGGCATTTAATCGATGTGCGTCTTCTCGTGAGACAACGAGTTCTTTCTTCCGCTAAAAAAACATAGGATACCATATCTGAATTTGAAAGATCGGCGTTCAATTGATATGCTTCTTCTCGTGAGACAACAAGTTCTTTCTCCCACTGAAGAAATAAAAGATAAGAAAAAAATAAAATGAAGTAATATGGCATGTTAAGTCACTGACGCACATCTTATCAGAAGAAATCGGATTGCTCTCCACATAATTCTCATTTATTTTTTTTGGCTAAAATGGGATCCTCAGATTTACATTAGAATTGGAAAAGTAAACCTTTTTATATTTAAAATTTAATATCCAAACGAAAAATAAAATAAAAAGGAGAATTAAGTTAAAAGACCAGCAAATAACTCACTCTCCCACACAAATCTAATAGCACGTTTACAAATCCGTAATCAGATTGATATAAATTGAATTGATATCCGTAATAGGAATGAGAATATGGAACTGAATTCTGATTACGGAGTACTCCGATGTTTACTAAACATTGAGGAATCAAAAAAGCAGTGGGGCCCACACAAATTTTGGAATTCAATTTCTTGTATTGGTGGAATTAGATTCCCTAGATATAGGTGGTAATCTAATTTCTGATTGTTTGGGCAATTAGAATGATACTTTTGTTCCCTTTATGCCCTCACTTACTTTTTTTATTTCCAATACTATCATTTATAAACCCACTAAAGTATAAAAGATTTGGGACAAGGGCATTTTAGTAATCATACTAGTTTATATTCCGATTCTGCTGAATTAGTAAACAGCTCTAGCATTTTAGCTTATTAAGTCGGCAAGGTTGTTTAATGGATTGTTATAGAAAACTCTAGAATAATTATAACTTGAGGTTAGGATGAAGAACAAATTCCACCGACTTGGAAAGTCGGTAATGCTTGCCTATAAATATAGGTGAGAGTGTTGTGATGGAACCAAGAAAAAGAGGGCAAGAAGGTGAGGAAGAGTTAAGAAGTGTTTGAGTGTTTCCTTTTGTATTAGTTTGTTGTGAGAGTTAAAATAATTTTTTTATGAAATTTTATTCTAATTCCAAAACATTTAAGTAAATAGCTTCAACAGTAATCTGATTCTGACTTCTCCTCATTCCAACTCCTCCTCAATTCAATTCCTCATATTTTCATTACCGTTACGTAAACGCACCGAGAATGACTTGAATTAAGGAGAAATTAGAATGAGGTGAAATCAGAATCATATTATTGTTGAAGTTGTTTACTAAAACTATCTGGAATCAGAGTAGGAATGACATTGTTCTATATAATTTGTTTACTAATTCACAACCCCGACCACCCTAGCCACCACACCTACCCCTAACTAACACCATGACCACCTCTCTGAACCCACTGGTCATTAATTTTCACCCTTCAAGAATGTAACCCACCATAATCGCAGCCCACCTCCTGTATTTTCTCTCTAATCCACAAACACTGCCAAATTCAAAACTACTGTTATGGACTCGCCTTCAGCGACGGTGTGGAAGCCATCAGATCTGACCGATGACTGGTGAATACTCACTTCCGTCTTAGGGGGCGATGAAGTCGTAGCCATTGGTGTCGTTGAACCCCCACACATTCTCGAACTTTTTAGCTTTGTCAACTCCAAGTCACTGAACCCTCACACTCCAAACCTTATTATCACCAAATCTGCATATGCATTTGCTGCAATTACAGAATCGAGCCCGCCCAAATTTATAAAATAAATTATCAAATTTGGGGAGATCATCTTGGTCTCAAGGGTGCTACGGTGGGGGATGGTTAGAGGTGTGGATAAGGGTCTGGAAGATGTGGAAAGGGGAAAAGGGGGAGAGAGAAAATTGGATGCTTCTAGAAAAAGTTATATTATGGATAAAAAAAGTATAACATCTAACATCATACCCTTTTTCATCATTTAACATCGTCACAACAGTTTTATATAAAAGTTTATCAAACACTTAAATAGTACTTTTTTTGTTAAAAACATTTTTTACAAAAAAAAAAAGTTACTAAACACTCTACTGTTTTTTTTTTTTACAGCTGTTAATTTTCACAGCACAGCAAAAACAATTTTTTAAAAAAGCACAACAATACCAAACCAGCCCTGGGAGAGAAGCTAGAGTGTTGAAGCTGCACGGGTGTTTTGGGATATCAAAAGAAGTACAAGGGCACTTTAGGAAGAAAAGTTTGATTACTGATGAACCATTCCGAATACAAGTAAACACATGAAGGCATTGGAAGGAATACAATTCCGATTCCACTTACCTCATTTCCGTTTCGAAAACACGTCATAAATAGAAATTGGTCCGTGTGTGAGTCCAGTAATTATTAAAAGCCTGCCTCAACTAAACCCACACACGAACCAATTAATTAATCTTAATCCCATAGTTACCACTACTAATTAAACTGCCTTCAAATTATCTTAACCCAAATCCCAAGCTTAATTAACTAGTCGTCAATGACCAGAAAGCCCTTGTCTTGTTCCAGCTTCTGCATCGTCGGAGCCTCCAAGCTGATCTCCACATCGATGCTCCTCCCGCCGCTCTTCCCCTGGTACAAATACACCATCCCGTCGAACCGGTTGTTCGACCCGCTTCTCACCCCCTCGGGTTTTCCCCACCCGAAATCCACCTCATAGACCTGGAACCTCGGCGAGCTCCCCACCGCCACGCAGTTCACTCCCGCGTCCTTGAACTCGAAAATCTTCGGCGAGCTCTCCCAGTCGGTGTTCCTCTGATCGATCGCTTTCGCGTTGTGCCCCTCGATCGCCTTCTGGATGACCGATGCGCCGAACTCCGGCGGGTTCGCCGACAGCAGTCCGGCGGCCGTGACGGTGAACACGGCCTGGATTAGGTTCCCGAAGTAGGCGTCGGGCATGGGCGGGTCGACCCGTTTGCGGCAGTCGGCGAAGACGGTGAACACCGTGTAGTCTTCGGGTTTTAGTTGGCGGGCTTGGGTGACGTGGCGCCAGATGTGGACGGAGAGGGACTGGAATGTGGAGAACGGTTTTGAGCCGTCGGATGGCGGGTTTGCGTTGACCGTCGACTTGATCTTGTCGATCGCTGCTTCAGAGAATTTGAAGACTCTCTCTCTCAGGTTGGGCTCCGTTTTTCCGTTAGCGGGGACGTCGCCGTTTGATGGCGGAGGGGAGAGATCGAGCTTCACGCGCGTGTTTCGGGCCTGGGTCCGGTCCAGGAATGGTTGGGTCGAAATGGATTTGGATCCGTTGCAGATCTCGGCCCATGAGCTCATGAAGTGCCACGTGGACGTCCCGTCTAGTATTGCATGGTTGAAGGCGCACCCTATTGCCAGTCCATCTGTCAGCTTGGTTAACTGCCAAATCAATGATAGAAAAGATTAATCATGGTAAATAGTAAATGAAGTGTTTTTTTGAAAAAGCATTTTTAAATGCTTATTGCAAGAAGCACTTCCACACCAACCTAACATCGCATTCTAAACCTAACAGTGGCGTGAAACACTAGCCATTTGGATGAGAAAGCAGTTATTTACCTCCCCAGACAAATCAGAAATTAATAGAGGCCAACTACCAAAATAAATACATTTCACTTTCAAATTGATCGATTTTTCAGTTTGTCCGGTATATAGGACGAGACATTACATGTCATGTCATTATATAGTTCGAGAAATAATTTATTTTTTTTTTCCAAATGTTTATCTAATTATCTAATGACTTGTGATGCTCTGCCATATATTCAGGGTTAAAAAATCTCTCTAAATTGACATCAAAAAGTATTTATCGGGTCCCCTTGACTTTAATAACTTCATCATGCCAAGTTGTTGAATTTTTTGCCCTAAACATTAATTAGACACTGAGATTAACCACAACAGTAATGCATTATCTAACAAGATATTTGGACAGCTGACCACATTTAAGCAAGATTACGTAGCTTAATTAGCATTGATTAATTACCTGGACTGCTAGCAAAGGCCTGTGAACGCCCTCCAAGTTCAGGACCCCGTTGTAGGGGATGAAGTCCTTCAAAGCGCTGGTGCCTTCCTCAACAGCCAGATCAGCTATGCTGATCTCCTCCGCCGCCGCCTCGGCCACCTCCACACCCTCCATCTCATCACCATACTCAACCCTAAACACTCCCTCCTCGTCCTTCCCGAGCTTCCCGGCTAGCTGGTAAAACTCCACCAGAACCACCTCCAAACCCTCCTTCAGTTTCTTCACCATTTCCTCGAACTCACCCCCCTTGTAAAAAAGAAGCTTTTGGTTGTAGTAAAATGCGAGGTAGGGTAGGTCAAATGTGATCAGCTGACATTGTTGGTTGCCTATCTTCTTGTTGGGCTTCACATGGGTTTTTCCGGTGACTTTCACCTTCGAAATCTCCGCCATTGTTGGTGGTGATGGGGAGGAGCAGAATCTAACAAGGGAGGAGGAGGGGGCGGAGGGTTTGAAGATAGAAATGTGTGTGGGTGGATAAATGAGATTTAGGAGATCGATACTTATAAACTATTTGCTTGGTGTAGTTGGGGGTGCAATTATGGGACTCACGGTAGATCGAGATTTGTGACCTGAAAATGCTTCTCTCTTTTTACCCACTCGGTGTGAAAGATTTTTGAATGTGTTGGAAACACGATCTGATACACTAAATATAGTAATACAATTGACTGGAAGCTTAAAGATTTTTCAATGTATTATTACACTTTGTATATTAGATCGTGTTATTGCCGTACTAAAAACGGTGAATTATGCAGTGGGAGAAAACTGAGCAGTGGAGAGTGGGTTGTGTATTTAACTATAGCATTAATCATATAATCATGCAACACGTAAACTTGTTTAAAGGAAAACGCTAAATCGAGATGAACTATCTCGAAGTTAAATTTGAGAAAAATCATACACGACAATTAGGGTTTGTGTAAAAGTCTTGTTGGATCGGATTCATATCAATTTGGCAGTTAGCACAATAAAATTATGATTTACTGGTATTTTTCTTCAATTGTAAATGAGATCTTAAATTCGAATATCGTAAATAGCAATTTTTATGTCGATTTGTTCTTTAATATATCATTTTATCCACACACAACAAGTTAGTATTTATTCACAACACATGCTTTCAAAATCACAATATCTTTACAATCTAACTTTATTAACATGTTAAATTATTTGAAATGAGATAAGTAATTTAACATTTTAAATTATTTGAAATGAGATAAGTAATTAGGAACGATACTATATATGCATGAACGTATCCTTTTACATACTCAATCATATATAAGTCAACATAATCTAATTTCCTAGGTATATATTTGTATGATTTCCTAATGATATTATTTCGTACGCAAGTCAAGGAACACAACCTGCAAAATTAGTTGAAATATGAGGAATGCTAAGGAATTATCTCAAAAGCAGGACTCTCTATGAACTCTTTATTACCTCATAATTTAATGTTCCGTGCCTACGTTATAAAACGGTGTTGAAAATACAAGGAAGGCTAAGGAATCTCACTTTTGAGGGAGTCCCGTTAGCATTTGTCCGAAAATATTTATGGAAAATGACTCCTCATGTACCCTTTTCGGCTCTTTATTACTACCTTAGACCAACCTACACGCAAAAGAAGTATATGAAAGCATTACGAAGTCTTTCATAATTTTGTTGGGGATTGTTGAGATCAAACAAGAACAAGTGTGACTACTAATTTGAACACCTTTATTAGAGCCCTAATTTTTTATTTTTTATTTTTTGTTATTAGAGCCCTAATTAGTGAACCCTATTTTTGTAGTTGTGTGATTAAGTATTAATGAATTGTAACTAAGTTGGGTGTATAGTGAATTTTTTTAGAACGTACCTTGCACGGGGTTTTTCTTCCTGTGTAATTAAAGTGAGGAGTGAGATAGTCACGCAGTGAACATATACCTAGTGCGGCAACATCATGCAAGTTTATATGGTAAGCAAATGGAAACTTACCTAAGATCGAATTACGCTTTTGTTAAATTTATCTTATTCATTGCGTGATTTTTGAAGAATTCAGATAAATTATATGAATGACCCAATAATATTACCACACTGTGGATTATAATTAATTAGATTAATACATTTTCAGAAGTAATCCCAACTCCCAATGAAATTTAGTAAGATGATTTATATTTTTTTATTCTGGAAAATTTACTGCAATAAGATAATGATCTCTACTTATGAAAGTAGTTCACTTTCCACTCGGAATTCAGCCTGACGAAGACATGTGCTGGAAATATTTATGTGTGGGAGACGGTGTTCGTTGGCATTCAATGACCGCCAGTTCAGCCCTGGTAATCATGTTTCAAGAGGACCATAAGGGAAATGTGACGGGGATCTGAAAGTAAGACTCTCTACTATCTCATCGTTTAACGTCAATTTTCGTGCTAATATAATAAAATATTATACTAAAGCATGAAGTGACAGAAAGCTCACGGAAAACCACTTTTGAGAGAGTCCTCTTAATATTGCTCAGACTACTTAATGAAAAAAGGCCATGTTAGAACCAATATCTTTGATGACTCGGGATCCACTGCAAAGCAACTGACACACTCACACGGTAAAATTGTAAGTGTAATCGGAGGATATATCTTTTATTGCGTAATTACACATTATGTGATGGAAGCAATCACACTCAAGTCAACTAAAATACCATCGGGTACACAAAATTTCATAATAACATGACGAATTTTATGCTTAACGCAACGAAGATGGTTGAGCCGACTCGAAGTTTTTTTCGAGTTGGAGCTTGGCTCGAGCCTTGTCACCGTAAAAGTAAGAGGTTGCTCCGCGAACAGCCGATAGGATGGGAGCCAAGCTGCGGTAGTCGACTCCATCGGCTTGCACGTTGACTTGGTGGATTCGCTATTGGATAACGCGATGACACGTGTCCAATAGTGGAGGTAGGATTCGGTGCGGAAGGCATTAACATATTATTCTATCACATCCATTCCCATTGAAGTAGTTGATGCCATGGGCCTAGATTCTCAATCAAAATAATAAACCAAAATTGTTTTAGGAACTTCGAAACGATTAATTATTTGTGTTTGATGTGCTAATAACAATTTCTGAAAGATTACCAATACATGGAATAAATTTTTGGATGCCTGTACTCATTCTTTTCCCCATTTTATCTCGTTAAAATGTGGATCTGAATGACGTAATAAGCTTGTGACTCAAGTGATTAAGAGCGTTTATCTTTGCACTCAAAGTCGTGTTTTCGAATGTACCTCCCCGATATTTGCTTGTACGAAATGCTGCAAACAACGCTGGCAAATTACACGAAGGAAAGGGAAGTGAGAAAGGAGAGGGATTTTATACAGCCCAAAACAATTTTCGTTTTGGTTATTGCTTGTAAGAAACATAGGTGAGGTGATAAGGGTGTGTAGACTTTCAATCCGGGCCTTGTAGTGCACGTGAAGGCTAAGCTTAGCAACAACAATTATACTGTGGACAGTTTTCTTCTAATCCTTCCTCTTACAACGATGAGTGTCCTCCTTCCAATCTTTACTCAAATTATTTGGCATGTACGTATTTTTTTTGTTTTCTTCTATCAACGGAGACAAAAATACGTACTTGAGACTACGGGTGGACTCGGAAAATCGAAAATCGAAAACCGAAAAAAAGGGATTGAATATCGAATTGAAACCGAAAAATCGAACGGGAAATAAAAGAACCTAAACAAAAACTATTGGTCTGATTTCAATTTTGGTGTTTCAAAATTGAACATAAATGAATCAATCCGAACTGAACAAATATAAATTAACATTTTATGTATTCATTTATGTAGGGGGTTCATTTTCCAACCCAGATTCCAATCCAACTATTAGCCTCATTTCAATTCAAGTTTAAAGAAACCCAACTTAAAGCCCAAACATGTTGAAAGCCTTATTTCTTATATTTTTTTAGGAAAACTAATGAAAAGTAAAAAAAAACTTTCCTTTTAACGACAAACCATTTTTAAATGTATAGTGAATAGTGTTAGGTAAATGTAAAATGTAGTTTTTCGTTAAAAATGAACAGTACCGGGAGTGTTTCGTTAAAACTCCCTTTTTTTTTCTTCATTTTCTCTTCGATTTCTAGGCTAAAAGGAAAAAGTTTTTTTTTGAAAAAAAATAAATGAACTGAACCAAAAAAATAAAACCTATCTAAATTACAAATTGCGAACCGAACCAAACCGAATAATAATGTTTTCAGTTTGATTTTCGGTTTTGGCGAAAAATCAAACCAAATAAATTCGAACCAACTTCTACCTGAGAGACGAGACATATTTCAGCATTTTGAGAATATTATTAGATTAAAATGTTTGATTTAGGACGTGCCAAGCGTTGCAATCTGATGCCATGGTGAACCAATCAGAGGTGACTGAGAGAAAGGAGGATGCCAAATATTCGGATATATTATTTTTGTTTTAAAAAGGAAAAATTCGTTGTTAAAAAACAATAAAAAAGAAGTAAAATTCCATATTGTATAAAAAGAGGGAAAAAAAGAATATTCTATACCTACATCCATCGCCTTATATACGCCTAGATGCCGAGAAAAATTTGTATAGGGTTTAGCTTGTTACTGTATTTTGCTGAGTAGCACTACAATTCACTTAAAACTCGTCATGTGATAAGTTTTAAATGTAATATTTTTATCTTTTTTCTTATATTTATAAATCTCATAATTAAATTTTCTACTAATTAATATACACACCATGAGATTCATCTAACGGTTCATTTTTCTCCTCCCTCTATTTTTTTCTTCCCTAATTGTCTCTACCGTTCTTCACCACTTTGTCTTTTCTTTCTTCATAAGAATTTGGAGAAAAAAAATTAAGCCACATGAAATGAAAACAAAAAAGTCCAACTCGGAGTTCATTTTTGAAAAAAGCTGTTTGAGAGCAACATTTGGATGAAAGTTTGTTAGCTTATGGGTTCTCTTAACCGTGACCATTCAATTATGAATGGAGGAAATGGGAGGGAAAAAAAGAGGAGAGAGAATCCTACTCCCTCTGTCACGAACCAACATAGACGTCATTGCAATGCCCAATCCATTAATCCATCAGTCGCATCTTGCCCTCAAATTTTCCATGAACAAATGACGATTTAAGTGGTGGAGAAAATTTGGCATTGTGAAGACTGAGAGTTGCTGGGAAGGTCGGAACCATTACTGGGTCAAGTCTAATATTGATTACTTTTCTTTTCTTAATATTTTACTACAGATTTATTAGGAAAAAAAACAAGAAACCTGGTCGGGGAAGAAGGGAAAATCTGATAAGGAAAAAAGAGTGGGAAGAAAAGAGGAAAAATCATGGGTCATTAGATGAACTTAACGGTGTATATTAATTAGGAAGAAAATTAATTATAATGATTTAAAGATAAATACATGGTAAAAAATTCCACTCAAGCTTACCACATGGCAAATTTTGAATGGCTTGTAGTGCCATTTAGCGAAATTTTAGTGGCAAGTTGAGCCTCACGCAAGTTTTTCTCCTAGATGCCAATCTGATACCCTATTTTAGCGTGTCGAGTCCTCGTAGGGTATCTTTATTGTGACAAGAAAACATATCTTGCTCTATAATACAAGCCAACTCTAAATAAACGGTAACATATACTAAAAAGTGTATCAGCGATGTGATTAATAACTTTTACATTGGTAACAACAAAGTAAAAAACTTGAATTAATCGACACTTGAAACGAGTCCCGCTCCATTAGAACCCAATTAGACGTTACATTGGCCATTCTTTTCAAAAGGTTGGGAATAAAAATCTCTCCTTTATGAGAATAGTTAATGATGGACTGCTCTATTGAATTTGCACCTTGATTATTCATTTTTTTTCTGTTTCTGCTGCATATGTGCATGACACACCCATATTATCTTGACGCTCCGACTTATCCTGTGATCCACGTTTCTCACACGCATATTAAAAAAAAACACAATTATCCTGACGCACTCGGCTTATCATGTCATGCACATTTTGTCGATAACGTACGCATTTTCGACTTGAACTGCCTTTATGTCCCATTCGATTTAGATCATTTCAATTTAATCCCCCACATATTATTTTCCATTCCATTTTTCTCAATGCAAAAAAAAAAAAAATGCTATAAATAAAAAAGCATCACCCATGCATGATATTAAGGATAGGATTGTAAATACACATATAAAGGAGAATACTTAGTGTATAAGAAAACTCTGTTAGATTAGTTACACTCTGTTAGATTTGTTACTTTCATTAGTGAAGTGTATAAATACCCAATGTAATCATTATTTTTAAGATAATGAAAATATCTTTTCTATTATGGTATCAACCGCCAATAGTCTCACGACCTCTCTCCTCGATTCCTGGTTCTCGCTTATTCGCACCGCGTGACCCTCTTCATCTTCTCCGATCAAATTGATCAATTTCTTGATCGCGATCTTGATCTTGATCGCTATCCTCCCTACTTGCTTGTGATTTCTCTCTCAGATCTTCAAGTTATGGTGGCCTCTGCTTCTCCCTCTTCGGATTCCGATTCTCCTTCTCATCCCTCTTCTTCTGAAATCCCTAACCCTAATCCTGCGATTTCATCACTTACGATCCAAAATATTGGATCTATGGTTCCGATCAAGCTCACCACCACCAACTACTTGACTTGGAGTGCCTTGTTCGCTCCGATCTTCCGCCGCTACAACCTTACCGGTTTCATTGATGGTACTATGGTGGCGCCGCCCAAATACCTGCTCGATTCATCTGGAAATCGATCCGCTACTATCAATCCAGACTACGTTGCTTGGTTTGAGAATGATCAAAACATTCTTATCTGGATAAATTCAACTCTCTCAGAGACTCTCATCCCCTACACAGTTGGCGTCACATCTGCTCGCGAGCTTTGGGCGAAGTTGGAATCTCGCCTTGCCTCTGCCTCGCAATCACATATTCACGAGCTCCGATCTCGTCTTCGCAGCATTGTTAAAGGCAACTCCTCTGCTGCTCAGTACCTTCAGAAGATTGAAGAAATTGCAGATGCACTCGCCAGTGCTGGTGCTCCGATTGCAGATTCCGAGTTGATCTCCGTCACTCTTCACGGATTACCTCCTGAATTTGATTCCTTTGTGGATGCTATTCAATTTCGTCTTGGCTCCACGACTATTGATGAACTGCATGGCTTATTGTTAAGCAAAGAAATTCAACTCACAAATTGGAAGCAAACTGTTTCTTCAGCATCGTTTCAGGCTTACAATTCCTCGGCTGGTATTCTTCCCTCGCCTGTGCCACCTTCCTCTCAAGCCTTTGTTGCCTCTCAATTCTCAAATCAAAATCGGCCTATGGATCGCAACTACCAGCAGCACAATCGTGGCAATCCGACTCATCCTCGTGGCAACTACCGTTTTACTACTGGTCGGAACAACACATCACGCAACAACTATCAAAGATTCAACCGAGGAGCCAGATCAAATCACTCATATCCTAAGAAGATTTCTTGCCAGATTTGTCGTCAATTTGATCATGAAGCATATGCCTGTCCTCATCGTATGGATCAAGCTTATGGCAGCAAATCATCTCCCTCTGCTATGGTAGCTAACACCTCTACATCCTCATCTCCCTGGATAATCGACTCTGGAGCTAGCTCGCACATGACCAATTCCTATGCTAATCTTCAAAATCCAGAACCATACAGTGGCCCTGAGCAAGTGTATATTGGAGACGGCAAAGGTTTGCCTATTCTCCATCATGGTTCTTCTTCTTTACTCACTCCACAAAATTCGTTTAAAATGAATCGTGTCTTACATGTGCCTGATCTAAAACATAATCTTCTGTCTGCAAATCAATTTCTGCTTGATAACTGGTGCTCACTGCATCTTTATCCTTTTCACTTCACTGTGAAGGATTCTTCGGGGAGGATGCTTTTTAAAGGTCCCGTTCAACATGGCTTCTATTCCTTTCAGTCATCTTCTCCTGCAACTTCTCAGGCACTCACTACATCTGTTAAAGCTTCGCAGTCTCTCTGGCATCAGAGACTGGGCCATCCCTCTGCCAAGATCATCAATAAATTGTCTTCTAATTCATGTATTTCTGTTTCCACTAGTTCAAATAAGACTTTTTGTTCAGATTGTGCATTAGGAAAATGTTCGAAGCTTCCATTTTCCAGCACTGGTTGTACTACACAGAAGCCATTACAACTCATTCACACAGATGTATGGGGACCATCATCTACTGTCTCTCATCATGGATTTAGATACTATGTCATTTTTGTAGATGACTACACTCGCTACTGTTGGTTCTATCCCCTGCAGCACAAATCTGATGTACTTTATACTTTTATTAAATGGAAATTGCTTGTTGAAAAGTCTCTGGAAACACCTGTTGTTGCTTTACGATCTGACTCTGGTGGAGAATATGTTAGCCCTGCTTTCTCTGAATTTCTTACTGCTAATGGCATTCAGCACCAACGTACCTGTCCTCACACCCCGGAACAAAATGGGTGTGCAGAACGTAAGCACAGGCACATTGTGGAGACTGCTCGGACCTTATTGACAGCATCTCAAGTTCCTTCTCTGTATTGGGTCGAAGCATTTGCTACTTCAGTTTATCTCATCAACAGGCTTCCCACACTCTCCAGAAATTCTCCCTGGCAGTCTCTGTTTATCAAAGCTCCGGACTACAAGTTTCTCAAGGTTTTTGGCTGCTTATGCTTCCCCTGGCTACAACCCTACACCTCCTCCAAATTGGAGCCTAAGAGCAAAGCTTGTGCTTTCTTGGGGTACAGCTTGAATCACAAAGGCTATCTCTGCCTTGATCCAACAACTCACAGGATTTATATCTCTCGGCATGTTCTCTTCGATGAGGCCACATTCCCATATCACTCTCTGCCCACCATGTCACAATCCCAGCCTGTTGCCTTCTCAGTATCTCCATCCCCTATTCCTTCATCTCTTACTTTTCACTCTCTGCCTTCACACCATGCATCTCTGCCTCATATCACTCCATCCCCTATCACTATATCACCCTCAGCTCCTACTACCACATCCACCTCAGCTCCTACTACTCCATCCACATCTGCAAACCCTTCACAATCTCACTTGCTCTCTAATCCTCTTCCCTGAGGACATCCTACATCTACATCATCCTCTTCCTCACCCTCACAGCTGCCATCTAATACTCATCCTATGCAGACTCGATCTAAGTCTGGCATATTCAAACCCAAGGCTTTAACTGCCACCAAGCATCATCTTCCCTCTCATCTTGCAGTTGATTTTGTCCCAACCACCTACCTTCAAGCTTCTAAAAACCCTCATTGGTGCTCAGCAATGCAAGAGGAATACACTGCCCTTCTCAAAACCGGTACATGGTCTCTTGTACCTCCATCCACTTCTCATAACATTGTTGGATGCAAGTGGGTCTTTCGGATAAAAAGGAAACCTGATGGTTCAATTGATCGACACAAGGCCCGATTGGTTGCAAAAGGGTTTCACCAACAAGAAGGCTTGGATTACATAGAAACATTCAGTCCCGTTGCCAAACCTGTGACCATTCGTCTACTTCTCACTCTTGCAGCTCAATTTGACTGGTTTCTGAACCAGCTTGATGTCAGCAACGCGTTTCTTCATGGCACACTCACCGAATCTGTGTTTATGAAACAGCCTCCTGGATTTGAGGATCCTTCTCGGCCCAGTCATGTTTGCAAGCTACATAAGTCCCTTTATGGTTTAAAGCAAGCCCCCTGGGCTTGGTATGACAAACTTCACCATGCTTTGTGTTCCCTTGGCTTCACAGGTTCTCAGAGTGATCACTCCCTGTTTGTGAAAAGATCTCCTTCACTGGTTTTTATATTGGTTTACGTGGATGATATTCTGGTAACTGGTCCGGACCCTGCTGCCTGTAAGGATGTCATTACTCATCTCAGTACTCTATTTCCAATCAAGGACCTTGGTGCCCTTCACTACTTCCTTGGCTTGGAAGTTACACGGTCTTCTTCTGGTTTCTTCCTCTCTCAAACCAAATACATTCTTGATCTCTTAATCAAGACCAAAATGGACGGGGCCAAACCTTGCAGCACTCCCTTAAGTACAACTAAACTTGATCACACTTCTCCTCTACTTGTAAATGCCTCTGAATATCGATCTGTGGTAGGAGCCTTGCAATATCTAACTTGGACTCGCCCTGACCTGAGTTTTGCCGTTAATTTGGTCTGTCAATTCATGCACAGTCCACGAATTTCTCATATGCAAGCCGTGAAACGTATTCTTAGATATCTCAAGGGGTCTCTCAACCTTGGCTTGTGGTTTTCAAAATGTTCTACACCTCCTCTTCTTCGAGCTTTCTCAGATGCCGATTGGGCTGGATGCTCACTGGACAGAAAGTCTACTGGAGGACATTGTATTTTCTTTGGAAATTCACTCATCAGTTGGAGTGCTAAGAAGCAACCAACTGTTGCCCGCTCTTCCACAGAAGCCGAATACAGATCATTGGCCACTACAGCTGCTGAAATCACCTGGATATGTAAACTACTCACTGATATTGCCTATCCTCTTTCTTCTCCTCCCCAACTCTGGTGTGATAATATCTCTGCTCTCTCATTAGCCAAGAACCCTCTATTTCATGCTCGGACAAAACACATTGAAATCGATTACCACTTCATCCGAGAGAAGGTTTTGGCTAATCACATCTCTGTTCATTTTGTTTGCTCTCAAAACCAGATTGCAGATATCTGCACCAAGTCTCTTTCCAAGCCCCGGTTCTTATTTCTGCGAGACAAACTACAACTGAGGATTCCCCAGTTTCGTTTGCGGGGGGATATTAAGGATAGGATTGTAAATACACATATAAAGGAGAATACTTAGTGTATAAGAAAATTCTGTTAGATTAGTTACACTCTGTTAGATTTGTTACTCTCATTAGTGAAGTGTATAAATACCCAATGTAATCATTATTTTTAAGATAATGAAAATATCTTTTCTATTACATGAAAGCCATGCCGCAACTATCAGTTCAGTCCCTCAAGACACTCTCGAAACATCGGAAAACGACAGAACAACCTAGAAGTCATCGCCGTCATCGCCGTCGTACACATCATCCTCCACTTTCTCAGCCACGTCATCCGCAATTTTGTCCTCCACGTAATCAAACCCCTCCGCCACTGCCAGCCCACCCACCGCCCCAGCCACCGCGCCTACCGCCAGTCCCGTCCCCATCCCCCCAAACTTGCTCTTCTTCTCCTCCTGTCCGTACGCCCCGTGCCCGTAGCCCTGCCCCGGCTGTCCGTAACTCCCTTGTCCCATCTGACCGTACGGCGGCGCCGGAGCAGCACTGTATTGGTTATACGGGTACCCAGAAGGCGGAGGCGCCGCGTAGTAAGGATTTTGGGGCGGCGGAGGTGCAGGTACGCCGTACGGTTCCCCAAAAGCCGTCGGCGGAGCGGGATAGTCCCGAGAGCCAGCTGGCGGCGTGACACCATAAGGAGGAGCGTAGTACGGTTCCGGCGCACGATAGCGCGGCTCCCTGATCGTAACCTTAACGTCGACCTTCCCCTGGGGCCTACCGGATGGTCGCTTGAGCTGGAGTGTGCGGCTGGCGGGCTCGTCGAAGCCCACGTCATCGATGACATCCCGGAGCTTGAGCCGGGCCGACCCAATCAAGGGCTTGGTATCCGGGTCGGATCCGGCGTGCACGATGTCGATGTGGAGAGTGGTGTCACCGTCAACGGGCCCCGGTAAGGGGATGGTGAGGGTCTCGTCCCAGTAGGGTGACGTGTCGCCCTCCTCATCGACGTGGGTGGAGCATTTGTTCTTGGGGTCCACCCAAACGACGGCGTAGGGCTTCAAGGCGCCGTTTCGCCAGTTGACGTTCTTGAGGTCGCTGGCGGAGGTGAGCTTCAGTTGGACTTCGTGACCGGACGCCATTGATCGGAGATGGATTTTTTTTCGGAGTGTTTTGCGGGTTGCTTATCGGGATGGACGGTCGTATTTATAGGTTGTAAAGGGCAGAATATTTCAGAGGCGAAAGTACCATTCTGCCCTTGTGAATGGTTATTACCGTTTTTGGTGAGAGGATATATTAGTAAACGACAAAATGAGGATAAGTTCAAGTAATTATCCGGGGAAGAATATAATTAAGGAAATATAATTAGCTTAGGGACTAAGCATGTCTGAGTAGGAAAATGCCCATTTTTGGCAGGACCATCTGAGGCAGTGTTATTTGGATACCAATTAAATGCTTTTGCTTACCAACATTTTCACTTACTTTTTCATATTTTAATTCACGTCATATGAATTCTATTAGCATCCAAAACTAAAATTTTAATACCACGAGATTTGACTGTGATCGTAATAGAAACCGATTTCAAAGTCATGTACAAAAATTAAATAAACGTTCGTATTATTGGCTTGAAACATCGACTTAGTAGTTGGGATTTCATACAGTGCTCTAAAATATATAATACTCCAAACTCTTTAGAGCATCTTCAAATGATACGTTAAATATAGTATGCCAAAATTTTATTTGATGGCAGATGTGACAAATTGAATACAAGTGCTAATTTTTATTTAATTTTTTTTTCAATGGATGTGTCGAATATTTATTTTATTGGGTCTAGAGTTACATTAACTATTAAAAAATAATCAAAATTAGTTTTAGTTTGCATTCTATTGGCTGTTAATGAGACCCATGCATTAAAAAATTAAATTAAATATATTTGACTCCTTATTTGTTTGCTGTAAAAAGAAGATAGCTAGAAAGTAAGGAATCAAATGACTCACATGCCACATCATATATGACATATTCATTGGAGAACACTTGAATATCTTTTAATCCTATTTGACATCTTTTTTGAAGATGGTCTTAACCGTGAAAATTTTAATTAAAAATATACAAAATAGAAGATTTAATAATTGAAAAAAAAGAGCTTGAGATATAAGATGCTCTCTGCAAAGTTGAGTGATGGCACTTGGTGGATAGGATGTCTTTTGTCGAGAATTTTCCAGATGCTTCAAGACTTCACATTGACTCAGATAACCTTCTAGATGTTCCATTTAATTGGGCCCCATCTTTGCTCAGCCCAAACCAGTATTCAGCCCACCCGAACAAAAGCTTACATTCAAGTCGATCGTGGGCCTAACAAAAGTTAATATCGAAAAATTGCTCGGCCCATTTAATAATTACCGCAGTTACCACACAGTAACTCTATCAATAGACGCAGCTGGGCGCCTGGGACGGTAATTTCCAACATCAAAACCCTAAACCCTAAAACGCAGACATTATAAAAGAGCCTTCAGGCTCTCTCGGAAACTCACTGCGCCTCTCGCACTTTTTTTTTCTGATAAACCCTAGCAACCGGATTCCTTCCCTCAGCTCTCTCTACGCTCGCAGCGATGGCTCCTCCTCGAGGTAATGGAGAAAAAGAGATTAACCCCTTTAATATTTATCGTTTGTTTCTTTATAATTTGTATGAAAGTATGCATTTTTATTTGGGTTTTCGGATATCTGGATGTTCTGATTTTTTGGTCTTCATTTTCTGCTGAAAAAATTGTCGATTTTTGTTCTTGGGTTTATTTTTTTTGGACAAAATCGCATGAAAGTTTAGTTCTTTACTATTTACCTTCGTTTTTATGCGCAGTCTGTGTGTTGTTTTTACATTGTGTTTTAAGGTTGTTGGAGTTTGGATGTTTTAGCAGAAGTTAATGTAGTTTGGTTTATTTTTTCTGTTCCTGCTGCAAAGACTGTTGATTTTTGTGTTTGGGTTAATTTGGTTTCGACAAAATCAGTTGGGATTTCAGTGCTTTACTAATCTGCGTCGATTTGTTTGGTTTTGTGCAGGTCGTGGCGGTAGTGGTGGATTCAGGGGTGGCAGAGGTGACAGAGGTGGAAGAAGTGGAGGTAGGTCTGGTGGTGGTGGTGGTAGAGGCTTTGACAGAGGTGGTAGTGGCTTTAAGCCCCGTGGTGGGCGTAGTGATCGCGGAGGCGGTCGTGGAAGAGGACGTGGTGGGAGAGGTGGAATGAAGGGTGGTAACAAAGTTGTGGTTGAGCCTCACAGACATGAAGGTGTTTTCATTGGTAAGGGTAAGGAAGATGCTCTTGTTACCAAGAATCTTGTTCCCGGTGAAGCTGTCTACAATGAGAAGAGGATTTCTGTTCAGGTGTGTTTCGTCCGTTTTCCGAACTCATTATAATATCTGCTCTGTATCCTTAAACAAGGATTTAAGCGTTTGTACCTGCAAAAGTATCCGTTTAATTAAGTATCTAGACTAATTGCTTGTGATTTTTATTGTGTTTCTTATTATTGTGGTTTGTGAATATAGTCAATAGTCACCTTCTAAATGTGTTTTCCTTCTTTCAGAATGAGGATGGAACAAAGGTTGAATATAGAATTTGGAACCCTTTCCGTTCCAAGTTGGCTGCAGCCATTCTCGGTGGTGTTGATAATATATGGATTGTAAGTGTTGATTTCATGTTTTCTTGCCTTTTGTTTGATCTTTATTGTCCATCTTTGATTGTTTACATCTCTTTGTTCCTGTGTGTTTAATGTAGAAACCTGGTGCTAAAGTTCTCTACCTCGGGGCTGCTTCTGGTACAACAGTCTCACATGTGTCTGACATTGTTGGCCCTGTAAGTGTTCTTTCTGTTATTGGTTCTTCAAGCTCTTTTTTTCCCTCCGAGCATAGGTTCTTAGAACTAAACTGCCTGTTGTTTCTGTAGACTGGAGTTGTCTATGCAGTTGAGTTCTCTCATAGAAGTGGCAGAGACTTGGTAAATATGGCGAAGAAGCGCACGAATGTCATACCCATTATTGAAGATGCCAGACATCCAGCTAAATACCGTATGCTTGTTGGCATGGTTGATGTGATATTCTCTGATGTTGCACAACCTGATCAGGTTTGTTTCTTGCCCTTCATGTCTTTGCTAGTAAAAGAATCTCTTTTTGCCGATAGTCTTTTTCTTATGGGTTATGAAATATCAAGGATTTTCTAAGTGATTACCCATGTTTGAATTTGTGTTATTTGAAAATCATAACCACTTTGTGTCATTTTCTTATATTCTTTCGCATATGATGAGATATACTCGGATTCCCCTTCACGACAGCATGAATGATGTGAACTCGAGTTTCTGATGCGTACATTGTTGTGTATTGAAATCAAACTCGTTATTTTCTCTTGTTCCGTAAATTTTGTTAGTATTTGTGCTTATTCATCTTTCAAGTTCTAACGTCTTTTGTTGTACTCGTTCTGAATCTGGTTCTCTGTACTGGATATTTTTTGTGCAATAAAACTTTCAGATGTCATAATTTGGTTTTTTTTCCTTCTAATTTTATCTGTAGTGTCATTTTTCATAAGTGTATTTCTAAAAGTTTTTTTCCTTCCTGCAATATATTGAGCATGTGACGAACAACTCGGATTCCCCTTCAAGACAGTTATGGGTGATGCAAAGACCGAGTTTCTGATGCTCCTACATATTTGATTTTTGTAGTTCAGTTTTTTTTCCTAATGATTTCACCTCACCTCTCCCTTTTTCTCCTTTACTCTTTCATTCTCTGGTGTTGCCGGTAGCCTTACCACCAGTGTTTCCGACTGTTGGCGTTGGTGTATTTGGCAGAAGTCCTTGGAAGGCATGGCCATAATTAGCCTTTCAAATGTTAATTGCTTCTGAATCATGTTCACTCTGTCAAATTATCTCCGCAGGCTAGGATTGTTGCATTGAATGCATCATATTTTCTGAAAGCTGGAGGCCACTTCGTTATCTCAATCAAGGTTTGTTTTCAGAATTTAGGGTAGACCTTATAAGACATGAGGTCCCTTTTGCTTGTGGCGTAAATTAGATGGTTGGAAATTTTCCTTTTGGCCCGCTCATGGATTGGTAACTAAAATCTGTTTTTCAGGCCAATTGCATTGATTCAACATCACCCGCGGAAGCAGTGTTTCAATCAGAGGTCAAGAAGCTTCAGGCGGAGCAGTTTAAGCCTGCAGAACAAGTCACACTTGAACCTTTTGAGCGCGACCATGCTTGCGTGGTTGGAGGCTATCGTATGCCAAAGAAGTCGAAAGCTGGTGACGCCTAGAAATCGTCCAGCATCCTATCCATGATCTGCCTTTCTTGAGGAGGAAGAATGATCTAGTTATAAGTTTTAGAAATGTAAACGTGACGGTGCTCATCCCTTTGATTTTACCCGGTCACTGGTTAGAGTTGTCCTATGTAGTAGTTCTGAACCGGTGAAACGTTGTAGACATTTTTGTTTTTATATTAAGAGAGTAATTTCGTTTGATTATTTGGTGGATTTCATTCCCTTTTAAAGTTCACAATTGTTGAAGAGAAAAAAACTTGAACAGAGCAGAACAACTAGCGCTGCACACCTAATTGTGAAATCGAGTCGACCTCGAAGCAAAGCTTTGGTTGGCATTCGATTCAAATGAGTTTATAGGACGTGAAGGTTAAGCCCTTGCAGAGTGCAGCTGCAACTGCAGGGTTTCTCGTGATCGCGTCACTGCGGCTGTTGCTCCGGTTGCATACTTGTAGGGATGTCAGGTCTGCTTTCTCAGCTCTTTCTGCGGCTGTTGCTCCGCTGCATACTCGTAGGGACGCCAGGTCTGCTTTCTCAGCCTCTTTCCTGAGCCTTCTTTCGAGTGCTTTACCCCCGTTCATAGCATGACATGATCAGTTTTATAGTCTACTACGAAACAAAGTATTGAACTGTGTCTCCACCCGATGCCCCTCTTATTTTTTCCGAACAATTATCCGTTCGTGTTGGATACGTCTTTGTTACATTTTATCTCTTGACGGGAAAACATTTTGTACCCGTTTAAGCTGCGCATCAAATAACAACGTGGTAACCAAATAAAGCATGGAAAGAATCTGCAAGATGTTGTGTGCGTTAGTAGATGTCGAGTCCTCGTTGAAAAGGTGAATGCAAGCTAAGCTTCAATCTGGATTTGGTTGAGTACATAGGGCATCTTGTAAAGAGAGAAGATTGAACTGAAGCACATTGAGAGCTTTGAGCAGTCATCACAATAGTGTCGAACAAACCACAAGCGCTTTTCGGTCTGTTGATCCACAGAGTTTTGAGTCCTGGACGTAAATCGAGAATGGATCTCCAACTCCTATTGAATTTGAATCGATGAAGAGGTCGAATTCTCAAGTCATTTGAGGTGAGTAAAGAAATTTACTAGCTTTTATCTACCTTATCGGTCTGACATTAATTACAAAATGAATACATTAGATTTTTCATTAAGCTAGTTATTCGATTATGGTGTCTGAATGATTAGATTAACTTATATGATATGCGATGCCTTTTTGAGTTTCGACTCACCTGCTAGGGGGCAGGAGGCCGATAGGTTTGACAGCCAGATTCCTGCGTGTCAGAGAGTAATTTGATGGGTGAGTTGAGTTCATTCTTGGTAAATCATATTTAGAAAATTGATGATGAAAACGAGTTTGTAGCTAGAGTTCCTCCCCTACTTCCTCGAAAATCTTGAAAGAGTATACCGAAATTTGTTTTTGGGTACTACTTTTCTCTCTTATGAGTTATGTATCGTAACTTACGTGCTGTTCTATATCCCTGTGAATCTAGGAACTTTTATTGCTTGATTTTACCTCACGCTCAGGCATGGTTTGTCTAAGTCGATAACTGAACCACTTTTTGAATCTCTTGTATGAAGTTGTGTATAGTTTTACTTTCTTGCTGTTTCAGTCTCAGGGGCACATTACCAACTAGTTCTTACCGACTGAGATGGATAGAGATTTGCAATCCCTTCGGGATACCTTTGCTACATTGCAGAGCCTACTTGAAGCCCCAGCGGGAGCAGAACAAATTAATTGACCTCAATGTACCTAGAGAAACAAACGGGCCAATCTTCGATATCCCCTTTTATATTTGAGATTCTGGCTCGTCCTGCTTATCAAGTAACTTATCTTTGCACGACACTATGGATGATCTGCTGTCTGCAGAAGGGAGGGAAGCGCATATGTGTGGCAGGAAAAGGCGTAAGAACGTTGGAAACTTTACGGACAAGCTACCTAGTTTGAATGGGAATATGGAGGATATGCTGGTTGGATAGAGAAGGGAGGTGGTTAGCAACTTAGCAGGAGGAGAGCAAATGCTGTAAAGATTACAGGCTGGCAACCAGATTTGAATGCGAATGTCGGTGATGATCCACATTCGGACATTAAACTCTTATCATTGAATCGATATGTTATAAATTTTCTAATACCTTCTTTTGTTTCTGTCAGTCTTGCGACTTAAGGGAAAGACAAATGCCTGTCCAACATGACTCTCGCAGGGACTATCAACAATCTGGAAAGCGGTTACTTTACCGCGAAGGTGGCCAAAATGCCGGTGTTACACCAAAGCCTCTAAGTTTGAATAGAGCATTAGGAAATGTGACGGGTGCTGCAACTGTTGCTGTTGAATATTCTGCAGAAAACAGGCCTGCTTCCTCCGGGGCAAAGATGTCTCACACTATACAAACGAAGGTATGTTGATTTCGCCCGAGGACTAATTCTTCTTGAATCTCTCTTTAAAGGGATAATTTTGATGCTCTACAACTCTCTCTCTTTGTGATTGACTATCTGGGATTTCTTGGTGTCCATCTCGGAACATTTCCAGGTGTTTATCTGATTGTAACAGCCTCCATAAATAGTCTCTCGTGTTTTCGTTCTTGTTAGAAATCGATTATTGTTCATTCACAGTTTAAGCCTTATTTGCTTCTACATCATACTTCCGGAAGTAAGATTGTTTGGAAGAAGTGAAAAATGAAATGTAATTAGTGAAACTATTATATTTTGAATATATGCTTTACAGCGCCAGGAGGCACTTAACATGATCAAGAGACTGATAGGACGAAAAAGGCCACGAAATCATGCCTTTTTCGTTGAGCGCATGGAGGCAGATCGTGAGCTCCGCTTACTGGATGAATGTATCCGGAACTAATATCCTGAATTTTCAAAAAATTTATCAACGGCTGGATCAAAGAGACTACTATGGAGTTCTTGATTTTGCGGCGGACGTCCAGTTAACGTTTAAATGCGTAGCAGATCAGTATCCGCTCTATTCCCCGGTAACATTTACTTCTCTTTTCTGAGTTTTCCCTTTGAATCTCTGCTCTTAAATTAATCCAAATGATAAGAATAAAAGCGCATGGTTAGAAACCGAAACTTGGAACCGAGAAGCATATGCGATTGTTTTCAACCGCAGATAAGGGATGAAGTGCAGAAAGTCTGTTGTTTTTCGACATCATGAAGAGAACGTTGCCGGATACAAATTTCCAGCAGCTGCAAAACCAAGTTCAAAATCTTGCCTAGCTAGGATCCTTGTCAACTCTGTGCGGAGAGAGCCGGGCCGAGAAACAAGGACAAAGCAAATAATGACAAAACGAGAGCGAAAATCACTAACCCTTTCTTGTATTCATGTGCGAGATCTCCTACCGCAACTGTTGTTCCGACCTAGGTTTCTTGCACTCTACGGCATCAAGGAGACCTGTGGGGTGGGGACTGGGAGGTGTTTACTTAGAATGTTAGCTGGGTCAACACAGTGATTGTTAGTTGAGTCAAAACACACTCATTGATAATTGCTAGGAGAGAGACAAATCAGTTGTCAAACATTTCAAGCTTGTTCGATACGTACAGAAATCAAACGCACTTTCCACTCAGAAACTACAAAGATTTGCAGTCTTAAACCGATTGATCGTCACGCAAAACTAATCAAAGTCGACCTGTTCTTAACGTCGACGACTAATTGATTGGGTTTGAAGTATGAATTTTGCACCAAAGGACTTGCAGATATCATATCAGATGTCTCCATGTTATAGAAGCCGACGGGATTCTGCATGTACTTTGGCGCCAAGAATGCAAGAACAAAACAGGGTGGTCCAAAGTTATCTTACGAATTCGTTCACTTTGACTGGTTCCCACTGCCGCCCTACTTTTTCGGTCACATTAATTTCACGTAAAAATAAATTAAAATTAAACATATTTTAATTCTAACTCATTAGTGTACTCTCGTTCACACGTTTAAGACAGTTACATTTTGAGATTCGTAAAGTCGACAGCCATTTTATTTTTTGTTCGATAAAAGTGAAGAGTGTTAGAATTTGAAACCTACACTCACAAGCCAATAAAAAGGGAAAAATAAAATTATAAGAGAAGGAAATACATAAAATGATAAGAAAAAAGAAATACATAAAATGATACGAAAAAGAAATGTCAGAAGTGGGATTTGAACCCACGCCCTCGTTAGAGGACCAGAACTTGAGTCTGGCGCCTTAGACCACTCGGCCATCCTGACCTTGCTGTTAGCTGACCTTAACAACAATATAACCTAATTTGTTTTTAGAAAACCTAGATGGTACGTAGCGAGTTTTATTTTAAAAAAAGTTACACCTAACTAAAAAAAGATAAGAAATACATGAAAAAAAGAAGGGGATTTAAACCTTACCTCTCTCGAAACGAAAACAATAAAAATGCAAGGAAAAGAGGGGGGACATGAAACTTATCCTCTCTAAAGTCGAACCTAATAGTATAAACCTACAAAACAAATCGAGCAACAACACACGGTTAAGAAAAAAAAAAAGTAAGACAAACATGTATGCAGAGATGCAATGAAATAAGTTTAAGACTTTTCACATATGAAAAAAAAACCTCCGTAGTTTCTAATGGGAGAAGAGTATCAAAAGAATAGTGCAACTAAAATCAATCAAAACATAACAAGTGAATAACTGAAGAAATATATTTTTTCCAATTAAGCTCTTTTTTTGTCAAATTTTTCCAATTAAGGTCTTGAAGTATTTTTATTTTTATTAATTAATCATTTGGTTTACCATACGATAATATTCGTCTTTTTCATTTTTGTTTCCAAAAAAAGAAAAAAGTCTTTTTCATTTTTGGTCAGATTGCTTTTTGAAGCTTGGACTTATTGATTCAGAACCAACAAAAAATTTGTCTAATTGTGTTTTGGATTTTTGTGTGTGGTGGCTGCAATTATTCAGTTACAAATAGACAGGTGAAAGCTAGGTTTTTGTAGTCAATTTCCTCTCATTACTCTTTCAATTATTTACAGAAGAATTTTGGTGCATTGATGCTATAATTACTACTTTTCTATCATATGACAGGGTAATGTGCTCGTCTCCTTGTACCCACCTTTGAAATTTGAACTCTCTTGTCGTTTTTTTTTCAAAATATAAATTAGTTTTTAATCCGCTATTCACTTAGGTACTCGAAATACCTTCAAATGATGTTAACTTTTAGAACAACTTTTCTTTACCCCAAATTTAGATACGACTTTTTTCTCATCCCAATCTCCTCCCTTGGTTCTCATCGATGGTCCAATCCCCTCCAGCAAGTCCCGCATAATCTCGGAAGGAAAAGTCGAGAAGATGGAGTCGAAGCAGAGCCTTCGACTCCAGCTTGCTGAGGGCCCTCGTCATTTCACCGTTGGTGAACATTGTTTTTGAACTGGGTTTTAGTATATAGATAATATTGACGATGGAAAGACAGAAAAACAGAACCCTTAAAATTTTATGGGAATTCAGATTAACTTCTTGAACTCGCAATTGACAGGTAAAAAAAATCTTTACCGCTTGCAGGTAATTTCCTGCCTAGCAATTTACCATGTTTGGTTTGAAAATTCCAACACAAAAAGTTACAAATTAGCAAAGGGGCTTAATTAGGAGATTTTAGGCGCTCAGGAGAAACCATGATCTGAATTTCTTTACACACTAACAGCATCTATCTTCTCGTCGCCGTAGTCCTGCCCGGCCCACTTTTTCATCCGATCCGTTGTTTGTTCAACCTGCCACGAAAAGTTACGATTTAGTATAAGCGTTTCTATTGGGTCATTAACAGTTTCATATAAAGGGTGCCACGTGGCATGCCACGTCAGCATTTAACAGAAGAATTGACAGACAACTGACGGAAGGTATGACATTGCAACAAATTCGAAGATAAGGTATAACATTGAAATTTTTAAAGACGAGGTATGAAACTGTTAATGACCCAATAGTTGAGGTAGTTTTTTGTAATTTACCCTAAAAAATATGTTTTTGTTAGAAACACATCGAACTTTTTATTAAGAATTCAGGTGTTTTTCTAGAAAACGCTTCTACAATCTAGAAGCGGTGTTAGAAAAGCGCTTTTAAACCCTTCCGGGTAGCAATCTCAGAACACGGACTTAGTATAGATGCCTATGAGAGAATTTAACTTACTTCCTTAGTCCAGTTGGTTCTGAAAAGTACAATCACAAGCACCAATGTTTGAAGAGCAGTCCCGCATATCATGCCTCCCCAAATTCCCTACAATGGTGAACAGATTTTGGGACTATGATTGTCGAAGACATTCGAGGGAAAAAAACCCGAGCTAGCTAGGGTTCGAATAGCTAGAGAACCGATCAGATTACAACATTTAGCAGTGGAATTGAAACCAAAATGTTTTACCTTCACTCCCCAATCTGCTACATAGCCAAGAACGATACCGAGTGGAAGCCCGAAGATGTAGTAAGAACCCAAGTTTATGTAAGCCACCAGTCCCTGCCATCCGCCTCCGATGGCAACACCTGAAAGCATGAATCCGGAACAAAAGATTACAAGGGGAAGGGGTCAGAGATGGAGTTGAAAATACATGGTGGACTGCGGAAAAAGGCTAAGAGACTGTTTGATAACCATTTCGTTTTCAATTCTTAATTTTTTTTGTAAAACTAAAAGCTGAAGACTAAAATGGTTATCAAACAGGTTCTAAGTAACTCAATTGTTACCCGAAATAACTGGTTGGACGCTATTGAGAATCATAGTCACTCCGAGAAGAACTGCTAGATTGGAAACAGAATGTTGCAATTCCTTGCTGGTTGTGAACAGGACAGCAAAGTAGTCTTTGGTTATCAAGATCGCAATCATGCAAATGATTCCGAAGAGCAGAGACTGACCAACCGTCACGTAGACTGAGTATTTAGCTGCTCTTGGACGTCCCAATCCAAGTTCGTTGGAGACTCGAACACTGAAAAAGCGCGAAACACAAATTAAAATCAGGTCCAGGACATCCTTAATTAATGCCTCAAAAGTGTTTCTTGTGTTACAAGATTGCACATATGAATCTTGGGCACATACCTTATAGCAGCATTGATGCCAATGAACAACATTGCTTCCAAACCGTTGAAATTCATGCTGAAACATCAATTGATCAAGTAAAAAAACTGAGTAAAGTATCAGAATTCGAGTGGAGAAATGAACGAAAACCCTTGGTAAAAACTGACGAGGGCGAGTTGTGGCCTTACCAAATAGTGAGCGAATCAATAGCAAGCACGGCATTACTAAGGTGGCCTGTAACAAGAGTTATACTCATCATATACCAAACTTCCAGGCAAAGCATCACGGCCGACTCAAGTGATAGCCGGACAAACGCCCATATGTCTTTGAACGCCAACCAAGAAAACCCTTTCCACCCTTCCTTGCACCAGTTCATTATGTAAATATTTTGAGCAATCACAGTTTCCCAACCTGTGATGCTAAACGCAATGCCTACACCATATATACCCCAATCGAACACGTAAATGAAAAGAAAAAGCCATCCAATGTGTACAACAAGCGCGGTGAATCCAATCCACGCAAGCACGAGAACTTTGCTTTGAGACTGAAGGAACTTCTGGGCAGGGAAGTTGAAGGCAAGTGAGAACAACTGCGGTATGCAATATCTAGTGAATGTTCCGGCAAGATTAGCCACGTCATCTTCCTGCCCAAGAAGCTTTAAAATGGGGCCGGAGAAGACATAGATTGGCGTGAGGACAACACAGCTCGTGAACAGAATGATCCATGATCTTTGCATGTAAACGCCGAGCATGTGCACACGTCCGGCCCCGAAAGCTTGGCCACAAAGCGTCTCTAATGCACTCCCCATGCCAAGCTACAAATATTTGTACACAATATGCATTAGCCGGTGTGAACATGTATACATTTTGCAATTACATTTGCATGCATAATGAAGCTTTTTCTAAGTAGTGATTTTCACACTTCCGTTTTTTTGTTTCGCACTCCTCTTCTTGTTTATGTCTCTCGAGAAAACAAGGTGTGCGACAATCACTTTTGTTTACGCAGTTAGAAACAACAGTGCAATGACATGATAAGATATGATCAGGGAAGAAAGACTACATTTTCTTTCTTTTTTTGGTAATGATAAAGAAGGTGCCTCAATTTATAGGGGGGGGCGTGAAAAAAGGTGAGAAAAAAAAAGGCCAAACCAAAAGCACTGGGAACTCCAAAACTAAAAGGGCAGTACCAATCATAGTAAAAAACAAAAGTAATTGTACCCTAAGGTTTCATAATTGGATGAATTTACACTTTTTGTCGCTATGACTTTTTTCTTTTGCGTAATGCTAGTGAACTTAAATTTATAGACAAAATATACAAATTAAATAATGTGTCAATAATAAGAAATAAACACGTTTATCAAATCAATCATCAATCTAAAGAAGAAAAACAAACTATATGATAAAATACTTGGGAAAAAAAATTATGATAAAATTATTACTCGATAATGATTAAATAATTTTGACATTGAAAGAGACGCAACGTACCTAACAGTATTTCAGAAAAGAAGAAAAGTAATGCAGAAAAATGCAAAAGCAAAGGGTCAAGTTAAAATTAAATTGAATAAAACACGGGCGGTTAGAAATCTCAACCAGAAACACATATAACAATATATCATAAATCTAAAGAAGATCTATCCTTTTACTTTTTTTGGGAATTGTTATTAGAATGAGATTTTTGGAAGAGTAATGTTATTCATACCATTTTTTTGTACCACATTTTCATACTACCTTAGGTGGCATTTGATGTGGACAACCACATCATTTGAATTAATCAGATTTTTAAATTTAATTCATTATTTAATAAACTAATAATTAAGAAAAACTAATTAATTAAATGATGATTGTGGTATTCGAAGATTATTTCTCATTCATTTCCTTGGATTTTGCAAATTTTTCAAATGATGTGGTTGTCCACATCAGATGCCACCTAAGATGACATAGAAATATGGTATGAATAACATTACTCTTTTTGAAGTGCCAATAACACTTCTCTTTTTTTTTTTAAAAAATAAAAGTTTAAAAACATAAAACGACATCCGCATTGGATCTGGATGTTTCCGAAATGCGAAAAAATCAGCGCAGACCTGAGTTTACGGTCTTCTACATCAAGTTAATTAATGTTTCTGCCCGTAAATTAAATTAATTTAAAATCGAATACCGAATTTAAAATTAGTTAAATATAAATGAAAGCTGAAAATTATGAAAAGGAAATTACCATGAAACCGAATGAGAAGGTGCTGATGACGGAGAGAGAGATGGAGACGGCGGAGAGCTCTAGGTTTCCGAGATGGCCGACAAACATGGCGGAAGCAGTGTTGGTGCCATAGTTGCAGATGATAGTGAAGGCGATGGGCCCTGCAATCTTCCACAGCTTCTTGGTTTCAGTCCACGCCACCGACCGAGCATCCTTTAAGCTCCTCACCGGCTCGTAGTCATGGAACTCGCCGGCGTTCACTGCGTGAAGCAGTGGCGTCTCCATTTGCGTATGTGGTTGTTGCAGGGACGCGTGTGCGGCCCTGAAGAATTTGGAGGTGGCTGGCTACCGTAGAAGATGGTTGTTTTGTGTTTTTTGGCTTTTGGTTAGGTTAAGGTTTGGTAGTGGAAAATGGAAGTACAAAGTCTTGAGGTTTCTGTGTTACTTTTATAAACTTGAAAGCTGCACGCTCTACATGTTTGCTCTGGTTTTGACTTTTATTCTTTGGAAAAAAAGAGAAACAACTTTTTTTGTACTTCTAGATAGAAATATTTTTCAATTTTCTCCCATTCTATTTGAACGGTCACAGTTAAACCACGTCAACATCTTATATTAATTTTTTATAGCAAGAGAAAAACAAAATAAGAGAATGTGAGAGGAGGAGATGGAAGGGGATGGAAAGAGGAGGGGAGAGAATCCTAGTCCTATATTATTATATAAATAGAGATAAGTTATTTTTACAATACTTATATAATATTATATGACATATTTACCATAACAAAAACATGTGGCTCTCATATTGCACTCCTAGATAATTATTATGTTTACATTCATTCAATTGTAATTGACAAATTTTTATTTATTAATATTTTTTTTGATCTAACGATATTATCTACATTAAGGGGAATGAGGAAATATTTTATAATGTTAGCCATTTTATGTTGTTTAACGAATTTTTATTTATTATTAGAATTATATTGTTTGCCATTTTATGTTTTTAGTACAATGTTTTATAATGTTAACATGAAAATTAATGTTAAATTGTGAAGTGATAGAGAAGTCATAGAGAGTCCCACTATAAGAAAATGTCCATAACATTTTCCCTAAATTTTTATTGCTAGTATTGTTATATTATTATACCATCAGATAAGATATTGCTTAAATCCAATACTTCGAGATACGTTTTGCTTTATCTATACTAGGATTTGCCTACACACTTTGTGTGTATGAATATATTTTTTTAGAAAATGAGAATGAGAGAGGGAGAGAGAGAGAGAATGGGGGAGGGAGGGGGAGTGGGAGGTTTTTGTTTTTGGTTTTTGGTTTTTTTTTTCAATAGGTTAGGTCTCTCCAGACCATGTCATATACTATTTAATCTATGGTTTGGTTAATGGAGAAAAGTTTCAATGTGATAGGAACACCGTTCGGTACACCAAGTGTTATAATACTATTATTCAACCCTTATATTATGATATTTGGTGTAACAGTCTATGTTTTTGGCACACTGAAAAACCTGTTATGGTTACCGGTGTTCATTTTTCTCCATCTTAATTGGTCATGCATGGGGAACGTTGACAGGTGGTTAACTTTTTATTGGTGCATGTGACAAGTACTCACAAATTAGTTTCCATAACTTGTGAGACATTAGCTCCACTAAGTCCACTAATCAGGCACGACTCATGACTTAAATATGTCACATAACAATATTCTTTCTTGGTAATCGCCATTAGACTAATCATGAATTAACCTTTAGACCAACTAATTTTTCATCTCATGGTACTCATGATCTCAATATTAGAAAAGTTTTTACGTTCGAATCTTCACACTTTCAATAATTAAACATAAAAACCCAAACCAATCTCGACCACAAATATTTGAGTCGAATCAGCCATCACACAATCACCTGATGTAGTAAGTTATTGTCATATATGTATTATCATTCACTTATATTATAATAATATCGAAATTAGGAAAAGACAAAAAAAAAAAAAAAAAAAAAAAGCGTGAGCTCACCCCCTACGTACTCCCCCTACCTACCAATCGTTCGTAAGACTTGAAATTTTCATCTCAAAGAATGGACTGTTAGATAGCAAATAAATTGGACTACCAATACCATCGCAATCCACGATGCGATGCGATGCAACGTAGTTACTATTTGTACCAGAATGGTCCACGTATACGCAGGTTGGTTTTATGATTTGCACAAGAATATGCCGGCATTACCTTCGGTCTTCGACTTGGTGGAGTTTCAGAGGGAAAAAAGGGAGGACAAGGTTGGTAATATCATCGGTGCTTACTTGTCCACGTCTCCTCTGCTAAAACACTGCTTATTTGCTGACAGATACTGGTTATTAACTTATTAATTTGAATCAGTTATGCCAACCATTGTTTAGCTAAGTTGTGTGGTGTGATGGTGTTGAATGAACTTCCGTTTGATCTTTTATTCAGGACGTCAATTTTCACGATTATATTTGTATGAGTTTCAGTTTAATGTATCGTCTTCGTATCAAAGTATAAGATATTTGCTGACGGACATATGGGTTTTAATGCTTAATCATTCCATATTAATTTGAATCAGCTACACCTAGCGCTATAATATGTATTTCTATTTATTTTTATTACAAGCGATATTATAACATACTCTAAGCTACATTAAAGAAGGAGAATTATTTGAACCCGAGACGAAGTGAATTGAAAAGAATTTTTTATCCAACAGAGCCGTCTACCATTTTCCTTCGTCTCCCATCGTTGGAAACATTGTTTTAAAATTTTGAGCTGAACAACTTGAGAATTCCCAGCCATTAATGGACGATTTTATTCCAGAAAATTAAGGAATATTGTTATACAACCAACGTACTCTTTTAAACCAACTTAATTATTAATGAATGTTAGAATTTGTTGCAGCCATTACTGCCAATGCCAATAGTGATAAGAAATAAAATTCGTTTTCGGCGAAACACAATATTCATTGTTCAGAAGGTAATCGAACACTTTGACTTAGGCGTTAGGCGGCTGGCCACGGCCCCGATTAGTCTCTAGGCATTTGAAAATTAAGAAAATTTGCCTAGACCCGCATAGATGTCTGCCTCGCCCGCCGTCTAGCCCGCCTAAACCTGTCTAGACATCGTCAAGGTCTCAACTCTCACTTAAATAGAAAATCGATAACTTTCATGTTACATTTTATTTTTTCAATAAATGTAAGAGACTTTTTGAATACTTGGGTGAATACTCATTATATACTTGCTCTCATGTTTTCAATATGTTCTAATACTTTATAACCTATATGTCATTTTATTCTGCAATTTATATATACAATTATGTGTTTTTTAAGTACAAATAGACACTTGTTTTTACAATATATATAATAAATTTACTTAAAAAATCCGTCTGGTCTGCCTAGGACCTTGCCTAACCGTCTAGGAGCTAGGTCCCAATCCGTCGTCCGATTAGTGCCTAGCGTCTTTTAAAACCTTGCTCATAGGAGCTAGGTTCCAATCCGTCGTCCGATTAGTGCCTAGCGTCTTTTAAAACCTTGCTTAAACTATAAACTCCTTACATCGAAGAATAAAAAGTATCGATAAAATAAAACCCTCAAAATCACCCTTTACTCAAAATAAGATTGTTTTTGTTTCAAATTTTTATTGTTGCTTCAATATCATAATTGTAATAATGACGTCGTTATTTTGTTTTCCCTGAAAAGTTATTTTGGGTGCTTAAAGATCTCAATTTGTCCCACTTTGTCAAATCTACATGTGCTTTTGTTTTTGACAAAGACATGATCTGATATTGCGACCCTACCTCTGTTATTTTCTCACCCTTAGAGTCAGTTCCTACAACTACAAGGGCTGTAATATTGTTGTAATTAGGAGGCAAAAGGAAGAATATAATGAACACTTCCGCTGCCAATACAATCGAAACCTTTTGGTGAAGATCTCACACGCGTTATTATTATAAATAAATAAATAAATAAATAATAATAATAATAAAATAAAAGAAGAAGATTTTACACCCGTTGTCATGTGCAGGCAATTAAGTTATAAATTTAATTAGTAGTGGATCGTTGAACCGTTTTTAGTTCTCCGCATGATTTCTTTGGACCCTGTTTGTTCAAAATTCAGCCCAATACGCATAGTGCTAGTAGATTTTAGACACTTGGGAGTCAAGAAACAAACACAAGATCTTGCTATTGTGGAAAAGTTCATAGTTTCTTGTAGTACTGGTAACCGCATAATGTCTTCAAGGTGAACGAATTGGGATCCATGAAACAAGGTAAGCTAAGTCGGATGAAAAATAGAGTTGACCTAAAGAAAAGGATTGGCTCTCAAGAAATGGAGACGGAGGTCTTAGCTCGGAATCTGTTTGCCGTCTCATCCTGACATTTTCGTTCTTTTTGGTCGGACTAGATGAGGGAGTGGAGTCAGAACGCCTCAACTTTGACCACAATGAGAAGTGAATGTTGAAGAAGTACATAAAACATTGGCACATAAAGCCTCACACTGCCCAAAATATACAGATACAAAAGCTTGAGCACAATGCAACGCAGTCACTCTTTGTACCAGTTGTGAATGGTTCATGTACGTAGGTTTTATAATTTGCACAAGAATCTGCCAGCATTACCTTCGAGTCTTCGATTGGCTTGGTAGATTTTCAATGGGAAAAAGGAAAAACAAGGTTGGTGGTATCATTGGTGCTTAGTTATCCACGTCTCCTCTGGTTATTAATTTGAATCAATTACACTAACCACTGCTAGCAAAGTTGGTGGTGCGATTGTGTGGAATGAACTTCCGTTTGATCTTATTCAGAGCGTCATCTTTCACGACTATATTTGTATGAGTTTCAGTTTTATAATATCGTCTTCGTATCAAAATATAAGATATTTGCTGGTGGATATATGGGTCTTAATGCTTAATCATTCCTTATTAATTTGAATCAGTTACCGTAAGTGCCATAAATTTTTTTGTTTTCCTAATCACAATACTTTTGAAATTATACGTACAAGTATAAAAGCATGATGCAATATTGTTACTCAAGATAATTAGATGAATTCTATTTTAAACACATGGAGAGTACAAAATCACAGAGTAGACTGGCAAAGCCATTGCCTTCCAGATTCCGATACGCAAATCTCTGTTCTGTTATGTCGTACTGCTGAGGTTTTCTATATAAAAAAGAAAAATAAAAGAGAATTGTTTGAACCTGAAACATAGTGGATTGAAAAGAAATTTTTATCCAGCTAGCAATCTACCACTTTCTTTCGTCTCCTATCATAGAAACATTGTTTTAAATTAAGCTGAGTAATATTGTTATGAGAAATGCTAAAAAGACTCTCAAAAGTGAGACTCTTCATATACTCTTTGTAAGAATTGAACATGAGATGATATGATTAGACATTAGCTATTCGGGTCCAATGAGGATAAGAAAGTCTTATGGGAAGATAAATATCAGTTCTTGTTGATAAAGGTTTACTGATATGAAGTGGGAAAACATATGTTGTTTTCCATAAGGATTCTAATAGGGAATCCGCATGCTAATATGAGAAGGATATGTGTATATATATATTATATATATATGGCATTCTCTACTCTCACAGGTGCGCGCTCTTGTTGGAACTGAGTCCTATTCTCGGTTTGAGCAAAAGCATTCTGACAGAGAGAAGAAGAATTGCTGCATTCGGGTTAACAGTTAACAACTATGGCTGCATCCAATGGAAGTTCTTCAGGTTAGTATGTTTCAATTTAGTAAAGGATTAGTGTTCTATGTTTTGATCTTGGTTGTGATTTATGAAACTGAATTCGATTGGTGTAATTAGTTTAACATGTGGTATCAGAGCCTGATTTCATGTTCTTAAATTCTTCAGCAAAATTGAACAGAATTCAAAAAAAAAAAAAAAAAAAAAAAAAAAAAAAAAAAAAACCCTGCATACTTCAGGTTTCGAAACTGGTCTCAGACCTAAAACTGAACATAAGGAAAACGGTGAGTTTTAATCTCAAATATAATTGTTTGTCGTTCTTCAGTTAGAAATCGAAACCTATCTATTTTGGGGGTTTTCATGAATCGAAATTATGGCTCTTCATGGATTTCAACCTTAAATAATCTGGGTGTTTCATTATGGTTAAAACCTGGTCTCGAGTTCTATAATATCTGTGTTATATGCTTCCGCTGCTGGATATTGATGCTTGCAATTCGAGGCAAGTTTTTCGAAAATGAGATTAAAATTGAGAGTCAATTTCAGTAGTGTTTTCGATTCTACTGGTATTTACATGATTTGAATAACATAGGTTGATATTTTGTTATTTGAAATTGTTGATTGTATGATCATCTGTGGAAGAAAGCCGTTTAGGGCTTCGGTCTTCTTCAGAAATTTCCAATTTAATGCAGAATAAAACCAATGCATCGAGTTGTGTATACGACAAATTCCCTTTTAATGGAATGATTGTCCAAGGCTACATAATTCTTCAGTCCTAAGGATTCAAAAGTGAATCTATTATTCTATATATACTTATCAGCTTTTGTTGTTATGGTTATATATATGGATAATTGATTTTGATAACATGATGTGCAATAGACTGAGAATAGAAATCAGGAACCTAAAAGTTCGTATTGTGATTTCGTTTTGTTCTTCAGTATCTGCAATATCAATGAAGACGCTCAATCTGGCAAACATCCCAATCCTCACTGGTGGAGGTAATTACAAGAAGTGGAGAAGGGACATAAGTTTGTTGTTGACTCTGAACGAGTTTGATATAGCGATTGACAACCCCAAGCCTGTCATCAATGATCAGAGCACTAGAGCTGAGAATGCAGATTATGAGAGATGGACAAGAGCCAATAAAGTGGCACTGTCCATTCTAGAGAGTGGCATGACCGATACAATTCGAGGAGGGATTAAGAAACATGATTTGGCAGCTGACTATCTGAATGCCATAGAGAAGAAATTTCAAGAATCTGAAAAAGCTGAAGTGAGTCAATATATGTCTCTATTGACCACTTACAAAATGGAGGGTATTGGTTCTATAAGGGATCACATAATGAAGATGACCGATGCTGCAGAAAGACTAAATGGAATGGACATAAACATTGGTGAAAAGCAGCTGGTATTCATGATTCTTCAAGCACTACCCAACACGTATAGCCAATTGAAGATCTCCTACAACACTCAAGACAAAAACTGGGACGTTGATCAGTTGATTGCACAGTGTGTGCAAGAAGAAGCTCGTCAAAAACAAGAAAGAGGCAAGGAAATTGAAAATATCAATTTTGTGCAGACTGCAAATGAGAAGAGGCAGTTCAACAACCGAGGCTCTTCTGGTTCTGGTAAGAATTCTAAACCATTTAAGAATTCTAATAAGTTCAGTAATTCTGCCAAAGTAGTTGACTCCCCTATAAAATCTATCAAGTTTAAGGCTAAACCTAAAGATGTGTCTAAACTGAAATGTTTTTGGTGCAAAACTAAGGGCCATTTAAAAGTGAACTGTGAAATTTTCAAAGATTATGTGAAGAGTAAGGAAAAGGAACAAGTACTTGTCTGTGTGGAGTCAAACCTTTGTGAAGTACCTGTTGATTCTTGGTGGTTTGATACTGGATGCTCAGTACATATAACTAACTCTTTAAATGGTTTTCAAAAACAAAAGGATATTGGAAACACTTTATATAATGTTTATGTAGGGGAAGGGACTAGAGTTGCAGTTCATTCAATAGGAATTGTAAACTTAAAATTAGCTTCTGGTTTTGTTTTAAAATTAAAAGATGTGCTCTATGTGCCAAAGATGAGAAGAAACTTAATTTTGGCCTCAAAAATTGTTAGAGACGGTTTTGCTTTCCTTGCTGATGATGAGTGTTTGAAAATTTTTAAAAAGAATAGTCTAGATTCTGTTTTAGGTACTGCCCTTCTAGTAGACAATCTGTGGAGTTTAGAATGTTCAATAGAGTCAAGCAATCACTCAATTTTAAATGTTGGTTGCAAAAGGATGTTAGAAACCGATACCTCTTATATTCTCTGGCACAAAAGGTTAGGGCACATCTCTAAAGAAAGAATAATGAAACTTTCAAAAGCAGAACTGATTCCAAAATTAGATCCTACTTCAACAAATGAGTGTGTTGACTGCTTAAAGGGGAAAAAGACTAATTTTCGAAAAATGGAAGCCAAGAGAAGTCAAGGGTTATTGGAAATCATACACACTGACATTTGTGGTCCCTTCCCAGTCAAAACAATTTGTGGTAATAGATATTTCGTCAATTTCATTGATGACTATTCTAGGCTAGGTTATACTTTTCTTATCACAGAAAAATCAGAAGCACTTAAATGTTTTGTCAATTATAAAACAGAAGTTGAAAAACAGTTAGGGAAAGTCATAAAAGTTGTTAGATCGGATAGGGGAGGCGAATACTTTGGCAGGTACACTGAATCTGGGCAGCAAAAGGGTCCCTTTGCTCTCTATCTCGAGAAGAATGGTATTGTGGCGCAGTACACCACACCTGGAACACCACAACAGAATGGTGTTTCTGAAAGAAGAAATAGGACTATCATCGGCATGGTTAGAAGCATGATGTCTAGATCAAGATTACCAGGATTTCTGTGGGGAGAGGCCTTGAAAACAGCCAATCATATATTGAACCGAGTCCCAAGAAAGGCAGTGTCTTCTACACCTTATGAGTTATGGTATGGAAGAGTCCCTAATTTTACTTATTTCCATGTTTGGGGGTGTAGAGCTGAAGCTAGATTCTATAATCCTAATGAAAGAAAGCTTGATTCAAGGACTCAAACATGCTACTTCATTGGTTATCCCGAGAAATCAAAAGGATATAGGTTCTATATCCCTCAAGGTCACACTCGGATCCTGGAAACACACAACGCAGTTTTCTTGGAAGATCAAGATGTCTCCCATTTGTCAAGAGAAACTTTTATATTTGAGGAAATACTTCAAGGTGGTGATGATTATGTCACAATGGACTACACTTCAGTTCCTTTATTTACTCATCCATTGTCATCCGCCACAGAGGAAATGAATGAAAGACTGGAAGATCAAATTGACACCACCACGGAGGCTGATCAATTACCACAGCCTGCAACGTTGGCTTCTTTTGGAGAATCACAAACTTCAGTTCCATCTCAAATTGAAATCAGAAAATCTACAAGAGCTCGAAAATCTACTGCAGTTAGTGATTATGTGTATCTGCAAGAAAGTGAATTCGATGTAGGCGACATTGATGATCCCATCACGTATACTCAAGCAATTGAAAGTCCACAATTAGCCCTGTGGAACAATGCCATGAAGGAAGAGTTAGATTCAATGTTCAAGAATCAAGTTTGGACATTAGAGGAACCAAACTCAGAGATTAGGCCTATAGGTTGCAAATGGGTATACAAAACTAAAAGGGATGCTAATGGTAGAATTGAGAGATATAAAGCAAGGCTGGTCGCTAAGGGGTTTACTCAGAGAGAGGGAATCGATTACAATGACACTTTCTCTCCAGTTTCATCTAAAGATTCCATGCGAGTGATAATGTCTCTAGCTGCTCATTTTGATCTCGAGTTACATCAGATGGATGTGAAAACGGCCTTCCTTAACGGGGACTTACAGGAAGACATTTATATGAAGCAACCTGTTGGATTTGTTGAAAAGGGGAAGGAGAGTATGATATGCAAGCTCAACAAGTCAATCTATGGCTTGAAACAAGCATCAAGGCAATGGTACTTGAAGTTTGATAAGATTGTCTCTGCACAAGGCTTTGTAGAGAATAAGTTGGATGACTGCATATATGTCAAGTTCTCAGGATCTAAATTCATCTTCTTGGTACTTTATGTTGATGACATTCTTCTTGCGAGTTCATGCAAGCAATTACTTCACAGCACTAAGAGAATGTTAAGTGACAACTTTGAGATGAAAGATCTTGGAGAAGCACATTATGTGCTAGGAATAGAGATTTTTCGAGATAGGAAAAGGAGACTTCTTGGCTTATCTCAAAAGGGCTATATTGACAGAGTGTTAGAGCGATTTCATATGCAAGATTGCAATAATGGTCAAGTTCCAGTGAATAAAGGTGATAAATTCTCAAAGAGCCAGTGTCCGAGAACTGATCTGGAAGTGAAGAAAATGCAAGCTAAACCTTATGCCTCATTGGTTGGTAGTCTCATGTATGCAACTATATGCACACGGCCTGACATTGCCTTTATTGTTGGCTTGCTAGGCAGATTTCAAGCAAATCCAGGAGAAGTGCATTGGGTGGCAGCCAAGAAAGTGTTAAGGTATTTACAGAGAACTAAATGTCATATGTTGGTGTATGGTAGAAGCAATTCTTTGGAACTTACAGGATATACAGACTCGGATCTGGCTGGAGATGTGGATGACAGAAAATCAACTGGAGGTTACATTTTTATGCTTAATGGAGGGGCAATTTCGTGGAAAAGTGCCAAACAAACGGTTATTGCCACGTCTACCATGGAGGCTGAATTTGTAGCCTGTTTTGAAGGCATGAAACAGGCAGCATGGTTAAAAAACTTCTTGACAGATTTGAGCATTGTAAATTCAATCCAAAAGCCTGTTAAGATGTTCTGTGATAACACCTCGGCTGTGTTCTTTGCCAAGAATAATAGGCGTACTTCGGCATCACGATTGATGGATGTGAAATTTCTTAAGGTCAGAGAACAGGTCAAGAAAGGAGTAATTGAAGTACATCACATAAGTACTGCAATGATGCTCGCTGATCCATTAACTAAGGCATTGCCTATTGGAGAATTTAAGAAGCATGTTTCTTTAATGGGAGTGTTAGATAGTTTTGATCAGTGGGAGTAATCAAGAATGTTCTGAGGTTGAAGAGTTGCAGCTGTGAAGAATTTAGTACAATAAGTGCATCTCTGACAAACTGAGGTTTAATGTTTAAGCTAGTTTGTTAATTTGTTTTGTGTTTTAATAAGTGTCTTTATTCCGAGACTAAATGCTTTAATTTTGGAAGTATTGAAGTTTCGGTGAAAGGCTATGTTAGAAATTTAGATTCATTTGATACTTTTGAAACAGTTTGTCTGTTTTTAAAAGTTTATGGTTAATGAATTTTATTCAGTCATTTGAAATGTTGCTTTTCAATTAAGATTATTTTGTGCTGTGATCTTTTGAAAAGTGGGAGCATAATTTGGACTGTTTATGATGTGTTGAATCATGAGTCATATTTACAGATTGAATACTTGTGAGCCTAGATTTGATACTGCATTTTGGTTGTAGTCTGTGGATCTTGGTTTCAGTATTTTGAATTGTAATGGGACGTTGGTCATGATGGTGGAATCTTAGATAAGGCTATGTGATCACTTCTTATGATTGGTGAAAGCTGTGTTTAAATTTTCTCATGTTCAAGTGGGAGAATGTAAGAATTGAACATGAGATGATATGATTGGACATTAGCTATTCGGGTCCAATGAGGATAAGAAAGTCTTATGGGAAGATAAATATCAGTTCTTGTTGATAAAGGTTTACTGATATGAAGTGGGAAAACATATGTTGTTTTCCATAAGGATTCTAATAGGGAATCCGCATGCTAATATGAGAAGGATATGTGTATATATATATATATATATATATATGGCATTCTCTACTCTCACAGGTGCGCGCTCTTGTTGGAACTGAGTCCTATTCTCGGTTTGAGCAAAAGCATTCTGACAGAGAGAAGAAGAATTGCTGCATTCGGGTTAACAGTTAACAACTATGGCTGCATCCAATGGAAGTTCTTCAGGTTAGTATGTTTCAATTTAGTAAAGGATTAGTGTTCTATGTTTTGATCTTGGTTGTGATTTATGAAACTGAATTCGATTGGTGTAATTAGTTTAACACTCTTTACAACTCATGTTTCGACTCAATATTTTATAAATTAACGTTACACTATGAGGTGACTAATCCACGAAGAGTTTCACTTTGAGAGTCTCCTTAGCATTTCTCGTTTGTTATACAACGTCCTACCTTGTACTCTTTTGGACCAACTTATTAATGAATGTTAGAATTCGTTGTAGCCACTTCTGCCAAAGCCAATAGTCATAAGAAACAAAATCCGTCTTTTGCGATCGAACACATGACTTCAAATTCTTGAATAAATAAATTTAACTACGTAAACTCCTTACTGCGAAGAATAAAAAGTATCGATAAATAAAGGGAATTTTAACGAAAAGCTCATGGAACTGTTCACTTTAACGAAAAACCATATTTTTATACTAAAAAGTCAATAAATAAGAAAATCAGTTACAAATTTGAAATAGTTTAGTCGGTTAGGGTAGTGTGTTAGTCTCATTCCATCCGAGTTCATATCCCTTCTAGATAAATTAGAGTATGATAGAATATCGCTATATACTGATGAGTGCCTCTCTATCCCAGTTAATTCTACAAGTCAGAATCAGCAGGAAGAAGATCTGAAGAGCATTTCCACTCATCATCCCACCCCAAAGTCCCTATGCAGCACATAAAATCAGATTAAAACCCAAAGAGTAATTAATTAGACTGAGATGAAAATTATTAAATAAGGGTAGGATTGCTTATTACCACAGCTCCAAGATTTTCTTTGAAGCCAAGAAAGATGGCTAACGGGAGCCCAACCAAATGATAACTACCAAAATTTATATAAGCCATCCACCTCCAATAGCAACTCCTACCAAAAAAAAAAAAAAAAAAAAAAAGATTACCAATTAGGGCTACAAATTAAGTTAATTAAGGAGACTAATTAGCTAATTAGGGAGACTCATTGGAAGGTTAAAACTTGTTGAAGTGATTATACCTGTTAAAACTTGTGTAGCACTGGTAAGAAGCATGGTTACACCAAGAAGGTATGCTAAACGAGCAACGGCGAGCTGCATCTCTCCACTGCTGGTGAAAATCATGGCACTGTAGTCTCTGCTTATGAAGATAGCAACCATGGCTAAAACCCCGACGATGAGAGCTTGCAAGACTGCAACGCAGACGGAGTTTTTGGCTGCTCTCGGGCGCCCCATCCCAAGTTCGTTCGAGACTCGTGTGCTATGTGCAGATGGTAGATCATTAACAATGTGATACTAATTAGAAACACCAGAAAAAATGGAAAGCACATTACTTGACAAATAACATAGCAGCGTGTATCTACCTTATAGCAGCATTTATTCCAAGCAACAACATAATTTCCCAATTCCAAAAATTCATGCTGAAAGAAAAGAAAAATGAAGCAATGAGCACCTCTTGTCACTTGTTTAAGTCGTTTACAAGGGATTCTAATAAGTCGTCTGCAAGGGATTCTAGCCTCACGTTAGTAGAAATTGTCACTGTTCTAAAAATTTCCGCCTAAGCGCTAGGCTGCTGGTCAGCGCCTCGATTAATGCTTAGGTTCTAGACTTGCTGAGGCACCCACCTAGACCGCCTGGGCACCCGCCTAGCCCACCCAAACCCCTTGGCACTAGCCTAGGTTGCGACTCACTTAGACCGAAAATAGATAACTTTCGTTTTGCATTTTAAATGAACACACATTATATGCTTATTCCACATGTTTTTTCATTATGTTCCAATACTTCATAATATATGTCATTTTGTTTTGTAGTTGATGATGAAATTATATACATTTTAAGTATAAACAAACACTTATTTACAAGAAATAAAACAGATTTACTTCAATCCGCCTAGTTCGCCTAGGTGCCTAGGCACTAGCCCCAGCCTGCCGCCAGACTAGCGTCTATCGTCTAGCGTCTTTTGGAATCTTGAAAATTGTAATAATCTTACCATATAGAAAAACATCAATGACTGCATTTGGAAGCAGACCGGCGAGAAGGCTTATACTCATCGAATACCACAAACCTAGGCAAACCATCATACAAGAAGCAAGTGACAGCTTAGCAAAATCCCAAATCTCACGAAACGCCAACAATGAAAATCCAGTCCACTCCTCTTTGCAGCAGACCATAACATAACCAACTTGACCAATTGCAACTCCCCAGTTTGTGATGTCACAAGCTACAGCTGCACCAGTTGTTCCCCAGCCAAAGACATTGATGAAGAGATAAAGTAGCCAGGTTTGTATGACCAGAGCCACGAATGCGATCAGCGTGATCACGAGAACCTTGCTCTGAGCCTGGAGGAACCTCTGAGTGGGCAAATTGATAGCATAGGAAAACATTTGAGGATTGTCTTTAGGCTGTATACTCCAGCAAGATTCGCTATGCCATGTTCCTAAAAACTTTAGGATCGGAGCGGCAAAAATAAAAACTGGCAAAAGGATGATGCAGGTGATGAATAACATAATCCATGAGCGTTGCATATAGATTCCTAGCTTCCCTACTTGGCCTGCTCCATATGCTTGCCCACAAAGGGTTCCCGGCATACCTTGCTACACACATAATATGTACAACAATTATTAGAATATGGGGTTGCTTTTTGACAATCAAACGCTTCAGGTGACACAAGTGTTTATGAGTCATAGAAGCGTTCCCTGGATGTGTGTTTCTAGGAAGCACTTGAAAACACAGAATTTTTAATAAACATTTTGTGGTGTTACTACTAAAAGTACTTAAGAGTAAAATGGCGTATGAGTAGAAGTAGAAATCTTACACCATTACTAAATTCCAGAGAGAAAGATAATACAGCAACAACGTAAATAAGCAGCAATAAAATCGGTTACAAAATTATAATTGAAAATATAACCAGACCGACACCCAACTGACAGTAAAAGGTTAATTGTGTGTACTGTGCTTACCAGGAAACCAAAAGGGATGACGAAAATGACACTGAGGGAGAGAGAGAGACAGCAGAGAGCTCGACATCTCCGAGATGACCGACGAAGACGGTGGTTATGGACTGAATCAGGTATTGAAAAAGAGAAGTGCAGGCCACCGGAGCCACCTAAACCCTAAATTAACCCTAGATGTACACAGCCCCTCAGCTTCACAGCCTCTTTCCTAGAGACCTCCATGGCCTCCCCAAAGCTCCTCACTGGAGCATAATCAGCAGCTGCTGCCGCCTCTGCATTGATTTTCAGCAATGGTGTTTCCATTGAGAGATTCAAAAGGGTTACTACTACTGATGCTTAGCTCCAACAAGTTATATTTGGAGTTGTGGCGTTACTCTCACGTAATTTTTGTTTTAATATCTATGATTTTATTTAACTAATTTTTTTTTTACAAATGATATTCTACATTAAACTAATTTAAGTTGTATAAAACGGTTTGTACTAAGTATAAGAGAACACATCCATCCAAGCCAACATGACTACGTCCACTTCCACAAAGCCTAAGCAACGATAAACTTTTCATTGTGACCAGAACACGGGTGGTATACCACGTGCTTTTATATAAATGATAAAAAAATTTATTTTTTAAGTTATTAACTTTTTAATACACATATCCTACCATTAACATAATAACACATGATATACCATCCCGTATTTCGATCACATTGAAAAATCTCTCCTAAGCAACAAAGATAAAGCAAATTAAGATGGGGAGACGGCCAATCAAGTCACAAAAGCAATTTACATAAAATAAATTTACCGCCGCGAGCATCACTATCCTACTGCATAATGCACCTGTCTATTTTTGGCTCCGAGTGTTTGAAGCGTAGTGTTAGTACAAAAATTTCACAGCGTGTGGTCTGAATTTGAAAGAGTAGTGAAATCGATACCTAAATATTTCAGCGGGTCCTACAAGCATAACTGTCTATTTCCTGTGCCTTCCTCTGGATCGTAAAATATCTCATTTCCATGAAAGAAAAAATGGTATAAATGGTCTCTCAACTTTAACTCAACCGGAGGAATGAACCCTTGACTAAAAATCTATAACCATTGATCCCTAACTCGTCACAACAGAATTTCGTCAAAATTAGAAGGACCATTGCTACAATTGGATTAAAGCCAATGGATCATTGCTCCAATTGGGTTAAAGTTAGGGGACAATTTCTCTGATTGGGTTAAAGTCGAGGGACCATTACTATAGTTTTTATCATTTGGTTTTCCATATTTGCCTCTTGAGTCAGCCTCACGTACATGGCAGGTAACTCATTTTTACGGAAGTTCTAACGGAGTTGACGAAAATGGTCAAAACTGCATGTTTTGATGAGTTAAGAGACCAATGGTCACTGATTTTTAGTTGAGATACTATTAATCTAATTGAGTTAAAATTGAGGGACCATTGCTACAATTTTCTCTTATTGATATAATCCATTGGGGGTATTTATTGACCACAAAAAAAAAACAAAAAACAAAAAAACAATCCATCGGGGTATTTGTCTTTGTAATGAAGATTCTTCCCTTTCTTTTATGGTTTTGTTTAGCACTCCGAAATAGTAATCATACACAATTACATGGTTTACTATTTTACATTACTTACGAGTATAATTGACTATTTTAGAACGTTGATAAACAATTCATTTTTCATTTTGAGGTAGGGATTTTTTATTTTTTATTTTATAGTGTCAACACCTTTTCAATTTGAAGGCATGCTGATGAATCCTGGATTCATGAAATCTCAAACTAGTATTTTTCTGTTCAAAACTACATTGATCTAGCAACAAGTTTCAACATTGAATGGAAACGAGGGGATGGACTTAGGGGGTTTTTCCGGAGTGAGATAGTTCCTTCACCATCGGAATTTAGCGTTGTGTGTGTTCCAGCTCCCTATAACGAGCACGATGAATTAATCTTGTCTAATCCTCCATTAACTTGAAAAATAAATGGAATATATATCCCAACTAAAAAAGATGAAAATCATATACGTTTAGTTCCACTCGGTTTTGATGTCTTGCCCACCCCACTTATGGACGCGATTTTTTGCTTGCTCCACCTGCCATTTAATTACGATTCCAATCAATAAGGAACTTCAGGATATACAATGCAATGCAGAAACCAAAGTTGAAGAGATTTGAAATAAAGTAGTGATTAATTACCTCTTTGTTCCAGTTAGTTTTGCAAAATATAATTAGCAGAAGTATGGTTTGGAGAGCAGTTCCACATATCATGCCTCCCCAAAGTCCCTACAATATTAATCAAATAACTCATCAAGTACTTGGTGTGGGAGTTGCCAAATTATCTTAGGCATCATTGAAAGAAGAAAAATAATATTTATTTACCATGACTCCCCAATTTGCAACATGGCAAAGAAGGTATCCAAGAGGAATTCCAAAAATGTAGTAACAACCCAAGTTTAGATGGGCAACCATTGTCTGCCGTCCACCTCCAATTGCAACACCTTCAAGAACAAGCAAGTCAACGAATGCATCAAAATATGCTTGCATGCGCACATGCAACACATATTTCATAGACTTTTTGTGCATGATGATCCATTTTGGTTATTATATAGTATATATAACATGCATAACGAGATACCTGATATTACTAGTTGGACACTGTTGAGCACCATAGTTATACCGAGAAGGTATGCCAACTTAGCAACCGCTTGTTGCAACTCTTGATCACTTGTGAAAAGCACAGCGAAATCATCTCTAGTCATTAAGATAATAATCATGAAAAGAATTCCAATCAGGAGAGATTGAAATATTGTCACATAGATAGAGTATTTTGTTGCTCTGGGACGTCCTGACCCGAGTTCATTAGAGACACGAACACTGCATAAGAAAATAAAGTTATTATAGACACTCTAAATAATCAATGATAAGTGCAAGATAAATATCAGAAAACTAATAGTCTAATGCATTACGTGCCTTATTGAAATATTTATTCCAACGAACAACATTGCTTCCCACCCATTGATGTTCATGCTGTGCATAAGAATGCTATTAGAAATCAAAAGCTATCATATACAATAAAAAGAGAACTTACCTGCATTAGATACATGCATTGTCATGTGTTTTAACTTTCACACACAGCAATATGCATTATTACCCCATGCAGTTAAGTAACATCTACTTATGAAAAGAGTATAGGTAGTTAACTAAAAAAATTAAAATATTAATTACCAAATAGAAAGAGAACCAACGGCTATAACTGCATTAGAAAGACCGCCGGTGAGAATGAGTATACTCATCATGTACCAAATCTCAAGGCAGAGCATGACTGCAGAGGCAAGAGAAAGTCTTACAAATTCCCAAATGTCCTTGAAAGCGAGCCATGAAAATCCTGTCCAACCCTCTTTGCACCAACCCATAATATACACAACTTGAGCAATTGCAATCCCCCATCTTGTAATGTTAAATGACACAGCTGCGCCCAATGTGCCCCAATCAAACTCATACATGAAGAGTCCTAGCATTCCAATGTGTATGACCAGACCTAAAAATGCAATCCATGCCAGCACCTATACTTTTCTCTGAGCTTGGAGGAACTTCTGAGCTGGGAAATATATGGCAAGTGAGAATATTTGGGGGATTATTTGGAGTGTGAATTTTCCGGCTAGGTTCGCTATGTCGTTTTCCTGGAATAGCCACTTTAAAATCGGCACGGCGAAGATGTAAATCGGCAAAAGGAAGAGCGTGGTTACAAATAGAATTATCCATGATCGTTGCAGGTAGATCCCAAGCATATGAACTTGTCCAGCGCCAAACGCCTGTCCACACAAGGTCTCCAAGGCACTCCCCATCCCAAGCTAAAATTTCATTTCAGACAAATAAGTTTTTTGTATTCGGTACATTGATAATTTAACAATATAACATACATGTATGGTACTATTTTCAATAAAATCACATGTATACGATTTAGTACTATTTTCATTGTTAGATTTTAGTCATTGGGACGTTTCAAATACGTCAACGTTTTTTGTACTATGTGTTTCAACAAAAGCTACCAAATTATTACGATAAGTTCTAACAAACAGTCTAACAACATAATATGTCAAATATCGCGTGTTTGAGAGAAGGGGAATTACAAGGGAAGGAGATAAAGTACCATCAATCCATCAGTGAATGTGGAAATGACAGCCAGAGAAATGGAGATGGCGGAGAGCTGGATAGTTCCGAGATGACCGGCAAAGAGCAGGATGACTGCGTTAGTCCCATACATACAGATGATAGTGATCACTGACGAAACGCCTATTTGCCACAGCTTCACCGTCTCTATCCAAAACATACGCTGGAGCGCATCAAAGCTCCTCACCGGTGCATAGTCTTCGTTCCCGCCTTCATAAAGAGGAGGTGTATTGCTCAACTCATCGGCGCCGGCAGCAGCTGTGTGAAGCAGCGGCTCCTCCATTAGTTAATTAGGTGTGAAATTTGAGTTTGAGAGATTTGGTACCTTAGTTTGTAAATGTGTTCTGTAAATAACATATTTGGTCAGAATAAATCTTTCATCAACAGAATGTAAAACATAAATAGCTTTCCTTGTACAACAAGAAGACCTACAATCTAGAAATGCAACAAAGGAAAGTAACAAATACAAATAAATCATATAACTCCTTCCTATATAATTACATTGACTTTGTAACAGTTTCTACTTACCAATGCTTTTCTTTATCGTTCCGCTCTTCAGAGTGTTAAAAGCTCACACACACGGAGATTACTATACCACGAACCACTTTCTATAGCAGCCCTGAAATGTTATAGAAAGTGTTGCAAAGCATTTTCTCAAATGCTATATTAGGCCATGCTATAGAAAGAATAAAACTCTCTATAGCATTTTTCAATTGCTATAGAAAAATGCTATGAAATGTTTTTTTTATAGCATTTATTAAATACTATAAAATAACATCTGTAGCATTTTTAAAATGTTATAATCCCACTTTATAGCATTTAAAAAATGCTATGACAAAATTTACTATAGCAATTCCAAAATGCTATTGTAAACTTTTCATATAGCATTTTGCAAATGTTGTCATAGCTTTTATTGCATTCTTGTACTATCCATAGCATTTGGAAGTATTTAGGAAACATCTATAGGGAGTTATGGAATCGTTGTACAATCACGTATCATTTCAGAAACACTTACTAAATCAAGGAATTTTTTTATATTCCAAATTACCAAAGTAATATCACTATTCAATCATTTACAACTATATGATATCTCAATTTTTTACAAGGAGAATTGAACTAAACAAATACAACCATATTCTCAAATTTTCATCTCTGCTTTTTAACCACTGCAGCAGCTTCACTTTAATTTCTTACTCATTGTAATAGTAGAGATCAAAGTCACTCAATGATGAAAATCCCTCAAAATAGACTACACATATAATCAGCATAAACAGACATATCTTCACTAAGCAGACACTGAACAAAAAAGAAGAAGAAACAATTAGAGCAAAATTCCCAAATACGACCAAATCCGATTGCAAGCAGCAACATTTGATACAATCTAATAAGTCAATAAAGAGTCATTATTCCTAGCAACATGCGAACATATATGTGGAATTAGAGCAAGCAAGTTCTGGTGATTACATACCTCTAAAACTATCGTGAACGTAGCCTAATTGTGGGTGATCCACTATATATCTTCAAGCTTATATTATAATCCTCTGCACTCCTTATCGTTCACCCCATTGTATCTTCTATGCATCCTCTAAGTTAACCCTATCGATTTTTAGCGTTAACACGTTGTGCAACGTACAATAATTTTACGTAATATATATATAATTTTTTTTTTTTGGAACAAACGATAGTATCTACTCTAAGTGATGGGGGATTGGGTTAAGCCTCACAATGAGCTTGCAATAATGTGGTTCAAATTCACCTTTGGCGAGAATTGAACCTAATACCTATCACTTTCAAGTGAAGAGAAATACTACTAAACCATAGTGTAAACTAATTAGAGCTGCACACTTAGTTTATCACGTGTTTAAAGGATTGAAGTCATAATAGATTGGGATAGACTAGACTTGTAAAGCTATCAGGGAATGTATTTGATCGAATATAAAGCTGGAAGTAATCCTAGTATGAATAGGTTTAACTATTTTGATATGATAACTTTGGTTTGTGGTGATAAGGATATTTGTTTATATAATTTGATTAGGATTACATGATGAGAAGTAACCTAATCAATGCCAATAGAGGTCCCTACATTCACACTGATTACGCAAAACAGAGAGAACAAGCCCCATTGTTTGTTAATTGCATACAGTAGTGTTGAGCGTAGAAGAACTCTAGTTTTTCTGTTGCAATGGTTTCACAAAGTTAGTGGTTAATTGTATTTGTGATTTGCTTATTTCCGTTATTAACTGTATTACACGTAGTGCTACGTGGCTTATGTAATATAATATTAGAGGAAAAGAATAAAATGAAAACAATTGAAGTTGACTATTTAGATTCAGAGGGAAGGAGTAGGTGAGGTTTAGATTTTGAAAACCTTTCAATTTAACTAAAAAAATAGAGGGTATAGTAACAAAGTGGTGAGTTAGGAAAGGAAATATCTTGAGGTGGTTGACCTAATTAAATAACGGTAGAGGAATCGTTTAAGATCCTGGTGCTGGTGGTTGATCAATTGAACAAGTCTAACTTAACGGTCCTGATTAGGATGAAAAGTAATTAAGCGGTTAAAGGACGATGTATTATAAGTGAAAAGCTGTAGGGTTTATAGGTGATGAACCTTGGGTGTAGTCAAACTATGATTTTAAAGGATTTTAAAAGATTTTAAAAGTGATAGATTTGATAGGATTAAAGAAGATTAAAGACTCCTACAAAATTCATATGGATTTGAATGGATAGTTTGTAGATTTTGGTGGATTGTGGTGGAAGGATTTGAAATCCTAGAGGGTGAGGTTGGATTCTTTTTAGCCTTGATTACATATAGAAATCCTACAAAATCCCACAAAATCCACAACTTATAGAAATCCTCCAAAATTTGAATACACTTAGATTTGGATAGATTTTAAAATCATTTAAAATCTTTTAATTGACTACACCTGTATTCTAAAATCATTTAAAATCTTTTAATTGACTACAGCTAGATTTGAATGGATTCTAAAATCCTTTAAAATCTTTTAATTGACTACACTATGATTTTAAAGTCTTTTAAAATCCTCTCAAATCCAAGTTTGACTACACCCCCTAATTAATATTTAGTGAATAATTCGTGAATTGTCATTAACATTTCAATAAAAGTGATAGATTTGATAGGATTTAAGAGGATTAAAAACTCCTACAAAATTCATATGGATTTGAATGGCTAGTTTGTAGATTTTGGTGGATTGTGGTGGAAGGATTGGAAATCATAGGGGGTGAGGTTGGATTCTTTTTAGCCTTGGTTACATATATTTTTTGCTCTCAAATCCCACAAAATCCATAACTTATAGAAATCCTTCAAAATTTGAATACACTTAGATTTGGATGGATTTTAAAATCCTTTAAAATCTTTTAATTGACTACACCTGGATTCTAAAATCTTTTAAAATCTTTTAATTGACTACACCTAGATTTGAATGGATTCTAAAATCCTTTAAAATCTTTTAATTGACTACACTAGGATTTTAAAAATCTTTTAAAATCATCTCAAATCCAAGTTGACTACACCCCCTAAGAATTGCAAAAGGGAAGTGCATGATAATTGTATTGAGGTGACAATACCGTTTTTATTATTTATGGTTCGTGCTAATTATAAGTTATAAAGAAGTTTGTCGGTGCTTGATTGTCACTGGTAATGGAGTGTTGTTATTAGCTTATACGTTAGATTTATTAATGTTACTATGTCACATTTTTTCAAATTAAGGGCATGCTTAGATCTCAAAGTAGGTAGGATAACATAAACAAAACACACACAACAGCTATCCAAGCTCCCCCGCCCATGCAACCCCGACAAACACGAGATCAAATCTTCTGCATCCAAATTTGGTATGGCTTCTCTGTGACCCCAATAAGTGATTGACACATATTCATTATCTTTACTTTTCTAAATATTGTTGTTATGAATTTAATATGTGTCATACATTTATTGGGGCCACAGAGAGGCCACACCAAATTTGGGTGCAGAAGATTTGGTCTCGACAAACACCCACCTCCTGCACCCAACACCCCGCCGCTGGCAGAAATCACCTCCCATTCTTACCACCGGCTCAGCCTTCCTCCACTTGTTTTCTCCTCAGTCCTCACCAAAACAGTGTCATCATTAAATGGAGCAAATAATTTAATATACCCCATAAAAAGAAAGGGGAACTTCAAGTACTTTCAGCTCCGTTGGCAGCTTTGATGTCTGTCCCTCCCCACTTCCGGACACGATTTGTTGCTTGCTCCACCTGCAATTTGAAATACAGCCCATGATATGAAGTTGCCGAAGTTGAAGAGATTTGAAATATAAAGTATTGATTAATTACCTCTTTGTTCCAGTTTGTTTTGTAAAGTATAATTAGCAGAAGTATGGTTTGGAGAGCAGTTCCACATATCATGCCACCCCAAAGTCCCTACAACATCAATCACATAACTCATCAAGTACTTGGTGTCGGAGTTGCCAAATTAACTTGGCAACATTGAAAGAAAATAAATAATATTAAATTTACCGTGACTCCTAAATTTGCAACATGGCAAAGAACGTATCCAAGAGGAAGTCCAAATATGTAGTAACAACCCAAGTTTATATATGCAACCATTGCCTGCCATCCACCTCCAATTGCAACACCTTCAAGAGCAAGATCAAAACATGGCATCATATCATGCTTGCGCAATCACACACTATAAATTTTGCACACATAACGTTTGTTCTTTGTTATATATATTACGTATAAGATGCATAATACATAGTGACTTGTTAAATAGATACCTGATATTACTGGTTGGACACTGTTGAGCACCATAGTTATACCAAGAAGGTATGCAAGCTTAGCGACCGCTTGTTGTAGCTCCTTGTCACTTGTGAAAATTACGGCAAAATCATCTTTGGTTATTAAAATAATAATCATGAAAAGAAGCCCAAGCAAGAGAGATTGAAATACTGTCACATAAACGGCGTATTTGACTGCTCTAGGACGTTTTGATCCAAGCTCATTAGAGACACGAACACTATATAAGTAAAGAAAGTTGTTATAAATAATCCAAAATAATTAAAGAGAATTGCAGGGTAAATACCAAGAACTACTAGTCCAATGTTTTACCTTATTGCAGCATTTATTCCAACGAACAACATTGTTTCCCACCCGTTGACGTTCATGCTAAGAAAACCCAAAAGTGGAAAGAAAAAAAATGCTATTAGAAATCAAAAGCTCATGTAACATGTGAAGGGGAAAACACCAGATACATTACTGTAATGATATCCTAAACCAATAACGTATTGTCACATACCTAAATAATTTTAAATGACATTACATTATTAACTTACAATATTGTAAAAATGACATACCCATTGTAGGCCACAAAAAGGGTAAAGATTTTTTTTTTTTTTTGAACAAAACAGAACAAAACAAAAAAGGTAAAGTTAATTATTTGAAAAAGGAAAAAAGTGAAGTGTTTATTACCAAATTGAAAGAGAACCAACGGCTATAACTGCATCAGAAAGACCGCCCGTGAGAATGAGCATACTCATCATGTACCAAATTTCTAGGCAGAGCATGACTGCGGAGGCAAGAGAAAGTCTCACAAATGCCCAAATCTCATTGAATGCCAGCCATGAAAATCCAGTCCAACCCTCCTTGCACCAACCCATAATATACACAGCTTGTGCAATTGAAATCCCCCATCTTGTGAGGTTAAATGACACAGCTGCCCCCAATGTGCCCCAATCAAACACATACATGAAGAGCGCTAGCATTCCAATGTGCATGACCAGGGCCAACACTGCAATCCATGCCAGCACCTTCACCTTCCTCTGGGCCTGGAGGAACTTTTGTGCTGGGAAATTTATGGGAAGTGAAAACAATTGGGGGATTATTTGGAGTGTGAATTTTCCGGCTTCATTTGCTATGTCGTCTTCTTGGCCTAGCCACTTTAGAATCGGTGTGGTGAAGATGTAAATCGGCAAGAGTAAGAAGGCGGTTACGAATAGAATTATACATGATCGTTGCATGTATATCCCAAGCATGTGAACTTGTCCAGCACCAAATGCTTGTCCACACAGGGTTTCCAGAGCACTCCCCATCCCAAGCTAGCAAATCATTTCACAACGAACAAATAAGATTTCGTATTCACTAATAATCTGACAACATAACATATATGTTTGTCCACATATATCATATATATGTGATATACTATTATTTTGACGTGTATCATATGTTTCAACAAAATTACCTTTAGAACAATAGTTATGATGAACGATCTACTAGCATGCTGTGCTTATTTTAAGTCAGGAGGAATTAAGGGGAAGAAGATTAATTAAGTACCATGAATCCGTAAGTGAAGGTGGATATGACAGAGAGAGAAATAGAGATGGCGGAGAGCTCAATAGTTCCGAGATGACCGGCAAAGAGCACGATGACTGAGTTAGTCCCATACATACACATGATAGTGATAACTGCAGAACCGCCTATTTGCCACAGCTTCACCGTCTCAATCCAAAACATACGCCGCAACGAACCAAAGCTCCCCACCGGCACATAGTCTTCGTTCTCACCTTCGTACATAAGCTGTTTATTGCTCAACTTGGTGGTGCCGCGGGTGGCTGGGTCGAGCAGTGGCTCCTCCATTATGTTAGGCGTAAGATATTTAAGTTTGAGAGTTTGGTAAACTATTTTTATGTGGTTTATAGTAACTTTTCTTTATTACTCCTCCCTACAGGGTGCTTTACAGTCACACACAACAATGCACTATCGATCATGATTTACTTATATAGGGTCACTTATATACTTTGTTCTAAAAATCCCCGCCTAGCGCCGCCTAGGCGCTAGGCAGCTGGTCACCGCCCCGATTAATGCCTAGGCGTTTGAAAATTAAGAAAGGACGCCTAGAGCTATTGAGGCATCCGCCTAGCCCGCCAAGACCCGCCTGGGTTGCGACTCACTTAGACAGAAATAGATAACTTTCATTTTGCTTTTTATTTTTTTCAATAAATTGTAAGAGTCTTGTTGAATACTTGAATGAACACACATTATATGCTTGTTTCCCATGTTTTCATTATGTAGTTTATGATGAAATTATATATATATTTTAAGTATAAGTAGATACTTATTTACAAGAAATATATTAGATTTAATTAAATCCACCTAGTCCGCCTAGGCGCTAGGCCCGCCGCCCGACTAGCGCCTAACGTCTTTTAGAACCTTGGTTTAGAATGTACATCGAAAAGTTTTAAATAATTGACTTAAGCACTTCAATTTTTCACTCAACTACTCATTTGACACTCCACCACAAAATCTCGAAATCTGAATGGTTCTTGTTCTAGGTCTTAATTAAGTATCTTTCATAATACGACGTTGTCTACTCATTCATTTACACTCCACAATTTAATCTCAAGATCTAAATAATCGAAAAGTTTTAAATAATTACTTAATAATTGACTTGAGCACTTCAATTTTTCACTCAACTACTCATTTGACACTTCACCACAAAATCTCGAAATCTAAATGGTTCTTGTTCTAGGTCTTAATTAAGTATCTTTCATAATACGACGTTGACCACTTATTCATTTACATTCCACAATTTAATCTCATAATCTAAATCGTTTTTATTCCACTTCTAAGTGTCCAACCTACCATACCAGATATTCTCAAACTACAAGCTTGCGGTCAATCAGATATGTACTCAAACAAACAACTTGTGGCCAAATTAGAATTGTCTTTGTTAAACTAAACCATAGCCTGATATTAACGGACAGGGGACACTCGAGGATGGAATAAGAAAATGAAAATAAAAGTGGATGGTAGTGTGGAACAAAGATAAGTCAAAAGCAAGGAGGGGGAGATGAATCCTTCAACGTCTAACCTAACAGTCCTAACCCATGCATGAGAACGACGATTAGGTTGGAATTTATTGTTCGGTTTTATCATAAATAGTTTCTGAAATTTATCATTACTATCAAAATAATCCCTAAAATTAAAAATCAATCAATGTAGTTTCTGAAAATAGGTGTCACCAATCAATGTGGTCCTTCCTTTATAGTTCTGTTAAAAATTTCGTTAAGTGCTGATGTGGCACATAAATGGGCCGCACAAGATTTACAAGTTTTTACACAAATGGTCCCTGAAATTGACCCACACCATCAAGATGGTCCCTGTAATTTACCCACATCATCCAGATGATTCATGAAATTAAAAATCGATCAATGTAGTCCTTGAAAATAGGTGTCACAAATCAATATGATCCTTCCGCCACAATTTTGTAAAAAAAAAAATTGTTATGTGTTGATGTGGGTTTAATAATTAATTTTAAAAGTTGTTTAAATACCTTTTTGCACAACAGAATTTTTTTTCCCTTATAGTAGGGCCTACTCCGAAGAGAGATCCCTTCCATAAATTCTCAAAGGCACAAGGCTTAACTAAGGCCTAAGAGGGAGCGTGGAAATAGTTTTCAACCAACAATAGACGCACCTAGGTTATAACCTTATAATCTCAAGGCAGACTTTGCCGTTCTTTACATCACCAAACCACTAGGGGAAGTCGTTGCCAATCGGCCAAGCCATCACCAAAGGTGATCTCAACCCAGGTTCAATTCAGTGAAGGGTGTCGAAGTGTGTAAAGATGGGTGTATTTAATTTTTTTTTTTTTTCCAGAGAATAGAGAGAGAATGAGGTAGAGAAATGTGGACTGAGATCGGAGTTGATTACAAGACTGGGTTTTTGGATTGACAAGTTTTTTATTAACTATTAAATTATTAAGCCTATTTGTAATTTTTTTTTAATTTAATTAGACTTGTGTGACCCATTTATGTGTCATATCAGCATTTAATAGAATTTTTTACAAAATTATGACGACTATATTGATTTGAGACACTTACTTGCGGGACTACATTGATCAATTTTCAATTTCAGTGACCATTTTGATGTCGCAAGTCAATTTCAGGGACTATTTGTGAGAAAAAAGGACTTATGGGGCCAATTTATGTGTCACATCAACACTTAACAGAATTTTTAACATAATTGTGACGAAATGACCACATTGATTTGTGTAACCTTTTTTCAGGGACTACATTGATTGATTTTCAATTTCATGGATCATCTTGATAATGAGGGTCAATTTTAGGACCATTTGTGATCAAAATAATAAATAAATAAAACACTTTATTGTTTGATTTTAATTATGTTTTATGATCTCATGATCCATTATATTATTTTTTATCATCATTCTCAATCGATGATAATGTTTACCATCTTATTTATTATCGTTAGAGGATTTAAATTTTAAGATTTGTATCTATCAACTACATAGATTTAGAAATTTAAACTCGTCTAACGGTGATACATAGGATGACGAGCATCACTATCACTTGAAAATGGTGAACAAAATTATTTTCTTATGTGAAATATAATGTGCTTTAGCCATTTTCGCACGTGAGTATTTCTGAATAATTAATGTACACCAGAGGGTTGGGATTTGGAAATTCGACAGGCTAATGTCGGAGTTTACAAATTAAGGGCATGCTGAAATCTCAAAGTAGTTCTGAATAAACAAAACAAATACGCACACACAACAGCCATCCAAGCTTCACCGCTCATGCAACCCCGACAAACACCCACCTCCTTTCATCCCACACCCGCCGCCGGCGCAATCACCTCTCATTCTTGCCACCGACTGAGCCTTCCTCGTTCACTTGTTTTCTCCCCATAAAAGGAAAAGGGAATTTCAAGTACTTTTAGGTCCGTTGGCAGTTTTGATGTCTTGCCCTCCCCATTTCTGGACACGATTTGTTGCTTGCTCCACCTGCAATTTGATTTCAAAATGAATCATCAAGGAAATTTAGAACAGAGGAAACAAAATTATAACTAAAATATGTTTCTTTTTACATTTTATTAAGTTTTTTCAAATCTCATATGAATAAGCAATGAAATGAAGTAACCAAAGTTGAAGAGATTTGAAACTGTAACCTCTTTGTTCCAGTTTGTTTTGTAAAGTATAATTAGCAGAATGATGGTTTGAAGAGCAGTTCCACATATCATGCCCCCCCAAAGTCCCTACAATATTAATCAAATAACTCATCAAGTACTTGGTGTGGGAGTTGCCAAATTAACTTGGCATCATTGAAAGAAAAGAAATAATATATTTACCGCGACTCCTAAATTTGCAACATGGCAAAGAACGTATCCAAGAGGAAGTCCAAGATGTAGTAACAACCCAAGTTTTATATAAGCTACCATGCCTGCCATCCACCACCAATTGCAACACCTACAAGAACACGAAAACGTGGCATCATATCATGCTTGCGCAATCACACGCAATATCGATTTTGAGAATATAACGTTTGTTCTTTGTTATATATATTACAATAACATGCATAACACATATATAGTGACTTGTTAAATAGATACCTGATATTACTGGTTGAACGCTATTGAGCACCATAGTTATACCAAGGAGGTATGCAAGCTTAGCGACTGCTTGTTGCAACTCTTTGTCACTTGTGAAAATTATGGCAAAATAGTCTTTGGTTATTAAAATAATAACCATGAAAAGAAGCCCAATTAAGAGAGACTGAAATACTGTCACATAAACGGCGTATTTGGCTGCTCTAGGACGTCTTGACCCAAGTTCATTGAGAGACGCGAACACTATATAAAAAAAACACGGTGTCATAAATAATCCAAAAGTCAAGGATTATTGCAAGGTAAACACCAAAGAACTACTTGTCCAATGTTTCACCTTATTGCGGCGTTTAGTCCAATAAACAACATTCCTTCCACCCGTTGATGTTCATGCTAAGGAAACAAAAAAATGCTATTAGAAATCAAAAGCTCATGTACCATGGAAAGGGAAATACATCGGATACATCATTGTAGCAGTATTTCAAGCTAATAAATAATGCATTGTCATGTGTCTACATTTTTTAAAGGGGTTTTATAACTTTAATCCTTTAAGAAGATTGAAATTTAAAATAAACTTAGTGTTAGATTACGTATTGATTATAATCCCTTGATGTGTCCTTAATTCAAAATAATTAATGTGCATTTTATTAATGACTCCCATTAAAAATTTAGAATGTATTAATATACAAATTTTAATTTATTTTTGACCAAAAAGAGTTTTTTAATTTATTAATTTTATTTAACATTCTTCAAACTTGAAAGACTCAATTAATGTACTGAAATGTATTATATTGAACTAATGTATTTAATGTTGGTATCGAAATGTATGTACCGAAATATATGCACCGAAATGTATTTTATTAAATTAATTTTCCTAAATGTTTGTACCGAAATGTGTTATATTAAATTAATGTACCTAAATTTTTATATCAATATGTATGTACCGAAATGTATGTACCTAAATGTATGCACCGAAATTTATTATAATGAATTTAATGTACCTAAATTAAAGAACAAAGTACATCGAAATATATTGTATAACAAAAATTAATTTATCTATATGTTTACACAACAAATAATTACGATAAATCAAATGAAAATGAAAATTATAATGAAATAAAATTAATACATTAAAAATTAGGAAGAAAAAAAAGATAATTAAAAAATCAAAATATAATTAATTAATGAGGTTATTAATGTCTCAAGAGATTAAAATTATATTTTAATCTTACTCATGATTTTAATCAAAAGTCAACTTTGCCAAGAATTAAAATAAAATTTTCTATTTTTTAAATACATTGCATTGTTGGCGTAGAATATTATTCGAATGGCATACCAGCCTTAGGTAACAAAAAGGGTAAAGTTAAC